>OX155892.1:9302107-14302107 GCA_944588485.1 Phosphuga atrata
ACTCTTTCAATGCATGTGCCGTATACTACAATATTGGCTTGGACATTCGGATTTTTTACTACTTACCATTATCTTTGTTTTTCTGATGTTTATCTGATCTTAAAAACACTAAGCTGTTTAAATGTTTGTCGTTTAAACGAGATCTTAGTTTTGTACAAAAGTTGGAGCTTAGGGAAAATGATCTTTCGGCGTAGGTGGATGTAGCTTTAATTGTAGAGAGTGCTTGAAAAAATATATTTAATGTTTTTGTTCTCTCAGAGGATCTTTTATAATTAGCAAACTCCAGTTTGCTAATTATAAGGAGAGCGACTTGTGTGCTTATAAGTATTTGTGTTCATTACTTCTTGAATAGCTTTTTGAACTTCGTCTTGCAAGGAATAATTTGGGTTGGTCTCTTCTTCTAATTCTTCTGAATTTGCCGAACATTCACCTTTCCCTTCAACCTTATTGTTGTCTGAATAAAGTCGTTTATTTCATGTATTTTTTAAAAAAGATTTTCGGGCAATATTAAAACAGACTTTGTTCGAAGGATCTCATAAGCATCTAGCCAATTCTGATAATTCCTAATTTCACTGGACAGTTCCATGATATTTTTCATTAAAGCTTTGCTTATATCAGAACAAATTAATATCTTTTCCAACAATCCAACAATAAATTGTCATAAAAGTCTCTATGAATGTATAAAACCAAACCTAGTAAATACATATGTTTAGACTTTTAGGGCTTGCAAACATTGTAGTTGTTGCAAAAACCGAAAACCGCGTTTTTTATGCCGGTTATGCGGTTTCGATTTTTGCACAGAAAACCGCGGTTTTGCGGTTAAGATATATCCGAACCAGAAACCCTAATCATTTCGTTCAAAAAATATGTGCTTTTTCGGTTTTTTCAATTTTCTCGAGAGCTATAAAAAGCAGCGAAATCATTTTCGGCACACATAAACTACACGACAAGACGAACAAGTCGATGTATAAATTGTCCGGAAGGATTCAATAATTCGTCAAGAAATTTCAAACTGAAATTTACCCGATTCTTGATTTGCTAAGTAGATATCTCGGAGACGGTTGCACATAATCAAAAACAGATTGTGGCATCGTTTTCATAAGATCATTATTTTCATAAGACTGTCCGCGTGAAATTCACGACTTTCCGAGATCTCTACTCTAGCGCCGAAATTTCTTAAAATTTTCTTCAATTCTTGCAGGCGATAGTGAATGGAAAGAGCTAGCGAAATATAATTGGCATATCTGTAATCATCAGCAAAAGTGCTTTCGGAAACGATTTTAAATTTGGCTGTAACTAAAAAAATAACGATTTTGAAAAAATTGATTTTCTCGCATTTCGTCGTTTCCGCTGTCTAGACTCCCCGCGTTGATGGTATTTCTTAACTGAAAGCTTCCTAGGGAATATTATATACGTTGCCCGACTAATTTTGGGACACTGAATCGATTTGTGAAGACTGGAAGTATCTGTGATAAGCCGTTCAAAGCTTATGGCAGCGTGAAATCTGCCGGAAATTCGAGATTGTGTATTTTAGTGTATAGTGTATATATTATTAAATTAATTACTTTTTGTTTTTGCCTGTTGTTTTTACACACTTCAATTGGAGACGAAGTTGTTTTCTTGGCCACGGGTGGTGCTATGCGCGGTTAGGCACTAAGCAAATAGCTGTCTGCCCAGTCTTGTATGTCTAATATTCTTCGCATAATGTCATCAAGTTAGTCTTGTCCATTCAATCTGCCCTCTCGAGTTCATATAGTAGTTCCGTTTGAATGTATATTGTTTAATTAGCGGAAATAGACCTGTCTGTCTAATTTTGATTGATTTTCCTCACCATCGTTGTCTTGTTTAAATAGACTTATTAGTCTAGTTTTGCCTGGCTAGCCATGCATGTCTAATATTATGTAACTATTCTTGTCTACCTATTCGTTTTACTCATTACTTTTGTTTATGTAGTTGTGTCCGTCTATTTAATCATATCTGTCTAGAATTGTGTGTTTTTTCATTCAGTTTTGTATGCATTAATTATATAATTACATTTTGATTAATAAATAATATTAAAACAATTAGTCTAATTTTGTAGTTAATGTGAGAAAACGTGCAAGTGGTTTAAGTAAAATGTCAATTAACACATAACATATCTTGTAGAACCTAAAACTTTCCTGACATGTTTGGTCGGTGTAAGGCTATAGGAGAATCCAAGTAGGGACTATAAGGCTAATGCGAGATGTTATCCTGTTGCAGTAAAGCCGTTGACGGCCACTATCCTGAAGACAGTAAGCCCTCTGGTGGCAGACCGGAGATATGAAGTGACCTGCGAATCTGCAGGATCTCGACCTCCGGCCATTATAACGTGGTACAAAGGGAAACGGCAACTAAGAAGAACTAAGGTACGTTCAAGGATCTTGTATTTAAATGAATTATTGGTAGATACGTGTTATCTCGAAAGAGTTTAGATCAAAAGTGTGTAGAAGGTATTCGGATTATAAGAGAATTTCGGGTTATTAAATGCGCGGTAAAGGTTTTTGTATGCTAATATTTGGAAACCGGGGTAATATCGCGAAACTGTTCAATAGTTAAATGTACGCAGGAGCATTACGAACATCAAGGAATCCTTCCTAATGTTATCTCTCCCTCGCTTTATATAACTTACAACCCCTCTTTACAAAAATTTACTTTCGACACCCCAATAAAAAAAAAACTTCATAATCAAGAAATAAAATTAAAAATACTTCAATTTAACGATCTCCCGCATAACTTCAACATATTCTGAAAAGCTAATTAAACATGTAGGAAAAAATAATTAAAAATGTTTTTCGTTTAAAAATGGATTCGTAAAATTAATTTTATTATATGTGTTTTACAAAGCTGTTTCTTGAAAACTCGTAAACAGAGAAACGCGAAAGACTAAATAATTACTAACGTTCCTTGATAACAACTTATGGAAATTAATTTATATGATTAAAGATACAATTCGTTAAAACGGAGTTGGACAGGGCGAAACGAGATAATGTAAAATAAATTAAACTTTGTTGTATATCATTTCCTAAGGATAATTGAATTTTATGCACGAGTCACTGTCTTGACTCAAAAACTTAATTGAAATTTATACCTGAATTTCCTGTACTTACTTTCTTACCCTTTTACTCACAACTTTTTAGTTTCCCACCTTTTTTTCTAACTTATTTTCTTTTAAATTTAATCAAACTCCCATGTGTTAACAACTGTCTTTCTACAAATAGAATGTGATCAATACATCATTATTGAGCCATGAAAACCAAATTAAATATAGCTAGATCAATTTCTACAATGTAATAATAAAGTCTAGGATATGTATTAAATATAGTCTAGATCAGGGATCGGCAACCTATGACCCGCGGGTCATCGAGTGACCCATTTGATAATTTCAAGTGACCCACTTTCTCACAGTTTTTCCCGATATTTGAATATTATTACATTTACGTACAATATTTGAACATAGCTTTTTTAAATTGTTTGGAAATGCACGACAACTTTTGCTGGAGTTTGCTGGAGATAATTTTACACCCAAGGTACGGTCAGGGCCACTTTCAGGTTGCCAACACTGCCCAGTTGTAGCCATAGACATATAAGAATGGACAACGCATATCACGTCCACTTCCTCGGTCTATTCTAATATGCAGAGCCTCTCAGAGAAAATGAGGGGCCCGGGGCAATTGATATTTGGAGGCCCCCACTTACAATCGTTGAAAAGTAAAAACTTGGGGGAACAAAAAATTATAGTTTTTGTTAAAGTATTTAAAGTATTTATTAATAGGTAAATTTACTTCACAAATCCTTTTCGCGCTTTAGCATCAGCAAATTAGGTTATAAATCTATAAAGTGAGGCCCCTTTAATTATGAGACCCATGGCAACTGCCTCTTCTATCCCCCCCCCCCCCTCTCCTGATAGGGCCGCTTATATGCCTATAGTTTTCGCACATGTACATTTCACATTTTTCGCATTTTAGTTACGCAACTAAAAACCTATTACACAGTCACTTAAGTGAAATATTTAAAGTATTTAACCTTTTCGCTGCGAATTACTTTTTTGAACTGATGTGATAGTGTGCTCAATATTCTGAACATTACATTATAGCCCGTGCGGAATACTTTTATAACTGTATTATTTGCAATAATTTGCAAATATTGCCGAATTATCAAAAACTAAAATCTCTATTCGAAGCAAATTTTGTTTTTTTGTTGATTTGAGTGGTCAAACAATATAATTTGGCAAACCAAATTATTTTGTTTTGTGTCAAAATTGTACGAAAACATACAATTTGCAAAAATTTACAAATTTTCTTAAACCAAAATCTCTATTCCTAGCAAATTCTGTTTTTTTGTTGTTGATTTGAATGAACAAACTTTGCAAAATTCATTTGTTTTATGTCAAAATTGGACGAAAGTGTCCAAATAATTGGCAAATATTGCCAAATTTAAAAAAAACAAAATCTTTATACGAAACAAAATTTGTTTAATTTTTCTTAATTTGAATGGACAAACCTTGCAAAATTCTTTTGTTTTGTGTCAAATTGGACGAAAACGTCAAAATAATTTCCAAAAAGTTCCAAATTTTTTAAAACTAAAATTTCTATTCGAAGCAAATTCTATTTTTTGTTGAACAAAATTTGAGTGGACATCTTTGCAAAATTATTTTATTTTGTGTGAAAATTGTACGAAAACGTCAAAATAATTTGCAAAAATTAACAAATTTTCTTAAACCAAAATCTCTATTTGAAGCAAATTTTGTTTTTTTGTTGATTTAAGTGGACAAACTTTGCAAAATTCATTTGTTTTATGTCAAAATAGGACGAAAGTGTCAAAATAATTGTCAAATATTTCCAAATTAAAAAAAATATCTTTATACGAAATGAAATTTGTTTTATTTTTGTTAATTTTAATGGACAAACCTTGCAAAATTCTTTTGTTTTGTGCCAAAATTGAACGAAAATGTACAATTTGAAAAAATTGACAGATTTTCTTAAACCAAAATCTCTATTCCTAGCAAATTCTTTTTTTTGTTGTTGATTTGAATGAACAAACTTTGCAAAATTCATTTGTTTTATGTCAAAATTGGACGAAAGTGTCCAAATAATTGGCAAATGTTGCCAAATTTAAAAAAAAACAAAATTTTTATACGAAACAAAATTTGTTTAATTTTTCTTAATTTGAATGGACAAACCTTGCAAAATTCTTTTGTTTTGTTTCAAATTGGACGAAAACGTCAAAATAATTTCCAAAAAATGCCAAATTTTCTAAAACCAAAATTTCTATTCGAAGCAAATTCTATTTTTGGTTGATTTGAGTGGACAAACTGCAAAATTATTTTATTTTGTGTCAAAATTGTACGAAAACGTCAAAATAATTTGAAAAATTGCCAAATTTTCTTAAACCAAAATCTCTATTCGAAGCAAATTTTGTTTTTTTGTTGATTTGAGTGGATAAACTTTGCAAAATTCTTTTATTTTAGGTCAAAATGGGACGAAAGTGTCAAAATAATTGTCACATATTTCCAAATTAAAAAAAAATATCTTTATACGAAACGAAATTTGTTTTATTTTTGTTAATTTTATGGACAAACCTTGCAATATTCTTTTGTTTTGTGCCAAAATTGGACGAAAACGTCAAAATAATTTCCAAAAATTGCCAAATTTTCCAAAATCAAAATCTCTATTCGAAGCAAATTCTGTTTTTTTGTTGATATGAGTAGACACACTTCGAAAAATTCATTTGATTTATGTCAAAATTGGACGAAAATATTGCCAAATTTTCAAAAACCATAATCTTTATACGAAACAAAATTTGTTTTTTTGTTAATTTGAATGGACAAAAAAGTTTTTTTGTTTTGTGTCAAAACTGGACGAACACGTCAAAATAATTTGCAAAAATTGCCAAATTTACTAATAACCAAAATTTATATGCCAAGCAAAGACTATAATATATAGTTTCAACTACGAGAAGAGATTTTTTCACCTCGAATCCACATTTCATCTTCAAATTCACGTTGAAACAACTTCATGTTGCGACAACTTCAAGTTGAAACCGCTTCCTGTTGCGACAACTTCATGTTGAAACCACTTCATGTTGCCACAACTTCATGTTGCGGCTTCGTTTTGCGACAACTTCAAGTTGCAACAACTTGGGCTACTAACAAGTTAGGCTACGAACTTATAATAATTAAGTGGACTATGGAAAGAACAATCTAATACATCTAATCCAATTCAGTTAGCATTGTAGAGAATTCGTTATATTAACTACATTTTAATCTAGTAGACTACATAGACAAGACAAGAAAGAGACAAGACTAGATAAAGACAAGAAGGAGAGAGGACAAGACAAGACTGGATAAGACTAGACAAGATTAGACAAGACTAGACATGAATAGACAAGATTAGACAAGATACGACAAGACTAGACAATAGTAGACAAGACTAGACATAAAAAAATTAAAAAAAAAATATATGGCTATTCGCATAGTTTTATTATTAACAATAATAATAACAATTATTTTTTGGGATTTTGTGAAATATTCATCTTTCCAGCGATAAGTCCCAGCGATAAGACCTCAGCGACTAGACGCAGAGGTGAATGAGAGTGAGTGTATGTATTTATTAATTTCTTTGTTATGTTTTAAAAAGCCACAATTAATTCATGAAGTTTGTAGACTGCTGTAGCAGTCCATAGCATCTGACCGCCCAACCAATTGGACTACTATAACAGTCCATAGCACCTGGTCGTCAAATCAATTGAACTGTTATAGCAGTCCGTAGCAGCGAAAGTGTTAAATAAAATATTATCTTGGGACGGACATCCACGCAGAACATGGTCAGGGACATTATAACGCGAAAATAACTAGACGAAAGGACGCAAAATATAAAACCATCAATGAGAAGGCTTCCAGAACCCTAAACACTCTTAAATGAAAGAAGGATGTATGATGAACGACATTGCTGAGCAGAAGCTAATTGGCACGGCTGCCGTATCTCGAGGTTATGTTTATATTGGTACCGAGATGCTCGCAATTCATGATGACCACTTGCCAAGTAAACAAAAAGTGCTTGCTATGTTCTTATAAAATTGGCAAGATTGGGCAATGAAGACTAAACAAAGAAGTAGAAACAGACGATACGGAAGGAACGCGGACTTGTAAGAGAAATATACAAGTATATACAGCTAATTCTTGAGAAATAAGACAAGTTAGACCTGTGGGATACCAACTGCGAAGAGTAAATTCTTGAGAAATGAGACATGTTAGACCTGTGGGATACCAACTGCGGAGATTAAAAACCCTGTTTACACCGAGGAGAGAGACAGAGAGTTCAGTGTGTGCTGCGCGGTTAGAGAGTTGAGACGAGTCTACGTCCACGTGTTTGTGTATTGACTTTATTGTTATTGTTTGTATTATTTTATTTATTATTACAAGATTTGTAATTGTTTGTTTTGAATATAAATAGTTAAGTGGATAAGAGGTGAGTTTTATACACGCCATTCACCACCCCACAGACCAAATCAGACATTCTAGACGAAGTCGAATGCCCACAGGATTAGACAAGTGACATTAAGTATACAAAAAGAGATAAAAGAATGGACCTTCAAGATAAAAATACAGAAGTGATCGACAAGATTAAACAGTCAATATGAAAGAGATAAAATAAATAAATCAGTCACAACAAGGACTCACATGACGACACAATTAGTGTGATATGCACAAGACTAGGTATACTAGGTTAAACAGAAAATGACATTACAGAAAGAAGATTAGACGGACAAGACTATAATAGCCGAGAACTCTAAAATCAATACTAGGTAGATAAGAATAGTCGAAATAGGAAAAGAAATACAAAACTTGGAAGACGCACTGGACGAGATTGGACAAGACAGAGAAGACTCATTAGAAAGAACCAGAAAGACTGGATTAGACTAAATAGGTAAGACATAATGTTCCGTGACAGCGACACTTGAACAAAGAATATTATCAAGATTCTGAAAGCCGCATTAAGAGTTACATATGATTTAAATTTTATAGAAATAAATATTAATATACAATAGTAAATACAGTAGAGACTCGATTATCCGGCCCTCAGTTATACGGATTCGCGATTATCCGGAGTACCAACCGCAAATAACAAAGGGTTTTTCAATAGTGATATGACAATTTTGTTTTGTAATACGGAATATAACCTACCAAGTTTTTTATGATCTGTCAAAGTAGAGATGTCAGTCAAGGATTACATTTTTATTATGGTGACATTCAGGAACGAGCAACGTTTGGAAATCGTTAACTTACTATCGAAATTATGAGTTGGTAGACGCAACTTTTAGAGCGATTACTGCAATTTTTTGACGCAATAATTGTCCCATCAAACAAGCTGTGCGTGCGATGGTGAATAAATTTGAATCAACATATTCCCTATTGAATGTTCCTGTCTTAGGGAGACAACGCACCGGTCGAAGTATTGAAAATATTTGCAACCGTAAGAGCTTCAGTTCAAAATGAACTAAACAAGACGATTCCGCCGTTCACAAGAATAGGGAGTTTCTCAGTCCACATTATGGAGAATTTTGCGTTAAGATCTCCACCCTTACAGGATCAAGTTAACCCAATAACTGAAACTTCTGGATAATTTAAAGCACCGAAAGTTATTTGATTTTATTCTGCAAAAGTTTGGAGAATTTTTTGTTTGTTTTGTAGAAGAGCAATACGGATAATTCTATTTTGTAGGATTTAAATGATTCAATGTTAAAGATACAAATATGCCAGGAATGTGATGTTGATGAAATGAAAGAGTGGCTCACTTATGCGCAACACTCAGCTACGCGACGTCGTGCAATCGCCTGTACATCGCCTGTCAAATAATAATTACATTATTTTAAATGCGCACGTCGCGTAGCTGTCACGTAGCCATAGTGAGAACGTGCCCATTTAAAACAATGTAATAATTATTTGAGAGGCGATGTCGCATGACGTCGCGTAGCTGAGTGTCGCGTATATGAGAATCGGCCTTTACACGTAAACGAACAGCGTTAAATGCAAAAAGAGGAAACAAAAGAAAACGTGAATGTAGAAGCACTTCAGGCTCTGGAAACAGCTCTCAAATGGTTCGAAAAACAAACAGAGTGTAACACTGTGAGTTTACAACAGCTAAAACGAATTCGTGATGTAGCAGCAATGAAGAGAAAAAGTGACTTACGTCAAATGACAATTACCAAACATTTTAAGCCAAATTAGATTATTTAGACTATAATTAGAATATTTTATTTCCTGATTAACGAATGAAAATTACCAAATATTGTAAAAAAAAATAAACTATAAACATACATATGTTCATATTAATACATTTCATGATTAGAATTATTATTATTAACAATTATTATTAATATATTAATATTGTCAATTAGAACAATTTTATGATTAGGGTTGCAGTATTTTAGTATGTAATTTAAGAAAATATGTACGTACATGAATAGATGCAATGTTAGACCAAACCAGACATTCGAGGCGAAGTCGAATGTCCATAGTTCTAGACAAGCAACACTATGTAGACAAAATGAAATAAATGAATGGACAGACAAGATTAAAATACAGACATGATAGACAAGATTAATTAGACAATATGAAAAAGATATGATACCCCATCATGAATGTTAGGATACTCAGGGGTTTAAACTTGGATTCGGAGCACTACCTTTCTAAAATTAAGTTCAAAGTCATCCCAAACAGGAAACGCAACATGAAACAAATTAAGGGTCGGAAGTGTACAGCACGGAAAAAATATTCAAATCAGATGAATTAACAAAAGCAACGGAAACGATTCAAAGTTGGGAGGACATCAAGGAAAACATCATTACGCCGAACGGATAGCACCTAACATAAAAAGTAAAAAACATACCTGGTGGTCGCTAGAATGTGATGCCTTCATTGAAACAAGAAAGCAGGCATGGCAAAATTGGCAATCACAAAAAACAGAAGAAAGGAGATTAAATATCAGTAGGGTTAGAAAACTGGTAGATAAAAGTATAAAAAGGATTAAGAAAGCACATAAAAACACAACTCTCGTCCAAATTGATGAAGAATTTCCTAAGAACAACAAAAGAAGCTTATACAGAACTTTCAAACAAAGGTTATCAAAATATAAAGCACCAACCCTCCAATTTCGAGATTTAAATAGGACCATCGCCCACAATAACACGGAAAATTGCAAGATACTAGCAAACTGCTTTGAGAAGCTATTGAACTGTGAACCAATCCTGGAAAAACTTAAATCCATTCCAAATAACTTTGAGAGGCCGGATTCTAAACCACCCACAGCTGAAGAACTACTGAAGGTTATTTCAGAACAACATATTACATTTTTATTGAAAAAACAACAAAGCATCTGGAGAAAACCAAATAGTGGCCCGAACTATGGAAGAAAGATGACAAAAATTCAATTATATCCCTTCAATGTATTTTCAGTAAAATCTGGAAAGAAGAAGAAATCCCCACATAATGGAGAACAGCTCTCATCCACCCTATCCACAAGAAAGGCTTGAAGACAGACCCCAGCAAGAGAAATATCTCTTCTGGATAAAACATACAAGATCGTTTCTAACAGGGCAGAACCACAATTGTACCCACAAATCGTGGAATACCAGGGCAGTTTAAGAAAGGGTAGGTCATGGTCCGAACAAATACTAAATTTCAAATACACCATGGCATACCAAAAATCAAGGGCAAAAACGTACGTAATCTCCTTCATTGATTTCAAAAAAGCATATGATTCGATTGATAGGGAATCTATGTTATCAGCCCTAGAAGAAATGTGTTTGGATAACTAGGTAGGTCATTCTCGGAACAAATACTAAACTTCAATAACACCATGTCATACAAAATATCAAGGGCAAAGACGTACGAAATCTCCTTCATTGATTTCAAAAAAGCATATGATTCGATTTATAGGGAATCTATGTTAGCAGTGATAGAAGAAATGGGTTTGGATAAGAAAACAACTAAATTAATAAATGCGACCCTTACAAATACATTTTAAAGTGTTAATTCGTGAGTTCATAATTAATTCATAATTAAAGAGTTAAATTCATGGGTGAACTATGGGGACCCTTCGTAATAAAAACGGGGATGCGACAGAGAGATGGACTTTCACCGTTGCTGTTCAACTGTCCACTCGAGAAAGTAGTCATAGAATGAAACACAAATATAAAGAGTGCTATAAGTCCGGGTTGCAAAAAGAAGAACGTTAAAGTAAATTGCATTGCTTTTGTGGAAGATATGGCCCTGTTTGCTATAACAATGAAAGAAGCACAGGAGCAAATCCTTGAACTAAAAAAACAAACAGCTAAAATAGGTCTTCAACATCTCCTTCAAAAAAACTAAGATCGTGACAAACATCAAACACTCACGTAAATACCTAAAAGTCCAAGAACAAAAGATTGAAATAGTAAAAGAAGTCAAATATCTCGGAGAATGGATTAGGTGGAATGCTGGGGAAAGCAAAGCGATGGAATCCAGAAAAAAACTAATTTGAACTGGTCTTCCAACCAACAAACTTCTCAATCGTATCGCTCGTCTTCGAGCATCGTGGCAATGGTATGACCTAGGGATCATATTTCTTGTACTTGTTGTCTCCATTCTTCCCTGGTTTCAGCAGCTTTTGTGCAATCGTGTACAGTTGCGCCTATGGCTTTGGATATTTGATCCACATAGCGCGATGGTGATCTTCCTCGTGGTCTATTACTCTCTATCTTTCCTTGGACTATCAATTTCTCAAGTGAGTCGTCCTTTCTTCGCATTATGTGACCGAAGTATCTTAGGATGGACTTTTGGATAGTTTTGCTCAGTCGATCGACGATGTTAAGTTCAATCAATTAACAAAAGATTCAGACAATAAAAAATGCCATCATCCCACAAATCCAATCATGAGGGTCCAAAATTACACACTACAAGAGAGTGATTAAGCCAGAAGAACTGTATGTAGCTGAACTTCAAAGGCCAAATGGAGAAACTTGAGTTAAAGGAAAGGAAACTTTTAAGGAAAATCATAGGATCAAATTTTAAAGATAATAAGATAGTATACATCAAGAATTTAACTTTGTACTAGAAAATTTGTAAAAGAAAATTTGTTGTTTTTTACTTTCAGATACTATGCGTAAAAGGAGGATGGATAGATTTTTATGGTCATCTTCTCAAAATGAACCCTAACAGATTAACCAAACAAATCTCTGACATTTCCGTAACCGAAAAACGAAACCCAACTGGAGAAAGAAACTGAGAAAGACCTAGTAGAATTAAATATTTCAGAACATTCACTAATCGATCGAACAGCTAAATTTATCACTAAAGATGAAAATATAAGGTGCCAAGACAAATCCACACAAAAACCTAAACCCATAATTTTGGAAGAAGAGAGGAAAAGAGGATAAAAAAGAATGAAGAAATACTGGGCTCTAAGAAAAGACGACACACAAATAAATTATTGATTCAACGTACCCCGAAGAGGGCGAAACGAAAAAAATAGGTGCAAACGTAGTATGTTCGAAAATATATATCTAACTTTTTAATAAACATTGATTTTTGTATTTTTTCGACCCAATGTGGTTCGAAACGTTGGCATAACTTAATAAAACTACTTCCAAAAATTGTCCAAACACCTGATTTAACTTTAAACCTGAATCATTGATTTTCGTCGATAAGTTTAATTTCTATGTAATAAACACCTAGCATTATGTATTATGCAATAACATGTACAAAACCACTTTTCTTCATACTTCCAATTATCCGGATTTTGGATTATCTGAATGCCTAACAACAACAATTAGTCCGGTTAATCGAGTTTCCACTGTATAATAATTAAAAATAGACTATTACACAAATTATGCCGGACCACCACCTTTTATCAACATAAAACTGAAGTATTATGTAGGAGTAAAGGACAAATTTAATTTGCCCACAAAATGTTTGCTATTATGTTAATTCATTTGTATTACTTGCATAATAAAATAAATATTGTGATTTGGATATATTTGACTAGACAGAAACGATTATACCGAAAAGACTAGAGTGACCATGCTGCACAAACAAAACTAAATATATTTGAATAGGCAGACTAGAACTGTACATACAAACTATTATATAAAAGTTCTCCGGCAGAAAGCGCAATTAAAACTAAAGAAATATACTTATAGGGCTAGGACTAGTTCTCTAGTAGTTTTTAGTGAATAAGACTAGGTAGTGTTAACCTTACAGAAATGATTATATGGATTAGATTTATTTATTAGATTTATGTATTTATTTGATTAGATATTACAGTATTACTTCCTTTTGTCTAGACGAAAATTACAGTCAATTACTAGACTTACAGTCTTGCATGTTTAGTCAAGTTTATCTAACATTTTCATGTAAGCTGCTTAGACATCTGTATATACGTCTAATCTTGTTTGTCGTGACAGTCTACACAAGGCCAGACATGTCTAAGCAGATTACATGAAAATGTTAGATAAACTTGACTAAACATGCAAGACTGTAAGAATTTTCGTCTAGACAAAAGAAAGTAATGCTATATTTTATTTATTTAATATGAAAATGGTGTTAAAATGTAAAGATGGTATTTTGACGAGTCGGAGTTTATGTAAGTTTATTACTTTTTTTCCTGGAATTTTCCATACTTGGGAACCGGAAAGCTTTTAAATATTTTCTTACTCCATTCTGCATCGCCCTCTGAAATGTATTTGATATGACAGGTTGCAGCAATATTGTCTAAAGCCATCAGGACTTTTGTGTGCATCTTGGGTATACATTGAAGATATTGTGAAATATTAATATTTAAGAATGTTATTAAAATGGAAAAAGTTATTGTTGGAAATACAAGACTACTACACCTATCGCTCAAATATATATATATTCGCAAAATGTAAAATTTCTTTTACAAATAAAGAATCTACTTTTGATATTTCTAATTAAACTAATACTTTTTGTTGGTCAGTCTATTTTTTGTGGTCTCTTTGAAAAATGCAAAAATGTAAAATTGAAACGTTTTAGTCAGCAAACTATGGGAATAAAAAAAGCCGACACGAGATTAATGTCTCATTTCCAGGAGTGGAACATTACCTATTCGGCTGTCCTTGTTCCTCCAGTTCGCAGTTTCTTTATATTTAATCTGTGGCGGCCATAAACGGAACGTTATATATGTTTACTACTGTCTATCCGTTTTATCTTTACAGCTCTTGCTGGCGCGTCCTCGAATCTTCCTGGCTGCAGCCTGTTGTAATTTCGTCAAAATTGGTCGAGATTAAAACTCTGTTCCGCTATAATTACCTCGTTGCCGACAAATATTATCACAATAAATTTGTATTATTATATTTATTTTTACACCAAACTTTCATAATGCACAAACATTTCAATGTTTACTTTTTGGCGATATTTTTGCATTTTTAACACAGAAAAATAAAATACCGAAATAATAAACAGAAAAATATTCAGGATACAGTTTTTGAAATAGAAAAAAGTTATCTTTAGATAAATAATTTTTAAAATTTGTTTATTATTCAACATTAAATATAATATATTGTTTGAATGTATTATTAAACAGTATAAATTAATAATGCTATTTATTGCTTATAGTTTAATAATAACATTTAATTTATGCGGGGTTTTGTTTTGTATGAATTGATTTAAAAGAGAGATATTTTGTAATTAAATTAATTTTGTGAAATAATTGAATGTATGGGTTGCGTGAAATACGGTTTCCACATTCAATTAATTTCAGTTTAATCCGAAATATCCCTTTGAATTCAAAAATCCATTATGTTTATACCACTAATTTCGTAAAAATGTTATATAACTTGTGAATTTTATAAATCACCTAGCACGACTCGAGTTTCTAAAATATAATATTTTTACAAAATTAGTGGTTAAAACATATTTTTTTCATTGTGAGTAAGTATGGATTACCAGGTAGCGGAGTAATGGCCGCAACAATCCTCTGCATGAAATATTCCGTATAATATTTTGTATATATTGGCGAAAGATTCTTTTTATTGTATTACATAAATCATCGAGAGCTGTTCGCGCACCAAAATATTTATTAAAGTTTTTAATCAATTATTAATATGTGTTAAGTCTTGTGTCGGAATGTTTAATGACCCCATGGTGAGGAAGAATACAATTATTTTCTTGTGAATTGACACGTGCTATTCCCATATGCTCAAGTTTATTATAATCCTGCATAAACTTACAATATTCTATTTTGAAATTGTTATCCCTCTTAAATCTCATTTATAAAACATGCAATCTAATCGCGGCTATTTGATTCATAGAACCTATATGCGGATTACTACTTATAAATAGTATGCGTACGATAAATTCACCGTTAATATCCTGACTATGCGTTTTTTGAAAAAGATCTTCGAAAATTTGTTATCCTTCTGTTAAAATCGTATTGTTAGTCATAATTTTCGATTTCCCAAAATGTTTTTCACAAGCCCATCTTTATCAAAGGACTCGTAACGAAAAGTTTTTATTACTGCTATGTACTTCCAGACATTTTATCTTTACTGAATATTTATTATCTAGATTTAAACTTTATTTCACACGATTTATTTCTTTCAATACGGCTGCTACCCACTCCACTAATAGCTGCCGAAATTGACACTGTATTAAATTTCAATTTGTTGTATAATATTCCAGTCGTTATCTTGATTCAAAAGAAAGGAGATACAACCGAACTGGAAAACTATCGACCAATAAGCCTTACTCATACACCTTTTTAAACTCTTCACGAGAATTATTACTAAACGACTGGAAAACAAATTAGATGTTTACCAACCAGTGGAACAGGCCGGGTTCCGCAGAGGATTTGGGACCATTGACCAAAAACATCAAAACTGTGTTCGAAAAATCAATCGAATACAATAGACCGCTTGTCATTTCCTTTGTGGACTTCCACAAGGCCTTTGACACCGTTGAGTTGAGTGCAGTCTTAGACTCCTTACCAAAATGTCGTGTCGACTATCGTTACACTAAACTAATATATAACATACACAAAAATGCTACCATGATGGTAAAACTGCACGAAAACACCAACCCCATAAGAATCGGTAGAGGCGTACGAAGGGTGATGTCACCCAAACTGTTATCACCGTTATGGAATACGCCTTCGGGATGCTTGAATGTAGCGGAAAGGTTTTAAATATAGATGGCTTAAACCTAACAAATCTGCGCTTCGCGGATGATATAGCTTTGTTGTCTGACAACCTACAAGATATCAGGAAAATCCTGGAAGATCTTCAGGAAGTGAGTGTTTGGGTCGTACTAAAAATTAATATATCTGTATTTTTAGTTCAACATTTGAATCGATTTCGGCACCGATTAACAGAAGGGTGTATCGACCTGGGCCGAAATCGCGCGATTTATTATCAATTTACTTCGCGAATTTACATTATTCGGGGAGTATGCTTCGAGTATGCTTACAAAAATCGAAGCGCGAACCAAGCTCGACCGACACGTGCACGCATTTAAGTTTATCGTTTCAATTTAAGTTTAACCAGGGGTGTAATCACGAGCCCAAAGGGCTGCAGCGGCATTCAACGTCTGGAAGACAACAATTTTAAGGGATCCCTCCACCCATTATCCTCAATTCCTCCCTTAAAATAGGCGCCGGAAAGACGATCCACACGTGGCGGAGACGCGACCAATCCCAACAGGTAAGTGATTAGACCAGCCCTGTTTCAAACTGGAAAATTTGAATTTCGTGAGACACGGTCCAAACAATATCAAAAACGAAATTTATGACGAATCTGGTCCCTAGTGGAAATATTGCTATTGGTCACTGTGAGGTGGAGTTGGTGGATAGAGGTACACGTATCTTGGTCATGAAATAAGCATCTCGAGAGACAACCAAACATGCGAATTAAAAAGAAGGATTACGCTCTCTTGGTCTGCATATGGTAGACTTGGGGATGTGTTTAAAAGTAATCTCCCGATTTGTTTAAAACGAAGGGTTTTTAATCAGTGAATTCTACCGGTTATAACCTACGGCGCCGAAACTTTAACTCTGACAGTCACATCGGCTAAGAAGCTTAAAATAACACAACCCAAGATGGAAAGATCGATGTTCGGTGTGTCATTTCGTGACCACGTTAGAAATGAGGACTTACGGACGAGAACAGGAGTCACGGATGTTATCTACCAGGTGGCTAAACTCAAGTGGAGCTGGGCTGGACATGTGGCCCGCATGGCAGATAGACGATGGATAAAAAGGCTGCTTGAGTGAAGACCAAGAGCTGACAAGATAAACAGGGGAATACCTCCCACGCAATGGACGGACGATATCACAAGAATAACCACAAACTGGATGCAGAGCGCTCAAAATAGAGGACAGTGGGCAGAAATGCGGGAGGCCTATATCCAGCAGTAGATGAAAAAGGCTGATTGATGATGATGAGTCCAGTCATCTAGGCATATCACCGCGGAATCTAACGGAAGAAGCTGCATTTTTGTATAGACCTTTATTTTAGGATTTAAAATGTTGTCTCAAAAGTGACATATATCAACATGTGAGTGTCCTTAGATATTCATGGTTAAAGATCCCAAAAATCTGTTTTTTGAAAATATCTCGTTTTCTCTGCCTTCTATGGTATTTGCATTTATTATGAAAGTTGTAGACAATAAAATTCTTTATAAATACCATTTAAAACCTTTTTTATACGTCGCATTGTTTTTGAGTTAGAGGGCGCAAAGTGTGGAGCGTTGAGTCATACGTACCTTAGCGCACGGTAAATCCTGAATCCCAATGTATTATACCGTCTAGTATTATACCATTAAGTAAAATAATTTATCTAAATATATTTTATCTTAATATATATCTTATATTAGAATTGATTCTAATGAAGGATAATTGGATTTAGAGCAGGAAAAAATAAAGAAATTATTTTCTTTTTTCGTTGTCTTTATTGATATTTATTTAATCGATTGTTCTCCTTTAGGAGAGCCATTGGTACTTGAATACATGATTTCATCTTCTGGCGTTTTATCGCTTCTCTTCCCAAAATCTCCTCATCCTCTCAGAATGCTTCTTCTTCCGCTCAGCTGTCCATTTTCTTCCAGGCTGTCGTGATGGTCTATCCTCAAACTTAACGTTTTTTATTTTATTGCGGCATTCAGTGCGGTCCTCGATATTTTGTATGTTGACCTTTTTATTGATATTAGTTTTATTGTTTTTATTATTATTACTCTTCTTCAGGTTGGCCAGCAGTCTCAGACTCATTCTCATCTTCACTCCCCTCGTTATCATTGACATTAATTGTCATATCTTAAAGAATTTCAAGGTCATATGCATTTTCTTCATGAACATCTGATGGATATGATGTTGCATTAAGGCAAGCATTTCCATTGCATTGACCACAAGCTAAAGAACATTGCATCCCTAAATTACGGCTTTCCACAACCATTCTTGCAATTGCAGAATATTGAAGTGAGAATTTCATCTGGTGCAGGTGGTAAAAGTGTTGTTAGGGTTTCATTTTGCAGTACCCAAGTCCATCCCTGGGGTTGTAAATCATTGCCTAACCATGTTTGAATTTGGCAGTAGACACGACTAATGTGTTGATGAACTGCTGCACTAGTTGGTGGTAGAAGTGATAACTGCACAGGTTAAATTTAATGTGGTTGCTTTAAGGTATTATATAAGTATAAGGTATTAAATTTGTTATTTAAGTAATATTTAATAAATAATTAAGTAAAAAAAAGAGTATAACATTGGGCTTCAGAATTTGCCTTGCGCTAAGGAAAGTAAGGTAAGTACTGAGCGCTCCACATGCAACCCCACTATCTCAAAAACAGTTCGACATATAAAAAAAAGGTTTTAGATGAAATTTGTAGAGAATTTCATTGTCTACAACTTTCATAATAAAGGCAGAGAAAACAAGGTTGTCAAAAAACTGAATTTTGTGACCTTGAATATCTAAGGACGCTCACATGTTGGCATATGTGACTTTTGAGACAACGTTTGAAATGCTAAAATAAAGGTCTATACAAAAATTCAGCATCTTCCGTTAGATTCCGAGATTGACCCCCTTTTTTGACTAACAATAAGATGACTGAACTATAAAGCTATTAAATGTTGTTGCGACCCTTGTTCTTGTAAACTTCTTCTGACTTTCTGAATTTTTCCGCCGAGATCAAAACATTGGATGATTGCAGTTGATAACATAATTTCAATGTTAGGTTCTAACCGACACTGGTTAATGCAGTAACATTTTGACTTGCTTTTACGCCACCAGAATTTTTATTATTTGGATTGTGCAATAAATGGTGATGTTTGATTGAACAATATCGGGTATATCTCCCATAATTTGACCTTTTCCAATTACATATATACAAAAAAATATAAAACTAAAATCAATATTTGGTAGTTTAATTATCATTCATGGATATATAAACTAGTTAAACCTGAAAGGGCGATAAACCATATTAAGCCTTATAAAACTTACAAGCTTTTTCATTCATACTCTTGAAATTCATACTCTTGCTTAATTTCCTGACCGTCCCTAATCTAGTAATCAATTTATCTGTTAGAAAACGTGGAGTTGGCTCATATTTTTTTTGAGTAGATGTAACAACCGCGCCCCCCAAAAAAATAAATTACCTAGCCCCGAAAAAGAAAATATTCAATGATAAATGGGAAACATGTAGTAAATGGATAAAAATATGTATTTTTATAATATCCTTAAATATTATAAACTTAAAAATATCCTGACATTGATATAGATTGTGATTTCGTTTACACAAGACTCGCATTATAACTATGTCCGCTAAACTGATTATTACTATTTCCATTTTTGTTTAATGAAACTAATCTCTTGATTCTTCACTTTCCGAACAAACGGCTTTTCTGACACTTGATTGAATTCTAGCGATTCTACCATAAAGCACCGTTTTTCTAGAAATCCCGTCATTTGTTTGATTGTTGGACATGCAATGAATGAAAACCATGCCATATTATATCAAATAATTGAAAAACAAAGTTAAATTCTTTGTTTCAATTGATCAGATATTTGATTTTCGATTCTTCTTAGGACAGATTAATTAGGATTAAAATTTGTGAATACATACTTACATGTGCATTAATTTTAGCGTTCTTATTAGTAATTGAGGTATTTAATTAATGTATTTAATGTACACACAGTGTACATTTGCTAAATGGCTGATATCATTATACACATCACCCCGAATATACAATTTTACCATATATTACTCAAATATACCGACAAATCTACATATTCATAGGTTACGAGAGTTTAGTTTATTAAGCTCCTGGTTGTTAATTTGTCTTTTTGAGTTAAATAACAATAATAAATAAATTCTTATTTATATAGTAAAGTATATTTTTAGAATTTTAATTTAATTTATCTACCAAATTGGTAAATGTATACATATACCGGTAAATGTGTACATATACCGACTTTTACTTTTACCGGGAAGCTGGTAATCGTGGTTTAGGGATAGGAATTTAGTGACTTTCTTTTTTTTTGTTTTTAGTTTGAGCAGCATATGTTTCTTTTTTTTTAATGTTTATTATTTTTATTTTTTTTTCTCTTTTTATTATTATTCTTATTTATATTATGTTCGATGTTAGTTTTAGTTATATATGTAAATTTTGGATTCGATTTATAAACCCGTAAGGGCAATAAATATACATAATACCATACTTTTACCGGAACATATACACATAGTCTATAGCAGGGGTGGACAAACTTTTGAACACTACGGGCGACCTGTTTTTAAATTATAGGCGTCGGTCTACCAAAATCGTGTTCAGAATAAAAGTAAAATAAAGTAAAATAAAGCCAGAAATAAATTTAAACTTAAAATAGGAAAGATATTTTATTAAGAGGAAATAATGATTACGGGTACTCTTCACATAACGAATCAGTTCCGTACCTTTGACTTGTTAGAAGTCGTTGAGCGAATTGGTCGATATTTATTTTGAAATGCAGTTTACACAACGAATAACACAAAAAATCATTTTACCACTCATGCACAATAGTAATATCTTGGTGCACGTTTTTTAGTACGATAAACTGTCAATATTAGTTGTATTTTACATAACTTGAATAACGCACGCAAATATTCAATATCTAAGTTACATTACGACCGAATGGTCGCCGGTATAAGCAATCAACCGTTTTCAAATGATATCGGAAGGGCACTCTATTGTCCTGGGGGTGAGAAATCGCCCCCGAAGGCGGACGAACTATAAGAAATAGTCAACGGCATTGGAATCAGGAAAGCAACGGGAAACTACCTGATTACACATCCCTAGTTAATCAACATTGCTAATTTCAAGGCGAAAAATACCGGAGCCTCTAGTCCCCTAGTCGGATCTCCGGGGGGACAGTTTTAAATGTAGCTAAGATGAAAATGGTACAACTGTAGATCCGTTGAGTTGTTTAGAGCTACAACATCAAAAGTGAAAATAGCTATGATGGTAGCCAGCCTTCTAAGAGGAGATTGCACTTGAAGAAGAAGAAGGTAACATTAAAATAAACAAATAAATAGAAATAAAATGAATACAATCAAGACCTCGGTATTAAAAAGAGTGACGTGAAGTCTTTCTTCTCGAAATTTTTTTTCATAACAAAATAAAAATTAAAATCAAAGAAAACGTTTTAAATTGAGTGTAAATTCTATGGTGATACCGGAGACTGAGGAGAGTTCTTATGACGAATCCAAACCACCGGAGACAATTGGAAAAGCAAATTTTTCATTTTTTTTAATGGCACCTGGATCCCAAACTTTTAAGATACCTCCTCTCGCATGAGTGATTAAAAATATTGTTTGTAACACGGGCGAAATTGTCGATTTCACTCTCGAGCGAATGCGCGTCCTCACTTCGTTCGCTCTCGAGTAATATAGACAACCTTTCACCCTAGTTACAAAATCTATTAAACTATTGGGATTTTTCAATAGGGGCGACGCATTTTGTTTATGGCATTTCTCGAATAGGAGTAAATTTGGCTTCGCAATCCTTTCATATTTTGCAATATCATTCTATGACATTTAATAATGGAGAGATACCCGCTTTAACAACGTTTGCAAATTATTAAACCTTTTTATCAAAGTTCACGTTGTATCGCGACTACGTTGCGCGCGCTTACCCCAATTTTCGATCGACGAAACCGTCCAAGACGGGTAATTCGAACAGTGCCTGTGCGACAACGTAATGCTCGAAATGAAGAAAATATCATAGGCGTTCAAAGCAGTCAAAGAAGTCGAACACGCCGATCGTAGGCGTTGAACATCAGTGTGACCAGTTTGTGGCGAATTTTGCGGAAGGATTTGGCTCTTCGCTCGTATAAGATTGCGTTGACTCAAGAACTCAAGCCAGCCGACAATAGACCTTTTTAATGTTAGTTAAGCGCACGTACGTCCGCTTTGTTTAAAAGGTGGGAATATGAAAGTTTCGGACATATTTTGTTATTTTCACTGGTTATACGTCAAGGAAGTGTTAAGGAGAATAGGTAAAGGTATACAACTGCTGACAACCATCAAAGAGCTCCAATACATCGGACACGTTATGAGAGGGGAGCGGTACGAGTTCGTCCGACTCCTCATCGAAGGAAAAATCGAGAGCAAACAATTTGTGGGCAGACGGCAGAACTTATGGCTAAAGGATCTGCGTCGATGAATCGGACGGACATCTATAGAGATTTTCAGAGGTGCGGTTTCACGCACCATTATAGCCAGTTGGATCGCCAACCTTCGTTAGGGAGACGACGTCCTAAGAAAAATATGTCCAAAATTTCGGGAATTTTTTTGACGTGGACATGGCCAAAATTGACGCATGCGCTGCAATTTTTAACTATGAAAAGGTCTATTGTAAGCGTCGCACATTCGCTAATTTTGGGCATCATTTAACATTTAACAACATTTAACATCCGGCTCTGGACCAGATGCAAACTGACGACAACTTTCACAAGAAAATCATCTTTTCGGATAAAGCTCACTTCTGGCTCGATGGTTTTGTCAACATGCAAACTTGCCGCATTTGGTCGAGTGACCAGCCTGAAGTGATGTACAGGACACAACTTTATCCGAAAAAAGTGTTTGGTGCTGTTTTTATGCCGGCGGCGTCATAGGCAAATTTTTCTTTTCTGATGAAAACGGCGAGCCAACAACCGTCAACGGCGATCACTATAGGGCCATGATATCAGAATATTTTTGAGACCAGCTCGACGTTACAGACTTGGTCGCTATGTGGCCTAACCTAACCTAACCCAACAGGACGGCGCAACGTGCCATATAGAGTAGAACACAATCGAATTATTGATGACCAAATTCGGCGAGAGAGTTATCTCACGTAACGGTCCTCACGAATGGCTCGTTCGTGCGATTTAACCCTTTTGGATTTTTTTCTTTGGGGTTACATTATATCGCTGGACTATGCCAACAAGTCAGCAACGTTAAAGGATCTGCAGGATAACGTCGACCACGAAATTCCTGGTATTTCGGCCGATCTTTGTGCTCGAATCATGGAAAATTGGGTCTAGCGTATTCACTCGTGCAAGCGCGGCCGCGGCGGACATTTGAACGATTTCGTATTCCATAATTAATGGCATCGATTGTACTTTTATTTGCAACAAAAATCATTTCCATAGCTAACCCACAAGTCTTGTAAATGAAGAAACAAAATGCGTCGCTCTTAATGAAAAACTCATTAGTTACAAGCTGATTAATAAATCAACCAAAATTATTAAGCAACTTAGTCATTTAGAATTTCTTTATTATAACGAGCATCAGGGATGTGTACATATCTAGCCAAGCGGTCGACTAGGAATAGTTACGCGGTTGACGCTTTGGTTACTCCTGGTCTATAGTATAGGTATAGACGACGAACTAGACTTATCTGCTGACCAAACAAACCGTTTCTAATATTATAGATTAATGGAAATGTCTTCCAATTTGTTTAAAACTGCGTGATGAAATACTAAAACGATTCCAACTTATTTCAATTTTGTATTAGAAATTTAAAATCGAGAACAAAATATTTGCATGAATAATACAATACTATATAATTTGAATAGTAGTTTACTAAAATTAACGTAAAAACAAAGGTTTTCGCAAAACACTAGTTTCGACCAACTCCAAATTTCCGGTTTCGTAGGTCAAATTTTAAAATCATTTTTTGCTAGATTGCTTCGTATGTCAATTAAAATCTGGTTTTCGTTTTTGACGTCTATTTTGACTAACATATATAACATTTAAGTAGGTACTTGCAATAACTCTTTATTACCTAAAATTATTGACTAGCATAAACAGTAATAAGATTTATGTGCCGTAAATGTAATGTCAATAAAAACGGTGATATGACTTCCAAATCGTGTTAAGTTTTTTCGTTTGCTTGTTCTTTTCCGAACGAATTTATTTAAAAATTATTGTTTTGTTTATAGGAAGAGAATCGTGAGAATGTAACGATCAGTGAGTTGAGTTTTGTTCCAACGACGGAGGATGATGGCAAATCTATAACCTGTAGGGCGGAAAACCCGAACGTCACGGGACTTTTTCTGGAAACGTCCTGGAAAATAGACGTTGTCTGTAAGTACCTGATATTGTTTGTAACCATCGTCTTGGAGCGGTTTCCACTCACGCTTTATGCATTCGATGTGCGAAACTAACATTGCACTGAATTGAAATGCAAATTACTTTTTCCATTTTTACCAACAAAAAAAAAGGTTGGTATGGAAAATGTTTCACAAATATCAAATCAATATAAAAAAAGAAACTTTTAATACAATTAATTTTAAATACTTTTATACTTTTTATTTTTAAAGAAATTGTTTGATTTGTACGTCTTCTACTTTCAAATTTGTATTTGTTTTTTGAATAGTTATTTTTTTAAATGTTTGGTGAGACTGTTGCATCAAATTATATGTCTCCTAACCCATTTATGACCATTGTACACAAGCAGGTACAACGGTATTTATTGTAACCCTATATTGATTTGGGGAAAAATGGGTTAATATATTATGCCAAGTATTTTTTTATTTAATATTTCGAAAAATATTCAGTTTTCTACGCAAAATGCATGAACCTAATGTAGGTTTAATTTCATTTTATATTGGCGAGAAAACGAAATTGGATTAAAATTATGAAATCGTAAAACTTAAATTCTAAAAGTAAACTGAGCACCTTTTCGCCGGGTTTTATCTGTTTTGTATATATATTTTTCACTGTTTATGTGTGCAATTCTGTGCTAATGTAATTACAAATATACATTTATAAAAATTCCCGACTGTGTTATCCTGCGGAGTAATGACGCTACAAAAAACTGGTCGCGAACATATTTTTAATTAACATTAATGTACATTTTTGCAGCATAAATAACAAAATGCATTAAAATAAAATCAACACCGTTCTTTTCTTGTTCATATTTTTTCAGTACGATCTCATTACTACTCTGTATTTTTTACTACTCAGATTTTCTTGTTAATTTATTAAAAATAGTTCGTAGTAACTGATATATAATTTGCTGTTTTCAAATACGATTATATTATTTGTGCAACATTTTTGCAAACAATACTACAAAGAAAGGACAATACATAAAAATGAAACCAGGCATCAACAGACCAAACGAGCAAAATATACGCTAAAGATTACAAAAACTAAAGTAGACAGACAAGCCTACATAATCCATACTAGACAGTCAAGCCTATGTAACATGCTAGACGGAAAAGGTAAAACTAATCCGCGAATTTACGCAAGAAGTATTAGCTAGAAAAGATCCTAGATTGGATATAGACGTAACGGTTAAATCTACCAGAAGAAATAGACAATGCTAAGAAGAGATTAAACACACAATAATAGATAGAAACTACATAGACCAGAGAGACAAAAACTAGGCAAAAAAGGATGAGAGACGATTAAACAAATACGATTAGAAATACTAGAAAAGATAGATAAGACTAAAACAGCAAATTTAGATATGCAATGTTGTATGATTAACAATGTGTATTTAATCCAGAATACAACACAATCAGACATACAACACAAAACAGACCAGACTAGACAGACAGGTCGAGTCGAGACAGTGAACGCGAGTGGTTGTGTGCGGAGCAACGAAGTGAAAAATATAGTTAATATGGTTAATAATCTAAAAACGTGTTTATAAAATTTAAAATGCCAAGAGATTTAAGATCGAACACTACATCTGAAAAATGTTCTGAAAACTGTTATGAACAAATAATTGAATTCATGGACAGTACCGCTTTTGCAGAAATTATTAGTAAAATAATAAGTAAAGAAGTTGAGCCGCTAAAAAGCAAATTAGAGAACTGAATGACGAAGTATTGCTTTTTAAAACAGAAAATCAAAAGCTAAATGATAATTTAAACAAAGCATATTCAAAAACCGTACAGCTAAGTGCTATTGTTGAAAATAAAGCAATACCTGCGAAGAAAGTCGCCGAACCCACTGCCGATAAAAATATAACGTTCATCGATAAGATAATTCCTGTCGAACAGGATAAAAACAATAGATCAATCGAAAATAAATCAAATGCCGAACCAATTCTAAACACAACAAACAAGGAGAATTGGCAAACTCAGAATAAATATAAAAGAAGAACAATATGTGCTAATAAGATTATAATGGGCACTAACTCGGATAATAAAATAATTAAAGCAGTAACTAGATAACCTATTTGCATATATCAAGACTGGAACCACAAACATCAGAAGCCGAACTGATGGAATACCTAAAAAGTAAAAGTTTATCATCGGCATCTTGTAATAAAATGACATCGACGAATATGCTTCATTCAAAGTTACTGTACCACTAGATAAGCTAAATGAAGCAAAAAATCATGAATTGTGGCCACAAAATACCTCTAATTAATCGTTTTTTCATCATCTAGAGCAGAGCAACACACAAAAATAATTACCAAACAAATACTAGTGCAAGCGGAAAACAGAGTTTATACAAAGCCTTCCGAATACGACACCAGTTCAGTATCCAGACCGATTTTGAATATAAAGCTAGCCAATCTTTTAAACAACATAATTATATTCTTAAATGTCCAAAGCATAAACTATAAAATACTCAGATTGAAGTTACCCTGGATAATCATAAAACATGGACAACAGATGATAGACTTTCACAACTAAATATAAAGGGATACGAACTAATTAGCCAGTATAATAGGCCAACTTTTGAAAGTGGAGGAGTGGCATTATGGACTTGGTTGTTTCCAGAAATGGATAACGCGAAAGTAGAAGACCAAAAAATAAATCATAAGTCGGTGGAAAAATACATACGGTACATATAGAGCTCTGAGGAGTAATATGGAAAGAAAACAGCGTTACCACGAACATCATAACATTATATAGATCTCCTACCGGATGTTTTCTAACCTTCACAACCGTATTAGAAGATATACTAAATAGCATATTCTGTAATTCGAAGAAGACTATACTGGTAGGGGACTTCAATATTAACATCAATGAAACCTCAAAGGAAAGAACTATACTAGAAGATTTACTAATTTCAGTTCAGGATAAGTAGATCAATACACACGCTTAACGGCCAACTTCAAAACAGAAATAGACAACGTATTTATGAATAAAAGCTCTTATACAATAACAAATGTAGAAGACACTATCCTCTCTGACCACAGATTAATACTGTTACAAAGGATCAACAATAAAAGAATAAAAATGAAAATGAATATCGCATCATAAGAAAATTAGGATAATAGCAATAAATTCTCCGAAGCACATATGAAAGAAACATGGGTCGATATGTACACTAAACAGAACAGTAACGAAAATACTTAATAATACCATTTCGCAACCTGTTTTCCTCTTGTTAGGATAAAACAAAAAAAACGTGTATGTCATGGGTAAATAACCTAGTCAGGATCTCTAATTCTAAAGTAAGAGATTTATATAACTTACAGAAGAAATTCCCTGCATTACGAACATTTTACCTAATTAGAAAGAAATTGCATTTTAAACTACTATTCCATATACAAAACAAAGGTTTTACAAGAGAATCCTAGAAAAAGCATCCAACAAACAAAAAACCCTATGGTCGATTTTGAATGAACTGTCAAACAAAAATAGATTAAAAAGACGAAAGAGGAATCACACCCTGTTTAGCGTAGGGTTACATAGACCTCACACCCTGTTTAGCGTGGTGTTACATAGACCTCACACCCTGTTTAGCGAGGGGTTACATAGACCTCACACCCAGTTTAGCGTGGGGTTACATAGACCTCACACCCTGTTTAGCGTGGGGTTACATAGACCTCACACCCTGTTTAGCGTGGGGTTACATAGACCTCACACCCTGTTTAGCGTGGGGTTACATAGAGCTCACACCCTGTTTAGCGTGGGGTTACATAGACCTCGCACCCTGTTTAGCGTGATGAAGAGTGGATGCAACTAGATGAAAAGCGGATGCAAGTAGGTGAAAAGTGGATGCAAGTAGACGAAAAGTGGATGCAAGTATGACTTAATGGAAGAAAGCAGTTTGGATAAAAGTGTAGCAGAAGATATTCAAGCAGGTGTACCCAAAGATATATATACAATGACTTAATGGTGGGAATAAAAGAAAACAGAATAAACGTCTCAATGTTAGCTGACTCCTTTAAAGAGTTGTTAAATTACCTGGATTTATAGGAACATCAATTTGATATTAGCAATTCTCAAACATCTAAACAGAGCATCCTCCCAAGAAATTGCATTAATAAGAGAGAAGAAGATGAAGAAAGTGTTTTCACAGATATGTGAGATATGCGTTTCATAATTTATTATTTCTCCACATGCGTGCAGCTAATAAGATAACAGGGAGTTGTTATGGCTGCCAAACATCCGGTCGCACCTAACCGAATATCGATAAATCAAAATCTCAAGCTCTATACTCACTGAAGGAGTGAGATGCTGAAGCTTTCTTTCTTTCTTTTGACATTTCCCAGAATTATTGTTATTTTTATTTTATGTGTGAATAAAATTTTGATTTTGATTGACAAGACTAGAAAGACAAGACAAGTGAAGAAGATATTAACACTGCTTTTGTAGGAAGGAAAGTTGAGGCCAAGAAAATTTGGCTATACATAGCTAGGGCAAGGAACTATGTCACAGAGGACATTATACGTAAATATCTCTCACAAAAAACTGGTCATGAAAAATCAGGTTTCATAGTTGAAAATATCATAACAAAAGTAAAGAAATCTCTCTCTGAAAGATAGTATATAGCCCTGATTTCTGGACGGAAGGGATTTTACGCGAGAGGCTGAATTTCAGCCGCTTAGATAGAAACCGTTATTTTACACAGGCAAACAACAGTAAGATAAAGAAACAGGAGTTGAAGTACAATCACAATTACAAAAATACCAGAACTCGGGTCGGCCTGATAAACATAAACAGTCAGTCAATAAGAAACTCCGCAGACAAAATTGAGTATATGTTAAGCAAAAATAACGAATGCCAACTCTTAGTAGTGACCGAGCGCTGGAAAAGCTCAGAACAAATCAAAATAATTAAAATTAACAGCTTCCAACTAGCCTCATATTTCTGCCGAACTGAACAGAAACACGGCGGTGTAGCCATATATTATAAACGAACCAAAAGTTACAAAAACAAGGAAGATATCGACTATCTTTCCAAAAATCACGTATTTGAATGTACGGCGATTGATTTAACCCCTAACAAATTTTAAACATTTTTTACAAAAACTCCATAACCTATTAAATAAGCTACACAAAGATAAAAAAAATGCAGGCGATTTTAACCGCTTTAATTGCCGATTTAATTTTATAAATGCAGGCGATTTGCGATTTTAACGTAAATATTTTGAAAAATAGTACTGATGGTAGAGACTTCATTTTCCCTCTTCGATTCATGCAATATGTGCCTGACATTTAATGAAACAAGCCATCCCAACTTTAACTCATGCATAGATAACATAGCAATCAGCAAAGAGACGACCTACATAACTCAAACATTCAACTATCATATATCCGACAACCTTTCTCAATATATTATCTTGGAACACGAGAAAACGCAACCCACAATTAGATCGCTTAGAACTTTCACCAAACGAAACGAAAATAACCAAAATATACGACCATCAACCGTTTATTTTTCATATATACAGAGAAGACGAATTGAACCAAGTACAATTCAAATCGGGAAGACAGAAGACATCGAAATTTTACTCGAACAAGCCATAGAAGGAACGATGCTAAATATATAGGACGATGCTAAATTAGATGAGACTAAAACTAAACTTGTTAGATACGTTTTTTTCTGGTTAATGTTTTGGGGAGGTGGCATTTATGTTAGCAAAATTTTTAAAATTCAGAAGCAAGCATTGAGAATCACACAAAACTTAATATTCAATGAAACCTGCAGAGGCAAATTAATCAGTGCGAATATTAACAACTACAGCATTATATATACTAGGTGGGCTATTGAAAACGAAACAGGGATTTTCGGATAGTTAAAGATGACTTCTGAAAAAACGCTCGGACACTTCAACTTTGTTTGTGAGGGGGACACCTTTTACAAGAAAATTCGTAGCCAAATCTCTTAACCCCTTCGCGCTGGGACCACAATCTCTAAAATTTTAAATGGCACGATGGAGTAAGTGATACCTCATTTGAAAGCCCGTTTTGCCCTGAATACTAAACGGTTAACATTTTCCAAATTTATCGATTTGTTGTCGAGATTATTTAATTTCAAGTTACGAACGCGTTCCTCGTTTATGTCGTTGAAAGGAAGTCCAATTGTTCAATTTGTCCAAAAACTGCAAGAGTGAAGAAAAAAAAAACACAATTCAACGCCAGAAAAGATTTTTATTAGTTTAACTAAAATACAAGTTCCGCTCGAAACGTTCTCTTACATTTTGGAGGATCTGTGGTGTAATTTGATGGCATTCTTCAATAATACGTCGACATAACTCTTTCAGAGACTCTGGTTCTTTTGCATAAATTCTACTATTTAGATGAGCCCATAAGAAAAAGTTCAGAGGACTTAAATCAGGTGAGCCGGTCATTCCAGAGCACCTCTTCGTCCAACCCATTGTCCCGGGAACTCTGTCAGCTTACGTATAATGTGGTGACACACCATCTTGTTGAAACGTCAAATGGTCTTCTAATTAACGATCATTTTCTTTCAACATAAACGAAATACGCGTTCATAACTTGAAATTGAATAATCTCGAAAGCAAATCGATAGATGTATCTTCAGATATTATCCCTTTTTCAATTATATTTTATTTAATTCTTGGGTAAAGGATTTTGGTTAATAAAAAACTGATATATTGCCAACGTTTCCGTCTTTTTTATTTCTGACCTTCTTCAGGGCTTATATCTAAATATTATATATTAATTATTATAAAAACATAATAAACATAAATATAAACTGTTGATATAAATATAAAAAGTTTATATTTATGTTTATTATGTTCAAGTTAATTAATATATAATATTTAGATATAAGCCCAGAAGAAGGTCAGAAATTTAAAAGACTGAAACGTTGGCAATATATCAGTGTTTTATTAACCAAGAATTAAATAAAATACAAATCGATGGATTTAGAAAATGTTAGTATTCAGGGCAATATTAGTATTTAGTATTCCGTTTAGTATTCAGGGCTAAACGGGCTTTAAAATGAGGTATAACTGTGGGGTAAGTAAAAATTTGTAAGTGATTTGGCCACAAATTTCCTTGTGTCCCCCTCACAAACAAAGTTTCCGAGCATTTTTTGAGAATACATCTGTAATTATTCGAAAATTCCTTTGTTTCGTTTTAAACACTTATTTGAAAAACACTGAAATAAATTTAGAGATAGAGATAAAAGAAATTGGAACTATACAATACCCATCCCTAGTCTAACAATGACGGAAAAGGGACCTCCATATTACATTAAACTATACAATTCGCTGCCGAGGGAAATAAAATGCACAATAAATTTAAATAAAGTTAAAAAAGATATACGCAAACTATTAATTAATATTGAACCATATGATTTGGCCGAATATTTTGGAAAAATAAAAATTAATAGAAAGTAAAATAGTATTATGATGACGGTGAGTTGCTGGAAGCAATGCCGTGTGCAAACTAACCAAGATCATCCCGGACATCTGGGAAACAGAGAACTTACCACCCGATTGGAAATCTGCTCTGATCCATCCGCTTCACAAAAAGGGAGATTTTACTGATCTAAAGAACTACCGTGGAAATTCTCTCTTCCCGGTAACATACAAGATTCTCTAGAAGGTGTTAGAAGCTAGGGCAAAAAATCAGCTGGATAGTCAACTGGGAGGATACCAGGGAGGCTTCAGGAAGACCCGATCCTGTCTTGAACAGATCCTCAATCTTAAAACTGTACTTGCATACTACTTTGAAAAAGAAAACCTTTGTTGATTTTAGGAAGGCCTACGATTCCATTGATAGAGAAACAATTAACAAAGTACTACAGGAACTAGGGCTAGACAACAAAATCCGCAGACTCATCCTTGAAACCTTGACCAACACCCTTTCCAAGGTTAAATTTAGAGGCTAGATCTTAGAAAGCTTCGAAATAAAAACTGGAGTGAGACTAGGAGATGGACTTATCCCACTTCTCTTCATATGTGTCCTTGAAAAGGTTATGAGAGAATAGCACAAGGAATTGATCAACTTGGGTGTTCAGAGTGGTATCTGTCTAAGAACGATGGACTGATTGTAGATTGCCTGGCCTTTGCAGATGACATGGCACTGATTGCTGATTCTCTTGAGATGGCAACAATGCAGATAAATTGCCTCAGAAAATAGGCTGCCAAAGTGGGTCTTCAAGTTTCGCTGGAGAAAACAGAATTCTTCACCATCACCAAAGAAGCAAAAAGAGAGATGTTTCTAGAGCAGGAAAACATCAAGAGGACTGAGAAATGTAAGTATCTTGGCGGATGGATTGAAACCAACTTATCAGAAAGATCAGCATTATCCATGAGAGTCAACAAGTTAGAACTAGCCTATCGACTGACTAAGAACACCTACAACAAGAAATGCCTGTCACGCAACCTGAAACCTAAGTACTACATATTGGTCTTACGACTAGAAGCCCTGTATGGCATGGAGTGTCGTTCCTTGAACGGAAGGAGTCTGGTAGAGAAATTGTAAAACAGAGAGGAGAATCCTCAAACAAGATCCTAGACCCGGTAAATTAAGATGAGGATGGAATTCCGAAGACGACATAACTCTGAGCTCTACGTACATATTGAGAGGCTCTCTGACTGCGCAAGGAAAAGAAGGGTAGCTTTCTATGGCCACGTTGCAAAATTGCCTCCAAACCGACTAATCAACCGTCTGTTCGCCTTCTGGTAGAACAAGAAGATTCATACCACTTGGTTGACAGAAACCGAGAAAGATATTAAAGAACTGGGAATAACAGATCTCCAAAATAGACAGTTTGTGAGACGCACCTTGAGGGAAGTCCTTGGATTTCAGGAGAAACCTCGAAGGAAAGGTACCCCCTGAACAGAAGATAGAAAGGAGTTACACCGGCAGTAGATGCGACAATTCTGCTCAAAGATAAAAGCCCAACAGTTGAACAAGCGTGGTCCAAAGTAGGGCTATTCGAAACAAGAAGAAGAAGACAATACGAAATTTACAAAGAAACAGAAACGATATAATAATAAATAACGAAAGGACCGAATACAAACCATACGTACGATTACTCGCACTGACAACTGACAGAAAACTTGACTGGCCTCGACAAATACACGAACAGGCAACTAAACTGAACAGAACAGTGTCCGCCCTTAGAATACTTCAAAAATATTTGTGTAGAGAGGTTCTCAAGACAGTGTACTTCGCCAATTTCCAAAGCCAGGCAATATTCTGGTTAATGTTTTGGGGACGTGGCCGTACTGTTAACAATGTTTTTAAAATTCACAAGCAAGCTTTGAGAATCATACAAAACTTAAAATACAATGAAACCTGCAGAGACAAATTTAAATCAGCGCAAATATTAACAACAACAGCATTATATATACTAGGTGGGCTATTGAAAACGAAACAGAGGGATTTTCGGATAGTTAAAGATAAGTTCTCAAAAAACGCTCGGACACTTCAACTTTGTTTGTGAGGGGGACACCTTTTACGAGAAAATTTGTAGCCAAATCTCTTAACCGTTTCGCGCTGGGACCACAATCCCTAAAATTTGAAATGGTGGGGTAAGTGATACCTCATTTGAAAGTCATTTTTTCCCTGAATACTAAACGGTTAACATTTTCCAAATTTATCGATTTGTTGTCGAGATTATTTAATTTCAAGCAACGAACGCGTTCCTCGTTTATGTCGTTGAAATGAAGTCCAATTGTTCAATCTCTCCTTACAGAAACTGCAAAAGTGTAGGGAAAAAGAAAACACAATTCAACGCAAGAAAATATTTTTATTAGTTGAATCAAATGCTCAAATTGTGTGCCACCAAGTTTCATACAAAAATACAAATTCCGCTCGAAACATTCTCTTACATTTTGAAGGATCTGTGGCGTAATTTCACGGCATTCTTCAATAATGCGTCGACGTAACTCTTCCAGAGACTTTGGGCCATTTGTATAAATTCTACTCTTTAGACACCGCAAGAAAAAGTCGAGAGGACTTAAATCAGATGAGGGGGCCGGTCATTTCAGAGCACCTCTTCGTCCAATCCATTGTCCCGGGAAAACTCTGTCCAGAAACTCCCGAACAGCCTGGGTATAATATGGCGGCGCTCCATTTTGTTGAAAAGTCAAATGATCTTCTAATTAACGATCACCATTTTCTTTGAACGACGTAAACAAAAAACGTGTTCATAACTTGAAATTGAATAATCTCGAATACAAATCGATAGATTTAGAAAATGTTAGCCGTTTAGTATTCAGGGCTAAACGGGCTTTCAAATGAGGTGGGGTAAGTTAAAATTGTGTGCCTTTAAAAATTTTAGGGGTTGTGGTGCCAGCGCGAAGGGGTTAAGTGATTTGGCCACAAATTTCCTTGTGTCTCCCTCACAAACAAAGTTGAAGTGTCCGAGCGTTTTTTGAGAAACTATCTTTAACTATCCGAAAATCCTTCTGTTTCGTTTTCAATAGCCTACCTGGTATACGAAACATTACTGTTAACATTCCAAGACTAGACAGTCAGGACTAAACAGACAAGTCTAGACAGACAAGACTAGACATAAGATTTCATCGACGTTAGGCAAGAGAGATTAAGTCTACAGAATATTAAGACTAAGAGACATTCAGTCTAGTTAGGCAAGACTATATATGCAACGCTAGACAAGGAACAACAGACAGACGAGACTAGACAGACAAGAGTAGACAGATAAGATGAAACAAACAGACATTCACACTGGCAAGCTAGACTAGATATATAATACTATATAGTCAAGAGTAGACAAGACTAGATAGATAAGGAAAAGCAGATCTAGAGAACTACCGTGGAAATTCTCTCGTCCCGGTAACATAGATTCTCTAGAAGGTGTTAGAAGATCTAGACATATGAAGAGACGACATCAAATACGATAAGCATACTAGCTTAGGCGGAGTATACTTTTTTATTTCTTTGAATTATTTGTATTAGTAGTCGTTTGTTGAGAATAATTTGTCGTTTTACAATGTTAATTAGTTTACGTGTTTAAAGATGTCTATGTGCCCTCCTTTTATCTACTAAACGTGATTAAATACGGTAAAACCCGTATCTCATCGATATCATTATTACCAATTCGTCCATATCACTAATAAATAATTAACACTAATGAATAAAAATCTTAAAATTAGCAAGAAAAATCGCATTAAGGGATATTTAGTTTCAACACTGTCTTGTTTTATTTGGTTTATTCTATTTAGTTTTTAAGTTTTAAATACCGCATTCTCGTGTTATTTAATAATCAATGAGTAACTTTAATGTTATACTGTCTTGTAATATTTTATGATTTCATACAAAAAAGAGAATAGAGGAATGGGTCACTTAAGAGACGTCGGAAATAATCAAGCGAAGCGTTGTCGTCGTTGCTTCGTCGTCGCAGCCAACGTCGACGGCGCGGCGGCGAAGAAACTCTTCCTTAGAATCTGTTCATTTTGGCCTTTGTTTACAATACCGTGACAGCAAAACAGTCTATCAATGATTTATACCGGGGTTGTTTTTGCTCCCATGACAATGGCGTATTGTTGCAGATCCCCCCATAGTTTCGTTGCGACTCGGCAGCACCCTCAACCCTGACGACATCAAGGAAGGCGACGATGTTTATTTCGAGTGTCACGTCAAGGCGAATCCCCATTGGAGACGGCTCACCTGGTTACACGACGTAAGTACTGCCTTAATCTAACAAACTAATCCCAAACCTCCTTATAGTTTTAATCAAATTCGCTAAACTTCGTTACTAAATTCAAATGGAAAACTCATGACTTTAAAATATAGAAGTCTGTGTGTTTCACATTCTTATACTGTTTACACATTCACTTTATCTACTGCATACTAAGAAATATTGTTGAGAAATAATTATGTAAATTATTATATAATTTTATGAAAATTCTTTTTTAATTGTAGCAATTTAATTTTTAGCAATTTAAATTGGATTTAATCTAAAAACTGTTTTTTACTACTTTTATTACATTTTTTTTATCAAATGATTTTTCTTTTCATTACGTGATCTTAATTATTTGTAATTACTATAGATTTTAATTAAAATATTTGTTTATGATCTGTAAGTAAATTATTTTGCAATAGACCTTTTCATAGTTGAAATGTAACAATTTCTCAAATATATACGATAGAATGTGTAATACGTATAACCAATGAAAATAACAAAATGTGCCCGAAACTTTCATATGCCCGCCTTTCAAACTTGGCGGATGCGCATGCGCTTGACTAACCGTAAAAAGGCCTATTTTATCTAGATATTTCTAATAATGTTCCCGAAACTTTCATATGCCCGCCTTTCAAACTTGGCGGATGCGCCTGCGCTTTACTAACCGTAAAAAGGCCTATTTTATCTAGATATTTCTAATAATATTGTGCATGAGCTCTCTTGTTTGAACATAATTTTTATAACTAATACTAATACCATGAGCAATACTAATACCAGGAGCAATATAACAATATTTTCTAAAAAAATAATCTATACACTAGATAAAACTATTATAACAGTAGATTAACCCCTTGACATACAATGACGTCTCTAACACGTCATGTATTTCATGGGCCATGGTAGAGAGACGCATTTTATTCGTTTGTCAACGGGTTAATATATATCTTTAAAAAAAGCTATACCGTCCAGAAAAACTACACAGATAGGAGTAACTTCAAACATCTTCTTTGGCATTTATCTAGCAAAGTTACTTTAAACTTTTCTATACTGTAGGTCTAGTCTCTAGTCTCTTGTATTTCCATGAATTACTATAGTTTTATATTTAACTTCTTAGTTTTACCTATGTTCTCTGTAATTAAAATATCTCTAGATAATATCTACAACATTTTCTGTAATAAATCTCTAAAGTACGTGCTTTGTATTATATGTATGGATATAATATTAAAATATACTACATGAAATTGAATAAAACCATGTCGAACAAAATATTTTCTTTTTTCTTGTGGGTTAAGCTGTAATTATTATGGTCAATTTTGCGCAACGATTATCCAGTTGCAAACACCTTATGGTGATTTTTACGAGTCTTTATTACGCGAAATTAATTTATAATCGAAATTTTGCATATTTTTATAATGACGTGAATCACGTAATTTGCACCGCTGTGTTTTTTGATTGCCGTCAACCATGCAACATCAAGAATTCGAAGATTAGAAACTTTGCATTTCCGCAGCTAAGTAGTTCGTAAAAACAAAATGATTCGTAACAATTCTTAGAGTTTCCTTTCTTGATTTTTATTTTTCTTTGTTAATTGTAAATTTATCTTTTTAAATACAAAAATAGAATAGAACGAGAAATAATATTGAAGAAATAAAATAGATAGGTAAAGACATTTGCAACAAATCAATTTGAAAAACAAGTTAAGACAAGCTAGGATAGGTTAAAAAAATAATTAATAGTTAGTTGAAATAAAGTTATAAAAGATGAAATGCAGCCTGAATATATAAATGTATTTAACATATAATGTATTTCGTAGCTCTATAATATTAAGCCTACATTATTTAGACTACAAAACAAATCCCATGTTGAAACAAATACATCTCTGGCTAATACCACGCTGGATATTGAATTATACAACAGGTATTTGTATGTTATTACTAGCCCCAGTACACAATCGTGGCATTAAACAAAAAGTAAATAAGGTAATAGATAAATAACATTATTTTTAAGATCATTTCTTTCTATTTAGATTAAATGAATAGCCATCTGCAGATGCGTTTAGAGATTTATCTCTTATCACTGCAGCTTTGCTTTTTTGAGCTATAAATTGGAATACACTTACATGAACTTCTGCCCCGGAACTAGGGGGGGCAAGCCGGGGCACATGCCCCGGGCGACAAATTTAGAGGGCGGTAAATTCAAACAATGTTTGGCAGACAATGTTTTCCCTACGCACACATTCTAATTTATCTCAATAACTTCTTAATAGTTTTCTAGATATTTTAATTAATATATTTTTTTTATAAAAAAAATTGCGGTCAAAATAAATCATTTCCTTTCTTTCAATTTTCTTTCCCGACCAACTGAACTATCTATCTGTATATTTGGAAACTCCTTCGTTTCCTTCAAACATTCAATTTGTGTTTACTCTTTAGTTCTTATCGATTAACCTAGAATACTGACACTTAAACAAGGGACAAGTATCATATTTGTCGAAGACAATAAAGAATGAAATTATTGACATAATGGCAAAAACAGTTTGAAATACCATTGACATCAAAGAAGCCAAATACTATACGATAATGTTTGACTGCACTCCAAATGTGTACCATACAGAACAAATGAGCCAGGTAATTTGATTTGTAAAAAAAACTGATGATGTGTGTGAAATAAAAGAAAGTTTCATTGATTTCATAGAAGTTGCTTGAAAGACAGGAGAGTCCATTTATCATTTAACAGATTATAGAAAAATTGACACTTGATAGATATTGGATATTTACAATCTTATAAAAAACTGATGGCAATACAAACGATGGAAATACCGCTCGAAAGTTTTTTTGAAAATCCAGAACTAAGTGCTGATATTAAAGGAGTAGATATTACATTAATATCAAAAAATGGAATTAAACCTCGAGCTTTATCTTCAGGATTTGATATTCACATTGAGAAATTTCAGGCATTTGCAGAAGAAATGAAGAAACACTTTTTCAAAAAAGTTAACAAAACCCTTGTTCATAGTTAAGAAGTTATTGCATCTGCTTTGTTGCCTGTAGGACAACTTTCCGAGGAAGCTCAAGAAGTGCGAAACAAGGACTGCATAAGGTTTCGCCAACACATTACTCGCAAGCAGTCACGTTTTTCCACGAATAGAGATTTACTTAACATGTTATTGATAACATCTGACCCTGTAATATCAAGCTTAAGAGATGTCAGGCAAAGTCAGGCAAGCTTGAATTATCTAAACTCATGGTGCCTCCTCAACAAATTTTATATAAACTATAAGAATAGCAAAGCATGTGAATGAAAAGCAAAAGAAATTCCGAAAAGGCGGTCGGCTCTGAAAGTGCGGCAAATATATAGGACATAATACAGGAGAACACCAGCTGGAATTCGTCAATAGTTATGAATACCTAGGTGTAACCCTCCAGAATAAACTTCTCCAAACACATTAAAGAAAAAGTTAAAAAACAGCTCAAACCATTAGATCCCTCAGAAGCATACAAGCCCTATGCCGGGGCATCATCCTTAAAAACGCATCAAATACCCAACCCTCGGATCTAGGTGGGACAATTTGGTGCCCATGCCCATATGAAATGCCCATGCTCGTATAATAATCCGTGCGCGATCCGTCGCTCTAATGGATGGCCTGCTTAAAAATTTTCGAAAAATGAGCCATATTCAATTGATCATTGGATAAAAGAGGCAGTTGCTGAAAAAATAGCGTTGAGCCTATTGTGCCAAATAAACAAATTTCTAAATGCAAAAAACAATTTTATGAGATGTATGATGACGAATTACCAACACTTCAACCTGATCAGCACTTTTCTAAAGAAATAATGATGGTATTTGATTGAATCATATCAGAAATTAAAAAGAGGTTTGATGCTGAATTATGCATTTCTCAATGGTACTGAAATTTTCAATATGTCAACTGAGGCTCTGCAGAAGCATGGAGCAGATCTGGCTCGAAAATACTAGCGAGATTTAAAATTCTGCCAAGAACTCGTTTTTAAAGTGCAAGCTCCGTTTTTATTTGGTGATATAGAAAAGGCTAACGGTTTCTATCTCGTGCACCAGATCTATGCGCATGATTTTCAGGATGCCTTTGCTAATATTTGTATTGCTCTGCGAATTTACTCTACGCTTCCTACAAGATCCGTATTTTTTATAAAAAATTATTTGCGATCCACTATGAGACAAACGTTTATCGAGTCTCGTAATCTTAGCGATAGAAAATCGAATGGCACATGAGATAAATTATGACAAGGCCATAGATTTGTTTGTAGAACAAATGGCTCGAAGAGTAAAATTGTAATTTCAATTTGCAATTCAATAACATACTTAATTGACTTTTATTTTTTATTTTACGATTTTTTTGTGCTACACGTCCTACATGTCCTACACGTCCATGTACATACGTATATTTGTAAATAAATAGGCTTAACATAGATTGAAATTTTTGTGGCGTTGTTTTCGGGAGGCCTATGTCCATCAGTGGGCGTCTGATGGCTGAAATGATCATGATAAAGGTAAAAATATAGACGGGCGGCGGCGGCGGCATTTTTCAGTTTTTGCCCCGCCACGAAAAAATTGAAGATCCGGGACTGATGAATTTGGACAGTTGTATATGAATTTGAACTACGAACAGGTTGAATATATTTATATATTCAGACTGCACATCATCTTTAATAATTTTATTTGATTGTATCTATAATTAGTATGGTTTCACCAATATTCAGTTAGTTGAAATGTTAGGTATGGTAAACTTACAATTGGTCATTATCCAACCTCTAGAATAGCCTTTCCAGAACGTGTATAAACCTTGTATACCTTTTCGTACGTTTGGCTAGACTTGTCTGTTTCTTAACAAAAAAACTTAACATCTCTACTTCTCTCAACAGCAAGGGAAGTTGCAAGAGCAACCCCGGTTATTTACTGAAAGTAATGTAGCCTATAAAATAATCAATAACTAATTTCCATAAGTATATGTCTTACAATTAGTTAGATATACCTAGTAAGTATAAACAGGGAATAAATCTGAATTATGTATGCGGATGTTTAAGAGGCTATCGACCTAGGAGTTTCTAGTTATAATATTTGTAATTAATGATATACTATTTAAAATGTTTGATTTGTCTGTTCTAGTCATAAAATTACTAAAATTTCAGTTTTGTAATTCGGGAGGGCGCAAGCAAAAAGGGTTAGTTAATTTGGAAAATTCAGTTTCTTACTAAATTACTAATAATATCCAATATCAATTTTTAAGACTATACAAAACTAGACAAGACTATACAATATTAGACAAGACCAGACAAGAGTAGACGAGATCAAACAAGACCAGACATGTCCAGACACGACTAGACAAGACCAGAAAAGACCAGACAAGATCGTAAAAGATCAGATAAGACCATAAAAGACCAGACAAAACCATACAAGACCAGACAAGTCCAGACAAGAGTAGACAAGACTAATTCAAATCAAATAATTTATTTCATTATACTAAGGTTACAGGAATATTCAATACATGTTAGTACTGGTGTATATACAGTGTAAACTAAATGAAATATGTCAAAATGTATCAGATGTTTACTGAGATCAAATGTCAATTCTTTACTGAGGAATGCAATTTTATCTCATTTATCACAATTAACAAAGAGAAATATGAAATCAACTAAGGGAACTCTAAGTAATCTTTTAAATTGTATGGTTCCATTTCGATAAGGATAGTTCGTATTTCATTTCTAAATTTTTGTAGGTTTTACATCAGGCTTGTGTAGCGTATTGAATAGTTTCAAGTTATATACGGTGGAGCTTTCTCAGATATTGTTGTTTGTGCCTTGATATATATATATATATATATATATATATATATATATATATATATATATATATATATATATATATATATATATATATATATATATATGTATATATATGTTGTATTTGAGGTTTTCGCGGATAGATACCTGTGTTGTATTGTTTTCTCGGGGTTGATGTTGAGGGTTGGTTCTGAAAAGAACCGGATTCTCGACGTTTCGGCGAACTAACATTCGCCATTCTCAAGAGATATATGCGTCCGTGCGGGTCAACCGTTAGACGCATACAGTATGCTTCTAACGGTTGACCCGCACGGACGCATATATCTCTTGAGAATGGCGAATGTTAGTTCGCCGAAACGTCGAGAATCCGGTTCTTTTCAGAACCAACCCTCAACATCAACGCGGAATCCCCGAGAAAACAATACAACACATACATATATATATATATATATATATATATATATATATATATATATATATATATATATATATATATATACATATATATGGACATATATATATAGATATATATATATATATATATATATATATATATATATATATATATACTGAGGTCCTAAGAGCCTTCAACTTATATAACGAACGTCTTACCTTCACAATTGAATCTGAAAATAATAATACTCTACCCTTTTTAGACACCCTGATTATCAGGACAAATAACAACCGTATTAATTTAGATTGGTACCAGAAACCTACCAGTACCGGGCAGATACCTGAATTATTTTTCCTGCGCTCCTTTTCAGCACAAGCTGAATGTAGTTTTGGGTCTTAAGACGAGGATATTCAAGATTGCACATCCAGATCTTCGTAATGATAGTTTAGAGAGATTGTTTAATATCCTAAAGAAGAACAGCTATCCCACAGTACTTAGGAAGTTGTTGTTCTCCAATCCTACAAGACAACCTGTCGCTGAGGTGGTCGCAGAGGACGACACGAAAATATTCAAGAGCTTACACTTTGTACAATCACTGTCCCCCAGAATCAAATCAATTTTCAAGAACAAGAGCCCAGCCATTCTAGCGGATAAATGTTACAACACCATCAGCAGATCTTTCAGTCGCCTTAAAGATTCAACCCCCACGTTAATGCAATCAAATGTAATCTATCGTATTCCTTGTGCCGAGTGTGAGCTTGTGTACGTTGGTCAGACCGGCCAAAGATTGTCATCCAGACTGGCCAATCACAGAAGTGATTGCAGACTAAAACCCCACTCTTGCGCCTTAGCAACACATTGCAATGACAAGGACCATAGGGTCAATTACGATGACCTAAAAGTTCTAGCAAGGGAGCCACGCTTATCTAAGAGACTCTTCTTGGAAATGTGTTTCATTCATAACGCCGGTGCAGCCATGAACTCAAGGAAGGACATGGACGGGTTGAGCAATATGTATGTTTGGCTCATGACTTGGGCGACGTCTAGACACAGTTAACTTGATGGGTGGTTTCTGTTTTGCTATTTATTTTCTATTTGTGCTGCGGTTTCGTGTTCTCTAGTGGTTCTACGGTTATACAATTTCCTTAAATGGGGGTCGTTGAGCTCCTGATTTCTAGGAAGATCTAGAGATCGTCCAGATTACCTGGGTTTCTGGGAAACTACGACGTAGTGGCGGTTTCAAAAATTTTTTTCGAACTGTATGTCTTCAAACATTAGTTAAATATTCTTTTTCCTGTGCGCTTGTGACTCCTGTGTCCTTCTAATGTCACTGACGTCACGATCGTTCCCAATGCGCACTTTCGCAGCACAATTTGAAAAAAATTCTTGTTTTTTTCAACTTTAATTTATTTGAAGAGAACGAAAAGGTTTTGTTGGTTTCCTCGTGCTGTGCCGATCGGGTTGGTGTCCGACATTTTGTAAACTAAATATTAAATTTCAAACACCGAAATTTAATTTTACCATGGCTCGCTTTATAACAACGATGCTGTAATCCACATTGTTGGTCAAGTTATATGATGTTACACGTCTTAATTAATTGTTCATTACCTTCTTTGTAAGTAATCAATAACATCTTTCACTTGGTTTTTGTAATTTTCTGTAATAATTTTGTAGGTCTTGAAAAAGATTTAATCAATAAATCGAAACGTCGACTTAAGAAGAATTTGAGTTGTTTCTGTTAATCGTATTACCCGAATTCTACCGTTTGCGTAGTAATTGTTATAAAATTTACTCTTTATATATATATTATATATATTATTATATATATTATATATATATATATATATATATACATATATATATATATATATATATATATATATATATATATATATATATATATATATATATATATATTATATTTTGGTTTCTATTTTCTCTCTCATTATAGTTGACGTGCATTTCGAATAATTTCTTATTTTTAAATATAAACTTCAGTGTTTCGTATATAAAGGTCCCGGTGACTGATAATATCTAATTCGAGGTCTTAAAGATGCCTCTACGCGACTGTCTGTAATTCATACTGTACATTATTCTAAGTACTCTTTTTTGTATCCAGAATATGTTGCTGATTTCCTTTCCGCAGCCCCAGAATAGAATACCGAAACGTAGATGAGAATAAAAAATTGCGTAGTATACTATTTTCAAGATTTCTATATTGAAGCATCTCATTAGAATCCTGATGTCGTACGTGGTTTTGTTTAGTTTTGCTTCTAGTTGGTTTATGTGAGTTTTCCAGCTTAAGCAGCAGTCAATGTGCATTCCAATTAATCTTACACTGCTATCAATTGCAAAACGTTCTTATCGTATAGTTATTCCTTGTGTATAATTTAGCAGGGAACTATTGGTTTTAAAAATTATGATATTAGTTTTAAGAGTGTTCATTGTAAGTTTATTAATTTGGAACCAGTTCTTGATGTTTGACATATGACGCATTATCATTTCTGTCTATATCTTCTAAAGTGATGTTTGTTAATAGTAAACTTGTGTCGTCGGCATAATTATATGTCAGTCATTATGTGAGATGTCTAAAATAAGGTATATATATATATATATATATATATATATATATATATATATATATATATATATATATATATGTATATATATATATATATATATTTATATATATATATATATATATATATATATATATATATATATATATATATATATATATATATATTTATATATATATATATATATATATATATATATATATAATGTGAATAAGAGAGATACAAAGAAGACCAAACAAGACGAGACAAGACCAGACCAGACAATACAAGACCAGACAAGACTAGACAAGACCAAACAAGACCAGACAATACCAAAGATGACCAGACAAGACCAGACAAGACCAGACAAGACCAGACAAACTAGACAAGACCAGACTAGACCATGTAAGTAGGGTTGCCATCTTTTTTTCAGAAAAATAATGTATAAAATTATTTGGGTAGGAAAAAATATTTGGAAGAGAAAAATAGTATTTTTGTTTCTATTCCCTTAAAAATACATTTTTGAGTACTTAGCATACGCTAACAATTTTTATTAATTTTGCAATCAAGATTTGGATTTAAATAAATAGATAAACTCATTTTTCATTAAATTTATGGACGATTTGACACTTGGTAAGTTACAATTTACATTTGATAAGCTATCAGATGCATTTTTAAGTTTATATTGCCATTTATCAATAGTATATTTCTGAAAATTTTTTGGATATCTTGGATATTTCTATGGATTCTTTGGATATCTTTAAGTCTTATTGTCTCGGTATATAAATCTTAATATTATGGAAAATGTCCATGAATGGATTGGACATTATGTCCATTAAGGGACATAATGCATTAATGTATATAATGCAATAACTATATTAATAAAAATTAATGTAACAATATTAATGTACATAACATAATATACATAATTGGACATTATGTCCATTAAGATGGACATAATGTCCATCTTAATATTTAATCTGTTTTGTAATTTGGCCTTTGTAATTGCCATTTCAAAATGTTTAAATTCATCTTCAATTTTCAAAGTTTTATGTTAGGAAGTATTGAAAGCCAGTTATCGCACCATTTTCTCAAATAACTTAAACTCATATCAACAAAAAGGGGAAAATTACCGATAACTGTGTTAACAATTTCGCCTAATTACTTGTAATCAAATTTTGTATTCATAACCAAAGAACTTATCAGTTTTTCTTTGTTCTAAATCATTACTTTTGTTAAAGTACCCATAATATTATAGACCTCCAGTATAGTTACAGCATTTCCTTTCAGACGTTTTATTAAATATATTAGTATTATTATTAAATATAGCATGTGGCTTGTAAAGTGTAGATGAATTTTAATAACTTTCTGATCCTGTTGCTAACTTAGCTTTAATAATTTTTATATAATTATTGGACAACCTTCACCTAGACCAGGGGTGGCGGCCTTCTTAGATATTTTAATTTTAACCTATAATTTCGAGCTACCCAGAGAGAAGTACTAGTGAGACCGAACTGTCATATACCGTCTTTGTTTAACATGAAACTTGGGGGGAAATTAAATCACGTGATCTGATAGAACGGGCCAATGACGTGCAGCAAGTTTCCCTCCTTTCTAGGTGCTGCGTTGTGATTTATATAATATTAATACTTACTAATAATATTAATATAATATTAATACTATTAATACTTAATACTTTATTTTATAATATTAATTTAAAACAATTGGTTGTTGTTTCGACTGACCTATCGTGCCGGATGCAAAATTTACATTTTTTGTTTATTGTTAGAGGCGTTAGTGTTAGTGTGTTTTATTTTTATCAAAATCGTTTAAAGTTAGTTATTAGTTATTTGTTAATTTGTGTTTTACCCATTATGTCAAAAAAAGAGAAAATTTAATGAAGAAAACAGAACTTTTAACGAAGATTGGGAGCTACAATATTTCCTCATTGCTGTGAAAGATAAAATGGTTTGTTTGATATGCAATTCTACAATAACCACATTAAAAAAATACAATGCAAACCAGCATTATGTTTCTCACAAAGACCATAAATATGCTAAACTAGAAGGAGAAGCGCGAAAAGCTGTCATAAGCTAAAAAAAGAAAAACAGCATCAAAAACAAGCTTTCAGTAATTTTATTAAGCAAAGTACTACTGCAACTGATGTTACCTATAAAATAGCATATATTCTTGGAAAACGGGAAAAACCATTTAGTGATGTGGAAATGATAAAGGATTGCATTGTTGAAGCAGTAGGATGTTTAGATCCAGAGAAAGTTGAGAAATACAAACAATTACCCCTTTCCAGAAGGACCATAACTGATAGACAGCACAAGTTAGCGCAAAATATAACAGAACAGCTTCACTCAATTATACAAAATGAAGATATATATTTTTCGCTAGCATTAGATGAATCTACTGATGCAACGGACTCAGCTCAGGTTTTGTTTTTCATTCGTGCTGTTACTGAAGATTTTATTTGTTTCGAGGAACTACTGGCATTGGGTACTCTTACCGGAAGAACTCGTGGAGCTGATATCTACAACAGTTTTAAAGAAAAATGCCAAGAAGCAGGACTAAATATGGATAATTTAGTGAGTGTGTGCACTCACTCATGTGAGTGTGTGCATGGAAGGTGCACTGATGGTGCACCTTCCATGAAAGGATCACGAGAAGGCTTCGTTTCATTGCTTAAAAAAGTTCAAAAATTCAAAATTAGAAAATTTATTTTCATTTCACTGCATATTGCACCAACAAAATCTTTGTGCTAAATCCGCTACTTTAAGCAATACTATGGATAAAGTTAAGTTAAGTTAAATTAGATAAATTGTTAACTTTATACGTGCAAATGCGACTCGACATCGTCAATTTCGAAATATGCTTATGTCTGATGATGAAACATATAGTGTAGATTTGCCATATCATTGAAAAGTACGCTGGCTACCAAGAGGCTATCAAGTTTTAGCCAAAGTTTTAAATTTGCGAAAAGACATTTTGAGGTTTTATGAGGTACAACAACAGCAATACGAATTGTTGGATGACGAATTTTGTATAAATGCTGCATTTTTATATCATGATAAAACAAAATGATTTAAATATTTATTTGCAAGGCAGAACAAAACATATATATGATATGTGGCAAAAAATCCAGGCGTTTAGAAAAAAGTTATTATTTTTCAAAAGTAACTTCTCTCAATCACAAATTTCTGAAGAACATTTCCTACAGTTAGCTAAAATGATAAATGAACAAGAATATCTATGTGAAACATTCCAAGATTACATAACTGTTTTGGACTTATTAATTGAAGAATATACTGAAAGGTTTTCTGATTTTTAAAAACATACTATTACAGTGAAATTAGCGTACGAACCACATTTAGTTGACATTTCGAAGGCACCTAGTGAACTACAAATGGAATTGTTTGAGTTATGTGAAGATACTATTATAAAAAATCTTTTTGATTCAAAAAAAAGACGTAGTGGAAATATGGAAAAATGCAGTTGAATATCCAAAGTTACGTCAACATGCTCGTCGATTGCTTTCTTGCTTTGGAACTACATACTGCTGTGAATCAACTTTTTCATATTTAACACAAATTAAGAACGAATTAAGGACCCAGATAACTGATGCACATTTAGAAGACCAATTGAAGTTACGAGTTACAAAGTTGGAACCTAATATTCAATTTCTTTCCAATAAAAAACAAACTCAAAAATCCCATTAAATTACGAGGGTGAGTCAAAAGTTATTTGCAATGTTTGGCATAACTCTTACATTGTTCATACTGACGCCTGACCTCGATTATTTTGATCCCAATTCCTCAATTTGTCTTCCTTTTATAGCAGATAGATCGTGGCCGCTCCATTAGAATTTTGTACCAAAGAGGAACGAGCAGTGATTTTTTTCAGTGGGTTTTAGTGGTCGGAAGGTGTACCAGAGGCCGCATTTCATGAAAGACTCGTATTTTGCCGCTACAGAGTGTCTACGAAAGTATTGAAAAATTAAAAAACGATCCCGTCATGGTCGTACCATTTTCGAATTTTTCATCTATTCGTAGACACTCCGTTGCGAGACATTGTTCCCAAATTGTGCCCAAATTTTTTGATGGATTGCAGCCCCTGATACACAACAGCATAGCATTAAAATAAACGAGGACAGAGGTTCGTACTTGCAGACTATTCAGTTGTAAAAGTGATCGTAGTCTTTCTGTTAGTTCTGTATCAATTTTTTCTTACAAACTGTTAATAAAGTGCTGGCCTTTTTTTAGCTTTGAAACCCCACACGCTCAAGAATTTTCATAATTTTATGCAGCCTCTGTATTATACCCGAAATTTAAAGTGGCCTTCCATGATAAAAAGGTTCCCCACCCCTGACCTAGACTTATAAAATAATTAGATGTTGGGCACCAAATATAAAATAATTAGATGTTGGGCAAACTTTTGCTGAAATGGGCGCCATTTCAGCAAAAGAGTGTCAATGGCTGGAAATAAAGACAACCAAAGAGTAACAATATAGCGTTTAATTTCATGAAACTCGCCATGACGTATAGAGACAAATTTTTGTAAAACTCCTCTTCTACAGGCACACACTGTAAAAACATCTTGAAAAATTACGTTCAGTAATTACTAAACATTTTAATCTTGTATACGTTCTGTACACCATTATATAAATGTATCGATAAATAGTTCACTGTTTATTTTACAGACTGTTTCGTTTTACCCATCATAGTAAGAAGATTGAAAATAAAGTATTTTCGCATACTTTATTTTTATGTAAAAGTATAAAGTATATTTATCGACAATAAAGTAGGTTACATTATTATAGAGTACTGTTGGCAACCCTAAATGCAAGACCAGGCAAGACCAGACAAGGCCAGACAAGACCAGATATGACCAGACAAGACCAGACAAGAACATGCAATACCAGACAAGAGTAGAAAAAACCAGACAAGACTAGGCAAAAGAAGACAAGACCAGACAAGACCAGACAAGACCATGCAAGACCAGAAAAGACCAAACAAAACCATACCAGACCAGACAAGTCCAGACAATAGTAAACAAGACCAGACAAGACCAAACAAAACCAGACAAGACCTAAAAAGACCAGACAAGACCTGACAAGACCAAACAAGACCAGATAAGACCTGGCCAGACCAAACAAGACTAGACAAGACCATGCAAAACCAGAAAAGAAAAGACAAAACCAGACAAGATCAGACAAAACGAGATAAAACCAGACCAGACAAGATTAGACAAAACCATGCAAGACCAAACAAGACGAGACAAGACCATACAAGAACAGACAAAACTATGCAAGGCCAAACCAGAGACCAAAGACCAGACAAGATCAGACAATAGTAGACAAGACCAGACAAGACGAGTCAAAACCAGACCAAACAACACAAGACCAGACAAGGCAAGACAAAAAAAAAAGACCAGACACACCAGGCAAAACTATATATAACTAAAGTAGGCTAGACTAGATAGACTAGACTAGAGTAGACTGGCCTGGACTGGAAAATAATAGACTAGGCTAGACAAGCTATGTTACTGGATACAAGTATAAACTGGACAAGAAGACCGGACAAGATCAGAGGAAAACTAGACAATGGTAGACAATACTAGACAAGAATTTTGATTTGCCTGTTCTAGTCGTAAAATTACGATTTTGCAATTATTAACAAACAACATTTTAATTTTGGTTTCCAATTTGGAAAGTTTTGTTAGTTTCTAAATCAAATAAAATTATTTAATAAATAATGAATCGAAAATAATAATTTCCTTTTTTGGTTTTAAGTTGTATTAAATGCAAATATTCAAATAAATTTCCGTGGTTGGCAGTACTGTTGGCAACCCTAAATGCAAGACCATGCAAGACCAGACAAGGCCAGACAAGACCATATATGACCAGACTAGACCAGACAAGAACATGCAATACCAGACAAGAGTAGAAAAAACCAGACAAGACTAGGCAAAAGAAGACAAGGCCAGACAAGACCAGACAAGACCATGCAAGACCAGAAAAGACCAAACAAAACCCTACCAGACCAGACAAGTCCAGACAATAGTAAACAAGACCAGACAAGACCAAACAAAACCAGACAAGACCTGACAAGACCAGATAAAACCTGGCCAGAGCAGACAAGACCAGACAAGACCATGCAAAACCAGAAAAGAAAAGACAAAACCAGACAAGATCAGACAAAACGAGATAAAACCAGACCAGACAAGATTAGACAAAACCATGCAAGACCAAACAAGACGAGACAAGACCATACAAGAACAGACAAAACTATGCAAGACCTAACCAGAGACCAAAGACCAGACAAGATCAGACAATAGTAGACAAGACCGGACAAGACGAGTCAAAACCAGACCAGACAACACAAGACCAGACAAGGCAAGACCAAAAAAAAAAGACCAGACACACCACGCAAAACTATAGATAACTAAAGTAGGCTAGACTAGATAGACTAGACTAGAGTAGACTGGACTGGACTGGAAAATAATAGACTAGGCTAGACAAGCTATGTTACTTGATACAAGTATAAACTGGATAAGAAGACCGGACAAGATCAGAGAAAACTAGACAATGGTAGACAATACTAGACAAGAATTTTGATTTGTCTGTTCTAGTCGTAAAATTTCGATTTTGCAATTATTAACAAACAAGGTTTGGAAAGTTTTGTTAGTTTCTAAATAAAATAAAATTATTTAATAAATAATGAATCGAAAATAATAATTTCCTTTTTTGGTTTTAAGTTGTATTAAATGCAAATATTCAAATAAATTTCCGTGGTTGGCAGTACTGTTGGCAACCCTAAATGCAAGACCATGCAAGACCAGACAAGGCCAGACAAGACCATATATGACCAGACTAGACCAGACAAGAACATGCAATACCAGATAAGAGTCGAAAAAACCAGACAAGACTAGGCAAAAGAAGACAAGGCCAGACAAGACCATGCAAGACCAGAAAAGACCAAACAAAACCCTACCAGACCAGACAAGTCCAGACAATAGTAAACAAGACCAGACAAGACCAAACAAAACCAGACAAGACCTGACAAGACCAGATAAGACCTGGTCAGAGCAGACAAGACCATGCAAAACCAGAAAAGAAAAGACAAAACCAGACAAGATCAGACAAAACGAGATAAAACCAGACCAGAAAAGATTAGACAAAACCATGCAAGACCAAACAAGACGAGACAAGACCATACAAGAACAGACAAAACTATGCAAGGCCAAACCAGAGACCAAAGACCAGACAAGATCAGACAATAGTAGACAAGACCAGACAAGACGAGTCAAAACCAGACCAGACAACACAAGACCAGACAAGGCAAGACCAAAAAAAAGACCAGATACACCAGGCAAAACTATAGATAACTAAAGTAGGCTAGACTAGATAGACTAGAGTAGACTGAACTGGACTGGAAAATAATAGACTAGGCTAGACAAGCTATGTTACTGGATACAAGTATAAACTGGACAAGAAGACCGGACAAGATCAGAGAAAACTAGACAATGGTAGACAATACTAGACAAGAATGTTGATTTGTCTGTTCTAGTCGTAAAATTTCGATTTTGCAATTATTAACAAACAACATTTTAATTTTGGTTTCCAATTTGGAAAGTTTTGTTAGTTTCTAAATAAAATAAAATTATTTAATAAATAATGAATCGAAAATAATAACTTCTTTTTTTGGTATTAAGTTTAAATGCAAATATAAATAATTTTCCGTGGTTGTATCTATCGCCATAATCATATTGAAATTCCATTTGAATCATTTCTATATAAAAATGTTTGTTCAAATGTGTGTTTTTAATAAAATCAATTAATAAATAAATAATGATCAAAATTCACTTACAAATTGTTCGGCAGCTGATTTCAACGAGCGCCGGTGAAGAACAGACTAAGGCCGAGGCCGCACTACGGTTTTCTGCCGCGAGCGGTAACCGCTATAACCGTGAAACCGCTCAAGAAACACACAGTACGCTATGGGTAAAATCAGTCGCGGGAGAAAACCGCAAGTGAGGCCGCTTGTATTAGCTTACTAGAGTCACAGAATCAAGCGATTGAAAACCGCGGCGGTTTAGCCGTAGTGCGGCCTAGGCCTAAAAATGTCAGCTTTGCATGCGTGAGATCAATGTCAAGACTCTGCTCCGATTTAATTGCACCAATCGCCGAGCAAACATTGTTGACAAACACACTTAGAGGGGATGTGTCCATCTGAAAAAGAACTAATTGTTTTAATTTAAAATTTGAAAAACTAGACCCGACAAGACAAAACCAGACAAATCCAGACAAGACCAAACAAGACCAGAAAAAAACAGAAAAGACCAGACAAGGTCAGACAAGACCAGACAAGATCAGACATGACCAGACAAGAACAGACAAAACCAGACAAAACCAGACAAGACCATACTTTTTACTGTTTAGTAGACCAATTCATGTAGATTAGAAATGTGAAGGCAAATTTAGTTTCAGTTGTCCAGTTTGTCTACAAATTAAATTTTCGTCTAACTAGAAATCTTAGATAATCCATAGAAGATCTTAAAATTTAATTTGAAATTTGTCGGTCTATTACTAATACATTGGTGAAAACATTCTAAGCTTGTCTAAATTGTTTAGTAGACCAACTCAAGTAGTTTACAAATGTTAAGGTAGATTTAGTTTCAGTTGTCTAGGTAGTCTGCAAATTAAATTTTTGTCTAACTAGAAATCTTAGATAATCTCTAGATGATCTTAAATTTTAATTTTAAGTTTGTCGGTCTATCACTCCTACATTGGTGAAGATTCTAAGCTTGTCTATAGTATTTAGAAGACCAATTTATGTAGTTTGCAAATGTAGAGACATATTTAGTTGAAGTTGTTTAGTTTGTCTATAAATTGAATTTTCGTCTGGCATATAAGACTAGACAAGACCAGGCTAGACCAGGCAAGAGCTGACAAGACCACACAAAACCAGAGAAGACCAGACAAGACCAGACAGAACTAGACAAGACCAGACAGGACCAGACAAGACCAGACAAGACAAGACAAGACAAAACCAGACATGAGTAGAAAAAACCAGACACGACGAGACAAGACCAGACAAGTCAAGACCAAAGAAAACCAGACAGGACCAGACAAGAGTAGAAAAAAAACAGACAGGACGAGACAAGACAAGACCAGACAAAACCAGACAAGACCAGATAAGATCAGACAAGTCTTGTCTGAAAAGCTACTCTAGGAGTAGAAAAAACCAGATAAGTCGAGACAAGACTAGACCTGACAAAGCTAGACAATACCAGACAAGACCAGACAAGAGTAGAAAAAATCAGACAAAACCAGACAAGACCAGATAAATGTATGAAAAAACCGACAAGATGAGACAAGACCTGACAAGACAAGACCAGACAAAACCAGACAAAATCACAAATGACCAGACAGGAGTAGAAAAAACCAGACAAGACGAGACAAGACCAGATAAGACCAGACAAGAATAGCAAGACCAGACAAGAAGAGACAAGACCATACAAGATCTTGCAAAACCAGCCAAGACCATACAAGATTAGACAAGACCAGACAGAACCAGAGAAGACCAGACAAGACAGGACTAGACAAGATCAGACATGACCAGATAGACCAGACAAGACGAGGCAAAACTAGAGATGACTAGAATAGATTAGACTAGACTAATAAACTTTCAAAGTCAGTCGTAAACATGTTAATTTCTGTTTTCAATTTGCAACGTTTTGTTAGTTGCTAAATAAAATAAAATTATTCGATAAATAAGGAATCGAAAATAATAATTTCCTTTTTTGGTTTAGAGTTGTATTAAATGCAAATATTCAAGTAATTTTCCGATTGGAAACGTGTTTGTATCGCTTTACTCATATTAAAAATGTATTAAAAATATTAAACATTATCGATAAAAAATTTTGTTTAAATTCAAAACTTTGTTATTAAACATTCAATTAACAAATAAAGCAAAAAAAAAATCAAATAAATAAATCAAAATTCACTTACAAATTGTTCATCAGCTGATTTCAAATTTCAACGAGCGCACCCGGCCGAAGAACACACAAAAAATGTCAGCGTTGCATGCGTGAGGCCCAAGGTCGAGACTCTGCACCGACTAAGTTGCAGCAATCACCGAAAAATCATTGTTTACAAACACGCTTAAAGGGGATGTGTCCATCTGAAAAACAACTAATGGACCTAATTAAAATTTCGAAAAAAACTTAAAGCAAATGAATCGATATAATGAATTTAAAATTTACCTACAATTATAAAAGTCTGTGTGTTTAATAGCCTATAAACGCCTTCGTTTGGATTAGAAATAAACAAAATGCTCTGTTTTGGCTTCATCTAGTTTTGTGTAGTCTCGCCAAAATCAGAGTTTTGACGATCTCCTTTAAGTTTTTGCCTAAATTTAAATGAGATCGATTAGTAGTTTTTGAGATGGACACATCCCCTTTAAATGTGTTTGTCATAAAATACTGTTCGGTGATTGGTGCAATTAATTCGGTGCAGAGTCTTGACCTTGGAATCACGCACGCAGAGCTGACATTTTTTGTGTGTTCTTCGGCCGGTGCGCTCGTTGAAATCAGCTGATGAACAATTTGTAAGTGAATTTTGATTTATTTGTTAATTGGATGTTCAATAACACACTTTTGATTTTAAACAAACTTTGTTATCGATAATTTTTTATATTTTAAATGCATTATTTGCATTTGATACGACTTATTACCAAAAAAGGAAATTTTTATTTTCGATTTATTATTTATCGAATAATTTTATTCGATAAATATAATAAATAGTTTTGCGACTAGAACAGACAAATCAAAATTCTTGACCAACCTTGTCTAGTATTGTCAACCATTTTCTAGTTTTCACTGATCTTGTCTGGTTTACTTGTCTAGTTTTTGCTTGACAAACCTTGTCTAATCTTGTCTATCAGTGTCCAGTCTAGTCTAGTCCAATCTAGTCTGGTCTAGTCAGTATAGTCTAGTCTGGTCTAGTCTAGTCTGGTCTACTCTAGTCTAGTCTAGTCTAGTAATCTAGTTTTTCCTGGTCTTGTCTAATCTTTTCTGGGCTTGTTTTGTTAGGTCTTGTCTTGTCTGCTCTGGTCTGGTTTAGTTTCGTCTTGTCTTGTCTTGTCTGGTATTGTCTGGTCTTGTCTTGTCTGGTCTGTTTGACCTTACTTCTGAATTTCTTATAAGAAGTTTCATCTCGGAGAACCTTTGGTAGTTTATTAAATAGTTTTATTCTTTGGTTTTCCAGTCCTTTGTCGCATAGGGTTAAATTTGATTTTGGGGCGTATAGATTTTTTTCCTCTCGTGTTATAATTGTGATTGTCCGCATGTTTATGGCGAGTTCCTTTCGCCTTATGAATATATGCTGTTCTTTCTAGAATATACAGGCTGACTACTGTGAATATTCCTATGTTCTAAAAGTGATTTCTGCAGGAATCAGTAATTTTTAACCCTAGTATGTTTCTCAGAATTCTTTTTTGTGGAATAAGAATTATTTCTATCTGAGAAGAAGCGCCCCATAAGATTATTCCATATGACAGAATACTTCAAGCAAAATACCAGGTCTGAAGATCTTCCTTAGTCAGGATTTTAGATAGGTACTTGATTAAAAATGCCTTCTTGTGAAGTATAGTATTGATATGTTGTATCGGGTTGGTCCATTTTAAATGTTCCTCCAGATATACCCCTAGGAATTTTGTATATTTTACTCTTTCATCAATTCAGCTGATGAGATTCAGCTGATGAGTTTGTATTGTTAGGTTAATATTGTCGACATAGACACTTCTTGCCGATTGAAAAATAACATTTTCTGTTTTGATTTGATTGAAATGTAGCTTATTTGCTGTAAAACATTCATTAACCTTTTCTAATACTCGCTTGGCTTCCTCAACATAATTCTGAAAGTCTTTTCCAGATACAATAAAGCTAGTGTCATCTGCATATAGAGTGCAATGACACCCTCTTATGTATTTAACTAAATCCGCGGTATATAGCAGAAATAGGGTTGGAGCCAGTATACTTCCTTGGGGTATCCCTATGTGTGTACATACTCTCCTGGATTGTCCAGTTCTCTTTCCAATCCTTACCTATACAAATTGCTTTCTGTTTTCTAAGTAGGATTGTATCCAGCGCCCCGCTTTTCCTCTGATCCCATAGTTGCCTAATTTGTTCAGGAGAATCATATGTGATACACAATCGAAGGCTTTTGTTAGATCACAAAATATTCCAATGGGATGATACCCTCTATCTACTTCCTCCAATATTTTGTTGTGAAAATCTACCAAGGCTGTTGAAGTAGATTTCCCTTTACAAAAACCGTGCTGCTGGGAAGGAATCAAATCATCTTTTCTATAAATGGAATTAGTCTGGATTGCATACAATATTCAAGAATTTTAGCTAAAACAGAGATAAGGTTAATCAGTCTATAGTTTTGGGCATCTGTGTTTGCTCCTTTTTTGTAGACTGGGAAAATTTTTGACATTTTCAGGATCTTTCCGGAAATTTCTCCTCAGCGATAGATGTATTTATTATCTAAGTTATAGGTGCTATGAGCACATGCCTCAAATCTTTTATGCTGATGCACGCGATTTCATCAGGACCAATTGTTGATTTGTTTTTTAATGTGGAGATTATTGATAGGACTTTCGGTAAAATCATTTAGGAATATGGATTTTGAATTAGACTTTATATGTTTGTTTGAGCTTCTTCATCATCATTTTGGATTTTTTGTGAAGGTCCCGAAACTTTTAGCTTTTTTGATTGCTCATTAATAACATTCCAAATGACTCTTGATTTATTCTTTGCTTTATGTCTGTTTTTTTCTGGTCTTGTCTGGTCTTGTCTGGTCTTGTCTGGTTTTTGTCTGGTTTTATCTGGTCCTGTCTGGTCTTGTATGGTTTTGTCGGATCTTGTCTTGTTTTGTCTTGACTGGTCTTATTTGGTCTTGTATGGTCTTGTCTGCTTTTGTAATAATAATAATAACTTTATTCACCCAGCCACACAAAATGGGTACAACCCACTGTGGATGTGATTGTGAAATATAGATCATTCACAAAATATTACAATAAATACAATAACATAATAATTATAGTAATACATTAGCTGCAATAAATTTACATAATATTACATCAAATACATTATAATAAATACAGTATACCCTATGCAATAAATGCAATAATACAGGGTATCCCAACGAAAATTTGACCCCCCCTATAATTGGAAAACCGAATAATACTTCAAATTTCGCCGAGACCCGTCGATTTTTGTTCTTGGGGGGAACTTTTTTGACAGTCAAGCCAACTCGATATGTTCATCCCCCTAATGCCTAGCAACCCCAACTTAAAAATTTCAAATGCAACTACCCCACTTGTGGCACATCATTTTAAAGCCATTTTCACTGCGAATACAGTGACGTATCGTTTTTAGAAATCGGTTGAGATTTGACAGAATTATTGGTTACAAACGAAAAGATGACAAACCAACTTATGTGTAGTAATTTCTACACAAATGCCCACCACTAATAAGTTTTTCATCTACTACACATGACCGCATTACCTAATTGTTATTGATGTGTCTATCAGTTTACAAAATAGTCAGAAATGAAATAAAAAAGCTGAAACAAATAAAACTAGATACTAAAATAGTTATTAGTAGAAGATGCTTAAGTTTATAGGAATTCAGACCTTTTCAAAATAACAAAAAACCAGTACTACAAAAAAAGTCGGTGTTTTTTGCTTGTGAACAAGAAATCGTTAGTTTCAGCCGTTATTGAAAGTATTAACGTGTGTTCGAAATGGTTTATTCTATCGCGGAAAGAGTAGAAATTGTTGCAATTTATTATCGAAATCACGATTGCGCTAAAGCTACAGCACGAATTTTTAATGCCAATCATCCTGAAAAAAATGTAAACCACCAGTACGTTAAACACCTGATTGACAAATTTGTTGCAACAGGTTCGCTTTTAAACAAAAAAACGTGAAACGTGAAGTAATTGGGCCAGTTCGAAATGAAGCAGTTGAAGTAGCAGTTTTGGGTCATGTACAGATGGATAATAAGCAATCGATTACAACTGTGTCTCAAGCTTCTGGCGTATCCCGTTCCAGTGTTCATCGAATTTTGAAAAAACACAAGTTTCGTCCATTTAATATGACGTTGGTTCAAGAGTTACATGAAGATGACTTTGATCGCCGTAACCAATTTTGCGAATACTTTAGTGAACAACTTCTACTGAATCCATATCTTCTCTACAATACATGTTTCTCCGACGAATGCACATTTATGTTGAATGGCGAAGTGAATAGGCACAATTGTCGTTATTGGAGTGATACTAATCCGCATTTAATCAGGGAATTTCAAACTTTTTGGTTTTCAAGGCATTTTGGGCGACCATCTTGTTGGACCATTTTTCATCCAAGGTAATCTCGATGGAAACACCTATCTAGAATTATTGGAAAGTACAATTGATCCTAGGATAACAGAGATTTTAGAAAGTGACGACAATTTACTAGAAAATGAAATAACCTTCCAACAAGATGGTGCGCCCCCGCACTATTCTGCTGCTGTGCTACAATTTTTGGTTGACCATTTCCTGGGGCATTGGATTGGCAGAAGAGGTCCCGTCGAATGGCCACCAAGATCTCCGGATCTGTCCCCTTTGGACTTTTTTCTGTGGGGTCATTTAAAATCACTAGTGTACGCCACTCAGCCGGAAACATTGCAAGTGCTACGTCAGAGAATTGTAGAAGAATGCCGATTAATAACTGCGGATGTCTTTAATAATGTTCGAACAGAATTTGAAAACAGACTGTATTATTGTTTGGAAGTTAACGGGGGTCATTTTGAGCAATTCATCAAATAAATCTGATTTATTATTTGCTTCAGCTTTTTTATTTTATTTTTGACTTTTTTGTAAACTGATAGACACATCAATAACAATTAGGTAATGCGGTCATGTGTAGTAGATGAAAAACTTATTAGTGGTGGGCATTTGTGAAGAAATTACTACGCGTAAGTTGGTTTGTCATCTTTTCGTTTGTAACCAATAATTCTGTCAAATCTCAACCGATTTCTAAAAACGATACGTCACTGTATTCGCAATGAAAATGGCTTTAAAATGATGTGCCACAAGTGGGGTAGTTGCATTTGAAATTTTTAAGTTGGGGTTGCTAGGCATTAGGGGGATGAACATATCGAGTTGGCTTGACTGTCAAAAAAGCTCCCCCCAAGAACAAAAATCGACGGGTCTCGGCGAATTTTGAAATATTATTCGGTTTTCCAATGAAAGGGGGGGGGGGGGGCAAATTTTCGTTGGGATACCCTGTATATTGATAATACAATAGAATTACAGTTAAGGTAAATTATAGAACAGTTAAGATACAATATACACAAACACATATTAGGCTTCTAGAAAATCGGATATTGAAAAGTAGTAAGTAAAAGTAGTAAATTCTAGTAGATGGTGCTACTAGAATGCGCTTAACTTTAACTCTGTCTAGCTTATTTAATAACTGAATACCTTTTTAGATAAAAGATTTTTCATACAAGGCAGTATTATGCTAAGGACACAATAACAGGGTGCTCATAATCTTGTATGATGGTTGTGTGAATTCGCTAGGGTTTCAAAATTTCTTAAATTAACTTTTATATAAATTAACACTTTTAGCATATATATTGATTGTACCGGAAGTATGTTGTTATCTTTAAAACACTCTCTACAAGTTTGTCTTTTTTGCGTGATAAAACATGTGTTGAAAGATGCGAATAAACCAAGGCATGGTAAAAAATAAATAATTACTGCTTCTTTGCCAGTCGTGTGAAGTTGGCCCCCGAATTTTTCTGGCGAAGAGTTCTGGCAAGATTTCGAATAGTTCTAGAGTTCTTGCTTGAAAATTGCAATAGTTCCGAGACAACTTCACGCAGCCCCCTATTTTTCAGGAAAAAGAGTTGTGATGTAATATTTCAGTTCTTTATATAGGGTTCTAGAGTTCTCAATCGATAATGCATATAGTTCCACTTTTTTTGCAAAATTTTGTAATTTTTTAAAAATTAAAACAAAATCTGATAACGGTTTCCGATTGTACTAAGGCAGATTTACAAAAAATGCTTATTAGACATTTTTGTAAAAAAAATATATATTATAAATAAAAAATATATGATAAATTTATTTATAAAAAACTTTCGACGAAGATTAAAAAAAAATACAAGAGGTCTGATAAGAGTTCTGAGTAGCCCCTGGAGAGTACTAAACAAATAACCAATACAATTTCTTTGTCAAACCAATATTAAAGAAGTTATAAGCAAAAACGCTAAATTTTTGAAAATTACAGAATTCCAAAACATTTTTTTTCCGTTAGTTCTGTTAGGAGTTCTGGGTAGCCCCTTGAGAGTTCTGAACAAATCTCTTTTATAATTTCCATGTCCGACCAATATTAAAGAAGTTATAAGCAAAAACGAGGCGCAAATTTTTTGAAAATTAAAAAATTAAAAAAAAAAATGTTTTTCATGAGTTTTGATATGAGTTCTGAGTAGCCCCCGGAGAATTCTGAACAAATAACCTATACAATTTCTTTGTCGATCCAATATTAACCGCGCCTCGTTTTTGCTTATAACTTCTTTAATATTGGTTTGACAAGAAAATGGTATAGGTTATTTGTTCAGAATTCTTCAGGGGCTACTCAGAACTCATATCAAAACTCATGGAATTTTTTTTTTCTTGAATTCTGTAATTCTCAAAAATTTTGCGCCTCGTTTTTGCTTATAACTTCTTTAATATTGGTCGGACATGGAAATTATAGAATAGACTTGTTCAGAACTCTCGAGGGGCTACCCACAACTCTTAACCTTCCGTAAACCACGTGGGTAAAAGTTTTGCACTATGTGGGGTTTCCTATACCCCTTTATCATTCTATCTCTCTCTCTCTCTCTCTCTCTCTCTCTCTCTCTCTCTCTCTCTCCCCCTCTCTCTCTCTCTCTCTCTCTCTCTCTCTATATATATATATATATATATATATATATATATATATATATATATATATATATAAATATATATATATATATATATATATATATATATAAATATATATATATATATATATATATATATATATATATATATAGAGAGAGAGAGAGAGAGAGAGAGAATATCTTTTTAAAGATTATTTTATACATATTTATATTGTTTTTGGACTATTAGTATATAGAAATAAAATAAATTTGTTAAGTAAAATAAACATTTTTAATATCTGTAGGCATTGTAACAAAAACAGTACTTTTTTCATAACTAAAAGGATGATCATAATTAAAAGGACCATCTTATTAGGTTTATCCTTATAAAAAAAACTTAACTAAAAACTTCTTATTGCCCTTTATTTCAATAAATGCCTAATTAGATAAGAAACAATAATAAAATAAAAATAACTAAACATATATAGTCTTCATGAGATCCCAGATGGTTCAAATCTGCACAATTTTTATAAAAAAAATATTCGTGCTCTAAGCATATAGGTACTTCGCATCGCTCGCAACCGTACTTGGTCTTTCGATCTTTTTTTCTATCGCATTCCGAACATCTTGTTACACGTCTTGGCATCTTCTTTGGTGGTTCCACACTTGGTTCACCAAGTAAGACATGTATGCGCTTACGAGAATCCCTTGGAATTCGTGGATTATCTTTGCGGTTTCTCAGGTGGTCTTCAATCAAAGCCATTCCCAGATCACGAATAAACTTCCTCCTAGTGTTAGATTTTCCTGCTTCAATGCCATTATTTAGAATTTGCAGAAGAAATATTAGGAGAATATCAATGTGGCTTCCGAGAAAGTAGATCAACTCTGGATCAGGTATTTGTGCTAAGTCAAGCAATGGAAAAATGTTATGAATACAACATCGACCTGCACTGTCTGTTAATCGATTTTAAAAAAGCATTCGACAGTATTAAAAGAGCAAAACTAGGAAGTGCACTTAATCTAATGGGTATCCCACATAAACTTGCCAAACTAGCCATGATGACAATGGATGGATCCAAGGCCAGAGTAACAGTACAAAACAAAACATCAAAGGAATTTGAAATAAGAACCGGTGTTAGGCAGGGAGATGCCTTGTCAGCTGTTCTTTTTAACCTTGCGCTACAAAATGCAATTGGAAACCTCGAAAATAAGGCAAATATCATAACAAAATCATACCAAATATGTGCGTACGCGGACGACATACTGAGCATGGCTAGGGACAACAGAACTCTAGAAGAATTGTTTTTAAAAATAGAAGAGGAAGCGAGCAAAGTCGGCCTGAAAATACATGCAGATAAAACGAAATACCTAAAACTGTCACGTGATAACCCAAGAAGGGCTCCTCAGAACTTCATTATAAATGATCATCGGTTTGAAGAAATTCAAAATGTCAAAATGTAAATAAGTTACTTGGAGTAACTTTCAATAACACAAATAATCTATCACTGAGGGTACAAGATAGAATCCAAGCTGCGAATCGATGCTATTATTCACATCTGAAGCTCTTCAAATCAAAAATCATCTCACGTAAAGCAAAACTGCGAATATATAAAACCCTGATCAGACCCGTGCTAACTTATGGAGCTGAATCCTGGAGTATGTCGGAAGCAGACAAAAACTCTCTTCGTATTTTTGAAAGACGGATTTTACGGAAGATCTTTGGACCAGTGAGAGAGGAAGAAGGATACAGAATTCGCATGAACTACGAACTTCAAGAACTAATAGAAGGTGAAGACATAGTAAGATTCATTAAGGCACAGAGACTTCGATGGGCGGGCCACATGATTAGAATGCCGAGTGCAAGAGCACCCAGATCCATCCATAAAGCGCAACCTAACACCTCAAGAAGCAGAGGTAGACCCAGAACCAGGTGGAAAGATAAGGTAGAGGAAGATGTTTCTACAAGAAACTCTACAAGTAGGAAACTGGACACGTGTCGCTGAAGACCGTCAAAGGTGGAAGGGGATTGTTAAGGAGGCCAAAGCTCACCCTGGGCTGTAGAGTCAGAAGAAGAAGAAGAAGAATGCCATTATTGAACATACTTAGGATCATAGCGTTGATTCCTGCATGATTGAGCATCGAGAAAAATAAAGTGAGAGGCCAGCGTTTGCTGTTGCGAGAAACGTCGTATGTTCTGGCAAGTTTATCGACCACGTCTACTCCACTTTTGGTTTCATTATAGAATGTAATCATAGATGGCTTCTGTTTGATTCCAGTTTCATGATCGATTTCTTTATCATGATGAAGGGAAGACATCATATAAACGTACTTTCGATGCTTTGGAACATAAGAAACGAGAGTGATATTTTTTTGAAATCCAAACCGTGATGCATATTCCTCTCGAGATTGCTTGAAATATAATGGAATGCAAGCTTTATGAGCTCTCAAAGTACCAACTATCGTTAATTTATGTTTCTGCAACAAGTTTTCAGCAGTTTCATGACTGGTAAAAAAATTGTCCATAGTATTATTTCTTGGCGAGCCGGAAACGCAGTTTACCATACGATTGACTAAGTCAAATGGTTTATTGCTCAACGCAAATGGACTGTTGTCTGGCTGTTTGCCGCAGTAAATTTCTAAATGTACGGTGTAAAATGTTTTAGCGTCGGCTAAGGCATATATTTTAATTCCATACTTTGCGGGTTTCGATGGGATATACTGCCGAGATCCGCACCTTCCTCGAAAGGCAACCAATTCTTCATCAAGAGTTAGGTATTCGGATGGTGTATACGCATTTTGGCAAAGCTGGACAAAAGTTTCAAATATGTCTCGGATTGGTGCTAAACGATCAGTCTTTATTCTGTCTTCTCTAGTCGTAGCATCATCGAATCTCATATTATTTAGTAAGTACGAGAATCTATTTTTAGACATCGTGCATCGAAATATTTCGATTCCAGTACCATCTGAAGCCCAGAGGTCATTGTGGTTTTGTCTCCCAGAACGATACAATCCTGCTAAAAACAAAAGCCCAAAAACTGCTTTCATCTCATATGCAGTTGTTTCTTTATAGAGAACATTTAGCGGTTCATCGTCTGGTGGCTGTGGTCTCGAAAAACATATCTTTACATTCGTATGCTTCACAACCGATTCAAGTATCTCATTGGAAATAAATACTTCAAAGCATTCTAAACTAGTTTTCTTGTCTTTATATTGACTTTTCACTCCCGGCAACTGTGTAACTATATTTTCTTGTCTTGTACGAACATTAGTTCTCAACGGCTCTTTTTGCCATTTTGTTTTGCCATCTTTATCAATATAAAAGCCTTGCGAGCTAGAAGACTCACCTCCTGAAGAAATGTCCACGTCCACTACATCCTCTTCGATGTAACTTTCAGATTGAGTACTCAAATGATCCGAATCACCTTCACTTCCGGGTAAATTTAGCTCATCTGTGACACCATCACTATCATCCAGAAGTGCCGATAATATTTCATTTTGATCTAAACGTCGAGCTATTTTGAGACCTGCAAACAAATCCACAAACGATTAAAGTAATTAAAAAAAAGAAAATAAATAAATATTTATGTAGAAATAGGTATATTTTGCATGTCAAACTGCTTACCTTGCCGACGTGCCGAACTACGTGGGGTTTGTGACACCCTGCCACAATTTGCGAGCGACCGTCTACTGCGCCTGCGACGCTACTACTAAATCACTGTTACTATGCGACCCGGCAACGTCGCAACTCCAGCTACTCGACGTGGAATTCGCGCAGCCGTTTAAAAAGATACGACGATTTTTGTTTCGCTGGGGTTTATTAAACCCCACGTGGTGCACGGAAGGTGCTTGTGACAGAACTCATGAAAAAAATTTTTTTTTGGAATTCTGTAATTTATAACTGCTTACCTTGCCGACGTGCCGAACGTGACGTGCCGTTTTTGCTTATAACTTCTTTAATATTGGTTTGAGAAAGAAATTGTATAGGTTATTTGTCCAGAACTCTCCGGGGGCTATTTAGAACTCATATCAAAAACTCATGGAAAACAATTTTTTTTGAATTCTGTAATTTTTTAAAAATTTTCAAAAATTACAAAATTTTGCAAAAAAAAGTGGATATATGCATTATCGATTGAGAACTCTAGAACTCTATATAAAGAACTGAAATATTACATCAGAACTATTTTTCCTCTTCTCTTCTCTTTTTACATCAGGATTGTTTTTCTCGATTTCTGCTTGAAATTCTTTGGAACTATTTCAATTTTTAAGCAAGAACTCTAGAACTATTCGAAAACTTGCCAGAAATGTAAAAAAAATCAGTTTTTCAAAAATTCGGGTGCCAATTTAACACGACTGCTTTTGCGGCCGAAGACGTGGAGCGCGTTTTAATAGTTACATAGTTGGGTACGACTTTGGACCGAAATACCCCTCGAGAGTTCTGAACAAATCTCTTTTATAATTTCCATGCTCGACAAATATTACGCCTAGGCCGCACTACGGCTAAACCGCCGCGGTTTTCAATCGCTTGATTCTGTGACTCTAGTAAGCTAATACAAGCGGCCTCACTTGCGGTTTTTTTCCGCGACTGATTTTACCCATACTGTGTGTTTCCATACTGTGCGTACTGTGTGTTTCTTGAACGGTTTCACGGTTATAGCGGTTACCGCTCGCGGGAGAAAAACCGTAAGGCCTCGGCCTTAAAGGTGCTCACAGACCGGAGCCGAAGTTTTGCTGCCGCAACCGGTGCGATATCGCGGCGGACTGATTGACGTGGCGGCTTATGTACATGTTCAGATCAACAGGCTCGATTTCTGCCATAGCCGCGGTAGTGCAGCGTAGCACGACAAGAATGCTGCATGCGCGGTCAGTTTCGCTGTGTTTTGAAACGGCGATTACAGAGAAGTTGATTCATAATTTTAGAAAAGATCCTATATTGTATGATCTGGACCTGGATGATGAAAACTATAAAAACATAACGAGAAAGGACAAAATTTCTAAGCAGATAGTATTAGAATTGTAAGAAAATGTTGAAAATTAAGTTTGTTGATTTTATGAACCCACAATATTTTTCTTTTATTTCTTAAATGAGTTTTAGGTGTTTTAGAAAGTAAATGCAAATAAAAAATAACAATAAATCGACCGATTTTCTTCTTCTGTGGTAAATACTAATAGCTTCTTCCTCTGAGGAACTCATGACTCATGACTATACACCTAAAAATCGCGTTTTGGTGTGGGCATGACCATTTCGCTCCCGCGCCGTTAGCGAATTTTTCGCTGCGGAAATTTCGCGACGCAAACGCTCCACGCCGCTCTGAAGGAGCCTTAAAGAAGTTATAAGCAAAAACGCGGAATCTGAATATATTTAGTGTCTATATTTATAATCCACAATGTCGCAATTTTTGAATCAACGAACCTGCTATTTATGTTTAAATGCGATTTCTTAAGAGACAAACACCATTTATTAACAATATTTTAATTTATGTAATCTACACAACTACACATCCTTTATTGGAATTATCATTATTAACACAATACAGCTACTTCCAAAACAAAAACAAAACAAAGACATACTTGTATATAACAAAACAGAACAAAACTAAGGACTCCAAACCAATATATTTTTATTTTTCTTGAAAAGAACAGTATCTATTTGTCAAACATTTGAATCCATCACAGTTGTCTTTTTTTTTAATTTTTTTCTTCGAATCTGTGCCTTGTTTGATCTCATATCGAGATTCCTCGTTAGCATGTTCCTTCACGTGGTACTACTTTAGTTGCATTGGGCTACTCAGAAATCCTATCAGAAATCATGAAAAAGAAATATTTTTTTAAAATTATTTAATGTACAAAAACCTACCGCCGCATTTCTGCTTATCACTTTTTTGATATTGCTCGAATATGGAAATTATAGAAGAGTTTTGTACAGAACTGTCGAGGGTCTATCCAGGACCCTTAATAGAACTCGTGCAAAACAAAATTTATGGAATTTAGGAATTTATTTGTAGTAATTTTCTAAAATTTAGCGCCTCGTTTTTTCTTATAACTTCCTTAATATTAGTTGGACAAAGAAATTGTATAGGTTATTTGTCCAGAACTCCCTAAGGGCTACTCAGAAATCTTATCAGAAAACATGAAAAAGAAATATTTTTTCAATTCTTTAATGCTCAAAAAAGTTAGTGCCGACTTTTTTGCTTATAACTTCTTTAATATTGGTCGGACGTGGTAATTATAAAAGAAATTTGTTCAGAACTCTCGAGGGACTACCCAGAACTCTTAACAGAACCCACGGGAATTTAATTTTATTTTGAATTCTGTAATTTTCAAAAATTTAACGCCTGGTTTTTGCTTTTAACTTCTTTAATATTGGTTTGACAAAGAACGTGTATAGTTATTTGTTAGAACTCTCCGGACGCTACTCAGAACTCGTATCTAAACTCATGAAAAAAATTGTTTTTTTGGAATTCTGTAATTTTCTAAAATTTTGCGCCTCGTTATTGCTTACAACTTCTTTAATATTGGTCGGACATGGAAATTATACAAGAGTTTTTTTCATAGCTCTCATGGGGCTACCCAGAACTCTTAACAGAACTCATGGAAAAATATTATTTTTCGAATTCTGTAATTTTGTGTTTGTTTTTCTGTTTGTTTTTGCTTATAACTTCTTTAATATTGTAGAATTGGTGAAACCATCCTACGTTATAGAAAATCATACAAACTTAAAACAAACGGAACACAGCCTGAACATATAAATATATTTAGCCTATCCGGAGCCCTATAACAATTATTGAGTCTTTATTGAGTCTATTTGAGTCTAGGACTACAAAAATAACTCTCACATGAAATTGGTAAGCTATCTTATAGCTTTCAGTCCACCTTCGTGGCATTCAACAAAAACCATAAAAATAAGATTGTTTTAAGCTCATGTCTTTCCGATACCTTAAGTGGATAGCCATCTGAAAGGCTGAATATATTTATATATTCAGGCTGTGTTCCGTTTGTTTTAAGTTTGTATGATTTTCTATAACGTAGGATGGTTTCACCATTTCTATCTTATCAGTTCAATCAATAACCTGCTAAGTTCATGTCTCTCTCACAAAATTTCAAAATTATAAACATCTAATTCTAAACACCACATGGGTTTTCAAGTGAGTGATTTACAAATTATTGTTCATGGAAGCAAAGCTGTGCTGATGAGAGATAAATCTCGAATCACAGATGGCTATCCACTTAAGGTATCGGAAAGACATGAGCTTAAAAACAATGTCATTTTTATGATTTTGTTGAGTGCCACGAAGGTAGACTGAAAGCTATAAGATAACTTACAAATGTCATGTGAGATTTTTTTTGGTAGTCCTAAAAAGGCTCAATAATTGTTATAGAGCTCCGGAAAGGCTGAATATATTTAAATATATGGGCTGTGTTCCGTTTGTTTTAAGTTTGTCTTTAATATTGGTTTGACAAAGAAATTGTATAGGTTATTTGTTCAGAACTCTCCGGGGGCTACTCCGAACTCTTGTATTTTTTTTTTATCTTCGTCGAAAGTTTTTTATAAATAAATTTATAGATATTGATTTTGCAAAAATTTCCAATATGCATTTTTTTTTGTAAATCTGCATTAGTACAATCGGAAACCGTTATCAGATTTTTTTATTTTTCACAAATTACAAAATTTGGAAAAAAAAATGGAACTATATGCATTATCGATTGAGAACTCTAGAACTCTATATAAAGAACTGAAATATTACATCAGAACCCATTTTCCGAAAATAGAGGGGGCTGCGTGAAGTTGGCCCAGAATTTTTTTTTCTCGATTTCTGCCCGAAATTCCTTGGAACTTTTGCAATTTTTAAGCAAGAACTCTAGAACTATTCGATATCTTGCCAGAACTCAACATTTCAGTTTTTCAAAAGTTCGGTTTTTCAAAAACAGAACGTTGCAAATTGAAAACAGAAATTGTTTGTTAATTATTGCAATAATTGCAAAATTGAAATTTTCATAATGTGAATGAAAATGTGAATGAAACATTTTCATAATTCAGACAAATCCATTTTGTTTTCTCGATAATTTTTTATATTAAAATGATTTATATGCAATTTCAAAATGAGTAAAGCGATACCAACCCTTTTCCAATAAGAAAATTATTTGAATATTTGCATTTAATACAACTTAAAACCAAAAAACGAAATTATTATTTTCGATCCATTATTTTTCGAATAATTTTATTTTATTTAGAAACTACCAAAACGAAACATGTCTGGTCTTGTCTGGTCTTGCCAGGTCTTGTCTGGTCTAGTCTGATCTTTTCTGGTCTTGTCTGGTCTTTTCAGTTCTTGTCTGGTTTCGTTTAATTTTTTGTTGTCTTGCCTGGTCTTGTGTGGTCTTGTCTGAACTTGTCTGGTATTGTCTGCCCTTATCTGGTCTTGTCTGGTTTTGTCTAACCTTTTGTGGTCTTGTCGGGTCTTGTCTGGTTTTGTTTGATCTTTTCTGGCCTTATCTGGTCATGTCTGGTGTTGCCTGCCATTGTATGATCTTGTTTGGTCTATTCTGGTCTTGTCTGGTATCTTGTGGTCTTACGGGTCTTGTCTGATCTTGTAGCGTCTTGTCTTGTCTTGTCTCGTCTTGTCTGGTTTTGTATGATCTTCTCTGGTCTCGTCTGGTCTTGTCTGATCTTTTCTGGTCTTGTCTGGTTTTGTCTGGTCTTTTCTGGTCTTGTCTTGTGTGTTCTTGTCTGGTCTTATCTAATCTTCTCTGGTCTGCTCTTAGTTATCGAGAATAATTTACCTATACTTTAGACCGAGGCCGCACTACGGTTTTTTCCCGCGAGCGGTAACCGCGAAACCGCTCGAGAAACACACAGTACGCCAGTATTTTCCAAAGTGTGGTACGCGTACCCCAAGGGTTACGCGAGTAGTTTGAAAGGGGTACTAAACGCGCCGTCCCCACTAAGCCGTGGTTTGAATGTTTGTTAATCAAATTGGCAAAGCCAGTGACTGTAAAAATGTTTTCATAATAATTGTATTCACAACTGCATCCTGAAGTCGCCCGATGCCAGTGGTTTAGTACTCTCCATTCTTATTGGCTTCCTTTGAAGGAGACCGACATTCGGAGCGATTCTTGTTTTCTCGCTATTGGCACTATACCTTTTTTCTGGCATTGCCAACTGTCAAAGAGCGGCATAGTGCGGACGCGCCTTTATAAAATAAATTGTACGTCTGTGCTTGTCATAGGATAGTATTCTGACTAAGCCGCTATTTGAACGTTTTCAAATCAAATTGATTAAGCCAGTGGCTCTAAAAATGACCATGTCTGCGTTCACAACTGAAGCCCGAAGCCGCGTGAGGCCAGTAGTTGAGCTCTTCGTTCTTATTGGCTTCCTTTGATAGAGACCGACACTCGAAGCTATTCTTGTTTGCTCGCTATTACCACGATACATTGCTTCTGACAGTGTAAACTAGCAAACAGTGGCATAGTGCGGACGCGGCTTTATAGCATAAACTATACGTCTGTGCGTGGCATAAGAAAGTGTAACTAAAGAATCATCCCCATTAAACCGCTGTTTGAACGTCAGCAAATCAAAGTGGCAAAGCCAGTGACTGTAAAAATTTCCATGTCTGCGTTCACAACTGAAGCCTGAAACCGCGTGTGCCAGTGGTTGGGCTCTCCCTTCTTATTGGCTTTCTTTGAAGGCAACCGACACTCGAACGATTCTTTTTGGATCGCCATTGGCACGATACATTACTTCTGCCATTGCCAACATTGCGCCATAGTGGGGACGCCCCGTTATAGAATAAATTGTACGTTTGTACGTCGCATAGGATAGTGTACCTTAAGGCGCGTCCCCACTAAGCCGTTGTTTTCAACGTTAGCAAATCAAATTGGCAAAGCCAGTGACTGAAAAAATGTCCATATCTGTGTTCACAACTGAAGCTTGAAGCCGCGTGATGCCAGTGGATGGACTCTCCGTTCTTATTGGCTTTCTTTGAAGGAGACCGACACTTGACCGATTCTTGTTGGCTTGCCATTAGCGCGATATCTTGACATTGCAAACTGGCAAACAGTGGCATAGTGGGGAGCTGCCTTTATGGAATTAACTGTACGTCTTCGTGTGACATAAAATATTGTTAACGCGCTTGTATAGCTCCCGAACTGAAATAAACTGATATATTTTTATACAAAAATGACGCTTTTTCCGGTTTTCGATTCAGTTACGGTTCGATGCCATTTAGTTTACTTAATATCTTCGAAAAATAGCAATTCTATACAAATAATATACGAAAAATGTGCATAAATTAAGAATTAAAACCTGATATTCAACCAATTATAGCAAATCAAAATAGTAGTTTATGATACAAGTTTGTGAAGAAGGTCTTTTGTGCATCAGTGATTACAGTTTTTATTTTTAATAATATATCTCAGAAATTTTCTACTAAGGGGTACGAAGTGTTAAAAAATATTTTAGGGGGGTACACGTGAATCGAAAGCTTGGGAAACACTGCAGTACCCTAGAGGAAAAATTAGTCGCGGGAATAAACCGCAAGTGCGGCCGTTTGTACTAGCTTTCTCGAGTCACAAAATAACGCGATTAAAAACCGCGGCGGTTTAGCCGTAGTGCGGCCTATCCCTTATATTGTTTAGTTTTTATTTTTATTATCGTATAGTGTCATTAAAGACAACGTTAGGCAACAATTACCTGTTTCTGGAAGCCTTCCTTGCAGCCCAAAATCTTTGCATTCTTTCTCTGGCAGTCTGTCTTCTTTCTTCCGTCCAACCTATGTTCCTTTTTGGTTTGTCATGAAATCCCTTAAACTTATTTATCACTAAACTAAACTTTGCTCGGTCGCCCGAATTCAGTCCAACCTTAGTTTAGTTTTTATAATGATGTCAAAGCGTCGTTTTCGACGCCTTTATTATTTTTACTGCATTTGGTAAAGTTAACCCTTGTGTTGCCACCCGGATACCCATCGGCGTACGTTTTATTAATTTATTTTTTGAAAAAAGATTTGCCAAAACGTTGCACGTATTCCCTTAATTTGACTGATTGCTTATGGAAATTCGAATTCTACATAGTTCTGAAGAATATTTAACTTAACTTGCTCTAAAAAACAACATGTATGGTATGTACCACCGGGGTACACCGTTAGAAAAAACGTGATTTTCGTATAATATATCATAAAAGAAAAGTTTGTCGTAAAAATATAATAAGTAAATATGGATTAACATATAAATTTTAATAATGTATTTTTATTTCATATTGTTTATTTATTTAATGTACTGTATATATTAATAATAAGTATCAGTTTTACAATGAACGAAAACTCGAAAACAGGATTTTTGCCAACAATCAAATCATGGAGTTTTCGTTTTTTGCACAGTAATATACAAATACTGTGTTAAAAAGTGCAAAAACATAATTACATTTCAATCTTTTACACAGATATAATAGAAATCAATCAAATTGATTACAATTACAAACAGTTTGTGATTTTTGTTGGGTGCTAATCACCAACGGGCTTGTTACAGTCAACGCAAGACTTGTCTTTCTTCTCTTTCGAATAGGCTGTTCGTTGTAGTATGATTAAAGTGACCACACGTCCCGATTTTGGCGGGACATTCCCGATTTTTGGAGTAAAGTCCCGCGTCCCGCCGATTTTTAAAAATGTTCCGCTTTTTAGAAAATATCTGAATTTATTATTTTAAATGTACTGTAATATAGAATATAATTTTTTTTTACATATTCCTATAAAATTGCCCTTTTTAATGTCAACCAATGAAATTTTTTAATATCCTCCAATTCAACTGTCCATTCTTCAAGATATTTCAAGCAGTTAAAAAATGTATAACTTCTTTCAGATATTCCGGTCGTTTAATGGCACCTTGTTCTGAAATTTTCATTGGGTGACATTAAAAAAGGATTTTATGGGAATACGTGTAAAATCTTTTGAATATATTAATGTAATGTTATTGGTAAAAAGATACGTTTCTGATGAAAAAATTAAAAGCTACTGGTCTGCAAATGTGGAAACAGACCAAAAATGGAGTTATTGCTTCATTTTAAACAGAATAATATTTCTCTTTTTCAGTACCGATAAAATATGTACAAATGAAAAAATGCAGTTGAACATTAAACTTTAAAATCTATATTAAGCTTAAAAAATGATTTGACCAATTCATGTGAGAAATTTCTCATTTAAATTTTTTTTTTTAAATAAAAAATTTAAATTAATTAAAAAGTTGTTCAAATTATTGTTTTTTACAATTTTTATATATTTATAGACAAGTACTCTATATGAATGTATACAATAATAATAGATTTTGATACAAGTGTGTGAAGCAGGGCGTTTGTGCATAAGTTTAAAGCACGAGCCAAAGGCGAGTGGTTTAATCGCAAAGAGTAGATTTAATCTAGATTGGGTTATGGTTAGGTTATGTTATATTAGAGCCAGATAATTCCAGATTGAGAGGCCGAGACTTCTTGATTCAAAATAAGAAAAATTAATTCAATTTTATTATACGTCAGAAAATTTATTTTCACTACGTCGATGTTTTTTGTTTAGTGACGCAAGTTATTGCCATAGTAACGACAAACGGAAATCGTTTAATAATGAAACTCCATTTGATTTATATTGTACTTTTACGCACGGTTTGGATACTGTTACACACGATTATAATAATGGCATCCTTCACATACAATAATGTATTTATGGATGTGTTTATTTTGGTGTGGGAGTAGATAAAATATATTTTTTGGAATTATTTGTCTGCTTTCATAACTAAATTATAATTCTCATTTCATCCCATTTGTCCCGCTTTGTGTCAATGAAAATGTGGTTACTTTAAGTATGATCCAACTGTAGTATGTTAGTAAATGTATTATGATCCAAATACAACTTTTCTACCACTTGCGTCTCGTTGATCGTTGTTATCACTTACCACTTCTGTTACATAATTTAATTGTTATATTCAGGTAGGACCTTCCTAGAATTTGAATAATTAAATATTGATCGAATGAATATAATTATTTTTAGTTAAAATGTACTTTAACCAAAAATTTCGTAGGCACGTTACCCGGGTGGCAAACGCTGAGGTGACACAATTTTTTTAGGTGACGCAATCAGATAATTACTAACTTTTCGGGACCAAACCACTGGACTGAGTAAGCATTCTGCATTACAGCTTGAAACGAGTGCCTATGTACAAAATATATCAATTTGTATATTAAATGCAATATTCAGACAAACTGTGAATACTCCGCAATTAGACAAACTGTGAATCGTTTAATAGTATACAATAAGTGTAGCGTTAGATTTAATTTCTAAAATACGTTACTGAAGTAGATTTTCGTATGAAAGCAGTTAATTGAAATATTATTTCGGTGTTGCGGTCAAATTATAGAAGTGAAGTTTATATTTGCCAGCGCAATTTAGGTTATATAATTATATGTTTAGACGCACTCTATGTGTAGTAATGTATTCTCGAGGGTTCGTTTTCTATAACGTTAAAACCGAGCCAGCGCATAGCGGGAGAGGAAGTAGCAAACATCCTGGAAATATAACACCCCGCATTCATATTAAAGCGTTTAATGTGCGCGTTTTCGGGAAACGCGCCTGGATGCGAGGAATGATAAATTCATCAGCTTATTTTGGTAGGTTTTGTGGCGGAGGCATTATGCCTGGTCTGTTATATATATTTATCCATCAAGACGATGTATAGGTGTGTATCGACAGAGGCGCCCTAAGGCTACGTGTTTCTGCACCATTCGCTCCTTCTGTTCCTTCATAGCTCATTAAGTTTCCCATCTCTCCCTTATCAATCTATGACTATCGATTCTGGCCTGCTTCATAAGCTCTCTCAGACCTAAACCCGATAATCGACCAACCAGTTTCTTAAAATAATGATTTTTATTTGATTCTTCCATTATTATTATTTTCCTTTTTTATTTTCTGTCAATTTCTAAACCTACACACTCCATCGTTTTTGATCTAATAACTAATCTAATTGTATGCAATAAATTTCGTGTTCCTTATTTCTCAAATATAAATTTCGAATGCAGACAGGCAAAATAATAAGTATATAAAATTGAAATAAAGCATTAAGATTGTGGAACTGGAATTATTTTAATGGATCTCTGAGCTCCTTGTTTAATTGAAATTGTGATTAATGTGCCTCTGTTGATTGAAGCTCCGAGATTAAAAATGAATTTTCCAGTTACGGAACTTCTTCGAATTTGGTTTATATCTGCATTAATGTTATTTTTACTAGAAAGTGCTTAAGGAAATATTCAAACCACTTTTTAATTACCACCAATGCTATTTAAATAATTAGGTTCAATTAAAAAAATCCCGCCAGCACACTAATGATCATTTTCAATTGAAAATTTTAAGCAAAATCAATAAATACCACACGAAAACCAAAACCATACCAGATCATGTATTACATCTAACGGGATAGATTAGTTTAAACTTTGTACCGTTTTGCTTACTAGTTATATTTATTTATTAAGTAAATTTTATCGAACGAAAATTGCGAAGAATGATTTATAGAAAGAAACGTACTAAGAGTCACTTACTAAGTACTCAGTGTTTCGATCTGCTCTTGCTGGATCCTACATGATATTTATTGATATATTATTATAATACTTATATTTGATCGGTCTATGGTACTAATTGGTTTTGTTTGTTATTTTCTGCTCTGGTCTAATCCTACATCCCGTCTTATCTTGGTCTTGTCTGGACTTCTCTGGTTTTGTCTGATCTTGTCTGGTTCTGTCTGGTCTTGTCTGGTCTTGCTTGGTCTTGTCTGGTCTTGTCAGATTTTATCTGGTACTGTTTGGTCTTGTCTGGTCTTGCCTGCTATTGTATGGTCTTGTCTGGTCTTCTCTGGTCTTATTTGGTCTTGTCTGGTTTTGTGTGGTCTTGTCTGGTCTTGTCTGGTCAGGTCTGGATTTGTCTGGTCTTTTCTGGTCTTCTCTGGTATTGTCTGGTCTTGTCTGGTCTCGTCTGGTCTTGTCTGATCTTTTCTTGTCTTCTCTGGTCTTGCGTGGTCTTGTCTGGTCTTGTCTCTCGTTATATGCTCTTGTCTAGTCTTGTTTGGTCTTTTCTGATATTCTCTTAGCTAATTTAAAAGCCGTATTTGCATTGTTATGACATCTTCCATCGTTTTACCAACTACCAACAATGTTGTACTGATACAGATCATGATACAGATCATCAGCAAAATTTATTAAATGCGTAGAATAATTTAATGCCATCGTGAGATCATTTAGATAAATTGTAAATAGAAGCGGTCCTAATATGCTACCTTGTGTACTGCTATGTATTTTAGTCTGCTCTGACTTTGAGTTCTTTCCGTTAGGTAATTCCTAAATAACGCCACTGAATTTGGAATCTTCCCGAATGCATTAAAACCTTGCGTAATTTCTCGCTTTTTTCATGTTTCATTTTTTCATTTCATTTTCATCTTTATGAAACGAGACAGAAAATCAATAGTAAATTATCGGCCTATAAGTATAATCTCTTCCTTCGCTAAAATTTTTGATCATCGCAACTAGAACTCTGTCATTCTTTGCGATACGCAACGTGGATTCAGAATAGGAAGATACATAGAAACAGCGTGTTTATGTTTCTTAAAAAAACATCCTATAGAGCTTGGACGCACCGGAAATCCCGTGTGGAATTTTTGTCCAAAGCATATGACACAGTGGATCATAATATACTAAAAAAAAAAACCCGGGGGCCACATACAGTTCCTGTGCCAGCTTCCCTCCGCTTTCAAAACTACTCTACTGCCTCAAATTTTAATAAACGTGACCAATACAGCCGCCTTACTTTGTGTAGCCCTCTACTCGAAGAAATAATGGTAATTTAGTTATAGTTCCAAAAAAGGTTGCTTATGCCTGCTCTAATATATTATTTTATGTGAAGAATGCCATTATTATAATCGTGTGTAAAAGTAACCAAATTGTGCGTAAAAATCCAATGTAAATCAAATGGAGTTTCATTATTAAACGTTTTCTGTTTGTTATTAGTTAATACTATGGCAACAACTGACTAAACGTGTGACTAAACAAAAAACATTTAGTGAAAATAAATTTTCTGACGTGCATTCATTGCGATTACAAAAAACTCGCACCTCATGCATAAAAGCTTTCTCCACGTGCTTTCTTCACACACTCGTATCATAAACTACTATTATACATTATATAATTCATTGTGTTATGTTATACATTGTGTATAAAGACAAGTATATGAATACTTGTCTTTAAATATACAAAAATGCATTTTTTATTATTTATTAGTAACTATAAAAATATTTGTAAAAAACTACAATTTGAAAATTATGATTTTTAATTGGGTAATTTTTTTTTTATTATTATTTATTATTATTTAAAAAAAAAATATCATTTTCTTTCACGGTCAAATTTTTGATCCTAATGAATACTCGGATCATTTATTAAAATGTCGCGAAATTTCTCACATGAATTGGTCAAATATTTTTTACGCTTAATATAGATTTTAATGTTTAATGTTCAACTGCGTTCTTTTCAGTTGTCCATATTTTATTGATACTTAAAAAACACTTTTTGTTGTTGCATTTGTTCCTGGAAGGGAGAGCGCGTATTCTACCATTTTCAAAATATTTTGATAAGCTTAATAAAGTCGGAACACAGCCTGAATATATAAATATATTCAACCTTTCCGGAGCTCTATAACATGCACTTGCCAGTTTATACCTTCGTGGCACTCAACAAAAACCAGGAAAATATCATGTTTTATATATTATATTAATATAGTCTAAAAGTAGTCATAAATCTAAAGTTATCTCTCATCAGTAAAGCTTTGCTTTTATGAACAACAAAAACCATTCACTTGTTGTACATAAAAGCTAAGCTGTACTGATGGGAGATAAATTAAATGACCTTATTTTCTGAATGAACTATGAAGGTTTTTATAATAACTGCTTGGAATATCTTGAAGAATGGACAGTTCAATTGTGTTGGGTGACACTAAAAATAGGAAATTTTATGGGAATATGTGATAAAATCTTATTTTAAATATTACAGTACATTTAAAATAAGAAATGCAGTTATTTTCTAAAAAGCGGGACATTTTTGAAAATCGTCCTCCAAAAAACGGGATTGTCCCGCTAAAATCGGGACGTGTGGTCAATTTACTCTAGAGGCGGTGGTTGTCTAGAAGTTAAGGTGTCTGCGGAGCCGCAAGTTCCGGGTTCAAATCCTGGACGTGGTAAAAATAAGCCACCATTCTACTGTAGATGGCTCTGGCAGAGTCATTACAGTAAAAATCTGCATCGAAACCTCCCCGAGTAGTGGCTCGCCAACCACGTTAAAAACTGTAACGGCTCCCTAGTTCAAATCGCTCTCTTGGTCTCCGGTACACTTTTCTTCTTAGGTCGGTACTATAGAGCGATATTATGGTCTATAGAGCGACATATCTCCGCATCTGAGAACATTACAGACCCCCATCGTTCATACACCCCATTTAAATGATCCCTTGCAAAACGCAGCGTACTTGACGATGAGCTGGGCTAAGTTTTTGACATGCCGCAGGTGCCCTAGAGGTCAAGATAACAGTCCACTGGTTCAGGGTCCACTGACAAATAGCCACTCTCCGTTCTTCATCGAGCTGTTGAAGCTGAATAGTATTAAGGTGATGAGGTGACTATTTCTTAATGATGTTGACCCAATAAAATCTCTTTGTAAATTGTATATATTCTTCTGTCTGTGCCAGGTCTATGAAAGAATCAAGTCTCCTCATAACGTTGAAACACTTCTCGAACCGCGGCGCGTGTCGTATCCATTTGACGAGCAACAGCTCGCCGGTAAAGCTCATTTTCGATTGGAACAAGAACTCAGGCGGCTTTTTGCGATGTAGTATGCATTAAAATAACCCCATTGAAAACCAATCAATTTATGAAACAGGTATAATCTGCACTTGTATCCTATCCTACACTTGTGTCTAAGATCAAGACACCAAGCACAAGTGTAGGCTGTAGGAGGAGGTCAAGGCCCAACTTTGGGCTGTAGAGCCATAGGAGAGAGAAGGCTCTGCCAAATCTACAGCGTTAACTATAAAATTAGTTATACCGCAAGGTAGCATATTAGGACCGCTTCTATTTACAATTTATCTAAAGGATCTCCCGTTGGCAATAAATTATTCTACGAATTTAATAAATTTTGCTGATGATACAACATTGTTGATTGTTGGTAAAACGATGGAAGATACGGTTGTCGTTTCGGTTAAAGCACTTGTACCCTATCCTACACTTGTGTCTAAGATCAAGACACCAAGAACAAGTGTACGCTGTGGGAGAAGGCCAAGGTCCAACCTTGGGCTGTAGAGCCCTAGGAGAGAGAACGACACAAGTCTCTGCCAAATCTACAGCATTAACTATAAAATTAGTTATACCGCAAGGTAACATATTAGAACCGCTTTTATTTACAATTTATCTAAATGATCTCCCGATGGCAATACATTATTCTACGGATTTAATAAATTTTGCTAATGATACAACATTGTGGGTGTTTTGTATAACGATGGAAGATGTCCTTAACAATGCTAATACAGCTTTTAAATTAGCTAAAATATGGTTCCATGTGAATAAACTGGCAATCAACGAGAAAAAGACAAACGTGATCATATTCAGAGCTAATAGATCAACTAAAAGTTACCCGAACTAAGTGACCATACGTGATGACAGCTTATATGTTAGTAGAAGCGTAACACACCTAGGAATAAAGATCGACATGTACTTAGAGATTATGATTGATCAGATATATATATTATGTATGTTTAGCTTAACTATGGAGATAAATTTAATTTGATTTGATTTTTCTGGTCTTGTTTGGTTTTGGATGGTCTTGTCTCGTCTTGTCCGGTTTTTTCTAGTCTTGTCTGGTCTAGTCCGGCCTTTTCTAGCTTTTTTTTCTACTCTTGTGTGGTCTTGTCTGGTTTTGTCTGGTTTTGTCTGGTCTTGTCTTGCCTGGTCTTGTCTGGTCTGGTCTTGTCTCGTCTTGTCTGTTTTTTTCTACTCTTGTCTGCTTTTTTTCTGGTTTTGTGTTTTGTGTTGTTGTCCCTGGTTTTGTCTAGTCTTGTCCGGTTTTTTCTACTCTTGTCTGATCTTTTCTGGTTTTGTCTGGTCTTGCTTGCCCTTGTATGATCTTGTCTGGTCTTGTTTGGACTTGTCTGGTCTTGTATGGTCTTGCCTGCCGTTGTGTGGTAGTAGCTGGTCTTCATCCAATTATTTTTTGTTTTGCTTCTGTCTGTTCCTATCTAATAATGTTTGGTATTGTCTGATTTTATGCCGTGTTTGTTTTTGTTCGGTCTTGTGTGATTTTGTTTGGTATTTCCTGATTTGGTCTAATCTGGTCTTGTGTTTTGTGTTGTTTTTAAGTATTATTGAATGTCTTCCTATCTTCTCTTGTGTGATATTGACCGGTCACTCCTTTTCTTGTCTAGTCGTTTCTTGTCTTGCCTTATCTTGTCTAGCATTATCTATTGTGTTCGGTCATCTCTGAGCTTGTTTGGTTTAGTTAACTCATGTATGTGTTTGTCTGGTAGTTTTCGTTTATGCTTGGGCTTAGTTAATCCTGTCCAGTCTTGTCTTGTTTGATCCCATTTATCTTGCTCCATTACAGTTAGATCAGCCTTAACGTGCTATATTCTTGAGCAGTGTTCCCTCTAAGTTTTATTAGTGCTGGGCGGTCCAAAATCGAGTGTGAGCAAAAAAATTAAAATCAAAAACAAATTGCGCATTTTTTTATAGTTTTATTTATGCAAACCATAATATCAAATGGCAAAATAATAGTTTTTCTACTGATATATGTGAAAATGGCATTTTTTTCCACGGCTTACCCTACAAGAAAGTGACATTTTTTCATTCTAGAGAAGAAAAATTTCTTTATTGGAATTCATGACTGAAAATCCCCGTTCGCAATCCGCACTGGACGCTTGGAAGAGTCCCATAATAATATTGTAAAAAATAGCGAGATTAGAAAAATCTGAATGGGTTAATACGAAAGTTAAGGTATCGTCGAATGTTTTGAAAAATTCTGAAAATCCTAAAAAAAGTTTGCTTTTCTCCATTATTGTAAATTTCATTTTGGAATATTCATCCCATATTTTATCAATGTCAATATTTTGATTTATAATAAAAACAGAATATATTTCGGAAAGTTTCATTATATTCTGTTTTCCAAAATCAACTTTTTTTCCTGAATTTATATAACCTCGTTATCCAGTGCTTGGCCATTGTTTTTGATCGTCGTCTGGAAATCTTCTTTCCAGATGCATACAGACACGTTCGACAAATTGTATTATATTTGAATTATCTATATTATTTTGATCTTCGGATAATATTTTTTTACATCACTGCTCCAAAATTTTGTCTCCAATGTATTCAGATTGTAATTTCCTTATTTTGGTCTTAACCATAGAACTTATACTAATGGAATAGGAATACCGTATAAATTACGTGTACCGAAACTGTGTCCAACATCTGTGCGACAAGGAAAGATATAACATTTCTTTTGTTCGCTATGCGCATGCTCCAAATTAAATAAACATTTATTTTCTAACCTTAATTTTAACCAAAGATATGATTGAACTTTAATTTAGAAATATTTTTATTGTTACTTATACAATTTTTATAACATTAGGTGCTTTTTATTTTTTAGGTGGTGTATTATTTAGTTTTATAATTTGTATCTGTTAAAAATATATTAAAGAAAAATTTAAAAAAATTGTTTATTTTTTAAAAGAAAAATATTTAAGTTTACATAAAAAATAAGAGATTTATCAAAAGATAATAAGTATTTTTTTTATTAGTATAAGCACTAGTATAGTACGATTTAATAACAATACAACTTGACACTGTAACAAGAAAACTATTTCTCTTATTTTATTTAATATTACATTACAACTTTATTAAAAATTTACTTAATATATATTACAACTTTTACAAAATAAAAATAAATCTATTGTAAACTTAATAAAGTCGAAACAGAGCCTGAATATATAAATATATTCAACCTTTCCAGAGCTCTATAACACTAATGAGTCTTTTTAGTACTACCAAAAACAAATCTCATGAAATTTGTCAGTTATTTTTTAGCTTTCAGGCCACCTTCGTGGCCTCACTCAAACCAGAAAAAACCAGAAAAAATAACATTGTTTTTTAAGATGTCATTCCGATACCTTGTTGATACATGATCTTAACAAACAATGTTATTTTTCTGGTTCTTGTTGAGTGAGGCCACGGAGGTGGCCTGAACGCTATAAAATAACTGACAAATTTCGCATGAGATTTGTTTTTGGTAGTCCTAAAAAGACTCATTGGTGTTATAGAGCTCCAGAAAAGTTGAATATATTTATATATTCTGACCGTGTTCCGACTTTATTAAGTTTATAATAATAATAATAAAGGCCTTTATTCGTAACAAACACAAAATATCAATAAAACATGCAATCCATTGGGTGAGGTTCAGTTCGCCCTGTCTACAATAATAGTAGACAGAACGTCTGTTCAACTAACCTAAATAGTTAAACTAAAAATAGCCAAAAATTGAAAAAATAACATTTGAAAGTTTGTGATAGAGAAAATGCTAACCAAGCCAAATAATTACTACAACTTTCCTGAATTTCCGAAACGGTTTTATAACGAATGTCACATTGCCAGCAATATACACCCAATTTGTTGAATAGCGATATTGATATTATCAAAAAGAAGTAATAAACTCTTAATAAACTGGATTAATAACATGCATCTAACAAGATGGCAACTGTAAACAACATCGAAAAATACGTGTAGGCCGCGCATGAGCATTTCGACCCAAAGAAATAGAATGAGACTTTGCATCTCACTTCTTGGACACAATTTTATGATTTGTATTCCTGTTCCATAAGTATATGTTCTAAGGTCTTAACATACTGATAAGCGTCAATAATAGTTAAACTTTTCTACAAAAAACTCTAAAGGTATTTGCACAAATATGAGTGCTCTTCTAATACGTCTTACAATTAGGGATAAAAAATTGCTACCCGGTATTGGGAATCCGTTAGAATTTTTGCGCAATATTTACAGATAGGATCATTTCGTTCCATAACTTGATAATATTCAATTAGAAAATCGTAATTTTTGACAAAAGCACTAACTGCGAAATATTAATTTCAATTAAATAGCGTTAAAATAAATGGCATATTGTTCAGTTACTTGAGCTAAATCTTGTGTGTAAATGTGTGTACACAGTTCTACGTAAAGTTTATATGTTCTACATAACAGGTACATTTTTCCATGCATCCGTCGATTCCCAGATCTTCACGATGTGCAATACAGTGTTTCTCGATTAAATTGCAATATATCCTTTTTAATAACCGTAGCTACTCCATTTTTCTATCCTAGCATGACAGCTTCATCATTTCTAAACATTATCATTTTTTTTTAATGTTTAAGTTGTGTACCGGATAAACCGGATCATCCATCCCCGAGTTCCCACCCCACTACTGGTTCCCACCCCCACTTCTGGTTCCAAAAATTCACCCACTTCATGTTCCCACTTCCTGTTCCGGAACCGGAAGTGAGAGTGGTAACCGGAAGTTGGCGTAGGAAATGGAAATGGGGTGCGAACCGGAAGTGGGAACCGGAAGTGGGGGTGGGAACCGGACGTGGGTGCGCACCGGAAGTGGGGTGGAAACCGGAAGGGGGGGCGTGGTGGCGGCCCGAAGTTCAGGTGGAGGGTCCAGAACGACCATCTTTCCCGACTGTTTAAGTTTCAACATTCCTCAAATAGTTTTAATTGTTATAATAAACAATTGATGATTAAGTTTATTGTAACTAACAATTAAAATTTTAATTGCAATTAAATTAATTGTAAACCACAATTAATGGATTTAATTGCAATCGATTTCAATTGCATCTCACAATTAAACACTTAATTGAATTAAATTAATTGCAATTGATTTAGTTGCAATTAAAATTGTAGTTGTTTGATTCTGCAATTAAAAAGTTAATTGAATTATGCCCAAGACTGGGCAGCAGAGACAATGTGCCTGACCAAGAGAGACGAAGAAAGAATGAGAATACTGGAAAGAAGAATTATAAGAAGAACACTGGGCCCAAAGAAAACCCAAGGGCAAGAACACAGACCACTAAGAAATGAAGAAATAAAAAATATCCTAGAAGAGGAAGACATAGTGAAATTCATAAAAGCACGAAGGCTCAGCTAGTATGGCCATATTCAAAGAACAACCCAAGACTCCATAACGAAGAGAATCACAAACTGGAAACCACCACTCAGTAGACCAAGAGGAAGGCCGAAAGATGGCAGGACCAAATACACGAAGATATAAGAATAATGGAAGTCACAGAATGGAAGAAGAAGGTGAAAGACAGGACGGAATGGAAGAAAATTGTACAAGAAACAAAAACGCACACGAAGCTATGAATGGAAAATAGATTACGCGGACTGATCCACCGCAACAAAAGGATCAAATAGCTCCAGAATGGAGCGGCCAATAAACCACAAGGGGTCTATGGCCATATGTAAATTCCTATGGATTATTTGCTTCTGCACAAAATGTACACGTCAAGTTTTCAGAATCCTCATTATATTGGAAAACTTCGCTTAATTTTATACTTTTTTTTTAGTCTTGTGAAGTTAGAAACCGAATTTGCAAAAATATAATATTCAGAGTCATGTCAAATCAGAGTTCCTGGTAGATATGGAATAGTTCTAGAGTATATATTTTTCGTTCTAAAACAGGGCTGTCCAACCTTTTTGTAGTGGCGATCTACTTTTTGGTATATATTGTTGCCAAGATCTACCAAAACAGGTAGCGGGCCACCGGGGAATCTGGGGTCATGGAGTGCACCTCCCATGGAGGGAGAAAATTTTGAAAAATGCATAACATATTGCCATTTAAAAGCTGTTTTTCATGTAAAAATAACCTAATGCGAAAATCGAAATTAATTTTTTTCTGTAGATTCTTATTCTCAGGAGTGCAGCCTGCAGGAGTGCAGTTAGAACAGATTTTAACAGATTCATATCAGAAAAGGCGAATTCCGCCAAATACGTCGAACCAAAGCAAGACATCAATTTTTGTGCTGCATTTGTCAAGCTTGGTCAATTCTCTTTATTGTATTTCCAATTACAATCTTTGCATTTCAAATACAAATTATTTGGAAGTTTGATTATTTTCAATTCTAGTTTATACAGACTTGCTTCAAATATTGTAGATATTTGACATGCAATTTCTTCTATGTTGATATCTTTTTGAAACACATTTGAAAAAAATAGCGCAATATTTTCAATCTAACCAAAATCTTCAAATCTTGTCTAAAATTGTTTTTCAACAACTTCAATTTCGAGTATCATTTTGTTAGGGTTGAATTGAACAGGCTCAGCATGTGGATGTGTGTGAAAATATTTTCAAATGCTTGGAAAATGCTTCAATTTTTTAATTTCGCTTTCAACAGTATTATAAGTTGCTGAAAAGCTCTTATCGAGCTTATCATTTCTAATATATTTCTGCCTTTACCCTGTAGTTCGAGATTCAAATCGTTTACTTTTGAACTAAAGTCTGCCAAGAATGACATATCAAAAAACCTCTCTTTGTTTGTTAACTGTGGGTAACTGTCACCTCTTTCAGAGAAGAAACTTTTTACGTCTTATGCCCGCCATACACACAACGGTCCACATGACAGGTCTACCTGTGCAGATTTGCCTGCGCAGGTAGACCGGAGCATGTGTGGGAATAGACCTGTGCAGTTTCTTGCGTACGGTAGACTTGCGCAGGCACACCTGCGCATGTAACCTGTACGGTAGACCGTTACGTGTATGGCGGGCATTAATAACTCTAATAACTAGAAACCGCATGTTAAATCGACTTCTACTGAGACAACGCAGATTAGTGTGTAGCAAAAGTTCGTTATCATTATCCTCATTTTCTAATCTAAACAAGCGTCTGTGAAGGGCTCTGCCACGTATGGAATTCATTATTTTAAAGACAGTTTACAAAACATTGTGCGTATTAAGTGTGCGAGAAGCGTGATTTCATTTTTACTTTATATTTATCGAAATGTATTTTTAAATAACTACTTAGAAGCGTGAGAAAACTAAAGATCGACACAAAATCACGCCGCGATCGACGGGTAGATCGCGATCGACTGGTTGGACAGCCCTGTTCTAGAAGAACTAATAGTTCTGTAATAGAATTTCACAAAAAAAGATGGAAAATACCAAACTCGAGCTAGCAACAACTTTGGAGAAAAACTGTGCATTTTTGACTTATTTCGACCAAACAAAATCAACAGACAAAATCAACGTCTTGTAATTTAAGTGCGTGGAAAATAAATTTATCTGCGCAAATTTTAAAATGTCACGAAAACTACTGCGCATCCGCGCACCCGCGCAGCTTACAAGGAACATTGGCTCTTGAGGCATTGTCTAAAACCAGCCATGTCTAAAAACGTACATTATTTTCTTTTTATGTCTGGGTTTGTGTAATTCGATCTAGATATATTTAGTCTTAGGAAAACTAGATTAAGTGAAACAAGATAAAAAACAAGGTACAATGATATTATATATAATCAAACAGTTACACTGAATTGATAAATTCACTATGTTTAAACCACCCTTATAATATGTAAAAATATTATATAACTTATAATCTATAGTTATATAAATTTATACACTTATCATTACTAGCTTTTCGACTGTTGAAGGTCATTTTTAAGTAAATTAAAACACTCGAAACTCGAGTCGTGATAATTGTCTAAATTTGAAAATAACAAGTTATAAATAATATAACTTGTTAATATAATATTTTTACATACTATAAATGTGGTTAAAACATCGTGCATTTATCAATTCAGTATGGACTACCACATAGTAACGGTCGTAATTATTCTATTCATAATCACACAGGATTTTGCAATGCCAAGAAATGAAGGATTTTATGATAAGCAGTAAAACAGAAATTCAAAACATAGAAATCAGATAAATGTACTAATAGTAAGTTTTACTAATATGATGGTATTGGGACTAGCTAAACTTATTGTACTAAACATTGCAGGCAAGTTTAGAATTTATGGGCCATATAAAATGTTATTATCTATATGGTAATATGAATAATAGACACAGTTTGAATGTTCTTAAATAATTAGGAACAACGGACTATATAAGAAATTTTTTTGGAAACAAAAGTTAATTTTAGTAACAAAATAAATTTAGAATGATTTTGTCATTTGATTTTTCTTTAAACCACTTGCTCCTTAAAATATGCCCGGTCTTATGTTCAGTGTATTACTTTTATCCTGGTTTAATGATTGCAATAAACTTAAAATCTCCGTCGGGAGAGTTTCTTGTAAGTTATTAGCTTTTCCGCGGTGGACTTAGTAAAATAAATAGAACATATAAAATTAAGTTAGTTTTGTAAGGCAATAGCAGTTAGAGCTGGAATGAAATTATACGATGTAACGCGCTTAATGTCGCAGCTATAAGTAGAAACTTGTTATATGTGCTCCAATATACCCCAATTCTACTACTTCTTAGTACTCACTCTACGAAACTAAAAAGATAAATACCAAATTGTTAAGAATGTTTCATAGTTCTATATATTTATATTAATTCATACAATAAAATTGCGTTGATGCAATTTTATAGTCTAGTTGATTCTTGAGAATAAATAAATGAATGTGTAACGTATTTGTTGAATATTATGTTCATTAATTATTTGGTGTTGCGTATTTGATTGAAATTGACTGATGTATATTGCGAAAAAGGCGGAAAGTATTATGTTGGAAGTGTATTTATGGATAAAAGAGGCAGCATTTTAGCGAATGGGAATGAGTAATAAGTGATGTCGGGATGGAGAAAGGCTGTGAGATTAGAGTGTATAAAGTCAATGCATGTTTTAAAACGTCAGTCGCATCTGTTGTCAATTTGTTGTTCGCTCAAACAAGGTGAAATCGAAATGTTAAGTTTGAATGGCTGGGATGTCGATGGTTATTCCAAAGGACTCCTTGACAGCTGGCATCTGCACAATATCAATATTATGTTTTATATATGTAGGAAAATACTTTAGACTTGATGGATGTTTTTAGTGGTTTTTATTTAACTTTTTTTATACTAATACTTGTATAAAATAAATGTTCCAGTAGTAATAAAATGCTTTATGTGGTAACTCTTCTGGGACACTTTATTTTTTATTGTAATTTGAAATGAACGATGTGGATTCGAATTTGATATGCAGGTAGTATAAACAGTTTTCTCATCTAGTAAATTGCTTGTTGATAAAGCAAAACTGATAGGAAACTTAGTTGTGGATGGAGGTTAAAGGATACAAAACCGCCTTATAGACCAAATGAATTTAAACTAATCTGATTTCCTCCGCGAGACTCGCGATAACAATCTTCTTCAAAGAATAATCACTCCGACTTAGTTTATACACTTCCGGAAGTGAAACGATTTTCCCGATCGAGACCGTCTCTATTTTAGTGACACCCTTTTTGCAGAGACTGTTCTTTTCGCCAATTGGATGTCTTAGATAATTAAAGATAATCCGTCTCGGTGTGATGAAACGCGTGTTCCTGATAAAGTCACGGACATGAGGGCGGTAATTGCATCGGTTTTCAACAAACGAAAGAATCGAAAAAACAATTCAAACCATATCCGTCTCGAGCTACAGTATAAATGCATATCTATTGAGATGATTGTTTATTGTTCGGATTATTGTTTAAATGGTGGAATATGGTGGACTTTGGATTGGTTGACAGATTGACGAAACGCAAGAAAAGCTTATTTTATCTACATACCACGCCATCATCACAAACAATTTGTCATTATGTGAGAATGTGAGCTGATGCCAAATCCGACAAATATAATGTCATATTCATTTTCTTCATATTAATATTTATAACCTTCCTTATATAAACTTCGCATTTAAGACAGTGTAGTTTAATACACAGTCACAGTCCTCCTCGGTAGTGTAGTTGACAAAATACCCGCCTGACAAGCGAGAGATCCGGGTTCGATTCCTGATCGGGGAGGCAACAACTAGGACGGTTTTCAGGCTGCCCACCCAGAATGAATGCGAAATAAATAATGGGGTGTAAATACAGGGGTGGTGCATACTAAAAGCCAATGTAGAATAGGGGGTTTAGTGAGAGCTTCCCCAAACCACAAAATAAAGTTTAATATACACAGTAAATAAACGATTTTCATTATTTCAATCCTTCAACATAAATAACCTTCCTCGATGTTCTATTGTACAATGTAGAAAAAACTATTGGTAATAATGTTATTACCAATATGAGAAAAATTATGAGAAAATAGAATTATTTTTTTCTTGAGAGAAGCTCGATATTAAGGAGGATTAGAAATCCTCATGAAAGCATTTTAGGACACCGGGTTTATTTCAGGACTTGCAGGGCAATGAGATGAATTGCAATGTCAATTTCTCAAGAAATCTTACTTACGTCCTTTTACAAGTAGACCATAGATATTCTATTTAAGTTTACAATATACTTATCTACAAACTTTAACCAATAATTTTGTTAATTATTATATAAGTAACATGCAATGACTTGTTTTCATTTCAAAGTATTATTGTTATTCGTGTCAGAAGCATCGTACATAAAACAAATACAGTATAAATATAGCTAAGTAAACAAAATAAAATATAGAGTAAACTAGACTAGACATGTCTTGCCCAATAACGAGCAACGTCTATTGAGTTTGGTTCAGCTGACATTATGTCTTCGAAGCTGCGTTGGGTGGGGCACATAGGACAGTTGTACATATGTGGGGCCGTCTGTGGGTCGCCGCAGTCGCACAGGGCAAAAGTAACCGGGTATCCCCATTTCTTGAGGGTGGCTCTGGATCTTGCAGTTCCAGATCGAAGTCTGTTCAGTGATTTCCAGACCTCCCAGCTCTCCTCGCATCCAGCAGCTAGTTTTTCCGATGGGGCCATCCAATGTTGGTCTGTTGTGCCTTTCCGCATATCAACCCCAAGGTTTGGTAGTATATTCTTGAAAATCTATGGTGGATGTTAGTAAGCTTTTCCATGTCTTTAGCCTCTGAAGTTCATGATGTAGGCCAGTGGTGCGCAAACTTTTTTCATTGGCGACCCCCCATTTTGTGTAAAATTTTGTCGCGATCCCTGGATCGACAGTAGACGCTTTTTAATCGTTAACTTAGGTAAAGTGAAAGTTTTTCTGGGATTTGTCTGTATTGCTTTTTTTAATTCTCCTTGCCAAAGTATCAGCTTCTTTCTAAAATCTTCAATTTTCATGTTCAATATTAAAATGTTTGTACTCTCTCCCTGTAAACTCAAATCGTTTAATTAAAAAACAAATCTTCCCATATGTCTTCTTCAAAAACGTATCTCACAAAAACAATTAATTGCGATATTTTGGTAACGTTAGTGGTTTCGTCAAGTTGTTGAGCAAACACAGGAGAGTTTTGTATTAGATTTAACAGAACTGATCCGATATTACGTGATATGACGGTAATTCGACAAGAAACGGAATCTCTTGATAATGGTATTGTTTTTAAATCGTTACCATATTTTTGTCCATGCATAATTGATGTCATTTTAGGGATTCTCCAATTGTATGTGATTTCAAATTTTTCCCTATTAAATATGAAATGAAGGATTGCCCGTAAACCCTTCTCGAGAATGATTCTATATATTTTGAAAAATTCAGTTTGAATTTTCATACTTTCAGCTTTCGTTTAAAAAAGGTTTCAGATTTATTTGCAAATTTTTTTGCTTCTTCTTTTAATTTAGCAGGTTTCAAACTTTCATTTGCTAATTTATCCGAGCAAATAACACGAAACGGACGAATTAACCACGCAAAATGTAAATCCGTATTTAATATACCCTTGATATTTTCTCAATTTTTTATTAGATAACACATTTCATTCGATATTTTTTGAAGTAGAAACAGTGTCCTGATTCAATGTTGTTTTTTATCCACAGTTTATTAGATGTTGGTCCATCATGCACATTGTCATGTATTGTCATTATTTTCATTTTCGTGGATACTGATTTTTAGCCACTTACGCATTTTGAAGGTATTTAATTTTTTTTTAAATACAATATTTGCTTACACTGAATAGATAAATTTATTATGTTTTTACCACACTTAATATATAAAAATATTATATAACTTATTAGTCACAGTTGTTTTAATTATAAACATTTAATAATAAATAATTTTAAACATTTAACACGACTCGAGTTTCGACTGGTGTCATTTTCAAGAAGTGCGAACTTGAAAATGATCTTAACCCGTCGAAACTCGAAAATATTTTTTTATTACTCATGCGCGGAAAGTAGTTCTTGACATAGATTATTTAATACAAAAAATCTTACATCTAGTTGTATTTCCACATAACCTGGGTAACGCACGCAAATATTCAATATCCTTAGGTTACATTAAAATAAACAAATAATGAAAAATAAAATGAACACAATCAAGACCGCGATATTTAATAAGTGACGTGAAATGTAAAAAAAAAATCCATTACAAAATATTAATAAAAAATAAAGGAAACGTTTTAAAATGAGTGTAAATTCTATGGTGATATCGGAGACTGAGGAGAGCTCTTATGACGATTCCACACCATCGGAGACAATTGAAAAAGCAAATTCTTCATTTTTGATTCCATTTTTTTTTTGGATGGCCCCTGGATCCCCAAAAAAAATCCCAAAGAAAAATTTACAACTTTTCGCCTTAGTTACAAAATATACCATTATATAATAAGTGTGGTTAAAACATAGAAGTAGAATTTATCAATTCAGTATGAATTACCATGTAGTAACGGTCGCAACCATCTTATTCAATAATTTGTTTTTTTTTCACGTTAAGTTCACGATAAAAATACATTATAAAATACAATTGGAACAATAACATAATACATAGACACAAATAGATACGACATATTTGATCGAAATAACTTAAAGATTTCCTTATAAACGCCAGAAATAAGAAATTTAAAGAAAATTAACTAAATAGGCAATCCGTTTAACATATTGGTGTGTGCAGTACATATTTTTCCGCTCTCGCACGTATGACACGAACGAACTGCAACGCACTGACGCATTGGTGTGCGGAGACCTTTACACAAGTGCTGCCTGCTACTATACTTAGAAAAAAAGATTATTGGCATCACATCACGTTTACGAACGCGGCTGTAAAATAGTTATATAATAATTGAAGGTTTTTCATAAATTTGAATTTGTGATTCAGAATTTACTCGTAATAAAATTAAATAATAACGTAATAAAATTAATTATTTCCTAAGAAAGCAATGCCAAAAGCATTGCTACAGCTCTGATTACGTATTAAAATAGAAAATGGTTTCCTATAAAATATAATTCTATTTTTATAAATAATATAATTTAATATCACTATTTTTCTTGTAAATAAATTTCTTTGAATTAGGCGACCCCCAAAATGTCTCTCGCGACCCCCCGAGGGGTCGCGACCCACGGTTTGCGCACCACTGATGTAGGCCATAGAGGGGGTGTCGTTCGGAAGTTGAAGATAGGTCTTTCCTTATAGGCTTCTGCTCCCCTTCGGACTGCAGGTGGAGCGATACCAGCCAGGTGGTAGAATCTATCTAAGGGGGTGGGTTTCAGGCAACCCCTGATCAGTTTGCAAGACTCATTTAGTGCCATATCCACTTGTCTGGCGTGTGCTGACTTGTACCACACTGGGCAGGCGTATTCGCCAGCGGAGTAGCAGAGAGCAAAAGCTGTTCTTTTGACAACACTTGGTTTGGCACCCCAAGAACAGCTTGTTATTTTCCGTAGAATGTTGTTCTCCCGCCAACTTTCAGTTTAGTATTCTTGCTATTTGCTGCTATTTGTAGACCCTGCCCAGAATAAATCTGAGATCAGCAGCACTCCGTTCCATGTTACCTGTAGCTTTCTGGAAGCCTGTTTGTTGCGAAGGTGGAAGGCACATACTTGGGTCTTTGTTGGGTTTGGCCTAAGCTGTTTTTTTCTGTCATAGTGGTTCAACTTTTAGCATTCAGCAATATAGAGATAAGTACAACGCAGCTGCCAAAACCTGCAAATAATTGAACTTCTTAGATGCCGGATGAGTCTGATGAGCCTGATGAGCTCTTCGTTGGAAGAGCCGTTACGTCTGTGGCGCCATTTGGATGGCGCACGAGAGCAAACAGCCGTTTAAAACAGACGATATTTACGATATCTGCAGGGTTATGATATATTCAGGGTGACAGTACGTGCAACTGACCAAAAGCCCTTCGCCTTTGATGTATTCGTACTATGATGTCGAGTAATTGACAGCTGGACACGGGATCGGAACCATCCTGCAAGTTTTGATGTTTTTCCCGGTTTTTTGGAAGACAATTCCATCGATGCAAAAAACATGCAAAGCTCGGTCGACTATCTGTTATCGCTGCAAGATCGTAAAGGAAACTTCCCGACCACTGACGAGATGAAGAGCCAAAACAACGAGCTGGTGCATTGGTGTCATGGCGTCAGCGAGATAGGTTACGTGATGGCCAAAGCTTACCTCCTTTGGAAGAACGAGAAGTACTTCAAATCTTCAATCATTGATGAAAGGACCTGAATTGTGTCACGGTGTCGCCGGTAACTGCTATGTTTTCCTTTTGTTGTATCGCTATACGGGAGAACCGATGTATTTGCACAGAGCCGTGCAGTTTTAGAATTTCCTCGAGGAGCCGGTGTTGGAGAAGGAAGAGTACTCGATAATCCGTACAGTTTGTTCGAAAGGATCGCCGGTACGGTCCGTTTTCTTGAGGAACTGCTGCAGCCGAAGAAGGCGTCCATTTCCTTCACCGACGTCTTTGTTGGCCATAAATTGATGTAATTGCGAAAATATTTCCTTTTGCTTGGTAGGAAATTAATTAAGGGACCCTCACCGTGTGAAATTTTCAAAAATCGATGTTTTTTTCTTTGACCCGATAGTATACACTGTATACACCGAAATTCGAATTATTTCGGTCCCTACAGCCTTTCTTAGAAAAAGGGATTGGAGTATCTGGTGCTCACTTCAAAGGCGTTTTTCTCGAAATGGTGTTTTTCAAAACGGTCTTCACTCTCAAAGGAACAGTTTTCAAGCTACCCCTTTGAAATTTGGACTGAACATTCTTCACGTCATTCTATAAGTATGTTCATATGGAAGCTTGTTTTTGAAATCTTCCATTTTTTTTACGAATAATTTTCGAAAAAATAGCCTGAATTCGAACCGCCGCCATAAATTTCATAAAAAACAAAAAGCTTCCATAGGAACATAGAGGCTTTCCTACAGATTAATAATCTTCTTGATATTTTTATATCAGATCAAAATTACATCCGCAATCATGGAGACGATGCAGGAGATTTTTTTTCAACGCCACATTAAATTTAATAAAAAAATGTTTTTAAAAAATTTAATAAAAACGATAATAAATCAATTAAAAAAAAATCATTTTGTATTCTCGATTAGTACTTTAATATGTAAAAAAAAAACAGACCGATTAGTTTATCCTAAAAATCAAAAATAAAATCGCCAAAATCTGCTATTTTCCGAGTTGTCACTAACCTAAGTCTGAGAGGCGACAGAAGAGTACAGAAGGAAATTAGAAGAGGTAGAGTGGAACGCCATAGAGGATATAGACATGATGGCAAAGAAAATGGAATCTGCACTTGTGAAAAAGAAAATCAAAGAAGCGTTTCCAGGCCGAGCATGGTACGACGGGGAAGTGCGGAACGCAAAGCAAAGGTTTCGAGAAGCTATGAGAGAATGGAGAAAGGGAGAAGGGCTCAAAGTGCACGTGCTGGAAGCGAAAACAGAATTGCAAAAAATGGAGAAGAAGAAAAAGGAGCTTTGGGAGGAGAAGGAGAAGCAGCGGGTACGAGAAATCAAGACGGAAGCTGAGCTGTGGAAATACGTGAGAGAGAATAGGAAAAGGAAGGAAAGATTACCCAAGAGCATTGCGATAGAAGAATGGCAAAACCACTTCATGAGGATGCTAGGAGGGGTGGAGATGCGGTCAGAAAGAGATGATAGTTCAGGAGATCGATAGAGAAAGCAGGAAGAGTGGTGGAGGATGTTATTGATTCCTTAAAGCCAAGAAAAGCGGGAGGTTTGAATGGGCTCGGAAATGAAGCTTGGAAAGAAGCACCTGGAATCTGTAAGGAGAAGTTTACGGAGGAATTGAGAAAGATAGGGAGAGGAGAGAAAAGGATACCAGTCAGCTGGAAAGTGGGGATAATTCAACCGGTGTTTAAGAGTGGAACGAGGAACGCGCTAGAAAATTATAGAGGTATAACTTTGATGAACTCCTCATACAAAATATTTGCTAAAATCCTGGATTGTCGCTTGAGGAAGGAAATCAATGAAAGGAAGCTTTTGCCGGAAATACAAGCGGGGTTCAAAGAAGGAAGGAGCACGGTGGAACACCTGGTGACCTTGAGAGTCATCATAGACCAAGGAATAAGAAAGGGATGCCTGTTTGCTCTTTTCATTGATTTGAAATCCGCATATGACTCGGTGAACAGAAGGAGACTTGACGAGTGTTTGGGCAAGCTAGGTATCTCAGAGAGTGTAAGAAGGAACATCAGGAATTTGTACGAGGAAACGGTCTGTAAGGTAGTAGCGAATGAATGGGAATCGGACTATTTTGAGGTGAGGGAGGGCCTGAGACAAGGCTGCCCTTTGAGTCCCACGCTGTTCAATCTGTATGTGGCGGATATGGAAAAGGTTCTACAGGCCGGGCAAGCTGGAGGAGTGGTGATTGGGAAAAAGAAGGTGTGGAGCTTGGCATATGCGGATGACATGGTGGTATTTGCAAAGTCGGCTAGTGAGATGAAGGACGTGATTGAAAGGCTCGGCAGGTATTTCGAAAAGAGGGATTTAAGGGTGAATGTTGGTAAAACAAAATGGATTCGGTTTAAAAGGGGTGGGCGATATAAGAAAGAAAGGTTTGAATGGCAGGGTACTGAAATAGAGGAAGTTAGTAAATTTAAGTATTTGGGGTATGTCTTTGGGACTGGATACAGTAATAAGGAACACATAGAGTATGTTACAAAGAAGGCATGGGTGGCGGCGGGTCATATCTGGGAGGTTTGGAAAAGGAACTTTGATGGAAACTTTAGAGCAGCAGAGACCATATGGAAGGCATGTGTGCGAAGCGTGTTACTGTATGGATGCGAGGTCTGGGGAACGAAAGAGGAAGACAAGATCGAAAGGGTGCAGCTAAAGTTTTATAAGAAAGTGTTGAAGCTTGATAGGTCGACGCCTGGTCACATTGTGCTTCAGGAAGTGAGTGCTTGTAAGGTGGCAGTAATAGCTGCGGAAAGAGTGATAAAGTTCGAGTATAGGGTGGATGGGTTAGGAGATGAAAGGATAATAAAGGAAATCTTTCGAGTAGTGAATAAAGAGGGGTTAAGTGGTAGAAGAGAGAGCGGTTGGGGGTTGAATAAAAGGAAACTGTATGAGAGAGGCGGGTTATCATCCGAGGGGTTGGAAACGGAAAAAAGTGCGGGTGCTCAGTGGAAACGGATGCTAAAAGAGAGGTTATTAGAAGTGGACTTCCAAGAGCGCCAATCGAAAATAGAGGCTAGTAAATATCACCAAGGCTACAGTCAGATACAAGTGCACGGCCGTGTTCCTGGTTATTTGAGGACAAGTAAAGGGTCGGACGACCAGTCAGTGTTGGCGAGATTTAGGTGTGGCAATGAAGAGCGTGGAAGGAGACATTGGATGAAGGAGGAAAGTAGAAGGTGTTTGGTGTGTGGGTTGAAGGAAGATATGTGGAGTCATTGGTTGGAAGAATGCACGATGGCGGAGTGGAATGACCAGGAGAGAAGGCGAGGAAAGGATTGGAGGAAGTATATGGACGAGAGCGGGAAGGGACTGTCGTTTTTACACAGAGTGAAAACATGGAAAGAGCGGATGCGACGGGGTAGTTTTTTGAGTGTTGCGGTTTAGTTTTTTTTTTTTTTTTTTTGTGAGCTTATGTCCGATGTACAGGTGTTGAAGTATTGGTTTATAGGGTGGTAAAATTTCTTTTTTCTTTTTAATGGGGTTTTAGTTTCACAACTTTTTTTTTTTTTAATTATTTTTTATTGTTTTATTTTGTATGTATATATTGTATGGAAATTATTTTAATTATGCCAATAAAGGTTATTATTATTACTAATCCAAGTCTAATCAGTCTAAACTACTTCGAACAAACAAAAATTGAAGTAGACATCCTTGACTAGGCACAGTCTATAAATATAGATCCCACATGGTTAGACTAGAGTAGACAAACAAGACTAGTTCGTTTAATATAATTTTAATTCAAATATTTGTTGACATTATAAAATCTGTATTCTGGAATTTATTGCACAAAACTTGAATGATAAGTTTGAAAAGATTTACTGAGAAAACTACTTGAAAATAAATAGCTGGTATACAGTATAATCTTGATATCAGTATAACATATAATCAGTATAATCCGGCGGTTGGTTAATCGGACACGTTCAGTAATCCGACGCTCTGTACAAACGTGTCTTTTCTTTACGCTGCGTCGCACCGGATATAAACCTCGCGCACAGAAGCAATAAAGTCTAGAACAACACTATCCAGTGTTCACAGAAAAAGGTGTGGCCATCACACCCTTCTTTTAACTCTGAAAACTTGATTGACGATTTTGACCAAGCTAACTTTACTTTACAATTGGCTAACTATCTGTTCTAAGTTTGTACATCTTTTTTGTATGTACACGTTTACCTATACAGATACATATTCTCTCTGAAGAAGAATTATACATAAAATATGTAACATGATTATTGTTTTCGTTTAATCCCGATAATCCCGATAATAATTTTTTTGATAATCAGGCGGTTGTTTGGTTCCATATGTGTCGGATTATCGAGTTTATACTGTACTTTCTTTAAGAAATAATTATTTTTTTTTTAAATGTTGGTCCTATGTGTACAAAAATCTCGTACTCTACATTAACAATCCAATTGTCCATTAACGTCCATTAACTCGTTATCTAAGACCATTAGATTCTTAATATTCTTTTTAAAGCAGAAGTAAATTTTGTTATACTAACTTATTATTTGTAAACTATTAAACCTCGAATATTATATGTGTAGCTTTTACATAGACCTATTTACAGTTAGTAAAGCGCATGCGCGTCCGCCTTGTTTAAAAGGCGGGAATATGAAAGTTTCGGGAATATTTTGTTATTTTCACTAGTTATACGACAAAAAAGTGCCCAAAAACTTGGCGGAAATTGACGAAATTGAAAAAAAATTCAACTATGAAAAGGTCTATTTAGATACGATTAGGATATTTCCTACCTGTTTACGTTTAAAGTATATTTTTTTGGTTCTCCTATAAAATTAATTAAAACATATTGAATATTTCAGGGGATTGTGTTGAATCATAATATGTCTGCAAGAATAATCCGTAGCAACCAGAGTTTGGTTCTTCAAAGGGTTACGAGACAAAGTGCAGGCAGATACGTGTGCTCAGCAGTCAATACAGAAGGAGAAACGCTCAGTAATGAGCTTGCTTTTCGAGTACAATGTGAGTACTTTTTACTTATACATATTTATGTCATCCACAGAAACATTAATTTACTATTAAATTTCACAGCGTGATCTCGCAACGATGTTGGGACGCATCACAACATTACGAAATACATTCCGCGTAATTTTCAATAGTTAAGGTCTCATTTAAAATAAATAATAAGGGAACGTTGAAATCATCAATATTTTCAATTCATTAATGAGTTTATATTGTTTTGAGAAACGAACGATAAAGATTTTCGTTTATTCCAAAACTAATATATTCCGTTTAAAATAAATTACGCGAAAGCACGTATATTCTCCATAATGACTCATTATATTTTTTTGTGTGGGGTTTTTTGACCATTTGCATCTAGTTGCCTCGGTCGTTCTTAGTGTTGATGTCTATTAGAATAACGAGGCGGAGTAACGCGTCGTTAGATATATCGGTCGGAATACTTTCCTCCCCAGGGACCGTTTTATCACATTTTCTTTCACACTCGACGTATAAAAGATAAAGTTATTATGGTGTAATTTGTTACGTTAAAAATTAGAATTTTCCCGTTATGAATTACACTTTGCGGTGGCTGTTTTTCTTTTAATAAACGCAAATTTCCCAAGCGATAAAAACATATTCCTCATCATTTCTACATTTTCTATAATAAATGTCTGATCTTGTGTCTGAAAAGTCTTGAATCAGATATATCACATCCCATATCAAAATGGCGCAGTTTTTAATTATATATATATATATATATATATATATATATATATATATATATATATATATATATATATGTTGTATTTGAGGTTTTCGCGGATAGATACCTGTGTTGTATTGTTTTCTCGGGGATTCCGCGTTGATGCTGAGGGTTGGCTCTGAAAAGAACCGGATTCTCGACGTTTCGGCGAACTAACATTCGCCATTCTCAAGAGATATATGCGTCCGTGCGGGTCAACCGTTAGACGCATACTGTATGCGTCTAACGAGTATGCGTCTAACGTCTAACGGTTGACCCGCACGGACGCATTTATCTTTTGAGAATGGCGAATGTTAGTTCGCCGAAACGTCGAGAATCCGGTTCTTGTGATGAACCGGCTGCAGATGATTTTTGTGAACAGCTTGTAGAGGTGTGGCAGGCTAATCGGGCGATAGTTTTAGATATTGGTAGTGTCTCCCTTTTTGAACAGAAATATCACTTCTGCGTTACACCATTCAGTTGAGATTTGGCCGTCTTGCAGGCATTTGTTCAGCAGTACCTGGACTGCGTTTTCCAAACTGCTTCCGCCCAGTTTTCACATTTCAGTTATGATTTGGTCTTCTCCCGGACATTTGCCATTTTTCATTTTCTTACGAGCACCTCTTCTTTCTTGGACATATATTTCTGGTATATCCTCTGACCCTACTTTTAGTACTTTACATGGTGTTATCGTTTCGTTGTCGGGTGTTTTTGGCGAGCATAGGTCGGTGTAGAACTCTTACTGTTTATTACTTTTGGTAGTTGTTGAAATTCTGAGATTTCCACTCCGCCTTTGTTCTTTAGTTTGGTTATTCTTGTTTTTCCGTTTGAAAGTTTGGATCTGAGCATATCCGTATTGGCGTTTTCTCCGATTATCGTTTGGATCGTGTTGGTGTTGCATGATATTACGTCTGTACGAATGTCTTTGATTTTTCTGTTGAGTATCTTCTACTCATTAGTTCCCTTTAGCATGCCTCTTCATTGCTCCATATGTTTCTTGGTAGTTGTTCTTAGTTTAGGGTACCCTACTCGTTTTGCTCTCCCACATGTTTTCTTTGTAGCAACTTGGGTGGCGATTTTTATCTTCGGTGCAAGTTGGTCTATGCCTATGTTTTCCATATTTGTGAGTTGTAAGTGTTTCACCACTTCTTTCTAGTATTCTTCTTTGTTGTTTACTAACTCTATGCGTATATTTCTCTCGTGTTTAAGGTATATACGTAGCTTTGCTCGGACAATCCTGTGGTCGCTTCCTGTATAGAACCGGTTCAGGATTCCGACCTCATTGCATATTGATCTGCTATTTGCGAAAAAGTAGCCGATCTCATTTTTGACCGAGTTGTTCGGGCGTCCATCTACGTTGTAGAGGTTTCTCAAAGAACGTGTTTAGGCAGTTCTCTTTTTTTCCAGAAAATTTGCCTGCATTTCTCCTCTGCTGTTGCTTACGCCAAGACCCTGTTTTCCAATATACTGGGATTCGATGTTACTCTTGGTCCACTCACCGATTTTGGCGTAGAAATCTCCGATCACTAACGTGAAGTGTGTTTTCTTTAACTGTTTTGCTTTTGCTATATTTTCATACATTTGCTCAACTTCTTCGTCGTTTGAGCTGCTTGTTGGAGTGTAGATATTGATAATTTGCAAGGAGTAGCGCTTGTTGAGTCTCATCGTGATATATATGACTCTGTTAGATAGAGAAGCGTTCTTCATCACTTTATGTTTCATTCGCGCATTGACAAGAAATGATATGCCTCCCAGATGATCTTCATCTGTTGTGTTTTTCTGGTATAACACATATCCTGTTGTCAATGTGGTACTTTTTTTCAGCCGGGAGACGTGTTTCCGATAGTCCCACGATATTCCACTTAATGGATTCCAGCTCGTCCTTCAGTTCGTCTAGAAATATCCCAATCAAAATCCCTACAAAACTTTCCCACCAAAATATTCTCAACATAAGATTCCTGAACAAAATATCTCTTAGCAAAATGTTCCCAATAAAATGTTCCTACACAAATGATCCCAACAAAATTTTCTAAACACTTGGCAAATATACTTTAGCAAGATATTATCATTTTATTTTGAAAGATTATAAACACAATATTGTCCCGTCAGTCTGCCCTACGGATTCTGGGAAGGACAAACATTCGACAACAAACAGACAAGAATCTATGCGATCTGAGGAACACCTAGACGAACTGAAGGACGAGCTGGAATCCATTAAGTGGAATATCGTGGGACTATCGGAAACACGTCTCCCGACTGAAAAAACTACCACATTAACATCAGGATATGTGTTATACCAGAAAAACACAACAGATGAAGATCATCTGGGAGGCATATCATTTCTTGTCAATGCGCCAATGAAACATAAAGTGATAAAGTACGCTTCTCTATCTAACAGAGTCATATATATCACGATGAGACTCAACAAGCGCTACTCCTTGCAAATTATCAATATCTACACTCCAACAAGCAGCTCAGACGACGAAGAAGTTGAGCAAATGTATGAAAATATAGCAAAAGCAAAACAGTTAAAGAAAACACACTTCACGTTAGTGATCGGAGATTTCTACGCCAAAATCGGTGAGTGGACCAACAGCAACATCGAATCCCAGTATATTGGAAAACAAGGTCTCGGCGTAAGCAACAGCAGAGGAGAAATGCAGGAAAATTTTCTGGAAAAAAGAGAACTGCCTAAACACGTTCTTTGAGAAACCTCTACAACGTAGATGGACGCCCGAACAACTCGGTCAAAAATGAGATCGGCTACTTTTTCGCAAATAGCAGATCAATTTGCAATGAGGTCGGAATCCTGAACCGGTTCTATACAGGAAGCGACCACAGGATTGTCCGAGCAAAGCTACGTATATACCTTAAACACGAGAGAAACACATGCATAGAGTTAGTAAACAACAAAGAAGAATTCTAGAAAGAAGTGGTGAAACAGTTACAACTCACAAATATGGAAAACATAGGCATAGACCAACTTGCACCAAAGATAAAAATCGCCACCCAAGTTGCTACAAAGAAAACATGTGGGAGAGTAAAACGAGTAGGGTACCCTAAACTAAGTACAACCACCAAGAAAAATATGGAGCAATGAAGAGGCATGCTAATGGAAACTAATGAGTAGAAGATACTCAACGGAAAATTCAAAAAGACATTCGTACAGACGTAATATCATGCAACACCAACACGATCCAAACGATAATCGGAGAAAACGCCAATACGGATGTGCTCAGATCCAAACTTTCAAACGGAAAAACAAGAATAACCAAACTAAAGAACAAAGGCGGAGTGGAAATCTCAGAATTACAACAACTACCAAAAATAATAAACAGTAAGAGTTCTACACCGACCTATGCTCGCCAAAAACACCTGACGAAAAACGAAACGATAACACCATGTAAAGTACTAAAAGTAGGGTCAGAGGATATACCAGAAATATCTGTCCAAGAAAGAAGAGGTGCTCGTAAGAAAATGAAAAATGGCAAATGTCCGGGAGAAGACCAAATCATAACTGAAATGTGAAAACTGGGCGGAAGCAGTTTGAAAAACGCAGTCCAGGTACTGCTGAACAAATGCCTGCGAGATGCCCAAATCAAAAAGGGAGACACTACCAATATCGAAAACTATCGCTTGATTAGCCTACTACCACACCTCTACAAGCTGTTCACAAAAATCATCTGCAGCCGAGCTACAGAGAAAATGGATTCTATCAGCCAGTGGAATATGCAGGATTCTGCAGAGGGTTCAGCAATACCGATCACCTACAAACACTACTGAATGTAATCGAGAGAGCCACCGAATATAATGCCCCTATCCACTTAGCATTCATCAATTACCATAAAGCATTCGATTCAGTTGAGACTTGGTCAGTCCCAAAAGCTATGAGAAATGCAAGAGTGGATTCAAGATACACAGCCATAATCGAAAATATTTATAACAGGGCTACGCTACACGTCAAGATCGAGGAAGGATTCACCACCAACATAATAAATATAAAGAAAGGAGTACGTCAAGGGGATACAATCTCACTTAATATGTTGACCCTATGCCTAGAAGACGCTTTTAAACAACTAAGATGGGAAGAGAAAGGTATAAAGATCGATGGGACATACCTTAGCCACCTTCTTTTCCCTGACGATATCGTTGTTATCTCAAGCTACCCTGATGAACTTGGAGGGAATGCTACAGCAACTCAATCAGGCGTCAAGAAGCATTGGGCTTAAAATGAACCTAAGCAAGACCAAGATTATGAGCCCTTGCACCCCCCACATTTGCATAGACAACAATATCATCGAATGCGTAGTAATATACGTATCTTAGGCACACTATGATGTTAGGGAAGGGGAACCAGATGGCTGAAATCACCAGGCGAATCGGACTTACATGGGCAGCGTTTGGCAAACTTCGGTACATCCTAGAAAACGAGAACATACCAATAAATCTCAAGAGAAAAGCATACAACATGAGCATTTTACCTGTAACGACGTACGGGTTCGAAACAATGAGCATCACAAAAAACAGTTCCAACCGACTAAGGACGACACAAAGGGCTATGGAACGCGCGATGCTGGGAATATCACTGAAGGACAGAATCTGGAATGAAACCGTGAGAGAAAAGTCAAGAGTAAGCGACATAATAGAGCGTGTAGCCAAGTTGAAATGGAGCTGGGCAGGTCATGTTGCAAGGCAGAATAATGACAAATGGATACTAAAAACCACACAATGGCGTCCAAGTAAACAACTAGAAGTAGAGGGCGACTGCAAAAAGGTGGCTAGATGACAGACGTGGAAGAGAAGTGGAGAGGCCTATGTCCAGGGGTGGATGAAAAATGGCTGAAGAAAAACAATGTGTTATAAACCAAGAGTGACTCGAAGTTATGCGAAGAGCGGTCCCGAGATGTGTAGGTTTTCCAAGGGTGGGTTTCTCAACTGAATGAAATTTTCTGATGTTCATTAAAATTAATTTTTCTTATTTTGAATCAAGAAGTCTCGGCCTCTCAGTCTGGAATTATCTGGCTCTAATATAACTTGCCCTAACCATAATCTAAACACGATTAAAACTATGTTAACCTAAATTACATCGACAACGACCAAATGTTTTTTTACTAATTAGCAATTTTTGCCACGGAAGCGCAGGACGTTCTAACCTTATTGCGTCAGTAATTTGTATTTTGTCTGTTAAAATTATGATTTTTCAATATTATCGGCAAGAAACAATTATTTTGTTGTAGATTCAACAGTATTTTAATATGCTTCGTAGATAAGATGATGTATGATACTCGTGTGTGAAAAGCTTTTGTGCAGACTTGTATCATAAACTACTATTACTTACTATCGTAATAAACATTTATTATTTCTAGTCAATAGTGTACAGTATACATACCTCTTAATAAAACATATTTGATACCTGGTACATAAGTACTAACGCCACCGCAGCTATAGCTTTGGTTCGATTAGATTATATTAGAACAGATAAACCCAGATCACATATCGCCCGGTGGTGCGACCTCTCGCTGCTTTGGCGTTAATACGTAACTACCTGATAACTATTTAAAAAAATTAATTTTGAGCTGAGCCTCTTAGGTAATCCAAGCCATTCAATAGCGCTCTAAACAAAAATTTTGTGCTACAGTGACATCAAATAATAGATGTTTGCATAACATTTTACAACAATGAAAAAAAAAATTAAGGGGAACATATTGTTCAGGCACTTATGTTGGGAATATTTTGTTGGGAATGCTTTATTGGGAATATTTTGTTAGGAACATTTTACTCTGGGATATTTTGTTCTGTTGGGAACATTTTGTTGTGAACATTTTGTCGTAGAACCTTTTTGTTTGTTTAGCCCAGTCTTGTCTGTCTTTTCTTATTTGTCTAGCATTGTCTGCCTAATCTTATTTGTCTAATATCATCTACCTATTATTGTTTGACTATAATTGTTTTGTTTTGCCATTCCTCACTTAATACCTATCAACGGATTGACCTTTTGATTAAACATTGACGTAAGCCTACTTTTTATATCTGTCCTATGTTCTTCTACCCTGTGGTCCTATCTAATCTTGTCTGTCTTGTCTCGATTCAATCTATTAAAATTATTTGTATGTAGTCGTGCCTGCAAAGTCTTGTCTCTCTAATAGTATCTAATCGTATTTCCTTACTCTACTCTGTCTATTCTAGTGTCGTGTATGTACATTTACTCTCTTATCTAAAACATTATTTTGTTCTCTAAAAAATATAAACAAATTGCTTTTCTTTTTTGTGAAACCTATGAGCCTCTTTAATACACGCGTTCTAGTTAAATGAGAACGTGTAGGAGATAGGCACTGGATTTATAACGCCTACACATAAAGCCTCAAAGCTTTTTTTCAGACATTCTCTCTTCTAGTTGTGCTCTTTAAAAAAGCTTTTATGTAACTGGATTTCTCTTGCAAAAACTTACTTAGAGCTTTCGTCCATTAACACCTTTGCATAATTAAATACTCCACAAAACAAGAAGATGAAACTTTAATGGAATTGGTGTATCTTTAATGAGTGTTCAATAAGTGATGTATTTTTATTCACTTGGTTCCTAACTATGTGCCGTATGTTATATATAGTTAATTAGTTTGTTGAAATGGACAATAAAACTTAAATTCTATTCATTTGTTAAACTAAATTTGGTATTGCTTTTCTCTAAGGAGAACTTACCTAAAACAGAGAAATTGCCTATGTGCCGTCACCCACCAGCATATAATATTATGTGGAAATTAAAATTACATTTCCTGAATAAGCAAAATATTAAAACGCCGAATATGGATAACATTGTTGTAGTTTTTTATTGTCAATTTGACAATATTTTGACTAGTAAGGTATTTAAATACACCGTAGCCGCGGTCCTAACTGTATAAACCCATATGCCTAGCTGTATAGGACCTAACTGTATAAACCCATATGCCTCTGGTGCCTGACAATACCACGCAACACATTAGTGTATTTTCATAAGGTTCTAATAGTAAATTCGCATTTTTCTTGTAATTAAACACATATTTACGGTTTTCAGATTTTTCCCTTTACATGTACTGTAAGACACCGCTTCTTGCCAAATTGCATGATTCTATGTCAACGGGAAGTACTTTATGGGTTTTGATTCCCTTGTGAAATCGCAAAATATGCGACATAAACGGATAAACGGACATATCTTTTGATCGCGTTGACTTACAAGTTTGATTTTTTCACAGCTGAAAGAGACCGCAGACCCGAGTATTTGATACAAATTTCAACTTGTTACCTTTACGCGTTCCTTAGAAAAATGGTCTTAACAGACAGACAGACGGACGGACAGACAGACAGACGGACAACAAAGTGATCCTATAAGGGTTCCGTTTTCGGTACGGAACCCTAAAAATAATATGATGTAGGTAAATGAATTTTTAGACTTTAAATTTGAATATGACTTTGTAGATATTTTTTAATTTAACCAACAATATAGAGCATCAATTTACTTTAACTGGTAACTATTAAACTTACGTACATCAAAACAATTCTCAGGCAAACAATATGTGAACAACAAAATAATTGTAAGATAGAATCAAAAGTACACAACTGAAATTCTATAAGCATCACCTGACAATATACTCTAGCGTTAAAAATACTTACTCACTCACTCACTCATTCCGTTGGCTTCTTTGGAGCGTGACGATCCTGTGCCGCTCTCACTATCTGCATTCATTCCTTCTTATCCAGCGCCACATCCTCCCATCCAGTGACGCCCATCTGTCTGCAGTCAGAGGTCACTTCATCTTGCCATGTACTCCCCGGTCTTCCAGGGGGTCTTGAGCCTTCCATCTTCTTCTCATAGATCTGGCAAACTATTCTGATTGAACTATTATGCCCATTGCAGCCGTCTCGTTTTCATGATGTTCACTACCCTGCGTTGATTCGCTAACTTGTACATCCCATGGTTTGATCTGAGAACCCATTTTTGAGTTTCCTGGTCAAAAATGGGTCTTAAAATTTCCCTGTACACCTTGTTTTCGAAGACTGTAAGCTGATGTTTCTCCCTTTTGGTCGCACTCCATGTTTCGGCTCCGAATAGCAGTATTGGTCTATAGCAGTATATGATCGTATTGTATAGCTTTAGTTTGGTTTTTCTGGTCAGCAGCTTGGAGGAAAGTAATTTCTGTAGGGAAAAGCAAGCTTTGTTTTCATTCTGTGATCTAATTTGGTGTTCAACTTGTCTTCTGTTGCAGTCATTTATATTGACACCGAGGTATTTGAAGTTTGGATTGTTCTTAAATGTGAAATTGTCTATATTAAGGTTATTGCGTCGATCTGTAGTCATGTTTTATCTTTATATGATCATGTTTTCTGTCTTCTCTTGATTAATTTTGTGACCTTTTTTAACAGCGATGTCCTGAATAGAGTTTCAATTTCTCGTCCATTACTTCCTATTAATACTATGTCATCTGCACATGCCAGGATTTTTATCTGTAAGGTATCTAGTAGTGGCTTCTTTGGTTTCGCGAATAACTTTTTCCAGAACAATGTTGAAGATAAGTGGGAAGAGCGCATCACCTTGTTCTAGTCCAGTTCTGTTGGACATGAAGCCACAAAAACTGTCGGATATGAAGCCACAGTGTGTCACACTGCTCACTGTCTTCTCCATACACATTTTGACCAAGCTGATTATTTTCTGTGGGATTCCGTATTCTGCCATGATTTCCCACGCTGTTTGTCTGTGGACTGAGTCGCAGATCTTTTGGAAATCAATGAGTTGGTAAGGGACGTTTTTGTTGTATTCCCAAACTTTTTCATTGATTGCCGTAATAGTCATAATATAATTTGTGAAAGTATTTTGTAAGCTATGACAATTAGGGATATTCCCCTGTAATTTCTGCAGTTGCAATTTCTGATATGGTTGGTAACGTGTTGCTGCTAATGTATGTGAACCGTTAGCAAATGTATTGTTGAACAACTGCTTTAAAGACCAAATAAATTGAAATTAATCAGTGTAGAAGTTATACCTGGGTCAAGCAGTGGTAATGTTCACGTGCAAAATGAAGTTCATGCGTATAGTTCGGGCAGCGAATCTGAGAATGAAGAATTATTACCCAAGAAAAAGCGCGGAGAGAATAAAAACTGGGTTTTCCTAAATAAAATTGCAAATGTTAAAGAAGCCGAAGATACTGTGAGTGCAGAAAAGACATGGTCCATTTCATTAACACACATCACCGAGGTTTTATCGCTGCAAATGGCCCTCAATGTGCAGCACAGATACTTTTACTTTTTGAATCAACTTTACTTTTTTGTGATGCTGTAATTTTTTATCGTGCCGATTCTGACCACAACCATAAGCCGATCGGCACTCGAAGTGATTATGGGATCAGCCAAGAAGTAAAAATAGAAATAAATAAATTATTTTTACATCTGAAAACTAAACCCATTTTAAATAGTCTAGGTAAGATTGAATATTTTACTATAAAGCAAGTGAACAATATTTATCAGATTCTCATCGTGTTAAATAAGGATCTTCAACTATCAGTTTAGGAGATCTGGAAAGGTGGATATTAAATCATACAAAAGTGCCTGAAGACACACGTGAAGTATTTGTAATGTCTCATTATATATTTGAGGATGAATCGCCGAGTTTGCGTTTTATACTGTTCATCAAAAATTTTTAAAACATTAAAAACATACCCGCAGACGCGACATACAAATTAATCTGGCAGGGATTTCCAGTTTTAAAAGTAGGATCCACATACGAAGATTCACAGACAGAACCACAGAATTGGATCCGTTATGTCTTGAAGTCTCTACTTCTGAGCGTCTCGAAGATTTTCAAATTTAGTTTAATGGGCTAAAGGTTTTTCTATATATTCTGATTCACTGCAACCGGCAGTGTTAGTTTGTGGCGAAGCCAAGGGCATCCAGAATGCTGTAAGTCAAGCGTTTAGTCCAGAAAATTGGAAAATCAAACCAGTTTTCGTAGATATTTTAAAGAAGATTGGTTAACTCAAAATCGCCAACAGGGCCTGCGCCGGGATCACCAGCTACAAATGGAATCGTTTAGAATTATAAAAGATACTAACATATAGCGCAAAAGCTTCCCTTTATCTCGACTTCTGGTCGTGGCATCTGAGATGGTCAACCAATGGTCCCACAGAAGTACAGAGGAATCTTTTGCAAGCTCTGGTAAGCTTAGTGATTTGACTAAAGCATATCATTGGGCAAAATTACAAAAAAAATACGTGAGAGGAATCCTTTATAGATGAGAAGAATACATTTTATTTATTTATTTATTAATTTATTTATTTGCTTTACCACATTAAATACATATTGTGGATGTGAGAGTTACAATAGACAATAGTTACATATTACAATAGTTACAATTGACACGTTAATACATTAATACACACGTTAATAATTAATAAACTAAAAACAATAAATACTACAAAAATGCAACTACTACAAATTACAGTAGACACTAAATTATCAACGTTATGATAGCAAAATGATACATATTATTTTTCCAAAAAATTAGATATTGAATAATAAGCTCCTTGAGCAAGGATACATTTTACATCTCTTTTAAATTGCTTAAAGTTCTTTGTTTTTATTTCATTGTCCAGCTTATTAAATAATTAAATTCCTGTATATAAGAAGGACTTTTCAAGTAAGGCCGTGTTATGTTTTGGGAACGATGGCAGAGCCCCATGTCTTGTATGGTGATCGTGGTATTTCGCTAAGGTGTTAAAGTTTTTTGTATGATATTTTGTATAACACAGCACTTTTAACATGTAAATTGAGGGTAATGTAAGTATATTGAACTTTTTAAAAATATATTTACATCTTTGCCCTCCTTTTAGACCAAACATAAGTTTAACAATTCTTTTCTGCAAAATAAAACATCTATTGATGGTAGCGGCTTGACCCCAAAGTAACACGTGTAGAGATAGATGAGAATATACCAGTGCATAATACACACCAATTACTGATTCTTTGTTAAACGATTTTTTAATTTGTAAAATTGTGAAGTAAGCGTTTCCCAGTTTTTTGCAAACATGGTCGATGTGATGTGACCAACTAAAAGTAGAGTCTATCTATACCCCCAAAAAGTTGCTATACGTTTCGATTTTATGGTTTTTGCCGTAAATACTGAGTTGAAAATGTATTGGAATTTTTCTCTGTTTAGCAAAGTAAATACATACAGTCTTATCCGTATTCAGTATAAGATGGTTTGCTCAGCACCTCATCAACAACTATCCCGACTCTGCTTTCAAACTCTTCTATACTGTTCCCAGAGACAGCCATATTCATGTCATCTGCAAACAGTATAGTTTCCGCACTTACATAAAGTGGAAGATCGTTGATGAACAGCAGAAATAGAAGCGGCCCTAAAACAGATTCCTGAGGGACACATATAGTTATATTATTGCTATTAGATTTGTAGTTATTGGCATTTACAATCAACTTTCTTTCTGTAAGAAAGGATCTAATCAACCATGCAAAAGTCCCTCGAAAACCATAGTTTTCTAATTTAGTCCATAAAATCAATGTTGACGGTGTCAAAGGCCTTGGACAGGTCAAAGAATAAACCCATTACATGTTTACCTGTGTCAAGTTCTTTAATAATATATTTAGCTAAGTTGATTGCTGCTGTTTCAACTGATCTGTGAGCTCGAAACCCATATAGACAATTGCTGATCAAATGATATTTTTCTAAATAATCAAATAATAAATAATGCATGAATAAATAATACATGAAAGACCTGTACAAAACGGATGAAAAGCCAAGGGTGCTGGAATTGGAAAGAGAAGACTCGGTCTGTTTATACAGTATGGGATCGGGCATTATGATCGCAGCAGTACAAAAAGATCAATGAAGGACATGAAAGCAGGCAAACCTGCTGGGGTGGATGGAATTCCAGCAGAGATATTGAGGTGTCTTCAGGAAAGAGGAATGATTGAATCAACATCTTTATGTAATGATATATATGAGTCAGGAGTATGGCCTGATTTGGAAGAGGAATGAGAACAAGAGATGCGATTGCATGTGTAAGAATGATAGGTGAAAAGTACATAGAAATAGGAAAATTGTGTTTAGCCGACCTGGTAACAGCATTGGATTGGATCCTGTGGGAAAAATTCATGGATATTCTGTATGAAAAAGGTGAGTGACTGGAATTGGAAGGACAGAAGGTTGATAAGCCAGTTGTGTTTGGGACAGCAGCTAGCTTTGAAAGTCAGTAGCAATCTTACGGATTGGTTTGATCTGGGCCAGAGTTTGAGACAGGGATGTCTCTTATTCACCACCTTGTTCAATATATACGCAGAATCCATGGTGTGGGAATGTTGGAAAGGTAATAAAGGCGTAAATATTAGAGCAAGGAGTACAGAAGATCTTAAGGTACTAATCAATCAACTCGAAGATATGGAAAGGGAATACGGATTAGCGATAAATCAGAAAAAGACGAAAGTTATGAGGATCGGGGATATGCAAGTGTTTGTGAAAAGTGAAATTCTGAAACAGTTGACAACTATATATCATTGTACTTACATCTAGGTATCATTGTAACAAATGACTAGAGAAGCTCGAGAGAAATAAAAACACGAATAGGAATGGCCAAAGAAGCTTTTATAAAGGAAAGTATTATAATGTGTAGCAAGCTCGATAAACTAAAACTAAGAAAAAGGATAGCAAAGATCTTTTTATGGAGTGCTATGTTGTATGCATGTGAAACATGGACAATTTGGATAGGAAAAGGGTAGAAGCTATGGAGATGTGGATGTGGAGAAAAATGCTGGGAATAAAGTGGACAGCCAAGATCAGAAGTGAGCAGGTTTTGGAAAGAATAGAGGAATGAAGACTTTATATGAGACTGTATTGAAAAGAAAGAGATTGTGGTTTGGGCGTGTGTTGAGAGGAAGTTGTTTTTTGAGAGAGGTAATCGAGGGAACTGTGGAGTTCCCTCGATCGAGTTTCCCTAGAAGAAGAATGAAAATGGTAGCCGATCTGAAAGAAGGAAAAGGATACCTGGATATGAAGAGAAAGGCTATGGATAGAGTTGAGTGGAGGAGGCAGAATGGAACCTGCACATAGCAGAACACCAATGATGACGATGAGACAAAAAAAAGTTAAGGTGTTACACACTGATTCAGAAAACAGCACCTATTTAATACCAGGCTGAGGGAATAAAGATTTAGACGTACAGTTTGAGAATCAATGGGAAAACTTCCATGAATTAACTCTGGAAACGTATAATGCCCAAACAAAAAACCGCATGGATAAACGCTAGCTACAATTGTTCAGAGTTTAAAAATATAAATATATATATATATATATATATATATATATATATATATATATATATATAAACAGGTTCTAGGTCTAGCAATTAGAGTGAAATGTACAACTAACTCCGCCTTTGGAAGCGAAAAATATTGCCATAGGACAAAAAAGGAAGCGTGGACGTCCTGCAAAATCCAAAACCGCATTAGTAATTGAATAATAATTCTTTAAAATGATGTATCATTTTGTTGAAGCAGTTTGTAGTTTGTTTAACGTTAGTTTGCAGTTTAAATTCTGTCGCATACATTTTATTTTTTTGTTTCTGAGGAAAAGACAATAAAACGATATGCAGAATTGATGTCCGTTTTTATTATTTTTTGATGCCGAGATTTGGTTGGTAGATTATTACTTTCGACGTTCGAATCGTTTATAAATGCTTTATTAGTATAATAGTTGCTCAGATCAGCATCAAACCACCTCCGTCGCTGTGGCAGAGCAAAGTCGTCGAAATCGCATTTAATTTTTTTCAAAATAAGGTGCTTTTAAGGTGCTTTTTAGGTGCTGCAATATTTAATTAAGTGCTCAAAATAGTCATTAAAAAATTTTAATGACTAAAATGCACCGCTGACTAAATATTAAGCTAGCAGTCGTACTAAAAATAGGTTGGAAAATATGGTGTAAACACTATATTTAAGTGCTTTTTAGGTGCTTTCAATGTATAAATATGGTGGATCAGATGATTGAAAATTTACTAAATGATATCGAGCACTTTAGTGCACTGCCAAAAATCACATCATGCTAGCCATTCCCTATGAAAGAATTCATCTTTACAAATAGGTAAGTGGCTGAATTCAAGTGCTTTTTAGGTGCTATCATGGTGACAGTGCAGTTAATCGCATGCATTCAAATTTTGCGAAAAATGTTGACTGGTGCAGCATGGTGAAAAAGTCAAGCGGGCAGAGCGTTATAAAAAAATACGTTTGGAAATATAGCTAAAGAAATATATTTAAGTGCTTTTTAAGTGTTCTAAGTATATTAAAACAGAGGATTACTAATATCAGAATATTCTCTAAAAACAAAGATCCCTTATATATAGTTACATTGTATGAACAAATATATAGTTATATTTACTTTTATATAAGGCTATTATTACAGTGCTGCCTCTGTAACATCCAAACAACTGGGTTTTGAACCCAGCTCGTTTGAATCGTTTTTTACGAAGTTTAATCTTATTCTTGCATTATACATTTCTAAGCGTCCGGTTCATGCTCTTCTAAAATGTTCAAAACCTATCAATGAGGAAGATGATGATGATGTATTATTTGGACAAAAACGAATGATAAAAAACCGGCCAAGTGCGAGTTGTGACTCGCGCACCGAGGGTTCCGTACAAACTTGTATAGCATAGTATTATTATGTAAATTATCAACATATTATGTAGATTATAAAGAAAAATTAGACGAAATATAATATATATATAGGATGTTACGGGACTTGAGTATATCGCATGTCGGTTATAAACAAGCAAAATTTAGACATAATATATACCCTGTATCTATTATGTATATAAAGCGTACGTGATGAAATGCATAACGAATATGAACAAAGAAAATTTAGAATAAACAGCTTGTCGCCAACACATACTTTTTAACCTTCGGACCTAACTGTATGCAACCCATATGCTTCTGGAGCCTGACAATACCACTACGACAACATTAGTGTATTTTCATAAGTTTCTAATAGTAAATTCGCATTTTTCTTGTAATTAAACTACATATTTACGGTTTTCAGATTTTTCCCTTTACATGTGCTGTAACACACCGCTTCTTGCCAAATTTCATGATTCTAGGTCAACGGGAAGTACCCTATAGGTTTTGATTCCCTTGTGAAATCGCAAAATATGCGACATAAAAGGTCATATCTTTTGATCGCGTTGACTTACAAGTTTGATTTTTTCACAGCTGAAAGAGACCGCAGACCCGAGTATTTGGTACAAATTTCAACTTGTTACCTCTACGCGTTCCTGAGAAAAAGGTCTTCACAGACAGACAGACGGACAGACAGACAGACAGACAGACAGACAGACAGACGGACAACAAAGTGATCCTATAAGGGTTCCGTTTTCGGTACGGAACCCTAAAAATGAACGATGATATGGGTGATTCTACAAAATTTGGGTAACTTTTTTTGGGATATTTTGTTTATTATACTTTTTAAGTTAAATGTCTACATATTTGGTTATTTAAGATAGATAATCTAATGCGTATATTGTACTAAATCGGGTCCGTCACTTTTTAAAGTTGAATTTGAGATTTAGTTTTTTCTTAATTTTACTGCCAGGGGACTGACGAGTATAACATCGTTCTGAGTAAATATACAATTTCATAGCAAAATATATTAAATTTATTAACACTGAGTAAATTTCTTAGTGTATAATAATAGCACATGGTGTCTTTCCTGGTGCTTGATGGCTATTAGCTTCATCTTCTAAAAATTGCTGAAGTAAATAGAAAAAAACTGAAAATAAGTAAAATAAATGCTTACACACGGTAACGGTTGAGATAAAAGTGATCTAAAACAAGAAACGTCAGTTACTCTGTAAATACTTCAATCCTCTGGCGTAATATCAGACAAGGGACTGACGCCAAAGTACTGACGAAAAGGACATAAATCTGAGGTTATAATTGGAACTAATGTTTCTTTCGGTATTTTCGAATATTAATAAGCTACATTCTAACAAATCATAGTAAACTATGTATAAATCTAAATAAAACACAAATATACAAGAAAATAACGACTCACCACAGTACTGATTTTTGGACTGGATCTGCACATGTAGACGTGATAACAACGACTCTAGCACTGGTACAGTAATAAAAGCCGTCAAATGGCGTGGTCTACAGCTAACTTGACTACCATCATTCAAAATTATGACAAGGATTTGACCTTGTCAGCGATATTTTGCAGAAATTTCAAATTTTAACAACGCACAACGGGTTGACGAATGAAACTGAACACAAAGATTCTTACTTTTTTTTAGTAACAGAGAGAATATTACATGATGAGAGTTGTGATATGCATTATTAAGTACATTACAGATTTAAGTGAAATAAAAAGTTTTTCGAAATTAATAGTAATATCTATTATACAGCCACTTCATTGCGCGTATTTGCGATTCTGACATGCCAAAGAACTGACGTTTTGAAGATTTCTTGTGTTATTTTACAAAATTGTTTTTAAAATAAATAGCTGAAATTGGGTGGACAAATAAAGGACTTAATTATTTTAAAATAAAATAAAATTTTTACAAAATGTAATAAAATGTCGTCTATATTGACTGATGACAGCGAGTTACCCATTTTTTGTAGAATCACCCATATATTTATGAACAAATTTATCGATTACCAATATAAGTCTGGATAGCCTAGCGGTAGAACACTTGCTTTCTAACAGACGAAGCTGGGTTCAAAACCCAGTTGTTCGGATGTTACAGAGGCAGCACTGTAATAATAGCTTTATATAAAAGTAAATATAACTATTTATTTGTTCATACAATGTAAATATATATATAAATATATATATATATATATATATATATATATATATATATAAATATATATATATATATATATATATATATATATATATATATATATATATATATATATATATATATATATATATAAGGGATTTATGTTTTTAGAGAATATTCTGATATTAGTAATCCTCTGTTTTAATATATTTAGAGCACTTGAAAAGCACTTAAATATAATTCTTTAGCTATATTTCGAAACGTATTTTTTTATAACGCTCTGCCCGCTTAACTTTTTCACCATGCTGCACCAGTCAACTCTCGACTTTTCGCAAAATTTGAATGCATGCGATTAACTGCACTGTCACCATGATAGCACCTAAAAAGCACTTTAATTCAGCCACTTACCTATTTGTAAAGATTAATTCTTTCATAGGGAATTGCTAGCATGATGTGTTTTTTGGCAGTGTACTAAAGTGCTCGATATTATTTAATAAATTTTCATACATCTGATCTACCATATTTATACATTGAAAGCACTTAAAAAGCACTTAAATATAGTGTTTACACCATATTTTTCAACCTATTTTTAGTACGACTCTGCTAGCTTAATATTTAGTTAGCGGTGCATTTTAGTCATTAAAATTTTTTAATGACTATTTTGAGCACTTAATTAAATATTACAGCACCTAAAAAGCACCTTAAAAGCACCATATTTTGAAAAAAAAATTAAATGCGATTTCGACGTCTTTACTCTGCCACCGCGACGGAGGTCATAAAACCGATGGCAATTTTAATCTTTTTAGTTGCACACAATTCGATGCTGTCACTATTCCTGTTGCCACACTAGTTTTTATAACTTATCAAATGGGCAATAATTTGATGATCGATTAAATACCACTTAAACATTACCTATTAAACATGTTAATACCTATTAAACATTTAAGATAGTTGCGGCCGTTTCCACGTGATAATCCATACTTTCGGAATTAGAAAAATCACTATTTTTTACCACTAACTTTGTGAAAATATTATATAGCTTGTGCAGTTATATAAAGCATCACACTCAACACTACTAGATAATGTTTCAATCCAGAGTAATTATACAAAATATTTCCGGAATTTACAGGAAAACATAAAAAACAAGAACATTATACAAAAACAACACGGAGTGGGACAAATAAAAATAAAACCTTTTAAAAAAGTAAAATAAACACCTGCTGTGCGTATCCATAATCCAAATGAAATCCAAATCCGGCAGACTTTGAATATTTATAAGGGAGTGTTTAGTTTGTTTGGATGGGTATTATCCAGGGATTGTCCTGGTCACGGCAATACATCACGCCAGCGCCGTCCTAGCCGGACACTAACCGCACACGTCTCCTCGCCGAAGAGGGATCGTAAAGCTAATGGGCCCTCCGGCTTCATAAACACAATGAATCGCACCCACTCACATCCTACTCGAAATAATCTATTTTATATAAACAGGATATCGCTATGCAAATTATTTACTCACTGGATTACAGTCGCAAACATTTTCATTCAAATGTCAACAAAGTTATTATCTAGACAAACATTGAATAGACACGAATATATAGACTAAACAAACTAGGCTGTTTGCCACACTTATATGTCGGTCTAAACTCAAGAGCAAGGTTAGATATAAGAAATATGCTTCGCGCAAGTAAAATGAAAATACTAGGAAAATATGATAAGACAGATGATACTAGACAAACACTAGAGTGTATTTATCTAAGAAAATTTGATCTATAGGACTAGTCATAGGTAAGGGTTAGGCAGTCAATAATTATTGTAAAATGAGATGTCTTAATTTCAACTGTTTAAAATATTCTCAGAACTAGACAGTTAACCGTCCTAGACAGACGTGCACATCTATCGTAATGGACCTGAACATAATTCAGTCAGTGTTTAAAATGTTCGTATGAAATGTTTCAAGTCAATATTGTTTCAGTCTTCGTTGACAGAATAAGGTGAAGCCGCCCGAACGTCGCTCAATAGATTCTCCTACATGTTCGCCATTCGCCGGTCGAACACGTACTAACAAAGAGCACTCACACAATAAATATTTACTAGTATTGATGGATCACGAAAATCTAGACTTTATGTCATTATCGTTGCCGACGCGTTTACACATTAATTGATAGGATCACGAATATCGCGATATTTATTGACTGTAACCTTGACGTAACCCTTCTCATACAAAATTTGTTCAACGACGAGTCAACAGACAACATTAGTCAGTCAAGTTTAGATAGACAAGACAAGACAATAATACAAAAGCTAGATAACATAGATTAGACTCACGCACATATGAGATATTCGTGGTTTGCTATACAAGACTATAATTAATTATTAATTTCGCGAAAAATGCTAATTTTAATTTGTTTATATTAAGATGAATGATAAAATAACAAATGAAAAACAACCCGTTCAACGGTAACTAATTGACAATACAACGCCTGAGAAATGCAAACTTGATGATTAATGCAGAGCCGAAACACAAACAATGCAAACGTGTATTCTAGCACATTTCAGCGAATGATAATTAGCAAATTTCCGTTTAAATCTTTTTATTACGCCCAGTTGTGGTAGTCATAGTCACATCCATCATGCCTTTTACAAATAAAACAAAAACACAAACATTTTGATAAAATTACATATTTAGTCTTGATTTTCTAGTGCTTATATTTAGACATATATAGCTCTGCCTAGTTTCGTCTATCTAATCCTGTCAGCATGGTTTATCCAACTAATTTATCCTTTCTTTATCATATTTTATTGCCTCGAAATTAAGTTTGGAAAGCCTAAGTTTGAAAGTACTTATACGGTTTTATTAGTGTAAATTGGAATACATTATTGATTGCTTGGTGTATCCGCAAGCTGTTTTGTTATTTAGTCAGGTTCATTGGGGTGTCTCATCTCAGGATAATAATCAAGGCTAGCCTCTGGCCATTACATGTACATGTACGCTGGAATTCCTTATCTCCGGTATTGCTCTCTACACACAAACACCATCAAGATATTGCCTAAATATTTATTCACTAATACTGATCTATTAATCATTTACTAATCTTTATATTTGTAATAACTAATTACTCTTTATGATTAAACAATATTATAAAATGAAAATTGTACACTAACGAATTTTATACTAATTAAACGAAAGTGTTACCTTGTATAGACTTGTTCAACCTTGTCTAGACTTGCCCTACCTTGTCTAGAATTGTACAGCCGTGCTAGATGATACAGCCTTGTTAAGACTTGTGCAGCCTTGTTTAGACTTTATTTATTGCCTTTTCTAGAATTGTCTATCCATTTATACAGCCGCGCCTAGACTGTATATCCTTGTCTACATTTGTATAACCTAGTCTAGATTTATACGGCTTGGTCTGCCTTGTCTAGATCTTTACAGCCTTATCTGAACTGTACAGCCTTGACTAGACTTGCAGATGGTACAGCCCTATCTAGATTTGTGCAGCCTTATTTAAACTTTTATTGTCTTATCTAGAGTTGTCTATCCTTTACTAAGCTTATATTTGTAAATTTAGTAAGCCTAGTCTAGATTAATACAGCCTTGTCTAGACTTGTATAAACTTGTACAGTCTTTTATTGTCTTGTACAGCTACATCTAGAGTTCTACCGCCTTGTCTAGATTTTTACAGCCTAGTCTAGATTAATACAGCCTTGTCTAGACTTATGTAGCCTTAGGGCTTCTTAAACTTTTTTCATTCTCGACCCCATTTCTGATTGTTGTAAAATTGTATTTCTCATCAAAACAGCTTTTTTTCAATAATGGTATATATTCGAGTCTTAGTCCGTTCGTAATATATTCGAGCGCAGCCGTTAAGTGGTTAAGTACTGCATAACAAACTAAATCTTGGTATTTCAATATTTGGTATTGCTGGATGTAAAATCTCTTCAACATGTTTTAGCAATGAACGATATTAACGTGTTAAAAGTAAAAAAAAATATTCATATAAATATGTAGTGTTGAATGGCAGAAGAACATTTAACGCCGCCATATCAGAGATTGTGGGAAATTCAGTTCCATTTTCAATCCAGAGCATTTTTTTGTAAAATCTTGTTTTAGGTTTGAGTCACTTTGAATGCTTAGCAAATTCCTCTTTAGCTTTACATGGAAGGTCAAAATTGTTATCTGAGCTTTTCAAGCCAAGGTAAACTTTTTAAAATCAATATTTGATATAAAATATTTACGAAACTGTTTTACAATGATTTTTCTCGGATATAAAATTGTCGATACTGAAAAACATTCTTTTCCGAATTCTTTTCCACCCTACTTTTCCAAATGTTGATATCTTTAATAAAACTTTCAATTTTATCATTCGAAGTAAATATATTACAATTTTTTCCTTGGAGAGACAAGTTGAGATTTAATTCTTCAAACATATCTGACAGATAACACACCTTGGATAGACATAAATTAATTTGGAAAAAAGTGGCAAGATAACATTTTTGTTCGGTTAAAAATATATTGGTTTCGTTCTTCAACCTTTTAACTACCGGTATCTCGCACTGTTTACCGCACCGCCAGGAGCAAAAAATCAGGCCGGAAGCAACCATATTTCAGTACATATAAAAATATATATATATTATCTAAAGTCTTATAACAAAAATTATAATACATAAATAATTAAAATTTACTATATTTTTAGAGTAAAAAAGCAAAAATTTATACTGAATATTGTAGTTGGTATAGTTTGTGAAAAGACCACTTCTTTGACTAAAACATTATTTATTGATTCCACAAATAAGAAATATCAAACAAAACAAAAATAAAGTAGATTCCAAAAACACAGAATTATAAAAATTATAAATTACACCTAAAGTAAAAATTATAATATATATATAGTAGTAGTAATAAAAAATAATACATAAGTAATGTAATTATAACACATCTAAAATTTAGCAGATTACGCAAAAATATTAAGAAAAACTACTGTTCAAATCTAAAATGATTTTCTAGTATGAAAAATTCTAAAACAATTTCCCAAACATAGTCCAACTTTGCACTCTGGACACCAAGTTGTCACATATTGTCTTTTTTGTTTATTTAGTGTAGTATTACTACACACATGGCAAATCCGTTGACTTTTTCTTCTTTCTCATGTCGCCGGTATGTGATCAGGAAAATGTCGCGCCATAAAGTTAACTGCTGCAAGTCGATCTATAGCTAGGGAACTTTTTCTTCCAGGTCTAACACTACTCAAAATACCGTGATTTTCCAAAATTTGTTGGACTATTTTTCTAATGAAATCTTTTAATTTCAATCGATTATTTCCAGTCTTCACAAGATACATGTTATAACTGTTCAAAATAGTCAAGTCCATCATGTGAAAAAATGCTTTTTTGTACCATTTGATACTTTTACGGATACATTCCACGGTCGATAATTGCATATCTGCCTTATCCACTAACCTCATATTTAGTGTGTAATCTAAAACACAGTTTGGCTTTTAAATAGGTTCATTAGCGACATTAAATTTACCACTATCTTCTAGACGTCCATCATGAAAAGTAGTTATCATGTATACATCTCTTTTATCTTTCCATTTTATGGCTAATACTGAGTTGCAGTTTTTGAATTCAATTTCCCCTCTTTGCAATATTCTCGTGTCGTGTTAATTCTCGTAAATTCTCGTATAAACTTGGGAAAATGTTTTTCTTTACTGTACCACATAAACCAGTGTCATGTTCGTCCAAATATATGGCTAATTTTGTACTTGTATACCAATTATCCGTATAAAGTAAGTGTCCTCTATTTTCATAAGCTTCTAAGAGTTTCTTTATAATTGCTCCAGATACACCCAAAGGATCATTTCTTGTTTCTGGTAATGTACCGGTGTAAAATAATACATTTAGGATCATTCCGGTCTCGCAATCACAGAGAACAAACAATTTTATTCCAAACTTATGCCTTTTGGAGGGTATGTATTGTTTGAATCTTAATCTCCCTTTGAACAAAATAAGAGATTCATCAATAACCAATTTTTGGAAGGGAATAAAAAAAGCAGAAAACTTTTCAGTTAAATTGTTTAGAACATTTCTAATTTTCCACAAGTGGTCATTTTCAGATGGATAATTATTGTCTGCAAAATGAACATATCGCAGTAATTGGAGAAATCTATTTCTGGCATATATTTTGAAAAAAACTCTGTAGCAATCATCGGATCTTTTGACCAGTAGTCTCCCATGGCATGCTTTTTCACATGTGGCATCAATAATACAAGTGCAAAAAATGTATACATTTCATCGACTGTAGTATCGACCCATCTTTGGGGTCGGTTTTGGATTGTGGTTGTATGTTGAAATTTTCTGCAGAAAATTCAAAGTATTTATTTGTTTCACTTACAACTTCCGACATAAACTCTTGTTCAAAGTCCCTTGTGAAAAAATCATACTCTTCAAAGTTTTCATCTATTGAAAATGCGTTAGTAATTCCAGAATTTCTTGCATCAAAATTATATATTTTGGGCCGAAATAAATCACAATTTCTCCATACTAAATCTTCCGCAATAGCTTCATCATCACTTTCATCAACACTTTCTTCACTTGTATCACTGTTCATCGAAGTTTTTATGTACGCATATTTTACATACATATAATTATATCCAACAGCCACGAAGATATTTTAGATGATAAGAATGCGTAAATTCCAGCTGAAAGATATTCCTAACTGTACAAAATAATTTCTTATATTTATTGATCGATAAGTTGTAACAAAGAGTATTATGACATAAATATTTTGTCACTCAAAATGTTAGATTATTCTTCTAGACCTATAAAAAGTAACGTATATTATTAATTTTGTTTAATAATAATAATTACGACGAATATTGTAATATATCGCTTAAAAGCGACTGCGGTGTTTAAATAGCGCGAAATAGCGTGGATCGCTCATTGACGACTGCGGCATTTGAAAGATTTTGAGTCAGATCGCTTATTGACGACCGCGGTAGTTAAAGGGTTAATAACAATAATCTTTTTAAATTTTGACCTCTTTATATCAATGTTACCTCTACATATAATAATAAATTTAATATTTTAAATAATAAATGCTATTATAGTATCCGTATCTTTATAGAGATTTAGTCTGTTAAGAGCATGGTTCTTAATAAAATTTATAATCTTAACAGGATCCTGAAGCACATCGTTCAAATCGGTTGATCACATTTTTCCTGCGAGGGCCTCCCGATGAATAAGGCAGTGAGAAAAAGTTATATGATCATAACGAGCAGCTTGAAAAAATGATTTAAAACCAATATTTTATTATACTCAATTATAAGCATAGCAATTTTTCCATTCTAACCCTAACCTTTCAGTTTTAAAAAAAAGTATAGGCAGTCAGGCACTGCCGTCTGAAGGGAAAACTTTTGAAAAAAAACAGCTTTAACTGGTTTTGAGAATTTATCAGTATGTTAATTAATCAAATTTGGTACATTGTTTTATGTAATTCTGGAACAAAACTCACTTCTGAAGGAGAATGACTGTTAATGTCATCATCATAATATGAATTTGAATCCGGAATGTTTGGTTGATTCTGTGTTGATAGGTCTGCAAAATGAATTGGTAGGATATATGGCACATTTCTTGTTGATGGGTCTGCAATTTGTGAGTTTTGAATTTTTACTTTTAGAAACATGCCTTATAACTGCTTTTGAAAATTTATCTGTATGTAAATTAATTTTTGTTTGGAATATTCTTGACGACGTTTAATTTTTTCCTCCTTCTCAGGTGTGATTGTTCGATGTTTTATTTCTGTATTAACGATTGCAAGAGTTTTTTTCTTATTCTTATCTCTATATCGCTGACTATTAATTTTATTCTGGAGGAATTATGGGTCTGATTCGTGATTTACTGAATAATAATCTGAACATTCCAATAGTCCGGCACTAGTATATCTACTAGTACATCCGTCAAAAGTACTTATTCTTGTACTGTTCACTGATTATAGGGGTTATTTCCTTAGAGGCGCTGCGTTCTGTCAACACTGCCAAAAACTTTCCAATAATCCGACACTACTATTACATTCGGTAAAAGTACTTACTCTTGTACTGCACACTAAGTCTACGGGTTGATATTTCCTTATAAACGCTACGTTCTGTCAACACTGCCAAAAACTTTGACTATTAAGTTTGACGTTCAGAGCCAACTTTAAACATGTGCGTATAGATGCGTTCTTTTGAACACATCTTTGAGTAATACAATTTTTTTCTATAGAACGCAGCTATTGATGACGATGACGCAAATGTATGAGTTTACCCTCTACCCAAATGTCATTCAGCGCGGCTATAGAAGTTTTCACTTCAAAAATTCAACTTATTTATCAACAATATTTATAATCTATACAATCTTTCCATATAGTATGGTCTTTCAAAGGACGACATAATTACAATACTTCCTCGACGTTTACTTTATAAACGTACCTGACGTATACTAACAACTGAGCTGTAACATCAGTTGTTTCGTCCAACTGAATCGAAAAATTTGGACTTTCCTTAATTTTTGTGATAAGTTGCACAAATCAATCCTTGTTAATTTCAGAAATTCAATTCGCGCCAGTGTTGTTTCACAAAGGAATTTTTCGAATATCATCGCCATTTTTACTTCCGTGTAGTATTTCTACCATTTTAATAGCAGCAGGTAATACAAGATCTTCTCCATCTCCTCCTCCATATATCGACGCCCCCAGCGAAAACTATAGTAACTCAAAAATTACAGTTTCGAGAAAAGCTGCATTGAATCTTTGAATGTTAATTACCACCACCACCTAACAAAAGTTTTTTAGAAGAGGCACCGGATGTAAACATCAAAGCCTAGCGGTTACTTCTCAAAAAACTCTAAGGAAACCTCATATTAAAACCATCAACTCACAATCAGGAATCACAATTGCTCAGGTTAACACTCAATCAATTAGAAACAAATTTGATTTGGTGCAATTGTACTTAAAAAGGGAAAACATCGACGTGGTATGCATTTGCGAACATTGTGTACAAATGATGAAATTGATGTGATTAAAATCGATAACTACCAGTTAGTCTCACATTTTTGTAGGACTAAAACTATCCATGGTGGAGTTGCAATATATGCTCGCAATTGTATAAATACATCACATCTTATGCTATCGAGTTATTCAGTTGAAAAGGATTTTGAAGTTTGTGGTGTAACACTAGGCCTTCATCTAACCAAGATTAACATTATATGTATATACAGATCGCCGGTAGGAAACCTACAAATATTTTATACTATGCTCAATGAGATGTTACTACACCTTTGCAAATCTGATAAACCCACTTTGCTTGTTGGCGATTTAAATATTGATTTTATGAAAAATACGACTGAACACTCATTGACATACTAAGCTCATTTCAACAACGTGTTATCAATCAAGGCGCCACTAGGATATTTACAAACGTTCGTGGTTCAACTACTCAGTCATCGATGGACTATATGGCCACTAACATCGATGCTAGCGCATTTTCGTTCAAGATTTTTGATCCAGTCATCGCTGACCACCTTAGCTTAATCTTTCAACTGAACCCGAACTTCATGTCATGTGCATCGAACCAAAAGTTGACATACCGCCTGGGAAGACATATAACCGATGTTGACATACACAAAATTAAACATCTCATCAGTAAAATCGATTTCTCAACAATTTTGAGCGGGGATGTTGAGGTAGCTTTCAGTAATTTTTTGAATAACCTAACGCTTTCTTTGGACCAAATCTGCCCCATGGAATCTAGGAAATATGTACACAAAACCAACAAATGGACAACAACAACACTAATTAATGAAGGTAAACATCTAAAGAAGCTCTATTGGTTGTGTTATACATTAAATGATCTACGCCTCATTGATCAATATAAAACTAAAAAACTTCAACATGCTAGCAACATAACTAATGCCAAGAGAATTTTTTTCTTCAATAAAATCCATCAATCTAAAAACAAATCCAGAGTTGCTTGGGCATTCATCAACCATACGTTAGGGAAACAGAAAAAATGTGCACCAATAACACTCAATGTAAATGCAACAACAGTAACGAAACAACAAGTTGCTGAAGTGTTCGAAACTCACTTCTCGAATATAGCTCTCACTACAATCAGAAAGCATCTTAATGTTTCATCAACACCCCAAAACGTTAACTCTCACATCATTAACCAAAACTCATTTTATATGCATACCATTGAAACAGCAGAACTCCATAAGGTAATTCAAAATATGTCAACCACGTACTCCTGCGGCACTGATGGATACTCAATCAGAACCTTAAAATCAATTTTGGACGTCATTGAGGGTCCTTTGCTTCAACGCTACAATAAATCTATCGATGTCGGAATATATCCTTCCATATTAAAAATAGCTCTCATTATTCCTCTTCATAAAAAAGCAGATGCCTGTGATATTGACAATTACAAGCCAATTTCTATTGTGTCTGTATTCTCAAAAATCTATGAGCGAACTATTTACAATAGAATGATCCAATATCTGGAAAGATTTAATTTATTGAGTAATTGCCAACATGGCTTTAGGGCCAAGAGATCAATAGAAACAGCCACGTGTAACATGACTAAATTTATAATAAACGAGTTAGATTCTGGATGGCATGTTATGGGACTATTCTTTGATTTATCTAAGGCCTTCGATACGGTTAATGTTGAATTTCTATTGTCAAAATTGGAGTGCTATGGTTTTCGGGGAACTTTTTTGAAGTTAATTCGATCATTTCTTACAGGAAGGAAGTTAATTGTGTGTGCTAATAACACTCAATCGAGCTGCAAGTATGTATCCATCGGTGTGCCTCAAGGTTCTGTTCTGGGCCCGCTTCTATTTCTGTTGTTTGTAAATGATCTTCCACTTCACGTAAGCGCGGAAACTATTCTGTTTGCAGATGACATGAATGTGGCGGTATCTGCAACCAATTTAGATGAATTGACAACTAAGATCGTAATTGTTGTTGGGGAGGTCAAGAGCTGGTGTAGAACTAATCATCTTATATTAAACTCCGAAAAAACAATCTGTACATATTTCTCTAAACTGAAGAAAGTTCCACCCGTTTTTTAAATAATTATTGATGACAAAGAGAAGAACCTTGCGGCATGTACTTACTTTCTGGGAGTACGGATGGACTCCACACTTAGCTGGTCTAGCCATATAGACCATGTCTGTAAAAAATTATCTAGTGCATACTTTGCAATTCTGCAATTAATGAAATCAATGGACCTTGCAATGGACACTTGTCTACTCTCACTTATCCCTCCACATTTTGCTCGGGGGTCAGGCTCCTAATGTAAAGCGATGCTTTATCATGCAAAAAATGATTTTACGTCTTATTTTCAGACTTAAAACCGGGACAAGCTGTAAACAGTGCTTTAGGGATAATAGCATACTAACACTACCTACAATGTATATACTCAAAGCATTATGTTATATAAAACAAAACATTCAAGAATTTGATACACTTGCTGAGTCCCATTCCCACAATACTAGATTTGGTGCCTCTTTATCGATTCCTAAGCACAATACTGCACTCTATGAGAAATCCTTTACTTATACTGGAATAAAACTGTATAATAAGTTGGATTCTAAGATCAAAACTAAAAACTATACGCAATTTAAGTGTGAATTAAAGCAAATAGTTTTACGGGGAGCATACTATTCTATTACCGAATTCTTGTGTAGTTACAATGTGTAATCTGTTATTTTCTTACCTACATGTGTTTTTAATCTGTTTTATTTAATTACTTTGACCATCACATCCACAGCATGATATTTATATCAAATTATTTACTACTTGTTTTTATTTATTTATATATTGTCATGTGGCTAAGTGAATAAATTTATTATTATTATTAATATAAAATCAAGGAAATGTTTAATATTATCGAAAACTGTTGTGAATCTAATTTTTGGTAAATAATTGTTTATTAAAAGTAAAATTTTCTCCTTGCTTTTTGTACTTTAGGCCCTATCTGAGTTACTATAGTTTTCATTGGATTTTCTTTAGTAAATAAAAGATACTATTAGAAAGAAAATATATTTTCTGCTAAGGAATAACACAATAATGTCGTAAGTTGGTTGATTTAATAAAACATATCATAATCCTCATCATCATCTTCGTCTGGAAGATCCTCATCAGAACTGATTTCATTACCTTGCGCGCTAATTAGTGATTAGTGAAAAACCGTTTCCCTGTTGTTTTTGCCATCCTGATTAAAGTCACCCATTGGTCGGGCGTATAGATGGCAGTCTAACGCTTTTTTGCGTTCTCTATTACTGCGTGCATACTATCATTCTGTGTATGCCCCTTCTCTAATAATCGGTGGGTAATGTCAACTTTTAGAGCAGTCGTCGCACAAGTGAACATTGAAAACAGAAAACGATTTCTATTCTGTCCATCACAGTTATCCGAATAGAAAATCAACTTTTTCACTCCTTTATTTGCATGCAACTTCATAAAATCAAATACACAGCTGCCAACTTCCTGTGGACCTCTTCCAGATATTTGTTCATGCCACGTATAGCAAAAACCACTATTGTTTCCTACATCATAGACAGTAAAATTATAGGTAGCGTATTTGCTTTTGTAATAGAAGACACTCACTTCCGACATTGGAGTTATAAGAACCTTTTGTAGGTCAAAACAAGCTACTAAAATTGTTTTGTCACTAGGTGGTAATTCTATATCAGAATTTTTTAGAGCTCGAGCTGCATCCTTGTTTTTCTGATGATTTTCATAGTTTAATTGTAATTTTGATTTCAGTTGCTCATCAGCCATTTCATATGCATTGCATATTTCGTATTGGTCTTTCTTCGGCTTATGAAAACCAATATTAAATTCTAAGGTAAAAATGTCTCGATATTGCCGTTCAGTTGCCTTAATTTTTATCTGTTTGTCGTCCGCCCATTCTTTATACAACCTAAACATCTTCCGCATACTCAGACCTTTCTCTAAATACATTGGAGTCTTTCCAAATGGCACTAATGGAAAAAGTTTGATGTGCTCTCTGACGCTGTCTTGCACTTTAGGATCAATTTTATTTGGCCTGTTATGATGTTTTCCTCTTTGATCAAAAGCGACTGTTGTATTATCATTATCCTTGATCTTCTTCAAAGTAGTTGTGACATACATTTCAGATATGGCCAATGTATTTAAGAACATTGTTTTACATACCAGCTTCTCATCATTGTCCATGAGAAAATAATACTGCCTTGAAACTGTTCTTCTTGAAATCTCTGCGCCAACGGTTTTTTCAACAGTCCTCACACATCTTGCAATAAAATCCCATAGTCTGGTATGATCTCCCAAAACCCAAAATGCGGTAAAAATAGACTTTCGTTGATCTTCAGTAAGGCGTTCTTGCCATTTTTTCCTACAAGATATTTTGCATGCTGGTCGAATACTTTTAGACAAAAATTTTTTGCCTGACCTATTTTCATGTTCAATAGCATTATTCAAGTCTTTTTTAGGGTTCCGTACCGAAAACGGAACCCTTATAGGATCACTTTGTTGTTCGTCTGTCTGTCCATCTGTCTGTCTGTCTGTCTGTCCGTCTGTCTGTCTGTCAAGACCATTTTTCTCAGGAACGCGTAGAGGTAACAAGTTGAAATTTGTATCAAATACTCGGGTCTGCGGTCTCTTTCAGCTGTGAAAAAATCAAACTTGTAAGTCAACGCGACCAAAACATATGACCGTTTATGTCGCATATTTTGCGATTTCACAAGGGAATCAAAACATATAGAGTACTTCCCGTTGACCCAGAATCATGAAATTTGGCAAGAAGCGGTGTCTTACAGCACATGTAAAGGGAAAAATCTGAAAACCGTAATTATGTAGTTTAATTACAAGAAAAATGCGAATTTACTATTAGAAACTTATGAAAATACACTAATGTTGTCGTAGTGGTATTGTCAGGCTCCAGAAGCATATGGGTTGCATACAGATAGGTCCTCCTCGGTTAGGTCCGAAGGTTAAAAAGTATGTGTTGGCACAAAGCTGTTTATTCTGAATTTTCTTTGTTTATATTCGTTATGCATTTCATCACGTACGCTCTATATACATAATACTACATACTCGCAAAGTCCCGTAACATCCTGCATATATTATATTTCGTCTAATTTTTCTTTATAATCTACATATACTTAAATCACGTACGCCCTATATTTTTTGGTGGTCAATTGCCCAAAAGCTGTCAATTGAACAACTGAATGTTGAGTTGAGTATCGAAATAGATCTAGAAATAGTTAATATATTAGTTTATATTAGATCTAGAAATAGTTAGATCTTAATATAAGTATAAGTGAATAAGTGTAATACTAAAATAAAGTTTTCTTTTTATAAGTTTAAAAATATTCGCGTTATTAAAAAAAAATACCCTGTATACCTTTATACAGGGTATATAGGTATACAGGCAAAATTGAGCAGTAAAAACAAATAGTAAAGTTCCAGAACCCCTAAACACTGATAGTGAATCAATAGTGAAAACAGTGGTAGGGGCATGTATGGTAATAAAATATAGGGTAGAATTCCATCGTACGACAGCGACATCTTGAGGTTATGCTTGCATCGGTACTAAGATGGTCGTGATTTCAGGAGGGCCACTTGTCAAGTTAACTGAATGTGCTTGCTACGTCCTCCTCAAAAAACCTTACCTTACTTACAAGTTTGTACGGAACCCTCGGTGCGCGAGTCACAACTCGCACTTGGCAAATCTATCCATTCATTTTCATTTCTAGAACGCTTTCTACCTGGGTTATTTTTAACTGAAATTTTACGCTTTTTAACTTTTACGGCAGCTTTAGACGACGTATCATTATCTTTTTGAGCCAAGTGCTGATGATTTGCGGTTTAATTTAAAGGCGCTATATCAGTATCTAAAAAACTGGAATCAGTTTCTTCAACATCAGAAGACCTATATTCTGGATCTGCATCGGAGTTAACAAAATCTGATTCGGCTTCCCCAGGATAAGACTCCATTGTAGAACCATCAATTTTATGTCCAACTGTAGGTTGAATATTTTTAATAATTGGTTTAGTTAATGGGGTAGTAATCTCTAGAGATTGATAGCAATGATTTTCAAAAGTTTTTAGCTCAACCGTTCCACAACTTGATGAGGTATGGGTAACTAGTGAGCTCGGTTCATCCCCATCACTACTGCTCACTTTTTGGGCGTCATTGTCATCGCTACTTATTATTGTATTGCTTTCTATCACATCTGAAATTAAAACAATCTTAAGTATCTAGAATCAATCACAAGAAAGTGTTTTTGAGTCTTGTAATACAAGTATTTATTCTCATTTTTAGGTTAGAAGATTGTTTTTTTACTAAACTACAACAAGACACAGTGCAATTACTTACCTACAACTTCATTTTGATGCTCACGTTCTATTTTTTCACTTTTGTCACTATCAACGAGTTGCAAGATATATTTTGTTCTGCTTGATATCATTTTTAACAACAGTTAACAATATGCTAATCGCCAACAATATCGTAACTTTGAGTAATAACCAAAACACTCCGGGATTTTCAACTACTAACACTATAGTAACTCAACATACGACATTTCTCTTTGGAAGTGGTGGGGAGTCTGTGATTATAAAAGCTATAGTAACTGAGTTGCGATATTCTTCGTCTAAAATAAATTTAACTTTGGACTTATATTTCAATGTGTTTTATTGGTTGCCCACAATGGATATTGAGCTACGATACTTTTATAAGGAAATTTTACATCCATACCCGATTCTTTGACCATCGTAACTCAAAATCACATTTTTATGAGTTACTATAGTTTTCGTTGGGGGCGTCGATATGACATATAATATAATATAATAATAATAATATAATAATAATAATATAATAAATATAATATAATAATAATAAATAATAATATAATGAAGCGATTAAATATTTTTAACGGTCATAAATTTTTCAAAAGATTATTTAAATATTTTAACAGTCTTTCAAAATATTATTTTGGTTTATTGGCATACGAAATATGCTTTGTTTAATTGTAATTTCATTCAAGATGTTTTTTAATGTTGATTGTTACATACTCTCAGTAAAAAGTAGTAAGAATAAATTTAAAAAATATATTATTCTTGAGATGTCCACTCTCGTGTTACAATGGAACAGAGACAACTGCCTACACTGGAAAAGCGACAACACTACATTATTGAACACTACAGTCAGTGTTGCTGAATTGGTATCTCGCTGCACTAGAAGTGGCGTAAAGCGCTATTCACGAAACCTGTGACGCCAAGCGCACCATTTTCAAACTTTCACAAATGTATTTAAATATTTTACATTAAAATCTCGTGACCCCAAGATTTCGCTAAACTACCCATTTTGGGGTCGCGACCCATAGAAGTCCTGGTCTAGATTAATACCGCCTTCTCTAGACTTGTACAGCCTTGTCTAGACTTGTACAGTCTTGTATAGACTTGTACAGCCCTGTCTAGGCTTATGTAGCCTTGTATAGACTCATCCATCCTTGTCTTGTCTTTACAGCTTTATCTAGAGTTGTACCCCATCGCCTAGACTTATACAGCCTTGTCTTAATTTATACTACCTTGTCTAAACATACACAGCCTTTTCTAGGATTATGTGGCTTTGTATAAACTCATCCAACCTTGTCTTGTCTTGTGCAGCTTTATCTAGAGTTGTACCGCCTTGTCCAGACTTGTACATCCTTGTCTAGATTTATGCAATCTTGTCTATACTTGTACAGCCTTGTCTAGTATTGCACAGCCCTCTTTAGGCTTATGTAGTCTTGTATAGTGTCATCCAACCTTGTCATCCCTCGCATAGCTTTATCTAGATTTGTGCCGCCTTGTCTAGACATGTATACCCTTGTCTAGATGAATACTGCTTTTTCTAGACTTGTACAGCTTTATCTAGAGTGATGCCGCCTTGTCTAGACTTGTACAGCCTTGTCTAGATTTATCTAGACTTTTTTTTAAATTCTCCTGGAATATTTATGATCTGTCTAACGACAATAAGTAAATGTGGTGTAACATCGTCAACTCTTGTAAGTATTTACCCAGTGGTAAATACCTCTTCATCCTACGGTACTCATATTACCATATCAAGCGGGAGTCTGCGTTTCAATCTACGATTTCCATGTCCAGTGAGAAGTCGGCTTGCAAGAGTGTTCGGGTGTACTTTGAGTCTATCAGAGTATGTGCTGGAATGTTCTTCAATCACTTCTTTCACAAGTTTAATGTTAAGGTCGTGGTTAATGATACTATTTGTTACAAACCATGGTGCATTTACTATCATTCTTAAGGTTTTTGATTGAAATCTTTCTAGTATCTGGATATTTGAGATGCACGCTGAACTCCATAGCTGACTCCTGTAGCTCCGTACTGGCTTCAGAACAGAGTTATATAGTAGAAGCTTGTTTTCCAATGAGAGTTTTGATTTTGGACCGAGTAGCCAATACATTTTCCTTAGTTTAAGATTAAGTTGCTTTCTTTTTGTCCACATGTGCTTTCGACAAGTTTTTGATCTATGTGCATACCTAAATATTTCGCTGAGTCTGATTGAGGTATCTGCCGGCCATTCAATTTTACTGGTGGACAGGTTTCCCTTCTGAAGGAAAAGGTGACGTGGACTGATTTTAACTCATTTGCTTGGATTTTCCACCTTTTTAGCCAGTTTTCTAGTGCATTAAGATGCAGTTGGATTCGTTTTGCTGCCACAACTGGATCTGAATGGGATGCCATTATACGAATAGACATCTAGAGCCTTGTCTTAATTTATACAACCTTGTCTAGACATGCACAACCTTGTCTAGGATTATGTAACTTTGTATAGACTCATCCAACCTTGTCTTGTCTTGTGCAGCTTTATCTAGAGTTGTACCGCTTTGTCTAGACTTGTACATCCTTGTCTAGATGTATCTATATCAATCTTGTCTATACTTGTACAGCCTTGTCTAGTATTGTACAGCCATCTCTAGGCTTATGTAGTCTTGTATAGTCTTGTATAGTGTAGTCTTATATATCGCTGTGTCATCTGCATATGTTGCTGTTAGAGTGTGGGCTGTGGTGGACAGATCTGCGGTGTATAGAAGGTAGAGTACTAGGCCTAGTACACTTCCCTGTGGTACACCGGCTTGAACTAATTTTAGATTGCTTACCTCGTCCTTGTATTTGACTGCAAAATATCGATCACTTAAGTGTGATTTAAGTATTTCATACAAGTGATGTGGAAGTTGCTGTCTGATCTTGTATAACAGTCCAGTATGCCACACCTTGTGAAACGCTTGTGCAATATCTAGAAATACTGCTGAGCAGTATCTCTTCGCTTCAAAGTCCTCACTAATCTTTCTTACGATTCAATGGATTTGCTCTACCGTTCCATGTTGTTGCCTGAATCCGAATTGATGTAGTGGGATTAGATTTTTGTCCATTGGAGTTAGTCGTTTTAGTAAAAGTTTCTCGAATATTTTTGAGAAATGGGCAACAGACTTATAGGCCTGTAAGAGGTAACTACATTTGGGTCTTTTCCTGGTTTTGTTATTGGAATTATTTGGGCTAGTTTCCACTGCGCAGGAAAGTATGAAATTTAACTCAAACGTAGCGCTGCATTGAACAAAATAGTGAGGAATCGTATTATTTATTCTGGTAGCTCGCGCACTATCATTCCAGAGATCAGATCGCATGCAGGTGATTTTTTTATATCAATATTTTTAATTATGGAAGACACTATTGGAAAGTCCATTTGATATGGACCTTCTAGAGATGCGTTTTTGTCATTATCTTGTGTTGGAGGTACTGTGGGATTTGGTTAAAAAACTTTCTCTAGATGTTCAGCAAAGACTTTAGCTTTTTCTTTATTATCTCTGGCCCATTTACCGTTTTCTTGTCTAATTGGTGGGATTTGCTAAATTGGGCGTTTAATTTTTCTCATCGCTTTCCCTAGTGAGTAGTCGGTTATTTCAGTTGGTGTTAGACTCTCTAAATGTTCTTGTATAGTACGATTTTTTTCTTGATCTAGTAGTTTTTTAAGATCGCTAACAGCTTTATTAAATTTTGATTTGTCTTGGCTTGGCATCTTGTGGCGTGGCATCTTGTGGCATCAGATGGCTTGGCATCTTGTGCATTGTAGAATATCTCTTTTCCTATGTGGGGGTTCAAATTTTATTATCAAGTTTATTAGACGTTCGATTTTATAGATGTCCTTGTTATTTTCACTAGTCGTTAGTTCAACAAGAATAATGGAAGTGGTGTTTTGTCAGTTTGCTTTACTATGTTCGTAATTCGAATTACATTATGATTTTTACTTTGTAATTCTGCTTTAAGATCGTTGATGTCCACCGAGGGATGCATATTCCGTAAGACTACTTTGAAGCATCTATCTTGTTTCCTTTGGTATGTGTAGAATTTTGTTTTCTTGGCCTTTAATGCTTCGATGATAGGCAAGTATATTTCAGAATAGTTAGGTTGAATTTTTACCTGCTCTTGAGGGAGCGTTTTTAAAGTATAATCGTCTTTAACAATGCTGTCCAATAGCTCTTGTAGTGGACGGATGTTCTTCACGCCGATGTTCTTTACGCAGATGGGCGGTGATTTTATAATTTTTTTTATAGGTTCGACTGCATTTTCGTTCTCTTCGTTAAGGCTTTGGTATGAGTTTGAAGTTGGTATTGGTTCATTGGGGGGCATTCAACCAATAATCCTTGATTGTTGTTGGACGTTTTGGTTTGTTAATTGTGTCGCGGCTATTTCTGGACCTTTTCTTGTAGATTACATTTTCCCAGTTCTCTTGGTCTTGTGGGATTAATTTTTAGTCCGGGCCTGCCTTGCAGCAGAAGGTGGACGCTTTTACCGTTTGATAGTTTTTATGTCTTGTTTTGATTTGTAATTATATTCTGCTTACACGTTTTGTTTTTGATGTTGGGTTTTCATACACTTAGACACCAAAACTCCGTGGTTCACATTAAAATTAATAGCTACTTATACTAGCTTTAATTTAATATTTATTAGCACGTTTTAACATATTGACATTTGGTGTCAATCGATCGCAACTGACTCGGACTTGTCTAGACTAAGACAGCTTTGTTTAGACATGTACAGACCTGCCCGGGCTTATGTAGCTTTGTATAAACTCATCCAACCTTGTCTTGTGTTGTACAGCTTTATCTAGAGTTGTACCGCCTTGTCTAGACTTGTACAGCCTTGTCTAGATTAATACAGCCTTGCTTAGATCAGTTAAGCCTTGTCTAGACTTGTACAGCCCTGTCTAGGCTTATGTAGCCTTGTATAGACTGATCCAACCTTGTCTTGTCTTGTACAGCTTTATCTAGTTGTACCGCCTTGTCTAGACTTGTACAGCCGAGTCTAGAATAAGTAAAATGCCTTGTGTTTTCTTTACATTATAAAAGCTTGTTAGGCCAACTCTTGATATTGACACCCAATATTTTAAAATGATTGGACAATTTGTTCCCAATGATATATTTTAACGATAATCGCCGACTTGTTTTACGATCATCGTGTGAAAAAGACGCTTTTTATCTTTATGATAATTACTTTTTGCACAATGGATACTTCCGATGTTTCAGATTCCCCTACTTGTCGTTACGACAGAATAGTCGTCGTTGGCGCATCGAGGGGTGAAAGTATAGACATTCTTTGCGAAATAGAATCGGATCCGCCGGCGAAAAGCTATCGATGGAAGTTCAATAATTCCGGTGAAACCTTGGACGTGGCCGCTGAAAGATTCGCGAAGACTAGTAATGGGACAGTTAGCGTTTTAAGGTACACACCGGTTTCGGAATTGGATTACGGCTCTTTGTCTTGTTGGGCCGCGAACTCCGTCGGTCATCAAGTTAATCCTTGCGTGTTCCAAGTTGTCGCAGCTGGTAATCCATACATAATTAGATTACTTCCGTGAATATTAATTGCTTTCTGTTTTCTAGGTAAACCGTTTCCGGTTAGAAATTGCACTTTGTCAAACCAAACGAGTAGTTCCGTGGATGTGTACTGTTTGGCTGGATTTGATGGGGGTCTTCCGCAACATTTCCTGCTGGAATTATATTCAGCCAATTCCGGTGTTCCTCGATATAACATCACGTCACTAGCAGAACCTTACTTTTTCCTGGACAACTTAGAACCGGATGTCACGTTCCGGATTGTTGTGTTCGCCGTAAACGCTAAAGGAAGGAGCAACGGCGTCGTCCTTGAGGAAGTCACATTTAGAGATGCGGAGAAACGAACAGGTAACATTTATCATAATTTAGATAAATTATAGTATACCACTAAATTTAAAATATAAAAAAGTTTTTTGAAGAAGTGCTTTTAAAATAACAAATAACAAATAAATATACTGCTAGATTAAACTAAAGTTAATAGATATATTTTGTTAATTATCTAGTTTGATAATTGAAGTTATAGATAATCTTGTGTAAATTATTTTAGAAGGATGTTATTTGATGGCTGTAATGTTCATTTTACTTATTTAGTTTTACATGAGATGATATCTAAATCTAATGTAGTGTAAATGTTAAGCATGGAAGTCACATCTTAGGTGATATGTCTCTGTCTGTTGATAGGGCGTTGGAAAACTGTCACTCCAACGTCACCCTTAACACTTACGCCAACAAATGGTTTCTAACCGTTTGAATCCTATGGAGTATTTAGACGATGATTATTTATAAAATAAGATTTCCAGGCCATATGAAACTGGGAGGTTCACAGATAGAACTGGGTGGAATCGAATAGTTTAAGCTGACAGTTTTCATAATTCATTAACAGAAGATATTAATATTTATAATTAATAAATTATCCGAGTGAATGAGTTGGAAGAATAGAAAATCAGTGACACCGTTTAATCTGTGATATACCATAACCTTTGCCACTTTTACCATTAAATCCCATTTATATCTTATGTCAGCTTATCGACAGGATATTTGCATTATAGGAAGGCGTGCCGTTGCTTCCTGTACGGTCATCCATCTTGAATTGAATGAAATTGACACCTCGATTCAATTGAATAGCGTTCGAATATAATGGAACTCTGATAAGACTAAACTCCCTTAATTGTTCCTAAACTAAATTTATATTGATCCACAATGAATTTTAGTTTCCAAACAGAATTTATTTTTATATAAATAAATAAATAAATAGATTATTATGAAAATATAGGTTTTATATTTATGCATAAATACATGTGGAAAATAATATTAGTTCAAGCGGCACAATACAGGGTGTTTCAAAAAGAATATACGTATTTCGCCTGCATATATTTATTAAGCTTTAAGATATACGAATATGAAACTTTACACACATATTTACGGACCTCTCAAATTTAGATTGCAGATGTTCAATATGTCCTCCATCAGCGACACGAACAATATCACACCGATACTCAAAATCCTCCCATACTCGTATACTCAAATTCCTCCCATACATGTACTAGATTCGCTCAAAGTCAATGTATTTTGTGCGATATCACGATCATCTGTTAACGGCTCATTCGAAATTTGTTGGAAACACGGTTAACGGTCAGCAGTATCTCTTCTTCTTAATCTAACGTCTTGGCAGACGTGTAGTGACAGGTCATGAATGTCGGTCTCCATCAGGCCCCCTCAAGTTGATCCCTTGCTTGATGGTATCTCGCCATCGCAATCGGTCAGCTATTCCACGTACAGCGGTCTCAATGTCAGTGTGGAGAAGCTGCCTGATGATATCTATCTAGCGACAGGGAGACCTCCCTCTTCTTCTCCCACCGTTTGGCTTAACATGCCCGATCAATTTTTCCATGTTACTTCTTGTTACATCTCCGAAAAACTTCTATATGCGGCAGTAAACCAGACTTGAGAGTCGTTGTTTGGGTTTGATCTCGTTAAGGATGGAGATATTAGTACGTTGTGCAGTCAAGGGTATTCTAAACATTCTCCTCCAACACCACCTTTCGAACGCATCCACTCGACGACGGTCAACCGCACGTAGTGTCCATGTCTCCGCCGCATAGCCAAATACAGAGAAGACCAGCGCATGGACCAGGTTGATCTTCGTGTTACTGGTTATGTTGATATCCTTCCATACTGGAATAAGCTGGGACATGACGGTTCTTCCCAGTTGTATTCGTGTATACATCGTGCAGTCCAGGGTATTCTAAACATTCTCCTCCAACACCACCTTTCGAACGCATCCACTCGACGACGGTCAACCGCACGTAGTGTCCATGTATCCGCCGCATAGCCAAATACAGAAAAGACCAGCGCATGGACAAGGTTGATCTTCGTGTTACGTCTTATACTGCTATTTATACTAGAGTGAGATTGGACATGACGGTTCTTCCCAGTTGTATTCGCCGGCGTATTTCGGGTTCACATCCCTAGTTATTAATAATGGCACCCAGGTGTATAAACTGCTCGACGACATCATATTTTCCAACATTAAGGATATTTGGCCAGTTATCATTTGAGCGGTCAACAATCATCGCTTTCGTCTTCTGGATGTTTATTTGAAGACCACACCCCAGACTGACGCATTTAAACCTCTCAGATAGGGCTATGAGTTCATCTGCGCTGCTCGCCACTAGCAGTGTGTCATCCGCGAATCGGAGATTGTAGATTTTCTTCCCGCCTATTGTGACCCCTGATGACAGATGGGCAAGACGAATCCTTGAATGGAGGCCTAGATCGGAAGCCTTCAAAAATAGAGGGCGCTCCCCACCAGATGGACCGACGACTTAAAACACATCAGTACCAACTGGATGCAGTCAGCACAAGACCGAGGACAGTGGAAACTATTGAGGGAGGCTTACGTCCAGCAGTGGACTTCAATAAGCTGATTGATGAGTGTGACCCCTCCGTCCCAGTCATTTATTGCATAGCGCATGATACTTTCGCTGTATGTGTTAAATAATAGTGGTGAGAGTATGCAGCCTTGCCTTACTCCTTTTCTAATTTTGAATTCGGAGGATAGATGTTTATCGACTCTGGCCACAGCGATGCTTTCTTGATATAAACTCCTAATTAGGAGGACGATATGCTCTGGTACTCCCATTTCTATGAGGGTTGGCCACAGTTTGTGCCATTTAACTATCAAAAGCCTTCACATAGTCCACTACGCAGATATACATGGGCGTGTAATATTCCCTAGCCTTTTCTATCAGTTGGCGCAGGTTTAGTATCTGCTCTCTTGTGCCACGCCCTTTAACAAACCCAACCCTTGGCAACTTGCCAAGCAGTGAAAGCCTGTAGTCTAGAATGTATAATGTGGAGCATGACTTTGCTTACATGGGGTATAAAAGCGATAAGACGGTAGTTATCGCATTTGATTGTGACCACTTTTTGTGCAGGGGGATAATAATTGAGGCTGTCGATTCGTTGAGCCATATTCCTGTTCTCCATATCATTTGACAGATCATGTAAATTACTTTTATTCCTTCATCCATTCCCACGTCACAGTGTTTTTAGAATTCCGCCAGTAGTTATGTCTATTCCAGTGGATTTATTCTTTGCAAGTCTCTTAATGGCCGCGAGTACTTCCTGTAGCAGTATGCCGGGTTCTTCGTCCCAATTGCTAATATCTAGGGTTTCATTCTGTTCTTCAATGTAGAGCAGTAGTTCTTAACCTTGCTGAAAGTACAGAACCCCATCAGTTTCATATGAGCATTTTTCAAATTCAATACATAGGTATATATTTTATTGGTCCACAAAATAAACAAAACCATTATAGAGCAAAACATTACGAACAAAGAACAAAATATTGAGTACAAAGAATAATACATTAAGAACAAAGAACAAAATTACAAATCAGACTGCTGCTGTTGCCTTTTACAAACCAGTTCGGAAATGCGAGGCTTTACCTTGGCAAGTGCCACTCGCATGTCATTTTCGCAACTAAGTCTGTTCCTTTTCTTCGTTTTAATGTCCAGCATCCTCGAAAAGGATTGCTCGCAAAGATATGTTGTCACAAACGGTATCAAAATCTCCAGAGCTTTCTTCGCAATAGCAGGGTACGTTACTATTTGGTGGCACCAAAACGATGAGAGCGTTGTTGTTTCGAAGAGTTGCTGTTGAACCTGGCTCTGCCGAATTTCAATGATTTCATCCAGGTATGTATCATTGACATCTGTTGTCTCAACATCAAACGTAAACGGCTGCCTCACTCATACTGGATATAACTCTCTTGAAGGGAAGTACCCTTTAATAGGCTTTGCAAGCTCGTGGAAATTGCGTGCTTCAGTTCCCCCGATACAGAAATATCTCCGATTCCAGGCACATCTTCGATCTTATTTACACATTCGTCTAGAAGGGGAAAGTTTGCAAAGTTACCGCTTTCTGTTCGTCGTTTCCACAACGGTAGCTTTTTTTGAAACGCCTTCAGGTTTTCTTCCGCTTTGATGATGCTGACACCACCGCCCTGCAGCTGTTGATTCAGATGATTGAGAGCTGCGAAGATATCAGCCATGTACGCAAGCATGAGAATAAATTCAGAATTTTTGAAGCAATCTGCATGACCATGTTGGTGCTCTTGCAAAAACAGGGCTAATTTCTCACGTATGGCAAAAACACGATTCAGAATCTGTTCCCGGGATAACCACTGAACGATTGAATGATACAGAAGTACCTCGAATTCAGATCCCATTTCTTTACACAGCTCTTTACACACACAGCCCATTTCTTTACCTTGAAAATGCGGTGCCTCAGAGCAGAATTCCGCACATAGTTCACGCATTCCACTACGATTTTTAAGACTTCTGCTAGTTTTGTAGGCATGGTTTTTGTTGCTAACGCATGCCTGTGAAGAATACAATGCGCAACAACGATGTGTGGTGCATCAGCTTTCACTAGCGCACCAAAACCAGACTTTCTTCCCAGCATGGCCAGCATTCTTTAAACCAGCATCTTTAAATCGACTGCCTTAGTTGTTTTAAGAGGCTTACATAATAAAAAATCTTCCTTTATCACGTCGTCTTTCACATAGCAGACGAATACTGCAAGCTGACTTAGATTGGAAACGTCTGTAGTTTCGTCGAGTTGAAGACTGAATTTTGCCGGGCTTGAAATCAGATCTGCAATTACTTGGGCCAAGATATCTTTGCTGATGTCGTCTATTCTGTCACTGATGGTGTCATTTGAAAGAGGAATTTGGGATAACTTTACTTCAGCCGCTTTTCCCAGCTTGATATTCGCCATCTTCAACACGGCTGGTTTTGTGAGTTTTTCTCCAGTATTGTGTGGTTTGCCCTGCTTTGCGATAAGGTAAGCAACTTTGTACGATGCTGTAAGGATCGGTTTGTCGATGGGTACAAAGCCGAGGACAGACAGAGTACCCTTTTCATCAAATCTGTGCCTCTTCACCTTCAATTTCCATGCAGATTAAAGAAGTGTTCTCTTAGTTTTGTCGGTGCTAGACTAGAATTGCTGAACTTGGCATTGCAAATCATGCAATTAGGATGCCGAGTCCCATCACGTTCCGTTATACATGTGTTTCCATATTGTACATATTCGTCCGACTACTTTCTTTTTTTGCTCGACATAGTATGAAATTAAAATATTAAGAAATCACACGACATACAATCACGACAGTCACAATTCGAATACTGGGCGCACCAAATTTTCTGCAGCATAGAAAGGTCAAGCACTGTTGCGTGATCACCCGCAGCCAATGATAGACGAGTGGTGGGGCGTGTCATCTCGAACGAATGAGTCGGGTGTGTGCTTTACAGTCTTGCAGGTCGTTTCTATAGCATTAGTTTCCGAAACCAATACGGTTTCTACGTCACGGTGACGTCGGGTGGTTGACCTCCTTCGAACCCCTGAGACTGACTTCCCGAATCCCTGGGGTTCGTTCGAACCCAGGTTAAGAACCACTGCTGTAGAGGTTTTCACAATATTTGCTCCAGATTTCTTTGATCTCGTCTATATCTGTTTTTAGGTTGCCGTTGGGATCGCAGGCTTGAATTTGCCGGTTATATATTTTATTTTCGCAAACGCATCTTTCGGCTGTGTGGTATTGACATGTTGTTGAATTTCTTTGCAGATATTGTTGATGGACATTCTTGTCCTTTCTGCAGTTTGCCTGAATGAGATTTCAGAGTTTCTTATACTCATCTTGCTGTTCCTTGTTGGTAAGGCCGTTTGTTTTCAATTTTCTCCTAATTTCAACTATGCTATCAGACATCCAATGTTGTTTCTTGACAGGTTTGATTTTCGGTTTTGTTACCTCTAGCGTTGATATTATTGTGTTTTGTGTTCATCCACATCTTGTTTGGATTTGCGTATTGTTTTGGCAGTATATTGCTTTCGATGTTACGATCTAAGGCAGTCTTGAAGGAAGCTTTATCCAATATCAGTAGTAGCTTGGATTTTGGGATTGATCTCTTGCATGCTTGGAGTTTTATTCGGACTTTGCATACTGAAAATTGGTGATCCGATCCGCAGTTATCTCCCAGGAGTGTCATTACCGATAAAATGGATGTTCACCTGCGTCCTCTTATTAATATGTAGCCTATCCGATTCTTGGTCTTCTTATCGGGTGAGGTCCAGGTGAATAGACGGCGTATATGTTGTTTGTATTCTGTATTCGTGATGCACTAGTTATTATCAATGCAAAATTGTATCAGTCTTTCACCCCTATCGTTTCTAGTTCCTATGCCGTATTGCCCTACCCCATGGCGCAGGTGATCGTCCTCGCCCGTACATCCAACTTTGGCATTTAGATCACCCAGAATTATTAAGATCTCTCGGTTTGGTATCTCTTCCGTACTCGCTCGGTTTGGTATTTCATTAATCAAGGTTTCAAGGGAAGCATAGAAGTTTTCCACTTCCTCGTCACTTGCGTCTGTTGTAGGTGCATATGCTTGGATTATGTGAACATTGCAGGGAGCTGCATTAAATCGGACGCAGATTAAGCGTTCGCTTTTGACTTTGTATCCGGTGACTGCGTTGTTTACTCGGTTAGATATCATCAATGCAAAACCTCCGTAACTTCGGTCTTCCAAACCGGAAAAATACACTTGGAAATCCGCAGCGCAAAAATGACCACTTCCTCGCCAGTGTGTCTCAGCAATTCCTGCAATCTTTATATTGCAGCGTTTAAGTTCATTTTGTATTATTTGATGTTTCCCAGTCTGCAACAGCCCTCGGACATTCCAGGTTGCTATACGGATTCCTTCGCTGGTCGCCGATTTTCCATGTGGAGTCCAGCGGTCCACATGCCCAGTAACTAATTTCACACTGTCTATCCCAGACGCAGAACAGCGCCGGTTGTTAGTCGGTTCGCCCGACGAAAATTTTCCAATAGGAGTCGACATTTCATTTATGTTTTCATGGGAGCATAGTGCAATAGGTTCCCGTGTCTTTCTGCACCGAAGTGTTCCAACCGATATAGTCGTTCCACAACCACGCGTGGAAGTGTTCGTCAGTGCTTCAATAAGCCGTACGGAAGTAATTCTTCGACCGCCCTATATCAGTGTTGATAGGACTGCTGCCTTCTACCAGATCTTCGCCATATCTGGCTACCCTCATTTTAGTTTCGCCTGCAGATCGGTGCAGTTGGCCGGGGTGTGGCACGTGGAGCCATAAGTGAGAGCTGGGGAGCTTGTGGGGACCAGTTGCCATTGCCCATCTCCCGTCTAAGACGCTTGATGCGACCACCAATGACAAAAGGTGCTACCTCTACATCACCCACCAATCTACATCACCAATAGTTGTTTCTGAGGCTGCACGAAGATAACTTAATTTTTCAACAAGACGGGGCACTCCCTCACTAGAGTCGCCAATGAAACTCTGAATGAAACTCTACCGCACCGTTGGATTGGTCGTCAAGGAGCTGTCGACTTAGCATGTCTTAGCTTAGCTCTACGGTCACCGGATTTGACACCCTGTAACTTCTTCCTGAACCGGATCCGTTTTGCTATAACATCAGTGACGAAGGACATGCTTGCCTGAGTATGGGAGGAATTTGAGTATCGGTGTGATATTGTCCATGTCGCTGATGGAGGACATATTGAACATTTGTAATCTAGACTTAGGAGTAGATTGCATCGCTCCTGTTATACCCAAGCCCGCGAGCAGTTGAAGCCTTTGTAGCATGCTTTGGGTCTTTTTCCCCCCTTTGTTTTGTACCACCATAGGAGTGAACCGTAGGTGATAATCGGTCTTACCACTGCTGTGTAAGATCATAGGACCATTTTGGGTTTTAGTCCTCATGTTTTCCAAAAAAGCTTGAGGCAGATCCAAAAGACCGCTGTGGCTTTAGAGAGCGTTTTGTTTAGATGCGAGTTCCAAGTGTGTTTCTTATCCAAGGTTACCCCTAGGTATTTCACCGGAAAACTCAACGTCTGACCGTCAATGCTCGGAGCTTTCAAATTCAGCTTCCTCTTTTAGATAAAGGGGACCGTTACTGTTTTGCTCGGTTTCACACTAAGGCCCTCCTTCTTGCTCCAACAGTTGATGTGTTAAGTGCACTCTCTGCAAGGTTCATGATTGTACTACCAAACTTACCCCTTATTATGATAGCAACATCGTCTGCATAACCAACTGCCTTATACCCGTTCTTTGTTAACACATCTAGGAGATTAATAACGACCAGGCACCACAGCAAAGGCGATAACACCCCCCGTTGTGGGCAGCCTCTCACTGTAGTTACCGTCCTCGTTGATCCCCCCAGTGCGGCGGTAACTTTACGATTGGTCAGCAGGTCTTGAATCCACTCAAAGATAGGGTCTTCGATCCCTTTGTTGGTGGCTGCATTCTTTATTGATAAACGGGTTGTGTTGTCAAACGCTCCCTCTATATCTATAAAGATTCCTACTGCAATTTCTTTGCAGTCCAGTGCTGCTTCCAATGTGGTCGTTATCTCGTGTAGAGCGTCCACTGTAGATTTGCCTGACTGATAAGCGTATTGGTGCTTATGGAGAGGACTTCTTTTGAGAGGTCCGCACCATATGTGATTGTCCACAAGTTTTTCATTGTTTTCAGGAGGAAGGAAGTGAGGTTAATTGGTCGGTAGGACTTTGCCAGGTCTTGAGGCCTACGCCCTGCCTTAAGGATGAATATCACCTTGGCCTCTTTTCATTCCAACGGTATATAAGCCAGTCGAAAGCTGACCTTAAATATCTCAGCAATGCATGGGGCCTATGGTTTCGATCCCCTTCTGCAGCATTGCCGGAAAAATGCCATCGGGTCCGGCCGACTTAAATGGCTTAAAACTGTTCACAGCCCATGCAACTTTTTGAACAGAAAACATGGTTGTGGCCATGTTTTTGCAGATTTTGGTTGGGGGCGATTTTCATCCGCTTTATCCCTTCACCAGTTATAGTTGATTTAGAGCCGGGAAAGTGTGTCTGCAGTAAAACGCTTAGACTTTCCTCTAAATCTTTGGTATACTTACCACTCGGTGTCTGAATAAGACCGATTTCATTTGAGTGGTCGTTTGCAAAAACCTTTTGCAGCCTTGCCGTTGGGGCCAATTGATCAATGCCCTCACAGAAGTCACGCCAGGTTTTCCTTTTCGACCTTCTCAATTCTTTATTATAATCAGTAAGTGCTACTCTGAAGGCTTCCCAGTTGCCTGTTCTTTTCGCACCGTTGAAAGCTTTCCTGGCCGTCTTTCTCAGACGTCCTAGCACTTTGTTCCACCAAGGAACAGCCCCTGACTTCTACATCTTTTTAAGAGGACCGCTAGTCTCATAGACGTGTGTTAGAACGCCTTTTAGATGAGACGGTGCTGCTTCCAGCTCGTCTGTTGTTTATTTTGGGGCGGAGACCTTCGGTTTCCTGTTTGAAGATCTCCTTATAGAGTTTACAATCAGTACACCTAGGGTTCCTGCGCTATTTTACCATATTGTGTATCTCACCTAAGTGGAACTCAATCTTTTGGTGGTCTGACATTGATGGCTCGTCGAGTACTCGTCAATCTTTGATTAACTCTATTGTAAAAGCATCAGCTAGAGTCAAAGCTAAAACCTCCTGTATGAATGCATTTACAAAGGTGGGTTTACTGCCATTATTAACGATCTCCAAATCGTTTGTACATAAGTATTCGAGTAATTGCTTACCTCTATTATTTATATCCGTATTTATATCCCACACCATATGATGTGCGTTGGCATCGCAGCCCAGAATGTAGTCCTTGTTGTCCTTTTTACACCAGTCCACGAGGCGTATAGTTTCCTCTGGTGGAGGGTTGTCCATATCACGCGGCAAGTAGACCGAGACCAAAATAATGTGCCTCTTGCCCCCTTTCGTCTCTATTTACCTAACAATTTACATAAATATAATTCAATTTATACTTCTATTAAAAAAATTCAAATAATTGAATAAACAATTGTAGATAAAACTAATACTAAGGAGTTTTTTGTAAGTACATTTGAAAATTGTTAATCTTTATTGGATGATAAACGAAAGAGATATATTTTTTCGGTACGATCTGATATAACAATAAAGGTGTGGTCAAACTGTTATAGGGATTTATTGCCGTGAATTTTCCGCTCAGTAATTCTAGATTACACTGATTGGATTGGTAGACTATCTGTTATTCCGTTTTAAGTACATGCCAATATTTCCACTTATCTAAAATTTATAGCACCGATATCTCTGATTGCAGCTTAAATCACAATTAAAAAACTTCTAGATTTACCTTCAAACCCACTATTTCTAAATAACACTTTTTTCAAATCATTTGTTGAAATTAAATATTCAAGACACGTGATAAACAAAATAGAATTTTGAATTTATCTTTTACTAGCTATGATTATTGTAATAATGTTGCAATGAAAAGTCGTAGTGAATTATCTGAATAACAATCGAATTTGAGGAGCTTTAGTGAAATGGACTTTAATCTAGAATTCAATTCCGCATAGGTAATTTGAGCCGATAATTGCCATGGTCCAGGCAACAGACAATGATAAAGCTGCACAATTTGAAATTTAATGTAAATATAGAAAGCATTTACAAAACGAAAAAGAATTCGAAACATCGTTCGTTGTGTTCGTTCACAATTGACCTGCCAGGCAGTTTATTAATGTAGAAAAAAGAAAAATTATATAATACAGAAAAAATATATAATAAAACTGTCATTATAATGTAATCAAATAAATGACCGTTCGGCCCCCACAGCTGCAATATGTGATTATTACAGTTTTTTCCGAACATTAATCTGTTCATTTATCACATAAAATCGATCCCGGACTGCCGACCAATATTAACCCAATTTTTAAAAATACCAGTCTTTTTTCACAAAAAAAGTAATCTGCACTAACTTAACAAAATTGTCTAACTACTCTAATATACTATCTGCTATAATATGTCTAGTTAACATTAACTATCTAGTTATATCCACTATTATGTTTGTTCTATTTAGAATCTAACGACTCGATCTATCGAGTCGTATCCAGTTAAAAATTTAGTTTAATTATAATAAATTAAATAATCTGATTATATTTTCATGTTTGATCCGATCATAAATAAACCGATTCAAGTAGAATTTCCTTTCAATTTACAGCAAATATATGTGATGGCCTATAGAGAACATCTAGTCGTTATTCTCAATATAGGGTCGGTTGGAATTCGGTAGCGATCGTATTGTAAGATACATTCGTAGCTGCCCTTTCGCATTAGGAAACTGCTACATCAGCCGCGGCCATAGCATCAGCATTGATGGGGGCGCGGTGCCGCAATGTACAAAGAAAACCGAAATATTATATAATCGGGAATTGGGATGAGCTAAATAAATCCCTTCGACCCTTCAGCTACCAAGTATCGATCCTATATCGTGGCTTTTCTTTCTTTGCAACGAAAGTATTTCGTAATGTACTTTGATAGTTGTTATATAAATACAAATTGTTATAGTCGTTTACGAATCGTGTGTGAAACGTGGAGACCTCAGAGGTCATAGATTTTTATTATTAGTTTTAGTGTATTGGTGGGATATCGGCATCTCCGGAGCCGATCTTTGAAATAGATTATTATTGCGGATCTTTGAATTAGATTATTATTGCAACTCTTCTCGTTTATTTTTAAATTATATTGTGAGTGATACGCGGTAGAATAAATATATCACTCACGGTTTGCAGAGGAATTTATTTACATTGACGATATATACAAATATACAAGAGATACAAACACTGTTGAGGGACTGGCGGAGCTGCAACGTCTTCGTGGAAGTTAGATATAACTTGAAGAAATCCGCACTGGACTGGACTGAGTGAAGCTGGACTCGCTGAACTGGACTCGACTGGTCTGGTTGACTGACTGCTGGTTAAGTCTGGTTGAACTGGCTGTGCTCGTCTGACTTCGTCCACTGGCTGGACTGAACTAACTTATTCCACTGGCTGGACTAGTGTGTCTGAGTGCACTGGCTGGACTGGTGTCTGAATCCACAGGCTGGACTGATTTGTCCACTGGCTGGACTGACTGAGTATGGTTGAATGACTGCTGGCTGGGTCTGGTTGAACTGGCTGTGCTCGTCTGACTTGGTCCTTATTCGGGGGACCAGGTATTTATATTATGTCCAGGTATACTGGTCCCTTATCTGGGGGTGATTATTTTTCTATATTCTACTATTTGTCGCTTTGGTGATTACCGATTCTCGGGAGAAAAACATCCTGTCTTGTTGTTGCAGGCGTCCTGGTAGACGGTTGAATTCGTTATCGTTGTCGCTGTTGCGGGGCTTGTTCGTAGACGTCTGGAAGATGGTTGAAGTCGTTACCGTAGACGTTGCTTGTTATTGCCAGCGTCCTGGTAGACGGTTTAATTCGTCATCATCGTCGCTGTTGCGGAGTTTGTTCGTAGACGTCTGGTAGACGCTTGAAGTCGTTACTGTAGACGTTGTTTGTCGTTGCAGGATTCCTGGTAGACGCTTGAATGCGTCATTGTAGACCTCGTTATTGCAAGTTTGTTGCAAGGGGTCTTAGTAGACGTCGTTCGCTGATAGGCGGTTTCCTATGCAAAACCAGCTTGCACGTATCAATCGCTGTTGCGGCGTTTGTCCGTAGACGTCTGATAGACGGTTGAAGTCGTTACCGTAGACATTGTTTGTTATTGCCTGCGTAATGGTAGACGGTTGAATTCGTCATCGTCGTCGCTGTTGCGATGTTTGTTCGTAGACGTCTGGTAGACGGCTGAGGTCGTTACCGTAGACGTTCTGTGTTGTTGCAGGTTTGTTGCAAGGCATTTTCGTGGACTTCGTTTGCTGATAGGCGGTTTCCTACCCAAAACCAGCTTGCACCTATCAATCGCTGTTGCGGCGTTTGTCCGTAGACGTCTGGTAGACGGTTGAAGTCGTTGCCGTAGACGTTGTTTGTTATTTCCGGCGTCCTGGTGGACGGTTGAATTCGTAGTCGTCGTCGCTGTTGCGGGGTTTGTTCCTAGACGATTGAAGTCGTTACCGTAGACGTTGTTTGTTGTTGCAAGCGTCGCAGTAGACCGTTGAATGCATCATTGTAGACCTTGTTGTTGCAAGTTTGTTGCAAGGCGTCTTGGTAAACGATTGAAGACGTCATCGTAGACGTTTGTTGTTGCAGACGTTGTAGTGAACGGTTGAATGCGTCATTGTAGACTTTGTTGTTGCAAGTTAGTTGTTGCAAAGCGTTTTCGTGGACGTCGTTTGCTGATAGGCGGTTTACTATGCAAAATCAGCTTGCACCTATCAGTCGCTGCTGCGGTGTTTGTTCGTAGAGGTTGTTGTTGCCGGCGTCGTGGATGGTTGAACTGGCTATGCTCGTCTGACTTGGTCCTTATTCGGGGGTCCAGGTATTTATATTATGTCCAGGTATACTGGTCCCTCATCTGGGGGAGATTATTTTTCTATATTCGGCTATTTGTCATTTTGGTGATGAAAAACATCATGTCGTAATCTTCTCGAGGATTACACTATTGACCCTAATAAAATGTTTTTGGAAATTATGTGGCTAATTATTCTAATGCCCTCGTAAAACTAAAAATAAAAGTGGAACGGCTCGTTGCCGCTACAATATATTTTTTTATAAAACAACTGGAGCTTTCACACACTTATTTAAAAGAAAATAGATTATCTTAAACCTCTAGGTCAGGGTTCATAAGTTCAATTGGACCGATTTAGCATAAAAGTCCTCATGTTCTCATCTTAAATATTCACATTTTGATGCTGACGTTTTGATGCTTGCATTCATTGCAAAAGTTACCTGGAAAACTTTTGCAATGAATGCAAGAAAACTTTTATGATTGTGAGCAGTGAAGAATATATAATACAATATTTGTATTCAACTACTATTGTACATTCCCAGGTTCAAATTACGGGTCATAAGTATGGAAATAATGCGTCGCCGTCCTGTGCATGGCTCTGATAAAGCCAACACAGTAATCTACCATGAAACCTTCCCTAAAAATAGTGGCTCGTCCCCACGTTGAAAACTGTAAGGGTCCCTATGCGTGTGTAGCCAAGATCTAGACACCAAGCTTAAATGTAGGTAGAAGGAGGAGGCCAAGTCCCTGCACAGGGCTGTAGCGCCCATGATGATGACTTGAGTGGCATCCTTTTCCTAATACAGTGTTCTACCAGCCTTTGTACTTCTACGGGTAGTATGTTGGTACCATCTACTGGGAAGTATGCTGATGCGATCACTACCTCGCGCTGGAGGCTTTCGGTCTTGATGACCTCTTTATTTTTAGTTATAGGGGGCGTAGCAAGCACAGCTGGGTTAACTTGAAGTGGTCCCACCGGAAACCCTGGCATCCTGGTACTGCTCCTCGCATGACGCATAATAAATTTCCCCCATCCAGGTATGCTGATTAGGGGTTCGGGTTTTGTCGTTTTTGTTTCAATATTCTGCCTGGTTCTCTCGTCTTGCTCCTTATAGGTAATTATATTACGTATAATATTTTAAAGGTTTTCCCAATTGTCTTCAGACTGCAGCATGTAAGGTACTGGTAGACCCTGCTCGGTTTTGTCTCGTACTACAAGTGCGAGATCGTCTGCAAAGCCGACGAACTCTACGCTTTCAGGCAGCTCAAGTGTGAGTACTTCATCATACACTATGTTCCATACTGCCGGGCCCATCACTGATCCCTGAGGTACTACGCTGAGGATCTCCTTTGTAGTTCAGCCGTTGTCTGATTCGACGACGATCTCTCTTTCAGCTAGGTAGCTGTCTATCATCGCCAAAAGGTATGGTGCGAATCTACGCTGCGTCGTCTCATCGAGGATGTCTTACCAGCTGGCCTAGTTGAAGGCCATAAGTTATAGTATGGCCATATACCATAAAGTTCTGGGGGAGACCAATCGGTTATCCCACATCAACTTAAATTCCCTGTTGCTGAGGCCTCTGATCTTACCTCCATAAGCCCAGGGTTCTTGCAGCAGCGCTAGCCCTATGTGTTGTTTAGTGAACATCCTAGCCATCACAGCCGTAGCTGCCGTTGGCATGGTGAATGTTAACTTGAGCTATTTTTGTGCGTTTGCTGGTCATTTTTGTTTTGTGACAGCAGGCGGCAGGTCCTCTTCTGTCTCGGCAAGAATGACGTCTTCCTCTACCTTTGTAAACATGGCAGGACTACTCCTGTCTACGAGTGTGAGGTCTACCTGTGAAGAAAGTTACCGCTATTGCGGGCGTCTTACCTCTGCATCTTCTTTGAGTTCGTGGAGCTTACGCTCTATCTGGTCCACAAGTTCTGTGGCGGTGAGATCCCGCACACTGGGGTTCAATATAGTGTTTTTTCGCATATGAATCCCACGAAAGGCAAGGGAATTAAAGGTCCGCCAAGTCAGAGCCCCGCTTGACATGGTAAGGCTCGATACTCTCTGAGGTCGCCAGGTATCAGAGAGTTTCCGTTAGCGATGGCCGGTTGGCCACCAACCAGTTCCTTGGGCACGGGTCGCATGACACCTTGGATTATGGGTTTCGAAGTTCTTGGTTGAGTGCTTGGCAGCTCTCCGCTGACCGCTCCGACCGGAGTTGGACTCCAGTCGGTAACGACCAACGGTTTGTTGCGAAACTAAGCCCTCACACCGCGACAAGGTGACTTCCAGAGTGAGGCTTAATACCAAATATAACATTGTTCACGAATGCGCGCAAAAGAAAGTGCAGCCAGCGACGTTGTCCAGAAAAATTGCGCGCCAGTGGCTGAAGATTAAAATACAATAGTTTACTTGATTCGATTTAATGTATGTACAGTTAAATATCATTCGGGCTTGTATTAAATATTTCTTGTTATTTCTAGACTCAACTTATTAAAATGCTATTTATAACAATTTTTTAAACAAATTTCGTGGAAAATATATATTTTGTTGTTTTTAATTCAAACAAATTAAAGACTGATAAAAATACGCTTAATAAACTTGTCTGAAAACATGTTTATTTTCTTTGTTGGGATTGGGTTTTTATCGTGACAAATTATGCAGAGCCAAAGTTAATATCGAGAACGAGAGTTGTGGTGGGTGGGGGAAAAATTGAAAAATATTGTTGCTCGCGCTTCAGAAAAAACAAGCCGCCGTCCTACATAAACAAAGACTAAATCGTTAGAAATTCGGTGCGACTGTAAGCCTCTTGCTCGGTCGCAATTTTATTTATTCTGAATAATGTAACATCAACAAAACGGAACAGGCGCGTTCCGATAAAAATTGCAGCTGCGTAAGAGGTTTTTAAAATGCTAATATGTTACATGAATAGTGCATCTATTGATTAAGGTTTTCCTCGCAGCTTTATTGGCATTCAAGCGAGTTTTCCTCCACTTTTTCCTATAAAGATATATACATATATTGTATAGAAAATAAGACGTTAACGACAAACCGCACTCGGCTACAATTTTACATTAACGTCTTCTCCCAAAAATACTTTTTATTACTAGTGCAAGATTCAAACCAAAGTTTATCTAGAAAAGAAGTAGAAGAACAAATGTACCTATTTATAATTATAAAATATACGTCCCTGTAAACATTTAATTTCCCATTCTAGGCAGAATAGGCAGGCCTCGTTTACACGGGTTAAGTAGCCAGGCAAGTACTGGGTAGAGTATATTAACTCTACCCGTAGAAACCTACAACAAAGTTAAGTAGAGTAGCTAGTAGCCGGAAGAGTACTTTACCACGATGGTATATACTCTACTTTCCTCCGAACTGTACCCATGTAAACATTGATGTTTGAATAACGCAAAGTGGGTTTTGTTTTGTTTACAGTACGTTGTGCAACCAATCAAATTAAAACTGAATTTCACTGAAAATGACTATAACTTGAAGTTTCACTCTTGCTTCTATTGCATCTCTAATCATCGTGTCTGTTCATCGAATTTTGACATTCACCATGGTCAGCAGCTCTTCAAATTTTTTCTGGTGTCATTCTAAAATATCTTATAAATTCCAACTCATCCTCTATAGCTAATTCTTTCAGCAGAAGTGAAGTTCCAAAAAGTGAACCACTTCTTTTAAGTCATTCTCTCATCCAGTCATTTATATCCAATGTGGATACCCGATTATTAACCCTTCAAAAACTGCGGCTAAGTGCCCTATTGTATTTTGCCCACATTTTTATCTTATAGGCCCAGAAACCTAGATGTTTGGACGGTTGAATTCGTCATCGTCGTCACTGTTGCGGGGTTTGTTCGTAGACGTCTGTTAGATGGTTGAATTCGTCATCGTCGTCGCTGTTGCGGGGTTTGTTCGTAGACGACTGGTAGACGTTGTTCTTGCAAGTTTGTTGCAAGGCGTCCTCGTAGACGTCGTTTGCTGATAGGCGGTTTTAGATAGGCCTATGCAAAACCATCTTGCACCTATCAGTATGAGTCAATCCGGAAGGTTAACAAGTCCATAGCGGCCTTGTAGATGGTAGAAAGTGTCGTCGTAGACGTTGTTGTTGCCGCCGTCCTCGTAGACGGTTGAAGGCGTCATCGCAGACGTAGTTACCCACGTCCTCGTGGATGGTTGAAGGCGTCATCGTAGAGGTTGTTATTGCCTGCGTTCTCGTAGACGGTTGAAGGAGTTATCGCAGACGCTGTATTTACCGGCGTTCTCGTGGATGGTTGAAGGCGTCATCGTAGAGGTTGTTGTTGCCGGCGTCCTCGTGGTTGGTTGAAGGCGTCATCGTAGACGTCTTTTTTTATTGCAGGACGGAGGCGACATTATGAGGCGTTCGAGAGGCGGTGTTCGGACCTTGACTGCTTGCGGTGTTCAGTTTCGCGTGTAAGGTTTTCTTGGCACAGATGTAGTTCATCGATTCGGCAGATTTCAGGTGCATTTGATTCCATATTTGAGTGCGTAGTTTTCTCTTTTCGATCACGATGACCAATTTGTAGATGATCGCATTCCTCTTGTCGATCACGTCGGGGTCACCAATTTGTGGCTGTGAGACGCCGTGGAATAGATATATCACTCACCGTTTGCAGAGGCATTTATTGACATTGACGATATATACAAATACACAAGAGATACAAACACTGTTGAGGGACTGAGTGTTTCTGAACTCTCTGAACTGGACTCGACTGGTCTGGTTGACTGACTGCTGGCTGAGTCTGGTTGAACTGGCTGCTGGCTGAATCTGGTTGAACTGACTGTGCTCGTCTGGCTTGGTCCACTGGCTGGACTGGCTTCGCTGACTGGGTCCACTGGTTGGACTGGTGTCACTTCGCTGACTGTTGAACTGACCTGGAGTCGCTTCGCTGACTGTCTGTTTATTCGGGGGTCCAGGTATTTATATTAATTCCACAAGCCTCGTTCCAAGATCCTAGATGTAGTTACCAAAAAAAGTAATTAAGAATTTTCCATCCTCCAGAATCTAAGCATCAATTTTTCTGAAAATCGAAGGGAAACTGTTCCAACAACTTTTTCAGTTTCCCAAAGTATTGTCCATAATCCATATAACGATATTTATGAAAATCTAGTAAAAACTTTCCAATGTTTTCCAAAGACGTTTTCTATTCTTCGTAGTCTGATCCAAACTGTAAGTAGCGATTCTCGAAAGTCTCCAACCTCCTTCCGTTCCCATAATCTGGTTCAAATCTTAAGAATCAGTTTTCCCGAAAATCGAGGAAAACTCCAGATATTCCACAAAACTAAAGATATCTATTTCAAACATTTCAAAGCGAAAATTTCTCAAAATCCCAGGATACCACACCGATTTTTTAATTCTTTTCCTTCTAACAATTCGACGAGGAATCGTTAATAAAATAAATAAATAATAAAATATAAAATTCATAAAAAAACAGCTTATATTCAGAAATTCTCAGAACAAGAATTTTTTGGTTTAATCCATCAACATCTCAAAAATAGATCATCTGCTGATCTGGATGAAATATCAGACAAAATTTTTAGTTATCCCTTAATGCACATTACTAATACCGCCATTAAAACTGAAACGTTTCAAGAGGTTTTAAAATATAACAGAAGACAGCCAACTTAATTCCTGTATTAAAAAGAGGCGATAAAACCAAACTTAACAACAACAGGCCGATTGCTCCTGTCTCCATCTTATCAAAGATTTTAGAATGCAGTATTCTTCGCCACCTAAATTCATTTATCGATAAATATTGTCTAATACCCATAGAACAACATGGATTTCGTAAGGGCAAAGCCACAACTATTTCCAAGTTGAACATTTAACTTCTAAATGGAATAGATACTGGAAATCATCCCATTGGAATTTTCGCCGATCTATCAAAGGCTTTCGATTGCGTGTCTTTTAGATAAACCATTTCAACTTGGTATACGTGGAAAGATGGGCAACTTAATACAATCCTATCTATCCAAACAAGAAACGACACGTAAAAGTCACCTGAAATGTTGAAATATGTATATCGCAGTCGCTGAATATTAATAGGTGTTCCTCAAGAAAGTGTTCTGGCTCCCACCTTGTTCTTATTATATACAGCGGATCTAGTCTCATTTATGCGGAACTGCCTATGCATTTTATATGCTGATGACTCAACATTCATTATATCCAGAACAACGACCAAAAATAAAATAGTAGCCTACAAAGTTTGATGCAAAATAATAATAATAATAAAAATAATAATAATTATAAACAAGGATAAAACGTAATACCTCATTTTGCAAATACAACGAAGTTAGTATGCGGAGAATTTGAACTTAAAGATCGATGGTCTTAACCTTCAGAGAACGAAAGCAACAAGATTAATGGGACTCTGGGATTCCTGGGAGCTATTTTGACGAGTTTCTGACCAGGAGCATGGCAGTGAATACGTTATCAAAGAAAATTAGTAGTAAGGCTTTCTTAATTCGAGAGTAACGAAAAATTGTGAAGTAACATGAACTTCTTAATTTCTATTATGCTGAGATTGAATGAATTTTAACGGAATTTTAGGCGAACCTCTAGTAAAATAGCATTTGTCCTTAAGGAACAAAAAATGCCATACGCTCTCTGATATATATATATATATATATATATATATATATATATATATATATATATATATATATATATATATATTCCTTCTACAGCCACCTGCAGACCACACCTTTATTTCCAAAGGCTAAAAATATTAACAGTCACTATACACAAAATGGAGTTAGGGTTGAACATAAACATGGATATCCACCATTACTTTACAAGAGGACGTACGAAACTATATACTCCTGTATAGTCCTTATAAGTGTAAATTACAATGCTGCAGTAAATCTCTAACTATCCTTGGAGTTTCCATCTGCAACCAGTTTCCAAATAGTATTAGAGATGAAGTTTCACGGAGAAATTTAAGAAAAAGTTGAAATTCGTTTTATTAAAGACACTCATTATTCTCTTCAGGAATTTCTTAACACATTGCACTCTCGTAATAGTACGTTAACGAGAACGTAATAGTACGTTAATTTATAAACATAGTCTAGGAGGAATTGACGTACTAATACTTTATTTTTTATTTACAATGTTTCCTGAACGAAAGCCGACTGAAGGACCTTCGGCAATTTTCAGTTTCCTTTCCCGGAAGAAAGCCGACTGGATGACTTTCGTCAGTTTTCAGTTTCCTCTTCGAATCGTTAGATGAAAAGAATTGGAAATCGGTTTGGCCTCTTGGGATTTTGAGATATCTTCGTTTTGAAAATTTTGAAACAGAAATTTTTGTGTTTTGTGAAATATTTGGAGATTTTCCTCGATTTTCGGGAAAACTATTACTTAGGCTTTGGACCAGACTATGGAAACTGCAGTTGTTTTGAGATTACTGAGAATCTCTACTTGCAGTTTGGATCAGAACATGAGGAACAGAAGGCGTCATTGGAAAATTTGAAGTTTTTCCTTGATTTTGGACCAAACTAACGAAAGGAAACTTGGACCAAGCTAAGGAAAAAATTTTTACTAGATTTTCAGAAACATCGTTATATGGATTATGGAACATATCTTGGGAAACTTAAAAACTTGTTGCAACCCTCATTTTCGGAAAAATTGATGATGCTTAGATTTTGGTTAATGGGGAACAGAAGAAATTTTTGGAAAATTCTTAATTTCTTTTTTTATAACTACAACTGGAATCTTGGAATGATCCTTGTGGAAGTGAAGAGTTGCGAGAAATTTCGCTTTTTCTCAGACGTTTTGGAAAGAAAATCGAGAAACTAGGAAGGAAATTAGTGTTTGGGAACTGCAGACGGTCGGATTTGAGATTTAGATCCTGACCAAAGGAATAGAAAATTCCTTCAAAAGACCCTCGGAAAAACAGGAATTTAGCAAATTGCCTTCGAAAAACAGCCCTTAGCATTTGAACTGGAATTTCAACTGGAAAATTTGCAACTTTTTCGATTTTTCTTTAAAAATTCTGTTATATTTTTCTAATTTTGTATTTTTCACAATAATAATTGCAATAAACAAAGCAAAATAAACGATGTTCATATTTGTAATCGCGCCGTCTGCATAGTGTTAATGTATCTTTCTTATTTCTCCTTTGATTATTTCATTTGTGTTACATTAATTTCTTTTTTGACTTTATCATATTTGTATTCTAGTGTACATCGTTTATGAAATAAATTTAATTTTGATTTGATTTGAACTTGTCGAATCCATGAAATGTCCGTTAGTGAAAATGGTAGTTAATTTACAAACTGGATTTTCAAATATGGATCTATATTGCTACAGATTAAGTAGATTTAGACTATATGTAAACAAGATAACGTCTATAATAACTTCGCTTAAATTTTCTGCTAAATAAGTTAAGACATAAATGTCAAGGAACTACGTTTTCTATTCTACATTTCATTCATACTTGAGATTTGAATTTTTTATGTTAAATGTTTTAAAAGATATCTGAAAGTATCATCAAAAATATAAAGCATCATTTAAAACTGAAGAGAAACATTTACTATAACCGTTCACACATATTTAAAATGAATTTCATGAATGGGCTGGATGGTTGCGACAGTTACTACGTTGTAAAATGAATTTCTCTTAATAAATGGATAATAACCAAATTAACAATAAAACACCTTTCGTTTATTTAGCTTTAAAATGTCTGTAAAGAATTGTAAAATTTCACTTTCCATTAAAAAATCAAGACAATTTAGGTAATTTCCTTTAAAAAATGTAAAACTTCCTGCATAAATAACATTCTATTATGATAATACGAAGGTGCGTGTTGCCCATAAACTCCTATTATATAAGAATAGCTTTATCCTTTGTTATCCCAGCACGGATTATTTGAGGATAGTATTAATGGTCCACTTTCACCTCCCGTATCATGAAGCGCTTATTAAATTTGTTTTTAGAACGGCTTCAGCCAGACCATGCGGTTAAAATGAGCTTTTTTAAATTTCATAACACAAAAGAAAACTTAAATCCTATCTAAATTAAATTTCCTTTTATACGCGGAACAGAAAAAAAAAATTGATTTAATTTGTTTTGCAGCGTCTGATGGAGATTTACCAATATCGCCGTTGCTTGGAATTGTTATTGGAGGAGCTTTGACTATCATCATTGTTGTTTTACTTGTTATTATAAGAGTTAGGAGATCTCAAGGTCAACCGGAAGCTGGAATGGATCAAAAGGTTTTGGGGCCAAGTCACGCGTTGTCATCGACTAAACCTTTGTTACGAAGCGTTTCACCAAGAGAAGGGATTGATGAAAGGGATCCAGATATAATTCCAGCTAAATACGGTAAATATTATTTTTCTTGATTCTATTCTTATTAAGATTGTTATAGTTTGAGATTATTATAGGTTCTCCAGACGGTGAAAGTGAAAGACAAACTGGTTTACCTGTCAGTCGCTTGATAACTTCTTCTAGTTTTAATCAGACCAATGTTCCTGCACCCCATTGGGTTAGCCCTGCTTCCGGTCTTCCTGCCTTGGAAAATGATCCAGTAAGTTTTTAGTTTTTGTTTTGATAAAAATTAGGAGATATTGTGTTGACTATTTTAGTATCATCAGTATAACAATCCTGTTGCCATGGTCGGTACGTTTCCCAGAGATTCTCGGCCTAAGGATCTTCGGCTTGGTAATGGCAATTCAGCAACTTTGTCAAGAGCTCCTCAACAGACCGATCTCGAATTGAACGGTTTAGCAATAAAGGAAAGACTTATGGCAAACCGTCTTCCAGAGAGTTGTGTATAAAAGTGTTTATTTGTTTACGCTTTATTTTCTTTATTTCTACCAGCGACTTCGGGTTCATTATTTATTTTTCGTTCCGTTTTCTTTCAATCTCAATTTTATTTTAAAACATTCTTCTCCTTTTTATTTCTTTGGTTTTACCGTCCAAACGCTACAATATTAAAGCAACAAAAAAAAAATAATAAAAGAAAGTATATGAAGAACTCTATTTGAATTGTGCATATTGAGCTGACTGATAAAAAATGTACATAAATTGTTATAAACAAAAAAAACTTAATAAAACGTAAGTGTTTCTTGTAATGAAATCGTTTAAAAAAATTTGGACAATCTTGGGTGCAGTGAATGAAATTGTAAACGTTTTTTCGATGTTTCGCCCGATGTTTATATACTAAATAGGAGCAGATGATTTCTAATTAAACATTTTCTAATTGAAACAACTAATGAATAATAATGATTTTTTTATGTCTGAAAAATAGCTTCATAAGTACTGTTGAAGGCAAATATTGGGTATTTTAAATAATTTTTGCAATTACTTGTCTAAAAAACGAATTTAAAATTAGATCAAATATATCAATTGTATCTGAAACTAGATTAGATTATACCCGATTGGTCTGCTATGTTGTGCAGAATGCAGATCCTGGACCAAATTTAAAGTGAATTACGCTGGACTAAAATAGATTCTGGTGTATGTATTTTGTAGCAGTACTATGCTCGGGGCGGCGAGAAAATGCAGCGGTACTGCGCCGAGGTATGAGGAGAAAGGGACGCGCCGAGTTACGCGCAGATTAGTTTGAGTTAAGAAATATACGTCAGTTTTTCAAATACGCACAACTAAACACCGCGCACTCGAAATAAAGTGGGGGTATGTGCAGAACAATGTTAAACTCGTCGAGACGAGATGCATTCTCTCGCCGGCCCGAGTATAGACGAGAGTATTAGACAAGACAAGATGTAACAGGAGTTGGTTTTGTATTTGTTAATACTACATGGACAATACGCCATAAGACACATTTAGACTAGAGTAGATTAAACTGGGCTAAATAGACTATATTTGAATTAACTTATTGCAGCACTATACTAAAACAATCAAGCTGTAGATTTTACACTTTGAACTAATATAACAGATGCTGTTTTATTGGACGGATTTAGTGTACGTATTTCAGTAACTGACGATAATTAGAAAGTTATTTTATTTTGAATAATAGGATTAAATTAGATTCGAGTAGATGAAACTGACAACAATATTTAGTCGAACAAGAACAGGCCTGGGTAAAATCCGGCCCGCGGGCCGAAATGGGCCCCCGCTGACATTTTACGCGGCCCGCGAAGCATTTTATAAATTGCTTTAATTTAGAAAATATCTATTTCCAATGAAAACTTTTAAAAACTTGAAAACTTTTGAAAGTTTTTTTGACTTTTTTTGAAAACTTTTTGAAAGTTTTGTGATTCGCATTCTAAAATAAACACAGCTATAAATAATACAGAAAGTCTGTCTATGACATGTTTATTATGTTTACCAGACCTGATGTTTACTTCATTATCTAACTGCCACTATTTCATAGACACTGCACATTTACGGGCTCTAAAAATATAACGTTTAGCAAGCGGTGTATATCAGGGATGTCCAAATGGGCTGTAGTATTTTATAATTCGGCCCTGCAAACCGAATTTTATTAAAGCGGCCCTTGGGGCACTTCCAGTTGGACAATCAACTGATATATATTGTTCGCTTCTTTGAGAAAAACCCAAGAATTGTGTCTAGGCTTGATTATTGTGTCTAGGCTTGTATAGGTTACCGATGGACAGATAGCTGCAAAGAGCCGGAACACTATTTCTAAGCAACCCTAATTCAACCTGGGAACAACCCTACGTCTCTAATACCCCGCTACTTACCGAAGAAGAACTTAAACTAGCAAGCAGCCGCCTCCGCAACAACAGAGCCTCAGGCCCAGATGGGATCCCCCCCGGAAGTCATAAAACTAATAACGCAAAACTTTCCAAGTTTGGTACTTGAAATATTTTTTACAGGAGTCTACTGGCTGGTTCCTTCCCAGACAAACTGAAGGGGGCCAAGCCCTCTCTCTTCAGTCCATAGCCCTTCTGCAGGGTGTGGTGACATCAATTTGCTACGGTCGCAATGATTCCTCGCCAGCGCTCTCTATTTTGTTCAGATCTCATTACATCCTGCTTCCCTTGTCCCGTCAGGGTTTTGTCCGGTCTATCCATCGTGTCGGCGATCTTCCTCTTGGGCGGCGGCCTTGGACTTTGCCTTGTACTATGAGTCGTTCAATATTGTCAAACCTCCTTGCCACATGATACAGGTATCCCAAATACCGTTGGTTTATTGTCTGGTATAGTCTGGTCTTTATACCGAGTTGTTGAATAATAGAGTCGTTTGTGCGGTGGGCTGTCCATGGCATTTCCAGCATTTTTCTATAGCACCACATTTCAAGCGCTTCTATTCTGCGTTGGTGTGAGGTCCGAATAGTCCATGTTTCGCAGGCGTAAGTTGCAATGGAGAAGACCAGGCTATGTATTAGCCGAAGTTTTGTGTTTTTGGTAATGGCTCGATCTTTTCAAATTTTCACCAGTTATGCCATAGACGTTCTGGCAATCGCTATTCGTTTGCGGATTTCTTCCTCCGATCCACCTTCGTTGTTAACTACTGATCCTAGATAATCAAATCTTTCCACCACTGCAAATCCAGACACGGTGTCGCCTCGTGGCAGGTTTTCATTTTGTCTATCTGTTATCATTATCTTTGTTTTGGCTCTATTATTCACCAGTCCATATGAGCTCTCCACTGTCTCTCTTCTGTGAGTCTGGCCATTGAGCCAGTCTAGCTTCCATTTCGGCTTCCTCCGAAGCCAGAATCACAGTATCATCTGCATATCTCAAATTCGTTATCAGGCCAAGCTATTGCTCACCAAAAAGGGAGACAAACCCACAGATCTACCTTCGTCGTACCGACCTATATGCATTCTGGACGTCGTATTAAAACTCCTGGAACAACTAATCTTAGCACGGCTGAAAACAGAACTCCAAAATGGGATCAATCTATGCGATAGACGGTTCGGTTTTAGAGAGGGGAGGTCAACGATATATGCAATTAGATATGTCATCAACGTAGCAAAAGGTGCCAAAGAAGGTACCAAAGCAACCCGTAAAATATACGCACTAATAACACTAGATATCCGGAAACCCCTTAAACTCCGCTAGTTGGTTGTACTGACAGATAGAGGTATTTCTCCATATCTACTGAGGATGGTGCGCAGCTACTTGTGTAACCGTAGCGTAATCCTACAAGCAAAAGACGCTTCCCGACCCTTCAACATAACTAGCGTTGTTCCACAAGGTTGCATCATGGGCCCTACACTATGGAATATACTTTACGATGGTGTCCTCAAGTTGAAACTCCCCGAGGGAGTTGACATAGCAGTCCCAGGCAGCTTATAATGGTTGAACTGACAGATAGAGGTATTTTTCCATATCTACTGAGGATGGTGCGCAGCTACTTGTGTAACCGTAGCGTAATCCTACGAGCAATCGACGCTTCCCGGCCCTTCGACATGACTAGCGGTGTTCCACAAGGTTCCATCATGGGCACTACACTATGGAATATACTCTACGATAGTGTCCTCAAGTTGAAACTACATTGACATTATAGTTGACATTATAGGTTTCGCAGACGACCTAGCTCTCACCATAGTTGGCAAAACAGAAAGGTGTATTATGATCAGGGCTAATCTAGAAATTGAGCTGATTACTGACTGGCTTTCAACTCGGTCTCTCAACCTGGCACCGGAAAAGACCGAAGCTGTCCTGCTGACGGGTTATAGGAAACTCGACCACATCTCTTTTAAAGTGATGGGCGTAGACATAAAACGGAAGCACAGCGTAAAATATCTAGGCATCACGAGTCTATCCTTCACTGAACATATTCAAAAGGCGTCAGAAAGTGGTATGAGAATGACAGCAGCGCTCGAGAAGCTCATGCCCAACGTAGGAGGGGCTAGAAGTAGCAAGCGCAGGTTACTAAGCACTGTGGCACATTGCGTCATGCTATACGGTGCTCCTATCTGGGTAAAAGCTCTTAATAAGGTAAAAATAGCGAAACTAGCTACGGTCCAAAGCAAAATATTCCTACGTATTTGCTGCGCCAGGGGCGGTGGTGGCCCATTAGTCAAGGTGTCGGACTTCGGAGCCGCAAGTCCCGGGTTCGAATCCTGGGCATTGTGAAAAATAAGCCACCGTTCTCCTGTAGATGGCTCTGGCAAAGTCATCGCAGTAAAATCTGCCACGAAACCCCCCCGACACTTGTGTCTAAGATCAAGACACCAAGCACAAGTGTATGCCGTGGGAGGAGGCCTTGGCCCGTCATGGGCTGTTGCGCCAGGAATTATTTATATGCTGCGCCTATAGAATGGTATCTCGAAACCCAGTCCTCGTAATTTCAGGAATCTCCCCAATTGAACTGCAAATGATGTACAGCAAGTGACCTGCACGAGGCAGGGAAAACAAAACCGCCAGAAAAGAGGCCAGCAACAAACTCAGACGTGCATGGCAAGAGGCGTGGTCAAGTTCAGTTCAAAGGGTCAGTGGACAAAAATCCTCATCCCGGTCATACAAAAGTGGACTAGTCGTAGGCATGGAGAATTATCATACCACCTAACAGAGGCTCTCACGGGTCACGGATGTTTTAGAGATTATCTCCATAACATCGGGAGGATGTGGGAAGATGACCCAGACTGCGTCTACTGCGGTGAGATGTATAGTGTGATCCACACTATATACGAGTTCAAGATGGGATAATATGAGTGTAATACGATGTCCAAGATGGGATAAATAGATTGCAAAATCAAGGGTCCGAGGATATTCCAAATATTACCTCAGACGAAGTAGGGGGGGGGGGACACTAAGAGATTTTTCCAATCCGAGCATTAGATGCGTGAGAAAGCCGGATTTGGCACAAATGACCATCTACAAATAATCAAGTCCCTTATCGAAAAATGCATCGAATACAATAAACCCCTCTGCATAATCTTCGTCGATTACGTAAAGGCTTTCGACACAATAAACCAGCACAAAATTATACAAGCTCTTGCTAAATGCCGTATCGATCATAGATACATGGAGGTCATCAAACACGTGTACCAAAGAGCAAAAGCATATGTTAGACTGCAAGAGGATTCCCGCACGAGGTGTACGCCAAGCAGATGTCATATCGCCAGTAAGTTATTCACGACCCTCCTTGAACATATGTTCAAACAGGCCAACTTTGGTGACATGGGCATAAACATAGATGGCGAAAAACTAAACCATCTGAGATTCGCCGACGATGTCTTAATTATCGCAGATAGTATGGACGAAGCAAACCAAATGCTACGGAGGCTATCGGAAGCATCGAACTCTGTTGGACTCAAAATCAACACCAACAAAACTCAATACATGACAAATGTTGTTATGAGTGAGGCAAACAAGATAGGCGGAGTAAGCATAGAACAAGTAAGCTCTTATAAATTCCTCGGTCACGAAATCTCTATTGGTAGAGACAACCAAACCTGTGAAATGTCGAGAAGAATAGGCCTAACATGGGCGGCCTTTGGAAAGATGCGCAATATCTTTAAGTCAGACATTCCAATATGGCTAAAAAGAAAAGTATTCGATCAGTGCGTGTTGCCTGTGCTTACATACACTTGCCCTCACAAAGAACACTACAAATAGAATAGGTATCGCGCAGAGGAAAATGGAGAGGTCGATGTTAGGTGTATCACTAAGAGACAGGATCCCAAATATAACATTAAGGGAGAGGTCCAGAGTGACGGACGCGGTTATCCGTATAACAACCTTAAAATGGAACTGGTCATGTAGCGAACCTTACGGACAATCGCTAGACAAAGAGGATACTTGAGTGGAGACCGCGCCAAGACGCATACAGAAATAGAGGCCGTCCACCAACCAGATGGACCAACGACATCAAAGGGATAAAGACCAACTGGATAGAGGCAGCACAGGATCGGCCAGGATAGAGACAGCTACGGGAGACTTATGTCCAGCAGTGGATGCGATTGGTCGCTTGATGATGAAGATGGGATAAAGAACGGCTTGAACTGAAAGGCATAAAACTCGACCCAACAATTATGATGGATCTACTCTTGCAGTCCAAGAAAGACTGGGACACAATAACAGGAGTTATAAAAAAATTGAAATCCCAAAATGATGAAAGGCAAGTGAAATGTATCGAACCGCTTCCCTTCTTCCTACAGCGGAAGGGGGAAGTAGATAAGAGCCAGTACAGAGGTCATAGATAAGAGTAGATAAGAGCCAGTACATAGGTTAACCAACCACCCAAATGTAATGCTAATAGCAGTCCCAGTGCTCGGTTATATCCAAGGGGATCACTTGTATGGTTAACCATAAGGTGCCATCTACACCCCTTATAAAAATGGCTTGTGTAAGTAGATGCAACGATCGTGGTATACAAATTACGCAATAGAAAGTTATTTAATGCGGCCCGCGGTCAAATTTTCATCACGTGATATGACCCGAGAGCTAAAAGATTTGCCCATCCCTGAACTAGATTGTAATAAAGTAAATTAGCTTACGAAAGACTCAACTAAATTGCACTGAAATGATAATTCACTATGTTTTAACCTAATTGAATCATTCATTAAGTGTGCTTAAGACGTAGTGAATTTTTCAATTCAGTGTAAGTATGGATTACCACGTAATAACGATCGCAACCATCCTAGTGTTCTTCTTCTTCTTGATTTAAGACTTTGTCCTGTATTGTACTGCTGTCTACTCCTCTTGCGATTCGGACGTCCAGGATAGAGATGAGCATGGGATCCCATCGACCCATTCCATCCCATCGTTTCATGGGATGGGATGAAGAGTATGAACGTTGCGTGGGATGGGATGGGACGACAAATTTCTATGGGGCGGAGTGGGACAAGTTTTGATAATCTACTAAATGTAGTTCGTGCATAATTAAATACTTATCGTGCCAATACGCCCATTTTCCACAATATATCCAGCCCAGGAGATTTATGTGATAACGAGGTAGTTTAACGAGGTTTGCGACGAAAACTGATTACTAACTTTCAGCTAAAGTAATTACGGAAAATTTAAATTTGAACGAATTATCGTTAAGAAAGTCTGAATCGAAAAGAAAGTCTGCTTTATGGGAAAAATGGGATGAATGGGACGGACCACGCGACCGGGATGGGATGGAATGGGACGAAAATTTTAGGTTTGTGGGATGGGACAGTGGGACGAAAATGTGATGGGATGGGACAGTGGGACGAAAATGTGATGGGATGGGAAGTAGATAAGAGCCAGTACAGAGGTCATAGATAAGAGTAGATAAGAGCCAGTACATAGGTTAACCAACCACCCAAATGTAATGCTAATAGCAGTCCCAGTGCTCGGTTATATCCAAGGGGATCACTTGTATGGTTAACCATAAGGTGCCATCTACACCCCTTATAAAAATGGCTTGTGTAAGTAGATGCAACGATCGTGGTATACAAATTACGCAATAGAAAGTTATTTAATGCGGCCCGCGGTCAAATTTTCATCACGTGATATGACCCGAGAGCTAAAAGATTTGCCCATCCCTGAACTAGATTGTAATAAAGTAAATTAGCTTACGAAAGACTCAACTAAATTGCACTGAAATGATAATTCACTATGTTTTAACCTAATTGAATCATTCATTAAGTGTGCTTAAGACGTAGTGAATTTTTCAATTCAGTGTAAGTATGGATTACCACGTAATAACGATCGCAACCATCCTAGTGTTCTTCTTCTTCTTGATTTAAGACTTTGTCCTGTATTGTACTGCTGTCTACTCCTCTTGCGATTCGGACGTCCAGGATAGAGATGAGCATGGGATCCCATCGACCCATTCCATCCCATCGTTTCATGGGATGGGATGAAGAGTATGAACGTTGCGTGGGATGGGATGGGACGACAAATTTCTATGGGGCGGAGTGGGACAAGTTTTGATAATCTACTAAATGTAGTTCGTGCATAATTAAATACTTATCGTGCCAATACGCCCATTTTCCACAATATATCCAGCCCAGGAGATTTATGTGATAACGAGGTAGTTTAACGAGGTTTGCGACGAAAACTGATTACTAACTTTCAGCTAAAGTAATTACGGAAAATTTAAATTTGAACGAATTATCGTTAAGAAAGTCTGAATCGAAAAGAAAGTCTGCTTTATGGGAAAAATGGGATGAATGGGACGGACCACGCGACCGGGATGGGATGGAATGGGACGAAAATTTTAGGTTTGTGGGATGGGACAGTGGGACGAAAATGTGATGGGATGGGACAGTGGGACGAAAATGTGATGGGATGGGACAGTGACAGGGATCCGTCCCATGGGATGGGATCTGGAACGAGAAACTCGTCCCATGCTCATCTCTAGTCCAGGACTCCTGTTATCTCTTGGGCGGGCGGCTTGGGGGTCTCTGCTTTGTGGCCTTCCGTCTTTTGCTCACTTGGCAATTCTATCCTGGTCCATCCTGTCTACATGGTCTCTCCAATGCCTTCTCCGGGATCTGACCCATCTGACAACATCTTCCGTTTGTAATTGATCTCTTATGGCGCTGCTTCTTATTTGATCCCGTAGTGTTACGCCCTTTATTGCTCTCAGCGTTTTGATTTCGGTGCTTCTCAAGAGTTTCTTAGTTTTTGTTGTTTCGGCTCTGGTCTCGGCAGCGTATGTTAGGATAGGTCTTACACAGGTTTTCATTTTGGTGCTTCTCAAGAGTTTCTTAGTTTTTGTTGTTTCGGCTCGGTTCTCGGCAGCCTATGTTAGGATAGGTCTTACACAGGTTTTACAAGGTTTATATATCCTTATCTTGCATTCTGCGGCCATATATTTGTTTTTCCATATTAGGTCTCTTAGGATACCGGAAATGAATGATGCTTTGATGCAGTTCGCTCTTACTTTCTCAATCAGGTTTCAGCTGCTCGATATTTGCGACCCTAGGTAGTTGAATTTCATGATATGTTCTATAACCATCCTATTCCTTAAACTAAATTGCTCTAGACCAGGGGTGCACAAATCTGTTGGCTGTCGGGCCACATTATGTATGAAAATTTGACCGCAGGCCGCATTAAAAAAATTCAATTTTTATGATTATTACATTGGCTATATTTGCACATATTTACACGCCTAGACAAATCCATGTTGTTAGGTTTTCTCATAGTGGACAACATATACTGCTTGTAAAATGAAAAAATATGCAGTGTTTATAAAATGGTGGCAGGTAGAAAATAAAGTAAACACCAGGTAATAGTATATTAAAGGACGAGTTCAGTAAGCGCTTTTTTACAGTACGCGTCCAAATTTGGAAAACGACGAGCTTAGCGAGGAGTTTTCTAATGGATAAGTGCTGAAAAACGCCTTACGTACGAGTTTTTTATAGTATTTCTTGTGTTTTGCGCCCTATTATGCCATTTCTAAATAAAAAAATCGCCGATACATATTGAGAACATTGTACCGCACTCGGCGAGCCATAACCGCACGAATATGGGTGATGTTATGAGTCCATTACAGACGCAAAATAGAAAAATATATCAAAGATATGCTTTCGGAATTTTTTGTGGCTTTTTGTATGTTCGAATACGAATTAAGATCATTCATTATGTATGCTATCTATAGATATATTTCTGTGGTCGGCGCTTGAAAGGTCATAAGTCGTATTTTCTTAAAAATAGGATTTTTTGTCAGATATGTTTAAAAATAGCCTTCTTTCGATCTGTTTAAACGGTATAAGTCAATTTATGCTGAAAAATGTTACTATTAGGGTTGCCGGAAAAGATATGATACCAAATACAAGGAACTACGATGGTTTAAAAGACATAATAGTCATAACCCGTTAACATTTTAATAATAAAAACTAATAAAACATTTAACAATTTTCAATACATAATTTTGGATGCTCTGCGCAGACAAAAAAAAACGAAATATATCCAAACTTTCATGCGCCATTTCCTATAAATATCTAAACAGTACTTAAGCCCTTTTAAGCGCCGATCACAGTTTTAATCGCCTGTACACCAGTGAAGTAATATTTTGGTGTATTGGTTGTTCACAAAACCAACGTTTTTTATTATCTGGCCGAAATCTCATTTTCTGTAATTAAAGTAGAAATGCTTTGCGGGCAAATGCTTTGCGAACCATACTGAGCTCTTAACGAGGCTAAATTAAGCTAAATAGGATTGTTTTTGAGATAGCTATATTAACCTGTGGAACTATGTGAACTATGCTGTGGCTACCTCGTGGAAAGCAATGGCAAACTACGACGAGTAATTCTGCCTAGAAAAACCTCTCAAATAGTGCCGTTCGGAACCGGCGATAAACTGCTATATTAGTGTGATGATGCGCTCCACAAGTATGCGAGAGAGGTCGCCTACGCTCTCGGAGAGAGTACGTCTCACATAGAAGAAGAATATTAACCTGAATTAGTCTAGATTGTACAAACTGACTTGGTCTAGGATTGGTATTAGCTTCGAATAGAAAAGACTAGCCTAGTCATCAGAAATAAACATTTGCTTAAAACTGTAGATGAGATAAATTAGGCAGTACCATAAGACCAAACTTGACTGAACCACTCTGGTTAGGTCCAGATTGTAATAGTCAAAATTCTATTCTTTGTTTTGGTTATTTGCAAAAAAAAAATAGAATTTATTTAATAGTTGTTTCTGGAATTTTCTATGTAAAAAACTAAAAATTAAATTATGTGCAAATAAATAATATTAAATGATGTAGATAATAATTGTAAATATCACTGTTGTTTATGTCTAATGTTATATTTATGTTAAAAAAATCGATGAGAAAGGAGAAAAACTATTCCTTCCTTGCTGTAAATTAAAAAGTGTAAAACGATCATAATCATAATCTAAATTAATTGAAACGAAAAACATTTAGGGAAAAAAAAACTAAAATAGTTAAAATGAAATTTATCTTAGTATTGTAAAACATATCTTGTGCTTGTAAACAAAGTAATAATTTATCAATAATTTAATTACATATCTCACTCATATCCTAAACTTGATTTCATTCGAATTTCCTTTGTCGAGTTTCTCTCTAATTGTAAAAGCCATTAAACGGAAAATGCTTGTCGAGCATATTTTTTTTTTAACTAATTTTTAGATTTTTTAAGAAAATTTAAATAAAACTAAAAAGTAAGTAAATTAACGATTGTTAAATTATAGTGTAATTTTAGAACAAAAAAAAATTAAATAAATGAATAATATTAATGAATATTGTGATATTTTATGTAGGCTAAAACTGAAATTGTGTTTAGCAAAAAATATAGAACAATAAATGTATAAAAAAATCACTTGTTTTTTTAGCTGTAAATTGTAGGGGATGTTAAAAAAAGTTTTATCTATACTCGATGAGTTGAAGCGTTTGTAAACAAAACACCATCTAGTATAGTTCCAACTTTGAACGTGTAAACGTGTTGTTGTTTCAGGTGTATAAACTAAATAGTTGAAGTGAGTTTTAAAGTGGTTTTGTTTAACTTTCAATTGGGCTTTTACAGGGCGATTAATTGGTAAGTTTTAAATTTACATGATTTTTTTTTTCTCTCCATTCGTTATTTTTTTAATATCGACTGACTAATTTACTCCAGCTTGTTATTTTTTATTTAAAATCTCTTCTAATAACTATTTATATAATGTTCTTGAGGTATGGGGAAAAAAAATTATTTAAAAAATGTCGTTAAAGCGACATTTTTGTTGACAATTCCCCAACGTGGCAGAGAAAATTTAAATTTATAATTAATTTTAATTTTAAATAGTATTTAGGTTAGTGCAATTTTTGTTTAAAATTAAAAAATAATAGTTGTTTAGCCTGAAGAAGACGAAAATAAATCGTCGAAACGTCGCTTTAACGACATTTTTTAAATAAATTTTTTTCCCCATACCTCAAGAATATTATATAAATAATTAAACTATTGGGATATGAATAATATGATTAATTCTTCTAATAACATTCTTTATCAAAAAAAAACCTTTTTATATTTTGAACCAAACAAGTTAAAGCAAATTGCCAACTACTTACGCATTAGCAAACAGATATATAATACTAAAATTAGACTACCAATATAGGAGAGCGAAGACAAGACTAATTCAAAAACCAAACCAGGTTGACAAGATTAGATATACAAAAATTGGACAGACGAGACATGATAGACAAGAACAGATACACAAAACTGGAGAAAGAAAACCAGACAGACAAGATTGAATGTATTACGTTGGCGAATATATTCGTAGAGTTTTTTTCTTATAAAGTTTTATTAAAAGTAACAACAAATAATTGTTGTTTTTAACAATGTCAACAACAATGTTGTTTACAAATTAATCAACTACATATTCTCCGTTGTTGTTTACGACCTGCTCCCACCTATCGACCAATTTGTTGGAGGCCGTTTCGCCAAAAATCGTCGGGTCTGGCCTCGAAGTAGTTGTTATGACAGTTTTAAAGGTTTTCATCATTGGCGATGGAAGGTGTCTAACCAAATGATGCGATCATTTGGTTAGACATGGAGCGGAAAAGGTGATAATCTGTTGGTGCGAGATCCAGAGTGTATGGCGGATGTTGAAGAACCTCCCATTCGAGTTCTTGGTTAGCGGCTTTAACCACTTATGCAGCATGAGGTCTGGCATTGTCGTGAAGCAGTATAACTTGGTCTTGTCGATTGGGCCTTTTCTGGTGAACAGCCTCATTCACACGGTACAGTTGAGCTACGTAGAGATTGCTATCAACCGTTCTGTTATCCTTGAGCATTTCTCAGTGCAACGGACCCTCGCAATCCCACCAATCGCAGATCATGGTCTTCTTTGACGGAGGTCTTGCTTGACTCTCGGCTTCGGTGTAACCCCTGGAGTCGTCCACTGCTTTCTCTGCTTCATATTCACGTAAAAACACAATTTCTCATCTCCCGTGAGGAATCTGTATAAGAGCCGATCTCTATGTCCACGTGTTGTTCGATGTCTTTGAGATATTGAGCAACAAGTTGAAGACCAATTTCTTTCTTTTGTTCCGTGAGCACATGAGGTATCCAAGCAATCATTTTTTTAGCAAATCGCATCTTGTGAATATGATTAAGGATTGTCTGATGATCGCAGTTCATCTTTTCAGGACTTGTCAATTCACGACTTGTTTGGCGATCGTCCTCGTTTAAATGAGCCTTTGAAGGTCCTCGTCGAGTTCAGGTTAGGTCAGCCGTTGCGGGTTTTTTTTTTAGGTTTCCGTACCGAAAACGGAACCCTTATAGGATCAATTTGTTGTCCGTCTGTCTGTCAAGACCATTTTTCTCACTCACTCTTAGAGGTAACAAGTTGAAATTTGTATCAAATACTCGGGTCTGCGATCTCTTTCAGCCGTGATCAAAAATCAAACTTGTAAGTCAACGCGATCAAAAGATATGACCGTTTATGTCGCATATTTTGCAATTTCACAAGGGAAACAAAACCTATACTTCCCGTTGACGTAGAATCATGAAATTTGGCAAGAAGCGGTGTCTTACAGCACATGTAAAGGGAAAAATCTGAAAACCGTAAATATGTAGTTTAATTACAAGAAAAATGCGAATTTACTATTAGAAACTTATGAAAATACACTAATGTGTTGCGTGGTATTGTCAAGCACCAGAAGCATATGGGTTGCATACAGTTACGTCCTCTACAAAAAAAAGATACCTTACCTCAGAATAGGAAGGAACCCTCGGTGCGCGAGTCAGAACTCGCACTTGGCCGGTTTTTTTGAACTTTGCGAACCATTTCTGTGCCGTAGGCTCGCCTATGATTGCCTCTCCATACACGCTGCAGATGTCCCGGCCTGCTTCAGTAGTTTCTTGACCTCGATGAAAGGCGAAGAATAGCAGATGTCGAAAGTGTTGATTTTTGCCCCCTGGATATTCCATTTTTAAGCTCCAAAAATCATGGAAAATTAAATTATTCGAAACAGAGACTGTAGCAGTTTAGTAGAGTAGAAAGAGTTCTTCCGAATAGTTTTCTCACTTCGGAAAATTATTATAAAATAACAACAACAAAAACTCTATGAATATATTCGCCAACCTAATAACCTTAGGTTATTTGCTAACCTAACCTAACCTAATATTAATATATATATATATATATATATATATATATATATATATATATATATATATATATATTTATATAATATGTTTTCTATAGTCCCAAGCTTCTTAGAATTAAAAACAAAATTGCGTTTCTCTATAAGAATAAGAGCATTTCTTTACAATAGTTGTTACAATGATTTATCTTACCTATAAGAACAAGAGAAACAACATTTAAAGTTTCTAATTAAAGTATTAACTAGTTTTGAAATTTATAAATTCTTCACATTTAATTACCTGTTGTGTCAACTGACGTTTAGTCCGTTTCATCAATTGTCGGTCTTTCCATGGAGCGGCTGATTCAAACATAAGAAAAGTAAAGACATCAGTATATGAGGGTCATGTTTTCTTTTGGTAATATGGAATAGGTTTGATTCTGTTTTCTTGTGTCCGGTATCGACCTCATAAATTGAATTGGATAACTTTCTTATTGTTTTATATGGCCCAACTCTCAATTCATCTAGTTTTTTCCTATTTAGACGATTCCCATTTTCCACGTAAACCATATCTCCTGGATCCAATTCATATGCTTTTCTATGTAGATCGAACCGCTTTTTATTATAATTGTGCGATTTCTTTGTATTTTCCATGGCCAATTTTCTATCGCTTTTCAGATCCTCGTCTGCACATCTTAATTTTGATTCATATGGCAAAAGGTTTACGTTTTGGTCTTCCAATAAGTATTTTTAACTTTGTGACTGTATGTTCTGTTTCATTATATTTCTCTACACATTTTTGAGCAGTGGTTGTCCATGCTATTTTTCTATCACTTTCATTTATCTTGCATTTTATTTCATTAATTGTCTGATTAAGTCTTTCGTTGAGACCATTTGAAAATGGTGCATCAACTGCAGTAAATATAATTTTTGTATTTATCTCTTTTAGAAATTGTTTAAATTCTTTGGAATTTATCCCAGGACATTGATCCGTCAAAATAATGTTTATATCGTTAATTTGTGCCACTTTCTTAATCAATTTTATAAAATCATTGGAGTTTTGGTTTTTAGATGTTAAAATGTAGGCATATCTCGTAAAATGATCAACTAAAAGATGTAAATATTTCTTTGTTGAACGAGATCCCCAAAAACCTCCAATTGTATCAATAGATACAATTTCAAATGGATATGTTGCTGGACCCAATTGTGACATGAAACCAAATTTAGATTTTTTTCTTGATTTATTTTTTATACAGATTTCGCACTTTTCACAGATATTTTTGATGTTAGCAGTGATGTTTCTTGCTGTATAAAATGGTGTTATTTTATTTAACATTTGTATTGTTCCTATATGGCAATATGTATTGTGTACATCTTTTATTATTGTTTTACTAAAATCTTCTGATTGAATAGAATTTTATCGTTATTTAAAAAAAATTTATAGTAGATGTTCTTCAATTTAAATTTATTTATATTATTTTGTAGATCGGTATTTGCACTTTGATCACTTTTTATATCTCACAGAGTGATTAGATTTACTACTTTCAGAATTTTATCTGTATTTTCATAAGGTTCTAAAACCGGATTTCTGCTCAAACAATTGAAAATTAGATCTGCTTCTGCTTCTTGATTAGATTTTCCTGGATTATATTTTACTTTAAAATTATATTGAGATAAGTAATATGTCAAATCTCCAAGTTCTTCATCCGTTCTAGCCTTTGTGTTCACATTTTTTAAAGGTTTATGATCGCAATATACCAGAAACTCCTTTCCAATGAGCCAATGTTGCCAGTATTTTACCGCTTCTTTTATAGCTAAACATTCTAAGTATATTGCTTTTTTTCGTTTTTGTGCGTTATTCAGTTTTTTTGAAAAATATGCCACTGACTTACTGTTTCCATTTTCATCTTTTTGTTTCAGCTCAGCCCCTATTCCTGTAATGCTGTCATCTGTGTATATCTCAATTGGTAAATCTGGATCAAAAATTATCAAATTATCAAAAGGTTCTTGACATTCTTCGGAACAGATAAATTTCACATCTTTTCTTAATAAATTGTGTAGTGGATCTATAATAACTGAAATATTTGGAACAAATTTATGATGATAATTTACTTTCTCTAGGAATTGACGTATGTTCTTCCTTGTCTCTGGAATTGGGAAGTTCTTTACAGCAATTAAATAATCTTTGAGTGGCGTCATGTAATTATTTTCTATTATCTGACAAATTTCAATGAGCATATAAATGCTAATGATTTTGAAATTTCAATAAATCATTTAGATCTGGATCAACAATCAGAAATAGATAAGTTGATTGACAAATACAAACCAGTTTTTGCTAAAGACAAATAAGACAAATAAGAGCTGTATGATTCTTCAATCATATTTTTGTTTAAAAGCTTTGCTATTTGATTTTCTATTTCTTGTCGATCTTTAATTGTGCATCTGTATGGACGTTTGTAACAGTATTTATCTACCATTAAGTCAATATGAGCTTCATAATCTTTTACAGTAGCAACATCATATTTGTCTTTAGCAAATACTGGTTTGTATTTGTCAATCAACTTATCTATTTCTGATTGTTGATCCAGATCTAAATTATTTATTGAAATTTCAAAATCATTAGCATTCATATGCTCTTTGAAATTTACCTTATATTTGATTATTTTTTCAATGTTTCCTTGCTTCACTACCTTGGAGTCCAAAGCCTTTTCATCTTTTCGTACATCAGAAATGCTGACATTTTTATTTTCTTTAGGTGTGATATAGTGTGTGTGTGATCCTTAGATCTTAATTTTGAATTAGTTTAAAATTCTTAATACAATCCAAACCAATAAGAAAATCGTAATTCAAATTTTCATGATCCACAACAAATATATCCATCGTTTTTTCAATATTGTAGATTTTTATCTTCAGTTCTAGTTCTAATTCTGAATTATTAACAGCTCTAACCTGATCTCTTCGACCTGATCTTTTCATTTTGTTAATTTTTAAACCAACAATTTTCTTCAGCATGGTAACGTACACCTTTCTTCTCCTTTTCACATATTCTGCATGGTTTTTGTTTTCTCTTTTTTTTCATTTTGTTTTCTGGGTACTTCTTTTCTTTCTTATCCCAACTTTTTGTTTTCACTAGGTGTTCTAGCTAGACCTCTTATTTCATTAAAAATATCTTCTGTCTCTTTCAATTTGCTTCTGTCTATTCTATCAAATATGTAATCTGGAAGCTCCACAGCAATTAAATCAATCAACGTGTGCTTGTCCACTGATTTGTTTATTTCTAAAAAAGTGTTGTTTTATAATATGTTTTCTATAGTCCCAAGCTTCTTAGAATTAAAAACGAAATTGCGTATTTTTCTATAAGAATAAGAGTATTTATTTACAATAGTTGTTACAATGATTTATCTTACCTATAAGAATAAGAGAAACAACATTTAAAGTTTCTAATTCAAGTATTAACTAGTTTAACAAATTTATAAAATGTTCACATTTAATTATCTGTTGTGTCAACTGACGTTTAGTCCGTTTCATCAATTGTCGGTCTTTCCATGGAGCGGCTGATTCAAACTTAAGAAAACTAAAGACATCAGTATATGAGTGTCATGTTTTCTTTACATATATATATATATATATATATATATATATATATATATATATATATATATATAAGCTTCGAAAATCGGGTTTCTCGTTTTTTTTACGTGATCTAATTGATGCAAATTGTCTTCATCAAAGTGCTTTAGTAAGCGCGGAAAAGTAAAATGAAGCTTCTAAATCGTCCGGTTGAAGAAATATTTGAGTTTTTGTAATAAAAAAAGGAATTTGTAAAGAATATGGGAATTTCCATTTTTTTTTGGGTTGGCGGATTTTTACCTTGAATAACTGTTACTAATCGTGTGTATTTGCAAACTTAGAGAGCCAAAACGAAGCTTCTACGTCGATTTATTAAAAAAAATATACGGGTTTTTATAAAAAAATTGACATTTTTTTGACGCAACAGTTAATATTTTCCTTCACTGCCTAACCTCTCTAATTACTTGTCTAACAAAAAGTGCAGCAGAAGCCCAACCAACGTTGCCAATTTTATCTTTTTATTTTACCTTGTTCTGGTAAACACTTCAATATACAATTTCTGCACATACACTTACAACAACATTGAAATATAAATTTAATTTTTAATTCTAATTTCATTCTAATTGGTTAAACTCAGGTTAACTCAATACTTTTTGCAACTTTATCTTATTTTAGACCATATAGGCGCAGCAGTGCGTTTAAATTTATGGCCCTTGACGGTATTATTGAAAAAATAGGTACCGAAGGAGACACAGACCCGTCTGCAACTTCACATCTATTTGAAAGTTTTGCCGCATGTACATTGTTGTAGCAGAACATAGACGTAGTGAAAAATAATTTTGTGAGGGGTTTATTTTTTAACTAGAAAATGTAGTAACTATTGTTTGCATCTGCCTGTACTAATCATCATAATCATTTAACCGAACCTGCATATTTCGGGTGAAATAGTTGTTCTAAATTGAAATGTTGAATACAAATAATAAATCCATTAAAAATACAGATGAGTTGCTTGTATGAAAACTTGTAATATATCCAGGGAAAAATGTAAATAAATTAATATTTTAATCAAATTAAATAAAAAAAATTGCCAGATCCTCCATCTGGAAAATACAAATTAAATTTTGAAATTAAAAAAAAAACAGATAAAACCTTACATTGGACCGAGAGTTCGCGCTGCCGCGCGTATGTTGTCTTGATTTATCTTCCCGCTTCGCGGCGGGCAACCTAATCTAACCAGGGTTAAACCAACGGCCCTTGTCACTTTGTCCTACATTGGACCGAGAGTTTGCGCTGCCGCGCGTATGTTGTCTTGATTTATCTTCCCGCTTCGCGGCGGACAACCTAATCTAACCAAGGTAAAACCAACGGTCCTTGCCACTTTGTCCTATATTGGATCGAGAGTTCGCGCTGCCGCGCATATGTTGTCTTGATTTATCTTCCCGCTTCGCGGCGGACAACCTAATCTAACCAAGGTAAAACCAACGGTCCTTGCCACTTTGTCCTATATTGGATCGAGAGTTCGCGCTGCCGCGCGTATGTTGTCTTGATTTATCTTCCCGCTTCGCGGCGGACAACCTAATCTAACCAAGGTAAAACCAACGGTCCTTGCCACTTTGTCCTATATTGGACCGAGAGTTCGCGCTGCCGCGCGTATGTTGTCTTGATTTATCTTCGTTATAGTTCAATTTATACCACGGAGGCGCTACCAGTTACAGGTCTGTCTCTCCTACTGATCCAAAAAATACATTGTGAATTTGATGAAATAAACAAATTGTAATTTTATTATATTTCAATATAATAAACTGAATTTGACAAAAAAATTGTAATTTTTGCAAAATATTAAAAACAAAACACAGTTTTACCAAAAATTTTATAAAAAAATTACTATTTAAACAAAAAAATACAAATTAATTGAAATTTTGATAATAAAAAAACATAATACCATTCTGATAAAAAAATACATATCAAAAAAATAAATAAAATAAATATTCAATATTCTCGTTTGCATCAACCACATCACAATCACAAAAAAATCTGCAATTTTAACTGTTAAAAAACTTACTAATTAACTGTGATTTAGTCTTCGTCATCCTCGTATTCCTCATCTGTGTCACGATCCTTACCAAGTCCTCCTTCTGGCAGGGGATGTACGGGATTGTACAACTTACCTGCCATACGGAAAAGTTCCAGAGTGGGATCGAGCCGAAGCTCCTTACACCTCTTCTGAAACATGTATCGAGCAAGATTACGGGTACGTGTAATTTGGTACGACCAGATGACGACATGGAAGATTTAGCGGCCCTTCAAGATGACTCTATGGCATTTTTATGTGCCCCAGTTACGGGATCTACGAAGTTAATTGAATGATTGACTGATAAATGCTTGTAGCCATAGTCACTGAGACCGCTATAGGCCTTCCAACAATCACTGATAACCGTCGTACCCGGAGCTATCCATGTCTGGATTAAAGGCACAAGAATATCAGAGTCGCGTTTCTCAACGGCTACCATAAAAACGCGACCAGTGCCACGTTCGTAACCGCCGAGAACCCACTGTCCTTCCACTCTGTGACCCCTATGATATTTGCGCTTTCCGAACTTGGATTCGTCAATCTCAACGATCTTATTAAGACCACCGAGTTTCTCAGGTTGGGTAAAAAAATTATCAAAAACAATTTCTCGGCAAAAAGATGCCCAATCAACTAATGTAGGCATGGACATCTTCAATTGTCTGCCGATCAATGTCAATGATGCATTTTGAGCCCAAAAAGAAACGAACCCAAGTATCTTCAATAATGGCAATTTTGACTTGGTAAAGAAGGTGCCACGTCGGAATTCAACTCTATTACCACAGGTTTTCTTCCTTTCACCTTCCTGACTAATTTTCTTGGAGCAGAGCCAACGAACACCATCCACTCTACAATAAAAAAATTACTATATCTTTACATCAAAATTTAAGAATACCTTAAAAAATATTCAAAATATAATAATAAAAATAAACAACTACTAACCTTTCAACGTCTTTAGTTAATTTTAAGACACCACCACACTTCAAATATTTGTAACTCCCCTCTGCTGGAATTAATCCCCACTCTAATAATTTTGTATTTTTTTTTTGTGATTTAAAATTTCATTAATTTGTAATAAGCTTAAATAATCTATTTTTGAAGAAGCCATTATTTTTGTAACTCCTTGCTACTTAAAAAAGCTCTTCTCAAAACTTATTTTGTTTAAACAAAATATTTTGTTTATCCTTCTAGATAAATAAACAGACAAATAACACGCGTAAAATAACGCACACGCATTACAGTAACTTTGAAATAAACATAAGCGTAGTAAAAATAAATTTTCTGACGTAAGTATATTAAATTAAGCTGTAAATATAATTAAAAATAATAGTTTAAGTATTTCAATATTTCTCAGATAATTAATTTTCACTACGCCTATGTTTTTTATTTCAATTATTTAAAAAAATTTACACTGCCACATTTTCGCTACCGTGCGTATGTGGATTGATCGAGAGTACGCACTGCCGCGCTGTATGCGGTCTTGATCTATTCTCTCTCAGACAACCTAACCTAACCAACTCTCAATTAAACCACATGCGTGCGGCAGCGCGAACTCTCGATCGAGAGTTCGCGCTGCCGCGCTGTATGCGGTCTTGATCTATTCTCTTTTGGACAACCTGACCTAACCAACTCTCAATTAAACCACATGCGTGCGGCATGATGGCCTAGTAGAGACCATCCGACACACCCTGCTAGATACCAGATGAGGCTCTGGCGACCGAGTCACGGCGGTATAACCGTTAGAAATGAAATTAAGGAAATGTAATTTCATACCCATGGATTAAGATAACGGGAAATCACCTCTATTATACTTCCCAAGAGAACCAAATGATGACGACATACAAGTCATTATCGTGGTCGGAAACATTCATTAGTGAATATGCATAAGAAGAAGAAGAATACATAGAAGATTAACATGACCACTGCGCAACAATTAAAAAATAAAATTAAATATATTTAATACATATAATACTTAAATTGTAGCGACACAGAAAAAAAGTATAATCCCTGCAAAAGAATTGAACTTGGCAACAGCGGATCTGCTGTATAAACATATTTTCTGTCAATTAACTGGACAGAAGTTGCAGTTATATTTGTTGTTGTATTAAAAAATGTCAGTTTTTTGGATTACAAAAGCCCGGATATTTCTTGAACCAGCCTACGTAGAAGATTCATTTTTACTTTCCACGTTTAGAAATACACTTTGGAAGACGATTAGCAACAGTTAGTGAAGGTAACTCCACAATTCCCATATTCTTAATAATAACCAAAAAAAGACATTTTAAACACAATAACCGACGTGTATGACTGGTTACATAACTAAGAATCTGCATACAACTGGGTCAGAGGTGCCAAATTTTATTTTGACAACATAATTATTTATGAACATTTAAATTATTTGAATTTTTCTGCGTCACATGTTTGCGTAAAGTATATACAAAAATGGCTTCCAGAAATTATTTGTCCATTCTGGAAATTCAGAATATTTTAAGACTGGTACAGACAGAAAACCTCCAGTGGCGGAGGTTAGATTTGGTTGCCCACCGCGAAGCGGGCAGATAAATCAAGACCACATACGCGCGGCAGCGCGAACTCTCGATCCAATATAGGACAATGTGGCAAGGACTGTTGGTTTACCCAGGATAGATTAGGTTGCACGCCGCGACGCGTGAAGATATATCAAGACCACATTCGCGCGGTAACGCGAACTCTCTGTCCAATATAGGAAAATGTTTTAAATTAAATTAAAGAAAATTGATCACATGACTGTTTTTACTAAAGGATACCATGAAACGTCATTACGGATCTGGTGCAGAAAAGCGTAAGAAACAACGAAAAAGAAAAGAAATAACTGTTCAACTTAGGAGATCTTTACAAGCATTTATTTTGCCCAAAGAAAATTTAACCTCAAAAAATGTTCCCTTGCACCAAGGTTATTAAAATACATAAGGTGTCCTCACTTGGCTAGGCGGCGTTTCTTTGATCTCCGAAAATGACGTCACTGGATTGTAGTCTAACGCGGCAATTCAAAATTTATAGCTAAGTAAGGTAGATTCTAGAAGAAATATATCTTCATTATTCAATTAAAATAAAATAATAAAGAAAAATCAAATTAATATTTATTATGTTCATAAAAAATGAACTATTAACATAAAGAATGTTTTAATTTTTTGTTAAAGGGATTTTATAACTTATATAAAAAGCATTTTTTTTTAATACAGTAGATCAGTGTTCTTCAACCGGTGTTCCATGGAACCCTAGAGTTCCACTAAAACATTCAGGGGTTCCGCGAATCAATACTTAAAATATCTAAACTTTAACCGGCGCGTTGCGACGCTCTCTGGCAACAAACAATTTCAAAATGAGAACAATTTCAAAATGGGAATAAACAGATTCAAATGGAAATGATGGAATGGTGTTTATATTAAAAGACATTCACAATGTGCCGGAAAGGGCAAATACGAATGAAAATAAAATAGAAAGACGTGAATATGCTCAGAAACTCAGAAGCCGAAATTATTTCTATAATTTATATGGATGAAACCAATTTTAATATATTTATATCAAGAAAAAAGGGGCGATCAAAGAATGGAACTCGTTACTCATATATTTCTGCTGTAGAGGAGCAAACATTCATGTCATCGAATGTATAGGGAATGAAAAGCGAATGAATATGGAAGACCAGAAGCAAATGAGTTTGTGCGTCATTGCCTTCGTAATGCTAAAAATATGTATCAGTCAAAAATTATATTGGTTATTGATAATGCTCTTTGCCATAATTCAATCGAATAAGTTTTTCAGGAAGATGAATTTAATGGGCATCGAATACTGAGGCTTGCCCCATACAGTCCAATGTATAATGCAATGGAACATGCATGGTCAGCCTTAAATGCCGATGTTTTAGAGATTTGGCTCTATTACTCAAGCTGAGTATCGTCTACAGCGGCTAGATGCTATTTTAATTGATGATTTACGGAACCTGACTGTGGCTAAATGCGCCTGGTACGTTGCACATATTCGAAGGCAGACATCTTTCCTGTTGTTTGAAATATGGTGGACGCTATTTTCTAATTATTATTATTAGATTATTTAAGTAAATTCTGTCTCTTCTTTATAATTTAATGAAAAAATATATCACAAGAAACGAAATGTAATATTGAATTTTTTTAACATTAAATTGTGTATTTTCCAATTTAAAATTGTTTATTCGCATTATAAAATTGTTTGTTTCCAATTTGAAATTGTTTGTTCCCAATTTGAAGTTGAAAAGATATAGTAAGTCGTTGTAAAAATGCTAAAGATGCTAATGGACGAATCTACAGATGTGGCTGGATTAGCAATTTTGTTAGTTTTTGTGAGATACATCCACGAATCCAATTTTCAGGAAGATATGCTTTTTTTGCAAAGCTCTGCCAAGAGGTGAAGAAATATTTAATTTACTTAATGCATATTTTGAATTAAATTTGCATTTTTGAAACATTCCATTTCTTGGAATTTATGTAATCATATATGCACTGATGGATCCAAAGCTATGGTTGGTATTATAAAGTGGGCAATAGCACGTATAAAGAAACTAGTTTCAGACATAAAAGCCAGCCATTGCTGTCGCTGTCATGCTCTCGCTGTTAAACGGATACCAAAAGCATTGCACGAAGTTCTCAATGAGGCCGTTAAGATGGTTAATTTTATCAAATCCAGACCCATAAATACCAGGGCATTTGCCCTATTGTGCGATGATCTGGGAAGCTTACATTAAAATCTCCTTCATACTCAAGTAAGATGTTTATCCAGGGGAAAGGTTCTGACCGACTCTGGGAATTGCATGATGAAATTCGAATCTTTTTATCGGAACGTGAATTTTCTGGAAAATACAATGACACTAACTGGCTTCAAAATGTAGCCTACCTTGCAGATATATTTTCTTACATGAACGAATTTAATCTTTCAGTTCAAGGACCAAATACTACGGTTTTTAAGGTCAATAGCAAAGTAAACTCGATCAAATCGAAAATCAGGCTTCGGGAGGAATGCATCACCAAAAATAATACAGAATGTTTTGCCAACTTAAATGATTTCCTAGCAACCAAAAATATCGCATTCGACCAGAATTAAAAAAATCATATTTTGGAACATTTAACGGGATTGCAAAGGACATTTTTCGAATATTTCCCCCCCATTTGCAATAATTTAAGTTGGATCGAAAATCCTTTTAATGAGTGTTGTGATGTGGATACCTTGCCAATTAAACAAAGAAAGCAATATATGTACCGACACTACATTAAAATCTACATTTGGACCAGATGACATTGGCCCGTTTTGGATAAAATTAAGGGAAGAATATCCGGAAATTTCCAAACGCGCGGTTAAGGAATTGATGCCTTTCGTAACAACCTATCTCTGTGAGAAATCTTTTTCCACATACGTCGCTACAAAAACTAAGTATAGAAATCGACTTGATGCCGAAAATGATATACGTCTTAACACCGATCCGTCCAGATATTGATAAATTATGCAGTCATAAACAAGCATAACAGAGTCATTGGTTTTTTAAATATTTTTTTCTTTTGATTACAATTTCATTTCTATGTATGTATAGTACAAATATTTTATATTTTATATGGAATTTATATATTTTTTTGAATAAATGCAAATTTATTTATTATGAGACATACAAAATTTTTATAACAAATGCAGGGACGAATCTTGTTAATAATATATAATAATAATAATATAATAATAATAATTTAAATTAAAAAAATAATTATTTGAAATAAAATAAACTATATAAATAAGGACTTTTAATTTTATTTTGGACCTTAGCTCTGCACAATAAAACGAAATGAAATTTCAAACAATAACAACCACGGATAGCTAATGGCTTCTGTCAGAAATTACATTCCAGTGACGTCAGAGTATTTGCGCAAGTCAAAGTGAGCACCCCTTGCCCTTGCACGTCCCTTGCACGTCGTCATCAGAGTCAAATATAGATGCAGTAGATGAAAATCAGAAAAATTCTGCATCTACTTCAAGTATGAAGGATTCTATTACAAATATTAAAAATGTAGCTGACGAGGCAGAACGATCTCTTACAGAGGATTCAACCCCAAAGAATGTAGTTCATGTCCCTTCCACCACGTCGTCAACAAGTCCAATATAATTGCAGTAGATAGAGATCAGACAACTACTGCATCTACTTCATGAATGAAGAAATCTATTACGAATATTATAAATGTAGCTGACGAGGCGGAACGATCTCTTCAAGTGCATAATAATTTATTGGACATGGCTTTATTGCCAAAAATCCTAACAGAAAGAATGCAGAATCAAATTATAAATGAAAAACAGGAATTTTAGTTAAGGATCGCGATATATTCGTCACTTGATAGAAAATAACTTTTATACAATTAAATCTAATGCTTCAAAAGAAGAACGCGATTTTTTTTATTTTTAGCGAAACAAGTTCTAGTGTTTATTGCTACAGTTGCATTTTTTGTTTGCATTTGCATTTGTTTTCTAAAAAGGAAACAATTTTCTTTACTCTTTGTCACCACTGGAAAAATATATCTATCAAAATTTACGAGCATGAAAATTCAAAGGATCATAGGGTATTCCATGTGGATTGATACCGAAATGGTTAAACAAATTGAAAATGAAAAACAGTATTAGAGAAATGTTCTGAAAAGAGTGGTTGCAACCGTGAAATTTTTTTCTACTCACGGACAGGCATTTCATGTGCATCTTCAATGCTACAGAAATTATTTGGTTGTTTAGAGTGTCTTGCAGAATTTGACCCATTTATAGCTAATCACAAGGATCTGTTAGTTATTTGTCAAACACAATACGTAATGTATTGATTAATATAGTGGAGTAACAAAATAAGAAATACCTTTATCAAGGAAGTGAAAAGTGCGACATATTTTTCTTTGATTGTTGATTCCATAACTGATATTAGTCACGTCGATCAACTTTCTTTAGTATCTCAAAACTAACTTCCCGATGGTCAAATCAAGGAAAGATCTTTTTCCATTATCGGCATTTATTCTCATACTTCCGGGAATTTGGAAGAAGTCATTGTAGAAAATCTCAATAGGTGGGAAATAGACCTTAAAAATGTTGTGGACAAAGTTACGACATTGCATCTAATATGTCGGAAAAATATTCTAGTTTACTATAGGGAATCAAGCAACACAGCCCTTATGCAGAATATATTCCTTGTGCTAGTCACAGTCTAAATTTGGTTGCTAATACTGCAGCAAAATCATCACTTACTGCGACTTTATATTTGGATTTTATTCAATCTGGATATGTGTGGTTTTCTGCATCAACGCATAGGTGGAATATTCTGGATAAATATCTTTGCAAAAATGCAAACACCGCATAACCTCAAAACTATCTCGCCAAAAATTTTACTCTGACAGCTCTGAATTTCAGTGCCAACCTTGAAAAAATTAATTCATAATAGCCCTCGTCAAGCCATAGCCGCACGCATATGAGTGCTATTATGAGTCCATTACAGAAGCAGAATAGAAAAAATGTCATAACAATTCTCGATTGAAATGTTTACGTTTTATTCATTAATTTATTAAAAGTCATGCTTGACATTTATCAAATTATTGCTTTTTTATAAATGTAAGTAAATTATTAATTTATATTGTAGGTAAAACTTTGTACGATACACGTATCGTAAACTACTCTTTCCTACTTAATTGTTATTTTTTAATGTGGTTTTACTGTAATCTCTCATATTGAGAATTGGGATAATCTCTCATATTGAGACTAGGGCCACATAGTCACCTTGCGTCTAGGGCCATGGGCCCTGACAGGTAATTCTAGCAAAATTAAATTTACTAAACTAGATAAATTGGAAAGGATTAAGAAAATTACCATGTTCTCTAATTGACTAATAACATAAATAAATATAATTTCTTGTACGATTTGGTCGCTCCACTTTCGTGCTACGAGAGACCATGTCGATTGCTAATAAATGGCATAACCTGATAAATAATAATAATTATGAACATCATAGACGCGTTTCTGCCTTTCGGCTTCATCAGTATGCACTTATCATCTAATCTCAAATTGAATTAAATTAAACTACAACTTATTCATTGCGTGTTCTTACAATTAGTGGTAATAAATCTGCATTTCACATTATATTATTAACGTAGAGCCAAGTTCAAACATCGAGATAAAACCAGATAGACGATACTAAGCAAATAAACATAAACAGAAAATAATAATATAAAACAGGCATTATTAGGAGTTTATACATTCCTCGACTGTAACAACAAGAAAATAAGGTACAAGTAAAGAAGGCAGGGATAAGCAACCCACCCAGTATTTTGTTTATAACCCAGTAATTTGAGTTTATCATTTACCAATTCTATCTTATCATTTAGTGTTTGTATTACTTTCAGTTTCTCACACATTTTTAAATCTGTAGCTGGTCTGTTGTAAAAAAAGGTTGCTCATTCTTGTTATAGATGATGCTCTGTAGTTGACATGGGGAAATACGGCTCAGAGAGCCGTATGCGGCTCTTCACTCACACCGGCTTCTTCTTTGACTTGTGAGTACGCCGCATGTGGCCTCCTTCACTTTCGCTTGCAGCCCTTCAAAGATTTTACATATCAAAATTTCTCGTGAAATAATCGTTTTCCACAATAATTAATAGTATTTCGATTTTTTTTTTATTTCTGTAATTTTTAACTTTTTAAGGTTTATTTTATTAATAAAGAGATAATTTGAGTTTATCATTTACCAATTCTATCTTATCATTTAGTGTTTTACACTAAAGTACCATCAGTTTCTCACACATTTTTAAATCTGTAGCTGGTCTGTTGTAAAAAAAGGTTGCTCATTCTTGTTATAGATGATGCTTTCTAGTACACATGGGGAAATGCGGCTCAGATAACCGTATGCGGCTCTTCACTGACAACACTGAGTTCTCACACTGACTTCTTTATGAGTCAAAGTTTTAGAGGATCTATGACTTATTTGCGACACATAGTTTTATTGTTTCCCTGAACTGCTTGTAGTGCACTTGCGCGCTAGCCGTATTAGCCAGTCCGCGGGTAAAGCCTAGTTCGCACTAGGCTAGTAATTTAGTAGAGTAGCGAGTAATTTAGTGGCTAAATGTGTGAGAACCACAAAAAATTAGTCATGTAGTTTAGTGAATGATTAAGTCGAGTCGATCCATTTTACTCTATTTTATCGGGCGAGTAGCCCCTCCCACCACGCGTCCGTGTTCACTGGTTCACCGGCTAAACAAGTCCGAACCTGTAGATTAGTCGAGTTCATTAGTGGCCGCAAAAATGTCGTTTCGCTGGACCGAAAAAACAACTTTAAAATTTGTTTCCAAATTTGTCGAACATGAATGCTTGTGGAATATTAAGTCCCCGAATTATAAAAACAAACAAATGAAACAATCGGCATGCTTGTATTTAGAAAATGCAATGAATATATCAGTGTATTCACTTGCGTTGCAGCCCGTCCAACTTACAAAACACTTGTGTACTATACTAAACGGTAATGCGAACAATTTTTGTGCAGTAGCGAGTAGTTTAGCCACTAAATTACTCGCTACTCTACTAAATTACTAGCTTAGTGCGAACTAGGCTTTAAAGAAATCTGCTTGTGGTCTCTTTTCGAATTTTTGGGGCAACATATTACTGTGAATCTTTGTACTTCACAATGAAGCTCGTGAAGTCAAAACATTGTTCACAGTTGCCCAATCAACATCTTACAGAATTTTTGCGGACAGCTTTAACTAATTTTACACCATTTTTTTTACAAAAATTTGACTAAATATTGTTCTTAGATTTTATTACTAAATATATTTTCTGATATAGATTTCTGTTATATTTGATTTTCATTAAATTTGAATTTTGTTTCTAAAATTTTGAAATAAATGTTTACTTTTTCATAGTTCTATTTTTATGTTTATATGTTATAATTATATTATTTCTATGTTTTTATATTGTTACTTGTGAAAATATGCTCTTTATAGAATATTAAAAACAGGATTGAGGCCCTATAGGCCTCGTGTGTCCACCCATGCTATAAGTTAGACTTGATCGGTAGGCAACACCTATTGCACAATCTAGACAAGAAAAAAAAAGCAAGACAATAAATGCTAGGTAGACTGCAATAGGCTAGAGTAGGCTAGACTAGGCTTGTTTTATAGCGTTTGTTTCCAATTGGGTTTTATTAATGTACGAATGGGACGAAAATAGACGTAAATAAATAATACACAAAGTTGTAATTGTACCTACAGCATAAAAATTGATCATTTTTTTAGATTCCTTAAAAAATATTTTTATATAAGTGGACAATCACAGAGTTTCGTTTTAATAAGTTAATATTCCAGGAGCTACCATCATCTCTTTATTACTATATGTGTCTCCATGCACAAAATTTGAACTCCTTCTTCGTTGTGGATTTTCCACAACAAATTCCCAGTGAGCTACAAAAAATAAATACAATTAATAGTTAGTTAGGTTTTACTAATAGTTAATTGAGTTACACTTTAAGTGTTTTAACAAAGAAAATCTAGTCGAAATTCCTGAAATATCTATGTCGAACTAACAAATCATTACTTACAATTAGTCGAATCTTGAGTTTGATTTATTTCACTTATGTGATTTAATCCTATTTCATTTCATCTACAAACGAATTTATCTATTTGTATCTCTTTTATTTATTATTTACCTGAGAAAAGGCAAGAAAGCATGGCTGCTAACAGGTTTTGGAATGCATAAATTTTAAGAGCGTTTCGAGAGAGCAAAAATGGTAGTGTGGAAGGTGTGTGTTCGGAGTATTTTGATGTACGGAGAGGAAACGTGTATGAAATGTATGAATGAGATAGAGCAAATAGAAAATGTGCAGCTACAGTTTCTAAAATGGGTGCTGAAACTAGACAGGAGTACGGCAGGCTACCTGGTGCTACAAGAAGCTAAAGTTTCTAAAGGAGTGCAGTAGAGTGAGAGTGGCAAGATATGAGAGGAAAGTCTCTATGTTAGCGAATGAACGAATAGCGAAAGAGTTTTTCAAATATTTAAAGATGGAAGGTTACGCAAGGATCAAAGTAACAATATGGGGAAATGAATAGAAAAAAATATATGAACGAGTTGGGAGGTTGAAAAGGGAGGAAGAGAGGATTAAAGAGGAATGAGTGATGTGTGAAAACTTTTTGGGTGAAAGGAGTAGGAGAGTTGCAGACAAGACAATACCAGATAAACGAAAGTAGGTACAACCGGGATAACAACAGGGTAGAAGGTACGCAAAACTCCCTTTGAATCTAAGTAGAGGTTCCAGCGGTATCCAATGTAGAATAGCCAGGTTTCGGTGCGGCAACGGGGAAAAGGGAATAAGGTGCTGGCTAAAGGGGAGGGAGAATTTGTGTACTATATGCGGGCAGGGTAATGACAAGTGGGCTTATTGGATGGAAGAGTGCAAAGGGCTGACATAAGAAGTACTGAAGTGGAAAAAGTGTAAATAATGGAAGTCTTGCATGGGCGAGTCAGGCAGCGGGTAGCCAATAATGTAGGTAGCTTCCTCTTAAGGTAAGAGGAAAATTCCGAGCAAAACGGCTCTGGCGTCAATAACGCAGCGATACTGACGCGACGACATAGCGATAGTATTATGCACTATAGAAACGTATGAGGCACCATTCGAGCGCAACGACTCTGATGCGCTCAGCGTCAGTGCGTCAGTGTCACTGCGCTCGAATTGTGCCTCATACGTTTCCATAGTGCATAATACTATCGCTATGTCGCCGCGTCAGTATCGCTGGGTTAGCGACGCCAGAGCCGTTTTGCTCGGAAGTCTACCTTTATGAATGCCGGCAGCTTTTCATTTCTAATATCACTTCTTTAAATATAGTAACTATGATTCCAAACAATTAGCAACACTGTATGAATAACTTAATCTGAAAACTGATTTTGTTGTTTTAAAAACCTGACACCACTTAAATTATTTGGACTGAATCAATGTTTAGAAAAATATATTTTTGTGTCAGGTGCAATTTTCAATTTCCCTTAATTTCCACACATACACAACCCAAGTGCCACTAAAAGTTGCACAAGAGTCCCACGTCTTTCTAATCTGCTCACTGTTACATGAACCACATACGCATGAAAAATCATGTGGCAGGCACTTCAAGATTCTACATACTATTCCACCATTACATCTATTACATCTACAACAACTCTTCTGTCCAAAAGAATACTAGCATGTACTAGTTAGAATAAAAAAAGTAGTAATATTGATTTTAACAAATACTTACGGGAATAATGCCTTGATTTGGTATGTTCATGATGGCGTTGAAACTAGCATTGCGATTGAAACTAACAGGGCAATTTATTTGAGTACAAGGATTTTTCGGATTTACATCGATGGGAGTATGTACCCCCCTTAGTACAATTTCCACTTTTTGTACCAAATCTTTACTTACTAACCCTAAAAATAAAAATAAAAAAATTAACACCAATATATCGTCGGTCTAATTTTTAAAACCTCGTAAGTCAATTTTGGTTATTTTTACAGGGGAGTCAAAAAACGATTTAAATTTAGAAGTATTTGAAATAATTGATAATGGTCAAACTCACTAGTTTGATCATCTATGCATCATGACCAACACATATCTATGCACTAAAACAATTCGTTTGTATTTAAAAATGATTACTTTGGCAAAATTTATTTATTATTCTTGTTAACTGACTTACAAGGTTTTGAAACTAAAAAGTAGCCAACAATTTGGACAAAAGTTTACGTTTTAAAGTTTCACGAGTTTTCTAAACTAAAATGATCGCTCGATCATTTTAGTTGAAAATAGAAAATAAATTTTAGAAAAATACTGTGTGTATTGTATCACAATATATGAATCACAATTACAATACAAGAATATTTTAATTCTTCTTTTGAGTATAAGATTCAAGGTAAAAAATAAGCAATTTTCAAAATAATTAAATAATTATATTATTAACAAATTTCTGCAAACAATACATAAATAAGCAGGTATTAAAACAACTAAGTAGTATCATTAACATATACACAAGTCACAAAATAAGGTAGAAAATAAGCATATTGTACTAAAATAAAACATACACCATACAAACGTATGGTTTACGAAACAGATAAGAAACTACGATTCATTGTGTGGCATTTTTTCATAGAAAAGATTAAAAGACTGTAAATTATCAAATCTCTTTTCTTATATTTTTAAAGACTCTCTCGTTTTTTATATTTTTAAAGGAAACACACCCAGCTGGAGTATAAATATATGTATTACGATTTTCTTTCAATAATCCTTTCAATCTTTCAATCCTTTTTCCAAATATTTCTGCGTAATTGTAATTTTTTTTGTCGTACTACACAGAAGGAGCATGTTACTTATGGTGCTATTACGATTTTGGTACCTACAACCATCGCTGTATAGTACTGCCTCGTATTGACCAACACTTAATCAAAATTGGTTGAATGGTCATCCGCCATTGACCAGTGATGACATACGAGATTTTAATTTTATATAAATTATATTATTGTTCAGTTTTATAATCTACTGGGGAGAAAAAAAGATTAGGTCAAGAAATTGCAACTAAGGATGGCTTGATAAGCAGAAGATCCTGATTCGGGCGAAAGCGAGTCACTACCCAAGGAAATAACCGCTTTTTGATGTCCGCAAGTTTGCGAAATAGAACATCACGGTTATGCTACGAAATCAACTTCAAGAAGATAGAGATGTCAATGTTACTGAATGGACCGTTAGAAGAAGGCTTCATGCTGCTGGATTATCTTGTAGAAGGATGGCTGCAGGTTCACCATTACAATGCTGTCAACGAATTGCAAGATTGGCTTTTGCCAGAAATCACTTGGCATGGAATAATGATGACTGGAGCAACGTCCTATTTTCAGATGAGTCGCGTTTTTTGCTTCACTGGGCCAGACGGACGTTGACAAGTATGAGACAAGTCAACAAGTCCGTCTTGTCCACTTGTCGAAGTCCGTCGACAAGACCCGGAAAAAGATATGCTCCAGTTTGCATTGACAAGCGACTTTTATTTGGCGGTGGCTCGGTTTTGGTTTGGGCGGGAATTTTGTTTTCATTCAGAATGGTTCTCTGACATTTCACATATACATTGCGGAGGTTCTAGACGATCATGTTATGCCTTTCATGGTCACAATGGATGAGCATTTTCATGCAAGATATTGCTAAACCTCACACAGCCAAAGTTTTCAGAGAATGCCTGGACGAGGTGGGAATCAGGCGGTTTGAATGGCCAGCACTCAGTCCAGATATGAATCCCATCGAATATATCTGGGATGAGTTGGGACGACGTACCCGAAGGCATACACCGACTCCAAGAACTGCTCAGGAGTTAAGAGAGTTTCTATTGGCGGAATGGAATAACATTGACCAAAATTTGATTCTTAATTTAATCGAGAGTATGCCTCGTCGGTATAAACGTTATTAATGATTCTTCTTTTTAATTTATGTTAAGTTTATTTTTCATTGTTGTAGTGAAAACTTCTATAGCCGCGCTGAATTACATTTGGGTAGGGGGTAAACTGATACATTTGCGTCATCGTCATCAATAGCTGCGTTCTAAAGAAAAAAATCCTATTACTCAAAGATGTGTTCAAAAGAACACATCTATACGCATATGTTTAAAGTTGGCTCTGAACGTCAAACTTAATAGTTAAAGTTTTTGGCAGTGTTGACAGAACGTAGCGTTTCTAAAGAAATATTAACCCGTAGAATTAGTGTGCAGTACAAGTGTAAGTACTTTTACCGGATGTAATAATAGATGTACTAGTGCCGGATTATTGGAAAGTTTTTGGCAGTGTTGACAGAACGCAGCGCCTCTAAGGAAATATCAACCCCTATAATCAATGTGCAGTACAAGAGTAAGTACTTTTGACGGATGTACTAGTAGTTTGAACTAAAGGGACCGGATGTTCAGATTACTGGATTGTATCGAAGAATTCATGGTAAATCACGAATCAGACCCATCAAAGTTGTAAGCAACCAAATGTACTCGCGTGCTCTCCAAAGGAAGGAAACTCCAAAATAAAATTAATAGTCAACGATATAGATATAAGAATAAGAAAAAAACTCTTGCAATAGTTAATTCAGAAATTTCTAAACATCGAACACAATCACAGCTGAGAAGGAGGAAAAATTAAACGTCGTAAAGAATATTCCAAAGAAATATTTATTTAAATTAGAGTGCGGAAACGTTGATTTTACAGTGCAACAGCCCGTTTGGGGAACGAGCCCGAAGGGCGAGTTCCCCATTTGCTGGAGCATTGAAAAAATCATTTCCGCACGAAATTTGTATTTGATTTTTTTAGATTTTTTTGGCCTACAATTATTATTTAAGAAATAAATAGATTTAGATTATTTACAATATTGGAAATTATTTAAATAAACAAACTTTTACTAATTTTTTACTAATTCAAATTTATTAGGTACATAATATGTCATTTTTCCACATATCAGACGAACAGTAAAATTAAAAAAATCTGTCTTATTTTCTACATTATCGTGAGAAATATGGTGTAAAGTAGCGTTTTCTAAACCTTATTTTATTGTCTTATACTTAATTTATTTTGTAAGTGTCCCTGAAAGGTTAAAATTTACTGGTCAGTTTACCGCATCGTAGCCCTACTTTGCAACATTGTGTGTAAAAATTTAGTTTCGCTGGACGTATACACGATGTCAAAGTTAGCTTTACAATTCAGGAGGCCAAAAAATTTATTTACATACAGATATATTTCCAAAAGCAGTTATAAGGCATGTTTATAAAAGTCAAAATTACCATAACTCACAAATTGCAGAAATCAAATTGCAAAAAATCAAACTACATTTTAAATGTAAATTTGTTGAAAAATGTTGACATTTGTTAAAAGTCTTAAGATTTCCTTTACGAGGGCGTTGTATAATTTTATATTGGAGTATGGTGGCTCTTTTTCGATCATGTTTCATTTGTGTATTGGCAAGTTGTAGCTTGCGTTTTTATTCCATGCCTCTCTTCTCTTCTTCATATGCCGTCCTTAACCTTAACGAAGGTTTGGGATAACTTCTTTAAACGCTTCCCTATCTCTTGCAGCGCGAAATATTTGTTCAATACTGAGGTTCGCTCTCTGATATTCCTAAGCCATAATTTCTTTTTTCTTCCTATGACTTTCCTTCCCTCAATTCTTCCCTGCATTATTACTTGTATGAGGGAGGGTATTTGCCATTACGAAGTGTGTGGCCAAGATATGCTGTTTTTTCTTATTTTAACGATTGTCATCAGTTTTCTGCTATATCCAATTCTTCTTAGTACTTCTTCATTTGTGGTTCTAGCAGTCCAAGAAACTTTAAGTATGCGTCTGTAAAACCACATTTCAAATGCCTCCGATCTTTTTATGGATTGTGCTTTCAAATTTCTACTACATATAACAGCTGAGACCATACATAGCATTCTAGCAATCTTAATCTCACGACTAAACTTAATTTCTTATTTGTGAACATTGACCTGTATTTTATAAATCCTTTCCGTGCTATTTCTATTTTGACTTTTATCTCTTCATCTTGGTCCAATTGGAAATTTATGGTTGCTCCCAGGTTTTATATTTGTCGACTGTTTACCCTCCATTGTAAGTTGTATGTTGTCAATTGGTGTTTTGGAGATGAGCATGTATTTGAATTTACTTATTTTCATTGTTAGTCCCATTTTTGTTTGCTTTCCCTATTAATGCTATCTAAAAGGATTTGTAGTAGGGTTTCTGGTTTATATCCGATATCCGTATATCCGAACCGCAAAACCGCGGTTTTTTGTGCAAAAACCGAAATCGCATAACCGTCATAAAAAAACGCGGTTTTCGGTTTTATCCAAATATATATAAAATACAATATAATACAATAAAAATAAAATACATTGAATTAGTGCTGTTTCAAACATTGCAAACTGTTGTTGCAAAAATGGCAACCATCGATGGTATATGTGTTCGAACAATTTCAAAATCTGCATTTATTCGGAAAGCAATAGCTGCCCGGTTTCCCAACCAAATCTTCCCAAAATGTTCTTCAGGTGTTATGACCTTAATTCAAAAGGAATGCGAAAAAAGAAATTTTTAGAAAGAAGTTTCAAGAATTTGCTTTAAAAGCAAATGGACAAAAAAAAAAATAGTACTACGCTAGTTGAGTGGACTAGTTTGAGAAGCCGAATATACTTAAACATTAATACTCATGGAGAAAACAATTTTTATTGCAATTTAGGCTTTCTGCGAATTGAAGGAACTTGTTCTGCAAATAATATCGTAATAAGTGTAGAAAAACATTTCGTTTGATTTAGTATCAGTTTCAGAAATGATATTGAAGGTGACTTGGATTACAAAGTTGAAGTTCGCGGTTACGTCGCGACGCCGTTGTCAAAAATTTCGCAATGCGCTTTTTAGTCGCGCTTAACACAAACTTTACCTTCACCAAAACATCAAATTTTTTTCGCTATCTACAAAATTGCGAAAACTACAGCGGAAAAACCACCGCGAGTACCCGAAATGCGACCTAGATTAGCAAGTTGAACTTTGCGGCGACCTCGCGATGCCGCTGTCAAAGATTTTGCAACGCGCTTTTCACTACCGCTTCCTGACAAGCTTTCCCTCCCACAAATCGTCAAACTTGTTTCGCTAGCTTGAGAATTACGAAAACTACAGCGGAAAAACCAGCAGTCGCATTAGGAAATTGAACTTTCCTGTGGCGTCGCGATGCCGCTGTCAAAGATTTCGCAACGCGGTTTTCAGTCTCGCTTTCCGATTACGTTTTGTTCTAACAAAACGGCGAATTTGTTGAGGCAGCTGCGAAATTTCGAAAAAAACAAATGCAACCAATCCTCGGTAGATCTAACTTGGCGGGCCGTCGCGGCGTTAAGGGGCCTACAGACGATCAACATGGTTGACCAACATGGTTGGTCAAATGCAGTGCTGAAGTGTTTGTTGAACGTCTGTAGGCAGGTTGGATGGTTGAGGCTTTGTTGAGGCCAGTGGTTGAATAAAATCAAAGTAGGTTTGATATTTGGTGGGCGGAGCCTAATTCATCCAACCATGTTGAAGCGTGTGTGGCGCGGTTGACCAACCTATGTCTCAACATCAGTCTTATCACTATTTTGCTTTTACAATTTGAGGTTAAAAAATATTTATTTCAGTTATTTGTATTTCGTTTCAAGTTATTTTATTTGTTTCTATAAATATGGCAAGTATTCCTGATACTCAAGAGTGGAGAGATTTTTTTGAATGCTTTAAATCTTTGCTTGAATTATGGATGAAGTCTGATGTTTATAAAGACAGGGCGAAAAGAGGCTTGCCACCAATAAATGGTTCCAATTTATTGGAAGTTTACAAAGAAATAGAAGTAGAAGCTACGGAATTGCTACTCAGAGATCAGTCTCCATTATTATTTCTCCCAGACTCTGAGATGAGATCGCCGGTAAAAATTTTAAGTTTTGGAAACTTTGACCACTGGCTAAGAATCGAAGAGTTGCCGACAATCTCTCATTTGCAGAAATGGCATCCCTCATCACCATGTCTTTTTTTCAATTATTGGTCGAACTTTATTCAATAACTCATCATATGTCTGCGTATTCTTAAATTTTTGTTTAAATATTCAGGTAAGCTTATTCTCAGTTCTTTCATTAAATTTGAATATGTAAATTTTGATCGATCTTTCTTTTTGATCGATAGAGCTTTCTTCGCACAACTCACTCAGCAAAATTAATCTAAGCGGTAACGACTTAACACCAATATTAATTCAATACGTACAATAGTCAATAAGCAAATTTAAATTAAATATACATTACATTAAATATGCACTGAACCAAAAATAATGAAAAAAACATTACAACAAACAGAACAACTTCTACCCATAAAACTTTTTGAAAAATGATGTTGAACAATCTATCTTTCTTGTCTGTAGGGAAAGATCAACATGGTTGGCCAACCATGTTGGTCAACCACGTTGATCGTCTGTAGGCCCCTTTAGTTATCGAGCGATTTCAACGCGATTTTTAATTTCTGGTTGCAAAAACCTCAAAGTTTGATTGAGTCTGGGATTTATTGCAGTGGGATTATAATTGAGTAAGATACTACACATGACGATGCCCAGGTAATTAACAAAATGGTACAGATTGTATTGCTGAACCAAAATTTTGAAATAACCATACAATTCATCTCGCTATGTGTGTGACACTTTTTACAAGAAATCATCTCAAGTTGGAAACAGCAGCAACAGTGAAGATTTATTTCCTGAAGAATCTCAAGAAGAATATGTGGATAATGTGTATTACGTCGAAGAAGATGAAATTAAAAGTAATTTACAAATGGTAAGAAAACTTGTGATCATGGGTCTTCAAACGTTCTATGATATTTTTCATTGAAGCTTTGCTTATATCAGAACCAATGAATTTCTTTTCCAAGAATCCTATTATACCTTGTGCCGTAAATATGTTACAATCATCGCTGCTTAATGTTGCTACTGCTACGCTTACTGGAGATAAAGTTTCATAACAATTGAAAATTAACATTTTCAATTAAATGCACTGAATTTAAATCTGTTAGAATCTCTGTTAGAATAGAATTTATCCAGACAACAATAAGGTTGAAGTCGAAGGTGAATGTTAGGCAAATCCAGAAGAAATAGAAGAAGTGACCAATCTAAACTATTCCTTGCAAGACGAAGTACAAAACCTATTCAAGAAAAATTAAACAAAAATACTTATATGCAAACAAATCGCTATCCTAATTCTATGAAAAAGGAGTTTGCTAAATATAAAAGAACTTCTGAGAGAACAAAAAGATTAAATATTTTGTTTCAAGCACTCTCTGCAATTAAAGCTACATCCACCTACTCCGAAAGATCATTTTCCCTAACCGGCAATTTTTGTACAATACCAAGATCTCGTTTAAATATCAGACACTACTACCAAAAGTTCTTAAAAACCGAACCCGAAACCGAAACTTTTTGAAAAAGTGCGGATATTCAGAAACCCTAATTTGTAGGTCTTCTATACTCTTATTGCGTCATTATTGCGGTATCGTCTGCAAATCTTATGTTATTAATGATGGTCCCTCCAATGCTCACACCTTCCGTTCTTTCCCATAGTGCTATCATAGTGCTATCTGAAATATTAGAATTTATTTATAGAAACTTTGAATATCTATCTTGTTTGTTTCATTGTCATTTACCCTTATGACCACTTAACAGTGGTCTCTCGGTCGGTCTTATTTTTAGAAGTCTCAAATAAATATTTATTTTTGTAAATATGTAAATATTAGTGTTTCATAAATGAAATAAAATAATGCCTCTGCATTTTTTGTATTTTAAATATTTATGAAATATTCCTTTCTCCTCCCCAAAACATTTTTCCGAATTTAAAATTGCTATGGAAAGTAGCGAAATACACGTTCATAAGGCTTTCGGTCGAAATGTAGTGTTTTAAAATACTTAGGGCGAATACCGTCCTGTTTAGTTTTGTGGACAAGGTGTTAATATGAAATGTCCATTCTAAGTTTTCGTCTAAATTCGTCTAAAATAATATATTTAGTCTTAAAAACAGAAAATTCCACGAAAACATCAAATTATTTGCAAATTCTTAAGTGACCTAAATTTGTTGCGTCACCTAAATGAATTATTGAAAGGTTATCTGTGTGCAATGACTAATATTCTGGAATTTTAGGGAAATTACGCAGTCAGAAATAAAAATTATCATATCTTTGTAATACACTTCAAAATTTTGAGTGTTGATAATATGATTTAATTGGACTTAATTTGTTAATTTGTATTATGTGTTATTATTTTTATGTTGTAATGATGTAATTATATGTTGAAATTAATACAAAAATACTTCAAATCGAATAAAAAAAAAAAAATTGTTCATCTTGCTTTATAATTTAGATTTGCGATTCAATCAATAATAAATTTTTATCGCGAAAATAATCTTAGTGTAAATAAACGTAATTTTTCCGTGATTTATCAAAAACAAATGTTTGATAAAATTGCAAAAAATATAATATGTAAGATAACAATTTTTAATAATAAATTTAAAACGCATTTTTTATAGAAAAGAGTTTGAAATTTAGAAAGGATTGAAGATTTTAGAAATATTTTTTTTCCATGTTTTATATTTTGTTTCTATTTTTTTATGCTTAATTCATTTCAAGTTTAATGTTAAGTTTGTTGTGGACGATTTCTAGGGACAGTACAATTTTATTTATGATTTATAAGGGAACAATTTGACATGATTTGAGCATTTGATTTAAGCATTGACATGAATTATTCTTGAATTAAAATGTTTTTATTCTACGGTTGTGCTAGTTTGTTCAAATAACATCATCCCATGCAAACAGACCTTTTTTTTCATATGTAGGTTTATATCAGTGGTATTTTGATATTTGAATAGAAGATGTTTGAGAATGTTATTGTTTACAAATTAAATAAGACATATTAAAATATAAATTCAAAATATGAAATATTTTATAAAAACCTACCTATATTCAATTTATTGATTCATTTCTATATTTTCTTTTAAATAATTCATAAACGAATATTGAAATACTAAGTTCAATTGAAATGTGTTATGTTTGTGTTTTTATAAATGTGTTATGTGGTATTTTTTACTTTATGGCGTGCGGTGGCTTTAAAAGTCTACTTTTATGCCTAGATTGTCGTAGATGTTTTATTGTCCTAGATTGTCGTAGATGTTTTAATTTCCATCTATTTTTTTAAATTTAATTTTTATATTTTTCAGTAAATTTTGAGTTAAAAGACTTAAATAGTCTTACAACAATTTATTTAGAATAATAATAAAATATAAAGATAAAACATAAATAAATTTAATAAATTAAATCTGCAATATTAAAATAAATTAATATATTTAGTTTTAATTTTTTAATCAGAATATTAAATTTATGTATTCAAATCTTTTTTCATTTAATTCCTATCTTGTCTTTTAAATGAAGGGTCACAAATAAGAGTGTTCTGTTTTTATTTAATAAAAACAAAAAGATGTAGGCTCTTTCATGAAATCTCCAGAATCCTTAAGAAAAATAGATACCTCGGAGCGTAACTCAAAAAGTCTACTGAGGACTTTTCTGAGGAAAGGCTTATTATTTGCTATAATGCTAACTGTGAACCTTCAGTGAACCTTGAATATGGAGCGGTGGGCGATGGAACAAAGGATGAATTGTGTAGAGCAGGGGTTCCCAACCTGTGGTACGCGTACCGGTACCGGTACACACATGTCAAGCTACCGGTATGCGATAAGTGAACAATATTTGGCGTAAAATCTTGTGTGTTTTATACAATACAATGCCAAGCACGAGAAAACATTCAGAATTGTCCACTCAAAAAGCAGCTGTGTTCTCTTTTAGTAACATAAACACTAATTGTGTTCAGGCATCATATTTAGCAAGTTTGCGTATAGCGTATAGCCAACTGTGGAAAACCACACACAATTGGAGAAATATTATTGCTACCTGCAACTAAGGTTATCGTCAAATCTGTGCTTGGAGATAAGGCAGCTAAGGAAATTGACAAAGTTTCCCTGTCCAACAATACTGTTAAACGGATTTGAAAGCATTGAACAGATTGAAAGCATTTTATTCAAGAGAATAAAAGAAAGTCAATTTTATTCTCTGCAACTAGACGAAAGTTCTGACGTCTCCAATCTGGCACAATTACTTGTGTATGTTCTATTTGATTTCAATAATGAAATGCAAGAAGAAATATTATTCTGCAAACCGATATCTGCGAGAACAACTTCGAATGAAATATTTAAAATAATTAATGATTATTTAATTAAAAATAATATAAGTTGGGTCAAATGTGTTGGAGTTTGCACCGATGGTGCTCGAGTTATGATTGGAAATTTATCCGGCGTAGTGAGAAGAAAATAAAAAGTAGCATCGAAATGCAAATCTACGCATTGTATTATTCATCGTGAAGCCTTAGCCACAAAAAATATGCCTGTAAATTTAAGAAATGTTCTCAATTAGGCCATAAAAACAGTTAATTTTATAAAATCTTAAGCGCTTAATTCCCTATTTACAATACTATGCCTATTTACAATACTATGCAATGAGATGGGGAGTATTCATAAAACACTTTTGCTTCACACCGAGGTACGATGGCTCTCACGAGGAAAAGTCCTCCGTCGACTTTTTGAGTTACGCTCCGAAGTATCTATTTTTCTTAAGGATTCTGGAGATTTCAAGAAAGATAATTTTGCCAATGAGGAATGGTTATTCAGACTAGCGTACCTATCCGATATATTTTCTCGACTAAATGATTTAAAATTGTTTACAAGGAACTAATAATTCTTTGTTTGACTTCAGCGATAAAATATTAGCATTTAAAAGAAAACCGCAGTTAATGATACAGCAATCAGAGAAAGGAAATATTAGTATGTTTTTTTTTCTCTGCAATTTTGCTGAAGAAAATAATTTAGCAGTATCAAACTGTGTGATAAACGACATTAAGCAACATCTAATATCGGTGTCAGATTGGTTTGAAAAATATTTTACAGCAGATTTTACTTCCCAAAATTGGATTCGTAATTCCTTTATATTCATTTCGGAAGTTCCGGATGACGATTGCTAAAGAATCCTTCATAGACCTCATAAGTGACGGTGGTTGGAAATTAAAGTTGGAGAGCACAAGCTTAATTTAATTTTGGCTTTCTGTTCGGGCAGAATATCCCGAACTTTCATGCCAAGCTCTGAAATTTTTAATGCCATTCAATACAACATATTTATGCAAAACCGGGTTCTCAACTATGGCAGCAATGAAAAACAAATATAGATCATCATTACAATATTCTGCCTGATCTTCGCCTGAATCTGACAAAAATTGATCCCGATATTTCTACGCTGGTAAAATGTAAACAGGCGCAACCTTCACATTAATTGCAATAATTATTATAATATCTTTACACATTACATACATTTATATTTAGTATAATAAAAGAATTTACGAATTAAATTGGTTTTATTGCAATTGGATACACCATGCTAATGTAACGTCGTTTTTCTGTGCCCGCCTCGAAACAGATTTTAACTAAATTTAATTTTTCAAATGAAAGAAGAATAAATATTATTTTTTAATTTTCAATTTACAAAGTCTAGTCAAACTAAAGATAAATACATCTATATATTTAATTTTGTTTTTTATTTCGTATAATCTTTTTCAGGGTAGGCCCAGAAAATGACATTACATTAGCATGGTGTACATATAGAGTTGCATTCAGCTTTTACCAAAGTTTTTGCCAAAAAATGGATCTTCAATAAATTGAATGTTGGGGATAATTTTTTTTGTTCGATAAAGTTTTTGAGAAAAAAATAAGGCCATTAATTGAATTTGCGAAATTTTTACACTGGTACGCGACCGTATTGTCTATTACATACCGGTACAACATATTCAAAAGGTTGGGAACCTCTGGTGTAGAGCATTTTATTAGAAAGAACTCCATCATTCAAACTGAAAGGTTGTTTTGACAACACTTTAATTTTTCGGCGCCGCCAAATTGCAGGACAATTGCAAGATGGGTCGAAAAATATCGTCGAAGGGATACTAAACAATCAGAGAGGAAAAATGCTGTTAGAACAGAAGTAAATACTTTGCAAGTTAGGAACAGAATTGAAGAAAATTGTAATCAATCTGTGCGACGTTTATAACTATCTTTGTAAGTCCTAACTTCCAACCTAATGAAGCCTTCCGAATTGTTACCGAACTTTGGCAAGTGTCATTCGAACATTGTCCCGTCCTAATTTGGAATTAAACTGCAAGTAGGAATTTCACGTGCGTTGGTAAGATCAATTTTATAGAAAGATTTACTCTTTCGGCCTTACAAATGGTAAAAAGACCAAATATTTCTTCGAATAGACCGAAACAAACGTTTGGAATTCAGTCAATAGATTTTGGGCAGAGGAAATAATTTTGTCAACAAAATAATAATGAGTGAATGAGCTTCGATATTTTCAATTGCACGGGGAAAGGAACAAATAAAATTTACTTTACTGGTCTGCTGAAAACCTTCCAATTATATTCTAAGAAAGGCTGCATTCTCAACATGTAATTGTGCGGTGTGGAATTTGCTCAGCTGAAGTATTGGGACCGTATTTTTTAAAAGTATGGCGTACGCCAATTGGTTTCAATCAAGTAAAAAAAATTGTTGATGATAACTTGGAACGGCTACAAGTGGACTTCATTTGAATACGTCTCGTAAGTGATCATCACCTGTATCGGTCGCAGTTGTTTACATTGAGTGACTTTTTGCTGTTTGACGTGTCTTTAATAGTTAGTGTCCTATGTTAAGTCCTATACCATGTATACGAACGCCGAGATGACTGACAAGAATTTCATGTACGGGTTTGCTGTTGGCAATTCATTACAAGCTAGACGATTGTACATTGAACGGTTTCTTAGCCGTAATATCCCTGACCGAAAAATCTCCCAAAACATTTATCGACGTCTTCGTGAAACATGCACATTAAAACGAAATGGAGGACCAGGAAGTTAATTACAGTAATAACGGTACAACTGGAACAGAATGTGCTGGACATGATAGAGGAAGATTCAAGTACTTCTACGCGACAAATTGCTAATACCTTCAATGTAAGTCATTCGACAGTTTGGAAAAAATGGGTGTAACTTGATTAGAAACAAATCTAGTGTGTTTGAAAGAGTTCGACACTCAATGACGAGAAAATTGAATGCTTGTATCCAGGCTGGAAGAAGTCGTTTCGAACATTTATTGTAGATTGAACAACTTATGAGCTAACTTTACTAATAGTAGTGTAATTAAAATAAAATGGAACCAAAAGGTGAAGATATTGATGTGACGTGGAATTCAAATCAAATAATAATTTTCTTTGAAATATATCACAAATATGATTGTTTGTCGGTTGCTGTGGGAGTAGCTAAGTATCTTAAAGTTATTTGTAGTTTTGTTCTGCTTCTAATAGCTTGCCTCCTGTTGGTACCCTGTTGCTTACTCATTCATTAGCCTCGATGAAGCTCCAAGTATGTTTCTTCTTTCGATCCAATCTCGAACCCAATTGCGTTCTTTTTAACATTAAATACAATAATACATCCTCAGCCACAGCACCCAATTGCCTTCTTAACAATTTCCTTAACACTTCTTTCCTATGTAAAGACATTTTGTAGGAAACAGTGACCAAAATATATAAAACTGATTGAAAACATCGCAGCTGCTAGACCAGCCGCTGCTGTTTGCACAACACTGTGTGAACATGTACTTACATGTACTTTTTGATAATAAAATGTAGTTGCTGTCGCAAAATTTTGTTCAATCTGTATCTTGAAAAAACTGGGTTTTTCAGATAACATCATAAGACAAAATATTCTTACAAAAGGCCAAAGAAAAATCTCTTGAATTTTTGCCGCATGCTTACCTAATACCCTGTATAACATTATAATATATTTCTATATAATACCTTATTCTAATCTTTTGAATCTTGCATCATAAGCAATATTTCAATTACTTTTAAATTATGTTTATGTATTATAGCTATTTAAAACAGACTGTAATATTAGCATTTTATATACGACGATATTTTTAATAAATCTTCTACTAAAATTAGCTTGTTTTATACAACTCTCATTAAAAAAATAATTATTATACATTAAATTCAATAATTGGACAGTCGATAAAGATTATATACCAATTAGGTAATGGTGTTGTGTTATTAAAACAATGAATGTAATTAGTTGGATTTATCGACATAATTAAACTTCATTAAAGCTTTTACCTATTCCATAACAGATTTAAATTGTAAATTCTCCTTTATTTTACTATACATATTTTTTTATCATTTCATAAATATTTTATGAAATACTCAATTTATTGTGAAGAATAATTCAGCCGCATAAGAATAATTAAAAGTCTATTTATGTTCGAATAGAGATATTGAAGGGTGTGCGTTGGATTAAATTAAAAAATAACATATTAGAATAATGTTTTCATTTTTCTAAGGGTGTCAAATTTATTACCCCAATTAGTATAATTAACGTTGTTTAAAAAATAATATGATTTTTATGGTTTTTGATAAGAAATAATATGTTTTTGATATAAATGGACATGGGCAACTTTCAAAATCTATGAAATCACGTTTACAATTCTTACAAAAGCACAAGTCCATCCATAATCTAAATTTTCCTTGAGATAAAAATAAATCTGTGGTCGGCGCTTAAAAGGGCTTAGGTACAGTTTATGGGAAATTTACAACATTTATGGGAAATGGCGCATAAAAGTTTTGAAATATTATTTTTTGTCTCCGCAGAGGATCCAAATTTATGAATTGAAAATTGTTAAATGTTTTATTAGTTTTTATTATTTAAGCGTTAACGGGTTATGTCTTTATATGTCTTTTAACACATTGAATGTCAAATGTAAAAAAAGTAATTACACCAGGGGCCAAGGAGTGTCCTCCCGTAATTCACTCGTAATGCAAACATATTAATATATTTGTGGCGTCTTGGCAATTTTTGGCGTCATACATTTATGAATGACGTGAACGTCAAGAAAGTTTTCTGTTGGCAACTATGTCATTCAAATAAGTATGACATATTTTACACTTTTTTTTAACTTTTGTTGCAGATTTTGAAGAGCTAAGGCGGATTCTCATATACGCGACACTCAGCTACGCGACATCGTGCGACATGGCCAATAATGTCAAATAATGATTACATTGTTTCAAATGGGCACGTTTTCACTATGGCTACGCGACAGATACGCGACGTGCCCGTTTAAAACAATGTAATCATTATTTGATAGGCGATGTCGCAAGACGTCGCGTAACTGAGTGTCGCGCATATGGGAATCGACCTTAAAGTTTCATTCGAACAATTTCCACCTAAATATGTCAAAATGTCGCAAAATATTGACAGAATTCGAGTTTCAAAAAATTTCTGAAGAAATCGACATAGAAGCTTATAGCGCCGACTGCTATGATTCAGATGACTCTTTCGTAGATCTAGAAGCCTATATCATTTCATGGAAGCCTATATCATTTCATGGAAGCCTAATTATTCCCCACCAGTCTCACAACAGTCATTGATTTCTGGACGACGTAGACTTAAACATGCATATATGAACAACGTAAACTCTTTGGATAAATCATCACAAAAAAATGAATGACGTGGCACGTAATGTGTTAAACCATCGCATTTCCTTGTATTTGGTAACTTAAAATAAACATTTTTTCGACATAAATAGACTTAGGCCGATTTAACATATCGCACATCCAACAGAAAAGTGACACAAGTGCGAATTACTGATTTCTGAGAACAACTGTTTATCTGCCATCTTTCTGTTGAAAATCTGCTCACAATCAGATGAAAAAAGACACTTCCGCTTTCTGGCGGACAATAATTCAATTAAACCAAAATTCGATTACATAATACTAAAAACAACATCCTAGATACCCAATTTTCAGTTGAAAGTTGAAAAAATGGCGATTTCGCACTTATCAATTATCTGCTGGAGGTGCGATATAGAAAGAAGGCTATTTTTAAAACATATCTGACCAAAAACCCTTTTAAAAAGAAATACGACTTATGACCTTTTATGCGCCGACTACAGAAATGTATATGTCGTAGTCTTTTCGCAAAATCCGTCTTTTCACGAAATGCCTAGGCACTTCCAGAAACGTCGACGTTTAGTGAAAAATATTAAAGTTGCATTTCCCGCCTAGGTAGTTCATGAAATGACCACTCGGCGCCGGCATCTCGTGCTTAACGCAGAGTTTCACAATCTGACGCACACTATAGTTTGATTTTTCCTGTAATGCCTAGCGTGTTTTTAAATAATTTTTAAATAAAACGCTTCGCTACGCTCGTCGTTTTCTAAACATGACGTGTGCTGAAAATCGCGCTTATTGAACTCGTTCTTTAATATACTATTTATGATTCCTTTATAATTGCATTCAATTAATGTCTTGTAGTTTTGTGTAAAAATTTAGAAAACAAATTGTCAACGCAAACAGTAAGTAGTATATTTTGTTCGTACAATTGTAATTAAATATATTCGCATTTGCACCACAGACAAAAGAAAAATTTGGACCACATTTAGTTACAGTTGATGCATACAAGTTTGGCTTCTGAATTTGTTCCGAATCAGGCTTCCTAATTAGGAACGAAGCCGGACGTGCGTCACAAAAGTGATGAGGGCCAGATGCGGTTGCTTCATTCGGATCGAACTTGGAGTTCGGCATGCCTAATTCGTTCGGAATAAAAACAGAATTGAAATTCCTAATCGGGATGGGACGCCTCTTTCAAAATAAACGTTTTCATCACTTCATTAATCCAGCAAATGTTTCTTGTTACTAATATTTTTAAAATCTTAATGATTTTATAGTATTTTACGTAATGAGGGTTGTACCTTCGACCTTATTTAACTTGATGGAAATGAGCAGAAATACATTCCTAATGATTTAACCTTTTTATTTAGTAGGTACTTATTTGTAGTTTTAGTTAAATTTAAACGTGAATGATGTGACGTTTAATGATTGTTTAGAAATCACGGAGTACTATATTTAAAAATAGTATCAACTTCGTCCTTCAGATCTCAACCAATCAACGAATCGTAAACCAAACAAGCAAGGGTAATTTTGAATTATTACATAACATTAATCGCGGATTGTTACATATGTGTGTGGTATGATGTATTTACATGGTCCACGAACTGTACAATAATGGGCATTTACAATTGTGGTCGTAGATAATATAGGTAACAAGTTACTTCAAAATGAAAAGATCAAGTAAAAATGTAACTATTGAGGTAACTAAGTCGATATTTTTTCAAAAATGAACATAGGCCACTTTTAAAATAAACGGATTTTTGTTGACTTACTTGAATATAATTTCATTCCAATTTTTTGCTGCGTTCCCATTTGAAGTGGACAAGGTAATATTGTGCATCCGTCAATATCCACTTCTTCCAGTTCATATTCTGACCCTATAAATTAAGGTTCATTTATTGATACAAACGGATATTTTTTGTAGATAGTCTTAAAATTAATATCATTTGTGTCATACCGATCACAAATTACGTGACATTGCATAAAAATAAATTGGACTTTAAAATTCGGCTTAAAATTCTCTTATTTGGAAGCTAAAAAAATCTCCAATTAGATAATTTTTTAGACTTTGCGCTAGTATATTTTCCCAATTTAGTAAACTCAATTGAAATTTGAACTTAAATTAGTATTGAAAAATGTACATTTATCATGATGTACTGTTATTTTCAAGCGTCAAAAAACTCACTTTATTCTTAGTTATAGTTAGTTAGTCTTTTATAAATCTTTATAAATGTCGTTATTTTTAACATTTTGAAAATAATATAGGTTTTTTTTAATTTTATTTTCTTGTTTATTAACAATAACGGCTAGTTACATTTATTTAAAAATATATATTATTAGAAATTTAACTTAAGTAGTTAGTAAACTAGTTACATAATATTTAAAAATAAATAATTACCACAATCATCAAATGGTATAGAATCCATCCTAACAAACCCAATTAAAAATCCAATTAACAAAATCGGCACTTTGATGTTAAACATTTTCGATTAATTTCTCAAATCGAAATAGATCCGAATTCTAATTAGTACTCGTTGAGTGGGGTATATATGCCACTGATACCAAATATATGTTTCGCTCGAGAACTTTTAAACAATTAAATAATATCTGAACGTCAATGGTTTGTCTCGCTCCACAAACCATTTCGAAATCTTATCAGTTTCTGATTAATTCCTTTTAATATAATTTTTTAATTATTTTTTTTACACTTTGAAAACATAAAATTGCACAAACATTGTTTCATATACTTATTAAACAACGTCAATCAATGACAATCCTACAATATAAAAAAATGATATACTAAAGATTTTCTTCTTAAATAGGCAAAATGAAAAATGTTGTTACACATTTTTATTGATGAATAGATGATTGCGAACGTTACTTCGTGGTAATCCATAATTACAGTGAGTTTATAAATTCACTATGTTACTGTTAAGTTCACTATGGCTTGAAAATGACCTTTAACAGTCGAGACTCGAGTCTTGATAACTGTCTAAATTTATATAACTGTGGATAACAAGTTACATAATATTTTTACATATTATAAGTGTGGTTAAAACATAATGAAGTTATCAATTCAGTGTATGTACACATTTTTAAATAAAATTTTCTTTAATCTCCATTTTGGATAAAATAAAAACTTACAAAGGACCACAAAGTGGACTTTAGTTTTTACAAAACTAGAAAATAACTGGAAAATTTCACATGAGATTTGTTTTGGTAGTCCTAAAAAGACTCTACAGTCCTAAAAAGAGTAATATTATAGAGCTCCAGAAAAGTTGTATATATTTATATATTCAGGCTGTGATCCGACTTAAGTTTATATGATTATCTATAATGTAGAATGGTTTTACTAATAGTATTTTTTAACTTTTGTAAATTGTTAAATTGTAATAAGTATCAAATTAATGATCCTTTATATACCTATACCATATTAAATTTACGATGATTTAATCTATCTTACTAATCTTATAATTGAATCATTGCAAATCATTTAGTTCTAGAGTTATCAAAACAGTTATTGCATCAAATCGTCAATAATTTACAAAAAAAATTAAACGTTAAAAATTAGTGCACCAGCGAAACACCATTTGGTCAACATAATCGTTAAAAGAAGTCAAAATATACAAAAATCCTAGGTATTAGATTTCATAATTCTCTATTAGAACTTAAGAAATCATAAGAAATCACCTTAAATCAAAATCCAACGCAGAATTCTATTGCCCGGAAACCGTGGGCTTAAGAGTTCAAATTCTTAGTAGTCCAGCAGTTAGTCCGTTAGTCCCCATCAAACAGAATAGGACGAGGACGAGTCCCAACACCGAAATCCCTCCGTACACTTAAAAGAGATAAGATGATCCCATCGTTTTCAGCCATTTATCAAAACTAAACACGGCACACGCCTTCAACCAATTGAAAGTGGTGACTGTCCAGCCTCGGGACCTTTAACCCTAGTAGGTATTAACTGCCTCAACATAGCTCATCAAGATCCCGGTGATGAAGCTGTAGCTGTCGTGCTAAAACTGGAAGGCGGTCAAAGACTAATGTTGATTAACGAGATAAACCACAGCAACCTCCTATCCGTACTATCAACAATGGAAACCGCCATAAAAGTTGCAATTACTCTGTCTACGCCTATGAAGATGGAAAGGATGCAAGCTAATCCTTTTTGCAAAAGCTTTGAAAATGGCTTGAGTGAAGAACTTCATAGCGTTGATTCTGCTGAACTGTTGGAAAAAGCTGAACTGTTGAAGCGCAAACCCTTTTTCGCTCAGCAACTGAAACCCCCCGTACACCTGCTCAGGGACTGCGGAGCACTTCCGTACGAGACAGATGTACCTGGGACCCACTGCTTGAACGAAGACGAGTTGCAATCTGTGAATCTCGTCCAGGTCCTGAATTTCCTAAAATAATAAGGACTAGAAGAGGCGCTCTAAATGGGTAAATACCAAGTAAATATCAATAATAATTAGAGAAAGAGGGTGGGGTACAATAAATCTATAAAGGTAGCACTACATGTCACCGCCGAAATCTACAATCTATTTATCCGCATTTAAATGATATTTCGCAAATGACACTGCCATCTATTGTCATAATTATAGTGCCATAACGAAGGTCCATCCATACCCATTTGACCCTATCAGGAGTTTTAGAAAAATGAAAAATGACTAATAAAATGGACAAAACTGAAACAATCTGAAACAAAATTTTTTGCAAACCCATCAAACCCTCATGTACACTGAAATACCTAGGGATGTCTTTATATATCAGACTAACATGTAGGCAACATGAATGTAGGCTTTCAAGAATTCTGCAGGAAAACTGTATAGGCCACTATAAGGCCACTATAAGTATTGTAGAAGAAATGACTCAAATTGGCATTGAATCGAGACAAATATACGAGAATCTTAGATTTGCACTATTTGGAAAACACTACGATGGTTGCCGATTTTGTCCGCTAACTCGTTGTAAAATTATATGTCAATCAAACAAGGAGTTACAAGCTTTGAAGAAAATGCAATAACAGAAATGCGCCTATTTACTTTCTAAAACTGAGACATAAGATCCATAAACTCCACCTTTACGTGGAGTACTACTCGTAAGTACTACTCTCTCGAAGACAGTCGTCTCTCCTTTTTTCAATAAAATATTTAAGGTATTTATTTAATATTTAGGATATTTCTGGGGGGGGGGGGGGGTTGAACCCCCAAACTTAACTTAAGGGATTTAAATTGATTGTGCTTTAGCTGACAAATCTGGCGTTCCGGGATCGGCCCGAGAGCCATGTAAACCCCATTTTTGTCAATAAAACAAATCGACTAAAAGTGAATGAACTCACATTTTTGTAATCAAAATTAGATGATAGTATAATAATCTTCGTCTTAGCTTTGTCCTGCTGGTGCCGCCATTTTGTACGTCATTTGGTTTTTGGCCCAGGATCTTTAGGTCATTATTTATCGTATCCTGCCAACGCTGCTTTCCTGCCATCGGCCTTCCTCTGGGAGGTTGGCCTTCAATCTCAAAATGGAGGGCAGAGTTGACAACAGTACCAGGAGCTGCTCGCCGCGCATGGCCATACTATGGCCAGATATTCCGTCTTTTTCACGTTTAGACGTAGACCATACTGGGAAATGCGGTTATTCCAGTCTTCAACTTAACGTTGGAGTTTCTCGCGGGAGATATCTGCAACCATTAAATCATTCGCATACAGAAAAAAATCATTACAGAACTTAATCATTCGCATACAGTGTCCAAGGGACATTCCGATGTAGATTACGAGTGAGATGGTGTCCATGACAAGAACAAAGAGGGATGGTGATAGTGCTGAACCTTGGTGGACCCCGACATTTACAGGTTATGTGAGTTATCTGAGGTGCCAACAGCATAACGTACTCTGCTACTGGTGTTTGTGTATAGCATCTTGCCCACCTTAACAAATGATTCTGGCACTCCATGGTCTTGGAGCGCATACCAAATAAAATTATGAGGAACCCGATCAAAGGCCTTTTCGACGTCGAGGAAGGTAATATGCAGTGGTTTCCTTTTCTTACGATGCTTCTCCATGACTAATCGTGCTGCAAATATGACGTCAGTAGTTCCAGCTCTCTTGACAAATCCACACTGGTTGATGTTAATGTTGGCAATGTTACGTAGTCGATGATCAAGAGTTCTCTCTCTCTCTCTCTCTCTCTCTTGAAAAAGGTAACAAAGTAATCAATTTCAGAGACTTGCAGTTCTTGCAACTTAGTAGGGAAAGATAGTTCCTTCTGAACCATCCTCAGTCCTCGCCCCCCACCACTACCCCCACCCCTAGTTAGGTTATGTTTTGTATTTTTTTGGTTAGGAATGAAGCGCGCTTCATTCCTAACCTCCCGTAAGCTAACCTAATGCTAACCTAACCTAATGTTAACCCAACTAACCCAATGAGATTAAATCTGATTAAAGCTGATAAAAGCTGACTAAAAATAGACCCTCTTTAGCGTAGGGCACCATAGACCTCACACCCTGTTTAGTGTGGGGTTACATAGACCTCACACCCTGTTTAGTGTGATGAAAAGTGGATGCAAGTAGATGATAAGTGGATGCAATTAGATGAAATGTGGATGCAAGTATATGAAAAGTGGATGCAAGTAGATGAAAAGTGGATGCAAGTAAATTAAAAGTGGATGCAAGTAGACGAAAAGTGGATTCCAGAACATTGAACTCTTTGGTATTTATATAAATGAAAAAATAATAATACTATCTGGGTCACAGACAAGTTTAAGAAATTTCGCTTACGCATAGGAAATTATTCGGATAAATATCACAGGAAATATGTGGTCTGTCTAGTCTTGTCCGTTCTTGTTGGGCCTTGTTCGGTATTGTCCGATCTTGTCCGGTCTAAAACCAATAAAAAGTTTGCAATCAATTATTTATGCATACACGATTCTCCGCTACCCACCGGCAACTCATTTTGAATCTTTCACGCTTGTCTGTCTAATCTAGTCTCTCTAGTCTCGTCTCTCTATTCTTGCCTGGTGTTATCAGCACTAGACGTCTGGTCGCGCCTAATCGACTACCGATAAATCAAAATCTTAATTAGTGGGGATAGTGGTGGGGGGCGAGGAGTGAGAAGGGTCCAGAAGGAAATATCTTTCCCTACTCAACTTCCATAAGTCAGCGGGAAGATTGTCTGGTCCAGGAGATCTCTAATTTCTAATGCATTTGAAGGCAATGGCAACTTCCTCTGCAACACCCAATGCAAAAAAACAAACAGTAAAATGTGGAGAAAATACAATAGGACGCATGGCTGCAGTGCTTTAAGGGCTGAAATAATAACCCGATATACAGATAGGGCAGAGAAAACAAAATGAGAAGGATGCTTTAATCCGTCGTTTGCAGGCTTTGAGAATGGCTTGAGCGTAGAAAATACATAACTTTATAGTGTTCATTTCGCTGAACTCTTGGATGAAAAACATTCTTAAGAGGAAAATGTTCGCTTTAACGTAAGCCTTTTCCTTCAAGGAATTCGCTAGTTTTTTGAAAGAAATAACTAGTGGCTTCTTCTTTGGCAGTCACCTCAAGGATTTCCTACAGTTTCGACGAAGGAACGTGGCTTCTTTTTCGTCTCAAAGTATATATGAGTTTCATTAACGAAGACTAATATTGTACTATGCGAAAGAAAATCTACGTTCTTATGTACAGCTCAGAAAACGGGAAAGATAATAAAGTTGGTCGTGAAGCAAAACGCCTATGTATACAAGATCACCATACGGTTTGAAACGCATCGAAACACATAGCCAAACAACATGTGATCGTTTTGTGCTCCTTCGCCTCTTTATAAGTAGGACACACCCTACAGAGTCTCCCGGCAAAAAATCCGTCGAGGAACCTCGATGTTATAGAATATATTTCAGGAATATCAGAAGATATTATTCAGGACTATCAGGACTAGAATATCAGGACTTTTCTTTGCTTCTTTAGGAGGTAAAAGCTATCTAGATTGGGGCTGAAGAGTTTCATAACGACGGCAGCATGGAAGGCGGTGAAGAAAACGGTGATGAAGACTTTTAGGAAGATGGTGAGGAAGACGGCGAAGAAGACGATTAGAAAGAGGGTGAGGAAGATGCTAAGGTTGGCACCGGAGTTCGCGATTGAGGCGATTCAGGAGTAAGAGACTGTAAAGTTGGTCAGAATTTGCAGAGGCGTGGAATGCACAATCTATTTTTGCATATATCAACATAGACGTAATTGGAGTATCACCAATGAAGATCGGGCTATAGGCGCCGATTTAGTAAAGATGCCAACGAGAAGATTTCAGCTTCTTTCACACGGGACACTGTGTGTCCGGATTCTGTGTCTCAAGCCACCGTCTCGATATAGAAGTAGATGGGGGCGTTCAGACAGAATTCAGTGTGTGGTGACACTGAATTCTATGTCGCGGCAGTGTCTGTCGGTGTCCGGGATCCGAATTGGCGGTGTCCGGGACACTGTCTGAATCTCTCGGCCACTCTCGTACATTTAGTTCTATGAGAGAATTCACACGGGACACAATTCTTTCATTCGCTTTTTAAATATACCTTCATTATTCCATAAATTCACCACCATTTAATATTAATTATTCTGCAAAAGTGCCTCATCAATCGCAACCTGCGCCTCTTGTTCATTCTGATGAACCTGGAAATAGGGTTTACTACTCATAGACTGGTATTCACGATATCAGTTCTGTTCAGCGTAGATATACACTCTCATCAATGCATGCTGAGTCTGATGATTCTATAATTTCCCTACTAAATTAATGCACAGTTTTCAATACTTATTTATCTATTATTCTATTTGTTTTTTATTTTATAATAAAAGTTTTTGAATTAAACAAGTACAGTGGAATCCGTTTATTATGACTCCGGCTATATTGACCAACCGCTTAATATGAGGTAATTGCAATCTGAAGTTTGGTTTTCATATTAAATTCTTTATAGCAAAGTAGCAAAGTTCCGATATAATGACTTCGTTTAAAATGACATGTCGCTTATTATGACATATTTTTAAGAAATTATGTCCGGCTATAGTGACCGTCTCCACCCAAAGCCATCCCCACACCTTTCCCTGCAACGAAATTTGGTGAGTACGTGGCTCGTTTTTGTTTTGATTCCCAGTGACGAATTGATAGTTCATGGATACGTACCTACTGTTAGTGAATTGTGTACAAAATGACATTGCAACGACTTAAAGCGTTTACCATTGAAGAGAAAGGTGCGATTATATGCATGTTACAGGAAAAGGCAAATGTTTTTGCTTCACGTTTTGGTATCCTCAACTTTAATTGTTCTGCGAGCTGGATAAGTAGTTTTAAAGTGAGACATAACATTGTGGCGGGAAAAATTGTCGCTGAATCCTTGTCTGTTGATCAAAGCTCTACAACGAACTGGTTAACCACTGTGTGGTCAAATCTACGGAAACAATTCTCTGATGATGAGATTTTCAAAGCAGATGAAACTCGTCTGTTTTACAAATTAATGCCGCACAGAACTTTAAAATTTAAGGGAGAGAATTGTAGTGGAGGAAAGTTGTCAAAAGATAGAATAACCGTCATGGTAGCAGCAAATCTGAGCGGCACAGAGAAAAAAAAATGCTCGTTATTGGAAAATCTAAAAAACCAAGATGTTTTAGCAGTGTTAATTCGTTGCCAGTCGATTATGCAAACAACCGTAAAGCTTGGATGACGTCAGAACTGTTGGCTTCGAGATTGGGATCGCGATTTAAAGAAAAAGAAGAAAAACATTTTATTGCTGGTTGATAATTGCCCGGCGCATCCAATAGTTACTGATTTAAAGTCTATAACACTTGCTTTCCTTTCACCAAATACAACATCAGTCTTGCAGCCAATGGATCAAGAAATAATACTATCACTCAAAAGCAATTTCAGAAGGAATCTTGTGCTAAATATGATTAATAGCCTTGATTATAATCAAAATAGCTCTTACTAAAATAACAGTTCTTGATTCAATTCTTATGGTTTATGATGCCTGGAATAAAATGCCACAAAGTACAATTTACAACTGTTTCAAATATGCAGGATTCATTAAAAACCGTGCTGGTTTACCTGTTCAAAATACAGCAGAAAATGAATTTATAAAGAAGAAAAGTATATAGACAAACGTGAGAACACAAAATGGATTAAAACATAAAAAAATTTATCTAAAAAAATTATCAAAATCTAAAATAATTTATCTAAATCTAAATCCAAAAAATTTTCTATTTATCTAAAAAAAAAAAATATAAACCAAATGTACGGTTTCAACATCCACAATATGTATTTTACAATTCAAAAATTTTAAACTATAAATAAATAAACTAAGTTCGAATGTAATATAGAATATAATACTCAGTCGAATCCAATTTGATAAACTCAATAATTATATAAAATATATAAAAAAACTGTTTAAAGCCATGTTTCTAATAAAATGTGTGTGTGAAATTTTGCAACCGATTTTAACTATTGTTTGATCAAGTGGCTTCAGTTCTGGTTACTAAGCATTCTTCGTTTACAACTAATATTTATAAATAATACATCCGTATATACGGCCCCCGGCAGATATAATAGTTACAAGTTGAATTCGAAATTTGCCTAGTACCTGCTCCACACTCTCGCGGATTAACTACGGCGAGTATCCTCGGCGAGGAACTCGCATCCACACTTTCGCCTTACTTCGCGAGGACCTTAGTGCCATTACAGACACCGGTAGATGATTGACACTATGACTGACTGAGACCGAACAGGCAGTAGCTGCTGCTACAGCTTTTAATGTTTATGTGCTTTTAATTATTATTGAGAATGTGGAGGTGATGCTCTCTTTCCTCGTACTCGAGTCCCACTATGGTTACGCGACAGCTACGCGATGTGCCCATTTAAAACAATGTAATCGAGGTATTGACTCGGGTACGAAAAACCGCATTTAGTGCGAAGTTAGCCGAAGCACAAGGCAGGTCGAGCAACCTCTCCACATCCCAGTGCCTCGCTCAACTTCGTGCTACTTCGCGAGAGTGTGGAGCAAGCATAAAATGATATTTTCGACACGAAATGTTAGTCCCATGTTATTTTCTCAAAGCCTTCAAGTTTTATTATTTTCCTATATTACAAACAGTTGATCACGGGCACCTTCCTATTCTTACTGATATCCGTGTGTGTATGTTAATGTTAAAAAGACGTCGGTATTCAAAAAGATATAATGTATATCGATTTTGTGGTCGATAATATTGAAATATCGATATTTAGCAGTATATATAAATATCGATATTTGTTAATATCGCTCATCCCCAATTATAATATTTGCATTTTTTTATACAAAATTTTGAAATTAATAAAAAATCGGCCTTAAACCATTTTTGCCTTATATTTTGGAAATCATTTTGTGTCTATCACTAAGTTGTTATCCATAATTTTGTTATGTAATTTTTTGTTTGAAAAAAGTATGATTATGATAATATATGATTCAAATAATGAAAAGTTTTTAATTGATTACAACAATTCATAAATGATAAATCATTTGCATACATTCATCTGGATATAATTTTTTCCAGCTTTATCAAATTTTAAAATCAAGTTTTTTCAAAATCAACAAAATGACAATTATAACATAAATCACAATATTATAAAAGCCATTTGTACATAATCTATATATAGTAACATATAAATTTCTAATTCAACTATTCAATTTTGCCATATAAAATCATGTTTAATTACAAAAAACAAAAATTTTATGTCACTTGAAATGAAAGTATATAAGTAATGCATCAAAATAACTCACGTGCTTACTAACCCTAAATATTGACTGCGGCAATGTTCTTATTTGATCGCTATCACAAAACTTATACATTTTGTTGAATAAATCTCTTGATATCTGCGGGAGTAATCTTTCCGCAATTGCGTCACCAACTACCAATAATTCTTCGGATGTATCCATTTATGCTTAATAAAACACGAATTAATTAAACACAATACTCAAAACAACAAAATTTGGACGTACGAATCAACAATTTTGGCGTTGTCATGACAACAACAAAATCATGGCCGGACATAAACCACGGTAAAAAAAAAACCACAGAAAATGGAACTTTTCTTTGAATTTTTTCTTTGAACTTTTTAAATCAAAAACAAAGTTAAATCAAAGTTTGTATTACTCGCGTATAAATTTTCGTGAATAAAAGTTTAAAAAAACTCGTGTATTAAAGTTTTAACTCGCGAATTTATCGGGCTCGTCGCGCTATTTAACAATGCGCTCATTAAATCTTGATTTTATCCGCTTGTATTATAAAAAAAACGCATGCGGTCAGGGGACCCCCATCAGGAACGAAGTTCCTCGCACATTTTTAACTCCGAATGTAATTCGAAATAAAATCTGCATATAATTGATTGATTATGGAGTTAGGTATTTGTTGAAGCTTCATTTCAATAGCAGCTAAAAAAAGCTAAATTATTTTTAAGCTTCAAATTTATTGTATAAATACAACATATGTTTCACACGACATTGTTGGCGCAATATATGTTGTATTTATACAATAAATTAGAAACTTTAAAAACAATGTTCAAATTGAGAAACGACTTATACAGTTACATAGATACACTTAAAAATGAAAAATAATAATAACATCCACCTTGGGACAGCTTAATTAATTAAATCAAGGGAGGAACACAGATCTTCTGTTATTCTTTAGCACACGGCGCTCGAGATGCATTGTGTGAGCCTTTCGCTACGTCAACGCAAGTAACGAGAAAGCTCAAAACCTAATATGTCAGGGGCTGAAGGCCAAAGGTTTATGTACTAGTAAAGTAACATAAGATAGATATAGTTTGTATATAGATAATAGACATTTGTTCTTGAGTTCTTCTTCAAATTCCTCGTCATCGGACTATTTGTAGTATTGTGTAGAAAAAATTATTAAAAACAAAAAAATTATTAAAAACAAAAAAAATATTAAAAACAAAATTGGAATTTTTCAATTCAGTGTGTTAATTATTGGTTTATGATATCTATAGTAAGATACATATGTTTGAGATTTTATGTTATCCAAGTATCTCGAAAAAACAGCATCAATTGTCGTACAGTTTCTTGTTGTGTACTCCGCTGGATGATTATTTATACTCAAATCAAACCTTTCTGATAAAAAGGTTGTGAGTTTTTCTGATTTTTCAAAATCATTGAAGTTAACGTTGAAGTCTCCAGGCAATATAAGTGGAAGTTTATAATAATTTAGATTAAGTAAATTAGAACCTTCAATACTATATTCGAATAGCGATTGATGAATAAAAAATTCAACAAACGAGTAGCGCAACGGTAACGGCTTCGAAAGCGCGAAGTCGGCGGTTCGAACACACCAGCTGGCTTGCGTTTTTTCTTAAAATATTTCACATTTTTTACAAATTCATGTGTCTTGAATAATGTTTATTTTGGAATCAATTGTAAATATTTTTTTAACGGGACGTAGCATGCACCATTAAGTTAACTTGTCAAGTGACTCCCTGAAAGCTTCCCGAGCATCTTGGAATCGCTCCACGTATTACCTAATGATGTCGAATTTGTTACAATGTATATTCCCTTCCTAGGTACGATATACGAATTCATTTTTAATACTAATTGTAAGGGATTAGGATTTTAAAATATCCATTAGGTTATGTTGATATCAATGCAGATAACGTAGAAATTAAGAGATTAAAAAAAAGAAATTGAAAATTTCCTGCATGATTTTTTCAAAATTCCTTTTCCCGCTAATAAAAACAGTTATTACAATTAATTCCAAAATAAACAATATTCAAGACACATTTTTGCCACGGAATTTGTAAAAAACGTGAAATATTTGAAGAAAAAGCGCAAGCCCGCTGGCGGGTTCGTACCGGCAACTTCGCGCTCTCGAAGCGCGACTGTTACCGTTGCGCCACTAGCTTGTTGAATTTATGTAAACGTATAACTGAGAGAAAGAGAAAAAAACATCGCGCCGTATGACGAAAGAAAGTGTGACGCGGCGTATAACGAAAGAAAGAGGGCGCGGTATAGAGAATATAAACTGAGAGAAAGAGAAAGAAGCTTACGCGGCTTATACGTTTTCTGCCGAATCACTCATACGGAGACCTCCCTAAAGGAACTTCAATAACTATTCGTTCCAATAACTATTAATATGGACTGCATTTAACATGCAATACTTAAAGTAACTGTTTAAAGTTTCAAGTCTCTAGCTCATCGGGAATTCCTGATAATCGGTTCGAATACATGGCCAATGCTTGGTTGATAATCAGCTTTAGTACCTGGCCGATGATTAGTTTTAATGAGTACAATACTTGGCCAATGTTCGATCCAATGCCTGGCTGATGGTCGACTCTAATGCTTGGTCTATGATGAGTTTTATTGATTGTACGGTGATCGGTTCTACCGCCTGGTCAATGATCGGCTTCGATTCATGGCCAATAATCAGCTACCATACTTGGCCAATCCTTGTTTGCTATGCCTGGCCTGGCGTTATCATTCGATCCAAAACCATGCCTGGGTTATTGAAGGTGTCCAATTATTGGCCATTGATTGAACATTGGCCTAATAATGGGCCGATTATCTTTCTTTTTTGGGAATTAGTTAAAAATCGATTTATTAAAATTGAGAAATTTCTCCTGACGGAATAAAGAATAGACAGACAAGAAAGCAAGTTAATAAAAACGTGGTAAAGTACAGAAAATGTGGATAAAATAAATGTACCTATCAAATTTAATATTCAGACGAAATATTTGCAGGAAATATAAAAATATTTGATTTAATTAATAATTTAACCTATTTTGATAAAAATGCGGGATATTGCTATTCAATATTCATAATTGAAATATTTAAGAAAATAAATTATGGATGACAAATTGCTTAAACCCTTGATATTACTAGATTTTTTTTCGATTTTGGTCGTCTATGGGCCAAAACAACTATTGTTCAATGTACCTACATTTCTCCTATTGCGCTCATCCTCTTTTCCCTTCTGCCAATAAATCTTCATCGTCTCTCTTTGCTGCTCACTTCGGTCTTCTGTCCACATTGTTCCTCCAGTTTTTCTCTTCTTCGCCCAAATCCTTCAAACTGGAGGAATTTTATCGATCATCAAGTCTCTGTTTGTTATGTCTTTTTCTGCGTGTCAATTAAAAATAATAATAATAAGAGTATAGGTTTTATTTATATTGCGGAATGTGAGAAAATATAAGCGGTGACTTGAAGTCAGTTGCTGAGTGTACGAACTTACATTTAACAATGAAGCCTGTTTCGGCGAGGAAAGCCTCTTCCACATGGGTTCCAGCCTTATTTCCCTTTAAATATCCTGTATCCTTCATAGACCATTAAATCTTCATCCGTAAAGATCATTAAATCTTCATCTAGTTTCCTGCAATGCACAAATTTGGATTCTATATATCTTCAAAACTTTGGTGAGCTGATTCAGTTTGCCGGGCTTCAAGAGCGAGTAAATATTTAAAGTTCCTAAGAAATTGTATGTTATTTTTCTTTGGTTTAGAGCAGGGGTCTCCAAACTACGGCCCGAGGGCCACATGCGGCCCGCGGACAGATTTTATCCGGCCCGCGGAGAGCTAGCATACTTGAAAACTCCTTTTAGAGAACATATTTTTTATAGCAATTTAAATTTAGTTTACTGAAGTATTCTAATTTTATGTTGAATAATTATTAATATGACATCTACATTGATATGGTCATGGGCTAACTACTCATAACATTGTTGTAGGCTTATTGTTATTATTTTTGTGATAAGTTGGATAAAGAAACACAGAATTGTAATGAGTAAAGACATTTTTAATATGCAGAAAATTTAACTTCAGTATATAATAACTAACAAATTATTGAAATGAATCCAACTAACATTTTAGACATTTTAAATAAAAACATAACTTATAACAAGCATAATGACATATGAAATACTAATGAGATTTATGTAATTGAGATTTTCCACTGACAATAGTTTGTAGTTGTGGACTAATTTTACTTGTACCAATTATTAAAAGAGATTTAAGATGCTCATCAGTTGTGCTCAAGATCATCAGTTAATTTAGATCTGTAAACTTTTTTTGTGTACTTCATTTTGGAGAAGGTCTTCTCACACAAATAAGTAGTACCAAAAACAGAAAACAGCCCACGAGCAAATTTATGCAAATTATCAAATTGTGTCAGTGGAAGACTCTTATAAAATTCCAACAAAGATGAGTTTTGATATTTGTTCTTAATTATATCACTGCACTGTAGACAAATCATTTCCATTTGAAGTTCCGGGGCTAGGGTTTCAATGTCAGTATCAAACGGATTCTGAAAAATCTTAATTTGATTCGCAATGGCATCAAAGTCCGAGAAAGGAGTATCAAAATTTATTTTCAAAGCACTCAAAGTTTCGATTGAAAAATCGATAGGAAACTCAGTCTCAGTGGTGTGGTTTAATATTTCACATGTTTTAAAATGTGAAAAACATTTACTTCTTGTTGTGATTGAAGGAGTATCAATTTCTTCCGGAATGATTTGATATTAGTGTATAAATCAGGAAGATGCTGGTTTTCTCCTTGCAATCTCAAATTCAGTTCGTTCACATGTTTTGTCAAATCAACATAGAATGCTAACTTCCACAGCCAAGCGTTGTTTTGTAATTCAGTAAGATGGCGATGCTTTTCATTCAAAAAAATTTCGATCACTGCTCGAAGTTCAAAAAAGCGCTGAAGGACTTTCCCACAACTAAGCCAACGTATGGCAGTATGATAAGGTAAGTCATTTTCTCCAATATCTTCAATAAATCGTCGGAATTGTCGGTGATTCAGCCCAAAAGATCTGATAAAATTAACAGTTGATATGACTGCTTTCAGAACTTCAGACATATCCAAACATTTTCCGCAAAAAGACTGTTGATGAATGATACAATGTAAGATTAATGGTTTTGAACCACCATCATTTTCTACAGCCTTTGACACAAGAGCGACCACTCCTTTATCTTTCCCACTCATGTTTTTGCCTTTATCAGTTGTAATACATTTCAAGTTTTTCCATCGAAGGTTCTTTTGATTAATGGCCATTTCAACTCCTTTAAAAATATCTGTACCAGTAGTTGTGCCATGAATACTATACATATCAAGAAGTTCTTCGTGCACTTCATAGCTTTTATCTACTCCTCGAATATAAATCAACACCTGAGCAGTATCTGACACTTCCGTTGACTCATCCAAGGCCAAAGAAAACCACTCAACATGTCCATTTTTGTCGAACAGTTGAGAGGATATATTTTCAGCGATGTTTTCTATCCTTCGAGCCACAGTGTTTGCTGACATACTGACAGTTTTTATAAATTTACCTTTTCAGCGCACATTTCTTCGGCTACTGCAATTATGCATTCTTTGATCATTTCTCCATCGGTGAATGGTTTTCCACGTTTTGCAATTTCAAGAGCCACACGAAAGCTGGCACGAGTTGCAGCCTCTTGTTCAATTTTGAGTTTTGTAAATGAAGATTGCTGCGATTTCAATCCGCGCTTAATAGCTTCGAATTTTTCTGTCCGCAAACTTCCTGTATATTTTGAGTAATTTTGAAAATGTTTTGTTTCATAATGACGTTTAATGTTATATTCCTTGAGAACGGCTATGCTTTCATTGCAAATCAAACATAGCGCCTTGTTACTGGACTCAATTACGAAATACTGAATGTTCCACTGATCTTTGAATTTTCTGCATTCACTATCAATTTTTCGATTCTTTTCCATACTACTAAATCACACACAAAAGCAACAATTAAAATCAAAATACTGTTACAAATATGTCTTAAACTTAAACACGCACAAACACGTTTTAAGGAGGTACGCACTATTTTATTTCACAACAGTGTCATAGGAACTGACTTGTGGTTGCGCCACTAGCCTTCTTATATTTTCCAATTACTGCCATCTAGAAGTGAGTGGAAGACACCAGAACTTTCTCGAACCAACGAGATTATTCTGTACGTGCTATTAGCGCCATCTGTTAGCTATAGAAGGTACTACCTATTTCCGCTTGTGTCCACCAGATGTCATGTCACGTTACTCCACATGGCTGGTACTCTAAGACTAAACTAGAAATTACAGATAATGACAGGAAAATTAATAATATACCGTGTTGCCGTTTTGCGGACTTTAGTCCTATTTGCAGCCTTTTTTAAACGTTGCGTACTTTTTCGGACTTTTTTTTTCATCAGTGGACTATTTCACTTTTTACCACCGGCAACAATGATAATATGGTTTTGGCCCTCGGAACTTACTGGAGTAATCAGTATGGCCCTAAGGCTGGAAAGTTTGGAGACCTCTGGTTTAGAGGATTTTGAATTTCTTGAACCACATGGTGTTTCAGGCTCACCAGAATCCTTAGGCCTGACTGCGCTGCTGTTAGTGACGGAGGACTGATTACCTCCTGGGGTAGTTCCATTCAGAGAAATAAACATCACGGTACATGATAAATCGGCACCGGATAAGTCGGCACCGGACGACTCGGCACTTCCAACTCGGCACCGGACAACTCGGCACTGGGAAAACTCAGCACCGGATAAGTCGGCACCGTTCAAATCGGCAGTCATCAGAGTATAAATATTTAAATTTCCTATTATAACGTAGGTTTTGGTAATATCAAAAACAAAAGAAATCTTTTTATAATTAAAGAATGTAACGCACGCCCCTTGAAAGATGAAGAAAATTTTAAACTATTTATTTAATCACCTTCTAGCCAACAGTAGAATTCATGTTGACAAGAAAACAGCGTTAAATTAAAAACGAATAATAAAACATAAATAACTTTATTAAAGGTTAAAAGGATAAGAGGTTAAAAGAAAATTAAAAGTACGAGTGCTGAAATGTCTCGGTGCCGATTTTTCCCGTACCGACTTATCCCGTGCCGAGTTGTCCGGTGCCGAGTTGTCCGATGCCGACTTATGCGGTGCAGAGTTGTCCGGTGCCGATTTGGAAGTGTCGAGTCGTCCGGGTCCGCTGACATCATGCATAGCTGTTTGAAATTCAGGGGGGAAATGGCGTTTTGACTTAAAACTGGGATTGTAAGTTCCAGAGTGTGTAGCTTCAGCCATTCCTAACATGGAGCGGCTGTTTGTAGCCGCTCCTCTAGAGTTCAGACGTTACGGTTTGTTAGTTTTTGGTCCGCCCTGGGTCGTATTAAAACATTACGAGAAAAGATAAAACTATTTACAATTTTGACAGCTGTCATTATTATTATTATTACTAGAGTTTTAATTTGTAATAAAAATCATTGTAATTTCTTGGACTTATCTCCATTTACTCTAAGATTTATATCGACTATCTATTTATCTTGAATAAAGATAAATGACCGTAGTACTTATTTATAAATCCTATAATCCTGATAACGATAAATCAGGTACTTTGATAAATATTTATCGCAATTTTTAAAACGCCTTAAAAAATAACATTATGCAAATTCAAACTAATTACTGGGCTGATATTTAAAACAGTTTATTGAGAGTTTATTAGATTTATTTTGTAAACATAGTACACACGGAAAGTTACTTGAGAGTTGCCAAGATAATAGGAAAATCACTGGAAAAGCATTGTACAATTTCTTGTATTTCTTTTATATATTGACTAAGTGGTGCTTATCGATTTTGTCGTCGACGATTAATTGAGTAGAACCGGAAATGACGTTGGGCTTTATCTTCCGAGGACAAAATAAAACTGTTGTCCCAGATTATGTTCAATACTAAAAGATTTTCTTAATACAAATATTTGTAAAAACAACTTCTAGAAATTTTACTGAAAGAAAATTCTTTTATATATAACCTTTTTATATAATATAAGCGCACCGCTTTTATATATAACCGCACACCTAAATGAATACATTAATAAGTAAATTATTGTATGTGAAGGAAACCATTATTATAAGCGTTTGTAAAAGTATCCAAATCGTACGTAAGAGTCCAATGTAAAACAAGTTTATTATTAAACAAATTCTGTATGTTGTTGCTATGGCAACAATTCGCGTCATTAAAAAAACATAGACGTAGTGAAACTAAATGTGAAAATAAACTTGAATTAATATTTCTTGATTTAAAACAAGAAGTCTTGGCTAGGGTTTTCGGGTCCGAGTACCCGGACCCGGACTCGACGAGTCCAAAGGTAATTTACTCGGTACCCGATACCCGATCTAAGACTCGACGAGTCTCCGGTCTCGATTGTTAGGCATTATCTAGTACACCGCGGCGTAAAGAAGATCGACGATTTAGCATTACACTTGATAAATGGACGTTTATGAAAATTGGAACATATCTAAATATCAATTTGCATGGAATTGACTCTGAAGTGTATAATCTGGGTTTATTGAGAATTTTTAACTCATGATTTTCATCGAAAAAGTAGAACAACACTTAAACACATTCAAATATTCACATTCAGTATAAAATTAAAAAAACATATAGTTGGTTCAACCGGCGACGGTGCAAGTGTAATGATGAAATTTGGACGAGAATCTTCTTGTCTTTATAATTTCTGTTTGAATGCTCTTCAACTTCCCACTTAACTTAATCGGCAAGTTCGCACAGTATCGCTTGCTTTACCATATGCGTGAACATGAAAAATCCTTTCGTGTTTTTGTTTAAATTTCGAGACAGATTAGACCCGGACCCGGAACCGGACCCGAAAAATCGGACTCGGACTCGACTCGGACTCGCCGAGTCTAAAAAGACCGGGTATTCCCAAACCCTAGTCTTGGCCTCTCAGTCTCGATTTATCTGGCTATAATATAACTTAACTTTACACTAAGCTACTCTAGATTAAATCTAGGTTAACCTAGAAGAAGAGCTGCATTCTCGAAAAATAACGGTATGGGGTTGAACATGCTTTGCTGGAATATTCGGACCGAATTTTTTTGAAGATATAATGGGATACGCAGTAGTTGTCTGTAGTGAACATTATGAGGAAGTTCTACAAACGTGCTGAATGGATGCCATTGCTAAACTCCGTTTACCAATAAACGATATTTGGTGTCTACATGCACCATCTCTTATGTATCCAGCATGTCTTTAGGAGCGTTACGAGAATTCTTTCCAGGTCGTCTGATTTCCCAGCGTGGGGATCAACTGTGGCCTCCTCGCTCTCCGGATTTGTTGGCTTTGGATTATTTCTCCTTATACGTAAAGTTCATTAGAACTGACCTGAAACCCTGGAACACTTAAAACGAAACGTTCGACAAGTTGTTGGTAAGATTTCGCCAGAAATGTACTAGAATATGTTCATTGTTGCATCGATCTCCAGTCAGGCATCGAAGCAAACGGAGGTCATGTAATCGATGAAATTTTTAAGTATTAATTGTTAAGTTAGGATTAAATGGCGAATGTTTGAATAATCTGCGATACGCGGATGATACGGTGATCATGAGGAACAGCGAAGAATGATTGCAGCGGCTAATGAACCGAGTAGTTACCGTCTGCGAAAAATATGGCATGAAACTTAATACAAATAAAAAGATGCTAGCGCTTAAAAAACCGTAAACGGGAACACCCTGGAAAGAGTAAGGAAAATTACATATCTGGGCTGCGTGCTCAATTATAGCTGGGATCATTCGGTTGAGATAAAGGCTAGAGTGGAAGAGGTAAGAGCAGTATTTAAAAACATGCGCAATGTACTGTGTAATCTCAGGCTCAACCAAAAAACCAGGCTCCGTGTTCTGAGGTGTTATGTTTTTAGCACACTGTTTCATGGTGCGGAAACGTGGACACTAACAGATACAACGCAAAGGAGAGTGGAGGCCTTTGAAATGTGGTGCTACCGCTGTATGCTGAGAATTCCTTGGACAAGCCATACTACCAACATCGAGGTCCTAAACCGCATGGAGAAACAAACAGGAGAAATAATGAATACTGTCAAACAGAGAAAAACAAGCTACTTTGGACACATAATGAGAAGCGACAAATACAGAGCGCTTCAACTCATAATTGAAGGTAAAATAGTCGGAAAAAGGCGGCCAGGCAGAAGAAGGAATTCATGGCTGAAAAACTTGCGACAATGGACGAATATGACTTCAGTTGAACTGTTCCGAGCTACAGTGGATAAAGTGATATGGGCTAATGTGATCGCCAACGTCCTGAGAGGATAAGGCACGAGAAGAAAAGGATTAAATATTTAACTAATTATGTTACTTTAGATTTTATATGAATACTCTACTATATTCAACAAAAAAAATTGGTGTTCATCTTATTTCGTTTTTTGATAATTGCAGTTTAAAACAAGGACACACTGTCATCCTTTATTAAATAAAAATTAAAAAAACAGAGTTTTTAGAAGAGAAAATAAATTCGTTTTAGTTATACTTTGACCCTAATTTTTTGTGGTCTTGTAAAAAGGGTAGGCAAGCTAAATCGTATCGAAATAATCAAATTAAAAGCGGACAGCGACATTTAGTTTCACAAATGGAAGAGAAACACGAAAAACAAAATGTGACAATTTTTTGCGATCTCAACTTGTCTGGACAGCAGGTGACAATTCTAACTACACTAATCCGAATTTCCAGATCTATTCTGCAAAAACAAACTTTCTCAAAGAGGAAACCGATCAAAGATATTACGGCCAAGTTTAATAGAATTTTCAAGGTTAAAAAAAGTTAAATTCAAAAAAATATTGCTTTCGAGAATGTTTATTATATAACAGAGATCATTTAGCAATGCAAGCTTTAACATATTTTTTATATTAAAACAGTGTATTTTCATCAAGATAATTTTGTAGTTTGTAGTAGTAAGATTAGATAGTCGTCGTCAGTAACAATTCTAATATAAGAGTTATCGATCGTAGATTGCATCAGCTGTAAACTACTTGAGTAGAAAACTAAATAATGATAGTGATTTATTGCAAAAAAATAATAAAAACTCTTTATTACTTGGAAAATACAATGGAAATCCTTGAACGGATTAATGAAGGTGAATTATGAGATTAATCTCATATTTTAAACAGTTTCTATCGAGTTTGATTTATGCATTTAATATAATTGTAGTTTATGATACAAGTGTGTGAAGAAGATGCTTTAATCGCAATGAGTGCACAAACGCCTTTCACATACATGTATCCATACATTATTTTATCTACGAAGCATGTTAAAATACTTTTGAATCTATAAAAAAATAATTGTTTCTTAACGATATTATTAAAAAAACCGATAATATTTAATTGTAATTTTCTCAGACAAAATACTTCAAATCACTGACACAATAAGGTTAGAACGTCCGTGGCAAAAACTGCTGAATAATAAAAAACGCACAGTGACGCGAACACTATTTGGTCATTGTCGATGTAATCTAGGTTAACCTAGATTTAATCTAGATTAGGTTATGGTTAGGTTAAGTTATATTAGTGCCAGGTAAATCCAGACCGGATTATTGAGATAAAGATTGAACTAATGTTTCTTGTTTTTAATCAAGAAGTCTCAGCTTCTTGATTAAAAACAAGAAACATTAATTCAAATTTAATAAACGTTAGAAAATTTATTTTCACTACGTCTATGTTTTTTGTTTAGTGACGCCAGTTGTTGCCATAGTAACAACAAACAGAAATCGTTTAATAATGAAACTTCATTTGATTTACATTGGATTTTTAAACACGATTTGGATACTTTTACATATGATTGTATTAATGGCATTATTCACATACAATTATTTACTTATTAATGTGTTTGGTAGATACAAAAAATTCGAGACGTTATAAGTAGGGAAAGATAGTTCGTTCTGGAACCACCTCCACCTCAAATTATAGGACCAGTGCGCATGCGCGAACAGAGGATTTAACCCTGATCAAACCTGTTTATTAGCTGATTAAACCTGTATATTAGCTGATTAAACCTGATTATCAGCTGATTAAACCTGATTATTAGCTGATAAAACCTGTTTATTAGCTGATTAAATTCTCTGTTCGCGCATGCGCACTGGTCCTATAATTTGAGGTGGAGGTGGTTCCAGAACGAACTATCTTTCCCTACTGTTATATGATAAACATAGTTTTGTTTGGTACAAATACTTACCCATTTGCTATAAAAGTATTTATCGAAATTGCATTCGACTTTTATAGTCGCCTTTTATGCAGATGCCAGCAATTTGTTTTTGCTTGCAATGAAACTCAAGGTGAAAGGCAATATAAAATAAAATAAAACAAACAATGAAAAAAATCATGATCTTATTTATTGTCATTTACATACTATTCACAACAAAACAAAATGTGTTTAAATTTAGCTATAATTTATTCCAATTCTTGTTTTTCCAGGATTAAATCTAATAATATCACTGTTATTCTGCATATTAATGTAGTTTAAGGTACAGCTAGTTTGTTATTCTTGCTGGAACTTCGAAACACAACACGTCTCCTTCTGGCCCAGTTAATGCCCAGTGAACAATAACCTTCAACTGCGGAACAAACAAAACATTTACATTATAATTTGTAACAAAAAAGTTAGAACCGACAAGGCTGAACGGACAAAACTAGACAGACAAGACTAGACAGACAAGACTAGACAGACAAGACTAGACAGACAAGACTAGACAGACAAGACTAGACAGACAAGACTAGACAGACAAGACTAGACAGACAAGACTAGACAGACAAGACTAGACAGACAAGACTAGACAGACAAGACTAGACAGACAAGACTAGACAGACAAGACTAGACAGACAAGACTAGACAGACAAGACTAGACAGACAAGACTAGACAGACAAGACTAGACAGACAAGACTAGACAGACAAGACTAGACAGACAAGACTAGACAGACAAGACTAGACAGACAAGACTAGACAGACAAGACTAGACAGACAAGACTAGACAGACAAGACTAGACAGACAAGACTAGACAGACAAGACTAGACAGACAAGACTAGACAGACAAGACTAGACAGACAAGACTAGACAGACAAGACTAGACAGACAAGACTAGACAGACAAGACTAGACAGACAAGACTAGACAGACAAGACTAGACAGACAAGACTAGACAGACAAGACTAGACAGACAAGACTAGACAGACAAGACTAGACAGACAAGACTAGACAGACAAGACTAGACAGACAAGACTAGACAGACAAGACTAGACAGACAAGACTAGACAGACAAGACTAGACAGACAAGACTAGACAGACAAGACTAGACAGACAAGACTAGACAGACAAGACTAGACAGACAAGACTAGACAGACAAGACTAGACAGACAAGACTAGACAGACAAGACTAGACAGACAAGACTAGACAGACAAGACTAGACAGACAAGACTAGACAGACAAGACTAGACAGACAAGACTAGACAGACAAGACTAGACAGACAAGACTAGACAGACAAGACTAGACAGACAAGACTAGACAGACAAGACTAGACAGACAAGACTAGACAGACAAGACTAGACAGACAAGACTAGACAGACAAGACTAGACAGACAAGACTAGACAGACAAGACTAGACAGACAAGACTAGACAGACAAGACTAGACAGACAAGACTAGACAGACAAGACTAGACAGACAAGACTAGACAGACAAGACTAGACAGACAAGACTAGACAGACAAGACTAGACAGACAAGACTAGACAGACAAGACTAGACAGACAAGACTAGACAGACAAGACTAGACAGACAAGACTAGACAGACAAGACTAGACAGACAAGACTAGACAGACAAGACTAGACAGACAAGACTAGACAGACAAGACTAGACAGACAAGACTAGACAGACAAGACTAGACAGACAAGACTAGACAGACAAGACTAGACAGACAAGACTAGACAGACAAGACTAGACAGACAAGACTAGACAGACAAGACTAGACAGACAAGACTAGACAGACAAGACTAGACAGACAAGACTAGACAGACAAGACTAGACAGACAAGACTAGACAGACAAGACTAGACAGACAAGACTAGACAGACAAGACTAGACAGACAAGACTAGACAGACAAGACTAGACAGACAAGACTAGACAGACAAGACTAGACAGACAAGACTAGACAGACAAGACTAGACAGACAAGACTAGACAGACAAGACTAGACAGACAAGACTAGACAGACAAGACTAGACAGACAAGACTAGACAGACAAGACTAGACAGACAAGACTAGACAGACAAGACTAGACAGACAAGACTAGACAGACAAGACTAGACAGACAAGACTAGACAGACAAGACTAGACAGACAAGACTAGACAGACAAGACTAGACAGACAAGACTAGACAGACAAGACTAGACAGACAAGACTAGACAGACAAGACTAGACAGACAAGACTAGACAGACAAGACTAGACAGACAAGACTAGACAGACAAGACTAGACAGACAAGACTAGACAGACAAGACTAGACAGACAAGACTAGACAGACAAGACTAGACAGACAAGACTAGACAGACAAGACTAGACAGACAAGACTAGACAGACAAGACTAGACAGACAAGACTAGACAGACAAGACTAGACAGACAAGACTAGACAGACAAGACTAGACAGACAAGACTAGACAGACAAGACTAGACAGACAAGACTAGACAGACAAGACTAGACAGACAAGACTAGACAGACAAGACTAGACAGACAAGACTAGACAGACAAGACTAGACAGACAAGACTAGACAGACAAGACTAGACAGACAAGACTAGACAGACAAGACTAGACAGACAAGACTAGACAGACAAGACTAGACAGACAAGACTAGACAGACAAGACTAGACAGACAAGACTAGACAGACAAGACTAGACAGACAAGACTAGACAGACAAGACTAGACAGACAAGACTAGACAGACAAGACTAGACAGACAAGACTAGACAGACAAGACTAGACAGACAAGACTAGACAGACAAGACTAGACAGACAAGACTAGACAGACAAGACTAGACAGACAAGACTAGACAGACAAGACTAGACAGACAAGACTAGACAGACAAGACTAGACAGACAAGACTAGACAGACAAGACTAGACAGACAAGACTAGACAGACAAGACTAGACAGACAAGACTAGACAGACAAGACTAGACAGACAAGACTAGACAGACAAGACTAGACAGACAAGACTAGACAGACAAGACTAGACAGACAAGACTAGACAGACAAGACTAGACAGACAAGACTAGACAGACAAGACTAGACAGACAAGACTAGACAGACAAGACTAGACAGACAAGACTAGACAGACAAGACTAGACAGACAAGACTAGACAGACAAGACTAGACAGACAAGACTAGACAGACAAGACTAGACAGACAAGACTAGACAGACAAGACTAGACAGACAAGACTAGACAGACAAGACTAGACAGACAAGACTAGACAGACAAGACTAGACAGACAAGACTAGACAGACAAGACTAGACAGACAAGACTAGACAGACAAGACTAGACAGACAAGACTAGACAGACAAGACTAGACAGGCAAGACCAGACAGACAAGACTACACAGAAAAGGCTATACGCATGCAACTAGGCAGACCGTTTTAAAAAGATACTAGACAGGTAAAGCTGGACAGACCAGGCATGCAGTCAATGCAAGTAAAACTCGACAGATAATTTTAGTCTTGTTTCCTTAGAACTAAATATTCTAATACAACAAAATTTCAATCAAGCAACATATAATGTAAAAACATTTTCATTTGTTTCTAAACTTAAATTCTGAATTGAAATGATGACTAAACGAATTATAAATGATCTGAATTCATTTAATGATCTTAATATATTTTTCAAAATATTCCTTTGCCTCTCACTGTTCAACCTTGTGATGGATAATTAAGTTTGACCGAGACACATGTAAGATCTTGTTTTGCTATACTTTGACCTTTTGACTGCAGGAATAATAATATTTACAATGCTTTAAGCGGAACTTGTTTTTTTAAGTTGTTTCAAAATGCGATTATCTTACCCTTGGGTAAATTTCCAGAACGTCAATGACATTTTTGTAGATGTAAGTGGTTCCAGCCTTTAATGGGCAACCAGTTTTGGTTTTGCCGTCCGATTCATAAAGTTGATCGCAAGCGTTTGAGCCATCAACGCCGAGGAACGGGAATGGGATTCCAGCAATCGATGCAGTCACTGCGTTTGTAATTTTCTTCGTGTCTTTTTCTAAAACAATATCAAAACAGAAATGGATTAAGTTATGATTTTTAGATTTTATTTAGAGTAGTTTACCGAATATTATAAATTGTTCTATATTTTTGTAACATAATACCTACGATCGGTCAATAACATGTTTGTTAACACAAAATAATTAAAATAATTGTAATAAATATAAAGAAAATGGTGAAAATATAATTTCTCCAAAAATTGTAATGGGGTGTAAAGTTGGTTCGCCTCCCCGTGGTGCACCCTGGATAGCGTTTTTCTTCATGAAACGTGAACTAAATGAACTAACATCAACTGGTAACCAGAGAATCCTACTGATCTTCTGGTTACGATCATCGCCTAAGAACAACTGCAGAGTTATGTTATATTAAAGTATGACTAGACACAAATATCGAAAGACAAACCTTTGACACCTTAAACAAACCTTTGACACCTTTGACATTGAGGTCCTACCAAGGACACCTTATTAGTTTCTGAACGCAAATAACCATGCAATCGACTATATCCTGTCATATTTTATTGGTATTTCTATCAATATTGTGATGAGCCATATACTAAATAAATAACAAATAATCTCAAAAAATCTAATATTACTTTCGTTGTATTATTTTATAATGTTATTTAATTATTATAAAATAATATAATTTAATTTTATTATTTTATGGTATTTTATTTAACAAAAATGTACATTTTAGTAAAGATATATTAGATTAAAGTGGTGAAAATAGTGGAACTGTTAAGTTATAAAACATGGCAAAACATGTTTTTCTGTAACAATTTATAAAAAAATGTTTTAAAAAATTTGCAAAAGGAAAATTAACTTTCGGATGTTTGGAACTAGCATGGTTATTGCTAACAACACCGAGTCAAAATCTTAATACGTAAATAACCCGATATTTTACAAAGTTTTTTAATTATTTAAAAAAAAAAAATTTTAATTTATCAATAGACTTTTTCATAGTTGAAATTTTTTTTTGCGCACATTTTAATTTCCACCATGTTATACATTAAAAAGTGCCCGAACTTTTTGACGTATATATCAAACTTAGCGGGTGCGCATGCGCTTAACTAGCCGTAAAAAGGTCTATTACGACTAGATGTCCACTAAAGGTAATTCTCAATCGTTTACCTTAAGATTAATTAATATAGCAATATTAATTAATTAATATAATAAATAATAAACTCAGGGCCTCTTTCACCATCCTCAAGTAAAGTGTTGAGTAGGCTAAGCGCCCAATAAAGTCATCCGTAACTTCATGTGCGGATTTCACGACGTTCGAGTAGCAATAATCCTAAGATTAACCTACCCGTAACTTACTTGCCACGGCATCTGGCAAATAGTGTGTTTACTTGACAGTTGTCCGTTCTCATTTCGTGTAGAACATAACCTAGATTTGTGTAAGAATGGATTTATTTGAGTTGATTGAGCATCAATTGGATGAATTAGAAGATTTTACGACGCAACGAGTACCTAGAGTTCGTGTATATTAATTACGTGTTGATTATTTTACGGACCTAGATGAAACAGATTGTTTTTGATAGATTCCGTTTTTACTTTATTCATGTTGATTAAAAAACAAATTTAAAAACACACGCTTTAAAACAAGCACCACAAATGACAGTTCACAACTGCCAATGACGAGTAAACTTGAAGTAGTTTAGGTATGAATGTGACGTAAGATTTGTGACGTCATTCCCTTAACCAATAAGTTGTTGCCCGGAGCTTTATTTTTGTTTGTGAAATTGACAAAAGATACTCGTAACTTTTAATTGCCGATTAACGCTAACCTGCAAGTAATTAAACAACGCTTTACTTGGAGATGGTGAAAGAGGTGACGCGACAAAAAAGGCGCGCGACAAAAGGGCGCGGCAAAAAGGGCGCGGCGACACAAGGGCGCGGCGACAAAAGAGCGCTTATACAAGAAGGCGCCTGCCAAAACGGCGCATACGACAAAAGGGCGCCATTACGTGTGTGACAATAAAGATGAGCACGTTGAAACGTTTACAGAATTGGAACGAGTTACTGTATATCTGGCGCAGCACTACAATACCTATTAATGTCTGGTGTTGTTGTGTGTCCTTATTGCAAATAATTTTGTCTATAATGCCGCTTGAATTTGTGACTAGTCAAAAGAATAACAATTTTTTAAAACATAATGGATTCCTTTTCCGTCGTGAAAAAGAAATAAAGGAGAAAGTTATTTGGAAATGTATTGAGTATCGGACACATAGTTATCGGGGACGTTGTCATACAATTGGTGATCGCATCGTCACAGAAACAGCACATAATCACGTCGCCAATATAGCTGTTACCCAAGCAAAGGAAGTCGTCGCAGATCTACGTCAAGCAGCAACTAATCAGCATGGTAATTTTTTGCAGTTTATAATTGTAATTTAGCAAAAAAATTTAATATTGTTGTTGCAATAATTTTTAAGCCTAATTTTTAGAAACATTTTGCTAAACTAAGTAAAAGTCTCAAACGTCAATATTGTTTTTTGTAGGAACTACTCATCAAATCATTGCCGAAACAACTTCGAATGTCGAAGCAGCTATTGCTGGTCAGCTACCATGTATTGTGTCACTCAAGCGGATGGTTCAACGAATTCGTCGACGCGAAAACGGCTGCTTACCAACACCTGCGCTCTTAGAAGATTTACGAATTCCAGACGAATTTACCGTAACGCTAACTGGTCAGCCATTTTTGCTGTACGATAGCGGTCCTGAAGACGCCGACCGATTCCTCATATTCTCAACCCGTCGAAACATGGATCTTCTGCAGTTTCAGAAGCATTGGTACTGTGATGGAACTTTTAAAACTGCACCTTCTTTATTCACACAATTGTTTACTCTCCATGGTTTACATCTGAACGTGTCCATTCCACTTATTTTTGCTCTTTTACCTAATAAGTCTGAAGCAATTTATCGACGCTTTTATTCCAAAATAAAAGAAATCCACCCAGAATTAAATCCAGAATCGATGATGTCTGATTTTGAAACGGCTGCTGTAAACGCTTTTTCGGCGGAATTTCCTGAAGCTGAACACCTGGGTTGCTTCTTTCATTTCACACAATGTGTGAGGAGAAAAATTCAAACAGTTCCCGATGTTAGACGACGTTATACTGAAGAACTCGTTGAAACCGAGCAAATAATTCGCCCAGTCACTGATTATTTTGAAGATACGTGGATTGGCAGACCAGATCGTAGAGGAAGGCGGCCAGAACCCTTATTTTCTCATGCATTTTGGAATTGCTTTGAAGCTGTCAACAGAGACCTTCCAAAAACCAATAATTCCATTGAAGGGTGGCATCGCAGTTTTGGCGAAACTGTTGGAGCTTGCCATCCTAGCAAATGGAAATTTATTGATTGCCTGAAGAAAGAACAAAGTTACAACGAGTTAAAAATTGAACAACTCATGGCTGGTGCTAACGGCGCACCACCTCGAAAAATGTACAATGACTGCGCCATCCGCACTAAGAATATCGTTTCTGATTATGAAAATAGGCCATTGATTGACTATTTGCGTGGATTGGCCCACAATTTTAACTTCAATTTGTAATTTTCGAGTTATGTTTGTGTACATTCGTAATTCCTTAACGTGTCGTGTGAATTTTAAGACGGCTTTATTTGTTGCATTTTGACGTATCAAATTTGAATAAAACTTTGTTTTTCTGACCTGAAACATACATTCAAGCTAGTTATAATATGCGCCCTTTTGTAACAGGCGCCTTTTTTGCAGGTGCCCTTTTGTCGCCGCGCCCTTTTGTCGCAGCGCTTTTTTGTCGCCGCGCCCTTTTTGCCGCGCCCTTTTGTCGCGCGCCTTTTTCACCGCGCCTTTTTGTTGTGTAATCGGTGAAAGAGGCCCTTAATGACGTATTTTGTTGGTTATAGTTATTTTTCAGAATATATTAATACCTAAACACTGATAATTTTATAAAATATTTTTAAAAATATATTCATTACCGCATATACAATTTATACAAATTGTCCATTATTCAAAATTTCTTTTGTATCCTGGAAAGTTGACAATTATATATAAAGTTACGTGGAGTTTTTTCAGGATTCTTGATCGGTTTTCAAAAATACCTTATTATTTTGCAATAGTTTAATTATTTTCAAGTTTTTTACTTTTCCCTATGTATTGTAATTATGTATATGTACTCGCAGACAAAAATGAATACGTAAATAAACGTGTACATTATTAAGTAATAAATGAGATGTTATGGTTTGAACCAACTTAATAATAGAATTGAAAATAGGAGTTTATCACTACGATATCTTCAAAATGAAGATATCGTAGTGATAAACTCCTATTTTCAATTATTAAGTAATTTATTATATGTGGAGGATGCCATTATTAGAATCGTGTGTAAAACTATCAAATCGTGCGCAAAAGTCAAATGTAAATCAAATAGAGTTTCATTATTAAACGATTTCTGTTTGTTGTTACTATGGCAACAACTCGCGTCACCAAACAAAACACATAGACGTAGTAAAAATAAATTGTCGTTTATTAAATGACGTTTATTAAAATTGAATTAATTTTTTCTTATTTTGAATCAAGAGGTTATTCTCACCATCTGGATTTATCTGGCTCTAATGTAACTTAACTTAACTATATCCCAATTTAGATCAAATCTAGGGTAACCTTGATTACATCGACAACCACCAAATAGTGTTCCCGTCATTGTGCGTTTTTACTAGTTAGCAATTTTTTGCCACGGAGGCGCTGTACGTTCTAAGCTTATTGTGTCAGCAATCTTAAGTATTTTGTTTGTCAAAATAAGAAACAATTATTTTTTTCTAGATTCATTAGAATTTTAACATGTTTCGTAGATAAAATAATGTATGATACACGTGCGTGAATGGCTTTTGTGCAAACTTACTACTATTTTGCATATCATGCGAATTACGTTCTTTTTAACTCTGATGATTCTTACTTGATAACAAGTTATTTATAAATTTTAATTTGATAAAAACCTATTATTAGAAAACAATGATTAAAAATAGAAATTATATCTATGGTCAATAATTGCTTGATAGTAATAATATTAATTGTTTACAGCTTGCACTTTCATTGTGGATTTTGCAGTTAAAATTTCCACCTTAGTCAATAATTTATTTAAAAACAATGTTTATTCTTGAATTAATTAGAATTCAATTATAAAATAAGCATTTAGTTAATTTACATTTAAAAAAACCGTCTTCTTCCAGTGGTACTCAGGGCGGTCTTTAACCTATTGAAGGCCCTGGGCACATTAGGATAATTGGGCCCTGTTATGACCTTGGCAAAGCACCATTTTTGTTAGAATAGACAAAGAAAGTAATAATGCACGAAAGTAACTCTTTTAGCAATCACAAGTTAATGCTTAAAAATCTATGTTGATTGAAGGGGTACCTTTCGAGATTTGAGATAGCAAAATCATCACTTCATCAAAATAATATTTTTGAGCATATCACGTTATATGGACATCAGCGACAAACTGGTTAATCTCTCTTGAATTATTGTACTTCTCGATTCAATTTTTATTCATTTTAATTTGGAGAGCGTTCCCTACTGCAGTTAGTACCATCACGCTTAAAAAGATTCTCAATGCGATTTCTACATTTGTAAATGTGTCTTTAATTTTATTTTCTTTCAAAAGATGATGTATTTACAACATACTATTACTTCTTTCGGATCATTATTTGGTAAGGGCGGTACTTAGGGCTAGAATTGATTGTCAACGCACACAACAGCCGGCAGTTAAGAGATACGATCTGGAAAAATTCAAAACCGATGAGATGAAAGAGAGATTTCAGTACCAAATGCAGGAACGAATATCCAAACGGCCAGAAAACGCTCTAGTAGAGGTCAATGAAGCGTGGCAAAAGATCTAGCAGGACATTGAAGATACAGCAGCAGAGGTTGTGGGGTGGAAGAAGGGACAAAGGCGTAATAACTGGTTCGATGAAGAATGCAAGGAAGCTCTGACAGAGAAGAACAAAGCCAGAGAAAAAGTACTACAACGAAATACTAGAGCGAATGTAGAGGATTATCGAAACAAAAGGAAAGTTGAGAAAAAACTATTCCGAAGAAAGAAATCTGAAAAAGATGAAGAAGATTTCGCGGAAATAGAAAGAATGAGTAATGCCAACGAAACTCGGGGACTCTATCAAAAGGTCAGAAATGCGAGACTTGGCTACAAACAGCTGCCACTTCTGTGTAAGGATAAGGACGGCAGAGTAATCGGACACACAGAAAAGTGTATCAAGAGGTGGGGTCAGTACTTCAGGGACCTGCTCAACCAGAACACTCGCGTAGTCCAAGAGGAAAGTATAACGCCAACATCAACATCAATATTAGGGACTGAGCAAGTGGAGGAACCCACCTTAGAAGAAGTAGAGACTGCAGTGCGCAGGATCAAGAACAATAAGGCGCCAGGTGCAGATGGCATTCCAGGAGAATTGTTGATGTATGGAGGTAGAGCCTTAATATCGTGCATGCATGATAATTATATTAAACATATGGAGAACTCTCATATTAAACATATGGAGAACGGAAAAGCTACCGGATGAATGGAAGCTAGGGATAATATGCCCATTGTACAAGAAAGGTGATAAGTTAGATTGTTCTAACTACAGGGGGATAACGCTGCTAAACATTGCATACAAGGTCTTCGCTAATGTGTTGTACCGTCGCTTACTACCATACGCAGAAGAGAATATCGGTGAATACCAGTGCGGTTTCCGCACAAACAGGTCAACCACAGACCAACTGTTTGGCATTAGGCAGATCCTGGAGAAATGTAATGAGTTCAATATCACGACACACCATCTATTCGTGGACTTCAGAGCAGCATACGACAGCGTTATAAGACACAAACTGTGGGGGATAATGACAAGTTTCGGATGACAAGTTTAGTGCCCTAACCAGAGTAAAACTGTCTGAAGTATCGTCTGTAGTAAGAATACGAAACAAGTTGTCTGAGACTTTTATAACAGAGGAAGGACTACGACAGGGAGACCCACTGGCAACTTTACTGTTTAACATCGTACTAGAAAAGGCCGTTAGGAGTAGTGGAGTGGATACTAACGGCACTGTGTACTTTAAGTCAACACAACTATTGGCTTACGCAGTCGACATTGATATAATTTGCAGAAGCGAACAGGCGAACAAAACTACTTACTCGTTGCTGGAGAAGGAAGCAAATAACCTAGGACTCACTGTCAACGTAAACAAAACGAAATACATGGTGGCTAATGAAACTCATCGGAAGGTAGGACCAACGCTAGAACTAGACGGAAAGCACTTTGACATACATAGTAGATACATTTGTGTACTTGGGCTCGCAACTGAACAGCGTAAACCGGATGGGCGAGGAGATTAGAAGGCGGATAACTCTTGGTAACAGGTGCTATTATGGGCTACTTAAACTTTTTAGGTCCAAAACAATCCACCCCAAGCATAAGTGCACACTGTACAGGTCACTGATAAGTCCGGTGGTAACCTATGGTGCAGAAGCATGGAGCTTAACACAAAGCGAAGAACAGGCTTTAAGTGTATTTGAGAGAAGAATGCTACGTGCAATATTTGGAGCGACCCAAGAACGAGGAATCTGGCGCCGAAGATATAATCACGAACTATATCAGCTCTACAATCAACCAGATATTGTGAGTTTCATCAAGGTGGCAAGATTGAGATGGCTCGGACACATGCAGAGAATGGGGTTCCGAAAAAGTTGTTCAATGGCCAACCAGAGGGAAGGAGAAGGGCCGGAAGGCCAAGAGGGAGATGGAAGGATGCGGTAACAACTGACCTACAAAAACTTCAAGTACGAGACTGGAGAACGTTGGAGAGTGATAGGTCCGCTTGGAGAAACATGCTGAAGGAGGCCCAGAGCGGCAATCGGTTGTAGTGCCATTAAGAAGAAGAAGATTACTTCTTTAATTTTCACTATGAACAATTTTCAAGTATTCTGTTAAATTCAAACTATTTCCAACTATATTACTAACTACAGTCGAACTTCCATAACTCGAACTTCGATTACTTAAATTTTTCTATAACTCTAGCTTTTTTAGAAGTTCATATTCGTTTTGATAGCATTTTACATATAAATTAACTTCCATAACTCGAATTTTCCTTAACCCAATTTTTTCCATAACTCGTAGTAAAAATTTGTACTATGGTAAAATTTTACATCAAAAATAATCTCAATAACTCCAATTTTTTAACCGTTGTGTACTTTCCAAAATTTATGGTGCCGTATCTGTTTGTTATAGTAAAGGTGATATATTAATGAAATTTTAGAGTTTAAACACATTCTTTCTTCTTACCTCTGCAGTTACAATTGCAAATATGAGTGGCCTGAGAACAAAACTCAATACGATGTCGTTATCTGACAAATTGAACTAGATAAGTGAAGTTGACAAAGGTATTAAAAAGAAAAAAATTAATTGATGAAGACTTTGGGATTCCTCCAAGTACACTTTCTTCAATTATAAGAAACCGCGAAGAAATTTTGAACAAATCCGAAAATGGTGCAACTAATGAGCGCAAACGTTTGAAAAAGTGTACCAACTAAGACAAAAACAAAACTACTTTGGAAAGGTTTAAAATTGCGCGGGATAAAAATGTGCCTATGCCTGGTCCACTTATTAAAGAAATGGTTTTTTATTTTGCTAAGAGGGACACACTGATTCTCTCTCAAGACAAAAGCGTGGGACATCGGTATTCAGCAAGCAACCATAAAATATTATTTCAGAAAGGCTGGTTTTAAAAAACAAGGCGAAACAAACTGGAGTGAAGAAGATGATGATACTCTTCTGTCAGAATTGAAGTCAGCGTAAGACACATATAATCAGCATAACATGGATAATAATGATTATTACTTAATAATTATTTATCTGTAGATGAAGATGTTGTTATAGCGGACTACACAACATATGCCGATATTTTAAACAAGATTACAAAACGCAAAGATGAAGATGTCTTATCTAGCAACGAAACAGTGCCAATTCCACCCACGAACAAAGAAAAGCGTAATTATTTAAATAAGTGTAGCGAATATCTGTGTTCTAAAGATAATCACAGATCAGACGAAGTGTACCGCACATTATCTACTTTGGAGAACCCTGTAGATGTAGTTTTGTAGATATGTATTTCTCTAACTCGAATTTTTTATAACACCATTTTTTTCGTGTACTACGGTAATTCGACTTAGGGAAGTTCGACTGTATTTCTCGTTAACGGCTTCATAATAGATTTTAGCAAATTCTTTGCAACGTTCTCTCAACTCATCCGAATTCAGTTTTCAAGCTAAAAATTAAACCATAACGATGACTAATGTTCTTATACGAACTTAATAGCTGTTTTAGAGATTACTGCTCAAGATGTGCTCAATGTATTATTAGAAGAAATGTTTCTACTTTGAATTTATCTTTTCCATTCAGTTATTAGACTGACATTCAGTTGCCCATAGCCATAAAAAATCCGGCATGCGCTTCTACGTCTTGTTCTTCGAGATAGGTCCTTGTAGTCAGATTCCGGGGTTCTTTCTTTGGCGGACGATTCGATTTAATCAAATTTATCCCTTAGGTTAATAAAATCATCAAGTGAAGTAACAGTCAAGTGTTATTGTTTCTTTCTGAAGATAATTACTTGTTTTGTCTATTCTTTCCAATATGGAGCTCCGAATTTCCATTAGTATAATAAATTCTAGGTTTCCCACTTTTCTGGACTTAAGGGTTTCGTCTCTAGTTTCTCGTGCCTTTTGCGATGGACATCAAAGCTTCTATAATTTGTTTATGACGTTCGTGCAAGACGCTTTCTGCATCAACCATCTAGTTTGTTTTGAAAAGTTTTGAAAGACTTTTAACAACTTTTTTGCACCTAAATGTTCTGTCAATATATTCCATCGATTCGTAGAGCCCGATAAAAAGTTGTACACTTTCGGAACCATTTAAATAAAACTCTGTTGCCTCTGATAGACTCCCTGCAGCATGCGCATCTACGAAGTTTAGTGAATGTCTCGCATATGGTACAAAGGTGGCAAATTCTCATTTCTCCTTGATTATTACTTATTGCTTATAGACCACAGTATACTCCCAGACATATTTGAAGCATTGTCGTACTGATATTAAAAATTGGCCTAGTAAAATAATAGTAGTACTTGTTTTATAAATTTCCCATGGATAGTATGCACAATAACATTTTAAATCAAATAAATTTCTTTCATTTTAATAAATTTTATTTTGAAGGTTTTGTTTAAAACTTGCGAATAATCGATGAAATAATAATTTATACGTAACGTAAAACACATTTTGAATCAACTTTTTATGTACTTTCTCAATTAAATTGGTTACCTCAAACTTGGCGTTCTAATATTCGCTTCTTTTGCTTAATTTTTATTTGGCGCGAGTCACCACAGTAACTTGATGAAAGACACAAGAAAAAATTAAGTATATGAAAAACTAGTTCACTGATATTTTTTCTTTAAAACAGTGTACTTAGTATACTATTAAATTGCATTTTTATATATTTAAATTTATCTAAACCTGCTGATTTCGGAAAGCCTGATTTTCGGGTGAAAGAAGAGTAGCTTCGCGCATGCAAAATCTAAAAAGCTTGTAGTCAGACAATAACGATTTTTTCGAGTTAAATATGTTTCGGTAATAAATATCGGTTATCGTTTGGTGATTTGGCAGGAACTAAGGCCCCCTAACCAACGCGGGGCCCTGGGTACGTGACCAGAGTGCCCAGTGGGAAAGAGGGTGCTATAGTCCTAGTGGACCTTGACTTCCCCCCTGCTTACACTAGTGCTTAGTGTCTAGATCTTAGTCATAAGTATAGTAAATATTTCATATTTTTTACATAACCAATATTGACTAGTCTAGAATAATCTGTATTATTTCAAAATACTGTAAACATATTTCTCAGTTTGTTGCAATATTAGAATTAAAAATAAAATAAATTTATTTGTTACAAAGATTACAATTCCTTTTGAAATAGTTATGACAATAGTTATTTTAGTAAATAATGATTACTTAACAATTAAAATGTTTTCAACGAGCCATCGACCGCGAGAATGTATTTATCTTTATTCAATAATACCTTGTGGTGTAGAACGTGTCAACAGAAAAATACCTAGATGTAGTTATTAAATATAACTTAAATGAAAAAAAATATATAAAAAAGTGTGTGTATATAAAAGTAACAAACCAAGAGAGCATATAAATTCAATGAATATAGACGTTTTTAAGATGAGTTTAAATATTTAAACACTTTAGTTCTTCAATGTAACTGGGATGTTTATTGTAAATTTTTATTAGTTCACCGACAGCACTTTTTTGCACTAAAGTTGAACTTTTTATAGGACATAAAGTACTTTTTTGCGCGTATTGTATACGTGCGTATAATCTTTTTTTTTCATACATCTTATATTGGTCCTTTACATAATTGGCACTTTTTAAAACGTAAATGTAGGGGAACGTAAGTATTCTCTTCTCAATGAACACTGGTGTACATGAGTCTGTCATTTTCATGTTGAACATGTAGATGTAGATTGTAGATATGGTGGTGACGACTTGTACTGCGACCTTTATAAATCTATTGTACCCCACCCTCCTCCTCCAAGCGTTAGTGTACTTACCCATTTAGAGCGCGTCCTGTAATCCTGATTCATTTAGGAATTTCAGGATCTGGGTGGGATTCAAGGCATGCAGCTCCTCTGTGTTCAGGCAGTGAGTCCCAAGGTACATCTGTCTCTTGCGGAGTAATGCTCCGTAGTCTTTGAGCAGATGTTTGGGGGTTTCCTCTGCTGAGTCACAGAATCTGCATTCGTCATCCTCCTCTAGGCCAAGGGCCTTGAGATTCCCTTTTTATTTTCCTAAGGCTGCAGTCCCGCGGATTTCCTAAGGCTGCAGTCCCGTCAGGACTCCTGACAGCATTCTAAGCTTGTTCCTGCTTAATTTCAGGCAAGCTTTTGTTCTCTTCTGGATAAAAGATCCCAGCAACACTTTGAACTGCCTTAACCCTGGAAGTTCTTGCCAGGTTTTCATCCATTTTCCTCTTGTTTCTTCATCTAAAATTTTGTGGATGGTGTTCACACTCATGCCGCAAAAGGGTTCCGGACCTATAAAGGGGCTACTGGATCCCTTGTTTGCTAGGTGATTGGCTTCTACGTTTCCGTCTATGCCAGTGTGTTCTGGTACCCAGTATAGCGTTACTTTATTATCCTTGCCAAGCTTGTTTAGGTTCCCACCCAGTCCCATAGCAGTTTGGATCTGATGGTGTATGAGCTAATGGCCTTAATGGCTGCTTGGCTGTCTGACAGGATAGCAATTCGTTTTTTGCAATAATTCCTGTTGATGTCAAACTGGGCACATCTTTAGATTGCATGTACCTCTGCTTGGAAGATACTTGGGGATGTTCTAATGGATTCGAAGTACTTGGTACGAGGTCCAAACACTCCTACACCAGTACCTTCCTTTGTCTTCGAACCATCTGTATACCACCTGATAACATTTTGCTCTATGTGGTATGCTGAGGATTCGTCGCTCCAATCGGCTTTACTACTACACATTGCTGTGTAGTTTTTCTCGAAGTGGTATTTGCATACCATTTCGTCTTTTGGTACTTCCAGCCAGGGCATCTTGGCAGCGAGGCTGTTTCGGTCTCTGCTCCCGATTATTTTACCTCTGCCCATTCCTTCCTTGCTGAACCTTACAATCACCGATCTGGCGGCCCTTTCCACCACAAGGTGCAGCGGAGTCAGATCCAGCAGCAACTCCAGTGCTGCTGTCGAACACAACCCCATCGCACCCGTGATTCAGACACACGCGAGTTTTTGAATCTTCTCAAGCTGTTTCCTCATAGAGGCCAGCTTGATTCTACTTCCCCACGCAAGTGCCCCATAAGTGATTGCAGGTCTCACTATCTTGGTGTACATCCATCGCAAGATTGTGAGGTTGCAACCCCACGTTTTTCCTCCCAGATATCTGCAGACCATTAGGGCGCGTTTGGCTTTACCTACCGCTGCCTCAACGTGTCTATTGCATAGGAGTTTGCTATCTAGTGTGATACACAGATACCTTATCTCCTGTTGGTTTTCTACTGCGTTCCCATCTAAGAGTATGGGGTGAAGGCAGTTTAGTTTCTCCTTCTAGTAAATGGTATCACCGTGGTTTTGCTCGGGTTGAGTCTCAGTCCCACTGTTTGACACCATCTACTAGTTACTTTAAGGCCTCTCTGAACCGTATTAACTGTAGGCCACATAGAACCGTCCATGTGAGAAACAATTTTCTCTTAGGTCTTTGCCGGCCACTATCAATGATTGCCCTTGGGACTTATTTCTGGTTATTGCAAAACAAACTTTGAGAGGCAACCTTTTGAAGTTAAATGAGTATTCTGAGGGTATTGAATGGTATTCGAGGTAGATATACAGTTTCCACTGATGAGCACACCCACTGATTACAGTAGCCTCGATAATATTTCTATGAAGAACTTTTAACTTTTATTGTATTTAGAAATTACTGGAAAATTTACTGCGTCATCAGTTTGCAACACTAAATCCACTGACTTATAATGCACTTCATCTCCTTCGAATGACAATCAAAATCAATCAAAATAAATGTATTTCTTTAAAATATACAAATACACAATAACAAATATTTACAGAAAATACTGGCCATAAAGGCAGTGCCCGTGCGTAGCCAGGAGTTGTTTAAAACAAATAATTTTTTTTTATCTTAGAATGAAAATAAAAATAAAACTCTAATACAAAATTAAAAATAAAATATTTCTTCTCACTGTTATTAATTTTTGGAAAATGTATAAAATAAAAAAAAACTTAAGAAGTTCTGCTAAATGTATTTGGAATCAGTCGTTCTATTGCACCGCAGTAACGGTTATATCCCATAGACAAGGAGATCTCCTCAGGTAGGCGATTGTAAAGTCTGGGAGCCCAGCGTGCCACGTGCCTCCCAGCCAAGGAGGTTCGGCTGCGAGGCTCGTACAGGGGCATGCGTTGTTGTCTGCGAGTCGCGTGATTGTGGGCCGGGGTCACAGGGAAGTCAGACTGATGCTTATGAATGAACTTTAGAGAATTTAATATAAACAAATTTTGAATATTTAAAGTCCGAAATTCAGTAAAAAGAAAAGCTGAGGGATAATCAAGTGGTTTTTTTAAACAAATTTTTATTATCCTTTTATACACCAAATTTAGCGGTTCTACACAACAGTCTGCCCACAATTGCCCCAACCCACATTCCCATACTCAACAATGGACTTGACCAATACCAGGAAAACCATTCTTACCTGCTCCGCAGATAGTACAGATCTCAGTTGGACAAACTTATAAAATGTCTTCCTGAGTCTGCAGCACAGGTACGAGATATGACAGTCCCACCGCAGGTGTCAGATGACAGTAAAATATCATTTATAGCAGCTGCTCTCTCATTTTCGAGGTTAGATTGGCACGCTCAAATAACCAACTATGGGTTTCACCTTAATGTGCTCTATGTCCAGGTATACTTTGCTAGCCAGTTCACTTAAGCTTCTCGCACACTGGGTCCGCTCGTCTCCGCTCGGCTCAGCCTTTCAGCCCAGAAAAATATAAAACCCTTGTATTTAAATAGAAACGTACACGTACTGCGTCCGCTCAGCTCAGCTCGTTCCGTTCCGCTCCTCTTCGTTCCTTATCCTCTGTTTGTGAAGAACACTAGGCCGGAGGTCGGATGCTGGCAGATGGTTCACGCAGGCGCAACACTAACGTTTTAATATATCCGCTAAGGCATTTATGCAACCAGGATAGCAGTACATATTTAACTCTCCTGTAGGAGAGGTGGGAGGGGATTGAGTGTTTGAAAAAGTGACGTAGCTGAGCGGATGCAATATGTGGAATAATGACGGAGCTGAGAGGAGCGGACCCAATCGGATCCGATGTGAGCTGAGCGGAGCGGATCCAGTGTGCGACATGCCTTAGAGATGTCACCACTGTGGTCAGACTTTGTGGATTACTAATTTTTAAACATCACACGTAGGGTATTCTCCGTCTCCTCTATTTACTAATATTTCTGAAAAATGTCCCGCAAAAGCGTCACCTCTTAAACGGACCCTCATATATTTTTTTAAAGGGAGTTTCTGAATTGTTGTCCATAAAAACGAAGACTTTAAACATGCTTTGACTTCATCGGCTCTTGGATAGTACGGGTAAAGTCTGTCGAAAGTCTCCTGAAAAAAGATTATTTCCCTTTATGTCCTTTAATGTTCTATTGGGCGCTTCAATACACCGTTTGTGATCCATTGTGCATTCATCCCACAGAATTAATTTGTTCTCTCTTAGAAGCTGCGCTGTGTTACTCTGTTTAGATATATTATAGATAGGTGTCTCAACATGCATTAGATTTAGCGGCAGCTTAAAAGTAGAGAGTGCTGTTTTACCTCCATCCAGCAAAGTGGCAGCAATGTCAGAAGAGGCGACAGCCAAAGCTATTCCGCGGTTCTTCCGTAATGTGGCTAATAACAAACTAAGAACAAATGTCTTGCTGGTGCCCCCAGGAGCGTCCGGGAAAAATATTTGACCAGGGCCCTTCTGAACTGACTTTCTAATATTTGTTTGTAGACACGGTACTTTTCTTCTGTAAGCAAAGTTTGGTTATTACAGACAACTTGAACCAATAAATTAATATCGTAGCTAATTTCATTGAGGTAGTCTCTATTTTGTATATCTGCTCAGATATACAAGATCCTCTTGGATGTGGTAAACCATAATGCTCTAAACATTGCTCTCCCAGACATAATACTATATCTTCAATATAAATCAGACATTTATTATAAATTACATCCATAACCAGTTGATCATTGTGTGTTTCTATTTGATGCTTTATATCCTCAGACAATTGACAGAATAGCAATAATATGCAGTCCGAATCGGAAACTACAAAGAGCAACGTCTTCCACCGTAACATCCCAGCGCTTGTCAGCCTCAAACAAACCTAGAGCCTTACATGCTGCCTGAAATGTAGGCTGAATTACACTGTTAACAATCTTCATAATCCAAATGTTTGGCCACGGACTTCATTATGTACAAGGCGAAGATAGTAACAATCGGCGTAATTAGGGTGGACGGTATACACCCTGCTCAACACTTGGTCATTCTTTAATCTAATCACCGGGTCCAATTGTGAATCTAAAGCATCCAGGGACCCACTCAAACGCACACAAAACATTAAAAAAAGGAGTTCATTGATAAACAGTTCATTCCCTATTTTAAGCACTTAAGGGATGAATTTTTGCAAATGCTGAAATACGTGTTTATTTATTTTCATTGATTAGTATTCGTGCAAACTTTCAAGTTAATAGGTGAAGATTTGTTTCTGTCTTCCATATAAACTTTGTTAACCCCGTTTACTAAACGTTTACCTTTCCTCTCTTTCCCCTTAGGTGTTGAAATTTGAAAAATCGCCAAATCTCTACTAAACAAAAAGAAACTACTTTCCAAATTTCATGTTACAAGCTTCAGTACTTTCGGCTGTGCGATGATGGGCCAGTCAACCCGCTATTTTATTTATTTAGATATAATATATAATATTATCTGGAAGGTCGTTTATGTATAATAAAAAAAGTAAGGGACCTAAAGTGCTCTCATGTGAGACTTCTCTTTTTATATATTGGTACTGGGACATCTTGATTTCTCCATAGCACTCATCCTGTGCTTGAATACATTGTCTTCGATCTGCGAGGTATGATTTTAAGAGCCTGTAACTGGACCTTCAGAAACCACATTCCTTTAACTTTACAAGCATTTTTGTATGGTCTATGTCTATATTATCGAATGCATTGGGAAAGTCCAAGAATATCTCAGCTATATTTTGATCAGAATTCAAGGAGTTGAATCCTCAATGAACTGTTTCCTTTCGTAATAACTTTTTGTACTGTCGTTATAGTATATTAAAGGACGAGTTCAAAGAAAACGATGAGCGTAGCGAGGAATTTTCTAATGGACAAGTGCTGAAAAAAGTCTTACGAACGAGTTTTTTTTGTAGTATTTTTTCTATTTTGCGTCCTTTTATGCCATTTCTAAATAAAAAACCGCCGATACATATTGAGAAAATTGTATCGCATTCGGCGAGCCATAACCGTACGCATATGAGTGCTGAGTTCATTACAGACGCAAAATAGAAAAATACATATTCTTGTTCCGGGAATAGTGATTCCAATATAAATTATTTTTTAGATTATTGTTTATATATTTGAAAGTAGGTAACAGTTATGTAATATTTATTGAAATACTTCAATGTAATAATTCAATTAACCTATTTAAATTAAGGTAAAAATTGAATTTAAAAATTAAATTGAATGTAATATAAATAATTAAATGTAATAATTTGTTTTTTATAATTCTTTTAATCCATCAATTTTTATCAATTTATTACTGAAATTAACTGACTTTAACAATCCATTCTCTTCTGCTTTTAATATTGTTAAATAATGTTTAATTTCGTTAGGAGATATTAAAAACATTAGGAAAACGATGTTACGTAAAAGGGCGTTCTGGTTGGCGCCTCCTTGAGAAATAGGTTCCGGAACAGCGAAGCGTTCTCCCTTCAGAATGACGCTGTTAATGCGATAATAATGTAAATAATTTCATCATATCTTCCCCTTTTTAATAAAAATTACATTAAAATGCCTTCAATAAAAACAACTTAATGATATTACTTTTTAAATTAATATATAAATAGATAATTTCCGGTATTAAACAATTCGTTTTTTGAAGTAAGTTTTACCTAATTTTGTTTAGCTTCCGAAAACTATCATATTTCTTATAAACCAACTGTCGTATATGGACAAAAAATTCTAGGGGTTTCGACTAGTCTTAGCACATTAACTGCCATGTGCATACAAATGTATAGACGCTAGTAGGGTCCTGTACGCCGCGTGTATAATTTCGTATACACGCACAATATCTTCTTTCTGGTCGTGTGTATGCTACCGGAGCTTGCTTATCATAGGTTTTTTTATGACGGAATGGTTGGTATGGCGTGGAAGAACACATTGCAACTTATCCCAAAAAAAAATTGGAAAAATGTTATAAATTCATGAATGAAAATTATTCACAATATATTGTGAATTCTTATTTTAACTTCAATATATTTACTGTTTATCTTTATTATTCAATATACTTGTTTCGTGAAACACAAATAGAACTAAATATAAAGAAATCCATTTATATTCGAGTGTATAAACTCGAAGTATAAAAAAAATATCATGAATATACTGAACAAATTCATGAATATTTCATTTGCGTTTAAATTTAAATTAATTTACCTGGAGTGAATTTGAACTCTAAATCGGTTTTCATCTTCTTCCTCAATCTGCAGTAAGTCTGCTTGCATCCGCTGACTTTAATATTTTCCTCAAAACCCTCCAAAGATTTCGCTGAAAAATAAAAAATAAAACACAATTAATTATAATTAAAACTAATCCACATATCGTCGGTCCAGATGAACAGGGTATTAACTCAAAAAAACCTGAAGAGCGATTTGAAGTTTTCATAACAATATATTTCCATTTCTGTAAATAATTGGTTAACCTCTCTTATAATATCTTTTAAACGATTATCGTTTATTGATAACGTTTTGGTTCACTTCCTGACTTTGTCAATTTTGCTATTACTGAAAAAAAAACTGAAAGAAAAAGAAATTCTGCAGGCAAGAACATTATGAGTTAATACCCTGTTCATCCAAACGAACGATATGTCTGTTTAGCACAGTATAACTTAAATTATTATTTCTTTACTTTGTCCATTTATGTATAGCTAGTCTATTTCTTTTTAGACGACATTCAAATTTAATTAAAATCAAGCCTCATCTGTTTAGTCCACGATTGCCAGACGTCCCGATTTGAACGGGACTGTCCAGACTTCACCAATAAAATGTCTATTTGTTTCTGAAAAACCCGCTTTGGACACAAATTGTATGTAGAGCACAAAAACCATGATGCAGTTATTATACTGATTTATATAATAATATTCAAGAAGATCTCAAAATTTGATCTATTTTTATGAACCCCGAGATCTCTGATTTTGGAAATCTGGAAAACCCTGATCTAATCCTCCTATGAATAGAATGGTTGCGACCGTTACTAACAATAAGTGGTAAACCATACTTACACTGAACTGAAAATTCAGTGTAAGTATAGATTTCTGGATATATGTATCTGTATGAATTTTAGATGTAGGGACTGTAGGGATGTATTCAGTATAATCCTCCAATGAGTAATTCAATTCAGTGTAATCCTCCGATGTTAAGTTTCTGGTTTAGTCTTAATTACTTAGTCTTGTCGGATTAGTTTTATCGGTCTTGTCTTGTCTAGTCTTTTGGCTATATAGTCTCTTGTTTCTTGGCCGTATAGACTTTTGTATGCCTAATTTTCTTTTTGTAAAATGAAAATATTAACAGTTAATCATCAATTGTACGCAAATAATATTATCATTATTATCTTTAATGACAGTCGTTATTATGACGATTATTTTCCTCGTAACAATAACGTTATCGTTAATAATAATCTTATAGGTGATAATAATTTAGTGAAATGTAATCAGTAATTACTGGAACGAAATGAATTAGATGTTCTGGTTTTGTAAATTACTTGATTTTTTAGATATTTGTTAAATAATATTAGTTTTAATATTACTTTTATAAAGATCTTAAAACAATCTTTAATGTTTTTAAACTTAAATTAATAATAATTAGTAATGATTTTTAAACTTAAGTTAAAGTTAGGAAAACTCTATCTATAGCTACAAATTTTCAGTTATTGTTTTGCAAAAAGTTATGTAACAAATAAATAAAATTATAATATAATTTCTTTATAATTTTAGACAAATTTATTGAACTCTTCAATACAAATTCTATATTCTATCTAGTATATAAATACTCTTCAATGACTATTGTCAAGACTTTTTTTACTCGCACACTTTAATACATATGCAACCAAACTGGCATGTTTTGATAATCTAATTTATGAGCTGGGCAACGGGCGGCTGCGGTGGTGCAACCGTAGGGAGCAGGGCCGTCTTTAATTAATTGAAGGCCCTAGGCACATAATGGAGCACCCATGACCTTGACAGAGCACTATTTTGTTAGAGTAGGCAAAGAAAGTAGATAAGCAAAGTTTTAGATTTATTTGTATTTGTTTATAGTCACATTAAGTGAATAGATCGCCAAACCCTTAGAGGAAGTCGGGAATCTAATCTAATCTAATCTAATCTAAGTGAATAGATAATTAATACAATTCACAAAAATAACTCTTTTAGTTACATCTTTATTCATTTTTTATTCTTTTCAATTTGGAGAAGGAACGTTTCCTACTGCAGTTTGTTAGCATCATGCTTAAATTGATTCTCAATGCCATTTCTAAATTAAATGGAAATTTGTCTCCAATTTTGTTTTCTTTCAAATGGTGATATATTTCCAATATACTATTAATTCTTTCATTTTCATTATGAACAATTCAACCGAACTCTTTCTCGATAATAGATTTCAGCAAATTTGTGTCTCAACTCCATGGAGTTTAGAGTCTTCAAGCGAATAAATAAACCAAAACGTTGACTAATGTTCTTATACGAACTTATACGCTGCTTTGGATGTACGTAGTGATGGGCATAATCGAATGATTAGTAATCGAGTGATTTCAATAATCGAATGATTTCATAATCGAATGATCTCTTGATTTACCCTAAAAAATATTTTTATCAGTTATTATTGCATGTAGCTGTAATATTACCTGTAGAATGCAATTTATGTAAATTAAGCCACTTTCGTTACTAATTTGACGCATTTTCGGACAGTTTTCGCGGAAGTTAACGCGTATAGAGAGAATATTGCATTTTTGCAACACTCTATTACAATCCTAGTTATTTATAATTGTAATATAAAAATATTATAAATGCATGTGCCTCTATAGAGAGGTTTCAACATTTCCAGCGGCTGTTTCTCCTAAACAAACATTTGGGCATTTTATAAACAAACGTGTGATGAAGAAAAACGTAGAAAAATCTTTGATAATCGTATTCCATCGTTAGCATATTTTATGGCAGTAAAATAAATAAATTTAAATAATATTGGATTCTAAATATGATCCATAATACCATAATACTCATATTTTGTTGTTTAATTCAATTTTGTTACTTTATCACCAACCTAGCTTTTGTTAAAAAATTCAACTAAACCTAAAACTTGTTAGAAAGTTTTAAAATAGTGTGACCCATCACTGCTTAAAAGATTCCACTTCAAAAACTAGAATTTGTTTCCTCATTCTCAAACAAAAAACCTGTAACAAAGGTATTAGTGGTGGCGCCTGCAGATTCCGAATACTAAAGTCATTCGATTGCGCATCTCGACACTGCCGACGACTACTAACGCCAGATTCCGCTTTCCCAGTCCGAATGAACATTCGTAACTCGATACGAAATAATTCGACTATGAGCATCTCGGCACTGCCGACGACTACTAAAGGGCCCCATACACTAGCGACCTAGTGAACAACCTTGTCGTCAACTTGCTATGTTGACGACAAGGTTTCGTAGTGTATGTCTGGTTGAAGACAACATTTCAGGTTGAGTACAAGGTTGAATAAAATCAAAGTAACTTGGATTTTTGGTAGGCGGAGTCTGATGTTGGCAACCATGTTGGGGAGTGTGTGGGGAGATTGAATACTTGGTTATAAACATCAGTTGAAAATCGTTTGAAAGATGACCTTCACTGTAGGGTTTCATGATATTTTTTTGCAAAGGGAATGCATCATCTCCCACAAATAGGAATGGCATTTTTTCTGGAAAATTATGATGAATCTGCCCTGATTCAGGAATATTTAATTTATTTGTCTTAAACTTTTCATAAAATTTGCTGTTAGATAGTACTCCGCCATCTGATATACGGCCAATTAGCGCCAGCCTCAACCACTAAGAACTCGTAGTTCGCATCAACAAAAGCAAGTAAAACAATGCTAAACTTTTTTTTATAATTAAAATAATAAGATCCTATATTTTCGGTTTTTTTTAATTTTACATGTTTGCCATCGACAGCCCCAATGGAGTTTGGAAAGTTCCATCTCCTTCTAAACTGTTCGGAAACTATCACCCAATCTTCTTGTGTTCTTGGAACCTGAATATACTCTATCAAAACTTTGTTGGTAGCTTTGCAAGTATCTATGATAATTCTCCCAAGACTTTGCAGCGATATAGCTGTAAGAAATGTTAGGTCCTCAAAGTTCTGTCCACTCGCCAAAAAAACGCAGTGTTGCAGATAGCCGTTCATTTGCAGTAATAGCACATCTCATTTTCGTGTCACTTTTTTTTAATGAAGGGTCGCACTTTTTCCAGCAATTGATCATACGTTTTAGTGTCCATTCTTAAAATTTTTTTGAAGTCTTCAAGTGCACTGATGCGTAGCTCATTCATTATACTGGAATGCGAAAATTGGCTACGATTTTGGAACCACTCTTTCGCCCACATGTTTTTCATTTTCAAAGGACCCATATCGTCCTCACACAACTCGTTCAAAACTACATACATCATCATATCTTCAGTCATTATTTTTAAATTCTTCGTGAAAGCTCTACTCCGACGAATAAACCGAACAAAAGCAACGTGCAACTGATACTAATGTTTTCAACTTGGTTGTCTAGTGTGTGGGCAACAACCACAATCTTGTTGATGACAAGGTTGTTGACTAGGTTGCTAGTGTATGGGCCCCTTAACGCCCAACTCCGAATTACCAGTCCGAATGATCATTCATAACTAGATACGAATGCACCAACTCCAGCCGAATACTAAAATATTTCGATTATGCGCAGCTCGGCACAGACGACGACTACTAACGACTGATTTCGATTCTCAACTCCCGAGTGATCATTCGTAACTCACGCGCATGAGTGATAATCGACTATTCGAATGATCCGGAATAATTCGAATGATTCAGCTCTAGTCCGAGTGATCATTCATCACTCGTCCGCACGTGTAGTAATCGAGAACTAAAATGATTTAGAATAATCGAATAGTCGATAATCGTCACTCGATTATGCCCATCTCTAACGCTCAGGATATCAAATATGGAAGAAAGGTTTAGACATTGAATTTCTGACTGACGGCGCAGAGCCATTAAAAAACTCTGGTATGAGCTTCTACGTCTTGTCCTTTGAGATAGATCCTTGCAGTCAGATTAATTATCGTTTGATTTTGATTCGAAATAAATATGTTTTTCGGTAATAAATATTGGTTATCGTTTGGTGATCTAGCAGGAAATAGGGGGCGCCTATCGATCGCGGGGCCCTGGGCACGTGCCCAGAGTGCCCAGTGAAAAAGATGGGCCTGTTGGGAAGGGGGCATTTTGGGGCTGTTGGGGCACATGCACGCAAAATTAATACATGGAGCTAAGGCATATAAAATTATAAATACACCTAAGTCGTTATATTGAGGAACTCGTATTGTATTGTTACGTTTCGTACAGAATAGTAAGAACTAATTTTAAGCTTAAATGTGTACATAAGTTAAATTACACTTGTTATGTGTCCTTTCTATTCCAAGAAAATAAGTCTCGGGGGCGCAAAATTCAAATCTTGTCAGGGGTGCTTATAACCCTAGCTAATTCTGTTTTCTTATTAATATGCATTTTTCTTGTGAAAAAGTTATATAAATATCATGCTTTAGCATTAATTTTATTTGTATTGCAATTAGTTAAAAACGTAAATCAAATAGTTTTATATAACAATCTTTCGGAATAGATTTAACAATTTACTCTTCGATTTTTGTTCAATTTACTCTTTGACTAGATTGGTATTGTTATGATTGTTATATCGTTAGCGCTGATGCAAAAATCAATTTGGAGAGTTCAGTTTGGTTTGTTACTAATTTACAAGAAATCGTCTCCAAATATTGTAGATATCGTTTTAATCAGTATTAATTCAAAGGAGTAGTCTAAGCGTACCGAACGAGAATGATAATTGTTGCAGAGCCTCTCTTGGTTGTCTAGAACCCTGGTAACCTGGACCGCGGTTCCAATTGCGCTTACAGCGTTCATAGCATAACAATGTTAGGTCCGATTCGTGCTTTCAACGCTCAGCGTTTGCGCTGCAAACGTTATGACGTAAGAAGTGATGTAATGCTCAGACGTTCACAGTGCTCACGGGTCGGACGGTCAGCAATGTGTTCTGTGACATAACCTATCGTACATAACGAGTGTTCCGAAAGCTCATTTAATCGGACCGTACCATAGCACTGTGTACGTCGTAAGCACTGTGAGCGCAATTCGGACCGTGACCGTGGTCAACCTCACCCAATACATGGTAACCTACCCGTATGGAGGGAAAGGGATACCAGGGCCAAAAAGAGCGGGTGAAATAGCCCTCCGATAAGGGGGTTGTGCTAACGACCTCACCCCGGAAAATCACAGTTAAGAAGCCTCGGAAACAGGACGGAAGTAATGTTAACGAACCCAGCAAACTAATGCGACTTCGGTTGGCTGGACATGTTTAACGCATGTCAGAAACACGGGTCGCAAAGAAAGTGTTTTCCGAACAACCAGGAGGAAAACAACGAACTGCCAGACCATACACAAGGTGGACCGATAACTAAGAAAAAGATGTTCTGGAACTTCTAAAAAAAGGAGTTGGAGAACGACAGCTTATAACCGAGGATGTTGGAGGCCAGGCATCCGGGTGGCCAAGTTCGATTCGGGTGGTAACAATTCAAGAAGAGGAATACTAAAGAATATACATGTAGACTATATAGAATAGACTATATAATATAGCTAATATTGGGATGCAATGAAGAAATCGTATTTTATTAAATCTAAACATTCGACGATTATTAAAAACAAATTGTTCAATTTTGAATAGCCAACATCCAACCCCAAAGGAGGAGAAGTGTTGGACGCCCCAGTAAGAGATGGAAAGACAGCTTCTGAATGTTAACGAAGTAGAATAGGCAACAATTGCCTAAAACGAAGAAAAAGAAGATAAGAAGAAGATGAATTTTGAATAGGATAGTTGCGACCGTTACTACGTAGTAATCCATGCTTAAACTGAATTGATAAATGCATTATGTTTTAACCACAATTATTATTATAGTTATAAGTGTGGTTAAAAGTTAAAATACAGATAATTTATCAATTCAGTTCAATTTTGGAATATTTCACAACATATTATTTCTCTGATTGGTGCAATTGTTGCTCCCAGAGATGGATAGTGTAATCTAATTTCCCTTATCATGAAATTTATGAAAACTACAACGCTATCTGAATGAAATTGACGTTTACAAAGATGAAATAGAACCTTTTTTTGATAAATTTGGTCTTTCAAATGACCAGTCTGAACTTTGAAATGCTGAATTTGAGGTTAACACTTGTGACATTTAACAATAATCTGATTTTATGTAGATGCAAACGTTAATTATGTGTCGCTGTTTTAATCGAATCTAAGTTTAAAATAAACTAACTGGTATCTAGATGAATATTATACAGGGTGTTAGGTATATGCGGCAAACATTTAATTGGTCATTCCTTGGCCTGGTAATAATGTTTCGAAGATACCGGGTGAACAAAATTTGCGAAAACCAAATTCGATATTTGTTGAAATGATTAATGTAAACAAAAGTAAGGCGTACACCAATGAGACTATCAAGTACACAACATTAATGAGTTCACAATGTACAAAAAATTGTTGACGATAACTTGGAACGGCTGTTTTGTCTACTGACGTACAAGTAGATTTCATTTGAATACGTCTCGTCACTCATCATCATCTGTATCGATCGCAGTTGTCTACATTGATTGTCGTTTGGCAGTTTGACGTGTCTTTAATAGTTAGTGAAGTCCTATACCATGTATATGAACGCCGAGAAGACTGGCATGCATTTCATGTATGAACTTGCTGATGGCAATTCATTACAAGCTAGACGATTGTACATTAACGGTTTCCGTAATATCACCTATTCTAATCCGCGAATACCTAGATATATACGCAGATTCTTTTCACAGAGGAAGCCAGTTTCTCAAGAAATGTAATAAGGAATTTTCATAATAACCATGTGTGGGCAGATGAAAATCCGCATGATGTATATGAAGATCGATTTCAACATCAGTTCTCCTTGAATTTTTGGGTTGGAATTGTGGGTGGCTATTTAATTAGACCGGTATTTCTACAAGCAACACTTATTTAACTCGGGCGGTATTTTTTTTAAATTTTTTTAAAAAAATACTGCCCGAGTTTCTGCTGGATGTACCATTGGCGACAATAAATGCAATATGGTTTATGCATGATGGTGCACCACCACATTTCAGTTTGGTTGCTCGTAATTTTTTAACAGCAACATACGGAAATCGCTGGATTTGTCGAGGGGCGCCACACGCATGGCCTGCTCGATTCCCAGACTGGATTATTTCTTATGGGGCTATCTGAAGTCATTAGTTTACGCTACTCCAGTAGAGAATTTGGACGAATTGCGAAAAAGGATAATTGCTGGGTGTAAGTCAATTAGAAACAACCCTGGTGTGTTTGAAAGAGTTCGGCACTCAATGACGAGAAGATTGAATGCTTGTATCCCGGCAGGAGGAAGTAATTTCAAACATTTATTGTAGATTAAGCAACTTTACATGCACTTTTTGATAATAAAATTTTGATAGCAAATTTTGTTCACTCTGTATCTTCGAAAAAATGGGTTTTTCAAAAATCACCACAATACAAAATATTCTTAGAATAAGCCAAGGACTAGCCCCTTGAATTCTTGTCGCTTGTTTACCTAACACCCTGTATAATGTATTGACTTCAACAACCAACTCGATCATTTTCATGCTTTCTAAAGTTATCTTCGGCTAGGACGTGTATGATTCATCATTCGCCCATTTAAAAGACCTTAAATTGAATGAAAATGAATGCAAACAAAAACAAATTTGAAATTTGATCTTAAAATCCTTTAAGCAAAGTTGGTTGCTGAAATAAAATACATTTCCAATTCGTCCTTATTGTATGACTACGAAATTAAACTTTGACTTGAAACTACCAATTTATATATGTAACTGGGATTATCTATACTACTAGCTTCAACTTTGATTTCACTTTAAATAACTAGTTATGTCTACAAATATGTTTTGGATTCTCTTATTTCTGATTTAAAACGATGTTACCTTTCTATATATTCGTTCATTTAATCTCCTGTATTCCTTAGCTTATTATTGACTGTATATAATAGATATTAGTGATGTAAGGAATGCCAATTTTTAAGCATTCGCGAATGCGGATTCTGCCGCCGATATTCACGAATGTGAATGCAAATGCGAATATTCAGTTAAATTATTTTGAGGATATAGTGTGATGATTTGTTAAAATGAGTAAAACAGTTTCTACATCTACTGAAATATGGACTTATATTATGCTTTGCGATTTTTTGTTTTTAAAGTTTGGTTCGATGTGATTACCGGGTTTGCCGACCCTTCGAACACTGCGGTCTATTGGTAGCCTATTGTATTCTATCACATGCACTTAGGCCCTGAAAACCTGTTGTTATAGTAAATTGCGCTAATTGCCATTTTTCACATTTGTGTTTCTGGAACAAATGCGGCCGGACGCTGGGAATAGAACTCGGGCCTCTATACTCGTCAGTTAGCGCTCTAACACGAGGCCACGAGCGTCACCACTACGCCACTCGCGCCGGCCGATGCTTTGCGATACTGAACGAGCTGGATGAAAGCTCTGTAACAATAAATATTCTCGAATAGGAAGAACTATAACGGCTATGAGGAATCATTTGAAGTCAAGGCATAAAACCGAGTTTGCTGAATTGCAAAAATGCGTAAAAGGTAAGCAGGATGCACTTAACAGGACTTGCACTTGCATCATCTTCCCATGAAAGTACTAAATCTGACACTAAACAGATGTCTCTTCAATAATGTGTCGAAAAAATGAAACAGTGGGATAATAAATATGTAAGGTCCTTGGCAGTTGTTAAATAAATAAATGAAATGATTGCGTTGGAAGATTTGCCATTTAGTTTCGTGGAATCTAGGTCCATCGTATGTACACTTCTTTCATCTGCTATGAATTTTATGGCAAAGTGAGCCAGAAAATCCACGAATAACTAAAGACCAAGAATAAGCAAAGAATAACGCAAAGAATAAACCAAGAATAAGCAAAGATGTCATTTACTGATGACATCTGGCCACATTATTGTTTTGGGGTTTGACTGCTGAGTCTTACTTGACATGAAATTATAGAAAAATTCGAAAGAAAAATGATAGCGTTAAAGGCAGTTATGTTCAATGGCACCCGCCATAGCGGAAAAAAGATTGCTCGTAAAGTTATGTAGGTATATTACCATCATGGGTAATACTTAAAGAAAAAGTGAAATGTGTAGTTCGGGATAAAAAAATCCGCACAAACATGAAAAAAGTGTTTCCTCATTAAATGTTTAAAAAGTCTTCCAATAAAAAATAGAAAGAAAAGAAAATAAGAAATTAATGTCTTTTTTTTGTTTATTTACCTAATATTATTTACGCATATGTATTTTTCCTGATGTTCATATTCCCAAAATATTCGCATTCAAGAGATATGCGAATATTCGCGAATGCAAATGCGACTTTCCTACCGTTCACCCTATATAATTAAAATATTTTTTAAAAGTGAATTTAATTGTTATATTGCGTATGTGAGTGCTGCGTTTACAGAAAGGACACCTTGTTTTTATTACTATTTTATCTATTGTTATTCGCATTCCTGATCTATAGCTGTTCGTATTTTTTTACATATGAAAAGCCATTCCTATTATTTAGTATAAGTCTACATCTATAATTAGCTGGGACTAAAAACGAAAAACATTTCGATCGTTTCTGATCACAATTAAAACGGAAAATTTCTTTATTTACGTTATCTATCACCCAAAAAATATCGATTTCATTTTCCTGAGCCGAAATTGAATAACGATTAAAACCGGTTTTGCAAATTTAACTACATGCAAGACGTTCACGTAATTTATAAAAAGTTTATTTGTTGGTGATAAGTTTCACCATTGAAGCTTGTGTTATAAATTTCGATAACAAAGTATATGCAAAGTATAAACAAATTGTACCAAATATACCTACATATTTATTTTATGCTAAAAATACTTGTACTCAATTTTTCGGATAATTGAAGCAGTGGTTTAATGAAACTAACAATTAAAATTTTTATTCCGCTAGTCATTTAACAATATTAAATAAAGTGCATCTCCTGGCTAAGTATCAAAAAAAGTAATTCAAACAATGCTCTACGCAAAATTTTGAATTATGAATCTTGAGTCATATGCAACAAATTCATAGTTCTCAAGACAATAGTATTTTCATGGCCAGACGACATGTTAAAATCTCGAAAGGTCATTTTCAAGTATTGCAAGTGCTGCATGGCACTTGGAAATGACCAGCGGTCGAAGTTATATTATATTTTACTTTGTTGCGATTTTCGTTATATCCTTAATTGTTTCAAAATATTTTTTTGGTTTCGAAGAAGAAGCTACAATATATCTTAAGTCAACTCGATGGCTTAATTCATAAATTGTTTGGAAAGTGAGTTTGACTTTTCACGGATTTAAAAATAATACCAGCAACCAGCAATTAGAAACCAGCAACCGAAATTATTTATTTCGTTTTCAATCACGAACAAAAAATTGAAGTTTTGTTTGTTACAAATATTTCGGCTAATTTAGTTCTTTCGTTTTCGTTCCTTTCTTAGTTCCTGGTAATAGGGAATATGCAACAGATTTAGATTTACTTAATTTTTCACCCCCGATACTTTATGGTCTTGACATTACACCTATACCATTATTTTCTCATTTAGTTTGTATTTAATTCCAAAAAATTGAATCAGAAAGTCCAAAATATGCGATCCAAATTCAAATTTGCTAAACGCATCACCATTGGTCCAATCGAAACATGCAGTAGACTCGCACGTTATGACATTTATCGGCGTCGATATTCACATATGTAGGTAGGGTGGATTATACACCTCGATTGAGTATTTATGAAACACTTTACCTGGTGTACTTATAATGGTGTTTTTCCGGTACTATACAATATCTATAAAATGCTTTTTTTTGCTTTTTCCATTATCGAAATAGCAAATTCAGATTGAAAATCCTTTACTGTCTATGTAAATAGTAAACAATTCTGAATGTCAAGTGCTATGCGATGTCAAACAAAGCAACAATGGGACCATTCAAACAGGTTAAATTTTATCGGTATTATGTATATTTTAAAAAAAATTAATTGATTATTTTTTACTATGTTAAATCGAAGTACAAAGTGAATTAAGGAAATAAAAAAAAATGACACATATTCCCTATTAGTATCTCGAAGTTGTTTTAACTTAAATAAAGACCTTCTAAGAATTGACTTATTGACTTCAACAATATAATTTATACATATAATTCTGCTATAGAAACTTTGAACTATCACAAAACCTAAACAAATAGTAAACGTATTACTATGCACTGTACCAACAATATTGGGAATTGTTTATTTAGGATAATCTTCACAAATTTCTTAAACCTCCGTCCTCATATTGAATACTGAGAATTCTTGATTAGTTTCAATTTGCAATTCGAAGTATCAACAACACAAGTTTTCAATCAATTATCTAAAACTGTTTTTAAAAGAAATTGGAGTGTTGTTGCAGATATATTACAATCCTTATAAAGAAAATATGTGTATAGTTTTATAGTTATATTATGTGTGTCATATAGTTATATACAGGGTGTTTACAGTCTTGAGATTTTATTTTTTAAGCGGTGATTAAACATCTTAACAAAGATTTACATTTACATATAACAGAGATTACTGTTTTAAATTGGTTGTAACTTTTTTTTAAGTGGCCATTAAGCATAAAACATTATTTAGAATGTTTTCAAGGAATCCACTTCGTTCAATGTTATCGCCGTGTTGTTGAACACAAATTCACTCGACTTATCCATGAATTGGCATAATATACTAGGCCTTGATCTTGCTGTCGAATTGTCGCCGCAGCTGCCTCAACTCGGTTACGATCATAACGATGGTTAAGATCATCTAAATCACATATTTCATTGGTGTTTACCTTGATCTTCATAACGAGCCATAAATAGAAATCAAGGAGATTGAGGTCGGGTGACCGAGGGCACCTCGATCAATCCACTTATTTTCAAACAGATTTACCAAATGTTGGCGAAGTAAACGATTAAAATGCGGGGGTGCGTCAACTTGAAGAAGCCACATTTGTCGACATACATTCAAAAGAACTTCTTCCAATAGTTACGTTGTACTAATTGAGTAAGGTGCAAAAAAGGGGTAAAAAATGACGATTTTTTTCAAATTACGAAAAATTGACTAAAAATGTGGTTTATGCCTTGATTTTTTTCCGGTGAATTGAGCAAGGTAGTACATAGATTTTAAGCAGGCATACGACAGCGTCAGGAGAGAATATGTAGAAGAGACAATGAAACAATTTGGAATCCCAGAAAAGCTAGTTTACCTAACGAAAATGACAATACAACATATAAAAAATAGAGTGAGAAAATCTGTCACAGCAGTTCGAAGTGAAAAGGGGACTAAGGCAAGGCGACCCTCTGTCTACTACGTTATTTAACCTAGTACTCGAAAGATAAGAAAGATATATACAAATCCAGGAGGGAATATTTATAACAGAACCTGCCAATATCTAGCATACGCAGACGACGTAGTGATACTAACAAGAACAAAAGAAGCCCTAAAGACTGCATATTGTGAATTAGAAAAATAAGCGAGTAAGGTTGGATTAAAGGTAAATGTAGCAAAAACCAGGTACATGCTGATGACGAGAGACATGAGAAGAGAACAGACGAATATAAGAATAAATAACCACAATTTCGAAGAAGCACAAAAATTTGAATACCTAGGAAGCACAATCACAAGAGACAACGAAACAAGTGAAGAAATAAAAACAAGAATCTCAGCAGGAAATAGAAGCTATTATGCACTAGAAAAGATATTCCAATCAAGGAATATATCAAGAAATGTCAAAGAGAGAATATATAAAACAATAATAAAACCAGTAGTAACATATGCAAGCGAAACGTGGGTTCTAAAACAAGAAGATGAAAGAAACCTGTGTATCTTTGAAAGAAAAATATTAAGACGAGTATACGGACCAGTGCAAGAAGGAGGGGAATGGAGGATACGGATGAATGATGAGTTAAGAAACCTATATGAAGACCCAGATATTGTTGCCACAGTAAAGCCCCAACGATTGAAATGGTTGGGTCTCGTAATAAGAAGGAAAAATAATCGTGGTCCAAAAATGGCATTTGAAAAAACACCATAGGAGACTCGGAAACGAGGCCGACCCAGAAAAAGGTGGAGCGATGATGTGGAAAATGACCTAAGAGAAATGGAAATAATAAGTTGGAGGAGGAAGGCTCTAGATAAAGAGGAATGGAAGGAAGTAATTGAGCAGCCCAGGGTTCTACATGGACCGTAGTGACGACAGAAGAAGAAACTGTAGGGCCTTCGACCCGTGTCAGTCTGCCGCTCGCAAGTCCCAAACAGTGTCCTCCAGGTGACAAAAACAGGAAATCGTTTCTAGTACCTTTGAAGAGCACTTTTGGTTCACGGCTCGTTCTATTAACTAATTTTGCAAAAAGAAGAAAGATGCATCGATTTGGCAACACATTGGGGCCTATAAGTTACCGGTGACCAGTTCGGCTCAAATATTTGACGAAAATCTGTGCTGGAAATGATTAGTAAGAATATGTGGATTTTCAACAGGCCAAATATCACTATTATGACTGTGATTTATACCGTTTCGTGTAAACGTTGCTTCTTCAGTCGTCAAGAAAATGGATGAAAAGTTTGGAATGTCAGCATGTTTTTGTAGAAACCATCGGCAACATTTTAAACGTAAAGGATGATCTTCAAGTTTTAAAGCCTGTACTTTTTGTACATGGAAAGGATACGATTGACTCTCGCACAGTGTTCGCTAGACATATCTAGTTGATACATCTACTTGGCAAAATATTTGTCGAGTGCTACTACAAAGATCTACTTCGACAAGATTGAATAATTCTTCTTTGGCATCCAAAATTCGTTGTTGTCGGCCAGGTCCACCATCCCGACCTTCACGTGTTTGCACAGTTTCTCGTCCATGGATTGAATTTTTGCGGAATAGATGTTGGCCTGTTAGGAAACCGCTCAGCGTACAATCGAATAGAGAATATGTGTCCATTTTTTTTAATTTGCTTAATGCACTTTTTACTTCGTTTTAACATAGTAAACAATATAAATACTATTGAAAGTGTTTCAATTAATTTAAAATATATATATATATATATATATATATATATATATATATATATATATATATATATATATAATACCGATTAAATTTGACCTGATCGAAACGCATCACCATTGGTCATAATTATGTGACGTGCATGTTGACATTTATGGCCTCGATATTCACAGATGTAGATAGGGTGGATTGTACACCTCGATAAGGACTTTATCAAACACTTTATCTGGTGTGCTTATAATGTGGTTTTGCATTCCGGTACCATACAATATCTATAAAATGTTTATTTAGTTTTTCCATTTTCGAAATAGCAAATTCAAACTGAAAATCCGTAACTGTTTATACAAATATGCGAGGCACCACTGAATGCGATAAATGGGACCGTTCATCCCATTTATCGCACGCTTTGAATGACGTCGCATAACACATGACATTCAGTGTTGCATAGCATATTTGCATATACAGTTAAGGATTTTTAGTTTATAGATTTCGAGGTGTATAGTTCACCCTACCTACATCTGTGAATATCGAGGCCGATAAATGTCAACGTGCATGTCACATAACTATGACCAATGGTGATGCGTTTTGCAAATTTGAATTTCGCTCGCATATTTTGAATTAAATTTTTGGAATTAAATACAAACAAAATGAGAAAATAATGGTATAGGTGTAATGTAAAGATCATGAAGTATCGGGGATAAAAAAATAGAGTAAATTTAAATTTCTTGCATATTCCCTATCGCAGCAGCAGACATCTGGAGTACTTCCCCATAAATTAACAGCACGTCAACGTATTCAATGTTGCTGCGATGGACCATTTTTACTTTCCCTATTAGGATTAATTCGGAAGAATTTATTTCAAATCACGGTGCAGCTAAACAGACGAGAAAAGTTACCATCATCAGCCAACTTAGTAAAAACTTCACTGATAATTTATCGTTTGAATTTATAAATGTTCACAGTAATATCAAGTTTTTTTAAGATATTTTAAGGTTAATAAATAACCCTATTATAATAATAACCCTATTTTAATAAGTTTAATCGCATCATGAAAATCACAATACCCTACACATCATTTAATGGTTCAGTGAATTCGTAAATGTGAAATGATTATAAATTAAATGAGGATGTCTAAAACTATTGAATTAGAAGCACCCATAAATCAAGATTTAGATGTTTTAGATTTTGACAAAAAGGTTTTGCAATACATTTTTAAATTACTACATAAAAAGATTGTAAATTTCCATTTCCGGTTATGAGAGGAGGTCGTGAAAGTAGCTTGGTGTAAATTATTTAAATAAATTTTCCTAATGTTGTATTGAGCCCCGGTCGGGTTGCCGCTCGATACCTGGTCTGTATTAATCTAGTGAGTGGTCTGAAGTTAACTGTAGTTAGTGTTGACTAGATTCAACTTTAGATAGTCATTGAACTGTAGAAATCGGTGTTTCAAACTCAATTGAAGGCTTTGCGACTTATTTTTTAATAAAAGAGACATGGGCTCGTCCGGGATTTGAACCCGGGACCTCTCGCACCCGAAGCGAAAATCATACCCCTAGACCAACGAGCCGTTGTGTAAAACAAGTTTGTTATAATGTAGCAAAAGCTCAATATACACACTTTAACGTTTTAAGAATTTTAAGTATAAAAATGAAGTGGGCTCGTCCGGGATTTGAACCCGGGACCTCTCGCACCCTAAGCGAAAATCATACCCCTAGACCAACGAGCCATGTATATAACGTGAGAAAAATATGTTTGTTTACACAACGTCCATTATTTAATACCAGAAATTTAATGTCACCTCTCGTATTTTCACATAACCTAGGTAACGCACGCAAATATTCAATATTGCTAGGTTACATTAAAAAACAAATAAATAAATAAAATACAATCAAGACCTTGATATTAAAAAAGTGACGTGAAGTGAAGTGAAGTGACATTTTTTTCACTACAAAATAATAATGAAAACGTTTTAAAATGAGTGTAAATTATATGGTGATACTGGAGACTGAGGAAAGTTCTTATGACGAATCCACACCACCGGAGACAATTGAAATAGCAAATTCTTTTTGATTCCATTTTTTATGGCCCCTGGATCCCAAACTTGTAAGATATATCCCCTCGCATGAGTAATAAAAATTATTGTTTGTAACACGGGCGGTATTATCAATTGCCCTCTCGAGCGAATATGCGCACATTGACGCTATTGATAACTTTCCACCCTAGTTACAAAATATACTATTATCACAGTGTATATCACTGCCATATCAACTGGTCATTTTACAGATTAATTAACAAGGATACATATATTCATCTCGTGCTTTCTCAGCTAGTTACAATCTAGAATCTAGAAATCTGCCAGAACAATATTATATTATTTGTAACTATCTTAGCTATTTACAAATAAAATATTATTGTTCGGTCATCACACGAAGAAAACCCTCACACAAGGTAATTAACTATTTCTGCATAACGGACTGAATAATTGTAATTATCCTACTTACAATTAGTTCGTAGATTAAAATTTAGAGTTAGCAATTGATATAAACAGTTTGTTTATATTTGTAAACAGCAAATGCAATATATTAATCTTAACATTATTGTACAGCCACCATTGCTTCATTCAAGCCGAAATTTTACTAAAACATAATAAGCCTTTTGAAGACGGCGAAATATGGAAGAAGAGTTTTATTAAAGCAGAGGGATTATTACTTATAAAAATTAACACTGAATCTTAAATACTTGCTTCAATTAAAGAAATGTCGCTGTCGCGAAATATCGTTATGCGTAGAGCAGAAGCAATGACTAAAAATTTAGACCTCATCTTTATGGACCTATCCTTACAATTCGACGAATCAACGGAACTCACGGGTCACTGGTACGGAAACTTTAACTGGAATAAAATTCATAATTTCGGTATAGGCGATTTTTGCAAAAAATCACGAAACACGTTGCGTATTTTTTTTCTTGCCCTCATTTCTATGTTTCTGTGTTTATCTGCGCTCGGAAGTGCCCAGCAACCTCCGACCATTTTTTAACAGATGGAAAAGTATGTCAAGTGACATACAACACATTATTTATTTCTCGAATATTTTCAAAACCCACGTGATAAAAAAAAAGAAAAACTTGTAACCCTTAACTTATATAAACAATATGAACTTGATACACAAATAACAATTTAAGCTAGACTAACAAATCAGTTCAATCTAAAATTGCCGGACTAAATGTCAAAATTGTTGAGTCTAATATAATTACATCTTTTTTCTAGTCGAATCTTCTTAAATCTTGACATCATAAAACATATCTCATAATATTTGTATTTAGAAAGTAAATTGTAAAATAGAGTAATTTATTTACTATTGGTGAAACCACACTACATTATAGATAATCATAATAAACTTAATAAAGTCGGAACACATCCTGAATATACAAATCTGTACCTGAGAGGACAAATGTCGTAACTGATATTTCGTAAAATGTTCAGTAGACCATTTTATAACTATACATTTGCAAATGTTTTGTTTTGTGCTGTATTCGAAAAAATGATAATGATTTTTGTTGCACTGACTAATGATATATTATTTAAACTAAAAAGCAGTAAGTTTATAAATTTATAATTTCCCACCCGTTATGAAAGGGAGCAGTTACGATCGTTTACCTCTGAGATTTTTATTTTTTTATTTTTTTGCAGATAGTATTACTAAATGTCGTAACTGCTTAAATACATAAAATAAATCAATATCGAGGTATTTGTTTTTATAATTAAAATTCTTTGTTAAAATTTTCAAACTTAAAGTAAGTACTATTACAAAATATATTAAAAAAAAGGATAGGAATTTTAATTTTTGGGATTAAATTAAAGGAAAATTTGGAGTGGAAACGTTATTCCATATTTTTCGGATAGTCTAGGGCAGAAACGGAGCTAACCATGTTCTTATAAAAATGGTGAAATCTAACAGGAACCCATTTCAATAGTTTTTGGATATCCTGGTATTTATTTTTATTTATTCGCCTAGTTTGCTTGTTAATAAGCGGCAATTCTGTAGGCCATGCCATGATAACTAGCTTTCCACTCCGAAGTCAATTTTATAGAATAACTTATGTGGATCAGAGGACCTAAGTTGCAGTTCTACAGTTTCGCTAATTAGAAAGTGCTGTCTGTGTTCATTTTATTGTTTTTAATAGGAGCTGATTTTAATTCATAAAGCGACTTGAAGTTCTTGAAGTCTTGAAGGGTCATATCATATACCTAAATTAAATCTTTAAATCGGCACTTGCGAACAAATTGTTGTCAATCCAATTGATCAAGGTATCATCATCTGTGTTTTACCAAGCAGCTTTTTCGCTCTCTCTATTACTGAGTGTACTCCGTCTACTTCCATGTGGGTATGTCCTTTTAATAAAAAATTATGACTAATTAATTTTAATGTCGGAATTGTTCTTCAAATCCAAACATACGCTGAAACAATCACAAAATTGCGATTTTGGCCAGCGCAATTATCTGAACAAACTGCCAGCTCCTCTACTTCGGGTCCTATATTTTCTAGTGCGCATCTCAAAATGCACGAAGCAATTTCGCAGCCTGCACGAGCAGCGACTGTTTAATCCCACATAGCACAGTGGCATTTTCCTGTAGATACGTTTAAAATTGTCAGGTTCAAGGTCCATAACTTCCTCAAATAAAACGCCTGAGAATTTGTCAAATTTGGTGTAGGTAGACATTTTTGAAGATCAATCATATTTATCATCTTCTTTGATCCTGCTTGTTTTGATATTTCTTTATCTTTTTTCTTTAAGTTATATCTAAATTCATTCAGCAAGGTATTTCTCATATTCTTCCTGAACTTATATTTTTTTATTTTAAAACAAATTCGTCGCACGTATCGCAAGTGTCGTTGGCTGGCTGCTTAAAAGACAAGTTGTATTCAAAGTTTAATACATCGCTATATAGCCATTCTTTAGCAATGGGTTTTGAATCGAGTTGTTCACTTTTGGATTTCTCAATGTACAACGTATACATTTTTGCTATGTTCAAAATCCCAAATACTTTATACAAATACACGCACAAGAAAAAACCTCAAGTGTTGTAGTTACCTTCTTTCTTTCTTCAAATTACAAGCTGTTAGGCGAAGGCAGTGTAGCCAACCAGTCAGTGCTAAAATATCGTATTGCACTTACGACTGAATCAGAATTATTCACTTCAGAGGTAAACAATCGTATGTCAGATACACGACTTTACCTCTATCAATACAAGTCAGATACGATTTATACTCATTGATTATTTTGGCTTCCGTTAGCTCTGGAGATTCGACGATTTACCACTTGAAAATATACATCCCCAACAATACAGTTACATTAATAATCCCAAAATCGAAAATTTGGTAGTTACGACGATATACCTCTCAGGTACAGAAATATATTTAACTTTTATTGAATCTTTTTAGGACTTCCAAAACAAATCTCATGTTCAAGTTTTATTGACAACCATGTCCCACAGCAGTGGAGATAGGACCCCACCCTGACGATACCTTTTGGCAACCGACACTCTCATTGTGTCACCTGATACTGTAGTCTCAACATTTCTACCCTTCAGCATGGATCTCATTTGCATGACTGAAGACTGCATTGACTATACTGTCGAATGGTGTGTTGTCAAACGTTGAGCAAAGCTGCACCGACGAGAGAAATCTCGAAACGCGGCTGCAGATGGCTATTCACTTAAGTTAATAGAAAGACATGATTTTAAAAAACAATGTTATTTTTCTGGTTTTTGTTGAGTACCACGAAGGTGGACTGAAAGCTAGTAAATAACTGGCAAATTTCACATGAGATTACAAGAATCCAAGGTCCAAGATCTAAAATTTCAAGGATTCTTCCATTGTAAAGTTCCAAAGTTTTCCAGCTCTGCACTAGGCAGTTAAGGTTTAGTGAGTGATGCATGAGGAGTATATGTTGTTTATATATTATTTTCAATATTAAAAAAACCGGCCAAGTGCGAGTTGTGACTCGCGCACCGAGGGTTCCGTACAAACTTGTATAGTATAGTATTATTATGTAGATTATCAACATATTATGTAGATTATAAAGAAAAATTAGACGAAATATAATATATACAGGATGTTACGGGACTTGAGTATGTCGCATGTCGGTTATAAACAAGCAAAATTTAGACATAATATATACCCTGCATATTTTATGTATATAAAGCGTACGTGATGAAATGCATAACGAATATAAACAAAGAAAATTCAGAATAAACATAGAATAGGACCTAACTGTATGCAACCCATGTTCTTCTGGAGCCTGACAATACCACTACGACAACATTAGTGAATTTTCATAAGTTTCTAATAGTAAATTCGCATTTTTCTTGTAATTAAACTACATATTTACGGTTTTCAGATTTTTCCCTTGACATGTGCTATAAGACACCGCTTCTTGCCAAATTTCATGATTCTAGGTCAACGGGAAGTACCCTATAGGTTTTGATTCCCTCGTGAAATCGCAAAATATGCGACATAAACGATCATATCTTTTGATCGCGTTGACTTACAAGTTTGATTTTTTCACAGCTGAAAGAGACCGCAGACTCGAGTATTTGATACAAATTTCAACTTGTTACCTCTACGCGTTCCTGAGAAAAAGATCTTGACAGACAGACAGACGGACAGACAGACAGACAGACAGACAGACAGACAGACAGACAGACAGACAGACAGACAGACAGACGGACAACAAAGTGATCCTATAAGGGTTCCGTTTTCGGTACGGAACCCTAAAAATGATGCAATTTAAAAATAATCTAAAAGTTAAAAAATCTTTTTGAATCATTAATTTATTAATTGTGGAAATTATTTATTTCCAATTAGAAATTTATTTACGTTCACATAATTGCACGAATATATGAACGCCAACTACAATTAAATACAATTACTATAGGACGTTGCAATAAATAATTAGAAAAACAAATGAATCGCACGTTTTTCTTGTCATTAGCAGAATTTACATTGCGTAAATAGCTTTAAAATGGGCTCAAAGATCATACTTAAGGATCGTATTTATTTTTAATAAACATTTTATTAGTGACACGTTTTTTCGCGTGTTGTTTTTTTATTTATGTTTAATTTATGTTGTGATAATATTTACTTAAAGTGTTTTATTTATTAAACACATTTATGAAAGATATTTTAGATGATGCTTTTTTCTTGTATTAAATTTCATACCTAGTGTTAGATAACAACTTCTTACTCAATGTTTTCATAAATATTATTATTACTAAATTCAAAAAAATATATATTTAAACAACTTCAATTCTTTTATGTTTATTATGTTTTTTTTATAAATAATAGGATTAGTTCAGACTGTTCAAACGAATAAATATACAGACAAATGATATACAAATAATGATAAACAAATTCAAATTCAATTAAAAATTTGAAACAATTCATGTTTTTATCTTTAATTTTGAAATTAAATTCTAACTCCACAATGAATCGATTATATAAAAATATTTAACCTTGTTCTTCAAGAAACAACAAAAATATTATATAATTAAATTATTACAAAAATATTTGTAAAAGAATGGTCTATAATATTTTTTCTAATTGTTTTAGAAACACGTTTTTATTGTTGTTTTATAGTTAATATTATATTGTTTTATAAACAATATTAATTAATATATTTAATACAATTTAATATTAACCAATAAATTGTTAATACTAAGGCTGATTGACAAGAAACAACGGCACCGAGAGCGAATTGTTATTGACAGTTAATTGATTTGTGTGTTCGGACTAGATTTTAGCTTCAACTCTGCATTCTTTAAAATATGCTTATAGGTACATACTAGTTATGTAATTCGCGCAGACACATCGCAAATTATTTCACAACTCGCAATAACTGTGAAGTTGTTAACCCCGATTTTAAGATGACACAATTTTAAATGGATTTTGGATTTATAAAAATGTCTACAGACCAGTATTATTTTGAGTAATATTTAGACACAAAAGCTTTCCGGAAAATTTATATGAATGTAGAAGGTTTAATAATTAGTTTCTTAGTTCATTAAGAACAACTAATTGAAACCAGTTTTTTTTATAATGAATAATGAATATATTATAATGAGTAATTTTTAGTTTCCTGTATTTTCTAATAAATCTGTTATTAAAATAAACTAGTCGAAAGATAACAAATTATGTATCCATTTATGACTAGACGCCTAATTTTATGACTAGACGCATTACAAAATGTAAGTCCTATATTTGATTGTTGTTACAGCAAAGACTAAATTAGTTAATTAATTTGCGTTTCAACTTTGTTTCCTGCAATTTTCTTTGAAATTCCGCGATTCGTTTAAATAAAGTAAACGCACCGGTAATGGACAAAGAACGAGTACTGGACGAAAAAAAAAACAAATGTTGTAAAAGATGGGTAGGCAAGAGTTTTTAAATATTTGCAACACTTTACCATAGGCAAAAGTCAGCGAGCTGCCAATGTTTGATATCTTATTTACCTGCGGTCTTTTTAATTCAATATGGCGTGAAGTACAAGGTGTTCGTAGTATTGAAAAATTGTATAGCGGCTGTTGTTACGGAAAATGTCAGGTGAATTTATTTATACTTTTATGAAATTCCAGAATGTATTTTATTGGTTCGATTGACAACAGACCAGATTTTCGTACTACGCCAGATGCTAGAAAAGTGCTACTAATACAATATCGACACGTTCCACCTTTTCATTGACTTTAAGGCAGCTTATGATAGCGTTCTAAGACCAAAGTTATACCAAGCTATGAATGAGCTACACATTTCAAAAACCTTAATTGAATTGACAAAAACGACAATGTCAAAAGTTGTGTGCCACGTAAAAATACAGAATGAAACCTCAGATTCATACGAAACAACTGTAGGCGTGAGGCAGTGACGCGCTGTCGTGTCGCCTGTTTAACATAGCATTAGAAAAAGTAGTTCGAGATGCGGAACTGGATACTAGAGGTACTATCTTTAATAAATCATCACAGGCGCAGGCATACGCAGACGACATGGACCTGACCTCTAGAACTCTTCGAAAAGCAAAAGAAATCTTTGTAAATTTTGAGAAAGCCGAAAGAAATATGGGACTACAAATAAATGCAAATAAGACAGATAAATGCAAATATATATATATATATATATATATATATATATATATATATAACAGGGAAATATATTATCGAAGGAGTGTATGAGTTCATATATCTAGGAGCCTTGATAAACCCGAGTAACTATGTCTTACTAATACTTACGTAAATCGAGCCTTTCGAGAAGCAAGATCAGAATCTATAAGACGTTAATTGTACCAGTTTTAATCTATGGCTCGGAAACCTGGACCCTAACAAAAGCAGATGAGACGTTACTATCAGCATTTGAACGGAAAATCCTAAGAAAGATGTATGGGGCTGTCCAAGAGGATAACGTCTGGAGAAGAAGATATAATTTTGACCTTTATAACTTATACAGAGGATCAGGAAACAGAGATATAATAACAACAATCAATGCTGGCAGGTTATGATCGGCAGGACATGTAGCACGCTATGACATCAACGTGCCAACGCGAAGAAACTTTGAGGTCATACCAACCGGCAGTAGAGGCAGAGGGGGACCAAGGGTGAGATGGAAACACGGCGTTTCTGAGGATGCCAGAAAAATTGGTGCAGCTGACTGAAAGGTCAGTGCCAGAGAACGCAAATAATGGCGGACGAGGCTGGAGAAACTCGAGGCCCTGTAGGGCCCAGTAGGGCGGAAGATTTTATTGGTTGGATTAACCATAAAATGAAGACGAAGACACATTGTGCTGTTACTCCAGAGAAGTTTAAAAATACAAATGTTTGATGTTTTATTGCCAATGTTTAATACTGATACACTAAAAGTGAAATGTTGCACTAATGGGCAGATGCCCAAACTTATTTTTATTATTGGATACTGAGTATTTGAACTAATTTTAACCCCAGAAAATGCAGTTCTCAATACCTTAAATGTGTCAAATTTAGGCCAGGGAGATTTACCAGTCATCGATAATTCATTCCCAAAATCTAGTAGCAAAACACCTATGAAGATTGATAATGCTGGCACTTCCAATTATGTTATACCATCGCCTTTCAAACGAAGCTTATTTTCGCCAGAAACGGATGAAAGAGAAAATTCCATATTTACGATTACAACCCCTGCTTGGAGGGCATACATTACCAAGAAGGAAGAAGAGAAAAGAAAAAGTACTAAGTACTTTGATCTCTTTTCCACAGGAACTCTCAAAGGTAAGTTACGTGATAGTTTTATACGAAAGACAACATTATTCTGGGGTCATTGAAAATACAAACAAAACCGAATTTGAAATAAATACCATGACTTTTTCAACAGGAAACACCTATAAATGTTCAATGGCTGCATCGGCATTCGTCATTTTTATGGAATAAAATAAAAAAATAATGAACTTAAATTATGTGTTGAATACAAAAAATGTAGTTAATAACATTAGAAACTGATTAAAAATAAAAGTTCGTATGCTTCCATAATCCTAATGCAATACTTCAAAGCTTCAGAGGATTCATCATAGCCTTGTGGATTAGTAGGTGTCCATAACTAGGTTCTTGTTCATTACTGAGTGTTCATTACTAGATTTTTTCTGTCCATTATCGGTCAAAAAAAAATTGTTTTTTAGTTATATAGAAACTAATATATATAATAGAATAAACACAGGGCCTTCAATTTTCAATGTTTTGTGTTAAAATATTGATAATTGTTAATGAAATTTCTTAAATACTACAAATTTCTTCTGAGTGTCCATAATTGGACTTGGAGTGGACCTGGACTGTCCATAAGAGTGTCCATAATTGCCTTAATCAACCACAGATTTGTTCAAAATTCTTGATCGGTCCGCAAAATTCCTCGATATATACAAATTAGTACAATACATTAGCAAAAGAAACACTAATACTTGTTCAGAATTCTTCGTATCTCTTTATTAAAAACAAATACGGTAGTAAGTTGAATGCAGCTCCAGATTTAATATTATACTTACCTTGCATCAACCGATCCTGATTTCAAAAAACTATGTGCTCAAAGCAAGCTCAAGGATCTCACTGAATATAATAAGTTAAAATTGACGTAAAATTGCGAATATTTAACTTTATGTTTATAATAAAAACAATAAAATAAATTCAAAATTTTATTGTTTTTATTAAAAAATCTATAAAAAAAATCTTTTAGTTTTCATCAATAAACATTCTGGGCATATTCCTTGACATGTTATTGCTATTTATTTCGTGTTTCGAACAAGTTTAAAACAATAACAACTACGAGTATTTAAATTATAAAAAAAATCTAATATAAGGGGTACAATTTAGGATAATAAACTGCCAAGGGGTTCTATCTCTCGTTTAATTTTAATTAAATGGCGGTCACGGAAAGAGCCTCCACGTGCGTATTATCTCCTGTAGATGCAGAAGATGCCGACGATCTCTGGTAACACTGTCCCACCAGCCAGTGACAAAATCCTTCAACCACCGGAAACCATCGGACACGAAAAAGCAGTAAGTTTAAGTAAATATTAAATTGATAGAAAGAAATTAAATAATAATATAATTAAATAATAATTCAATAAAACAATTAATAATAAAAAAATAATACTCGATAAATCCGAATTTATCTAACACCATAATTGGTTTATATGATTCACTTTATTGTTTTTTCTTTCAATTTGAATTTAATTAAATTATCTTATGTAAGAATAACGGATCTAATTGAGCAACCTCGATCCTTTTTTTGTTGTAAATAGAGAATAGTGAAGGTCTATTACACATAACTCAATTGAAAACAAATAATATTCAATAAAAAATGTTAAAAAAACTTGACAATGTTTGCCAAATTATTAAAGTATTATATAATAGCGACGCGTATAATTATATATACATTTATATATATATATATATATATATATATATATATATATATATATATATATATAGAGAGAGAGAGAGAGAGAGAGTAATTTAATGTTTCTATTTTTGTCTATTTATGTCGTGTACTATGTGACTACAACAGCAATTTTAAAATTTAAAACTTAATTTGAAAGTTTGAAACATTTTAATTGTACACGTAAAAAAATAAAATATATATTTATTGTGCAGAAATTATATCACACTTTAAAATATAATTTAGGAAAGGTATGGAATCAAAAATAATTGGTGTTTTTTAATGTTTTCTCTGTAAAAACATTTATAAGAATTTAATTTGAAACTATAAAATACCAAGAATAAAATAATACACTTGACGCTAACAAAAATTAGCACTTTAAAGCTTAATATTTCACAAACTGGTCCCTTAATCGACATATTGTTTTCTCAAACTTGTAATATTTTTGAAAGACCTAACCAATGACACCCTATATCATGGGGTAGACGAGAAAAAAAGTCCCCATTTCTTTAGGGTAAAGGAGGTACCCAAAGAAAACGGCGACTAATGTCGGCGTAACTAATCTGTATATCCATGCCAAATTACAGCTTTATATTTCTAATAGTCTCTGATTGTGAGCTAAACTACGGACAGGCGGACGGACGTACGGACAGACATATCGAAACTATAAGGGTTCCTTGTTGATAACAACGGAACCCTAAAAATTGTAATTTCGTTTAGTTCATTGTTTATTATAACTGTTGCTTGACCTAAACCAAACTAGTCTAAAAATCAAATTATTTTCATTTTAACTAGTACATGCGGATGGAATAGTTGCATAGGGTGGAAAAGTTGATGAAAGAGAAACGAGTGAAAGTGTAGATGGAATAAGGGCCAAATAGTACATGGAATCATGAGCATTTTGTAGTTGAACATGGGTATCCGTAGGAAGTACTCCCTGGCCACATTTGAACGCTCCACCTTCGCCGGGGTCGCCTTAAATAAGGTTTTCTGCAAATATCTCATCGATGCTTTAAGAAATTGAGACATGGACCAGTAGGATGTATGTCTACGAAAAGTGTTCATTGGGTATTTTCCAAAATCGTTAGGTGAGTCACAAAAGTGAAAAATATAAAAAGCAATTTTTAAATTTGGTTCACGCTTCTCGTTTCCGCAAATCGAACTTGATTTGTGCGTAGGTACTCAATTTACACAAATTTGTAATGGCAGTACGGAGAAATTCACTTGTCTTATCGAAACGGCTAGTCGCCGAATCATGAAATTTATCAAAATTATCGATTTATCAATGTATGTTCCCGATCAAAATTGATCAAAAAACCCATTTTCCGCGGTCGTCGCTGGAACACCAGCAACAAGTGACTTGACAAAAACAGACTAGTTACATTTATACTTAAAGAGATAGACATAGGGAAACATGTAATGGATCTCTTTTTCGATCTTTCCAAGGCTTTTGACACCGTCAATGTGGATTTTATCTTATCCAAACTAGAAAATTATGTATGCCCCAGGGATCTGTTCTAGGACCGCTTTTTTTTCTACTCTTCGTGTACGATCTTCCGCGCCATGTAAGTGCAGGAACTATTATTTTTGCAGACAATATGAGTATGGCAGTATCTGGCAACAAAATAGAAGAGCTCGAAGCTAAGGTTGCGACAGTTCTTAGTGAAGTAGTTAGTGCAGAATTTAGTAAATGCGGATAAAACAATCTGTATTTATTTATTTTAGCAAAGCAGAGGAATTTTCCAACTCATTATTGACGTATTTTCAACTTATTATTGACGACTAAAGGCACAACCTAGCAACATCTACTAATGTTTTAAGGGGCGCGGATAGACTCTTCGCTTGGCTGGTCATACACATCGAGCATGTATGCAAAAAAGTAGCAAGTGCATACTTCGTCATTCTCCAATTAAAAAATTATTGGACAAAGAAGCCGTAATAAGTTTGTACTATGCCTTGGTTTATTCACATCTTTCTCTCAAAGAAGAAGAGAAAAAAATAATAATTTGAAGCTATAAAATATCAAAACAAAAATGTTATTTCGTTTAGTTCATACGTGTTGGATGTCCGAGACCAAACTAGTTTAAAAATCAAATTACTTTAATGTTAATTACAAATATGAGGAAAAACTTCCAATCGCAAAATCATCTTTAACGCAAAAAATATTTAAATTTTAAATCTTAAATAAAGACAATACATTTGTATGCGACCGACGCGGATTGTATTCGCATAACCTTGTCTAATAATCCTGGTAATAGTTAATTTGGTTAATATTATCTCAGATAATAAGGTTGCTTTGTTTACGCCTTCCGGTAAGTTCTGTGTCTCATTAATACTGCCAGAATTATCGATTCCATAACAGCTTTAATGACAAATGTAGCTACAAATCATGAAAAATCTAGACAGACAAGACTAGGCAAAGAAGACTAGACAGAGAAGACTAGACATACAAGACTAGACAGACAAGACTAAATAGATAAGATTAGACAGACAAGACTAAACAGACAAGACCATACAGACAACACTTGCGACTACTTCGCAGCTATCTATCTAACAGGAGAATTTTATTCTAAGTTGGCACTGAAATCGTTGATTACGAAGTACAGAGTGATGTTCCACAGGGCTAAGCCCTGGGTCCTATATTGTGGAACATCCTGTGTTGAGAATAAATTTGCCGTAATAGAGCCATTGTCGCAATAGGGAAGACAGGGGAAGAGATAATGGGTCGCCCAAACATGGGCATTAAATAAGTGGACATATTAATGGCTGGAAGAAAGAGATTAAAATTAGCACTCTAAAAAACAGAAGCTACACTGTTAATAAGAAACAGACCTATAGGACCTATTACTTTTTAAATTAAAGAGGTAGTAATCACTCCCAAAGAAGCGATTACATATCTGGGAGTAACAATATACAGAAAGCTCTCCTTAAGGAGCACGTCAAATGAATTACGGCAAAGGCTCTTAAAACACCTTAGCTTTGGAAAATACCAGTGGACTAAAAAGGCTGCTCTGATCGGTGGTCACATCTACTATGTTGGGGTGTAATGTTAGTTCGCCTCCCCGTGGTGCATCCTGCATAGCGTTTTATTTCATAAAACCTGAAATAAATGAACTAACAACAGCTGACAACCAGAAAATCAGTAAGCAAGTGAGCAAGATAGTAGGCATTTGTGAACCATGGACGGCATTCAATAGTGTCCTACCGACGAAACCTTATGTGCTCCTGAACGCAACTGACAATGCAATCGAAAATATCTTGTCATCTTTTATTTGTGTTTCTATCAATATTATGATGAGCCATACGCTAAATATATAACAATCGACTATATTGTACGGAGCCCCAGTTTGGGCAAGGGCCGTTTCGAAAACTAACATTAAAAACTTGCTCGCCTCCGTGCAAAGAAAAATGGCCATTCGTGTATTCAGCGCATACAGAACAATATCTAGGGACGCCGTATTAGTCATCGCCGGAGTTGCACCGGTATAGTATCTAATACAGGAAAGGCTGGAACTGGAAACTGGACTGGAACTTTACAAGACCAGAAACTCTACAAGCAGAAGAAGCGCAAAGGATCAAATGTGTGCATCATGGCAAAAGAACTGGAGCGCATCTGAAAAAGGACCCTGAACGAGACTGCTATTACCCTATGTGAAATTATGGGCCTTTGCAAGACCAGGAACTCCACAAGCAGAATAAGCGCAAAAGAAAAAATGTTTGCACCATGGAAAAAGAGCTGGAATGCATCTGAAAAAGGATCCTGGACGAGACTGCTATTACCCTGTGTGAAATTATTGGCCTTTACAAGACCAGGAACTCCACAAACAGAAGAAGCAAAAAGGACCAAATGTTTGCACCATGGCAAAAGAACTGAAACGCATATGAAAAAAGACCCTGTACGAGACTGCTATTACCCTGTGTGAAATTATGAGCCTTTACAAGACCAGGAACTCCACAAGCAGAAGAAGTGCAATTTTCGAATTTGAAAAAGAGCCCTGGAGATGTTTCCTATCACCTAACATAGGCTCTCAGCGGCCACATATGTTTCCGGGAGTACTTGCGCAGGATCGGCGGGGCCTCTGATGACCATTGTGTATACTGTGGGAGTGCAGACAACGCACAACATACCATTTTCGGGTGCGAAAGATGGACCCCAGAAAGAAAAAAGTTGATGAAAGATGGACCCCAGAAAGAGAAAAGTAGATTGCCCTAGTAGACGTCATGCCTAAAACTTGTTCATCGACGGATTCAGCGGCAAAAATATCCGATAAAAACCATAAGTGAAATACCACAACCCCTAAATACTGATGGTGAATGGGGGATGTATGACAAGACTAGTACAGACAAGAGAGTGACAAGACTTGACAGACAAGACTAGACACACAAGACTAGACACATAAGACATATAACACATAAGACATATAACACATAGACTAGACAGATAAGAGAGGTACAAGAATAGACAGACAAGACTAGACACACAAGACTAGACATATAAGACTAGACAGATCAGAGTAGAGAGACAAGACTAGACACACAAGACTAGACACATAAGACTAGACAGATAAGAGTAGAGAGACAAGACTAGGCAGACAAGACTAGACACACAAGAGTAGACAGACTAAACTATACAAAACGTCGTGTTGGATCTAGAAAATAAGAAATGTGTGGGTGATGACGAAATACCAGCAAGTGTTATAAAATCCCATCTATCCTAATTCCACTAAGATCGATCATCAATAATACATTTAATGCAGGTAAATTCCCAGATGCCCTGAAAATATCCGAAATTATCCCAATACATAAAGCTGGTGATAAAACAGATATAGCAATTTACAGACCGATAAGTATTCGCTCCGTTTTCTCTAAGATTTTTGAAAAACTTGTTTGTGTTTGAATATCTTCATTTTTAGAGAAAAATAATTTAATCAACCAAAACCAACATGGCTTCGTAAAGGGGAGAAGTATAGCATGTTATCAATGTATAACACAATTAACAAATCAATTGGAAGAACATAATGTCCCACTTGGAATGTTACTAGATTTGTCTAAGGCATATGATGTAGTGGACCACACCATTTTACTAAACAAGCTTCACAAATACGGTATTAGAGGAGTGACATTGGATTTGATAAAGTCATATCTGAATAATAGAAAACACATCACTAGCCTGGACACTCCCTGTTGTCCCGTGAAATCCAGTACAAGAGATATAAATGTCGGTATTCCTCAAGGAAGTATAATAGGACCTCTCCTATACACAATTTTCACAAACGATCTGCCCCTAACACTGATGGCATATGATGGTTAATTACGCGTATGACACCACACATTTAATGATAAACAAAACGAGTGATGATATAAGTCGAAATGCAATTTCAGCAATGTCATACATGACTGCATGATTCCGCAAAAACAAACTAATTACCAACTAGCATAAAATAAAGCTGATCATCTTCAAAACAAAACGGTGTACAACTATTTTCCCACATGAAATTACAATGGGGAAGGAAAAAATTATCTTATGAATTGTATATCGACCACACTCTGGACTGGACAACACGTGATGAGAGATGGGTTTTTTTAAAAAAAAAACTGAACAAAGCAGTTTATGTAATGAGAGTCCTTCAGCGATATGTAGACGTGGATGCCCTCAGATTAGAGTATTTTGCAAATTATTACGCCCACCTGAGGTTTGAAATTATGTTCTGGGGGTAATGGAGTACATGCTGCCATGTATTCGGAATACAGAAACAGGCGCTAAGAATTCTCAATCATCTACATTTCAGAGAATCGTATATAACTACCTTAATGATATAGAACCATATACCATGTAAGAATTCTATGCTAGAGTAAAGTAATCTCTGAACTGTATTATCGTATTAATTAATTTATTTATTCGCTTTTCTGTCTGACATATTTCATTTAGTGTATATTTATAATATTCTTATATAATGAAATAAATTTAATTTGATTTAATTCGATTCGATTTGATTTGACTAGACAGACAAGACTAAACATACAAGACTAGACGGACGAGAGTAGACAGACAAGAATAAACAGACAAGACTAGACAGACAAGAGTAGACAGAGAAAACTAGACAGATAAGACTAGACAGACAAGACTAAACAGACAAGAGTAGACAGGTAAGAGTAGACACACATCACTAGACAGACAAGAGTAGATAGACAAGACTTGACAGACAATACTAGACAGGCAGAAGTGCCCTTGGTGTACAAAATATGCGATAAATATATTTTCTCAATACATAAAATACATGTTTTATATATTAACTATGTATTGAAATTTCTTTAATATTCATAGATTTTACTTACAAACAATTATTCAATAATTTTACGTAATATATGACATATTTATAAGGAATTGCATGTGAATCATAGAATCAAATTTTATAAATTAATTTTGTTATGGTAGTTTGATCATTAGTAATCATCCTTTTATATAGGATCAGGCCTGGGCCTGATCTATATTTATATTTATGTTTATTTATGTTTATTTATGTTTATTATGTTTATCAGGCTCGATGTCTACTTTGTTATCTACCTACTACTATTTCTTATAGAAAGATATAAAGACACAACTTTTAAAATATAATATTTTCTAATTCGTCCCACGGTCTAATTTTCATTCACAATGTGGCCCGACAGGCAAAAGATTTTCCCACCCTTAATATAGATAATCTGTCTATCTAGTCTTGTCTGTCTAGTCTTGTGTATCTAGTCTTGTCTGTTTTGTCTTGTCTAGTCTTCTCTGTGTCCCTTGCTGTTTTTAAGCTCTTAACTGTTTGGGAAGTGCAAAATATTCTGTTTGACCTATTTATCTTTTCTATAATGTGCAAGAATTTTTATGATCTAATTTAAACCGAATATATAGAAATATTGAAAACTAAATATTGTGTAATTAATGTCCAATAAGGGGTTATATTTAAATGTTGAATTAACTGGTGAACTTGTTCTTTCATTGCAATATCGTCACCAATTAATTCCACATTGAAAACTAGGTAAAATAGTAAATAAACCGTCGATTACAAAACACGTACTAAACTCAACTAACCTACTAACCGCAAATTTACATAACATCTAGTTACCGCTACTTCCTATCTCCGCGTTTTCTTCTGTCTTCAAAACAAATGTAAATATTTAAAATAAAAACTTACCTCCAGCGCACTGACTGTACAACGCGGATACACTTGCCAAGAAGCCGCAAGCGGCGACAACAAACAACAAAATCTTCATTATTTCTGCTATCTTCAAAGACCAAACAAAAATTAAAATTGCTCGTTGGGTTCTGGTCAGTAGAGTTTACTGCAAACTAATCCAACAATTGTCGCGCGACGCGGTTACTTCGTTATTCCACTGTCCACTCTCTCTTTTTAAGACTTCTCGCCTCCCTACTCACTTTACTCTTAATTAAAAAAAACGCACATTGAAATGAGACATAAAATGTTCACTTTGCGATCAAGGTACAATATTTCAAGATTCATTCATTTATTGCATCCTAATTAGACATTTTTTTAAATAAACAAAATACGAATAATTCAATATGAAACATACAGTCTATTTTTTAATCCATGTATCGTAGATAGACAAGAGAATCTCTCTGTTTAACATGGATACTTATTAAATAATTATAACAAATAAATTAACAAATAACAAATAAATTAGTATTTAACAAGTAATTAAACTTGCTAAAATTGACAAATGTAGACAAGATTATACAGGTAAGACCAGTGAGATAAAATGTACCAGGCAATATTTTATGGACTAAATATTATAATTGGGAAGTAAAGGGTAACATTTCCCAGTTAAGTTTACGCAGTAATTTTAGGAAAAAAGCATGTTCAAAGATGGAATTTGCTTCTTTTCGTTTTCGTTAACAAAATGAGAAGCTAAAAATACATATTCATCAAAACATCTATCAATTTTACAGATTTAAGTATAACTTTATTGCACTTTCGCAATTGCAAAATTTGATAATATAGTCTAAATAAAATTCAAGACACGTCAAGACAAGACAAGACTCTTACACACGAGAAAACACAGATAGGATTAAACAGATAGGACTAGGATAGGATTAATTTTTTTTTTTAATTTAAAGTAATCCAAGCACACCGGAACGAAACAGCGTATGACATCGGTGTGCTGGTTATAATAAAATATTATTTAATATACACTATCTTTTCTAGGGTTCATTTCTTGTGCCATTTTTTCTCGACTTCTTCTTTTGTGCTGATGATGAATTTGACAAGTTTGTGTATCTTGTCCCAGTTTTCCTTGCTCTCTAACATGTAGTCTATAACACTTCTGGGTTCGAAGCTTTTGTCCATATTTGATTTTTGGAGTTCCCTTTCTGTGGTCTATCTACAGCATTTAAATATGGTGTGGGTAACTGAGTGGGTATTCACCGCAATATTCACACAGATTATCAGGTGATCTTCGTATTTGCTGTAAATAATCTTTATAGCAGCTATGCCCAGTAAGAAATTGGGTTAGATGGTAATCAATTTATTCTGGATTTCTTTTTATCCACGGAACTATTTTGGGTATTAGCAGCCTCGTCCATTGCCCTTTATCTGACGCCCACCAGTTTCTCTGCCATTCATCGTACAGATTATCTCTAACAATTTTCCTGGAATTTTTCCTTGTGCCTGCTTCGTATAGGTCCTTTCTCTCTTTGGCCAGTAACTCAAGAGGTCGTATACCAGCAATTACTAGGGCAGCGTCGCCTGGAACTGTTTTATATGCGCACAAAATCCTTAGTGCTAGTTTTCTCTGGACTATCGAGAGATTATCGATAGCTAGCTTAGATGTAAGGTGATGTGCCCATATTGGGGCCCCATATGGCATCACTGACTGGACCACGCAACTGAGTGCTCACCGTTTACAGCTCTTTGACCCCCCTACGCTAGGGATAGGTTTCTCCATAGCTGCCATTGCTCTCGTACCTTTTGCTGCGGCTTCGTTAAGATGGGGAATGAAGGAGAATCTTGTCTATGATGAGACTTAGGTATCTTAACAACTCTTTTGGGGCGATGCTAACGTTGTTTATTTGGAAAGTTATGGACGCAAGCTTCCTGAGTCCCGTTAGTAAGACCGCTTCTGTTTTCTCTGATGGTGCTAGATTTAATTTTTTTGATTGCATCCAATAGTTAATTTGGGATATTGCTTGCTTTGCAGTTAGCATCACCATCTGTTTCGACTTTTCTGTTATATTAAGAGCTAAATCGCTAAAGCTATTAGCCTAACTCCCTCGGGAAGTTTTAACCTGAAGACTCCATCATAAAGTATGCTCCACAGAGTGGGGCCCATAACCGATCCCTGTGGTAGACCTTTACTAACTATTATTTCCTCGGTTTCGTCATTTGTTTGCAAAATGATCGTTCTACTGGTAAAATAGCTTTGAATAATTCTTAGCAGGTAGGGAGCTATATTTCTTGCTATTAAGTCATCGATAATGAGTTACCAATCAGCTGTGTTAAAAGCATTTCGATAGTCCAGTGTTATTAATGCACATATTCTTCGGGATCTTTGGATGCCTATTTTAGCATTTTCTGCGCTCTTCATGACGGCTTCTATAGCATGACTGGTGGATTTGGCTTCTGTGGAGCTGTATTGGTTGCTCGACAATCCTGCTCCGGATTCAATATCGTTTTCAACCTATGCGATAGTAGGTGTTCTAAGAGCTTCCCCAAAGTATCTAACAGGCAATCAACAGTTTATCGTTTTTTTCGCAGTAGCACCAGTTTCGCCCGTTTCCATCTATTCGGGAAGTTTCCGGCAGCTAGATGCTCGTTCATTACGTCTAGCAAGAAGTCTCGTTCATTATGTACATATATTCAAATAGCTCGTTCATTATGTCTGCGGTTCCTGCTCAGCGGAGATTTGTATTATTTCAGTAGGTATTCCGTCCGGATCTGGGGCTTTTCCTTTACGCATCCGCTTTATTGCGTTTATTAATTCTACTTCCGAGAATAGCGTACCTCTTCTACTGTTGTTTGCTGCCATCTCACTCACAGACCGATAGGACTAGACATACATAATTAGTCAGAAACTACACAGACAACACACGTCAGACAAGACTAGACGGAGAAGACTAACCAAACAAGAATAGATAGTCTAGACAAGAGAGGCAAGACTGGATATACAAGATTAGATATACAAGTCCAGGCAGACAAGATTAAACAAACAAGACTAGACAGGCAAGACCAGACCAGAGACACAAAGACACATACACAAAACAGTCTAAACAAATAGGACTAGATACAAATAATAGATTGTAGATTGTAGATATGCTGGTGACGACTTGTACTGCGACCTTTATAGATCTATTGTACCCTCCTCCTCCAAGCGTTGGTGTACTTACCCATTTAGAGCGCCTCCTCCAATCCTGATTCCTTTAGGAATTTCAGGATCTGGATGGGATTCAAGGCCTGCAGCTCCTCTGTGTTCAAGCAGTGAGCCCCGAGGTGCATCTGTCTCTTGCGGAGTAATGCTCCGCAGTCTTTGAGCATATGTATGGGGGTTTCCTCTGCTGAGCCACAGAATCAAATGCATCTGTCATCCTCCTCTAGGCCTAGGGCCTTGAGATGTTTCCTAAGTCTGCAGTGTCCCGTCAGGACTCCTGTCAGAATTCTAAGCTTGTTCCTGCTTAATTTCAGGCAAGCTTTTGTTCTCTTCTGGTTAAAAGATCCCAGCATCACTTTGGACTGCCTTAGCCCCGGAAGTTTACAAATAATAAGTCAGACGAGATTACACAAACAAGACACGTCAGAAAAAAGTAGACGGAAAAGTGCAGAGAGCCAAGACTAGATATACAATAGTAGCTAGAAAGACTAGACTCGAGTCGAGTTCGAGCGTTCATAGATAGTGGACGTGCGAGTTAAAATTAAATTAAAAATTTGAATTAAAATTTTAAATGTAAAAGTTAATTTGTGCATATTTTGTTATACATTTTTTTAATGTTTTAAATCTTATTATCCATTTATTTATTGATTTCACTAATTACACAATTTACAAGATATACATAAATTACAATGTTAAGAAGGAGTGAATAACAGGCTCACGAGTAATTGGAGCCCAATAACAACCCAACACCTTACGTATTGCAATACACAGAAATGGTATTCAACGTTGACCGACACAAACAAATGATTAGAGGCTTACTTCACCCAGAGCAGTGGGGTGTAATTTAAGGAAGTGCTTCAGGCCAAGAGGGAAACAATTGAAAATATCAGGACAGTCTGAGAGGAAGCGTCGGTTTAGGTAATTGTATTGCGCTAAGAGACCTGTGAGTGGGGAATGCTTCGCTAAGTTCGTATGGAAACGCATCAGACGGTAGGTTCTGGGTAGGCGGCAAATTATTGTGGGACAGTTAAAATTTAAACGGGACTGTAGGCAGGGACAAACAATTTGATTATTATGTACAGTAGAACCCCTCTAATCCGCCCTGGGCTGGTCCGACTCTCCGGTTAATCCGACCATGCTCGAGCTGGCGAGCTTGTGCCGACTTGTCGCATCATTGTGGCGCGTGCCATTGTTTACGGTTTGTTATCGCTTGCCCGCTTTAAGGTAGAGACACACTGGTCCCACGTACGCAACGTATGCAACGCATTATGATATCTGGACTGTGAGAAACTATACCCTAGAAACGCACTTATCGTATGCAACCCAATCACACGCCACACACGCAACGTCGATCTGGGTTGTCCAGATCGGCGTGGGAAGGTAGAGGGGATGTTCGTACGCTATCCACACGTGTGATCAGTGTGTTTCTATAATTTACACGTAGCACGTCAGAATCAAATAGACCTTTCATGCAAGCGTTCTGTTGTCAAAATGGGAGATGAACAGCTGCTAGATTTAGTAAAGCAATACGATGTCATTTATAATTAGGGATGCATCGATACGCACTTCTGCCGATACGATACCGATACCGATATTTATAAAAAAGTATCGACGATACCGATACCGATTCGTACAGTGCAGGATTTAAAAGATGTAAACAGCTGTGGATTTAGGATAGAAAATATAGAAGCAGACGACTTTACTTATTTATATAATATTTACATATTTAGAATCTTAATTAACGAAATTTAGAACAATTTAATTTTACAAAACGTCAATTATGTTTTCAAAATTGTAATTGAATAAAATATTAGTTATTTTCTGAAAATAGTGATTAAATAAAATATCAATTTAATAATAAAGTTCAGATTAGAAACTAATAATTAAAATTCACATTTATAAGATTTTTATTCAGAAATCACAACATCCCTAAATTATTAGGTGAAAGTCGATTTCGTAAGTCTGTTTGGACGAGACCTGCCGTGGAAAATATCCTTTCAGATGCGACAGAAATCATTTGAAAACTGAAATATTTTTGTGCTATTTTTTTCAAATTTGGATATAAAATATCACTGCGCTAGAAAAGGAGAGGCTCTGCTTCTCCTTATATATTGGGGGATCTTAAATATCTCTCTAATTCCTCTTTCAGAGAATCAGTGCTCAAAATAGAGAGAGGCTCATCTTCTTCAGCCTCTTTCATAATATTTTCACAAGTGCTCCATATCTCACATCTCGTAGATGGCTCAGAACTTCATGTACAAGTTCTGAGTCATCTACGAGATTGTAGCATTGACGATTCTGAAATAGTTTGTGAATTCAATAAACCTCCAAGCCGTCTTTTTGCCATACTAATAATAGATTGTTTATGAAATATTCGAAGTTTATAACGCCGATCTATTACGGTGGCATAAGTTTCTATATATTTCCTCTTGAAAAAGACTGACCGTCTGTGTCTTTGATGTTTTGTAGCACTCTTCGGAGACTATTAATTAACAGAATAGCGTCGGATAATACAGCTGTGGCTTTGCTGATTGATTTTGTAACCTCTTCAAAATAACGGGAAATGTTCACCATCGTTATCCATTCTTCCGTTGTGATTTCTACGTTGCACTTTATACTAGGCAAAGAAGCTTGCACTGCAACTCGTTGTTCCAGCAATCGCCTTAATGCTTGCATTGTCGAATTCCATCGCGTAGATACGTCCTGTACTAGTACATGATTCGGAACGTTATGAGCGTCTTGCATTCCCTTTAAAATCTTGCTGCTGCTCGTAGAAAAATGAAAATGACCGATGATAGACCGTGCTTTATAATCATGACATTCAACTGATCCTGTTTAAAAAGGCTAGCTTTAATTACCAATTGAAGTGAGTGAGCCAAACATTTGAAGGGCACTAAATTGTATATTTGTTGAATATCTCTGATAGCGACACCCATATTTGCAGCGTTGTCGGTAACTATGGCTCGAACTCTGTCCTGTATATTCCAATACTGAAAAACCTTCTTTAGATTACATGATATGTTGGATCCTGAATGCTGAAGAAATGAATGATGAAATTCCCTCGAATGGAAATACTTCGAGACAAAAAAGCTTGTACTCGAAGTTAGTATCTATCCCATGAGCTGTTACGCTAATAAAATCATTAGATTGCGAAGAAGAGTCACTTGTCTATATGTTCGTGGTTATCACAATGTGCAACAACTCTTTAAACAAATCTACTACTTTAGTTCTCACTCGCTCATATATTTCTGGTATAACTTTTTCCGTAATGTAGAAACGTGATACCATTTTATAATTCGGGCATATCTTCTGTAATAACCGTTGATAGCCTACCTTGTTGACTAAATCGAATGACCCATATCGACGCATATTTGCTCAGCAATGGTACGAGTTATTTCTTTTGCCCTACTATCGTCATCCCTATAAAATGTTTTTTTATCGATCATCTCTCTTAGAGTGGCTTGTCTCTTAGGTAGTGGGCCACTGTCATCATTCCTTGTTGTCTTCGACACTGAAACAGTCTCCAATTCACCCGGATGGTGTCTTTTCATGTGGATCTACAGGTTCGATGTGTTATATTTTTTTGAATTGGTACCACGGGACACTTTTTCTTTACAATGCATTAATTTTGTTTTAGAATTTTCAGATGCGGATACTTCAAAGTGATTCCATATAGAACTTTTATACGTATTTATTTAAAAAAAGCCTATCAAAAGCCACTGCCACTAGCGGGATGAAATTATATATAAAGCCCGTGTCTAGATAAATGGTGCCATTTAGACGTTGGATGGTTATAGCGCGGAATCTATCGGTGTATCGGCAAACTAATATCGGCGATTCCGATATATCGGAAAACCAACTATATCGCCGATATATCGGTATCGATATCGGTATCGGATGCATCCCTATTTATAATATTAAATGCATTGAGTATCGTGATGCTACATTACGCAATGCAGCATGGGAAGAAATAGCAAAACTGCATAGCAAGCCTGGTAGGTTAGATTAACCTATTAAATAATATATTTAATTAACATTTGTAATAATATAAAATAACCTATTTTCTACTATAAGTATTTTTCTTGTAACATATTTGTATAATTGTTATGTATCGAGTTATATTAAGTATGTGAATCTGTGGATATCTCTTACTTTTATAAGTTAAATGTATAAATATTTTATAAGTTAAATATAAATGTATGGTATTCTCCAACTTTTTCTCTTTCTTTATTTATCTCGTGAACTCAATTACTCTTCTTAACTTTTGTTTTTGTGGCGCGGAAATATTCATTTAAAAATATTAAATTCAATAAATCTTCCTCAAACTCGCTATCGGAATCAGAAAACATGACTGACAGACACACTAGTGTACCTTCTGAGAAATCACAACAGCGTCTGATGCAATATTCACGTTGCATACGTGGGAGTGTGCACACCAATTCTCCCACGTTGCATCGCATACGTTGCCTGACCAGTGTGTCTCTACCTTTAGTGTTGTGCCATCGTTTGTTTCAACTGTATGTATGTACTGTGCAGTTTTATGCTTTGTTTATTTTAAAACACGGTTCTTCTTTGTTCGCTTTTTTCTGTGAATACAAAAACATACTTTTCTGAGAATAGCAGAAAAGTATGTTTTCGAATGTCCACGAAATAACCACCTAAATTCTCCACAAACCTCATAATAAAATAATTTGTAGACGTCTACCTTTAACACAAATTCAGAACTAGTTCACAAAATGACGTGAATTGTTAATATTATGTTAATATGTGCTAGTGAATGCAGTCAGTTTATTATAGCCGGCGACTTTAATATTAATAATCTTAAAATACGAATACATCCATCAGTTTTTGTCATTAGTGGAGTCTTTCAACGCTGAGCTAATTGCAAGAGAAATAACACAACCTACATTCAGAACATATATTGACAATATCATTGTTTATATTTATGTTTCATCCAACATTAATACCAGAAACTTCCATATCTCAGACCATTTTGCCCAAGTGCTGACATTGGAGTTTGAGAAGGCCGCACTATCGTCCAATGTCAAACAAGCGAGAATATTTAATGAAGAAAATATGAAATATCATAAGCAATTAATGACGAGTGTGGTATGGCATGGACTATTTCAAGTAGACACCTACAACGTAAATGAGCAATGGGAGATGTTCACGTTCTTAACGCATTTTCACAAAGCCTTTCCCAAAGTTGCTGTTCGAGTTTAAGAAGGATCTCAAACGCCTCCTCATAGAAATTGAACCATACACGCTTCAAAAATTTTATACTGCAATAAACTCCTACACAAATTAAGAACAATTTGACAAATTCCATCTTAGCCTACAAATGTAACATGTATTATTCATATTATACACACTTTATCTGTATGCTTAAATAATGGAATAAATTATTTGATTTGATTTGACTAGACTGACAAGACTAGACCGACACGATTATAGACTAGATTAAAGACTATACTAAAAAGAGGACTAGACAGTCGAGGCGACAAGATAGACGAGACGACTAGACAGAAGAGAAAGTTAGACAAACTAGGGGACTAGACAAACGAAAAGATTATACAGACGTGACTAGACAGAGTAGACCAGGCAGATGAGAGACATAATTTATTCTTCTTGATTGGTTTTCTTGTAGTCTGTAAGTTAGTTAAGTTGTATTAATAATAGTATTTTAAAATTTTGATTGTAATTTTAATTTTTCGATCGATAGTTTGAATAGTTGAATTTTTAGGGTCGAAATCCAATGATTTGGTTTATAGTTCATTATTATTATTAGCTTATGGTATTACACACAAAAAATATAACAAGTATTCAAATACACTATGACAATCGACAATATATAGACAAGTGATTTCATAAATGAATGTCCAGATTGTTCAACCACTGCATGAACTCATTCATGGATCCGCAGAACGCTCTTATTTCACACTACATAACAATGTGATGAATTGTCTGTTCCACGTCACCACAATCACAACTAGGGGAAGATTTTAAGCCCCACTTATGAAGCAATGATGCACATCGACCATGGCCACACCGACCCCAGTTGATAGCAAACCAAATTTTCCTTGGTAGGTCAAAGCCCGAAGGAGGATGGTTTACATTAAATAAGGGCTGCCACTCATGAGGAACATTGATGCACCATTCACTTTCCCATTCTTTTGTGACACTGAAGTTACTAAAATGAGCTCTTGACCTGTTTGAATGGGTGGAGACCTGGACTTCAAACGATGAAATCCTCCAATTACATCACGATGAATAGGAAGAGACTGGTTCTCTGTTATTTTGTGGAACTCTCGGAAAAAGTTCTTCATTCTTCTAAGTCTCGGAGGTTCGATGTTGCTTAATACAGGCAATCAGAAGACAGGAGTGGACTTAACTGTGCCAGTAATAATTCGCATAGTCTGATTCCGAACAACATCAATCTTCCGAACATGTGAGCTCTTCATCCAGACCGTCGAACAGTATTCCGCTGCAGAATAAATCAGCCAAATAGCTGAAGTGCGGAGCGTAGGAGCAGAAGCTCCCCAAATAGAACCAGCGAGTTTGTGAAGAATTTTGTTCCTCGTTCTCAGTTTTGCAGCACTACCAGTTAGATCTTTACGGAAAGACAACGTTCTATCTAGAGTACCTCCAAGGTACTTGGGTTGAGAGTTGTAAGGTAGAGGAGTCCCATTGAGTTACAAATTTAGGGTAGTTTTTGACTGCCTGTTATTCAAATGAAAGAAACAGGTCTCTGTTTTGCTCGAACTTGGAGTCAAACACCATTTTCTAAAATATGCACTCAAAATGCTCAGATCAGTGTTTATATTTCTCTCTATCTCATCCACAGAGGAATAGCAAGTGCTAGATCATCGGCATATGCAAACTGGCGGAAGGATGTAGCTGGTATATCCGCGATGTAGAAATTAAACAACAGTGGTGAAAGCACAGAACCTTGAGGGAGCCCATTATTGAGAACTTCCAGTTTGCTAAAGTTATTATTCATTAGCACTTGTAGCTTCCTATTTTATAGCATATTGTTTAACAACTGTGTCAGTAACTTGCAGTCTTGCATCCTGTTAGTTTAAGGAACTTGTATACAACTCCATCTCTCCAAACCGTATCGTATGCAGCTGTGAGGTTTACAAACACAGCTCCACTCTTCAATCGTTTTTCGAAGCCTGACTCGACGTAGGTTGTCAGAGCCAAAACTTGTCACAACTTCGATGCGGTCTGAAACCCGCGTATTAAATTGGAAGGATGTTGAAAACTTGAGGACATATCCTGTTATAAATGAGTCGTTCAAGTAGCTTATAACAGACACTTAATAAATCAATTGGCCTGTAACTTTCAGGACGATCGGCAGGCTTTCCTGGTTTAAGGAATACTATAATCTCAGTACACTTGAATTCTGGGGGAAGTTTCCCAGTAAGTACAAAGTTAGAAAAGAACTGTGACATCCACTTCCTTGCATTCTTTCCACTATGTGTGAGAAATTCAGGTTGTATTTCATCCATACATGGGGCTGTTCCATTTTTCATCCTCTTTAGGGCAACCAAAAGCTCGTATTCAGTGAAAGGAGCAAAAGATGTTGAAGTGCAATTTCTTTTCATAAAGGACAGTTTTTGTCTGATTAACCTCTTATGGTGTACATCAGGTTTTACTTTAGACAGAGCAGCAATACGACTGGCAACTTGGTTAGGTGTAACTGCTGGTTAGGGCTGAGGATTATGAGGCAGTCTAACCAGCTTCTACAATAGGTTCCACGCTTTTCTACTGGAATGCTTGAAATCCATAGTCTGCATACTTTCATTATATCTACTCCGTCTGGCTTCATCTAAATTATGAAGAAGGTCATCAGCAATATCATTTCCTCCATTCTTCTGATATTCAGTGTAGAGCTTTTCACAAGCCTTATTCCAACCTAGAATATATTCTTTCCTCTAGGAATGTGCTTCTTGGCTGTAGTAAGTATGGCTTTCATAAACCTACAGAAATTATTAGCACAAGGTGGGATCCATCTTACGATACTGTCAAGATCACTTGAATATTTTCCCCAGTCAGCTTTATTAAAATTCCAGCGTGGAAGTGCTGAAGACCTAATGATTGGTATCTGAATACCTATTTCAAGAAGAATAGGTCTATGTTGGCTGTATGGGAATTTATGGAGCACTTTCCGGAATACTAAGAACGACGTATATTTCATTGAGAACGACCTTGACCAAGCCATCACCGTTAACGTCGAGCGCTATAGGTCGATAATTACTTATTTTGGCATGAATTGGATACGACGCACACCAACGACATGGGGTTTCAACAGGACAGCGCTACGTGTTACACAGCCCTTGCCACATTGGACATTCTGGACGAGCGATTCATCTAATATGGAGGTGATATGAACTGGCCACCGAGATCGTGCGATTTTTTTGAATAAGTCAGAAACCACAGCGGCCTTCAAAGCCAATATTGCTCATGCCATCGGTCAAATTCAGTCTGATTTATGCACCAGAGTCATGGTAAATTGAACATTTCGGATGCGCGCCATCTAGAGAAGCCGCGTTGGACATTTACATAATTCGTTCTATTATTTGGATAAATATCTATTTAATAATTGAGTCCAAATTACCTGCTACCTACCTAATGAAAAACCAAAGTACAAAAAAATGGTAGTAAATTTAGTAAAGTTCAATGAATTGTAAAAAATATATTTCTTGAAAAGTCGAGGTTAAATTATGAATCGAATTTTATTATTTATTAATATCGGTAGACAATTTTTGTATCGATGAGATCATCGTTTTGTTTTAAAAATGTTTTTAACACAGCTGGGTTTTATAAAGTTATAAATAAGGTTTCTGTTGATCGAGAATTGCGTCGCAATATTTTATATTTATGAAAACATTTCCCTTATCCATTTAATTACTTTTTAACACTGAATTTAAATTTTAGAAGAAATATATGGCCTTTCATTAAGCGCTTCGTATCATTAAATTAAAATAAAACAAAGTGTGTGTGAGATATCATCGAAATTTTATATTCGTTTGAAATGCCTATCGATACCATGATATGTGTAATATAACATCCTGCAAATGTCCAACGCGGCTTCTCTGGATGGCGCGTATCCGAAATGTTCAATTTGCCATGACTCTGGTGCATAAATCAGGCTGAATTTTACCGATGGCATGAGTAATGTTGGCTGTAAATGCCGCTGTGGTTTCTGGCTTATTCGCATATCGCATAGACATGGGACTTAAGAAAACCCCGCAAAAAAATGTAACAGGGTCAAATCGCACGATCTCAGTGGCCAGTTCATATCACCGCCACGTGAGATGAACAATGCACATGCCCTCAAATCGCTCGTGCGGAATGTACAATATGGCAAGAGCTGTGTAACACGTAGCGCCGTCCTGGTCAAACCATATGTCGGTGTGCGTATTATCCAATTCATTCAAAAAAAAGTAATCATCGACCTATAGGGCTCGACGTTGAAGAAATATAAACCGAAATATATGACGCCACGCCGCCTGCCTAAAATCCAAAGCAAACAGTGGCTTTTCGGGATGCATTGGACGCTCCTGGATCTCATGTGGATTTGTATCGTCCCAAATTCAACAATTTTGTTTATTGACGTACCCATTCATCCAGAAATGGGCCTCATCGCTGAACATGATTTGTTGATGAAAATTAGGGTCAGTTTCCAACTGCTCCAGGGCCCATTCAGCGAACATACGTCGTTGTCTATGTACGTTTACGTTCAGCTCCTGGGTCAGTTGAATTTTGTACGGGTGCAGGCCCAAGTTCGACGCAAAAGTTCTGGTCTGCGAAAGGCCGAGTTCTTGTGAGAGACGCGAAATAGACTGCTTTCGCTTTTCATACACACTCTCACTGACCGCGGCGACATTTTCGGCAGATCTTGCATTTCGTCGTCGTACTGGTGTTCGTTTATTATTTACTGGACCAGTGAACTCCAATTTAGTAGGAGTTTAGTAGGAGTAGATATAATGAAACTATGCAGACCATGGATTTCAAGCATTCCAGTAGAAAAGCGTGGAACCTATTGAAGCCTCGTAATCCTCAGCCCTAACCAGCAGTTACACCAAACCATGTTGCTAGTGGAGGACAGAACTTCTCGGTAGGACGATTATGGCGACCGTAAAATGGGCGCAGTGCGCGGAACGTTGCCGGAACAGATAAAACAATTTATGAATAGGATGGTTGCGAAAGTTACTAGGTGGTAATTCATACTTACATAGAATTGAAAAATTCACTATGTTTTTGCCACACCTATGCCACTTGCCGATAAGTGTGGTAAAAACATAGTGAATTTTTCAATTCAATATAAAACAATTTTATCATCTGCACGTTTTGTTGATCGCTAAATCTTTCCATGGTGATTTGGCAAAACAGACTGGATAAATGACAGCCAATTCGACAGGTCTAGCTTCAACATTATGGCTGCTACAAATTGTCAAAGTTCGGAAGTCTCTATTGGATGCCTCTTTATTAACTTAGTGAAAATTAAATAAAGTTTATACAAGTAAAAATGCAGGATTGGTTTTTAATATGTTTTTTTAAATTTTAAATAAGTCGTTTTAATTAACCCCTTGACATACGAATAAAATTCGCATTGACGTGTCCATATATACATGTGATCTTATCACATATACATGACGTCTAAGAGACGTCATTGTATGTCAAGGGGTTAATATATTTCCACAATTCCCTTTCAAATTGGTCTTAATTATAATTTCCTTTTTTATTAATGACAGGGAAATCCATAACCATTTTATTAAATTCAAATTAGTACGCTATGAATTGTAGATTCTGTATTCAAGAAGTTTACTAAATAATTATATTTCTGTCGAATGTATACATTTTACCATAACAAGTTGAACTTTTACTCTTTAATAACAGTTTAACGACAATATCAATAAGAGAATTGTAAAGAAAAACAGGTTATACAAGAATAATTAATTATTTTACGTTAAATACGTAAAATGCGTTATTAATAATTTATATTTTAATTTTACGACTATAACGTTGATCAAGAAGAAAACAAATAAATCAAAGTGATATATGAATTTGTATTTAATTTGTTTTTGTTACTTCTCTATACTAAAGAGTCAATTTCTCCATCAACAAAATACATACGTATTTCAAAACAATCCATGTTTTACATCTTTTGTACTGTAAAAATGTTAAAGATGGAAATGTAATCACAGATCATCACATGGCTAGAGCCATATATAGATTAGAACAAGCGCGCGTATAAGCTTACCCCAGAGGTCGGCCGACTTTCAAGTGAGATGAGCCAAGCTGTGTCACGAAAACTGGATAACAAAGGCATCCTCCTGGCCTTACATCCCTCTAAGGGATGTTGCCGACGCCACAATCTTTTTCCATGAGTTCCTGTCCTCTACGGCTCTTCTTCAGTTGTTGATTTCCTGCGTTCTTAAATCTGCCTCCACGTCGTCTCTCCATCTCAGTCGTGGGCGTACTGCCGGTTTTCTGCCCTTTTATCTCTCATGTAGGACCTGAATCATTTCAGGGTCAATCTATTTGGCAACAAATAGGAGCCAATAAATTATTCAATGACCAGTCCGGCCCAAATGTTTATAGAAATGGCCTCGGATATAGCGCATGTGAAAGAGTTAGCCAGGAAGGCAAACAAGGTAATGGGGTGTATTTGGGGGATAGGAGAGAAAAAAGCGACTTCAGGAGGAGGATGATGATGTTAAAAAGTTTGATAGAGAGTATATGAATGTATGGAGCAGAAACCTGGGGTTGGAAAGAACAGGGAGAGGTTGAGGAAGCACAAGAGAAAGACTTGAGATGGGTGTTAGGGGTAGATAGAGAAATTCAAGAATACATAGTGAGAGAGTAATCTAAGAGGGGCAAACTGAGAGTGAGAGCGGGGTAGAAAGCAACTAAGTTTGAAGAATCAACAGAAGGTAAGACTGCAGGTTACTGACTGAGTGCTGGAAAGAAAGAAAAAGGATATAATATAATTGAATGAAAGAGAGAAATATTACTGAAGAAACGGATACGCGAGCAAGGAAATAGAGAGGCTAAGAGCGGAAGGCAAGTGGATGAATGGAGAGACGAGCGAAAGAGACGTAGACATGCAATGTAGAAGGACGAAGACATGCAAGGAAATAAGAGAATGAATAAGGTAATCCAGATACTATATGAAGTAGGATAGTTGTATAATAGAAGGAATTCCGAAGAACCTAGGAAGACAAAGTGTGAAAAGATGATAATGGCAAGGTTCAGATGTGGAAACGAGAGAGAAAATAGTATATAATAAATATACGAGAGAGAAAATAATATTGGATGGAAGAAGAAAAAAGAATGTGTAGGATGTGCTATGAGGATAGAGAGACAGTGGAGTATATGTGGAATGAATGTGTAGAGATTAAAGAAAGAGAAGAAATACTGAATGAAGATGGAAGAAAGATTCAGTGGATGAAATAAGAATGGAAGAGGAGATTATGTCAAAATGTCACGTTATGTTTATTAAAATTATTAAATGTAAAGACGGGGATCTTAAAACCCCGTAGGGGAAATAAAGGTTTTTTTTACAACAATTATATACATCGCCGCTTAAAAAAATAACAAGAGTGATATCTTTCTTATTATGCAACTTTTGTCAAGACATTTTCACATTAATGATGTTTTGAGATGTTTAATCACCCCTTACATATAAAATCACAAGACTGTGAACACCCTGTATAAATATATTCGGTTTCTATGTAGCCTTGTGATAATTTTAAAACCATAACTTAACTTCTCATCAAACATAAATAAATTGGTTAATTAATTTAACTTCCAAATTATACCTTTTTTCGGCAATATTTTTTTTATACTATTGTATAACAAAATTAATATATTATTAATTTTTCTTCATAAAAAAATGTATAACATACTCATTTCGTTATTATCATATAATGACGGTTTCAAGGAATTTTAACTCGCTGGTAATTTAACATTTCAACAGCTTATAGCCTTGACTTTGTGTAATTTATACGTGCCACAAATTTCAATGTTATGTTTTTCTAGTTTATTTATAGGAAGTTTCGTTTCATTTCCCGGTTAATAATTATTCAGCGAACGTATTCTTCCTATAAAATGTTTCCTATTCAATACACTTTTCAGTTAATGCTGTTGTTTATTCACATACTATTTTTCATTTCTTTATTTAATAGTATGGGAATGAAATGGAAATATATGTAAACGTTATTGCTTTCATTATGGCGAATTACATTTTAATCGCTTATTATAGCACAAAGTGTTGATTATAGATAGGTTTTATGTGCGTTTTTATTGCTGTGACCACCCAACAGTAATTTTAAAATTCATACTTTGGTTAAAAATATTTTCATAGCACATTTTCAGTCTTATACATAGTAGTAATAACTAGGGCAGCGGTGGCAAAGCTATGGCACGCGTGTCGCAGCTGACACGTAGAAAAATTTAATAGGCACGCGGGAAAAATACGTTTCTAAAACCCGGTGCCGGGTCGCGACCCTCACTTTGGGAAACGCTGCTGTAAGTTACTTCCTTACAAAAATCAACTGTGATGTTGCAGCTATTACATAACACTGGGCATCACGCGAAATAAAAAATAGTAAAATAATCCCTGGCTAAAAGATGGCAACCCGTGAAGGGATTTGCCAGTTACCTCCATCGGGCGCGTCCCCATTGGAATTGGGGGAAGCTCGCCGGCTCTGCAGCCAGCAGAGTTGGAGGGTAGTGGGGAAATAAAATACCCACCGTGAAATAAAAAACTGGACTGGTCCTCCAGGTTGGGGGTTGATCATGGGGCTAACAATCCCATATCGGAAAAATCACCTCGTTACGAAACTCAAAGACAAGAATAGCCGGACTGATGATTTTGATGAACGATCCACGCGAGGAAAAGGAAACTGCAAATGGGAAAATGATATGCACATTGCAACCTGGAATGTAAGAACTCTGAATAAACCTGGAGCCCTACATGGACTCAAATAAGAGATGGAGGAATACAGGATAGGAGTAGCAGCAATTCAAGAGGTCAGATGGAAAGGAAATGGGATCCTAAGGAGTGATAATTACACAATTCTTTATAGTGGAGGAGAGAGTGGAGCAATAGGTGGCACGGGTTTTCTTGTAGATAATAAACATAAAGCAGCAATTCTGAACTTCAACCCTGTAAATGAAAGGATATGCACTTTGAGAATGAAGGCTCGCTTCTTCAACATCACTCTTGTATGTGTTTATGCACCTACAGAAGATGCTGAAGATGAAATGAAAGATGCATTTTATGAACAGCTAGAACAGGAAGTAGAAAACGTCCCACGGCAAGATGTGAAGATAGTGCTGGGGGACTTCAACGCAAAGGTGGCAAAAGAAGAAACCTTAGAGAAACTGAAGGAAAGGAAACTCTGCATGATGTGTGAAACAGTAACGGGCAAAGACTTATTGACTTTGCGATGGGCAATGCAATGGTGGTGAAAAGTACATGGTTCCAGAGAAGGAGCATTAGGAAAGACACATGGCGCTCACCAGATGGAATCACTTTTAATCAAATCGATCATGTAGTAATTGACAGGAGACATGCATCTGATATCCTTGAAGTCGACAGTTGTAGGGGAGCTGACTGCGACTCGGATCATTATATGGTTAGAGTGAAATATAGGCAACGTATTGCGGTTTATAGATCTGGAGAAAATAGGAAAGCTCCAAGAAGTCGTATCTTCTTGGAGCTTGCAAAACTAAAGGAGAAGGAAATATCCCAACAGTATGAAGCAGAACTACAGAAGAAGTTTGAGACTAAACAAAACTGGGCAGCGGAAAGTATAGAAGAGAAATGGAGTATGATGATGGATGTCCTACAAGAAACCGCAGAAGAAGTGTTGGGGATGGAAGAAAGGGTTAAAAGGTCAGGATGGTTTGATGAAGATTGTAAAAAGGCAATGACGGAGAGAAATGAGGCAAGGAAGAAAATGCTAAGCAGGTCTACTAGGTATAATACAGAAGAATTCAAGAACAAAAGAAAGGAGGCAGACAAAATCTATAGAAGAATGAAACGAGAATCAGAGAAGAAATGGATTACTGGACTAGAGGAAGAACATAACACCCAGGAGGTAAGGAAATTCTATAAAAGAATTCAGGAGCTGAAGAAAGGTTTCCAACCACGTGCTGTATTCTGCAGAGATAAAGAAGGATATTTTATAGGAGGAGAAGAACAGATTCTAGACCGGTGGGCTGAGTATTTCAGCGAACTGTTGACTCTGATGGATATGGAGTGTCCATATAAGCTAATACGTCTGATACAAATGACCCTCAACAGAACGAAGTGCCAAGTTAAAGTAGAAGGAAAACTTACGAAGGAATTTGAAGTCTACCAAGGGTTAAGACAGGGCGATGTATTATCCACACTACTTTTCAACATAGTACTGGAGAGAGTGATGAGAAAAGTGGAGACCCAAGCAACAACCCAGGTGGTACTCTGTTTAACCGCATGAACCAGAATTTGGCGTATGCGGATGATGTGTGTATGCTGTCTCGAAAATTTAAAGAGCTGGAAGATGGGTTGTGTAGGTTAGAAAAGGAGGCAGGAGAATTGGGGCTAAGTAATAGACTAAGATGGTTGGGCCATGTAGAGCGAATGTCAGATGAACAGGTCTGTCAAGAAGGTACACAGAGGAAACCCAGGTGGCAGAAGGTGCAAATGGAGACCACGGAAACGTTGGCTGGATGATGTAGAGGATAACTTACGAAAGATGAGAGTCAGAAGATGGAGGAAACGAGCTGAAGATCGCCAGGATTGGGCTACGATCGTCAGAGAGGCCAAGGCCCTTCATGGGCTGTAGCGCCGAGGAGTAAGTAAGTATAAGATGGCAAGCTGCTATAGCCGCGTATACTTCCGACATGGCGGCTCACTATTGTAGTATAAGAATATAGTAAAAGAACATATGTACGCCGAACCAGTAGAGTTTCTAAACAATCTCTCAATCGATAAACATATTGAAATTGCTGGGGCGCACCTACTCAAGTTTAACTTATTTGCATTGACATGAGCACAGTCCAAGCAGAACTAATGGTAGCCACTTATTGGCCGAAACACAAATGTTAACGTTCTAAAATCGTCCCCTGAGAGGACCAAAATAATAGAACCATTCGAATTCTCTTCTTCTTTTTATTAGCCTTCATACTTCCATTGTTGGATATAGGGCTCTTTCATTTTTTTCCATACTTCTTTGTCATTTGCTGTTCGCATCCACTGTTTTCCTGCTATCATCTTTATGTCATCAGAAGGTAATGAAAATCATCGCGGTCTCCAGAAGGTAATCTTGTGGCTCCATTCTTCTGTAGTCTTTCTGGCCACGTGTCCTGCCCATTGCCATTTGAGATCCGCTGTTCTCTCCATGACATCTATTATTTTTGTCCGGATATCTCTGTTGCGCATTTTCTCTCTTAGAGTGATTCCCAGCATCGCACGTTCCATTGCTTTTTGAGTCACTCTAAGTTTTGCTGCTGATTTTTTAGTGATAGCCATCGTTTCCAGGCCATAGGTGGCAACGAGGAGGATGCAGCTGTTGTAAACCTTACGTTTTAGCTAAATTGAGACGTCTTGGTTTTTTAGTATATAGCTGAACTTTCCAAAGGCGGCCCATGTCAGTTGGATTCTGCATTTGATTTCGGCAGGTTGATTTTCTTTGCCAATTTTAATTGTACGCCCCAGATATGTCTCTACTTTTATTATTACTCTACTTTTTCTATTATGATGTTATCAATCGACATTTCCTGAGGGCTACTAGTTAAAATGTTTGTTTTGTTTAGATTCATTTTTAACCCTATTTGCTTGTACAGGTTGTTTAGTTCTTCTACAATTGTTTTTAATTCTTTGATATTAGTGCTTATTAGAATTATGTCGTCCGCAAATCTTAAGTGACTTAGATATGTCCCGTCTATCTTCATGCCTTTCTCGTCTTAGTTTAGTTATTTGAATGAAAACCTTTTCTATGGCTGCGGTGAATAATTTATTGTGTTTAATTAAATTGTGTTTTATTAATCATAACTGGATCTTCATACGAAGAATTATTGTTAAATGGTGACGCCGAAAGATTACTCCGGTAGGAATCAAGCGATTTATACACAAAAAAATGTAAGTATAATAAGTTTTCAGTTTTTCATTTTCAACATCTCAGCCAACATTTAGGATTATATTTACGGAGCCCGTAAGAGAGTTATTTTGATGCGTTGCCGTGGACACTTTTATTGCGCTAGCGAATAAATCATTGTTTTATTGATATGTATGCAAGGAATTAAACATGACCATAAAGCAAAATTGAATAAATGGAAAACTCGGATTATAGCGCATATAAGGAGGGCGTGCAAGTCGCAAGGGAAATTATTTGAATTGTTTTTTCTTATTTTGGATCGAGAGATCGTGCCAACGAGCGATATATTGTCTGGATCTATCTGTTCTAATATTACCCAATCTAACCTTTGATGTAACCTAGGTTAAAACTGTGAAATAAGTAAAATATTGTCTTTTTGCGTTAGGTTAGGTTAGGTTTTTTCTTAGGTAATTTCTGCCACGACATACATGCATCGAGCTACGTTTTAGCCGAAAATTCTGCTAGTAAATAGTATGGTCTGGGTTTAATCCAGATTTGTGGGTTGGTACAGAATATGGGTTTTTTGAAACTTAGTGTTACTGACTTTTTACCTGGTGTAACTGTTGTTATTCGTCTTTGGCACTCTTTAACTAAGATCGGAAAGTAAAATTAAGCTTCTACGTTGCCTGGTTCAATAAATATTCGTGTTTTTGTTGTTAAAAATTGACATTTTCAAATTAACAAATGGTGGAAGCGGTGAATTTTTATTGTTTTCACTTCTAAAATTTGACGGCACACATCAAGAAATTGGCGACACATAAAAGTGCCGTGGCACAGTCGTTGAAAATCACTGTTCTGGACACATAGAACAGAAACTATAATCACAAATGTATCTAAAAAGTGCACTTTAAGAATATTCGAAGAATGAGTGAAGAAAACACATACCAATTCAACGTAAGCTTAATTAGTTAAACATCATTAGGAACACAGTTAGACTTCCAGACGCTGAAATCTCATACGAATATTTTCATAATATCTCAATGAAGAATGTCAATACTAACTTTCCCTTTGAAAAGAGAAAAATAGGCAAAACTACAACGAAGCTACCCAAAGTAGTCCAGTCATCTTAGTCAAAAAAGGGGTCAATCTCGGAATCTAACGGAAGAAGTTCAAATTTTGTATAGATCTTCATTTTAGCATTACAAATGTTGTCTCAAAAGTCACATATGCCAACATGTGAGCGTCCTTAGATATTCTAGGTGAAAGTCGCAAAAATCAATTTTTTGAGAATAACTCGTTTTCTCTGGATCCTATCGTATTTGCATTTGTTATGAAAGTCGTAGAGAATAATATTCTCTGCTAATTTTATCTGAAACCTTTTTTTATACGTCGATCTGTTTTGATATAGAGGGAACAGAGCGTGTGCACGGTCAGGTGTGCGCCTTAGCGCAAGGTCAATCCTGAATCCTAATTTGTTATACCGTTTTTTTACTTAATTACTTCATTAAATCCCATGGATTTGGTTTTGTATTGCAAAATGAGATCCTAACGCCGGTAACAAAACTTTTACCACCTGCACCAGATGAACTACTCACTTCAATATTCTGCAATTGCAAGAATGGTTGTGGTTCGCGTTGAGGTTGCCATAATTTAGGGATTCAATGTGCTTTAGCTTGTGGTCAATGCAATGTAATAAAATAGTATAATACCTTGGGATTCAGGATTTACCTTGCGCTAAGGTACGTATGGCTATGCGCTCCACTGCGTCCTCTATCTCAAAAACAGTTCAACGTATAAAAAAAGGTATCAGATGAAATTTGTAGAGAAATTTATTCTCTACAACTTTCATAATAAATTCAAAATACGGTAGTGGGTAAAAAACGAGATATTCTCAAAAAACTGTTTTTTTCTGACATTTCAGACATCATTTGTAATTCTAAAATAAAGGTCTATACAAAAATCCAGCTTCTTCCGTGAGATTCCGGGGTGATATGCTAAAATGTCTGCGCTAAATAGTCTTTAAATATAAATAGCGGCGGTTTTCAGTATACTCGATGAACGTTGGCAAAAACTGGCGACACGGCTCGGCGTCACCATAAGACGGTACAGGTTTTTTCGAGAACCAAAGTTCGGTAAACACCAAAGAGTTTGGAACTAAGAAGGGAACTAAAAATGCATCAGTCATAAATATCAACGTGCAGAGTCTAACAAATATAGTTAATATTCTAAGTTACTTCTGTAGAAATGCCGAAAGAATATAATGGTATCCTCTTAATGGTCGACGACATAAATGTTTACGTTCTAAAATCGTCCCCTCGAAGGACCAAAATACTACAACTATTCGAATTATATGGTCTATTTTTGAGGAGGCTTCTCGAATAACCTCAACTTTCAACCGGGTTCTACCCGAGCGATGTGCGACCGCATTTATTCTAATAAAAATAAATGTAACTACCAACGTACCAATTTTACAGAGAGATAAACTTGACATACGACACAAAGTATATTCAAACCTAACAATGATAGGGGATAATGTAATCTTTGGAACCTGTTAAGCACAGTACTAGTCGACGTCAGCGCCCCTAGCGGAAGAAGATCTAGAATGACGATCGATAACTTACATCTCGTGTACGCTTAGATATATATGTTTTATAGAATAATATACAGTTATAGGATAAAATAAAATACAGTTATACAAAATACAATTATATTATTAGGTACATACTTCATACACAACAGAATTGGCGATGAGGAAGTGGAGTAAAGTGAAAGTGAAAAATACGGACTCACAAGAAATCGTCAGACATAACCTGTGTTTTCTCAAGCTCTAGTACAAATGATAGAAACCATGCAAGGCCTGCAAGTACAGCAAGCATTACTAAACCAAGGTACAAATAAAATAAGTGACATCGCATTACATCCGTATGATGAAATAAATTAATCATTTTCTAGTTATTTACAAAGATTACAAAACTATATTACATTAAAAGGTGTGAGTGATTCCCCTCTAAAACTACTTATTTTTCTAAATTGCTTTGGGCCAAAGTACTATCAAATTTTGAAAAACATTACTGCACCTGAAACTCCTGAATCCCAATCATTTCAAGAACTGATAAAAGTGTTAAGTAATAATATTTCATCAAAGCCCCGGGAGGTAGCACAGCAACACAAGTTCTGCCTCAGAGCTCAACAAGAATGCGAAAGCATCGCTAATTATGTGGCTGCATTGAAAGAAATTGGTGGAAATTGGAACTTGTGAAATGCACCTTAAGGTACAGTTTATTAGAGGTCTGCGAAATAATTAAATTAAGGAAAGGTTACTACAGGAATCGTCCAAAACCAAATTTTAGGATATTATGAAAATAGCTATGGCTATAGAAACTTCGAAATCTGAAACTAAAGAAATTGGACAAGATATACAAATAAATAAAATTTGAGTAAATAAATTCAATAAATACAATACAAAACTACAAATACAAATGATACAGAATATTAAATATTAAATATAACAAAGGAAAAATAAATTGTTTTAGATGCGGAAAAAAAACCATAAAGCAAGTCAGTGTCGACTCAAGCATACATTATATTGCAACAAATGCAAAATAAGGACATCTACAGTCGGTCTGCTTCAAAGACCAGAAACAGCTACAGCTTGAAAGAGATTCTTCAGGATCTGAAAATGAGGAAGAAATATATGAAATACATAAAATACCTATGGAGAATAGCACAGATAAATTCAATATTACACTACAATTAAATGGAAAAACTCTTACATTGGAATTTGATACCGGAGCTGCAGTTACTACATGTTTTAAAGAATATTTCAAAAATAACTTTAGAAACCTGAAACTAAAAAGAACATTAGTTAAATTAAGAACTTACCCTGGTGAATCAATACAACCCATTGGAACATCTGATCTAAATATTAAATATGAAATTATACTTCTTATAGACTTATATAGACTTCTCTTCAACTGTGTCCTTGAAAAGGTTATGAGAGAATGGCGCAAGGAACTGAACAATTTAGGTGCTCAGAGTGGTATCTACCTGGGACGTAAGAACGATGGACTGGTTGTGGATTGCTTGGCCTTTGCAGATGACTCCTCAGGGTGCTCCTCTCGGTGTCCCACCTATAGCACGTGTATATAGTGTGTGCCACGCTGTCTTCCTCCCCGCAGTACTCGCAGAGGCTGTTAGAGGCTCTTCCTATTTTGTGGAGATAGTCCCAGAAACACCCATGGCCACTGAGTACCTAAGAGAGGTATTAATTTACTTCTCCGTGCTTCCTGGTGATCCATTTTTCCACGTCGTTTATCAGGAGTTTGGTCCACTGTCCCTTGGTGCTTGCTTCTGCCATGTCCAAAGTAGGTCTCTTCTAGCCGTCTTTTTTATTTCTTTTTTTCTCTGGATCTGTGAGTATATGTATAGCCTCTCCACGACTAGCAGCTCTATTGGGGGCATGCCCGCAATTACTAGTGACGCCTCCCTAGACACGGTCCTGTAGGCACTGCTGGCTCGAATTGCGAGCGTTCTCTGAACCGCTCCCAGATTGTGCTTGGTGACTTCCACGTTCATGGCTCTTGCCCATACTGGGGTAGCATATAACATTGCCGAATGCGCTACCGAGCACAGCAGTTTTCTTTTGCTGCTTCTAGGTCCTCCGACGTTAGGCATTAGCCTTTCCAACGCGCACAGGGTTTTTTGGGCTTTATCGGCTGCTTTTTTAACGTGCTCTGGGAATGATAGATTTTTATCTATTTCAATCCCTAAGTATCTTATAGCACTCTTGTGTGATGACAGAGTACATCAGCCCCCAAACCGACTAATCAACCACCTTCTGGCAAAACGAGAATAAAGGGACCGAGAAGGTTATTAAAGAACTGGGAGTAACAGATCTCAAAAAGAAAGGAAGGAAAGGTCCCCCTGGACAGAAGAGAGAAAGGTGTTACACCGGCAGAAGATGCGACAATACTGGGCGAACGTTAAAGCCTAACAGTTGAACAAGCGTGGTCCAAAGTAGGCCTATTCGAAAGAAAAAGAAGAAAGTTGACCCATTTGTTAGAACAGAATGGATAAGAAATCTAAATCTACAATTTGATATAAATTCTATTAATAAATAAGAAAATGATATTTCAGAAAACGAATTCAAAGGAAAATTAGAGATATTACTTGAAGAATATAAAGAGTTATTTTCAGAAGAGATTGGGAAAATAAATGATTATCAAGCTACATTCAAATTAAAAGAAGGAGGAGTACCCATATTCTTGAAACCACGTCCGGTACCATTCGCACTAAAAACGCTAAATTGGAAAATGAAATTGACAGAGAGAAATTGCAGGCATAGTTGGGCAAAAATTTATTGTGAAAACAATTAACAATTAAATTGCGAGATTTAATTGCAACTAACAATTAAAATAATTAATTGTAATTGCAATATATCACAATTAACAATTAATTAATTGTTAATTGTAAAATTTTGCAATTACAATTGATTAATTGTTAATTGATTGATGCACTTTTACAATTACAATTAACAATTAATAAATGTCGGTTAGAAGATGTTTATTATACTCCAATGTATCACTTGCCATAATGCGTAAGTGAAATAGTTATTTACATTAGTGTGGAAAGTTTGATTTTACAACGCGACAGCTCCTTTGGGAAACGAGCCCGAAGGGCGAGTTCCGCATTAGCTGGAGCGCTGTAAAATCGTTTCCGCACGAAATTTGTATAATTTTTTTGGCCGACAATTATTATTTAAGAAGCAAATAGACCCTCCGCCTCAACTTCCGGTCCCCATCCTGCTTCCGGTTCCCGCCCCCACTTCCGGTTCCAGAACCGGAAGTTTGAGTGTGAACCGGAAGTTTGAATGGGAACCGGAAGTTTGAGTGGGAACCGGAAGTGTGAGTGTGAACCAGAAGTGGGGGTGAGAACCGGAAGTGGTGTGGGAATCAGAAGTGGGAGCGAGGTTGGGGGCCCGAAGTGGAGGGTCGAACCATCAACGAACCATCTTTCCCAACTATTTAGATTATTTACAACATTGGAAATTATTTTTTGGCCTTCTGAATTGTAAAGCTAGCTTTGACATCGTGTATACATCAAGCGAAACTAGAATTTTACTCACTATGTTGCAAAGTCCGGCTACAATGCGGTAAAGTCACATTCCCGCATTGTAGCCGTACTTTCCCGCATTGTGCCAAATAAAATAATTTCCAATATTGTTAATAATCTAAATAGTTGGGAAAGATGGTTCGTTCGGGACCCTCCACCCCCACTTCCGGCACTCAACCTCGCTCCCACTTCCGGTTCCTACCCCACTTCCGGTTCCCACCCCCAATTACGGTTCACACTCACACTTCCGGTTCCCACTCACACTTCCGGTACGCACCCCACATCCGGTTCACGAACCAAAAGTAGGGAAACCAGAAGTAAGAAAATTTTTAGAACCGGAAGTGGGGGTGGGAACCGGACGTAGGGAAATAGACCACTTCCGGTCCCATACCCTCGCCCCCCACTTCCGGTTCCCACCCACTTCCGGTTTCCACCCCAACTTCTGTTTCCCATCCACTTCCGGTTCCCACCTCTACTTCCGGTTCCAAAATTTCACCACTTCCGGTTCCGACCCCCATTTCCGGTTGCAAAAATTTTCACAGTGCTGGTTCTCACTTCCGCTTCTAGAAGTGGGGTGGGAACCGGAAGTGTAAGTGGGAACCGGAAGTGTGAGTGTGAATCGGAAGTGGAGGTGGGAACCGGAAGTGGGGTGTTAACCGCAAGTAGGAGCGAGGTGGGGGGCCGGAAGTGGGGGTGAAGGGTCCAGAACAAACCATCTTTCCAAACTATTTAGATTATTTACAATATTGGAAATTATTTTATTTGGCACAATGCGGGAAAGCACGGTTACAAGGGAGGGATACACGGTGACAAGAGGGAAAAGTTTTTACATTCTTCAAATAGTATTAATTGTTAATTGTAATAATAAACAATTGATGATTAAGTTAATTGTAACTAAAAATTACAATTTTAATTGCAATTAAATTAATTGTAAACCACAATTATTGGATTTTATTGAAATTGATTTCAATTTCATCTCACAATTAAACAGTTAATTCAATTAAATTAATTGCAATTGATTTAATTGCAATTAAAATTGTAATTGTTTGATTCTACAATTTAAAAATTAATTGAATTATGCCCAACATTGATTGCAGGGTATTAGAAAAAATCACATATTCACAGTGGGGTACACCAGTAGTTCCTGTAATCAAACAAAATGGAAAGGTACACTTATGTGCTGATTATAGAGCACCATTGAATACAAATTTGGAGAATGATAACTACCCAATACCAAGAACTGAAGAAATATTTTAAAATTAAGTGGTGTAAATATACTTTTGCACATTAGATATAAATCAAGCATATTTAAACGACTAATGAAGATACTGCAGAGATGTAAACCATAAGTAAATGGGGGGTAAAAAGATTGATGAGTAAAAAAAGGGGACCTACAGGGTAAAAAGATTGATGTTTGGAGTGATGTTTGCACCAAATGTTTTGGCAAAGATATATATATATATATATATATATATATATATATATATATATAAAATATATCAAAGATATATATATATATATATATATATATATATATATATATAAAATATATCAAAGATATATATATATATATATATATATATATATATATATATACACAATTATTTCAAAGAATTATAATGATATTTCAGAAATTACAAAAATGTGGATTACGCCTAAATAAGAAGAAATGCCAATTTTTCCAAAAAACTATTAATTACCTGGGACACACAATAAATGAAAAAGGATTACATCGTACAGATGACAAAGTAAGGGACATAAAGAACAGTCCACGTCCAACAGATGTATCATCTCTCCGCACTTTTCTTGGAATGGTAAATTATTATTAAAACTTCCTATCCAACTTGGCATCAAAGCTTAATAATCCACTCTACAAGCTATTACAGAAAGATACCAAATTAATATGTTCAAAAGAATGTCAGAACGTTTTTCAAGAGTTAAAAGATGAAATTTGTAGAAGAAAACTACCGTTTGATGAAAAAAAAATTGCTTACAATTACTGTTAGATTACTTGTTACATTAGCTACAGATGCATCTCCTATCGGATATGGGGCCGTACTGTCACACATTATACCAGACAAGACAGAAAGACGAGAGTCCCTAATTCCTAGTTCCTAACAAAAGTAGAAAAAGGCTACAGCCAACTAGATAAAGAAGCAGCAGCACTTATAAGGGGACTGAAAAAAATCTTGCAATACTGTTATGGAATTATAAAAGAAAAATTACACTGAATATAGATAACCAACCATTGGCCAGAATACTACATCCCGAAAAAGCTACACCAGCAACTACAGCTATAAGACTGGAGCACTATGCTAATTTTCTAGCAGGTTTTGACTATGAAATAAAGCTACGTAAGACTTACGAACATGCAAATGCAGACTACTTTTTAAGATTAAAAAATTCCCCTAAAACCAGTCCAGACAATCGTACAGATGATGATTGCTTCTACTTAAATCAAATAGCTGAAATGCCAATAACATTAGAAGAAATTAAAGAAGCTACGAAGAAAGACACAGAACTACAAAAGTTATACGTAGACATCCTATCAGGCAAAGAAGATTCTAAAAGACTTCATGAATTTTCTTTACAAGACAACTGCATATTGTATGGAATAAAAATAGTAATTCCAAAGAAACTACAACCTACGATTTTAGAAGAGCTTCACACTGCCCATACCGGAATTGTTAAAATGAAAGGACTAGCAAGAAGTTATGTGTGGTGGAAAAATATTGTTGCAGACATTGAACAGATGGTAAAGAAATGCAGAGTGTTGTTTAATTCAGAAGAACCCTACAAAAGTAGCAGTATATATATGGGAGTACCCAAATTAACCATCGAGTCGTATTAATATTGACTATGCCGCGGTCCGGCATCAAAGGAGGCTATCTCAGAAGACAAGATAAACTGGTATGAAATAACGGAACATTTTAAAAATCTTAAGGTACATTATGAATTAATAAAACAGAAAACAGTGAAAAGTGCTTTTAAATCCATTTCTAAAGAAAATGGATATAGACAAATAGCGATAAAGGTTAATCCTGAAATAAAAAATTTCTACATGGACGATGAGGGCAATTTCTGTATTCAAGATATTTATTTAGAAGAATATGAAGAAAATAATGAAAAAGGGAAACCAAGAAATACAGATGAACATTTATTGAAAAGGATAAAAGAACTTGAAAAGAAATTGTCATCTCAGAACATTTTAAGTGTGAGTGAATTAGAAAAAAAATTCTTAATAAGTAAATTTAATGATACAAGTGAACCTACAAAATGGTTTGAAAATTTTGAGAAATAATGTGAAATGTATAATGTAACATCAGATGAAATGAAAATAGAAACTATAAAACTATTCCTAGGAGGTAGCACTATGGATTGGTACCAAGCTAACTTAATTAAACTAAAAATCTCTGACTGGTTTAAGTGGAAAGAATCGTTTATCCAAACTTTCAAAAGGAATAACTGGGAACCAATTAGAAAAGCATTTTAAATATTTTGATGGATCAGTAATGAATTATGTGATGAAGAAAGAACGTTTATTACTGGAGACTGATCATAATATTCCGGAACAAACAAGATTATATCTCATAATTTATGGATTGCCTATTCAGTTACAAGATAAATTGGAGAGAGAAAGAATCAATAATATGAAAAATCTTACAGATGAACTCAAGAAATTTGGAGATGAGTCTAAGAAGAGATCAATAAGGAATGTGAATAAAGAAGCTAAAAGAAAAAAAAAATACCCGCTTATAATAAAGAAGAAGAGAAGAAACCATGTAAAACATGTGAAAAATTGGGTTTCAAAAAAAGATTCCATCCAAAACAATTATGTTGGAATTATAAAAAAATAAATGAAATAAATTTGAATAAAGAAGAACGGACAGATGAACTTATAGAGGAAGATTTAAACTAAGAAGCCCACACCATGTGCTTTAATAAAGATAGAGGTACATGCAAATAACAAACACAAAATAAAAGCTGTATATGATAATGGCTCTACTTGTTCTTTAATAAATAAAAATATCATTCATCTTTTGAAAGCTGAATTATTTAATAACAAAACTTTATTAAAAACTATAAATGGTGTGGACTTTAGTAAAAATCGGGCGAAAATTCACTTAAAAATCGGAAAAATTGAAGATAATATAGAAGCTATAGTGATAAAAAGTAATAATTTTAACTATGATTTGCTACTTGGTTTGGATTCAATAAAATAGTTCAAACTTATTCAAGACGAGAATTTACAAGTTAAGCAAAAATGGAAGAACGAATTAATCGACATAAAAAAAATATAAGAAGATGAAAAATATGAATTCAATTTAGGAGAGGAGGAAGTGATCATTAATAAAAAATTTATAAAAGATTATTGTAAAGAAGAATTAAATCATTTATAAAAAAAATAATAATGAGAAAATAAAAGAAATAATAATTTACTTCCAAAATTGCTTTGCTAAAGATAAATTTGACATAGGAACTATAGGAAATGCGGAAGCCCAAACAAAACTAAAGCAAGATAAATTCATTTTCAAGAAACCATACAGATGTTCTTTCCCAGATAGGGTTGAAATAGAATCCCAAATATCAAAACTTCTAGAAAAGGGTATGATAGAAGAATCCAATTCACCATTCGCTTCTCCAGTAACACTAGCTTAGAAAAAAGAAGATGGGAGAAAAACTCGATTAGTAGTCGACTACATAAAATTAAACAATATAGTGCTACCAGAAGTTCAGCCTTTTCCTAGGATAGATGATCTTGTGGACAATGTAAATGGTTGTTCATGGTTCACAGCAGTGCATATTAACTCTGCTTTTTGGTCGATACCTATCAGATTGAAAGACCGGAAGAAGACAACATTCATAACACAGAAAGGTCATTATCAATGGAAAGTACTACCATTTGGTTTTAAAAATTCTCCAGCCATATTCCAGAGAGCATTAGTAACTATAATTAGGAAAAATGGATTGGAAGAATTTTGTGTCAACTATATTGACGACATTCTGTTTTTTTCAGTCATTCGGTCAACATGTAAAACACTTACAATCACTGTTCGAAACCTTAGAGCAGGGGTCTCCAAACTACGGCCCGAGGGCCACACCCGGCCCGCGGACAGATTTTGTCCGGCCCGCGGAGAGCTAGCATACTTGAAAACTCCTTTTAGAGAACATATATTGTAAATTAAATTTAGTTTACTGAAGTATTCTAATTTTATGTTGAATAATTATTAATATGACATCTACATTGATATGGTCATGGGCTAACTACTCATAACATTGTTGTAGGCTTATTGTTATTATTTTTGTGATAAGTTGGATAAAGTAACAATTTATTGTCAAAGCACTCAAAGTTTCGATTGCAAAATCGATAGGAAACTCAGTATCAGTGGTGTGGCTGAATATTTCACATGTTTTAAAATGTGAAAAACATTTACTTCGTAGTTGTGATTGAAACAGTATCAATTTCTTCCGGAATGATTTGATATTAGTGTATAAATCAGGAAGATGCTGGTTTTCTCCTTGCAATCCCAAATTCAGTTCGTTCACATGTTTTGAAAAATCAACATAGAATGCTAACTTCCACAGCCATGCGTTGTTTTGTAATTCAGTAAGAGGGCGATGCTTTTCATTCAAAAAAATTTCGATCACTGCTCGAAGTTCAAAAAAGCGGTGAAGGACTTTCCCACAACTAAGCCAACGTACGGCAGTATGATAAGGTAAGTTCTCATTTTCTCCAATATCTTCAATAAATTGTCGGAATTGTCGGTGATTCAGCCCAAAAGATCTGATAAAATTAACAGTTGATATGACTGGTTTCAGAACTTCAGAGATATCCAAACAGTTTCCGCACAAAGACTGTTGATGAATGATACAATGTAAGACTAATGGTTTTGAACCACCGTCATTTTCTACAGCCTTTGACACAAGAGCGTCCACTCCTTTATCTTTCCCCCTCATGTTTTTGCCTCCATCAGTTATATATAATACATTTCAAGTTTTTCCATCGAAGGTTCTTTTGATTAATGGCCATTTCAACTCCTTTAAAAATGTCTGTACCAGTAGTTGTGCCATGAATACTATACATATCAAGAAGTTCTTCATGCACTTCATAGCTTTTATCTACTCCTTGAATATAAATCCACACCTGAGCAGTATCTGACACATCCGTTGACTCATCCAAGGCCAAAGAAAACCACTCAACGTGTCCATTTTTCTCGAACAGTTGATATATTTTCAGCGATGTTTTCTACCCTTCGAGCCACAGTGTTTGCTGACATACTGACAGTTTTTAATAAATTTACCTTTTCAGGGCACATTTCTTCGGCTACTGCAATTATGCATTCTTTGATCATTTCTCCATCGGTGAATGGTTTTCCACGTTTTGCAATTTCAAGAGCCACATGAAAGCTGGCACGAGTTGCAGCCTCTTGTTCAGTTTTGAGTTTTGTAAATGAAGATTGCTGCGATGTCAATCCGCGCTTCATAGCTTCGAATTTTTCTGTCCGCAAACTTCCTGTATATTTTGAGTAATTTTGAAAATGTTTTGTTTCATAATGACGTTTAATGTTATATTCCTTGAGAACGGCTATGCTTTCATTGCAAATCAAACATAGCGCCTTATTACTGGACTCAATTACGAAATACTGAATGTTCCACTGATCTTTGAATTTTCGGCATTCACTATAAATTTTTCATACTACTAAATCACACACAAAAGCAACAATTCAAATCAAAATACTGTTACAAAGACGTCTTAAACTTAAACACGCACAAAAACGTTTTAAGGAGGTACGCACTATTTTATTTCACAACAGTGTTATGACTTGTGGTTGCGCCACTAGCCTTCTTATATATTCCAATTACTGCCATCTAGAAGTGAGTGGAAGACACCAGAACTTTCTCGAACCAACGAGATTTCTCTGTACGTGCTATTAGCGCCATCTGTTAGCGATGTGTCCGCTTGTGTCCACCAGATGTCGTGTCACGTTACTCCTCATGGCTCGTACTCTACGACTAATCTAGAAATTACAGATAATGACAGGAAAATTAATAATATGCAGTGTTGCCGTTTTGCGGACTTTAGTCCGATTTGCAGCCTTTTTTAAACGTTGCGTACTTTTTCGGACTTTTTTTTCATCAGTGGACTATTTCACTTTTTACCACCGGCAACAATGATAATATGGTTTTGGCCCTCGGAACTTACTGGAGTAATCAGTATGGCCCTAAGGCTGTAAAGTTTGGAGACCCCTGCTTTAGAGAAAGAAGGAGTAAAATAGAAAATTAGTAAATGCACTCTCGCTAAACAGTCTATAACATTTTTAGGACATGTAATAGAAAACGGAAGAGTTCACCCTATAAATGACAACCTGATGGCAATCAAAGAATTTGAACGTCCAAGAACACAAAAAATGGTGCGTCAGATATTAGATAAAATAAATTTTTACAGGAGATTTATAGATCATTGCACTCAAAGACTAGAACCATTACATAAACAATTAAAGAAAGATGTAAAATTTGAATGGACAAATGAATGCGAAAAAGCATTTAATGATATTAAAGAATATTTATGTTCCTCACCGATCTTAGCTATTTATGACAAAGTCAAGGATGTTGTCATAGAAGTAGATGTAAGGCCGCCAAGGACTAGGAGCAGTGATAAAACAAACACATGAAGACGGTATACTACAGCCAGTAGGATATGACACCTAGCCAAACGAAGAAAGAAATAATCTATCTTGAATGCTTAGCAATCAAGGAAGCAATTCGATACTGGCAATATTATCTAATCGGTAAAGAAGAACTAAACCTCAGATCTAAATCTAGAACAGACGAACCTTTGGGAGATTTGATTTTGTATTTATCCCAATATAATTCTAAAATAATATACACTGCCGAGCATAAAATTAGGGTCACTCCATAATTTGAAGTTATTTTAGAAATTTTTAGATTTTTACGTGTTTTTTCGGTTGTAACAGTTTACTAATTGATTGCTTGAATAAAACAAAAGTTTTTGTTGTTCAAAGTTTATTGAAAGTAATGAAAATGAACAATTTTAATTTGATATGCTAAGTAATGAATATGAACAACTTTACATTTATATGCTTTTGTTGAAACAAAAGAAAGTTTAAGGACTTCAGTAGTGGGTATTCCCTCCTCTGGCAGTGACATCAGCTTGCAAACGACGTGTCATGCTCTGGATTAGATTTTGGATCACGTTCTGCGGAAGATGTCCCATTCTTGCACCAGTATGTCGCGAAGCTCTCTAGAATTTCTGGGGGCCGGCACATGTCTCCGTAAAAGTTTTCCCATGTCATACCAAATATGGTGAATTGGATTTAAATCTGGACTGCGAGCTGGCCAAACAAATCGCGTGATTTCACACTCGTCAAGAGACTCAGTAACTATCCGAACAGTATGGGGCCGTGCGTTATCATGCATAAATGTTGCGTCGTCTCCAAGAATAACCATGAATGGTAAAACATGGTCTTCTAGAACCTCTGTCAGATACCTATGCGCAGTCAACGTCCCATTCTCGATAAAGACTAACTCCGTGCGAGTGTCAAAAGATATGCCTCCCTATGCCATATGTGATCCTCCGCCAAATGGTAGTCGCTCGGCATTACACGCTTGAGCATATCTCTCGCCTTATCGTCACCACACTCTTACATGTCTAACTGAGCCCGTAAGACAGAATTGCGGTTCATAGAAAAACAATACGCGTCTCCAATCCGCTATTGTACAAGTCAAGTGTACTCGTGCAAAATTCAACCTCGCAATCCGGTGTGCACGGGAAAGCGGCGGTCCAGTAGCTCTAGTTCGAGAAGATAATCCAACAGCATAAAGTCGTCTCCTAACTGCCCACTCACTTATGTTTACATTTCTCACTTCTTGCAGGTGATTTCGAAGGGAAACTGCTGTGACTGTTCGGTTTCTCAAAGCACTAGAAACGAGAAAGCGGTCATCCTTAGCTGTTGGAGTTTTGCCTCAGCCTGAACAAGGTCCTCGAGTGAGCAGACCTGTCTCTTCCAACCGCCGCCATACTCGTTGTACACTCGAGAGACTTACACCAACCTTTCTTGCAGTTTCGCGCTGAACGCGACCGTCTTCTAAAACAACGGGATTTATGCTCATTGCAAAACACTAACAATGACAACAATTTACAACAGACAGACGACACCACAGAAACAAATGCTATGCTGTCCTTAAACTTTCTTTTGTTTCAACAAAAACATATCAAAGTAAAATTGTTCATTTTCATTACTTTCAATAAACTTTGAAAAAGAAAAACCTTTTGTTTTAGTCAAGCAATCAGTTAGTAAACTGTTACAACCGAAAAAACACGTAAAAAACTATTTTTTTTTTAAATAACGTCAAATTACAGAGTGACCCTAATTTTATGCTCGGCAGTGTATAAAAAAGGTTCAGAAAATAGAAGCTGACGCATTGTCAAGGAATCCAATATTGGAAACTTTCGAGAATGAAGATGATTGTTTAAAACTTATAAATATGATAAAAATAGAAGAGATAGGGAAGATCAATCCAAAATCAAAAACGAAATAAAACAAGAAAGACATATAATAAAAGAAGGCAATATAAATTATAAAAATACAAAAAAAGAATTCATGTGTCTCAAGAAATGGGTTTAGAATTAATAGAGAAAATACATCAATTCTTTGGACATATTGGAAATAAACAAATGATACTCAAATTAAGGCCTTATTATTACTTTCAAAATATGGACATAATTATTAGTGAATACTGCAACAAATGCCAGTACTACTACTTATGTATATTTATTACCTCTACAGGTTTATAAATGGATTCCAAAATTTTATACATAAAACAATACATATATAAATAAAACTAATATAGTATATAAATCAAAAAGAAACGTATGCTAATAAAACTAAATAATTCACTAAAAACCTAAACTTGCTATTCCAATTCAGCTCTTGAGATCCTTTTCTGTAGTTCCCCCATGGATCTGTTCTGGGACGGTACAAATGCCAGTATATATATACAACAAATCTGTATAAAAAAATAAATCTAGAAGAATGAGACCGATAAGCTATTTGTCAAAACTGGGACCCGCTACAGAACCCTTTGATGTAATGTCATTAGACACTATAGGAGGTTTTGGAGGTAACATATCGTCTAAGAAATACATGCATCTGTTAGTAGATCACTTTACTAGATATGCTTGGATACTAACGACTAACGGTCAAAACTCGGAAGACTTTAATAAACTAATACAGCCTATAGCAAAGGAAAATAGAATCAAGAAATTACTGGTGGATCAATTAATATGCATTCAAATCAAGAAAATTCAAAGAATATATGAATAAACATAATATAGAGCTAATCTTCACTGCAGTGGACAATCCACAATCAAATGGCCTTAACGAACGATTAAATCAGACGCTCGTCAATAGAATAAGATGCAATAAACGAAGAGGGTTGCAAAGAACCATGGTTGCAATGAACCAAATCAGCACAAAAAAGCACTGAGGAATATAATAAAACAGTGCATACTTCTACGAGATTCTCTCCGGCATATCTACTATACGGTGAAAATTCTGAAGTGATTCCAGAAGAATTGCAGATAAAAAGAAATCTGGAAGAAGATAGAAGGCTAGCAGCTCTATACTCAGAAGAGAGCTTTAAGAAAAATAAGAAGAGAATAGAGAATAGAAGGTCAGATAAAGAAATTAAAATAGGAGACCAGGAGGAGACACTAAGACCAATAGGAGACACTAAGGGAAATAAATTGAACAGAAGTAAACTAGAATAAATAAGGGAAGGCCATTTCGAGTTAAGAAGAAAATATCAAATACTATATTTGAAATAGAGGATAATAAAAAACTAGGAAGTAATAAATACCATATAAACCAACTAATCCCATACTCTTTTAATTCTGGGAATTAAAAGAGTCATTAGGGAGATATAAATCTAAAATACCCCATTTTAAATTTAGGCGCCACCAACTAGGGACAGTTAATATGGTAAGTTGCCAACACTGTTAGACTCAGTTTATAACTCATTATCGATCGTCACGACACGTGTTACATTTATTTTATATATTTGATTATCGATCCTGAAGAAGCTATATTTAATCAATTCTATTGTTTTAGGTTTTTTAGAGTTGATTATAATCTTGTACATATTATCTTAATTATTCAATTGTAAATTTAATACAAATAAAATCTATTGTTTTAGCAATCAATTAAAGTAGTACTTTTAATCAACTTCCATACAAGGAAATAAAAGCTATGGAAAATGAAGGAGAATCTCTAAAGGATAAATTACAGAATTTCCTGATTATGTACAGGAAAACCCAATCGTACAACGGGGTTGAGCCCAGCTGAGATGATGTTCAAAAGACTGTATAGAACAAGGATTGATTTGGTAAAGAGACCACAAGAAATGAGTACAAGGAAGAAAAAATTAAAGTATTTAAAGAATTCAAAAATGAAGACAGGGTACAGATAAGAATGTATGACAGAAATAAATGGAAATTCGGAAATATAAAAAGCAGAAAAGCAAAATTGCATTATGAAGTAGAGGTTGAGGGCAGGATACACCAAAGAGGACATGTGGATCTAATCATAATGACATCATGTATGAGAGACAACCCAGACATGACCTACTTATACAACACAAAGGAACCGGAAACTATACCGTCTCGAAGCTATCATAATGTGGAGTCAGTCGTGTTCGGGGGTGTTAGTAATCTACCAAAAACCTGATAATAAAATGCACTTATCTATGCTAAAAAGCATAGATAAGTGCGCAGACAATGTCAAAAAAGATAAAAATAGAGGATCAAGGCACAATGTTTCTGTACAACACTACGGCAAACGAGATCATAGAGATTGTCTCAAAAATGACAAATAAGTATGAAAAGTATTCTTGTCTCGAGCTACTTATATACGATACTTTTGCCTCGAGCAGAGTGTATTTCCCAATCTCCTAAAACTGGCAAAGGAAGTTTCAATTTAAAATAAAAAGGTCGCAGAAACGACCTTAACAACTATAGACTAATATCTATTCTGCTTGTATTTTCAAATATATGGGAAGCAATTCTGAAAAGAAGGATCATTAGTTTTATCAATGAATTTAGAAGAAGCAAGTCGGCTGTATCAGCAATGGTTGATGTGAGTGTCTTCTGGAAGCCCTGGACACCAAAGACCACTCAACGATTTGCTGCTGCAACCTAAGCAAAGCGTGTGACTGTGTCGCTCACATCAATGGTTGATGTGAGAGTCTTCTGGAAGCCCTGGACAAGAAAGAGCACTCAACAATTTGCGGCGGCGACCTAAGCAAAGCGTTTGACTGTGTCGCAGAGAAATATTATTGGAGAAATTTGTTGTGAAGGTGGGTGGAACCACCGCTGACTCCAATTTTGTGAGAGAGGAACTCCTGATCGCTGAGATAGTTTTACCTATCTCGGGATCTTGTAACTGATATGGTCTGGCATTCGTAAGGCACCAAGTGTGACAACTTAATAGAAGTTGTAGGCAGAATAAAGATGTATATTTATAAACAAATATAATTAAAAAATTAAGCCTGTGAACTAATACAAGTTAACAATACTTAATAACTTAAACAACTAACTTAAACCAGATCAGGGTAAGATATTTATATCTTCCTGGTGGCACTACGTGAGGTTACATATCCCTTATTCAAATATGGGGATGCTCCTCCTATTTGACTCCTCCCTAATGCGACTTTAGCGTCGTTTCAACTTAAGCCGTAAGTCGTAGCGCATACACAATATATTTATGTGGTATTACTGAAAATGTTCCCAAAGATACTAACAACCTGGTCTACCTGATTAACTTGGTGGGAACATTTTTTGTATTTTATGTGCCTTTCCGAAAATTGCCATTCGGGTAATAAAAAAATATCCCTTGGAGATATAAATCCCTGCAAGTGATTAACCAAAGTGATTACCCAAAGAGGTCTGACGGGAATTAGTGCGACATGTGGATGTTCTAATGATAATTAAACTAAAAGAAATATTGGCTATTACATTATATCCGTGAGATCAAGGGATCACTAAGGAATGTTTCTAAACACGTGGGTTGGGATGGTTTTTATTACAAGAAATTATAATATTAGGGGATAAGGGTCCCACCTATAAAATCATACCTACAAAATCAGTACCAACTTACGCAGAATCGGGGTAAAATGCGAAAGCAAGAAAAAGATTAGTTTGGTGCACAAGAGTCGATACTGTGCCCCATTTTATTTATCCTATATATAAACTACCAACCTTCGATCATCATATCTAGAGAAAAGTGCTTTGTGAAAAGTCTGTTGTCACCAAACCATTTTTAAGCTTCTGTTAGGGAATGGTTTGAGAGTTGAAGAAGGGTTACGTAGTCTGCATCTACGTAACTCTTCTTTAACTCTCAAACCATTCACTAGTCGAAGTTTAAATATGGTTTGTTGGCATCAGACTTGTAATAAATTTGGATAACACGCAAAGGTTGATCACGGCAAGAAGAAGCATGGTTGCAGATGATATCACCATAAACCTGCGCGGATTCACAATAGATAGCTCTTTGATATTTTGGGCGAACCAAATAAATCTCATGTCTAAGAAGCTTTTGTCTGCTATATATACGATACGTCGAATTAACCCCATAGAAAATGAAGAAACGAAATGATTATTTACACATACCACTATACAACTATGTATGGAATGTATGTATTCTACATACGAATCTCGAAAAAAATTCAAAAAAAAAATAAAAAATTTATCATTTCGTTCGAAAAATATGTGCTTTTTTGTTATTTTTTTTTTATTTTCTCGAGAACGATAAAAAGCAGCAAAATTATTTTCGGCAAATAGAAACTACACGACAAGACGATCAAGTTCATGTGTAAATTGTCCGGAAAGATTCAATAATTCGACGTGAAATTTCAAATGCCCGCTGGAAATTCACGACATTCCGAGATCACTACTCTAGTGCCGAAATTTCTTCAAAATTTCTTCAATTCTTGCAGAGGATAGTGAACGGATAGAGCTAGCGAAATATAATTTGAATATATGTAATCAGCAGCAAAAATGCTTTCAGAAACGTTTTTAAATTTTGCTGTAATTAAAAAAATAACGATTTTGACAAAATCGATTTTCTTGCATTTCATCGTTTCCGCGGTCTAGACTCCCCGTATCGATAGTATTTCCCAACTGAAAGCCTCCTAGGGAATAATATATACGTTTTACGACTAATTTTGGGACGCTGAATCGATTGGTGAAGACTAGAAATCTCGGTGGTGAGCCGTTCAAAAGTTATGACAGCGTGAAATCAGTCGGAAATGCGAGATGGTGTACAGCGAAAAAATATCTAAAACTTGTTTATTTGTAACTTTAGACCGAAATAAACTGGAAAACTGTTTTCAGCACTTCGATTTCCTTCGGGTAACCAAAAAAAAACACGAAAAATTTTTCCAAAAAATGTATCAACAAAATATTATATTCATTCATTCATAAGTTTCATTCGATTTTCTCGAGAACGGCAAAAAGCAGCGAAATCATTTTCGGTACACGGAAACCACACGAAAAGGCGAACAAGTCGATGTGTAAATTAGTCGATATCGATAGTCGATGTTAAATTGTTATATATTCAATAATTCGTCGAGATATTTCAAACTGAAATGTACCCGATTCTCGATTTGTATGGAATTATGCTGTGGTGTTGAGCTCCTGAAGCAAACATAATCTTTCTACAACAAAAAGGGCAATACGAGCAATTGCGAGATTAGGATAGCTACATAGCTGCGGAAATCTTTTCACGCGAAGAAAATAGTGAGAAGTATACACGACACTCGAAGGTTCATAATCATTAGACTCGCGGAAAACACTTTATCCAGCCCAAATACAGACCTCAAAGACGCAGAGATGTTTTGGCGTGAAAGCATACAACGTGCTACCGGCCGAATTCAAGGTAGACAACTCAAAATTATTCAGAAGAGGACTGAGGGCACTCGTGACAGAACAAGTCTATTACAGTAGGTATACAGGACTTCCACAAATTATAATAATTAAATTAAACTATATTCTGTTTTGTTCATATGTTTATATGTGTTATATCTTGTTTCTGACTTGTCATGTAACATTTGATGACAAATAAACTTATTATTATGTAACTGTACTATTTATGTCTATATATCAGCTATGCTATATAAGCATTACGAAATAACATAAAGAAACAACTTCCAACTAGTATTTTACGACACATTATTTATAATAAATATAGTTTAAATAGTGATTAGACAAATAATTTATCTCCTTGAAAACCTCATAGCCAATGCAAAATTAAATCACAACGGATAATTTTGCAATTTTAATTGCAAAAAAAAAAATTTTATTTAAAAATATACTCTCATTAAACTATAATATTCCATGTGGAAAATATTTTCGGTTAATTATATCATCAATCGTTATGTCAGTTAGATAATTTTTTTAATTATTTTCCGCGAAACTACGTCGCACGAAACATAATCACTAAAAAATATATTAGCAGCATATTAATTAAAAACTAGTTTGCGTAATATTTTTCCATATAGACTCTCAACTCATACTTTGAAGCACACAATATTTACAAAAAACACAGTATTTGAGTTGTTTTAAATCATTTTCTAATGTTGATAACTAATCCAAGTTTATTTCTCAAATACGTTAAATGTCGTAGAATAGGATTATCGGTAATTAATTTAACGCTTATTTAATTCTTAGGGCGGAGTGACTCAATTGTGCCAATAAAATTTCATTAAAAATATTTCATTCTAGGTGACTATTGATATTTAAAAACTAGCCACAATAACAAATTTATATTCTTCTGTAAATTTATTTGGGAATATTTAAACGACTTTCCTCTCAATCGTATCGCTCGTCTCCGAGCATCGTGGCAATGGTATGACCTAGGGATCATATTTGTTGTACTTGTTGTCTCCATTCTTCCCTGTTTTTAGCAGCTTTCAATCGCGTACAGTTGCGCCTATGGCTTTGGATATTTGATCCACATAGCGCGATGCTGATCTTGCTCGTGGTCTCTTACTCTCTATCTTTCCTTGGACTATCAATTTATCAAGTGAGTGGTCCTTTCTTCGCATTATGTGACCGAAGTACCTTAGGATGGACTTTTTTACAGCTTTGCTCAGTCGGTTGACGACGTTAAGTTCTCGTAGAATGGATTTATTAGCACGTTTTTGATATCCTGAGCATGCGTCTCCAGATGTACATTTCAAACGCATCAATTCGTCTTCTGTCAGCCATTTTTAGTGTTCAGGATTCCGCAGCGTATGTGACTATAGGAAATATAAGTGTCTTTATGACTACCATCTTGGTTCCTTTAGAAATTCTCTGATCCTTCCAAATACGTGAAATTTTGGCAGGTTTTTCCCATAGCTATTTCCTTATTTCCTTTTTACAGCTTACAGTTTGCCAAATGCTACCAAATTTGTGAGCCCAAATACACGAACTCCTTTACTACCTCGATTCCATCAATATGCGTTGGGCTTTGCAGTCTTTCTTGGGGTCGGTCTATTATCATTATTTTGGTTTTTGTTTTATTCATTTCAAGGCCCAGCTCTCCGCTGATTTCTTTCACCTTTTGGAGGAGGTTCTTGTTCTCTTCTTCCGTACTTCCCAGCAATGTTGTATCATCTGCGTAACGTAAATTTGATATTTTGCTGCCTCCTCTAGACATTCCTCCATCCATTTTCCGTAGAGATTGAATAAAATAGGTGAAAGGATGCACCCCTGACGAACTCCTTTGTATACTCTGAAGGGGCCACGGAGGTAGAATTGAAATGCCTGTATTTTCTTTTCTATGTTCTTTCTCATAGTCCATGTCTCAACACCGTAAAGCAACGTTGAATATATATATATATATATATATATATATATATATATATATATATATATATATATAACATTGAACGAAACGGTAACATGTGGGAAGGTTCAGCCTACGATTTGTTAACAGCTTCTGCATATACATGAAAGTTGTTCTCGCTATCTCTATTCGAGTTCGTACTTCTGAATAAGGTTCTAAGTCTTCCGTTAGCCAACATCCAAGGTACTTAAATTTCATTGATATACTTACCCATTAAGAAGGCCTCTTCCAGTCCTCATTACTTTAGAAATATCAGGATCTGCGTGTGATTCAAGGATTGCAACTCCTCTTCATCTGTAGGATGGGCGACAATCGACTACCGCACAAACTCCTATGGAGAAAACGACCTCCTGATTGTAGGAATCAACAACAAGCACCGAAAGCGACATGGTTGAAACACATAGAGAACGATCTAAAGAACCAGCGAGTGACAACAACCGAAGCAAGAACCAACCGATCGACCAGCATGAAAGCGTGTGGTGAGCAGAGCACGAACACCGAATATAGAACCAGACTCTCTGAAAAACTCCAAACACTATACAGTAGAAACACCAAAAAAATGGACGAGAACCAACTTTGGAAAAGGATGCAATCGGAAATGTTAAAAATGGCCAATGAATTCAACCACAAGCTTGAAAGAAGAAAAACGCGGATAACAGACAGAATATTGGAGGCTATACGGGGCAGAAAGGAACTAATATTGGCTTGAACAACGAAGAACGGCGTAAAGACTACAGTATACTATCCAAAGATATAAGGAAAATGTGTAAAGGAGACAAAAACGGCCATATATCGATAATATGCAGAGAAATCGAACACCATCATCAAAAAAATGCATCCAGAGACCTTTTTGCCAAAATCAGAGAGATAACCAGAAACTTCAAATCGCGAATAATTATAGAAAACAAAAAGGAGAAGTAATAACGGAGAAAACAGAGGTTGCAAAGAAATGGAGAGAATACTGTCAAAACTTGTTCAAAGATCAACCAGGAGACAACCCCCCTGAAATCCCAAACTCAGAAGATCAAGAACCAGAAATCCTTAAATCCGACGTGGAGTGGGCTCTCAAAAAGCTTAAACCTAGAAAATCTGCAGTACCTGACGGAATAGTGGCAGAAATGATTGACGTGTCTGATGAAAATAAGATAAATCTCCTGCATATTCAATGCAACAAGATCTGGATATCAGGAGTCTGGCCGACTGATTGGGCAACCTCAATATTCGTGCCAATCTTTAAAAAAGGAGCAAAGACCCAATGTTCAAATTACAGAACGATATCCTTAATATCACACGTCAGCAAAACACTGTTACATATACTTCACGACAGGTTGGAAGCATACATACATCCCAAAATCCCACAAGAACAAAAAGGTTTCATGCCAGGACGAGGCACGCGAGAGCACATCTTGAACATCAGACAGATAATTTAAAAACTAAGGGAGTTCAACAGACCTGGATACCTCTGTTTTATTGACTACAAAAAGGCATTCGATCATGTAAAATGGTGCAAATTATGGACCGTTATGCTGGAGATGGGAGTACCTAGACATCTTATTAGCCTCACCGCCAACCTATATCAATCTGCAGAAGCACAGGTCAGAATAGAAGTAGAACTAAGCTGGCCTCTTTGAGGAAGCAGCTTGAGAAGATTCAAGGACTGGCGTGTGCCTGCATCACGGAGGTGATGGGGTCATGTCATGGATGGGTTATGGGTTCCATTGCTGACAGCGACAATGGAATTGCTATTGGATCTGTCTCCGTGGAGGGGGTTGCCAGATCGGCGGGGGTTGTAAGGTTCAGTTCATATGCAGAGTTACCAAATACTATGAATCCATTGGAATCTATCCAAATATCTACCAAGCAGAGGTACATACAATCGAAAGATGTGCACAATTTAATTATCGCAAAACACGAATTGCTGTCCAGTCAGATATCGAAGCAGCCATCAAGGCCATTAGCACATACACCATCAGATCCAAACTGGTATGGAACTGTGTGAAGACGAAACGAGGAAGCCGACCACCTAGCAAACAAGGAATTCAGTAATCCCTTTATAGGTCCAGAACTATTCACTTTTTTTGTGGTACGAGTATGAACACCATCCACAAAAGTTTAGATAAAGAAATAAGAGAACAATGGATGAAAACCTGGAGAGAACTTCCATTCTTAAGACAATCCAAAGCAATGCTGAGATTTTTTAACCTGAAAAGAACAAAAGCTTGCCTGAAACTAAATAGGAACAAGCTTAGAATTCTGACAGGAGCCCTGACGGAACACCGCAGACTCACCTCAGGGCCATAGGCCTAGAGGAGGATGACATATACAGATTCTCCGGCTTCGCAGAGGAAACCTCCATACATTTGCTCAAAGACTGCAGAGCACTGTTCCGTAGGAGGCGGATCTACCTTGGGGCCCTTTGCTTGAAGGCTTTTGTAGAGGAGTTGCAGTCCTTGCATCTTACTCAAATCCTGAAATTCCTAAAGGAATCAGGACTATAAGAGGCGCTCTAAATGGGTAAGTATACCAACGATTAGAGGAAGATTGTGGGGTCCAATAAATCTATGAAGGTCGCAGTACAAGTCACCACCGAAATCTACAAATCTATAATAGCGTCAATCGGATCTTTTCTCCCTCCTGACTAAGTAGTTAGGACTACACAGACAGAATGTTCTTATACGGATCGTTTTGTCTGATCTTGTCTGGTTTTGATTGGTATTGTCAGGTTTTGTTTGATCTTAACCGGACTTTTTAGTCTTGTTGTGTCCTCGTCTGACTTTAAATTGATGCGATGTTTATTATTATCTATTCCATAGCCGGAGCTTGGACTCGACCTCGTAGCCAATACGCTGCTGCCGGTGCCGCTGGATTTCGTGCTCTGCTCACCACACGCTTCCATGCTGGTCGACCGGTTGGTTCTTGCTTCGGTTGTTGTCACTCGCTGGTTCTTTAGATCGTTCTCTATGTGTTTCAACCATGTCGCTTTCGGTGCTTGTTGTTGATTCCTACAATCAGGAGGTCGTTTTCTCCATAGGAGTTTGTGCGGTAGTCGATTGTCGCCCATCCTACAGATGAAGAGGAGTTGCAAACCTTGAATCCCACGCAGATCCTGATATTTCTAAAGTAATGAGGACTGGAAGAGGCCTTCTTAATGGGTAAGTATATCAATGAAATTTAAGTACCTTGGATGTTGGCTAACGGAAGACTTAGAACCTTATTCAGAAGTACGAACTCGAATAGAGATAGCGAGAACAACTTTCATGTATACTTATGCAGAAGCTGTTAACAAATCGTAGGCTGAACCTTCCTACATGGTACCGTTTCGTTCAATGTTATTTCTAATAGTTTCGTTCAATATATATATATATATATATATATATATATATATATATAACATTGAACGAAACGGTAACATGTGGGAAGGTTCAGCCCACGATTTGTTAACAGCTTCTGCATATACATGAAAGTTGTTCTCGCTATCTCTATTCGAGTTCGTACTTCTGAATATGGGGTTCAGGAGGGTTCATGAATTAAGGTTCAGGAGGGAGTCAAGATCCGATTGACGCTATTATAGATTTGTAGATTTCGGTGGTGACTTGTACTGCGACCTTCATAGATTCATTGGACCCCACAATCTTCCTCTAATCGTTGGTATACTTACCCATTCAGAGCGCCTCTTATAGTCCTGATTCCTTTAGGAATTTCAGGATTTGAGTAAGATTCAAGGACTGCAACTCCTCTGCAAAAGCCTTCAAGCAAAGGGCACTAAGGTAGATCCGCCTCCTACGGAACAGTGCTCTGCAGTCTTTGAGCAAATGTATGGAGGTTTCCTCTGCGGAGCCGGAAAATCTCTATATGTCATCCTCCTCTAGGCCTATGGCCCTGAGGTGAGTCTGCGGTGTTCAGTCAGGGCTCCTGTCAGAATTCTAAGCTTGTTCCTATTTAGATTCAGGCAAGCTTTTGTTCTTTTCTGGTTAAAAAATCCCAGAATTAGTTTGGATTGTCTTAAGCCTGGAAGTTCTCTCCAGGTTTTCATCCATTGTTCTCTTATTTCTTTATCTAAACTTTTGTGGATGGTGTTCATACTCGTACCACGAAAAAAGTGAGTTCTGGACCTATAAAGGGATTACTGAATTCCTTGTTTGCTAGGTGGTCGGCTTCCTCGTTTCGTCTTCACACAGTTCCATACCAGTTTGGATCTGATGGTATATGTGCTAATGGCCTTGATGGCTGCTTCGATATCTGACTGGACAGCAATTCGTGTTTTGCGATAATTAAATTGTGCACATCTTTCGATTGTATCTACCTCTGCTTGGAAGATATTTGGATAGATTCCCATGGATTCATAGTATTTGGTAACTCTGCATATGAACTGAACCTTACAATCGCCGATCTGGCAACCCCCTCCACGGAGACAGATCCAATAGCAATTCCATTGTCGCTGTCGGCAATGGAACCCATAACCCAACCATGACATGACCCCATCACCTCCGTGATGCAGGCACACGCCAGTCCTTGAATCTTCTCAAGCTGCTTCCTCAAAGAGGCCAGCTTAGTTCTACTTCTATTCTGACCTGTGCTTCTGCAGATTGATATAGGTTGGCGGTGAGACTAATAAGATGTCTAGGTACTCCCATCTCAAGCATAACGGTCCATAATTTGCACCATTTTACATGATCGAATGCCTTTTTACAGTCAATAAAACAGAGGTATCCAGGTCTGTTGAACTCCCTAAGTTTTTTAATTATCTGTCTGATGTTCAAGATGTGCTCTCGCGTACCTCGTCCTGGCATGAAACCTGCTTGTTCTTGTGGGATTTTGGGGTGTATGTATGCATCCAACCTGTTGTGAAGTACATGTAGCAGTGTTTTGCTGACGTGTGATAATAAGGATATCGTTCTGTAATTTGAACATTGGGTCTTTGCTCCTTTTTTAAAGATTGGCACGAATACTGAGGTTGCCCAATCAGTCGGCCAGACTCCTGATATCCAGATTGTGTTGCATAGTATATGCAGGAGACTTATCATATTTTCATCAGACACGTCAATCATTTCTGCCACTATTCCGTCAGGTACTGCAGATTTTCTAGGTCTTAGCTTTTTGAGAGCCCACTCCACGTCGGATTTAAGGATTTCTGGTTCTTGATCTTCTGAGTTTGGGATTTCAGGGGGGTTGTCTCCTGGTTGATCTTCGAACAAGTTTTGACAGTATTCTCTCCATTTCTTTGCAACCTCTGTTTTCTCCGTTATTACTTCTCCTTACTCGTTTTCTATAATTATCGTTCGCGATTTGAAGTCTCTGGTTATCTCTTTGATGTTGGCAAAAAGGTCTCTGGATGCATTTTTTGATGATGGTGTTCGATTTCTCTGCATATTATCGATATATAGCCTTTTTTGTCTTCTTTACACATTTTCCTTATATCTTTGGATAGTATACTGTAGTCTTCACGCCGTTCTTCGTTGTTCAAGCCTATATTAGTTCCTTTCTGCCCCGTATAGCCTCCAATGTTCTGTCTGTTATCCACGTTTTTCTTCTTTCAGGCTTGTGGTTGAATTCATTGGCCATTTTTAACATTTCCGATTTCATCCTCTTCCAAAGTTGGTTCTCGTCCATTTCTTTGGTGTTTCCACTGTATAGTGTTTGGAGTTTTTCAGAGAGTCTGGTTCTATATTCGGTGTTATTGTGTAAGTTCCACCTATTTTTAGACAGAGAGGGGGCTTTTGGAGTTTTCAGTTTAAATTTTATTTTTCCTATAAGTAGCTGATGATCGGATCCGCAGTCAGCGCCTGGATTGGTTTTGGTATCTTTTATACTTGTTCGCCATCTTTGTGCTATCAGCAGGAGATCTATTTGATTTCTATACCTATCACCAGGTGACCTCCACGTATATAGTCGCCGTGGGTGATATGTCAAAATTGTGTTCATGATGGTCATATTCTTGTCAGCGATGACTTGTCGTCGACAATATTAATAACAATAGGCGACAATAAGTGCTCCCTTCTCTCATTTCTGTCTCCAAGGCCGCATTTTCCTAGTATGTTTTCAAAATGGTCTTCCGTGGTTTGAATGGGACCTTCTTTCGCGTTGAAGTCACCGATTATTATTGTGATCTCTCGTATTCTAGCTGTTTTCTTCAGGATATCCGAGTAGAATTCCTTAATTTCTTCATCGGGGCATATATTTGGAGAATGTTGAGCTTTGTAGGTGTTGTATTAAGTTTTATAGACATTATTCTGCTGCTTACGAAGTTATACCCTAATACTGATGATATGTATTTCGAGCTGACCAGAATTGCTACACCGTATTTGCCCTCTGTTTCATGACCTGAGTAGTACATCATATTGCCATTTTCTATTCTGAAGTGGCCATGTCCTTTATAGTGAGTTTCAGATATTCCCACTAATTCGTAAGGTAATATTTCTCTTTCTACTATCTGTAGTATTCCAGTTTTTATGAGTCTTTGGACATTCCGTGTTCCAATCCTCATAAGTCTTCTAAGATTGTGGGGACCAGTAGCATACTTTCCATGCGTTGCCTGACTGGGAACAGTCGCATGGCCGGTAGTCCATTTCTCACTAGCGGACCCACGCACCCACTGGCGCCGTTTGCTAGTCGGGTCGCATGGCGATCTCTCATCCTTAACTATCATATCTCATTGTGCTCGTGGAACCATGTAATCACAGTGGGGTCCCTTTTCCTACTGTGGTGCTTTGGGATAGGGTAGAGTGTAGATTGGTTCATTGGTAGGATCTAAGGAGTAGGATCCGATTTCCTCCCGAGACAGGGGTAGGGGGGGAATCGAATCGAATCTGCTGGGGTCGCATGGAGTGTCTATCCGCTACCCATACGTTAAACAAAGCTACCCAAAGCAAAACGACTTTTGCTTTTTAATTAAGCTTTATTATCCAAATTTATTTAAAAATTTAAATTTATATGGACGGTTGGCGGGTTAAATAGCAATGAAACAATTTCAGTTTTATATGTACATTTAAGCTGCAAAGGCGTTAAAAGCGAAAAAAAGATATTAAAAATATTTTTCAACTGCAACACAAATTACGAAGAGTCGCTGTTTAACCAATGCAGTTATATAACAACGGTGTGCAAATGCGGAGTCAAGTTCGGGTCCTATTAAAATTGATCGCACTAGTTTCCATGTCACAACTGAGCGTCGTATTGGTACAATTAGTAAAAATGTTGCATTGTGATTTGCAAAATCTATATGTAGTTTAGCTCTCGACGGGGCTACTGATATTCTGGTTGTTCCGCAATTGGCCAATTTTAACAGCTATATACCTCCAGACGTAAATTTGAAGGAAGAAATGTTAGATTTAATAGCTGTTCTCGAAGCATCTCGGCATCTATATTAGAAATGCTCATTCTGTAGCAACGAACAGGTTTGAATTGCCCTGGTAATAACCTTTTAAGTGTGACGCACAATGATCCCAAAATTCCTCGTTTTTACCAATTCATTGGATAACTAACCGTGAGCATGCCTCACAAGGGGAGGCTACAATGTAGGTATAGGTCACGGAATCGATCCATTTTTAGTGCACGTGTAGGTTATGACTAGGAGTATGACATGTGCAAGTAGTAAGGTGCGCTTCTCAACCATTCCCAAGAAATTGATGAATCGAGATTTCAGTATCGATATCAAATTGTTTATGTGCATGTGCATGAACAGCGTCGCTTCGTAGTTTTTATTCGAGCAGCGATAGTTGATAGACGTGTCCGGCAAACAAAAATAGTGCGACCATAGTAAATCTTTGTTCTGTAGATTGTAGATTTGAGTGACTTGTACTGCGACTTTCATAGATTTATTGTATTGCACCCTCTTCCTCTAAACGTTGGTATACTTACCCACTTAGAGCGCCTCCTCTAGTCCCGATTCCTTTTGGAATTTCAGAATCTGGGTGGAATTCAAGGACTGCAACTCCTCTGCATACAAGCAGTGGGCCCCAAGATACACTTCTCTTGCGGAGCACTGCTTCGTACTCTTTGAGCAGATGTATGGAGATTTCCTCTGCTGAGCCGCAGAATCTGCATCTGTCATCTTCTTCTAGGCCTAGGGCCTTGAGGTGTTTTGAAGACTTGAAGTCTGAAGTGTCCCGTCAGGACTCCTATCAGAATTCCAAGCATGTTCCTGTTTAGTTTAAGGCAAGCTTTTGTTCTTTTCTGGTTAAAAGATCCCAACATTATTTTGGATTGTCTTAGCCCTGGAAGTTCTTTCCAAGTTTTTATCCATTGTTCTTTTATTTCTTGATCTAAACTTTTGTGGATGGCGTTCATACTCATACCGCAAAAAAGTTGCAGACCAATAAAGGGATTACTTTTTTTTCGCTCTTAGGGGGAAAAACCTTCAGCGGGAAATATTCAAACTTTTCCTAAGGCTTTAAGTGTGGGATTGGTGATTGCCCAGTATTAGGGTTCGCCCGACCGCACTAAAAAACCCCCTTTGTTGCCCGGAAATGGCTTCGCTTCGGCGTACTTATTTACTTGTTTTCTCTTTCCAGTTATTCTCTTTCTCTTATGACTTTCCTGACCCATTCGTGTATTTTTGTCCAGTTCTCCTCTTTTTCTATCATGTACTCCGTTGTTGTTTCTGGTGTCAGTTTGTTGCCAATTTCTTCTTCCAGTACTTTTTTATCCTCCTCTCATCTGCTACATTGGAAGAAGGCATGCTCAACTGTGTCTATTTTGTCACAATATTTGCAATTGTCGGTTTCCCTAATCTTATATTTTTTAAGGTATGTTCCGAACGATCCATGTTCACCTAATAATTGCATCAGGTAGTAGTTCTATGTTACCGTGTTTTCGGCTAGTCCACGCACTTATAAAGATGATATAGAACATAACGAGCAAGACATAATAGAAATATGGCAGGCCGAAAGAATGATACCGGATTATCATTCTTTCGGCCTGCCATATTTCTATTATGTCTTGCTCGTTATGTTCTATATCATCTTTATTTTTTTTTTTGTTATTGTACCTGCGGGTTCTTTCTTCGGCGAGTAAGTTGGTGGGCTTTCATCCGCTTATCACCTGCATCGCCTCCGTGGATAGCGTCCGGTAGGCGTGGGTAGTTCAAATCAGCGTCTTCCTGCTTGCTTTTCTCAGTCTTTCCCTGTTTCTTTTCTTCTCTAGCGCGTAGCTCCAGACTGGGGCGCCGTATATAAATATGGACTGTGTTACAGCCTGTAGGATCTTTCTCCTTCCTATTTTAAGTCCTCTGCATCTTGGCATTAGCCTTGCTACCGCCACCACACATCTTTCCGCTTTTGTTGCTGTACGCTCTATATGTTATCTCAAGTTGCCATTTCTGCCGATCAGTTCCCCTAGGTATTTGATGTGCTCGGTCGACTCCACCCATGTTTCGTTGACCTGGATTTTAGCGTTTTTTGCTTTCCTGCCCCCATATAGTAGGGGGCATATACGCATTCTGTTTTTTGGGGTGCAATTTGTAGCCCAATCTTACTGATTTCCCGAACCACTATGTCGACTGCCCATTGTGCGCGTTCTTCGACGTTCTCTCTGGTTTTATCGCTTACGATAATCGCCCTCGTCAGCGTATCCAATAATTTTAGTTTGATCTGGCATGTTTTGGTTGAGTGCTTCGTTGTATAGTACGTTCCATAGCCCCGGGCCGAGTACGGAGCCTTGAGTTACCCCGCAGGTAATCTGTCCTCTTATGTTCTCGCCAACTGTGAGATATCTGTATCCAAATAGCTGGTGATGATACGGAGTAGGTATTTTTTTATTTTTAGTCTGTTTAATGCCTCTATAATTTTTTCCCACCTTGCGCTGTTGAAGGCGTTTTTAATGTCCAACGTTACAAGTAGACATATGGGTCGGTTCTTGTATGCTTTTTTTCTTATGTTCTTTCCCGCTTGCAGTACCTCTTCTAGAGCATCTGTTGTGGACCTGCCACTGCGGAACCCATATTGGTTTTTGGACAGTTTCTGTTGGTCTTCCAGTTCTATATTTAATCTTTTCACGATAAGCCTTTCTAGTAGTTTCCCCATACAGTTTATTAAACATATCGGTCCATCTATACCAGTGTGTCCTAGTACCCAGTATAGTGTTACTTTATTTTCTCTGCCAAGCTTGTTTACCTTTCTCACACAGTTCCATACCAGTTTGGATCTGATTGTGAGTCTTCAAGACTGCTTGGCTATCTGATAGCAATTTGTTTTTTTACGATAGTTCCTTTCGAGATCAAATTGTGCACAACCCTTGATTTCATGTACCTCTGCAAGGAAGATGCTTGGGTAGATTGACATGGATTCAAAGTATTTGGTACGAGGTCCTGCACCAATACCTTCCTCTGTCTTCGAACCATCCGCATACCACTTGATAGAACTTTGCTCTTTGTGGTATGTTGAGCCTTCGTCGCTCCAATCGGCTTTACTACTACACATTGCTGTGTAGTTTTTCTTGAAATGGTATTTGCATACCATTTCGCCTTTTAGTACTTCCAGCCAGTGGATCTTGGCAGCGAAGCTGTTCCGGTTTCTGCTTCCGATTACTTTACCTCTGCCTATTCCTTCCTTGCTGAACCTAACAATCGCTGATCTGGCGGCTCCCTCCACGACAAGGTGCAACGGATTCAAATACAGCAGCAACTCCATTTCTGCTGTCGGACATTATCCCACTGCCCCCGTAATACAGACATACGTCAGTCTTTGAATCCTCTCAAGCTGCTTCTTCATAGATTAGTGATAGCAGGTCTCACTGTCATGGTGTACATCCATCGCAAGATTGTGGGGTTACAACTCCACGTTTTCCCTGCCAGATTTATTCACACCATTAGAACACGTTTGGCTTTTCCTACCACTTCTTCAGCGTGCCTGTTCCATAGGAGTTTACTATCCAGTGTTACATCCAGATACTTTATCTACTCTTTGTATTCTACTACCCTCCCATCCAATACTATGGCCTGTAGGGACTTTAACTTAACCTTATATTCTAGTAAATGGTATCACCGTGGTTTTGCTCTGGTTGAGTTTCATTCAATCTATTAGTTACTTTGAGGCCTCTCTGTACGATTTAACATAGCGTTTCCTCAAAATTCCCTCTGGCTATTATGACTTGTTGTATATATCTTTGTGCTGAGTATTCAGTGTCAGTTTCCGTTGGAATTTACGACTTGGATTTACTCATCTTGTGTTTTAGCGGCGTTAAAACATTAATGTATTAATTTTATAATTTATTTTATATTTCAGATATTTGTTTCAGATTTTCCTCCTCTGAAAACAAGAGGAAGGCCCTACTGCGTTAGATGAAGAATGACCATCTACGTCAATCCCAATGGGCAATTCATTGGGAGATTTTACAAACCATAAATTCGGCCCATTATTTAACTATCCACCGATTCTTCTTTGAAACTCTCATGTGCATGCAGTCAACTTAGGGCTTCTTTTCTGTCTTCTTGGGCAAGAGGACTGCTGAATGTTTGGCAGTACTCCGCCCTGGTATCAACCATTCCCTAGAAATAATTGAATCGAGATTTCAGTATCGATTTAATGAATGAATTGTTTATGTGCATGATATGTTGGCGAAAAATCAAAGAGCGCTTGGCGCAGCGGGAATAGCGTCGCTTCGTAGTTCTCCCGATGATCACGCCGGAGAGTAGTTTATTCAACTCCTCGTCGTTGCGGATGGCGAACTGGAGATGTCTGAGAATGATGCGCGTCTTTATTGTCACGGGCGGCGTTTCCGGCGAGCTCGAGGACTTTCGTGGCCAGACATTCCATTAACCTATTCTATCACTGACAATACTGAAGATGAAGGAAACAGAGATTTTGAGATGAAGACCCAAACTCTAAATCATGAAAGGAAACAGGCATCCATATTACGGAGAAAGAATTCCAAGACTGGGCATCTAATTACTAAAGAATTGTCGAACCGGAGGCCGACCTTTTCGAATTAAAAAGATGCATAGATGCAAGATATGCATAATCACGTACTTAACCAAAACCTATGGAAAAATACAAGATATTTTCAAAACGTGCCATTTCACTCGTGTTCTCCAACCTACGTCAAAATATAAACCTACGTCACCCAGGGCCGCACAGTCAACCCAAAACTCAGAACCTCGGAATCCTCAGGACTCAGAAATCCAGAAAATAGGTTTCCAGGTGGAAAAGGTCTCTGAAATACTGAGAACGGATTGGTTGACCACTATTTATAATTTGCTTTAATGTTGTACGTTAATAAAAAGAGGATTACACAATCCCATCCTTACTAGAAATGGGTTTATGCGACCTCAAACTGTGTTGCCCGTCCTCGCTGCGTTAAGTGTTCTAAAACGCTTATTGCAAAAATCCGGCGGATACACCTATTCAACTGTGGGGGATCACCATCAAGCTATATGTCTCTCTACTATATGTCCTGTCAATTTACAGAAAATCTCCTCGAATCCAAGAAGACAATCCGCAAAGAGGAGGTTTAACGATTCCTATAAATCAGTACCACCCTTCAAAACTAACAACTAGGCCGCCAGCAAAGAAAGGAGAGCAGCAAGGATCCAAGAACCCTAAACCATATCGGATGAGTGGCTTCAATTTCGCAGAAGGAACGTCCCAGTCGAAGCCCGAAGGTGCCAACACCAGTGCACGTAGAACCAATGGTTCTACAACCAGCCGACAGAAATTAATGTATAAGGAGGAGGAGAACACGCAATGAGTGATCTCGTGTAAGCAGGAGATAAATACTGCCCATGACAATTCGTGACAAAAATAATGAAATGACGCTGGAAACCAATGCTCACCAAGAAACAAGACATTGGAAACCATGACTTTGCTCGTATCAGATACTTTTGAGAACATACACACAATACTTGGTTGGGGAGTACTTCTTCTTCTTCTTTCGAATAGGCCCATCTTGGACCACGCTTGTTCATCTGTTGGGCTTTGACCTTTGCCCAGTATTGTCGCATCTTCTGCCGGTGTAACTCCTTTCTCTCTTGTGTCCAGGGGGTACCTTTCGTTCGAGGTTTTTCCTGAAATCCACGGACTTTCTTCAGGGTGCGTCTCACAGACTGTCTGTTTTTGAGATCTGTTATTCCCAGTTCTTGAATATCCTTCTCGGTCTCTGTCAACCAAGTGGTACGAAGCTTCTTGTTTCGCCAGAAGGTGAACAGATGGTTGGTTAGTCGGTTTGAAGGCAATCTTGCAACGTGGTCATAGAAAGCTACCCTCATTTTCCTTGCACAGTCAGAGAGCATCTCAATATGTTCATAGAGCTCAGAGTTATGCCGCCTTCGGAATTCCCCATCTTCCTTTACCGTGATTAGAATCTTCTCCTCTATCCGATTTCCAATTTCTCTACCAGACCTCTTCGGTTCAAGGAAAGACATTTCATGTGGAGTACATTGATTCTAAAAATATTCCCGATAGAAACAAACTTAACGGCTACATTCGGTCTCCCAGAAAACTTAAAATGTTAATCAAGAAATTGCCAGCGCTTAAAGCACCAGGGCCAGATATTATACATAATATCTTGCTAGAAATCTGGCAAGGAAAGCTTTGTTGCAGCTCACCTATATCATTAATGCTATATTAGTGCTGACAAATTTTTCGTGCAGATGAAAAATGGCTACGATCATTCCCATCCACAAAGCTAGGAAGCCAAAAAAGGAACCATCAAGCTATAGACCCATTTGCCTTCTAAGTCATCATCATCATACGTGGCGCTTCAGCCCTGTGCGGTTCCTGGCCTCCCAAAGTTTCTTTCTCCATTAGTCCTTGTTTTGTGCTAGTCCTCTCCAGTCTCGAAGTTCTAACTTTAATGCGTCTTCTGTTACTAGGTCTTCCCATCTGAGTTTTGCTCTGCCTCTTTTTTTTCCACCTCCCAGTAGTTGGGCGTCTAATCGTCTCTTTGGTACGCCATTTTCTGGGGCTCTTGCTATATGTCCTGCCCATTGTAACCGCATTATTTTGAATCTGGTTACGATTTCGGTCTTCTAAGTTTGTGGCAAAAAAATTACTGAGAAGTTCATACTAAGTATAATTTCGGATGACAAATGGAATTATGGAAAAATTGAATTTTCGGATGAGAAAAATAACATCCTAGAAGACTATCAATTACTATTTAAGGGGCCTACAGACGATCAACATGGTTGGTCAAATGCAGTGTTGAAGTGTTTGTTGAACGTCTATCAGGTTGGATGGTTGAGGCTTGGTATAACCTGCCTACAGACGTTCAACAAACACTTCAACACTGCATTTGACCAACCATGTTGGTCAACCATGTTGATCGTCTGTAGGCCCGTTTATACAACGTCACAATACTGTTTGCTAGGATAGCGACGGATATCTCAACCCAATATAACAAAAATATATAAAATAAAAAAATATATGTTCGGACAAGAAATAAAATTGTTTTAAATAAATCAAATTGTTTTCTCAAGTCGACGCTTGATTTATTACATAAAATATTTTTAATGGCCTACAATTATGTAACAAGATGAGTTAATTTATATGCAAGATTTTCATAAAAATACTTGTAACATAATTAAAGGTACAAAAAATGGCTTCGGGCACACTAAAAACCCGGACAAGAAATAGCAATAATTATTCAAGCAACATTAAATTAAACACACTATTGTTTCTACAAACGGGTCGAAAAGAAATTAACCGACGATAGCACTGAAAAAAAACAGTACGAAATCGCATCATGTAACTTTATTGTAAGTCTTAAAAAAGATTTTATATAATAAAACGTCGACATAAGAAAATCAAAATGATATTCATTCGTGTGATCGTACTACGCGAATTCTACCTTTGTGTAGTAGTTTCTACTTTCTCTTAATAATAACACGATCACGGCTCATTTAATTATATATAGAAGACTGGACCCCAGCCTGCTAACATGTTCTGGGATGCGCGTAGAGTGTATTTCTGGGCGAAAATGGTAGTTTGTAAGGCATGTGTGCGAAGTATCCTGTTGTATGGGGTAGAAATCTGGAGGATTCTCCAGGTAGAATCGTCTTCCTCTTGGTATATTGTTCTCAAGGAAACAAACACCAACAAAGTTTCGGCTTATACGTGGTCTGTTAGAAAAGTATCCGACCTTATTTTTTATTTTGAAAACCTGATCGATTTGAATCAAGCGCGCTTGCATGAGCAGACCTTGAACCTTCGTGCACATGCGTCATTTTTTCCCGCCTGTAGATAGCGTCAGTTGCTGTCGAGCAGTGTTCGAGTGACGTAGTGTGTATTGCTCTCGTCGGTTTTTCAATCCAAGTAAAATGACGAGAAGTGAAATGAGGGATGTCCTACGTCGCCTACGTGATGCTGTGCGGCGCAAGCGACTGGAGTTGTGGTCATCAGGAAATTGGCGACTCCATCACGACAATGCTCCAGCACATTCTTAGCACTTGGTTCACAATTTTTGGGCGAAAAATCAGACTGCATCTGGTTCGACAGGCTCCTTACTCTCCTGAATGCCCCCCTGCAACTTCTGGCTATTCCCCAAAGTCAAGAGGCCATTGAAAGGAACGCGATTTCAGACAAGAGAGGACATTATGGCTGCAACGACAGCCGAGCTAAAGTCGACTCCGAAAGAGGCTTTTTCGGAATGCTTCCAACAATGGCGGCACCGCTGGGAGAAGTGGTATACCAGTTTTTTTAACGGCTAAAGGTCGGATACTTTTCTAACAGACCACGTACCAGCAACGAGAGTGGTCTTTAAGTTTAAAAAAGGGGAATATTGAAATAAATGATTAAAGTGATAAGGAGAGAAAAGAAAGAAAGCAGGAATGGAACAAAGTGGGGGTGCCAACGAAGGTAAATATATGAAATATGTGCATGGAATAAAGAGATGGACAGAATGTTGAATGAGGAAACGTTAGTCAAAAGGGTTTTGGAAGAGAGACTACTACTGGTAGAGTTGCAGGAGTGACAGAAACACATAGACGAGGGTTTTCTGGCTCTTGCAAGGACTGCTTCTTTGTCCAGGGTGTTTGGTTGGATTATTTCTCCCAGGTATTTGAACTTGTTGACCCTCTTCATTTTACCTCTTCATTTTAAATCTTTTGTTGTGATATGTCTTGGAGCATCTTTTCGCTTTGTCAAATATTGTGTCTTTTCATATTATATTTATAATCCAGCCTTCTCTGCCGTCTCTTTCAGTATATTGATTTGTGTTCTAGCTTCTTCCATGTTTTCTGCTAGCACGACCAGGTCGTCCGCAAAAACCAGACAGTCTATTTCAAGATTATCCTTCTTTCTTCCTATTTGTAATTTGGGAATTCCTTCTTCCTCGATTCTCCCATTACCTTCTCCATTACACAGTTAAAGAGTAGGGGGGAGAGCCCATCTCCCTGTCTCACTCCTGTTTTGCTCTCAAAAGCTTCTAATATCTCTCCCACAAATTTTACTTTTGACTTTGTGTTTGTTAGGGTTTTTCTTCTGATTGCGATTGATTTGTCATCGGATCCGAATTCTTGCAGGGTATTGAATAGTATCTCTCTATCTATAGAGTCGTACGCTTTTTTGAAGTCCACGAATGTCACATATATGTCTTTGGTCCTTAGTCTCCTGTACCTTACTAAGAGTTTCAGGTTTAGTGTCTGTTCGGCACAGGATCTTCCTTTTATGAATCCTCCCTGGTAGTCACTTATTTGTGGGTCCAGTTGGACCACCCATTTGTTTTGTAATGTTTTGAATATGATCTTGTATGTTACTGATGTAATGAAACTCCGCTATAGTTGTTTGCATCCGTTTTCTCTCCTTTTTTATATATTGGATCATAGCTGTTTTCCACTCTTCCGGTATTTCTTCTGTTTCCCAAATGCCAAATCTTTTGTATTACATACATCCTTAGTAATTTGTATTACTACATCCTTCCTCATTTCTGTTTCTATGGAGTCCTCTCCCGTGGCTTTATCATTTTTAGTTCTTTAATAATCTTTTCGATTTCTGATTATATAGTTTTGGGAATCTCATTTTTGGCTCCTCACAGTTTAATAGTTTTTTGAAAAATGCCGCTAGTAATTTGCAGTTTTCTTGATTATTCAGTGCTACTTTTCCTTCATCATTTTTGAAGCATAAGTTTGGTGATCGATATCCCTGGAGGTTTTGCTTAAAAGTTTTATAGAATGTTCTGGTCTTTTGAAAGTCTTCATCTGTTTGTTGTGACTTCTCAAAATTTCTTTTGTTTGTTCTTATAATTTTCGCTGTTTGTGATCTCTTTTCTTTCATTTGAATCTTTGAAAAATATAATCCTCGTTGTTTTTTGGTTGAGTGCCATTTTTTCCAGATTATACTTCTAATTTCAAGGGTTTCTTACTTCTCTTACTTCACCACCTGTTTTTTTTCCTCTTGAGCGGGGCTATTTCCATTGAGGTCTTGACTATTTTTGCCTTGATCTCCTCCAATTCTTCTGATTTTATGTTAGGTTTTTCGTGGAATTCTTGTTTCTTTAGCTTTGGTACTTCTTTGTCGATCCTCTGTATTTTAAACTCTATGTTTGGTGTCTTTTTTGTGGGGTAAATTTAACTTTTAGTGTTGTTAAGTAGTGATCTACTTCTATGTTTGCGCCCTTTCTTATTTTCACATTCATGATTTCTTTCTGATTATCGCATGATATGGCGACATGATCAATCTGGAATTCTCCCAGGCTTGGGTTTGGTGATATCCACGTTTTTTTGTTTTCTGGGTATGTGTTAATACATTAATTTAAGGTTGAAGCCCCTGCACAACTCTGTCAGTCTTTTTCCATTTTTGTCGGTTCTTTTGTGAGAAGGGTACTCTCCTACTATCCTTTTGTATCTTCTCTCATTTCCAGTCTGTCCATTGAAGTCGCCTAGTAGGACCTTTCTTGGGGTATAGAATATTTATTGGGGTCATTTTTGAGAGTTCATGTTCTAGGGCCTACCAGTATTACTCATTTTTAGGGTTCCGTACCGAAAACGGAACCCTTGTAGGATCACTTTGTTGTCCGTCTGTCTGTCTGTCTGTCTGTTTGTCTGTCTGTCTGTCTGTCTGTCTGTCTGTCTGTCCGTCTGTCTGTCTGTCAAGATAATTTTTCTCAGGAACGCGTAGAGGTAACAAGTTGAAATTTGTATCAAATACTCGGGTCAGCGGTCTCTTTTAGCTGTGAAAAAATCAAACTTGTAAGTCAAGGCGATCAAAAGATATGACCATTTCTGTCGCATATTTTGCGATTTCAAAAGGGAATCAAAACCTATAGGGTACTTCCCGTTGACCTAGAATCATGAAATTTGGCAAGAAGCGGTGTCTTACAGCACATGTAAAGGGAAAAATCTGAAAACCGTAAATATGTAGTTTAATTACAAGAAAAATGCGAATTTAATATTAGAAATTTATGGAAATATACTAATGTTGTCGTAGTGGTATTGTCAGGCTCCAGAAGCATATGGGTTGCATACAGTTAGGTCCTCTTCAAGTAAGGTCCGAAGATTAAAAAGTATGTGTTGGCGCCAAGCTGTTTATTCTGAATTTTCTTTGTTTATATTCGTTATGCATTTCATCACGTACGCTCTATATACATAATATATACAGGGTATATATGTCTAAATTGTGCTTGTTTATAACCGACATGCTACATACTCAAGTCCCGTAACATCCTGTATATATTATATTTCTAATTTTTCTCTTTAATCTACATATACTTAAATCACGTACGCCCTATATTTTTTGGTAGTCAATTGCCCAAAAGCAGTCAATTGAACAACTGAATGTTACGAGTATCGAAATAGATCTAGAAATAGTTAATATGTATATGTATATATATATATATATACATATATATATATATATATATATATATATATATATATATATATATATATATATATGTATCCTTTTGTATTTTCTCTCATTTCCAGTCTGTGCGTTGAAGTCGCCTAGTAGGATCTTTCTTGGGGTATAGAATATGTCTTGGCGTCATTTTTGAGAGTTCAAGTTCTAGGGCCTACCAGTATTACTCATTTTTTTGGGTTCTTTCTGTTGACAATGGGAGCGTGGCAGTTTATTATAGTGTAGGTTTTATTCGCACATCGTAGTGTCATGATTGAAAGTCGTTCATTTGGTGAGTAGAAGTCTGTTATAAAGTTAATTATCTTCTTGTTCACGATAAATCCATTTCTTGGGTGTATATGTCTTTTCCCGTAGGGTTTAGGCCTCTTTTACCTTTGAAGATACTCTATCCTTCTGATTCCATTATATTTTCGTCTGTGAATCCCGTTTCTTGGAGGACCAGGATTAGAATCTTGAATTCATCAAATACCTTGATTAGTTGTTTCAGTTTTCCCGGTTCAACAGTGAGTTCATACTGTTCCCAAAAAGCATACAGTATAATCTTGATAATCCGACACATATGGGACCAGACATCTACCGGACTATCAAGCAATTCCGGATTATCGGGATTATACGAGAACAATAACCACTTTAGATATTTTATTCACAATTGTACGCACGGCCGTAGCTAGGGATTTTATCTAGGGGGGGCAGCCGTCTAGCTGAAACAACCAGTCATATAATGAGAGATCATAAATGACGCCTAGTAATAAATAGTAATGCAATTCCTACGCTCTCTTTTTTACCACGAGGTGTCTTAGCACAATAGTAAAATAAACAGTCTAATAGCTAAAAATAAACAGTCTAAAATCTGTATTGATATTATAAAATAAAAAGGAATTGGAATTTGGATTAAATAAAAAAATGGATTTCGATCAAGTTTGGCGATAAAGTTTTATATAGCGTGAGGGTGGATTTATTTTATAATTGCTTGTAGACTCCTATTTTTCCTTGACATAACACTGGCACCGTCATAAGATTGCCCAAGTATTGGAACATCGCAAAGTTGGTTTTTGTTCAGTGTAACATTTTGCTAATGTTGCTTTAAAACTTGTTGATGGATATCTCCAGTTTGTAGATATTGTTTGTAGGATACATATTTTTGTGCACTTTCAATATGAAGCGAAAACTCTTCGTGTTTTTTTAAGCCCTCGCCAACTTCCTTCCAATTGTTGTAACCGTTTTTTTTTTTGTTAACGAATTCCTTTTGTAATGAAGTGCCTGCATACAAAACGCTAGACCTTATCTTCTTCAGTGTTATACCCCAACCAGCAGTATTGTTGAAAATATTTAGCTATAATGGATCTTAAGTTGTTACCAATTTTTGTTTTTGGAAAATTTGTTCCGTTTTTCACTACTAACAGACTCTGAAGCCTCAAGCGTAACTACTTCTGGTTTTGCGAGTAAATCTGCTGATTTGCCTGTGGTCATCGACTGAGGACAGTTTTGCGAGAACAACTTCTGCACCATTTACTTTAATTGTCGGGCGATTTTCTTCAGATGAACTTGTTAGCACTTTAGACTGTATAGATGAACATCGACTAAGGACAGTTTTGCGAGGACAACTTCTGCACCATTTACTTCAATTGTCGGGCGATCTTTTCCAGATGAACTTGTTAGCGCTTTAGACTGTATAGAAGAACTAGAATTACTTGTGTTTAACATCTTTTCATTGTCACATATCTCGAACGAATCGGGTTTTTTAAAGAACGTTCTGATACCTTTAGATTTTTTCATTTTCATCTAGAAGAAAAAAAAAATAAAGTGTGTATTAAACGTGCAGCGGTGCAATAAAGTGCATTCGGCTCCGTGCAAAAGGAGCCGATTTCCATTATGTTTTCGTGTGTAAATCTCATTTACGATTCACACACGAAAATATAATGGAAACAGAAGGATATAGGAACTTCTGAGGTAAAAGAAGCCTAAACCCGTTGGGAAAAGGCGTACCTCACCTAGGAAATGGACTTATCTTGAACAAGAAAATAATTAACTCTATAACAGACTTCTACTTAGCAAATGAACGACTTGCAATCATGACACTATGTGCTCATTCACGTTGACTCGCGGGCGCAGTGGCGGGCGCGGTCACGAAATATCAAACATAATATCGAAGTGTTCACGTACGAAACGCACGTGCGGTCTAAGTAGCGGGCAAGCTAGCGACTGGCGCGCGCGCCGCGCTCGCAGCAATATCAAACGCGTGAGATGTTTGTGTTCACGTCGAACTAGCGGCGGAACGCGCGATTCACTCGCGACGTCAGTAAGTTCAACAAGTACGAACTTATCGCTAGAAACGATAGCATGTTTTCATCATGTCTTTCATGACAGAAGAGTTTATTAGTGCTGTTCAGCTTAGTATACTAACCAAAAGTTAAACTTATGTTAGTATACTAACCTAACCTAACCTGTAACAGGTCATACTCACGCAAACGCCTGGCGGCCAATGTGAACACGAACTCGCCACGTCTACCTCGCCCGCACCCGCCACCGCACAGGCGCGTTCCAACGTGAACAAACACTACGATGTGCGAATAAAACCTACACTATAATAAACTGCAACGCTCCCATTAACGAAGACAACAGAAAGAATCCAGAAAAAGTTTAGAAATATTGGGAGGGCCAGGATTAGAATCTTGAATTGATCAAGCACCTAGGTTAGTTGTGTCAGTTTTCCTGGTTCAACAGTGAGTTTATATTTACTGTTCCAAAGAAGCATACAGTATAATCTTGATAATCCGACACATTTGAGACCAGACATCCAACGGATTATCAAAAAAAATTATCAGGGATTATCGGCATTAAACGAAAACAATAACAATTTTAGATATTTTATGAATAACTATTTTAGATATTAGATATATTCACAATTGTACTTCAGAAAGAATAAAATATGTATCTATATGTAGGTAAATGTGTACATACAAAAAAATTTGTAACTTAGAACAGATAGTAAGATAATTGAAGGATGGAGTTAGCTTGGTCAGAACCGTCAATCAGGTTTTCAGAGTTTAAAGCAGGGTATATTGGCTAGACCTTTTTTCAAGAACACTGGATGGTGTTGTTTTTGACTTTATTTCTTCTGTGCGCGAGGTTTATATCCGGCGCGGGGCAGCGCAAAGAAATGATGCGTATTACCCCTGAGCGTGGGATTACTAGCATAGACTAATTTGCACCCGTGCCTAGTGAAATAATGGCCGCTTGGCGGCGTCTGCTTGAATCTGCGCCCGCAGTTTACGCGCGTTCTGTGCTTTTTCCGTTACTTTCTTTGTTCTCTTTGTATGCTGATATTTTGGCGCTTGGCGGCGCCATGAATTTGGGCACGGAATTAAAATACTTACAATTAGATGAAATAATTTAATTCTAACAAGAGGAAATTCTTGAATTTTACAGTTAACTTCTTTTTTTTTCTAAGAAATATTTTTTGTTGTTGGGAGTAATTGTCGATTTGGGTTGAATAGTTGTTAAAAAGAAATTTATATTCTTATAAGAAATTTATTATCTGGGAGCACGGCAGTGCTCCCGCCAAGTCGAGCACAACCGTACTATCTTTTCTCGAAGCGAGAAACGGTACTTTTGACCCCCTGTAACTTCGTTGTGGATAAAGCAGGAAGTTTGAATTTTTGGATATCAAGAGACATACTATAGCTGGCTATATTGCCAATATATCTAATAATTACACCTTATAGTTTACGAATTATCGCCAGTCATATTTCGTAATTTTGTAAGTGACACACTCACCTACGATCAAAATTCTAAGGTACTTGTAGCAATCTTACTTACCACTAATTTTGAATTTTAGTTAGCCTATAGCCTATAACGGAAAGAAAAAATCAAAAATCCCGAAATTTCATTATCCATTAAATGAAAAATAATGATTATTTAAAAATTTTGTCACTGATCATCAAAATACTAAGGTACTTCTAGCAATTTTACAAACCTCTAATTTTGAATTTTAGGTAGCCTTTAGCCTATAACGGAAGGAAAAAATAAAAAATCCCGAAATTTCATTATCCATTAAATGACAAATAATGATTATTAAAAAATTCTTAATTTGTCAGCGATCATCAAAATTCTAAGGTTCTTCTAGCAATGTTACGAACTCCAGATTTTGAATTTTAGTTAGTCTTTAGCCTATAAAGGAAGGGAAAAATCCGGAAACTTCATTATCCAATAATTGAAAAATAATGATTATTAAAAATTTATTAATTTTGTCACCGATCATCAAAATTCTAAGGTACTTCTAGCTATCTTACAAATTTCAAATATTGAATTTTAGTTAGTCTTTAGAATATAAAGGAAGGAAAAAATGGAAAATCCCGAAATATAGTTAGCCATTAAATGAAAAATAATGATTATTAAAAATTTCTTGTCCGTCAGCTACTGATATTCTTAAAGCCCAATCTCTGTCTCTATTGATTTTTCTCTGAGGCTTTGATATAACAATTTTTGAAAACTCTGGACAGTAAATGCTTCTTAGTCGATTATATTTAACGATTGCAGACCCCTGAGCTTTGATACTACCAAAGTCGACGTTAATTACCAGACTTGTACTCCACCCAGACTTGTCACTCTGGAAAGTGACACGAATGCTTGACCACATGTGAACACTGAAGAACCAATGTCCATCAGTGCAATATTTAGACTTAGCCCCTGACTTTTGTGTATGGTAATAGCATAGGCTATACATAAGAAACACAAGCTACACAAAATTAAGAAATGTTTAAATAATCATTATTTTTAATGGATAATCATTATTTTTCATTAATGAAAATTTGGAGTTTGTAAGATTGCAAGAAGTACCTTAGAATTTTGATGATCAATGACAAAATTAACATTTTTTTAATAATCAATATTTGCCATTTAATGGATAATGAAATTTCGTGATTTTTTATTTTTTCCTTCCGTTATAGGCTAAAGGCTAAGTAAAATTCAAAATTAGAGGTAAGTAAGATTGCTACAAGTACCTTAGAATTTTGATCGTAGGTGAGTGTGTCACTTACAAAATTACGAAATTTGACTGAATTATTGTTTGTTTACTTGTTGTAATTATTGTTTGTAAATTACTGAATTATTAGATATATTGGCATTATAGCCAGAGCTATAGTATGTCTCTTGATATCTAAAAATTCAAACTTCCTGCTTTATCCACAACGAAGTTACAGGGGGTCAAAAGTGCCGTTTCTTGCTTCGATTAAAGATAGTACGGTTGTGCTCGACTTGGCGGGAGCAGATAATAAACTTCCCAGATAATAAATTTCTTATAAGAATATAAATTTCTTTTTAACAACTATTCCACCCAAATCGACAATTACTCCCAACAACAAAAAATATTTCTTAGAAAAAAAAGAAGTTAATCATTCTAGAAAACACTTTAAAATTCAAGAATTTCCTCTTGTTAGAATTAAATTATTTCAACTAAGTATTTTAATTCCGCGCCCAAATTCTTGGCGCCGCCGAGCGCCCAAGTTTCAGCATACAAAGAGAACTAAGAAAGTAACGGAAACAGCATAGAGCACGCGTAAACTGCGCGCGCAGATTGAAGCAGGCGCCGCCAAGCGGCCATTATTTCAACTAGGTACGGGTGCAAATTAGTCTATGCTGGGATTACTGATCACGGATTATCAAGATTACGGATTATTAAGACCACCGGATTATCAAGATTATAGTGCACTCTTCTGTTTTCAGTTTGAACGTTGGTGTTTCCTGGAGCATTGGTTGGTTTATTTATAAACCATTTATGGTTTTTTATGGTTAATTTATTTTATAAGTAATAAAAAATTGAATTAAACTAATTAAATAAAAATATATAGTTATTTATTTTATATTTAATAAATAATTTAATGAAACTAATTATCTGAAAATATATAATTCAATTAATTTAATTATATATTTTTGTGCAATTTGATTGAACTTGAACTACTTCAATGATAAATAACAAAAATATTTAATAAATTAATTATGTAAAACGTCTTTTTTTAGAATAAACATTATTATGTCGATATCACAGTAAAGCTATTGATTTCATTCAACTTGGAAATAATTAATTTTATACATATATATATACATATATATATATATATATATATATATATATATATATATATATATATATATATATATATATATATATATATATATATATATATATATATATATATATATATATATATATATATATATATATATATATGTATATATATGTACATATATACATTTATATATATATATATATATATATATATATATATATATACATATATTCTTTTATAAATAAAACTCAAATAAAATCTCAACACAAAAATTTGGTCTCCCAAAACATTTTCACATAAAAAAACTTTATAATTATAAATAACAATTCATATGTTCCAATCGTAGAATCAATATTTACTACATTAAGATTAAAACAAGATAAAACACATCTATTAGCACTTAATTTTAAATGAGATGATTTAACACAAGATTTTCATAGAATTTACGCGAATAATATAAGTTTTTCGTACAACATTTCAAGGAGTTTTGCAATATTTTCACAAACATTTATACAATGCGAATATCGGCACACGAGCGGAAAGTCTCTTGTGGGCCACAACCCAGGGCACCTGTTCCATCTTCACAAACGCCCCAATTATTTCCTAAAAAAGAAACATTTTATTATTTAGAAAAATATATAAATTAAATGGAACATACAATATTAGACACAAGACTATTACAAAACAAACAATTCAAGGCCAATAAGACCATATTGGAATGCTAAAGAAAAGTATATATAAATAATACCTGACACAGATTATCAAGCAGAGAATACTAAACTGACAAGGCTAAGAGAAGACATGGCTAAATAGACAAGACCAAACTTTTTTTTAACTCTGAGCACCGTGGGACCGCTTGCAGCATTTACATTCAGGGTGTCAGTTGTCATAACATATAAATACAATAAAATTAATTTACAATAAAATATGTTTAATATGTTTGTGTGCATGGTAGCTGGGATTAGTGGCTGTTTAGGTTGTTTTCCTTTTTTTATAGAGACGCTCATCGGCTTCTTTTATATAGGATAGGATCTTGTTGATCATTCCGTTTATAGTGTCCCAGTCTTCTTGTGATTGTAGCATTTGTTCAATTGTATTCTTTGGATTAAGGTTGTCTATTGTTATATCCTTGTGTTCTTTGTCCCATCTCGGGCAATCGTATAGCGTATGGATTACGTTGTCTAGTTGTCGCAGTATATACAGTCTGGATCTTATGCCCTCCCGATGTTGTGAAAGAATTCCTTAAAGAACCCATGGCCCGTGAGTATTTGGGTTAGGTGGTAGTTTATTTCTCCATGTTTTTGTCGGTACCAAGTCTATTTATTGGGGATGAGTATCCTTGTCCACTCGTCCTTTGGTGTCATATTCCTCGCTTCCTGGCATTCCCTTAAAAAGTTATCGTTTGCTTTGTTTCTTGTTAAACGTGCCAATTAGTAGGTTTTCATTTAAGACATTCAGTACTAGTTCTGGGGAGGTATTTACCAAGAGTTTGACGGCTTCGAGGGACAGACCATCTGGACCAGACGCTCTTTTCTTTTTTATGCGCTTGCTTGCCGCGGTTAATTCTTCCTCGGTGAATAGCGGAATTTCTGTGACTTTTGGTTGCTGCCAGCTTGGCTTAGGATCTTTTCTTCTTCTTCTTTATTCAGCCTGTCTCGTCCACTGCTGGACATAGGCCTCTCTTAACATCTTCCATCTACTTCTATCTTGTGCTTCTTGCATCCAGTTGGTGGCGATGCGTTTCACATCGTCTGTCCATCGGGTGGGTGGGCGTCCTCTACTTCTGTATGCCTCCTGTCTAGGTCGCCATTCCAGGATCTTCTTGGTCCATCTGTTGTTTGGCATCCTTGCGACATGCCCGGACCAGTTCCATTTTAGTTTGGTTATTACTTCAATTGCATCGCTAACCCCAGATCGCTGTCCTAGTACTTCATTCCGCACTTTATCTCGCAATGTAATTCCGAGCATGGAACGTTCCATGGCTCGTTGCGCCACTCTGATCTTTTGGACGGACTTTTGTGTGAGTGTTAGAGTCTCCGCTCCGTAGGTTAAGACTGGTAGGATGCACTGGTCAAACACCTTACGTTTTAGGCAGTTGGGGATGTCGGATTTGAAAATGTGTTTTAGTTTTCCGTAGGCTGCCCACGTTAGTCTTAGCCTCCTTCCAATCTCATGTGTCTGGTTGTCTCTGCCGATTTTAATCTCGTGGCCTAGATACTTGTATGAGGTGACTTGCCGGATCTCAATCCCTTCCATTATAAAGTTTCGGGAAGGTACTAGGTTGGTCATAAATTCCGTTTTCGAGATGTTTATTTTAAGGCCGACTTTTCGTGATTGTTCTGCCCACTGCTTAAGCATTTTTTCAGTCTTATCTAGGCTATCCGAAATTAGCACAATGTCGTCTGCGAACCGTAGATGGTTGAGGTTTTCGCCATTGATGTTTATGCCCATATCTTCTAGTTCTGTGGTCTTGAACATGTACTCCATGAGGTTTGTAAATAGTTTAGGCGAGATAGTGTCACCTTGTCGGACGCCGCGTTGTATTCTGAATCTGTCCGTTTTTTCGTGTAGTTTAACGCATGCGGTAGCATTTTTGTATATGTGCTGTAGAGTCTCCGAGTACCTATGGTCTATTCGGCAATTCGCCAGTGCCTTAAACATCTCATTGTGGTTGATAGAGTCAAATGCCTTCTCGTAGTCCACGAAGGCAAGGACGAGTGGCTTGTTGTATTCGACACATTTCTCTATTTCGGTTTTGATGGTTTGCAGGTGGTCGTTCGTTCCGTATCCGGCTCTGAATCCTGCTTGTTCAGGCGGTTGATAAAGGTCAAGTTTGGTTGTGAGGCGTCTAGTTATGATTTTGGTGAAGAGTTTATAGAGGTGCGAAAGCAGGCTTATTGGCCTGTAGTTTTTTAGGTCAGCCGTGTTTCCTTTTTTGTGTATAATAACAATGATTGCATTGTCCCATGCTGTTGGTGTTATTCCTTCCGTGAGACATTTGTTGAATAAACTCTTTATGGCTTCTAATAGCTCGACTCCCCCTTCCTTAATCTGTGCGATCGAAATATCATCCTCCCCCTCCCCCCCGGGCGCCTTGTTATTTTTCATTTCCGTAATTGATTTTGAGATTTCCTCTTGGGTTATCTCCGGTAGATCTTCTGATCCTTGGTTTAAAATTTGGGGGATGGTACGGGTATATTCCGGCTCTGGTGTTTCTTGAGCGCTATAGAGATTTGAATAGAAGCGTTTTACGATTTCCAGGATCTCTTCTTTGTTCCTGATAGTTTGCCCGTTTTGGTCCTCGAGTTTGGTAATTTCTGCTTTTCCAGGTGTTATTTTCTGTCTCAGTACTTTCATGCTTTTGTTCTCTTCGATAGTCTTCGATATCCGTGTTTTGTTATAGTTTCTAATATCTTTCCTTGCGGCCTTTGATATTTCTATATTTAGTGTTCTCAGCTGGTCTGTATGTAGTAGGTGCTTTTGTAGTTTTTCTCGCCTTTGTTTCATAAGTTGTCGTGTGTTTGCTGATAGTTTCCCTTATTCCCTGTTCAGTTTCGTACCATGTATCTTTTTTGCCTCTTGTATCGATGTTACGATTTCATTGCTCAAGGTTTCTATACTCATTTCCTCGATGTTACCGTGTCCTAGTCGTTCTGCTATAGATTTCTTGTATTCCCCGTTATTGTTCACTGTAGTTTGTTCTTTGCTCTTTGATGTTGCAAGCAGTCTTCTCTCCTTTTTCAATCGTAGCACAACTTTTGCTCTTAGCATCCTGTGGTCGCTTCCCACTGACACCCGGTTGAGTATTGTGACATCCTGTACGATTTGTTTTTTATCCGTGATGATGAAATCTATTTCGTTTCGTGTATTTCCGTCAGGGCTCGCCCAGGTCCATTTCCGGTGTTCGGCTTTCTTAAAAAAGGTATTCATAGCATTCATACGATGTTCTAAAAGGAATTGCAGTAAGGTGTTTCCCCTATCATTTTTTTCTCCTATCCCGTATTGTCCCAGGGAAATTTCGCAGTCGTCTTGCTTCTTACCCAGCTTGGCGTTTAAATCTCCAACTATTAGTGTGTAGTATGTTGGAGTTTTTGACATTGCAGAGTAGATGTCTTCATAGAAGGTCTCAATTTCTTCCTCTGTGTGTGTGGATGTTGGGGCATACACTTGGATGATCTTTATGTTATATCTTTGGTTTAGTTTCAGTATTATAAAGCATACTCTGGGGCTTATGCTCTCTATGTGTAGGACCTGTTTTGTGTGTTTTTTGTGTATTGTAGGTTTCATAATACACAAAAAACACACAAAACAGATCCTACACATAGAGAGCATAAGCCCCAGAGTATGCTTTATTGAGTATGCTTCTTTCTTCCTCCATCGGAGCTCTCTTCGTTTCCTCTGTAATATAAGGTATTTCCTGATTTTATGGTAATCTGCTGTTCTCCTCTTCTTCGTATCTCAGCCAGACCTACTATATCCCAGTGAATTTGGTTTAGTTCTTCTTCGAGTTGGAGTACTTTTTCTTCGCTGGAAAGCGTTCTCGTGTTATAAGTACAGATGTGCAGTGTATGTCGTTTGTTTTGGTAGCCTGTTGTTTCCCGGTGATTCTTTGCACCCTTTGACCGCTGCTTGATCCAACCGCTACCTTGGTTGGGTGCTAGCGGTCCGCCGGGGACTAAGGGCCGCGTTCTTGTTGTATCTTTCATATTAAGAGGGGTTTAGCCGTTACCTATCACGCTGGCCAATGCGGGTTGATAGGGGTCGTCGGGGAGTTTCATTTCCTTTACTCCCGTTTTGACGGTTATTCCGCCGTTACTCGGTCGTCAGAGCCTCGTTTGTTACGTAGCACGTTGTTGGTGCGCCGGATGACCGAGGTCATCGCTCGTGCAGGTGAGGTTGACATTTGGGGTGGTATGTGACCTTTTTTACCTTCTCCCTCTTGCACCCCCTGGCTTAGGATGAGTAGGGAATAATTCCCTGGCTATCTCGAAGATGGTATTCATTGGTAGTTGCTGGTTTGTCTGTCGGATGCGCAGGTTCCTCGTTTATTTTGTAAGCATCGCCCCAAGTGTCTTCATCGATGTTTTTGCAGAGCCTTTCCCAGTGTATTTTTTTGGAGAGATTTATTTCCCTACGTAGTTCCTTTTTAGCTTTGTGGTATAGTTGTTTCATCTCCTCTAGGCTTTCAGCGTGTTCTATATTCCGAGCACAGCTGAGGTACATTCTTCTTGTGGCTATGCAGGTTTTCCTTTTGGTTGCGATGGTATCATTCCACCAGTATACGCTTTTTCTCCTGCGGTTTTTGTTGCTTCCAGGCGTGGGAGTTTCGCATGCTCTTACTGCTGCTATTAGTGTGTCGGCGGTGTGGGCTGGAGTCCTGTTTAATTCTATGGTTAAATTTCTGGAAACTTTTTCTTCGTTTTTATTTGTGATTGTCACTATCTTTGTCTTCTGTCGGTTATGCATCTTACTCGTCGGATGTTGTTCCATTTGGATTTCAATATACCGGTGATCGCTTTGAGATATATATATATATATATATATATATATATATATATATATATATATATATATATATATATATATATATATATATATATATCGAGGACCTTCCATGTCGAGATAGACTGTTGATACAAAAGTAAGTATATCGCTTGATACAAATTGATATCGCTTGATACAAAAGTAAAGTCAATAATGGAGAACGATTTCCCCCTTTCAAACGTACCCCTATTTCCATTATTTTGCAGGTAGAGGTCGAGTTCTGCAGCACATTCCATTATAACATCACCACGGCGAACGGGTTGTTTGGGCAACCCTAGTATGGCGATTTTGCATTAAAATCCCCCTGGACCGATTATTTTCTATGCTGCTTAGTATATGCCTGCTTAGTGTGTTAAGTGAGGTCGAAAGGTTGTTAATTTCGTCGTTTGGTGAGAAGTTACAGCTGTACAAGATACATTTTTGTAGTTCTACCCATGTATACCCAGCTCCACTACCTATGCCGACAATGTTTAAGTCTGAGTTGATGATTCTTATGGCTGAGTCCTTTTTTGAAAAAAAGGACTTTATAAGGACTGCATCTGTGCGCTTTACTTCCACCTTTCTTTCTTTTCCTTTTTTGTTTTTATGACTTCTCACTTCAGTCCATTCGTTCGAAATTTCGTTTGGGGTATCTTTCGGCCGTGTTTGTGTTAAGTAGACTCGAATCTCCACTTCTGAATTGGCGAATGCAAATTCAATTTGCTTTTTAATTATCGGCCATTCCGGAACCAGCGATTTTGTGAATGCTAGTTTGGTCCCGCATTGGGTTAAAGTAACATTTTTGAGCTTTTGGAGGCTGCCAAAGATGTTCCCTGCACTGGTGTTGCCATCCGATTGTTCTCGTGTAACCATATTATAGACGTATCGTTATGTGTTCGTAATGTCTCCAGTTTCAGTTGGTTCCCCGATTGTATGCTTCAGGTATATGACATTTCCAGTCTTCTTTTCTTGTGATCCGAGCAGTAGTAGTCTGGATTATGCCTGGCAGAGATTTGTGGGTACCTCTGGGTCAAGATGGGTATCGTCCGATACGAACTATACTTAGTCCCACTTGTGAAGGGAGGGGGCTAGTAGCATGTTTCCATATCCTCCTTGCACTTTCCTAAAGGCTGCAGAGGGCCAATCCTTTGAAGCTACCAGTTGAAACTCCTCATATGAATTTCCCATCTCTATTTCGTTTATAAGTTTCTTCAAGTCTTTCTCTTCAACCGTTTCTACAGAAGTTGTTTCGGTTTGGGTACTGATTTCCTTCTTTATTTGCGTACTAGTATCTGTGGCCGCACCTGCACCTGTTCTGTATTTTTCATCTGTCGTTTGAAGTTTATATTACATTTTTTCCATAGAGTTGTGAGGATCCATAGTTCTTCCACGGTTTTCCTTATATCGCTGTTTATGCTTACGTTTGCTTTGGAAAGCCATCTCAGTTCTTGCGTTTTTGAGTTGACTTTTCTTATTAGAAGACCAAGATCTATATCGGTCTTTATATTCTGTTCGCTCCTGAATGTATCGCCTCTTAAGACAAGACAAGACTAAACTAACGAAAATAGGAAATCAAAACTCGACAAAACAAATTAAACTAGACACGCTAGACCAAATATATAAAACTATAGTCGGACCGGTGAGAGAATGCAGCTGTACTGCGCCGGGGAATGAGGGGCGAGGGACGCGCGGAACCGTGCGTATAGTTTGAGTTAAGAAACATGCACTAGTTATGTTTTTCAAACACGTGCGGACAACTAAACAACGCGCGCTTAGAATAACGTGGGGGTATGCGCAGAAAAATGCTAAACTCGTCGAGACGAGATGCTTTCTTTTGCCGGCCCGAGTATAGATAAACGAAATTATTCAGACTAGACTAGAGCGACAAGACAAGCAATCCAGACTAAGCGAACATTGTTGTATAAATATTATTACACAGACAAGACTAGATAGGCTAGACTAAACAAGCAAGACTAGAAACACAATTCTAGACAAACTAGGCTAAACAGGCCAGGCTAGACTAAGGCTTAACACACAAATCTATACAGACTAATACTAATAATTGCTTTTTAAATGCTTTTTTGCATTTAAATGCTAAATGCTTTTATATCATTTTATTATCATTCGAAGAATTTATTAGTGGAATAATCAGCAAAGCGGCTAAAAAAGAAGTAGAACTGCTGTAATACAAATGTAAATACACGCTGTAAATACTAATTCTTAAAGATGAAAACATAAAATGAACTGAAGTGAAAAGAAAATTCCACCGAATCACATCGAAATAATTAATATCGGTGAAGAAAAGGCGCTAATCACAGAAGACAAACCCAATCAACTAGAGATAGCTGAAAATACCCAGCTCGCATCGATAAATCGAACTCAACAAAACAACGCCCAATCTGGTAGCACCACAAACAAGGTCAACCAAACATCAATAAATAATGAGGACTGGAAAACTCTAAACAAATACAATAGGAAATCAAATCGAAGAACTACATTACTAGGTACCAATACGGAGAAAACCGTATAAAGGCAGTAACTAAATACGCTCATCTGCACATAGCAAGACTTGAGCCACAACTAACTGAAGATGACATAATCAATTATCTGAAGCTCAGAAAGTTCAAAACTGTGTTCTGTAAGAAGTAAGCGGCAAAACGGCCAGAAAACTATTCTTCTTTCAAAGTGTCAGTACCGCTAGACAATTTAGATGATATTAAGCACCCTGAATTCTGGCCAAGATATACTCATATTAATCGTTTTTTCCTATACCTCGAACCGAGCAGGGTAGAAAAATAATTACAAAATCTCAAGAAATAAATATGAATATATTAATAGCACTATTAACACTATTAACATCTAATCATTAACCAACGAAACAAATCAACTCGAACTAACTATCAAAGGCATATAATGCTTATCCGAAACATTTCATTTATTCACATTCAGAACTACAGGCTAATCAGCCACTTGAGCAAAACCGAATCAATGGAAGGGGGAATAGCAATTTGGGCGAACTCATCAATATGTAACAACTGCAAAGACGTCAAAAAATTGGAGTTAGAAAACAGTGCTATAGAAAAGATAATTGAAATATGTGGTTCTATACCACCAACAATAAATGACCTAGACACCACTACCACCACTACCACCACTTTTAGATGATATTCTCCACACACATGCGAACCAATGCAAACACATAATACTAGCTGGAGAGTTTAATGTTGACTTTAAGGAAAGCACTAAACATAAAAGCCATTTGGTAATGGCTTTTATGTTTAGTGAATGGTCGAATATGTCCACCAATATACAAGGACAACAGTAAAATCAAGCACACAGTTAGACAATATTTTTGCAAAGTCTAGACAGTACTTATCCACCTCAGTTGAAGACACCCCGATGTTCGACCATCGATTAATACGTCTATGTGGCAACACGAAGATGAATCAGAAAAAAAATATAGCCTCACCAGAAACATTTCGATCTCAAACAAAAATCGCTTTGCCCAACATTTGCATAACAAAACCTGGGAGGAAATCTATAAAAATCGGAATTGTAATGGGAAGACAGTTTCCTTCATCAACATCCATACATCAACATCCATACAATATTATTTCTTCTCGTGCTTTCCTATGATGAAAATCAATCAGTCTCTCTCTTTTGGATTACGAAGGAGGTAAAACGGTCAGCCAGCAAACTAAGGGATATTTTCACTCTCCAAAAACAATATCCAATACTCAAAAGCAAATACTTAAGACAAAAATATGAACACTCTATGCTTATTAAGTCGGCAAAAGAGTCTTTCTTTCGTCATAATATAATCGAAGCACCAAATAGACAAAGAGCCTTCTGGAAAGTAATAAAGGAGCAGACGAATAAAGCTAGTGCACCAGAACCAATCCAAATAGAGGAAAATGACCTGTTAGTTACTCAGCCAAAACCGATTGCAACAATCTTCAACAACTTTTTTGAGGAAGCACCGAAAGTAATCCGCCAAAAGATCCAACCAACATACATCACTGATGAGCATATCACACGCAACTCACAAACAATTTTCCTGGAAACAATTACAAGAACTGAAAGCCAACAGATTATGGAGTCACTAAAAAATACAACTACTTGTGGCCCTGACTCACTGCCTACCTTCATTCTAAAAAAATTCATACATGTTCTGGTACACCCAATAACAGACATTGTTAACGCATCCCTCGATAATTAAATCTTTATATAAACATGGAGATAAGTCGCAAGCAAATAACTATCGTCCTATAACCCTAATATCGGTTCTAGCTAAGATATTAGAATTGCATGCGGATTAGAATGTTGCCTGTCATTCCACCTAGTGCCAAATCAACAGCACGGTTTCTCCAAACGTAAATCTACAACAACAGTGTCAACCGAATTCTATAACAAAATTTTAGATGAAGTAGATGAAGGAAATCACCCTATTGGTATCTTCTGCGATTTATCGAAAGCTTTCGACTGTGTGTCGCACAAGCAACTCCTTAACAAAATTTTCAATTACGGTATAAGACGTAAATCTGCTAGATGGCTCACATCTTTCCTTACAAATAGGAAACAATTTGTGAAAGAAAAATGCGGATCGATAACTGGATCGATAATAACCAATCTGAATTCAGTTGTGTAAACATGTGTGTCCCACAGGGCAGTGTCTTGGCTCCAACTCTATTCCTATTACACACTGCAGACCCGGTCAGCTACATCGGAAATCAATACTGCACCTTATATGCTGATGACCCAGTTTTATCGTCTTATCGTCGTCGAAAAAAATTCCAACAACCCACTACGTGCCAACATGCTCTGGGACACACTCAACAAACGGTTGGCGCACAACAGTCTCTTTCTCAACAGAAATAAAACAAAATACGTTATATTCCATACAGCACGTAGCAACTATCCTATACATCCAGTTGAAAATAATTAATTGACGAAATTAAACGAACCAAGGTGGCTAAATTCCTAGGAATTTATTTAGAGGAACACCTTCAATAGAACACCATCATGCAACATATGTGCTCCAAACTACATAGGAAGCTCTTTCAAATAAGGTATCTACGACAATTTCTAAAAATCGAAAATCTCCTTCCATTCTATAATACTATGCGGAGATCCAATCAATAATTTCATACGGTATTCTGCTTTGGGGATGCTCGTCAGCAACTGAATCCATCTTAATAGTGCAGAAGAAAATTATCAGAACCTTAATGGGTATCAAGATCACGGAGACCTGTAAACCCCATTTCAAGAAACTGGGTATTCTCACAAGTCACAAGTTTATATATTCCAGAACTAACATGCTACTACATCCATAAACAGATGCACACTTTCCAGAAGCATCTGGATAAACATCAACACGACGCGAGAATTAAACACCAACTATAAAGGCCCTAAACAAACCTAACACTCTGTGGAAAAGGTCCAAACTACCGGGGAGTAATCATTTATAACAAACTGCCAATCAGATGAAAAATCCTATAAAAAATTTAGGAAAACAACAAAGGACATCCTCCTCTCCAAAACAATCCACAACCTCGAAGAATTTATATTATATATTAAACTTGTAAACCCTAACAGTATATTGTAAAGATCTAATGTTTGACACTTCTTATGGATTATATATCTCATGGGCAATAAAATTATTTGATTCGATTCGATTCGTTTCGATTCGATTTGATTCTATTCTATTCGATTCGATCCGATCCGATTCGATTTTATTTGATTGATTTGATTGGATTTGATTTGATTTGATCTGATTGGATTTGATTTGATTTGATTTGATTTGATTGGATTTGATTGGATTTGATTGGATTTGATTGGATTTGATTGGATTTGATTGGATTTGATTGGATTTGATTGGATTTGATTGGATTTGATTGGATTTGATTTAATTTGATTTGATTTGATTTGATTTGATTTGATTTGATTTGATTGGATTTGATTGGATTTGATTTGATTTGATTTGATTTAATTTGATTCGATTCGATTCGATTTGATTTGATTTGATTTGACTAGACAAACAAGAATAGACTGATAAAACGGGATGGAAAAAACATTACAGACAGTCTTGTTACACAAGACTAGAAAGTTAAGACAACGCAGACAACGATAGTTTGTTAAGACTGGACGACAAAGCTACAGACAGAGACAAAACTGAACAGATAGGTCTAGACTAGACAAAAAACGATATACCGATTAGATCAAACTGATAATTCTAGAAAACAACTGGACAAGAATAAATAGAAAGTAACATACAAATAATACCAGACAAACCAGATTTGACTAAAATGTATATTTGTCTTAAGTCTTATTAAAAGTCATATTTGTCTAAAGGCTACAGGCAGGACTATATAAATAGAAATAGGCAGTCACGCCTATACAAACCTATTAATCTATTAGATTTGCAATAAAAACATTTTTATGGAAATTTCTTGTAATATTATTATTTGCATTACGTGTAAAAGTTTATTTAAAATAGTTAAACTATTTGACTGTAAAAGTGTTTACCTGCAACATAGGTCCATCTTAATACACAATGTTCACAGGAAAATCCTTCAGGCAGACGGACCTTGTTATTGACTTGGATATCGGCTTTGGTGATTGGGAATCTGTGGCTTCCATCGGCAAACGTTAAGGGTATGAAACATTTCTCTCCAGACTCAATGGCGCCCGAGTCGTGCAGTTCACACAAGCTGAATTGGAAATATCCCAGGTGATTTGCCGTAAGCAAAGCGTATGTTTCAATTGTTTGCCCCGAAGTGTAGTTGGCGACGATCTTTCCCTTACCATACATTCCGGTATTTTCATTCTTCTGTGGATGACGATCTTTGTAATTATCGCCACACACTCCACATTTGCCACCATTTATTTGCCATTGTACCTACAAATACAGTTATGACTTATTTTATCTCGCCTTAACTAAAATTGTTTTGTTCAGACAATCTTGTTCGACAATTGCTCTTAGCTCAATCTGTTTGCTGAGCCAACATCTATCTAGTCCATATATTAACTTATATATTTTTTTACTTTATAGGTGAAGTTGAGGTTCAAAAACTTTGATATATGAATTAGATAAAACCCGATATATAATATTGAAAGAACAAATATTAAATTGAAATAAATAGTTCAAGATATACCTTGACTATGTTAATATTTTTATAGTTGATTATTTAGTTTAATTGATTATAAGGCCATAAGTTGTTGATCAACTAAATTTTATATTAAGCGATACAATTAGGTTCCCTGGAGAGGTAGTTTCGTAACTTCAATTAGGGTTTAACCACAAATTTAAAGTTTCATTTTAAAAAGCTATTTAGTTGCTATATTGTTTACTTGACTTGACTACATGATTTGCAAAATTTAAAGCAATTTAATGACAAATCCTAAGTTGATTTTTGTTAAGATTATGTATCTGTTACAGTCAAAGCGTTAACACAGTCGGTGTATACGGTCACTGATAAAAGCATACATTAACTGAATCATTCAGACAAAGTGTACATAAATTAATTTATGAATAGTTTCACTAGATAATGTATACACTCTATATTTGAAATTAGTTAAAGTAGTATTAGGACTATTTTACTATAAGATGTTTATTTTATACTTTTAATTTTAGGATTGACGACATCTTTTTTGAAATATATTCATTAATTTTTTTGTTCTCACTAAATAATCTACTCCATAAACCGCATTTTACAACATTATCTCCGTTAGTTCCCATGTTATAGTACATAGTCCTGCATCTAATAATAATTATGGAAAAAATAAAAAAAATATATTTCTTTTTCAACATAATATCTATAATTTTGACATTTTAAGTTACAAAATTTAAAACAACATTCAAACTTTAACTAATGCCTCGCCGCGAAAGTATGCATTATCGCGGCATTGGATACATTAACTAGATATAGTATGCATCTTATATCTCAATTGATACTTTGTCAAAAAATATACGTAAAAGCATACATTGACTGGTGGATGTATGCACCAACTGAATTTTATACTTCAACTGTAACATGTCCAATGTTTTAATTAATTATCAAAATCAAAATAAATTTCCGCTCTAAAAATAACTTTTTATTACTCAAGCGCGAAAAGTACTTCTTGACGCACGTTTTTCAATAAGAGAAATGCCACTTCTTGTTGTATTTCCACATAACCTGGGTAACGCAAACAAATATTCAATATCGCTTGGTTAGGTAAAAGAACAAATAAATAAAATAAACGCAATCAAGACCTCAATATTAAAAGAGTGACGTGAAAGTGTAGGTAAGTGACGTGTAATTTTTTTCATTACAGAATAAAAATAAAAATTAAAGAAAACGTTTTAAAATTGATGTGAATTCTATAGTGATACCGGAGACTGAGGAGAGGTCTTATGATGAATCCATCACCATCACAGACAATTGAAAAAGCAAATTCTTCATTTTTGATTTCATTTTTTTTTGGATGGCCCCTGGATCCCAAACTCGTAAGATACATCCCCTCGCATGAGTAATAAAAAATATTGTTTCTAACACGGGCGATATTGTCAATTGCTCTCTCGAGCGAATGTGCAATCACTTCGTTCGTGCGCCCAATTTCGCTCATGTGTCAAATTGACAACTTAGGGTACCGCCCTAGATACAAAATATACTAATTTCAAACTATCTATTTGCTTTTATAAAATCTACAAACACAATATTTAAACAGGACTTAATAATTTAAGATACTTTAAGATATATTAAGAAATAATTTAAGCTCCCATTTGGTATGTGCTCATCGTTTCCCTTTTAATCTTGGAAATATCCTTCGTGGGCTTCGTTTTCAATCAACTTCTCATGGCAAAATTTCAATGGATAATCCGTTCTGGGATTTAAAGCACCTTGATACATTGATACAATATATATATATATATATATATATATATATATATATATATATATATATATGTTGTATTTGTGGTTTTCGCGGAAAGATACCTGTGTTGTATTGTTTTCTCGGGGATTCCGCGTTGATGCTGAGGGTTGGCTCTGAAAAGAACCGGATTCTCGACGTTTCGGCGAACTAACATTCGCCATTCTCAAGAGATATATGCGTCCGTACGGGTCAACCGTTAGACGCATACTGAGAGCTCGTTCGTGCGATGCGACTACTTATAGCTGTCTGGCTTCGGGTCATGCGTGTTGTGTGCGGTGCTTCGGTTCGGTTGTTTGTTTGTTGGTCGTACATGAGTCTGGGGTGTCTGGGATTGCACTTTGAGGGTGGATATGATCGGTCGCCATGCTGGGGGCAGTCTCAAGGACTCGTCTCTCGTGTTCATGCAGTAGTCTCGTATTTCTATCTCTATGGCTTCTCTGTATACTCGTGACATTTCGTGGCTAATCTGTGCAACAGTCCTTGAATTTCTAAAGTCCATCCAGTGACCGGTGTTTGTGTGTTGGACAAGTGTCTCTGTGTCTGATTGAAACTACATGTTCTTGAATCCTAGCAGATATTTTTCTATTGGTACGTCCAATGTAGGTTCACATGTTCCGCAAGGTATTTCATAAATTCCATGGGATTCTAACGGGATGGTGTCTTTAACGCTGCGTAGCATGGAGGATATTTTCTGGTTAGGTTTGAAAATGGTGTCGATGTTGTGTCTTTTAAGTATTCTGGCGATTTTGTCAGTTGATCCATGAACATATGGTAGGTATGCTGTGCTAACGGGTTTCTAGCGTTCTTCAGTTCTTTGGCTACTGTTCTCTGTACGACGGAAAGCTCTGGATATTAAGCTGCTTGGATATCCATTTGAAGAAAGAGCTTCTCGTAAGTTCCTCAATTCTTTCGGTAAGTTAGGCTGGTCGGCTAGTCTTTTGGATCGGGTGGTAAGAGTGTTGGCTACAGATGCTAGTTGTTTGGGATGATGGTGCGAAGAAGCGTTCAGATATCTGTCTGTGTGGGTTGGTTTCCGGTACACAGTGTGGCTCAAACTGCCGTCAGGTTTCTTCTGTACCAAAACATCCAAGAAAGGAAGATGTTGATGCTTTTCTATCTCCATTGTGAATTTAATTTGGTCGTGTTGGGAGTTAAGATGGTTAAGGAATTTGTCCAGCTCTGGTCTGTCGTGGGGCCAGATTACAAATGTGTCGTCAACATATCTTAACCAGAGTGTAGGTTTAAGTGTGGCTGATGAGATTGCCTTTTCTTCAAAATCTGTAAGAAATATGTTGGCTATTACTGGGGATAGAGGTGAACCCATTGGTGCTCCTAGGACTTGTTTGTATATTTGACCATCGTACCTAAAGTATGTATTCTTTAAACAATGTTCTGCCAGATCTGATACATACTTTTCTGGTTTTAATTTTGATCTTATGATGTTTAAGGCCTCAGGGACCGGTACTTTTGTGAATAAAGATACAATGTCAAAGCTCACAAGGAGGTGGCTGGGCTGGAGTTGGTGATTTTTCAGTATGTCTATGAAGTGTTCAGCATTGCGGACATAGGAATCACAATCTTCTGCATATGGTTGTAAACATTTTGCTATATGTTTCGCAAGAAGTTGGACCGGTGAACCAATGGAGCTTACTATTGGTCGTAGTGGGGCTCCATCTTTGTGGATCTTTGGTAAACCATATATCTTGGGACACCGTGAAGATTTCTCCCTTGGTATAAGATAATTCATTGATTCCTTGTCAATGCTAGAGCTTAGGATCTTTTGTCTGGTAGTTTTCTCAAGATAGGTTGTGGAGTCTGTTGTTGTACTGGGTAGATAAGCTGGATTATCTAAGATTGTGGTCATTTTTTGTTTATAGTCAGCACTGTTCATGACTACAGAGCAATTTCCCTTGTCAGCTGGTAGGACCACAATGCTGTTGTTTTCTCTTAGTGCCTTGAGGGCTTAGAATTCCTCGTATGAGATTTTTCTTGTCGGTGGTTTGCCAGATCTTAAAATGTGGCATGTTTCCTGTCTTATTGTCTCGGCTAATGTGGCAGGGAGTTGTGAAATAGCAGTCTCGACACCAGTGATTATGTCTTCTTTGGGAAGGCGAGTTGGTGCTATTGCCAAGTTAAAACCCTTGGCCAGTACGGTTTTGGTAGGTTCGTCTAGGGGCTGGTCTGAAAGATTTTAAACCACTTTGTCGATGTTGAGTGGTTTTGGTGCAGGTTTTTGTCTCCGTCTGAGAAGGTTGAATTTTTCTTTCTGTCTATTGGTAATTAATAATCTATTCTCATATATATATATATATATATATATATATATATATATATATGTATATATCTGAATTGATTGTTCTATAACTTACAAAGTTTGTCTTTAAGTTATTTTTTGCTAACACGATTCCGTTAATGCGTATTTATTCGTAAATTTTGAATAGATAAATCGTAAAACGATTCAGAAGCAACGATTTCAAGATTAACGAAATATTAAATTGGCAGATATAATTGCTAATCATTTCAAATTCATCCAATAATGAAATGAATCTGAATATCAAATGGTTTCCAAAGATTATTTGAATTCGAATTGTTAATTCGGTATTTTATGACTACCATGGCAACAGTTCTTGATAAGTTAGTTTGAATTAAACAAAAGACATGAACATAATTGGATAGCTTATTGAATATTGAACTTCTGCTATTGAGTTACACCATTGCTTTTGTTCGGTTTGTTGACCAATTTATATATAGTACAGTAAGCAATTTTTCTATTTAACCCTTTCAAAGTGAAGTGGTTCCACCATGGGATCACGAATATATATATTTTTTCTGAGCGGCCTAGTGATCTTAAGCTGGAACCACCACTTACTATGACTAATTCAACTGACAAGATTTGACTTGTAACTACGAAACTCCCATACGACTCCCATTAACCTAGCATTTGCTCGCAGTGTTTTACATGTGAATCGTTGTATTTATACTTGGTGTTGTAAACAGTAAATTTAAAGCGAACGCACCGTAAGTACTGGATTATATTATAGCCTTAATATATAGTTACATGATTCTAAGAGTGTTTCCCATTGAATATGTAGTTTACCTCTTTTATGATCTATGATTATAAGTGGTTCCATATGGTACCACTAGGCTTGAAATAATTTTAATTTTCTTAGGATCTCAAAATGAATAGATTCTACAATAGTAAATTGACTAGTGATCAAGCTTATGCACTAATTGAAGAAATTACTTCAGATCTATCAGATACTTCTAAAAGTGAAAGCGAGACTGACTTTTATATGAAAGAAGGCGAAGAAATAGCTATAGAATCAGTGGTAGGTGTAAATGTAGAGAATGACTGGGACAGTGAGGATGAATTGGCATTACAAAGAAATATAGTATCGAACGAAGAACAATCTTTAAAATGGAACAAAAACATTTCTAGATGGAATCATTGTTCAACTATTTATGGCACCTGTAGGGCCAAACCTTCCAGATAATTTGGAATATCCAGTTGATGTGTTACAAACATTATTTTCTGAAAATCTTTTAGAAACTATGTTTTTAAATAATTTTCACAGTCCAAGCGATGAAGAAGAAGTTCCAGAACACAAAAAGACGGAAGTAAGAAAGCAGTAAAATGTTTAAAATTAGGAAAGGATTATAATCGGCACATGGGGTATGTGAATTAATTAGATATGATAAAAGCATGTTACGATATTGGCAGAAAGTCTAAAAAATGGTGGCATAGAATTTTTCTGGCATTTTTTGGATTTAACTATTGTCAATTATTTTATTTTCTCCAAAACACTGCCGCTTGGGACAGCGACAATGTCATTGAAAGATTTCAAACTGGCCGTAGTCTGGTTGGTCTATAACTTACAAAGTTTGTCTTTAAGTTATTTTTTGCTAACACGATTCCGTTAATGCGTATTTATTCGTAAATTTTGAATAGATAAATCGTAAAACGATTCAGAAGCAACGATATCAAGATTAACGAAATTTTAAATTGGCAGATATAATTGCTAATCATTTCAAATTCATCCAATAATGAAATGATTCTGAATATCAAATGGTTTCCAAAGATTATTTGAATTCGAATTGTTCATTCGGTATTTTATGACTACCAAGGTAACAGTTCTAGATAAGTTAGTTTGAATTTAACAAAAGACATAAACATAATTGGATAGCTTATTGAATATTGAACTTCTGCTATTGAGTATCTACACCATTGTTTTTGTTCGGTTTGATAATAATTGTTGACCAATTTTCATATAGTACAGTAAGCAATTTCTCCATTTAAATGATATTTTGCTTCTAATTAATTCTAATACTTACAAAAGCTCCTCCACAGAAATTTTGATTGTCGTTGTAATTCTTCGGTGCAGAATCATCAAACCTCCACAGCGAACTTCTATTTGGCGGATCTAGTAGCATCCCATGTCCAGCAACTTGTTGGACCAGCACAACACAGAACAAAGCATTTAGCAAGCAATACATCTTACTATTTTATTTTAATTTTGGATGTAACTTCTTTGGTATTGGGATAATTTTTAGTACGGTCCAAACTCAAAACCATTTTATATAAGCGTTTGTGTATTTGCGATAAGATAAAGACAGATCTTTGAGTAAAATCTATTTAAACGATTTTTAATCATCATATCATTAATATAAAGTTTATTCCATTTTTATCGTGCGAGCCAAACAATTTCTAATGCAACACTAGAGTGTTTGTTTCTGATAAGATTATTAGAAATCACAGGAAATATTGTAACAGATTTCATTTATTGTTTGAATAATTGATCTTGTTGATAATAGAACAACCTTGGATATAGTCAAATTTTGAAATCCAGTTAACCTACTTTAACCCATTTTCTTCTCGGGTAAATGTAGACACGCACGTCCCGTTTTTTAATTGGAAAGCTCTGTTGTAGTTTATATTGTCCAATTTCTACGCCAAGTAAATTAACCCGCAAAAAACAAAATTGTTGATTTTAAGAAAAAAATTCCCATGTCCCATCGTCCCGTTTTTTCTCTTATTGGAAATATGTTTATATGAAATATGTTTATATGAATTATCAATAAAATGTAGCATTGAGTGTCATTTATATCTTATTTATTGTCTGATTTATATATTCCTTTCTTCTTCTTCTTTCGAATAGGCCTACTTTGGACCACGCTTGTTCAACTGTTGGGCTTTGACCTTTACCCAGTATTGTCGCATCTTCTGCCGGTGTAACTCCTTTCTCTCTTCTGTCCAGGGGGTACCTTTCCTTCGAGGTTTTTCCTGAAATCCACGAATCTGAAATCAAGGTGCGTCTCACAGACTGTCTGTTTTTAAGATATGTTATTCCCAGTTCTTCAATATCCTTCTCGGTCTCTGTCAACCAAGTGGTACGAAGCTTCTTGTTTTGCCAGAAGGTGAACAGACGGTTGATTAGTCGGTTTGGAGGCAATCTTGCAACGTGGCGATAGAAAGCTACCCTTCGTTTCCTTGCACAGTCAGAGAGCATCTCAATATGTTCGTAGAGCTCAGAGTTATGCCGCCTTCGGAATTCCCCTTCTTCCTTTACCGGGCCTAAGATCTTCCTGAGGATTCTCCTCTCTCTGATTTACAATTTCTCTATTAGACCCCTTCGGTTCAAGGAAAGACACTCCATGGCATACAGGGCTTCTGGTCGTAAGACTGATGTGTAGTGCTTAAGTTTCAGGTTGCGTGACAGGCATTTCTTATTGTAAGTGTTCTGAGTCAGGCGATAGGCTAGTTCTAACTTGCTGACTCTCTTGGATAATGATGCTCTTTCTGATAAGTTGGGTTCAATCCATTCGCCGAGACACTTAAATTTCTCAGTCCTCTTGATGTCTCCCTGTTCTAGTCACATCTCTCTGTTTGCTTCTCTGATGTTGGTGAAGAATTCTGTTTTCTACAGCGACACTTGAAGGACCCACTTTGGCAGCCTGTTTTCTGAGGCAGTTTACCTGCATTGTTGCCATCTCAAGAGAATCAGCAAACAGTGCCATGTCATCTGCAAATGCCAGACAATCTACAACCAGTCCATCGTTCTTACGTCCCAGGTAGATACCACTCTGAGCGCCCAAATTGTTCAGTTCCTTGCGCCATTCTCTCATAACCTTTTCAAGGACACAGTTGAAGAGAAGTGGGGAAAGTCCATCTCACTCCAGTTCTCACTCTCTCACTCCAGTTTTTATTTCGAAGCTTTCTGAAATTTGGCCTCTAAATTTAACCTTGGAATGGGTGTTAGTCAAAGTTTCTAGGATTAGTCTGCGGGTTTTGTTGTCCAGTGCTAGCTCCTAGAGTACATTGTTAAGCGTTTCTCTATCGATGGAATCGTAGGCCTTCCTAAAATCAACAAAGGTGACGACCACCTTGCGGTTTCTCATCTTGGAGTATGGAAGTACAGTTTTAAGGTTGAGGATCTGTTCAACACAGGATCGGGTTTTCCTGAAGCCCCCCTGGTATTCTCCCAGTTGACTATCCAACTGATTTTATGCCCTTGTTTGTAACGCCTTCGAGAGAATCTTGTATGTTACCGGGACGAGAGAAATTCCACGGTAGTTGTTTAGATCAGTAAAATATCCCTTTTTGTGAAGCGGATGGATCAGAGCAGATTTCCAATCGGGTGGTAATTTTTCTGTTTCCCAGATGTCCTGGATAATCTCGGTTAGCTTGCGCACGGCATTGTTTCCAGCACCTTTCCACAGTTCAGCAACGATAGAGTCCTCTCCAGCTGCCTTATTATTCTTAAGAAGTTGAATGATCTGGCCAACTTCTTCCAATGAAGGGGGAAGCGAGTCCGGGTTTGGTGTGGTTTGTTTATAGTCGAAGTCTTCGCTGGGTGGGTCACAGTTGAGTAGATTTTTAAAGTATTGAGCCAAAAGGTGGCAGTTGGGCTATTGTTTTGTCACAGTCTTCAGTTCACCACGGATGCTTCCTTCTTCTAGTGAGAGGGGCAAGTTCATTGGCCGCCTTGACAAAAGTCTCCTTCAGTTGGTCCCAGTTGTTTAGGTCTGTGTTGTTTAGTCTCTGACTTAGTTCTTGGCTGTTCTTGAGTCGCTCGACGTCAAATCTTACCATTTTGGAGGTTCTGTGTAATCTAGTGTTTCTAGGCTGGAGTCTTATTTTGATCTTTGAGAGGTAGTTGTCTGAGTTATATATTCCTTTCAGTATATATTTTTCTATCTAATTTTGCCTATCTTGCGCCTTGCATGTTTTGTATCTTATCTATCTACTCATGTCTACCCAGTACTGTCTGTCCATTCTTGACTACCTAATCTCATACGTTTAGTATTTTGAGTCGTCTTGTCTATGTTGTCTTTCCTATGTATACTTGCTTCTTTGTAATTTCTAGTGTTGAATGTCTAGTATATTCCAATTTACGCTGTATTTTTTTTTTATAATCTTGTCATGTCTTGCCTATAATCTCGTAATAATAATATAAATATAATATTCTATATTGATGGTAGCACCCTGTGAGGGCCTAGGGTTACGGATGAAAATCCAGACACGTCTGTGTGGGAACCACCGGTACTCTGGCCAGCGTCTGTTGGCTCTGTGAGCTCCGCTGTGATTGGACCTCCTGGAACTCAAAACTCCAGTTGAAATTTTGTGAGATCCGTTTGGATTTCACCACCAAAACCTCAACTCAAACCAGTAATCACGACAGAACAGCGGGAAAGAATCCACTACCTTGGGCCCCAGTCAAAAAGGCTGGGTAATAGACCTGATCATGGGATTCCAGGGGATCGGGTTTATCATGATGGGAAGAATCGGAGCTTCTCAAAAACACTCAAGACTAAGAGAATATTTTACATGGGAACAGTAAACACGAACACACTACTGAAAGTAGGTAAACTGAAACAACTGACGAACGCCATTTATAAATTCAATATCAAAATACTGGCAATACAGGAAACACGATTCTCAGATGAGAACCACTTTGACTCGGAAAACTACAGAATATACAAGGGGAAACCAGCCGTAACCATTCCAGCAAGAAACCTCAAACTCTTCGGAACAGGATTTGTAGTATACAAATCGATACTGGACTATGTAATGGACTTCACCTCAAAATTAGAAAAAAATATCAACCCTCACGATTCGATCTGGAAACAGAGCTTATGCACTAATCAACGCACATGCCGCCACGAATAACTACAACAAGAAAAACCCGCAGATGATAGAAGAATTGTGGGAAGATCTGGAAGAAACCACGAACAAAATCCTCACGTAAAAGTGCATCAAGCACGTAAAAAAGTGCATCAAGCAGGTAAAAGTGTTACTAGGAGATTTTAATGCCCAATTTAACAGGGAAACAAAATTCAGAGACGGCCTAGGAGAATTTCAGATTGACCACATAGCGACACCGAAGAAAAACACCAGAGAAATTATAAGTGTTAGAACAAGGAAAGGATTTTTCGAATCCGATCATCATCTCCTACAAATCAAAGCGAAATTTATACCCAACAGACAAATCAAGAAAACCAACAGAACTTTCAGAATAGATCCCTACAAATAAACAAGAAAGAAATCACAGAAAAAATAAGAAAATTGAGAGTAACAATTGGACAGAACTGTAAGGAAAAATGAAAGAATTGTTAAAATCGGGGCAACCACCGAGAAAAATGAAACACAGAGGTGGAACATGGCATGCGACAGAGGTAGACAAAAGACTAGCCTCGAAAAAAATTAACAGCCACAGAACACCCGAAAAATGGGAAGAATTCAACAAGATACAGAAGGCCTCCTCCTAAATAATCCGCAGAGAAAAAAGACGTTACAAAAACAACAGGTTGAAGAGGATAGGAGAGGACTTCAACAAAAACAACACACGAAATTTTTACAGAACATTCGGAGAAAATATGACAGGATATCAACCACCGAGCTTATGTTTCAAAAGACAAGACGGAGCATTGGAGACAAACCCTATAAAGAACTGTGAAATATTAGCACAGTATATTGACACACTACACAACTGTGAAAACCCAATACAGAAACAGTTTTAAAAGCAAGAACCTAATCTGGATTCCAAATCCCCAACACATGAAGAAATCGTGAACATAATAAAATCACTAAAAATAACAGAGCCTCTGGAGAAGATGGACTGATTTCGGAAATTTGGAAGGTAGACCACGAAAACATATACCCAAAATACACAGAATCATCGAAATCATCTGGGAAACAGGAAAAATACCAGAAGAATGGAAGTTAGCCCTAATACACCCTCTCCACAAGAAATGAGACAAAACAGACCCTAGATTGTAGATTGTAGATATGGTGGTACTGCGACCTTTATAGATCTATTGTACCCCTTCCTATCTATTGTACCTTCCATTAGGAATTTCAGGATCTGGGTGGGATTCAAGGCCTGCAGCTCCTCTGTGTTCAAGCAGTGAGCCCCAAGGTACATCTGTCTCTTGCGGAGTAATGCTCCGCAGTCTTTGAATAGATGTATGGGGGTTTCCTCTACTGAGCCACAGAATCTGCATCCGTCATCATCCTCTAGGCCAGGGATTCCTATTGCGGCCCGCGGGCCAAATGCGGCCCGCGAACGTTGTGAATGTGGCCCGCGATGTCGATGCCATGATTTATATTTCTTTTATTAAAACATTAAAAAATAAATAAACAGTGAAATAGATAATAAAATATTATGAATAAAATACAATAAAATGTGGGTGCAATTTTTCAGCCCTTTAAATAAACTTGTCATAACGGTAAAAACTGTTTTCCCACAGATACAAAACGACACTTCGAACTAAGAAATTCCTTCAGTGGTCAGAAATTGATGTTGAAAAATCTGATTATACAAAATCAATCTTCTGTTTTGGCTAGCTATGTTATTGCGCAAGAAATTTTCAAACATAGTAAACCATTTTTAGAAGGAGATTTTTTTAAAATTGTATGTTAAAAGTCGGCGACATAGTAAAGATAAAAAGTCTTTATTCGTTGCTCGAAAATGACCACTTCCCGTAAATATAGAAGAGATTGATGAGGATGTTACAAGAAATTTGAAAATCGTTTACTGCTTTTTTCCATTGCTTTGGACGAAAGTATGCGATTCGCCACAACTCTTAATATTTATTCGTGGATTTATTCTGAAATTTTATGATTTTTGGAGCATGCTTATTCGCAAATATATTCGCAAAATATTAATTGGAACAACGATTTGGTAGGAGTAACTAGAGACGATGCTCCATCTAAGATGGGCCACAAATAAGGGTTAATACATTTTTAGAAACAAATTGAAAGATGATGATTATGTAATTAATCGGTATTGTCAGAGTATACCTATAAATTACATAATTCTTCTTCTTAATGGCACTACAACCGATTGCCGGTCTGGGCCTCCTTCAGCATGTTTCTCCAAGCGGACCTATCACTCGCCAACGTTCTTCAGTCCCGTACTTGAAGTTTTTGTAGGTCAGTTGTTACCGCATCCTTCCATCTCCCTCTTGGCCTTCCGGCCCTTCTCCTTCCCTCTGGTTGGCCATTGAACAACTTTTTCGGAACCCTATGATCACCCATTCTCTGCATGTCCGAGCCATCTCAATCTTGCTACCTTGATGAAACTCACAATATCTGGTTGATTGTAGAGCTGATGTAGTTCGTGATTATATCTTCGGCGCCAGATTCCTCGTTCTTGGGTCGCTCCAAATATTGCACGTAGCATTCTTCTCTCAAATACACTTAAAGCCTGTTCTTCGCTCTATGTTAAGCTCCATGCTTCTGCACCATAGGTTACCACCGGTCTTATCAGTGACCTGTACAGTGTGCACTTATGCTTGGGGTGGATTGCTTTGGACCTAAAAAGTTTAAGTAGCCCATAATAGCACCTGTTACCAAGAGTTATCCGCCTTCTAATCTCCTCGCCCATCCGGTTTACGCTGTTCAGTTGCGAGCTCAAGTACACAAATGTATCTACTGTGTCAAAGTGCTTTCCGTCTAGTTCTAGCGTTGGTCCTACCTTCCGATGAGTTTCGATAGCCACCATGTATTTCGTTTTGTTTACGTTGACAGTGAGTCCTAGGTTATTTGCTTCCTTCTCCAGCAGCGAGTAAGTAGTTGGTCGCCTGTTCGCTTCTGCAAATTATATCAATGTCGTCTGCGTAAGCAAATAGTTGTGTTGACTTAAAGTACACAGTGCCGTTAGTATTCACTCCACTACTCCTAACGGCCTTTTTTAGTACGATGTTAAACAGTAAAGTTGCCAGTGGGTCTCCCTGTCGTAGTCCTTCCTCTGTTATAAAAGTCTCAGACAACTTGTTTCGTATTCTTACTACAGACGATACTTCAGACAGTGTTACTCTGGTTAGGGCTGTCAGTTTTTCAGGGAATCCGAAACTTGTCATTATCCCCCACAGTTTGTGTCTTATAACGCTGTCGTATGCTGCTCTGAAGTCCACGAATAGATGGTGTGTCGTGATATTGAACTCATTACATTTCTCCAGGATCTGCCTAATGCCAAACAGTTGGTCTGTGGTTGACCTGTTTGTGCGGAAACCGCACTGGTATTCATCGATATTCTCTTCTGCGTATGGTAGTAAGCGACGGTACAACACATTAGCGAAGACCTTGTATGCAATGTTTAGCAGTGTTATCCCCCTGTAGTCAGAACAATCTAACTTATCACCTTTCTTGTACAATGGGCATATTATCCCTAGCTTCCATTCATCCGGTAGCTTTTCCGTTCTCCATATGTTTAATATGAGATCATGCATGCACGATATTAAGGCTCTACCTCCATACTTTAACAATTCTCCTGGAATGCCATCTGCACCTGGCGCCTTATTGTTCTTGATCCTGCGCACTGCAGTCTCTACTTCTTCTAAGGTGGGTTCCTCCACTTGCTCAGTCCCTAATATTGATGTTGATGTTGGCGTTATACTTTCCTCTTGGGCTACGCGAGTGTTCTGGTTGAGCAGGTCCCTGAAGTACTGACCCCACCTCTTGATTCACTTTTCTGTGTGTCCGATTACTCTGCCGTCCTTATCCTTACACAGAAGTGGCTGCTGTTTGTAGCCAAGTCTCGCATTTCTGACCTTTTGATAGAGTAAATTATATCATTATCATTGTAATATTTACCAGGAAAATCTTAAAGCTCAAGTGTTAGAAATGAATATTGTTATGAATAATGTTAATACAGTTAATTTTATCAAAAAATATGCTGTCAATCACCGCAAATTTAAAACTATCTTAGAAGAGTCTCCATTTGGAGACGTTATATATTTTTCAAAAGTTCGATGGTTTTCAAGAGGACAAACATAAAAAGGGTTTTTGATTTAACAAAAGGAATTACAAAGTTTTTAACTGGAAAAAATGGTTATGAGACTTGACTTTTCTAGTAGACGTAATAGGTGTTATGAATGACTTAAATTTGAAATTACAAGCTAATAAGTTTTTGGCTCGCCAGAAATTTGAGAAATACCAAATTGGCCCGCCCAAGAAAAACTTTGGGAATCCCTGCTCTAGGCCTATGGCCTTGAGATGTTTCCTAAGTCTGCAGTGTCCCGTCAGAACTCCTGTCATAATTCTAATCTTGTTCCTGCTTAGTTTCAGGCAAGCTTCTGTTCTCTTCTGGTTAAAAGATCCCAGCATCACTTTGGATTGCCTTAGCCCTGGAAGTTCTTTCCAGGTTTTCATCCATTTGCCTTTTGTTTCTTCATCTAAACTTTTGTGGATGGTGTTCCCACTCATGCCGCAAAAGGGTTCCGGACCTAGAAAGGGGCTACTGGATCCCTTGTTTGCTATGTAATCGGCTTCTTTGTTTCCGTATATACCAGTGTGTCCTGGTATCCAGTATAGCGTTACTTTATTATCCCTGCCAAGCTTGTTCAGCTTCCCCACACAGTCCCATACCAGTTTGGATCTGATGTTGTATGAGCTAATGGCTTTGATGGCTGCTTGGCTGTCTGACAGGATAGCAATTCGTTTTTGCGATAATTCCTGTTAAACTGTGCACATCTTTCGATTACGTGTACCTCTGCTTGGAAGATACTTGGGGATGTGAAGCAGACCCTAATAACTACCGAGGAATTTCACAACAACCTGCGACATACAAAATTCTGTCCAAACCCCTGTTAAATCGGCTAGAACCTTAGATAGACCCACATATAGGAGAATACTAAGGAGGGTTCGGAAAGGGAAGATCATACAGTGGACAGATCTGGTGCATGAGAACAATATTAACAACGAGAAAGACCAGGAACACCACAATAACATTCGTCGGTTTCAAGAAGGCCTACGACTCCATAGATAGGGAAACACTATTCAATACATTGGAAAAAATGGAAAAAGATGGACAACAAGACCAAAAATCTAATCCAAGAAACATTAACAAATACAACATACACAGTGAAGTTCATGGGTGGTCTCGGAACCATTTGAAATCAAGTCAGGAGAAATTTAGTGAGACTAGGAGACATCTCAACATCTGTTTAGTTTAGTTTTAGAGAAAATAATCACGACATGGAAAAAAGGAGTCAGTGGGGTAAAGATGGAGAGACGCAAGGATAGAACCGTCCACATAAAATGTTTCGCATTCGTGTTTTGGCCATCATAAATGTTTGGCCATCAAAATATATAATAGAAATGAAGCCAAAGAAGCTCTAGAGACACTACACGAAATCTCAGCCAAAGCAGGGCTTCAAATCTCGTACGAAAAACACAGTACATGGACACAAATTCCATGGACAGACAGCCACTGATAACTAAGTATGGAAAGATAACACAACTAGAAAGTTTCAAATACCTGGGAGAGATTATACAGAAAACAGGAAACTACAAAAAGCATACAGACTTACGTAGAACCACTACAACAAAAGGAGTATCTCAAACAATGCAAAATTAAGACACTATAATACAGTAGTTCTACCAGAGGCCTTATACGCCTCAGAAACAACGGTAATCAAGGGACGAACGAAAATCTAGGAGAGAGAAAAACTAAAGAGGAAAATACTAAGAAAGATCTACGGGCCGGTTAAGAAAAAGGGGATCTGGATAAAAGAACCAGCGAAAGAACTGTACGAACATACAGAGACGATTACAAACAACATCAGGAAAGGAATGGCAAAGTTCTATGGACACATACATAGGATGTATGAAAACATAATGACAAAGAAGATTTTTTATATAGTGACGACTAATATAGTGAAAAGCAGCTCGGTAAAGGAAACCATGGAAGACATCAAGAAACTCAACATCTCCACAGAAGACATGACCACAGACAGGAAAAAGTACAGAGAAAAAATCAGAAAACAGAAGTTTGAACAAACTCCAAAAGAGAAGAAAACAGGAAAGAAGTGGGCAAAAGAGATGAAAATGAAACACAGTGAATATATGAGAGGTTTCTGGGAAAAAAGAAGAAGACAGAAAAAATGACATGATAATTGTTTGTGTTTTAGCGCTCTCCTTAAAGGGGAATTATCAATAATAATAATATTCTATATTGTCTTTCGAGTGTTTTCTACAAATAATTTTCCTAATCAATATTTTGTGAAAACTATTATGATTTTGTTGATTATTATTTGTATTGATGTAAAAACATAGATAAATAACATTTTTTCCTCATTTTTATCTTAAAATTCTACATCCGTTATTAGTAATAGAGTAAACCTATGGGTCAACTTTTTATTAAGAATTTGAAACTCACATTTCCACTAACTCAAAAATCAATAAACAGTTGATATGAAATTATCTAACTAAATAAATAAAGAAAATAGTATGTAAGTGTTGATAAAAAAAAATTCTCCCTCTGATTTTAAAGATTTCGATACTAATAGATTAAAAAAAATCTAATCTGCAAAAAAACTTCCATTAAATAATTAATGGGTTATAGAATCGACATAATTAGACAAATAAACCGGAATATTCTTATTTCAAGTTGTAAGAATGTTGGCATTCCTCATAGCGCTTTATCTAATCTAAATCAGTAATTAAGTTAATACAAATTAGATGTAGTAAGGAACAATGAAACCACGTGAATTTATCGAATAAAAAATTCGCAATTCAAAATAATATTCAAAGAAATCATCAAAGTTTTCTCGATGGGAACCGATACAAATTTAATCATATCTATACTGGAAATCACTTATAATTATAATTCGTTTATTAGTCATTAAAATCAAGTCCGCATTGTCATTATTTATTTACTATTTTGGAACTTATATATAATTGCTTAGTTTTCAATATATATATTTATATATATATATATATATATATATATATATATATATATATATATATATATATATATATATATATATATATATGTTAATATTTAGGTTTTCGCGGGCGTAAAATGATTTCTTAGGTTCTCGGGGTTACGTTTTTATCCGCGTTTTATTTGAAAAATTCTTTTCACAACCTTTCGGCAATCTCGCTGTTGCCATCTTCAGGTTATATGTTGCGTTCTGCTTGACAGTTCAGGCAGTTCTGACAGTGCACTGTTTGCTGACTACCATGTCACTTGCTCTTTGTGAGGCTGCCCTTGTTATTCCATGCACCGTTCTCCATGTGTGTGGTAAACGTTGAGCATCATCTCTTTTGTTTAAGTTGTTAGGTCTTTTTTCTATCTCTATGGCCTCCATGATGATCCGTTTATGGTAATCTTCCATTTTACTTATTGTTCTGGTGTTGTCGAAATTAATGGTATGTCCAGTGGCTGCTACATGTTGGGCAAGAGATGATGTCTTGTCTTGTCGGCTTACTGCTTTTTTGTGTTCGTCTCGTCTAATATTTATTCGTCTATTTGATTGTCCGATGTATGAAAGATTGCATGATCACCATGCGGATGGATCTCGTACACTTCTTGTTCTTCTAACGGAATTTTGTCCTTGGGGTTTCGTAAGATTTGTGAAATTTTTCTGTCTGTGTTGTAAACGGTCTTGATATCGTACCTACCCAGTATTCTGCTGATTTTGTCTGTTGTTCCTTTGACGTATGGTAAAAAGGCTCATTTGGTAGTCTCTAGTTCGTTTTTATCGTTAGCTTTTGTTTTTTGCGTTTTTTCATGATTGTGTTTATTTATCATATATATATATATATATATATATATATATATATATATATATATATATATATATATATATATATATATATTAGGGTGGGCCAAAAAAAACTTTATTTTATAAGATATTTTATGTTTTTGAGTCATTATTTTGTGATAGAGTATAGGAAATTGTAAAAGTTATGCTCAACTATTTGAGGTTGGATTTTAACCTCGAATAACTTTTAAACGAGTCAACTTAGCAAAAAATCATTTTAGACTTTTTTTGTAGATCGTTAAATTTCCTCCTAGAATATGTATTTGTTTCCACAAGACATTTATTCGTTCGAGTGCATTAAAAATCCAAACAAAAACAAAATAACTTCTTATGTTATTTAAATGGAAAGCCAAAAATCACAATGAGCCACCTCTTAATATTAATATCAAGGGCTGAAACTTTACTAGAATTTTTTTTTCGTCATCTTGGACGATATTTTCGTAGAGCTAAAAAAAAAAGTTTTTTTTGGCCCACCCTAATATATATATATATATATATATATATATATATATATATATATATATATATATATATATATATATATATATATATATATATAATCAATATATTGTAAAAAGAATTTACAATTTAATGTGTCAGTGCACAAGATGTAGGTCATACATAAAATAACTGAAGGATTAATATCTAAAAGACAAAGAGCACGATCTAATGATGTCTAACAATAGTACGGACAATCTTCAGTCACATGAGTTCAAGATACTCTATGTGAGCCGTATCGCTGCGTCAAAGCAAGCGACTATGAAACGGTCAAGACCTATAGTGTCAGGGGCTGAAGGCCTGCAGTCTTACAAAAAAACTAAAAAACGACTAAAAACTGGATGTTAACTTAACTATTGCTAGATTATCCCGGTACGTCCGATTCAATTGAATTGTGTGCCAAAGCTTCTACGCTTGATGATTCGGAGATGTTTGTAGATGAGCGCGAGACAATCCAAAAAAAAAAAAAACGTTTCTGACACGAAACCATTTATTTGGTTTATCTCGCGCTCATCTACAAACATCTCCGAATCACCAAGCGTAGAAGCTTTGGCACACAATTCAATTGAATCGGACGTACCGGGATAATCTAGCAATAGTTAAGTTAACATCCAGTTTTTAGTCGATTTTTAGTTTTTTTGTAAGCCTAACCTAACCTAACCTAACCAACTCTCAATTAAACCACATGCGTGCGGCATGATGGCCTAGTAGAGACCATCCGACACACTCTGCTAGATAACAGATGAGGCTCTGGCGACCGAGTCCCGGCGGTATAACCGTTAGAACTGAAATTAAGGAAATGTAATTTCATACCCATGGAGGAAGATAACGGGAAATCACCTTCATTATACTTCCCAAGAGAACCACATGATGACGACATTCAAGTCATTATCGTGGTCGCAAACATTCATTAGTGAATATGCATAAGAAGAAGAAGAATACATAGAAGATTAACATGACCCCTGAGCAAGAATTAAAATAAGGATGTGGCTATTTATACATACAGTATGTACACGCAATTGGCTATTTATACATACAGTATGTATACGCAATTGGCTATTTATACATACAGTCTGTATTCAGTCTGTACCAGATATAGTGATGAATTTTTATAGAGGTAAAATACAAAATGGACACTAATATACACTAATATGTCACTTAATCATAATCATACAATCGGTAAAGGAGAATATGGATATTATGGCAAAGCAAAAAAAAAATAAGGAAAATGATTATGATACAGCAACGCCATTGATATAATTTGTCTAATATCTGCTTCGTTGTACTTTCGATTTATTTTATTGATTAGCCTATAATGATTATGCAAATGTCGTCTGCGTAGATAATACAGTTATCTGCTCCAATGTAGTGGATAAGGTCAACTGTGTATAACGCATATAGTAGTGGGACTAATATGGTTCCTTGTGGTACGACGACTGATGTGTTTGTTGTACTCGATCTAGCATACCCTATTTTTACAAATTGATTTCGGTTTGCTAGGTATGATTGGAGCCAGCGTTGTTCTTTGTCTCTAAATCCATAGTCCATAGTTTCTCTAGAAATGTATTGTGAGCAACACAGTCAAATGTTTTTGACAAATCACAGAAAATTCCCACTGCGCAGTTTCCTTTGTCTATTTCATTTATTAATTTTGTGTATACATTTTCTATTGCTGTTATTGTTGATTTGTCTTTACGAAAGCCATGTTATTGATTTGAAATTATTTTGTATTTTGATATGAAGAATATGATTCTACTTTCCATACAGTATTCTATTATTTTTGCTATTAAGGCTACTGGCCTGTAGTTGTCTAAGACAGTTTTATCGCCTCTCTTATGGATTGGTATAATCATCGATGTTTTCAAACATTCGAGAAAAGTGTCTGTTGCGAATGAACAGTTAGTTCACAATGTCTAAAATTGATGGTGTCAATTCTGGTAGAACTTCTTTTATGATGTTGCATGGCAGATTGTCTGATCCTGCACTGTTGGTTTTTAATCTCTGAAATATGAGAGTAATTTCTGAGTCGATCATTTCTGCCAAAAACATGCTATTATATAATTTGGGGATATGGTCATAATTAATGTTTTGGCTCTTGTAAGGCTAACTTAAATTTAGATTTGTTCGTTTCGCTAAAGATTCTTTTGAATTCATATTGTGTTCTGTCTGTATGATTTTGTATGTTTCCGCCGAGGAGAATGAACCTGTGGTCTAATAATATTGTATCATGAACTGAGATTCCTTTTGGTTTTTTTTGAGTGAAAATATTGTCAATAATGCTGCTTGGTGTTTGCGTTATTCGTGTATGTTGGAAAATTTGATCTTTAAGTCCATATGATCTCCTGAGTTCTAGTAGATTGAATCTTTCTTTCTTTTTTATCTATAATGATAAGTTGTGATTAAAAAAAAAAGATTGACGCGTACGTATTTGGACCATGTTTCAGGGTATTTTATTTCAGTTTGTTGTTCAAAGGGAATCGTGATTTTAAAAGATGAGTATGCTTCTGGAAATTTTGAATTCAGTTTCATGCATTGTATGTTGCTGAACCCTTTATTACTTAAGTATTTAATTACTTCTTCTTCTGTTAGAGTTGGGTGATGAGATTTTGTTGGTGATAATAATTGATGAGAAGCATACATTATTGTATGAATTCAAGAAATGCTTGTATTCCCAATCATATGAAGAATGTGAAGAGCAGAAAAAAGAATTTTTGAATTTGTACAAGTTTTTATAGGAACAAAAGATAAATATGTAACACTTATGGAACAATTCCTTAAAAAATGGGATAGTTGTAAAGAAATGTGGGTACATCTAAAGCCCTCACTGAAGCCTTTGATATGAATCAAATTTCTTAATAGACAGTTAAAATTATTTCAAACTTTAGAGTCCAAAATGAGAATTAAAAACAATGGCATTGAGGAAAATCTTGATAGCAAAATATCAAAATTTTATAATACATCGGTGGAAACATGTTTGTATTCATTTTGGAATTCTTTTAGTGCACCACGTCGTTATATTCTTTTGATAAGAAAATATAATAATTTGAACATATTTTCAAAAACTTGTTTTCATGCAAGATATATTTCAACTGAAAATGCTCTAAATATGGATACAGATGTTATAAATGTAAACATTGATGATTATATTGAAATTTTTTTGACTACTCTAACAACAAATCAAATTTTGTCATTTTGTCTCATATGAAACAATTTCACCCAATAATGTCAACATTACACTGATAATTGCATTCAGTGCAATTATCAATCACTATGACAACACGATTGAGTTTGACAACTTCATTCCAAATAAATTTAAAAATGTCACGTTTTGGCAATGCGAATGTTCAAAGTATAAATGCGCTAATCAAAAAAAAAATCCCAGAAATACAACTTACCGTCACGAACGAAAATATGAATTAATTAAACATAGAAGCTTAGAAGAATTGGCGTTGATACTAATAGATTTGGCGGTCAATATGATATAGAAAGACGGTTTATGTTTCGTTGTGTTGAGTTATAAATTTTTTGTCAAAAAAATTTCCGCCGAATATCCCTCGAACATTGACAAATGCCTCATAATTGTATGACAAATTTCTCAAGCTCGTTGCTTGGTAACAACCCTCAGCCTTCTTCTTCGGGCTGTTACCAAGGAACGAGCTTTCGATTGTCACAAAATTATCTCGTCTATTATCAATGTCCTAGGGATATTACTACTGAAAATGAACAATGCAATTGAATGAGAATAACCTGAAGAACAAATTCGGTCTAATACCGAGTCAATCGAGCCCTGCCAGACAAATAAAACCTTACAATTCAAATCTAAAATAAAATCCAAAGGACGTCCAAAGATAAATACTAAGCACACCACTTTTTTTTTAAATACAGAATAAGAAATGATATACCTATATTTATTTTACTTTATACCATATTTTACCTACTTTAAATGTAATTTAAACCTATATTTCACTGATTTAGTGATACTTTGAATTTTATTTATAAGTTTATTGAGCAAGATTGTAAATGAACTTTAATAAATAAAACTATAATTGCTTATAATTGTGTAGTTATTACCAAAATAGTAACTCCAATATTTGTATATACTGTCGGTATGTGCAAATAGTCAATTGCGAATGCAGACTGTATGTATAAATAGCTAATTGCGTATGCATACTGTATGTATAAATAGCCAATTCCGTATACATACTGTATGTATAAATAGCCAATTGCGTATACATACTGTATGTATAAATAGCCAATTGCGTATACATACTGTATGTATAAATAGCCAATTGCTTATACATAATGTATGTATAAATAGCCACATCCTTAAAATAAAATTAAATATATTTAACACATATAATACTTAAATTGTAGCGACACAGAAAAAAAGTATAATCCCTGCAAAAGAATTGAACTTAGCAACAGCGGATCTGCTGCATAAACACATTTTCTGTCAATTAACTGGACAGAAGTTGCAGTTATATTTGTTGTTATATTAAAAAAAGTCAGTTTTTTGGATTACAAAAGCCCGGATATTTCTTGAACCAGCCGACGTAGAAGATTCATTTTTACTTTCCACGTTTAGAAATACACTTTGGAAGACGATTAGCAACAGTTAGTGAAGATAACTCCACAATTCCCATATTCTTAATAATAGCGTAATCCTTCAGTTATATATATATATATATATATATATATATATATATATATATATATATATATATATATATTAGGGTGGTTCCTTACAATTTTTTCGTCTTAGAAATGCCCTCCCATGGTCAGAAAGTGTTCTAATTAATGGAAAAATATGAAGGATCACGTGACCCGATGCTTACCTTATCAAAAACCCACTTCTAGAGCCCAAAAACCGTTTTACAGCTTAAAAATGAAGAATCTGTCAAAACTTAATGAGGGACGTTAAAAATCATCAGTTTTACTATCAGGAGCACATAAATATTGACACTAAATGTTCTTCATTATCAGGTGTACTGAGAAATTAAGCCACATAATCGTGTCAGGCGATTCCAGCCTTCCCTATGCATCTCGAACTAGATTTTGAACATTTCTCCAAAGTATTCGAAATAAGAAATGTTTCACATGAAATTTCATCACTTAATGATTACGAAAACATGAGACATATGAACTATTGATTGTGATTCACTTTTCAACCCAAGCCAACAATCGATTGGGACTTATTCAGGTATCTCGGTAGATGAATTAACAACAACTTTATCAACAGCAGAAACTTTCAAATCTACACCTGAAGTAGAACATCGTGCTAAAATCCCATTTATAAATGCAAGAGTTGTTGCAGCTTTGAATAAATGTAATGTCAGTGATCGCAAAGCCGATCATTTACTGGCGGTGGCCGAGGCTCTTGGCCATAATATAGTAGACCTTGTTCTCAATAGATCATCCATCAAACGCATCTGAGAACAGTTACACCAAGAGAAATCTGAGTATATTAAAGACGCTTTCAACCATATCATACACAGGGACGGGAAGATGATGACTGACTTGATAAATAAAAAACTGATAGACTTGCAGTTATTATTACTAATGACGGTTTTGAAAAACTTTTGGGAGTATCTGAGTTGGAAAGTTCTACTGGCGAAGAACAAGCAGAAGCAATTTTTGATGTTTTAATATATTGAGGTTTGGGTGATACAATAAGAGCTTTTTGTTGTGATACTACGCCATCAAATTTGGGGCATATTAATGGAGCGCCCCAATTATTACAAAATGTGGAATTGGATGTGGTTGATAGTTTTGTATATGATAGGAGAATCGTTATCCAAGCTAGAGATATCGTCAATTATAAAGACATAGAAATAGATCACTCTATAAATTCGAAATCAATGGAATTATTTGAAAGATTTTCAATTGATACAACATTTTTGAAATATAATCCTAAGCACTGGACGAAAAATAAAAATTACATTGAAGCAAGAAATATCGTCAAAAATATCAAAGTTGTTAATGATATTGCTGAAAGGGGCATTAAGTTAGTGCAGGATTACAAAAATAGTTTTACCAAAGATACAGTGATGATTTTTACCGTCTCTCATTAAGTTTTGACAGATTCTTCATTTTTAAGCTGAAAAGCGGTTTTTTGGGCCCTAGAAGTGGGTTTTTGATACGGGAACCATGTATGTGGGGAAAGTGGTACAAAATGATCCCCCTAAGGGAAAACAGATAAAAGTCTATACAGTGAATTTTATGAAATTTATATTTTTTGTATTATATTTTTTTCTGTAAGGCTAGTATATCGGCCTATAATTTTTTGATATAATTTTAAAATTTTAAAATCTAAAACATATAATATTTTGTCAAAGTCAATGATCATTTTGTTAACACGGGTGTCTAAAATGATCCCTTAGGTTGGTAAAATATGATCCCTGGGATCATTTAACCCCGCAGTTAAAGGTAGGTAAAACTAGAAATAAAAATTCAAGTAAATGTGATAGTGTAGTGGACTACATACCCGCCTGACAAGCTCGAGATCCGGGTTCGATTCTCGGCCGAGGCAGAGGCATTTTCAACCAGGGTGGCACTAACCGTCTGGGCCTATACGGCTGCCTACCCTAGAGGTAAGCGAAATATTCGAGACCGTGGTGGCGCATACTAAGAGCCAAATGGAAAAGGGGAGAAAAAAATATATGGCATGCCAATTAGGGACTGTGTATCGATCCACAGTCGATAATTATAGAACAACAGCCAATAAACATAACAATGTGTGTTTGATCATAACAACAATAAACATAACTACATCACAATGAATTAATTCTTATCTTACATCAAACAACACTATTTTTACTTTCTTTCAATCTGGGAGCACGGCAGTGCTCCCGCCAAGTCGAGCACAACTGTACTATCTTTTCTCGAAGCGACGAACTGCACTTTTGACTCCTCTATTTACGTTGTGTATAAAGCAGGAAGTTTGAATTTTTAAATATCAAGAGACATGCTATAACTGGCTATATTGCCAATATACCAAATTATTATACGTTATAGTTTACGAATTATCGCCAGTCAAATTTCTTAATTTTGTAAGTGACACACTCTCCTACAATCAAAATTCTAAGGTACTTCTTGCAATCTTACAAACTTCAAATTTTTAATTTTAGTTAGCCTTTAGGCTCTAACGAAAGGAAAAAATCAAAAATCCCGTAATTTCATTATGGATTAAATGAAAAATACTGATTATTTAAAAAAAAAATAATTTTGTCACCGATCATCAAAATTCTAAGGTACTTCTTTTTAGCAATCTTACAAACTCCAAATTTTGATTTTTTGAAAATCGAAAATCTAGAAATTTCATATCCATTTCATGACAAATAATGATTATTAAAAAATTCTTAATTTAAATTTTTTTTTTAAGGTACTTGTAGCAATCTTACAAACTCCGGATTTTGAATATTAGTTAGCTTTTAGCCCATAAAAGAAGAAAAATATCAAAAATCCCGAAATGTCATTTTCCATTATATGAAAAATAAGGATTATTAAAAATAATATTCAACGAACGCATCGCGCTTGTACGTATAGTTGCTAACTTTAAAATAGAGACAGGGAGTGGTCTTTAAGAAAATCAGTAGCTAACGGACACGGTATATTACCCGAAAAAAAAAACATCACCTACAAAAAGAAATGAGATCCCATCAAAAACATAAAATGTAAAAAATGCCAAGTCTCGTAACGCAGTTCTTTCGCTACAAAAAGTTGTGGGATCTCATGTAAGACCAAGTCAGTTATTTTAGTTAATGTGTATGTAGAAGCACCTATTCAACTACTTTGTTATAAATTGTAATCTAATCAATTACCTATCAACATTTATAGTAACCGTATCAATATTAGACACCTTTATTTCTAGTATAATTATAATGACTTGGCAATTGCACGTCAACGTAATTATAAAAGAAAAATCTACTAATTCGATTACTAAGTAAATCTAAATAGTAATAATAAGTAAATAAGTAAAAATTATTTCAGTAAATACATATTTCGAACGATCAAATACAAAATAGTTTCAGTACTAACGAAAAACAATGTATCACAGGCACCAATAAACCTGAGGATAACGTATTTTAATTAGTAGAATATGTTGCCGTGCAATTGAAAAGTCATTATAATTATAATAGAAATAAAGGTGCCTAATATTGATATATTGGCCCGTGCGGGGTTGCTAGACCCCAATCGGGCGCCTCCCCAGGTGGCGGATAGGGGAACGTCTCCCAGATATGGGTGATACCGGTGAAATCAAATAGCCGGGGCGGCCCAAAACTAGCACTGCGGCGTCTGATCCAGAGTGGGCGGCTGCAAACAGCGTCTGTTCTCCACGTCAGGAGCGGCTGAAACGACTTCCACCAACATGCAGTAGGATAGCACGGTGGAATAAATCCTAATAACCTCTTATGGAGAATTTTAAACACAAAGGAAAAAGTCCCCAGGTGGGTAAGGATATCAATTCCCAACCCCACACCCTCGATACGAGGGTCTGCCTCAAGGAATATGGGGGAGGCAAAAGTTCGCGCAAACAAGGAAGAACCCCCGACAAAGACATTATCCAAATTGCAACATATAACTGCCTATCACTACTAACAGACGCACAACTCTTTGATCTACAGAACGAATTGGATAAATTAAAGCGCGATATTCTTGGCGTGAGTGAGGTCAGGCGACATGGAGAAAACCTACTAAAGCTACAATCAGGAAGAATGCTCTACTATAAAGGACAAGAGGACGAAAGCCAAAGAGGAGTAGGATTTCTAGTACATCCAAGAATAGCAGCATGTGTTCAGAGTTACCACGGAATATCAGAGAGAATTGCCTACTTAACACTAAAATTCTCCAATAAGTGTACAATCAAGATAATACAAATATACGCACCAACATGGAGTTCCGAAGACGAAGCAGTGGAAACCCTATATGAAGACATAGAAAAAGTACTAGAAGTCAATAAATGCCACCATGACCTTATAATTGGTGACTTCAATGCAATAATTGGAAGAAAGCTCTCTGAAGACGAGCACTACATAGGAAAACACGGACTGGGTGTGAGAAGCCACAGAGGGCATATGCTATATAACTTACTAGAAAGACAGAGGCTATTCGCAATGAACACCTTCTTCTGAAAACAACCGCAAAGAAAATGGACATGGTTGAGCCTTGATGGAAGAACTAAGAATGAGATTGACTATATTTTATCATCGTCAAAAAAATAGTGGGAGACATAACCGTTTTGAACTCATTTCACACCGGTGGCGATCATCGGCTAGTAAGAGCAAGAATTTCAGTAGAGAAAACAAAAAGAAAAACCAAAAGACTCCAACATACAATAGATAATGAACTCCTTAAAGAAAAACAAGATACCTACCGAACGGTCTTGGAAAGTAAATTTAAAAAGCACGACCACCAATTAGGCATTAACAAGCTAGAGGAACAAATAACAACAACAATTACCACAACAGCATTTGAATTAGCCAAAAAAGATACAAGAAGGAAATGCAAACTGAGCCAAGAAACAAAAGAAATGATCGAAAAAAGAAGATCAATGTTCAGAGAAAGTAAAAACACAACTGAATACCGCGAGATAAAAAGGGAAACAAGGAAGATGATAAGAAAGGATCTGGAAACACATTATGAAGAGGAAGTGACGAACGCGATAGAAGATAATAAAAATTTGAAATGCCTGAGACGAACAGACGGAAGAAGAGAAATCATAAGCCTGAAGAATTCCGAAAGGAAGGAATCCAGAAACAGGGACGAAATGCTGAAAATTATTGAAAAGTTCTACAGCGAACTATTCCGGTCGAGGACTAAAAATGAGGAAAGACAAAAGGTCGTGAATGTCGGTTCTGAGGAAATCCCGGAAATAACAGAAGATGAAATACTATATGCACTAACATCGATGAAGAACAACAAAGCTCCAGGAAACAATGAAATAATAATCGAAATGATAAAACAAGCCTCAGACATAATCATACCAAGACTACAATTACTCTTCAATAAGTGCCTTGAAGAGGAAAACATCCCTGAAAAATGGCACGAAACGTCAATAGTATTAGTATTAAAAAAAGGGGACCCAACGTACCTACACAACTATAGACCAATAAGTATGCTGTCACAACTCTATAAACTTTTCACCAAAGTAATTGCAAACCGTATAAATAGAAAACTTGAGGACTACCAATCAATTGAACAGGAGGCATTTCGAAAGGGGTTAAGCACAAACGATCACCTACTAACAGTAAAACTTCTAAATGAAAAAATGACCGAATACAACATGACACTCCATATGGCCTTTGTTGACTACGAAAAAGCTTTTGATTCTATAGAACACTGGGCTATAACCAACGAATTAACGGAAGCCCGCATCGATCACAGATACACTAATCTTCTCAAAAAAATCCATGAGAATGCCAAAGCGTCGGTCAGAGCCCACGAAAAAACAAACACATTTGAGGTGAAGAGAGGAATCAGACAAGGTGACACCATCGCACCACAATTGTTCAACTTAGCTCTAGAAGAGGTCTTTAAACAAATCAACTGGTCAAATCGAGGAATTACCGTAAATGGCGAAAAGCTAACACACCTAAGATACGCAGACGATATCGTATTATTCGCAGAAAACTCCCTAGATCTGAAAGATGTTAACAGACCTGGAGTAAAAATCAAAAAGCATAGGGCTAAAAATGAACATAAACAAAACAAAAACAATGTGTTCCCAAGATCCAAATATAATAATTAACAACCAAAGGATAGAAAACGCAAACGAATATGTCTATCTAGGCCAACAAATAACCCTGGGCAAGGATAACAAGAACATGGAAATTGAACGGAGAATTACTGGGTTGGGCGGCATTTGCAAAACTCAAAGGTATACTAACCAACAAAAAGATACCCCTACGACTACGCTCAAGGCTATATAACCAATGTATCCTACCAATAACAACATACGGAGCACAAATATGGACCTTATCAAAACAAATTGTGAACAAACTAAGAGTATCTCAGAGGGCCATGGAGAGAAGAATGTTGGGTCTATCACTACGAGATAGAAAGAAAAACGAATACATTCGGAACAAGACCAAAGTGACCGACATAGTGGACAGGGCATCTCAACTCAAATGGGACTATGCAGGACATATCGCCCGTATCAAAGACAATATATGGAATGGGAAATTATTGCGTTGGAGACCATGGACAGGTAGAAGAACAAGAGGAAGACCAATCTTACGGTGGTACGATGATCTTAAGAAAGTGGCAGGACTGCACTGGATGAGAACTGCTCAAGATCGAGACCGATGGAGAAAACTAAGAGAGGCCTATGCTCAATTCTGGGCGCATCACGGCTGAAAGAGAGAAGAGAGAATATTGATACGGTCACTATAAATGTTGATAGGTATTTGATTCCATAAGAATTTATAACAAAGTAGTTGAATAGGTGCTTCTACATACACACTAACTAAAATAACTGACTTGGTCTTATTTGAGATCCCACAACTTTTTGTAGCGAAAGAACTGCGATACGAGACTTGACATTTTTTGCATTGTATGTTTTTGATGGGATAAAATGTTCTGTAACGCTCAGACCACCATGACACTTTGACCGAATGCTAAAACCGTTCTGGCGAAGACTATTTTCACCCAAACAACTACATATTGCTATAAAATTCGGTAAAATAGTTAATAACCGTTGCATACAGTATCCATAATTGCATATTTTGACGATATTTATAATTTGTTAATAACAATTGATTCCGAGTAGTAGTTCCACATACGCTTTTCTTAATAAAATCATGGGTCGTTTCTGGTATCATTGGATAGACATTTTTTTTGTGAATGAGTCTTCCAAAAATGTGGGGTCACATAACAAAATTTCAATAAATAAATCAAATGAATGGAAAAATAAGTATTGTTTTCATTCTACGGTCTACATTAGAACGAATAAAATAAGCAAGATGAATTAGAGAAGATCTACAAATTGTTCTCTATTTACTTCCTGACAATAAATAGTTCGGGTAATAAAACTGTTAAGAGCATTTCGCAAGCATACACGAGGAATGCGTGCTATTTAGTTACGTATTCTTGGTTCCAAATTCTCTAACGTTACTGGCTTATTTACGTACACAACGACCTTTAAATGTCCCCAAAAGAAATAATCCAAGGGTCTCAAGTCTGGGGAGCGTGGACCACTCAATATATCCTTTTATTCTAATCCATCTTCTAGTAAAAGTTACATTTAATCATGGGCGTAGCTGGGGGCTAGGGTGGGCAATTGCCACCCTAGAAACTTCTTTGCCCACCCTAGAAAAATCGACAGTATTGAAGAATTACTTACTGTTTAATCGCTTTTTTATTTTAGATTCAATTCTATGCTCATATAATTAATTTATCCAAAATCTACATTACCAAAATTGTCTCTCGTTTCTCGTCTCTGTCACAGTTTACAGGTAGGTATGATAGACTTAGCACCGGTGTTGGCAACCTGAAAGGTGCCGTAGATCGTATCGGCGCACAGTGGGATAAAATCCCAAGAAACTGGCCATAAATAGAAGGTTTCATTCTATGCACACCAAATTTCGTATGGAAGGGTTTTTTGGGTCGCTGATTACTAATTTGAGTTCCATTTTTCCACAAACAAAATGGCGGATCCAATATGGCGAACATTTTCCTTAGAAAATGTTTCCATATGGCGAAAATTTGACAGGAATGAGATGTTTGGGGCGCTGATTACGAATCTAAGTTTTATTTTTCCAAAAACAAAATGGCGGATCCAATATGGCGAACATTTTCCTGAGAAAATGTTTTCATATCTTGACAATTTGATAGTCCACATCCAGGAATTAGCAAGTCCCAAGGGTAAGCTCTTTGCTCTGTTCCTAGACTTAAAGGCTGCATATGACACGGTAAATAGGAAAATGTTGTGGGAATGTATGGAAAAAAGGGTATATCTGGAAAATTGAGAGATGGTATCGAGCGGCTGTATAAAGAAACGTGGTGTAGGGTCAAAGTGAGAGAGAGTAAGTCGAGCGCTTTCAAAGTAGATATGGGTCTGAAGCAAGGTTGCCGGCTTAGCCCGGCACTCTTCAATATATATGTGGCAGATTTGGAAAAGGTCTTGACTGCTGGACAAGCAGGGGGAGTGGTGGTGGGGAGGAAGAAGTTGTGGAGTCTGGCGTACGCGGATGATGTGGTAATACTGGCAAAATCGGCAGGAGAATTGAAAGAAATGATTGAGAGATTGGAGAGATTTTTTGATAAAAGGAAACTGACTGTAAATGTAGATAAAACAAAATGGATAAAGTTTAAGAAAGGTGGGGTGTGCAGGAAGGAGAGGTTCGAATGGAAGGGAATGGAGATTGAGCAGGTTGGGCATTTTAAGTATTTAGGGTTTGTATTTGGGAGTGGGTGCGGTAATAAACAGCATATAGAGTACGCGGCAAAAAAAGCGTGGGTGGCGGCAGAAAGGTTCTTGAAGGTATGGGGAAAAGAGTTTAGCACAAATTACGGGGCGAAGGAGATGATGTCGAAGGCTTGCTGGCGAAGTATATTGATGTATGGAGCTGAAATATGGGGGGTAAAGGAAGAAGAAGGCGTGGAAAAGGTGCAACTACAATTCTTTAAAAAGGCCCTGAAATTAGACAGATCAACCTCGTCCTACATAGTACTGCAGGAGCTAAATGCATTTAAATTAAGAATTGAAGCAAGCCGACGAGTAGCAAGGCATGAAAGTAAAGTGAAGGGAATGACTGAGGAAAGAATTGTAAAAGAAGTGTTCAGGGTAGCAAGTTTGGAAGGAATTAATGGTAGGAGAGAGACAAATTGGAGAAGGAATAGAAGGAATCTCTATGAAGGAGGTGGTATGTCTATCATGGAAATGGAAAGGCTTAGGAGGGAAGGCGTGCGAGTTGACGAATGGCTAGTGGTAAGGCTGAAGCAAGTTGAACTGCAAGAACGTCAAAGGAAAGTAATGGAAAGTAGATATAGTAAGGACTATGCGGAAATACAAATATTTGAAGAGCTACCTAAATACTTAAAATCAACAATGGGCCTGAATGCCCAGTCAGTAATTGCCAGGTTTAGATGCGGCTGTGAAGAAAGAGGGCGAAAGTATTGGATGGATGACAAGTATAAGAGTTGTGGTGTATGTGGGGCAGGGAAAGACGTGTGAGTGCATTGGTTTGAGGAGTGCAAAAAAGGAGAGTGGACCGAAAGAGAGAGAGAGTGTTAGGGTCGAAATGGAAACAGTGCATGAATGAGGATGGTAGTGGTTTAGTAATGATGGAAAGGATAAAAGGATGGAAGGAACAGGGAACGGAAACAGAGGAATGTCCAGTATAGTTTTTTTTCTCTCTCTCTTTTAACTTGGACTTTATTGTTTATGGTGATTATTGATTTTGTTTTCTTTTTTATATTTTGTTTGTTTTGTTTTTCTTTGCGGAATCTAAATTGTTGCCAATAAAGGATTGTATGTATGTGTAGTCCACATCCAATAATTAGCGATAATGCCTCGTTATCAGAAAGTTGTTGTTCTGGGACAAATTTTAGAGATTTTCTATATTTGGAAGAATATATTTGGATTTTCTATATAAGGAAGTTTAAGTCTAAGTTTGGAGTTTCCCTCTGCTGTCAAACTAATTCGCGTAGCATTTCTAATGTCCTCTGTCCATCTGCGTTTTGTTCTCTCACTCGCTTCGCAGAAGGCTATCGAAGGCCGACTCCGGCTAGCCGCAGAGGTCGATTGTTGAGAAGGTTCCGATAGCGATTCGTCAGTGAAGATGATAAACTTGTCCAGCCAGTCCTTAAATTTATTTAGGAATTCGTCTTCTACGCGAGAAACTTTCTGCCACTTCACGTGCATTTCTCTTACATTTATGCGTAAAATAGTTTTGGTTTTTTCAGTCAACTAAAAATTGTATTTCAATTTATTACTCAATTCTCTTAGCACGGTAATATATATTTCACTTATTTTGTCACCAAAACGACCTTTCAATAAATAGAAAAAATCCCTCCTCGAGATTATACCTTTTTCATTGAATCTGAAATAAAAAAAGTTAATATATTAAAATAAAAAAACTGACTTGTTTCAAAAACAAAAACTGCCCTAAAAAAAAATTCGTGCCCAAAAAAATTTCATCCCCTATTTTCACCCTTAGGGGTGGTACTTTTTTCTTCAAATTTAAATGGGACCAATCGTGGAGTATACCCTAAGTACTTAAAATTTATCAGTTATTTAGTCGGTGCATTATAAAATAATTTCTCAATTTCATAAATGATTTGATAAAAAATTATACTGAAGACAAAGTAGCAGCTAGTAGCAGCCAATTCTTGATTTTCTCAAACAGTAAATGTCTAATAAAGCAAACCTGAGCAAATTTAGAGCACTCATTTGCATCATTTTTTTGTATCTTTCCATAAACTTGAATCTTCGAGTTCAAAACGTTGTAGTTTTTGCTATGAATTATTCTTAAATACTTGCTACACAATAACAATCTATTTACAGCCAATGATGTATTTAAATTCTACATGCCTTTCTGTGCCTCATTCATTTTGCAAAATTAAATTCGAATTTTTTTTGACCGTTTAATACACAATCAAAATTTCACATTTTTTTATTAACTGTTGCGCGCACGATTCTACACACTCAACTGCTTCGTTTGGTATGAAAGTTTGGGTGGGTTTTCAATACCTGGTTCTTTTAGTTCCCGGAATCCGATGGTCTCAAGTGTTCTCTAATGAGATGCATTCTTGGAATGGGATTAAAAAAATATTATTTTTCCGGTTTCTGGCCAGTTTTTTGAGATTTTATCCCACTGTGCGGCATATGAAATTATCGTACATTTACAAATAAATAAAAAGAAAACTGTTTCTTTTTAGAAGAAAATATTAAAATCATGTTATCATGAACAGATGCACTCAAAATTAAATTTTATTAAATTTCTTCATTTAGTTTTTACTCACATAGTCATATATTATATATCACATAGTCATATATTATATATTATGTATTATACACGGTGCGAATTTCATCACATTTAAAAAAGAAAAGAATATAAATGTAAAAATTAAAGTAAATGTGCAGAAGTTGATAAAAACTGCCCTCAGTCGATCACCACAAGCTAGTCAGCAGATTTATTCGCAAAACCAGAAGTAGTTACGCTTGAGGCTTCAAAGTCTGTTAGTAGTGAAAAACGGAACAAATTGGGCACCTTGAAAGCCGGACCAGCACAGCCCCATATAAATTTTCCAAAAACAAAAATTGGTAACAACTAAAGATCTTTTGTATCTAAATATTAACAACAATACAGCTGGTTGGAGTATAACACTGAAGAAGGTAAGGTCTACTGTTTTGTATGGAGGCACTTCATTACAAAAGGAATTCATGATCAAAACGGTTAAAAAATAGCTCAACTTTTCTCGAAATAAGACAAAAACTTTTCCGAGCTCTTATGATCCCCATAACCAACGATTATCAGAATTTCTATCCTTTCTGATTCTGTTAAATTAATTTCTTAAACTTGATGGGCTAACGGTATTATCGGTATATATTACCGGCTTCGTTGTGACCAAGATTCTTTGTTTGCGAATCGGGTGCTCCTAACAGATGAAGCAAGCTTTACACGAGATGGAATTATGAATTCCATATCATACATTGCTGGGCAGACGAAAATCCTCATACTGTTATTGTTAGAGCTCATCAGCAACTAATTTTTTAACAGCAATTTTGCCAGGGTTCCTGGACGCAGTGCCTCTTTTGACTAGACGCCAAATTTTAGCGCGCTAGCAAGAGCTCACTTACATAACGCCAACCCATTAAGGTGTATAGGTCGGTATTTTGTCTCTTACAAAATTTAATGTATGAAATGGAAGTGGCGGATCCAGAACACGTCCTAGAAATTCTGCCGGACATTTATAAAATACCCTAATCATATAGCGTAATCCGTCAGATTATGTAAAGCGGACACATTTCATGATTTGACGACAGTTCATGTATTAGACGATGTTACTAGGTAGTTCATGCAACAGCCACAGATTTATTTGTTTATTTATCTCTCTTTTTAATAGGTCTGATAATTAAGACAAGTAGTTTTATACTATCAAATGATTGCACTTAGTTATTTCGTGAAACATCAAAACGGTACTTCAGATTGCTTAATCGTTGTTAAATAATGCCGCCTAAAATCATGGTGATGTCATGTACTACATGAACTGTCGTCAGATCACGAAATGACTCAATTTGAGAGTTTTGCGCAATCTGAGAGATTTCACTATGTGACTACGACATATATATATATATATATATATATATATATATATATATATATATATATATATATATATATATATATATATATATATATATATATATATATATATATGTTGTACATGATACACCCCATGAAATACCTAGTAACATCGTGTAATACATGAACTGTCGTCAAATCATGTAATGTGTCCGCTTTACATAATCTGACGGATTACGCTATATTTACATAATCTGACGGATAACGTGTGTTATAAATGGCCGGCAGAATTTCTAGGACGTGTTCTGGATCCGCCACTTCCATTTCATACATTAAATTTTGTAAGAGACAAAATACCGACCTATACACCTTAATGGGTTGGCGTTATGTAAGTGAGCTCTTGCTAGCGCGCTAAAATTTGGCATCTAGTCAAAAGAGGCATTGCGTCCAGGAACCCTGGCAAAATTTCTGTTAAAAAAATAGTTGCTGATGAGCTTTAACCATAACATTATGAGGATTTTCGTCTGCCCAGCAATGTATGATATGGAATTCATAATTCCATCTCGTGTAAAGCTTACTTCATCTGTTAGGAGCACCCGATTCGCAAACAAAGAATCTTGGTCACAACGAAGCCGGTAATATATACCGATAATACCGTTAGCCCATCAAGTTTAAGAAATTAATTTAACAGAATCAGAAAGGATAGAAATTCTGATAATCGTTGGTTATGGGGATCATAAGAGCTCGGAAAAGTTTTTGCCTTATTTCGAGAAAAGTTGAGCTATTTCCAAAAAGTAACTTACCTCTATTTTTAGGTGATGTGTCCTCTTGATGTCCTCTTAAAGGTAAACCTTGACATAAAGGATCAATTGTAAATGTAATTGTAATGTTGTATCAATTAGTTTCAATAAGTATTCTGTTGCTTTAAAACTTGTTGATGGGCATTTCCAGGTTGTAGAGATTGTTTGTAGGATACATATTTTTGTGCACTTTCAACATGAAGCGAAGACTTTGCGTATTTTTTAGCTCCTCGACAAGTTTCTTCCATTTGTTTTAACCGTTTTTTTACAATTTTTCCGTTTTGATCATGAATTCCTTTAGTAATGAAGTGCCTCCATACAAAACAGTAGACCTTATCTTCTTCAGTGTTATACTCCAACCAGCTGTATTGTTGATAATAGATACAAAAGATTTTTAGTTGTTACCAATTTTTGTTTTTGGAAAATTTATATGGGGCTGTGATGGTCCGGCTTTCAAGGTGCCCGATTTGTTCCGTTTTTCACTACTAACAGACTCTGAAGCATCAAGCGTAACTACTTCTGGTTTTGCGAATAAATCTGCTGACTTGCTTGTGGTGATCGACTGAGGGCAGTTTTTATCAACTTCTGCACATTTACTTTAATTTTTTCATTTATATTCTTTTCTTTTTTAAATGTGAGCATTTCGCACCGTGTATAATACAAAATATATAATATAAGACTATGTGAGTAAAAACTAAATGAAAAAATTTCATAAAATTTAATTTTGAGTGCATCTGTTCATGATAACATGATTTTAATATTTTCTTCTAAAAAGAAACAGTTTTCTTTTTAATTATTTGTAAATGTACGATAATTTCACACGCCGCACAGTGGGATAAAATCTCAACAAACTGGCAAAAAACCGGAAAAATAATAATTTTTTAATCCCATTCCAAGAATGCATCTCATTAGAGAACCCTTGGGACCATCGGATTCCGGGAACTAAAAGAACCAGGTATTGAAAACCCACCCAAACTTTCATACCAAACGAAGCAGTTCAGTGTGTAGAATCGTGCGCGCAACAGTTAGTGAAAAAATGTGAAACTTTGATTGTGTATTAAACGGTGAAAAAAATTTCGAATTTAATTTTGCAAAATAGATGAGGCACAGAAAGGTATGTAGAATTTAAATACATCATTGTCTATAAATAGGTTGTTATTGTGTGGCAAGTATTTAAGAATAATTCATAGCAAAAACTACAACGTTTTGAACTCGAAGATTCAAGTTTATGGAAAGATACAAAAAAATGAGTGCTCTAAATTTGCTCAGGTTTGCTTTATTAGACATTTACTGTTTGAGAAAATCAAGAATTGGCTGCTACTAGCTGCTACTTTGTCTTCAGTATAATTTTTTATCAAATCATTTATGAAATTGAGAAATTCTCACATTTATATTTTATAATGCACCGACTAAATAACTGATAAATTTTATTTACTTAGGGTATACTCCACGATTGGTCTCTTTAAATTTGAAGAAAAAAGTACCACCCTTAAGGGTGAAAATAGGGATGAATTTTTTTTTTAGTGCAGTTTTTGTTTTTGAAACAAGTCAGTTTTTTTATTTTAATATATTAACTTTTTTTATTTCAGATTCAATTGAAAAAGGTATAATCTCGAGGAGGGATCTTTTCTATTTATTGAAAGGTAATTTTGGTGACAAAATAAGTGAAATAAATATTACCGTGCTAAGAGAATTGAGTAATAAATTGAAATACAATTTTCAGATGACTGAAAAAACCTAAACTATTTTACGCATAAATGTGAAAGAAATGCACGTGAAGTGGCAGAAAGTTTCTCTCATAGAAGACGAATTCCTAAATAAATTTAAGGACTGGCTGGACAAGTTTATCATCTTCACTGACGAATCGCTATCGGAACCTTCTCAACAATCGACCTCTGCGGCTAGCCGGAGTCGGCCTTCGATAGCCTTCTCCGAAGCGAGTGAGAGAACAAAACGCAGATGGACAGAGGACATTAGAAAAGATAGGAGCAGCGCAAAACTGGCATATGCAACGCGAATTAGTTTGACAGCAGAGGGAAACTCGGCTGCGGCACAGGTTTTACATAACATCACGTATGGAAGTCCATCAAAAGCTTCCAAATCTATAAAATCTCTAAAATTTGTCCCAGAACAACAACTTTCTGATGACGAGGCATTATCGCTAATTATTGGATGTGGACTACATACATACAATCCTTTATTGGCAACAATTTAGATTCCGCAAAGAAAAACAAAACAAACAAAATATAAAAAAGAAAACAAAATCAATAATCACCATAAACAATAAAGTCCAAGTTAAAAGAGAGAGAAAAAAAAACTACACTGGACATTCCTCTGCTTCCGTTCCCTGTTCCTTCCATCCTTCTATCCTTTCCATCATTACTAAACCACTACCATCCTCATTCATGCACTGTTTCCATTTCGACCCTAACACTCTCTCTCTTTCGGTCCACTCTCCTCTTTTGCACTCCTCAAACCAATGCACTCACCCGTCTTTCCCTGCCCCACATACACCACAACTCTTATACTTGTCATCCAACCAATACTTTGGCCCTCTTTCTTCACAGCCGCATCTAAACCTGGCAATTACTGACTGGGCATGCAGGCCCATTGTTGATTTTAAGTATTTAGGTATTTTTTATATTTATATTTATATTAGGTATTTTACGGTTGACCCGCGCGGACGAATATATCTCTTGAAAATGGCGAATGTCAGTGCGCCGAAACGTCGAGAATCCGGTTCTTTTCAGCCTCAACATCAACGCGGAATCCCCGAGGAAACAAAACAACACAGGTATCTATCCGCGAAAACCTCAAATACAACAACATATATGTGTATATATATATATATATATATATATATATATATATATATATATATATATACATATATATATATATATACTCATTAGAATTTTTCTAAACTTACTTTATATATATATATATATGTTGTATTGTTTTCTCGGGGATTCCGCGTTGATGTTGAGGGTTGGTTCTGAAAAGAACCGGATTCTCGACGTTTCGGCGAACTAACATTCGCCATTCTCAAGAGATATATGCGTCCGTGCGGGTCAACGGTTAGACGCATACTGAGAGCTCGTTCGTGCGGTGCGACTACTTATAGCTGTCTGGCTGCGGGTCATGCGCGTTGTGTGCGGTGCTTCGGTTCGGTTGTTTGTTTGTCTTGTTGGTTGTACATGAGTCTGGGGTGTCTGGGGTTGCATGCTGGGGGCAGTCTCAAGGAATCGTCTCTCGTGTTCATGCAGTAGTCTCGTTTTTCTATCTCTATGGCTTCTCTGTATACTCGTGACATTTCGTGGCTAATCTGTGCAAGAGTCCTTGAATTTCTAAATATATATACATATATATATATATATATATATATATATATATATATATATATATATATATATATATATATATATATATATATATATGTATAACCTTTTGAATGTTGAATTATCATTCATTAAGTGTGTAGCCAGTATGTTTGGATGATAATCAAGTCTGTTTCTGTACGACTTCATTGAGTGTTTAATCTCTTCTTGAACTGTTGTAATTTCAAGCTCATGGTGCAATTGTTGGTTTGTTACGAACCACGGAGCATTAACAATTATCCTCAGAATTTTGGACTGAAACCTCTGTAATATTTCCGTAAAAGTTGTAAAAGTTTGAATTGGTGGCTGTGTCCCAGAGTTGAACTCCGTAAGGATCACTTAAGTGATAAGGATTACTTGGATCCCTAGTGCTTTTCGTTTTGTGGATGTATGTTTTTTCCATGTAAGAAGACGATCCAAATAGAGTTAAAGGTATCTATCTGACTTCATTCGCTTGGGGAATCAGTACTCTATTGAGCGACACAGAGGGGCATGTTGTGCGTCGCGTCGTAAAGGTCACCTGAACCGACTTAGTCTCGTTTGCTTTTATCCGCCAGGTAGTTAGCCATTCCGTGATGTTGTCTAAGGAGCGTTGAAGCATTATACTTGCTTGTGCCGGTTCGTCATGGACAGCTAATGCTGCTGTGTCATCAGCGAGAGTACCGAGCACGACTCCGTCTGTCATGGGCAGGTCTGAGGTAAAAATCAGATAGAGGATCGGACCAAGCACGCTTCCCTGTGGGGCTCCTGCGTGAACCCTGTGAAGTTTGGTTATGTCTTCTCCTTGCTTAACATAGAAAAACCTGTTGGCAAGATATGACTTTAAGAATATGTAATAGTTTTTTATTTTGTACAATAAGCCCTCATGCCAGACTCGGTCAAAGGCCTGCGAAATGTCGAGAAATGCCGCGCAAGAATATTTTTTGTTTTCAAAAGCTTTATGTATTTCTTCTACTAGCATATGCACCTGCTCTATGGTGCCATGATTTTTTCTAAAGCCAAATTGGTGGTTAGGTATGATCTGATTTTCTGCTATTACTGCGTTTAATCGCTTTAAAAAAAGTACTTCCATATCCTTTGAAAGAATGGGTAGTAGGCTGATCGGTCTGTAGGAGGACACATCTTGTGGAATTTTACCGGGTTTGAGGATCATTTTTATTTGAGCAACCTTCCATTGGGGTGGGAAGATGCCTCTGATTAGTATGCAATTAAGCAGGTGTGTCAATGTACTGCTATTTCAGGTATTTCACGAAGTATTTTTGCAGTAATTAGATCATATCCTGGGGCTTTATTTTGATTCATGTTCCTAATTGCTTCCATGACCTCGCGTTTCTTGATCCTTTCAATTGGCAGGTCGAGTTGGTAAGGTTCATTAAGGGAGTTGATGAGTCGTTCACTGTCCGTTTCTGACGCATTATGGGCAGTGTTTGGTACGAAGACATTAACAAGATGAGAAGCAAAGATTTAAAAAAAAAATAAAGTTCTCATAAATTTAATATTTACCACATCAATATTAAAACAAGATATGTTTTATCTATTATCACTTATTATTAAATGAGAATTTACACAAATACCTAATATAAACAAAATAATAATATAATAATATTATATACAAAGTTTGTCGTACAATATTTCGAGAAATTTTGCAATATTTTCACAAACATTTATACAATACGAATATCGGCACACGAGCGGAATGACTCTTGTGGGCCACAACCCATGCCAACTACTCCATCTTCACAAACGCCCCAATTATTTCCTAAAAAAGAAAAATTTTATGATTTAGAGAAATATATAGTTTAAGATTAAACATACAATAATATAGAGATTATAGAGACAAACAATACTAAATCAATAATAACCAATACTAAAAAACCATATCAGGATGCTATACAAAAGTAAATAAGTATAGATAACACCTGACACAGATTAAGAAACAGAGAATACTAGACTGGCAAAGCTAAGAATACATGACTAAATAGGCAATACTAAACTAACGAAAATAGGAAATCAAAACCAGACAAAACAAATAAAACTAGAGACGCGAGACTAAATATATAAAACTGGTCAGACGAAACTATGCATACAAGGCTAGAGAGAAGAGACAAGCAGTCCAGGCTAATCAGAAAATGTTGTATAAATATTATTACACAGGCAAGACTAGATAGGCAAGACTAAACAAGCAAGACTAGAAACACAATTCTAGACAAACTAGACAAACAGTCCAGGCTAGACCAGCAAGTCTCAACACAAAATCTATAACAGATAAGACTAAACAGACAAGAATAGACTGATAAGACAGGACCGAAAAACATTACAGACAAGCCTTGATGCACAAGACTAGGTAGTTAAGACAACGCAGACAAGGATAGATTCATAAGACTGGTCGACAAAACTAGAGAGACAAAACTAAACAGATAGGTGTGAGACTAGATAGAAATAGATATATAGATTATATCAAACTGATAAATCTAGAAATTGGAAATAATACTAGACAAACCGGATTTGACAAAAAGTATATTTGTCTTAAGTCTTATTAAAAGTTGTATTTGTCTAAAGGCTACAGGTGGAACTATAGAAATATAAATAGACCGTGACGTCTATACAGATATATTATTCTATTAAATTGGCAATTAAAATATTTTTATGGAATATGTATCTTAAGATCTCGTCTTTTTTATTATATTGTAGTTTATTCTTGGGAAAAGGACTTTTTTAATAAAACAAGTAATATCTATATTGTACCAACTTTTCGGTCTTTTATTCTGACCTTCTTCAAGGCTTATATCTAGTTAGTACGTATCAATGACTTAAACGTAAAAATATAAATTATTGAGATTCAGTTCTCAACATGTTTTGCTTTAATAAAAAATGCTGTCTATAGCCCTTTCACAATTATATTTAATTTATTATATTGCAAATATGGTCTTCTTAGTTTAGTATTGTTTGTCTCTATAGTCTCTATATTATTGTGTGTTTCATATTATCTATATATTAATGGGTATAGAAAGCATTTCATATACAAGTTAACATGTTCAGACCTTCAATTAGACCCTCAATGATTTATAATGTTATGTTTAGTAAATTATAAATTTAGTAAATTATGTTAAGTAATTGATACCTACTAACTAGATATGAGCTCAGAATAAAAGACCAATACGTTGGTAAAATATCGATATTAGTTGTTTTATTATTTATTATGTTAATAAATCTCGTGATTCTTCTGAACCTCTCAAAAGGTAAACTAAAGCTAGATACTGAGGCGGCGACATAGCAATAGCATTATGCCCTATGAAAATGTATGAGGTGCCATTCGAGCGCAGCGACACTGACGCTGAGCGCGTCAATATCGCTGCGCTCGAATTGCGCCTCATACATTTCCATAGTGCGCAAAGGCTCATCCAGACCGGCGCGGAGCGTTTGCGTCTCGTAATTTCCCCAGCGAAAAATTCTCTAGCGGCGCGGCAGCGAATTGGCCATGCTCACATCAAAACACGATTTTTACGTGTTTAGTAGTTTTCCTACTCAATGCAGCTATCAAAGGGTGGTATTTGATTTTCCAGAAAATCTCACGCCGTCGATGTGAAAATGCTCACAGATTAAGGTAACCACCCCTAGTACAACCCAAGCACATTTGCAAGCCCCGGGAACTAACAGAAACATCTAAATTTTTTTAGTATTTCTCGACGATTTTTCGGTATTCAATTTGACATTTCATTTCCATCGCTTACGTAATTTCAAATTCAAAATAAATATACATTTCTAGTATTGTGTTTGTTGTTTGGCAAACGCCATTAAACAAGAAGAAATTAAGGTAAACAAGGTCTAACTGTAATATTACCGAATGACCACAGGTATAAGTGGACCCCCTATACCAAGTGCCAGCGGCCTATTCGGAGGGCGGATGAGCGGGTAGAGGTAAAGGGCACCCACTTACTCTTGGGGTGGGAAACTGATCTTAAAGGTCATCATCAATCTCAGGCATCAGCAATTTATTCATGGATGGAGTACTCTTCAGTGGAATTAACCGGAGGTAAATGATGATGGGGATCTTCCGGGGTAGTGCATGCGAACCGCACGACAATCTCCACGAAAGAGACCTGTCGCATAGCCACTCCTACCCAAGTCTGACTCTCTCCTCCACGCTTGGCGATCCCTGGAAACTTCACACATATACCACCAAGATGCGGTGAAAATCCGTATGGCGGGGAATATAAGTGAAGGCTAACGAGAGCAGGCGAAATGGTCCCCCGATAAGGGGGTTAAGCGTGGGGCCAACTACTCCACCTTGGAAAAAAGAACAAGTTACGAAACCAAACAACAAGCCTCGGAAAACTTATATGGACACACGGATACGATATTTGCAAGGAAAAAAGGAAGAAGATTTACGAATTGGGACCTGGAATATTCGAACCATGTTGCAAACGGGAAAAATGATAGAAATAGGCAACGAATTAGACAAGTTTAAAATGGATATCGTAGCACTCCAGGAACTTAGGTTAGGTTTTTTCGGTTAGGAAAGGACAAGGAAGGATATATAAACAGAAGTATTCTATATTCTATAGCGGATGCTCAGATGTTGCTGGACAACATGGAACTGGCTTCTTTGTCAATAAAAAAATGAGAGCATCAATTATTAGCTTTACACTAATAGATGAAAGGCTCAGTACAATGAAGATACATGGGAAGTTCAACAACATTACTCTCATAAATGCATATGCACCAACAGAAGACAGCGGTGAAGAATCAAAAGACCGATTCTATGATGCTCTGGAGAATGTCTGTGCAAGAACAAGCACCTATGATACCTTAATAATAATGGGAGATTTCAATGCTAAAATAGGGAAAGAACATTTCGCAGTCGAAGTAGCTGGGCAATATTCACTGCACAATGAGACAAGCCCAAACGGCATTCGTCTATGCCAATTAGCCAACGCAATGTCGCTACGAATAAAAAGTACAGCCTTTGAGAGAAAAACTATATACAAAGGCACATGGAAAATGCTGGGAAGCCAACTGGTGAACCGAATCGACCACGTACTTATAATGAGAAGATACGGCTCATCAATAACCAATGTGAGGACCCACAGAGGGCTAAACTGCGATAGTGACCATTTCCTGGTAGTGGGAAAACTACGGCAGAGAATATCAAATGTCGCCCAAACTAAAGGTACAAAAAGAGAGCAGTGGGATACAGACCAGTTGAGCAAAAATGAAGCCCTAAACAAATATCAAAACGCCATCACCATGGAGTTAGATAGACTCCTAGCCCATAGCAATATTGACGATGAGTGGAAGTCCATGGAGAGTGCAATAATCAATAACCAAATCAATAACCAAAGACGTAGTAGGGACAAAAAGAAAATCAAGAAATATAGATTGGTTCGATATGGAATGTGAAAGGGTTATAACAGAAAAGAATAATGCGCGACAAAAGATGCTGCAAAGAAACACTAGAGCTAACAATGCAGTATACCAAGAGAAGCGGAGAGAAGCCAACAGGTACCTACGGGGGAAAAAGGAGATATTATGCGTAAGAAAATAGAAAGCATAGAAGAGAACTATAATCAACGCAAAGTGAAGGATTTCTATAGAACAATCAGAAATGAAGCGAAAGGGTACCAGTCAAAATTTAACATATGCAAGGATAAGAACGGGAAAATCCTAACGGAAGAGAAAGACGTCATGGATAGATGGCGCCAGTACTTCGCCGAGATATTAAATGTTGATCATATGGAAGACCTAGAAGAGCCATAAACAGTAATATACACAGCTCAAGAAAATACCGAACCACCTACATAGGATGAAGTCAAAACAGCCATGGAAAAGCTTAAAAATGGTAAGGCACCCGGCGAGGACGGCATCACTGTCGAAAAATTAAAACTGGCCGGAATAGATGCACATAAAAGACTGCACCAACTAATATACAAAATATGGAAAGAAGAACAGTTGCCTGAAAGGTGGAAAACTGGGTTAATCTGCCCTATGCACAAAAAGGCGACAAAACAAACTGCGACAATTACAGGGGAATAACACTACTCAACACTGCATATAAGGTACTCTCCAATGTGAAATTCGACAGGATAAGACCGTATGCAGAAGAAATATTAGGAGAATATCAATGTGGTTTCCGAGAAAGTAGATCAACTCTGGATCAGGTGTTTGTGCTAAGTCAAGCAATGGAAAAATGTTATGAATACAACATCGACCTGCACTGTCTGTTAATCGATTTTAAAAAAGCATTCGACAGTATTAAAAGAGCAAAACTAGGAAGTGCACTTGCTCTAATGGGTATCCCACATAAACTTGCCAAACTAGCCATGATGACAATGGATGGATCCAAGGCCAGAGTAACAGTCCAAAACAAAACATCAAAGGAATTTGACATAAGAACCGGTGTTAGGCAGGGAGATGCCTTGTCAGGTGTTCTTTTTAACCTTGCGCTACAGAATGCAATTGGAAACCTCGAAAATAAGGGAAATATCATAACAAAATCATACAAAATACGTGCGTACGCGGACGACATACTGATCATGACTAGGGACAACAGAACTCTAGAAGAATTGTTTTTAATAATATAAGAGGAAGCGAGCAAAGTCGGCCTGAAAATACATGCAGAAAAAACAAAATACCTAAACTGTCACGTGATAACCCAAGAAGGGCTCCTCAGAACTTCATTATAAATGATCATCGGTTTGAAGAAGTTCAAAATGTCAAATATCTTGGAGAAATTTTCAATAATACAAATAATCTATCACTGAGGGTACAAGATAGAATCCAAGCTGCGAATCGATGCTATTATTCACATCTGAAGCTCTTCAAATCAAAAATCATCTCACGTAAAGCAAAACTGCGAATATATAAAACCCTGATCAGACCCGTGCTAACGTATGGAGCTGAATCCTGGAGTATGTCGAAAGCAGACAAAAACTCTCTTCGTATTTTTGAAAGACGGATTTTACGGAAGATCTTTGGACCAGTGAGAGAGGAAAAAGGATACAGAATTCGCATGAACTACGAACTTCAAGAACTAATAGAAGGTGAAGACATAGTAAGATTCATTAAGCCACAGAGACTTCGATGGGCGGGCCACATGATTAGAATGCCGAGTGCAAGAGCACCCAGATCCATCCATAAAGCGCAACCTAACACCTCAAGAAGCAGAGGTAGACCCAGAGCCAGGTGGAAAGATAAGGTAGAGGAAGATGTAGAAACTCTATAAGTAGGAAACTGGACACGTGTCGCTGAAGACCGTCAAAGGTGGAAGGGGATTGTTAAGGAGGCTAAAGCTCACCCTCGGCTGTAGAGTCAGAAGAAGAAAAATAAATGATGATGGGGGCTGCTCAAGAGATTAAGAAATGAAGCATAAGGCTGAAGACAGAGCAGAGTGGATAATTGCTGCAAACCATTGATGATGAGTTTTTCCTAGTGTACGATCCGAATCCGTTTGTACATACAATATATTAGGTCATATGCAATGTAGGATATGTTTTAAAATTCTCAATCAACTTCTTTGTAATCGCCATTTCAAAACACAGCGGCAGCGAAACTAACCGCGCATGCAGCGTTCTTGTCATGCAACGCTGCACTACCGCGGCTATGAAGGAAATCGCGTCTGTTGATCTGAACATGTACATAAGCCGCCACGTCAAACGGTCCGCCGCGATAACGCACCGGTCGCGGCAGCGAAACTTCCGCGGCGGTCTCTAAGCTCTTTCATACTATCGCTATGTCACGGCGGCTTTGACGCTGCGTTAGTGACGCCATAGCCGCTTTGCTCGGAAGACTACCTTAAAGCGTACGATACAGTCGACCACGCCATCCTATTAAGTAAAGCTGAAAGATACGGAATTAGGGAAGTAACCTTAGACTTGCTTACATCTTATTTAAAAAACAGAACACAAATCTCAGAAATTTATACCCCACAAGAGAAACTAAGATCGACGCCGAGTACCATAAATATAGGTATCCCACAGGGTAGCATTTTGGGTCCACTTCTGTTTATTTTGTACATAAATGACCTACCAAAATTAAATATAAACTACACACTTGATCCTTATTTATGCAGACGATACGAGCTTAATTGTAGCTAATGAGGATACAACCGAACTCACAAACAGCATCGAGATATCAATAGCAACGCTGGAAACGTGATTTAGTGAGAGCAAATTAGTGTTAAATAGAAAAAAGACAAATTTAATTATATTTAAAGCAGAACGTGATAAAAGAATATAGAACATTTAATTTAAAACATCAAGCTGAACTTCGGAAAAATGTAAAACTGCTTGGAATCCACATATAGACGACGCTCTGGATTGGACTATCCATATATCAAAGTTAAAGAGTTAATTGTTTTAGCCTTAACTATATGAAACGGTATATATCGAACATATCGAACATATATCATATGTTCAAAGAAAAACTTTACAAAGCGTTATATGCATTACGAATTCTTAAACATCACATAAATCCAGATATATTACGTACGATGTACTATGCTAACTTCCATAGACATATTCGTTTCGTTATACTGTTCTGGGGTTGCGGAACAGACATAAAGGACATCATCACAATACACACAGAAGCACTAAGAGTCCTACTCAACCTAAAGTTCAGGGAATCATTTTGAAGAAAGTTTCGAGCCGCAAACATACTTATTACAGCAGGAACATATATTTACGAAGCCCTATTGTTTCTATTGAAAAATAAATACCTATTCAGGTATACACAAAATTAACAACGAGTAAACCACAAGGTTTGCAAATCTAAACTACAACGTACCAAAACATAAACTGACAATGTCTGAAAAATGTCTTCCATATATAAACATTCAATGCCCTGCCACAGTCAATTAAAGAACAAAAAAAATTCAGAGATTATAAGAAAAAACTTCACCATATCCTATTTAATATTAATCCCTACTCGCTGCAATAAAATACTATTGGCAGGCAAATTCTGATTTTGACACATTTCTTTTAGCATACATTAAGAATATTGTTACATTTATGTAATTATTCCCCTAATGTAAGCTTATATATTGAAATAAATTGAAATGAATATTAAAAAAAGTCCTTTTCCCAAGGATACGCTACAATTCTTATGGAAATTTCTTGTAATATTACTCCTAGTATTGCTTGTAAAAGTATGTCTAGTTTATTTAGATTAGTTAAACTAGTTGATTGAAAAAATGTTTACCTCCAACATAGGTCCATCTTAATACACAATGTTCACAAGAAAATCCTTCAGGCAGACGGACCTTGTTATTGACTTGAATATCGGCTTTGGTGATTGGGAATCGGTGGCTTCCATCGGCAAATGTTAAGGGTACGAAACATTTCTCGCCAGACTCAATGGCGTTCGAGTCGTGCAGTTCGCACAAGCTGAATTCGAAATATCCCAGGTGATTTGCCGTAAGCAAAGCGTATGTTTCAATTGTTTGTCCTGAAGTGTAGTTGGCGACGATCTTTCCCTCACCATATAATCCGGTATTTTCATTCTTCTGTGGATGAGGATCCTTGTAATTGTCTCCACAAACTCCACATTTTCCACCATTTACTTGCCATTGTACCTAGAAATATAGTTATGACTTATTTTATGTTGTCTAAAATAAAATTTTCTTATTCAGTCTTTTCTGACAATTGGTCTTGGTTCCGTCTCTTTGCTGAGTCAACATCTATCTAGTCCATATATTAATTCATAGATTTTTTTACATTATACATGAAGTGCTGGTTCCAAAAATTTGATATAGGAATTAGATAAAAGCCGATATATAGTATTGAAAGAACAATTATTAAATTAAAATAAATAGTACAAGATCTACCTTGACTATGTTGAAATATTTTTATAGTTGATTATCTAATTTTATTGAGTATTAGGTCATAATTTCTTGATGAACTAAATTTAAAACTAAGCGATACAATTAAGTTCATTTGAGAGGTAGTTTCGAAACTTCAATTAGGGTTTAACCATAGATTTAAAGTTTCATTTTAAAACAATCTATTTAATTGCAGTATTTCTTACTTGACTTGACTACATGATTTGCAAGATTTAAAATCATAAAGCAAATTTATGGCATTTCCTAAGATGATCTTTGTTAAGATAATGTAATACACCTTACAATGTTTTAATAATTATCAAAATCCAAACAAAATTTTCGTTCTAAAAATAACTTTTGCACACTATCTATTTCCTTATCTAAAGTCTGCAAACATAATATTTAAATGGGAGTTAAATAATTTAAGCTCCCACTTGATATATGTTTCCCTTTTTTATCTGGGAAAGATCCTGAGTGGGCTTTGTTTTCAATCAACTTTTCCTGGTTAAATTTAATTGGATTATGCGTTCTGGGATTTAAAGCTCCTTGAGATATTATAATACTATGTAAAACATAAATCAATATTACAAAATTTTCCCTTAATGTGATCACTGAGAAACGAAACTTTACAAAACGAGTTCCTCAAGAATATTAAAGGTAATGAAAACTTCATATGAAAGACACTTAAGAAATACATCCACAAAATTGGCGGAAACTTCAAGCATGACTCTTACAAACAGCTGTAAATATCTCTAGTCGTTTACTTCAAGTTGAAGTGTCGTGACCTCTCGCGCATAATTGTGGAACGCATCATCACACTAATATGCGACCTACAGTTTATCCCCGGTTCCGAACGGTACTATTTGAGAGGTACTCTCGGCAGAATTGCTCGTGGTAGTTTGCCATTGCTTTCTAACGAGGTGGCCACAGCATAGTTCCGTGAAAAATTTCGCGGTTTGTCCGGAGATTGAACCCCGCATCTCGATATAGCGAACAGATGCGTTCACATCTACACCACTGGGACCACAGTAAATATATTACCCCGTTAAAAAGAACAAGAAAACACGCGTGGTGGACAGATGAATGTGACCAGTTAATACAACTTAGGCAGCAAACCTGGCATAATTGGTCATGCTATAAAACTGCAGCCACATTTCAAGAACTTAAAAACGTTAGGAAGATAGTTACAAAATCAATAAGGAGAATTCATAAGCAAAGTGAAGATTTTAAATTACAAGCACAGAAGAGGACTTTAAACAACATAAGTCACGAAACTATTATAGAACGTTCAAGTAAAAGTATTCTTCGCCATCGCTCTATTTTTTAAAGAAAATTGGCTTATACGATAAATGCAATCTGTACAATCCTTGCAATATAGTTTTCTAAATTACTTAACAGTGACTTACCACAAGAAAAGTTTCAGTTCATCAATTCTTATAAAATTAATCAAGATTCAACCCCACCGACTGTACAAGAGATTAAAGAAATCATTCGATCACTAAAAAATAAGAAGGCCTCAGGCGAGGATCAAGTAACTGCAGAATTGTAGAAAAAATCAGGAGAAAATTGTATCATAAAATTGCACGAAATTATGTTTGACATTTGGCAAACGGAAATAATGCTCTCGGATTGGAAGTTGGCGATAATCCATCGCATACACAAAAAAGTAAAACTGACCCAAACAATTATCGAGGTGTCCCTTCTTCAGATCACATACAAAATTCTTTCAAAAGTTTTACTAAACCGTGCGGAGCTTCAAGTAGATAAACAAATCGGTGAATATTAAGGTGGATTCATGAAGGGACGATCATGTGCAGAGCAAATTTTGAATTTGAAAAACATCATACAATATTTTCGCAACACAACTAAACAAAAAAATGTCATAGGTTTTGTGGATTTCCGGAAAGCATATGACAGTATAGATCGCGTATCACTATTTAATGTCTTAACCAAATTTGGACTTTGGACCAAAAAACAAGAAATCAAAGACACACTTACGGAAACAAAGGCGGAAGTGAAATTTATGGGTGGATTAAGTGAAGAGTTGGAAATAAATACAGGCGTCCGTATTTCGCCAATTTCCGGAATTTCCCCAATACTTTTCAAATGTCCTGAAAAAGGTTGTTAGAGAAAGGAGGAAAGCCATCTCTCCAACTCCAATACCATCTCTCCGACTGGGGCCAAAGATTAAAGGTATCCAAATAGACTGTCTAGCGTTTGCTGATGATATGGCACTAATTCTTGAAGTCTTCTCTCACAGAAGCAGATCACTATCTTGGAAGAACAGGCAGCAAAAATAGGGCTTCATAACTCTTCTTAATTTAATATTAAAAATGCTCCACATGAAATTTATGTTAACGCTAACAAAATTGCTAGAGTAAAGGAATTTAAATACTTAGGCGAATGCGTTACAGAAAATGGAAATGAAAATAAATATGTATCACCTCAAGAATCCAGAAAATGAAGGTTGCTTTTCAATTCACAAAAAAACAAGGAATGCTTGTCATGCAATAGTAAAATTCGCCATTACTTAATAGTGATTAAACCTCTTTATGCTCCAGAAACGCTAAATTTACAACTTAAAACATTAAAGGAACAATTAGAGATTAAGGAAAGGAAAATTATGCGACAAATCTTAGGGCCCAGAATTAAAAATGGCATACACTATCCCAAACCCAACTCTGAATTGTATAAGAAAATTTCTAAACTTGCCGATACCATGAGAATGAGACGAATTGAATTTTTGGGACATTTGGAAAGAGTGAATCATAGGAGACTTACTTACCGAATCCACAAATTTCTGCAGAACAAACGTACAAGACCAAAGTGCTACAAACAAGTGGAGAGGGACCTAGCGGAGATGGGATGGCCAAATCTGATGAATAGAAATGTAATCAGGAATATTGTTCACACAAGGGGATTTGAGGAAGATGAGAAGAAAGCAATGGAGTGCATGGTCGGAGGAACAGAAACTAGAACAATCCATGCATATGGAGAGCTATTGGACAAGCAAGAAGGCCCAACATAATACTCTTGCATAAAAAAATTGATAGTAAAATATAATATTTTGGAACTGTTAATACATAATTGCTGTTAATTATATTTCATTTTGAATGCGATTGTAAGAGGTAGAGGTTTTTAAACATGGTTTATTTGTAAATTGCTGATTGACAAGTGAATATTCGTGTTTGATGAGCTTAACAGGTTGACTGCCATGTGCGACACATGTGGTACACACCTTCTTTGATACTGACGCCACGCTTAATTGACGTAGAAATGTCCGTGAAGCCAGGTACAGTATTTTCCAGAACTCTTATTTTCGAGGTTCAGTATGTTATCCTATGAGTCAGTCTAACATTGTAGGGTAGGTTTAAGTCAATGTAATTGCGTGTACCAGTTCTGGTACACGTGGCCCCTGGAACTGATTTCAGGTCTAGAGGCCATGAGTGCCACCTGTGGAGCACGCTTGAACTCTATATGTCTGACAGTAAGTGATAGTTTTAAACCCCAACGTATGTGTGTGCTTACAGTGTGACCTTCTTCGTTAGTAACAAGTATACAGGTATTTTACAATTACATTAGCCTTTTTCATTAGTAACCGCAACATTGTATTCTGTATTAGTACAACGTACTCCCGTGATTTCGACAAACTTGAGATCAGAACTGCCTTTACATGGATGAAAAAGAAGAGGAACGATTGCTTCAATTATAGGATAACGTCGAAACAGGTAGTGAGTTGGAATCTGATCAGGAGGATGAAGAACCTGTATCTAATACCGACAGACAACATGAATGTCATGACGATGGTTCTAAAACAGAGTTTGACGACAGCGATGCCGGTCCGGACTTTGCAATGGACGACCAAGCATCTTCGAGCGGTGACAGCGAGGGGTCAAATGTTTCCAATAAAAATCAACCTCAAGCAGTTTCCTTAAATCTTGTTTATACCGATAAGTGGCAAGAACCTGACCAAAGTCGACTAGCTACGTTTAACTACAACCCAAATTCAGATGAAGTTGGTATAAATCCTGATATAATCGAAACAATGGAGAGGGAAAATCCTTATGATTTTTTTTCCCTATTCGTTAATGACCAAGTAATAGATTTGTTTGTGGAGGAAACCAACAAGTATGCTGCTCAAAATCTTCCAAAGCCGAATATAAAGAAAAACGCAAGAATTATGAAAACCACCGCCACAGATACGAACATTTTTTGGAGTTATTATGTGGATGGGATTGGTGAATATGCCACCAATCGCACCATACTGGAAACAGTGCGACTTGTTGAAATGCTAAGTGAGACATGATATTGCTAAGGTAATTTTGCATTTACTGATATGTACCTACGACAACTCAAAACATATTGTTCTTCAGCCAGCTCCATATCCCCAATAAAGATCCTCCACCAAGTGGCAGGTTGTTCAAAATACAGCCACTTGTAGATTTATTAGTAATTAAATTCAATCTAGTTGTCATTCCTGAAGAGTATGTCTGTATAGATGAGTCTATAGTCCCCTTCTTAGGCCGTCTTTCATTCAGACAAAATATTCGAAATAAAAGACATCGTTATGGAGTAAAAGTTTTCAAATTATGTACAAAAAAATTCTACACACTTCAATACAAAATATATAGCGGCAAAGAAGCACAACCAGGAGTCACTGTTTCCAACAAAGTTGTTATGAATTAATGGAACCAAAATTGAGATTTTTGGTAGAACATTATATGCTGATAACTGGTATAATAGTGTTACAATGGCATAAAATCTGTTTACAAAGATACACACCTCGTCGGTACTCTCCGTTCCAAGAGAAAACGAAACCCAACGGACGTACCAAAAAAGAAACTAAAAAAGGGCGACATTGTTGCACGCCAAATTGACAAAGGTATTATGGTGTTAAAATGGAAAGATCGACGATATGTCCAGATGATAAGTACAACGCACTTTAACAGAACTGTAAATGTTACTCAAAGAGGAGGCGATAATAATAAATCAACAGCTGTAGTCGCATATAATGAAGGAAAATCATTAATTGATATATCGGACCAAATGAGCTCCTATAATTCACCTCTAAAGAGAGCTCTTAACCCTTAGTTGCCCAGGCCTGCCCAAAGCTGACTTGCTTTGAACTGTATTTTCGGTGAACTTAATAGTACCGTCGGTGGACAAAGGGTTAAATGATACAGAAAAGTTGTCTTAGCCATAATGCTTAATACGGCAGTCGTTAATTCACTTTCAGTATATTCTACAATTACTGTAAAACGTCAAAAAATCGCAGAATTTAGAGAAGCGATGTAAGCAGATATGATGATAAAACATATTTATGGTGATAGAACAGGCTACTTACGATTTCATTTATTAGAACAAGTGAATAAGAGGAACCGTTGTGTAAGATGTTACAAAGACATTGCTCTCAGGCTATACAGAAAATTTGCTCAAAAGCAATCTTCACGTGTTTGGACCAAATGTCCGTCCTGCGGAAGATATATCTGCATCATCTGTTTTTTTTTTAATTTCATAAGGCTATTGCAACTTTTCTCGTCTCCGAGGCCACACAACTGATTTTTCCATATGATTCCTGCTTTTGAGTAACTGCTGTGGAACACAATTCGATTGATATTCAAATGTGCCGTGCTCCAGTACAGTGGCTCACTTCGTTTGTTGTTGATTTAGGGCAGAGGTCGCCAAAGTGGTCTATATAGACCCCCAGGGGTCTATTTAACAAGCGAAGGGGTCGATTTGAGTCAAGGGGTCGAATGGAGATCGATCCGAATCGGGGGGATCGATTGGGGGTCGAAGGAAAAACAATTCTTAATACGCAAATCATACATGTCTAATAACTGCGTATGTAAAATTTGTGAATGTTTTTATAATTGACTTAATATCAATTTCTTTATAGAAAATAAATTAATAAACGTATATTTATTCGGGTGAAACAAGTATATACGTATCAGCGCGCAGCGGCGCTTCTCTGCACTTCTGGCTTCTGAGTCATATGCATATGTGCGCTTGTCTAAATGTCATGAGCGTTGATGTTACAAACGTAAATATCATACGCAATTTGCAAATTGTGAACAGTGTTAAATATTTGCAGTGTCATTATCACTACTTTTATGGTTTATCACTTTTATCACTACTTTTATTGGATAATTAGTTATAGTTTCTATAAAAATATTCGTTTAGTTTAGATATCATTTTAATTATCAATACATGTAAAAAAGAAGGTAAGCATTAATAATATGGAGTAGTATAGTATACCAACTTATTTTTAACTTATTTATAGAACCATATTTAAAAAATGGCAGCTTCAGTTTCTAAAAAGAAATGTCGGTATTATTCATTGGATTATTTGAAATTTGGATTTATTTGTTCGCCGCCAAATGAAACGATTCCTATGTGTCTTCTATGCGAAAAAACATTTGGAAATGACTACATGAAACCATCAAAAATGAAAGATCATCTTGAAAGGGTTCATTCAGATAAAAAAAATAAAGAACTTGATTTTTTCAAAAAACTTAAAGAAAAAGTCACTTGTCGGCCAACTATAAAAAGTTTTATGAAGCAGTCTACTGAAGTTGAAACTCAAGGAGGATTAATAGCTTCGTACAAGATTTCGCTTAATATAGCAAAGAGGGGAAAACCACACACACTCGCTGAAGAAATTGTTATACCTGCAATTAAAGATGTCATTGAGGAAGTAATGAAAAAAGACTCCGTTAATGTTTTAAAGTCCTTGCCATTAAGTGCAAATTCTGTAAAACGGCGTGTTGACGAAATGGCAGAAGAAATAGAAAGTTCTCTATTCAACTTGATGAATCTGTTTTTGGCGTTTCAGCTATTCTTATGGTGTACGTTAGATATTTCAGTAACATGAAAGGACAAGTTATTGATGAATTTTTATTTGCTAAATATCTTGAAACTGATGGTAAAGGAGTGACAATTTTTAGATGTTTACAAGAATATTGAAATAAATATGATATTCCGCTTGAAAATATAATAGCAGTAGCCACAGATGGCGCACCTGCTATGGTAGGGCGTTACCGAGGTTTTGCTACATTTCTCAAAGAAATAGTGCCCGGTATACGTACTATTCATTGTGTGATGCATAGAAACAACTTAGTAGCAAAATATCTCAGTCCAGAGTTACATAAAGCTTTACAATTGTGTATTAAGTGTATCAATCAAATTAAAGCCCAACCTCTTAAATCAAGATTATTTTCCAAACTTTGTGAAGAAAACGACGAGGTATTTAACCAATTACTTCTGCACACCGAAGTTAGATGGTTGTCTAGAGGTCTATGCTTGCAACGACTCGTTGAGTTATTTGACTCCACGACAGAATTTCTCAGCGAAATAAATCCTGTTCTGAGTGATGAACTCCAAAACCATATTTTTTATTTAGCGGACTTATTTGGAAAATTTAATGACATCCAAACAAAGCTGCAAGGAAAAGATGTAACACTTATCCAAGCTCGGACAATACTATTAGGCTTCCAAGTAAAATTAAATTTATTTAAATCTTTATTGCTACGTAAGGATTATCAGTATTTTTCAAATCTGCGACAATTAGAAATAAGAGAAGAAGACTTGAAAATATATACAAGTCATCTTCAAAAATTAAGCAACGATTTTAAACTGCGCTTTGTTGATTTGGAAAACATTGACATACCTGAATGGATTATTGCGCCATTTTCCGCTCAAATTGAAAACGTGGACATCAACCTGCAAGATGAGCTTGCTGAATTATTATCGGATCTTGAAGCAAAGACGCTTCTTAAAAATTTAACAATAAGCAAATTTTGGACAAATATTAATATAATGCCAAAATATGTAAAACTTTTCGAAATAGCTCAGCCATTTATGCTAGCGTTTCCAAGTTCCTATATGGTTGAAGCCGGTTTCAGTCACGTAAATTCAATCTTAACTAAGTGCATAAATAAATTAAATGTGGAGTTTCGAGGGGATTGAAGATTAAAATTGACCAATTTCGAACCCAATATAGCGAACCTTGCAAAGAAACACCAAGCACACCCATCTCATTGATTAAGAAGCAATAAATCTGTAGTTACTTATTATTTTTACTTATTTATAATTACTTATTATTTAATAAATATTAAGGTATTTAAATTTCAACATTAAGATATTTTTCATAAATTTTTCATATTGTTACACAATGTACTATTACTTCAATAAATGTTTAAAATCATGAAATAAATGTACATGTACAAACACAGTACTTAATAGATAGTTTTATTTTAATTAACTGAAAATTACTTTTATGGGGGTCTATGGAGATTTCGAAATATTATATAGGGGTCGATGATCAAAAAAGTTTGGCGAGCTTTAGGGTATGTCTCCCCATCTGGTACTCAAAAAGTTTTTGGCAATGCTGGTAAAAACATGTGGCGGTCAACCTGTTAAATTAGTCTTGAGAAGAAAATATTTATTTCCAAGTTTTTGAGCTTTGTCTTTGGTAATGAAGACGTCAAATGGGTTATTTTTGTGACTAAATTGCTTTGTCTTTAGTTAAATAAATAATGTTTGTCTTAATATTATTTTTTGCTTATACATTAACGGGTCTTTATTAAAAAAGTTTGAATAGACAAGTCGTAAAACGATTCGGAGCCAACGATTTCAAGTTTAAAGAAATATTATATTGGCAGATATAATTGCAATTCATTGCACATTCATCCAATAATGAAATGGATCTGAATATCAAATGGTTTTCAAAGATTATTTGAATATCGAATTGTTAATTCGGTGAATTATGACTTCCAAAGCAACAGTTATTTATTAGTTAGTTTAAATTAAACAAAAGACATAAACATAATTAGATAGCTTATTGAATATTGAACATAATTTGTTCAATATTCAATAAATGGCATATTATGCTATTGAGTATTTGCATCATAGCTTTTGTTTGGTTTGCTAATATTTATTGACCAATTTTCATATGGTACAGTAAGCAATTTTGCCATTTAAATGATATTTTTCTTCTAATTAATTATTATTATACATACAAAAGCTCCTCCACAGAAGTTTTCATTGTCGTTGTAATTTTTCGGTGCAGAATCATCAAACCTCCACAGCGAACTTCTATTTGGTGGATCTAATAGCATTCCATGTCCAGCAACTTGTTGAACCACCACAACACAGAACAAGGCATTCAGCAAGCAGTTCATCTTACTTTTTTATTTTAATTTTGGATGTAACCTCTTTGGTATTGGGATATTTTTGGTACGGTCCAAACCCAACATCATTTTATATAAACGTTTGTATATTTGCGATAAGATAAAGACAGATCTTTTAATAAAACCTATTTAATCCCTTTTTAATCATATCATTTATATAAATTTTATTCCGTTTTAATCGCGCGAGCCAAACAATTTGTAATGCAACACTAGAGTGTTTGTTTTTGATAAGATTATTAGAAATCAAAAGAAATATTGTAATAACAGATTTCATTTATTGTTTTAATAATTGACCTTGTTAATAATTTAACAACCTTAAATATAGTCAAATTTTGATATCTTGCTAACCTACTTTTAACTATTTTTTTCTCGGGCAAATGTGGGTGAGCACGTCCCGTTTTTTGAATGGAAAAGTTCTGGTGTCATTTATATTGTCCCGTTTCTTCGTCAAGTAAATTAACTCGCAAAAAAAAAGTTGATTTTAACAAAAAAATAAACTTGTCACAGTATCCCGTTTTTTGTCGTATTTGAAATATGTAAATACAATCTAGTATTGATTGTCATATTAATAGACTCATTTATATATTCCTGTCTGTATATATTTTTCTCTCTAATTTTGCCTATCTAGCCTTGCATGTTTTGTATCTTGTCTGTCTACTCCTGTCTACCCAGTACTGTATGTCTAATATTAACTATGTTGTCTTTCATAAGTTCACTTGTTTGCGTTATTTGTAGTCTTGAATGCCTAGTACAGAGGTCACCAAAGTGTGGCTCGCGAGCCACATATGGCCCTTTTGGTGTGAGCTTATAGCTATTCAGGAATACCAGGTATACCGGTATAAAGTGAGTGTTTTTTTGTGAAAATGAAACACTAATTTTGAATAGAAAAGTAAAAAAAAATTATTCAAAGTATTGAACTTTCTACACATTTTGACCATCTTTCTGCCAATTTGTGGATACCACGCCAATAGAAATGTTCGTCTTTTGAAGGAAACCAATCAGACATCGAATTTTGGACTTCTTCGTAGGAATCGAAGTGCTGCTCAGGCAATGAGTGTCCCATCGATGAAAGCAAATGGTAATAATGTCCTTGAAGCAAAAGTCGCGGTCAAGTTATATATAGCTCAAAATTGTGCTTTTTTGGACATAATTCAGAAACTCTAAATTCCTCTAAACTGGCTTAGAAGAAAAAAAAAATAGACGATCGACAATCGTTTGCATTTGTACCAAATGCATTGTCTTCCAACTTGTCTTATTTGCCATGAAAAACTAGCAAACAACAAAAAGTCTAATGTCGAGAGACATTTTTAGAATAAACATGCCGCATTTGCAAAGAATTATCCCTTCGGTGATGTAGAAAGAAAGCAATTGAAGAACTTTTTAGAAGTTATTTTTTAAAAGGCAAGTTCCTCTTTTAACTGTTGGACGCAGTCTGTAAATACTTCTAACTTGGCAAGCTTTGTCATGAGTCTCGAAATCGTCAAAAACTGTTCATAGCCAGAAAACTTTTTTTTCTGGCTATGGGCAAGCTTCCTCTCATCTGTCCACTTTGGTCAGTTGGTTCCTGTGCTGTTTTTGCTGGTAAAGCCACTGGGAATACACCTCGTCGAATGGTCTGCCAGAGTTTGGACCGATCCTCTGTGGTTTCTGGTGGATTTTTAAGTTGCTCCAGCTCATATTTCACTGTGATGATCTATTTGTTTTTGGGGACTTTGACTCTACCAGTCGTGGTAAAGATCCTGATCGCGAGTCTACTGTGTTTCTGCGGGTTAAATGTCCATAGAAGGTTAGGCGCCTTTTCCTCCTAGATGTGATTATGTCTTCTTGCAGGCGGTACAGCTCACTATTGTGTGCGATACTATATGTGCCATCCTCTTCTCGTATTGTCCCTAGTGTTCTTCTCAGGATTTTCCGTTCTTTACGCTATAGTTCCTGAGTGGACCTTTCCTGTTCATCAAGAAGCATTCTGAGGCAAAGAGTTCCGAGGGTCCTAATACTAAGTGGTAATGTTTATGTTTAAGGTTTTTGGAAAGATGTTTGGAGATGTAAATGCTTTTGCAGGAGTGGTAGACCCTCTCCAACTTGGTACATCTGGTATCTATAGCCAAGTTCACACTCTCGTTTGCTCAAATCCACTCTCCTAAATACTTTACTGCAACGATTTTACGAATGGTAGTGCCTTCTAGTGGAATTGTAGATGGGGCCGTCCTTTATGTTAGTCATGAAAACAGTTTTTTACATGCTGACTTTCAAAAAGATGTTTTATAAATGTGACTGACACACTTTTCCACAATTTTTACAATTAAGCAGATATTATGAATAAAATCAAAAGCTTACCATTGTCTGCCAAAACTGTAGCAGACAGTACCAAAAAATGTCGTTAAATGTATGCCAACAACAAGTTGAGGACGTTAAATTAGCATTAGCCATATCAATAGCGGTCGATGAGACTTGTGACATAAAGGATACTGCACACGTTGTCCTCTTTGCTCGTTATATTCCATCAGACGGTCCCAAAGAAGAACTCCTGGGATTAGTGCCACTCAAGTGTTAATCACTTGAAAAACAGGAGAAAAACGAGGAGAAGGTGTTGAAAATGCAGCGAATGTCTGAAGAAAAATCATATCCCACTTACTAAAATTGTGTTAATTGCAACAGATGGAGCTTAAAGTATGGTGGGTAGTTTTTTGAAAAATGGATTTGTCACAATTTTAAACTACAAAATTGATCACGACGTGTTATCTTTCCATTGCAAATTCACGGGGAAGCACTTTGCGCACAAACATTTCCAGAAGATATTGGTAAAGTTATGGTCGTTTTTTTTGTATTTGCACATTAGTAAAGTTACGTCCATTTGGTAATCAATATTATTGCAAAGGCGCTTAATCAACGCCAATTATGAAGAAAATACAAAAAACATGATTTTATGAAAAATAAAACATCCGTGGCTCTTGAACCAATTTGAGATCATTAAAAAAAAAAATGGCTCTTAAGTTTATAGACCTTGCCGGCCCCTGGCCTAGTATATTCTAATTTACTCTGGTCTTTCCGTAATAATCTTGTCATGTCTTGCCTTATCTGTGTAGTCTCGTAATAATAACTGTATTCTATATTCAAGGACGTAGCACGGATTTTCGGTCAGCACGGTACTTTTTACCTAAAAAGGCAGCCGTCGTATGGAGTGAGCTATACATGCTTTTTTTGATTTACAAGGTTGTGCATTTTTCAACAGTTATTTATTAGGTAAAACAAAATTCAGAGTTAAATAAATATTTTTTTATTACTCATGCATTAAAAGTACTATCTTGGCGCACGTTTTTTAGTACGACAAATGCCACTTTTGGTTGTATTACCACATAACTTGAATAACGCACGCAAATATTCAATATCGATGGGAAACATTAAAACAAATTTAAAATTAAAACAATTAAATAAATAAAATAGACACAATCAAGATCTAAAAAATAAGAAAGTGACGTGAAAGTGACAGATTTTTTTTTCATTACAAAATAAGAATAGAAATAAAAAAAAAACGTTTTAAAATGAGTGTAAATTCTATGGTGACGCCGGAGACTGATGAGAGTTCTTCTGAGGAATCCATACCACCCGAGACAATTGAAAAAGCAAATTCTTCATTTTTGATTCTATTTTTTTTTTTTTTTGATGGCAGCTGGATCCCAAACTTGTAAGATACATCCCCTCGCATGAGTAATAAAAAATATTGTTTGCAACACGAGTAGTATTGTCAATTGCACTCTCGAGCGAATCACTTCGTTCGTGCGCCCGTTTCGATCTCGTATCCAATTGACAACCTACCGCCCTAGTTACAAAATATACTATTTCGTTTTCGTCCATTACCAACTTTAAAAAGCAATACGTATATATTAGGCTTTATAATTGCACATACCATTATACTCTAATTTAATAAAAATAAAATATGTATTTAGATATAATATGTATAAACATGAATAACATGTAGGAAAGAAAAAGAATTTCTGAAATAATATTTGAAGAAATAAATAAAAATTATGTTAATTTTTTACTTTTCATTATTTGCAAAATTTCATTTTTGCAAAAATATCGAGAACTTTATTATAATTTGAGTGTTGGCTTAAATCTCTTTCAATACTTATTAAAGCTAAAATAGCAGTCTTTCTTTTCCTATTGAATTTCGGAAATAATTTTTTACAAGTTTTAAGGAATTGTTACTGGAAATATTTTATATAATATAAATAAATTAGGTTATATCATTATGATAATTTTCTATCGTTAAGCTTACTATTTCATCAAGTTTTATTTCATTTTTGACGCTTACAAAATATTCACCAATCAAATACAGTGAAACTTGTCTAAGACGGAACGCGTTAAAGACAGAACCCTGTATTAAACGGAATTTTTTTGGTGACTGTGCGTTTTCCCATTTAAAACAACCCGTGTAAAACGGAAAATAATTTTTAAGACGGAAACGTATTTTGTCATATTTAATAGTAGTAGTAGGCAATTCTCAATGCTGGAAGATACGTCTACCAATAAGGAAGCAAGGAGTTCTTGTAGTCTGATTGGTGTTTTTGCGTCGGTATCATCTGAGCAAACAGATCAGCGATTAACTAATAAACATTCTAAACCGTTTTCCCTAAAGAAGATACCAACGGCTAGTGTAAACAAAATTTTGACATTAAATTTTGCACAGTTTGTGGGGAAAGCGCGGGTCTGTCAGCAAACAGAAATTGAGGGATTTAAGCCTAAGGACATAGCAAACGGAGATGAAACGGCGCTTTTTTTCGTGCTTTGCCAAATAAAACTTTTCCACTAAAAAATGAGAAATGTGTCGTAAGTGGTATGGTAAGTGGTGGTAAGCATTCAAAAGAAACGAAAATTGGAGAAGATTGGAGAGACCTTTGGTTTTTGACAAATCTTTGAAACTCAGGTGCTTTAATTAACTGATTTATCTATTGAATGGCATGCAAATAAGAAGGGTTGGATAGCTGGCAGTATATTTTTAAATTACCTCATGATTTCAATTAAGGAATGGAAAGAAAAAACTAAATTTTAATAAACCAAAGGTATTACATACATGTCCATACATTAAAAATTGAGAATAAAATAAAAAAATGATTAAACCGTGTAAGACGGAAACCTGATCAAGATGGAAATATTTCCCAGTCCCTTGAGGTTCTGTCTTAGACAAGTTTCACTGTATTTGAATGATTTAAATTCATCTACTACATCATTTTGACTAGAGAGATTGTCTTCATAAAAAATGCTTAGGAAAAGAAGATTCTTTTCATCAATATCATCAGAAATACTTTGCGTTTCGGAAATCTGAACAAAAGTATTCGGAATCAACACATTAAAGATATTCGTGGTTTCTGTTAAATCTTTATATCTAATTTTAAAACTTTTTTGAATCCTATCAAGAATAATGTAGTATATTTCAACTTTGATTTTTTTCTTTGGAACATTTATTGTTTTACCTTTGGTGTTTTCAGAAAAACTTTCTTAGTCGACTGAAAAATTGGGGTTTTACATCACAAGATAAAGCCAATTCTAATGCTTCCTGTAATTTTTTTTCATATGAATCATCGTTTCTTAATTCACTTATCGCATTTGCACGAGTTATTCTGTGAGCTTTCGCAATTTTTAAAATTCACATTTTTGATTGCAACAATTTCGATAAAGCATTCGAACTATTAAAAATTTTCACCCACATGGTCAATAATACATAAAACGGAAAATTCCTAATCCGCGTCCTGTAACCATCGAATTAAGAACGAAATTTAATTGTCCATCTCTGTTTTATAAATTGCCTGCAATTTTTTTGAAATTGCATTTAAACTGCATATTCTACCTGACCAGCGAATATCTGATAGTCCTGTAAGAGTAAGTTGTTGAGACATGTTATTACAGAGTACTTTTTCTTCATTTAGGATTTTCAAACGAGATAAGCTACTGCTCAAAAAAGTATAAATACCTTCAACAGGGCTAAAAAATGTTTTCGTTTCCACACAACTTTCAGTAGATTTATTTATAATTAAATTTAAATTGTGTGCACAACAATGTACATACATACACAGCAGTTGGAACAATTGTTTTAATTCTTTTTTCGGGAACAATACCATCACTTGACATGACATTAGCACCATCATATCCCTGTCCTCTACAATATTTTATGTCCAATCCCAAATCTTTCAATGATTTCATTATCAAATCATAGAAATTTTCCGCGCAAGATCTTGTAAGAATATCAAATTTTATGAAGAGGTCCGGAATTGAATCTTTGGAACCGATGTATCTAAGTGAAAGAGAGAATTGGTCTATCTTAGATAAATCTATCGTTGAATCAACTATTTTGTTTCTTTGACTTCAGTTATAATATCTTTTAAAGTTTCTTGTTCAAGGGCTGCAAGTTTTTCGTTTTGGATTGTAGAACTTAAATAAGTTTCATTACGTTTACTTTCCCGTAAATGATTTAATTTGATCATAGTTACTTAATCAATTACTTAAACTTAATCAATTTCAAAAAATTTACCTCATTTTCTTCAGTATTTGTTTTTCCCTCATTGTGGCCTTTTAAGGCTAAACTTTGTTTTGACGAAAAAAGTATACATTTTAAAATGGATGTAACAATGCGCCTATTAGTTGCAATTTGAATATTTTCTTCCTTTGATAATAAAGTAACTGTTTCAAAATTCTAAATTTTGTAATACACATTGTTTTATATCCTTATTTATCCAGATCCGATTCCTTATGTACCTTTAGTTTTTCGGAAATATTCTTAAAATTTGAAAATCCCTCGTTTACGTCTGACCAGCATTTATTATATTGTTTACTTTTTCTGTCAGCCAACAAGGCTGACAAAAACATTTTTTACTGCGAAGAGAAGAAATTAGCCAAGATCGTGAAATACGCCTCTTTATAATGTTATCAATATCATCATAAAAATATTGTTTTGTTGAGAATGAACCTGCAAATTTAAAAAAAAAACTTTCATTCCTGACTATATTACAATATTTGTTTCGGTAAGTCCGGTGGTATAGTAATATCTTTAAATAATATGGATCAGTAGGCCACTCAAAACTGTCTTTAATAATGTATTTGTTTGAATGTGGTAAAACACACACTTCATTGTCTTCATTGAAATAATCAGCTTGTTCATCGGGTTTGTTTTCTATATTTTCATCGTCGCTAATACTGTATATCGTCGCTAATACTATATTATCAATATTACTTTTTTCTTTATGATGTTGTTTTGCTTCTACCTTTGCCAATTCGATTTCCATTATACTTTCTATGTCTTCAGAATCTTCAATCATTGCTAGGGATTTTGAAGTTGATGCAGCAAACATTCCCTTAGTTAATAATTTTTGCAGGCATCATGATTTTTTTTTTGTTGAGGTCATTGCCAGAAAGTTTTTCTTGTATGATATATTTCCTAACTTCTTTTTGGCATTTATTAAAAATAAAATGTTTTTTTATCAAAAAGGCGCCTCTGACCAAATTTAGGACGTCATGGGACAAACATTACCTTCTGACCACCACCTGGCTGCGCCACTGTCTATATTATCTTTCCAGTGTTTTCTTCGAATAATTTTCCTAATCAATATTTTGTGCAAACTATTTTGATTTTATTGATTAAGAATTGTTTTGATATAAAACATAGATAAATAACATTTTTTCCACATTTTTATCTTAAAATTTACATCCGCAATTAGTAATAGAGTAAACTAATGGGTAAACTTTTTATTAAGAATTTGAAACTCACAATTTCCAATAAATCGAATATCAATAAACAGATACTATGAAGTTATCTAACTAAATAAATAATAAAAATAATTTGTAAGTGTTGATAAAATCTCATTTTTTCTCCATCTAATTTTGAAGATTTCGATACTAATAGTTAAACAAAAATTTAATTTCCTGGAAAGAAAAAAACTTCCATTAAATAATTAATGCGTCGTAAAATCGACACAATTAGACAATTAAACTGTAATATTCTTATTTTGAAGTTGTAAAAATACTTGAGTTTCTCAAAAATCTTAATCTAATCTAAATCCGTAATTACGTTAATACGAATTAATTATAATAAAGAACAATGAAAATACGTCAATCTATCGAATTAAAAATTCATTTAAAAACATATTTTAAGAAATGATCAAATTGTATAAATTCTTTCGATGTGCTCTGATACAAATTTAATCATATCTATACTGACAATCACTTATAATTAATCCGCTATTAGCATTAACAACAAGCCTGTATTATCATTATTTATTTACTATTTTAACTTATTTATATTTGTTTAGTCCTCAATTTTAAAAGAAATTATATATTATTGAATTTATAAATTTCAATTTATAAAAGAATTTATATATATATATATATATATATATATATATATATATATATATATATATATATATATATATATATATATATATATAACCGTAAACGGCGTCTGCTCCCGCGTGTCTGCCCGTTCTCTTTGACGCTACCGTGCCGCATACCATATCGAAACTCTGCGGGAACTTAGTAGACCTTGTAAGGTAGATTGATACATCTAAGTTCATACGTACAATTTGAAACCAGTAGGTATTTTCTATTCGTATACCCATGTAGGTATAACTAATTATACTTCTTCACTTAGCGGTCCCCCGACGCGGTGACGCTCATCTTCAAAATATTAATAGGTACTTTTAATTAAGTTAAAAGGGCGAAAGAGAAATTTGTTTTTTTTTACTTTTTAAGGGTTTTTTCTGTGTTAAAATTGTTAATTTTATTTTATAATACTTTCATCATATATGTGACGCCCGATCTTCTTTCGTCCATAAATTCTTCCCCGCTTCTTACTGTTGTTGCAGCTGCCTTCTCCAGCTCAAAATGGAGAACACATAAACAGGATAGAAGACACTAGGCACTCAAACGAAAACTGAAAATGTCCATAGGAGGGCGCAGGCCGCGTGGCAGACCGAGAACAAGGTGGCTGAACGTGGCGGAAGACGCGAAAGCAATCCGGATGGCAAATTCAAAAGTCTCTCCAAAAAAACCGTAGTAAATGAGAAACTCTCACTGGGAAAAATGCCAAAGCACTAAACAGCCCGTAACGGCAACAAGAAGATGTCTATTGTTTTAATTCATTAGTATTGTTGCGTAAACAACTTTAACTAGTCATGTTAAACGAAAATTGTAGCGATATTGTTACATGAGTTTAATTTGGCACGTTAAGCAACATAAAGTTATCGATCTATAAGACTGTTTTAGGCGAAGATTTTTAGGCGAAAGGTATCAAAAAGGAGAGTTGTCCACATTTTTCAGCTAGACCAGGGGTCAGCAACCCGCGGCTTGCGAACAGCTTGCGGCTGTTTTATTTAAGTTCTTCAACCCGTCCAAAATATATATTTTAAATTAATTGCAACAAATTAACATTTCGTGTATTAAAGTAAAGATTCTGCTAATTTGATTATCTGAAGACGATTCAAGATTCACTCAAATTGACAAAGAATGTCACATTCTCTTCACTGCAGTTTTCTGATTTAAAATCCTCGCCTGTATTTTCAGCGATAAGTTGTGTAATGTACCCTGCCAGGGTACCCATGAAGAAGGGGGCAAAAGAGGACTCTTTTGGAATCCTGACAATTTTCGGATTCACATATTATTGTGAGGGTAAAAAGTAAAATAAAAGCTTAGCTTAACGACGAAGTTGTTTAAATCTAAAGAACTCAAACTACGAACCTGGACAAAACAAATCTGTTCATCAATTCACTCATAAAAATCTCACTAGTATTCTAATCTTCGCCTAAAACAGTCTTTTAGATCGATAACATACATAGTCCATTTTAATTAAATTGCTTGCCTTGATTATTTTTTTAAATGCATTGAATATGATAATATAAAATATTAAAGAACGAGTTCAATAAGCGCTATTTTTCAGCACGCGTCCATGTTTAGAAAACGACGAGCGTAGCGAGTGGGAGAAGAGTGGGAAAAGAATCCATAGTATAAAATATTCATTGATAATTTACTGCCTGGGACGACTATGGCGAAGATAACCAAGTAATTTTATAACGTAGTTATTTTATTTCATATTGTCTAGCTCAGGGGTCGGCAACTGGTTTTAAGTAAAGAGCCATTTTCTTTAAAAAAAAATTGACAAATCTCACAGGAGAGCCTCAGGGATGATAGTATAGTAAAAGTACTGTACATTATTTTTATTAACAAATTTCCATATTTTTTCTTTTTTGCGTCTATTATGAAGTCATTAAAGCACTCATTTGGGTTCGTTAGGTTCGTTAATAGCTCGCCGAGTGCGATACAATTTTCTCAACATGTACCGGCGATTTTTTTATTTAGAAATAGCATAAAAAAGCGCAAAATAGAAATAATAGTATAAAAAAAACGTTCTTAAGGCATTTTTCGTATTTGTCCATTAGAAAACTCCTCGCCACGCACGTCGTTTTCTAAACATGGACGCCTGCTGAAAAATGGCGCTTATTGAACTCGTTCTTTAATATAAAATATACTATTATGATATTCAATACATTAAAAAAAACTATCAAGGCAAGCAATTTAATAAAAATGGACAAAAACATTAGCGAGATTCTTATGAGTGAATGGATGAACAGATTTGTTTTGTACAGGTTCGCAGTTTAAGGTCTTTAATTTTAAACAACTTCGTCATTAAGCTAAGCTTTCATTTTACTTTTATACCGATAATCTTGCTGTAAAAATCTGCTCGAAATAGGTATCTTCCCAGCTTGCTGGAAAGAACAATTAGTCAAAACCGTCCCCAAACCAAACAAGAACGGATCAAGCTCAAAAGACTTGAGACCAATGTGCCTACTTCGTGTAGCCGGTAAAATTCTAGATTCGCTCCTAATCACTAGATTGGAGCATTACTTGTCCAAAAATAAGTTACTCAGCAACAATCAATTTGGCTTTCGTAAGGGAGTAGGAACCATAGATGCTATCAAAAAAGTAGTTACATTCGTCACAGAATGTAAATCGACGGGTCACTATTGCGCCGCGGTCACTCATTATCTACAGACTGATTTCTAAGAAATGTTCAGACAATCTTATCCGCTTAGAGATCCGCCAGAGACTATTTCAACAACAGGACAGCTATAATTCCAGAGCCCAATATACTCGTGGAAAAAGTTGTAGAAAAAGGTTGTCCGCAAGGATCCAAATCTGGTCCCGACTGCTGAAAGATCCTGTACGATTCCATCTTCGACACAGACCTCCCGGAAGGCTGCGAGATAGTCGCATATGCTGACGACACAATGCTATTAGCGAGATCCACCACGTATAAAGGGCTCAGAAACTCAGTAAACCGCGCGGTGGAGACACTTACCGCATGGTCGGCCGAGACCAAACTCAAATTTAATGCGGCAAAAACAGAGGCCATTTTCTTCGGCAAAAAGCCCAACCAACAGAATCCAGTTTTCAAAATAGGTGACAAATCAATCTATTGCTCTCCCTACATAAAATATCTGGGCGTTTATACCGATAGGTCTTTGAAATTCAAAGAACACGTTACTCAGGCGTATATCACGCGTTACTCAGGTATATATATAAATATATATATATATATATATATATATATATATATATATATATATATATATATATATATATATATATATATATATATGTTGTATTTGAGGTTTTCGCGGATAGATACCTGTGTTGTATTGTTTTCTAAGTATGCGTCTAACGGTTGACCCGCACGGACGCATATATCTCTTGAGAATGGCGAATGTTAGTTCGCCGAAACGTCGAGAATCCGGTTCTTTTCAGAGCCAACCCTCAGCATCAACGCGGAATCCCCGAGAAAACAATACAACATATATATATATATATATATATATATATATATATATATATATATATATATATATATATATATATATATATATATATATATATATATATATATATATATATATATAAGGGAGCTGTCGAGCCCTGTCTGCTGTACGGAGCGCCGATATGGTATAGTGCATGTGGATATGGTATAGTGCGTGCTCACTGAGGGCCGCGAAAGCATATAAAACCGTCTCGGGTGACGCTGCCTGCGTCATGTCGGGGCTCCTGCCGGCGGACTTGCGAGTGGCAGATCTAACAAAAAAACATCTGCTGCGCGAACTAGATGAGATTGAGCTTTCCGAGGCCACGGGCCTCACATTCTCACCGGGCGACATCGAAACTAGAGTCTGCATTCAGGGGATGGTGCATCCCGATCGATCGATAATCATAGTTTTCCCCCCCGAAGGGGGAGGGCTGTTGTAGGGGATGACCCTTTTCAGCCTGGGTGTGGATGTAGATGACGACAGGACGACTTGAGATGTTGTGGCGTGCTGCTGTTGTGGCGATGTTGATGTGGCGTTGATGTTGGGCGTTGTTGATGCAGAGTGTTGCGCGACGTGCAGGTTGGGTGGGGGAGGGTTGGGTGTGGAGTTCGAGGATGCTGTTGTTTTTTTTTTAATTTTATTTTTATTACCCCCCTGCTTGGTTGGGACCGGTTCTTTTTTTTTTTTTTTGTTATTTGTTTCATTGTTTGGTACTGTTTAATATTTTTTTTTCTTTTATTAGCTTTTTATTATTTTTTCTATTTATTCATTTTTACTAATTTTTTTTTTTTTTTAATAAATTTCTTGGGTTTGGATGGTCATTTATTTGAATGCAGCGGGAGCAGAGTTGAGGATGGAAGATAGCTCGGGTGGGAGTTCGGTGGTGCAATGAGATAGGAGTTTGAGGTAGGGGATGGGGATCTTGCGTTTGGGGATTTTGTGACGAATCGTGACAGAGGGTTTTTGGAAGATGGAGAGAACTGGGGGTTGATTGGATATGATTTTTGAGGAAAGGCGACCTTGCAGTCGGGTGAGGCGGACATCGAATGGTACCATGTTGGAGATTTCGGGCAGGAGGGAGGATGGAAAATTGGGGGGCAGGCGGAATATGCGGCGGAGGCTGGATCTTTCGAAAGCCAGAAGTCGGCGAAGGTGGGATTCATGGCTGAGGGAAAGAGCGCAGACTTGATAGTCGAGGATTGGTCTTACGAAGGTTTTCTAGGTGAAGAGGAGGACTTTGGGGGAGCAGCCGCCGAGGCGACTACGGAGGCAGTGTAGGAGACGAAAGCGTTTGCGCATTAGGTTAATGCAACGGGAGGTGTTGGAAGGTTGACGGAGAGATTTGTGGAGGATGGTGCCTAGATAGGTGGCGGAGGGTTGAGGTTTGATTATTTCGCCATGGAGTCGGATGTTGGGGAAGGGAAGAGCACCCCTTAGATAGGGATGGTGGAAGAAGACGAGTTGTGATTTCTTGGGGTTCATATGGATGCGCCAGAGGCTCATCCAGGCCTCCAGGGTTTTTAGGTGGGAGTTTAGGCGGGAAGCAGCGACCTTAGGGAGGCGATTTCAGGCCCAGACCACGGTATCATCAGCGAATTGCTGGAGATGGCAGTCGGGCAAGGTTGGGGTGGGAATGTAGTGGCAGAAGAGGTTGAAAAAGAGGGGAGACAGGACAGAGCCCTGGGGGACACCCGCGGCAGGAGTGAAGGGCAGCGAGAGTGAGTCGCCGTGCTTCACCCGGCAGGAACGATAGTTGAGGAAGTTGTGGACGAGGCGAATTAGAGGCCAGGGGAATTGGAGGAGGATAAGTTTTTTGATCAGGCCGTCGTGCCAGACGGTGTCAAAGGCGCAGTGTATATCTAGGAAGAGGGCGACAGAGACCTGACCGGAGTTGTGGGAGACAGCTAGACTGGAGGTGAGGTTGAGGATGGAGTGTTGGGTGGATCTGTTGGGCATGAAGCCGCTCTGGTGGTTGGGGATGAGGTGGTGGGAGTCGCAGAAGGTGCGGAGCCGTTGGGAGAGGATTCTTTCGAAAGCCTTCCCAATGGAGAAGAGGAGGGAAATTGGTCGATAGGAGTCCGGGGATTTGGGGTTTTTGCCTGGTTTGAGGATCATAATGGTGTGAGCACTTTTCCATTGGGCAGGGAAAGTGCCGGAGGAGAGGCGGGTGTTGTAGAGGGATGAGAGGAACTCGATGGCTGACTCAGGGAGGTGTTTGAGGGCAATCCAGGGTATGCCGTCGGGGCCGGGGGCGTTTAGGTGCAGGTGCATCCGCATCCCGCGGAGATCGGGTTGATAAAGTATGCACAGGGTGAGGCAAATGCGCACTCAGTCAAGTTGTTCACAGACGGCTCTAGGTGGGAACGGGGAGTAGGTGCGGCTTTCGCGGTGTACTCAGACGAAACTGAGATACACTGCGAAAGCATGCGGCTCGCTGATTTCTGCTCCATATTCCAGGCCGAATTAATCGCAGTAAACCGAGCGCTTGTGTATATTAGATCCAACATTAATAACTTCGCCGGCTGCTCAATCCCTGTCTGATAGCGGATCCGTTCTAGAAGCTCTACAACACATGCCAGCTCCTACGAAACTACTCGTAGAAACGTGAGAAAACGTGAAAATATCGCAACAAAATAGAACTGCGCTGGCATTGGGTTGGAGCTCATAAAGGCTCAATCGGAAACAAGAGAGTAGATGCGCTGGCCAGACTGGCCTCGGGTATAGATTCTCCTCAGGAGCCAGGAAGTTAACCTCCTGTACTTTTGAGTAAAATATCCAACAGAGATGGGAGGAACGAATCTCTCTCTTCTTTTTCGTGGCAAACACGTTGGGAGAACACCCAAAATGGAAGCTGAACCAGGAATTTCATCCAATCGATTTAAGAGTGGATGGAAATGGACCTGCCGCTATCACACCAAGCGGTCCAACTCATCACGGGACACGGGAACTTCATTTCCTACCTCCGTCTGATTGAAAGGAGGGAATCGTCGGACTGCGACTGTGGTGAGGTGGACTCCGTTGCCCACGTATTATTCAGCTGCGCGATGACCAGAGAATGGATAGACCAGACCGAGACCGCGATGTTCAACGCCCAGAGGAGAAGAGGTAATGAAAGACTCAGAGCTACACAAGACCTGGTGGAAGACGTTCGACACCTGCGCCAGACGTCTCAATCGACTAGACCACGACCTTACCTGATACCCCTCGCAAACCCCCCAGAAGCAAACCATTCAGACTAATCCAAAAAACCTATCCTACCATTTTTACCATTCTATTCTAGCCTAATTTAGCTTTAGCTTTTCCTTAGCTTAGTTTCTTTCTTAGCATAGTTTAGTTATTACCTACCCTATTTTAGCACTAGATAAATGCATGTTAAGCTATGTTAGCCATTTAGATTTAAATTAGATTAAGATAACCGGCTCGGTGCGAGAGCGGAGAGTCGGCAATATATTCTTTTCTTACATTATAAATAAATACGATGTAAAAATCTGCTCACAATAATATGTAAATCCGAAAATAGTCAGAATTCCAAAAGAGTCCAAATGTCAACAGCTTACGTGGCTTACAATCATTCATGAAGGCTGTTCTATGTTTCAAATGTAAGTCGATCTTCCTTTCGTGATTTTGAAAAAATGTGAACATTTACTGCCAACTTCTATATTTGTAATAATGTGAATAATGCAAATTTTCTGATTTCAAATCTATTAACTGAAGTTCAAATTGAGCTCAAGCAACTTTTTAGAACGGGTTAAAATTGATTTCGTTGGTATTTACAGCAAATTGATCCTCCACAACCCAACCAATGATCTCCTATACTCCCTGACCCAAATTCCAAATATCTCAAACAGACACGGACAACTACTAACCAAATTGAAAGACAGAGGCATACACAGGACAATCATCGACTCACTCTGCATCAACAGTATTCACAGTAAGGCACCGTATTCACAGACATTCCTCAAAGACCCTATTCGATCTTATGACTCCCATGACGAATACGACGACTAATCATCCCACGACACCTCTACTTTTTTTCTTCTCTTTATCTTTTTTTTTGTTTTTTCTTTTATTTGTTCAAATAGTGTTTTCCTAAAATATTTTATTCCCAGACAGAAAGACCTTGTGGTCGATAGCCATTTATTTCTTTTGGTGACAATAAAGATTATTATTATTATTTACAGCAAATTGATATTATTTTATTTGCACCAATTTATTTTTTTATCAAAGATTATGATTATGAAGAATAAATGTCTTCATTATGGTTTTCTATTTCAGCATAAACAAGGAAATTAAGAAATTCTTCATGGGTTCCCTAACAGGTTACATTACAAAACTTATCACACGCTGAAAATACAGGCGAAGATTTTAAACCAGAAAACTGCTGTGTTGTCACATTCTTTGCCATTTTGACTCCTGAATCATCTTTGCAGATGATCAAATTAGCAGAATCTTACTTTAATATATGGAATTTTAATTTGTTGTAAAAATAAACTTAAAATATATTTTGAACAGATTGAGGAGCCATACAACTTAATTAAAAGAGCCGCATACTGCTCGCGAGCCACGGGTTGCCGACCCCTGGACTCTAGCTGAAAAAAGTCGACAAGTGACAAGTCCTCCTCATCATCAAGGCTTTACTTTCTATCTAGATTTTTCGAGCAGTAATTAAATCCTCGCCCAAAACAGTGTTTTAAATCGAGCAGCTTCTGTTGCTTTACTCTCTCTCTCTCCGTGGCGCTACAGTCCTATATGGACCAGGGCCTCCCTTAATTTTCTCCTCCAATTCTCTCTACTTCTGGCTGCATTTTCCCAATTTCGGCTTTGTAGAATTTGTTCCACATCTTTCTCGACATTTTCCGCCCATCGACGACGTGGTCTTCCTCTGGTTCTGGTGCCTTCCAGTTGTGCCTTATTTATCTTCTTTGGGATTCTTTCTTCTGGCATCCAAATCATATGTCCAGCCCACATTAATCTGAGGATTTTTATATGTGTTACCACATCTGGATAGCCGTATAATTCTCTTAGCTCGTGGTTATATCTTATTCTCCAGACGCCTTGTTCTTGTATTGGGCCGAATATCCTTCTAAGTATTCTTCTTTCAAACCTTAGGAGCATTTCTTCCGTTTTCTTTATCAGGGTCCAGGTTTGGCATCCATAGGTCAATATAGGTCGGATTATAGTCTGGTATATTTTATTTTTTGTACTTTTTCCTACTATATTGGATTTAAACGTGTTTTGGAGGGAGTAATATGTTCTGTTGCTTGATATTATTCTTTGTTGTATTTCTTGAATTATTTCATTATTTTCATTTAGTTGTGATCCTAAATATTGAAATTGTTTCACCACTTCAAAGTTGCGATCCCCTATTGTTAAGTTTTGTCCCATTCTTCTAGATGGTTTCATGGCTAGACATTTGGTTTTCTCCTCGTTTACCTCCAACCCTACTTCATGTGCTTTGGTTTCTATCTTGTTATACGTTTCTTTAAGGGCTGTTATTGATCTTGTGATAATGTTTAGATCATCTGCATAGCCAACAATTTGTTGAGATTTATTTGCTATGGTACCGTTCGTTTGTATTTTCGTTTCTCTGATGGCCTTTTCCATTAGTAGGATAAAGAGTATAGGGGCCAAGCTGTCCCCTTGACGCAGTCCTTGATCCGTGTCGAATTTCTCTGTTAGCTTATTTTGTATCTTTACTTGGGAATTGGTGTTGTTCATTGTTGTTCGGGTTAGTTTTATAAGTTTATGTGGTATCCCGAGTTCTTCCATGGCTAGATACAGCGCCTCCCTATCTACATTATCATATGCTTGCTTAAAGTCAACATATAATTGGTATAAAGGGGTGTTATATTCTTAGCATGTTTCCATGATCTGTCTCACTGTATAGAGTTGGTCTGTAGTTGACTTGTTCTTTCTAAATCCAGCCTGATACTCCCCTATAATTTCCTCAGCATAATCCATTATGCGTTTTCTTAGTATGTTCGTAAATATTTTGTAGGCCACGCACAATAGCGATTATTGGTCTATAATTCTGGCAGTCCAATCGATCTCCTTTCTTATATATTGGGCATATTATGGCAGTGGTCCATTCTTGGGGGATTTTTTCTTCTAGCCAAGTTCGGCCACTTTATCTCCTCCATATTTGAAAAGCTCTGCTGAGATGTTGTCTGCTCCTGGTGTTTTATTATTTTCATGTCCGTAATGCTGTCTTGTACTTCTTGAAGAGTTGGCTCTAGTACGAGTGGTTGTGCTGTGTGATAGGGTACATTCTCCAGGCGATTTTCTTTTATCGTTTGGTTTGTTAGAATATCCAAGAAATGCTCCTTCCACCTTTCCAGTACTTTTGCTTCTTCTGTTATCCATTTCCCTTGTTTGTCTTTGCATAAGGACGTTCTGGGGTGGAACTCGCTCCTTGTGTCCTTCAGTGTTTGATATAGTTTCCTACTCTATCTCATATGGTTCGCTTGTTCTAATTCTCTCAGTTTTTGATTTAGCATTTCTCTCTTCTTTTCCCTACCAGTCCTCTTTGCTTCTCTTCTAAGTAGTTGGTATCTTCAATCTTTGGCTCTTGTGGGTCTCTGTAGTAGTGCTTTCTTGGCTTCGTTTCGTCTATTTATGGCTTCCTCACAGTCGTGGTCCCACCAAATATCTCTAGTTTTCCTTTCGGTAGTTCCTAGTATTTCTTGTGCCGCGTTTCTTATTTTTCCTTTGATTCTCATCCATATCTCGTCCAATGATGAAGGGGCAATGATCAAGAGGGAGTTCTTGATCATTGCCCCTTCCCTCCGTTTCGATATTTTCAGAGAGGTTCTGTGCGTATCTCAGTCGAGTTTCTTCTTCCTTGAGCTTGTGTATGTTGTATTTGGGCGTTCTGATTCCTGGAATTGTTCTTGCTTTGTTAATTTTTTCCCTTAGTCTCGTTTTTACCAAGAAGTGGTCAGATTTGGACGTTGCCCCTCTCATAGTTCTTATGTCCGTTATACTTGAGTGAGTAATGCAGATATTAGTACATGATCTATCTGGTTGACTGTGTTTCCGTTAGGTGATGCCCATGTACCTTTGTGTATTTGTTTGTGAGGGTATGTTGTACTTCTTATTACCAACCTCTTGGCTGTCGCAAATTTTATTGCCCTTTCTCCGTTGTCGTTGGATATTTCATGTAGGCTATGTTTTCCCACTATAGGTAGGTAGGCTTGCTCCTTGCCTATTTTTGCATTGAGATCTCCCATAATTATCTTAACGTCGTTTTCTGGTATCCTATCGAATTCTCTTTCTAGTTCTGAGTAGAAAGTTTCTTTAGTTTGGTCTTCTTTTTCTTCGGTTGGGGCGTGAACTGAGAAGATTGATATGTTATGGAACTTGGCTCTTACCCTTAGGTAGCATATTCGTTCATTGATGGGTTTAAAGCTAATTATTTTGTTTTTCAATCTGTTGTTGATTACGAAACCAACACCGAATTCGTGGATGTTGTTGTTTGTTCCACTATAGTAGATATCCCATTCCTGACTCCTTCGTCGTCCTTGTCCTGTCCATCTCATTTCCTGTAAGGCTGTAATATCAAGGTGGTATTTCTTAATTTCTCTAAGTGTCGCGTCTAGGGCTCCCGCTTGGTACAGCGTTCTAATATTCCATGTTCCCAAAATCATGTCCTTATCTCTTTGCTTGAGTCGTCGTCCTTTAAGCCGTCCAATCCGAGGCAAAATTAGGGTATTCGTAACTATATGGTTTTTTTATAGGTATAGGGTAGTTAGCCCCATGCCCAACCCCCTTTTCGGAGGGCCATTTCTTCCGCTCTCGTTAGCCCTGATCCTACCTTCCACCGGGGTCGGTTACCCGATCTCCGGTGGGATTGCTCAGGTTACTAGGGTCCACCACGGAGAGGTGAGAGTCGGGATTGGGTAGGAGAGGCTATGCGACGCTGGAAGCAGCATAGTGTATGACGCATGCACTACCCCTTTGGACCCCCTGTTCTGTTGCTTTACGTCCCAATTTAAACTCGTGCAACAAAATCGCTCGAATTTTCGTTTTAACATAACTAGTTTAAGCTGTTTACCCAACAATACTAAGGAATTAAAACAATATAATCTTGTTGCCCGTACCGGTAACAAGAAGATGTCTTGTTGTCGTTACGGGCTGTTTAGTGCTTTGACATTCTTCTCATTCAGGGTTGCCCATCAACTTCGTTTTTTTGCAGAGACTTCTCAATTTGCCATTTTGATTGTTCTCGCGTCTTCCGCCGCACTGTTCAGCCACCTTCTTCTCGGTTTTTTCGGCGATTCTGCGTAGATGTTGAGGGTTGGTTCTGAACAGAACCGGATTCTCGACGTTTCGGCGAACTAATATATAATGCCCAAAAACTAGAATATATAAAATATGCTCATCCTACTAGGGGACTTCAACGCCAAATTGAGTAGAGACCTACACTCAAAACCTACACTCAGGCCGCGTTCAAAAAACCTACACTCAGGCCGCATATCGAAAACCACAGCCTCCACGATATTTCAAATGACAACGGCCAACGATTGGCAGGACTAGCAGCGACCTACAATCTAATGGTTGTATAAACGATGTTCTAACACAAAAACATACACAGAGAGACGTGGATCTCGAATGACCACAGAACACGAAACCAAATAGACCATGTGCTGGTCAATGCTAGGTATGCAAAAAATGTCATGGATTTAAGAAGCCGAAGGGGCGCAGACGCGGACTCCGACCATTTCCTAGTACAGACAAATATGCGCCTGAGAATCAAGAGCATAAAAACAAAAGAACAGCAAGCCACAAATAGAGCAAGATAGGAAGTAAGCACACTTGGAAACGCTGAAATACCCAATACCAAACCTAAATGGAAAACCAACTACAACAAAGCACCCCTGAAATAGAAGACATAGAAACAGCCTGGGGCACCTTCAAATCAGCTATAGTGGCGGTCACGAAGAAAACACTGGGAAAGAAAAGCAGGACAAAGAAAAAGAATATGAAGGAACACCAGGAAAGAATATGGAGAAAAACTCCACAAAGATTTACATAAACTAGTACTAGCCATATGGAAATGGGAAGCCTTGCCAGACGAATGGAACGAAGGTACTATCATCCCCATCCATAAGAAGGGAGACCGCATAAAATGTATCAACTACAGGGGAATATCGCTACTGAACGTAGCATACAGATACTCTCCAATGTGCTACTGAGACGCATATCACCGTATGCGGAGGAATAAATTGGCGACTATCAGTGTGGATTCAAACCAAAGAGGTCAACAGTGGACCAGATATTCACAATCCGACAACTACTGGAGAAACACTGGGAATTCAATACAGACGTGTACCACCTGTTCATGGACTTCAGGCAAGCTTAAGACACCATTATACGCGACAGTGTCTGCATAGCCAAAGCAAATATAGGTATACCACAGAAAATCACCACTCTCATGAAGTTATGTATAAACAATGCTAGATGTCGCGATAAAGTAGGAGACCATATAACAGGGGAATTTTCGGTCATGAGTAGATTGAGACAGTGAGATGGAGAACATCACCACGGAAGTATTTACTAACCAGGGGTCACACATGATCCTGGCCTTCGCGGACGACATTGACGCGGTCGGAAGAAGTACTGTCGAAGTCAAGGAAAGCTTCCTGAAAATAGAGAAGGATTGTAAGAAAAAAAACAAATACATGCACATTACCCTACAACGAATCAGGGACATAATCGGTAAGAATATAACGATGGACATCTATAACTTCGAATGTGTTTAAGTACCTTGCAGCCACGATATGCTCCTATATGAGGAGATTAAAACACGAATAAACAGTGGCAATAGGTGTTTCTTTACATGCGAACCCTCATGCAATCCAAAACGGTGTCGAAAGTATAAAAGCTGAGGGTGTACCAGGCTGTAATCAAACCGATCATCTGTTATGGCTGTGAGACCTGGACCCTTACGAAACACAATGAGCTTCTACTAAAGCGTGCTGAAAGGAAGATCCTGAGAAGAATATTTGGCCTCGTCAAGGATCCAAACACGCAGCAATATCGCATAAGGACGAATGAATAAGTCCAGGACCTATGCCAAAAGCCGGATATAGTCAAATCAATAAAATCCCAGCGTCTGAGATGGGCTGGACATGTCCAAAGAGCACCTGACAACCGACTGATCAAGATAGTATGGGAAGGAAACCCAGCAAGAAAGAGACCGCTGGGGCGGTCGGGAATCAGATGGAAGGACAATATTTTAAAATATCTACAGACTATGCAGGTATATGACTGGAAGGAGGCCACATTTGACCGGGACCGATGGAGGCAAATAGTTAACGCAGCCAAGACCCACCAAGGGTTGTAGTGCTACCCAGAAGAAGAAGAAGAAAAAAAACTAGAATTCCCGCCATACACCGGAGAGGTCTGTCTACCTGTGCTGGTTTGCCTGCGCAGGTTCTGCCTAAAACACGTGCACGAATTAAAGAAATTTTCATTTCAGAATTTAAAAGTTTCCAATAGATATTAGTTTTTCTTCATTTTGATGTAAGCAAAATTTCATCATTCAATAATTTCTGTCTAAACCAGTGCCTACCAAACTGGTGACGTGTCAGATGTGCAACGTAAGATTTCAAAGTATAGTCATCGTCCTCCATCGATACATCGCAAAAAAAACTGAAGACCGCTCCGGTATACCGGAACTTCCCATACACGGTACCGACGTGCGGTTGACCTGCTCAGGAAAGCCTGCACAAGTAGTCTCTCCGGTAGACCGAAGCGTGTATTGCCCGCTATACACACAATGGTCCACCGGAGAGGTCTACATGTGCAGATTTGCCTGCGCAGGTAGACCGGAGCGTGTGTGGGAATAAACCTGTGCAGTTTTTTGAAACTTTGCAGACAACCGGAGCAAGAGCGAAAATTAATTATATCGACGGTAAACCTGTGCAGCTCATGTCAGTTGTTTCTAGTGTGTTTTGTAATGTAGTGGTTTTGAATGTATAAGTGGTTGAACTTAGATTGAATATTCTTATATTGATTATGCATTTCCCAGATTTTTCACTGTAAAACAATAAACAAAAATGTATTTAAAAAATATTTCTTTGTTGAAAACGATATTGGAAAAAAATTTAAAAAAATGATATTGGAAAAATAAGTTCTGCCTAAAACACGTGCACGAATTTTAAAAATTTTCATTTCAGAATTTCCAATAGAGATTAGGTTTTCTTCATTTTGTTGCACGCAAAATTTCATCAAATAATTTCTATTTAAACCAGTGCCTGTCAAACTGGAGACGTTTCAGATGTGCTGCATAAGATTTCATAGTACAATCACATAGTATAGTCATCGTCGTTAATCGATGTCATCGCAAAAAGAACTGAATACCGCTCCGGTATACCTGAACGTCCAAATACTCGCTACCAACGTGCAATTGACCTGCGCAAGCAAAATTGGACAGGTAACCTTTCCGGTAGACCGTAGCGTTATGGCGTACTTAAGCGTAAGACGCATACTTGCGTAAGTTCTTTTCAGAACTAACCCTCACACATCAACGAGGAATCCCCGAGAAAACAAATCAACATTTTCACCTAAAAACTATATAATTATAAATAATAATTCGTATGTTCTTCTCATTGAATCAATATTTACCACATTAACATTAAAATTAATATAAAACAAGATAAAACAAATTTATTAGCTGTTAATTTTTAATGAGATGATTTAACATACAATTTTTATAGTTTAAATTTTTCGTACAATATTTTGGGAATTTTTGCAATATTTTCACAAACATTTATACAATGCGAATATCGGCACAGGATCGGAATGATTCTTGTGGGCCACAACCCATAGCACCTGTTCCATCTTCACAAACGCCCCAATTATTTCCTAAAAAAGAAACATTTTATGAATTATATAGATAAGATGAAACATACAATAACAGACACGAGACTTGTCTATATAGTCTCGCCAAGCGGCTGTAGGAGACCAAAAGCCTGAAACGAAGGAGAGCAAACACAATGCAATAATGCCCAAAGTGCACATCAGCGAAAAGGCTCCAGAAGGAACTTGCAGAAAATGTAGTGCTTGTCCAAAAGGTGATTTTTATGAATGGGTTTCGACGATTTTTAACCCCCTTGGTTTCGTTTATGAAGGCGGAGTGTTCTTCCTCGAGATTAACTTCTCTCCGGAATATCCGTTGTAACCGCCAAAAGTTTCATTCGGTACGAGAATATATCATTGCAATATTAACAGTCAGGGTGTCATCTTGCCTAGATATTCTCAAGGATAATTGGTCACCCGCCCTCACTATTTCCGAGCTCCGGCTCTCTATATGCTCACTATTAACTGACTGTAATCCAGCTGATCCATTGGTGGGTAGTATAGCAACACAATATTTGCAGAATCGTGAAGAGCATGATCGTATTGCACGCAATTGGACCAAACGGTACGCTACGTGATCACCCATCATCTTTTTCCTGTCTCTCCTTTAACCCTTTCGCTGCGAATTACTGATGTGATTGTGTGCTCAATATTCTGAACATTACATTATAGCCCGTGCGGAATACTTTTATAACTTTGTATAATTTGCAAATATTGCCAAATTTTCAAAAACCCAAATCTATATTCGACTCAAATTTTGTTTTTTCCTTGATTTGAGTAGACAAACTTTGCAAAACTCTTTTGTTTTATATCAAAATTGAACGAAAACGATAAAATAATTTGCAAACATTTACAAATTTTCAAAAACCAAAATCTCAATTGTAAGTAAATTTTGTTTTTCTTTTGTTGATTGGAGTAGACAAACTTTGCAAAATTCATTTGTTTTATGTCAAAATTGGACGAAAGTGTCAAAATAGTTGGCAAATATTTCCAAATTTTCAAAAACCAAAATCTTTATAGTAAACAAAATTTGTTTTTCTTGTTAATTTGAATAAACAAACCTTGCAAAATTCCTTGTTATGTGCCAAAATTGGACGAAAACGTCAAAATAAATTAAAAAAATTGCTAAATTTTCAAAAGCAAAATCTCTATTCGAAGCAAGTTTTGTTTTTTTTTGTTGATTTGAGTGGACAAACCTTGCAAACCTGGCAACGCAACGCTCCAATGAGAGTGTATTTATTTATTAATCTCTTTGATATATTTAAAAAAGCCACAATTAATTCATGAAGTCTGTAGACTGCTTTAGCAGTCCATAACATCTGACCGCCCAATAAATAGACCTTTTTACGGTTAGTTAAGCGCATGCGCATCCGCCAAGTTTGAAAGGCGGGAATATGAAAGTTTCGGGCACATATTTAGTTATGTCAAAAAGTTCGGTCACTTTTTGATGTAAAACATGGCGGAAATTGACACATGCGCACAAAAAAAATTCAACTATGAAAAGGTCCATTGGACTACTATGACAGTCCATAGCACCTGGGCGTCAAATCAATTTAACTGCTATAGCAGTCCGTAGCAGCGAAAGGGTTAAAACTCATTTTGTGTATGAATAAATAGTATAAAAGAAAAAAAAACTAGACAGATAGGAATAGACTCATTACGGACAAAACTTGACAGAAAAGCCTTCATACACAACACTAGATAGTTAAGACAACGCAGACAAGGCTAGATTGACGAGACTGGACGGCAAAACTAGAGAGACAAAACTAAATGGATCCGTCCAGACCAGACAAAAAAAGCTATACAGATTAGATCAAACTGATAATTCTAGAAAAATCTAGGCAAAACTAAATTGGAAGTAGCATATAAATAATACCAGACAAGCCAGACTTGACTAAAAAGTATATTTGTCTTTTTAGAAGGCAAATTTGTCTAAAGGCTACAAGTTGGACTATATAGATATATTAATATATTAAATTTTCAAATCAAGCATTTTTATGTAAATTTCATGTAATATTATTTTCTGTTGCTTGTAGTCTTAATTATTAAAATTAGTTTAACTATTTGAGTGAAAAATGTTTACCTCCAACATACATCCATCTTAATACACAATGTTCGCAAGAAAATCCTTTAGGCAGACGGACCTTGTTATTGACCTGGAAATCGGCTTTGGTAATTGGGAATTTGCGGCTTCCATCGGCAAATGTTAAGGGCATGAAACATTTCTCGCCCGATTCAATGGCGTTCGAGTCGTGCAGTTCACACAAACTGAATTCGAAATGTCCCAGGTGATTTGCCGTAAGCAAAGCGTATGTTTCAATTATTTGCCCTGCAGTGTAGTTGGCGACGATTTTTCCCTGACCATATATTCCGGTGTTTTCATTCTTCTGTGGATGAGGATCCTTGTAATTATCTCCACAAACTCCACATTTGCCACCATTTAGTTGCCATTGCACCTACAAATATAGTTATGTTTTATTTTATTTCGTCTTAACTAAAATGGTCTAATTCAGTCTTGTCCGAGAATTGAGTCTTGGCCCCGTCTCTTTGCTGAGTCAATATCTATCTAGTCAATATATTAATTTATAGATTTTTTTACATTATAGATGAAATCCAGGTTTAAAAACTATGATATATGAATTAGATAAAAGTCAATATATAATATTGAAAGAACAAATATTAAATTGAAATAAATAGATCTATCTACCTTGACTATGTTGAAATATTTTTGTTATTGATTATTTAGTTTAATTGATTATTAGGCCATAAGTTGTTGATAAACTAAATTTAATATTAAGCTATACAAATAAGTTCCCAGGAGAGGTAGTTTCGAAACTGCAATTAGGGTTTAACCACAAATTTAAAGTTTCATTTTAAACCAATCTATTTAAACCAATCTATTTAATTGCAGTATTTCTTACTTGACTTGACATACTTTATGATTTTCAAAATTTAAAATCGTAAAGAAAATTTATGACAATTCCTAAGTTGATCTTTGTCAAGATAGTGTCTAGTGTTATTGATAATGCTAGTGTCTAGTCTAGTGTTAAGATAGTGATCTTACAATGTTTAAATAATTATCAATATCCAAAAAAAAATCGTTCTAAAAAAACCTCCTAGACACTATCTATTTGCTTATGTAAAATCTGCAAACATAATATTAAAGTTAAATAATTTAGTCTCCCATTTCGTATATGCTCATTGTTTCCCTTTTTTATCTGGGAAAGATCCTCTGTGGGCTTCGTTTTCAATCAACTTTTCCTCGCTAAATTTTATTGGATAATCCGTTCGGGGACTTAAAGCTCCATGAGATATATATAAAGAATTGGGAATAAAAAATAAAACCGACAAGAAAATGGGAACAATGAATTTCGTTTCCAATTTATTATTTATTTCGTTGAAGTTCGTCTAGTCCGCATTAATACCAGATAAAAAATATATATTTTTTTAATATAATACTACAAAAAATATAAATCATTATTACCCAAGTAATTCTAATTGTATACAAATAATTTGATAGTAAAATATAATATTTTAGAACTGGTAATAAATAACTGCTTTTTGTATTTGTAAATTGTTGATTGACAATTTAAACTTCGCGTGTAGTAAGTTAAAATTAGTCTTAACAGGGAAATATTTATTTTCAAGTTTTGAACATTTGAATGGGGTTGTCCATTAATCACGTGATGTTTTTTAGCAACTTTTTAAGCCCCCCCTCCCTCCGGTGATACGTGGTGAGGTTTTAAGTTAAGCCCCCCCTACCCAAAATCACGTGTATTTTTTGGTAAGTCGCGCGCCGCTTTTCAGTTTAAAAATCGCGCGTTCAACGAAAAAAGAAACACACGTGATATCTCACTACACCCCACTCTCCCCTTGTGATATTATGTGATTCTTCACAAACCTCTTCTCCCCATTCGAGCCTCACGTGATTAATGGACGATCCCTTTGGCAATGAAGGCGTAAAATGGGTTATTTTTGTGATTTAATTGGTTTGTCTTTAACTTTCAATGTACGTCTTCAATTTTTTGCTAATTCAATTCCGCTAATGGTCTATAATGGGCCTATAATGTCTTTATTGGAAAATTTTGAATAGACAAATCGTGAAACGATTCAGAACCAACGATTTCAAGATTATTACGATTATTACGAAATATTAATGCGTCATACTATTAGGTTCCGGCCCCTCTACTCTTCTTAGTGCAGCAGCACCCGCCAGACGCACCTGGTTTCATCTTAGCAACTGCTCTCCAGAGACGAATGAGGCGCTATTACTGTTATTTATAAAAAACACCTTAAATATTCAAGACTGCGTTTGTAAATGCCCAGTTTCTGGCAGTAGATATTCCACGTTCAAGATTGGTTTTTAGGAGCCTGATGTTGCCAATTTCCTGGATCCAGTGAAGTGGCCATGCAATGTTGCTGTCAGAGAATTCGTGCATATACCTAGATTGAGATCCCTCCGTGTCCAAAAAACTTTTAACTTGTTAAACTGGATCGCAACTAAATTTTCGGTAAACGTGGAAACACCTCATCATCCCAATGATTAACAAGTTTTACATCCACTCGTTTATTCACCTTCTCCATGGTTTTGCCGAATACACTGTTGTTCATTAATTCGAAAAAGTCTTTTTCGAAATCATTTTTAGCGGTCTGTCGTAAAATAGTGTTTAGGTCAATATATTGTTTTAGCCAATCAGATTGTTCAAATTTTATAATTCTATGAATTTTTGTAATTTTCAGTCCGTGATTTATTGCTTGATTTAAATTTCTGTAGTGAACAATATATTTTTCTTTGTTGTTTAAATTTGGAATAAGTTTTCTGTTATTAAATTTTGAATCTGGTGGAGCCATTCTTTCAACGAGGAATGGTAAAGCGTTATGTGGGGTCTCTAGCGATTCAGGATACTCGATGTGTATGCATAGAGGTTCTAGCAAAACAATTTTGGGCAATCTTCTCCGGTATAAGTAAAAAATTTAGTTAATGAATCATCAAATGAACATTTTATATTATAGGCGAAACTGTACGGTACGTGAATATGCTTTTGATTTGTATAGCTATTGTCAGGGTTCGGCGAACATATATCAATCGGTTTTAATAAAGATTCAAAATCTGCGTATATAACAAAGGGTATACGCATTTTTCTATCGAAATTTTAAAATTTTAATACATTCCCCGGCATCATATCACCTCTCTTATATGTAGGTCTACACAAGGTACTTCACAAGGTCTTCTGTCGGCATAATAGTATATATTTTGTTACAGTCATTCAATTTATGTTCTTTAAAAGTCGACAACAAACCATTTATATATCGGAATATTGAATCTATTCATCTAGGTATTCCAGGAAAATCAGTTTGAATTGTTTCTAACGCTATTGATTTAACACCACATTCATATCTATTGCTACATAATTAAAAAATCATATATAAAAACGAATGTACGACCTCTTTAAGTATCTACAATTCCTTGTATTTCTGTTGTGTTTGGTAATTTAAAACGATTATTTGCATCGCCACTAAATAATAAATTAAGTGTACTACTTTCAATTTCATATATTTCATAATTTATGAGAAAAACAATTTCTGTATCAGGTGCTCGATAAACTGCTTTAATTCTAGTGAAATTATCAATTGAAAAAGGTAACCAATCGGTGATCACTTTTGGTAATTCTTAGATCTTCCTGTAAATCTTTTGTCCAAAACCAATCCTCATAAAACATGTATAATATATTTTCAATAACAAGTAATACATCGAATTTTTTCACTTTACACAGATCGGGTGCATGTTTTTTCTTTGCTGGTATCTTATCAACCTTTGTTGTCGTTGTTAATATCTTATTAGCCTCTGTTGTCATTGTTGTTGTTGTTCTAGCGCTAGGATAAGTGGTTGTAGAAGTAGTAGTACTTTTTAATGTTGTTGTAAATTAATTCCGGTGCCTTTTTGTCTAAGACCTCTGATGCTATCAAGGTAGATGACAGTCATAGGGACAATCCACCTCCTCCTCTTTTAGGAGGACCCATTCTTGCCTGACCGAATTTAAGTGCAGTGCTTACTATCAAAATGTGCGTGGGCTCAACACAAAGTTTGACTTAATTTACCCTGCAATGTGTGATGTTGATTTTGGCTTTGTCTTTCTAACGAAAACTTGGCTTCATGCCTGTGTACTGAACAGTGAATTTATGCCGTCCTATTTTACGACTCTCAGATCTGATCGCAATTTTTCCAAATCGAGTCTCACCAGGGGTGGTGGAGTACTTATCGCCGCAAATAATAAGCGTTTTAATCTGAACCCGGTTGACACGGCTGTTTTTTCCGAATTATTTCATACCATTGATGTAGTTGCGTGCACCTGTTTGATAGCCTCCCTGAAGTGCTTGCTTGTGTGCGTCTATATTCCCCCCAGTACCTTTACTTCGACGTTCGAGTCGTTCTTTGAGTACCTTGAGGTAGCAATAATGTCTGGCTATTACGATAGCATTGTAATAGCTGGTGACTTCAATCTTTCTCAGAACATTTCCGCGCACGGGAAATCTTCAGCGATTGATAATTTTATGTCTCTCTGTAATCTTAAGCAAGTGAACACTATCAAGAATTCGGGTAATAATATGCTGGATTTTGTTTTTAGCAACCTGACGGCGGTCATTAACAGGGAACAGTGCCCTGTAGTCCCTGAGGATATCCATCATCCTGCCCTAATGTCATATTTTACGATTCCTCCCATTCAAGGCTCTAAGTTTGTGTGCAATAGGAAGTTACTTCCATGCAGCAAAGCCTATAATTTTCGACGCGCCGATCACCCCAACCTTTACCTGGACCTTAATAGTGCTAACTTCACCTTTCCTGATGAGCGGATCAAGTCATCGAATGCACTTTTGGACTCTTTTTACTTCCGCCTTTATGCAGTTCTCGATATATCTGTTTCTAAGTTCTCCTCTCACAAATCCACCTATCCCAAATGGTTTTCACCCGCAATCATTGATGGTCTTGCACCGTGCCTTCAAGAAATCCAGATCTACTCTTGACTACTCTGAACTCAAACGCGTCAGGTCGCTGGTTAAGTCTCAAATTAAATCTGCATTCACTAACTTTATCTCGGATTCGCCTAATAATATCTCAAAAGATCAGAAAAGTTTTTGGTCATTTGTTAAGGCTAAGAAGTGTCTAAGCCGTATTCCAGGTGAAATGTCTTTGGATGGTGCTACCTTGAACACTCCGCAGTCTATAGTAGATGGTTTTGCAAGCTACTTCAAGGGAGTTTATAGAACATCGTCCCCCTTTACGAGTCAATCAGATATCTCTGGTCTCAATATCCCTCTGATCAGTCTTACTAGAGTCACGGATGAGGATGAGGTTCTATCAACACTCAAGTAGGCCAAGTGTAGCTTGACCAGCGGAGCGGATCTTATTCCATCTTTCTTACTTCGGGACTGTGCGCCTCTTTTTGCACCTCCACTGACTACTTTATTCAACAAAATTCTCCTTGAAGGCAAGTTTCCAGCTTTTTGGAAATCCTCAAAGATTTGCCCAATACACAAATCTGGCCCGTTGACTTACATTTCAAATTATCGTCCCATATCCCTAGTTTCCAACTTCTCCAGAATATTCAAATCGATCGTTTTTTACTCAATCTTTCCCGGTATTAAGCATCTTGTTTCCACGAATCAGCATGGGTTTATGAAGGGTCGTTCCACGGTCACCAATCTTGTAGCCTTCGCTGAGTATGCTACTCTCGTTGTTGCAAGTAGGGGGCAGGTGGACTGTATTTATACAGACTTCGCCAAGGCGTTCGATAGCGTCGATCATGCAGTCATTGAAAACAAGCTGCATTCCTTTGGCCTTGACAGCAAACTTATAGCTTTATTTTCCTCTTACCTTGAGGATAGGGCGCAGTTTGTATCTCAGAGCTTTTTTTCATCAGCTGAATTTGCAGCCTCTTCTGGTGTTCCTCAGGGATCCATCCTCGGGCCCATGTTATTCAATATGTTGTTATTCATTAATGATTTGAGCGCGTCTCTATCTTCCCCTCATTTACTCTTTGCTGACGATCTCAAGATCTCCTCGGCTGTCATGAACCCTGTTGACTGTCATATTTTGCAAACTAGTCTAAACACCTTAGGGGAATGGTGTGAAGTCAACAAGCTGGACCTTAATCTTAGCAAGTGTAAAGTTGTTACCTTTTCTAGACTCCAACAACCGATTGAGTGTAGGTATTCTTTATCTAACGTCAGTCTTGATCGCTGTGAGTCAGTCAAAGATCTGGGGATTATTTTCGATTGTCAGCTTTCGTTTGAACAACACATACTGTCTTCAGTCAAGAAGGCTGCAAGGGCTCTTGGATTCATCATCCGTAATTCTAGCAATTTTAATAATAACTTGGCTCTGAGGGTGCTTTACTACAGCTTTGTGAGATCCGTTTTGGAGTATGGATCCATCATTTGGGACCCTCACTTTTAAAAACACATTACTGCTCTGGAACGTTCGGCGGTCCTCCGGCGCTTCATGTCGATCACCCTTTGGTGTTGGCTGAGCTAGGGTTTAAATCACTTAAATTTCGTAGAACTCTGGCTGGTCAGGTCTTTCTATTTAAGGCAGTTCACAGTATCCTTGACGCCCCAGAGATTGTCAATCAACTAAACTTTCTAGTGCCAAGAGCTGCTAGTCGTCAGTCTGCCTCTTTCTATATTCATACATCGGGTGGTCCTATTTCCTTTAACCCACCTCTGAATAGCTTATGCTCCATCCATAACTCGTTGAGCTCTGATTGTGACATTTTTGGCAAGCTCAAATCTGTTAATTGCCTGACGAATTGTCCTACTCTTCATGACCATGCCTAAGTGTCGGTTTGATCTTTAAGCATACCTAAGCGCATTGTTTGTCTATTTTATTTTGTTCTTTATTATTTTGTATTATATTTTTGTTTTATTTCTTGCTGATTGTGCTGTTTTTTTTTATGTTATGATAATGTCTTTTCTTCATTTTTTTTAAATAATTTACTGTAATCTTGCTCTGTTATTGGTTCACACTGTTGGGCAATGATCGAATAATTAACTAAAAAATAAAAATAAATTATATTGACATAGACCAGGGGTGGCTTTTCACGCGGTGATAAAAACCTTTTTATCACCGCGTGCCATTTTTCTTAAGTTTCTACACTTTGAAATGCTTACGTGCCTGATAACTTTGCCTGAATATCACTTACCGTATTAATGTCGATTCCCATATGCGTGACACTCAACTACGCGACGTCGTGCGACATCGCCTGTCAAATAATGCTTACATTGTTCCAAATGGGCACGTCGCGTAGCCATAGTGAGAACGTGCCCATTTAAAACAATGTAATCATTATTTGACAGGCGATGTCGCGTGACGTCGCGTAGCTGAGTGTCGCGTATATATCACATACCTCGGAGTAGTTATAAACAAGAGCTTTTCTTTCGGTCCACAGTTAAGGGCATGAAGGTAACGGCGACATTGAACACAATTATGACCAATGTAGATGGGCCTTTAGCCTGAATACATTATAATACCGTTTCAGCTTGAATATGATGTTTGAAAGTATCAAAATCCGTCCCGATTTACAAAAATAAAGGGTCACAGCGGGATCCCTTTAACTACAAACCAATCTGTATTCAATGCCAATTTTCAAAAAAATTTAAGTCAGAGTTTCTACTATCAAGTTTCTTAGAAAGTAATAACATGCCGGCAAACAGTCAAGTGAAATCTTTTTCTCGCGCAATACGTTTAATACAGCCAATTGGGAAATAATAATGGGCGAACGGATGATAAAAAGTTTCCTAACCAACAGGAAATTAGTGCTGCAAGCCCTAAATGAGACAGTCGAAATCGAAGTAAGTTGTGTGATTCCTCAGGGCTCTATATTGGGTCCTATACTGTGGAACCTCTTGGGTACTTACACTGTGGAACGACGACATCCTAAGAACTAAAAAGCCAGAGGGCGCCAGATTTATTGGATTCGCAGACGACTTGGCGCATGTTGTAACTGCCAAAAACGAACAAGCAATAATGGAAAAATAAAGCCAACTGATACTGCTTCGTTGGACAGTGTTAATTTTATAATTACTTCTCTACATTGTAATCATGAGGTTCTTGTTTTATTTTACGACCTAACAATAAGTAAAGCATTTGAATCTTTAGATCACAAGCTCCTTCCAAAAAGAATTGAGGATATAGGAGTCGGCAAGAACTGGCTAAAATCTTGTTTGCATCAAAGAGGACGAACAGAGATCATAAACGATTCAAAATCGGAAAGAGAATTGAAAAAAGAAAATTAAAGACAATGCAAATGAACAGCTGAATATAAAAATAGACGCGCCTTCAAAAACAGAAATACTAAATACCATCAAGCAGCTGAAAAACAACAAAGCGGCAGGGGTAGACAACATACCTGCCGAACTAATCAAGGTAGACCCTAAATGGATTGCACCTCTACTTGCAAAAATAATAAAAGGGATCTGGACAAACCAAGAAATTCCAGCAGAAATGAAACATGGTCTCATTATCAAACTGCGAAAGAAAGGAGACCTAACGCAATGCAAAAATTGGAGAGGAATAACGCTGTTAAACACCATAAACAAAATTATTGCAAGTGTAATCCAACATAGGCTGGCAGAAGCATTCGAACCCATACTGCGTCCAAACCAAGCAGGCTTCCGCCCTAACCGCTCATGCATAGACCACATAAATTCAACAAGAATAATTATAGAACAATCCGTTGAATGGCGATCGCCACTATATCTTGTTTTCATCGACTTTGAACGTGCTTTTGACAGCCTATCCCACTCTGCTATATGGAAGATACTACGCACAAGAGGCGTGCCAACAAAAATCATCCACACGATAGAGAACTGTACCATGACGTATCATGTAGTATCCTGCATAGCGGAGCACATAGCAACCTTTTTCCGGTGAGATCAGGAGTGAAGCAAGGATGTGTGCTCTCTCCCTTGCTTTTTAACATTGCTCTTGACTATATCCTGGAAAAGTCTTGCAGACCAAACGATGGTATTCGATGGTCTCTTTACTCTAATCTCAAAGATCTCGAATACGCAGACGACATTTGCCTTTTTTCGCATACCTATGAAAGTATGCAAAGGCAACTCACCCTACTATCAGACATGGCACAGAAGATAGGGTTGAAAATAAATGTCTCAAAAACAAAAGCGATGCGAATGCACACAAATAACGACGCACCGTTTCAAATAAACGACCAACCAATTGAGAATGTAGAAAAGTTTCAGTATCTAGGAAGCATTCTCAACGAGACGGGCGGAACAGACCTAGACATTCTAAACAGAATTCAAAAAGCACAGATGACATTCAGGCAACTAAACACAATATGGAGGTCCAACGTCATAAAAACAAAGAGCAAGCTGCGTTTATATAGAACAAACGTCAAAGCAATCCTCTTATATGGATGTGAGACCTGGAAAAACACTAATGCCACAAAACATAAACTTCAGGTTTTCGCCAACAAATGTCTACGAATCATCCTCAGAATCTTCTGGCCACAGAAAATTACTAATGAGCAACTTCTTAAACTATGCGGAGAAGAAACAATAGAGCACGACATTAAGAAAACAAAATGGGGATGGATCGGCCACATTCTAAGAAGAAAACCAGACGACATTGCAAGGGCAGCACTAGACTGGAATCCCCAAGGAACGAGACGACGAGGAAGACCGGCTCAAACATGGAGGAGAACAGTGTTAGATGAACTAAAAGCCCAGAAAACCTCTTGGAGTGAAGCCAAAGCAATGGCCCAGAATAGGGTCCGCTGGAGGGTGCTTATGCAGGCTCTATGCTCCACCTAGGAGTCCAGAACCCATATATATATATATATATATATATATATATATATATATATATATATATATATATATATATAAGCCATGGATATCATCGAAAGAAACTTGTGTGATGACAAATACAAGAAAGACCTGGTAAGTATTAGTAGCTTTACTTTACAAATTTTTCTAATTATTCAGGCTGTAAGTAAATGTATATTATATACTTTTATATTCCTGTTTTTAGATGACCGAGTTATCGAAAATTGGTGGCCCTAATACAAAAGCCAGAACTGCAAAAATCATGGAGCGAGTATTTTCAAATTTTGTCGCGGAGAAATTTAGTTGGATTGGCGGCAAAAAAAAATTAAAATTCTCCAACTTACTTATATCGAGTGTTATTCTAGGTATGTTTAAAAATGTATAATTGCATATTAATTTAAGATTTCTCATACATTTCAATTAACTTGTAACTTTATATGAAATGGAGTGAGTGTATTCTTATAATCGCTTTCATTTTATATTTAATTGCAAATTTTTTTAGATGTGGTCAGAATACATGAACCAGAGGTGACAGATCGCACAATTTCCCTACATATTAAGAACTGGCTGAGACACGCTAAAGAAAGATTGAATCGGGAGAAATCGTAAGAATTGCTATATAATTTATTTTAGGGGATAAGCCAGTTTAAAATCTAGATTTATTTTCAGGCACAGGCTATTAGCAGATATAGGGCATCGAAATGGAAATCAGGGATATAAAGGAAGGCAAGATGAAGCAGCATGAAATTTTTTTACATAATATATTAATTAAAAATTAAGGATTTGTTTTATTTATTCACCTTTTTTTGGGCGGTGTTGCCACGGGCGGAGAGGTCGCGGAATGTCTCATAAGGAATATCCTACAATATCCTCAGGTGATCTACAATGTCCCATGCGGGATATCCTATAGATATTGTGTGGGCGGACATTTTTGTATCCTAGGGATATCCCAGAGAGGTCCCATAGACATCTTGGGATAATCCCAGGATATCTTTTTAAGTTCAATACGATATCCATAGGATATTCTCAAGATGACACTGTGCTGTGTGGGTAAATATCTGTATCGTTGCTTTTGTTTGGATTGATAATATTTGTTGACCAATTTTTCATATGTTACAGTAAGCAATTTTGATATTTAAATGTTATTTTGCTTCTAATTAATTCTTATACATACATAAGCTCCTCCACAGTAATTTGCATTGTCGTTGTAATTTTTCGGTGCAGAATCATCAAACCTCCAAAGCGAACTTCTATTTGGTGGATCTAATAACATCCCATGTCCGGCAACTTGTTGGACCAGTACAACACCGAACAAGGCATTTAGGAAGCAATTCATCTTACTTTTTCTCTTTTAATTTTGGATGTAACTTCTTTGATTAAATTGGGATATTTTTTTGTACGGTCCAAACCCAACACCATTTTATATAAGCGTTTTTATATTTGCGATGAGATAAAGACATATGTTTAAATAAAACCTATTTAATCCCTTTTTTAATTATCATATTATTTATATAAATTTTATTCCATTTTTATCGTGCTAGGCAACAATTTCTAATGCAGAGAGAGTTTGTTTTTGATAAGATTATTAGAAATCAAAGGAAATATTGTAACAGATTTCATTGGTTGTTTCAATAATTGGCCTTGTTAATAATACAACAACCTTAAATATAGTCAAATTTTGAAATATGTTTAACCTACTTTAAATTATCTCGGATAAATATAGGCAAGCACGTCCCGTTTTGAATGGAAAGCTCTGTTGTTATATACAACATATATATATATATATATATATATATATATATATATATATATATATATATATATATATATGTATATATATATATAAATATATATATATATATATATATATATATATATATATATATATTGTCCCGTTTCTACGCCAAGTAAATCAACCCGCAGAAAACAAAATTGTTGATTTTAACAAAAAATTCAACATGTCCAGTGTCCCATTCTTATGTCTTTTTTGAAATATGTAAATGCAATCTAGCATTACGTGTCTTCTTCTTCTTCTTCTTCTTTCGAATAGGCCTACTTTGGACCACGCTTGTTCAACTGTTGGGCTTTGACCTTTGCCCAGTATTGTCGCATCTTCTGCCGGTGTAACTCCTTTCTCTCTTCTGTCTAGGGGGTACCTTTCCGTCGAGGTTTTTCTTAAAATCCACGTACTTCCTTGAGGATGCGTCTCACAGGTTGTCTGTTTTTGAGATCTGTTATTCCCAGTTCTTCAATATCCTTCTCAGTCTCTATCAACCAAGTGGTACGAAGCTACTTGTTTTGCCAGAAGGTGAACAGACTGGTTGGTTAGTCGGTTTGGAGGCAATCTTGCAACGTGGCCATAGAAAGCATTACGTGTCATTTATCTCTTATTTATTAAGAATGAAGCACTTTGGTCTTTTTTTCAAATGGTTTCTTCAAATTGAAAAAAAGACCCCAGTGTTTCATTCTTAATATATAAATCTTCAAACTCAACAATTCCAAAACATGTATCGCTTATTTATTGTCTCATTTATATATTCCTGTCTATATATATATATATATATATATATATATATATTTATCTCTAATTTTGCCTATCTAGCCTTAGATGTTTCGTAACTTGTCTGTCTACTCCTGTCCATCCAGCACTGTCTGTCTCAGTCAGTGAATTATAATAGTCACGTGAGACGAATATTTATGTCAGTAAAACAATTTACCGGATCAACAGATGCAAAGACAAACCACTTCCAGGATACAGACAGCTCTTCCACGCGGAATATTAACCACCCAGAGATAAATGTTACTGAGCAAAACCTAATCGATAGAAGGAAAGCTATAATAAAATAGGCTATTTAACGATGGCAGAACTTACCACGATAACGATCGAACGCAGAGAAATAGGCAACCAATTAAACCAAGAGGAAATAGTAAACTCACCGCCACCAAGTCAACAACAACACCCAAAAACTGGTTACCCAAGTCCCACAAACCAAGGTATAAATGGTGAAACAGAGGACTCCGAGCAATTACCTGAAGAAATAAAAAACTCTACAATCGAACAGCTTTTTTCCTTAACACTGACCCTTCTGACAGGCCCTTCATCCCGATCCTAAAAAAAATAAAAAAAAGGGCCCCAACTCTTATATCAAAAACCAACAAGATCCTTGAGGAATATTTTGTGACCCACGGAAATCTCGATGACATTCAACTTGCAATCTATTGCGCCGCTGCCACTATCGTAAAGTTGAACAACCAACACACTCGCCCGTATATAGGTACACCAAAATACACAGAACAACTGTAAACCAGCCTGGAAAATACGATTCGAAAAAGCAATTAATAGATTCAGAGCTAACGTCCATGTTCTGGATTAATATTTAAAATGCAACCGGACAAAAAAAATGAGTTCAAGGTTAATATGTTGACCAAAAATGCTGCAATACTCCCCAATCAACCAGAAAGTATCCAAGAGTTAATAGCTCTGAAGGACACATTCAGACAAAAGTCTAAAGTTTAAGAAGATATAATGAGCTAACTAAACGAAAAGAAAAAATCCAATTTTCTTTAACAACAGAAGAAAATTCTTTACGCAGTTAGAAAAGACTGAGGAAAACATCGATAAAACAACCCCTCAACCCGAAGAAATTCTTAATTATTGAACATCGATCTGGTCACACCCAAAACACTACAAAAAAAAAGGCTTGGTTTTTTGCGTACAATAAATAGATGTTTTTTTACAAAAAATATCTCGAAAAATACAAAATTCGGTTTATTCATACAAAAAACGATTACTTCATTCAAAAAAAGGTTACTTTCTCCAAAATAAAAAGCTTGGATATTTTGCGTACAATAAATAGATGCTTTTTTACAAAAAATAGCTGGAATAATACAACATTCGGTTTATTCATACAAAAAACGATTACTTCATCCAAAAAAAGGTTACTTCGTCCAAAATAAAACACCCAATAATCGATTGATTCTTACAAATAATAATGGTTTAGTACAATAATTGAAGGAAGTGTACAAAATAAAATCAATTCACCCAAAAAAGGTTTGAATGTACAAAAAAGGTTGAGCCATCTAAAATTTGATTGCGACATTTTTTTTCTAATCCAAATGAAGCTACAGAATATTTACACAATCAAAATATTTGGTACAAAAGAACATTAACAGATACCTAAGATGGAGTGAAACAATATTACAAATATAAGTTGTCCGATGTTTGTCCAAAACAAATATATATTGTACATGTGTGAGAGTCATAAGGTTGTTTTATTTGAGTCCGATAAAAGTCATGATCATAGTAAAGATAAACAAACTCGAGGAATTCCGAATGAAATAGAAACAATCATTTAACAACTGTTTGATGATAATGTGAAGACTCCAAATTTAATTGTCAGCTTTAAGAAGTAGGAAAGTCTCAATCATTCAAATTAAAAACTTCATACTATTCGAAGCAAAAAATATGGCGGTTACCAAATTAGCCTTGAGAACTTAAAGCTTGCACAAAAAATAAAAGGTGTAACGGTGTACAAAAAATCTTTACGAGAGTATTAATTAAGTACTAATCAAGACGACTCTTTATCGCCTCAACATAATGAATACATTTGTTTTGTTTTACATTATAATATACATATTGAAGAGGAGGACGATGAAAAAAATAATTTGCAAGTGTTTTTAACTACAAAAAGATTAGCAACCATGATTAACTCAAATTATCTAGTACATGCGGTTGCAACGTATAAATTGATATGGCAAGGATTTCCAGTTCTGATGGTTGGGACAACAGATAAAAATAAATCTTTGCATCCATTTGGACTCATGGTATCAAAAACAGAGAATGTTGTGAATTGGTCAGAACAGAGAATTAATCAAAATAAATTCTACACAAGTCCGATTTTTGATGAGAAGACTGTCCTAAAGCCTATCATTGGGTTAAATCATCACCACCCGCTGTGAAAGAAGAATTGAATGGGCAATCAATTTTTTACATCGGTCTTAACAGTCAAAAGATATCAGAAATCAATATTTCAGTGTGCAAAACAAAAGAAAAGCTGAGAAACTGGAATAGTTTTGAAGAGTACAAATCATATCAAATTTCAATGTGGAAAGTGACTCTAAACATGAATAAATGGAAAGAAGCTTCCTGTTCATGTAGGTATGTGGTTTATGAAGAATTACATATGTAAGCACAGTATTGGAATGGGAATTCTCTTGAAACTGTACAAAGTTCCATTGACACTTAAACAAATTCCATTGGGACAGAAACGAAAGCGTGGACGATCTTCAAACACTAAGCTAGTTAGTTCGTCAATGAAATTAAAATATAAAATATATAAAAATTAACCTACACATTATAAATCACACATATTACATATTATGTATTTAATAATTTTATTTAAGAATTAGTTTTTAGGAATTAATATTTTTATATATTCGCATTGACCACCGTATCTCTTCTTCTCATCAACCTCTCAACTGCTGCTTCGGGTGTTTCGCCCTCGCCAGGTCCATCAAGTATGCCCCTGCGTGTCTCAAACGACACAGTCTCAAGTGTCCTCTTCAGCATTTTAGTTTGGATGTAAGCTTCGATGTTTGGTGTTATTCCAAGCTGCTGGTTATATCTGCTGTGGCTTTTGTAACCACCCCGTCCCAAGTCATCACATACGGGATAATCTTGGTTTTACACTTGTGAAGTATTGATATTTCACTCGCTAGCATGCCGTACTTTCGCAGTTTGGTTTTGTCCTAGCTTGTTATTCCAATTTCAATGATAATAGCTTCATTTCGTTTCTTATCAATCATTGGAATATCTGGCCGGTCATGTGCTACTGTTATTACGTACTATATAGCATATAATATAAAATAAAACATAATATATTACATACAATAGATTATAGCTAATAGTTATTTAATTCTAGTTCAAGTCTAGTTCAAATGTCAAGCAAGTTGTTTTTGTGTAAAGAGCAATCAAATTTTCGATGAAACAACCTTTTTGTACACGTAAACTTTTTTTGGGTTAATTGATTTTATGTTGTACGATTCAGTCGATTATTGTAAGGAAAAATCATAGTTTGTACGAAAAAAACAATTATTGGATGATTACATTTTATTTTGGAAGAATTAACCTTTTTTTGATTAAGTAATTTATTTTGTACGAAGTAACCGAATTTTGGATTGATTAATTTATTTTGTATTTATCCAGCTATTTATTGTAGAACTTCAACCATTTATTATATGTTGAGTTTTGTATACTTCTAATCGAATATTGGATGAATAAATTTTAAGCGAAAAAAAAACGCACCATGGATACGAACCTTAGAAGATCAACTTTCTCCACTAGAACCAATGAGAGACTTTGAAATCACAAAAAAATAAATTGAGATCTGCTAAAGAAAGTTTCGAACTGGAAATCACCCGGCCCAGACAAAATTCACAATTTTTGGTTAAAGTACCTCACTGCAGCTCAAGGAGCTGACTCGCACAAAGTTTTACAGATGCACTTCAAGAACCCTACAAATTCCCAAAACAACTCACCATCGGAAACACTTGTTATATAAAACTATTACACAAAAAAGGAGATTGTCACCAACCAGAAAACTACAGACCGATCACCTGCCTCTCGGTAATATATAAACTGTTCACTTCTTTAATATGTGGCAAAATAAGGGAGCACTTTGAAGCTAATAAACTGCAAGAAGAAGAACAAAAAGGTTGCACACGAGGGGCACTAGGATTGAAACAGCAGCTTACAATTGATGGAATTATAAATACGGAATACTAAAGCCAGATTAGATGGAATACTAAAGCAAGCCAGGATTAAAACTAGAAATCTACATATGGGATATATCGACTACAAAAAAGCCTTCGACTCAGTGCCCCATGAATTATTAGAGTTCTTCAGATATATAAGATCTCGCCGATCATTATCAGCTGTTTGTATGAATTGATGAAAACCTGGAGAATCAATCTGCACCTACAAAATAAAAAATTAGGAACAGTTGACATTAAGAGGGAAATATTTCAGGGAGACCCACTTTCACCTGCCTGGTTTTGTTTGGCACTTAATCCGCTATCGACCATCCTAAAACAAACGAAATTAGGATACAAATTGAAACGTAATTGTAACAACGATATTACCCATCTTCTATTTATGGACGAAATAAAATTATACTCCGATAATCGCATCAAACTTCAAGCGCTGTTGGACGGGGTTAAGTCATTTAGCCAGGACATCAGAATGTCATTTGGATTAGACAAGTGTGCGACGATCAACATAAAACAGGGAAAAACGGAAAACACGGAAGTATCCTATTCTGGGATCGATGAATTAAGAAATGGAGATATGTACAGATGATACCTGGGTATATCACAAAATGGTAATATTGATCACACCAGTTTGAAAAAGGAATTTTCCCAAAAATACAAGAAAAGAGTAACAAAATTGATGAATACCAAACTATCAGGAGGAAATATAATTACAGCAATTAACACGTGGGCTGTACCGATATTAATGTACTCATTTGGCATTATTAAGTAGTCCGACACTGATCTCAATGGACTAGATAGAGTAACAAGAACAATACTCAATAAATACCGATGCCTACATCCAAATTCCTCTGTATCACGTCTCTATTTACCATGGAAAGATGGCGGGAGGGGACTCATTAGTATATGGGATCTGTGTAGAAGACAGGAAACTCGGATGAGGAACCATTTAGTCGCCGATGACCGCCTAATTCAGATGGCCAGGGAAATTGACGACAACTACACTCCATTGAACCTGGGGAAGGAAAACCACCAAACCCCTACGAGAGAAGTTAAACCACTAATATACAAAGCCTTAACTGGAAAACTCCCAAGACTACTACAAGAGCTACACATAGACAAGGCTCTGACCTATCAATGGATTAGAGATGGTCAGCTCTACCCGGAGACCGAAGGATTTATGATGGCCATTCAGGACCGTGTAATTAGCAGCAGAAACTACGAAAAACATGTCCTGAAAATTAGAACAGAGGATAGATGCAGGAAATGCGGCAATATAGGAGAAACGATTGAACATATACTGGGAGGGTGCTCAGCCCTCTCTGAAACTGCATACCTGGGAAGACACAACCAACTAGCAAAACTAGTTCATCAACAACTAGGAATAAAACACGGCCTCCTAGACATAAAGGACACACCACCATACTATAAATATTGTCCAGCACCAGTGCTTGAGAAATAAACACAATACTCTATTGGGACAGACCCGTGCTAACAGATAGAACAATCGACTACAATAGGCCAGATATCATGCTAATCAATATCTTAAAAAAAACAGCACAAATAGTTGAAATAGGAGTTCCTCTAACTCATAATATTAAGAAGACGAAAACTGGGAAACAAAGAAAGTATGAGGAACTAGCCAAACTATACAAAGTAACAATAAATCCAATACATCCAATAATAAAGAACTCATCAAGAACATCGAGGAACTTACCGAGCATTACCATCTAGCATAGCAAGAATTGACCAGAAAGCCATACTCCTTCAAACATGCCACATAGTCCGAAAGTTCCTCAACTAGTATACTAAAAAAGACGTGCGGGCCAGGGTCAATTCCATTTTCGTGTCGTACGAGCCTAACTTTACCAGTACTAGTGCTGAGAAATAAATACACATTGTTTTAAAATAATAATAATAATATATTTTTCACTTATTGTTAGCTACATGAAAATATATAGGATATATTCCGACATCGATAGATTTATTGTAGAGTTGAATCAAAGGACCTTCAATGACGTCAAAAATTGATTTTAAAGTTCTGATTGAGTATCCATCAGTGCCGCAGGAGTACGTGGTTGACATATTTTGAATGACCTTATAGAGTTCTGCTGTTTCAATGATAGGCATATAAAATGAGTTTAGGTTAATGATGTGTGAGTTAACGATCTGGGGTGTTGATGAAATATTAAGGTGCTTTCTGATTGTAGTGAGGGCTATATTCGAGAAGTGAGTTGCTAACACTTCTGCAACTTGTAGTTTCGTTACTGTTGTTGCATTTACATTGAGTGTTATTGGTGTACACTATTCCTGTTTTCCTACCTACGTCCTACGTATGGTTGATGAATACCCAAGCAACTCTGGATTTGTTTTCAGATTGCTGGATCTTATTAAAGAAAAAATTTCTCTTGGCATTAGTTATGTTTCTAACGTGTTTACGGTTTTTTAATTTTTACATTAATCAATAAGGTGTAAATCATTTAATGTATAACACAACCAATAGAGCTTCCTTAGATGTTTATCTTCATTAATTAGTGTTGTTGTTATCCTTTTGTTAATTTTGAGTACATATTTCCTAGATTCGATAGGACAGATCTGATCCAAAGAAAGCGTTAGGTTATTCAAAAAATTGCTGAAAGCTAGCTCAACATTTCCGCTCAAAATTATTGAGAAATCTATTTTACTGATGGGATGTTTAATTGTGTGTATGTCAACCTCGCTAATATGTCTTCCCAGGCGATATGTCAACTTTTGGCTCGATGCACATGACAAGTTCGGGTTCAATTGAAAGATTAAACTAAGGTGGTCAGCAATGAATGGATCAACAATCTTGAATGAAAATGCGCTAGCATCGATGTTAGTAGCCATATAGTCAACCGATGACTGAGTAGTTGAACACGAAACTTTGTAAATATCCTAGTGGTGCCTTGATTGATAGCACGTAGTTGAAATGAGCTTAGTATGTCAATGAGTGTTTGTCTTTCAGTCGTATTTTTCATGAGATCAATATTTAAATCGCCAACAAGTTTATCAGAATTTATCGGGTTTATCAGAATTGCACATGTGTAGTAACATGGTGTGACAGGTGTCATTGAGCATAGTATAAAATATCTGTAGGTTTCCTACCGGCGATCTGTATCTTGGTTAGATTCAACGGAATTTGGATCCCTTTCAACGGAATAACTCGATAACATAAGATGTGATGTATTTATACAATTGCGAGTATATATTGCAACTCCACCATGGATAGTTTTAGTCCCACAAAAATGTGAGACTAACTGGTAGTTATCGATTTTAATCACATCAATTTCATCTTTTGTACACCAATGTTCGCAAACGCATACCACGTCGATGTTTTCCCTTTTCAAGTACAATTGCACTAAATCAAATTTGTTTCTAATTGATTGAATGTTAACCTGAGCAATTGTGATTCCTCATTGTGAGTTGATGGATGTAACATGAGATTTTGATGTTTACATCCGGTGACTCTTCTAAAAAACTTTTATTAGGTTGGTGGATTGATAACCGCTCGTGCTCCGCTGGAGTTTATTGCGTTATTAAGCAAACCTTTCCGCACAAAGACGTAGTCTCTAATTGTTATTTGCGATAACCAGGAGTCCGGTTTAAGGAATTTGTTACAATCCGATTCCCGTATTGGATTCCCTCACTTTGAAGGAGCAGTATCTAGCATTAGAAGTGATAATTTTACAGATGCTGACCGCTATATTGATGTGATGATTAATGAACTGAAGTAGTTTGTCCTCAGTAGTTCCAGGAGCAACGTTATTCACATGGAACCATTTTCTCTTAACAGCAGCACGGATGATGTAAGAGGGCCCAATTCCTAAAACGAGAGGTTTGTGTGTCTGTACTCTTGGGTAATTTGAGGTCCACGATTGTCTCTAAGTTCGTGGCGTGGGTCTGGGACTTGCTTCAGTAAGTTCATCGATATCGACTGTTAGCTGTTTGAGTTGTTACTGGTTGAGTTGTTGTTGGATGTGTTGTTACTTGTGGTATTAAATTCTTTGTTGATGTTAGGTTAGGGTTTAGGTTTTGGGTTTAGGTTTTGGTTATGTTTATAGCTGTAGGATTTTTATTTAAAATAAGTTCCTTTAATCCCATTATCCCTCCGTTGGTGTAGAGCATTTTTATGCAGAGTTTGAACTGCAATAAGGAGCCAAACTCATTGTTCGAGATTATGTTATACTTTCTCGCCTGAGCTCAGTGTTGTAATTCATCAAAGAAGGTGATCAAAGTTTGAACTTTGGCAGTCATTTATAAATAAATGTAAATTTTTGTTTTTGCATCCTCTATGGAAAAATAACATTTTATTGTAGCTAGAGTGACTGTTTTTTTTACACTTGGCGCTTAGCTGATTGTCTGTAAATTTAAACAAAATTAAAAAAACAGTTAAAAACTTCTATCCAGTTAACGGGAGTAGGGAAAGATCCTGTGTTCTAGACCCACCTCCACCTCGGACAAATGCGCATGCGCGATGACCTTTGACCCCTAACCTATGCGCATGCTCGATGACCTTTGACCCTAACCTAACCTTGACCTTGACCCCTAACCTTGACCTTGACCTTGACCCCTAACCTTGACCTTGACCTTGGAACTTCCAGTTTCCGGTTTCGACTTCCGGTTTCGACTTCCGGTTTCCGGTTTCAACTTCCGGTTTCGACTTCCGGTTTCGACTTCCTGTTTCCGGTTTCGACTTCCGGTTTCGACTTCCTGTTTCCGGTCTCGACTTCCGGTTTCGACTTCCGGTTTCGACTTCCGGCCGCCATTTTCGGAACTTCCAGATGCGCGGGAAAATTAAAAAAATAGACGCGAGGCGGGGAAATTCAAAATTAGATCCTGTTGAGACAAATGAGGTGTGAAAAGTTGGTTGCATACATCAACGGGACTAAACACATGAGACTAGATAGACAGGGCTAGATACATGAGGCTAGACTAGACGGACTAGACTAAACCATTTTAAACCATCTGATGAGAAAAATCAAATCTGGTGTCAGAACGGCTCTAGCATGCACCCTAAGGGAGTTACCGCCCGACCGCCTACCCCGCAGTAGATGACGTCATCCGCCGCTGCAGATATTGCTAAACTAATTATCTCGATGCTGATTGGCTGATTAACGAATAAATAATTACAGTTGACCTTTTCCCTCAATTTATATGTAATGGACAAGACTAGACAGACAAGACTAGACAGACAAGACTAGACAGACGAGACTAGTTAGATGAAGCTAGACAGATGGGGGGCTAAATACATGAGATTAGACAGACCAAGCTAAATACATGAAACTAGATTAGACTGAACTAAAATATATAAGGGATTGTTTAATTTAAATAAAATATATTTTCGATTGTTTTTCTTATAATTGTTAATAATGTTTATATTATTACTTTCATTTTGTTATCTACGTTTTATTTTGATTTACGGCTTGTTGATTAGACGCAACCGGATGTTTGTCAGTCATAACACCAGGCAAGAATAGAGGGACTAGACTAGACAGACTAGATTAGACAGACAGGCAAGCGGAGAAAATTCAAAATGAGTTGCGGATGGGTAGCGGACAATCCTGTATGCATGCATAATTGATTGCAAACATATTACGGATTGATTCAAATGAGATTATTGGTTTTAGGCCGGACAAGATCGGACAATACCGAACAAGGTCGAACAAGAACGTACAAGACTATACAGACCTTATATTTATCCGAATAATTTCCTATGAGTAAGCGAAATTTCTTATACTTGTCTGTGAACCAGATCGTATTAATGTTTTTCATTTATATCAATACCAAAGAGTTCAATTCTGGCATCCACTTCTCATCTACTTGCATCCACTTTTCATTTACTTGCATCCACTTTTCATCTACTTGCATCCACTTTTCATCACGCCAAACAGGGTGTGAGGTCTATGTGACCCCACGCTAAACAGGGTGTGAGGTCTATGTGACCCCACGCCAAACAGGGTGTGAGGTCTATGTGACCCCACGCTAAACAGGGTGTGAGGTCTATGTAACCCCACGCTAAACTCTTAGGTTAGGTTAGGTTAGGTTAGTTGAGTTAACATTAGGGTAGGTTAGCATTAGATTAGTTGGGATAGGTTAGGAATGAGGCGCGCTTCATTCCTAACCTATCCCAACTAATCTAATGCTAACCTACCCTAATGTTAACTCAACTAACCTAACCTAACCTAACCTAAGAGTTTAGCGTGGGGTTACATAGACCTCACACCCTGTTTAGCGTGGGGTCACATAGACCTCACACCCTGTTTGGCGTGGGGTCACATAGACCTCACACCCTGTTTAGCGTGGGGTCACATAGACCTCACACCCTGTTTAGCGTGGGGTCACATAGACCTCACACCCTGTTTGGCGTGGGGTCACATAGACCTCACACCCTGTTTAGCGTGGGGTCACATAGACCTCACACCCTGTTTGGCGTGGGGTCACATAGACCTCACACCCTGTTTAGCGTGGGGTCACATAGACCTCACACCCTGTTTAGCGTGGGGTCACATAGACCTCACACCCTGTTTGGCGTGATGAAAAGTGGATGCAAGTAGATGAAAAGTGGATGCAAGTAAATGAAAAGTGGATGCAAGTAGATGAGAAGTGGATGCCAGAATTGAACTCTTTGGTATTGATATAAATGAAAAACATTAATACGATCTGGTTCACAGACAAGTATAAGAAATTTCGCTTACTCATAGGAAATTATTCGGATAAATATAAGGTCTGTATAGTCTTGTACGTTCTTGTTCGACCTTGTTCGGTATTGTCCGATCTTGTCCGGCCTAAAACCAATAATCTCATTTGAATCAATCCGTAATATGTTTGCAATCAATTATGCATGCATACAGGATTGTCCGCTACCCATCCGCAACTCATTTTGAATTTTCTCCGCTTGCCTGTCTGTCTAATCTAGTCTGTCTAGTCTAGTCCCTCTATTCTTGCCTGGTGTTATGACTGACAAACATCCGGTTGCGTCTAATCAACAAGCCGTAAATCAAAATAAAACGTAGATAACAAAATGAAAGTAATAATATAAACATTATTAACAATTATAAGAAAAACAATCGAAAATATATATTATTTAAATTAAACAATCCCTTATATATTTTAGTTCAGTCTAATCTAGTTTCATGTATTTAGCTTGGTCTGTCTAATCTCATGTATTTAGCCCCCCATCTGTCTAGCTTCATCTAACTAGTCTCGTCTGTCTAGTCTTGTCTGTCTAGTCTTGTCTGTCTAGTCTTGTCCATTACATATAAATTGAGGGAAAAGGTCAACTGTAATTATTTATTCGTTAATCAGCCAATCAGCATCGAGATAATTAGTTTAGCAATATCTGCAGCGGCGGATGACGTCATCTACTGCGGGGTAGGCGGTCGGGCGGTAACTCCCTTAGGGTGCATGCTAGAGCCGTTCTGACACCAGATTTGATTTTTCTCATCAAATGGTTTATAATGGTTTAGTCTAGTCCGTCTAGTCTAGCCTCATGTATCTAGCCCTGTCTATCTAGTCTCATGTGTTTAGTCCCGTTGATGTATGCAACCAACTTTTCACACCTCATTTGTCTCAACAGGATCTAATTTTGAATTTCCCCGCCTCGCGTCTATTTTTTTAATTTTCCCGCGCATCTGGAAGTTCCGAAAATGGCGGCCGGAAGTCGAAACCGGAAGTCGAAACCGGAAGTCGAGACCGGAAACAGGAAGTCGAAACCGGAAGTCGAAACCGGAAACATGAAGTCGAAACCGGAAGTCGAAACCGGAAGTTGAAACCGGAAACCGGAAATCGAAACCGGAAGTCGAAACCGGAAACCGGAAGTTCCAAGGTCAAGGTCAAGGTTAGGGGTCAAGGTCAAGGTTAGGGGTCAAGGTCAAGGTTAGGTTAGGGGTCAAAGGTCATCGAGCATGCGCATAGGTTAGGGGTCAAAGGTCATCGCGTATGCGCATTTGTCCGAGGTGGAGGTGGGTCTAGAACACAGGATCTTTCCCTACTAACGGGCTCGACCCACGTACCTCTGGAATGGAATTTAACGACTATCGTATATTTATATTCCACTAAATTATCTTTGAAAAGTGTGATCCTTGCCACTATTTAAATCTAAAATGTAAAGAAAAGTTTTTTACGAAGAGATCCTACGATCGGTTGATTCCATGTGATGAAAGTTAACCACAAAATATTTACCGCAAATTAATTAATGTTTTAAGTACTGTTTTCCGTCTGGTCTGTCTGGTCCGTCTGGTCCGTCTCGTCCGTCTCGTCCGTCTCGTCCGTCTCGTCCGTCTCGTCCGTCTCGTCCGTCTCGTCCGTCTCGTCCGTCTCGTCCGTCTCGTCCGTCTCGTCCGTCTCGTCCGTATCGTCCGTCTCGTCCGTCTCGTCCGTCTCGTCCGTCTCATCGGCGCTGTCTGTGAGAGTGCGCAGGAGAACCCGGGGCAGTCGATTTCGATTTCGTCGTTCACAAGAACTCGGTCTAAAGTAACCCCATTTTCATTGAAGCAAAGCGGTACAAACAGGATGAAATGAGAATTATAATTTAGTTATGAAATCAGACCAATAAATTAAAAAAATATATTTTATCTACTCACATACCAAAACTGAACACATTAATAAATACATTATTGTATGTGAAGGATGCCATTATTATAGTCCGTGCAAGTATCCAAATCGTGTGTAAAATCCCAATGTAAATCAAATGGAGTTTCATTACTAAACGATTTCTGATTGCTGTTACTGGCAACAACTTACGTCACTAAACAGAAAACATAGACGCAGTGAAAATAAAATCGACGTTTATTAAAATTGAATTAAAATTGAATTAATCTTTCTCAACGCAAAATGTTGCCATAGAAACAACAAACAGAAATCGTTTAATAATGAAACCCCATTTGATTTACATTGGACTTTTACGCAGGATTCGTATACTTTTACGCACGATTATAATAATGACATCCTTCACATACAATAATATATTTAGTAATGTTTTCATTTTTGTATGCGAGTAGATAAAAGATTATTTACGGAATTATTTTTCGGAAAAAATATTATTAACCAATATTAGTATCCATTATTCTAAAGATTTCTCTACATATTCCCATAAAATCTCCTTTTTTAATGTCACTCAATGAAATTTTCAGAACAATTTGCCATTAAACGACCGGATTTTCTGAAAGCAGTCAGAATTTTTTATAATAACTGCTTGGAACATCTGAACAATTTCAATTCGAGGATATTACAAAATTTCATTAGGTGACATTAAAAAAGAGGATTTTATGGACATCTTATTTTATACATTTAAAATAAGAAATGCAGATATTTTCAAAAAAGCGGGACATTTTTTAAAATCGTCCTCTTTTTTAAAATTGTCCTCTAAAAAGCGGGACTGTCCCGCCAAAATCGGGACGTGGTCACTTTAGCCTACACCCGTACAAAATTCAACTAACCCAGGAGCTAAAGTTGAACGATCATAGACAACGACCTGTGTTAGCTGAATGGGCCCAGGAGCAGTAAGAAAGTGAGTCTAATTTTCATAAAAAAAATCATTTTCAGCGATTAGCCCCATTTCTGGATGAATGGGTATGTCAATAAACAAAATTGTCAAATTTGGGTACCAATCCATTTCTGATCCAAGAGCGTCCAGTGCACCCCGAAAAAGTTACTGTTTGGTGTGGATTTTGAACTGGCGGCGTCATCCGTTCATATTTCTTTGAGAACGACGTTGGCCAGGCCATTACCGTCAACGACGATGATAACAACTTATTTTGGCCAGAATTGGATGGTATGGACACCAACGACATGTGGGTTCAACTGGACGGTGCTACGTGCCACACAGCTCATGCCACATTGGACATTCTGCACGAGCGATTTAAGGGCATGGTAATCTCATATGGAGGTGATGTGAACTGGCCACCGAGATCGTGCGATTTGACCCCGTTAGATTTTTTCTTGTGGGATCGCGTGTCTATGCGAATAAGTCACAAACCACAGCATCCCTCAAAGTCAACATAACTCATGCCATCGGTCAAATTCAGTCCGATTTATGCGACAGTGTCATTGAAAATTGGACATTTTGGATGGGCGCCACCCACGGAAGCCGCGGAGGATATTTGCAGGGTGTTATATTCCATACATAATGGCATCGATGGGCCTTTCAAACAAATAAAAATTTTCGATGATATCTCCCACACACTTTGTTTTATTTAAATTTAAAGATATAAAGCGCGTAATGAAAGACCCTTAAGAAGTTTTTTTTTATTTAATAATAATTTGAATGAATAATTAAAAATTCGTTTAAATTATATAACTTTTCTAAATAATTCATTTTTTTATAATGTTTGCTATTCATATAATCCCAGTTGTATATCAAACTTTTATTGCTTGACTAATTCAATCTTTGTTCGAAAAATATTTACAAACTTATCTTAATCTACCATACATAAAAAATAATCAAAACAAAATTATTTCCGTTCCAAAAATATTTATTTGCGAATTTAATGGTCTTAAAAATGCAAATTTTTTAAATCATTTTTTAACATCTGATTATAATTATCTTAAATGAATAACAAGTTTGTTTTAATGATTTTATAATGTTGGGTTTTTTTAGCTAAATTACACCAAAAATAATAAGCGTCTATTATTTTATTTTTTTGTGTAAATTTATTGTTAAATAATGAAGTTTGAAGCAAGAAAGTTGTTACAAATGCGAATTTAATAAATAGGAATTAAAGAAATTTAAATGAAATATTGTACGTGATAAATATAAATTGTTGTTTCGTCAATTCAAGGTTGACGAAAATGAAACGAGAACCACAACTTTTTTTATAGTAATATAGAGCATCATCAGTTTAAAGTTGTTTATTCTGGGTTTATATAAATAAAAGTGGACTGTCACATCTTCTTGAAAACCTGTTATTAAATTTAATTAGATTTAATTGTTATCCTTACAAAAATTTCCATAAAAATGTTTAAAAAATGCTTTTGTTTTTTACAATCTCTAGGTATCCTATTCCAATACATTGAAAATATTATATTTTCAATGTATCTCTAGGTCTATATAGATTAAAAATATTAAACACATTCTAAATTCCATACGAAAAAATCGAACATTATTTAATTCATAACATTTATAATTCATAAAATTTCATTTTTACTGTAAATAATCAATTTTTATGTATGGAAATGATCTTGAATTTAAAAACTCTAAATTAAATCTAAAATCTCCATGATTTCGATTTCATACAATCTAGCTTTAATATAAATTGTAAAACTATTTGCAAAAATAAAAAGTATTGTGGGGATTTTGTGTGATAATATAAATTTTACAATGAATTTGCCGCTCCGCTTCAAAGTGCCTTTCAAAGAAATAGTATGTTAAATATGAAAATAGTATATTACATGACAAGAGTTGTAAGAAGCATATTACGTACGGGCGGAACAGTTAGGCCTACTGTCCACGTAGCCTCACGAAATACGCACGACATCGTCATTTTACACTTTTGTGCAGCTGGCTTGCATTTTGCGTGGAAAGCGACGAAAGTGTGTACACGGTGCGACATCGTCAGTAGGGAATAGTAGTATGTTCTAAACCCACCGCCACCTTATGGGGATTACATGTATATCTAGCCCCTTATAAGGGAAATTACATGTAAATCTAGCACGATGCCCCTTATGGAGATTTACACGTAAATCTAGCACGATTCCCCTTATGAAGATTTACATGTAAATCTAGCACGAAGCCCCTCATGGGGGAATCCTATACAAAATAGTTCTGAACGCAGCTGAGCGAGTATGTGTTGATGGCGCCGCGATTTATCAGTAGTTCTGAACATGGCCAAGCGTAGATGTGTAGATGGCGTTAGGATATATTCAAAAATGTGCGGTGAGGAGGGCCGTTTATTCCTAATTTGCCGTAAACGCATGGCAATCTAATTAATTTCTAGGAAATTTTTCTAGTCTGGTGCTGATAACAATTTGTTTCTCTGAACCTGTCTGTAGACACGAGCAATATCACCGAACTTCTAACGGATTTTTTGCTTATCTGCTGTACGCGAGAGTCTGGGGCTAATAAATTATGTCGGTCTAATCAATTTCTTAGAAATTTTGCGTTTATTTTAATAAGCATATTCAAATTTTTATTTACTGTTCTTCTTGTCGATTAGACCTGACCGAATGTCTGCCGTGGATAACAACCCTGTTATCTTATCAGCGGTGCGCGAGCGGAGAAATAATCATCTCGTCGCGATAAAAAATATTTATTGGTGTGATGATTGTTTATTCTCTTTTATCAACTGAATCGAATTTTATGATACGTAGGGTTCTCAATCGGGGTATCAATCTCTTGGAAATAATCTGCGTTTCTATTTCGATTTACCGTTAGACGTGGCTGAATGTCTGCCGCGATAGCAAACCCCGTATCTTATCAGCTACATACAAGCGTGGAACCAATAAATTATGCCGGTCTAATTAATTTCTCGGAAATTTATCTGCGTCTAGTCTGCTGCTGATAACAATTTGAATTTCTTCGAAATTGTACGTTTATTTTATAATGAGCATATTCAAATTTTGATTTACTGTCCGGTTTGTCGATTAGGTGGAAAGTGGATTAAAGTGGAAAGCTGTTTAAAGCTGATTGAAAGCTGTTTAAAGCTGATTGAAAGCTGTTTAAAACTGATTGAAAGCTGTTTAAAGCTGATTGAAAGCTGTTTAAAACTGATTGAAAACTGTTTAAAGCTTATTGAAAGCTGTTTAAAGCTTATTGAAAGCTGTTTAAAGCTTATTGAAAGCTGTTTAAAGCTGATTGAAAACTGTTTAAAGCTTATTGAAAGCTGTTTAAAGCTGATTGAAAGCTGTTTAAAAGTGGATCAAAGCTGATTAAAAGTGGATTAAAGCTGATAAAAAGCTGTTTATAGCTGATTGAAAACTGTTTAAAACTAATTGAAAGCTGTTTAAAGCTGATTTTAAGCTGTTTAAAGCTTATTGAAAGCTGTTTAAAGCTGATTGAAAGCTGTTTAAAACTGATTGAAAGCTGTTTAATGCTGAATGAAAGCTGTTTAAAACTGAATGAAAGCTGTTTAAAGCTGATTGAAAACTGTTTAAAGCTTATTGAAAGCTGTTTAAAGCTTATTGAAATCTGTTTAAAGCTGATTGAAAACTGTTTAAAGCTTATTGAAAGCTGTTTAAAGCTGATTGAAAGCTGCTTAAAAGTGGATTAAAGCTGAATAAAAGTGGATTAAAGCTGATTAAAATCTGTTTATAGCTGATTGAAAACTGTTTAAAAGTAATTAAAAGCTGTTTAAAGCTGATTGAAAGCTGTTTAAAAACGGATTAAAAGTGGATTAAATCTGTTTAAAACTGATTGAAAGCTGTTTAAAGCTGATTGAAAACTGTTTAAAGCTTATTGAAAGCTTATTGAAACCTGTTTAAAGCTGATTGAAAACTGTTTAAAGCTTATTGAAAGCTGTTTAAAGCTGATTGAAAGCTGTTTAAAAGTGGATTAAAGCTGATTAAATGTGGATTAAAGCTGATTAAAAGCTGTTTATAGCTGATTGAAAACTGTTTAAAACTAATTAAAAGCTGTTTAAAGCTGATTGAAAGCTGTTTAAAGCTTATTGAAAGCTGTTTAAAGCTGATTGAAATCTGTTAAAAGCCGATTGAAAGCTGTTTAAAAGTGGATTAAAGCTGAGTAAAGCTGATTAAAGCTGATTGAAAGCTGTTTAAAGCTGATTGAAAGCTGTTTAAAAACGGATTCAAAGTGGATTAAATCTGTTTAAAGCTGATTGAAAGATGTTCAAACGTGGATGAAAGTTGTTTTAATTCGCTTTTAATCAACTTTAATCCACTTTTAAACAGCTTTCAATCAGCTGTAAACAGCTTTCAATCAGCTTTAAACAGCTTTCAACCAGCTTTAAACAGCTTGCAATAAGCTTTAAACAGCTTTCAATCAGCTTTAAACAGCTTTCAATTAGTTTTAAACAGCTTTCAATCAGCTTTAAACAGCTTTCAATCAGCTTTAATCCACTTTTAAACAGCTTTCAATCAGCTTTAAACAGCTTTTCACTTTAATCCACTTTCCACCTAATCGACAAACCGGACAGTAAATCAAAATTTGAATATGCTTATTATAAAATAAACGTACAATTTCTAAGAAATTCCAGTTGTTATCAGCAGCAGACTAGACGCAGATAAATTTCCGAGAAATTAATTAGACTTTCATAATTTATTGGTTCCACGCTTGTATGTAACTGATAAGATACGGGGTTTCCTATCGACGGCAGACATTCGGCCACGTCTAACGGTAAATCAAAATAAAAACGCAGATTATTTCCAAGAAATTGATACCCCGATTGAGAACCCTACGTATCATAAAATTCGATTCAGTTGATAAAAGGGTTTAAACAACCATCACATAAATATTTTTTATCGCGACGAGATGATTATTTATCCGCTCGCGCACCGCTGATAAGATAACAGGGTTGTTATCCACGGCAGACACTCGGTCAGGTCTAATCGACAAGCCGAGCAGTAAGTCAAAATTTTAATATGCTTATTAAAATAAACGCACAATTTCTAAAAAATTGATTAGACCGACGTAATTTATTAGCCCCACGCTCTTGCGTGTAGCAGATACGCAAAAAAATCCGTTAGAAGTTCGGTGATATTGCGCGTGTCCACAGACAGGTTGAGACAAACAAATTGTTATCAGCACCAGACTAGACGCAGATAAATTTCCGAGAAATGAATTAGATTGCCATGCGTTTACGGCAAGTTGGGAATGAACAGCCCTCCTCACCGCACATTTTTGAATACATGCTAACGCCATCTACACAGCTACGCTCGGCCGCGTTCAGAACTAGTGATAAATCGCGGCGCCATCAACACATACTCGCTCGGCTGCGTTCAGAACTATTTTGTATAGGATTTCCCCATAAGGGGCATCGTGCTAGATTTACATGTAATTTCCCCCATAAGGGGCTAGATTTACATGTAAGCCCCATAAGGTGGCGGTGGGTGTAGAACTACTCCCTAGTATCCTAGTAGTACTCTACTACTATTCCCTACTATCGTCGCATTTGCGTTCCGTCAAACTTTCGTCATGCAGCTCGTGCTGCAGCCTGCCCCCACAAATGCTATGCTGCGAGGACGCAAAAACACGTATAGCGACTAGAGGGTATCTTTTCAAGTATATTTTTTTTCCCGAGAAGTATAAATTTATTGGGGGAATATCTCGGGAATAACGGGAAGTTTAATAATTAATGAAACAAACTAAATATAATTCAATAAAATACAAATGCATAGAACTGAACAAAAACATTATACAACATAAAATTAAATTTAAATTGGAATTTATACAAAACCTATAGAACCTTTATAAAATAAACGGTCACCCCCAGTAACGTCAGGATAGTCATTATCACACAGTCAAGGTACGACAGTCAGGGTAAGGAAGTAAGGCAAGAAATTAACGTTTCTGTGCGAAATGACGGCCTCAACATCTAATTTTGTTCGGATTATTGTTAAACTTGAGAGCTAAAATAAACCATTTTGTAGTTTGCGTGTTTCGCTAAGATATTTATGCTATCGTTGTGTTATCATGAAGCTCTTTCTTGATTTTAATCTTGACCTTTGTGTATTCTTGCCATGTAGGATATGTCGAATGTTAGTTTCGAGTTTGAATCTTTCTAAGTCTGCATTAATTGTTCGTCGAATGTTTGGAGGTGCGATGCCTGCGATTGGGAAGACTTTATGGAGAGGTGTGCTCTTTAGGCACCCAGTTATCAAGCGGCAGGATTTATTCAGTGCCACATCAACCTCTTTCGCGTGGGTGGATCTACACCACACAGCGCTTGCATACTCTCCTACGGAGAAGCATAGTGCTAACGAAGACACTCTGAGGATATGGGCATTTGCTCCCCAGTTTTATCCAGTTTTCTCAGTAAACTGTTCCTTGCAATAATTTTTGATCTTACATTTTCGCAGTGCTTTTTATATGTAAGGGAACTGTCTAGGGCAACTCCTAGATATTTAGGATAAGATGTGTGTTCGATTTCCTCACCTTTCCATGTAATATTCATTTTTTGATTGGCTAGCGTATTATGGAGATAGAAAGCGCAGATTTGTGTCTTTCAGGGGTTTGGTCTCTTGAGTCGTAGTAATCACCTACTAGCTGTAATGAACTTTCCCGCATTTCCAGTGTTTTCTCAACCACCCTCAACATTCCCTCCCATGGCTGTGTCATCGTCATAAATAAAATGTCTGATGCCTAAGGAGGATAGTATAGGCTGGTCGTTAGTGTATATATTGAACAAGATTGGAGATAAGAAACTACCTTGGGAAGCCATTTTTTGACTCCTCCGCCTACTATTTTTTTCCCCAAGTATTACAAAATATCGCCTGTTTCGGAATATAATTTATATTATCTTAACTAGTTTGCTGTCCAAAGTTAATTTTTGTAGTTTTGATAATAGTATGTTATTTGATTGATTGTATCGTATGCCGCAGACAAGTCGATAAAAGTAACACGAGTGATCTTTTTTTTTTTTCTTCAAACCCATTTTCAATGTGTTGTGTATGGTCTAGAACTTTTTTTTTCTCTCAGTTATGCGTGCGCCAGAAATACACTCCCATCTCTGTCTCTCCTGCTGGAATCTGGGGCATTCCAGCACGACGTGTTCTGCAGTCTCCGAGACCCCTCGTCACTGGGGACAGTCGGGTGTTATTGCTGCCCCTATTCGGTGAAGATACTCAAGGAAGCCACCATGTCCCGTGAGTATTTGGATGAGGTGATAATTCACATCACCGTACATCCTACAGATCCACGGATTGATGGACGGGATCAAGCGATAGGTCCAGCGACCGTTACTTGATGTGTTCCATCTTTCCTGCCTCTGCGTAAGGGTGATCGCCCTCTCGGTCTGTACTCGATTGTTGTCGGCCTCCATCTGTTGGGGATCGTCCAGTGCCGGCCCCTTCTTATTTTTATATTGTCGCATGCGCTCTATAGCAAGCAGGTCTATTGGCGGCAGGTCAGCGATGACCTGTGCTGCACCTGCGGACACAGTCCGGTAGGCGCATGTGATTCTCAGTGCACTCGTCCTGTGTGCGGGGGCTATCAGTCTTAGGTATGCGGGAACCTCCGTCATTTCTGCCCAGGTCGGCGCCGCATACAGCAAGATCGAGGTGCGGGTGCAGGCGAGCACCCTTCTCCTGGTACCGCGCAGACCTCCAATGTTGGGAAGTATCCTCGAGATAGCTGCGGCAGTTGTAGCGGCTTTGTTTCCTTCGTATCTGAGGTGCTCCTTGAAGTTGAGCCTCTGATCCAGCATCACTCCCAGGTACTTTGTGGCAGGTTTGCTCCTGATAGTGCATCTTCGGTAGGTTAGTACCATTGAGGTCCTAACCTTTCTGCCAGTGAAAAGCACTGCCTCAGTTTTCTGTACGGCCAGGGAGAGGCCGACTGACGCCATCCATTCCCAGATATTCTCCATGGCTTCCCCGAACAGTGCAGCGATGGCGTCACAGTCGGTGCTGGGTATGAGGACCGACACGTCGTCTGCGTACGCTACCAGCCGACAGTCCCCTGGCAAGGGCAGCTTCAGTAGTCCGTTGTACAGGACGTTCCATAAGTCCGGACTAAGAACCGACCCCTGAGGAACGCCTGCAGTGATGCTGAACTCCCTGAATCCAGTCGTCGTCTCCGCGAATAGTACTCTGTCACTGGGGTAGTTCAGGATGATGTTTCTCAAGTACCCGGGGACGTTGAAGTCCCGGCGGAGAGCCTCATAGATCTTGTCCCATCTTGCGGAGTTAAAAGCATTTCTAACATCCAGTGCAACCATGAGACAGAGTCTCCTTCTCCTAAGTGGTCCGCAAATGTGGCTGGTGACCAGTCGTTTCACCTCTGCCACCGCATCCGTAGACGACCTCGCAGGTCTGAAACCGTACTGGTTGTCCGTCAGTTGTTGATCCACGCAGCCGCGAAGGCGCTCCTGGACGATCTTCTCCAGGATTTTGCCCGCCGTGTCAAGCATACACAGTGGGCGATACGAGGATGGTTCCGCGGGGGGCTTACCGGATTTTAGGATCAGGACAAGGCGTTGCCTTTTCGTCCGGCAATACACCTTCGCGTAGGCATCTGTCGTACGCCCTGGTGAAGATCGCGGGAGCAGCTTTGACGGCCGCTCTCAAGGCCAGGTTTGGGATGCCGTCCAGACTGGATGCTTTCCTCCTGCCAAAACGCAGACATGCGTCTAGCACCTCACTCCGTGTGACCGGGGGGATGTCGCGCTGGTCGACGTTCTCTCATATGTTTGCCTTCATTGGCCCGATTCCGAGGAAGAGATGGTTGACGATGGACTCTACCTCGGCCTCATCCATCTTAGGCTCGCTCCTCATTATCTTTTTTGAGGCAATTTGTCGCAATTTGTTTGTCGCAAAATTCCCTCCAGCAAGTGCGCTTCCTCTCGCTAATTTCCTTGCGCAGGGACAGTCTGGCAGAGGCGTATTGCAGTCGGAGCTCTGCGGCGGCATCCGGAGCTCTCTTTTTTGCCCTCGTATATTGGCGTCGGAGTGAGAGGAACCGTTTTCTCAGTTCTGCAATGGTGTCGCTCCACCAGTACACGGGTAGGCCCCTCGCGCACGGCTTTCTGGTACGCATGGAGGTGTCGCACGCTCTGGTGACCCAATTAATTGCCTGTCTGGCGCATTCTATGGCGCTTTCGGAGCTGATGGGGGAGTTATCATCGAGCTGCCACAGCCCCAGTGCTTTAGTAAAAGTGCTTTCGTGGAAATCACGGGCATTCCAGCGGGGGGAGCCAAGCCTGTGTTCGCCTCTTTTGGTAAGCCTCTAGAAGGGGCGCACTTCGAAGAGGGTCGCCCGATGGTGGCTAGCAGTGTACCCCTGTCCCACTCTCCAGTTCCCACCCCCCTTGTATAGAGTGGGGGAGACAAATGTAAGGTCCACAATGGACCCCGCACCCTTCCCAGTGAACGTTGGAACGTTTCCCTCGTTGGCAAGCACCACGTAAGGCGCCGCAAGCGCATCCATAAGGGCTTTCCCTCGAGGTTTGGTTAAAGTCACCTGCGATTACAAGTGGGCTCAGCGTGCGGGCCTTCCTTCACAAGGCCAGTGAGTGCATCTTCAAAGAGCTTAAGGGGCTCATTGGGTGAGAAGTAACAGCTGAACATGTGCACCCCGCCAATTTCTCCGTGGACATAGCCAGCCCCGCGCCAGGAGGGAGTAGCGCCGAAGGGCGTTTTTCTACAGGCCCAGAGCGCAGCGAGGCCGGTGGTGTCGGAACGCCACACGTCACCCCGCTGCTTCGTCCCTCTGTAGCACTCACTGATAATGGCCACGTCCATTTCTTCGGTCCTCACATCCTGCGCCAGGAGGTCGTGGGCAGCCTGACACCTATTGAGGTTGAGTTGACGGAGTCTCAATGTGATGGTCTTGGTGGAGCTCCTCCGTTGCTCATTTCTGCTACCTGCTCTAGTAGAGCAGGAGCCGGGTCGGTCCTTTCTGGCACCGGCTTTCCCTGCGGGCATGCTGCAGCAAAGTGGCCGGTCCTTCTTTCGACCGGTCCTTCTCTTTGCAGTTCACTGCTATGTGCCCTGTGCCCCAGCACCTAAAGCACCGCTGAGTCCTCTCGACTAGGCGTAGCCGGCAGTTAGTCCAGCCGGGACTAGAGGGGGTCTAGAACTTGTCAATTACTAGATCTACCTGGTCTACATCCACCTTGATCCCTAATAAGCTTATCATCAATCTAGACCTTTAGTCGATTGAATATCAGTCTCTCGAAGAGTTTATAGAGATGACAGAGCAGTGAAATTGCGCGGAATTTTTTTTGGGTCATCTGGGGACTTTCCTGGTTTCAATAGAACGATAATTTTAGTTGTTCTCCAAATGTTTGTTGGTATCAAGTGAGTAAGTAAAATACCATTGAATAGATCTAGGATAAATTTTTTGGTTTGTCGTCCAAAATTCTTAATTTGTTCAGAATATATGTGATCCAGTCCTGCGGCTTTCCGGTTTTTAAGTTTGTCAATGGCTTTTTGAAGTTCATGTACGGAGAAATTTTCTTTCAATATTCCCTGTTCTGTTTCCTTGTCTTTCTCTCCACACTTTAGAGTTTGGGTCGTTGCTTTATTTTTGTGATTTTCCTATTCAAGAGTAATTTGTGTGCCACCTGATTTTCTGTTACAGGTCCCAGCACTTTTGGTATTGATGGATCACAATCAGGTTTTTTTATTAACCCCCTGGCTTTCTTGCTGCTATGTTTCATGTCGGTGGAGCTTATAAGTGAGTGCCAGTATGTTCTTTTAGTGTTTGATATTTGTCTCATTAACAAGTCTCCTTTTTCAATTGTTTTTTCATTAAATGGGTTATCATTATAGTTCTGTGTATTTTTTAAATTGTTCAGACAGTTCTGGGGTTAGACCTGGGATGTGTCTTGTTCTACAGCCTCTGGGAATAAATTTCCTCGACGTTTGCTTTACTATTTCTACAAACTTTCCGTAATTTTCTGCAGTTGCTTCCAAGGTCTTCACTTTGGTGTCTACTTCTTCCAAGACTTTTCTATTTCTTTCTAATTTGAGCCAGCTTGCTTTTTGGAAATTAAATTCACTTCGAAAGGGTATGTTGTTGTACCTTATCCTCGACATAGTTTCACATAGTATAGGGCAGGGGTTCCCAACCGGTGGTATTCGTACCACTGTTGGTACGCGGGAACGTTTCAGGTGGTACGCGTGAGTGATGTGAGCAACATGCTATTAATAGCTTCTGAACGCATGAGCAGTGAGCACGCAACATTACTCAGCTGCTTGTCTCTGCAGGAGTGGACAAGAGTCGGCGCCGGGGGCGGGACGACGAGAGCTGTCTTACCCCTCTTCCCCCACGGCCCACGCTATTAATAACTTCCCCTGCGCCTACATTCTTCCGCCTCACAATATTGCCATTGATTGTGCAAGTTCGTTGTTCGTTCGCAGTTCGTTGTGGGCGTCAACGGGTGTCAAAGTCAGAAACTGAAACCAGTGACATTTCTATTCCTTAATGTGTTGTATGTCTTGAAACACTTTCGAACCAAAGCATGAAGCCTTCTTTACTGATGAGACACCAAAATACTAAGCACCTTGATTTGATTGGTAAGCCCATAGAATTTTTTAAAGAAAATCTAATTTTTTCAAGAAAGAAACCCAATATTTGACGAAGTTTGTCAATACTGATACTAACTTGGTAAAGGCGTCATACCTTGCTAGTTTAAGAATTGCAAACGATAGAAAGCCTCACACAATCGGTGAGACGCTTTTACTGCCAGCCACTGTGGATATGGTCCTAGCCGTGTTAGGAAAAAAGACAGCCAAAGAAATTCAAAAAATACCACTATCAAATAACACAGTAAAGAGACGATTTGTCGATATGTCTAATCATATTGAAGAACAACTGGCTTTAAAACTCCCAGAATGCACTTATTTTGCACTTCAAGTTGACGAAAGCATCGATGTTGCTTGTTTTCGTGCGATTTGATTATAATGAAGAGATCATAGAAAAGTTTTTGTTCTGCAAACCACTTGAATCAAATACCACAGCGGAAGATAATTGATGAATATGTGCTAAAAGTAGGCATTCCCTGGTCCAAGTGTATTGGCTTGTGTACAGATAGGACAAAAGCTATGTCAGGAAGATTGACAGGCCTAGCAGCAAAAATAAAGGAAGTTGCTCTTGAATGCAAAAGTACGCATTGTGTCGAGAAGCATTAGCTGCTAAAGGTATACCGGAAAATCTTAACTGCGTTCTATCAGGTGCTGTGAAAGTTATTAAACTTAATAAAGGCTAGGGCGCTAAACACAAGATTCTTCTCCTTGGTGTGTGAAGAAATTGGTGGCAAGTTCAAGACTTGCAGAAGTGAGGTGGTTATCTCGTGGGAAAATCTTGAACCGTCTCTTTGAACTGAGATCAGAAGTTTTGTTTTTAAGTGAAAAAAATCATGATATGAAAAAAATCATGATATGAAAAAATTGTTTGCTGATGAAGAATGGTTGTCAAGATTGGCTTATCTAGCCGATATTTTTGACTAACTCAACACACTGAACTTTCGACTTCAGGGACGAAACACAACAGCCTTCACAGCCAGTGACAAAATAAACTCCTTCAAGAGAAAGTTGGTCCTGTTTTGTTCACAAATACAGGAGAAGAATTTATCTGCATTTCCCACTCTATCATCATTTTCTGAAGAAAATGAAATATCTCCAATTCCAGATGTGATTGCAGATATCATTGTTCACTTGGAAGGCCTTCAAAAAAGCTTTAAGAAGTATTTCTCTGAAGATTATTCAAAAGTGTACTGGATCAGAAATCCTTTTTCGGGAACCTCACCAAATGAATTGCAACTAAAAGAAAGTTTTATCGATCTTACAGAAGATAGTTCCATGAAAGATTATTTTAAAGAGAAATCTTTAATTAATTTCTGGATCGGATGTAAAACCGAGTACCCTTTGATCTTCCGGCAAGCTCTGCTTTTTTTGACTTTTTAACTGAGATATGGACATAGACATATAGACATATGGACATTTAGATATCAAAATAATCATGCTAAAAGGTGAAAAAATAGATTGTAAACACTCAAATTAGAAAAATCACAAGAGTTGTCAAACCAATCAATTCTACTTAGCAAAAAGAAGCAATTTTCTTGTTCGCCACTTTCAATTTACAAAAGATGTTATTTTTATGATTGGAGAGATTGGTCTCCCAATGTTATTGTGTCTACAGGCGCTCAGCTTTTTACTCAGGTCAGACTGAGCAGGTCGATTTGTGAAAACCAGCCTATCTATTGCTGGCCTCCACACACTCTCAGTCCAACGTGCAGACATTTTATTCAGTTCGAGTTAGTGAGGCAAGCAGTTCAAGTTCGATGGTTTCCCGACCACTTGATTGTCTTCTGCTTGCTTGTGTAATTAAAAAGTAATGACAAAAATAATAAAATAGAAAGAACTAAATGGTGAAAAGACTGGCTACTAATATGAAACGTAGGGGAGAGCCTGTAGCTAGGGCTTCCAATACCGGAGCAAAAATTAAAACCGGTATTTTGGTATTATTTGTTTTATAAACCGGAATACCGGTATTGATACCGGTATTACCAGAAAAAAATATTTTCGACAGATTTTTATGAATATTAATGATAATGGTAATTTATTAAAAAGAAAACAAAGGAAAAACTTAAAAATATATTTCTTTAGTTATGAAGTATACAAAAAAATATTTAAACGAAATTTTTTTTACTCCTTCTGTATATAAAAAAACAAATTATTTATAGCAAACATTTGGAACAAAGGTATCATAAACATATTACTACATTTCGCAATTTGAGTTTTTTTATTAAAATATGCCCGTAAAAACATAAACAATCAATTGTTTCGTCGTTCAGACTGGACCGAATCTTTATACATAAGTGACTTGCTGCAGAAAACGCCTTTTCCGATTCTACACTTGTTGGTGCAATTGTACTTAAATAGTCTAACGTCAGTTGCAAATATTTTCCTCTTACTCCTGTTTTTCCAAAAAATAGCAATTTCATCTTTTATAATTGGTTTCACCCTTTGCCCTTTTGTAATTTTAGGTTGAACTGAAACTTTTTGTTGGATTGCTGATTGAAGTTGCAGTTTTAATTTGTCATGGTCCTGAAAAGCAAAGTTCGAGCCAGTCCTTAATGTATTGGTCAGATATCTTTCCAAGGATTCTTCGGAATTTTCGTCTTTATCTGAATCTGATCTAACTAGTTATTAATCTTCTGCGTTTTCGGGCGAAAGTCTTTTGATCAAACGAATTATAATTTTTAAGATAGTCACTTTAGTTAACTGTGGAAATGAAGTTTGAACTAAATCGCTAGTATCTTGTTTTGCACCATGTAAGTACTGAAGTACCTGTGATAAATTATTTCGTCTTTGTAATATGCGAATTTTTAACGCGTCATAAAGTTCTTTAGCAATTTCACAATTTTGATTCGAAAGAGCTTCCATCATAAATTTTATTATTTCATCTGCTGTAAGAAGATTAGAATCTTGGCGACATAATGCATCAACTGCAAATTTTATAGGAGTAACGGTAGTGATAATTTCAGATAATAAATGTCACAAAAATTCATTTCGGATTTTATGTTAATAAGGGCTTTTTGAACACAATATCTCAATTGGTAAAATGTTTCTAACATAAATAACATGCTATTCCATCTTGCTTTACAGTGTAATTTTAAAGCAATTTCTCTATCAAAATCTTCTTTTACATATTTCTGTAAAAAGTTATCAATTTTAGTAGGTGAATTTCTAAATATTTTGACTACCTTTCTTATTTTTGTTACAAGAGGAGAAATAGTAGCATGACATACTGGCCGATAATACTGGCCGTAGTATCTACTAAATTAGATTCTATAACGACGCCGTCAACATATTCTCCATTATCATCATCTTCTTCAACATTTATTTCATCGTTTGGTTTTGAGTCAGAACCAAACGATGAAATTGTCAGAACTTCTGCCCTGACTTATAAAGTATATCCGTTATAGCTAAATTGATGCCATCCATCAAACAAATCTGTTGCTCAGCGTCAATAAGTTTGCCTAATTTAACCATAACCGATGCCCCATCAGTGGTTATGCAGACTATAACTTTAGAAATACGCAAACCAAATACTTCTAACTTTTCTCTAATCAGCATTAAACACCTTTCTGCTGACATGACCTACAAATGCTCGTACTAGTCCAATATTCCAAAAAAATCCTCCAGCAGTATGTATGTATGTATGTATATTTATATTTATTATATTTATTAAATGTTACACTGAATCGTTTGCCTTTAGATTTAAGCTGAGCTATTTCATCTTTTATGGTAATTCAAATAGTTTTATTATATTCGAGTATAATATTGCTTATTGTACTTGCTGAGTTTGGAACATCTTTAAAACCACGAGCAATTTAAATGAGTATGTAGTCCACTAGTAGATCCACCACCACATTTTATTTCCTTTGAACACTCTTTACACTTGGCTAGAAGACCATTTGTTTCATATAAAACATACTGCAAATCGAAGATGCATCGTTGTCCTTTTTGTGTTTGAAGAACTCCTTTTGTGTGGACGTAGACATGGCGTGCGATAGGCCGCGTATCGTATATGTCTATCCAAAACTTGAAATTATTATAAAAATTTGATGTTGACAAAAAAATAACTTACGGTTTCAAACAACAAACATTACAGTCTACAGCAAATACTAAATTCAGAAATATAGGTTTTATGTATGTGTTGTTAATCGTGTGCGTGTGAGATGAGAGATGTAAACAGGAAAGCAAGTTTTTTATAACGAAATTCAGTGACTAACTTCACTATGCATTGAAGAGGTATAAATACGAATTTATTATTCTTGTTCTGTTCTTCTAATTGAAATAACTAATATAAATAAACAGTATGATATTTTACACAAATACCGAAATATCGGTATTTTTTTGTAATACCGATTTTCAAATACAGGATAAAATAGACTAAAATCCCGGTTTTCGGGATCCCGGGATTCCGGTATTGGAAGCCCTACCTGTAGCGCACTGGTCTCCTAAATCGTACTTTCTCATTTTTTTTCGCTTACTAGGTAAACTAAACCCTGCTACGCCTACGTTTTAATGTGCAAAGACTTCAAAAAAATCAGCCACTCTTAAGAGACCAGATGGGAGCTATACGGAAGACGAAGAGCAGAGAGCTCTCCTCCTATTAGAAACCGACGGCTTTATGCAACCGCGGAGACCAAGTCGAGCTGATTGGAGGAGGTCCATCTGTACGGAAAACCGAATTAGATAGGCTACGGCACTTTCCAGCTGTTCAAGACCCCAGGTGTAGGTGGATTAGTTCTCGCATCTTCACAAAATGGACGGAGAGAATTAATGCCTTATCTTCTAAAAATTTTCAGAAAGAAATTTGTACAGAACTAAATACTTAAAGGAAATAACGAACACCAAAATCATATACATTGAAAGTGTAGCAGCACAACATAAACTGGTGGTGGCTGATTATAGAATGGTTTATAGAATTATGAGATTATGAGATTATAGAATTATGAGATGGTTGTGGGAAAAACACGCAAATGTATCATACATAGAGAACAAAGAATAGAGTGGTGGAAATTGAAAGAAGAAGGGCTGCAATAAGAATTCAAGGAAAAAGTGTTAAGGGACTTGATATTACCGGAGGACGTACAGAAGTGGTGGAGTATCAATATCAGTGTTATAAAGAAAGCTGGTGAAGACGTGCTAGGTGTAACATCAGGAAAGGGACCTCCAGAAGATAGGCATGGTGGTGAAATAAGGAGGTCCAAAAAGAGGTAAAAGTGAAGAAAGGTACAAAAAACAATGTGATTTAACAGAAAGACAGGAAGAAAGGGAAGCTTATAAGATTGCAAGGAAGAAAGCAAAACGAGCTGTGGCAAAAGCGAAGACTGAGCAGTGGACGAGGCATATGAAGAGCTGGAGAGAAACCAGGATGACATACAACTCATAAGAATCGTAAAAGCCAGAGATAAAGTATCCAAGGACATAACATCAATGAAGCACATGAAGGATGTGTCATGTGTAGTGCTACACGATCAAGAGAAAATATTGGAAAGATGGCTGCAGTACTTTTAGGAGTACTCCAGAGTAAGTAGTATGGAGAAGTAAACGAAGGAGTGACCCAAGCATTAAGTATGGAAGATGCAGAATATGCATAAAGAAAATGAGAAATGGGAAGGCAGTAGGTCCAGACCAAATCCCAACAGAAGCCTGGAGAAGCCTGGGAGACCGTATTGATATTGGTATTGATATCCTCTGGGATTTAATGAAGAAGATTTGGAACGGAAAAACAATGCCACATGCGTGGAGAAGTAGTATTCTTGTCTCCATATACAAAGGGAAAGGTGATATCCAAATTTGTGGCTATTATAGTGGTATAAAGCTGATCTCTCACACAATGAAGACATGGGAAAGGATCATTGAGACAAGGTTGCGTCAGGAAACTGAAGTAGGGGAAGAACAGTTTGGATTCAAGCCAGGAAGAGGAACAACTGAATAAACGTAATATTTGCACTAAGGCAACTGATTGAGAGACACAGGGAGTTGCAGGATGATTTACATATGGCCTTTATTGATCTGAAGAAGGCGTAGACAGAGTGCCTAGGCAAGAGATATGAAGATGTACGAAAAGTGTAAAGAAGATGTATGAGAAGTATAAAGGTGTACCAGAAAAGTGTGTGAGAATGGTGAAGCTGTGATGACACAAGATAAGAGCAGTGTGGGTATAATAAGGGAATTCCTAGTGAGAGTAGGGCTACACCTAGAATCTGCTCTTAGCCCATATATCTTTACCCTGGTCATGGATGTGCTAGTCAAGGATGTGAGGAAAGCAGCGCCATGGAGCATGACGTTCGCTGACGACGTTGTACTCTGTGAACTGACCCGAGAGAAACTTCAAGAGAGGCTTGAACTTCGAAAACTGAATATATGTGTATGGAGGAAGCTCAAGATCTATGTATTAACCTGCAGGAAGAAGAACTGCCACCGACCAAGATGTTTAAATATCTGGGGTCATATATTCAAAGTGATGGAGGGCTGGAGTCTGAAATACAACACAAGGTAAATAGCGAAGAAATTAGTACTGTGTACTGTGTATTAGTACTGAGTACTGTGTGACAAGAAGATCGACTGCAGGAGGAAAGGTTAGCTCTACAAATCTGTGGTGAGGCCTGCTATGCTTTATAGTGCGGAAACTTGGCCGATTACAAAAGCATATGAGAGAAAGATTGAAGTGGCAGAAATGAGAATGTTGAGGTGAATGAGCGGGGTAACAAGAAAGGATAGAATAAGGAATGATCACATCAAAGGCACAGTGAAAGCGGGGCCCATAGGAAAGAAGGTTCAAGAAAGCAGGCTAAGGTGGTTTTGATATGTGCAGAGAAGGGAAGAGTACGTGGGAAAAAGAGTTGAAAAACTGAAAATAGGAGAGTCAAGGAAGAGAGGAAGACCAAAAATGAGATGGAAAGACAAAGTAGCAGGGGATTTGAGAGAAGAAAATTGGAAGTGTGAGGACGCATTGGATAGACATTTATGGAGAAGAAGAATCAAACAAAGGCACACCATAAACAACGCCGCAACAATATAGGAAAAGGCAGAGAAAAATGAAGAAAAATCTTCTAAAAAAATTTTGAAGTAGTTTAGCGCTCGAATACATAGCGGAGTTATGGAGAAGGGCTAAGGTAGTATTCATAGCGAAGGTTGTGAAAAAAGGCACCACTCAACCGAAGTCATTTAGACCTATTAGGATAACATCTTTATGTTAAAGACAATTACTTATTGAAGTTTAGAACAACAGTGCTGGTAGGTGCACCACTACACAACTGTCAGCATACATACAGAGCAAGAAAATCCACAAAGACCGCCATGTATCAGCTGGAAAATGAAATAGAGCAGCACTTCTTGGACATTGAACGAGCCTTTGACAACACTTCCACCAGGCTGTCAATTCGGCTGTCGAAAGAACAAATATCGACAGCATTACCTCAAAATGAATGGGAGAAATGCTGAGAACTAGAACGACGAAGGCATATGTCGGAAAATACACCATCAAGGTCTCCACAACTCAAGGGTGCCCACAGGTTAATCTGTTATCAGCACAGATGTGGAGCCTGGTATCTGATGAATTACTGGCTAGACTGAACCACCTAGACATTAAATGTCAAGATTACGCCGATGATATAGTCATTATAACCAGAGGGAAGTTTGAGGGAACGCTCTATGAAATCGTACAAAGAGGCCTCAAACAGTGGCACTGGAACTCAACCCGAGCAAAACCACGACAATACCATTTAGTAGAAAAAGAAAACTAAACAGCCTAAAATCCATACTGTTAGATGGAAGGGCAATAGAATACAAACAGGAGATAAAGTATTTGGAGATAACACTAGATAGCAAACTCCTATGGAACAGGCACGCTGAAGAAGTGGTAGGAAAAGCCTAACGCTCTCTAATATTGTGCAGAAATCTGGCACGGAAAACGTGGGGTTGTAACCCGACAATCCTGCTATTGATGTACACCTTGATAGTGAGACCAGCAATCACTTACGGGGCAGTTGCCTGGGGAAGTAGAACCAAGCTGGTCTCTATGAAGAAGCAGCTTGAGAAAATTCAAAGACTACGAGGGCGGGGGCAAAGGAACAATGGATGAAAACCTGGAAAGAACTTCTAGGGCTAAGACAATCCGAAGTAATGCTAGGATCTGTTAACCAGAAAAGAACAAATGGTTGCCTGAAACTAAATAGGAACAAGATTATAGACCTAGAGGAGGATGACAGATGCAGATTCTGCAGCTCAGCAGAGGAAACCCCCATACATCTGCTGAAAGACCATTGAGCACAATTTGTGGGTTGCTAATTCCTGGTTTAGAGTGCATTACCTCCAAACTCTAAAAAGACCAAGAAGAAGATCGCCGATGAGGTGGACCGACACTATCAAGGCAACAACCAACAGCACGATAACACAAGCAAGCAACAAGGGAAGCCGGGAACAGGGAAACATGGCGGGATAATATGCGACAGCAAAAGAGTCACCCATAATCACGACCTCTCTGAAAAGAGAGAAAACGAAGAAGATAAGAACTCTAAACCGCGTATTAAAAAATATGAAATGTAACGAAGTACCTAATCGTTTTATAGGACTGTAGGGCTGTATTATTTATTTTGTCATTAATTCTCTGAATTGTTAAAAAATAAAACATTTAATCAAAACCAAAATATTTTATTTCTTAGTAAATTGTTGTTAAACTGATAAAAATCGATCTTAAATGTTATACAATTCTTCTTCAGATTTGGTCAGCATCATAGCAGTAGATAAATTAGTAGCTGCATCCTTTGAAAACCTCATTGAAAACTCTTCAAGATTTTGATAAAACGGATTAAGATTGTCTTGATCGGTTTTCGAAATATCAACATTTATTTCGGAAATCTTTTTCAAAATATTTTCATATTCCTCCAGAGCTTCCTTTTCTTCCAAGATATCCTTTTTGATCTTATTTCTTTTATTCTTAATATTACTTGCCATTTTTCCGTTTACATATCCGTAGGGATAAATAGCCGTTCCAATATAATTAGTACCAGCAGTTGCAGTCTTATGTTTACAACCTTCCAAGTGTTTCTCTGAAATATCTAGCTGTAAGGCACAACCGCTATTAGAGTAATCCAAAACTGTGTTTTCTCTTAAGCTATGCAAATTTATAATGAAATGATTATATTCTTGGTCTTTCGTCTTATGTGGCTTCTTCTTGGTAACGCCTTTGATAATGAGATCTTCGCTTTTGAGTTTTTCATGTGCGGATTTGTTGGAGTCTAATCCAGCCAGCCTCTGTAAATACCTTTGTGCATTCTCGAAGATTTTGACCATGACTAGGTAGGTGATGCAATGTCGGGTGATGTCTATAATTATGTTATTCATTGGTGATTCATACTAAACAATTTTGGGATGAAAATGGTGAAATTTTGGTTTTGAAGTTTACAATGTTTTTTTATATATTTTTTGTTTATTTTTGCATGTCGTGGTTACTAAGAAATTGGTTAATCTTGCTTTGTTTTTAATTTTTTAGCGTTTTTAGTTTTCATTGCGTATGTCGAGTGGAAGTATGCAAAGTCCAAGGAGTTTTGAACGAAGATTTTTCATACAAAACAGCCTTGAAGGATTAATTATAGTATGCTAATTATTATAATTAATATCCGCTTTTTTAAGATACGTACGTCATTCAAAGAATTATAACTTAATAGATCGATATTATTTATTGGATTTCAATTTTAATGATTTGGTAAAAAAATAACTGCGTCATCTCAAAATCTTTTAATATTTATACAACCAGATCATAAAATTATAAATAGCTTCCAATGTTTCCAATAAATGTATGACTTAAATTTATTGCTTTGTATATAAATGTATTAATCCATATATAATGACAAGATATCACGTGTGTTACATTATTATTATTTGTATTCATTTAGAATGAAGGCACCCTGAGGCACCCTGATGGCGTACACAAGAACGAGTACGACTATATCATCACAGACACTAAACTTATGGTCAAGGACGTAAATCTGCTAAATAGGTTCACTACGGGCAGTGACCATCGCCTGGTTAAAGCGGACTTATACCTGAGGCAACAGCGCGGAAAAATCAAACTCAAAATAATACGAGCGAACGAGGATCTGTACAAGAATTCTGTTGAGACAAAACTCAACTGTGAGCATCTAGTCAATATGACTGTGGATAAGATTAGCGACGGACTAACTGCAGCATTAACTCTCAGCCTTGACGAAATCACGCCAAGTGTCCTGCCAAACAAAGCGACGAAATTAACACCTGAGACTATAACGATGATGGAACAAAGACGGACACTGTGCTGTGAGGAAAAAGTGGGTAGTCAAGAATACAGAGACCTGCAAAAACAAATCCGCAGTAAGACCCGAAGCGATCTGTTTATGTCTGACCATAACACCCGTCTCATACAAGAGGCTTTAGAAAAGAACAGCAGCCGAATAGTTCTAAGGCTGAAGCTGAGTGAGGGCAAAAAGCACATCTTCAAGCCTCTCAACGGGTTTCAAACAAGGAGCAGCAGCTCCTTGCAATAGTGCAGGACTTCTATGAAACACTCTACGAAAGCAAAGTCTCACCGAGTCAGCCACTGACAGCTCGAGGGCAAACACGACCACTTGTCTAAAACATCGGATCCGAAGAAATTCCGCATGTCATTCCAGAAGAAATAATGCTCGCTATACAACAACTTAAGAATAGAAGAGTCCCTGGGGAAGATGACATATTACCAGAGATGATCAAAAGCAACGACAAGGTTATTAGTGAAGTGCTGGCAATCCTATTCACAAAGTGCATCCTGGAAGGTAAAATACCTGCATCATGGCATAACGCAGTAATCACCCTAATCCACAAAAAAGGGACATCAAGAGGCCGGAAAACTACTGATAGAAAACTACGGTAGACTGATAGGTGCCTACTTTCGCATGTCTACAAGCTCTTCTCTCGGGCTCTAGTTAACAGACTCTCAAACTATCAAAACAGTCGTGGAGATATGCAATGAGTACAGGAAACCACTTATTAACTCCATAAAGTGGTGGGACATAGAGCAAGCTCTAGTTAAATGCCGTATCGATGAAAGGTACATACAGATCCTCAACCACCTGCATCAGAACGCAACTGCATGTGTCTCCAAAACCAACAAATTTCATCTAGAGAGAGGTGTCAGGAAAGGGGACACAATATCACCAAAGCTGTTTACCCTAGCACTAGAATGGATATTACAACATTGATAGAGAGAGAATGACCAATCTGAGGTTTGCTGATGACCTGGTTCTGGTCTCAGAGAGCATTGGGGAGATGATGACGATGCTGGAGGATTTGAGAGTGGAATGCGAGAAGACGGGTCTTAAAATTAAAATGGGGAAAACCAAGATTACGACCAATATTCCCGAAATCACAGACTACCAGCTTCCAGTGGAGAAAGTAACCGAGTACATATATTTTTGGCATTAGGTTACACAAGGCTTTGAGAACCAGGTAGCGGAAGTGGAAAGGCGGATCGCGCAAGCCTGGGCAGCGTTCGATGCCAATAAGCAGATTCTACGTGGCAATATATCTCTGGATCGCAATGTGAAAGTCTTCGAGCAGTGTGTCATGCCCGTGCTCACCTACGGTACAGAGACCATGACCCTTACCCAGAAGTCCGCCGAGAAGTTCCGAGTCGCGCAGAGCGGCATAGAGAGAGCGATGCTCCGGACCACCCTTCGTGACCGGAAACGTAACGAATGGATCCGGAATAAGACCAAGGTGAAAGACGTCATGGCTGTCATAGCAAGGAAAAAGTGAACATGGACACATTGCGAGAATGAACGAGAGTCGCTGGACGAAACGACTCCTTAAATGGAGACCCAGAGCGGATACTCGAAGGCGCGGCAGACCACCGCAGCACTGGATGGACGACATTCGTCGGCACGGAGGTCGAGACTGGATGAGACGGGCACAAGATAGCCAAGAGTGGAAGAAGAGAGAAGAGGCCTATATCCAAGATTGGATCACCAAAAGTCCATGATGATTTACTTTTTCGTGTCGGGTGATTTCCGGTGGTGGAAGGATTTGCCACTGTCTGGTGGGACAGTGTTACCAGGGAGCGCCGGCATGTTCTGCATATACAGGAGAAAATGCACGCGTGGAGGCTCCTTCCGTGCTCCCCAGTCCATGATGCTGATGAGAATGAATAGAAATATTAATAATGAATAAAAAATGGATTGTATCAAATCCAAGTCGCGTCTGCAGTGGTAGCCACCGGCGATTAATCAGCGTCTGTTCACTCAGTGAGTGCGGCTGTAGCACATGCTTCAGGAAGTGACAATCCCTCATTCTAACAACTCAGTGGGTGACCACCGGACACCAACACTTACAAGCAATCATGACCCGCGCAAGTAATAACCAATACCCCAGGTGGTAACCAATTTACCTGTCAACAGGCGGCAACCGGGCACTCGGATTCTGGCGGCTCCAGACTTCCACGACTACAGAGAAAGTCGGAGTTCTCTTCAACATCAACACTCTCATACATCTAATTTATTTATTATGTACGGAATACATTACCGGCTCTCCGCTCTCCCACTGAGCCGGTGATCTTAAGCTAATTTAACTAATGGCTAACATAACTATGCGTGAATTTCTCTAGTACTAACTTAAAAAGAGCCTAGAACTAAAACTTAAAGCCTAAAACTAACCTAAACTATGCTAGAGTGATGGTAAAATGGTAGGATAGGATAGGGTAGGATGGGTATGATAGGGTAGTAAATGGGGAAGGTATGCAGAATTGGTGACAGATTGTACGTTAATAGCACATTTGGTGTTGACCTAGAAAAAAACCTAGAAGAAATCGGGTAAGTAAAATAATTGACGACAGTATTAAGTTTTAATTAATTTACAATCTCAGGGGGTTGAGTCTGTGATGGTTTGCTTCTGGGGGCGAGGGGTATCAGGGCAGGTCGTGGTCCAGTCGTTTAAGGCGTCGGGCGCAGATGTCGAACGTCTTCCATCAGGTCTTGTGTAGCTCTGTGTTCCTGATTTCTTCTTCTCTTCTGGGCCAAGTGCATCCGGCGTTGAACATCGCGATCTCTGTCTGGTCTCTCCATTCTCTGGTCATCGGGCAGCTGAATAATACATGGGCAACGAAGTCCACCTCACCACAGCCGCAGGCCGGCGTTTCCCTCCTTCCAATGCGATGGAGGTAGGAATCAACACTCTCATACAGCCTGGAAAGCTGTTCAACCTAGTTGAACTCGATAGGGAGAAGATGCTGATACTCGCACTGCAAGAGATACGTATCACAAACGAAGTCATCACAGACTACGGCAATTACCGCATCTTTAAAAGCGAAACTGATAGGCGAGTTGCCTAAGGCACACTCCACTGTTAGGAATGCCCTTCATGGTCCATAAGACCATACTCGCATCCATCAGGGAAGTCACACCAGTAAACAACCGACTGATGATCATCTGCGTTCAGTGTGCCAACAAAAAATACACACTGAACGCACACGCCCCGACTAACCAGAGCAACAAGAAAGACCCACAGTCCACCGATAAATTCCGGTGAACCCACGAGAAAGTATTACTTCTCCTGGGCGATTTCAATGCAAAGATCAAAATAAAGCAAATGAATGCAAAAGAAGAGGAAACAGTAGGAAATTATTCCGCGCACACCTAAATTCACAACCTATATCACCTATGTCAGGGATCCCCAACCTTTTAGCACTCAAGAGCACATTCTAAAAAGCGGGTCGGGCGCGGGCATCTTATTCTTTTCAAGAAGTCCTCATCTGATACATTGAATTTTAGGAAAATGTCGTTTTGAAGGTTCAAAATTTCTAGCTTCAATTCTTCTGTCTTACTTGAATAAGTTCTGCAATATATGCTGCTATTTTGGTTACGTTTACTTGCGGCTGGCACGCGTAAAACGGTCGGCGGGCGACACAGTGCCCGCGGGCATAGGGTTGGAGACCACTGACCTATGTCATACCTAAAGCAGCACAACCTCAGGCTCATGTCGACATCTCTCAGAAAACACCCCAGAAAACAGAACAACTTGCGTTCACCAAAAATCTTAAGTGACCAACGCGAGATAGAGGACACCTGGAAAAGTACTTCGAAAAGTTGCTAAATCCGAGCACTACGGATAGTAGGCCACAAACTATAGCTCCAGTAACACCATTAAGACAAGCAGAGCTACTGCCAATGGAGGAAAACAGCGAACATACGATGGTACCAACTGTAGAAGAAGTGGTAAAAGCAATCAACACGCTAAAGGCTAACAAATCTCCAAGCATCGATGAAACACAAAGCGAAATACTGAAATACTGACTTAAGCATTTTGCCTCAAATATAATAGACCTGGAAGAGACCTGGAAGCAAAGCCTGCGAACACAATGTCGACGTATGCAATGTGTTCGTCGATTTTAAACAAGCATACGACTACATAAACAGGGACGAGCTATAAGTGATACTGACAGAACTGGGCATACCAGAAAAGCTGGTAAGACTTGTCCAACTCACCATGTCAGAATGCACGGCATAGGTGCGGGTGCAGGGAAATTTATCGGAAAGCTTCACATGTGGACAAGGGCTGAAAGAAGGCGATGGGTTGGCACCGAGACTTGTCAACCTCGGCCTGGTGCATGTAATAAGAAAGACTGTAATTGGGAGAGACAACTCGCTAATAAACAAATTCGTACAACTCGCAGAATACGCGGATGATATTGACATAATGATACACAGAGACACGAAAATTAAGTGGACTCACGTACGGATGCGAAGTGTGGATCCACACGGTAAAGAACGAAGCAAAAGTCGACGCGGAAGCGTTAAGGAAGTATATTAAAGAAGAGGACAACAAGGAAGGAAAATACCAACCAGTCGATATACGTGAAACTGCAGAGCCTCCAGTGGGCAGGCCACATTATAAGAATGCCAGATGGTAGAATGCCCAAAATAATTCTGAACGGCCGAATGAGAGGGAAGAGAAAAAGACCAAGAAAAAGATGGGAGGATAAAGTAGACCAAGAAGCCAGACGAATCCTTAAACTAGGAAGATGGAAGGAAGTGGCCCGGGAAAGAGAGGAATGGAGGAGGAAACTAAGGGAGGCCAAGGCTTAAATAGGGCTGGAGCGCCAGAAGAAGAAGAAAAGGTAAACCATAGTTAGGTTTTGAGTTCCAAAGTTCCAGAGTTTGAGGTTTTGAATTTTGAGTTCCAAATTGACCATGTCGCAATCTCGTAGAAATCCCAGTAGAAAAATAGATCCTTGATGTAAAGGTACGCAGGGGAGCCAACATTGACTCTGACCACTACCTTACACGAGTCAATGTCAAGTTCACCTCCAAGAGAACTTTCTATAAGAACTCACCTGCTGAAAATCGACACGAAAATGATCGCTGATTCTGGAGTGAAAGAAGGAGTGATATTCTGGAGTGATACAACATTTCCGCCGAAAAATCACAGAAAAGGCCCTCATTCCTCGGAAGAAGAGCACCAAGGTGCGCAAGGTGTAAGGAGCACCCCTGGTGGTCCACTGATTGTAAGAATGCACTCGTCACCACGAATTTGATTTAACAGAAATACAACAGTAACAAGTCCCCAGAAAATTTACAGGTGTTCAACGAAATACGAAAGACAACAGCAAAAATTATCCAAATCCAAGAGGAAATAACTGAAAGTACAGCTGGACTCTTCCAGAGAGGACAACTTCCGCAATTATAACGCGACAGACTTCTACAGGACATTTGCAGGGCACATCCAAGAATACACACCACCAAACCTCTGCTTCAGAAAAAGTGATGGAAAATTAGCACTGACGAATAAGGAGAACTGCAAGGTGCTGGTACAATACTTCTTAGAACTTCTCAACTGCCCAGAACGCACATAAAGATTCCCAGACGAAGAACCTACAGATAGACACACAGACTCACCACCCGCAATACAAGAGGAAGTTCACAGGCACATCCTAAGACTCAAAAGCAACAGGATATCTGGCCAAGACGGCATAGTGGCCGAACTACTGAAAAACCTCGGACCGAACTCACTCAGAACTTATCAACCCTCTGCACAAAATGGGCCTCAAATGTTGGAAGACCCCCGCAAAGATGGTACGACGAGATAAAGAAGGTCGCACGCTTAAATTGGTATCGAGTTGCGCAAAACCAAAGCCAATGGTCAAATTTGAAAGATGCCTATACCCAAAGGATAGAAAACGGGTAAAAAATACTCCAAAGAACACGGGACCAGCTGGATCACTATATCGGCGAATACCAGGCAGGCTTCCCCCCTAAGCCCTCAGGAACACTCCAGTCATATGCACCTTCGTTGACTTCAAGAAGGCATATGACTCCGTCAACCGCCAGTCATTGTTCAACATCCTACACGAACAAGGTTTGGACAATAAGACACTGCGACTGATCAAACAAACACTGCCAGACAACATTTAAGGTGAAGTTCAAAGAGGAAATCTCTGAACCTTTTGAGATCATGACAGGCGTTCGCCAAGGTGATGGACTCTTACCACTCCTCTTCAACCTAGTGCTGGATAAGGTCATCAAGAAATGGGAGAAGGAGCTGAAAATACAAGGTCACTGGAAGCCAGTGCGACTTGGACGACCCAAGGACAAGCTAGAGATCGGCTGTCTAGCCTTCGCGTACGACCTGGCACTACTCACAGACAACGATACCGCAGCAATCAGTCAGATATAAGTACTTAAAGAGTGCGCAAAAAAGCAGGGCTACAGATCTTCTATCAAAAAACTGAGTTCTTCTTCACAAAAGTAAACATACTAAATTTGAACACAAAATATGGCAAGATCAACAGGATCACACATTTCAAGTACCTAGGTACTTAGGTAGTGATCGATCCAACAGGAAGAAAATGAATATTGAAAATGAAGAGTTTTTACATTATACTAATTGAGTAACGAGCCTTCCCGAACTATAAAGGGGTACAGAAAACAACGATTTTTTGAAAAATTTATTAGATAATTTTAAAAAATGTCTAATTTCTCGAAAATTCGCAGAACTGATTTATAAAATATCAAATTATTTTCTAAAAATAATTTCAACCCTCTACCATCTCCGGGGGCTGCTGCGCAAAGTTTTACAACTTTTTCACCTTTTCACCCACAACTAGGACAGTTTTCGTCGCACGGACTTGCTTCCGGCGCCGACGTGTCCGGAACGTCGCCACAAGTCCGATCGTCACTTCACTTTTCTTTATTTGCTTCATTTTTTTAACAAGTGTCAAAACCTAACATTTTCTTGCAAAAATTGTCATTTTTTGGACGCCCAAATGACGCGATCCGCAAGTCTCATCGAAAATCGCCGTACGTGGGGTCGTTCGTCTGTTCTTTGGCTACGAGAATCTGCCGCACCGACTCTCTAGGATCGAGGGGGCCGCCGGAGGCTTCCTTTCAGTCGGGGGACCCGGAATCGCCGAAAAATGTGAATAACGTTGCCGAAATTAGTCGCGCAGCGAAGAGAGTGGTATCAGAGGACGCGTCTCAAACTTTTCTACCGGAATCCTTGCGTGAATTCCATTTTCCCCGGGCATCTTCGCCGCGACCTCCGTAAAATCGTTCGGCCTGAATCGCCGGATCAAGACGGAATCGCCAATTTCGATCGATTCTGAGGCGACTGACGTGTGGCGTTTCACGAATTTGACCTGGGGGACCGCACCACGTGGGTTTTAAGAAGGCTCAAATTTGGCTATTTTATGCCGGCGGAGGCGGCAGATCTTCGGAGTTTTAACCGCGCGTCTTCGACGACTTAACTGTGAATGTTCGTCCGCACGTTGCGCATCCCCGAATTTCGTCCTCCGTCCTGTCGCGCCCCTCTGGGAGGTGCAAAACCCACCCTAAAATCGTTTTTTACGGAAACGGAACGACGGAAGCGGCTGCGGCGCAAAACGGGATTGTACATTTTTATGGTGTAGAACCGAGATCCCCGTCGAGCGGTGCCGTTTTCGCGACTCAACTCTCCCAGGTTCGGACGCACCAGACCGAAAACTAAAATCACGGTATTTTACTTTTGAGGCGCATTTTTCGTCGGATCTCAAGATTTTCCGGATACTCTAGCCGCCGACGCGCTATCATTTTTTTTTTCCCGATTTTGCACTGACTTCCACGGACGCCCCGCACTTATTTCAAGGGCTCCAGGTCGCCGACTGGGTCCGTTCTCTTCAGAACACTTGCCCTCAGCTATCCCGGCAAGAATTTTTAAACTGCGACGACTTTTTGCGAATCTGTGGCAGTTTAAAGTGAAAAAAATAACCGGCCAAGTGCGAGTTGTGACTCGCGCACCGAGGGGTCCGTACAAACTTGTAAGTAAGGTATCTTTTTTTGTGGAGGACGTAACAAGCACATTCAGTTAACTTGTTAAGGTGTTGCTAGTAAACAAACAAAACTCGTCCCAATTATCATATATATATATATATATATATATATATATATATATATATATATATATATATATATATATATATATATATATATATAGTTAACTATTGTAGCTCTCAAAAGCTGTGTAGTTCCAAAATTGGTTGAATTATAAATTGAAAAAGCTATAGCATGAAACAAGCAACTGCCATTTTATCGTGTACGATAATGTTGTCGTTAACGATTAAATGAACTGTAGCCATAATTTATTGAGTAAGTAAAGATATGCAGGAGTACGAAGTTATTGAATGCAAAACAAAATTTCGTATTTCTGCCGCTTACTACAAAAGGGTCGACCTGGACCGACCTCCCGCCCCTGTACTTGCCCCGCGTCGCCCTGCTCGTGCGCGTCTCGTTTTATCCTAAATACAAGAAGTCACTGAGTAGTTAGTTAGGTACTTAAACACGAAATCTTACTTACTTATATGATATGAAATTCTTGACGAGAGACCTATTTCAAATTCCAAGCCAAAACTAAAATATTTTAAAAGTTACCAAAAGAAAGCGAATGACGATTATAATAAATCGATTATGATAAATCTTTATTTTACTATACTTACTTATTCGTGTCCGGTTATTTCCGGTGGTGGAAGGATTTGCCACTGTCTGATGGGACAGTATTACAAGGGAGCGCCGGCATGTTCTGCATATACAGAAGAAAATGCACGCGTAGAGGCTCCTTCCGTGCTCCCCTTTTATTTTACTATTTTACTATTATAAGAATTAACTGAATTACGCGATTATTTTTAAACTTATAAAAAGAAAACGAACAGACGATTATGATAAAACTTTATTTTAGTATTACACTTATTCACTAACTTTTATTAAGATCTAACTATTTCTTTTTTTTTTAAATAACGCGAATATTTTTAAACTTATAAAAAGAAAACTTTATTTTAGTATTATACTTATTCACTAACTTATATTAAGATCTAACTATTTCTATATCTAATATAAACTAATATATTAACTATTTCTAGATCTATTTCGATACTCTTAACATTCAGTTCAATTGACTGCTTTTGGGCAATTGACTACCAAAAAATATAGGGCGTACGTGATTTAAGTATATGTAGATTATAAACAAAACTTAGACGAAAAATAATATATACAGGATGTTACGGGACTTGAGTATGTCGCATGCCGGTTATAAACAAGCAAAATTTAGACATAATATATACCCTGTATAGAGCGTACGTGATGAAATGCATAACGAATATAAACAAAGAAAATTCAGAATATACAGCTTGGTGCCGACACACACTTTTTACACAAATATATAATCAAAAGTTTTTACTGTTATGAATAAAATATCGGGAAGAGTAACTCTTATCACAAATTGAAAACATTCTTAAAAACACTGATTTGAAAAATTCGGTATGTTTTTACCACAAATAATAATAAGTGTGATATATAAGTTAAATAAAGTGTTATCATAATTAGAGTTTATAGAAAAACCGACTTTTTGAAAAACCGGATTTCCAATTCCGATTTTATTTCCGTATTTTCATAAGTTTCTAATAGTAAATTCGCATTTCTCTTGAAATTAAACTACATATTTACGATATTCAGATTTTTCTCTTTACATGTGCTGTAAGACACCGCTTCTTGTGAAATCGCGAAATATGCGACATAAACGGTCATATCTTTTGACGGTCACAGCTGAAAGAGACCGCAGACCCGAGTATTTGATACAAATTTCAACTTGTTACCTCTACGCGTTCCTGAGAAAAATGGTCTTGACAGACAGACAGACAGACGGACAACAAAGTGATCCTATAAGGGTTCCGTTTTCGGTACGGAACCCTAAAAAGCGCAAAAAGTGAGAAAAACCAGAGCAGAAACATGCAGAGAAAATCGCGCAGAACACTAGGTTATTGAAAATAAAGAGAGACTTATATAAAACACAGGGCATCTACAACAAGAAATGTCTGTCCACCTTCGCCAAAATTCGTCACTACTACACAGTAATCAACCCTGAGTTATACGTCAGTGAAACACTGATGTTCCACACAAAGACCGACCTTGAGAACACCCTCACACAGGAAAGAAAAATCAATAGGAAATTTATTGGACCAAAACTCACAGATGAAGGCTATAGGCTTCACTCCAGGAGTATCACGGAGAAGTTCTCCAACATCGCAGAAAGAGGCGACTAAAATTGTATGGACACAAAACAGACTTTCACAGACCAGACTCACCAACAGAATCCTTAGGTACATCCAGGGCCTCAAGACCACTACACCCTGGATGACACAAAATTGATCTGGAAAGAGCAAACAGATAGACCCAGCTGAAATCAAAGACAAAGGCGTATTTAGGCGCAAGGTATACAAGTGGGAAGTGATATCAGAGAAAATAGGACCTAAAGCCCAAAGGCCAAAGTGGACTGAAGAAAGGAAGAGAGCCTTTAGTGAAAGAATGAAGGAGTACTGAAAGAACAGGAAGAAGAAGTAGTCATGAATGTTTAGCGTGGTCTGATAAAAGAGCTGTAATCTGTATAATAATAATAATAAATGTAATAATATGACAACTTCTTCAAGGAACAGATTAAATAATATCGAAAGTAGGATATTATTCTTATCAAATTTTCTTATATATTTAAATGTTTTACACATGATTTTATCACTTTAGTTTTTTAGATATGATGCTTTGAGTGACACTTCTCGCAGAAGTTGGCCTGCGATTTTTCCGGTACTTTTTTGAATCTTTTCATCATATCACCGATCTTGATCCTCTTCAAGTTCAAAGATTTGCAGGGAAAAACCATCGACCTAAATGTACTATACCCAGACCCTTGATGACAATTTGCGCATTCACATATTTGTGGCGTATCCTGCAAGTTATCTACACGCTGTGTCTTCTCGGAATATTTACTATCTTCGGCCGCGCACCGTCTACAATGATTGTTTGACGAGAGATGATTGCTTTGCCGTTTAGATTCCTCATATGTTTCTTCTTTATGAGTTCGTAATCCTCCACAATTTTCGCAACATCTCTTACATTTTCCTGAGTCATTTCCAAACATTGTTCTTGATGTTTTATTCAATACTTTACTAGTTCTAGCTTTTGAACTATTACTTTCTAATTCATGCTGACACTTTCTACAATAACTACTATTTGTCAGGCGTTCTTTAGATTGTCTTCTTAACTGATTTATACTACAGTTGCAATCTGAATCTGTACCATTATTATGACGGTTTGTTGATTTACCTAAACGATGTAACAAACAATCTCTACATGTATCTTCTCGACTTAACCTTCTACAATCAGGTATATCTGAATGTGAATCTTGACTCCATCTCTTGCTAGTACCTTTACCATCCTCATTCTCTGAATCGTATACATCTGCTAAATCTTCTGCTTCAAACTTTCTACTACTAAATTTCGATCTTCTACAGCAAGCATCGTCATTGTCTTCTACATGCAAATCTGTCGTTCTTCTAAGACTCGCATCTGCATCAGAAATTCGTCTACTATTCCTTTTCCCTGTACTTCCTCCACCCCCACTATCTGCATCTTCTACGAATTCGTCATTACAGACCTCACAACAGCTATATCTAATTATTTCCCGTTCTCTTTCCTCATCCAACTTGGTGGTAGTTGCTTTATCTGCTGTGTCTATTTCTCGTCCTTGATCCAATGTCTCTTGTGAAGAATTTTCGTCTGATTCCTCTTCAAAATGTCGAATCTCGTCGCAAGTTGGGACGTAAATTGAAAGTGTGTCAGAACATATTATTGTCTTAGATTTAGTTTTGGCTACAGTTAATTGAGATTCTCTGTTTCTACAGACGGGACATAGTTCAAGATTACATTTACGTTTTCTCCCACAGCATTTTTTCGGTGTGCACATGACAGATGGGGATGATACTATGAATTTTGGTGCATGTTGTCAAAAATAGACATTTTGAGGGTTTAATTTTTACAATCGAAAAAAATACCAACACAATAAAAAAAAAACACTTGTATGCAAGATATCCAAAACTGTGAAATATAGCGTCAAAAAATATTTTCTGCTTTGTTTATGCAAATATGACAGAATTAGGAGTCCGGACAAAGAAAAACAGTAATTTCCAGGGTCCGCTGTGCGGATTCGTTGTCTCCATTTCTTTCGGTCTTGAGCCATATCTAGGTGTAGATCTGCAGTCTTCAGGTCATTATGGATCGTATCAACCCACCTCTGCCTTGGTCGTTTCTTGGGAGTCCCGACGTTCAACGATGCGTGACAGAAAGTGGGGGCTCGCTTGTTTAGCCGTCGCCGCCCATGCGACGGTAACCCTTGCACACTTTTCACTCAACACACGTCGCTTTCAGGGGACGCCCTAACCCTAGTTCCGAATCTATGAGACAACATTTCCATAAGGACGTGACGTTGAGTTTTACGGTCGGCTTGTCACAAAGCCCGTCACCAAGCATTTTAGAGCGACTACCAGCATATAATCCGGCCGCCCCTAACATGAAGTACAGACGCCGTTCGTAGCCGCCCGCTCCGGGTCAGACGCTACAACTGATACCTACCCTCAAAGTGAGGACGATACACTTTACTGAATTAATCCCGAGCACTGGGCTGGCACATCCGCCATCTACACTGTACCGAAGATTATCCTCTCCACTGTAGATACCGTTGAAGACTTCACCGTAACCATTTCAAGGTACTACCAGCCGAGTCAGCTGGCCCCAGGTTTTTTAAAGAGGTGTTACTCCTCTTTCACTCGCCCTTTGTCCTGACTTGTGACAGGCATAGCCTGGCTTCCCAAACATTGGGCCCAGGTTGGTGGGGTTAAAGAAAACCAGTAATTTGAGACAGACAAACTGAAAACCAACAAATTTGACAAAAAAAATTTAGATCACACGTTGTTTAAACGACTGAGAAACCAAAGTAGCACACGTGGTATCCTCAGAATGTGATGAAATCTAGGAGACACAAAAAATCCCAAGCGCCCTCACGTGGAAGTTACCATGTCGCGGTGTGAGGGCTCAGCTTCGTAATGAACCACTGAACGATACCGAATGGAGTCCAACTCCGGTCGGTGCGGCCAATGGGGAGCGAACAACCTAGAACTTCCAAACCATTAATCCAAAGGTGTCATGCGACCCGTGCCAAAGGGACTGGTTGGTAGCCAAGGGCAACCGGCCATCGCTATCGGAGCCTCTCTGATACCTGACGAACTAAGAGGGTACCACGCCTTACTATGTAAAGCGGGGCTCTGACATGGCGGACCTTTACTCCCCTTACTACTCGTGGGTTCTTTTATGAACACCAAAATTTAACCCTTGTGTGCGGGACCTAACCGCCATAGAACTGGCGAGTGAGATGGAGCGTAAGCTCCACGATCCAATAAAAGGTGCCAGTCGAGAGGAACCCACTCCTAGACTGTAGAATGAGAACGAGGAAGTCAGCTCGGATTACCGAGAGGACGACCTAGACCTCACACTCGTAGACATGAGCAGTCCAGCGATGTCTACGGAGGCAGAGGAAGATGTTGTTCGTGCAGGGACAGAGGAGGACTCGCCGCCTCCTGTCACAAAACAAGAATGACCAGCAGGCGCACCAAAATAACCCAAGTGAACATCCACCATGCCAAGGCAGCCTCGGCTGTGATGGCTAGGATGTTCACAAAAAAACACCTCACACTCGTAGACATGAGCAGTCCAGCCATGTCTACGGAGGCAGAGGAAGATGTTGATCTTGCAGGGACAGAGGAGGACTCGCCGCCTCATGTCACAAAACAAGAATGACCAGCAGGCGCACCAAAATAGCCCAAGTGAACATCCACCATGCCAAGGCAGCCTCGGCTGTGATGGCTAGGATGTTCACTAAAAAAACACCTAGGGAGGACCTACTGGAGGACCACCTCTGGACCTACGGAGGTAAGATCAGAGGTCTCATCAACAGGAAATGTAAGTTGGTATGGGACAGCCGAGAGATCTCCCCTAGAACTTGCATTATGGTAAGGAAGGGCATTAATCACTTATATTTCTCAGAATTCTTAACGCGAGATTTAGTTCCGAACCAGGCCCTCATCAAGACCGAGGGCCTCCACCGCGCGGTAGTGATCGCATCAGCACACTTCCATGGAATTACAAAGGCTGATGGAACACTGTACTAGAACAAGGCTGCCACTCATCTTGGGATGTGACTCGAACGCCCACAACGAGATGTGGGGCAGCATGGACACTAATAAGAGAGGTGAATACTTCATTAAATAAAAATTAATGTTGTACAACGTCGGACATACACCAACATTTGCCACCAGGGTTAGAAATGAGGTACTGGATATTACGAAAGGTAGCTCTAACGTAAGTAAACTGATTAAAAAGTGGAGAGTTTCAAGCAAACCCTCAATGTCAGACCATAAGATCATAGAGTTTGAACTTGAAGGAGCGACTGAGGAAAACACGCCCATCCGAAACCCCATACAAGCTGTGTGGCCTTATGTTTTATTCCAAACTAAAAGAGAACCTAGAGCAGTGCGGCGTAGCACCAAACAGTACACCGTACGGGAGCAAGCTGTAGTAGAAATAAATGTAGCAATCATCACACCATTTGAATCCCGGTAAAAACCGTAAAGAAGCATAAGGATGAAAAATGATGGAACAAAAATTTGTATACATTAGAAGAACAGAAGTACGTAGGTTTTTCCACAAAGGCAAGAAATACGAAAATTGGCTAGAATACTCCGAGGTGCTCACCACCTACAAACAAGATATCAAAAGGGCAAAAAGGAAAAACTCTAGGACCTTCTGTGAAAACATAGAATCCACCCCGGTGGCAGCTAGATTGCACAAAGCACTAGCAAAGGATATGACGAAGGATGGAAATGACAGCCACTCTAAAGAGACCGGATGGGAGCTACACGGAAGACGAAGAGCAGAGATCTCTCCTCCTACTAGAAACCCATTTTCCGGGATGTAGAAAATACAAAGAGACCGAGGGATTGATGCAACCAAGAAGGCCAAGTCAGGCTGATTGGTGTGGGGCCACGCCCATCTGTACGGAAAACTGAATCAGATGGGCTATCGGAACTTTCCAGCCGTTCAAGGCCCCAGGTGTGGACGGATTAATTCCCGCCTTCCTGCAAAAGGATTAATGCAGTATCTTCCTAACCTAACAATATTTAAAAGTAGTTTAGCGCTCCGATACATCCCGGAGCTATGGAGAAGGGCTAAGGTGGTATTCATCCGAAGTCATTTAGACCCATTAGTCTAACATCTTTTATGTTAAAGATAATGGAGAAGGTAATTGACTACCTTAGGACAACAGTGCTGGTAGGTGCACCACTACACAACTGCCAGCATGCATACAGGGCAGGGAAATCCACAGAGACCGCCCTGTATCAGCTGACAAATGGAATAGAAGCAGAACTAGATAGAATAGACACAGAGGAAGTAGCGATATCTGTCTTCTTGAACATAGAAGGAGCCTTTGTTCCTTCACTCCCACTGTCAAACACCATCTATTAGTTACTTTGAGGCCTCTCTATCAGCAATACCTCGCACGAGGGTGTCAAGGCGGCTCTAGAAAAAAGGAATATTGCCATCATTAGCTGAAAGTGGATGTGAGAAATGCTGAGAACTAGAACGGTGGAGGCACAAGTGGGAAAAACTACTATCAAGATCTCCACAACTCGAGGGTGCCTACAGGTAGGTGTGTTATCTCCACTGATGTGGAGCCTAGAAGTTGATGAATTACTGATGAACTACTACGCTGAATGACCTAGACATTAAATGTCAAGGTCACGCGCATGACATAGTCATCATAGCCAGAGGGAAGTTTGAGGGAACGCTCTGTGAAATCGTACAAAGAGGCCTCAAAGTAACTAATAGATGATAGATAAACAGTGGGAGTGAAACTCAACCCGATCAAAACCACAGTAATACCATTTGCTAGAAAACGAAGACTAAACTGCCCACAACCCATACAATTAGATGGGAGAATAACGAAACTCGTATGGAACGGGCACGCTGAAGAAGGAAGAGGAAAAGCCAAACGCGCTCTAATGGTATGCAGAAATCTGGCATGAAAAACGTGGGGTTGTAACCCCACAATCCTGCGATGGTTGTACACCATGATTGTTAGACCAGCGATCACTTACGGGCAGGGGTGGGCTGCCAAATTTTGAACAACCGGCTCGCTATTATTTCGAAGAAGAGAAGCTATAAATGAGTACATTGTTTTCATTTATTTTTGTACAGCATAATTCAGCTTCTGAACTGCTAATAGCAATTGTGGTTGCTATTTTTTAGCCCTTAAAATTGAATTGAATTCTAATAATAATTTTCTAACCATTTCTTCGCCATGGTAACATAATTTTATCTAATGATCAGGTAGAAGGATAAAAAATCTCGAAGAGCTGCACACATTTTTCAAAATTATAAGTGTCATTGTTCTCATTTTTTTTATCATTATCCACACTATTATGCCACACGATTATATTTGGACATATTTCAGTTAATTTTGTGGCTACTCCTGATCTTCTTCCTAACATTTACGATGCACCATCTGAACAGAATTCTATGAGATTTCTTTGTAAATAATTTTTATCAAATCCATTACGCACAGCACGCACATGATGTGTGTAGTGTGTTGCGCACATGATATGTTTGCGAGTGTCTGGCACATCGGCGCGATGTGCATATTTTGCATAAACATACTATAAAAATGGCTTATTTTTTTGTTTTAGGGATAATTTAACAAGCGGCTCGTCGAGTTTCAAATATTCTAACAACGGGCTCGCGCGAGCCGGACCGAGCCGGCCCCAGCCCACCCCTGCTTACGGGGCAGTTGCGTGAGAAGCAGCTTGAGAAAATTCAAAGACTGGGGCGATGGGGTCATGTCCGACAATGGCAAAGGAACCGCTGCTGGATCTGACTCCGTTGCACCTTGTCGTGGGGGAGGCCGCCAGATCGGGGATTGTAAGGTTCAGCAAGGAAGGAATACACAGAGGTAAAATAATATTTTATTTATGTTAATGAACCAATTCTTTCTCACTATTTATTTTCACAATGTTGAAGAGTGTAGTAACTGTGGCTGAACAGATTGCTGACAAAAGCCCAGTGGCAGTCCAAGGAACAAAGAAAACCCTGGTTAATGCCCAAGACCATTCCGTTCAAGAAGGACCCAATCAAATCGTAAGCAACATTATTGCACTATGAGTTGGGTTATTTTGAGTTTGGTTAAATATCAGACTCTAATGGGCGGTAATTACTTATTTGAACTGCTTACCATGAGTTGGTTAATGTAGTATTCGTACGGTATGGTTTGTGTGTTAGATCGATGGGAATATCCAACATTTCATCAAGTTCATCCTGTGTAAACGGTTCGCCGTCCTGAATAATCAAAGTCGAGATTTGCTCTTTGGTTAAATATCCATGGCCTTCTTGGTCCAAAATTTAGAAAGCATTAAGCAATTGTTCAGGTGCAGCAGGAACAAATTGATGTTCTGTGATGGCTTTGGAAACCACTGGAAGAAAGTTGATAAGATGGTCTGTGTCAGGAATGGCGCTGTCCTCCATTTTCAGTGCCAATTCTTGGACCTCTGCTTCAGTGGGGCAACAGCCCCACTGAAGCTCGGATTGTTGTGCCGATTTCTCTTGCGTCCACCATTTTGGTCCCACTGTGATCCGCTATGCGTCTCTCCAATTCTTTGTTAATTGGTACAAAAATGTCTTCTTCCTCGTTATCCATTATGGAAATTCAACCAAAAATTAATTAGGCAAACGTATGCAAATACCATTTCGAGAAAAACTACACCGCAATGTATAATAGTAAAGTCGATTGTAGCGATGAATCCTCAGCATACCACATAGAGCAAAGCGCTATCAAGTGGTATACGGATGGTTCAAAGACAAAATCCTCAGCATACCACATAGAGCTATCAAGTGGTATACGGATGGTTCAAAGAAAAAGGAATGTACTGGTGCAGGAATGTTTGGACCTCGTACCAAATACTTTGAATCCATGAGAAATTACCCAATAAGTATCTTCCAAGCAGAGGTGCATGCAAAGATGTGTTCAATTTAACCTCGACAGGAACCATCGCAAAAAACTAATTGCTATCCTGTCAGATATCCACGCAGCCATCAAGGCCGTTAGCTCATACACCATCAGATCCAAACTGGTATTGGACTGTGTGGAAAAACTAAACAAGCTCGGCAGAGAAGATAAAGTAATGCTATACTGGGTACCAGAAAACACTGGTATAGATGGAAACGAAGAAGCCAAACAAAGGGATCCAGTAATACCTTTATAGGTCCGGAACCCTTTTGCGATATGAGCTTGAACACCATCCACAAAAGTTTAGATGACGAAATAAGAGAACAATGGATGAAAACCTGGAAAGAACTTGCAGGGCTAAGACAAACCGAAGTAATGGGATCTTTTAACCAGAAAAGAAGCTTGCCTGATACCCAACAGGAACAAGCTTAGAATTCTCACGGGACACTGCAGACTTAGAAAACATCTCAGGGTCATAAGCCTAGAGGAGGATGACAGATGCAATTTCTGCGACACGGCAGAGGAAACCCCCATACATCTGCTCAAAGGCTACAGAGCACTGCTCCGCAAGAGACAGATGTATCTTGATGCCTACTGCTTGAATGCAGAGGAGTTGCAGCCCTTGAATCCCACCCAGATCCTGATATTCCTAAAGAAATCAGAACTAGAGGAGGCTCTCCTCTAAATGGGTAAGTATACCAACGATTAGAGGAAGAGGGTGGAGTACAATAGATCTATGAAGGTCACGGTACAAGTTACTATAGAAATCTACAAATCTAGCTATCTATCTAGGCAGGGATACGGATCACACAAAAAGCTGTACAAGGAAGAGTTCGAGAATAGCATAGAAGAGAACTGACCTGATAATAGATTACTTAGCATTTCGAGATGATCTAACAATATTCTCTGATTCCTAGATATTTCTGCAAAACGAATCAACTAACTTAAAATCCAAACGGCAAAGGCAGGTCTCCAGATCTCCCTTGAAAAACCAAAGTATATATTTACCATCAAACTGGCTCCTAGTGAGTAAATTGTGGAAGAAGGACAAATCAAAAAAGTTTAAGTATTTAGAACTAACAACTCAACAGCAAGAAGCATTCAGATCAAGGAAGAACAAGATATAAGCGACATATCAGCTAACTAGAGATGTATAATAATAATTTATTAACGGTAGTGGGTACCTTTAAGAAACAATAAAATAAAATAACAAAACAAACTTATAAATATACATGACAAAACTTATACTACAAATAAACACAGAGATCATGAACATGTACGTCTAAGGGCTCTAGATATAAAAGTTGAGAACCGCATGCCAAAGAAGTCCAAATCATTACAAACACTGTTACAAGCTGCCACAGCTGAATTAAATGGCGATATAAAGCAAAATAAGAGGTGTAGTTATGGATATAAAATAAGGAGCATCCCTTGTACGATAATAAGGCACAAATAAATTTAACTCATTGACAAGGCTGGGAGCATCACACATATTGTTTAGAAGTTTATAAACGAAACATACACTTAAATATTTTCTACGCATCTTTAGCTCAGACTGCATAAGCTAATGGAGTTTCTAACACTGATTGGTAGCTTATATTTGACCGATCTTGCAAATTTATTTTGAATAGCTTCAATTCTCTCAATATGAGTTTCATAAAAGGGCGTCCAGACCATACAACCATATTCTAGAATTGATCTAACAAATGTCACATATAGGACAGTCAATGTGCGAACATTGTGAAATTCATAGCCATATCCTTTCACAAATCCTAAGACTTTGTTTGCTTTAGTGATTATGTATTCATAATGATGAGTAAAAGAGAATTTGCTATCAAGAACTATTCCTAGATCCTTGACTACTTATGTTACTTTGAGAGCGACATTATCCACCAGATAATACGGCACAGAAGGATTTAATTTCCGACTAAAATTGATTGTTAAACATTTGTCGCTATGTAATACCATTAAATTTTTACTACACCACTGAACCAGAAAGAGCAAATCACTTTGAAGTAGCCCTTAATCACCAGGATTAACAATTACTTTGAGAATTTTTAAGTCATCAGCAAATAAAAAGTCTCATGCAAGACCATCGGCAATGTCATTCACGAAAATAGAAAAAAGTAAGGGGCCCAATATTGAACCTTGGGGAACACATGAAGGTACAAGCTGTTTATTTGATAGACAATTCTGTAATTTCACAACCTGGGTTCGACCCGAAAGATAGGACGTGAACCACTCTAGCAGGCACCCAGATATTCCGTAAGCTGATAATTTGTTTAATAAGATTTGGTGATTAATTTTGTCAAAGGCTTTGCTGAAATCAGTATAAATAGCATGTACCTCCAGGCCCGCACTCATTGCACTAATGATGTTATTGGTATATGATAGTAAGTTCGTCGCAGTGGTATGATAGTAAGTTAGTCGCACATAACGTTTTCGAAAAAAGCCATGCTGCTTAGGTGAGATTATGTTTTTGAAATGTGAAAAGATATGACTCGATATTATGGATTCGATAATTTTGGACGCAGTTGACAATATGGAGATCGGACGATAGTTGTCGACTAGAGATTTACTACCAGATTTATAGACAGGGACAATGTACGCCTGTTTCCACAAAGTTGGACATATACCAGATTTTATGGACAAATTAATTAGAAGTTGTAGAGGAAGAGCCAAGAACTCCTTAAATTGCTTGTAGAATTGGGGTGGTATTTGATCTGGACCAGCTCCCTTGTTGGTATTAAGCTTATCGAGAGCAGAAACTACTTCAGATAACTCAACACATATGTCACTAACATTTACACATTTATCACACATAAAATTAAAACTAGAACATTGAGTTGTAGAGTATATAGAAGCGAAATAATCGTTGAAAGCCGTAAACGCTTCAGAATAAGTTGGGAATGATTGAATACCGTACTTAATAGGAAGAGGAACAGTAGGAGTATCCGATTTGTTGCAGATGAATATCCAGAAATTTCGCGGGTTGGACATTAGGTCATTTTCAACTTTTTCCAAGTATTTGTTGTAGGCAATCCTAATGGAAAATTTACACAGTTTGCGCAAATTAGTAAATTCAGTGTAATCCGTAATGCTTTTAGTACGTTTATAATTTGTGTGTGCAATTTTCTTGTTTTTGATAAGTTCAATGGTATTCAAATCAAACCAAATGGGATATGTGGATACAAATTTGCATTTCTGTGGAACAAATAACTCACAGGCAGTATACAAATATTTATAGAAAATATTAGTGGCTCTATTGACGTCAATATTGTCAAACGTACCAACCCAAACAATGCCAGAGTATACAACAAAAGATCAGTGTCCATCGAAGCCAAGCTTAGTCATTTTTGTTCAGTCATTCGTCCAGAGGCCCTGTATTTAGCAGAATGCATTGCATTGAACAGGAAGGATCTGATAGAAAAGTTGGAAGCCAATGATAGAAAAATTCTAAGACCAATCAGAAAAAACAGGAGTCATATCAACGAACGCACGAGTCATAACAACGAACTGCACATGCACTTGGAAAAGATAACACCTTTCAGAACGAAAAAATAGTATTATATATTAGTTTCTTTGACCACATAATACCACGTATGAGCTCGTAGAAATTGATCTTTTCATACTTTATGGACAAGAAAACCAAAGAATCGTAGTTCACCAAAATTGAAAAAGACATTTATGAGCCTGTGCCGCTATCACAGCAGAAAATATTCTAAGTTCAAAAGAATCATTTATCCGACGTCACCAACACGTAACACCACTCATGGGTCATGATATCATAGGTCGCTGGATTCGTCTGAATAGTGGCTATACAGTCTTGATAAAAAAATTACATGTTCCCATTTGAAAAAGTATTGATGACCTTGAGGACGCATTTTGAGAAATAAGAATCACGCATGAAGACTCTCCAGAAAAATTTCGAGCATACCAGCGATTCCAAGAAAAGCCAAAGTTGAAAACAGGCAAGAAGTGAACTGAAGGGATGCAAACGGTTTAAATAACGTAGTCCACATCAGGCCGTAATAAAGAAATAAATAAGAGTGTCGTATTTATTTTATTTTTAAATTTCCTGGCCCATACAGCGTTTCAATTCCTACAAAATTTTAAATGTAAAAACATTTTCATAAAATGTTTCTATATTTTTTATTGCTGAGCAGTTTCATAAAGTGCATTCAAAAATATTTATTACAGCCTGTAATTTATTTAATAAAGCCAAAAATATGTCTACGACTACCTGTATAAAGCTATTAGATATTTCGGTTATCTGAATCCACCATGAACCTATGAATACTATAGTATTCATAGGTCCATGGAATCCACACACTTAAGTACGTTTTTCTTTCCTCGAGATTATACAAGGTGGGCCACCTTTATATTTATATTTCACGTGACCACCCCAAATATCTCCATTACCTTTAGAGTGACGATGAAAAAGAAATGTATGTAAAGAAAGAAATGTATTGGTTATCGAAGGGCTGACACGGTGATTAAAAATTCTTTTTGTCAAGGTCATAGTTTATGCGTCCTCAAGGTCCTCAATGGTTTTTCAAATGGGAGCGTTATTTTTTTTATCAAAACATTGTAGCCACTATTCAGACAAATCCAGCGACCCATGATATCATGATCTTGAAATGATTGGACAGGTGTATCCATTCAAAATAACTTTGAATAACCGTATCTAAAATGGGATTGTACAGTCAAGCATAGAAAGTGGATATGATTCTGATTTATGGCGAGACCGGCAGAAACTCTGTGCGCAGGAACTTTCTGCACAACGTTATCCTTACAGAAATCATCCTTCCCGTCCATGTTTCGATTGAATTATTCATTTATTCCGTGAAACGGACAGTGTTAATCCACGCAAAAAGAAACGTCGCAAGACTAAAACAAACGAAGAAGCAGATTGCCGTTCTAGCCGCAGTAGTTCATGATCCCCTCATGATCCACTATTGAGTGGAATATTTTGACGTCATAAATTCCAACCGTACCATATTTCCTTGCGTCAAGAACTGCATGGTGCTGATTTTGGTAATAGGGTTCAGTTCTGTGAATGGGCTCTGCGTCAGTTACAGGGGAATCCGATTTTTTTTTGATGAAGTTTTATATACTGACGAGTCAACTTTGAATAACCATGGACAGTTGAATACGCATAACATGCACTATTAATTAGTCAATTGAAAATCCAAATTTTACAATCCGGAAAATTGTGCACCAGCGTCCTTGGAAAAAGGACTTGTGCACCAGCGTCCTTGGTGTCAATGTGTGTTGTGGCATAATTGAGGATCGGATTATTGGACCATTTTTCATAGACGGCAATTTGAATGGACGAAAATACGTCGAGTTTTTGAACAACACTTTAGGAGAATTATTACAAGACATCTCGTTAGCACAGCAATGCCGAATGTGGTATCAACAAAATGGCTGTCCAACTCATTGGACAGTTATAGCTCGTGAAGTCATAAACCGAAAATTACCCACATGCTGGATTGGGAGAGGTGCAGTATTTCCTTAGCCTGCTCGTTCGCCCGATTTAACGCCACTTGATTTTTTCCAATGGGCAGTTATAAAGAATCGTGTTTACCATGATTCGCCGACGACGCCAGCGAACATGCGAGAACGAATTATAAGAGCCTGTGCCGCTATCACTGCCGCAAGTTCAAGAGAATAATTTATCTGACGTCTTTCAAAATGTGTCGAGGTTAATGGTCATCACCTCGAACATTTGTTATTTGTTAGTAAAAATGTAATTTTTACTGCAGAAACTACATTTAGTGCAACCTAATCTCCTAATAACCCAGGCTAAACCAGCAGTCCTTGCCACATTATCCTAAACTACATTTTTATTATCAATAAAACCATGATTTCCCGTTTTTACGCGTATATTTCGGAGAAACACCACTTCAAGGTCATGATATCATGGGTCGCTGGATTCGTCTAAATAGTGACTACAATGTCTTGATAAAAAATAACATGTTCCCATCTGAAAAACCATTGATGACCTTCAGGACGCATGATCTATGATCTTGGTAAAAAAATAATTTTAACCCCTGCGTCAGCCCTTCGAAATCAATAATTTGATCATGAAAAAACATTTTTTCGTCACTCTAAAGATAACGGAGATATTTGAAGTGGCACGTTAAATGGCCCACCCTGTATAAATACAATTTTTTTGGTAAAAGTAAAATTTAATATTAATTTAAAAAACAAAATATTTGCGCTAAATTATAACCAATAAATTAATTTTCATGAAAGTATTTAAAAAAAAAATAATAAATTAGAAACATAATTTCCGAGGTGTCATAAATAACTTTAATTCGTCCTCTGTAATCTTAGACCTTCTTTCTTGGTGTTGTTGTACGATCGGCGTGATCACATCAATCAACAGTTTCTTCAATTCACCAGTCAATAAGTTCCCACTAGTATATGCTGCACGAACTTCTTTCAACTTTTCATCATCTTCCAAGAAGAAAGTTAAATACTGATAAGAGATATCAACATCACAGTTGCCGCCTAATTTCCGATGTTCTTCAACAGTCGTTTGTCCACCAGAAAACGCGTGTTTATTAACTTTGTTTTTTAATTGTTTCGGAGTATCTGTAAGGTAAAGAGTTGAGTTTGGATCTGAAGCTGACATTTTTGTTTTAGCTCCTTGCAAAGCTGGGAAGAAAATTGAATGCATGAGAGCTGGTTTTTGGAAACCTAGTTTTGGAGCTACATCTCTGGTCATACGGAAATATGGATCTTGATCTATCGCACACGGAATGAGACAAGGCACTTTTTTTCCTTCAAAAATATGGGGAAAAGATGTTGAGAGACAAGGTGTTGCTTGAACTGATGGAAAACTAATTTTGCCTATTACATCACTATCCCCAAAACCAAAGATTCCTTTCACTTGATTAAATGTCACACACTTTTGGATCCTTATCATGTTTCTGTAAAAATCTGGACATTGGCTAAAATATTTAAAAAAAAAACGATAAGACATCTATCAATAAATTGTATCTATTTGTTTTCTTACCCAATATAATCTAAATCTGAGAAAATAAAAGTTTTCTCCACATCAAATCCAATAGCAATAATATCTTTAGCATTTTCATACGCCATTTTATGAGCCTCTTCAACTTTGATATCTTTCCACAAAGTTTTCTCATCATCAGTCAACTGGATAACAAGAGGAACATTAAACACATCCTGAAGCCATTTGCAGAACAAGAAAGGTATCAAGTGTCCTAAATGCATTGAATTTGATGATGGACCACGACCAGTGTAGAGGTAAAAAGGTTTCTTTGCTTCATATTGATTGAGAATGGAATGCATATCTCTGTGTGAGAAGAAAATACCTCTCCTTAAGAAATGGTGAGCCTTTTTTCCAGTTACTGCTTCAAAACGGGTAATTAGTTCTGCATCTATTTTGCTACTTCCAAAACGTTCTACAAAAAAAAATTATACAATATTAGAATAGTTATTTATATAACCGGTTAATATTATGGTTTAACGAATGGATTTTTAATTAAAATATATTTAAACTCGCGACTTAAACCTTAATTTTATCCGCGAGTGCAATTTAAACACATTACTTTAATTTTAAATTCAAAGAAAAGTTCCAATAAAAATAATAACAATCTTTATTGTCACTAAAAGGGAACAAATGGCGATCGACCATAAGGTCTTTCTGCCAGTGAATACTATGCTTTAGGTATACACTATTAGAAAAAAAAGAAAAAAAGGTAAGGTGCAGTGTGCTGGGATGATTAGTAGTCGTATTCGTCATATTCGTCGTAAAGGTTCCATTTTCCGTGTTTTTGTTTACGAGAAGCATGCCGTCCGGCCATTATTGTGTTGTTGCCATGACAACGAGCAAATTGTTGATTCGTACGTTAAAATTTTGTTAAGAAAATTGTGTCTGAATAATTTGTGTTTTATTAATCATAACTGGATACATCCGAAGAATTATTAGATGGTGGCGCAATTGCGGAAAGATTACTCCCGCAAAAATCAAGAGATTTATACAAAAAGAATGTATAAGTTTTGTGATTGGTGATCACAAAGAACATCATCGAAGTCAACATTTAGGGTTATGTTTACGGAGCCCGTAAGTGAGTTATTTTGATGCGTTGCCCTGAATACTTTTATTTCACTAGTGCAATAAATGGTTATTTCACTAGTGAATAACCATTGTTTTATTGATCAAATGTTTTATTGAAAAAAAAAATTCAATAGTTAGTCAGAGGTAGTGATGTTTTTCACAAAATTTATTGCACCATTTAAATAGGATAAAAATAGACAAAGAACAAACAAAAGATAAGTTCACTAAATTAAATTGTTATTTTGAGTTTCATTGATAGGGACAATTAATTCACTGTTTCATCATAAATGAAACAATGTTGTGTAATAAGAAATAGTTTCTAAAAAGAAATTCTTAGTTTTGTTTTTTAAAGAAATCCCTGCCTATGCATCATGCATGCATCAGCCACTGAAATACATACTAACTGGAACGAGCGCTGCCTCGTCGCTTGTGCGAGCAGTGACAGAGCATCACAAGGGGTCTCTCGTATCGCTCTGTCTTCGTCTAGTACAGTCTTAGTAAAAAACCTAGTGTATAGTATAAATATATCTATATTATTTTATACATGTAATATATAATACAAAAAGAAAATTATTATATATATATATATAATAATTTAATATCCTAAAGAAGAACAACTATCCCACAACAGTACTTAGGAAGTTGTTGTTCTCCAATCCTACAAGACAACCTGTCGCTGAGGTGGTCGCAGAGGACGACACGAAAATATTCAAGAGCTTACATTTTGTAGAATCATTGTCCCCCAGAATAAAATCAATTTTCAAGAACAAGAGCCCAGCCATTATAGCGGATAAATGTTATAACACCATCAGCAGATCTTTCAGTCGCCTTAAAGATTCAACCCCCACGTTAATGCAATCAAATGTAATCTATTGCATTCCGTGTGCCGAGTGTGAGCTTGTGTACGTTGGTCAGACCGGCCAAAGATTGTCATCCAGACTGGCCAATCACAGAAGTGATTGTAGACTAAAACCCCACTCTTGCGCCTTAGCAACACATTGCAATGACAAGGACCATAGGGTCAATTACAATGACCTGAAAGTTCTTGCAAGGGAGCCAAGCTTATCTAAGAGACTTTTCTTGGAAATGTGTTTCATTCATAACGCCGGTGCAGCCATGAACTCAAGGAAGGACATGGACGGGTTGGGCAATATGTATGTTTGGCTCATGACTTGGGCGACGTCTAGACACAGTTAACTTGATGGGTGGTTTCTGTTTTGCTATTTATTTTCTATTTGTGCTGCGGTTTTCGTGGTCTCTAGTAGTTCTACTATTATACAATTTTTTCTTAAATGGGGGTCGTTGAGCTCCTGTTTTTCTAAGAAGATCTAGGGATCGTCCAGATTGCCTGGGTTTCTGGGAAACTGCGACGTAGTGGCGGTTTCAAACAAAAAAATTTTTCGAACTGTATGTCTTCAAACATTAGTTAAATATTCTTTTTCCTGTGTGCTTGTGACTCCTGTGTCCTTCTAATGTCACGATCTTTCCCAATGCGCACCTTCGCAGCTCAATTAAAGGGAAAAAAAAATTTGTTTTTTTTTTCAACTTGAATTTATTTTAATAGAACGAAAAGGTTTTGTTGGTTTCCTCGTGCTGTGCCGATCGGGTTGGTGTCCGACATTTTGTAAACTAAATACTAAATTTCAAACACCGAAATTAAAATTCACCATGGCTCGTTTTACAGCAACGATTATGTAACCCACATTGCTGGTCAAGTTATATGATGTTACACGTCTTAATTAATTGTTCATTACCTTCTTTGTAAGTAATCAATAACATCTTTCACTGGTTTTTTTGTAATTTTCTGTAATAATTTTGTAGGTCTTGAAAAAGATTTAATCAATAAATCGAAACGTCGACTTAAGAAGAATTTGAGTTTTTTCTTTGAATCGTATCACCCGAATTCTACCGTTTGCGTAGTAATTTTTATAAAATTTACTCTTTAACTAATAACGATTGTTATTACCCCCACTCTTTATATATATATATATATATATATATATATATATATATATATATATATATATATATATATATGTATATATATGTTATTGATTACTTACAAAGAAGGTAATGAACAATTAATTAAGACGTGTAACATCATATAACTTATATATATATATATATATATATATATATATATATATATATATATATATATATATATATATATAATACTTGTAGCACATGACAAAATATTATTAGTTTTAATATTATGTATTTACATAGTGTGGATCAGTGGCGGCTCGCCCATAAGGGCTGCAGTGCTGCAGCCCTCCCGCCAAAATAAAAACATTTTTTTACTTATCGTCGAAATATACTAATCGAGTAAGGTACCGTCACTGAACTAGAAAGGGGTCAAAAGTCCAGATTTCTTGAAAATTAAGAAAAATTGTCAAAAAATGCGGTTTACGTCTTGAATTTTTTCCAGTGAATTGAACAAAAAATTAGGTTTTTTTGACGAGCCTTACCAATTTCCGCCCCCGCAGGGGGCGGCTGTAGGTGCGTTTACTTTTTCACCTTTTCCGTAAAAACTCCGTTCCTCTTGGGCGTCGAAACGGGAAATGGTCATTTTCTGTTGTAAAACTGAACAGGCCTTCGACCCGTGTCCGTCTGCCGCTCGCAAGTCCCACATGGCGTCCTCTAGGTGCCAAAAACAGGAGATCGTTTCTAGCACCTTTGAGGAGCAATTTTGGTCCGCGGCTCGATTTTTTTACTGCGTTCTCTTGCCGCGTCGATTTCACGTTTTTTGACGTCATGCGGAAAAGTACGCGACCGTCGGTTCACCCGGTGCGGCGGAAAATGTAAGCGAAAAAAACCGTTTTTCTCATCACATCTGTGGACGCCGTTCTCTTGATTGAAGAGCGCCGTGTCTCCAAACCGGTTCGTTCGATGCGAGATATTTACCCGCAACCGGCGGTGGAAGAATCTGGTACCTTCGGCATCCTGTTCCCACTCTGGGTCAATTTTAACACAAAAATCGAAAAAACGCGATGTTTTTTTCACCTAATTTGCGGGGATCCCTCTCCCGGGATACCCAACAGTCGGATCGGGACCGGACTGGCACCAATCGATTCGGCATAGTGTCTTTAAGTTTGTTTTGGAGTTTAATTGCTATTGCGTGCCGGATGGCGCCGGGAGGCCCGAAAAACCATGTTTTGCAGAAGTACGCGAGAATCCTCTGGGATTCGCTAAATTAAATAGCAGGGCCTCGCGGTGGTGGTTTCTGAATATAGAACGAAAGGGTCTATAAGGCGATAGGAACGATGCATCGCTCGATCGCATTTGGGGGTCTCGACGCCCGTCCAAACTCGAAACGAATTTTTCAAAATTGAGCAAATTGAAACCTTCAATATTCGGTGAAATGTTTTAGAATTGTATTGCTCTTTTCAGGAATTATAGCCCCACGTGTCTACTTTCGAACGACACCAGTCTCGGCGCATTACACCTCCGGGGACGTTCCGCAGGCCCCAATTCGCGAAGTCACTTTTTTTTCACCTCTTCAAACGGAAACGCTTAAAAGAAAATTTACATTTCCAGTCCAACAAGTGCATGCCCGGTGAAAAGGCCAACAGTATGGCGTTTGAATTTCTCAAATCCATCAACGGCTTCGCACTCCAGGTCAAAAATACTACGACCATTGCTTGCCGCTGAATCGCCAATTTACAGTTACAGCTGATCATTCTGACACTATTTTCGCTCAGGTTATGTGGAAATGTCATTGTTGAAGTTTATCCGTTTATGATTATTCGTGTGCTTGTGAAAAGATAAAATTAAAGAAAAGAATTTAAATCAAAATTCTGATTTTTCGCTCAATGTTAGGTTGAAATTCAAATAAAATTCAAAGAGATATCTTGAAATCTCTAAATTGCAGATTTCGGCGACTCTGGCTCTTGATTAGCAACACATAGCAACGTCGAAATTCGCATTTTTTCACAAATTTCTACAAGAAAACGAAGTTTTTTCACTTTTCTTTTAGCAGATTCTTAAAATTCAGACCATTTGACATCAGAAACAGTTGGTTCCCTTCACATTTGAATTCCAAAATTTATTTCATAATCCGCGATATTTACGAGTTCTTTTTAAGAATAATTGGAGCTTTTAAATTGAATTTAGATTCCAACGGTACAACACGCGTCTTCCTCGAATGTATATCAACAGAGTTATTGGCGAAAAGCTGTCAGTTTTACCATTTCACTGCGGAAGGAACAGCCATTTCAATATTTATTGACATTTTCGATTCAAATTCGAATACAACTCATCAAGTTCTATTAAAATATGTTGCATGAATTTTCTGCGGCTGATTCGTGATTCGGATAATTTTACATGGGGGACGATGTAAGTTTTTCGGTCATCTGGTGATTTAAAATCCATTTTTCAAACGGTGGGAATTAAGAGTATTCTACAAGAATAGTTAAAAATTACACATTTAATTTGGAATCTAAAGGTGTATTCCTCGACTTCCTAGCGGGTATAACAAGAGAGTTTTTGTTGAAAAACGGTCAGTTCTACCACTTGACGGCTGAAGGAAAAGCCATCTCGAAATTTATCGGGATTTTCTTTTTAAAATCGAATAGTGCTCATTGAGACCCATTGAAATGTGCTGCATGCAAACTTTTTGCGGCTGATAGCCACGACATGACGAACGTTTAGAAATGTGTGTTAAATAATTTTAACACAGATAAATAGAGCGCACTTTCGTTAACAAACGCATTAAGTTTTATATAGTTTACAAGAGTTATATATAAATTGTACATGTTTCTATTGAAATTTACATATTTGTGGTCGATTGTCTTGACACAGGATTTTTTTAATAAAGAAATACTTGCAAATATATTTTTTTGTTCAATTTTCCGAAGTCTAAGAAACATGCATTTAGCGCTATTTTATAGAGCACATTTTCATCTAAAAGTTGTGTCATTTTCATTTTTCCAGTGCGAACCGTTTTGGCGGAAGGGCCCATTTAAACCCGTGTAAATTGAGTGACGAAATTCAGAGAAGGGGAATTCAACCCTTCTAAAATTTTTTCAATTATATATTTTTTACTTTTGCGACCAAACCGAAGGTTTTTACAAAATTTTCAAAAAATACTTTTTTGTAGACACCGACGTCTTACATACGGATATCCCGGTTATAATTTTCCACCTTGAGGCGTTGACGAGTTATTTGCAAATAAGCTGTGATGCAAAAATAAGCGGAGCGTTCAAAATTATCAGCTTCTTCTTCAACTTCTGGTGGATACCCACATTCAGTACAAGTTTCATTGAAATCCTTCAAGGATTAATATATTTTTTCGCAATTTTTGAATATTTTGAAATTTTCGCGTTCGAATTTGATCGGAATTCATGATTGACATGTCTGGATTTGTTAAAAAAATGATTTTAGTATGTTTCACACAACGTGGAACAATAAAATTTCACACATTTGTAGAGAATTAGCCAATCTATGATATCTTTCAGTTAGTTTTGCAAAATATTTTATCTGGCGGCGGCCGTCGCCCCTCAAACTCGATCATAATAGAAATTAATAAATTCAAATAGCTATAAAATGAAAACTGCAAGAGATATATTGAAATTTCTTTCAGATCTGTATAGATTATACATTTTTCTATTGAAATTGAAGTTTTGGTATCTTCGTGGCCGATAGCCTGGACACGTAATTTTTTCTAATAAAGAAATACTTATTGAAAATTTACAAATATATATTTTTTTCAAAGGCTCCGAAGTTGCATGCATTTAGCACAATTTAATATTTTGTCTTTCTTTGAATTTTATATTTTAAAATACCATTTGGTTTTACCATTGGTTTTACCTTGGTTAGATTTGGTTGCCCGCCGCGAAGCGGGAAGATAAATCAAGACAACATACGCGCGGCAGCGCGAACTCTCGGTCCAATGTAGGACAAAGTGGCAAGGACCGTTGGTTTTACCTTGGTTAGATTAGGTTATCCGCCGCGAAGCGGGAAGATAAATTAAGACAACATATGCGCGGCAGCGCGAACTCTCGGTCCAATGTAGGACAAAGTGGCAAGGACCGTTGGTTTTACCTTGGTTAGATTAGGTTGTCCGCCGCGAAGCGGGAAGATAAATCAAGACAACATACGCGCGGCAGCGCGAACTCTCGGTTCAATGTAGGACAAAGTTGCAAGGACCGTTGGTTTTACCTTGGTTAGATTAGGTTGTCCGCCGCGAAGCGGGAAGATAAATCAAGACAACATACGCGCGGCAGCGCGAACTCTCGGTCCAATGTAGGACAAAGTGGCAAGGACCGTTGGTTTTACCTTGGTTAGATTAGGTTGTCCGCCGCGAAGCGGGAAGATAAATCAAGACAACATATGCGCGGCAGCGCGAACTCTCGGTCCAATGTAGGACAAAGTGGCAAGAACCGTTGGTTTTACCTTGGTTAGATTAGGTTGTCCGCCGCGAAGCGGGAAGATAAATCAAGACAACATACGCGCGGCAGCGCGAACTCTCGGTTCAATGTAGGACAAAGTTGCAAGGACCGTTGGTTTTACCTTGGTTAGATTAGGTTGTCCGACGCGAAGCGGGAAGATAAATCAAGACAACATACGCGGGAAGATAAATCAAGACAACATACGCGCGGCAGCGCGGACTCTCGGTCCAATGTAGGACAAAGTGGCAAGGACCGTTGGTTTTACCTTGGTTAGATTAGGTTGTCCGCCGCGAAGCGGGAAGATAAATCTAGACAACATATGCGCGGCAGCGCGAACTCTCGGTCCAATGTAGGACAAAGTGGCAAGGACCGTTGGTTTTACCTTGGTTAGATTAGGTTGTCCGCCGCGAAGCGGGAAGATAAATCAAGACAACATACGCGCGGCAGCGCGAACTCTCGGTCCAATGTAGGACAAAGTGGCAAGGACCGTTGGTTTTACCTTGGTTAGATTAGGTTGTCCGCCGCGAAGCGGGAAGATAAATCAAGACAACATACGCGCGGCAGCGCGAACTCTCGGTTCAATGTAGGACAAAGTTGCAAGGACCGTTGGTTTTACCTTGGTTAGATTAGGTTGTCCGCCGCGAAGCGGGAAGATAAATCAAGACAACATACGCGCGGCAGCGCGAACTCTCGGTCCAATGTAGGACAAAGTGGCAAGGACCGTTGGTTTTACCTTGGTTAGATTAGGTTGTCCGCCGCGAAGCGGGAAGATAAATCAAGACAACATACGCGCGGCAGCGCGAACTCTCGGTTCAATGTAGGACAAAGTTGCAAGGACCGTTGGTTTTACCTTGGTTAGATTAGGTTGTCCGACGCGAAGCGGGAAGATAAATCAAGACAACATACGCGGGAAGATAAATCAAGACAACATACGCGCGGCAGCGCGGACTCTCGGTCCAATGTAGGACAAAGTGGCAAGGACCGTTGGTTTTACCTTGGTTAGATTAGGTTGTCCGCCGCGAAGCGGGAAGATAAATCAAGACAACATATGCGCGGCAGCGCGAACTCTCGGTCCAATGTAGGACAAAGTGGCAAGGACCGTTGGTTTTACCTTGGTTAGATTAGGTTGTCCGCCGCGAAGCGGGAAGATAAATCAAGACAACATACGCGCGGCAGCGCGAACTCTCGGTTCAATGTAGGACAAAGTTGCAAGGACCGTTGGTTTTACCTTGGTTAGATTAGGTTGTCCGCCGCGAAGCGGGAAGATAAATCAAGACAACATACGCGCGGCAGCGCGAACTCTCGGTCCAATGTAGGACAAAGTGGCAAGGACCGTTGGTTTTACCTTGGTTAGATTAGGTTGTCCGCGGCGAAGCGGGAAGATAAATCAAGACAACATATGCGCGGCAGCGCGAACTCTCGGTCCAATGTAGGACAAAGTGGCAAGGACCGTTGGTTTTACCGTGGTTAGATTAGGTTGTCCGCCGCGAAGCGGGAAGATAAATCAAGACAACATACGCGCGGCAGCGCGAACTCTCGGTTCAATGTAGGACAAAGTTGCAAGGACCGTTGGTTTTACCTTGGTTAGATTAGGTTGTCCGCCGCGAAGCGGGAAGATAAATCAAGACAACATACGCGGGAAGATAAATCAAGACAACATACGCGCGGCAGCGCGAACTCTCGGTCCAATGTAGGACAAAGTGGCAAGGACAGTTGGTTTTACCTTGGACGGTTGGTTTTGCTAAGTGTTCCTAATTGTCTAAAAGCAAACTTACTATAATTGGAGGAGTGATATTGGAAATCAAGAGTTGCCAACCTTCATAAAAGGAGGTTACTTTATATGATGAAGTGAAGTTAATAAGTAAGGCTTGCAATTTTGACGAAAAAGAAGACAACAATGTAACTTTAACAAATAGTTGGTGAGATTATGTTTGAGTATGTTGGTAACTCAAAAACACAAGATACCAACTTGATTAAAACAATATGTTGGTTATGTTGAACGTCAAAGTTGACAACATGAATATTACTTAATCAATTTAAAGGTTATAAAAGTTTTAGTGAGATTTTCAGTAACTTTTTACTCCACAGCTGATTTTCTATCGTCCATGTTGTACACCTTAGGAACTAATATCACATCGTCAGATATAGTAACCTTTTTATGAACGTTGGGAACTTTTCATTTCTAATATCACTCCTTAAATTAAAGTCACTTTGATTTCAGACAATTGGTAACATTATATGATTAAGTACATCTCAAAAGTGTTTGATTATATTATTTTACAAACCTGACAGCATTAATATCATTTGAGACGGATGAATTATTAGTTAATATTCTGTGCAGTAGGAATTGTACATCTTGCAACTCATACAACCTTAGCTGATGCGCTTTCTACAAGAATACTTTCTACGCGCAGCTCGCAATTCTGATTACTCTTTCATATACAAATGTCAAAATTCATTAAACACTTTCACCCTCATCAATTATTCTACCTTTAGCAACTATTCCATTCTTTTCAACTCTTCCATCCACAAAAACTATTCCATTCCGAAAAATACGATCCACATGTACTAGTTATAAACTATTCCATTAGTATATAATTATGCCGACGACACAATGGTATTCGCTGACTCTCTTGAAGGACTCCAAACACTAGTGAACAGAATTGTAGCGGCTAGTGAAAAATATGGACTTAACATTAATAACAACAAAACAAAATTCATGGTCATTAGCAAAGACAATATAGCTAATGCAAATCTCTACGTTCACAACCAACAAATAGAGAGAGTGAGACAAACAACATACTTAGGTACACTTGTGAATGAAAACTGGGACAATAGCCAAGAGATAAAATGTAGAATTGGAAAAGCCCGAGCTGCCTTCAATACAATGAATAACCTCTACAAAAATCACGAACTACATCTTGAAACCAAAGTACGCATGTTGAGGTGCTACATTTTCCCAATATTACTTTACGGAGTCGAGTCCTGGACACTAAATGATGCAACAACAAAAAAGCTTGAAGCCTTTGAGATGTGGCTATATCGACGTATCCTGCAAATATCTTGGAAAGACCGGGTAACAAACATCGAAGACCTCCACAGGACGAAGAAAGAGAAAGAGATCATGGACACCATCAAAACCCGCAAGCTCCAATATCTAGGCCACATCATGCGGAACGAGACAGATACGCCCTATTACAAGCCATCATTCAAAGCAAGATACACGGAAAACGAAGACCTGGACGGAGGAGAATTTCAGGGTTGCAGAATCTCAGGGCGTGGTACGGGAAGACTTCGAACGAGCTCTTCAGAATAGCAACCAATAAAGTGAAAATAGTCATGCTCATCGCAAACATCCGAAATCGGATATGCACATGAAGAAGAAGATACATTTTACAAAAACATATTTTTCCGATCGTAGTATATTTATTTTTTGAATCGTAGGTAATAAATAACTCGATAGGCGCTCTGTATATGTGTATTGTGTAATTTAGTGCGGTTGTATATTCATATCTCGGGCTGCAGTCAGTGCAGACCGAGTCTCGCCGCGTAATTAGTGTATTGAGCTGGTTACCCCCACCCGCGATATACGTTTTCGTAATATGTATATCGTGGGCAATTGAAAAGTGGACAATTTAAAACAAAGTATTAATAAATAAGTAGTTCTTAGCTATACACATAGACAGTAAGATAGTTATTTTTGAATTTAATTATTGAATTAAATTTTAATTACATTTTTATAGAAATGAACGAAGCAAAAAATTCAGGTATGCATTTGCAGAAGATCAACTTTGCACGACTGGAATTTCAAGAAAAAATTGAAATTAAATCATTAGGAGGGTTCATTCCAGATTTAAATATTTGTCCAGTGTCACAAACTAATTCAAATAATTATGACCGAAAATTTAATTTCAACATTTATATGAAAGCATAATTGGTTAACAGGTTGTCACTGAATTAAAAAATTCAATATGTTGTGGATTCAATGAAAATGCGGGTTTTTCAACTCGAATAAATACTTATAATTTTTTCCACCCCTCCTACAAACATCATCCACGAACCGCCACTGGTGTGGATAAATACTTGATTTGGTTTGATACAACTAGCTTTTCGCTCTGACTGTATCACATCCTCCCACTCTCAAATTCACTGTTGGCTAGACAAGGAGGGAGGGCTCCCCTTGGGACCTCTCTCTCTCTGCTCGCACAAGCGACGAGACAGCGCTCGTTCCAGTTAGTATATATTTCAGTGGCATCTGCTATTGGCTATGTGCACGATAGTAGCGCCCCTATTCGCAACTATTCGGGATTGTCTTTTTAAAATAAATAAAGTAATCAAAATACAGACAGCTAGAAAGATGGCTAATAGTATTTTTAGGGGATTTTCTTAAAAACAATATATGGAAAATAGATGTTTTTGAAAGTGTAAAACACAATATAAATTGTAGCTCGTATGGTGGCTCCATCTGGCCAAAAGACTAAATTAACAGTTGCAGACGCTAGATTTCGTAAGACTGAATGAAATAATAATGATATTAACGCACCCAACGCTGAAAAACGTCAAGCCAGATTTTTATTTTCATTGGAAAAATAGAAATCAGTCTTTGATGGAAACTGTACATTTTTTCATAGCGAATCTTATTAATAAAAATTCAAAATTGCTAAATGAAAAATCAGCAAAATTTAGGAGTTCTTGATCATTTTTTTATTGATGAAATACCAACAAATTCTTGGTCTTTTATTTCGGTAGATTAATCCTTATACGATTTTTCATCTTTGCAATAACTTTTATCTTCCTTTCTTTATATCCACTTGGATTTCACCATCACAGTGATCACTGTAAATGAATCTATTACAAATAAAGGTTGTTTCTCTACAATTTAATTCAGAAAACACATTTACTTGACATTCTAAATTGACCCCCAAGAGGTTAAGTTTGATTTAATTCATTTCCTAGTTCAATAGGGAATATGCACGTTTTTTTAAATATTTTTACGTCACCGCTTAAGTTACTGCTTCAAAATGCTGTAATTAAGTTTAAAAAAATATTGGAACGAAGTTCCTTTAGGGAGGTCTCGGTAGGAGCGGTTCGGCAGAAAACGTTACGTTACATACTATGTCCTCATATGCTGTCCTCGTTCACTGTCCTCGTACGCTGTCCGTTACGCGCCCTTTCTCTTTCTCTCGGTGTATATTTCTATAATACCTGCTCTCTCTTTCTTTCGCAGAGTGACAGACAAGCGTGGTCTGTTTATAGCCTTAAAACTAAACAAGAAGAAGAAATAAAAATTGGTCAAACGTATTTTTCTTTTTTGTTTTAATTCATAGGAGAGTTATATTGTTTATATTATACTCATTATTTTAATTAGATTTTGAGAAATGGAAAGTCAAGAAAGGATACAAAATACTGAAAAAAGTAAGTTAAATAAAACTTATAAAATAAATATAAATATAAAAATAATAAAAATAAAACTGTACAATTTGAAGCAATTGCTAACTGTTTCTCACACACATGTACACATGTTTATCGTACATGTAATTTGAGTGATTGATATTTACTATATTTATATATGTCGTAGTCATATAGTGAAATCAGTCAGATTGTTTAGAACTGAGCCATTGCATGATCTCTGTCGGCAGTTCATGTAGCTCATGAAATCTCATGCAAGCTTAGCTCGTGAAATTTTATGAGGAACTAGTTTAACTGGGATTTACACTATCTTTCTTACCGATTCGGCGTTTCCAGAAATGCCTAAGTGCTGTCATCTGATAGTATAAAGCTACATGTCTTAATTATCAGACCTATTAATAAAGAGATAAATAAAGAAACATTCAATTTAAGATGGTTTCACGAACTAGCTAGTTTCAAGTATTAAGTATTTCAAATTGAATACACGAACTGACAGCAGATCATGCAATAACTCGGTTTTACACAATCTAACAGATTGCATTACATCAATAGGACATTTACATTTTAGAGAGACAATATTGAAATCACAAGATCAGCGTCAAAAAGAGTATAGACAGAAAAAAAAGGAAAAAGGAACAAAAGTAATTATAAAAAATACAGATTTAGAAAAGTAGGTTACAATTTTATAATTTGATGTGATTGCTTACTGTTTACATGGGTTTATCGTACATGTGATTCAAGTGTTAGCTAATTTTGTTTACTATATTTATATATATTATAGGGAGACTATAGTGAAATCACAGGCACAGTGCCAAAAAGAGTATCGATACAGAGAAATTTTACAAACTACAGATTTAGAACATGCTGAAAGCGTTCAAATATGCAAAGATAAATTAAATCAAAGAAGAAATGTGTTGAACCTGAATCATTAGAACCATCGAAAGAAGATTCATTACTGTATATTTTATATTCATTTCGAAAATAATGAAGAAACTGAAAAAGTAATATTCAGTCACTTCCTGAAGAATTAAATTGAATCATCAGGTAATAATGAAGCTCAGCAAGTAATTAGTCCAAGTTTTCAATCATTCCAAGCCCCATACGAGGAACATGATGAATGTTCAATGCCAAATGTGTTATTCCATCCTGACAAAAACATTGCTGGCGACGGTAATTGCCATACATCTCTTATAAGAATTTTACAAGTCAAATATCAGCATCGTTTCTTCGACAGCAACTTTATAATTCACCTTACTTAAATGCATGCCAAAATCCAACTAGTGCAAGATAAATACTTTGTAGTGGGTTTGAATATGGAGATTTAGATTGTTTATTCATATTTTCCAGAACATACAAACAAAATAGGGCACACAAACACTTTCATTATTTGAATAATAATTCAAAAAGAGAAGTTCGATTCTCTCTTCGTTTCCGGGAACTTCGTTTCTGACGGGGGTCCCATGACCGCATACGTTTTTTTTAAATAGGGAGAAATTTTGAGCTGTTTAAACGCCGCCATTTTCGCCCGGTCTGCTGTGGTAAATGACGTCATCCATCCATCCAACGCCGTCCAATGACATACAAATGTAAACAATACTTGTTTATATGGTTTTTTACGTCATTTTCGCTTTAACCAATGGTGTTGCGTTTTACAAATTTGAATTTCCTTGCTTAATTTGCACTTTAATATTAATTAATTAATTTTTAATAAAAGAAATTAATTATTAATTTTAAATAATTAAAAAGATATTAATTTTCAGAAGGGGCAGTTGCCAGGGACCAAAATTCCAACCGAATTTTAACCAAATTTGGTGGTGCGAAAAGCGTTTGTTAAATAAATTTACTTATTGTAGATTGTAGATATGGTGGTGACGACTTGTACTGCGACCTTTATAGATCTATTGTACCCCACCCTCCTCCTCCAAGTGTTGGTGTACTTACCCATTTAGAGCGCCTCCTCTAATCCTGATTCCTTTAGGAATCTCAGGATCTGGGTGGGATTCAAGGCCTGCAGCTCCTCTGTGTTCAAGCAGTGAGCCCCAAGGTACATCTGTCTCTTGCGGAGTAATGCTCCGCAGTCTTTGAACAGATGTATGGGGGTTTCCTCTGCTAAGCCACAGAATCTGCATCCATCATCCTCCTCTAGGCCTTGAGATGTTTCCTAAGTCTGCAGTGTCCCGTCAGGGCTCCTGTCAGAATTCTGAGCTTGTTCCTGCTTAGTTTCAGGCAAGCTTTAGTTCTCTTCTGGTTAAAAGATCCCAGCATCACTTTGGATTGCCTTAGCCCTGGAAGTTCTTCCCAGGTTTTCATCCATTTTCCTCTTATTTCTTCATCTAAACTTTTGCGGATGGTGTTCGCGCTCATACTGCAAAAGGGTTCCGGACCTATAAAGGGGCTACTTGATCCATTGTTTGCTAGGTGATCGGCTTCTTCGTTTCCGTCTATACCAGTGTGTCCTGGTACCCAGTATACCGCTACTTTATTATCCCTGCCAAGCTTGTTCAGCTTCCCCACACAGTCCCATACCAGTTTCGATCTGATGGTGTATGGGCTAATGGCCTTGATGGCTGCTTGGCTATCTGACAGGATAGCAATTTGTTTTTTGCGGTAATTCCTGTCGAGGTTAAACTGTGCACATCTTTCGATTGCATGTACCTCTGCTTGGAAGATACTTGGGGATGTTCCCATGGATTCGGAGTATCTGGTACGAGGTCCAAACACTCCTGCACCAGTGCCTTCCTTTGTCTTCGAACCATCTGTATACCACTTGATGGCATTTTGCTCTATGTGGTATGCTGAGGATTCGTCGCTGCAATCGGCTTTACTACTACACATTGCTGTGTAGTTTTTCTCGAAGTGATATTTGCATACCATTTCGTCTTTTGGTACTTCCAGCCAGGGGATCTTGGCAGCGAGGCTGTTTCGGTCTCTGCTCCCGATTATTTTACCTCTGCCCATTCCTTCCTTGCTGAACTTTACGATCGCCGATCTGGCGGCGCTCTCCACCACAAGGTCATTTGGAAAATACTAGGAGCAAAACTTACTCCTGACGGGTACCGACTATAGTCAATCAAGACAACTGAAAGATACTCAAACATCAAAATTGATATTAGAAAAAGACGAATTAAATTCTTCGGAAACATCGATAGACTACCGAATACCTAACCAAAAGAATACTAAAAAACTAACCAAAAGAATACTAAATTACATATCATCACTCAAAAGTACAACACCATGGATAAAAGAAGTACAAAAAGACATGCTATCCGCTAACATAACCAACACATCAGACAAAGACTCCTTCCATAACAAAGTGAACAACTGGGAAGTCCCACCAGAACAAACAAAACCTAAACCTTACAGACCTAAATGGTCTGACGAAAGAAAATTGGCATTTTCCAATAGAATGAAAGAATACTGGCAAAATAAGAACATCAAGAAGTGAGTCAAAGTGCTTAACTTTTTCCAATATTGGGAAAATACGCTATAAATAAATAATAATAATAAAGACTTAAATATATACCGAATATATATGACACACATCATTTAAAGTAAATAGGGAATAATAACGAATATATAGGGTTTACATGACTAAGTATATGCCGAATATAAACAAACAAAATTTAGATGCTGGCATCTTCATGCTGACATCTACTTTTTAAACTAAATGGTAAAAATGGTAAAATAAAGGAGTAAAATGTTTAAATATCGTTAATTTTTAACAATAAAAATGTATATGCAAAAAATTCTTTGAGGGTAATTACACGATTACCCCACAACCACCCTCCTCGAAACCACCACTGCTGGTATCCCAAAAAACTTGTAAGTTAGGACACTCGTAACTCGAGGTGTCACTGAATATAATAAGCTTCAGTAGGTTTATTGTTAAATTACAAAAGAATTAATTATTTCATAAATACAAAATTAAGTTAAAGCCTTAATATTGGTTAAATACCCTTGTTGGAATTATTTAGTCAAAAACACAAATAAAACTTACTTATTAATTTATCATAATCTATTCCAGTGTCAGCTTTGCTAACCACATTCCATGGATCCACAAAATCGTCCTCTTCCTGTTTATTCTCATCCCCAATTTTCACTTCACCCATTTTAATTGCAATTTCAACAGCCATATGTTCCTCTAATTCTGCATGGAAAACCCAGGGAAAGGACGTCTCAGCAAAAAGCTAGGTTATACTGCACTGACCTGGCACTGACAGTCTGAGAATAAAATGATGCAATCTCGTAGTTCTTAGAACTACTACCTGTGTCGCACGTGGCACACCACATAGTTTATTTACAGTTAAAGTGGATGTCGAAAATTGGATATGTTTTATGGGTTCTATGACATAATAACGCGCGACTAAATAACACATTGAAAACTCCACAGTGACATGACTAAGCACTACGAAAACATCACACCTTAAATTATCACGGTAACGAATAAAAGAAGACAAAATATACACGTCAAAAATATCACATGAAACTAACACGTCGAAAATATCACAACATTATAACCATGGACATAGGAATATTTATTAATTCCTATGTCTGTGATAATACCACGTCGAAAATATAACATTTAGGATCACATTCTAATTATTATCACCACATATTTTAGGATGTGATATTTTCTGAAAGCATTGTTATGTTATAGTAATAATTTCGCCGCGTTGTTTAGTCGCGTATAGTTTTATCAGGACAGCAAGCATATTCTCTCTCAATTAATTGATTTCAAAGAAAAAAGCTTTATTGTTCAAACTAAGGTAACGTTTGCTTTGGCTAAAGCGGAGTTTTGTGCATGTAAGTCCTGACAGAAACTAACGTAAAAAGATAATGTTTTACAAGATTTTAACCACAGGTGGGCACAGTTAATCCAAAAGTTAACTTCGTTAATCGTTAACTCGTTAATAAAAAGTTAACTTCGTTAAAGCGTTAAAATTTCGAAAATTTAACGCAAGTTAAATTTAACCATCCAAAACGTGTACTGCTTTTGGTACCTTTTGGGATGGGATACATTGACAAATAAAACAAAAATAAGTAGATAGATTAATTGATTTAATTATTACAAGCGACAGAAGGGACTCGTTGACGTAATCTTTTAACAAGTTGAGGTGAAAACAAATCGCTTCTACTGCTAATGCTATCTGCACCAACATCGAATTGAGAATTCAAAGAAGAATTCAAATTCACAGCACTTGAAGAGGGCTTCAGAACGGTTTTCTTTTTCCCACGAGTTGACGCTGCTTTTACGTTTTCTTCAAACTGCACATATTTGGATGAATGCGTCATTTTTACATGTTGTTTAAGATTATTAACACTTTCGCTGCGGACGAAAATAAGTAGGCGTTCGCCGGGAGCTGAAATTGAGATATTTTTTTTAAATGAAATTTTCAGTCCGTAAAATAAAAACCTATTTTTTTTCAAAACAAAAACAATAATTCATGATGTTCAACCTAACAAAAGTAAAAAAAAATAAAACCAGAAAAAATAATAAAAAATATTGGTTATTATTATCCCTGTGGTTTATCATTTTTTTATATTTTATTGGTAATGGGAAATAAATAAATTATATAAGAACTTTATTTCCCATTACCAATAAAATATAAAAAAATGATAATAAAAAATGTATATTTTGAAAAACATATATATATATATATATATATATATATATATATATATATATATATACATGTATATTTTGAAAAACATATATATATACATGTATATTTTGAAAAACATATATTTGGGGTACGTATAACTTATTTTATGTATAATATGATTGTACAATAAAAAAATGAAACAGTAATTCATGATTTTCAACGTAACAAAAGTAAAAAAAACAGAAAAAAACATAAAAAATGTATATTTTGAAAAACATATAGTTGGGGTAAACATAACTTATTTTATGTACAATTGATTGATTGCAGAACAAAAAAAATAAACCTGATAAATAATAAAAACAACCATATATTTGTGATATATATTATTTTTTATGATAATTTTTGAAACACTCTCACAAACATAGGCCCAGCATATCTTTACATGTTTCACAATGGTAAATGGTGTCCTTCATTTTTTTTTGTTGGGCACATACTCGGCATCTTTTTTTTGCGTTTTCCCTTTATCGTTCGTTGCGTCGATTTTTGTCGACAAATGTTGTGTTCTTTTGTTCGTACCACGCAAATCTTTCTTCTCAGGAAGTATCTTTTCTAAAATATTTTGCCGATATTCATATAGTGACAATTTCCTGCCACTATATTTATTATACAGCAGGTAAGAATTTTGAAACAAAAGGTGTAAAATATGTACACCCAGCTTCTTGTACCACCGTACAGTCTTACGTTGAGACGGGTAGTAGGACATCAGTTGATCTTGGCGATCAATGCCACTCATAAACTCATTATATTTTATAATCGGCAAAGGCTTTTCTTTTTCTTGACCTCTTCTATTTGCAACATTTTGCATAGAATTTTGGAATTCCGTTGATATATACGTGACATCCCTTTTATCCTTCCACTTCCCAATCATGACGTCTCTCTTATATTTAGCAATGCTTTGCCCTTTTTTAATTTTGAAGTAATTACCTCTGCAGGTAGTCCCTTTCTACTCACACGTAAGGTTCCCGTAGAAAAAGTTCTTTGCTCGAGTAATAAAAATGCAAGTTCAATGGAGTTGTAAAAACTGTCCATATAAACCGAATGCCCTTGACCAAGTTTACCTGCCAACAGCTCTAAAACGACCTTTTGAGCATGGCCTTTGCCTCCCGTTATATCGTGCCGACCGGTATATACCATAAACTTTAGTACCAAACCATCTGGCTCTGTAAGCATATACAGTTTGATGCCATATTTATGCCTTTTGTTTTGAACATACTGACGAAAAACGAGTCTTCCCTTCCATAACACCATAGACTCGTCAAGTGAAAGGTTTTTATCTGGACAATAAAGATTATTCATCTTCTCGTTGAAATACGTTAGAATTGGTCTAATTTTATAAAGACGGTCTTGTGGTTCAGGTTCCCCAATTTCTGGGTTTCTGGCAAAATGCAGGCAACGCATTATTAGCAAATACCGATCTCGGCCCATATAGTTCGAAAAGCACGATAAATTATAAAGCCAATGCTTTTTCCAATAATCTTGGACTCGATTTAATTTGATGGTCCTCATGTGGAATGTCAAACCAATAAATACCAACAGCTCCTCCTTGGATAAAGGCTTCCAGTGGGATATCCTACTTCTTGGTGTTGACGTCTAGTCAAAAAATAAACTTCTGCATACTGATTGGTTTCGGCGACAATTTGATTTAGTAAATTATCGTCGAGTAATAGGCGAAAATAATCATATGGTTCTTCGTTTTCTGGTCTCAATAATAATTTACTTTCGTTCAAGAATGGAATTTCTGTCATGCCGTTACATTCATTCTGCCATGTATCGTCTTGCACGTTTTCTTCTGCAGATTCTTCATTTTCTTCATTCTCGGACTCCATTTCTTCTTCCGATGTTGGACCGTAATCTTCACTATCGGATTCAGATAAAAAACTTTCCATTTCTTCATCTGTAGACCCATTAGAGTCGGTAAAAGAAACTTCTCTACGGCGTTTGATGCCTGAAGGTCCCGGTTGGTTGTTATCCATTTTATAAGGGTCAACACAGAACGAAAGTTTGTAAAAAGTCGCCAACCACTACACTAAACACAAAAGAACAGCCCTTCACGAATGCTTGCACTGTACTGACTGTCTAAATACGGCTAAATAAGCCGGTTGTTTGTTATCCGTTTTATAAGGGTAAACACAGAACGAAAGTTTGTCAAAAGTCGCTAACCACTACACTAAACACAAAAAACAGCCCTTCACGAATGCTTGCACCGTACTGAATGTCTAAATAGGGCCAAATATGACTAAATAAGCAGAGGACGCGCATGTGCGTCATTCGCACATGGGAGGAGCTCAGTTGGACGCGCATGAGCGTCGTTCGCAGCGAAAATGAAACTAAATAAGCAGAGGACGCGCATGAGCGTCATTCGCACATGGCAAGGGCTCAGTTGGACGCGCATGTGCGTCGTACGCAGCGAGAGTGTTAAGACTAGACTGCGAGCCTTTATTGTACAAACTTTAGGCAAACACAGTTTGCATTCATAAATCAACTTCTGTTCTCCAAGTTTTGATTGAAATACAAAGTAATCAGTCAAGTGTGGTCAAGGATTTGATTCAGTTTCACTTTCAGAGCTTTGCGTACTTTGAGTAACAGTAGTGTTCATGACGTAAACTTGTAAATCTTCAACTATTTCCACCAACAACCAATACAAACGAAAAGGATAAATAAATGAAGAATGATAAAATATAAATGAAGTCGGTTAAAAATGATACAAACGCTAAAAAAGTCAGATTATTATAACTTGTCGTATTCACTCGCACAGAGCAAATAATCAACAGGATTGCTTTTTTTGGCTATGTAGTTTCTCGGCTCGGGATTTATGCTCTTTTGAGCAACAGCGCGGCGCCGCGCGAGTGTGCCCGCGTGGCGCGTAATTCAAACAAAAAATGACAACATGTCAACAAACAACCAATGTAACGGACTAAAGTTAACGGAAGTTCAATTTAACGGAAGTTAACAAGAGCATTAACATTTCTTTGTGTTAACTTAAAAGTTAATCAGTTAAGCATTTTGTTAACTTTGTTAATTAACGATTAACGGATTAACGAGTTAATGCCCACCAATGGTTTTAGCCTAGGTTAGATTAAAGGTTAGATAGGGTAATGTTAGATCAAATAAATCCGGACCATATATCGAAAAATAAGAAAAACTTTCGAAGCGACTTTCGGTAAAACCGGAGAATCGTGTATCTAAGGAGGGCGTCCTTATATGCACTAATTCGTTACATGCACGATTCTCCGGTTTTACCGCCAACGTATATAGGATTTAAAATAAACATTTAAATCCTTTTTTTAACTTTTTGTTTCTTTGAGGGAGCTAGGAAATATATTTGACTTTTGGGACAATTTTGTATTGGGCTATTAAATTAGCATGGGCGTCATTTTTTATTCTTTTATGACTGATTTGCTTTTGTAAATATTTCCAATATTTCTCATGCGTATAATTCATATTGGCAATAAAATCAAATATTATCTTAAAATTTAATATATTTAAATTTTAATTCGTATCTAATCAACCTAGTAACTAATTTATTGCAATATTATACAAATATTTATCGCTTGAGGGCAGAAGGTGGAGTATTTTCATAGCATTGAATGAAAGTGAGAGTTTTCTCAAATACATTTTTTTTTATCGAAGAAATAATTCGCATTCCTGCTTAACATAAAGTTTTTTAATGTCTCTAATTGTGGTACCCATAAGTTGACATGTTTTTCTAGTAGCACACCCAGGGACGTATATAGGTAGGGGCAACATGGGCACCTGCCAGGGCCAAGACAAAAGGGGCCCCAAAAAATTCCAAAGAATTCGTAATGAATTTTAAAGAAACCGGCGTTTTTCACATTTTTTTGGGAACCTGTCCGAAAATAGTATATTATTTGAGGCAAATAAGTAGCATCATTTAATTCATTAAAGGTGCAGGGTTTTTGTCTTGCCCAGGGTCCCATAAAAGCTAGTTAGGGCTCTGAGGACTTTATATAATCTGGAACTCTATAAGATCTATATTTAAATAATCTAGAGTTAGCAACAGTTTAGATTTGGATTGACTTCATCGAATATAATTTATTATTTAAAACTTGTAGCCTTGACTAGACACAATAATTAATAAGGACAATATACAATTGTGTCATCTAGAATACATATAATCTAAAATTATTTAGTAGCATTTTTAGTATTTTAACAGAATTTGAACTTTGGAATTTGGAAATACAAGAAATATTATCAAAGACACACTTACGTAGACAAAGGCTAAAGTAAAATTTATGGGTGGATTAAGTGAAGTTTGAAATAAATACAGGCGTCCGTCAAGGTGATGGAATTTCCCCATTACTTTTCAATTGTGCCCTGGAAAAGGTTGTTAGAGCATGGAGAAATGCAGGGGCACTATCTCACATACTAGGGCCAAAGATTAAGGGTATTCAAATAGAAATGGACCAAATTAAATCGAAACAAAAATGTAAAAACCGAACCGAACAAATTAAATACCTAGGAAAAATAATAGACAACAAAGGGGAACTCGAAGTCGAAATAAGCAACAGACTACAAGCAGCAACAAGAACCTTCCAGACGATCCAAAAGATAATACAAGACAACAAGAAGATATCGAGAAAAACAAAACTAATAATATACAAAGTAGTATTAATCCCAACACTGCTATATGGATGTGAAACATGGACGCTAAATAGGAGGCAGAAAGCAAGATACAGACACTAGAGATGAAGTATCTAAGAAAAGTATATGGAGTAACCAGAAAAGACAAAATCAGAAACGTGGACATAAGAAGAGAAATATAAATAAGAGAGCTAAACAAAATAATAGACGACAGACAGCTGCAATGGCTGGGATACGTACACAGAAGAGGAGACACCAACCAAACAAAAATAATATGACAAAAAAAATAATGGGGAAAAGAAAAGACTGTCTAGCTAAAATTTCTTCAATTCTTGCAGGCAATAGTGACCGGAAAGAGCTAGCGAAATATAATTTACATATCTCGAAAAAGCAGCAAAAATGCTTCCAGTAATGTTTTTAAATCTTGCTGTAACACAAAAAATAACGATTTTGACAAAATCGATTTTCTCGCATTTCGTCGTTTCGTAGTTTTCTAGGGAATATTATATACGTTTTCCGACTAATTTTGGGACGCTGAAGAGCCGTGGTGAGCCGTACAAAAGCTTTGGCAGCGTGAAAACAGTCGGAAATGCGAGATGGTGTAAGTCGAAAAAAAATATAAAACTTGTTTATTAGTAGCTTTAGAACGAAATAAACTGGTAAACCGTTTTCGGCACTTCCATTTTCTTCTTTTTAATTAGGATTAAATTTCTAGATGTAAATCAAGTTTATTATATCGCGAAATTAAAAAAAAAATTATTATCCGTAGTTTGTAATACATATTCTACACTGTCACTAAATGAGTTTATGCTCCTGTCTTGTTTTTTGGTGAAATCAGAAATTTAAGTCTGGCACACATGCGTCTGGTTCTCTGGGTTCCGCTTTTAGCCTTTTATGCGATCTCCAGGACAGCGCTTAAGGCATTGATGATGAATCTACCTACCCTAAACCCATATTGGTTTTCGGACAAACCGCTTCCCGCCTCAAGCTCTCCCTTTAGCCTTAGTATCAAGAGCTGCTCAAGTAGCTTACCAGACACATACAAAAGGCAGATGGGTCTGTAGGATGTGGGATCTCCTATCGGTTTATCTCCTATTCTAATTAGTGAGAGTTTTGCGCGCTTCCATGCGACTGGGAAGTTCCCGGCAGTTAACAACCTATTCATAACGTCTAAGACGATTTGGTTGACGAAGGTTGATGTCTAGCGGTTAACTTGACAATCTCGGGTGGTATGCCATCGGGGACCGGTGTTCTGCAATTTCTAATACGTTTACTCGCCAGCCATAGTTCCTCTTGCGTAAAGGGGGCGTACTGTGAACTTCAGGTTGTACCCAAGTAAAGGGTGTATGTTTCGGGAATAGTACGTCCGCTACTTGACGTACTCCTTCCATGGTCATTTGAAGATCTTGCGGGCGAATTTTCAGGTTTCTTCTTATAATTTGGAACGCGTCTCCCCATGTGTCTGAATTTAGATCTGTGTACAGTTTTTTCCAGTGGCTTTGTTTTGATTTGTTAATGAGTTGACGTAGCTCCTTTTTTGCTCGCTTGTATTCATGATGTAACAGTTTTTTCTTCCCGTGTTTGTTTTGCTCTTTCACGTTGGTAGTTTCTCCTGGTAACGACACATGTAGTTATCATGTCAGCAATTTCGTCGGTCCACCGGTATACTGACTTGTAACTTTTTGGTCTCTTCTTTCGCAAAGAAGCATCGCACACTTTACTCATCGTTTGAACCAGAGTATCGGCATCTTCTGTGGTAATGGTTTATAGCTCTTTTGTTAGACACTCCTTAATTTTTCCAAGATCCAGCCACTTGTTTTTGGGTATGCCTTTGTTTTTGAACTTGCCTTTTCCCTTATGTTATAAAAGATGTAACGGTGATTGCTCAATGTTTCCTTGTCAACAACCCTCCAGCCTTGGAACCTGTCGCCAATGGAGTTTGTGGAGAAGGTGAGGTCTATTATTGAGCACGAGTTTCCCCTCAAAAAACGTGTGTGTGCCAACTTTGTTTTGTATTCTCAAATCCAGTTCCGCTGCCCAGTCCGTAACGATATTTCCTCTATTGGTAATGCTTGGGGATCTCCAGTAAGAGGACTTTGCGTTGAAGTCTCCATCTATAATAATTCCTATTTTTTTCTGATGACTAAGACTTTGGCTTAGAGCTTCAAGAGATTCAGATAGTTGTTCGATGTTTTTGTTGGGTCTTGTCTGACTTGTCTGTCTATTGTCTATATATAGTCTATATATAGTGTATAATAAGTATAATTATACTTTTCAAACAAAAATCTAGACAACCTAAATTCCTAATTCGTACCGGTACGAGAGAAAGAGAAGTCAGTATGAAGTAGTCGTAAGCTCAATCGCACATGGCTATTTGAAGGTTATGAAATTCGATATCGCGTTGAATCCATAATAAATGACATCGAAACAGGATATAGTTTCACAGCACACCGTGCATTTTCATATATGTTTCATAGAATTCGCATAAAATCCTTAAGAAATGCTCAAGCATTTTACTTAAAAAGATTAAATAAAACCTACTTTCGATAATAAAAACACGTTAACTGCTGCAACTTGATCTAACCTATATGCGCAAACGGCCCTATTAGTAGTAGGGAAGCTACACACTAGTAGATGGCCTTACATGTATTATGGATCACGAAAAAAATGGGGGGTACGAATTATGCGCAAGTACGATTTAGGCAAGTTTACCCTATAAACAAGGTTACACAGGTAGCACAATTAAACAATTAAATATTTTCGATAATAAAAACACGTTACCTGCTGCAACTTGATCTAACCTATGTGTAAGCTACCGTACTGGTAGTAGGGAATCTACACACAAGTAGATGGCCCTACATGTATTATGGATCACGAAAAAATGGGGTGGTATGAATTTTGCGGAAGTACGTTTTAGGCAAGTTTATAAACAAGGTTACACAGGTAGCGGCTCTTAGAAAAATTTAACAATTAAACATTAACAAAAATCATCAAAATTTAAACAATAAACAATCAATTAAGATACATAAGATTAATAACAAACAAGAATAAAATATAAATGTCTTGAGTTCAGATTTGGACACATATTTTTTCATGATTTTTCACATATTTTATCACGGTACTACACATTGTTTTTTTCCGAAAGCAAAATTATTTATTTTATTTGATATTATATTAATTGGAATTGTTTAATATACATATGTGTATATTAAACAATCCCAATTTTCTACGGCTTAATCAGTAAATCTCATTTCCAAGTGATCATACACTGCTTCAAAGAAACTAATTAGAAAGATATAGAAATTAAGGTAGCATTGTCATTATTGTCAATATCATTTCCAACCTTTGTTAAAATATTTTTAACATTGTCACTCCAAAAAAATGTTTCTCAGATACTCTGCTTTTAATTTTTATTTTAGCTTTTACATAATTGTGTGCAAAAGTAGCTAATTCACATACATCATTCAGAACACACAGTGCCACAGTTAGAAATTGGATCATTACATTCATCGACTTGTTCATTACAATATTCTATTAACTTCTCGCAATTTTTAATCATAGCATCCACTGCAAAATAACGAGATAACAAACGCACCTCGTTTAATGGTTTAAATGTTACCGAATTTCGATCCATAACAGCAGACAATTCTTCAAATTTTTCTTTTTTAATATCTGATCTACTGAACATTGTGTAAACTGTTCTAACGAAGGTCACAATATCTTGCATAAAGATACATGTTTTCATGCATCATCCAAACCCAAAGCTTCTCGGTGCGCAACGTAATGTTGTTCAGTAAGATGAGATATTTCCTTTTTGAGAAATGCTCCATTTTTGCGTCCTAGCATAACACTTGCTCCGTCCGATGTAAACATAACCATTTCTGGAATGTCTAGATTAAACTTCTTGATAATATAATAATAATGATTTTTTTTCCAAAATAGAAGCTCTGTCTGTTTGTATTAACACAGCTAATTAGCTCTAAAATACCTCAAAATTCTGTTTTGTAGGTCAAACAGTAGGTGTAGGTGTGTTGTGTGCTGCATTTGTATGCGGGTAATTTTGCCCCAATCAACGTCGAAACGCAGGCGATGATTTGTCGACACCCGTTCTTTAATGAAGTTTACGAGGACTTACACGTATACGAGGACTGCATAAAGCAAACCAAGCAAACGCTCGATGACGTAGTTGATGTGAAAAAAGAGATTTCGTTTGACGTATAAATGTCCGATTTCAAAAATTTGTTTAACCCTCTACCTTTTTTTGCCAAGATGAGCCCATTGCGCGTGGAATACAAAAACGGCTGCGCAACTTTCGAAAAATAAGTGCGCACCCCCGCAGCGTAGAGGGAACTTTGATCGTAGGCCTTCCTAAAATCAACAAAGGTGACGACCACCTTGCGGTTTCTCATTTTGGAGTATGCAAGTACAGCTTTAAGATTCAGGATCTGCTCAAGACAGGATCGGGTCTTCATGAAGCCCCGCTGGTATTCTTCCAGTTGACTATCCGGCTGATTTTCTGCCTTTGTTTATAACGACTTCGAGAGAATCTTGTATATTACCGGGACGAGAGAAATTCCACGGTAGTTGTTTAGATCAATAAAATCTCCCTTTTTGTGAAGCGGATGGATCAGAGCAGATTTCCAATCGGGTGGTAATATCTCTGTTTCCCAGATGTCTTGGATGATCTCGGTTAGCTTGCGCACGGCATTGTTTCCAGCACCTTTCCACAGTTCAGCAACGATAGAGTCTTCTCCAGCTGCCTTATTATTCTTAAAAAGGTGAATGATCTGGCCAACTTCTTCCAATGAAGGGGGCAGCGAGTCTGGATTTGGTGTGGTTTGTTTATAGTCGAAGTCTTCGCTGGGTGGGACATTTGAGTTGATTTTTAAAGTACTGAGCTAAAAGGTGGCAGTTGTCCTTGCCATTATAAACCAACTTGCCTTGTGAGTCTCTGAAATGGAGGCTTGGAGGAGCGTATTTTCTGAGTGTCTGCTTGAAGGTTAATCCAAAGAAATCTCTGGAGTTATTCTTTGGGAAGCTCTCTTCGATTTCGGGTAGTTGGTTTTGTGTGAAGGTTCGTTTGGTTCCTCGAATTATCTTGGCTGTAAGCTTTCTTTGTTCCAAAAAATTATGCCAATTTTCCTAGGTCTTTCTAGAATTCCACTTCACCCAGGCTGTCTGTCTTTGGGCAATTGCATTGTCACAGTCTTCAGTCTACCACGGATGCTTCCTTCTTTTAGCGAAAGAGGCGAGTTCATTGACCGCCTTGACAAGAGTCTCCTTCAGTTGGTCCCAGCTGTTTAGATCTGCATTGTTCAGTCTCTGACTTACTTCTTGACTGTTCTTAAGTGTCTTTATGTCAAATCTTACCATTTTGGAGGTTCTGCGTAAATTTCTAGGCTGGAGTCTTATTTTGATCTTTGAGAGGTGGTGGTCTGAGTCCAGATTGGCGCTTTTTAGTTCCTTCACGTTTTGTATTTCGTTTTGAGATTTTCGTGAAATGGCCACATGATCTATCTGGAATTCACCCAGGTTGGTATTAGGTGAAATCCAAGTCTTTTGCTTCCTTGGCAAGTGTTTGAAGGCTGTATACAGCCTTTATTATTTATACACAACTTTAGGGTTGCTCATGAAGTCTATAGACTTCATGAGCAACCTTAAAGTTCTACACAGATCCACCAATCGTTTTCCGTTGCGGTTGGTTCGCTTATGCGCCGGATAATTGCCCACTATGTTTCTGTATGTTTCCCTCTTCCCAATTGAGCATTGAAGTCTCCAAGCAGTATGACGGTGTGCCTCTCTGGAAGTTTAGAGATATTATCTTCTAAGTCTTCCCAACATTTATCAGTTCTGCCTGGATTGCGTCTGTTGTCCTGGCTGATTGGGGCATGTACATTGATTATACTGTAGCCCTTGTTTGTGCATTTGAGAGAGATTGTGCATCTGGATACACGACTGCTCGGGGAGGTAACCTAAGTGGAGTACGTTCTTCATTACCCGCTGATCCACTTTTCCTTTGAGGATTCTGTAGCTTTGGTCGCAAAATCTTCTTCAGCGATGAGGCACATTTTTGGATAAATGGGAATGTCAACAAGCAGAATTGCCGTTATTGGGCCGAGAACAATCCACAGGAGGTCCACCAGGTCGCAATGCACCCAGCAAAGGTAACTTTTTGCTGTGGATTTTGGGCCGGAGGCATCATCGGGCCGTATTTCTTCGAGAACGACGATGGTATGGCCATCACGGTAAACGGCGAACGATACAGATCCATGATAACGAACTTTTTCTGGCATGAAATCGACAATATGGATGTCGAGGATATGTGGTTTCAGCAGGACGGCGCTACGAGCCACACAGCGCGCGCCACAATGGATCTTCTGCACGAGCGCTTCGGAGGAATGGTTATCTCGCGCGGAGGCGACATCAACTGGCCACCGAGATCGTGCGATTTAACCCCACTAGACTATTGCATTGTCACAGTCTTCAGTCTACCACGGATGCTTCCTTCTTTTAGCGAGAGAGGCGAGTTCATTGGCCGCCTTGACAAGAGTCTCCTTCAGTTGGTCCCAGCTATTTAGATCTGCATTGTTCAGTCTCTGACTTACTTCTTGACTGTTATTAAGTGTCTTTATGTCAAATCTTACCATTTTGGAGGTTCTGCGTAAATTTCTAGGCTGGAGTCTCATTTTGATCTTTGAGAGGTGGTGGTCTGAGACCAGATTGGCGCTTCTTAGTTCCTTCACGTTTTGTTTTTCGTTTTGAGATTTTCGTGAAATGGCCACATGATCTATCTGGAATTCACCCAGGTTGGTATTAGGTGAAATCCAAGTCTTTTGCTTCCTTGGGAAGTGTTTGAAGGCTGTATACAGCCTTTATTATTTATACACAACTTTAGGGTTGCTCATGAAGTCTATAGACTTCATGAGCAACCTTAAAGTTCTACACAGATCCACCAATCGTTCTCCGTTGCGATTGGTTCGCTTATGCGCCGGATAATTGCCCACTATGTTTCTGTATTTTTCCCTCTTCCCAATTGAGCATTGAAGTCTCCAAGCAGTATGACGGTGTGCCTCTCTGGAAGTTTAGAGATATTATCTTCTAAGTCTTCCCAGCATTTATCAGTTCTGCCTGGATTGCGTCTGTTGTCCTGGCTGATTGGGGCATGTACATTGATTATACTGTAGCCCTTGTTTGTGCATTTGAGAGAGATTGTGCATTTGGATACACGACTGCTCGGGGAGGTAACCTAAGTGGAGTACGTTCTTCATTACCCGCTGATCCACTTTTCCTTTGAGGATTCTGTAGCCTTGGGACTCGAAGCACAACTGCTGTCAGTATTATGTTGTGTCGTGTCGGTGAATCAGTCAAATGTTTCAGTGTACCGACTTTTAGCAATGAGTTGGCATTAAAAGGTGCGAAGAAGCTTTGCCGTGTGCTTGGTCTGAGTTTACGTCCGGTGATTTCAGGATGCTCCGACTCATCCTTAAAGCATGTTGGTGCGGACAGAATCCGTAGGTCCGCTAACGTCACCATAGCTGACGGTGGATTGGTTACTACCTGGGGTAGTGCATTTAGCAAAATTTTCCTTCATGCTCAGTTGAAGAATATTCTTTGTGCGACAGTGGCGAGCCACTGTCCACGATACTGCCCAAGTTGTTAGCTTGGGAGGCTTATTATTCGGGGTTGTTATCCCTAGACAGGTCGCCTTCCCTACGGCTAAGGAGTCCTGTCCATCCCACTCTTCCCAGGTGGTAGGCTCTGTGCCATTGTTTATCAAGGGGTACATATTATCATAGGTGGACATTAGCTCGTTAATCCGTTAATCGTTAATTAACGAAGTTAACAAAATGCTTAAAAGTTAATCAGACTTTTAAGTCAAAAAAAGTTAACGATTTTCTTAACTTCCGTTAAATTGATCTTCCGTTAACTTTAGTCCACTGCATTGATTGTTTGTTGACATGAGCAAAAGTCTAGAGAAATTGCGAGAAAACCGTTCATTGTTGTACCCCTTTGGCCAATGCCCTATTATATGGCATAAAAAAAAAAGATTTGAACGGTTTATGGAAGATGAAGATGCCAGCTGGCTCGACGGCCTCAATCATCACAAAAATCTGACACTACAAAACGGTAATCGAACCAATGGCACTATACGCATGTGAAACACTTGCACACAATCTGAAAAGATAATTTGAAGAAAGAAGAAGGGAAAATCATTCGAAAAATATTAGGCCCGAGAAAAACAGAAGAAGGATATATTGTACATTACAAACGAGAAGATCAACAGAAAAACACTCAAACATTGAAATAGACAAAGAAAAGTAGGGTAAAATTAAAAAAAGAAAATGAAGATGCCAGTTGGCTGCAGCGTTTCACACAAGTTTCGACTAATGTGGATGCAAAAGTATGAGAGCAGCAAGTTATCAAAAAACTTATGGAAGCAAAAGTTGAAGACGCTCTGAATAGAGAAAGGGAAGCAAATGGAGATGAAAAGGATAGTGCCTGTATTAGCGGAAGCAGCAATACTGAAGAAGAAAGAGATGATTTTTTTAGCTCTGTTACTCAGTCTGAAGAAGAGGGCCAAAGGACGCAAAACAATCACAAAAACAAAGCCCAGAATTTGGGGAGAACTTGACTGGACTCAAAGTGTAAAGAATCTTTTACGGATGCTGCATTTCTAGGTGAACAAGTTTTATTTAACAAATCTTTTTTTTTAATATAATACTGCAATCCCATCAAACGCCAAAGTAGAACGACTTTTTTCTACACGGAAAGATATTTTGAGAGCTAAACGCTCATCACTGTCAGATGACAATTTTAATATGCTTATGCTTAGGAAAGGCATTGTGAACATACAACTAATGAAAAATCATGAATAAATAGCCTTTTTCTTTCATAGTATATGCTCTGCTACCCGTGGGAATTTACGGTAGGTCGCTATTGTCGCTTGTAATAATTAAATCAATTAAGCTATATACTTGTTTTTGTTTTATTTACCGATGTATCCCGTCCCAAAAGCATAGATGGGCATTAACTCGTTAATCCGTTAATCGTTAATTAACGAAGTTAACAAAATGCTTAACGGATTAACTTTTAAGTTAACTCAAAAAAAATTTAACGCTCTTGTTAACTTCCGTTAAATTGAACTTCCGTTAACTTTAGTCCGTTACATTGGTTGTTTGATGACATTTGTTGACATTTTTCTTGGAATTACGCGCCACGCGGGCACACCCGTGCGGCACAGCGCTGTTACTCAAAAGAGCAAGTGGGCACACCCGCGCGGCGCAGCGCTGTTATTCAAAAGAGCAAAAATCCAGAGACGAAAAAAATAAAGCGACCCTCTTGATTATTTGCTCTGTACGTGTGAATACGACCAGTTATTATAACCTGTCTTTTTTAATTCTTCATTTATTTATCTTTTTCGTTTGTGTTGGTTATGGGTGGAAATAGTTGATGGTGTAACATTTACAAGTTTACATCATGAAAATGAAACTGAATCCTTGGCCACGCTTGAGTGATTACTTTATATTCCAATTAAAATTTAGAGAGCAGAAGATGATTTATGAATGCAAACTGTGTTTGCCTAAAGTTTCTGCACTAAAGGCTCGCATGTCTAGTCTTAATAATCTTAAGCAACATGTGAAAAAGACGCATGCATCCAAATAGTTGCTGTTTGTAGAAAAAGTAAAAGCAGCGTCAACTCGTGGGAAAAAGAAAACCGAAAAAGCCTCTGAAGCCCTCTTTAAGTGCTGTGAATTTGAATTCTTCTAAAGTTTGGTGCAGATAGCATTAGCAGTAGAAGCGATTTGTTTTTGTTTTCACCTCAACCTGTTAAAAGATTACTTGACGTAATCTTTCTCCAAGCCGCTTCTGTCGCTTGTAATAATTAAATCACTTAATCCATCTACTTGTTTTTGTTATATTTATCAATGTATCCCAACCCAAAAGGTACCAAAAGCAGTATAAGTTTTGGATGGTTAACTTTTAACGGTTAACTTTAACTTGCGTTACATTTTCAAAATTTTAACGCTTTAACGATTAACGAAGTAAACTTTTTTATTAACGATTTAACGATTAACGAAGTTAACTTTTCGATTAACTGTGCCCACCTGTGCCCAAAAGGTACCAAAAGCAGTATAAGTTTTGGATGGTTAACTTTTAACGGTTAACTTTAACTTGCGTTAAATTTTAGAAATTGTAACGCTTTAATGATTAACGAAGTTAACTTTTTTATTAACGAGTTAACGATTAACGAAGTTAACTTTTGTATTAACTGTGCCCACCTGTGTATATTATATTACTATAATACCTATATTATATATAGATCCAGTTTTTATAATAAATATTTGTATTATATAAACGTGTGTATATTTAGTTGCATATCTAATGCCATTTATTTTTAAATTCTCTGAAGTTGTATACAAATACGACCGATTATTTCCACATCGGACAAATGCCAAACAAAATATTTGTCAAGAATCGTATAAACAAAACCAGCAGTAACAATGCACTAAGCATAAATTTCAGTGAACAAAAAACCAGTAAGAAAAATTATCAGCAAAACTATAATAAAATATTTTAGTGCACGAAGAATGAGAATGTTATGAATAAAATGTGCGCGAGCGCAGTCCCACCACCACAGCTGAGTTCTGTCAATCCGTATGGTTCAGTTTCGCTTGACAGTCTGTAAAGGAAAATAAAGGTGCATGGAATAATACAAAGTCGAAGCGCGTCAAAGGCATAAAATATGCCTTGGTATATACCATCAATTGGTTTGTCGGATGCCATCAAGAAACGAGTCTGCATTTATCTTTTGCAACGTTATTTAGGGGATTTTCTCGAGGAAAAGTTAACTGTAGATCAATTATCGTTGGACATATACAATGGCAGGGGCACTGTTGAAAATGTCAGCCTTGATGTGCAAGTAAGTTTTTGAATTCATTAATTTCTGTTTAAATGACATTGACACGTGTTTATTATTGTATAAACATTTACAGCATCATAACCCATTTCCGTATACACAAGTTAAGTTTACTAAAAATTATTTATTAGTCTTTTATTCGCATTTCGTGTCTGCATTATCAAAACATCGTGCTAATTTAGACTCAATTGTTGATTAAAACTTGTATCATCCTACGGACGCATGCAATATGTTTATTTTTACTGGTTTTTCATTCAGATGTTACAATCATATGTTGCTCTGTAAAACAATAACAATCCTTTGTTTACATAAACAAATTCGCGTTTTTTGTAGAATCGTTTTTTTCTCCCTCTTACGTTTTGCTTCGCTATTACTAGACTCCGCTATTTTCTTTGTTCTCCTGGACTGACGGTTTATTTTCTATTGAAATTTTAATTGGCTATAATTTTAAATGCTCTGTTTAAGAACATAAACTGAATTTCCTTATTCCTATAAGTCATTTTATTAATTAAATTTTTAATAATTAACCGTCATGAGTATATATATATATATATATATATATATATATATATATATATATTTTTAAATATAACATATAAATATTTATATAAGGTTCATGAGCAGTGTTCCCTCTAATTTTTTGAGACCTGTGTGCGCACTTTTTTAAGTGTGCAATTTTTTCCAAAATAAAAAAAATGTGCGCCAATTAAAAAAAGCGCATATAATAAAAGAATAGAATAATAATTAATATTCAGCTAAATTTTGTAGAAACGAAAGAAACTACTCTAAAATAAGTCAAATTATTAGTTTGTGAAGACAGAATTCAGCTAATTACTGTGGCTTCGCCTTTCCATTCAAATGGAAAATAAGAAAATTTAATAATTACGTTGTCTGGTCTAAATTTTTCAATTAACACATTTGACAAAACAAAGAAACAAGAACAACAATTCATAATTACTTATTATTGAACAATTTTTGAAATTAAGGATTATATTTTTTATGAATGGTTTTTATTTTATAATTTCTCTCTCCTGTCTTTTGGTTTTAACCACTCTCTATTGACTTAAATTTCCATTTCGTCATTTCAATTTCCTCCGTCCATTTTGCTAAATTTATGCAAAATTTCATTTGTTTTTAACAAATTCTACATATTCTATGTCAATTGAAACAAAAATTGGGATACAAATTTTCTATAGAAAAAAAAATTTAATATAGAAAAATCTGCAAATGTTCCAAAAATTATTTATAACAATTTGCTACAATATTTTCAATTGCTTTGCACAATTTTACATATTTAATAGAAAAATCCCTGCAAATTTTCCGAATATTATTTATAACAATTTCGATCCTTGGAAAAATAATATGTTCAATAGTATAACATAATAACAAGTTCAATAATAACACTCTTCTGTTTGTGATTTGGATGCCTTCATCAAGAGTTACAAGAGATGTTTGTAGAAAAGCTAATATTGCTAATAATAATTCTACAAGGGATTTTACTGCATTTTGGTAGGTTTTATTCAATTTATCTAATTGTTGAATACCGCGGGCGAAACCAGCTACTAGCCCAGTATCAGTACCATCTTGATAGCCTTCAAACATTGGCAATGTAACACCAGCTACATTTATCCTTCTTGGTGCGAATTTTAATTTGGTCTTTAGTTCATCATCATCAGCCTTTATGTCTTACTACTGGGCACCGGCCTCTTCTCTGCCACATATCCAACCTCAGCACTAATGCCCGCTCCAGACTCTCGAGAAGTAGCACGGAGTTGAGCGAGGAACGAGAGTGTGCTCAGGTTACTCGCCTCGCCTTGGCTAACTTCGCTTTATGAAGCGGTTTTTCGTACCCGAGTCAAAGGGACACGAGGCGCGAGTACGAGGAAGGAAGAGTATCACGTCTACACTCTCGTGTTTACTCGTCCTTTAATTTAGTCAACTGTATGCAGGTGGGTCAGTTCACAACCGTTTCTTGAACGATTAAAAACTAAAAATATTTTTATTCAATATTTGATCTAATATTAATTTAAATAATATCAAAAATCATGAGCTATTGGTCCCAAGAACTCCAGTTACAATTCCTTGAGGCTTTTCAAAGGGAAACAGTTATTTGGGATCAGTTATTGGGATAACATAATAATAATTAAAAGCAGAAATAGCTGCAGCAGAAGCTACTACTTGTTCGGTGTCGGTCATGGCACTGAGGTCCTCGCAAAGTAAGGCGGGAGTGTGGATGCCAACTCCGTGTAGTTCCTCGCCTCGAACAACTTCGGCGAGGATCCTCGCCGAAGTTACTCCGCGAGAGTCTGGAGCGAGCATAAGTTTGAATATGGGGGACCTACAGTTTAATGTCGAATCCGAACGACAAATTTGCAGAGAAGGTGTTAGGCAGATGACATCCCACGGTTGCCTAAGCCGGATTGTGGAATTGAGTGTGATGGGTTGCAGCCATTAGTTTTTAATTTTTGCTGCTTTGGTTCTGTGTGAGATTTGAACCCCAGCTGTCTGATGCAAGAGCCAAGTGCTTAGCTATCTGAACCACCACCACACCATTAGTTCTTTAGGTCTTTAGTTACATTATGCAAAACAACTTGATTGAAGTTACCGGTAGTGAATTTAGCTTCAGCCAAGGAAAAGGCAGCTTCCTTCATAACTTCTCCCATCAAAGTTTTAGTCAATAATTTTACGGAGAATCGTACGGAAACGCATCTGTAAAGCATCAGCGTTCTTCTTCAAGAGACCTTTTAGACACCCTTCAGTTTCGTTTTCATAAAAATTTGGGCACCTCAGGAAGGGAAAGGAAAGAAAAAGACAGGGAATTCTATCTTTTCCAAACATTTTTTTAAGGTGTGTTAGAATTAGTTTCTCTACAAGCATCTTTTGTAACACTTGACGAAGTCATCAAAATCACAAACAGAAGAGTGAGTGCTATTGAAAACGTTCTAATTGTTTACGACTCGTCACACACTGGAGAACATACAGGCCATGATTTTCAATCAGAAAATTGCTGTGATGTCGCATTCTCTATCACTTTGTATTTTTTGAGGATCTTTTTTGGATCTTAGATAATCCGCATGCGGCTCGCGAGTTGCCGATCCTTCGGCTAGACTAAACAATAAGGGTAGACTGAACAATAAGAGATAGTTAACTGAAGACCTAATGGACAAGATAAGACTAAACAATAAGAGATAGACTAAACTCTTAACAGAAGACTTATTGAACAAGACTAAACAAAAAGGGATAGACTAAAGTGTTAACAGAAGACGTAGTGAACAAGACAAGACTAAACTATTAACAGAATACTTATTGGACAAGACAAGACTACATAGAAATTCCGTCATTCATATATGATTTTAATCTTATCAGCAAAGCGTTTTCATGCAATACATTTCTTTGTTTAGTTTTTCTAGACCAGGGGTCTCCAAACTACGGCCCGAGGGCCACATACGGCCCGCGGACAGATTTTGTCCGGCCCGCGGAGAGCTAGTATACTTGAAAACTCCTTTTAGAAAACATATTTTTTATAGCAAATTAAATTTAGTTTACTGAAGTATTCTAATTTTATGTTGAATAATTATTAATATGACATCTACAATGATTTGGTCATGGGCTAACTACTCATAACATTGTTGTAGGCTTATTGTTATTGTTTTTGTGATAAGTTGGATAAAGAAACACAGAATTGTAATGAGTAAAGACATGTATAATATGCAGAAAATTTAACTTCAGTATATAATAACTAACAAATTATTGAAATGAATCCAACTAACATTTTATACATTTTAAATAAAAACATAATTTATAACAAGCATAATGACATATGAAATACTAATGAGATTTATGTAATTGAGATTTTCCACTGACAATAGTTTGTAGTTGTGGACTAATATTACTTACCAATTATTACCAATTATTGCAAATATTTACCGTACCAATTATTAAAAGAGATTTAAGATGCTCAACAGTTAATTTAGATCTGTAAACATTTTTTGTGTACTTCATTTTGGAGAAGGTCTTCTCACACAAATAAGTAGTACCAAAAACAGAAAACGGCCCACGAGCAAATTTATGCAAATTATCAAATTGTGTCAGTGGAAGACTCTTATAAAATTCCAACAAAGATGAGTTTTGATATTTGTTCTTAATTATATCACTGCACTGTAGATCAATCATTTCCATTTGAAGTTCCGGGGCTAGGGTTTCAATGTCAGTATCAAACGGATTCTGAAAAATCTTAATTTGATTCGCAATGGCATCAAAGTCCGAGAAACGAGTATCAAAATTTATTTTCAAAGCACTCAAAGTTTCGATTGCAAAATCGATAGGAAACTCAGTCTCAGTGGTGTGGCTGAATATTTCACATGTTTTAAAATGTGAAAAACATTTACTTCGTAGTTGTGATTGAAACAGTATCAATTTCTTCCGGAATGATTTGATATTAGTGTATAAATCAGGAAGATGCTGGTTTTCTCCTTGCAATCTCAAATTCAGTTCGTTCACATGTTTTGTCAAATCAACATAGAATACTAACTTCCACAGCCATGCCTTGTTTTGTAATTCAGTAAGAGGTCGATGGATTTTCATTCAAAAAAATTTCGATCACTGCTCGAAGTTCAAAAAAGCGCTGAAGGACTTTCCCACAACTAAGCCAACGTACGGCAGTATGATGAGGTAAGTCATTTTCTCCAATCTCTTCAATAAATTGTCGGAATTGTCGGTGATTCAGCCCAAAAGATCTGATAAAATTAACAGTTGATATGACTGGTTTCAGAACTTCAGACATATCCAAACATTTTCCGCACAAAGACTGTTGATGAATGATACAATGTAAGACTAATGGTTTTGAACCACCGTCATTTTCTACAGCCTTTGACACAAGAGCGACCACTCCTTTATCTTTCCCACTCATGTTTTTGCCTCCATCAGTTGTAATACATTTCAAGTTTTTCCATCGAAGGTTCTTTTGATTAATGGCCATTTCAACTCCTTTAAAAATATCTGTACCAGTAGTTGTGCCATGAATACTATACATATCAAGAAGTTCTTCATGCACTTCATAGCTTTTATCTACTCCTCGAATATAAATCAACACCTGAGCAGTATCTGACACATACGTTGACTCATCCAAGCCCAAAGAAAACCACTCAACATGTCCATTTTTGTCGAACAGTTGAGAGGATATATTTTCAGCGATGTTTTCTTCGAGCCACAGTGTTTGCTGACATACTGACAGTTTTTAATAAATTTACCTTTTCAGGGCACATTTCTTCGGCTACTGCAATTACGCATTCTTTGATCATTTCTCCATCGGTGAATGGTTTTCCACGTTTTGCAATTTCATGAGCCACACGAAAGCTGGCACGAGTTGCAGCCTCTTGTTCAGTTTTGAGTTTTGTAAATGAACATTGCTGCGATTTCAATGCGCGCTTCATAGCTTCGAATTTTTCTGTCCGCAAACTTCCTGTATATTTTGAGTAATTTTGAAAATGTTTTGTTTCATAATGACGTTTAATATTATATTCCTTGAGAACGGCTATGCTTTCATTGCAAATCAAACATTAGCGCCTTGTTACTGGACTCAATTACGAAATACTGAATGTTCCACTGATCTTTGAATTTTCTGCATTCACTATCAATTTTTCGCTTCTTTTCCATACTACTAAATCACACACAAAAGCAACAATTCAAATCAAAATACTGTTACAAAGATGTCTTAAACTTAAACACGCACAAACACGTTTTAAGGAGGTACCCACTATTTTATTTCACAACAGTGTCATAGGAAATGACTTGTGGTTGCGCCACTAGCCTTCTTATATATTCCAATTACTGCCATCTAGAAGTGAGTGGAAGACACCAGAACTTTCTCGAACCAACGAGATTATTCTGTACGTGCTATTAGCGCCATCTGTTAGCGATAGAAGGTACTACCTATTTCCGCTTGTGTCCACCAGATGTCGTGTCACGTTCGAAAGTTTGGAGACCCCTGTTCTAGACCATCATTAAATTATGGTCATCCAACCATCAAATGATATCCAATCTTCTACTTTATCCGTTGGAGACATATCATGTGTTTTTATAGATATATTTAAATCATTAGCTTCATTTAAAAGTACGCTTATTTTATTGCACCATGGCATGTTTGCAAGATATTTTTCCTTGATTTTATTAATTCTAATTAAAAAGATTCCATGGGAGTTAATTCACGGCGTTGAAAAATTTGACATAAAGCACTGAGTTCTTCTAAAATTGAAGACAAAAGTTCTAAATTTATTTGAAATTCAATATTGTTTAACTTTTTAAAACAAAATTTGGAAATTGGATCATCTTTATCTTGATTAAATATTCAATTAATCATTCATAATTTGTAATAATTGCTTTTATTGCAAAATGTCGTGACAACTACCTCACCTCATTAATAGCTTGGAAACCTATGGAGTTATTTTGTACAGCTTCAATAATCTCTCTAAATTTACTTGTTTTCGTCGCGGATCTTAACACATTAAAGGCGGGTGCGGGTATTAGTACCCGTCTCGCCGACTGCTGTCTATCAGCGGGCCGGGTATTAGTACCCGTTTAAAAGTACGTTCGTTAAAAGCGGGACAAGATATTATTACCTGCTTAAAAAGGGCATATGGCCATAAAGGAGTAATGAATTTAGTATTTATTTTCGAGATTATTGATTATTTAGCATATTTAATCCGGATATCGCCCTGCAATAAAATATTACCACTCATTCTTTGTGTTCCATAAACATTTGTTAAATTATTTTATTTTACAACTTACACAGTATTTAAGGTTTATTGTTTGTCATATTTTGGGTCTTAAACCAATTTGTTATTCTCACCCTCCCCTACATTTATCTGTATATAAACGGCCTAGCTCGTCAAAATAAATCAGTTTGTAGTACCACTATTTCAATGCAACCGGGCCTAGGATCTTCCTGAGGATTCTCCTCTCTCTGATTTCCAATTTCTCTATTAGACCCCTTCGGTTCAAGGAAAGACACTCCATGGCATACAGGGCTTCTGGTCGTAAGACTGATGTGTAGTGCTTAAGTTTCAGGTTGCGTGACAGGCATTTCTTATTGTAAGTGTTCTTAGTCAGCCGATAGGCTAGTTCTAACTTGCTGACTCTCTTGGGTAATGATGCTCTTTCTGATAAGTTGGGTTCAATTCATTCGCCGAGATACTTCAATTTCTCAGTCCTCTTGATGTTTCCCTGTTCTAGTAACATCTCTCTGTTTGCTTCTCTGATGTTGGTGAAGAATTCAGTTTTCTCCAGCGACACTAGAAGACCCACTTTGGCAGCCTGTTTTCTGAGGCAGTTTGCCTGCATTGTTGCCATCTCAAGAGGATCAGCAAACAGTGCCATGTCATCTGCAAAGGCCAGGCAATCTACAACCAGTCCATCGTTCTTACGTCCCAGGTAGATATCACTCTGAGCACCCAAATTGTTCAGTTCCTTGCGCCATTCTCTCATAACATTTTCAAGGACACAGTTGAAGAGAAGTGGGGAAAGTCCATCTGCTTGTCTCACTCCAGTTTTTATTTCGAAGCTTTCTGAAACCCCGCTTCTAAATTTAACCTTGGAATGGGTGTTGGTCAAAGTTTCTAGGATGAGTCTGCGGGTTTTGTTGTCTAGTGCTATTTCCTGGAGTTATTACAGCTACATTTTTGTTTATTGTTTTACAGTGAAAAATCTGGGAAATGCATAATCAATATAAGATTATTCAATATCATATCTAAGCCCAACAACTTATATACCAATACGTTCAAAACCACTATATTCACAAACTCGCTAGAAAACAACTGACGTGACCTGCACAGGTACACCGTTTAAAGAATTAATTTTCGATCTTGCGCCGCTCGCCTGCACATGTTCAAAAACTGCACAGGTCTATTCCCATACACGCTCCGGTCTACCTGCACATGCATATCTACAAAGGTAGACCTCTCCGGTGGACCGTTGTGTGTATGGCGGGCATTAGTTGAAAATCTCTACTCTAATGGCTCGCGTACACCTAATCCGTCATCGGCCGAAGTTTGCTCGGACGACGACGGCGATTGAATCAAACACTTGCAAAACAAAATATGTTCTCAAGTAACCGAGTGAAATATTTTACGTCTCCCGCAGATCCGAGCTGTAGGAGTTTAGCGACGATACCATCTGCATCAGCAGCTTTGTTTGCCTTAAGTCCTTGTATAATCCGGAAATTTCGTCTTCGTCAGGAGACAATGAATTGGGAGATTCTTTTGATGGTTCCATTTTCAGGTTTTCATGCGGACCATCACAGTTAAACAGTGAGTCGAAATATCTGGCAAGGATGTCACAGTTTTGCTTATCTGTCGTTCCTATCCTCCCTTCTTCATTCTTGAAGCACATTCCTGGTGCCTGATAAGCCCTTAAACGCGATTTGAACGTCCGATAAATGTTCCGTGTATTGTTAATTTGGAAATCTTCTTGCGTTTTCTTTAGTTGATCTTGTTCATATTGTCTCTTATGGCTCGCGTACACCTAAACCGTCATCGGCCGAAGTTTGCTCGGGCGACGACGGCGATTCAATCAAACACTTGTAAAAGAATGAGAGCGCGTACACAAACACGACTGTCATCGTCCGATGACGCCCGAAACGGCCGAGCATCAAGATGAACCGAACTTGTTGGGATTTCTCGCCAGTCTGCCGGCGTCTACAGTGCAAATTGAGTGTATTTATAGTTAAATCTGCCTAAACGACTATGAATATTGAAAAATTAATTAGTTGTGTTTATAATAGATCAACCCTGTGAGATAAACATTAAAAAATTACAATAATCGAGATTTTTCCATACGGTTATGGGTATTGCACAAGTGGTAACACTGTTGCAGTGTAAGCATATACACGTCCGAGTAACCCGTCCGGGTAGTTCTGTGCGCCATCGGCTGACAAAATCGGTTTTGGTGTACGCTTAGCATAAGTGTAGACATGTTTTGCCAATTTATGACTTGCTCACTTTTTGTGGTACACCCGCGACATGTATCTTCAAAATCCAGTATTTAATTAATCCAGTATTTTATATTTATTTTTTATTTTAGTATTTATTTATGGTTATTGTTCGTCTAAATATTTTATTTTCTTTGGAAATTTTTCACTGAATTAAAATTTTTTTTTTGCTTTTAAACAAAATGAATTCTTAATAAATTGTATAAATACATCAAACTACGTATTATAAATCTACAAATATTATGTGAATTCTGTCCGTTAAGCAACAACGTAAATTTCAACTTTTGCACAATTGCCAAATCGCTTAAAATGAAAAAAAAAAAATGTTTGAAAAAAGTTAGTTTTGTGTTAATTATTCAAAGATAATTTCAAATTTCTTCGAGATAATTAAGCTAATCAACATTAAATAAAACTAGAAGAGACTAAACAAGGCTAGACTAGTCGTTTCCAATATATATTTTTTGAACTGTTCATCCCGATTTTAAAATATGCATTCACACACTTTTAAAATAAGATCACATAACATATTAGACAAGATTAGATAATATACAATACTAGACTAGACTAGACCAGAGAACACCAGACAACACCAGACAAGACAAGACCAGACACGACCAGGCAAGACCAAACAAGACCAGACCAAACAAGACAAGACATGACCAGACAAGACATGAAGACAATAACCAGACAGTTATATTAAATGTATTTAAAAAATAATTCTACCGAAAACTGCAAACAGAACCATTGCGCGGAATTTTGCACAAGGTACTATAGAACTATTTGATATCTACCAGGAACTCCGATGTAATATTATATTTTTGCAAATTTGGTAGCTAACTTCATAGGACTATATATTACTATTAAATGTTAAAATTTTATTATTAATATTAGGTATACTACCTAATTTTAAACCAACTTCACTTTATTTCAAATGGCATCGGCTTCTTTCTATTATGAGGTGTTTAGTAGGAGCTCACTGTCCTACTGCAGCACGGCGCATTACGAGGCGCATGATGAGCTCATGCGGGTGTAGTGGGGAGCTAATGTGGCCGTAATGCGAATATAATGTGAACGTAATTCAGGGAATGAAATAGTAATTCAAGGAATGCAAGAGTACTTTGTGTACTGTGGTGTAATACCTACGTAATGCTAAGCAATGCAAAGTAATGTGCGGTAATGCATCTAAATATTAACATGTATTGCAAGAGTGGATGGCCCCTCGAATGTACCAATATACCAAAATACAGTGTCATAAAATATTGTGTATTTAATGTCCATATTTTGTTTGTAGCCTGAGGAAGACGAAAATAAAATCGTCGAAACGTAGCATTAACAAAATTTTTTAAATAACCAGAGATGCCAATATTCCCAGAGATGCCAACTTGGGGGTTTTACCCCCAAATTTAGGGGGAATCAATATGTGAAGGTTTTTTTTTAGGGGCTACATTTATTTAGGGGGATTTTTAAGCGGCTACATTATTTAAGAAATTGTTTTGAAGGCGAAAAATTAAAGCGTATATCTTCAAAAAAAAAGAAAAAGAATGAGAAGATATAATGACACAGAACATAATAATTGGTAAACCCAAATAAAGCTCAAGTGAGCACAAAAAACATGAACTCACTACCAACAAAAATTCAGGACTCTATACAATTTATATTAAGCCTTGAAGCAACCATGGCATATTGTTTAGAGTTGTGCGTGCATATTGAAAAAAAAGCAAAACCAAAACAAAACTAATAACCCCTCACTAGCCCACAATAAATACATATCTCGATGATATTTGAAGTATTGAGTCAACATTATGTCTAGGGGACAAAAAACGAGACACTTTATGAGACAATTTATTTTTAAATTCAATTATTTCTTGTTTAACTTAACAAAGGAAAAGTATAAAAAGCAAAAAATAATGTATGAAAAGAAACTGAAAAAGGAAAAAGCTAAGTTGAGAAACAAAATATAAAATTCGTATTTCATTGTTGTTATCATTACTATTATTAGTTCATAAATTAATGTGCGTAAATGTGTAAAATAAACACATAAATACAAAAGCTCTTTTATACTACTTGACTGTATTTTAAATTTACATTTTAAATTACCTCTCAATCAAGGTGAACAATTGGTCCTAGGGGCAAAATTCTGTACGAGTTGGCATCACTGCTTATTCCCCATACCTCATAAACCTTATATAAATAATTATAATATTGGGAAATGAATAAGATGATTATTACATATAAATAAATTATTCTATACAATCTTGAAACTTTGATTACTTAAATTTGAAAAATCTCTCGATAGGTTTGTTTTTCATAACAGTCGTGCACACATACATAATTAAACATATCTTTCAATTTAAAAGTTCAATTTAAATATTAATTAATGTTTCATTCTAGATACAGATTACTTTCTATTTAAAATTGTTTTTCTATTTTGCGTCTATAATGAAATTATTAAAGCACTCATATGGGTTCGTTAATGGCTCGCCGAGTGCGTTACAATTTTCGCAATATGTATCGGCGATTGTTTTATTTACAAATGGCATACAATGGTGCAAAATAGAAAAAAAATAGTATACAAAACTCGTCGTTTTTCGCACTTGTCCATTAGAAAACTCGCTACGCTCGCTGTCTTTTAAACATGGACGCGTGCTGAAAAATCGCGCTTATTCTTTATTATACTATTATTATCTTTTAGAACCATTATTAACACAAAGCTAGACACACCCATTTATTAAATTAGTAATTAATTTTCTCTATAGTCAAGAATTTAAAAAACTAAATATAAATCTCACGATTTCTTTATAATTTTAAAATTTTATAGTTTCTAGTGAAGCGATTCTCAACCTTTTTACATATTTTTTTACATTTAATGCGAAATTTGAGCTTATAATTTTTGATAACTTCATTTATATTTGGGCGTAATTCTCTCATTTCGTAATTTAGATTTTAAAGTCTGGAACTAAAATCCGAATTTACACAAATAAAATGTAATAACACACTTAAAGGTTTTTTTCTATTTTGCGTCTAGGCTAGTCGGTAGACTACTATAGCAGACATAGCATCTGGCCGCCAAATCAATTGAACTGCTATAGCAGTCCATAGCAGCGAAAGGGTTAACTAACCCATATGAGTGCTTTAATGACTTCATTATATAATGAAGTCATTAAGGCACTCATAGTTCGTTAACCCTTTCGCTGCTATGGACTGCTATAGCAGTTCAATTAATTTGACGTCCAGGTGCTATGGACTGTTATAGTAGTCCAATTAATTTGGCGGCCAGATGCTTGATATGTCTGCTATAGTAGTCTACCGACTTCATGAATTCATTGTGTCTTTTTTATACGTAACAATGAGATTATAAATATATACACTCTCATTGAAGCGTTGCGTTACCCTGGGTGAAAGATTCGGGACTCACCTCTGCACCTAGGGTCTTATCGTTCGAAAGATGAATATTTAAAAAAATCCCAAAAAATAATTGTAAACTATGCGGATAACCATATATTTATTTTTTAATTTTTTTTTCTAGTCTTGTCAAGTCTTGTCTAGTATTGTCTAGACTGGTCTTGTATATATTGTCTTGTATATATTGTAATCTTGAAAATTACAATATATACGGGATAAAGTAACCTTTAGAGTTCGCGCAGACTTCCTTAATCTCGGCACGGTATTTTCGGGAATTCCTCGCGATTTTCCGGGAACGAAACAACACATCTTTTGCACGGCGAGCACTGAGCTCAGTAAGGGTTCACACATGCGCACCAATAAATCAAAGCCTACTTTGAGTTAAAAGTCAAGTCTTGTCTGACAAATCTCGTCTAATCAACCAAATCAAATGTTCATTGAATCTTTTGATGTACTAAATCTAATAAACAAAGCATAAATTTCAATGTTTTCATGTAACTAAAAATTTTAAACCAAATCAAAGTGTAATAAACAGTAACAACAATAACAACCAGGAATTGGCAAAATTAAAAATTAATTTAAATTTAGAGCTATTAAAAACATCTAACCCTGTAGGAAATCTTCTATTGAATAAAAACAGCTCTTCAAGAGAAAGTCTGACTTTTTTTCTAAAAGAATTATAATTTTCTTGTTCTTTTATATCTTCTTCTAACGGTAACTTGTTGAAAATTTTAATTCCTAAGCGCATTGGAGCTCCGCTGGACAAAGTGAGGTTGCTCCTTCTAGTCTTGTCCGCCTAGTTTTGTATATCTAGTCTTGTGTGTCTAGCCTTGTCTGTCTAGCCTTGTCTCTAGTCTTGCCTGTTTAGTCTTGTCTGTCTAGTCTTGTCTGTCTAGTCTGTCTAGTCTTGTCTGTCTAGTCTAGTCTGTCTAGTCTTGTCTGTCTAGTCTTGTCTGTCTAGTCTTGTCTGTCTAGTCTTGTCTGTCTAGTCTTGTCTGTCTAGTCTTGTCTGTCTAGTCTTGTCTGTCTAGTCTTGTCTGTCTAGTCTTCTCTGTCTAGTCTTGTCTGTCTAGTCTTGTCTGTCTAGTCTTGTCTGTCTAGTCTTGTCTGTCTAGTCTTGTCTGTCTAGTATTGTCTGTCTAGTCTTGTCTGTCTAGTCTTGTCTGTCTAGTCTTGTCTGTCTAGTCTTGTCTGTCTAGTCTTGTCTGTCTAGTCTTGTCTGTCTAGTCTTGTCTGTCTAGTCTTGTCTGTCTAGTCTTGTCTGTCTAGTCTTGTCTGTCTAGTCTTGTCTGTCTAGTCTTGTCTGTCTAGTCTTGTCTGTCTAGTCTTGTCTGTCTAGTCTTGTCTGTCTAGTCTTGTCTGTCTAGTCTTGTCTGTCTAGTCTTGTCTGTCTAGTCTTGTCTGTCTAGTCTTGTCTGTCTAGTCTTGTCTGTCTAGTCTTGTCTGTCTAGTCTTGTCTGTCTAGTCTTGTCTGTCTAGTCTTGTCTGTCTAGTCTTGTCTGTCTAGTCTTGTCTGTCTAGTCTTGTCTGTCTAGTCTTGTCTGTCTAGTCTTGTCTGTCTAGTCTTGTCTGTCTAGTCTTGTCTGTCTAGTCTTGTCTGTCTAGTCTTGTCTGTCTAGTCTTGTCTGTCTAGTCTTGTCTGTCTAGTCTTGTCTGTCTAGTCTTGTCTGTCTAGTCTTGTCTGTCTAGTCTTGTCTGTCTAGTCTTGTCTGTCTAGTCTTGTCTGTCTAGTCTTGTCTGTCTAGTCTTGTCTGTCTAGTCTTGTCTGTCTAGTCTTGTCTGTCTAGTCTTGTCTGTCTAGTCTTGTCTGTCTAGTCTTGTCTGTCTAGTCTTGTCTGTCTAGTCTTGTCTGTCTAGTCTTGTCTGTCTAGTCTTGTCTGTCTAGTCTTGTCTGTCTAGTCTTGTCTGTCTAGTCTTGTCTGTCTAGTCTTGTCTGTCTAGTCTTGTCTGTCTAGTCTTGTCTGTCTAGTCTTGTCTGTCTAGTCTTGTCTGTCTAGTCTTGTCTGTCTAGTCTTGTCTGTCTAGTATTGTCTGTCTAGTCTTGTCTGTCTAGTCTTGTCTGTCTAGTCTTGTCTGTCTAGTCTTGTCTGTCTAGTCTTGTCTGTCTAATCTTGTCTGTCTAGTCTTGTCTGTCTAGTCTTGTCTGTCTAGTCTTGTCTGTCTAGTCTTGTCTGTCTAGTCTTGTCTGTCTAGTCTTGTCTGTCTAGTCTAGTCTGTCTAGTCTTGTCTGTCTAGTCTTGTCTGTCTAGTCTTGTCTGTCTAGTCTTGTCTGTCTAGTCTTGTCTGTCTAGACTTGTCTGTCTAGTCTTGTCTGTCTAGTCTTGTCTGTCTAGTCTTGTCTGTCTAGTCTTGTCTGTCTAGTCTTGTCTGTCTAGTCTTGTCTGTCTAGTCTTGTCTGTCTAGTCTTGTCTGTCTAGTCTTGTCTGTCTAGTATTGTCTGTCTAGTCTTGTCTGTCTAGTCTTGTCTGTCTAGTCTTGTCTGTCTAGTCTTGTCTGTCTAGTCTTGTCTGTCTAGTCTTGTCTGTCTAGTCTTGTCTGTCTAGTCTTGTCTGTCTAGTCTTGTCTGTCTAGTCTTGTCTGTCTAGTCTTGTCTGTCTAGTCTTGTCTGTCTAGTCTTGTCTGTCTAGTCTTGTCTGTCTAGTCTTGTCTGTCTCGTCTTGTCTGTCTAGTCTTGTCTGTCTAGTCTTGTCTGTCTAGTCTTGTCTGTCTAGTCTTGTCTGTCTAGTCTTGTCTGTCTAGTCTTGTCTGTCTAGTCTTGTCTGTCTAGTCTTGTCTGTCTAGTCTTGTCTGTCTAGTCTTGTCTGTCTAGTCTTGTCTGTCTAGTCTTGTCTGTCTAGTCTTGTCTGTCTAGTCTTGTCTGTCTAGTCTTGTCTGTCTAGTCTTGTCTGTCTAGTCTTGTCTGTCTAGTCTTGTCTGTCTAGTCTTGTCTGTCTAGTCTTGTCTGTCTAGTCTTGTCTGTCTAGTCTTGTCTGTCTAGTCTTGTCTGTCTAGTCTTGTCTGTCTAGTCTTGTCTGTCTAGTCTTGTCTGTCTAGTCTTGTCTGTCTAGTCTTGTCTGTCTAGTCTTGTCTGTCTAGTCTTGTCTGTCTAGTCTTGTCTGTCTAGTCTTGTATGTCTAGGCTTGTCTGTCTAGTCTCCTCTGTCTAGTCTTGTCTGTCTAGTCTTGTCTGTCTAGTCTCGTCTGTCTAGTCTCGTCTGTCTAGTCTTGTCTGTCTAGTCTTGTCTGTCTAGTCTTGTCTGTCTAGTCTTGTCTGTCTAGTCTTGTCTGTCTAATCTTGTCTGTCTAGTCTTGTCTGTCTAGTCTTGTCTGTCTAGTCTTGTCTGTCTAGTCTTGTCTGTCTAGTCTTGTCTGTCTAGTCTTGTCTGTCTAGTCTTGTCTGTCTAGTCTTGTCTGTCTAGTCTTGTCTGTCTAGTCTTGTCTGTCTAGTCTTGTCTGTCTAGTCTTGTCTGTCTAGTCTTGTCTGTCTAGTCTTGTCTGTCTAGTCTTGTCTGTCTAGTCTTGTCTGTCTAGTCTTGTCTGTCTAGTCTTGTCTGTCTAGTCTTGTCTGTCTAGTCTTGTCTGTCTAGTCTTGTCTGTCTAGTCTTGTCTGTCTAGTCTTGTCTGTCTAGTCTTGTCTGTCTAGTCTTGTCTGTCTAGTCTTGTCTGTCTAGTCTTGTCTGTCTAGTCTTGTCTGTCTAGTCTTGTCTGTCTAGTCTTGTCTGTCTAGTCTTGTCTGTCTAGTCTTGTCTGTCTAGTCTTGTCTGTCTAGTCTTGTCTGTCTAGTCTTGTCTGTCTAGTCTTGTCTGTCTAGTCTTGTCTGTCTAGTCTTGTCTGTCTAGTCTTGTCTGTCTAGTCTTGTCTGTCTAGTCTTGTCTGTCTAGTCTTGTATGTCTAGGCTTGTCTGTCTAGTCTCCTCTGTCTAGTCTTGTCTGTCTAGTCTTGTCTGTCTAGTCTCGTCTGTCTAGTCTCGTCTGTCTAGTCTTGTCTGTCTAGTCTTGTCTGTCTAGTCTTGTCTGTCTAGTCTTGTCTGTCTAGTCTTGTCTGTCTAATCTTGTCTGTCTAGTCTTGTCTGTCTAGTCTTGTCTGTCTAGTCTTGTCTGTCTAGTCTTGTCTGTCTAGTCTTGTCTGTCTAGTCTTGTCTGTCTAGTCTTGTCTGTCTAGTCTTGTCTGTCTAGTCTTGTCTGTCTAGTCTTGTCTGTCTAGTCTTGTCTGTCTAGTCTTGTCTGTCTAGTCTTGTCTGTCTAGTCTTGTCTGTCTAGTCTTGTCTGTCTAGTCTTGTCTGTCTAGTCTTGTCTGTCTAGTCTTGTCTGTCTAGTCTTGTATGTCTAGTCTTGTCTGTCTAGTCTTGTCTGTCTAGTCTTGTCTGTCTAGTCTTGTCTGTCTAGTCTTGTCTGTCTAGTCTTGTCTGTCTAGTCTTGTCTGTCTAGTCTTGTCTGTCTAGTCTTGTCTGTCTAGTCTTGTCTGTCTAGTCTTGTCTGTCTAGTCTTGTCTGTCTAGTCTTGTCTGTCTAGTCTTGTCTGTCTAGTCTTGTCTGTCTAGTCTTGTCTGTCTAGTCTTGTCTGTCTAGTCTTGTCTGTCTAGTCTTGTCTGTCTAGTCTTGTCTGTCTAGTCTTGTCTGTCTAGTCTTGTCTGTCTAGTCTTGTCTGTCTAGTCTTGTCTGTCTAGTCTTGTCTGTCTAGGCTTGTCTGTCTAGTCTTGTCTGTCTAGTCTTGTCTGTCTAGTCTTGTCTGTGTAGTCTTGTCTGTCTAGTATTGTCTGTCTAGTCTTGTCTGTCTAGTCTGTCTGTCTAGTCTTGTCTGTCTAGTCTTGTTTGTCTAGTCTTATCTGTCTAGTCTTGTCTGTTTAGTATTGAATGTCTAGTCCTGTCTAACTTGTCTTCTCCGACTAGTCCTGTATGACAAGTCTTGTCTAACTAGTCTTGTGTATCCAGACTTGCCTGTGCAGAATTGCCTACCTTCTCTTGTCTATCTCCTCTTATCTCTATAGTCTTGTGTGTCTAGTCTTCTCCATCTACTCTTACCTATCTTGACTTGTCTATCTAGTCTTGTCTCTCTAGTCTTCTCTGTCTAGTCCTGTGTGTTCAGTTTTGACTATTTAGTCTTGTCTATCTAATCTTGTCTGTATAGTCTTGTCTGTTTAGGCTCGCCTGTCTAGTCATGTCTATATAGTCTTATCTGTCTAATCGTGTTTGTCTAGGCTTATCTGTTTGGTCTAGTCTGTCTAGTCTTGTCTCTCTGGTCTTGTCTCTCTGGTCTTGCCTAGTCTAGTCTCATCTAGCCTCACCTAATCTTATCTAGTCTCATCTGGTCTTATCTAGTCTCATGAATGCTCATCTGATTTCATCTAGTTTCATATAGTCTCATCTAGTATTTTCTAGTTTCATCTAATCTTATGCAAACTTATCTAGCCGTATTAATCTTCATCTAGCCCCCATCTAGTCTCATATGGTCTAATCTAGTCTGATCTAGTCTGATCTAGTCTGATCTAGTCTAATCCATTATAACCTAATCTAGTCTAATCAAATCTTATCCAGACCTTGGTTTCATCTAGTCTCATCTAATCTCATCTATTCTTATCTGGTTTCATCTAGTCTCATTCAGTCTCATGTAGTTTCATCTAATCTCATCTAGTCTCATCTGATTTTATCTAGTCTCATCAAATTTCGTTTGGTCTCATCTGATTTCATTTAGTCTCATTGTAATTTCCTTTCGTCCTGTCGTAATAATAATTATAATATTTATTTATTTTAAATTAAGAATTCATGTAAAATCGGGTAAAATCAGAAATGAAAACAATATTGATAAATAAATCGCGTGCTCAAATTACGTGAATTATAGCGTGTACTCAATATTTATTTCCAATTACATCGATTGAAGATGAATTTCTAAGAATTTCTGTGGTCACGTGAGCATTTTGTTACCGGTTGTCATGACAACATGCATAAATTAACTTCGGCGGCCGATCGCGCGATACTCGAATTAAAACGCAATTATAACCAAAATTTGTATCTTCTCAAATTGCGGAAATTTTTATCAAAATTTTGGTACAAAATATCGGGAATTAACTTACCTTAGAGGTCTCGCAGCTTTCCGGAATTTCGGTCCGATTTTTCCAGGAATTCGTCGCGATTTTCCGGCAATGAAACAACACAGCACAACACTGAGCTTAGTAGGGGTTCACAAATGAGCACCAACAAATCAAAGCCTACTTTATAAAAAAAGTAACTAATCTTGTTTGTGTGGTCTTGTCTGACTAATCTGGTTTGTCTAGACTTGTCTGTCTAGTCTTATCTGTCTAGTCTTCTCTGTCTAGGCTTGTCTGTCTAGGCTTGTCTGTCTAGGCTTGTCTGTCTAGCCTTGTCTGTTTAGTCTTGTCTGTCTAGTCTTATTTGTCTACGTTTGTCTGTCTAGTCTTGTCGGTCTCAACAGATAGACAGTCAAGACTAGACAGACAATACTAGACAGACAAGACTAGACAGGCAAGATTAGTCAGACAAGACTACACAGACAAGATTAGATAGACAATATTAGTTATTTATTTACAAAGTAGGCTTTGATTTGTTGTTGCGCATGTGTGAACACCTACTGAGCTAAGTGCTCGCCGTATGGAAGCTGTGTTGTGTTTCATTCCTGTAAAATCGAGAGGAATTCCCGGAAAAACAGGACCGAGATTCCGGAAAACTGCGAGAACTCAAAGGTAAGTTAATTCCTGATATTTTGAACCAAAATTATGAAAACAATTTCCGCAATTTGAAAAAATACAAATTTTGGTTATAATTGCGTTGGGATTGGCCTTGCGTATCGCGAAATCGGCCGACGAAGTTATTTATGTATGATGTGATCACAGAAATTCTTAGAGATATTCATCTTCACCCGATGTCATTGGAAATAAATATTGAGTTCACGCTATTTATTTATCAATATTGTTTTCCTTTCTGATTTTACCCGATTTTACATGAATATTTAATTTAATTTAAAATAAATAAATATTTTAATTATTATTACGACAGGAGTAAATTAAATTAAAATGTGACTAAATGAGACTAAATTAAACCATATGAGACGACGAGATTTTAGGATACTAGATGAATACAGATGAGACTAAATGAGATTGGACGAAACCAGATGAGTCTGGATAAGATTAGATTAGACGAGATTATATAAGATAGAAAAAATTACACTAGATCAGAGTAGATTGGACATGTTTACACTAGATTAGCATAGATTAGACTAGATTACACTAAATTTGACTATATGAGATTAAATGAAACCAGACTTGATAACACTAGATGAGTTTGTATAAGATTAGATGAGTCTATATTAAACAATATGAAATTAGGTGAGCATTGATGAGACTAGATAAGACCAGATGAGACTAGTTGTGACTAAATAATATGAGATGAGGCTAGATGCGACTTGATGAAACCAGATGAGACTAGATGAGAATAGAAACTACTTGATGATGCTAGATTAGACTAGATTAGGCTAGATTATATTATATTGGACTAGATCAGACTAGTTTAGAGTGGATTGGTCTAGATTAGACTAGCTCACACCAGATTAGACTACGTGTGGCTAGATGAGATTAATTGAAACAGGATGAAACTTGATAAGGCTAGATCAGTTTGGATATGATTAGATGAGACTACAAAATACTCGATGAGACTATATGAAACTAGATGCGACTATATGAAACTAGATGAAATTAAATGGGCCTTTATGGGACTAGATAAGACCAGATGAGATTATATAATAACAGATGAGACAAGATGCGATTAGATTAGATGAGACTAGATAAAATTTGACAGATGCGACTAGACGAGATTAAATGAAACTAGATAAGATTAGATGAGATTTGTTGAAACTTAGTGAAACCAGATGACACCAGATGAGATTAGACTATAGTCCATTTTTTTTAAGAATGCAGTAACTAGAAACCTGATTTACACTATGACAAATGTTAAATCTAGTTTCAAAATTTGGCGCTAAATTCAAATATAGTTACTTGTATATAACATTGGTAATATATTAACGGTTTGATTGAATATCTATTAAATACACCAAATGGCAACAATGGTAATTAAATACAAACAAATAAATAGAGAAAAACGCAAAAAATCTAAATGATACAAACAGATCAGATGACAATTGTGAATTGACATGGCAGCTATTGACAACAGCATGCAACATGCATTGGCGTATGAAAAAGATATACTTGGAGTTAATTCAATTTTTTATTTTTAAATTAAAAATTGAATATTAAATTTTAACCCTTTCGTTACGGGAACCGGATAAAGCCGTAAAATATTTTCGTGCCCGTGTACGGGAACCGGATTAATACGTAATCGTTTTTTCTGTACTTAATATGAGAAATCAACACATCCGCTGTAATATAATTATCATATACACTACTAAAAATGTTATAGACATATCAAAATTTGTTTCCAGTGTAATCAATATTTTCGGCCCAAATTACGGGAACCGTACAAATCCGTTTCATACACATCGTTTCACTGCAGCCCCTAAAATAACGCATCAACCAGGAATGTCCAGCCTTTCATTTATAATTCTGGACGTATGCTAAGCCCGCCAAGAACTGAATTGCGTATTATTTTGGTTACCCATTAAAAAAATAAAATGAAAACAAATTAACTACTACAAATTGCGGGAACGGTATTTAAACGCAAAGAGTAAGTACCTAACTACGGGAACCGTACGAATACGCACTACCCTCAGTACCCCGTACGCAGGACACGACTTGTAGAAAAGCACCCCGTAGCGAAAAGGATATATAAAACAGAAGGACCTCATTATTGTACAATATAGTACTTATTAGCCTTAGTATAATTTAATGTTCTATTATATTTGGAAATTATTCCTAGTATTATATTCATTTAAATACATATAACCAAATTCTACGCCAGTGACTGCAAATGTATGTGAAAAGAGAGAGATGGAGAAGTAAATATCGTTGGTGTGAAATATCCGTTGGTGGTCTTCTCCTCGATTTAAGCCAATCAGAGAACAATGTCAAATAAGCCCTATCTTTCCTGTCCTGCATTCTTAAAAAAAATAGACTATAGATTATTCTCTATTTAAGGAGTCATCCACTTTTGCAATACATGTTAATATTTTGATGCATTACTGCACAGTACTTTGCATTCCTTAGCAGTACGTAAGTATTACACTACATTACACAAAGTACTCTTGGATTTATTTAATATTCCTTGAATCTATTTGGTGGTCAATCATGGTAAAATCTTAGTCAAATCGTATCCCATTTTAATTTTGTTAGTTTTTTAATTTTGGGGGGCTATCTTCACGCACTTCTTCTTTCAGAGTTAATTTATACACCGACCTGTTCTTTATCTCAAATATATTTCGAATCCAATAATTTTTAAAATATATTTATATAATTATATAATAATTATATAATAATATAATAATAATTTTGAAAGTATACAAACATTCTTTGCTCAATAACTAAAAAAACTTAAATGTACAATATCTATTTTATGTGTATTTTTTTTAAATCCCAGCAATTTATCGATTGAGTTCAAAATATATGTATGTTATTAAAAATAACAAAAATATTAGATAAGTAAGCTAGCTTAGCACACAATATTTTCTCATTCTACGAATCAAACAAATTCATTAACTTAAAAAAATATCTTTATCTCGTTTATTTTTTTAATTTTTAATTCGAGTACGCTAGATAAAAGTTGCCAATTATTTTTGTATTTAAGAATAATTATTTAAGAATGAGTAATGCCAACGAAACTCGGGGACTCTATCAAAAGGTCAGAAATGCGAGACTTGGCTACAAACAGCACCCACTTCTGTGTAAGGATAAGGACGCAGAGTAATCGGACACTCAGAAAAGTATATCAAAAGGTGGGGTCAGTACTTCAGGGACCTGCTCAACCAGAACACTCGCGTAGTCCAAGAGGAAAGTATAAGCAAGTAGAGGAACCCACCTTAGAAGAAGTAGAGACTGCAGTGCGCAGGATCAAGAACAGTAAGGCGCCAGGTGCAGATGGCATTCCAGGAGAATTGTTGAAGTATCGAGGTAGAGCCTTAATATCGTGCATGCATGATCTCATATTAAACATATGGAGAACGGAAAAGCTACCGGATGAATGGAAGCTAGGGATAATATGCCCATTGTACAAGAAAGGTGATAAGTTAGATTGTTCTAACTACAGGGGGATAACGCTGCTAAACATTGCATACAAGGTCTTCGCTAATGTGTTGTACCGTCGCTTACTACCGTACGCAGAAGAGAATATCGGTGAATACCAGTGCGGTTTCCGCACAAGCAGGTCAACCACAGACCAACTGTTTGGCATTAGGCAGATCCTGGAGAAATGTAATGAGTTCAATATCACGACACACCATCTATTCGTGGACTTCAGAGCAGCATACGACAGCGTTATAAGACACAAACTGGGGGGGGTAATGACAAGTTTCGGATTCCCTGAAAAACTGACAGCCCTAACCAGAGTAACACTGTCTGAAGTATCCTCTGTAGTAAGAATACGAAACAAGTTGTCTGAGACTTTTATAACAGAGGAAGGACTACGACAGGGAGACCCACTGGCAACTTTACTGTTTAACATCGTACTAGCAAAGGCCGTTAGGAGTAGTGGAGTGGATACTAACGGCACTGTGTACTTTAAGTCAACACAACTATTGGCTTACGCAGACGACATTGATATAATTTGCAGAAGCGAACAGGCGACCAAAACTACTTACTCGCTGCTGGAGAAGGAAGCAAATAACCTAGGACTCACTGTCAACGTAAACAAAACGAAATACATGGTGGCTAATGAAACTCATCGGAAGGTAGGACCAACGCTAGAACTAGACGGAAAGCACTTTGACACAGTAGACACATTTGTGTACTTGGGCTCGCAACTGAACAGCGTAAACCGGATGGGCGAGGAGATTAGAAGGCGGATAACTCTTGGTAACAGGTGCTATTATGGGCTACTTAAACTTTTTAGGTCCAAAACAATCCACCCCAAGCATAAGTGCACACTGTACAGGTCACTGAGAAGACCGGTGGTAACCTATGGTGCAGAAGCATGGAGCTTAGAACAGGCTTTAAGTGTATTTGAGAGAAGAATGCTACGTGCAATATTTGGAGCGACCCAAGAACGAGGAATCTGGCGCCGAAGATATAATCACGAACTATATCAGCTCTACAATCAACCAGATATTGTGAGTTTCATCAAGGTGGCAAGATTGAGATGGCTCGGACACATGCAGAGAATGGGTGATCATAGGGTTCCGAAAAAGTTTTTCAATGGCCAACCAGTGGGAAGGAGAAGGGCCGGAAGGCCAAGAGGGAGATGCAAGGATGCGGTAACAACTGACCTACAAAAACTTCAAGTACGGGACTGGAGAACGTTGGCGAGTGATAGGTCCGCTTGGAGAAACATGCTGAAGGAGGCCCAGACCGGCAATCGGTTGTAGTGCCATTAAGAAGAAGAAGGGAGACAAGGCGAGACGACTATCGTCTAGTTCAGGGCTCGGAAACCTTTTGAAATGGAAGAGCCAAAAGAAACAATTTTCAAAATGTGCCAATTTTTAAAGAGCCACTAAAAGTTTTTGTTGCAATATTATTTGATTACTTATTGAATAGGTATATCAATAGGAACCTTGGCTTTGCATGCCATTTTGAAAGTTTGATTAATTCTGGCTCATAACTTGTTGTTTTAAGTTTTAAGCACGCCTCTAGGTTTTTATTTGTTAGTAGTTTTCTTACTTTACTTTTTATTATATTCATGCAAGAGAACGCTTGCTGGCACGAATATGTTGGCCCGACGATTGTCAGCACTCCTAATGGAAATGCATCCTGGAAGGCTTTTCTATGCGCTGAATATGAGTGCCTCGACTCGAGGCATTTCTTTTAGACCTGTCCACTTGTACTGCGCGACGCGCATACATTTTTGACCTCCAACTTGCCCTTGAATTCTGTGAACATGCCACTACACAAGTCTTGCTGCTTTTCAGATCTAGAAATTGCATTTGAAGAGATCCAGCATCAATTGGTTCCAATTGGTTCAATGTTGATTTCATTTGTATTTATGTTGAGATTAACTATGAACGCGAGAGTAGTTTTGTTTGTTTTGAATTGCTCGAATCTCTTTCATTTTTTTATAGCTACGCAGAAGTAACTCGTGTAAATATTGGGTTGTTCGATAATTAATGTTGTTTTTTTCATATTTTTCCAAGTGAATATATTTATATTAACAACAAACATTAATCAATGGTATATTGACCATTTTGTTGGATGACCTTTTGCCATCTTTCGGTAAATTGAAAAATTCCACGTTCGAGGAAGGTGAAGAATTGGTCCAACACTGCCTGATCGGAATCGAAAGTTTTACAATTCAAATGGTTTTGAAGGGAACCAAACAAATGGTAATCTGATGGTGCTAAGTCATGGCTATAGGGTGCATATGGCATCAGTTCCCAATTGAGTTCTATTAATTTTGGACGGGTTATCAATAATGTATCTGGCGTTATCCTGATGGAACATCTCGCCTTAACGATTGGCCAGTTCATGGCGTTTTTTCTTGCTTTCTTCGTTCAATTTCGATAGTTGACGACAGTAGACATTCGAATCAATAGTTCGGTTTCTTGGAAGCTGTTCAAAGTAGACTATCCCTTGTAATCCCACTACACAGAAAGCATAATCTTCTTTTGGTGTTTTAACTAAGCTGTTGTGCAAGTCAACGATTGAATTCGATATGTCGAGCTTCTATGCTATCCCTCGAGTTGTCATGCTCCGGTTAGTTTCGATTAGCGCCTTTATTTGGCCGTCATCAGTAGTGGTTGGACGACCAGTATGTGGTGCATCTCTCACATTAAAATTTCCAGAGCGAAAGCGAGCAAATCAACGCTGACACTGGCCATACTGACCATAGCTTAATTTCTTCCGAGCTTGCACCGCATTTTTGCTCTTTCGGAAGTAAAACAATAAAATATGCCGATAATGCTTCCTTTGATTGTCCATTTTCAACTTAATTTTTGACCAACTTGTTTTTTACTAATGACGCTCAGCGTTTGACTAAAGGTAGTCTAAAGTCTAACCTTTAAAATAGTATATAATAATGTAAGCCACGCAATCACTACTACATGAAATATGCAGTTCATTCCATCCATGAGAAAAAAAAACGACATTAATTATCGAACTACCCAATAGTTGCATTGGTTTCATCGCGATATTGCTACAGATTTTTAAAATTAAGTAATTTACCGCTTTACATGTCTTCAACAGGAAGAAGTAATTTTGTTTTCGAAACAAACTACTTCTTCCAATAAGGCATTTTCCTTTCTTTGCAATTTTAGATTTAGCTCATTTAGTTTCATTGTGATATCTACAGCCTGAATTTTTGCAGCCATTTGTATTCTTCCAATTAGGTGTGGTCGATGCCTTTTTCAGTTAGCGATGTTTCTATTTCACTCGGCACAAAGCAAAACGTTTCAATACGATACTTCTGGAAAGCCATCGCACTTTATTGTGCAGAAGTAGGTCAGAATACTGGCAAATAGTGAGCCAGTATTCTGACCTACTTCAAGGAATTCTTTAAATTGGCGACGGTAGAGTGCTTTTGACAAGATGCTGTTAATGAGTTAATTACAATTTTTAAATAATTTGGCACAAAGCGCCTCTTGATGAATTATGCAGTGAAACGTTAGAATTTCGTGTTTTTTTTCTTTCTTCTGAAGAATCGATGTTACTCTTGAATTCCTACCATACTACTGGCTCCATCAGTTGATATTGTTGGAAAAGATTTTATTTAAATCGATTCCATTGTCTTCCAGGCAATCTTGCACAGCATTTGCTGTATCTTCCCCACGAATTTGCCCTGATAGCTCTAGCAATCCTAGCAGTTCTTCTTTTGGACCTTCGGGCGACTTATACCTGACGAAATGGGCAACGTGTGCCGTGTATATAATGCCACAAGACTCATCTCTAGCAAGTGATAAGGCATTCGCCAATTGAATATCTTCCACTTGCATATGTATTACATTTGAGCAGTTTTTGTACTGTTTTAGCAGATAATGGCAAATCTTCGATGTTTTTCATGACTTCTAGTTACTTTGTTTTTGAAACCACAAAACAGTTCTACAGATGCACGTATGAAACAATCTTTGATATACTCACCATCTGTGAATGATTTCCCCCTTTTTGCAATTTCCAGTGATACTGCACAGCTTGCCAGGTTTGCATTATTTGGAGATTGCGCTCAGTTACTTTGCAGAGAACTTGACTGCTGTTTTTGTTTTTGAAGCTCTTCAACACCTTTTTTACGTGCGTCACCGACTGAGTGTTTACCAGCGGACTACTGGTTAATTTTTGTAGTGAACTGTCTCTCCAAATTTGACTTCTTAATGTGTGCGAGTTTTTCGTGGCAAATAAGACAATCCGGAAGCCTATCTGTGTTGCATCTGAACCCAAACAACTCCGTCCAATCCCGATTGAATTCTCAATTTTCTTCTTCGAATGACGATGCGAATTGAAATAAAATCCAAATGTGATTTCATACGGTATGATTTGTAGCAGACAGTGTGAAGAAAAGTATTAGGTTGTCCCGAAAGCCCTTGCGTTTTTTTTTGTAATAAAATAAATTAAAAATTTTGATGCACAGAATAACTTTTATTCAAGAATATACTTTCAGTTTTGATCAATGATCATCTTTCAGGTAATTTCATAATTCCTCTTTCGTAGAAGGCTTGTTCTTTATCTCCAAGAAACTGGTCCAAATGATTTTTTACGTCTTCTTCTTTTTTAAAAGTTTTGCCACTGAGTGAGTTCTGAAGACTCCGGATTAGATGGAAATCTGATAGTGAAAGGTCAGGGCTATACGGTAGATGTGGCATGACTTGCCATCCGAGCTCCAGAAATTTCTGCCGTGTCTCCAAAAATGTGTGTGGTCTAGCGTTGTCATGATGGAACAGTACACCTTCTCGATTTACCAATTCAAAAGCTTTTTTACAAGGCCTATATTTTTTATATGTCGATGTATGGTTAGGACGAATAGCAGGTGCGATAAACGAAATTGGTTTCATCGATCGATTGCATGATTTTAAGGGTTTCGATACTAAAGTAATTAATTTTAGCATATGGAACTGTAGAGCCGCAATTTTACATTGATATGGCCGCAGGTTGCCGACCCCTGGTCTAGTCGAAATTTAAGGTTATTCAATTGTTTTTTTTGAATTCCGAAAAATAATTTATTTTTTTAAATTTTTATTTGTAGATAGATTTATTTTCTGGTATTATTTGAAAAAAAAAAAGAAATTGAGAAAAGTTTAAAAACTATCCCTTAAATAAATAAATAACTAACTGCCCAACTGTAAAATACTAACTGCCCGGGATACTTTTTAATAATCGCTGTGCAATTATTATTTGAAATTTTGCAACATTTTTTTTTAAAAATGAGGACTCCATAGCCTAAAAAATATTTTGGAAAATAATGAACTTTGCCGTTCAGTGTCAAAAGTGCGTCAAGATACCGCATGCGCCCCAACGCAAGTTCCAATGCGGCCCAAACACTAACAGTGCAAACAAGACCGTTGCTTTTAAATTACAGGACCTTACCTTTAATGCAAAAATCTTAGCACACCTTAATTTGTTATCCAAAATATTATCTTTAAAAAAAAATATCTATCGCATTTATTATTTTTATTTTAACTACCTAACTTGCGTGTGTAGTAACGATTCGTATTTAGACTCTATAGCACAATTGATTAAATATGTTTTCCTGCTGTGAAATCAGATAATTTACGACAACATAAAAATTGATTAAAGATATAATTTTCGTGATTGAATCGAACGAATGCAATTAAGTGTGTTTTTCCCATAATATCAGTTGTTTTGTAGAAAAAAAATATTTGTCAGGGTTTTTACAGTATTTTCTAGAATATTTCGGAAAAAATTTATAATTATGCGCGAATTTTGCAAATTGAAAGTGTTTTTTTTTTACAAATATCAATTTCAGCTTATTCACCGTTCTTTATATAATTCTACGAAAAGCAGGTAATGTAATCTCTCAAGGCAAATCATGCGTTTTTGATTTAAGATTAATTAATTCAGTCAGTGCATAAGAAGCTATCTGAGCTTTTATAGACACGCCAAATTGCTTCTCAAAAACTTTTACTTGTTCGGATCTTGCAGATTTTTGAGTGGCCTTTGTCTTTTACTGCAGGTGTAGGATGATTAGTGAACCATAACCTTTAGTGAACCATAGCACTGTTTGATAATTTACAACCACATGTCACACAACCGGAAACAGTTTCATTGTAGGTGTAAATAGAAATTTAAGTATAATAAGTCGTAATTATACTTATTATGAGCATTACATTTTTTGTCGTAGGAAACATCTTTAATTAGAGTACCGAGTTCAGGTTCGTTAACCTGATCGCTAACATCATCATTATCGTTGTTATGCTTTTTTTTTTATCCATTTCGGATGGTTCTTTTAAAATAAAAATTATTCAGGAACTAATGGTGGCCATACACGATACTACCTATCGTCCAATCGGCATGACGCTGCATGCTTGATCCAATCTGCAGTTCGTCTATATACATCGTATTTATTTATAAATGTGTAATACATTGCCGGGCTCTCCGCTTTCGCACTGAGCCGGTTATCTTAAACTAATTTGTATCTATATAGGCTAACAAGGGGAACTTCAGACGTCTGGATCACGGATTTTCTACAAACTTTGTACACTTGTAGTTGTACACTTACTTATACCATTAGGACAACATATTGTGTAAGTAGTAAGGCGCACTATTTCGGCACTTCCAAAAAAATTGCATTTTCTCTCTTCTATACATTTGCATTGCGTCAACGTGTATAAGATGGCGATAGCCGAGTAATTGATAACATTCAAGCTTCGTAATTGCTGGATCGGTGTATCGAATCCCATACATTATTTTTTTTTCAACGCTGTACATATTTTTGCTTATAATTAACAATTCAAAGGTAATTTAATTGTATTTAAAGTAAAGGTATTAAGGTTTATTATAAAGGTTTAAAGTAAAGGTGAAGTAATTTTATTTATAATTTTTAAAAAGATACTTTTTGTTTTAAATAACATTGGAAATTCAATCAAAATGCATGTAAACACGTTTTTCTTCATTATATTACCTTTGAATGAAGTTATTTATAAGAAAATATATGGCCAGCGTTGAAAAAAAAAACAATGTATGGGATTCGATCCATCGGTCCAGAAATTACGAAGCTTGAACGTTACCACTTGGCTATCGCCATCTTATACACGCTGATGCAACGCAAATGTATATATTCGATGAGGAAAATTTCGAAGAGAGAAAATTGCAATTTTCTCAGAAATGCCGAAATAGTGCGCCTTACTACTTACACATTATGTTGTCCTAATGGACTACTACAAGTGTACAAAGTTTGACGAAAATCCGTGTTCCAGACCGCTGATGTTCCCCTTGTAAGTCTTAACATTGGTTTGTCTAGTAAATAAAATAAAATGAATAAAATAAATAAATGTATTAAACTAAGGTAAACTAAGCTAAGAAGTTGATTAATAAAATATAATAAATAAATAAATACAATAAAATAAGTAAGAGATATTATAGAATAGGAATAGGATTATGCTAAGTCATGGTAGAGGCAGTTATTAAAATAGATCACGCAGTTAACAGAAGGCCTGTGCGACAGGGATACAGTCTATAGCAATGACATTTGGTGTTGACCTAGAAGTATTTTGGGGAGGGTAAATAAATTGAACGCCAGTATTATTTTTATTATTTTGAATCGACTATACACTTACATGTGACTACTAAGGGGGAAGTGAGATTCTGAAAGATAAAGTTTATTAATGCGGGACGGTGGGGTGTTAAGACAGGTCGTGGGCTAGGCGGTTGAGGCGTCTGGCAGGCAGGGCTAGGCAGGTGTCGAACGTGTTCCACCAGGTCTTATGTCGCTCTGACTCCTTAATTTCCTCTTCTCTTCTGGGCCAAGTGCATACGGCGTTGATCATCGCTACCTCGGTCTGGTCTCTCCATTCTCTGGTCACCGGGCATCTGAATAATACGTGGGCTACGGAATCCACTTCACCACAGTCGCAGTCCGGCGATTCCCCCCTTCCGATCCGATGGAGGTAGGAATTGAAGTTCCCGTGTCCCGCGATGAGTTGGACCCTGGACACGGGAACTTCAATATACACTACACACAACTATACGTTTATATACACCACTCACGCTTTAAGGATCTCACAGACCGGAGCTGAAGTTTCGCTGCCGCCACCGGTGCGATATCGCGTCAGACCATTTGACACGGCGGCTTATGGACAAGTTCAGATCAACAAGCGCGATTTCTGTCATAGCCTCGGTAGTGCAGCGTTGCATGACGCATGAGAATGGTGTATGGTGAGTGGTGTATATAGACGTATAGTCGTGTGTAGTGTATATTGAAGTTCCCGTGTACAGGGTCCAACTCATCGCGGGACACGGGAACTTCAATTCCTACCTCCATCGGATCGGAAGGGGGAAATCGCCGGACTGCGACTGTGGTGAAATGGATTCCGTAGCCCACGTATTATTCAGATGCCCGGTGACCAGAGAATGGAGAGACCAGACCGAGGCCGCGATGATCAACGCCGGATGCACTTGGCCCAGAAGAGAAGAGGAAATTAAGGAGTCAGAGCGACATAAGACCTGGTGGAACACGTTCGACACCTGCCTAGCCCTGCCTGCCAGACGCCTCAACCGCCTAGCCCACAACCTGTCCTAACACCCCACCGTCCCGCATTAATAAACTATGCAGAACACTGCATACGCGGTTAGTTTCGCTGCCGCTGTGTTTTGAAATGGTGATCTCTATAATCACTTTGATTTTATGAACTCATGTTTATTCTGAATTGAGTTTTATGTATTTGGATATTAAAAATACATACAGAATAATATCTTTCATCTTATGCAGTCAATGCTTAAATTAACATAGCTTCTTCCTCTGAGGAAATCATGAAGCCAACATAGCTATACAAGTAAACGATCCGCGCCAGTGATGGAGCCTTTAAACTGTCCAATCGGTAGCGACATTCAATTGAAGCCATGGCGTCAACATGTTTTACCCTCACCAGTGACGGACGACGATGTTTTAGCAGCCTTGCGGCTCGCGTACACCTAACCCGTCAAAGGCCGAAATTTGCTCGGGCGACGATGGCCGAACTCGGACGATTGAATCAAACACTTGTAATAGAAAGAGAGCGCGTACACAAACACGACCGTCATCGTCCGATGACGCCCGAAAACGGCCGATCAACCGTCGAGTACTAACTTTCTCGGGATTTCTCGCCAGTCTGCCGGCGTCTACAGTGTAAACTGAGTGTATTTATAGTTAAATTTGTTGTTATCTGCCTAAACGACTATGGATATTGAAAAATTCATTAGTTGTGTTTATAATAGACCAACCCTGTGGGATAAACATTCCAAAAATTACAATGAATAATGATGTATGTGCTTACACTGTTGCAGTGTAAGCACATAGGGTATACCACCCAATTATTGGCACTTTAAGAGTGAGCTTCGTGTCAGTCTGAAATTAAATTACCATAAAATTTCATTTACAAGAGCTAGTAGACAAAACATGTGCCAGTATCGAAGAAAATACTTTAATATTTGTTTTTATAACCATTTTGATGTGATTGAATAGTATTGAATAAACATTTTATACTTCAATCCAAAAGACTACAGAAAATCCTATTATTGGCATAGACATTTTCAATATTGGCATCTATTAGTCTAATTATTGGCATGTAGTTAAAGTAGGAGATAGGTACCTACCAATTATTAATAATGAAAGAAATATCTATCTATACCTAGAGTATAATTGAAACACTGTTTTAGTAGGTAAATATCTGCTTTTATTTAGGTATTAAAGTATTTAAAGTTTTAATAAAATTATTTTAAAATCAACTTTTATAATATAAACAATTTCTCTTATTCTACTCTGTTTGGCAGTCTCACTTTATCAGTACTTATCTTCTTAGTTGTCTTTGTCTATCCTTGAGATCTTATAACTTTAGTACTTACCTACCAACAAAATATTAATCAGTCTGAATAAGAAAATCCTTTTCGTTCATCATTCTCGAAGTTTCCGGTATTGCTTCACTTTCAAGCTTATTCTTCATATTCTTCCCCATGTATTTCTAATAGTCTATAGCTGTTGATTCTTATGGAAAAAGATCGGTGGAAAAAGCCCGGAGGAAAAAGCCCGGAAACAATTAATAATTGTATCTGGTTTTACGTATTTATCAATAGTATTTTGCAACAGTGGCACAAATCAACTTTTGTAAGAGCTCAAGTTGGAATGTCACGCCGCCACTTTAAGACGGTCTTTTGCCAACCACCTTTGAGATAGAGATGAGCATGGGACGAGTTTCTCGTTCCAGATCCCATCCCGTGGGACGGATCCCTGTCACTGTCCCATCCCATCACATTTTCGTCCCACTGTCCCATCCCACAAACCTAAAATTTTCGTTTAATCGATAAAATACGGCAATCGATAAAATACGCGTTGCGGCGGGCGGCATCGCCCCGTGCCGCAAGTCGGATGCAGGGGCGATGTGAGGGTGGAAAATGTAAAAATAAAACCGTGCAAAAAAGGGTGATGTTTTCCAACGTCGACAGCTGGATAGGGTCGCGAACCCTTAAATGCGGGAATCCGTTCCGATTCAAACGTGCGCAGTTTTGAGTCACTGCGCCCAGAAACGGCGAAACTCCAGCCGTTAGACTGACCGCACCTTCCGGCGAACGGGAGCCGATACATTTCGAACTGTGCCGGGCGACTTCGTGGTCGCAGCGGCGCCGGTACCATAATGCGCGTCTCGGCGAGGCCCACGTGCCGCTTAACTGGCACATCCTGGTGCCCCAAATGGACATTCAAGTTTTTCTCTGTGCAGATTAACAGTTATAAATAGGCGTCGCGACGCGATTCCGCGACGTCCAATTATGGGTGCGAAAAGCCAAAAGAGCATTCTACAATCCACTGAAAAATCCAGAATATTCACTTGGGGACTACAAAAATATAAACCTCCGTAAAAGTGGTAATTTTTGTAAAGCAAACGTCAAGTCACGACGGAATCGCAGAATCGCAAATCTCGATCACAATCATCTCATCACACACGATTATACAATCACTTCCACGGACGCCCTACACTTATTTAAAGGATTGTGATTGTGTTAGATTTCGAGTCGTTGAGCAATTTATAAATATTTAAAAAAAAATCAAAAAAATCATGTGTTTTGCCCCCTTATTTGTTCAGTGACTTTTGATCAATAGGTGACTTATCTATGTGAAAGGGGTTGCATAACTATCGGCATTTTTATAAATATTGGCGCTGTGTGTTTTCCTTAAAGTTGACATGGCATTGAAAGGGTTAATTCACTTTTTACTTCGTTTTAACATAGTTAAACATATAAATACTGTTGAAAGTGTTTCAATTAGTTTTAAAAAAATTATATAAAGTACCGATTAAATTTGACCTGTTTGAACGGTCCCATTTTTCGCGCGCTTTGGATGACGTCACAGCTCTCCTTGTCGTTCAGTGTTGTTTACTATTTGCAATGTTGTTTACTTTTGACAGTTAAGGATTTTCAGTTTGAATCGCTATTTCGATAAATGGAAAAAGCTATAAAACCATGTTATATATATTTTGTTGTACCGGAATGCAAAAACACTATTATAAGTACACCAGATAGTGTTTTTTTTGTTCCAAGAAAGACATCTTGTTTTGTTATTGGTTTGTCATTTATCAAGTGTATTTAGTGTATGTAGTTATTTAGTGTACAATGTCAACCAAACGGAAAAACGTCCCTTTAAGTTTGTATCAAAAACAGGAGATCAGTAGCGTCGCTAGCGTCGGTCAATCGGGCGAATGCCCGAGGCCCACGGGCTAGGGGGCCCCCACAGAACCACCTCATTTTAATATAATAACAATACAGACGATTGGAAACAGTTTGCAAACGTCAAAGATGCGCAATAATAAATGAGGAAGTATCTTTTAAATCGCATTATTTAACTCTTATTTTAATTTTATTTTTCAATTTAGATTTCTTAATGTTGCGTCATTGTTAACCATTCTACCACAATTGCATGTTGGTATATAAGAAATTAAATATTCGAATTAATAACGTAAGGGCAAGGATTTACAGAAAAAACAGGTTTTTGTCAAATACTGCGTTTTGAAAGTTACCTCCTCAAATGTATTAAATCAAACGAGTATGCAATAATTATTTATTTAATATCAATATGCAAGCAGAATATGCAGAAATCGCTGCAAAAGAAACTGCTTCTACGAACAGACCTTTTAAAAAATAGACTCGTCTTGTCTAGTATTATAGTCTGTCTGATCTCATTTCACCAGTCTGCTGTTTACATAGACGGTGCCATATATCACAATTTTCTAACTATAAATGACAAATAAGTATTGTGCGTCTATTATAAAGTTACCACACGTCCCGATTTTGACGGGACAGTCCCGCTTTTTAAAGAACAGTCCCGCGTCCCGCCGATTTTTAAAAATGTCCCGTTTTTTTAGAAAATATCTACATTTCTTATTTTAAATGTGCTGTAATATATAACATAAGATTTTTCCAAATATTGCCATATAATCTTCTTTTTTAATGTCACCCATGAAAAACTTTAATATGGCAGTTATTATACAAATTTCTGACGTCTTTCAGAAAATCTGGTCGTTTGATGACACTTTGTTCTGAAATTTTTATTGGGTGACATTAAAAAAGGAGATTTTATGGGAATATGTGAAAAAATCTTTTGAATATATTAGTAACCATTTTCCGAAAAATAATATTTGCGAAAATGATCTTTTTGATGAAGTGTTATTGGTAAAAAGATACGTTACTGATTGCTGAAATTACAGCAAGGAAAATAAAGTTCAATTAATTTTGTTTTCCTTTTATATTAATATATTATATTTCTTCAATCCATATGTTCCTTTCTTGTATGTTTTAAAAATTCAATAATTTATTTGTTTATTCACTTTTTTTATTTACTGGGGGGGCCACCTCGATATTTATGCCCGGGGCCTCAAAATCTAAACGACGGCGCTGCAGGAGATCGTCAATATTCTTGATAAAGGAGAAACCGCGGCAAACCTCGCACGCACTTATCACATTGAAAGTCGACCGCTAGAAAATCCTCCAATTCGTCAGGACTGCTGAGGGGGACTTGGAGGAAAGAAAGACAGTTAAAACAGGTGATGCTGAAGTTCCAGGCTGAAATGGAAAATGCCTTATTTAAGAGCATGCCCGACATACGCCATTATCGAGAGATATCCTCCGTAAAAAGGCAAAACAATGTTACGAAAAAATAACCAAATAAGATGATTTTCGAGCTAGCGATGGCTGTCTTGATAATTAAAAAAAAAGATTTGGGAGTCTTTTCTTATCTGTCACAGGAGAAACATTATCAAGTGATGTTTCTGCCGTTTCGGCTTCTTCTACACATTTGCCTATATAGGTACATATTTTATTCTTTTTATACAATTGTATATAGAATATGTTAAATTATTATTTTTTCGTTTACCTCCCGTTAATCCGCAATTTTATGATAATCCTGCGGTTGTTTGGTCCGATATGTGTATCAGTTTTTGGTCCGATATAAAGACTATACTGTAGGTATAAGTTATGGAATATTTGTTCAGAAATTGAGAATTTACTACTTGATTATCAGTTTAGGCTCTACGACGCCCTAGTATCCATTATTGTTTCACCTATAATGAATTCGAGGAAGTGGGCAGTAGCGTAATTGCAGATATTTTAGAGGTCGTAGTTAATCCTTAACTCGGCCAGTTGCCAGTTAACTTAACCACTTAACAGTAGAATTTTTTTTTCTGAAAACGGTCCTAAAATTTTCGATTGAATTATTTTTTAATTATTTATTTTGATTCTTTTTATGTTTAAAATAAATAAATTTGTGGTTTTCATAAAAAATTTTATTTTTGTGAAATGTATTTTATTCAAAGTTAATTTTTTTTTAATATGATAGATTTTAAAAGAAGGTATTACACAAAGACCAACATCACATTCCTTACAAGTACCTTGTTTCTTTTCCAATCTTTGCTGGGATATATTGCCTTACAATCGCTTTGCTGGGATATATTGCCTGCAGCTCAGTCGTCCATTGTAAAGAAGCAAACTTTCATCGATTGATACATCACTTTCTGGAGTAAGCATTTCCGCAAAACGTGTATTTAGAAAATTAAAAATTGGTCAATTTTTTCTTAGTTTGGGATTAGGACATTCTTCGCCTGGTATTTTCTCAAAATGAAGATATTTCTTTAGTAAAACAAAACGTCTATATAGCATAACATTGCCGAAGAATGGAGTTGCTACCGATTGCCTTTTCGACCAATACCATTCCAAAACTGGCGTTTGAAGAATCCCCTGGAGAATTATGATAGCAAACACAAAAGCTTCACTAGCAGAAGTGAGTGATCATTCTTTGAATCGCGAGTGGATTCTTGGTGTAGCAATTCCTATGTCCTCTTGAGCACACTGGTTCGTTTCTTGAGCAATATATTGCAGCAAGTGGTAAGTAAAAAATAATCGAAAATATCCGACAATGCCATCTTCAGAACTTTCTTTTCTGAAAGCGCGGGGGTGCCGTCGATTATTAGCGTCAATTTCGAAAAATTGAGAAACGGCATCAATATCTACTTCTTCGACAGATTCCTCGATGTCGTCAAAAAAAATATCCTCTTCAGCGTTCGATGAAATATTGCTTGTTGGTTGATTGTCACTATCGCTAGGTATTGTTTCTATAATCCGATCATAAAATAGCCAAATTTCGAAATTTATAAACGGTTCGTTGGATTATAGAAACAAACCCCATCATAAAAATACCCATAAGAGGTTAATAGTAGAGTAGCCGGTTGAAGAATTTACCAAGAAACGGGCAGCATATTCTTCACCATTGCTGTAATTTTTTTTTTTAAGAGAGAGAGAGGCCGGCGAGAGAATGCTGGCAGCTGTACTGCGTCGAGGTATGAGGGGCGAGTGACGCGCCGAACTGTGCGCGCCAAATTCTGTCCTTTCAAGACTGCATTTCTACTTACATTTTTACTTTTTACTTACCGAATAGTGAATTTGCGACTTTGTGAATTGGGTATTTGAAATTTTTTTTTTATCATAAATCGAAAGCTCATATATAAGTTTTATAACAAAACTCTTTTTTGTTTTATTTTTTTCGTTGTAATTCAAAAGTTATAACAAATTGAAAACATATTTTTAAACTCGGTACCGAATACTCCGCGTACTTCGCGTAAAACGGTCGCGTTGTGACGTAAGAAGGTTAATTTCTACTCGCGCATGACTTTGTTGGTACAGTAGTTGTAGTAGACATGTCAAATATTAAAAGTCAAATATTAAAAGTTATCATATTGTTTCGTACATCGTGTAGGAGTAGGTACTACAAAAAGAACTCCTCAAAAAATGTTTTTAAATGTCCCACATTGTTAAACGTCGAAACCAATGGTTTTAAACAGTGCGCCAAAATAATACTAAAACAACGATTTTATAAAGAATGTTTATGTTTGAATGTTAGAATAAAGTTTCTCACTTACGAAGTCACAAACATTATGGCGCGTTGGGAGTTACGTGATTATTTTCATAATTTTATCACTTTTTAATTGTTTATAATTAATTGAATTTTTTTAACTTTTTCGCATCGAACATCCGAATTATATTTTTATTTAAAATTTTTTTTATTCAACAACCCAATTCTAAAAGGGTGTAAGAGCTGTTCGCGTAGAACTCCCGGTATATAAACATCGTGGGGTGATACAATACCGGGTGTGTCACCCCACGATGTTTATGTGGGACATTTAAAAACATTTTTTGAGGAGTTCTTTTTGTAGTAGGGGAGAACAGGGTATTGGGAGCCTACTAAGGGAAAATTTTGATAAAAACCACATTTGTTAACATTGTTATAATTAAAAACTTAATAAAGACGGAACAAAGCTTGAATATATAAATATACTCAACCTTTCCGGAACTCTATAATACTAATGAGTCTTTTTAGGACTACCAAAAACAAATCTCTTATGAAATTTGTCCGTTATTCTATAGCTTTCAGTCCACCTTCGTGGCACTCAACAAAAACCATAAAAATAACATTGAGTTTTAAGATCATGTCTTTCCGATACCTTGAGTGGATAGCCATCTGTGGACGCGTTTCGAGATCTATCTCTCATCAGCACAGCTATGCTACCATGAACAAAAGCAATATATTCAAGCTTTGTTCCGTCTTTATTAAGTTTATCTGATTATCTATAATGTTGTATGGTTTTACCAATTCACAATTGTTATAATTCTTAATTAGGAACTCTTACCTTGATTATTAAAGTATATTTTAATCACAGTTCTAATGAATTACAGTAATTTATTAAGATACAATAACGATTTTATAAAAAAAGTCAGTCCCTCACCATTACCCTTCATATGCGGGTAATGAGAAACTATTTAATGCTCATATTGGAAATGGGAGCCATAATATTTACTCTTTCCCGAAAATTTAACTAAACATACTTTACGTGGCATCTAATCTAAAAGGAAGATATATGTTATCTAAAATTACCTGAAAATATATTGTGAAAATTCATGGGGTAATGGGAGCTACGGGTAGTGAGAGCCATGCTAGGCTACCATTACCCGCTGACCACCACTTTGAAAAGTAATGACATAAATATATAATTCTGCTTTCAATCACAATTTAACCAATTGGACTGGTTAGTAAATGAATCTTGGGATGTAATAAGCATAAACATAATAAAATAAGAATATAACTTCATGCTTCTCTTGGCGCTAACAATCGGTAGTTTTTTTATAAGCGTGGAGCGAAAAACACACAACCGTCTCTCGTGACTTAACGCATAGGCGCTAACGGTTCGTGCGCGTCAGGCGAAGTTTCTCGATGGTTGACAGAAGAGGCTGAGTGTATACGCAAATATGCACAGTTTCCGTTCAATCACCATCGCTCCCATTACCCGACCGCTCTCATTACCTCGCGCTCCCCTACACCTACACGATGGTATGAAACAATATGATGATAACTTTTAATATTTGACTTTTAATATTTGACATGTCTACTACAACTACTGTATCAAAAAAGTCATACGCGGGTAGAAATTAACCTTCTTACGTCACAACGCGACCGGCCTAGTTTTTGGTACCGAGTTTCAAAATATATTTTCAATTTGTTATAACTTTTTAATTACAACGAAAAAAAGAAAACATCGTGGGTGTACTGCCAAAAAAGTGACCAAGCCAAAAATTGGCAAAAATGATAATGAACTATATATAACTCTTTTAACTTTGATTTAAGAGACTTTGATTTAAAAGGTCATTTTTAGCCCATTTTATAGAAGGTTATGACCTACCGGTCATGACCTTATGGGTACTACCGTCTTTTTCCGAAAATAAGACACTGTCTTACTATCTTTTTAGGTCCAAAATACGTGCTAGGGCTTATTTTCGGGAGAGGGCTTCAAAAAGTAGTTTTTTATATTGTTTAATATTTATTTATATACAGAAATTTAAATTTATTCAATTACAGTCATGTCACTGACTCCGCTGCACCTTGTGGTGGAGAGCGCCGCCAGATCGGCGATCGTAAGGTTCAGCAAGGAAGGAATGGGCAGAGGTAAAATAATCGGGAGCAGAGACCGAAACAGCCTCGCTGCCAAAATCCCCTGGTTGGAATTACCAAAGGACGAAATGGTATGTAAATACCACTTCGAGAAAAACTACACAGCAATGTGTAGTAGTAAAGCCGATTGGAGCGACGAATCCTCAGCATACCACATAGAGCAAAATGCCATCAAGTGGTATACAGATGGTTCGAAGACAAAGGAAGGAACTGGTGCAGGAGTGTTTGGACCTCGTACCAGATACTCCGAATCCATGGGAACATCCCCAAGTATCTTCCAAGCAGAGGTACACGCAATCGAAAGATGTGCACAGTTTAACCTCGACAGGAATTACCGCAAAAAACGAATTGCTATCCTGTCAGATAGCCAAGCAGCCATCAATGCCATTAGCTCATACACCATCAGATCCAAACTGGTATGGGACTGTGTGGGGAAGCTGAACAAGCTTGGCAGGGATAATAAAGTAACGCTATACTGGGTACCAGGACACACTGGTATAGACGGAAACGAAGAAGCCGATCACCTAGCAAACAAGGGATCCAGTAGCCCCTTTATAGGTCCGGAACCGTTTTGCGGTATGAGCGTGAACACCATCCGCAAAAGTTTAGATGAAGAAATAAGAGGAAAATGGATGAAAACCTGGGAAGAACTTCCAGGGCTAAGGCAATCCAAAGTGATGCTGGGATCTTTCAACCAGAAGAGAACTAAAGCTTGCCTGAAACTAAGCAGGAACAAGCTCAGAATTCTGACAGGAGCCCTGACGGGACACTGCAGACTTAGGAAACATCTCAAGGCCCTAGGCCTAGAGGAGGATGATGGATGCAGATTATGTGGCTCAGCAGAGGAAACCCCCATACATCTGTTCAAAGACTGCGGAGCATTACTCCGCAAGAGACAGATGTACCTTGGGGCTCACTGCTTGAACACAGAGGAGCTGCAGGCGTTGAATCCCACCCAGATCCTGAGATTCCTAAAGGAGTCAGGATTAGAGGAGGCGCTCTAAATGGGTAAGTACACCAACACTTGGAGGAGGAGGGTGGGGTACAATAGATCTACAAAGGTCGCAGTACAAGTCGTCACCACCATATCTACAATCTACAGTCATGTCATCTTCTTCTGGAACATCATCATAAATTATCAAATTTAGAATTTCATTCTAATTTTCCTCCAATGTCTTGCAATATAGCTATTGTTAAATGAATACTTCTTGTCTAAGTAGCCTGTTCGTAGAGCATTGGAAACACACCTGTCAGTTATTTTGTCCCATGAATTTTTTACCCAATTCACAACTTCTTGTAAGCCTGGCTTTACAAAATTACCTCGTTGATTTCTCACCATTCTGTTTTCAATATATTCATTGATTTCTATCCGCAACTGATCCTTGAATTGCTTGTTTATTGCAATATCAAGAAAAAAAGGTTTTCATGTCTTTAAACCTCCTCATTTCGACCCCACAACTGTGGTGGCCCAAATAGACCCACTTTCTTATAACTGCTTGGGTGCACCAAGCTTTTTCACTTTCAAGGACATGAATTTCTGAAACGCGTTCAATCTTGTTTTTTTACCTTTAGTGATGATAAATGGCGATACTTTCTTGCCATCTAGACGAATCGCCAAAATACAGGTAACACGTGCACTATCGTAACCGGTAGAAGGAACGTAAATTGACGAGGAAGCCTTGTGGTGAACCGTTGTTTCAGCTCCTTGGCCTAGAAATACCGCGTTCTCATCCATAGCAATCATGTTGGAGAGTTGGTATTTCGAAAAGTCGATGCCATCAACAAAAAGCTTAAATGCAAGTGCACAACTTCATTGTCTTCCAGCTTAAACATTGTTGTTGATCTGCTTAGAGACAGTTCATGTCGTTGAAGGAAGTTCCTTCAACGTCCAGTGTGACGATGCTTTAAATTCTTCTGTGGATATATCAAATTCAATTGCCATTTCAAGGGCAAATTTTTTAATATCAGTCTGCGCACAACCAAAGCCATTATTGCTCTTCTGTCAGCAATCCATTCCCAGATGCATTCTTCCAACTCAGAAAATAACGGCTGCCGACCTGATCCAACCCTGCGTTTTTTTTCCATTTCCTTGGTCCACCAGTTGACACAGGTTATGTCATCCATGCACGCCATTTTCGAACCATACGTAGATCCAACATCTTCTCTTTACAGGAGGCTACAAGATTTACATCCCTGGAGTCATTCACGATTCCCTTTTTGTACTCGATGGAATAACTCTCTTTTTGTACTCATTTTATATGGGGTTAAAAATTATTCACTTTATAGAAAATAAAACTATGTGTTAGGTAATAATCAGACTGCTGCCTTATATTGTATTTTTAAGGTAAATTCAAATTTATAAATTCCAGGAATTAATATCGACACGTGCCTGTGCATTGCTTGAAACGAACTGTAGAGGTAAACAAGAAATTTCTCGGAATATTTTTTCCAAACATTTCTCTGAAATATTAGGGCAGCTAGAAACCTACTAAATTCAACAGCATTTTTTAACGAATCATATTTTTCACATTATTTTAACTAGGGCTTATTTTCGGGGGAGGGCTTGTATTCCAAAAAGTTCCGAAAATCACGTTAGGGCTTATTTTCGGGGATGTCTTATTTTCGGAAAAGATGGTATATAGTACATTGGCCATAAAAGTAGCAGGCAGTTTTGTTTTGAAAATAATAAGATGCTTTGTTTAAAAGACCCGTTCAAGTGTTCACAGAAAAGAACTTGAAATTGTATGCAGTGTTTTTTAAAATCCTTGTAACTTATACACCATATCTACAAAAATGTTTTGAATCCTTTTGTTACGTAAATTTACGTAAACACTATTTGCGTTTCTACCTGCTTTTGCGTCTTATTCGGCTTTATTACTTCTTGTTAATAAAAGCAATCGTTGCATAAAATATGTAATTTTGATTAAAATTTCATATAATTATTACATATTATTTATTTGTCTGTAAGGATTTCAACTTTAAAAATTCGTTCTGCAAATGTTAAAATTCGTCCTTTCAATGTATACATACGTTTTTTGAAAAACAAACAAATAACAATAAAATGAATTGAAATAACAGTAAATTAAAGTTTACAAAGGTCGAATTTTTACTTCTATACACAATTTTGAAATTAAATCCTTATTATGAATATTGGAATAAAAGGGACATTACTTTTAATTTTAATGTTATTCTAAATTTTAAAAATGTTGTTTGTTTAAAAATTATATTTACATATCTTAAATTTGATGTTTGTTATTCTTGTTGAAATACGAATGCATAATTTAAAATGTTTTTGAATAAATAGTTTTGTTATTTTTTTTACTAAATTTTTGTTGATCATTGAAATCGTCACTGAAAACATTAACAGTTGCGGAATATATAAATAATTATGTTGTGTCTAGTCTATGCTATTTTACCTGTCTCCATTTAATTATAATCGTCTATATATTAATTAAATCAATTTCCTCTATTTACTTTCATTATATTCATTATACAGGGTGTTATGTAAACATGCGGCAAAAATTCAAGGGGTTATTTCTTGGCCTATTCTAACAATATTTAGTCATGATGATTTCTGAAAAAGCCTTTATTTCGAAGATACAGGGTGAACAAAATTTGCGGCAGTAAAACATTTTATTATCAAAAAGTTGCTCAATCTACAATAAATGTTCGAAATAAACAATAATAAACAAGCATTCAATCGTCTTGTCATTGTCTTTAAAACACACCAAGGTAATTTCTAATTAAGTTACACACAGCAATTATCCGATTTCGCAATAGGGAATATGCAGAGATTTAGATTTACTTGTTTTTTTTTACCACCGAAACTTTATAATCTTGCAATTACACCTATACCATTATTTAGTTTGTATTTAATTCCAATTCCAATCAAAAAGTCCAAAATATTGGCGCGAAATTAAAATTTGCGTAACGCATCATGGTCGAACCGAAACTAGGGACTGTGACGCACATGTTCTGACATTTATCGACGTCAATATTCATTGTGCTGTTTTGCTGTGCAATATTACTGTAGTCTTTTTCTTGTGTGTTGGTACCTAGTGCCATTTTGGTCTATAGTAACATTATAAATTATCAAGACCAATGACGGAAAGTGGTTTTGTTAAAGTTTGTAAATGATATATGATATGATATTGTAAATCATGTTGCGTCTAACTTAATTCAGATGAGCTACATGATGCATAATCAGGGGATATCACTGAAGAATCAGAAGATAGAGATGCCATGCCACTATCAACTGGGTTATCTGCAAAATAACTTCCTAGCTGATTTTATTGGTGACAGTGCAATATTTTGTAATGAAATACGATGATGAAGAGGAGCAGCATTTTTCTTTTCCATTCTTAAATTTACTTGAACACCTTACCTTTACTTCTGTACTTTGACTTAATATTTACTTGCAGAGCTTTGTCATTAGTATTACTAGAGGCTTCAATCTGCTCTATTTCATGACAAGACATCCATGCCAGAGGTACTGGGCCTTGCTCGATAATCATCACTTCCTTCATAGTAACATGTTTTTGGTGTTTCAAAATCTAAAGCATTTGTATTTTTGACAGCTACTAGTGAAAATCCTTGTCTTTTAATAGCACATATTCCCTCTTGTGGTGGTGGCATATTTTCTTTTTGGCACTGAAATATATGAGGCACAACTTTTTCCTTGAACCGTAGATACAAAACTAAAACATAACTGTTTGCCCTTGTTGTTTCATGATGTATTGAACATAATTTGTTGTATCTTCCTCAATCTGAAATAAATTCAACATTTAGTAGAACCCTGGAAGAAATTAACACCATGTTCCGAAATACACACACCAATTATCGAAATACAAAATACTTACATTAAAGTGATCTTCATAACAATAAAAACATGCTTTTGGAGATATTTCATCTCTTCTTATAACTTTACACCATTTACTCATTTTCGCATTTCTTAGAAAAAAAAAAACACTTTATCTGGTGTACCTATAATAGTGTTTTTGCATTGCGGTACAAAACAATATCTATTACATGGTTTTTTAGCTTTTTCCATTATCGAAATAGCGATTCAAACTGAAAATACTTAACTGTCAAAAGTGTAAGTAATTGTCAACATTGCAAATAGTAAACAACACTGAATGACAACGAGAGCTGTGACGTCATCTAAAGCGCGCGAAAAATGGGACCGTTCAAACAGATCAAATTGAATCGGTATTTTATATAATTTTTTTAAAATATATTGAAAAACTTTCTACAGTATTTATATTTTTCACTATGTTAAAACGAAGTAAAAAGTGAATTAAGCAATTTAAAAAAAATTGATGCATATTCCCTATTCGTCCAAATTCTCCACTGTAGTAGCGTAAACTAATGACTTCAGATAGCCTCATAAGAAATAATCCAGGGGTTTTAAGTCTGGGGATCGAGCAGGTCATGCGTGTGGTCCACCTCGACCAATCAATCCAGCGATCTCCTATGTTGCTGTTAAAAAATTACGAGCAACCAAACTGAAATGTGGCTGTTCACCATCATGTATAAACCACATTGCAATTGTTGTCGCCAATGCTCCTGCAGAAACTCGGGCAGTGTTTCTTCCAAAAGTTGTGATACATGTCGCAGTAAGTCTTGCTGGCAGAAATACCGGTCCAATTAGATAGTCACCCAGAATTCTAACCCAAACATTCAAGGAGAACTGATGCTGATCGTTCTTCACATACCTCATGCGGATTTTCTAGATCAGTCCACACATAGTTGTTCTGAAAAATCTTTGTTGCATTTCTTGAGAAACGCGCATCGGTGAAAAGAATATTGTATCAGGAACTGATGGATTAGAACTAATGTTTGCATTGGACATAACGCAATACATGGACGATAATCAGCTGGTAGTAGTGTCTGAACACGTTGAACCCTTTTCCTGTCCAATGACAGGACATTCAAAGTATTGGCAATTTGTCGCGTAGAAGTACTTGGATCTTCTATCTATCATGTCCAGCACATTCTGTTCCAGTTGTACCGTTGTTACTGTCATTAATCTTTCTGGCCCTCCATTTCGTTTCAATGTGCCTGTTTCACGAAGATGTCGATGAATGTTTTCGAAGATTTTTCGGTCGGTGATATTACGGCTAGGAAACCGTTCAATGTGCTATCGTACTAATGAATGCTTGTAGCTAATGAATTGCCATCAGCGAGTCCATACATGAAATGCATTTCAGTCATCTCGGCATTCGTATATATGGTAGAGGACTTCACTAACTATTAAAGACACGTTAACCGTTAAGGTCATTCTACCAAATAGTTAGCCATCCTAAGCCTACCGGCCTGAACGGCCCGTGACAATTAAATGCAATGACAATGTAGTTATTGAATTATTTTTCAATTATATCTTAGATATTTGGTTCTCTTTCAATTTTGTTTAGTAAATGTTTTAATAAATTAGCTACATATTTTTTATATTAGATTATGAGCTGTTTTGCTCCATAAACAAAATAAATAAATGTTTCAGAATCGTTTACCCAAATTATTCAATATTTTTCTGGTTTTGACTTTTGTAATGCTTGAATTACATTTTCCGTCAAAACCAAACAATTGCTCATCTACTGTCAAATTACATGATGGCATCTAGAATTTTCCAATATTAATATTTATGCGATCCCACAGTTCTCTAAGAAGTGCAAGTTTATCATTTGCACAACGTTGTGATCTTTATTCTTTATAATCAAATCCAATACATTTACCAAATTCGTGATTCGTGATTAGAGAAAGTTGCTCGAAAAATTGGTGGTCCATATTTTTTGCTCCATAGACTGTCAGTACTCACATTTGAAGATTTCAGGTGCCTAGCGCTAAACAATATCTCAATAAATATACAGATCTCGATTATATCTACGGGTTTCTACGGTTTTTTGTATTTTTTTGTCTTTGTGAACTCTAACAGCCTCTTTATCTCTGTTATCATCGAAAATAAATTGTCTGGAAAAAGTAAACGAAAACCATCCACAGAATCCTCAATTGTGGTACCTGGCGATAAAATTACTTTGTTGACTGAACCTCTTATAATATTATGTCCTTGAGTCCTTTCCGAAGTTTGAAGAGAGCAGTACCATACCATATTTTCTTATATAACTATTATAATCCTATTTCCGAAAACGTTTGCATATTTCCCTAATCTTTATCATAAAAATTGCGTCTTGATTAATAGGTGATTATCTGAATTTAAATTCTTGACTAAGTTATTTAGCCTCAAACTTGGTGGAATTCTTGGGGTCTAAGACAAGTTGCTGAAGGCTTCGCTTCAGAACTGGATTAGTTACTAAAACTAAACTTGAGCAATTTATAGATAACTAAATTATCTAGTAGATTCTGAAGACAAGAAATATTAGTTCCAAGCCTACACTAAGATATTTAGTAACAAATATGTTTATCGTCCAGATTTAAGGCGCTTTGCTAAACTAGTTCGCCGTTTAAGAATTAGACTAGATACAATAAATAGAATCGTATTGCTTACAGAAATCCATTCTTGGAACGCCTTTTCTTGTTTTTAAGCTTAATCAGTGGTCTGATGACCTGCTGTCTCTCCAGGCCGCTGCGGCCGGTAGAAGTAGTCTAGCGAAGTTTTTTGTTAAAATGTAAAAATTGTGATATTTTTAAAACAATGATTTTTTTAAACTAATTTCATATCTTTCCATAGCAATAGAAGATTACTAATAACTCGTTTCCTCGAAATATTATTCTAACCATATGTAATAATTAGTTAAAAGTGCGCCCGGCCGCTCCGGCCGGTAGAATGACCTTAATGCTCGCTACACACGTACCGTGTGGATGTATCCGGCGCAGGCCCGGCACCGCGTAGAACACCTTACACACATGCCGGATGGATTTGTCCGGAACCGGCCCGATGGCCCACGAGGTCGAGCTACAAGCAGTGTATTTATTTGACTTCAGTACAAAATGGATCGCGAAAGGGTTATTTGTATGTGGTTATTTTTAATATTTTTTAATTTAAAACATTGGGTGCACCCACTCGACAAGACGGTCGACTGCCGGATCGGCATGTGTGCAAGCTTCAATACAGTTCCATAGCCCACCACAGCCGATCCGGTATCCGGCAGCCGGATGGCCAGTGGGGGCCGGTCGGTGACAACCCGACAATATGAGTCGGCCCGGCGCCGGATGGACTCACGCGGCACGTCTGAACTCTTCCATGCTAGACTATGCAACACCACCCCCTCCACCCGGTGCCGGGCCTGCGCCGGATACATCCACACGGTACGTGTGTAGCGAGCCTAACGGTTAAACAGCCAAACATCACTCAATGTAAACAACTGCGACCGATACAGGTGATGATCACTGACGAGACAAGTATTCAAATTAAATCCACTTGTATGTTAGTAGATAAAACAGCCGTTCCTAGTTATCGTCCACAATTTTTTGTAGTTATTAAACTCATTGGCGTACATTATATTTTATTTACATTAATGATTTCAATCATCAAATAATCAAACAAATATCGAATATGGTTATCGCAAATTTTGTTCACCCTGTATCTTCGAAACAAAGGAGTTTTTCAGAAATTATATACATGACCATAGACCTCTTGTGGGGTATTGGCCGTTACATTCTGGAGCTCTTTGATCCTTTTGTTGCGGTGGATCAGTCCGCGTATTCTATTTTCCATTCATAGCTTCTTGTGTGTTTTTGTTTCTTGTACTATTTGCTTCAATTCCTTCCTGTCTTTCACCTTCTTCTTCAATTCTTTGACTTCCATTATTCGCAAATCTTCGTGTACTTAGTTCTTGTCATCTTATTTTCGGCTTTCCTCTTGATCTTCTGGAGTGGTGGTTTCCAGTTTGCAATTCTCTTTGTTATGGAGTCTTGGGTTTTTCTTTGAATATGACCATACCAGTTGAGCCTCCGTGCTTTTATGAATTTCACTATGTCTTCCTCTTCTAGGATACTTTTTATTTCTTCATTTCTTAGTGGTCTGTGTTCTTGTCCCTTGTGTTTTCTTTGGGCTCAGTGTTCTTCTTATAATTCTTCTTTCCCGTATTCTCATTCCTTCTTCGTCTCTCTTGGTCAGGCACATAGTCTCTGCTGTTAAACGTATGTTATTACTGCTCTAATGCTGGTTTTGTAGATTTTTATTTTCGTGCTTGTGCTGAGGTTTTTGTCCATAAGGGGGTCCTCTAGTTTCTCGGGTCGAAATTTTTTTTTTTTTCATGAATCACATCTACAACATGTGTAGAAAATGTGTGCCAAAGGATTTTTCGATATTCGAAGTGGTTAACAAGTTACGGCCCTGGAATGGAGAAGGTATACGCAGCGCGCAACGCTGCTCCGCAAAGCCGAGCGGCGCTGACCATTATATTGATATCCCTAAATCTAACTGCTACCTGAACCTTCTGGGAATTAGACCCATTTTGAATATTGACAAAGACGCTGTGAAGCGTTGATTGGTTCAGTTTTGCTGTGGCAGTTGCGAAGCGTACTGTATATTTTCTCTTGTGAGTCGCACGTGGCTGATTTTTTTGAAATTAATTTTTAAGATGTTAAAGAAAGGAAGTAGAGACGGCTCGTTACGATCGACCTAAGAAGCGAAAATTCGCAGGCAACCGACACACTTTTGAACAAAACAAGTCGTTTACATCGGTGTCAGCGAAGAAACTTGTTCAAAATCAAATTTCAAAATTTAGAAGTGAACGTTGAGCAGACTGTATGTATGTATGAATGTATTGTATTTTGAATTTCGCGAGTGTATTTTCAACAATTTCTTCAGCTGTTATTTGTAGTGTTTAAAAGTACGGGGGACTTTCCATCAACGTGATGTACGAGGATTGGACTTTAAAATTTCTATGGCGCGCAAGTGTGAGAAAGAAAATGAAATAGATTCATGCCCACAAATAGGTAAAACCTACGAAATAAATCGACGTTTAGTTTTCGTGATGTGTTTGTTGGGAGTCGGTTATGAAGGCTATAGAATTTTCTGCAGACTGATGGATATGGGACAAGGTTTTGCTTTGAACACGTACTATTCCATATTAAAAAATATTCACTCAGCTTCTTCTGCCGTTTTTGATACAGTGTTGTCGATTGCGGTTAATCAAGAAAAGGAATTCCTTCAAGAACAAGGAAAAGCAGAAAATGAATTCACCGTATCTGGAGATGGCACATGAAAAAAAGAGGATTTTCATCTTTATTCTGAGTCTCAACTTTAAATACAAAGTACACCGGTAAAGTGGTTGATGTGTGTGTAATGAGTAGTTTTGGTGCTGGATGCAATTTGTGGAAAAATTAAAAAAATAGTGATCCAGTTGGATATGCAGGATGGCTCGCTGGTCATGAAGAAAACTGTACTGTAAATCATACTGGAAGTTCTGGGAAGATGGAAATAGATGCAGTTGTGAAAATGTTTTCTCGTTCAGTAAATAAACATCAAGTTCGATATACGACATACATAGGAGATGGTGACAGCAAGACATTCAACGGTATTTTGAAGGCAGAACCATATGGAAAAAATGTTGTTGTGGTAAAAAAGAGTGTGTTGGACACGTTGAAAAGAGGATGGGGACTCGGCTCCGAAATGCAAAAAAATCTAATAAAGTCATTGGTGGAAAAGGTGCAGGAAAACTCACTGACAAATTGATTGGTGAGATGACAAAGTATTATGGATTAGCTATTCGTATTTGGGCAACATTCTATCACAAGATTTCCACAGACTGCAATCCACAGCATCAAAAAGCCCTGCAGGCGAATCGAGTTGGTGCAAATGGCGCAGAGCTGAGTTTCTCTTAGAGGCTGAGCAATTCAAGCACGATAAACCGCCTCTTTCTGAAGCTGTTCAGAAGGTCATAAAGCCAATTTATGAGGATTTATCCAGAAAAGAATTGTTAAGCAGATGCCTGGGAGCGGAAACTCAAAATAATAATGAGTCGCTGAATTCGTTAATCTCTTGCTCCGAAGCACCTCCATTCTGGGCCAAAAGTCGTTGAAATTCGAATCTATTCTAAAGACTTTGGAAATCATGGGAGTGAAAATCGGCCCACAAGCTAAAGGATACGCTCAACAGCGTGATAGCTCTCGGATCGACCGTTCAGAAAAGCGCACGAGTGATGTCGTAAAACAGGCCCGAATCTGAAAACGGGAAGACGGAGCAGCTCTGCGTGACTTCCAAGAAGAAGAGGAAGGCCTACTGTATGGTCCAGGCATAGCAGATTGACGGTGAGATGAAATTTTTATCAATATTTATAAATTTTGCGAACGCGAATTTTTGCGAGCGCGAACTTTGAAACGCGTTTTTCTCGAAACACTATTTTTCAAGACGGTGACCACGATATTTCAGAAACTACTGCAGCGATCTTGTTCTAATTTATACAACATCTTTAATACGTTATAAGCCAGCGATTGAACTAGAATTATAATGATTGCTTCGATAGTTTTTTTTTTCTACGAGCGAGAAACTTAAGAAAAAATGAGTAAAAATATAATTTAATTTTCAAAACTGTATAAAAAAATTAATTTTTGTAATTTAGGATTCATTCTAGTTCAATCGCTAGTTTTAAATATGAAGATTAAAATGCCGTTTGGTTTTTTGATTTAAGATAAGCAAAACAGCCGCAATCTTGGTCACCGTCAAGCACCTCCTTCACTTGATGTCTTCCTGTCGGCCACTATAACTTTAATTCTATTATATATTTCGTCTTCAAAAAATTTGTAAAGCTGATTTAAATGTTAATAAAGATTGTGTAAAAACAATGAGATTTATTATTTCGATGGTTTGTCCGTAAAAAATGATTGAAAAAGCCGCAAAAAACAACCGAGAAACTAGAGAACCCCCTTAAGTAGCTTATGGTATTTCCAGAAAGCCATTTTTCCTGCCTTTATTCTTCCGCTAATTTCGATACTTCTGCCGTTGCTCCCGTTTACTGTAACTCCTAGGTATTTGTAGCTGTTTACCCGTTGGAATGTGTACTGTGCTATTTCAGAAATCATAATAAGACAAAATATTCTTAGAATAGGCTAAGGAATAACCCTTTGAATTTTTACCTAACATGTAAATTTTGTCAATTTTGACATGTTTACCTAACGTCCTGTATATTAAATTATATATAACAAATTCAATATATTTGCTCTTTTAGTTTTAAATTCCTTGCAAAAATTCCATGGTATTGAATTAAAAAACATGCCAGTAAAATATTTATGAGAATTTCTAATTATTTTGTGGTCATGAATCGTTGAATAAATTAATTTTATGGTAGTCTTATTTGCGTTTTTTTATTGGATACCAAATGTGAATATTGTAATTTTATTTGCTGTTTTGTAAAACTGTGTGTATTTCCAAACATATAATAGTGGTTAGAATCGCTCATGTGTGGCGTTTCTTTTAGGAATGATTTATCTTTCGAATCCGTTTTTTAAAGCATTAACTAAAGGGTCTTCCAATAAGAGCTTTCATTTTGATATGTAAAAAAAACGAGTATTTTAAGCGAAATTATCGGATGTTTATTTAATTATAAAGAAGAGTTTATGCCATTAATAATCGAAAACAATATTAGCCAAATGGCCGTCACGACTACGCTTGCAAGACCATATTCTTTTCATGAAATTTTCCATCATCAATTCGCACATTTGGGGCTGTATTTCCTCTATAACTTCACGAATTCCTTCTTTGAGGTCTTGAATCGATTGTGGGCCTTTGGCATAGAGCATAGACCTTATCTTTCACGTAGACCCAAAGAAAAAAGTCAAGAGGTGTTAAATCACTAGATCTCGGTGGGCAATTGTGATCGCCTCTTCGAGAAATCACACGATCAGGATCGTATTTCAAGGATCCAATCAGCAAAGACACGACGTTGTTGATGATCGCTTAACTGAATTTTAAAAGCCTTAAGACCTAAGTCTTTATGCAAAATACAAAATGCACAACTCCAAAAATCGACCAGAAATGGACAAACCTGGGTTTCCCTCAACACTATGGGTGAGAACAGCAATATTCTCAGTTGTTCTTGAGCGACGCGCACGAGTTCGGTTCTTCACATCACTAAATTGTCCCAACAGCTTAAAGTTTTTCACCAGTTTCACAATTGCTGGCCGAGAAGCTGCTTCACGACGACCCAAAACTGCTTTTGTTTTGAGAACTGTGATCGTGAAATTTTCACCATTTTTGTATTGAATTTTAATAATTTCTATGCGTTGTTGAGGCGTATATCGTTCCATTTTTAGGTTTGCGTTTTTACCAACAAGGAAGCCTTATAGTTTCGAAAAAAGAAATACTGCGAACGTAATATTTTAGAAAGCGAAAATATTAGGAAAACGACATGGGACGTAATTGGTCAAATAACACACATTAAATCAAATACTAACTCAACCACAACGCACGATTTTGGGCCGAGTCACAACCCTAATACTATCAATACATTTTTTGCTGGAAAAGCGAAGAAAATGACTAAACATATACGAAACGAACCGTTTAATGGTGACACGCGTAAATAGTGAATCTATTTTTTTACGCCCGACCACCCAAGAAGAACTTATTAAAAAGATAAAAAATCTAAAAAACACAAGAAGTGCTGGAATAGATGAAGTACCCATATCAGTAATAAAATATGTAGCGTCAGAAGTAATAGAACACCCATGGTAATAATTATCAATAACTCATTTATGGAAGGAATTTTCCCTGAATCTTTAAAAGCATCAAAAATTATTCCAGTATATTAAAATGGGGATAGAGACAATATAGATAACTACAATAAAAATTATTGAGAAATTAATTTATAAGAGAATTGTTAATTTTACGAGCAAACATAATACGATAAGTAATTATCAGCACGGTTTTATTAAAGGGCGGAGCACCGATACAGCATGCTTCCAATTTATTAGAGAAGCTATGGAGCAATTAGAAAAACACAATATACCTTGCGGGATACTACTAGTTTTATCTAAAGCTTACGATACGGTCGATGTCATGTATCTTGTCGATACGGTTTCAAATATTGATATTTCCTTAACCGGCTGAGGCATGGAATTTTAGACAATTTTAAATACTCCAACATGCATATTTATTCATGCATCAAAGGTGGGACTTTTTTTAATACCGCTGCTCCTCAAAGAGTTAAGTGTTTGTTGCATAAATCCATTTGTTTATGAAGTTTTGTAATATTTGCTATAGATAAACTACATTGAAACGTTTTATACCTTATTCGAGAAAATTCCGCGAGAAAATAAACTAATTTATTTTAGTGTTACTGTTTTATTGCATCGTATGATTGTAGACATATTAGGAAAATCAATACTATTTTCATGATAGTTTAGTTCCAAAACGTGTTACACGGGACATTAAATATTTAATTATCCAAAACTTTTGTTTTCCAATACCAGGTTTTCGGTTAAATGTTTTAACGATATTTGATATATTTTTCATTTTACTTTTCATTCAATGTTACCTGGAAAATGTAACTAGAATCATAAAACTATATTTTTGGCATCCTGAATTGTAAAGCTAGCTTTGACACCGTGTATACATCAAGCGAAACTAGAATTTTACTCACAATGTTGCAAAGCCCGGCTACAATGCGGTAAAGTCACTTTCACGCATTGTAGCCGTACTTTACAACATTGTGCCAAATAAAATAATTTCCAATATTGTAAATAATCTAATTAGTTGGGAAAGATGGTTCGTTATGGACCCTCCACCTCCACTTCCGGCCCCCCACCACGCTCCCACTTCCGGTTCACACACCACTTCCTGTTACCACCTCCCACTCCCAAACAAAATCTCACTTCCGATTCCGGAACAGGAAGTATGGAAATTTTGGAGGTGGTGGGTGGCTGGTAACCGGAAGTGGGGTGGGAACAAGATGTGGGGTGGGAACAGGAAGTGGGGTGGAAACTGCAAGTGGTGTGGGGGACCGGAAGTGGAGGCGGAGGGTCTATTTGTTTCATAAATAATAATTTTCGGCCAAAAAAATGTATACAAATTTCGTTATTAGCTGGAGCGCTCCACCCCACTTCCGCATGCTTGTCGTTGATAGTTTCAGCTGCGTCGAACCTAATTATATCCCCAAAATTTCATGTTTTTACTAAATATAAGTTATAAGTTATATATAGAGTAATAAGTTATCGATTTTCTGTCATGATTTAAATTCTACAACATCAACACAAAAAACACTTGAATCTCCTCACTCATACGCCTTCCTCTCCTCATTCCTCTCCTCACTCATACGCATTGTTCCCTGAACACTTGAATCCACCCTAATTGGTTATATGAAAATGAATATTTGTATTAGGTATATAGATTTATTTTTAGAAAATTCATTTTCCTATTTAAGGCTGATTTAAATATTTACTTGCTGAAGCATACATATTATACAGTGTGGGAACTTTGACTGGAATAAAATTCATAACTTCGATATAGGCGATTTTTGCAAGAAATCCCGAAACACGTTACGTATTGTTTCTTCTTGCCCTCATGTATATGCTGCTTGCCTATCTGTTCCCAGAAGTGCTCAGCCACCTCCGATCTTAATTTTTCAAATGGAAAGGTTTGTCAAGTGACACCTCGTTTGAAAGATCTCCTCGCAAGGAACACATAATACTATTTATTTCTTGCATATTTTCAAAGCCCACGTGACAAAAAAAGAAAACCACTTTTACGTTGAACACGTTTCGGCGTAAAATCTCCGTATCGAGATTCAGATGATGATCGGTTATGGTAACAGAAGACGAAGTCAGCTTGAGGTTGTTCCTCAAGCTGACTGCACTCTCAAGCTGAGAGTTATTTCGAGAACAGCATCCGCATATACTGTTATGGTTGCGTTGCTGCCACCAATGTTATGGTTGCGTTGCTGCCACCAATGTTATGGTTGCGTTGCTGACACCAATGTTATGGTTGCGTTGCTGCCACCAATGTTATGATCCAACCGCTGCCACCAATGTTATGGATCCCACCACTGCCATAAATGTTATGTCTGGTGGAGTCCGTGATGGTTTGCTTCTTCTGTGGGGCGGGGGTATCAGGGCAGGTCGTGGTCCAATCGTGTGAGGCGTCGGGCGCAGTTGTCGAACGTCTTCCACCAGGTCTTGTGTATTTCTGTGTTCTTGATTTCTTCTTCTCTTCTGGGCCAAGTGCATCCGGCGTTGAACATGGCGATCTCTGTCTGGTCTCTCCATTCTCTGGTCATCGGGCAGCTGAATAACATGGGCAACGGAGTCCACCTCACCACAGCCGCAGGCCGGCGACTGCCTCCTTCCAATGCGATGGAGGTAGGAGTTGAAGTTCCCGTGTCCCGTGATGAGTTGGACCGCTTGGTGTGACAGGGCCAGGTCCATTTCCATCCACTCTTTGATCGATTGGATGAAATTCCTGGTCCAGCTTCCATTTTGGGTGTTCTCCCAGTGTATCTGCCATTTCCTGAAAAAGAAGAGAGAGATTCTGCTCCTCACATCTCTGTGGGATATTTTATTAAACATAACAGGAAGCTGAGTTCCTGGCTCCTGAGGAGGATCTATACCCGAGGCCAGTCTAGCCAACGCATCTGCTCTCTCGTTGTCGATTGAGCCTGTGCTCAATCCAGCGCAGTTCCACGCATCCAGTGCCAACGCAGTTCTATTTGCTGCGTTATCTCGCGCGCGATCTCCCACGTTTCTAAAAGCAGCTCCGTGGGAGCTGACAGGTGTTGTAGAGCTTCTAGAACGGATCTGCTGTCAGACAGGATGGAGCATCCGACGAAGTCATTTTTGTTGGTTCTAATATACACAAGCGCTCGGTTTACCGCGATTAATTCGGCCTGAAATATAGAGCAGTGGTCTGCGAGCGGCAAGCTTTCGCAGTGTATTTCAGTTTCGTCTGAGTACACCGCGAAAGCCGCACCGACTCCCGGTTCCCACTTTGAGCCGTCTGTGAATAACGTGATTGCTTGAGCAATTTCCTCACCCTGTGTATATCTTATCAACCCGATCTCCGCGGGGTGCACCACCGCTTGAATGCAGACTCTAGATTCGATTTCGTCCGGAGAGATTGTGAGGCCCGTGGCCTCTCTAAGCTCAACCTCATTTAGTTCGCGCAGCAGATGTTTCTTTGTTAGATCTGCCGCTCGCAAGTCTGCCGGCAAGAGCCCCGATATGACGCAGGCAGCGTCGCCCGAGACGGTTTTGTACGCTTTCGCGGCCCTTAGTGTGCAAGCGCGTTGCACACCAAGGAGCTTTTTCCATTCTCGAACTCCGCATGCGCTATACCATACCGGTGCCCCGTACAGCAGACAGGGTTCGACAGCTCCCTTATATATAGTGGACATGGCCGACCTACCAAGACCCCACTCTTTCATTGACGCGGCGCTAAATCTGAAACCGATCTGCTTTGCTTTCCCGCACGCCTGAGTGACGTGTTCTTTGAATTAGGTCATACACAATTTATATATACTTTACGGTTTACTTTACGGTCTTTAGGTTTTCACTTTACCTAATATAGGCTGATTACGGACTGTGTCTTCATGACTGACTTTTCATGACTGTCTTGTCATGACCAGGGCTTTCTGGTATTTATACTAGGAAGTCGGGAAAGGGTTGTCGTTATCTTGTTATTGTGTTTCGTAATGTTATTTGCATGTGATTACAGTTAATGGGCCATTTTCAAATAAGGCCGGGAAGGGACTTTGGAAGTCGTTAAAGTATCTAAACAATGTTAATTGTTTAATTGCTTTCCAAAATACTCCTCATTGCTGATATTGTAATGGGTTTTAGATAATATTATATCTAAACAGTAAATATCATAACAATATCATCCATTAGCCAAGATGCCACAAGCAAAATTGTGGCACAATTCACCAATTTGGGTCATGTCAGGGCCCAGAACTAAACGTATTAATAACCCTTCAAGAAGCCGGCGCGAGTGGTGTAGAAATGACGCTGGTGGCCTCATGCATAGAGGGATGTATAATAAGCATAGAGGGACCGAGTTCTATCCCCAGTGCCGGCCGCATTTGTACCAGAAGACAAGTGTGAAGAATTAATTAGCGCAATTTACAATAACAACTAGGTTTCTGGGCCTATAAGTGTATGTGAATGCAAAATACAATAGGCCACAAGTAGGCCGCAGTTTTGAAGGGTTAATACCCGACATCCACATCGGATCAAACTTAAAAAAAACACCTTCAAGAAAATCCAGTGACTACAGCCAGGTAACCGGCCCGTGACAACGAGAATACTCATACTACTGTCCTGAACATTCTTAGATCAGCCAAGCTGCATCCTTCCAAAATACAGACACTCTCTGAATTAACGGAGGATGACCCGGGCTGCCGAATCGAATTTTGCCAGCAAATGCTGAACCTGATCGACAATAACCAGATTTCATTAGCATCAATTTTTCTTCCGAAGAAAATACTTTTACCTTCCATGGTGACATTAATCGTCAATATTCTCTTTATTGAGCTGAGTATAAACTTCATTGGATGAGAGAAACTCATACGCAGTTCCCGCAAAAAGTCAATGTATGGGCTGGAATAATAGGTGATCAGATTGTAGGACCAGTATTCTTCGATGGTAATCTTGATGGAGCATCGTATCTTACGTTTCTTCAATACGACTCATGCCAGCGTTAGCCACTTTATTTCCAAATTCGTTAGATCCGGATTTACCTTATGAACGAATATGGTATCAACAGGACGGATTTCACTCCATTATGCGTAATCGTTCGTAGATATTTAGACGAAGTTTTTCCCAATAGATGGATTTTAAGAATATGTCACGTTGAATGATCGGCGAGATCTCCGGATCTTAAACCCCTGACTTTTTCTTGTGTTGATATCTCAAGTGTAAGACTAATGTAACAAAACCGAACGACATTGATGACATTAAGCAACGCATTAGGCATGAAATAAGTAACACCAGCAATGTTACGAAACATTAGAAATGCATGTTATCTTCGATTTACACTTTGCCAAGAAAGAAACGGTGCCCATTTTGAACATTTGTTGCATTAAATAGTTATAAAATTGGTAACCTCCGACCTTTTTAAGGTTCCGTACCGAAAACAGAACCCTTATAGCATCACTTTGTTGTCTGTCTGTCTGTCTATCTGTCTGTCCGCCGTCTGTCTGTCAAGATCATTTTGCTCAGGAACGCGTAGAGGTAACAAGTTGAAATTTGTATCAAATACTCGGGTCTGCGGTCTCTTTCAGTTGTGAAAAAATCAAACTTGTAAGTCAACGCGATCAAAAGATATGACCGTTTATGTCGCATATTTTGCGATTTCACAAGGAAAATCAAAACCTATAGGGTACTTCCCGTTGACCTAGAATCATGAAATTTGGCAAGAAGCGGTGTCTTACAGCACATGTAAATGGAAAAATCTGAAAACCGTAAATATGTAGTTTAATTACAAGAAAAAATGCGAATTTACTATTAGACACTTATGAAAATACACTAATGTGTTGCGTTGTATTGTCAGGCACCAGAAGCATATGGGTTGCATACAGTTAGGTCCTCCTCGGTTATGTCCTCCTCGGTTAGGTCCCGCCGAGGAGGCATTTTCAACCAGAGAGGCACTAACCGTCCGGGCAGCCCATCCTGAAGGAATGCAAAATACCCGTAACCGGGGTGGCGCATACTGAAAAGCCAAGTGGAAAAGAGGGTTTAGTGAGAGTTTCCACCAAACCACAATAAAAAAAAGTTACTATGGTTAGAGACAAACTAATCCCCATAATGCAATTTCATAATATTTCTCCTCTAAAGGCATGTACCCTTAATAATAAGCACAAACACTGCTGGAACTATCACAATTATAGACAACGTTTTTCATTGTTTTGTGTGATACGTCTGAATTACGTGATTATTTTGAAACTTATAAAAAGAAAGCGAACAAGACGATTATGATTAGGGTTTGACGGTTTTTCAAACCCGGTTTTAAAAAAACGGTTTTTAAATAAATTTGACACATTCGAAAACCGGTTTTTAAATTAAGAAAACCGGTTTTAAAGAATTCAATGATGCCTTACTCACAAGTTTGTACGGAACCCCGGTGCGCGAGTCACAACTCGCACTTGGCCAGTTTTTTTTCAAATGGAAAGGTATGTCAAGTGGTACCTCGTTTGGAAGATCTCTTCGCAAGAAATACAACACACTATTTATTTCTTGAATATTTTCAAAGACGATGGGATAAAAAAAAATTATCACGTCGGCTTTGAAAATATTCAAGAAATAAATAGTGTGTTGTATTCCTTGCGAAGAGATATTTCAAACGAGGTACCACTTAACATACCTTTCCATTTGAAAAAAAGGTAGGAGGTGGCTGGGCACTTCCGGGAACAGATAAACAAACAGCATATACATAGAAATGAGAAAAAACAATAAAGTAACGTGTTTCGTTTTTTTTTTTTTTTTCAAAAATCGCCTATATCGAAGTTATGTATTTTATTCCAGTTAAAGTTTCCACACCGTATAATATACATTATAATTTTATCGTTATGCGTGAAAACATTTTTATTTATTTAAGATAATTTTATACTCCAAGAACTTTATGGATTTCTTATCTAAAAAAGTAATACTCAAATATTGATAAATAATTCGATTGCTCGAAAAAGAAGTAATCCTGCCAAATGGGACTGATATGTCCAAAAGAATAAAAGGTTTAAGATACAGAAATAGAAGTAGACATTTAATACCTGAAAATACATTTGTTAATCTGCCATGTCGATGTCGTCAGAAGTGCGATGAGAACATCATTTCGGATGAAAGGAAAGCTGCCATAGAGGCAGTTTTTTCAGTTAGATAACCAAACAACTTTAGAGACCCAACTTAAGCTAAATATGACACCTACTCAATATTAATAAATATACTCTATTCAATCTTTTCATTTTAAATTTAACGTTTTATGAGTCGCTTTATTAGACTCAGTGTTTTACGTCATTTTCAGAATTGTGTCTTATATACAGTTGTCTGATTATCGCTATCTTTTATATTTATTAAAAACACTTTGCACAATAAAAATTTACCCAATAATTAATCAATTAAAGATGTGCAATACAACTGTTGTTGATTACAATTAGAATTTTTTTCTTTCAAAATATCATTTGCACAACTTTATAAAAAGAGTTGTAAAACATTTTTATATTAGAAAAATATTTTATATTATGTTAGTAAACCAGGAATAGTATTGATAAGTAACCACCTATCCAATAGGCATGCTGAGGAAATGGTAGTCACATGCGCTCTAATGGTGAAAAAATCGTGGGGTTGCAAACCAAAAATCCTGTGATGAATGTACACCGTATAGTAAAAAAACCTGCGATCACGTACAGAGCAGTTGCACGCGGAGGCAGAAGCAACTTTCATAGAGAACAGCCAGTTCCCTATGAAAAAACAGCTTGAAAGATTAAAGATCTAAAGACTGGCATATGTATGTATCACGGGAGCGATGATCTCATGCCCGACTAGCAATGGGGCTGCTGCTGGTTCTCACTCCGTTGTACCTTGTGCTGGAGGGGGGCGCTAGATCGGTGATTGTAAGATTCAGCAAGGAAGGAATAGGCAGATATAAAATAATCGGGAGAATCAAAAGACGAAATGGTTTGAAAATACCATTTCGAGAAAAACTACACATATATGTGTAGCTATAAAACCGGAGGGAGTTATGAATCAACATACCACATTCAGCAAAGTGCTAAGTCATTGATCAAGTGGTATACATATGTCTTGAAGATGAAAGAAAGCACTGGTGCAGTTCTATTTGGACCTCGTACCAAATACTTCAAATCCGTGGGAATCTACCCAAGTATCTTCCAAGCAGAAGTACATGCAATCGAAAGATGTACACTATGTATACCCGACAGAATCTATCGCAAAAAAATGAATTGCTTACCCGTTAGATGGTCTAGCGGGCACATCAAGGTTATTAGCTCGCACACCATCAGATTCAAACTGGTATGGGACTGCGTGGATTGAACAAGCTTAGTAGAGACAATAAACTAACAATGTACTTATTGCCAGGATATACCTAGCAAACAAGGGATCTAATAATTGCTTTATAGGCCCGGAACTTTTTTGCGGTATAAGTAGCCCTGGACTAAGATAATCCAAAGTAATCTGAGATCCTTTAACCAGAAATTTCAAAAGCTTGCATTAAACTAATCAGGAATAAGCTTAGAATTCTGATAGAAATCCTAATCGGGCATTTCATCACATTTGTATATTAGAAAAATATTTTATATTATGTTAGTAAACCAGGAATAGTATTGATAAGTAACCACCTATGGAATAGGCATGCTGGGAAAATGGTAGTCAAATGCGCTCTAATGGTGGGAAAATCGTGGGGTTGCAAACCCAAAATCCTGTGATGAATGTACATCATGATAGTGACATGCAATCACTTTCAGAGCAGTTGCACTCCGGAGGCAGAACCAGGTTGTTCTCTATGAAAAAAAAACAGATTGAAAGATTAAAGATCTAAAGACCGGCAAATGTATGTATCACGGAAGCGATGAGGTCATGCCCGACTAGCAATGGGGCTGCTGCTGGTTCTCACTCCGTTGCACCTTGTGCTGGAGGGGGGCGCTAGATCGGTGATTGTAAGATTCAGCAAAGAAGGAATAGGCAGAAGTAAAATAATCGGTAGAATCAAAAGACGAAATGGTTTGAAAATACCATTTCGAGAAAAACTACACAGATATGTGTAGCTGTAAAGCCGGAGGGAGTTATGAATCCTCAACATACCACATTCAGCAAAGTGCTAAGTCATTGATCAAGTGGTATACATATGTCTTGAAGATGAATGAAAGCACTGGTGCAGTTCTATTTGTACCTCGTACCAAATACTTCAAATCCGTGGGAATCTACCCAAGTATCTTCCAAGCAGAAGTACATGCAATCGAAAGATGTACACTATTTATACCCGACGGGATCTATTGCAAAAAAATGAATTGCTTACCCGTTAGATGGTCTAGCGGGCACATTAGCGCTATTAGCTCGCACACCATCAGATCCAAACTGGTATGGGACTGCGTGCATTAAACAAGCTTAGTAGAGACAATAAAGTAACAATGTACTGATTACCAGGATATACCTAGCAAACAAGGGATCTAATAATTGCTTTATAGACCCGGAACTTTTTTGCGGTATAAGTATGAAAACCATCCACAAAAGTTTAAATGAAGAAACAAGGGAATAATGGATAGAAACCTGAAAAGAACGTCCAGGGTTAAGATAATCCTAAGTAATCTGAGATCCTTAAACCAGAAATTAACAAAAGCTTGCATGAAACTAAACAGGAATAAGCTTAGAATTCCGATAGAAATCCTAATGGGGCATTTCAGACTTAAAAAACATCTCTTGAAAATAATACCCTAGGCTTAAGAAGATGACAATTGTAGATTTTGCAGCTGCGCAGAGGAATCCCCCATACATATTCTCAAGGATTACGGAGCGTTGATCCGTAAGAGAAAGATGTATTTTGGGGTCCATACAAGTAAAGAAGTGCAAAATTCATATAGATCTATGCAGGGTGTTAGGTAAACATGCGGCAAAAATTCAAGGGGATATTCCTTGGCCTATTCTAAGAATATTTTGTCCTATGAAGATTTCTGAAAAACCCCTTTGTTTCGAAGATACAGGGTGAACAAAATTTGCGATAACCATATCCGAAATTTGTTGAAATCATTAATGTAAATAAAAGTATAGCGTACGCCAATGAGTATGAATTACAAAAAATAATGAGTTACAAAAAGATGTTGACGATAACTTGAAACGGATGTTTTATCTACTAACGTACAAGTGGATTTAATTTAAAGTGACCACATTTTCATTGAGATAAAGCAGGTAAAATGGGATGAAATGAGAATTATAATTTAGTTATGAAAGCAGGCCAATAATTCAAAAACATATTTTATTATATACATTCATATATTTGTCTATAAGTATACAAAAATGTATTTATTATTAGTTATTGATAACTGTAAAATTTTTTGTAAAAAACAATAATTTGAACATTATGTTTTTTAATTGAGTTTATTTTTGTATTAACAGAAAAAAGATTTTCTTTCACGGTCATATTTTTGATCCGAGAATTACTTTGCAATAGATTAGGATAATATATTAAAATGTCGTGAAATTTCTCACATGAATTGCTCAAATTATTTTTTTACTCTAATAATCTATACAGATAATAGTCTTAATATAGATTATACATTTGTTCCTGGAAGGTAGAGCGTGTATTCTACAATTTTCAAAATATTTTGATAAGGAATATTATTCTGTTTAAAATGAAGCAATAACGTCCATTTTTTTGTCTGTTTCCACATTTGCAGACAACCAACCTTTAATTGTTTCATCAGTAACGTATCTTTTTACCAATAACACCAATTCAATCAATCGATCAATCAATAATCATGACTCAAAACAAAACAAATTGGTCCTTCTCAGGACCCTTTGACCAGAAAGATTGGACCCTTAGTCCGACTTTGCCACATCAATATAGAAGGCATAAGCTACGCTAAAAGCCAGTACCTATCAAAACTGGTAAAGAGTGACGATATCGATATGGTTGCAATCCAGGAAACCCATTGCGAATCAGAACAAGAACTTCAGAAAGAGAGAAAAATACCAGGCAATTGCAGGGCGCAACATACCACCGAGCACACGGCACAGCTACCTATGTTAAAAGCAACATATAAAATGCATCTGTTGCTTCAATATCGACCGAGAACGACATAGAGGCCGTAACTATAAAAATTGGAAGCATCACTATCTCCAACGTTTGTAAACCTCCCACAAGGACTTGGCCACCCCATGTTCTTAAAACATACTCTCACCCCGGTGCATAACTAGGTGACTTTAACAGCCACCACGGACAGTGGAAATATAGAGAAAACGATGTTAATGGGGATGCGCTGGTCGGGTGAGCCTAAACACCTAATTTTTGATGCTAAAGACAAAAGCACATTTAAATCAGCTGCATGAAATAGGAAATATAACCCTGTTTTATGCTTTGTCTCAACAGATTCTAATAACACCTCTTTAGCAGCTACAAGAAAAGTACTCTCGGAATTCCTTCACAGCCAGCATCGGCCAGTTATTATGGAGATCGGAACACACATCCCATTAAGAAGATCTACCCCCAGACCAAGATGGAACTTTAATGGTGCTGAGTGGGTAAAATTCTCATCGGAACTAGATAAATGATTTTGATGAATAACACCTATTAGTAAAAACTACGCCCGGTTTGTTTAGCGCCCGGAGCAGCAATTAACACGGCTAAGAAGTGCATACCAAGAAGATACCGGCAAGAGTATATCCCTGGCTGGTCCCAATATAGCAAGGTATTATATCAAAACTTCCTCGAAAGTGGCGGTCAAGAAATCGCAGATCAGCAAGACAACAAAAATGGACTGAAACTGTTGAAAATCTAAACCTTTAAAGATCAAGCCGGAAAGCATGGTCTCTAATTAGAAAACTTGAAGATGTAAACCCTTCTCAAGAACAAAAAGCTCCCATACGCCAACATTCAGTGGTCTCTCACATTGTGGCGACATCCAGAGCACCCAAAGACAAAGCTCATACAAGAAAGGTAAAAACTCTTAAATCTGAATCGAGAGAAACTGAGCACGCTCGTCCTTTCACCGGCGACGAAATATCAGCTGCCCTTAAATATATTACCCCTGGGAAAGCCGCAGGGTTCGATGGAATCCATCCTGAATTCCTTCTTAACTGCGGAAAATACGCAAAAATTTGGATAGCACGCTTCTTTACAAACATCATGCAGACTACTGAAATCCCTCGTGAATTCAAACGCTCAAAAGTCGTAGCCATTCCAAAACCAGGTAAACTAGTAGACCAAGAAAAAAATAGTTACCGACCAATTACGTAGTTATCGACAAAGTACAAATTACTAGAAAGAAATGATCTACAACAGAGTAAGCCCAGTTATACTTAAAGATATCCCAGTCGAACAAGCGGGTTTCAGACCAAAACGTAGCTGCTCCGATCAAGTGTTGTCACTTACTACTTATGTCGAAGCCGATTTTCAGGAAAAATCTAAGAGTTCTGCTACCTTTGTCGATCTGTCAGCAGCATACGATACCGTATGGAGGGAAGGATTAATATACAAATTCCTACGCAGATAATGGGGCCGGAGATCAGTACCCCCAGAAAGCTTATGAATCTTCTGCCACAGGGAGCAGTACTTGCGCTATTGTTGTTTAATTTATATGTTGCAGACATTTCCAAAACGACATCAATGAAGTTTGGCTACGCCGACGACTGGGCGTTATCACGCAAACAAAATCAATAGAAGAAGCCGAAGAAATTCTATCTGCGGAGTTTGTTGTCGCGGAGCGAAGTTTCTTTCGAAAATGGAGTCTCCAACCTCACGCGTCCAAAACTGAAGTTACCTGTTTTCATTTAAACAACAAGATGGCCAAGAGAAAACTTAACGTCTACCTTGATAACACCTTGCTTACTCACAATAAAAATCCAAAATACCTAGGCGTTACTCTTGACAGAACATTATGCTTTAAGGAGCACCTAAATAAAACCGCGGAAAAGTTAAAGACCAAAAACAATATTATCCAGAAACTCTGTGACTCGACATGGGGAGCTTCAGCTTCCACACTTAGATCGTGAGCTCTAGGCCTTGTTTATTCTGCAGCGGAGTACTGCGCCGCAGCGTGACTCAACAGCGCCCACGTGAGAAAGGTTGACGCACAATTAAATAACACCATGAGGATGATCGCAGGCGTAATAAAATCTACCCCAACCCTATGGCTACCAGTACTAAGCGATATTCCACCGCCGAACCAATACGCTAACAAACGAACACAAAAAGATACTTAACAACAGAGAACTCCTAATACATGGGAGATGATGCCAACTATATATATATAATATATTGAAGACCACCAACAAGAACCGACTACGCTATAGAAAATCACCAACAAAGACCGCAAGAATTGCCACAGAAACTAATTTTAACATCAAATCAAATCATTACACATGTGATGTGGTGACATTAAAATAGGAGATTTTCTGTGAATATGTGGAAAAATCTTATATTGTATATTACAGTACATTTAAAATACGAAACAGATATTTTCTAAAAAGCGGGACATTTAAAAATCGTCGGGACGCGGGACAGTCCTCCAAAAAGCGGGACTGTCCCGCCAAAATCGGGACATGTGGTCACTAATTTAATTTGAATACGTCTCGTCAGTGATCATCACTTGTATCGGTCGCAGTTGTTTACATGAGTGACGTTTGGCCGTTCGACGTGTCTTTAATAGTTAGTGAAGTCCTCTACCATGTATATGAACGCCGAGATGACTGACATGCATTTCATGTATGGACTTATATGCTGATGGCAATTCATTATAAGCTAGACGATTGTACATTAAAGGGTTTCCTAGCAGTAATATCCCCGACCGAAAAATCTTCGAAAACATTCATCGATGTCTTTGTGAAACAGACACATTGAAACGAAATGGAGCGCCAGGAAGACAGGATAACAGTAAGAACGGTACATTTTCATAACCATGTGTAGGCAGATGAAAATCTGTATGAGGTATGCGAAGATCGATTTCAACATTAGTTCACCTTGAATGTTTGGGTTGGAATTGTGAGTGACTATCTAATTGGACCTGTATTTCTACCTGCAAGACTTACTGGGGAGATGTATCACAACTTTCTAGAAGAAACCCTGCCCGAGATTCTGCAGGATGTACCATTGGAGACAAGAATTGCAATGTGGTTTATGCACTATGGTGCACCACCACATTTCAGTTTGATTACTCGTGATTTTTTAGTAGCAACATACACGGAGATCGCTGGATTAGCTAGGCTATATGAGGCAGGACTGCCCCTGACAGTGCCTTTCCACCCCTTTTGTCGCATGGAAAAGAAACGTTGATGCCAATAATGATCAAGCTCTACAGGGCAAGTCTGGCAACAGGATATGCTCCGACCCCGTGGAGGCAAGTGAAGGTGGTATTTACATAAAAAGCCAGGCGCTTATAGAACATCCACGCTAAATCGCATAGACCAGCGCTGGCGAACCTATGGCACGCGTCTCATAGCTGACACGTTGTACATTTTTATTGGCACGCGGGAGAAGGAGCGCAGCGTTAAAATATTGTGCTTGATGAACAAAGACCGTCAGGATTGAAGAGAATGCACTTTGAACATGGCTCGTAATATCTTTTTGTGCATTTTAAATACCGCTTCAATATTGGCTGCTGACTCCAAAATAGCAGAACCGTATGACGAGCTTGATTGAACGATGGCGTGGTAAAATATTTGCAGAATATCATCTTTTACACATTCCCCGAGGTTTCTAATCAGATATTACACAGTACTTAATGTCGAACATGTTAGTTCAATATGACAATAATGATGTCACATTTTAGCTTTTGATCAAGTGTTACCCCTAGAAATTTTATTGATTTGGCCCCTTTGGTTGATTTTTGATCAAATCTTAGAAGCAAACTATAATCATGAAGTATGTTTTGTCCATTAACACGTTGACGTCGGCGCTGTATTATCATGATTGTTTTATCGGGCGGCGTTTTGCCGATGTTTTTAACATTTTTTGTGCGGACGCCCATGGGAACAAATGGCATCTAGTGGCTACGGTAAATGTGCCACATATACTAAGGCTATATGCGCCATATGCATTCATTGAGGAGTTGCTCGCAACAAATGTTGATTATAAAATGATCCCTATTGTTAAGATCCAACAATGTTATTTTATTTTTATTTTCGTTTTAAAACTATTTTCTTGCTTAGTGTATTTCTAAAAGTAGATAAATAATAATTATCATCAATATTATCTTAAACCGACCCGTAGATTACTAACATCTGGTCCTCAGGGTAGTGAGTATTTGTTGAACGTGTTTGGAGCTGTTTGTGGCCACTACGCATCTGAAAGACCATTTTTAATCAACTTCCGTTTGTAAATACGCTTAGGCGGATATTTACGATCGCTAATGGTATTTGCTTGGTGGTCGTAAATAGCTGGAAATACAACGCAATGTTTATGTTTAAGATTCCTTAGAATAAGTATTTAAATTTTGTGTAGTTTTAAGATTACCCAGAAATTACCACGTGCACTTCACTTTGGAATTCTTCTTGGTTCAGTGGGGGCAGGCAAATGGGAGGGGGGATTTAGATTTCCTGTTTGTAACAATATCTAATCACACCCAGTTCAATTGTAATCTTCTTACCACGAACACATCTAGAAGATTCCAAACTCCGACAAGCACGTCATCACAAGTGCTTAAAATAGAGTGCAATAAATAAATACATGTTTATCGAGGCGTGTAAGTTTCATTTGCCCAAACATATAATTTCCAGAGATGATCAAATCTATTGGCAACCCAAAATTAACCGCCGTAGGTTTGATCACGCGAACGTTTGTCAAAGACAACATCCACCGCGACTCAACACCTATGAAACTCAATGCCTGATCTCTGACGCTAATCATGGAATAGAACATGCAAATCGAAAACAACAAACGTGTAGAGCAGTATCATTGCAATAAATACGCAAGCTTCTTGTGATTATGCTTATTACAGGAATATCACGGTTGCCTGAAATTCGTTTGTGTTTGTCAAAAACTAAAATGTGTTCGAATATACAAATTCAACAAACGTTGGCGCGAGACCGTTTCCTGCGAATCCTAAAATACCTGCATTTCAGCAACAATTGCACGGCTGTGACAGCTAATAATATTAATAAATTTATAAACATAATGAACGAAATTGTTTTCAATTAAAAAAAGCAGTTCAGCCTGGGAAAGATATTGTTATTAACATGAAATGGCAGCACAGCATGTACCACCGGTGGCGAATGCCGCCCGACGTAGCGGACATGCGTATACCACCGGTGGTACATGCCGGCGTCACCGTGTTAAAGATGTATAGATCATCCTCCTAACGTTTTTGATTGTAAATTGCTACTTTTAATTAAATCGTTTTAAATTTACGATCACCTTTCGGTCTCTTTGATGCAAGAAAAATTTTACCCAGTTCTTGGAGATGCCTATAACTCTTGAAATAAAAATAAGTAGCAAGGAATGCTGGTTTAACCTAGGTTAGATTGTGTTGCATGCCGCGAAGCAGCGGATAATGCAAGAACGTACGACCTCTCGATCCAAAATAGGTTCATGTGGTCAAACAAGGACTGTTGGTCTGTGCCAAGGACTAAATATCTTCAATTTTTTGTGGAAGGAGCTTGTTATCAAAAGAGTCAAATCCTTGACTTAGGTCATAATTTTAATATTACACTATCCAACAGAGCAGTATCAGTTGTGCTATTTTTCCAGAAACCGTATTGACGGTTTGCCAGCATGATATTGCTTTCCAAGAAACTTGATAATCTAGTCGGAAAAGCTGTCTTAAATTTTTTTGAAAATTGGCTTTGAATACAGATTGATCTGTAATTAAAGGGATCACACTGCGACCCTTTATTTCGGGATGGACTTTGATACATTCAAACATCATATTCAGGCTAATACGGTATTATATTATATTCAGACTAATACGGTAACTGATATTCTGGCAAAGTTATCTGGCACAGCATTTCATAATATAAAAACTTAAGAAAAATGGCAAGCGGTCATAAAAAGGTTCGCCACCCCTGGTATAGACCAATAAGCCTAATCTCATTCATATTAAAAATGGTAGAGAAACTAGTTAAAAAGTATCTGAGCGAGCCCTCACGTGGAAGTCACCTTGTCGCGGTGTGAGGGCTTAGTTTCGCAACATACCGTTGGACGTCACGACGGGAACAACTCCGGTCGGGGCGTTCGGCGGAGGGCGAAAAACCAAGAACTTCCAAACCCTTAATCCCAAGGTGTCATGCGACCCGTGCCAAAGGGACTGGTTGATGGCCAAGGGCAACCGGCCATCGCTTACGGAGCCCCTCTGATACCTGGCGACCTCAGAGGGTATCCAGCCTTACCACTATCAAGCGGGGCTCTGATGTGGTGGACCTTTAGTTCCCTTGCGACTCGTGGGATTTATATGAATTCCAAAAGTAAAAATAATCCATGTGTACGGGACCTAACCGACACAGAGAACAAGGAAGTCTGCTCGGATTCCCGGGAAGACGACCTTGACCTCACACTCGTAGACATGAGCAGTCCAGCCATGTCTACAGAGGCAGAGGTAGATGTTCTTGTAGGGACAGAGGAGGACTTGCCGCCTCCTGTCCCAAAACAAGAATGACCAGCAGGCGCACCAAAATAGCCCAAGTGAACATCCATCATGCCAAAGCAGCTTCAGCTGTGATGGCTAGGATGTTCACCAAGCAGCACCTAGGGCTAGCGCTGCTTCAAGAACCCTGGACCTACGGAGGTAAGATCAGAGGCCTTAGCAACAGGGAATGTAAGTTGGTATGGGACAGCCGTGAGGTCTCCCCTAGAACCTGCATTATGGTAAGAAATGGCATAAATTGCTTATGTCTTTCAGAATTTTTAACGCGGGATTTAGTACCGATTCAGGCCCTCATCAAGATCGAGGGTCTCCACCGCGAAGTAGTGATCGCATCAGCATACTTCCCTGGCGATGGTAACAGCATACCACCCATTGAAGTACAAAAGCTGGTGGAACACTGTATAAGGCTGCCACTCATCCTGGGATGTAACGCGAACGCACACAATGAGATGTGGGGCAGCACGGACACTAATAAGAGGGGTGAGTACCTTTTAGAATACCTCATTAAAGAGAACTTAATTGTGTACAACGTTGGGAACACACCAACATTTGTCACTAAAGTCAGAAATGAGGTACTGGATATTACGGTAGGTAGCGCTAACGTAAGTAAACTAATTAAAAAGTGGAGGGTTTCAAGTGAGCCCTCAATGTCAGATCATAGGATCATAGAGTTTGAGCTGGAAGGAGCGAGTGAGGAAAACACCCCCATTCGAAACCCCAGACAAACTGTGTGGCCTATGTTTAGTTCCCAACTAAAAGAAAACCTAGAGCAGGTGACAGTGCGGGGTAGTATCAAACACTACACCGTGCTGGAGCAGGCTGTAGGAGAAATAAATGTAGCAATCACCACAGCATTTGAATCCAGCGGCCCGGTAAAAACCGTGAAGGAGCATAAGGACGAAAAATGGTGGAACAAAAATTTGTCTACATTAAGAGCAAAAGTACGTAGGCTTTTCAACAAAGCCAAGCAATACGGAAATTGGCTAGAATACTCTGAGGTGCTTACCACCTACAACAAAGAGATCAGAAGGGCAAAAAGGGAAAACTTTAGGACTTTCTGTGAAAACATAGAATCCACGCCGGTGGCAGCTAGACTGCACAAAGCACTAGCGAAGGATAGAGTGGAAATGACAACCACTCTGAAGAAACCGGATGGGACCTTCACGGAGGATGAAGAGCAAAGAGCTCTCCTCCTACTAGAAACCCATTTTCCGGGATGTAGAGGATACAGGGAGACCGAGGGCTTGATGCAACCACGGAAACCAAGTCGGGCCGACTGGAAGAGGGCAGCGTCCATCTGTACGGAAAACCGAATCAGATGGACTATCGGCACTTTCCAGCCTTTTAAGGCCCCAGGTGTGGACGGACTAGTTCCTGCCTTCCTACAAAAGGGAGAGAGAGAACTAATGCCGTATCTTCTAAATATCTTTAGAAGTAGCTTAGCGCTCGGATATATACCGGAGCTATGGAGAAGGGCTAAGGTGGTATTTATACCGAAGGTGGGGAAGAAAGACACCACTCAACCGAAGTCATTTAGACCCATTAGTTTAACATCTTTTATGTTAAAGACAATGGAGAAGGTGATTGATAATTACCTTAGGACTATAGTGCTGGTAGGTACACCACTACACAGGAGTCAGCATGCTTACAGAGCAGGGAAATCCACAGAAACCGCCCTGTATCAGCTGACAAACGAAATAGGAGCAGCACTAGAGATAAAGGAAGTAGCGATTTGTGCCTTCTTGGATATAGAGGGAGCTTTTGACAACACCTCACACGAGGCTGTCAGGGCGGCCCTCGAAAGAAGGAATATCGACAGCACTATCTCAAAGTGGATGGGAGAAATGCTGAGAACTAGAACGGCGGAGACACAAGTGGGAAAGACATCATTAAGATCTCCACAACTCGAGGGTGCCCACAGGGAGGTGTACTATCACCGCTAATGTGGAGCCTGGTAGTTGATGAACTACTGGTTAGGCTAAACGACCTAGACATCAAATGTCAAGGTTACGCCGATGACATAGTCATAATGGCCAGAGGAAAATTTGAGGGAACGCTCTGTGAAATTGTTCAGAGAGGCCTCAAAGTAACTAGTAAATGGTGTCAAACAGTGGGATTGAGACTCAACCCGAGCAAAACCACGGTGATACCATTTACTAGAAGAAGAAAACTAAACTGCCTACATCCCATACTCATAGATGGGAAGGCAGTAGAATACCAACAGGAGATAAGGTATCTGGGTATCACACGAGATAGCAAACTACTATGGAATAGACACGCTGAGGCAGTGTTAGGTAAAGCCAAACGCGCCCTAATAGTGTGCAGAAATCTGGCAGGAAAATGTGGGGTTGTAACCCCACTATCCTGCGATGGATGTACACCATGATAGTGAGACCTGCAATCACTTATGGGGCGGTTGCGTGGGGAAGTAGAATCAAGCTGGCCTCTATGAGGAAACAGCTTGAGAAGATTCAAAGACTGGCGTGTGTCTGCATCACGGGGGCGATGGGGTCGTGTCCGACAGCAGCATTGGAGCTGCTGCTGGATCTGACTCCGCTGCACCTTGTGGTGGAGAGCGCCGCCAGATCGGCGATCGTAAGATTCAGCAAGGAAGGAATGGGCAGAGGTAAAATAATCGGGAGCAGAGACCGAAACAGCCTCGCTGCCAAGATCCCCTGGCTGGAAGTACCAAAAGACGAAATGGTATGCAAATACCACTTCGAGAAAAACTACACAGCAATGTGTAGTAGTAAAGCCGATTGGAGCGACGAATCCTCAGCATACCACATAGAGCAAAATGCCATCGAGTGGTATACATATGGTTTGAAGACAAAGGAAGGCACTGGTGCAGGAGTGTTTGGACCTCGTACCAGATACTCCGAATCCATGGGAACATCCCCAAGTATCTTCCAAGCAGAGGTACACGCAATCGAAAGATGTGCACAGTTTAACCTCGACAGGAATTACCGCAAAAAACGAATTGTTATCCTGTCAGATAGCCAAGCAGCCATCAAGGCCATTAGCTCATACACCATCAGATCCAAACTGGTATGGGACTGTGTGGGGAAGCTGAACAAGCTTGGCAGGGATAATAAAGTAGCGCTATACTGGGTACCCGGACACACTGGTATAGACGGAGAAGCCGATCACCTAGCAAGCAAAGGATCCAGTATCCCCTTTATAGGTCCGGAACCCTTTTGCGGTATGAGCGTGAACACCATCCGCAAAAGTTTAGATGAAGAAATAAGAGGAAAATGGATGAAAACCTGGGAAGAACTTCCAGGGCTAAGGCAAACCAAAGTGATGCTAGGATCTTTTAACCAGAAGAGAACTAAAGCTTGAATGAAACTAAGCAGGAACAAGCTCAGAATTCTGACAGGAGCCCTGACGGGACACTGCAGGCTTAGGAAACATCTCAAGGCCCTAGGCCTAGAGGAGGATGATGGATGCAGATTCTGTGGCTCAGCAGAGGAAACCCCCATACATCTGTTCAAAGACTGCGGAGCATTACTCCGCAAGAGACAGATGTACCTTGGGGCTCACTGCTTGAACACAGAGGAGCTGCAGGCCTTGAATCCCACCCAGATCCTGAGATTCCTAAAGGAATCAGGATTAGAGGAGGCGCTCTAAATGGGTAAGTACACCAACACTTGGAGGAGGAGGGTGGGGTACAATAGATCTATAAAGATCGCAGTACAAGTCGTCACCACCATATCTACAATCTACATCTGAGCGAGACGTGTCTTTTGGACAGGCCCCTACACTCTAATCAGCATGCCTATCAACCATGAAAATCGTATGAATCCGCTCTTCACCAATTAGTGGTGAGAATAGAAAACACACTGGAAAACAAGGAATTAACATCTTAACAGTTACACAAACACTCTTGGTGCCTTCCTTGACATCTAGGGAGCTTTTTTTTAAGCGTTTTTTTAATAGCAACATACAGAGATCGCTGGATTAGTCGAGGGGGGGGGGGGGCACCCGCATGGCCATGGTTTTTTATTTCCGCCAATTTATTTCTTGTTGCAGTTATTGAAATGCAATTTTCCAATAATGCATTTCAAACCAGGTATAAACATATTGACGTTAAATCATTATCATATAACTTAGCATTATCATACAACTGAAAATCAAATGCGTAACTTAACGCCACACAAAATCATTATCATCTCAAATATCATTAAATTAAAAAAAAATAAAGCGAAAAACATTGTGGTGCTTAAAGTGCAAATTAATTCATTGTTGCATGGATATTATCAACAAATTGCTTTAAAACTCGCTTACTTTTTTCTATAATCGTTATTGGCTCCGCATGTGAATATAGAAATAGAAATATTAAAACTAATCATTTGCGATTTCCATAAATATATACTGATTGGATGAATTTCTCTATTAGAACCGACAACCTCTTATCGTTAGAATAGATATGCATGCGTATACATTACGACGTGCACAAGAAATATTAAATCTCATGATTAAATAAATTTGATTCAGAAACATTTGATCTTAATAATATCGTCTGCGTATCTCGATCCCGAATACTTCAAACTACATTTAAGCATTGAATTTGATGGATGTATTTTTTCTAGCTTCATTCAGCTATAAAATAAAACATAACATCCAAATGTAATTAGGGCTATAGAGTTTTTATAGTAATTCCAATAACCCTCTGGAAAGGTCAATATTTTTTGCTCGTCTGCGAATTCTAGCGTGTTGTTTTTTACGACCTTTGTGCGTTCATTTAACATGTTTTTTATTAGAATATTGTATGAGTGTGATCGATGAATTTAAAAAAAAAACAATGTTTTATTGCATTATTAAAATTAACAAACTACAGCTTAAGCTTAATTACAAATTGTCAAGTTTAATTACAAATTAAAGTGTCTCCTTATAACTCCTTAGCTTAACATGAAAAACGCATTTCACCTTATAATTTCCTTATCAATTCTTAATAGATAAAATCACACCTTGCTTAAGTTTACTATTTTCCTTTTATATTTACTAACTGCGTTGTTGATAAGTATAAATTGTAACCAAACATTTTTATTGCCCTATTACAAGTTTTTCCGCAATCTCCGACGACCATGAATGAGAAAACGATAAATGTTTACACCCGACCAAACACATTTAGTAACTCTAAATAAACCGAGTACAGATTTGGCACAACGCTCAAGTTGGCTGTGCCAAAAACGTCTTGCATATTTCTTATTGTTATCAAACACTGCATAACTAGTTTGCATAATTTGATTCGGTGTTATGATTTTATGACCGCCGATGTTTTACTGGTTTTGATTATAATTTGTTGTTTCAGGCTCTCAATGCACTTGGCAAAGAACAGAATTTACCAATGGAATTTGTCAGTGGTTATTTACAAAAGGTGTCGTTTAAAGTTCCCTGGGCGTTAATACTTAAAGATTCGACGTTTGTTGAGATTCATGGACTCAAATTAACCGTTCAACCTAAACAGAGGAACGAATGTGGTATGTCATATCTCATAAACATATTAATATTATTATCCTGTACCTTGGTTAAATGTTTCTCTCTGTTCTCTACAGTTTCTAAATTGCAGTTTTTAGCAAATTCCAAAACATTTATCTAGAAGTTATAAACTCTAATAGATCTTTTTACGCTTAGTTAAGCGCATGTGCGTTCGCTTTGTTTAAAAGGCTGTAATATGAAAGTTTCGGGCAAATTTTGTTAATTTCACTGGTTATACGTCAAAAAAGTTCTGGCAAATTTTGTTATTTTCACTGTTTAGATGTCAAAAAAGTTCGGGCACTTTTTGCCCGAAACAAGGCGGAAATTGACGCACGCGCATAAAAAATTCAATTACGAAAACGTCTATTCATAGTGATTTCTAAATATTATACTCTGTGACATAGAAAATGCAACACCAGCAAGGGGTAAGAAATTTTGGACCAAACTTGGCAGAAATGTTTTACTAATCAAAGGTGAATTGATTAAAATTTCAAAGAAATTAAACAAAAGATACAAAAAACCCTAAAAGATAAAAGATCACCCCTATTAGTTGGGGTCACACTCCTACACCCTTCGGTTCGTCCTCTCTTGGACCGTCCTCTCTTTCGCTTTTCCACCGGGTTCCAGTTCAATACCCTTTTTGGCCAGCGATATTTTGACATTCTATTATAAAGATCCATACCATCTTAATCGTTTTACTTCTATTGTCTCAATATCATGAAGATCATTTTATCGACATCAATTCCCATTCTATTTCTTATCTCTGTGTTACGCACATGGTCCATTCTTGTAAGTCCGCAACACCGCCTCCAATAATCCATTTCCATAGCTTTAATTTTAGATTTATTTGTTTATCATATTGCTAATATGTATTTTTTTTTTAACTTTTCCGCATCGCACATCCAAATTATTTATAATAAGGTTTTAAAATACATCAAAAAAATTGATAATTTTTATGCAACAACCCAATTGTGGGAGATAAATATCTCCATATATCCCCACGCTTTCAACAATTGTTTTGTAAATCCTCATTTTTGCTGATCTTTTGATTCCATAATACCCTGTTTAATTATCTGGTTACTTTTCTAACCATTCCAATTCTTATTCTTAATTTCGTCATTACTTCCTCCAGTGTTAGTAATTTTTACGCTTTTGAGCTTTTTTCATGATGAAATAAGTTAAGAACTAGAACACATGTAGTAAACAATGGACTGTCTCTGGACAAAGTATTTGACGTCATCAACAAAACGCGCGAAAATGGCGGCGTTTAAACAGTTTAAAATTATTCCTTATTTTAAATATGTTTTTTAAACATAATTACAACGTTTTTAAACAGTTTTTATATCTCTCACTATGTTATAACGTTGTAAACAGTGAAATAAAAATATAAAATAAATACATGCATATATATTATCTTTTATTGGTAGGACTAAATACTGAAGTGAATGGCCTTTGCTACTAAAATAGTATTTTTATTTTTGATTTAGCACCGTCGATGTTCGAGTCCATGTGGAGTTCAATGTCTAACTCGATGCAATTGGCACAGGAATGCATGAATCAGGAAGCGTCAAATATAGACGATTCTCAGCCGTTGGAAGGAATCGAAATATTTGCTCAAGCCATAGACTCAAGTGAGTGGAATTAATATCTATTCTCGTCTGTAATTTGATCCTATAATTATTTTTTTGTTTTGCAGTTCTTAGTCGCGTGAAAGTTAAGTTTTTGAATACAACCATTCAAGTGGAACACGTGCCTAAGGATAGTCTGACAGGCGTCGGACTTATAATTAACATAGCTGTGTATGTATAATATGATTTAAACTTTCTTTGCCAATTTCACCGAAAGAATAAAGTTTAAAAATATAATTTTATTATAAATAGTGGCGAGGCAAAAACTAGGAAATTATAAAAATTTGAATTTGGATATAAATAGACATGAAGATATCTGGATTGATTAATTCTTCAATTATAGATATATTAACACAATTTGAGCGGGTATCCTCAGATATGCGTATCAAAAGTTGGGTATTAGAACGATTGCATCCTGAGAAACGAGATAGGATACCTTTAAAAAAAAAAAAACCTGGAAGATGTGAAATACGGGAACCCATTTCTCAAGTTAGGGATAAGAAAATTTATATTTTGGCTTTGGGTAACAAATAAAAAAGACGTATTTCAGCGTTTTTTCCAATATCATCTCTCAAGGGGTTAAAATAGGGGCTGGTTTAGGTCCTTAAGTTACAATACAAATTTAGAAAGTAAAAAATGCGGGAGGATCATTTCTTCTGGATATAGCTGATGTACTAGGATCACCTGCATTTTTTGGAGAGGGTTCGCTTATCCATTCTTTTGCTATATCACGAAATAACTTCTTTTTAGAATTAGGGTTTAATGTTTTGAAAGTTCCAAACGCATTACATAGTGCACAGTTGATTAAAAACATAACAGCCCTTTAATTTCTTGGTACGACTGAATCTATGCTGCAAAAGTGTTTCGCAAGTATTATTTTAATAATTATCCATGTATATGTGATGCCATACACAGTGACTACTCAGAAACAAATATTAACAGCCTAAACAGCGTCATAACCGAGACCCTACAAGAAAGCCAACGGACATTTCGCGCCAATACTAAAGGAGAAGATAGCATCAGCCAGACCAGGAAATTCTGAGCATTGTCGATAATTTCCATTACAAATTATACAAAAGCCGGTAACAGGAACCTCCGAATCTTAATACACCAACACGGGAGCGAGGTGTCGTAAACCAGGGATCCGAAGAAATGCCAGAAATCACCATCGAGGAAATTAAAGGAGGTTTGTCGAAAATGAAAAACAACAAAGCACAAAGATTTCGTCCGCGTAGAATAAATACGTGTTGTCCTTAAAAACTGCATCGCCTTTTTTGTTTCTTAAATTCAAAACATGTCAACTAAATATTGACTGAAAATAGATCGATATTACAGCAAGTGGCTGGTCTCAGTTTTTCTGAAAATGCCGCAAAAATAAAAGTTCAATGCAGATACTGGTTTTTCTAGAGGTAATTTCGTTTTTGGGTCGCGTTGGGGTATGTCAATGGAGAAACCATCCTCATCATATTAGAAAAGTAATGGATACTGTAAGAAATCATAAGAACAGTGAAACTCACTGATCCTTTGCAACCTGTCGTCATGGCTTTGTAACACGATATCTCGTTGTTCAAACTGTTGTCGAACTATGACCAGAGCCATTTCACTCGCTAACGGTGCATTAAAGCATCTGCTGTGAGCATTCCCAGATTTTCTATCAGCGTGAATAAAAATTTCGAGCTTTTCACAGTTTTCTTGTACTTTCCCCATAGTAGTTTTTAAGATTGCGATTTAAATTTGTAAAATTACTACATCCTAAGCTAGCCTGTACTTCAATTTCTTCAACAAAATAAATTTGTGGAAATTGAGGTACTTGTTGTGGCAAGGTTAGGAGACTACCAATTAAGTGATCTTGTACTATTTGCTTTGCTCCAAAGGAAATCATCTGAAAGCAGCTGTTATACTTTCTAATAACGTTCATAAAATGTATGTGCTATAGATGAAGGCCTCAAATTAAGCTATGGAGCGGCTCAGCAAGGGCTCAAAACTTGAAAGTTGTACCTTACCACCGTTGCAGCACATACTGTGGGAGCCTCTTTTTTCTACTTAGCAGCGTTACAGTAGATACATTTATGGCTCATAGTACTCAGGGCAACAGTTTTATCGGTTCCATGGGCTATGTTAGGATCATACACCATTCCAGACAAAGCTTTCTCCTTCCAAGGCAGAGATTTACTTTGTTTATGTCTTTTGATATTTAGCTGCTGCAGCAATTGTGAATTTCTCGAATATTTTGCGTGTACTTAGATTTGGCATCTTTCAACTGACTTCTTCTGATTGCGTCTGTAAATCTAGTACAACGTTTTTGTTTTTTTAACATTTTGAACAATATATTCCCGCTGAGAAATTGGGGAGTGGCTCGTCATAATTTCACAGGGTTTTCGAAATGTCCGTTAGAAAGATCTTGAGAGGAAGTAAAAAGCAGTCGATGAACGAGGTTATCTTCTAGTCCGATTTTTTCGTACAATTCTCCATTACGAAATACCTCAAATATTGACCCGATCATACATCAGATCACATTGATCATAAAAATCGATCCAGCAGAACCCAGCATACTTCGTCCTAACCTGACCTACTTACATGACCTAATCGGCTGGTCCAATTGTGAATCTAAACCATCCAGGGACCCACTTAAACGAGCACAAAACAAGTCATCATTATCGGTCCGGCCGTTGAGGAGTTCATGCATAAACAGTTCATCCCCTATTTTATACACTTAAGGGATGAAATTTGGCAAATGCTGAAATACGTGTTTATTTATTTTCATTGAAAAGTATTCATCCAGCAGAATCCGGCAAACGTTAAGTTTATTGTTAAGTGTCCTAACTTAACCTAACCTAACCACGGGGTCTAATTATTAATCTATAAACATCTGGTCCCTAGATGTTTATAAATTAATAATTAGACCTCGTGGCCCCCACGGGGTCTAATTTGACCCCATTCAAATATAAACAAAAAAAAATCATATAAATCGATCCTGAAAAACGCGGCATACGTTGTCATAACTTAACCTACTTAGCTAACCTAACCACCGGGTCCAATTGTGAATCTAAACCATCCAGGGACCCACTCAAACGCACGCAATTTTTTTATCCAAATCGGTCCAGCCGTTTAGGAGTTCATTGATCCCCTATTTTATACACTTAAGGGATGAAATTTGGCAAATGCTGAAATACGTGTTTCTTTATTTTCATTGATAAGTATTCGTGCCAAATTTCAAGTTAATAGGTGAAGATTTGTTTTTGTCTCGCATATTAACATGTTTACCCCCGTTTCCCCCTTAGGGGTTGAAATTCGAAAAATCGCTGACAAGATGATAACTAGATATCGGATTATATGCATTTGCATATGCAAATGCTAAAACGCTATTTTTATAGCATTATTGCATATTTTAGTACTTTTTCATTTATAGTGTTTATTTCAGTAGTTAAATGTGTTTTGTATTAGGCGGGAACGGTGGTGGCAGGTCGCAGCCGTGCCATGCGGCCACCTCACACTCGACAACCCGACTACTGGCTTGCACTAGCCAATAAATTGATTTCCTCTACAAAGAAAGTGTTTTTAAAAGCACCATCGCGCGTACAAAAATATAAAGAGCTACTACCAACCTAGCACTACCTCCAGAACCAATATTAACGCGGTGAAGAACATGGTTGAAAGCTGTATTGTTTTATGCTTACAATTTTGAAGCCATAAAAGAAGTAGTTGGTCAATTTGACAGTTCAGAAGCCATTGTAATAGACATTTTTACGGTTAGTTAAGCGCATGCGCATCCGCCAAGTTTGAGAGGCGGGAATATGAGGTTTCGGGGGAATAAGTTTCGGGCACATATTTAGTTATAGGTCGAAAAGTTCGGACACTTTTTGTCGTAAACATGGCGGAAATTGACACATGCGCACAAGAAGATTTCAACTATAAAAATTAATTCAAGCCAGCTAGCATTTCAGGCTCCTTTAATTAAACAAAATATTGCTCTAATTGATTTCAGCAATATTCCCGACTCAATTGAGACTCTAGAAACTAAAAAACCTTCCTCTGTGCATGTCCTTGAAAGAAATATTGGAAAAAATGATTGAACGGAGCAACGACCTTCACAGTTCACTATCAGAAAAGGTCCGTGGCAAATTAAATGCTTTCTCTATAAAAAAACCCAGGTCTTGAAGGAATAAAGTAACTGCATTTATAAAAGGCACCAGCCAAAATCTGCCTGAAGAGGTTTTTGCAGAAGTGACGCCAAATTTCTGTCCAGTAACGTCAGTTGGCGTAAAGAGGTCATTTTCAGCTTGCAAACAAATATTAAGTGACAAACGTCACAAGTTTGCTCTAGAAAATCTAGAATACTATATTAAAGGTCGAATTCAGGACGATTCAGGACGAATTTCAGCTACGCTCGTCGTTTTCTAAACTTGGACGCGAAAAATCGCGCTTGCTGAACTCGTCCTTAAATACACTATTTTCTATTTTACGTCTGTAATGGACTCATAGCAGCACTAATATGCGTGCGGTTATTGCTCGCCGAGTGCTGTTATTACCATTAATTAATTAAATTTGTGTATTCGCGATTTCCACACATCAGATAACCTCAAGACTATCTCGCCGGAAATTTTACACTGACAGCTCTGAATTTCAGTACCAACCTTGAAAAAATTAACTCATAACTGCACTCTGTGAGCCATACCCGCACGTGCGAGTTATGAGTGCTGTTATGAGTCCATTACAGACGCAAAATAGAAAAAATATTGAATTGTATATTGTCACAAGAACTACAACTGTATATTGTAAAAAATAAGTAAATTCCAAAAATAAATAGTATTTTGTTTGTGCATATTTTATGCATATTTCGCCCATTGTTTGTGCATATTTCGCCTATTTTTAGTGCATATTTGCATGCATATTTTGGCATGTTGATAGTGCATATAATCCGATATCTAATTATAACAATATATATATGATCTTATTTACTTAAAAATCTCTTAGGATTTATTACCCTTTAACGCCAATACGTGCATTATACAACAGGTTCTAGTACTTTGCTCCGCTTTTAACGTAGGTACTTTTAAACGGGTACTAATACCCGTCCCGCTGATATACGGCAGTTCGCGAAACGGGGTACAATCTTGATAATCCGACACATATAAGACCATATAGACACCTATAGCACCAGACAACCGCCGGATTATAAAAAAAATCCGGATTGTCAGGATTAAAACAAAAAAATAACAATTTTACATATTTTATGTATATAGGTAATATAGGTAAACATGTACATACTAACTATATAGGTAAACGTGTACATACAAAAAAAAAATATGTTGAAACTTAGAACTGATAGTAAGACAATTGTAGAGTGGAGTTAGCTTGGTCAGAATCGTCAATCAAGTTTTCAGAGTTAAAACCAGGGTGTGTTAGCCAGACTTTTTTGCAAGAACACTGGATGTTATTGTTTTTGGCTTTATTTCTTCAGTGTGTATGGTTAATATCTGGCGCGGGGCAGCGTAAAGAAAAGACACGTGTTTCCAAAGAGCGCCGGATTACTGAACATGCCGGAATAACCAACTACCGGATTACCAAGATTATACTGTACTAATATCCGCGCCCGCTCATAATGTGTTAATAGACATTAGGACTATAGTCCATTTTGTTTAAGAATGCAGTAACTAGAAACCTGATTTACACTATGACAAATGTTCAATCTAATTACAAAATTTGCCGCTAAATTAAAATATAGTTACTTGAATATAAAATTGGTAATTTAATAATGGTTTCATTGAATATCTTATTATTGATTAATAAAGGTCGGAACTTTAGGCATTAAAAATTGTTAGAATAGGTAGGTTATTAGGTTGTAAAAAACACAAAATAGGTTTTAAATAGGCTCTATAAAGATAACAAAGATATGGCAGGTTTTCAAAAATGTTCGTTTGTCTGGTGTTGGGCTGTGCAGTCTGTCAGATAAAACCATTTTATATGCGGAAAAAGAACGTTCAACATCCCATGACGTTACCGTGAAAGACCGAAATTGATTCAATGTCGAATTTCACCGGTGAATGTCAACATTCACATAGTCGCTTGGTGTATGTCCGAAATATTTGCTAAATACCCTGATTTCTGACTTACACCGGTGAATATCGACATTCACCGTGCACTAATGGTGAATGCTGAACATGTCGGAGATTTATATTTTCTTCTCCGTAATTCAGTCGCTATAAAACGTCAAAAGGGTGATGTAACTTTTTCGCTGCTCCTTCTGGGAGGAGTGACCAATAATTTAAAACCTACAGTACATACTAAATGAGAAACGAAAATAATGGTAATACAAAAATTACTTATTTATGTGATTCAAATCTTATTTATTGCAATATAAGACTGATAAAGCTGATTGACTCCCAGCAGAACGAAGGATTTGGCGGGAGAGAGCCAGTCGCCTCTTTGTCGGCATCTCCATTTTGGACCTCCACCAGAGCGTATCTGTGATTGTCGACATACACCGGTGAGGGTCCGAATGTACAACAAAGTAATGAAATTTTCGATCTTTCACCGACGTATTTGGTATGTGTTGACATTCACCAAATTCTCCAATTTCGGTCATTCACGGCAACACATACATACTTTAACATTACCGCTGTTTCTGGCGTTATGTTTTCGGGAAGTTCAACATTTTCGCCACTTAATATTTTTCATTTTACATTTGGTAAAATAGAAAAGTCTGGATTTTTTGTAAAACGGCCTCAAGTTTTAAAAATGCACTTCGTGCATTTTTGCCTGGTGCAGTTTTCAAATGGTTTAATACACTGTCCACCAATGATTCCAATAATTCCAGTTTTTTCCAATTGTTTCTGTTAAAATGTGAAAATTGGATGAAATATATGCCAAAGAATTTTTAATGTCGGTATTTTTAAAACAATGTTGTGCTTTGCATATAGACTCTGCACAGCTACAGTCAAATTCCATTACAACCTAAGAAAATAAAAAGTTTGGGCTGACCGAATAGGATCACAGAAAAACAAACCTTTCTCACAGCATCAAAATTGTTGCAGTAATAAACTTCCGCTTCTAGCCAAGTATTCCATCTTGTGATAATTGGTTCGGGTGGCAATGGCAAATGGGGTAGTAAATTTTTTAAAACTTCAACTCTTAAAGGTGCTCTCAGAACCTTTTTAACGTTTCTAAGAATTTATGAATAAACAATTTTTCACTATTTTAGGTCACAAATAGGTTTTTTATAAGAGCTCATTGGGTACCTTTTAGGCAGTAAAAATTTAAAACATCAAAATAGGCAAAATAGGTTTTTTAAAACTATTGTAAAACGATAGAGAATCATGTAAAACGAATTTATTTGCTTATCCTTTGCATCTGCCTATAAAGAAAAAAATAGGCAATTACCTAAACTTCCGACCTTTATTGATTAAATACTCCAAATGGCAACAATAGTAATTAAATACAAACAAATAAATGGAGAAAAACGCAAAAAATCTAAATGATACAAACAGATCAGATGATAATTGTGAATTGACACTGCCATTGACAACTAACAGCTGCAAATATATGTGAAGAGAAAGAGAGAAAAGAGGTTGAGATGGAGAAGTAAATATCGGCGGTGTGAACTTATTCTCGATTTAAGCCAATCAGAGAACAAGGTCAAATAAGCCCTATCTTCCATGTACTGCATTCTTAACAAAAATGGACTATAGTGCACAATTTTTGGAATTGTAAACAAACATTTTAGACATTAAATTATTACAAAAATAATATAAATTGACTTGAAATGGAAAAATCACTATGTTTTCACCACTAATTTTTGTGAAAATATATAACTTGTGATGTTATATAACACGACTCACATAACACACTTTACACGACTCGAGTTTCGACTGTGGAAAATCATTTTCAAGTGGGGCAAAAATTAGTGGTAAAAATTGTGAATTTTTCAATTGAAGTATGAATTAACGTATCGAACCGAATCAAGTATAATTATTAATAATTATGTAGTATCTTCAAGCATCTTTTTCAATATAAATTGACATATAGCTATTCCAAAATTGAAATTTTGAATTTCCACAATAGAAAAGAAAAGTATTGTTTTACTTACAAAACATAACTGTTTATTTGCTGATTTCATAAATAAATATTATTATAAATATTTCTTTCATTGTTTGCTTTGAATATTTGACCATTAAACTTTCAGGTCAAGATCAATTTCAAGTCAAAACAATGGTTTCTATTGTTTATTTTTCATATTGACTGTTTGCATTTTCCATTCTAGTATAGATTATTCAGATGAAGCTGGAAATGATCCTCCTACAGGTGAAACGACTGACAACCAAGAACATAAAAAAGCCTACATCGTCTCCTCATACACCGCCAAAAACTTCTACTTGGAAGGGATCACGTTATCAACCGTCGAATTTCCGAGCAAATCCCGAACATTTTCTGAATCCTCAATTTCGCGCTCTTACGACGGCGACAAAGAAAACGAAGACTCAATTTTGACGATGATGCAAGAATCTTCGCTGTGTGAGGACGATAGAGATTTGAGTGATGAAGTTGATGGCAAACCAAGTGATAGGCATGTGATTATGTTCGGGTCGTTTTTGGGAAGGCAAGAAATCAGAATGAGGTTTAAACAGTCTGAAGATGTTAGTGGACCAAAAGTTTCCATTGATATTAATTTGGGTGGGTTAAATCTGTTTCTGTCACCTAGGCAGGTTTATGTATTGATAGAATTGGCTATTGGTTTGAGTAGCCCGGATATGGAAGACACAAGGTATATTTTAAATTAATTAACTTTTCAATAAAGGCAAAAAATCCAATAGAGGACGACTATACTTGGATCGGCGAGAGAATGCGTCTCGACGAGTTTAGCATTGTTCTGTTCATACCCCCACTTTATTTCGAGTGCGCGATGTTTAGTTGTTAGTATTTGAAAAACTGACGCATATTTCTTAAATCAAACTAATCTGTACCTCGGCGCGTCCCTTGCACCTCATACCTCGGCGCAGTACAGCTGCATTCTCTCGCCGGCCCGAGTATAGACTTGTTCAAAAGATTATATTAATTTATATTAATCAAATTAATATTTTAGTAATACTGCACCGAAACAAGAATGTATTCAAAAACCAATGACTTCATTAGACTATCAAAGGGTAGAACAAGAACTTCAATTGAAGCTTCACCCTTGCAATACTTTCCAAGCCCCTGGATTGCAAGGCATTCAAGGCTGGTCAACAGCAGCTTTAGGTATAAATTGGGTCCAACCGAAAACAAATTTTTTATTACTCATGCGTTAAAAGTTCTATCTCGGTGCACGTTTTTTAGTGCGACAAATGCCATTTTTTTGTTGTATTTCCACATAACTAGGGTAACGCACGCAAATATTCAATATCGCTAAGTTACATTAAAAAAAAACAATTAAATAAATAAAATAAACACAATCAAGTCCTCAATATTAAAAAAGTGACGTGTAAGTGAAATTTTCATTACAAAATAAAAGTGACAATTAAAGAAAACGTTTTTAAATGAGTTAAAATTCTATGGTGATACCGGAGACCGATGAGAGTTCTTATGAGTCTTATGGCGAATACACACCACCGGAGACAATTGAATAGGCAAATTCTTCATTTCTGTTTCTATTTTTTTTTTATGGCCGCTGGATCCCAAACTTGTAAGATATGTCCCCTCGCAAGAGTAATAAAAAATATTATCTGCAACACGAGCGGTATTGTCAATTGCCCTCACGAGCGAACGTGGCCATTTTCGCTCTTGTGACCAATTGACAACTTACTGCCCTAGTTGCAAAACATAATTTTATTAAATATACATTATTTATTCCAAAATCAATTTTTGTTTTGAAACAACCATGTGGCACCATGCGCGCATAGTTGGGCAAAAATTAATTGTGAAAACAATTAACAATTAAATTGCGAGATTTAATTGCAACTGACAATTAAAACAATTAATTGTAATTGCAATATATCACAATTAACAATTAATTAATTGTTAATTGTAAAATTTTGGAATTACAATTGATTAATTGTTAATTGATTGATGCACTTTTACAATTACAATTAACAATTAATAAATGTCGGTTAGAAGATTATACTCCAATGTATCACTTGCCATAATGCGTAACTAAAATAGTTATTTACATTAGAGTGTGGGAAGTTTGATTTTACAACGCGACAGCTCGTTTGGGGAAACAGCCCGAAGGGCGAGTTCCTCATTAGCTGGAGCGCTGTAAAATCATTTCCGCATGAAATTTGTATAAATATTTTTGGCCGACAATTATTATTTAAGAAACAAATATAGCCTCCACTTCCGGTCCCCCACCCTCGCCCCCCATTTCCGGTTTCCACCCCAACCTCTGTTTCCCACCCCACTTCCGGTTCCAAAATTTTCACCACTTCCGGTTTCCAACCCCCATTTCCGGTTCCAATTTTTTTCACACTTCCGGTTCCGAAAAGTGGGATGGGAACCGGAAGTGTAAGTGGGAACCTAACCTTCACTTCTGGTTCAAAAATTTTCACCACTTCCGGTTTCCAACCCCCATTTCCTGTTCCAAAATTTTTCACACTTCCGGTTCCGGAAGTGGGATGGGAACCGGAAGTGTAAGTGGGAACCGGAAGTGTGAGTGGGAACCGGAAGTGGGGTGTTAACCGGAAGTGGGAGCGTTGTGGGGGGGCGGAAGTGGTGGTGAAGGGTCCAGAACGAACCTTCTTTCCCAACTATTATTATAATTATTTATAAAAAAATTATTAAAAATTATTATAATTATAATTATTATATTATATATTGGAAATTATTTTATTTGGCACAATGCGGGATAGTAGGGTTACAATGAGGGAAAAGTTTCTACATTCATCAAATACTTAATTGTATTAATTGTAATAATAAACAATTGATGATTAAGTTAATTGTAACTAACAATTAAAATTTTGATTGCAATTGAATTAATTGTAAACCACAATTAATGGATTTAATTGCAATTGATTTCAATTGCATCTCACAATTAAACAGTTAATTGAATTAAATCAATTGCAATTAATTTAGTTGCAATTAAAATTGTAATTGTTTGATTCTACAATTAAAAAATTTATTGAATTATGTCCAACACTGCATGCGCGGCCACGCATTTAAAGTACCTACTCATGCAACATCGCGATTATTTACCAAAAATTAGCACCACCGGACGTAATTAGCAAACGTTTAGTAACGCCGGATCCGCCGAATTACCGGATCCGGTTTTCCGGATTGCAATCCCTATTTACAATGAGTGTAAATTATATGGTGATACCGGAGACTGATGAGAGTTCTTATGACGAATCCACACCACCAGAGACAATTGAAAAAGCAAATTGGCAAAAAGCAAAGAAAAGCATTTTTGGTTCTATTATTTATTTATGGGCCCTGGACTTGTAAGATGCGTCCCCGCGCATGAGTAATAAAAAATATTATTTGCAACACGGGCGGTATTGTCAATTACTCTCTCGAGCGAATGTGCGAACTTACTTCGTTCATGTATCCAATTTCGCTCCGGGACCAATTGACAATTGACTTACCGCTCTAGTTGCAAAATATACTATTGAACTGCATTTTGTTATAGATGAAAGTGATAATGATGATAACTTTTTGCCCATGCATCCGGCTACTAGTACAGTGATGTATGAAAGTACCACATCCAATGTCAGCAGCAGCATGGAATCCAGTTTAAGTTCAAGTATGGCCAGTTCACTAAGTGAAGCTACATCAAACAGAAGAAGAAAAGGTAAATATATGTTGGTTCAATGATGAAGTAAATTTAGTGGACTTGTAGAGAATAAGATTTTCTGTTCTGTTTTAGTTAATAATATAGAATGTGATCCAACCGCAAAAATTTCGCATTTTCAAATCAAGTTTGCATCTCTGGCATTAGTGTTGCTACATGAAGACCTATTAACTCTTTCACATGATACTTGTACTCTAATTCCTTCTAGTGTCAAACAAATGCAAAATACAGCTGAAAGATATTTCAATAATCTAGGTGCATTAGTTCTAACAGGCTATGGAAAACGTAATTTTGACGAGTGCAGATCAAGTTTTGATAAAGCATGTATGCTTAATCAACTTAGGTAATTATTTATATATTGTTGAGTTTGAAGATTTTGTTATTATTAAATAGTAACATTTGTATCTTGTCCTCAAAGATTATAATTTCTACGAAATCATTGTATACATATCGTCAACAAAGTTAACATCATTAGTATAACTAATCTTTCTATAAAAACTCTTCTTAAAAACAACTACTTGGCAAACACCACGACTGACATTGAATAAACATTAAGAAAGTTTTTGGGTTCTATATAACCCTTTAATTTTCCCAAAAAACAATATCCTGAACAAATACAAAAATTATCAATTAATTAATTTAACAATTAATTAATTGATAATTATCTTAATTAGTAATTGTCTTAATTGATAATTATCTTTTGTATTTTATCTGGATATTCTTTTTTTTTTTGCGAAAATTACAGGGTTATATAAAACCCAAAAACTTAATGTAATTCAATGTCAGTCGTGGTGTTTGCCAGTGAAGTAGTTGTTTGTAAGAAATGTTTTTTATATTTTATAGAAAGATTAGTTATACTAATGATGTCAACTTTGTTGACATGTATACATTGATATGTATACAGTGATTTCCTAGAAATTATAATCTTTGAAGAAAATATACAAATGTAACTATTTAACAACTTAGGTAACTTAAAACTAAATCATGATACTAAATACTAAATAATAATTATATAAATACTAAATAATAATTATTTAATTTGCATTATTTTTATAAGGCTGATGGCTGCACCAATTCAAATTGAATGTGACGAGACAACAACTTCCACAGCCTTTTCTCTGTCTGGTAAACTAACAGCAGCAAAGTTAGAAGTTTTGGAGTGTCTGAAACAACAGGATGTAAATGTTATGGATTATGTCAGGATTTTGAGTTTTTCTGAAGAATCTAGTGTGAACTCAATTAATACAAAACCTTGTTTCAAAATGAGTTTTAAGCATGTTGAAAAGACTATTAAAACTGGGATGGTTCGAAGGATATTTGTTCCAAAAACGGATATTACGTAAGAGAATGTAATTGTTGAAAGCATTGTATAATACTTATTTTTAGGATTACTTTGGACGTGTGTACAATCGAGGTGGATATAACTTTAATCGATAGAATTTGTGCCTTAATAAATTCACCTCCAGTATGTATAATCCAAAAATCTCAAACAAATGTGTGGGGAAAACCAATGACTGCAACAACAGAATCAAAAACAAAAACGGAATCTCAATTGGATATCAAAATCGCATCTAATAATTTAACAGTAAAATTAAGGTGGCTGTTTTTAAGCACATATGCCGAAAATAATTTTAATTTTTATTTTTGTCATATTAGATTTCCAATACCAGATTTTCGACCAGCTCATGATAGGCAGAGGCCACCATGGTGGAAGAGGAGCGTTAGAAACAGTTTTGTTACTTTTAAAACCGAAAATTTTACAGCTCAGACAGGATATCAAACTCATCAAGTCTGTCAAAAGTATACCATTCAAGCAAAAACTGTTGATATTTTCTATTTTGAAAAGGAAAATTCTGTTCCTTTACACATAGGAAAAGCTGGAGTGGATGCGAAATATAGTTTGCAAGAAGGCTTTAATTGGCCCAGGTAAATTTACAAACGTTATTACAGTATAAGCTTGATAATCCGGCGGTTGGTTAATCTGGGACGTTCAGTTATCCGGCGGTCTGGGGAAACACGTGTGTTTTCTTTCCGCTCTCCCGCGTCGGATATAAACCTCGCGCATAGCTGAAATAAAGTCAAAAGGGACACCCGTAACCCTTTTACCGCCATTCCGGGAGATGTGACCCGGGGCCCTGAATTTATACAGCGCGGTCCCAGCGTTTTGGCCCGGGGTTTCTTTTTTCTACCAGCGTCATCTAGTGATGAAATGCTGAAATTATTTGAAAGTCCCGACTTGTTTTTTTAGAGGTTTTTTTGAAAAAATCGCCCAGCACAGACTACAGGCCGCGGAACGGCGAAACGCGCTGTCCGGATAGAAAAAAGACCAGGCTGCACGGTGAGGGTGTCAGTTTTCCGGATAGACCACATCTTGGTGGTTTGCGGGCGTCTTGAAAAAAAGGCGAGAAATCTCCACGTGTTAACTCGACGCCACGACGCTCGGCGGCGGCGCCGGTTACACTGCCGCAAAGCCAAAACTTAAATGTAAAAAAATTTAAATGTAAAAAAAAACGTGCAAAAAAAAGTGTGATGTTTTCCAACGTCGGCAGCTCGACGGGGACGGCTCGGATCGCGAACCCTTAAATACAAAAGTGGTGTGGGATTCCGTTCCGATTCGAACGTGCGCAGTTTCGCATCGCTGCGCCTAGAAACGGCGAAACTGCAGCGGTTATACTGACCGCACCTTCCGGCGAACTGGAGCCGATACGTTTCGAAATGTGGCAGGCGACTCCGTTTTCGCAGCGACGCGGCGCCGGTACCAAAATGCGCGTCTCGGCAGGGCCCATGTGCCACTCAACTTGGAATGTCAAAAACACAACATCCTGGCGGCCCAAATCGAGATTCAAGTTTTTCTCTGTGCAGATTAAAGGCCTCCAACATTTAAGTGCAAAGAAGGCACCAGGGACGGACCTAATAACACACAAAATGCTGAAAGAGTTGCCAAGAAAAGGCATTGTGCTGCTCACATACATCTTCAATGCAATCCTCAGACTCCAGTACTGGCCTAAAATCTTCAAGCTTGCTGAGATAATACTAATACCAAAGCCAGGAAAAGATCCAAGCTCCGTAACATCCTACCGGCCAATCAGCTTGCTGCCAGTTGTTTCTAAACTACTGGAGAGATTGATACTAACAAGAATAGACCCAGACTTTAACTCAGGAGACTGGATCCCAAGCCACCATTTTGGATTTCGTCGGCACCATTCAACTGTTCAACAATGCTACATAAAATAAATACCGCATTTGAAGAAAAAGAATACTGACTGCACTTCACTATTCCTAGACGTTAGACAGGCATTCGACAGAGTCTGGCACGAGGGGCTAATATACAAAATAAAAAAGGTAATTCCAGCTTTCTCGAACTTACTCAGATCATACCTACACAACCGACAGTTCAGAACCAGATTGAACGAAGAAGTATCTGCAGAATTTCCCATCAACGTTGGGGTCCCACAAGGCAGTGTATTGCGTCCTCTACTATATGTGCTGTACACCTCAGATATACCCGAAACGCCAGAGACAACCATAGCAACATTTGCAGACGACACAGCAGTACTAACTAATCACTCAGACCCCAACATCGCCATAAAACATCTCCAAGACTACATACATCTACTGGAAAAGTAGTTAAAGAAGTGGAAAGTTAAAATCAATGAAACTAAGTCTTGCCATGCAACATTCACGTTACGAAAAGGTCTCTCTCCTCCAGTTTATTTAAATAACATAGAAATCCCCCAATACTCGACGGTCAAGTACTTAGGATTACATCTAGACAGCAAACTCAATTGGAAGAACCACATTACCAAAAAGAGAAAACAGATTGATCTCAGACATAGAGAACTCAACTGCCTCATCGACAAAAACTCGAGTTTAACGCTAAGCAACAAAATACTTTTATATAAAACTATCATCAAACCTATCTGGACTTATGGCATCGAATTCTGGGGATGTGCCAGCAAATCGAATATTGCGATCATGGAAAGATGCCAAGCTAAAATATTAAGATCAATTGCTAACGCTCCATGGTACGTAACAAACCACATGATCCAAGAAGACTTGCAAATAACCGCTGTGACGAGAAAAATTAAGGAAAGACGAAAAAAACATAAACACAAAATAGAATCACACACAAATTCACTAATAAACACGCTTCCCCAACACCAAGTCCTCAGAAGACTCAAGAGACGCTGGCCAACTGACTCTTAACGGTACTTAGAGTTCCTATCGTTGGATGGACACCTCATCACGCCAAATCGATCATCATAACATCAGCTCATAGAATAGAAATAAAAATTATATATTCTGATTGTTGAACAAATTTAAAAAAAAAAGGCCGATTCTCATATACGCGACACTCAACTACGCGACGTCACGCGATATCGCCTGTCAAATAATGATTATATTATTTTAAATGGGCACGTTCTCACTATGGCTACGCGGCGTGCCCATTTAAAACAAAGTAATCATTATTTGACAGGCGATGTCGCACGACTTCGCGTAGCTGAGTGTCGCGCATATGGGAATCGACCTTAACAGTTATAAGTGGGCGTCGCGACGCGATTCCGCGACGTTAAGTTTGTGATTCTGTGCGAGTTTTTCTGGACGTCCTGAAAACGTAGTTTCTATTGCCTCGCGCCGCCATCTTAAACGGAATCGGGATTAAACTCCCAAACAAACTAATAGGTTCTATGCCCGATCTAACGGCGCCCGATGCAACGCCGATTAGTCTATTGGTTCGGACGTTCTAGGTACCACCGCAAAACGCCTGTTTTTTTTTCACTTTTTGTGCATTTTTCTCTTTAAACTGTCGCAGATTCGCAAAAAGTCGTTGCAGTTTAAAAAACTTTCCGGAATAGTATTCTGTGGAGAACGAACCCAATCGGCGACCTGGAGCCCTTTAAATAAATGTAGCGCGTCTGTGGTAGTGATTGCAAAATCGGCAAAAAAAGTTGCATTTTCTTTTGTACCGGGTGAACGGGACGTCGCCGGACAGCGAGCAAGGGCTCTAAAAACGTGGCGCGGCGACAGCTAAAGCGTCCGGGAAGGATTTTCCCGATCCGACGAAAAATGCGCATCGAAGGTAAAAAAATCGTGATTTTAGGTTTCGGTCTGGTGCGTCCGAACCCTGGGGAGTCGAGTCGTCAAGATGGCAACGCTCAACGGGGCTCTCGGTTGTACACCATAAAAATGTACATTCCCTTTTTTCGCCGCTGCCGGCACTTCCGTCGGGCCGTTTTCGCGAAAACCTCGTTTTTAGGGGGGGTCTCTGGCCCTCTGGAGGGGCGCGGCAGGACGGAGGACGAAAGCTGGAGATGCAAAACGTGCGGATGGACATTCGCAGTTAAAGCATCGAAGACGCACGGTTAAAGCACCGTAGATCTGCCGCCTCCGGCGGCATAAATTAAACGAATTTGACCTTTTCAGAAATCCACGTGCTGCGGTCCCTCAGGTGAAACTCGGGAAACGCTACACGTCAGTCGTCTCAGAATTGATCGAAATTTACTGTTCCGTCGTGACCTGGCGATTCAGGCCGAACGGTTCCCCACACGGACCACAAAAGTTTGCATTACAAAAATGACCACTTTTACGAAGATGGCCAGGAAAATTGAAATTCACTCAAGGATTCCGGTAGAAAATTTCGAGAGTCTCTCGACTCTACTCTGGCTGCGCAAGTTTTGTCGGCGAATCCGTGTCCTCCGGCGGCCCCCGCGGTCTGAAAAAGTCGGTGCATCAGATTCTTGAAGCCAAAGAATAGACGAACGAACCCACGTACGGCGATTTTCGATAAGACTTTCGTATCGCGTTGTTTTGGCCACCAAAAATGAGTTTTTCGCACTTTTCAAAAATTAAAAGTATAAATATCGAAAAGTGAAGTCGGACTTGTGGCGACGTTCCGGACATTCCGACACCGAAACGACGACCGTGCGACGAAAACTGCCTGAGTTGTGGGTAAAAAGTGAAGAAGCTTGAAAAATTCGCCCAGCCGCCCTCGGAGACGGCAGATGTGATTTTTTTTGCAAATCAGTTGCATTAGATTTCGAGTCGTTAAACAGTTCCAAAAAACATGTTTTTTTGCCCCTTATATGTTCAGTGACTGTTGATCAATAGGTGACTTATCTTTTTGAAAGGGGTTGCAAAACTACCGGCATTTTTATAAATATTGGCGCTGTGTTATTCCTTAAAATTGACATGGCAGTGAAAAGGTTAAACTCTGCAAACTTGATTCGCCATTTTGACCAAGCTAACTCTACTCTACAATTGTCTTCGGAATTTTTACAAGAGTTACAATTTGGTGTTGCTGACGCTGACTAACGATGACATAGCTTGGCTTCAAGGCATCAGTGAAGAAAATTTTCATTCCTTTTGTGACGAAGAAATCCTCAGCTTAATTTGTTCCACGGATGATGATGAAGCTAACGATGACTTGAATGTTGGAACTAGAGATGAGCATGGGATCACATCGTCCCATCAGATACCATCCAATCCCATTGTCCCATCAGATAACATCCAATCTCATCATCCCATCAGATACCATCCAATCCCATCCAATCTCATCATCCCATCAGATACCATCCAATCCCATCCCATCCCATCCCATCTCATGCCAATCCCATCCCATCCCATCCCATCCCATGTGATGGGACGAAAATTTTAGGTTTGTGAGATGGGACAGTGGGACGAAAATGTGATGGGATTGGACAGTGACAGGGATTCGTCCCACGGGATGGGATCTGGAACGATAAACTCGTCCCATGCTAATCTCTAGTTTGAACTCTGCGAACTGTAACACACTGTGACGCGTTTAAAATATGTAAAATTATTGTTTTTTTTTAATCCTGATAATCCGGAATTGTTTGATAATTGTCTGGTCCCATATGTGTCGGATTATCAAGATTGTACTGTACTTCCAAAGAATCTGTTTCATTTTTATAATTTTAGGTTCGTGGTTTCTATTTATCCAATGGCTAAAATTGATATTGAATTAGATGATATTCAAGATTCAGAAGTTGATGTGATGAGTCAATCCTTTTATGGTAGTCTTTTCCAAACAACTAGCAAAGGTCCATTTAGTGCTAAAAAAGTTGTCCATGAAAGTGATACTCCTCATTCCAAAACTCAACATGGTAATTTTCTGAAACTATCTTTGCGGGCTAATTTTAATTTATCTTTTAGAAGATTCTGACGAACTTGTCATCCCTGGAGACAAACAAGAAATCTCCGACTTCATAGAACAGACTACTAGGTCAGCCAGGATTCAACTAGACTTTAGTTTACCAACTGTTAGTATGCAGCTCAAATCAAAACACATTTACGAAGTTCTCTACAATCACATCAGCAGTGATCTTCTGTTATGGGAACCTAGTGCACCAACCATAAAATATCCCCCAAGCCAGGACAATCCTTATTCAATATCAAGTTTGGACTTGCCAGAAACATTTGCAATGTGCAAAAGCGGAGTTCTTTATGGTAACAATTGTGAAAACATATTTTATGAGATAACATAAGTTTTTTGTTTTTAGAATCGGATTCAGAGTCATCAGATGGTGAAACTGATAGTCGTAGTGTATATTATTCAGTTTATGACAAGAGAAGTAAATTTATGCAAAGAAGAAAACAACAAAGTGCTGAGCTAAATGGACAAAGTTACCTTACGTTGAACTTGAATATTGGACAAGGAGTAGTTTGTATGAATCCTCCAGTTCGTGATTTAGCTACAAACGTTATACCAGAACAGCACGGGGAATTTGTCCTTTCTGTTGAAGACGTTAATGTTTTTAGTGTTACTGGCTATAAGGGTGATGATAATTTAGGGTATGTTTGTGTGCAAGCCAAAGGAGCTCAGTTGCATCATTGTGGTAAGTTTGAATAGATATACTCGGGCTGGTGAGAGAATGCAGCTGTACTGCGTCGCGGTGCGAGGGGCGAGTTAAGAAATATTCCTCAGTTTTTCAAACACGGACAACTAAACACCACGTGCTCGGAATAAAGGCCGGTCCAGACACTCCGTTTTGCACAACCTTTTGTCTGCGCAGTCTTAAGACGGAATGAAAACGTTGCAATTTGTAGAGTGTCTACACGGTGCAGATATATCTGTATATTTTGCACAGTTTTTAGTGAAATCGTCATGGAGGAGGTACTAGTCGGGTAATATTTGAACAAAATGAATCGGAAAACGGAGCTACCGTCTACATGCGCTGACTTGTCTGCACAGTTTATGGATATCTATTCTCTTTAGCTGAGTTATCGCTGCAACTGTACCGTCTCCGCGCAGTTTTCAAAACTGCGCAGTTTTCCTATCTACACGCAACGTTTTATCTGCAACGTGTTGAACTGTGCAAACAAAAGGTTGTGCAAAACGGAGCGTCTGGGCCGGCTTTAAAGTGGTGGTATGTGCATAACAATGCTAAACTCGTCGAGCCGAGATGCATTCTCTCGCCGCACTGTGGGCTGGATTGTCGAAAAGGTGGACCAAATGCCTCTAAATATATTTTTGAAATTTTTGTTGCAGGTGTTGTTTACGTCTCTGATTACAAATCTGTTATTAAAATGTTCAAAAACAAAATGGCGGATTTAATATGGCGGATAATTTTTCGAAAAACTCATTCAATTTTTGCAATATTCGATACCTAGGGTTCATCATCTCGCTGATTATGAATGACATCAAAATTTTATAAAATTTTACAAAATGGCGGATCATATATGGCGGATAATTTTCCGAAATCTTATCAGAAATTGCGTATTTAGAAGTTTTCCACGACTTTGATCAGGTAGCAATTATTCGGATTTCAAAAAACAAAATGGCGGGTCCAATATGGAGGACAAATTTTTGAAAAAGTGCACTTTAAGGGTTATCCACACTGTGCCAACTACGTATAGGCACGTTTCGGCATGCAATTCGTTAGAACTCTGAATTCATGCATTATTACATACGCAATAAACGTGATACTAGCCCGGGATGTATTCGGCGACTCATTATTTTTGACGTTTTGCGTCAATTCAATATTTAGAAGAAAGTTTTCCCTCGCAGTTGGCAGTCGTTTTCTTGAATTGCATAAACTGTTATTTAATAATGTCAAAACATTCAGGATCATCCTTTAATTAGCAGAGTTGACATCTCATACTTCAAGGAAAAATTAGCAGCAGTGACGCGGAGAACGTGTTTCAAGAAATTCCGATAACAGATTCGTAATCACCGATGTTAAAAACCCCTATGTACGCCATTTTGTTAAAATTGGATGATTATTTCGAAGAAACAGAGCCATAATAAATCCGCTATCTTGTTTTTGAAATTTTTGATAGCACATTCGTGATCAGCGACAAAAATAACCTCTGTAACCATAATTTCAGATATACGTGGTCTGTTAGAAAAGTATCCGACCTTTAGCCCGAAAAAAAAACTGGCATACTTGGAGCGTTGGAAACCTAATCACCCTCAAAGTAGTCTTCTTGGGACTCCACACGCTTCTCTGAGCATTCCGAAAAAGTCTCTTTCGGAATCGACTTTAGCTCGGCTGTCGTTGCAGCCATAATTTCCTCTCTTGTCAGAAATCTCGTTCCTTTCAATAGCCTCTTGACTTTGGGGAATAGCCAGAAATCGCAGGGGGCCATATCAGGAGAGTAAGGAGCCTGTCGAACCAGAGAATTTTTGTCTGGTTTTTTAAAAAACCAGACAAAAATTGTGAACCAAGTGCGAAAAGTGTGCTGGAGCATATCCAGTGTGATGGAGTCGCTAATTTTCTGATGACCACAACTCCAGTCGCTTGCGCTGCACAGCATCACGTAGGCGACGTAGGACATCCCTATAGTACTCTTTGGTGATTTTTACTTGCATTGAAAAACCGACGAGAGCACTACAACACACTACGTTACTAGAACACTGCTCGACAGCAACTGACGCTATCTACAGGCGGGAAAAAATTCACGCATGCGCACGAAGTATCAAGGTCGGCTCATGCAAGCGCACTTGATTCAAATCCATCAGGTTTTCAAAATAAAAAATAATGTCGGATACTTTTCTAAGAAAACACGTATAGGACGAGACATTATATTTTTTCCCACTTTTTCGTCAATTCAGCCCACTGTGCGCCGGCCCGAGTATAGAATTTTTGATTTGATAAAATTTCAAGTAACCTTTTGATTTTGTTTTAGATATGATTAGTTCTTCTAATGTCTGTCCTCCATTAAAAGAAATTGGTTCTGCAATGCCCAGAAGGCTGCATCCGACTATTTATAAATCCGAAAGCGGGATGCTAGGAAATGTTAAAGATAGGGGAGGAGATAGGGAAATGTTGTCTGTGGCTGTGAGAATTCAAGCAAATCATGAAACTCATCATGTTAAGGTAAATCGTTGACAATCTTGGAAGTTGTTATTGTTACATCTCCTTTTAGACTGTTAGAGTAGCTTTAGGAATTAATAAAGCAACATTAAGACATCGAATGTGTTCTGAACCAAATAGTTGGATCACTCAATTGATAGACTTCTTTAATGTTGCTGACTACACCATATCTGGTTACAATGCTAAAGACGTTTTGACTGAATTACATTTGCATTTATGGGACTGTGCCATAGACTACAGGTAATCTGATTTTCCAATTGAAATATTCTTCGATTTCTTATTATTTACTTCATTTTTTAGACCGTTTTATTTGCCATTGAGGTCTGTAGTTACATTAGGAACTTTTAGTATGTCATCTCATTTATCAGCTACTGCAAACACTTCCACATTAAGATTCATAGCCGAAGAGTGTGGGCTTTTCTTAAGTGAAAAAGCTCCACCAAGAAATGGAACTCCATCAGCAGCACCTGTCGATCTCAAAAGAGATTATGTCAGTGTTGTAGACCTAGGTTTGTTTGAACTTAGTCTAAGAACAAATGATAAGGTAAATAATAAGCATTTTCATATTCAAAAAAGTTATTTTATGTTTTTATTACTCATGCGTGATAAGTACTATCTTGGCGCCCGTTTTTTAGTGCGACAAATGGCTGTTTTTGTCAATTCAATTATTACTACGAAACTTAGGTAACGCACGCAATATAAAAAAAAGCTAAGTTAAATAATTGAATAAAGAAAAATAGACACCATGAAAACCTCAATATTAAAAAAGTGACGTGAAAGTGAGTTTTTCGTCCTCTCGCATGAGTAATAAAAAATATTATCTGCAACTCGTGGGGTATTATCAATTGCCCTCTCGAGTAGGAATTGCAATCGGGTGTCATTTTCAATCCGGCCGGATCCGGCCGAATTTCCACCGATCTGGCCGGATCCGTCCGGATCCGGCTGGATGCGTGGAATTAAATCTAAATCTTCTCCGATTTAATACAACCTATCCAGCCGAATCCGTCCGGATCCGGGTGGATCGGTGGAATTAAATCTAACATAATAAACTTTACTTAATCTACTGAGGTCAAAACAATTAGGTATTTGAGCAGGCTAACAAGTCTTATTCTTATATTTATGACAGACATCATGATGAATCGGACTAGACTTGTGAGAGTCTACAAATGTTATTTTGTAAAATCTCAAACTCATCTTCATTGATCTGTCGTTGCCTTATTTACCAAAATATTAACAAATTGGTTTTAGATTTTCATAATTTGGACTTTTTGGAGAAAATTGTGATTTTTAGCTTTCCAAAATTCTTCCAAATAGTCGCACAGTGGGGGAAAATAGTGAGAGTCTACAAATGTTAATTTTGTAAAATTTCAACCTCATCTTCATTGATATGTCGTTGCCTTATTTTTTAAAATATTAACAAATCGGTATTAGATTTACAAAATTTGGACTTTTTGGAGAAACTTGTGGTTTTTAGATTTCCAAAATTCCTCCAAATAGTCGCACGGTGGGGAAAATAGTGAGAGTCTACAAATGTTAATTTTGTAAAATTTCAACCTAATCTTCATTGATATGTCATTGCCTTATTTTTCAAAATATTAACAAATTGGTTTTAGATTTTCATAATTTGGAGCTTTTGAGAAACTTGTGATTTTTAGATTTCCAAAATTCCTCGAAATAGTCGCAGAGTGGGGAAAATAGTGAGAGTCTACAAATGTTAATTTAGTAAAATTTCAACCTCATCTTCATTGATATGACGTTGCCTTATTTTTCAAAATATTAACAAATTGGTTTTAGATTTTCATAATTTGGACTTTTTAGAGAAACTTGTGGTTTTTAGATTTCCAAAATTCCTCCAAATAGTCGCACAGTGGGGAAAATAGTGAGAGTCTACAAATGTTAATTTAGTAAAATTTCAACCTCATCTTCATTGATATGTCGTTGCCTTATTTTTCAAAATATTAACAAATTGGTTTTAGATTTTCATAATTTGGACTTTTTATAGAAACTTGTGGTTTTTAGATTTCCAAAATTTCTCCAAATAGTCGCACAGTGGGGAAAATAGTGAGAGTCTACAAATGTTGATTTTGTAAAATTTCAACCTCATCTTTATTGATATGTCGTTGCCTTATTATTCAAAATATTAACAAATTGGTTTTAGATTTTCTTAATTTGGACTTTCTGGAGAAACTTGTGGTTTTTAGATTTCCAAAATTCCTCCAAATAGTCGCACAGTGGGGGAAAATAGTGAGAGTCTACAAATGTTAATTTTGTAAAATTTCAACCTCATCTTCATTGATATGTCGTTGCCTTATTTTTCAAAATATTAACAAATCGGTATTAGATTTACAAAATTTGGACTTTTTGGAGAAACTTGTGGTTTTTAGATTTCCAAAATTCCTCCAAATAGTCGCACGGTGCGGAAAATAGTGAGAGTCTACAAATGTTAATTTAGTAAAATTTCAACCTCATCTTCATTGATATGTCGTTGCCTTATTTTTCAAAATATTAACAAATTGGTTTTAGATTTTCATAATTTGGACTTTTTAGAGAAACTTGTGGTTTTTAGATTTCCAAAATTCCTCCAAATAGTCGCACGGTGGGGAAATAGTGAGAGTCTACAAATGTTAATTTTGTAAAATTTCAACCTAATCTTCATTGATATGTCATTGCCTTATTGTTCTAAATACTAAGAAATCAAGTACCTACTCATGCAACAGCGCGATTATTTTACCAAAAATTAGCATCGAATCCGGTGACCAGAGCCGGTATATTGGTACCGGATCCGGACTTTTTAGATTTGGACTTTTTAGAGAAACTTGTGGTTTTTAGATTTCCAAAATTCCTCCAAATAGTCGCACAGTGGGGAAAATAGTGAGAGTCTACAAATGTTAATTTAGTAAAATTTCAACCTCATTTTCATTGATATGTCGTTGCCTTATTTTTCAAAATATTAACAAATTGGTTTTAGATTTTCATAATTTGGACTTTTTAGAGAAACTTGTGGTTTTTAGATTTCAAAAATTTCTCCAAATAGTCGCACAGTGAGGAAAATAGTGAGAGTCTACAAATGTTGATTTTGTAAAATTTCAACCTCATCTTTATTGATATGTCGTTGCCTTATTATTCAAAATATTAACAAATTGGTTTTAGATTTTCTTAATTTGGACTTTCTGGAGAAACTTGTGGTTTTTAGATTTCCAAAATTCCTCCAAATAGCCGCACAGTGGGGGGAAATAGTGAGAGTCTACAAATGTTAATTTTGTAAAATTTCAACCTCATCTTCATTGATATGTCGTTGCCTTATTTTTCGAAATATTAACAAATCGGTATTAGATTTACAAAATTTGGACTTTTTGGAGAAACTTGTGGTTTTTAGATTTCCAAAATTCTTCCAAATAGTCGCACGGTGGGGAAAATAGTGAGAGTCTACAAATGTTAATTTTGTAAAATTTCAACCTAATCTTCATTGATATGTCATTGCCTTATTTTTCAAAATATTAACAAATTGGTTTTAGATTTTCATAATTTGGACTTTTTGGAGAAACTTGTGGTTTTTAGATTTCCAAAATTCCTCCAAATAGTCGCACGGTGGGGAAAATAGTGAGAGTCTACAAATGTTAATTTTGTAAAATTTTAACCTCATCTTCATTGATATGTCGTTGCCTTATTTTTCAAAATATTAACAAATTGGTTTTAGATTTTTATAATTTGGACTTTTTAGAGAAACTTGTGGTTTTTAGATTTCCAAAATTCCTCCAAATAGTCGCACGGTGGGGAAAATAGTGAGAGTCTACAAATGTTTATTTTGTAAAATTTCAACCTAATCTTCTGTTGATTGATATGTCATTGCCTTATTTTTCTAAATACTAAGAAATCAAGTACCTACTCATGCAACAGCGCGATTATTTTACCAAAAATTAGCTTCGAATCCGGTGACCAGATCCGGTATATTGGTACCGGATCCGGGAAACGTTTAATGATGCAGGATCCGCCGTATTACCCGATTCGGTTTTCCGGATTGCAATCCCTACTCTCAAGCGAATGAGCCCAATTTCGCTCACAAGGGCAATTGACAACTTACCGCACTTGCTGCACAATATACTATTAATTATTCCTTTTATAATTATTCCATTTATTGCCACATAACTTGGGTAACGCACGCAATATTCAATAAAAATCGCTAAGTTACATTAAGAAGAACAATTGAACAAAGAAAAATAAACACTATGAAAACCTCAATATTAAAAAGGTGACATGAAAGTGACAGACTTTTTTTTTTTTCGTCCCCTCGCATGAGTAATAAAAAACATTATCTGCCACTCGTGCGGTATTATCAATTGCCCTCTCGAGTAGGGATTCCAATCCGGTGTCATTTTCAATCTGGCCGGATCCGGGCGAATTTTCACCGATCCGGCCGGATCCGTCAGGATCCGGCTGGATCGGTGGAATAAAATCTAAATCTTCTCCAAAGTAGAGTTTATTATGTTAGATTTCATTCCACCGATCCAGCCGGATCCGTCCGGATCCGGATGTTTTATTTTTCAAAATTTTAACAAAACGGTTTAGGTTATCAAAGTGTGGACTTTTCGGAGTAATTTGTATTTCTTAAATTTCCAAAATTCATTCAAATAGTTCCACAGTCAGGAAAATAGTGAGAGTCTACAAATGTTAATTTTGTAAAATTTCAAACTCATCTTCATTGATATGTCGCAGCCTTATTTTTCAAAATATTAAATCCGTCCGGATCCGGATGTTTTATTTTTCAAAATTTTAACAAAACTGTTTTAGGTTATCAAAGTGTGGACTTTTCGGAGTAATTTGTAGTTCTTAGATTTCCAAAATTCATTCAAATAGTTGCACAGTCAGGAAAATAGTGAGAGTCTACAAATGTTAATTTTGTAAAATTTCAACCTCATCTTCATTGATATGCCGTTGCCTTATTTTGCAAAATATTAACAAATTGATTTTAGATTTTCAAAATTTGGGCTTTTTGGAGAAACTTGTGGTTTTTAGATTTCCAAAATTCCTACAAATAGACGCACAGTGGGGAAAATAGTGAGAGTCTACAAATGCTAATTTTGTAAAATTTCAACCTCATCTTCATTGATATGCCGTAGCCTCATTTTTCATAATATTAACAAATTGATTTTAGATTTTCATAATTTGGACTTTTTGGAGAAACTTGTGGTTTTTCGATTTCCAAAATTCCTCCAAATAGTCGCACAGTGGGGAAAATAGTGAGAGTCTACAAATGTTAATTATGTAAAATTTCAACCTCATTTTCATTGATATGTCGTTGCCTTATTTTTCAAAATATTAACAAATTGATTTTAGATTTTCAAAATTTGGACTTTTGGAGAAACTTGTGTTTTTAAATTTCCAAAATTCCTTCAAATAGTCGCACAGTCGGGAAAATAGTGAGAGTCTACAAATTTTAATTTTTTTATATTTCAACCTCATCTTCATTGATCTGTCGCTGCCTTATTTCTCAAAATACTAACAAATAAAGTACATACCTTCTCGCGATTATTTACGCGATTATTTTACCAAAAATTAGCATCGTCGGATCCGGTATATTGGTAAAGGATCCGGTAAACGTTTAGTGATGTCGAATCCGTATTACCGTATCCGTTTTCCGGATTGCAATCCCTACTCTCGAGCAAATGAGACCAATTTCGCCCTCAAGGCCAATTGACAACTTACCGCACTTGTTGCACAATTACTCTTTTCGTATATTGCTTTATTTCTTACAGGTCAGTGGTATTAATCCTCATATAGATTTGAGAGCTTCAAACAACATTCTTAACATTCGAACTTGTTCAGATAGTGGTAGAGCTTTGACTCAATTGATTACCTACTTTGCTTGTGATGGAGATTTGTTGCCAGCTGAAGCTCCATCAACTCCAACAAGCAACTTTTCAAGTCCAAGACATAACCCTGAAGAAGAACTAATTAGTGTAGAACCACAACATATCAGTAACCTTTCAAAAAGTCAACACCAACATGTTAATGAGATGTTGGGTGAAGCTATGGAAGAAAGTCTTAGCCTTCAAGGTTACAATTTCTCATTTGAAATTCTTCTAGAGATTTGATTTTTGTATTTTGCAGAGGGAGAATTTGAGTGTCAAAGTGGTGGAGCCAAAATGTTCTTCTTTCCAGATGAAGGCCAATTAAATCAAGATATAAAACCTGTACCCCAAGTCCAAACTGATCTGGGAGATATAACTTTCAGGTCAAACAAAAGTAGTGATACGGACGAAGAATTCTGTATAATAGGAGAAGAAGCTGGATTAGGCATCTTTCCCAAAAATGGCCTTCCAGAAATCCGATGGTTAACAGAAGATCCGCTTCGTGTTATTGACAATCATTTCAACATCCCATTTGGAAAAACGGACATGCTAAAACCTCCGAAACATTTTCCTGTTCCAACAATGCGTTACACACTAGTTGATATGACTGTAGTATGGCAAATGTATGGAGGGAACGATTTTAAATCAGCTTGTGATGACAAAAAAGAGAAGAAGACTGTTAATTTTTCTGATATGCATTTGCAGGAAAGTGTTGCTTTCTCAAATGTTCATACTGGAGAAGTTATTTTCAATAACTTTATGGAGAAAAAGAAACCAAAAATGAATTGGACTGTGCAAGGTGGTGTTAATAGAGACCATAATGTTCTAATAGAGTTACAATTAAATAAGGTAGCATTTTTTATCAATTGTTTGTTTGCTGGTTTAATTATACCTTTTCTTATTTTTTAGGTTCGCTTCCAGCATGAAGTTTATCCAGAAAATACCACACAGGCTTCGAGACAAGTTCTACTTGTTACAGAGTTGGAAATTAGAGATAGATTACAATCTAGTCAAATAAATAAATTCTTGTATCAACATACAAGTCAAGCAAGACCTAAGCAGTCTCATGCCAATATGGTAAAATAAAATTCAATGAACTTCTTAAGTTATATAATATTTTTTTTAGATTGCTATTAAAGCTCTTCATATTCGTCCTGACTTAAAACTAAAAGCTCAGGAATGTTGCCTTAGAGTATCAATTTTGCCGCTTAGGCTAAACATCGATCAAGACTCTCTCCTCTTCTTAATCCACTTCTTTAATGATCTAAGTGGAACAACTACAAAAACAGGTTAGTGCAGCATAATACAGGTTAGTTCAGGTCTAAGTACAGTATAATCTTGATAATCCGGCAGTTGGTTAATCTGGCGGTCTGGGGAAACACGTGCCTTTTCTATCAGCTGTCCCGCGTCGGATATGAACCTCGCGCGCAGATGAAATAAAGTCAAAGGGGATACCCTTAAACTCTGAAAACATGATTCGCTATTCTGACCAAGCTAACTCTCCACTATAATTCTTCTTCTTTACGTGCCAAGTGATCCGAGGACGTCGACGATCATCATAATGATTTTTATTTTATTAGCAGCAGCACGAAACAGGCTAGTAGAACTGACACCATACCACTCTCTCAGATTTTTCAGCCAAGACATGCGTCTTCTTCCTGGACCTCTTCTACCTTATATTTTGCCTTGCATGATATTCTGCAAGATGCGGTACTTTTCCCCTCTCGTAACGTGTCCAAAATATTCCAGCTTGCGTTTTTTGTTGGTAAACATGAGTTTTAGTTGCTTCCGGAGACGGGCAAGCAACTCGGTGTTTCAGACTCCGTCTACCCATGATATTCGCAGCAGGCTATAATTATTATCTATAATTATCTTCGGAATTTTTACAAGAGCTTTCCAACAAATGTGAAGTGGATGTTACGCTGACAAACGATGACATATCTTGGCCTTAAGGTAGAGATGAGCAGTGGGATCCCACCGACCCATCCCATCCTATCGTCCCATGCGATGGGATGAGTGGTATGAATGTCGCGTGGGATGGGATGGGATGAGACGACAATTTTGTATGGGACGGAGTGGGACGAGTTTTGATAATCTAGTAACTAGTTCGTACATAATTAATTGCTTCCACATAAGAAGCTCTTTCTTCTTCTCGAGGATGAGTCACTTAGGACCACGCGGAATCAACGTATATTGAGCCTTCCTTCTTGCCCAATAGCTTTTCATATTCATGGATTGTTGTAGTTTCTGCTCGTCCGACCATGCACGTCATGTTGGTTTTTGTCCATTATTCAATTACTGTGTGTTTATTGTTACGACAGTCTGGTTTTCAGAAAAGCAGCGGCATTCGGCCGATGTTGAACATATTAGTCAAAAAGTCCGAAACCCATGTCATCATCTTCCTCTTCGGATTCTTCTTTCTTTTCTTTCTTCTTGGCAGCTGGAGCAGCAGCTGCGGCGGTAGTAGCCGGGGCTGGAGCTGCGGCAGCGAACTTGCTAGGATCCTTGATGTATTCCTTGATAGTGGTGGCCTCTTTGAATTTAACCTCTGTAACAGCAGCGATAGCAAGGAGATTCTTGAATCCATTTGCAATGCTGTGTGGCGCAGAGGCAGTTGTTGGGTAGCCAATGCTCAAACAGACGGAAGCCGAGTTAGCAACTCCAGACATGAACTTAGCCTTGAGATCTTCAGGCTTAATGTCGAGGATTTCTGGGGCAAAGAATGGTGCCAGAATCGTAAATTTGTTCAACTAGCAAACCATATGAGAATGGATAGATGTTCAACATGTTCAATAAAGTAGCTTCTGAAGCATCTACTTTATCACCAGGCTTCAAGATGTGTAAATCATTGATGATTTCAATTGTACCCTTAGAAATCTTGGTTGGAATAGACAAAACCTGGAAGAAAGAAGTTTTTTCTGGACCCAATCCAGTGTTTTGAGCTGGAATGATGACAGACAATGGGGCGATGGCACCTGGACGAGCTGAGGCACGGACTTTGTTCTCCAATAGTTTGTCACGGACTTCTACGAAATCTCCACGGGTGAAGACGAAACCGACGTTTCCACGGATGTGGGGGAGAAGTTTCTCAAGAGCACTATTTTTCCCCAAGTGACCTTTGATGGCCTTACGCATCATGGTGTTCTTACGCATAAGTACCACCGCGCTTCCACGGAGGGACATACGGATTTGCTGCATTTGATTCGAACCGACATTGTCAGCGACCACAATAAAACATTTCGGATAATCTTCAATGAGTTGAATGAGCTTTAAAAAGTAGTTTAGACTTCCAGGTTGCCTTGTCCTCCCTACCCATCTTAGTGTGTGTAGGAACTCGTTGAAAAATTTAAGAACAATACAGAGGACACGGACGCAATGTCTGATCTTCCTCAAATCCCCTTGTATGAACAATATTCCTGATCACATTTCTAATCATCAGATCTGGCGATCCCATCTCCACTAGGTACCTCAAGCAAGTTTAGAAATTTTTCTATATATTTCAGAGTTGGGTTTGGGATAGTGATAAAGAATTTATTTTATTTTCATTTTAATTTTTTTTTTCTTTTTCTGTAGCGCATATCTTCTTGGTTTATGCTTGGTTTAGTTACGTTTTTCACGACGACGTGCCGCGGCAGTCTGTCCATTACCGAATCGCGCTTGCGCAGTTCAGCTAGTACTTTTATTTTGTGAAAAAGTCCTACTTTAACATTGAAAATTGTGCAACTTATTTTTAACGATTAGATTAAAAATAGACAATAATCCAAAATTATCGTTTATTGGGCCAATACGCAAATGTTTAACAATATGTCCAGCCATGGGCGTAGGTTTAGTTTCGGGGTTGTTTGAAAAAAATACAATAATGGAAATGCGCCATTTTACTTTTTAAAACTGACACACAAGGGTTCCTAAACTGCGCATCTACCATGATCTCTTGAAGAGAATCGCCTCTCCTCGTTTCTCCTTATTTCAATATGATATTGATGTTATGTATTGCATATTTCGGTGTCTGTGTTGAACGGTTTTGAACCCCCAAAACCCCCACCCCCTTGCCTACGCCCGTGTGTCCAGCCCAAAAGATGGTTAATCTGAGTCTGAGAGATATTATCAAAATCTAAGAGAAATAGTATCAAAATCTAAGAGATATTATCAAAATAGGCAACCCAATGTACGCATTGTGCGCATGCAAGACACAGCAAAACACATATTGGTAGGGAAAATAAATTTGACCCTGGTATACTCCCTGATACCCCCTGGTATACTCCCTGATACCCCCTGGTATATAAAAATTGTTTAAACTTTTGAATTTTTTTTTCTTATTTTGGATCGAGAGGTCGCGCTGCCGCGCGATATGTGGTCTTGATTTACCTGCTCCTGATGTTACCTAATCTAACCACAATCTAACCATCCATTTTGTTCAAATCTGTAGCTGCGGTGGCGTTTTTTACGCGCTACTGGAGTAAAGTGACCACATTTCCATTGTGCCAAAGCGGGACAAATGGGATGAAATGAGAATTATAATTTAGTTACACCAAAGCAGACCAATAATTAAAAAATATATATTTCATCTTCTCACTCACCAAAATCAACACATTCATAAATACATTACTTTATGTGAAGGATGCCATTATTATAATCGTGTGTAAAAGTATCCAAATCGTGCGTAAAAGTCCAATGTAAATCAAATGGAGTTTTGTTATTAAACGATTTCTGTTTGTTGTTACTATGGCAACAACTTGCGCCACTCATGGACGTAGTGCAAAATATAAATTTTCTGATATATATTAGAATTAAATTATTTTTTCTTATTTTGAATCAAGAAGTCTCGGCCTCTCAATCTGGATTTATCTGGCTCTAATATAATTTAACCTAACCATAACCTAATCTAGATTAAATCTACTCATTGCGATTAAACCACTCGCCTTCGACTCGTGCTTTAAACTCATGCACAAAAGGCCTTCTTCACACACTTGTATCATAAACTACTATTATTGTATAAATCTATATACTTGTCTAAATTGTCTAAATATACAAAAATGTATTTACATACATTTAAAATAAGAAATTTTTCTGATTTTTCTAAAAAGCGGGACATTTTTTAAAATTGGCGGGACGGGGGACTGTCCTCCAAAAAGCGGGACTGTCCCGCCAAAATCCGGACGTGTGGTCACTTTACACTGGAGGTTTCTTGTCAATTTACGTTATGCTAAGCGTACACCAAAACCGATTTTGTCGACCGATGGCGGACAGAATTACCCGGACGAGTTAATCGGACGTTTATGCGCTTACACTGCAACAGTATTACCACCAGTGTTACCAACAGTGCTATCCTGTCGATTATTGCCATTTTTTGAATGTTTATCCCACATAAATTGTGTTTATAATACACCAACCCCTATTATAACCACAACTTATTAATTTTTTAATATCGATAGTCGTTTAGGTAGATAACAAAAAAATTTAACTATAAATACACTCAATTTGCACTGTAGACGCCGGCAGTCTGGCGAGAAATCCCAACAAGTTTGGATCATCGTGATGATCGGCCGTTTTCGGGCGTCATTGGACAATGACAGTCGTGTTTGTGTACGCGCTCTCATTTTTTTGCAAGTGTTGATTCAATCGCCGTCGTCGCCCGAGCAATCTTCGGCCGATGACGGTTTAGGTGTACGCGAGCCATTAGTTTGAATTGTGGCACAGGGGGCGCCGAACTATGATATCTCAGATTAACCCAAAATATTTCTGGGATAACTTGTAGTTCCTAAAAAACTTTCTGATTTGTTTGCTACAAAAAAAGAATTACTCATTGTCAGATGAAGAAATTACGGAAAAATTAAATTCGAACGAATTATCGTTAGAAAAACCGAAAAGAAAGTCTGCTGTATGGGAAAATGGAATGAATGGGACTGGCCCACAGTGGACTGAATAGGGTAGTGTCCACTAAGAATAAATAGAACAAATGACAGTTTCTAATGATAAATTATTTCTTATAGATCGCCAAAAACAACTTTATTTCATAAAAAAATAAAGACTACTAATATTTTTACAAAATAAAATCGGCTAAAGTATGTATTATGTCACGTGACAGTGAACACTAATCAGAAAAGTCAGTATATGTGGGACACCATGGCTGTTGGGATTTTCGTAGAGCATACTAGGCTGCTATTTGAGAAATTTTTCATTTTGACATTTTTGTTGTCAAATTGATACAGTTCTGATCAGAATCCAAAAAAAACTTAAGCTCAACTTAAACATCAAAATATTTTATTAAAAAATACTTCACTACTGTCATACACAAAACCATTGTTTTGATTAGTTTTGCATCCACTGACGTCATTCAAGACGCCATGACAGTACAGAGCGTTTTCGAGGTAACCTTAAATTGTTTTTTTAAAACGCAAAATTCTTAGTGTAAATGATGGATTTTTTTAAATATAATGTCTTTTTGTGTTAAGGAGGTGTTAAAGTACTGTATTAACCAATTTTACAAATTTAGTCAACTAGCCTATTGTCGAAAAAGTAAACAAATATATAATGCCTCGTCCTATATATCTGAAATTCTGGATACAGGGGTTATTTTTCTCGCTGATCTCGAATATGTTATCAAAAATTTAAAAAACAAAATGGCGGATTTGATATGACGGATTTTTCTTCGAAATACTCATCCAATTTTTACAAAATGGCGTATATAAGGGTTTTTTACGTCGCTGATTACGAATCTATTATCAGAATTTCTCTAAATACATTCTCCACGTAACCGCTGACAATTTTTCGTTGAAGGGTGTGATATCAACTCTGCTTATTTTGATTTATAAAATTTTGATAACTCAATCTTAATCAGCGAGATAATCAACCCCTAGCTCCGAAATTTTGTAATAATTGAATGAGTTTTTCGAAAAATTGGCCGCCATATTAAATGCGCCATTTTGTTTTTGAACATTTTTATAATAAATTCGTAATCAGCGACGTAAACAATACTTGCAACCAAAATTTCAAATATACATATAGAGGCATTCTATTTTTGTCCACATTTTTTACTGTAGCTGCTGCGGTGGCGTTTTTTACGCACCACTGGAGTAAAGTGACATCACATTTTCATCGTGACAAAGCGGGACAAATGGGATGAAATGAGAATTATAATTTAGTTATGAGAGCAGACCAATAATTAAAAAAATATATTTTATCTTCTCACTCACCAAAATGAACACATTCATAAATACATTATTGTGTATATTATTGTGTATGTATGTGAAGGATGCCATTATTATAATCGTGTGTAAAAGTATCCAAATAGTGCGTAAAAGTCCAATGTAAATCAAATGGAGTTTCATTATTAAACGATTTCTGTTTGTTATTACTATGGCAGCAACTTGCGCCACTGAACAAAAATCATCGACGTAGTGCAAAATATATTTTGCAGCCCAATGGGCTGCGCGACCGGGATGGGATGGGATGAAAATTTTAGAGCTGTGGGATGGTACAATGGGACGAAAATGTGATGGGATGGGACAATGACAGGGATCAGTCCCACGGGATGGGATCTGGAACGAGAAACTCGTCCCATGCTGATCTCTTCTTCAAGGCACAAGCGAGGGAAATTTTCATTTCCTTTCTGACAAAGAAATCCTTAGCCTGATTTGTTCCACGGAGGACAATGAAGTTTAATATGACTTGAATGTTTGAACTCGGCGAACTGTAGCATACATTGACGCGTTTAATGCACTCAATGTTTGTTGGAAATGAATAGAAGAATACGACACCACAAGTGATGATATTTTGACGTTTTTGATAAAATGTTTAAGACAAAGAGCAAAATTATTTTGTATAATATTACAGTTCTTCTATAATACAGTTCTTAGTTCATTTGTTTTATTTTAATCCTGGTAATCCGGAATATTTTGATAATCCGGCGATTGTGTGGTCCCATATGTGTCGGATTATCAAGATTATACTGCTTCATTGTTTCATTTTAATCCTAATAATCCGGAATTTTTTGATAATCCAGCGGTTGTCTGGTCCCATATGTGTCGGATTATCAAGATTATACTGTTTCATTCTTTCATATTTATTCTGATAATCCAGATTTTTTTGATAATCCGGCTGTTGTTTGGTCCCATAAGTGTCGGATTATCAAGACCATACTGTTTAATTGTTTCATTTTAATCCTGATAATCCGGATATTTTTGATAATCCGGCGGTTCTCTAGTCCCATATATGTCGGATTATCAAGATTATACTTTATTCATTAGTAGTTGGATAAAAATTTTTGTTTAATTTTTAGAAGAGCCAACAAATATTTCTTCAAAGCATAACACACCAACCCATCAGCCACCAGTCATGACAGTTTCGGTCCAAAATGAACAAGAATTAGTAGAACAAGCTCAGAAAATAGTTGATGATAATTTGTTGCTTCTATTAGATGATGTTAAGAGTATGAAGAAGGAAGAGGATAAAACTTCGAATGTTTCTACAGAAACTGTTGATGCTTCTGTTCCTATATACTTCAGGTAATTATATTCACTTCCTAGCATAAAACTAGGGTCACTCCGTAATTTGAAGTTATTTTAGAAATTTCCAGTTTTTGTTGATCACAGCTTATTGAAAGTAATGAAAATGACAAATTTTAATTTGATATACTAACTAATGAAAATGAACAAGTTTACTTTGATTTGCTTTTGTTGAAACAAAAGAAAGTTTAAGGATGGCATGGTTTTTGTTTGTTTCTGATGTGTCATCTTCTTCTGCAAATGGCGCTACAACCCAGATCGTGCCCTGGGATCTGTATTTTTTTCCTCCATTCTTCCCTGTCCTTTGCTGTTCTTCTCCACGCTCTTACTCCTAGTAGTAGGTATGCGTCTTCCCGGGTCTCTTCCTCCCACTATTTTCTCGGTCTTTCTACCGGCCGCCTGCCTTTTTTGACACTGGGTGATATATTTCAACTCCGATTGTACACGGACGATTTGAGTTCGATCAGAGGTACGGGCGCTGCATTCGTCGTCTACTTTCAAGACGAGGAAGTGTAGCATAAGCTTATTAAACTAGAAAAGTATTGCTCATTTGTTCATGCTGAACATTTGGCTATACTGGCCCAGCCTTGCGTTATGTGGAAAATAACAGCAGCAGACCCTGTTCAATCATTTGTGCAGCCAATCTATTCTATATGCTCTTAAGAATTTAAACGCACCCACTGAATTATTGTTGGGCACGTGGAAGACAGCTGTCAGAGTTTCAAGGAAGAACAAGATTCGTTGGCATTTATTAAGACCCACGCTGGTTTTTACCCACGAAGGCAATAAACGAGCAGACATGCTTGTCAAACAAGCTGCTGATAAGAAAGATCTACCAATTTCCTTTAGCAAATTGCCCAAACAGGCTTAAGAGCATACTCCAAAGGGCATTTCGAGAAGCTCTGACAGGACATATGGGATGTGACTACAACAGGCTTGTGGACCAAGCTGTTTATACCGTCCATTAAGACCTGGAGGGGTTTCAACATCAGTCTGTCCCATCAGGCAATCCAGTTAATAACAGACCATGGTAGTTTCAAAGCACACCTCCATAGATTTGGTAAAAGAGAAAGTTCCCTCCGTGAATATGGCCAAAATACACCGCGGCGCATGTACTATTTTATTGCACAGATACCGAAATATGGAGACGATCTTTGGAGACTGATATGCGACTTGGCCTATGGATTAAGATGATATATATTAACAGTACCAAAATCGAGAGAGTGATGGTACTTGTCTTTGATAAACACGCCAAACAATTATCTAGACTGGATCATGATGAACAGTTTAGAATTCAGTAACTCAGTTCCAGTGATATCGGGAAAGTAGATAAAAATAGAAAAGTGAAACTGATAGCATTACAACCAGCATAGTGTCCTTTTGGACGGAATGCTGACCTTCATGCGCCAGTGTGCACGTGAAGGGAAATACAAATAGGCTGCCTTGCATTTTTGCCTCAGTGCTCTTAGTGGCAGATGGTTGTCGTCCATCCTGAGCACGTGTCCTGCCCATCTTAGTTTTCACAGTCTGAAAAATATAGAAATCGGTGGTTCTTGATATATCTGGTATAGCTCGTTATTGTACCTTGACCTTCCGATGTTTCCGACCGTTACCGCCCCTAGAATCCTACGTAGCACCTTGCGCTCAAATATATCCATTGTGTTCTGTTTTTTTTCGGTCATAGTCCAAGTTTCGTTACAATAGCATGCGATGGGCCGAATTATTGTCTTGTATATTCTAAGCTTGCGGTTCTTGCGGTGCACACTATTAGATCTTAATATTTCCGCCTTATTTGCTGCTAGGACTCGGCGTCTTACTTCTCCAGCTTCGGTACCATCTTTATTGATTTACACACCCAGATGATTTCCATATAAATGTGTTGACTTTAAACTTGTTAACTAGGAGTGCTACTCCCAGCTCCTTCTTGCCTTGCTCTTTTCCACTGTATAGAATTGTATGTGCAGGCCCCTCTTTCCCACAGGGCACTCTGAGCACGTGCCCAGGGTCCCGCGATCGATTGGGGCTGCCTAGTTCCTGCCAGATCACCAAACCATAAACTTTTGAAAGAAAACAAAATTGAAGACGCAATTTCAAATGTAGAAATCGTATTGAGAATCTTTTTAAGCATGATGTTAACTTGCTGCAGTGGGGAACGCTTCTACTCCAATTTAGAAAGGCATCTCTTCAATGAACTTAGTTTTATAAGGACTAACCTGTGAATGCTAAAAGACTTTTGTGGATTATATTACGTCTTCATTTAATGTGACTGTAAAGATATAAAAATCTAAAACTACGCTTATCTGCTTTCTTTGTATATTCTAACAAAATATTGCTCTGTCACGATCACATGGACTTGAGCTAATTTGAGCCCATTATCCTAATGTGCCCAGGGCCTCCAATAGGTAAAGACGGCCATGCGTAAGTGTGCTGGTGTCTCTTACTTCATTGCCAATCCATCTTGTCTCATGGATTGCTGTTATCATTGTATTTATATTTTGTAACTCTTTGAGCAGTGATCGTTGGTTTTGGCGTTCTTTCCATGTTCCAATTACATAGCCTAAGTTTCCTGGCGTAAGTCGCCTTCTGTTAATCCGTCCATTTCGAGGCTGTTTTACAGGTTCCTGAACTTGCTATTTTTGCTGGGGAAGGGTAGTAAGCGCTTCGGCTACCCACTTTTATCCGGGCTTGGGACCGGCTGCTTTGGTCACTGGGCTACTCAATTCACCCACGTTCATCCACTGTTAGTGGTGTCATCTGTCTGTTGCAACTTGTTTGTGTATTTTGTCATTGTTAGTGTTTTGCAATAGATCTTTTTACGGTTAGTTAAGCGCATGCGCGTCCGCATTGTTTAAATGGCGGGAATATGAAAGTTTCGGGCACATTTCACTGTTTATACGTCAAAAATTTCGGGTACTTTTTTGACATGCGAAAATTGACACATGCGCATAAAAATATTCAACTATGAAAAGGTTCGAGCAAAAATTCTGTTGTTGGGGCACGAATTGTGGCGGCTTTAGAGACGGTGTTCAACGAGTATGGCGGCCGTACGAAGAGACTGGTCTGTTTGATCTTGAGACTTGAAGATCTGGTTCAGGGCGAGGCAAGACTACAACAGCTAGAGATGACCGCTTTCTCGTTTCTTGTGCTTTGAGAAACCGAACGATCACGGCAGTTTACTTTCGAAATCATCTGCAAGAAGTAGGAAATGTAAACATAAGTGAATAGACAGTTAGGAGGCGACTTCATGCTGCTGATTTATTTTCTCGAACTAGAGCTACTGGACCGCCGCTTTCCCGTAAACACAGGATTGCGAGGTTGATTTGTCTCAGATAGACGTGTAAGAGTGTGGCGACGACAAGGCGAGAGATATACTTAAGCGTGTATTGCCTAGCGACTTCCATTTGGTGGAGTATCAGTTATAGCATGTAGAGGCATATCTTTTGACACTCGCACGGAGTTAGTCTTTATCGAGAATGGGACGTTGACTGCGCATGGGTATGTGGCAGATGTACTAAAAGAGGGGGAAGGTCGACAACTCACGCCATCCAGGAGGTGTTGAAGATTGCTCTTTGTGCTAACCTGGGAAAAAGAAGACAGAAGACACAGAACAGATATGCTTAGCGGTCGCGCTTGATGTCAAAAATGCATTCAATACTGTGCCTTGGCGGAAAATCGTGGACGCATTTAGGCGGAAAGGGTCTCTGCCTATCTAATTTATTTAACACGCCGATTTAAACCACTTTACAATCTATAATTATAATGATTTGGTATTTATTTTCTTTCTCTAGGGGCCCCATAGAACTATTTTAGGTGATTTTCACGAAATGGGTCACCGGTGACCTAGTGGCGTGCTGGTCTGTAAAATGCAAAAAAATAGTATGCAAACACCGTCGGGTCATCGGTGTCACGGCAGCAGTGAATGTGTTAATCAAAAGCTGTTTTAGGGACAGGACCCTAAAAATTGATTTTTGTGTCTTGCGGTGTTCCCCAGGGGTCGGTTCTCGGGCCGCTGTTGTGGAACATCATTTACGATGGCGTCATGGCCCTGGTAAAAAACGAACGACTTGAGAGACATTAGACTGATCGCATTTGCCGACGACCTAATCGTGGTGTCAGTTGACAAAACGAGAAGGCTGTAGTAGCGAGGGCCGAATCTGCAATAAAAGCGATACATACATGGATGGAAATATACGAACTACAAATAGCTCCAGAAAAGTCTGAGGTCATTGCACTAACGGGCCGCAAGAGTATTGTACCCATCAACATAATAGGTAGGCTGGTTCCCGCGACACCGACAATGAAATACTTCGGCGTCCATATCGACCAGCGGCTTTCCTGGATCAGGCACATCCAAAAAGTAACAGTGAAAGCCGAACGTGCAGGTACAAATCTTCGACAGTTGATGCCCAGAATAAATGGCCCAAATATACATTCTAAAAGGCTTCTAAATGAGGTGGTTAATTCCATCCTCCTTTACGCTGTACCGACCTGGGCGGAGTCGCTAAAAGCAGCCACAAACAAAAACAAATTACTAAAAACACAATGCAGCATGTTAATAAGCATATGTTGCGCAGGGAGAGCTCGACACAGAAGCTCACTCATGAGCAGATGGCAGAAACGCTGGAACGACGCCAAGGAAGGGAACTGGACCAGAACTTTCATCCCAGAAATTGAGCTTTGGTGACGGGGTAGTGTGTGGAGAAAAGGAAAATAACAAACCCGGAGACGATGTAACTTTTTATTGCGCGTCACGTGACGCGTGCCGGTTTTGATGCGAGTTGTGGAAGTTGTCTCCGATGTTCTGCTGGAAGTTGTGTTCACTGATGTTCTGCTGGAAGTTGTGTCTGGATGTTGTTTCGAAAAACTGTCCCTTTGTCACTCGTGTCCTTTTATCCCTCGGTCAAACGCATCTTCTCTCTGGTAACTTTGGTGGGAGAGGTTTTCCGTTGTCCCGATTGGTTGTTCGTTCTTCCCTCCTATTGGTGCTGACGCCAAGTAAGAGGGAGGAAAAATCGGTATTGTTTGATCGGCTCCAGCCCGCTCATAAAAACGGTCTGGGCCATAAAACGATTAAGAAAAACCCGAACCTATCGGCTTTGTTTGATCAGCTCCAGCCCGCTTATAAAACGGTCTGGGCCATAAAACGGTTTAGGAAAAACCCGAACCTGTGCAACTCATCTTGTCAATAATGAGTCCCTACAGGACCCCCCTGCTAGTGATTAACGATACAAGTGCATAATTTACAAAGTTACAGGGTTTATCTCAAACCGGCCTGGTAAAATTCGGTGAATCTAACGCGGCGTCCTGATCTTGTTCGGAGGCCTGGGTCGGTGTTGGGAGTCACAGGTTGGGGTGCAAGCGATGGTGCTGGTGCTGGCGCTGGTTGCATGGGAGCTTGGGTTCCGCCCGCGTCGTCCGGAGGGTCGTCATCGGAGTCGCTCTCCAGCTCTGGTTTTTCGATGTTCTCGTCGATGATGTACGCAGGTTTGAGTCTATCGATCGTAACTGGTACGTGTCTTCCCCGCATCAAGAGAATGAAAACCTTGTCAGTGCGAGAAATTACTTTGTACGGACCATCATACGGCAGTTGGAGAGGTCCGTTTGGTGCGTCGTGGCGCACAAAAACGTGGGTAGCAGTGACGAGATCCTTAAAGACGAAGATTCTGCGCTCACCGTGCCTGGACCCACTGACTGGACGGAGTGTCTCGAAGCGTTGACGAAGTTCCTTCACAAATTCAGCGGAGTTGTCGACCTCTGGGATCGCCCGGGATACCAGGAATTCTCCGGGAAGGCGAAGGGGCTGACCGTGGACCATCTCGGCTGTTGTCGCCTGTAGGTCGTCCTTCCAAGCTGCACGTATGCCAAGTAGCACCGTTGGGAGCGTTTCAGTCCACCGAGTAGCCTGCAAGCACTTGATGGAGCTTTTTAGCTGCCGATGAAAACGTTCGACCATGCCATTGGCCGCTGGGTGGTACGCCGTTGTGTGCAGGTGCGTCGTCCCTAGGAGTTGGTTGAGGCAGCGGAACAGGTGGGACTCGAACTGCCTGCCTTGGTCGGTGGTGATCCGGAGAGGTGTGCCAAAACGTGCAACCCAGCTGTTGTAGAAAGCGCGGGCCACGGTTTCGGCTTCCTGGTCCTGTAGAGGGATTGCCTCCGGCCATCGCGAGAAACGATCAACGCAGGTTAGGCAGTACCTGTATCCCTGCGAGTACGGCATGATGATCAGGTCCAGATGAACGTGCTCGAACCGGCGGGAAGGTGCTGCAAATGAGCCGACTGGAGCGGATACATGCCTGGTGACCTTGGATTGCTGACACTGGATACAAGCTCGTGCCCAGGTGCGACAGTTCACGTTGATGGAGGGCCAAACGTAGCGCTGTGTCATCATTTTCGTTGTTGCCCTGATCCCAGGATGAGACAGCCCGTGGATGGCGTCGAAGGCTGCCCTGCGGAACGGCGTCGTGAGAAAAGGCCTGGCAGTGGGTGTTTTGACGTCGCAGAAGATCGCGGCGTCTGAACCCGGAATGCGGATTTGTCGCAAGTCCAGCTCGGAGCTGTCATCCTGCAAGAGTCCTTGAAGTTCCTGATCTTGTTGCTGCGATGTCGCCAGAGCCTCGAAGTCCATTGGAACAGTGATCTCGTCGACCCTGGATAGAGCGTCGGCGACGACGTTGTCTTGCCCCGCGATGTGCCTGATGTCGGTTGTAAATTGGCTAATCAAGTCCAGGTGACGGAATTGGCGTGGCGAGCATTTGTCGGACCTCTGGCGGAAGGCGAAAATTAGCGGCTTGTGGTCCGTGAGGATGGTAAACGGACGGCCCTCGACCATATGCCTGAAATGCTGAACTGCACAGTAAATCGCTAGGAGCTCCCGATCGTATGCGCTATATTTATTCTTGGAGCTACTAAGCTTCTTTGAAAAGAATCCAAGCGGCTCCCAGTGATCGTCGACTCGTTGTTGAAGGACTGCGCCTATGCTGTAGTCCGACGCGTCGCACACCAGAGACAGGTCTGCGCCGGGTCGACGATGCGCCAAGAGTGCTGCGGTGGCCAGCTCCTCCTTGCACTGCATGAAGGCTGCCTCAGCTCCGTTGTTCCACTGAATCGGCGTGCTCCCCTTGATGTTACCTTTGAGAAGGTCGTTGATGTTCGCCTGTGTTTTAGCAGCCCTGGGTAGAAACCTTCGATAAAAATTGAGCATCCCCAGGAACTGCCGTAGTCCTTTGGCAGTCTTCGGCTTCTCATATTCTCGGATCGCGGCGACTTTTTCGGGAAGCGGTTCTGTTCCTCTCTCGGAGACGCGGTACCCTAGAAACTGTATGGTTGCCGCGTCGAAACAGCACTTGTTGGGGTTGATCACGACACCAAACTGCTGCAAGCGTTCGAACAGGATTTGCAGATGACCACGATGCTCCTCTTCGGACGATGATGCCACCAAGATGTCGTCTATGTAAGCGTAGCACAAATCCAAACCGCGGAGGACTTCGTCGATGAACCGCTGGAACGTTTGCGCGGCGTTTCGCAACCCGAAGCTCATGGATGGAAACTCGAATAATCCAAATGGTGTGGTAATGGCCGTTTTAGGAACGTCTTCTTCCGCGACTGGAATTTGGTGATATGCCCTTACCAAATCGATCGAGGTGAAGATCTTCTTCCCATTGAGCGTCTGCGCGAAGTCTTCGATGTGGCTCACCGGGTAACGATCCGGGATGGTGCGTGCGTTGAGGGCCCGATAATCACCACAGGGACGCCATTCGTCGCCTTTCTTTGGCACCATGTGCAAAGGTGAAGCCCAACTGCTCTTAGATGGGCGGCAAATGCCCAACCGCAGCATGGACTCGAACTCCTTTCTGGCGTTCAACAGTCGGTCCGGGGCAAGTCGACGCGGTCTTGCGGCTTCAGGTGGTCCGGGCGTCGTGTGTATGTGGTGGACGGTGCTGTGTTTCACTGTTGGTGCCTTGCCTGCTCCGTCGGGTCGCGTGATTTCTGGGTAGCGCTGCAAAAGCTCGTGATATTCGGAATTTCCGATGACGATTTTGACACTTGCGATGTTACCCGAACTCGGCCTATTTCCGGTCGTCTTGACTTGCGTCAGGCTATCTACGAGATGTTTGTTTCGCATGTCTACCAGCAGGCCGTAGTGAGCCAGGAAATCGGCGCCAATAATCGCGCGTGTTACGTCCGCGATCACAAGGTTCCACGTGAAGTCGCGTCTCAATCCGAAATCCAATGTCATGGTCACTGGTACGTCGCAATCGGCGTGTTGTTTGCTGCGGAAAGTTCGTAGTTCGTCTTTGTCCGGCGACCACGCACAAGTTTACGGGGAAAAATGCACAGATCCGAACCAGTGTCAACAGAAATTTCGTGCCGCTAATGCGATCTGGCACGAACAAGCGGCGTACGTTTGGGCAGTCATCGCTTGCCGCCATAAGCGATGATCCGCTTAGTTTCCCGAACGCGCGGTGAAGACGGCGTTTAACTCGCACGGAGGCCTGCATTTGCGCGCACTGTCACCGAACGTGTAATGGTACCAGCACATTCCGTCGTACTGGACCGGTAGGCGAGAACCTGAGCGGTTGCGGTTCGACGGTGACCGCTCCGAGCGGTCTCGACTGATTGAACGGCTGCGGCGCGCTTGCTGGAGCTCTGACCTAATGGCCGAGATTTCCCGTCGGTTGTCTATCTGCACCTCCGCCAATTGTCGTTGGAGGCCGGCCAATTGCTCTAAGATCTTCGACTCGAGGGAAGATGACACTGCGGATACCTGGTTTCGCGGCTGTAGGGTCCCGATCGAGTCCAAAACGTTGTCCGCGATCCTGGCCAACTCGTCGAGGGAGGTGTTTTCTTGCTGCGTCGCTAGGCAGGCCCGCACGACCGGGTTGAGGCGGTCCATCCAGAGGGCCTTGGTGATGTCCTGGGCCCCGTGTTCGCTGGCAAGTAGCTGCAGCTGTCGCAAAAATTGTGACGGAGTTCGGTCGCCGATGTCCTCGCGCTCCAACAACTGCCGTGTCCGTTGTTGCTGTGTTTTTCCGAGTCTCCTGATAAGTTCGTCCTTCAGCTTCTGATACGGGTCGTCGGCTTCCTTTGGTGGGTCGAGAAGTAGGTCGCGGATCTCCTTAGCGTACCGCGGCTCGAGCGACGTACCGACGTATTCGAACTTCTCGGTACTGGTAGTGATACCAGCGTTTTTCAATGCCCAATCAGCTAGTTGGAACCAGAGGTCCGGGTCCTCTGGTAGAAATGCGGGCAGTCTCACACGCGCCCCGTTGGAGTGGTTATTCGCCATAGCTTGTCGCGAGTGTCTTGGCGCACGTTGCTACTACCGTCACTTGTAAAATATGTAGATCACGTCGGGGTCACCACTTTGGTGACGGGGTAGTGTGTGGAGAAAAGGAAAATAACAAACCCGGAGACGATGTAACTTTTTATTGCGCGTCACGTGACGCGTGCCGGTTTTGATGCGAGTTGTGGAAGTTGTCTCTGATGTTCTGCTGGAAGTTGTGTTCACTGATGTTCTGCTGGAAGTTGTGTCTGGATGTTGTTTCGAAAAACTGTCCCTTTGTCACTCCCGTCCCGTCCTTTTATCCCTCGGTCAAACGCATCTTCTCTCTGGTAACTTTGGTGGGAGAGGTTTTCCGTTGTCCCGATTGGTTGTTCGTTCTTCCCTCCTATTGGTGCTGACGCCAAGTAAGAGGGAGGAAAAATCGGTATTGTTTGATCGGCTCCAGCCCGCTCATAAAAACGGTCTGGGCCATAAAACGATTAAGAAAAACCCGAACCTATCGGCTTTGTTTGATCAGCTCCAGCCCGCTTATAAAACGGTCTGGGCCATAAAACGGTTTAGGAAAAACCCGAACCTGTGCAACTCATCTTGTCAATAATGAGTCCCTACAGAGCCATTGCCGAAGCGCACTCATGGCGAAGTTAATTACTATTTAACACAAGTACTGAGCGGGCACGGAAGGATCATCTGTTAATATGATCATATGTTAAAAGGATCGGAAAGACAGAAAGGGACAACTGCAGATACTGCCAAAGGACAGACTCAGCTGAACATACTACTTTTGAATGCCCGCAATGGGCTGAACTCAGAATCACAACAGAGCGGGCGGAGGGAGAGCCTATCAAATTCTCTAATATGGTACAGCTGATGATCAAAGGCGAGGGCAACTGGCAAGCAACGATGTGTGCCACGATACTCAGAATAAAAGACGAAGACGAAAGAAAGGTCGGGCTGCTGTCCAGGAACGTGCAGCCGTAATGGAAAGGATCACCACTTTAAAGTAATGCTAACGCAGTCCCGAAGTGGAGTACTGATCCCAAGGGGGGTTTTAGTGGGTATGCTGGTCACGAACAGCTCGACCAGAGTGCCCCACACTACACGAAGCCTAGTGGCTCAGTGCGTGCAGCAATGCATTTCCCCTCTTCCCAAAAAAAAAGTAGTATGTGGCAGAGGTACTAGAAGACCATGTTTTACCGTTCATGGTTATTCTTGCAGACGACACAACATTTATGCATGATAACGCACGGCCCTACACTGCTAGGATAGTTACTGAGTATCTTGACGAGTGTCAAATCACTCGATTTGTTTAGCCAGCTCGCAGCCAAATCGTAGATTTAAATCCAATTCAGCATGTTTGGGATGAGATGGGAAAACGTTGGCATGTTCCGGCCCCCAGAAATTCAAGAGAGTTTCGCGACATACTGGTGCACGAATGGGACAATCTTCCGCAGAATGTAATCTAAAATCTGATCCATAGCATGCCGCGTCGTTTGCAAGCTGTTATCACTGCCAGAGGAGGGAATACTCGCTACTGAAGTCCTTAAACTTTCTTTTGTTTCAACAAAAGCATATCAAAGTAAACTTTCATTTTCTTTATTTTCAATAAACTTTGCACAACACAAACTTTTTTTATCTACTCACACGCCAAAATGAACACATTAATAAATACATTATTGTATGCGAAGGATACCATTATTATAATCGTGCGTAAAAGTATCCAAATCGTGCGTAAGTCCAATTTAAATCAAATGGACTTTCATTATTAAACGATTTCTGTTACTATGGCAACAACTTGCGTCACTAATCAAAAAACATATACGTAGTGAAAATATTTTTTTTTAAATTATTATTTTTAACAGTTTACTAACTGATTGCTTGAATAAATAGTAGTTTATGATACAAGTGTGTGAAGAAGGGTATTTGGGCATGAGTTGCAAAGTATAAACCACTCGCCTTCGGCTCGTGCTTTAAACTACACAACTCACGTTTATGTTTTTTGATTAGTGACGCAAGTTGTTGCCATAGTAACAAAAATCGTTTAATAGTGAAAGTCCATTTCATTTACATTGGACTTTTACGCACGATTTGGATTTTACACACGATTATAATAATGGTATTTAATAATAATGGTATAATAAATTTCAACTGTAATTATTAGGCTTGTCGCACACTGGATCAAGCTCCGTCATTTTTCCACATATTGCATCCGCTAAGTTTCGTCACTTTTCCACACACTTATTCCCCTCCCACCGAACCTCTTGTCAACTAGTTAGTTTATGTATAGGGCTAAATATGTGCTGCTATCCCGGTTGCATATATGCCTTAGCGCATATATGGCAACGTTAGTGTTGCGCCTGCGTGAACCATCCTCCAGCATCCGACTTCCTACCTAGTATTCTTCACAAACAGAGGATAAGGAGCGGAGAGGACCGGAAAGGAGCCAACTGAGCTGAGCGGACGCAGTATGTGTGTTTCTATTTAAATACACGGTTTTTATATTTTTCTGGGCTGATAGGCTGAGTCAGGGCTGAGCTGAGCGGAGACGAGCGGACCCAGTGTGCGACAAGCCTTACAGTTGCAATTTACAAAATGTTTTATATTTTTGCATTTTCTTTCATAGAAAAATTGTATTTTCTCCTGATGTTCCAATAAGACTGGATTATCATGGGAAAAGATTGGATTTGACCCATGGACCTTTAGCTGGTTTAATAATGGGCTTAGGTCAATTAAATAGTTCGGAATTAAGACTAAGGAGGTTATCAAATAACCATGGAATTTTGGGTTTTGATAAACTATTAACTTATTGTCTTCAAGAATGGATCAATGATATAAAGAAGAACCAATTACCAAGTTTGTTAGGCGGAGTGGGACCTATGCATTCATTAGTTCAATTTTGTGAGTATTTCCTTTTTGATTAGAGTATGTTTAAATACTAATATAATGATTTTGTTTAGTCCAAGGTATTAGGGATCTGTTCTGGTTACCAATTGAGCAATATCAAAAGGATGGAAGAATAGTCCGCGGATTGCAACGCGGAGCAAACAGTTTTACCACATCTACAGCAATGGCCGCTTTGGAACTTACATCAAGGATTATCCATTTGATACAGATTACAGCGGAAACGGCTTATGACATGATGTCTCCAGGTCCGAGCGTTCGAAGGGCAATTAAAGCTAAAGGTCGCAAACGTCGTTACAACCAACCACAAGACATCAGGGAAGGAGTTGCAAATGCATTTAGTGTTGTGAAAGAAGTATGTAAAAATAATTCTGATTCAAGTTCTTATTTTATCTTTGAAATTCAATTTTCTTGGTTTTGTCCAAAATTAGATGTTTATTTATCATATGGCTTTCTACAGACATTTGTAATTAAGTATATAAAGGTAAGTATGTAAAACATTACAATTGTTACTTATATTGATTTAAAAGGTGAATTATCTTAAAATTATGAATTGAACATATACGAGCATGTGGCAACTAGACACTATCTACTACATAGGATAAACTTTTTGATACCAATTGGCTCTTTTACAGTTGTATATCCAGTGAGCTCAGCCATTCCAGTGCAGTAGGGGTACTCATTATAATGTTATTCCAGTTACCTTGGAATTACCTAGTGGGGCATTCGTTGACGAGGTGGGATACTGTCTGTTCTTGGGCTCCGCACACGCAACTTGGGTTGTCGGCTAATGCCCATTTGTATAATGTGGCTTTACACCTGGCATGCCCAGTTCTCACTCTGTTTAGCCGGCACCAAGTGTTCCGTGTTAATTGCTTAATTGGTTCTAATTATCGTGACACGTTTCATTTAAAGTTGTCCACTTTTCTCTCCAGCTTTTCTTTAGGTCGAAGGGAGAGATCGATTGTGCCGTTTCGTGAGTCCATATGGGCTTCCTGGATCGAAGGCGGGAGTTTGGGATGACACTTGCTGGATTGGTGTTTCTCGTAGAAATGAGGCGTCATTTATTTTCCTCCATCCGCGGTCCGTTGCCTGTTGTCGTCCGAGATCAGGTGGTGCAATATTGGAGAGCACATGTAACCAGGGTATCGGTGTTGACTTGAGAGTACCAGTTATAATTCGCATTGTGTCATTTAGGTGTACATCTACTTTCCCAGTGTTAGAGCTTCTGGTCCATACTGGAGCACAATATTCAGCGACAGAATACACCAGTGATTGTGCTGCTGTGCGTAGAGTGTCTGCGTGCGCTCCCCAGCTTGCTCCTGCCAGTTTTCTAATTATATTGTTTCTAGTTTGTAGCTTATGTTCCCTTAATTCAATGTGTCTTTTGAATGTTAAGGAGCGGTCGAGAGTAACTCCAAGGTATTTAGGATACTGGTTATGTTTTAGTCGTTTTACACAGAAAGAGACATTCAATTCTCTTTTGGTCAGACGATTATTTAGATGGAAAGCATTCACTTCTGTTTTATTTGCATTGGGACAAAGTCTCCAGTTTTTAAAATATTTATTGATAGTCTCTCAGTCTCTAGTGAGGATGTCTTCCCCCTCCTCAAGGTCTCCTGCTCTGAGTTTACGTAGCAAAATTTTTGTGATTTGGTATCTGGGATGTTACTGGTGTACAGATTAAAGAGGAGTGTAGATAGTACAGATCCTTGAGGATCCCTAAAATTCCCTAAAATATCGTTTTCTCGATACAGCATATTTTCTAGCAATGCAGTCATTTTGAAGCAGGGTATAGTTCTTTTCAGCTTCAGTATTAGGCCATCCAGCCACACAGTATCATAGGCTGTGGATAAGTCAATAAGTGCCACTGCGGTTTTGTGTCCTCTTTGGAATCCTACTTCGATGAAAGCAGTTAGGGCTAGTACTTGTTCACCGCAGCTTCGGTTTGGGCGAAATCCTGCTTCTTCCGGGGGTATCACGTTATCCATTAGTTGGTGGATTCTGTTGTGTATGAGTCTTTCAAGCAGTTTGTAGCAGACACTGAGCAAAGCGATGGGGGCGTAGCTGGTCAGGTCATTGCTAGGTTTTCCAGGTTTTAATATGGCTAGAGTCTGGGCCATTTTAAATTCTTGCGGGACCTGTCCTCTATTGAGCAAGTCGGTATAGAATTGTGTCAGCCATCTTCGTGCCAGTGGGCTGAGGTGTTTAATAAACTAAGGATATATTTTATTACGGTCGGCGGCCTTTCTTAATTTTAGTGCTTTTATCGCCTTGTTTAGTTCAGAGGTGGTGAAAGCTGCTGAGATCTGTGGGTCGACTGTTAGCTCTTTGTTTAGTTCATTTAGTTCGCTCTTTACTGCTTCTTGAAGTACAGTATCCATTGGCAGATTCTTCGCTCGGTTTTTAATGTGAGAGGCAATCTGGGATGGTGGTAATCTTGGGCTTTGGTTCGGTGAGGGAGCTGCAGAGCCCAGTTTGCGAAGGAGGGACCATGCTTACCAGCTGCTGTGTGTGAAATCTAAATTTTTTGTTGTGTCTGTCCATCTTTCCCTTCTAGAGTGGTTTATCGCTTGTATCAGTTGGTCTCCTGTAGTCGGGTCTCCTGTCTCTTGGTATTCTTTGTAGAGAATTTCCGTCTCCTGATTCCAACATGGGATATATTCTTTTCTATATCCGTGGGGAATATTTCTCTTGGTATTCTTTGTAGAGAATTTCCGTCTCCTGATTCCAACATGGGATATATTCTTTTCTATATCTGCTGGGGATATTTCTCTTGTCTGTAGCAATTAGGGTTCCTGTAAAGCGGTTATAATTTTCTGCTATTGGGTGTATCCAGCGTAGGTTCGAGTCGACTTCTCTAGTGTAGGCCTTCCAGTTTGCTTTTCTAAAGTTCCACCTAGGTTTCTGGATCGATTTTATTATTATTGGTACACGTATCCCTATATTAAGTATAACTGGTCGATGTTGTGTATGTGGAAAGCCAGGTAGGACTTTCCTTGTGTAATTGAGAGGTTGTTTGGATGGTCCAGTAGTGGCAATGCAGAGATCGGGGTTTGTTTCACTCTGCAATCTGGCTGATCTGGATGATAAAGGTATTCAAGTCTTTCGCAACGTATATCAGGAATAGGCCTTCTCGGTCTATCCATTCCATTATTGCTTCCCCATTTTCATTGTTTGATGTGTATCCCCAGTTATTAATCCAGTTATCCGGTTATTTGTTAATTAGATACTAATTTTGATCTATTAAAAAAATAGAATGACTTGTTTTCATAAATCTGGAAAATGTGATGAAATTTGTAAATGTTGAGTAACAAATTTTTGTTATTAAATAATAATATTACTTATGGGCCAGTAAGGGACCATTTCCTTAAGCGTCATTAAGATTTCCTAAGGCGTCACACTTCTTTCATCTTTTCACTGTGCGCTTTTTCCTTTCTTCAGACCAGGTTGTTCCAGTATTCAGTTTCTAATGATATTCCTCTCACGATTTATGTCTACGCTTGCTCAAACTTTTGTGTCCAGCTCTTGCTGGGCGATTAGAACTGGAGTGGTTAATTCCAGATAGAGATTGCAATCCGGAGTCATTTTCCATCCGGCCGGATCCGCCCGGATCGATTCAATTTAATCTATCATAATAAACTTTACTCAAAACAAATTAAAAAATATATATCTATTTAAATGTATTTAGTTTAATCAACTTACTGTAAATACCGTATTTGCCGGTGCAAAATTCAACCAACTTTTTATTCACCTATAATGCGGACCTCTGTTTCAGAGGCAATTGTTTTCATACACAAAATCAATTTTGGTTTTGAAAAAACCATGTGGCGCACCACGCATTTAAAGTAGGTCCCTACTCATGCAACAGCGCGATTATTTTACTAAAAATTAGCATCACCGGATCCGGTATATTGGTACCGGACCCGGCAATCGTTTAGTAATGCCGGATCCGCCGGATTACCGAATCCGATTTTCCGGATTGCAATCCCTAGTCGCGAATTGTCGTGTCGCTGCTAGATATTCTTATATATTCGATACTCAGCTACGCGATTCTTTACTGAAAGTATCTAATCTGCAGTTTCTCTATATTTCAGGTTTTCAAATCTTATTTTTCAAAATATTTACAAAACAGTTTCAGATTTTCAAAATTGGACTTTCTGAAGAAATTTTTGGGTTTCAGATTTCCAAAATTCTTCCAATAGTCTAGTCGCGTAGTGAAGAAAATCTACAAATGTTAATTTTGTAAAATCTCAACCTCATCTGCATGGATCCGGCACTGCCTTATTTTTTAAAATATCAACAAAACAGTTTCAGATTTTCAAAATTCAATTAAAACGCAACAACAGCCGTCCCCGCAGGGGGGCGGCTGTGGGTGTAGGCGGCAGGTGCCTTTAAAGTTTTCCACTTATTCTTCAATAACTCCGTTCCTCATGCGCGTCGAAACGGGAAATGGTCATTTTCTGTTGTAAAACTGAACGGGCCTTCGACCCGTGTCGGGCTACCGCTCGCAAGTCACACACGGCGTCCTCCAGGTGCCAAAAACAGAAAATCGTTTCTAATACTTTTGAGGAGCAATTTTGGCTAGCGGCTCGATTTTTTTACTGCGTCCTCTTGCCGCGTTGATTTCATGTTTTTTTACGTCATGTGGAAAAGTACGCGACCGTCGGTTAGTCGGAAAAACGCGTTTTTTTCACCTAATTTGCGGGGATCCCTCTCCTGGGATAACCAACAGTCGGATCGGGACCGCACCGACACCAATCGATTCGGCATAGTGCCTTTTAGTTTGTTTTGGAGTTTAACTGCGATTGCGTTCCGGATGGCGCCGGAACGCCAGAAAAACCATGTTTTGCAGACGTCCGCGAGAATCCTCCGGGATTTGCTAAATTAAAGGGCAGGGCGTCGCGGTTTCTAAATAGAGAACAAAAGGTTCTATATGAGGATGGGAACGACGCACTGGTTCATCGCATCCGGGGTCGCGACGTCCGCCCAAACTCGAAACGATTTTCTCAACTTTGAGCAAATTGAAACCTTCCATATTCGTTGGAATGTTTTAGAATTGTATTGCTCTTTTCAGGGATTATAGCCCGACGTGTCTACTTTCGAACGACACCTCTCGCGACGCATTACACCTCCGGGGACGTACCGCAGGCCCCAATTCGCAAAGTCACTTTTTTTTCACCTCTTCAAACGGAAACGCGTAAAGGAAAATTTGCATTTCCTGTCTGAGGAGTGCATTCCCAGTACATGGCGTTGACAGTATGGCGTTTGAATATTTTTTGGAGAGAGGTTTTTAGATTTCCAAAATTCCTCCAAATAGTCAAAGAAACTAGCGAGAGTCTACAAATGTTAATTTTGTATGATCTCAACCTTATTTTCATTGATCTGTGGCTGTCTTATTTTTCCAAATATTAACGAAACGCTGAAAACGCAAAATTTGGACTTTTTGGAGAAATTTTGGATTTTTAAATTTCCAAAATTCCTCCAAATAGTTATTATTCCTCCAAATAGTTATTAATAGCAAAAATTAGCATCACCGGATCCGGTCACCGGATATATTGGTACCGGATCCGGTAAACGTTTAGTGATGCCGGATGCGCCGGATTACCGGATCCGGTTTTTCGGATTGCAATCCCTAATTCCAGAGCTTTGATAGCAGCCGCATCAATTAGGTGAACAGATGCTAACTCCCTGCCGCTTGCTTCGAGTATAGACGCCGAGAGATTTGTTTTCTTGAGATCTTCCGCTCTCTCTGGCATAGGGAAATGGAACTCCTTTTCCGCCTTCGAAACCGTTGACTTATTATTATTTTAATAATTATTATTATTTTTATGTTTTTGGAGAAATTTTTGATTTTTAGATTTCCAAAATTCTTCCAAATAGTTATTATTTCTCCAAATAGTTATTAATAGCAAAAATTAGCATCACCGGATCCGGTGACCGGATCCGGTATATTGGTACCGGATCCGGTATACGTTTAGTGATGCCGGATCCGCTGGATTACCGGATCCGGTTTTCCGGATTGCAATTCCTAATTCCAGAGCTTTGATAGCAGCCGCATCAATTAGGTGAACAGACGCTGACTCCCTGCCGCTCGCTTCCAGTATAGACGCCGATAGATTTGTTTTCTTGAGATCTTCCGCTCTCTCTGGCATAGGGAAATGGAACTCCTCTTCCGCCTTCGAAACCGTTGACTTATTATTTTAATACCTGTTTGTTATTAAAACTAAATGATATTTTTTTTTAGGGTATTGGAGAAACTGCAGAAAATATAGTACGTGTAGCTTCTCACGAACGAGAACAAAAAGGATATAGTGGAGCAGTTGGTGGTGTTTTGAGACAAATACCACCAACGTTTGTTAAGCCCATAATTATTGCAACTGAAGCTACAAATAATGTGTTAGGGGGAGTGCAGAATCAGCTGTTACCGGATGCAAGAAAAGAGGCTTATGAGAAATGGAAGAATAATGAGGGTTGAAAAGACCCATTCTTTCTAATTTTGTTTTTTTTTTCTAAAAAATTAAACATATTGTATAGATAGATTTTTTTAATATATATTTGTTAAAAAATGATTTAGGAAGATAGTTTTTTAGTTTTTAAACGAAAATGTTTTTTATACTTCTATTTGAATGTGCTGATATACATGGAATGAAGAGAAAATTGAAATTATATTTTAGGATGTAAGTTTAATCTATAACGTTTTTATTGTTTTGTGATCACTTTCATTATCGACCGTTTATTCTAAACGATATTCAAAAAAATTTCAACTATTATTTTTATAATGTGATAGCTTTTAATATTAATAATATTATTTTGTTTTCTTTACGTTGTGCTGTGCAATAATAAATTTATTTTAAAAATTAGATTTATTCAAAATATTATTGAAAATTCCCTTTTGTTAAATTCCATTTCCGAGGGGTTGGAATCTGTGTTTTTCCGTTTAGTATTGTTTGTCACGCCATGCATGTCTTTTTTTTAGGGACGTAGCTGGCTGCTATACAACTAACCAGACAATTTCCCCCTGGAAACATTGCCGTGAACTCTGGTACTACTAGTCGCATGGCCTCGGAGTTACGGGTGACTTATTTAAATTTAATTTCTCTTTATCTTTTGTTCCTTCGCTTGATCTGTTTTTTGGATTCAATAATATAATGAATATATTGTTGTGTCTTAATTCAGTTTTCTTTTGCTTTAAGCATATGTCCAGTTAGCGTTCTCGGGTTGATTGGTACTTCTAAATTGGTTGTGATTTTATGCCTTTCCATTTCCCATCGAGAACAGTCAAAGATTGTATGGCTCACGGTATCGGTCTCTCCGTAGTATATGCACTGGTCGTCTGAGGTTCTGCCAATTTGATGCCGATAGTCCTTGAAACAGCCGTGGCCGGACAATACTTGGGTGAGATAGTAGCTATTTTCACCATGCTCTCTATCTATCCAGGGTTCAAGATCAGGGATAAGAAGTCTGGTCCACTCTCCTTTAATGCCTTGCTGCCACCTTTGCTGCCATTCTTCAATTAGTTGTTTCCTGGCCATTTTTTTTAGGTTTGCTCCGACCTTCTTCTGCAGTTTGCTTTGCTCTTCGACAAGCAAGTCGATTGGCGGGACACCCTCGATGGTCAAGACTGATACTCATACCTCATCTCAGACCTCACTTGATATTGTGCGGTAAGCGCTACAGATTCGTAGAGCCATTTTTATTTGCACTGCAAGGAGCTTTTGGATATTGCTCTGTTTTCTCAGTGATCTGACCCATATTGGTGCTCCGTACATCATAGTGGCCTGTACTGCGTAGTTGAGCAGTCGGCGTTTACTGGACCTCCAATGTTCGGCATTAGTTTCTGTACTGCTGCCATTGTCCTCATTCCCTCTGCTGCAGCTTCTGCTATGCTATGCGGTGTGAAAGATAATACCTTGTCAATTAATATGCTCAGGTTTTTTATTTGATACTTTGGGATTATTGTCAGTTTTCCAATTTTTAATTTTATTGGTTGGACCTTTTTCTGTCCTATGAGAAGAACCGCCTCAGTTTTCTCTGGCGCTTTTGGATTTCATCCAATTAATGATTTGCTCTGTAGCGTGGTTTGCTGCCTGCATCAATCCTTCTTCTGTTCTGGCTGTTACCACTAGAGCCAAGTCGCCTGCAAAGCCAATCACTGCCGCCCCCAATGGCATTAAAATGCCCCCAATGGTCTTAATCTCAGCACATCGTCTTATAGGACGTTCCATAATGTTGGGCCTAATGTCGATCCTTGTGGAACACCGCTGCTGATGCTTCTCTCTTCCGTTTTTCGAGCCCCTTTTAGGGTTAACTTTTTATCGCTAAGGTAGCTCCTCATCATGCTTAGTAGATACGGTGATATACCTCTTGATGTTAGGCCTTCCATGATCTGCTTCCAGCTAGCGCTGTTAAATGCGTTTCTAACATCGAAGGTTAGCATCGCACACAGTTTCCTTGCTCTCTGCGTGCCAGACTTCGTCTTTTCGGCAATCTCTATGACAGATCTTACCGCGTCAACTGTGGATTTTCCTTGCCTTAGGCCTAATTGTTTTTCTGACAAACCAAGCCCAATCTCAAGTTCTCCTTTTTTTCTCTCTCTTTTTCTCTTAGCAAAAGTTCTCTTAGAGTTTCCCCGACACATTCAGTAGGAAAATAGGTCTATAGGATGTGGGGTTCCTATTTATTTATCTCCTTTTCTGATGAGAGCGAGCTTTGCCCTTTTCCATCTGGCCGGAAACTTTCCCATGAGCAGCGTGTTCATCGTGTCCAATACGAAGCTTGATTGGTGCTGGGCAGCTATTTTTACAACTTCAGGTGGTATTCCATCTGACGCTGGTGCTCTGTTGTTCTTAATTCGCCCGCTTGCGAGCGATAATTCTTCGGCAGTGAAGAGAGGTATATCGGTGACTTCAGGCTGTTGACAATCGGAAGGAGTGTGGTGTGGAAAGAGCACATCCGCAACTCTGCTTCTATAGAAGACATAAACAATATATTTTTAATGCAGGAATTTGTGAGCTAATTTTCAAATTTCTTCCTATTATTTGGAAGGCTTCTCCCATGTGTCATTTTCTAACTCAGAACATAGTTTTTTCCAGTGCTCCTGCTTAGTTTTGTTTATTAACTGCCGCAGCTCCTTCCTTCGGCTCGTATATACCTGACTTGCGTCTTTGGTAACTTCGCTATCAGCATATTTTGCCTTTAGGCGTTGGTACTTCCTCCTGGCAGCGGTGCAAGCACCTCTTATGCTCGAAATTCCCTCGGTCCACCAGTAAGTTGTCTTTTTTTATTTTTGTTGTCCTTCCCTAGTTATGGAGTTTTTACACGCTTTAGCACACTGCTTAGTTCTTGAGTTATTCATTCTTTAATTTTTTACTCATTCAGGTGCTTTATTGTCCACCTAGTTCTTGATAGGGCTGCTATTTCTTTTGACCTTTTGTTTTCTTGTATGCTGTAGATGATGTAGCGGTGGTCACTCAAGGATTCTTTCTGCAGCACTCTCCAGCCCTGGAGCTTGCTAGCGATTAAGTTATTGCAGAACGTGATATTTATAATGAACTGAGAGTTTCTCTCGCCCAAACGTGTAGTCATTTCCCTGGTTTTGTACCAATAGATCTAGTTCCGCAGCCCAATTCATTACCAGGTATCCTCTTTTGTCCATGCCTGACCCCAACCCCAATAGGGGGACTTAGCGTTGAAATCGCCTGCAATAACTTGTTCTCTTTTTCCTTAGTTCCTGATGTTCTGACGTAGAGTTTCTAGGGATTGGGACAACTGTTCGGGTTTTGCATTGGGAGAAAAGTAGCAGCTGTAGATTATAGATTGGGGCAACTTGACCGAGACAAATCCTGGTCCTCGGCCTGTTCTTATAACTGGTAGTTTTCGGTTCTTTATCCATATTGCTGCACCCTTTTTTTCGTCCATGGACCAATTTGCCCTAGCTGCAAGTTTTTTGTTAGGTTCGCTCACTATTATTATGTCCGCTTTCAGCTCTGCGGCTGTTGTGCTTAACAGATGGTGCGCTGCACGACATCTCATTATATTTAGTTGGACGATACTAGCCATTATTGTTGTTTCCTTGCCGTCTCAATCAAGTTCCTCCGACAGAGCTTTTTTGTATTCTGGGCATGTTCCGGAGTACGCATGATGCCCCGTCAGCTTACAAATTGGGCAGTACTTTTCCTCTTTGCTGTCCTTCGCTTGGTGTCCCTCTTGGCCGCATCGTAGGCACATCGGTCTGTCTGGTCCTTTACATATGCTTGCAAAATGGCCGGTCTCTCAGCATTTATAGCACCTTATCCTCTATCCTCTCCGTAACTCTGCAGTATAGCCAACCAATCTTTAACTTTCCTTTCTCCATGAGGGCCATCGCTAATTTTTTGGGAAGCGCGACGCCATGCCTGTCTAGGCTTGTTTCTGTGGGGGTTGCAACTGCCCGTTACACTTACAAACTTTTAGAGCTCATTTCATGTGGTGAGTTATTCCACGTTTCTATATTCTGATCTTACTCTGTCCAGTCGCTTGATTTTGCATCCTCTGTTATTTTCTTGTTCCTTTATTATTACATCTGCCGATTCTGTATGCCCTCTAGTACCTTATCCTCGTATCTGATTTTCCTTTCTGATTTTTTTTTCTTATTTTTGCATTAAAATCTTCCAGAAGGACGAGCGTGTCATGTTATAGGTTGTAATTGATGAAAGAACTCGTCTTTTTTTTGTTCGCCTGCTACCTCGTATACGCACTCAGTATTTATTGCCGATATTTATGACCTTATTACATTGTTTTTCGTTTCGTCATGAATCGTTTCTTTTCCAGCGGTTCAATACCAGTTTCATTCTTTTCCTATTTTTGCATTAAAATCTCCCAGAAGGACGAGCGTGTCGTGTTTTAGGTCGTAATTGATCATAGAACTCGTCTTTTTCTTGTTCGCCTGCTGCTTCTGTGGGTGCGTATGTAAATATGACCGAGATGCATTGCCGGATTTCTGCCTAGGCCTACAAGGCCCTGGCCAAGGGTCCCAGCCAGCCTAGGGCCCCGGTGGCGAAACTGAATTCAAATTCAACAGACGTGAAGTCTTTCTCAGACAAGATGGTCCGCTCGAGCTAATGCTTTTTTTTGCCCACCCTGAATGAATACAAAATATGCGATACCGAGGTGGCGCATATCAAAAGCCATAGTGAATTAGGGTCGCATTAATCTCTTAAATTCCATTATGTTCTTTTGCAGTTTTTTGTCTATCATGAAGCCCATTCTCTTCTGCCCTTGTATCCATATATGAGAGTGTACTCGTCCTTATCGATTCTTCCTTCTCCCTTTCATCTTAATTATTGCATGGCCAGACATTCTATTTTCTGTATTGTATTTTCTCTCACCTCTTCCTCCATTATCCATTCGAGATGAGCACATAAACCCTTATCGACGAAAGCTATATAGTATGTTAATTCCCCTTCTTCATCTCCCCGTGTATTACCTCCATTTCCTCAATCTAGTCCATCAGCTTCTTCCCTTCTGCATTTTCTACAAGCCCAGTCATTTTAGCATTTCCCCCGGAATCTAACGGAAGAAGCTGAATTTTTGTATAGACCTTTATTTTAGCATTACAAATGTTGTCTCAAAAGACACATATGCCAGCGTGTAAGCGTCCTTAGATATTCAAGGTCAAAGGTCGCAAAAAATCAGTTTTTTTATTTCTATCTATCCATCATGCTATGGCATCTTTTATACCTTAGAACATATGGTCTTGTCTATCTAGTCTTATCTGTCTGATCTTGTCAATCTGGTCTTGTTGCTTTGGTCTTATCTGACTGCTTTTGTTTGCCTAGTATTGCCTATGTGGTCTTCTCTTGTCAGTATGACCATACTGGTGCGGCATACAATAGTATTGCCCGCACTGCGGAGGTTAGAATCCTTCTCTTACTACTTCGCGGTCCTCCTACATTGGGGGTGATGCGCGTGAGTTACATGAAATCCTTATTTGTCTTACTGCATATTTCTCGGCTATGTGTAGTCATTCTGAGGTCTTTGTCGATGTGTACTCCCATATATTTGGCCGATGGTTTTGTTTTTTGGCTGTGGATGTTGGTCCCTTCTACTTGGACCTGAAGGCTTGTCAGTTTTCTTCTTCCTGCCTTGAGGACAATCTCAGTTTTTGCTGCCGCTATCTTGATTTCCATTTCCTTCAGCTTTGAGATTACTGCTTTTGCAGCATATTGTGCAGCTTCTTTTAGCATCGTAGGGGCCTTGCCTTGACCAATATGGAAAGGTTGTTTGCGAAAGCCACAAGCATAACCCCCGCTCGTAGAATTCCAGTGGCAGAATCTCATCTTAGTAGATGTTCCACAATGTCGGTCCATGTACTGAGCCCTGTGGGACCCCTCTTGTCCCGTCGATTTTTTTTCCCTAGGGTGACACCCTAGGGAAAAAAAATCGACGTCAGAATCTGTAAATCACATGGAGAGAACAAGAACTCATGCAACTCAACTCAACTCAACAAACATGCGACACTCCAAAGTACTTGGGCAGTACACTGGACCGCACACTATCTTTCGAAAAACACTGCCAGAATACAAAGGCCAAAGTTTGTGCTAGGAATAATATCATCCGGAAGCTCACTGGCACAACAGCCTGACGTACTGCGTGCGTCGGCTCTTGCTCTCTGTTTCTCCGCTGCCGAGTACGCGACACCAGTGTGGTAAAACTCGGTTCACGCAAGACATGTCGACGTGGCCTTAAACGAGACGTACAGGATATAACAGGCTGCCTGAGACCGACACCTGTCGAGAAGCAGTACCATCTAGCAGGAATTGCCCCAGCACGCGTCAGACGCAAATTAGCATCCGAAACAGAGCGGCAGAAGCAGTTCGGAGATAGGCGGCACCCTCTACACGACCACCAACCCGAAAGGTTACGACTCAAATCAAGGAAGAGCTTTCTCCAACATACGCAATAACTGCAGACATACCCAAAACAACGCCGTATAGAACTATGGAAAGAACAACACCCAAACCAGCGGACCGAACCCAGAAAGGAGCTGCCACCGGGAAAACTTTTACCATACGCGACATGGAAATCATCTTCTAATGGATCGGCGCCACTACGAAACGTTTCCGTATATCAACATTGGTAACATGATCCATTCTAGTGACGCCGCCTGTCCACCTAAGCATCCTTGTCTCCATGACGCTTAGCCAACGTTCCACCTCTTTTGTAGTGGGCCAACCCTCGGTGCCATAGAGTGCGAATGGACGGATAACAGTGCGGTAGATCTTGGATTTAAGGTGCTCTTTCATACCCCGGTCGCAGGTGACACCTGTCGTCGCACGCTATTTCAACCAAGATGCCTGCGTCGTTGCGTTGACCTCGTCAATGATTCTTCCATTGTCAGAGACAGAAGATCCAAGATATTTTAATTTTGTTACACGAGAGAGATCTTCTCTATCAACGCTGATGGTCCCAACTTCTTGGGAATCTAAAGTCATATACTCCGTCTTCCTTTTATTGAGTCGCAGGCCATATTCAGCAAATCGGTCACTTCACATTTGTGTTTGGTGCTGGAGTTCAAGTTTGCTGTTTGCAGCTAACATGACATCATACAGAAGCGTCTATGGGATTGGCTTGTGTAGGTCTGATGTGACAGTATCCATTACAAGAATGAACAGCAGAGGCGACAAGGCAGAGCCCTGATGGACCCCTACCATTATGTTGAAATCATTGGTTCTCCTGCAGCAGCTTGAACATAACTCGTTTGGTTCTTTGTAGAGAAGCTGCAACCAGCTAACAAGATATTCTGGAATTCCGTGCTCTCGGAGCGCCAACCAGATTACATCATGAGGCATCCGATCGAAGGCCTTCTCCAGGTCTAGAAAAGCGAGATGCAGTGGCTTATTCTTTTCACGATGCTTCTCGACCAGCAACCTTGCTGCGTAGATTGCATCCGTTGTACCGCAGTTTTTCATAAACCCAGCTTGGTTCTTTGTGAGTTTTGCTATCTTGGGAATCCTTTTGTCGAGAATGCGTTCGAAGATCTTCATCGCGTGGCTCAGAAGTCTGATTGGGCGATAGTTTGAACACTCAGCAGGGCTTCCTTTCTTCTTGAAGATTGGGACAGTTGGTATCCTACCTTCTTTGATGATCTGGTTGAACAACTGCGTTAACCATCTTGCTGCATCCCATCGTTGAGAGCGCCAAAGCTCTGCTGGAATTTCATCAGGGCCGGTGGCTTTCCCCAGTTTCATCTCTTTCAGAACAGCCTCCACTTCGGCGATCTCGACTTCTTTTATTGGTCCTTCAACAGGAGAGGTGGGTGGAATTGGTGGATGGGGAAATTCCTCGGTCGACATTTTCTCGAAGTAGCTACAGCGCCAGCGTTCTCTCGCCTTCTCCCAGTCGATCAGCAGTTCATCTGTTTCGTTATTGATGCCATAAAAGCGTTGCATGTTTTCCGTTTTGCGGTGCGTTGATTTGACCAGACGGTAGATGTCACGTTCGCCTTCACGAGTGTCAAGTTTTGCGTAGAGGTCAGCGTACAGATCTGCTTTAGTTGCAGCAACTACCTTCTCCGCCTCACTACGGGCAGCTTTATAGGCATTCCAACGAGATGGTGTTTTATCTTCCAGGAACTCATGGTATAGTTGTTTCTTCATCCGTACTGCCTCTTCAACGGCATCATTCCAAAGCTACGCGGATTTATCTATTCTTTGTCGACCTGGTTCCGTTGATCCGAGCACTGAACGTGCAGGTCATGAGTGGCATCTTTCAATCGAGTCCAGCTCTCTTCAACTGTGGTGACTGGAGGTACTGTCATTTTTGCAAGAACATTTGCCTCGTTCTCCTTGAATCGCCACCATTTGATTATTTTTGGTCCATTTCTGACTATGTATCAGTTTACAGATGTCTGGTCGATGTTGTGTGGCAACAGTTTCATATGGAATAACTTTCGTCATGAATCAGTTGATTGGCCTTGTCTGGTCTTGTCTCGTCTTCTCTGACTTGTCTGGTCTTGTCTAATCTTGTTTCATATTATCTGGTCTTGTCTCGTTTTATCTGGGCTTGCATGGTCTTGTCTTGTCTTGTCTGATCTAGTCTGATCTTGTCTGGTCGTGTCTATGCTTGTCTGGTCTTGTATCGTCTCGCATCGTCTTACCTGGTACTGTCTAGACTTATCTGGTCTTGTCTGGTCTTGTCTACTCTTGTCTGGTATTGTCTGGTCTTGTCAGGTCTTCTCTGGTCGTGTCTGATGTTGTTTGATCTTGTCTGGTTTTGTCTGGTCTTGTTTGGTTTTATCTGGTATTGCCTGGTTATGCTTGAATTTGTCTGATCTTTTCTGGTTTTATCTGGTTTTATCGCTGCTGCTGTTGTCTCATTTTGTAAAATCTTGTAAGGTCTAGTCTGATTTTGTCTGGTCTTATCTGCTCTTGTCTGGTCTTGTATGGGCTTGCCTAGTTTGTCTGGTCTTGTCTGATTTTTTCTCTTTTTGTCTTGTCTGGTCTTGCTTAGTGTTGTCTGGTCTTGTCTGGTCTTATCCGGTTTGTCCGGTCTTTTCTGATTTTGTCCGGTTTTGTCTGGCCTTGTCTGTTCGTGTCTTGTCTGTACTCTGTCCGGCGAGAGAATACATCCTGTCTTGACGTGTTTAGATTTGTTCTACGCATACCCCCACTTTATTAGTTGTCCCTATTTGAAAAACTGACCCATATTTCTTAACTCAAACTAATCCGCGGGCACCTCGGCGCGTCCCTTGCCCCTCATACCTCGGCGCAGTACAGCTGCATTCTCTTGTCGGATAGAGTATAGGTTTGTCTGGTTTTCTCTGGTCTTGTCTAGACATGTCGGGTCACCAGACAACACCAGAGAATACTAGATAAGACCAGACTAGACAGGACAAGACCGGATAAGACGGGACATCACATCTTATCTGACCTTATCTGCTCTTTTCTGTTCATGACTGATTTTGTCTAGACTTGTTTGGTTTTGTCCGATCTTGCCTACAAGATCTTGTCCAATCTTGTCTGGTCTTATCTGATCGTGTTTGGTCCATTCTGGTCTTGTCTGTCTGGTCTTGTCCCTTTGTCTGGTCATGCTTATCTGGTCACGTCTGTATGGTCATGTCCGTCAGGACTTGTCTATTATTTAATGGAACTTGGGAATTTTGTTTTAGGTTCAAAATTGAGATCAATTTGTTTAAAAAATTTAAAAAATTTTTGAAGACATGTTTTTTATTAGTGTTGTTTATTATGTATAAGTGACTGAACAAAAATACATTTACAATGAGATCGCTCGAACGGAAGAGAAGTAAAACTTTGTTTTGCCATACATAATTCTATAACATTGTATATCGTACTGCATTATGAAACTAAACATTATAATTAAAAGAGTGATAAAAAGTAATAATAAGGATGATGGTATACTAACATGTAGTAACATATGATTTTTATCTTCCTCATTCAATCTACATTGTTTTTCTTTAGTTTGTTCTCTCAGACTTTAGATTTGTATATTATAATGTTCTTGCAAATCGATTTTCCTTACACTCTCACTGTTATACACTGCATTCAAGTAATTGAATAAAAACATAACAAATTCCTTTTATGCTAATTATGTTTTTATATATTGAACATAAATATTCCGATCGAATTAGAAGGACCGACAAGTTCCATTTATAATTTACTGATTGGAATATCTAAATATATTTTCTTGTATTAAGTACTAAATAGATTTCATTTATTTACAGCACAAAAGACATAATTTTCTATATATTTGCTATGTTATTAATTTTACAATTTTTTTTAATTTAGATTTTTCCATAATGTTTTTTTTCCTGTATTAAACGAAAAGTGATTTGTGTTTTTAGTTTTGGCATCACATTATTGAAACTTAAAGACGTTTTTATCATACAACTTGGTTTTAAATAATAACATAAAGTTTGTTTATTTCCTTCTTGGATTTGTTGTCAAAATTCAAGTTGTAAATTTGTAATTGAATCGAATTTTGTGTTTTCTATATACAATATGTTATAAGTTAGACGTGCAAATATCGAGAGAAAATTTAAAAAGGTGAATTCATTTATTATTTTATCATTTTCACTGGAAAATATTAATTACACTTAGTAATACCTAGTGGCTGTAAATGATTATTTTGTTACGTTGGTGACAAATTTGAATTGATTAGTTGGCAACATCGTTGGCATGGCACACTCCATTTTCAAAATTCTAAACAAACGTCAAACAAATTAAAGTTGACATTCAGCTTAAGAACAATTTGTTGAAACCTATCCCGAAGAACAAACCGAATATCGGAATTTTGTACAAAACTGTAGGCGAATAGTTGCACGCTTTGTGAGCACTGGTAATGTAAGTAAAGGATTATTTTAATTATTTTTAAATCGTTTTTACAACGCACAACATTCGTTACATAACCTAAATAAAGACGATGTTGCCAATGACAGCTATTCGCTCCGTGCATAACCGTGCTTAGCGCCACACACAGCTTAGTGGCCAAAAAGGCAACTTCGTCTCCAATAATAGTGTATAACAACAACTGGCAAAAACAAAAAAATAATGATTTTAATAAAATATACAACATTTAATATAATTTTTTTTGCCAATTATGCCAGGACATATCTCGCAAACGGAAGCGGATAGGAGAATGCAATTAGTATATTTGAAACTAGCAGTGAAAACATTTTCAGAGACACCTTAAAATTTTCCATTCACTTGATAAATAATGATTTTGAGGAAAAAGGTTTCCTCGTATTTTCCGAAGATTTCACTGTGTCATAACCTTTGAACGGCTTACCACATGGACTTCTAGTTTTCACTAATCGATTCAGCGTCCCAAAATTAGTCGGAAAGACTAATTACAGAAGACTAATTAAAGACAAGATTACGGAAACCGTAAAATGCTAGAAAATCGATTTTGCTAAAATTTTTTGAGTTACAGCAAAATTTAAAAACGTTTCTGAAAACATTTTTGGTGCTGATTACAAATATACAAATTATATTTCGCTAGCTCTTTCCATTCATTATCGCCTGCTAAAATTGAGGAACATTTTAAGAAATTTCGGCGCTCGAGTAGAGATCTTGGAAAGTAATAAATTTCCCAAGGATAATCTGAGCGTGTTGATAGGAAAATAATCTTCTGAAAGCGATGTCGTAATCTGTTTTTGATTGTCTGCAACCGTTTCTGAGATATCGACTTGGCAAATCGAGAATCGTAAAATTTCAGTGTGTAATTTCTCGATAAATTATTGAATCTTTCCGAACAATTTACACATCTTGTTCGTCTTATCGAGTAGTTTCTGTGTGCCAAAAAATATTTTGCACACTTTGTGTTGCTGTTTATCGTTCTTTAGAAAATTGAAAAAAACCGACAAAACACATTTTTTTCGACTGAAATGATGATTTTTTTTCTAGACAAATTTTGTTGAAATTTTTTTCCAGATTTTTTTTGGTTAAACGAAGGAAATCGATATGTTGAAAATGATTTTCTAGTTTATTTCGCTCTAAAGTTACAAATAAACAAGATATAGCCTATATCTTGGGTGTTTTGACCATTTGAACCGAATAAACTGGAAAATCGTGGTCAGCAGTTTAATTTCTTTCGGAACTCAAAAAGGCGCTCAAATTTTTAGAAAAAAATCGGCAGAAAATCCATCAGGAAAAAAGTTGCATTTTCGGTTCTCTATGATCCTCTCGAAACAACAAATCCTAGCGAAATCATTTTTGGCACACTGAAACTAGACGACATGAAGAGAAAATTGATGTGTAAATTGTTTGGAAAGATTCAATTTTTTATTGCGAAATCCTGCATTCAATTTTTTTCAATTATATGTCAATGTATAAAAATATATGCTGAATGATGACGTAACTGGTCATGATGTTCTTAAAATTGTCACCTTCGGCGCTAGTGCTGTTGCGCTCAGAGCGAATATATTTACAGATAATAATTTTATTTTTAATTATAACTATTTTTTTCAATTGGGAATGGTTTCGGAAGATTTAGGGGTAAACCCGGAAATCCGTGCATGTAACGAGAGCGTGCAAAGTAAATTATTTGAATTATTTTTTCTTATTTTGGATCAAGAGATCGCGCGATATGTGGTCGGGATTTATCTGCTCCAGTATAACCTAATTCAACCTTTAACCTAACCTAGGTTAAAATCGGTAAAACATTGTCTTTTTAAGTTCTAATTTCTGCCGCGGCTTACATGCACTGATCTCCGATTTAGCCGATTTAGGAATATAGCTTTATTATTTAGGACTGATTAGTTATCATGTAATTAATTTATCATTTTCAACATATAGTTAGCAGGTTGTAAATTAAATCAACGTTTTTACGTTATTTGACAGTAATTCATTTGGGAATCACGTTAAACACGGATTAAGCATTTGGGACAGTATAATTAATAGACCTTTTTACGTTTAGTTAAGCGCATCCGCCAAGTTTGAAAGGCGGGAATATGAAAGTTTCGGGTTCATATGTAGTTATGTCAAAAAGTCAAAAAGTTCGGGCAATTTTTGACCTATAACAAGGCGGAAATTGACGCTTGCGCACAAAAAAAATGAACTATGAAAAGGTCTATCAGTTAGACCTATTTTTTGGTTCGTTATTTTAGTCAACAAAACACCTGGCAACTGACGTCATTGACTGGTATATGGCGGCAAAATTCAAACGTTGGTTATTTATTAGTACGAGCCATCAATTAGTAGAATTGATTATTTTTATGAGTAAATTACTATCAAATGCCTATAGCTTTCACCTGCGATTTAAAAATTTTTATTCCATAAATACCATGAACTCGAAAGAGCAAGAGATTGACAGCAATAAAATCAGAAATTTCCTTTAACCCTTTCGCTGCGAATTGCTTTTTTGAACTCATGTTATTGTGTGCTCAATATTCTGAACATTACATTATAGCCTGTGCCGAATACTTTTATTAATTACAATCAGTGCCGGATTTCTGCCTAGGCCTACAAGGCCCAGGCTTGGGGGCCCAGGCAGTGTAGGGGCCCCGGTGGCGGAATCTTTACATAAGCTCAAATGGCCTCAATGGCCTGGCTTGCCTTATCAAAAAGCTTTATCGAAAATAATGTATTTTTACTACATTTTGGGCGCCCATAATATAACTTACAGCCCTGCGCACAACAAAGCTAGAATTAGGCCTCTTCGTCCTCCCCTCTCTCCCGCCTGCAGCGAGCATTAGCTTAGCATTGCCAGGCCACGCGTCGTCCATAGAAATTCTATTCTATGTGTATTCTATAAGAAATTCTATATGTCGATACAAGAGCCAAGAAGACCAGAGACAGGAGAATAAACTCTGGTGGAGGGGTAAGATAATTGCTTGTGTTGGTTTGTCATTGTAAGCCTTGTTCTGCGCCAATTGTCAAGCTTCAATTGCGCAAACATTATTTCTGAAAACCCCGTAACAGCTACAAAGAAAGATTCTTTAAAATTCCCATGAGAGGTTTGAATCAAAAAACAGTGAAAACTGTTTGAAAACATGTTATGACCCTAGTAATTTTTGGCTGAGTTCGATCCTGCTCTGGACTCTCCTGCGGCAGAGGAAACGTAAGCGTAAAGTCCAGTTCGACGAAGTAAAACTAAACCAGACCGAACACTCTGGCAGGGACACATTCAGAGTTAAGATTTTTAACGTCATTATAAATAGACTAATTACAGAACTACGGAGACGCGGATCTGCTTATGAGGAGTTAAGTAAAAAGTTTGACTTTCTTGCGAAACTACTGAATCGTTTGGATTCTAAAGACATCTATGAAGGAGCCAGAAACCTTATAACTATCCAGGGGAATTGGATAAGGCCTTTGCAAATCGCGTGTCTGCATCTGCAAGGTCATTTGTTGTCAAATGATGAAGTTATGGAGTTAACGTTACTGAAGCTATTCAAATACTTATCGGAAAAGCCTTTTTGAACATTTATCCAAATGTAGGAATCGCACTCCGAATGCTGTGAATGCTATATCAGCGTCAAAATGCTCATCGTGAATGCTCAGCAGAACGGGCATTTTCAGCGCTAAAGAGAGTAAAGAATTACTTAAGATTTAACATAGAAGAGAACAGGCTCAATTCACTCATCCTTTAAATTTATAGAATAACGTAATTATATTAACATAGACTGTATTATTATGATGTTTATTAAAGTCATTAAAGTCGATTAAAAATTATGTTTTGTACTAGCGCAGATAATTTGGAAATTTCTAAAATAGCTTCGAGATGGTGGGGGGTCCCAAATGTCAAGTGCCTAGGGGCTCTGGGTCCCAAAGTTCGGGCCTGATTACAATATAATTAACTTTGTATTATTTGCAATAATTTGTAAATATTGCCAAATTTTCAAAAACTCTATATTTAGCAAATTTTCTTGCTTTGTTTTTTGAATTTGAATTTGAATGGACAAACTTTGCGAAATTCTTTTGTTTTATGTGAAAATTGGACGAAAACGTCAAAACAATTGGTAAGCATTTCCAAATTTTCAAAAACCAAAAACTATTCGAAACATTTTGTTTTTTTGTTGATTTGAATAGACAAACCTTTGCAAAATTCTTTTGTTTTGCGTAAAAATTGGACAAAAACGTCAAAATAACTTGCAAATTTTCAAAAACCAGAATCTCTTTGAAGCAAATTTTGTTTTTTTGTTGATTTGAGTGGACAAAATTTGCAAAATTCTATTGTTTTATGACAAAATTGGACGAAAACGTTAAAATAATTTGCAAATATTGCCAAATTTTCAAAAACCAAGGTCTATTCAAAGCAAATTTGGGTTTTTTGTTGATTTGAGTGGACAAAACACTTTGCAAAATCATTTTGTTTTATGTCAAAATTGAACGAAAATGACAAAATAATTTGCAATCCAGTCTTGTCTGTCTTTTACGTCAAAATTGGAAGAGAATGTCAAATATTGCCAAACAATTGGCAAATATTGCCAAATTTTCAAAAACCAGAACTCTTTCGCGTCTCCTGGTATACATGATATACATACTAAATTTTATGTCAGGACAACACTTTTAATTCGGCTAAATTTGGTACCATTTAGTTTTCTAATGCACTAGCATACTGTCAGCAACTGCGTCAGCATAAAATGTTTTGATTTTTTCACATTTGTGAAGAAGACAAGCCACAAAAGAGTTCCCATTGCGGAAAAAATTCCATACTGCTAATGTTATGTCTGTCAACAAAACTTTGAAAGATGGCTCCAAAATTAGTGTTCCGCGTCTCTCCCAGAGTCTGAAATCATATCTATCACATATTATAATTATCGATATCCCGATAATATCCCAGAAATGGTTACACCATATAGATATTATGGGAGGGGTTGATTTGGCGAACCAGCGGATGGGATGATACGATCAGGATCGCAAATCAAATGAATGGTGTAAGAAGGTTTTTTATCGTCTGCTTATGATAGCTGTCGTAAACGCATGGATTATCTATAAAGAGAAGACAAAAATTCCTTTCCTGCAATTTCTAGTGCCCCTGGCGGAAGAAATGATATCTGAAGGAAGAAAAGCAGCAACTGTGCGACGTTTATCGAAGAAAGGAAAGAAAAACATCTTCCAGTAGAAGGTACAAGAAGAAGAAGCAAAAGGTGCGCGGAAAATAAAACCCAAAAACCCACAAGACAATTTGTTAGGAATATGACATTCCGCTATGCTCTAAATGTATCGCAATATATCTTTCTTAAAATATTTTGTACTATATGCAATAAACCCCCTTCAATCCCTTGACATTTTTTTCGACATTTTTTATTATAAGATATATTTTTGACTTAAACAAACATAAAAAACCACAAAAGTAATTGCTATGTCTTCCAGAAAAAATCGTCGCGAAGGGGTTAAAGTAAATTTTGTTTTTTTTGTTGATTTTAATGGACAAACCTTGCAACATTCTTTTGTTTTGTGACAAAATTGGACGAAAACGTCAAAATAATTTGCAAATATTACCAAATTTTCAAAAACCGAAATCTTTATTCGAATCAAATTTTGTTGTTCTGTTGATTTGAGTGGACAAAGTTTGCGAAATTCTTTTGTTTTATGTCAAAATTGGACGAAAACAGCAAAATAATTTGCAAATATTGCCAAATTTTCAAAAACTAAAATTTATTCGAAGCAAATTTTGTTTTCTTTTTGTTGATTTGAGTGGACACACTGCAAAATTCTTTTGTTTTATGTCAAAATTGAGCGAAAAGGACAAAATAATTTGCAAGTCTAGTCTTGTCTGTCTGTGTAGTCTCGTCCGTCTTTTTTTTTTAAACGTTCTGCGACGTAGCAAACACATTCTTTTAACTTGGCAAGTGGCCCCCTGAAATAACACGATCATCTTGGTACCGCCTCATGGCATTTAGATTCAAGATGACATTGTCTATTTAGTAATTTCTAAAGGTGTCTGCAGTTTGGGTCAATTTAAGGCCTTACTTCCTCCCTCCACCGTAGGTGATTAGAGGTTCAGGTATGTATATGCGCGTTCCGTTCGTCGTTTTCTTTTTCTCGTAATATGTCGTTAGCCATGGTCACCGTTGATATCCAGTCCTGCTCTGACCTTAACATTATGTCCGTAAGTGTTTTCACTTCCAGTGTTGCTTGGGTTCTGACTGCCCATTTGTCTCTTTCTGGTGTCCACCTGGGGCAATCGAAGATTGTGTGTTGCACACTGTCCATTTCCCCACAGTAGACACACGAGGCCGTCTGAGGCTCGTCCTATGCCGCACAGGTACTGTCTGAATCACCCGTGGCCGGACAGTAATTGTGTCAGGTAGTTGCCCACCTTTCCATGTTTCCTTGTCGCCCATGGTTTTACTTGGGGGATTAACAGTCGGGTCCATTCTCCTTTATTTGAGCTGTTCCTCAGTTGTTGCCAGCTGATGTACAGTTGTGACCTCGCAGTCTTCTTTCGCTGATATCTCGTCTGTCTAGCGTTGTCTGTCTAGTCTTATCTGTTTAGTCTTGTCTGTCTAGTATTGTCTGTCTAGTCTAGTCTGTCTAGACTTGTCTGTCCTAGTCTTGTCTGTCCTAGTCTTGTCTGTCCTAGTCTTATATGTCCTAGTCTTATTTGTCCTAATCTTGTATGTCCTAGTCTTGTATGTCCTAGTCTTATTTGTCCTAATCTTGTATGTCCTAGTCTTGTATGCCCCAATCTTGTCTGTCCTAGACTTGTCTGTCCTAGTCTTGTTTGTCTGAGTCTTGTCTGTCCTGGTCTTGTATGTCTTGTCTGTCCTAGTCTTGTCTGCCATAGTCTTGTATGTCCAAGTCTTATCTGTCTTAGTTTTGTCTGTGCTAGTATTGTATGACCTAGTCATGTTTGTCGTAGTCTTGTATATCTCAGTCCAGGCCTGTCTGTCCTAGTCTTGTCTGTCCTAGTCTTGTATATCTCAGTCCTGTCTGTCCAAGTCTTGTCTCTCCTAATTTTGTCTGTCCTAGTCTTGTCTGTCCTAGTCTTGTATATCTCAGTCCTGTCTGTCCAAGTCTTGTTTCTCCTAATTTTGTCTGTCCTAGTCTTGTATGTCCTAGTTTTGTATCTCCTAGTCTAGGTGTCCTAGTCATAGTCTTGTATGTCCTAATCTTGCCTGTCCTAGTCTTGTATGTCCTAGACTTGTTTGTCTTAGTCTTTACTGTCCTAGTCTTGTATGTCCTAGTCTTATTTGCCCTAATCTTGTATGTCCTAGTCTTGTATGCCCCAATCTTGTCTATCCTAGACTTGTCTGTCCTAGTCTTGTATGTCCTAGTCTTGTTTGTCCTAGTCTTGTCTGTAATAGTCTTGTATGTCCTAATCTTGCCTGTCCTAGTCTTGTATGTCCTAGTCTTGTTTGTCTTAGTCTTGTCTGTCCTAGTCCTGTAAGTCCTAGTCTTGTCTGTCCTAGTCTTGTCTGACATAGTCTTGTATGTCCTTGCCTTGTCTGTCCTAGTCTTGTATATCCTAGTCTGATATGTCCTAGTATTGTCTGTCCTAGTCTTATCTGTCTTAGTCTTGTCTGTCCTAGTCTTGTATGTCCTAGTTTTGTATGTCCTAGTCTAGGTGTCCTAGTCATAGTCTTGTATGTCCTAATCTTGCCTGTCCTAGTCTTGTATGTCCTAGACTTGTTTGTCTTAGTCTTTACTGTCCTAGTCTTGTATGTCCTAGTCTTATTTGCCCTAATCTTGTATGTCCTAGTCTTGTATGCCCCAATCTTGTCTGTCCTAGACTTGTCTCTCCTATTCTTGTATGTCCTAGTCTTGTTTGTCCTAGTCTTGTCTGTCATAGTCTTGTATGTCCTAGTCTTGTATGTCCTAGTTTTGTATGTCCTAGTCTAGGTGTCCTAGTCATAGTCTTGTATGTCCTAATCTTGCCTGTCCTAGTCTTGTATGTCCTAGTCTTGTTTGTCTTAGTCTTGTCTGTCCTAGTCTTGTATGTCCTAGTCTTGTTTGTCCTAGTCTTGTCTGTCATAGTCTTGTATGTCCTAATCTTGCCTGTCCTAGTCTTGTATGTCCTAGTCTTGTTTGTCTTAGTCTTGTCTGTCCTAGTCTTGTATGTCCTAGTCTTGTTTGTCCTAGTCTTGTCTGTCATAGTCTTGTATGTCCTAATCTTGCCTGTCCTAGTCTTGTATATCCTAGTCCTGTTTGTCTTAGTCTTGTCTGTCCTAGTCTTGTATGTCCTAGTCTTGTTTGTCCTAGTCTTGTCTGTCCTAGTCTTGTATGTCCTAGTCTTGTTTGTCCTAGTCTTGTCTGTCATAGTCTTGTATGTCCTAATCTTGCCTGTCCTAGTCTTGTATATCCTAGTCTTGTTTGTCTTAGTCTTGTCTGTCCTAGTCTTGTATGTCCTAGTCTTGTTTGTCCTAGTCTTGTCTGTCGTAGTCTTGTCTGACATAGTCTTGTATGTCCTTGCCCTGTCTGTCCTAGTCTTGTATATCCTAGTCTGATCTGTCCTAGTATTGTCTGTCCTAGTCTTGTCTGTCATAGTCTTGTATGTCCTAATCTTGCCTGTCCTAGTCTTGTATGTCCTAGTCTTGTTTGTCTTAGTCTTGTCTGTCCTAGTCTTGTTTGTCCTAGTCTTGTCTGTCATAGTCTTGTATGTCCTAATCTTGCCTGTCCTAGTCTTGTATGCCCCAATCTTGTCTGTCCTAGACTTGTCTGTCCTAGTCTTGTATGTCCTAGTCTTGTATGTCCTTGCCTTGTCTGTCCTAGTCTTGTATATCCTAGTCTGATCTGTCCTAGTATTGTCTGTCCTAGTCTTATCTGTCTTAGTCTTGTTTGTCCTAGTCTTGTATGTCTCAGTCCAGACCTGCCTGTCCTAGTGTTGTCTGTCCTAGTCTTGTTTGTCTTAGTCTTGTCTGTCCTAGTCTTGTGAGTCCTAGTCTTGTCTGTCCTAGTCTTGTCTGACATAGTCTTGTATGTCCTTGCCTTGTCTTTCCTAGTCTTGTATATCCTAGTTTGATCTGTCCTAGTATTGTCTGTCCTAGTCTTATCTGTCTTAGTCTTGTCTGTCCTAGTCTTGTATGTCTTAGTTTTGTCTATCCTAGTCTTGTATGACCTAGTCTTGTTTGTCCTGGTCTCAGTCGAGACCTGCCTGTCCTAGTTTTGTCTGTCCTAGTCTTGTATATCTCAGTCCTGTCTGTCCAAGTGTTGTCTCTGCTAATTTTGTCTGTACTAGTCTTGTATGTCCTAGTTTTGTAAGTCCTAGTCTTGTCTGTCGTAGTCTTGTATATGTTAGTCCTATATGTCCTAGTCTTGTCTGTCCTAGTCTTGTCTATCCTAGTCTTGTCTGTAATAGTCTTGTCCGTCTAGTCATGTCCGTGTAGTCTTATCTATCCAGTCTTGTTTGTCTAAACTTGTCTATTTAGTCTTGTCTGTCTAGTCTTATCTGTCTAGTTATGTCTGTCTAGTCTTCTCTGTCTAGTCTTATCTGCCTAGTCTTCTCTGTCTAGTCTTCTCTGTCTAGTCTTGTCGGTCTAGTCTTCTCTGTCTAGTTTTATCTGTCAAATCTTGTCCGTCTAAATTTGTCTATCTAGTCTTGTCTGTCTAGTATTGCTTGTTTAGTTTCTCTATTCTTGTCTTGTCTGAAACAAACTCAAGTTGAAACAACTTTATGTTTCGACAAATTTAAGTTGTGACTTCACATTGCGACAAATTCATGTTGAACCGACTTCATCGAAACAATCTATTAACAAATTCAAGTCTAAAAACTACATGTTGCGACAAATTCAAGCTGCGGCTTAGTATTGCGACAACTTCAAGTTGCCACAACTTTATATTGAACTTGAATTAGACTACTAACTTATAATAATTAAGTGGACCATGGTAAACATAATCTAATCCATCTACTCCAATAGACCTTTTCATAGTTAAAAAATAAATATTTTTACGCGCATGCATAATCAAAAATAATAAAGTGAATAATAATAAAGTGAAAATAACAAATCGTGCCCAAAACTTTCATATTCCCGCCTTTTAAAGCAGGCGGACGTGCATGCGCTTAACTAACCGTAAAACGGTCTATTGAATTAAAAAACAATTAAACTTTCTTTTGGAGGGAGGCGTAGCTGGTGGTAACCTAACCTGACCAGGCAAGTGACCCCCCTGGAGCGCATCCGTACCCGCTTGTCCATAACGTATAACCTCGGAGTGACGGATGACTTAATTAGTTTACCTCATGTTTGTGAAAGTCTTTTTTGGGCTTGCATCTCGTCATTAGTTTATTTTTTCGTGATTATTGTATGAATTAGCCCCTGAATGGTGTTCCAATGGTGTAGCTTATATGGAATTATTGTTCTGGCTATTATTGGCTTTCAGCTTCCTCTCTTTCCGTTTGCCATCTCCAAGAGTGGAAGATGGTGTGACTGATGCTGTCTGTTTCTCCACAGTATACACATAAATCGTCCGTTGCTCTGCCAATGTTGTGAAAGCAATCCCTGAACTAACCGTGGCAGGTAACCTGGGTAAGATGGTAACTAGCCTAAATATTTTCTTGTTATCCAGGAGGATATGTCCGGTATTGGCAATTGGGCCCACTGTTTATTTTCACTTAGCAGCCACCATCTATGCCATTCCTCAATGAGTTCTTCTGTGACAAGTTGTTTTTCTTTCTTGCTATAATTAGAGTCGTGCTGCTTTTTTCGCCCACTTGCGAGCAGGTATATTGGGAGTATTTCCGAGATCTCTTCTGAAACCGTACGGTAAGAGCTGCATGCGCGCAGAGCCATTTTCCTCTGGACGGCTGCGAGTTTGTAGAGATTTCGTTCTTTTTGTATGTTAATGGAACGCCATAGAACATAACGGACTGAACTATAGTGTTAAGTACTCTACATGAGCTGTTCTTTAGTCCCCCTACGTTTGGCATTAGTTGCTGTATGCATGCCATTGTCCACATTCCTTTCCTGCCGCTTCGGTTATTTGCGCCGCAAAGGATAATCCTTTGTCTTTAACTATTCTGAGGTATTTAATGGTTTCCTTCGGAATTATTATCACCTCTTCCACTTAAAATTTTACAGGCCTAAGTTGTCTTTGGCCTGTGAGAAGGACCGCTTCTGACGCACTGATCTTTTCTATTGCGTGGATTGCTATTTGAATCAGCTCTAGTTCTGTTCTCGCTGTTACGACTAGTGCAATATCTTCCACTATGCCTATTATGGTAGCCCACAAAGGTTGCTTCATTGGTAATACTCCGTAGTAAAGCACTTTCCATATCTACTCCAATAAACCTTTTCATAGTTGAAATATTTTTACGCGCATGCGTTAATTTCCAACATGTTTTCTGGCAATTTTCAATCAAAAATAATAAAGTGAATAATAATAAAGTGAAAATAACAAAATGTGTCCGAAACTTTCATATTCCCGGCTTTTAAACAAGGCAGACGTGTATGCGCTTAACTACCCGTAATACGGTCTATTCAGTTAGCATTGTAGCGAATTTATTAAATTAAGTACATTTTAATATAGTAGACTACATAGACAAGACAAGAACGAGACAAGACTAGATACAGATAAGAAGGAGACAAGACTAGACATAAAAAAAAAATTAAAAAACAAGTAGGTATATGGGCTATCCGCATAGTTTACAATTATTTTTTGTGATTTTTTTAAATATTCATCTTTCCAACGATAAGACCCTAGATGCAGGGGTGAGTCCCGTGAAATATTCCTCCTACGACGGAAAGGGAAAATGTGTAAGATCCCCGCGTACGTATACGGGCGAGAGCAGAGAAACTGCTCTGATCGTGTTGTGTATCTAGCGTCTTGAGCGTTATTAGTATACGGGCTACTTTTCAAATTTTTATTCTGTAGAAATAAAGCAAAATTTAAGTTAATGAATACATAACGTTAATTACATAGCTATACGTTATACCCTTAAATAGCCGTAATATAAATATATAATTTTTTTAAAACGAGCCACGTTTGAATTTTGCCGCCATATACCAGTCAATGACGTCAATTGTCAGGTGTTCTGTTGACTAAAATAACAAACCAAAAAATAGGTGTAATTAATTAATTATACTGTCCGAAATGCTAAATCCGTGTTTTACGTGATTCCCAAGTAAATTACTATTAAATAACGTAAAAATAATGTTGTTATAATTTCTGACCTGCTTAAAAAACATTAATTAAGTACATGATAACTAATCAGTCCTAAATAATAAAATTATATTCCTAAATCTTCCCAAAAGATTACTAATTGAATAAAAATAGTTAATTAAAAATGAATTTTTTATCTGTCAAGTATATAGCCGTTTGCCAATGTATTATTTTGCTTAATCATTTATAGCCACTGCGTATAATTTCTTCATAGATAAAAGAAAAAATCAAATTCACTCAAAGTCCACATCTTTTACGTTCTACCGTGAAATAAATAACAAATTAAAAGAAAAAAACCATTACACACTTTTTTCACTTAGATTTTACTTAAAAAGATCTACACGAATCAAACTTGGATTTATTTTACCTTAATATTTCTTTTCCTGAAATTTTAATTTCAGATCAATTTTACACCTTCTTCGAGTTACCCACTTACGTTATAGCAATTAATTTTTATACCATTTTTTTGTCAAAACGATTTTAAGAAAAAAGTTTATTGTACGTCCTTACACTCACAAAAGAAGATAGTAATCTCGCAAGAAATGTCTTATAAAAAAACGCACCAGGATTCTTCAAAAATTTCTTGTTTTATTCATCCCTTAGTGAGAAACTTTTCTCTATCGTAGAGCTGCAGCTAGGCTTGCTGATAATAGTAAAAATATTTGGCTAGCTATACACATAGCACACGACTTTCTCATCAATATTGCATCTACGTTATCACCTAAAATACAACAAAAACAAATTAAAACATATTTAGTTTTGTAAAAAAGCTACAAAGTTATTCACCTTCTGAGACAAAGACGTAGATGGAAGCTGGTTCAGTGTTTGAAGCTGAACAGGTGTAATTTCCAGAATCTGCATCATTTGTATCGCGTATAGTTAATCTACTTTGTGTTCTCATCCCAGGAAAAGTTTCAACAGTAATTCCTCCTCTAGCTGTGTCATAATTGATCATATGTTCATTGTGATACCAGAACACGTATTGTGGTGGCGTTGGGCTCTAAAACATAACAAAGAAAATTTCACACATTTGTTGCTACTAAAATATATATCAAACATTTATTGCAACTTTAATATTTAATTTCTAACTAAGGTTTTTCCCCGTCCGTTTTTTGTTGTGTGTTGTAATGGTATTTGGGTGTTCGGGGATTTCTTCTTCCGGCGATTTTATATTCATGGTGCAGACAAAAAGTTCCGCTGCGCTGAGGGATTCATAGAACTGGGTCATTGAAAACTATCCCTGGGCGCAGTTGAAATAAGGAAATATATAATGTTATCGATTTATATTAAAATCACGGATTCGCGTACCGAAAACTTTCCGATTACGATAAGTAATTGCGTACAGTTTCGAGAGGCTTTCAAGAATTTGTCGAAGTCGTAATTCTATAAAAATTATGTTTTATTTGATTATTACAACGAAAACTAGTAGTTCATAGCAAAGTAAAATAGATAAAAGAAAGTAGTAGGTACGGATCCAGCGTAGACTGGAACAATAATTCATAAACGTGGTCTAAAAAATAACAAATTAGACTAAACTAGTACATGTGGATCGTATTTTTCGGAATGGAATAGGTTTTGTGGATGGAAGAGTTGAAAAGAATGGAATAGTTGCTAAAGGTAGAATAATTGATGAGGGTGAAATTGTATAATGAATTTTGATATTTGTATATGAAAGTGTAATCAGAATTGCGAGCTGCGCGATTCTTGTAGAAACCGCATCAGCTAAGGTTGTATGAGTTGCAAGATGTACAACTCCTACTGCACAGAATATTAACTAATAATGCACCAATTGTCTGAAATCAAAGTGACTTTAATTTAAGGAGTGATATTAGAAATGAAAAGTTCCCAACGTTCATAAAAAGGTTACTATATCTAACGATGTGATATTAGTTACTAAGGTGTACAACATGGACGATAAAAAATCAGCTGTGGAGTTAAAAGTTACTGAAATTCTCACTAAAACTTTGATAACCTTTAAATTGATTAAGTGACATTGATGTTGTCAACTTTGACGTTCAACATAACCAACATATTGTTTTAATCAAGTTGGTATCTTGTGTTTTTGAGTTACCAACATACTCAAACATAATCTCACCAACTATTTGTTAAAGTTACATTGTTGTCTTTTTTTTCGTCAAAATTGCAAGCCTTAGTTACTAACTTCACTTCATCATATATAGTAACCTCCTTTTATGAAGGTTGGCAACTCTTGATTTCCAATATCACTCCTCCAATTATAGTAAGTTTGCTTTTAGACAATTAGCAACACTTAGCAAAATTAAGTTACTAAAAGTTTCACAAAAAAAAATAATAACCAATAAATTACTCAATGTATGTCAACTTTGATTTAATTTTCATGTATTTCTTTATTTTAAAAATCCAGTGTCAATGATATCGGCCATGAAAATTCCAAAATGGTCAAATTGTTTCAATAGAAATATCTATGATCTTAATAGATCTGAAAGAGTTTTTATTATATCTATTGCAGTTTTCGAGTTGTTGCTATTTGAATCCATTAGTATCAGTTCCGGTTTGACTTCGAGGGATGCGTATGTGGTCTGGATTTCTATGGCGCTTTGCTACATGTAACCTAATAGCCTAACCTAGGTTAAACCAACATTTAGCTTTACAGCTTTATCTTATTTTTGATCTCTTGGGTCGCGCTACCGCTTGTAGTTTGTCTTAATTTTTCTTTCGCTTTTCTTTCAGGCTAACAGACTTTGCCACTTTAGCTTATTGTAGATCAAGCTGTAAATGCATGTCTGGTAGACTTTGAAGAGTTGGCCAAAAAATATATTTGCAAGTTTTCAATAAATATTTCTTTGTTAAAAACAATCTTGTGTCAAGGCTATCGACCACAAAGGTACCAAAACGTCAATTTAAATAGAAAAATCTATAATCTATATATATCTGAAAGAAATTTAAAAATATCTGTTGCAGTTTTCAATTTATAGTTATTTGAATTTATAAATTTTTGTTTTGTCCGAGTTTGAAGGTCTTGATTTATCTTCCGCTTAGCAGTGTGCAACCTAATCTAACCGGGGTTAAACCAACGGTCCTTGCAACACTGTCCTATATTGTATCGAAAGCTTGCGCTACGGCGCGTACGTTGTCTTAATTTATCTGTCCGCTTCGCGGTGGGAAACCTTATTTTACCCGCGGTAAACCAACATTCCTTGCAACACTGTCCTATATTGGATCGAGAGTTCGCGCTTCCGCGCGTATGTTGTCTTGATTTAACTGCCCGCTTCGCGGCGGGCAACCTAATCTAACCGGGGTTAAACCAAAGGTCCTTGCCAAATTGTCCTATATTGGATCGAGAGTTCGCGCTGCCGCGCGTATGTTGTCTTGATTTATCTCTCCGCTTCGATTCGGGCAACCTAATCTAACCGGGGTTCAACCAACGGTCCTTTTTCACATTGACCTATATTGAATCGAGAGTTCGCGCTGCCGCGCGTATGTTATCTTGATTTATCTGTCCGTTTCGCGGCGGCAACCTAATCTAACCGGGGTTAAACCAACGGTCCTTGCAACACTGTCCTATATTAGATCGAGAGTTCGCGCTGCCGCGCGTATGTTTTCTTGATTTATCTGCCCGCTTCGCGGCGGGCAACCTATTCTAACCGGTGTTAAACCAACGATCCTTGCAACACTGTCCTATATTGAATCGAGAGTTCGCGCTGCCGCGCGTATGTTGTCTTTATTTATCAGTCCGCTTCGCGGCGGGCAACCTAATCTAAGCCGCGCGTATGTTGTCTTGATTTATCTGTCCGCTTCGCGGCGGGAAACCTAATCTACGAGGGTTAAACCAACGGTCCTTTTTCACATTGACCTATATTAAAACCAGAGTTCGCGTTGCCGCGCGTATGTTGTCTTGATTTATCTGATCTGATGGGGTGAATCAAAACCAGATTAGTCAAGACCAGATATATCAAGACCACATACGCGCTGCCGTGGGTATGTGGGCTTGGTCAGAAAAAATAAATTCTGTATAAAGCATTTTCCCCTTCTCTGAATTTCGTTTTTGATTTTTTTCATTTATAAAAAAAAAATTCGGCCAAACGGTTCGCTTTGGAAAGATGAAAATGACACAACATTTAGATGAAAATGTGCTCTATAAAATAGCGCTAAATGCATGTTTCTTAGACTCCGGAAAATTGGACAAAAAAATATATTTGCAAGTTTTCAATGAATATTTCTTTATTAAAACAATTATGTGTCCAGGCTATCGGCCATGAAAATACGAAAACGTCAATTTCAATAGAAAAATGTATAATCTATATAGATCTGAAAGAAAGTTCAACACATCTCTTGCAGTTCTCATTTTATATTTATTTGAATTTATTAATTTCTGTTACGTTCGAGTTTGAGGGACGGCGGCCGCCGCCAGATAAAATATTTTGCAAAACTAACTAAGAGATATCATAGACTGACTAATTCTCTACAAATGTGTGAAATTTTATCGTTCCACGTTGTGTAAAACTTACAAAAATAATTTTTCAACAAACCCAGACATGTCAATCACGAATTCCGATCAAAACCGAACGCGAAAATTTAAAAATATTCAAAAATTGCGAAAAAATATATTAATCCTTGAAGGATTTCAATGAAACTTATGCTGAATGTGGGTATCCATCAGAGGTATGAGTTGACAAAATTAGAACGCTCCCACTCCAATGGGGACGTCGTGAAGAATAATTTTCTCGTCAACAATTTTATGGAAATATCTCGTCAACGCCACAAGATGGAAAATTATAACCGGGATATCCGTATTTAAGACTGCGATGTCTACAAAAAAGTATTTTTTGCAAATTTTGTAAAAACCTTCGGTTTAGTCGCAAAAGTAAAAAATATAAAATCCGAAAATTTATCCTAGGGGTGCCCCTTCTCTGAATATCGTATTTGAATTTTTTCGTTTGCAAAAAAAATTTTTGGCCAAACGGTTCGCTTTGGAAAAATGAAAATGACACAACTTTGAGATGAAAATTTTCTCTATAAAATAGCGCTAAATGCATGTTTCTTAGACTCCGGAAAATTGGAGGAAAAATATATTTGCAAGTATTTCTTAAAAAAAAATCCTGTGTCAAGGCTATCGACCACAAATATGTCAATTTCAATAGAAACATGTTCAATCTATATAAAACTTAATGGGTTTGTTAAAAGAAAGTGCGCTCTATAGATCTGTGTTAAAATTATTTCATGCAAACCCAAGGAAATGAGGCATATGATTTTTCGAAGACGAAGCAGAAAAATAGACGACATTTTTAAACGCTCGTCATGTCGAGGCTGTCAGCCGCAAAAAGTACATGCAGCACATTGTAATAGGTCTCAATGAGCACTATTCGATTTTAAAAAGAAAAACCGGATAAATTTCGGGATGGCTTTTCCTTCAACCGTCAAGTGGTAGAACCGATCGTTTTTCAGCAATAACTCTTTTGTTATACACGCTAGTAAGTCGCGGAATACAACTATAGATTCCAAACAAATTAAATGTGTAATTTTTAACTATTCTTGTAGAAAACTCGTAATTCTCACCGTTTGGAAAATGGATTTTAAATTACCAGATGACCCAAAAACTTACAGCGTCCCCCATGTAAAATTAGCCGAATTTCAAGAATGTTCAATCAGAAATTTGTGAAACAATAGTTTTCTTTTATAAAATCAGTAAAAACTCTAATCAAATATGGCCGAGCTTACCTTTACTCAGGTAGAAGTGTAAATTTGCTAGAATATTCAATTGTTTCTAATGTAGAATTTACCAACTTTAACAAATCTGAGAAATAAAATTTTCCCGGAAACCATTCACCACGGAAAATGGAAGAAAACTTCTGTGGGGCGGAGTTGATTATGCAACCGTTGCTAGCCACCCCGAATCCTGGCAAATGAATTGCATTTAAAAAATATCCTGGTAAAACGGTTAGCAAAGGAATAATAAGTTTACTCTATCGATTCATGCTAGAAGAATTTATTAAAAATGTAGGGAAATGAAAAACACAAATGTTTGAAAATCAAGTAAACAGTTGGAGGAAGATTTCAAACGTTGGCCACGTCTGGATCGTCAGCCGCAAAAAATGCATGCAACATATTTTAATAGAACTTGATGAGTTATATTCGAATTTGAATCGAAAATGCCGGTAAATATTGAAATGGCTGTTGTTTCCAAAGTGAAATCGTAAAACTAACAGTTTTTCGCCAATAACTCTGTTGCTATACGTTCGAGGAAGACTGGTGTTTGTATCGTTGGCATCTAAATTTAATTTAAAAGCTCCAATTATTCTTACAAAAAACTCGTAAATATTGCGGTTTATGAAGTAAATTTTAGAATTCAAATGTGAACGGAAGCAACTGTTTCTGATGTAAAATGGTCTGAATTTTAAGAATCTGCTAAAAGAAAAGTGTAAAATCTTCGTTTTCTTGTAGAAATTTGTGAAAAATTGCGACTTTTGACGTTGCTATGTGTTGCTAATCAAGAGCCAGAGTCGTCGAAATCAGCAATTTAGAGATTTCAAGATATCTCTTTGAATTTGATTTGAATTTCAACCTAACAATGAGCGAAAAATCAGAATTTTGATTTAAATTCTTTTATTTAATTTTATCTTCTCACAAGAACACGAATAATCAAAAACGGATAAACTTCAACAATGACATTTGCACATAACCTGAGCGAAAATAGTGTCGGAATGATCAGCTGTAAGTGTAAATTGGCGATTCAGCGGCAAGCAATGGTCTTAGTTTTTTTGACCTGGAGTGCGAATCCGTTGATGGATTTGAGAAATTCAAACGCCATACTGTTGGCCTTTTAGCCGGGCATGCACTTCTCAGACTGGAAATATAAATTTTCCTTTTCGCGTTTTTGTTTGTAGAGGTGAAAAAAAGTGACTTTGCGAATTGGGGCCTGCGGAACGTCCTCGGAGGTGCAACGCGCCGAGAGATATGTCGTTAGAAAGTAGACACGTGGGGCTATAATCCCCGAAAAGAGCAATACAATTATAAAACATTTCACCGAATATTGAAGGTTTCAATTTGCTCAATTTTGAAAAAATCGTTTCGAGTTTGGACGGGCGTCGAGACCCCCAAATGCGATCGAACGATGCGTCGTTCCTATCGCCTTATAGACCTTTTCGTTCTATATTCAGAAATCACCACCGCGAGGCCCTGCTATTTAATTTAGCGAATCCCAGAGGATTCTCGCGTACATCTGCAAAATATGGTTTTTCGGGCCTCCCGGCGCCATCCGGCACGCAATCGCAATTAAACTCCAAAACAAACTTAAAGACACTATGCCGAATCGATTGGTGCCGGTCCGGTCCCGATCCGACTGTTGGGTTTTCCAGGAGAGGGATCCCCGCAAATTAGGTGAAAAAACAGCGCGTTTTTCCGATTTTTGTGTTAAAATGGACCCAGAGCGGGAATAGGATGCCGCAGGTCCCATAATCTTCTACCGCCCGTTGCGGGTAAACATCTCGCATCGAATGAACCGGTTTGGAGACACGGCGCTCTTCAATCAAGAGTACGGCGTCCACAGATGTGATGAAAAAAACGTTTTTTTTTCGCTTTTTTTCCGCCGCACCGGGTGAACCGACGGTCGCGTACTTTTCCGCATGACGTCAAAAAACGTGAAATCGACGCGGCAAGAGGAAGCAGTAAAAAAATCGAGCCGCGGACCAACATTGCTCCTCAAAAGTGCTAGAAACGATCTCCTGTTTTTGGCACCTGGAGGACGCCGTGTGGGACTTGCGAGCGGCAGACAGACACGGATCGAAGGCCCGTTAAGTTTTACAACAGAAAATGACAATTTCCCGTTTGGACGCGCAAGAGGAACGGAGTTTTTACGGAAAAAGTGAAAAATTTAAAACGCACCTACAGCCGCCCCCTGCGAGAGCGGAACTTGGTAAGGCCCGTCAAAAAAAAACCTAATTTTTTGTTCAATTCATTGGAAAAAAAAATTTCAATTCATTTAAAAAAAAACAAGACGTAAACCGCATTTTTTGAAAATTTTTCTTAATTTTCAAAAAATCTTGACTTTTGACCCCCTTCGAGTTCAGTGACGGTACCTTACTCGATTAGTATATTTCAACAAACGCCTTTTGTCACCCAGTCTGTTTAGACCAGGCCATATAGGTGAGCCACCATATCCAAATAATTGTAATAAGCGAGGAATGCATAAAAATGGTGACAAATTAAGAGTGTCTTGTGTTTGCTTAATAGAACAATAAGAAGTACTATAATAAATGATTTATATATGACTTAAATATAAATGATATATAATTACTTATGTACCATAATTTTAACTGTCTAATATTCAGTGAAGTTTTTTTTTTAATGGAGCGATGGCCGATGGAATAAAGGATTGCTTGTATTTTATTAGAGCATTTTATTAGAAGGAACTCCATTATTCAAACTCTAAGTTGGATTCGACAACAGTTTTCCAGCGCCGCCAAATTGCAGGACAATAGGGAATATGCAGGACAATATGCATGTTTTTTTTTGTATTTTTACTTTTTGTATATTCACTGTTTACATCGTTATAACATGGTAAAAAATATAAATACTGCATAAAAATGCTGTAATTAAGTTTAAAAAAATATTTAAAATTAAGAAAAATTTTGAGCTGTTTAAACGCCATTTTCGCGCGGTCTGTTGATGACGTCAAAGATAAGTGATCTTTGACGTCATCAACAGATCCATTGTTTACTACAGCTGTTAATTTTTAACTTGACGTTTTTGACGTTTATTTTCTAACCAAAAGACTTCAATGACATACAAATGTAAAAAATACGGACTATGGGATGTTACGTCACTTTTGTTTTAACCAATGGTGTTTTACAAATTTAAATTTCCCTCGCTTAATTTGCACTTTTATTTATTAATTTTAAGTATTTCAAAACATATTAATTACAAAAATATTAGTTTAGTTCAAATGTCCGGTAATTAAAGATTCGGAAAAAAAATATTTGAACCAAATTTAAATTTCATGCATATTTCCTATTACAAGATGGGTTGAAAAATATCATCGAACAGGTTGCAGAGAGAAAAAAGCTAGAAAAGAAGTGAATACTTTGCAAGTTGCAAGGAACAGAATTAAAGAAAATTCAGATGAATCCGTGCGACGTGTATCGCAGCAAGTACGAATTTCACGTGACTCGGTAAGAAAAATATGAAACAAATATTTGCTCTTTCTGATTTACAAATGTCAAAAAGCCCAAAAACTTCTTCTAATAAACCGAAACTCACGTTTAGAATTCTGTGGAAAATTAAAGTGGTAATTGGACAAGGATAGAGGTCTTTCGGACAGGCAATGTGGGTTCAGAGATGGAAGGTCCACGGTGGATGCCGTTCTGAGGGTGATCGATATGGCAGAGAAAGTCACAATCGGCACACGCAGGACACGTAAGATGACAGCGCTGATAACTTTAGACAGAAAAAATGCTTTTAATTTTACAGCCTAGGGAAAAATTATGGAGGAGCTAACTGACCCAGGCTTACCCAAACTTTACCCCATACCTGTAGCGGCTAGTGCGCAGCTACCTTTCAAATAGGAGAATTCAGATGGAATCCGGCGATGAGGTCGTCGAATGCAAAGTAAATAGTTGTATTCCACAGGTCTCGGTTATGGGCCCTACACTGTGGAACAAACTATGAGACGGCGTGTTAAGGCTCGGTTTCCTCGCTGCGGTGGAAATAGTAGGATTCGCCGATGACCTATATAGTTGCAACGGAAAACTGAAGAAAAACTAACGAGAAAGCAAACATCGTCAAAAAGAAGGTCTAAGAAGAATGGCTAGAGCGAAAAAACCTTAATCTGGCCCATGAAAAAAAAAACAGAAGCCGTACTTCTCAAGAAAATAGGACCTTCAAAATTTTAAATTAAAAAAGTAGAGATCACATTGAAACAAGAAGTCCTAAGGAATTGGAAGTACCTAGGTATGACTATTGAACAGAAAGCATCTTTCAAAGCACACCTAAAGAAAACCACAGAAAAAGCTTTATAAAGTTATGTCAGAAGTACCTTAGGCCCACTGTTATTTATACTATTCATCAATGATTTACCTCAAACGCCTATAATTCCTCAACACACTATTATCAACTAATATGAATATGATACGACCATTCTTATTCTAAAGGAAGCTACCCACGATAACTCGATACTCGTAATGCGAATTTGGTAATCAGCTCAATGCTGTTCTGGTTCGTTGAAAATCACACTATTTGGCGGATTCGCAGTAAAATTGTAAAGCAATGATAAGAAAACTGTTTTTAAAGCATGAATTTTGTCTCTTACAAAAAGATGCGTATCCTTAGTAAAATCGAGAGTTCGCGCTTCCACGCGATAGGTGGTCTTGATTTATTGTCTAGGGCAACTTATTGCAATAGCATAAATTGCAACAATTCTCCATATTTTGGATCGACATTTCGCGCTACCGCGCTGTATGTGGCCTTAATTTATTGTCTCAAATACAATAATACATAAGCTAATCAACTTTTGGTTTTTACTCAAATCAAGACAAAATCTGGATGAATAGTTAAAAGTTCAAATTTAAAAAATGCCTTGGAACCCATCCAAAGATTATAAGTTTCCCATTTCCACAAAATGAGAGATTCCCTTGGTTCTCATATCGTGAATATAAAAGTGGAGCATACTGCACAGTAATTGGACGTTCGCTTGATGAAGGTAAAGGCAACCATCAGCGGATCGGCCAGATCGTAACCCAGCCTTTCTGTAAGAGGAAAAATACCCTAGAAATATTTGAAACTCATGCAAAATCAGGATACCATAAGCGAAATTCAGAACTGGCAGATAACTTTCTTAATGTAATGTCTTCACAGGATTTTTCAGTCACCGAGAAATTGTCTTCTGAGAGAAAGAGACAACATCAGGTAAACCCAAAAGAAACTAATTCAGAGCGGATCCACATTACACCAGAACAACTACTGCAGAATGATGGTAATTTTAGAGCCCTTTCGACAAAGATCTTGCTGAGCATTTGGTCATTTCTCAGAAGGATTTCCTTTACACAAGCCCTCAAAAAGATTTAAAACGAAATAATAGACATTTGTGGTAAAATAATTCAAAATAAGATAATTGACGAAGTAAAGAAAGCCAAATTATTTGCTATTCTTACTGACGAAACCACTGAAATCGCGCGTGTGGAGCAAGTCTCGCTGTGCTTACGATATGTTGATTCAATAGATATTAAACACCATAAAATTAAAGAGATGTTCCTCGAGTACATTCCAACTGTAGACGTCACAGGATCCTGTCTCGTAAATCTTATTATTACAGCCCTGAAAAAGCATGGACAAGAATGTTCTCATGTTGTTGGTCAAGGTTACGACGGGGTTACTGCTATGAGCACTGTGCAAAGCAATGTGCTCTTGCTTTTTATGTACACTGTAGTGCACACTCTCTCAACCTTGTTATTGCTGATTCACGTTCACTACTTTTTGTTCATGTCCAAAATTGCTTTGGGGTTGTGCAGCCTGTTGGTTCCTACTTTGGACATTCTGCTCAACGCACTGCCGTATTGAACGAAAAAATTCAAGAGCTCTTACCCCTCGACCACCAAAAAAGCCTGCTCGTAATGTGCGGAACACATTGTGCGAAATGTATTCAGCGATTGTGAATGCTCTTGAAGAACTCTAGTCATAATAAAGAAACATCGCAAGAAGCCGTGCAAATGCTTAACACGCTTCGATCTTCGGAGTTTGTCATGTGCTTGATGATTCTTCAAAAAGTCTGAGCTATACATTGTCGCTATCATATTAATGTTAATGCCTTAACTAAACTCTTGAGAAGTAAAGCTGACGACGAATATCTCTAAAATGGTGGTGTACTCCGAATACCACGTATCGTCGGAATACAGTTAAATCGATCTAACATACTTGCGTCGCATATATGCACGTATTACAAAATAAATTTATTCATCCCATTTCTTGAACATACAAATCAACAATTGCTTGAAAGGTTTACGGCCTTACCCGTATAACTAGTATCAAAATTATCTGGCGTGTTACTTTCAAATTTTGGCCAGTACTAAAATTAAAAAAGCAATTTGTATGTACTCGTCAGTGCTTCCTGAAAGCATCTATGGTTAAAGCAGAACGCGAAGTGAAAGCAGGGAAAGCAGTGATTAGAAGAACCTCCCCTACCACAAAATCTAGTTTGGAATGCCTAGATAAGTGCGATCGCCAACTGTATCCAAATATTTACACATTGCTACAAATTTTGGCTACAATACCTGTTTCCGCTGCTATCCCAGAAAGGATATTCTCAAGCCTAGATTAATTCTCTAATGTGGCTGGGTTTACCACAGGTGATCCCAATTAATTTGGTCCTTTCACTTGATGTCACAAAACGATTGGTAATTTTATTTCTAATCGAACAATCAACTGATTAAACAAGAGATCATCGAAAAAACTGTTTGATATTTTTAATACAGATCGAGTGAACTTTTGGTCTAAAAAACTGCATTTTTTTCCTATTTTGAGTCTGTACTGGACTCATAACAGCACTCATATGCTTGCGGTTATGGCTCGCCGAGTGCGATACAATTTTCTCTATATGTATCGGCGAATTTTTTATTTAGAAATGGCAAAAAAGGGTGCAAAGTCGCAAAAATAGTATAAAAAACACCTTCATAAGGCACTTGCCCATTAGAAAACTCCTCGCTACGCTCGTCGTTTTCTAAACATGAACGCGTGCTGCAAAACCGCGCTTATTAAACTCGTTCTTTAATATACTATTAAACCATTTGTGTGTATGTTATTTTTCACGTGAATATAAATGTCATTTCATGTACATTTTTGTTATTGTATTTTCTTCAAAACTCTATAATTTAGAGAAATTAAAGTAAAAAAAATAATATTTTTCTATTTCGCGTCTGTAATAGACTCATAACAGCGCTCATATGCGTGCGGTTATGGCTGGCCGAGTGCGATACTGTTTTCTCAATATGTATCGGCGCAAAATAGAAAAAATAGTATAAAAAACTCGTTCATAAGGCGTTTTTCGTCCTTGTCGATTAGAAACAGGGACGCGTGCTGCAAAACCGCTTATTGAACTCGTTTTTAGGGTTCCGTACCGAAAACGGAACCCTTATAGGATCACTTTGTTGTCCGTCTGTGTGTCTGTCTGTCTGTCTGTCAAGACCATTTTTCTCAGGAACGCGTAGAGGTAACAAGTTGAAATTTGTATCAAATACTCGGGTCTGCGGTCTCTTTCAGCTGTGAAAAAATCAAACTTGTAAGTCAACGCGATCAAAAGATATGACCGTTTATGTAGCATATTTTGAGATTTCACCTATATCAAAAAAAGGAATCAAAACCTATAGGGTACTTCCCGTTGACCTAGAATCATGAAATTTGGCAAGAAGCGGTGTCTTACAGCACATGTAAAGGGAAAAATCTGAAAACCGTAAATATGTAGTTTAATTACAAGAAAAAAGATCGCATTTTTACTACTAGAAACTTATGAAAATACACTAATGTTGTCGTAGTGGTATTGTCAGGCTCCAGAAGCATATGGGTTTCATACAGTTAGGTCCTCTTCGGTTAGGTCCGAAGGTTAAAAAGTATGTGTTGGCACCAAGCTGTTTATTCTGAATTTTCTTTGTTTACATTTGTTATGCATTTCATCACGTACGCTCTATATACATAATATATACAGGGTATATATTATGTCTAAATTTTGCTTGTTTATAACCGACATGCGACATACTCAAGTCCCGTAACATCATGTATATATTATATTTCGTCTAATTTTTCTTTATAATCTACATAATATGTTGATAATCTACATAATAATACTATACTATAATCTACATAATCTACATAATATGTTGTAGATAATATGATTTAAGAATATTATACTTAAATCACGTACGCCCTATATTTTTTGGTAGTCAATTGCCCAAAAGCAGTCAATTGAACAACTGAATGTTAAGAGTATCGAAATAGATCTAGAAATAGTTAATATATTATATTTATATTAGATCTAGAAAAAGTTAGATCTTAATATAAGTTAGTGAATACCTGTAATACTAAAATAAAGTTTTCTTTTTATAAGTTTAAAAATATTCGCGTTATTTAAAAAAAAAATACCCTGTATACCTTTATACAGGGTATATAGGTATACAGGCAAAATTGAGCAGTAAAAACAAATAGTGAAGTTCCAGAACCCCTAAACACTCATAGTGAATGGGGGATGTATGGTAATAAAATACCCTATATTTTATTACATCGTACGACAGCGACATCTTGAGGTTATGCTTGCAACGGTACTAAGATGGTCGTGGTTTCAGGAGGGCCACTTGTCAAGTTAACTGAATGTGCTTGCTACGTCCTCCACAAAAAAAGATACCTTACTTACAAGTTTGTACAGAACCCTCGGTGCGCGAGTCACAACTCGCACTTGGCCAGTTTTTTTTAATATACTATTACGATTAACTGCAGATATACGGGTATTTTGCGCATGTATGTGACATATTTCTAACATATTTCATTGAGTGTTTCTGCTTATATGAACTTCTTAAATAATGAAATGAATTATTTTGATTTTTGATATTGATTTTCACTAAGCGGACAATACTAGGCAGACAAGGAGACAAGACTAGACAGGCAAGTCTAGATGGGCAAGACTTTTTTTCACTAAACCCCCTATTCCACTTTTAGTATAAGCCACCCCGGTATCGCAATTTTTGCATTCATACAGGGTGGGCAGCCCGGACGGTTAATGAAAACCGCCCTAATTGTCGCTTCCCCGACCAGTAATCGAACCCGGGTCTTCCGCATTGAACTCGTTTTTAGGGTTCCGTACCGAAAACGGAACCCTTATAGGATCACTTTGTTGTCCGTCTGTCTGTCTGTGTGTCTGTGCCGGGTATGGCAGGGTATGTTGTCAACTAAACTACCTAGGAGGACTAGGTGGGCAAGACTAGAAGGACAACACTGAGCGGACAAGACATGGCGAATAAAACAGACTGACCAGACTAGACGGACAAAGCCAGACGAACCAGACCAAACGGACAAAACTAGCTGGACAAACAAGACAGATTAAACTGGACTGACAATACTAAACAAATAACACAGCATAGGCAAGAGCAAACGATACTAAGCAGACTGGGTGAACAAGATTATAAGTTGACAATTCCTTGTATCCTTTAAGGTATTAAAGTATTGCACTTATAATTCATACAATTCTGAGCTATGTTTAAAATTTCAAGACTCTCGCTAATTGGGAAGTTAGTTTAAAATGGATTGCAAAAATTCCTCCGGACGGAACGCACGGAAAGAGAACGGACAAGAGAACATAGATGAAAGCGAGTTAATAAAAACGTGGTAGAATCAGAAGTTTGTTTGCTTTTTTTAGTTTTATTAGTCTACGTCAGTCTCCTGTAGACTGGTAGACGTTTGTCTAGACTTAATAATCGCCTAGTCTAGTCCTGCCTGTCGAATCTCGAATGTCTAGTCTTATCAATTGAATGACATATCTAAAATTTTTTTGTTGTGATTTTAACATTTAAAGACATTTTCTTTTTTGAATTTAAAATATTAATATGTTTTTTTTTGTCGTTGACATTTTTGATGCTCCGTATATTCAGTGTTGTTTTTATCTGTTTTTTTTTACAGAATAAAATATTTTATGAGGGAATAAGAAAGCGGAGAATTCCAGGAAAGTATATAAGGGAATGTCTAGATATCTATATTTTAAATAAATTACAGCTACATTTCAGAATACGCAAATAGGCACGTAGTGCACCAGGTAGGGCGCACTGCATTACGACTATCATATTTTCCCATTACTAAATATTTGCATCGGCGGACCGTGTGAAAATTTTTAAAAAATTGCCCATTGCACACCAGACAAATTGTCCAACATTACCATCAAATACTGCATTTTTCTTCAATTGCACAAATATATTTATTGATAGATTTATTTCACGATAATAACTGTCTACCTTTCTATACATGAAATACGAGGATGTATTAAATGTATTACTACATATATATACCTATTGATTTATTTCAGTCAGAAAAGAAAATATGACTGGTTGTGGGTTTAAGGTTGATAAATAAATACATATGTTTTTAAATTGCCAATTACAAAAGTAACTGATATTTTTAGTAGAATGTACCAGTGGAAGATTTTTAGGTGGCACAGTAGAGAAACTGACATTACGGTTTGAAAGTATATTTAATGTAGTTTTTATATAGAATATTTATAAACGTTTCTAACGTTTATAAGTAATAGTTATATATATATATATATATATATATATATATATATATATATATATATATATATATATATATATATATATAGTAATAATATTGTATTTGAGGTTTTTGCGGATAGATACCTGTGTTGTATTGTTTTCTCGGAGATTCCGCGTTGATGCTGAGGGTTGGCTCTCTTTTCAGAGCCAACCCTCAGCATCAACGCGGAATCCCCGAGAAAACAATACAACACATAGTAATAATAATATATACAATATTTAGATATTCACAAATATGAAATTGTAGTGCTATTTAAGTATCCCTTTTCCAAAAAATGTTGAAGTTGAACGCGCCTGAAAATCGATACATTAAACAGATACAAAAACTATAACACTATAAGAATAGAATACTATAACAATTTAGAATACTAGAACAATTTAGTTATGAAAATATACCAAGTGAACAAGTAAACAAGATAATATACCAAGTGAACAAATAAACAAGACTAAAACAAGAATATGTTTGCTTGCAACTTTGATAATAATTAATCTAAGGAAATCCTTATTGGATTTGGAACTGCTAGTCAGTTTAATATAATAGAATTATTAAAAAATACTTTTTAAACACCGCAATTTCATTAATTTTATTTTTTGACTATGAATAAAAGCGGGGAGCGCTAAACTATAATTTAGTTATTTTCTTAGACTTCCACACAGAAAAAAATCCGCTTTTTAGTGCATTTTATTAAAAAACTTTTACAAGTTAAAGTTAAAGTATTTTCAGCTTTTTAATCTAGTGTTTTTTGTATGAAATTTTAGAACCGATTTTATATGTCGTTGAGTCTTATATGTGATCAATATGTGATCAACCCCGTTTTACTTAATCCGTATGTTAATTAACAATACTCTCCGACATATATAATTACTTTTGATTGGACTACATTTAATATAGAGTACTTAATTAGGAGTACTAATATGGAGTACTTAAGTAAAATTATTTGTTTAAAGTATTAAAATATTGTATTTCGTCATCTAGTAATTTAGTTCTGATCTATGTTTAATTGAAACTTTAAACATAGATCAGAACTGAATTACTGGATGACCAAATAACTTATCGGGAAGTTAGTTTTCCTTTTAGATTTTTCCCATTAAATTTCCTATTAGAAATTTGATTACTTAGTGATTTTGGTGGAATAAGTGGTACGTTTTTAGGTGGTATCCCCAGTAGGCCTATTCCACGTGTAATGTACTATTGCGAAATTTAGCGTTTTCTTCGCTTTGCTATCCTGGATGGACCAGGTTTTGTCAGTTCATCGGCTTCAGTTGCGAGCGATACGCATATATAGAGATTTCTTCCTCTAGGCCTATGGCCTTGAGGTGTTTTCTAAGTCTGCAGTGTTCCGTCTAACAGTATGGGCTGTATGTCCCGTCAGGACTCCTGTCAGAATTCTAAGCTTGTTCCTGTTTAGATTCAGGCAAGCTTTTGATCTTTTCTGGTTAAAGCAGGGGTCGCCAAACTACGGCCCGAGGGCCACATCCGGCCCGCGGACAGATTTTGTCCGGCCCGCGGAGAGCTAGCATACTTGAAAACTCCTTTTAGAGAACATATTTTTTATAGCAAATTAAATTTAGTTTACTGAAGTATTCTAATTTTATGTTGAATAATTATTAATATGACATTTACATTGATATGGTCATGTTGTTATTGTTTTTGTGATAAGTTGGATAAAGAATTGTAATGAGTAAAGACATGTATAATATGCAGAAAATTTAACTTCAGTAAATAATAACTAACACATTATTGAAATGAATCCAACTAACATTTTATACATTTTAAATAAAAACATAACTTATAACAAGCATAATGACATATGAAATACTAATGAGATTTATGCAATTGAGATTTTCCACTGACAATAGTTTGTAGTTGTGGACTAATTTTACTTGTACCAATTATTAAAAGAGATTTAAGATGCTCATCAGTTAATTTAGATCTGTAAACATTTTTTGTGTACTTCATTTTGGAGAAGGTCTTCTCACACAAATAAGTAGTACCAAAAACAGAAAACAGCCCACGAGCAAATTTATGCAAATTATCAAATTGTGTCAGTGGAAGACTCTTATAAAATTCCAACAAAGATGAGTTTTGATATTTGTCAATCATTTCCATTTGAAGTTCCAGGGCTAGGGTTTCAATGTCAGTATCAAAAGGATTCTGAAAAATCTTAATTTGATTCGCAATTGCATCAAAGTCCGAGAAACGAGTATCAAAATTTATTTTCAAAGCACTCAAAGTTTCGATTGCAAAATCGATAGGAAACTCAGTCTCAGTGGTGTGGCTGAATATTTCACATGTTTTAAAATGTGAAAAACATTTACTTCGTAGTTGTGATTGAAACAGTATCGATTTCTTCCGGAATGATTTGATATTAGTGTATAAATCAGGAAGATGCTGGTTTTCTCCTTGCAATCTCAAATTCAGTTCGTTCACATGTTTTGTCAAATCAACATAGAATGCTAACTTCCACAGCCATGCGTTGTTTTGTAATTCACTAAGAGGGCGATGCTTTTCATTCAAAAAAATTTCGATAACTGCTCGAAGTTCAAAAAAGCGCTGAAGGACTTTCCCACAACTAAGCCAACGTACGGCAGTATGATAAGGTAAGTCATTTTCTCCAATCTCTTCAGTAAGTCATATTGTCGGAATTGTCGGTGATTCAGCTTGATAAAAGATCTGACAAGATCTGCCAAAGATCTGATAAAGTTAACAGTTGATATGACTGGTTTCAGAACTTCAGACATATCCAAACATTTTCCGCACAAAGACTGTTGATGAATGATACAATGTAAGACTAATGGTTTTGAACCACCGTCATTTTCTACAGCCTTTGACACAAGAGCGACCACTCCTTTATCTTTCCCACTCATGTTTTTGCCTCCATCAGTTATAATACATTTCAAGTTTTTCCATCGAAGGTTCTTTTGATTAATGGCCATTTCAACTCCTTTAAAAATATCTGTACCAGTAGTTGTGCCATGAATACTATACATATCAAGAAGTTCTTCATGCACTTCATAGCTTTTATCTACTCCTCGAATATAAATCAACACCTGAACAGTATCTGGCACATCCGTTGACTCATCCAAGGCCAAAGAAAACCACTCAACATGTCCATTTTTGTCGAACAGTTGAGAGGATATATTTTCAGCGATGTTTTCTACCCTTCGAGCCACAGTGTTTGCTGACATACTGACAGTTTTTAATAAATTTACCTTTTCAGGGCACATTTCTTCGGCTACTGCAATTATGCATTCTTTGATCATTTCTCCATCGGTGAATGGTTTTCCACGTTTTGCAATTTCAAGAGCCACACGAAAGCTGGCACAAGTTGCAGCCTCTTGTTCAGTTTTGAGTTTTGTAAATGAAGATTGCTGCGATTTCAATCCGCGCTTCATAGCTTCGAATTTTTCTGTCCGCAAACATCCTGTATATTTTGAGTAATTTTGAAAATGTTTTGTTTCATAATGACGTTTAATGTTATATTCCTTGAGAACGGCTATGCTTTCATTGCAAATCAAACATAGCGCCTTGTTACTGGACTCAATTACGAAATACTGAATGTTCCACTGATCTTTGAATTTTCTGCATTCACTATCAATTTTTCGCTTCTTTTCCATACTACTAAATCACACACAAAAGCAACAATTCAAATCAAAATACTGTTATAAAGATGTCTTAAACTTAAACACGCACAAACACGTTTTAAGGAGGTACGCACTATTTTATTTCACAACAGTGTAATAGGAACTGACTTGTGGTTACGCCACTAGCCTTCTTATATATTCCAATTATTGCCATCTAGAAGTGAGTGACACCAGAACACCAGAAGAAGAGAAGACACCAGAACTTTCTGGAACCAACTATATTATTCTGTACGTGCTATTAGCGCCATCTGTTAGCGATAGAAGGTACTACCTATTTCCGCTTGTGTCCACCAGATGTCGTGTCACGTTACTCCTCATGGCTCGTACTCTACGACTAATCTAGAAATTACAGATAATGAATACTGAATAATATGCAGTGTTGCCGTTTTGCGGACTTTAGTCCGATTTGCAGCCTTTTTTAAACGTTGCGTACTTTTTCGGACTTTTTTTTTCATCAGTGGACTATTTCACTTTTTACCACCGGCAACAATAATAATATGGTTTTGGCCCTCGGAACTTACTGGAGTAATCAGTATGGCCCTAAGGGTGGAAAGTTTGGAGACCCATGGGTTAAAGTATCCCAGCATTACTTTGGATTATCTTAGCCCTGGAAGTTCTTTCCAGGTTTCCATCCATTCTTCTCTTATTTTTTCATCTAAGCTTTTGTAGATAGTGTTCATACCCATGCCGCAAAAGGGTTCCGGACCTATAAAGGGATTACAAGATCCCTTGTTTGCTAGGTGATCTGCTTCTTCGTTTCCATCTATACCAGTGTGTCCTGGTACCCAGTATAGCGTTACTTTATTTTCTCTACCAAGCTTGCTTAGCTTTCCCACACAGTCCAGGCATACCAGTTTGGATCTCATGATGTATGAGATAATGACCATGATGGCTGCTAAGCTATCTGACAGGATAGCAATTAACTTTTTGCAATAGTTCCTGTCGAGGTTAATTTGTGCACATTTTTCGATTGTATGTACCTCTGCTTAGAAGATACCTAGGTAGATTCCCATGGATTCAAAGTATTTGGTACGATGTCCAAACACTCCTGCACCAGTACCTTCCTTTGTCTTAGAACCATCCGTATACCACTTGATAGCACTTTGGTCTATGTGGTATGCTGAGTATTCGTCACTCCAATCGGCTTTACTACTACATATTGATGTGTAGTTTCTCTCGAAATGGTATTTGCATACCATTTCGTCTTTCGATACTTCCAGCCAGGGGATCTTGGCAGCGAGGATGTTCTGATCTCTGCTCCAGATTACTTTATCTCTGCCTATTCCTTCCTTGTTGAACCTAACAATCGTTGATCTGGCGGACCCCTCCACTAGAAGGTGCAACGGAGTTAGATCCAGCAGTAGCTCATTGCTCCTGTCGGGCACGATCCCATCGCTCCCGTGACGCACGCCAGTCTTTGAACCTTTTCAAGCTGCTTCTTTATAGAGACTAGCTTGGTTCTACTTCCCCACGCAACTGCCCCGTAAGTGATCGCAGATCTCACTATCATGGTGTACATCCATCGCAGGATTGTGGGGTTACAACTCTACGTTTTTTCCTGCCAGATTTCTGTACACCTTCAGAGCGCGTTTGGCTTTGCCTACCGTTTCTTCAGCGTGCCTATTCCATAGGAGTATGCCAGCTAGTATTATGCAATCTAGTATTATACCCAGATAACCTTATCTCCTGTTCGCATTCTACTGCCCTCCCATCTAACAGTTTGGGCTGTAGGCAGTTTAGTTTTCTCCTTCTAGTAAATGATATCACGGTGGATTTACTCGGGTTGAGTTTCAGTCCCACTGTTTGACACATCTACTAGTTACTTTAAGGCCTCTCTGTACAATTTCACAGAGCTTTACCTCAAACTATGACCCTCTGGCTATGTCATCGACGTAACCTTGACATTTAATGTCAAGGTTACAACAGCGTCTTAAATTATTATATTTGCTTCGTTGTAATCCTTTCGTTCCTCGATGTCGTCATACGTTTGCTTGAGAACAGTCTTCGTTTCTTCTTCTTCATCGCTATCTTGTAGTGGAACTTGCGAATTGTCAGGTACCATTGCAATTCGTACAAATAACGGAGTATTTTAAACCAGTCTATCTGCATGCACAGGTTTCCGATATCTCTCTGCATTTGAAATAAATAATTTTCATTCTTGCTTTTTCCATCCCCATCGCTCTGCATGTTGTTCAACTATATACCACTACTGAACCTGGTGCTTTTAACTAATTAACTAATTATAATGGATAGAAATTGATATTATTTGTACTGTATATATAAAGCATAACAATTTTAGATACTCGGGATACCACAAAAAAACGCGTCACTTACTCTACCTAATGGTGGTATGGAAATGAGCTTATTTTTGGCCAAAACCTGCTGCAGTAGACTTTGCGGAAACTTCTAAACGCTAAGACTATCCATTTTACAAATGAAGGAATTATGGAGGATAATGGAGGAAATTAAATTATAGCACTTAAATTACTTAAATTATAGCAAATTTTCTCTGGTTTAATTTACTACCTACTCCATCGTAGAATAATTCGAAAAAGAGATATTGTCAAAAAAATGTTTTTGGGCGACGTGACGAAGTGAAAATTCGATTCGAAATTGATAAAAATACCGATTTTCAAAACTCTGGGAAAATTTTGATTACGCCTTCAAATCTAAATCTATGTGGCATTATGACATATGCAAACTCTGGAAGTCCAAAAATAGATGAAAGATTTGTTGGATAAAACATAATCTCTCGTATTTGTTCGAAATATATTACAACCAAAATATGATGATTTAAAATAGCATTTCAATTTGTTACGTATCGAATTTTCAGTGTAATAGTAGGAGTAGATTTTCGGATTATATTTCCTCATAAATTCTTTGGAAATCAGTCATTATTTTTATATCTTGATATTAATATACTCTATATATTAATATTACACTCATTACGTATGTGCCTCTATACACCTCTACTCTATAAACCTATATACCAGGGGTTCTTAAACTCATGTAGTCTGATGACCCCCTTCTCAACAAATTTTTATTTGCGGACCCCCTCTTGAACAACTTTCTTTTTTTACGCATCCCACCCTAACTCTAGGCATTTCACGTTCTTCTTTAGACTTAATTTCTTATATATTTTTATTCTAATAAATGGTCATTTTTTATTAGGACAAACATTTTTATTAGGATATAGAATAAAAAAAAAAATTAATAGAAATAGTAGCAAAAAGAACTGAAAAGTGTATAATATATCATCGTCTTCTTGAACGGTTTCCAACCATCTCCATCCATGATTTAAAACCATCACTCGCGGACCCCCAGCATTAACTACGCGGACCCCAGTTTAAGAACCTGTACTCTACACAACTGTATACCTCTTACAGTGTCTTATCTTTAAGGTTATTAGAGTTATTTGCAATTGCTGAATTCCTCGTCGTCGTGCTTGATAATTATTAAAATTATTTATATCAAAGTTTTTTGAATAATAGTCTTAAAAACGAAATGCTTTAAAAGTCTTACAATCTTGGTTGAATAGCAATAAGTCTTACGAACAAATGTAAAGATTAATAACATTCCTGGAATTGATAATTTTGATTAATTAGAATTTAGAAAAACTTGTACATGCCAAAATTACAGACTGGGTTAAATAAATAGGAAATGCAAATTCAATATTTATCATGATCGTTATTACTATAATCGGTGTCCTAATATTCGGATTAATACGGTACCAGATATTTATCTAAGGTATCCTATGTCCCGAATTTTCCGGGACAATCCAGAATTTTCTGTGACAGTCCCGAATTTTCAATACCTGTCCCGATTTTTTAGAACTCGTTTCTTGTTCCCAAATTGTCCCGAGTAGTGCTAGAACGTAAAAGTTGAAATGTCATTTAATCCAGAGGCGGATTAAATGTCAATAGCGTCCGAGACAATTTTATTAGAACAACTTCTATTACGGGTTCGGACGACATAGGAGTAATCAAGTAAACGAGCGCGCTTCGGAGACTTTATATGACTTTATATATATATATATATATATATATATATATATATATATATTTTTTTTTTTTTTTCATTCTTTATATGACTTTATAATATGACTTTATATTTAATATAATTTAATGTAAGTAAATTGTTTCTAGTTCAAAAACTTCAGAGCGCGCCGGCGCGCGCCTTTGTAACCTCGCGCTCCTCTCTCGCCTAGGTACGTGCCTAGTTTGTCTTATGGATAATCCGCCACTGGTAGATTGCAAACTGCGAATACAAGCGTAATTTAATCCTTTCAGTACTACTGGCACCCATTGGCGACGGTCATGAAACGTTCTGTGTGTACTACTGCCTCCAATTGGCGGCTACCAAGAAACGTTCTCTGTGTATTACCGTTGCCTATTAGCGGCATCCACTAAACCTTAAGCGCCAAGCCTGTCTTCTGTGCCTTTCCGTCTGATCCACTAAATAAGATTCTGTCATTCGGATTACACAGTGTCCTGTGGAAAATTTCCTCGTACCACGAATGTTTTACCGCGAGCAGCGCTTCCGTACCGAAACGGTTAATACCCCACTCATATTTATATTTTGACCTACACCACACGGAGGTGAGCTATTTACCACTGATATGGAGCCTGGTAGGTAATAAATTAATGGTTAGTCTGAACAAAACCTGAATATTAAATGACAATGAGGTTACGCCGATGATAAATGACAATGAGGTTATGCAGAAGGTCATCATAGCCAGAGGGAAGTTTGAGGGAAAGCTCTGTGAAATTGCACAGAGAGGCCTCAAAGTAACTAATAGATAGTGTCAATCAGGGGGGTCTGAAACTAAACCAAAGCAAAACCACGGTGGTACCATTTACTAGAAAGGGAAGACTAAACTACCTACAGCCCATACTGTTAGATGGGAGGGCAGTAGAATACAAACAGAAGAAAAGGTATCTGGGTATAACACTAGATAGCAAACTTCTATGGAACAGGCTCGCTGAAGAAGTGGTAGGAAAATACAAACGCGCTCTAATGGTGTGCAGAAATCTGGCAGGGAAAACGTGGGGTTGTAACCCCACAATCCTGCGATGGATGTACACTATGATAGTGGGACCTGTGATGACTTACGGGGCAGTGGAACCAAGCTGGTCTCTATTAGGTAGCAGCTTGAGAAGATTCACAGACTGGCGTGTGTTTGCATCGCGCGGGCGATGGGATCATGCCCGATGCAATGGAGCTGCTGCTGGATATGACTCCGTTGCACCTTCTTGTGGTGGAGGGCGCCAGATCAGCGATTGTAAGGTTAGATTCGTGAGAAAGGTTAGATTAAAATAATCGGGAGCAGACATCGGAACAGCCACACTGCCAACATCCCTTGGCTGGAAGTACCTATAGATGAAATGGTATGCAAATACCATTTCGAGAAAAAACTACATAGAAATGTGTAGCCGATTAGTGCGACGAATCCTCAGCATACCACAGCAAAATTCCATCAAGTGGTATACGGATAGTTTAAGTACAAAGGAAGGTACTGGTACAGGAGTGTTTGGACCTTGTACCAAATACTTTGAAACCATGGGAATCTACCCAAGAATCTTCCAAGCAGAGTTACATGTAATCCAAAGCTGTGCACAATTTAACCTCGACAAGAACTAACGAATTGCTATCCTGTCAGATAGCTAAGCAGCCATCAAGGCGAATAGCTCATACACCATCAGATCCAAACTGGTATGGAACTATGTGGGAAGCCTTAACAAGCTCGGCAAAGAAATTAAAGTAAAGCAATACTTTGTACCAGGACATACTGGTATAGATGGAAACGAAGAAGCCGATCACCTAGCAAATAAGGCATCCAGTAAACCCTTTTGCGGTATGAGTATGAACACCATCCACAAAAGCTTAGTTGAAGAAATAAGAGAACAGTGGATGAAAACTTGAAAAGAACTTCCGGGGCTAAGACGATCCATCGTAATGTTCCTTTATAATAAGATAATGATCCTTGATGAATGAATGAATCAGAAAGTTGCCTGAAATAAAACAGGAACAAGCTTAGAATTCTGACAGAAGTCCTGACGGGACACTGCAGACTTAGAAAGCTCCTCAAGGCCGTAGGCAGATGACAGATGACAGATTATGTGGCTCAGCAAAGGAAACCCCTATAGATCTGCTCAAAGACTACGGAGACTGCTCCGCAAGAGACAAATCTGGTCACCTTAATTTAACAAATAATGCAAAAACGTAAAATTGCACAGAAATTTGAGTAAGAGTTCGCAATTGCAGTTTTTTAACAACGTTTTAATTAACTCGCTTTGTTGTCGGTTTACTTGTAGGCTTTCTTTACGTTCGTTCCGCTCGTAGGAATATGTTCAATCGATTCTAACCCTTGCGTCCCTGAACGTTAATAATATTTTAGAAATAGAATAAACCTCATGTTTTGTAAATTTTTTGATAAATAAACACAATATATCGACCATGGATTGAATTGTCCCAAGAGATGAATGGTACACATACCTTATCTTATCTACTGTTCTTGTCTAATTTCGTGGAGACTTTCCAACTCTTGACAGTGAATCTAGTCATCTTGTTCACTATTGTCAAAAATTTTGTCGAACATTGTCCAGTCTTGTTGTATATAGACTAGACTTGTCCAGACTTTTCCAGTCTATTATTGTCTTCTAAATGGTTGTTCAGTATTGATCTGTGTTTTGTATTCTGCTCAGTAATTCAGTATCGATCACGTTATCAATCATATATGTTCGGTCTTGTCTGGTTTCGCCTTGTCTAGGCTTATTTGGTTGTGATCTATTCTGGTCCAGCCCTTTAGTGTCCTGTTCTGTCTTGCATTGTCGGTTATTATTCACAACAACAATATTTGTCTTCTTACATATAACACACACGAAAAAAATGCCTGGCAGATTTTCGAAATTTCAGTGGGACATATGTGTACCATTCGGGGCGAAAGGGTTAAACTAACTTACCGATGAGCTACAGACTTGAAACATAAGAACTAGATATCTTTGCTTACTTAGAAGCTTTCTTAGCACACAACTAACCTAACCTCACAGATTTGTTTAAGCATCCGGACTACATTTAGTAACATTTTTGTCGTGTTTTCTCGGGTATTCCGGGTTGATGTTGATGGTTGCTTCTGAGAAGAACCCAAGGTTTTCGCTTTTATTCTTAGTTGACTCTAAATAAAAGCGTGGAGCGCCCACAATCTCTCTTGGCCTTAGGTTGCTCTAAGGGATTTTGCCCGACTCTCTCTGCCTATATTTATGCCGGCGTATGTATAGGGAGCCCTTACATTTTTTATCGTGGGTGGCGATCCACTATTAGTGGAGGTTTCGTATCAGATTTACTGTGATGGCTTTGCCAGAGCCATGTACAGGAGTACGGTGGCTTATTTTTTCATACTTATGCTCCAGAATTTGCCCCGGGACTTATGGCTTAGTAATGTGACACCTTGACTACTAGGCCACCACCGCCCCACAAAGCGCCCACAAAGATAGCGTCAATCTATTTTACCGCTCCACGCTTTTATTTAAAGCCAACACGCGAATAAATATGTTTTCCGTTTTAGTGCGGATTATTAATTACTCCGTTTTTAATTAAAAAAAAACGTATGCGGTCAGGGGACCCCCGTCAGGAACGAAGTTCCTCGCGCATTTAACAGAATCGAACAACTTCTCTTTTAATATTTGAATATGTAAAATTCTTATAAGAGATGAAAATAGGCAATTACCGTCGCCTATTTTTTAATTGCCTCTCTATAATGTATTAATTACTTTTGCCTCTCTATAATGTAATATAGTTAATAATAATTAACAGGTCTGTTAATTAAGACAAGTTGCTTTATACTATCAAATGACAGCACTTTAGCCATTTTTTGAAGCATCGAATCGGTAAGTAGGTAAGATAGTGAGTGTAAATCCTAGTTAAACAATTGGCTTATAAAATTGTCAATTTCATGAGCTACACGTATTAGATGAACAACTCGAACTACCGACAGGTCATGCAATGGCTCAGTTTTACACAATCTGACTTATTTTTCACTATATGACTACGACATACATATATAAATATAGTAAATATCAATCACTCGAATTACATGTACGATAAACATATGTAAACAGTTAACAATTGCTTCAAATTATACAGTTTTTTTTTTGATTAATTTACTTTTTTTCAGTATTTTGTATATTTTCTTGGGTTTCCATTTCTCTAAACCTAATTCAAATAATGAGTATAATATTTATAAATAATATAACTCACGTATGATTTAAAACATCAAAAAACAAATACGTTTGAACAAATTTTGTTTCTTGTTTACCCTTATTACTCTTTACCCTTTTTTTACCCTTATTTTCTTGTTTAGTTTTAAGGTTATAAACCACGCTCGTCTGTCATTCTGCGAGAGAGAGAGAGAGAGATGGAGTACGCATTATAGTAATATGCACTGAGAGAAAGAGAAAGAAAGGGAGCGCGCGCGGTATAGAAATATACAGTGAGAGAAAGAAAAAGAAACTAACGCGGCATATAACGAAAGAGAGAGCGCACGGTATATACACTGAGAGATAGAGAAAGAAAGGAACGCGGCCTATAATAAAAGAGAGAGAGAGCGCGGTATAGAAATATACACTGAGAGAAAGAGAAAGAAACTAACGCGGCGTATACGTTTTCTGCCGAATCGCTCATACCGAGACCTCCCTAAAGGAACTTCGTTCCAAAATGCAGTTTTTAAAAAGTTTATTTTTATAGGTATATTTTATTAATGGCCAAATTCTAGTAGATTTAATTATAAACTGCATAACCCGCAACAACAACCGTAAAGGGACATACATAAAGTGACCACATTTTCATTCAAACAAAGCGGGACAAATTGGATGAAATGAGAATTATAATTTAGTTATGAAAGCCGAACAATAATTAAAAAAAAATGTATCTGCTCATCCACCAAAATGAAAACTCTAATATATTATTGTATGTGAAGGATGCCATTATTATAATCGTGTACAAAAGTAACCAAATCGTGCGTAAAAATCCAATGTACATCAAATGGAGTTTCATTATTAAACGATTTCTGTTTGTTATTACTATAGCAACAACGTGCGTCACTAAACAAAAATATAGACTTAGTGAAAATAAATTTTCTGAATGCACTCATTGCGATTACATAAAACTCGCACCTCATGCAAAAAAGCCCTTCTTCACACACTTGTATCATAAACTACTATTATTGTATATATTCATGTACTTGTCTATAAATATACAAAATGTATTTATTATTAATTATTGGTAACTATAAAAATATTTGTAAAAAACAATAATTTGAAAATTATGATTTTTGAAATATACTAATCGAGTAAGGTACCGTCACTGAACTCGAAGGGGGTCAAAAGTCAAGATTTTTTGAAAATTAAGAAAAATTGTCAAAAAATGCGGATTGTCGAATTTTTTCCAATGAATTGAACAAAAAATTAGGTTTTTTTGACGAGCCTTACCAAGTTCCACCCCCACAGGGGGCGGCTGTAGGTGCGTTTTAAATTTTTCACCTTTTCCGTAAAAACTCCGTTCTTCTTGCGCGTCCAAACGGGAAATTGTCATTTTCTGTTGTAAAACTGAACGGGCCTTCGACCCGTGTCTGTCTGCCGCTCACAAGTCCCACACGGCGTCCTCTAGGTGCCAAAAACAGGAGATCGTTTCTAGCACCTTTGAGGAGCAATTTTGGTCCGCGGCTCGATTTTTTCACTGCGTTCTCTTGCCGCGTCGATTTCACGTTTTTTGACGTCATTGCGGAAAAGTACGCGACCGTCGGTTCACCCGGTGCGGCGGAGAATGTAAGCGAAAAAAAAAACGTTTTTTTCATCACATCTGTGGACGCCGTTCTCTTGATTGAAGAGTGCCGTGTCTCCAAACCGGTTCGTTCGATGCGAGATATTTACCCGCAAACGGCGGTGGAAGAATCTGGTACCTTCGTCATCTTGTTCCCACTCTGGGTCAATTTTAACACAAAAATCGAAAAAACGCGATGTTTTTTTCACCTAATTTGCGGGGATCCCTCTCCCGGGATACCCAACAGTCGGATCGGGACCGGATCGGCACCAATCGATTCGGCATAGTGTCTTTAAGTTTGTTTTGGAGTTTAATTGCGATTGCGTGCCGGATGGCGCCGGGAGGCCCGAAAAACCATGTTTTGCAGAAGTACGCGAGAATCCTCTGGGATTCGCTAAATTAAATAGCAGGGCCTCGCGGTGGTGGTTTCTGAATATAGAAAGAAAGGGTCTATAAGGCGATAGGAACGATGCATCGCTCGATCGCATTTGGGGCTCTCGACGCCCGTCCAAACTCGAAACAAATTTTTCAAAATTGAGCAAATTGAAACCTTCAATATTCGGTGAAATGTTTTAGAATTGTATTGCTCTTTTCAGGAATTATAGCCCCACGTGTCTACTTTCGAACGACACCAGTCTCGGCGCATTACACCTCCGGGGACGTTCCGCAGGCCCCAATTCGCGAAGTCACTTTTTTTTCACCTCTTCAAACGGAAACGCTTAAAAGAAAATTTACATTTCCAGTCCAACAAGTGCTTGCCCGGTGAAAAGGCCAACAGTATGGCGTTTGAATTTCTCAAATCCATCAACGGCTTCGCACTCCAGGTCAAAAATACTACGACCATTGCTTGCCGCTGAATCGTCAATTTACACTTACAGCTGATCATTCTGACACTATTGTCGCTCAGGTTATGTGGAAATGTCATTGTTGAAGTTTATCCGTTTATGATTATTCGTGTGCTTGTGAAAAGATAAAATTAAAGAAAAGAATTTAAATCAAAATTCTGATTTTTCGCTCAATGTTAGGTTGAAATTCAAATAAAATTCAAAGAGATATCTTGAAATCTCTAAATTGCAGATTTCGGCGACTCTGGCTCTTGATTAGCAACACATAGCAACGTCAAAATTCGCATTTTTTCACAAATTTCTACAAATTTCGACAAGTTTTTCACTTTTCTTTTAGGAGATTCTTAAAATTCAGACCATTTTACATCAGAAACAGTTGCCTCCCTTCACATTTGTATTCCAAAATTTATTTCATAATCCGCGATATTTACGAGTTTTTTTTAAGAATAATTGGAGCTTTTGAAGACTCCAACGGTACAACACGCGTCTTCCTCGAATGTATATCAACAGAGTTATTGGCGAAAAGCTGTCAGTTTTACCATTTCACTGAGGAAGGAACAGCCATTTCAATATTTATTGACATTTTCGATTCAAATTCGAATACAACTCATCAAGTTCTATTAAAATATGTTGCATGAATTTTCTGCGGCTGATTCGTGATTCGAATAATTTTACATGGGGGACGATGTAAGTTTTTCGGTCATCTGGTGATTTAAAATCCATTTTTCAAACGGTGGGAAGAGTATTCTACAAGAATAGTTAAAAATTACACATTTAATTAATTAACTAAATTTTTTTATTAAAAACAATAAGATTTTCTTTCACGGATTTATGATCATTTATTAAAATTTCTCACATGAATTGGTAAAATTATTTTTTACGCTTAATATAGATTTTAAAGTCTGATGTTCAACTGCTTTTTTTTAGTTGTCCATATTTTACTTAGTTAGTTGTCCATATGTTACTCTCCCTTCCAGCAACAAATGTATTCTACCATTCTACCGTATTTCAAACTATTTTTACTACCATTCTACCATTTTCAAAATATTTTGATAAGCTTAATGAAGTCGGAACATAGCCTGAATATATAAATATATTCAACCTTTCTGCAGCTCTATAACATGAATGAATCTTTATACCTTCGTGGCACTCAACCAAAACCAGAAAAATAACATTGTTTTTTAAGATCATGTCTCTCCGATACCTTAAGTGCATTAAGTGCCATCTGTAGACGCGTTTCGAGATTTATCTCTCATCGGTACAGCTTTGCTTTTATGAACAACAATTTGTAAACCATTCACTTGTTGTTCATAAAAGCTAAGCTGTACTGATGAAAGATAAATTAAACATTAAACGACCGGATTTTCTGAAAGAACTATGAATTTTTTATAATAACTGCTTGAAATATCTTGAAGAATTTAAGTTCAATTGCTGGATTTTTAAAAATTTCATTGGGTGACACTAAAAAAAGGAGATGTTATGGGAATATGTGAAAAAGCCTTATTTTATATATTATAGTACATTTAAATTAAGAAATAGATAAAGAATAGATAGATAGCAGATATTTTCTAAAAGCGGGACATTTTTAAAAATCGGCGGGACGCGGTACTGTCCTCCAAAAAGTGGGACTGTCCCACCAAAATCAGGACGTATGATCACTTTAGACATAAATGGCTTATGAATAAATATTTGTTTAATCATGCACGAAAATTTTCGAATAATCCAAATAGTGATGAAAACGAGCTAGTGAATCAAGATTTCTTTTTTTTTTGGCAGGTTAATTAATATTAATGGTTTCTTGAATGTTCCTTGTTTTAATAGAAAATAATGATGTGTAATGACGTAGTATATTCCTAATAACCCATAACATTACTAATGATCCATTGTTGTAATACATTGTGTTAGTGCCCTTTTGATGCATTAGGTTAACGACTTGATTATATGTCAAACGGACATCTCTTGACTGTGTTACTGTTCAAACTATGTGTTGATAGCGTTTAATTTACTGCAAATTACCAAACTTAATTACTTTCACCCACGCAAAATTCATATTTTAAAGAAAATATATTTACGTTCAGTACGTTTTAATTGAAAATATAGCTTATAAAATGGAAGGTATAACGGGAAATTTACTTGGAATAGAAAATACATACTATAATTTAATTTACAATGAAGTTTATTGTTGCGGAAATAAATATTAAGAGTGAAAATTGAAATTTTGTAAAGTTTCATGCAAGTCATAAAGTTTTCATTATTCCATTTGGACAAAATTGTGTAATAAAAATGTGTGGGAAAATTTCACGAATATATATTTATTTATATGTTTTATTTTTTTAGCAGTAATTGGGTTTGAATATACATTTTGTTGAACGTAGCTGATGCATTTTAGCCGTTTCCATAATTAAATTGTAATTTTTTTTTATTTCGGTTTTTGTACCAATTAGTGATATAGTTGGTGTAATTTATCAAATTGTTTCTGTATCAGTTCATTCGAAAATCGACAAATTCATTTAATATTAAACTTGTTGAATAAATAAAAACATAAAGTTCAATATCTGATTTATACAAAAATATCTAAAAACAAAATTTAACTTTTTCACTTTTATGGGATCGTCCATTAATCACGTGAGGCTCGACAGGGTGGGAGGGGGTTTGTGATGAATCCCGAAATATCACATGGGGGGAGGGGGGTGTAGTGAGATATCACGTGTATTTCTTTTTTCGGTGAACGCGCGATTTTTAAACCGAAAAACGCCGCGCGACTTGTACCAAAAAAATACACGTGATTTTGGGAAGGGGGAGCCAAAAGGGGGAGTGGGGGCTTAAAAAGTTACTAAAAAACATCATGTGATAAATGGACCCCTATTTAGATTCACAAATTCCAAATTGGTGAGATTTTAAGAATTCTTGATTTACTCTGCGTAATTAAGTATCTTACTTGTTTAAGTATCTGGCAACTTGAAATGATTGGAATCAATCATCAATTTAATTTGTTTTGTATATCTATTTTCGTCGTCTTATCCAAAATAAGCATTACGATAAAAAAGAACTTGGATCAATGACAAGAAAACGAGAAAAATATTCAGATTTCTGATAAGATATTTACTAAGATAAGATTTTCAAGCGTCTATCGTTAATTATATTTGGAATAATTGCGTCTGAAAATGCAAATAAAACTCAATGATTGATGACGTTCATAAAGTGGATCGAAGGCGAAGGATATTATCCTTCACTTCCATTACCATTTTCTTCTACTTGCCACTCGAAGAGCCTTGAAGTCTTTGGGAATTTCTGAAAAGTATTTCATCAACTGAAAATGGAATATTCCATCATATATTGGTATGCATTTATATTTACGCGGATAAATTTCTCTTCACACATTTAAAAGCATGAAAATCCATGCCTCGACGCACATATGAAAATTTAATTATGTTTTTACGCTCGGGTCAAAAAGTACGTGTGTAATATGTTTTATGGGAAGGTGCATAAAATAATCCTATTAGTTTAATTACAAAGTAAATAAAATAAGTTATTAGCTTTAAAGTTCGCTTCAGACAGAAACATGCTATAAAAAAATCATATTAAAAGTTTAAAAATACTGAAAAAATATTTATATATAATTTATCAATATTAATTATATTATTATTATTATACACGTTACAGGCCTTTTATCAGACCACGCAAACATTCAGGACTACTTGTTCTTCCTGTTCTTCCAGTGCTCGTTCATTCTTCCACTAAAGGCTCTCTTTCTTTATTCAGTCCACTTTGGCCTTTCGACTTTATACTTGCCGCAGCGACCCGGTGGAGTGATCACGCGGCGTTCATGCGATAGTTCGTAGTATCGTTGTAAAAAGCCTGTTTTACACTGCTTTGCCAAATTTTACTTAAAAAAAAAAATTTATATTAATTAAAAAAAAAACACTTGAAAAAGCCTGATTTATGGATAAAATGTGATCACTAATTATAACTAAGACAGCAACACTGAAAACTCGAGAGCACGTGGCATACAACCGGACTGGTCGACTGCTTTAAAGTTTCGGCTGCGTGATCTACGCTTCAAAAGCGTTTGCACTGACCAATCGGAAATCATCCCACGAAAATCACGTGAAGATCACGCGAGTTTATTACTTCATTGGGTGGCTGCGGCAATTATTGGTGCTGTTTTCTCTGACATCACTTCGCACTTGTATACCTGTGCCTAAATACGCTTTTGTCTATGATATCCGCTGAGTCTATCTGTGCACTTTCCAGATCAATTTTGACTTGTGCGATCCAGGGTGTAGTGGTCTTAAGGCCCTTGATGTACCTGAGGATTCTGTTGGTGAGTCTGGTCTGAAGAAGTCTGCTGATGTGTCCATAAAATTTTAGTCGCCTCTTTCTAATGTCCGCTGAGATGATGGAGAACTTCTCTGTGGTACTCATGGAGTGCAGCCTATAGCCTTCGTCTGTGAGTTTTGGTCCAATAATTTTCCAAACGATTTTTCTTTCCCGATTGAGGGTGTTCTCAAGGTCGGTATTTGTGTGTAACATCAGTTTCACTGGCGTATAGCACCTCAGGTTTGATTACTGTGTTATAGTGATGAATTTTGGTGAAGGTGGATAGACTTTTTTTGTTGTAGTTACCCTGTGTTTTGTATAAGGCTCTCTTCATTTTCAACAACCTAGTGCTTCGCGCGATTTTCTCTTTTCATGTTGGTTAGATCACTTCACCTAGGTACTTAAAGTGTGTGACCCTGTTGATTATTCTTCTTAATTTGTTTCACCCAACTTTGGTGTACATGATCATCACAATCAAGCATTTTTTATTGTTTCGAGCTTTCCTTTTAGCCCAGTATTACCTCATCCTTTGAGAACTTGCTTCCCTTTCTTCGGCAGATATGTGGATCGTACGCTTTTGTTTGATTTTAACTTGGAACCGTTGCTTCTTATCCTTGGTGATGGTTTTGGCTCTTTTGTCCTTGAGCATGGTGTCTGTAATTTGGAGTTCTACGAGGTCTTTCTCAGTTTTCTCAATCCAAAGGGGTTTTGTTTTTTTATTACGAAAGTGGTCGAAGATCAATTTGATAAGCCTATTTGAATTCATTAAGAGGATCATCATCATGGCCTTTTGGTGATCCAATCTTGGATGTAGGCTTCCTCCCTCTGCTTCCACTCTTGGCGATCTTGTGCCCGTCTCATCCAGTTTCGACCTCTGTGCCGTCGAATGTCGTCCATCCAGCGCTGCGGTGGTCTGCCGCGCCTTCGAGTATCCGCTCCGTTTTTTTATTGTGTCCGACAGTTTTTCAGTCTTCCGGTAAAGAGTTTCGTTCCTGACATGGATTAATTTGTTGTTATGAAATTTGGGGCCTAAGATTTTGCTTAATATCTTTCTTTCCTTGACCTCCAGAGAGAGACTTATTGTTATAAGTGTCCTTCGTAAATTGGAAGGCCAATTCAACTTCTCCTAGATTCCATTGCCTTTTCCTTCCATTTCATTCCATTCCCCAAGATATTTGAATTCTTTGACGATGTCTATGTATTGGTTGCCTACTTGAAGCTTGATTGGCTTTTGGTGGGTTTTTTATGTTCGTCATTATTTTGGTCTTAGGCTTTTGCTCTTGGCTGCCCGCGTCTCCGCCACGTGGAATCGTCCTTCCGGCGCTTCGTCTAAGGGAGGGAAATGGGAATAAAAGGGTAAAGGAATTCCCTTAAATTGGCGTCCTTGGAACGTCCGGCTCCGCTTTCAGCCCTTGGGCTTGTGATCACCCCTGGTTAGTTTGGATGGGAATTCGAATTATGCACATGTGCCCGTTTGCGTGGATTTCGCGTCTTTCGTTCGCACTCGCCGAGCGTGTTTTGTCGACTCTACGCAGCTAACTGATTAATTTAATCTATTCGCGAAAAAGTTAATAAATCGCGCGACTTCGACACCGATCGATACACCCGTTTCCCCGTCTATCGATTCGAGCCGAAGTTAATCCAAATAAATGAATTGAAAAATCTGGACGCGCCAAATTGGCGCGAACAAGTTGAGAAAGCCCATCTCCTTGCCGTACACCTGTTTTAATCTCAAAAAGGGTGGAGAGCTCCCGCATGAATTTAAATTTGAAGAATCTATTCTAGATTGTGTTTCTCTGATTAGGTTTCTAGTTTTGTTATCGAGGTCTAGTTGTTTCAGGACCGAGAATAAAGATACCCTATCTATAGAGTCTTATGCCTTTTGGAAGTCAATGAAAGTGATAACATACAATTTAGCCCGTGATTTTTTGGTAGTTCATGTTTGAGGGTGATAATTTCTTCCGAATAGGATCTCCCTTTCCTGAAACCCGCTTGGCATTCCCCAAGTTGATGGTCTAGTTGAGGTTCTGCCCCGTGTAGTAGGACTGTGGAGAATATCTTGTATGTTACGTCTAGGAGAGATATCCCTCTGTAGTTGTTAGGATCTATTTTGGATCCTTATGAAGTGGGCTATTTTCCAGTCATCTGAGATTCTATCATGCATCCAAATTACTTCAAATATATTTATGAGAGACTCTATAGCATTTTCGTTACCATTTTTCCAAAGTTTAGCTGTGATTTGATTTTCTCCTGAAGCCTTATAATTTGGATATTATTGAATGGAATATATTGGATATTATTGAAGATTGGATATTATTGAATGGAGTTCCTCAATGGTTCAAGGTTCTGAGTCAGGTTTGGTTGATGTGGATATATGAAAGTCCATCTTTTCTATGGGTTCCTCACAGTTAAGGAGATTTTCGAAATATTCTGCTAATACTTTGCAGTTGTCTCTGTGGTTGTGGGCAGCATTTCGTTCTTTATCCTGGAGTTGTAGAATTTGGGATTGTACCCCCTGTTGATTATTATTTATATTATTATTATTATTATTATTTATATTATTATTTATAAATTATATAATTTTTTTTAATTTACTACCAATATGGATCAAGAGGGTTTAAAACACTGTGGCATATTGGCCTATTGTATTTCCCCACATTGTTACATTCATGCAAATAGGTTCAGCCCCTGTATTAGGTCTAGGTGTTTATGTGCCATGTTATTCACGAGGATCTCTTTAGCTGTAATGTTAAGGTTGTGTCTCCTACGTTCAACTGCATAATGCTTCATCTTTCCAGATATCCATTTTGTGCAGATGTTCTCGTAGAGGGCAGTATCCTGTGAGTAAGCCTGCCACAATTGTAATCTGCTTCTTTGACAGTTTCAGAATTTCAGGTGTTAAAGCGTCCGATACATATTCCAGCATTCGGTTGCTGTGTTTCTGACCGTTTATTTTGTCCCACAGTAGCCAGTTCTTGGTTGCTACCTATTTACAGATTTTGTTTCGGGCTATGCTTTTAGTCAAAGTAACTCTGATACTTATTGAAACTACTTAAAATGATGCGTATACCAACAATTTGCATGGTTAGATAATCAGTAACTGATGCTTAATGAACCTACAAAATCTTTTCGACATCTGTTTCAAGAAACAAATACCCCTTATGGTACATATGAGGCGCTTTTTTAGAGAACTTAGTTTTTTATAGAACTTTGAACTGAAATGAAACTCATAAAATTCATGTCAACGGCCATGGTATTGGCGTTATTGGAAATACATGGGCATGGAAAGCCATCGGCCATGGTATTGGATTTATTACATTTTATGCCATTATTTTCGATTTGCATGTTCTATTCCATGATTAGCATCAGAGATCAGGCATTGAGTTTTATATCAATTCGTTCCATCCACAATGAATTGAAGTACATTCTTCTTCTTCTTCTTTCGAATAGGCCTACTTTGGACCACTCTTGTTCAACTGTTGGGCTTTGACCTTTGCCCAGTATTGTCGCATCTTCTGCCGGTGTAACTTCTTTCCCTCTTCTGTCCAGGAGGTACCTTTTTTTAGGGGGAATTGAAGTACATTATAAATTATAAATATCTCTTATAATTGTTAGGGATTATTATGATCAACATTTGTTGCGAGCAGCTCCTCAACAAATGCATATAGCGCAACTAGCTTTAGTGCGCATTTACTGTAGCCACTACCATGGGCGTCCGCTAGGGCTTTACATGAGATGGCACGAGAGTTCCTCTGGCTTTTACACGATGAGACGAGAAAAATATCGTTCTCGTGTGAAGCCCTAGCGTCCGTACAAAATATGTTCAAAACATAAAGACAAAACGCCGCCCGATAAAACAATCCCGATAATACAGCGCCGGCGTCAACGTGTTAAATATGATTAGGGGCATATGGTCACCGCGGCTGGTTCGAATGAAGTGCTATCTGGAAGTACAATTTTCAACCACTTATTCGAGCAACCGGGGCCGTAAATCCACAATAAAGCGGCGAATGTTGGCTCCCAGCAGATTATTAGCGTTCACTAGCGACTTTACATAGCCCCACAGAATGTAAGATATCACACGACCGTGGAGGCCAATTCCCGTGTCCGTTGCGTGAGGTTATGAGGTCAGCGAATGTTTCCAGCAATAAATTGATTGTGTCGTGCGCTGTATGTATTGTTGCGCCGTCTTGTTGGAACCAAAGCTCCTCCACATTAACGCCATTCCATTGGGGAATGAAAAAGTCAGCAATCATTAATCGATAGCTCTCCCCATTGACTGTCGCGTGCTGGGCGGCACCATCTTTAAAGAAATATGGGTCAATGATTGCACAAGCACATAAAGCACACAAAACAGTGTGTTTTGTGGATGTAACGGGGTCTCAATAATGGTTTCTGGATTTTCCTCGCTCCAAATCCGGAAATTTTGTTTGTTTACATAGCCATTGAGCCATAAATGAGCCTCATTGCTGAACACATTTTTTAGGTGAAAATGAGGATCAACAACAACATTGTCGTTGGCTCATTCTCCGAGCATACGACGCATATGATGGTTACGCGGTTTCAGCTTTTGCACGAAATGTATGTTGTAAGCTCGTAAACAGAGATCTTTTCGTAAAATCTTCCATATGATGGATGGACACAGCTTCAATTGCACGATGGCGAATCGACTCATTCGGGTCCTCCTGAACCTTACGCTCCACAGCAGCAACAACATCTTCGGTGCGCACTGTACGACGCGACGTCTCTGCGGATGCACATTATCAATCAGACTATGCGTAGTGCGAAAACGATCAATGGTTTTTCGAATAACTTGCTCGGATGGACGATTATGTCGACCGTAACATGGACATAGCGTACGGTAACTTTTGCGAACTGAACCACGCCTTTGGAAGTAAATTTGCACAATTTGCAAGCGTTGTTCTGGTTTAAGTCTATTCATGATAAAATGGCAAAACATACTGAGCAGAAATCAGCTGTAACCTATCAAGTTGACTGTCACTATTTTCAAATCACAAATTTACATTAATAATAAATTCGCCAAAAGAGCCAGAGTAAATGCAACCTGAATGCGGTGGAAGGAGATCACGGGTGTACTTTGCGACAAGAAAATGCCACTTCACCTCAAATCCAAGATATATCAGACAGTGATACGGCCTGTTGCGCTATATGGAGTCGAATGTCGACCATCTGACAAGATTTCTGAACGTCATCTACATGCCATGGAAATGAGAATGCTTGGTTGGGGAATGGGCATATCCCTTATTGACCATGTCAGAAACGACACAATTCGAGAGCAAATGGGTGTCGCTCCAATTGTGGACAAAATGAGAGAGAAGCGACTCCGATGGTATGGCCATGCACTGCGAGCAGCTCTTGGTACTGTGGCCCTCCAACTCTGCCCTCCATTTTGAGATTGAAGGCCAACGTCCCAGAGGGAGACTGAATCAGCGATGGCAAGACACGATAAATAACCTGACCAAAAAATCGTAGGCCTAAAACCAAATGACGCACAAAATCGTGCAAAATGGCGGTCATTGACCAAGAAAGCCAGGGTCCTGCACCAGCAGGACAACGCTAAGAAGAAGATTTCATTCGTCAAATATATTAATGATTCAATTTTTTCCTGCAAACTTATTTAAATATTAACACTCTAAACTAATTTATCTTTGGCGATTAATGTATTTCTTTCGAGGATTAAAGTTTCTTTTAGTAAAATATTGTTTTTGTTCAACTCGGCAATAAACTAATTTGTATGTGAGAAACGTTTTCCGAGGGAAGCATTTAAATAAAGATTTAGTTGAGGAAAGTATTAATTAAGTCTGATAAGTTTGTCCAAGCACACCGACCGCATTATTTAAAACTAAGCGCATCCATGAAATTTATATTAATTTTAGGTGCACTTAATACTTCTTATCGGAACAGTTAAGAGCAATCCCAAGCTTGAGTTTAAATTTTAATTTAATCCGGTGGTGTTTAATTATCGTTTAGATTTAAATGGAATTGAACTTGACTGTTTGAAAAATTGTTTTTATTTAGCCATTGTCAAATGAAAACTATTCAATGTATATATATATATATATATATATATATATATATATATATATATATATATATATATATATATATATATATATATATGTATAAAGTTAGGAAAAAGTTTTCATATTAACTTTGTTGGTTAAGTACGTCGGCTAGACGAGTAAAAACAAGAATTAGTCCAGTCGACTAACTTCGGTGTAGGTCATTTGGGGCATATTATTAGTATTCTAGCTGAAATTTCGCCAAAGAAAAACAAACAAAAAAAGTTTTTATTACAAAATAATATCAGCCTTTGTTAGGCAGACCAGACTAGACAATAAAGAAGAAGATCAGACAAACCAGAGCAGAAAAGAGCAAAGAAGACTAGATAATGCAAGATCAGAGAAGACTAGACAAAACCAGAGGAAAACGGACATAATCAATATCCAGAAATAGACCAGACAAGCCGATATAAGACGAGACCAGATCAGACAAAACCATACAAGACCCGTAAAGACCAGATAAGACCAGACAATATCAGACAAGACAAGACAAGACTGCACAATACCATACAAGACCACACAAGACCAGACAACACTAGACAAGACCAGACAAGACCAGACAAGACCAGACAAGACCAGACAAGACCAGACAAGACTAGACAATACCAGACAAGACCAGAAAAGACCAGAAAAGACCAGAAAAGACCAGACAAGACCAGACAAGACCAGACAAGACCAGAAAAAACCAGACAAGACCAAACAAGACCAGACAAAATCAAACAAGGTCAGAGATGACTATGCAAAAGCAGGCAAGACCAGAGAGGACGAGAGAGCACCAGATAAGACTAGATCAGACAAGATCAGATAAAAGTAGAAAAGACTAGAGAGGACCAGACAAGACCAGATCAAACCTGAGAAAACTAGGCAGCACCAAATAGGGTAAGTGCTGTCAAGACAAAGCAAGGCAAGAGCAGACAAGAACTATAGAAAGACAGGGCCTGAGAAGACAGGGCCGCACAAGACGATGCAAGTAAACTTAGGCTATGTAGTTTTGCCACTCTTGGTCATGCAGTCTTGTTTGATAATTCCCCTGTCTTTTACCCTACTTATCTAATGGTAGTTTTTCCGGTACTATACGTCCATTTCTATTTGGTTGTGTGTGTGTAACTTCAACCATTGCTGGTTTCTAGTATTGTCTCTATTTTATATTGTCTACTTGTTGTTGTATGACTAGACTTGCTTGTTGAGTACTGTTTAGCATTGCGTGTCTAGTTTATTAGTCTAGTGGTGTGTTTCTACAGTCAGAATTCGCGGAGCGAAAATAGCGATGTTATAACGCACGAATCTTGAAACGTGAAACTCTTATAAACCCGGGATTAATATTTATACAGAAACATTTTAACAATTTAACACATCAATTAAATGGATTAAAATGTTTACCTGCGGCATTAAATTTTTGCGTTTTCAGCTTAAACCATTCATTTACTGAAAGCGTAGTTTAGCTGGACAAACTACTTTTTGCACAACCAAAATTTTATGGAGAGAATTTTGGCTTTTGGCCAAAAAGTTTTGACCAAAACTTTGGCTTTTGGCTTTTGGGTTTTGGCTTTTGGCCAAAAAGATTTGGCCTAAAAGTTGGAACTCTTCCACTCAAAATAAACGTTCAGAGGTTTTTTAAATGAGGATTAGAAAATTTGCTTGGCTCCATAAAGAAGTTTTAGTAGAATTACAACAGGAAACTACTTTTGAAAATTAGGATTAAAAATTGTTAAAAGGTTTTGTGTAATGCAAAGTGTACACGGGCAAGTAACTTCCGCAATTCCTGGCACAAGTCAATAGACAGCTGTGTCCAGGCCCTATCAGGGGGGGGGGAGGGTGCAGAAGGGGCAGTTGCCATGGGCCTCATAATCTCAAGCCCTCTAAGCCTCACTTTCCAAAATTCAAACCGCATTATAACCGAATTTGCTGATACTAAAAAGCATTTGTTAAGTAAATTTACTTATTCAATAAATATATAATACCATAACAAAAACTATATTTTTTTCTTCTTCACCTAAGTTTTTACTTTTCAACGGATGTAGTAGGGGGCCTCCAAATATTAATTGCCCCGCGCCTCGCATTTTCTCTGAACGTTCCGACAGAAATAATTCGATTGAGCTATATTTAAAGTAGCCTCGTAGGTTTTCAGCCAAGATATTCGTCTTCTTCCTATTGATCTTTTCCCCCTTATTTTTCACTGTATCAATATTTCATATTTTTGGCCTCACATAATGCGTCCTAGGTACTCTAGTTTTCTTTTCAGGATTGTGAACGTTAGTTCTGTTTCTTTTACCATTCCGTTTAACTCCTTGACATACAATGACGTCTCTAAGACGTCACGTGTATTTGATAAGATCACATGTATAAGGACACGTTAACGCTCATTTTATTCGTATGTCAAGGGGTTAATACTTCTATATTTGTTATCTTATCGGTACACGGGATCTTCAGCATTCGGCGATATACCCTGAGCTCAAATGCTTCAATTTTCTTTATGTTTTGTTTTCAGAAGAATTTCAACTTCCACGCATCTGCGTCGTACTTTAGTAATAGGAATATATAACAGCGTACAGTAGCCCTGTTTTTAGATCTAAGTTCTTGTTTGAAAGTAGTGGTCTCATTTTTATAAATGCTGTCCTTGCAATCTGTATTCGTCTATTTATTTCCACACCGTGGACATTTTCCTCATTTATTATTGTACCTAAGTATTGGTATGTTGCCACTCTCTCAATGGTTCTGTTGTTGATAGTAATTGTGTTTCTATTCTGCTTCTTCGAATAGGCCTACTTTGGACCACGCTTGTTCAACTTTTGGGCTTTGATCTTTGCCCAGTATTGTCGCATTTTCTGCCTCCAGACTCCTTTCTCTCTTTTATCCAGGGGGTACCTTTCCTTCGGGTTTTTTTCCTGAAATCCACGGACTTCCTTTAGGGTACGTCTCACAGACTGTCTGTTTTGAAGATCTGTTGTTCCCAGTTCTTTAATATCCTTCTCGGTTTCTGTCAACCAAGTGGAACGAACCTTCTTGTTTTGCGAGAAGGTGAACAGGCGTTTGGTTAGTCGGTTTGGAGGCAATCTTGCAACTTTCTAAGGCCATAGAAATCTACCCTTCTTTTCCTTGCACAGTCAGAGAGCATTTCAATATGTTCGTAGAGCTCAGAGTTATGCCGCCTTCGAAATTCCTCATCTTCCTTTACCGGGCCTAGGATCTTTCTGAAGATTCTCCTCTGTCTGATTTCCAATTTCTCTACCAGAACTCTTCGGTTCAAGGAAAGACACTCCATGGCATATAGATCTTCTGGTCGTAAGACTGATATGTAGTGCTTAATTTTAAGGTTGTGTGACAGGTATTTCTTGTTGTAAGTGTTCTTAGTCAGTCGATACGCTAGTTCTAACTTGTTGACTCTCTTGGATAATGATGCTCTTTCTGATAAGTTGGGTTCAATCCATTCGCCGAGATACTTAAATTTCTCAATCCTCTTGATGTTTCCCTGCTCTAGTAACATCTCTCTGTTTCCTTCTCTGATGTTGATGAAGAATTCTGTTTTCTGCAGCGACACTTGAAGACCAACTTTGGCAGCCTGTTTTCTGAGGCAATTTACCTGCATTTTTGCCATCTCGAGAGAATTAGCAAATAGTGCCATGTCATCTGCAAAGGCCAAGCAATCTACAACCAGTTCATCGTTCTTACGTCCCCGGTAGATACCACTCTTAGCACCTAAATTGATCAGTTCCTTGCGGTATTCTCTCATAAACTATTCAAGGACACCTTTGAAGAGAAGTGGGGAAAGTCCATCTCCTTGTCTCACTCCAGTTTTTATTTCGAAGCTTTCTGAAATCTCACCTCTAAATTTAACCTTGGAATGGGTGTTGGTCAAAGTTTCTAGGATGAGTCTGCGGGTTTTGTTGTTTAGCCCTAGTTCCTGGAGTACTTTGTTAAGCGTTTCTCTAGCAATGGAATCGTAGGCCTTCCTAAAATCAACAAAGGTGACGACCACCTTGCGGTTTCTCATCTTGGAGTATGCAATTGGAAATGCAACAGTTTCAACATTGAGGATATGTTCAACACAGGATCGGGTATTCCTGAAGCCCCCCTGGTATTCTCCCAGTTGACTATTCAGCTGATTTTCTGCCCGTGTTTGTAACGCTTTCTAGAGAATCTTGTATGTTACCGGGACGAGAGAAATGCCACGGTAGTTCCTAAAAAATCTTCCGATCCTTTTGCTACGAAAAAGAATTATTCATTGTCGGATAAAGAAATTACGGAAAAATTAAATTCGAACGAATTATCGTTGAGAAAGTCTGAACCGAAAAGAAAGTCTGCAGTATGGGAAAATGGGATGAATGGGACGGGCCGTGCGACCGGGATGGGATGTGACGAAAATTTTAGGTTTGTGGGATGGGACAGAGGGACGAAAAGGGGAAGGGATAGCGACAGGGATCCGTCCCATAGGATGGAATCAGAAACGAAAAACTCGTCCCATGCTCATCTCTACTCTGAGTACTGCTAAAGGTGAGTTGGCCAGCGTCTCTTGAGTCTTCTGAGGACTTCCGAGGATTTTTTTTTTCTGGATGCTTTTATTTGTCTTTTCTGGATTTATTTCGTCAATAGGGTAATAAGACACCCAAATTGGATCCCAAAGCACCAATTTGGATTCAGACGAGACCATTCTACTATCCAACAGTGCCACCGTATGTCTAACGTAATTCAGAGATTGTTTGAAAGTAAGAAGTATTGCACGGCAATATTGCTTGATGTCCGACAAGCATTCGATAAGGTTTGGCACAAAGGGCTACTGGCTAAAGTAAAAAGCATTACTCCCACACTAATAATATCTCTTTTTCCATTACTACCTATCCAACCGCCATTTCATAGTAAAATTTGGAAACAAAACCTCGATGCTACAGCCAATTAATGCAGAAGTTCCCCTAGGCTCAGTCCTATACTTACTCTTCACTGCTGGTATACCAATTACACCGTACACAGAAATGGAAACTTTCGCAGATGATACTGCCATCCTCGCGTGCAACGAGGACCCTCTAGCTGCTACAAGATTACTGCAAGAACACATGCATTTATTATAAGACTGGACAAATGGCGAATTAAAGTGAACGAAAATAAGTCAGTACATATAACATTTCCAATGCGAAGGGGAATATGCCCTCGTGTAACCATAAATAACATTGCTATACCACAATCTGAAGCAGTGACGTATCTGGGTTTACACTGGGACAAAAGACTAACTTGGAAACAACATGTAGGAGTTTGATTCCTAAAGAGGCACAAAGCCATGGATAAGTAAAATCTCCGTTTTTGTGAAGTGGATGGATCAGAGAAGATTTCCAATCGGGTGGTAATTTCTCTGTTTCCCAGATGTCCTGAATGATCTCGGTTAGCTTGCGCCGGACATTGTTTCCAGCACCTTTCCACAGTTCAACAACGATAGAGTCCTTGCCAGCTGCCTTATTATTCTTAAGAATTTGAATGATCTGGCCAACTTCTTCCAATGGGTTAGTTGGTTTTGTGTGAAGGTTGTTGTGTGAAGCTTCAAAAAGCTTCAAGATGACGACAGAAGGTTCGTTAGGTTCCTCGAATTATCTTGGCAGTAACCTTTCTTTGTTCCAAAAATGTATGCCAATTTTCCTTGGTCTTTTTAGAATTCCACTTCACACAGGCTATCTGTCTTTGGGCTATTGCATTGTCACAGTCTTCAGTCCACCACGGATGCTTCCTTCTTCTGGTGAGAGGGGGGAGTTCATTGGCCGCCTTGACAAGAGTCTCCTTCAGTTGGTCCCAGCTGTATAGATCTGTATTGTTCAGACTCTGACTTACTTCTTGACTGTTATTGAGTCGCTCTACGTCAAATCTTACCATTTTGTGTTATACCAATTGTGTTTCTATTATTATTGTTCTACTTGCTTATTACCATATATTTTCAAAATCCTCACAAAAATCCTGAAATTCTCACATTTCGATTATCCTAACAAATAGGTTTCCATTGACAAATAACCTGTTCTCATAACATTCCCTACATATTCCTCAACAAAGGCTCCTTTTTAGGCCTTTCCAAAGATCCTGAAAAAAATATTTGCATTTAAGCCCATACAATTTTACAACGGTTCAACAACTTGATCCTTGTACCTCTTGATTCTCCAACGAATGCAATTTTGTCAATGGTATAACAACAATTTGCTTGACAATATTGACCAGCAAGTCATCACTTTCTATTCTGATGAAGCATTTCATAAATTAAATTATAGAACATGGTCACAATCCTAGTGAGTAATTCAAGTTTCACTGCACCCCCTTACAATCGGCGCACACTGGGACGGAATACGAATTTACGGCGACAAAAACAGAATTTTACAATGTCTCAAAATTAAGCAAAACCACTTAAAATGTATTGTTAGATAACCCATCCATAATACTATAAACAAATAAATGCAAAAAACCAATTCCATTGGTTGTGGGAACGTGTTAAACATCGCCCTTGTCCCTTAGTTACCAAGAAGGAATTAGTTCCGCTGGATTTTTGACAAAGTAACTACGTCTGTTTTGTATTCGTGTTAAAAAATGGTGAACTTTTTAAATATGGAGAATATAGCTTCAAGTATGTATTTACATGTAATAATATCAAATTTGTAGAAAATTTTAATCAACACGGTTAAAAAAAAGTTTTGTTAACGACTATCATAAATTAAATTTTTTTTGTAATAAACTGCAATAAATTGATTTTTACAAAAAGTTCCGCATAGTTCCGTTAAATTAAATATTTTGTGAAACAAAGCAAACATTGACAATTCTTGAAAAGTAAAAATCCCGTCCACATCGTTCCACCTTACTGAGAATTACACCTTTTTTCCAAGAAGTCGTGATGACCAACATTTGCAAGAAAGAACGTTGAATAGAAATGAATATATTATATATTTTTTATATTAAGATATGAAAGTTTTTACAAATACGATATCGCCAGTGATGATGAAGAAGGGGCAAGTAGTGATGCTCATTGATTTTGACGAAGATCGGTTGTGAATTTGTAACAAAATGTTGCACTTTTGTCATAATATATATATATATATATATATATATATATATATATATATATATATCTATATATATATATATATATATATATATATATATATATATATATATTTATATATTTCCACTTAAATTTGCATTTTTAATTAATCGTGTACATCTAATATAGACTAATTTTATATTATAATCATCAGAATGTCATTATAAGGTAATATGTGCGACAATAAATTTAAATGAACAGGATTTTATTTTTGTCGCCGTAAATTCGTAATCTGTCGCAGTGTGCGGCCCATATGCCGCACACTGCGACGGATGCAATGTCGCGAAGGCGAATTATTAGGCCATGTTGTGGCCGTCATGTGCCATGTTCTTCACGGGGATATCATTTGCTGTAATGCTAAGCTCGTGTCTCCTAAGTGCAATTGCTTCAAAATGGAAGATTATTTGAGAGGCAGTTTCGTCCTCTTCATTACATGGTCTGCACGATATTCTTTCACGAAACAATCAATGCGGAAAGATACCGAAAGATACTTCTTGTAGAGCCATTTTTAAATCAACTCAGCAAAACTCTGCGACTGCACATACGGCCCGAGCCACAATAAATCATTTAGAAGAGTTTTTGCTTCATTTTAGAAGAGGACGTATAATTAGTGCAGGTTTGTGGCCAAATAGGTCACCTGACATGACCCCGTAGGATTTCTTTTTGTTTCCATATCTAAGGAATGTTTGTTTTGCTATTGAAAACGTGGGACCTGATATATTAATTAATGTTTCCAATAATTTATCAAACAGAGTTCAACGTTGGTTACACCAAGAACGTCAACACTTCGAACACCTTCTTTAGTTTTATTGGAAATACTTCGTGTTATTTAATAAAGTTCATCGATTATTTTGCAAACAACATTCGCGACATAACCTAAATTAAGACGATTGACAACTGAGAGGTTGCAAACCCAGCAGGCCAGCTGGGAAAAAGTCATTGAGGCCGCGAACGGCGATGTTTGGGGAGACGGCTATAAAATTGTCTGCAAAAGGTTGGGACTGTGCCTCATACCAAACCTTACCACTGCGAGCAAGATGAAAGCAGCCGACGAATTGTTCCCGCAGAAAGAACCCATTTTCTAGGACCGAGAAGTCGTGGACACTGTACCCCCAGAAATCACGGCTAGAGAAATCTTAGAAGCTACTGCAAGAATAAAAGCTTACAAAGCTCCTGGCCCTGATGGCATCCCACCGGAAGTCGTAAGACTGGTTGCCTCCCTTCAAACAGAGACTTTTGCAAACATGTTCAACTAGGTCATTCGCAGTAGAAACATACCAGGTAGATGGAAATAGGCCAGATTGGTTTTAGTCCCCAAGCCAGGAAAGCCCTCATCGCTACGCCCAATCTGCCTACTAGACAGCCTAGGCAAACTTTTCGAGTGTATAGTAGGCACCAGGATAAACCAAGAACATGATTTGCATGGAGGGCTATCAACAGCACAATATGGTTTTCGAGCGGGGAGGTCGACCACAGACGCTATCCAGGAGGTTATCAAGATCGCCCACTATGCCAACTTGGGTAAACGTAGGCACAAAAAAGTATGTCTAGCCGATGCACTAGATGTTAAGAATGCGTTTAACACCGCGCCCTGGCGGCAAATCGTAGACGCAAGCAGAAGGAAAGGGATATCTACATATTTAATATACCTAATTAAAAGCTACTTCACGAACAGAAGCCTAATAATAGACAACACAACCAGGTGGGTGACGTGTGATGTCCCGCAGGGGTCGGTTCTCGGACCGCTGCTGTGGAACATTCCCTACGATCGCGTTCTAGACCTAGAAAAGACAATAGACCTCAAGAACTGTAGACTGGTAGCATTCGCCGACGACCTCCTTGTAGTGTCCACGGACACTAATGAGGAAGCTGTGGCAGCCAGGGTCGAAACTGCAGTAAAAGCCAATCATCCTTGGATGGAGAGGAACGAATTGCAAATAGATCCAGAGAAGTCTGAGGTCATCTCACTTATAGGTCGCAAGAGAATAGGCACCGTAACTGTTAACGTCCTAGGCAGGTTGATGTCGGCAAAACCGACAATAAAATACCTCGGCGTCCATATTGACCAACGGCTATCCTGGAGTAGACACATCGAATATGCGGCTAGGAAAGCCGAACGCGCTGGAAAAGCACTCCGCAAACTAATGCCTAGACTGAAGGGCCCTGCTACTAAAACTAGAAGGCTATTAAGCGAAGTCTTAAACTCTACGCCGTACCGGCCTGGGCGGATGGTCTAAAAGCTGCTTCTAATAGGAATATATTAATAAGAACACAACGCCCCATGCTCATAAGCATATGTTGCGCCTACCGCACAGTGTCCAACGTTGCGCTACAAATTATAGCGGCAGTCCCGCCGATATACGCTATGGCGGAGCAAAGGGCTTCCAACCATGGAACGAACAAAGAGGGTAGTACCTTAAACAGAAACCAACTGATGAGCAAGTGGCAGCAACGTTGGGCCCACGCCAAGGAAGGGGGGTGGACCCGAACCCTCATCCCCGAAATTGAGTCATGGTAACTTCTACCACACACAAATACTAAGCGCTCATGGTAAGTTCGCCGTTTATGTTAAGAGAATAGGAAAAATAAAAAGCGACAGCTGCCGATACTGCCTTGCAGCGGATACTGCTGAACATACTTTCTTTCAATGTTCGCTATGGGCTGATATTAGGGCCGTAGCAGAACAGGAGGTATGAGAACCCATTAACACGCAGAATATGGCCAATCTCATGATTAAGAGCGAGGACAACTGGAAGACAATAACAAATCTGTGTACCGAAATCCTCAAAAGAAAGGACGAAGACGAAAGAAGAGATGGAGTGGCAAGTAACAAAGACCAACCCTAGATCAAAATAAAAGGAAAATAGAAAAACTTGGGAGGTAGAAAACCATCTGGGCTGTTCACCCTGAAGGAATACGCAGGCGATACCGGGGAGGCGTACTTTTAAGCCAAGTGGAAGAAGGGGTTTAGTGAGTGAGCCTCACACACAGGCTGGTAGAGCTTCCCCCAAACCACATATAAAAAAAAGGTTGCACAACCAACACAGAATTCTACTACGTATTATTTTGCTTCAATCATTTATAGCCACTCGGTAAATGTAATGAAAAATGAATCGGTCTGATTTATGACAATTTATTTATTTTTTATATACACAGATTGGTATACTCGTTGACGACCATATTTAATACTACACAGACATGGTTTCTATATAACGCGATAAAAATTAATCTGATTTATATTAATTCTGAATTTATTAAAGATTAATTTATTAGAGAAGGACTGTAGTTATGTCTGTCTACTATAGTTTTCTCAGTGATCTTGTGCGTCATATTTTGATTTGGTTTCTGAAATTTTCAATTATTTCAGGAGAAAATCACTTACTTCCTACTCTGTGGTGAAAAATAGCAACAGAGTCGCAGTCTACATAATGGGAATATATTAGGGTTTCTGTGGGCGACCGATTTTTTTTTTAGTCGGTTGTATATGAGACAGGTTCGGTTATCGAATGCAGGACACGTTCCGAAAAGAGTCGTACTCATTCCTATGACAACGGTAATTTAACACCGCTAAACGTGATCTTGGTCACCCAATAAAACTAACAAGGAATCTTTAATAAAACCTCACCGGCATTCCTCACCACCAGCCACATTGAGACTCTCCTTAAGCATTAACATATTAATTTCACAGATTATTTTATCTCCTTTTTCTTTTTATTACTGGCGAAATTTCCGAAAATTTGTTCCAACATTTTATATCTTTTAATTAGAGCCACTATAACTATAAATAAATCAATAAAAATATTTTTTATTGAAACATAAAGGAGAATTAAAAATTATTGTCTGTCTGGAGAAGTTTAATTGCATGTTCGACATTAGTGGGTTTTAGTTTCGGTATTTAATATTAGGTAACAACCGGAAATCGGTATTAGTGTATATAACTGATCTCAAATGTCTCATTAAATGCGAATTGGAATCCCGTCAGGATTTCGTGTTGAATCCGAAGATTCTTCAAATTCCCGATAAATAGTTTTCGACATTCTTAATCACCTTGTCTATTTTGGGGCGTAGGCAGATGACACTGTGCCCTCAGGAACAAATAGGTCGCGGGTTCAAATCCCATCTGCTCTCTGGATTACAATAATTTATTCACGGTCTAATGCCTCCATCCCATCATCATTGCAAATTGGAGAATTGATACGTTTTACAACTAAATTGAAAACAGTTCGCATGTAGGTTAACTATTAGCCGATTACTTTTAGTATCTATCGAAATGTGTTTATTTATGATCGGATTAAACGGATAAAGTTGGATAAACCACAATTAAATTTATCAAACGTTATGAAAATATTACACGAAATATCACGTTTTTATTAAAAAAATATCTCTTTTTATATATATTTTTTTATTGTAGACATTAGTATCCCGTATGGGTGTAAGTCGGCCAACCGATATTAATGTTGGAACTTGTTATGCGGCCAAGACTCTCCTATACTTGCGGTCAAATTAAGGCAACTATAAATCAGGCTATACGAACGTGGTTCGCACTCTCACTCTCTACTCGCCTTATCGCATACAAAATTTAATGTAATGTAAAAGGAATTATCTCCGTGTAGTAACATATACACGTTATTTATGCCACAACATCATTTCTTTTCGGTTATTTAGAAATCAACACTCGACTTACACGTTCGTGTAAATGTCTGTCTAATGTTGTCTATATAGCCTGCTCATTCTTGTCTGCCTACATCTGTCTGTGTAGTCTTGCCCCTGTATTCTAGCCTATCTAGTTTTCTTTGTAAATAATTATGTATGGCAGTTTAGTGAAAAAGTATATATGTATTGCAACCTGGAGATTTTGTCAAATTTACTTTTGACAAATTGTTTAGTATTGTCTATCAAATTCTATTCTTTAGTCTTATATTTGGAGTATTTAATCCCGTTTTGTATGTCTAGTTTGTATATAACGTGAGTCCCAAAAGTCTTGGAATCTACTCTTGCCATGAATTTGAAGAGGAAGGTCATTTCTTAATTGACACATAAAATTAAACAAATTATCAAATGTCATTTTTAAGTAGCTATCAGTGGTCTTGAGATTATGTCGCTTTGTTTTTAGTGTTTAAGTTCAAGAATTTCATTAGTTATAAACAAGACGGCGGATTAGCTGAGCGAAAGGCTCAAGACCGCCGAGAAACAAAGGACACATGACACAACGGACAGTACACACCCAGACACAAGATCGACACCACCATCAAGTTTTAAGTTTCATAGTGCGAGGATAAATTGTAAGTTGCAGTTCAAAGTGGATAAGCGATAATAATTTTATTAAAAAAAAACGAGCTATAACAGTTCGCGATAATTGAAATAAAAATATCTACAACCATGCCGAACAATAACGCCGCGAGTGCAAGCCGCAGTACTGTGCCACCTGGCCAATTCACCGTGCAGGTCCCAACGTTAATACCAATTATCGTATGGTATATTTATACCAATTATCAATATCACTTGAAGAAGTTTATGTATTGTTTCCGATTGGATTTTGTCTGGTGAATTCAAATTTGCAAACCGGAAGTCGTTACAATTAGTGAAACCCGAGATATTTAAGAGTTTGTGAAAGTCTGCAAAAAATCGAAAAGGTCACATATTATGCAAACCGAAAACAATCGAAGAAGTTGATGTATTGTTTCCGATTTGTTTTTGTCTGGGGAATCCAAATAGGCAAACCGGTCGTTACAATTGGTGCAAACCAAAATATTTAAGAATTTGTGAAAATTTGCAAAAAATCTAAATATAGGTCCCGATAGGTTTTTGTTAGCGGAATTCAAATTTGCAAACCGGAAGTCTTTACAATTGGCGCAAATATAGAAGAAGAGAGATATAGAAGAATTAATGTAAGTTTGCAAAAATTCGAAAATTTTCACGGATTATGCAAACCGGAAGCAATCGAAGAAATTAATGTATTGTTTCCGTTAGGTTTTTGTCTAAAGATTCTAAATTTGCAAACCGAAAGTCGTTATAATCAGTGCAAGCCGAGATATTTAAGATATCAGCTTTAAGTGTAAATTGGCGATTCAGCGGCAAGAAATGGTCGTAGTTTTTTTGACCTGGAGTGCGAATTCGTTGAAGGATTTGAGAAATTCAAACACCATACTGTTGGCCTTTTCACCGGGCATGCATTTGTCGGACTGGAAATGTAAATGTTCTTTTTAGCGTTTCTGTTTGAAGAGGTGAAAAAAAGAGAGTTTGCGCATTAGGGCCTGCGGAACGTCCCCGGAGGTGTAATGCGCCGAGACAGGTGCAGTTCGAAAGTAGACACGTGGGGCTATAATCCCTCAAATGAGCAATACAAATTCTAAAATATTTCACCGAATATTGAAGGTTTCAATTTACTCAATTTTGAAAAATTCGTTTCGAGTTTGGACGGGCGTCGAGACCCCCAAATGCTATCGAGCGGTGCGTCGTTCATATCGCTTTATAGACCCTTTCGTACTCTATTTAGAAACCGCCACCGCCACGCCCTGCTATTTAATTTAGTGAATCCTGGAGGATTCTCGCGTACGTCTGCAAAACACGGTTTTTCGGGCGTCCCGGCGCCATCCGGCGCGCAATTGCAATTAAACTGCAAAAAAAAACTAAAAGGCACTATGCCGAATCGATTGGTACCGGTCCGGTCGCGATATGACTGTTGGGTATCCCAGGACAGGGATTCCCGAAAATTATGTGGAAAAAACACAGCGTTTTTTCGATTTTTTGTGTTAAAATTGACCCAGAGCCGGAACAGGATGCCGGAGGTACCAGATTCTTCCACCCCCGGTTGCGGGTAAACATCTCGCATCGAACGAACCTGTTTGGAGATACGACACTCTTCAATCAAGAGAACGGCGTCTACAGATGTGATGAAAAAAAACGTTTTTTTTTCGCTTACATTTATCGCCGCATTGGATGAACCCGACGGTCGCGTACTTTTCCGCATGACGTCAAAAATCGTGAAATCGAGAGGACGCAGTAAAAAAATCGAGCCGCTGACCAAAATTGCTCCTCAAAGGTGCTAGAAACGATCTCCTGTTTTTGGCACCTGGAGGACGTCGTGTGGGACTCGCGAGCGGCTGACAGACACGGGTCGAAGGCCCGTTCAGTTTTACAACACAAAATGACAATTTCCCGTTTCGACGCGCAAGAGGAACGGAGTTTTTGAAGAAAAAGTGAAAAATTTAAAAGGCACCTACAGCCGCCCCCTGCGCCGCACTGGATGAACCGACGGTCGCGTACTTTTCCGCATGACGTCAAAAATCGTGAAATCGAGAGGACGCAGTAAAAAAATCGAGCCGCTGACCAAAATTGCTCCTCAAAGGTGCTAGAAACGATCTCCAGTTTCTGGCACCTGGAGGACGCCGTGTGGGACTCGCGAGCGGCTGACAGACACGGGTCGAAGGCCCGTTCAGTTTTACAACAGAAAATGACAATTTCCCGTTTAGACGCGCAAGAGGAACGGAGTTTTTGAAGAAAAAGTGAAACATTTTAAACGCACCTACAGCCGCCCCCTGCGGGGGCGGAACTTTGTTGGGCTCGTCTAAAAAAACCTATTTTTTTGTTCAATTTACCCGATAAAATTCAAGCCGCAAACCGTATTTTTACACAATTTTTAAACCCCTTTTGAGTTCGGGGAAGGCGCCTTACTCGATTAGTATATTGTAATATAACGCCTTCTCATAAATTTAACACTGATTTATTTTATAGTGTTGTGAATTACAAAACTAACAAAGAAGAACAAACATTACAACAGATGTTGAATGTGTTGTCCATTTTCACGAATACACAAATTAATTCGCCGTTTTATGTTATCGAACGCATTTTGTTATACTGTGTTGTCTATCTCTTCACATTTTCTTATTACATTGTTTCGCAGATCTTCTACTGTATACACTCGACTGCTGAATACTGCATTTTTTAAATATGGAAAAAGAAAAAATTCCAGAGGAGTTAGATCACAAGAACGTGGTGGAAATCGGTCTTTGTAGATTGTAGATTGTAGATATGGTGGTGACGACTTGTACTGCGACCTTTATAGATCTATTGTACCCCACCCTCCTCCTCCAAGTGTTGGTGTACTTACCCATTCAGAGCGCCTCCTCTAATCCTGATTCCTTTAGGAATTTCAGGATCTGGGTGGGATTCAAGAAAATGACGGATGCAGATTCTATGGCTTAGCAGAGGAAACCCCCATACATCTGTTCAAAGACTGCGGAGCATTACTCCGCAAGAGACAGATGTACCTTGGGGCTCACTGCTTGAACACAGAGGAGCTGCAGGTCTTGAATCCCACCCAAATTGGACTTTGCTTATTATCCTGTCGTCGAAGAATTCCTTAAGATAAATTAATGTTTCAAGGGCAATGTGCGGTCTAGCAGAATCTTATTGGAAGAAGCCATTTTGAGTTCATCATCATGAAGTTCGTTAATAAATTGTTTCAAAATAGTGGCTCTGTAAGTGGCAGCGTTTAAATTACCATCGAAAAATATTGGACCGATAATTCTGCGTCTTGACATTGCTAACCGCACACCAACTTTGATTGGATGCAGTGGGGTCTCTCTAAAAAAATGTGGGTTGTCTACAATCCACATGCGCATGTTTTGGGAAGTAATGTATCCGTTTAGATGAAACCAGGCTTCAACAGTGAAAAAAGGTAATTTAACACTTCGTCGTTCATATTTTCATTGAACCACCGACAGTAGGCCAGTCTTTTATTATAATCGAGTGGTAAAAGTTCTTGGTACATTTGCAACTTATATGGTTTCATGTAAAGATCTTGACGAAATCTTTTGAATCTTTTGAATCCTGTGAGTGGTAGTACGACTTAAATTCAACTGTCAACAGTTAGTCTCGTAATTGAGGTGGTAGGTTAGTCTTGGACTGCATTTCTGAAGATGTTTGTAATATTCTCATTATTAATTCGAGGCCTTCCACTTCTTAATGTGTTGTTAATGTTACCAGTACTTCGAAAGCAATCAACTGATCGTAATACCTGCCTTCTATACTGATATCTATTAAATACAGCCATAGGAAAACGTTGCCTAAATTCTTCAATGCACGGGTCGATACTGTATTCCCATTCACCATTTTCCAGGCGTCTACCATTACGAGAATAACTTTCGACAATAAAAGTTTTCTGCTATTTCGTAAACATTTTTAAATTAAATAAATTAAGTAAGACCGGTAGAAATAACATAAAACGGCGAATTAATTTGTGTATTCGTGAAAATTGACAACACATTCAACATCTGTTGTAATGTTTGTTAATTTTATAATTCACAACACTATAAAATAAATCAGTGTTAAATTTATGAGAAGGCGTTTTATTAATAACTAATGAAATTGTTGAACTTAACACTAAAAACAATGCGACATAACCCCAAGACCACTGATAGCTACTTAAAAATGACATTTAATAATTTGTTTAATTTTATGTGCCTGAATTAAGAAATGACCTATTTCTTCAAATTCATGGCAAGAGTAGATTCCAAGACTTTTGGGACTCACGTTATAATGTTATATAACTAATATTTTGGTCTCAAGTTTTAGTCCAGATACGCCTATTTTGTTTTGTTTATATCGTCTTGTCATGTCTATAGATGTACATAAAACTTAGTCGTGTCAAGTACATAAAATATAGTCTTATATGTAAAGTCTTGAGACGTACATAAAAACAAGATATTCAAATTACCTGATATTATTAATAGATTATCTACTTGACTAACCTTTTCAATAATGCAAACTAAATCAATAACGCTGCCAACGTCAACGTGATGTTCCCCACTGCCCGTGCCTTGAATGGTTGCCTCAGGTATGACAATCTGCAGATTCACGAAGTGGGAAATCATTCCAGCGTTACTCGAGACCTAAAAAATAAGGTGCTGTTGAGATGTAATAAAAAAGGAGAAGATGATTCAGTGTTTCAGACATGAGGACAATTTTATTTTTGTATATAAAATGTAAATAGACCGGCATGAAACATTCAAAACGTAAAGCGGAATAAATGAAAAAAAGAGGAGGAAAAGGAACGTTGACAAACGTAATATACTTAGTATGAAAATGTTTGAGCTTTTTCTACGGCAGTGTTTCCCAAACTTTCTATCCACGTGTACCCATTTCAAATACTTTTTAACACTTCTTACCCTTATACTATTAAAAAAAACCTGTAGGGGAATTGTGCTTAAGATGACATACTTTTTGTTTGGAAACCAATATTTGATTATTCAAAGGCGATAAAAAATAAATCTAAGGGTACACATTAAAAACGTTTATTTACGAAGCACACAAAATTATCTTGACGCTAAAAAAAATTACAGAATTGAAATTAAATAACAAAATCATCAATCATGTCCAAGTGGGTAACTTGACACACTACTGTCTAAGTTGACATACCTAATTATCGGTGCACAATTCTCATTTGAATAGCTCAGTTCTTGCTAGCATCATCGCTTACATAACTGGCAACATACCCAATGCTCTCCTGGTTTAGATTTGCTATATAATGCGTTGCAATAAAGGCATACATCATCCAAGTCATCCCGAAGGATAGCACGCTTCACTTGCTTTCGAGTTCTAATACTCTGGCGATTTTCGATATGTTCAATATTTCTTATGCTCACACGTCAAGAACTTCAGAATAAGTTGACATACCATGTCAAGTTAAGCCGACGGTTGCTATGTCATCTTACCCTACGAGGTAAATAATATTTGCAGCCTTTTGTGACTTAAAGCTTCGAGGTTACTTAAATTATTCCTCGATATTCCTAGTCTATATTAATCGCTGTTCATAACAAAGTAGTCAATACAATAAAAAAAGTACCTGATACAAATTTATGGGCAGGAACACTTTCATTACAAAAATATTTTTGAGTGACGAAATCAAAACATTGCACACCACATCCAAACAACGCAAGCGAGGGGTCACTAAAGTTTTGAGTGGTGGCACTGTATATGAGCCGACATGTAAACTCCATCGACGTACTTGTGGCACGTATAGTTTAACAGATGTAATCACTGTGTCATCTTACCTGAGTATGTCATCTTAAGCACAATTCCCCTACCTACTCGTCTTTTCTACGTAATATATAGTCTCCAGATTGGGGTTTAAAAGATAAAAAAAAAATAGTTATTTATTATACAAGCGGAATAAATTAAGGTTTAACAAGATTTAAATTCGCGAGTTAAACCTTTATTTTATCAGCGAGTGTAATACAAACAAGTTAAATTCAAATCAATTTTCCATTCTCAATAAAACAAAGAATGAATAATAGTGATGATGATAACCAACAGTTAAATTCAAAGAAAAGTTCGAATTTTCTGTGGGTTCTTTTAAGAGAACTATGCCGTCCGCTCATTATTTTATTGTTGCCATGACAACGATAAATTTTTTTCCTACAAATCAATAATTTTATATTTATTATTAATTTTATAGAGTATAGTGTTTAGATAATTTGTATTTTAATAATCATAAATGGATACATCCCAAGAATTATTGTTAGATGGTGACGCAATTGCGGAAAGATTACTTCCGCAGAAATCAATAGATTTATACAAAGAAAATCTATAATAATAATCTATAAAGTTTTGTGATTGGAGATCAAAAAAATAACATCACAGAAGTCAATATTTAGGATTTTACATTGAATTGAAAAATTCACTGTATTTATGTTATTACCACACTTATAATATGTAAAAATGTTATATAACTTTCACCGTTATTATAAATTTCTACACATATGACGATTCGAGTTTCGACGTTTGACGGTCATTTTCAAGAAACTCGAGTCGTGATATGTGTAGAAATTCATACAACTGTAAATAATAAGTTATATAACATTTTTACATATATATATATATATATATATATATATATATATATATATATATATATATATATATATATATATATAAGTGTGGTTAATAGTAATGGTGTGTGTAACATAGTGAATTTTTCAATTCAATGTAAGTATGAATTACCACGTAGTAACTGTAGCATTCATTCTATTCATGTAGGTTATGTTTATAGGGCCCATAAGAGAGTTATTTTGATGCATTCCTATGGATACTTTTATTTCACTAGTGAAATAAATTTTTTATTTCATTAGTGAATAAACCACTGTTTTATTGACCCGCATCCAAGGAATTAAACGTGACTTTATAAGGCAAAACCTCTTAAGGCAAAACCTCTTTAAGGCGGAGTGCCCACTACCTCATCAGTTTTTTTTCTAAATTCTGACTTTATTTTTTAAAATATTTAAACAAATTTTTTTTTAATTCTTACAAAAAAATAAAATTCATATTATAGTGTTTTCCTATTTTCGAAAATATATGTAAAGAGAAAATAAAACATGTAATTATAAAATTATCGAAAAATTAACGACACTATAATAATATAAAAAATATTCCAACTAGGTCTATGAAAGAGTTAACAAAACATTTTCGAAATTAAACCCATGATTTAGAATATAAAATGAATGCTGCAATACTCATTGTTGGAGAAATTTTAAAGTGAAACATGTTACAGTTTAGGCCAGGAGGCGGGTTTCCGCCTGCGCATATGAGATTTATCGGTTCCTAAAACTCTAAAGGAGACACATAGACAAGGGTTTTACGATCCTCATTCATAGTTTAGTGAGTGCATTTTGCTAACAATTATATTTGACAATGTGTGATAAACAAGGAAGACGTTATAAACGAAAAAGTATTCGCCTGAGAATGAAACGGTAAGAATAAATTTTAATAATTATGAAACAATTTCACTATTTTGAATGTTATTGACTTTTTGAATTGTCAAAAGCAGCATTTGCTTATCTTCTTTTATACGTATTAGATGCGTATTAGAACAGTTTTGTTTATCGGCAATAAAGATTAGACAAAACTTAGTTTTTAATTTTTAAAATACTGAAAACGTAACTTTCATGTCCAGGGTTAGGAATTCAGAAAAGAAAATAGTGCTGTTACAAGAAGATGTAAACCAAGATCAGATGGAAATTGCCTCTACATCTAAATATTATTCACCGAGTAGGTGAGTTTGGCACAAGTAGTTGGTAATATTGGAGCCAAATAGACAATAAAAGTCGCTCGTTCGCAAATCCGAAAAAAAAATAGTGGTTATAAAATTTGTAGCTTAGGAAATTGTCTATAAAAAAAATATTATAATTTTTTTTTCGTAGGACTAACGGTTTTTGAGAAAATTCTTTTAAAAAAGTAACGTTTATTTTTCTCAAAAGTGCACGCGCTCTTTTACACCCACCTTTGAGGATACAAGATGCGTATATCCCTTAGGATACAAGATGCGTTTTTTTAATTTCTGTCCTCAAAAAAAATGTAGAAAAAAAACGCATTTTATACTCAAAGGTGGTGTGGAAAGGAGTGCACGTATTATGAAAAAATAAACGTTACAACTTTTTTAATCTAATTTTCTAAATAACCGTTAGTCTTACGAAAAAAGCAAAATATGTGTTTTTGTAGGCAATTTCCTAAGTTACAAATTTGATAACCAGTATTTTTTTGATAAAAGTTTCGGTTTTCGATATTTTTGAGAAAAACCGTTTATCTTGACCTTTATTAGTATTATATGCGTATTTTTTCCGATTTCGCTCCACTATAAGTAGCATAATTATAATCATATATCAATCATCACATATCGCATTTCAGTTCGTCCACAGAATCATTACATTTTGAAAATCAGAATCCACTAGATGAGAGTTTCGACGAAAGAAACAATGAATTGTCAGGTAGAAGAATATGTAATGTCGAGTATTTTTTTCAAGAATTACAAAAAGCAAATAATCATTGTCCATTTTCCTGTAACATATCAGATATGACTCTATTATCTGAAGAACGAAACGGTCTAATTAGTAATTATATTCTCAAGTGCAAAATGTGTGGCATCGTAAAAGAAGTTTCTACAGATAGCGTAAATGAAAATATTGATGATCTAAACGTAAATACTGCAGCAGTTTTTGCTATGATTTCTACCGGCTGCGGTTATTCTCAATTGACCCAACAACATATGTCCTGAATATTCTGCATATGTCCTGAATATATATCATGAATATTCCTCAAATGTCAAGAAGGAAATATATGAAAAATTATGATAAAGTTGCAAGTTCCATTTTTGAATCTTCTCAGAGAACACTTGAGGAAGTAGCAGCTGAAGAAGCCAGATTGGCACGAGAAGCAGGAGATGGTCACGATGATGGCATCCCTTTAATTACTGTGATAACCGATGGAGCTTGGTGCAAGAGATCGTACAAGACCAATTATGACGCATCGTCAGGAGTGGTAAACAGGGTCAATAAGTATAAATATAAAATTTGATGCTACTTAATTTTTGCAGGCTTGTATTGTTGGAGCTAAATCTGGAAAGTTACTTTTTGTCGCTGTGAGAAACAAGTACTGTCCTATTTGCGAACGTACTGAAGAAAACAATTAGAACCAAGCGAACACAATTGTTTCAAAAATTGGTCTGGCTCGTCAACAGGTATGGAAGCGGATATAATTCTGGAAGGATTCAAATGTAGTGAAGAAATGCTTGGACTTAAATACGTGAGGATAGTTGGTGATGGTGATAGCAGTGTATTCCGAAAAATTTGTCAGGAAAAACCATATGGAAACAAAAGTTTGGTTAAAAAAGTTGAATGCACCAATCACCTACTAAGAAATTTTTGTTGTAAAGTTAATGATCTTACTACCAAACGTGTTAGCTCATCCAAAAGGAAAATTGTTAGTCCGCGATTGAGACAGTTATTAAAATCGAACTTATTAAGTTTTCCTGTTCTTAATAAAACCAAAGAGCAAATTGAAGAAATTGCAAAAATAACAATCGGACAAGATGGAAATCCTTTGTGGCACGAAGAGAGACATTTTCGACTTACTGCATCAAATTTCGGAGAAGTATGCAAACAAAGATCGACGACAGACCCCAAAAAGTTGGGAAAAAGAATTGTTGATTGAGCATTTTTTGGAAATGCGTCTACAAAATGGGGAAAAGATCATGAACAAATAGCTAAAGAAGCTTTCGAAGAGACGTATTCAAAAAAAATTTAAGATTGCGGTTTATATATTTCCGAAACACATCCATTCTTGGCCGCTAGTCCAGATGGAATTATTGAATCGGAAGATGCCATCATTGAAATAAAATGTCCACACAAAGTAGCAGTGTTGGGGTTAACTCCTGCGGAAGCCGTCGGAAACAAAAAAATTGATTATTTATTAAGAGATGGAGAAAACATAAAACTAAAAAGGACTCATAACTATTACTACCAGGTACAGGGTCAGCTGGCAATTACAAGTAAGTCACACTACTATTTTGTCGTGTGGACTCCAAATGGGATAGCATATGAGAAGGTAATTTAAAAATAAAATTACTGAGGGGTTCGCTATGACAGCGAGTTACACTCAGCTGTTGGCCAGTTATTAATATTTTTCTTTCAGATCGTTAGGGACGACGAGTTGGTCATCAAAAATTTTACCGAAAGTCACAAAAATGTTTATGGAAGTAATGCTTCCAATACTTGCCAGAAACGAAGTAAAGTAATAATAAAAAAACCGGGATTGAAATAGTGAAGATTGTGGAAAAGAGTGCAAATATGCTGAATATGACTTTTCCAATTTTTGAAAACGGTGAAAATTTTTGAAAACTCTTTCGGTGACAGACCGTGACGGTCTAAATTCTATGTTCTGTATTAGGACTAAGTTGTGCTATATATTACCTAAATAAATATGTAATCTGGTAAATTTATATTCATTTATAATTATATATTTGTTAATTTTGTATATGAGTTGCTTATTTCCAAAACACGACCTAAAAGTTTTAAATCGTCTGTTAGAACACGCGAAAAGCTATATTTTCTGTCTCAGATGTTTTCAGGTCGCGTTTTGGATATAAGCAACTCATAGAATAAATGTCGGTTCGTCGGCAGCCAATCGTGTCAATGAAGATATGACTCAATGCTAACCCGCGGTCCGATGTACAGTTTCTCTCTTTCTAAAGTACTGTAACTCCTATTCTTTTTTTCGGAACATATTTCTATACTCGGTATAATACGGTTAAAACAGTGCCTCGCCCACTTCGCGAGACAGATTGCCCGGACTGAGAATTCCCCCTTAAGACAGTTTCTGCTTGTCTTTATATACGTAAAAACAATCTGCAATCATTTTAAACCATTTTACCATTTCGTGGTAAAAGTTAGGTTAGGTTTTTACCAATATTTTATTTTAAATATTGGTTATATAAAAAAAAATATCACGTTAGTGTTTAATTGTATTGTTTTTCTATAGTCGCCACGGCCAACTATGGACCACGTTTGACAGTTTTTACATTATTTTTTGTCCTCTCTCTCTCTGCCAATATCTCTTCATCCTCTCTCCTTCTACTGTTCCTCCGTGTAAGATCTTCATTTTCTCATTGACAATTCCCCTGTCTCCTGGAAACCTGTAAACTTACTTAATTAGTCGCCTAAATCTCTCTCTGTCCATTATGTCTTAATTTTCCACCCCCATCCGATCCAAATCCAAACTCACTTCCCGAAACCATTTCGGCTCCGTTTTCATCTTCCTGAAGAATTCGTCAGTCTGGTACTGTTCATCCTCACCAAGTGCCCATAAAACTGTATTCTCATATTTCTCATTAGGGCTACAATTCCTTCTGTCTTCAGGGATAGTTCTTTGTTAGGTTTTAGTCTCCTCTCTCCATCCTTGATATTTGGGCCTAGGATTTTTCGGAGCATTTTCCTTTATTTCCTCCAGATGTCTTGGAGGTCACCCTTCCCAATCATGTCTAGTGTTTCAGCTGCATATATACATTCAGGTCTGACAAAAGTGTCTGGATGTCGGAATTTAGCCCCAAAGGATAGACCCTTTTTGTTGTATGTATCCTTCGTAAGTTGATAAGCCATTTCCATTCTTCTCGCCTGCTCTTTGATGGCATCCTTATCCGACCCATTGTCCTGTAATTTTTCTATCAAATACTTAAAACACTTAACTCGCTTTTCTTGGCTTCTCTCAACTCCAAGTGGAGAGGAGATTTGATGTTGGTCATGAAGACAGATATCTCAAAAGAACTTTGAAGCCCAGTCTTCTTGGCTATCATCTGGAGTTCTCCTGTTCTTTTTATCGCTGTTTCAATACCGGTAGTGAGTATCACAACATCGTCGACGAATGCCAAAAAATCCGTTCTTATACTTTCTTTACCTCTCCCTAACCTGAAAGCCTCTTTATCCGAAATTCCCTTTGTCCATTCTCGAATAACTTTTTCTGAGACGCAGTTGAATAATATTGGCGAAAGCCCGAAGCCTTGTCTTACGCCAGTTCGGATTTCGAAAGGCTCTGACAACTCCCCTCGGAATTTTATTTTGGAGAAAGTATTGCTAATCGTCGGTTGAATTAGATTCCTCGTCTTGTTGTCCACTCCAAATTCCTCGAGAATTGCCAATAAGGTTTTTCGGCCAGTGGAGTGATAGGCCTTCCGGAAGTTCACAAAGACGGCGACTTATTTGTTCTGTCCCAACATCTTGTACTTCCGCAGGTTGAAGATTTGAACCGCGCAAGATCTCCCTTTCCAAAAACCTGCCTGGTATTCACCTAATTCAGGATCCAATAACCCTTCTATTCTTGTCAGTAACGCTTTCGATAAAATCTTGTAAGGAACTGAAACAAGAGAGATGCCTCTATAATTATTAACGTTCATTTTGTCACCCTTCTTATGTAGGGGATGGGTTAAAGCCATTTGCCAGTCAGCAGGGATCCTCTAAGTTATCCATATGTTCTCAAGTAACCGAGTGAAAGATTTTACGACTCCCGCAGATCCCAGTTGTAGGAGTTCAGCGACGATACCATCTACACCAGCAGCTTTGTTTGCCTTAAGTCCTTGAATAATCCGGAAAATTTTGTCTTCATTAGGAGGCAAGGAATTGGGAGATGATACTTATGGTGGTTCCATTTTCAAGTTTTCTTGCGGACTGTCATAGTCGCAAGCAGTGAGTCGAAATATCTGGCAAGGATGTCATAGTTTTGCTTATCAGTGATTCTTATCTTCCCTTCTTCATTCTTGAAGCACATTCCTGGTGCCTGATAACCCCTTAACCGCGATTTGAACGTCCGATGAAAGTTCCGTGTATTGTTCTTTTGGAAATCTTCTTTTTTATTTGTATTGTATTAACAAATTATCAAATATGATGAAGATGAACTGTTTGCAGATTCACAGCTCATTTATAGGATTCATATATATTATAGAAAGCAGAGAGTAGATATATATATATATATATATATATATATATATATATATATATATATATATATATATCAGTATGCGTCGAACGGTTGACCCGTACGGACGCATATATCTCTTGAGAATGGCGAATGTTAGTTCGCCGAAACGTCGAGAATCCGGTTCTTTTCAGAGCCAACCCTCAGCATCAACGCGGAATCCCCGAGAAAACAATACAACACAGGTATCTATCCGCGAAAACCTCAAATACAACATATATATATATATATATATATATATATATATATATATATATATATATATATATATATATATATATATATATATATATATATATATATATATATAGAGGTCCAACCCTGGGCAAATGTAAGAAACCGGATGACAAACCCCAACACCAGGGGATCGCTATCAAAGCCATCTAACCGCGAGGCATATAACTAAAAGCAGTAGCAGTCGGCCGTCAGCTCTGCCGTCAGTGATTTGCGGACAGTAGCTGAAGCGCTGAAGCTCAAGCTACATTATGTTGAGCAGAAAACTGCATGTTTGCCGCATGTTTCTTAATTCAAACTAACCAACCAAGTTCGACGCGTCGCTCGCCCCGAATATCTCAGCGCAGTACAGCTGCATTCTCTCGCCGGTCCGAGTGTAGGTATACAAGGCATCGCGAGTTTGCAGTGAAACATTATACAAAATGTCGTACGTAAAGTGTAATTATACTGGTTGCAATAACATTAAGAGAAGATCTGAAAGAAGATTCTATATGTTTCCAAAAAATGATCCACTGAGATTAGAGAAATGGATAGCTGCCATGGAAATTCAAGATTGCTCGGTAAGTTGACTAATTCTATTTACATTGTTCAAAATTATGAAATTGATGAATAAAAAAAACCACAAACCGTAACCACGTTCCGTACAAACTTGTAGGTATCTTTTGTTTCAGCAGCAAATTTTTTAGCAGCAAAATTTTGTTTGAGCAGCTTTTCCCATTCAAATTTCAAGTCATAAGTAAAATATTTTAAAACTTATAAAAAGAAAGCGAACAAGACGATCATGATAAAAAATTGTTTTACTATTACACTTATTCAGTAACTAGTAACTTATTAAGATCTAAACTAAGATCTGAACTATTTCTTTACACCCCGTTTGAAAAAGCAATAATTCACTGTTCTAAAGGATTTTAACAATAAGCTCTTATAATATCAGGTCATCCAAGATATTTATATAATAAAATTGGAAGAAAGCTGCAACGGATACAAAATTCTTTCTTATTTCTTGTTATTTTTTATTACATTTTTTTTTAGAATTTCATCCACATTAACTTAGCGAAATGTGCATTTGTGAAAATCATTTTGATGAAAGTTGTTTTCTAAACGAGACACATCAAAGATTGCGCAACAATGCAGTTCCAATCCATTTTCAGCGTGATCTCAGAGTACAAGACGAAGATCCTACTCAGGTAAATAACACTTCTATTAGATTTAGTGCAAATCGATTCAAAATTGCAATCTACATATCGTCAATTATAGAAAATAATTAAAATATTTCTAAAAATTCAGAAAGCAATGGTTATGACGCCATCGCCATCCGGCGACATCAAATTTGTAAATTTACCACAACGGACATATCAATGTAAAAAAACTGTTGCCATAAAACTTGACTTCTCTTCGCCCAAGAAGAACCAACAAGAACCGGAAAAATCAGGTGTTCCATCATACGATACATCGGTCAGTCTATTCTTGCTGGAATCCCCTTCGCGGAATATCACGTCATCAAGCTTTACAGACACACCAAGAAAGATGAAGTTGAGGGATGACTTGAAAGATTCAAAAAAAGACTTACGGAAAATGCGCCAAAAAGTAAAAAGACTTAAGATGAAATATCGAGGCGTGGATACGAAACAAGTTCTGAATAAGTTTTTACAACCGCTTAATGTCAACACAAAAACTTTTCTGAAAATGCAAATCCACCATAAGAATAGGACTCGATGGAATCAATCAGAAAAAAAGCTGGCGTTGAAAATTTATTACAAATCGCCTGCATGCTACAACAATTTGAAATTTAATTTACCAGGAATTTCTACAATTCAAAATTGGCTTGGAACTACTTGCCTACGACCAGGATTGAATCAAGAGCTGAAAGAAAAGATTGGGATAAAAATCAGCGTTATGAATGAGGGAGAAAAGAAATGCGTACTTCTTTTTGATGAAATAGCGCTAAAAAAACATCTGAGCTATAATTAAAAAATGGATATTGATGAAGGGTGTGAGGATTTAGGGCAGACTTTGGGGCGAACTGCAAAACCTGCAAAAAATGCTCTAGTGGTTATGGCAAGGGGCTTATATGATAAATAGAAGATGCCCATTTCATAGTATTTGTCTTCAACCGCCGTTAGTGCCACAAATTTAGTACAATTAATTAAATAATTAAGCAATTTGTCATTTTTAATTGAGTCGGGGCTCGATCTAAAAGCAATCGTCTGCGATCAAGGGTCAAATAACCGAAAAGCGCATAAAATCCTCGGCGCAACACAAGACGGCGCCTTCTTTTGTTTATCAGTTAAAAAAGTTTTTGCAGCATTTGACGCCCCACATTTAATTATACCTACTCTCTGTAGAAAGTAATGTTTGAAGTACTTTTTTTTATGTAATTTAAATATTGATATTTTTCTATTTATATTCACTTTGTTATTCACAAAATTTCGCGCCCCTTCCAAACCATACTCGTACCCCTTGGGATACGCATACCACACTTTGGGAAACACTGTTCTACGGTTTGGTGAAAAAAATAGTTTTATTTTATTTTTCGCGCTTTAAATATTCACCCATGCGTAAAAGTAGTATAGAGTGGCTTGGCATAATGTATTAGTTTTTGTCTTAAACTATATCAAATGGGTAAAGATTACATTAGAGAGATTACATAATGTTTTAAATACAAAGTATATTACAAACTATGTTAGTAGATACAAAACTAGACATTACAGTCTCACCTATAGGGAACCCGCAAAGACCAGAAACTAGATGTTATTAATTATGTATTGAAATCGAGGGACTAGATTGAAGAATAGAATTGATACTACATTAGAACCTTAACAGCTAAATCATATAGTAGAATAGAAACTTAATTTAAAGTTTTTAGCGCTTAGAATACTCACAATATATACAACTCTGTACTGTAATTGATGAACTTATTTTGTTTGAAACACACAAATACAAATACAACTTTGTTTAAAATACACAAAAAAAAACTCAGCAAAACCCGACAGAATGGTAAATTAATCTAACTATTCCAAGTAAATTACAGGAATCCAATATTATATTATACTTCTAAAGCATTTACAATTTTTTTGGGACTTGGTCCAATTTCATCTTGTCTGGTCCTATCGTGGCTTGCCTCGTCTATCTTCTCTGGGATTGTGTGTTTTGTCTAACCCTGCTTGGTATCGTATAGAATTGGCTGCCATTATCTGATCTTGTCTGATATTATCTGATTTTGTATGTTCTATCTGGTGTTGTCTAGTCGTGTCTGATTTTGTCTGATCTCTTCTAGGCTTCTCTTGCTTGGCCTTGTCTGGTCTTGCCTGATCTTGTTTGGTCTTTTCTGGCCTTGTCTGGATATGTCTGGTTTTGTCTGCTCTTGTCTGGTCTGATCTGGACTTGTCTGGTTTTGTGTGCTCTTGTCTGGTCTTTTCTGGTCTTGTCTGGTCTTGTCTGCTATTGTCTGATGTTGTCTGGTCTTGTTTGGTTTGTCTGATCTTGTCTGAACTTGTCTGGCATTGCATGGCTTTGTCTGGTTCTGACTGATTTTGTCTGGTCTTGTCTGATCTTGTCTGGTCTTGTCTGGCCTTGTCTTCCTTTGTCTGGTCTTGTCTTTCTTTCTCTGGTCTTGTCTTCCTTTGTCTGGTCTTGTAGGGTCTTGTCTGGTCTTGTCTGGCCATGTGTCATCTGATTATGTCTTTTCTTGTTTGGGTTTTTTTTGTCTTGTCTGGTCTTGTGTGGTTTTATCTGGTTTTGTCTTGGTCTTGTCTGGTTTGGTCTGGCTTTGTCTTGATCTTGTCCGGTTTGGTCTGGCATTCCCTAATTATGTATCTAATCTTTCCAATTTAGTCGTATTTTTGTCGTCTTCGCTACGCTATCTTGCATAATTACCAAGCATAATTACTTGTCAATATCTATTAGCGTAAATCTACTGGTTAATGTCATGATTAATATTGAAACAATATTGAGTTAGTATGGAATCAACACATAGTGTGTTATACATAATAGGATCAATTTGTCAATTTCATATCGCATTTCATTTTCAGAAGAACATGAACCCTGTAAATCTTTTGAATATAACGTAATATTATTGACTGGTTCAGAACCTTATGTTATGATATAACGAAGCTTGTCTGGTCTAGTTTGGTCTGCTGTAGCTGTGTCTATATAAGACAGTAAGAAGTAAGTAAGATGTCCTATCTTCTCTGGTCTTGTGTGATTTTGTCTGGTATTCTCTAATTTTCAATCTAAAATCCTTCTAATCGTTTCAATTTAGTAGTACATTTGTCGTCTTTGCTATACTATCTTGCTTAATTACCAAGCATAAATACCTGCCAAAATCAATTATTATCAATCTATTGGTTAGAAAGAAATTGATATTTAGTGTGTTATAACATTTCTGTCAGTTTCCTATCGCATTTCATCTTCAGAATAAGATGAACCCTTTAAATCCTTTGAACGTAATCAACTCACGTGTACTGTAACAGTCTTGATTGGTTCAGAACCTTATGTTAGATATAACGAGACACAAAACTTAAATCTTGGAAGAATGCGAAATGAGAAGAGGAACTCGACTGGCATAGATCCAATATATTATTTAATTTTCTTATTTGTATATGTTTCTTATATATATATATATATATATATATATATATATATATATATATATATATATATATATATATATATACATATATTTATATATATATATATATATATATATATATATATATATATATATATATATATATATATAGACTTCTTCGCAGGGCCGTAACTAGACAGGGGCAAAAAGGGCACGTGCCAAGACAAAAAAACCGCGCGCATTTTCAACAGGTTCCCATTCATTCGAAAATAATATATTATTTTAGGCAAACATTGTAGCTTTATTCCATTCATAAAATATAATGTATGAGGGGCCCAGTGATGAGGTCTTGCACAGGGCCCTTAAAAAGCTAGTTACGGCCCTGCGTCTGTGTGCAACCCTAAGAATCGTGACACATTGATACTACACTCATGTGGCAATAGACCTTTTCATAGTTTAATTTTTTTTGTGCGCATGCGTCAATTTCCGCCATGTTTTTCGGGCACTTTTTGACCTATAACCCATATTTGAGGCGATGAGAGGAAAAGTGGCCTAACCCAGCTGCACACCTAATGGAGTTAAATTATGAATTTTTTGACAACATATTTGATATTTTTTTTTATTCGAAATGTTATTTACTTTTGCTAAATTTGTTTTGTAGTGGTAAAGACCTTTTTTGGCTGTTACTTTAAGAGGCTTAAACCTGGAAAATTCACATAAAATAAAAGGAAAATGTGGGTTAGGCCACCGTTGCAGATATACATTTGGGAAAGTAAATTTATGTTTGTTTGGTTAGGCCAGGTATTCAACTGCACTTGAGGATTAAAAAAACTAGGGATCTCGAATTTTTTTCCCATTTTCACTTAAAACTTTCCGAAATAAGATCAATAAGAGTTTGTTATTGTATGTTGAAAATTAAAATTCCACAAAATCTAATAAATTAAAATTTTATAAACTTAAATGCATTATTATTATAATAAAATTACTAGTTCAACTGAAAAAAATAAAAAATCTTCACACTCGCTCTCTTCTGTACGTACGTAAACCTCGTCAGTAGCTTCAGTGATGGTACGTAAATTAAAAAAAAAATCATGGAGAATGGGAGAGTGGGAGGTGGGGTGACGAAAGCCATGTGTTGTTGAAGGTCTTTTTCTTTTCTAAACTTATACAGTTACCGTTTGGATGCAACAACTCCAAACTGTTCATGACTTCTTGATGTTCCTTTTGGTTTATATATTTTGGTTTATATATATATATTTATATTTCACGCAAAATGGCTCGATGCTCTCAAATCTAAGCCATTGAATTTGAAGGCACTACACCTTTTGTTTGGTCTTAGATAACATTCTTCTGGTTATGTTGTTTTCAAAAGACTGCGAGGAAAAGAAGTGTTCCTTGTTCATTATTACGATTTTGAATATTTTTTTCTTTTGGCCAGTCATTATCACTCTACTCATGTTACTACCTAGTTGCCATATGGATTAGGCCAGGATTATTGAATAGGCCTAGGTTCTGCAATGTATCAGTCGATTTGGCAATCAATATTTAGTACCGTAAAATGTCAGTAGAGTGCAGTTGCGATGCAAAATCTACATTTATTGGTATTTTCATGTTTTTGTGGGTTAGGCCACTTTTGTTCTCATCGGCTCATTTGTAGTACTGTCTATATTGCGTCTCTGGAGACAAAAGTTCCGAAATCAAAACGAGGTAGCAAGCATATTACTGTACCGTAGTCTGATTGATGGTTGGTACGCTTGTCCAACTATCAACCAATTGGAAGCACAAAATTTGACACTTGACTCGACAAGACAATTGACACATATATGTTTGTTCTCGTTTTTGGGTGTGTTAAATCCATATATCTAGTTTAATCATGTCGACAAGTTGTTGTTGTCGATACAATCCCCACGCCCATTTGAAAATTAATAACAAATTTATATTTAAATGTCCCCTTTATCACGAAGCCAGTAAAATGTGTAAAAAATATATTCGTCAGAAACATACCAAGTTTTATTTAAGGGACATTTTTTTTTGTTTTTTTTTTGTAAATAAAGTTGAATCCAGTATCAAAATTATTTTGGTTTTATTACTTCAGTCATTGATTTATTACTTTTCACTGCCCATTTATAGTTTTTCACATAGGTGTATGGAAAATTCGGAGTGCGGTGCAGACTACACGGTATTAGATAGCTACAATTTGACTTTTAAGGGACGTACACCTCACATTAAAGTTCATGCATATATTTGCTATTTAAATTTACCGCATTTAACATGACAACAGCGCAAGCGCACTGCTTATGTTTCAAACTACGGTATAGCACTACTGTATATTTTCTCTCCATTCATCAGTGAACTCTCTGGGCATTCGTTTCCCGTACTACACTCAATATAGTACTACATATATATATATATATATATATATATATATATATATATATATATATATATATATATATATATACATATATACAGGGTGCTTCAAAAAAATGTATACACACTTTAAACTATTGTAGTTTTCCCGCTCTACAAGGCTAATGTTATATTTCTTCGCCAGGTGCCAGCATAATCGTCCCTCTATGTTATATTATCAGTTGGAATTTGTAATATCAACATGGGGGACGTACGTTTGAGTTTTGAAGAACGTAAGCAGGTTATTAAGTGGTACTGGAAGTTTGAGAATGTAAATGAAGTTCAAAGACAGTGGAGAAGGGAGTATGATACAGAACCACCTTCAAGATTAACAATTACACGCATACGAGACAAATTCGAAGTTCATGGAACAGTGTGTGATGTGCATAAAGGTCATTCAGGTCGGCCTCGAACAGCTACAAGTGATGAGTCATCAACGGCAGTCTTGGAACTGTTTCAACGCTCTCCTAACAAATCTTCAAGGCAAGGGGCACGTGAAAGTGATGTAAGTGCTAGCAGCGTGCTACGCATTCTGAAGAGAGGCAAGTATCGTGTTTACATTCCAAGGCTGGTGCAACAGCTAAATGACGACGATCCAGATCGAAGGTTGCAATTTTGTGAATGGATTCAGGAGATGGTGATACGTGAACCGGGATTTATGGGTAGCATCATTTGGTCGGATGAAGCCCAATTCAAACTTAATGGAACTGTCAATAGGCACAATTGTGTTTACTGGGGTGAAGAAAAGCCTCACATTACAATTGAAAAAGCTGTAAATTTGCCTGGTGTAAATGTGTGGTGCGGTTTGTCTTCAAGGGGACTCATTGGACCTTTTCGATTTGAAGGCACTGTAACTGGTATTAATTACCTAACAATGCTTGCTGATTCCATATTTCCTGCCATTCGTGATGGTGATGGAGATGGTGCTCCGCCGCACTATCACAGGGACGTACGAGCTTACCTGGATCAAAATTTGTCGGGACAGTGGATAGGACGCAGGAGGCCAATCGAGTTTCCAGCACGCTCTCCAGACCTTACACCACTGGATTTCTTCTTGTGGGGCACAGTAAAAGATGAGGTGTACAAACGTAAACCACGTAACCTAGACATTCTTTGGAATGAGATTCAAGCAGTGTGTAGAGAAATCTCATTGGACGTTTTGATACGATGTACAGAATCAGTGGTGACTCGTACTCAGAATTGTATTGATGCTGCAGGTCACCAATTTGAACAGTATTAACATTTGTTATTTATGTTTCATTTACATTGGACTTTCAGCTTTCTATTTTCCTGAAATTTAACTTTGTAGAACGGTAAATAAATTTTCTATGGAAGTTCAAAGTGTGTATACATTTTTTTGAAGCACCCTGTATATATAAGGTATAACCAATGAAAATAAGAAAATATGCCCGAAACTTTCATATTCCCACCTTTTAAGTATGGCGGACGCGCATGCGCTTAACTAACCGTAAAAAGGTCTATTTGTTCCAATTTTTGTACTGTTGCTGCTCAAATTTATCAGCGACATCCTGTTCTCGGGCTCAGTTTCTTTTTTGGACCCCCTTTCTTATTTGTGCCATACGTTTTGGGATTTCTTGAGAAGTCAGTTTCTCAGTTTTTCACAAACAAATTAGTGTTGATAAGTCGCTGTTAGTATACTATTTGATGTTTGACAAGAACGCTACGGCAATGTTTTTCTAGGCCGACTAACAATTGTATAAAATCTATTGATGCTATAGTTATGCACAAAATGAAAATTCGATTTTCTTTTACTGTTCAATTAAACGAGGACAGATTATCGTGAAAATTTACAGAACTGATTGAATTTACACCGGAAGTCTTTTACCGATTTAGACTTCAGATTCAATTATCGGGAAAATCCAGATTTTATAAATTTTTAGCTTGTGCTATAGTTATGCTCTGGAGTTTCGTCCAGATGAACAGGGTATTAACTAAAAATGCCTATTTTGCAGGAGAGCGTTTTGAAGTTTTCAAATCATTATATTTCCATTTCTGTAAATAATTGGTTAACTTCACCTATAATATCTTTTAAACTAACTTTATTGATAACGTTTTTGTTCACTTCATGACTTTTTCAATTTTGCTATTACTGAGAAAAAAAAGAAATTCTCAGTCAATTCTTCAGGCAAGAACATAATAATACCTTTTTAAACAAAAAATACTTATAAACCAGAGTACTAACTAGAACATTATATTTTCTTAAAAATGCAATTTACCGGGTCTATGTTAGACCTTTCGATTATTTTTGTAAGACATTATTTTAATATAATGATAAAAAAAAACAAATTAACTTATATTATTTCCAAATTAAATTATAATATTGTCAAATTAAATTATATTATTTTCAAAATAAATTATATTATTTTCAAATAAAATAAAATAATTTTAAAATTAAATTATATTATTTCCAAATCAAATTAAATTATTTTCAAATTAAATTAAATTATTTTCAAATTAAATTAAATTATTTTTAAATTAATTTAAATTATTTTCAAATTAAATTAAATTTATTTTTTCATGATTTGTTAATTCATTTAGCTATGTTAAAGGAGCATTCATAATACTACCATGTTCCACAAATATGAGGAACAAGTTTTCAAAATAATACAAAATAAAAACAGAATTTTAAACTGAATGTTAAAACTGTCTATCACAAACGAACGACGTCCTTTCACCACAACTCCGCCAGTAAGACTGAATACGACAGTGTTGTCCAAACGGACGTTCAACAATTGTATTAAATCTACTGGTGCTATAGTTATGCACAAAGTGAAAATTCGATTTTCTTTGTGCGAAAGTGCGAAAAGGACGAAGATCTCGCACCCCCAACAATCTGTCGTTATATCGTTATGCAACCACGTTCGTTAAGATCGCATGATTTTTAGTAGTACTGTATTTTTAGGTTAAAAATCTTAAATTTTGAGTTCATCCAAACGAAAGATATGTTTATATATGTAATTTAATTATTGTTTATATGTGTAGTTTATATATACTCTTGAGTTTATATAAGTTTTTCCAATAAGAATGTTGTGCTTTTGAAATGATATGGTAACCATGCTAATAAAGTTATACCTGTCACTAGTTGTTCAGTATACTCTAATCATTTATTTTGTCTCAATACGCGCTTCAAGAACGTTTGGTTATTATAGGAAGATTTTATAAAAATAGACGTTCTATTGTAAACACTTTTTGCGCAGATTGGAATCGCAAAAACTTCACAAAATACCTAATCGCCCTTCTTTACTTGCCATTCGTCGCTTCGGCTACAATTTATCAATTCCTCGTCGTGCTCAAGCGTTAGGGCTTAAAAAAAACGACAACTTTGCGGATTTTGCTAAAAGACTTGAATTTACACGCATACAAGTATAATTTTCACTTGAAAATGACCTTCACCAGTCGTAACTGGAGTCGTCTTAAACGTTTAAATTTATACAACAGTGAATAGCAAGTTATACTGTGAATAGCAATATAATATTTTTATATATTTAGTGTAGTTAAAACATAGTGAATTTTTCAATTCAAGGTAAGTATGGATTACCACGTAGTAACGGTCCCTACCATCCTATCCATAAAAAATTGTTTTGACCCAACAACTTAAGACATTGGACCATCGTCGGCGCAGAAAATTTGCTACTTAAAGTTCAGAACAACTGGAAAGGGATCCTAATTTTGCGGAAGTTTTTGGTTAAGTGGATAAGTTAATAAGCAAAATTGCTAACAAACCCACGAAAAGCTACTGTATCCTCTAAAGGTAACTGCATGGTGTGGTTTATGGCAAGGTAGCATCGTCGGTCTATTTTCTTTCAAAAATGAGGTGGCAGATGCAGTTAAAATGAATAGTGAACGCTATCGACAGATATGAAGGCATCTTTTGTGGGATAAATTTAGATGCACTTGATTTGAAGGATATGTGGTTCCAGCAAGACTGCTCATGAGACATATTGCACGTAAAATTTGACGAAAGGATAATTTAGGATAACATTTTACAAGCACTCTTATGAAAGTAATTTTTTTTAGCAGGGTTCGCTAGTGAAGCTGGAAAAATTGAAGCTGAAAAGTACCCATTTTTTTGATAAAACATTTATTTTGAGACCTTTTTTTACAGATTTTAGATGAGTAAAGTATGCCATTTCACTTTTTAAAAATAACGTCGCTCAAATGAGAGCCATTTCGGTTTATACATTTTTCTAATCTTGACCTAATATTTTGCACCACTCGACGAGAGAGGTCAGGTTGAATCCGTACAATTTCTTGTCTGATATTCGTTTTTAATTCCGGTATAGTTTGGGGTATATCAATGTACACCCTGCTCTTCAGAAATTCCCAAAGAAAAAAGTCGCAGGCGGACAAATCTGGGGATTTTGGAGGCCACGAGATGTCGCCATGTTTGGATATCAGTCCGTCCGGAAAGAGTTCTCTTAAAGCAGCCATAGACACACGAGCATTATGACTTGTTGCCACAAGCTGCTGGAAGAAATTAATTTCCGGAAACATAGCGAGCTGTTGAACATGAACATGAAAAACATGAAAAATGTTCTGACCATGTGTGAGTAGCGGTCAGCATTAACAGTTGTGGCGCGCTCTATCGACTTGGAAAAAATATGACCCAATAATGTCAGATGATGAAAATGCACACCACACCGCTACTTTTCGACTATGTAATGGCTTTTCATGGAATTCACGTGGGTTTTCATCATGACAATATCGACTATTTTGCTTGTTTACATATCCATTCAAATGAATGTGCTTCATCTGACATTAACAAGCGGTGAATAAAGTGTTAATATTTACAAGTCGCAATATTTCTTCGCTGAAAATCCTGCGAGCCAGCATATCGCCAGCTTTCAACTCCTGAACTACTTGAATCTTGTAAGGGTGAAAAGATTTTAGACATATTACATATGTCCAGTGTGGATGTATTTTTAATTTCAGAACACCGTGGACTACGTGACAATGTGTTCGCGCCAATTTTAATAAATCTGTATTTTTAATTCAACATTTGAATCGATATTGAAGAGAAGTTGAAAGGTGTATCGACCTGGGCCGAAATCGCGCGATTTACTTATCAATTTACTTCGCGAATTTATATGATTCGAGAGTATGCTTCGGGTGTGAAAAGCGTAAAGACAAGAATCGATGCGCGAACCAAGCTCGGCCGACACGTCCATGCATTTTTAAGTTTATCATTTCAAGTCAAGTTAACCAGGGGTTTACAAACCAGACAAAACCAGACAAGAGCATCACGAGCCCAAAGGGCTGAAGCGGCATCCAACGTCTGGAAGACACCAATTTTAAGGGCTCCTTCCACCCATTATCCTCATTTCCTCGGAGACGCGAGCGACCCTAACAGGTAAGTGATTAGACTAGCTCTGTTTCAAACGGGAAAATTTGATTTTAGTGAGACACGGTCCAAACACAATGCTACTCTAAAATTTTCAATGTTTTTTCTGTTCTTACTGACCTTGTTGCTCCTCTATGCATTAAGTTGCTTTAATGTGGAATCAGTTTCTTCTAACTTGACGGACGGAATTGCATGAGCGGAGGGAACTCTTCCATGTCGTGGAATAGAACTAATTACGGAATAATGTTGTACACAGTCATCATTTTTGTAAAATGATTTTACGCAGAAACCACGCTTTACACCGGATCACTGCTACATGTTTTTCAAATGGCATTAAATGTCAAATAATTCACCAAAACCTCTACGCCTTCTACTAAACAGAAAATGAACTATTGGATTTTCAAAATTTGTCGCTTGACTGTCGGATGTATAATATAATTTCTAGATAATTAAATCCAGTTTAAGTACATTATTATAAACTCTGATTTAAATATTGTTAATATTTCCGGAGATATAAAGAATTTACCAAATTGTTACGTGTTTAGTCAATTTTTAAACGTCGACTGTTACAATAGTATATTAAGTAACGAGAGTTATAGCGCGTAGTTATAGCGAGTGCGTAATTCCGCGATTACGTAATTGCCTTACAACTCGAGTTATGTACTATACTTTATCTACGACCACACTAATTTGTTTCTGTTTAATAAGAAAAATATGTTTGACGTAACAAATGTATTTCTTATTAGGTACATTATTTAACATTATAATATACAAACAGTTCTATTTTCATATATAACTGTAACTCGACATTATTTAACTTAATAGAAATAAAAAGAAATACATTATTAATGGTTACAGACCATATTATTAAGTACTTATTTGGGTTAAACTGGAATAAGAGTGTTCATATATATAGGCAACCCAATGTAAGCAATGTCAATTTTCATTGTTTGAATTGTAGCATGGGGGGCGTTGAACGTTTGAGCACGTAGTAGCAGCTCTCAGCCAATCAACGAATCGAAAACGAAACGCACGTGTGTGTTATCAATCATAACTTATCATTAATCGCGGACTGTTACATACATGTGTGTTATGAAGTATTTACATAGTCGACGAACTGTACAATAATGGGCATTTACAATAGTGGTCGTAAATAAAAGTATTAATGATACGTAGACGTGTTATATTTCATTCCAAAGCAAATTTATTCTAGTTTATGGATTTTTAACTCATTGCAAAACTTCTTATATTTTTAAAAATTTTGCCCTTGTTCTGTGACTCTGGTTTTTGATTTCAATTAGTTTTGTTTAGCTTGTATAGTTAGTTCAAACTCAATTCTAACGTGTAAAACTCATTTTGTAGATATTATAATCTAGTTTAAGCACATTATTAACTCATATACATATTGTTAATATTTTCCGAGATGAATGTAAGGAATTGACGAAATTGTTACGAATACATCAAAGTGAATTTTGAAACGTTCAAATGACTATGTAAAGAGTTGCATGCGCCTCGCGAGCCGCTGTATGGCTATACACACTTACTTTTTGCCTAATCGAGAAACTTCTACATCCAACTGTTTATTTTCCTTAAAAACTTTTCACATTTCTTCCAATTTCTTTTAGTTTTATTTATCAACCTCTTGCAATGTCAGAATTGCGTACAAATATTAAAAAGGAAGTCCTCAAAGAAAGTCTAATGTATTAAAAATATGATTGTTGATTGTGATTTAATACTAAATAAAATTAGACAAGCTCAATATTAAAAATAAACAAAACTAGACAAGTCTGCAGGAGCAGACAAGACCAGACAAGACCAGATAAGACCAGACAAGGCCGGACAAGACCATACAAGACCAGACAAGACCACACACGAGCGGACAAGTTCTGCAACGTAACATGGGGCTATGAAGGATCAACCTGGATTAGAAAGGCAAGCGAGATTCGATTATGTGAGATAAAGGTTGGCAAGACCATACAAGTCTCTAAATGGATGCTACAGAATTAGACAAAACAAAATTGTAACATTAGATTAGACTGGCTAGACAAACGAGACAAGGGGACTTAAAAATATATAGGACAAGACTAAACTTACGAAGGGCGAGTAAGACCCTACGATAAATTTAACGACAGCCAAGACTAGACTACTAGATATTTATATATTAAAATCTCTTGTTTTCCTGCAATTTCTGTGATAAATGAGATTTTCAAATGGGCAATTTTATACAATGCGCCGCAGAATTCCCGCTGCGTTTGTAACATTTGAATGCGTCATGCAGTAACATTCCACATATGTCACGAGATTGTTTTCGACGACACCAAACGTGACATTTGATAACTAGAATGAACTCACAACATATCAATATTTGATAACAAAAGATCGGCAAGCTTTTATTAAAAGAATCTGAGGAAACGTAAAAATGTAATTTATTGTTTTTGGTGTGTTTTGGCTGGTAGAAATTTGCGTTTTTAAGCTGTAGGTAATATGAAAACATATTTCAATTCGGACCAATAATAACATTTACCATTTGCAATTACAGTAACTGCAGAACGTGCCCAGAGGATGTAATTATAAATTTACAGATAAAACAAACATTGCGGCCGGGCTAAATTGAATACACTGTATAAACTTGCCGCGGCAGAAATAAAACGGAAGGAAACGAAAATGAATTATTTGAAACGTGTGAAGAAGTTGAATTCCGTTTGTTGGTTTATGCAGAATATTCTGTTTTCCGTGGAAATTCAAACAAAAAAGTAACAACATTTCCCTTTTAGACTCCTTTGTAGATTAATCCAAGAAACAAGTGTTTAAATCAACTTATCAACTTAGTTAAATTAGTTTCTTAAAAAAAACTAAATCAAACAAACAAGATCCTACCTTAATAAAAAGATAGACGCCGCAGTCATTTAAAATTGTAAAAAATGTATAAATAAAAATTATGTATTAAATATGCAGATTAATTCCAGACACTTGAACGCAGGAAAACCATTTTAATGCAACTTAAGTTGAATTTAATCTAAACATTAAGATCCCACCTAAATAAAACGATAGACGCCACAGTCATTTAGAATTGTAAAAATTTTATAAATAAAAATTATGTATTAAATATGCACATTAATTCCAGACACTTGAACACAGGAAAACCATTTTAATGCAACTTAAGTTGAATTTAATCTAAACATTTAAAAAAACAAATTTTCACCTGAAACAAACATTTTTTGCTACATTTTGAACCGAAATATAACCATCAATCACAATTATTTCTATTTTGTTTTACAAGTGGGAGTATTTATAAATTATACGACGTGGGACTAGTTTCATACGGAAGCCAAAGCCGTGAAGTCAAATTAACTTCGCTGGTGTGCTAATCAAACTCTCCGACTTGTCACAGAGATGAAAATCCATCAATTATGGATGAACTCTTTAATGAGTCTATTGATTATTCTAGTCTGGTTCCATTTTATATTACAACCTAATTTATGTTTTATTAAATTTCTAAAGATTCAGAAACGATATAGATTACACAAGACTGGATAAACACGTTAATTACCTTCAAAATTAAATGTTGATTTATTTTAAAACGACTTAGTGAAGGGTAATTGAAGTTTAATAGAATAAGTAAGAATGGGGTAGGAAATGCATTCTACAGGCTCCGATTAAATTGACCACTCACAATCCCTGCAGTAATCGTCCTAGTCGTAAATAGCCTTTTGTAAAAGCCGGAAATTTCCGGGTAGTCTTTATAAACTTGATAATACTGTGCATCATTTATTACTGATATTTGGGTGGGCACAATAAGTGTTTGTGTATTGTGATATACGAGGGAAATTCTTTTTGTGAGTTTTCGGTTCCGATTCCTCTCGAAAGTTTTAATTAGAAAAGTTTACGCTTGTGCTGCTTCCTTCCGTCTATCTTCAACAAGAAAAATCAACATTGTTTCCTAATTCGATGGCGATATAATTTTAACTGTAATCAATTATCTCTTGTTAATTACCTACATTGTTCAGTAATTTGCTAACTTTTTACTCGCAAATTTTCTTACAAAATTACAATCTAGACGGTCGAGTCCATTTAGTCTTTTGTATCCGGCCTGTCAAGCTTGACCTTACAGCCTCAATACGTCTAAGCCCGTCAAGTTAAGTTGAGCGGCCTGCCGGACGATTTTATACTTCTATTGAATCTTTTGTTTCTCATTGTATGTTTTCAAAAAATATGCAATTAGAATTTTAAAGAATTCATAAGGTGCTTCACTAATGTCAATTTAGAAAATCGAAGCGAAAATCGAACATAAATATAGATTAGACGTAAGACGTAAATAAAAGAAACGATAAACAAATATCTGAATAATTGAGATTCGAGAGTTAATTTGGTACTTACGTATTAACGCTACCACCGCTACATTTTTAAATGTCGCCAATCTACACCTAAAATTTTTATGATAAATCATAAAATAAAACATTTTATTTAAAATTAAAACATTTTTAAAACTAAAAATACTACTAACCCCGGTTAGATTAGGTTGCCCGCCGCGAAGCTTACAGATAAATCAAAACAACATACGCGCGGCAGCGCGAACTCTCTATTCAATATATAGCGGTGGTGGCGTTAATACGTAAGTACCGTTAATTTTATTGTTTCGCAGTAAAAAAATAAGTTTTATTCATTTTGTATTACACTTATAAAAGCATAAACATGCTTTTATAAGTGTAATACAAAATGAATAAAACTTATTTTTTTACTGCGAAACAATAAAATTAACAGGTCAGGTACAAAATGGCACGTGAAACCATTTGGGTTGACCAGACCTTGTCTAGCCTGTGTGTCCGTGATCTAGTTATGTCTAGTTTTAAGTTTATTTTTGTTTTATATTCTCTATATGTATTTGATTTGTTGCCAAATATTTGTTGGTTTACGATCTCAGTTTCGGGAAAATACTAGGGCGGATTCGTCGAATTTGACGCGATTTATCTTTATGTTTGATTTATTCGTCACGTCAGGAGTTTTTTTATACTTATTTTCCCCTGTCTTTTAAAACTTGTTGACGAGCCAACATGCATATGAGCGTTTCCTCAGTGAAAAGTGAAAAACTTTTTGCTTTATTAGAATTTATTGTCAGTTTATGATATTCGTTGGGATTTGCAACAGATAAACCAAACCAAGTTTCGCTATATAAAATATTTGATTGATCCTAAAAGATCATAATAAAAATGGTGACGTGTAAATATCTCTGGATTTGATGCTATTTACTTGTAAATTGCTCAAGAGATAAAATTTGAGACAAAGAATTGATCAATATAAGACGGACAAGTATTTGTGTAATTCTGTGAATTTTACGTTGTACGCGCAATAACCCTTTGTTTTCGGTTTCCCGGATTATTGTTGTTTTTTGTTTGTATCTGAATTATATCTGAACTCAAGAGAATGGTGATTTGTTATTGAAAAATCATAACGTGAGTCCCAGAAGTTCTGGAAGCTCTTGCCACTCTTGCCATGAATTTGAAGAAGTAGGTCATTTCATATTCAGTAGGTCATATTTCACACACATTAAATTAAACAAATTATCAAATGTTATTTTTAAGTAGCTGTCAGTGGTCTTGAGGTTATGTCGCATTGTTTATAGTTTTAAGTTCAACAATTTCATAAGTTATAAATAAAACACCTTCTCAAAAATTTAACACTGATTTATTTTATTGTGTTGTGAATTATAAAATGAACAGATGTTGAATGTGTTGTCCATTTTCACGAATACACAAATTAATTCGCTGTTTTATGTTATAGAACACATTTTATAATACTGTGTTGTCTATCTCTTTATATTTTATTATTACATTGTTTTGCAGATCTTCTACTGTATGCACTGGATACTGAATACTGAATATGCTGAATACTGAATTTTTTAAATAGGGAAAAAGAAAAAAATCTAGAGGAGTTAGATCACAAGAACGTGGTGGAAATCGGTCTTTGCTTCTTAGCCTGTCGTCGAAGAATTCATGAAGATAATTTAATGTTTCATGGGCAATGTGCGGTCTAGCAGAATCTTGTTGGAAGAAGCCATTCTGGAGTTCTTCATCATGAAGTTCGTTAATAAATTGTTGCAAAATATATAAGTGGCAGCATTTAAATTGCCATAGAAAAATATTCGACCGATAATTCTGCTTGACATTGTCTTCACATTGCTAACCACACACCAACTTTGATTGGATGCAGTGGGGTCTCTCTAAAAAAATGTGGGTTGTCAACACTCCACATGCGCATGTTTTGGGAATTAATGTATCCGTTTAGATGAAACCAGGCTTCATCAGTGAAAAATGTTAAATTTAACACGTCGTCGTTCATATTTTCATTAAACCACCGACAGTATTCCAGTCTTTTATTATAATCGAGTGGTAAAAGTTCTTGGTACATTTGCAACGTATATGGTCTCATTAAAGATCTTGACGAATAATCCTATGAGTGGTAGTACGACTTAAATTCAACTGTTGAGCTAGTCTCCTAATTGAAGTGGTAGCTTCATCTTGGACTGCATTTCTGATGTTGTTTATAATATTCTCATTATTAATACGATGCCTTCCAATTCTTGATTTGTTGTTAATGTTACCAGTACTTCGGAAGCAAGCGACTGATCGTAATACCTGCCTTCTAAACTGATTCCTATAAAATACAGCCATACGAAAACGTTGCCTAAATTCTTCAATGCACGGATCGATACTGTATTCCCAATCACTATTTTTCAGGCGTCTACCATTGCGAAAACAACTTTCGACAATAAATGTTTTCTGCTCTTTTGTAAACATTTTTAAATTAAATAAATTAAGTAAGACCGGTAGAAATAACACAAAACGGCGAATTAATTTGTGTATTCGTGAAAATAGACAACACATTCAACATCTGTTGTAATGTTTGTTCTTTTTTGTTAATTTTATAATTCACAACACTATAAAATAAATCAGAGTTAAATTTATGGGAAGGCGTTTTAATTATAACTAATGAAATTGTTACTTAAAACACTAAAATCAATGCGATACAACCTCAAGACAGCTACTTAAAAATGACATTTGATATTTTGTTTAATTTAAAGTGTGTGAATTAAGAAATGACCTACTTCTTCAAATTCATGGCAAGAGTAGATTCCAAGACTTTTGGGACTCACGTTATATACAAGATGAAAAACAAAATTAGGAATATATTGAAAGGCTGGAAAGTAAACTTTTAGCAAACATTTTATTTGTTTGTAACATACATTAAAATGAAGATGCAATTAAAAAAAAACTTATAGACATAATATAAACAAAGTATATTTGTAAAGTATATTTGTAACCATCATTTTTTGTGACACAGCAAGACGCAATTCGTTCTATCGCTAAGGCATAAAGCAACATCGCATGTACTGCATTACCATCTGGATCTGTGAAGTTCCTGCAGCAAAGAGCGCATCGCCGTGACTGAGTGGATGGGCATATGTAAGCATTGGTCATATCTTATTTCATAAGGTACAACCCGTTTGAAATGATTTACAGGTACTGATGTTTTGGATCTTAGTGATTGATGAGCACCAATCAAACCTGTAGTTACAGATAAACTAAAATTCTTTAGAGTTGGCGCAATTCTTTAGATTGTTGGCACTTCAGATTGGGCTCTCTCTTTGAAAATAATAAAAGAGTTTATATTGCAAAGATTTACAAAGTACCATATAATCCTGTAATACCATATTTGTGACTTTTGGTCAATTTCAAAAACATATTTTAGCACAACCAGTTTGTCTAAGTAACCCATATGTTAGGTGTGTTTTTCCCTTAGTTGGGCAAACAACTGGCTGAGAAGGACCATCTTTTTATTTTCTACAGACAGTATTCCACATGATGGATTATGATGATTTCCAAGAAACAATACACATTTTCTTCACTTTATAAATGTCTCTTCACGTCTCTTCACTTTACTTCTTCACTTTATAAATGCCAAACCATCTTTACTGATTCGCCAATCTGATTCCCCTCTGGTTAATTCCTTGTCAGCCTTTATATTGCCTGGGAGAGCTTTTCTGTTAGTCCTGACTGTCCCACAGGGATAAATTAGTTCCGCCTGTAAATGTTGTTGCAGAGCTACAGATTTGAAAAAGTTATAGAAGTATATCTGATGACCTTTTCCCACAAAGTCTCTCGTTAGGTCTCGACTTCATTATTCATTATATATAGATTTACTACTCGACTTCATAATTCCTTCCCAGCGGTAGCAATTGCTTTACCAGTATAGACTGGGAATCAGTATAGACTGATAAGCATATCCAGATTCGTCAGCTCGTATCCAAACCTTTAACCCCGATTTATCGGTTTTATTGGCACGAACCGTTTTGAACAACTATGACCTTTGAAACGGATCATCGACTCATTGATTAATTGATTTTTTGAAGGTTTATAAGAGTTTTATGTCAATGTATCTAATTACAATTGAACCTTATAAAGTTTGTCATAATTTGGAGATTCTCTAGATGGCATTATTGAGTTATCAGCTAATTGAATATGTCCTAAAAGCCAAGCAAATCGGTCTCTTGACATTGCCTCACTAATAAAACTGTCTCTCAATTCTGGTTTAGATGACCAGTAACCACAATAACTTCTAAAAAAAGGTAAAGGTAACTTCTTCAGGCCCATCAGTATATTAATTCCCAAAAAAAAAAGTATTTTCTTTTTACTAGCAGGAGTGTAAGATCTTGTATATCCACACTTTTTTGTAATGCATTGAGGTTTGTCTGGGAGGCAATTTTCTCAATACGAGTACTAGGGACAATAAAAAGAAACGCATCAAAAGGAGATTCCTAGTTATCCGCAATATTGGGGCCAGTTGCTTCTGTAAAGTTTCTCTTAATTTGAACGTCATTTTCATTAACAGTGGTCTAAACTGCGACTTTTGCTTGATTAATTAGCTTGAATTCTTGAGCTTTTATTGTAGCTAAAGGAATATTATTTTTACTATTTCCCTGTCTCTGCCTTCGTCAGTCACATCTTGAATCATATCAATTTCAAAAAGTATATGCATTTCTTCTTCTTCTTCTTGTTTCGAATGAGCCTACTTTGGACCACGCTTGTTCAACTGTTGGGTTTTGATCTTTGCCCAGTATTGTCGCATCTTCTGCCGGTGTAACTCCTTTCTCTCTACTGTCCAGGGGGTACCTAGCCTTCGGGGGTTTTCCTGAAATCCACGGACTTCCTTCAGGGTGCGTCTCACAGACTGTTTGTTCTGGAGATCTATTGCTCCCAGTTCTTTAATATCCTTCTGTCAACCAAGTGGTACGAACCTTCTCGTTTTGACAGAAGGTGAACAGATGGTTGGTTAGTCAGTTTGGAGGCAGTCTCGCAACGTGGCCATAGAAAGCTACCCTGCTTTACTTTGCACAGTCATGCATTTCATCTATATCAAATATGTTTTCCTCCGTACTGCATTTTTCTTCTTCGAACGTATTAATGCTACATCTGGTTCATTCTACCTGTAGGAATATCTTCTAAAAGTTCAAAATCTTATAAGGTGCCATTTCGCCAAGCTCTTTGTAAGAGAATGATTTTTTCCTGAAAAAAAATCTAGATTCTTAGTGGTTTCATCCCGAAACCGACATGTTTTTAAGTAAATTTTAAGCCAATAATACTTCAATATTATTACAGAAAACATGCCAAGTACATTGCTATAATATATTTTTAAAGTTTTTATAATAAAAGCTTACCTGCCATGACTTAAAACACTCAATATTTGCAATAATATACGACACGTGCCCTCACTAACGGAACAGTTGACTAAAGGTACTTGTGTTATTTGTTTGGAGGGAGGCATAACCTGTGCTCCGTGCGTGTGGTTTCACCATAAAGCCAGTAGGAATACAATAATAAATTTTATAAGAGACGGTTTCAACTTGAAACCACTAGGGCTCAAAAGGTTAAATCAAGGTAAAGATACATTTTTTAATGCTATTAATCAGAATATTAAATTATTCAATTATTTATTTTATTTTAAAAATAAGTAAATTAGATTTTATTTTGACTCCCAGCGCTGTGTGCAACCTTAACCTTAAATATCAAACAACCTTATTTTAACAACCTTAAGTATCAATATATTTGTAGTCTTTCAACTAAATCGGTGTTTCTCAATCGCCGGTCTGCACCGAAATTTGACTGGTCCCAGGAAAATTTTTACCTGTCCGCTTTAAAAAAAATTCTTATTCAAATAATAATAATATAAAATAAATCTAATAGTCACATAAAATAATATAAACTTAATAAAGAAGGAACACAGCCTGAATAAACAAAATTAGGATAATATAATCCTAATTTGAATCATATAAATATATTCAACTTTTCAAAAGCTCTATAATATTATTATAGTCTTTTTTAAGACTACCAAAACAAATCTCATGACAAACTTGACAGACACAAGTCCAGTCTTTGTCAAATTATAATTCATAACTGCAAAGCTGCACTGATGAGAGATAAAAATCTTGAAACGCGTATGCAGATGGCTATTCACTTAATTTAATAGAAAGATATGATCTTAAAAACAAAGTTCTTCCTCTGTTTCTCGTTTAGTGTCACGAGAGTGGACTGAGACTTAATTAATCAGTAAATAACTGGCAAATTTTACAAGAAATTTGTTTTCGTAGTTCTAAAAAGAGTCAATTATATTATAGAGCTTCGGAAAGCTTGAATATATTTATATATTCATGCTGTGTTTCGTCTTTATTAAGTGTATATGATTATCTATAAAATGGTATGGTTTTACCAATAGTTCATAAAATAATGTTTTAATTTAGACAAATCAACTAAATATCCTCCAAACAAATAGATCTAATCTGAGTTTCTAAATCAAGCAAAAGTGATTATACTGAAACGAAATTAGACTCTTCGGTAATAAGTGTTGGTCCTCCAGTCGAAAATATCAAAATTGAAATGTCATATACATATGCAGAAGGAGGTTGTCACAGATAAGGTTAAAAACACGGGAATTGTAGAAATTTGTTATCATAATCTTTATGAACGTGTATGAACGTTGGGAACGCGAAAATGCATCCAAATGTGGGATCCAAAGAAGAAAAAGCTCCAAATGATCGACAGAGCAGAACTGGAAACAGCATTAGGCCAGTTAAAAAACAGGGCGGCACCTGGTGAAGATAGCGTGACGAACGAAATGCTAAAGCCCGGAGGATAAACACTAAAAGAAGCAATTTTGACATTCCTGAACAGATGTCTCGATGAAAAATCCTTGTCCCTTTGCTGAACCCAGAAGTTATCTTGCTCTTCAAGAAGGCCGACTGTACCAATATCGAAAATTATAGACCAATCAGTCTACTAGCTACCCTTTATAAGCTGTTATCCAAAATTTTAACCAACCGTCTTACCCAGAAATTCGACTTTTACCAGCCCACCGAACAGGCTGGCCTCAGGAGGAGATTCAGCACGATTGACCATATCCAAATGGTGCGCACAAAGACAACATTCCTCTCCATCTGGCATTTGTGGACAACCAGAAAGCGTTTGAGTCTATTGAAACCTGGGCAGTGCTTCGGGTGATGGATAGTTATCGTTTCTTTCTTCTTTACGTGCCATGTCCTCCGAGGACGTCGGCAATCATCATAATGATTTTTATTTTATCAGCAGCGGCACGAGACAGGCTAGTAGAACTGACATCATACCACTCTCTCAGGTTTTTCAGCCAGGACGTGCGTCTTCTTCCTGGACCTCTTCTACCTTGGATTTTGCCTTGCATGATATTCTGCAAGATACGGTACTTTTCCCCTCTCATAACGTGTCAAAAATATTCCAGCTTGCGTTTCTTTATGGCAAACATGTACCTCGATGTAGCACCACATCTCGAACCCTTCCAGTCGGTCACACATTGCCTTTGTTAGAGTCCATCCTTGCTTTCCATAGAAAATTGGAAATACATAGTACCGTAGTAATCGAATCCGCAGAGATACTGACAAATATCAGGATGCAAGAACCTTCTTCATATTGCTAAATGCTGCTCTAGGCTGCTCGATGGACCTTATTTCCTGGTTGTTATCCCACTCACTGCTCAACAAGCATCCCAAATATCTGAAGCTCTAGACTTGCTGGATCTGTTGGTTGCTTGTACTCAGGTTTGCTAGAAGCTCTCCATTTTTGCTAATAACCATAGCTTTGGTCTTGCTAATATTTAACTTGTTCGCTTTTAGCCGCAACCCTATCCAGTAGCGCCTGCAAATCATCAGCACTTCCTGCCAACAGAACTGTATCGTCCGCATAACGCAAGTTATTTATTACTTTTTCGTTGACAACAATTTCTTCCCGTGCTTCGTCCAATACTTCGGCGAAGATTTGCTCAGAGTATATGAAAGGACACACCCTTGCCTCACACCTCGCTGAATGGGAACGTACTCAGTGGTCATGTCCTCAACTTTGACAGCAGCGACTTGGTTGTAATACAGATTTTTTATATTGCGGACGTCTCTGTCATCTAAGTTCATATTCTGAAGGATGCTGACAACTTTCCCGTGTTTCAAGTTCTCGTTTAGACTCTAGATATTCACGCTTGATTCAATATATCTACGAACATGCAATCTTGCATGTCAAGCTGGAAAATTGGATTATGGGAGAAATACCGGTGAAGATAGTCTTACCCAAACTTCTTAACTTAGCTTTGAAGAACGTATGTAAAAATCTTTCTTGGGAGCGAAAGAGAGTCGACATCGATGGAAGCCGTCTTAATCACCTACGCTTTGACAACGATATTGTACTTACCAGCAGCGACCTAGATGGACTTAGGTTAATGCTACGAAAACTGGAAGCGGTAGGGCTGAAAATGAATCTTCAAAACCGATGTCAACTCGGGACTTGCGGCTCCGTAGTCCGACACCTTGACTACTAGGCCACCACCGTCTCAAAAAATGAATCTTCAGAAAACTAAAATCTGGGTCCGAGCAATATAATGATCACCACCGGTAATCATACTCGTGAGAAAGTAGATGAGTATGTATATATGGGACGCAACACCAAGTTTGGAAAGGACAATCAGACAGCGGAAATCACCAGACGTAGCGGCTTAACCTAGGCGGCATTTGGTAGGCTCGCCTACATTCTCGAGGAACCACGCATTCCCATAAACCTCAAGAGGAAGGTTTATGACTCATGCATATTGCCGGTCGCAACGTATGGGCTCGAGGCTGTAACTTGATGTACAGTGAAGTCTGCCAGCGAGCGATGGAGTGGGCGATGCTGGGAATAAGCTTCAGTGACAAAATTCGAAATGAAGAAATCAGGAGGAGGACAGGAGTCGTGTATGTGGTAAAGCGAGTGGTGCGTCTTAAGTGGTCACATAGCGACAGACAACATCAAGTGGACTAAAATCATTTTACAATGGAGGCCGTTAAAATCGAAGGGGAGTGTTGGCAGACCTCAGGCAAGATGGTGGGACGATATTCGATGCCACACGGGAGGAAACGGGATTTAACGTAAAAATTAGGAAGAGGCCTATGTTCAGGAGTGGATGAAAATAAGCTTAAATATTATATTTCACATGCGTTATAAGAGAGTATAATTATTACAACTAAACGAGATCAGCAGGTTTGGAAATTAAACATCGGTTGATGTCGAAATTGACAAAGCTTTCATCTTTTTCATCTTGTTTCGTTGTAATAATTACACTCTTGTGTGTGTTGCACAATGCACACAATTCGCTAAGCAATTTACACATTTTGACGCTTATTGTTATTCTTAGCGGCGCAGTTACAACTGAAAAATTAATAAGCGAACCGCGTCCGTAGAAAATGTATGAGTATTATGAGAAATTCTTTGGATTGTCTAGCCCAGGGGTCAGCAGACTTTCAAGTGAAAAGAGCCCATGTTTGCCAAGGAAAGGGATAACAAACGGGATATCAAAGAGCCTATGGCACCATTTTTCTGGTATGCTTCCAATTTAAAAAATAATAAATTTGTTTGGTTTATATTTCAGTCAATTCGAACGCAATTTAGTTATATAATATCTAGTTATGTAGATAATTTAATCTAGTTTAAGCGTATTATTACCAAATTTAAATATTGTTAATATTTTCGGAGATATCAAGAATTTACGAAATTTTTACGTATGTGCCAAACTCAATTTTCAAACGTCAATTGTTACCTAAGTATTAATACAACTTAAATATATTAATCATTATTTAAAAAAAAAATAGTTTACGCATTCTGTTAACTTACACCAAAATTCCTTTTATTTTAAACAATATTGCCATTTTCTTCTGACACGATTTCAATTATATAAACTTATTAAAGACGAAATGTAGCTTGAAGTGCAGCAGCTGCAGTGATAAAGCTCGAAACGCGTCTGCAGATGGCTATTCACTTAATTTAAATAGGAAGAAATGATCTTAAAAGCAATATTATTTATCTAGTACTTGTTAATAACATGAAAATGTACTGCGACTTGTAATAACATGCAAATGTCTGTTGTATAATTCAATATCCTGCGTGATATTACGCAGAAAGTAGTGAGATTTGTCAGTCTTAATAAGACTTAATATTATAGAGCTACGAACAGGTTGAATATATTTATATATTCAAGCTACATTTGGTTTTTCATAAGTTCATATGATTGTATCTATAATTGATATAGTTTCAGAAATATTCTATTTCAATTAGTTTTGTTTAGCTTTTATCTCATTTAGTTCCAAATTATTGATAACGTGTAATATCTAATTTTGTAGATAATTTAATGTAGATAAAAAATAATAGTTATAAGATTATAATTACCTTAAACATTTATTGATAATTCACGAATTATTTACAATAAAAAACTCGAGGCTCATATACTTGAATGAAGAGCCATGGAGTTGTTTGTGTTTCAAAATGAGCAAATGTGAAAAATTATCGAAATATTTGGAGAATTCTAGTAAAAGTTTTGTGCGAACCGAGCTATGAGGAAGTTACCGAGATAATACACAATCATAAAAAACAATAAATCTCCAGGAAGTGATACAATTCCCACGGAACTTCTGAAAAATGGAGGTACACCACTGTGGGAAAGGATCCATAAACTTATTGTCAGGGTGTGGAATGAAGAGATTATGCCAAGTGACTGGAGAAAAGGCATTATTTTTCCCATACACAAGAAAGGAAACAAGAAAGAATGTTCAAATTACCGAGGAATTACTCTTCTCAACGCCACTTACAAAATATTATCCAGCGTAATATACAATAGACTATCAATACATGAAGAGGAGATACTTGGGGACTACCAAGGAGGTTTTCGAAGGAATCGATCAACAACGGACCAAATACATCTAATAAGGCAAATGCTTGAAAAATGTTATGAGCATAACATAACTTTGTTCCACCTGTTTGTTGACTATAAACAAGCTTTTGATAGTGTGTCTAGAGAAGAACTATTGTACCAGTTACTTGACCTTGGAATTCCTCTAAAACTTATAAGAATGGTAAACTTAACTCTAACCAATACACGTGCTTAAATATTAGTAGCATCCAAACTCACGGACGCATTCGACAAAAGGACAGGGCAGTGGCGGATCCAGGGGGGGGGGGCTAAGGAGATCAAGCCCCCCCAAAGCATCTGAGTTCTTTCGTGGCAAATCAAAGTGAACTCATCGGAAAATATATTTTATGAGACGTAGGGACGTAGGTCACCTCCCTTTACGTATAATTGTGTTTGGTGTCTAGGTGTTAAACACACGCATAGGGGGCCCTTACGTCTTTTAACGTGGGCGCCGAGCCACATTTGAGGGAGGCAATTTGCTGTGATGACTTTGCCAGAGTCATACATAAGAGGACGGTGGCTTATTACAATACCCGGATTCGAACCTGGGTCTTATGTCCCAGAGTAGTCCGATAACTTGACTACTAGGCCACCACCCTCTCATTTTCGTAGTTACTTGGCTATCCACTACTCTCTCAGCAGGGTAATAGACGTTAAAAGACGTTCAATTTTTGTCGCGGTGTGTTATTGTTTTTATAAAATTTTGAATTCAAAGTAATGTCGTCAAAACGAAAACAAAGAGATCTTCGTTCGTATTTTATGGTGAAAAGAAATAAAGAAGAGGGTGAATCGATCGAAAAAAACAATCAATCGAATGAACCAATATCATCTGGGACATCTGGAAACAATGCCAGCGACTTATCATTGTCGACTCAAAGTCCATCAGGTACATCTTTCCATATGATTATTTTGTTATCTAGATAAATGCACCTAAAGGCACTATGCCGCTTGGCTTTGTGAAATGCCGCCGCCGATGCGTCCTTAATACGTGCAAAAATCGACTATTTTTTCTGTTGTAGATATATTGAAAATATTGTTACAAATGACGGAACAGAGATACTGTGAAAGTAACAGCTCTTAATATTAATATAAAGAGGTGCTTCATCCCAAATTTCCCATTTTATTAACATGGAGAAAACTTTATTTATAATACCGTAGCATTTCTTATACATATTAAGATCTGTGACTTTTACAGTATCTCTATTTTGTCATTTCCAACAATATTTGCAATATATCTAAGACAGAAATAAATAGTCGTTTTTTGATACAGTCTATGTAATTAAATATTAAATATGTAATTTTTATAAAAACTATTTGAGAATTGGGTTGTTGAATAAAAAAAAATCGATTTTTTTAATGTATTTTAAAACCTTATTATAAAAATTTGGATGTGCGATACGAAAAAGTTAAAAAAATATAATTTCAATTAATTATAAACAATTTTTAAGTGATAACATTTTAAAAATAATCACGTGACTCCAAACGCGCCCTAATTTGTTTGTAACGTCGTAAGTGAGAAACTTCATTTAAACATAAACATTATAAAATGGTCGTTTTAAGATTTTTTCGGCGCACTGTTTAAAACCATTGGTTTCGACGTTTAACAATGTGGGACATGTAAAAACATTTTTTGAGTAGTTCTTTTTGTAGTACCCCACACGATGGTACGAAACAAGCACGATAACTTTTAATATTTGACTTTTAATATTTGATATATTTGACATGTCTACTACAACTACTGTATCAACAAAGTCATGCACGGGTAGAAATTACACATTTTACGTCACACGGGTAACCGGCCTGTTTTCAGTACCGAGTTCAAAAATATATTTTTTTTACTGATATATGTGAAAATGGCATTTTTTCCACGGCTTACCCTACATGAAAGTGACATTTTTTCATTCTAGAGATGAAAATATTTTCACATCTAGTGACGAAAATAAGCATTTTAAATTTATGATTTTCTCGATTAAAACACTAAACTAACCAAATTTGCATAGACTTTCTTATTAATTACATCAATTTCAATGAAATATTTTATGTAAAACCGTAAAACGAGCCTGAAACTATTTAAAAAACCGAAATAAAATTAGGACATTTGTCTTGAAAAGTATCACCTTCTATGAGAATGCAATATGTTACCATGGAAACGACCAAACCAACAATTAAATTTGTAATGACAGTTCTGACAGTTCGCTTCGAATTGGATTTATTAAAGTCGAATTATGGATTCTACAACCGAAATCAGTAGAAAAAATTGCATTTACTACTCGAGATGAAAGTGTTTTTTTGTTGGTTCGGTGTGATTGCTAACTCGCTGGCGCTCGTGAGCAAACTCCCACCTCACAAAAAAAAACGCCTGTAAAATATACTATTCAATTTGTTATAACTTTTTAATTTCAACGAAAAAAAAATAATAGTTTTGTTATAAAACTTAAATATGAGCTTTCGATTTATGACAAATTGAAAATTATTCAAATACCCAATTATCGCGATTTTGAAGTTGATTTTATCAATCAGTATTATTTTAACGCATTAAAGGATTATTGATTAGCCATCTTGTACAGTAGTAATAATCTTGTACAGTAGTTAGTTTTTACCCAAAAATTAGTTTTATTAACATTTGCCACTATTTTTACCACTACTTTTTATAACATATACCACTACACTAGACTCTACTTCGTGTTGTTTTATTGCTGTTGCTACAATGTTACAGATACAGAACCACAGTCAGTACCAATTGCCAGTATATCCAATGCTTGCGCTGAAAATAGTTTTGATATTTTGATATTCTCATATTATAGGACATAGCCTCAGTGATAAGGACAAGTATAAATATTTGACGGAATCTTTAAATATCTGTAATCATGAATATCCTGTGCAGACGGAGGGTGGATATTGTTTGCCTTGCGTATTATTTTCTGGCCCAGATAGTGGGGGGTAAGCATTCTGTGGCTCTAGGATCTTTAGTCACTCGTCCACTAAGCAAATATAAAAAAGCGTTAGAAATCTTCAGAAACCATGCCATTACCGATTACCACAAAATGGCTGTATTAAAATGTACACATTTCAAAAGTTCATTTGAAAACCCGGAAAAGGCTGTCAATATTTTAATCGAAACTGAGAAACTGAATATAATTAAATTAAATAGAGAGCGGCTGATTCCTATAGTAAAGACGATCATACTATGTGGTCGAGAAAATTTATCATTAAGAGGGCATCGAGATGATGGTACATTGAGTGATAGTGATGTAATCGGCCAAGGAAAATTTCGAGCACTTTTGAAATTTCGTATTGATGCAGGCGATTCGTCTCTCCAAGAGCATTTAGAGACAGCACCAAGAAATGCTACATATCTGAGCAAAACAACCCAGAATCAGCTGATTGATTGTTGCCATTCTGTCATTATGAAAAAGGTTCTCGACAGAGCCAAAGAAGCAAAATATTATACTGTTCTTGCCGATGAAACAACCGATGCTAGTGGTACAGAAGAACTCAGTATATGTATCAGGTATTGCAATATACAGAAGAGCACAATACACGAAGAGTTTATATGCTTCCTGGCTGCAACTGACTTGACTGGTGCTGCGTTAAGCGATCAAATCATTCATGAATTAAATCGAGTGGGTCTAAAAATTGAGGATTTGAGAGGTCAAGTTTATGACGGGGGTGCCAACATGTCTGGAAAGTTTAGTGGCGTACAATCTCGAATAAAGCAGCTCCAACCGCTAGCGCCTTACATGCACTGTGCTGCGCATAAACTAAACCTAGCTGTCGTGAAGGCATGCAACCTGCCAAGTGTTCGCAATATGATGGCAATAGTAAATAGTGTTACCAGTTTTGTACGAGAGTCAGCAAAAAGATTGGAACTTTTCAAACAAGCTCTCCTTAAAAAATACCCACAGACGAAAAGAGTTAAGTTGCAAAGTCTTAGTGATACACGCTGGGTTGAAAGGCATGATGCGCTCCTTCAATTCAAAGAGTTCTTTGGCCCTATCTTACAGTTCCTTGAAGAAATCGACAAAACTTCTCCGTCATTGAAAAGTGCAAGTTTTCTGGCTTCTATTCAACGATTCGACTTTGTCTTATCTCTAACGGTAACCGCCGCTGTATTTGAAATCACTGTTTCGCTTTCACAGCAACTGCAGGCTGTTGCATTAGATCTTAACCTTTGTTATGAGATGGTAGAAAGTGTAGTAAGAACACTAAAAAGGTATAGAGAAACTAAATATGAAGAAATTTTCCAAGAGGCGTGTATTATTGTAGAACCTTTGGAGATCCCAGTCCAGTTACCCAGAACTGCCAAACGTTCAACTCATCGCTCAAATATAGAAGCACCTGATGCTAAGGAATATTACAGGTAAACATTAATACATAGGTGCAAGTGCAACCCTTGAATTTCTTACCCGTTCTTCTTAATGGAAAACTGCCTTTCGACGGGTGGCACAATCAATAAATTAATAAAATAATTAATAGATAAATCTTAATAAGTTTTAATAAATAAATTTAATAAATTTAGTAAATATTTAATTTAATTCTTAAATTATTGTGTGTGTACTACATACACACACTTTTTGTTTGGTGCAACATAATATTTTCCAATGTTTTTTTAAGCTCCAGTATAATGACATATCGTGTATTGTTTTAGATTAAACGTATTCCTCCCTTTCCTAGACTTTGTGTTGGGACAGTTGACAAGTCGTTTTTCGAGAGCAGAGCACTCTTCGATTCTCGATTTGTTCCACCTTCTACCAAGTGCCATCGTCAAAACAGAAAATCTGACCTCGATAGTAGCAGCTGCGCGCATTTACGGCGACGATTTACCTCATCCTCTCTCGTTATCGGGAGAAATAACTCTTTGGAAGGAACTATGGTGTGGAAGACAACATCTCCCCCAAACAGCAGCTGAAGCGCATCAATAGACAAATGAGTTTTTCCAAATATAAAAATTTTGTTACAAATTCTCGCTACATTACCAGTAACCACTTGTAGTGTGGAGCGCAGCTTCTCTTCGCTTAAACTAATAAAATCGTACCTCCGTACGACAATGACCCAAGACAGGTTAACCGGTTTAGCTTCCATGTATATTCACCGAGATATCTCTGCTAATCTACAACCTAACGAAGTCATTGAGGAATTTGCGAAAAGTTATCCGAGGAGACTTATTATGCGTTAAGCAAAATTAAATTGTTGTTTTTTAGTGTTTTCTTTGCTAGCCTTTACTTTACCAACCGTCAGCGAGGTCAAGCCCCCCCCAAATGACAATCCTGGATCCGCCCCTGGGACAGGGGTCAGGCAAGGTGATGCGCTATCTGCTATGCTATTCAACTTTGTACTTGAATCAGTTATTACAAACCTGCACACAACAGGCCACATACACACAAAATCTCAGCAGCTATGCGCATATGCCGATGATATAATTATATCAGCACGAACAGCAGAAAGCCTAAAAGAGGCTACTGCCTCCTTAGAACATAAATCTAGCGTAGCCGGACTAGTAATAAACGTGAATAAAACCAAGTTCATGAGAAGTACCAGGGATCCAACACCCTGGCCAGAGCCACTACAAGTCAACGCATTTAATTTCGAAGAAGTCAGAACCTTCTCTTACCTAGGGTCGAAAATAACTAACGACAACAGAATCAGCGAAGAAATCAGTGCGAGAATTGTAGCAGGAAAGAGAGGTTATTACGCGAATAAGAAGCTACTGGGAGAGAAGCTTCTAAGTGTCAAATCAAAGTTAAAGATCTCTAACACACTCATTAGACCCGTCATAACATACGCGTGTGAAACATGGACCATATCTACGATCAACGAAAACGCACTACGAGTCTGCGAAAGAAGCATATTAAGAAGAATCTTTGGCCCCGTACAGGAAAACTGTGGTACATGGAGATGTAGAATGAACCATGAACTGGACAGACTAATTGGAGGAGCGGACATCGTAAGGCATGTAAAGGCACTACGGTTACAATGGTTTGGACATGTTATGCGTATGGAAAGCACCCGAGGACCGAAAATACTGACGAACTGGAGATGACTGCATCGATATATCGATATATCGACCTAAAGATATTAGGTGTGAGCAACTGGCTGCAATTGGTTAACAGGAGGGAGAGATGGAAGGATGTTGTAACTCAAGCCAAGGCCCACCCAGGGCTGTGGAGCTATAGAAGAAGAAGTGAAAGATTCGTCTGTTATATCATGTCTGTGTTATGTACATCAGTCTGTGCGTTCAAATTTTGGAAATTTTCTAAGAAACTTTGTCTGTCCAAACATTCAAAACCAAAACAGATATTTAAATTGCTTCGTCCAAATTTTGGAACATTCCTAAGAAATTTGAACAATTTTGTCAACAAATTTTCGCAAAGGAGATAATTTTCCTAGAAATCCACTTAGATTTCCATACGAAAATTCATTTCCGAATCAATCAATTCATTCACGAATTAATTCACGAATTATTTACAATCAAAAACTCGAAGCTCAACTACTTGAACTAAGAGCCTTGTTTAGAAAGCGGCAAATAACTAGCAAAGTGCCCCAAATATATAGCAAAGAGCCGCAAAAAGCTCGCGCGCCACGGTGTGCCGACCCCTGGTCTAGCTAAACACAATTCGTCGTCGAACTCTTTTGGTAATTGTTATAAGTCGGTTTAATTTGCAGCTTTTGCCTTCAGAAAATCTCGATTTTCGTTGTAAAACCTTTTTCGTTGTAATACTTATTAACTTACTGACAAAGATTGCTTGCAAGAGTCCCTCCACTCGTCGTGTTTGAAAATGACGGCACTGATGACAAATTTCTGTAATGTATGTTTGAGAATGTAAGTAGTATAATATCTAGTAAACTTTAATATTTAGTAAACCTATGAACCACCGGTCCACGAATTTTTTTATTACGAAATATTACCAATCCGTGCGTGAAAAAATGTTGAGAAATGCTGAGGTAAATAATCGAAAATAAAACTGTTATTCCTCTCTCGACTTTGCTTCTTAACAAAAAAAAAAAATGGAGAAACGATGTTGAAATTCGTCCATAATTGGAGTTCAATTCGTCCTTATTTTCCTCGCAAATGTATATCCTGGCATCAAGCCAGTAAAAGTTTCTTGAACTCACTCACTTTTTAATCATCAACATTTTTCTCTTTTTCCAATAAATTGTCCCAAAAATCTCATATTAATAATTCATATTTTACATCCCTAAATCTCCAACAAAATCAAATTCTAATTCCGAACTATAGATTAACTGTATAATTCTCCTGGGATCAATAATTCTTAATTGCATTCGAGATTTATCTACATAAATCATAATATTAATCTGTAGCTGCAAGATATCTACTTGTATAAGTTTAGTCCTGTCTGTCTAACTCGTGCATCTAGTTTTTCAGCACAGTCTTGCCTATCTAAACTTGTATATTTAGTGATATGTATATAGTATAGATATATAACTCTAGTGATTCATAAAAGACGGAATTCACAAAAGCAAAAATGCATTTCATTTATATGCGACCACCAATAAACATTTCGTTCTTCCACTTTGATGCTGAGAAGAAGAGATTATAATGTTATTATAGTGAATAGGTAGAGAATTTTCCCAAGGGCGTGTGCGGTGGCGTATGTTGCCTAAATCTAACGGTGAACATAACAGCATTAAAATAAATGTAGTCTATCTGTAACTGACAAGGAAGGCGGCGCTTTCTGCGAGACAACATGGGTTCAGGAAGGGAAAGTCTGGCGGAGGAAGAGAGAAGAAGATCTCTCAAAACAAGGAAACTTGTAGCACTAGTAACGATAGACATGAAGAATGCTTTCACCTGATAGGCCTGACAATGAGCTACTTCAGCGACAGGCGCCTGTTGGTGGAGGGCCAGGACGAGATAGATGTTACAGCCGGGGACCCACAAGGGTCTGTGCTGGGGCCGCTTTTGTGGAACCTTCTATATGACGGAGTACTGAATGTGGCCTTACCGGACGGCGCGGAAGCCGTCACCTACGCGGACGACCTGGCCCTAGTGGTCAAAGCAAAACGAGATCGAAGAAATAACCAACGCCTCCCTAGACACTATACAAGACTAGATGAACGCAAAGCAGCTGGTTATAGCACCGGACAAAACCGAAGCAGTGCTGCTAATTGTTAGGAAGAGATGTGGTCCGGTAGAGTTCGTTCTCGGAGAAAGAACGATTCGCCCGCAGAAATTCCTAAAATACCTGGGAATAGTCTTCGATGAGAAGCTAACCTTTGGAAGGCACGTAGAGGAGGCATATGCTAAAGCACACTGCCAGGTGAATAACCTCTTGAGGTTACTCCCGAGGACAAGAAAACAAGAGACTGGCATCCGTTTCGAACAATATCGTATTATATGGGGCACCGGTGTGGGCCAGCTAAGTCAAGAGGCTTAGGGAAGCCCTGAAAAGGGCTCAAAGGAAGATCGCTATTAGGATAGTCAGCGCGTACAGAACGGTCGGGACCGACGCGGTGCGGGTACTGGCAAGGCTTATTGAACTGGAGCTACTGGTAGAAGAAAGAGGCAGAATCGTGGAGCGCACGCACTACAAGGAGGCGAATGATGCAAGGGCGGTGAAAGAAGAAGAAAGGCGGGAAACCATACAAGAGTGGCAGGAGTCGTGGGATAAGGATATGAACAATTGGTCCTACAAGTTGATACCGGATGTTAAGCCTTGGCTGGATAGGAGGCATGGGCAGCTGAGCTACCACCTGAAAATGGCGCTGACGGGCCATTGCTGTTTCCAGAGCTGTAGGAAAAGAATCGGCAAGACGAACGCGGAGAACTGCCCATACTGCAACACGGAGCCGGAGACGACCGAATACACTGTTCATTTGCGATAAGTGGACAAGAAAGAGGGCGAAGCTGGAAGTGTTAAGGGGCGGGGCAATGTATCCCCGGGCGCTAATAGAGTTGATGTTGGAAAGCGAGGACAGGTGGAACGACGTCCTAACCTAACGTAACCTAACCCCACTAACCTAATGCTAACCTGGACCGGAAGCTGGTGCGGGAGACAGGAAGTCGTCAAGGTCACTGGAGGTCACATGTCAGTTAATCTAGTTGTGTATGTTTAGAAATATCTAATATCTTGTATGTTCGTATAGTCTAGTAGCGAGTTCTTGACTCTCTAGTTTTCTCTGTATAACCTTGCCTGTCTAGTCTTGTCTTGTCTATCCAATCTTGCCTGTTCACTCCTTGTGTCTTTAATACCCTGTCCAAGGGCGTACCCAGGATCTGAACTAGGGGAGAGGGGCAGCTCATATTTGTTTCGAGGATTATGCAGCTGCCCACTCCTTGTGTCTTGACGAGTTAACAGTTGTTTAAGAATCTAAAATAATATATTCCGTTCTTGAGGAGTCAGTTCTTTTATATTTTCTCCAAGGATCTATATAGTTATCTAGTTTCTTCAAGATCTATAATATTGTAGTTAGTTCCTCGAGGAACAGTAATTATCTCAAATATTTCCAATAATCTAGACAGTTCCTCAAGGATCTATTATAATCTAAAAACTTCCTCAAGGGTCTATAATAATCTAGAAACTTAATACCGGAAATATATTTCATCCAGAAAATTAATGCAGGTTGTTTTTCAAGGACGCATTTAGTTTTTCCAAGATCTATAACATTCTAATATCTCATTCTAATAACATTCTAATCATTCTAATAACTCTTGGTTCCTCAAGGCTCTGTAATTATCTAGAAATCCTCCAATAATCTAGACAGTTCCTCAAGGATCTACATTAATTTTAGAAACCTCATCAAGAATATATAATAATCTAGAAAATTCCTCAAAGATCTATCTGTAGGTTCCTTAAGAATCTATAATATCTTAACATTGGATAAAGGATCAATAATAATTCAGTAATTTCTGGAGGATTCTATATTTTTCTAAAGGATCTCTGAAGTAAGCTTAGAAACTTCCTCTAGAATCTATAATAATCTAGAAACTTCCTCAAGGATCTATAATTATCTAGTAGGTTCTTTTAGGACCCATATTAATCTTTACAGTTGAAGGATCTATAATAATCTTTACATAAGATCAAGGATCTATAATAGTCTATTTAGTACTTCAGGATTCTATCAAAATCAATGACGTTCCTCCAGTATCTATAACAATCAGTTTAGAAAGAATGTTGAAAACAGATTCAAGGTTCTATACAAGGATTTATAATATCTATCTATAATCTATCTATTCTTTCAAAGATGACTAACAATCTAGGTTGTTCCTCGAGGATTTATAATAATGTTTTCTAAACTGTATTTAGCTCCTCGAGAATCTTAATTAGTTCCTTAAGGTCTAGTTCAATGGTGGGGAACCTATGGCACGCGTGCCACAGCTGACACGTAGAAAAATATTATTGGCATGCGAGAGAAATAATTACTTAATTTGTAAGTTTTCTCAATCTAGTTTTGTGCAACTTAAGATGTTTTAAGTTCAGACTAATACAGTAACTCGTTATCTTAATAAGATATGCTTTTTTTTCATATTCATTGCAAAAGTTACCTGGCACGTCAGAATTTCAAATTGTAAGAATTTTAAAAGAAATAGCACGCGACTATAAAAAGATTCGTTAAAATTAGACAATCGGTTCCTCAAGGTTCTATAATAATATATCCGATTCCTCAAGGAACTATAATAATCTAAGTAGTTCTTTGAAGGTCTCTAATAATTCCAACAGTTCTTTAAAAATATAAGACAATATAATAGTTCCTCAAGGTTCTATAATAATCTATCCGGTTCCTCAAGGAACTATAATAATATAAGGTAAGTTCGGCCAAGTGCGCGCGCGTTTTTCAATAGTACATTTTCGAATGAAGTTGTAGCCCTTATTATTAATTATTTGGATTTAAAATTTTAAATGTAAAGACTTTAAACATTGTTCCTCTTGGATCGAGAAACAAAAATATGAAAGTATAAATGGAATAACGATAATTATTTTTTTTTGTTAGATGTGTACAGGGCGCGCACTTCCCCGGCAAAGTGGGGTAAGTGCGAGTTCGGCTATGTTCCCCCTTATAATATAATGTTTATTCAGATGGGGTACGTGCGCAGAATCAGTATTTCATCCGGAAATAAATCCTCCAAAAATTTTAAAATTTGATGCACACATTAGGCCTAAAATGAACTTGGGAAAGGACAGTAGCTGACCATAGGCTTTGCACTATTGATTTAGACTTGTTTCTTTTTTTTTTCTTCTTCTTCTTGTTTCGAATGGGTCTACTTTAGACCACGCTTGTTCAACTGTTGGGCTTTGATCTTTGCCCAGTATTGTCCCATCTTCTGCCGGTGTAACTCCTTTCTCTCTTCTGTCCAGGGGGTACCTTTCCTTCGGGGTTTTTCTTGAAATCAACGGACTTCCTTCAGGGCGCGTCTCACAGACTGTCTGTTTTGGAGATCTGTTGTTACCAGTTCTTTAATATCCTTCTCGGTTTCTGTCAACCAAGTGGTACGAACCTTCTTGTTTTGCCAGAAGGTGAACAGATGGTTGGTTAGTCGGTTTGGAAGTAATCTTGCAACTTCTTCTTTTCATTGCACAGTCAGAGAGCATCTCAATATGTTCGTAGGACTCAATATGTTCGTAGAGTTATGCCGCCTTCGGAATTCCCATCTTCCTTTACCGGGCCTAGGATATTCCTGAGGATTCTTCTCTCTCTGATTTCCAATTTTTCTACCACACCTCTTCGGTTCAAGGAAAGACAATCCATGGCATACAGGACTTCTGGTCATAAGACTGATGTGTAGTGCTTAAGTTTCAGCTTGCGTCAATCAGCTTTAAACAGCTTTCAATCAGCTTTAAACAGCTTTCAATCAGCTTTAAACAGCTTTCAATCAGCTTTAAACAGCTTTCAATCAGCTTTAAACAGCTTTCAATAAGCTTTAATCAGCTTTAATCCACTTTGCACCTAATCGACAAACCTGACAGTAAATCAAAATTTGAATATGCTTATTATAAAATAAACGCACAATTTATAAGAAATTCAAATTGTTATCCGCAGCAGGCTAGACGCAGATAAATTTCCGAGAAATTAATTAGACCGGCATAATTTATTGGTTCCACGCTTGTATGTGGCTGATAAGATACGGGGTTTGCTATCGACGGCAGACATTAGGTCACGTCTAACGGTAAATCAAAATAAAAACTTAGATTATTTCCAAGAAATTGATTACCCTACGTATCATAAAATTCGATTCGGATGAAAAAAGGGTTTAAACAACCATCACATAAATGATTTTTATCACGATGAGATGATTATTTCTCCGCTCGCGCACCGCTGATAAGATAGCAGGGGTTTGTTATCTACGACAGACATCCGGTCGCGCCGGAAGGTTGCGTCTTCAGTAGTTCTTTGAAAGTCTCTAATAATTCCAACAGTTCTTTAAAAATCCTAGACAATCTAGAAGTCCCTCAAGGTTCTATAATAATCTATATCCCCCACCTCCCCCTAAAGCCACCCTGTCGCACAGAAATCCCTAAAACATTACCTAACCTAACCTCAGGCTGGCATCTTCGGGTGCAAAGAGCACGGTCAAGCAGTTCTGAAATTGTACGACAAATGGATACTTCATTTCATAATGCATAATTCATTTCATAATCCTCGAAACAAATATGAACTGAGTGTATATATCTATACAGTCAGTCTTGTTTGGTCTTTTCTATCTAGTCTTGTTTCTTTGGTGTTCTAAACTGTTTGCTAATGTCTGTCTACCGTCGTCTACTAGATCTGGCGATCTACAATTTGAGGAACATAGATCTATTCGTATTCATACAGGTCTATTCTTGTCCCTCTTGAATTATCTATACAAAATTGTTTATCTAGCCTTGTCTTCCAGGCTAGTCTTGTATCTGTGGTCTTTACTGTGCTGTCTTGTTTATCCCTTCTACCTCTTCGTGGAAAACTAGTGGATATGTAGACTGGATATAGACTAGACATACTAAATTGGCTATAGACTAGATATACTAGATAATATCCAGTCTAGTATATCTAATCCTTTAATTCCTTTTAGTTTTCTGAATCTACTAATTTATATCTGGTTATATTTAGTTAGTCATGTATGTCTTATTTACTAGGGTTTGTGTGCCTATTACTATCTGCCTAGTCGTGTATGTTTAATCTTGTCTAGTCTAGTCACTGATGTATTGATTCTCGTCATTATATTATTAATGATTCACTGACATCGTCAACAGTCAGTTGGAACAAGAAAGGTGCCTCCCGAAGATACAGTAGAGTTACGAAGCAATCGGGCATTCCCTGGGCAACGGCGAAAATGCAGCTAATCCTTTCACACAAGAAACATCAACCGAGCCCTTTTCAGGGCCACAGTTAACAATTATCTCTGCAAATATAAAGGGAATATCATCCGCCAAAGAAGAAGTACTGCAAAACCTTTGTATCCAGCATGGATGCCAAGCGCTATGCATACAGGAGACACATAGAAGTTATAAAATGTACAGACCAAAAGTAAAGGGAATGGTCCTTGCAATAGAAAGACCTCATGATAAGTATGGATCCATCTTTGTCCACCCTGATATTCAAGTCCTCTCCACGACATTTACGGAGGAAAACAGCATTGAAGTTCTCACTCTAGAAACAGCCAATTGTACGATATAATCTCTTTATAAACCACCTGGCGCTGATTTCATCATCAATAAGCCATCCTATAGCCAAAATAAAAGCACACAGATTGTTATTGGCGACTTCAAAAACCAAACCTGCATATGGGGATATGATCTTGAAGATGAGAATGGAAGAGCAGTACAAGAATGGGCAAAAATAAATTACCTTACCCTGATCCACGATGCAAAACAGCGTGCATCATTCAATAGTGGTAGATGGAAACGAGGTTACAACCTTGACCTCATTTTCAACAGTAACAGAATCAGCGAACTATGTGTAAAATATGTGTGTTCTCCAATACCTAATACACAGCACCGGCAAATAATCTGGCAAATATTTGCTGCCGTTAGACCTAAGAAGGTACCATTCCGCAGGAGGTACAACTTCAAGAAAGCTGACTGGTCGAAATTTGCAGATATGTTGGACATCGAAGCGTATTCAATAGAACCCACACCAGAATCCTATGATATCTTCACCACAACTGTAAAGTGCTCCAGGAGGTCTATACCTCGCGGCTGCCGGACTTCATTTATCCCTGGTCTCACATCAGATGTTGCCCTACTTACAGGGTGCCATACCCATAGAAGTTGCCCTACTTATAAAATACAGGAAGTTATGTGAAGAAAACCCTTTCAGTGAATCAAGAGTAGAAGCTGGGAACAGACTCATCTCCGTCATTAAACAAACAAAACGGGATCAATGGGCTAGAACTATAGAAGACCTGGATCTGGGAAGAGACAGCCGTAAGGCATGGAGACTTTTAAGACGTCTAAGCTATGATCCGACAAATACTCTGTACATTACAACATCACTGCCAACCAAATAGCACATCAGCTTTTGACGAACGGGAAGCCCATCCACAAGCACAAAGTGCCCAGACATCAGTCCAGAGGAAAGCAACAATCTTATAATACCACTCAGAATGACAGAACTGGAGAAGGCTATGAAACAGACTAAAAATGGAAAATCAGCCGGCTTGGATGACATTCGGACAGAACAAATTAAGCATTTCGGCTTAAAAACAAAGGAATGGATACTCCAGCTCTACAATAACTGCATGAAGAATTATCAAATCCCAAAGATATGGCGGAAGAGCCGTGTGATAGCTCTGCTGAAACCTGGAAAGAAATCTATTCCCAAAGAAGGGAACAACCCGAAGAACTTCAGTTTCAGAAGAACTTCAGACTCCAGTTACACTCCTGTGTATCTCTACAAACTACTAGAAATAATGATTCTGAATCGCCTACTACCCGAAATTGATTCTCTGCTCATACCCGAACAAGCTGGATTTCGTCTCCGCAAAAGCGGTACTGGACAGTTGTTGAACGCAGTTCATAGAAGATGGTTTCAAAGCAGCTAAGGCAACTGGAGTGGCATTTGTTGATTTACCGGCAGCCTACGACACTGTTGGTTGCTCCTACTTGCTAAGGTCTACACGTTGACTAAGAACTCCAGTCTAACCACGTTCATTGCCACTCTCCTGCAGAATCGGAGGTATTTTGTGGACTTCCAAAAGCTCTATTCTCGCTCCATTTCTGTACAATGTGTATAAAAATAACCAGCCAATAGCTCCCAACACCAGGAGTTTAACCCCACGAGTGCCCTTAAGGGTCTGTTCAAATACTATTTCGCAAACCAACTGAAACCAAATCCCTCCAGGACACAAGCATGTGCCTATAACTTGAGAAACAGGGAAGCCTTTTGTGAATGGAAGGTATGGTCAGGGGTATGGTCAGGAGTAGAACTGGAAAATTTCTAGGAGTGACATTGGACAGAGCTCTTGTCTACAAGAAACACTGTCTGAACACCAAGTAAAAAGTTTCCATCAGGAATAATCTTCTGAGAAAACTGGCTGGTTCAAAATGGGGTAGTTAACCTGACACCATTTGAACATCTGTAATCGCAGTGTGCTATTCCGCTGCAAAGTACTCCTGTCCGGTTTAGTACATAACATAACTCAACTCATGCTAAACAGGTGGACGAAGCTCTCAATGAAACATGTGGAACTATAACTGGATGCTTAAGATCGACACCAACTGGGTGTCTTTATCAGCTCGCAGGGATAGCACGACCCTCTATTCGAGGAGAAATAGCTGCAAACAAGGAAAGGAAGAAAGCTGATCAGGAAGCAACCCATCCTCTACATGGGCATGAACTACATGCTCAGAGGCTGAAGTCTAGGAAGAGTTTCCTAGGAAGAGCTTTCCTAGATAGTAGAAGTTAAAGCAGGGAAAGCCCAGGAATTAAAAGAAGAACTGGGCAAGCAATGCCCACTAGTCGATATACGGGTTAAAAAGTCCCACCAATTGCTGCACACAAGGGACTTGGACGCCCTCACCACAGCGGAGGAGGTAGTCGGAGCCATCAGACAGCAAATAGAAGACCCCACCGAATCGATCTAAGTGACAAACATCCGACCAGCCTACGGAGAAAGTCAAATGGCAACTGTAACAATGGATAAAAACCAAGCCGCAAAACAGGTAGCAATTGGTAAGATAAGAGTGGGAATGGTAGAATGCAGAATTAGGGAAAGGGTTGAGGTAGTAAAATGTCACAGATGCTGGGAAACAGGGCACCACTCAATATACTGCAATGGACCAGATCGACAGAAACTATGCCTAAGATGTAGTCAGGAAGGGCACAAGGCCAAGGAATGCGATAAAGAACCCTACTGCCCAATCTGCAACCAGACCGGGCTCGATTCTGAGCATGTCCCAAGTTCAGGAAAGCGCTAGAAGAAGCTAGGAGAGCAAGTGCACAAAACTACATCCATAAGTCGGCGTCGGAAACAAGGCGGGAACAACATTGAGCAATAAAAATGGCTAGTATAATCCAAATAAACCTAATGAGATGCCGTGCAGCGCAGGACCTTCTCATCGCTACCGCAATGAAAAACAAGACAGACATAATTTTAGTAAGTGAACCGAACAAAAAAATTATCAGTAACGGAGAATGGTTCATAGATGACAAAAAAGATACAGCAATCAGGATCATGAACACGAAAATACCAATAAGATACGGCAGCGGGCCAGGGTTCGTCTGGGTAGAAATTGACCACTACATCCTATATAGCTGTTACTTTTCGCCAAATTAACAGGTAGACCGGTTGTCAGTGGAACTCTAAGTCACGACATAAGAGGCCAAAATAATAAACCCAAAATTATAGCAGGCGACTTTAATGCAAAATCCCCCTACTGGGGATGTCCCCGAACAGACAACAGAGGTGACCTAGCTACGGATTGGGCGGCTGAATTGGATATCGTTCTGCTAAACCATGGAAAACAGCACACATTTGCTAGAGGAAACTCATCTTCCATAATAGACCTAACCTTCTGCTCAAATAACTTGGCCAAAAAGATACAAAACTGGACGGTTCTTAACAAAGAAACACTGAGCGATCACAGATACATCTCATATAAGAAAGCAAACCCACCCAGAAAACCCACACTCCAGAAAAAAAGAAAAGGCTGGAGCATAAAAAACCTCGATGAAGCAGCAATGACAAACAAACTTATAGAGCAAATACTAGGCACTGAAACGAGAAATGCTGATACGCTTACCCAGGTAGTGAGTACTGCTTGTAACTCCATGCTACCAAAGAAAAGAGGACTAACTAGGAGGAAGCAAGTATACTGGTGGACCAACGAAATATCAGACATGAGGGCTTTATGCGTCTCAGCCAGAAGAAACAACGGCAGAAACCAAAAAAAGATGAGCACGACACGCTTAAAATTAAAATTAATGGCCACATATAACCTAAGCTAAGACAAGCAATAAGCAAGGCGAAACAAGCCCACTGGGAAAAAATGGTGGAAGACCTAGAGGCAAACATATGGGGAGATGCATTTCAGCTATGTAAAAAGAAACTAAAAGTCCATGCCCCTAAAACACAACTACCTATAGAAGAACTCAAACGAGTAGTGGATGCACTTTTCCCGGAACACGAACCCTAAAGGGAACTTGAAACTGGAACCGGGCTCTCTGAGAGGAAATACGGCTTCAGAGAGGGCAAATCCACAATCAGTGCGATAAATGCTGTATTAATATATTCGCCTACGACTTATGCGCATTAATCACCTTTGACGTGCGAAATGCTTTTAATAGTGCAAGCTGGAAGATTATAATGCATGAGATGACAAGAAGAGGCTCCTTACCTAATACGCATACTGAAGAGCTACCTCGATGACAAAACGCTATTATTAGAAACAAATGGAAGTACAGTGGTGAGGGAAGTAAGTAGTGGTGCCCCGCAGGGTTCAGTTTTGGGCCCTACTCTGTGGAACATCCTATACGACGGGGTCCTAAGACTCAGACTCCCAGATGGTGCAACACTTATTGGCTTTGCCGACGACCTGGCGCTCATAGTCTCGGCCAGAGCGGAAATTTCTATAATGCAAAAGGCAAACCGCGCAATACAACTAGTAATAGAGTGGATGACAACCAATAACTTAACGCCTGCACCGGAAAAGTCCGAAGCTGTGTTAGCTCTTACTGGGCTTAGGAGGTTAAAGCCAATAACTTTTCAAATACAAGAGACCCGCAAAGTCCCAAAGGATGAAATACATATCTTGGAATAGTAGTGGACTTTCCTTCGTCCCACACATCACGAAGGCAGCAGCCAAGGGTATGAAAGTAGCCGCAGCGCAGGACAAAATTATGCCCAATGTAGGTGGCCCAAGAAGCTACAAAAGCAGACTCCTTAGTATGGTCTTACAATCCACTAAGCTCTATGCCGCCCCAATGTGGGCTAAAAGCATGGATGTGGAAAGTAATGTTAAGAAGCTAGTTGCAGTACAAAGAAAGGTCGCTATTAGGGTCTGTAGCGCATATAAAACTATATCCGGAGAAGCCGCCCTAGTAATCGCGGGCATACCTCCAATAGACCTCTTAGTAAAAGAGAGAGCTGAATTATACGCGAAAGGTAGCAACAGGCAAGCAAGAAAAGCAGCTAGAAAAAATCTGCTAGAGGAATGGTAAATAAGATGGCGGGCGTCGGACAAAGGCCAATGGACACAGCTGGTCATACCAGACATCTCGACATGGCTGAACTGGAAGCACGGTGCAACAAACTATCATCTAACACAATTCCTCTCAGGTCATGGCTTCTTCCACGACTACCTGCATCAAATACGAGCCTCCGCGGACAATCTTTGCGAATATTGTGGTGAGATAGACTCGGTACGCCACACCATATTTGAATGTGATAGATGGGACCCCGAAAGAGAAAAACAAACAGGTAGTGTGCAGATGCCGTTCGAACCAGGGACGATAATGAAGTACATGATGGAAAACAAAACAAATTGGGAGAGGACCGACATTACAAAATGTCATTACACAATGTACATTACTGACATTACTCAAAAACATTATGTCTTCCAAAGAAGATGACGAGAAGCTGAAACACCACAGAAACAAACGGGCAGTGCAACCAAACCAATCCACGAGCAAAAAACCTAAGTAAATTTACAACCATCATTCTGAAGATATGCTAATCGCGGTTCCGGAATGATCGGTGGAGTTCCTAAGGTTTTTGTTCTTTTTTTCATCTTTTATTTTTTTATTGTGTAAATATGTATTATATATAGAGAATAGAGAAATAAATTGGTTAAGAAAAAAAAAGGAAGAGTTTCCTAAGAACATCTAAAGAATTGAAGACTACATGCGAAAAAGCCAGGCTAGAAGTATGGAAAGCTAAGGAATCTCTTTCCCTGTGCTGGAAAAGGATAGCCGAAACTTTACCTCCTGGTCATGATCAAGGATGGTTAACATGGAAATAGATTAAGATCAGGAATGTGCAGATCTAAGACCAATCTTGCAAAGTGGAGCTACATTAATGAAGATAGCATTCAGTGTGACTGTGGAGAAAACCAGACTGTGAAACATATGCTTCAGTGTAGACTGTGTCCGATCTCTGAGCGCACAGAAGATGAAATTTATTAAGCATCACAGAATGCAATGGAAGTGGCCAAGTTTTAGTCAAATATTATATAACGTTTGTAGTAATCGTATTCATATCTGTGTTTTATTTGATGTTTTCTGACACGAGAATAATAATAATAATATTATTAATTATTAATCCGGCAACTAAGGCATTGCATAATAAATTAAGTGAAATATTAAATTATTATCATATCAACTTTAATATATTATATAGAACGTTTAATCTAAATTAGGGAAAAAATCATTTACTAAATTGAGATAATTTATAGGTATGAAATAATGAGATAAAAATCAATACTCAAGAGGAATTAAATTCTTAGTTAATTAAATCGGCAAATAAAAAGCAGTAGAAATTGCAAATGGCGAGAGATTAATTAAGGAAGAAATTCTACGTAAAAAGTGCAATCTATTTTATTGTAAACGGTGTTGCTGATTGGTCTTTGTCCTTGGATGTAATTAGAAATAATTGCCAATTAGCGTCTCTTAAACAAGTCCATTTATACTGTATCTAATACAATCGACGTAATGAACATATAATTACAATTGATTCAGCACTTAATAATTAACACCTTTATCTATCACATCCCAAACTTAAAATTTACTTAGTCTTAGACTATTTCCTTTAGTGATTATTAGTACAAAGTACGTTTATTCTATACGATTATTTTACAAAATTAGTAAGTTTTATAAGATGAATTAGATTGTTTTATTTTAATATAATTTATCACAATGTGCTTATATTTGATGGATCTATGTATGATCCTGTATAACCACTTTACATGTTATGTCTAGACTGTATTATTGTTTCGTGTCTGGTTTTATCGGTGTATTCTCTATTATAATGTTTTTTTTTCTGTCGGTGGAGGTGTAAAGTTCATCAGTTTTGTTGGCTGAAAAATCCTTTGACAATAAAAAAAAAACATTACACCAAGAGGATTGCAGTGCTTTCAAGCGCTCTTAGCCACGCTACTCTTTGAAACCGAAAACTCCACCGATTATATTTTATAGGTGAAAATTTTAGAGTTTTAAATAGAGTCATTAGCGATTATTTTTATTGAAATAAGTACACGTTTTCATTTAAAATAAAATCTACACTAAATGTTAACTCGATTAGCCGAGTTAATCGACTTAATTTGTGTAAGTTTTTCACAGAATTCGCAACTATATACTAACTATAAACTATATAAATCTCAGAAAATAAGCAAATTTTCACGAGTGTATAAAAAAGGAAGTGCATATCAATTTTACAATAAAAAAATACGTTTCCCTCCAATTTCGTTCCCGAAGTCGAGAAATCTATATAAATTTCGGGAGGGTTGCGTAGGTGCGAAGTGACATTGGAACGATACAATTTCAATGATCCCTCTGGGATATTTTTATACCAGCCTGGGATTCCAAACCATACAGATAACAAGCCGATGAAATTGAGATATCCCTCCATGCACCCCATAAATAATAAAATATAGAAAAGGGTTTCTTCTCTTTGTAAAATATACAAATTTTTTTACGAATTGTCCTACATGAAAGTTTATATTGAATAGTTAAGTCTAAATAGTTAATAATGTGACTGCTAATACTATGGACTAGACACAACAAATAAAACTTCATAGAATGTAAGTTATCAAACACGAACCCTTTCATTATTTATATAAAAGATTTCATTTTCATTCTTGCAATGGTTTAGATTTTATTTATTGTTGGAAATTTCCCACATTTTGGTTGAATTTTTCCTCAATTTCGTTAGGTTTACTCGGTGCGTTACCTCACTTAAGACGGCTGAATGGTTATGTGGGTCGTGCGTCAACTTGCCCATAAAAAGTTTACCTTCCGTTTCTTTCAATTTGCTTTATGCCTCTGGGTCTCATTTGACCTCATGTTTCGAAACATAAATGAAAAAGCACCATGCGTGTTTATCACTACAAAGCATATATCAGACTGCATAAGATGTGTGTATAAAGTATATAAAGATCAAAATTACTAAAGTTGTAGATATTTTGCTAACAAATTTGTTTTCCTAAATGAGATTTCCACTAAAAATAAACGCAAAATCACAACCTTACACATACACTGAGAGAAACGAAAATACTTAAATAGCATATTTTGTAACTAGGGCGGAAAGCAGTCAATTTCACACGAGAGCGAAATTGGGCGCACGAACGAAGTGAGTGCGCACATTCGCTCGAGAGGGCGGTTATTATTATCTTGTAATAAAAAAAATTCTGACACTTCACATAATTTTTTTAATATTGAGGTCTTAATTGTGTTAATTTAATTTTTATTTATTTGTTTTTTTTATTGTTACCTAGCGATATTGAATATTTATGTGCGTTACCCAGGTTATGCGGAAAGACAATGTCAAGTGGTATTTTTCATTCTCATTAAAAACGTGCATCAGGAAGTACTTCGCACACTTCGAGGTCGTGTCGACGTCTTGTCTGATCTTGTCTGGCCTTGTCTTATCTTGTCTAGTCTTGTCTAGTATTGTCTTGTTTTGTTCGATCTGGTCTGGTCTTGTCTGGTCTCGTCTGCTCTTGCTTAGTCTTATCAGGTCTTGTTTGGTCTTGTCTGGTTTTGTCTGGCCTTGTCTAGTTTTATATTGTTTTGTCTGATTTTTTTCTGGTCTTGTCTGGTCTGATTTGGTCTTGTCTGGTCCTGTCTGGTCTTGCCTGTTCTTGTTTAATATTGCTTTGTATTGTCTGAACTAGTCTGCTCTTGTTTGGTTTTGTCTAGTCTTCTTTGGTATTGGCTGGTCTTCTCTGGATCTTTGTGGTCTTGTCTGGTCTTGTCTAGTTTTGTCTGGTGTTATATGGCCTTGTCTATTCTTGTCTGGTCTTGTATGGTCTTGTCTGGTCTTGTCTAGTATTGTCAGGCTTTGTCTGGTTTTGTCTGGTCTTGTCTGGTCTTGTTTGGTTTTGTAAGGTCTTGTCTGAAATTGTCTGGTCTTATCTGGTTTTCTCTGGTCTTCTCTGGTCTTGTCAGATCTTGTCTGATTTTGTCTGCTTCTGTCTGGTCTTTGCTGGTCTTTGTTGTCTTGTCTGGTCTTTTCTGGTTTTGTCTGTGCTTGTCTGGTTTTGTCTGGTTTCCTCTGATATTATCTGGTCTTCTCTGGACTTGTTTGATCTGGCCTGATGTTGTCTGGTCATGTCTGGTCTATTCTGGTCTTGCCTGGTCTTGTCCATTCTTATCTGGTCTAGTTGTGTCTAGGCTGGTCTTATAAAGAAAAAATGTTTTTCGTGGATTCAAAATTGCACTTCTTGTTTCACCACAATACATCGAGTGACTATAAATGATTGAAGCAAAAGTATACATAGGCAACACTGAGCGGGTTGGTATTAAGGGGCCTACAGACGATCAACATGGTTGACTAAGATGGTTCGTCAAATGTAGTGTTGAAGTGTTTTTTGAACGTCAGACCTACAGACGATCAACATGGTTGGTCAAATGCAGTGTATAAGTGTTTGTTGGAAGTCTGTAGGCAGGTTGGATGGTTGACTCAACCATCCAACCTGCCTACAGACGTTCAACAAACACTTCAACACTGCATTTGACCAACTATGTTGATCGTCTGTAGGCCCCTTTAGTTTTCTGTGTTGGTTGTGCCAAAAAAACCTCTCAGTTATCAATCGTCTTTCTTTAGGTTATGTCAAACAAATTGTTGGTAAGTTGAATGCTGTGAATACAGCCAATAAGCCACTTAGCCACCACAGCCACTTTAATTTTGCAAACCAATGCAAAAATAGGCCATTACAGTAAATGTATTGTGCGCTGTTGTAAAAACCATTCTTATTTAATTAAGCTTGCAACTGTCAAGTTTAGTCCTTTTTGTACGTTTGATTCGAATAGACCTTTTCAAAGTTGAAATTTTTTTGTGCAAATGTGTCAATTCTCGCCATGTTATACGTCAAAAAGTGCCCGAACTTTTTGTCGTATAAGTAAAAATGTGCCCGAAACTTTCAGTCCCGTCTATCTAATTTGGCGGATGCACATGTGCTTAACTAACCGTAAAAAGGTCTATTTTGAAAATGGTGTCTACCATGAAAACGTTGTTACCAACAAAAGAATTAAAATATGTCACAAACGTGACAAAATAATTCTCAATCATTTATAGTCACTCAGCGTATGGTTCTAGAATTGCTTTTGCAAATAATTGCATTAAAGTATTGTTTAAATATTATTAGAAAGAAAATAAAATATCAGTAAATATGTGCCCGAAACTTTCATAGTTCCGCCTTTCTAACTTGGCGGATGCGCATGTGCTTGACTAACCGCAAAAAGGTCTATTTTGAAAATGGTGTCTCCCATGAAAACGTTGTTACCAACAAAATAATTAAAATACGTCACAAACGTAACAAAATATTTCTCAATCATTTATAGTCACGCGGTATATGGTTCTAGAATTGCTTTAGAAAATAATTGTTTTAATTTATTGTTTAAATATTATTAGAAAGAAAATAAAATATCTACACAAAATATTTTCCTTATGTTGAGACATTAAATCCTATTATTTTTATATGTTTTCGTAATTTGCGGTCGTTTCCTTACCTGACATTCGTATGTTCCATTATCTCGTTTTTGCACGTATTTAATCTGCAGAGTCCAGTCATCTGATCCTTCGGCGTGGAGTATTTGAAACCTTTCGTCATTGGTATACGTGAACATACCCGAGGACAAAATGTGCCAGTCCCTTCGACGCACCCACGAGATTTGCTGAAAAATGGGAAACAAGGTTGTTATGTCCGGTCCAATAAGAATAATCTTGGGTAAGAGAGAGGAAAATAGACAATTTAACGATTTTTTTTCAAGCTTTTCTTTTGTTTAGAATGAAAAGAAAGTAAAAAAAGGACAAAAAATAATTAAAAATTAATTTATTTTATTTGTATTATTACTTAATAAGTATATTATTATTATTACAAAATTTCTTCTACCCTTTCGGGTGTAAAATGTATTAATAACCGTACAATAATAACTGTATTTAAACTAAATATTATATGATTTTGTCTGTGCTTAAGGAGGTTCGAGCATAACCAATGAGTCAAAAGAGTGCTTGAATTTTTCTATATTTTCAATTATCCTAATAGTTGTTAAAATTCATTATTTTTATTTATAATAACATAACACATTTAAAAATTGGTAATTATTATTTATTTAATAAAATAAAGTTATTAAATGACTTCGTTATTTATTTCTTATAAGGTGACATAAAAAGATCTGGCAACATCAGTGTTATGAGTCGACTGGTTGTAAAGGGATTCGAATTTTATTAGCCCAAGATGTTGGCAGAAAACCTCGAATTACCAAAAGACAAAAAATTATAGATAATCTATGTAAAAAGCTGGAGTGTATTCTATCAAATAGTTAATTTTTTATTTCTCTGTTTACACAAAAATTTATAGAATAAAAGTTTTCATGGAATACGTTATTTTTACTAAGTAAGGATGGTTCAAATTTTTAAAACATTCGATTTTAAAACTAATAATACTGGGATCCACAGACGTTCAAAAGTTTAAAATGTTTCCATGTTTTTCTTTTCTCTCAGCTGTTATCGCGACTTTGCCAAACCATCTGTCATGTGAATTACTGTCGATAAACAAGATTCAAAATAAAAAATTCAACTTTAATTATTTAAATAATTACATCGGGAACATCACATTGCTTTAATGTTATCGTGTTTTAATATTATCTAAGTTTATTGTATATGGTTTTTTATTCCTTAAAGTTGGGAAATTAAAATCGAAAAAAATAAATAAAGACGTGACGGAAGCTTGTCGGACATAGGAGCCTGTGTGTATAAGATTCGAAAAATAAATAATTTTTGAATTATTGAGAGGACAAATAAAGTATTGTTGATCTTCATGTATAAAAAGTTTCAAAGCTTAAACTCGAAAAAACTAGTTAACCTGGGATTCGCTCGAACCTCCTTAATAGTTATATTTTTATTAATATTTGTTACAATTTTTTTACTTAATATTTGTTAAAATAAAATCGTAAGTAACATGCAAAAAGTAATATTCACAATTGAAATGGATCAATTGTATATTAAATCATTGTGATTCGAAAGTTTTGTGGTATTGCAAATTTGTGGGTTTATAAAAACCAATTGAACTATTTTATTTACTGTAATTGAATTCAACTGAATGATAAGCAACTTGTACTATTAAACTTTTCAAGTATATCAGGTCAAACTATTTCACTTAATGTTTAAATAGTTTTTAAACTATTCTATTTACTTTCTATTCAATGTTTCGGAATCTAAGAAAACACGTCGATTCTTTTCTATTGTCATTAGGTATTGAAATATTAATCTTTTAATCTTTTAATTAAATAAAAGATTTATTTGGTCTGAAAATATGTGGAATGCACATATCTTTATTTTATCTTTATATATCTTTATATGCACATATCTTTAAAATTTACGAGTACGAGTCACACTTTTTTTAAATATCACTCTTTTACGCCATTTTATTCATTGAAGCGTTTTACATATTCCATGCGAAAAGAGCACATGTGTATACACCACAAGTCAACTTAAAAAGCAATGAAAAGAGCACGAGTCCTGGACTTATGGCCCTTTCAAGTGAAACGAAACGCATCTGTCAGATATGACATAACATAACTTTATTAGTTAAGAAAGTGGAGCATCGTGAGCTTGCCGAAAATGCTTTTAGACCTACAAAAAGAGTCTCCGGTGGCAGGATTAGTGAAAACTATAATCATAATAAAATAAAAAAAAGCGTAAAAAATGTTGAAATGATTGTTGATCTCTTGATCATTTCGAAAAAGGCATGTCCAACGCAAGTCCAAAAATTTTAATTCAAAATATCTTGATAAAAATTGCTTCTTTTTTAATAAATAAATATTCCAAAAAGCGTGTATGTTTTTTATTTAACAACCTCTATATTAAGTTTCTTCAGCATCAATGACTTTTTTTACAAAAAACATATTTTTGTTCATTCCGAAAAGTTTTAACTCATTGACTCATTCCCTTTTCGAAATGACGGGTTCAATTAGCGGGCCACTCATTTGTGCCTCCATAAAATTCAAACGAGAAATTACATGCAAATAAAATTAAGAACATCTGAAAGATGTTCTATTTAATTGTTTTAATTATCAGCATATCAGAATTATCAGCATAGCATACAGCATAATTTACAAGAACTACCAAAACTAAAGTGAAATAATCTATCCCAAATTTGATGCAAAGAGCTAGGAAGGTCTTGATGAGATCAATAAACACGCGAAAATGTTAGAAACTGACAGTTTGGCTTCTCTCTTCTATGGCTCTACAGCCCAAGATTGGGCCTTGGCATCCCTTAATTTATTCCTCCAGGCGCTTCTGTTCATTGCTACCGTCTTCCAGCCTCTGATCCTTAGCAACCCTCTGGTATCTTATCATTTTGCCTTGGAGGGCCCGTTTTGGTAGTCCTTCCTCATCCATTCTTGTGACATGGCCTGCTCATCGTAACCTTTGTATCTTTGCATATGCGGATACTGGCGGATCCTGCATGGCCTGGTACAGCTCATTATTGCATCGCAGTGTTTTTCAACCTTCTTCATGTCGTGACCCCCTTAGTATGGAAACATATTTCGCGACTTCCTACCCTAGCCTCCACCGTTTCTAACTTGTACTTTTTTATGATACAAATATAGAATCCGTACATCTAAAATCTATTAAATGAAAAGCGTTACAGATATGTTTATTTCGAAACCCTTGTGAAGATATGGGTTCACTGCACCAAAGTTTGCCTCATAGAGGTTAAGAGGTTATCGAAAGGCAAAGTAGTGACAAGAGTTTTGGAGCGTCGAGCTGAAATTTTGGTGTATTAATTCCTTTTGAAACTGGCTTTTCTTTCTGACCTATTCGAGCATTTAAACACTTTGAATAAAAGCCTTCAAGGGAGAGATGAACATTTCATTACCGCTAAAGACAAAATCCATGGCTTTAAGAAAAAAATAAACCTGTAGTTATCATCTATAAAGCAAGTCAATTTGGATTCATTTTCTTCTACTCGGTCTTATATTGGAAAAGTGGGGTCTGAGATAAACATCAAATCATATATACCTGGCATGGAAATTGTATTGCAGAATTTGAAAGAAGAATTGTGTTATTATTTCTCGTTGGAAGAACTTTCAGGAAACGTTGCGAAAAGTTGGATCATAATTTTAAAAGCTGCTACAGATGCGACAAGTTTTGGATCCAATCTAAAAGAAAATCTCTTGGAATTTTCTGCTGATGGAATGTTACACTTGGAATTCAGGCTTTGGGCTAAAGACAAAAACCAGAATATTCACAATTAACCAGAGAAGCTATGAAGTGTTTGATTCCATTTGTCACCTCCTATTTATGCGAGTTGACGTTTTCGTCGATGGCTCAAATAAAAGGCATACAGAGAAATCGCTTAATTTTATTTCTATGTGTAGCAAAAACGGTTCCGCGATGGGAAAAATTGATTAAGAAGAAACAGGTCCAACCATCACATCACATAATGTGAATGCGTGCCTAGCCTTTTCCTCGTGTAAATAATGATTCGTGTGACTTGAAGATATTTGTTGATCTGTTTTAAACTAATTTGTGTTCTAACTAACCTTTAATTAACCTTTTCTTAATAAATCCAACATTTTGAAATAGAAGATTTTAATTAAATTAAAATAGAATGTTTTTTTTTTTACTTTGAATGCCTCTTTAAGGTAGTTCACTTGTAAAACGGCTTTACTTGATAATTCAAAAATAGGGGCTCTTTATTTTAAATATCAAAATAACTGCGATCCCTATAAGGAGGCTTCACGCCCCCTTTAAAAGGCTTCGCGAGCCCCACGTTGAAAAACACTATTGTATCGGATTCTGTACTCATTTTCGTCTCGGATTGGGCCGAGTATTCTACGCAATACTTTCCTCTCAAATATATCTACTGTTGCCACTGGTGTGTGTCAAGACCCAGGTTTCGCAGCCATATGTGAGTATTGGTCTAACATTTGTTTTGTACCTTATTTTTGTGTTTCTGTGCACATGATCGGAAGATATGTGCGAGAGCGAAGTATGCTCCGTTTGCCGCTGTGGTTCTCGCTCTTATTTTTGCTTCTTCGCTTCCGTTGTTTTCTAGAGTCACCCCTAAATAGCGGAAGCTGATGACTTGGTCTAAGTTGTCTTGTGTTGCTATCGCCATTGCCGTTGTTCTTGCCTGCGTTAGCACTTTAGTCTTTGTTACGTTAATTTTCAGCCCTATGTCCCTGGCTGCTTCCTTCAGGAGGGTGTACGCTTCTTCTGCTGCGTCTTTGTCGTTGATGTCGTCAGCATATGCCGCTAGATGAACAGTTTTGTTAGTGAGTAAGTTGTTTCTACCGATGCCGGTTTTTCTGACTACTCGTTCTAGCGCCATGTTGAAGAGGGTCGGTGCTAATCCATCTCCGTGCTTCAGTCCCTGCGCATATGTGAATTCTTCGGTTAGTTGTTCTTGTACGCGCACTTTTGCCGTACACTTTTCCATGGTCATGCGTACAAGTCTTGTCAGTTTCCCTGGTATGTCGAGTTCCTTAAGCGTCGTGTATAACTTTGTGCGGTTGACCGAATCGTAAGCTTGTTTGAAGTCCACAAATAGGTTGTACACATCCGTATTGTACTCCCAAGCTTTCTCGAACATTTGTTTCACGGTGAATAGTTGGTCAGTTGTGGACCTGCCTGGTCTGAAGCTAGCTCGATATTCCTCAATCAGTTGTTTGCACAGCGGTTTCATTCTGTTGTTTATGATAGTGGTTAAGATTTTATATGGGCTGCTTAGCAGTGAGATACCCCTGTAGTTCGCACATAATAGTTTGTCCCCTTTCTTGTAGATTGGGTAAATTATGCTATGTGCCCATTCGCTCAGCATTGTTCCTTCATCCCATACTTTTGCTATTAGTACGTGCATGTAGGTGACCAGCTTATCCCCCCTTTGTTTTAGCAGTTCTGAGTTGATACCATCGATTCCGGGAGCATTGTTATTTTTCAGTGTTTTAATTGCTGTTTTAACTTCTTAGAGAATTATTGTCAGTTTATTTTCCTCTCCTTTCATGGGCTCTTTAGCGTTTAGGTCGTCCTTGTCTTCCTGCATCGTAGGTTCTGTACCGCTATCAGTATCACTCAGCAAAGTTTCGAAATTATTTTTCCACATATCCTGGATTTTATCTTGGTCTTGCTCTCTTATGGTTTTTAGATACGTGTATGCACTTCATGTTTCCATTGCTTGGAAGTCCGATAACATTTTTAATCTCTGGTCATTGTCGTGCCTCCTCTTTTTTTGTCTACATATTCTGTCAGCTTCTCGTCTTGCTTGTCTGACTGCCTCTGTTCGTTCTCTTGTTCGGGATTGTAGCGCCTTATCATGTACTTCATTTCTGATCTGCATGGTTTTCCTGCACTCCTTATCAAACCATTCCTTGCCGCTTTTCCTTTTTTGTGTCCCTAGTACATCTGTAGCTGCTTCTATCAGAGTCGATTTCATTTGGTCCCACAGCTTCTCTACACTATTTGTTCTAGCTTCGCAGTTCATCAAGTTTGATTGTTATTTGGATTTATTTTTCTTTTTTTCTATTTATTTTGGATTAGTTTTTCTCGCATGTCAGGTGTTTTTAATGTCTGGACATTTAGCATTTATGTTTTATTGTTTTTACCCTGCGCTTGACTATTGATTCTGCAGCGGTATCTACATCGTACTAGCTGATGGTCCGAGTCGCAGCACGCCCCCCTCTGTGTTCTGACATCTAGAATGTTTGTCGCCCACCTTCAGTCAATGACTTCGTGGTCGATTTGGTTGTTTGTGTGTCCGTCTTTTCTTTTCTTGGGAGGAGGGGGAATCTTACATATGACACCAGTTGTTCAAAAAGGGTAGTGTCGGATTCTTACCGACTAAACCGCCTCCCCCTTTTTCTCTCGCACATTACACTGTGTTCCTCCTCCAGTGCAATGGCCGTTTATTTTATTTGCTGTTTAATTTCTCTTTTGTTTCCATAATTTGTCGGATAATTCTATAAGTGGTTTCCCATGTTCTCGCTGACTCTACCAGGCTGTCCATCATATTCTTAGCATTACATAATTTTCCTGTGTTATTTATGTATAATTTCCCTTAGATTGTCCCATTTATGGCAGACGAAAAGAGTATGTTCTCCGCTGTCGATGTTTTCGCAGTAACGGCATTTATTTGAGTCCACTATCTTCTTAACGTACAGGTATTTTTTGAAGCAGCCATGTCTAGTGACAGTGCTTGGGTTAAGAAGTAATCAATCTCTCCGTGACTTCTGTAGATCCACTTGTAGTTATCCGGGATTAATTTGTAGGTCCAGCGTCCATTTGTCCCGTTTTCCCATTTTTCTTGCCACTTTTCTAATAACTGTTCTCTGGCTGTTGTTTTCTCGATTCCTCTGTATCTGTCACATCTCTCTTTAATTTGTAATTCTATAGGAGGAATTCCTGCAATGACTCCTACCCCTTCGGCTGATATAGTTCGATATGCAGAGCAAACTCTAATGCCTATCATCCGTGTAATTCTTCCCAGTCTCTGTAGCTGTGTTCGGTTGTTTGATATCGAATGCCAAACTGGTGCAGCATATAATAGTTGACAGTGTATCACACTCGATAATAGCCTCCTCTTGTATGCCTAGGGTCCTTCGATGTTCGGCATAAGGTTAGCGAGGGCAGTCATCGTCTTTTCTGCCTTCTGAATGGTTCTGCTAATGTGCTCGGTGAATGTTAGTTTTGGATCCAACCACACCCCTAGGTACTTTACAGCTCTGCAAGGGTGTAACTGTAAAACACTGTATGTGAAAGGTAATAGGAGATATCTTCCTTTTAGTTGTAAGAAGCACTGCCTCAGTTTCCTCTGGTGCCAGTTCCAGTTTTTTTTCTTCCAACCAGTTTAAAACTCGTTGTAGTCCAGTGTTTGTCCTATTCATTAGAATTTTTTCCTCTTTTGCGGTTACCACCATAGCTATGTCATCTGCAAATCACATTAACGTGCTTCCTTGTGGCATTTCAGTTTTTAGAAGACCGTCCTATAGAATATTTCATAGGGTTAGAGCCAGTACTGACCCTTGTGGTTTTTTCTTTTTTTCTATTTATTTTGGATTAGTTTTTCTCGCATGTCAGGTGTTTTTAATGTCTGGACATTTACCACTGTTTATTCTCATTGTTTTAGTAGTTCCTTCTGTTTCTAGAACAATCTCCCTTTCTGATAAATATGACGCTATAATATTAATTAGACTTTTGTCGATGTTCCTCCTTATTAGTTCTTCTAGAATTTGCTGCCATGATGCGCTATTAAAGGCGTGTTTCACGTCTAGCGTTATTACTGCGCACAGTCTTCGGTGACGACCAGAATAAGCTGCTGCTTCCTTGGCAACTTTTATTACTTCATTGACGGCATCTATCGCATCTATCGACCTTCCCTAAAACCATATTGCTTATCCGACAAGTCCCCTGTACGCAGTATTTCTTTTTGTAGTCTAATTAAAATTAATTTTTCAAATAGCTTGCCCTCTACATCTAAAAGGCAGATTGGTCCATAAGGCGCCGGATTATCAATTGGTTTCTTTCCCTTTCTTAACAAGACTAGTCCTGCTTCCACTCTATTGGGAACTGTGCTTGCAATGCCAGTTTATTGTATTCTCTTAGTATATAATCTGGATTTTCCATTGCGACTTGTTTTATTATTTCTGGGGAAATGTTTCCTGGGCCAGGTGCCTTGTTGTTTTTGAGTTTTTTGGATGCTGTTTGTAGTTCATTTAGCGAGAAGTCAGTAAAGCTGGTATCGGTGTCTATGTCGAAGTTAACATTTCGATGGACAGGGAATAACCATTTATTCCCCACTTTCTCCATTATTTGTGTGTCCGTCTGGTGATGCCCATGTTGCCTTGTGTATGTTTTTATGGGAAAAGTATGTGGAGCTGATAATTAGGTTCCTTCTTGCTGCAAAATCTATGAGCATCTCTCCGTTATTGTTTAATGTTGTGTGTAGACTGTGCTTGCCTATCTTGCCTAGGTATTCCGTTTCTCTCCCTATCTTTGCATTCATGTCGCCTAAGATTATTTTTACATCATTTCTTGGTGAGTTATCGTAGGGTGTAGGATAACTCACCAGCTGCTGCTAAAATGCTGTTTTCGTTTCCCCTGCCTGCACGTCCGTGGGGCAGTGTACATTGATTAGAGTTGTTTTTGTGAATATTGTATGTACCCTTGGCGTGCAAATTCTTTCGCTTACTGGATTGTAAAGTTCGACTTAAGTTAAGTGAAAATGAGACATCTCAACGAAGTGGAAGGTGTTCGCGCTATAACATTAATTGAAAATGACGAAAGCCTTCTTCGACAAGTTTCAAGAAACTTCAACGTAAGCCTGTCTGTTATTCAGCGACTTGGGAACAGGTACTTAGTTACAGGTCAATATACCAGACGCGGTGGGCAAGGTCGCAAAAGGAAAACAACACAAAATTAAGACCGAATTTTACTGATTTCGAGTCTTCGTAATAGAGTTTCCACGGCGAAAGACCTCTTAATTTTCCTCAGGACGACGCATGGGTCACTCTATCAGACCAGTCAATTGGGAATAGGTTGAGGGAATCAAATTTGAGCGCAAGGAGACCCGTCCGAAAACCCTCTTTGACACGGCGCCACAGAATAGCAAGGATGAATTTTGCTCGTGAACATGTAGCATGGCTGCTTCGACAATGGAAGTATGTGCTCTTCGCGGATTAATCAACGTTCCGTATTACTCGTTGCGATGGCCGAGTATTGTTTACAGGCGCAAATAAGAACGCTACGCAGCTGCTACTTTCCAGGAAGTCGAAAGATTTGAAGGTGGTTCAGTTATAGTTTAGGGTGGGATTACTATCAACAGTAGAACCCACCTTCTTGTAATTACAAGAAATCTTAATGCTAAACTCTATGTTGACATGTTGTTAGGAGACCATGTTGTCCCTGTGGCATATGGAATTGGTCCAAATATTTTGTTAATGCAGGATAACGCACGACCAGATACTGCGCGAATCACTTTAGACTTCCTGCAAGAACTAGAAACTCAAACTATGGTGTGCATTGCATTAAGTCCTCATTTAAATCCCATATAGCATGTTTGGGATATGCTCGATAGACGTGTTCGCGGTCGCCAGCATTCTCCTCAGACTATCCAACAGTTAACGGCGGTTAGTGAGGAATGGGACGCTATACCACAAGAATACCTTCGAAGACTATTGCGAAGCATGCCAAGACGGTGTAATGGCGTTATTCGTGCTTGGGAGCACATACGCGTTATTAAGTTTTAAAACCATTTTATGTACAAAAGTTTACATTAACAATTAATTTAAATTCGTTTTGCACTTTGGTTTTGGTAGTTGTTGTTAATTATTACGGATACTTTAAAAGTATGTGATGCTGACACTTCTATATGTGCCAAATAAAATAATTAAATAGAGCGTCTTTCAGATGTTCTTAATTTTATTTGCATATAATTTCTCGTTTGAATTTTATGCAGGCACAAATTAGTGACCCGCTAATTGTTTTGGGCAGTGTAGTTCACACAATTTTTTAATAACAACTAGTTTTCTTTAGATATAATTGAAATCAAAATTCTTGACAAATCTAAACCGACAAATCAATGAACAGAATCCTTGAAAAATTTTATTCAAATTGAAAAATTAATATGAAATAATAAGTTGACGAATTAACATGTAAAAATAGTTCTGCAAAATGAAGGTTTATAATTAAATGTAGTTTTTTCTTATAATTCGTTAAACCGGAAACTAGTAGTACTATATAGTACTAGCATAATAGAACTAGTAGTGATTGTTTTATGAAATCGCGTTGTTAAAATAGGACACCGACCGCTAGGTGTTTCTAGCAAAGTATGAAATATTTTCTTATACAATTTGTATATACAATATTTTACCAGTGAAATATTACCTCACTCCATTTTGATATAAAATATGAACTTTAAAAATATATGTGTTGACCCCATAAAGCAACTCCTTTAAAACTTCTTTTAGGACTCATTCGACTGAATAACATAAAAAATGATTGTCATAAAACTCAATGTGTAACTGGATAAAGGTCAATAGAAGCTTCGCAAACACCAAGATTCAAATCCTGGCGCATCCACCAAAACTGATCAATGTATCTATAGTGAAGATTCTAAACTAATACGTATAAAACTAGATAAATAATAAATTTTTTGAGATAGGTTAGGTTATATCAGGTTAGTTTGTTGTAGCCCTTTCTTAAAGCACTTCCTTATCTTTAAAATATGTGAAAGATTAAGTTGGATTAGGTTTAACATAGATAAGTTAGGTAATTTAACGTTATATTATTAATATTATTTATATTATTTAACTTAATATTATAATATATTTTATTGGAAGTAACTTCTGGTTAAGGTAAGTTAGGTTAACTTGTTTGCCTACAGTTATATATGCACTTAATAGGATCATCAACAATAAACTCAGTATCAACAATTTTCAATTCCTTCACCTTCTAGAAATTCAACATCAACTTCTTATTTTAGTGTTGCGATCCAACGATTATATAGGAGAATCTCACGGTGTGGGCCAAGTCTTGGCCCCATGGAGCCAGTTTATTACATTTAATCTAGACTAATTTATTTCCTTTTTATCATTAAAATAATGGGTTAGTTTTGTGAACGAAATATAAGATTTTTGTAGATTTTAACATTTTTGTCAATCAATTTTTTTTAAGAAATAAAGTTATTTACTCTCTAGTGCTAACAACTTTAGTTGTACAACGTTGGACTATGTCCAACCACCAAGATAATTTTGATATCATGGATTTGGCTTCTTCTGACGAATGTAATTACCCTGAAGACAAAGTCAGGCGATCCGATTCTAGGGTACCTGACAGTTTGAAGCTAGTGCATGAATCGGAACACCACACAAACCTCATCTTCAAAAAGAAAAGGATATATTATTTCGCAATTACTTAACTTACTATGACTTACTATGACTTGACTTACTATGATTACTTCGGAACGTACAACATTCACTCTCTCATCCAAGTTGGAAAGCTAAAGCAGTTAACAACAGAACTAAGTAGACTCATGATTTCTATATTGGCACTACACGAAACAAGGTTTATAGATGAGGAAGCATTTGAATCAGACGGCTTGGGAATATTCAAGGGGAAACCTGGGAGTAAGATCATGAAAAATGTCCCACACCACAGCATTTATTGTGAATAAAAAATTCTTGAACGCCATAATGGACTCCAAGAGTACAAACTCTAGACTTTCACTATTGACGATGAAATCTGCCAACGAAAAGTACACGATAATAAATGCCCATGCACCTATTAATTAGGATAACAGAAATAACCCGGATAAAGTAGAAGAATTTTGGGATAAATTGGAAAATGAAATACTTAGGATCCCAAAAAACAATATCATCATCCTAATGGGAGATTTCAATGCTCAGCTGTGCCAAGAAAGGAAATATCATACTATAGTGTGAGAGTACCCTGTTCTCAAAAGAACTAACAGAAATGGACAGAGATTGAGCAACTTACGCAAAATGACTAACCTGAAGATTATGTCTACCCATTTCAAAGCAAAGCCATGTAAAACGAAATTCTGGGTATCACCAAACCCCATGTTCGGAAAATACCAACTGGACCATGTAGCCAATATCCCTAGGAATTTTCCAGGAAATTCAGAATGTCAAATCAGAAAAGGAGTAAATGTAACATCAGACCACTGCCTTTCCCAAATCAAAATGCATTTCATCCCTGAAAAAAATCCACATAATTATGGAAACAAAATCCCAAAAATTGATCGTGGGAACAGAAGAAGAAAGTTACAGTGAAAAATTGCAAGTACCAAACACCTGAGAGGAAGTGGAGGGGAGGAATCTTATAGATCTGGTCATGGAAGTCGCATCTCTGAAACATCATAGTAAATATAAAATATTTCACTTTGTAGGAACGCAGTTAATATTTCAAACTGTTTTGTCGACGGGATGTTCGATCTATGTCCAGAGAACTTAGATCGAACATCCCGTCGACAAAACAGTTTGAAATATTAACTGCGTTCCTACAAAGTGAAAATTTCGGTGAATTTATATCTGAAATTGTAAAAAAAGAAGTACAACCGCTGCTTACTGTCATCTCGGAACTATCTAAACAAATAGAAGTGTTAAGTGAAGATAAGAAGAAAATCTCAACCCAGCAAACTATTGTTGAGAAGGAAACTGCTAATATACCCAAAAATAAATCCCAAGCAGGAGATTCGGCATTGGAACTTGACGATAACAGTGACAACACTCCGCGCTATCAAGACAAAAAAGCGAATTCGATCGAGATTGGCGAGGACACCACAAAAAATCTATACAATCAACCGCAGATACATAAAGCTACTCGAAATAATAAAATCAATGGAAATATATCTCAAGAACAACCATGGACGGTACAGCGACATAGGAAAAGGTATACAAGGAAATCTAATGTAATTCATGGAACTAATGATGACGTAACTGAGATAAAAGCAGCAATGCGCTATAAACATCTCCATGTTTACAAGCTAGACCCCCAATTAAGTGAGGAAGATATTACCACATATCTCTCAAATAAAAATATTGATCAGGTGATTTGTAAAAAGTTGCAGTCAAGGCGTCCGGAGGAGTACTCGTCATTTAAGGTGACAGTACCTTTTGATGATTTCGAAAACGTGAAAAGCCCAGATATTTGGCCGCGTCATGCCTGCATCAATAATTTTTTATTAAGATTAGAAAGGGCCCCAGCGAAAATGCTAAAATAAATATAAAATCCCCAACAGATAATCAAGGAAAAATAATCAAGGAAGCTGAGAACCATCTCTTGAAACATTCAAAACAAAACCAACAGGTGTCCAACAGCGCATCAAAATCTGAGATGTGTTCAATTTACTATCAAAATGTAAGAGGTTTGAACTCTAAGACTGATAACTTTTATTGTAACTCCTGTAGCTCTGATTTTGATATTATTCTGCTGAGTGAAACGTGGCTTAATGATTCTGTATTCGATTTTGAATTATTTCCGTCTAATTATCAGATAGTGCGCTGCGACCGCAAATTTAAGCAAGTTAGTCGAACTAGAGGTGGAGGAGTGTTAGCAGCATTTAGTGATAAAATCAAGATCATACCAGTGGATATTTCCAGGCTTATTAATATTGTTCCCCTCGTTGATATTGTATTATGCAAGTGCTTCATCGGCTCACTGAAGCTTATTATTGGTGTAGTTTACATACCCCCTGATATTCCAAATGAAGACTTCGAAACCTTCATGTCCGCCTTGGAAACACTCCTTGTTGATCATCAGTTAATTATTGTTGGCGATATTAACATTCCTGATGTTTCAAGAGCTGGTACTCCAGTTTCGAATAAAGCTCACTGTTTGCAACAATTTAACAATGCTCTCGACATTACCCAATATAATAACGTCAGTAACTTAAGCAATAATTTGTTAGATTTAGTGCTAGCTAATATAAATCACAATTTGTCTGTTTTACACTCCATATCTCCCCTAGTTAAGGAAGATAATTATCATCCTGCGCTAGACATTAATATATGTATTCTCGAATCACATCATTTTCGTTCGTTTCCGTCTAATAGCCAAATGGCGTATAATTTTCGTAAATCTAATTTAATGTTATTGTATCAATCCCTTTGCGATATTGATTGGTCATCTTCATTGGAACAGTATAATAACATCAATGATGCTGTTGATTCCTTTTATACCACATTATATCAATGCTTGGATGAGTTTGTGCCTAAGAAATCTTACTCTGTTTCAAAGTATCCTATATGGTATTCCCCCGAAATTAGGTCTCTCTTACGATTGAAAGAAAAATATAGGAAGCAATGATCAAGAACTGGTGATCGCCTATTTTATGACAAATACAGTCAACTACGCAGACAAAGTAAAGCTAAAATTGCGAATTGCTATAAAACTTATATCCTTAGGATGGAAAGCAATATTAAGAAAAATCCAACTGACGTGTGGAAATATTTAAATAACAAGCGTGGTCACTCAAGAATTCATGGTACGCTTCATAATGAAGATTCCGAGTTTTCTGAGCCTAACGCCATAGTTAACGCTTTTGCTGACTTTTTCTCAAGTTCGTTCTCTTCAATTGATGCTACTGCTCCTACTGAATATTTAAATAACATTGTTCCTTTTAACTTTCCTGAAGTTAATGAAAAGGACCTTCTACTAATTATGTCCCAATTATCTAATAAATTTACAGCTGGTGATGATTCTATACCTTCATTTTTAGTACGTGATTGTAGGTTTGTTTTCGCTGAACCCTTAATGATTCTTTTTAATCTATCCATTAAAACTTGCACATTCCCGAATAGGTGGAAACGCGCTCGCATCTCACCAGTCTTCAAGAATGGCGACAAGTCTTGTATCTCCAACTATAGGCCGATATCCATTTTATTAAACTTTGCCAAAGTTTTTGAAATTTTCCTCTACCGTGTTATTTATAATAAAGTAAAAAGTTTTATTTCTCCTAAACAACATGGATTTGTGAATGGTCGTTCCACATGTACTAATTTAGCAACATTTGCACAATACGTATCGGAAGAAATTGATAACCGCGGACATGTTGATGTGATATATACTGATTTATCTAAAGCTTTCGACAAGATTCAACACAACCTTATTTTACAAAAACTTTACAACCTAGGCTTAAACCGTGAAGCTTTAGCACTACTTAAGTCCTATTTAGAAAATAGAGTTTGTTACGTATACTATAATGGGTTCGTATCAACTGAATTTCTAGCAACATCGGGTGCCCCCAAGGCTCTAACTTGGGTCCCTTATTATTCATTATCTTCATTAATGACCTACTGTCCACGATATCGTGTCCCGTATTAGCATTTGCTGATGACATAAAATTATATAAAGCGATTAAGTGCCATGGGGATATGTTACACTTACAAAATAACATGGACTCATTTGTCAGATGGTGTGTTAAACACAAATTATTACTTAATACCACCAAGTGTTGTTATGTTTTGTACTCAAAAACTCTTTCTCCAATACAAACTACCTATACAATTGATGGTAGCCCTATTGCCAAGAAGGAAATAATGAAAGATCTCAGTGTCATATTTGATTCTCGCCTAACATTTCTCGACCACCTCGATAGCGTGTGCTCCTCTGAATCCTTAGGATTTGTAATGCGCGTTAGTCGCAACTTCACAGATACTAACCTAATGAAGCAACTTTTTTGTACATACGTCCTCTGCAAACTGGAGTACGCTATTCTCGTGTGGTATCCTTTATATACATCACACGCGTTCAAACTTGACAGAATTCATAGACGTTTTTTGAAATACCTGTCCTACAGACTTGATGGAGTTTATCCTGAGATAGGAACATGTCTCAAACAATTGTTAATTAGACATAACATGGTTTCTCTAGAAGACAGAAGGAGTCATTGCTGTGCACAATATACCTCTAAGCTCTTGCATAGTCAGATAGACTGTTCATTTCTCTTGGGCAATGAACTTGGCTCTTGGGCAAACGGACTAACGTACTACGTAGAGCACCTATCTTCGTAATGTGTAAAGCTGCTAACGAAGCATCTCAGAATATATTTTAAGACTAATGTTTATATACTTATTTACTTATATATATATATATATATATATATATATATATATATATATATATATATATATATATATATATATATATATATATTATTATTGTTCTGTCATTGGGGTTCGCTCTGTTGGACAATAAAGTATTATTATTATTATTAAAATATCCTTGGTGGAACAAGGAGTGTGAAGATGCAATAAGAGAGAGATTTAGCACATGGAAACTGTGGAACCAGAACAATACACCAGAAAATTTGGAAAAGTTGAAAGTAATAAGAAAGAAGACACATCAAATTTTGAGGAACGTAAGAAGAATATATCGTGGAGATCAAATTATAGAAATGGAAGAAAATTTCAAGAAGAATAACACCAGTTTATTCTACAAATCCTTCAAGAAGATTTTCTCAATTGCAAGAGAAAGGATGAAACTTTGGCTCTTAATAACCTGAGATCCTTACCAATTATTTTGTAGAATTCCTTAACTACGAAACACCTCAGGGAAGACTAAAAATAAAAATGGATACACCACAAAATCTTCACAAATCACAAATTCTGAACCACTGGATTAAGCAGAAGTAAGAAAGACACATTGAAAAACAACAAAGCATCTGGGGAATATGGGATAATAGCTGAACTCTGGAAGGTGGCCAATTATGCTTTTACCACTAAAACAACAGAACTGTTTCAAGAAATTTGGAAAGAGGAAAAAATACCAGAGGATTGGCTAGTGGCACTCATACACCCATTGCATAAAAAAGGACCAAAAGCAGATGTAAACAACTATCGAGGTATCTCACTCCTACTTGTTATTTCCGAAATCTTCTCTAAAATACTACTAAATAGGCTTGAACCTCGATTTGATTCAAAACTAGGTGAATACCAATGAGGCTTCAGGAGAGGACGCTCTTATCCAGAACCAATATTGAGCTTGAAAATGATCATCAAGTATTTCACCACACGAGCTAAAGACATTTTCATATCCTTTGTTGACCTCTAAAACGGCCTATGACGCAGTAGACAGAGACACACTAGTCGAGGTACTGAGAGAATATGGAGTTGGTAAAAAAACATAAAACCTGATCAAATTAGCACTCACAAACACTGTATCAAAAGTAAAATTTCAGTGATAGATCGGCAAACCATTTCATGTGAGGACAGGACTAAGACAAGGTTTTTGAAGGTTGTGATTTTGGATAAGATAATGAAGATATTCTCGCAATATAACGACTCTGGTGCTATAATTGGACCAAAGAACGAAAACGTGGATCCCAAATGCCTCGCCTTTGCAGACGACCTGGCTCTCTTAGCTGAGACTGAACAAGAAGATGTAATACAAATCTATGAACTCAAGGAAATAGCAGAGAAAACTGAACTCTAGATTTCCTTCCAGAAAAGAGAAATAATGAATATTTTAGTGTTGCGATCCAACGAATATATAGGAGAATCTTACGGTGTGGGCCAAGAATTGGCTCTAAGAAGCCAGTTTATTACATTTAGTCTAGACTAAATTATTCCCTTTTTATCATTAATATAATGGGGTAGTTTTGTTTACGAAATTTAAGATTTTTGTAGATTTCAACATTTTTTTCAACATTTTTTTTTGTGAAATAAAATTATTTACCCTCTAGGGCTAACAACGATCCCAAATGCCTTGGCTTTGCAGACGACCTGGCTCTCTTAGCTGAGACTGAACAAGAAGATGTAATACAAATCTATGAACTCAAGGAAATAGCGTAGAAAACTGAACTCTATATTTCGTTCCAGAAAAGAGAAATAGTGACGACAAAAAAAAATATACGAAGAAAACAGTGAAGATGAAATGTGAGCAGATTAAAGTCTCAAAACAATTTAAATACGTTGTAGTTATTATCAGCAACAATGGATCCGATAAAACTACAATAGAAAATAAAAGACCAAAACTGGAGAAACTGAATTACATCACTAAAAACATTTACAAGAAAAAGAACTTGTTGCCTGGACCTTAACAAGCCTGGAAAAGCTTCCGAAAATCGAAAGGAAGATATTACGAAGAACCTACGGTCCAAGAATAGTAAATGGAAACTGCAAATTGAGATCAAACAAGGAAATTTATGAGCAGATAGAACTTTTGGAAACAACTATAAGGAAGACACGACTTAGACTCCACAGCCACATGATTAGAATGAATCCTAAAAGAACTAATAAACAAATCTTCGACAAAATAAATAACCTGAAAAGCCAGAGTGGTTATGCCAAGCAGATGAAGGAAGAATTAAGAAGACTTGGAATCACAAATGAAGACTGCCAAGATAGAGGGATACAGAAAACGACTCAACAGCATTAAATTTCTGGTTGAAGAGAAAGTCAAATGTGTGAATAGCAATTGGACGGAAGAGTGCAACAACAATCGGAGAGAATGGGCTTTTTGGAGGAGGAAGAAAAGTGAAAGTGTGACGAGAGTGAGAATTAAACAGTGATATCTGCGTGGTCCTTAGACGGCCGGTTCGCGAGGAACAAAAATAAGGGGTTAGTTTATTTTTTATATCGAGGTTATATATTTGTCTTCGCCACACGACCGCAGCCCGTAATATAGAGGCCTGTAGTTATGCGGTTACGCTTCGACTCGAGATAATGAGGGCCTTATGCAAATCTTGGAATTTGATATTTTTCGTATTAAAATTAATAGAAAAACCCCACTTCAGAACCGAGGTGATAAGGTGAAGGTAAAGTAAATGAAGAATCAGAATGTATTTTTTTTTAAATTATACGAAGAAAACAGTGAAGACGAAATGTGGGCAGATTGAAGTCACAAAACAGTTTAAATATCTTGGAGAGATTATTGAAACTTCGAGAGATTAGACAATGGATCCGATAAACCTACAATATAAAATAAAAGGCCGAAATGGGAGAAACTGAATTTCATCACTAAAGAATCAGAATGTAGTTTTTACAAAACGTTATACACATCGTCGCTCTGTCCTAGTGCCTATTATTAATATATTATTTTGTAACATCATTTTTGTGTTTAATTACTTTTTAATTACTCTCAGTCTCATAGTCTCACTCTCTCTAATTAGTCACCCTTTTTAACAGTTCCAGAAGACTGAGGGAATATTCGATTAAAGTTCTACGATTGTTAAACTCAAAATTTAACTCTTGTCATAATACAAGCTAACAAAGCACACATTAACATATAAATCAAATAATATAATAAGTTTTTTTTTTGTAAGCTGGGCGCATTTAAACGTAAATTTATTACTTGCTATATATTGTTTGATTTATATCGCTGCTGCTATTTTTTAGTTCCTTTTAAGGGTGAAATGTATATTTAATATAAAATATGACCACCTAACTAAATATTGTCTTGGCTCTGTGGCGAGTCGTTTTAGCAAATTGCTTTTTTATCATCGCAGCGCAGACGTATCACAAATAGCTGCTTGAGCAACGACATCGTAGAGACTCCCTCTTCACATCCAACAAAATAGATTTTAAATTATTTACACCGCTCTCTTCAACAAAAATCCATTTTTTACATGATGAATTGTATAAAGTGTTACTACATTAATATGTAAAAAATTTATTGTTTACTTATTTATTATAATATAGTCTATAACAGGAACAAATAAATAGAATAATTAGATAATAGATCAACAATAATACTTAGACAAGCCTAGATGGACAAGACGGGCGGGACTAGATGGACAAGGCGAACGAGACTAGACGGATATACCTTGATCAAGAAGATAGTTGGAACAGACATTCAAGATGAAATAAACAAAACTAGATAGTAGAAATAAACAAAACTAGTAGTAGATCCGTTGCTTTATAAATATGTGCGTTGGCGAATTATCATTTATTAAATAATTGTTAATGTTTTGTTTATTGCTGCTTGGCACATGTCACCAAACGGTACTTATTAACGCCACCGCAGCGATAGGTCGCGCGATATGTGGTCTGGATTTATCTGCTCCGTTATAACCTAATCTAACCATCTATTTTGTTCAAATATGTTGCTACGGTGGCGTTAGTACGTAAGTACCCACCAAACTTTTTGATTCCCGTCCAGTTCCTGATGTTACTAAGCCATGATAGCTGTTTACTTCCGATGCCCCTTCTGCCTTCTTTCTTTCCTTCGAGTATGAGTTGCAGAATTCGATATTTTGGCCTCCTAGTATGTGACCCAGATTCACAATCTTGCGCTACTTTATGGTACTGAATAGTAATCTGTCCACTTCTGCCCTTCTCCGCACCTCATCGTTGGTACTGTGGTCCACCCATGGCATACTGAGCATTCTTCTGAGTGTCCACATTTCGAACGCCTGGATCTTGTTAATGGATGCTAATTTTATCGTCCAGGTTTCCGCTCCATACAGTTCTTCTTCTTGTGCCTATTCGTTTCGAATATTGGCGACCATCCTGGCTATGATGACCTTGTTGACTGCTGCTTTAAACAGTTCTGTGGTTGTTTGTGAATACCATGTCCTTAGGTTCTTGAGCCATGATATCCTTCTTCTTCCGGGCCGTCTGTTTCCAAATACTTTTCCTGGAGGATGGATTTTAAGAGTTTGTATTTGGTGTCATTTCTCATTATATGCCCGAGATATTCCAGTTTCCTTCTCTTAATCGTGTTCATCACCTCTTTTTCCTTTCCCATTCTATTCCAGTATTGTTTCGTTGCTCACTGTATCTGCCCATGATATTCTAAGGATCCTTCTGTATAGCCACATCTCGAAGGCTTCGAGTTTCTTTTGTGTTGCTTCGGTCAATGTCCATTATTCCATGCCAGAGTACAATATGGAGAACACATAGCAGCGCAGGATTTTTACTTGGATGTCTAGGAGGATGTCTAGGAGGATGTCTAATTTGAGGTTGTGGCTTTTGAAGAGCTTAGACATTTTCATGAAGGCATCTCTTGCTTTTTCTATTCTACAGCTGATTTCTTGTGAGTGGTCCCACTGTTCGTTAACTAAGGTTCCTAGATAGACAAGTTTGGATACCCGTTCTATTGGTATATTTTTAATGAATAGTTGGCAGTTTTCTTTCTTCTCTTTACTTATGACCATAAATTTTGTTTTGTTGATGTTCATTTTTAGTCCATATCGTTCACTTACTTCATTCACTTTGTTCATTAGCTGTTGTAGACCTTCTATACTATCTGAAAATAAGACGGTAACATCTGGATATCTGATATTATTCAGTCGTTGACCGTTCACAAGAATTCCATTCTCATAATTTTCCAGTGCCTCTCTAAATATCTCTTTTGAATACAAATTGAATATCAGAGGGGAGATCATACACCCTTGTCGTACGCCCCGCAGAATGTTAACTGCCTCTGTTGTTTCATCTCCAGCGTTGATTTTTATGGTGGCTGTCTGGTTCCAGTATAGGTTTTGTATAATTCTGATTTCTTTTTCATCCATTCTGGTGCCTTTCAGCACTTGTATCATCTTCTGGTATTGGACTTTGTCCAACTCCTTTGGTAGTCCACAAAGCAGGTATAAATGTCGCAATGCATGTCCCTACACCGTTGGAATAATACTTGTATACTGAACAATGCTTTTCTTGTTCCCACTCCTTTCATGAAGCCAAATTGTGTGTCTGCTATTCTCTATTCGCAAATCGCATTAAGCTTATGATATTCTCCGAATTTCTTTGCCCCTTGTTTCTTGGGCAGCAATATAAATTCAGAAATGAGCCATTCTTTAGGGATGTTGCCGGTGTTATAAATATTGTTAAATATTTTGCAGCCATATTTTGCTCGATACAGTAGGACTGGCCAAATGTAGCATTTGACCATTTTGTGCCGGATTTTTAAATTTAGGTTTATATCGCATAGACGGAGTTTATAGCCAACTCTCCAAAGATCAAACCATGTAATCGTTTGGTCAGTTGTAGCTTGGAGATCGTGTATTTATTGTAGCAGATGAGAGCGGTCGTCGGCATATTGTAGGATGTAAGAGGACATGTTGGTTTGGAATTTGGCGACAGGGTAGTAATACTATACGTGGTCTGTTAGAAAAGTATCCGACCTTTAGCCGGTAAAAAAAACTGGCATACCTGGAGCGTTGGAAACCTAATCACCCTCAAAGTAGTCTCCTTGAACTCCACACACTTCTCCCAGCGGTGCGGCCATTGTTGGAAGCATTCCGAAAAAGCCTCTTTCGAAATCGGCTTTTCGATGCTGCCCTAATGTCCTCTCTTGTCTGAATCGTCCTTTCAATGGCCTCTTGACTTTGGGGAACAGCCAGAAGTCGCAGGGGGGAATATCAGGAGAGTGAGGAGCCTGTCGAACCAGAGGAGTCCAAAAAATTGTGAACCAAGTGCGAAGAATGTGCTGGACTGATGACCACAACTCCAGTCGCTTGCGCCGCACAGCATTACATAGGCGATGTAGCACATCCCTATAGTACTCTTTAGTGATTGTTTGACCCTGTGGTGTGTACTCGCGGTTTACCATTCCGCGGGAGTCAAGAAAGCAGTCAGCATCACTTTGACGTTGCTGCGCACTTGGCGGGCCTTCTTTGGTCTTGGTGACGGGGAATGCTTCCACTGTGACGAATGGGATTTGGTTTCCGAGTCGTACCCGTACACCCAGGACTCGTCACCAGTGATTATGGTGTTCATGAAGTAGGTCACTGTTTATGGAGTCCAGCATGTCCTGTGAGACTTCAGCACGAACTTGCTTTTGCTCCGCCGTCAGCAGCTTCGGCACGAATTTCGCCGCCACTATCTTCATGGCCAAATCTTCGGTCACAATGGAATGGCCAAATCTTCGGTCACAATGGAATGCGCCGAAAAAGTGCTGATTTCTCGGATAGTCACACGACGGTCCCGCATCATCACAGCGTTCACTTTGGCAATGACATAGTCATTTCGGCATGTTGATGGCCGACCAGAGCGTGGCTCGCTTTCCACCGGTGTGCGACCGTCTATAAACCGGTTATACCACTCCTTAATCTATGTGATGCCCATAGCATCGTCACCGAAATCCGTCTTAATCTTCCGAATGGTTTCCACCTGGTTGTCGGCCAGTTTCTGGCAAAATTTGATGCGGTAGCGCTGCTCCCGTCGTTCCGTCATTTTACATGCATTGAAAAACCGACGAGATCACTGCACACTACGTCACTCGAACACTGCTCGACAGAAACTGACGCTATCTACAGGCGGGAAAAAAATCAAGGTTCAAGAGGTCGGCTCATGCAAGCGCGCTTGATTCAAATCCATCAGGTTTTCAATATAAAATATAAGGTCGGATACTTTTCTAACAGAGTAGTATATCGTGGCAGTACAAATTATAGAGCGTGGAACCTCGAGGCAAACTTTATATTGAGGAGAGAGTGCGGGGAAGAGTGCTTTACATTGAAGAGAGAGGATTGTTTATTTTGATTTGTAGGGATGCGTCTTCAAGAAAGTGCTTGAGTAGAGTCTTCATCAAAGTCTCAAGAAAGTCACACTACGTCACTCGAACACTGCTCGACAGCAATTGACGTTATCTACAGGCGGGAAAAGATTCAAGGTTCAAGAGGTCGGCTCATGCAAGCGCGCTTGATTCAAATCCATCCGGTTTTCAATATAAAATATAAGGTCGGATACTTTTCTAACAGAGTAGTATATCGTGGCAGTACAAATTATAGAGCAGGGAACCTCGAGGCAAACATTACATTGAGGAGAGAGTGCGGGGGAGATTGCTTTACATTGAGAGAGAGTGTTGTTTATTTTGATTTGGAGGGATCTGTCTTCGAGAAAGTGGTTGAGTAGAAAGTGCTTCAAAATCTCAAGGAAGTTAAGTAGAGGCAACACAGGGGGATATTTAGTTGATGCTTTTTGTAGGAGTCCGACATGTCACACTTTTTGGAAAGCTTTGTTGATATCAAGGAATAGGTTTTTTAGGAAAAACCTATTCCTTCCTACCTATTCCTTCCTTCAGCTATTCCTACCTCAAGGAATAGCTGAGTGTTTGTTTTGAAGATAAGAAGCCTGAAGGTTATTGGTAAAGACGAAGAAAGGATGGGTGGTAGAGAGAGAGGGTTTAAATTGAAATTGATATTTTGGAATGTTGTTTGATAGGATGTTCCATAGTATAGATTTGAGGAAATGCTTGAGGATTTTACCTAAAACTGGAAGGAGAGTAATAGGTCGGTAACAATTTGGGAGGGAATGGTAGAATGGAGTTAGGAATGGTTATTAGGTTTATATCGCATAGACGGGACGTAGTTTGTTGAATGCCTGTCTGGATTGATCTACCCTAGTTTAGATCTCTTGTAGTGGGTCCCATTTGTCGTTTACTAGTGTGCCTAGGTATTTTGTGCTCGTAGTTCTTTCCATTGTTTCCCCCTCTACCGTGATGGACGCTTCTGCCTGATTATTACGGCTTATAATCATGAATTTCGTTTTGAATATTTTCATTCTTAGTGCGGTCCCTGACCACTTTCTGTTTATGTTTTTCGTTAGTAGCTGCAGGTTTACTGGTTGCTTGCTATGATCACTGTGTCAACTGCGTTCTTATATTGTTTATTGTGGTACCGTACACTTTTGTTCTGATTTTTAGATCATTTCATCGATCATTTAGATCATCATTAATTGGTTGTTGATTCTGACATTGTCCGACTGTTGAGAGTACAGGTTTCGGATTATTCGTATGTCTTTTTCATCTGCACCAGCTCTTTTTAGATGTTCGATGAGACGTTCGTGGTTGATACTATCGAACGCCTTTTCATAGTCTCTGAAGCACAGGAAGATGTCCTTCCTTTTGGTCATAGCAGTGTTCAGGCAGATTGTTGCTTCTCGTGTAACTACCGCTATTATACCCGAACTGTGTTAATCCGAGTGTCGCCGCTTAGCCCTTCAAGTTTATTAAATAGCCTGGTGTGCATGATGCGTAGGAAAAGTTTTAATGCGTGACTCATTAGCGAGATTGGTCTGTGAGAATTTGGTTGCTGTTCGCTTTTTGGGAAGCATTATGAACGTAGACTTTAGTCATTCCTTTTTAAGTTGTTCAGTGTCATATATCTTGTTGTATAGTTAAAATGTTAATTGTTAAAATTATATATTAAAGTTATACAGTTAAAATTGTTTTTATGTTTTCCTCCTGTATTTGCTTAAAATATTCTGCGTAGATATCGTCTGTACCTGGTATTTTGTTGTACTTTGCAACCTTAATGGCGTGTACTAATTCGGTTTTTAGAATTCTTGGCCCTGTGAGGTCAAATTGCGTTGAGATGGTTGTTGCCTCGAGTCAAAACTAGACTGACAGAATTATATGGAAAAGACTAGACTAGCCTATGCTGTCGAAACCAGACGGAAAGGACTAGAAGGAGAAGATTAGACCGAAAAGACCTGTTTTTAAGAAATAACATAGTAAATGGGGCAGTGAACCAGGAAGAAAATCTTAGCTTACACAACAACATTTATTTTAATATTACTACTATAACGCCGCGCAGAATGAAACAAAACAATTAAAACGAAAAACCAACTTGGAAAGTAAAAGAGGGGCAATTGGAAGACTTTGTTTGAAAAACATTTGAAAAAGGAGACACTGTCTGCTATGTCTCATTGTCTGCTAGCTTCAAGCTATTTTTCTATAAATCCTTCAGTTATTGCACGTCCGGACGCCGTGCCGGTTAAACTACGACTGACTAAGCGCATGCGCGGTCAGTTTGGCGTGATGAAAACGAACTGAAGCCAGCGGATTTATGGTGCGCCCGGTAAATCCGTGGGTTGCCGTCAGTTCAAAATTTTACTTTAGGATTTCACACTTACGGTAAATTTTTGGATGTACGTCAGTTCAACTGATCAGTTTAACTGATCGTGAATGGGGGGGCATTAGAGAGGAAATACAAATAGCAGACCTATTCCCATAAAATGGCATAGAGGAATGGGAAGAGAAAAGTTGGATTCTGCAAAATATTTCGGAGTTCACTGAGGAAGAACAGGAGAAGGCAGTAGAAAAAAGCACCAGGATCAGACCAAATTCCACCCAAACTAATCAGGGTGTCGATAGAGGCAAACATTTCCCAGTTTCTAGATGTAATGAACGACTGCCTGAAAAGGGAGTTTTCCCAAATAAGCGGAGAATATCACAGCTAGTTCTCCTCAAGAAGTCAAAGAAGTCAAAAAATTAAATTACCAAATGGAGAGTCATATGCCTACTGGACATAATGGGCAAAGTAAAAGAACACCTTTTGTTAGCATGAATCATCACAGAAACGGAAGAAAAGCTGGAAAGAAACCAGTATGGTCGAGGAGATTATAGAAGGCACGAGTTAAGACAGTTACAAACGTAGGAAGTACACATTACTAAAAACACTCGATATCGATAACGCTTTTAACAGCGCAAACAAAAGCAAAGGAAAAGAAATGGAAGGACCTACTTTAAGAAATTTATGAAAATGTTTGGAGCTGATGGCTACAAAATCGTCATGAAAAAAACTCGCTATCAAACCAAAAATCAATCTTACAGAGGAAATGCAAATAAAAATAGCAAAAGACCCATTCCCACAAAATATGTTAGAGGAATGGGATAAGAAAATTTGGACACTGCAAAATATCCTGGAGTTCACTGAGGAAGAACTGGAGAAGGCAGTAGATAAAAGAAAAAAAAAAGCATCAAGACGAGACCAGATTGCACCCGAACTAATAAGGATATCGATACAGGCAAACATGTTCCAGTTTCTAGAGGTAATGAGCGACTGCCTGAGAAAGGGAGTCTTTCCAAAGAAGTGGAAATAATCACGGCTAGTTCTCTTCGGGAAGCCAAAGAAGCCAAAAATGAAATTGCCAAATAGAGACCCATATGCCTAATGTACATAATTGGCAAAGTACTAGAACACTTTTTGTTAGCAAGAATCGTCAGAGAAACGGAAGAAAAGCTGGAAAGAAACCAGTATGGTCGAGGAGATTATAGACGGCACAAGTCAAGACAGTTACAAAAGTAGTAAGTACTCATTACTAATAACACTTGATATCGAAGACGCTTTTACGCAAACTGAAAGCAATGTAAACTAAGTAAAAGAAGTGGAAGGACCTATTTGAAGAAATTGATGAAAATGTATGTGGTATATGGATAGAAAATCGTAATAAAAAAACTCGCTATCACACAAAAAAATCAATCTTAGAGAGGAAATGCAAATAGCAAAAGACCTATTCCCAGAAAATGGGATGGAGGAATGGGAAGAGAAAAGTTGGACCCTGCAAAATATCCCGGAGTTCACTGAAGAATACCTACAGAAGGCCGCAGAAAAAATCAAGATAAAAAAGCACCAGGATCAGACCAGATTCCACCCGAACTACTCAGGGTATCGATATAGGCAAACATATCCCAGTTTCTAGAGGTAATGACCGACTGCCTGAGAAAGGGAGTCTTTCCAAAGAAGTGGAAAATATCACGGCTAGTTCTCCTCGAGAAGTCAAGGAAGTCAAAAAATGAAATTACCAAATACGAATCCAAATGACTACTAGACATAATGGGCAAAGTACTAGAACACCTTTTGTTAGCATGCATCATCAAAGAAAAGGAAGAAAAGCTGGAAAGATTCTAAAGCGGATAAATCGACGATTAACGCAAGGAGAAAAGTCGAGAAGATTATAGAAGACACGAGAAAAAACTGTTACAAACGTAGGAAGTACATATTACTAATAACACTAGATCTCGAAAACGCGTTTAACAGCGCAAATAGGAAAGGGATATTAAGAGAAATGGAAGTACAGCCACAATTTAGGAAAATGATTGCAAGTTATTTCAGGGACAGATACATCAAAATTGGAGCTAAAAATATGACGAAAATATCATGTGGGTACCATAAGGGTCCGTTCTGGGGCCAAGGCTTTGCAACATATTCTATAACAGCATATTAAACATTGAAATGCCAATAGATTTATAGATGAACTGTTTCGCTGATGACAAAGTATTAGTGATAAGAGATGGTAAACTATAAGGGATAAGAGAAAAATCAATACGAGCAACAACATCCTTAGGAAGAGAACTAAAGGCTATAAATCTAAGACTTGCACTGAATAAGGCAGAAATCGTCATCCTATATGGGGAAATAAAACTAAAATTTTTTAATATAGTAATTGCAGGATTAAAGTGATCAGAAATGATGAATTCGATTCGGGCCACCACCTCTACAAAGTTAAAATCCGCTTTCTCCCATCCAACTAAAAGAACCACCCACCCAGAATGACCAGATACAACATTAAACGAATAAACATCACTGAAGATATCATTAAGAACTTTAGAGAAGAAATTCACACCCTCAATACGAAGAGCTGGCAAGACCTCAGCACTATAATTAATGGTCCCGCGAAGAAGATACTAGGGCTGGCAAAAAGGAAGCGAGCAATCTGGTGGAGCGAAGCATGCGAGGAAGCACTCGAGGAAAGATCTGAGAAATGGAGAATATGGAAATGTTCCAGGAAGAAGGTACACCTGGAACAATTCAGGGGTCAAATGAAGAAAACATCCATTGTATTTCGGCGGTCAAAACGATATTTGAGAAGGCACAGTTGGAAGACGTCGAAATTAATTTCACCAGAAACAAATCCAGAGATTTCTATCAGACCTTTAAGAACTAACTCAAAGGATACCAATCACCAAATATGAGCTTCAGAAATGAACACGGAAAAATCGGTTTAAACAGCCAAGAAAACAGCGAGATACTTGCAAGGTATTTTGATAACCTCTTAAACTGCCCACCACCGACCCTCAAACTAGAACTTCTGCCGCCACTGGAGGACCAAGGAGCGGACTTACCACCAGCGGGGGAAGAAATCAATAATGCCTTACGAAGTCTGATATACAACAAGGCTACTGGCAAAGACTCGATAACGGAAGAAATGTTGAAATGGGCAGAAAAGGAAATCCTGGACGAGTTATACCAAATACTTCAGATAATATTTTTTTGTTTTGTTTAAAGTTTGGTCCGATGTGGATGCCGGCTATTAATCCTTCAAACACTGCGGCGTACTTGTGGCCTATTGTATTTTGCATTCACATACACTTATAGGCCCAGAAACCTAGTTGCTATTGTAAATTGCGCTAATTAATATTTTTCACATTGCCTTCTGGAACAAATGCGGCCGGCACTTGGGATAAAACTCGGTCCCTCTATACTTGTTAATTAGCGCTCTAACATGAAGCCACGAGCATCACCACTACACCACTCGCGCCGGCTTCAGACAATATGGGTGACAGAGAAGACACCAGATTAATGGAAAACAGCGTTGATTCACCTCCTCCATAAGAAAGGGGAGATAAAGGACGTGAAAAACTATAGAGGCGTCTCCTTACTTTTGGTCGCCTATAAAATCCACTCAAAAATACTCCTGAATACAATAGAGGAGACCCTTTATAAACAATTTGCGGAATACCAAGGAAGGTTCGGAAAAGGTTGCTCATGCGCAGAGCAGATCTTCGACTTGAATTCAATAATCCGACATAGAATGCTGAGCTCCAAAAAATTTCTTAAAGTATCTTTATATAGTATCTTTCATAGATTTCAAAAAGCCTTTTTCAAAAGCCTTAACAGAGAAACGATCGAAAATTTGGGGTGAAACCTAAGTTGGCAAACATAATCAAAGGTACATTAACAGGTACAGAAGCCAAAGGGAAGTTCATGGGAGAACTGTCCCGGTCGTTTGAAATCAAGACGGGTGTAAGACAAGGCGACGGACTTTCACCAATACTAGTCAACTGCATCCTGAAAAAGATCGTACGAATGTGGAACTCAGAGCTTATGAATGAAGAAATAAACCCAATCTGCTTAGGGAAGAAATCAGGAGGAATTAAAGTCAACTGTGTGGCCCTTGCAAATAACTTTGCGATACTCTCGGAAAGCCGATGGGAAGCGATCACTCAGATTAACCTCTTAGGAAAGATCGCCAGTAAGACGAGGCTCAGGATCTCGATAGAGCAAACAAAATTCATGATAAATGACCTAAAAGTAAGTAAAGTACAGAAATTTAAATATCTCGGTGAAACGATACAGAACAAGTCTAGAGAAAGCTGCGGAAGGCGATAGGATCTCAAAAATGGAGAGAGAGTATGAGCTTACAAAAAACATCTATAACAAGAAATGCATTTCCTGACACGCCAAAACAAAGCACTACGACAATGTAGTAAAGCAGAATGCCTGTACACCTGTAAATGCCTTTTAATGAACCACAGGCTACATAAGTTGGAGGTCCCGGGAAGGAGAATCCTCCGGAAAATCATGGGCCCAATTCAGACGGAATCCGGAAGCTTCGGATCAACGTCGTCTAAAGTCTACCAAAATGTAGAAAAAATCTCTGCGACCATGAGAAAACGGAAGCTAATATTTCTTGGGCACATGAACTGATTAGACAAATCCAGATTAACCAAGCACTTATTTGACTACTTCTTGAACAAAAAAACAACTACATCATGAATTAAGGAAACTCGGAAAGACCTTGAAAGATCTTAAATCCCAGAGGCCCAAATGTTGAAAAGGGATGAGTATCGAAACAGTATAAACAATTTGGAAGGGTTTCATGACGAGAGACGAGCTACAGAGAGCTTAGCCAAACAACAGCAGCAGCACAGCGATCGTATGAAGGAGTACTGGAGGCAGAGGAAATTAAAACTAAAATAGTGAAATTGTAGCGTGATCCTAAGTGGTAAATTCGCAAGTAAAAAAAAATGAAGGATTAAAAATAAAGAGCAAGGAAGAAGCAAAATATCTAGGAATAACTTACGGGAGAAAGTATAGTATGCGAGGACACCTGAAGAGGACAGTTGCTGACTGTCCTCTTCAGGTGTCCTCGCATACTATACTTTCCGAAAATTCGGTAGCTGCGTTAGGTAGACTATTACCTTCTATGAAGCAAATTCGGTCGTAAATTTAATAGCATCTGGAGAAAAGAAAATGGCTACAGAAAAATACAGAAAAAATATGTTAAATCTGTAATGTAAGATGGTAATGAGAATAGCCAGCTCATACAGAACAATTTCAACAGAAGCTGTAATAACCGGGGCCAGACCCATAAATATTTTATTAGAAGAAAGGGATAAATCGTGCCAAAGATGGAGTATTGATACAGGACAAAGAGGTTGATTAAGAATCTCAAACAATGGATTAACAAGAAGTCTGGAGAAGTGGGTTTCTTTCTGACACAGGCTCTTGTTGGCCATGGGTGCTTTGGAGAATACCTATATAGATTTACCGGATATCGAATGGGAAGAGATAATCAGACCTGCGAATTAAACAGAAGGATAAGACTGACTTGGGCTGCCTTTGGCATGCTGAGAAACGTATTAAAAACAGATATACCGATGTGCCTCAAAAGAAAGGTGCTCGACCAGTGCATTCTCTCGGTATTGACATATAGCTTGGAAACACTAACATTAACACAGAGAACTGTTAATAAAATAAGAATAACTCAACGAGCCATGGAGAGGTCCATGTTAGGAGTAACATTGCGAGACAAAATCTGAAATGATGAACTACGCAGAAGAACAAAAGTTACGGATGCAATTGAAAGAGTCACATACCTAAAATGGAGCTGGGCTGGTCACTTCAGAAGAATGTCGGACAACAGATGGACGAAGTGAATACTAGAATGGCGCCGACCCGATGGACGAACGATTTAAGGATTTACCCGAACTGGATCCAGGATGCCCAAGACCAAGCAAGATGGTCTAGGTTAAGAGAAGCTTATGTCCAGCAGTGGACGAAACAAGCTACTATATGATGATGATGATATAGATTTAAACTAAGAGACAGTAATCAATGCATGTCTTGCCAACAGATAGACACCGCAGAACAAACTACATTTCCCTATAATAGGTAGTCAAATAAAAGAATGTTTACAGAGGCGAAATTTAGTGAAGAAGTTTATGCCGATAATTGAAATTACGTTACAATCAGAGGAATAATGAAATTACAGAAAAATAAAGATTGACGAAATTTTGAGAACTAAATCCGACGATGAGAGAACAGAAAAGGTAGCTCAACGGCAAAACGAAGAGTAATTAGATAGTCGATAATTCCAAAACCTACAACTAACGCCTTCAGGTTCGATGCTATGCCCAGGTAATCCCGAACTAGTTACAGCTATGGCAGCAATACGAGAATAACCGGAGTACATGACGCTCTTCGGGATTAACTGTGGTCTTAGGAAAATGTTTCTCCTTTTAAGCAATAAAAAAAGCCCGAAAAGACCAGACGATTAAGGGTGTACGGGCAAGTCTAGATGGGCTAGATCAAGAATTAGTGACAATAGCAGTAAATCGACAAACAATGTTATGTAGATTGAGGGAAACAGAGAAAAGATAATGTAGACTGGTGAGTAGTTTGTCTAGTTAACGAATAAAGTATATAATCTATTTTTATTAGGGCTCCATTAATATAGACCTCGTCAGTTTTATATTTAAATTATCTTTGTGCGTGTCATTCGCAATTATTTTTTTCTGGGTTTTTTGATTATTCAGAGAAAATTTCCTGACTTATACAGTTTACGTGAACGAAAACAATAAATACAAGAAAAAAACAAACAAGATTTAAAAGAGATTTATCATTGCAAACTGTCCTCGTGTTCTTCCACATTTATATCCGGAATCAAACGAGATTAGATTCTCATATTCCTTAAAGTAATAATTCATTCAGCAAAAATAATCTGGACGATCATTCAGATATCGTTAATTCTTTCAACTTACGTAAAGAATAGATTAAGTCATTCATTTATTATAACTTCGTTATGTGATATTATGGGCTGCAAAAAAACATTTATATAACCGTTTTTGTATCGTTCGTTATTTCCTTGAAAACTTTCTCGACGGACATCGTATTATAGGGATTTTTATCTCAAGGTTGTTAAAAAAATGCAAGAGGAAAATGTTAAGCAGCAATTGCTCTTATCAAATGTTAAGCCGCAATTGCCCTTATCATAACTTATTGCTGGTTAAATTATTTAGTTTTCGAGGTTGTTTTAGAGCAGGGGGTAGTAGTGTGGATGAAAGATGAGTGAGGATAAATTAATTAACTAGGTGGGTTTTTAGTTTATTGGGTTTATTTGTAAAACGCTCCTGGGTAATTTGTTATGCTTGGAGGAGGAGTTTCTTGTTGTAAGTGATTTCCTGTTCTTTTTCATTCTACCATTCTACTAACTAAAACTAATTCAGGTTTTTACAAAGCCTGCGTTGCTAATCACTAAATAAATAGTTTAGCGAAGTAAATATTTTACAGGACTAAATTTCGCACAATATTTTCCTGTTTCCCGTTTTTTGTATTACGCTGCAAACTCGGGACAAATGAACGGAATTGTAAAACATTTGTAATTTTAAAAACTTCTATTATAAACTTGCGGACATTTGAAGTTATCCCATTACGTAACCGTTCCGACAGAAACATATTTATGATCCTCGGCCGAAAAAAACTTCATAAGTAGAGTTGTCTAATAAAGCCTACCACGGCTTAGGCAATTTCCCATTCACCGTTTACTCCAACCGGCAAAAAGAAAACATAAAAAATTATTTCTTTTAATACGACAAAAACCGTGATAAATTAAAACGCGGAATAAGTTTGTGAGTTATGGTAGTTCCACCAACAGAACAACGCAGAGAAAGAGAAAGAAATCATAATATTATATATATATATATATATATATATATATATATATATATATATATATATATATATATATATATATATATATTTATTTATAAAAGTTTTTCAACACGGACATAAATATTTCTCTTTTATTTTTATTTGTAGTTTGTAAATTGACCCCTGAACTTATGTTTTATTGCTGTTAATATCTACGAGTTAAATAAATTATCAAAGGAAAAGAATAATGGGCCATAAATTTTGTGTAGTAATATATATGTGTATTCATTTATAATATATGATTTGTATGTTTTTATTCAAATTGAATTATTAATATTATTACATTTTTTTCTATTTTCATACGTTGAAACAAAGCAAGGGGTTCGCAAATTAAGAAAACCGCAGACAAATTCAAGAAAAAGAGCAAAATATCCCACATCGTTAATGTACGGAATTCAGAAAACTATGTTTTACATTGCAAGACCTCGCACCAATGACGCAGATTCAGCTAGAAGCTGCAAGTTTTAATTTTTTTCGTTCAATAATAGTTCCACGTAAAACGTGCGATCGGTCAAGTCGTAGATCTTTATAGCTTTATAGCTTCTCTACAGTTCTGCGACAAAAGTTTATACTTTTCTCTACGTCTTTAAAATTTTCCATTGTAATCTGCTGTACTTTCGTACAAATGATTCATTTATTGTTATCGCATAAACTATTATTAATAATTTCGCTTTACATAATGATTTTCCACTAACCCACAGATGCAAAAAAATTAAATCGATCGCTTTTTAGAGATTTGGCGATCTCGAACATGCGTTGAAATAGTTGCTTACTGCACGGCGTGTCTAGTTCGATTGAGGGTTGCCTTTCAAATGTTATACTGTAGCAGGTATAAGGGATAGGAAACGCCGAAGTCTGGAATTCGACCTTCGGACCCTTACCCAACGTAAACCACGAGTTTTTTTTCGATTTTTCGACCTTTGGTCAGTTTTTTGAGATTCGACACCACTATGCGTAGTGGTGCTAGTGCACAGAACTAGCCACAAAATAATCCGAAATAAGTGGATTCTTCAAAACTAAAAGACGTTTGGTTCATGTCAAGCACGGCGTTAGGATTATCATGTAACAGTGAGAGATATCTCATGTTGAGGGATGTTGAGGGACGAGTCAATGTACCTAATTAAAAGGCTAGGTGAAGGATTCCCTGACCGGTTTCAGAAGGATGAAGTCCCCAAGTAATTACGCCCCTGTAGTAAGAAACTTTAATAGAAATTTCTCTAACTGAATTGGAAGATGTGGTAATGTGAAATGGTCCACTAGACCTTGGCCACAAAGCTCTCTTGACTTCTGGGGTTATGTTAAAGGAGAAGCTGTACTCAATGAATCATGGATGAATATGCTTTACCCGTCACTGCTAGTATCCAGTCAATTTGACCCTTTCACTCAGATGTAAACGTACCTAAATCATAATATTAGCAGGAGATAGGATTCCATGCGTTTTGTAGGATTGCAAAAGAAACATCACAAATCACAGAAATCACGTTTGGATGAAATAAAATTATGTTGAAAAATTTATTGAAAATATTGTCTATGTGTCCAAACTTTAGATACACCTTGTGTAATGTTACGATAAATCAGATTAATCCAATGATCGCTAGAGATTATGCATGTTATCCTAAAATATTGGATATTATGAGGATTTTATAGATATTTATCAATATTGATCTGGATTACCAGAAATTATGAAACTTATTAAAGCCGTTATAGAGTTAGGAACAGGTTGAATATATATTAGGTAATATTTCGGCTTTAATAAGTTTATATGATTATCTTTGAATCGGTTGAATTATTCAGCTTATATTTCGCCTTTAATAAGTTTATATGAATATCTAATTTAAATTATCATTGAAATAAATAACCTATTAAGTTCATGTTTTTCTCCACAAATGTAAAATTAAAACCTAATCTCGCCAGTTATGCACGAGGTGTTCAAGTTTTATTTAATTTCTCAGCTGATACAGGGCAGTCTCCGTGGATTTTCCTGCTTTGTATGTTTGCTGACAGAGGTAATTCTATCTTTTAATTACTTTTTATTATATTTTGTTTTAATGCAAATTAAAATACCATTTTCATCAAACAAATAAAGTTATTTCAATTGTTGCATGGTTCGATTTTTATAAAGAATAAACAGACGTTTTAATTTAAAAATCAGAGTTTCCATGCGACCGAATATTTTTGTTATTCCTCTTAAAAATTATAAAACTAGTTTCATATAGACCGATTTCTGTAGTTTGTAATATATTTACTAAAAAAGCTAACTACGATTTTAAACAAAAAATATGAACAATAAAATTATGTAGACTGGAATTTTAAAAAGTTCTTAATGTGGAAACCAAAGAAACATTTTTGCCTAAAAAACTTCATTTTAACAAACGATGAATGTAATAGTCGTGGAAGTTTACAGAAATTCATTAAACATTCACAAACTAATATATTCTGTTTCAACGCTAAAGTTAATACTATATGAATAAATCCTCCTATTTCAACATACAGTATATTTACTCAGAAACTTTATAAACAATAAATATATTTTATAAAAAAACCTATTCATATTTAACTAATAATAGAGCCATGTCTGTTGAGTAGTATGTCTTAACTGCTTAGTCTGGTCTATTTTTCTTTAAGTACTACGACTATTGCCTACATATTTTGTTTTTTATCTAGCATTGTCTATGTCTAGACTGTTTAACTCTTAGAACTCGTATGTCGTCCAGAGGCGGATACAGACTCAATTTTCAGTAATGGCAATCAGTGTTGTAACTAAAAAAAACATAGGTTTAGGCAAGATGCCGATTGGGAGCGTAGCAAGCCCAAAGTAGCCCGCCCCCAAAAGTAAATTATCCAAAATTTCAAGGTCACGTGTTAAACAAGTACCTCGAAATAAACCTTAACTCTAATATTAAATTACACTTTTAAATAAAGTTTTATTGAAAAATAAAATTTCAGTGACTGTTAAGCTACGTACACACGGTATAGAAAACTAGTGCACAGTCCTGTTATTAAAAACTTGGTTGCGCTCAAGAATGACGGAAGATGGCTTGAATGGATTATGTCTTTGAAATATACTTCAAGTATAAATGATACATGTTGATAATGTTATCGAAAAAATTACCAAAGCAAGTAAACGGCGAATTGATGTTGTTATTTGAATTAGTTTGGATTATTAGGTACGAGTATATTATATTTTGTTGATTTATTTATAAATGAAAATGTTTTGAAATATCATTAAAGTTTAAAATAAGATGTATTAAAGCTACCTACACACGGTATAGAAAACTAGCGTATAGTCCTGCTATAGTTCGACTATAGCTGTGTGACCACCATTGTGCAAGTACACCAATAGTTTCGGAGCGACCACACAGCTATAGTCAAACTATAGCAGGACTATACGCTAGTTTTCTATACCGTGTGTAGGTAGCTTTAATACATCTTATTTTAAACTTTAATGATATTTCAAAACATTTTCATTTATAAATAAATCAACAAAATATAATATACACGTACCTAATAATCCAAACTAATTCAAATAACAACATCAATTCGCCGTTTACTTGCTTTGGTAATTTTTTCGATAACATTATCAACATGTATCATTTATACTTGAAGTATATTTCAAAGACATAATCCATTCAAGGCATCTTCCGTCATTCTTGAGCGCAACCAAGTTTGTAATTTTCGCAAAGACGAAAAAGATTTTTCAGCAGTTGCAAAACATATTGGTAGACTTGCAAAAATGAGCAACAATGCATGAATGATTGGGAAAATATCCTGGTCGCATTTATCAATGTCTTCCATCCCATTAGTTGGAACATTACTATTCTTTCCCAATTTTAAGACCAAAACTCCGATTCTCGCTGCAACATTCAGCTCAACCTGAAATTGTTGATACCCCAAAAGTGAATGATATTTTTTGGCTAATATCTTTTGCAACAATAAATCTGTATATAAGTATTTTCTTTGTTTGTAAATACATTGGGCATGAGGTTATTTAGCTAATAACATTCCAATGACTGTGAGAAAAACGTGATTTTATATCAATAATTTTATGTTCTACAAGTGGAATATACAAAGATTTTCTATAATAGTCTTCTGGGTTATCGGCTGTATAATTTTCTCTATTTTGTTTTCTCTTGCAAGACGAGGCAAACGTATTTCAGCATCAATTTCGGAAACTAAAGCGGTTGCGTTTGAGTATATAAGAGCATATGTGTTTTCACAGTTTTGAGACGCCTTGCTTAAACACATCTGCTAATATAATAATATGCTCAACGGTGCAGTCGTTTTCAATATATCAATAATTGCTACAAGAGCTATAATAAAATCAGATTGAAATGAATGTCTGTATAGAATGTTTGTAACTGCCACAGCTACTTCAGCAAATATAACGCTAAAACTATCTGTTCCAATCCCATCACAATTTTTAATATCTAAGGCCATCCATTTATTAATTTCACAACAATTTCTTTACCAACTAGATTTTTTCCAACTTGAACTTTTCTATTTAGATTTGGTTCTGAACTGCCTGTGTCATGCTCTGCTTCTAGATGTGTATCCAGTTTAACCACAAATAAAGTCTTCCCTAATAACATTTTTATACACAAAGCGAAAACTCACAGACATTTGTTCGATATGAGACAACATATTTAGACATCAGTTTTCTCAAAAATCACACTAAAAAATGTAGCATTATTAATTCGAGATATAATTGTTTACCTGAATTTCTTTTCCGCAGTATTTAATCAATTATTTCTGAGTAGATGAAGTATTTTTTAAATGACCTTGCAGAATATTATCTTCCGATTGAACTTGAAATTTAAGGAGTTCTCTAAAATTTATTTTATTTCCATCAAAATTTAAATCTATCATCGACCCGTCATCTCGATGTCCACGTAAAGGAATATTTCGTTTTCTCAAAAATATAATTGATTCAGTTATGGATTAAGACTTGCACGGTTTTCTTCAATTTGCTTCAATCGCATTTGGTTTAATTGATTTGGTTTTTTTTTTGTCAGGACAATGAAAAGTTTGAAGAAAACATTTACCTTTCTGAACATTATCTACATGGTTCTTATTTTTTTCATGATGCAATAGAATATTGTTATTGCCAGTGCCTGTGATTTTCTTAAAATTTCTTAAAACTTTTAATGCCTCTGTAATTATAAGGTTTACAGTATTTGTTTTGTTATGGCCTGTTTTTCCGTGCATAAACAACACAAAGTATTTACATAAAAGTCCTTGGCTTGATGGTGAATATAGTAACCAATTATATTTTTGTACATGATGCCAAGATAACTACCGTTTAATTTGCTTTGTTGCTCCGTTTAAATTTTTGTTTTGAATCGAATATGGAAGAACGTATCCTTTAGGAGGACTGCAACTATGTGCTAGAAAGTGGCTCTTTTAAAAGTCATCCATCGGTTTTCCTATAAAAATGCCTAAATCGCATAAGATGATAGGTTGAAAATCATCGCTAAAATCTGTAGAATGAATGTAGAAAGAGACTCCGGGTTCTAAATTTCGACTAAAATAGATCTATTTTCAATATTGTCTTGATTTTCGTAATTATCGGTTGACATTAAATGTGAATGTGAATTTAATGGAATTGCTTCATTTGCTTCTTCTTGTTCAGCATTGTCACGCACATCAAAATTTGCTTTTTTGAAATAAGAATAAAACTTTTTATAAGATGTACTTTTCCTTTTACTCATTTTAATGGCTAATGGTATATTTTATCTTGAGAATCCTACAACAGTATTAATACATAATGTGTTCCTATGCAATTTCATATTACATAGGGGGAGTTTTCAAAATCTTACCGGGCAGTTAAATCGTACCACCCGCAAATTTCTCTTAATAACAATTTTTCGCGTTGCTCAGGAAGTTCGTTTTTAAGTTAATCGATAATTGACACAATCTAAGCCGAAATATTGATATAAAGTTAAAGTTGACACAATCTAAGCCGAAATATTGATAAAAGTTAACAGCGGAGGTAGAGAGTTAAAAAAAATAGATAACAAAATTGTAAAATTTAAGCGTTGTTGTATTTGCGGTGGCCATGCTAATATTATATGCATATTAAATATTGTTCTATTAGACATAAGATCACATATTATACTAAATGTGACAAGTGTAAAATTAGCTTAGAATACACTCTGAAAGAAAACTTTTTCCGAATTTCAACAAGTTCAACGGGTTTGCTAAATCGTACTTCGGTAAGTTCTAAAGATTTCGAGGCCAGCTGTCTTTTAAATAACCAACAAACTATAGCAGAACATGTTAATATAATAAATTAAGAATTTAACACGCAAACATTCCCATTCATGAAATTGGTCCACTTCTAATAATCACGCAATAAATAAAAACTCGAAACTAAAAACATGCGTAAAATGTTTTATATGGGTACGATTTACAGTACCGGTTTTGAATTTGTATCTTTCTCTTAATTATTTAAAAAATAAAATAAAGTTATAGATATAATGTTTATAAGATAATTGATAGTGTACATATGTTTATTAAATATCATTTTATAACTATTAAGCCATTCTTCAAACTTTCAAACTATTAAGCTAAACTCTCAGATAGATTTACCAAAAGTGTGCAATATAGGTTAAAAGTTAAGTGGTACGATTTTACCAACTTCCCTCTAAGTATATTTTATTTTATCATACTATCCTCTGATACTAGTGTTTATAAAAATATAAACTTGTAATAATACTAGAATGAGTGTGTCAAAGATAACGTACGTTATAAGACTGATCAACTTTTCGCACAATTAGATTATTTGATAGTACAAATGAAAAACAAAGAAACTGCAAAGATTTAGGATGCGAGAAAAATATAATACTTCCACTCCCTTACTTATGGCGCTTCGTGTGTTTCCTCTCGCTCTCGACTCCGTAAGGCTCGCTACACACGTACCGTGTGGATGTATCTGGCGCAGGCCCTGCACCGGGTTGAACACCTTACACACATGCCGGATGGATTTGTTCGGAACCGACCCGATGGCCCACGAGGTCGATCTAAGAGCAGTGTATTTATTTGACTTCAGTACAAAATGGATATCGAAAGAGTTATTTGTATGTGGTTACTTTATCGGCAGTTACTTCGCAAGAAAAAAAAAATCAAAGAAAACATTGGGTACACCCAGTCGACAAGTGAAGACGGTCGACTGCCGGACCGGCATGTGTGCAAGCTTCAATACAGTTCCATAGCCCACCACAGCCGAGCCGGTACCCGGCAGCCGGATGGCCGGTGACAACCCGACAAAATGAGTCGCCCCGGCTCCGGATGGACTCACCCGGCACGTCTGAACTCCTCCATGCTAGACTATGCAACACCACCCCCTCCACCCGGAGCCGGGCCTGCGCCGGACACATCCACACGGTACGTGTGTAGCGAGCCTAAGTCTATGCAGCGGTCGCGGACGAATCCAAATCGGAATTTGCGCGAGCGCACTGAATAATATATTGCTAGCTTTTTAAAACATGTAGAGGCAGCACAAAGTAAATACATGATATTGACATGATAGCAAATATGTTCTAATATTTATATTGTATAAATATATGTTTATATTAATTATTTTGTAAATATTTAAAAAATAAATAAAAATTAAGTTATTATTTTCGCAGTCCGGGCAATTGCCCTCATTGCCCCTCTCTGGATCCGCCACTGATCGTCGTCTTATTATCGACATTGTAATTTTACTGTTGCGCTCGTATGTCACCCAATTATATATGGAAAATTTTATAACTCGGCTTTATTATATTTGTATCGACCGGGTCTCTGATAAAAAGCCCTCCCAGGGAAATTGTAATAAGCAAAGCGATCACAAAACGGAATTATAAATGATTTGGAAACGCCTACAAAATTAAATTATAAATGATTTAGAAAGCAGCGATCATGAGTTTTATATGGATTTCAATGGCCGCTAAAATAGTAGTTCTGATACTGATAATACCGACGAAGACATAATAGTGGTAGTAATATTATGAACGCTGAAACCACTGAAAGCACTGATCATTTCGTACCATGGGAGGATATCACGTTCCAGTATAACGAACTGGACACAATCCTGTTTAGTGGTGATAGAACTGAAGGAACTGATAATTGCGTAAATGCAATAGATTTTATCAAACTTTGTTTTACCGATGCAGTTCTTGATCCAATAGTGGAACAAACTAACATTTATGCCCGACCTAAAATGGTGCAACACATTTGTTCAAGCGTTCGACACGACACAGTTGGGTTGATGTTATCCGGAAGAATTTCGAAGTTTTTAGAAGTGATTCTAAATATGAGGAAAATTAAAGAAGATCACAGAAACTGGATGCAAAAATTCCTTAGTGTTGTAAAAATTAATTTGTTGTAAAATTCTTTAGTAGTGTATTTCGAAGAGAGCGATTCTTGAAAATATATTCTGGATACTTCACTTACGTGGTCTGTTAGAAAAGTATTCAACCTTTAGCCGGTAAAAAAAAAAACTGGCATACCTGGAGCGTTGGAAACCTAATCACCTTCAAAGTAGCCTCCTTCGGACTCCACACACTTCTCCCAGCGGTGCCGCCATTGTTGGAAGCATTCCAAAAAAGCCTCTTTCCGAATCGACTTTAGCTCGGCTGTCGTTGCAGCCATAATGTCCTCTCTTGTTTTAAATCGCGATCCTTTCCTTTCGCGGGAGTATATCAGGAGAGTAAGGAACCTGTCGAACCAGAGTCTGGTTTTTCGCCAAAAAATTGTGAACCAAGTGCGAAGAATGTGCTGGAGCATTGTCGTGATGGAGTCGCCAATTTCCTGATGGCCACAACTCCAGTCGCAATTTCTCGGATAGTCACACGACTATCCCACAGCATCACCACAGCGTTCACTCTGGCAATGACATGGTCATTTCAGCATGTTGATGGCCGACCAGAGCGTGGCTCGCTTTCCACCGATGTGCGACCGTCTTTAAACCGGTTGTACCACTCCTTAATCTGTGTGATGTCCATAGCATCGTCACCGAAAGCCGTCTGAATCTTCCGAATGGTGTCCACCTGGTTGTCACCCAGTTTCTGGCAAAATTTGATGCAGTAGCGCTGCTCCAGTCGTTCCGTCATTTTACTTACATTGCAAAACCGACAAGAGCACTACACACTACGTCACTCGAACACTGCTCGACAGCAACTGACGCTATCTACATACGGGCAAAAATTCACGCACGCGCAAGGTTCAAGGTCGAGTCATGCAAGCGCGCTTGATTTAAATCGATCAGGTATTCAAAATAAGGTCGGAAACTTTTCTAACAGACCACGTATATCAGAATAATCCAAATGATCAAAGTTTTCGAGCCCGAACCCAGAAAGTAAGTTTGAAGTCTGTATGAAAGTATTGTCTAGAAGATGTAGCTTCCAAACTTACAACAGACTTTGAACTTTCGCGAATAATCTCTGTAGATGAATCGGTATTCTTGCGTATAATCCAAACAAGCCCACCAAGTGGTGAATAAGAATATATTCAATTCTACCGTATTATGGAAATTTGACTTCAGAAGACTTCACACGACCTGACCTTGTACTTAGCACACGTAATATGCTCGAATTCTGCAAACAAACATTAGATACTAACCCGGATAGCAAATGATACTAATGCGTGTCTGTTAGAAAAGAATCCGACCTCATTATTTAATTTGAAAACCTGATGGATTTGAATCAAGCGTGCTTACATGAGCCGACCTTGAACCTTCGTGCGCTTGCGTTTTTTTTTCTCGCCTGTAGATAGCGTCAGTTGCTGTCGAGCAGTGGTAGAGTGACGTAGTGTGTAGTGCTCTAGTCGGTTTTTCAATGCAAGTAAAAATAACCAAAGAGTACTATAGGTATATCCTACGTCGAATACGTGATGCTGTGCGGCGCAAGCGACTGGAGTTGTAGTCATCAGGAAAATGGCGACTCCATGACGACAATGCTCCAGCGCATTCTTCGCACTTGGTTCACAATTTTTGCGAAAAACCAGGCGAAAAACCAGACTCCTCTGGCTATTCCCCAAAGTCAAGAGGTCATTGAAAGGAACGCGATTTCAAACAAGAGAGGACATTATATATGCAACGACAGCTGAGCTAAAGTCGATTCCGAAAGAGGCTTCTTCGGAATGCTTCCAACAATGGCGACACCGCTGGGAGAAGTGTGTGAAGTCCCAAGGAGACTACTTTGAGTGTGATTAGGTTTCCAACGCTCCAGGTATTCCAGTTTTTTTTTATCGGCTAAAGGTCGGATACTTTTCTAACAGACCACGTATTGACGGGGCCAAGTCGGTGTTCAGTGGAGGGGTATATAAAATAGCTAGGTGAGAGGAATAACTCATTGAGAGGGGTTTTGGACGAAAGTCACACACTCTAGTTTGATACTGTTGTTGCGTTTTCACAACAGGAGGAAATCATTGAGACTAAAACGTAAATTTCCAAGAACTTTTTCTATGAAAGACAATGAGTTGCCAATTCAGAACGCGGTTGATCTGTTGTTGTACACACACCGTACGTACGAGGTACCGTATGCATTAAAATGAGAAGTTTTGATTGGTAGTACTAGTAAAAATGAATGTGAGAAAGTCCTGTTTAGGGTGCTGACCTATTTAGAAGAGTTTAATGTAAAAATTAATGTCACTAAGAGCGAATTTTAGCAGAGAGACCGATGTCTCATCTGCGACCACTTGACTCAACTCTTAAAAGACAGTAAATACGCTCTGGAGGAGGTGAAACGAACAATGATACAGATTACAGTACACTACATGGATTACAGAACAATACCTTCTAGACTCTATGAAACGTCCCATTTTTGCTGAAAACATTTATATGTAAGCATGGAAACTTATAGTTACTGGCCTGGAAGGACAAACTGGTACTGCTTAGTAGCTGGGATGTTTCTGAAACGCAGTATGACCAAAAGATGTAAGGGTAGTAAATAATCCGTCTGTTATTATCAATTATATCGGACTATCATCGACATATCGGCATATCATCGGACATAGTGTTGGCTGCCTTTTATTCGGCACCAAACCTATTTTTTATTACTCTGTACAGCGTCTAAAAGTCTATATTCCCAAATTGTTGGAAAGAGCAACTCATCAAGATCATCACGAAACCCAACAAACTGGCAGTATCCAAGAAGGACTTTAGACCCATAAGTTTACTTCTTGCTGCCGGAAAGGTGCTAGATTCTTTACTCATCTCGAGAATCGAACATCACTTCTACTGGCACAAGCTGATAAACCAAAATCAATTTGGCTTTAGAAAAGGGGCGGGAACTGTTCAGGCTATTTCTGAAGCGGTCAGGTTCATATGCGAGTCGGTAAGATCTAAGTATTATTGTTCTGCCATAGCCTTAGATATTAGTGGGGCATTCGATAACGCCTGGTGGGCGCTTATTATCTGCAGGTTAATAGAGAAAGGTTGTCCCGATAATCTCATCAAATTAGCCAGGAGCTACTTCTCAGAACGCAAGGCCATTATCAGCGAACCAGGTTTGCACGTCGAGAAAATAATTAGCAAAGGATGTCCAGAGGGTTCTAAATCAAGTCCATGTTTTTGGAATATTCTGTATGGAACCATCTTTGAAAGAAATCTGCCTGAGCAGTGCCAGATCATAGATTATGCCGATGATACTCTTCTGCTTTGTAAAATCAGAACTATTGTTGGTCTGAAAGAAACCACAGAAAATCTTCGCCAGTGGGCAACTGAAACTAGGCTGAGTTTCAATGCCCAAAAAAAAGGCTTCAGTCTTTGCTTCTTCTTCAGATCCTCAAGTCAAAGGAGTCCTGTTTTCACTCTTGGAAACGAAAAAATTAAATGCCAACAACATCTCCGGTATCTAGGTGTCACTAGACAGACTCTTGAATTTTAAGGAACACATAAGGTAGGCATGTAGTAAAGTAAAACAACTGAGTATAAAATTGGGTATAGCTGTAAAGAAGAAATGGGATCTAAGAAGAACAGAGCTCTCTGAAATCTATCGCGGCGCGATAAAACCCGCATTATTATATGGAGGTTCAATCTGGCAGAAGTCATGTGGCGTGAAAGGAAATCTCAAGCTCTTGGGCATACAGCGCCTCGGCACCATCCGCGCTGCGAAAGCCTATCGTACAGTATCCACAGAGGTAGCTTTTGTGATTATAGGTCTCCTTCCAGTGGACATCCGCCCAAACAACTAGCTCTCTACAGCTCAAACAAACCAACCAACCAAAACAAAACGTCAATTTTCAAACTATACGTAAATTAAAGACATCATGGGCTTACAAAATAGTTTGAACAATATCGAATTGAACCCCAACACACAAAAACACATTCACCCTTCAAAATTAGGAACCATTTGACACTTCGAATACCTTGAACCATCTTTTCCAAGTTCGGGTATACACGGGCGGTTGGAAATCGAGCAAAGGCACAGGAAACGTATTCGTTGCCTATTACAACGGCGAAGACGTTCACCACAAACTCATTAGGTTGGGACACTACTACTCAATATTCCAAGCAGAGCTCATCCCCATACTACATGCCTTGCAATATATTGAAAATCACAGAAATAGTCCCTGCTCGATAATATGTGACAGCCGATATATCCTCGATGCACTGGAAAGTTTGAAAGGAGCCACTAATCTGTTGATAGAGACATGGATGATAGCTGCAAGAGTTTCAAGGAAAAATATGATCCGATGGCATTGGATTAAAGCCCATACTGGAGTTGAAGGCAATGAACGAGCGGATTGGCTCGCTGTAGCAAGCAATGGTCATCTGCCAATTGCATACAATAAATTGCCTAAACAAGCGCTGAAATCTGGTTCCTAGGGACATTTCGACAAACTCTGGCAGGGCAGATGGAATGCAGCTACAACAGGCTTGTGGACTAAGCTGTTTATACTATCAATAAAGGCTTGGTCCAGCTTAAAATCAGTCTAACCCACCATGCAATCCAAATTATAACAGACCAACTTCAACGCGTATCTGCACAGATTTGGGAAAAACGATTCTGCCCTTTGCGAGTGTGGGGAAAACGACGACGTGGCACACGTTATATTTTCCTGTCCAGATACAGCACTATGTAGACGATCCTTAGTGACAGAAATGCAACAGCATGGACTGACCTGGTCCGACAATGAAGATGATTTAAGTAGAGTAGAAAAACCCAAAAAGTGGTGGTACATATTCAATAAACACGCCCAGAAATTGTCTAGACTGGACCACTACAGTCAGTTCAGTTGTTAACAATTTGGGTCAAGAGGCGCTTCTGTAAATAGTCAGAAGAAATCGTTACAGCCAGAATAGTGACGTATTTAATGAACTGCTGGCTTTCGTATGCCTGCATATAAAAAAACAACAAACTAGGCTGTTATCTTCAATTACAATAAATACATGGAAGGGGTAGATCGAGATGACTCTTACTATGCTTCCTATTGTTTTCTGGAAAAGTCTGTGAAATGGCGAAGAAAATTAGTAATTGAGTTATGCTGCGTAAATTCATATTTATTATATAAAGATCAACGTTGTAAATAAACGTGCGATGGCACGTTTGAAATTTGTTGGTCAGTTAGTGGAAAAAATTACAGCAGACTTTAGACAATGATGGAGGAATTCCGGAAGACCATCCACTACTTACAAGGAAGAGCGTTTGAATGGCAAATTGTATATCTTGCGACCAAATCGGGGATAGAAGATACATTGTTTAGTGTGCTCAAATCAAAAGTATCACACTTTACAAGACTATAAGTTATAATTCATCATTTAGTTATTTGTAACAGTTTTTTAACCCTTTGCGGTCCGTTGTCTCCGTAGCGGGGACATGTGTCCGGGTAGTGGCAGGACCTTTGGTTCTGCAGCGGGGACACGTATATATATAGTGGCAGGACCGTTATTTTTTGTTAGAGGACCCCCACCGAACTGCTCATCGAATCCACTCGACGGGTACGAGTCATAGTGCATTACAATACGTACATAAAAGAAGTCCGTCCTACAGTCAACGTGTTAAACAAACTTGTTATAGTGCTTAAGTACGTTTTTATTAATTGCCACCCTTTCGATTCACTCAAATATGAACGAGAGTGAAGAACATTTTATATCGGCTTAGAGTGTAGATGACAGCGATTTTGATATCTCCGATAATTCAAAAATTAGCGATTATGAGGTCGAGTATGAAAGTGACGGTAGTAGTGGAAGTGACATAGTTTTTCGCAAGAGACGCAGACTTCGGGTTCTCAGTGATAGTGACATGGATAATGATATTGATAAGTGGAAGATATATAGCTTCAATATTCTAGAAAGATTTACTTTTGATGTTTCACCACGAGTTGCAGGACCACAAGTTTCTTCTTCGATTATGGAACCACTGGATTTTTCAAATTATATTTCACTGAAGACCTCGTGGTTGATTTAGTTTCAAAAACGAATGAGTACGCATATCCATTTGGGATACATGGAAAGATGTTGAGGAGGAGAAATTTTGGTCCTTCATTGGCGTTATTGTGAACATGGGTACAATGACAGTTCGAAATATCAAAGGCTATTGGCCCTCTGATGCCGTGAGCAGAATCCCATTCTTGGAAAAAGTTTTCACCAGGTCCAGGTTCTTTTTTTTTTTGGATGCTACATCTTGGAACGAGTACGAAGTACCTCCTGACAGCACAAACGGGGATCCAAAAGCAAAAATTGTGCGTATCAGTGGTTTCTTTGAAGATGTAGATTGTAAATTTAGACATTTTATCCCAGGGAAAAACATCTGCGTGGATGAAGCAATAGGAAGGATATTTTTTGTCACATTCCGAAAAAGCCGACAAAGTGGGGAATTCGCGTTTATGGTTTGACTGATTCAGCAACTGGGTACATACATTCGATTTTACCTTATTTTGGTTTAAGTATAACAACAAAGTCATTGATGAGGCCGCACCTTCAAGTATCTACTAGGATTCCAGTGCATTTATATATTCAGTTATTGAGCGAGCATCCAACTGCCACTGATTACCATTTATTCACCGACCGATACTTCACCAGCATTGCATTAGCTGAAGAACTATTGAAATTAAAGTGTCATCTAACCGGAACCATCATGGCAAACAGAAAAGGTATTTCAATAGAAATGAAGAAACCTAAAGTAGCTATGCTAATTAGTAAATCCATTCCATACAGAATCGGAAAAAACACAATGCTCTTAGCTTGGAGAGATGAAGCCAATGATCCGCAAAAACCCCAACGATGAAGCCAATAATCCCCAAAACAGCGAGAGTTGTGACTATTCTTTCGACTTGGGATCATGTAGGATCTGTTGAAGGAAAAGAATCTTGCAAGGTGGTGCAGAGATATTGTTAGAAAAGCCACAGGTTGTGCTAAATTACACATCTTCAATAGGGGGTATTGATCGCGCTGACCATTATACAGCCACTTACTGTTTTTTTGAATAAGTCCTTAAAGCCGTGGCGAAAATTGTTTTTTGGGGAATGCAAATATGTATAGTGACATCTTATACCCTCTATAAAACTGTTAAGCAAGGTCGCAAAGAAAATGTAATGTCCCATTACCAATATTAGAAACGCTTGGTAAGACAGCTAGTAGGTAACTTTCACGACGAGAGAAAACAGCGGTCACACTCTACACTTGCCGCAGCGACCCCGTTTAGTGATCACGGGGCGTTCACGTGATAGTTCGTAGTAACGTTGTAAAAAGCCTGACTTACACTGCTTTGCCAAATGTTACTTTTGTGCGGAAAATATAAATCTCAATACTATAACCAAATACAAATACTAACGTGACGTTTCAGATATAGCAGAGTTAATAAAGATTTTGGCTTCGGAATTCTCAGAATCGGAAACAGGTCGAATTTTGATGATATCGGTTTCGGCTGCGTGATCTACGCTTAAAAAGCATTTGCACTGACCAATAGGGAATCATCCCCCGGAAATCACGTGAAGATCACGCAAGTTTATTACTCCATCGGGTGGCTGCGGCAAGTATAGTAATGATGATCGGATGAATGGAAAACTCTATATAATTGCGAAAGATTCAAATAAAGATTGTATCGTGTGCTTCAATCGATCAGTAGAAGGTGGAAGACGTTAAAGAAATTGTTTTTGTAAGACTTATCCAAGCAACCCCACGATGCACTTAGGAAATTGTTTCAAGCGTGATCAAGAAAGATCAGTTATTTCATATTAATTTGTTAAATGAAAGCGAGTGACTGACGTAACTATTTGAGAATGGACGAATCTACATATTTAAAGCTATTTTCCTATAAATTCTTCAGTTATTGCACGTCCTGACGCCATGACGGTTAAACTGCGACTGACTAGGCACATGCGCGGTCAGTTTGTCTTGATGAAAACTCGAACAGCGGATTTATGGTACGCCCGGTAAATCCGTGGGTTGGCATCAGTTAAAAATTTTACATTAAGATTTCACACTCACGGTCAGTTTTTGGATTACGTCAGTTCAACTGATCAGTTTAACTGACCGTCAATGACGGGCTTTCTGCAGGCAGAAATTACGCTGACCTACTGAGTTCTCGCAACAGAAATGACGTGGACCGCAAAGGGTTTAGTTGTTTTATATTCCCCTAGTATTTTGTTCTATTTAATATTTTGCGAAGATATTTATAATATTATCACTTTTATAGATAGTATATGGCACGTTCCAACCGTAAAGGTTCTACGTTTTTGTATATAACTTTCTTACATATTCTACTCATATGATGTTAAAGCTGCGATATGAATAATAACCTATTAAAAAGTTTTCATTTTGATTGAATAAAAATAAATTCCGAGTTGACGCTAATTCATGTTAATATTAAATACGAGTGCAAAGGGTTGATATTTTAACATGTCTTCTTTTTTGTGTAATCATCTCATTATTCTTCTCTTTCTGATCTTGTATGTATAATACTTTGCTTGTATAATCTTGTCTGTTCAGTCTTATCACTTTATCTCTCAAATCTTATATGTCTTTTCAACAATATATAATATCATCCGTCTACTTTTATTTCTAGTTAGTTTAATTTTGTATATCTAGTCTCATGTTGTTTGTAGTTTCAACATACTTTTCTGTGTCTAATATTGTCTATTTTCTCATTTCATCTTTACAGTTGTAATTGTTTTTTTCCAACTCTTTTGTTTCTAGTAATTGTTTTCAATGAACTCTTACGTGCCTTGACCAAGCTGACGCTAGCTTGATAAATCTCCTAAATATTTAGTTCGCAAACTCATCCGAAATGAAAATATCGACTAAACACTTAATTACGAAATCGTCTCACTTAAAGTAAATTCGTTAATTTTCGTTGTCCGTCCATTTAAATATTTTTGGAATAGACGAGTTTAAAAAAAAACAAATTCGGAAAGTCGAATTGAATTTCGATTTGTCAAACAGCTCTGGGAAAATCGACGCTTTGTCACTTTTCCAGTTAAAACTGTGTCAAGCCTCCAACAAATACCAAACCGCAAATATACATAGTTCTTTCCTGGTACTAAATCCGCGTTACGTAATCGCTTCGGCCAGCCATGTAGGTTTATACATTTTTTGTGCTTTTGTCGGTTTTATGTCGGGCTTTATATGATGTATGCATTATGTATACCAGCAAAGCAAGAGGCGGAATTGAGACCCGGGGTGGGGTTGAAATTGAATCCTGCGACGCTTCCTTCCGCTAGCTTTCGATATCAGACACCGCGGAAACCAGAGATTAGGTATGTCCGCCTGACTCGTCTATCATGATAATAAAACCGGTCGAACCTCTTGTCCACGAACAAAAATCCCTGAACACAATCTAACAATAAAGGAAGTTTATTGGACCTGAATAACTTACTTTGTCTAACACTGTCTAATAAACAAGGTGGATATGCATAGATAAGGATACCGTAATCAAATTCAAGAGAATTTATGAAGCTATTCAAGTTTAGTTTCAAACTATTTCACTGACAATTTAATCCAAAATTAAAGAAAATTTAACTATTTTAGTTATTTAATTGTCATGATGGATGAAATAATTGCGAATAAGTAGGAAATTCGAAATTTGTTTAAATAATAATTAAAATCTATAATGAAAAAAAATATAAATGTCATTTAAATTGTAAATAATTAAAAAAAGAGATAGATACTAAGTCAATTTAAAATCTACAAATTTTCTTTTATTAAAACTAGAAAAGTTTGTCTTGCTTATCTTGTTCCAAAACTGGCATGTTTATTTAGATACCAGTCAGTAACTACTCTTTAATGTGAATATAGTTTTGCCGGTTTAGCATGACCTATCTAAACATGTGTGCATAGTATTAACTGTCTAATATTGTTAGTCAAATTATATTTCGCTAGTTGTATGTATCTGCATAATCTTATGTACCTAGTTAACTATCTACTTATCTTTATCTAGTTTTTTCTAGCTAATGACTATGCACCTAAGATTATTCCGCGTTCTTGTCTAATTTTGGAAGTCAAATCATGTTTCTCTAGAAGTATCTATCTGCCTAATCTTATTCATCTTGTCTTGACTCTCTACCTTTATCTATCTAGTTTTGTTTAGTTGGTGACTCCACACGCAAGTTATTCCACACTTCAAACTTAAAATTTACAAAAATTTACCAAATTTTCCTTCATTATAGTTCTAAAATGATGTGCATGTCTGGTTTATTCAGTTTTCGAAAACTATTGTGTTTGTTTAGACCTGTGCAAGTACTCTTGTATGCAGAAAATAGTTAAGTGTGGCCTATCTCTAAATAGTATTGTCTGCCTAGTATTGCTAGTCAAATCATGTGTCTCTATTCGTATCTATCTGCCTAATATAATTTCCCTAGTCTTGACTGACTATCAACTTTTCTTTATCTAGTTTTGCTTAGTTAGTGACTATAGACACAAGATTATTTAGTCCAATCCGTCAGTCTACTCTTGTCTGTCTGTCTGGTCTTAACGGCCTCGCCTTTTATGTTATGTATTTTTATGTCTTTTGTCAAGTCTTGTCTGCCTAGTCTTGTTTGTCCAGTCTTGTCTGTCTAGTCTTGTTGGCCTAGTCTTGTCTGTCAAGTCTTATCCGTCTAGTCTTGTCTCTCTAGTCTTGTCTATATAGACTATCTAGTCTTGTCTGTCTAGTCTTGTCTACCTAGTCTTGCCTGTCTAATCTTGTCTGTCTAGCCTTGTCTGTGTAATCTTGTCTGTCTAGTCTTGTCTGTCTAGTCTTGTCTGTCTAGACTTGTCTATCTAGTTTTGTATGTCTAGTCATGTCTTTCTAAGGACCGAAAAAGTTTGCTACCTTTTTTAATTTCTGGTTTAGTATTTATGATGGCAAGGGTGAGCCATTTCAATTCGTGAGCTCTTGCAGTCACCTTCCTAATTGTACCTTCTAGTCTGTATTGCTCTCTGGCAACCGTTTGGTAATGGGCAATCTTTTCCATTTCGGTTTTTTTTTTGGGATTTTCAGACCTTATTCTAATTCGTGAACTTTTCTTGGTCCGGCCTTTTGGCAGTACATCGTTTGTTGGGTCATTTGTTGAGTTCATTTTAGGGATTCTCTCTTCAGAAAAGTATTTTGTTGTCCATTTTAAAAATTGTAACACATAAATCTTTGAACTAGATTAGCAATGCGATTTAAAGTACTAACAATATAAGCAGAAGGAAAAAAACTATGATGTAATGAATTTATCTTTTACGACAAAAAAAAAACACCTATACTATGTCTTAATAATAAACTAATCTTCTTCTTCTTCTCGCGAATGGGTTTCATGGGTTTCACTTAGATCAACGTGGAATCAACTTATGTTGAGCCTTCTTCCTTGCCCAATAGCTCCTTATATGAATGGATTGTTGTAGTTTCTGTTCCTCCAACTCTGCACGTTGTGTTGGTTCCTTCTGATCAAATCCCCTTGTGTGAACAATATTCCTAATCACATTTCTATTCACCAGATCTGGCGATCCCTTCCCCACTAGGTCCCTCTCCACTTGTTTGTACCATTTTGGTCTTGTACGTTTGTTCTGTAGAAATTTGTGGATTCGGTAAGTTAGTCTCGTATGATTCATTCTTTAGAAATTACCCTCATTCTCATGGTATCGGTAAGTTTAGAAATTTTCCTATATATTTGAGAATTGGGTTTGGGATAGTGTATCCCATTTTCAATTCTGGGCCCTAAGATCTATCGCATAATTTTCCTTATTTATTATCCATTTATTATCATTATTTTCATAAGAGATATGAAGCCCTATTTTGGCTGCTTGTTCTTCCAAGATAGTAATCTGCTTCTGTGCATCAGAGATTTCTTCCGCAATTAGCCATATCAGCAAAAAAAAACGCTATGTCTAGCGTTTGTCTATTTGAATACCCTTAAGCTTTGGCCCTAGTCGGCGAGAAGTTGCCCCTGCTTTTCTCCATTTTCTAACAACCTTTTCCAGGGCACAATTGAAAAGTAATGGGGAATTACCTTAGCGGACGACTGCTTTTATTTCGAACTCTTCACTTAATCCACCCATAAATTTTACTTTAGCCTTTGTCTCCGTAAGTGTGTCTTTGATAATATTTCTTGTTTTTTGGTCTAAAAAAGTCCAAATTCTGTTAAATTATTAAAGAGTGATAAGCGATCTATACTGCCATATGCTTTCCGGAAATCCACAAACGTTATGACATATTTTTTGTTAGTTGTGCTGCGAAAATATTTTATGATATGTTCAAATATGTTTATGATATTGTCAAATTCAAAATTTGCTTTGCACATGACCGCGCCTTCCTAAATCCACCTTGATATTCACCGATTTGGTTATCTACTTGAAGCTCTGCACGGTTTAGTAAAACTTTTAAAATAATTTTGTATGCGACCTGAAGAAGGGATATACCTCGACAATTGTTTGGGTCAGTTTCCTTTTTTGTGTATGGAATGGATTATCGCCAACTTCCAATCCGAGGGGAATTTTTTCGTTTGCCAAATGTCCAACATAATTTCGTGCAATTTTATGATACACTTTTCTCCTGAATTTTTCCACAATTCTGCAGTTATTTGATCCTCCCCTGAAGATTTGTAATTTTTTAGTGATTGAATGATTTCTTTAATCTCTTATACAGTCGGTGGGGTTAAATCTTGATAAGCTTATAAGAATTTATGAACTTAAATTTTTCTTGTGGTAGGTAAATCACTGTCAGTGATATCTCCCATATTTTGGCGATTCGAATGTGTCTCGAAAAATGCCGTCGATATCGGAAATTGCGCAAAAATGGCCCCTAAAGGGACGTTCCCGTGGAGGTTACGTTCTCGATATTTTTCGGACCTAGTGCCCGAACCCGACGGTCCGCGTCGACACGTGAGGTTTCTGAAGAAGCGGGCGGCTGCGCCGCACACGCTGACGCTACCAGCGCCGAAATCGGTCGCAGGACGCCGACTCCAGAGCCCTTCAAGTAGAAAAAACTGTTTTTTCGCCGATGGTACCGCCCCCCTGTTGAATTTGGAAAATGCGTGTGCGTGGGTCGACGCGGAATTCGCTCCGCTTTCGTGCTGTCGCAGAACGGCGGCGCTCCGACACCTCGTCGGACCGCTATCGCGGAATAAGCCTTACTCCGGGGGCGTCGCGACGCCCGGTAAAAAAGTGACAATTTTTCACTCGGTCGGCTCGGGGTAGCGACGCCAAGCGTTCCGACACCACGCACCCGGAAATTGGCCGAAAAACGGCAAAGTTAAAGGAGTTTTTCTCCCGTGCGACTCTACCGCCAGTAGCAGCGGCGGCGCCGACGCAGCCTTGCGGCCGAAGGAAGCCCAAAGCCGCCGTGTGCCGCTCGGCGCTGCGACGTCCTTCGGCGACCCGCCAAAGTCGGTCGATTAAAAAAAAAAAGTTTCAGTTTTCGCTGACTTTCGAGCGAGCCGGAAGTTGCCGGGGAAAACTAATATTTTTCCCATACGGGGGCCGTCCAGACGGACATTTTGACGTGCGCCGTTTTCGGCTGTGCCGAAAATTAGCCGAGTTTTAGTCGGATATGTAAAAAGAACTAAAAAAAATCAATTGCGGCGGCCCCCGAAGGCTGATCTTGAAAAAAAATATGTTTCTGAAATGTAATTTTTGCCCGATCAGGATGAACAACAAATTTTTGATATTTACGGTTGTTTTATATTTTTTTTTAAATTCTTGCAATTTTGACACATTTTTAACCCCTTTTTTATACAGTGACGGTTCGTTACTCGTTTAGTAATAATTGCTATATTATTACTAAATATTATTTTTATTGTTTGGGTCAGTTTTACTTCCTTTTTTGGGTATGGAATGGATCATCATCATCTTCCAATACGAGGGGATTTTTTCCGTTTGCCAAATGTCCAAAATAATTTCGTGCAATTTTGTGATTCAAATTTCTCCTGTATTTTTACACAATTCTGCAGTTATTTGATCCTCCTTCAGGGGAGCCTTGTTATTTTGTAGTGGTTGAATAATTACTTTAATCTATTGTACAGTCGATGGAATTGATTAATTTTATAAGAATTGATGAACTTTTTTTGTGGTAAATCACTGTTAAGTAATTTAAAAAAGTATATTGCAAGGATTGTACAGTTTGTATATATATACATACATATATATATATATATATATATATATATATATATATATATATATATATATATATATATGTGTTGTATTGTTTTCTCGGGGATTCCGCGTTGATGCTGAGGGTTGGCTCTGAAAAGAACCGGATTCTCGACGTTTCGGCGAACTAACATTCGCCATTCTCAAGAGATATATGCGTCCGTACGGGTCAACCGTTCGACGCATACTGAGAGCTCGTTCGTGCGATGCGACTACTTATAGCTGTCTGGCTTCGGGTCATGCGCGTTGTGTGCGATGCTTCGGTTCGGTTGTTTGTTTGTTTTGTTGGTCGTACATGAGTCTGGGGTGTCTGGGATTGCATTTTGAGGGTGGATATGATCGGTCGCCATGCTGGGGGCAGTCTCAAGGAATCGTCTCTCGTGTTCATGCAGTAGTCTCGTTTTTCTATCTCTATGGCTTCTCTGTATACTCGTGACATTTCGTGGCTAATCTGTGCAACAGTCCTTGAATTTCTAAAGTCCATCCAGTGACCAGTGTTTGTGTGTTGGAAAAGTGCCGATGAAACTTTGTCTCTGTGTCTGATTGAAACTACATGTTCTTGAATCCTAGCAGATATTTTTCTATTGGTACGTCCAATGTAGGTACGTTCACATGTTCCGCAAGGTATTTCGTAAATTCCATGGGATTCTAACGGGATGGTGTCTTTAACGCTGCGTAGCATGGAGGATATTTTCTGGTTAGGTTTGAAAATGGTGTCGATGTTGTGTCTTTTAAGTATTCTGGCGATTTTGTCAGTTGATCCATGAACATATGGTAGGTATGCTGTGCTAACGGGTTTCTGGCGTTCTTCAGTTCTTTGGCTACTGTTCTCTGTACGACGGAAAGCTCTGGATATTAAGCTGTTTGGATATCCATTTGAAGAAAGAGCTTCTCGTAAGTTCCTCAATTCTTTCGGTAAGTTAAGCTGGTCGGCTAGTCTTTTGGATCGGGTGGTAAGAGTGTTGACTACAGATGCTAGTTGTTTGGGATGATGGTGCGAAGAAGCGTTCAGATATCTGTCTGTGTGTGTTGGTTTCCGGTACACAGTGTGGCTCAAAGTGCCGTCAGGTTTCTTCTGTACCAAGACATCCAAGAAAGGAAGTTGTTGATGCTTTTCTATCTCCATTGTGAATTTAATTTGGTCGTGTTGGGAGTTAAGATGGTTAAGGAATTTGTCCAGCTCTGGTCTGCCTTGGGGCCAGATTACAAATGTGTCGTCAACATATCTTAGCCAGAGTGTAGGTTTAAGTGTGGCTGATGAGATTGCCTTTTCCTCAAAATCTGTAAGAAATATGTTGGCTATTACTGGGGATAGAGGTGAATCCATTGGTGCTCCTAGGACTTGTTTGTATATTTGACCATCGTACCTAAAGTATGTATTCTTTAAACAATGTTCTGCCAGATCTAATACATACTTTTCTGGTTTTAATTTTGATCTTATGATGTTTAAGGCCTCAGGGACCGGTACTTTTGTGAATAAAGATACAATGTCAAAGCTCACAAGGAGGTGGCCAGGCTGGAGTTGGTGATTTTTCGGTGAAAGAAGTTGGTTCACCGGTCCAACTTCTTGCGAAACATTTAGCAAAATGTTTACAACCATACGCAGAAGATTGTGATTCCTATGTCCGCAATGCTGAACACTTCATAGACATACTGACGGCACTTTGAGCCACACTGTGTACCGGAAACCAACACACACAGACAGATATCTGAACGCTTCTTCGCACCATCATCCCAAACAACTAGCATCTGTAGTCAACACTCTTACCACCCGATCCAAAAGACTAGCCGACCAGCTTAACTTACCGAAAGAATTGAGGAACTTACGAGAAGCTCTTTCTTCAAATCGATATCCAAACAGCTTAATATCCAGAGCTTTCCGTCGTACAGAGAACAGTAGCCAAAGAACTGAAGAACGCCAGAAACCCGTTAGCACAGCATACCTACCATATGTTCATGGATCAACTGACAAAATCGCCAGAATACTTAAAAGACACAACATCGACACCATTTTCAAACCTAACCAGAAAATATCCTCCATGCTACGCAGCGTTAAAGACACCATCCCGTTAGAATCCCATGGAATTTACGAAATACCTTGCGGAACATGTGAACGGACCAACATTGGACGTACCAATAGAAAAATATCTGCTAGGATTCAAGAACATGTAGTTTCAATCAGACACAGAGACAACGTTTCATCGGCACTTTTCCAACACACAAACACTGGTCACTGGATGGACTTTAGAAATTCAAGGACTGTTGCACAGATTAGCCACGAAATGTCACGAGTATACAGAGAAGCCATAGAGATAGAAAAACGAGACTACTGCATGAACACGAGAGACGATTCCTTGAGACTGCCCCCAGCATGGCGACCGATCATATCCACCCTCAAAATGCAATCCCAGACACCCCAGACTCATGTACGACCAACAAAACAAACAAACAACCGAACCGAAGCATCGCACACAACGCGCATGACCCGAAGCCAGACAGCTATAAGTAGTCGCATCGCACGAACGAGCTTTCAGTATGCGTCGAACGGTTGACCCGTACGGACGCATATATCTCTTGAGAATGGCGAATGTTAGTTCGCCGAAACGTCGAGAATCCGGTTCTTTTCAGAGCCAACCCTCAGCATCAACGCGGAATCCCCGAGAAAACAATACAACACAGGTATCTATCCGCGAAAACCTCAAATACAACATATATATATATATATATATATATATATATATATATATATATATATATATATATATACATATACAGTAGGTATAAGCCAATTCTCCATTTTAATTAACAAAATGGAGCGATGGAGAACAAAGAATACTGAGTATGAGAACAATAACACAACTTTTGCTTGAACGTTTTATAATAGTCCCGTGACTTATGTTGCTTAAAGTCCTCTTCTATTGATTGTAATTTAAAATCTTCACTTTGCTTACGAACTCTCCTTACTGATTTTGTAACTATCTTCCTAACGTTTTTAAGTTATTGAAATGTGGTTGGAGATTTATTGCATGACCAATTATGCCAGGTTTGCTGCCCAAGTTGTATTAACTGGTCACATTCATCAGTGCACCAAGAGTGTTTTCTTGTTCTTTTTAACGGGGCTATGTTTACAGCTGTTTGTAAGAGTCCTGCTTGAAGTTGCGGCCAATTTTGTGGATGTATATCTTCAGGTCCTTTCATGAAGTTTTCATTACCTTTAATATTCTCTATATCATATTTAGGTTGAGGAACTCGTTTTATAAAGTTTCGTTTCTCAGGGATCACATCAAGGGAAAATTTTGTTGGATATTGATCAGAATCTATGTCCAGGCCTACCAGTACCTTTAGTTTCATGCAGTATTTAGTTTCATGCAGTAGTATTTCTGCAGTATACAAAGGTGAAATTAGTACATATTAGTACATATACATATATTACATAAAAACGTTTCCATACAGTTTGATCTGTATATAATATGTACGAAGATATTTTTGTTTTTTGTTAGACTTCTGGTTTAATATATGATATCGCCTCGTGGCGAGAACTAATTCAATTAAATTATTTGAATAAAACTAATTTTGTGATTTGTTTTATGTGGTTATTTATATATAATAAACAATATATTAAACAATAAACTCTTTAATTCAATTAATTTCAGTCTTCTTTCTATAAGGTATCTCACTAAAAATTAGTATTTACTACAATTACATTCAAAGTAAAAGTAAATATACACTAAGTATTTATTTGCTTTTTTAAATCTTTTCACTCTTTACAACTCATTTTTACAGTAGCGTAAAAGGGCCGATTATATTACCATCTAATATTCCAGACCACAAATTTATCTTTTGTGGATATTGAGAATGAACTTCAATATTGAGAATTAACTATTGTCAGAAAGTTAATGGAGAACAATTTGAACATTTTCTTTAATTCATCTTGCTTATTTTATTTGTTGTAATGGAGACCGTAGAAAGAAAACCATATTTATTTTTTCATTCTTTTGATTTATTTATTGAAAATGTTGTTATGTGACCCAACATTTTTGATAGACTCTCCTATTCACAAAAGAATTGTCTAGTTATGGTGTCAATAAAAAAAAGTTTGTGGGGCCACCACTCGGAAACAATAGTTACTAGCAAATTAAAAATATCATCAAATTGTGCACTGGTTGATACTGTATGTAACCTTAAAATATCATGTCTTAAATCGCACACGAATTAATTCTACGCTTGGTGCAATACTTTTGGCGGACCCTGTATATATATATATATATATATATATATATATACAGGGTGCTTCAAAAAAATGTATACACATTTTAAACTATTGTAGTTTTCCCGCTCTACAAGGCTAATGTTATATTTCTTCGCCAGGTGCCAGCATAATCGTCCCTCTATGTTATATTATCAGTTGGAATTTGTAATATCAACATGGGGGACGTACGTTTGAGTTTTGAAGAACGTAAGCAGGTTATTAAGTGGTACTGGAAGTTTGAGAATGTAAATGAAGTTCAAAGACAGTGGAGAAGGGAGTATGATACAGAACCACCTTCAAGATTAACAATTACACGCATACGAGACAAATTCGAAGTTCATGGAACAGTGTGTGATGTGCATAAAGGTCATTCAGGTCGGCCTCGAACAGCTACAAGTGATGAGTCATCAACGGCAGTCTTGGAACTGTTTCAACGCTCTCCTAACAAATCTTCAAGGCAAGGGGCACGTGAAAGTGATGTAAGTGCTAGCAGCGTGCTACGCATTCTGAAGAGAGGCAAGTATCGTGTTTACATTCCAAGGCTGGTGCAACAGCTAAATGACGACGATCCAGATCGAAGGTTGCAATTTTGTGAATGGATTCAGGAGATGGTGATACGTGAACCGGGATTTATGGGTAGCATCATTTGGTAGGATGAAGCCCAATTCAAACTTAATGGAACTATCAATAGGCACAATTGTGTTTACTGGGGTGAAGAAAATCCTCACATTACAATTGAAAAAGCTGTAAATTTGCCTGGTGTAAATGTGTGGTGCGGTTTGTCTTCAAGGGGACTCATTGGACCTTTTCGATTTGAAGGCACTGTAACTGGTATTAATTACCTAACAATGCTTGCTGATTCCATATTTCCTGCCATTCGTGCATTATACGGTAATGATGATTTTTATAAGATGGTGCTCCGCCGCACTATCACAGGGACGTACGAGCTTACCTGGATCAAAATTTGTCGGGACAGTGGATAGGACGCAGGGGGCCAATCGAGTTTCCAGCACGCTCTCCAGACCTTACACCACTGGATTTCTTCTTGTGGGGCACAGTAAAAGATGAGGTGTACAAACGTAAACCACGTAACCTAGACATTCTTTGGAATGAGATTCAAGCAGTGTGTAGAGAAATCTCATTGGACGTTTTGATACGATGTACAGAATCAGTGGTGACTCGTACTCAGAATTGTATTGATGCTGCAGGTCACCAATTTGAACAGTATTAACATTTGTTATTTATGTTTCATTTACATTGGACTTTCAGCTTTCTATTTTCCTGAAATTTAACTTTGTAGAACGGTAAATAAATTTTCTATGGAAGTTCAAAGCGTGTATACATTTTTTTGAAGCACCCTGTATATATATATATATATATATATATATATATATATATATATATATATATATATATATATACTATCTAAAGTAAAAATGGTTTCAAGGCCACAGAACATATCAATTTTTGGGTCAATTCTTGCAGGATTATTATTGTTAAATGATCAGTGGATAATGTCCGTTTTTGGAGCTGCCAGGAGGTCATCCCTTGAACAGACGTATGGATAATAAAATTTATGAGAGATTGAACACTGAGCTAAAAATTTTAATTTGGGATTTTTTCCCTAAAAGGTAATAATCGACTTCGTAAGACAATCCGAAATCCTGAAAACCAGTTTATGCTCGTGGCAACCCAACCGTTCAATTTCCAAAGGCGCTAATATATCCAACGAATTGCTATAAAATATAGAGAGCAATTTTCAAACAAATAGAAGGGAAGATAAATGCATTCATTTTAACATTTCAACATCCCACATTTAAATCTAGTTATAGTTTTTTTTACTGTGGAAGAAGTAAAAAATGTGTTCCAAAGTTCAAGGACGGACGATCAATCTTTATCATATAATTTATCACGAGTTCACCCCAATCTCGGTTCATGACATGAGGCAACCCAACCCGCCCCTACGCATTTAATTACGCATTTTCCGATGTAGCAGGTCTATCATCAATTAAAAAAATATTATGTATATATATATATATATATATATATATATATATATATATATATATATATATATGATGTAATTTATTAAATATTATGTTAGCCTTTTCCGTCCGTATAAAAACACTTAATCAGAAACTAATTTTATCTTGAATAAAAAACGTTTATATAGATACAAAAAATGTATACACACGTCGATTTTGTTGCGTAATGTAACATATTGCGGATGTAGCATAGGCGTGTGTTAATAAAAAGCATAATAAAAAGAACGTTAAAAAGTGTTATCTTTTTTTTGGTTATTTTTGTACAAAGTGTGTGAAGAAAAAAATGACCTAGTTCGTTAATTGTTGTAAATCGAAACAAAATTTAGGCAAAAAGTATTGTATTGGTTTGTTTCAATAATTCTATGTGAATTTTAGATAAAGATAGTGGGAATGGTAGAGAGTAATTAAAAATCAAATTAGTGTTGAGAAAGTGGATGTGGACTGATCTCTATTTATAATGAACCGTCGCGACTCGTTCGTTCTTTCATTCTCTTATTCAAATAAACAACTTGTATAACCAGTGCGGATCTGGAAAGTTCTGCAATTTAAGACAGAAGTATATAATATTTATGTTGGGAAAAAGTATGAGGAAAAGGGTTAGGGTAACACAAACCACCGGGCGAAAGATATGATATGGCTTTGTTGGCGGAGTATATGGATGTATGGAGCAGAAGTATGGGGAGTGGAGGAAGAAGATGGCGTTGAAAAAGTGCAGCTACAATTCTTTAAAAAGGCCCTGCAATTAGACATCTCAACTCCTTCTTAGCCGACGAGTGGCAAGGTATGAATGTAAGGTGAGTGGAATGACAAAGGAATTAATTGTAAAAGTATTCAGGATATCAAGTTTGGAAGGAATGAATGGGAGGAGACAGACAAACTGGGGAGACATTACAAGGAAACTGTATGAAGGATGTGGTATGTCTGTCACGGAAGCGGAGAGCTTTAAAAGCAAAGGCGTGCGAGTTGGCGAATGGATAGTGGTAATGTTGAAGGAAGTTGAACTGCAAGAACGTTAAAGGAAAATGGAGCGAAAATATACTAGGGACTATATGGACGTACAAATATTTGAAGACTTTGAAGACTTCCCAAATACTTAAAATCAACATTGGGACTGAATGCCCAGTCAGTTATTGCTAGCTTTAGATGCGCCTGTGAAGAAAGTTGGCGAAGGTATTGGATGGATGACAAGTATAAAAGGTGTGATGTATGTAAGGTAGGGAAGGACGTGTGAGTGCAGTAGCTAGAAATGAGCGAAAAAGGGTAGTAGAGACAAAGACCCTAGTATTAAGGAAGAAATGGAAACAGTGCATAAATGAGGATGACTGGGGTTTGGTTAAGATGGAAAGGATAGAAGGATGGAAGATGTAACGGGCTTAAATAGAGAAAACAGAGGTCGAGTCGAGAGAGTCGAGTTTAGTTTAATGTCATTTTGGAAACCATCACAACGTTTTTGAACTTCCTCTGCGATTCATGCCTGTTGGTTACAATTTTCTCTGATTGTCTCATTTCGTAGGCACTCGCGGACTGAGGCAGGGACAATCAATCTAAAGCATTGCATTTGGAAGGCCTAGGGCTTGTTGAGGTCCGGTTTGATCAATGTCCATGTTTCTGACCGTAAAGGAGAATTGGGAAAATCAGCGTCCTACCAAATACGCCTATATATTTTGGTTTTGATGGTAATATTTGTACGCTTCTATCTGCACCACTTGAGTGAAGCGAATGCTGCAAGTGCCCGGACGATGCGGTTGTGAACTCCGGCTGTCAACGCCACGTCCTTCTCCAGTTTGGTCTTATACACATTGATTCTAAATCCGTATGACCGAGCTATGCGGGCAATGTCATACACAGTGTCTGTTGCTTCGGTATCCGTGTTGACGAAATTGAACCAAGTTGACGAAATGTCACAATTGAACTTATGGTTTGCAAAGTATATCAATTATTGATTTTTGATTTTGTATACGCAGTTTTTAAGTTGAAAAGTATATCTCTATTGAATTTTGTTTGTTTTATGCCAATAAAGGTTATACTATATTAGTAGATTTTGTAACTAGGTCGAAAGGTTGTCAATATTACTCGATACTCGCTATATATTGAATCGAGAGTTCGCGCTGCCGCGCGTATGTTTTCTAGATTTATCTGTCCGCTTCGCGGCGGGCAACCTAGTCTAACCGGGGTTAAAAAATGTATTTTTAGGTTTTAAAAATGTTTTAATTTTAAATAAAATAATAAGACATTTTATTTAAAATTAAAACATTTTTAAAACAAAAAATACTTTATTTTTGATTTATCATAAAAATTTTAGGTTTAGGCATTTAAAAATGTAGCGGTAATGGCGTAAATACGTAAGTACCATATTTTGTATCACTAACGCGAGGGGAGGTATCTTACAAGTTTGGGATCCAGGTACCATCCAAAAAAGAAATGAACCAAAAATGAAGAATTTGCTTTTCAAATTGTCTCCGGTGGTATGGATTCGTTATAAGAACTCTCCTCAGTCTCCGGTATCACCATATAATTTACACTCACTTTAAAACGTCTTCTTGACACTTTACGTCACTTTTTTAATACCGAGGCCTTGATTGTATTTATTTTATTTTTATTTATGTATTTGTTTATTTTAATGTAACCAAGAGATATTGAATATTTCGCGTTATTTAAGTTATGTAAATACAACTAATATTGACAATTTATTCCACTAAAAAACGTGTACCAAGATAGTACTATTGTGCATGAGATAAAAATAATGTTTTAAAATGATTCTTAGAATATATTATCTAAAATTCTAATTAAAAATTACAGATGTTTGCATAACTGAGAAAATACCTCTTTCTTTTCAAAATTTAGAAACAAGAGGTTTACAAAATCCCGTTATTTTTCATATTGCTCTCTTAATTGGGTAAACGAGATTTTGTTTATTTTTGCGTATTTTTAGTCTGCATACAATTTCACAGATTGTCGCTGAATATCTAATTATTAATAATTACTCCTGTAATATAATTATCAAATTAAAATATTTCGACTGATTAATCAATTTTTTTGCGGAATATCTGCAGTAATATTTTCTGAGATAATTTATTGTATAATAGAGAAATGTTGGTTATAATAAAAGTATATTTGAACAAATAAGAGTGTTTGCACGTTGCCGCCACCGCCTATTGTTGTCTATGCGGGTCGCCACGCACAGTTGCTACTACCCACTGACGGTATTGATTTCACCCGCCCAGTTTTCGGAGCTCTGGTCTCTATAAAGGGGAAGTTTCGTGTATATATTTTTTATGAACGACTTCTCTGTTACGACGGGTCATGGACGGAAATTAAACCGACGCATTATACTCAAAATTTACATACGGCCATCCAATTTTCAGAATCATTATAATTTACAATTAATTGCACAAAAATGTATATTTTAGAAAACCAAATTTCATTTAAAGATTTAAATAAACTTATTTTTCTTAAATTTTATAAAATTCTAAAACTAAACTACATTTCAAATTCACAGTTCAAATTTAATTATTTTATTATATACATAGAATAAAACTAATTTTGTGATTTGTTTCATGAGTTACATTACTTTAATTTTAAAATGGTTATTAAAAATCACTAATTGTAAGTATGAAGTATAGATAAATGGGATAATATAGAGAATACATATCAACAGAGGCATAGACAAAATAAGAGAATAGACACATAAATTAACATCGATAAATTTTAGTAGAAATATATTTTAAGTTAAAATTGCTATTTTAGCTAAGACTATAACTCAATTAGGCTTAGATTAAAAAATATGTCTAGATAATCAAACATAAGAGACCAGAAACGCGAAACCAGACAGATAAAAGCAGATATATAGACGGGAGAATCAATCGACAGGCTAGATCATATGGACAGGATTAGATACAAAGCACCATAGAGAATGGAGAAAAGAAAGACAATATGTCCAGAAATAATACGACAAGAAAGAAAATACGACAGGATGGGCAATAGGCACGACTCACCACAAAAACAGATAGGCAAGATTACAAGAAACACGACTGGACCAGAAAACCTGATAGGGACGGAAGACTATTTATTTTTATTTATTTATTAACCTACTGGCATATAGAAACCACATACAAAAAAAAATATAAATTTAAAAATAAAAATACAAAAATATCACAAAACACAAAATAAACTCCAATTTCCTTTATAATACACCTTCTCTGTTACCAGTTTGCTCTTTCCATCTTTTTATCCGTCTCAGCAATTTCAGACCCTTTCCGCTATCATTCATACATTCCTCCCATTTCTTTCCTTCCCGCCTCTCTCCCTCATTCCATTCACCCCTTGTACACTCTTCCATCCAATGCTCCCAAGTATCCTTTGCTGTTCCACAAACACTACAGTTTCTATGCTCCTCACTCATCCAGTATCTTCTTCCACGCTCCTCACATCCACACCTATACCTTGCTAACATGACTTGTGCATCGTCCTCTTGATTTACACTTAAATAGGTTGGTAACCGCCCATGTACCTGTATCTTTACGTACCCTTTATGAAAATTACTACTTTCTATTTTGCTTTGCCGCTCCTGTAGGTCCACTTCTTGCAAACGTTCTACCAACCTATCGGCCCACCCTGCCCTTTCCTGCTTTAGCGTTTCGAGCCCCTCACCAGACATACCACCTCTTTCATACAATTTCCTCTTATTCTTACCCCAGTCACTCCCTTTCATACCGCCTACTCCCACTCGATTTACCATTCTAAAAACCTCTTTTATTAACCTTTCATCTCCCATTTCACTCACCTTGTATTCATACCTTATGACCTTTCTTGCAGCCAAGACTGCCACCTTGCAAGCATTCACCTCCTGGAGGACAATGTAACTAGGTGTCGACCTATCAAGCTTCAGGATTTTTTTGAAAAACTTTAACTGGACTCTCTCTATCCTCTCCTCCTCTCTCGTCCCCAGACTTCTGCGCCATACAATAAAATGCTTCTGGCACACACCTTCCACACCGTCTCAGCCGCCCTGAAGTTACCTTCGAATTTATTTCTCCATTCATTCCAGACTCGCCCAGCTGCCACCCACGCTTTCTTCGCTACATACTCCACATGTTCTCTATTGCTGCCTCCATTTCCAAATACATACCCTAGATACTTAAACCTTTGCACCTCCTCGATTTCCCTCCCTCTCCATTCAAACCTCTCTTTCTTGAACTTCCCACCTCTTTTGAACCGCATCCATTTAGTTTTTCCCACATTCACACTCAAATCTCTCCTTTCAAAAAACCCTCTCACCCTTTCAATTGCCTCTCTCAATTCCCCAGCTGTCTTGGCAAATACAACTACATCATCAGCGTATGCTAAACTCCACACCTTTGTTCTCCCTACCACCACTCCTCCAGCTTGTCCGTCTGCCAAAACTCTTTCCAAATCAGCCACATAGAGATTGAAAAGTGTGGGGCTCAGTGGACATCCCTGCCTCAGGCCCTTTTTTATCTCGAAATATTCCGTTACACACTCATTCACCCTGATCTTACACACCGTTTCCCTATACACCTCCCTTACATTCCTCCTCACCCTCTCCGAAATACCCTTTTTAACCAAACATTCATAGAATCTCCCTCTATCTACGGAATCATACGCTGCTTTCAGGTCGATAAAAAGAGAAAAAAGGCTGCCAGATCTAATTTCCTGATCAATTATAAATCTAAGTGTTATGAGTTGTTCGACTGTGCCTTTTCCCTCTCTGAATCCTGCTTGCACCTCTGGTAGACGGAACGGTTCAACGGAAGACTAGTCTGTCTTGTCTTTCTAGTAGTCTGGCCTGCCTAATCTTGTATGTCTAGTCTTGCCGGTCTCGTCTTGTCCATCTATTCTTGCCTCTCTAGTCTTTTCTGATAAGTCTTGTCTGTCTGTTCTTGCTAGCGTTTGTCTTGTCATGTCTGCCTAATCTAGCTTACCTGGTCTTATTAGTTGAATCTTTCCTAACCAGCCTTGCCTGTTTAATCTCGTGTGGGTCTTGCCTGTCTAGTCTTTTTCGTGTCTAGTTTTCTTTATCTGGTCTTGTCTTGTTTTCCTGTTTTGCCTTGTCTGTTAAGTTTTGTTTATCTATCTTTGCTTGACTAGCCTTGACTGTCTAAGTTTGTCTGTATAGTCATCTCTGTCTAGTTTTGTCCATCAAGTCAGTCTGTCTACTATTGCTCGTTTAGTCTGGTCTGTCCAGTCTTGTCTATCTACGCTTGTCTGTTTAGTAGTGTCTGTATAGCCCTGTCTGCCCAGATTTGAATATCTAGTCTTTTTACACTAGTCCTATCGATCTAGTCTTGACTGTTCAGTTTTGTTTGTCTAGTATTTTCTGTATAGTCTTGTCTGTATACCCTTCTTCAAGTCTTGTCTGTCTAGTCATGTCTGTCTAGTCCTGTCGGTCTAGTCCTGTTAGCTCAGTCTTGTCTGTCCAGAGTTGTCTGTCAAGTTTTATCTATCCAGCCTGGTGCGTCCAGTCTTGTCGGTTCAGTCTTATCTGTCAGATAAAGAGCTAGAATATGGTGTGCATGGGCGGTATCGAGGCAGAGGTCTCAACTAAGAGTGCGAGATACCACTTCTTTGCCCGTGTGGATGATGCAAAGGCCGAGAATGCCGAACAGAAGGCACTCGAGACCTTGGAAAAAATAAGAAATTTGTGAGAAGAAGTTTAGAAAGAGTCATGGGTGTGGCTGGGAACCTTAACAGGTGACATGTGCGAAAGATGATTGAATGCGTGTCTTTCGGCAGAGGAACTGAGGTAACCCTGTATTGGATGAAAATGGAAGGTAAATCGCATCGAGAGAAAGAGGCCGGAGACACCGGAACGACCCAAGCCGTTCTGGTAAGGAGTGCAGAGGATGTTTCTTATGCACAGATGTTAAATGCCATAAAGAATGAAGTGGATGTAGAGGATATACATGTGAAAGGGATGAGGAAAACCGTAGCTGGGGACCTCAAGCTTAGAGTGAAATACGAAGGGGAACAGCAGCGACTGGCTGACAGAATAGCACAAGTGAAAGAGGTGAGTGAGGTCAGATTGGAGGTGGGCTTTAAAAGTGTCGACGAGGCTACCACCCCAGAGGAAGTGAAAGAGGCCTTGCAGAAGGCCACTGAATGCAAGGAGTGCATGCTAAAGTCCCTCCGCCCAGTGCGGAGAGGGGTCAGCTTGGCGGTCGTTGCACTTCCAGTAAAAGCGGCGCGGCGCGAACCGTGCTGGAGAAAGGGAGAATTAATGTAGGATGGGTTATGTGTCGAGTGAGTGAGAACAACAAGCCGCCCAAGTACTACCGGTGGCTTCGGGCACTTGGCGACAGCATGCAAGGAAAAGGAGAGAAAGATGGTATGTCTGCGGTGCGGGGAATTTGGGAACAAAGCACAAGAGTGCAAGGCAAAGGAGGCCATGTGCTACGTGTGTGATGTGAGCGGGCACAGAGCAGACTCTATGGGCTTCCTCGTGTACCGAAAATGCGTGGAAAGTATGAATGGTAAGTCTATCAGAAAATGATTCTACTGCAGACAAACCCAAATAGGAGTGCAACTGCAATGGAATTGATATGGAATGAATGGGAGAACTTGGTCCTGTATGGGTGCTACTTCTCGCCCAACATTACGCTGGAGCAGTTTGTAGCATTTTTGGATGATATGAAGACCAGTATGAAAACCTGGTCCAAAGAGATTGTTGCCGGGGGGATTCCGCTGCCAAGTTTGCTTGGTGGGGATCCCCTAGAGAAGATGAAAGAGGGAGAATGATGGAAGAGTGGTTGGCAGAGCAGGACTCGGTGGTGCAATATAGGTACTGCGGTGCAAATGAGGACACGGCGGAGCATACCATCTGTGAGTGTGTGAGATGGGTGCGAATGATGATCGAGGCAGAATGCAAGGTGCAAGAGGATGTAAGCAAGGTAAGCTTGGTGAGGATTATGCTCCGTAGTGAGTATGAATGGGGCGTGCTGACTGGAATGATAGGATTTATAATGAGAAGAAAGGATAAGGATGAGAGTAAGACGGGTCGAAGGGTTGCTAAGCGCGAGCCGTGCATGCCAAAGCCGGCGCCCCCTTAGTGCGAAGGGGCGCACAAATTTATTGTAAACTTTGATGTGAGGGGGGGGGAGCACGGCGAATAACGGCGCGTCCGGCACAACGAGTGAATGGTGATAAATGGTTTTTAGGAATGAAAGGGGAAGGTACGTGATGGAGTTATGCCAACTTTGGATTCCATCACGTTTCCTCTGGTTTTTGGCTAGGGGGCATGAATGGTGGGGGTTTTTTTAGTGAGCCGCCCCTTACTGGGCAGCCCAACACTACCACTCGGCACCGCCCGGGTGGTGTCTGTTTGCAGACTTTCAACTCCCAGCACGAGCAAAAAAAAAGAAAAAAAAAGTCTTGTCTGCCAAGTCTTGCCTGATCAGTCTAACTATCCAGTCTTGTCTGTCCAGTCTTATCTGCTCAGTCTGGTGTGTCCATTTTTATCTGTCCAGTCTTGTCTGTCTAGTGCTGTCTAGTTTGGTTTCAGGAATATATTATATGGCACCATTTACGAAAGAAATCTTCCTGAAGATGCCTGCGAAATTGTTGCTTAAGCGGATGGTACGTTTTTACTCTGCAAAAGCAAAACTATGGCGGGCTTAAAGGAGAAAAATTATCGGTCTCTAGATAATCTTTGCCAGTTGGCAATTGAAACCAGACTTAATATTAATGCCCAAAAGACCGAGGCCCTTTTCTTCGGCAGATCGTCGAAGCAAAGAAGTCCCGTAATAACTCTCGGGAATACAAAAATTAGATGCCAACAACACCTATGGTACTTATAAACTATGGTACTTTCTACGGTGTCATAATTGACAGATTCCTGAACTTCAGAGAACACATGAAGCAGACTTGTGGTGCGGTACAACGGTTCAGCATATATGTATCGCTGCGAGGAAGGAGTGGGGTCCGGTTAGATCACAGCTGATTGATATCTACCGCGGCGCTATAAAACCCGCACTATTATATGCTGCTCCAATATGGCAGAAGTCGTATGGCGTGAAAAGGAGGCCTAAAGCTTTTGAGCGTACAACGCCTCAGCACCATCCGTGCTGCTAAAGCGTATCACACAGTCTCCTCTGAGGCAGCCTGTGTGATTACGGGTCTCCTTAAAGCCGACATCCGTCTCAAGCAGCTGGCCCTCCATAACTCTCACCAGATCGCAGACGATACCCTTATTAAATATATAATAGGCTTACCGGATGCACTGTACAAGCTGGAACTGACCGTAAATACCCAAGAACGAATTTACCCTTACAATTGTCGCCGGTTACATAACCATTTGACACTGAGTGATATATTTCAACTCCGGGTATACACGGACGGTTTGCGTTCGATCAGAGGTACGGGGGCTGCATTTGTCGTCTACTTTTAAGACGAGGAAGTGTACCATAAGCTGATTAAATTAGAAAAGTATAGCTCTATGTTTCTAGTTGAACTTTTGGCCATATTGCAAGCCTTGCGATATGTGGAAAATAACAACAGCAGACTCTGTTCAATCATTTGTGACGGCCGATCTATTCTGGATGCTCTGAAGAATTTAAATGAACACACTGAATTATTGTTGGAGACGTGGAAGACAGCTGCCAGAGTTTCAAGGAAGAACAAGATCCGTTGGCATTGGGTTAAGGCCTACGCTGGTTCTGTAGGCAATGAGCGAGCAGACATGCTTGCCAAACAAGTAGCTGAGAAGGAAGATCAAGCAATTTCCTTTAATAAATTTCCGAAACATGTTTAAGATCGTGCTCCAAAGGACATTTCGAGAAGCTCTGGTAGGACAGATGGTATGTGGCCACAACAGGCTTGTGGACTAAGCTGTTTATACCGTCCATTAAGACCTGGAGGGATTTCAACATCAGTCTGTCCCACCACGCAATCCAGTTAATAACAAGCCATGGTAATTTCAAAGCATACCTCCACAGATTAGGTAAAAGAGAAAGTCCCCTCTGTGAGTGTGGCCAAAACGACACCGCGGCGCACGTACTATTTTATTGATACCGAAATATGGAGACGATCTTTGGAGACTGGTATGCGGATGCATGAACTTACCTGGCCTAAGGATGAAGATGATATATTAACAATAGCAAAATCGAGAGAGTGAAGATTTTAAAACTAATAAACTATAATAACTACTAGTGTTATCTTCATCAGCAAAATGTTCCGTGTATAATGCCGACTCAACTCGAGATTTGTTATGTAATAAAACTTTCTGCATTTTCTTTAGCACAGAGATTATAAAAAGAAGGCTTATTATATATAATATTATTAATTTAACAATTTAATTTTAACAACATGCGAAATATATCAACCCCAATTAAATATATCTTATTTAAAAAATTGTCTTTCTGTTCATATTTGAACGCAGTTTCGTCCAATTTGTAGCTTTAATGTATAAAATATATGACATAGGACTCATTTAAGTCAATTTTAATGAAACTAGACCTATGAAACTTTAACCTACATATTACATTCTAACAATTCTAGTTAAATTTTCATTTTAAATTTTTTCATATAAAATATTACTATTAACACTGAAATGCCGGAGGTTGGAAACCTATTTTTCCAGAAATTAGTCAATTTGACTGAAACACGAAAAATTAAGTTTAAAAAAATATATTTTAATGAAACTTTATTCATAACAATTTTTACTATTTATTTTATTTCTTGTCTAGTCTTGTCTGTCTAGTCTTGTCTGTCTAGTCTTGTCTGTCTAGTCTTGTCTGTCTAGTCTTGTCTGTCTAGTCTTGTCTGTCTAGTCTTGTCTGTCTAGTCTTGTCTGTCTAGTCTTGTCTGTCTAGTCTTGTCTGTCTAGTCTTGTCTGTCTAGTCTTGTCTGTCTAGTCTTGTCTGTCTAGTCTTGTCTGTCTAGTCTTGTCTGTCTAGTCTTGTCTGTCTAGTCTTGTCTGTCTAGTCTTGTCTGTCTAGTCTTGTCTGTCTAGTCTTGTCTGTCTAGTCTTGTCTGTCTAGTCTTGTCTGTCTAGTCTTGTCTGTCTAGTCTTGTCTGTCTAGTCTTGTCTGTCTAGTCTTGTCTGTCTAGTCTTGTCTGTCTAGTCTTGTCTGTCTAGTCTTGTCTGTCTAGTCTTGTCTGTCTAGTCTTGTCTGTCTAGTCTTGTCTGTCTAGTCTTGTCTGTCTAGTCTTGTCTGTCTAGTCTTGTCTGTCTAGTCTTGTCTGTCTAGTCTTGTCTGTCTAGTCTTGTCTGTCTAGTCTTGTCTGTCTAGTCTTGTCTGTCTAGTCTTGTCTGTCTAGTCTTGTCTGTCTAGTCTTGTCTGTCTAGTCTTGTCTGTCTAGTCTTGTCTGTCTAGTCTTGTCTGTCTAGTCTTGTCTGTCTAGTCTTGTCTGTCTAGTCTTGTCTGTCTAGTCTTGTCTGTCTAGTCTTGTCTGTCTAGTCTTGTCTGTCTAGTCTTGTCTGTCTAGTCTTGTCTGTCTAGTCTTGTCTGTCTAGTCTTGTCTGTCTAGTCTTGTCTGTCTAGTCTTGTCTGTCTAGTCTTGTCTGTCTAGTCTTGTCTGTCTAGTCTTGTCTGTCTAGTCTTGTCTGTCTAGTCTTGTCTGTCTAGTCTTGTCTGTCTAGTCTTGTCTGTCTAGTCTTGTCTGTCTAGTCTTGTCTGTCTAGTCTTGTCTGTCTAGTCTTGTCTGTCTAGTCTTGTCTGTCTAGTCTTGTCTGTCTAGTCTTGTCTGTCTAGTCTTGTCTGTCTAGTCTTGTCTGTCTAGTCTTGTCTGTCTAGTCTTGTCTGTCTAGTCTTGTCTGTCTAGTCTTGTCTGTCTAGTCTTGTCTGTCTAGTCTTGTCTGTCTAGTCTTGTCTGTCTAGTCTTGTCTGTCTAGTCTTGTCTGTCTAGTCTTGTCTGTCTAGTCTTGTCTGTCTAGTCTTGTCTGTCTAGTCTTGTCTGTCTAGTCTTGTCTGTCTAGTCTTGTCTGTCTAGTCTTGTCTGTCTAGTCTTGTCTGTCTAGTCTTGTCTGTCTAGTCTTGTCTGTCTAGTCTTGTCTGTCTAGTCTTGTCTGTCTAGTCTTGTCTGTCTAGTCTTGTCTGTCTAGTCTTGTCTGTCTAGTCTTGTCTGTCTAGTCTTGTCTGTCTAGTCTTGTCTGTCTAGTCTTGTCTGTCTAGTCTTGTCTGTCTAGTCTTGTCTGTCTAGTCTTGTCTGTCTAGTCTTGTCTGTCTAGTCTTGTCTGTCTAGTCTTGTCTGTCTAGTCTTGTCTGTCTAGTCTTGTCTGTCTAGTCTTGTCTGTCTAGTCTTGTCTGTCTAGTCTTGTCTGTCTAGTCTTGTCTGTCTAGTCTTGTCTGTCTAGTCTTGTCTGTCTAGTCTTGTCTGTCTAGTCTTGTCTGTCTAGTCTTGTCTGTCTAGTCTTGTCTGTCTAGTCTTGTCTGTCTAGTCTTGTCTGTCTAGTCTTGTCTGTCTAGTCTTGTCTGTCTAGTCTTGTCTGTCTAGTCTTGTCTGTCTAGTCTTGTCTGTCTAGTCTTGTCTGTCTAGTCTTGTCTGTCTAGTCTTGTCTGTCTAGTCTTGTCTGTCTAGTCTTGTCTGTCTAGTCTTGTCTGTCTAGTCTTGTCTGTCTAGTCTTGTCTGTCTAGTCTTGTCTGTCTAGTCTTGTCTGTCTAGTCTTGTCTGTCTAGTCTTGTCTGTCTAGTCTTGTCTGTCTAGTCTTGTCTGTCTAGTCTTGTCTGTCTAGTCTTGTCTGTCTAGTCTTGTCTGTCTAGTCTTGTCTGTCTAGTCTTGTCTGTCTAGTCTTGTCTGTCTAGTCTTGTCTGTCTAGTCTTGTCTGTCTAGTCTTGTCTGTCTAGTCTTGTCTGTCTAGTCTTGTCTGTCTAGTCTTGTCTGTCTAGTCTTGTCTGTCTAGTCTTGTCTGTCTAGTCTTGTCTGTCTAGTCTTGTCTGTCTAGTCTTGTCTGTCTAGTCTTGTCTGTCTAGTCTTGTCTGTCTAGTCTTGTCTGTCTAGTCTTGTCTGTCTAGTCTTGTCTGTCTAGTCTTGTCTGTCTAGTCTTGTCTGTCTAGTCTTGTCTGTCTAGTCTTGTCTGTCTAGTCTTGTCTGTCTAGTCTTGTCTGTCTAGTCTTGTCTGTCTAGTCTTGTCTGTCTAGTCTTGTCTGTCTAGTCTTGTCTGTCTAGTCTTGTCTGTCTAGTCTTGTCTGTCTAGTCTTGTCTGTCTAGTCTTGTCTGTCTAGTCTTGTCTGTCTAGTCTTGTCTGTCTAGTCTTGTCTGTCTAGTCTTGTCTGTCTAGTCTTGTCTGTCTAGTCTTGTCTGTCTAGTCTTGTCTGTCTAGTCTTGTCTGTCTAGTCTTGTCTGTCTAGTCTTGTCTGTCTAGTCTTGTCTGTCTAGTCTTGTCTGTCTAGTCTTGTCTGTCTAGTCTTGTCTGTCTAGTCTTGTCTGTCTAGTCTTGTCTGTCTAGTCTTGTCTGTCTAGTCTTGTCTGTCTAGTCTTGTCTGTCTAGTCTTGTCTGTCTAGTCTTGTCTGTCTAGTCTTGTCTGTCTAGTCTTGTCTGTCTAGTCTTGTCTGTCTAGTCTTGTCTGTCTAGTCTTGTCTGTCTAGTCTTGTCTGTCTAGTCTTGTCTGTCTAGTCTTGTCTGTCTAGTCTTGTCTGTCTAGTCTTGTCTGTCTAGTCTTGTCTGTCTAGTCTTGTCTGTCTAGTCTTGTCTGTCTAGTCTTGTCTGTCTAGTCTTGTCTGTCTAGTCTTGTCTGTCTAGTCTTGTCTGTCTAGTCTTGTCTGTCTAGTCTTGTCTGTCTAGTCTTGTCTGTCTAGTCTTGTCTGTCTAGTCTTGTCTGTCTAGTCTTGTCTGTCTAGTCTTGTCTGTCTAGTCTTGTCTGTCTAGTCTTGTCTGTCTAGTCTTGTCTGTCTAGTCTTGTCTGTCTAGTCTTGTCTGTCTAGTCTTGTCTGTCTAGTCTTGTCTGTCTAGTCTTGTCTGTCTAGTCTTGTCTGTCTAGTCTTGTCTGTCTAGTCTTGTCTGTCTAGTCTTGTCTGTCTAGTCTTGTCTGTCTAGTCTTGTCTGTCTAGTCTTGTCTGTCTAGTCTTGTCTGTCTAGTCTTGTCTGTCTAGTCTTGTCTGTCTAGTCTTGTCTGTCTAGTCTTGTCTGTCTAGTCTTGTCTGTCTAGTCTTGTCTGTCTAGTCTTGTCTGTCTAGTCTTGTCTGTCTAGTCTTTTCTGTCTAGTCTTCTCTGTCTAGTCTTGTCTGTCTAGTCTTGTCTGTCTAGTCTTGTCTGTCTAGTCTTGCCTGTCTAGTCTTGTCTGTCTAGTCTTGTCTGTCTAGTCTTGTCTGTCTAGTCTTGTCTGTCTAGTCTTGTCTGTCTAGTCTTGTCTGTCTAGTCTTGTCTGTCTAGTCTTGTCTGTCTAGTCTTGTCTGTCTAATCTTGTCTGTCTAGTCTTGTCTGTCTAGTCTTGTCTGTCTAGTCTTGTCTGTCTAGTCTTGTCTGTCTAGTCTTGTCTGTCTAGTCTTGTCTGTCTAGTCTGTCTAGTCTTGTCTGTCTAGTCTTGTCTGTCTAGTCTTGTCTTGTCTGTCTAGTCTTGTCTTGTCTGTCTAGTCTTGTCTCTCTAGTTTTATATGTGTGGTCTTGTCTGTCTAGTCTTGTCTGTCTAATCGTGTCTTTTCTGTCATCGGTAGTGTAGTTGACGACATACCCGCCTGACAAGCGGGAGACCCTGGTTCGATTTCCGGCCGAGGAGGCATTTTCAATTAGGACGGTTTTCACTATTCGTCCGGGCTGCCCACCCTGAATGAATGCGAAATATGCGATACTGTGGTGGCGCAAACTGTATGTGGAATAGTTGACTTTTATTAACACGCTAAACAATTATTTAGACTGGATTATGATGAACAGTTTTGAATTCAATAAATCAGGTTCAGAGATCTCGGGAAAGTAGATAAAAATAGAAAAATAAAACTGATAGCACTACAACCAGCATAGTGTCCTTTTGAACGGAATGCTGGCCTTCGTGCGCTAGTCTGCACATGAAGGAAAATACAAATAGGCTGTCTAGTTTTGTCTGCCTAGTCTTCTCTGTCTAGCCTTGTCTATCTAGCCTTGTCTGTTTACTCTTAGTTATCTAGTTTTGTCTGAAAGTCAATCAAAGTTAATATAGTAATTTTTGCACCAGCGTTTATAGACGTTGTAGTAAATTATGTGTTATGGGAAATTTTTTAAAGTAGCGGAAAATCTTCGATCTCATAGTTTATCCTAGCTTCGCCTCCAAAGGCTCCAATTTTATAAAACGCTATTCGATACTATAGCATAGGAAATATATAGAATTATTCTTAAAATGTATTAATTGTTTTAAATATATAGTAATATTCTTATAATTTTTTTCTTATAAATATATAGAAATTTTCTTGATAATAGAATATAGTGTCCAATTTCGTCTTGTGTAATTAAGAAGTTTTTGTTAATGATACAACTATATAAATATTTGATGTACCTAAAGAAAATAATTATGTTTGGTTAATTGTTTCGAACATCAATTGTTAATGAATATATGTATTTATGTTATCTGTGGTCTTAGTTCGCTTAGTTGCAATTTCCACTAATTCCATTATACATAGATAATAATTTATAGCCTAACAAATTTGCCCCGAAACCGAATGGAAATCTTAATAATAAATTATGCAATCTAATGGAATTACTATAGATATTGTAAAGCCTAGATTATGAAATTTGTGGTCACATAATAAGATTTATTTGAACATTAACAATAAATAGCAAGAGTCTTATGTAAAAATAAACCTTAATTCTGGTAAATTATTCCTTGGGTTTTAAGAATAAATTATAAATAAAAAAAGTTATTGCAAGAAACGAGATATTATTTTTGTAAAAACTCGTGTTATATTTATTTGGAAATTGTTTTCAATTTCATAATAAATGTAAAAAAAAAAACTATTTGTTTTAGTTTTCAAATCGTTTAGTCTAATTAGAACTAAATATTAAAGTTCAATTGTTAATTTAACACTCATTTAAAAAAAAAACATTAAAAGAATGTTTAGAATATAAATTATCCAAATGAGCTAACACTTCGAGAATACTAAACTAAATATCTGTACCTGAGAGGTAAACTGTCGTAACTACCAAATTTTTGGGTGGGATTTTTCGGGTGGGAAATTATATATTTAGAAACTTACTGCTGTTTAGTTTAAATAATATATCATTAGTCAGTGCAAGTAAAGTGGAAGTAAAATCAATATCATTTTTTCGAATACAGCAAACAAAACATTTGCAAATGTACAGTTACAAAATGGTCTACTGAACATTTTACGAAATGTCACTTACGACAGTTATCCTCTCAGGTATTATATACATTCTGCCAAAAAATAATTTCTTGTTTCTATCTATATGTCTGACTATCTAAAGTCTGACATATCAGACATATAGATAGATGTCTGATTTATCTAAAGTTTTTTAGCAAAAATATTTGCAATATGTATATAAATTAGGAAATTGCGTCTGCTGGAGCTTTCTCATTCCATTCACGTCCTTGACATTATAATTCTGGATCTGCCACCAGTCTTATCCTTGCCATATATTTTCATTACATATATTCTTCCACTTTCTATATTTCAGCCCATTGCATTTTATGCCCATTTTATTATATTGCTTTATATGAAAGTATCTACTATATTAAATATGATATGGAAAAGAATATTTATTAAAATATATTATATTTATTGGAAAATAATATAACAAGAGATTTTTTTTGTCAGACAGACAAGACTAGACAAGGAAGACTAGTCAGACAAGACTCGATAGACTCGACACACAAGAGTAGGCAGACAAAACTAGACAGACAAGACTAGACACACAAGACTTTTTTTTATTAATATTGAACCCTGAGCATCCTGGGGCCGATCGTAGCATTTACATTCTGTGTGTCAGTTGTCATTATATATAATAAAATATGTTAACTATGATTGTGTCTTCAATCGCAGTACATGGTAGTTGGGATTAGGGGCTGTTTAGACTGTTTTACGCTTTTTACAGAGACGTTCACGAATCTTGTTGATCATTCCGTTTATAGTGTCCCATTACTCTTGAGATTGTAGCATTTGTTTAATGGTATTCTTCGGATTTAGGTTTTCTATTGCTACATGCTTGCGCTCTTTGTCCCATCTCGGGCAATCGTATAGCGTATGGATTACCTTGTCTAGTTGTCCGCAGTATATACAGTCTGGATCTGATGCCCTCCCGATGTTGTGAAGGAATTCCTTAAAGCATCCATGGCCCGTGAGTATTTGAGTTAGGTGGTAGTTTATTTTCCCATTTGTCGTCGGTACCAAGTCTCTATATTGGGGATGAGTATCCTTGTCCACACGCCTTTTGGTGTCATATTCCATGCTTCCTGCAATTCCCTTAAGAGGTTATCGTTTGCCTTGTTTATTGTTATGTCGTCTTTGGAAGCCTAATGTAAGTATTTCCTTGGCTTGATTTAGCGGAATACCGGGGATAACTAACGCTGCATCTCTGGACACTGTCCGATAGACACTGCATACCCGCAGAGCCAGTTTTCTCTGACAAGCTGCTAGTTTTTCAATATTGTTTCCATCAGTGGCTTCCGCCCAGACAAGGGCACCATATAACAGCAGACTGGACAACTGCGCTGAACAACGTGCTTTTGTTGGCCCTCCAACATTGGGCATAAGTTTTTCGAGGGCAGACATGGTTTTTATTGCTTGCTCTGTTGTCATTTTAAAGTGCTCTTTAAAAGACAAACACTTGTCGATTATAATTCCTAGATATTTGATGTGCGCTTTAGGTATGATTTCTAAATCCAGTACTTGGAAGGACATGTGTGCCAGTTTTCTGTGTCCCGTCAACAGAACTGCTTCAGTCTTTTCCGGTGCTATGCGCAGTGATTTTGACTCCATCCAGCAGACAATTTGTCTGATTGCTTGATTGGCCCTTTGCATGATACCCATTTTCTGTTTTTCCGACGATGGTTAGTGCAAGATCGTCAGCGAAGCCTGTTAGCGTAGTCCCTTCAGTTAGTTTCAGCCGATGTACTCCATAATAGAGTACAATGCACAGGGTCGGTCCTAATACAGAGCACTGGGGGCACCACTAGTGACGTTGTGGGGTAGCGCATCTTGCTCGGCTTGAAGAATGACACTGCAGCCCTCGAAGTAGCTGCGAACCATGCGCAGTAGGTAGAGAGATATCTTCCTACTTACTTTTCTTGTTACTTCTTCCAAGATGTGTTGCCAAACAGCGGAGTTAAAAGCGTTGCGAATATCAATCGTAACTAGGGCACATATTTTCCTAGTTCATGTGCCTAGTTGGTGCCAACTTTGTCCTTTTTGGCGATATCTATGACCTTTTTTATGGGGTCTATAGTTGCTCTGCCTTCCAGGAATCCGAATTGGTTCTCCGACAGATTTAATGCATTCTTCAGTACTTTTTTAAGCCGACCTACGAGAAGTTCTTTTAGTAGTTTACCAGCTACGTCTAGTACACATAAAGGGCGATAGGAAGAAGATTCGCCCATTGGCTTGTTCCATTTTTTAATGAGAACTAGCTTCGCTTGTTTCCATCTACTTGGAAACGTACCAGTGAGTAGGTTTTCATTTAAGACTTTCAGTATTAGTTCTTTGGAGTTTTTACCAATAGTTTGACGGTTTCGGGGGACAGACTATCTGTACCAGGCGCTCTTTTGTTCTTAGGCGCTTGCTTGCCGCGATTAGTTCTTTCTCGCTGAATAGTGGAATTTCTATGACTTTCAGTTGCTCCCAGCTTGGTTTAGGCTGAGTAGGAAATAATTCCTTGGCTATCTCGAGGATGGTATTCATTGGTAATTGTTGGTTTGTCTGCCGGATGCGCAGGTTCCTCGTTGCTATATTGTAAGCACGGCCCACATGTCTTCATCGATGTTTTTGCAGAGCTTTTCCCAGTGCATTTTTTAGAGAAGTTTATTTGCCTACGTAGTTCCTTTTTAGCTTTGTGTTATAGTTGTTTTATCTCCTCTGAGCTTTCAACGTGTTCTGTCTTCCGGGCATAGCGAAGATACCTTCTTCTCGTGGCTATGTAGCTTTTCCTTTTGGTTGCGATGGTCTCATTCCACCAGTATACGCTTTTCCTCCTGTGGTTTTTGTTTCTTCCAGACATGGGAGTTTTGCATGTTTTGCTTACTGCTGCTATTAGTGTGTCGGCGGTGTGGGTTTAAGTCTTGTTTAATTCTATTTTCAAATTTCTGGGTACTTTTTCTTCGTTTTTATGTGTGCTTGTCAAAGTCTTTGTCTTCTGTCAGTTATGCATCTTACTCTTGGGATGTTGTTCCATTTGGATTCCAATATACCGGTGATCGCTTAGAGATTCCATGTCGATGACCTTCCATGGCGAAAGTAAGGTCAATAATGGAGAACGATTTCAATTGTAGTCCCATTTCCATTGTTTGCAGGTAGAGATCGAGTTCTGCAGCCCCTTCTATAATCACCTCGGCGATCCAGGTTTGGGCAACCCCAGTATGGCGATTTTGCATTAAAATCCCCTCCGATTATTTTCCCGTTTGCCTTTGTTCGTATATGCCTGCTTAGTATGTTACGTGTGGTCTAAAGGTTTTTAATTTCGTCGTTCGGTGAGAAGTAACAGTTGTACAAGATACGTTTTTGTAGTTCTACCCATGTATACCCAGGTCCACTACCTATGCCGACAATGTTTAACTCTGGGTTGGTGATTCTTATGGCTGAGTCCTTTTTTGCGTCGGTGTACCAGATTGGATCACTTACTAGTTTTTTGTTAGGTTCACTTATCAGTAATACATCTGTTTTTAGTTCTGTGGTTGTGGCATGCAAGATGTCATGCGCTGCCCGGCATCTCATCAAATTAATGGAGGAGGAGGATTTTCAAGGCCATTTTGAGTTCCTTGCCATCCCGTACGCTTCGCCTCCGGCAAAGCTTTCTTGAATTCCGGACACATTCCGGAATCCGACCTGTGAACCTTCATAATGCATTGGGCAATAAGGCTCATTCTTGCAGTCGTTTGCCTTGTGGCCTTCTTGCCCACAATTGACGCATAGATTGAGCATATATGATAGTTGTGATACTATATGATAGTTGGGGACAATGCGATTATAAGCAATCGGCGTTTGCTTACGCGCGCTCCCCATAGGTTTGGGATGATTCTAGTGAGAGCCATTAACGATTTATGTATTTTCTCGCACTTGGTCTTGATGTGAGTGGTCATACGAGTATTTTTATAGTATACACCCAAATATTTGATACCCAGCTTACGTGTTATCATAGTATCCATAATATTTACCGACAGACTTTTAAGTTTACTTCTGCATGTAAGAATTACCACCTCACTCTTAGCAGGTGCCATTTTAATAACCACTGCTGTCAGCTGTTGCTGTATTATTTCTATAGCGTTTTGAACGGCTTCTGCAAGTTTTGAAGTGTTCCTGCCGCGGACGATGACGGCCAGGTTGTCGGCATAGGTCACCGAGGTTACGTTTTTTCCTAGGTCCAGCTGTAGGATTTGGTTGTAAAATATGTTCCATAAAGTTGGTCCTAATACAGAGCCCTGTGGAACTACGAATATTGTTTCAATTTTTGATCCGTGGTATTCTTATTGTTTCAGTTTGTAGCGGCAACGAGCCGTTCCATTTTTATTTCTTAGTTTACGAGGGAATTATAATAATTACCCAAATATTTTCGAACAATTTCCGAAAATATTTTATTAGGATCAATGGTGTAATCCCCGGGGAAATTAGGACAAGATGTTTTTCCCGAGAATCGGTAATCACCAAAGCGACAAATAGCCGAAAATAGTAAAATAATCACCCCCGGATGAGGGACCAGTATACCTGGACATAACATAAATTCCTGAACCCCCGAACAAGGAAGGAAGTTGCGTCCAGACAGTCAAGCAAAATAGTCAGCAAGTCGACTCAAGTTCCGTCCAGACAGTCATGCGCAAACAGTCAGCAAGTCGACTCCAGTTCAGTTCAACAGTGAGGCGCAAAAACCAACGAGTCCAGTTCAGTCCAGCCAGTGGACCCAGTCAACCAGACTCAGCTAGAAGTTCAGACAGTCAAGCAAGTTCAGTTCAGCACTAGTTCAGTTCAATCTAGCCAGTTCAACCAGACTCAACCAGCAGTCAGTCAACCAGACCAGTCCAGTTCAGAGAGTCCAGCTCCACTCATTCCGTCACAAGTGTTTGTATCTCTTGTACATTTGTATATATATCGTCCACGTTAATAAATTCCTCTGCAAACCGTCACTGAAACATTATTCTACCGCGTATCACACCACAAATTGGTGACCCCGACGTGACCGACAAGAGGAATCCGATCATCTACAAATTGGTCGTCGTGATCGAAACAAACACTCAACGCGCTCAAATAGGGAACAACGCACTCAAATAGGCAACAATATAAATATGAAATTAAATGTACCTGAAATCTGCCGTATCGTTGAACTACTCCCTGCATCTGTACCAATAAAACCTTACACGCGAAACAGAACACCGCAAGTCAAGGTCAGTCTCTCGTACTCCTCATGATGCCGCTTCCGCCCTGCAACAAAAAAACGACGTCTGCGATAACGCCTTCAACCGTCTAGGAGGACGCAGGCAACAACAACCTCTACGATGACGCCCTCAACCGTCTACCATGACGTAGGCAACAACAGCATGCACGATGACGCCTTCAACAATCCACGAGGACACCGGCAACAACAACCTATACGATGACGCCTTCAACCATCCATGAGAACGCCGGTAACTACAACGTCTACGAACAAACACCGCAACAGCGACAACGATGACGAATACAACCGTCTACCAGGACGCTGGCAACAACAAACAACGTCTACGGTACCGACTTCAACCGTATACCAGACGTCTACGAACAAACATCGCAACAGCGACGACGATGACGAATTCAACCGTCTACCAGGACGCCGGCAACAACAAACAACGTCTACGGTAACGACTTCAACTGTCTACCAGACGTCTACGAACAAATGCCGCAACAGCGACTGATAGGTGCAAGCTGGTTTTGCATAGGAAACCGCCTATCGGCAAACGGCGTCCACGAGAACGCCTTGCAACAAATTTGCAACAACAAACAACGTCTACGTTAACGACTTCAACCGTCTACCAGACGTCCACGAACAAACACCGCAACAGCGACGACGATGACGAATTCAACCGCCTACGAGGAAACCAACAACAAACAACGTCTACGGTAACGAACTCAATCTACCAGACGTCTATGAACAAACAAACAACAACAGCAACAAACGCTGCATAGCGTTATTACTGGCAAGGGGGTGATGTAGCGGCAACGAGCCGTTCCATTTTTATTTCTTAGTTTACGAGGGCATTATAATAATTACCCAAATATTTTCGAACAATTTCCGAAAATATTTGATTAGGGTCGGTAATGTAATCCTAGAGCAGATTAAGAAATATTTGTACTTTTAGTTTTACGAGGGCATTACGGTGATTACCCAAATGTTTTCAAAAGAATTTCCGAAAATATTTTATTAGGATCAATGGTGTAATCCCCGGCGAAATTACGACAAGATGTTTTTCCCGAGAATCGGTACCAAAGCGACAATAGCCGAAAATAGTAAAATAATCACCCACAGATGAGGGACCAGTATACCTGGACATAACATAAATACCTGAACAAGCAAGGAAGTTCCGTCCAGACAGTCTAGCAAAACAGTCAGCAAGTCGACTCCAGATCAGTTCATTAGTAAGGCGCAACCAACCAACAAGTCCAGTTCAGTCCACCAGACTCAGTCAACCAGATTCAGCTAGAAGTTCAGACAGTCAACCAAGTTCAGTTCAGCACTAGTTCAGTTCAGTTCAGCCAGTTCAACCAGACTCAACCAGCAGTCAGTCAACCTGACCAGTCCAGTTCAGAGAGTCCAGCTCCAGTCATTCCCTCACAAGTGTTTGTATCCAAGTTTCGGCCAATTCCGCTGTAATTAACGAGTATATTACTTGATCCCACGAAGCCTAGTTAAATGCGTTTTCTACGTCTAGGGTAATTAGTACATCAAACTCTTGGTACTTGTATGCCATTTCTCTGATTGAGTTCGGGGTCTCCATGACTTTAGAGAGCGCATCTTTAGTTGACCTGGCCGCGCGAAATCCGTACTGTCTGTATTGTAGTATTTCTTTTGTTAAAGTTCGTCCTCTAGGCGTGACTAGATAAGCATTTCTAATAATTTATCTGGACTCTCCTAGTATACATATTGGCCGATAATAAGGACGAGTCGTGATACCTTCACAATATTATATTAAATTTATTATTCAATTATATTAAGTAAATTTAAAAATATTATATTATATAATGATAGACTGATTAAAGTACATAGTAGACTGAAGCTGAATTTATTTTTTGATTGGGTTTTTATATTGATTTTCTTTTGTAAACTTAAATCTCAACATATAAATTTTAATCAGTTTTCTTCCCAACGTCTACCTATTACGCCCCGTTCGCTCGCAGTTTATATTATGTAAGAGAGAGTAAGTAAATATTATTACGTCGTCGAAGTAAACCGAAATCGAGATGGGTTAATGCTGGATAATCTACTCTAGTATACCGTGCCTATTTAAACGTAATCTTTGCACCCTCCGACCGACATGCGTATTCCGGAACCCAGCGTCATATCTTACCCTGGCTTACGTAACATTAATTGTGTGTATCCATAAGGATAAATTGATATTAATGGCTGTTTCTTAGTCCAAATGTATGGAATGCAGAATATGTTGTTGAAAATAATTGCGAGGCAAAATTTGTAAATTAATTCTTTGGTTTTCTACTCAAATTAATGTTTCTATTTTTTCAAATCTGGTGGATCAATTGGAATTGAAATGTTTAAATCTAACAAATAAGCAGATTTCCATGCTTTAAGAATCCAAATATATGTGTCCAAATTGTAGAAATTTATTTTATTTATTAAGTAAATATACTGAGGAAACAAGAATTTTATTGCACATGAAACGATAATATCGCAAAGTAAATCGTTTTAATATTAAACGAGCGATGTTTAATATCACATAATAATTCACCGGAAACATTTCCCGCGATACATTCTACTTCTAGAACCTTCCTTGCCTTTGTTTCGTTTATTTTCATTTCTTGCACTCGCGCCCTGCATTGTTAGCAAGTGTTGTCCATAAAAATAAAACATATAGCCTTAGAAAACATAAAGCGATACATTTACAATTTCGATAAAAATTTCGAAACGATACTAAATAACATCTGCCCCACATCATATATAAGAAGAAATTCTTCAAACAAGTCAAATAAATCTTACAACAGTTTTATTAAAACAGAAAACATACAATAGAAAGCAATAATCTAATGTTGTCTTGTATGTTTTCTATTGTATCTTGTTTGCTTATTCTTGTATACTTCGTCTGTTTAATTAGGCATATATAGCATGCGCACTAGTTTGAAGGTATAGTACAACGTCTAAACGTCCTGGCTAGTTTGTTATATTGTAGTTTTCTAATAAAAAAAATTCATGATTTACTTACAATTAATAAACGAATTTTAAAAAAATACGGGATTTTTACTAATTCAAACATTTTATATATATTTTAGGGTTTCTGGTCAAATGCACGTAGTAAAATGTGAATAACTTTTAGTCTAGTCTTATATGTGTAATCTTATCTGTCTATTCTTGTCTATCTAGTCTTGTCTGTCTAGTCTTGTCTGTCTAGCCTTGTCTGTCTAGTCTTGTCTGTCTAGTCTTGTCTGTCTAGTCTTGTCTGTCTAGTCGTGTCTGTCTAGTCTTGTCTGTCTAGTCTTGTATGTCTAGTCTTGTCTGTCTAGTCTTGTCTGTCTAGTCTTGTCTGTCTAGTCTTGTCTGTCTAGTCTTGTCTGTCTAGTCTTGTCTGTCTAGTCTTGTCTGTCTAGTCTTGTCTGTCTAGTCTTGTCTGTCTAGTCTTGTCTGTCTAGTCTTGTCTGTCTAGTCTTGTCTGTCTAGTCTTGTCTGTCTAGTCTTGTCTGTCTAGTCTTGTCTGTCTAGTCTTGTCTGTCTAGTCTTGTCTGTCTAGTCTTGTCTGTCTAGTCTTGTCTGTCTAGTCTTGTCTGTCTAGTCTTGTCTGTCTAGTCTTGTCTGTCTAGTCTTGTCTGTCTAGTCTTGTCTGTCTAGTCTTGTCTGTCTAGTCTTGTCTGTCTAGTCTTGTCTGTCTAGTCTTGTCTGTCTAGTCTTGTCTGTCTAGTCTTGTCTGTCTAGTCTTGTCTGTCTAGTCTTGTCTGTCTAGTCTTGTCTGTCTAGTCTTGTCTGTCTAGTCTTGTCTGTCTAGTCTTGTCTGTCTAGTCTTGTCTGTCTAGTCTTGTCTGTCTAGTCTTGTCTGTCTAGTCTTGTCTGTCTAGTCTTGTCTGTCTAGTCTTGTCTGTCTAGTCTTGTCTGTCTAGTCTTGTCTGTCTAGTCTTGTCTGTCTAGTCTTGTCTGTCTAGTCTTGTCTGTCTAGTCTTGTCTGTCTAGTCTTGTCTGTCTAGTCTTGTCTGTCTAGTCTTGTCTGTCTAGTCTTGTCTGTCTAGTCTTGTCTGTCTAGTCTTGTCTGTCTAGTCTTGTCTGTCTAGTCTTGTCTGTCTAGTCTTGTCTGTCTAGTCTTGTCTGTCTACGCTTGTCTGACTAATCTTGTCTGCCTAGTCTTGTCTTGTCTATTCTCGTCTGTCTGGTTTTATCTGCCAAACCTCTTCGGTCTTGTTTAGATAGTCTAGTCTTTTTTTCTTGTCTTGCCTATATAGTCTTGTGTGCCTAGTTTTGTCTGTCTAGCCTTGTGTATCTAGTTTTATCTGTCTAGATTTGTATGCATAATATTATCTCTCTGGAATATTGATTATACTGTTGAATTCCCTTTTGTGTTTTGTTTGGTTTAAAAAATAGAATGTTTGCTAAATTTACCTCGGCTCCCGTGAGTGTTCTGTCGTTTGCACTGCGGACGTGACAATGCAAGTATGCAGTTGCTCCCAGCTGTACTGTGACATTAGTAACGGTGTTGTTGTGATCGTTGACAGAGTTTTCAGCTTTGGCGTAGTCCTCGAAGTTGGGATACCACAGTTGGCGCCATTCTGGGAACTTCTGCATGTCTCGCCTCCCTGCAAAACAAACACATGTTTAATATCTAAATCTTGGAGCGCCGAAACTATTAACAATCTCGGAAATTTATTGTAAACTGAAACTAGTTAGATAGTTAGATATTTTGATACGTTTTGTGTTTGTATTAAACTTGGTTCCTGAATCTTTATTCATTATTTTGAATTATTCCGGATTTCAAGAAAAAGTTAAAAAAAGAACGAAAAGTGACGTCAGTGACATTGTAAGGACACCGAAGTCACGAGCATATTGGAAAAAAATAGTTAAAAACGTAAAAGTCGTCTGGAAAATTGAATCAACAACAACAACTGAAAATCGATTTGATCCTGAGGGACAGTGATTCTAGGAATAAAAGCCCAGCCATTATAGCAGATAAATGGCAAATAGCATCAATAGATCTTTCAGTCGCCTCAAAGACTGAACCCCCACATTAATACAATCAAGTGTAGTCTATCGTACCTATACCGTGTGCTGAGTGTGAGCTGGTATACGTTGGTCAGACCGGCCAAAGATTGTCCTCCAGACTGGCCAATCACAGAAGTGATTGCAGACTAAGACTTGAGCCTTAGCAATACATTGTAATGACAAGGACCATAGGGTCAATTATGATGACCTAAAAGTTGTTGCAACGGAGCCACGTCTATCTAAGAGACTCTTCTTAGAAATGTGTTTTATTTATAACGCCGGTGCAGCCATGAACTCAAGAAAAGACATGGATGGTTTGAGAAATATGTACGCTTGGCTTATGACTTGGGCGACGTCTAGACATAGTTGATTGGATGGGTAGTTTTCTGTTTTGCTATATATTTTCTATTTTTGCTGCAGTTTTGTGTTCTCTAGTGATTGCACCTGTTAGACAATTTCTTTAATTGGTGTCGTTGTGCTCCTTGTTTCTAGGAAGATCTTAATATTTTCCTTATTACTTTGGTTTATAGGTAAACTGCTGCGTAGTTCTTGATTCAATTTTCCAGACGATTTTTACGTCTTTAATTTTTTTTTCCAGTGTGCTCGTGACTTCGGTGTTCTTCCAATGTCACTGACGTCACTATCGTTCCCAATGCGCACCTTCGCCGTTTTTTTCAACTTTAATTTATTTTAATAATTAAATTGTTCATGACGCAATCTTGGCTCGATTTACACTAGTTGTTATGTAATCTACAACTTTTTTGTCAACGTTATATGATGTTACACGTCCTAATAATTTGTTTATCAACTTCTTTCTAAGAAATTAAAAAAATCTTTTACTTTGTCTTTTGTGGTTTCTGTAACAATTTTGTATGTCTTGAAAAAGATTTAATTAATAAGAAAATAGTGAATATCAGTGTTCCCCCTAAGCTGTGCGCGTGTGCGCGCGCACGTAGATTTTAGACAGCGCATTTGATAAATACTGACGCACACATTTTTTTCGTGCAGAAAATAAAATTGCACCTGCATATGTAGTCTATATAAGAAACATTGTAATTGATAATTTATTGTTGGCAATTAAAATGAACATATCTTTACTTTCGGTTCGAGAAATAAATAACCACATGGCAAAATATATTTAGTCCAGCCATCTAGGCATCACCCCAGAATCTAAATCCTTTATTTTAGCATTATCCTTCACAATCCTTCATTTTAGCATTACAAATGTTGTCTCAGAAGTCACATATGCCGGCATGTTAGTGTCTTTAGATATTCAAGGTCAAAGGTCAAAAAATCTGTTTTTGTTTTAAATATCTCGTTTTGTCTGCCTTTTATCGTATTTGCATTTATTATGGAAGTTATTATGGAAAATATTTTCCTTTTAATGTTGTTTTGCTATTAATATTATTGTTTTTGTTATTATTATTAGTCTTCTTCCGGTTGACTAGCAGTTTCAGACTTATTCTCATCTTCACTCTCCTCGTTATCATTGACATTAATTGTCATATCTCCTCGTTATCATTGACATTAATTTCAGGGTCATATGCATTGTCTTGTAGATTGTAGATTGTAGATTATGTAGATTATGCATTGTCTTCATCAACATCTGAAGGATATGATGATGCATTGAGGCATGCATTTCCATTGCATAGACCACAAGCTAAAGCACATTGCATCCGTAACTTATGACATTCACAACGCGAACCACTAATATTCCTGAACTTGCAAAATATTGAAGTGAGTAGTTCATCTGGTGCAGTTGGTAATAGTGTTGTTACTGGCGTTACGCTTTCATTTTGAAGTACCCAACCCCATTCCTGTTGTTGTAAATCATTGCCTAACTAAGTTTGAATTTGGTACTAGACACGTTTGATGTGTTGATGAAACTGCTGCACTAGTTGATGGTTGAGGTGATAACTTCACAGGTTTATATAATTTGGATGATTTAATAAACTATGTGTATCGAAAGTAATCGATGTTGCCCTCAGATTTTGACTGCCAAGGAAACTCGAGTTCCATTTTCATATAATGTTGGCAAAGCACACTTTTCTTCTTGAAATACTTGAGCCTCCAAATAAGATAATATTTCCAATGTTGCTTTCCAAAAGATAGCAGACGTCGTGTCACAACTTCTGAATGCGTGTAAAAATAAAATATGTTCTTTACAACGGGGATATTTATCAAAACTTTTATTATAGTTGTGTTTATACACAACCATGTAGTTATGTTTTAACTTTTATTATAGTTGTGTTTCAACGTTGCCTTTTTTTAGTAAATTTTGCAATTTTTTTTAAATAAATTTCTGGTTCATATGATTTAGTACGTCCAGTTAAAATTACTAATAAATCTATGTCCTCACCTATGATGACAGCAATTCTTTGTTGTTCTGATTTTAGTTTCGACAATAAAGAGCATCATCAGCATCGTCTCTGGATACTTTCGTAGCGATATTAGCAATTTTCAATCTCTCAACGAGCATGTAGAATGGGTTTTCTTTATTAAGTCGCTTTGATAATAAAAATTCTTGGCCGATGGGAACTACCAATGTTTCATAAAAAGGAACTTCATACGACTTTGAAAGAGCGCCTGTTCTCTTTAGTTGTTAAAATATTATTTTTATCATTGTCTGAACATACATAAAATACGACTACAATATTAAATATAGAACCATAATGTGTTTGTAAATATTTAATATATTTATCTACAGCAGAGAAAGCTTCTTCTTTTGTTCATACGACGCGGTTCAGAAGAAATCCACCATCAACAATGTATTTAATATTACCATAGAATTGGTACCATAGCATACTCTGATATAAAGATGATTTCGTGGTTTTTCTCATGCCATTGTTATCAAATAAAGATGTCAGATACGGGCTGAGTTCATATTGAAGATATTCTTGAAGGTTACTTTCGGTATAATACATTGGGATTCAGGATTAAGGCTGAGCGCTTCACACTCTACGTCCTCTACTCGAAAACAGCTCGACGTACAAAAAAAGGTTTCAGATGAAATGTGTACAGAATTTTATTCTCTACAACTTTTATAATAAATGCAAATATGATTACGGCAGAGAAAACGAGATATTCTCAAAAAACTGATTTTTGCAACCTTTGACCTTGAATATCTAAGGATGCTCACATGTTGGTTATTATGATTTTTGAGACATTTGTAATGCTAATATAAAGGTCTATACAAAAATTTTCTTCAGCTAGATTACGAGATTGACCACTTTATTTGACTCAGATGACTGGATTAGTTCATATTCCAGAAAGTTGGCGTAGTAAAAGCAATGCGTTTTCATTTTTGGAAGTTGTGAAGACTGTTGAAAAAACTGAAATATTAAATGAAATGGCACATTTTCATACTTTAATTGTTGATGAAAACACAGACATTTCAACAACCAAATGTTTAATTTTATATCTTCAGTTTAGAACGTCTGATCAATATAAAACTGTTTTCAGTGTGATAAAACATTGAATTTGAAATAAATTGAGAACATTTGTCTTCAATTTTAGAATAATTCAGTGTTTTATGACAAATTTTTCAACACCGTGAATTAACATCCGCAGATGCTTTACAATTTGCTCATGCAAGAATTAATAAAATCAAGGAAAATTATCTTGGAAATTATCATGGTGCAATAAAATAAGCGTCATTTAAAAAATGCTACCCTCACGTGGAAGTCACCTTGTCGCGGTGTGAGGGCTTAGTTTCGCAACATACCGTTGGACGTCACGACTGGAACAACTCCGGTCGGGGCGTTCGGCGGAGGGCGAAAAACCAAGAACTTCCAAACCCTTAATCCCAAGGTGTCATGCGACCCGTGCCAAAGGGACTGGTTGATGGCCAAGGGCAACCGGCCATCGCTTACGGAGCCCCTCTGACACCTGGCGACCTCAGAGGGTATCCAGCCTTACCACTATCAAGCGGGGCTCTGATGTGGTGGACCTTTAGTTCCCTTGCGACTCGTGGGATTTATATGAATTCCAAAAGTAAAAATAATCCATGTGTACGGGACCTAACCGACACAGAGAACAAGGAAGTCAGCCCGGATTCCCGGGAAGACGACCTTGACCTCACACTCGTAGACATGAGCAGTCCAGCCATGTCTACAGAGGCAGAGGTAGATGTTCTTGTAGGGACAGAGGAGGACTTGCCGCCTCCTGTCACAAAACAAGAATGACCAGCAGGCGCACCAAAATAGCCCAAGTGAACATCCATCATGCCAAAGCAGCTTCAGCTGTGATGGCTAGGATGTTCACCAAGCAGCACCTAGGGCTAGCGCTGCTTCAAGAACCCTGGACCTACGGAGGTAAGATCAGAGGCCTTAGCAACAGGGAATGTCAGTTGGTATGGGACAGCCGTGAGGTCTCCCCTAGAACTTGCATTATGGTAAGAAATGGCATAAATTACTTATGTCTTTCAGAATTTGTAACGCGGGATTTAGTACCGATTCAGGCCCTCATCAAGATCGAGGGTCTCCACCGCGAAGTGGTGATCGCATCAGCATACTTCCCTGGCGATGGTAACAGCATACCACCCATTGAAGTACAAAAGCTGGTGGAACACTGTATTAGGAGAAGGCTGCCACTCATCCTGGGATGTGACGCGAACGCACACAATGAGATGTGGGGCAGCACGGACACTAATAAGAGGGGTGAGTACCTTTTAGAATACCTCATTAAAGAGAACTTAATTGTGTACAACGTTGGGAACACACCAACATTTGTCACTAAAGTCAGAAATGAGGTACTGGATATTACGGTAGGTAGCGCTAACGTAAGTAAACTAATTAAAAAGTGGAGGGTTTCAAGTGAACCCTCAATGTCAGATCATAGGATCATAGAGTTTGAGCTGGAAGCAGCGAGTGAGAAAAACACCCCCATTCGAAACCCCAGACAAACTGTATGGCCTATGTTTAGTTCCCAACTAAAAGAAAACCTAGAGCAGGTGACAGTGCGGGGTAGTATCAAACACTACACCGTGCTGGAGCAGGCTGTAGGAGAAATAAATGTAGCAATCACCACGGCATTTGAATCCAGTTGCCCGGTAAAAACCGTGAAGGAGCATAAGGACGAAAAATGGTGGAACAAAAATTTGTCTACATTAAGAGCAAAAGTACGTAGGCTTTTCAACAAAGCCAAGCAATACGGAAATTGGCTAGAATACTCTGAGGTGCTTACCACCTACAACAAAGAGATCAGAAGGGCAAAAAGGGAAAACTTTAGGACCTTCTGTGAAAACATAGAATCCACGCCGGTGGCAGCTAGACTGCACAAAGCACTAGCGAAAGATAGAGTGGAAATGACAACCACTCTCAAGAAACCGGATGGGACCTTCACGGAGGATGAAGAGCAAAGAGCTCTCCTCCTACTAGAAACCCATTTTCCGGGATGTAGAGGATACAGGGAGACCGAGGGATTGATGCAACCACGGAAACCAAGTCGGGCCGACTGGAAGAGGGCAACGTCCATCTGTACGGAAAACCGAATCAGATGGGCTATCGGCACTTTCCAGCCTTTTAAGGCCCCAGGTTTGGACGGACGAGTTCCTGCCTTCCTACAAAAGGGAGAGAGAGAACTAATGCCGTATCTTCTAAATATCTTTAGAAGTAGCTTAGCGCTCGGATATATACCGGAGCTATGGAGAAGGGCTAAGGTGGTATTTATACCGAAGGTGGGGAAGAAAGACACCACTCAACCGAAGTCATTTAGACCCATCAGTCTAAAATCTTTTATGTTAAAGACAATGGAGAAGGTGATTGATAATTACCTTAGGACTATAGTGCGGGCAGGTACACGACTACACAAGAGTCAGCATGCTTACAGAGCAGGGAAATCCATAGAAACCGCCCTGTATCAGCTGACAAACGAAATAGAAGCAGCACTAGAGACAAAGGAAGTAGCGATATGTGCCTTCTTGGAGATAGAGGGAGCTTTTGACAACACGTCACACGAGGCTGTCAGGGCGGCCCTTGAAAGAAGGAATATCCACAGCACTATCTCAAAGTGGATGGGAGAAATGCTGAGAACTAGAACGGCGAAGACACAAGTGGGAAAAGACACCATTAAGATCTCCACAACTCGAGGGTGCCCACAGGGAGGTGTACTATCACCGCTAATGTGGAGCCTGGTTGTTGATGAACTACTGGTTAGACTAAACGACCTAGACATCAAATGTCAAGGTTACGCCGATGACATAGTCATAATGGCTAGAGGGAAATTTGAGGGAACGCTCTGTGAAATTGTTCAGAGAGGCCTCAATGTAACTAGTAGATGGTGTCAAACAGTGGGACTGAAACTCAACCCGAGCAAAACCACGGTGATACCATTTACTAGAAGGAGAAAACTAAACTGCCTACATCCCATACTCATAGATGGGAAGGCAGTAGAATACCAACATGAGATAAGGTATCTGGGTATCACACTAGATAGCAAACTCCTATGGAATAGACACGCTGAGGCAGTGGTAGGTAAAGCCAAACGCGCCCTAATGGTGTGCAGAAATCTGGCAGGAAAAACGTGGGGTTGTAACCCCACTATCCTGCGATGGATGTACACCATGATAGTGAGACCTGCAATCACTTATGGCGCAGTTGCGTGGGGAAGAAGTTGCGTAGAATCAAGCTGGCCTCTATGTGGAAACAGCTTGAGAAGAGTCAAAGACTGGCGTGTGTCTGCATCACGGGGGCGATGGGTTCGTGTCCGATAGCAGCTTTGGAGCTGCTGCTGGATCTGACTCCGCAGCACCTTAAGGTGGAGAGCGCCAGATCGGCGATCGTAAGATTCAGCAAGGAAGGAATGGGCAGAGGTAAAATAATCGGGAGCAGAGACCGAAACAGCCTCGCTGCCAAGATCCCCTGGCTGGAAGTACCAAAAGACGAAATAGTATGCAAATACCACTTCGAGAAAAACTACACAGCAATGTGTAGTAGTAAAGCCGATTGGAGCGACGAATCCTCAGCATACCACATAGAGCAAAATGCCATCAAGTGGTAAACAGATGGTTCGAAGACAAAGGAAGGCACTGGTGCAGGAGTGTTTGGACCTCGTACCAGATACTTCGAATCCATGGGAACATCCCCAAGTATCTTCCAAGCAGAGGTACACGCAATCGAAAGATGTGCACAGTTTAACCTCGACAGGAATTACCGCAAAAAACGAATTGCTATCCTGTCAGATAGCCAAGCAGCCATCAAGGCCATTAGCTCATACACCATCAGATCCAAACTGGTATGGGACTGTGTGGGGAAGCTGAACAAGCTTGGCAGGGATAATAAAGTAACGCTATACTGGGTACCAGGACACATTGGTATAGACGGAAACGAAGAAGCCGATCACCTAGCAAACAAGGGATCCAGTAGCCCCTTTATAGGTCCGGAACCCTTTTGTGGTATGAGCGTGAACACCATCCGCAAAAGTTTAGATGAAGAAATAAGAGGAAAATGGATGAAAACCTGGAAAAAACTTCCAGGGCTAAGGCAATCCAAAGTGATGCTGGGATCTTTTAACCAGAAGAGAACGGGAGCTTGCCTGAAACTAAGCAGGAACAAGCTCAGAATTCTGACAGGAGCCCTGACGGGACACTGCAGACTTAGGAAACATCTCAAGGCCTAGAGGAGGATGATGGATGCAGATTCTGTGGCTTAGCAGAGGAAACCCCCATACATATGTTCAAAGACTGCAGAGCATTACTCCGCAAGAGACAGATGTACCTTGGGGCTCACTGCTTGAACACAGAGGAGCTGCAGGCCTTGAATCCCACCCAGATCCTGAGATTCCTAAAGGAATCAGGATTAGAGGAGGCGCTCTAAATGGGTAAGTACACCAACACTTGGAGGAGGAGGGTGGGGTACAATAGATCTATAAAAGTCTATAAGACTATAGAAGACTATACAAGTCGTCACCACCATATATACAATCTACAATCTAAAAAATGCTAATGATTTAAATATAACTATTAAAACAGATAATATGTTTCCAACGGATGAAGTAGAAGATTGGATATCATTTGATGGATGGATGGATGACCATATTTTAATGATGGTTTAGAATCCTAGAAAAACGAAACAAAGAAATATATTGCATGAAAACCCTATGCTGATAAGAGTAAAACCATATATGAATGACGGAAACAATGTAAATTTAAGTAAAGTCTATATAGAGTGGTTAAAACCAAAAGACAGGAGAGACAGGTATAAAATAAGAGCCATTAAAAAAAATATAATCTATAATTCAAAAATTGTTCAATAATAAGTAATTGTGAATTCTTGTTTTTGTTTGTTTGTTTTGCAAATGTGTTAATTGAAAAATTTATTAAATTAAATTTTCTTATTTTCCATTTGAATGGAAATGGGAAGCCACAGTAATCAGCTAAATTCTGTCTTCACGAGCTAATGATTTGACTTGATTTTAAAGTAGTTTTTGCATGTCAGTGCGAATAAATCGGTACAAAATTTAGTTGAATATTATTTATTATTATTGTATTTTTTTATTATATGCGCTTTTTTAATTGCACACATAATTTTTATTTTGAAAAAAATTGCACACACTTAAAAAAGTGCGCACACAGGTTACAAAAAATTAGAGGCAACATTGGCATATATATATATATATATATATATATATATATATATATATATATATATATATATATATATATATATATATATATATATATATGTATATATATATATATATATATATATATATATATATATATATACGTACAAGATGAAACTATAACATATTTGTTGTACGTTTAAGTATACTAAGTAGTAGTTTGTGTTATTTTAGAGTTGTAGTAAAAATAAGGAGCATCTGTTTTGAGTGCTGAAATTTATGCTATATATAGCGGAACAAGGCAGAAAGTACAAGCTCTTCAGTGTAATATTAAGAACACTTCATTAGTACATACAAGATAAGTTGGAAAGTTTATGAAATTAACGTGAACAATATCTGCTATTTAAAGTTTTCGACTTTAAGGTTTTTCCTTGTTACTTCTGTTTGTAAAGCTATTCTAGTTTGTATTTATAATCTAAAAAGGTATTTTCAGAAAGTTACTTTAGAATATTCAGTTTCTGAAATTGTAACATTTCCTATACAAATTAAATTATATTTAGGAAATTATATTTATTGAATAGGGAATTAATTGTCAGGAAATTTATTTAAAACACATACAATAAAGGTTTATTGAATGCTTGTTAACAAAAGATCTGGTGTTCAAAGAATTAATACTTTCAATTCGACTTAGACAGAACTAATAGATCTGTTTAAATATACTATATAAACTGAATAAAGTCGGAACACAGCCTGAATATATAAATATATTCAACCTTTCCGGAGCTCTAAAATATTGTCGAGCCTTTTTCGGACTACCAAAAAAAATCTCAAGTGAAATTTTCCAGTTATTTACAAGGTTTCAGTCCACATTCGTGGCACTCAAGAAAAACCATAAAAATAAAATTGTTTTTTAAGATCATGTCTTTCCATTAACTAAGTGAATAGCCATCTGCAGACGCGTTTCAAGATTTATCCCTCATCAGTGCAGCTTTGCTTTTATGATTATTATTATTTTATAGTCTGTGTAGTTTTGTATTTTAAGTTAAATTTGTCTAGAATGTTTAACCTAGTATGTCTTGATTACAGAACTAATGCAGGATGTCGCTGGCCAAAGAACGAGGAAGACATCACCATAATTAATAAAAATTGTGAATGGTGCCGGACATTTAATGCAAACTGCGCAAAAATAATGACATTTAGAGTTTAAGACTAAATTACTATTATTAAATTGTACCGGAGACTGAGGAGACGATTTCTTATTACTAATCCACACCACCGGAGACAATTGAAAAGCAAATTCTTCATTTTTCATTCTAGTTTTTTTATGTTTGATGGCACCTGGATCCCAAACTTGTAAGATACGTCACTTCGCATGAGTAATAAAAAAAAATATTGTTTGCAACACGGGCGGTATTGTCAATATAGTCCTTTCCGTTCGAGCGCCCAATTTCGCTCTGTTGACCAATTGACATTCTCTCTCTCAATAAGTCTAATAAAATTAGACTTATTGATCAAATTTAGGCAGGCTACGTAATACGAGGCGGTGGTGGCCTAGTAGTCAAGGTGTCCGACGACGGAGCCACAAGTCCCAGGTTCAAATTCTATGTATGGAAAAAGTAAGCTACCGTTCTTCTGTAGATGGCAAAGTCATCACAGTAAAAGTCTGCTACGAAACCTCCCCTAATAGTGGCTCGCCACCCACGTTAAAGACTGTAAGAGCTCCCTACACTTGTGTCTAAGATCAAGATCAAGGTACAGGTCCTAATTAAGACTGTAGAATCTTTAGATAGATAGATAGATGTAATTGATACAGATCAGCCCTGTCTCCCTTGCCCTGTCTCCTCTGCAGTTTGCACCCCAGTGATACCTTGTCTTAGTATCCGTTCGACATATACGACAGGCTCTTCTTTGGCCTCATCCAGTACCTCCTCCAAACCTAACCTAACCTTTTTTTTTTTTATTTGACGTCATCCAAGCACACCGGAACGAAACAGCGTATGACATCGGCGTGCTGGTTATAATAAAATATTATTTAGTATACACTATATTACTAACTATATATATATATATATATATATATATATATATATATATATATATATATATATATATATAACTAACTAGAGTTCATTTGTTGTGCCATTTTTTCTCGTCTTCTTCTTTTGTGCTGATAATGAATTTGACAAGTTTGTGTATCTTGTCCCAGTTTTCCTTGCTCTCTAACATGTAGTCTATAACACTTCTGGGTTCGAAGCTTTTGTCTATATTTGATTTTTGGAGTTCCCTTTCTGTGGTCCATCTACAGCATTCAAATATTGTGTGGGTAACTGAGTCTTCTTCACCGCAATAGTCACACAGATTATCAGGTGATCTTCGTATTTGCTGTAAATAGTCTTTATAGCAGCCATGCCCAGTAAGAAATTGGGTTAGATGGTAATCAATTTCTCCGTGTTTTCTGCTTATCCACGGAACTATTTTGGGTATTAGCAGCCTCGTCCAATGCCCCTTATCTGACGCCCACCAGTTTCTCTGCCATTCATCGTGCAGATTATCTCTAGCAGTTTTCCTGGCATTTTTTCTAGAGCCAGCCTCATATAGGTCCTTTCTCTCTTTGGCCAGTAACTCAAGAGGTGGTATACCAGCAATTACTAGGGCAGCGTCGCCAGACACTGTTTTATATGCGCAGCAAATCCTTAGTGCTAGTTTTCTCTGAACTATCGAGAGTTTATCGATAGATAGCTTAGATGTAAGATGATGTGCCCATATTGGGGCCCCATATAGCATCACTGACTGGACCACACAACTGAGTGCTCTTCGTTTACAGCTCATCTACATGAGTTACATCATTACAGCTCATCTACAGCTCATGAGTTTTTCCATTGCTGCCATTGCTCTCATACCTTTTGCTGCGGCTTCTTTAAGATGGGGAATGAAGGAGAGCCTCTTGTCTATGATAACACCTAGGTATTTTAACGACTCTTTTGGGGCGATGCTAACGTTGTTTATTTGGAACGTTATGAGCAATGTATATGAACGTTACTTGCAGTTTGCAAAGTGGCCCGTCTCTCAGCATTTATAGCATCTCATTATGTCTATCCTCTCCCTAACTCTGCAGTATAACCACCCAATCTTAAGCTTTCCTTTCTCTAGGAGCTTATTTGCCTGTGTTTTGGGAAGAGCTATAGTTGCCGCTTGACTGTTACCATACCCACGTCTAATGTTTTTTTATTTTAATGTCTCCTTCTGTAATACCAAGTGCAGATTTTACCGCGTCTTTTATTTCTTCCATTGTTGTAACGCCATCTATGTTCTTAATATTCAGTAGGGTATTTGTATTACTTGATCGGATATCTATATCTGGAAGTTTTTCTGAGATCAATTGTATCAATTTTTCAGCATTCCCGTCATCCACTTCGAGAAGAAGCTCACCACTTTTCGTTTCTTTTATTCCCGTGACCCGTGTTCCTGATGCTTCTGGGTTGACCTCTTTTTTGACTGTCCTAAGTAGTTCAGCATATGATTTCCCTTTTGATTTTATAAAGACAACCTCTTTCGACTTTTTATCTCGATAATCTTTCTTGTTTTGTTTTTGATTTATTACTTCTGTCCATTTTTGCGCCCCGGGTATTATTTTACCATCTGATATTGCTGGTTCTTGGTGAGAGTATACTCTTATATCAGTATATGTGTTTGCAAAGGTATATTCTATCATTTTTAAAATAGTAGGCCATTCTGCCCCCTTAGGTTTGGCAAAAGCCAATTTCTTCGTGCGGTGAGTTACTGATAGATCTTTCAGCTTTTGCAAGCTATCAAACATCTGTTGGAAGCTGGTGGTTGTGTCAACTGTTTCTTCGCCCGCTTTTTAAACTACCAGTTGATATATGTAGCGATCTGTCGAGCTAATATCTCCATTTTCGGTTGGAGATCCTATGGAATGTCTTACGTATACCACGTTGCCAGGCGTCTTGATCTGTGATTCTAACTCAGTTGGTCTCGTACATAGCATTTGGGGTACTCCATGCACGGGATTCATGTTGTCTGCCACGCACCAGGCCAGGTCCCAATCGAGTGAAGCTAAAAGCATGTCTCCTTTTCCTACTTTAACCCTTTCAAAAGCTGCCGGGGGCCAGTTCTTTTCCGCAACTTCTTGGAATTCTGGGTACGAGTTCCCTCTTTTTATTTCGTAGCATAGTTCTACCAGACTCCTCCTTTCAGATTCAATTGCTTCCGACGGATTTTGGCTAGTTATTTCAGTTTGTGTACTAGTTTCACAAGTTTTTCTAACTTTCTGCTTCCCAATGGACGCCTCTTTAATATCTGAAGCTTCTTGTAGTTTTTCGAATATTTTATTCAATTGGTCTGTTAAAACCCACAGTTCTTCAGTGGTTCTTCTTACGTCTGCATTGTTATTTGCTTTCGCCAGCCATCGGAGGTCCTTTGCTTTCGCAGCTACCTTTTTTATTGTGTTTTTCAGCTCCGTGTCGTTGTATACATATTGTTGCTGCTCGTTTTGGTATGTTCTTTTTCTTTTGGCTGCATGCTCACTTGGAGAAACGTTGCCCTGCGGGTGTTTGCTGCTGTCGATAGCACCTGTAAAGGATGCTGACCGGCGGATAGGTGATGCTCGCCCGTCGCTTGGTGCGATGCTTCCATTTTTTGACGGGGGCGTTCTTTTCAGTGTTTCTTTCTTGAGGAAGGGATTTCCTCCTGTTAATTCTTTCTGGGAATCTTTTGGAGTTTCCATTTTTAAAAACCAAAACAGCCTATAGTTTCCATGGATTAGAATCCAATTTGGACGCTTTAAGTTGTATAGTATGTATTAGTGCTTATTGATTTCCAGAGTATAATTTTAATAAAAAGGTTTTGTTTTGCCAGGAGTTGAAACCGCGCTCTCGGCGTACTAAGCGCGCTCCTAGCAGAAAGAGCCACTAGCTTATATATACTGATCAGTAAATTCACTTATTCTTAGAACTAACAATTGGATATAGAAAGTCGATTAACACTTTTTGTTTTTAGTTTTTGTTTTCTTAATTAACCTAACACTTATGTGAGACTATAATTACACTATGAGAGTCCTGTCTCTTGATATGTACACTTAAATTATGTACACAATTTCTGTACAAGTAAAAAAAAAAACTATACTGATAAAGTACGAGTCCTATCTCTTAACCACAAACTTTGTATCCACGAGGTGGATAAAAAAAAAGTTCACGATAACGAGTCTGTCTCTACATGCATTTGTTACACTAAAACTGAGTCCTATCTCACAACACTAATTTATTAATCCTTACACACAAGGTAACACAGATTAATAACACTATATCTATTATTTATTTTGAATAGTTCACAACGAGTATGCCACTAAGAAACTGCACGGCTCACGGTACAAGCTTCTCCGTCCGCAAGACAGACAAGACTCCCTAACCTAAACCAAAAAAACCTAACCTAACCTTCTCCGTCCGCAAGACAGACAAGACTCCCTAACCTAAACCTAAAAAACCTAACCTAACCTAACCTAACCTATCACTGCTTGTGGAACGTCAGATTTTGGGAGGTAACATTCAAGTAGCAAGAGTTTGATAGTCGGGGTTGTGTAGTCCCTCTTCTATCTCATTTAACTTTTCCTGCAACACATTATATCATTCTTTCCTCTATCTCAATTTCCACCATTTTAATCATTCTATCAATTTCCACACACGAACAGCCTCTATTTTCATACATTTTCCTTTTCTCATTGAACGATTTAGTTTCCCTAGTATTATCTATACCTTATTTCCTAACAGATTAACCCTACATCGGGTGCATTGGATCTATGAGATCCAACACAGTCTTATCACACACAGCCGTCTCATTAGGTATGCCGAGCCGACTGGTCATTTCAGTTGCTGTTCGTTTCTAATGTGTCTTTAGTGATGTCTAGTTAGTTTACTATTTGACCTTTGCCTGTTTACTATTTGACCTTTGCCTGTGTACTCATTAGACAAAAACATCTGCTGCTATCTTGTTCTGCTTTTCACACATCTTTTTTCCCTTTTTTGCTGTAAGTATATATAGTCCTAGAATAGTCCTATATCCACGAGTAAAGTCCAATTAAAAACAGTCTCGAAAACTTCTTCCTTACATCATTTTATTTAGACAGCATGTCCATACCGAATAATGTGTGAATATTGTTTGAAGTAAAAGATCTGGTCGTTTGCGAAGTTTGCCTAATGTAGTTACTTAATACATGTAAAGGAAACTTCAGCTATTTAGTGGCATGAAAGGCCAGTCAGGGCGTTTGGATGTTTTTCAATAAATTATTCCTACAAAGTGATGCATAAGTAAGGAACTTGGTGGCAACTATATTATTTAGTAGTCTATAGTAAAGTGTATGTATCAAAGTTGACGATATTTCTTCGATCTAGCATCAGGTATAGAAGAAAGTAAAGATATTTAAAATGCACACTGTTCAGGTCAATTACTGATGTTCTATTCCATTTCTTTGGTGTAATCATTAATTAGAGTTATTTATCTTATGAAGATGTTATGGAATGATGTAAGGAATTGTATTGAATAAACAACATTTAAAAAAACTGTTGGCAGCTTTTAAACCAGAGGAAATCTGTGTGTTATATAATTAATTATTCGGATTTAACAAATCGAAGATAGAAAGTAAATTCAGCAGGAATTAAAGAGTATCTTTCATAGTTTTAGTTTTCTCAACTTTATAATCATTTAAAAAATATGCACAAATATTTGAATATTATTAAAAATATATTTCTCGAATTAAATCTATTATTAACATTTGATTATATGTGTAGAGCAAGGAATTGTGTTCAAACTAAATACAGGTAGCCAGACTAGACCAGGAAGGTACTATATTTTCAGAGAAGACAGAATTTCAGAGAGGACACTTGGCAGACAAGACGAATAATATGGTTGTACGTTCCTGAATAAATTACGATTAATTTAGTATATACGATTACAAGTGACCTAATCCAACCAAGATAAATGACAACATTACATACAAAATTCATTATTTAGTATGTGTTTATTTACTATACCAAATTGTTTTTTAAAATAAATTTAAATCTATCTATCTTAAAATCTATCTCTTAAAAATGTATCCCTTTAAATCTTTGGTTTTTTGTATGCATTTTTATTTCATAAATATATAAGCGTAACTTTCCTGCGAAAACTTTTGATGTTTTATATAATATGAAAAAAAAATTACGTAATATACATCGGTGCGACAAAACTTGTATGAAACTGAAAAAACCCTAAATATATATAAAATTGAAAAAAAATGTAAGAAAACTGTAAAATGAACACCCAACCCGCGATAATTTATTTGACTTTCTAACTTTACCCCACACAAAATATATAAAAAATTGTAGGTATATAAAACAAAACTTTTAACACAACGCCCTACATACTAACACTAAATAATACTTTTTACTTTAGTCGCCTTCGGCAACGATTTTTCCAAAGATACAAGTAATTAGAAACGTAGAAACTTTTTAAACAACTATCAACAAAGTTATGATCTGCACACTGCACGTGCAACCGACCCGGCAAACGGATTTAAACTTACTATTGGACGTGCGTTGCGTTGAGCCTTAACTCACGATGTATCAGAAGATGCTTCAAAAGAATTGTAATTCATATCATCAAAGAAGTATTATAAGAAATTTTATTGACTTGTTCATATAATCCAATATTATGACACGAATGGAAATAAATCAATATTTTAGCATAGAGCATCTGGGTGGTCTGTAGAGTTTCTAAATATCCGCACTTATTCAAAACCGCGGTTTTCGGTTTTTGAAAATTTAAAAACCGCGGTTTCGGTTCTTAAGAACTTTTGATAGTAGTGTCTGATATTTAAACGAGATCTTAGTTTTGTACAAAAGTTGGCGCTTAGGGAAAGTGATCTTCCGGAGTAGGTGGATGTAGCTTTACTTGTAGAGAGCACTTGAAACAAAATATTTAATCTGTTTGTTCTCTCAGAAGTTCTTTTATATTTAGCAAACCGCAAACGAAAATAATTTTCAAGTTTTTTTACGATTTTAAAATTACTTTTAATTTCAGCATCTTCTTTGACGTAATACTCATTATCCACATTTTATACGTGCGATTCTTCAGGAAATAAATCTTCATCTTCACTGCTGCAGCTGTTTACTACTCGAGATGATTTCTTGTAAAAAGTCTTACATACAGCGAGATGAATTGTATGGTTAATGCAAATTTTTGGTTCAGCAGGACAATTTGTACCATTTTGTTATTTACCCGGGCATCGTCATGTGTAGTATCTAACTCAATAATAATCCCACGATAATAAATCCCACGATCAATCAAACTTTGAGGTTTTTGCGACCAGAAATTGAAAACCCTGTTGAAATCGCTCAATAACTAACGCCGCGACGGCCCGTAAAAGTTAGATCTATTGAGGATTGGTTGCATTTGTTTTTTCGAAATGTCGCAACTGCCGCAACAAATTCGACGTTTTCTTAGAATAAAACGTGGTCGGAAAGCGAGATTTAAAACCGCGTTGCGAAATCTTTGACACCGGCGTCGCAACACCACCGCACAGTTCAATTTCACAATGCGGCTGCTGGTTTTTCCGGCGCAGTTCTCGTAATTTTCAAGCTGGCGCAACAAGTTTGACGTTTTCTTGAAGGGAAAGCTTGTCAGGAAGCGGTAGTGAAAACCGCGTTGCAAAATCTTCGACAGCGGCGTCGCAACTTCGCCGCAAAGTTCAACTTGCTAATCTAGGTAGAATTGCCGGAACTCGCGGTGGTTTTTCCGCTGTAGTTTTCGCAATTTTGCGGATAGGGAAACAAATTTGATGTTTTGCTGGCGGAAAAGCTTGTTGTAAAGCGCTGTTAAAAACCGCGTTGCGAAATTTTTGACAACAGCGTCGCGACGTCATCGCGAACTTCAACTTTCTATCCAACTCACCCACAATATCATTTCTGAAACTGATACTAAATGAATCTAAATGTTTTTCAACACTTATTACGATAATATTTGCAGAACAAGTTCCTTCAATTCGCAGAAAGCCGAAGTTGTAATAAAAATTGTTTTCTCTATGAATATTAATGTTTAAGTATCTTCGGCGTCTCAAACTAGTCCACTCATCTAGCGTAATACTAATTTTTTGTCCATTTGATTTTAATTCTTGAAACTTTAAAATCATTTCCTTCTTTCTTTTTTCGTATTCCTCTTGAATTAAGGTCCACACCTAAAGAACACTTTGGCAAGATTTGGCTGGGAAACCCGCCCGCTATTGCTTTCCGAATAAATGCAGATTTTGAAATTGTTCGAACACATATACCATCGATGGTTGCCATTTTTGCAACAACAGTTTGCAATGTTTGAAAGAGCACTAACTCAATGTATTTTATTTTTATTTATCTTCAGATTCTTTATCTTCAGAACTTCGAAAACTGCGTTTTTTATGACGGTTATGCGGTTTCGGTTTTGCACAGAAAACCGCGGTTTTGCGGTTCGGATATATCCGAACCACAAACCCTAGTGGTCTGTTTAGTCTGGTCTGCCTAAATTTGACGATCTAGACCGAAAATCGAATCAAAATCGAAATAAATTCTTGTACCTAATGTCTTGTACCTATAGTTTTAACGAGTCAGCTATTAATATTAATTTTTATTTTTTAATCTGATTGACTTATCTGGTCAATCTTATTTGCCTGTATAGTCTTGTCTGTATAATCTTGTCTGTATTCACTTGTTTGTCCAGTTCTAATTGTCAAGTTCTGAACATATCCAGGGGCTGATATTCAGTCAGATCACAATCCGGTGGTGGGAGTTTTCATTGTAACAATGAAGATCATGAGAAATAAAACCGTTAACAAATATGATCTACGCAAACTGAAAGACCCATCGATAACGAGTGATGTGGAAAAATATCTTCACAACAAATGCAGGTCATTACAGGACGGGCAAAAATATGAAGAAGTAATTGGAAAGATAAAAAACACCATAAGTAATATCAAAGAAGAATTGGCAAAGCCAAATACTACTAGAAATAAACCGTGGATGACAGACGAAATTTTACAATTAATGGGAACAAAAACAAACCCATGGCGCTACAGCCTAGGGCGGGCCTTGGCCTCCTCCCACAGCCACAATTAATGGGAAGGAGAACAGTATTTAAGAATTAAAACAACATGAGCGAATATAATAACATAAAGAAAAAGATTACTTAGAAACTAGATTACTATTAACTTAATTACTAGAAGATTACTAGAAACTTAAAAGAAACTGCACTGAAATCGAAAACCTACAATCCAAATTCGACAGCTTTAACGTACACCGAAATATTACAGAAATGAGAGGTTAAAGTAGACCAAGAACAACAAACATAATAGATAGTAGATGACGCAGGAAAAATAATCCTCAACACATATAACATCAAAGACAAATGGAAAAGCTATATTGAACAACTGTTCTATGACAATAAACCAGAGCATACTCCTATAGACAATGAGGAAGGTCCAATAATTTTATTAGAAGACGTGAAATCCGCAATAAAGTCGATGAAGGAAGGAAAGACATCCGGACCTGACAACATGCAAGCGGAGTTTCTTAAAATTCTCGAGAAAGAGAACATAAAATGGCTGACTTCATTATTCAACATCTATAACTCCGGCAACATCCCCCAAGAGTGGCTGAAGGCCGAGTTCATCACCCTACCCAAAAAACCTGTTGCAAGAAATGCAAAGGAAGAGTAATGACTTTGCTCCACGAGTACAGTTTTGTAGGTGGTTTTTAATCAGCATACAACAGAATGAACGGTTTCCAGAGTTGATACTTTTTACCGATGAGGCTGCGTTTATAAGGAAAGGAATGTTCGATAGCCACAACATGCACTTTTGGTTTGAAAGAAATCCTCACGCAATACTTGGTAGAGGTTAACAACACAGATTTTTAGTTAATGTTTGGTGTAGGATTGTTAGAAACTATTTGATAGATCCATTTGTGTTGCCGGATCGATTAACGGGTGCGGCTTACACAGATTTTCTGGAAAATGGCTTCCTCAATGGAGTAGACCCAGTCGATGTACAACTGAGACATGTAATGTGGTTTATGCATAGCGGTGAACCATCACATTTTAGTCGCCTGTCCTGTGGCGAAATAAATTAAATAGATGATATAAATGGATAGGCGGTCCGATATGTCCGTCGGACATATCGATAGGTCCGATATGTCCGACGCGCTCCCAAGATCTGAATCCCATGGTTTTTTATGGGGACAACTGAAAACCATGTACGTAACTCCAGTCAGATAACTCGAGAAGCTACTTTCACGTGTAACTGAAGCGTTAGAAATGAAGTTAGAAACATGTCTGCCGTTAATGTACAATAATGTTACAAAATATACTATTTTATGTTTGTAACTGTTATCAATATTAATAATATAAATTCCACCCCATCGCTTGTGTTAATGGTAAAACATTTTTGAAAAGTAAAAATTTGTGTAAAAAGTTAGTTTTCTGTTTATTTTGAATCATAGAATCAGCCCTGAAAGTTTGTCAGTGGAGTTTTGACACACCTGTCTGACTGACCTGTTTTGTAATTATATTCTCATTTATGGTAATTATATTTTAAGTAGGAAATAAATTAAAATATTTATACAGGTGTAATATAATTTCAAATGATATACAGTCGAACTTCCATAACTCGAACTTCTATAACTTTTTTAGAAATTCATGCGTTTAAATAGCATTTTACAAATAAATTAACTTCCATAACTCGATTTTTCCATAGCTCGTAGTAAAAATGTATACAGTGGTAAAAATTTACTTAGAAAATAATCTCTATAACTCCATTTTTTTAATCGCTGCGTACTTTCCAAAATTTATTGTTATTATTGCTTTAATTTATAGTTCTAGTGCTATATATTAATGAAATTTTAGAGTTTAAACATATCCTTTCTTCGTACCTCTGCCGTTACAATTGCAAATATGAGTGCTCAGAGAAGATAACTCAATACGATGTCGTTACGTGACAAAGTGAGGTTGATAAGTGCAGTTGACAAAGGAATTAAAAAGAAATAAGTGATTCCTGAAGACTTTGGGATTCTTCCGAGCACACTTTCTTGAATTATAAGAAACCGCGAAGAAATTCTAAACAAAGCCGAAAATGGTAAACTAATGATGCATACGTTTGAAAAAGTGTACCTAAGAAGACAGAGTTGACTGAGAGTCCCTTCTTCAGACGAAGTGTACCGCGCATTATCTACTTTGGATAGCTTTGTAGGTAAAGATTTTTTTAATGGAAACAAAAAAAAATAATATGTTAATTATAATTATTTTTAATTAATTATAATCATATAACATTATATTAATAATGTATATTTTTTGTTTTGTTTATAAATAAATACATGTATTATATTGAACATTTGTTATATTACGTTATACTTACTTTTTACAATTGAGTGAAAAAGTGAATTTTACTCATTTTGTTATTAAGAATTGCTCTAACTCGAAATTTCTCTAACTCCAATTTTTTTCGTGAACTATGGTAATTCGACTTAAGGTAGTTCGACTGTATTTCGGGTTTCCATATTTTTGGTCAGTCTAGTCTAACTCTGTATGTTTGTTAATATCCGTCTAGCCTGCAAGATGGGTCGAATTGCAAAATGGGTCGAAAAATATCGTCGCATGAGCTCTCTTAAGGATACTGAACTTGCAGAGAGGAAAAAACTGCTACAACAGAAGTGACTACTTTGCAAGTTAGGTAAGGTTTTTTTATAAAATAATTTTTATTAAAATTAGGAATAAAATTGAAGAAAATTCCAAGCAATCAAAAAATATTTGTATCAGTCTGATCTTGTCTAATTGTTCTTGTTGGTTGGTTGTCTTGTTGTTGTCTTGTTTATCAAATTTATTAGTTTTGCTGATCTGTATAAATCATTACACCTCATTATTAATATAAATTAAACATTTTATGTAAATAGATTGTAGAAATTGGCCGGATGGTCAATTAGGAACTAATATATTTACTTAAATCCTTCGTAAACAAGCGTTATATATGGTATTTATTACACTAAATCTAACCCCAATGTTAATATTCTTCATGTTCTTCATTCTCTACTTGCAACATGTAGTTTGCATCAATATTTATTTAGTCTATCAATTTGCATCCTGTTTAAATTGAAAAATATTATTCTTACATTAATTTTGATAATTTTTCGAAGAATGTGCTTTGTTACTTGAAAAGTTACTAAAAATGTTTTTATTTATTATTTTAACTAAAATATTTTAATTAAAACTCCATTAGTGACTTTGGTTTATCGAATATATGTTAAATATATAGTTTTATCATTTCTTGAAAAAAATGTTTATAATTTTTTTGTAGTAAAATTATATGTTGATAATATGCACCTAATCAATATGTAATGTGTTAATGTTAATGTACAATTTAAAATTTAATTTATCACCATATACAAATATAAACCTTATTATATAATTTTAAATTTCAATTTTGAAAAAAATAAATATTTTTTTCTCGCAGAATTTGAGTAACTATTTTTTATAAGATGCTGGATATTTTAGCTTTATTAAATATAAATTAAATGTACTCCATCTTCAGGGAGTATATAGGATGCAATGTTAATACACTATAATCTTGATAATCCGACACATATGAGCCCAAACAATTATCGCCGGATTATCAAATAAAATCCGGATTATCAAGATTCAACGAAAACAATAACAATTTTACATACAAAGAAATATGTATAAACTTAGAACAGATAGTTAGACAATTGTAGAGTGGAGTTAGCTTGGTTAAAATCAAGTTTTCAGAGTTAAAAGCAGGGTGTGCTGGCCAGACCTTCTTCCAAGAACAATGAATGGTGTTGTTTATGACTTTGTTTCTTTTGTGTGCGAGGTTTATACCCGGCGCGGGGCAGCGTAAAGAAAAGACACGTATTTCGGATTAACCAACCGCCGGATTATCAAGCGTATACTTTATTAACATTGCATCCTTTATACTCCCTGAAGGTGGAGTACATTTAATTTAAATTTAATAAAGCCGAAACTAATTCGAAGAAATATATTTTATTCCATTTCTTGAAGTAAATAAGTTTTATCAAAGCAAGACAATAGCAAACATAAATCCTAACTGAAGGTAGCTACTTTAACATGGCGTGTAATGTAAAGTGACCACATATTTATTGAGGCAAAGCGGGACAAATGTGATGAAATGAGAATTATAATTTAGTTATGAAAGCAGATCAATAATTACAAAAAATATGTTTTATCTACTCACACACCAATATGAAAACATTAATAAATACATTATTGTATGTGAAGGATGCCATTATTATAATCGTGCGTAAAAGAATCCAAATCGTGCGAAAAAGTCCAATGTAAATCAAAAGGAGTTTCATTATAATACGATTTCTGTTTTTTGTTACTATGGCACTAAACAACTTGCGTTACTAAACAAGAAAAAATAGAAAACAAATTTTCTGACTTATATTACCTACATTTATTTATTTATTTGTACACAAAATAATACAATTTTAAGATAACACATGTTCAAAGAGTTAATGAGGAAAATACAATTATACAATATACAAAGAAGTACAAGATTCTCTACTCTAGTAGATTGTCTACGGAATTAGCACCTAAGTGACTTAACACTTGTGTTGTGTTACAAAAAAATCTTAATTAATCTATTTTTATATTTGGGTACGGATAGGAATGGTACAAATTTGTGATATAATACGTCTTAGTTTATCTATTGTTGTTCTAATATTTGGATAAATTTAAAATAATTTTCAAAGAAGATTTTTTTTTATTCTCGCGAAAAGGTTTTATGATTTTTTAATTTTTTTATTGTGTTCAGTTTTTTGCAAGGAATTTATAAATCAATATTAGTAGATTTTTCGTTAAAAACTGTCGTAGTTGTTAATATTTATATATTAATTTCCTCATATTTTTGTTAGATAATTAACATAATGGTTCCATCTTAAATTTTGGTCGATAATTATGCCTAAATATTTGACCTCGATTATTTCTTTAATTTCATCTTTCATACTTGGAACTTTAATACTGGAAAAATTAGGTCTGTTTTTTTTGTTATAGAGAAGGCTAGATAGTGTATCTTACTAACGTTAAGTGAAAGACAACATTTACACATCCATTTAATAATTGTTTCCATGGTTGACTGCACATAATTTTTTGTTTCCGACCATGTATTTCCACGGAAGAAAACGAATAATGAAAACCCGAGTAATGAATTTATATATGTTTGAAAAAGTATTGGACCTAGTACAGTTCCTTGGGGTACCTACATTTCTATAATTGTAGTGTCACTTACTGTATCATTTATTTTCACGCTTTGTTTCCGATCAGTTAAGAAACTGCAAAATACATCTAACACTGCACCACGAATACCATAACGCTCCAATACGTTCAGAAGTATTGCGTGATCAACAGTGTTAAATGCCTTTGCCAGGTCTAAAAATACTGCAATGCATTTTTTGTTTTCATCAAGTCCCTCTAATTTTTCTTATTTTGAATCAAGTCACGGCCTCTCAGTCTGGATTTATCTGGCTCTATACATAACTTATCGTTACCATACCATAATCTAAATTAAATCTACTCATTGCGATTAAACCTCGCAACTTATGCACAAAAGCCCTTCTTCACACACTTGTATTATAAACTATTATTTCGCAAATATTATTTTTCGGAAAATGGTTACCAATATATTCATAAGATTTTTCTACATTTCCCATAAAATCTCCTTTTTTTAATGTCACCCAATGAAAATTTCAGAACAATCAGGATTTACTGAAAGAAGTCAGAAATTTTCCACTGCTTGCAATATCTTGAAGAATGAACAGTTCAATTCGAAGATATTAAAAAATCTCATTGGGATTATATTAAAAAATTACATAAAATAAAAAATGCGGGTATTTTAAAAAATCGGCGGGACGCGGGACTGTCGGGACCAAAAAGCGGGACTGTCCCGCCAAAATCTGGACGTGTGGTCACTTTAGTGTAATGCCATACAATAAATAAATAATAATAGCAAAGATGGGTTGTTTCTATTGTATTATATGATAAACGGATGGTCGTCGTTGACTGATACGCAAAGGCTCATTTACACGGATAGAGTAGCCAGGCAAGTAATGGGTAGCGGGTAGAGAAGCTAGTACCCGGTGGAGTAGAGTACTTTAACACGTTGGGAAAGTAACTCTACCAAAGCTATATACTCTACTCAACTCCGCACTCTACCCATATAAACACACATGTTTGAGTAAAGTAACGAGTTGCTTTTATCGTATCTCTCATCGTCGTGTCTGTTCGTTGAATTTTGTCATTCACCATGGTCAACGGCTCTTTAAATTTGTCTGGTGTCATTCTAAAACATTTTTATATTCCAAATCATAATTTTTTCCTGCAGAGAGCATATTCGAATTTTCTGATGAGAGCATTATATACTCTACCAAAGCGATTTTGTAAAAAATTCTTTTGTTTTAATATTAATTTCCACAAAATATGCCGCACAGCGTGTCCTCTACTCTACTGACAACTATCCTCTGTGTAAACACGACCGAACTGAAAATGTGCAGTATGTGTGTAGTGAGGCAAGCCACCGTGACGAGGCAAGTAGAGTAGAGTAGCGGGTAAAGCCCGCTTCTCTACTCTACCCACAACTCTACCCGGGTAAAGTGTTAATATATTTTGGTTGAGTATGCCGTAGTACGAATAAACTATTAACTAATAAAAATAAAGAATTTTAAACAACTACGAAACAACATAAAATAAACATATAAATATATGTTAGTTGATATTCATTTTAAAGATATTCCGAGAGAATAATCTGTGAATATTCTCGTTGAAATCGAACTAAATCAAATCATACCAATAATACGATGTTACAAACGTTTTTACAAAAGTTCGGTCATTTATCGAAGGAATGTAAATATTAATTGACGTTCCCCAGATGTGCTGAAAATCTAAGCGAAATTGAATGTAAATCAAACTGTGTAATAGCGAACGAAAAATCCAATCTTCAAACTACCCACCGATCACGAAGTAGTAAAAACTGCCGCACATTAAGTCGGGTAGCACAGAAAAAAGATTTAACAATTCTGCAGAATCAATGATAGATAAATGTGTCTATCCTAAAGTACGTACGAATATATCTAATTTCATCATCTATTCAAATTGTCAGGGTTTACTCAATAATAAAGATTAACTTGAACTTTACTTACAAGAGACACAGGGAGCATTGTTTACTTTATTAAAACACACCCCTCACTTTGCAGTAAGATCTCAAATAAAGAAGTAGTAGAAAAAAGTACACTGTAGAAATTACAGCATAAATAGTAACGTTACGAATCGGTCCTTACGAATACAAACTTGTAAAAAGTGCAGTTGCATATTGTAATTTTTAACTTATTTACTAATAAAAATCTTACAATTCCAACCTGTGAATTTTACAGATTGGAAAAGTACTTTTAGTTAAATGGAAAGTTAAAATATTCTTTACTAATTATTTTGTAACTTTTCATCATATAATATGTATTCATTATTAGTCCAAACTGTAAAAATTACGATTTTTTTCTGATGGATTTATTACTTCATAATATAATATTTCTTATTTATTTTCAAACTTTCAAAAATTACAGTTTGAGCTATATTACTCGTTGAGAAATATTACATCTCAATGCTGTGATTTTTAAATTATTTTTAGTAGAGTGACACGTTTCTGCAAAAAAATTAAAATTCAATATCTGAAACTTTAATTTTAACAAAAAACAATTTGTAACATGTGCTAACTCCAATTGTGGTTTTAAAGTTTCAAATTCGAAAGGTCGCTGCTACTATTTGAAACTGTACTTCCGTGTAGAACACGGATTGAGCAATAGTTTTTAAAAGGATAGAAAACATAATCAAATTTGTCACAATATCTGACAATTTCAGTCTTAGATCAGGTTCCCCATTTAACCTGTTTTTTATATTCATCTTTCAGAAAGGTATATATTGAAAATCCTTTCTCACATAGATATGTTGCGCAAAAGGGTAATAGAACTTTAATTGCTTTTTTCGACATAACACGATATTCATTTTTATTGAGCCAGAAGACAATTAAAGAGTGATCTCTAAAAATAGATTTTAGAGAACTGTGAGTTTTTCTTTCTCCAGCAAAGTTAGAGAGTTTTAAACAGTTGTAAAATAAGTCGTAAAATCACCATTTTTTATTGAATTTTCTGGCAAAAAAGGGCAGAGAGAACCAAGACATTCGTACTAATTCAATTTCAGGCATTTACAATATTTACAGCACCACCAAGTAGTTGATAATGCTGCAGGTATTCGCTTGCATGCCAATGCTTATCTATGAATGCAGCAATGAGTCCATTAAATTTTCTCGTTTATCTTCTTTTACTCGTGCCACAGAACCAGAAACTTCCCTGCCATTGATTTTGCACCTTATGCACCGCACCATCACATTCAAACCAGTTTATTCCATTTTTTCAAAATAATCATTTATCAGATCGAAAATTGTTTCTCCAGATGTATAGGTTTTCAAAGGTTGCAAATAGTACACCTTCTTGAACGATATTCACCAATATATATATATATATATATATATATATATATATATATATATATATATATATATATATATATATATCGTAGCCAGGCAATACTGCGGCGTTTGATACATCGGTCGACTCGTGAACCGGATCTGAATTCAATCTCTTCAAAAGTTCCATTCCAGTTCCAGATTATTTGCAAAATGATTAAATCTACTCGCCCAAACTCTTTATCACAGTTTTGGAGTATGCTTTATATAGTTTTGCTCTCAGGTAACCTTAAAGACATTCAAGATATGATACAAGAACTACAAAAGGTATGTGCTGACGTAGGCCTAAATATGAATATTGTAAAAACAGCATATATGAGAAATTTAGTTCCCAGTGAACAATTTCTCATTGGTGATGAGGACGTTGGTGATGAGGTGGATAAGTACAACTATCTTGGTCATGAAATCCAAATCTCACGAGACAACCAATCGTGCGAAATGAAAAGAAGAGTTACACTATCTTGGGCAGCCTATGGAAAACTTGCGGAAATCTTTAAAAGCGACATACCACAATGTCTAAAGAGGAAGGTGTTTGATCAGTGTGTGTTGCCCGTCATGACCTACGGACTTGAAACCTTAACACTAACCACACCAGGTGTTAGGAAACTTATGGTAATACAGCGCAAGATGAAAAGGTCCATGCTCGGAGTGTCACTGCGGGATAATATAAGAAACTAAGATTTACGAAGAAGAACCGGCGTCACAGATGTAGTTATCCAAATTCGCGAAAAATCCAAATATCCCAAAACTCAAGTGGAAGTGGGATGGACATGTGGCACGAATGACGGACGGGAGATGTGCGAAAAGGCTGCTCGAGTGGAGACCGTGCTTGGATACAAGAAGTAAGGGAAGAAGCCCTACACTTTGTACGGACGATCTAACAAGATGTACAGGCAACTGGATACAGAGAGCTCAAGACAGAAGGGAATGGAATGGAAATGGGGGAGGTTTAAGTCCAGCCGTGGACACAGAGAACTGAATGATGATGATGGAATAATTCTACACAACACCGTATTGTTTAATAAGGGAACAATATCAATTTTCTTTGCTGCCTTTTCTACAATATATTTTGTACATGGTCCAATATATCTGCCTAGACCTTTCAATACGATAACTTACTCCAAATGATGCCAAAGGGCCATTTTACTATCTTCGTTTGAAGACTGGAAAGAAGAAACAAAAAGTTTATCCCTGTGCGTCGGATGATTTGTTTCAAGGAGTCTACGAAGAAGTGATGGTTTTAAACTTCTGCTGGCGAAAACTTCGTGGCAGAATACACAAAGTGGTTAAGGTTTATGACTCTTCCCCAGTATAATAAAACCCATTTATAAATAGTCTTTGCCACCATTTTTTCTTTACTTTTAGTCTTTTGAAATGGTAGCCCACTACAGCTTTCAGTATCATGATGTCTTGCTGCTAAACGACTGGTCTATAACCATCGAGGCATAATGATTATTGAAAAGAATGGCACTAAACAAACAAAGCCACAATACCTATGCTACTAATCTAGAACCTAATGACAAGTTGATAACCCTCTGTACGAACAAATGTTAAGGAACGCCTTATCAGATTTTGACGTGCCTAGACATTGCCTACCAACATAACGATGTTGGTAGGCAATTTTTACCCAACAAACGAGAGGATATTCAATATTATTCAAGTTCTGTAAAGTATTTTAGGTTACCTAGTTAGGTTGTCTAGAGAAGTTGTATAGTAGATATATAATGAGACACCAAGCGATCAAAAATTGAACTAGTACTTTTTGTTTGTTGAGTATTGCAGGTTAATTTTTCATCAGTTTCTTTTTCTTCAGTAATTTAAAATGTCTCCATTACAATATTATTTTCGCGAACCCCCTTTGTACACCTCGCGAACCCCAAGGGGTTCGCGAACCACCGGTCACCGGTGTACCACCGGTCTAGATCACAGGTTCTTTAAGTGGGGTCCGCGGACCCCTGGGAGTCCATGTACCCATTGCTGAGGGTCCGCGAGACCACGAGGTATAAAAAAATGAGTGGAAACAAGACGATGAGACGTTCAAGAAGACGATGATATATTGTACACTTTTTGCTCCTTTGCTACTATTTCTATTCATTTTTTGTTTTTTCCACATTCTAAGAAATATGTTTGTTGTGTTCTCATGAAAATGTGCAATTATTAAAATTATTTGCGATATTATTTGCGATTATTTTTAGCAATATTTATTATAACGTGGTGTCTATGTGTCTATATGACATTATTGAGTCAGAAATTAAGTCTCAAGAATGACGTGAAATGCCTAAGGTAGGGATGGGGTCCGCAAGAACAAAGTTGTTCAAGAGGGGGTCCGCAAATAAGAATTTGTTCAAAAGGGGGTCCTCAGACTACATAAGTTTAAGAACCCTTGGTCTAATAATTAACACAAGCAAAACCGAATACCTAATCCATTATATATCATCCGTAGCCAAGACGCGACATTTCTAAATATTTCTTCCTCTTTCTACGGAGCGCGCGAGTTATGGAAGCTGTCCAAGGACAACACCAAGTCTGCACCTGCAAAAGTGCTGAAACTAACATTTCAGCTTATCTTTCATATTATCTTTCATATTATCACTAGTTAAGTCAAAACTAATATATTTTAATTTTCATTTATTTTGTTAGTTATTAAGTGAGTTGCTCCTGAATAAATTTTTGAATCTTTTTTAAAAACTTATTCGAGTGTTGCGAACCCAAAACTCGCGCAACGCTGCTCCGCAAAGCCGAGCGGCGCTGACCATTATATTGATATCCCTAAATCCAACTGCTACCTGAACCTTTTGTGAATTAGGCCCGAGTAGATGGGAGCCGAGACCGTTGACAGACCCTTTCGAATATTGACTAAGACGCTGTGAAGCGTTGATTAGTTCAGTTTGCTCTGGCAGTTGCGAACCATACTGTATATTTTCTCTTGCGAGTCGCACCTAGCTGATGTTTATGAAAATAAATTTTAATATGTTAAAGAAAGGAAGTAGAGACGCCCTGGCTCGTTACGATCGACCTAAAAAGCGAAAATTCGCAGGCAACCGATTTCTTCGGCTGTTATTTGTAAAGAGTGCAAAAGTACGGTGACTTTCCATCAACGTGATGTACGAGGATTGGGCTTTAAAATTTCTATGGCGTGCAAGTGTAAGAAAGAAAAAGAAATAGATTCTTGTCCAAAAATAGGTAAAGCCTACGAAATAAATCGTCGCTTTGTTTCCGTGATGCGTTTGTTGGGAGTCGGTTATGAAGGCTATAGAATTTTCTGTGGACTGATGGATATGGGACAAGGTTTTGCTTTGACCACGTACTATCCCATATTAGAAAATATTCACTCAGCTTCTTCGGCATTTTGATACAGTGTTGTCGATTGCGGTTAATCAAGAAAAGGAAGTCCTTCAAGAACAAGGAAAAGCAGAAAATGAATTCATCGTATCTGGAGATGGCACATAGAAAAAAGAGGATTTTCATCTTTACTCGGAGTTTCAACTTTAATTACAAAGTACACCGCTAAAGTGGTTGATGCGTGTGTAATGAGTAGTTTTTGTGCTGGGTGCAATTTGTGGAAAAATGAAAAAATAGTAATCCAGTTGGATATGCAGGATGGCTCGCAGGGCATGAAGAAAATTGTACTGTAAAACATACTGGAAGTTCTGGGAAGATGGAAATAGATGCAGTTGTGAAAATGCATTCTCGTTTAGTAAATAAACATCAAATTCAATATACGACATACATAGGAGATGGTGACAGCAAGACATTCAACGGTATTTTGAAGGCAGAACCATATGGAAAAGATGTTCTAAAAAAAAAGAGTGTGTTGGACACGTTGAAAAGAGGATGGGGACTCGGCTCCGAAATGTAAAACAATCTAATAAAGGCATTGGTGGAAAAGATGCAGGAAAACTCACTAACAAATTGATTGGTGAGATGACAAAGTATTATCGATTAGCTATTCGGAGACATCCAGATTCTATTGAGGAAATGAGGAAGGACATTTTGGCAACATTCTATCACAAGATTTCCACAAACAGCAATCCACAGCATCAAAATTGCCCTGCAGGCGAATCTAGTTGGTGCAAATGGCGCAGAGCTGAGTCTCTCGTAGAGGCTGAGCAATTCAAGCACGATAAACCGCCTCTTTCTGAAGCAATTCAAAAGGTTATAAAGCCAATTTATGAGGATTTATCAAGAAAAGAATTGTTAAGCCGATGCCTGGGAGCGGAAACTCAAAATAATAATGAATCACTTAATTCGTTAATCTGGACCTTTGCTCCAAAGCACCTCCATTCTGGGCCAAAAGTCGTTGAAATCGCCCCGTTTCTCGCTGCCATGATCTTCAACGAAGGATTCGAATCTATCCTGATGACCTTGGAAACCATGGGAGTAAAAATTGGCCCACAAGCTAAAGGATACGTTCAACAGCGTGATAGCTCTCGGATCGAACGTTCAGAAAAGCGCACGAGTGATGTCGTAAAACAGGCCCGAATCTGTTATTTCGCGAAAAGGAAAAACGGAGCAGTTCTGCGTGGCTTCCAAGAAGAAGAGGAAAGCCTACTGTATGGTCCAGGCATAGCAGATTGACGGTGGGATGAAATTTTTATTATAAATCACATGCGCGAACTTTGAAAGGCGTTTTTCTCGAAACACTATTTTTAAAACGGTGACCACGATATTTCAGAAACTACTGCACCGACCTTGTTCAAATTTATACATCTTTAATATGTTATAAGCCAGCGATTGAACTAGGATTATCATGATTGCTTCGATAGTTTTTTTTCTACGAGCGAGAAACTTAAGAAAAAATGAGTAAAAAATTGAATTTAATTTTCAAAAGTGTATACAAAAATTAGTTCTTGTAATTTAGAATTCTCTCTAGCTAGTATTAAATAAGAAGATTAAATTGCCGTTTGGTTTTTTGTTTTTAGATAAGCAAAACAGCCGCAATCTTTGTCACCGTCAAGCACCTCCTTCACTTGATGTCTTCCTGTCGGCCACTATAACTTTGATTCTATTATATATTTTGTCTTCAAAAATTTTTTAAAGCTCATCTAAATGTTAATAAAGGTCACGTAAAAACAATGAGATTTATTATTTCATGGTTTGCCCGTAAAAAATTATTAAAAAAGCCGTAAAAAAAAAAACGAGAAACTAGAGGACCTCCTTAATCGAGGTTGGTTCGCCTGAACGAAAAAATTTTACTTGTACTGAGCAATTCGATTTTCATATCTCATTAATTTTTTTGGTACTGCAGTATCTGATTGCTTTATAATCTCTAGAACATCCCTTACTGTCCACGTCTCCAAATTGTACTTTTTAAAGAGATATGCTTCAGCCTTTTCATTTTACACTTGTTTTCATACATGGCTTTCAATTTACTTGCGTCGGCTTTTAATTTACCAATCATATGATCTAATATTTCTTTTCAGTTTGGCACTGTTGACCTGCCATTCTTTTGGTAAATTAATTTTGTATCCTATTCCTCCAGTTAGCATTACAGCCGTGATATATATATATATATATATATATATATATATATATATATATATATATATATATATATATATATATATATCAGCTGGTTTGTTTCCTTCAATGTTGCTGCGCTGTTATCTACCACAGATCTATTCAAGTCTTCTAGCTTCTACAGCCCTATTCAACTCCTTGTGCAAACACCTTTTTTGTGACCAGCTTCAATTAAGGAAATTTATGCAGTTCCTTTGATCCCTTCATAAACAATATGTTGGACAACTTAGAGGAGGGTTTAAATGCTACTTGAAGATTTTGCTTTCGAAGGACATTTGCAATGTGTTCGCTTGTTCTGCCAAAATATGTCAGGGAGATGAAAGTTTTGTCTGAATTTGAGGTTTTCGGATAAATTTGGGCCATTGCGAATTGGGTTCGTTTATTATTGATAATGTTTTGGATGAGTTTTGTTGGGAAACCATTCTCTGTAGCGACTGAAATGATGTTGGTTTCCCAACAAAACTCATCCAAAACATTATCAATAATAAACGAACCCAATTCGCAATGGCCCAAATTTATCCGAAAACCTCAAATTCAGACAAAACTTTCATCTCCCTGACATATTTTGGCAGAACAAGCGAACACATCGCAAATGTCCTTCGAAAGCAAAATCTTCAAGTAGCATTTAAACCCTCCTCTAAGTTGTCCAACATATTGTTTAATGCCAAAGACAAAATCGATCCCATTAAAAAATCCGGCGTATACGAAATTCATTGTTCCGAATGCAATAGCGTGTACATAGGGCAGACAGGACGAAGTTTTTCAACACGGTTTTCAGAACATTCTCGCGCTTTTCGTCTGAAAAAAGACACTAGTTCTTTTTCAAACCATTGTCTCGAATGCAATCATAAATTCCCAGAAATAGATAATCTAAAAATCTTGCATAATTGCAACAAAGGTCCGAAACTAAATCCCTCAGTTAATCTCCTAAACGAGCAAACTGACCTAATCTTTTCCCAACTTTTTAATCTCACCCAATCTCAAACAGATAAGTCCTCATCTTCGTACAAACACCGCCCCCCCCACCCCACCAAAACTATAAGGGTATATATTCAACATCATCAATTTGTTAAGTCACTTGAAAATGACGGTCAAACGTCGAAACTCGAGTCGTGATATGTGTAGAAATTTATATAACTGTGAATAATAAGTTATATAACATTTTTACATAATATAAGTGTGGTAAAAAACAAAATGAATTTTTCAATTCAATGTATCTATACATAATTTAGTCATTACAAGCAAAGCCACCAACCTTGTTGAATTTGTTAAGCATTGCAAACTTGTGATGAGTACAGAAGCATGTAAAGTAGCTGCTTCAGCGACTGAACAAAATGACTGTCCATTGTGGCACGAGCTGAGATATGGCAGAATAACAGCTTCTAAGGCATATGAGGCTGCACATTGCAATGTTCTCGATGGTTCCTTAATTGAGAACATATTGGGAGCAAGTAAATTGAAGGACACAGAGGCTACCAAAAAGATTATTAGAAGACTATTAGAAAATGAAGTATTAAAAGAAGTGGAGAAAATAAGACAAATAAAAATAAATAGATGTAGATTACAATTAAATGCTGCTTATCCTACCATGGGTGCTTCTCCAGATGGGGAAAGTACTGTGTACAGCATTGAAATGAAATGCCCAACATCAAAAAAAGCTATGAGCCGTCAAACGAGTGTACGACCAACAAGACAAACAAACAACCGAACCGAAGCACCGCACACAACGCGCATGACCCGAAGCCAGACAGCTATAAGTAGTCGCATCGGACGAACGAGCTCTCAGTATGCGTTTAACGGTTGACCCGCACGGACGCATATATCTCTTGAGAATGGTGAATGTTAGTTCGCCGAAACGTCGAGAATCCGGTTCTTTTCAGAGCCAACCCTCGGCATCAACGCGGAATCCCCCACAGAAAACAATACAACACACACACATTTAAACTTTTCCATAAAGATATATATATATATATATATATATATATATATATATATATATATATATATATATATCTTTATGGGAAAGTTTAATATCTAAAAAGATAAAGAGCATGATCTATTGATGTCTAACAATAGTACGGACAATCTTCAGGCACTTTTGGCACATGAGCTCAAGATGCTCCATGTGAGCTGTTTCGCTGCGTCAAAGCAAGAGACTATGAAACGGTCAAGACCTATAGTGTCAGAGGCTGAAGGCATGTAGTCCTACAAAATAACTAAAAAGCGACTAAAAACTGGATGTTCACTAACTATTGGTAGATTATCCCGGCACGTCCGTTTCAATTGAAATGCGTGCCAAAGCTTCTATGCTTGAGGATTCGGAGATGTAAAATGTGAAACTTACTGACTGAATTTAATTGAAATAAAACAAGTTTATAATTTAATCATTTTTTTATTAAAACATCCTGCATATTTACCAAACCACAAGCTAATGTTATTACATCATCCATGATAGGAATTAAATTATAGTCTACACATGCATGAGGAAGCAACATGTGAAACTCTCTTAGCCTATTAATTACTCGTTCAACATGTATTCTCAAATACTGCTATACGTTTTGATTCCTTAATTTCATCTTTGGTGCTGGGCGAGGACATTGAAACTGAGGGCGGTCGTACTAGAGTACATTTTTTGGTTTGTAGCATACATGATATGTCTTTAAATCCTCAGTCAGCCATCACTGCTTTGTGAGGGGGTAAACAGTCCAAGTAACCACAGTCCTGCACTTTCATTACATCAGTAGCTCTTCCACCATATCCATTAGAAATAAAAGTAATCAATCCATCAGGTGTACATGAAATTAGATACTTTAATGTGTTACATTTATTGTATTGTGACTAAGTCATTGATTGATGGACTGCATCTGAGGGTTTTTCAATTTGAATTTCTAAGCAATCAATGATGGAAATAATATTTGAATACCTGGCCCTGAATGATATCGGTAAGTATTTAAAAATCTCTGTTGGTGTTGGCCACACAATCAAATTTTACATTTTTGATGCAATAAGCGGTAAACTTTTAGAAAATATATCAGATATCAGATAGAGCTCTGAGAATAACCAAACTGCATTACTAATATGTTAAATGATTCATTTAATTTTAATTTCTTTAAAATGTGTTAAATGATATGATTGTTTGGGTAATCCTATCAACATTTTAGGCTCTTTTCCTATAGCAGTTATTGTACCAGTTCGCATTACATTTTTAAAATGTTTTTTATCCTCCAAATCATCTTGCGTCCAACTTAATTCAGATGAGCTACATGATGCATAATCAGGGGATATCACTGAAGAATCAGAAGAAATAGATCTTGTATCAACTGAGTCATCTGTAAATAACTTCCTAGCTGATTTTATTGGTGACGTTGCAATATTTTGTAAAGAAAGACGAATAGGAGATAAGTTAAATTTACTTGAACACCTTTACTTCTGTACTTTGCCTTAATATTTACTTGCAGAATTTTGCCCAAGAGTAATTTGTCTGTATTACTAGAGGCTTCAATCTGCTCTGTTTCAGAGAAATCCATGCGAGAGGTACTGGGCCTTGCTCGATAATCATCACTTCCTTCAATATGAAAACTACTTTTCCCGGTTTCATAGTAACTTGTTTTTGGTGTTTCAATTTCTAAAGCATTTGTACTTTTGACAGCTACTAGTGATAATCTTTGTCTTTTGATAGCACATATTCCTTCTTGTGGTGGTGGCATATTTTCTTTCTGGCACTGAAATATATGAGGCACAACTCCTTCCTTTAACCCTAGAATAACTTTTTGCCCTTGTTGTTTCATGATGTTGTAGTGAACAAAATTTGTTGTATCTTTATCAATATTAAATAAATTCCACATTTAGTAAAACCCTGGAAGAATTTCACACCATGTAAACTATCGAAATACAATATTCTTACATTAATGTGATCTTCACAACAATATGAACACGATTTTGGAGATATTTCATCTCTTCTTACAAACTCGCATCATTCTTTACGCATTTTCGCATTTCTTGGAACAAAATAAAAACACTTTATGTGGAGTACTTATAATAGTGTTTTTGCATTCCCGTACAAAACAATATTTATAATATGTTTTTTTAGCGTTTTCCATTATCGAAATAGCGATTCAAACTGAAAATACTTCAAAACATAACATACATACTGTCAAAAGTGTAAGAAACTGTCAACATTGCAAATAGTAAACAACACTGACTGACAATAGAGAGCTGTGACGTCATCCAAAGCGCGAAAAATGGGACCGTTCAAACAGGTCAAATTTAATCGGTATTTTATATAATTTTTTTTAAATTAATTGAAACACTTTCAACAGAATTTATATTTTTACTATGTTAAGACGAAGTAAAAAGTGCATTAAGCAAATAAAAAAAATGGATGCATATTCCCTATTTTCGTTATCGCTTTGAAGATTTTTGTGCAAAAGAAATTGATATAATATTTCAAATTCTTATAAGATTTAATATTTTAAAAGCAGCAGAAAATTTACAAGTAGGGTTTTAGGGATTGACTAATAATCAATGTATATAATAGTATATTTTGTAGAAAAACCTAACCGAACGAAGAGAGGGCGCATAATCGCTCGACACGAGAATTGACAATTTCGCCCGTGCTATAAACAATATTTTTTATCACTCATGCGAGTCGATGCATCTTACTAGTTTGGGATCCAGGTGCCATAAAAAAATGGAATCAAAAATGAGGAATTTGCTTTTTGAATAGTCTCCGGTGGTGTGGATTCGTCATAAGAACTCTCCGGTATCACCATAGAATTTATACTCACTTTAAAACGTTTTTTTTAATGTTTATTTTTACTTTGTTATTCTGATACTTCACGTCAACTTTTTAATACCGAGGACACGATTGTATTCAGTTTATTTTTAATTATTTTAATGTATCCTAGCGATATTGAATATTTGCGTGCGTTATTCAAATTATATAAAATACAATTCATATTTTACATTTATCTCACTAAAAAACGTGCACCAAGATAGTAATATTGTGCATTAGTGATAAAAAAATAATATTGATGAAAATGATTTAATTTCTTTTTATTTAGGTCTATCAGATAATAAATTTTCTAATTTAAGAAATTTTGCGAAATCAATGATTAGCATTTTTTCGAGCACTTATTTATGCGAACAAACTTCTCCAAGAATTATTTAAATAAAATCAAAATATAGAACTGACCGAAATTTGTAAAACCTTTAGTGGATCTCAGTATCTCAAACCCTATCCGATATACAAGAATTTTCGATAAAACATTCAAGAACAAAAATCGCATTAAATTTTATTTTTGTTTGAATAAAATAAATTGATTTTTGTATATTTGGAGTTTTATTTTCTTTTAAAAAAATGTCACTCAATTTTTGTTCTCCGATGTTATTATAGCATGTAAATATAATTGTTACTATTTTTTTCATTTTTATATTGATCCCTAATAATAATTATATTCGATTAAAAAAAAACTATTTAAGCTACATATTACATTTGAAAACATCAATCAGACTGTGTGGCCCGCTTAAAATATTTAAAAAAAAAAATTGGCCCGCCGTCGAAAAAGGTTGCCGACCCCTGATGTAGAGGAAAGTTCGGAGCTGCAAACATTCTAACAACTACAGAATATACATTTACATACTGAAGACATACTGTTTATTTTTAAAAATATATGCCTTTTTAACAGGTATAAAATAAACAACGAGTAAACGATACGGTATTTGAATTCACATTTGAATTACAATGTTCCTAGGCACAAGCTGTCAATGCCCGAAAAAATTCCACCTTACACAAACATTAAAAGAAATGAACATGCAAGAAATGAGACTGCATAATCTTCTAATAAATATAAAGCCTTACTCGTTACAGGAGTTCTATGCTGGAATAAAACTTTTTCAACGATAAAGGCCAAAGCTGTTTTTTTTGACATATTTCTGTTATCTTACATTGAGATTATTTTTTGCATTAAAATGTAAATATTGTCTTATGTATGCTTAAATATAGAAGTAAATTAATTGAATTTAAAATTGTGGTTTCTATAGATGTCTCGCAATCGTCTAGCAATTCCTGTCTTCTATTTTCATTTTGATTATTTCGTTAAAATTCTTCTAATTATATGTTTGTAAACAGTTTCCTCCAGATTATGAAGCGACGTTGGTTAGCTTTGTTGGGAATGTCCGAGTTTGGGCACATCTCTTTCCTTATCTCATGCATCTGTTTTAGAAATCCGCGTATTGACGGGTTAGATTTTAAGTAACAAAGCATTACCTTCCGATTTTCTGTAACTGTAAATCCTCAACGTTGATCCAAAGGTCAGGCCGGTAGAATAAAACTATTTTTATGCATTTAGTGCATTTAGTATTGCTGCTTACGTCCCCCTTTTCGGGAGGGGTGATATATTTTATCTGCCAAATGTCAGAAATTCACAATAAATATTTTTGTATTAATTTTCAAAACTTGGTTCTAGAAAATTTAATAATATTTTTGTGAATCTCAAATTTTTCATTGCGCGTAAAGCCCAGCCGTTCTCGTGAAACCAATGTTCCCCATTGTTTGCAAAAGTGAGGTTTTAATTTAAAACGGTCTTTAAATGTTTGGTATATATTACATTCACCTTCATTTTCCTGTCCCAAAAACACCAATTTCTATTTAGGTCACTCTCTAAGCCTCTCTCTAATTGTGTTTACATTTTTTAATTTCTTTTTGCCAACATAAATGAGAGCGAAAGGGTAAGCGCTCCTAAATGAATTCTTGTTTGGAAATCGAGACCATAATTGTTTATGCAAATTAAACAGGCAAGATTGATCGATTTAGATTAATAAATAAATACTCATTGTAATAAATAATAGACACTAGGCGTAAGTTTCACAAATTAATTTATTTAACACTTTATCGATTTCGGCTTCTTAGGCCTTCTGCAGAAGATTATGTCACATAATCTTCGGAAAAAGGCCTAAGAAGCCGAAATCGATAAAGTTAAATAAATCAATTTGTGAAACTTACGCCCAGTGTCTATTATTTTTTATTTTTCTTTATAATGTTTCGCCTAGTACCTACAGCTGAATCTTTAAATTTTATAAATAAATACGCAAATAGATCCGTAAAAATAATACAAAATGAGACCATTTTCTATTTTTAAATTTCAGGAAGCACTTTAATAAACTATGGAAGTTTAATATAGAAGATTAGAGTCATTGAGAGAACAAAATTTTAGAAAGAAAACATAAATAAATTTACGTTCGTGAGAAAGCACAAAATTAAATTTTGTTTGACAATTTTTCATACTTGACGTAATTGAAACCTGTTTACTGCCGCGCAAAATTTAATATAATCTTGATCAATTTCATCACATTTCCATTACAATATTCAATATAAGCGGGATTTTTTTCAATGTTGTTGAAAATCATACAAAAAGTATCCTGAAAAATATTGCTCTCTGAATATATTTGACAAAACAGTTAAAGCAAGTGGATAATGGAATAATTTTAGATATCAATTTAGCTGACGAAAATTAGATCTGAAGACGAGAATATAATAATAAGCAAAAACGTTAGATGTTAAGTAATGTAGATAAAACAATATCTTTGTGTACTAATTTACATAAAGTAAGGGGTTAAGGGTGAGTTTGAGAGCGGGGCGAGGGTAGAAGTAAATAATTAAATTTTCGTCTGTGTATGTAAAGTAAATAAGTTTTAAGTAAAAGTATATAGGCGAATGTTATCGTGTACTTTGAAATGGGGGTAGCAAATACACGTGCAAATTAGTAGCGTTTGTATTTAGTCCTTGTTAATGCTAGCAAAAATTCCATGTTTACCAAACCGGAATTTTAAAATTCAGCCATTTTATGCTAAACTTTCGCATTCCGGGCCCACATAAAAAGAGATATATGTGTGTGCTAGTGAAACGTATTTGTTTTAATTAAGTGCATTATTTACACTGCCGGGGTTTCACTTTTTCCGTTTCTGGATTATTTTTTTGTATTCTTTTTCGACAGTATTTTAAATATAAATGTTAGTTTGCGCTCTCTGATTTTGTGTTGGATTTTCCTTGTGCATTTGGTGAAAATTTTCAGTCGGTGGTAGTTTCTTGTTTGTTTGTTTTTCAACGCGGAAAAGCAAATGTCGCATATCATAAAAATACTTTTTGTTCACTTTATTTTTCTAATAAAATATATAAATTTAGAAGATTTAATTTATGAAATATTCCTTTATTCTATTATTTAACAAAAAAAAATCATATCAAACAAATAGAAAAAAAAAAATATTATTTTAATAAAGAGAGAGATTGAAATATTTACTAGCTTTCTTAACTATTTTGTTCATGTTATAATACAATATCTACAATAAATATATTCACTTATTAATATATTTTTAAACTGATCAATTTTTCAACACCGCTTTATATCGACTGGTAGATTATTATATATTTGTATCACTTTACGAAATATACTTTTTTGCGCACTTGCTGTTCTACGCGCTTTTATCACAAAATTGCCTGCTTGTCTTGTCTTCCTTCCACTCCATCACCAACTTCTGTCTCACAGACATGAACTGCAACGCATGCAGCATATCCTCTACTTGGGTATGTCTACTGCACTGTAATATCACTCTCATTGCCCGATTTTGCGCTACTTACAATTTGTTCAGTTCTGCTGCACCCATATTTATCATTACTGTAGAACAATATTCGAAGTGTACCCATATTTATCATTACTGTAGAACAGTGTTTTTCAACTTGGATGTCACGGAGCCTTTATAAGGGGATCGCAAAGTCTATTTAAAGGAATCGCAGTTGTTTTAAAATTTCAAAATTAATATAAAGTGCCCTTAAGGTAGTTCACTTGTGACAGTAGTAGTAGCGATTGCAATCCGGAAAATCGGATCTGGTAATCCGGCATCACTAAACGTTTAACGGATCCGGTCACCGGGTCCGGTGATGCTAATTGTTTGTAAAATAATCGCGCTGATGCATGAGTAGGTACTTTAAATGCGTGGTGCGCATGGTTTTTTCAAAACCAAAATTGATTTTGTGATAAATAATGTATACTTAAAATAATTACCGTATTTGCCGATGTATAAGGTGTCTCAAAAAAAAGTTTATATTTGTTTAGCTTACTGCGCGAATGCAACGATTCGGAAGGGCGCGGGTGATATGTCAATCGGTAGCCTGGCTCTTGGGAATTTAGCTCTATGGAGCGTTTCTCGGAAGCGGATCGCGCGTTGTGCGTACGCGAATTTTACAAAAGTGGTAATTCTGCGACTGCAATTGCAATTATGCACCAATTGAATTTTATAGGGGTGTAGCTTTAGATTTTTCTGCAAAATGTGGTGTAGTGATGATCTATGCACATTCAAAGCACTTGCACGCTTCCGAATGGAGAGGTCGGGTTCATCACGAACAGACCGATTAACCCGTTCCACGTTCTCTTCCGCTCTCAATAACCTTGGGCGTCCGGGTTTTGGTTTATTCAGTGTTGAACCGGTCTACTAAAACTTTTTTACCTATTTCCGAATGAGAGGAATGCTTGGCACATCATTTAAGTGACGAAAACCTCGAATATTGGAGAAATTTCTTCGCGCTATAGTCGCAGAATTACCACTTTTGTAAAATTCGCGTACGAGCAACGCGCGATCCGTTCTCGAGAAACGCTCCATAGCGACTAAATTCCCAAGAACCAGATTGACATATCACGCATTAAGCTAAACAAATATAAATTTCTTTTGAGACACCCATTATAATGTGCATACATTAATTTCAACATCTTGACCCGACCATATAAACTCATGTAAATTGAGAAACGAAATTCAAAGAAGGGGTACCCATTGAAAAAAAATGCATCATATTTTTTACTTTTGTGGCTAAACCAAACGATTTAACTAAATTTGCAAAGAATACTTTTTTATGGACACCGACGTCTTTCATATGGAGGTCTGGGTTACAATTTTGTATCATTCCCCACGACGTCCCCATTGGAGGCGGAGCGTTCAAGTGTGATCAAAGGGTACTTCTTGTGGATACCCACATTTAGTAAAAGTTTAATTGAAATCCCACATTTTCTCACCACCACCATTTTCTTTTATTATTTTGAAATTTTCGGTTTTCGTCGGAATTCGTGATGTTGAACTAACTGGTCGGGTCTAGTTTTGAAAGTAAGGTATGCTCATAGATATAAGAATAAGACTTGTTAGAATGCTCAAATACCTTATTGTGATCTCAGAAGATTGAATAAAGTTTATTATGTTACATTTAATAAAGTTAAATACTAAAATTCTATCTGTGAAATTTAACTAGTTACCTACACAGTACTAGATTTTTAATTATTTGTTTAATTATAAATGTGTGTTTGTGTAAACTACCTAAATAATACACTTACTCGATTAACCTGGAAACAGCCCATTTTGGAACGAAAAGGGAAAATTATTCTCATCGGATCAACCGAATTTCCATCGACCCGACCGGATCCGGCCGGATCGATGGAAATTCGGCCAGATCTGGCCGGATTGAAAATGACAACGGATTGCAATCCCTGAGTAGTACACAAAAACATCGTCTTATATTTAGTATCAAAGTTAGAGGTTTCCAATGCTTGGAAATATTATCTTTGTAGGACACTGTAGACATGTAAACTTATAACGTCGTATAACATCGAAAATATATACACGGAATGGTCTATAGTTGAATTATCAAGTAAAGCCGTAAGCCGTAAACTACTTTAAAGAGACATTCAAAGTACAAAATAACTAAAATTCTTAACCCAAATGTTATATTTCTTAAAAAAAGGTTAGGTAGAAAACAAATTAGGTTAATACAAATCAACAAATACCTTCGAGCCACATGAATCATTAATGTTACGAGGAATAGGCACACATTGCTATTTATGTGATGCTTCGACCTGTTTCTTGTTAATCAATTTTTCCCATCGCGGATCCGTTTTTGCCACACACCTAAATCGCTTTCTAAATTCAAGCAATTTCTCTGTTTGCCTTTTATTTGGGACATCGACGAAAACGTCACTGGCAGAAATAGGTGGTGGCAAATGGAATCCAACACTTCAAAGCTTCTCTGTTTAATTGTGGATATTCTTTTGTAGCCAAAAAAGCGCTATCACTTTGGCTATTTTTATATAGAAATTAAATTTTATTTTGTAAACATGAATTATGTTAAAGAAGGCATGCATTTCAAGTGTAACATTCCATCAGCAGATAATTCTAACAGATTTTCTTTCAGATTGGTTTCCAAACTTGCCGCGTCTGTAGCTGTTTTTAGAAACAAATTTAAGATCTACCTTTTCTTAGTGTTTACTGAATGTTCTTTCACCGAGAAATTATGACACAATTCTTTTTTTCAAATTCTGCAATACAATTTCCATACAGGTATATAATATGTATTGAGGTGGTCAAGTGGGTGTCTAGTGGAGAGGTATATAAAACAACTATATAGGCTTAACAACGTATATATTAACAAGACTAAGACCTTGTACGAGTACGTTTTGACACTACGATGGATGAGAGCAGAGAGAGCGAAGTCTCGTCTGCGATCACCTGACTCGACTGTTCACTTAAAGAGAATAATCACTTAAAATACTGGAGGAGGAAAAACGAACAATATTAAGATTACAGCACATTACAGTATATATGATTTGTTGTTTATCTCAGATCCCACTTCTCCAATATAAGACTGCGTAGAAGAAAATGAATCAAAGTTGTCTTGCTTTATGAATGATGACCAGAGGTTTATTTTTTTCCCATTTTTTTTTTTTAGAGTTAATGAAATGTTCATCCCTCCTTTGAAGGCTTTTATTCAAAGTGTTTAAATGCTTGAATGGGTCAGAAAGAAAAGCAAATTTCAAAATGAATCCGGGTCACATATAAATTTGGTATATTCGGACTTGACCTGCTGTAAATACACCAAAAGTTCAGCTCGAAGTTCCAAAACTCTTGTCAGTACTTTGCCTTTCGATAACCTCTGTGTGGTAAGGCAAACTTTGATGCAGTGAACCCATATCTTTTTAAACCTTTTGTGGTTTCCTCAGTTGAATATGAAGCAGATAATTGGCATCTATCGCCCTCGTATAGCTCGTAAGGTAGCAACAAGCCATTGGTAAAAAAGTAAAAAAAAGCATCCAAAAACATTTCCTAATGTTGGTAGAGAAGTTACTAGTAGGCAGCTTCTTAACAGAACTGATGATTCATCGTCTTCCCAGAACGTATAATCAAAATGATCCAATTTCGGAAACCATAGAGGAGGTTAAACTGTTTCAAATGGACAGTTCAGATGAAAATGAGGAAGAACCCGTTCCAATACTGATGTGGCAAGAAGTTACTGAACAAAAGCTCAAGGACTTTTCGTTTGACACTTCCAAAAGTGGTGTTGTAAATGACTTATTTGAACATGTTGATTCTCCCATTTTTTCCTTTAAGCTGGTGGTTGATGAAAATCTTATAAATAATATTGTGAATGTGAAACTTATCGTTTCGCTGTACAGAAAAAATAATCGGCACTACTAAAGTGGTCTCGAATACATAAGTGGAAAGATACTAATCCTGAGGAAATTATGGCTTTTATAGGTCTTCAAATTTGGATGGGCTTATTTTGTGCGCCTTTACTGTCAGACTATTGATCGAAGAAGAAAATATATGTAAACCAAATTGTAATGATAAATAAATGCGATGTTGCGCAACAGGTTTGAGTTGTTGATGGCGAATTGGCATTTTCAAAATAACGAAAGAGCTAATACTTCTGATAGATTGTACAAACTTTGGACCCCTTTTAGACCAGCTCAGAACGAACTTTCAAAAGTTCTTAAATTCCTCATTCCAAAAAGACCAGATAAGCGTGGATGAAACGCTTGTCCCTTTCCGTTGAAGACTGGCTTTTATTCAGTATATCAAGAATAAAAGGCACAAGCTCGGCGTGAAACTGTATTACTATTAAATTATGTCTGGCATAAGGATATAACTATGGTTTGAAGATCTATTGTGGCAAGGAAAAAGTAGATGGGTCAAACGTACCAACAAACGTCATGAATCTGTGCGAACCTCTTTTGAACTGCGGACGATGCATTTATGTAGATAATTACTACGCAAGTATGGAGTTACCCCACAAGTTACTAGAGAAGAAAACTCACTTAGTAGGTACCCTAAGAAAAAATCGCAAAAATAACCCGAAAGATGTGATAAACAAAAAGCTATGTATAAGGGTGAATCATATAGCCCAAAGAGTAATACTGGAGTTGTAATAACAAAGTGGCAAGACAAATGGGATGTTCTTACTTTATCTACTAAGCACACTGGTCAAATGATAACGGTGCGATCACGGCGTATTACGGAATTAAAAAAGCCCTCTAAGTTGTGAGTTTTTGAATATAATACATGTAAAGCTTTTACCGATTTATCGGGGCAAATCAAAGCATATTCCTCAGCTTTGAGAAAAGGAATAAAATGGTACAGGAAAATGCTCGTGGAATTACTTTTAGGATCTGCCTTGGTAAATGTACATCTTGTTCAAAGCAGTAACTGGACTGAAAATGACAATTGACACAACATTTAGGGAAGAAGTTGCTTCATCCCTTCTATATTTTTCTCAAGAAGACCAGGACGAGCAAAGAGCAACAGCAACACAAGCAAATCAAACAAAACATATTTTATATGTCGGCACTTCTAATAGGCAAAGGTGCTGCTTTGCCATTCTAAAATATCCCAAGAAAAGGGAATATCTGTGGCTGCCAAATCTACTGTACAAACTGGATGGAAGTGTATTCCATGCGATAAATACTATTGCGTCATTTGTCACAAAATCTCATGTTGTGCTAAAAATAATAGTTATTCTTATATGATTTAAAATTTTTATTTTTTGTGTACGTAATACGTACCTAACCTGTACAAGAATTTATGTTTTTTTTCAATAAAAAGCGTTTGAGATAAATTGTGTTTTGAATTTATTAATGTCCGATAGAAATAAAATAAACAAACTTTTACGTAGGCTAAATACCTTATTTTATTTACAAGGCCACGTTTTTTCAACTGCCATGTATTTATATGGCCACTGTGAATCGTAGGTGAGTTACAGATATAACTGCAATAGTTTTCACGCGAACCACCGATGATTCACATGGATTAGATGAACTTATCACCTGTGAGATACACGAGATTCACGTGGTAGTCAATGTTTTAGAACTTCTTTCATTATCTCTTGCAATATTCACTTTCCTTTAAAATTTAGCCACGTTGGCTAAATTTAATACTCATAGTAGCGTTCTTCGCGAGCTTGTTAGAAATTTTTTCTTCTTGGACGATGTACAAGATGATGGACTTTTCTAGCACTCCTTATAAACTGTAGCTGCATTCTCTCTATGTCGTTTTCCTCTTTCACACCCCAAATTTCTGCCCCATTCATCATAATACTACGTACGCACGCCGTCCATGCAATCATTTTCGTCTTAAAATTCTCCCACAGGTATACTTTCAAGTATTCCAAAATGTGTTAGCGGCCACCCACGCTTTTTTAGCTACATACTTGATATGTGCAGCGCATGACTCATTTTGTTGGAACAAAAAGCCAACGTATTTAATCTATCTCACTAGCTTCCCATTAAAAACTTTCTTTCCTTGATCCATTTCTCTTCCACAGAAACAGCATCCACTTTTTTTTCAGTATATTTGCCTTTAACATACGTTTCTTAAAAAAACTTTTCCGTTCGTACCAACACCTCTTTCATTTCCGCTTTCGTACTTGCTAAGACAATAACGTCGTTCGCATAAGCTAGACTCCAAATCAGCCATTTGTGTCCACTCCTGGATATAGGCCTCTCTACGATTTCTCCATTTCTCCCTATCTTGTGCATCCCGTATCCAGTTTCCAGGGATGCGCTTAATATCGTCGGACCATCGTGTCGGGGGCCTGATCTGCTTCTGAATGCTAGTTGTCTTGGACGCCATTCGAGTATCCGTTTCATCATCCGCTATCCTGGCAATGTGGATGGTCCAGTGCCATTTCAGTGTTGTAATCCTTTCAACTTCATCTGTGACGCTTGTTCTTTGTCGTATTGTTAGGTATAGGTTATAGGCTCTTTGGCAGACTTGTATTTTTCTGATTAATTTTCGTGTTAGTGTCCGCGTTTTGCCCCATACATCATTACGGGCAATACAGATTGGTTGTATACCTTCCGTTTAGGGCATATCGGAAGCTCGAATTAAAAGATATTTTTCAGTTTGCCAAACGCGGCCCACGTTAAGCTAATTCTTCTGGTGATCTCGGTCGTTTGATTATCACGGCTTATTCGAACCTCGTGGCCAACGTATTTGTAGGAGGGCACCCGTTTAATTTCTATGTCGTTTACTGAGATATTACCGCTAGCGACGAGGTTGGTCATGAATCGAGTTTTGTTGCTATTTATCTTGAGTCCAACCTTGCGGGAGGACGCGTATAGCATCTCCAGCATCCGTGTAGCCTCCTCTAGCTCCTGCGCTATTATGACGGTGTGCAAATTTTAGATGGCTCAGTTTTTCGGCGTTTATATTGATGCCTTTTGTTTCCCAGTAAAATTCCTTACTTATGAACTCTAATAACGCCGTGAATAGTTTTGTGGAGATTAAATCTACTTGGCATGCTCCACGTTTTTCTCTGAAGCGTTTTATATTCCCACAATTTTTCTCTCACTAATGAGCCTAATGCTGCTTTGAGGTCAACAAAAACCGCATAGAATTTCCCCCCGGTTTACCTAGTTAACCTAGCTCTTAGCATGATATAATTCAGTATATATGTTCGGTTGTTCCGCGTCCTTTTCTGAAGCCAGCTGGTACCTCTGGAATTAGATTCCTCTCCTCTGCCTCTTGCTGTAACTCTCCCTCTAGTATCTTTGTATAGATTTTGTATGATGTGTCCATTAGAGATATCACTCTATAGCTTCCTAGTTCCTCCCTGTTACCTTGCTTAAGTAATATATCACTAATTGTATATTTTTATAATGAATTAGGTACAACAAAATTTGGGATACCACAAGGGTCTGTTCTAGGGCCGCTGCTATTTATTTTATATATAAATTATATAAGAAAGCTGTAGGCCCAGACTCGGTGCCACGTGAGGCGTCGTGTCTAGCCACACCCAACTGGTACATTAATTCCCTCCCTCCAACTGTTCGTAATTTGTTTGCTGCCTTTGAAAAAGCTATTAAGTTCTCCACGCAGTCTCTCCTTCACAATTGGTGTGGCTAGACACGACGCCTCACGTGGCACCGAGTCTGGGCCTAGAGCTCTCTTATATCATTTATATATAAAATAAATAGCAGCGGTTCTAGAACAGACCATTGTGGTATCCCATATTTCGTTGTACCTAATTCATTATAAAAATATACAAATCGTGGTCTATTACTTAAATAGGATCGAAACCATTTTAAAGCAGGAAGCGAATGGTTTAGATCCTATTAAAGTAATAGATCACGAATTGTACCTTTTTATAATGAATTAGATACAACGAAATATGAGGTACCACAAGGGTCTGTTCTAGGATCGCTAGAACCTAAACCTAACCTCCATGTTTGTATAAACTTAATAAAGTCGGAACACAGCCTGAATATATAAATATATTCAACCGTTCCGGAGCCCTATAATATTACTGAGTATTTTTAGGACTATGAAAACAATTCTCATAAATAAAGTTTATATGATTATCTATATTGTAATATGGTTTTACCAACTTTAAATTACCATATTTGTATCATTTCTGTAGTAAAATTGTTCTATCCACTATTTCAAACGCTCGCCCTTATATCTATAAATATTACTCCTATTATTTTTCTTTCACAAATTTCCAAATTCCATTTGTCAATTACTGTTTATATTGCCGTTTCACATGAATATTGTTTTCTAAAGCGCGATTGATGTTTTATAATAACCATTGATTTCCAAGTCATTATCAATTTGTTTCTCTACTACCAATTTCAGTACTTCGTATTTTGAAGGCATGTTAATAGGACTATAATAGGCATATAATCGGTTCCTTTTGCTTTTATCACCTTGGTATTGGAATGACCGAAGACGCTTTCTACTCATTAGGACAAAGTCCCTCTTTTACCGATATTTATTAAATCAAGAAATTCGTTTTTTATTGCACACTTTCAAGATGCTACTTGAATGCTACTTTCAAGATATTACTCGATGCATTTTTATTTGGCATTCCCATTTCCTCTAAATCCCAACTTAATATTATTCATTTATTTTCTGTACTATAGGTATCTCACTTTTCATTACATTATTTACACCCTTCATTAATAAAATATATGTATTGCTACATTTCTCCATTTATATTTGTGGGAGTTTATTAACAATGCAAAGTAACCGTGCTCGTTAGCGAGATTAATATAAGCTACATATTGATTTTGTGTTTAATAATCGGAGATTATTAATCAATCCACTTGCCGATTGCGAATATATTAAATTGTGTGCTTGTCAGGTTTCAATGGTACATTATGAATGTTGATAGGCAAATCAAAATTTAATGAATACCAAACGGCTAATTAACATTATTTTAAATAAATTGAAATGAATCCGGTTTGTAATTGGCCCAACAGGCTAATTTCAATTTGCATGCTTAAATTCGTTTGCAGTTTGTATGCATTTTTTTTCTAAATGTTGTTAATACTTAATATAATAAAATAAACTTGGTTCGTTACCGGTAAAAATTCGACATTTTATCTAATTACCAAAATCAGAATTAGCAAAATTGTGTAAAACCGTATCTTAACCCTTTTAGACCTGATTTAAATCCTTTTGGCAAAAAAAATATTTTTTTGTATTTTATTATTCAAGAGGCCTACAAAAACACGTTTTTTTGTAAAAACAAAAAAAGCAGTTTATTTCTCAGAAAAAAAAATGTACATATGTATGTACATTTGGTCTCAAGTGATTATTTATCTATATTAATTTCCATGTCCATGGAATAATGCAAAACAATTTCTTCTTCCAAGTAAACACAGATGAACTTTGCATTTGCCGGAATATACATGGCTCCGGCCCTTGCAAGCTGGATTTTTGCAACGCGTTGCTTCCTTGTTATCGTCAAATTTTGTAGTATGATCTACATTGTCTTTTTGAATTTCAGCTAGGGGTCGTCGTTCTCCAAATGATCTTTTTGCTACCGGAATAGACGATGAAAGAGAAATTGGTCGGCCACGTTGTACTTTGGCGACTGGATTACCCATATTTATTAAACTTTCTGCAACTTTTGTCCTAAACACCAGGAAGTCCATCCTTCCTTTCTTTGGCACTTCACATTTGTCACAATCCTTTCTGTATTCAATCGAACTGTTAACCAAAACAAAATCTAGCATGTGCATTATTACGCGGAGAGTCCATCTTTTGATCGAATAAATATGCGATAGTAGGTAATCATTTGGTCCATAAAGTCCACGCCACCCATTCCATGATTGTAATCTTATATAATTTCTGGTCTTTTGACATCGATGTATTTAGATTCTTTTTTGTCCCATCTTTTTACTATGTCTTCAGTTCCTATACCAATATAATTAGAAGCTAGAGAAAGTGCCAGCAGCAAATATATTTTTGTTTCTTAAAAATTGTAATAGTTCATATGAAGCAAAATAGTTATCATAATAAAGTTTGTGACCTTCTGCGATTCCAAGTCTGTCAGTTAAATAAAGGACAACTGATGTCCCTTGACCAAATTCTTTTAAGTTGTTTTCATTTAGTTCAGTGGTCTTTCCTTGGTAAAAAAATAAAGTCTATGCTTGAACACTTTTTCCACATAGCACAAATATTTTTAACAAGGCTTGCCTTTGGTATATTGTTTGATTGATAAATTCCCTGTGAAAGGAATCATTTGTTCGTCTACACAAGGGTCTTGTTCAAGATCTAGGTACAAACATCTATTTTTGACACTATCAATCAAAGGACGAATTTAATATAATTTATCAATGCAATCTTTCGACCTTTCCAAATTGTTTGCCAGATGTAAGGAGGCCCTCAATTGAAAAAAATCTCTTGACATATTTTGTTGAAACATTCCAATACAAAGACTTTTTCTCCCAATACATTCGGATTTTGGGAAATTTATTTAGATTCCCCATCATGATGTGTAAAGCAAAAAAGACCTTCATCTCACGAGTATTTGTCGTTTTAACTGTTCTTCCTTATTGCAATGCATATATATTCGTGTAACTTACCATACTCTCAAACAGATCTTCTGGAATATATCGCAAAAAATATTCAATATCATACAGTGGCTGTTCGATATTAGCATTTGTTGGAGAAGTCATTCAATTTTTGGCAGGTTTAGTGGTTCCTTCTTCCAACTCACATCACGTTTGTTTTGTTTAGATTTTCTTTTTTGTTTCATTGGCTATACTGGTTTCGTTGACCTTTTTCGTTTTTTTATTTTTTGTGGTAATTTCTTCATTTTCGGGCATGTAATTTTCTTCCAGTTCTGAGTTCTCGTTGTTCTCGCTATATTCATTTTTACTGACATTTTCTTTTTCTGATATAATGATTTCTTCCTGACAGTTTTCAATATCATCGTCTTTGCTACCTTTCTCGAAAATATCAATTTCACGTCTATTCACACAATCTGCACCTGGTCGTCTAAATAAATCACTTTGAAAAGTATCCAGCTGCTCTTCATATGAACTTTCTCCATCTACTCCTACATCATCAATTGCGGAGAGATCACCAGATTCTAACATATCTAATAAAACCTCAACATGCTTTTGATTTTCCAAATCGTAACTTTTTCTATATTTGTTCATTTCCAAATCTGAGTACTGAAATAAAGAATTGTTATAAGAAAACATTTTAAATTCATTTAGACCATATCTCTATGTACAACTAAAACGTCATGAATTAAGGATCAAAATATCATGAACTAAGAATTATTTATGATTGAATTTTATCATCTTACCTATTTTCAGTAAATCGTCAAAGATTTATAAATATTGTTCACAAATTAGAATTAGAATTTATAATATAGTGTCAATGCAATTCGCTGTAATAATTTTAGGTTAGACAGCATATTCTAAAGAGTTGTCACTTTTACAAAACGGCCACAGATGGAACCTTATGATCGAGATACTGTTTACACATGAGATCATTTTGATATTAAAATAGTCAAACTTGCAAATCAAATATATGATATTGGTTAAAAAAATTATTAAAGTCATTGTACATACACATGTACTCAGGGTTTGAAAGGGTTAATGTATTAAACACAGTCGGGTTTGAATTTTGACCTTTAAAAACTCCAAAAAAGACCTATTTTTATGATTTTTGATTTGTTACATTTGTCTTCACCCCTGCTATTTTACTTACTATTAAAATATTGGAAAAATTCACGAGAAAAGGTAATAATAATGAAAATAATAGAATTTTTTTATATGGAGCGCCACATATATTCGCACAGTCGAAACTACTTTAGCTATAACTTAAGCTATGCCAATAGATGGCGTCATTCCCCATTCATAAAGTCACTGGATATACAAAGTTCCGCAATAAATTTTGAACGTGTGCTAGAGAGAGAAAGTAGATTTTGCCCCACAATGGCGAACACGTGACAGTTAGTTTGACATTGTTGACATCTCTGACAAGTTGAGTACAGCGTAATACACGTTTACTTCTTCTAGATTTGTTTTTGTAGTGTGTGAAGGTGTTTTGGACAATTTTATTTCTGGATTTGAAACAATGCGAGGTTGTTGTGTAGTTAATTGTAAAAATAGAACCCAACTGGGGTTCAGACTTTTCGGATAGCCGTCAGGTAAATAAAATATTTTTTTATTATTACGTACGTATGTAATTTTAATTTTAATGTTCTTAGATGTCGCTAAAAAAGTTAGACGAGAATTGTGGAGAACACTTATTTGAAGAAACGGTCTTACATCGAGTTCTAAAATTTGTGACGTTAGTATTTAAAGAAATGGTGAAGTAAAGATGTAAGAAAAACATTTTTGAATCTGTTGTATAGGTCCATACCTCAGAGACTCAATTTGAGCATAAGAGAGCTGATGGCCGGAAATTATTACGTCCTGATGCAGTTCCTAATTTATTGTTAGTCAAGTCTGTCGACATACCAGTGGGTGAAAAAATGATTATCGAAGAAGTTGGGAATCAAGTTTGTGAACCTGAGGAAAGGACTGAGAGCAGTAATGGCAAAAGAATACGTTTGGAATCAGAAAATTGCAAAGAAATGTTCGTGAAACATTTGCTACAAGTTGAGCCAAATAAAGTCCCAAGTGAAATCCCTTCTTGCATGGGATTTTACAATATTTAGTTAAAATGTTTGTAAATATCAGGTTTTATTTTTCTCTGTGTGAGGTGAACAGACAGAAGAAACATATTTTAAAATCTTCTTTCGACAACGCTTCCAACTCAGCGATAGTGATTTGTGCCGAAAATGCATGGTGGTAGAGGATGCAAACCACTTGTTCTTCCACTGCGATAAATGGAGACTTCCCGCTGCATTATGTGCTGCTAATAGACGCAGCACATAATGCAGCGGGAATCACACTAACTAGCCATAAATGTGTGGAGTTCATGCTTATTAACCAGGATACGTGGAATATTGTGGATACCCTTGCGCGAAATATCCTGCAAGAACGGCAAAAAGAAGAAAAGTTGATTAGAACACTAGTTTTCTTTACCCGAAGTAATGCTCACGCGGTTCCAGGAAAATGAGAAGTCATGAGAGGAGGTTTTAGTCGAGCTGGGTCCGACACTACCTTGGTGTGTATAATGCATTTCCTCTTTCTTTAAAAAAAAAAAATACCTGATCGAGCGTATAACTAAACTCAAATGTAGATGGGCTGATCACGAGGGTCGAATGAAGGACGAAAGGTGGACGAAGAAAATATTAGAGTGGAGACCAAGAGCCGATAAGCGTAACAGAGGAAGGCCGACACGTTGGACCGATGGCCAAAAAAGTATCGCAAACAACTGGATTCACGAAACTCAAGACAGAAGACAATGGAGTGCTATGGAGGAGGCATATGTGCAGCAGTGAACGGAACGGGCTGGTTGGTTATGATGTTGGTTATGTAAAAATGAATGTTTGTATTTCTGCTATATTAAACTCGTACTCCAGTTTTTGAGACAAACTTGCATTTTGCACCTTCTTTAAAACATGGAGCTGCACATCCTTTTCAGTCCCAGAATGTATGATCTCTGTACTAAGCATAAGCAGACACCAATGTTAATCGAAAATAAACGTTTAAATTTCTCGATCGCTGGTTGCCCTACAATGGCCGCCCTCATTGCGGTACTTTATATATCCAGGGACCTTAGCCATTCATGAACGTCATCCACATGTTTTACATTTGGCGGTGCATCTAGAAAATGGTCAACGAGTCAGCTAGTAAGAATATACAGCGCAAATACAGGGATCATAATAAGTTCATGGATTCTATAAAATCTAGTTTTATTATAAATTCACCATTTACTTACTCTATTCGAAACTGGAGTTTAGAGAAAGCTTGCAAGCGAAAAAGCTAGTATAGATAAAGACCTCATAATTTCACTCACACAATGCATGGGGTCATTTTATCAGACCAGACAATTAGGAATAGGTTGAGGGAATCAAATTTGAAGACGACCCGTAGAAAATCCCTTAAACACGACGCCAGAGAATAGCAAGCATGAATTTTACTTGTGAACATGTCACATGACAACTTCAACAATGGAAGTCTGTGCTCTTCACGGATGAATCAAGGTTTAGTATTACTCTGACTACGTGTTTACAGAGACCCAGAGAACGATAAGCAGCTGCTACTGTCCAGGAAGTCGAAAGATTTGGAGGTGGTTCAGTATTGGTTTGTGGTGGGATTAGTATTGAAAGCACAACCGACCTTATTGTAATTCCAGGAAATCTTAACGCTAATCTCTATGTTGACACTGTGTTAGGATAACATTTTATCCCTGTGGCATATGGAATAGGTCCAAATTTTTGATTAATGCAGGATAACGCAAGACCACATACTACGCAAATCACTTTAGACTTCCTACAAGAACTGGAAATTCAAACAATGGTGTCGCCTGCGGCAAGTCCTCATTTAAATTTCATAGAACATATTTGGGATATGCTCGATAGACGTGTTGGCGGTCGCCCGCATCCTCATAAAACCATCCAGCAGCTAACGGGGGCTCTTATTGAAGAATGGGACGCTATACCACAACAAGACCTTCGAAGACTTTTGCGAAGCATGCCAAGACGGTGTTATGCCGTTATTCGAACTATGGGAGCACATACTCGTTATTAAGTTACCACTTTATGTACAAAAGTTTACATTAACAATTAATTTAAATTCGTCTTGCACTTATTGTTTGGCACGTGTTGTTAATTATTATGGGCACTTTAAAAGCACGTGATGGTGACACTTCCATATATGCTAATTAAAACAATTAAATAGAGCGTCTTTCAGAAGTTCTTAATTTCATTTGCATGTAATTTCGCGTTTGAATTTTATGGAGGCACAAATTAGTGATCCGCTAATTATTTTGAGCAGCGTATATATATATAATATAAAAATTCTAAATATCATATGTATAATTATAATTTAAAAATGCTAAATATTATATGTTGTAAATCATGCTTATAAAATATCAATTTCGTAATTATTTCAAGAATTTAACTTTGACGGAATTGTCGTTATAATGGAAAGTGAAGACAAACGACCAGAGAACATTTTTGTTACAAATTCCTTAAAAAAAATATGTGGAACAAACAAAAAACTTGAGAAGGAAACAATTTAACAAAAATGCTTATAAAAATTAATGTATTTAAAACAACCCAAAATTTTAAACTCCGAACATTTAATTTATCTATTTAAATTTTGAAGTTAAGGGTAAATCTACATTAAAATAAAAGCATATCAAATGAAACTTCATATGGGTTTATTCTACAAATTAATACTATTAGCCAAAACACTACTTTTCACTAACTGTCCACCTAAACTGCTCACCTGAAACTTGTAAATGTACAGATTGTGTAATTCGAGCTTCTATCGAGAGCACGCAACGGAATAGATTTCGTTTCAGCTTGTTTGATGTATTTTACTAAGAAATATCTTCACAAAGATTTTGCGTGTGCTCTGTAGAATCAAGACATTTTACACATCCTTAATACAATGACAAATTGCTGTTGTATTCTGGTACAAATTTATATCGTTTGATAAATCTCTCACAAACACGAAATATTTAAATTATTATTTATTTAATATTATATAAAATAGGCATTAAAAGAAAATTAGTGAACAACATAATAACAACTATATTAATATAAATTTGGAATTTATTAATTTATATTAAATAATAGTTAAGGTACTTACGTATTAACGCCACCACAGCGATAGCTCGCGATATGTGTTCTGCATTTATCTGCTCTAAAATAACCTAATGTAACCCTTATGCAATATTTTTTCTTATTTTCGAATTAGAGGTCGCACTAGCGCGCGATATGTGCTCCAGATTTATCTGCTCTTCTTATTAGCGTTCATACTTCCATTGTTGGATATAGGCTTCTTTCAATTTTTTCCATGCTTCTTTGTCATTTGCTGTTCTCATCCACTGTTTTCCTGCTATGGTCTTTATGTCATCTATCCATCTTGTTTGGGGTCTTCCCGTGCTTCTTTTTGATTCCCGGGGTCTCGAGAAGGTAACCTTGTGGCTCCATTCTTCTGTATTCTTTCTGGCCACGTGCCCTGCTCATTGCCATTTGAAATCCGCTGTTCTCTCCATGACATCTATTATTTTTGGTTTTGTCCGGATATCTGTGTTGCGCATTTTGTGTCTTAGAGTGATTCCCAGCATCGCACGTTCCATTGCTTTTTGAGTCACTCTAAGTTTTGCTGCAGATTTTTTAGTGATAGCCATCGTTTGCAGGCCATAGGTGGCAACGGGGAGGACGCATCTGTTGTAAACCTTACGTTTTAGGTAAATTGAGACATATTGGTTGTTTAGTATATGGCTGAGCTTTTCAAAGGCGGTTCATGTCAGTCGGATTCTGCGTTTGATTTCGGCAGCTTTCTTTGCCAATTTTTATCGTATGCCTCAGATATGTATATTGCTCTACTTCTTGTATTATGATGTTATCAATCGACATTTCCTGAGGGCTACTAGTTATCATTTTTGTTTTGTTTAGATTCTTTTTAACCTTATTTGCTGGGACAGGTTGTTTAGTTCTTCTACCATTGTTTTTAATTCTTAGATATTAGTGCTTATTAGAATTATGTCGTCCGCGAATCTTAAGTGACTTAGACCTGTCCCGTCTATCTTCATGCCCTTCTCGTCCAAGTTCAGTTGTTTGAAAACCTTATCTATGGCTGCGGTGAATAATTTGGGGGAGATCGGGTCCCCTTTGCCGTACCCCTTTGCTGAAATTTATTTTCCTCGTGTGTAGGTCGTCGATTATTTTTATGTGAAAGGTGGCCTCTTTGTAAATGTCCTCCATTAGAGCGGTATATCTAGAGTCTATTCTTGCGTCGTTCATTGCCGACAGGAAAGCCCAAGTCTCGATACTGTCGAACGCTTTGTGGTAGTCTATGAACGCTATATTTATTGGGATATTGTATTCTGTTGTCTTTTCCATAAGTGTTCGGATGGTTTGTAGGTGGTCTGCTGTGCCGAAACCTTTCCGAAAGCCCGCCTGTTCCACTGGTTGGTAGAAACCTAGTTTCTTTGTGAGTCGGTTTGTGATAATCCGTATCATAAGCTTATATAGGTGTGACAACATGCTTATTGGACTGTAGTTTTCTATGTTTGTGGTGTCATCTTTTTTGTGCAGGATGATGACCTCTGCGTTCTTCCATTTTTTTTGGAATTATCCCCTCGATTAAACATTTGTTTGTTAGTATCTGCAGAGCTTCCAGTAGTGCTCCACCTCCCGCTTTTAGCATTTCTGCTGTTATCTGATCTCCTGGGCTCTTCCGGTTCTTCATTTTTTGTAACGCATATGTAATTTCAGCTGTCGTTATTTCCGATAGTTTTTCCGATACTACATTTGTAGTTTTTGAGGTTGTTATAATTTTATATTTGTAGTTGTTATAGTTTTTGAGGTTGTCGTTGGGTTCGGTATGGATGATGTGTATAGGCTGGCGTAGAATCGTTGGACTTCTGCGACGATGTTTGTTTTGTTGGTAATGATATTGCCATGGCGGTCTTTTAGTTTAACAATATCTTGTTTTCCATTTGAAAGCTTTGATTTGCGTACTCTCATGTTTTTGTTTGCCTCTATGGTTTCGATGATTTGTTGGGTTTTATAAGCTCTGATATCTGTGCGTATCTTCTTTATTATTTGCTTTAGTATCTGATTTATCTGCTCGTTATAACCTAATCTAACTATCCATTTTGTTCAAATCTGTAGCTGTGGTGGCGTTAGTACGTAAGTACCGTAGTTAATTTTCAGTAAATTAAAGTAGTGCTGGTGAAATTTATTTTACAATAATAGCTCCTCTTTCAATGTCATACAATCTTTTACCTATGATTATTAACCTTTAACCCGTGACAAGCTGTCTGACAGGCCAAACGGAGTCGGCGAAACATCCTTTCACCCCTTCCTCGCGCTTCCTTTGTTAAAGCTAGTAGCTTCGACTTAAGTTGCGTCTACTCTGTAGAGGGATACTTGCGTCGTATAGTCCCAAATCGGCAAGTTACAACGATTTAAATTTCGTCAGTGGTCTCTCAGACCCTATGTCATATTGTTTTAGTTATTACCAGTTATTACTTGCAATGAATAATTCCAGACCTCCAAAAAAGAAGCGTAGGGAGCCGGGAATCAGGATTGTAGGGCAAAATACTAGCAAACGGCTTAAAAATTCCTAAATTGAACCCGTCATTTCGAAAAGGGTATGAGTCCATGAATTAAAACTGAAGTAAGATGAAGAACTAATTCAGAAGAATCAGCCATCAGAAAGTAACAGTGATGATTAACCATTATGAAGAGTAGTTAGATGTTTCTGTAACGGCAACGGGCCTTTCAAAACTATTTTAGTTTTACGAGGGCATTACAATTATTACCCAAATACTTTAGGACAAATATCCGAAAATATTTTATGAGGGTCGATAGTGTAATCCTCGAGCTGACCAAGAAACATTTTTATTTTTAAGTTTTACGAGGGCATTACAATATTTACCCGAAAACTTTCGGACAAATTTACAAAAATATTTTATGAGGGTCGATAGTGTAATCCTCGGGAAGATTACGACAGGATATTTTTCTCCCGAGAATCGGTAGGGACCAGTTTGGTAATCACCAAAGGGACGATATAACCGAAGAAAGGAAAGTAATCACCCCCAAAAGAGGGGCCAGTATACCTGGACGAAATATAACTAATGGGACCCTCAAATAAACAGTAAGTCAAAGTACGGAGACTGTACTTCCGTACGACTGTACGACGAAGACTGTCGTACTGAGTACGATTGCCTCCGAGACGTCAGTTCCACTTAAGTGAATAGTTGAAGTTTGTTACAGTTATATCCAAGTTCTTCAGATACGTCCAGCTCCGCGATTTCCTTAATACTATCTTTGTATATTTGTATATTATGTGATTGTAAATAAATTGCTCTGCAAACCGTGAGTGCTTTAATTATTCCACCGCGTATAACCCGCATTTTTATGGCAAAAATCGGTTCAAGTGGGCAAATGATCCGCCAAACGGAGCTGTGCGAATAGGCCAACATAACATTATAGCTCGTATGCGCGAGTCAAGGTCCAATGTACACGAAGAAAGAGATTCCTTTTTTCTGTAGAAGAAAATAGAGACTCCAGGTATTTTCAAAAAAAAATTGAAGTGGACAAATGTGAAAATTCGCGAACTCAAATTAAAGTACAGCAGAGAAAATCGTCCTGAACTACAATATTTATAAATGATAGAATTGCATGGGTTCCTTGTTTTTCTTATCTATACAGCTTAAGTATACAGCTAGTGCAATTACGAAGGTTGTGAGTACCTATTTGCAACCTATAGGACAGGTAGAGACGTTTTTGGACCAGTTTTGTCACAGAAAAGGTTTCTAAATCTGTTAATATGCTTACGGTTTGATAATGGGACAGAGAAGAAAGAAAACAGAGTGATAAGCTAGCTGCGATTTCCAACATATTTGGAATATTTGTGAATAACTGCCAAATCCTAGACAACATCGGAGAGTGAGAAACTATTGATGAAATGTTGATAGCTTTCAGAGGTCAGTAGGGAAAGATGTCATGTTCTGGCGCCACCTCCACCTCTGACGTGCGCATGCGCGATGACCTTTGACCCCTAACCTGACCTTGGCCCCTAACCTGACCTTGACCTTAGAACTTCCGGTTTCGACTTCCGGTTTCGGCTTCCGGTTTCAACTTCCGGTTTCCGGTTTCGACTTCCGGCCGCCATTTTCGGAACTTCCAGATGCGCAGGAAAATTCAAAAAATAGACGCGAGGCGGGGAAATTCAAAATTAGTTCCTGTTGAGACAAATGAGGTTGGTTGCATACATCAACGGGACTAAATACATGAGACTGGACAGACGGGGCTAGATCCATGGGACTAAATACATGAGACTAGATAGACGGGACTAATTACATGAGACTAGATAGACGAGGCTAGATACATGAGACTAGATAGACGGGGTTAGATACATGAGGCTAGGTACATGGGGCTAGATAGACGGAGCTAGATGGATAAGGTTGTAACATAAAGAAAACTCCACATAAAATTTATGGTTTTATTAAATTCTAATAATAATACATTTAAATTTACATCAATACATTTAAATACAAATAGTGGTCATGCTTTGAATATGTTATGCGTTCGGAAGAAGCAGCTTAAGCAATAATGACTTGCACACATATTACAGCGAAACTTTACACAACTAGTTTTACTTGAGGCCTTTTGTCTTCCAAATATCATTCGGTTTTCTTTATAACAACCAACACACCGTCTTTTAACGTCCGCTTTCTCGAGGGAATGTTTACTATCTTTAGCATTGGATGAACAAACAGCTGATTGGTTTATTGAATCAGGAACATGTGCATTCAAACTCTCAACTTTATTCTTTTGACGTCTAGGAAGCGTCTCATATGATGGTGATAAACTAGGAGATATTCTAAGTGGAGTCCAATAGATGGTTTTATTACGGGCATGCTTCTCGCCAAATACAATCCCCATCTTGATAGTAAAACACCAGCGTTAACACTAAATTATAAATGCTATCCAACCCTATTTATATCGTGCAGAGTTCTTTGCATCAATGAGGGTGTGAGGCCTATGTGACCCCGCACTAAACAGGGTGTGAGGTCTATGTGACCCCACGCTAAACAGGGTGTGAGGTCTATGTGACCCCACGCTCAACAGGGTGTGAGGTCTATGTGACCCCACGCTAAACAGGGTGTGAGGTCTATGTAACCCCACGCTAAACAGGGTGTGAGGTCTATGTGACCCCACGCTAAACAGGGTGTGAGGTCTATGTGACCCCACGCTAAACAGGGTGTGAGGTCTATGTGACCCCATGCTAAACAGGGTGTGAGGTCTATGTGACCCCACGCTACACATAACCGATTAGAGCTGCAGAGTATTAAGTGAGAGAGAGAGAGCGAGAGGGAGGGAGAGAGAGAGAGAGAGAGATGGGAATTAATTTTCACGGAAAACGTATAAAAGCGGTTGTTTCGGACAATCTCTAGGACATCTCTAGGATATAAGTTAAAGCGACAGTATGGATAAAATAGATATATTCTCCAAAGTTGACTATGAGGATACTATTACAGAGAGTGAATTTCACACGTATTATCCTATAGCTCAAAATTATGGAAACAATGATGAGATTCGTATTAGGATCCAACACCAGGATATTTACACTTATCCTAGCGAAAGTTATATTTATGTAAGCGGAACCGTTAATTTTCCGAAACTCATTCCACCTGCAACTACACACAACTTTGAACTTGTGAAAAACGCATATGCGTTTTTGTTTGATGAAATTCGCTATGAATTGAATGGAGTTGAAGTAGATAAGAATAGAGATGTAGGAATTACAAGCACGATGAAAGGATTACTCTCCAACACCAAGCGAGATCAACATATACTCGACCTTTGCGGCTGGGCTGAAAATGCTACAAATGTTACATACTTTGATAATAACAGAAAGTTCTATGCTCTAATTCCATTGAAATATTTCTGGGTTTTGCTGAGGATTATACAAAAATGTTAATTAATGTAAAGCAGGAATTAATTCTACTACGAGCTAGAACTGACGTGAACTGCTACAAAGGAGATGCAAATATAAGATCCAATATTGATCAAATTTACTGGCGAATTCCCCATATCCAACTCAACGACGAAGCTCGATTGAATGTATTGGATACGCTCGAAGAAGATAAACCGATATTAATACCGTTTCGTAGGTGGGAGTTGCATGAACTACCTGCTTTAAAAAATACCGACAGAGATATCTGGTCTGTAAAAACATCTACAACTTTGGAGAAGCCTCGATACGTTATAATTGCACTGCAAGAGGGGCGAAGAGATGCTCATGTAAAAAACGCGTCCGAATTTGATAATGCATCGCTGCGAAATATGAAAATTGACCTAAACTCGGATTCATATCCATATGAAAGCTTAAATCTTAATATGGATAGTGGTGATTATGCACAACTTTATTACATGTATGCCACTTTCCAAAGCAGTTACTATGAAAGCAGAAATGAGCCGAAATTAGATATGATTCAATTCAAGGATCATGTTCTTTTTGTGTTTGATGTATCTAAACAAAATGAGAGTATTAAATCATCTGCTGTTGATTTAAAAATTGAATTTGAAGCTACGCAAGCATTCAAACCAAACACTCGAGCCTATTGCCTTATTTTATGTGAAGCTGCCGTTGAATACACCCCTTTGTCGGGGATAGTTCGAAAATTAATTTAAAAATTTAATTAATATGAACCATTGTATGTATAAATCATATTAGCGACTATTCTATATGTATTGCAAGAAATGTTTATATAAGTATTTAAATGTTTTGATGTAAATTTAAATGTATTATTATTAGAATTTAATAAAACCATAAATTTTATGTAGAGTTTTCTTTATTTTACAAACTTTCATTCTCTTGGAAACTAACACTCGCTCACCGCTGATAAGATAACAGAAAGTTGTTATTGCTAGCAAACATACAGTCGAACCTAATCAACAAGTCAGAGCAGTAATCAAAATTAAAACGTAGATTATTAAGTTAAATTAAACAATACCTTATATATTTTAGTTCAGACTTATCTAGTCTCATGTATTTAGCTCCGTCTATCTAGCCCCATGTACCTAGCCCCATGTATCTAGTCCCGTCTATCTAGTCTCATGTATTTAGTTCCGTCTATCTAGTCTCATGTATTTAGTCCCATGTATCTAGCCCCGTCTGTCCAGTCTCATGTATTTAGTCCCGTTGATGTATGCAGCCAACTTCACACCTCATTTGTCTCAACAGGAACTAATTTTGAATTTCCCCGCCTCGCGTCTATTTTTTGAATTTTCCCGCGCATGTGGAAGTTCCGAAAATGGCGGCCGGAAGTCGGAACAGGAAACAGGAAGTCGAAACCGGAAACCGGAAGTCGAAACCGGAAACCGGAAGTCGAAACCGGAAACCGGAAGTCGAAACCGGAAGTGTCAAGGTCAGGTTAGGGGTCAAGGTCAAGGTTAGGTTAGGGGCCAAAGGTCATCGCGCATGCGCATGTCAGAGGTGGAGGTGGCGCCAGAACATGACATCTTTCCCTACTGAGGTCGCTCTTATTTCTTCATGTATATGCCAAACAAACCATCCAAGTACCTTTTGAATATGATATGTATGTGCGATGCTACGATTAATTATTTTTATAATGGCTATATTTACTGTGGAAAAGGATCTGATGGTGAAACTTAAAAAAAACGAAGAAAAACAGTTTTTGGTTCCATCACAAGCAGTGATTCGCTTGACAAAACCTATACACGGTAGTAGCCGCAACTTAACGTTCGAAAATTGGTTCATATCGATTAAATTGGTAGACGCACTGAAAAAATGAGGTCTGGCGTGTAGGTACTGTAAGTACTCCCAAAGAGTTCTTGCCTTCTAAATCAAGAGATGTGAGTTCTACACTTAACGGATTTATCAATCCAATGAGTTAGATCTCTCACGTACCAAAGAAAAATATAGTTGCGTTTCTTAAATGAATCATTGTGAGTCTATTGATGAAAATACAGGCAAACCTGAAATTATTGCCCATTACAAACTAGAAAAAAGGAGGCGTTAACGAGACAGATAAAAATGCTCTATCTGCACCTAACACGAAGGTATATACCTATATATTTTTTCGAATGTTGGATTGAATTTTGAAATGAATTTTCGAATGATGAGTAAGTATAACGCACATGTTTTATATCAAGGTGCCAATGCTATTGATGGTGAAGAAACGCGGTATTACAACACATTCAGCTCCAAGTTTATAATACTCACATTCCACGCGATATACGAATCAACTTAGCGCATATTTTGGGTTCCGATTTGCAACGTGAACCACAAAATTCCGAAAACAGGCCACAAAACACGGAAAACCTGTGCCAGCTGTTCTCCTAATTTAAACCGCAAATCTAATTACCGATATAATTCGTGTAAAAAATATGTGTGCTTGCATTGTGCGAACAAATATGTCTGCTAATAAATGTCTGGTAATACAACCAAAATAACCAAAGTTTGACCATTGCGAGTTTTGTAAAATGATACTTGTGATTAGCGCAGTATTATTAGGAAATTAAGTTATTATTTTAACATTATTTCTTTTTGAAGGGATTAGTTATTTTAACTTTACGGAAAATAGTAGTTTATGACACAAGTGTGTGAAGAAAGGCTTTTGTGCATGAGTTTCGAAGTTAGGAAGAATCCGAAGGCGAGTGATTTAATCGCAATGAGTGCAAAAAAGCTTTTCACATACGTTGTTTTTTCACGCACACACTTTTAACACATGTGTCATACATTATTTTATCTACGAAACATGTTAAAATTCTGTTGAATCTACAAAAAATAATCGTTTGTTACCCATAATATCGAAACAATTGTAATTTTGACAGACAAAATACTTCAAATCACTGACACAATAAGTTTAGCAAGTTCAGTGCCTCCGTGGCTAAAATTAATAAAAAACTAGTAAAAACGAATACTGACGGGAACACTATTTGGTCGATGTCCATGTTGGTTAACCTAGATTTAATCTAGATTAGGTTATGGTTAGGTTAAGTTATAGTAGTAGTAGTAGTAGGTTAAGTTATAGTAGTAGTGGTAGGTTAAGTTATAGTAGTAGGTTAAGTTATAGTAGTAGTAGTAGCAGTTATAGTAGTGGTAGTAGGTTAAGTTATATTTGATCCAGATAAATCCAGACTATCCAGACCAGAAAAAATAGCTACCCTTGCTTAGCTATCCCCTTAAGGCATGTAAATGCTAGGAGGAAAGTGGCTATTATTATTATACTTATTGATTCAAAAAAAGAAAAAACGCAAGAAAATTTATTTTCACTACGTCTATGTTTTTTGTTTAGTGACGCAAGTTGTTGCCAAAGTAACAACAAATAGAAGTCGTTTAATAATAGAACTCCATCTGATTTACATTGAACTTTTACGCACGATTGGGATACTTTTACACACGATTATAATAATAGAATCCTTCTCATACAATAATGTATTTATTAATGTGTTCATTTTTTTTCTAGGTAAAAAGTACTTTTGTTATAATATTATGTTTATTTGATATTTGTTATTTGTAGAATTGGTAAAACAATACTACGATAAAGATATTCATAGACACTTAAGTAATATAACAGTCGGAACACAGCTTTAATATATAAATACATTCAACCTTACCGGAGCTCTATAACAATTACTGAGTGTTTTTAGGACTATCAAAACAAATCTCATGTGAAATTTGTCATTTATTTAATAGCTTTCAGCCCATCTTCGTGGCACTCAACAAAAACCATAAAAATAACATTGTATTTAAGATCATGTCTTTCCGATAACTTAAGTAAGTAGCCATATGCGTACGCGTTTCGAGATTTATCTCCCATCAGTACAGCTTTGCTGTTATTAACACCTAACCACCTGACATACGTCTCTCAGACCCAAAGTAGCAGTAATTTTCTCACCTCAGACGTATGGCAGGTGGTTAAGGGTTTTTATAAAATTGTAAAACACTCATCTGAAACCCACCTGGTGATTAGGGGTTAGATATTTAACTTAGAAGGTTATTGATATAAATGATAAGATAGAATTGGTAAAACCATACTACGTTATAGATAATCATACAAACTTAAAACAATCGGAACATCTGCAGCCGCGTTTCGAGATTTATCTCTTATCAGTGCATGCTGCACTGATAAGAGATATATAATGCTTTTATTAATAACATATTTCATTATCAGATTTCACATGAGATTTGTTTTGGTAGTCCTAAAAAGACTCAGTAATTGTTACAGAGCTCCGGATAGGTTAAATATATTTATATATTCAGGTTTTGTTCCGACTGTTATAAGTCTGTTTTTTATTTGTAATTCTTGATCCCATCTCTAGCCTTCTCAAAGGAAACGACATACCTTGTAATAGCAAGTTCTTAGTAATAAATTACATTTAGAGTTTATTTGTTAGTTTCATTTCATAACTTTATGTTATTAAAGTGTTTATAAAGATTGCGGTAAGCCACTCTATCTAATTTATACAATATAGACCAGATAGCGGTCTCTTAGGCCATTCGTCACCAATTACGTTACACAAAAGCTATATTACCAGTCAAATGTTAAGTAAAAAAAAACAATTTAAATTTCAAAATGTAAAAGTTAAATTTGGTTCAAATGAAAAATGGAAACAGAAAATTGCAAAATTAAGTATAAAACGGCCAAGTGCGTGTCGGGCCACGCGCAATGTTAGGTTCCGTAGTTGCCATTCTTACTCAAATGTCTAAAAAATGTCAAAACCAATAACTTAAACAGCTAACATTGATGTTGTCTAATTTGACGTTCAATATAACCAATAATATATTGTTTAAAAGACGCAGCTGCTGCTCCATTTGTTACATTTTATAAGTTGGTCGACCATTAGTCGTAAACTAATAAAGCCTACTAAGCTGTGGTACTTTTCCTTTTAACTTCGTTATATATGCTACTATTGTGAAATTTTTCACATATCCAGGAACTGCCATTTAGCTAACAGTGGGGAGGGACACTGGACTCAACAAAAATTAGCATTTTAAAGCTAAATATTTCACAAACGGATCTATTAATCGAAATATTGTTTTCACAAACCCGTAATATTTTTGAAAGACTTATGCAACGACACCTTACACTATGGGATAGACGAGAAAACAAAACGTCCCCACTTTCGTAGGGTAAAGGAGGTACCCCAAATATTTTTTTTCAAGATTCTATTTTACCGCTTTATCGGCTGATGATGACAAATAATCATGTAATGATTACATACTGAAAATATTACAGCAAAAAATTCCAAAAAAGTAGTTTCTATAAATATTTGAGAGACAAAAAGTATAAATATATGTAGGTAAGATTTTTTTTCAATTTGAAATAACTCGATTATGACCTAATCTAAAAATAAAACGACTAACACCACTTAATTCAGCGCACCCTAATTTAATTTACCTGATAAGTTGTAAGCTTGTTCCAAAAAAGTTGTCAATTTCATGCACAGTGTAAGCAATACACGAAAACAAATATTCACAGCACAATATCCCACACCAACGTCTCAATTACATCTGCACTGTATCACAGACTAACACTTACTAACTACTCGATTTATCTCTACTAATAGGTTCACCTGGCGTTTGTTTACAATTGATAAGACGGCAACCAGCTGAATACTCTCAAAGTGAATATTAAAACATAATCCATAATTCCCTTTAGGAACTAATTTTGCTATGACTAGCTTGTTCATTATTCTATTTGTGTAATGGAGGTTTCACGTTGCTGCTTAGATTATTTGGTGTAATTTAATTTCAGTTCATTAATTTCTAGAATAATTGGATTTAATCTTGTATGTCTAATTTTCACTACCTCACTTTGTCCATTTGGTGGGATACACTCTTTGTCCAACTAGTTTTCTCGTTCATGCTTAATTTGTTTACAAAATCTCATCTGTTTGAGTAATTTCCGTTCTCTTTAAATTTCTTTAAATAATGTTGTTAAATAATGTTGTTCTTCTTTAAATCATGTTGCTAGTTAACTGTTTAGTTTTATCTGTAGTCATACTCATCTTTTGTTACTCTTGTCTGTTAGTAGGTAGTCCTATCTGTCTTGGCTAGACAATCTAGTTGCATTTGTCTAGTCCCGTCTGTCTAGTCTTGTGAGTTTGCTCTTGTTTGTCTGCTTTTGTGTATCTAGTCTTGTCACCTTAGTCTTGCCTCCTTAGTCTTCCTATCGGTTTGGTCTTGTCTGTCTAGTGTAGTTTGTCTTGTCTGTCTAGTTTTGTCTCTCTAGTCTTATCTAGCCTAGACTAGCTGTGTCTAGCTGTGTCTAGCCCTATCTATCAAGTTTTATCTTGGATGGCGATTATAATATCGCACAAGACACAAGGAAGTTAACATGGACGACGAAAAATGGGTTATCACACTACTACATAATTAATACGACAGCCCTATATATCTTGACTTGTTAGTCTTCTCTGTCTACTCTTTTTAGTTCAGTCTAATCTAGTTTTATCTATCTAGTCTTGTATTTGTAGTTCAGTCTGCTTAGCTTGTTTAGTAATTTCTTGTCTGCCCAGTTTTATCTACTATATCCTGTGTCTGTATAGTTTTGTCTGAAGAGTTTTGTCTAAAAAGTCTTGTATGAAAAGTTTTGTCGGTGAAACCAACATATGGTATTTATCAGATTATTTAATTAAATTCATTGAGTAAAAACGATAGTCTACGTATAAACGAAAGAAAATGCATTTCTGCAAAATAAACTTAACAGAGATTAAAAATGAAAATTTCAGTTGAACTAAATTTCCATATTTCGTATTGCCTCCTCGAGCCCTAACTATTGCCCGCATACGGCGCATCATGCCACTAATGAGCTCACGAATATCATTTTGTGGAATATTCTGCTATTCTTCCTGAAGAGCTACACGAAGCTCGTTTATTGTGGTTGATGCAACTGCACGTCCTATAACACGCCTGCCCAGCATATCCCAAACATATCCTATAGGATTTCCATCTGGGGTACATGCAGGCCAGTTGAATTTTCTTATTCCAACTGCATACAGGTATTCTGTAACGCACCTCGCAGAATGCGGTCTGGCGTTATCCTGCATCAGAATGAAACCATCGCTGATAAATGGAACAAATGGGACTACGTAATTTTGCAAAACCTGCTCAATATACAGCTGTGCAATCAGAAATTCTTCATCAATGACAACCAATTTGGTGCAGGTATCCATTGATATTACTGCCAATACCATTAGTAATGCTCCACCATGGCTAAGCCAGGGCTTAAAGGAGCTTACAGACCAACGCGGAAGTTTAGCTACCGCGACCGGTGCGTTATCGCGGCGGACTGATTGACATGACGGCTTATGTACATGTTCAGATCAACAGGCACGATTTCCGCCATAGCCGCGGTATTGTAGCGTTACACGACAAGTACGCTGCATGCGCGGTCAGTTTCGCTGTAGCTGTGTTTTCAAATGTCGATTACAGAGAAGTTGGTTCACAATTTTAGAAAATATCCTATACTGTATGACCTGGATGATGAAAACTATAAAAACATAACGAGAAAGGACAAAATTTATAAGCAGATAGTAGTAGATATATTAGAATTGGAAGAAAATGTTGAGATTTGAAAATTTTGAAAATTAAGGTTGTTGATTTTCTTTTTCTTTTATTTATTAACCCTTACAAGACAAATTTATTTTTTCTTCAAAAAATGGTGAATGTTATAGTTTTTGTCTTTAATGCGTAAATGTAAGTAGATATATTTAAGAAGGTTTCTGTATATCGATAATTTTTCAAAATAAAGTAATAGGCTTTTTAGTATGGGATATATAGTCCCAATAGTCTTATATGATGGGATTATATGTACCAACAGACTTGAGAATTGAAATTTTGTCTGGGACGTATTATCCCTTTAGTCTCGAAAAGGTTAAATGAGTTTTAGATGTTTTAGAAATCAAAAACAAATAAAATATAACAAACTGACCGGTTTTCTTACTTTGTGGTCAATACTAATATTAACAGATCTTTTTCCTCTGAGGAACTGATGACTATAAACCTAAAAATCGCGTTTTAGTGTGGGCATGACCATTTCGCTGCCGCGCGAGCGAATTTTTCGCTGCGGAAATTTTGCGGCGCAAATGCTCCGCGCCGGTCTGAAGGAGCCTTAAAAGTGCACTCCGCAAATCGTTCTTCCGTTCGTCTCCATACTCGTTCCCTTCCATCTGGCGAATGTAGGCAGAATCTAGACCCGTCAGTAAACAGTATAGTCCTGCATTGTGCCAATGTACAATTTAAATGTTCGCGAGAAAATTGGGTTATGGTTACTCGGTGACGTGGGAAGTAGGGAAAGATGATTCCTTCTGGACCAATCCTCCCCTCCCGACCTTTGCGCATGCGTGAAGAAGTTTGGAACCTAACTTAACCCACAATTGGCGCCCGAACAGATTCCTATCATTGTGAAGTAGTTTGGAAGCTAACCTAACCCACAGATGACGCCCGAACAGATTCCTATCATTTTTTCAGAACTAGATTGGTAGATGGTGTCCTTATAGAAAGTCTCTTGTGCATTTGGATGCATGAGACTATTTAGTGCATTATAGGATTAAATACTGGACTACTAGGTCGGGCTAGTAGATCAGACTAGAGTGGGCTAGATTAGTTAATGCCAGACTAGATTAGATCAGATACTACCAGACTAGATCAGCTCACGGAAAAATTAAAAAAAACGCGGGGCGGATTCAAAATTAGTGCCCAACATACCCGGCGAGGCTAGAAACATACCTTACGATACTAGAGACAAGCCCTAAGAGACTAGAAACCAGCCCGATGAAACTAGAAGCATGCCGGGCGGGGTTAGATATTTGTAATTTTCGTCCAGCTGCTGCTCTACAAGATTTTAAGCCAGCTTCTTGAAACCTTTAACAAACTGTCCACGCACTCACAGCTGTAACAATAACTTCATGGAGTTAGTTTCTGGTCCCCACTGAAGTCACATGATGATTCTGTGGAGTAGTACGAACTATAAATCGGTCATCGATAGCAGTCGTTTTGTTTGCTGCCAGATCACGGCCTCCGAGTATTTCTGCCGGTCTCTCTAAACCTCTCAAGTGCTCTTTGGACGGCAGAAGAACTAACATGAAGGAATCTGGCCACACACACAGGTCCTTCAGTCAGAAGGACCTCCTCACCCACCGTATCACGCACTTTTCTAATTTGGAATGCCTTGCTGTTTTGCTTCTTGATGAAGTTATGCGTCATTATTTTTCACGTCAAGTGCCCCTCGAAATGCACTCTTAAGAACTTGACTCTCTTCAGTTATACATTTCCGATTTTTAATGGGAGATCTTAGGCGGGTTTCCTTTTTAGACATTGGAAGACCATATAACTGATCTTTGCCTAATTTAGATGGAGATTATTTGAGCAAAAGCAACTAACTATTCACGTTTTATTTGCTTCGGCTATTCAAATCAATCAAATCAATTATATTACATGTAAGATGTATATGGTAAAATGTGTGTAAAATGTGTAAAGTATATGTGAACGTCAACAAGAGAAAAAAAAAAAAAAGATATAAAAATTAAAATAAATCAAATATCAAAAGAGAACAGATCGAAAATAAACGATAATCAGAGAAACAAATTAAAAAATTCTTGAAATGTATAAATTGTTTTCTTTAGTAGTAGGAATTTTACTCTTCTCTTGAAGCTTTTGTTGGACATTTCTTCTGTTATGTTATTTGGCAGCTTCTTGTATATGACCACTCCTAAAATTACTGGTGATTTGCTACAGCAATTTAGGTTACATTTTGGAGTGTACAGATTGTTTCGTACTCTTGTGTTGTAGTGGTGGATATCTCTATTTCTGTCCAGACTAATTTTCATTTTTTGGATGAAGCAAGCAACTTCTAATATATAAAGGCTTGTTACTGTTAGTATTTGCAGTCGGTGGAAGTGCGGTCTACATGTGGCTGTTGGAGGAATACCCACTAATGGTCGAATGACTTACTTTTGAGCCTTCAATATAATCTCAAGTTTATTGGAGGAAACCCAAGACAAAATTCCATATGCTAGAATGGACTGAAGTTCTGCATAATAATAGTTGAGAAGCTCAGCTTGGTTTATTATTTGGCGTAGGGTTCGAATTGAATAAGCTTTATAGCCCAACTTTTTCGGTAAATTTTCAGTTGTCTTATCCCAAGTTAGGCATTCCTCTATATAAAGCCCCAGGAATTTTTTTTTTCTTCGCCCTATGCAGGTTGAAATTGTCGATTTTTAAATTTAAATTATCGGCATATTGGCTTCTTTGCGTTTGAAAAATTACATACTCCGTCCTCTCCTTGTTTAGAAATAAGTTATTTTCCGAGCACTACTCCACCATTTTAAGTAAAACATTGTTTGCTTCAAGTTCATTTTCTATCCAAGAGTTTCTGGAGATAATGAAAGTGGCATCATCTGCGTATAGTATCCATTTGTTTTCTTAAATCATAATTGTCACTCTTAAATGTTACAAGGTCCGCAATATATAAGAGGAATAGTGTGGGGGGCAAGTACACTTCCTTGCGGAACACCATACAATTTGTTTAATAATTGTTGGTGTGCTACGCAATCAAAAACTTTCGACAAATCGCAGAAAATACCCACTGGATGTTTGCCGTTATCGATCTCTTGTAGAATTTTGCTATAGAACTCAGTGATAGCCGTCGAGGTCGATTGTCCTTTGCGAAAGCCGTGTTGTTTTTTGGGAATAAGTTGGTGCTTCTCGATAAATGGTAAAAGTCAGTGAAGCATGCTGTATTCCAGCACTTTAGACATATCTGATAGCAGAGCTATAGGTCTTTAGTTATTTAGGAGTGTTTTTTTCTTCTCGTTTATGTATTTGGCAGATTTTGGCATTTTTCAAAATTTTAGGAAACTCTTCCAAATCAAAGGATCGGTTAACAAAATAAGTTAAAGGCTTCGCTAAAAGTCTATATAGAGTTTAAAGCTGTTGCCAGGTATTGAATCTAGACCACTTGTAGATTTATTGTTAAGTTTACCATTTACGAGCCATATTATTTTATTTGCAGAAAAATCGTCCAGACATAGCGTTTTGTCATTGAATGACATGTGACGATTGGATATATTTGAGAGGGTGATATTTTGAGCTATTATGGTAGGAGCTTGTTCGAAGAAATCATTTAAAAGAGTCGATAATCTTTCCGTGTCTTCAATGATAGAGTCATTGTGATTTAAGCAGATCTCTTCTTTCACCCTGGTCTTTTAGTTTGCTGGTTGATTATATTCCAAGCTGTTTACTGTTTGTTCTCCGACTTCTGCAGCAGTGTACTGAAACATTGTCGCTTAAGATATCTTAAAAAAACAGGAGTACCGTTTTTTTTTTAAATTAAATACGCTTGGCGCGAAACCGGGTATTTCTTCTGGAGCACATACAGATCTTTTAGCTCCCTGCTTGCCCTTTTTGCATCATTAGTAATCCAGGTCTTGTTTCCCCGATGAACTTTCTCAATGGGAAAACAGGTACTAAAATGATAATATAACGTATTTATAAAATGTACACTTGTATCGTTAATATTTGTTGCTCTATACGTACTCGTCCATGATTCACCTGTTAATTATTTTACAAAAAGTTCTTTGTTTTCTTTACTAAAATCTATCCTATGGTAATATGTATCTGCTTTTTGTTTCAGTTTTCTATTTAGAACCACGATTCGATGATCACTTATTGGCGTGTCAATAATTGACGTCGCATTTTGCGTGGAACTGACAAAGATATTATCGATACAGCCCTTTTTTTACAGCGTCTTTAAGGTAGGCAGGTTATCCTGGTATATTCTTTGACTTGCTACTCTAGTCCATATGTTAACATTAGGTTGACTAAATTAACTTTTTCCTTGGAGTTTCCTATGTAGTTAATGTTAAAATCTCCTGTGACTATTATATTTCTTATTTTGAAGAACGAATGGTGGAGTATGCGGTCTAGCGTTAACATAAAACTATCTATGCAGCCATTTGGTGGTCTGTACAAATTAATTATTGAAGACGAGTCTAATCTAGATCTCCATACTACTCCACAGATTTTAATATGCTTTTCTATTGAGTTCATTGGGATTTCTTCCACGTTGATGGTGTTTGAGTCAAAAGTGTATTTCTATTTCTAATCAAAATACCTACACCGCCGCCAGTAGTATGGAATTTATAAAATAAAACTGATCAAAGAATAATTGTGTAAATGCATAAGCTTGATATGGTCCTGGGTAGCCCAGGTTTCTGTAAGGCAGATGAACAGATTTACTTCCCCAATTTTTATTTCCAGTTGTGGGATTTCGGCTATTGTTCCTTGACGAGAGGCCTTTGAGATCAAGATAGCCTGCACACAGGGTACAATGATTTCCACCTATATGTTGAACTAGATCCGTATACAGAGTGAATAAAAAGGGAGCTAAAATGCTTCCTTGCGGAACCCAAATTTTTGATGGGTCTGATTTCTGATATTCCTGTTCTTTCTGTATTTTCAACTTTAACATATTGTTTTCTATTACTGAGATATGACCTCAAGCAGCGACCTGCCTTTCCTCTAATTCTTAAGAATATAGCTTTTTTAATAATCTATCGTGAGCGATACAATCAAAAGCTCTGGAAAGGTCGCAGAAGATATTGACAGGACACTTTCCATCATCCACCTCGATAATAATATTCTGGCAAAACTCAATTAATGCAGTCATCGTCGATTTATCTTTAGAGAATCCATGTTGTTGATATGGAATTAGCTTATATTTGAAAATAAATGGCATATGTCTCTATTCCATACAATATTGAGATGATACTAATGAGATTAGTCTACAATAATTCCTGTTGGTGTGATCTTATTTCTGAAAAATAGGCACAATTGTTGATACTTTTAAAATGCCCGGATTTTTTTCTGTTGAAAATGTACAGTTTATAATGTTGGTAATATGCTGATCCTTTATTTTACTACTTGGATTGAAGTCCGGTCCACAACTAGATTTATTTTTTAGTTTTTTAAGTATAATTGCCATTTCAGATGTTGTGAATTCTTCTAAATACAGTGTAATCTCGATAATTCGGCCGTTGGTTAATCGGACGATACGTCCAGTAATCTGACGGTCTGGAGACCGCAGGCGCTCTTCCCTCCCACCAATCTTGCTTATAAGACGGCGATTGATTGGTCCCATATGTGTCGGATTATCGACATTATACTGTACATTGATTTGTCGTTCAACATTAAATGCTCAGCAATCGGAACAGTTGATGAATCAGATTGGAACAGTTGATCGGAATGTTTTTAATTATTTTTTCTGGCGCAGTAATAAATTGTTCATTCAGAAGCGAGGCAACTATGTCGGGATCTTAATAAATTAAGATTAAATAATTTTGATCTTTTAAGTTGCTTAAATCCTGACTTATTTTCCAATTCGTCAATGGTTTTCCAAAGGTTCGTTCGTTTATTTGAAGACTTCTCTATTTCCTTTTTGTAGAAATTGCGTCTGCTTGTAACCAGAAGCTGCTGATGTATTTTTTTCCTGTGCAATGGATATTTCTTTTACGGATTTAGTTTTTTTGGGATAGCAATTTGGGATATTGCTTTTGTATAACATACAAGTCTCTTAGATGTTTTGTAGACAGTTTATTTTTGGTTGTTATCCACGACCTCGGTTTCATTTTGATTTTCTTAATTGGGCAATATTTGTTTCAATAATACTGCATCCGCTGTATAAAGGTATTTGCTTCCTCATCACAATCGGCTACATCGTATATGATTGACCCTGGTTCTTTTTGTAGTCTTGTATGTATAGTCTTGTCTGTCTAGTCTTGTCAGTTGTCCCAATCCCTAGAAGCTCTAAGTCATAACATCAGGAACCAAGGAAAAAGAAAACAAGTTATTGCGGGCGATTTCAACATTGCGGGCGAAGTCCCCCTATTGGGGTTCGTCAGGCATCGACAAAAGAGGAAACTTGGTATCGGATTGGACTGCGGAACTAGATCTATTGGTACAAAACCAGGGAACTGACTACACCTTCGGGCGAGGAAACTCTCAGTCCATTATAGATATCACGTTCTGCAATAACTTAATCGCAAGCAAGCTCCAGGGCTGGAAAGTGCTGGAGAAGGAATCCTTGAGTGACCACCGTTACATCATCTACAGCATACAAGAAAACAAAAGGTCAAAAGAAATAGCACCCCAAGATCAAGAAATAGGTGGATAATAAAGCACCTGAATGAGGAAAAACTTAAAGAATACGTAACTCAAGAACTAAGCAATAGCGACACAAAAAGTGTAGGTATACTGGCTCAGGCAATGCACAAAGCATGTAAAAACTCAATAACTGAGGAAGGACGACCAAAAATAAAAAAGACAACAAACTGGTGGACCGAGGAGATTTCGAGCATAAGAGCTGCTAGCACCGCTGCCAGTAGGAAGTACCAACGCCTAAGGACAAAATATACCGATAGCGAAGTTACCAAAGAGGCAAGTCAGGTATATAAGAGCCGAAGGAAGGAGCTGAGGCAGTTAATAAACAAAACTAAGCAGCATCACTGTAAAAAACTATGTTCTGAGTTAGAAAATGACACATGGGAGGAAGCTTTCCAAATCATAAGCAGAAATATGAAAATTTGCTCACAAATTCCTGCGTTAACAATAGAAGCAGTACGTAGAGTAGCTGTTGTGTCCTTTCCACACCACATTCCTTTCGATTGGCAACAGCAGGAAGTCACCGATATACCTCTCTTCACTGCCGAAGAATTATCGCTCGCAAGCAGGCGAATTAAGAAGAACAGAACACCGGGGCCAGATGGAATACCACCTGAAGTTGCGAGAATAGCTGCCCAGCACCAATCAAGCTTCGTATTGGACACGATGAACACGCTGCTCACACTGGGAAACTTTCCGGCCAGACGGAAAAGCGCAAAGCTCGTTCTCATCAAAAAAGGAGATAAAGGAAATAGGGAACCCCACATCCTATAGACCTATTTGCCTATTGGATGTGTCGGGAAAACTCTTAGAGCAACTTTTGCTAAGCAGAATAAAAGGAGAACTTGAGATTGGGCTTGGTTTGTCAGAAAAACAATTTGGCTTCAGGCAAGGAAAATCTACAATTGACGCGCTAAGATCTGTCATAGAGATAGAAGTCTGGCACGCAGAGAACAAGGAAACTGTGTGAGCTCCTAGCCTTCGATGTTAGAAACGCATTTAGCAGCGCTAGCTGGAAGCAGATCATGGAAGGCCTAACATCAAGACAGGTGCCGGCGCGTCCCAATATGCCGCCTAAGGCGAATACAACTTTCGCCGCCCCACCACACACATATAAACCACCCACATATTAAAAAAAATAATAAACGCTATATTCATGCTATATTCGTACTCCCATGATGATATATTTTATTTACCCAACAAATAAAAAACAAATGTAATTCTACTAACAATAATTACAACAAATAATATAGGTATCCTTTGACAGACACTTTGACAGAATATATATCTCTCTCCAATGGCTCTACAGAGCTCAAGTCTCCCTCAATTTATTCCTCCAGGGGCTTCTGTCTATTGCTACCGTCTTCCAGCCTCTAATCCTTAGCAACCCTCTGGAATCTTATTCTACCGTGTCCTATCATCGTTTCCGTGGTCTTCCCCTGGGCCTCTTCCTTACCAATTCGCATTTGAGTGGCCGTTTTGGTAGTCCTTCCTCATCCATTCTTGTGACATGCCCTGCTCACCGTAACCTCTGCATCTTTGCATATGAGGATACTAGCGGGTCCTGCAAGGCCTGTTACAGCTCATTATTGTATCGTATTCTGTAACCATTTTCGTCTTGGATTGGACCGAGTGTTCCACGCAATACTTTCCTCTCAAAGATATCTATTTTGTTGCCACTGGTGTGTGTCAAGACCCTGATTTCGCAGCCATATGTGAATATTGGTGTGACAATTGTTTTGTAAGAATGCTCCGTTCGCCGCAGTGGTTCTGGCTCTTTTCTCTGCTTCTTCGCTTCCGTTGTTTACTAGGGTCACCCCGAGATAACGGAAACTGCTGACTTGGTATAAGGTGTCTTGTGTTGTTATCGACATTGCCGTTGTTCTTGCCTGCGTTAGCACTTGTTACGCCTGCGTCTTTGTTACGTTAATTTTCATGTCCCTGGCTGCTTTCGCTCATCCATCTCTCTGCTTCAGTCCCTGCGCGTATGTGAATTCTTCGGTTAGTTGTGCTTGCACGAGCACTTTTGCCGTACACTTTTCCATGATCATGCGTACAAATCTTGTTTCCCTGGTATGCCAAGTTCCTTAAGCGTCGTGTACAACTTTGTGCGGTTGACCGAGTCGTAAGCTTGTTTGAAGTCCACAAATATGTTGTGCACATCCATATTGTGCTCCCATGCTTTTTCGAGCATTTGTTTTACTGTGAATAGTTGGTCGGTTGTGGGCCTGCCTGGTCTGAACCCATCTTCATATTCCCCAATCATTTGTTTGCACTGCCGTTTCATTCTGTTATTTATGATGGTGGTCAAGATTTTGTATGGGCTGCTTAGCAGTGACATACCCCTGTAGTTTGCACATAATAGTCTATCCCTTTTTTTAGGTGGGAAAATGATTCTTTGTGCCCATTCGCTCGGCATTGTTTCGTCGTCCCATACATCCGCTATTAGGTAGTACGTGCATGTAGGTGGCCAGCTTATCCCTCCTTGTTTTAGCAGTTCTGAGTTGATACCATCGATTCCGGGAGCTTTGTTATTTTTCAGTGCTTTAATTGCTGTTTTAACTTCTTGGAGAGTTGGGGTTATTGTAACATAATCCTCTCCATCCATGGGCTCTTCAGCGTTTTGGTGACAAAATATATAACTTATAGAAACACAATAACTTAAAACAAATATAATTTTATAAATAAAACAAAAAAATTAAAAATTTACTCTCCTGGCTTTCTTCTTTGCAAAATTATTAATTATGTCGTATTCGAAGTTTATTTTCTCTGTTACCTCATGTTCTACGGCTAATATAAATAAATTTATTAATCTTTGTTGGGCCATAGAAAATCGCAAATAATTTTTAATTTAGAGAACGAACGTTCTACACTGGCAACGGAAATAGGTAAAGTGAGTAATATTCTTAAGCAAACAATAATATTAGGAAAATTTGCAGATAAATGAGATAATTAAAAATTTCAACTTGAATTTTTTTAGACAGATTTTCTATTGGTTTGTCTGTTCCTTCGTAAATAAAAAAAATGTTTTTACGTTTAATTCAAATAGAAAGACTTGCTTTCATAATCTGCATTTATTTCCATTTCATTGGTTATTTCTTTAGCTTTAAATTTTTTTTTTCCATCAGAAACAAATTTACGCTATTTAATATTTTAAGAGATTATGATAAAATCATATTTGGGCTTATGATATGCCGCCCTAAAAATATGGCGCCGTAAGGCGATCGCCTGTACGACCAGGCGCACGTGCCGACACTGCATCAAGAAGTATATCATCGTATCTACTACGCATGGAGAGGAGCTACCTTAGCGATAGAAAGTTTTAATACTAAAAGGGGCTCGAAAAACGAAAGAGAGCAGCATCAGCAGCGGTGCTCCACAAGGATCCACATTAGGGCCAACCTTGTGGAATGTCTTATATGACGATGTGCTGAGATTAAGACTGCCATTGGGGGCGACAGTGGTTGGCTTTGCAAACGACTTGGCTCTTGTGATAACAGCCAGAACAGAAAAAGGATGGATGCAGACAGCAAACCTCGCTATAGAGCAAATCATTGACTGGATAGAATCCAAAAGCCTCAATCTAGCACCAGAGAAAACTGAGGCGGTCTTTCTCATAGGACAAAAAAGGTCCAACCAATAAAATTTAAAATTGGAAAACTGACAATAATCCTGAAGTATCAAATAAAATTCCTGGGCATAGTAATAGACAAGGCATTTTCTTTCACACCACACATAGTAGAAGCTGCAGCAAAGGGGATGAAGATAATGGCAGCAATACAGCAAATAATGCCCAACATTGATGGACCCAGAAGCAGTATAGGCTACTATGATGTACGGAGCACCAATATAGGCCAGAGCACTGGGAAAACATAGCAATATCCAAAAACTCCTTGCAATGCAAAGAAAAATGGCTCTAATAATCTGTAGCGCTTACCGCACAATATCAAGTGAGGCAGTCCTTACCATCGCGGGTATCCCGCCAATCGACTTGCTTAAGGAAGAGCAAAAAAATCTGCAGGAGACAGGTCGCAGCAAACTTAAAAAAAATGTCCAGGAAACAACTAATTGAAGAATGGCGGCAAAGGTGGCAGCGAGGTTTTAAAAGAGAGTGAACCAAACTTCTTATCCCTGAACTTGAACCCTGGATAGACAGAGAGCATGGTGAAAATAGCTACTGTCTCAGCCATGTATTGTCCGGCCATGGCTGCTTCAAGGACTATCTGCAAAGAATTGTAAGAGCCTCAGACGACCAGTGCATATACTTCGGAGAGACCGATACTGTGAGCTATACAATCTTTGACTGTTCTCTCGATGGGAAATGGGAAGGCATAAAATCACAACCAATTTAGAAGTACCAATCAACCAAAGAACGATAACTGGACATATGCTCAAAGCAAAAGACAACTGGATTAAGACACAACAATATATTCATTACATTATGGAATCCAAAATAACAGAAGAAGCGAAGGAACAAAAGATAAAGAGAAATTAAATTTAAATAAGTCACCCGTAACTCCAAGGCCATGCGACTAGCAATACCAGAGTTCACGGCAGTGTTTCCAGAGGGGCCACTTGCCTGGTTAGGTGTATAACCGCCAGCTACGTCCCTCAAAAAAAAGTCTTGTCAGTAGAGTCTTGTTAGTTTAGTCTTGTCCAGTAATTACTTTTTACATTTAGCCAATATAATTTGATCAGTTTAACTAGATTATATATCTGTTAAGGTTTAAAATGTTTCATAAATACGCTTAGAATTTGCTGTGCGACATTTATTGCTATGGCGAGAAAAATTCTGTTAAATAAATCACTTTTCGCCGTTGTTTCGGGTCATTAAGTAATTAGGTTGGGCCCATAGATCCTTCATATTTTCTTATTTAAGTCTTTCTCTTTGCTCCTCGACGCCTCTGCAGAGAAAAAAGTAATAATTCTCCCCCAACTACCGCGACACAAAGCAAACTTCATCTAATTACATTAAACTTTAATTCTATAAAATCCATAAAAATTATTTGCTTCAAAGAGTTTTTAAAAAACATTTGATAGGTTTGCGTTCACAATTCTTAAGTATTCGTCTAGTTTTATAATCAAATCTTCAAGTTTAATCTTGATTGATTAGTTTATAAATGCCTTTTGTAAGGCATAGCTTGGTCCAATTAAATTTTATGAAATTATCTTGTGGTTCGATAAATATCAGGTATTTATTGAACCGTGTAATAAAAAAATGTTCACTCGAAATCTTTGTTTTTGATCTTTTTTTCTGTTTTGATCTGTTTGTTTATTCACGAGGAAAAACAAATAGCAGAAAACGGTTTATTTATTCTTCAGCATTTTATTATATTAAACATATATAAATAAATAAAATGTGAATTTTTCAATATTTTTATAAAAGAAAGTTTTTAAGGTTTTGTACAAGTTAAGTAAACATTTTTATTCTTAACAGATCCGTTCATAGATCCTTCTGGTAAACTTCAGCCGGAAAACTTTTACAACTAAAATGTACTATCTTGTGATTCTCGATGCTTCTACAAACTATAAGCTTTGAACATCGTTTTAGATTCTCAATTCTAACTATGTAAAATTCACACCTTTCTTCACCCCTTAACATACAATTACGTCTCTGAGACGTCATGTATATGTCATAAGATCACATGTATATGGACACGTCAACGCGCATTTTATTCGTATTTCAAGGGGTTAATAGGCTTAAGTCCAAAACGTTTCTTGTTTTATGATCCCTGTGTTAAAACCAGAAGTTTATATGAATACTTGAATGCTAAAATTTGACAGCATAAACAACTAAAGATTAAAATGTTTCATCTTAAATCACAAACAGAGATTAAATTTAGAAACGTGAAATGAATCCAGATTAGTAAATTAGTCAAATTAATTCCTCAATTTCAATTTTTTAATTAAGCCTTATTCATATTATAGGGCTGATTAGTAATCTGGAAGTTGAACGAATTTAATCTAATCTTTTATACGTTTTCGGGTCTAAAGGGAAGATTCGATTTTTGGTTAAAAGCAAGTTTGAGTTTAACTTTGTTTTCTCTTGGTATTCCACCCGCGGTTTAATTTATTCTCTCAGTGTAATTTATAAAAAAAAGACTCTAACAAAAAAGCTATTCAACCGAAAATATATCTTATAATAGTATAAATAATACGCACAACAGAAAATGCATGCAGATATATAAAATCCATTTTATTCAATCATTATCCATTTTATACCAGAAATAAAATATACAAGATTATCATTCAAAGACTATAAAACTAGAATAGTTGATTTGATTGTGAAATTTGTTGGATCTGTGGAGGAATGACATATAAACTGGCAATAAATTATAACTGGCGTACGTTGAACTGTAACTACCTAGAAACTTCGAAAACTGTCACTTATCCAACTAATTAATGAATGTTACAGCATTACCTGTAATTCCCTCCAAACTAATTCCACTTGTCACCCTTCTATCGCTTATTACATTTATCAAATATAGTGAGGAATCGACTGCACAAATTGCATTACAAAAACTAGACGGGTAATCTAGTTAAGTTAGCACGTATCTCGTATTTTTTTAATATTTAAAAACACTTCTATTATCAATATTGTATGCCGACGATACAGAAATAATCTCGTAAAATTAAATAAATCAATTTGTCAATCCACTTTTATTTCTCTAGTCCTGCCTGTCTAGTCATGTGTGTTGAATATAAAATTGTAATATAAATTTTATAATATTATAGTCTTCCCCGTAGCTTATCATCTGCTTCGTTTTTGCGGCAGAATAGTTTATGAGCATTTTAGCTTGCCTCTGTCCTGGCGTGTTCTTCCCGTAGGTTTGCTTTTGCTCTTCTTCCCATTTCTTAGCCCCTGACTTAAGTGGGCCTTTGTAAGCCCACAAGTTGGCACCGGCCCAAAGAAGGGAGCCTCGGCTCCGCTTTTGGAGAGTACGTCGGCCATTTCATTCCCATATACGCCCTGATGACCCGGTGACCACATTAGCGGGAGTCTGTTACCTTTTACCAGTTGATTCAGGGTTTGCTTACAGTTCCAGGTTAACATCGAATTAAAGTTGTAGACTTTTAAATTTCTTAGAGCTACCTGGCTGTCCGTTAGGATGTAGATTTGCACTCCTTTAAGACGTTTCTTTAGGCAGATTTGTGTGCATCTTTTAATTTCAGCCTCTAGTACCGTGGGAGTCTAGTCCAATGCCGTAGATTCCTTGTGACTCCGGCTGTATATCCCAATTCCTGTACCCTTAGCAGTTTTTTATGCGTCGGTGTACCACATGGACGCTTTGTCATTCAAATGTTCGATTCTTTGAACACTGCTTTTTAGGTCGATAATGACCACTTCAACGGCTGTGTCAATGTCGTATTCTGTACACATTGTGTCCCAGGGATGCTTCAGAAATTCCTTTCCGATTTGTTCCCATATTTTCATGTGTCTCTGAATAGGCGATGTACACCTTAGTCTCAGAGCACTGAGAAGACCTTCTTTTTCTACCTGTATGTGCAGTGGGAGTAGGTCCAACAAAACTTCCATTGCTGTGGTTGGAGTAGCTTGCATTGCTCCGGTTATACCCAAGCACGCGAGCCGTTGAAGCTTTTGTAGCATGCGTTGGGTCTTTTTCCTTTGTTTTCCCTCACAACGTTAGGTTACTTTGTGTAGTCCGTAATTTTCTAGCGTTTCTAGTATTTGCTCGTTGATATCCTCATTTACAACGAATAGATGTCTATTTTTAAAGATGAAAGAGACCACTTTCGACAGGTATATACACGGCTCGGTTAATATATTTAATTTATGAAGCGTGGTTTGCGCAATTTCGATATTTGTATGCTCAGCATCTATCTTATTATTCTTTTCTGGGCGAGAAGTATTCTATTTGTGAGAGTTAATCCCCATATTAATATACTGTATTCCAGTGTTGATGCCACTTCAGCGTGGTATACGTTCAATAGTGTGGTTTCATCAAAAAGCTCGCGCTCGTGTATGCGGCATGCGAGTTTTTCGATTTACGTTCTTTATAATTGTGTATGTTTCTAGAGTATTGCTTCCTATTTGATTGGAGATCGTAGGAATTTTCGTAGTATTTATAAATAAATTGTTTGCTGCACACTAATGGTACAATACGCCAATATCTATCTGCTTGGCCGCGTTCTCGATTTCAGGCATTGCTGACCCTGTAATCATGATGATAGTATCGTTCGCGTATATTCTACAGTTATCTGCTATAATGTAGTGAATAAGGTCAGCTGTGTGTACCGCAAATAGAACGAGGCTAATATGGTTCCTTGTGGCACCCCAACTGACATGGCTGTTGATTAGATCTAATGTTTCCTACCTTTACGAATTGTTTTCCGATTGCTAAATATGATTGCAACCGCCGTTGCGTGTTGCCTCTGATTCTAAATCGTTCTAGTTTATCCAGTAGTGTACTGTCCGACAGACAGTCCAACGCCTTCGACAGATCACAGAAAATTCCCACAGCGCAATTGCCTTTGTCTATTTCATTTATAGTTCTTGTAAGACATTTTCTATTACCGTTTTTGTTGATCTGTCCTTACGAAAGCCATGTTCATTCTGAATTATTCTGCATCTTGACATGAATGATGACTACTTTCCACGCAGTATTCTATTATCGTCGCTATTATTGCTATTAGGGCTACTGGTCTGTAGTTTTCTAAGACGGTTTTATCTCCTTGCTTGTGAAGTGGTATATTCATCGATGTTTTTAAACTTTCGGGAAAGGTTTCTGTTTTCAACGAAGAGTTCACAATGTCTTTAATTGATGGTATCAGCTCTGGGGAAACTTCTTTTATAATGTAACACGGTAAATTGTCCGATCATGCACAATTTTTGTTTTTTAATTCCTGAAGTATAAGAATATTTTCCGACTCTGTCATTTTTGCTAGATGCATGCTGTTATATAGCTTGGGAATATGGTCAAAGTTAATGTTTATCGATGTGATGTTACTTGTGGTTATCGGTGCATTTATGCAAATCCATTGAAACTTCTTACTATGTCCTCCTTATTGGAGATGTATTGGTTATTATCTATAAGTGTGATAGTGTCTTCAAGTTTTTGTTTGTTCTTTAGCTTGTTAATGGTACGCCAGAGTTCTTTGTTTATTTGTAGCGTTTTTAGTGTTGTCTCATTAGATTTGTGTAGATAGCTCTGTTTGTCTAGCCTTTTCTATCTACACTCTTGTTTTTCTAATCAAGTGTTTAGTCTTGTCTGTTTTATATGGTTCAATTCAATTCAATTCTAATGTATTGTTATAAAAGATAATTCTAATTTATTGTTATAAAAGTTATAAAAGCAAGTTCATATATAACTTGCCAAAAAATATATAAAACAAAAAAAGCAAGAAAATAAAAAAAGAAGAAAAAATAATAAATAAATAAACAACAATGTAAGTGCACAATTGTGAAACGTTCATTAAATCATTTTTAACCCCCGAAACAAAAAGAGGGGTATTATAAGTTTGACGTTTCTTTGTGCCAGTCTGTCCATCTGTCCGTATATGTGCCTATTTATGGAATCGTAGCTCCTAAACGAATTTTGATGCGGTTTTTTTTAGAAGGAATTCTTCAACCCTCTAAAATTCTTTTTCAATTAAAATATCCTTTATACTTTTCCAGAAGAACCCGAAATGCTCCTGTCTTAGCTTGTACGGAATACAGTTATAGACGCGTATTCCAGTTCTGTTGGGCGCTTTGCTGCATATCGTTAAATTCGATATATTCGCTAATAAGTTTGATCCGTGTCTAGTGTTGTGGTTATGATGGTCTTGGCCAGTCGAGAACTTTGTTTTGTTCTTATGAATGAAACATGCTTGTTCCCATGTAAATATGTATATATTTATATATACATGGCGCTGTTAATATATCGGCGGTATACAAGAGAAAGTGACCGTGTCCAAAATTTGACATTTTTTAGTTTTTAATGCCTGTTTCTTAAATTCAATATTATTTATCAGGAAAGAAATGACCAATTCTAAAAATGCTTATAATTTCGAAATTCCATAAAGTCTTTTTGTAAAAATATGTATTAGAGGAAATGACCGTCCGTTTAGTCATTTTGTCGTACTAATGATTTATCCCTACCGCATTTGACAATTATGAAAAGTGCATAATAATATACTGGTAATTTGATAATACTTTTTAGTCACAAAATGAGTTGTTGAAACAATTATTATATGAACGTTCAAGAAACTATTAATGATCTTATGGATTTCGGAAGAATTTGATATTAATTCCAGTAATACACCAAGTCACACCAATTCAATAATAAATGAACCATTACTAAATTCTACTCAAGATACAGAAAAATGGACCCTGGACCTGGACCCATGGACCATGGACACAAATGGACCATGGTATAAAAAATCCCCAAGGAACAAAACGCGAGAAGAACAAGTTATTAAAAAAAACATGTTCAGCTTATATTAAAGCTTATAGTAAAGGTAAAGAAATGCAGAGTCCCCTAGACATGAAAATTATGGCAACTGCTGCTATAAATGTACAGAAGTATTTTCTGAATCATCAACAAGATTTCTGTAAAGAGTTTCACAGACTATATATATATGAAAGACAATAGGACTTTATAATCAATACTGTCACAATATATACTATCACGTCTGAATGCCGAAGAAGACAAACCAGGGGCTCTAGCAGACCTGCAAAAAATATTTCTAAAATGTATCTTTATAAATTATAAATATTTGTTACAAGAGTTTGATTAAGAGTTTATACTTGAAAACGTTGCCAATAAGTCAAGGATTGGTTGATTTTGCTCCACAGAACATTGGTACGAATGGAGTAAATGTTCCAGTAAATCCTTAGAGGAAAAAAAGTCCCCAGGAAACAAGACTAAACCTGTCACTTGGAATGAGGTGAAGAGGCATATATAATCATTTTCTGTAATGGAATCACACTATAGCATACGTGGGACAATGCGTATCTTGACTCTACATTATCCGTGCTTAAAATGTATGAATTGTACAAAGAATTATAGCTACGCAATCAAAAAGGCGTTGTTCTTGAATAACATACAGGGAGGTGTTTTGTACACAATATAACTTATCTTTCTTCAAACCAAAGAAATATCAATGTTTGTCTTGCGTTAAAGAAGCTAAATCTATTGAAAAACAAAAGAATTTCTTTCTCATATATTGCGAAAATATAATGCAATAGAGCAATTCATGATGAACTTTTGTATCAGCAAATTTTTATTTGTGTCCTACAAATTTCATGCTCTGAGGTATCGCCTGTTTACTGTAGTCGAAAGCTATGTACAGAAATTTTAGCAATTTATGAAGCAACTCCAAGGAATAAAGGATGGTTAATTTGGGTCCGAACTAGATGTTCAACGAGGAAGTTGTGAAATAGGTACGGTATCATTGAAGTGGTTTAAAACTTTACCAGATACTGTCAAAGAAGTTTCACTCTTTAGGGACACATGTGTCCGTCAAAACCGGAACAAAATTGCGGCTCTTTTTGTTTATAGTCAACCAGTTACACATCGAGACTATTACTCCCAAATTTTTAGTAAAAGGCCATTTGCATATAAAGACTGATTCCATGTATAGTTGACCCAGACTGGAGTACATGAGCCAAATACTGGAAGATATGAGTTGTGGCTCATACTGTGAACTGAAGAGGAAGGCGGAGAGACGGGAAGAATGGCGAGCTGCTGCCAACCAGCATCACGGCTGTTAATTATCATATTGCAGTTGCAGTTGCTTGCTAATAATTATGACGGGATTTTTAAACTGTAATTCTCGACTATTAGTTGAAATAATATATTATAATGCAACGTGGGATGAAGTTTATGAAGCGGGAATAAATAATATCGACGAGCAATGGAATATTTTCATAGGCATATTTCTCAGTAACTTCAATGAAGCCTTTCCTAAAGTGCTTGTCCAAAGCAATATATTATCACAAAGGGTTTTTAATAACCCATACCTACAGAAAACAAACAGAAACTACAGAAAATGAAAATGGACCTTCAGCTACTCCAGACAATGTCACGACATAGCTCCGTATTTAAGAACCTTTATAATAACCAACGCAGAAATTACACTAGGCTATTGAGAGACGAAAAGAGAAACACGTTTAGAAAGGAAATAGAAACATCGGCCAATCGGCAAAAAACAACTTGGGATATAGTTAGAAGAGTTACCGACATTAAGAAGAAAAAGGATACATATGCCATTCAGGGCGATGATCCCTTAGTTAGTGCTACTAATATCAATAGTTTCTTCACAAACAGACCTAAAATCCTGACAGACTCTCAAACTGTTGTGCGGAACAAGGACAAGATAGAGGTGAACTATAACACGGTATTTTTATTTCCAGTCAGTAGAGAAGAGCTTAATAACATTATCATTAACTTAAAAAATACCAAAAGTGCGGGCATAGACGAAATCTCTTCCATCGTCTTAAAAAATGTGCTGCTACCTTCGATACTAACTCCATTGCAATATGTTATAAACAATGCGTTAGAAACGGGTAAATTCCCGAAAAATTGGAGATTATAACACATATACACAAGGATGATATGATAAATGTGCATTAGAAAACTACAGGCCAAAAAGCCTTCTATCGGTTTTTTCTAAGATTTTCGAGCGAATCATTTACTCAAGAATAATGTCGTTTCTATATAAATATAAAATAATAAGTCCTCAACATGGCTTTATAAAGGGCAGAGGCATTGAAACTGCGTGTTTTCAGTTCACTAAAGCAGAAATTCATAGTCATGAATCTAGAAACATTCCGGCAGGACTGCTTATGGACCTATCAAAGGACTATCATTTAGTAAACCACAAACTATTACTCATAAAACTTGCCAAATACGTGATAAGAGGAGTAGCGCTGGAGTTAATAAAATCCTTTCTAACTAACAGGACACAAGTGGCTAGAATCCAAAAACCGCACGGATTTGAGCATTCCGCGCCGAGTATGATTAACTTGGGTATTCCACAAGAGAGCACCATAGGACCGCTATTATTCCTATTATTTATAAATGATTTACATTTAATAGATATTGATCCACCCCACACAATGATAAACTATGCCGATGGCACATCCCTCTTGTTAATTAATAAGACCATTGCAGACATCACAACTGATACAAACAAAGTCATCGATTCCTTAACGACATGGTTTTTGGTAAACAAAGAAAAAACCCAAACAATAATTTTTAAAACTAATCGTAATAGATCATTATACCTGGAGACACTGGCAATAGGAAACAAACAGATTGCAGTTCATAGGTCTGTAAAACTACTAGGTGTTCATCTGGACCAGTGTTTAGACTGGACATCACATATAAATTTTGTGACAGGTAAGCTAAATAAGGCAGTTTTCACTATGAGGTCCCTCCAGCGATATTTAGATAACGATGTCCTGCGGATAGTTTATTTCGCCAATTTCTACAGTATTCTAAAATTTGGTGTTATGTTTTGGGGAAATTCAGTATCTGTCCAAACTGTTTTCAGGATACAAAAACAAGCTGTCCGCATTCTTAACAACCTAGAGTACCATGGATCCTGTAGAGGTTGCTTTAGTAGGGCCAATATCTTGACACTAACGGCCACCTACATATATGAAAATGATTGCATGTTCAGGGATTTCATCAAACCCACCGAACGCCTAACGAGAATGGATAAAGAACTATGAGTATTTCAGCTACCAAAACATGCCCTAACGCTCACCGAGAGAAACCCACCATACATTATGATGAAATTATTCAACACTCTACCAAGAGATATTAAGCAAATAACTAATTTAAATAAATTCAAAAAGCAGCTATTCCAATTTTTAGTTACTATTGAACCTTAGGCTCGCTGCACACGTATCCGGCGCAGGCCCGGCACCGGGTGGAGGGGGTGGTGTTGCATAGTCTAGCATGAAGGAGTTCACACGTGCTGCGTGAGTCCATCCGGCGCCGGGCCGACTCATTTTGTCGGGTTGTCACCGGCCGGCCCCCACTGGCCATCCGGCTGCCGGGTACCGGCTCGGCTGTGGTGGGCTATGGAACTGTATTGAAGCTTGCACACATGCCGGTCCGGCAGTCGACCGTCTTCACTTGTCGAGTGGGTGCACCCAATGTTTTCTTTGTTTTCTTTTTTTCTTGCGAAGTAACCGCCGATAAAGTAACCACATACAAATAACTCTTTCGCGATCCATTTTGTACTGAAGTCAAATAAATACACTGCTCGTAGCTCGACCTCGTGGGGCATCGGGCCGGTTCCGGACAAATCCATCCGGCATGTGTGTAAGGTGTTCAACCCGGTGCCGGGCCTGCGCCGGTTACATCCACACGGTACGTGTGAAGCGAGCCTTATAATTTAAAAGAATTCTATTTGAAGGTTATTACTGCAACTAATGCCATCTAATGTATTTAATTATATGTATTTACTCACTTAAATAATGAAATGAAATTGTTTGAATTTGAATTTGAATAACTGCTTTCAACTAAACCCTAAATATGGTGCACATAAACGATCAAGATTGGTCCGCAGAGTAGTATAACGTCAATCATGTTATAACACGTTACCAGGTCGATTTTCGTTTTAATTTTTTGTCCTTATAATAGTAAATTTATAATACTCATTCATCCCATTCATAATAGAGGAAGAATTGTTTACATATTCTAATAATTTGATAAGAATTCATTTATGTTTTCAAATCTGTTTAAATTAAGATTGGATAAGGCTTTTCAAAACATTATACATTTTGTTTATCTTCTGCAGTCACACTATAGACTTCGTTTAATCACCTGCGAAATAAATTTTCAATGTATTAGTGAAAGAAGTTTGATAATTTGACCGGAAATAATAAATGATATGTATGATGGTAATGCATAATTTATAATATAGAGAGATAATATAAATTGTACAGTATACAGCTTTTGAAAATAGTGTAAATCAATTTAGTAAATGCACAAATCTCATCGCATGAGCTATAGATTATACTGCAACAGACACTTCGACGTTGATTAATAGAGTTCACAGCGGCTGTCAGTTTACCAATAACAAGTAATTTACTACAGTTTTTTCCTACATGCTGAAGATATATCACTTAATAATACTTTTCTGAAAACAGAAACGGATTTCAGTTTATTTCTATTACATTTTCAAATAGTTTAATTTGAGTTATCGTTAATAAATATTAGCATTCTAAAATTTTCAGAAAAATAGTTATTTTTTACATAAGTGGCAATTAAGGTTTATGAGCGCGTTCCTATTATGGATTTTAATACGCCAGTTAAACTTTTATCCGCGAATGGAATGCAAATTTTTACTCAATTTTGCTTTTGACGCAAGAAGCAAATTTAAATTCTCGTTTGATGTAACGAGATTTGTTTTACGGAAGCATATAAATAATATAATAAGGCATGTCACATGTTAAAATTATGCTTAGTGCAAAGGTTCCCAAACATTATCAGTTCGAGGCGCATTTACAGGTTTAGTATTTTGACTCGCAGTCGAAGCTAGTCGGTTTTTTGAGAAGATAAAAAATTGTCCTTATTTTGTGCAAAAAAAATAAATATTTTTAAATAAATTAGTGTTAGTATAGAAATGCAGCGAGAGAACTTTCGCGAAGTTTTCTACGGCACGTATTCGAGCTTTAGTACAAAATGTTTTTAGTTTTACGGCTTTTTATTTTTTACTTCCCTTTTTGCTCTCTGATACAATTGTAGCGACGTTGAGAAACAAAAGAAAAAGTGATAAAAAAAAACAAGAGCGCAGAAGTTGCATGCAGGACGTTCTCTGGTTACAAGCAAAACTTTCCTATTTAAAAAGTTTATAGAAATAGTTTCCACTAGTGTTACTTATTTTTAGTCTAGTCCAATTGTGTTCATCTCACCTTACTCTTCTAGTCTTGCTACCTAGTATTATTACAACTATTTTACATTTATCCGTATCTCTCTAGACATGTACTTGTATGTAATAGACATGCACTAGACATGAACTAGACTTGAACTAAACATGTACTAGACATGCACTAGACAGGTACTAGTCCTGGATGTTTAATTTTGTTTACAAATTCTCCCCAGAGTAACGTTCTTTGCCTCTTTTAGTTTGTGAAGTACAGCCTGTCTTGAATAATTCTGCCTGTCTTCAATCACCCTTTGCCAGTTCTTCAATATACATATTGAACTTTTGTTCCTGTGAAAAAGTACAATTTTGTTAAAGTCTCCTTGCAATCGAGTCAGCGTTTGATTCACAATGACCATTGTATCATTAAGAAACGCCACTTCAAGCCATCAACCATACTTATAAACTTATAAACTCATGTCGAATGCCATGTCGAAAGAAACGTTCCAATACCTTTTCCGTTACTCAGCCATCTCACTTCTGTGTGACAAAGCAAGTCCCCATATTGCGATATAAGCTCTTTCATAATCTCTTGAAAGATTCTGTGATTCAGATCTGTCGCCATATAAAATTTAAAATCTTTACAACTTGGCTAACACATTTGAAACTTTCAAATAACAGCCTTATAGCCGAGGGCCGCAAAAAATCGTTCCGAGGGCCGCATAGTGAGGATCACTGGTCTAGACGGTCTGGACGGTGTAGGCGGTCTAGATGCTTCTCCAGTCGGTCTAGATTTAAACTTGTCTAAGTCTAATTCTTTTTAAGATTTTTTTGGTAGTTTAGACAATAAGTCAAAATAGGTTTTGAAGCAACCAAAAACTGGTTTCGCACCGTTTTGTGCTATTTTTCCAAACTTTCATTGCATATTCGTTTGGAAACAATCGTAGCGAATAATTTGACACCAAGTTTACTGAAATCGGTTGAGAATTACGGGAGATATGGCGAAAAAAAAACAGAAACTTCCAAGGATTGTCCAAAAAAACAATTGAAGGTTTCTAGAAGAAGTTTATGTTTTTTTCGACCAATTTTGCTTTTGTGAACCCAACGGAGAAAACCGGAAATCGTTGCGATAACCCGTTACAAAGTTGCAAAGCTTCGGAACGCGATTTGAAGACTGCGTGTTTAGAGAATTTAGATGTCATTCAATTAATCTTGGTATTGCAAATCTAACGGTGAAATCCGAAAGTCGGTGTGACAGTCGGTTCAAAAGATATCGAGTCGCGAAGTTCTGCAAAAAAACGCAACCGTGAAAACTGGAAGTCGCTACAACCAACCATTAAAAAGTTATCGAACCGCGGATTTTGCAAAATTCGAAATTTTTTGGCAAAACCTAAACTAGAATCCCCCGAAACTACACTAACACTCTTCATTACCCCCAGACTATTAGAACTAATAGAACCTTGAGGAACCCTAATCATTTAGCATGCTGTGCCACAACAGCTACGTTTTATGCTTGGGGGCTGCGCGACGTCGAGGCCAAAGGGTGGCCGGTCTGGACGGTCTTGACGGTCTAGACCTAGACGGTCTAGTTTGGTCTAGACTGTCAAGTCTGTCTAGTCTGTCTAGATTGTCTAGTCATATCTGTCTAGTCTTGTCTGTCTTGTATATATCCACCAAACAAGTTATCTAAATCTACTACTAAATCTCACAGTTTAAAGTACTTATCTTAGCCATTTCGAGATTACTCGGTCAGACAGATAGCGATCTGTAATCCGGAAATCCGGTTTGCACTTCGGGAAGTCGCCGGAAGTTCAAAACTTGGCCGGAAGTCCCGAGCAACTATCACAATTATCTGTTGTTCAATGTTAAATTCATATAACTTTAGAGCCTTTTGGACCATATTTAGTCAACTTTGGACCATTTTAGACAATTTTTAAGCAACTTTCGTGAATTTTGAAGCTGTTTAGAGCATTTTTTGTTGACTAAGGATAATTGTTTGACTAGTCTTTTCTGTCTTGTCATGTCTGCCCAAATTTCTTTTGTCAGTTTTTGGCTAATAAACAGGCGTTTAGTATAGGCCATCTACTCTTCTCCGTCTTGCCTTGTCTGTCTAGCTATAATCCTATCTGTTTAACCGTGTCTGTCTAACGTTTTATCCATCTGCCAGGTCTTGCCTTTCTAGTCTTATTTGTCTAGTCCCGCCTGTCTCATCTCGTCCTTGCTATTTAGTTGTGTCTCTCTACTCTTGTCTATTTTGTCTTGCGTGTATAATCTTGATTGCGTGGTGTTGCCTGTATAGTCCAGTTTTGTCTATCCAATTTTGTCTGTCTAGCCTTATTTGTTTAATATAGTGTGAATATTCAAATTCCAAATGAACATTCAAAAAGCGTGAATTTTTAACTAATAGTTAGAAAACTTTCCGCTTGATAATTAAGTTAACGTCATAAACTTTGATATATTGCAGAAACGAGATTTACTAAATATTTAATTCATGATTCACTTAAAACGGGAAGAGAGTCTAACACATATAAATTCGCGCCCAAGCTGCAATATTAAAACTTCCATAATTTACAGGCGCACCGATTATCAACCCCAAAACGAAAGGATAAAATAAGAAAATGGCAATTAAAAAATTATTACTGGATCTAGTTAATATATTTCAACTTCATATTTAATTTGACGTTTTATAATTTATTTAAATCATTTTTTTTATAATGAATTTATTACGTGAGTCTGGACCAATAATATTAGATCCGGAAAGTGATCAATCAACCTTGCATTTAGAACTTTCTGACGATAGTGAGGATGAATGTAATAGGAGGAGGAACTGGACGAAATCTAAGTCTTGGCCCAATCAAGTGGAAGTTCTACCGGAAATTATAAGTAATACTTATTCTTGGAAGCAATGCTGCAATTGCACAGCCGAAGATTTCCAGCAAGTGAAGCGCAGCGAAAGCAGATTAAGCTCTAAATCGCTAAGTATGACGAGGAGTGAAATAAATCCACGCGAATACAGCAAGAAATATAATTTCAGAAACCAACTGGAGATAATGTTATCAAAAGCAGTGTCTATGGAACTAGAAATTTTAGACAAAAGCAGACCCTTGCTTATAAAACTAAATAATCTAGACACATTATTAGAAAATTTAGTGCAATATTTAGATTGCTTAGATTTAGAAATGAGAGCTTCAATCCGCCTCTGCAGCAACATTGCTGAATTTTTAATTCCACAACTGAAAAACCCAAGTTTCTCAAACTTGCTAAACTCCCTTTGCGTTTCAAACAAGTTAAATTACAGCGACACGAAGAAAACTATCACCTCAACTCTAGTTAACACTAAGGATTTAGATAATAAGATTTTAGATTACAAGGATAAGCGAACCGATTTTAATAAAGCCGTCGAGAATTTCCGTATGGTTCTGAATTCTAATTTCAGCGAGAGTCAGATGAAGAAATTAAGAAAGCAGTTCGATTTGATCCTGGTGAAATATCAGCACAGTCGCCACGTGCTGGAAAAAACTCTGCCTCGGGTCATAAATACGAGGATGTCAGTTTTATTAAATTGCTTCGAGAAATTGGGAGAGGATCTGCAGAAAATAGCCAACGAAAGGAGTGATCTATCGCTATTATTCCAACACTTGGAGAGCTCCTTCAGCCAAACCAATTGCATTAATATCACACCTACGCATTGATTTATCACTTTCCTTATTTAGTAATATATTCTACTATAATATAGAAATAAAAAAAATAAATGAAATTTCATTCTTTCTGAAATTATTATTCTCCCTTACATATTATGCACGTTGTCGGGTAAAATTAGACAGGACAAAATATTACTTTAATTAACTATTTGTTGTGCATATAATATATCTTGTGTATCGCTGTGTTGTAATATACACAGCAATCCGCAAGATCTTTAATTTGCACAACAAATAGTAATATAATAGAAATAGCAAGCAAGTGTGATACTACAGGATGGATTATGAAAATAGAAAATACAACATAAATTAGACTACACAGGGGCTTAAATCAAATATTGGTTGTATTATTTAAAAATATGTCTAAAGACTAGATAAGTTTCAAGTGCCAAGACTAGATAAGATTAGGCAAGTTATGACAAGACAAGATATGAACAAGTAATACCAGACCGACATGATTACACTAGAAGAGGCAAGAGCAGACCAGACCAGAAGGGACTAGACACTATGCGACTAGACTCAACCAGACAAGACCATGCAAGAGCAGACAAAGCCAGATAATACAAGACAAACCTAAAACAAAATATACAAGACCAAATAAGATCAGAAAAGACCGGACGAGACCAGACGAGACAAAGGCAAGAAAAAACAAGACCAGAGAAGATCATACAATACCACCCAAGATCAGAGAAGAACAGATCAGGCCAGGCAAGTTCAGAAAAGGCCAGACAATATCAGACAACACCTGACAAAACCAGAAAAAAAAACAGATAAGACCAGCCTAGACCAGAAAAGCGCAGATAGAACTAGACAAGACCAAAGATGACCAGACAAGATCGTACAAGATCAGATAAAATTAGACAAGATCACACAAGACGAGATAAGACCAGACAAGGCAAGACAAGACCAGACAAGGCAAGACCCAGACCCAGACCCAGGTATTTATTTTTAAATAGAAACAGTAGGGCTTTGTAAATATATGTACCTGTTGTAGTAAGTATGTTTGCGGCTTTGAACTTTCCTCTACATGATTCCCTGAACTTTAGGTTGAGTAGGACTCTTAATGCTTCTTTGTGACTGGTGGTGATGTCCTTTATGTTTGTGCCGTCACCACAGAACAGTATACCGAAGCAAATGTGCCTATGGAAGATAGCATAATACACCGTACGTTACATCTCTGGGTTTAGGTAGTGTTTAAGAATTCGTAATGCATATAATACTTTGTTAAGTTTTTTTGAAACATAATATATGGGTAGTCCAATCCAGAGTGTCGTCTATATGAGTTCCAAGCAGTTTAACATTTTTACTAAGTTCAGCTTGATCGTTTTGAACTAAGATATTCATGTTATATATTCTATTCTCACGTTTTGTTTTAAATATAATTAAATTTGTCTTTTCTGTATTTACCACTAATTGGTTCTCACTAAACCCCGTTTCCAGCGTTGCTGTTGATGTCTCGATGCTGTTTGTGAGTTTGGTTGTATCCTTATTAGCTGCAATTAAGCCTAAAAAAAACCTATCGTCTGCATAATTTAGGATCAGGTTTGGCGTGTTGTTTATATTTAATTTTGGTAAGCCATTTATGTACAAAATAAACAGAAGTGGACCCAAAATGCTACCTTGTGGGATACCTACATTTATGGTTCTCGGCGTCGATCTTAGTTTCTCTTGCGGGGTATAAATTTTTGAGATTTGTGTTCTGTTTTTTAAATAAGATGTAAGCAAGTTTAAGCTTACTCCCCTAATTCCGTATCTTTCAGCTTTACTTAATAGGATGGCGTGGTTGACTGTATCGTATGCTTTAGAGAGGTTCAGAAGAATCTCGCATGGTATATTGTGATCTTCAAGTTGACTCATTATCTCTCTTATGAATTGGTTTGGAAACAAGCTGTCTCAATGGAACGTCCTTTAATAAACCCATGCTATCGTTGATTAATGATATAGAATTTATTTAGGAAGAGTAGTAACCTTTTACATATTAGCTTCTCCATAATTTTCGAGAATGCTTATTGTATACTGATCGGCCTGTAGTTGTCAATATCATCTATGTTTCCCTTCTTCAAAATTGTTATTATTTTCGAGACCTTTCATGAACTTGGAAAAATTCCGTGTACAAACGCACAAGACCAGACAGAACCAAAGAAGACCAGACAAGAACAAAGAATATCAGATAATATCAGAAAAGACCAGACAAGACTATTTAATAAATTCTAATCTTTATTACCTTAGTATAGCTATTAGCTATGTGCACGACAATATCGCCATCTAGCATGCGTAACTATTCCGGATAATGGCAAATAATAACATACAAGTGTTTAATATTATCTTGCAATAAATAAAGTAATCAAAAGAAATAGGGAGAGATCAAATACGGGGTGTGGCAGAGATATGATGTTTTTGAAATGACTGTTTCGCGAGCTTGGGTGGCAACACTGTTTTCGGAATGGTTGATTGATGCACTCGTCAACAGATGCCATTTCAGTAAGAATGGAGCATTGCTCTGTAGCGCATTGTATATTTATTACTTTATTGTGTCTATTATTTAATACCTTCATTGAAAGGGGTGGTTCTGTGGTGCTCAAACAGCGGCGAATTCGAAACTATTCTAATGTTGGTCGACATGGTCGTGTTCCAAAACGGAATACTATTATGATGTCGGTGAATAGTTATCAAAGCACAGGATCTTTGAGACCAGGGACTGCACGTGGACGTCATCGACCTGTATGGACCCGGGAAAACATTTAAAGAGTGCGACAAGCGGTGGAAGCAAGCAGTCCTCGTTATTCACGCACGCGCTCTTCAGATGTCAGACAGGTCAGTTCGCAGAATCTTACACTCAAACCTTTTTGTACCGATTTCCGTCCGAATAAGATTATGATTGTGCAAAAACTGCTGCCAAACGACTTCATGCGACGACACAGGATCGCAGATGCGATGTTGGAAGCAAGCAACCTCATCATCAGCTACACTTTTGTAACGGCAACGAGCCGTTTCGTTTTTATTTTTAGTTTTACAAGGGCATTACAATAATTACCCAAATACTTTCGGACAATTTCCGAAAATATTTGATTAAGGTCGATGATGTAATCCTCGAGCACATATCAAGAAATATTTTTATTTTTGGTTTGACGATGGCATTACAGTAATTACCCAAATATTTTCGGACGAATTTCCGAAAATATTTTATTAGGGTCAATAGTGTAATCCTCGGGAAGATTACGACATTATGTTTTTTCTCCCGAGAATCGGTAATCACCAAAGAGGCTAATAGCCGAATATAGAAAAATAATCACCCCCAGATAAGGGACCAGTATACCTGGACATAATATAAATTCTTGGACCCCCGAATAAACAGGACAGTCAGACGCAACCAACCAACGAGTCCAGTTTAGTCCAGCCAGTGGACTCAGACACACCAGTCCAGCCAGTGCATCCAGTCAGCGAAGTAACACCAGTCCAGCCAGTGGACTCAGTCACACCGGTCCAGCCAGTGAACCCAGTCAACCAGACTCAGCTATAAGTTCAGTACAGTCAGCGAAGTGACACCAGTCCAGCCAGTGAACTCGATCAGCGAAGTGACACAAGTTCAGTACAGTCAGCGAAGTGACACTAGTTCAGTTCAGTCCAGCCAGTGGACCAAGTCAAACGAGCACAGCACAGCCAGTTCAACCAGACTCGACCAGCAGTCAGTCAACCAGACCAGTCAAGTCCAGTTCAGAGAGTCCAGCTCCACTCAGTCCCTCAACAGTGTCTGTATCTCTTGTATATGTGTATATATCGTCAATGTAAATAAATTCCTCTGCAAACGGAGGGTGATATGTTTATTCTAGCGCTGTGATAAACGCTAGAATAAACATATCACTCACCGTTATTTCGTTTCTTTATATTAATATCTAATTGTAAGTACCTTAAAGTGAGGAATATGAATGTATGTGTGCTAATATTTGTTTGTATGATAGATACCTATATCAGCTATAGATATATATATGAGAGGTACCTGCAAATTTACCTACACTCTTTGCCTACTTCTTTGCTTTTACTTTCTTCAGGCGATATGGCTCTGTTTGAAGAATTAAAAGATATTACATACGAAAAACATCTTGATCGTTTTGTAGATCAATCAGCAATCGATTGTACCATTCCTGAGATCTCATATAATATTGAAAAAAGATATATCCTTGATGAAATCACTGTCCAATTAAGAGAGGATACTGAATTATTTGAGGAAAACAATAAAAATAACTACTACCTCGATGAAAAGACAGGTATACCAGAGTGAAATAATAATACGGTTTGCACAAACGAAGACGATAGTATATTTGAATCTGAGTTTTCGAACAGTGATGAGGAAATAAATAAAAAACAAAGGGAATTTAATAAGTTACAGAGGGTATTTGGCAAAAAAATATACAGGCAGAAAGAGGAAATGTGATGAAACGGACGAAAAGGCGTGATATGAATAAGTACCGAAACCTAGAAAATATCTTAAAACAAAATCATTCTTGTATAACAACCCATGTACCCATTCTTGTATATTAAATCTGACAGAAGCTATTTATGCGGTTTGATTTGTGAACAGAAACGGAAAGCATTATTTGATTATTTTTGGGGCTTAACTACATGGGGAGAGAAAAAATATTATTTAAAAAAATCTTGTTCGGTTGCGTCCAGTATTAAGAAGACGTAAAACTACAATTAACTCGAAAGAGATGCCTCAAAGACAATTGGCCTATGACTATTATTTATCCGATGATCAGAATGTTACTATGAAGGTGTGCAAAAACTTTTTTGTCGGCACCTTTAATATAAATAGTAATACACTGTCAGAATGGATTAAAAATCTGCAGGATAATACAGAAGAAGAAAAGGAATTAAGATCTAAACATGAAAAACGACAATCTTAAAAACATAAAAAAACCCTGTTTCGAAAACTATTAGATCAACTACTGTTAAAGAATGGTTGAACTTATTAAATAAAGTAGCAAGTCACTATTGCCGCTCTAGCAGAGTTTATATTGAAGCACTTTTCAATCAAAGTCTCACATATTTCGAGATTATACCGAGTGGTGTAAGGATAACCAAAAACTAAATATTGGTCGCAAACTGTTTAATGAGATAATGGAAGAGGAAAAGATTTCTATTTATAAGCCAAAGAAAGACCAGTGCGATGTATGTACTGCTAAAAAAGAGTAGTTCTATATAAAAATGGTAGTATCTTCTAAAAGTTACGGCATTCCGACGAATGGAAAATCCTACCTCAGCGACTTCGTGCCTACAAGCCAACATTTGTTGTTACTGAACTGTACAATGAACCCCAAAAGATTGATAAAATCAAATACGATAGTCTCGAGTCTTTAAAACCTTTTATGCATCGCGACTATCATGTTTTTTATGATAACTTTCATATAACTCAATAAGTAAGATAACTCAATTAAGTGCGATAAATTTAGAGAATAAGCGTTAATAAGTTGTTTGATCTGTAACATATGTTTCTTCGATAGGTTTTATAGAAGTTTTTTATTTGTTTTTTTATAGACGTTTTCATTTCTTTTTCTATGGGTATTTTTAATATTAAATGCTCTGAAATGCTGTTTGTGATGTTAAAATTATAACTAAGAATTAACTATTAACAGGGGCTAAAATAAGACCTCGTTATATTTGATATTATTAATTGTTAGGACGACTGATTATTTTATAGTTCTGGTAATTCCTAATAATTTAATTGTATTTTATAATCTAAGAAAACATAAAGATCACATAGTCATAAACCTAATAATAAAAAGTGTCACATTGCCAAATCCTTCATGTGCAATGATGCATATACTTCATTGTTTTAGACGGTTCTAAACCAGTTATGTGCACTCTTTGGTTAAAAAAAAATCTAGCTCATTAAATAAGAAATATTTATGGTAAACTGTGTATTTCTAATATGTCCCAAACAAATGTCTATCACATTGCATTAATAATTTTGCAGTGTTTCCGTTTGTTTATTCAATAACACGTGTTTTGTGGTTTCCCTAAACCTTACAAATATAACATATGGAACTTGTCAGGCACAGCGACGATATGTGAAAATAACTATATAAAATAATTAAAAATATTATTTAATATACAAAAATTTTGATAATATAAATGATCTACACTACAGTGCTTTTTAATACCATCATCCTGCGGCTCTTGTAAAAGATTTTTTTTTAATGGAAAATGTCTATTTTCTTAAAACCGGATGCCTTTCTGTACCTGCGCCCCCCTTTTTTTATAAAAAATTCTTGCGCCCCCCCTCAATTTTCGTAACAATCTGATTTCATAAATCATCTTTATTATTATCAGAAACATGGCGATCGTTTCTTTTAGGTCAAACACCCTTTGAAGTACTTTGGAACGATAAGCCGACGTGTCTCACAATAATATGGAAGTGGTGTATATATTGTGCTCCCATGCCATCACACAAATTTGCGAAGAGACTTCCTCTTAATGGGCTATTTTTAATAGAATTTATTAAACTTATAATAACTTAAAATAATGTTAGTAGATCTTCACCCGTATCTTTTGAAACAAGTGACCGTCTATGAATCATGCAATTGTGTCCAAAGTGCACGGCGAGTCACCTTTCGAACTAGTGCATGTAGGATCAGAGTTTTTTCTGCCATTTCTCCCAGTTCTCCCACAAAATATGATTTTCAATAAAAAAATTGTCAATCATTTTGAAAACTTCATTTACTATTACATTCAATAGGTTTACATAATAACATATCTTCTCTAACATCAAATTCTACAATATATCTTACATATGTAATCCAATGTGCATCTTTAAGTACATATCGCACATCCGAAGAAACCTTGCCACAACTGCAAAAAAAATGTAAAACTGACTCAAATATACCAAATTATCCCTTTATTCATTTAACCTTTGGAGCGAAACTGCATTTCTAACTACAAGAATCATCCGCTAAAGAGCGAAAAGCCATTGTAGATTGTGGATATATACTAAAGAAGTGATACAATTTTTTCTTCAAACTTGCCCATTGTAAAGTTTATAAATTTGCAACTATGTAAGTGTTACTCCAGATATGCGATTATGCTGCTTCATCTACTTGCAACGTGAAAGAAGAAGGTTTTATTTTTCAATTAATTGATCGCAAAGATCTTCACATATATCGTAAATCTTTCTACCCTCCGCATTATCTGCATGAAGTGGAATCATTCTGCATATAAGTTGATCAGCATACGATTCACCGAGCATCGTAGCTACCTACTGTGAATAGCCGGTGGTAGTACCAACGTTTCTCCCATTGAATTGGTTTCCTTACATTTAGCAATTTTATAAGAAACGTTATACGATACAAGCAATGCTTTTAATGTTTCAAACATGGCGTTTTAAAACGTTTTTTGTTGTTTATTTCAAACCTCTAATTTGCTTTGAAAAAATTCTCTTGTCTTACCAACGTGTCCGCATGTAATTATAGTCGTTTTAATTCAATGGGATTCATGCTATCTACTGCCAAAATATTCGTACAGATCTAATACTTTGGTCTATATTGTCTATAGTTGAATTACCGCTATTTCATTACTTTACTTGTACGATAAGTTTTTAGAGAACGCGACAGCTTAAAAAATTATATTTTGATAACAGTTTTGCGCCCCCCTTACAATGGCCTGGCGCCCCCCCTAAGAGGCGCGCCCCACAGGTTGGAAACCACTGGTGTATAGTGTAGCCTGAACAAGGCATTGCAGATTAGGGACCTGTATATAAGTCACTTAATTATTTCATTAAAAGCTGTGTATGAATAAGTTTATTTTTTATATAATTTACCATTTAGTTATAAATTTTAACCTTTTCAATATTGTGAAACAAAAATAAAATTTTCGCAATTATAGAAACAAATTATAATTTTTTTTGTGGACATTTTTTTTAAACTTATCTGGAACACAGAAAAAATTTCATCCAATTTCACGAAAACACAAAGTAAAACGACAAACATTGAGGTAGAAGTTGGTTTTAATTTGAGCGCGTTTGTATAGAAAATGTTTCGGGATCGGAAACCGCATGGAAATTTACAACTGTCGAAATTGCAGAACGGCCTATAAATTATTGGATATGTGTCAGTTGAAATTGCTTGTGTCTTTCTAAAGTAAACCATCAACGCAATAACCAAATATTTGAACTTGATATTACAAACTTGCAATAAAATTGATATTGCTTGATATTGCAAACTTGAATAATTAACATTTTCATAACTATATTTTAATAATTACTACACTGCTCAAAACTAAATATGAAAAACGGCATGAAAATAACAAAGTTTATTTTAGTTAAGTAAATATTTTAATTTAAGGATATAATTCAGATAACAACTTTACTTTATATTATTTATTTTCGTAATTATTCTTCTTATCATTTTATTAGTTTTAATGAAATATGATGGCAAGAACTAGCATATAGTGTGTGAAATTTATCACGGAACTAAGTATGAAATATTATCACATAGAAAGAATGTCAGACTAATTAAGATAAATTAATAGCTCGCCGTAATGCGTTTTTATTTAAAATTCTAATAACCCCACAGATTTTTTCTGTTAACACAAAAGCACAACTTTATGATTAAAAAAGTATGCGGTCAGTGGACCCCCGTCAGGAACAAAGTTCCTCACGCAATTTTTAACTCAAAAAAACAAAATGAAATCTGTATAGTTCATGCATTTTTTATTTCGTATCATATTTTCAATTCAAATATACACTGAGAGAAAGAGAAATAGAGAGCCCGCGGTGTAGAAATATTCACTGAGAGAAAGAGAAAGGCGTATAACGCAAAAACATAACGCAATAAAAATCATAATGTACGTTTTCTTCCGAATCACATAAACTGAGACCCGTGTAAAGGAACTTCGTTTCAACAATATCAGACTTCATATAATGTATATTGAGGTAAATATGATAATGGGGAAATTGTGTTAGTCATTTCCCAAAACTAGCTTTCACAAAACTTGCTACAATTCAAGCAAGTAGCGCCATCTATATCAATTCGTGTGCAATATACCCGTCCACACACACTCCCACTTTAATTCTTGGATGAAGAACTTATCCACCAATCGTTCAAGATCTTCGGCGATGCACGTTGCTTACTTAAAGGCAGGTTCCCACGGCCTGTGGCTTGGCGAACCTGACTCGAAATTCGTCATAACTCGTGTCCTGGGAACAGTCAGGCTCGAAATGGCTCGTGGTGACTTGAGATGGTTCGGAGGTGGCGCGATCTTTCCCGTGAAATGTCGGTAAATCGAGAGAAATCGAAGGATTTTGCACTCTCGTGCAGTGTTCCTACGTCCTATGTAGATATGAAAAAGTGCTTATGCGCAATGCAGTGTTGTAAGGTGACGCTCATTTAACTGTCAGTTTAGTAATCAATTGTGATTATTATTTTTTTAATAAATACCCATTGCACTCGTCAAATATGGTTATTAGTTTTTGAGGGATTAAAAGGTTGAACATTTCGCATTGAATTAGATTGGTTGGATCCCATTGCACCCTTAAAATCAACAACAAAAGATGGGGAGAGACATTTACATTATCTAGTTTTGGAATTCTAGTTTTACGTTTGCATAATAATTTAACAAAGAGAACATTAGTCAGCCAAGGCCCAATTCGGCAGACAGATTAAACTATTTAAACTGATTATAATTTTCATTGTATATTTCCGTACAATGTATGGTTATTTAAGAAAAATAAGAAAAAGGGATAATAGACGATGGAGGCAGAAAGATTATTATTTTTAGACGATGGATTTTAAATGAAATTTGCTTCGTAGCCTAAATATACAGGGTTTTTCTGTTATTAGTTAAGAACTGATATGGGGCTGAAATTTATTCCAGGTGTAGTACAGATGTTACAATTATGTATAGAATTCGACGTCGTTCATATGACCACCACGAGCAGGACAGCAGCGATCGATTCCTGGATTCAATTTTCAATCACTCTTTCACATATGTGCCCATAACTATGAAAGTGGTCTTAGTCAAAATTAAAAAAGAAAAAAGTTTATCAGTTATTTCGCACAGCATTATTTTAAACTAAACTTATTCAATGTAATTTTTACAATATCGTCAATAATGAACCATTAGGTAGTGGTTGTAATTGCAAAAATATATGGAATTCATTTAGTGTTAATAATGTGGTGAGATTGTAGATTGTAGATATGGTGGTGACGACTTGTACTGCGACCTTTATAGATCTATTGTACCCCACCCTCCTCCTCCAAGTGTTGGTGTACTTACCCATTTAGAGCGCCTCCTCTAATCCTGATTCCTTTAGGAATCTCAGGATCTGGGTGGGATTCAAGGCCTGCAGCTCCTCTGTGTTCAAGCAGTGAGCCCCAAGGTACATCTGTCTCTTGCGGAGTAATGCTCCGCAGTCTTTGAAAAGATGTATGGGGGTTTCCTCTGCTGAGCCAGAGAATCTGCATCCATCATCCTCTTCTAGGCCTAGGGCCTTGAGATGTTTCCTAAGTCTGCAGTGTCCCGTCAGGGCTCCTGTCAGAATTCTGAGCTTGTTCCTGCTTAGTTTCAGGCAAGCTCCCGTTCTCTTCTGGCTAAAAGATCCCAGCATCACTTTGGATTGCCTTAGCCCTGGAAGTTCTTTCCAGGTTTTCATCCATTTTCCTCTTATTTCTTCATCTAAACTTTTGCGGATGGTGTTCACGCTCATACCGCAAAAGGGTTCCGGACCTATAAAGGGGCTACTGGATCCCTTGTTTGCTAGGTGATCGGCTTCTTCGTTTCCGTCTATACCAGTGTGTCCTGGTACCCAGTATAGCGTTACTTTATTATCCCTGCCAAGCTTGTTCAGCTTCCCCACACAGTCCCATACCAGTTTGGATCTGATGGTGTATGAGGTAATGGCCTTGATGGCTGCTTGGCTATCTGACAGGATAGCAATTCGTTTTTTGCGGTAATTCCTGTCGAGGTTAAACAGTGCACATCTTTCGATTGCGTGTACCTCTGCTTGGAAGATACTTGGGGATGTTCCCATGGATTCGAAGTATTTGGTACGAGGTCCAAACACTCCTGCACCAGTGCCTTCCTTTGTCTTCGAACCATCTGTATAGCACTTGATGGCATTTGGCTCTATGTGGTATGCTGAGGATTCGTCGCTCCAATCGGCTTTACTACTACACATTGCTGTGTAGTTTTTCTCGAAGTGGTATTTGCATACCATTTCGTCTTTTGGTACTTCCAGCCAGGGGATCTTGGCAGCGAGGCTGTTTCGGTCTCTGCTCCCGATTATTTTACCTCTGCCCATTCCTTCCTTGCTGAATCTTACGATCGCCGATCTGGCGGCGCTCTCCACCACAAGGTGCAGCGGAGTCAGATCCAGTAGCAGCTCCAATGCTGCTGTCGGACACGACCCCATCGCCCCCGTGATGCAGACACACGCCAGTCTTTAAATCTTCTCAAGCTGTTTTCTCATAGAGGCCAGCTTTATTCTACTTCCTGCCAGATTTCTGCACACCATTAGGGCGCGTTTGGCTTTACCTACCACTGCCTCAGCGTGTCTATTCCATAGGAGTTTGCTATCTAGTGTGATACCCAGATACCTTATCTCCTGTTGGTATTCTACTGCCTTCCCATCTATGAGTATGAGATGTAGGTAGGCAGTATAGTTTTCTCCTTCTAGTAAATGGTATCACCGTGGTTTTGCTCGGGTTGAGTTTCAGTCCCACTGCTTGACACCATCTACTAGTTACATTGAGGCCTCTCTGAACAATTTCACAGAGCGATCCCTCAAATTTCCCTCTAGCCATTATGACTATGTCATCGGCGTAACCTTGACATTTGATGTCTAGGTCGTTTAGCCTAACCAGTAGTTCATCAACTACCAGGCTCCACATTAGCGGTGATAGCACACCTCCCTGTGGGCACCCTTGAGTTGTGGAGATCTTAATGGTATCTTTTCCCACTTGTGTCTCCGCCGTTCTAGTTCTCAGCATTTCTCCCATCTACTTTGAGATAGTGCTGTCGATATTCCTTCTTTCAAGGGCCGCCCTGACAGCCTCGTGTGATGTGTTGTCAAAAGCTCCCTCTATATCCAAGAAGGCACATATCGCTACTTCATTTGTTTCTAGTGCTGCTTCTATTTCGTTTGTCAGCTGATACAGGGCGGTTTCTGTGGATTTCCCTGATCTGTAAGCATGCTGACTCCTGTGTAGTGGTGTACCTACTAGCACTATAGTCCTAAGGTAATTATCAATCACCTTCTCCATTGTCTTTAACATAAAAGATGTTAGACTAATGGGTCTAAATGACTTCGGTTGAGTGGTGTCTTTCTTCCCCACCTTCGGTATAAATACCACCTTAGCCCTTCTCCATAGCTCCGGTATATATCCGAGCGCTAAGCTACTTCTAAAGATATTTAGCAGATACGGCATTAGTTCTCTCTCTCCCTTTTGTAGGAAGGCAGGAACTAGTCCGTCCACACCTGGGGCCTTAAAAGACTGGAAAGTGCCGATAGCCCATCTGATTCGGTTTTCCGTACAGATGGACGTTGCCCTCTTCCAGTCGGCCCGACTTGGTTTCCGTGGTTGCATCAAGCCCTCGGTCTCCCTGTATCCTCTACATCCCGGAAAATGGGTTTCTAGTAGGAGGAGAGCTCTTTGCTCTTCATCCTCCCTGAAGGTCCCATCCGGTTTCTTGAGAGTGGTTGTCATTTCCACTCTATCCTTCGCTAGTGCTTTGTGCAGTCTAGCTGCCACCGGCGTGGATTCTATGTTTTCACAGAAGATCCTAAAGTTTTCCCTTTTTGCCCTTCTGATCTCTTTGTTGTAGGTGGTAAGCAAAAGTATTCTAGCCAATTTCCGTATTGCTTGGCTCTGTTGAAAAGCCTACGTACTTTTGCTCTTAATGTAGACAAATTTTTGTTCTACCATTTTTCGTCCTTATGCTACTTCACGGTTTTTACCGGGCAGCTGGATTCAAATGCCGTGGTGATTGCTACATTTATTTCTCCTACAGCCTGCTCCAACACGGTGTAGTGTTTATGTGGTGAAATAACTGATAAAATCTTTTTTTTTTTAATTTTGACTTAGACCGCTCTCATAATTATGGGCACATATATCAGCCGGAATGTTGAACTAATTTCACGTTCGATATTGTTCCTGAGCTCCCCTAACGTTGTTGGATTGTTGGCATAAGACTTCGACCTAAGGTAACCAAGATAAAGAAAAAAATCAAATGCGTCAAATCGCATGAGCGAAGTGGACCATTTCTCGAGATTAAACGATTGCCAAATTTTCCTTTCAATAAATTCAATTGTTTGAGCAGCTGTGTGGATTGTGGCATAATCTTGTTGGAACAACATATCGCTGATGTCAAGTCCATCCAATTCCGGCCAAAAATAGTCTCCCAACGTGGCACGATAGCGACCTGCATTGACCATAACATGGCGATTATTCGTCGAAAAAATACGGCCCTAACACACCTCCGGCATGAAATCCACACCACACGCTCACTTTTTGTGGATGCGAGAAGTCTCATAAAGCACATATTGGTTTGTTGCTCTCCAATAACGTATATTCCCCTTATTGACAAAGCCATTCAGCCAAAATCAGCTTAATCCCTAAAGATAATTTTTCGATGAGCTCCACACTTTTGCAGAACAAAATCGGATAAGTTTCGGCGCTTTAAATGATTAAGAGGTTACAGTTCTTGCGTTTAATTTGTTCTTGTAAGAGTGTAGCTTGAGATCTTTATGCAAAATTCGCCAAAATGTGAACTGAGAAACTCAGCGTGAAATCGACTTGTTTGGTTCATTTTGAACTGAAGCTCTTACGGCTGAAATATTTTCAGTACTTCGACCGGTGCCTTGTCTCATTGGTACAGGAACGTTCAATAGTGAATACAATAGTGTTGATTCGAATTTATTCACCATCGCACGCACAGCTTGTTTGGTGGGACGATTATTGCGACCAAAAATTAGGGTAAGCGCTCTTAAAAGTTGCGACTACCGACTCAGAATTTCGGCGGCAAGTTTTAACGATTTCCAAACGTTGCTTAATCGTGAACCTCACCATGATAAAAATGTAAGCCTTGACTGACGTTTTGACTTTGACAGATTGTAAAAAAATTTGTAGGTTATGTTCCGAATTATAAAACAAAATTGTTATGTCCCTATTGAAAAACCCTTTACAATTAAAGGTGAAATATACAATTTAAAAAGGATTTAGAATAATAAATTGGGTAATATTGACAAGATTTAAATATGTAAATAAATAAACCTACTTTGCTGAGAAAACCAAGAAATTCTTTGAAATCGAGTTTCAATTTAATTCTAGAAATTTTCAATATTTATCCAGAAATCAATTTAATTTAAGGTGAAGGTCTGAATTATTGATGAAACTAGATTAGCAATTGAAAATAATCTCTGAATTCAGATATTCAATAATTACGGTATCCAAAAACAATTATGTTCGCTTCGTGTTTTCTTTTTGAAATAACTGGAATGTGGAATAAACCGAGGATCCTCGAGAATCCGGCGTTTATTCAATAATTTTTTATCATCAATGTATTATCTTAGCTATCAAATTTAACGAGTTTTCTTGATTTTTTAAATAAATCATAGATTCTGATACAAAAAGCTTAAATTTTTAGAATTCCAAATTACAAATCTAAAATTGGTCATATTTACAAAGAAAGTTTGGCGAAGACTTTGAAATACATTGAAACGATAGATGTGGGTTTTCAGAAATTCTGCGGGTTAAGAACTAATTTTATCATCTCGAAGATTTGGAAAAATCAAAATAATAATTGAAATATATTTTAATTGGGGATTTAACCGTAAACACTTAGGTTTAGGCAGCACTGGCTGGGTAATATTAGGTGTTCCGTCGCGTAACAAATAGCATTATATTTGGGTTTAATATTTTTATTATTATTAAATTATACTAATCGACTAAGATGCCGTCCCTCAACAAAAAAGGGTTCTAAACATGAAGGTTTTTTGAAAATTACGAAAAATTGTGTAAAAATGTGGTTTACGTCTGGATTTTTTTCCGGTGAATTGAACAAAAAAATAGGTTTTTTTAGACAAGCTTTATAAAGCTCCGCCCCCGTAGGGGGCGGCTGTAGGTGCGTTTTAAATTTTTCTTCCATAAATCCGTTGTCTTGCGCGACGAAACGGGAAATTGTGATTTTCTATTGTAATACTGAACGGGCCTTTGACCCGTGTTTGTCCGCCGCTCGCAAGTCCCACACAGATCCTCCAGGTGCCAAAAAAAGGAAATCGTTTCTAGCACCTTTGAGGAGCAATTTTGGTCCGCCGCTCGATTTTTTTACTGTGTCCTCTTGTTAGCACTAATATTCACAGTAGGTATATTTTAATTTATGTTTGTAATTGTATGAAATGATATAATGAAATTGTATAAAATAATAATAAATGTATTATAATCCCTTCGGGTCATCACAAGTTATTTTAAGTGCAGTGTCGTCTTTCATTAACCGCTTCCTATCTTTAAATTTAAATAAAAACAAAGTGTGAGTGAGACATCATAGAAACTTTTGATTTGAAAGGCCTATCGATGCCATTATATATGGAATATAACATCCCGGAAATGTCCACGGTGGCTTGGCTGGGTGGCGCGCATCGGAAATGTTCAATTTTCCATGACTCTGGCGCATAAATCAGGCTGAATTTGACCGAGGGCATAAGTTATGTTGGCTTGAAGGGTCGCTGTGGTTTGTGGCTTATTCGCATAGACATGCGACTTAAGAAAACCCCACAAGAAAAAATCTAACGGAGTCAAATCGTACGATTTCGGTGGCCAGTTCACCTCCAAGTAAGATGACCATGCTATTAACCCCTTAACATACAATGACGTCTTTAAGACGTCATGTATATGTGATAAGATCATATGTATATGGACACGTCAACGCGCATTTTATTCGTATGTCAAGGGGTTAAATCGCTCGCGCAATTCTGCGGCAAGAGCAGTGAGCAGTGGGAATGTGGCAAGAGCTGTGTGGTAGCTAGCGTCGTCCGGTTGAAACCAAATGTCGTTGGTGTCGATATTATCCAATTCAGGCCAAAAGAAGTTTGTATTCATCGACCTATAGCGGTCGCCGTTGACTGTGATGCCCTGGCCAACGTCTTTCTCAAAGAAATATGGACCGATGACGTCGTCAGCCCAAAATCCACATCATACATAGTGAGTTTTTCCGGATGCTTTGGACGCTCATGGATCTCATTTGGATTGGTATCGTCCCAAATTCGAGAATTTTGTTTATTGACGTACCTCTTCATCCAGAAATGGGCCTCATCTCTGAAGATGATAATTTGATGAAAATTAGGGCCAATTTCCAACTGATCCGGGGGCCATTTAGCGAATACACGTCGTTGTCTATGGTAGTTTACTTTCAACTCCTGGGTCAGTTGAATTTTGTGCGGGCGCAGGCACAAGTTACGACGCAAAATGCGCCAAGTTGTGGCTTGTGAAAGGCCGAGTTCTTATGAGCGACGCGAAATTGACTTCCTCGGATTATTCTGCACACTCTCACGTATAGCGTCGATGTTTTCGGCAGATCTAGATAATAATTTCCAAATACTGTTCGCTAGTAAAGCATTGTATTCGGAAACAGGCGTCGAGAAACTGATTGCTCCTCTATCTTCAAGTGAGGCAATAATTAAATATTATGTGACCAACGATGAGATGTAAGATATTTTGTATGAAACTCATTTGGTTATTGGGCATTGAGGAAAACATCTGATGGAAAGAGAATGTAAAAAAATAGAAATGTTACTCAAGATAAAATAAAGTTAGGACTATGCGAATCATGCCAAAAAAGTTTAGGTCTGCCAAAAAATTAATTATTACAAACCACTGCTGCCCACAGAAATGAATAGTCGCTCTCAAGTTTAATTGACATGCAGTATAACAACAATGACGGAGACTTCAAATTTGTAATGGTCTACCAAGACCATTTGATAAAGTTTGTACAGCTGTGCGCGTTAAGATGCAAACGAGCCGCCAAACTCATAAGCTTTTGGACATTTCTTGTATTTTTTGTGCACCTTTAATTCTTCAATCAGACAATGAGCGTGAGTTGAAGTGAGTTGAATCGCAAAATTGAAGAGTTATACACGATGTGGAGTGGCGTAAAAGGTAGTGTAGAACGAACAAATCAAGACATACACAATATGCTTAAGACATGGCGGCTAATCGAGGAAAATAGCAAGCGATGGTCAGAAGGTTTGCGGTTCGTTCAGTTAATGAAAAATAGGGCTTTTTACGATCGAATAAACAGAGCTCCTTATACAGCCAAGTTCGGTAATGTTGCCAAAATTGGTTTATCGTCATCTTTTCTCGCAACAGAAGTTATTGCCATGCATGTATAATGTATATGTATGTGCATGTATATCCTCACTGAAGGGGAGCTTGAGAATATGTTGACTGGATTCTAGTGAAGACATTCAGTGAAGAAGCTCAAAAAGATTTACTTAATGTTGAGTTGGAATTACAGAGTGGCCACTTACAGAACAAGGAGATGATACAAGAAATTGAGACAGGATTTTTAAATAGCAAAGAACCTGATAGAAAAGTTTTACTAGAAAGAAGAACTAGTGAGATAATGAAACTAGAAATTGATACGGAAGAAACAGATCAGGAAATCGTTGGAGAAAAAATGGAAAATATAGACGAATTGTGGTATAATAGCTGTTTAAGACCAGGTACAAGTGGACAAGAATTTTTGTGAAATTTGTACAACCCAACGAAATATAAACGAAAATAGATTATCTGCCCGGTGGAGTTTAGAAAAGCAAGCTAAAAAAACGAAAGCCTTATCTAATTTAAATTTTTTCCATGTTCTGTTAGCGATATGTTAAGAGTCCAAATACCAGGTGTTGATAGAGGAAGAGGTGATTTTCGGATCGTGCTTATGACTTCTTCTCGATGTGCTTTATCCTCTCAGGACGTTGGCGATCACATTAGCCCATCTCACTGTATCCACTGCAGCTCAGAACAATTCAACTAAAGTCATATTCGTCCATTGTCGCAAGTTTTTCAGCCATGAATTCCTTCTTCTGCCTGGCCCCCTTTTTTCGTCTATTTTTCCTTCAATTATGAGTTGAAGCGCTCTGTATTTGTCGCTTCTCATTATGTGACCTAAGTAGCTTGTTTTTCTCTGTTTGACAGTATTCATTATTTCTGTTTGTTTCTCCATGCGGTTTAGGACCTCAATGTTGGTAGTATGGCTTGTCCAAGTAAAACAGTGTGCTAAAAACATAGCACCTCAGAACACGGAGCCTGGTTTTTAGGTTGAGCCTGAGATTGCACAGCACATTGCGCATGTTGTTAAACACTGCCCTTGCCTATTACACTCTAGCCTTTATCTCAACAGCATGATCCCAGCTATCATTGAGCACTGTTCGCTACTATAATAGCAATGCCGTTTCTGTTTTGTGTGGTGCTATCGCCAGAATAATAAACTGTGTGATTTCCTTTTACAGTTGTTTCTGTGTTGGGCCATCTGACTTCGCTGCATCCCAAGATGTATATTTTCAGTACTTCCATTTCCCTTATCAAGTTTGCTGCCTTTCCGGCTTCACACAGACTCCTTAAGTTTCAAGTGCTGATTCTTTTTTCGGTTCTCCACCGGGGGATTCTTCGCACCCTCTTCCCACTAAAGGGGTGCCCGAGACTGAGGGCCGTTTCTTCTCTGTGTCTATCCATGAGCTTTGTAATTATACTAGGGAAATGTAATGAGGTGGTTTCCCCGTGCCGTCCTCGTCGCTGTGCAAACGCCGTTTGCTTATGACAATTATAAAAATTACTATTATAAACGAACATGGAAATATCGAGGAAAAGTTCTTAAGGAACCAGTTTTCTGTGTGTCAGGATACACTGATTGATATTGAAAATATATCACCTCACAAAAATAAGCTTACGCCAACTTGTAAATGAGGTCCTTTTTAGGTTGGGGCCCTTTTTTTATTGGTTTTGCGGCTTATCAAAAGAGGGCGAAAGGTAATCCGACAGGGGTCGACAGCGCGATCAATTAGTCCGATAGGTGTCGATCGCTCCGCAAAAATTAGTAGCGATTTAGATAGATTAGTTAGTATGTTAAGTGTGTGAAGAGTGCTTCACGTCTCGCTTCGGCCGGCATGCGATCACGCTCGTTTTTGTTGGTTGATTTGACCAATTCTAGACGATCCACGTTGCAAGTTGCAAGGGTTCTCAGTCTTATATCTTTCTTGTCTTTTATTCCTTCCCGTTTCCTCCCTTGAATTAGTTGGCGACTGGAAGATCGTTTCAACGGAGTAGCCAAGAAAGACATTTGTAATTAGAAGATAATTGGCAAAACCACCCAGATTTGTTGTCCATATTTTAAATTTCTCTTTGTCATATACAGTCCAATGAGGAGGTCAAGGCTATAAAAGGTACAATTGCAAAACAAAATGTGCTACAAAAATGTGTACATACAAGGCTGTATGAAAATTCTGCAATTCAATGCAGTTTGTTTTGGTAAAATCTAGCATTTATGAAGTTTTGTTGGGATACTAGTATTCCTAATTACAAATCTTTAAATATAATTTATCTACGACCACTATTATAATTGCCCATTATTGTACAGTTCGTGGATTATGTAAATACATCTTACAACACACGTATGTAACAGTCCGCGATTAATGTTATTTAATGATTCAGTAACACACTAGTGCGTTTTGTTTACGATTCGTTGATTGGTTGAGAGCTGCTACTATCGTTTAACATAGGCAACCCAATACATTCCGTTATTTGTTAAAAAATATTAAACGTCAAACTAATACATAAACACTACATTTTTTTGCAATTAAAACAATTAAAATAATGTCCAGTAATAGCGAAATATAAAATGCTACTCCGCCCGAAATTATTGAAAAAGCGAAACAAGCTGCCCATAATTTGCTACCGATTAAATCTCGGGATCGATATGAGGATGCATATAGAAAATTTATGGACTGGAGAATGAAGCAAAAAGTTAAATCGTTTTCAGAAAATGTTCATACTTTGATGAGTTATCTCAAACAATGGAACCATCTTCACTTTGGGCAATTTATTCAATGCTTCAGACAACAATTAATATAAAGCACGACATTGACATTTCAAAACATTCAAAGTTAATAGATTTACTAAAGAGAAAATCTGATGGAGTTAAAAGCAGGAAATCAAAAATATTAACCATTCAAGAAATTAACAGTTTCCTCAATAATTCGCCGGATAACAAATTTATTGATGAAAGTATTTATTACTTTTTTTTCTTATTATGCTCTCTAATGGGCATAACGACATATTTTTTTATATAATTTTAAGTTATTCTTATCATTGCCATTAGTGGTGCTTGCAGAAAACAAGAAATACGAAATATCAAACCCTGCCATATAGAATACACCGGAACATCTCTGATCGTTAAAATTCCTGATTCTAAAACAAAAACTCAAAGATCTTGATCTTGTGTGGTACCGAAAGAATTTTACCAAACCTGTAAAAAATATATTAACCTACGCCAACAAAAAAATTGGACAATGATCAGCCTTTTTTTCTAAATTATGAAAATGAGAAATGCTCTGTGTTGGAATAAATAAAATTGGCTATATTCCTAAACAAATTGCTAATTATCTTCATTTGTCGGAATCAAATCTTTATACAGAACATTGTTTCAGACGTTCGTCAGCCACCATTCTTGTGGATTCCGATGGTCATTTATTTTCACTAAAAAGGCATGGTGACTGGCGTTCGTCTGCAGTAGCAGAAGAATATATAGATTGCTCCATGAAAAATCAAAATGATACTGCTACAAAAATTTATACTGCGATAAACAGTAATTTAACTTCCACAAATGCAAGTACATCATGCGACTTACATCATGCGAATATGACTTTCAAGTACTCATAATTCCACCAATTCAACCAATCTTATCACTAATGATGCCGATAACAATCCAACACTAATATTCAACAATTGTTCAGTTATTGAAAACTATAATCAAAAAAATAAATAAGTAATTATAAATATATCTTAAGATCTTATCATTTTATTATATTGTAGTTTATTCTTGGGAAAAGGAATTTATTTTAATAAAACAACTGATGTCGATATTTTGCCAAGCTTGCGGTCTTTTTTATTCTGACCTTCTTTAGAGCTTATATCTATTTAGTAGGTATTAATGAAATTAAACATAGAAAATATAAATTGTTACCTTAGAAGACACAAATTATTTCATTTGACATTGACTCTGACTACATTGTGTTGCCTATATCGATGAGTCACTATATCAGTTACATCAAACTTATTTTTCTTATTAAATAGAAAAAAATATTAGTGTGGTCGTAGATAAAGTATAGTACATAATTCGAGTTGTAAGGCAATTACGTACTCGCGGAATAATTTAATAATTTTTCCGCTCGTACGTAATATGCTTCTTACAACTATCATTACGTAATATACTATTAATGAATATTGTATTATGAATATTTTGTTTTATAGCGTAAGTTGACCAGTAACGTAAATTAGTTCTAGTGAGAATAATAATATATTAGAGTTTCAATTATGCTCTCATCAGATTAGAGTGTAAACTTGAATGGAATATCAACCGACGGTGCACAAAACATCTCGCATCCGAGTTTCGCCCATTATATTCTAAGGCGATGTAAAATTACATAAGCGGGTGTAATATTTCATCTCTCTTCTATGTGTCTGAGTTTATATTCGACGTTTTCGTGATAAATAGTTATTTTTTTACGAAAATACAATTTAATGTTTTATTATTAATTTTAAAATATTCACGATTATTACACTAACTAGCCATTTGTTCGTTTTGGTCACAATGAAGATTATTATTATTACACTAACTATAATATATATTTTTGAATGTGATTTACGTTCTTAAATGCAAATTTTAATAAAAATTTGATTTGAAAAGTTTGTATGCTCTAATTAAAACTAAGTAGAAGAATTGATAATTTATTAAAGACTTAATAAGTTTTCACTACTTCGAATGTTTCAAGTATTGAAACTTCAAGTATTTTTTTATTAGAGTTTTATATTAAAGAGTCGTATATTGTAAAATTGTTATTAAACTTTTTGTGAAAAAATATTGAGAATTACTGGCTTTAATAAAATATATTGAAGTTAAAGGGAAAGAAAAAACGGAACTATTACAGAATGTCGAAAAATAATCGTTATCTACTACATCGTTGTGCAATTCTTTTTACTATAGCTTTCTCTGCACAATAATAATTCTAACCAACAAAAACATCAAAAACACATAAAATAGGATTAATCTTCGCAACTGCACCAAACAACCTCTGCTGAATGTAACCGGTTTATCTCTGATTAACTCCTGATATATCTGGACAATATTAAAAAATAAACGTTTTTGTTACATTTGATGCTTTGTGGTCGGTCTAACCCAATTTATAAATGAGACAATAAACAGATCTACTAGAAACTAAAACAAAAGCGACTAGCGTTCAGTTGGTTGCAATGTAATTATAATTAATTAAAACTCATTGAAAACTATCGAACGTCAATCGATGGTGGAGGTTCGACGTGAATATCGATTTACTAAATTAAATGTGTTTGTTAGAATCAACCCAATGGTTTCATTTAACAGTAAATCAGCATGTATCGATTTTAACTTTTTCCATTAAAATATACAATACATAATTATTTAAATAAAATGATTCAATTATCAAACATTTTAATTTTTATATTTACATAACACAAACCCCATGTTTCCCCCATGGCTCCTCTTGAAATACTCTATATGAAATGAATCAAAAACTCAGAAAAACAAAATCTGATGCTTAATGTCTTAATTGTAAATATTAAAAAATATAATTAGACATAAGTAGACATACTAAAGGCACTAGGAAAGTTCAAACAGCATTGGGAAAACTACGCCATCCTTTAGATTAGCGTTTCTCAATATGTTTTTACTTGCGTACCCCTTGACCTATCGTCGCTAATTCAGGTACCCCTACCCTGCCCCCATGTATAATAAAGATGTAAAACTAATTCAATATATGAGAAACAATAAAAATAGATAGACTGTACGAAGAATCCCTTAGTAACATCTTTTGATGTTGTTATCTTTTCTTACTTTTTATCTTTTCTTTTATGTTCAATTTATCTAGCAATGTTTGCAATTAAATATTTTTTTCTACGTACGGTTGAAAGCAAACCAATAAGAGGAGGGTAGAGGATAAGGAAGTGAGGGATAAGTGAGGGATAAGGTTTGGCGGGAGGAAGAGGAAACCTCAAAGGAACCTGGTAGTTTCTCTATCAGGTAGTGTTGGATTCAGGACCTCTTGGCCGAGCCTACCAACTAAAACCCCTCGCTCATGTTGTGTACCCAACGGGACCCAACGGGACTGCACTTCGCATAACTTCATTGGGTCAGCCGCTAAGATCTTTCTTGTATCAACATTAGCCTGCTTCTCTTTCTTGTGGCGGGCCCTTCCGTCATTCTCTTTTTGGGTTAGGATTTTCCGAATAACGCTCTTACTATTTGCCAGTTCTTTTATGTCTCAATAATTTTGTCTATGAAGTCATCTGGGTTTATTGTTTCTGGTAGCTCTTTTCTGGCCTCTTCCCAATGTAAACATTAAAATATGATATGGATCACGTTGTCCTGGGCTCCGCAGTATTCGCACATAGCGTCCGTGGATTTTCCAATCCTATGTAGATAGTTTTGGAAACACCCGTGTCCAGTGAGTACTTGTGTGATGTAATAACTCACCTCTCCGTGTTTTCTGCTGACCCATTTCTGTACGTCTGATATTATGCTCTTTGTCCACTTTCCTTTTTCTGTGTTGTCCCATTCGTCCTGCCAGGTCTTATACACCGTATCAGTCGAACTGTTCCTAGCTTCATTCTTTGACATTGTTCCTGAGAGTTTCGCCATATAGGTGTTAGTTCTCTCCGTTACCAGATTTTCGATGGGCGGCATGCCAGAGATCACCAGAATGGCTTCCCTTGAAACTATCCTGTATGCGCTACTGACTCTTAGAGCCAGTTTCCGTTGTACTTTTGCCAGTTTGTTCCTTATGGTTTGCCTCCTCACAGCTTTTCCTCATACTGCCGCTCCCTAGAGCATCACTACGGTGGGCTCCGGAACACAGCAGCCTTCTTTTACTCGCAGTGGGACCCCCCACGCACGGCATTAGCCGCTCCAGCGCAGCGGTAATTTTTGCACTTTCTCCGCTGCTTTAGATACGTGATCGCTGAACGATAGACTATTATCGATGATTACTCCTAGGTACTTCACCGAGTTTTTGAGCGTTATTGTGACATCTTTAATCTGTAGGACTATCGGGCCCAACTATCTCTTGCCTGCAAGGCACGACAGCCTCAGTCTTTTCGGGGGCTAGTTTCAGCCGTTTTTTCTCCAGGCACTCATCTACTAGCTTCATTGCTTCGTTAGCCTTGCACGAAACTATATTTTCAGTTTTCCCGCTGACTATTATAGCCAGGTCGTCAGCAAAACCAACTATCTCGGCTCCTTTGGGCAGTTTTAGCTTGAGCACTCTATCATAGAGGATGTTCCATAGTGTTGGGCCCATTACTGAGCCCTGTGGGACACCACAGCTGATTTCGTGCTCTACTCTTCTATTTTCTGACTTTATAACAATTTTCCTGTTTCTCAGGTAGCTTCGGATTAAACGGAGAAGGTATGGTCGTAGCCCTGCCTGTTTCGCCTCGTCCATGATATTCTGCCACCCTGCGGAGTTGATCGCATTCCTCACGTCGAGAGTTATTAGAAGACAAATCTTCCTGGCCCTCCATGTTCCGGCTTTGGCCGCCTCCGCTATCTCCACCACCCACCTTATGGCGTCAACGGTTGATCTACCTGGTCTAAAACCGAACTGTTTCTCCGAAAGATTGATTTCCTGCCTGATTTTTCCTAGTTGGTTGCAACCATTAATGAGTAGTAATCCATACTTACACTTAATTGAAAAATTCACTATGTTTTAACCATAGTTAATACGTAAAAATATTATATAGGGTCATTTTTTGTTATTTGGGTTTTCAGTGTAATTTTTTTCAGTGTAAATAAAAGATTCGTCACATTTGGCAATGTCAAAATTGCTCAGTAAGGTTTGCGATTTCACCATGAATAGAATAACAAACGAAGAACGCTTGCCAATCATTGAATTTTTTTTTAAATTCGTGCTGTGTGAGAAATGTGTTTCGTAAATTGCATTTTAACGTGTGTTTAAACGTGCATTTTATGGTCGTCATAATCAACCCACCAAACAGGCTAGTCTAGCTATTATGACCACATTTCGCACAAGTTTCACTTTATTGGACATTAATCCACCAACCCGTATGCGAAGAGTGCGTACCGAGGAAAATATTGCTTCTGTATCGGCAAGTGTCAATGAAGACTTTTTTTTGCCCAAATTGGAAGAATTGGACTTGTTGACATGTGGTTTCAGCAACACGGTGCCACATGCCAAACGCACGCGATACTATGAACATATTGAGAGGCGAATTTGGTGAGCAATTAATTTCACGTTTGTCTCACGTCATGGTCTCTCGTGTACAGGGATAAGCCAGCCACAATTCCAGCCCTGAAAGACAACATTACAGCTGCCATTGCTGAGATACCGCCGAAATGCGGGAAAAAGTATGGAAAAATTGGAGCTCACGGAAGGACCACCTACGGCGTAGCCGCGGGCAACATTTACATGAAATAATCTTTAAAAAGTAAATAACAGGCATTCATTAATCGGCCCAAATAAATATTTCATCCACTTTTACAACTTTTCTGTGTTTTTAGGGTTCCGTACCGAAAACGGAACCGTTATAGGATCACTTTGTTGTCCGCCTGTCTGTCTGTCTGTCTGTCTGTCCGTCTGTCTGTCCGTCAAGACCATTTTTCTCAGGAACGCGTAGAGGTAACGCGTAACGCGTAGAGGTAAAGTTGAAATTTGTATCAAATATTCGGGTCTGCGGTCTCTTTCAGCTGTGAAAAAATCAAACTTGTAAGTCAACGCGACCAAAAGATATGACCGTTTATGCCGCATATTTTGCGATTTCACAAGGGAATCAAAACCTATAGGGTACTTCCCGTTGACCTAGAATCATGAAATTTGGCAAGAAGCGGTGTCTTACAGCACATGCAAGGGAAAAATCTGAGAACCGTAAATATGTAGTTTAATTACAAAAAAATGCGAATTTACTATTAGAAACTTATGAAAATACACTAATGTTGCCGTAGTGGCATTGTCAGTCTCGAGAAGCATATGGGTTGCATACAGTTAGGTCCTCTTCGGTTAGGTCCGAAGGTTAAAAAGTGTTGGCACCAAGCTGATTTTTCTGAATTTTCTTTGTTTATATTCGTTATGCATTTCATCACGTACGCTCTATATACATAATATATACAGGGTATATATTATGTCTAAATTTTGCTTGTTTATAACCGGCATGCGACATACTCAAGTCCCGTAATATCTTGTATATATTATATTTCGTCTAATTTTTATTTATAATCTACATGATATGTTGATAATCTACATAATAATACTATACTATAATCTACATAATCTACATAATATGTTTTGGATAATATGATGTAAGTATATTATACTTAAATCACATACGCCCTATATTTTTTGGTAGTCAATTGCCCAAAAGCAGTCAATTGAACAACTAAATGTTAAGAGTATAGAAATAGATCTAGAAATAGTTAATATATTAGTTTATATTAGATCTAGAAATAGTAAGATCTTAATATAAGTTAGTGAATAAGTGTAACACAAAAATAAAGTTTTCTTTTTATAAGTTTCAAAATATTCGCGTTATTTCCAAAAAATACCCTGTATACCTTTATACAGGGTATATAGGTATACAGGCAAAATTGAGCAGTAAAAACAAATAGTGAAGTCCCAGAACCCCTAAAGACTCATAGTGAATGGGGGATGTATGGTAATAAAATATAGGGTAGAATTCCATCGTACGACATCGACATCTTGAGGTTATGCTTGCAGCGTTACTAAGATGGTCGTGATTTCAGGAAGGCCACTTGTCAAGTTAACTGAATGTGCTTGCTACGTCCTCCACAAAAAAAGGTACCTTACTTACAAGTTTGTACGGAACCCTCGGTGCGCGAGTCACAGCTCGCACTTGGGCGTTTTTTTTTTTAATTTTCAAAACCCAAACAGTTCAGTTATATAAATTTTAAAACTTAACAAGACTCGAGTTTCGACCTGTAAAGGTCATCTTTGTGTGAAAACTTGAATATGACCTTTACAAGTTGAAATTGAATTTCTAATAAGTCTAGATTGTTTAAATTTGTCATAGTAAGTTTATGTGTCTCTATTTGCTAAATCTATCGATCTTAGATTATACAATGTATTCGTCTGTCTATATTACCAACAGACTACCATTTTTTTCTAGACTGTCACGATTTAGGCAAGACAGATCGATAGACTTACTGTGCCAAGTTTAGACAATCTAGACTTGTTTGAAAATTACAGACATACGAACGTATTTTCGAAAATAATAACGAGTGATGTTGCCTCTTTCGAGAAACTTTTAGCGTCAGGCGGTCTCTTCTATATGAACAGGCACTACCCAGTCTCGCCTAGTAATCCCCCCGCACCCATCCCTCGTCCTAGTGGCAAATGCCAGTCATTTGAACACTCCACAGAAAATTGCGCTGCACCCAAAAAATGTTTAAAATGTTCAGGTGCACATGAAACCCATCTATGTAAATGGCCACTGCCTCCTAAATGTGCAACGTGCAACAGCACTGAGAATGTAACATGGTCTCCTCTGTGCCCAAAACTTCCTACCAAACCCATTGATGAAGTTCCCAACGTAAAAATTTAATCAACGTAAAAAACAAAAAGTCCGTCGATCTACCAACCACCATCACTAAGAATTCAAGAATTCATGCACCATGACAACACACGACTTTATAATCAATACTTGCAGACATAAACTAAACGACCCTACCAACACCAAAAGAGATGAATTATTAAAGACACTACACCGCCGTTTCGCACCCGGTTTAATCATTATGTTTGACATGAAAAACCCTCACGTTGTACCCGCCACACAACCTACTGACGACGTGGCGCAAACAGTAATTTCGATAAACAATGGCTAAATTAAACGTAATATACTCCAACCTAAACAGCTACTACAATAAAAAACACCTCATAGAATACACACTTGACAAACATTATTTTAACTGCAGCATGTTTGTAGAGACGAAAACCCAGATGGACAAGGAAATAACTTTCAGGAACTGGAACACCATACAGATTCACGGAAATCTAATCACCAACAAAGCCAGGGAGGGTGCTCTAGTTCATCTACGCCCTGCTTATAAACTTGGTAAGGCCAGCGCTCCCTTCTTACAAAATTCACTCAATGACTGCCTTCACTTTACTTTACCCTTCCAAAATGAAAAAATCCACATATTCTTGGTCTATATTCACCCTCATTCCAGTATTGAGCAAAATATCTTCGTTAAAGCCTCCTTGTATCCCTATTCAATTATTATCGGTGACTTAAACATCAATCCTTCTAGAACTAAGCTTCTCAACCATTTTCTCAAAAATTCAAATTTCATCAGAAGACCCACTCCTTCAACATTCGTTATGCCCAACAATCCCGACTCTACTCCTGACATATTTCTTCACACCTCTAACCTCTCACACTACATCAACGACATTCAACTTACACCGGACCTTGGATCTGATGACTTGGCAATAAAATTCTCTATCCTAACCACTCTTCCTGCAAACACATCTTGTAAACCGAGACCTAACATCAAAAAAACAAATATTGACAATGTAAATTCAGACAAGACATATTACCTAAATTCAATAAACGACAAAGACATTTCGATTCAACATATTGAGGATTTCCAAACACATCTTTCAAACCTTATTAAACTCTCACCTCCTCTAACAACCAAACACCACACACTAAGTCACACAAATCATAGACTCCAAATTTCCTCACTCCACTCCTTCAGACCTCCAAGAAGCCTCCCTTTTCGCAAAACACTACGAAAAAGCGTTCACACCCACTCATAATTGCGACTTTGATGACGAAAATTTTAACTTAGTATCCCACTGGTTAAATACTTTTTTAAAAACAACAATTTTCAAGCCCCTGTTGAAATCACAGACGACGAGTATTTTTCAATCATTGCTTTGGGTAAAAACAGCGCTCTTGGTAGGGACAACTTCTCGAAACTACTTATCAGACAGCTGAACGACCAAATTAACAAGCATATAATTAAATCATACAATTTTTGCCTATTACACAGCGTATTTCCCCCTTATTGGAAATCCGGCACAATCATCACTCTATTAAAACCAGGCCAGGACAAGACACTTACAAAAAGTTATTGACCAATCACCTTACTACCAACTAAAAACCCTACTTCCCGTTTTAGGTAAAAACTTTTTAGCTAAAAATTCTAAAAGCCCGTTATTGGACCTGTTTGGAAAATCAGATACCCTGCTTCCAATTTGGTTTTAAACCTTCACCTTCTACTATACATCCACTTTTCATCCTCACGAACAATATAAACACCTCCCACCTTCCTAATCAACACTCTGCCGCTCTTTTTATTGACATAAATAAAGCATTTGACACAGTTTGAAACATCCCCTTTTATCTTCTTCTTATGTTAAAAGACCTTTCTCTCCTTTATGACAGAAACTTATGCATTAAAGTCAACGACGCTCACTCTAACTTATTTACCCCTTGCCAAAGTGTTCCACAAGGTTCACCATTATCACCAATACTTTACAACACTTTCTGCCACGACATTTTTAATACAGATCTCAACTTTCCCAATCTCATAAACCATCCCTACATTCTCCAATACGCCGACGACACAGCCCTCATATCTCATGCACAATCTCTTCCTGAAGCAATTAAAAAATTACAAATACTTACTAATCAAACAATTGATTGGTTCAACAAATAGAGATTAGGCTCAAACCCTTCCAAATGTCAGCTGCTTCTACCCTTTCACCGAATTTCTAATAACTCTCCACACATAAAGGTTGGGCTTACCACAGTTAACCCAACACCTACTATTAAATATTTGGGCATCACATTCGATCGAGCAACAAAATTTAACACTCACATAAAAGAACGCAAATGTGAAATCATAAAAAGAGCCAAACACTTTCGGTCCCTGACTTTCCGTGATCAGGTGATTTCCGTGAAGACAGTGACCACTATTTACAAAACTATTTGCAGAGCGATCTTGGAATATGGACACATTATTTGGACAAACACAAACAGGACGACTCGACATACATTAGAAATTGCCGAAAGATCCGCACTGGGAACAATAACAAAAATGCGACACCCAGACAACCCTATACACAATACATCTAACGAACTGCTATACGGCAGAACCAAATTAACACCAATCTTTAAAAGACATGACATGCTGCGACAAAAATTTAAAGACCGAGGTGAAAACAGAGACATCATGGAACAAGTATGGAAAAAGAGGAACAACAGAACATCTACAAAAAAACATCCATCGTTAACTCTTGTGGAATCTGTTTACGATTAATATGTTAGATTTATATATTTTGTGCTTATATTTTCCTTAGCGTTTGCGCTTATATTTATGTTTGTTATATTTTTTTTTCCAACCACTGATGTAATTACCAGGGCCGAAAGACTTAGGGTCGATAGCCTTTTATACAAATTGTATAATAAAGATATTATTATATATAGACTGTCTCGCAGGATGTGATAAAGACAAATAGAGATACTTACGTTGACAAATTTAGACAATCTAGACTTATTTGTAAATTAGATATAAATACGAAGAAGCCTAGAAATTGCAAAATAAGACTGCACAAGACTGCGCCAATTTATGAAAACAACACTTATAAAAATAAGGCTAATGAAAATTATAAAAGTGACTTAAGACAAGTGCAGGAAAGGCAGAAGATATTTAATCTATTTGTCAACCTAAGATTTATTATAATGTAATTGTTTACCTTGGGCTAATAGTATTTTGATGGTAATTGTAACCTGTAATTTAAACGAACGGATGGTAATTTTAAAACGATAACTTAAATCGGCTAAGGCTAAAAACAAGGGGGGTAAATGGGGGTAGTGCATGCGCACCGCACGACAATGACTCGAATGAGACATGTCGCATAGCCTCTCCTACCCAAGTCTGGTTCCCACCTCCACGTTAGGTGACCCCTGGTAACCACACAGAAACCTCGCAAGATGCGGTGAAAATCCGTATGGAGCGAGGTAGATGTGTGGGCTGACGGAACAGGCGAAATGGCCCTCCGAAAAGGGGGTTGGGCTAACTACCTGTCTTCGTGAAAACATTAATGTTGCGAAGACAACAACGAAAGGAACTGGACTGTCCACACGAAGACGACCATCGCAGGGAAATAAGGATAAGATTGACGGAATCAGACTAAGATTTGGTACATGAAATGTATGTACGCTTCTGAAAGCAGGAGCTATGGATAGCCTAGCGGATGAGATACTGAGATACAAAATGGATCTCGTGGCCCTACAAGAGATTATATAAAGATCTAAGGAAGGGTACAGGCGAAATTCACGAAAGAAAATTCTCTATGTATTTCTCAGGAAACGATGAAAGGGGTGGCCATAAAGGAGTTGGATATATAGTATCAAAACAATGAAAGAAACCGATTCTAGCCTTTACCCTGGTATCAGATACAATATGCACCCTAAGTCTAAAGGGAAAATATCACAATATAACCTTTGTGAACGTAAACGCCCACAGAGGCCGCAGAAGAGGAAACTAAAGACTTTTTTACGCAGCACTTCAAGAAGTCTGCGATAAAATACCGAGACATGACGCAGCTATAGTACTAGGCGAAAGTATCACCAAAAGATGGGCAACGTACGTCGAACAGGTCAGATCCTGTCGCGGGGCGAACGCGGACTCCGAGCATTACCTTGTTGGAGCAAGATTAAAACAAAAACTATCGACAGTGGCTAGGGGAACAACTTCAAAGCAGCCAAAATGGCACATAGATCGCTTAAAAAACCCAGAAGGTCTGAGGGCCTACCAGGAAAGTCTCAGAACTAAACTACAAGAAAACCAAGAAACACAAGACATAGAGCAAGACTGGATGAACATCGAAAAAATAATAACAGAGAGTGCTATGGAAAGAATTGGAGAAAAAATAGAAGTTCACAACGAAGAATGGTATGACGAGGAATGTCCAGAGACAACCTCCGTGAAGCGGAAGGCTAGACTAAAACTGTTGGACAGAAGCACACGAGCTAACCAAGAAGCCTACATTAGGGAAAGAATAAACGCGTTTAGAATATGTACAAAAAAGCAAAGAGAGGCACTAAACAGAAAGGTAGTGGAAATGGTACTGAATTATTCCAGAAACGAAACAAGAAAATTTTACAAGGAAATAAAACACAACCCTCAGGGTTTTAGACCAAAGATAACAGTATGCAAGGATAAAGACGGAAACATGCTCACAGAGAACGAGGAGATACTCCGAAGATGGAAAGGGTTCTTCTCGGATATTTTTAAAAGAGACTGTAGTTTAGAGTCTGAAAAATTACAGCTAGATGTACATACAGTAGACCCCAATTTTGAGAACCCCAGCCTAAGAGAAATAGAAAGTGTTATTGGAAAGCTAAAAAATAACAAGGCCCCTGGGTCAGACGGTATAACAGCGGAACTTCTGAAATATGGAGGAGAACACTTATCGGTAAGACTAAAACACCTGATTAATGAAATCTGGGAGCAAGAGAAAATACCAGAGAATTGGGCATTGGGTATCATACAGCCAATACACAAGAAGGAGACAAAACGATCTGTAGCAACTACCGGCCGATAACGCTCCTTAACGTAACATAAAAAGTTCTAACAGGCGTTCTTTATAACAGACTCGCTGTCTACTACGAAGAGATATTAAGACAATATCAGAGCGGATTTCGTGCCAATAGGTCAACGATAGACAACATATACACCACAAGGCAAATGCAGGAGAAAGCATACGAGTTTGATATATCGCTGCACAACCTCTACATAGACTTTAAGCAGGCATTCGATACCGTCAAAAGAAACACGATCCTTGACGATCTGATGATAGGAATACCCCGTAAATACGTAAAACTAATAAAAGCTACATTGTCCGGTTCGAAAGCCTCGGTTAGAGTAGAGAACCAACTTACATCCGCCTTTAAATTCGAAATCGGTGTGAGGGAGATGCCCTGAGCGCCATGATATTCAACCTAACATTAGAGGCATGCATGAGAAAGCTGAATATAACAGGATACATTGGCAACCGATCAACACAGGTAGCTGCATATGCAGATGATGTCAGTTTGACATGCAGAAGCAAAGACGCGATAAAGGAAGCACTATTGATGCTGGACGATGAAACACAAAAAAGGAGATTGAAAATAAATGAGGTAAAAACTAAATACATGCAAGTTGGAAGAGAACATCACGATAACAATGACCTTAACTTTGGCCAGTATCGCTTTGAGCAGGTTGAAAGTTGTGTCTTGGGAACTTGGGAACAGAAATCAACAGAACAAACGTAATAGCTAAAGAAACAAGCTCGCGAATACTTAGTGGAAACCGATGCTACTACGGATACCAAAAACTAATGAAGTCCAAGTTATTGAGTCACAAAATCAAAATTCTAATATACCGAACACTCATAAGACCAGTAGTAACGTACGGATGGGACCCAGGTCTGGACCCTAACCGCCGCAGAGGAGGACGCGCTACACATCTTTCAAAGAAAGATCCTTAGAAAGATCTAAGGACCGACCCTAAATGAGCATGGAATTTGGAGGATACGAATGAACCATGAACTAAGCAGGTTAATAAACGAAGCGGACATAGTGAGATATGTAAAAGCTCAAAGAATAGCATGGCTGGGACACCTGTACAGAATGCATGACGACAGACCATCCAAGAAAATGTACAAATGGCGACCAGCAAGAAGAAGGAAAAGAGGCAGGCCAAGGAAAAGATGGATGGAAGACGTGGAGGAAAGTCTTAGAAAGATGAGAGTAAGGGATTGAAGAGAGACAGCCGGTGAAAGGACAGAATGGAAGAAGATTGTTGTAGAGGCAAAAACCCACCGCGGGTTATAAAGCCAACAGAAGAAGAAGAAGAACATAAATCGGCTAAATAAATATGTATGATATATCCGATGGAAAATTATGCCTAGCTTGGCACCTGATATTGAACATCACTTTATTGGATGATAGGAATAAACCTGGTAGAATATTCGGGAGCAGAGACCGGAACAACCTCGCTGTCAAGATCCTCTGCCTGGAAGTAGCAGAAGATGAAATGGTATGCAAATAATTTCGAGAAAAACTACACAGCAATGTGTAGTAGTAAAGCCGAATGGAACGACGAATCCTCAGAATACCGCATAGAGAAAAATGCTATTAAGTGGTGTACGGACGGTTCGAAGACAAAGGAGGGTACAGTACCCTCCTTTGTGTTTGGATCTCACACCAAAGTGTTTGGACCTCGTACCAAATTGATTGGAATCAAATGAATCAAAGACTTTCAATGGTAATCTACCCAAGAATCTTCATAGCAGAGGTGCATGCAATCGAAAAATGTACACAATCTAACCTTGACGGGAACTATTGCCAAAAACAAATTGCCATCCTGTCTGATAGCCAAGCACACATCAAGGCCATTAGCTCATACACCATCAGAGCCAAACTGGTATAGGACCGTGTGGGAAATCTAAACAAGCTCGACAGAGTGAATAAAGTAACGCTATACAGGGTTATAAGGCCGGTGGTAATGTATGGCTCAGAAACATGGACAATGAGGGTGGCAGAAGAGGAATGTCTGAGAAGATGGGAAAGGAAAATATTAAGAAAGATTTTTGGGGCAGTGAATGACGCAGGGCAATGGAGAATACGGAAAAATAGGGAATTGGAGGAATTATACGGTCATGCTGACATAGTTTTGGAAATAAAGAGTAATAGACTAAGATGGTTGGGCCATGAAGAGCGAATGCCAGATGACAGGTCTGTCAAGAAGGTACACAGAGGAAACCCAGGTGGCAGAAGGTGCAAAGGGAAACGATGGCTGGATGATGTAGAGGATGACTTACGAAAGATAGGAGTCAGAAGATGGAGGAAACGAGCTGAAGATCGCCAGGATCGGGCTACGATCGTCAGAGAGGCCAAGGCCCTTCATGGGCTGTAGCGCCGAGGAGGAAGTAAGTGAGAAAGTAAGTATACAGGGCATCACAACACACTGTTATAGATAGAAACGAAGAACGCTATGACCTAGCAAACAACGGATGCACTAATCCCTTTATAGGTCCGGAACTCTTTTGCGATATAAGTATGAACACCAACCACCAAAGTTTAGCTGAAGAAAACAGAGAACAATGGAAGAATTTCCAGGGCTAAGATAATCCAAAGTAATGCTGGGATCTTTTAACCAGAAAAGAACAAAAGGTTGCCTGAAAGTAAACAGGAACAAGCTAGGAATTGTCAGAGGAGTCGTCGAGAGGAGTAGACTTAGAAAGAATCTTAAGGCCCTAGGTCTAGACGGAGATGACATATACAGATTCTGTGGCTCAGCAGAGGAAACACATCATCAACCCCATACATCTGCTCAAAGACTTCGGAGTACTGCTCCGCAATAGACTAATGTACCTTGAATACAGAGGAGTTGCAGTGCTTGAATTCCATCCAAATTTCAGACTAAAAAAGACGAAAGAAATCAGGACTAGAGGAGGCGCTCTAAATGGGTAAGTATACCAACGTTTAGAGGAAGAGGGTAGGATAGAATAGATCTATGAAGGTCGCAGTACAAGTCACCACCAAATCTACAAATCTACAGTCTCTAGGTAGAAGATAATAATGAAAAAATATTGAGAAACTGATTATAATTTAGCGGAACTGAACAAACATTATAACTCTGTTTATAAATATGTGATATTTGTTGCAATGAATCAAATAGATCCATTTTATCAATATGTTTGATTGAAATCATCATTTTCTTTTATTTGCTTCTTTGTTCCTGTGTAATCTGTCTGTATTGAATAAAAGTCTAGCGGTTTCAGTTAGTTGATTGACCTCCCCTGATTTTATTCTCTTGAATTCTCGATTAAATAATTTGGAATTGAATTTCTGCATTCAATATTTTCGTTGATTAAATGAGGATAGGACCTCATTAACATTTAATTCCAGTCTATACAAGTATGAATACATTTCAAATTAAATTATAATATACGCACATATGAGACGGTAATTGGCAGTTAAAAGCAATTTTGCAGTGTGTTAACAAGTTATATAACATGAAAATCTATAAAATCTAAATTCGACCAATAAATAATACAGATCGAATTAATTTATATCATAATAACAATAAACAAATTGTTAGTAATTTATTTGTAGTATTTGTTCAGCTAGCGTGTTTAATCTAATAAGTGTTTTCAAGACATGTTTGTCGATGTTATGAACCTATCTATTTAGTCTTGACTATTTTTATTTTGATTACTGTGGTGTGTACACCACTGTTTATTACAGTGTAATAGTAATAATATTATTACAGTATTACAGTGCAATGATAGTATAACAGTGTAATAGTAATCAATAAGCTAATGATCAAATTGTATTTTTATTCGGTTTGTCTTTTATAGCCAATATATATTAGATATCGAACCGGAAATTACCTGTTGTAATTATTTTTATGGCCTGGATACAGCAGAAAAAAGAAAATAAAATGAAACTGTTCAGCTCAACAAACGAATTCCTTACGTTGTTAAAATTAATAAACGACAACTTGCTTTGTGTTTCGTTCTCCTTGTATTCGTATCTTTATTTATAAAACGACGTAAAACAATAGGATAGGTATATAATGACATTATGTGTAATTTTCCTAAATAATACTGTCTTTTGGAATTTCCATACAGTTTTAGTATTTTTCTAGATTTATTTTTCTCGTTTTGGAAAAGGCTGAGAAAATTTAGGACGAAGTTTCCATTGGAATATTAATGCAAATATAAGGAGTATAATCTCCGCCTGTGTGTACTTTTCATTCCACGTCTTCCTCGAAATTCATTAACAAACTTAATAAATAATTAATAACAAATTTAATCACTTAATTCTGTAATCTGGAACGTTATTTTAAATTGATGTAAAACACGTTGTTTGTAATTATGTTAATTTCAATGAAAACAAATTAGAAAAAGTTGGTATTATTAATATTATTGGTAATAATATTATCTTTATAATATGTTTTCTTTAGTCCAATTTCGAAGTTTCTTATAATTAAATCTAGGAATAAGAGTATTTATTTACAATATATAGGTGTTACAATGATTTATCTTACCTATAAGAATAAGAGAAACAACATTTAAGTTTCTAATTCAAGTCTAAACTTATAAAATACAATAAACTAATAAACTAATAAATTGTTCACTTTTAATTATCTCTTGTGCCGTTTAGTCCATTTCATCACTTGTCGGTCTTTCAATACAGCGCACACTAGGACGGATTACGAATTTACGGCGACAAAAATAGAATTTAACAATGTCTCACAATTAAGAAAAACCACTTAAAATGTATTGTTAGATAACTCATCCATAATACTATAAACAAATAAATGCGAAAAATCAATTCCATTGGTAGTGGGAACGTGTTAAACATCGCTCTTGTCTCTTAGGTACCAAAAAGGAATTAGTTGCGCTGGATTTTTAACAAAGTAACTACGGCTGTTTTGTCTTTGTGTTGTGTTTTTTGTATTAAACTGCAATAAATTGATTTTAAAAAAAAGTTCCGCATAGTTCCGTTAAATTAAATATTTTGTAAAAGAAAACAAACATTGACAATTCTAGAAAAGCAAAACTCCCATCCACATAGTTCCACCTTACTGAGAATTACACTTTTTTTTCAGGTAGTCGTGATGACGACCATTTGCAAGAGAGCACGTTAAATAGAAATGAACTATTTTTTGTATGAAGAGATGAAAGTTTTCTTCGTTAAAGTATAATTAACAATGTTGATGATACGATAACGATGACTTTGACGAAGATCGGTTGTGAATTTGTAAAAAAATGTTGCACTTTTGTGATATAATTTTTTTTTCCACTTAAATTTGCATTTTTAATTAATCGTGTACATCTAATATAGACTAACTTTATATTAGAATCATCAGAATGTCATCATAAGGTAATATGTGAGACAAAAAATTAAAATGAACTGGATTTTATTTTTGTTGCCGTAAATTCGTAATCCGTCCCAGTGTGCAGCGGCTGATTCAAACTTAAGAAATCTAAAGGCATCAGTATATGTGTCATGTTCTCTTTACATCTTTTTAAGAAATGCAGAATATTATTGAATGTGTTCTTTGTGTTTAATGTAAATACAGGTCTAACAGGAATATACGGATTTGAAAAAGTTAACAAGAAAAATAAACGTCCGTTTTGATGGAAGAATAACATTCAAGTTTATATGTTTATTTTTCAATTTATTTTTAACCGAAATAGATTTCGTATGTTTTATAAAAACTGGCGAAGGACTAGGCAAATAGCAGCCCGCGGGCCGAATATGCATTCGTTTTTTGATGCCCGCGAAGCTTTTTATAAGTTACTTTAATTAAAAAATAATATGTACGTATAATAGTAAAAACAAAATAAATTAAGTTGTTTGAGTGAACGTGTTCTGTTCAAATATTACTTCAGTGAGAAAGCAATTACAAATTTATTTATATATAGTACCCACAACGAATCATTTTATTTCGAATTTCAACATAAAAATCTACAAAATCCAAAAATCATTCCTATGATATGCTTATTATGTTTAAAAGGCCTGTTTACTCTATTATCTACCTACTATTTCATAGACATAAAGACTGTTACGAGGCAAATTCCGTAAATAACAAATGCCTATAACGGGTTAATTAGACGCACAATTTGTGCCTAATTACAATTATTTGATCTCCGGCACTTACCACAGAGTAGCTATATAAGTCAACCATGGATAATAAAAATACCCGGGATCTAATGTGTGCATGTTCCTTCGCGACCCTGACTAATGAGATGAGTCCTCTGGAATGCCCACGTGAGTTTGTGCCAGGCGGCAAACAGATCTGACGCGTGCTGGTCTTCAGTTCTAAGTCGCTTATCGATCTAGAATAGCTACTACGAGTAATTCGATAGACACAGATAGGTCGTAGATAGGATTTGCGTGTCCGTTAATTAAATAGACACATAATATCGAAACTTAGTCTTTTATTGTAGGCATATGTATGTTTAACTCATAGAATATCACTGCCCTCCGGTACTCTGATCTCACTTACTGGCACTGGTGCGCATCCCCAATACCATGACAGTAATTTGGTAGTGAGGGATACAATGTAGGTTCCGCATTTACTACGAGACGCTCTGCTAATAAATAGGGCGCCTCGTAACAAGACACAACTATTGAAATATAATAAAATTGTACGCGGCCCGCGGTCTAATTCTCATGCACAATGTCGTCCGATAGCCAAAAGGTTTACCCACCTCTGGACTAAATTATTCATTTAGAACAGTAGATTCCTCTAAATCTTTCTGTTATTTCTATTCTTTCCATTATTGAAATAAGTATAAATTTTTAATCAAAAATTTGATATATAAAGAAATTTCCGGATAATTCAAAGGTTGACTAGTGATTTATAAAACACGCAACAAGCCTCATACTTATTTTCCAAAGCCAGAGAAAGCCAACCAAATCAGTTTGGCCAGAAATCCACATTTTCGTGTATTTACAGACCTAACCATTTATGGATTCTCTTTTTTATCTCTCCTAATATTGGTCTTTGGGCCTTCAGTTTATGCCTCTAATCTCTTCTTTCCAACGCTTTTTTCTTCCAACTCAGTGGGGAAAGATAGTATGTTCTGGACCCACCGCCACCACTTCTGGCGACCTTGGCTACTTCCGGTGCCCTTGTCCACTTCCGGTAACCTTGGCCACTTCCGGCCCCGCTTAAAGGTTGACGATTGAAGCGCGCTTCATCCCTAACCTCCCGTAACCTAACCCAACTAACCTAATGCCAACATAACCAAATGCTAACCCAACTAACCTAACCCAATGAGATTAAAACTGATTAACAGCTGAATAAAGCTGCTAAAAGCTGATCTAACACCCTCTTTAGCGTGGGGAAAGATATACCTCACACACTATTTAGCACGTTTGCTGATTCAAAGCCGATTAGAAGCTGATTAAAGCTTAGTAAAAGCTGGTACAGCCTAGCCCTCATTAATGGGTTAACAGTAGTTAGCCGTCAATTGAGGATTATGAGGGAATCATAAGATTTCATGTGAAGGGCTGTAAGTTATTTACCAAAACAGAGATAAACTTCATAGTTGTGCCGTGTGAATATATGGGACTGTTAAATCCATACAGAATTATATCTTAGGTTATTTGTTTAGAATGCGGATTCTCGTGCAACGGCTGTTCAATTTACTAATAAAACTATCTACATCCATCCCTGAAATATTAATTCTATAGCTGGCAACTCTGTTCTCAAACTGGCACAAGCTTTAATGTTCTGCTGGACCGGCACGTTTTCGTAGAAGAACCAATCATTTGGAAAATTATCTGCGGCCAATACTGAGAAAGAAGCATTTCATTCATATGGATCGACGATTTATTATTGATTTTTAAGATTTCAATGGGAATGGAAAATTTACGCCAAAAGAACTTTCAATGAAATCATTCGATGTGAGCGATGTAAACACCTATTGATTCAAACCATCAACGCCATTCAGATCTCTTACCTTATCAGATAAGAATCAAGCTCAATGGTTGGAGAATTATCACCACGGACTTAAATACAGCGCTGGAAATTTATCGCCAAAACTGATTTAAAATGTTTTAATAGAAATTAATAAAACCATAAATCGAATTAAAAATTTTCAATATTTTACAACCTTATCATTCCCTCGAGAAGTAATATCTCCTATCTATTGTTCCACAATTTAAACATACGATCACGTCGAGTCTGCGGTTGATAAAATTAAACAAGTTGAAACGGGAAACGCAGCGTTTCTTATATATTACCCCACAATTCAGACATTCGGACCGGAAGTAGTCGAGGTTACCGGAAGTGGACAGGTTCACCGGAAGTGGTGGCGGTGGCTCTAAAACAGGAGTGGCAGAGTAACACCTTTTTCCTGCCGCGTGCCATTTTTTTTTTAATTTTCACATTTTGAAATGCTGACGTGCCAGGTCTACTTTTACAATGTGATAGTGAAAATCAGTTACTGTATTAGCGTGAATATTTGACGTGTTTTGTGCCCCTTTTGAAATTACGGGTAAACCAATCGACGGATTTTCATAAAATGTGGTATGATTTGATATTCTTACGAGATCTCACAAATTCCCAAATTTCAAAATTGTAGCTTTGTAAATACGGTTTCCGTGAATTTTTTAAATTTGTAAATTTTTGTGCGTCTTTTGCTATTAAGGACAAACAAATAGACGGATATTGATGAAACTTGGTACGAATTGATATTCTTACAAGAAATCACAAATTTGTAAATTGTAGCTTTGTAAATACGGTTTTGGTGAAATTTGCAAATTTTTGCGCGCGTTTTGCAATTACAGGCAAACCAAACCACGGATTTTGATGAAACGTAGTATGATTTGATATTCTTACGAGGTCCCACAAATTGCTAAATTTCAAAATTATAGCTTTGTAAATACGGCTTATGTAAATTTTTGTGCGCCTTTTGCAATTACGGACAAACCAATCGACGAATTTTGATTAAACTTCATTTGATATGATATTCTTGCAAAATCTTACAAATTGCCAAATTTCAAAATTGTAGCTTTGTAAATATGGCTTTTGTGAATTTTTGAAGTTTGTAAATTTTTGTGCGTCTTTTGCAATTACGGACAAACCAATCGACGGATTTTGACCAAACTTGGCACGATTTGATAATCTTACGAGATCTCAAAAATTCCCACATTTCAAAATTGTAGCTTGGTAAATACGGCTTAAGTGAATTGTTGAAGTTTGTAAATTTTTGTGCGCCTTTTGCAATTACGGACAAATCAATCAACGGATTTTGATGACTCTGGGTATGCTTTGATATTCTTACAATATCTCACTATTTTCAAAATTTCAAAATTGTAGCTTTGTTAATACAGCATTTGTGAATTTTTGAAATTTGTAAATTTTTATGCGCCTTTTGCAATTACGGACAAACGAATCTACGGATTTTGACGAAACTTGGAATAATTTGTAAATAAAAAATGCCTATTACGGGGTAATTAGACGCACTATTTGTGCCTAATTACAATTATTTGATCTCCGGTACTTACCACAGAGTAGCTATATAAGTCAACCATGGATAATACACATACCCGGGATCTAACGTGTGAATGTTCCTTCGCGACCCTGACTAATAAGACGAGTCCTCTGGAATGCCCACGTGAGTTTGTGCCAGGCGGCAAACAGATCTGACGAGTGCTGGTCTTCAGTTCTAAGTCGCTTATTGATGTAGAATCGCTACTACGAGTAATTTGATAGACACAGATAGGTCGTAGATAGGATTTGCGTGTCCGTTAATTAAATAGACACATAATATCGAAACTTAGTCTTTTATTGTTGGCATATGTATGTTTAACGCATATAATACTTCTAATCACTGCCCACCGGTACTCTGATCTCACTTACTGGCACCGGTGCTCATCCCCAATACCATGACAGTAATTTGGTAGTGAGGCTGCATTGTATATGTAGGTTCCGCATTTACTACTAGACGCTCTGCTAATAAATAGGGCGCCTCGTAACAAGACACAACCATTGAAATATAAGAAAATTGTACGCGGCCCGCGGTCTAACTTTCATGCACAATGTCGCCCGATAGCCAAAAGGTTTACCCACCTCTGGACTAAATCATTCATTTAGAACAGTAGATTCCTCGAAATCTTTCTGTTATTTCTATTCTTTCCATTATTGAAATAAGTATAAATTTTTAATCCAAAATTTGATACATAAAGAAATTTCCGGATAATTCAAAGGTTTACTAGTGATTTATAAAACACGCCACAAGCCTCATACTTATTTTCCAAAGCCAGAGAAAGCCAACCAAATCAGTTTGGCCAAAAATCCACATTTTCGTGTATTTACAGACCTAACCATTTATGGATTCTCTTTTTTATCTCTCCTAATATTGGTCTTTGGGCCTCAGTTTATGCCTCTAATCTCTTCTTTCCAATGCTTTTTTCTTCCAACTCAGTGGGGAAAGATAGTATGTTCTGGACCCACCGCCACCACTTCTGGCGACCTTGGCTACTTCCGGTGCCCTTGTCCACTTCCGGTAACCTTGGCCACTTCCGGCCCCGCTTAAAGGTTGACGATTGAAGCGCGCTTCATCCCTAACCTCCCGTAACCTAACCCAACTAACCTAATGCCAACATAACCTAATGCTAACCCAACTAACCTAACCCAATGAGATTAAAACTGATTAACAGCTGAATAAAGCTGCTAAAAGCTGATCTAACACCCTCTTTAGCGTGGGGAAACATATACCTCACACACTATTTAGCACGTTTGCTGATTCAAAGCTGATTAGAAGCTGATTAAAGCTTAGTAAAAGCTGGTACAGCCTAGCCCTCATTAATGGGTTAACAGTAGTTAGCCGTCAATTGAGGATTATGAGGGAATCATAAGATTTCATGTGAAGGGCTGTAAGTTATTTACCAAAACAGAGATAAACTTCATAGTTGTGCCGTGTGAATATATGGGACTGTTAAATCCATACAGAATTATATCTTAGGTTATTTGTTTAGAATGCGGATTCTCGTGCAACGGCTGTTCAATTTACTAATAAAACTATCTACATCCATCCCTGAACTATTAATTCTATAGCTGGCAACTCTGTTCTCAAACTGGCACAAGCTTTAATGTTCTGCTGGACCGGCACGTTTTCGTAGAAGAACCAATCATTTGGAAAATTATCTGCGGCCAATACTGAGAAAGAAGCATTTCATTCATATGGATCGACGATTTATTATTGATTTTTAAGATTTCAATGGGAATGGAAAATTTACGCCAAAAGAACTTTCAATGAAATCATTCGATGTGAGCGATGTAAACACCTATTGATTCAAACCATCAACGCCATTCAGATCTCTTACCTTATCAGATAAGAATCAAGCTCAATGGTTGGAGAATTATCACCACGGACTTAAATACAGCGCTGGAAATTTATCGCCAAAACTGATTTAAAATGTTTTAATAGAAATTAATAAAACCATAAATCGAATTAAAAATGTTCAATATTTTACAACCTTATCATTCCCTCGAGAAGTAATATCTCCTATCTATTGTTCCACAATTTAAACATACGATCACGTCGAGTCTGCGGTTGATAAAATTAAACAAGTTGAAACGGGAAACGCAGCGTTTCTTATATATTACCCCACAATTCAGACATTCGGACCGGAAGTAGTCGAGGTTACCGGAAGTGGACAAGTTCACCGGAAGTGGTGGCGGTGGCTCTAAAACAGGAGTGGCAGAGTAGAACCTTTTTCCTGCCGCGTGCCATTTTTTTTTTAATTTTCACATTTTGAAATGCTGACGTGCCAGGCCAACTTTTACAATGTGATAGTGAAAATCAGTTACTGTATTAGCGTGAATATTTGACGTGTTTTGTGCCCCTTTTGAAATTACGGGTAAACCAATCGACGGATTTCCATAAAATGTGGTATGATTTGATATTCTTACGAGATCTCACAAATTCCCAAATTTCAAAATTGTAGCTTTGTAAATACGGTTTCCGTGAATTTTTTAAATTTGTAAATTTTTGTGCGTCTTTTGCTATTAAGGACAAACAAATAGACGGATTTTGATGAAACTTGGTACGAATTGATATTCTTACAAGAAATCACAAATTACCAAATTTGTAAATTGTAGCTTTGTAAATACGGTTTTGGTGAAATTTGCAAATTTTTGCGCGCGTTTTGCAATTACAGGCAAACCAAACCACGGATTTTGATGAAAAGTAGTATGATTTGATATTCTTACGAGGTCCCACAAATTGCTAAATTTCAAAATTGTAGCTTTGTAAATACGGCTTATGTAAATTTTTGTGCGCCTTTTGCAATTACGGACAAACCAATCGACGAATTTTGATTAAACTTCATTTCATATGATATTCTTGCAAAATCTTACAAATTGCCAAATTTCAAAATTGTAGCTTTGTAAATATGGCTTTTGTAAATTTTTGTGCGCCTTTTGCAATTACGAACAAATCAATCAACGGATTTTGATGACTCTGGGTATGCTTTAATATTCTTACAATATCTCACTATTTTCAAAATTTCAAAATTGTAGCTTTGTTAATACGGCATTTGTGAATTTTTGAAATTTGTAAATTTTTATGCGCCTTTTGCAATTACGGACAAACGAATCTACGGATTTTGACGAAACTTGGAATGATTTCTAAATAAAAAATGCCTATCACGGGGTAATTAGACGCACTATTTGTGCCTAATTACAATTATTTGATCTCCGGTACTTACCACAGAGTAGCTATATAAGTCAACCATGGATAATACACATACCCGGGATCTAACGTGTGAATGTTCCTTCGCGACCCTGACTAATAAGACGAGTCCTCTGGAATGCCCACGTGAGTTTGTGCCAGGCGGCAAACAGATCTGACGCGTGCTGGTCTTCAGTTCTAATTCGCTTGTTGATGTAGAATCGCTACTACGAGTAATTCGATAGACACAGATAGGTCGTAGATAGGATTTGGGTGTCCGTTAATTAAATAGACACATAATATCGAAACTTAGTCTTTTATTGTTGGCATATGTATGTTTAACGCATATAATACTTCTAATCACTGCTCATCCCCAATACCATGACAGTAATTTGGTAGTGAGGTAATTTTTGTAGTGAGTGATCATTGTATATGTAGGTTCCGCATTTACTACTAGACGCTCTGCTAATAAATAGGGCGCCTCGTAACAAGACACAACTATTGAAATATAACAAAATTGTACGCGGCCCGCGGTCTAATTTTCATGCACAATGTCGCCCGATAGCCAAAAGGTTTACCCACCTCTGGACTAAATCATTCATTTAGAACAGTAGATACCTCGAAATCTTTCTGTTATTTCTATTCTTTCCATTATTGAAATAAGTATAAATTTTTAATCAAAAATTTGATATATAAAGAAATTTCCGGATAATTCAAAGGTTGACTAGTGATTTATAAAACACGCCACAAGCCTCATACTTATTTTCCAAAGCCAGAGAAAGCCAACCAAATCAGTTTGGCCAGAAATCCACATTTTCGTGTATTTACAGACCTAACCATTTATGGATTCTCTTTTTTATCTCTCCTAATATTGGACTTTGGGCCTCAGTTTATGCCTCTAATCTCTTCTTTCCAATGCTTTTTTCTTCCAACTCAGTGGGGAAAGATAGTATGTTCTGGACCCACCGCCACCACTTCTGGCGACCTTAGCTACTTCCGGTGCCCTTGTCCACTTCCGGTAACCTTGGCCACTTCCGGCCCCGCTTAAAGGTTGACGGTTGAAGCGCGCTTCATTCCTAACCTCCCATAACCTAACCCAACTAACCTAATGCCAACCTAACCTAATGCTAACCCAACTAATCTAACCCAATGAGATTAAAACTGATTAACAGCTGAATAAAGCTGCTAAAAGCTGTTCTAACACCCTCTTTAGCGTGGGGAAACATAGACCTCACACACTATTTAGCATGGGGTTACATGGACCTCAGATCCTGTTTTGCGTGGGACTACATAGACTTCACACTCTGTTTAGAGTGGGGCTACATAGATCTCGCACTCTCCCATTGTATTAAAGTTTAAAAGCTGATTCAAAGCTGATTAGAAGCTGATTAAAGCTTAGTAAAAGCTGGTCCTTCATGAAGAAGAAATAATTAGACAAGTAATTTCATAAATTAATGCCCAGATTGTTCAAAGACTGCACAGCCTGAACTGAAGACTTCATGAACTCATCCATGGATCCGGAGAACGTTCTTCTTTCACACTCCATAACAATGTGATGAATTATCTGTTCCACGTCACCACAATCACAACTAGGGGAAGATTTTTAGCCCCTCTTATGAAGCAATGATGCACATCGACCATGGCCAGTTCGAGCCCTGTTGATAGCAACCCAAATTTTCCTTGGTAGGTCAAAGCCAGTAGAAGGATGGTTTGCATTAAATAAGGTCTGCCACTCATAAGGAACTTTAATGCACCATTCACTTTTCCATTCTTTTGTTGCACTGAAGTTACTTAAAATGAGCTCTTGAGCTGTTTGAATGGGTGGAGATCTGGACTTCAAACGATGAAATCCTCCAATTATATGAATAGGAAGAGACTGGTTCTCTGTTATTTTGTGGAACTCTCGAAAGAAAGTTCTTCATTCTTCTAAGTCTTGAAGTTCGATGTGGCTTAATACAGGCAACCAGAAGACAGGAGTAGATTTAACTGTGCCAGTAATAATTCGCATAGTCTGAATCAGAACAACATCAATTTTCCGTGAGCTCTTCATCCAGACCGTAGAACAGTATTCCGCTGCAGAATAAACCAGCCCAATAGCTGAAGTGCGGATTGTGGGAGCAGAAGCTCCCCAAGTAGAACCAGCGAGTTTGTAAAGAATCCACGTTCTCAGTTTAGCAGCACTGTCAGTTAGATCTTTACGAAAAGACAAAGTTCTATCCAGAGTAACTCCAAGGTACTTGGGATGAGAGGTTTAAGGTAGAGGAGTCCCATTGAGTGACATATTTAGGATAGTTTTTGACTGCCTGTTATTCAAATGAAAGAAACAGGTTTCTGTTTTGTTCGAACTTGGAGTCAAACACCATTTTCTAAAATATGCACTCAAAATGCTCAGATCAGTGTTTATATTTCTCGCTATCTAATCCACAGAGGAATGTTGAAAAGGAAGTTCTAGATCATCGGCATGTGCAAACTGGCGGGAGGATGTAGCTGGTATATCCGCGATGTACAAATTAAACAACAGTGGTGAAAGCACAGAACCTTGAGGGAGCCCATTATTGAGAACTTTCAGTTTGCTAAACTTATTATTCATTAGCACTTGTAGCTTCCTATTGGATAGCATATTGCTTAACAACTGTGTCTGTAACTTGTATCCTGTTAGTTGAAAGCTGACATGAAACTCATTTGCAAGTGCTGGAAGACCAATTTCGCCGATTCTAAAGAGACATTAATTCCAATATGTTAATATTATTAACAATATGTTAATATTAATAACAATATGACACATGATCAGAAATCCATTTGTTGTCGACGTCTTACAATTACCAGAAGAAGTAAAAGAAGAATTTCTAGAAATGAAAGGAGATTCGACGATGAAATATGACCATATATTCCATCTCTTAACTTTGGAGAAATTTTCGTCTCTTGCTTTGTGAATTTTTGTTAATTTTTCTTCTACTTACTTATGTAAGACATGTTTTTCAGCTCTGGTTTTAATTAAAACTAAGCAGCGAAGTCATCTTGATGTCGATAGCGACCTGATAATAGCTCTGGCAAAAACTGAGTCTGGTACATAGAGTCTGGTACTGTTACAACTGGTACAGAATATGCAAGTTCTCATCTCAAGTGTCTCATTAGTAGTCACATTTGATTGAAGTTTATTATTGAGTATAACTAAGAATTAGAATAAATAAAAATCGTTAAAATAAAGTTCGTTTTTATAATGAGTGAATCAAAAAAGGGAATGGGAAGATAAAAATATTATTTATAATCCGGGGAATAGGGTATTATTTTGAAGCCCATTTAATAAATTAAGATAAACAATATTAGGTGATTTATGAAATTAGATTATTACGAAAATTAAGGACGGCGCAAGAAATTTCTTATAAAAAAAGGGGCGCGGGTACAGAAAGGTTGCGAACCACTGCTATAGAGCGTCTTCCTATCGTTTCCGCGGTCTGCCTCTTCGTCTTTTCCTACCACTCTTTCCTTGGCAAGCTCGTATTGGTAGTCATTCCTTCACCATTCTTATTATATGTTCTGCCCATCGTATCCTCTGTATCTTGACATAGCCTAGCCTATCCAATCTTGAATTACTCTTGTCTATCTAGCCCTTTCGCAGCGGGAACCGGATAAAGCCGTAAAATATTTTTATCTATTTTGTGTCTCTAATGGACTCATAACAGCACTGATATTCGTGCGGGTATGGCTCGCCGAGTGCGATACAATTTTCTCAATATGTATTGGCGTTTTTGTATATAGAAATGTCATAAAAGAGCGCAAAACAGGAAAAATAGTAGAAAAAACTTGTTCATAAGGAGTTATTCGCACTTGTCCATTAGAAAACTCCTCGTTACGCTCGTCATCTAAACATGGACGCGTGCTACAAAACCGCGCTTATTGAACTCGTTCTTTAATATAATATTGTGTCCCGTGTACGGGAACCGGATTATTACGCTAGCGTTTATTTGATACTTGCTATGGGAAATCAACGCGTACGCTGTATTATAATTATGATATAGACCAGCGCTGGCGAACCCATGGCACGCGTGTCACAGCTGAAACTTTGAAAATGTTTATTGGTACGCGGAAGAAGGAAGATGGGGAAGGAAGGTCTTTCTTCATCAAGCACAACATTTTAACGCTACCCTTAAAATGTTGTGCTTGATGAACAAAGACCGTCAGGATTGAAGAGGGTGTACATTGAACATCGCTCGCAATATCTTTTTGTGCATTTTAAATACCGCATCAATATTAGCTGCTGAACCCAAAATATCAGACCATATGACAAGCTAGACTGAACGATGGCGTGGTAAAATATTTGCAGAATATCAACTTTTACACATTCTCTTAGGTTTCTAATCAGATAACAAACAGTACTTAATGTCGAACATGTTAGTTCAATATGATAGTCCCATTTTAGCTTCTGATGATTTTATATTAAACCTTACAAGTAAACACACATGACACAAACGGAACACAGCCTGAATAAATAAATATATTCAACTTTTTCGGAGCTCTATAACAATTACTGAGTCTTTTTAGGACTACCAAAACAAATCTCATGTGAAATTTGTACAATTTTTGCACAAATGTAAAAATTTACTTGTATATTTTGCGTATTTTTTAAGCCTATTAAAGATGTATAGATAGATCATCGTCTTAACGTTTCAGATTTTAAATTGCTACTTTTAATTAAATCGTGTATGTCTGGGTTAGATATTAAAATGTTGGTATCCTCAGCGTACAAAATGTAATTGCAACATAATTTGTTAGGGCCAGATCATATACAAATGTCAAGAAGAGTTGGTCCCATTAGAGAGCCTTGGGGGTACTACACACTTCTTCAATTTACTTTCTGATTTTGAACCGTTTACGATCACTGTTTGTTCTCTTTGATGCATGGAAGATTTTACCAAGTTCTTGGCGACGCCTCTCCAAAATCTTCATTTTTTTGTGGAAGGAGCTTAGTGATCAAAAGAGGCAAATGCTTTATTTAGGTTAGGTTAGGTTAGGTTAGGTTAGGTTTGGATAGGAGCTAGTGGTCAAAAGAGGCAAATGCTTTATTTAGGTCGTAAAAGCAATAACCTCCTGATTACAATTTAGAGAAGTAATTATAAAATTAACACTATCCATCAGAGCAGTATCAGTAGAGCTACCTTTTCAGAAGCCGTGTTGAATGTTTACCTGCATGTTATTACTTTTCAAGAAATTGATTGTTAATAAGTTTAATTGATTGATAATCGTGTCAGAAATTACGTCTTAAACTTTTTTTGAAATCTGGCTTTGAATACAGTCTGTAGCTAAAGGGATCTCACTGCGACCCATTATTTTTGTAAATCGGGATAGACTTTGATACTTTCAAACATCATATTCAGGCTAATACGGTATTATATTATATTCACGCTAATACGGTAACTGATATTCAGGCAAAGTTATCAGGCACGTCAGCATTTCAAAATTTAGGAACTTAAGAAAAATGGCACGCGGTCATAAAAAGGTTCCCCGCCACCCCTGAAATAGACTACTAAAAATGTTATAGACATTATACCAAATACCAAACCTTGATTTTAGCCCAATCAATAGTTTTGTCCTAAACTACGGGAACCGTACTAACCCTTGCTTCAATTTAATACAGGCATGTATAACTACAAAACATTTATAACTATCACAAAATGCACAAACTGTATTTATACGCAAATACTAAGTAGGGGAGACCGGGGCTAGTTGTCACACGGGTTAGTTGTCACAAAGCTTATATTGCCTATAATACAACGATGTGTATGACGGGAAGTTTGCCAGTGCATGTGTTTCGATAATGTTATTTGTCAAACGTCCATTCATATTAAAATTTTCGGTTAAATTGAATTTTAAGTGTGGAAACATAATTGAGCTTAACCCAACTTTTTTTCCAGTTGATTGGCTTATTTGTGCTAAGTCAGTATTCTTTACATTATTCTGAATTTTTATTAAGTGACAGTGATAATACACTTTCGTTCTACATATTTGTGTCAAATATGATTCATAATTTTATTCGCTAGTTCTATAAAAATAAGAATATGTAGGATATTTACAAATGGGGTTAGTTGTCACATTTCCCATGGGGTTAGTTGTCCCAATCCACAATTGCTTTCAGATCTACATTTTTGTTACTTAAATAATAAAATTATTTATTTTAAGAATGAAATTTTAAGATGGTAAGAATTTTGACAGATAGCCCTGTAAAAAAAACGACTACAAGAAGAATATCAAAATAAACTGGCAAAAAAATAAAACTAAAGATCGTAACATCAAAAAAATAAAAAGAAAAAAGGTAAAGTCAAAAAAATAAAAGAGAAAATAACCAATAGAAAGGAGACTGATAGCAAAGAAAAAAATTGTTATTGTTTAGTTTGTATGGAATCATATGCTAATAGTCTTCCAAATGCAATTTGGTTACAGTGCATTAAATGCCAGCAATGGGCACATGAGGATTACATTCCGAACCCCCAAAACCCATGTTATATTTGTAACCCATGTTATAAAGTTTAAAATGTATTTATATTCTTAATAACTATTTCATGTGACAACCACTCCACACACTGTGACAACTAACCCAACACAGGGGCAGGTTGTCACAATATTCCTAAAATTTTTAAACGCAAAAAGTTATTGTTAGGGTTCCGTACCGAAAACGGAATCCTTATAGGATCACTTTGTTGTCCGTCTATCTGTCTGTCTGTCTGCCTGTCTGTCAAGACCATTTTTCTCAGGAACGCGTAGAGGTAACAAGTTGAAATTTGTATCAAATACTCGGGTCTGCGGTCTCTTTCAGATGTGAAAAAATCAAACTTGTAAGTCAACGCCATCAAAAGATATGACCGTTTATGTCGCATATTTTGCAATTTCCCAAGGGAATCAAAACCTATAGGGTACTTCCCATTGACCTAGAATCATGAAATTTGGCAAGAAGCGGTGTCTTACAGCACATGTAAAGGAAAAAATCTGAAAACCGTAAATATGTAGTTTAATTACAAGAAAAATGCGAATTTACTATTAGAAACTTATGAAAATACAATAATGTGTTATTGTATTATTATAGTCTTGTCAGGCTCCAGAAGCATATGGGTTGCATACAGTTAGGTCCTCCTCGGTTAGGTCCGAAGGTTAAAAAGTATGTGTCAGCACCAAGCTGTTTATTCTGAATTTTCTTTGTTTATATTCGTTATGGATTTCATCACGTACGCTCTATATACATAATATATACAGGGTATATATTATGTCTAAATTTTGCTTGTTTATAACCGACATGCGACATACTCAAGTCCCGTAACATCCTGTATATATTATATTTCGTCTAATTTTTCTTTATAATCTACATATACTTAAATCACGTACGCCCTATATTTTTATAGTCAATTGCCCAAAAGCAGTTAATTGAGCAACTGAATGTTAAGAGTATCGAAATAGATCTAGAAATAGTTAATATATTAGTTTATATTAGATCTAGAAATAGTTAGATCTTAATACAAGTTAGTGACTAAGTGTTATTACTAAAATAAAGTTTTCTTTTTATAAGTTATAAGTTTAAATATTCGCGTTATTTAAAAAAGTACCCTGTATACCTTTATACAGGGTATAGAGGTATACAGGCAAAATTGAGCAGTAAAAACAAATAGTGAATTTCCAGAACCTCTAAACACTCATAGTGAATGGGGGATGTATGGTAATAAAATATAGGGAACAATTCCATCGTACGACAGCGAAATCTTGAGGTTATGCTTGCAGCGGTACTATGGTCCTGATTTCAGGAGGGCCACTTGTCAAGTTAACTGAATGTGCTTGCTACGTCCTCCACAAAAAAAAAGATACCTTACTTACAAGTTTGTATGGAACCCTCGGTGCGCGAGTCACAACTCGCACTTGGCCGTTTTTTTTTTTTATTAATATTGGAATTGTACAAATTTTGAGAATTAAGAATTCTACAACGGAATTGTATAAAGTATTCAATAAATATAAGACTTTTAATTGGTATAAACAATATTTAATCTAAGGGTACTGAGTTCACTCAAATTCAAAAAGTTTAAATTTTGTGACAACTAGCCCCGGTCTCCCCTACCTAACTGCGGGAACGGTATGAATCCGCACTACCCTCGGTATGCCGTGTAGCGGATACGACTTGTACAATAGAAAAGCGCGCCGTAGCGAAAAGCTAGATTTATCTGTCTAGTCCTGTGTAGTATGTGTATCTAGACTGGTGTAAATATTCTCGTCTATCTAGTCTTGCTAATATAGTGTGACGTGTAATCTCTTCTGCTTCGACGATGCTTGCTAGTCTTATGCAGTTTAGAAACGTTCTTGTTGTCCAGTATTCTAATGATGCTTGAATTGAGTTTCTAGTCTGATGCTTTCTGTTACCGTAATATTAGATGAAAAGTAAGAAATAAATTAACGTACAAAAATATTATACGGTGTTGAAGGGAATTTTCGTTTCAATTATGTTTAAAATTATAAACTAGTACTTTTTCATCTCACTGACTTGAAGTGAATTTATTTTCCTTACTATTTTCTTTGCGCCGACAAAACGCATTTAATATATATATATATATATATATATATATATATATATATATATATATATATATATATATATAAAATTTTTCGTATAAAAAGTAGAAATATGTGTTCCCCGTGCGCCCAGGCAATTTGTCTACGGTTATAGCTGAAATTAATAACGCAGATATGCAGCTGGTCTAGATAAATATGAATATTTTTATGAATATGGTTCCCGCGGGATTTCCACTTGACGCGTTTCTGCCGAGAAGATAAAGGGAACTATTTACATCTTAACCGTGGAAAATTAAGCGTCGAAATTCTTGGGTTTTTATAAATGATCGCAATTCACGGCAGTCCCATTGAAATTTTAAACGTTTGTGTTAAGTCCCGACATTAATCTCGTTTATTATGCAATTATAAGCTATATATTTTTTAATTCATTTTTTCTAGACGTTTTATTACTAGAAAAGTTAATTAAAACGGCTTATAATAAACTTTCATCTACAAAAGTGCTTTGAAATAAAGATATTGGTCTGTCTATTCTATATATCTCTGTATATATACGACTTATCAAGCAAAACATAGTAGATAAAGAATGCTAGACACGTAAGACTTAATAGGCAAAACTAGACCTATGGAATTTAAACGTACAGAAATTTAGACAGAAAGAAATAAGAAAGTACAAAACAATGCAACTAAGAAAATTTAGATACAAATACTAGAAAAATCACATTAGTGCGACCAGAATATTGAGATTCAGCTAGAAGGAACGACTTGACATACAATAAATGGTAGACATCAATGAGATAGATAAGTGCAGATAATGCAGACAATTTTACTTCCCTACTCATCTCTATATATAGCCTGTCTAGTCCTGTTGGTCTATTATATAGCCTTGTCAGATTAATTTTGTATATCTAGCCTAGCCTGTCTAATCTTGACTGACTGAGCTGGTAGATTGTAGATTGTAGATATGGTGGTGACGACTTGTACTGCGACCTTTATAGATCTATTGTACCCCACCCCCCTCCTCCAAGTGTTGGTGTACTTACCAATTTAGAGCGCCTCCTCTAATCCTGATTCCCTTAGGAGTTTCAGGATCTGGATGGGATTCAAGGCCTTCAGCTCCTCTGTGTTCAAGCAGTGAGCCCCAAGGTACATCTGTCTCTTGCGGAGTAATGCTCCGCAGTCTTTGAACAGATGCATGGGGGTTTCCTCTGCTGAGCCACAGAATCTGCATCCGTTATCCTCCTCTAGACCAAGGGCCTTGAGATGTTTCCTAAGTCTGCAGTGTCCCGTCAGGACTCCTGTTAGAATTCTAAGCTTGCTCATGTTTAGTTTCAGGCAAGGTTTTGTTCTCTTCTGGTTAAAAGATCCCAGCATCACTTTGGATTGCCTTAGCCCTGGAAGTTCTTTCCAGGTTTTCATCCATTTTCCTAACTGACCTGGTATATTTAATTTTATCTAGCTTGCCTTTTATGTCTAGTCTTGTCTATCTAGACTTTTCTTTATATCTTGTATATATTATGCTTGGAATATATTGAATTATCTGTTTAGCTTTGTCTCTCTAGACTCTAGACTGATCTCTCTCTTCTTTCTAAAATCTTGCTCCCTAGGTTTTGTCTATTTTATCTATCTAGTATGTCTAATCTTATCAGAATTACATACTTAGTCTTATTTCATTCCATTTTATAATTCAAAAGAGCAAAGCTGCACTGATGGGATATAGATCCCGAAACGCGTCTGCAGATCTCTATTCACTTGGGTTGTAGAGGTCTACAATCTCCGTCTGCATTCACTTGGGTAAAATAGAATAGATAAATTAGGTCGGATCTTAAAAGCAATGCTATTTATCTTATATAAAGTTATAAATTTTGTTTTAGTGCCATGAAAGGTTTAATATATTTATATATTCAAGCTATGTCCCGCTTTAATAAGTTGGTAGTCTGTTTAAATTATTAACGACTTCAATTTATTGTTCGGATCACATAAAATACTTGGGCGTCGTCATTGACAAATCATTGTAATTCAAAGAACATGTCAATCATGTTTCCGAAAAAGCTAAACAGATCTGGTTTAAGCTAACAATAAGTGCGGCGGCAAAGGAGGAATGGGGTACAGGTAGAGCCGCATTGTGCCGAATATATATGGTATGTTAGAAAAGTAACCGACCTTTAGCCGGAAAAAAAAACTGGCACACCTGGAGCGTTAGAAACCTAATCACCCTCAAAGTAGTCTCCTTGGTACTCCACACACTTCTCCCAGCGGTGCCGCCATTGTTGGAAGTATTCCGAAAAAGCCTCTTTCAGAATCGACTTTAGCTCGGATGTCGTTGCAGCCATAATGTCCTCTCTTGTCTGAAATCGCGTGCCTTTCAATGGCTTCTTGACTTTGGGGAATAGCCAGAAGTCGAAGGGGGGCATATCAGGAGAGTAAGGAGCCTGTCGAACCAGAGGAGTCTGGTTTTTCGACAAAAAAATGTGAACCAAGTGCGAAGAATGTGCTGGAGCATTGTCGTGAGGGAGTGGCCAATTTCCTGATAACCACAACTCCAGTCGCTTGCGCCGCACAGCATCACGTAGGCAACTTAGGACATCCCTCATTTCACTTGTCGTCATTTTAATTGCATTGAAAAACCGACGATACACACTACAAAGTACGTCACTTGAACACTGCTCGACAGCAACTGACGCTATCTACAGGCGGGAAAAAAATCACGCATGCGCACGAAGGTTCAAGGTCGGCTCATGCAAATTGATTCAAATTCATCAGGTTTTTAAAATAAAAAATAAAAGGTCGGATACTTTTCTAACAGACCACGTATGGTATAACGCATGAGTCAGAGAACGTCGAAAGCTTCTAATTCTAATTAATAGCTGCGTATGCATATAAAACCCTCTCTAGTGAATCTGCCGGCGTTATATCGGGAGTCTTACCGGTAGACTTACGAGCAACAGTAACAACAATTAAATATCTGCTGAACGATCCAGACGAAAGCAAACTTCGGGAAATCACGGGCCAAAATGGGTACAAGGCCCATACACCACGCCCACCTGGTGTATTTAGACGATGAGGAGATAACACCGTGAAGAAATGCAGTTTGCACAGTATTGCAGGGTTTTGCATGCAGAACTATTCGCGATTAATAAATCACTAAATTATCTAAGGGCAAATATTGATAGTTTAGAGTGCAGTTAGGGCAAATATTGATAGCTGTTCGATTTTCACCGACAGCAGATCTGTTTCAGATCTGGTTTGAACTTTGCAGAAGAATAGGAAACTGAACGTTCGGTTCTCTTTAAGCTATCTTATAAAATATCTCACAAAATTGCGAAGAACAGATTACCGCTTTATTGTTTTAGGAAATGGCAAACATGTTGTTAAACAGCACAAAACCATAAATAAAATATCTCACAAAATCGCGAAGAACAGATTTTAGCTATATTGTTTTAGCAAATGGCAAGCATGTTGGAAAACAGAACAAAATGGATGGATGGAATAAGAATCATTCCATCCATTGAAGTCAAAAAGTATTGGAAAAAAATAGACCTGGACATACCATATCACACTGTTGAACTGATCACAGGACAGGGCAACTTGAACTCCTACCTGCATATAATAGGCAAGAGCGAAACGCCAAACTGCTCCTGCGGGGAAGAAGACACAGTTGCTCACGTGATTTTCAAGTGACAGGACAATGGAGAGAACAGACCGAGATCAGAATGGTTAATTCTGGATGTTCTAGGCCACGAAAAGAAGACGACCTGCAGAAATTGGATAGACATCAAGTGTGGAGCAGATATTCGCGAGGTTCCTGCGCGAGACGCCTACAACGAGTATACCATAACCTACCGGAGCGAGAGCCATGACTGAAAACGGACTGAAAAGCTCCAAGAGATTTTATCTTAGTTTCCGCTAAGCCTTATCAGTACATTTTTAAATCTATCTTGGTAATATAGAATTGTCTTTTCTGTCTATTTATATCTGTTTTGTCTACTCTAATTTTGGACTTGTCTATCTAATTTTCTATATCTATGTCTTTTCTGCGTAGTCTTATTTGATCTCGCCTAGTCTGGTCTGTCTTGTCTACCTAGTTATGTTTAACTTGGTTTCGTCTCTCTCACATTGCCTGTTTAGTCTTATCTAGCCTGACTTTTCTGTCAAGTCTAATATGTGAAGTCGGAACTAGGCTAAAATGTTTCTTCTATTTTCTCTCTTTAATAAAATGTATAATTTATATAAAATGATATGCTTGCCAATTATGTTTAGTATTTCCTTTGTTCGAACTAGTCTTCTTTTGAAAAATTTAAATATTTTGAACTCACAGATTAAAGGTTAAATAAAACATAAGCTAGGTATAAATAAAATACGGATGAAGGAATCTAGTTTACATATTATTGATTACGTGCGTAATTAATTTATGATAGTTTTATTTGCCTGAGAAACCAGAGGCGCTTCACGTTTCAATTAACGATTTCAGATATTACGAGCTTGGCGGATATGCTACTGCACGTTGAAAAAAAAATCCTTTGTTTCATACATAAGCTAATAAACTGGAAAAATTGAGCTAAAAGCATTCACAATTCAGTCTTTATTTTTTCTCATTTTCCAGGCGGTTTATAAAACTCATACATACACCCCCATGGTAGGAAGAACAAAATCGATTCCACAATTTGTTATTCTCTCGATATTAACACAAATATCAATCTAGAACTTCCAAATAAAACGAGGAAGCTTGAAATATATGTTTGTTAGAAAATCTACAAATACACTCATCGAGACTTTTTATATAACTTAAGATATTAAAATTTTAAGAATTTCTTTTATATTTCTATTATATCTTTTTACATTAACTTTATGATAACGCTATAATTTATACAAATCAATAATATAAAAGTTATTTATTCATTTTTTATCAAAGTTCGTTTAATTTCTCGTTCGAATATATAATTAGTTTTGAATTTGAAACTTTATCTGGGTGAACTTAATTAATCTGAAATCATAATTAAATATAAAAGGTAATTAGGATCTGCCATAATAAAGGCGAACTAAAATTCGCGGCACTTTATACGGAACCAAACGGAAATTATCGCTGCACTCATTAAATGCAGTTATAATCTACAACAACTAAATTCCGAACTTTAATGAACAAACTAAATTTTCCTTTTTTAATGGAACAATTACAGTAAATATTAATTATTATTAAAGGCAAGCAGATTACGTCTTATACTGGAATACAAATAAGTGTTACAGCAGAAACACACAGAAGATATGGAATTATACGATAAAATATTATTCAACAAAAAGTTTCTTTTATCTTAGGAAAGTCTTGACAAATTTACCCAATGATTGTAATAAAAAGAATTTCACAAAAAATGCAAAAGCAATTAAAGCAAAAACTATTCTATGACAAATAAAATAGTATTGGAGAGACAATATTTAAATTAATTGTTCTGAGCTGCTATTAAAATTAGACAAGCATATAAATGCGATACAAAACAAGAGTATAATACAGTAATTAGACAGAACTAGTCAAACAAGGGATTAGACAGATATATTTGTTGTCCTATCTGTCAGATTTATTGTTGTCATAGTTGATATTATGAATGTTGTGTCTAAAGAAATTTTCTGCCTAACTTAGAAAGAAAAACCTTCTTCACGCACTAAGCAATGACGAGAAAGAAATAAGACTCTCATACGCTTCCTCTGTGAACTATTTGCACAACAAATCAATAATCTGTAATCTTACGGTTCCTAGTGGCATTTTATTATCTCTGTCTATATACACATAAATGCATTGTAAAAATATTTAAGGAAAAGATGCATCATGTATGAAATGAAAATAATAAGCTTCGCTTTTAGGTACTAACGCTACTACAAAAATTAATTTATACAGCGCATGGAAGATAAATTAAGCGGCGGCGCGTCCGCCGTAAATCCTCAAAGACGCGCGTTGTAGCTGAAAATTTAAGTCTTCCATGTTTACTAATTCTAATTAAATGCATACAATACTTCATATATCAAGCTTTAATTACGCAAATGATACAAAAATGTTACTATATAGTTGGCAAATTTCTAGATTAACTTTAGTAAAGAACTTTATTACTCCTTTTCTTTACAATTCCTTTTGGAAAACTAAGAATGAATTCTTACGGTTATTATTAAAAGTCTGTCTTGTTTTGTCTGTCTAGTCTTTTTCTTTCTAGTCTTGTATAGGTTTGTCTCCCTAGTCTTGCCTGTCTAATCTTGTTTGTCTAGTCTTACCTTTCTAGTCTTGTCTGTCTAGTCTTGCTTATCTAGTCTTGCCTGTCTTGTCTGTCTAGTTTTTTTTTTAATTGAAATTTATTGCTCAATAGTTGAAGAAACCAATTAGAGAGGAACCTAAAAAGTCTCTTAGAACTATAAAAAATAATTCTGTGACAGAAATGCAGATGTTAGTTGGAAATAGTTTTAGGGACCATCAATTCAATAGTTCCAAGCTTCACAAAAATGTGTCACACCAGCATATCTGTTGCTTCTATAACACAATCAGCTCGCGTTATAGAAGGAACAGATATTATAAGTCGGTGGTACCAACATGATATGACCAGCAGAAAAAGGGTTGTAAAATGAGTCAGACTGACGACTAGCAGCCTTTGGGACTCGCAAAATTAAGATAATTGTGAATCTCAGGAGAGTCAAGTACACTGTGAACTAATAGATAAGGTCAGCTAGATGTCGCCGAACCTTAGCGGACATAAACTTAAACTCTAGCTAGCAGCAATGCGTGATCTATGTGTAGAGGTGGAAGACTACCGAAAGATTTGAACCAGTGGAATTTAAGAAATTTCCTTTGAATAGCCTCCAAAGCAGCATACGCTTCTTAAAATGAGGGTCCTAAATAATCGAACCGTACTCATGAATGTATCTCACGAAGCTGTGGTAGAGCAGTCGTAGCGCTTGTCAGTTATTGTTAAATTTGCGCGAATTGCGGATTATGAACCCAAGCGGTCTCGCAGCCTTGGACACTGAGTGTTGGCCAAACAAAAGCTCACAATCAAAAATAATGCCAAGATCTTTGATTGACTCACAGCGATCAAGACAAACGTTACATAAAGAATAACTTTTTTTTTAATGGGGTGCAGATGGCACCTTTCGGTTAACCATACAAGTGAGCCCCTTGAAATTAACCCGAACACTCCGGAACCGCTTATCGCATTTCTTCAGGGTGTTGGTTGACATGTTGTTACAGTTGCACTATCTACGTTCCCCTTCCGCACTGGGTGCGATTAGGGATTCGATTTTTTGGATTTTGCTTTTCTCTCATCGCTTTCTTTTTCCGTAATTATTGTCTTGACCAATTTGTGGATAGTGTCCCATGCTTCCTGCTTGTCGTTCACAAACATTTCCCTCTCGTTTTCCCAACTTTAACACTCGAATGACATGGTTGACACTATCGGCCAAACCACAGTATACACAATCTGCGTCGGATGCTCTCCCAGTGTTGTGTAGCTAATCTCGGAAACATCCGTTACCCGTGAGGACCTGCGTGAGATAATATGACACTTGCCAGTGTCGTCGAGTAATCCTTGTTTCAATGTTCGGGTTTAGGATCTTCGTCCACTGATGTTTTGTGGAGTTATTCCACTTTTCCTGCCACTCCAGAGGGAGTTTGGTACCGGCCTCTTTTTTAGAAGTTTTATTTTTTCCTGCCTCATATCGTTCATTCCTATATTTTGCCTGTAGTTCGATTGGTGGGATACCTGCAATTAACAAAGCTGCGTCTCGACATACTGTTCGGTAAGCACTGCAGACTCGTAGGGCCATTTTTCTCTGGTATACTGCTAATTGGATGATTTTTTCCTTAAAATCAACTATTAAGGCCACTACCCATATGGGAGCTCCATAAAGCATGGCAGAGTGAGACACAGTGCGTTTACTGCCTCTAGGTCCCCCCATATTTGGCATTAGTTTTTCTAGTGTCGCACTTGTTTTCAAACCAGTTTCTGTCGCTTTTTAATATGCTGTGCAAAGGAGAGACTTCAATTGTCATTTGCGATGCCAAGGTATTTTAAGGAGTTTTTTTGTTTAATGTCCACACCCAACACTTTAACAGAGGGGATAATTTTCTGTATCCTGTTATCAGGACCGCTTCGGGTTTTTTCCGGCGCTAAGTGGAGAGACTTTGATGACATCCACTTAGTGACTTGTTGAATCGCCAAATTAGCTCTAAGCATGGTGCCTTTTTCTGTTTTACCCACTATAGTGAATGCCAGATCGGCCGCAAAACCCATGATGTTAACTCCTTCGGGTAATTTCAGCCTGAGGACACCGTTGTAGAGTACGTCCCACAGGTTCGGACCCATTGCGGAGCCCTGAGGAACACCACTGTTGACGCCACTGGTTTGGGCTTTGTTTTCAGCACGGAGGATGATGCTACGGTCGCATAGATAGCTACGAACCATTCCTAATATATATGGCGGTATATCTCTCTCTGTTAATTCATCCATAATATGCTGCCAAGCTGCCGAATTGAAGGCATTTCTTCGACATGTCTAATGTTATCAGTGCCCATATTTTTCTTGTTAGTTTTGTAAATTCTTTTGCCTTTTCCGCTATATTTATAACATACTTTACCGCATCTATTGTAGAGCTACCTTCTCTAAATCCAAATTGTCTTTCAGAGAGGTTTATGCTGTTTTCTAGTTCTTTATTTAATCGTGCTAAAATTAGATGTTCCAGCATTTTGCCAGCGACATCAAGGATACAGAGCGGCCGGTATAAAAAGGTAAATTAAAAAGGTTTATTAATACTAGCTTAGTTTGCTTCCATCTGATTGGGAACGTGCCATTTTGATATATATTGACAGTACGTGAGAAGGGAAATTTTGAACAGTTATTTTTACGGCGTCTGTGATGATACCATCTGGTCCTGGAGCTTTGTTTTAACGCAGACAGTTACTTGCTATCTTTAGTTCTTCTTCTGTGAATGGAGAAATGTTGTCAACTTTATCAACTTTGCAAACTGGGTTGCGCCCAGGTTATTTTGGGATAGTTTGGGAATAGCGCTTCTGTCACCTCTATCATTTTGTCCATCGGTAGTAGTGCATTCGGCTGCTAAATATGTGGGCTCCTAATTGCTATTCCATTTGCGTCTCCCCATGTATCGTCGTTGATGCTTTTATATAGGGTTTCCCAGTGAAAATCAATAATATGATACATAACAATGCATATGAATACATAAAGAATACCTAAACTCGAGCGGGTGATGGAGCCGAGAAAATCTAAACATTTTGCATTGCGCTAGGTTCAGATCTAACTTGTTCACTTCGCACCGTCTCACCAGAACACTAAGGTTATCTTGGAGAAGGTCAGCAGGATGCTTAATGGCCAAGAAAATCTTAAGATCATCAGCAAGAACAAATGAGGAGAGAATAGAGACGCACTCAAGTCGTTGATAAATAAGTTGAATAACAACGGCCCATGGATGGATCCCTGAGAAACACCAGAGAAGGCCACAGAATCGGCCGATACAAAACCGCCATGAGAAACGAACTGCGTTCTATTCTCAAGATAAGAAGAAAAAAGTGCTGTAAGTTTACAGTGAAAGCCAAAAGAATGCAGCCGATTGATAATGGAGCCATGATCAATGCAATCAAACGGTTTTGGAGAATTGCGTGTAAATGCAATCCACTTGACCTCTGCCTGCAATAACTCGCGTAACATATTGCAAGAAAGCTACCAAGTTCGTGACAGTGGAACAACCCCTCATGAAATCTTGTTTTTTTTGTGGAAACAAGATTATTAATACAAGGGAAGATAAAGCTGGAAAGATGGATTTTTGAAGAATTGGAATTTAAGGCTACGGTACAATAGTTCTTAACGTCAGCCAGTAAGCCAGATTCAAGGATTGAACACATCCTTGAGGCTTTTCAAACAGCTGTAAACGTGCCTTCATGCAGGAATTTGTTAAATTGAATTGTAAGTGGAGGCGCAAATATGTGCGAACAGTCACGCAGTAAAAAAGCTGGAATCAGATCAGCACCACTGGTAAAGACACATTTAGACCACTTAAGCGTAGATAGAACCTCATTCTCCATAACGCTGGTACGTCTGAACAGAGGGATATTCAAACCTGAGATATTCGAGTAGCTAGTAGTGGGAGTCGATAGTCTATACACTCCCTCACAGAATGATAAAGCAAGAGACACTAACTGACTAAGGAGTGTTTAAGGTGGAACCATCCAAAAACATTTCTCCTGGAATACGGCTTTGACACTTTCTAGATCTAACAAATGACCAAAAACGTTTCGGATCAGCGCAGATATAATTGACTGATTCCGAAATAAAGTTAGAGAAGGCGGCTCTAATTTGCTACTTAACCAACGATCTGTAGCGTTTAAGCTTAGAGTAGTCCACAGAAGATTTGGATTTCATGTAAGCACGATGATGAGGACGTTTTCTACGAAGACCATCGTTGATTGCGGGAGAAAACCGCATGGGGTAGGTGGAACAAATTTATCCAGAAGGGTGTAAAGGCAGAAGTTAAAAGAACCCAGACAAGATCTAGTTCTGTCTGTATAGTCTTGTCTGTCTAGGCTTGTATGTATAGTCTTGTCTGTCTAGTCTTCTCTGTGTAGTCTTGTCTTTCTTGTCTGTCTAGTCTTGTCTGTCTAGTCTAGAAAAAAGAACTAGAAAGCGGAATGAACCTATCTGAAAGACAATTCTGATTTAGAGAAGGTAGATCAATAATAGATGCCGCAAAAAACGTCATAAATATAGCCAAAAAGGCAAAAGAAGGTACAAACCGGGCCAGGAAAATATGTGCGCTTATACCGCTAGACATCAAAAAATGCATACAACTCGGCTGCCTGGCAGCACATCATAGTTGAATCAACGGAAAGAAAAATGCAACCATATCTACTAAGAATGATACGTAGCTACCTAATATCATAGGCTACCTAAAAGAAGTTAAAAGTTGGGACGTCAGTAGTGGTGTTCCACAGAGCTCCGTAATGGGACCAACCCTGTGGAGCGTACTCTCCGATGGTGTCTTCAGGCTCAAACTACCCGAGGGAGTCAACATAATCGGTTTTGCGAACGACCTGGCACTCACTGTAGTGGGAAAGAATGAAAGAGGTACTATGCTCAGAGCTAACTTGGCCATTGAACAAATAACTAAATGGATGTCATAAAAATCCCTCCACCTAGCGCCCGAAAAGTCCGAGACCTGTTAACGGGATCTAGAAAGTTGGCTCCTATGTTTTTCAAAGTGATGGGTGTGGATATTAAACCAAAAGACTCTTTAAAATTTATAGGCATCACAATCAACAAAAGACAGTCTTTTACAGAGCACATCAGAAAAGCAGCGGAAATTGACACGAAAACTACTGCGGCACTGGAAAAACATGCCCAATGTGGGCGAACTTAGATATAGTAAAACTAGGCTCCTAAGCACTCCCACTCCATATGCTCTATGGAACACCCATATGGGTACAGGCCCTTCACAAAGCTATAATAATCGAATTAGCTGTATTTCAGAGGGAAATGGCCCTACGAGTCTGCAGTGCCTACCGTACAGTATCTCGCCATGCAGTTTTGCTTATTGCAGGTATCCCTTACATCGAACTGCAGGCAAAGCATTTTCTATGCGCGATAAGAGTCAGGCAAGAACAAAACGACTAGACATAGGCCGATACCAAACTAACTCAGAGTAACTCAGAGTGGCAGATAGAGTAAAATACTTCCATAAAAGGTTAGTTGACGAGGATCCTCATCCCGGACAGTGACAGCTGGACTAATCGACGACAAGGGAAAGATTCATACTACCTCACTCAGGTCCTTACGCACCACGGTTGTCTCCGAGATTACCTACAAAACATCGGGAGAGCATCCGATGCAGATTGCGTTTATTGTGAGTTGGCCGATATTGTTATCCATACGACAAACTCGATCCCCAAAATATGATAGCGCACATATTAAGATCGCAGGGAGGATGGAACAATACCCAGAAGATGGTAAAAAAAATATCAACAGAAAAGGAAAATGAACCAAACTCACTCAGAAGTGGCAGATAGAGTAAAATAACTCCACAAAAGGTTAGTTGACGAGGATCTCCTCATCCCGGACATTGACACCTGGACTACTCGACGACACGGGAAAGTTTCATACTACAAAGGGCCTCAGGTCCTCACGGGCCACGGTTGTTTCCGACATTACCTACACAACATCGGGAGAGCATCGGATGCAGATTGCGTATATTGTGAGTTGGCCGATAGTGTTACCCATACGACAAACTCGATACCCAAAATATGATAGCGCACATATTAGGATGGCAGCGAGGATGGAACAATATCCACAAGATGGTAACAAAAATACTAACAAAAAATAAAATGACGAAAGAAAAATAAAACTCAAAAATCGAACCCCTAATCGCACACAGTGCGGAAGGGGGAATTAGATAGTACACGTCTACTACGGGTAATCATCCGAGTGTTCGGGTTAGTCAAGTGCCTCACTTGCATGGTTTACCGAAAAGTGCCATCTACACCCCCAAAAAAAAGTCTTGTCTGTCTAATCTTGTTTGTATAGTCTTTTTTGTCTACTCTTGTCTGTCCAGCCATGTCTGTCTGGTATTATCTGCCTAGTCTTGTCTGTCTAGTATTGTCTGTCTAGTCTTGTCTGTGTAGTCTTGTCTGTGTAGTCTTGTCTGTCTAGTCTTGTCTGTCTAGTCTTGTCTGTCTAGTCTGTCTAGTCTTGTCTGTCTAGTCTTGTCTGTCTAGTCTTGTCTGTCTAGTCTTGTCTGTCTAGTCTTGCCTGTCTAGTCTTGTCTGTCTAGTCTTGTCTGTCTAGTCTTGTCTGTCTAGTCTTGTCTGTCTAGTCTTGTCTGTCTTGTCTTGTCTGTCTAGTCTTGTCTGTCTAGTCTTGCCTGTATAGTCTTGTCTCTCTAAACTTGTTTGTCTAGTCTTGTCTGTCTAGTCTTGTCTGTCTAGTCTTGTCTGTCTAGTCTTGTCTGTCTAGTCTGGTCTGTCTAGTCTTGTCTGTCTAGTCTTGTCTGTCTAGTCTTGTCTGTCTAGTCTTGTCTGTCTAGTTTTGGCTGCCTAGTCTTGTCTGTCTAGTCTTGTGTGTCTAGTCTTGTCTGTCTAGTCTTGTCTGTCTAGTCTTGTCTGTCTAGTCTTGTCTGTCTAGTCTTGTCTGTCTAGTCTTGTCTGTCTAGTCTTGTCTGTCTAGTCTTGTCTGTCTAGTCTTGTCTGTCTAGTCTTGTCTGTCTAGTCTTGTCTGTCTAGTCTTGTCTGTCTAGTCTTGTCTGTCTAGTCTTGTCTGTCTAGTCTTGTCTGTCTAGTCTTGTCTGTCTAGTCTTGTCTGTCTAGTCTTGTCTGTCTAGTCTTGTCTGTCTAGTCTTGTCTGTCTAGTCTTGTCTGTCTAGTCTTGTCTGTCTAGTCTTGTCTGTCTAGTCTTGTCTGTCTAGTCTTGTCTGTCTAGTCTTGTCTGTCTAGTCTTGTCTGTCTAGTCTTGTCTGTCTAGTCTTGTCTGTCTAGTCTTGTCTGTCTAGTCTTGTCTGTCTAGTCTTGTCTGTCTAGTCTTGTCTGTCTAGTCTTGTCTGTCTAGTCTTGTCTGTCTAGTCTTGTCTGTCTAGTCTTGTCTGTCTAGTCTTGTCTGTCTAGTCTTGTCTGTCTAGTCTTGTCTGTCTAGTCTTGTCTGTCTAGTCTTGTCTGTCTAGTCTTGTCTGTCTAGTCTTGTCTGTCTAGTCTTGTCTGTCTAGTCTTGTCTGTCTAGTCTTGTCTGTCTAGTCTTGTCTGTCTAGTCTTGTCTGTCTCGTTTTGTCTGCCTAGTCTTGTCTGTCTAGTCTTGTGTGTCTAGTCTTGTCTGCCTAGTCTTGTCTATCTAGTCTTGTCTGTCTAGTCTTGTCTGTTTAGTTTTGTCTGTCTAGTCTTGTCTGTCGAGTCTTCTTTGTCTAGTCTTGTCTGTCTTGTCTTGTCTGTCTAGTCTTGTCTGTTTAGTCTGTCTAGTTTCTGTCTATGGCAACCACCAAACAAGATAGACGTACAAAAATTTTCTCTTTGAAATTATGTATTTTTTAGTGGTTTAAAGTTTATTTAGAGTGAAATTTTTAGCGAAAAAACAAAAAGTTAAATTTGGATTGCTGTTAGTGTTAAAAAATTGTGTTAAAAAACAAAGTAAATTGGTATCAAAAAATTTTCGTTCGAATTGTCAAATTATTTTAGTGTCAAATTTTATTTTTCTTTATGGGACCTTTATGTGGGATTCTAATTTTAATATTATAATATGTGGGATGCAAGAATTTAGTAATGAGGAAGGAGGAGCGGGAGGAGTAACAACTTCGTTAATAAACCAGGGTTCAGCTGGCCCGGCTGATAGTACCCTGTGAGGGTCCCTGCCTAGGGTTACAGGTGAAAAACTGATCAATGGCCTGGAAAGCGGAAGAGGAATAAATTCCCAACGGTGGACAGAGGGGTGCCGAGGGGTGGATGGTCCTACGATAATGGATCGCTTACGGTGACCTCCGGATACCTGGCGACCTCCGGTTGTATCAAGCCTTACTGTAGTAAGCAGGCTCTGCTGCAGCAGACGTTTAGTTCCTTGCATAATGGTGGGACCAAAAATGGCCTCTTTAAAAACAAAAACTCACAAGAGATCCCCATCTCTCAAAAAATGGGACCCAATGATCAGGAGACGGCGGCTTCCTCACCCCGGTTTCTGATCATTTAAAAGAAAGATGGTACAAATTTTGAAAAAGAGAACCCTTTTAAAATAAGCAAGGGAATATATGGTTTAGTAGTAGAATGTAATAACATTAAGAAAATAAGAGAAGGTATCTTAATCGAAACCAAAACTAATAACAATCCGCGCGACTAAAAAAAGTTAACATTTTCTGCGAAAGTGAAGTAGAAGCAATCCCACATAAAACGTTAAATTATATTAAAGGTGTTATATTCTGCTGGGACTTACTCAACTCTACAGAAGAAGAAACATTATCAGAGCTAAAGGACAAAAATGTTTGCGACGTCAGAAGAATAAAGGGTTAGAGAGACGGAGTGCTTACAAATACGCCATCCCTTATCTTAGCCTTTTCTTCTCCAACTCTTCCAAAGAGAATACAAATTGCTTTTTATAATTTAGAAGTACGTGAGTATGTGCCAAATCCCCTCAGATACTTTAGATGCCAAAAATTCGGCCACAGCGCTACAAGATGCTCCCGTCAACAATTGTGCTTATGCGGGAAACCCCCACACGAAGGTACCACGTGCGTTACACCCACGTGCATCAACTGTGGAGATACCCATTTGGCTAACTCTAAAATTTGCGACAAGTACAAGGAAGAATTGGCAATTCAGCAAATTAAAACAAAAGATTTCCTATCACGAAGCAAAACGTAGGATTGTCACAACCACTCCAATCAGAAACTTATCATATGCAAAAGCAACCTCTTCTCAGGCTGATAAACCCGTAATTGACGTAAAGGAATTGGCGGCAGCTCTTATTCCTTTCATTATGTCCACCGTGAAAGAGATCATTACTAACGAAATACAACAACAAAAGGAGAAGAACAGCCCAGTACATAATATTCTAGTTCCTAACACCAACCAAAATAGCTCATCCGACGTAGTGGAAGTCATTGCACCATCACCACCCATACCACAAGAACCGTTTTATACATTCAGGACACCCACTACATCAGAAAAGGACAAACGGAAAAACACCAAGAAGAAGAAGAGTAAAGGGTGGGAAAGAAACAGACTGCGCCCAAGAATACAATCTCCAGAAAAAGACACTGCCAAACACCTTAATAACAAACGATAACACTTTATACAAAATTGAAAATACTAGAACTAAACCTAAACCGCTGCAAGGCAGCACACAATCTTTTGGAACAGACTTTATACGAAAATGGTATAGATATTGTCTTAGGTCAAGAACCATATAAACGTAATGCCGACAACTATTTCCTCGACTCATATCGCGATTGTTTTGTTAGTATCAATAAAACATGGTCGGCAATATCTCACAATAGCGGTAAAGGATTTGTTTGCGTCGAATTACCAAGTTTTTATGTCTATTCATGCTATGTGTCTCCAAGGAAAACTCCCGAGGAATTTGAAATGTATCTTTACGAATTAGAATTACACCTAAAAGCCAACTCGAGGCGCAAGGAAATAATCCTCGGGGGCGACCTAAACGCCAAAGCTCATATCTTCGGTTCGAAAATCTAAGATACCAAAGGGATGATCCTGGAAGAATGGATCGAAGCAAACGATCTCTTAGTTATTAATGAAGGTGATACACTTACCTTCTCAAATCATAATGGTTCTTCTCTGATAGACGTTACAATAGCGACATTGTCTATCGGCCGAAAAATTAGCGGTTGGAAAGTCGATTTGCAAGAGGAAAACCTAAGCGATCACCGTACAATGTACTTCGAGATTAATGAATCACTACAGAATATGCAGGCTCAGAGAGATCCAAAACCGCAAGGCTAGAAGATGACAGCCAGCGGTTGGTTGAAGTTGGTAACAATTCTTGACAAGGAGCTTGGTCAAAACAACGAAATAGCACAAGTGCATCCCCAACTTGCTAATAGCCCAATAGAATTAGCTGAATATATTCTCAAATTGTGTGGTGAATGTTTTCGAAAATGACGTAGACTAAATCATAGCCATCAACCTGTATACTGGTGGTCATCAACAATAGCTACAGGAAGAGCCGAATGTATTAAGAAGCGAAGGGTACTGGTGAGGATAAATAAAACAAACTTAACCGATGCGCAGAAACTGGCGGCGAGAAATGAATATCACAACTCAAAAAGACATTTGAAGACTCTTATAAATACTCGTAAGAAAGAACTCTGGAAGGATCTCTGCAACCAGCTCGAGGAGGACATATGGGGCCAAGGCTTTAAAATCATATCGGACATACTAAAACTAAGACAAAAAATCAGGCTGAGCGAAGAAAACATAATAAAACAAGTGAAAAAACTGTTCCCAATAAGACCGAAAATCAATTGGAAGGGCCCAGAACACATAGATATAAAGCCCTTTGACCTAGAAGAAATTTTAGAAACTGCGCAATGGATTAAGACAGGGAAATCTCCAGGTCCTGATTGTATATACCAAGAAACACTTCAAGTGATAGTAAATAAGAAACCCGGATTAATCTTAAGAGTGATGAATAACTGCCTACATAAGGGAGAATTTCCTGATATATGGAAGGTGGCACGACTCGTCCTTATTGAAAAGCCTAAAAAAGATCCGGCAGATGAAACAACATATCGGCCAATATGTATACTCGACAGTGCAGGTAAATTCTTAAAAATGCTTATCAAGACACGCCCAGAGGAAGAATTGGATACAAAAGAAATACTACAAGACAGACAGTACGGGTTTCGGGCGGGCAGGTCGACTATAGATGCGCTCTCAAAAGTTATGGAAACGCCGAATTCAATTAGAGAAAAGGCATACAAGTACCAATATTTCTCTGTACTAATTACCTTAGACATTGAAAACGCATTTAATTCGGCTCCTTGGGATCAAATAATAGACGCGTTAATTACTGCAAACATCAGCCCATACCTGATAAAAATGATCCAGTCATACCTCACCAACCGTTATATTATTACCAACTAAGGATCAAAAATCGAAATAACTTGCGATGTTCCTCAGGGCTCCATTTTAGGACCAACTCTATGGAACATATTTTACAACCAAATCCTACAGCTGGACCTAGGAAATAACGTAACCTCGGTGGCCTATGCCGACGACCTGGCAGTCATAGTTCGTGGCAGAAAAACTTCAAAACTTGCAGAAGCCGCTCAAAACGCTGTAAAAATAATACAGCAACAGCTGATTGAAATGGGAATTAAAATGGCACCTGTTAAGACCGAAATGGTAATTCTTACAGGCAGAAGGAAACTTAATAGTCTGTCGGTAAACATTGGGAATACTATGGTTACAAGTAAGTCGGCTATCAAGTATTTGGGTGTATACTTGGACAAAAACACTCGTATGACTACTCACATCAAAGTCAAGTGCGAGAAAGTCCATAAATCATTAATGGCTCTCAACAGAATCACCCCAAATCGGGACCGCGCGAAAGGAATCGCCGATTGCTTATGATCGCTGCGTCCTCAACTATCATGTACGGGGCACCAATCTGGTCACAGGCGCTTAAATATTCCTTATACAGAAATAAACTAGAACCCTTAACAGAAAAATGTCTCTTAGAGTGATTTCGGCATACAGAACCGTATCAACGGCTGCAGCAACAGCTTTAGCCTCCCTTCCGCCTATCGAGCTGAGGATTCGGAAGATGGTAAGCATTTATCAGCACGGGAAGAACAGTAGGTCTGATGCAAAAAACAAATGCATGGATGATTGGCAGCAGAGATGGGAAAGATACGACGGATGGACGAAAACTTTTATTAAGGACGTGAGACAGTGGAAGGAAAGAAAGTGGGGAGAGCTTGACTATTATGTCACCCAGACCTTTACTGGACATGGGGTCTTTGGATCATTCCTTTTTAAAATCAAAAAGAAAAATAACCCCATCTGTTGGTTCTGTATGGAGATTGACACCGCCGAACATACCATCTTTCAGTGCATAAAATGGACGGACTACCGACTAACAGCAAATCGGTTATGCGGCACAGTAGTTTCTACAACAAACGTGGCAGACTTACTCCTTAGAACAGAAGCAGACTGGAATGCAAAAACGGCGATGATTAGGGACATAATGAAAGGAAAAGAAAGACACGAAGAGAGACTCGGATCTAGAAACGTATGGGAATATTAAAGATGTTTCAGATGCGAGGGTAATACAAAACAGGTAGAGATCCTAACAAGCACCCCGAAGTAATGCCAATGGCGGTTTCAGGGTGTTCCTGTTGGAATTAAATTTACCAGCTCAGCTAGTTTTGTTAAAAAAAAAAATTTTGTTAAATAAAACTGTAGTAGTCTTGTAAAAAAAAAAAAAAAAGTCTGTCTAGTTTCGTCTCTCTACTCTAGTCTGTCTTCTCTTGTTTGTCTACTCTTGTCTGTCTAGTTCTGTTTATCTGGTCTTACCGGTCTAGTGTCTCTTGCTTTATCTATCATGTATTGTCTGTCTAGTGTTCCCAACTAGTGTGTAGTATGTTTGGCTAGTCTTGTCTGTCTCGTCTTGACCATGATGTCTTTGATTATGTAGGTATGTGTATATGTGCCTTTTGTGTGTAGTTTTTATGTTATGTAATATAGTATATTTAGCCTTGAGTTCACTAGTCCTGGCCATCTGATTTGTCCTGTAATGTCTGATTTTATTTTAAATTTATAAGAAGGGTAACAAAAGTAACAATAAACTTAAAAAACCTGTTCGCTTAGAAATCGTGAAAAGGCGTAATAAATTTAAAAGATCTATCATTTCTTGTTTTAAATATACTTATGATATTAAAACTGAAGCAATATGTACATTGCTCGGTATATCTTAGGTGAAGGATCCGGCAACGGGAACCGGAAACGATATGGCACGTATAGAGTTAAATATTTATATAACGAATTCAGCACACGTAGAGAACAATCCTGTCAAGCATTAGCCGTCTACTTCGTTAAGAGCAAAACCAAATGGAAATTTTATTCGAATAATATCAAAGTTTTTAAATACACAGACATTGGAATATGTCTTAAGAAAAGATATATTATGTTTCAATATTTAAATTGAATAAATTTAATTAAGCAAATATTAAAATTTCTGAAATAGTTTGATTCAAGTGTATACACGGAATTATTTATAAATGAGAAGGCAATTTAGTTAATTACACGAAGCAAATAATTGAATGTGTATTAGATAAATCTGCAAAAAAAACGTTTTAGTAGAGATATAAAACAAATAGATCTCTAACCGTTTAGCACTTGAGCAACGAGTGGAGAAAACGGCTGCGCCGGAGTGAAATATTGCCCCGGCGGAATCAAGATATTTTTTTTCATCGCGGTTTAATAAAGGCTAAGTAAGCGCTAAAGACCGGCAATAAATGTGTGTACCGAGGCTCCGATGGCTCGAACTTTTCTAATTTAAATTTCAGCACGACTGGCAGGCTCATGAGACGAACTCGATTGCTGGCAAATGCCCCCATTTACCCAAATAAAGAAAAAGAAATATATAAAAATGTTTCCTAGAAAAATAGACATCAAATGAAACGTTTTACAAATCCATACAAGTTTACAAATTGAGAATCGTATTTTCGTATTTGTAATTAATTACTTACTTATATCTAACGATGTTGATAATACAATTGGTGGAATCCATAGTAAGAGAAACAAACGCCAATATTCCACAAACATGTCTATCTGAAACAAAAGAAACATTACATTAAAACAATACATATCTTGTTATGTTTGACTAGTTTTATATATTTTTGGTTTACAGGTGTACTTAGCCTAATTATTAAAACCTATAGTTGTTTTGTTTTCCTAATTCAATTATATTATCACTATATAGTTGGTTTAGTCAATTAATCATACTGATGTAGTTTTGAATTCTAAATATTATTATTATGTTAATAAATTAGTGTTCTAACTAATTGGATTCGTCAACCGCTATGTTATTATCGAATTAGTCTACATGATATAAATCCAAACGCAATTAATCCTCGATTGTTTATCGTTATTTTATAGAATATCTGATTAATATCCGTATATTAACATTGTTCATTGAGATTTGACACTTCATCTGCTCTAATAAATTATTCAGTTTATAATCTACATAATGGAATGCCATTAGTCTCCATGTTTAATCTTCATACATTTGAATCTAAATCTCTATTTAGATTTCACAGTTTAAGTTTTTCTAGTCTGTGCCTCTATCAGTATATTTTTGTGTATTTTATTTCGGTGATCTGAAACAGATCTTTGCTGTGCCTTTCTCTGTAAAAACCGCGTTTGATAGAAATAAATGAGACTGGCTAGTTCTGTGTAATGGATATAACGAGGCAACACGCAACTAATTACCTAAGGGAGCATTTTATTTGATGATGTCATTATGGTTCCCACAATACCGTTGGAGATAAATTCAGTAATTCGTAAAGGCAAGCGAGTAAGTGTTGCATCGCGAAACATCTCTCCCTTTCCATCGCCATGTTTAATTATTGGTTCTATTTTGTGTAGGCAAAAAGGGAGAAATTTAAATTACGTTTATTCTAGCTAAGGATGCCATTCAAGGACGGGAAACTAGATTCATATCTTTTATTTGAACGCGACAATTTATTCCTTGTTCCAAACATCTAGACATGTATTTATTCATCACTTCAGTCAACATAATTGGAACAAAATTTAAATTGTTTAACTCTTAATTTATTCAATGTAGAAAAGCTATGATTATAAGGAAAGGAAATGAATTTTTTTATTCCAATACATTCTACCCTTATTACGCTATAACTATCTATTTTAAATGGAGTTTAAATATTAATACAAACTCGACTTTTTTTTCGCTCGGAGGGGAAAAAGAGTAAAGTAACTTGTAATGCATGAGGGTGAGATGGAAACGTTGCGCCATCTGCATATCAGTTCACGCTCTAGCGAAACGATTGCTTTATGCATTATGTATCGACTTCTCTTTTCCTCCCTCTGCTCCTTACTTTCTGTTGAGACAAAGACCTCATGCTCCAAAAACCCACCCCACCTGCAGCTCTCCTAGCAATATAGATCTGGAAATAATGCAATATTTCAACCGAAATATAGACCAGGTCGACTTAATATCATTAAAATATTCAACGTAGTAAAAACATTTCGAAGTCTGAAATTCTTTTATTCTGAAATTATGATTTCTTTATGTTTCATAATAAAATATTTGGATAGTTCTATATACTTCGACTCATACGGTATACTTCTATTTATGGCATGTGATTGATATATTAGTGGGAGTAATCTTGTGCATGCTTTCCTCTGGAGCTTTCGAAATAAAGTCGTTGCACAAACTCTGACCAGGATCCTCAATTAAAGAGTCACGGACTCTTAATTGAAATATTTTATTATTTTTATTAGTTTATTCATTGAATATTTTAATTTATTTACTTTTGTTTATTATCGGCATTACCAATTATATTTCTAAGAAACAGCCTTTTTGTGGTTTGCATCAATTTTAAATGTTTCTTCTTATTCTTTATATAGTGTACACGTAATTCTGGATATTTTTTTCGTAATATATAAATATCTTTTAAGTTACGGCTCGAGATCTTCGCGTCCGCTGTGATCCAATTTTTGTTGAACATTTACCTGTGCAAGGGAGAAGCTTTTATTGAAATAAAATAGTAGGGTGTTTATGATTGGCATGGCTTTTTCTCATAGCAGTTATCATTGCAGAAAATGTCGTTGCATGATTTTTTTCAAAATAAATCTTATTTTCGTGCAGTTACATATTCAATTTTGTTGTTGCTGCTGTCATTTCCTAGCACAATTAATCTATGGTCGGAGAAAGTGCAGTCCTCCACTATCGTAGACAACTTGTGTATTGAATTTCCGAAAATGTTGTCAATTAACGTGCAAGATGTTCTAGTAATTCTGGTAGGCTGAGTTACCAGTTCCTCTAAGCCATAACAAGACATAAACAGATTTTTCATGTTTACTGCCTCTGTTAAATTCTCGTTAAAATTAAAATTAAAGTCGCCAACTATAATTATAGATCAATATTTACGGTATAGGATATCTTTGTGGGTATCCCACAAAGTAGTATAATAGGGCCGATTTTATCTTCAATTTATTTAAATCACGTTCCGAAGGCGATAAATCATACAATTCGGTTAGTACATTTTGCAGATGACACTACATTGCAGGTCAATAAAATTAAAATAATAATAACCTCCGTCACAAAAAAGGAACTAAGACCGGATAGGATGGCGAAGAGACAACAGTGGATGACAAATCGTGGAACTTATAGAAGAAAAAAGACAACACAAAACACAAGGGGGTGGGGGCTGTAATCGCCTCTGCTGTGGTGCCTGGTCGTTGATGATCTCCTAGATGTGTTTACAAAGAACGGGTATAAGGCGGTTGGTTATGCAGACGATGTTGCTATCATAATAAGGGGTAAGTTTAAATTAATTACAATTATTTAAATTAAGTTTAAATTAATTAAATACATTTAATAGTACAATTATAAACCTTGCACAGAGTGCACTCAACATCAACTGTTGGAGCAAGAAGGAGGGCCTTCGTGTCAACCCAAGCAAAACAATAATGGTCCCCTTTACTAGACACAGGGAGCTGAACTTCAAAGCTCTGAGTATTTATGGTCAGACGTTAGAGTTCTCCGAGGAGGTCAAATATCTAGGCGTAACCTTGGATCAGAAACTCACTTAGAACTCGCATCTGAACAAAACGCTCTCAAAAGCCCCAGCGGTCTTTTAAGCTTATTGGGAAAACATGGGGACTAAAACCCAAAATGGTCCTATGGTCTTACATAGCAGTGGCAAGACCGATTATTACCTACGGTTCACTCGTATGGTGGCACAAAACAAAGGAACAAAAGACCCAAAGAATGCTACAAAAGCTTCAACGGATCGCTTGCTGGGGTATAACAGGAGCACTGCAATCAACTCCTACCACAGCAATGGAAGTTTTGTTGGACCTACTCCCACTGCAGAAACAGGTAGAAAATGAAGGTCTTTTCAGTGGTCTGAGACTAAGGTGTACATCACCTATTCAGAGAAGGGAACAAATCGGAGAGGAATTTCTGAAGCATCCTTGGGACACAATGTCTACAGGAGGCGCCAAATCAGTGTTCAAAGAATCGAACATCTGAAAGACAAAGCGTCCATGTGGTACACCGGCGCATCAAATACTGCTAAGGGTACAGAAATTGGCATATATAGCTGGAGTCACAGGGAGTCCACGGCATTGGGCCAGGCTCCCACGGTACTACAGGCTGAAACTATAGCCATTGAAAGATGCGCACAAATCTGCCTAAAGAAAAGTTTTCAAGGAAAAAAGCCCACAACTTTAATTCCAAGTTAACCTGGAACTGTAAACAAACCCTGAAGCAACTGGTGAAAGGTAACAGACTCACGCTAATGTAGTCACCGGGACACCAGGGAATATATGTAAACTCGACAAGGTAGTATACTGTCGCCCTTCCTATTCAACGTGTACTCAGAACATCTATTTAAAGAGGCAATGAACAACATGGAGGATGGAGTTGTAATAAAACGGAGTTATAATAAATAACCTAAGAGCAAATCTTATATATCGGTGATACCGTTTTTATAGCAGATACTGTTGAAGAACTTCAGAGACTTATAGACCGTGTAGAGACTGCATGCAACAAATATGGTACGAAGATAAACTGTAGGAAGACACACATGTTAATTATCAGTAAAAACGTCATCGGCAATCTACAGTTTACCGCTAACAATGTAGCTCTTACAATAGCCGAGACAGTTACATACATGAGATGCCCCATGAATAAGTACTGGGATCACTCTCGAGAAACAAGATGCCGCATCCAAAACGCAAGAGGTACATTTAACAAGATGCGCAATATACTGTGCAACCTATTCCTCAAAATCCATATCAGAATAAGAATTTTAAAATGCTATGTACTCTCGACCCTCCTATATGGGGCAGCAGCGTGAAACCTTACCGATGGTGCTATCGCCGCATACTCAGAATCCCATAGATACACCACGTGTCAAGCGACACGGTACTGCAACGCATCGCTGGACAACTGGAATACCTACCAAACGTCAAACACAGAAAATTGAAGTAATTCGGACATATCATGCGAGGTGAAAAATACCACCTCCTTCAACTCATCCTACAGGGGAAAATAGATGGTCGAAAACAAATATTGTGGCTGTGAAATTTACGAACATGGACCGGAATGAAATGAATGAAATCAATGAAATTTGGCCCAACGTGCTAGCCAACAGCCACAGAGGATAGGCACTTTAAAAAGAAGATAGGCTATCCATTACATTTTCGAGTATTTTTAGAAATATTTCCACGGAACCTGTGGGAGGTCGGTATAAATTCAATAATGCAATATTACATTAACGCTTCCTTCTCTATTGATCTTCTATCGATTTCTAGTTTTTGGGCAGCAATGTAGCCAAATCGACACACACCCTTACCCAGGTAGCTGTCCCACCTCCGTTGGAATGTATCCTACAAAAATAATCAACTAACTTATAATTGATAATACTTATGAGCCTATCGCCTGTTAGGCAGGTTTCTATTAGGCAAATAAACAAAGGCTTTGTTTCCTCCAAATAATGTTCAAATTCTAAAATTTTGCTTTGCAGATGTTGAATATTAAGGTAGAGTGAAAAAGTAAATGTAAACATGTATTTCTAGGCCATAAATCTTCTTCTGGAATAGAATCATTAAACGAAGAATATTCGTCCGGGTTTCGAGATGAGTTTTTTACACAAAACTGACCTGAAATTATTTTTGTAAAGATAATTGATAATATACTACTATAGTTGATAAAGTTGGTACTAGATAATACAAGCCAATTCTAAGAAGCTTTTGCAGATTTTCGCGTATAATTCAGAAAATATTAGGTCAATTTTCGTAAAATCTAAAACAAAATGTTCTTTAAACTTCAACGAAGAGATTGAGGTATCATATGTATGTAGTTGAGCTTTGTGAGAGTTAGTGCGCAACGATATAGTTGGTACTAGCAAATAAAAGCCAATTTTAAGCAGCTTTTGCAGATTTTCGCGTATAATTCAGAAAATATTAGGTCGATTTTCGTAAAATCTAAAACAAAATGTTCTTTAAACTTCAACGAAGAGATTGAGGTATCATATGTAGGTAGTTGAATTTTGTGAGAGTTAGTGCGCATCGCTAAAGTTGGTACTAGTTAATACAAACCAATTTTAAAAAGGTTTTGCAGATTTTTGCGTATGATTTAGATAATATTTGGTGGATTTTCGCAAAATTTACAGCAAAATGTTCTCTAAACTTCAACGAAAAGGTTGCTGTATCATATGTAGGTTGTTGAACTTTGTGAGAAATAGTGCGCATTGATAAAATTGGTACTAGCTAATACAAGGCAATTCTAAGCAGTTTTTGCAGATTTTTGCGTATAATTCAGGAAATATTCAGTCGATTTTCGTAAAATTTTCAAAAAAATGATCTTTAAACTTCAAGGAAGAGATTGATGTATCATATGTAGGTAGTTGAACTTCGCGAGAGTTAGTGCGCATCGATAAAATTGGGACTAGCTAATACAAACCAATTTTAAACAGCTTTTGCATAAGTTTGCGTATAATTCAGAAAATGTTTTGTCGATTTTCGTAAAATTTACAACAAAATGTTCTCTAAACTTCAACGAAGAGATTGATGTATCATGTAGGTAGTTGAACTTTCTGAGAATTAGTGCGCAACGATAAAGTTGGTACTAGCTAATACAAAGCAATTCTAAGTAGTTTTTGCAGATTTTTGCGTATAATTCAGGAAATATTCGGTCGATTTTCGTAAAATTTACAAAAAAATGTTCTTTAAACTTCAGGGAAGATATTTATGTATCATATGTAGGTAGTTGAAATTTGCGCGAATTAGTGAGCATCGATAAAAGTGGTACTAGCTAATACAAACCAATTTTAAACAGCTTTTGCATATTTTTGCGTATAATTCACAAAATATTTTGTCGATTTTCGTAAAATTTACAACAAAATGTTCTCTAAACTTCAACGAAGAGATTGATGTATCATGTAGGTAGTTGAACTTTCTGAGAATTAGTGCGCATTGATAAAGTTGGTACTAGCTAATACAAAGCAATTCTAAGTTGTTTTTGCAGATTTTTGCGTATAATTCAGGAAATATTCGGTCGATTTTCGTAAAGTTTACAACAAAATGTTCTTTAAACTTCAACGAAGAGCCTGATGTATCATTTGAAGGTAGTTGAAGTTTGTGAGAGTTAGTACGCATCAGTAAAGTTAGTACTAGCTAATACAAGCCAATTTTAAGCAGCTTTTGCAGATTTTTGCGTATGATTCAGAAAATATTCAGTCGATTTTCTATGGATGGCGCTGGATCTAGTTTTAAAACATGAACATGGAACTGCCGCTTTAATATCGGACTCCTCCGAATTAACTCCAAAGATAATATTGGATCTTCTATTTTTTTTATTTTTGATTTCTTCACGCTTTATCAATAATGCGGACCGTCTTTCTGTTTTTATCAGATTTCATTTTGCTGGCTTGGTAATGCGAGTTATCTTTATCTTCATCTCCGCAGGTAACTCGCTGTTGATTTGAACTTCTGTTTTGGGTTTTTTTCTGTGTAGATTCTGGACGGGCCCGCACTGTTGGAATTCCATCGGTGTTTTGTTGTTTCTTTATCGGATTTATGGTTTCTTTTTCAGCCTCTTCTATTTTGTTTAAATTAATAGAATTAATGAGAGATTCATAGCCGTTCTTCATTATTCTGGCTTCATTGCAGAGATCGTTAACCAAATTTTTAAGTGGCTCTATTTCTTTTCTAATAATATCCGCCATTATATCACTGAAAATTGGGCTGGAGAAAAATCTAGTGATGTCATCACCAGTTTAATACCCGCTTAAATATACAACTTAGTTTTCTGCTTTTGGGGATATAGAAGCAGGCGTCAGGCTGCAAGCCATGAAAGCATCAAGAATTGATGGATGAATGAACAGGGTCATTTTTAAAAACAAATACCTAAACACTCACACGAAATCACGCATCTACAAGACTGTAATGAGACCATTAGCCACATACACCACAGAAACGCTCCCTGTTAGTTCAACATCACAAAGAATACTGGAGAGCGTGGAAATGTTGGGGATACGAAAAATATACAATAAAACCTTAATGGACAGGATAAGGAGCACGGAACTAAAGCAAGTGACCGACGTACAAGCCAAAAACGACTCGGTAGAAGAACGAAAAGAGATGCGGCGCAGCCACGTGGACCGGATGGAACACCTTTTTTTTATTGCACGTGCTGGGAGGAAAAAATCTGCAAACAGACACCACCCGGCCCGTGCCGAGTGGTAGTGTGGGGCTGCCCACCAGTGAGCGACTCACTAAAAGCCCCCACCATTCATACCCCTCAGCCCAAAAACCAGAGAAACGTGTTGGAATCCAGCATTGGCATTATTTCATCACGCTACTCCCCTTATATTTCTAAAGCAGTCATCGGCATTCATTCATTATGCCGGGCGCGCCGTCAATCGCCGTGCCCCCATTTACATCAAGTTTACAATAAATTTGTGCGCTTGGCACGCGCGGCTCGCACGCGGTAACCCCTCGGCCCGTCTCGCGCTCATGCCTTTCATCCTTCACTTTATATACCCAATCATACCTGTCAGAACGCCCCATTCATACTCACTGCGGAGCATGATCCTCACCATGCTCTCCTTGTCAACATTCTCCCCCACGCTGCGTTTTGCCTCGCTCCTGGCTTGCACCCACCTCATATACTCAAAGACTGTATGCTCAGCTGTGTCCTCATTAGCTCCACAGTACTAACAGTGCACCTCAGACAGTTTGCCGATGCGCGCCAGGTAAGACCCAAAACAGCCATGCCCCGTCAGCGCCTGCGTGAAGTGATAATTCACCTCCCCGTGCCCACGGTTGACCAATTTATCAATAGCCGGAATCAGTTGCCTGGTCCAGGCTCCCTTTTTCGACTCCTCCCATCGCTTTTGTCATAGGCGCATTGCTTCATTCCTTTTTCAGTTTTTGGATCATTACCTTCACACACTCTTACCCTTTTCTCAGCCAGTAGGTCTAACGGGATGACTCCAGCGACGGCCGCCACAGCGTCCCCAGAAACAGTCCATAGGTGGGCCATAGAAAACATAGGTGGGCCATTGACTTCCAAGAGGAGGGTTATAAATGCAGTCGTGCACTCCTTTCTCCTAAATGGGATGCCGGCATGGATAAGTGCTTTTAGGATTAAATGTTACAGAGACAGATTGATGAGAGTGCATAGGTGTATGCTGCGTGTATGCACTGCACACACGCAGCATACACCTATGCACTCTCATCAATCTGTCTCTGTAACATTTAATCCTGAAAGCACTTATCCATGCCGGCACCCCATACAGGAGAAAGGAGTGCACGACTGCATTTATAACCCTCCTCTTGGAAGTCAATGGCCCACCTATGTTAGGCATGAATCGTCCAAGAGCTTTCGCACCCGCTGTTGCCTTGCGCACTACCCGGTTGACCTGTTTCGACCTGTCCTGATTTGAGGTTTCGATGGAGTTCCGCCCCAAGGTATCTCAAAGACTCCCGAACCGGTACGTCCGCTGCTCCCACTTGCACGGTCAGTTCACGCAGATTTCTTCTCCCAATCATCAGAACCACCTCTGTTTTATGGGGAGCGAGGACAAGCCCCTTTTACCACATCCACCGGTCAATTCCACTGATTGCCTCATTCATTTTCGCATTCAGGCTTTCTTCCGCCAAGTCATCTGCGTACCCGACGAGTGTAACGCCGTCTGGAAGCCTCAGTCTCAGCACCTCATCATAAAATATGTTCCACAAAATCGGACCAAGAACGGAGCCTTGCGGAACACCTTCACTCATCTTGAAGGGTTTTTCCTTCGGCAGTCACCATCTCCCTATCACTCAGGTAGCTGCCTACCATCTTCCGAAGGAAGAGAGCTACCCCATTTGGTTCCAAGGCCTCCATGATTCCGCCCCATGGGACCGAATTGAAAGCATTTTTCACATCCAGGGTACAGGCACACAGTAGCTGCGGGTCCGCCATGAACCCGTATTGGCCAACCTTGCTCTTTCTATCACTCGCATCATTGCGTTCGTCGTAGTGCGGCCGCTCCTGAACCCATTTTGTTCCTCCGAAAGACCCCCTGCTCCCTCGACATCCTCCTTCATTCTAGCTCCGATCATGCTCTCAAACATCTTCGCTATCCCATTCAGTAAACAGATTGGCCTATATTTGGCTTCCTCTGCTTCTTTCCGTTCTTTTTGGATCATAACCAGTCTCCCCTTCTTCCACTCCTTAGGGAAACTTCCATTCATCAACTCTTCATTCATCATTCTCAGGCACATGTCCTGGCATACATGCCCGAACATCTTGCACGCCTCGGGTGGGACGCCGTCAGGACCCGGCGCTTTTCCTTCCCTCATCCGGCCAACACCTGGCTGGTCCGAATAGTACGCGATAATTCGCCAAGAGGGAAAAGAAGCCCAGGGAGACCCATAAAGTGGTGGAGCGACAATAGGCTCCACCATGACCGACTATAGTGATGGATGAACCGGCAAAGCTTTAGCAACACTCAATCTGGCGACGTCTGTACTCGTTGTACGCTAAGACTCGACTCTATAGATAAGGATAGACTGTCAAGAGAGAGACAAGATTAGACGGTCAATGCACAGAAGACTAGACAAACAATACAAGGCAGATAAGACTAGACAGATAAGACTAGACAGACTAAAGAGACTAGACAAGATAGAGAAAACTAAACAGAAAATTCTGGTCAATTTAAATTTTATTTAAATATATTAAATTATAATTATTATAATATATTAAATTATATAAGTATTAGCTGACTTAGGTTAAAGAATATTGGAGTATTATTTAAGCATGTTTTAATAATATTGTTCGCGCCAATTTTAATAAATCTATATTTTAATTCGAAATTTAAATCGATTTCGGCATCGATTAAAAGAAGGGGAAAGGTGTATCGACCTGGGCCGAAATCTCGCGATTTATTAATTACGCCGCGAATTTATATATTTCCGGTAGTATGCTTCGAGTGTTAGAAGCGAAAAGACACGGGTTGAAGCGCGAACCCAGGGCAATCGACACGTGCACGCAGTTTTAGTTTCCAGTTAATAAGGGGGTGTAATCACGAGCCAAAGGGCTGCAGCGACCACAAACGTCTGGAAGACAACGATTTTAAGGGAATCCCTCCACCTATTATCCTTATTTCGTCCCTTGACATAGGCCCCGAAAGGACGGTCCACACGGGGCAATGACGCGAGCAACCCCAAAAAGGTAAGTGATCAGACCAGCCCGTTTAAAATTAACAAAATTTGATTTTCGTGAGATACGGTTCAAACAAATATATAATAATAAATTTAGAATTGGTAAGACCATACTACTTTATAAATCATATAAAGTTAATAAAAACAAATCTCATGTGCAATTTTCAGTAAATGGTTTCATATTGTTGTTCATAAAAGCAAAGCTGTACTGATGAGAGATAAATCTCGAAACGCGTCTACAGATCTACTTAAGGTATCGGAAAGACATGATCTTAAAAAACAATGTTATTTTTCTGGTTTTTATTGAGTGCTACGATGGTAGATTGAAAGCTATAAAATAACTGACAAATTTCACTTGACTTTACTAAGTTTATATATTAATAAATTATTAAAAGTAATATTTATCAATTTCACAATTTTGCTGCTGAATTGTCGGGCTCGTGAGACAGAAGTGAGTCGAGATTACGTCTCTTTCTAATCAGGGATGTTTCACGTTCACTGAAATAAATTAAATTCATCCTTGTCAAGACTTTTTAACATTAATTAGTTTTGCAAAATCAAGAACAGTCACCTCGCTGGGAAAATATTTTAAATTTACTTTTAATCAATGCACATTTTAAAAAAATATTTTCAAATTTTCATACATTTTTTCTGAATTCAGTTTTCAAATGAATTAATAAAATTAAAACTCGTTCCTCGAATTGTCAAACAAATTAAGATCTGCATGTGATTCCCAAAAGAAAAATTAATTTAACGGAACAATAATTCATAGAAAATTCCAAAAATATTATTTTAAATATCTCAAACTTTGCTAAACCCTTGCTTGTATTGATTTTAAAATTAACGTTAAATGAGAATAAAATAGCACACGCATAATGACTGCTTTTACCAAGAAATGACTAGCTTTTATATATTTTGATGACTAGCATTTTTTATGGGGAAGTTATATTTTGAAGTTATATGGGGAGACATTTCCGATAGGCAGTTTCATTAAAAGATGATTGATGAGAATAACAGATTCTTAATTTTAAAACCATTTCAAGTTTCTATTTGATCGTTAATTCCTTTTTCTGGCATCCATTTCGAAAGTAATGGCTGCTTCGGTTAATATCCCAAAGTAAATTATTAGTATGGAGCCGAAACTTCTCGAACAGATAGTTGAGAAGTATCATTAATAATCTATACTAATTAAGATGGCGCAACACTGTCCGATAAATTGCGGCCTAATTGTTAACCGAATTGAATTTCGGTTCATTACTGCGGTTTTATAACTGCCAATTGTCCGGTGCAAAATGAACAATTACATTTGAAATTTCTTGACGCTCGGTATGGCATAGTCACCTAATTAGCGAAACTAATTTGCTGAACAATGCGAGAACATTGTTCGTTGCCGCAAAACTTATATTTGCAATACAATTTCGAACATACAGTTTACACCAATTAATAGTTTCCAACTACTTCTTTAAATTTAACTGCATCTATTAGTACATTACAATTAGCGCCACCATTAAATTTTTTTTTTAATGATTGCGCTAGAAACACAAGAAAAGAAAAACAAGGCTAAGAAATTAAATGTAAAGAATAGGAAGCAATATATTAAATAGACAATACTAGACAAACAAAACTTTACTGAAAGGACTAAAGAGAGAAAAGCAGACAGACAACACTTCACGAACAACACTAAACAGACAAGGCTAGACAGACAAAACTACTCAGACAAGATAGACAGAAAAGATTAGACAGATAAGACTAGACAGACAAGGCTAACAAAAAAGACTAAACAAACAAGTCTAATCAGACAAAACCATACTGTTATGGATGTGAAGTATTGCAGTGGCTAATGTAATGGTTTCAGTTGATGGTTTTAGAACCACCGCCGTGTTCCAATGTTATGATTAAGGATAGTAACCCGAAGGATCCACACTATTATCCATATTGTGCTTCAGGGGATTGTATTTCCGCTGATTCTGATTGTACACAGCCTTGAACTAACGTCGATTTTCCAACAAGGAGTCAGATGGGTCGAGATATTCCAAGTCACTAGTTGAATTTCCGTTTAGAAGAATTGTTTCTATTGGACATAGGGTCAAATTAGAAGTTAGAGTACATGCATTTTATTTTTATACAGAGGAAATTTATATTCTCATGCAGAAGAATAATCACAATTTATTTAATACACCTCTGTACTCGACTAAGCGTTCTTGACTAATAGAGCTTGCTTGCATTTATACAGGATGGTTGTATTGGATAGATTAGTGCTATAGGTGTTATACTATACTAAAGCTGTGCAGTTAATAACAAATAAACAATAAACACTTTACAAAAAAAGACAGACAAAACTAGTCCAACTAGAATAGACAGACAAGGCTAGACAGACAAGACTAGACAGACAAGACTAGACAGACAAGACTAGACAGACAAGACTAAACAGACAAGACTAGACAGACAAGACTAGACAGACAAGACTAGACAGACAAGACTAGACAGACAAGACTAGACAGACAAGACTAGACAGACAAGACTAGACAGACAAGACTAGACAGACAAGACTAGACAGACAAGACTAGACAGACAAGACTAGACAGACAAGACTAGACAGACAAGACTAGATAGACAAGACTAGACAGACAAGACTAGACAGACAAGACTAGACAGACAAGACTAGACAGACAAGACTAGACAGACAAGACTAGACAGACAAGACTAGACAGACAAGACTAGACAGACAAGACTAGACAGACAAGACTAGACAGACAAGACTAGACAGACAAGACTAGACAGACAAGACTAGACAGACAAGACTAGACAGACAAGACTAGACAGACAAGACTAGACAGACAAGACTAGACAGACAAGACTAGACAGACAAGACTAGACAGACAAGACTAGACAGACAAGACTAGACAGACAAGACTAGACAGACAAGACTAGACAGACAAGACTAGACAGACAAGACTAGACAGACAAGACTAGACAGACAAGACTAGACAGACAAGACTAGACAGACAAGACTAGACAGACAAGACTAGACAGACAAGACTAGACAGACAAGACTAGACAGACAAGACTAGACAGACAAGACTAGACAGACAAGACTAGAGAGACAAGACTAGACAGACAAGACTAGACAGACAAGACTAGACAGACAAGACTAGACAGACAAGACTAGACAGACAAGACTAGACAGACAAGACTAGACAGACAAGACTAGACATACAAGACTAGACAGACAAGACTAGACAGACAAGACTAGACAGACAAGACTAGACAGACAAGACTAGACAGACAAGACTAGACAGACAAGACTAGACAGACAAGACTAGACAGACAAGACTAGACAGACAAGACTAGACAGACAAGACTAGACAGACAAGACTAGACAGACAAGACTAGACAGACAAGACTAGATAGACAAGACTAGACAGACAAGACTAGACAGACAAGACTAGACAGCCTATTTGTATTTTCCTTCATGTGCAGACTAGCGCACGAAGGCCAGCATTCCGTCCAAAGGACACTATGCTGGTTATAACGCTATGAGTTTTACTTTTCTCTTTTTATGTAGTTTCCCGGGATCTCTGAACCATCTCTATGGAGTTATTGAATTCTAAACTGTTCATCATGATCCAGTCTAGATAATTGTTTCGCATGTTTATCAAAGATAAGCCACCACTCTCTCAATTTTGAAACTGTTAAGATGTCATCTTCATCCTTGGGCCAGGTAAGTTCATGCATCTGCATATCTGTCTCCAAAGATCGTCTCCATATTTCGGTATCTGAGCAATAAAATAGCACGTGTGCCGCGGTGTCATTTTGGCCACACTCACAGAGGGGACTTTCTCTTTTACCAAATCTATGAAGGTACGCTTTGAAATTACCGTGGCCTGTTATTAACTGGATTGCGTGGTGGGACAGACTGATATTGAAACCCCTCCAGGTCTTAATGGACGGTATAAATTGCTTAGTCCACAAGCCTGTTGTAGCCAGATCCCATCTGTCCTGCCAGAGCTTCTCGAAATGCCCTTTGGAGCACGATCTTAAAGCCTGTTTGGGCAATTTACTAAATGAAATTGGCAGATCTTCCTTGTTAGCTGCTTGTTTGGCAAGCATGTCTGCTCGTTTATTGCCTTCAAAACCAGCGTGTGCCTTAACCCAATGCCAACGGATCTTGTTCTTCCTTGAAACTCTGGCAGCTGTCTTCCAAGTCTCCAACAATAATTCAGTGGGTGAATTTAAATTCTTCAGAGCATCCAGAATAGATCGGCTGTTACAAACGATTGAACAGGGTCTGCTGCTGTTATTTTCCACATAAAGCAAAGCTTGCAGCATGGCCAAAAGTTCAGCTTGAAAAATTGAGCAATACTTTTCTAATTTAATCAGCTTATGGTACACTTCCTCGTCTTGAAAGTAGACCACGAATGCAGCCCCCGTACATCTGATCGAACTCGAACCGCCCGTGTAAACCCGGAGTTGGAATATATTACTCAGTGTCAAATAGTATGTAACCAGCGACAATTGTGAAGGATGAACTAGTTCTTGGGTATTTACGGTCAGTTCGAGCTCGCTCAGTGCAACCGGTAAGCCCGTTATATCTCTAATAATCGTATCGTCTGCGATCTGGTGTGAGTTGTGGAGGGCCAGCTGCTTGAGACGGATGTCGGCTGGAAGGAGACCCGTAATCACACAGGCTGCCTCAGAGGAGACTGTGCGATACGCTTTTGCAGCACGGATGGTGCTGAGGCGCTGTACGCTCAAAAGCTTTAGGCCTCCCTTCACGCCACACGACCTCTGCCATATTGGGGCAGCGTATAATAGTGCGGGTTCTATAGCGCCACGGTATATATCAATCAGCTGTGAACTCCCCAGACCCCACTCCTTTCGCGCAGCGATACCCAACTTTATGCTGAACCGTTTTACCCTACCACAAGCCTGCTTTATGTGTTCTCTAAAGTTCAGGAATCTGTCAATTATGACACCTAAGTACCGTAGGTGTTGTTGGCATCTAATTTTTGTATTTCCAAGAGTGAATACGGGACTCCTTTGCTTCGAAGATCTGCCGAAAAAAAGGGCCTCGGTCTTTTGGGCATTAAAATTAAGTCGGGTTTCAATTGCCCACTGGCAAAGATTATCTAGAGCCCGATCAGTTTTCTCCTTTAAGCCCGTGATGGTTTTGCTTTTGCAGAGTAGAAACGTATCATCCGCATAGGCAACAATCTCGCAATCTTCAGGCAGATCTCTTTCGAAAATGGTGCCATATAATATATTCCAGAAACCTGGACCTGACTTTGAACCTTGTGGACAACCTTTGCCGATGCTCCTTTCTAAGTATAAACCAGGTTCGCTGATTATTGCTCTGCGATCTACAAAGTAAGACTTGGCTAACTTGATTAGATTGTCAGGACAATCTTTTTCAATCAGCCTGTGGATAATAAGCGGCCACCAGGCGTTGTCAAATGCCCCACTTATATCCAAGGCTATGGCTGAACAATAAAGCTTCGATCTTAATGCCTCCCTTATAAACCTGACCGCCTTTGAGATGGCCTGAACAGTTCCTGTGCCTCTTCTAAAGCCAAACTGATTTTGATTCACCAACTTGTTCCGATAAAAGTGATGGTCAATTCTCGAGATGAGAAGACAATCCAACACCTTTCCGGCCACTGGAAGCAAACTTATTGGTCTGAAATCTTTTATGGATAGCGCTGGTTTGTTGGGTTTAGGGATAATCTTTATTAGTTGTTCTTTCCAGCAGGACGGGAATATGGACTTGCTCAAACACTTGTTATAAAGATTAAGAAATGTGTTTGGTGCTGAGTTGAAGGCAGCCAATACTATGTCAGAGGTAATGCCATCCAGCCCAGGGGCTTTCTTCGAGCTCATACTTTGTATAACTCGTTTAATCTCAGACATAGTGAACGGTATATCGTCTTGCCCTCCTTGACCAGTTTCAGCAAGTAATCTGACAAACGTGTGTTGCTGAGTGTCCTCCTTCTTATCGTCCTGCGGAAAGAATGTCTCAAGAAGTTTGTGAGAGGTTTCAAAGATATCTAATGAATTATCCCCAACCTTAAGGCTACTCAGATAGCTTGTAGAGGTTTTTCTACCTCTAAGAACCTTGAAAACAGGGCCCCATGGGTTTTCGTGTGAAGATCGAGTGCAGAATTCTCGCCACTTGAGTTTCTTCGTCTCTAGAATTGCGTTTTTATATTCATTTGATAGACATTTGACAAGACTAGACAGACAAGACTAGACAGACAAGACTAGACAGACAAGACTAGACAGACAAGACTAGACAGACAAGACTAGACAGACAAGACTAGACAGACAAGACTAGACAGACAAGACTAGACAGACAAGACTAGACAGACAAGACTAGACAGACAAGACTAGACAGACAAGACTAGACAGACAAGACTAGACAGACAAGACTAGACAGACAAGACTAGACAGACAAGACTAGACAGACAAGACTAGACAGACAAGACTAGACAGACAAGACTAGACAGACAAGACTAGACAGACAAGACTAGACAGACAAGACTAGACAGACAAGACTAGACAGACAAGACTAGACAGACAAGACTAGACAGACAAGACTAGACAGACAAGACTAGACAGACAAGACTAGACAGACAAGACTAGACAGACAAGACTAGACAGACAAGACTAGACAGACAAGACTAGACAGACAAGACTAGACAGACAAGACTAGACAGACAAGACTAGACAGACAAGACTAGACAGACAAGACTAGACAGACAAGACTAGACAGACAAGACTAGACAGACAAGACTAGACAGACAAGACTAGACAGACAAGACTAGACAGACAAGACTAGACAGACAAGACTAGACAGACAAGACTAGACAGACAAGACTAGACAGACAAGACTAGACAGACAAGACTAGACAGACAAGACTAGACAGACAAGACTAGACAGACAAGACTAGACAGACAAGACTAGACAGACAAGACTAGACAGACAAGACTAGACAGACAAGACTAGACAGACAAGACTAGACAGACAAGACTAGACAGACAAGACTAGACAGACAAGACTAGACAGACAAGACTAGACAGACAAGACTAGACAGACAAGACTAGACAGACAAGACTAGACAGACAAGACTAGACAGACAAGACTAGACAGACAAGACTAGACAGACAAGACTAGACAGACAAGACTAGACAGACAAGACTAGACAGACAAGACTAGACAGACAAGACTAGACAGACAAGACTAGACAGACAAGACTAGACAGACAAGACTAGACAGACAAGACTAGACAGACAATACTAGACAGACAAGACTAGACAGACAAGACTAGACAGACAAGACTAGACAGACAAGACTAGACAGACAAGACTAGACAGACAAGACTAGACAGACAAGACTAGACAGACAAGACTAGACAGACAAGACTAGACAGACAAGACTAGACAGACAAGACTAGACAGACAAGACTAGACAGACAAGACTAGACAGATAAGACTAGACAGACAAGTCTAGACAGCTTATTTATTTGTTTACATAAGTTAACATAGGTATCTTATGTGGTCAGCACTCCGTCTGTAAGATACTATGCTGGGACTCTGTTACTAATCTTTGCAGTTATATTTTAATTTTCTTCGTCTATGTTATTATTTTTTAGTTCTATCCTCTTGTTGCATTTCTCTTTAATTTAGTTGCACATCTGTCGAAGGTTTACCACCATTTAATATTTTTAATAATATCATTAAGATGCTCTTCGTTGAGCGGTCAGGAGTCATTCTACGCTGGTGAATTTTATTCTTGTTTGCCTCCTCCATTCAAATTTTATGGGGCATTTAAAAAGGACGTGAGCCCAGTGTCTTCCTCTCCACATTCACACAGAGTTGATTGTTTTAGTCCAAATCGGTGGAGATAAACCTGGAAGTTACAATGCCCTTGTTATGAACTGCACTGCATGGTATGATAGGATGATGTCCATATCAATTCAGTTGCTGATGGATTTGTTAAATATTTTGGTCCATTGCCCGGTTTAAGCAATGTTCTTTCGTGATTGCCATTATTTCTGTATATATTTGCATATTCCGTATTTTTTACACTATTTTATTGCCTGCTCAGGCACTTTATTAAAACATATGCTGATTTCTTCATTTCCAGAGGCCTCCTTCATTTCCAGAGGCCTCCTTCCTCCTAGCCAGGCTATCCGCTTTTTCGACCAAGCCAGCATGCGCCTTGACCCAATGCAGTTGCAGTTTAACTTTACCGGAAACTTCCTTGAATAGCAGCAATGTTTCAACTAGTAATTTTGTTGAAAATTTAATGAATCGCAGAGCATCGAGAGCAGATCGACTGTTCGAGAGAGTCCAACATTTCTCCATATCAGAAGTTCTTTGACAAATGAATTGAAGGGCTCGATTAATTGCAACTACTTCTGCCTGAAAAATAGAGCAATATTCTGCTAATCTCAAGGTTTCGTGGTGTACCTCCTCGACGTCACGATGTAGGACAAAAGCTGCTCTTACGCCCGATTCAGCTTTTCAGCCATCTATGTAAAGTGTAAAGCAATGTGTGTTGTTGGTTGTTAAGTGGTATGTAATCGAGTTAATTGTAGCGGGTGACTTATTTGCTCTAGATGATGTTTATTTTCCATAAGTTCAGGGATTACGTCAAGTCCAGTAACTTAACTAATTTTGTTTCGTCCGCTGCTATGCTATTTAGGTACTGTGATACTTTGAGGCGTAGGTTGATTGGGAGAAGTCCCGATATGATGTAGGCGACCTCGGTTAATACAGTTCGGTAGGCTTTGGCGGCTCGTAAGGTGCAGCAACTTTACTCTTTCAAGTACGCCGCAGGACTTATGCCCGCTCCAGACTCTCGCGGAGTATTCTCGGCGAGGATCCTCGCCGAAGTTGTTCGAGGCGAGGAACTACACGGAGTAGGCATCCAAACTCTCGCCTTACTTCGCGAGGACCTCAGTACTCGCACCTCGTGTCCCTTTGACTCGGGCACGAAAAACCGCTTCATGAAGCGAAGTTAGCCAAGGCGAGGCGAGGAAGCACAAGGCGAGGCGAGTAACCTGACCACACTCTCGTTCCTCGCTCAACTCCGTGCTACTTCGCGAGAGTCTGGAGCGGGCATTACACCAAATCGAGGCGCCGTATGACATGTTTGGTTTAACTACGCCGCTGTAAATTTGTTTAAGTGTGGATTTCCCAAGTCTCCATTCTTTTCTTGCGACTAGCCCCAATCTTGAACTATACTGTTTGGACTTACCACAAGCGATTTGAATCTGCCGTTTAGACATCTGTCAATTGTGACTCCTAAATATTTAATGTTGTTCTTGTCCTGACATTTTATCTTTTCGCCTGCTAACGTCAAGGCTGGACTACGTTGTCAATAGTTTTTGCCATAGAAAATGACTTCACGTTCTTCCGTCGTAGAGTTGTTGAAATTTAGTTAGAAATTTAGCTTACAATCTATGGCTCATCCTCACAAAATTTCCAGCGTCTGATTTGTGAAACTTTTTAAGCCTGTAATGGTCTCACTCGATGTAAAAAGGATAGTGTCGTCAGCATAGGAAATAATTTTTGTGCCTTCTGGGAGATCCCTATCGAAGATGGAGTCATATAATAATTTCCAATAAGTGGGCCTTGAACGTGAGCCTTGTGCACATTTTTTCTTGACCTCTTGTTATGTTAATTAGATTATTTGGAGATTATTTGTAAACCATATGCTCGATTATAAGAGGCCTTATCGAACCAGACATTTTCGAACACCCTACTTATATCTAGCGAAGATATGGCGCAATAACTTATGTTTGCGATGTTTTCCTCGCAGGTCTTATTAACCATCGAAATTGCGTCGGTCGTAGCCGCCCTCTTGCGAAAGCCAAATTGGACAAGACTAGACAGGCAAGATTAGGCACACAAGAGTAGACAGACAAGGCAAGTATAAAAGATATATGATACAGGCAGCGTAGGCATCTTTGAGAAAAGGATGACCTGGACACAACCGTTTCTAAAAAAATTGTTTCGCCGTGACGCTTCTAGAAGCTTTTGCCTACTGCCTTTCTTGCCTACTTTGTTGTTTTATTTACAGCGCGAAATTTTGTTTTTGGAACGAAGTTCCTTTAGGGAGGTCTCGGTATGAGTGATTCGGCAGTAAACGTTGTACCCCGTGACAAGTTATACGCCTTTCTCTTTCTCTCAGTGTATATTTATATAACGCGCGCTCTCTTTTCCTTCTCTTTCTCTCAGGGTATATTTCTATCTCTCTTGCAGTCACAAACTGACAGGCGAGCCTGTTCGGTTTAGGCCGGGCGCATACGTACGGTTTCCGGATTCGGTTTCCTGGTCAGGATTCCTGATTCGGAGACCGGAATGCTTGCCTTACATAAAAAATATTCAACTGGGCGCACACGTTAGTACATTTTCCGAACGGAAAAAGAACCTGACGTTCGTTTCGGAAACAAACCGTGCGTTCGGATCATTCAGAACGGAAAAAATTGAATGACGTCATTCCGAATGCAGCATACATTTTTTATAAACCGCCGCACACGAACGGAAATTTACGTTCGGAACTTTTCTTCCGTATCTAAACATAACCTCATGCAAGTATTTTGTTTTTTATTTTTCTCTTTTATGCCATTGTGAAGTTCATCAAAGGATTTCATTGATTGAAATTAATTCGTCGTCGTCCATATTGAACGTGCTTTTACAAAAGCGTATCTCTACCTACTGGTAGTGTAAATTCCTAAGACAAAAAAACGAACGTCAGCGCTAGTCTCGCGGAATTCCGAATCAGGAATCCGGATCAGGAAACCGAATCCGGAAACCGTGCGTATAAGGCCAGCCTTATAACATTATAAACGCATACGTTTTTTTTTATTTGTGAAACTTGAATACTGAAAATTGATAACTCAGCTTTGGCATGGACAGATGTCAAACGCTTTCTCTTGTCCCACCAAAATGAGCGCATTGAAAAGAACATATGGATTCCATTAACTTCCACAATTCAGAATATTCTCTTTTTTTAGAATTAGCATTTACAATTGCCGATTACTTCATTCACTTTTTTATTCTTCGATGAAATAATAATTCATGAAATATCCTCATGAAATATCTGCATATTATCACCTTGTGATATCATGTCCAAGTTTAAATAAACGCTAATTTCAATACAGTTTTCAATACCGAGAGCACATTGTTTTATATTAAATCCATTAACATATCTACTTCCAAACGTATTTCCAAAATTATACCAATCATTTAAATATTTCAACAATCTAGTTCCAATAGAGGTACTCGGTGTCCGCTTCATTTTTCAATGCTGTTTTATCAGATCTAGACAGATGCGCTAATGATTGATTGATGATATAAATGCTTCTATATATTTTTTTAGTTTAATAATTTTATATAGTATATCTATAACTTCATTATGTATTTAAAATTAATTTTTTTGGCGACAAATCTATGTGGCATGGTAGATCAATTTAGAGCAACCCCGGACATTTTTGGGCTTTACCAGGACACACGGATATACATCGTTAAACCTGGACTCTCATGGATGAGTGGCAGTACCGCATACAGGACATGAGACAGGATACACAAAATCAGTTATACAAAACTAGTTAAGCATGTCTATGCAGACAATAATAGAGATACATACAAAATAGATAATGAATATCAAATGAAATTATGTATTGTTCAATTTTGTAACATCGTCTAGTACAGTTATGTTTTTTCAAGGGCAGCAAGGCCTCCCATACAAAGTTTGACGCTTTTTAGTCAACATTAGACTCTGGTTAGATAACATAGAAATCGGAATCGAATTGGATTATCCATTTCTTTCATGATATTGTCCAATATTTTTACTTAAAATTTGATGAGGATGGGATGATGGGTGACGAACGAAATGAATGAAACGTTCTGCACTCGATGAAATTTGAAAATGAATTTTAATGAATACTAGAGAGGCGAGAGTAGACATTTAAGAACAGATTATTTTTATTTGCGTTTCAGTTTTAATTTTAATAGATTTTGTAAACTATATTTATATGTGAGATCGCTTAAGACAGTTTAGTCCAAAGAAAAGGAAATAAATGCGTAGGAAGCTCCTAAAGCACAAAAAGTGTTTATTTTTTTAAAAGTTCTCTTTTGGAATAAAGTCGGTTTAATATTTACCTACTTGTTCAATAAGTACAATAATTTCCGTTTGCAAATGAATATAAATTTGAATTTTTGGCAAAAACATATTAAGTACCTATTCATAAAACCTAATCTTGCGTGATTTGCAATTCCATTTAGTAGAAAGAGTACTAGACGAAAACTTTTGTGGAAGGAATTAGTTCTATATACTTGGCTCTTTTGTTAATAAATTTTTTATAATTGAGCCGTTTATTTTGAAAGTGGCCTAAGTCCATTTTTCAAAAATATTGAGTTAGCTACCTTAATAGTTAGATTTTTACTTGATCTTTTTATACTGAAGTAACTTGTTACTAATATATTTAAAATCATTAAGATCTTGTAACACCAAAATTTGCTGTGTTAATGAAGTGATGAAAAGGTTTATTTTGAAAGTGGCGAAGGCCCATTTGAGAGTTTCAAACGATGGAAAATATGCATTTAAAGTTTATGTGATCTCGTAAGCTCTATGTTTAATTATTAAATGAGCAGTTGAATTATCAATGTTCAATGAATTTATTATAAACAATTTAATTTCAAATTTCAGTTTCGTTTTGCAAATGGATTCATATAGGCATCTTGATATACCATTGTAATTTTCAGTAATTCGTTAATAATTTGTTTGTAACAAATTAAATTGCAAAAAAAACTGTATGAGAATATGAATATATTAAAATATCCCAAGAGAAAACTTATGAATCTTCGAATATGAATTTCACTGTGAAAATAAAAAAACTACAAAAAATTACGAGACCACTCACAAACCTCAAATACAAGAATTTTGGTATACCACATTTGTATACCACATTGTATACCACCTGCCCACAATAATTATTTTTTACTTCTACCGCATGCACAAACTGGACAAGACTGAATAATAATTAATAAAACAATATATATATTCATGTAAAAATAATTTAACAACTGTTATTTATCATTCATGATTTTATAAGATAAAAGTGTAAGTATTACGTAATATACTAATACATTTATCTTTATTTCAAGGAAAATTTATTTTATGTATGGATGGACTTGTGATTTCTTAAAAATTGGAAACGTAATTTCATTGATTTTGAAAGTGGCCCAAGTCCATTTACAGCCATGAAAAGCATATTATTTCTTAAATAAAGTTAAATATGCTAATTGGGGTGATAAATTTGACTCCCGTAGAAACACCAAAACATTATTCTACTATGTTATCTACTACCCATATTTGTTAAATTTATCCAACGCAAACCCTTTAATATCTCGATTCGAACATAAATGGAGTTAGGTCACTTTCAAAATAAACGGCTCAATTATCTATATTACCAAATTAAAAAAAAACAATAATCTACTAAGAGTCTCATTTATTTATTTTCTAAAGTTAACAACTGAGAAACTAACGACAAGTTGGCAAACAATTGTCTGAAACCTTCCAGCATGACCGATACATTGAGCCGACATTCTAATTCTCTTCACAGTTCACTGCTTTAGATTCAGATGTCACAACATGGAGTGACTTTACTGTCTCCTTAAACTTTACGGACTTTGCATACACACAATTATCTAGAGTATTCCTTTGTTCCTAGACCACTAAGATTATATTGATTTATATACAGTACACAGAGTAGACAAGCAAAAGTAGGTAGTTAAGATTAATCTATATAAAATTTAAAGATTCAGCTGTAGGCACTAGGTGAATCATATAAAATAAATATAATAATAAATAATAATAATAAATAAATATTACACGCCTAGTGTCTATTATTTATTATTACTAATCTATTTACTAAAGATTTATAAACAAGACTATAAACTCAGACAGGACAATAAAATAAGGATGAGAAATGGAAATGATTTTTGTTTATTAATTTGAATCAATTTAAGGCACAGTGTTGTATAAAAATCTGTGAAATTTCAATCTAGTTTCAAATTTGATTTAGTTTGAAATATTTAGTAATTTAGTGAATGTGTGGTGCACTTTGTGTGAAACACATTATGTACGTTTCCCCATGGAAATTTCGTCCCCCAAGTGTTAATTCTATTTGAAGTTGCTTTGTTGGAAAAGTTGGCACTTTCATCCACAACAAGCTCGTTTTCTACATAAATTGTTCAAGACTGACCCACATAGTCCACAATTTATACCACCTAAACCGCTAGAAACTGCAGATGTAACAAGATTTTTAACAATTTATTGCTTGGTCTATTTAATTTAAAAATGGATTTTTTTTGTTAGTATAGTAGTATTTTGTTAATATAAAGGTTTTTAGGGGTGGTAATATAAAGGGATGGTGGTAATATTAGGGAGGTAATATAAAGAAAACATTTGCAAAAGAGTTAATTGTTTTAGCCTTAAATACTACGAAAATAAAAATACTTATGTGATTTGTTTCATGTGATCATCAAACAAATGAGATTATGATCACATGAAACAAATGACATAATTAGATTTATTCAAATAATTTAAAATCTGTAACACTGGAAAAATAATTTTTTTAAATATTTTGTGATTTTATAAAAATCAAATTTGTCCTTAAATCCGTTCAGTGATTATTGAAAATTCATTCCAAAGGTTTTATGTGTGCGACTACAATACCTCCTCCGCCTTTGTTATTTCATTCTTTTAGAAATTTCAGTTAGCTGCTAACTTAGGGAAAGAATTAATTCTTTTATTAGGTTTTTGTTGCGATATTGCAAATAAACTGAATATGTTTGTCTAAAAGCCTAATAATCATAAAAAACATAATAAGTATTATTGAAATTTTTCAAAATTTTCATTTAAAACAGTCAAAGAGATCGAAAACTTTTGTATACTCGCCGTGTGCAGGCTGACTGTTTTAGTAAAAATGAAACTGATTAGCTCTAATACCGTTTTATTCATTTCAATCAAATTACCTACACCGTGAGTAAACAAGTTATACTCTGTAACATTAAAAACGCAACACTAAGAAGGGGCAGGAATTTTTGGACCAAACTTTGCAGAAATGTTTAACGTGTCAAAAGTAGTAACTGATTCAAATTTCATTCAAAATAATCCACGTTTTACGTATTTCAATCGAAATTATCGGGTGAGATTAAATATATATATAGTATTAAGTATGAATATTTTTGTGAGATAAAGTTGATTTCGATATTATTTTTGGTTGCAATTCATTTCTCGTTGAGATCTTCTTTTGCGATTGTATCTACAGTACGGCAACGTGAAAATTATCGACAACTGAGTGAATAAGGCAGAGGTCGCATTATTGGTTTACAAGGTTGTTTTTCATGCAGATACATTGCTAATCATCTTAACCGTAACCAATTCTCTGTAGTACGCTGTTATCAAGCATGGTCTAGAGAAGGTCAAGAACGTCGTAGAAGAGGAAGTGGTTGGCCAAGATTTACAAATGTGGTCTAGGACCACCATCTTCGATTAATGGCATTACGAGACCGATTATCGAGTACAAGATCAATATCCGATCAATGGTTTGGAAATAAAGGACGTCCTATAACCCTTCGTACAGTTTACCCACGTATTAGAGCTTTTGGCTTGCAGTCCTATCGACCACATCTTGTGCTTCCGGTGACGGCTCGTCATCCACTGCAATGTTTGGAGTGGTGTACCTTGCTATTGGATTGGGATGTGGAATGGCATAGGGTGGTCTTCAGTGACGAATCCCGATTCTGCTTGGGAATTGTACGATGGTCGAATGAGGGTCAGACGTAGACCTAGAGAACGTCGCCATGTGCAGTTTTCTGTCGAGCGGCATCTGCACCACACAGTGAGGGTTATGGTATAGAGTGCTATTGTTTATAGAGACAGGTCCCAGTTAGTATTCGTTCAAGGTAATATGAATGCCCAGAGATATGTTGTTGAAGTGGTAAAACGCTACATCCTTCCATTCCTGCAAGGAGCTGGAGGACCCGATTTTTCAAGAAGCTAACGTCAATATCTTGTCGTGACCACCCAGATCTCCCGACCTTTCGCCCATCTAACAAGTGTGGCACATGAAGGGTAAAAGACTCAAGCAATTAGCCCATCCTGCACAGACACTAGAAGCTCTCGGGCATGAACTACAGATTGCCCGGGATGCAATATCTCAGGGAGAAATCGACAATCTGGTGGAATCCATGCCCAGAAAGGTGCGGAAGTGTGAAACTAATGGGGGTGGTCCAACACATTATTAATAAAAAATGCCTTTATCTTTGGTTTAATTTCTTTGAAATTTTAATTAATAACACCTTTGACTGGTAAAACATTTGGGCCAAGTTTAGACTAACAAATTCCTACCGCTTCTTACATTTTTCTTGGTCTTGCATTTTTATGTCATAGAGCAGGGGTTGGCAACTTATAACCCGCGGGTCACAGAGTGACCCATTTGATAATTTCAAGTAACCCACTTTAGATCCGAAAATAAAGTTTTGTTCTTAATTTTATCAAAGTTGTAGTCTAATATGTACTTCATTATTTTAATAATCATTGAATATAAGCACATCCAGAAAATCTACGCTCGTCCATTATAGAACGCAGATAAGGTAAACTATGTAACTACAGGATGGTTCGACAACTTCATTACATAGGCAACTAAATTCGGAATGTTGACAAACTAGAAAAAATGAAACATCAGTAAGATTTGCATCTATTTAATGATGCAAATAAATTTTTTTTTTTTGAAAGAATCAAAGATATGCTATTATCAACAAGAACAGTTCAGCGTCACGTTATGTACAGGTCAAAAATGAATTGTTATCTAGCTACGTAATTAGCAGATTCAAATAATCAGAGACAACCAAACCTGCGAACTAAATAGACGAGATATACCCTGGGATGGGCGGCATACGGAAAAATGAAGAACATCCTTAAAGGAAATATCCCAATTCGCTTGAAACGAAAAGCATTTAACAAATGTGTATTACCGGTTCTGTGAAAAACCTATGCCTCAGAGACCCTAACTTTAACGAAGAAATCCGCAGAAAAACTAAGAGTAACAAAAAGGCGAATGGAGAGATCGATGCTTGGCCTGACCTCGAGTAAGAAATGAAGAGATACGCCGATGTATTGGAGTAGATGATATTATACAACGAATCACTGTACGGAAATAGAAATGAGCTGGGCACATTGCTAGAATGTAGGACGGGTGATGGACCAAAAAACTGTTGAAATGGAGACCAAGAGCTGACAAGCGTAGCCGAAGCAAACCTCCCACTCGCTGGACGGATGACCTAAAGAGGATAGCGACAAACTGGTTTGCAACAGCCAGGGACAGATAGAACTGGGGACGTTTGGAGGAAGCCTATATCCAACAATGGACGTGAAAGGGGTTGCATGATGATGATACGTAATTAGCATTGCAGTTGACGAAAGAGCCTATATAATTAGTATGGGTTGGTTTGCAATTATTGTAAGATTTGCATCAATAAATAGTTCGAATGTAATTTAAGAACTGTGCGCACTACTTCAATGAACGAAACGACCAAAGGCACTGATATTTTTCGTCATGTACAAGAATTTACAAATTTCAAAAATGGACAAGAATTGGATTTAAGAAGTAAATTATTTTCCGTAATAACTGATTGTGCTCCATGTATGAAAGGAAAAACTGTTGAATTTGTAAAACTAATGGAAAATTGTCCGCTCAATTTTATCGTTCCAAGGTATCGTAATAGTTATCAAAATGATGAAAATTTATTTGCAGACGACATCCAGGCAAAAAATTAAGGATGTAATGGAAAAAGCTGTTAAGATCATAAACATTATAATAGCCTGTTCAACATTAATACGCAGGCGCTTCAAAGCTTTTCTGTAGGAAATTCAATCAAAACATGGAGATTTTCTGTTACATTCTGAAATTCGATGGTTAATAGATTTGTAGAGTGTTTTGATGACATACAAATATTTCTTCACGAAATCAGTGAAAATGATGTGACAAACAATGGTTTTTAAGGCTTTGTTTCTTAACAGACATAACAAACCTTTATAATGATTTCAACGTACGACACCAAGGAAATAAAAGTGTGGTACTTTTTTGAAAATATATGAGGAATGGAAAAGTATTACTTTGAAATTAATATTATTTGAAACTGACATAAAAATTTAAAAAGACATTTCCTTCCCTCATCACGCTAGACGTGAGAAACGCCTTGAAGTCCGGGCGGCACTTAATGACTGAAATATCTGGAAAAGGCCTGTGTCCATATCTACAAAGGATGATAAGGAGCTACCGTATCATATGCGAAATAGAAAACGATGCAAGAGAATACAGCGTCACCAGTGGGGTCCCTCAGGGATCGGTCCGAGGTCCCACACTTTGGAACGTGATCAAAACGTACGACAGAGTACTTAAAATGATTCAACCCGAAGGAGTAACCATTATCGGATTTGAAGATTGCCTAGCAATAGTCGTAACAGCAAAGATAGAAAAGAGCCTGATGCAGAAAGCAAATATAAAAAGAGAAGATATCGAAATTGTCGTCAAAAGTTTTATGAAGTATGGCGAAATTTATAATAAAGCCCAACGAAATAGAAGAAAATGTTTTAAACGTGCAGTATTTTCAACAACTAAAAATTGACAATTATACAGTATACAGTATACAAATCTTTGATTTTAAAAGTCCAACGTAAAGTACGGATAAATTCAAGAAATTTCGCAAAAGATATGGAATGTTATACAACGTGTTGTCAACGTGGTGTCGACGCAAAAGTTTTCAAAAAATTTGCCATTTTGTGCATATTCGGTTCAACTTATAAATGTAAGCAAATATTTTCAAGGCAGTCCAAAATGATGCTGGGATCTTTTAACCAGAATAGAACAAAAGCTTGCCTGAAATTAAGCAGGAACAAGCTTAGAATTCTGACAGGAGTCCTGACGGGACACTGCAAACTTAGGAAACATCTCAAGGCCCTAGGCCTAGGGGAGGATGATCGATGCAGATTCTGTAATTCAGCAGAGGAAACCCCCATACATCTGCTCAAAGACTGCGGAGTATTACTCCACAAGAGACAGATGTACTTCGGGGCTCACTGCTTAAACACAGAGGAGCTGCATGCCTTGAATCCCACCCAGATCCTGAAATTCCTAAAGGAATCAGAATTAGAGGAGGGGCTCCAAATGGGTAAGTACAAATATTTTTACAACTGAAATTTATTTTAAGCAAGGACAGGAACAGGTTAACTACCGAAAATTCGGATGCTTGCATTGGTGTTAAAACGACTTAGTATAAACAGATTTGATTAAATTGACGTCACAAATTCAACGCCAGGAGAGCCATTGATATCGAAGAGAACGTTTATAAATAAAGTTCATTCAACTATGTTTGTTTTTATTATATTAGAATTAGAATTTCTGTTAAAAGTTCAAAAACGTATTGTAATTATTTTCTTAATAAAACATATCTTATTATTCACAAAACGACTGTTGCGACTGCCGAAAATTGTTTAACAATCTAAAAATAAGTACGAGCATAAACAAGTTTGATGTACAACTGATTGACAATTAAATAAGTCAATAACAAATTAAATTTTATCTAAAGGTCATTTAATACTGATTTCTCAATATAAATACTCAATAGACAGCATAGATAAATGGCGCAGCTAGATAAACTAATGCTTGTGCATGTCAATAGGTTGGAACATATACAGGTAGACAGACAAAACTATACTGTCGACACTAAATACCCTAGACTGGGTTAGATCAACACTAGACAGATTTACTTCCACATACAAAAATATTAGATAGAAAAGATTTTAAAGACAAGTCACAACTAGACTAGGAAGGGCAGAGTAGGATATAGGTAGACATGACTGGACAGACAAGACTTTACAATGATGACATGGCTTGGCCTAAGGCTAAACTGGTCTGTTTTAGTTTAGAGGGTGAAATAACATGATGCATGAATTAATTTAGGTTAATATTTTTTACCTTAATTCTTATGGTGTTTATTGATTTAGAGCAGGGCTTCTTAAACGTTGTTCATTCAGGACCCCATTTATGATTGTGATCGTAACCCAAAAAATACAAATTAAAGATAAATACATGCAGAAGTAAGATGGATATCAAGAGGTCAAAGTTTAAGAAGATTATTGTTATTAAAAGACGAAATAGAAATATTATTAATCATACAAAAATGTGATCTTGCTACTTTTTTCAAAATGACTTATGGCTATTAAAGCTGTGTTATCTATCAGATATTTTTGAGAATTTATTCCGATTTTTCGCGGAAATAAAATTGTCGATCCTGGAAAACATTTCGAAAGAATTCTTTTCTACTCTACTATTCCATATGATCTTTTGGAATAGTTGATCTTTTTAATAAAACTCAATTTTATCATTCGAAGTAAATATATGATAATTTTTCCTTGAGGAGGCAAGTTGAGATCGTTTAATTTCTTAAAAATATCAGATAGATAACACAGATTGCATGGTTAAATCGTTCGATTAATAATATTTCGATTTCGTCCTGTCATAACAATAATCGTTTTAAACCTTGACCTCTTGAAATCCGTCTTACTTCCGCAGGTAATAAAAAAATTGTATAGTTAGAATTCGTATCCTTACAGATTTTTGAAAATAAGCGGCTCTTAATAACATTTTTCTATTTTTCGTCTGTAATGGATTCATAACAGCACTCATATGCGTGCGGTTATGGCTCGTCGAGTGCGACACATTTTCTTCAATTTGTATCGACAATTTTTTTATTTAGAAATGGTATAAAAGGGCGCAAAATAGTATAAAAAAACACGTTCATAAGACGTTTCTCGTCGTTTTCTAAACATGGACGCGTGCTGCAAAACCGCTATATATGAACTCGTTCTTTAATATACTATTGTAATCTTATCAACATCCTGAAGCACATCGTTCAATTCTGGTGCTAATTTTTTTGCTGCGATAATGAGCAACTTGAAAAAATGATTTAAACCCAATATTTTGACCTGTCATTGCTTTTGAAACATCCGTGCATACTGCACAGCAATATTTACATTCTAACCCTTCAGTTTTTAAAAATTCGTCAACTTTACAATATATCTCTTTTTCCGCCATTACCGCCAGAGTTCCGCAAACTCCTACAAATGTATTTATATATTTTACATTCAAACCTCGCGACCCCAAGAAGATTTCGCTAAGCGACCCCATTTAGGTTTGCGGCCCATAGTTTAAGAAGCCCCGATGAAGAGTATTGTATTTACAAATTTAGTGTATAGTATTTAATAGATTTATGTAATCTGGTTTAGCATATTTAGGTCTTGATTTCATTAAATTTGTCACCAATAAATGAGTTAGTTATTCTACTAAATAAGATTCAATTTTGATTGACTCGCCTAAACAGAAAAAAAAATTAGATAAATGAGGGATTCAATTATTCACTTACTTAGTCAATTGTTAATATATAGTAAAATTGATATTACCGTTATAAATACTATTCCAATTCTTTTTTGAGAAAACAGATTCATTTATAAAGTTTAATAACGAAACATCTATCGGTAATCACTGCAATTCTTCCGTTATTTGTTATATGAGCCTTGGCTAGCCCTTACTGACTTCAGAAAAAAATCTTATAGTATACTCAATTTAATATTGGTTAATGGTTAATAATTCTTGTGCCCGTTTCTCTTTTTTCTTGCATTGGACTTTGTTCTTAAGGCATGTAAAACAAACAAGGGCATAAAATGGGGTCTTCACAGCCGCTTTGAAGAATTGGCCTACGCGGATGATATCTGTGTGCTAGTGACACACAAGCCGACATGCGTGCTAAGCGAACAAGGGCTCAAGAGGGCAGCAAGCGAAGTTGGCCTAGAAATTAACTAGCTCTAAACGAAGGAAGTATAAATGCCGCAACCAGCAGCCCAAGTCAATTCACGAAGCGTTAATCTAAAGGACCTAGTTAGCACTGTTGATGAAAGTGGCGGCACAGAAAAAGATACTAAAGCAAGGGTAAGGAAAGCGGGTGCCGCATATGCACGTCTACGCCGCATGTACATATTTACCATATACAGCTAGAACACCAAGCTTAGAATTTTTATACCAAGGTTAAACTAGTCCGGTTCGTAACTTTCATTAACAAATGTCTAATCCGCACCCTGGTAATTTTCCGGCAAAACATAATCTCCTACGAAGAATTGCTAAAGCTGGCGAACCAAGAACCGCCAAAATTAAAAGTATTAATTGGAAATGGATATGGCATACTCTGCGGTGGGATAACAGCAACATCGCGCGAGTGACCTAAGACTAGAAGCCTTGTTGGCAGCCGAAAACGTGGTAGGCCAAAAACAACTTGGCCAAGAACCATCAGAAATGAGATGGAAGATGTAGGAAAAACGCGGAAGGAAGGCAATCAACAGGGTCAGATGCAAGGCTTTTGTCGGGGCTTTATGTTCCGCAAGGAATGTTGAAATAAAATATAATGTATGGTAATAATGAATCAACAAATATTTGTATGTGTTTTAGGTTTGGTGAGATTCACTTTTTCAATTGGCGAATGAAGAATTTAATTTGATTTGATGCATTAATTCCGTTAATTTACATCTAATTTTTTCTTCAATTACGTAATAATGTATTTACTATATTATACTATTAAGGAAAGTATATAAGCGTAAATATGTTTGGACATTTTATATGAAGGTTAGGGACATTTAAACCTATCCTCCGCCAATGTTAAAGTGGAGTCAAACTGCTTCTACGCCATACAATTTGGCTGGGAAAAATTGTCCCTATATTTCCCACGTCTATGAGTGTCTTTAGATGTTTAAATTTTCCCATGATCTGTGTATGAAATGCAGTCTATATAAATATATAAATATACATCTACAGTATGCAGAAACCCGTACGGACTTGTATAACTCTTGAAAATGACGAATGTCACCTGGCCGAAACGTCGAGAATCCGGTTCTTTTCAGAAACAACCCAAAACATCGATGCTAGATCAAAATGCTAGAGAAAACGAATCAATGTTATATACACCTGGTACTTTTTTACGCGACTTCGTTTCTTACAAATTCACTTTTATACGACTTCGAAAAACAAACGATTTTTACCGCTTTTAAGCAATTTTTCTATCGAATTCTCGATTTTTTTCTCTCTCGCACATTTCACACACTAGAGACTTCTGTTGCATAGAAGTGTATCAAACAACAGATTAGCAACAAGATAATATTGAAAAACACTTCAATATGTACATATGTACGCTAAGCTTGGTTACCACATGTGTTTGCCGGCATCTTTTCTCCAGCTGGCTTATAATATAAATTGAATTCCTGGTTTTTAGTGCTCATAAATTTAAACTGTCAGAATGGAAAATAATTTTAAAAAGAAAAGTAACAAAGGAAAAGGATTTTCTTTGGAAACAAAAATGAAGGTTTTAACACAACTAGACCAGGGATTAAGTGCAACTGATATTGGTTTTCAACTTGAACCGGAGAATCTACTCTGCGTATGATAGAGATGCAATAGGAAAATCGATAATTTGTGGTAAAAGTGTAAATGGAAAAACAACATCTTATTCAAGAAATCGTTACATGGAGAAAATGGAAGAGTTATTGGTACTTTAGATTGAGGATCTCAATCAGAAAAGAATTTCAGTGGATACAGCTACAATAAAACAAAAGGCGATTAGTATTTTTGATCGATTGTTACTTGACAAGCCAGCAACATCAAGTCAACAAAAAAGAAATTAATTTTCAGCTGGTGAAGGATTGTTTTCTAAATTTGCAGAGTGGCATAATTTTCATATTCTTAAACAGAAGGGCGAAATTGCGTCATATGATGATAAAGCTGCACGAGATCTCCTCCTAAATTGTTGAAGATCATACAGAAGGTGGTTACACATCAGACTATTTTTTCAATGCGGATGAGACCGGACATTTTTGGAAAAGATTATCAAGAACAAAGTATGTGTCAAGACAACAAAATATGTGGGAGGATTCAAAACCGTAAAAGACTGGATAACATTTCTACTTCGCAGCAATGCATCTAGTGATTGCATGATGAAACCATTACTAGTAAATGAAAACCTCAGACCGTGTGCCCTAAATGGCATAGATTTACAGAACTTACGTATGTATTGGAGGGCAAATAAGAAAGTATGGGTTACAGTTTCTGTTTTTTGAGATTAGTTTGATAAATGTTTCATACCATACCAAAAACCTATTTGGAAAGGAAGAACCTACACTTCAAAGTTATTCTCCTAGTTGACAACCAAGTAGTGATCGCATCAGCATACTTCCCTGGCGATGGTAACAGCATACCACCCATTGAAGTACAAAAGCTGGTGGAACACTGTATTAGGAGAAGGCTGCCACTCATCCTGGGATGTGACGCGAACGCACACAATGAGATGTGGGGCAGCACGGACACAAATAAGAGGGGTGAGTACCTTTTAGAATACCTCATTAAAGAGAACTTAATTGTGTACAACGTTGAGAACACACCAACATTTGTCACTAAAGTCAGAAATGAGGTACTGGATATTACGGTAGGTAGCGCTAACGTAAGTAAACTAATTAAAAAGTGGAGGGTTTCAAGTGAGCCCTCAATGTCAGATCATAGGATCATAGAGTTTGAGCTGGAAGGAGCGAGTGAGGAAAACACCCCCATTCGAAACCCCAGACAAACTGTGTGGCCTATGATTAGTTCCCAACTAAAAGAAAACCTAGAGCAGGTGACAGTGCGGGGTAGTATCAAACACTACACCGTGCTGGAGCAGGCTGTAGGAGAAATAAATGTAGCAATCACCACGGCATTTGAATCCAGCTGCCCGGTAAAAACCGTGAAGGAGCATAAGGACGAAAAATGGTGGAACAAAAATTTGTCTACATTAAGAGCAAAAGTACGTAGGCTTTTCAACAAAGCCAAGCAATACGGAAATTGGCTAGAATACTCTGAGGTGCTTACCACCTACAACAAAGAGATCAGAAGGGCAAAAAGGGAAAACTTTAGGACCTTCTGTGAAAACATAGAATCCACGCCGGTGGCAGCTAGACTGCACAAAGCACTAGCGAAGGATAGAGTGGAAATGACAACCACTCTCAAGAAACCGGATGGGACCTTCACGGAGGATGAAGAGCAAAGAGCTCTCCTCCTACTAGAAACCCATTTTCCGGGATGTAGAGGATACAGGGAGACCGAGGGCTTGATGCAACCACGGAAACCAAGTCGGGCCGACTGGAAGAGGGCAGCGTCCATCTGTACGGAAAACCGAATCAGATGGGCTATCGGCACTTTCCAGCCTTTTAAGGCCCCAGGAGTGGACGGACTAGTTCCTGCCTTCCTACAAAAGGGAGAGAGAGAACTAATGCCGTATCTTCTAAATATCTTTAGAAGTAGCTTAGCGCTCGGATATATACCGGAGCTATGGAGAAGGGCTAAGGTGGTATTTATACCGAAGGTGGGGAAGAAAGACACCACTCAACCGAAGTCATTTACACCCATTAGTCTAACATCTTTTATGTTAAAGACAATGGAGAAGGTGATTGATAATTACCTTAGGACTATAGTGCTGGTAGGTACACCACTACACAGGAGTCAGCATGCTTACAGAGCAGGGAAATCCACAGAAACCGCCCTGTATCAGCTGACAAACGAAATAGAAACAGCACTAGAGATAAAGGAAGTAGCGATATGTGCCTTCTTGGATATAGAGGGAGCTTTTGACAACACCTCACAAGAGGCTGCCAGGGCGGCCCTCGAAAGAAGGAATATCGACAGCACTATCTCAAAGTGGATGGGAGAAATGCTGAGAACTAGAACGGCGGAGACACAAGTGGGAAAAGACACCATTAAGATCTCCACAACTCGAGGGTGCCCACAGGGAGGTGTACTATCACCGCTAATGTGGAGCCTGGTAGTTGATGAACTACTGGTTAGGCTAAACGACCTAGACATCAAATGTCAAGGTTACGCCGATGACATAGTCATAATGGCCAGAGGAAAATTTGAGGGAACGCTCTGTGAAATTGTTCAGAGAGGCCTCAAAGTAAGTAGTAGATGGTGTCAAACAGTGGGATTAAGACTCAACCCGAGCAAAACCACGGTGATACCATTTACTAGAAGGAGAAAACTAAACTGCCTACATCCCATACTCATAGATGGGAAGGCAGTAGAATACCAACAGGAGATAAGGTATATGGGTATCACACTAGATAGCAAACTCCTATGGAATAGACACGCTGAGGCAGTGGTAGGTAAAGCCAAACGCGCCCTAATGGTGTGCAGAAATCTGGCAGGAAAAACGTGGGGTTGCAACCCCACTATCCTGCGATGGATGTACACCATGATAGTGAGACCTGCAATCACTTATGGGGCGGTTGCGTGGGGAAGTAGAATCAAGCTGGCCTCTATGAGGAAACAGCTTGAGAAGATTCAAAGACTGGCGTGTGTTTGCATCACGGGGGCGATGGGGTCGTGTCCGACAGCAGCATTGGAGCTGCTGCTGGATCTGACTCCGCTGCACCTCGTGGTGGAGAGCGCCGCCAGATCAGCGATCGTAAGGTTCAGCAAGGAAGGAATGGGCAGAGGCAAAATAATGGGGAGCAGAGACCGAAACAGCCTCGCTGCCAAGATCCCCTGGCTGGAAGTACCAAAAGACGAAATGGTATGCAAATACCACTTCGAGAAAAACTACACAGCAATGTGTAGTAGTAAAGCCGATTGGAGCGACGAATCCTCAGCATACCACATAGAGCAAAATGTCATCAAGTGGTATACAGATGGTTCGAAGACAAAGGAAGGCACTGGTGCAGGAGTGTTTGGACCTCGTACCAGATACTCCGAATCCATGGGAACATCCCCAAGTATCTTCCAAGCAGAGGTACACGCAATCGAAAGATGTGCACAGTTTAACCTCGACAGGAAGTACCGCAAAAAACGAATTGCTATCCTGTCAGATAGCCAAGCAGCCATCAAGGCCATTAGCTCATACACCATCAGATCCAAACTGGTATGGGACTGTGTGGGGAAGCTGAACAAGCTTGGCAGGAATAATAAAGTAACGCTATACTGGGTACCAGGACACACTGGTATAGACGGAAACGAAGAAGCCGATCACCTAGCAAACAAGGGATCCAGTAGCCCCTTTATAGGTCCGGAACCCTCTTGCGGTATGAGCGTGAACACCATCCGCAAAAGTTTAGATGAAGAAATAAGAAGAAAATGGATGAAAACCTGGGAAGAACTTCCAGGGCTAAGGCAATCCAAAGTGATGCTGGGATCTTTTAACCAGAAGAGAACTAAAGCTTGCCTGAAACTAAGCAGGAACAAGCTCAGAATTCTGACAGGAGCCCTGACGGGACACTGCAGACTTAGGAAACATCTCAAGGCCCTAGGCCTAGAGGAGGATGATGGATGCAGATTATGTGGCTCAGCAGAGGAAACCCCCATACATCTGTTCAAAGACTGCGGAGCATTACTCCGCAAGAGACAGATGTACCTTGGGGATCACTGCTTGAACACAGAGGAGCTAAAGGCCTTGAATCCCACCCAGATCCTGAGATTCCTAAAGGAATCAGGATTAGAGGAGGCGCTCTAAATGGGTAAGTACACCAACACTTGGAGGAGGAGGGTGGGGTACAATAGATCTATAAAGGTCGCAGTACAAGTCGTCACCACCATATCTACAATCTACAATCTAGTTGACAACGCACCTAGTCTCCCGCAAATAAAGCATGGTGATGTGGAAGTTATGTTTCTACCTCGGAATACTACATCGATTATTCAACCAATGGACGAAGGCATTATTGCTACTTTTAAGATTTATTTTAATAAACTTCAAATTTTTACTTTTATCTCAAGAAAAGTTTTCAGTATATTTTCAGAATGCTAGAGAGAAACAGCGGATTGAGTTTCACCGACGAGACGCTTGCAAATCGTTTTCTATCAAACATTGAATCTTATACTTACCCTTAGCGATTTCTGAAATAAGACTCTAAACCCAAGCCGGAAATCTCTTTGGCCACAGTGTGTGAGAAGGGAAATAGAAACAACAGATTATGCAACAGATTATTCTGAAATAATTAATTTAGCACGTTCTGTAGATGCAGAAGAATATTTGAATATTAAAAGAGAAGATGTTGACAACATTCTTTACAACCAAGTGCTAGCTGCTGGAGACTGAATTGAAATCGTTGCAGTTCGAATTCAGTCAGATGATAGCAGTGGTAATGAGGTAGTGGAACAGTCAATGGAATCCAAAGCTATAAATGAAGGATTGGCAATTGCCACGCACTTGGACAACGATTTTGTCACAATTGATCCCGATTCACAACGAGTACGCAAATTTCAGAAGGTTCATTGTATTATCACTATAATACAATGCTACAAATGGTACTATTTAATCTCCACACCACTGATAAAAATAAATTTCCTGAAAATTTTATTTCATTATTATTACAGGTTAATTATACTATACGTCTCTTTCTCAATGATAATTTATAGTAATGCTCCTCATTGCTTACATTTCACACTTTTTAAAGTATGAAATTTGGCGCCTAGACTGGTGTGGACGGCGCACGGCCGGCCCTGTACATATGTGTATACATGTCATAATTGTCCGTTGTGTTTGACGTTTCACACGTACTGAGTAAGTGTAAAAAACTACCAAATCTAAATAAGAATAAAAGGTTTATCATGTCAGGAGATAAGAATAAGAGAAAATCATGTTCACAATCACGAAAAGAGATAGGAAGAAACCAAAAACGTATGAAAGACTGGAAAAAATTGAAAAACAGATCGACAACCTCAAAAACATCGTTTGTAAACTGGCAGAAATAAATAAAACCACTGATAAAAATCAGAATGGAAATGCCGGCATCACATAAAAAGTATTTAGCCTTCTTACGAGGCACTTAAAAAATGATTAAGTGTGGACTCATTCACACTTAAATATGTTTTTTATTTTTTCTTTGTACAAAAGCAACAAACTGTCTATATGACAAACTATCTATATGACAAACTGTTTACATGACAAACTGTCAAAACGACAAACTGTATAACAAAAAAGATATATGAGTTTCCGTACGAAACATTATCCCTTAAAAAGTATTTAGCCTTCATACGAGACACTTACTTAAAAAATGCTTAAGTGTGTTGATTCATTCACACATAAGAATGTTTTTGCATGAAAACAACATGTATAAAAACTGTCTATATGACAAATTGACCAGACGACAAATTGTTTATACGACCAACTGTCTGTATAATAAAGATATATGAGTTTCCACAAGAAACCAGTATCATATAAAAAGTATTTAATCTCCATACGAGACACTTACTTAACAAATGTTTAAGTGTGTTGATTCATTCGCACTTAAGTATGTTTTTGCACAAGAACAACATGCACAAAAACTATCTATATGACAAATTGTTCAGACGACATACTGTTTATACGACAAACTGTCTGTATAAGAATGATATATGAGTTTCCACACGAAACCGATATCACATAAAAAGTATTTAGTCTCCATACGAGACATTCACTTAAAAAATGCTTAAGTGTGGTGATTCATTCACACTTAAGTATGTTTTTGTACAAGAACTGTCTACATAACAAACTGTCTATACGACAAACTGTCTATATGACAAACTGTCTGTACAACAAAAAGATATATGAGTTTCCATATGAAACCAGTATCACATAGAGAGAATTTAGCCTCTATACGGTACACTTACTTAAAAAATACTTAAGTGTGGTGATTCATTCATACTTAACTATATTTTTGTACAAAAACTGTCTATATGGCAAACTGCCCATTCGACAAACTGTCTATATGACAAACTGTTTATACAACAAACTGTTTATACGACTGATTGTCTGTACAACAAAAAAGATATATGAGTTTCCATATGAAACCGGTATCACATAAAAAGTATTTAACCTCCATTTGATATATATATATATATATATATATATATATATATATATATATATATATATATATATATATATATATATATATATATATTTACATAAAAAATGTGCACGTTAAAATACATTGAACTGCAGAAAGCTTTATCCGGGCCGAAAATAAGCAATGAAAAGCTTATCACTGACTACACGGAACCAGTTTAAAAATATATAGGGTCAACGAACAACATGAATGAATCTGATGAATCTTTAAGTGATATTGTACCACCAAGAAAGAAGGTGCAAGAGCTGTTAAATTCCGATGGGGATTAAACAAAACATTTTAATAATTGTTTTTACATTTTTTAAGTCTTAAAATGTTTATATGTAACTTTTTGGAGAATTTGAAGAATTTCTATTTTATCTTTTCGTTAAGAATGAAACTAATTTTTGACTCTGCACTGCTTTTCTTACAGAGGAAATTTTATTTCATTTTTTGATGAGAATGTAAGTTTCTAAAGTATTTTTATTAAAGAATCATTTTTATTTTATCTTGATATTTTCATTTTTGTGCTCTTCACAGATTTTAAAATTACTATCGGAAGCAATGTATCAAATGTGCATAAACCCGATGTAGTTTGTACACGAACATAAGGTTTTACGCGATTATTTCAATCACAGGAACCGATGCATCATTTCCCACTAGGTGCAGAATCCCTGAGAAAACAATCAATACGTATGTTATCTTTATGCCACGTCTATAAAGAATTCGTAACGATAACCTAATTTAAAAAAAAGTAAATAAAACGAGATATGAAGGTAAATTGCCGTTAACTTGATAACATTGGATAATTCTAAAATAAAACGGAGCGTTTTAATTTTAAGGGAATAAGCTCCAGGAATTTATTATTTCATCTGTCCGTATTATGATCCGAAACCTAATAAATGTTGGCAATAAAACCTTCCAAGTCATTTCAAATGGAACTGATTACACGATATCGCATCCGTTCTCTAATTCCATTAGGTTTTATCAAGATTTTACTAACAATTTTCTAATTTTAATTCACTGCATAAGTTTATTAAAGCCAAGAATAAATTATCCTCTATGACATCTCTTGGCAACTCTTGCCTAAAGAGTCCATTAGAGACAAAATATTTAAGAGGCAGGACAAACAGGCGAGTCTAGGTAGACAAAACTAAACATAGAGTATTGGACCTCTGTATTTAGTTTTGTCTACCTAGATTCGTCTGTTTGTCCTGCCTTTCTAATATTGTGTCTCTAGTATTGTCTGTTTAGTCTTGTCTATTTACCCTTAAAAGTATAATTTTATCTGTTCAGTATAATCTGCACGGCCTGTTTTGTCCTTGCTGCCTAGACAAATTGAATTAAAATTTATTGAAGCTCGAAATATATAACTGAGTGTAGAGAGATATCAAATGCCTCTATCTGCATAGCCTTAAATGTTTAATAATTGTATTTTCTTCGCAATAAATTTACATAAATTTGATTTTGATTATCGTGTTTAGTGGTATATTTCGCTTTGTAACGTAATAACTTTGCATGTACCGTTTTCATTTTGTTGGATCTTGTTTATTAAATAAATCCTTCGTATCTCCATTTTATTTAATAGCATTACCTAGGGAAATGTCTCCACTCCACATTTTCAACATACCGTTACATAACGCGGGTTCCACACTCCACATGTAAATCTTGAGCATATTACATGCAGTTTATTACATACTTATATTTTTTTTTCCACCACACTTACATATATTATAAAATTTATTTCCCAAAAACCCATCCTGTTCAGTTTTATATATCTAATGTATCTAATATTGTCTGCTTATCGTTAGTCTGATTATAAGTTGTATGTATCTATTACCTGCTGTATAATAATTTTATTTTCAACAATTACAATTTAAATGAACATTTCCAAATTGTATGTTGAATTTGGGATTTTCATAAAAGGATGTTACAATCATTTGTAAATTAAACTTTTGTTTGAAGGTGGAAAAAATCTCTTCACAATCACGCGGCCACATTTAGATTTTAATTGCCGTACGCTGCATAGTTGCACGTAGTCATTATTTACGAGTTAATTGCCCGTGGCGATATTTTATATCCCAAAAAACATATATTCAAAAAGTAATTTATACTCGTATCACCGTATGCAAAAGCGTATTTCCCACGTGTAATTTCGTTTTCGGTCTTTTATTAAGTTTTTTTATAATATCTCCGTTTTATTATATGTTTTCCACTCGATTCATTGTAGAATTTATAAAATCATATGTGTATAGATTCGTGGTGTATGCAGAAAAATTGTGAAGATTGATGGTTTTTTTTTGCTGGGCGATCGTTAATAAGCCTATATATTGTGTTGGATAAGTCTAAGGGGGATGAATTATGACGGTGATAAGATTGCGCACAAGGTCGTAACCGGATGGGGTTAGTTTTCTACGAAATTTTTACAAGGCTTGTTGCTAATGGGCCGGAAATTTAAAGTGGCAACCTTTTTCAGCATCAGCAATAATTTTTTAGTGGCAGAAAATATTTTTGCAAATGGAAAATTGCTTCAATTGAAATATTATTCAGAGAAATTTTCTTTATTGACGCGAAAATTGTAATCATAGTAGAAAATAAATAACAAAGTGATTTTAACACCACTAGTTATGAATGCAGCCGATGATGATTAAAAAAACTGAAAGTATATAAAAGATGAAAGTATAAATGCAATGCGGAAATATTTAATGAAAATTAAAATATCAGCAGTTGAAGAGAAAAAAAGGCAAAGCTCTCAATAAAAAACGTTGATTGAAAAATACGGCACGATAAAGTAGATACATAGAATATCAAATACAAACACGACAAGATTGAGAAATTGGAATGTATCAGCGGTACACTAAAATGAAGCACACCAGCGTCTCTTAAACTGTTTTCTTCTGTTACACAAGATATTCGCCCCATTATAAATTCTCCTCGTCTATACTAGTTAGTAATTGAAATAATACCGATTATCGGGCCAAGAATACCGATTGATACCGGTATTGGGAGTTCTTTGAAAAGGTACAAAAGCACAATTAACATAAAATGTATAAACTATAAAAAAATATTGTTGTATATAATATCTATTAATAGCAAGAAAAAACAATAACTAATTTAATAACTACATATTTTTGAAATGTGTATTTAAAAAACATAATGCATCTATTGAACTGATATTAAGACTCGAACGTATTTTGAGGCTTTTAAATGTTCTTTCATCATTTACGCTGATTGGTGGTATTGTAAATAATGATCGATATACATCTTCCAAATATTTGCCTCGAAGTCCTTCATCTTCTAACAACTCGGTTTCACATCTGACTGTTTTAGATGAATTTACATTTTTTATTACTTTTGTATTATTGTTTGGAAAGCCATTCGATGAAACGTGAGTCCCAAAAGTCATGGAATCCACCCTTGCCATGAATTTGAAGAAGTAGGTCATTTCTTGATTCAGACAGATGAAATTAAACAAATTATCAAATGTCATTTTTAAGTACCTGTCAGTGGTCTTGAGGTTATGTCACACTGTTTTTAGTGTTAAGTTTTTTCAACAATTTCATTAGGCAAAAATAAAACGCCTTCTCATAAATTTAACACTGATTTATTTTATAGCGTTGTGAATTATAAAATTAACAAAGAAGAACAAACATTACAACAGATGTTGAATGTGTTGTCCATTTCCACGAATACACAAATTAATTCGCCGTTTTATGTTATCGAACACATTTTGTAATACGGTATTGTTTATCTCTTCACATTTTCTTATTACATTATTTTGCAGATCTTCTACAGTATGCACTAAACTGGAAAAAAAGTCCAGAGGAGTTAGATCACAAGAACGTGGTGGAAATCGGTCTTTGTTTATTAGCCTGTCGTCGAAGAATTCATGAAGATAATTTAATGTTTCACGGACAATGTGCGGTCTAGCAGAATCTTATTGGAAAAAGCCATTTTGGAGTTCATCATCATTTGTAGTTCTTCAATAAATTGTTGCAAAATGTAGGCTCTATAAGTGGCAGCGTTTAAATTACCATCGAAAAATATTGGACCGATAATTCAGCGTCTTGACATTGCTAACCAACAACAACTTTGATTAGATGCAGTGGGGTTTCTCTAAAAAAATATGGGTTGTCAACTCTCCACATGTGCATGTTTTGGGAATTAATGTATCCGTTTAGATGAAACCAGACTTCATCTGTTAAAAAAGCTAAATTTAATACTTACTCGTTCATATTTTCACTGAACCACAGAGAGCAGCCAACCAACAGCACCAACAGCAAGATTTGTATTATAATCGAGTGATAAAAGTTTTTGGTACATTTGCAACTTATATGGTTTCATGTGAATATCTTGACGAATAATCCTTTGAGTGGTAGTACGACTTAAATTCAACTGTTAGGAGACCTAGTCTCCTAATTGAAGTGATAGGTTCGTCTTGGACTGCACTTCTTCATTTGTTGTTAATGTTAGCAGTACTTTGAAAGCAATCAACTGAGTGTAATACCTGCCTTTTAAACTGATTCCTAATAAATACAGCCATAGGAAAACGTTGCCTAAATTCTTCATTGCACGAGTCGATACTGTATTCCCATTCACCATTTTCCAGGCGTCTACCATTACGAAAATAACTTTCGACAATAAAAGTTGTCTGCACTTTTGTAAACATTTTTAAATTAAATAAATTAAGTAAGTCCCGTAGAAATAAAATAAAACGGCGAATTAATTTGTGTATTCGTGAAAATGGACAACACATTCAACATCTGTTGTAATGTTTGTTTTTCTTTGTCAATGTTATAATTCACAATACTATAAAATAAATCAGTGTTAAATTTATGAGAAGGCGTTTTATTTATAACTAATGAAATTGTTGAAAATAACACTAAAAACAATGCGACATAACCTCAAGACCTCTGACAGCTACTTAAAAATGACATTTGATAATTTGTTTAACTTCTATGTGTCTGAATTAAGAAATGACCTACTTCTTCAAATTCATGACAAGAATGGCTTCCAAGACCTTTGGCACTCACGTTATTTATAGCAAATTGTCACACACCATCTTCAATAAATTCCTCTGGATGCGTTTGTGTTTGCTTTTCATCAAAGTTTTTGGGTAAATTTATTTATTTTTTCTTTTAAATTCATTTTAAATACCTTAGAACATTTTCTAGTTCAATGTGCCTTTCATCTATGCGAATTTGCTATGCATGTAGTAGCATGTAGTCAGACCAAGAGTTGGGATCGTTGGTACTACCACATCGATGATAAATTTTTCGAAAATTTATATATTGTTGGATATTGTTGCAATAATTATGTGTTTGTGTTCCTCAGTTATGATATTCGCGATTTTTGTGCACGCACTCTTGTACGAAAAATTCACCCCGAACTGCATGAGCCCTAAAAATGAGTCGATACTGATTTCAAACTTGCAGATTTTCCCCAAAGTCTGAAACTTAGTTTTATGCCGGAACCACAAGGTTTATAAAGCTAGCAACCCCACCTCTTCATAATTAAAATTTAATAAGACCAAAATTATGTGCTCTTTATGTGCTAATTATGTGCCGCAATCGCTTTTAGTTTTGGTTTGGAAAAGTTTTGTTCAAATTTGTGTGCTCGATTATTAAAAATTTCACCACTTATGGCTTATACAGTTCGGGGTGAATTTTTCGTACAAGGGTGCGAGCCCAAAAATCGTGAATTGCATATCAGGAGAGCACATAATAATTGCAATAATTTCACGTAGGTTAAAATTTGTTTGCTCGATTCTTATAGATTTCACCTCTTATTGCTCATTCCGCTCGGGGTGACTTTTTAGCACAAGGGGTTGCGTTAGCGAATTCGCTCCAGGGTATTTGAAAAGCACATAAATAGCACATAATTGTAGTGCTTATTTGGTATCAGTATCTCAATTTTTCAGATGGGTGGGTGCTAAGTTAGCACGTGGTGTTAGCTTGACTGTTAAGTTAGCACCCCCACTAGTAAAATTTAATTCTTTAATACAAGGCTTCGAGCCCAAAAATCGCGATTGCGGCACATAATTAGCATATAAAGAGCACATAATTCTGGTCTTATGAAATTTGAATTTTGAACAGGTGGGGCTGCGAGCTTTATAGATCTTTAAATGTTTCGTGTACGAATGGTCGAAATCAGATCCAGAATAGAACAGGCACAAAGTGCATATGTAAAAATGAAAAAAGTGTTCATGCACATCACGTGGCCTGAAATTAGCACTTAGGCTAAGGTTACTAGGTTGTTATGTTTTTAGTATTTTGTTTTATGGAATGGAAGTATGGACACTAACTAATGTTATGCGTAAAAGAATTGAGGCCTTTGGAATGTGGGCCTTTGGAATGAGTAGAAGAATACTGTAAGCATCCCTAATAACATAAAACTATGGTTTCTGAATATCCGCACTTTTACAAAACCGCGGTTTTCGGTTTTAGAAAATTAAAAACCGCGGTTTCGGTTTCGGGTTCGGTTTTTAAGGACTTTTGGTATTTGTCTGTGTCCGATATTTCAACGACATCTTAGTTATTTAAAAAAGTCGGGGCTTAGGGAATAGTATATTTCACAACGAGAGATGGCGTTTTTTTGGTGAGGTGAGAGTTTGCTCACGAGCGCCAGCGAGTTAGCAATCACACCAAACCAAAAAAACGCTTTCATCTCGAGTAGTAAATGTATTTTGTTCTACTGATATTCGGTTGCCGAATCCAAAATTCGACTTTAATAAAACCAATTCGAAGCGAACTATCGGAACTGTGAATACGAATTTAATCGTTGGTTTGTTCATTTCCATGGTAATATTGTTACATTCTCATAAAAGGTAATACTTTTCAATGTAATGTGTATGCTCAGCGGAATGAGCCAAGTCAAATGTCCTTTTAGACAATTTTATTTCGGTTTTCTTTAATAGTTTTAGGCTCGTTTTACGTTTGTACATAAAATGTTCCATTGAAATTGATATAATTAATAAGAAATTCCACGCAATTTTGGTTAGTTTAGTATTTTAATCATAAATTTGAAATGCTCATTTTCATCTCTAGATGTGAAAATATTTTCATCTCTAGAATGAAAAAATGTCACTTTCATGTAGGGTAAGCCGTGGGAAAATTATCATTTTCACATATATCTGTAGAAAAATGATTTTTCGGCGTAGGTGTATGTAGCTTTAATTGTAGAGAGTGCTCGAGACAACATATTTAATCTTCTTGTATTCTCAGAAGTTCTTTTATATGTAGCAATCTCCTGCTTCCTGGAATTAGGATAGCGATTGGTTTGCATATAAGTATTTTTGTTTAATACATCTTTAATAGCTTTTTGAACTTCGTCTTGCAAGGAGTAGTTTTGATTGGTCTCTTCTTCTAATTCTTCTGAATTCACCGAACATTCACCTTCGACTTCAACCTTATTATTGTAGGATAAAGTCGTTCCAAAAGATTTTTGGCCAATATTAAAACAGACTTTGTTGGAACTTTCGAAGGATCTAATAATCATCCACCCAATTCTGTTAATTCCAAATTTTCACGGGTCTTCAAACGTTGCATGATATTTTTCATTGAAGCTTTGCTTATATCACAACCAATTAATTTCTTTTCCAAGAATCCTATTACTTCTTGTGCTTTCAGCAGGACAAATTTGTGGTACAGCAAGACAATCTGTACTATTTTTTCAATGTCACGGGCACCCACAATATCATTTCTGAAACTGATACTAAATGAATCTAAATGTTTTTCGACACTTATTGCGATATTATTTGCAGAACAATTTGTTCTTTCAATTCGCAGAAGGAACAAATTGCAATAAAATTTTTGGCAAGATTTGGTTGGAAAACCGGCCAGCTTAATAAATAAATGCAGAATCTGAAATTGCTCGAATAGAAATAACGAGGACGGTTGCCATTTTTGCAACAACAGTTCAATGTTTGAAAGTTTGCAATGTTTGAAAGAGCACTAATCCATCGTATTTTATTTTTATTTATTTTTAGAATAAACCGAAAACCGCGGTTCTTTATGACGGTTATGCGGTTTCGGTTTTTGCACATACATCCGAGGTTTTGCGGTTCGGATATATCCGAACCAGAAACTCTACATAAAACGAATGTATCAGTAGTAGCTGAAATGGGGTAAAACAACTCGAGGTAATCAATGACATAAAACGAAGTAAATTTCTGTATTTTGAGAATGTGATGCGCAACGAAAAATACAATTTGGTTACAAACATCATTATTCAAGGAAAAAATGAGGGCCGCCGTAATAAAGGCAGACGAAAGTCGCCAAAGTTCTTGGAAGACATGAGACTTAAAAATGAAGAATTATAAAACGAAACAGACGGATAATTTGTGTTTGGGTTTCTAACTTAATCCAGTCTTAATATTTATCTGTCAGTTGATCAAAGTCAGTTCTTCTTTGGTTTGGCGTTGGTGGCGTCTGGTCTCGCTTTTTCTCGTCCAGTCTTGTCTGGTCCTGTTTGGCCTTATCTGATCTTAGATTCTATTGGCCTTATTTGTTCTTGGCTGATAATATCTGGTTTTGCGTTGCTATGTCTGAGCTTTTTTGGCCTTCTTTGGTTCTAATGTATTGTTCGGTCTTGCCTGAACTTGGCTGGTCATATTTGAGCTAACTTGGTCTTGTCGGGTTTGTCTGGCCTTTTTATGTGTTGATTGCTTTTCTCTGGACTTATCAAGTCTGGTCTTATCTGGTCTTGTATGGTCTTGTCTGGTCTTATTTGGTCTTGCCTGATGTTGTATGGTCTTGTCAAGATTTGTCTGCTATTTTCTGATCTTGTCTGGTCTCTGGTCTATTGTCTTGTCTTGTCTGGTCCTGTCTGCTCTTGTATTGACATGTCAGGTCTTATCTGGTCTTGTCTGGTCTTGTCTGGTTTTGCATAGTATTGTCTGATATTGTCTGGTCTTGTTTGGTATTATATGGTCTTGTCTGGTCATGTCTGGTCATGTCTGGCCTTGTCTGGTTTTTATGGTCTTGTCGGGTTTTTGTCTGATTTTGTCTGGTCTTCTCTTGCTTTTTCTGGTTTTGTCTCGTCTTATCTGGTCTTGTTTATGGGCTTGTCTGTTCATGTCTGGTCTTACCTAGTCTTGCATTGTCTTCTTTTGTCTTATCTGGTCTTATCTGATCTTGTCTGGTCTTGTCTCGTTTAGTCTGATTTTGTCTGGTCTTGTCTGGTCATGTGTGGACTTGTCTGGTCTTGTTAATTTTTGTTTAGTCTTATATGGTCTTGTCTGGTCGTGTCTTGTCTTGTATGGTCTAGTCTTCTCTGATGTTACCTCGGGTTTTGAATAGGTCAGTTTGATCTTGTCTAGTATTATCTAATTCTGTGTGGTAAAATAAAACCCTTTGCATATTATTTTCCTCATAAATTTCAGACATTAATTAATTCATAAGTTTTTTAATATAATTTGAAATTATGACTAGAATTTTTACTAAACCAAAAGAAATTTTAAAAATATTAATAATAATATAATAACTAAATACAAACCTAAAACAATCGGAACACAGCCTGAATATATAAATATATTCAACCTTTCCGGAGCTCTATAACAATTACTGAGTCTTTTTATGACAACCAAAACAAATTTCGTGTAAAGTTATTTAATAGCTTTCAGTCCACTTTCGAGGCACTCAACAAAAACCCCAAAAATAACATTGTTTTTAAGATCATGTCTTTCCGATAACTTAAGTAAGTGAGAAATCTGCAGACGCGTTTCGAGATTTATCTCTCATTAGTGCAGCTTTGCTTTTATTAATAACAATTTGTAAAACACTCACCTGAAACCCACATGGTGATTAGAGGTTAGATATTTGTAATTTGACATTTAGTGAGAGAGACATGAGCTTAGCAGGTTATTAAATTTAATATTTAAATGATAAGATAGAATTGGTAAAACCATCCTACATTATAGATAATCATACAAACTTAAAACAATCGGAACACAGAGTGAATATATAAATATATTCAATCTTTTCGGAGCTCCATAACAATAAATGAGTCTTTTTAGGACTACCAAAACAAATTTCATGTGAAAGGTTGAATATATTTATATATACAGGCTGTGTTCGGATTGTTTAAATTTTGTATGATTCTCTATAACGTAGGATGGTTTTACCGATTCAATCTTAATAACTAAATATTATAAATATTGGTAAAACCATACGAATTATAGATACAATCATATGAAATAAAGATATTTAGGTAATTTGTTCCTATTTTCTAATGAGTAAAGCAAATATAAAGCTAACGCACAAATTTCCGTTATGTTTTATGTACGATGTGTTGTTGCTGGAATGTTTGTTGCATTGTTTAAAATAAATTAGTATAATAATGGGAATCGTGTTAATATTTTATGCGGTTTCCATTATGTGTTGTGTAATTTAGTTGTATATTGGAAATATCGCTGGCGATAAAAATATTTTCACTGCGAATTCAATAATCCAATTCAATTTATTTCTGCATTTAAAATATATAAATAAATTTCGAAATAACGGAAACCAAATCGAAATGCTAATATTAGATTTGCATTTGCCAAAATGCAATAATCCTCACCAGTATCAGAAATTTACGAAGAATTTTACTTTTCCAAATTAAGTTTTTTTATGTACTCCTATGTTTTATCTCGTTGTGTGTTGGAAATATTTTTGGTGAAAAATTTGGAATGCAAATTCAATAATTCGTTGCAATTAAGAATAATTTATTCAAATATTAAAATACATACAGTAATTGCGAAATAATGGGAATAACATCGATATGCTGAAATTACATTTTAATTTTCTAAAATTCAATAATCCTTACCAGAATTAGGAATTTATGAAAAATCCATTTAAAATTAGAATGTACAGATATATACAGATCTCCATATCTCACTAGCTTTATGTATCGGCATTAGTCTTTTAATTAGTTGGTGTAATTTTGAAATGAAATAAATTAAAAATACTCTCAAAGTAAGATATTTTTACAATAGGGAAGATGCATGAAAATTAAATTTGTTTTAAATATTTTTTTTTCGAATCTTTATTGACCGGACATTTGAACTAAATAATTATTTTTGTAATTAATATACACTTTATAAATTTACATAAGAATTTATAATCTTTCTAAATACTTAAAATTAATGAATAAAAGCGCAAATTAAGCGAGGGAAATTCAAATTTGTGAAACCCAACCCATTGGTTAAAACGAAATAGACGTAACATACCACGTAAACAAGTCCGTATTTTTTTTATATTTGTATGTCATTGCAGTCTTTTGGTTAGAAAACAAACGACAAAAATGTAAAGTTAAAAAAGAATCTTTATTAAACAATGGACTGAACTGTCAGTGGCAATTGACGTCATCAACAGACCGCGCGAAAATGGCGGTGTTTAAAGAGGTCAAATTTTTTCTCTATTTTAAATATTTTTTTAAACTTAATTACAGCATTCTTAAGCAGCATTGATTGGAACGAAGTTCCTTTAGGGAGGTCTCGGTAGGAGTGATTCGGCAGAAAACGTTACTTCGTTAATCTCTTTCTCTCAGTCTATATTTCTATACCGCGCGAAGTTCCTTTAGGGAGGTCTCGGTAGGAGTGATTCGGCAGAAAACGTTACTTCGTTAATCTATTTCTCTCAGTCTATATTTCTATACCGCGCGCTCTCTCTTTTTTTTCTCTTTCTCTCAGTGTATATTTCTATAATGCGCGCTCTCTCTGTTTCTTTCGCAGAGTGACAGACGAGCGTAGTCGGTTTATAACCTTAAAACTAAACAAGATCAAAAAGGGTTCAAATGTTTTTTTGTGTTTTGTCGATTTAGATCATACGAGAGTTATATTGTTTATATTACACTCATTATTTGAATTAGGTTTTGAGACATGGAAACTCAAGAAAGTATGCAAAATACTGAAACAAATAAGTTAACAAAAAAATTAAAACTGTATAATTTGAAGCAAACTGTTTCAAAATTACAGTTAGTTTCCAAGCTGTAACTATCTTAGTAACTCAACTTCATATGTCATCTGTCATTTGTGACAGACTAGATAATAGACCTGTTTAAGGTAAGTTAAGCGTAAGCGTCCGCCATGTTTAAAAGGCGGGAATATGAAACTCTCTGGCGCATTTTGTTATTTTATGTCAAAAAGTGCCCAAACACCATGGCGGAAATTGACACATGCGCACAAAAAACGTCGACTATGAGAAGGTCTATTTTGATGTTTTGTTTTTCATAACCAACTGGTCTTGCGCCCCAAGTTGGACACTCCTGATCTAAATCAAATACTCAAATACACATGTTATCTGTCCTTTATGACAGACTAGATTATTTTCACATACATTTTTTGCGACCGCAAGTTTCGATGTAATAAAATAATCTCTATATTTTCTCTATACACTAAATAATTGGTGGATTTTAGTCTAAATCCACAGACTAACTGCTTGCGTGGCGAAATTTGCAAACTTTTACACACAATTTGTGTCTGAAATAAATGAATGAAAAAAAATGTCGGTTTTGTTTTGGGCCGCATTGGAACTTGTCTAGCGACCCGCAGCCCGCAAGACAAGTTCCAATGCGGCCCAAAACAAAACCGACATTTTTTTTCATTCATGCATCAAACTGACGCTTTTGTTTCTGGCCGCATTTCAACTTCTCTTGCCCCAGTTTGACAATTTGTTTTTCATTTATTTACTAAATTTTGTACCGCATTGCAACTTCCGCATGAGGCTCAGTTTGAATTTGTTCATTAAATTAACCGTTCTCCTTTAAACGGCATTGCAACTTGTCTTGGGACCACAGTTAGGACACCCCTGACCTAAACCATATACTCAACCACATACGTCATCTGTCATATATGACAGATATTTTCGCAAATCCTATAACATCCATGTGGACGATAGGCTTCATGTTAGGTACTTAGTTCACTCGCCTTTCATAGAAGCCAATAAAATAGATACGGTCTAAATATTCGACGATAAAAACTTTAGTCTTGTGATTACGCTGCCAAATCTTTTTCTCCCCAGGAGAGTTCGGTGGGTTTGCGAATGTCGACAGAAGGGATCGAAGGGGTCGGGGGCGATTCCCATCAGGGGGTCGTAGCCGAGATCTTGGTGGTTGTTGTTGACGTTTATTTTGGAAGGCAGCAGCGATTCCAGCCAGTCGTTGAAGTCCATGGGCACGGTGGAGTTGTTGGTCTGAGGCTGTGCGCCGAGCTCGATGAGTTGCATGAAGTCCATCGTTCCCAAGTGTTTTATAGATCCGCGGCGTCTAATCCAAGAGCCGATTCTTTCGTTTCGTTGATTGGGTGAGGCGGTTCTGCTTTAACAGAGTTTGGAGTTAAAGGATCTTGAGCCGCATCTCTTAGCCGGCAGTTCCCCGTTCTTTTTATAAATCTTAAGCACGGCGTCGACGGTTTGACTCTTTATACTCTTCTCCTTTTTAGTAGCTTCTTCGTAAATCAGCGGTGGAGGTTTTTCTTCCGCCGCTTCGTCCACTATCGAGTTAATAAAGTTCGGCAAGGCGGGTGAATCCGCGTGTTACTCTTTAGCTTGTTCCTCCCTTGCACCAAATGGTTCAAAACCAACGCCGCGTCCTTCCGATTCAACACCAAGTTCCCGTTTAAATTCTTCTGATTCTGAAACGCCACGTGTTGTTCCTGCTGGATTTTCGCCTGTTCCTCGGTCTGCAACATCTGCTGCATCTGTATGACCATCGACTGCTGTTGCTGCTTAGCTTTGACATGCTCCTTGAGCGCGAAACACTGCGCTTTGGGCTCAGCCCTGCTATCAGTTTGCAGCTTCATCTGGGATAGCGTTAACTCCCTCTGCAGCACCTCAATCTTCCTCTGCTGATCCCGAACTAATTCCTCTTGCGTTTTCAAACTGCATTGGAGAATTTGGGGACTTTGCAGGTCCAACCCCATGTGTTCTTGATCCTCGGCCAAGCCGGGAGAACTGACGTCGGTGTGTTGGGGGGAGTTGTGGGAGAAGTCGTCGCCTCCGGAAGCTATGGAGCAATCTCCGTTGTTCATGTTGGTTTTGAGGTGTTTTATGAGTTGGAGTTTGGAACCGGAAACGCGGAGGTTTCTCCGCTTCAGCTCGGCTTTTATATCGCTGACCTTCATGTTTTCCAATCTTCCTATTAATCTTGTGCTGAGGGAAGAGTCTGAAGGAGCTGGGGATGGTACTGGGTGGCTCGTGGTCCTGTTTTCTATGTTATTTTGGGCGAGGAGACCTTTGGAGATTATTTGGGGGTATTTGTGTTGAAGTTGGAGCTGGAATTGGAGGGTTTGTTGCTGGAGGAGGAGGTGGTAGGAGCTATCGCCGGGGGAGGGGTTGTTTCGGGAGGAACTCTTTTGGGCGCTGAGGGAGGGGGTTTAGTTGTACTCGTGGAATTTGATTGTTCTTGTTGTGGGGATTGCTTTCGATTTGGATTTCTTGCGGTTTTTGTCATTGCCGGAGGCATCCGTCCTTACCAGGAATAGGATCGGGTGAGGGCTTAAGGTTGCCGGTGCGGGGGTTGGAGGTTGAGACGGAACTGGACTCAGGACAAAAATAAGCGACGCCGGACTTTTTTGAGCAGAGGCGCCGCGATATATACATTATGGTTTCACAATAGTGAAATCAAAAACACAGCGTCAAAAAGAGTATGGACAGAGAAAATAGAAAAATTAAGTTTTTCAAACTACAGATTCAAAACTGCTGAAGGCGTTCAAATATACAGAGATAAATTTATATCAAAGAAGAAACGTGTTGAACCTAAATCTTTACAATCATCGAAAGAAGACTTTCATTATTTTAATAATTCAAAAAGAAAAGTTGTTCGATTGTTAAATGCGCGAGGAAATTCGTTCCTGACGGGGGTCCCCTGACCGCATACTTTTTTTTATTTTTTACTATGTTATAACGGTGTAAACGATGAATTAAAAATATATAAAAAAACGTGCATATTCCCTTTAGTGTCTTTATTTTGCAAGTACAAACGATTGCATTATTTTTGGAATTACAGATCAATTAAATGCCCACCTCGGTTGGAGTGTATTCGTTGAACCTAATTCTCGACGACTTCTTCAAATAAGCGTCCTCATTTCGTGTTGCACGTGACCTGATCAGCAAGCACATGAAGGCTATGATACTTTAATGGCTACAGTTCAGACTTCAGACTTGGTCTAAACTTTTAGACTAATAATATATAAATATTATCGTAAAATACGTTAAATATTTAAGTATCATTTGTATATTAAGTATCGTTGTTAAAGTTTTAAAGGTCTCTTAAAGGTGTTGTTGCTGTCTTAAAGGAATGTTTATCAATTTGATCCTAAACTTGATCCTGACATGAAATATTCGATTTATTTATTGCATTTTGATCAATGAAATAGTTGAAATATTTTGTAGACTGAATATTCTTATCTGCGCATTCTTATCTTGTTTCTCCTAGTATTGTTCCTCTAGCTCTATATGTCTAATTCAATTCTGGAGTTGGCTTTCATTCTAATCTTTAGCTATCTACTTAACTAATTTTATCAGTTAAGATTGCAATCTAATCTTGTCCCACTTCTTTTGCAATAGATATACTAGACTAGACTTTGGTACATATATACTTGTAGGTCTAGTTTTAAATTTCCTTAAATAATCGTTACACTGGTTTATCTATCATGTAAAGTTTAAAGAGAATTATACAAAATTACCAAATTTTATAATTAAAATAATTAATTGTTTTCTGCTTATTTGTAACTGCGTCGTCTTTTCTACTTTGAATGTGAGCCGTGTCTGGTTAATCTTGCGTTTCTAGTTCAGCTCCCAAAATAATCTTATCGGCCTAACTTTCTGTTTTATGTCTTTTGTCTTTTCTGTAATTAAGCTTTGTCCCACCGCTACATGATCCTAAGAAAATAAATGTATGATTCTGTAAGATGATTGTATGTATGGAAGGTATTTTATGATTACCTGCAATTCAATGTTATATTAAATTTTCTACAAACTGAGGTATCAATATGTTCCTCTTTGGAAACATTGGCGTATAGGAGTACCAATTTGATAAAGAAAATACAATTTATAGAATCGTTTTAAGCACGGGTAGAAAGGAACCAAGTACACGATCCGACAAGTCGACACCGCGTATATTTTCGTTGAACAAAGCGATAAATCTTAGCTAATTCGCTGCAATTTTTTGCTACTGTTAGCAGAATTTCATCATCGAGTTCTCCGAAATATCATTTTGCAGTACAATATGCGCTAAAATGATTGATAATATAATAAGAATTAGAAATCGGACTGTAGACATCACACTCTATAACACTCACACTCTATAACACAGACAATACAATTGTATTATTGTTGTTCAGTCAGTTTGACCATTCGGTAATATTGGTGTAATATACAATACATAATTACTTTTTTAATTTTTGTCTGTATTTGGGATTGGCCAAATATTGTTAATAAAGAAAATTTCAGGAATTTTAAACAAATATTTAGACAAATAACTTTGATCAAAGAGAATTTCCCATTTTCCCAAGAGGTTAATTTCATTAATAAAAACTGTCTTTCTGTATGTCTAATCAGTTCTCTTTAAAACACCTATTTAGTGTCAATTGTTGAATACAATTGTGTTATTGTTTGTGTAGTCTTGAGAGTTTCATTTGTCAAATCTTTACGGTATAGTTTTGATTTGTTTTTTAATCTATTTATATTGACCTACCCAATATCACCTGTAGCTATTCATCTAGATTATTTGGTCTCAGTTTATTCTTGTCTGTCATGAATTATCTGTCTGGTTGGTTTGGCTATTCTAGTCTACCTAACGTCTGGTATTCTAGTCTTCCTAACACTACACCGTGCTGGAGCAGGCTGTAGGAGAAATAAATGTAGCAATCACCACGGCATTTGAATCCAGCTGCCCGGTAAAAACGGTGAAGGAGCATAAGGACGAAAAATGGTGGAACAAAAATTTGTCTACATTAAGAGCAAAAGTACGTAGGCTTTTCAACAAAGCCAAGCAATACAGAAATTGGCTAGAATACTCTGAGTTGCTTACCACCTACAACAAAGAGATCAGAAGGGCAAAAAGGGAAAACTGTAGGACCTTCTGTGAAAACATAGAATCCACGCCGGTGGCAGCTAGACTGCACAAAGCACTAGCGAAGGATAGAGTGGAAATAACAACCACTCTAAAGAAACCGGATGGGACCTTCACGGAGGATGAAGAGCAAAGAGCTCTCCTCCTACTAGAAACCCATTTTCCGGGATGTAGAGGATACAGAGAGACCGAGGGCTTGATGCAACCACGGAAACCAAGTCGGGCCGACTGGAAGAGGGCAGCGTCCATCTGTACGGAAAACCGAATCAGATGGGCTATCGGTACTTTCCAGCCTTTTAAGGCCCCAGGTGTGGACGGACTAGTTCCTGCCTTCCTACAAAAGGGAGAGAGAGAACTAATGCCGTATCTTCTAAATATCTTTAGAAGTAGCTTAGCGCTCGGACATATACCGGAGCTATGGAGAAGGGCTAAGGTGGTATTTATACCGAAGGTGGGGAAGAAAGACACCACTCAACCGAAGTCATTTAGACCCATTAGTCTAACATCTTTTATGTTAAAGACAATGGAGAAGGTGATTGATAATTTCCTTAGGACTATAGTGCTGGTAGGTACACCACTACGCAGGAGTCAGCATGCTTACAGAGCAGGGAAATCCACAGAAACCGCCCTGTATCAGCTGACAAACGAAATAGAGGCAGCACTAGAGATAAAGGAAGTAGCGATATGTGCCTTCTTGGATATAGAGGGAGCTTTTGACAACACCTCACACGAGGCTGTCAGGGCGGCCCTCGAAAGAAGGAGTATCGACAGCACTATCTCAAAGTGGATGGGAGAAATGCTGAGAACTAGAACGGCGGAGACACAAGTGGGAAAAGACACCATTAAGATCTCCACAACTCGAGGGTGCCCACAGGGAGGTGTACTATCACCTCTAATGTGGAGCCTGGTAGTTGATGAACTACTGGTTAGGCTAAACGACCTAGACATCAAATGTCAAGGTTACGCCGATGACATAGTCATAATGGCCAGAGGAAAATTTGAGGGAACGCTCTGTGAAATTGTTCAGAGAGGCCTCAAAGTAACTAGTAGATGGTGTCAAACAGTGGGATTGAGACTCAACCCGAGCAAAACCACGGTGATACCATTTACTAGAAGGAGAAAACTAAACTGCCTACATCCCATACTCATAGATGGGAAGGCAGTAGAATACCAACAGGAGATTAGGTATCTGGGTATCACACTAGATAGCAAACTTCTATGGAATAGACACGCTGAGGCAGTGGTAGGTAAAGCCAAACGCGCCCTAATGGTGTGCAGAAATCTGGCAGGAAAAACGTGGGGTTGTAACCCCACTATCCTGCGATGGATGTACACCATGATAGTGAGACCTGCAATCACTTATGGGGCGGTTGCGTGGGGAAGTAGAATCAAGCTGGCCTCTATGAGGAAACAGCTTGAGAAGATTCAAAGACTGGCGTGTGTCTGCATCACGGCGGCGATGGGGTCGTGTCCGACAGCAGCATTGGAGCTGCTGCTGGATCTGACTCCGCTGCTCCTTGTGGTGGAGAGCGCCGCCAGATCGGCGATCGTAAGGTTCAGCAAGGAAGGAATGGGCAGAGGCAAAATAATCGGGAGCAGAGACCGAAACAGCCTCGCTGCCAAGATCCCCTGGCTGGAAGTACCAAAAGACGAAATGGTATGCAAATACCACTTCGAGAAAAACTACACAGCAATGTGTAGTGGTAAAGCCGATTGGAGCGACGAATCCTCAGCATACCACATAGAGCAAAATGCCATTAAGTGGTATACAGATGGTTCGAAGACAAAGGAAGGCACTGGTGCAGGAGTGTTTGGACCTCGTACCAGATACTCCGAATCCATGGGAACATCCCCAAGTATCTTCCAAGCAGAGGTACACGCAATCGAAAGATGTGCACAGTTTAACCTCGACAGGAAGTACCGCAAAAAACGAATTGCTATCCTGTCAGATAGCCAAGCAGCCATCAAGGCCATTAGCTCATACACCATCAGATCCAAACTGGTATGGGACTGTGTGGGGAAGCTGAACAAGCTTGGCAGGGATAATAAAGTAACGCTATACTGGGTACCAGGACACACTGGTATAGACGGAAACGAAGAAGCCGATCACCTAGCAAACAAGGGATCCAGTAGCCCCTTTATAGGTCCGGAACCCTTTTGCGGTATGAGCGTGAACACCATCCGCAAAAGTTTAGATGAAGAAATAAGAGGAAAATGGATGAAAACCTGGAAAGAACTTCCAGGGCTAAGGCAATCCAAAGTGATGCTGGGATCTTTTAACCAGAAGAAAACTAAAGCTTGCCTGAAACTAAGCAGGAACAAGCTCAGAATTCTGACAGGAGCCCTGACGGGACACTGCAGACTTAGGAAACATCTCAAGGCCCTAGGCCTAGAGGAGGATGATGGATGCAGATTCTGTGGCTCAGCAGAGGAAACCCCCATACATCTGTTCAAAGACTGCGGAGCATTACTCCGCAAGAGACAGATGTACCTTGGGGCTCACTGCTTGAACACAGAGGAGCTGCAGGCCTTGAATCCCACCCAGATCCTGAGATTCCTAAAGGAATCAGGATTAGAGGAGGCGCTCTAAATGGGTAAGTACACCAACACTTGGAGGAGGAGGGTGGGGTACAATAGATCTATAAAGGTCGCAGTACAAGTCGTCACCACCATATCTACAATCTACAATCTACAACGTCTGGTAGTTAATGTGGTCACTCGCAGTCCCTTGAACGCATGACTATTTGAAAGGAAATATAAACGCTAAGTTCTTAATGACCATTTATTATAAGTTTCATGTAATATAATCCTTGGATCTGGTGATAATTTTTGTTAATGTTGTGTACCGAAAACTGCAATGATTGTTCGTTCTGAAGAGTGCAAAGAGATAAGAGTCTAGTCAGCTGGTTGCGGACGAGACTTGAGTCCCTCTGCTCCCATCCATAAATGTGTTAAGATATCCTCTTTACTAGTCTATAGTTAATTTTAATATAAATTTTATTTGGCGTAGCCGGATAAAATTTGTCGCTAAAAGAGGATGAACAATTATGTAAGTTGTGAATAAATACCAAGTACTTGGAAAGAGAGTGTCATCGTGACCCTACACAAAACGGGCGACAAACTACAATGCTTCAACTATCAGGGAATATCATTGATAAATACGAGCTATAAGGTCTGATCTCTGGTACTACTCGAAAGACTAACTCCCTATATTGAACACCAGCTAGGCGACTACCAATGTAAAAATACGGTTCAGGAAAAGAAGATCAACAGAAGACCAGATCTTCACAATACGTCAAGTAATGGAGAAGTGCTGGGAGTAAGATAAAGTCGTACAGCAACTCTTCATCGACTTTAAACAAGCGTACTACAACGCCTTGAGGGTGGAGCTGTGGAATGCTATAATGTAACTGGGAATTCCGAGTAAACTTGTCAGCTTAACAAAGATCAGCATGGAAGGCTCCAAAAGTGCAGCACAGATCGGGGGAAAGTTGTAAACCTTTTTTACGATAAATAGTGGCCTGAAACAGAGAGACAGCATCTCCCCACTCCACTTTAACATAGCTTTGGAGAAGGTAGTGAGGGAGGCAAAAACGGAGACACTGCTATTTAGAAATCAGGGCCCGCGTCTTATATTGGCCTTTGCGGATGACATAGACATCAATGGAAACACAACCAGGAACGTAAAAGAAGAGTTTCAATAAATAGAATCTGCAGCGGAAAATATGGGCCTAAAAATAAACGAGAGTAAAATGAAGTACATGACCACATCAAGGGCTAAACGTAGAGATAGAATAAGACAAAATATGAAGATGGACGAATACAACTTCGAAAGAGTTCAGGAATTTAAATATCTGGGTGCCACTATCACGTCGGACAATGATATGACTAAAGAAAAAGAAACAGAATACAAAATGCCAATCGATGTTGTTTTGCATCGCAGAGAATAATTCAATCAAAAAATGTATCTCGGATGACAAAAATAAGAATATACCACTCCAATATAAGACCGAAGACTTACGCCTGCGAAACCTGGACAATGACAAAAAAGAACCAAAACAGACTGAGAATTGCAGAGAGAAAAATACTACGGTGTTGTATGCCATACACACAACGGTCCACATGACAGGTCTACTTGTGCAGGTTTGCCTGCGCAGGTAGACCGGAGCGTGTGTGGGAATAGACCTGTGCAGTTTCTTGCGTACGGTTGACCTGCGCAGGCAAACCTGCACATGTAACGTGTACGGTAGACCGTAGCTTGTATGGCGTGCATTATATACAACTACACAATAGTGCCGCAATAGGAAAAACAGGGAAATAAAGGAACTATATAGCCAACCAGACATTGAAAGAACGATAAAAGCGGAAAGACTGAGATGGCCCATCTCAGTCTTTCGGCCATGTAAAGAGACAGGAGGATGGACGAGTTGTTAGATTGGTATGGGAACAGGCCCCGACCGGTAGAAGACCACTAGGAAGACCGCGACTACGGTGGAGAGACAACATAGCATCACATCTTAGATCCTTGAATATCGTGGAAGCGGAGGAGCTAATGATGGACAGAGTCCAATGGAGGAGAGTTGTTGAGTCAGCCAAGACCCACCATGGGTTGTAAGAGCTACAAAGAGGGAGAGAGAGAGAGAAAATAAATGGCGTACCATGTGGGTAGGAATTGATAAAAAATAGTAAGAGTATTTAAGAAACATGAGCCCAGCATCAAATAAATAGATGCAAAGATAAATTCAAGAAGATAAATAATATACAGTTCTTAAAATTGTTACTTGTAACAAGGCCGCAAAATCTTGAGTTTATCTTTATGTCTTAGTAGTTGATTAGTTGAGTTTAAAATATTTTTGGTTTGATATTGGTTAATTAAGGTAATTGCATTGTATTTGAAATTTCTCTTCTCTCTATAATGGCCCAAGACAAAAGTAAAGTAGAAAAAGTACGTTAAGATCTACTTTTTCTTGTATTTAATCCAGAAATAGAAAAGTTTGAATTTTTGTGAAACCTCTATTCAAGTACTTAAAGTGTGCAGAGTTTTCAGATGAGGAAAAGGTCAATTGTGTATGTCTATATATATATATATATATATATATATATATATATATATATATATATATATAAGCTCAACAGTTCCTTGTAGATTATAGAAAAAGTGGGCCCCAAAGCACAATTTATCTCTTGCGGAGCAATGCTCCGCAGTGTTTGAGCAAATGTAGGGGGTTTTCCTCTGCTGAGCTGCATAATCTGTAACTGTCTATCTTCCTCTAGGCCTAGGGTCTTGAGGTATTTTAAAGTCTGCAGTGCCCCTTTTGGACTCCTATCGGAAAGCTTATTTCTGTTATATTCTTAAGCCTCATGTTCGAAGCTTGTTCCTGTTTAGTTTGAAGGAAGCCTTTGATCTTTTCTAGTTAAAAGTTCCCAGCATTATTTTTGATTGTCTTAGCCTGGGAAGTTCTTTCCAGGTTTGTATCCATTGTTTTCATATTTCTCCATCATTTCCATATATACCAGTGTGTCCTGGTATAGATTGGCCTGGTCTTACCCATTATAGCCTAACTTTATTTTCTCCGCCGAGCTTATTAAGCTTTCCTAAACAGTACCATATCAGTTTGGATCTGATGGTGATGACCTAATAGCCTTATTGGCTGCTTGGCTATCTGGCAGGTTAGCAATTTTTTTGCGATAGCTCAGGCTAAGGAAGTGCTAGGAAAATCCACACGCTCTAATGGTGTGCCGAAATCTTGCAAGGAAAACTTAAGCTAAACTTCTTCTCAAACTTCTCCTATCGAGATTAAATTGTGCGCAACTTTCGATTGCATGTACATCTGTTTGGAAGTTCTTTCGGCAAGTTCCCAATGGATTCAAAGTATTTGGCACGAGGTCCAAACACTCCTACGCCATTAACTTCCTTTGTCTGAACCAGCTGTATACCACTTGATAGCACTTTGCTCAATGTGGTATGCTGAGGATTCGTTGCTCCAATCAGCTTTGCTGCTACACATTGCTGTGTAGTTTTCTCAAAATGGTCTTTTGGTACTTACAGCCAGGGGAGCTCTTCGCAGCGAGGCCGTTCCGATCTCTGCTCCCCATTACTTTACCTCTGCATCTTTATTCCTTTCTTTTAAATCGCTGAACTGGTGGTCTCCTCCACGACAAGGTGCAATGGAGAAAAGATCCAGCAGCAGTTACATTGCTGCTGTGTCGGACATGACCCCATCGCCCCAGTAATTCGGACACAGGCCAGTCTTTGAATCTTCTTGAGTTGCTTAATCATAGAGGCCAGATTGGTTCTACTTCCCGATTGGTAAGTGTTCGCAGTTCTCACTATCGAGTTGTACATGCATCGTGGGATTGTGAGGTTGCAACCTTAAGTTTTCCTTGCAAGATTTCGGCACATCATTAGAGCGTGTGGCTTTTCCTAGCACATCCTTAGCCTGCCTGTTCCATAGGAGTCTGCTATCTAGTTTTATGCCCAGATTCTTTATGCCCAGAATCTTATTTGCATTCTACTGCTCTCCCATCTAACAGTATGGGTTGCATACAGTTTAGTTTTCTCTTTCTAGTAAAGGGTATCACCGTGCTTTTGATCGGGTTGAGTTTTAGTCCCACTGTACGATACCATCTATTAGTTACTTTAAGAGCTCTGTGTACGATTTTACAGAGTGTTTCCCACATTTGCCTCCGCCCCTCTTGTTCGCAGCATTTCTTCCATCCACTTTGAGGTAAGGTAATGCTGTCGATATTCCTTCTTTCAAGAACAGATTTGACAGCCTCATGCGAGGTGTTGTAAAAGGCTCCTTCAATGTCTAATAAGGCACACACGCTACTTCCATTACATCTAGTGCTGCTTCTATTTCATTTTCAGCTAATACAGGGCGGTCTTTGTAGATTTTCCTGCTCTGTATGCATGCTAACACTTGTGTAGTGGTGCACCTACCAGCACTGGTTGATTGTCAATTACCTTAACCATTGTCTTTAATATGAAAAATGTTAGACTAACCACCGTATCCCTTCTCCATATCTCCTATATATATATATATATATATATATATATATATATATATATATATATATATATGTGTGTGTGTGTATATATATATATATATATATATATATATATATATATATATATATATATATAAGTGGTCGTAGATATCTTCTTAAGCAAGAATTGGCGCAATTTTCAATTCTGCAAGTATGTTGATTCCTTTTTCATGTAAAAAAAACGGACGAAAACAAAGGACAAAAGCAACAAAATCATTGTAAAAGAAAAAAACGAATGAAAGCTCATGCGTATTTCTTTAAAACGAAAACAACTTGTTTTGTACCACAACAAACAGAAAATAGAAGGAAACACTGTTGACATGCGAGTCACAAAAGAGTATTCAAGCTCAAGATTATTAAAAATAGTTGCCAATAGTGTCTTTTTAAACGCCGTTCGACCTGTTGAAAGTTAATTAATTGAATTAAATTAATTTACTCGAATGCTTTAATGGGAATTGAAATATTAAATGTTAAACATAGCTTTTGTAAATTTTAATTTCTTGCTAGTTTTGAATGTATCGAGAAACAAATAAATTTAATTTGTTGAAAACAAAAAATAAGTAAATGTAAATTTCAACATTTTTATGTTAACATTAAGTGTAATATAGTAGTACCTATATAGTATATATAGTAATAATGTAATAGTATGTTAATATTTCATTAAAATTTAAGGAATATTAATGTGCACAAAGTACAAAATTTGACAAATGAGTCTAGCCGTCTACTAACTTAAGACGCGAACAAGAACCGTCTGCGGTAGAAGTGGAACTACATGCATATATTAAGCATCCAAGTATTCATGTCTATATTACAAGATCCAACCTCCTCCTGAACACACAATCTTTCAAGTCCAACAATTTGAAAATTCTGGCAGAGATACTAATTATAGTCGCGCTTGCATAATTCCGCAGGTAAATTCCCAAAAGCGGCCAGGAAAAAGGAAATTCTTGCGCGACGACGCAAATTTCATTTGAAATTCCGCAAGCAATTATTCAACCTGTTTGTAGTGTGGATTTGTATATAGAGAGAAAATTATATGTAGTCAGAGTCTAAAATGAAGGTTTATAAATAACTTACTGAAATTTATTTTTTCTTTCAGTTCATGTTTTTTTGAAAATAATATGTGAGAGAATGAACTATTTTTTTTTCTTTAATGCACGTTATATTATTTTATAATTAGTTGAAGCTTTGTGTTTAAATCCCAGTTTTCTATTGTGTACTGAATAAATATGAAAATAATGTAATGCATATATATAAAGTAATGCATATATTAAAGTTAATCTTCTACGATTTTGCGATTAAATTTGTATTATGTATTTGTATATTCAACAATCAAATAATTACCATTGATTGCATTTGAAACAATGTGGTAGTTCATTCAGTGCATATACTTATAAGCTAATCATCCATTAATATCTCTTCAAATGTTGGTAATTTCGGTTGTTAAAATCGGTTGCTAATTTCCACCATGTATTGCATGAGGATTATTGTTAATCTGGTTGGGTGGGCATTCGCCTATATCGCAATTTCCTGCAGTACAAGCAAAGTTTAGTATAAGTGAAACTCAATTTGAACCTCACTGTTAGAATAAATTTATCACATAGCCAATTCCCATATCTCTCTTATAAGAGGGATTCTCAAACTTATTCTACATTCTACATACAAGGGAAGTATGTAGAGGGATTCTACATACAATTTTTTGAAAACTATGAAAGGGTGTAATAGAATATTAGTTTATGATACAAGTGTGTAAATAATGGGTTTTGTACATTAGTTGCGAAGTTTACAGCACGAGCTGAAGGCGAGTGGTTTAATCGCAATGAGTGCACCAATGCCTTTCACACACACGTGTGTCATACAATATTTTATCTACGAAGCAAGTTAAAATACTGTTGAATCTACATAAAAATAATTGTTTCTTACCGATAATATTGTAAAAATTATAATTTTGACAGACAACATACTTCAAATCATTGACACAATAAGGTTAGAACGTTCAGCGCTTCTGTGGAATAAATTGCTAACTAGTAAAAACACACAGTAACGGGAATACTATTTGCTCATTGTGAGTAGGGAAAGATTTTTCCTTCTAGGCCCTCCACTGACCTTGACCTTGACACTTCCTGTTTCGACTTCCGATTTCGATTTTGAACTTTCCAACCTGCGTCAAATTTTGAATTTTCCAAGGAAGTATCAAAGTCAATGGAGGTGGAGCGCCTAGAACAGTGGTTCTTAACCTGGGTTCGACCGAACCCCAGGGGTTCGGGAAATCAGTCTCAGGGGTTCGGCGGAGGTCAACCACCCGACGTAATCGTGACGTAGAAACCGTATTGGTTTCGGAAACTAATGCTACAGAAACGACCTGCAAGACGGTCAAGCACGCACCCGACTCATACGTTCGAGATGACACGCTCCACTCGTCTGCAGGAAATTTGGTGCGCCCAGTATACGAATTGTGACTGTCGTGATTGTACGTCGTGTGATTTCTTACTTAATATTTTAATCCCTTCATACTATGTCGAGCATAAAAAGAAAGCGGTCGGACGGATATGTACAATATGGATTCACATGTTAAATGGAACGTGATGGGAGTCAGCATACTAATTGCATGATTTGCTAAGCCAAGTTGAGCAATTCTAATCTAGCACCGACAATACTAAGAGAACACTTCTTTAATCTGCATGGAAATTACAAAAATACAACACTCGCGGAATTCAAGGTGAAGAGGCACAGATTTGATGAAAAGGGTACTCTGCCTGTCCTCGGCTTTGTACCTATCGACAAACCGATCCTTACAGCATCGTACGATGTTGCTTACCTTATCGCAAAGCAGGACAAACCACACAATATTGGGGAAAAACTCATAAAACCAACCGTGTTGAAGATGGCGAATATCATGCTGGGAAAGGCGGCTGAAGTTAAGTTATCCCAAATTCCTCTTTCATATGACACCATCAGTGATAGAATAGACGACACGAGCAAAGATATCTTGGCCCAAGTAGTTGCAGATCTGATTTCAAGCCCGGCAAAATTCAGCCTTCAACTCGACGAAACTACAGACATTTCCAATATAAATCAGCTTGCAGTATTCGTGCGCTATGTGAAAGACGAAGTGATAAAGGAATATTGAAACTCCATTTGTATTACATTGGACTTTTAAGCACGATTGGCATACTTTTACACACGATTATAATAATGGTATTCTTCACATACAATAACGTATTTAAATGTGTTCATTTTGGGGTGTGAGTAGATAAACTTTTCTTTATTAATATCTTTAAAAAACTCGCCATCCCTTAGCTATACCACTGAATGGCTGCTAATAATGCGGAAGACAAAAATAAACAGAAACGTTTGTAACTAGATAGCAGATATAGAAAATTCAAGTGATTATATAAATAAAAACAGACGAGAGAAACCAGACATATATGGAAAAACCAGTTTACGAAGAAACGTGGGTGCTATTCCAGGATTTACATGAAAGTAAAATATGCTATGCAATAGCATTTATAATTTGCAATAACAATTACAACAGTAATTCAAAACAAAACAAAAAACAAGAAAAACCCCTACCGCCCTTGTTCCTACCCAGGCAACTCCTTACTCGAATCGGCTTTTTTTAAAGTTGTCTGTCTTTTGATGTTATCTGATAGAGTTTCATTAATGAATCCTAGTGTTTTCGAGTCCAGTCGTTGGCCTTCCAGGATTTCGAAAAGTGATTTGCTGTCTATGGAGTCATATGCTTTTTTGAAGTCCACAAAGGTATATAACTGGTGAGTTTCCGATGGCTTTGTGCCAGTGTGAAGATCTGTATTGCGCAGTAGCGACCTGATCTGAAGCCTGCTGATATTTCCCTATTTTGTGTTCTAGTTGTTCCTCCACTTTTTGGAGGAGGCCCATGGACATGACCTTTTAGGGGACTTGTAATAGGGAGATACCACTGCAGTGGTCTCACATCAGCTCTGTCCCTCTTTTTTGTAGTGTGTGTAGGAGTGCGCAATTCCAATCTTCTGTTAATTTTTCGGTTTGCCAAATTTCTTGGATGATTTGTGTGAATTCTCGTAGTGAGTTTCGTCCTAGATTTTTCTGTAATGCCACAATGATTCCATCTTCTCCGGATATTCTGGTGTTTTTGAGCTATTAAATGTGTCTATTGATTTCTTCTTGTGTGGGTGGTGGTGAATCCGGGTGTCTTTCTGCTATTTTTTCTCTGGAGAATCTTGAGGTTTTTGGCAGTTTAATAGATTAGAAAAATATCTTGCTAGTTCTTTGCAGTTTTCTTGATTGGTGAGTGCTAGCTCTCCTGTTTCTCTTCTGAAACATAAGTTTTGTGGTGTGTAGCCTTTGATTTTACCTGCGAATGTTCTGTAGAGGTCTCCTATGTTGTAGTTCCTGAAGTTTTCCTCTATGGACTTTAAATGTTCTTTCATAAATTTTCTCTTCGTTTGTTTGAAAATTTTTGTGACCTCTCTTCTTGTTTCTTTAAATTTCTGTTGTATTCCTGGTTATTTTTTACTGTTGTAGGTTTGGAATGCCCGTTTTAGTCTTTCTCACATTCTGAGTCTCACCACGGGTGTTTTGTGTTCTACTTAAGTGGAATAATTTCTCTTGCCTTCTGTACGATTTTTCGTACGATTTGTGTGGAAGTCTGCCCAGTTGTCTGCCTGATCCTTACCCCATTCTTGTTTTATATTTGTCTCCTTGATCATATTTGTATCGAATTTCTGCAGGTGTGTTTTTATATATTCTATTTGGAGTGAATTTTATTTTAATTCTTGTTAGATAGTGGACCGAGTCTATGTTCGCACCTCTGCGAACTTGTACATCTTGGATCTCTCTTTGTGTCGGGTGTGTGATTGCGATATGATCAATTTGGAATTCGCCGAGGGACTGTATTGGAGTCTTTTGTTTTTTTAGGTGTTTTTCTGAGAAAGGTGGACATGGTTTTGAGGTTGTTCTGTTGACAGAGTTCAATGAGCCTTATGCCATTTTTTTGGTGAATTGGTGTGCGGGAAATTTCCCAACTGTTTTCTGATAATTTTTTTCTCTGCCAATTTGTGCGTTGAAACCTCGTAGTAGGAAACCTCGTAGTAGTGTCTTCTTTTGGGATTTTAATCATTATTTTCTCTAATGTTTGCCAAAATCTGTCTGTTCTCCATGGATCTTTTTTGTTGTCCCCGTTGGTAGGTGCGTGTACATTGACTATTGTGTATTTTTTGTATGCACACTGGATGCGCATGGTCATTGGCCTGTTTTTAACCGGTGTGACTTCTTAGAGATCCTAAACAATTTTTGTTTACTATAAAGGCCATTCCTAGTTAACATTCCAACTTAAAATAAGTTTCAGTTTAAGCTACCTAATAGTTTTCTAGCTGTCGAGTCTGAAATTGAAAACCGGAAGTTCATTTTGTTTTTAGCCACCGCGACTTCTAAAAGGTAACTAGATTTGTAAGTCCGTCGATTTATTCGTGACTTCTCACGCTTTATCGTCTATAACTCATCTAGCTTACTATATACGTATATAGCTTTTTCTAACCTAATAAGTACTTAAATTATCTACATTTCGGTGGAGAACGTATGGAGCCTCCACACGTGCATTTTCTCTTGTACATGCAGAACATGCCGGCGCTCTCTGGAAACACTGTCCCACCAGAGAGTGGCCAATCCTTCCACCACTGGAATTCACCGGACAGGAAAAAGTAAAGTAAGTCTCTACAATTCAACATAAATTGCAATGATCTGCACAGCTAGCTTCCGTAGTTATTGTTTCTCACAATTAGCACTTTTTTTCCTATACTGACTTCGATATCTTGAAAGCTTCAACTAAACATAAGTTCTAATTAATTATCTGTTAAATAAACCTAAAGTTGTTTAGATATGTAGTAAACTACGTGAGATGAAGACGATTAACTCTGGCAAGACGGAAATTTCGAAAACAAATTTCTGAAAATTTTATCAAATTACTACTACAAATATACTAAAATTCCAGAAGCTGTATCTTGGAAGCAGACAAAATCAGCGACTTCCGGTTTGCAAAATCACACTCCGGCTCTTAAAATCGAATAGAAAACTGAAATCTCACCTTATCCGCTAGCATAGTTTGCGAAGTAATTACGAAAGCTCATCATGAAAATGTTTGCAAAAAAATTTATTTAACCCAAAAAAGGACAATCTTTTGAGGCGTTACAGACACGACAGTTATCTAGATAGAACACTCCAGTTTTCACCATATTTTAGATCATTTAATTATCTATTAAAACCTAAACATAATATTAATAATATTATTGAACTAAACATAATGTATGATATGTAGTAAACTATCTGAGATATAGACGATTAACTTAAGTCAGAAATCTCTAAAACAAATTTATGAAATATTTCGACTACAAATCTAGTCAACTTTCGGAAGCTGTATTGTATTAGAATTCGCAACTTAACAGTTAGCATAGTTTGTAAAATATTCACGAAACCTCATCATGTATATACCTGCAAGAATATTTCCTTGCAATGTTTGAGACGAAACCGACACGAGAGTTATCAAGACAAAACGCTCTAGTTTTCACCACGCTATAAACAATTTAATTGTCTATTAAGTAAAACTAAATTTATTTAGATGTGTAGTAAACTGCCATAGTTATAGACGATAAACTGCAACAAGTCAGAAATTTTGAAATCTAGTTTATATTACATTTACGACTACAAAAATAGACAAATTTTGGGAGCTGTATGTCGGAGACTAAGAACAGCAGTGACTTCTAATTTGCAAATCCATACGAAGCGACTCAAGATCTATTAAAAACTGAAATGGCAACTTAACAGCTAGCATAGTTTGCGAAATATTCGTGAAAGCTCATAATGAATATCTATGCAAAAATGTTTGCTAAGAAAAATGGCAATGTTGGGGACGATACAGTCACGACTGTTATCTATATAGAACGTTCTAGTTTCCACCACGTTATAGATAATTTAATTATCTTTTAACCAAACCAAAATTATTGAGATACGTAGTAAACTACAAGAGTTATAGACGATAATCTGAAACAGGTCAGACATTTTCAAATTAAGTTTATTACATTTACGACTAAATCTAGTTAACTTTCCGAAGCTGTATCTTGAAAATTAACAAGAGCAGTGACTTCCGGTTTGCAAATCCACACTAAGCGACTCAGAGTCTAAAAAAAAAGAAACCGCAACTTAATTTCCGGAAGCTCTATCTCGAAAACTAACAAGAGCAGTGACTTCCGGTTTACAAATCCACACTAGTCGACTCAAAATCTAATAGAAAAGTGAAATAGCAATTTAACTTCCGGCAGCTGTACCTCGTAAACTAACAAGAGCAGAGACTTCCGGCTTACAAATCCACACTAAACAACTCGAAATCTATTAGAAAACCAAAATCGAAACTTAACAGGAATAATAGTTTGCGAAATATTCATGAAAGCTCATCATGAAAATATATGCAAAAATGTTTCTTAAAAAACAAATTGCTAATGTTTGAGACGATACAGACACCATAGTTACCTCCTAGGTAACAGTTCTAGTTCTCAGTTCTCAGTTCTAGTTTTCACCACGTTATTGATAATTTAATTATCTATTAACCAAACTCAAATTATTGAGATAAGTAGTAAACTACAAGAGTTATAGACGATAAACTGAAACAGGTCAGATATTTTTTATTCAAGTTTCTTACATTTACGACTAGAAATCTAGTCAACTTTCCGAAGCCGTATATCGGAAAATAACAGTAGCAGTGACTTTCGGTTTGAAAATCCACACTAAGCCACTCAAAATCTATTAGAAAACTTAAATCGCAACTTAATGGCTACATTAGTTTTCGGAATATATATGAAAGCTCATAGTGATAATTTATGCAAAAATGTTTTTTCAAAAAAAAATATGGTAATGTTTGAGATGATATAGATACGACAGTTACCTAGATAGAACGCTCCAGTTCGCACCGTTATAGATAATTTAATTATCTATTAAAGAAATCCAAAATATTGTGATATGTAGTAAACCACAAGAGTTATTGACAGGTCAGATATTTTCAAATCAAGTTTTATTACACTACCATTTTTTAACTACAAATCTAGTTAACTTATTGAGATATATAGTAAACTATAAGAGTTATAGACGATAAAATGAAACAGGTCAAACATTTTCAAATAAAGTATATTACATTTTTTAAATACAAATCTAGTCAACTTTCGGAAGCCGCATCTAAGAAACTAACAAGAGCAGTGACTTCCGGTTTACAAATCCACACTAAGTGACTCAAACTCTATTAGAAAATTGAAATCGCAACTTAACTGGAATCATAGTTTGCGAGTTATTCATGAAAGCTCATCATGAAAGCTCATCATGAAAATATATGTAAAAATGTTATATGTTTCATTAAAAAAAAAATTGTTAATGTTTGAGACAATTCAGACACCAAAGTTACCTAGATAGAACGTTCTAGTTTTCACCACGTTATTGATAATTTAATTATCTATTAACCAAACCCAAATTATTGAAATAAGTAGTAAACTACAAGAGTTATAGACGATAAACTAAAAACAGGTCAGACATTTTTAAATGAAATTTATTTATTACATTTACGACTAGAAATCTAATCAACTTTCCGAAGCCGTATATCGGAAACTAACAATAGCAGTGCCTTCCGGTTTCAAAATCCACACAAAGTCACTAAAAATCTATTAGAAAATTTAAATCGCAACTTAATAGATAGCACAGCTTTTGGAATATACATGAAAGTTCATAATGATAATTTTGCAAAAATGTTTCTTCAAAAAAAAATAGGGTAATGTTTGACACGATACACACACGATAGTTATCTAGATAGAACGCACCAGTTCTTACCTCGTTATAGATAATTTAATTATGAATTAATTAAACCCAAATTATTGAGATATGTAGTACACCACAAGAGTTATTGACGATAAACTGAAATAGGTCAGACATTCTCAAATCAAGTTTTTTACACTACCATTTTTTAACTACAAATCTAGTTAACTTATTGAGATATACAGTAAACTATAAGAGTTATAGACGATAAACTGAAACAGGTCAAACATTTTCAAATCAAGTTTATTACATTTTCTAAATACAAATCTAGTCAACTTTCGGAAGCCGTATCTCGGAAAATAACAAGAGCAGTGACTTCCGGTTTACAAATATACACTAAGCGACTCAAAATGTATTAGAAAATTGAAGTCGCAATTTTACAGCTAGCTTAGTTTGCGAAATATTCATGAAAGCTCAGCATGAAAATAAATGCAAAAATGTTTCGTCAAAAAAAAATGGTAATGTTTGAGACGATACAAACACGGCAGTTATTTAGATAGAACGCTCCAGTTCTTACCACGCTGTAGATAATTGAATTATCTATTAACAAAACTCAAATTATTTAGGTATGTAGTAAACTACTAGAGATATTGACGATAAACTGAAACAGGTCAGATATTTTCAAATCAAGTTTATTACAGAATTACTGAAACCATCCTACGGTATAGAAAATCATACAAACTTAAAACAAACGGAACACCGCCTGAGTATATTAATATATTCAGCCTTTCCGGAGCTCTATAACAATTATTGAGTCTTTTTAGAATTACCAAAACAAATGTCACATAAAATTTGTAAGTTATTTTATAGCTTTCAGTCCACCTTCGTGGCACTCAGCAAAAACCATAGAAATAACATTGTTTCCAAGATCATGTCTCTCCGATACCTTAAGTGGATAGCTATCTGTGGATTCGTTTCGAGATTTATCTCTCATCAGCACAGCTTTGCTTCCATGAACAATAATTTATAAACCACTCACTTGAAAACCCATAGAGTTAAATGTTTATAATTTTGACATTTTGTGAGAGAGACATGAACAGGCTATTGATTGAACTGATAAGATAGAATTGGTTCAAGTGAGTGGTTTACAAATTATTGTTCTTGGAAGCAAAGCGGTGCTGATGAGAGATAAATCTCGAAAAGCGTCCACAGATAGATATCACTTAAGATATCGGAGAGACATGGTGTTGGAAACTATGTTATTTTTATGGTTTTTGTTGAGTGCCACGAAGGTGGACTAAAAGTTATAAAATAACTTACAAATTTTATGTGAGATTTGTTTTGGTAGTTCTAATAAGACTCAATAATTATTATAGAGCTCCGGAAATGCTGAATATATTTATATATTCCGGCTGTGTTGCGCTTGTTTTAAGTTTGCAAGTTTATTACATTGTGTAACTAAAATCTACTCAATTTTCGGAAGCTGTATCTCGGAAACAAACAAGAACAGTGACTTCCGGTTTACAAATCCACACTAAGCGACTAAAAATCTTTTATAAAACTGAAGTCGCAAGTTAACAGCTAGCATAGTTTGCGAAATATTTATGAAAGCTCATCTTGAAAATAAATGCAAATATGTTTCTACAAACAAAAAATGGCAAGGTTTGACACGATACAGACACGACAGTTATCTAGGCGGAACGCTCTAGTTTTCACCACGTTATAGACAATTTAATTATCTATTAACCAAACCCAAATTATTTATATATGTAGTAAACCTCAATAGTTAGACGATAAACTGCAACAGGTCAGACATTTTCAAATCAAGTGTATTACATTTTTTAACTACAAATCGAGTCAACTTTCGCAAGCCGTATCTCGGAAACTAACAAGAGCAGTGTCTTCTGGTTTGCAAGTCTACGCTAAGTGACTCAAAATTTATTAGTAAATTGAAATCGCAACTTAATTTCCAGAAACTCTATCTCGGAAACTAACAAAAGCAGTGACTTGCTGTTTACAAATCCACACTAAGCGACTCGAAATCTATTATAAAATTGAAATCGCAGCTTAACAGGTAGCATAGTTTGCAAAATATTCATGAAAGCTCATCATGAAAAAAAATGCAAAACTGTTTCTTCAAACAAAAAATGGCAAGGTTTGATACAAGGTTTGGCGATACAGACACGCCAGTTATCTGGATGGGACGCTCTAGTTTTCACCACGTTATAGATAATTTAATTATCTATTAAACAATATATTCAGATATGTAGTAAACTACAAGAGTTATAGACGATAAACTGCAACAGATCAGACATTATTAAATCAGGTTTATTGCATTTTTTAACTACAAATCAAGTCAACTTCCGGAAGCTATATTTCGATATGGTAGCGCACGTTTTTAATTTGATATCTTACAAATATATTCATAGCTACTAAAAATGTATAATCACATCAAATCATAAGTAAATTTCAGGACATTCTGTACGGGATTAGAAATCTGTATGCGGTTATAAATCTGTATGGTAATTTTTCCGGACCGGAGCGGATAACCGGACTTTGTAAACCTAAGGGTTCTTTCTTAAAGGTCAGTTGACTTTCCTAGAAAAACATCACTATATTGTTTCCAAGTCTAGTGTGAAACTTAAACGTACATGGCTCTCCCATTCCGGAATACATCAAAAGGCGTATTGCGAAAATGTTTGAATGGAAGGCTGTGATGACTGGGAACATGCTGTATACGCCATAGAAACACACGAGATATCGAAACTTCACCAGGATTCTCGTCTTACGTATTAACACTGGCGGCTACATAGAACACTAGATGAAAATGAAAAATCTTTTCTGCGTCAAGTACTCTCTGATGTTGCTCTAACACTTTCAACGTGTAATTTAGCCTTTGGTCGCCACAGAGAAAACGCAGATAGCAATGATCCAAGTTCCCGAGGAAACTTTTTGAGTGTTGTTGAGTTATTTGCAAAATACGATCCTATTTTAAAAGAATTGTTAAGTAAACCAAAGGCCCAGATAAAATACGGTTCCAAAATAAAGTCCAAATATACAAAATGAGGTTATTTCTATTCTGGTTTTAAAAGTAGAAAAAGCACACATACATGAAATAAAGGCCGCACCATTTAACTCTCATCATATTCGAGAGGAGTAGTATTTCAAAAACAGATCAAATGTGTGAACTTTACCGTTATTGTATGATGAAGAAAGACGAAAATGGAATTCCAAAGTTATTTCTAGGATTCCATAAAGATAAGGACCAAACTTGCAATGTCTATGCCAATTATTAAATCCATAAATGACAAAAATATACCTCTACATAAGTGTCGGGGACAAGTATATGATGGTGCTAACACAATGATGGCACTTATGGCGGAGTTCAAAAACTCATAAAATAAATCAGGCCTAATGCGGTATGTGTTGCCAATACTGTACTGTGCTGCTAATAACTTCAATCTAGTACTTAATGATGCAGTAAGAGAGGTGATTGATATGCAAGATTTTCTTGAAACAGTTCAACAAATTATTATTTTTTTTCGGGATAGTATCAAAAGATGGAATATCGTATCAAGTTTTATATCTGCTAAAAAGGGAGTCTTCAACTTCAGTAACATTAAAACCATTGAACCCTACGAGATGGGCAGGACTTTATGATGCTATGTTTGCTTCAAACGTTCGATTTGTTGAGGTCGAAAACAATTGAATCCGTCATTCCGCAAAGTCCATGAATAAAAGTCCATGAATAAAAAATATGTTTTTTGTTAAAACAGTAATTGATGCCGAAGAAACAGAATATAGAGGTTGTTAAATAAAAAACATACACGCACTCTTTCGCACTGTACTCTTTTCGCATGGAATATGTAAAACGCTTCAATGAATAAAATGGCGTAAAAAAGTAACATTTCAAAAAAGTGTGACTAGTGCCCTTTTCGAAATGACCGGTTCAATTCTGTTAAATTGCACATCAGATGAAATAAATGCTGAAAGCTATTTCACTTAAGAAGGAGATTGAGAACTACAATTTTATTAAGTTATTGGTTTTCCATTGCAAAGCTATCGATAGCTTTAAATGATTTACAAGCTATCGATACAGCCTCCAAACCACTTCCGTCTAAAACCACCGATCTTTCAAATACCATAAAACGTTTGAAAATTGGTCGGGAGGAATTGGAAAGATGTCGACATGAATTTGAAAATTTAAAAAAGGAAGCAAATAGTGTAGCATAAAAATTAACCCTGACTATTCTAAAACTCTTCATAGGAAGGCGAAACGCCAGTTTGACGAACTTTGCGAAGATGAGCAAATCCAAGATTATTCAAAGTAAATATATTTTATAGATTTTTTATGAATTTGCCACGGGTCTCAGATGGTATAGTTACGACACTGTTTGATGTATTTCAAACAGATATTCTATAAATAAAGTTTTAAGAATTTAAATAGCTATATTTAAGATGATTTTATAGAGTATATTTTATAAACAATTTCATAAACAAAAATTTTACTTTATGAACAAATAAATTTAAATGACTTAACTTTAAGAACAAAGAAAATTGAATTGAAAAAAAACTCTATTATTAGCTATCAATATACTTTAAAAATCAAATTAATTAAAAATCAAATAAATTAAAAAACAAACTGCAGAATTAATAAATCTTTAAATAACTGAATACAATTGGATTAAAATTAATAAATTAAATAATTACTATGTTGGTACATAATTCCATGCCCGTTCCATACAAACTTATTTCAAGTTTAATTGTTAAGTATTAATTTGTTTGCGGTTTTATTTTGGCCCGACCCATGTCAAATGTTTCTGACATGTCTTTCACCTGTCGCATACAGAATACATTATAGTTCGGAGTAAAATAGTAGTCGGCGAAAAAGAACACATTGCTAGTCTATAGAATGTTGAATAGTGTGCAAGGTTTTCGGTTTAGCGCACGGAAATCGTGACTTGTTTATTAATTTATGCAGTTTATGAATGGATTCGACCATAACCTTTTATACGTTAATAATTTTAACACGAAGCCAGGAGAAACCAAACATTTTTGTCAGTTCCATACATTTTTATGCTGATCTAATCGAAGGGTTTATTGGTTAGCTACGACAAAGTTTTTGTGGATGGTCTACAAAATAGAGCTAATACACTATAAACATCGGAATATGTCAACCGCAATCCATTTTAATCCTATTGTACAACTCGTTAAAACTAGTGGGAGTTTTATAGCGCTATAATAAGTTCATACAATTCCAAAAATATTAATTCAAATTATTTTTGAATGTGGCAAAGTCAAATGGACATTTAAAAAAAATCTGTTTTTGAGTAAAATTTTATTTTAACAAAAAGTTGTGTTATACTTAAACGTTAAAGCATTTTTTTTTTTTGTAAAATACTTAATTACCTTCAATACGATAAATATTTAAAAACAATTAAAATTCAATATAAATATCAAATCGACAAAACAGAATCAGAACAAACAAGAATTCATCTGGAGTCAATCACCAACTGCAAGTATATATGTTACAGTGAATTACCGAAATTGGAGAATGCCGACTTTCACCGGTGAATATTAACACATACCAAATACGTCGGTGAAAGATCGAATATTTCATTACTTTGTTGTACATTCGGACCGTCACCGGTGTATGTCGTCAATCACAGATACGCTCTAGTGGAGGTCCAAAATGGAGATGCCGGCAAAGAGGCGACTAGCTCTCTCCCGCCAAATCCTTTGTTCTGCTGGGAGTCTTATCAGCTTTATCAGTCTTATATTGCAATAAATAAGATTTGAATCACATAATTAAGTAATTTTTTATTACCATTATTTTCGTTTCTCATTTAGAATGTACTGTGTTTATCTACTGGTTTTAAATTATTGGTCAGTCCTCTCAGAAGGAGCCGCGAACAAGTTACGTTACCCTTGTGACGTTTTATAGCGACTGAATTACGGAGAAGAAATATATATCTCCAACATGTTCAACATTCACCATTAGTGCATGGTAAATGTCGATATTCATCGGTGTAAGTCAGAAATAAGGGTATTTAGCAAATATTTCGAACATACATCAAGCGACTATGTGAATTCCGCAAATTTCGGTCTTTCACGGTAACATATACATAAAAACAGTTGTTACACAATATGAATCAATTGAGCATTGAACACAACACATCGAAGTCTTGTCCTTCATCTTGTTCATTCATATCCCAACATATGTTTATGACAGAATAGCAAATATCCTTCAGAATCCAAAACTTCTTTCAAACTTGTTCTTGTAATTACAGGGTCATCACATTTATACCAGTAATCTCTCACATCTCAAATCTCTCTGTTGCCTTACATAGGCAGTATAATGTCCTGCATTAATTGAATTGCCCAAATGACTGATAACAGCAAACAAAGAATATCTGTTATCAGCAGGAATTGGATAGTTAACAGAATTATTATCTCTACTCATAAACGGCGTCATATCAAGCATTTCAGAGAACGATATAAGAGTAGAAATTTTTGTCTCTGTTGGTATTGCATATATATTGGCAGCACTGTAGGCAGTCATAGCAGTCTGTCTGCGGTGTGTGAGAGTGAAAGAATGGTAGAAATTATATTTAATGTGTGTAGTGTTTTTCTTTGTAATAAAAACTCTAAAAGACAAACTAGTGGATTTTATTTTTTGTTTATAACAGTCTCAATTTCTTTGGAATGTTGGATGCATTTCAACTGAAAGGTAACAACAATTGGAAGTGTTTTCATGGTAAGTTACTTGGTGGATTCTTTGTAAGATTGGCAATGTGAACACATAATTTTGGCATTTGGACCTAAATGCTCCGGCCTAGTAAACCTTTCCAGGCAATCAATTAAAGAAGTGAAAAACCACCGAACGCTCAAGGAAGCAATTCTCAAGCCTCGGAAGGACTGATACACGTTGACGACCACGCAAGAAACTAGGAAAAATGGAAAAATCTACTACGAAAAAGTGAGGTTAGTATTGCTAACCTGTATTGTTAGTATTGTTAGTTAAATATTGTTAGTATTGTTAGGTGGAACATAAACACATGGAACAATAAGTCACACGAAATCATCGCAGCACTAAACAAACCCAAAATAGACATCTATATACTGTCTAAAACGAAGAAAAAGGAACGCGGCAACACATTCATTCACAACTACCTCATGTGCCACACTGGCAAGGAACCTAACGAAAGAGCAAAATCAGGAGTAGCAATCCTAATACACAACAAATACAAAGATAATATCGAAACAACTAAGTACATAGATCATGACATAATACTAATAACACTAAATTTTAGAAAAGAAAAACTACACATCCTCGGCATATACGCACCGGATATCTCGAAATCACAAGATGAAAAAGAAACATTCTACAACAAATTAGACGAGGGCATCAATGAAATAAACCCTAATGACAAAATATTCATCATCGGAGACACAAACGCAAGAATTGGAGATAATATCATCCCAGGCGAAATGAATAGATTTGGGAAACACACAACTAATGCCAACGGTATGCTACTCATAGACATGTGTGTCCAAAACCAACTACGAATTAATAACACCTACTTCCAACATAAAGACCAACAAAAATTTACATATCAAAACACGAGAGGGCAACGGTCTATAATAGACCACATCATCACAAACAGAAAAATCTATCCAAATAAGATAACAGACGTAAGGGTATACCCATCAGCTAACATAGGCACAGAACACCAACTTGTTGTATGCAAATACAGCTTCAAAGCGACAAAACAAAAGCACAAAGAGCCGGCAAAAGGCCATAAGTTCAATCTAGAGGCACTAACAATAGAAAGCACAATTTTGCTATATGAGAACCGGCTGGCAGAGAAAATAACATCCAAAAGCATACAAGACCAGGACACCATTGACGAAGCCTTGGATAAAAAGAAATGCAACATCACAAACAGCCCACTTGAGGCCATGGGACAAAAGCAGTTAGAAATGCCCCACGACATAACTATAAACCCTGGTAAAAACCGGAACTTAAACACATAGCCCGACACAAATCTGAAGCCTACGAGAAGTACAGGGACACAAGAACCAAGGAAGCCCACGACAACTACAAAGCTGTAAAGAATAGATGCAAAACAGAGGTGCAACACTTAAAAGATCAGTATTAGGAAAACTTGAGCACCGAACTACAACACGACCTATATGGCGGACAAAAGAAGATTTGGAAACTACTCAGGAAGTACAAACAACCATCGGACGAATAACACCAAACAGAATGCATCACACCCGCAGAATGGGCCAAGTACTTTCAGGGATTATATGAATCACAACAGGAATCACCACCGCCCAGACAGGAAACACCACCTCAGCGAATGTACAAACAATAGAGGACTCACACTGATTTATTAGTCAAGAAGAAATAAGGCACGAAATTAAAAACCTGAATTCAAGGAAGGCGCCAGGCGAAAACACCATTCCCAACGAACTTCTAAAATACGGCAGCGAAAAACTCGTGGCTGAGACCTCCACCCTTTAAAAAAATTTCAGAAACCGAAATAGTGCCAGTAAGCTGGAAAAGCACTATTGCCATCCCAATCTTTAAAAAAGGCAAGAAAACAGACCCCTCAAATTACCGAGGAATCACATTGATAAACACTATGGCAAAACAATTCACAAACATACTGGTCCAAAAAATAAACGAACGAATAACAGTTAACGACGAACAGCAAGGATTTTGACAGAATTGATCTACAATAGACGCAATATTTACGACCAGGCAAATATCCGAAAAAGCAATTGGGTTCGCAAAGCCCGCCTACATATGCTTTGTTGACCTAAGTAAAGCATTCGACAAGATCAGAATTGCCGATGTGATTGAAGAACTAGCAAAACGAGGCACGGGGGAAAAAGTAACAAACTTAATAAAAGACATCAACACTAACAACTATAGAATAATAAAAACAAAAACCAAGTCAGCAGAGAACGTACGCGTAAATGATGGAATTAGACAAGGCGACAGCATGAGCCCGGGCTGGGTTGTATCTCTTTGCTGTTTTGGAGAATTTCTGTAGAAATAGGTAGATAGGGCCTATTCAACCTAATAATGGCCAACATAATGTGTGTAAAAAACCTCAAAGCAGGATATCGGATGGGAAACCATTCCTTCAATATACTGTGCTACGCGGACGACGCTGTATAAATAGCTGACAATGAAAACGACTTACAACGACTTCTACAAAAATTCTCCAAAACAACAAAGAGATACAACGTTGATATCTCCCATCAAAAAAGCAAGTACATGGTAGCCAGCAGATCGGCAACCAGATGCAAATTAGAACTCGATAACAAGGTGATAGAGCAGGTGATGTGCTTTACCTACCTTATAGTAGAAATCTCAAGCGACAGAGACCTCAAGCTAGATGTACGAGCAGCAACGAACAAGGCTCGAGGAATATCTGGCGCAAAAAATAACATAATCTGTAGAAAAAAACACATATCGCAAGAAGGTAAAATCTGAATATATAAGACAGCAGTAAGGCCAATACTCACATATGCGGCTGAAACAAGGGCCGACACATCAGCTACCAAACAAGCGCTGAGAATGACCGAAATGCGGACCCTAAGAGCAATAAGAGGAGTCACATTAAGATACCATGTCAAGAGCTCTAGGATAAGAACTGACCTACAAATCCAGGACATCGTGCACGGTTCAAGAGCCCGTCGAAGATACTGGCGGGATCACGTGGAACGCATGGCGCCACACCGAATCGTTAACTGGGACATGACACAAAAATCCAACAGGACGAGACCCCTGGAAGACCACCGAAGAGATGGACAGACTCCTGGACTTCCAAATCGCAGGAGCGGAAGGACTGAGAAGAAACTTACAGAAACAGGCACATAGTGCCTACACAGAACTATAAGAAAGAAGAAGGGAATTAAACAAGATGGAGGTGTTCCACCCAGGGTTACTGGCCCCAAGTCCAAAGAAAAATCCCAAATGAACTCAAATGTTGTTGATTACTTGCATTTTTTGGCATACCACATCTGATTGAAGCCCACTGGTGAATATTTAATCGATTATACAATTACGCAGGGCTTGTGATGATGATATTGCATGGGGAGGAGTCATTGCAGCTAAACAATGCTGATGTAACACAACCAAAGTTGCAATGATAAATTCATGAGCATCTAGTTGTTTATACCCTGCCAAATGGTAAGCATGAGTCCATATCATATGCAATAATTTATTCAGAGCTAATGGAACTCTTTGACCTTTATAAAATTCTTGGAATAGACGAGATAGTTCACAGACTGGACCAGTTATAGGTAGGCCTTTACATTTGCGTCTTTCACTTAAGAAGTAGTCTCGTAGAAGTAGGGGCTTGAACAATACAGTTCATGAAAAATGTGGATCGTGGGTTAAGGAGTTCTCGCAGTACAATAACAGAATCCGGGGAGATACAAATTATTTTTGTATTCAAATTCATAATTTATCTGTCTTCGTCTGAAGGCTCCCTAGAAGTCCAACTTAATAATCTTTTGCTGCATATCATTGCATTCAGTTTGTTGGTCATTGCAACATCATCAAGTTCAGTATCATACTTATAGTCATTACATTTATTACAGTGCACTTTGCCATAGGCTAATTCCATTGAAAGGCAATGTTTGGAACTTTTACTATGTTCTTGCAACATCATCAAGTTCAGTATAAGACTCATAGTCATTACATTTACTACAGTGCAATTGACCATAGCCTAATTCCATTGAGCAATGTTTGAAACTTTTACTATGTTCTCTGGCATGTTTATGACAACCAAAGAAGATGCAATGGAGGAAAGCATGTAAATTTGGCCCCAGACGTTTACAAACATGACAGAATACATTTCTCAACTTAGAAACTTAGGTTTGTTTAGATTCTTCGTCTGTACAGACGACGAAAACAGCATGCCAAATCCTGAAAGTTTTTATAACGTTCGACTTGAAATCCTCCAGGTGCAGACAGCATTCGTTGCCGCTCATTATCCAGTAACCTTCTTATTATTGCAGCCAGACACAATTAATAATTCGTTTCGTATGATTGGTAATACGTGGTCTGTTAGAAAGTATCCTACTTTTAGCCGGTAAAAAAAACTGGTATACCTGGAGCGTGGGAAACCTAATCACCCTCAAATTAGTTTCCTTGGGACTCCACAGACTTCTCCCAGCGGTGCCGCCATTGTTGGAAGCATTCCGAAAAAGCCTCTTTCTGAACTGACTTTAGCTCGGCTGTCGTTGCAGTCATAATGTCCTCTCTTGTCTGAAATCGCGTTCCATTCAATAGCCTCTTGACTTTGGGGAATAGCCAGAAGTCGCATGGGGCCATTTCAGGAGAGTAAGGAGACTGTCGAAATAGAGGCGTCTGGTTTTTCGCCAAAAAATTGTAAACCAAGCACGAAGAATGTGCTGGAGCATTGTCGTGATGGAGTTGCCAATTTCCTGATGACCACAACTCCAGTCGCTTGCACCGCACAGCATCGCGTAGGCTACTTAGGACATCCCTCATTTCACTTATCGTCATTTTACTTTACATTTACGTCATTTTAGTTTACTACGTCACTCGAACACTGCTCGACAGTAACTGACGCTATCTACAAGCGGGAAATAATTCACGCATGTGCACGAAGGTTTAAGGTCGGCTCATGGAAGCGCGCTTGAATCAAATATAACAGGTTTTCAAAATAAAAAAGAAGGTCGGATACTTTTCTAACAGACCACGTATATTTAATAAAGGTATTGCTCTAACGAACGGAAGGACATTTGTCTCTGGAACAAACCGACAGACGCAGCCTGGACGCACCTGGCCCGATCGTACTCACGCTCGCGCTATATTTAATGAGATTTATCAAATGATGTCCGAAAGCTCCGGATGTCATTCCAGAGGAAATAATGCTCGCTATACAACAACTTAAGAATAAAAGAGCCCCTGGGGAAGATGACATATTACCAGAGATGATCAAAAGCAACGACATGGTACTTAGTGAAGTGCTGGGAATCCTATTCACAAAGTGCATCCTGGAAGGTAAAGTACCTGCATCATGGTATAACGCAGCAATCACCCTAATCCACAAAAAAAATCCACCATCAAGAGGTTTGAAAATTACAAAAAGATCAGTCTACTTTCGCATGTCTACAAGCTCTTCTCTAGGGTTTTTAGGGACTTGACAGGAAGTTAGATATCTTTCAACCCAGAGATCAGGCAGGCTTTCGCTTAAGCTTCAGCACCAATGACCACCTTCAAACTCTCAAAACAGTTGTGGAGAAATGCAATGAGTACACGAAACCACTTATCCTACATTGACTACGAAAAAGCATTCTACTATATGGAGTGGTGGGCCATAGAGCAAGCTCGCAACTGCGTGTGACTCCATTCACAAGAAAAACCAACAAATTTCATCTAGCGACAGGTGTCAGGCAAGGGGACACAATATCATCCAAGCTGTTTACCCTAGCACTAGAATGTATATTCCAAGAGGTGCAATGGGCAGGGAAGGGTCTAATGATTGATGGAGAAAGCATGACCAATCTGATGTTTGCTGATGACTTGGTTCTGGTCTCGGAGAGCATTAGGGAGATGATGACGTAGCTGGAGTATTTGAGAATGGAATCCGAGAAGATGAGTCTTAAATCGAATATGGGGAAACCAAGATTATGACCAACATTCCCGAAATCACAGACTATCAGCTTCCAGTGGAGAAACTAACTGACTACATATATTTGGGGCATAAGGTTAAACTGGGCTTTGAGAACCAGGTAGCGGTAAGTGGAAAGGAGGTTCGCGCAGGCAAGGGCAGCGTTCGATGCCAATAAGCAGATTCTACGTAGCAAAATATCCCTGGATCTCAAAGTTAAAGTCTTCGAGCAGTGTGTCATGCCCGTGCTCACCTACGGTACAGAGACGATGACACTTACGCAAAAGACCGCCGAGAAGAGTCGCGCAGAGCAGCATGGAGAGAGTGATGCTCGGGACCACCTTTCGTGACCGGAAACCTAAAGAATGGATCCGAAATAAGACCAAGGTGAAAGATGTCATGGCCGTCATAGGAAGGAAAAAGTGAAGATGGGCAGGACACACTGCGCGAATGAACGAGAGTCGCTGGACGAGACAAGTCCTTGAATGGAGCCCCAGAGCGGATACTCGAAGGCGCGGCAGACCACCGCAGCGCTGGATGGACCACATTCAATCCGTGCACAATATCGCCAAGAGTGGAATCATCATGGAGGCCATGATGAAGTAGATGATGATGAAGATGGGTTTTCATTAGCACAGCAGTAAAACCTAATAAATTTTACATTATTAGGAGAAAACCTAAAAAAGTTTGAAAAGTGTGTTTTTGAGTATTAGCTGCACAGGACATGCCTCCTCCCAACTGAATTGTATGGCCTCATATCCTCGTATAATCTGGTCTAGTGACCACGTTCTGATTTTGTCTTCTCTTGTCTGGTCTTGTCTGGTAATATCTGGTCTTGTCTGGTCTTGTCTGGTAATATGTGGTCTTGTCTGGTTTTGTCTGGTATTGTCTGGTCTTGTCAGGTTTTGTCTGGACTTGTCTGGTCTTGCCTGGTCTTGCCTGGTTTTGTCTGATCTTGTCTGGTGTTGTCTGGTCTTTTGTTCGAATTGTATGGCCTCATTTCCTCGTTTAATCTGGTCCAGTGACCACGTTCTTTTCTTGTCTTCTCTTGTCTGGTCTTGTCTGGTAATGTCTGGTTTGTCTGGTATTGTCTGGTATTGTCTGGTCTTTTCTGGTTTTATCTGGTCTTGTCTGGTCTTGCCTGGTTTTGTCTGATCTTGTCGGGTGTTGTCTGGTGCTGTCTGGTCTTGTGTGGCCTTGTCGGGTCTTATCTGCTTGTCTCATCTGTCTGGTATTGTCTGGTCTTGTGTGATCTTGTCTAGTCTTGTGTTTTTTGTAATCCTGTTTGGTCAGATATACCATTGACAAATCTTGGCTAACCCTTCTTTGTTGATATTAGCAAGGAATATTAGGTCCAGCTTGCTTATATCTAAGTTTATCTAGAGCAGGGGTCGACAAAATGTTTTTTTCCCGTGGCTGTGGGTCAAGTTCAACCAAAATGTGACTCTTACTAAGATTCAATCTATAATAGTCTTTTGAGTCATTAAATGGTTTACTTAGTGAACACCGTGGCATAGGTAGTCAGCGTCAGGTCTAGAGTATAGTTTCGTCAAGTATTGTTTATTTTTGGTCTTGTGTAGTCTGCTCTTGTTTGGCCTTAACTGGTCACGTCTGGTCTGGTCTGGTCTTGTGTGATGTTATCAGGTCTTGATCAACAGAATTAGGCATAGAAACTATACAATAATAATACATTGACCTTCACCAGTCGAAACTCGATTCGTCTTAATCGTTGAAATATATAAAACTGTGAATAGCAAGTTACATAATATTTGTACATGTTAAGTGTGTTTAAAACATAGAGAATTTTTCGATTAAGTGTAAGTGTAGATTACCACATAGAAAAGGTCGCAAGCATCCTATTCATTAAAGTGAAATTGATTTGGTCGTTTAGTTGGCGAGAAATAAATAAAAATAAAATCCAGGCAAGAGCAAAAGCGACCCGAATCTTTTTCTACTTACGTAAAAGAGATCTATGTGACAAAAAAACGGTTTCCTCCATATAATTACTTCACCGTTTAAAATCGTATAATTTTGAAAGTTTTTCTACCTTCAAAGCACAATCCAGCTTCCACATTGTCCATGAAACATTCCCTAACAAAAAAGACCCAGCCAACTGTATTGATTTGTTCCAAGAAAAGCTTTCCTTAAATAAAGAAATTACAAAAAGCTCGACTTAAACAAAACAAAAAAAGATTTAGGGTAAATATGAAGATTGACTGGTAATTAATGGACTTTGCTGTAATTAGTTACAGTTTCCAATCAATGAGGAGAATATATGACTTATTTGTGTGAAATTAGTTGAGTTTGGAAAACCGAGAACGTAATTACAGCTAATAAGCTAAAACTCGTTGGTGTAAAATGCTAATTTACGCCTACAACAAAACTAGCAATTTATCACAAAACTGACAAATTATTTTTTCTTCATTAAGCAGAAGCAAATTCTGGAAACTCTTTAATTAGTGGCGAGTTTTTTCTGTTAACGCAGATATCAGCTATTTGTGATCTGCGAATTCGAAATCAATAGGGGAAATTCCCAGTGGAGACATGTGCGGAAATTGAATTGGACTTTCCAGGGAAAGCTTTCGCAATTTTATTTTGTGGCTACATGCAATATTTTCAAATCAATTAATACATTTTTTGATACAAGCTGTCGGTTCAAATTTAGGAATCACATTAGGATATAAAGTTTTAATTTATGGATTCATAGCGTAAACTAAAAATAAAAAAGTTTTATTATATATAAGTTAAAATGTGGATACTTAAGCTGTAATATAAACGAAAATAAAACATTTCCATTTATTTCTGGGAATAAAATTTAAGTTTATATTAAGATTGTCAAGCACTTTATAGACTATATATTACATTTTGCGTGGGATTTTCCTGAACAGAAATATTTATTTATATATGGAAATACAAGAAACGTATATTGGATTAAGGACTGACATATCATTTTAATATATTTTAGTTTCGCATCTTTCAATGTTTATTTCCTCTCTTTATATATTTCCCTGAGATTCTCAAAAGGGCTGTCAATAAACGATATATTATATTCCACCCACTATTTTTTCATTCTAACATGTTTTATCTCTTCATCAATATGTCTTTACATTAAAGAGCATATTGACAAACAAAAATATATGAATAAGATTTCTGATTTTATCAACAGCATATTTTGTTTCGCAACATTCAATCAAAATTAGGATATTTATCCGGTCTATTTTTCAACAATTGTAAAATAAAAGTTTGTTTTAAAATGAAAATAAAATAGTTATTATTATGATGTTAACGATAGTTTGAACCGCATGAATGTAAATCGAAATATTATCCTATTAAAATTATCACAATAATCCGCTTTGAAATCTATTGATTGGCTCAATTTGATTGGAATAATAGTGCGGGAACAATTCGAATTTTGGCTATACGTTTGTGTGTCGAGTAGTTCCACTAATAACACACTGGTTCGAGCATAATTGCCGGCGTAAAAGAGGCGGCTAAGTTCGATTTCTGTCTTCCGACGGACGGATATCCTTACTAACATCATCGCGACTACATCCCCGGTTTCCTCAACCCGCTAATTTTCTAACCGAATTATGCAAATGCTGGAAATGTTCTATTTGTTACTTCTGAAATATTGCATTTACGTCCATTCTACATACCTATATACTCATTGCGTCTACAACATGATTATACAAAACACTACAATACACATATATTTGTAAAAACTTATTAAAGCGAAATATAACTTGATTATATGAACATATTCAACCCGTTCATACCTGATGTCCTTCTTCACAAATATCAAATCAAAACCTACTCTCGCCAGTCCTGCACGAGGTGTTCAAGCTAATGTAAGTGTATTGCAATTTATAATTCAAAAAACAAATTATGAGAGATAGATCTTGAAGCGCGTCTGCAGATGGCTATTCACTTAATTTAAATACAAACAAATGATCTTAAAAACAATGTTATTTATCTAGTTCTGTTAGTGCTATGAAAATGGACTGGGACTAGTAATAACATGTAAATCTCTGTTGTATAATTCAATATTCTGTGTGATATAAGCCAGGAAGTAATTATGTCGACATGAGAGTTGTTCGTAGTCTTAATAATCTTAATATTATAGAGCTACGAACCGGTTGAATATATTTATATATTCAAGCTATATTTCGGTTAAATAAGTTTATCTACTCTCGCAACAAAATAATCACATTATTATTGTAGGTGAAGGATGCCATTTTTATAATCGTATACACAGAAAAAAGTACACCGTACAAATTACAGTTTAAATAGAAACGTGGATCATTACGAATACAAATTTGTAGAGATTGCATTATTCCAAATAACCTTACTATTCTGAATTGAAAGATTTCATGTTTAAAACTACAATAATTGGTATGACCCGACAAACTGTAGTTTTTACAGTTTCAAATTCATAAGGTAGCTGCTACTATTTGAAACTGTAATAAATGCTTAGATATCAGAGCAATTTTTAGAGTGTACTTTTTTCCGTGTAGAAGTATCCAAATCGTGTGTAAAAGTCCAATGTAAATCAAATGAGTTTCATGATTTAACGGTTTCTGTTTGCTGTTACTATGACAACAACTCACGTGACAAAACTTATTCAAATAAACACACGTCAAAATACATAGACGTAGTGAAAATAAATTTTCTGTCGTCTATTAAAATTGAATTAATCGTCCTTATTTTGGCCTCTTGGTCTAGATTTATCTGACTCTAAAATAACTTAACCTAACCATAACCTAAACTAGATTAAATCTAGGCTAACCTAGATTAAATAGACATCGATAACCTAAATTAAATAATAACCTAGATTAAATAGACATCGACCAAGTAGTGTTCTCGTCACTATACTATTTTACTAGCAATTTTTGACACGGAGGCGCAGTACGTAACTAGACAGCAGACCGTACTGTTTCAAAATTATTTTGTCAAAATTACAATTTTAAAAATTACCGTTAAGACACAATTATTTTTTCGTAGCTTCAATAGTATTTTAACAGCTGTTTTAATTAATTTAGCTTATGGATACCGAATAAATGGAATCTACACCTTCAGAAATTGCCCAAAAATTATTAATATAAAACATTATATTTGAATACATAAAATGATTTCTTAAATTGGTGTAGTAAAATTCCAAGTTTCTTGGAAATGAATCGAAAATATGCTTCCTTACGACTACCAGTAACAAATAGCAAATGTTTTTCGTTTTCTATACAAATAATAACTGTAGAAAACAGTCAGTGGGTATTAACCAATTCGGTAAAATACATTCTCTAATAGCTACATATCTCAATCTATCACGTCCTGTGTGGAAACATACAGTGTGGAAACTTTATTGTATTGTTAAGTATTTCTTTTTTCCAGCTGCTTCTTGGATAAGACACTCGTGTGTTAAAGGCCTTTGTGCACGAGTGGCAATTACAGATTCGTAATCTAATAACTTCGTAACTCGTGCACAAAGGCCCTTCTTCACACATACACACACACACTTGTATCATAAACTACTATTGTATGATTGTTTCTATAATTAATATGGTTTCACCAATATTTATATATTTATATAAATTCATTTCGTAATAAAATGAATAACATTTTCAATTAAAATGGGCAGATAAGCTTCTTCTTCTTCTTCGTCTTTCCTCGTTCATGCGAGGTCGACGTTTTTGACAAGCCGTTTCAATTTTCCTAGGTCCCAAATGGTGTTTTCTTTTAATTGCTTCTTCCGGAGATCATCCTGCACGCAGTCCCCATCTTCCTCTAGGTTTTTCCCTTTTGCCTGCCGCCTCCAGATCAAGCAGACTGCATCCTACATAACTCTCATCCCTGCGCTTAAGGTGGGCATATCAAAGCAAGTGTCTTTCACTTTTACGCTGCCTCGTATGAAGGTGTTCTTGATGTGATCGTTTCTTGTAACACCAAACATCCATCTTAGCATCTCCATTTCAGCTACTTCCAGTCGCGTGAACTGTGACTGCACTGTTGGCCAAGTTTCTGCTCCCTATAGCATTGCAGGTCTCACTGCGCATTTCTGGGCTTTACCCTCTACTTGGATGTTCAGTCTCCTGTCACAGAGAATACCATATAACCTTTTCCAGTTTAACCAGGCAGCCTGAATTCGGTGGGTAATTTCCAGATCTAGATTGCCATCGTTAGATTCAGTGGATCCCAAATACTTGAAACTGTCCTAGTAGCCTGTAGCTGGCTACCAAGTATCTGAATAGATTCATTTCCAGGTTCTCTAAGGCACAGGTATTCGGTCTTATTTATACTGATTTTAAGGCCTCTGTCCTCTATGGCTCTTCTCCAGCATTCCAGTTTATATTCAAGCTCTTTTCTCTTTGTGTTGCATAAAACAATATCATCTGCAAACAACATACAGCAAGGAGCTGGTTCTCTTAAGCTTTCCGAGAAGACATCCATTAAAAGATAAAAAATGTAGGGGCTTGGTGCAGATCCTTAGTGAAGACCAATGATACTTGAACCTGTATAGTATCTGACAAACCTACACTGCTTCAAATTCGTGTCCTTGCTCCACGGTACATATCATGAACAATACGCACATACTTCTCCGGTACTCCCTTGAATCTAATGCATCTCCATATCTCTTGACGGGGCACCCGATTATAAGCTTTCTTTAGGTCTATGGACACCATATGTAGTTCTTTCCTCTTCTCCCTGTGCTTTTCCATGACCTGCCTAAGCGCAAAAATTGCATCTGTTGTTCCCTTTCCCGGCAAAAATCCAAACTGTTCTTAACATACAATAACTGTTCAATAACTTTCTCCCAGATGTTCATTGTGTTAAAATGGGCAGATATGAATAAAAACATAAAAAACAGTAAATGTATATAAAAATCAGATATAAGAGACTAAAAAATTAAGATTCACAAGAATAAACTAAACGAACAATAAACTTGCAAGATTAGATGGACAAGATAATCTAGGAAAAACTCGATAGAGATGAAATGGCGGATAAGACTAGATATGAAAGATTAGAGGGTTCGCAATAATTAAATTAGCAAGATTAGATAGGTAAGGCAAAACTAGCAAGACTAGTTTGTAGTTCAACAATTATTTCATTGCCGTTTTTTACACGGTACGTATCTTATGAAGAGTTCTTATCAAGGCATCTGTTTAATTCTTGTCAGTTCTTAAATATTTATTTGTATAAACAATTATAATGTTTGTTGTTATTTTTAAATATTAATGTGAATTTATTTTCTTTGTTGCATGGGCAATGGACTTGATTGGTGTTAGTTATATATCCCATTTGCCAATTCAGGATCGACTGGAATAAGATCCTTAGATAATAATTTGCACAATTTCGTATCAGTTAACCCTCGTCAGAAACTCACTAACTACGTTACAGCGAGGCCTAATTAAAAGAACAAGAGCCAAATAAAAGGAAAAAAAAACAACAGATTGAGGGAAATTACGCGATTCCAACTAGTTAAAAACACATACATTTGAAAAAATCCAATTCAAAACTTTTTAATTCCGAAATGAAGACAATTAATAAAAACTGAATAAAAGCAATGTTAAGCAATTAAAAGTTAATTGAGAAAATTTGATGAACCGATTTCGTGAGAAAAAATTGTTATCATTACACAACACAAGTCATTATTTCACCTAGTCATTATAAGTTTTACCCGTCCAGTTCAAAATAATATTAATTTAATGTTTTCAATTAATTAAATTTAATATTACGCGATTATAATAGAGACATTAAAGACATAAAAGCATCTAAACATAAAATAAACGCATACATTTAATATATTTTGTAACTAGAGCGGTAGGACGAAAAAAAGGGTGTCAATTGGACAAGATAGCGAAATTGGGCGCTTGAGGGCATTGAAACATTAGCTTGAGGGGGCAATTGACAATACCGCCCGTGTTGCATACAATATTTTTTATAACTCATGCGAGGGGATGCATCTTATAAGTTTGGGTTCCAGGAGCCATCCAAAAATCATATAATTGAAAATGAAGAATTTGTTTTTTCAATTGTCTTCGGTGGTGTGGATTCGCCATAAGAACTCTTCTCAGTGTCTGGTATCACCATAGAATTTACACTCATTTTAAAACGATTTCTTAAATTTTAATTTTTATTTTGAATGAAAATAAAAATTCTGTCTCTTTCACGTCACTTTTTTAATACTGAGGTCTTGATTGTGTTAATTTTAAATTGGTAAAACCATACAACATTATAGATAATCAGATAAACTTAATAAAGACGGAACAAAGCTTGAATATATAAATATACTCAACCTTTCCGGAACTCTATAATACTAATGAGTCTTTTTAGGACTACCAAAAACAAATCTCTTATGAAATTTGTCAGTTATTCTATAGCTTTCAGTCCACCTTCGTGGCACTCAACAAAAACCATAAGAATAACATTGAGTTTTAAGATCATGTCTTTCCGATACCTTGAGTGGATAGCCATCGATGAGAGATAGATCTCGAAACGCGTCCACAGATGGCTATCCACTCAAGGTATCGGAAAGACATGATCTTAAAACTCAATGTTATTCTTATGGTTTTTGTTGAGTGCCACGAAGGTGGACTGAAAGCTATAGAATAACTGACAAATTTCATAAGAGATTTGTTTTTGGTAGTCCTAAAAAGACTCATTAGTATTATAGAGTTCCGGAAAGGTTGAGTATATTTATATATTCAAGCTTTTTTCCGTCTTTATTAAGTGTTAATTTTATTTATTTATTTGTTTTTTTTTAATATAACCTAGCGATAATATTTGCGTGCGTTACCCAAGTTGGTAATACAACCAAAAACGGCATTTCTCGTACTAAAAAATATGCACCAAGATAGTACTTTTATTGCACGAGTAATAAAAGTAATTTTCTGATCGCGATAAGATTGGGTTAACTACCTGCTACATATATTCAAAACTTATTCATATTTAAAAGACATATTCTTTTTCTAACTAAAACGAATGTATTTTCTTGAAATGAATGGATTTATTAAAACTGTGTTATACGATAATCTTATTCGCGTAAATTGTTTGAGTAAAGTATGTGATAAAATAAATATACTTAACCTCAGCATAAAATAGTTTAAATAAATTTCAAAGCCACAATAACATTATATTGTACAATAGGTCGTTTATATATATATATATATATATATATATATATATATATATATATATGTATATATATATATATATATATATATATATATATATATATATAATATATATATATATATGTATATATATATATATATATATATATGTATATTTATATATTTATATATATATATACATATATATATATATACATATATATATATATATATATATATTAGCTATTGCTTATATTTTCTTTTTATTGTTATTACTATTTGATGTTAATCTATAAAAAGTTATTGTTTAAAGAGTTCCTTGGGAGGATCAACTTGGAGCTATAAAGTCTGCAGATTAAACATAAAATACAACGAAAGAAAGAAAAAAATATTAAGTTTCGATAAAGAGTCAATTCAAGTTTTACGGCATACATTACGGAGAACATAAACTGCGTTCGCGATTGTTGCTTATTATTATATTCTGCAAATCAATAAGATAATTGTATTGCCTTGAACTTATACAGCTAGTTTTCTGCCGACAACAAATCATAATCTATTACTGGAAGGTAACAGTTTGTTAATTTTTACTTTAATTCCATTTTTTTTAATATACCAGTATTTTACTAATAGCTTATATTTTTGGTACATTTCACACTTTGTAAGCAATCAATTTATTGCCTTTTCTCTAGGAACATTTAGAGGAAATATCCCTGATTTTATTAACAATAATACAGAAACATAAATAAACCCCAGCGGGAAAGATTAGATGAACAATACTAGAATAATAAGTTTTAACTCCAAATTCGCCCTTTCAAAGTTCAAAATCGTCCATTTAACCCTTCCTTAAGCAGGTCAATTTTATATACGCACAGCGTCTAGTAAGCCGCGGTTGTAGCCACAGTTTAATTTTGCAAAGTTTGGGGTTCTGTACACATTTTTGAAGATACATTTTATCATATGTTTAAGGTACTATATAAAATAATATGTAACTGACTTACTATAAAATAGCTAATATAAATTTAATATAAATATTGAACAGCGAGCTGTAAAAAATTATACTGTGAAAACTTTTTTTGTTAATTAGTTCTTAACATGCTGTTAAAAAGAAATTAAAACTTAATTTTTTGTTTCAATTTGATTTACAATTTTTACCATTTAAAAATGATTACAGAAATTCAAGAGCCCATTAAAAAATGGGAAAAATGAGAAAGTAATTGTTGAATATCAAACAGTAGCCAAATTAATTCGATCAATCAAGAGTAAATTACAAACATTACAGTTACAAGAGTAATCAACTAGAAATTAGTGACCTAAGTACCGAGAAGCATATAGAGGTCTGCGGTGTAGAGTGGAAAACAAAAAATCATACTTTAAAAATTGTAACAATTTATCGTGATCCAACTACTATTTTTAAAAATTTGGAGAGTATCCTCGATAGTATCTTCAGAAGCCAATCGGAAATCATTATTGCTGGTGATTTCAACATTAATTTCCTCAGCAACAGCAAAGATAAGATTAACTTCGTCTATCTAATGACGCCCTATGGGCCTAAACAATAATTGATACCATATTTTCAAAAGCCTATCAGATAAATACAATATACGTCAAAAACAAACCCATTTCAGATCATAAACTGATATTACTAAACAGGGCGCACGAAGAAAGGAAAATGCATGGACACCTTGTAAGAAGCTTCAGTCCAGCAAACTCTAGTAAAAAACTGAAAGATATATAAGTACTGCAAAAAAAAGTACCTGGTTTTAAAATATCTACAAGTCAAAAGATTTCATAGAGATTTATTAGATAAAACAAAAAGAGCAATAAACGTCAATATACCTACAACAAGCACAAAAAACCGGCCAAGTGCGAGTAGTGACTCTTAGGAACTAACTGTATGCAACCCATATGCTTCTTGAGCCTGACAATACCACTACGACAACATTAGTGTATTTTCATAAGTTTCTAATAGTAAATTCGCATTTTTCTTGTAATTAAACTACATATTTACGGTTTTCAGATTTTCCCCTTTACATGTGCTGTAAGACTCCGCTTCTTGCCAAATTTCATGATTCTAGGTCAACGGGAAGTACCCTATAGGTTTTGATTCCCTTGTGAAATCGCAAAATATGCGACATAAACGGTCATATCTTTTGATCGCGTTGACTTACAAGTTTGATTTTTTCACAGCTGAAAGGGCCCGCAGACCAGAGTATTTGATACAAATTTTAACTTGTTACCTCTACGCGTTCCTCAGAAAAATGGTCTTGACAGACAGACGGACAGACAGACAGACAGACAGGCAGACACACAGACAGACAGACAGACAAACAGACAGACATACAGACAGACAGACAGACAGACAGACAGACAGACAGGCAGACAGACAGACAGACGGACAACAAAGTGATCCTATAAGGGTTCCGTTTTCGGTACGGAACCCTAAAAAACGATGTGGGAAATAATGAAGGAACTGAGCAATAATCGAAACGAAAAGATGAAATACAAAAGACCCTACAAGTACCTACAAAAAGACCTAGTCATACTAAAAAGTCTCGTCAAGTTGTCAATAATTTTTTCTACGAATGCTCCGGAAGAGGTAGCTAAAAATATGCCCTACAGCACTCCAAATAACAACCAAATCATTAGCAAAAACCAAACTATGTTTCGATGAATACTCGATGAATACACCTCTAATGAAATCCGGCTAATAATTTAATTTAAGAAGCAAAAATAGCTGGACCAGAAGATCTTTCGACTCGTCAGATTTAAATGCTGTATAAAACATATAATCAATAGTTCATTTCAAAAGGAAATTTTCCACTGTACTTGTGATTCCTGTAAAGGGTGACAAAACGAACTCTGATTGACTAGAGAAAATATAAATGTTATAAATGTTTAAAAGCAAAATAACAAATACCGCCTCAAACTTAAAATGTTCACCCGCTTGTAACACAAAATCCAGCGATTATTATTACTTAGCTGCAAGCGCAGTTAATTCGTATTTTCGGAATTAAAACTAATAATGTCCAATTCTCTTGGTATGTTACTCATTATCTCGAAGGGCCGACGGCTATTGACAGCTTTAGTGTTAACAACTGTAGGCACTTATGTGAAATGTTCATTTTTATCTTCGTACGTAAAGGGTCAACTACAATTTTTATCAACCTCATTTCCGTCTTTCGGTCACTTTACTACAAGCAGCGACATTCTTATTCGTTTTCCGGTATTTTTTTAATAACGAAATTGAACTTCACAAACATAAAACTTCTGTTGTGATTCCTGTATATAAAAAGGTTGACTAAGCGAACATCAATAATTATAGGCCGATAGCACCAGTCTCCTGTCTATCGAAGATCATGGAATACACTATGCTAAATAGACTGCAGTCCTTCATCGATAGACATAACTTAATTCAAAACAAACAGCATGGTTTCAGAAAAAGAAAATCCAGCCTACAGCATTTTCAAAATAAAATCCTATCAGAGATTTACCAGAGAAAATGTTCAAGTGGCATATTTTACGACTTAACAAGACTGTGTCTCCCACAATAATTTAATAAACAAATTGCACCTTTATGGTACAAGAGGAAAAACGGGTTGTTGGATAGAATCTTTTCTGCGGGAAAAGAATCAATATATCAAGATTACTGAGACTAACAATTTAGGGGTATCAAAATCCATTCCCATGCATATCGGGATACCTCAAGGTAGTGTTTTGTTACCGACTCTATTTTCTCTGTACGCTGCAGATATAATTATCTACATGGGCACCAAATTTTTCTCTAAATGTAGACGACTGCAGACGAGAGTTTGATAATATCTGAAAGGAGTGTAGAGAAAAAACGGAAGATGAGTCCAGCAGGCTGGAAGAATAGTTTATTCGTAATAATATCAATTTTAATATAGAAAAAACTAAATACATCATCTTCCAAACATCAAGGAGATTTTTGTGTGAGGATCTAACCATACAAATTGGCCGAAGGTTGCTTCAAACCAATCAAATAAAATTCCAAGGTATTCATCTTTAGTATAATCTAAACTGGAATCTCGCAGTAAATAACATCGTCACCAACATAAATAAAACCACATATTTGTTGTATGCGAAAACTAATCAATATTTCAGTTTTAGTTCAAATCTTTTAGGCGGAGATCCAAACTACTGTCAGCTATGGTATTCTCGCTTCGCGGTCGCCATTAACTAAAGATATCTTGAAAGCACAAAAGACAGCAATTCGTTGTTTAACAGGCATCTCTAAATAAACGTCTGCAAGACAATTCTTCATAAATATGAATTTATTAACAGCCCCGTGTATTTACACATGGGAACTAGCAAGCCAGACCATCAAAAACAAACATCTATACTATACCAAAGAGGAAATACATCATTATTGCACTCGAGAGAAGCTATTGGTTATTGTTTAATGTTATATATTGGTTATTGAAGTAAAATTAACTGTTTGTCGCACAGCTCCAGATATTATTGGTATTAAGGTGAAGAACATGTTACCTGATAATATGAAAGAAGCAAGCTCCATAGAAGAAGCTAACTTAACTATTCAGAAGAAAAATAGAAAAACGTCTGAATGCAGAAGGCATATTATAGCATGGAAAAATTCTTCGAAACCCAAATGGGTGATAATATATACTCAGCATTGTTTTTAGCTTTATAATTAATATTTTTCTTCATGAGGTGTTCTATATGTACTTAATTGTATGTCTCAGAATAAATAAATTTATCTGATTTGAGTTAGAATTTCTTGCAACTTACGATAAGACATTTCACAGGAAAATAAAAAATTGCTTATTCGAATCTCTTATATATTCTATGCATTTTCTTTCTACAGGATATTTTTTAAACCAGTTAAATGTTTAAATCTGTTCAAGTATAATCTTTGTACATAAAAGGTCAACTTAAATTTTTCTCAACTTCTATTTCGTCCATCTATCAGTTTGGTACAAGTAGTACAACATTCTTATTCGTTTTCCGATATTTTGTATAACTTCACAAACACAAAATTGAAGCTTGAAAGGATGCATTTGTCAATTACTCAGAAAGAATTTGAAGTTAAAACCCAAAATATTATTTTTATGTTTCAACTATATAATTTGGTATATACACTTTATTATTATATATATTTTGGTATGTACACTTTATAATTCTTTAATATATTTACTTCGACCAATGTTATTGGTCAGCTAGTACAACAAGCGCCGTATATGGTTTTCCCAAAGAATCTCAATACCTGGTTCAACTATAAATAGAATAATCTCAAATGCGATAATATCATAGTCTAACCGACCTTCGCAAGAAGAACGTTAAACTAATTCACTCTTGACAAAGCCAAGAAAAACCACCAAGCAGAAAAATGAATTCATTCATTGCAACAACCCTCAACCGCCGCAGCGATGCAATTCGACCCCGATGTCCTGGACACCGTGGACGACAACATGATTGAGCAACTGCTAAGCTATATCATGAACCGCAAGAAGAAGAACCAAGCCAACAACCAGCAACCCCAGGCCACCGCCACAACCAGAAGAACCATCGCCGAAAGGACAGCCGATGCCGCCCCCCGAAGGACAACCGAAGCAGCCCCCCGAAGGACAACCGAAGCAGCCCCCAAGAAACCAATTGAAGCCGCCCCCACGAGATCAACGGATGCCGCCCCCAAGAGAGCAACCGAAGCCGCCCCACGGAGAAGAGCTACGCCGATGGATACGGACGGTCCCACCGAATCCGCCCTCAAGCGCAAACCCGAACAGGAGGACGAGGAAACGTTCAAGTTTCCCAAGAAAACTGCCAAACTAGAGAGAGCGAGTACGTCAGGATCACAGGTAAGTATGAACATGTATGCATGCTTAGGCACAGAGGACAGTGACAACGAAGACGATATAGAAACTGAGACCGAAAACCCCACCGAAGAAAAGAACAACACCCCAATCATCCTACGGAACAAGGAAAAATGGACCAGACTCAGCAAGAAACTGGACACCAAACACATAAAATTCACAAGGGCCACGTCGACAAGATACGGAATAAGTATCCAACCACAAACGATAACGGATTATCGAGAAATGTACAGCCTAATGAAAGAAGAAAACTACGAGTTCCATACTCACCAATTGAGCTCCGAGAAGAACCTCAAGGTGGTGATCAAGGGAATCCCAACCGAAGTCGGGGAAGAAGAAATACTCAACGACCTAGCCGAAAAAGGTTACCCGGCAATCAAGGTGACAAGAATGAAGGGAAGGAACGCGACCCCTATCCAAATGGTATTAGTGGAAATACCAAAACAGTACAAATCCATCTACCAAATGGAGAGAATACAATACCTCAGCGTAAGAATAGAGCCGCTCAAGCCTAGAGGAGACACAGTACAATGCCATAGATGTCAGCTCTATAGACACGTACAGAGAAACTGCAACGCGGAATATAGGTGCATGAAATGTGCTGGAAAACACAGCACGCACCTATGCGAGAAACCAGCAACACTGCCACCGAAATGCGCAAACTGCGGAGGCGATGGTCTGAGACTTGGTGCCCATGAAAAACAACTAGGGTGCCCGTAAAAAACATGGCACATAGAATCCTGGACCTAATAGAGGGACTGGATCTATTTGCATGAACGAAACAATGTGGGGAAATACAATCTTCCAATGGGCCGCAGTGTTTTAAGGGCTAATCCCCCTGGACCAACATTGGTTAGAGAAAAAAAAAAGGGGAAAAGGACGACCAAGACAGAGATGGATGAACAACATTGAAGAGGACGTCAAACAAATATTGAAACTTCGTAATTGGAAAACAACAGCACGGCTACGAGACGACTGGAGGCAGAAAATGCAGGAGGCGCAGGTCAAAATGGAACTGTTGCGCCACGAAGAAGAAGAAGAAGTCCCCTACCATATTTCCGAACGCCGAGATGACTGGCATGCATTTCATCTATGGACTTGCTGATGGCAATTCATTACAAACTAGACGATTGTACATTTAATGATTTCCTAACCGCAATATCCCTGACCGGGCAGATGAAAAGCCGCATAAGGTATGTGAAGATCGATTTCAACATCAGTTCTCCTGGATTGTTTGGGTTGGAATTGTGGGTGATCTAATTGGACAGGTATTTCTACCAGCAAGACTTACTGGTGAGACGTATCGCAACTTTTTTGAAGAAACGCTGCCCGAGTTTCTGCAGGATGTCCCATTTTCGACAAGAATTGCAATGTGGTTTATGCACGATGGTGTACTACCACATTTCAGTTTGGCTGCTCCGTCATTTTTTAAGAGCAACATACGGAGATCGCTGGATTGGTTGAGGTGGGCCACACGCATGGCCTGCTCGATTCCCAGACTTAAACCTCATGGAATATTTCTTATGGTGCTATCAGAAATCATTAGTTTATGTTACTCCAGTTGAGAATTTGAACGAATTGCGATATCGGATAATTGCTGGGTGTAACACAATTAGAAACAACTGTGGTGTGTTTGAAAGAGTTCAGTACTTATTCACGAGAAGATTAAATGCTTGTATCCAGGCTGGAGGAAGTCATTTCGAAGATTCATTGTAGATTGATCCTAGAAGGAGAAGATATCGTTAAGGCGATATAAGTACAAAGACTCCGCTGGTATGGCCACATATATCGAATGGAAAACAACAGAGTGGTAAAGATGATTACAATGTGGAGACCAGTGATTAGCAGAGGTAGAGGAAGACCGAGAAGATGGGAGGATCAGGTACTAGAGGAAATTAAGGACCTAAAGATAGAGGCATAGAGGAGCAAGATTTTCGACCGAGGCACATGGAGGATATTAACAGAGGAGGCAAAGACAAGCGACTGGACAGTGTAAGAACAGGACAGAGGAACGTGGAGTAACTCACCATATGAAATGAGTTTCAAGAGCTCGTAGAGGTAACAAGCGGTTGCAACCCCGAGAGGCGTGTATAAACCTGTATATACCTAACTGTAGATTGAGCAACGTACTTTTTGATAATAAAATGTTGTTTCTGTCGCTAATTTTGTTCACCCTGTATCTTTGAAACAAAGGGTTTTTTCAGAAATCAACATTGGATAAGACATTCTTAGAATAGGCCAAGGAATAACCCATTGAATTTTTGCCGTTTGTTTACCTAACACCTTGTATTTAATTATAAAAAAAACTTTTATGTAACTGCATTGTACAAAGGGGAAAATATTTATTATTTCATTAGAAAAGCCTATAGAAAGATCTATCAAAAAATGTCATTATAAATAAACTAATATAAATGATTCTTCAATTCCAAGCTTTATCGCGCAATCCACGCTAAAAAACCTTTAATTATCAATTTTTACTCCCCTCTATAAAACAACCTATAACTAACTTTATCGATTGCGTCGCAAGGATATTCACGCACATAAAAAATCGCAAGCGATAACAATCGTCATCAAATTCGCAACCCCTAAAATAGTTTTTTTATTACTGTTGACGAAGAAGAAAAAATAAATAAATATCACAACCATAAAATCCCGCACAAAATACACGCGTCACATAAAACGAGGAAAGGTAGGGAATCGCGAAACGCACAACTACACAGAGATAATTATAGAAGAGGAGCGTGTCATAAAGAGGTAGTAAAATCCGTGCCGTTCCGTTTTAAGACTCGTGTTAGCTCTGATTTGTCGCTCAGCTAAGTCTATTAAAACTGTTGATTTATGCCTAACGTCATAAGCATTTTTTTTTCAAAAGTTTTATAACTCAAAAAGTTGTTAGGGGGATGAAGCCATATTTACTACCACTGTAAAACCTCTGTAATGTATGGAACGGATGCATATGAAACAGATTACATTAAACTAAAAGGGTAGCAATTACTCACGGCACAAATGGATTTTATAACTAGTTTTCAAATATTTACAAAATCATTCAAAATGTCTACTTATACTTCCACATAAGCTCTATGTTTACTACCTTTTTGCGCAGATAAACGATTTTTTGTTTTATTCGCTGTATCTGTAATGTTAGTTTCTTCAATCGTTCCACTTTTTGTCTCTTTTTCTTGTGCTATTTAATACGTTTTATCCATACATGTTTGTTTAGCTTTTGTGCAATCACTGATATTTAGTGTTTGTTATATTTTTGGCTGTATAAGCTTTTGTCCAAAGCCGCATGTAGAAACTTACCCAAGGGGTTCTAACTATTTTAGTAGTTGATCCCTAGAGGTTTATTTTGTGCGCTGTATCTATCCATTGATTTCGTAATATTTTTAGAATAGAAATGTCTAACAGAATCTTTTTAAACCAATAAATTTAATTCGGAAACTAATTTTCAAACTTTATTTGCCTGCTGTAATTGTAAGTCCTATCTAAACTAAATATTAATAAACTACGTTAGTTTATAATCTATATTAGTCTGTATAATGTATATTAGTCTGCATCATTGATTGTGATCATTGATGTGATCATTAGTATACTACTTACTGTGTAATACTATATAAACTGTATTTTAGTCTTTAAAGTTTTTAGTTTTAAGTGATATAAATTTAATTTATATGAATTAAAAAATAAAAGCTATATATAGTAATATAGCTATTATTTTTTAATTCATATAAATTTAATTTATTTAATTTTGATTTCCTTGTTCGATTTATAGTCTGTTTTAGAATATGATTTTTTCACATAAATATTAAAAACAAGAATTTTTTAGTCTATACCAATGGTTTTTATTTATCTATTGCCGTCTGCTTAATCTGTCTGCCTGTCCGCCTAGTCTGCTATCTAATATCATATAATATTGATCATATATCCTAATATAATATTGATTATATTAATATTGATCATATCTATTGAGCCTGGTCAGAGCTAAACACCTGGCTAAAGCTAAAGGAGCCTGGTGCTTTTACAAACAATATAAATAATTCCTCCACGTTATTAACTATGTCTGGTCTTTCTACAGCCAGTGTGGCTTTTAATGTAATAAAATCCAGAAAGTCATCTATAAATGCTGATATAGAAACGTTGTCTCCAATTTGTAAAATTCCGACAACAAAATTAAAGAAAACGTATGCAAAGTACTTTACGAGTCTCCATATAAAGAGGAATTAGAAAACAAAACGAATGAAGGGCGCTTATTGGTATGCCAGAAGTTGGTACGACGAAAAGAAACACAAAAGAAAATTAGTACAGCAAACTTTCCAATAAAAATGGAAATATCTGAAATGGGGAAATGTCTATGATACAATGCATAAAATGCTTAATATGGGTGCACGAAAAACGCACAACAGTAGATAAGAATACGTATTCTTACTACTGTGAGGATTGTGCTGACGAAAGTGGCTAGAGTACGATTTCGGAATAGTCCAGTACGATTTAGAAGCAATCAGCTTAAATCGTACTTTTTTTAATGTTTTTTAAATGTTCCTTTTTCTTATGTTTTCTTAATATTTTCATATGATCAATTGATATAATAATAAATATTGGTGGTCTAGCCCACCGGTCGTCAGACCGTGGCTCGTAGCCACATGCAGCTCTTTGCATAGCCATGTGTGGTTCTTCAAACATCACAATAATCCATCGCCCGTCGTTGAAGTAGTTAACCTTCAACATTTTTATAGATTTTTTTTTATTCGTTTTCAGACTTTTGAAAAAAATAAAAATTAAGAATGTAATGTAACGACCTTTTTATTATATAAATACTACATAGAAGTATTCAATTTAAATTAAAATAAAATTTATTTCATAAACGATGTACGGTAGAATACATATATGATAAAGTCAAAAGAGAAATTAATGTAATACAAAGTAAATAATCAGAGGGGAAATCATAAAGATAATGAAAAAGTTCTTGAAGGGAATAAAGAGATTCTTTTAATAAAACAGATTTCAACTTCTTCTTGAGTTTCTTTATGAAAATTCATCTCTAATACTATTTGGTAACTGGTTTTAGATGCAAACTCCAACCATAGTTGGAGATTTACTTTAGTATACAACTTAAAAAATATACTTTACAAGTTACAAGTTACACTTAGGAGTATATAGTTTAGTACGTCCTCTTGTAAATTGATGGTGGATATCCATGTTTCTATTCAACCCTAACTTCATTTTGTGGATGAAGCAAGCAAGCTACTTCCAGAATGTAGAGGATGGTGACTGTTTATATTTTTAGCCTTTGGAAAATGCAGTCTACAGTTGGCTGTAGAAGGAATACCTACAAGAGACCCTAGGGCATTTTTTTTTGAGCACAAATTATATTTTACTAGAGGTTTCCCACGCTAAAATTCCGTAAGTTAAAATTACCTTAATCTCAGCATAATGGAAATAAAGAAGTTCATGTGGGTTCACAATTTTTCGTAACGCTCGAATTAAGAAAGCCTTACTATTAATTTTCTTTGATTACGTATCGATTACTCAAAATAGTCCCAGGAATCTTGTTGCTTTCGTTCTCTGAAGATTAAAACCATCGATGTTTAAGCTGAAATTCTCCGCATACTGACTTCGTTGTGTTTGGAAAATGACGTATTCAGTTTTATCCTTGTTAAGAAATAGGTTATACGCGGAAAACCAAAAGAACATTTTCGATAAAACATTGTTGGCATCAATTTCATTATCAGTCGTTGAAGTTCTAGATAAAATGAATGTTGAGTTATCAGCATTTAAAATGCATCGGTAGTTTTGCATACATGATATGCATACATGATTGCATACATGTCTGCTGTATATAATAAGAACAAAGTGGGAACCAAAACACTTCCTTGAGGAACACGTAAATATTCAGTAGTTCCGATAAACATGTTTTTACATTTGAGGTGACTTTGACATGTTGTTTCCTGTTTAATAGATATAACTGTATTAAGTTGCACATCTTTCCTCGTATGCCAATTTGAAATAATTTATCTAAAAATTGTGGGTGAGACACAGAATCGAGCGCATTTGATAGATCGGCAAAAATGCCGATGGGATAACTTCGGGTATCTATTTCATTTATAAGTTTAATGTACAACTCGGAAATAGCTGTGGCTGTAGCTTTGCCCTTACAAAATCCATGTTGTTCTATGGGTATTGGGTATTGGATACAGTATTCAAAAATCATTGATAATGTGGAGAGAAGATCAATCGGCCTGTACTTGTTAGGTTTGATATTAATTACTACATATCTACTGATACTACAGAAAATAGATTAAATTAGCGTTAAGCGATGAATAATACTTCTATATAGTATTAATACCTAAGTAACAACTGATGTTTGAAAATTGATTATGACGCATATGAAACAATCTCGTTAATTTATTACAACTCTGGAAATGTTATCAATATTTGAATGAGTTGATATTGTGCTTAAATTGGATTAAATTCTGTTCAAAACGAGATACTACGCGTTATAATTGACTTGGAACTAACTGAGATACAAACAAAACAAAACAAATTAAAATAACGATAAAAAAAATGTCAATGTTTTTAAAAATACAAGGAATTCTGCAATGAGTTTATGTTAAATAGTAATTAATAGAATCCTTAAAGTAGATTAAATTAGTTTTAAAACGATATATAATACGTCTATGTGGTGCTAATACCCAGGAAACAATCGACTTTTGAAAATTGACTTGATGGAAGGAGTATGTTGAGGCCCTCTTCAATGACACGGGTCGTGTGTCATTGAAGAGGTGGTTGTCACCAACCACCTAGAGACTATGATGATATCAACGAGCCCAGCCCTGTTATCACGACAGAGGAAGTGAGACGTGCTATAAAACTTCAGAAAAATGACAAGACTGTAGGACCAGACAATATTCACGCGGAAACCTTAAAATTGATCGTCAGTGCAGATGATAGAGGCCTAAACTTCTCACATTGTTGTTCTCAATATCTCAATATATGAATGTGGAAAAATACCAACAGACTGGCTGAGGTCGACGTTCATCGCTCTGTCAAAAAAAACCGAACGCTTCTCAATGCGACGACCACCGAATGATCAGCCGTATATCTCACGTCCTCAAGGCACTTCTCCGCATCGTCCACACTCGCATGTACGCTAGATATGAGGGGCAGGCTGGAGAAACGCAATTTGGATTTAAGAACGGAGTGGGCACGCGCGAGGTTCTTATCTATCTCTTCTCTGTCAACTCTATCAACGTTCTCACGCAGCGATTCAGAGACATGAATGTTGAAATATTCGCCTGTTTTATTGACTACCGAAAAGCTTTCGACTGTGTCTCGCTCCAGAAGCTCATTGACATCCTAAAATGCACCGGAGTCGATGCGGGAGAGCTGTATATCGTCACGCAGCTGTACTGGCATCAAACTGCAGAGATTAGGATAGAGGGCATAACATCCGAAGAAACAGAAATCAGAAGAGGTGTTAGACAGGGGCGTGTCCTGTCCCAACTCCTCTATAATATATACTCAGTGGCAGTATATCGGGAGGCACTGGAGAAGGTGAAAGAGGGCGTTAAAGTCAACGGCACCATTATTAATAACATACGATTCGCCGACGATAAGGTCATGGTCGCCGACAGCTTCCCACATCTCCAGAATATGATGGATCTTATCGTTGAACATAGCACACAGAATGGTCTACACATAAACGTTGCCAAGACCAAGGTACTCCAAGGCACCAAGACGGACGACCCTCCAAATTAACAACCAGGTTGTGGAACAAATGCTGTTCATTAAATATCTTGGAGCTCTCGTCATCGAGAACAGTGACCCCAAAATGGAAATCAGATCAAGGATAGAACAGGCCCGAACGACATTCATCTTCATGAAGAACCTCTTTACCAGTAGAGACCTAAACCTACAGCTACATACACATATTGCGCTGTTATATCTTCCCAGTGCTACTTTATGGCTCCGAGAGCTAAACATTCTGCCAATCAATAGAGAGCCGCATTGACGCCTTCGAGATGTACTTGTATCTCCGTATACTGCGTATATCCTGGTTAGACAGGATAACCAACGAGGAAGTGTTAAGGAGAATAGGTAAAGGTAAAGAACTGCTGACAACCATCAAAGAACGAAAGCTCCAATACATCGGACACGTTATGAGAGGGGAGCGGTACGAGTTCCTCCGACTCCTCATCGAGGGAAAGATCGAGGGCAAACGATATGTGGGCAAACGATATGTGGGCAAACGATATGTGGGCAGACGGCAGAACTCATTGCTAAAGATCTGCGTCCATGGATATTCAGAGGTGCGATTTCACGCACCATTATAGCCAGTTGAATCGCCAACCTTCGTTAGGGAGACGGCGTCCTAAAAAGAAGAAGTACCAGATTGAAGGCGAGCGGGGACAATCCATCACCCTGTCTTACTCCAGTACTGATTTGAAAAGGCTCGGAGATATCACCAATGAATTTTACTTTGGATGTTGTGCCTGACAAAGTCTGTTCCATTAACATGGTTGTTTTACTATCCACACTTAATTTATGAAATATATTAAACAGAGTTATGAGTTCAATCGAGTCATAGGCTTTCTTGAAGTCTACGAAAGTGACGAAACTATGCAGTTCGGTTGGCAATGTTACAGTATCATCTTCAGCTTCCAGATTTGTTCCGCGCATGATCGGTGCGGCCGGAAACCTGCCTGATATTCACCGATCAGATGTTCTGTCTGTTCTTACAGTTTGTTGAGGAGGGAAGGTGAGAGAACTTTGTAGGCGAATGATAGAAGGGAAATGCTTTGGTAATTGTTTTGGTCAGTCTTGTTTTTAAGTGTAAAAAGATGTTTCGTATTTCCTCGTGTGGTTAAGGAACAGAGTACCGGTTTGAGGCGGCTATGTGGCATTGGAGACTTTCTTCAGGGGTTCACAATTGTGTAGCTTCTCGAAGTTCTGTTTCAGGATTTCACAGTTCGCTTTTGTGTTAATTTCAAGGGTTCTATCAGGCCGATGGAAACAGAGGCTCGGTGGCTTGTAGTTCATCTGTTCTTGTCTAAATGTTCTGTAGATGTTTCGCGTGTTATTTATTTTGAAATCATTGTCGATTTTCTCTAATTTTTTTAAGTGGAATGTATGTTTAATGTGTCTGATCGTTTTGGATGTCTCCCTATACATTTTTAAGAAATTCTGCCAATTCTATTGTAGCTTGCTATGCCAAGTCTATTTATATTGTTATATAAACTAAATTCTAATATTTGTGTCTTGCTTTATTAACACTTATTTAGTACAAGAAATAAAATGAATGAATTTTAAATGAAGTTTACTTTAAGCAATACACAATTACTAACCTTCAAGATGGTCAAATCCACAAATAATTTCTAATATTCAGCCACCTAATATGCACCCGTATGTCTTTCTGTCTTGGCTTCTCTCTCGCTCTTCGATATAATCTGTCTAATTTTGTCAATCTAATATATTCTGTTTTGCCAATCCTGTATAGTCAATCTATCTGTGTGTCATTTGTAAAGTCCAGTCTATAAAAGAAAGGAAAAAAGAAAGGTTGTATATATGTATATATTCAAGCTATGATCCGCTTTAATTACAAGTATCATTGTATCTATAATTAGTTTAGTTTCACCCCTATATTCATTTAGTTTTGTCATGTTTAGTCTTACAAGTCTAGCATTGTTTACGTACTCTTTAAACTGTTATACCTAATGTTAATTAACAGAACTAGTTGTTAACTGGATGGAACTTATTAACGATTTATATTAAAGTAGAGTTGGATTACATGAAACATCTTCTTGTCTCAACGCTCACATTTAGAGTAGTATTAAATTTTCATTTAAGCCTAGTTTTGTTTAGTTTAGTTTTTAGTTAGCTTTAGTCCATTCTTTATATTATTGTGTGTATTTAGTTTCGTTAATATAATCACAGAAACTCGCGTTGTTTGTCTACTGCTTTCTGTGTAACTTCAAATAATCTTGTTTGTCGAGTCTAGTCTTATCTATTTATTTTTTTTTAATTTGTTTCTATTTACAATAAAATTTTATGTCTACTCTTTTCCATTCCTATATATCTAGCTAGTCTAATTTATCTTCTTCCTCGCTAATGACTTGCTAATGTAATTTATAATGATGTCTGGTCAAACCAAATTATATATTAAACATTAGTGTTTGAATCTTAACTTCACAGATTATAATTTCTAGGAAATTTGTTTTATACATATCGTTAACAAAGTTAACATCATTGCGTATAAAATGTATAAATAATCTTTCTTTAACAAACTTTCTTAAAAACAACTACTTCACTGGCAAACACCTCGACTGACATTGAATTACATTAAGAAAGTTTTTTTGGGTTCTACATAACCCTGTGATTTTCCCAAAAAATAACAATACAAATACAAAAAATCAAATACAAAAAATAATTATCAATTAATTAATGAACATCCATATACGCGTTTCGGCCTTTTGGCTTCATCAGTATGGCTTTATCATTAACAACAAAGTGGGTAATCATTCCTCTTCCCCTTGCACCCTCCATCCGCCAATTATATACTTTCTTTGGTATTCAGTCCTCACTCATTCTCTCCAAGTGTGTTTAATCATCGTAATTTTATAAATTCGACAATATCTGGCTGGTTATAATTCTGTTTAAATTCGAATGTATTACGGATTCTCCAATCCCCATTCTCTACTACCGGTCCATATATTTTCCTTAGGATTCGTCGTTTCCATCTTGCTAATATTTACTCTGAATAGAGGACTGAATAGATGTAGAGGACTACACTCACTATTAAAGACACGTCAAACAGCCAAACGTCACTCAACGTAAACAACTGCGACCGATATATGTGATGATCACTTGCATGTTAGTATATAAAACAGCCGTTCCAAGTTATCGTCAACAATTATTTGTTTCCTTCTGCTATGTAGGATTAAGGTGACAGATTAAGGTGGCAGAAACCTTGTCAGGTAAATAAATTGTAATATTTTAAAAGCCTTTTAATAATATCCCATTACAATAACAAAATAAAGAATTAATATTAGGGCTGATAAGAACCAACAATTCATATTTATTATTTACGATATGTGTCAGTTAGTTACACGTTATAGTTTTAACCTACCTACATCTGACAAACAAGGAAATAATTTATAGGATTTTTTTGGTAAATTACATCTATTAGATTCTACTTACGTGTCCAAAACAAGTTTATAATACAAGCCTGACTAGCGTAGTTTATACCTAATTCATTTTCGTATTATTTATGAAATGTGGCATTAACTTAACCCCTTATTGGATATTAATCCCATATTATTTATGAGGTGAGGTTTATTTTCAACGGTCTTATTATTAATAACGGATTATATTTAATATACAGTTCCTGGATTAAAATTGTAATTGTTTGTCTGTCTAATATCGTTGTCTGGTGTTTAAACCAGCGCGCATCAACTTAATAAAAGTAAAAATTAAAAAATCTATAGTTATGTGTGAGATATGGTGGAATTTTTTAAATATTTGCAAATAACATTCGATACCATTAAGTTTTAAAAATCACATCATGCAAATAGCCTTCATGGCTACGTTTCTATTCTCTTCAGAATCGGAATCCATTTTTTTAAATTACACGGTGAGAAATATGCTAGCCAGATACAGCACGCGACCACGACCATCAAGAAATGTCGGCCGGTTTGAAGCCAGTGAGTGGGGAAACCGTTTTGTCTTACATCCGTTTTAACTGATTAGTTAAAAACGTCAGTTCCACTGATCAGTTTGACTGAACGTAAGTAGCGGGCTTAAGGACGTAAAATCGCACGATTTTGGTGGCTACTCGACGTCAGCTCTTTTAGAAATAATGCACCCAGGGAACTTCTCATGTAATAACTCACGCGTATCACCCGCTATTTCGGACGTGGCATCATCTTGTTGGAACCACATTTTGTAAATCAGGGACGGCCAAACTATTGACCACCTCCGCTGACTTTTTTTTAAATTATAGGCGGCTGTCTCCTAACAGGGTACATGATATGTTATCATAAGCAAAGTTGCAATTGATACCAAGAAACAAATAAGTTTAAATTTAAAATAAACTATTCTATGAATGCAAGTATTCCGTCCAATGCATGGAAGTCACTAAACATTGCGGTCAACGTTTTGTTCTTTCCTTGAAGTTTCAAATTTTATCCATTTAGCTTTCGTGTAATGTCAGAGAGAAAAGCAAGAACAAACTCCTTTTTACCATCTTCCAATTGAGGATATGATTTATTAACAGTTGCCATAAATTCTTTTATTTCATGCAAAAGATCCAGGAATCTTTTTAAAAACTTAGTACAGCTTAAATTACAGCCATTACATAATACAGCCATATTACGTGAGTGTGTAATAGTAGTTCCCCAAAATCACATTTCTCTACTAATTCTGGGAATCTTCGCCTTTGAAAATTGCTTCCACAGATTTAATTAACTAGTTAGAATTCGAAATTCATCAGGTCATTCGAATTTAATAATTTTCAGCACAATACCTGCTGAGCCCTTATTGATATTATCAAAGGAGCTACAAAAGCAATAATGCCAACAAACCTAAAGAAATCAGAAAAGCTAACAGCAAATACAAAAGACCTAATGGCTAGAAGAAGAGAGATGAGGAAATGCCGAAAGGGTGAAACCGCTTAATATGCTGAGCTGAATAAAGAAATCCGAAGGGAAATCCGACGAAATATCTATAACTGCAAAGAGACATAAACAAAGAAAGTAATAGAAGAAAATAGAGGCATTAAGATTCTAAAAACATAACTCTTAGTCGGAAAGAAATACATACTTAAGCTTCGAAAGCCAGATGGAAGCGAAGCCAGGAAAGAAGGAAATAATCAAAGTTGCAGAAAACTTTTATCGTAAACTGTATGAATCACGTCAAGAACACCGGACAAATTTAAAAAGACCAAAAATTATGAACGTACGTTCTGAAGAAACACCCGAAATTACAATAGATAAAATAAGATCGGCTCCCAAACAAAGTTAAAATCGTAGGGCACCTGGTGAAGATTGAATAATAAGCGAACAACTAACAAAAGGAGGTGAATCAATACTTAAAATCCTTCAAATACACTTCAACAAGTGCCTGGAGATGGGAAATATTCCCGTGGACTGGAACAATGCGGTAGTAATTCTGATTCATAAGAAGGGCGATAAAAGTGAAAAACTATCGACCAATAAGCCTACTCTCCCACCTTTACAAAACATTTATAAGGGTAATATCTAACAGACTTAGCAAAGAGACTTAGAGACAGCAAATTAGATGCATATCAGCCCATCGAGCAAGCCGGTTTCCGAAAAGGATATGGAACCAACGAACATCTACAATGCATGAAGTCATTGATTGAAAAGTGCAATGAATATAATATCCCACTCTTCCTCGCATTCGTTGACTATGAGAAGGCTTTTTAGAATTTTGGAGGCTTTGGATGACTGTCGCATTGATTCGAGATATTCTGGTCTAATTAAAACCATCTACGACTTCGCCACTATGACGCTGAAACTACAAGATTTATCCGACAAAATACCCATCAGACGTGGAGTGCGCCAGGGAGATACCTTGTCCCCCAAATTATTTACACTAGGTCTAGAGAATATCTTTAAAAACTTAGACTGGGCGGACAAAGGAGTAAATATTGATGGCAAAAGGCTGACGCACTTGCGCTTTGCGGATGATATTGTTTTAGTGGTCACTGAAGAGTCTGATATTGAAACAATTCTGAATCAGCTAAACAACATCTCCAAATCAACTGGTCTGCACATGAATATGAGCAAGACAAAAATCATGACAGATGATGTTCCACACCGGCCTGATATAGTTATCGATGGTGTCACGGTGGAAAGAGTAGAGAGCTACATCTACTTGGGATATAAACTAAAAATAGGCAAAGAAAACCAATATGCGGAGACCAAAAGAAGAATAGGACTAGGCTGGGCAGCATTTGGGAAGCTGGATTTTATCCTAACCCACAAGACGTTCCCAAGAAAGTTGAAAGCGAGAATATTTGATTTAAGTGTTGCACCGGTTCTCTCATATGGCGCAGAAACCACAACATTTACCCAACAGAACATCAAGAAGCTGGCCGTTACGCAAAAATCAAAGGAACGGAAATTGCTAGGCATAACGTTACGCCACAAGGAAAGGAACGAATGGGTGCGGAAGAAGACAGGTGTTGCGGGCATGGTGGAAAGATGGAGTTGGGCTGGGCATATCCTACGAACAACTGATGACAGATGGTCTCACAGAATCCTGGTATGGAGACCAAGATACGGAAGGCGAAACATAGGCCGCCCCCTTAAAAGATAAAGTGACGATATCCGGGAAGTAGCAGGAATGAAATGGTTAAGTCTGGCGAGGAATAGAGAAGAATGGAAAGCTAAAAGGGAGGACTATGTCCAATATTGGAAGAATAAAGTCTGAAAAAGAAGGAGAAGAAGACCTGGTGATGGACTTTGATGGAATGGTACTTTGTAAAACTTGGAATGTCATCATCATTTTCACATTGAGTTATAAAACCATTATGATTTACAAACATAGAATGAGCTACATTAGTCGTAATACCATTTATGTATAGGAGATTACGTTTTAGTAATAAATGACTTATATGATCTCTTGATCTCTCGTTTGTCCAACAGACATATCTTGGAAACACATTCGAACAAATATCCATAGCTGTGCCAGTGAGATCCGTTGATTCGTCGAATTGTAAAGATGGGAACCTACATTCATTTACATTTGCCTTCATAATCTCTTCTAAATTTTTACTCATCACTTCTGTTCTTCGCATAATAGTTTTTCTCGACAGCGACATTTCTTTTTGAAGCAATTGTTTGAGATTTATTGTTCAATTTTTTTAATAATAATTCTCCTGCTTTCAAGAAATTCTCCTGCCATATTTCGCAGTCTTTAAAGACTTTTCATGTTTTACAATTTGTAAAATATCGACTACCTTCAATGAAGCATTGTGGCTGTTTTCGCCTTCGTACTTAATCTCGCAAAAAATGACTGTTGCATATTTAATTATGTCATTAACTGTTGCATTTTTTCTTTCCGCAACTCGGTGCTAAGATAATTATACTCATATTGTCTATGGCCCGTTCTAAAGTGTCTTTCAACGTACGTATTTCCTGTTCTCATTCATCATAATAGTGATATATTTTTGGCTCTTTGGAATTTGTAGCTGGGTAACTCATAGTGCGTCATAAAATATAATAACTATAATAAATTGAATTTATTATCAATAAAATAGAAAAGCAAATCAAAATACCAAATTGTGGAAATCTTAAACATCTGAGCAAATCTTAAACATGAAGTTAATTATTAAATATAGACGATTAAGAAGGAAAGACGTCTTTATCAAGTTTGTTGACTTCAAAAAAGCGTAACACTAGATTGGCAGAACAACGTTATTTAACGTCGTCAGAGAGTTCGGAGCAGACAATAAAACAGTCGCAAACTTCATAGAAACACTTAATCATACCTACTCAAAACTAAAATTCCGCGGCGAAGTGTCCAGACCTTTCAAAATGAGAACAGGATTAAGATTTGGAGATGGGTTGTAATCTCTTCTATTCAACTGTGTGTTAGAAAAAGCTATTAGAGAGCCGAGGAAGGAAACGACTAAAGAAAGAGTACACAAAACCAAATTAGGAAGAATATAGGATGGATAAGAAGTAGATTGCTCCGCTTTTGCGAATGACTCAGGGGCTAAGGACTTGAAGTATGGAAGAAATAACCAAACAAATCAATATTCTAAAAGAAACGGCAGAAACGAGAGAACTGCAAATCTCTTTTGAAAAGACAGAGTACCTAATCAATGTCAGAGAGACACCGAACAATATAAATGCAAGTTATGGCCAAATAAAGAAAGTTCCTAAGTTCAAATACTTAGGGGAAATCATCCAGCCCAATGCTTTAGACCAGTGTTCTTCAACCTTTGTCATCCCGCGGAACCCTTTTTTGAGAATTTTCTTTTTATGGAACCCTCTGTTTAGTAGCAGTTTGATTAAGGGGGGGAATTGCATTACATGTTATGAACAAGGTTCGTCCCTGCATTTCATATAAATATTTTGTAAAAGTCTCAATAAATAAATTTGCATTTATTCATACAAAAATGTAACTTCATATAAAACATAAAATATTTGTACTATATATACATAGAAATGAAATTATAATCGAAAGAAAAAAATCTTAAAAAAATTAATGACTTCGTTGTGCTTGTTTCTGACTGCATAATTTATCAGTATCTGGTTGGATCGGTGTTAATTGGAGACGCATATCATTTTCAATCACATCATCAAGTCGATTGGTTGTTTTAGAAAGAGATAGGTTGATTCGAAGGGTATCAATTCCTTAACCGCGCTTTTGGAAATTTCCGGATATTTTTCCTTTAATTTTATCCAAAACGGGCCAATGCCATCCTGTCCAAATGTAAATTGTAATGCAGTGTCGGTACATATATCTAGAAATTGCTCTCTTTCCTTAATTGGCAAGGTATCCCCATCAAAACACTCATTAATAGTATATTAAAGGACGAGTTCAGTAAGCGCTATTTTACAGCAAGCGTCCAAGTTTGGAAAACGACGAGTGAGAAAAGTGCTGAAAAACGCCTTACGAAGGAATTTTTCCTAGTAATTTTTGTGCCCTTTTATGCCATTTCCAAATAAAACAATCGCCGATACATATTAAGGAAATTGTATCGCACTCGACGAGTGCACACACAACCGCACGCATAGTAGTGCTGTTATGAGTCCATTACATACGCAAGATTTTCGATTTAACGTAAATTATTGAAAATGGGGGGGAAATATTCGAACAATGTCTTTTGCAATCCCGTTAAATGTTCCAAAGTATGATTTTTTTTAATTCTGGCCGAATACGATATTATTGTTTGCCAGGAAATCATTTAAATTAGAAAAACATTCTGTATTACTTTTGGTCATGAATTCCTCCCAATGCTTCATTTTCGATTTGATTGAGTTTACTTTGCTATTGACCTTAAAAACAGCAGTATTTGGTCCTTGAAGTAAAAGATTAACTTCGTTCATGTACGACAATATATCTGCAAGGTAGGCTGGATTTTGAAGCCAATTAGAGTCATTAAGTTTTCCAGAAAATTCACGTTCAGATAAACTCGATTAGATAAGATTCGAATTTCATCATGCAATTCCCCGAGTCTGGTCAGAACCTTTCCACTGGATAATCATCTTACTTCAGTATGAAGAAGGAGATTTTTATGTGAGTTTCGCAGATCGTCGTACAATTGGGCAAATATTCTGGTTTTATGGGTCTGGATTTTGATAAAAATAACCATCTTAACGGCCTCATTGAGAACCTATGCAATTCTTTTGATGTCCATTTAACAGCGAGAGCATGACGATGAAGACAACAATGGCTTGCTTTGATGTCTGAAACTAGTTTCTTTAAACGTGCTATTACGCCCTTTATAATACCAACCATAGCTTTAGCTCATGACATAAATTCCAAGAAATTGAATGTTTTTCAAAATATGCATTAAGTAAATTAAATATTTCTTTGAGTTGGCAGAGCTTTGCGCAAAAAAATATCTTCCAGAAAATTGGATTCGTATATGTCTATCACGAAAACTAACAAAATTACTAATCCAGCCACATCTGTAGATTCGTCCATTTGCAGAGTGAATCCGTCTTTAGGATTTTTCAAACGACTTACTAGTTCCACTTCGCAGTAATCTGACATATCTTTAATTCGTCATGAAATCGTCGTATCAGACAATGGGACGAGGTCAATTTTGTTTGCAATTTTGCATTTGATTAAATCTTTTGTACAAGCATTGATTAATTTTTCTGCAATCGTATGAACTTCGCGCAAACTAACTAAATAAGATGCCTTTAGAATATTTTTATTATCATCGCGAACATACCTTTCAAACGCATTATTTTTCTGCTGTAGTTCAAGACATTTTCTTTTGAAATATTCGCTTTTACCTTTTAAAGTCGGATGTTTATTTTCCAAATGACGCTTTAACTTTGCAGGATTTAAACTGCTGTTGTTGACTACTTGCTCACATACCATAAAAAAACCCATTTGGCTCATTTTTATCACCAATCCAGGTAAATCCAAAATTCAAATAATCATACTTTCGTATTTTTCGGCTATTAGATCCTGATTTATTTTATTCTTCAATATTATCCGTCAGCTCCAATGTTGGCGGAAAACTGGTGGAATTTTTAAGAGAGCAAGAAGCTTGTTCTTTGGATTTTGATTCCAATTTCCCTGTTTTAAGTCAATTGTATTTCTAAGGGATTTTAGGAAGTTAAAACAAAACTCAATTTATCATAAAATAATTAACTTACTACCGTTTGCATTTGTAAGACTTGAAATGAAGAGTTCCAATATGAAACTCCAATCGACACACGTGTTCCAGAGAGCGGCGCAACGCATCGTCTCTAGTTGTAAACGCCGCGCCGGTTAAACTTCAGATTTTTTTAGCATTGATTCGCGGAACCCCTGGATGTTTTAGTGGAACCCTAGGGTTCCATGGAACACCGGTTGAAGAACACTGCTTTAGACAATGAAGGAAATAAATCAAGAGTAAGAAAAATGGAAATGGCATTCCATCTAACAAAGAATGTGTACAACAAGAAGTCAGTATCCATTAATGCTAAAATCAGACATTATATCAAAGTGATTAACCCAGAGTGTCTGTATGCATCTGAATGTTTGGCGATGAACACTATCAAGGAAATTGAAGCTTTAGCAGAGAAGGAGCGTAAAATCATAAGAAAAGTGCTTAGACCGAGATGTGAAAATGGCACTTGGAATTGAAAAAGTGGGAGATACTACGAGGAAGAGAAAAGTAAACCTCTGTGCCAATTTGAAAAGAACGAATGATGAAAGGCCGACAAAGAAAATATTTATGTGTTTGACAAAAACCCCAGAGCCTAAATCTCATGGTTCAAAGAAGTCAAAGCAGACTTAGAGGAATTGCATATTGGAAAAGAAGAAAGTGCCTAGACCGAGATTGGAAAATGGCACTTGGATTTGAGAAAGTGAGAGATACTATGAGGAAAAGAAGATTAAGCTTCTATGCCAATTTGAAAAGAACGAATGATGAAAGGCCGACAAAGAAAATATTTATGTTTTTGACAAAAACCCCAGAGCCTAAATCACATGGTTCAAAGAAATCAAAGCAGACTTAGAGGAATTGCATATTGGAAAACGAGAAAGTGCTTAGACCGAGATTGGAAAATGGCACTTGGATTTGAGAAAGTGGGAGATACTATGAGGAAGAGAAGATTAAGCTTCTATGCCAATTTGAAAAGAACGAATGATGAAAGGCCGACAAAGAAAATATTTATGTGTTTGACAAAAAACCCAAAACCTAAATCACATGGTTCAAAGAAGTCAAAGCAGACTTAGAGGAATTGCATATTGGAGAAGAAGACATAACAAACAGAGATCTGATGTGAGATAACCGTTTGCAGACTTGGTTTTGGGGCAGCTGGAAACGAATGTTTGTTTTCGAAATCATCTTTAGCCACAAAGCGCATTTTTTGCTAAAAGGATAAGTAAATAAACACAACTGCCGGATTTGGGGAGATATTTATCCACGGGAGATACTGACTGTTGTGGGTGGACAGCATCATTAGTTCGTACATCTTCCGAAACGAAAGAGTTTAGGCGGTGAATGTTAACAGAGAAGGATATAGAATCATAATAAGAAACATTTTGTTCCATCATTTGTAGGAATTTGAGGCGAAGAAGAGAAAAACTGGAGGAACAGTGTGGACAGAAGACCGAAGGGAGCAGCAAAGAGAGAGGATGAAGATATATTAGCGCAAGAGAAAAGAGGATGAACGCAATTGGAGAAATGTCCATTGAACAATTGTTGATTAACGCGGGCCCTAGACCACAAAGATCGAAAAAAATAAAATAGTAAAAAGCATGGTAATTAAAACGTTCGTCGCCGCGTCACCCATATCTGGGTGAAGGGTGTACTTCTGCGTCCAGGCAAAGTAAACATGGACAGAGAAACACGCTCTCTCTGTCCATGTTTACTTTCTGGCGCGCCGACAGTCGGATTTGGGCCCCGCAAGAAACTTGGCCGAATTGCGTCGGGCGACGAACGTGTTAAAGTAGAACCTTTTGTGAAATGATGCCTACTGTCACAACTGAGCATTTTCCTTGGGATCGATATAAACACGTCATGTAACTGAATCGTATTAAATAACCACTGATGGGGTGATGAGTAATTACACTTGCACTTGCAAAGCCAAAGGCAACCGATTATAGCAGAATCTAAAAACCTTCTAAAAGCCGAAACAATCGCATACGCATCCGCTATGCATATGAGTTTATATAACCTTCTAATCAACTCTTGTTTAACCCATAGCATCGGGCTAATAATCGGCGAACTTACAGATTGTGGACGGGCATCAGACTTACAGATTGTGGGCGGGCTGGAATCGGATAGGCGGGCGACGCGTCGGGATAATAATCGGAAAACTTACAGATTGTGGACGGGCATCAGACTTACAGGTTGTGGACGAGCATCAGACTTACAGATTGTGGAAGGGCTCGAATCGGATAGGCGGGCGACCAGGATTAGTTGCGTTGTCGACATGTCGTCTGCAGTCGACGCTTTGGCCACTCATGTCGTACATGGTCATAACGTCCACTGTGGGCCACATAAATTTCTTATCATGATTCAATGCCGTTCGCCGTTAACAGTCACCGCCTGATCCATTTCGTTTCAAAAGGTGTATAGACCAGTGATGCCGCCTACCCATAGTCCGCGCTAAACAGTCAGTTTCTCAGCATCTCCCGCGAATGGTTGACCCCAAATGCGGCAGTTGTGTTTATTTACTTATCCATTTAGCCAAAAATATGTTTCGTCGCTGAAGATGATTTTTTCGCCAAAACGAGAATCCGTCTCTAGCTGCTCCAAAACCCCCTCATTGCTACAATTCTGGTACCAATTGAATCTTATACGGGTACAGATGCAAGTCTTTCCGCAAAATTTGCCAAGTTGTGGTCTCAGAAAGACCAAGTTGTTGTGAACGACGAAACATTGACAGATTTCGATTTTCACGCACACTTTCAGCGCTAGCAGCAATGTTTTTGGTCGAACGCGTGGGACGATTATTACACGTATTAGCACGTATTAGCTTTGCTCGATGACAAACCGACCCAGTTTCCTCAAATCTCATCATCAATCGTTAAATGAGCGTAAACATTACGTGCGCAGCATCTGACTTACAGAGCACAAATTAAAAAAAAAATCACAATTTGTATACGTTGTTGAAACGTGCACATTTGCATTATTAAATGGTGGCTATAGCAAAATACAAACGTAGCTGAATAAGGACGCAGCAGCGTCTGAGCAGCAAATAAATGTCAAAGTTAACGCGTGAGAATTAAAAGACCCCAAAATGTCTAATAATGCAAATGTACACGTTTCAACAACGTATACAAATTGTGAATTTTTTTTTAATTTGTGCTCTGTAAGTCAGATGCTGCGCACGTAATGTTTACGCTCATTGAACGATTGATGATGAGATTTGAGGAAACTGGGTCGGTTTGTCATCGAGCAAAGCTAATACGTGCTAATACGTGTAATAGTCGTCCCATGCGTTCGACCAAAAACATTGCTGCTAGCGCTGAAAGTGTGCGTGAAAATCGAAATCTGTCAATGTTTCGTCGTTCACAACAACTTGGTCTTTCTGAGACCACAGCTTGGCAAATTTTACGGCAAGACTTGCATCTGTACTCGTATAAGATTCAATTGGTACCAGAATTGAAGCAATGAGCGGGTTTTGGAGCAGCTAGGGTTTTGGCGAAAAAATCATCTTCAGCGACGAAGCGCATTTTTGGCTAAATGTATAAGACATTTACAATGGATAAGACATTTTCTAGCTTATCTATTCAGTTTAATTAATCGTGTTTGATTAGTGATATATTGCATTTTGTATAGTGAATTTATTTATATGTTTGTTTATTATCTATTACTAGTTTGGACTATTAATAGTCCAAATATAATGGATTCATTATCTATAATTTAGTTATTCGGTTCAGTTTAGCTATTAATTGAAAGATTTTTTTAATTGCAGATTTTAAAAAAATTGCAAATTTTATGGAAGTAAAAGGAAACAAAACTTAGCAATCAATTCAACTTATTAATCGAACTATATTTCCAATAATAAATCTTGTGCTACAAATGTTATTTCCATGTCCAGTTATGTTTTTTCTTGACGAGGTTTCAATTATACATTTTACACCCTCTTTGTCCTTAATATAATTTAAATAAATTATTTTAGTACGTGATTAATTAAATCGCAAGGTTGAAAGTTGTTACTTTTTATATCATAATCGATTTCGCGTTTCATAAGTAGCTATTTACATGCAAACTGTATAATTCTGCCAACTTACATAATAAATCCTTCTGGCAGTTGAATTTAAATTAATATCACTTTCATTACTTTAGTTTAGTTTTATTTAATTTACTTAATAGGGAATTATAAACAACTTTATGTTATAATTTTTGCTACTGTCCAAAATAATTGTAAAATTATACGTTAATTTAATGTTGTATTCTAATTATTTGTTAGCTTAAACAGAAGAATTGTCCAGTTTAGTGTAATTTAGACTTTTTTATCACTCATGCACAATATTACTATCTGGGTGCACGTTTTTTAGTGCGATAAATGTAAAATATTAGTTGTATTTTAACCAATTTGAATAACGCATGTAAATATTCAATATCGCTAAGTTACATTAAATAAAAACAAAATTAATACAATCAAGTCCTCGGTATTAAAAAAGTGACGTGAAGTGTCGGAATTTTTTTTCAGAACAAACTAAAAATTAAAATTAAAGAAAACGTTTTAAAGTGAGTGTAAATTCTATGGTGATACCTAAGACGGAGGAGAGTTCTTATAACGAATCCACAGCATCGGAGACAATTGAAAAAGCAAATTCTTCATTTTTGATTCCAATTCTTTTTTGGATGGCACCAAGATCACAAACTTGTAAGATACATCCCCTCGCTTGAGTTATAAGAAATATTGCTTGTAGCATGGGCGAAATTATCAATTCTCGTCTAGAGCGATTGCGCGCCCTCACTTCGTTTGTGCGTACAACTTCGCTCTCGACTCATATTGATAACTTTTCGCCCTAGCTACAAAATCTACTATATTGTAATTGGTTGTAGTATACTGACAATTGATTTTTGATTATGTATCTTTATTAAGCCTATGACCATCAACTCGTGAATGAGGGCCTCTTTCTATTCTTTTCACACCGTTTTATCTTGCGCTTTCTGTTCCCAGTTCTGACCAGCGGCTGTTTTGATGTCATCATGCCATCGTTTTTGGGGTCTGCATGTGTTACTTTCGGTTTCCCGGGGGCGCTAGTGCAGAATTGTATTGGACCACCTATCGGGGTTTGCCCCACATGGCCGACTCATCGCCACTTGGCCGATACGTTGCGCAATATCGGTAACCTTCGCTCTTTTCCGCATAGCTTTGTTTTTTATTCTGTCTATCAAGCTAACTATCTATCAAGCATAACTCGTTCCATACCCCTCGGGGTTGTTTGGAGTTTATTTAGGCATTCTTGTTTTAGTGCCATGGTTTCTAAGCTGTATGTTGCTACAGATATGATGCATGAATGCTACACCTTCCGATTGAGGTTTCTGCGGATCATTGGGTTTTTTAGAATGATACCCAACTTGTCGAATGCAGCCCTGCTTATTCCCACTCTTCTTGAAATTTCCGCCAATTGGTTTTGTTTGCCTAGTTTAATGGCGTGTCCTAGGTAGGTGAATTTGGGTACGTTTTCTATTATCTGCTTATGAATTTTTTTTCTTGGAGCGTAGTATTTTCGTATATATTTTTTAAGATGTTGATATATCTCGAGTTTATTCTAGCTTTTAAAATTGCCCATGTTTTCACCGAATCGAACGCTTTCTGATAATCAATAAACGCCAAACGCAAAGGCACGTTGTATTCATTGCATTTTTTTCGAAGATTTTCGAAGGTTTGAAGATGGTCAATTTTACTAAAATGTTTTCGGAAACCTGGTTGCTCGGCTGGCTGGTATTGGTCCAGTTTGTTGGTTAGCCGAATTATTAATGTTTCAGTGAACAATAGGTGTGATAACAAATCTATAATTTTCGATGTTCAGGCTGTCCCCTTTTCGAATAGAATGATCACATCTGCGTTACGCCAGTTGTCAGGGATTTTGCCCGCATGTATACATTAGTTCAATAAGATTTTTATGGCCTCCACTGTCTGCTCCCCTCTTCGTTGATTATCTCTCGTGTAATTCTGTCCACTCCTGGACTTTCTCTGTTCTTCATCTGTTTCATTACTGCTCTTATTTCGATCTTATTGATTTCTGGGATCTCTTCCAACTCGACGGTTGGAGTAATCTTCTATAAGCAGTTTTTATAAGCTGTATCAGTATAAGCTGTATTAAATTTGTTTATGGTTTAAGAGAATAAAGGTAACATTGAAAAAGTTACAATTTCGATTTACATGTTTTTCTCAGAAACGTATCTACCGTGTAAATCAGGATTATTATTACGTGTAAAATGTTACGATTTTACCACCTAAACTCTAAATATCCCAAGAAGGTATGTGTAGATTGTAGTAAGAAGGTAAGTTACATTTATGATTTTTAATGGACGAAATATTACGAAACTAAAAATAATGTATTTGGATTTGGAATAGTTATAACAAAAAACTACTAGATATTTATATTAATTTATTATATAATAATTTAAATTGACTTTTAGATTTGAATTGTTTTGATAGATTAAAACATTAAAGAGTTTCAAACTCATTCATTTATGCAAATCTATTTAACTTTTAACTACCCCCGCTTGTGTAAAAAGTACACCAATATTCCAAGAAATGCTATCTCATCACGATGTAGTTTTCCCCACATATGCCGCTCCATTTAATCTACGCCCAATATGTCTACTAAATATAGACTTTTTTGTACTATTGTTTCTGCGCTGCAGTTTGGTGTATAAAATACACTGCGCGAGTAGTTATGCAATTATAATCAAAATAATTTTTTAACATTAATCTGCATATTAGGGTTCTACATTGTTCATGGAATAAAGGGTTTTGTCCAGTTTCCAACATTTTCATAAAAGTTTAGGAATAAAACGAAATTAAGAAACCCAAATAAATTGCAATCAGCAGAATTGGAGGAGCTGGCCCAAGCAATTTGCTACTCCGATTCGGAAGAAGAAATACCAGACGATAATGGTGATACTTCTACTGACCGATACATAGAAAAAAAAACATATAGAATATGACTCTGTATCAGAAATTGAAGGTAATGAGACCGATCATTTTGAAGAAGACGATGAAAAAACTATTACTGCATTGCTAAAGGTAGAGTGACCAATTGGCACAAAATATCGTGCAAATATAATAATAAATATTGCAAATTCTGTAAAGTAGGTGCTAACAACTTTCCGATTTTTTCCCGGTGCTGAACAACAAGCAAAAAGATTACAAAATAAAGTTGATGCTTCCATAAGCACACTAACAGATGCCATTATAGAACATATAATCGAATGCACAATTATGCAAATTTCGAAAGTTCAATCTAAATCTAAGATCGAACGCTTGTTGAAGGGTTGTTTTTGTTATCTGGATATGAAAATCAAAGAAAAATTTGCCACCGTGGAACTGGCCGACAACTTCCCTATCCACGAAAGCCTCTGTGCTGCGTCAAATTTGGACTGGAAGACATGGAGAACGCTAAACATAATACGAACCGGCGCGGCGCGGGCGTGGCACCCGCAAAAACAAAAACTAAAAACTTTCAACTAAAGTGAAAAATTGAGGAAGACCAACAATGCCTCTGTGAATGTGGGGAGATAAAAACGTAGCCCGGTACTGGACAGAAAAACTTTGAATGGAATGAGTTCGGACTCGAAAAAGTAAAAGTAAGAACTATGGGCAACAGATGACACAGGTTCTTAAATTTTTCAGGCATGCATGAGCAAAAATGCATTTCTATTTTGCTTTCTGTAATTAGATTCGACGATAAAAGTACAAACAACTAAAGAAATCAGATTGATAAATTGGCTGCAATAACATGGCTTGTAGATGAATTCGGAAAAAATTGCAACAACAACTCTGTGGGCGAATTCAACGACAAGAACAACTGATTAAAATAGCGGGAATCAATGGTCAACTGCTTTAAAATGGTACTCATATTGATGCAGCTTACAAAAATAGAAGAGATTTTTTTATAGTGCTCTCCCTAGTTTTGATGAAGCCGCATCTTTCTGAACGTACCACTATGGAGTCATTGTCAACTCACATAAACTGTTTCCTGGTAATATACAAGAGACCAGAAGAAGGGAGTGAAGACTACCCGCCTGTAGAAATACAAGGCAGATGTTTTATGTGTGGTTGAAAAAGATTGAGAAAATTGAGTTAGTCAATCATCTGCGGCAGTTGCAAGCAATCAATATACAAACAAAATATGACCACTGTTATTACATGCGATTCATGCAAAAGATGGAGAACAAAGCAGCGAATGAAGCGAATAATGTATAATATTAGTTTTTTGATTATAATCAATTATTATATTCATTCATGGTTATATTCCTAATAAAGAGCATATTTAAGCAAGGCGATTACATTTCTTTCCCCATACAATAAAATATGTACTCAGTCATATAGTGATACATGTGGGCTGTAGAATACACCGCGCGAGTAGATACGTGAAAATACGGGACGCGGGTAGTTACAGATTAAACTTTAATAGGAAATAATAATAAATTAAAAAAACTTTACAGTTTTCCATAATCTCTTCTACATATTGCTAGGAGCATAAGCTAGTAGTTAATAAAAGAATAATTTAAAAATGATTCAGTATAATAGTCTGGAAAAAGTCTTGCAGACTCTCCATCACAAGAAATTCACGTAGTAATTTTGTCCATATTTTATATTATTTCCATCAAAGGATTATTGCCATTTTCCACCATGGTGGACTATTGTTACATGTCATAGTTTTGAATATATATATCTACACTTATTGTAATTTCTGACTACAACTTTAAACAAGAGCAAAATTTTAGACCCAAACGGTATAAACAAAGATATAAGCAGACTAGACAGGTAAGGCTAGGAAGACGAAGAGGGCAACTCTACAATGCAGCGTTGCTAGACGAGACTAAACAGATAACGCTAGAAAGACACTAGGACGTTTAAGTAGAGATGCATCCGATACCGATATCGATACCGATATATCGGCGATATAGTTGGTTTTCCGATATAGCGGAATCGCCGATATTAGTTTGCCGATACACCGATTGATTCCGAGCTATAACCATCCAACGTGTAAATGGCGCGTTTAGTTCGTTCATTTAAACGCGTCACTATTTATCCACGCAAGGGCTCTATAATTCCATTCCGCTAGTGGAAGTGATTTTTGATAGGCTTTTTTTTCACTAAATATACGTATATAGTAGCCACGTAAACGTAAGCGTGGTATACAACAAAAGCTAATCAATAATTATGTCAACCTCGAGTTAAATAACAGAAAAATAAATCAATAAAAAGTTAAATATGGAATCACTTTGTATCCGCATCTGGGAATTCTAAATCAATATGTATGTATTGTAAAGAAATAATGGTACCAATTCAAAAAATTATATGTGGAACTTTTGGATGGATTCACATGAAAAGGCACCATCAAAATGAAGTGGGCACTGTTTCCATGCCGAACATGGAGTAATGACAGTGGCCCACTACCTAAGCGATAAGCAACTCTAAGAGAGATGATCGACAAAAAAACATTTTATAGAGATGACGATAGTAGGGCAAAAGAAATAACTCATACCACTGCTGAGCAAATATGCGTCGATATGGAGCCATTCGATTTAGTCAACAAGGTATTTTAACGGTTAACGGCAACGGTTATTGAAGAAGCTATGCCTGAATTATAAAATGGTATTACGTTTCTACATTACGGAATAAGGTAAATCAGAAATATATGAGCGAGTGAGATATAAAGTAGTAGATTTCTTAAAAGAGTTGTGTGCACATTGCGATAACCACGGATATATGGATAAGTGACTTACCTGATCTTGTTTAAAAAGGCTAAATTGGAGAGATTGAGCCAAATATTTCTTGGGCACTAAATTGAATATTTCTTGAATCTCTTAGATAGCGACACCCATATTTGCAGCGTTGTCGGTCAATATGGCTCGAACTCTGTCCTATATATTCCAATACTGAAAAGCCTTCTTTAGATTACATGATATGTTAATATCCTGAATGCGGAAGACCTTCTAAGGGCAATTCTTCGAGACAATAAAGCTTGTACTCGAAGTTAGCATCCATTCCATGAGCTGTTATGCTATTAAAAAGGCTAACAAAAAGGCTTCGCAATGTAATGATTTTAATAGCATAACAGCTCATGTGCATGATACTAACTTCGAGTACAAGCTTTATTATCTCGAAGAATTGCCATTAGAGGGACTTCCGCATTCAGGATTCAACATATCATGTAATTTAAGGAAGGCTTTTCAGTATTGGAATATATATGAGTTCAAGCCATACTTACCGACAACGCTGCAAATATGGGTGTCGCTATCAAAGAGATTCAACAAATATTTAATTTAGTGCCCTTCAAATATTTGGCTCACTCACTCCAATTGGTAACTAAAGAAAGCCTTTTTAAACAAGATTAGATGAATGTCATGAATACTAAAGCACGGTCTATCATCGGTCATGTTCATTTTTCCACGAGCAGAAGCAGTAGTTTAAAGGAAATACAACACGCTCATAACTCATAAGGTTCCGAATCATGTACTACAAATCAATTTTATTACATGTAAGATGTATATGGTAAATACATATATGTGAAAATCAAAAAGAGAAAAAAAAGATATAAAAATAAAAATATAAATCAAATATCAAAACAGAACAGATCGAAAATAAACGATAATCACTGAAACAAATTAAAAAATTCTTGAAATGTATAAATTGTCTCCTTTGGTAGTAGGGATTTTACACTTCTCTTGAAGCTTTTGTTGGACATTCTGGGATGGTACTTGGCAGCTTGTTGTATATGACCACTCCGAAAACTACTGGTTATTTGCTAAAGCAATTTAGGTTACATTTTGGAGTGTACAGCTTGTTTCGTCCTCTTGTATTGTAGTGGTGGATATCCCTATTTCTATCTAGATTAATTTTCATTTTATGAATGAAGCAGGCAACTTCTAATATATAAAGGCTTGTTACTGTTAGTATTTGCAGTCGTTGGAAGTGCGGTCGTACCGGTTGTGCAGTCGTGCGGTTGGAAGTCGTTGGATGTGGCAGTTGGAGGAATACCCACTAATGATCGAATGACTTTCTTTTCAGCCTTCAGTATAATCTCAAATTTATTGGAGGATCCCCAAGAAAAAATTCCATATGCTAGAATGGACTGAACTTCTGCATAATAATAGTTGAGAAGCTCAGCTTGGTTTATTATTTGGCGTAGGGTTCGAATTGAGTACGCTTTATAGCCCAACTTTTTTAATAAGGTTTCTGTTGTTTTATCTCAAGTTATTCATTCCTCTATATAAAGCCCCAGGAATTTTGTTTTCTTCGGCCTATGCAGGTTGAAATTGTCGATTTTTAAATTTAAATTATTGGCGTATTGGCTTCTTTGCGATTGAAAAATTACATATTCCGTCTTCTCCTGGTTTAGAAACAGGTTATTTGCCGAGCACCACTGCACCATTTTAAGTAAAACATTGTTTGCTTCAAGTTCATTTCCAATCAACGAGTTTCTGGAGATAATGAAAGTGGCATCATATGCGTATAGTATGCCTTTGTTGTCTTTCATAAATGTTGCAAGGTCCGCAATATATAAGAGGAATAGTGTGGGGGCAAGTACACTTCCCTGCGGAACAGCTATATTAATGTTCACTGGTTAGAAAAGAAAGATTTATGCTTGGATGTGATTTCCACACATTGCTTTCTGTTTGTTAGAATGATTTTAGCCAATTTATCGATTTACCACGAATTCACAATATATACAATTTGTTTAATAATTGTTGGTGTGATACGCAATCAAAAGCTTTCGACAAATCGCAGAAAATACCGACTGGATGTTTTCCGTTATCGATCTCTTGTAGACTTTTGCTATAGAACTCAGTGATAGCCGTCGAGGTCGATTGTCCTTTACGAAAGCCGTGTTGTTCCTTGGGAATAAGTTGGTGCTTCTCGATAAATGGTAAAAGCCTGTGAAGCATGCTATATTCTAACACTTTAGACATAGCTGATAGCAGAGCTATAGGTCTATAGTTATTTAGGAGTGTTTTTTCTCCTGGTTTATGTATTGGAGAGATTTTGGCATTTTTCAAAATTTCAGGAAACTCTTCCAATTCAAATGACCGGTTAACAATATAAAATAGAGGCTTCGCTAAAAGATCTATATATAGTTTAAAGATGTTGCCAGGTATTGAATCTAGACCACTTGTAGAAATATTTTTAAGTTTGCCATTTATGAGCCATATTATTTCATTTTCAGAAAAATCGTCCAGATATAGTGTTTTGTCATTGAATGACATGTGACGATTGGATATGTTTGAGAGGATGATATTTTGAGCTATTGTGGTACTTATACATGACGTGGTACTTATACCATAGACAAATCTATGGGATGGAATTCGAAACTGCAAGCTTTTTTTCCTAATATAAAGCGTAACGTAGAACTCACAGCGGAAGAATTGATAATGATGGATGAGATGGTGAACATTTTACGTTATTTTGAAGATAATACAAAATCTAGCAGCAAAACCACAGCTGTATTATCTGACGCTATTCTGTTAATTAATAGCCTCCGAAGAGTGCTACAGAACATCAAAGATACAGACGATCAGTCTTTTGCAAGAGGAAATGTATCGAAACTTATATATGTTGATATAATATTGGCTGTTAATGATGGTCTTAATTGGCCGAGATTTGATTATTTGGAAACTGTAGAATCGTATTATTTTGCCACCGTAATAGATCCGCGTTATAAACTTCGAATATTTCATAAACATTCTACTATTAGTATGGCAAAAACACGGTTTGGAGATTTATTGAATTTACAAACCATTTCAGAATCGACAACCAAGGTATCTACGAGATGTACGATATGGAGAAAAATATAATTAAATAAGCTGAAGAAGATGAGCCTCTCTCTCTTTTGAGCACTGATTCTCTGAAAGAGGAATTAGAGAGATATTTAAGATCCCCCAATATATCAAGAGAAGCAGATCCTCTCCTTTCTGGCGCAGTGATATTTTATATCCAAATTAAAAAAAATGGCACAAAAATATTGCAGTTTTCAAATGAAATCTGTCGCATCTGAAAGGCTATTAGTAGGGAAAGATGATTCATTCTGGACCATCCACCTCCACCTGATAAACCTGTAGTGTAGGGTTACAGAGACCTCACACCCTTTTTTACGTGGGGTTACATAACCTCACACTCTTGTAGTGTATTAAAGCTGATTAAAAGCTGATTAAAGCTGATTAATACTGGTTAAAAGCTGATTCAAACTGATTAAAGCTGATTACAAGCTGATTAAATCTGATTAAAAGCTGATTAAAGCTGATTAAAAGCTGATTAAAGCTGATTAAAGCTGATTAAAGCTGATTAAAAGATGGGGGACCGGAAGTGGAGGTGGAACGTCTAGAAAGAATCATCTTTCCCTACTGCTATTCTGCACGGCACGTCTCGTCCAAATAAACTTACGAAATCGACTTTCACCTAATAATTTAAGGATTCTGTGAATATTTTAGGATTTTCTGAATAAAAATCTTATGAATGTGAAATTGAATTACTATTTTATAATCTTAACTTTAATATTAAATTGATATATTGTTTAATTACTATTTTCAACAAAATAACTAATATTTTATTCAGTTACAATTTTCAAAACATAATTAATATTTTGTTAAATTAATTTTTTTCTAAATTTCGATAGTTAAAATTCTAAATAAATTTTATACAAATATGTAATGTTTGTCTGTTTCTATATTTTCTATCCAAAATTCACAGCTTTTTACATCTTTTAAAGCCTGCTCTGTATGCATCATGATATTTTTTATAAATATCGGTATCGTGTCGGCAGAAGTGCGTAAAGATATAAAGAAAATATTTTAAATTTTCTATTAACATAGTAACTAAATATTTTATAAAATAATATATGTTTCAGATAACGTGGTGTAAAATATTATCGTTAAACTTTATAGTTATCAATATATAAAGTTTATTTGTGCAATATGTATTGCATATAAATTTATGTTGCAATATAGCCCGACAGAAATGTTCAAAACATAATTCATAGTGCACAAACGGCGGCAATATCTAATTCACAGTTGACATCAATTAGTGTTAATTTATATAAAACATAAACGATAATTTATAATTTTACATTTTGACCAGTTATTAGTCTCTGAAGGTTAAACAAATACATACTATACAAATTTATTGAATTTGGATAAGTCAATGACCGCTAAATTTATTAAAAAAATATTTAAACTATTAAACGTGTAAAGATATTTGCTATTTGCATTGTTGTATTACCTATTTCACATAGTTAAAGCAAAAGAATTTAAAAAATGCTGATTTAATATTCATTGTGTTACGAGTTGCTATTATCAATCTATTTACAAAAATCAACAAAAATTTTATCTAATTGGGTCGGGAATGCGATCGCATGCCTCTATTTTACTAATTTGAGCTTTATTTACACGGAGCGACACTAAAAGCTTTATTTATTCCCATGCATAGTAAAACTATTCCTGTCCCCGAAAAGCTCACGAATTAATGAATACCCACAGAAACACACGAAATTTATTAAACGTTTCCCACAAAATACGAAACTTACTAAATTTGTTATGTTTATAGACGTTTCCATACGATCACGATACTCCAGTAAATAAACTGTTAAATAAATGTTTTATAGTTCATTACATGAATAAGTTAAATTTATTAAAAAGTTATTAAAGTTCTGGTTAATATTTCACTACAACTGAGTAAACAATTTTAAAGACAAAACTAAAGAAAATATTGAGGTGAGAATTTTCTGATAGTCCTTCGGTAAACAAAAGGATTTGATAGGAGTAATACCTGGCGCTACACAAGTTATTTTCCGCCATGCTAGCTACCACTAGCATTATTCCGTGTTAGATTTAGGCGATAGCTATCTACATGTTTGATTTTCATGCACGCTGTAACGAAGAACCAAGCGAAAGTGTGGAAAGTTTCACAGGATAAAACACGAACATGTTTTTGATCAATGCACGATCAAGGCACTGCTTGTATTGTAATTGCGTCCAGCTAGCAAGTGTAAAAATGATATACAGGGTGTTAGGGAAACATGCGTCAAAAAATCAAGGGGTTATTCTTTGACCAATTCCAAGAATATTTTGTACTGTGGTGATTTCTGAAAAACCCCTTTGTTTCGAAGATACAGGGTGAACAAAATTTGCGGTAACTATATTCGATATTTGTTGAAATCATTAATGTAAATAAAAGTATGGCGTACGCTAATGAGTTTATGACGTACAAAAAATTAATTAATTTATCAAATACAAAAAAATGTTGACAATCACTTTTACGTTTGTAGATAAAACACAAACGTAAAAGTGGATTTCATTTGAATAGATCTCGTCAGTGACCATCACCTGTATCGGTCGCAGTTATTTACATTGAATGACTTATGGCTGTTTGATGTGTCTTTAATAGTTAGTTTCTGCAAAAAAATTACTCACTTAAATTGAGATTATAATTTTATATTTTCTGTGTGCTTTTATGTGGTATAGAGTCCCCTACGCTTAGTTAACGCCTCAGTGTCAAAATTGAGGCGCTCGAGTTGTGGATTCATCGAAAAATCTTGAAAATGCCATGGACTGACAGTAGTACTCATGAAGAAGCGCTGCGGAGACTTGGAAAAAGATATGGGCTATTATCTACAATTAAAATTAAAAACTCGTGTAGTTGGATCACGTTATGTGAGGTGCCCGGTAAAAGCTTTTGCAGCTTTTAATTCGAAGAGAAACAAATGCAAAATGAGTCTTGCGAGAATAAGAATCTCGCGAAAACCTGCGAAACTGGTTCAGCTGTACCTTGCACTAACTATTTAGAAAACAGTAAAAACTAAGGCAGTCATAAAATTGTCATAATATTCGCCATTCTTCGTTGAAGGTGGCACACCAAGAAGAAGAACTAGTAAAAGAAGTAAAGATTACATTACAGATTTTATAACTGTATTTGAACTGTATTTTGAAAACTTGATAAAACCGGAGAATGTTTTTTTTTTAATGTAATTTATTTTTAGAGGAATAAATATAAAATATAAATTAGAGAATAAATTAAATTAAAATAGAGGAACTTATTTAATTGTTTTTAAATTAATAATTGGCAAATTAAGGAGATGTATAATATTATCAGAATGTATTTTCTTGAAATAAAATAAACACGAAATTGAATTCATTCGTATTAAAATGCATTATGTGCAGCAAATGTAATTTGCAGTAAATTGACACCCTATCTCAAGTTCAATTATTGCACAGTCAACCCATTTGCGATAGTCGAGACATAAATAACGTTCCGATTAAATTCAAAACAAATAAAAGAAAACGAACAAAAGTCCTGTAAATTAAGGAAAATGTATTTCACATATAAAAATTAAAATAAAATCAATACTTGAGCCTTGCCTCTTTAAATTTAAACTCAATTTACTCTTGTTTCTTATAAACCCGCAAAACACAATCGATAATTCTAATCTATTTTTTCCTTACTTTTACTTCATACATTTCCAAGAAAAATGGTTCAATTACAACTGTAAACAAAACCTTGATCCACTTTTATAATTATTTATACCTTTCCTTGGCATGTCGTTTACAGGAATAATTATGCTCATTAGAAACTTTTTATTGCTCTACAGACTTGCAAATTGCACATTAGCGAAACATTACATTTTCATTTTCAAATTTTATATTTGGTCTCATGCCGCTACTATTAACAAACGATTATATTTTAATATTGGTTAAACGATAGTAATTATATATACAATCATATAAAATTATTAAAGTTGAAATTCAGCCTGAATATATAAATATATTCAAGTTGCTCGTAGCTCTATAATATTAAGTCTTATTAAGACCACAAAACAAATCCCTTGTTGAAACAACTACTTCCCTGGCTAATACAACGCAGGATATTGAATTATACAACAGACATTTGCATGTAATTACTAGCCCCTGTACAATTTCATGTCACTAAAAATTATGATTTAAATCAATAACCGACTTAGACTTGATGTTGACTTCAATGACAAATTAAAACCTAACGTCGCCAGTCAAGCACGAGGTAATGCAGTTGTATTCTAATTTATATTTCAAAAAAGGAAAGCTGCACTCATGAGATAAATTTAGAAGCGCGTCTGTAGATGGCTATTCACTCCATCTAAATAGAAAGAAATGATCTAAAAACAATGTCAATTATCTAGAAATTGTGACATGAAAGTGTACTGGGGCTAGTAATAACATGCAAATGTCTGTTGTATAATTCAATATCCTGCGTCGTATTAGCCAGGGAAGTAATTGTTTCAACATAGGATTTCCTGTGTAGCCTTAAAAACGTTGGAAATACGTGTGAGGGAGAAGTATTTTGTCGAGTTCGTGTTGAAGAAACGGTAGGTTCTAGTTATACGGGAAATTTTTGTGGGACAGTTCAGGTTTAAGTATTATATATAGTACAGTATAGTAAAAATGTATTTTGAATAGAAATAATAGTCTGGCCTGTAGCTGAGAAATACCTGATACCATGTAGGACGGAATCCTGCACAGATAGATATTTGAGGAACTTTAATTGGATTTTGTCGAGACGTTGTTTTGTATATATTGTATTGAGTGGACTAAACACATGAAGCGAATTACAGTCCATCGAACTGACCAGAGTGTGGTAGAAGATAATGTAGACGTTCGACGAACGGAAGCTCGTAATGGGTCTAAAAACAAATCCCAGTGATCCCCGATCATCTGTTGGTTCTTTTTTATTATAGCGTCGATATATTGGGAAAAAATCTAAGGGCCCACAAGCGTAGAAGAGGAAGACCACCGACACGTTGGACCGATGACCTAAAAAGGATCGCAAACTACGGGATCCACGAAACTCCAGACAGAAGACGATTGATTGCTATGCAGGAGGCCTATGTGCAGCAATGGATGGAACGGGCTGGTTGATGATGATATTGGGAGAAGCATAACTTAGCGTCATCTAAGATGCGCAGTTCCTTGATTTAGGTTCTGGTTCCTCTTAATGGGATCCTCTTAATGGGAGACTAATGGAATCCTCTTAATGGGAGTACCACAAAAGCCATATCTGTAAGTGGAAGGTGTCCTTTTTCTAGTATATGATATCACCGAGCACTTTCCACTGTTCAGTCTAAGTTTGTTATTGCAGCAGTATATCGAGATCTTATCTAGGTCTGCTTGCAGACATTTAGCATCGTTAATATTGAATGTTTTACTAAACCTCTTTATGTCATCAGTGTAAATAAGTAGGCTACAATTCTTAAGGTGGGCGACGACATCGTTTATGTAGATCACAAACAGCAACGGTCGCAGAGAAAACCTGGTCCCAGATGAGAACCTTGTGGCACACCCGACAAAACAGCACAACTTCCTGATGTATGCCCATTAAGTACCACCACCTGTTAGCGACTTGACATGTAGTAACCAGTTCAACAAATTCCCATGTATACCGTGTTGTTCAAGTATATAAATGAAAGGCCTTAAAAAATAAAGGCCTTGCTAAGATCCATATAGATAGAATCAACTTGCGCTCAGGCATCCATAGCATTCAGAATGTAGACTATTGTCTAGTCTCATCAATCAAGTGCTGTATTTTGAGTATTTTCTGGCTAGTCTCATCCTCATCTGTCTATGTTTATAACGCAAAAATCTTACGTGACGATACATTTGCTCCCAAATCATAACTACCACAAGCCACGTCAAGCAACTTCTTTCCAAAAATCGATGTAATACAAAAATACAAGATTTAAATATCAAATAAAAGAATTTTTATATATTTCTGGACACAATTTCCATAAAACTCAAATCAAAACTCTTTCAATTAAACATTCTATTATAAAATCCACAAACAATATGAACATTAATTCGTCGAGATTTCTCCGCTGCGATAAAATTTCCTTTACATTGTGATTTTCCTGTTTATGCACAGCCGGACTTGAATAAAAGGTCCGGGCAGCAAATCGCTAATCGCTTGCGCGAATTAAAAAACAAGGGTGTAAATCGTTTAATGTATTCTGACCTTCGACAGGGAAAGAAACGGAGCGAATCGAACAAAAACGCAGGAAAATTATGGAGAATGTAAATGAATGCAAATGCGACGACGAATTGAGGAAAGAAGGGAGAATTCGAGAATAAATATGTCATAAGCAGCAAAACTATAATTTCTCCATTTTTCTGTAAAAAAATCTATGAGAAAGATTCTGTATGAATTATTAATTGGTGTTATAATTTTACAAAAAAATACTTATCTCCTTTGTAAATATATTTAGTACTGCAAAAGAGACGAAATTGAAAATACGAGTAGGTACTAGTTATTTACAACATACATTAATTCCCGCACTATTCCTAACAGTTCCAATAATGGGCTCTTGGGGGCGCGCTAGGAATTTGCGCGTGGAATTCAAAAACTTTATTGAAATAATTTATTGCTATGTAAAAAATTCTTAAATTTTAAAGGTTTGAAAGAATTTTTTAATATGTTGACACCATTTTTCAAATAACATATATTTTTTGAATATATTTTTTTACTGTTGGGAGTAATTGTTGATTTCGGTGGAATAGTTGTAGAATTATATTCTTATATGTTTTTTGGCCTCCTGAATTGTAAAGCTAGCTTTGATATCGTGCATACATCCAGCGAAACTAGATTTTTACGTACAATGTTGCAAAGTAGGGCTACGATGCGGTAAAGTGACCAGTATATTTTAACCTTTCAGGGACAATTACAAAATAAATTAAGTAAAAGACAATAAAATCTAATTAAAAAAACGCTACTTTACACCACATTTGTCACGATAATGTAGAAAATAAGAGTGATTTTTTAAATTTTACTATGCGTCTGACATTTGGAAAAATAACATAACCTAAATAATAAATTTGAATTAGTAAAAATGTCAAACTTTGTAAGTACCAACATTAAAAAAATAAATAATTTCCATTATTGTAATTAATCTAAATCTATTTGTTTCTTAAATAATAATTGTCGGCCAAAAAATCTTCTACAAATTTCGTGCGGAAATGATTTTACAATGCTTCAGCAAATGGGGAAATTTCCCCAAACGAGCTGTTGCATTGTAAAATCAAAGTTTCCGCACTCTAATGTAAATAACTATTTCCACTTCCTACCATAGATATCTTCAAATATCGACTCTTTCCAAAAAGATTGGCAAATGTCTTCCCACATACATCACAGATCAGTTTACTAACACTAAAACATGAAAGTAAAATCTCCAAACAGCAGATTAATCGAGACCACATAAGTGCGAACTCTGGATCCAAAATAATCCCCAGTGCCGGCCGCATTTATTCCAGAAGACAAATTTGAAAAATGGTAATTAGCGCAATTTACAATAACTACAGGTTTCTGAGCCTAAGTGAATGTAAATGCAGAATGCGCACAATGCGTAAATTGGGTTGCCTAACAGTAATAACCGAAAAATGAAGAATGTGGATAAACGGGAATAAGGGACATCATACGTTGAGCGCCTCCCGCGTCACAATTCAAACTAACGGAAATTGACATAAAACCTCCAGTGGCGCGTAAATCGTTGTGTACGCATTATTTAGGGTTAGTACGAAGAATTTATTTAATAAGTTAAACTTATTTTACAAATTTATTTAATATAGGATAATGTGGCAAGGACTGTTGGTATAACCCAGATTAGATTAGGTTGCACACCGCGATGAGGCAGATTAATCAAGAAGACATACGCGCGGCAGCGCAAACTCTCGATCCAAAATAGAATAATGTGGCAAGGACTGTTGTTTTAACCCAGGTTAGATTAGGTTGCACACCGCGATGCGGCGGATTAATCAAGAAGAAATACGCGCGGCAGCGCTATCTCTCGATCCAAAATAGGATAATGTGGCAAGGACTGTTGTTTTAACCCAGGTTAGATTAGGTTACAAAATGCTTTTAAAGCCTCCTGGCCGGACATCATCAGAACGCTACAAGATTTGCAGATATCACCCTACCTGGTGAAAGTGATATGTAGCTATTTCGGTAACCGGAGAATACTTGTAGGTGAACAGCATAGCCTGGAACTGACATGCGGTAGTTCCACAGGGTTCAGTAATGGGCCCCACACTCTGGAACCTGTTCTACGATGATATACTTAGAGGACTAATGCCATACGAAGCCACACTGATAGGTTACGCAGATGACCTGGCACTTGTGGTGAGTAGAGACAACAAAGCAAATATGGAAAGAGCTAGCTATAAAAAAGATACAAAGTTGGATGGAAGGTAGTAAACTACAACTGGCACCGCAGAAGACAGAAGCCATAATACTGGCCGACAAGATAAAACTGAAGACCATCTTCATAAAAGTAGGCGAAACAACGATAAGCAACAAACCCACGCTAAAATATCTAGGTATCACCTTTGGGCATAACATCAATATGGGAGCCCACATCACAAGAGTAACGGATAAGGCAACTAGAACTATAACCGCACTGGCACGAATAATGCCAAACACTAGAGGTACAAGACAGGGATCTAGGAAAGTGATATACAGCGTGGTAAACTCTATACTCCTCTACGGAACAACGGCCTGGCGTGAGTGGGCCACTAAAACAAAATATAGAAGACTCCTAGAAAAGACCCAACGAAAGGCAGCCCTTAAGATTGCGTGTGCCTATAGGACGGTATCCACAATGGCCATACTGGTGATTGCAGGCACGACACCAATCCATCTGCTGGTACTAGAGCGTACCCACGATAAAACAGGAAACAAAAAAGAAGAAAAAATAAAGACTAAGGAGGCTACTCTAAATAAGTGGGAAGAAGAATGGTCGCAGGATAGTACTACCGATAAGTGGACGAAGAAACTAATTCCTGAACTAAAGCTATGGATTCAAAGGGAACAGGAAGAAGTGGGATACCACCTTACTCAGTTCCTTAGCGGACATGGCTGTTTTAATAGCTACCTATTCAGATTCAAATTAGTCCCAAGCGAAGAGTGCAGATACTGCGGTCAACGAGATACGCCGGAGCACACGGTCCTGTGGTGTTATAGGTGGAAGACTATAAGAGAAGAAGCCGTACACAAAATAGGAGAACAACTTACCAAGAACAACATAATAAAGATAATGTTAGAAAGCGAGGATAAATGGGATTCCGTAGAAGGAGCAATCAAGGAAATAATCCGAAAGAAGGAGGAGGAAGAAAGGCAAATGAAGAATGAAAGATGATGAAAGAATTTGTGGATCTCAACGTAGTTATGCTTCAAGGCAATTCCACTGATTTCCATGTAACCGAGGAGGGGTTTTTAGTAAAAAATGGTTAGATTAGGTTTTTACACGGCGAAGAGGCAGATTAATCGAGACCACATAATTGCGAACTCTCGATCCAAAATAATCCCCAGTGCCGGCCGCATGTGTTCCAGAAGACAAATGTGAAAAATGGTAATTAGCGCAATTTACAATAACTACAGGTTTCTGAGCTTAAGTGAATGTGAATGCAGAATGCGCACAATGCGTAAATCGGGTTGCCTAAACTCTGATGTCTCTTACACCCTTTTTACCAAGTCTGTAAAAACGTAAAACAGTAAATACAGAAAAATTTAATGCAGCTATGTCATACGACTAACAAAGAAAAGTAACGAAAAGAAGCGCAAACTGCGCGCGTAAATTCCCCCAAGAGCACATAATTAGAACTGTTTGGAGTAGTGCGGGAATTAATGTATGCTGTTATTTACACCGCGATATCTCTGTTTAGTCTTACACGAACGAGACAAGACCACACAGGCAAGACAAGATAGACAAGACTAGGCAATACTTTTTTTTTGAGAGACACAGCTGGCGGTTATACACCTAACCAGACAAGTAACACTGCCGTGAACTCTGGTACTGCTAGTCGCATGGCCTCGGAGTTACGGGTGACTTGTTTACATTTAATTTCTCTTTATCTTTTATTGCTTCGCTTCATCTGTTATTTTGGATTCCATAATATAATGAATATATAGTTGTGTCTTAATCCAGTTTTCTTTTGCTTTGAGCATATGTCCAGTTATAATTTTTTCCTCATTCAGGTGCTTTATTGTACACCTAGTTCTTGATAGGGTGCTATTTCTTTTGGCCTTTTGGTTTCTTGTATGCTGTAGATGATGTAGCGGTGGTCATTCAAGGATTCCTTGTCCAGCACTCTCCAACCCTGGAGCTTGCTTGCGATTAAGTTATTGCAGAACGTGATATCTGTAAAGGACTGAGAGTTTCCTCGCCCGTCATTTCCCTGGTATTGTACCAATAGATCTAGTTCCGCAGACCAATCCGATACCAGGTTTCCTCTTTTATCCATGTCTGACGAACCCCAATAGGGGAACTTATCGTTGAAATAGCCCGCAATAACTTGTTCTCTTTTTCCTTGGTCACTGATGTTATGACTTAGAGCTTCTTGGGATTGGGACAACTGTTCGGGTTTTGCATTGGGAGAAAATTAGCAGCTGTAGATTATAAATTGGGGCAATTCGACCCAGACAAATCCTGGTCCTCGGCTTGTTCTTATAACAGGTAGTTTTCGGTTTTTTATCCATATTGCTGCATCCTTTTTGTCGTTTATGAACCAATTTGCCCTAGCTGCAAGTTTTTTGTTAGTCTACAATTACGGGATAAGAGATAAATCCCCCATCTAGTCTAAATCTTCTCTTGAGAATCGACAGCAATTTGTTAAGATCAAATCCGGAAATGTTTCCAGCCTATCCAATGTCAAATTTACCAATACGGGTGTCCCTCAGGGGAGAGTTCTCGCCCCAACGCTGTTCCTACTATATATTTCAGATCTGGTTTGTTACATAAATCAACATTGTACACTGTATGCATACGACGCCAATTTCATCGTCTCTGAACCTATTGGGACTGACAATCCACAGCGAGCCAATATGCTTCTGGAGAAGCTGGACAAATGGTTCTCTGCAAACAGTCTTTTTCTGAACCGTGAGAAAACTGAATATATAATATTCCAGACTGAATGCAGTTCCCGCGCCAAAAATCTTCCATTGAAAATATACAACGACTCTATCAAGAGAGTCAAGGCAACTAAATTTCTGGGAATTCATCTAGAAGAGAACTTACATTGGAACATCACCATACAACAAATCTACATCTTTGCAACTCCATAAGAAGATATTTCAAATCGGATACCGTCCATTGGGGTAACATTAGTCCACTTGTTACAAGTTTTTGTTAAAAGGAGCAAAGTTTTGAGAACACTTTAAGCAAAAATTAATCATGATATTTCTCTTGAGCTTTGATTTAAATAAAACTTTAACATTGCATTCTGTAATTTGATTTTGTTAGTCCGCTATGCCTAAAAATAATCCAAAAAAATGGGCCACTATGTTACCCACTATTGGGGTAACTTTGTCCTGACTCATAGACAGGTAACTCATAGAAATAGAGGTATTTTATGACTTAGGCCAATGTTTTCCGAAATTATGAAACTTAGCACCTAATTAGGTACAAGAATTTTCCTGAAAATGATCATTTAGGTCAGACAAATATGACAAAAGAGTCAAAAGTTAAACACTTACTACTTTTCTTTGCTAGTAGGTAACAATAACAAAAAGTAAAAGCAACGTCTGCAGGTGTTAAGTTTGGTAGGTTGGCGTAAGTGTTCAAGGTAGTTGATCTTTCCTCTTCTAGGCCGGAAAATGTTTCGCTGACTGTATCTGATTCTAAGGGCACATCAGAGTCTTCATCAGAGGAACTTAAGTCATCAAGTTGCTGTTTCTGTAGAGAGGTTTTCGTAGGTTTGGATTTTGAAGGCGCAGGAGTATTTCTGGCTGCTTCCAGATCAGCAGCAGAAATGCTTTTTCCTGCAGGAAACTGCAGCTTTCTTCCTCCCTTTCTTCGGATTGCAAGTGCCAACATAATCTGCTTTTTTTTTGACAGAAATATGGATAAACATACCTATAATACAACTATAACAACCTAAAGCAAACCTAACCATGTGTAGTAAAAGTCCATGTCAGCAAGGCATAAGAATATAAAATAAGTTACCACTAGATGTAGAAAAGCAAAATCCCTAAAGGCATTCAGATATAATGTGAAACAATTTCTACTGCCATTGTCTTTACTTAGTTTGGCAGAATTTCATAATATCTAGAAATCTGTTCATGTTAAATTTTATTTAATATATTATTACTATTAGTATGTGCTTTATATGCAATCGTACTTTCAATCGCAATTGTATTTCAAAGATGTGTCAGCACAGAACTGCTGAAAGTTATGTATTATGCCAACTTTTACTCACATCTCTGGATTTATTTTGGATTTATTTTTTGGGGAAGACAGAAAAGTGCAAGCACTAAAAATTATGCTTAAGCTAAACTTCAGGCAATCATGAAGACGTATTTTTAAGAAAGTTAATATTCTCACAGTTGCAGGCGTCAATATATACGAAACATTAACTTTTTTATATAAATATAAAAAATATTTTATAAAACAGGAAAACGTTCACCGTATATACACAAGAAATAATAAAACATATATCCTTACTACCTGCACACAACTTAGCAATGTTGGAAAACGCATCGTACTATAATTGTATTAAATTATATAATAGCCTGCCAAATTACCTCAAAGAATATAAAAATGTGATAAATTTCAAACAAGTCTATAATTATATCAACGACACAGAACCCTATACCACCGAAGACTTCTATAGGGCAAAAGTCTAGGTCAAGCAATTTATGTGAATATTAGTTTAGTTTATTATCAACATGAATTTTGTAGACATTTTTCTTTTAGCGTGTATTTTTGTATGGCTTAATTAGAAAATTAAATTAAATTTAAATTTGAATTTGACTAGACACACATCACTAAGGACAATACTAGACAACAAGACACACAATTATACAAGTTTAGACATGCAGAGTTATTGGACTAGACTAGCAAGATTAGAGATCAGAGATTATGTTTGAAAAATTTGACAAGCAAATCGATTAACAAGTTTAGTGGAAACTAGTTAGGTAAGCTATAAATATTTCAGGCATGTCTAGATTACTAAGGCAGGAGTAAGCAGACATATTTGATAGGCAATAGAAAAACATTACCTTGGCAAGGCTAGTACTAAATTAGACTAGTGAATTGTAAATTATGTTTGCCTTAACTTATAGGTATTACTTGTAGGTATAACTTAACTTGTAGGTATTGTATTAAGCAAGAATCTTATCCCATTAGCTATAAGAGATAAGATACATTTCCTTAATACGAAAGATCGTGATTCAATTAGATTCACGTAAAACTAAATTACACAATTTTCTGAAAAATAATTTCATCTTGTTTTCTAGAAATTATATAAGCATAGAAAATTCATCAAGTTGCAGATTTAATATTTCCTTTTCAGATTTTGTAATGTTTCTACTTTATTTATTTTATTAATTTGTAGGTTCGGCCGGAAAGGAACTGAGAAAAAAATAAAGTAAACAGTGTTGTAAAATGTTGTATTAGGTGGCGTTATATTTATACAACATTTCTCTTCCTTTGCAGGTTGTCTGATGGCGCGCTCGGGTCTGTTTCCGCTCCCAAACCGGAACTTCCTCTATGAACACAGTTGACAAGGTTGAAGGTTTTTTTTTAGTTTCTGTGTACTTTAAAGTAAATTAACTTTAAACAAGTTTATGCTGCACACAGAAGGGAGCTTGTTGAAACTAAATTTTCAGTCTTCATGAAGATAAAATATATACAGTTATTGAAAGATTTGCTGGAAATTTCTAATCAATTTTTAATAAATATTTTTTAATAAAATAATTTCCAATAAATTAAGAATATTTTGTTGTTTTTTATGTGACCGTTGAAATCTGATTTTATGAAAACGTGAAATAGAAAATAAATAGTCTAATAAATCACAAGTTTAGTTTTAACCCGTCAAAAGTTGTATTTGAAGAAACCAGTTTAGTCTAATGAAAACTTGTTTCTTGTGTTTATAAAAATCTGAAAATGTTAAAATCTCGATGACTTGAAAACATGTAGAAATTTAAAAATTGAAAACCTTGAAAAAATGTAAGCTCGAAAGCTTAAATGATTAAAAACTTGAGAGGTTGAAAACTTTAGAGTTTGAGTGCTCGAGAGCTTTAAAGTTTGAAACCTTGAAAACTTGCGAACTTTTTAAAATTTCTTTAACTGAACATTTTATACAAAGTAATTGAATATTTGAGACAAAACTAATTTTGTCTAATAATTCGTTTAACATAAATAATTTGTGCCCTAGGGCTGTCCACAAATGGGCTCGACAAATGAACTCGACAAATGGTGGTTTCGAGCAAAACGCATTAGAAATTTTTGTTATCCATTGCGGATAAAGGGCGAACTCAGCAAAGACTTATGTCGATTGTGATGAACTTATGACGAACTCGAACATGAAACCTATACCTGCGGATTCTCGAGAGGGTTCTGATCCTATCCGTGAAAAAAAATGACCCAATGTTGAGTTTGCTCTTCGTATTCGCAACACGTCATATGAATATACGAACTTCGGGTTTTTACTAGATACAATTGTTAAATGTAGTTCGGCCGCATAACTTTTAATTAAAATCAATTTTATATAAAATATACAGTTGAAAGTCTAATATCCATTTGAATTATTCGATATTTAAAGGTTTCCGTTAAAAACTCATTTTCAACAGAGCAATTTTGTTGTGATTATTAAAATCTTGTTTTAAATGAATTCGAGTTCTAGCAGTAACAAACATATCCCATACAATCTGGTCAAGTTTATCTGTTTATTAGTTTGTTCTATATACAAGGTTACACACCCCCCTCGGAGTTACAACCGCTCGTCACTACCACGATCTTTTAAACCTCATTTCGCGGGGCGAGGTTACTCCACATTTATATGTCATATTTTTACTATGTCCAGTCGCATGACTGGAGACAGGAAAGGAGATGCCCTGTTAATTTCCTCCACGTGGCTCGGTCTAAAATCTGGCTCCTCCATGCCTATACCTTTAGATTCTTAATGTCCTCTAGTACCTGTTCCTCCCATATTCTTTTCGTTCTCCATCTTCTTCTGCTAATCTCTGGTCTCCACCTTGTTATCATTTTTACCACTGCTGTTTTCCATTCGGTTATTGTGGAAATACCAGCGCCGTCTTTGTACTTTTATCGACATAGTTATATTTTCTCCTTTTAGGATGGTTTGTTGAATGATTTGGCCATCTACCTCTAATTTACATCGTATTGGGACCTTTAATGTTGCCATGCATTTCGTTTTATGTGTTGATATGGTCATGTTTAATAGCTTGGTTGTCTAATTAAACGTGTGTAGCAGTTTTTGGATGCCAGAACGGGGTTATTTTCAAAAACAAATACCATACACGAATTCACGCATCTACAAGACTGTAGTCAGACCAATAGCCACATATACAGCAGAAACTCGGGCTGTGACAACAACAACACAAAGAATACAGGAGAGCGCGGAAATGTTGGTGATACGAAAGATCAACAATAAAATTTTAATGGACAGGATGAAGAGCACGGAGCTAAGGAATATGTCCGACGTACAACCCATAAAGAACTGGGTAGAAGAACAAAAGAGATGTGGCGCAACCACATGGACCAAATGGACGACACCAGGCTGATCCGAATAGCACGGGATAATTCGTCAAGAAGGAAAAGAAGCCTAGGGGGACCCAGACAGCGGTGGAGTGATAATAGGTCCCACTTTGACCGACCATAGTGATGGATGAACAGAAAACCTGCCTATAATGAGAGAAAGAAGAAGGATGGTTAGTTTTTCCTAATTCATTAGTCTTCTGTATTCCCCACAGCGATTCTTTTTAAACCATATATTCTACTAATAATGTTCCTTTCGAGGATTCTTAACTTTCCCTGTTCAACGTTTGTTAGGTTCGTCGTCTCTGTCCATAGATCACTACCGGTCTAATTGCTGTTTTGTACAACTTCATTTTTGTATTTGTGCCTATGCTCTTGCTTTTCATGATGCTTTTGTATTAGTAGTACGCTCTATATCCCGCCTGCACTCCGTGGTGTATTTCTATCCTTCGGTCATTTTTTTTATTATTCCTTAGGTACACATTAGGTATCTGAAGTGTTCTACTATTTCGAACTAAAAATTTCCTATGTGCACTAGCTTGTTAGATGTGGTTGTGTTATCTCTGCTTACTCCCAGGAATATTGTCTCTTGTTCAAGTTTTCGTCGATGGTTGATCTTACCCTTCTAAAGCCATATTGGTAGTCTCCCATTTGTGTCTGAAATTTCATTAGTTTTTTATTTAATACCGTGGTTAGGATCTTGTACACTTCGTTGAGCAGAGTGATCGCCATATAGTTTCAGCAAGCGTTGGGGTTTCCCTTCTTGTGTATTAGTACTATTGTCCCTTTTATCCCAGTGCAAAGGTATTTTCTTTTTCCCAGATTAGTGAGAGTATTTTGAATATACTTTGCCTTAGTTTTTCCCCTCCATATCTTACCAGCTCGTTGGCGAGGCTATCGCTACTCCTGCTTTGTATACCATTTGAGCTGTGCTAGTACTTCATTAAAGTTTTTTTCTCTTCACTGTCTCTTCCTGCATTTTCGTCAATTAATAATTTCTTAAAGTAATTTCTCCTTTCTATGCCGCTGATGTTTATTGTCGTTCTTTTCCAGTTTTGTTTCTTTATGTGTCTGTATATTTTTGTGTTATTTTTATTATCCTTCTCGATTATGTTCATTACTTCCTCCAGCCATCTTGTCTTCTTTGTATTTATTAGTTTCGTGCTCTCTCTCTCTCTCTCTCTCTCTTGATGGTCTGGTATTTCCTATAGTCTGTCCCGCTTCCTGTTCGTAGCCATGTTATACTCGTGGTCTTCTTTTTCAGTAGCAGCCCCTTACAGTCTTCGTCGAACCATACCTTCTCTTTTTCGTAGTTCCTAACCCTAGGGCTTGTCCGCGGCTTCTTCCTTGACGGTTTTCATATTACTCCACTCCTCTTCTCTATTTTCCTTTCCTGTTTTTTTGTAATATAAAGTTAGTTTGTAACCTTCTCCTCATAGTGCTGCTTCTTCCCTATTATCCCTTCGGTCTTGCATCTCTTCCGACCTATATGCTTTTTCATTCCACCTACTATTCTTAGGTTTAGCTTAGCTATTAAAAGTAGTTTTTTTTCCTTCCCCCAATATGGATCAGGGCTATCGTTCAGCCCTACAAACACTGCGGCCCAGTGGCCTATTGTATTTCTCCACATTTTCGATGGTTCGTCCATTGGATGTTTCTTCTTATACAGAGAGACGACTCGGCACTTCCAACTCGGCACCGGACAAGTCGGCATCGGGAAAACTCGGCACCGGATAAGTCGGCACCGGGAAAATCGGCACCAGTCATCAATATATAAACTTTCTAGTATAACAGAGGTTTTGGTAATATCAAAAACAAAAGAAATCTTTTTATAATTAAAAAAAGTAACGCACCGCCGAAAAAGTAACGCAAAAGAGAGAGTGTATGAGAAAAGTACGACACGGTTGCTTTTATCCTGTTGCAATGGTTAAAAGTATATTCATTTCCAATGAAAGGTTCTTAATCCTAATCCGTAATCTTTAACCCTAATTCCGCCTCTCATCTTTATTGATATGGTATCATTACTGTCCCTTATCATAGATATGGTACCAGTACAAGGTTGTTCTGAAAGTTTTCTATACCACTCCATTTACATTTTCTATGAAATGGTCCCAAAAATTACATAATCTCCTACCACTGTTAGGTCTGAAAATGCTTTTGTGTCCTCTGTCAAGTTTGTATTTCTGTAAAGTTGGTGCGTTGGTAGTCACATTTATTTATTAGAATAAATGAGACATCGCTCGGGTTGAAACCGGTACCTCAGAATCATAAGCCAACGCTCTTACCTTACCTCTATAAATAGTAGGTGCTCTGACCCCACGTCTGCGCCGCTGAAAGATCCTGTATCATTTTTTGCCTTATCCTGGCAATTAGAATATGGCCTATCCGATTTCCTGTATATCTACCTGGGATTAGCCATGTTATTTTCTGTTGCCATTTAGGTTTATATTTTATGCTAACTAGGTACATACCCAGAACCGTAGAATACAATAGACTAGTCCTCCTGTTTATAGACCTCAATAAAGCATTTGTATGGAAGTATGGTATGGAAGACAATAATGGAAGCCCTGAGAGAATGTTGAGTGGACTATAGATACTCAAAACTGACCTATAACATATAATAGAACGCTACCATGTCGGTCAAATTACATGACGACAGCAACCGCATTAAAGTCGGAAGAGGAGTAAGACAGGGAGACACCCTGTCTCTAAAACTATTCATAACAGTCCTAGAATACGCTTTCAAGAAACTCGATTGGGAGACTAGGGGTATAAACATAGACGGTCGTAAACTCGGGACACGGATGAGTCGGCACTTCCAAGTCGGCACCGGACAACTCGGCACCGGACCACTCGGCACCGGATAAATCGGCACCAGACAACTCGGCACCGGGAAAAGTCGGCACCGGATAAGTCGGCACCGGGCTAATCGGCACCGAGACATTTCGGCACTCGTATTTTCAACTTTCTTTTAATCCCCTATCTATACACTTTTCTATGATACTGAAGAAAATTAAAGAAAATCTAAAAATAAATCAGACATCAGGAAACACGTTTTCCCCCCAGTATATTCGATTTTATAAGCGAGTTAAGTTTTTTTGACCGAAGACCTGAATTTCATCCAGTTCCGCTAGGAGCACCCCGAAAGAGAAGACGCTACGAAGAGGCAGATGCGCAAATACTGCAGAAAGTAAATTTAAATAACAGGGACAACATGTTGCAGTACCTGAGAGGATTATCTCACAATTATGAAATGCAATTTCTAAACTTTAATAAAGTTATTTATGATTTATTATTAGTTTTTAATTTATCCCTGTTTTCACATGAATTCTACTGTTGGCTAGAAGGTGACTTAATAAATAGTTTACAATTTCCTTCATCTTTCTAGGGGCGTGCGTTACTTTTTTTAATTATAAGAAGATTTCTTTTGTTTTTGATATTACCAAAATCTCTGTTATACTAGAAAGTTTATATATTGATGACTGGTGCCGATTTGCCCGGTGCCGACTTATCCGGTGCCGAGTTTTCCCGGTGGCGACTTGTCCGGTGCCGAGTCGTCCGATGCCGACATATCCAGTGCCGACTTATCATGTACCCCGTAAACTCAGTCATCTTCGCGTCGCAGATAACATTGTCCTATCAACCGACAATCTAGGAGAGGCGAAACAAATGCTCCATGCATTGGAAGAAGCATGCTCTGGCGTTGGACTGAAAATGAACTTTTCAAAACTAAGATCATGACAAATTTTGTTATGAGTGACGATATGAAGATCGAACACCACACTTGAACTGGTTCAGAAATATATATACCTAGGCCATGAAATACGATATCAACGGATAACCAGATATGCGAATTACATAGAAGAATCAACCTTAGATGGACAGCCTACGAAAAATTAAAACATGTCTTTAAAAGCGATCTTCTTATCTGCCTAAAGTGCTCGACCAGTGTGTTCTGCAGGTACTCACGTATGGAGCGGGGACCTTAACCCTAACGATATCATCAGCGAGGAAGCATAGACTGGCACAACGAAAAATCGAGAGATCAATCAAGGTTTAAGAGACCACGTTACGAATCAGGCCCTACGATATATGACCGGCAGACATTATCAAAAGAATAGGGACATTAACATGGAATTGGGCCAGAATTAATGACGACAGATGGACGAAAAGACTGTTGGAATGGAGACCACGCGCTGATAAGCGAAACAGGGGAAGACCACCTACAAGCTGGACCGATGACCTAAAAAGAATATAAACCAACTGGATTCAGGCGGGTCAAGACAGACAACAATGGAAAGCCATGAGGGAGGCCTATGTCCAGTAGTGGACGTCGAAGGCTGGTTGACGAGATACAGATCCATTTCTGTTGCTACATATCCATTTCTGTTTCCCAATCTTATTCCATTATTATTCGTTTCGTCACGAATTGTTTCTTTTCCAGCGATTCCCTTCTAGTATACTGCCTCTTCCTCCTTTTACATTAAAATCGCCCAGAAGAAGCAGCGTCTCGTGTTTTTGGGGTTATCTCGTATATCTTTCCTAGTTGTTAATAAAAGTCGTCCTTTCCCTATTCGTCCGTTACCTCTGTAGGCGCGTATGCATTTATGACCGATATTTAATTTAAGTTTAATGTATCGATTTCAGCTCAAGAGTCAGCAAGATTTTCATCAGCAACAGTTTACAGGACCAATAACAGAGCAAATATAAATGAGTTGCAATTAGATTACACAATAGTACATGTGAAAAAATGACCTTATGGCTTATATTTGTTGGCATTAGTTTTAAAAGCTTTGAAGGTCCGAAAAATATCACGCTGGAGTCTAATTGTTTTGTAGGAGGAGCACATGTTAAACAGTGGCGGAATCAAGGCAATTGGACCACTATATGGAGGGTTATAAAAAGAATGTGTTTGTCTACTAGCGGAAATAGGTCAACTAGGAAATTAAAACTGTTGTCAATTTCAGTAGAGTCAAGGACGCCATTAACGGCCTTAAATGAAAAGAGAAGACCTGCCAGAGAACACCGAGCTAGAAACCCGAACTTATCGAGCAGCGATGGGTGATCAATATGAATAGAAGGAGAAACTCCGCACATCTTAAACCAGAGAAATTTCCACCGAATAACTTCCAAAGCGACAATAAACTTTTTGAAGTGAGGATCCCAAATAATGGAACCATATTCTAAGATGAATCTCATGTGACTGTGGTAGAGCACCCTAAGCGACAAATTATTATTAAAACTCCGAGAATTGCGAATTATGAATCCGAGAGATTTCAAGACCCTGGACACTGATGAGAAGATATATTCCACAAATGAAAGATCAATCAAATGTAATACAAGGTCTTTGACTGTTTCACAGCGATCAAGCCAGACATTATACAAGGTATGCCTGAATTCGAAAGGGTCTAACTGAGGGTCTAAAGGGTCTAAGATCTAACTGATTACCATAGCCCCAGTTTTAAAGAATAATCAAGTGTGTTTGTAAAAACCAAACAATCATATTTGTGCTTAATAGTCATGAAAATCTTAAGGTCGTTAGCGAAAAGTAAATGAGGTGCGGATACAGACGGACTCAGGTAATTAATAAATACATTAAATAGCAGAGGACCTAAGTTGGACCCCTGAGGAACACCGTAAGTGGCAACGAATTCAGTCGAACCATATCCGCAGTGAAAAACAAACTCAGATCGATTTGCAAGGTAAGAGGAGAATAAGTAATTTTGGTTGATTGCAAATCCAAAAGAGTGCAGCTTCTTAATAATGACTGCGTGATCTATGCAGTCGAATGCTTTGGAAAAATCAGTGTAAATGCAATCAACCTGTCTCCTATTAGCAATAACTGGTGTTGCATATTGGGTAAAGGCAACTAAGTTGGTGACAGTTGAGCGACACTTCATGAAGCCGTGTTGTTGCATGGAGAGCAGATGCTTAATAGTCTTATATGCGATATCCTTCCGTTTACACTCGTAAATTCCATTATGTTGTCTATCATGAAGTCCGCCTTCTGCCCTTGCCTGTCCTCGCCTCCATATAGTAGTGTGTACTTGTCTTTATCGATCCTGCCTTCTTCCTTCTTCATTCCATCTTAATTCCTGCTTGGCCAGTAATATTTTGTTACATTCTTTCATTTCTCTCGCCACTTCCAATTAGTTTGTTAGATTTTTTATAATTCACTGCTTGGTTAAACACATTTCCTGGTTAAACTGAATTTCTCAAATATTTCCCTAATTGAGATTACAGGTAGGAAATAGGATAAACAGATGGGAATTATTTATCAAACCGTCTCCAATTAAAAATTAATTAAGGCGATTTGAGTAACATTAGTCCTTAAACTACTCAATTATTCACTCCATTTGGTAACAAAACACTTTGTGAATCGGTTAACTTGATTTAAAAAAGTGAATGTTTGAAAGAAAATGGAATAATTCCGTTGTGGTTTCATTTATTATCTTGACATATAATCAAGTTGTTATAGATAATTGACACAAAACAAGTTAATTTAAAACGAATTAGGAAATCTTTTGTTTTTTGCTGTGGATTATGAAAGAAAAAGTTGATAGATAACAGATAATTCTGTATCCAATTAGTGATTGCCCTCAACGGAGCTGACGGGGCTTGTCACATTAATTTAATCCGGTAATTAAAAGTATAAACGCGACACTATCAGCATTCCCTGGAGTTATCGATTATTACGTAATTATAATTTGACCTAATTATGTTAAATAACGGTTTTACGCATCAGGTGGAATATTACACGCAATTTATTATGCAGTGCAATAACGGCTGTAATGAGTTTGTGATGACTACTTGTCAACAAAAATTGAAATATTATACGATCTATCAGCATTTATTCATTATAAACGATGTGAATATTGATAGAAATTTATTCTCTATTTATTATCAGCTTCCGTTATTACAATTATTATTTTAATTTGCACAAATTAATTCAGTTTAATCACATTTTTTTAAAATAATTTTTATCAATTAGTTCCACAAAATTGTTTAACTAGTGTCAATTGTAAAGAGGGTGGAAGAGATATATGCAAGAACAATAAGCAAAATGAGAATGGGAGAGAAGGAAAGGGATTAGTTTCCGTGAAAGCGATTAGACAAGAGTTAGAAAAGGTTAGGTTAGGTTTTTTTTGTTTGAGAATGGGAGAGAAGGAAAGGGAATAGTTTCCGTGAAAGACATAAGACAAGAGTTAGACAAGGTTGTCCCTTCAGAGCCTTATTATTTGCAATATATGTGAGAGATATGGAAAGAACATTAAAGAGGAAGCAAGCGGGAGGGTGTTTGGTAGGTAGAGACAAAGTATAGAGCCGTTCGCGGATGATGTGGTAGTGGTGGGAAAGAGCGAAGTGGAGATGAAAGGTAAGGTATGTGAGGAAGAAATACATAGAAGCGAATGTGAAGAAAACGAAAGAAAAAGAAAGAAAATAGGGAAGTGACTTCAGGAGGAGGATGATGATGTTTGAAAGTAAGACAGAGGAGCATATGTGGAATGATGAAAAGTGTAGAGACGAAAGAAAGAAACTGAAGGAAAAGAGAAAAAATACTAAATGAAGATGAAAGAGGGATATCTTCTTCTTCTTCTTTAATCCGTAGCTGGCGATTGTCGAGGCGATAGTTCTCGTAACCAATACGCTGCTCTCGGTGCCGCTGGATTTTTCGCTTCTTTCACGATTCGTTTCCACACTTTTCGATCAATGGAAATATCCCTGTCCTCATCGAGGTCCAGTCGTCGGTTCTTGAGGTCGTCTTCTACATGTTTTATCCATATTTTCTTCGGCGCAGATCGCTGAATCCTCCAGTCGGGCGGCCGCTTCAGCCAGAGTAGTTTTCGTGGAACCCGATTTTCATTCATTCTGCAAATGTGACCGAACCTGTGACACCTTGACAGACACCTTGTATCGCCCATCGCCACCGGAAGAACCGTTCGATTGTAGTCTAAAACTCTTCACGATAGAATGGCCACGAGAACACCCACAACAATTAAGAGAAGACCAGCTGAATGACCCGAATCTACAGAAGACCATCGCAGCCTTCTACTCTAACGACCCTGAGGAAGTACATCAATGGACTGCCCGAGGTTACCTCTTATCACACGGTGTATTATACCATTACTCTCCGGACGATGACAACGAAGAACCACAGCTTGTTGTTCCCAATTTAAAACGTCATATTACAAGAAAAAAAATCGTTCAAAAGGACATATTACAAGAACTACACGATGCCCCAGAAGGTTTTTTGCCCCCAGAAGGTCACCTTGAAGCAGACCGGACCTATTACAAGGTCTCCAAATTATTTTATTGGCCAGGAATGAGAAAAACTATCAAAGACTAAAAACATGCGCCTCGTGTCAACGATATAAAGCCAGTAACAAGAAACCCACGGGACTTCTTCAGACACCGATTATGTGCCAGAGGCTTGAAGTAATTTCCGTGGACCTTTTTGGTCCACTTCGTAAGGGACCTCGTGATGAAACATGGATCCTTATCGTAGAAGATTGTAGTTCCCGGTGGATCAAAATATTTCCCCTAGTAGTTGTCACCGCTGACGCTTGCTTCAGACTACTTATCGACGAAATATCCTTACGCTACGGGATTCCTCGCCGCATCATCTCAGATAATGGAACTCAATTCATTAGCGGGATCATGCAACAAATCTGCTATTGTCTAAATATTGATCAGTAATTCAACCCCGTCTATCATCCTTCCGCAAATATGGTTGAAAGAAAAAATCGGGATATGAAAACCCTTCTCTCAATACTAGTGGGAACCGTACATCAAAACTGGCCCGAGAAACTGCCGCCCATTCGGTTTGCGTTCAATACAGCCCGTGGTCAAGGTTCTCTGCATCCTATCTTAACCCTCACACCCCCATCGAAGTATGGCACGATATTCGAGAGATTTTAAAGAACGAGAATTTCTTACCAGAGATCACTCCACGACTAAGGCAAGTGGTTGATGTGCTCCAAGAGGCTACAAAACAACATGAGAAAGAACAAGACCGTCACAAGAGGTACAACGACGCTTCACATCGAGCTATCTCCTCCTTCCAGCCAGGCGACTTAGTGCTGATGGATACCCACCCTCGCAGTAACGCCGCCAAAGGACGGACCGCAAAATTTATGCCTAAACTAGATGGACCTTACGTCATCCTGGCCGCCAAGAGTCCTTTTAGTTTCGAGGTAGCCTCCCTATCTGATCCTGCATGCTTCCTCGGAATCTATCACTGTTCGGCGATCAGGAAGTTCGAATCTAATACAGTCACACCCGAACCCGTGGTAGAGGGCGTGTTTGTATTTGCTCCACAATCGGTGGTTGCTGATCGCATCTAGCTCGAATTTCCACATTCCACAGGCGATCACGAATTGAAATACCGATAATTTGTCTTAGGCAACGCATTTGGAACACCTCGAGTTAGTTGAGGTCCGATTGAAGTAGTGTCTACGTTTGCTCTATATGCTCTATATATACTGTTCTATATGCTCTATACAAAAGAATTGGTAGGATGAGCGTCCGTAATAGACGAATTTTGGTATTAGTGGATGTGTTCGTCTTCTTCCATATGCAACATTTGAGCGACGCAAACGCTGCTGATGCCTGACCAATCCGGGTATGAATGTCAACGGCCGATGCCACTTTCTTCTCTTGCACCAGTGAGCCCAAGTATTTGAATTCTATCACGTGATCGATGTGAGTACCATTAAGATGAACTTTGGCCTGCGATCCGTCCGTCGTCAAGACTTTCGTCTTGTCCACGTTTATTTTCAGTCCATAGGATTTGGCGATCCGGGAAATGTTATAGAGAATATCTGTTGCATCGGCATCTGTATCGGCAAAAATAGCGCTGTTATCGGCGAACATCAGATCGGAAATGAAGTTGGTGTCAATGTATAAGCAGCCATGTCTACAATCAAATGCTTTCCTCATAATGCCGTCAATAACCACGTTGAAAAGCAGTGGGGAGGCGACGTCTCCCGGTCCAACTCCCGTTTGGATCAGAAAACCGTCCGATAATTCGTTCCGGACCCGTACGCAGCTGGTTGAACCGTCTTACGCAGCTCGTAGAAGATGTATAATTTTTAAAGGCACATGCTCTGTTTCCAATACTGACCATGAAGAAGGCCAGTGGATGGAGTCGAGGGCAGATTTAAAGTCGATAAAGACGATAATTGTTCGTTTTCCACTCCGAATACGTTCTTCCATCAACTGGCGAAGTGCGAATATTTGATCGATACATTCACGATTTGGCCTAAATCCTGCTTGTTCCTCTCGACTTGTTTCTTCTCGATGTTTTTGTAATCGTGATTGAATGATTTTCATAAATACCTTCCCGACAATTGATAGGAGTGTGATGCCACGGTATTTATTGCATTCCCTTATTGCTATCGCATTTCTTCGTTGGGTCGCCAACGGGGAACGAGATCACAGGTTTATTAATGATCAGCAGTGTCGGCACTGGTCCCTGTGGCGGATCGTGATTGTACAGTTCATTAAAGAATTCCCTCCACCGGTGCAGACGCTCGGCTGGAGAACTAACGAAAGTTCCATTCGGTTTCTTGATATCATCGTTTGTTGATTTTGTCTTCCAGCTCAATTTCCTGGTGGTTTGATGTAAAGTTCGGTATTCGTGTCTCGATGCTGCTGCCTCCATTTCAGCCGCGACATTGTTTGAATATGCCTAGCGTTCCATCTTCATCCGATGTCGTACTTGTTTATTCAATCGGCGGTATTGTTCAAAATCGACGTGCTTGACTCGTTTCCGTTGATCTACCAAGTCCAAACACTCACCCGTAATCCAGGCTTGTGTCCGGCAACGAATCGGCGGACATAGCTGAGCGGCACACTCCATGATTGACTCCATTTGCTTTTCTTCCTCATTGATATCGTCCGTTTGATCAAGCACTGCAAATCTATTGCGCAACTCGATTTGGAATTTTTAACCGATGATAGGATCTCGCAAACGTGGCTCGTACGAGATAATGGTCGGATCCACAATCTGGTCCCCGCATCGCACGTACATCTTTGAGCGTCGCTCAAAATCGCGAATTGATCAAAACGTAGTCCAGCATCGTCGAATCTATCATCGACGAGTTTCGCCACGTAAGTTGATGTTTACGCGGATGCTGGAAGACGCTGTTGCCGATGAGTAGATTTTTCGACGCTGCAAATGATATAGAAGGCGCAGTCCGTTGTCATTTATATCACCGTATCCGAATCTGCCCAACGTTTTCTCCCAACTTGCTCGATCTGCGCCGGTATGCGCATTGAAGTCAGCCGATAGTATGATCAGTTCAGTTTGGCAAATGGTGCGAGTTGTAGTTGATTGTAGAAAGCATCCTTTATCACATCGGCACTCGTTTCAGTCGGGGCGTAAATGGATGACGTGAGTGCTGATCACAATCAGCAGCATCCTTGCCACCCGCTCTGATATTGGTTGAAAGGCGATGATGCCGCTGGCTGCTACACGATCAATCATGAAGCCAACGCTGGCTTCCCGCTTGTCACCACCGGAGTAGTATAATGTCATCGCATCATCGATATTCGGTGGACGGACGACCATTTGCCAAGATCCCGTAATTTGTAGTTCCGATAGTGCCATAATCGATATTCCGTATTTCTTTGCTCCATGGCAATAATTTCCTTTTGGCCGACGCACAGTGGGACGGAATCCCATAAAGCTGGCCAAAAGTCGAAAAAGTAAGTTTCGTTTTCGCGGTTCGAAGGGTTTAGGTTAGCTAGAGTAATAGTCCGAGGGTCAAATTGTAGACTGGGTAGGGTATAATCCCTTACACCTGCTGTGGTATTCCAGTTCAAAAGTGACCGTTACTCGAGCCAGACGCGTCGCGCTCCGAGCGAGTTTAACCTTGTTTTATTGAAAACGACGCCAAGCCTACAAAAATAACGTTAAAGCAGATCTGAAAAATGGATTCGAAAGGGGAAGGTATGTACAATATTATCATGATGACCTAAATTTATAATAATTATGTATGCGATATGAACAAAGGAATGATTTGTCTGAAAATGAAGGTAAAATTTCAACGGATAATTGTAAAAAACATGGAGAAAACTTATATTGCACACCATTGTTCCGCGGCCGGATATTTTCTAGGTTGCAGATTAATCTATTGTTTAATGAAAACAACAAGAAAATCCTGCGATTTTATGCGCCAACGATAATGGTGCCAGTTTTTTTAATTAGAAGTGCATCTTTCTCATTTTTGAGTAAACATAATCTATGGAGAAGCAGTTCAGATAAAAGTTTTATGGTTTTAAAAGATCTATCCAGGGGTGTACTCACATAGTGGTCCCAGTGCCCCAGATGGGCCTGGTGAGGCGCAAATCGATTTTTTCTCATTACCATCATTTTTTAAAGCAGATTTATATTCCACGCGTCAAACACTAAATATTTTTTCTCAAGTCAATTTTTTCTAAACCCTTTCCAAGAGGCATTATGTTTTTTGTTATTTCCGTATATTCTATCCATTCATTTTACGATGCATCATTCGTGTGACGTCCTGGCTATCTCGATAGAATCGTAATAATTCGCTTTCATGAATAATTCAGGAGCTATGAATGACTAGAATAATATTGAGGAACAAATTAATAATAACTCTAAGGGTTGAATATGTAATTGCCTATTTATATGTATTAAACTCGGACATTTCAAAATCGGCTGCCGATGAACCGGCCGTATCTGGTTTATCAAGGAAGGATATTTTCCTCCTCGTCAGGAAGAAACTGAATGATGGTGCAGCTACGGCGTACGTGGAAATTGAAAAGGCCATCTCCGAAAAACTACAACGTACTTTCACGCTATACGTCAACGTGAAATGTCTCATACGAAATTTGTTGATGAAATTCAATGATAAATGGAAAATCATTTCGAGGCACGAGGACAAATTTTTCGGAGTAGTTTTCCGAATGGCTGAGTGTGTGCGTTCCTTTGGAAGAAACTCCAGAAGTTTCAAAAATATAATATAAAGTCCAACAACATTGGACGGCCTTCTTTAGAATTCTCCGAAGATAGTGAGCGCACAAAGCGGAGGAAGACTGAACAATTGCGTGCAGGGTCAAGTACGAAAGAATTGTCTTATGCGACTGAAATGAACCTTCCAACATCTGGCAAATTAGATGCTGCAAAAGTTAGATGCGACAAAGAAGTGACACTGGGAAACGCATTAAAAGCTACAATGTATAGAGAATCTATCAGATCGATTTCGGAAACAACTCTTTCTCCTGATGCTGCTCTGAATTTATCAAAATCGCAGTACCAAAAAGTTCCTAATGCAAACAGAGAAAATGGCTCCACTTACGTCGTACAATAAAGTACATCAAGCAAAGCATCAATGTTACCCAACAAATTTTAAGTAAGTAATTCGGTTGTAAATCCATGGGGTTTCTTGCCTGATTTCCTCGGTTCCCCAATTGTAGTAGGTTTCCCGATTCTGGTCAATTCGGCAGATCGACCGCCCTCCTCCTTTCGCTTTTCCGGTATATTAGGTCGAAAAAAGAGGGAGAGCAAAAAATACGTTAATATAGAGATTTGTGGATGAAAGAAGTAAAAAGAGAAGGGAAGGGTTGGATAGGTAAAAGAAGGAGCAGATCAAGAGAAGCTTGTTTGAGCATATTTATGACTTTGTTATGATATATTGCGGGGAGTAATGTTGGTTTAGATCTCAGTGTTGCGCGCCGACGCCAATAGGAGTGCAACGCCAAAATACTGGGAAATGCCTTTGAATATTATTCAGCAAACGAGTCCTATCTCTAGCCTCCTCGCGGCACCTCCTGGGCAATGCAACGATGTTTTAGCAAATAGAGAGGGGTGCCTGGCGAATCTCCGGCGCCATAAAAAGGGAACCACTTGGCTAAGAGAAGGAAAACTCCGATAGAAAACCAGGGTAGGTTCGCATGCCTAAAGGTGGCAGCCCCACCGGCGAACTAGGGTACTGAAGGTTGATAGCCTACATATCCGAAAACAAATTATCACCGAAACTTCAACCAAGAAAATTAACCGGACGGCTCTACAATAAAAGACCTTTAGCATGAAAACACGGACACGAATTAAATGCTGGAATGTCAGAACGATGTTTGAGGGAAGCAGACTCGCACAAGTTGCACAAAACATGTAGCAATATAGTAGCAACATCCTCGTACTTAGCGAAACTTGCTGGAATGGGTTTGGTGAAACCAAATCAAGCAACGGAATGACATTCTTGTATTCTGGAAAAGAAAATGAAGTTGACGTACATGACACGGGGTAGGATTTCTTCTAAGTCAGCAAGCCAAGCACGCACTTCTTGAATGGAGACCAGTGACAGAGCGAATTATACTAGCCAGATTCAATACGAGGGCCAGAAAACTGACAATTGTACAATGCTACGCACCCACAGAAGCAGCGGAGACAGAAGTGAAGGAATCATTCTACGGGAAATTGTCAGATAATCCGACTTGCGCATATCCATTAATGGATGTTCGCGACCACATGTTCCATTTCGAAGGAGAAGAAGTATACCTATACTTCTTCTTCTCGTCCTGCACATATCCATTCATGGATGTTCGCAACCACATGTCCCATTTCTACAAGATCCCTAGCTGTGTGGATCAAACAGTTCGGAGTTCCGTCCATTGCTTTATGTTAGGCAACCCAAACATCTTCTTCCTTCCTATTCCCCTTTTTACATCAATTTTGCTTTCAATTATTAATTGCAGTATGTGGTACTTTTGGTTCCGCATTATGTGACCCAGGTACGCAGTTTTCCTTCTTTTTATTGTAATTAATATTTCGCGGTCTTTGTTAATTCGTGTGAGCACTTCTTCGTTTGTGATTCTTGCTGTCCAGGGGATCTTAAGTATTCTGCGGTACAGCCACATCTCAAAAACTTCAAGTTTGTTCATTGATGCTGTTTTCAGTGTATGTGTTATGTCCATACAGCGTCCATATATGTCCGTCCGTATATGTCCATACAGTGTCCATACCGCGTATGCTGTTTTTAGTGTTCCATACCGTAAAGGAGAACCGACCATATATAACACTTGACCGCAGACCTATACTATTAACATATTCCCATAATTCTTTTATGTATTTATATATTTATTTAAATGAAATGAGTGTTATTGACATGAAATGAAATGAATCCTCCATCAAATTCAGCACCCTCTACTATGCCAGTCAATATTGTAGTTATTGTAGAAGTTATCATATCGACTATTATATGTACACCTCGCTTGTGCAATTAACTCTGGATACGTAAGATTTGGTAAGATTTGGCGGTTTGCAGCATTCGTGTTTGATGGGATGACGGTGATGGTAAGATTTACACATTGGTCTTCTTGTGGTATTACCACAAGAAGGTGCAAATGGTTTGTGTGCATTTTTACCTTTATCACAGATACCACAAAGGACAACCATACTTTCGTCTGTATTGCTGTGAAGGTTGTACTTTTCTTTCATGATGTTGTCCATTTTTACTTAGAATTTGATGAAGATGAGATGATTGTTAAGAAACGAAATTAAATGAAACGATCGGAAGTTCATTTCTGTACACGATGAAATTTGAAAATGAATTTTTATAGAAATAAATTATATAGAAATAAATTCATATTTATAATAGAATATAATAGAATATAATATAATTTTTATAAATGGATTGAGATTAAACAACATCCGCTATGCTGAAGATACTAGTGTGTTTGCTAATAGTATTAAAACGCTACAAATATTAATAGATAGAATTGTAAGCATCAGCAGTCAGTATGGGCTTGAAATATACATCACAAAGACAAAACTCATGGTCATAAGTAAGGGAAATATTACAGGAGTAAACTTAGTGGTACACCAAAGGAATATAGTAGAGGTGAAGCAATATCCGTACCTTAGAACTATAGTAAACGAAAATTGGGCAACTCACAAGAAATCAAGATTCGTATCGGGAAAGCAAGAAATGTGATTCAGAAAATGAGTGCTGTCTTCAAAAGCCATAACCTAACTCTTTTTCGTTTTTAAGTGCCATGTCCTCTTCGAATGTTGGTCGAAGTTGGTGCTTTGTCGATCGCTTTTCTAAAGAGACTTGTTGTAATCTCTCCATACCATTGTCGCAAATTCCTTAGCCACGATATTCTTCAACGCCCGGGTCCTCTTCTGCCTTCGATCCTTCCTTCTATTATTAATTTGAGAAGTCTGTATTTTTCGTTTCGGAGAATGTGTCCAAAGTATTCCAGCTTTCGTCTTTTAAGTGCGCGCATGACTTCGAGATCTTTGACATTCTTGTAAGCACATCAACATTGCGCACTTTCTCCATCCATAAATAATTATAACTTAACTCCAAGAACAAAAATCAAACTTTTGCAGTGCTATGTATATTCTGTCCTCTTATATGGTGTACAGATATGGACCTTAAATTAAAATACCGAAAAGAAGCTAGAGGCCTTTGCAATAGTGGCTTTATAGATGAATCTTAAGAATATCTTGAATCCAGAGAGTGACAACCATAGTAGTAATGGCAAGAATGAACACAACACTTAAAATGATTAAGATAGTGAAATTCCGAAAGTTGCAGTATCTAGGACATATGATGCGAAATATAAAGAGATACGACCTACTCCAAAAACTACTTCAAGGGAAAACAGCAAAAGAGGTCCTGGAAGAAGACGTACCTTGGAGTACCTTGGAAGAAGAGTACCTTGGCTTGACGACCTTATATGCTGGTTCAATACGTCTTAAGCTGAACTGTTTCGCGTCGCCACCAAGAAGACAAGAATAGCCGTCATGATTGCCAACATCCGAAACGGATAGGCACCGAGAGAAGTAGAAGAAAGTGTAAGTGATAAAGTGAAAGTTCTTATCCAGAAACATGACTCCACCAAATTTAGGCCAATTTGTCTACTGGACGTATTTGGGAAATTATTTGAAAGAGTTATTGCAAACAGGCTCTATTGCGAAATCAATGGGAAACTATATAACCACCAATACGGAATCAGGAAAAGCCGGTCTACCACCGATGCAATGCAAGAGGTACTGAATAGCATCAAATCAAAAGCACCAAATAGCCGAGAACTCTGCATAATGGCTACTCTAGATATCCGCAATGCTTTCAACTCAGCACCGTGGGAAGGAATCATGCTGGCGCTTAAAGACATGGGAGTATCAATGTACCTCCGTCGAATAATATCGGTATATCTCTCGGAGAGATCTATACTTGTTGGGCGGGGCATGAACATGAAAATGGAATGTGGGGTACCACAATACTCTCTATTCTGGGACCTATCTTGTAGAATATTTTCTTTAATTCTGTGCTTACAATAGAAGTACCAGGACAACCATTATTGGATTCGCTGATGACACAGCGTAACATGATACAAACTAACTGGGCCTTGGCCAAGCTGTCGTCGGATATCCGCAATAAGGGCCTGAAACTGGCAGCAGAAAAGACGGAAGCCCTAATACTTTATGGAGGCAGAAAAATTAAAAGAGCCACCTTGCAGCTGGAAAATCAAGTGATAGAAACAAAATCACGTTTGAAATATCTTGGAGAAGAATTCCATCACAACTGTGAAATGAAGGAACATGTGGCGACATGCAGCATCAAAGCTGAAAAATCCATAATGGCACCAAGCAGAATTATGCCAAACCTAGGGGGGCCAAAATAATCCAACAGGAAGATTTTTGTAATCGTGGCGTAAATATGGAGCCAAGCTACCAAGTGGGAAAAATACAGAAAACTCGTGGCAGGGGTATAATGTAGAGTGGCGCTGAGGATATGCTGCAGTTTCAGAACTGTGTCTACGGAAGCTGCATTGGTACTGGCAGGAATCCACCCATTGATCTCCAAATTAAAAAGAGGTGCCTTCAGTATCAAATTGCCAATTGCCAACATTCTTGACAATCCGGAAACAAGATATTGTCATATTAATGGGAGATTTCAATGCACTGCTAGGAAGCAACAACGTTGATCTAGAAAATATCATGGGAACACATGGAATCGGAAACTGTTCGGACAATGGACAAAAGTTCATTGACTTCTGCAGCCAACATAATTTGGTAGTAGGTGGAATGCTCTTCCCGCATAAACGATGCCACAAGGCCATATGGATATCCCCTGACGGCCACACCTAGAACCAGATCGACCATATTGCCATTAGTCGAACATGGCAAGGCTCGCTTCTTTAAGTAAGGAACAAGCGAGGAGCCGACATTGACAGCGACCACCACCTATTGCTGGGGGAAATAAGACTTAAAGTTTCAGTCCTTCCCAAAAAATTAAACCGCACCAGCAAAATGTACAACGTTAAAAAGCTAAAAGACCCAGAGATTATAGCCCAATACATCGAGGAGCTAAGAACGATAACAGCTAAAACAAATTTGCAAAATCTGGGAATAGAAGAGACTTGGCACCAGATAAAGACCAACTTTACTGAAACCAACAACACTGTACTAGGTTTTGCCGAGAAAGGCATGAAGGACTGGATGTCGCCAGAAACATGGAAGCTAATCGCCAACAGAAATCTGTTAAAAAAGAGTATCTTAGAAACCCATTGCCCATTGGATAAAGTTCTACTAAAAGAATTATATAAGCAGGCTCGACTTAACATCAAGCGGAGTGTAAGATCGGATAAAACGTGCCGCTAGCCAAAATAACCTGAGAGAATTGTATAAATCCACCAAGCTGCTGTCGAACAAGAAAACTACAAAAACAAGGCGAATAAAATCAAAAGATGGGAAGCTACTGGTTACAACAGAAGAACAACTCAATAGATGGCAGGAACATTTCCAGGAGATACTCACAGGAATAACTCAAGAACAAAACAACAACGCAAACCATCATGCAACACGGGCACAACTAAACATAGACACAAAACCTCCAACCAGAGCAGAGATAAGCAAGGCCATTAAGGAACTAAAGGACGGGAAAAGTCTAGGCATCGACAACATCACATCTGAAATGATGAAATCTAACTGCATGACCACGACCGAAATGCTAGCTGGCACCTCTAATAAATAAAATCTGGGAATCCGAAACACTACCGAAAAAATGGAACAATGGCCTTCTGATAAAGCTCCCCAAAAAAGGAGACCTGAGCGATTGCAACAACTGGAGAGGCATAACACTATTAACAACTGCATCGAAAATACTCTGCAAAATAATACTCACCCGAATGAGCAAAGCAATTGAACCTACGTTGAGAGAAGAACAGGCTGGTTTCAGGCCGGGAAGATCCTGCGTAGACCAAATTAATACGTTGCGGATTATAACAGAGCAAGCAGTAGAATGGCAAACCACGGCGTTTCTATTATTCGTAGACTTTCAAAAAGCGTTTGATACTATTAAATGGGAAAGCATTTGGGCTGCTTTAGACCGGAGAGGCGTCCCACCCAAAATGGTAAACATCTTAAAAGTATCGTATGCGGACTACTCTTGCAACGTGGTACAGGAAGGGAATTTCTCAGAAGCGGTCAAAGTGTCTACTGGTGTCCGACAGGGTTGCTTGTTGTCCCCGCTTTTATTCCTAATAGTACTAGACGAGGTCATAACGAGCGTTACAATACAGCCTCGAGGAATACGCTGGGGACTATCAAGCAGGCTAGAAGATCTCGACTACGCCGATGATATCTGCCTCATGTCCCATACACTCACCGACATGATGGACAAAACAGCTAAGCTACAACAAGAAGCTGAAGAGACAGGCCTGCACATAAACACCAAAAAAAAACAGAGGATATGCGGATTGGCGCTACCACAAGCAGGGACATACAAGTAAACGGCGTAACAGTAAAACGATGCGAACAGTTCTGCTACTTGGGCAGCATCATAGCAGTGGATGGAAGGGCCGACCTAGACATCGCCAGAATAATCAACAAAGCGAAGGGAGCGTTCGCCCAACTGAATAACGTTTGGAGCTCTTCAATACTTTCCCGTAAAACGAAACTCAAACTATATAATAGTAACGTCAAATCCATCCTGTTCTACGGCAGTGAGACGTGGAAAGTAACTAAAAGCAGCACAAACAAACTGCAAGTTTTCGCAAACTGGTGTTCCAGAGATGAGACGGATCCTTAGAATCCGATGGCCTGAAGGTATTTCGAACCACGATCTGCTTCGTTCTACAAACCAACTTCTAGTAGATGTTGAAATAAAGAGAAGAAAGTGGAACTGGATTGGACACACCCTACGGCGCAATCCACAAAACATTGCAAAACAAGCATTGGACTGGCTTCCCCAAGGCTGTAAGCGAAAGAGAGGAAGGCCAAAAACAACATGGCGACGCACAATTGAAGCCGAAATCACCTCCACCGGCAAATCGTGGAATGAGTTGAAGGTCGTGGCTCGAAATAGAGTCAGCTGGCGATAATTTGTAGAAAGCCATATGCCCCACTGGGGGAAACAGGAACTAAGAGAGAGAGAGAGAGATGATATATTGCAGAAAATATTTTGTGTTTTAATTTTCATAATGTCATATTATGTTTATTTAAATAAGGACTGAATGTACAGAAAGGGATTCAGAAACCATGTAGGGGAAATAAAAATTATTATTATTATTACTGTTCCCAATGATATAGCAGTAAAGATATTTATTAAGACTAAATATATTACTGAAAACGCTGCGGCATTCTAGGTTTAGTCTGCATAATACTTTGATTCTAAACAGCTTCTATGTAATTCTCATACTCTAATATTAATGAACGATTTTGTTACTAAACTATAAATTTCAATTTCCTATTCAATTTAGTATATACGCTTGAAATGTATAACACATTGTAGCCATATAATTTAATGTATCTAGAAATGTATTTCTTGCGATAATTAGCGAAAACTGGTAGTAGATTCGGCAGTAAATTATTTTTGGTTTACCTAAAGTTCGGAATTGTTGCCCTTGGGAAACAACCAGTCTAATTACAGACTCAGTAAATTCCCATTGAATATATAGTTTGGAACGTAGCCTAAGGTCACAGGGACAATTTAATACAACTATACTGATGAGCAATTTAATTTTTTTACCAAATAAATTGTAGCAAAGTGGGGCAACAAATTCCAATAAATGAGATACGATTAGATAAGATTTGATATTCTAATTTGAGACACTTAAATTATAAACAATCGTGTAAAAAGACCTTTATGATAATAATATGAATACTTTGATTATAAAGGGAATTTAAAAATTCAGCTGTACGCACTAAGTGAAACATTATAAAAATAATAATATATAAAATAATAAAAGGAATAAACACTAGCTGTAAGTTTCACAAATTAGTTTTGTTTCAACACTTTATCGACTTCGGCTTCTTAAGCCTTTACCAGAAGATTACCTAGTGTCCTATTCCTCCTTAATACCTAGTGTATATTGTTTATTATTATATAAAGTATATACTATAATATAGTATATATATACTATAATATAATACTATAATATATACTATAATATAATACTATAGCTTTAAGAAACCTATATCTAAAACAAAAAAAGGTACATTTAATTATAGTAGCAAATTAATTACAGTAGCAAAACAAAAATATTTTAACTATAAGATAATGAAAGCAAAGAATAAATCAAGAGCAATTTGGAATGTTATTAATGAGCAATCAAATAAGCTAAAAGTATCCGGACCTTCACAAATAATCCAAAATGATATCCGATATACAGATCCTAAGGAAATCGCAGAGGTATTAAATAACTACTTCGAAGAAGCCCCAAAATTAATCGCTAACAACATTAACCCGACAACCATCTCAAACAAACATATAAAGCCTAATTCGAAATCCATATTCCTAATTGATTTTACCGAAAGTGAAGTCCTATCAATAATTTCCACATTAGAAAACAAATCAACAATTGGTCCTGATGAAATCCCGTGCACCATCATAAATGATTTCAGGCATGAGCTCATAGCACCTATAACTGAGATAATAAATACATCTATCGCTGAGGAGAAATTTCCGGAGATCCTGAAAATGTCAAAAATTATCCCAGTCTACAAAAAAGGAGCAATCACAGATGCCCAAAACTATAGACCGATTAACCTTATCACTGTTTTAGCTAAAATTCTTGAATATTGTATGCAGTCCAGACTAATCCCATTTATAGAAAAGCATGATTTGATTCCTTCCCAGCAGCACGGTTTTTGTAAAGGGAAATCTACTTCAACAGCTTTGGTAGATTTTCATAACAAAATATTGGAGGAAGTAGATAAAGGGTATCATCCCATTGGAATATTTTGTGATCTAACAAAAGCCTTCGATTGTGTACCACATATGATTCTCCTGAACAAATCAGAAGGCTATGGGATCAGAGGAAAAGCGGGCCGCTGGATACAATCCTACTTAGAAAACAGAAAGCAATTTGTATCGGTAAGGATTGGAAACAGCATTGGACAATCCAGGATAGTATGTACACACATAGGGATACCCCAAGGAAGTATACTGGCTCCAACGCTATTTCTGCTATATACCGCCGATTTAGTTAAATACATAATAGGGTGTCATTGCACTCTATATGCAGATCACACTAGCTTTATTGTATCTGGAAAAGACTTTCAGAATAATGTTGAGGAAGCCAAGGGAGTATTAGAAATGGTTAATGAGTGGTTTACAGCAAATAAGCTACATTTCAATCAAATCAAAACAGAATATGTTATTTTTCAATCGGCAAGAAGTGTCTATGTCGACAATATTAATCTAACAATACAAACTCATCAGCTGAAAAGAGCAAAATATACAAAATTCCTAGGGGTATATCTGGAGGAACATTTAAAATGGACCAACCAGATACAACATATCAATGCTATACTTCACAAGATGTCATTTTTAATCGAGTACCTATCCAAAATCCTGACGAAAGAAGATCTTCAGACCTGGTATTTTGCTGAGGTTCAGAGTATTCTGTCATATGGAATAATCTTATGGGGCGCTTCTTCTCAGATAGAAATAATACTTATTGCTCAAAAAAGAATTCTGAGAAACATACTAGGGTTAAACATTACTGACTCCTGCAGAAATCACTTTCAGAACATAGGAATATTGACAGTAGTCAGCCTGTATATTCTAGAAACAACAGCATATATTCATAAGGAACTCGCCAGAAACATGCCGACAATCACAATTATAAAATGAGAGGAAAAGATCTCCTATACGTCCCAAAATCAAATTTAACCCTATGCGGCAAAGGACTGGAAAACCAAGGAATAAAACTATTAAATAAACTACCAAAGGCTCTCCGAGATGAAACTTCTAATAAGAAATTCAGAAGTAAGGTCAAACAGTTGCTATTGCTACAAACGCCTTTTTATAACATCAATGAATTCTTTAATTGTAATTTTAAAAATCATTAATGGGTATGTATTTATTGTGGTTGTCAATTTTTCTTTTAAATTGTGAATTTTTAAATGGTAATTTTAATGTGTACGTATTTATTGTTTTTAAATTGTAAAATTTTTAATTGTAATTTTAAAATTATTAATTTGCATCTTTTTATTGGCATTGTCAAATTTTTTAAATTGTAAATTTTTATTGTATTTTATGTATGTTTGTGACTGAACCTATAGATTGTTTATATCTCAAAAGGTAAATAAAGAAATTTGAATTTGAATATAATACTATAATATAGTATATATAGTACTATAATATAGTCCTTCAAAGTACTGGAGGGTTTGGAGAAATGCATCGATGGTCTCAAGCCCGATGAAGGGAAATTCCCAATCTACACCTCCACGCGGTGAAGGATGTTAACACTTAGGCGGCTAACGTAGATGGGGACCGAGTGTAGGCCAACGTTGCCAACTTTTTTTTTCAGAAGATCGTACCATTCACTTGAAAAAATCGTATTTTGCTAAGAATTTTAGAAAAAAAAAATAGTACGCATTGAATTTTCAATAAAACAGTAGTAAATCATTGAAATACGTAATGTTATTATAGCTTTAAATAAATATTTAACAAAAGGGTACAGCAATTTAATATTGGGTATTTATGCAAATGTAATACAATGAATTACAAAAATAAGTATTTACTAAGGCTCCATCTTCTGGGAGTTTGTAGTAACACTAATAAGACATTAAATTTAAATTGGACACCAAACAAACGCGTATCAAAAGTATTAAATATTTAATTTAATAGAGTTAATAAATTTAGATATTAGTATCACAAAACCATCCATGCACTGCGCACAGTGCCATCCATGATTTTTTAACAAGTATACTTTGAAAATTAGTCACTATCAGAGTCAATGAACGCAGCAGTAGACGCGAAAGTTGTATCTATTTTTTTGTACATACTTAAATTTAATTTGCGCAACATCTCGCCAGTTGGCTTAAATTCGATACATGATCCAGTTTCCTTAATATGTTGTGCAGCCAACAAAGTCCCATTCACTGTTGCTGTCATCAATTTATTCCGAATTTTTGTTTTCATTAGATTAACGTGACTAAATACTCGTTCACATTGTGCATTACAATGGGGAATACACAAAATGTCTACAGTAAATTGTGATAGCTCCTTATAATCATGGCATAAGTGTAACTCACTCCAAAATTTGTCAACCGGTAAAGTCAAATCCAATTCATCGATTTTAGCTGGGAGATTACTCCATTGATTATTGATTTTTTGAATTAAGTTCAAATTTTCCTTCGGAACTACTCTAGGTATTAACTCAATCAATGGGAATATCGACGGAACAGATTCTCGAAATTTAGAAGATGCAGCATTCGCAGGATGTAGTATATTAAGTTTTGATAAAAGGGGTCACCCATGGGATAACGCTTTTTTATTTCTTTAGCACTCCTAACCAGGAAATTGCGACAAACATTAAAAAATTTATTGAGTTCCAGTTTGTTTCTTGACACTTCTACATTTTTTAAATCATTCATTACTCTGACGCCTAAGTACATTTGCTCGTTTCTTAACCACATTTTTTGATTTTCGAAATTTATTGCTTCAAGTTCATGTTTCATAACGTAATTTCTATTTAAAAAACAGAGTAGTACGTCTCGGTATATTTCGTGAATTTTGTCATTTAGCGAAGTTATCACAACACTTTCTGATTGGAAAAATTTGTTGAACTCTTTGTTGGTAAAGTTAGGCAAAATCCATGTGAGAAAATTAAAGTATAATTTGATGAATGGATCATTTAAGTTAGTAAATATAATTTCTGTTGAAATAAGTTTCTCGCTGAGCCATGTGTGTGTGAAGAAGAGTTTCAATGCATCCCACTGTTCGAGTATTCTTTCCACAACTGCAACAAGTGAGAGCCAACGAGTCTGAGTTGGATGAAGCATTTTGTGTGGTTTCAATTTAAGAAATTCCTGGAATTCTGCGAACTGACATTGTCTCTTGGAACTACTTTTGAAAAAAGCATACATTTCTCGAGCCAAAACCTCGCATCTTCTAGGTAGCTCTTTACAAGCCCAAGAGGCACAAAGGTGGGCAGAGTGACATACACATTTCATTATTATTATACCAGGACACTGCTGTTTAAGCCGACTGGAAACTGAATTATTCTCTCCCATCATCACACTACAACCATCAGCAGCAAATCCTATCAAGTTGGCGACAGGAACATTTTCATGTTGAAATGATTTTATTAGAGCATTAAATAAATTTTCCCCCGTGGCTCCTTCATTGGCTAAGTCTCGATTTGACGAATCAAATATTTTCGACAGTTCCCAAAATTTACTGACGATTTGTTGTGATTTGTCATCATAAAATCTCACGACAATACAAGAAGACTTTTGTGTACTTATATCAGTGGATTCGTCACTAATTGCACTGAACTTACCTTGTCTTAATTTTGACGCCAAGACTTCTTTTTCTGTCTCTCCTATAACTGCTGTGGCAATGGCAGTTGCTTTAGTTCTTTTGAGAGAAATTTGTTGTGCTATCTTAGAATCTGGGAATATGCTCTTTAACAATTCTGTTAAGTGGTCTGCCGTTTTGAACGCTAAATTATGTTCAACTAAGAAACCGGTAGGTTTTACTTCTGCACTTTGAACGTGTGTTGCGTCTTTTTTCGTTACAAATGATGCCATTGCGGAAACTTGCTTGCTCGTCGATGGTATTTTTTTCATTGCGTCAATGGGTTTTTGTCTATTGGCATGCATTTTAAGAACACCAAACTCTGCAGTTAAAATAGAGTCGCAGGCACAGCATTTGGCTTTAAATTCGTTTGGGCCTGGTTTGAGCCACTTCTTAAATGCATCTAATTGTTCCCAATCTGGCCAAGACTTTTGAGCTCTATGTTTCTGCCGCTCTAATTTTGGTAATTCTTGTCTTAGTTGGAGAGTTTTTTTTGGTGTGCTTTGCTTATTTTTAGATGTTTGTGACATGATTCTGAAGAAAAAACAATACCTATGTCTAAGTGTCAAACAGACGAAAAGTAAACAAAAGTACGTACCTCCTAATTTCTTCAGGAAAAACACAAAAAGATACCAACTACAATTCGTAATGAAAGCCACGTGAAACAAAAAACACCAGTACGTATTTACAATATGAACTCGGAAGCAAGCAACACAAACGAAAGAACAGAAATGGAATTGAAATGAACTTGCGCGGTAGCCGGTAAATCGATTGCGCGGGGAATCGCCGTATAGGCGGCGAGTTGACAGGATAGTACGCTGCGTATTTATAAAGTGCGAGTGAGACAGAGGATTTAAAAATTCATTGTATGCGTTCCCAGAAAATCAAAAGAAATTTATGGCTTGTTCAAGTCTGTGGTTATTGATTTTTTATATCGACAAAATGAAGGAAACCATTATTATTTTTCAATTTTGTTATGATGATTGAAAGATTTGGAAAGATCGTATATTTCGCGTACGATTTCAATACATGATCGTACATCGTATCAGCTCCAAAAAGATCGTATAAATACGATTTAAATCGTACGGTTGGCAACCCTGGTGTAGGCCGGATAAGCCACCCCCTGCCTTCTGGTAGGTTCAGGGCACCCTCTTGCCCTTGAGGCTAGAAATTGTCTTTAAAGGCGGATGAACCAATAAATAATAAATCAGCGGCATAGGGTCAGGCAGGCAAGGCCACCTGAAACAACCTGATTATTTTCCCATGAGAGTACTATTATGGACAGAGACAAAGATAATGTTAAATTGCCATGCGACCCGGCTAGTGACCGGCGTTGTGTTGATTCCGTGCCAACCAGTGTGAAATTAGCTACAGGGCACGGAGATGTGAGCAACCAGGCATCCCGTGCTAAATGTGCTACTGGAAGGCAGGACATCCTTCAATTACGGAAACCCATCAATATAAGCACACGGAATGTTCAATGCTTACTACAAGCTGGAAAACTACACATACTAGAAAGAGAACTAGAAAGACTCAACGTGCAAATCTGTGGAATTTCGGAAACTCATTGGAGGGACAAGGGACATTTTGAAACATCAAATAGTAGCGTATATATATCCGGAGCAGAAAAAACGAGACGAAATGGCGTTGCCTTCATCGTTAATAAAAAAATCAGCAAGTGGGTAAAATCTTACGAGGCAATAAATGACAGAATAATAGTATTAACCATTCACTCCAAACCAAATAACTATAACCGGACAGATCTCGGTATCCATGTACGCAACTTCATTGGTAAATACGGACTAGGTAACAGAAATGAACGAGGAGAACGTCTGATCCGTTTTGCAGTTGACAATAACCTGGCTATAGCAAACAGCCTTTACAAGCACCACTCACGAAGATTATCCACATGGACAAGTCCCGACGGAAAGCACAAAAACCAAATCGATTATTTTCTATTTAATCGAAACTAGATGGAAAATATCAGTAAGAAACGTGAAGGCAAAACCAGGTGCTCTGTGCGAATCAGACCATAAACTATTATTAGCCTCATTATCCCTCAATCTACGAACAACCAAAACATCAGAAACCAAAAATACTAAATTAGAAACTCCCAACACAGAAACTTTTCAAGAACATTTAAGAACAACTCAAAGGCCTGGCACCTCTACAGACCCCAACACTCTATGGATGTCCACGAAGGACTGGATAAAAGCTGCAGTAAAATCTTGCACTTCCGATAACATACCAATTAATTAAAAAAATCACTGGATATCCAATGACATAATAAAATTGATAGACCAAAGAACACAAATTAACAACTCAAACATGCAAGAAGATGAAAAAAGACAAGTAATCAAACATCTTAACATACGAATCAAACAGGAATGTAGATGGGACACAAACAAGCCATTAAAAAAATATATCCAAAGAACTACAACACCACGCCCAGCACGGAGAGTCTCGCGGTCTGTATCATAAAGTACGATATCTAGCTAGAGAATTTAAACCACAAACACAAATTATAAAGGACAAAAACGGAAAGGTTGTAGTAGATCCAATTATAACAGCAGAAGTATGGAGACAACACTGCAAAGATTTATATAAGTCAGTTAGCCCGACAACATCCAAAGAACAAGCAACACAACAAGAAACAGAACCTGGTATCTTAAAATCAGAAGTTGAAAAAGCTATAAAAACACTCGAAAACAAGAAGGCAACTGGGGCAGGCGGTATCACAGCTGAAATACTTAAAGCCATGGGACACTACGGAACAGATGTAATGTACTCTCATCTCAGTACTCTCATGGGAAAATAATCAGGTGGTTTCAGGTGGCCTTGCCTGCCTGATTCTATGCCGTTGACCTATTATTTCTTGGTTCATCCGCCTTTAAAGACTATTTCTAGCCTCAAGGGCAAGAGGGTGCCCTGAACCTACCAGATGGCAGGGGAAGGCTTATCCGGCCTACACTCGGTCCCCATCTACGCTAGCAGCCTAAGTGTTACCATCCTTCACCGCGTGGAGGTGTAGATTGGGAATTTCCCTTCATCGGGCTTGAGGCCATAGAGGCATTTCTCCAAACCCTCCAGTACTTTGAACACGCGTTATGCTCTAAAATATGGGACACGGGCAAATGGCCAATGCAATGGTGCGAATCTATATTCATCCCCATCCATAAAAAAAGTATCACCGACGGAATGTAATAACTATAGAACGGTAACTCTCATTTCACACGCAAGCAAAGTATTACTCCACATCATTAATGAACGTTTGAAAACATTTATACTCCCACAAATATCGGACGAACAGAGACGGATCATATCAGGTAAAGGTACACGAGAGGAGCTACTAAATGCCCGACAGATTATTGAAAAAGCAAGGGAACGCAACTTAAAATGATATTTGTGTTTCGTGGACTATACGAAAGCGTTCGATTCTGTGAACCGGTCACTTGTGTGGAGAGTGATGGGTGAAATGGGTGTTCCCAAACATTTGATATTTTTAATTAAGAGACTCTTCCAACACAATAACGCCAAGGTCAGAACAGGACAAACAGTGTCCAGAGCTTTTAAGATAGAGCCCGGTGTCAGACAGGGATGCATACTCTCGCCCATCCTTTACATCATATATAGCGAAAACATCATGAGAAAAGTCCTTGGCGATTTGGAAGGTGGAATATCAATTGGAGGAAGAAAAATAAGTAACCTGAGGTATGCGGACGACACCTTGATTATTGCAGCGGACGAAGAACAACTGACAAACATAATGAACAAATTAGAGAACTATAGTAGAGAATATGGTTTAAAAATCAACAAAACAAAAACCAAAGTAATGATCATCGATCGATCCAAAGACACATCCAATATCAAAAACGTAGTGATATATGATGTGGTGGACAAGTTGGTATACCTGGGATCGTTGATAACCAAATATGAAGGCTGTTCAGAGGGAATAAAGAGAAGATTGGCAATGGCCAATAGCAATAACTAAACTCATAAAAATATGGAGAGATCAAACCATTACAAAAACAATGAAAGTAATGCTGGCCAATTCCTTGATCTTCCCAATTGCTGTTTACTCCGCTGAAACATGGACACTAAAGAAAACAGATCGAAAAGGAATTGAAGCCTTCGAATTATAGGTGTATAGACGAATCCTAAGAGTGTCATGGGTGCAACATCGAACAAACGCCTCTGTTCTACAAGAACTAAAAATTAAAAAGCGTCTACTTAATCAAATCAATAGAGCATATCTCAGTTACCTTGGCCGCATAGCTAGGAGAACAGGTGAGATTGAAAACCGGACGGAGGGAAAAGTTGAGGGAAAAATACCTAGAGGACGGACTCCAATGAGATGGACCGACAGATTAAAATAAATGACGGGACACTCAATGCACGAGGCAATACATCTAGCACAAGAAAGAAACGCATGGAAACAACAAATTCAAACACTTAAAATAATATCACCCTCCAGAGGGTAAAAAGACTGAGAAAGAAGATAATATAGTATTTGAAATATTATTTTAAATAAACTAAGAGTTTTAAATCTTAATCTAGTTTTATGTGGAATCAAATGGTTTTATATAATACATTATTGTATAGACATAGTTCATTAATTTTGTTGTAAAGTTCACGTAAGCTGTACAGTCGAACTAACTAAACTAGTTCTACTGGAAACAACAGCGCTATCGATGGTAAAATCGCCGTTAAAATAAAATAGAATCCACTAAAAAATGTTATCTATCCGTACCCATCAAAATAAACAAACGACACGTTTCCGCGTTTATTACATAATCTAAACAAATAAATTTACTGGGAATTGAGGCTTGTATATTGAAATTGAGTTGGTTTTCCGAAAAGGAAAAAAAGTTTCCGAATTTATGTGCAGGTGACGCAAGCGGTGTTACATATCCTGCCAGCGAAAACGTTTTCTTTATGCATTCACGGGCGAAAAATTTGGAGCGGAACGACTAAACGCAGCACGCACCCCGCTTTACCACACGGCGCAAAAAAAGTTTTGTTTTGAGACCCGCAAGTTTTTGTTAGTGTCCGGATAACCGAGCAGTGGTTAAGTTTGTTTCGAAGCTTGATTTACATTAAGAAGATCGTAATAAGAAATCGAATGTTAAAAAGTTATAAAAGTTCTACTTAATACTAAATTCTCGTATGTATGTTATCACATTATATATGAATTTAAAAATCAAATGGCTTGTCCAAATTACTTCATTCAAAATGTAAGCAATAAGGAAATTATTATATTTATGTTTAATGTTTTTCACAAAGGTCGTAAAGTGTCGTGTCCTGCTGAAACTTCGGAATGATTTGGACGTGGTAAACAGTTCTTCTAAATAGTGCTCTCATGCTGATACCGAAGCATTGCCTCAAATTTTGTAACCATCAATTTTGAAACTTTTTACCCTGCGATTTTAAATATAGAAGCTGGTATTTGACAAGGAGCAACGGTTTCATTTGCTACTTTGAACCTTTTTATGACCCCCTAACATTTTTTTTAATTTTCGCATTTTGAAATGCTGACGTGTCAAGTGACTTGAAGAGCTAAGAATAAGAAATATTATATTATATATTATTAAATATATAATAAAATAATATATTATATAAATATTATATTATATAAATATAGAAATACCGAAATTTGTTGGAATACGGATTTTCTAATACCTGAAAAAAAAAATAAAAAATAATAAAATCCCGGTTTTCGCGATCTCGGGATTCTGATATTGGAAGCCCTAATACTAGGCTAGTTAGATAAGGCTAGCCGCCACTAACTAGAAAATATTAAATATTTATCTAGTCTTGCTTCCGATTTTTTCTCGTTTTGATTATACCTGTCTAGCCCTCTCCATTATTTAGGCTGCTGTGGTCTAGTTTCAATCCTGCGACTAGACTCGTATAGCATCTCCAACTCCTGTCTACACTCGTATACTCTAACTCGTATTGTCTCGCCTAGTGACCTCTGCATTTATCTACATCCGCCTACACTTTTCTATTCAATTCAATTTATTTATTGACCAAAAGATGAACGTCCAAAATAAAGAATGTATACAGAAAAAGATCTATATAGAATTGAGAGAATTCACAAACTTATTGTAACCGTAGGGACACTTTGAAATAAGTAATTCTGTTATTAGGCCTCTAAACCTCTTATATGAGGTGTCCTCAGTGAGGCTCGTTGGAAGCTTTTACTTATCAATGCCTTTGACATCCGGTGTTTTGCCACAGATATCCAGCCTTACTTTGGTAAGGTACAGCTTAAGGTGCCCTCGAGTGCAGTAGCCGGATCAGTGTTCTTAGGAATCCTTAGTGTCATTTTGTGAATGTAGCACGTAGTTTCAAGGTTATAAAGGCCGGTAACTGTTAGCAGATGTAGGTAGGGTTACCAACTCTCGACAGATCCAACCCGGGGGATTTTAATATGTCGCATTTATAAGAAAATAATTAAGGAAACTATGTTCTTTAATTCACAAATTGACTAATAACATAAATAAAATATAATTATTAGTACGGTGTGGCTCCTGCATTTTACTGCTAAAAGAGGCCACGAGGTCAGCAGGAGATGACATAACTTGATAAATGAAAATAATTATAAACAACATAGACCCGTTTCTGCCTTTTGGCTTCATCAGTATGGACTTGAATCAAAATTAAATGTAAACAACTTACTCACAATCAGTACATCGTGTTCTTACATGAATTATTCTATTTATACGATCAAGTCTGATGTCTTCTCGGACCTGCGCTGTGCTGAACGTTATCAAGTTATGTTATCTCCTGCTGACATCGTGTCCTCTCTTAGCAGTAAAATGCAGGAGCCAAACTGTACTAATAATTATATTTTATTTATGTTATTAGTCAATTTGTGAATTCAAGAACATACAGGGTGGCCCAAAAGTAGGTATACAGTAGGTATACTCTTCATTCAAGGTAACGGTGCCAATGGAATACCTCGAGGACATATTGAGACCGGAGACTTGGCCTAGAAACACCTGTTTAAATCGTTCTTTATTAACACTGGAAAAAACTACAGAGACGTCCCGGTAAGTCAATATCCTCATGTAAAATCATTTAACAAAAATCTATCACTCAGCATCCACAACCATTACAAATGTTATATTCTTTTTAAATGCTCAAAGAATTCAAAATAAAACACTTCAACTGGAGTTACTAATGGCGGAGAACATGCCGTATTTCTTGTGTTTGGTAGAAACCTGGCTGACGGATGAATTAATTCAATACATTAATCTAGGCAAATAAAAACTAGTAACAGCATATTATAGATCAAAATCTACTGATGGTGGCTTAGATATCTGTATTAGTTTATTAGCTAGCTATTTCAGTAATTGTAGCATCTTAGAAATCGCAGATAAATCGGTGGAAAAGCAAATAGAAATGTGTGGAGTTATGTGGAAATAACAGGGGTAAACGACTTTATTATAATCACAATTACAGACCAACCACAATTACTGCGGGAAATATTAACACTTTTATGTTAGCTTTCCAGGAGCCACTTGAGTCAATCTTTCATAAATGTGAACACATCTTTGTTGTTGTGACTTCAACATTCAAAGAAAACTTCAAAGAAGTGACTCCAAAGAAAAGGTCAATCTAATAAACTTGCTGCATTCGTATGGTCTAGATCAGTGGTTCCCAAAGTGTGTTCCGTGGAACCCTGGGGTTTCGCGAAAAAAATTGGGGGTTCTGCGCGACAAACTTTATTTCATTAAACAAATAGGAATAGTGTTTAATTCTACGGTCTTCGTACAATATGGAATATGGTCGTCATACGGAAGTTAGATGGTTTTCGCGTGGTAAAATGATTATTCGAATATATGAATTGCGAAGGGAACTATTGGCGTATTTTATGGGTCATAAATTTGAATTATCAGGCAGATTAAGTAATATGACTTGGCTATCTACACTTGACTACCTTGCTGATATATTTAGAAAATTGAACGAATTATGTTTGGCTCTGCAAGGAAAACAAGTCAACATATTACAGACAAAAGATGAATTGGTTGCCTTTTCAAGGAAATACAATATTGGATTTCATCTGTGGAGCAAAATAACTTATTATAACTGATTTTCTCGAATAAACTGAAGTGGATTTACAGCAATCACTCAGTGATTACTTTCCAAATCTAGAGAATGAAGATAATTTTACCTACTGGGTACAAAATCCATTCAAAATAAGAAGAAAAACCAAAAGGATTTCATTACATAGATTATGAAAATTTGATTGAATTGAGTTCGGATACACAATAAGAAACCAAATTTATCAAAACAGGCTGTTTGAATTATATTGTCGTTTGCATCCACTTATTTGTGTGACTACTATCAATACAACATACGCGCGGCAGCGCGTACTCTCGATCCAATATATAGCAGTGGTGGCGTTATTACGTAGGTACCCTTTTTTTCATATATTTTGTTTTTTTTTTGTAAATTATTTCTAAGATGATTTTTTTTGAGATTTGTTTAATTCAATAAAATCTGAAATACCAAAATATTACTTGTTTCATTTAATGTCAGATACATATTACATTTTGAAAAGTCGTTGTTTAAAAAGTATTTAGGGTTCCACGATCATTGGAAACAAGAGCTCCAACTAGGGTAACTAAAACAGCAAGTACCATCATAGATAATCTGTTTGTAAAAATAAAAAGAAATCTACCTGTTGCAGTCAAGGTGGAAGATAACAACATAGCGGATCATAAGCTTATTTTGGTAGCCATAGTTTTAGATGTTTCAAAGCACAGAAACAATGAAATAGACTACTATTACGCGAGAGATTTCTGTCCAGGTAACAAACTCTGTCTTCAACAAGCGCTTCAAAGCGAATCATGGTCAGAAATATATTATATAAGTGATTGCGATCAGAAGGCCAACGCTTTTATTCAATTGCTGCAATACTATATATCCAAATTCTGCCCAATGAAGAAACCAGAGATCACATCTACATCTTGGACAACTGAGGAAGTTCAATTGTCAAGCAGGAATTTAAAAGACCTAAACATCATCCAAAAGAAATATCCAGTATTGAAAGACATTTATACCTTGAAGAAGAAAATTCATCATAACTTACTAGTTACTACTAAAATAAACATTTATAAAAATAAATTAGTTCAATCCGCCAATAAACAAAGAGCCTTATGGAAAACAATAGATGAACTGGAAAATAAACAACGGAGCAAACAAGACATTTATATTAAAACTAACGATACCCTTGTAAAAGATGCAGATATAGTAGCTTCGATGTTTAAAGATTTCTTCAAGGCTGCACCGGAAAGGATTATGCAAAATATATCTGGAAAATGACCATTTACTCCGCAATAACCAGTCGATGTATCTAGAAGAATTCACTCCCAATGAAATGACTTTAATTTAAAAAAAAACTAAAAAAAATGAACTTGTGCGTGATCGCACCTATTAAACAGATTATTTACTGTTTGTTTGCGAACGTGGCAGAACGACGTCCCGGCACCTTTTTTTAGAAACGGAACGCATTCCGGTACTTTTTTTGGTAGTCATATTTTTAATTTCCAATGAAAATTAAAATTAAAATTGTCGGATTTGCAAAAACATTTCAGAAAATATATTAATTAATAGAGAATTTATCTTGCTTTTTGTGTCTTGTTTCCTTTTCCCTTTTGAATTAAATAAATATCATGTGTTCTGTGTTGGCTATTGTACATAGCATACTACTAAACTATAAACTTCAACAATATTGCGAATGCGCAAGTCTGCGGTAGCTCGAATCCCGTCAATTACTATTTCATTGCGAATTGTGCCGAATCCCGTCAATTACTATTTCATTGCGAATTGTGCCAGTAAGCTGCTTGTGGAAAGTCGCGCACTATTTTTTTGCTCTCACCATACGTTTCGTTACTTCTTATTTTACCTATACAAAACCGAACGTAATGCAAGTGCGTCCACTTTTCCGCATCATAGGGATCGAACGAATCTACCCGTCGGCAATGCCGATGCACGGAGGGGCACCTTTAAGATGCGTGCCGATAACGTGATACGGAATGCCGATCAGTTGACGGATTCCGCGCGATATAAAGAGCTATATGATTTAAAACACCCTAATTATTCGAACCAACAAAGAAGGGATACTAGCTGGAAGGAAATTTCACTACGAAAATCCGAATGAAAGTGGCGTCGGCAATCCGATTGCTGGTAGTTGCGTCGGCAAATCCGATAGCAGCTGATACTGTGGACGCATTGTAAAAAAATAATCCGTTTGATGCGATGCGCCCGATACGTACGATGCGAAAATGTGGACGTCTACCTTAAAATCGTTAGCGAGATTGATGAAGGTAAATTTCCCGATCGATTAAGCGGAGAGGATTGAGCTGTATAATGCCAATGTAGTGAACTTCAAGGGTGTACCTCAAGGAAGTATTTTAGCTCCGTTTTTATTTTCTCTATACACAGCGGATATGATTAAATATATTGGACAAAAGCAGTGCACCAACCTCTACGCCGATGACACGAGCCTTATAGTCGCGGAGGGATCTTTGGCCGAAACCACCAAACAAGCTAATGCCACATTAAAGCTTTACAGATGGTTCTGCGCAAATAATCTATTTCTTAATATCAGCAAAACAAAGTAACACTACATACTTTGTTTTGCTGATATTAAGAGTAGATATTAAGAGTAGCTCAGTGTAGTGGGAGAATCCCAACAAATGATATTTTACTTAAAATTGGTGACTGCGGTCTACAACGATAGAAGCAAGTCAAATTTCTGGAGATATATCTAGAAGAGCACCTCAAATGGAACACTACAATTGAAGAAATAAATAAAAATATACACAGTAAAGCGTTTTTGTTGAGAAAAGTACCCTACACAATGGAGAAGATAGTCTTCTTAATATGTATCCTTCAGAGTACTGTGTATCATGGCATATTTATTACTGTGAGGAAGTTCGTCAAAAACTCATGGAGCTTTTATTGCACAAAAAGGTTGCTCCGGGAATTAACCGGCCTTACTTTAAAGTGTTAACAATTCCTTTTGTACCATGTATATACAAGAAAGGATGACAGGCTGCTTTCCAAATTTAAAAATAGACATATAATTGAAACTAGCGATACTCATCATGGCTACAAAACACGAAATTGCCATAATCTAAAAACGGGTAAAAGCAACCTGTCCATTTCTAAAGGACCTCCCAAGCGGATAGGAATACAGATATATAATTACATACTCAAGGAAATTCAAGATCAATGCAACTATACCGTCTTCAGAAGAAGCTGGAAATTGTTTTAAATAGATAAATGTTAATATAGTATTAGTGAGTTTTGTAAAATAATTCATAATATTTTAGCCTGCACTAAATGCATTCATTTTTGTATTAAGTTATTAATTTTTGTATTAATTTATCCTCTATTAACACTGAACCTACCAGTACCGGTCAAATTGACCTTTTTCAAGCTTTTATAAGAATTACACACATTAAACGTTATAATACCGTTATCGAACTATATGACAATTCTTAGAATATGCATTTAATATATTTTTCACTCTGTACTTCTAGTTATTTTTTCTCTTTTCCAAAAAAAAATATCATGTAAGATCAATAACATTGTAAGAAAGCCGAATAAAGTATGTACATGTAGTACTGTAGTATATAAGTATGTATTTATGCATAACATTGCATATAAAAATTTTTTTTATGATTTATTTGAGATATACAAAATATTTAGTTCGGTTTCTCATGTGGGAAACATGCAATTTTTGTTTCTTATTTTTGAACTTATATCAAAATAAATTTGGACGAAATTTGATGAAAATTCTTCATTTTATAAACATTTAGCAATAAATTAGCTTACCATTATCTGCATTGAATAATAAAATCGATAACTTTTTTAATCACCGGTCAATTTGACCGAGCGCGGTAGGAGAACTGTCGGTAGGTTTAGTGTTAATCTTCTTTTTTGTCTTGTTCTGACGATTCTCACATGTATTGTTAACATTATTCGACAAATAAACCTAAAATTTGAATTTTAAACTAAATTCAGTTCAGCCCAATACAGACCACTTTAGGCCCAAATCGACTGGACTGGATGTTTTGAATTAGACACTAGTTTTACCTACTTTAGTTTTATCTAGTCTTGTCTGATATTGTATACTCTATCTAGTATATATTACTAAGCTTTTTATGGCCTTGTCTAAACTTGTCTTTGTTCATTACTGTTGTAATATAGTCTTGTCTGGTATTATCTCCTCTCAACTGCTAATCTCTACTTTTATGTAGCCTGCTTTATTCTCGTACAGTTTGTTGTAATTTCATCTCGTGTAGTCTAGTCTAGTCGAGTCTAGCCTAACCTAGTCTAATATAATTTGTTGTGGTCTCGATCTAATCTAGTTTACTCTAGTATTTTGTTAACCATTTGCTTGCTAAGTTTTCGTTTCTCTTATTATTAGTTTTCCTTCTTTTATGTTATTTTTCATTGCTAATTTAGTTAATCTTAAACGAACTTAATTTACTTAATTCATAATCTTGTTCGAGACTAATTATATTCTCCCTCATTCATCTTGATGAATTGTTAATCAGAGTTGATAACAATTATTGTAACTTTGTATTTCGTTTGTGAATATTTTTTGCGTTTAAAAGCGTTCCGACTGTGTAATGGAAATATAATTGCAGCTTTGCCGTGTCCCCGTTGTATTCATAAAAAAATATTTTAACTTTCATCGTTAATCGGTACAAAGTTTTTCAAGTTTGCTAAAAACTTTTTTTTTATTACGTGGATAGTTTTATGTATTACATAATTACAGTTTTTTACAGGAAATTTATCTCTTTAAATGCTTTTTACGTGTTGCATTGAGGATTTCATACTCACGGTTTCTTTTGATATGAGATTCTCTTAATTGAATTTATTAATTCCCACGAAATTTAAATTGGTATGGAATTTTGATAAATAATATTTTGAAATCATCAATTTCTTTTAAATGTATTTTGTGTAGACTTTTTTCAGAGCTCGTAATTAAAATTCAATTAAAATTCCAATTGCACGGTTGACTGTTAGTATAAAATACTTTAAACCTCTTTTAGGAAGAAAGTAGTAAATTGCTTTAAAAAGGATGCAAAGTCTGATAGGAAACGCGAAATAGGTTTTTAATCCCATTCCTTCTCCGTTTTTACGACCCTTAAGATCTAAAATACATTTAAATTTTATCACCCCCATTTTCTATATAAACACAAAATAAAAAAAATAAAACAAAACACGTGTAAATTCAATAAAGAAAATCCTAAATCCAAAACTTATACCTTAGTAGAATCTAATCCTAGCTAAGTCTTGTTACAACTATCTACTTTTTTTTTATAGCACATAATCAACTGTGCATCTAGAACTTGCACAAATCCACCGTTACATTTGTTTTTTTTTTGTTGGTAAGGAAATTTTGGTCTGTAACAATCAGAAACCCTTCATTTCCGTTCAAACTCGGAAGTCAAGCGAAACTTCCGGGTTACCGGAAACGCAATCATCGAGAAAAAAAGAGAGTTGTTAGCTTTGAGTTTCTTTCTTACTTAATGAGATTTCTACTGTAAAGTGCGTTCAACTAAGACCAGTTTATACAATTATTCAAATTACGATCTGAAAGAAAAATTACTTGTTCAACATAACGACTTCATACAAGAACAGATTTTAAGTAGTTTTGTCTGTTCTACCTTTCTCTGAATGTCTCTTTGCCCGATCAGACTCTGTTTGGCTTTATCTGCCTGACATTGTCATTTCTTCGTATCTGATTGGCTTCTGTTAAGTCTTAATTTCCAATCGTGTCTATCTGGCATTGTATATCTGGTGGTGTTAGTGTAGTCATGTCTGTCTTCTTTTCTATATTGTCCTGGGTGTAAAGCTAATTCGCCTCCTCGTGGTGCACCCTTGCTTACGCTAAATGGACTAGCATATATTGGCAGTCAGATAATCTAAGGATCTCATGACAATACGATACACTAAACCAAGAGCTGTGTCTAAATTCCATACGCTAAATAAATGAATAAATATCTTGTTTTGTCGGTCTTGTCTGTCAGTGTGGTTTTATCATTATTGTCCATTTAGTCCTGTCTCTTAGTCTTACCTGTCTGGTCTTGTCTGGCTAGTCTTGTCTGTCAATCATGTCTCTCTACTCCTCTGTTATTATCAGTCTCTTCTCAATTTATTTTTAATATCTGCCATTAACTAATTATACGATAAGACTTAATAATTTTGCAGAGGTACCTAATTAAGAAAATTTAAAGACTCGAGTATTTAATTTAGTCTATATCTAGTACGTTTTAATTTCGGTAGGATGTGGAACAGCTTTAAATAAAGATCATATTTAATTAAATTGTGTGAAAGATTAGATATTAATGGGGTAATTGAAGTGCATGCTGGTAATTAGTTCAGTTAATTGATGACCAAAGACGAGGAGCTTGATGAGACTAAATTTCGTGATGGTTCTTAAATTGGGATAATCGTAAGATTAAAATAAACTAAAACCGGTTATTACTTAGAAAACTGGTAACATAAATTAGAAATAAATTGCAGAAAATGATACTTATAATTACTAGTAAAGTTTCTTTAATAATTGGAAATTAATCTTTCTGAATATTTTGTTTATTTTCCAATTCAAGGAATAATTTAATGCATTATGTTACTAACTGAAAACAGCAGGATAATTTGGAAAATGCTGAGTAATCTTCACTATTAAAGGAATATTAAACCAATCAAAGGAATTATTTATTGCATTATGTTACTAACTGAAAACTGAGAAAACTGCAGGATTATTAGGAAAATGCTGAGTAATCTTTACTACTAAATATAGTAGATATTTGTTATAAAAAAAGTTACTAACTTTTTGATTAACTTGCAAACGTTTACTTAATTTTTTGCCATTTTTCTGTAACACAAACTTTTAAGTTTTCTATCTATATAAAGTATATACAGAGAGTGAAAATTATTACTTTTCCTATCTAGATTGACCCGAGAAAGGTCCATAGGTTCATAAAGTAGACCAGTCTATAGAAATACGAGAAACCCGAAATGGACTCCATTTATCCCCTTTATATCCCGTAATAAATATTTTAGAGAGATAATAAAAGCTTGAAATATTAAGAAAATATCCACGGTTTCATTACATTTATTTGAAATTTGAATTGTTACACACTTTAGAATCATTTTGTCATTTAAAATTATTTGTTTATATATTTATTTTGTTAATTTGTATTTGTTAATAATTATTATATTTTTGTTTTTAAAATTATTTCTGGACATATTGATTTTATTCCGTTGTGAAATTCTTAAAATTCTATTAAAACTTGTTGTATCAGATCCTGAAACATACACATTAACTCAATCAAACAAGACAAATAAATACATCAATTTTTTGAACATCCATAGAATTCCCCCTTTTTGCCCCTGGTCTCTCCTGGTAATATATGATTCACTCCCTCTTGTTTAGACTTGTTTGATACGTACCTCGTATTACTTGGTTTTACATTGTCTGGTCTTGTACGGTCTTGTCTGATATCATTTAAATTATTATCATTATTCTGGTATCTGTATTCATTTAAACGGGGTGAAGCTGATTCCTGCTCGTGGTGCCCCTGCTAAGGTAGTTGAAATTTAATTTCCATTACCAGCATTTGGTTGCCAGACTATCTTTCTTAAGATCTCCTGGCATGACACACAAAGCGATAAAAAGTACCAGCTCTTTTCAGAGCCAATCGACAAAACCCTTGGGACCAATTCTAAAAATCCTCCAGATCAACATTGAGGGGATAAGTAAAGCCAAGAGTGATTTCCGGTCCAAATTGTTACTAAAGAACAATATTGATGTAGATGTATTCAAGAAATTCATACTTCTGATGGTTCACCACTGTACTCAAGGGGCAACAACAATGGCTTTAGGTTAATTGGAGCTACTTTCCATCAGTCGTATGGCACTGCAACGTATGTTCGTAACACTGTAACCAATGCTCATCTAATCTCAACAAATGATGATGATGTTTTTACAATCATAATAGAGATCAATAATGTGAAAATTGTGAACATATATATATAAACCACCAAGAGTCCTGTGGCCTGAGTCAGTTCTTCCAAACTATCCTCATCCTGTGGTATATGTGGGTGACTTTAATAGCCATCATACTCTATGGAGATATCAGAATAATGATCAAAGTGGTGAAAGACTCACAGAGTGGGCTGATCTAATCAACATGTAGCTAATTAATGATCCTAAAGATAAATGTACTTTTAAATAAGGGATTTGGAACACTGAAACCAATTCTGATTTATGCTTTGTTTCTAATGATCTTTTTATACATAATTTGCCAGTATTCTGTAAAGTGCTCCATAAGTTCCCACACAGCCAACATAGACCTATTCTTCTTGAAATAGGTATCCAGATACCAATCATTAGATCTTCAGCACTTCCTCGCTGGAATTTTAATAAAGCTGACTGGGGAAAATATTCAAGTGATCTTGACAGTATCGTAAGTTGGATCCCACCTAGTGCTAATAATTACTGTAGGTTTATGAAAGCCATACTTACAACAATCAAGAAGTTTTTTAAGAAAATTCCTAGAGGAATGAGGAAAGAATGAATTCCAGGTTGGAATGAGGCTTTTAAAAGCTCAACACTGAATATCAGAAGAATGGAGGTAATGATATTGCTGATGACCTTCTTCATAATTTAGATGAAGCCAGAAGGAGTGGATGGAATGAAACTATGCAGACCATGGATTTCAAGCATTCCAGTAGAAAAGCGTGGAACCTACTGAAGAAGCTGGGTAGACTGTCTCATAATCCTCAGCCCGAAGCAGCAGTTACACCGAACCAAGTTGCTAGTCGTATTGCTGGCCCGTCGAAAGTGAAACCTGATGTACACCATAAGAGTTTAAACAGACAAGAACTGTCCTTTATGAAAAGAAATTGCACTTCAACATCTTTTGTCCCTCTCACTGAAGACGAGCTTTTGGTTGCCCTAAAGGAGATGAAAAATGGAACAGCCCCAGGTATGGATGAAATACATCCTGAATTTCTCACACATAGTGGAAAGAATGCAAGGAAGTGGATGTCACAGTTCTTTGTTCACAGTTTACTGGCAAACTTCCCCAAGAATTCAAGTGTACTAAGATTACAGCCTTACTTAAACCAGGAAAGCCTGCTGATCGTCCTGAAACTTACAGGCCAATTGCTTTATTAAGCGTCTGTTATAAGCTACTTGAACGACTCATTTATAACAGGATCATTTCTCAAGTTTTCAACATCCTTCCAGTTGAACAGGCAGGTTTCAGACCGCATCGAAGATGTGAAGACCAAGTTTCGGCTCTGACAACCTACATCGAGTCAGGCTTCGAAAAACTATTGAAGAGTGGAGCTGTGTTTGTAGACCTTACAGCTGCATACGATACAGTTTGGAAAGATGGAGTTGTATACAAGTTACTGACACAGTTGTTAAACAATATACTATCCAATAGGAAGCTACAAGTACTAATGAGTAATAAGTTTAGAAAACTGAAAGTTCTCAATAATGGGCTCCCACAAGGATCTGTGCTTTCACCACTGTTGTTTAATTTGTAAATCGCGGATATACCAGCTACATCCTCCATACAGTTTGTATATGTTGAAGATCTAGCACTTGCTTTCAACATTCCTCTGTTGATGAGATAGACAGAAATATAAACACTGACCTGAGCATTTTGAGTGTATACTTTAGAAAATTGTGTTTGACTCCAAGTTCGAGCAAAAGAGAGACCTGTTTCTTTCATTTGAATAACAGGCAGTCAAAAACTACCCTATATTTGTCACTCAATGGGACTCCTCTACCTTACAACTCTCATCCCAAGTACCTTGGAGTTACTCTGGATAGAACTTTGTCTTTCCGTAAACATCTAACTGACAGTGCTGCTAAACTGAGAACGAAGAATAACATTCTTCATAAACTCGCTGGTTCTACTTGGGGAGCTTCTGCTCACACGCTCCGCACTTCAACTATTGGGCTGGTGTATTCTGCAGCGGAACACTGTTCTACGTTCTGGATGAACAGCTCACATGTTCGGAAGATTAATGTTGCTCTGAATCAGACTATGCGAATTATTACTGGCACAGTTAAATCCACTCATATCTTCTGGTTGCCTTTATTAAGCCACATCGAATCTCCAAGACTTAGAGCAATGAAGAACTTGGTCCGAGAGTTCCACAAAATAACAGCGAACCAGTCTGTTCCTATTCATGCTGATGTAATTGGAGCATTTCATCGTTTGAATTCCAGGTCTCCACCCATTAAAACAGCTCAAGAGCTCATTTTAAGTAACTTCAGTGCCACAAAAGAATAGGAAAGTGAATGGTGCATCAAATTTCCTCATGAGTGGCAGCCCTTATTTAATGCAAACCATCCTCCTCCTGGCTTTAACCTACCAAGGAAAATATGGGTTGCTATCAACAGGGTTCGAACTGGCCATGTTCGATGTGCATTATTGCTTCATAAGTGGGGCTTAAAATCTTCTCCATAGTTGTGATTGTGGTGACGTGGAAAAGAAAATTCATCACATTGTTATGGAGTGTGAAAGAAGAGCGTTCTCCGGATCCATGGACGAGTTCATGTAGGCTTCGGTTTAGGCTGTGCAGTGGTTAAACAATCTGGACATTAATTTATGAAATCACTTGTCTATATATTGTCGATTGTCATAGTGTATTTTTATACTTGTTATATTTTTTGTGTGTAATACCATAAGCTAATAATAATAATAATTCATTTAAACAATCAAGTTTTTATAATTTACTTTTAATTTGTAGATGCATTCAAATCTTGCATTACCAAAAATGTTTAAAACTATCCGAGCGAATCAACCACAAATTTTACGTAGGTATACGAGAAATTTTTGGTTCAGAGGCTAAAAATCACGAGAATTTACTAAATATCTATGTTTGGTTTGACACGAACCACATGATTTACTTAATTAGAATGATTTTTAAATCTTGTATTCATTTAAACAAATATATTTTTCTAATTTATTTTTAACTTACTGATGGAATAGTCTTTCACTAGCATACGTTTTCAAACTATCCGAGCGAATCCACTACAAATTTTACGTTAAGTCTGCACAGAATTATTATTACGTAATATGTAACATTGTAACAAATATTGCCACAAGATAAAAAAAACAGAAGTAACAATTTTCTAATGAAGCATTTAAGTTTTCTGCGATATATTTTTCGAAATTTAGTTTTCGAATTTATTTCAAATATTGTATTGTTAAATACCAACATTGCGGTCAATTGCACGTACTAAAACATGCATGGCTCGGGTTTTTAAATAGTTACTGCATTTGGCAACTTATTGTTAGTTCATACAAAAAATTTATAGAAATTCCTTTCGTCTTGTAGAATTTTCTCTATTGATCCTTGAAATAAAATATTAGTTTATTAGCTATTGGAATATAGGAAGATATTAGAAGATTAGAAAGCATTCTAGAGTTATGTTGGTAGTTTATTTCCCACTAATTTCAATATTATGAATGCGATTCTTGCAATGATTTCGGAAATAGATAGGATTTGGCTGTTTGTAAAATTATGGAGGTCGTGGCCTGGAATTTTCCAGGACGTATCCTTGCACCGTTTTCAATATTGTCACCGTCCATAAATTTCGTAGTAAAGCAAGATAAACGAGTTCCGGACCCGAAATAATCCAAACTGAATATGAGCATATAGGTAGGATTTGGATCATCAAGTTAACTTTCTGCGGTTTCAGCATATGCCTTAAATATTTATGAAACTACGAAACTTTTCATAATGGTATTTGTTTATAACGTTTTTGTTAAAGAATATTTACATATAATTTAGAATATAGTAAGCTACGAAAATCTCGTTTTTCTTACATGATTTAATTGATGTAGATCCTCTTCCATAGTGCTTTAGTAAGCGCGGAAGTGTAAAATGAAGCTTCTAAGTCATCCGGTTTAATAAATATTTGGGTTTTTGTAATTAAAATTTACATTTTCAACACAATAACTAATTTGTATGACTGGTCACGAAACTAAGAATGTGCATACAACTGGGTCAGCGGTGCAAAATTTAATTTTGACCACATATAATAAATTATTTGAATCACATGTTTGAGTAAGTATATACAAAACATGGGTTCCAGAAATTATTTCACCATTCAGGATATTCAGAATATTTACTATTTTTTAATGTTCATTAATATTTATTATTTATAGACTGGTACTGGCAGAAAACCTCCAGTGGCGGAGGTTAGATTAGGTTGCCCACCGCCAAGCGGGCAGATAAATCAAGACCACATACGCGCGGCAGCACGAACTCTCGATCCAATATAGGACAATGTGTCAAGGACCGTTGGACCTTAACCCAGATTAGATTAAGTTTATTTGGATTTAAAGATCAGGATAAAAAAGGCAAAGCAGGCCTGCTGGGTAAAAGTTATTGCGGCGATGTTTGGGGAGACGGCTATAAAAGTGTCTGCAAAAGGTTAGGATTGTACCTCATACCAAACCTTACCACTGCGAGCAAGATTAAAGCAGCCGACTAATTGTTCCCGCAGAAAGAACCAATTTTCTGGGACCGAGAAGTCGTGGACACTGTACCCCCAGAAATGACGACTAGAGAAATCCTAGAAGCTACTGCGAGCATAAAAGCTAACAAAGCTCCAGGCCCTGATGGCATCCCACCGGAAGACTGGCTGCCCTCCTTCAAACAGACTTTTGCAAGCATGTTCAACTCGGTCATTCGCAGTAGAAACATAGCAGGTTGATGGAAAGAGGCCAGATTGGTTTTAGTCATTAAGCCAGGAAAGCCTTCATATGCCTACTAGACAGCCAAGGCAAACATTTCGAGCCTATAGTAGCCACCAGAATAAACCAAGAGTATGATCTGCATGGAGGGCTATCAACATCATAATATGGTTTTCGAGCGGACAGGTCGACCACAGACGCCATCTAGGAGGTTATCAACATCGCCCACTATGCCAACTTGCGTAAACGTAGGCACAGAGTAGTATATCTAGCGGTTGCACGTTGCACTAGATGTTAAGAATGCGTTTAACACCGCGCCCTGGCGGCAAATCGTAGACGCAATCGGAAGGAAAGGAATATCTACAAATTTAATAGACCTAATTAAAAGCTACTTCACGAACAGGAGCCTAATAATAGACAACACAACCCGCAGGGGTCGGTTCTCGGAGCGCTCCTGTGGAACATTCTCTACGATGGCTTTCTAGACCTAGAAAAGACAAAAGACCTCAAGAACTGTAGATTGGTAGCATTCGCCGACGACGTCCTTGGTGTCCACGTCCTTGGTGTCCACGTGGTGTCCACGGACACCAATGATGAAGCTGTGGCAGGCAGGGTCAAAACTGCAGCAAAAGCCATTCATCGTTGGACGGAAAGCAACGAATTGAAAATAGCTCCAGGGAAGTCCGAGGTCATCGCACTTATAGGTCGCAAGAGAATAGGCACCGTAACTGTTAACATCCTAGGCAGGTTGATGTCGGCAAAACCGACAATAAAATACCTCAGCGTTCATAATGACCAACGGCTATCCTGGAGTATGAAAGCTATGAAATCCGAACGCGCTGTAGCAGCACTCCGCAAACCAATGCCTAGACTGAAGGGCCCTACAACTAAAACTAGAAGACTATTAAGCGAAGTCGTAAACTCCATCCTCCTCTACGCCGCACCGGCCCACACTAGAAAAAAAGCCCAAAATCGTGGCCAAAACCTCAAATGACTCTGATAAGAATAAAAAATGGCTTACAGGGGTTTTGAACATCGCTGATTACGAATGCGAAAGCCAAATTATTGTAAACAAAATGGCCGATCCAAAATGGCGGACGTGATGTTAAAAAAGTGTCAGATCTTGATAAAAATTGGTATATGCGGGTTTTGAAGGTCGCTGATTACGAATCCGAGAGCTAAATTATTGTAAACAAAATGGTCGAGAATCCTGTCAAATAAATAAGATATAATATAAATTATATTGAACATAATAAAATAAACGTGAGCAGTACATTTTACACAATTAATACTTTTATTTCCAAAATACATTGGGAATGTTCTACAAATCGTAAAAAGGGTGGGAAATTTTATTTTTAATCGAAATCATAATCGGAGTCGGAGTTGGAATCATTTTCCGAGGTTGTATCTATTACATGTCCCAGTACGGTTTACATTCGTGGCGCAAAATTCGTCTGCTGCAGCAGTTACTCTAGGAGCGATCAACATCGCTACAGCTTCCGGCGACAAACTCTTTAACTTCTTTTGTGGTAGTTTTCGGATACTCGAAATGTGCGGATCAGAAGTTACTAAAAGCCGATGGAAAACATCTTCCATTTTCTTAATCCTGGAACTTTTTCGCGCGAAATCTTCTCGATATCGTTTTATGTCTGTGTTTCGAGCTTTATGAGCATCTTCGGATAATTGACCGATTGGTAACAGTACATGAGTTATTATCAGTGGACCGTGAATCAATAGCTTGTGCACCGAAGTAGGCATGTGATACCAAGGGTATAACGCAACGGTCTTTCTTGCCGTTTCAATAGCATACTGTTCAATTGTTTCACAATTTATCTCGAGGCCACACGAAATAACCTGTAGGCTTACGTAGAAGCATTCAATTACTTCTTTGTTGACCCCGGTTATCGCAGCAGAAACCGTAGAATTCTCAAAAAATCGCCGAGCTGTATTACCATCATTGCTGCTGTCGTATCCAAGCTTCGGGCGATCAATATTTAGACCCAATTGCTTCGTGAATCCTTCTTGAATTGTCCTCTTGCGTTCCTTGGTAATTTTTTGTTCTTCGGTACTTCAGCCTGGGCGGAAGGTCTAATAGCATCTTTTAATAGGAATATATTGATAAGAACACAACGTCCAATGCTCATAGGCATATGCTGTTCCTATCGCACAGTGTCTAACGTTACGCTACTAGTTATTGCGGCAGTCCCGCCGATAGACCTTATGGCAGAGGAATTGGCTTCCATCCAAGGAACGAACTAAGAGGGTAGGACCTTAAACAGACACTAACTGATGTGCAAATGGCAGCAACGTTGGGCGACGCTAAACTCCCCGAAATTGATTCATGGTACAATCGTAAACGCGGTGAAGTCAACTTCCACCTCACACAAATACTAAGCGGTGATGGTAATTTCTCCGCTTATGTTATGAGGATAGCAAAAATAGAAAGCGAGAGCTGCCGATACTGCCTAGCAACGGATACTGTTGAACACATTTTCTTTCAATGTTCGCAATAGGCTGATATTAGGGCCGTAGCAAAACAGGAGGTAGGAGAACCCATTAACACGCAGAATATGCCAATCTCATGATTAAGAGCAAGGACAACTGGAAGACAATAACAAATCTGTGTACCGAAATCCTTAAAAGAAAGGACGAAGACGAAAGAAGGGATGGTGTGGCAAGTAACAAAGGCCAACCCTAGATCAAAATAAAATGAAAACAGAAAAACTATGGCGGTAAAAAACCTTCCGGGCTGCTCACCCGGAAGGAATGTGCAAGCGATACCGCGGTAGCGTACTTTTAAGCCTAATGGAAGAAGGGGTTTAGTGAGTGAGAGCCTAACACATACGCTGGTAGAGTGTCCCCCAAACCACATATAAAAAAATAATAATAAAAAGGTTAGATTAGGTTGCCCACCGCGAAGCGGGCAGATATATCAAGACCACAAACGCGCGGTAGCGCGAATTCTCGATCCAATATTCGCTCCGAGCGCAACAACACTAGCGCCAAAGGTGACAATTTTAAGAACTTCATGATCGAAATACGAAAAAATAAATTTTATTCATCAAGTGAATTATTTATCAATTGAATGGAAAATTTCAAAGTTTGTCTGAAACTGTTTTCTCAGGCTTTCTCAGGTGGTTGTAAATATATATAACTTGCATTTTGCCAACAGCTTCGCGATACATGACTTGGCAAAATAAAATTGGCAAAATCGAGCGAATTTTCGCGAAATTTGGTCGCCAGAGGAGAGAACTGGGAAACTAATTAATATTTTTGAGGAAGTCTGAGCCCAGCCGCAGGGAAATGACCTCCTGAAAACCTTTTTAATTATCTGCAACCGTACTCGAGATACGAACTTGAGAAATCTTGAGAAAACTAACAATTTCGCTGTAAAAAAATGAATTTTTCCAAACAATTTACACATCGATTTTCTATTCTAGTCTAGTTTCAGGGTGCAATTTGGAACTTTTTTCCTGATCAAAACGATAGATTTTTTGGCCGATTTTTGCAGAAAATTTTAGTTTTCAGAAAATTTTTGCTGTATATGATTTTCCAGTTTATTCGGTTCAAATGCTTAAAATACCTAAGATATAGGCTATATCTTGCTCATTTAGAACTTCAGAGCGTAATTAAACTCGAAAATTATTTTCAGCACTTCGATTTCCTTCGGGTAACAAAAAAAAAGTCGGAACAAAATTTTTCAAAATAATTGTAATTTTTGTTTTGTTTCATTATTTCGATCGAAAAATTTGCTTTTTCGTTTTTTTTCAATTTTCTCAAGAACGGTAAAAACAGCAACATCATTTTCGGCACACAGAAACTACTCGACAAGACGAACAAATCGATGTGTATATTGTTGGGAAAGATTCAATTTTTCATTGTGAAATTTCAAACTGAAATTTTACGATTGTCGATTTGATATGTTGATACGTCAGAAACTGTGATAGATAATTAAAAACGGATTGCGGCGTCGATTTCAGAAGTTCATTTTCCTGTTGACATACTTAGATTATCCGCGGGAAATTCATTATTTTCCAAGATCTCTACTCGAATTCCGAAATGTCTTCAAATTTTACTCAATTTTAGCAGGCCATCATGAACGGAGAGTGCTAGCGAAATATAATTTGCATATTTCTAATCTCCAACAAAAAAATTCTTCTAGAAACTTTTTTACATTTTGCTCAACTCAAAAAATAACGATTTTAGCAAAAACGATTTTCTTTCATTCTATCGTTTCCGCAGTCTTTATGTTCTATCGTTCTATATTCTATCGTTCAATATTCTATCGTTCACTTCCCGGTTTGAAGGTAATTTTAGTTTTACGACTAGTTTTGAGATGCTGGATCGATTGGTGCCAACTAGAAGTCTCTGTGGCAAGCCATTCAAAAGTTATGACATCGTGAAATCCGCGGAAAATACGAGAAAATGTATTTCCTGAAAATCATTATTTATCAAACTGAATGGAAGATACAAAGTTTGTCTGAAAGTGGTTTCCTTGCTTGTTGTAAATTTACAAAAAGCATCTTGCTAGCCGCTCTTGGATCGCGAATAAGCGGAGTAGAATTTCTGGTTTTCATTATGCTGGCAATAAAAAGTTCGAACTTCCAGAAATCTCAAGTTATAATCCGACTTTATTTGACAATTCAGCAAAGACATTGCAGAGATCAGAATCATCAGTTAATCGGTAAAAATAGGAGACGAAGTTGCTGTTTTAGCCACTGTTGGCGCTAAGCGCGGTTATGCACGGAGCGAATAGGATATTTTTTTTTTAATAAATATTCATTTTTAGTATATGTATTGCTGAAAGAAATACAATTGAATGATAAAAAATCCCACCAGAAAATTTATTTTCGCCACGACTATATTTTTTAAATCAAGGTTATGTCAACGCGCATGCGCGAAAAATAGTTCCGATTTACTACACACTGGGTTACCTTTACGTAAAATTTACCCTGTAAATTTTAAAATACTCTAATTATATTTGTTACAGTTTTTACAAAACCTCGTATTTTGTAATATTTTGCAAAAATAACATTTTCTTAATTTTGCTTTAAAATAGTTCAAATTGGCAACGCCGGTTCAGCTACGTGGGCATATTTTTAGTTATGTAACCAGTAATACACATCAGTTGTTGTGTTGAAAATGCCATTTTTTTAATTACAAAAATCTAAATATTCCTTGAACTGGACGACTTAGTAAATACATTTTACTTTTCCGCGCTTACTAAAGCACTGTGGAAGACGATTTGCATCAATTAAAAAAAAACGAGAAACCCGATTTTCGGAGCTTATCATATTCTTTTTAAACTTCTAGTAACTATTTAAGGTAAATCTTTAAACTGGGTATTATTTAGTATTAACTCTATGTGGATTTAATGGTACAAAGTAACTGAATTCTGATAGGAGTTGATATATAATGAATACAACTGATTGTTCATATAACTCGAGTAATGTGTCAACAGATAAGAGGAAAGCTGCAACTTTGATAGCTGGTTGTATAGACCATGAAAACCGCCCAAACGTTGAATGTTTCAATAGAGCTTTGATATCCGACTATTGTTTTTGTCATCCTTTGATCTATCTACGCCTATTTTACACACGATTGTATTACTTTCTAACTAGAGAACTAAATTTCAAATAATCTAACCTTTTTCAACTCAAAATATGTTTTTTTGAAAAATGTTTTCAATCATTACTATAATTTAAACTTATTTTATAAAAAAATAAAGTTACTAAAATTTAAAGATTCAGCTGTAGGCACTAGTTGAAACATTATAAAAATAATAATAAATAATAGAGACTATTTAAACAATTTATCGATTTCAGCTTCTTAGGCATACACAAATTATAGATTGTTTAACTTGTTTTATAATAATTAATATCTTCGTAGAAATCTGGTGACTTTTTAATTTTCCCAAATTTTCTAAATATGCAAAATGTGCTTTAAATATACTTTATCTACGACCACTATTGTAAATGCTCATTATTGTACAGTTCGTGGACTATTTAAATACATCATAGCACACACGTGGGTTTGGTTTATGATTCGTTGATTGGTTGAGAGCTGCTATTAAGTGCTCATGCGCTCAGCGCCCTGCATGCCTCAATTCAAACTAACAGAAATTGACATTGCGTACATTGAGTTGCCTACATCTATGAGCAATCTTATTCCAGTTTAACCCAAATATAAGTACTAAATAATAAGGTATGTAACCATTAAGAATGTATTTTTGTTCATTTCTTCAAAGTTGAATAATGTCGAGTAACAGTTATAATTGAAAATACAACTGTTTGTTTATTATAATGTTAAATAATGATAAGTAAATAAACATAACCTAATAAGAAATAAATTTGTTACATCAAACATATTTTTGTTATTAAACAGAAACAAATTGGTGTGGTCGTAGATAAAGTATGGAACATAACTAGAGTTACGTAATATACAACTCTCGCTTCGTAATATACTATTATTTTTTCCGTTGAAATTTCTCAATATTAACTCGCCAAAATAATCAGTAGTCCCAACACGTACCTTATACATATAAACAACCCTACAACATAAAATTTTAATATTTTTTATGCCCTATATAATATTTTTTGTTGCAGTCAATTTCGAAATATTTGGTATCTTCGATATTTTTAGTATGCAAATTGGTATTAGTTTACATATTGAAATGGGGTAGCAGCCTTTTAAAAAACTATAACAATAAACTTGCAACCGAAATTCAATTTCCTGCGTTTTATCAAAAAATATGGTAATGTATTCGGGAATATTCCCCAGACAAGAATAAAGTGGTCACATAAAGTGCGAATATTTGAGTATGTGGCAATTATCTTTATTAATTACAAAACGCATCCAAAAGAAATTTGAAAGCCTAAACAAATTTTTAATTGGGATCTTTCTCTTGAGGAAGAAAACAATTTAATCAGAATGTAGAAATATAATATTATTTTTCAATTAAATTCGTAACAATTCGATGCTATCGAAAACTTATATAGTATAAATTTGTAATAAAAGTATAAAAAAATCAAATTTCAATGTATTATATTTCATGTAATTAAAGTACATTTAATATTTTAATAAATATTTTTTTCTCCGTTCCCATCTAGGTTCTATTGGCCTCGATAGAATTTTTGTGCGGATCGAGGGAATTCAATTAAAAGAAAATTAATTTAACGCGTTTAACAGGCGAACGACTGCGATAATGAAATGTCATTAGTGTTTGGCTCCTTTATATTTAGCCCGAATTGCCCCGAATGCTCGAGATGGATCTATTATCTGTATTGATGGTCACTCTATGTTAGCTCCTTGGCTGTTTAGTCCTTTAATTACTGAATTGCTCACTCTCTATTATCTAGGGACTAACCAGACTTATTATACATATCAACCCTTACCAATGTAGTTTCCGACCTTAATAGAAAATTGTGTTGCTGAACTATATAATTTTGAAGGTTATAGACATTTACACTGTAATTTAAATTATCATTTAAGCATTTAAATTTACTCATTATTTTACATACTTTTCCTTAGATTTTCTAGAAAACTCAAGCAAATCTAGTACATAAATATTTACCTCGAATACACAAATGTTATATATTAGAATGTGCAAATGTTTACATTTTTGTAAAAATGAAATACCTCGAGGCTACCAAATATATTTTCAGATTAAATTTAGAAATGGAGATTCTGCAAACCTACATCGAAATGAAATTCTTCAAGTCGCTGCGCCTATGCTTAGCATTTCATTTGTTTTCACAAAATTTCCTGTAACTGTTTTCTGGAACAAAACGATGATGAAGTTTAGGGGTTAGAGTAACATCCCCATTAGAGGCTTTGGATCCAAACTACTGAAATATTGATAGCGTGGTAGATTAATGAGATAGTGAAGAAGTGGTAGGTTAAAAAGTGAAATTGTTCAAGGAAATGTATGTCAAATTTACTAGTAATACAAAAATAAACTGAAAAACTGAAAGGTAAAACACTGAAAGTTAATACTAGTCGGCTACAATGGACAGAGAAGACAAATAGGCTACATTCTGGATTATCAAACAGCAGAAAATAATAAACCTATAATACTGCAGAGGGAAGACTAGATTAGATGGAGGAGACTAAAGCCATGAAAGATGCAAGCGTATATACCTTAACAGAGACTAAATAATTTCTACTACTCTGCAGATGGAATTGTGAGACACAGAGTCAAAGGCCTTGGACAAATCGAGCGAGACATTATAAGCTTGTCCCCGATTGGTTCTACTCCTAATGTATTGGTCCAAAAGCAGGGCATTACACCTGGTTCCGTCGAGACCACGAACGAAATCGCGCTGATTGATGTTCAAAGACACAGCATTGTCTAGCCTCGCGGCTAGGATGCTGTGCATCAGCCGTTGCAGCGCTGACCCTATTGTGATATGTCGTCAATTGCTCGCTTCTGCTCGGTCACCACGCTTAGGGACGATAGTCGACCTAAGGCGTCTCCAGGTGTCCGGTACAACTTTCCGAAGGAGCACGACATTGAACAGAACCTCTATTTCTCTCTCATTCATCCTCTTCATGTCAAGTGCTCGTACCCCTTCCGTTCCAGATTCGCTGATTTATTGCACCCCTTAGGCATCAAGTATATTTTTTTCCGCGCGCCTAACCTTTTTCTCGTCAATCCATTTGAGACTCATGACGCACGATGGCGGATGCGCAAGGTGGGTGCCAAGCTTGTATCAAAACTGTTGATGAACATGCAAGATTGTCTTAGATTGTAGATTTCGGAAGTACTGCAACTTATATGGATTTATTGTAATTCACCCTTTTCTTCTAATCGTTAGTGTACTTACACATTCAAAGCGCCTCTGCTAGTGCTAATGCTTTTGGGAATTTCAGGATGTGGTTGCGATTCAAGGATTGAAACTCCTCTTTGTTCAAGCAGTGGACCCCAAAGTAGCTCTATTTCTATCTAAACTGTCTAAAAAAATTTCCAAAAAAAATTTCAACAAAAATTTTCCATCATTTCGTTCGAAAATATGTGCTTTTTCGTTTTTTTTTTCGATTTTTTCGAGAAAGGTAAAAGGCAGGGAAATCATTTTCGGCACACATCAACTACACGACAAGACAAACAAGTTGTCCGTAACGATTCAATAATTCGTCGACAAATTTCAAACTGAAATTTAGCCGATTCTCGATTTCCTAAGTAGATGTCTCGGAAAGGGTTGCAGATAATTAAAAACGGTTTGCGGCATCGTTTTCAGAAGGTCATTTTCCTGTTAATACACTTAGATTATCCGCAGGAAACTAACGACTTTCCTTGATCTCTACTCGAGCGCCGAAATTTCTTAAATTTTTTTTCAATTCTTGCAGGCGATAGTGCAGGCAAAGAGCTAACGAAATATAATTTGCATATCTGTAATCAGCAGAAAAAATGCTTTCATAAACGTTTTTATATTTTGCTGTTACTCAGAAAATAACGATTTTTGCAAAATCGATTTTCTCGCATTTCGTCGTTTCCGCAATCTGGACTACCCGTATTGATGCTATTTCTTAACTGAAAGCTTCCTAGAGAACAATATATACGTTTTCCAACTAATTTTAGGACGCTGAATCGATTGGTGAAGACTAGAAGTCTCTGTGGTGAGCCGTTCAAAAGCGTGAAATCTGCCAGAAATGCGATTTAATGTATTTTAGTGTGTAGTGTATATATTGTATATTTTATTAAATTAATTAACTATTGGTTTTTGCCTGTTTATACACCATTGTTGTAGACGAAGTTGTCTTTTTGGCCACGGATAGCGCTAAGCGCAGTTATGCACGTAGCGAATAACAAACATCAATCAGACCCAAACAGTGGCAAACAGTTCATTACATTTTAAAATTAAAATTGCATTTGAATGTGTGTATCTACTTTTGTTACAATTATGAATCACACATAGTTTATCTTGTGCTAAATTATTTGAAATCTTTCTCCCCCTTCCTCAATCCCCGCTTTTTGCAGTTATTTGGATAAGGCCCACCTCTCCAAATTGTTAACGACCCATGAAATAGATGATAATATACCCAATAAGTAGTCTCCATGATTATATTATATTCGACTAGATCAGAGGTCGGTAAAGTGCGGCTCCGGAGCCGCAGCCGGCTCTTTAACCTCTTGAGTGTGGCTAGAGACACAAATATCCTACGGGCTTGCCCGGCTCTACGATATTAATTTGGAGAGAGATAAGAAGTTTTCCTTTTCCGTTAGACACTCATATGTTGGTTTTCAAGAGGGAACGTTTTAAAACCCTTAGGTTCTGTTACCAGAAATCAAAAAAGCATTTCTCTTTGAAAAGGGTGTTCACTATACAGAACTAACAGACGATAAGTGGAAACAAAACTTTTATTTCGTGGTAGACACGTTACGTCTCATCTAAATCAGCTTAATCATATACTTCTAATAGGGAAGGAGAACACAATTTTTTCAATGTTAGAAGTCGTTTCATTCGAAAAAAAAATGTATCTCATTTGCACATGATTTTGAAAGAGAAACAATGTTTCACTTTCCGATCCTGATGAAGCATCGTCAAGAAAATAATTCCTCTATTGATAAATACTAATTTTAAACAATCATTTTAAATATAGGGGAAGCGTTTCTTAGCATTGTAGCAATTGTTATGAAGCTCCGAAAAAGCTGAATATATTTATATATTCAGTCTGTGTTCCGTTTGTTTTAAGTTTGTTTCTCAGCAGCTTTAAAGTTTTTAACAACAGTAAAGCGACCTTAGCATTCGTCAAAAACCATATTAACCCTTTTAGTGTCTGGCGAAAAAGAAGTGCGAATTATGCGAGAATAACCGGCCGAATTTTACGATTTGACTAGGATTTGGAAAAGGCTCATAAAATCCAAACGAAAAGCAATATTTATATGATTCTAAAGGACAAAATAAAGAATATAACAATGACGCTAATTTTTCTTTATTCATTGAAAATTACACAAATAACGTAATTACATAAATAAATGTATAAGTTCCCTGTTTCAAAACGTAATTGCACATAGGAAAAGTCATATTTTTATCGTAAATTTGGGTTACGATAAGGGCCGCCCGTATTGAATTTCTCTCTCGAGTATCGCTCTCGCGTATAAATAAGCAGTCTCAACATCAATTGGCATAGAATACAAAGAAAAGTTAAACCGGAAAATTATTTATTTTAATTCTCTCGTAATGAAATTAGACCATTTATAACATATTATGAATCTATTTTGAGATAAAGGTCTCTCGTAAAGTAAAGCTCTAGATCAGGAGTCGGCAAACTCTCTAAACTTAAGAGCCAATTTTTTTATTTAAAATGATTTTAATCCGGATGAAGAGCCACGGATAATTTTTTTCAAAAAGTAATATTTTTGAATTTTCTTCAAAATTGGCGGTGATTAAGCGCCTTTGCTATAATATTATTGGTGGCTTTGACTACCAAATCCAGCTTCGGACTGGCCATATAGTTAAGGTGGTTTGCAAGCCGGCCCCTATCCTGCGCGACCCCCCTGAAGGTCTGGCTTGCGGGGCCTACCGCTACTTTTATTATTGTAATCTGTCTAGTGTGCTAATAACGATAAAGTAGTTCAAAATTGTCAAAAATTTTAATAACTGTTAAAAATGGCAATTACTATAAAAATGATAATAGCTGATAATAACTGTCAAAAATGACATTATCATTCCCTTATATGCAGAACTTTGGATGGTTAATGACGGGTTTACGATGAACTTAACGTAACGGGACGTGATGCGACGTCAATTAATTTGACGTGAATTTAACTAACGCTATGTTTGTGAAAAGTCCATCGACATTTTCTTTTCTTTCTGTTGTTGTAGTTGCTGGCTATTGCACAATATAAATCACAACACAAAACCAGCAATCACAACACAATAACAATCTCACTCTTGAATTCGATTGCATGCGCGCAAGAATCGAGAGCGTTGATTGGCAAAAAGAGTCATGTGAATCAGCTAACGTAACGGGAAGCGAAGTTTGAACTTTGGCAGCTTTTACGTTACGTTAAGTTCTGTTACAAAACCTGACGCGAAGTCAGGCGTTATCAGTCGCATATAAAAGAACGTGTTTAAGTTATACGTCACGTCACGTCCCGTCGCGCCCCGTTACTTAAGTTCATCGAAAACTTCTTCTTTTTCTTCTGTCAGCACTAAGGTCCACGTAGAACCTTGGCCTGCTGAATTGCTTCCTTCCATTCCCCTCTATCTAGGGCCTTTGTCCTCCAACTTCTTATTTTCATCGAAAACTTATATTCCCAAAACTTGTCATAAATGGCAAAAACATTCTTTGCATCTTTGGATAATTATGTGTATTTGTCTAATCGATTATTATTAATCATTAAAGTCACATTTATAATTTAAATCTGTCAAAAGTGGTAAAAATCGTAAAATAGTTTATAATTGTCAATTAACAATGTAATAACTGCCAATATTGATAATAACTATAAAAAATGCTAATTACTGTCCAAAATGACGATAGTTTATAAAAACTGTAAAAAATGACAGTAAATTATATTATCATTCCCCCCAAACATTATTGTTAAAATTGTGAAAATGTGTGACTGTGAGTTATGAACTTGGCGGCGGCGCCGGCGGTTCTAAGACTCCCGAAAAGGGGCAGTTCTGTTTCTTTTTTTTTGTGATTTTTTTGTTTCGATATGTTTCTGAAGAGCCATAAGCTCACACCAAAACAGCCACATGTGACTCGCGAGCCACACTTTGCCGACCCCTGCTCTAGATGGTGCGGGCCGATACATCGGCTCTGGCACTTTGCGCCAGTGAAGCGAGGGCCGATCCGACATTAAAAGGCTTAAAGCTATGATAATGGATTGTAAGTTCTCAACACAAGTGATCTGCTTGGAAAAACCTGGAGAAGCAAGACATGTTCATGTTCAACGCCTGGAATAGTATTCCGAACGCTTGTGATCAGCTGGAAAAACTCGCGTTTGCTGTTCTTTTCTTTTCGGCTCGACGTATTCATGCGAACAATCTTTTTTGAGTATGAATATTATTAAAAGGAAACTGATAAGTCGTCTCATTGATGAGAACCTGAAAATGTTCTTGACATTTAAAACAACAAGCTACAAACCGGACTTGACAAAAGATATTCAAGAAAATTCTTCGCATTGTTATGGATATTTTACTATCAAATTATTTGTTATCAATGAATTCTTATTAAGTATGAAATCAAGTTTTATTCAGTGTACCCCTAATTTAATGAAAAGCTAAAATTATGGTAAAGGTTTACTTTATTTAAAAATATTTGGTTCTCATTTTTTTTAATCGTTTTAATTTGCATATTTGGCTCTTTAGCTAATAAGTTAATAAGCCGACCACTGGACTAGATTATACTGAACTGGACTAGTTCTGACTACATTATGCAATATTTAAAAAGCTACGACAATACTAGAACGTAAAGAAGACTAGACCAGACTAGATAAGACTAGAAATACTTGACGAGTTTAAACGAGACTAAACGAAACTAATCGAGACATTAAAAAACTAGATGAGGGTATATGAGACTAGAGGAAACTATACGAGCCTAGTCCAGACAAGGCTTGATGATAATGGATGAGAATATCGGCGAATTGGTAAGTCGAATTAATGCTGTACAAGATTTATATATTTTAGATAAACATGGCCGGACATGGTCCTATACAAATACTGATCAAATAAAGTTAGTTAAGGACAGATATATTGTTTAGCCTTATTTGATTCGCTTGATCTCTTTGGTCATATTTTGTTTGGCTATTCTTCTGAAATATTATCTGCACTGCACATTGCCTGTATTGCTTTTCTATCCAGCCCTGTCAACCTATTATTATTTTAAGTTAGGCTTATAAATTAATGATTTAGAAAAAAAATCATTTAGAATTTCTGTATACAATTTCAAGTGAGAATTTTAAAAAGAAATTGTTAAAATATGCATCGTTTCCTGGTGCTATCTGTGGGTAATTCTCTCAATGCAAATAAGTGGAGATAATAAATTTTTGGGCGGGTGAGTCGAGTCGTCAACGAAAATCCGAGTGAAATAAAGAAGAAGAAAGCTGTGAGGGCGGTAATGATGTTATCATAATGATTTAGAAACGTCCGACAAAGAGTGGAAATAGACGGGGCCGGTTGCGAATCCAACTTCATTTCGAAAGGAAATCCCCAAACAGTGCTCCCCAACGAAACGAAGATTTGCGGGAGGGCGCGGGAGAGTCATACAGACAAAGGTGCGTTTGTATAAATAGCGGAGGAAACAGTCTAGGTTTAAGAAGGTGTTTCCGAACGATCGATTCAACCGTGTTTGACGATCTCCTGGGGACCCGAATCTCAACTACATGTGTGTTTAGGATTTCTCATGTTATCCTGAAACTTCGCTACACCCTACCTTGGAATACAAATAACTCATTACTTCTATATTTGCCAAAAAAACAAACAAAATAAAAGTCTCAAAATTAGTTCTCATAATAAGAAAAGTATATTATTCAATAATATAATATGAAACAATTCAGTAATAACTTTACATATTCAATTTATAATTCCCACAAATTGGAATCATGTAGCTTTTTTTATTTAGATATAATAAAATAAGGATCTCTAGTCGACAAAATCTCCAAGTTCGTATTTGTTATGATTTATAGAGGGACTGTCTCTATATGTCTGTGTTCCAACTGATATATTACTTTATATGTCTCCACGGGGATAGATCAAACAAAAAATAACTTCACAACATAAACTTGACGCTCTGGGTTGTTTTCATCTCGTTGTACACAAAAGCTGAAATATTAATTTCCCACCGATCGAACCTCGCGGATTATTGTTCTTGTATTACATAAGATAACAATTAATAATGCCAAGGTTCAATTGCGTTCCGCTTACAAAATATATATTTAGTTGAAATTTACATTACGTAAGAAATGCGTGTGAATTTCGAATAAATGTATGCTCAGTATTCAGATGTTCCATGTTTTAAATGGTGTAATTAATATAAATCTCAAAAACCATGTAAAACCAATTCAACTATATAACATGAAAATGAGGAAATAAAACATACATTAAAAAATTAACAATTTCTTCAATTTCATCAACAATCAAACAATTTCATCAACAAGTTCTCGCTAAGTTTAGTGTTTCAGTATTTCAGATAATAAGTCATATCCCAATACATTTAGTATAATACAGCTTTGTCCACTCTATCCAGTCAAGTATAAACAATTCTTCTTTTCCACCATAAGTCAAGTTTCGTCCAAGTAGTCATGTCTGCTCTAATTTAGTCTTGTCAAATCTATTCCTGTATTGCCATTACGAGCCCAATCTTCTCCAACAATACCTGGATTAACTTTATGAGCCTCCCCGTGTCATATTCAATCCACACTAGTTTTGTTTGATCATTTTAATTCTTGTCTAGTCGAGTATTTTTTGTTTGTTTTTATCTGGTCTAGTATCGTCTGGCACCACATGGCCTCGACTTGTCTTATCTGAAATTATCTGGTCTTGTCTTGTCTGGTTTTTTCTTATCTTTTTTTATGGGGACGTAGCAAACACATCCAGTTAACTTGACAGTGCCCCCCCCCCCCCCCCCTGGAAACTCAAGGGCATCTTGCAACCGCTTTTCGCACATCTTCAAGATGGTGTTTACTTGATGTCCTTATCCCTTGATGTCCCTCCTGGCTTTGATTAGGGGTTCATACACATGTTCTTTCATGCTCATTTGACCCTTATCATGATTTCTGTTGCAGAACAGTCTTCTCACTCCTAAGCATTGTCTCCGTGAGCGTGCGAGTTTCAAGAATTCTTTTTGTTTTTGAAGTCAATATATCGCTCTCTAAAGACCACCTGGGGCATTTGAAAATTGTGTGGTACACACTATCTCTATTGTCACAATAACGCATTGTTTGTCTGCCTTGCGCCCAATACAATGCAGGTAGTCTGAAGCACCCGTGGCCGTTCAGTGGTAATCAGGTAGTAGCAGGTAACTTCTCCGTGCCTTCTGGTGACCCATGGCTCCAAATTTGGAATCAAGAGTCTTGTCTACTCACCCTTCTATTAGGCTTCCCATTACTCTTGCCAACTGTCGAACATTTGGGTCCCTGCCTTCTTTCTCAGTTGCATTTAGTTTTCACTGCTCCATTGTTTATAAAGCGTGTCTCTCTCTTCGACAAGAATTTTATATTTTATTTAGTTATTTATTTAATAACGAAAACAGCGTCACCTGAGACGGTCCTACATGCATTGTACGCGCCAGTTTTCGTTGAATGGATTGCAGTTTTTGCCTTAGATTTGCTCTCTCCATGGCTCGCTTACAGACTGGCGCTGTGTAGAGCAAGACAGATTCAACAACTGAGCACATGTGCCTTCGTTTGGTGCTCTTAGGGCCACCTACAGTTAGCATAAGTTTTCCAAACGCTATTGAGGTTTGTAGAGCTTTCCCAGCAGCAAAAACAATGTGCTGTCGGAAGGCAAGATTTTTATCTGTGGTTACGCCTAAATATTTAATGGCCTCCTTTGGTATTATTGTTACGCTTTATATTTTAAATGTGACTAGTCCTACCTTCATTCTTCCTCTCAAAAAAACCGCTTTTGTTTTTTCTGGAGCGAGTTTTAGCTGTTGTTTCTTCATCCAGTTGTCTATTAATGCTATGGCTTTGTTTACTATTTTAAAAACTACTATTTTGTAAACTTTGTTTACTATTTTAAAGTCTGTTAATCTGGTGACGATGAGAGCCAAGTTGTCAACGAAACCGACACCTTCACACCCCCTATGGCAACTTCAGTCTAAGGACTTCATCATACAGAATGTTCCACAAAGTTGGTCCCATTACTGAGCCTTGTGGAACACAGCGTGTCTTTCTACGCTTTCACCTTTTGCCTCTACGAGCTTCAGGAGATATGGAGGGAAGTCTATTGCTATTAACTCTAACGTATGGGTGCGCAAATTTTTCTGCCCCCCCCACAATCCTACTGCTGTCACTTCAGTCACCTATAGTACTCTCATTATCGCGTCAATAGTGAGAGTCCCTCCCTGAAGCCGAATTGCTTTCTCAATAGATCGTTACCTTTCCTAAGCTCGTGTTTTATCCTCCCTGAGTTGTCTGAATTTGTCCAGCCTTGTCTAGTCCTGTCCGGTATTGTCTGGTCTTATCTAGTCTTCTCTGGTATCGTATCATCTTGTCTGGTCTCTTCTGGCCTAGACTGGTCCTGTCTTGACTTGTGCGCTCTTATCTGGTTTTTTATGGTCTTGCATTTTCTGGTCTTGTTTGGTTTTATCCGCTCTTCTCAACTTTTGTCTGGTCATGTGTTCTCTTATCTGCTTTTGTCTGGCGTGGTCTGGTCTTGGCTGGTCTTGGCTAATCTTTTCTGGTCTTCTCTGGTCTCGTCTGCTTTTGTCGGGTTTGGTCTGGTCTTGGCTGGTCTTGTCTTGTCCTTTCTGATACTGCTTTCTTCTTTCGTCTGCTTCTCTAGTCTTGTCTCGCCTTGTCTCGTTTTGTCTGGGCTTGTCTATTCTTGCCTGATCTTGCCTGGTCTTATCTGGTCCTGTCTGGAATTGCCTAGTACTGCCTAGTATTACATGGTCTCATCTAGTCTTGTCTGAAAATGTCTTATCTTTTGTTTTTTTGTCTGGTCCTGCCTTGTCGTGCCTTGTTTTATCTGGCCTTGTCTGGTCCTGTTTGGTCTTATCTTCTCTTTTCAGGCTTTGTCTGATATTCTCTGGTCTTCTCTCGTCTTGTCTGATCTTATCTGGCCTTTTCTGTTCTTGTCAGTTTTTATCTGATCTTCTCTGGCCTTTTCTGGTCTTGTCTTGTCCTATCTCTTCTTGTCTGTTGCTGCATGGTCTTGCCTGGTCTTCTCTGATCTTGCCTGGTCTCATATAGTCTTGTCTGGTCTGCTCGCGTCTTTTCTGGTCTAGTCAGGTCTGGTCTTGTATGGTCTTTTCTGATCTTGTCTGATCTTGTCTGGTTTTGTCTGGTCTTGTCTGGTCTTGTCTGGTCTTGTCTGGTCTTGTCTGGTATTGTCTGGTCTTGTCTGGTCTTGTCTGGTTTTGTCTGGTCTTGTCTGGTCTTGTCTGGTCTTGTCTGGTCTTGTCTGGTTTTGTCTGATCTTGTCTGGTCTTGTCTGGTCTTGTCTGGTTTTGTCTGGTCTTGTCTGAACTTGTCTGGTCTTGTCTAGTCCGGTCAGGTCTTGTCTGGTCTTGTCATGTCTTGTCTGGTCTTGTCTGGTCTTGTCTGGTCTTGTCTTGTCTTGTCTGGCCTTGTCCCGTCTTGTCTGGGAGAAAAGTCAACCAGGGCGAATACCAGGGGGGCTTCAGGAAGACCCGATACTGTGTTGAACAGATCCTCAATCTTGTACTTGCATACTGTACTTGCATAAGAACTGTACATGCATACTCCAACTTGTGGTCGTCACCTTTGTTGATTTTAGTAAGGCCAAAGCTTCCATTAATAGAGAAACGCTTAACAAAGTACTCCAGGAATTAGGGCTAGAGAACAAAACCCGCAGACTAATCCTAGAAACTTGAAACACCCATTCCGAGGTTAAATTTAGAGGCAAGATTTCAGAAGGCTTCGAAATAAAAACTGGAGTAAGACAAGGAGATGGCCTTACCCCACTTCTCTTCAACTGTGTCCTTGAAAAGGTTATGGGAGAATGGCGCAAGGAACCGATCAAATTGGGTGCTCAGAGCATCTACGACGTCTGGTACGTAAGAAAGATGGAATGGTTGCCAGGCCTTTGCAGATGACATGGCACTGTTTGCTGGTTCTCTTGATATGGCAACAATGCAGGTAAATTGCCTCAGAAAACAGGCTGGCAAAGTGGGTCTTCAAGTGTCGCTGGAGAAAACAGAATTCTTCACCAACATCAGAGAATCAAACAGAGAGATGTTACTAGAGTAGGGAAACATCAAGAGGTCTGAGAAATTCAAGTATTTTGGCGCATGGATTGAACCCAAGTTATCAGAAAGAGCATCATTATTTAAGAGAGGTAACAAGTTACAACTAGCCAATCGACTGACTAAGAACACTTACAACAAGAAATGCCTGTCACGTAACCTAAAACTTAAGCACTTTACATCAGTCTTACGACCAGAAGATATGTATGCCATGGAGTGTCTTTCCTTGAACCGAAGAGGTCTGGTAGAGAAATTGGAAATCACAGAGAGGAGAATCCTCAGGAATATCATAATCCCGGTAAAGGAAGATGGGGAATTCCGAAGGGGCATAACTCTGAGGTCTACGAACATATTAAGACGCTTTCTGACTCTACAAGGAAAAGAAGGGTAGCTACCTATGTCTACGTTGAAAGATTGCCTCCAAAGCGACTAACCAACCGTCTGTCACCTTCTGGCAAAACAAGAAGGTACGTACCAATTGGTTGACAGAAACCGAGAATGGTATAAGAAAACTGGCAATAACAGACCTCCAAAAGAGACAGTCTGTGAGATGCACCCTGAAGGAAGTCCATGGATTTCAGGAAAAACCCGGAAGGAGAGGTAACCTCTAGACAGAAGAGAGAAAGGAGTTACACCGGCAGAAGATGCGACAATACTGGGCAAAGATCAAAGCCCAACAGTTGAACAAGCGTGGTCTAAAGTAGGCGTATTCGAAAGAAGAAGACATAATAATAGTCGAGTTAGAATATTTAGTTTAATTGCGTATTTAATTTTTAAATGGCGCAAGGGAAATGTGAAAGAAATAATGATATGAATTGAAAAATTTGATGGAAGCAAAAAAGCGAAATATTAAAGGAAATTTAAATGAGGAAAATAAATTATTCAGAATATGGAATAACAGGGTTGAATACAACAAAGAAATTTGAAGGGTGAAAATAATTACTAGATAATAAACTCGATTACATTCAGAATTATTTACTTTATTTCTAATATTTTTTAATGGATAGCACACAATCTGATTTGATAGGTTCGATAACTCGCGACATATTAACTTCGAATGTGTTTTATTCATAAATAATTTCACTCCTAAATAATTGATGCGTTTCGTAAAAGCACTATTAAGCATTTAAAGTTGAAGGTTAATTGCGTTTTGATTTAAATCTGATTTATAAGGGCGTTACATACGCATTAAAACGGAGTTTTGTTTTGCTAGATTCTATGTTTAGTAATTATACTAATTTGTGAAACTTACACCTAGTCTATTATTTATTATTATAATTTATAATGTTTCAGTGCCTACAGCTGAATCTTTAAAATTTATAAATTATACGATTTTGTAATATACGAATAATATTAGTTGTTTAATTTATAAAAAATTAAATAATCAACTAATTTAGATAGAGCAAGTCCACACAAGATTACACAATTCAAGGAATTTCAATAAAACCTGTTTGTGTGATGTACTAGGCCAGGGGTGGCGAACCTTTTTCCGTTCGAGTGCCAGCTGACGTGCTAGTTACCGTGTTAGCCTGAATATAACACGTCTTATATTTTACAACTTGATGTTGCACAAAAGTAGATTAAGAAACTTAAAAATTTCTTTTAGAAAAGTTAAGTTTAAGAAGTTCGCGTGCCAATACAATTTTTCCAGGTGGCCACGTGTTCACCACTCTACTAGTTAATGAACCTCATTACTCTTTGATAATTCTCATTTGTAGACTCTTTAAAATCTAGAATATTGTTGCAAGCTGTGCAAATTCCAAACAAAACTGAAATTTTTGAATTTGAACTTTGACTCAGAATGCTTTTCAAATCGACCCAGAATTTGTAAAATTGTTTCTAATAAAACTTGTTGATCCTTCAATTTCGTACAAGAATCCTAAGAAAAATGTTCATAATTTTTCATCAGATTTCCGCGAAACAACAAGAGCTAAAATTCTGTAAATCTGAAACAACTTGCAATAGGAAAAAGTTTGCACTTTGACAATCGATTGCTATTTAACTGTCGTGAATTTTCCAAAAAAAATTGTGGGAAATTCAACTTTCTTTGAGAATCCTTAAATCATAAAATTGAAAGAATTTTGTGAAAACATTGACTTTGAATTCTGCGAATGTTTAAAAATCAGTGGCGATTTTCAAAAATTGTTTCAGATAGTCTTGCCGGTCTAGTCTTGTTTGTTTAGTTTTCGGAATAGGCTAGTGAAAAACAACTTACATATTCAAAATCAGGGGAAACACTTTCAGACACGCTTTGAAATTTTGAAAATCTTTGAAAATCCACTCGATCGGTAAATAACGACTTTATTAGGCATTTTCCGCGGAATTCACAAACTCGTAACATTTGAACGGCTAATCGCAGAAACTTATAGTTTACGCCAATCGATTCAGCGTCCCTAAATTAGTAGGAAAACACATAGTGGTCTGTTAGAAAAGTATTCGACCTTTTTTTTTATTTAGAAAACTTGATTAACTGGATTTGAATTAGGCGCGCTTGCATGAGCCAACCTTGAGCCTTCGTGCGCATGCGAGAATTTTTTTCCCGCCTGTAGATAGCGTCAGTTGCTGTCGAGCAGTTTTCGAGTGACGTAGTGGGTAGTGCTCTCGTCAGTTTTTCAATGCAAGTAAAATGACGGAACGACTGGAGCAGCGCTACTGCATCAAATTTTGCCAGAAACTGGGCGACAACCAGGTGGAAACCATTCGGAAGATTCAGACGGCTTTCGGTGACGATGCTATGGCATCACACAGATTAAGGAGTGGTACAACCGGTTTAAAGACGGTCGCACATCGGTGGAAAGCGAGCCACGCTCTTGTCGATCACCAAGATGCCGAAGTGACCATGTCATTGCCAAAGTGAACTGTGGTGATGCGGGACGGTCGTGTGACTATCCGAGAAATTGCAACTGAAGTTGTGGCCATCAGGAAATTGGTGACTCCATCACGACAATGCTCCAGCACATTCCTCGCACTTGGTTTACAATTTTTTGGAAAAAAACCAGACTCCTCTGGTTTGACAGGCCCCTTACTCTCCTGATAAGCCCCCCTGCTACTTCTGGCTATTCCCCAAAGTCAAGAGGCCATTGAAAGGAACGCGATTTCAGATAAGAGAGGACATTATGATAGCCGAGCTAAAGTTGATTCCAAAAGAGGCTTTTTCGGAACACTTCCTACAATGACGGCACAGCTGGAAGAAGTGTCTCGAGTCCCAAGGAGACTACTTTGAGGGTGATTAGGTTTCCAACGCTCCAGGTATGCCAGTTTTTTTTACCGGCTAAAGGTCGGATACTTTTCTAACAGACCACGTAATATGTTCCTAGGAAGTTACCGCAACTAAGAAATCACCGCATTTATACATTTTAAATCACCGCTTGGTCAATTTTCCACCGATTTCGACTTTGAACTCAAAAGATGCGTGAGGAATCGGGCTACATTATTCTGCAGGTAAAAGTTGCAATAAATGAGTCGAGGCAAAAAAAGGCAAAATAAATTAGCCATATCTCCTGCATTTTGTGCATTTGAACGAAATAAACCGGAAAATCGTATTCAGCGCATCCACTTCCTTCGGACGAACCCAAAAAAGGCCCTAAAATTTTCAAAAAATATCGCGAAAAAAATCCATGGGTTTAAAAAAAGTGCCTTTTCGGTTTTTTGCCAATTTCTCTGAAACTACAAATCCTAATGACATAATTTTCGGCACACAGAAACTAGACGATAAGACGAGCAAATCCATGTATAAATTATTTGGAAAGATTCAAGTTTTCATGGCAATATTCTGAATTCAAATTTTGCAGAATTTCGACTTCATAAATGTATATCTCGAGAACGGTTGCAGCAAATTAAAAATCGATTACGGCATCGTTTTCAATAGGTCATTTTCATACGGGTATACCTAGATTTTTAAATGTTCTTATTTTGAAATGCTCACGTGCCAGGTAACTTTTACCATGAATGTAAATTTCTTATAATGAAAATCAGTTACCCCATTAGCCTGAATATAACACGTCTTATATTTTACACCTTGATGTTGCACAAAAGTAGATAGAGAAACTGAAAAATTTCTTTTCTAAAAGTAGAAGTTAGGAAGTTTGTTAGGCACACGCAAGAAATAGTTCGCGAGCAAATTCAATTTTCTTAAGTAGTCAGCTATGACACGCGTGCCATAGGTTCGCCACCACTGTACTAGACGATTGGGCCTACACTCTTCTAAGTTAATAGTTCTCCTCGCTCTCTTCTAAGCAAATAATAATAATAATAATAGTTTTACTTCATGAAGTCATTTGATTTGAACGTTTGTTTAGTCGCACGCTTACGTTTACGATTTAGAAAGCCGGGGCTTTGTAATTATTTTTTTTTGTAATAAATTCGTAATAATGTGCACTTTATTGCGATAAATTGATCAGGAACATTCGTAAACGAGATTACGAAAATTTGCTTGATTTCATTATTATTCCAAAATCTCGTCCAATTACACCAAGAAAAACAACTCACAAATCCATTCATTAGTCTATAGACCACACGTAATAGTAGACTAGCACTATTACTACCGACGATTTATGTATACCTATACATACCGCAACCGGTCAAATGACCTTTATTTGAAATAATAATATTGCAAGTTTTTCTTGAAGATGAAACACTGCTTCAATTTGTTGCTGTTTCTGGTTAATCTGCATATGTATCTGCAGATAGTCTGTGGCAAGTTCTTCTGCTAGTTGAAATAAAAATTGCTGCCTAGATAGTTTCTCTCCAATTGTCTCATTATACAAAATCCATGCAAAGTGAGTTGCTGTTGCACGGTTTGACTCTATCAAGCAAAAAATACGACTCGAGTAATGTTTTAGAAGGCAAATCTTGTAATAAATAGTTATTTTGAGGTTATCACACGACTACATGCATTTTGTGGGAAGCGTATCCCCTGGCTGCGTTCGCGCATACTAAATGGCGCATACTAAAAATACTAAATGAGGTCAAATGACAGGTGGCGGTAGACAAGTACAATTACATACATTCCTTGGCAAATGGCAAACAAAATAAGGTGTGAATATCGACAAGTTGTTTACACGTATATTTAAGGAAAAGTCGTGAATTGATTTGACGATACAATGAAGCTGATTACATTATGTTTTAAAAAGTAAAATTTAAAAACGGTGATTTGATCGGTCGTGGTAGTAATAATGTTAAATAAGTTTTGAGACTCAACCAAGTTGGACCAGACTGGACGACTTTTAGAGAGCATTAGACAAAGCTAAATAAAGTTATATGTTTAAAAAAGACTAAAAAAAGTTGCATACATCAAGTTTTTTGTACATTTCTGATCTACTAGAATATGTTTTCAGTGAGTACCAAATATGGCAAAATCCTATGTAAAATCGGCTTTAAAACTTTTGCTCAGAAACAAAACCGGCAATCTCCGTGACACTTTCAGCATCAAAGACGGAAATCTCCATTTTGGCCAATCAGAGATGGTGGTGGAGTTCACGTGATTACCAATTCTAAACGTGCGTTATGTTTCGTGTTAAAAACCTTGTTTATGCTTAATTTAGGGAACAATATGGAATTGAATGCTGCAATGGAAGTGTTTGTGTCTCCGGTTAAGCCGAATAGGGTTCGAATAAGAATTCGAGATCCAACGACATGGAAAAGTAATGTGCGTAAAAGTGCCAGGTAAATTATTTATCTTGTAGTGAATACTTTCATACAATGGCCATGATGTGTATAGTAAACTAAAAAATATTTAATGTTTTACATTATAGATACTCTTCAAAACAATTACCAGAATATCCAACCTGCGGCCATAATACAAAATCATATCAATGTGCATCGTTGACTATGAAAGAAATTAAAGAATTTCATACCGCATTTTATGCAACAAAAGATAAACTTTTGCAAGATGCGTTTATTTTAAAGAATTGCACGGTTGAGGTGTGCAAACGTCGTCGTCCCAAAAATGAGGAACACAAGGCAAACGCTACTGTAAAAAAAAACTGTAAAAAGCTAAACTGTAAAATGCTTTGTAAGAAATTATTTAAAAGAGAACGTTCTGTTTGGTAGATTCCATGAATTGCGCCAAAAGTTCTATAACTACTGCTTACATTATTCAGAAGAATGGAGCACATTACAATGATATTGAACACTTCTAATGGATAAACGTTAAGCGCACAACATCAATGGATGACGAAAGAAATACTACAACTTATGGAAGAAAGACGGAAAAACAAAAGCGATCACACAAAATACATCGACTTAATAGAAAAATCAAAAGAAAGATTCGAGAAGCGATACGTGAGTACCTAGCTGACAAATGCCAAGAAATTGAAAGATTACAAAACCATACGACAATTTCAATCTCCACAGAAAAGTAAAAGAACTAACGGGAACTAAGAGAAGAATTGCACCTTTAATTATAAAAACAAGGGAAAATAGTAAGGGAAAATTATAACGGACCACGTACAAAAGCTACTAAGGTGGAAAGAACACATAGAAGAACTCTTCATGGATACCAGTGACCCCTAAGTACCGCCCGACAAGATGTAACTAGCACTCCAATCCCGAAAGAGGAAGTACAACACGCCATAAAGAACATGTAAGGTGGTAAAGCGGTTGGCCCTGATGAAGTACCAAGAGAACTGGTAAAACTCGTGAAAAACGAACAAATCGATGTCATTACGAACGTATACAATACAATATATGAAACAGGAATATATCCTATTTGCCAGTCGTCGTTTTTAAATATATTAATTATTACAAAACATCGCTTGTCACACGTCATGAAACATTTTGCGAGTACCGGCCAAGCACCAACTGAAAAAAGAAGGGGGACAGAAAAACTCCTAAATTCGAAATGAAACAAGCGGCTGTTCAAAAGTTTATTAACAATTTTAAGTGCATTGAATCTCATTACTGCCGTTCATATACCAAGAGATCATACCTTCCTTCAGATTTATCTATCCAAAAAATGTATAAAATGTATGATGCGCAGCAGTCTCCTCCAGAGGAAAAAGTAAAGCTGTCGTGTTTTAGAACAATTTTTAACACATAGTACAATTTGAGTTTTACAACACCTCGCACTTATGTGTGCTCTACTTGTCTACAACTTACAGAAAAAATAAAACGCTGTGCAGAATAAGATGAAAAGAAGAAGTTATCAACCGATAAAAAAATTCACAAACTAAGGGCAGATGCTTTTTTTTAAACTATTAAGAGAAGATAGAGATGACTTGGTGACAATATAGTTTGACTGCCAAAACAACTTGGTTTTTCCAAAAGTACCAGATCGAAGTGCCTACTACTCAAGGCAGTTGTACTCGTACAACTTTACAATTGTACAGGGTATATCAAAATCTAAACTTGGCAAAGAAAATGCTTTCTCCTATTACTGGACAGAAAATGAATATGGTAAATGTTCTAATGAGATAGCATCCGCTGTGTTTGATAGGCTTAACAAAATAGATTTCAGAAGTAACCAAAATATTACTGTTAGGTCAATGGCAGATGGATGCCGCGGCCAAAACAAGAATAGTGTTCTTATTGGAATGTGTTGTAAGTGGTTGGCAGCTGATGCTCCATTGAATGTTGACAAGTTGGAAGTTGTCTTCCCAGTAGTAGGCCACTCCTTTTTATCTGCTGATATGGTGTTTGGCCACATTGAGAAAAAGATAAAAAAACTTGAAGTAATAACACAACCTGAAAAATATTTGGCTAACTATTTCCAAAAATTGAAACAGTTACACATTTGGGTAAGGAATGCATTGTTTATGATTGGAAAAGAAGTGTTAAAGATGTTTTAAAACTCCTGGAAACATGGCACTTTCAATTTTAAGAAACCAAACGATTTTATCTTAAGAGGTGTCGGACTGGTAATATTCTAGTAAGAGGTGAACTGGGCGAAATTAGGAAGAACTCCAATTTTATGATGATATTATTCCTGCCGAAATGCCAAGAAATCAAAATGACAATCCAGATGAATTGTTAGAAACCCAAGAACTCCACAATAAAGATGATGTTAATTGCGAATTTATTCCAGAAATTCCAATGGTTTTAATATAAACAGGATTTTGTTTAATCACTATTTTCTGTATTGTTAATTTACAAGTTTCTATTATTTTTCATTTTTATTCAATGTAAATGTTTTGAATAAAGTTTTGGTTTTGCATTGACGTCGCATTTTATTGCTTATTTTATCGCAACTTTATCCATTTCAGTAACAAAATCGGCAATCTCCTACTTTTGGAAACAAAAGCGGCAATGTCCATATTTAATTATTTAATTTTGAAAAATACTTAGTTTAATTCTAATTTTAGGTATAATTATAATTATAAAACCCAATACGAGTTTTAGGTAATAATTTAGGTAAGTTTTAGGTAATAATAATTATAATTCATTATTGCTTCGATATTAACTTAATATAAACATAGCATAATATAAACTCCTTCCCTTTAATACCAATAATAAAGTCATAGCAGTTTTTCCTTAATATTTCGAAACTATGAAAGTGGGAGATTGCCGGTTTTGATTCTAGGCCCCTCAAATATATTGAATAAGCAAAATAAATCAACGCAGAGAAAATCACTGGAAATCAATAGCCTAATGGTCTAATAATCTAATGATAAATTAATCATTAGACTACTTTTTTTCTATTGAAAACTTTATACATTTTCTAGAATTGGTATTAAATATTTATTTATTACGCATTAGCTTGAATGTAAATAAATATATTTATAAATTAATAAATAGGTTGATCTTCCCAACGCACTAAGTTTCATTCTTGTGATAAAAGCACTTTCGATATTAAATGCAGCTTTAAGATGGCAATCAAATGCATTTTTAATGAACGAAAAAATCGTTGATGCCTTCAATCTCATGCCAAATAACAAAGTCTTTACACTTCAGCTATTTGCAAGAAATATCTTTATCAGAGAGCAATAGAATTGTGTGAAATTGCTTAAAACCAATTAAGTCTTGTCTGATCTATACATTTTCTAATTACGATAAGTTTTGCCTGTCTAGTGTTCCTTATACATTGGTAATGGCCGAATCTTGACTGTTTGGTATTGTTTGTCTACTCTTGTCCATCTGTTATCTATAAAGTGTCATTATTGTCTCATTTGCTTCATTATGTTTGTCTATTACCTGGTCTTGTATAACTAATCGTGTTTAACTAGTTTTTTCTGTTTACATTTGTATATCTAGATATGCCACTAAAGGCTTGTTTTAGTAGAATTATCTCCCTGGTCTTGTTTATTATTCTTGAACTTAATCTTAAAGCAGAACAAGAAAGAGCGCACTTAGGTGTTGGAATTTTGCTGCACGATAAATACACCCAGAGCATCGAAGACATCGAATGCATCAACGACAGAATATTAAAAATCTCCCAAAAATGAGCAATACCACAACACACTTGATAAGCACTATGCCCCAGACATGTCTCAGCCCACAGCAGAAACTGAAAACTTCTATAAGCAACTACAAAACGTCATAGACAAAATAAATACTAAACGCGAAATTATCATACTCGGAGAACTTAATGCACGGATCGGCAACGATGACATACCAGGTATAAAGCAAAAGTATAACGAAGCCATAATTAATGAAAACGGCGGAACACTAAGATACTTCTGCGCTGGCATTAAATGCTACTTCCCACATAAAGACCAGCACAAATACACCTTCGATAACAATCGAGGCCAGCGATCCATGAAAGACTTCATACTCACAAATCGAGTGATAACACCCTCACAATTACTCGACGTCAGAGCCCTAACATCCGCTAACCTGGCAACTGACCACAATCTTGTTTTATGCAAGATACTACTAAAACGTCCGCAACAAAAGAATAAACCCGTCACAGCTGTGTGTGCTGTGAATGCTACATGAGTAAACGTCCCACCAATGTTAATTTATCCACGACAGAGACATTCATCAGCTTTAGAAGCAGATGGCCCTCAAGGAGCAGTTTATCGGTGCTTAAAAAAATGGGTGGATCAATGAAGATCTCTTTGTAGATTGGCTGAAACATTTTGGCGATTTCAAACCAAAACTTCAAAAAAAACCAAACCTTCAGAAAATAAGCCCATGTTGCTTGTTCTTGACAATCATTCCAGTCACATCTCTTTCAGAGGTTACGAATTTTGCAAAAGCTACAATATGTTGTGATGTTATCAATGCCACCACATAGCTCGCATAGAATGCAGCCTCTGGATGTTTCCATCTATGGTCCCCTTAAAGCAGCGTATAAACAAGAATGCAACCTTTTTATGAAGAATCATTTGGGAAAAAAAATCACACACAACGATCTTACTTCACTGTTCAGGAAAGCTTTTCAAAAAATAGCAACCATCCCAAAGGCTGAAGCAGGTTTTGTTGCTGCAGGAATATATCCTTTAAACCCAGACGTGTTTACAGACGAAGATTTTGTGGCTGCTGACTTTTTAAACAGCAACGAAGTGGTAGCTTCGGCAGAAGAAATAAGAGGCAGTAATAGTAAGACCACAGATAACCAAATAATATTAGGTAAACCTAGTGATCCACTAACTCATTTCCAGACAGGCTCACCTCAATCGCCATCATTTCTTGTTGATGTAATTGAACCAGCCCAGATAAATAATGCACGAACGATTTCCGAACTCGAGCAATGGACTAATTTTTATAACAACCCCATTCCTTCAACTTCAAGTCTTCATAAAACTACCACTGCTAAGGATAAGGAACTCCCAATAAAGTAGCTCTGGTTGAGAAAGAAACAAAATCGATTATTGTGAAAAAGACTAAAAGGAGAGTGCTTCAAGATATAACCAAGAAAAATGATAGTACGTCAAACTCAGAAATAGAAATGACAGACCTGCGTGAAGATAAAGATACTGACACTGATGAGAACTTCGAAAGTAAATGTATAATCTGCGATGATTATGGACAAAATAACGAGATGTGGCGTAGGTGCGTGATGTGTGGTCTCTTGGCTCACCCTCAGTGCTCAGGGTAAGATTCTCCTGAGGGTTATATCTGCGACTTATGCCTCAACAAAGCCTGACCGGCATTACCAACCTAGTGACTGGTATTACCTGCCATGGTGTCTAATACCGGTCAAAGTCGTTTATTTTTTAAATATTGATTATGCCAAATTTGTTCAACTTATTGCTCTCAATGATTGTGATTTTGTTAGAAGAATAGTTAAAGTTTAAGTAGCAAAAAGATTAATAAAGAAATATTGACTATTATCTGATTTGTGATTATTTCTCCTCAACCCAAATAACCCTACTGTTCCTTATAAGGAACACTTTATTTTACTTACTTTGGGTACCATTTCAGGTTTATTTGGGTTAAGTGACCGGTAATACCCATTCTTACCCTAATACAGCTAGATATTATATGAAGAAAGATAATCTTATCAAGTTAACGCGACAAACAGCCTGTTGTATATCCACAACTATTTTATTTCTTTACGTGTATCTTTAAATATCTACAAGTCAACCTATCCACTGTTATATTTTTAGCACATTTCTTCAACTAATACCGTTTAGTTTTGTGTATAGAATAAAAAAAATGTGCATTTTTACTTTAGGAATTGTCTAGACAAGATTGTAACAGTTGAGCTGAAATATTTAGTATTGGTGCAGTTGCACATATATTTGCAACAAAACAGTTGTCTAGAGCACAAAACTCCTCTATGAGATTAGGATTGCTAACAAATTCAAAGAGGTATATTTAAAACCAGAATGGAGAGTAGAAGAGAGCTGGCAAATATTGATAAATGCATCAAAAAAGCAGCCGAAGAAGCGATTGGAAAGCGTAAAATTTATATGAACACGACAAACCACACCAAACCGTGGTTATGTCAAGACGTAAAAGAACTCTCTGAATTAAAACCGAAATGCTACCTAACATACAAAAGTGCACCGTCGGAAAAAAACTCACGCAAAATATCCAAGAAAGAAACAGAGTAAACGCAAGAATAAAATCAATCAAAAGAGAACATCGGGCTAAATTCATTAGCGACAGGTACCTGTATGGCGCAGAGAGGAAAGTATGGAAAATGCTTCGGAACAGAAAAAAAGTAGTTAGCCAGTTCGTGCAGACCAAAGGAGTGTCAATAGAGACATGGCAACAGCATTTTAAAGTGCTCTACGATGCTGAAGAAACGCTGAAAATAAACGAATACGAAACAGATATAAGTGCTACTCCAGTCATTGCGAAATATAAAGAGATAGAAGCAAAACTAAAGAAATTAAAAAACAAAAATCACCCGGGCGGAACGGCATCCCCAACGAGCTGCTAAAATATGGAGGCACCGAACTCGCAAGGAAACTATCGCAACTATTTAACAAAATCTTAAACGAAACGGAAACACCACTTGAATGGCATAATAGCATCACCATACCCATATTTAAGAATGGAATAAAAACGTGCCCACAAAACTATAGACGAATAACCCTATTAAATACAACAATGAAACTATTCACGAGTATCCTCAAGGATAAACTGGAAACGCAAATTAAGAATGCTGAAGAACAACAGGGCTTCACAAAGGAACGGTCAATAACAGACGCAGTATTCATAATAAAACAAATAAAAGAAGAAAAGGCTACAGAGTGAAGCATGCCAGCGTATATTTGCTTCACTGACCTAACAATAGCGTTTGACAGGGTTCCTTTGGGAGACATTCCACATATATTAATAGAAAACAAGGCACCGGCGAACGTAACAAAGATAATCCATAACCTCAATAACAATAACGTAACAAATGTTAAAGCAGGAAATAAATTCACTCAAAACATCCCAAAACCGGGAGGAATTAGATAGGGTGATAGCCTACTTGTCCCTTTTTGTTTAATCTTATCATGGATAAAATTATAAATAAAGTAACAGATCTTAACCTCAGATGCAGACTGGACAACAAACGAATTCGTATGGTGTATTACGCCGATGATGCAGCAATTAGTGCCGAATCAGAAAACGAACTACCGAGACAACTCTTCCAGTTCTTCGAAGTAAGCCGCCAACGCAATATAAACAACTCTATCAACATAACCAAATGTATGACAATCGCGAAAGATCCGCTCAGATGTAAGCCAGTGGTGGAGAACAATCCCATGGAACAAGTGATTCAATTCAGCTACCTGGGCATAGGCATATCAAGCACCCACGACCCAGTTAAAGACCTGAGGAGCCAGATCAACAAAGCATCCGCACTATCAGGATGCCTACGAGATATAGTCTGGGCAAACCCGTACATGCGCAAAGATAGCAAAATTAGAATCTACAATTAGACCGATTATAACGTACGGTACAGAAGCCCGCGAAGACACCAACAAGACAAAACATATGCTAAGGGTGGCCCAAATGATAACACTGAGAACAATAGTGGGGAAAATAAGAAAACAGAGTAAGAAACACAGATATCATAGAACTATGCGAAATACAAGACATTTTGAGATGGGGAAGAGAACGTAAGAGGTAGTGGACAACCTTGTAAGACGGATGGACGAGAACAGACTTCCGAAAATAGTCCTAGAAAACAACCCGCCCGGCTCAAGACCTCCCGCGAGATGACCTAAAAGATGGAGAGATAGTTGGAAATCTACCTCTCAGGAAAAGATGCAGAGGCGGCTCCAGAATTAACAGATCGACAGATCTCCAAGAAGTTGAAGAAGAAGAAGAACGTAATATGTGATCAATTGCCAAGTATGTCTAGTTTTGTTTGTCAGGCCTTGCACGTCTAGCATTATCTGTTTAAAATTATCTGTACAGCCTTGTTTATTCTTTGGTTGTCTTACTTGAACGGTGAAATCTCAAGGTTGTGATGCGTGAAGGCGATAGAAAACCCTGTATTAACTTTCTTAAATAGATTGTACATTGACCTGTATTAACTTTCCCCCTAGGGGATACTGTAAAATTTGGAAACACTGATAAACACTGATATATTTTTCTGATATATTTGATGTATTTGTAAGCAATACGGTAATTCGGAAGCTTTTGTTTATTAAGAATGCAAATCCAGATTTTGAATATTATTTCCATAACATTTAGAAACATGTTATTAACCATTGATCAATAAAATCTCAGTTAATCTTCTTTTATAGTCCATTGGCTCTAATGAATAAACGAAAATGATAAAGCTACTTTAAAATTCGAGTTTGTTTATAATAAACAAAAATATAGTGTCTTTCAATAAGAGGTTTCATATTCAATAGCCCGCCATTTTAACAGTTGTCATGAGTCAACCTGTTACTACTTGACAGATAACAAGTAAAAACTACGCCATTAATAAAAATGGAACGATATACGCGTCAACAACGCATTGAAATCATCATAGTTCACTACTAGAAAGTGTAATATTTTTTCTTATTTCGGATCGAGAGGTCACGATTTTTCCGCGGTGGTAGTTTATTTCAACTGACTGAGGGTTGGGTTGACGTTTGTGTTTGCGTCCCGCCAGCAGCGCGTTTTCTTGGTAAATTCATGGTTCAGAAAATGCGGAAAAAAATCGAAAATTCGAATCATCTTGCGACGGGACTTGCAGGTGAAAGTGCGGTAATTTGTTCCCACCGATTGGTGTTCTTCGTTGCAGCGTAAATGTCGTGGTAAGAAAATTTTGACCTACCCGAAATTTGAGGAATTTTGGAAAATTCCCCCTCACAGAACCGCAACCGGCGATGAAGCGAAATTTACAATCATTGCAGAAAAGAAATTTGCGAATTGCCGCTGTAAAAGTTGCTAAAGTTTAAATACGGATTAAATATGACGCGCGAAACGTGCAAACTTGGTTTCAGTATGACGTCCTCCAAGTAAGGATGACTGGAGGTTTCAGCTTTCGGGTGTAGCACCTTTGAATCACAGACCTATTAATAATTCACATTATGGTGGTGGATATGGAACTGGTTCTTTTCTAGAGATTGGCGTCCTGAGCACGATTATAGACGAGATTACGATAGAAGACTACAATTAACTGTGTCATAGACAAATTTCAGTGATGTGTAGAGTATTTTTGTTCTTTTGGACACCAGGACACCGTTTGGACACCAGGACACAAAGGACACCGTCCAAAAATTTCAGAAAAATTAGCAAGCACCTCTCAGCGAGGACACAAAATGCGAATTTCGTTTCTTTGCTAGTTGCGAACTTCTTGCAACTTTTAATAGCCTATGGCCCGGTCCGGTCTGTTCTCGATCTGCCAGTGTAGGACAGGAAATTGTGTCACTTGTACTTTTGTAGATCTTGAATGCGGATTGACATCCTACCGGTTTCATTTCATCGGTCATTGAGACCTCGTGGTTTTTTCGAATCGGTAAATCGGCACATCGTACGCAAGTGTAGAAGAAATTTCAAAATTCCACCTACTTCCGGTTAAGTAGCTGCAATCGTCCGGTTTTGCAAAAACATCTACTGCTCGGCCGTTTTTGCAAACAATCGCACGGCCTATTCGAAATCACAGAGAGAAAGAAACTTCAAAATTGGATCCGCAAAGATGAAGGCGTTCCGTTTAGCGGTCGGCTCGCAATAGAACGTCAAAGAAGATCGTTTTTTTTCGGTTTTTCGCAATTATCTCCATATTTTCAGCAAAGGCTAGAAAATTCGAGATGTGAGCTTCGTGCGAACAAAATCGCCGCTACCGATAGTGCCACTTACGTCGCGATCGGTAGAAATACGGCCGCTCGGCGGCCCAGAAACAGGAATTTCGTTTTCGCGCCGCCGCCTTTGGCGACACCGCAATATTTCAAGGATTTGTCAATAATCTGGAGTTTTCTAAACATTTTACTACTTTTGCCATTCAAAATTTCTTTCGAAAATCACTCAAAACGTACGTTTTCATTCTCCAAACCCGACTTGACTTATTTTTCCTAACCCCTCCCAGAAAGGCATACGATACTATTTTAATATATGAAATTTCTCGGTATTCTTCTTCTTCTTCAAGTAGCACTACAACCCTATGCGGGTCTTGGCTGCAAGCACAATTTGCCTGCAACGGCTTCCATTTAGCATTGCTTCCTGTTCATTTTCGATGCCCATCTTCCGAATATCCGATAGAACATTGCCTATCCATCTCATTCTAGGTCTTCCCGGTGGTATTCTGCTCGTCTGTGCCTCTTGCTACGCTATTTTCAGCATTCTGCCATCCGGTGCTCTACATATGTGTCCTGCCCATCTCAATATTTGTGGCTTTGCTTGTCTCACAATATCTCCCTGGTACAATTGTTCTAACTCCGGGTTTGTTATTCGATATTGCCCTGAACTCGGATCCTGGGTTGGTGCATATACTTTTCTAAGTATTTTTCGCTCCATCCTTCGCAGGGCGTCTTCATTTGCTTTAGTTAGAGTACACGCTTCACATCCGTATGTGTCTACCCGTCTTATAGTAGCGGTCACAGTTCACAAAACTAAAGCACTTTTGGGTCGTCGAGAAGCACCTTCTCGGCCAGCAATTTCAAAAGTGGTGGAAAAGTTTGAGCTGTTGGGACAAGTTAGTGATGAGAAGAACCGAGCTCGAACACGTTGCTCAAGTAGAACTGAGAATATTGCTGTAGTAGCCCATAGTGTTTAGGAAGGCCAAGGTTTGTCCTTTTCTCGTCGATCGCGATTTTTGGAATTCGGAATTCAACAAATGACACTACATCGTATTTTGCATAAAGACTTAAGTTTTTAAGGCCAGTTTATTTAAATGTTTAAGGCCAGTTAACATAAGAACTCGCGCCTACCCACCGTTTGGTGTTCCAGCTTCGTTGCAGCGTAAATATCGTGGTAAGAAAATTCCGATTTTGACGTAACCAGAAATTTGAGGAATTTTGGAAAATTCCCACTCACCAAACCGCAGTCGGCGAAGAATCGAAATTTACAATCGTTGCAGAAAAGAGTTGAAATTTGCGAATTGCCGCGGTAAAAGTTGCTAAAATTGAAAGACAGAATAAATATGACGTGCGAAAAATAAGCGATCATTCGCAGGGCTCTAGTGGGTGTGCAAGCGAAACGTTCAAACTTGGTTTCAGAATTTCGGCTGAAGCGCACCGTTCAAAAAGTTCTAAAAATTCCAATACCTCCCCGCTAGGGCTCAAAATGCGAATTTCGTTTATTGCAATAACTTTGCCAGTTGCGAACTTTGCAACTTTTAGTAGCCTATGACATGCCCAGCTCTATTCTCGATCTGCCATTGTAGGACAGGAAATTGTCATGTATACTTTTGTAGATCTTGAATACGGGTTGAAATCCTACCGGTTTCCTTTCATCGGCCATGGAGACCTCGCGGTTTCCGCGAATAGGCAAATCGGCACATAATTCGCAAGATACCGCCAACCTTCATCGAAAGGTGTAAATTTCTAAATTCCACCTACTTCCGGTCCGGCAGCCATTTTTTGCAAAAAGTCGCGCAGCCTCTTCGAAGCAGCCCGCAGAGAGGAAGAACCTACGACCGAATCCGCAAACACGAAGGCGTTCCGTTCAGCGGTCGGCTCATAATAGATCGTCAAAAATATCGTTCTTAGCGTTTTTTTTTTTTCGGTTTTTCGCAATTATATCGAAATTTTCAGCGAAAACTCGTAAATTCGAGATGCCGGCAAAAATCGGCGCTCTCGATAGTACCATTTACGTCGCGATCGGTCCAAATACGGCCGCTGGGCGGTCAAGAAACAGAAATATCGTTTTCGCGCCGCACCCCCGCCGCCACGTCAAACTGATCCGGAATTTCATCGAAAAATCATCTTGACCGATGAGGCCTATTTTTAGCTCAGAGGCTACGTTAACAAGCAGAATTGTCGCATTTAGGGCTCAGAAAACCCAAGAATTATTGATGAAAAGCCTCTCCATGCCTAACGTGTAACTGTTTGCTACGGTTTTTGGTCTGGCGGAGTCACTAGACCTTACTTTTTGAAAATGAGGCTGGAGCAACTGCTCCGGTGAATGGATTACATGGATTACTATCAAACCATGATTAATGGTTTTGTATGGCCGGAATTGGAAGATATTGATGTAAACGACGTTTATTTTCAACGGGACGACGCAATGTGCCACACAAGTAACGATACCATCGCTCTTTTGCATAAGAAGTTTCCCGACAGCGTGATTTCTCGAAGAAGCGATCACAATTGGTCACCGAGATCATGTGATTCAACACCAATAGCCTTTTTCCTTTTGGCTGTGTGAAAGATAAAGTCTATGCCAATGACCCACAATCAATCCAAGACCTCAAAGATAGAATTCGTGAAGTTATCGAGGACACACAGCCGCAAATGTGCGAATTGGTGAAAATGTCATGAAAAGAATATGATCCTGCAAGCGTAGCCGTGGCGGTATTTGGCTAATATTGTTTTCTAATATTAATGGCATACCCTCCTCTTTACAATTAAACAAACATCCGAGGGGATTTAGTTTAAAAATACTCGTCTTTTTTACATATCAAAATGAAACCTCTTATTGGAAGACCATTTATATTGGAAAATATTTTTTCTAAATTTGTTTACCTATTAAGTCGCGTTTGCATGTTATATATCTTTGCTTATTGTAAATTATCTTAGTTTAAAATGTTTTATAGTTACTTTAAATTTTGATACCTTGTTTTCACTTGGTAGTTCTGCAATAAAGTTCTTATTTTATTGTAGGTAATAAATTTGTTTGCCATAAAACGCCTCATATTGTCGTCAATATTTCCAATGTCGAACTACTTATTTTGTAGTTAAATTACATATTTTATTGCCCTGTCTTATTCCAAATTGTATCTTATATATTTCATCACCTTTTCAAACTTAATCTACAGGTATTACAGCTATTCAAATATTAAAAGAATAATTGAACTTGTTGTAGAAAAGGAGCATAAGTTCAAACAATCAACCGGTAATTTTATGTGATTAATATTTGTTGAGCTTAGAAGGGTTAGAAAACTGTTATTAGCTTAAACAGAGACAATACAACAGCGGCGACCCTACCGTTTCAAACAAAGTTTAGGTCGCACAATCGCAGATTCAAAGATGTTTCTAAACAATCAGAAACGCGGCAACAATTCCCAAGGCTTTAGTCCATTCAAAGCTAATGTGCAGTGTTCGTGGGTTCTGTTATCGTTTCCCTTTAAATTTGGGTCACGTGTATCCATATCCTGCAGGACGAACATCGCGCGTGCAGTCTGCAACAGCCCCGCTGTCCCCTAGCTACTACGACGATATTTCACCTGAACTATTTCAGATTGCATTCCCAAGTCCCAGAGACATAAATAAGTTGTATTCATATATTCTTAGGAAAGAAAACAAGAAGCGACGGGGTGTTTCTAAAAATGCACGAGTGGTATTTCAACTAAAAATTCGTTGTGTAATAAAAATTCTTTATGATAATACTTGAATATTAAGAAATAGTTTGCGAGATAAACATTTGTAACATACCTAAGAAAATTATTTCTACAATGTGGATAGATAGATTCTTTATTGTTAATGTCTTATCTTAATCTCTTGTTCTTAAAGTGGTAATCCCTGTGGCGGTTTAAGAATTAGTGCGATTTCCGATTGGAAAATATCGCGTTTTCCTTTTAGTAAAATTCTAGCGTTCCCTTAACTTCCGTGAAACTTAATCTCACACAACGAAGGCTTAACGCAAAAATGCTTCTCGAAAAATCCCCATTTGTATCCCGGAAATTAATCCAACGATCCCTAAATTTAATCACGAAAACGACACAAACTTAAAATAAACAAATTACACTAATAAGATACTCTTTTTATTTTTGTTGATGTTTGGTATAAATGGATGAGATTGCGGTATAAATCTTCAAACACAGAAAAAAATGGATGTAATATTTCTATTGAGAGCACAAATAAAGGGTTTTTCAATAAGAGGTTTCATTTTCAATAGCCCGCCATATTAACTGTTGCCATGAGTCAACCTGTAACTAGTTGCCAGATGACAAGTAAAAACTACGCCATTTATAAAAATTGAACGGTATTCGCTCCAACAACGCATTGCCATTATTAAAATTCATTACGAAAATGATAAAACTTTCGCAGTCATAGTTCGCAAAACTAAAGCAGAAAGTGGACGGAAAGTGGACGGATAGAATGCGGATCGTACAACGGCTGTTCAATTTACTATAAAAACTATCTACATCAATCCCTTAATAATCAATTCTATAGCTGACACAAGCTTGAATGATGTTCTGCTGGACCGGCTTCGCTGTTGCTTGGAGGTGTTTCTGTGATCGTAGATCTTCTGCAAACTTTAGTCTTGTTGGGGATTGTTGATTGCATATTTTACAGAAATCATTTAACTCTCTGTGACTCTACACCCAGTTTCAAATTCATACCCTAAATATCTAAACTCTTGCACCTAATCAATTTCATTCCCTAGCCATTAAGTTCAAACTCTCATCCAGACTAGTTGAAACAGGTTCTAACTTTCCCACGATTTCGTACTTGCACGTGTTCAATCAACACATTTAGTTCAAACTCTTAATATGCTTACTGGGATAAACAAAGCAATTCCAAGAATCTGGTAGCGTTTCTTATCTCACGATTCAGATACTCGCGTTCAAAGACTCATCCAGACAGGTTGAAACAGGAAAATGCTGACTCGGCGGTTTTAACTTTCCCACGATTCTGTACTTGCACGTATTCAATGACTCATCCAAATTTCTAAGGATACATCGAATAAGTTCAAACTCGTACCCAAATAAGTTGAAACACAAAACTGGCAGCGTTTCCCATCTCACGATTTAAATATGTCATACTCGCATTCGTTTACAGACAAGTTGAAACAGGAAAATGCTAGCTCGGCGGTTCTTACATTCCATTCTCGAGCGCGTTTACAAGTTCAAGTTCAAAACACTAAATTGATTATACTGCGTTTCTTATTGCTGTAGTTGTATTTAAATTATTGCAACGGGTGTAATTTTTAAACTGGACATGATTGTTTATATATTTTAACAAGGTTAACCGCCCGGCCCTATCTAAGCATAAACATTTTCTGTCGAAGAAGCTGTAATACATATTATTGGAAGCAATTTCCTTGACATACATTTAAGATCCGGAAGTTCAAATACTAAACTGATTACGTAAACTGAAACAATATATACCATTTCTCACTCAAAATTAAACCTAATAGCGAAAATACTTTTTTATTTATATCAGATATTTAAATAAAACGATCAAGGTCACAGGCAAGTTTAAGAAATTTCGCTTACACATAGGAAATTATTCAGATAAATATGACAGGATATATGTGATCTGTCTAGTCCTGTATGTTTAGTCTTGTCCGGTCTAAATTATATAATCTCAATTAAATCAACCCGTAATATGTCTGCAATCAATTTTGCATACATATCCGTTTCCCCGCTACCAACCCTGCAACTCATTTTAAATTTTACCGCTAGTCTATTCTTGTATGACAAGTCTGTCTCTCTAAACCCCATAATGCCTCATTTGAATCAACCCCTATCTGCAAATATGTCCACTCTCATTTTGAATTTTCCCGCTATCCGCCACGCTCGCTAATTACCGCGCCATCTACACATACACGCTCGGCTGCGTTCAGAACTACGGTTAGGTGGTGGGGTAGTTTTGCTCTATCCGGCTTATGGGGAATTATATGGATGCAGCAGGTGGCCCTTTTTTATGGTGGTTTGGGGGAAGCTCTGCCAGCCTGTGTGTGGGGCTCTCACCCACTAAACCCCTACTTCCACTTGGCTTACTATGCTCCACCCCGGTATCGCTTACGCATTCCTTCAGGATGGGCAGCCCGGACGACTAGTTAGTGTCGCCCTAGTTGTTAAGGGGAGAGTATGTTGCCCTCTTCTTCTTCCTTCTTTAATTTGTCTCTTGCTTGGTCTTTTTTCGTCATTATCTTCTCAAAGTGGTCTTTTATGTACTTCCAATTGTCTGCACTTTCTATCATTATTTTTATTACGTTCTCTTTTGTTATTGCCTTCCCTACTTGCTCTTCTACGTGATTTCTTTCTTCCTTCCATTCTTCACAAAGGAAGATGTGTTCCGGATCATCTTTCTCTTTACAATATATACATTCCTCTTCCATCTGAAATTTGATTTTTTGAAAGTATGTGCCGAAGCATCCGTGTCCTGTTCTTGTGTTAGATGGTAGCTTGTATTTCCATCCTTTCGTTTGTACTACTTTTCTATGTCCGTGATAAGCGTTCTGGTCCACAGTCCTTTGTCCGTTTCGTTCCATTTGTCTTGCCATTTTTAATAGTTCTTTCCCTTTCCAGCGATTTCTCCTCCTTACTTTTCCGGAACGACATTTCCCGTTCTGCTGCAAGTAGTTCGATGGGAATTATTCTTGCTATTACCCTTGCGGCCTCCAGCGATGTTGTTCGGTACGCTCTTGTCACTCTAATTGCCAGTTTTCTCTGTAGGCTGTCTAATTTCTTCTTATAAGTTCGTGTTTCCAGAGCTCCTCTCCAATTTTGCGCCCCATATAGGATTATTGATTCTACTACCGCAGCTAATATTCTCTTTTTGTTGGTTTCCACTTTCCACTTTCTTGGCATCAGTTTAATTAGTGCTTTGGTTGCTTTAGTGGCTTCCTTATAGATATAATTTATGTGAGGTCCAAAGCTTATTTTACCATCGAGGATTATACCCAGGTATTTAGTTTCTTTTTTGGACCTTATTTTTTCGCCCTTCACTTCTATGGAAAACTCACCATGTTTCTTTTTTTTCCAATGAGTAGCACTACTTCCGTTTTGTCTGTGCACAGCTCCAAGTCCACATTTTCCATCCAGTTTACCATCCGTCCAATGCATTCTTTTGTTTCTTCTTTTAGTTGTTTCTCGCTTTTGGCCGCGTCCGCGAAGGCCACTGTTGTTACGTTTCTCGGCATTTCTATTCTTAGTAGTGCGTCATATACGAGGTTCCACAGGATCGGTCCCAAGTCCGAACCCTGTGGTACTTCTGCAGTCATCTCATCTCATCCTGCGGTTCCAGTTCCACAGTACGGTACTTCAAGTAGTCTTGTATAATTCTTATAAGATAAGGCGGTATTCTCAGCAGGTGGTCTAGAACGAACTATCTTTCCCTACCGATAAGGCCCATTTTCACTTCGGAGGCTACGTTAAACTAAATTGTCTCATTCGGGGCTCTGAAAACCCAGGAAATATTGTCGAAAAGCCTCGCGGTCCTCAAGGTGTGACTGTTTGGTGCGGTTATTGCTCTAGCGGGGTCATAGGATTATACGTTTTCAAAAATGAGGCTAGAGCAAGTGTTACAATGAATTGCGCCTTAGAACAATGACTAATGATTTTGTATGGGCGAGTTTGGAAGATTGGAAGATATTGATATTCAACAACACGGCGCGGCGCCATGTGCCACAGAAGTAACGATGCCATCGCTCTTTTGTATGAAAAGGAATATGTATTGAGGTTATCAAGTGGGTGTCCAGTGGAGAGGTATATAAAACAACTATTTAGGCTTAACAACGTATATATTAACAAGACTAAGACCTTGTACGAGTACGTCTTGGCACTACGATGGGTGGGAGCAGATAGAGAAGTCTCGTCTGCGATAACCTGACTCGACTGTTATCTCTTAAAATACGATACCCTCTGGTGGAGGACAAACGAACAATAATAAGGTTACAGTACACTAGAAAAAGTTTCCGGGCCGTGTGTTTTCTCGAAGAGGCGATCACAATTGGCCACCGAGATCTTGTGATTTAACACATCTAAACTTTTTTCTTTGGGGCTAAATGAAAGATAAGCTATATGCCAATGGCCCACAATCGATTCAAGGCCTCAAAGATGGAATTCGTGAAGTTATCGAAGACATACAACCGCAAATGTACGAATTGGCGAAGGGAAAATTCATGAAAATAATATGGTACTGCAAGCGCAGCCGTGGCAGCCATTTGGCTTACATTGTTCTTTAAAATTAAATAAACATCCTATGATTTCGCTTAAAATACTGGTTTTCTTTTAACTATCAAAATTAAGCCTCTTATTGGAAGACCCTTGACTTAATTTTAATGGAATATACAATGGCAATTATAACAACAAGGAAACATTCATCATTTCATTTCAAAGTTCCAACAATTGTGGTGCAAAACAGGACTAGGACAGTTTATATATTATAAATAACTTAAACTGCGATTAAAATTAGAAATGACTATTACTACAGCGAGAGCCACTAGAACCAAGTAGTGCTCTGTTGGACCTGAATTTAGTAGGGTTTAGTCCGTAGCTGCGAATCGATCACCTTCGAGCAGCAGCGTGCCAAGAGGTATCAAATGACCATACTCACGCCTTCTCGCGGCGGCTCTGATGATGCTTAGTTGAGTCGGAACGACAGATAGCTCAGAACAGCAGAGCTATCTGGAAAGGAAAGTACACGCACACATACTGTACAATGGAGAAAGGCAACGAGAAACCATCTTCAAGATCATTCCCAAGAGAACCACATAATGACTACATTCAATTAAAATCAAATTACCGGAGTTTTAAACAGTTCCTCATTCGGATCTCTGGAAGGAACGGACTTGAATGAAGACACAAGAACAAACATACGAAACAAAATCAGAATAGGAACCAGGATCGTACGAAGCCGGAAAACTAATAAACCTAACCCAAGAAGCAAAAAGGCTTAACAGAGATATAGTAGGCATAGCCGAGACTTAGTGGCCCGACTCAGGAAAATGCACAACTTCTGGGTATTCCCTGTACTACTCGGGTAATCAAGAAGGAATTACAGGAAAGGAGTCGTATTTCTTATCTCTAAACCTCTCGAAAGGTGCGTCACCAATTTTACTCCCTACTCTGCCAGAACAGCATTCCTAAAAATCAATGCCAAGAACGTAAATCTCAGGTGTACACTCATTCAGGTATGCACTCCAGCGGCTGATGCAATAGCAGAATAAATATAAACGTTTCACTCTGAGATGTTGTTTTCCCGTGCCCAGGAACCATTTTCCGTTCTTAACGGCGGAGCTTGGTTAAACAAATTTGGTTTTTTAGCAGCCTTCCATAGCGAGTATTCGGTATCACTATGCGCTGTTAGACCTTCAAGGCAGCTACCAATTGAGTCTTCTTTAATTTTTTTGATTACTCTATTTAGCTGCTGTTCTGTTAGAATATTTTTATCTATTGGATCCCTAGTTTGTTGCCATACCCTTCTAGCTTTCCTCTTTTCCTTTATCAGTTCCCTGATTCCATTTGGTTAGTTATTTCCCACTGTTTTCCCGATGGAGGTTTTGGTATTATTCCATGCTGCTTTTTGTACGTCTTTCACAAAGTTTACTGCTTCAGTATCAAGGTGCTCTTTGGTTTTAATTTAACCTTTAATTAGATTTTACAAGTCAATTCTAAAACTTTTCCAGTCAGTTGTCTTGTTAGTCAGGGTAGCCTTTGCTTCTTTTCTAATGAATCTTTCACTTATGGTTAAAATTATTCCGGAGTGATCGGAATTCAGGTCAAAATTTTCTTCGATATTAGTGAAGTTGGGTGATATCTTGCTTGAGACAAAGAAGTCAAGCAGATCTGGGATTTTGTATCGATCCGTTGGTCAATATGTGGGCTTACCAGTCGAGTGGTAGTTGCATCCAAGTTCTCTTATAGCACTTCTTAGTTCTTTACCTTTGGTATTACTGAGCCAAGAACCCCAATCTGTATGTTTGGAATTATAGTCTCCTCCCACATAAATCTATATGTATGTTCTTCTAGTCATCTTTCTTTAAGTTGTACCTGGGTGGGATTGCCCCAACTAATAGCTTCTGTTCGGTTGTTTGAATGACTACCACTGTTAGCTGCAATACGTGTTGTGACTTGTAGTGTTTGATACTATTTTTGATTAGGATTGCGTTTTCTCCTTTAGCTTGATTTCGGGGATGAGTTGTGTGGTAGACTTGGTATCCCTGCAGTATTATGTGTGAATGGTTTGTCAAGTGTGTCTCTGAAATTAGACATATGTCTATGTTCTGTGTGTCCAGGAATACTTGAACTTGTTTTGTCTCTCTAGAAGCCCATTAGCATTCCAAGTCGCTATTCTTAGGTCTTGTTGATCCATTAGTTTATCTTGAAGCGGCTGCTCTATTGCCTATTTCTAATCCGTTCAATCTTTCCGAAAGAGATTTCATGTTTTTTCTTATGTAACAAATTTTAACATAAAATCTTGCATCATTTGTATCATCGTTTGTTGTTCGTTGTGACTTTGTGATGTTTGTGTATTATTTATATTTTCTGGTGCTGCTTGAGCAAATGTGTGTGTACTCAAACTTGTCATAAACATAGTAATGGGGGATTTTAACTCCAAGCTGGGAAATAAGAAATTTTAAGACCTTGTTGGCCCCTTTGGATTAGGGCTACGTAACGAAAGAGGAGACCGACTATTGCAATTCTGTCAAGAGCAAAATCTGAAAGTAAGCAACACATGGTTTCGACTACCAACCTGCAGACTGTAGACGTGGAAATCCCAAGCAGACCAACTGCATAATATAATCAGAAATCAAATAGACTTCATACTAATTAAAAAAAAGGGCTTGTTTCATGTATTACAAAGGCATTCACGTTCCCAGGAGCAGATGTCCGATCTGACCATACACTACTGCTGGCGTCGATCAAGATGAAACTATCAAAACCCAGCAGACCAACTAATAAGCGGAAGATGGATCCTGCTAAACTCAAACAGGAAAACATAATAGCGGCAGTAACGACAGAAATTAACAAGCAAATCGAGGACAATTTATCTAAAAATATAGAACAAGAGGATATAAGATATAAACCAAATATGGGGCCAAATGAGAGAGATTCTATTAAATAGCACAAAACACAAAGTTGGATATAAAACACAAGACCAAAAACAAACATGGATGACAGAGGAAATTCTTACATTCATGGAAAAAGGGCGAAAAGTTGAGAATCAGAGCAACAAATATAAGTGCATACAGAAATAGATACGGAAAAAGATTTGAACAGCGAAAACGAATGGCTGAACCATGAATGTAGAGAAATTGAACAACTAGAGCCTCTACGTGATGACCTAAACATCTGCATAAAAAACTAAAGGAGACAGCAGGAAGTAATACCTCCATGTTAGTAAGCCGACAAAACCAAATTGCAATAGATATACAATAGAAAAAAGACTTTTGGGAAGACTACATCAAGAAACTATTTGCAGACGACGAAAGACAACATAGGGCAATTGAGGAAGACAACAACTTAACAGGTCCTTCGATTAGCAAGAGTGAAATAGTAAAAGCTATACAAATTGCAAAATTTAATAAAACAACGGGACCACATGAAATACCCTCAGAAATCCTCAATATCCTGGTTGAGAAAGGTATCTCTGCTTCACGAAAAATCTTCCAATAAAATATACGATACGGGTAAATACCCCGTACAATGACTCCCATCAACGTTCATCCCTCTCCCGATAAGGAAAACTGCAAAAAAATGTGAAAAACATAGACCGACTAGCCTTATGAGCTACACCTTAAAACTGTTCCTAAAAATCATACATCAAAGACTCTACAGTAAATGTGAAGACACAATGAGGTGGACTCAATTTAGTTCTAGGCAAGGCTTGGGCACAAGGGAAGCAATAACTGCAATACAAGTCCACGTGCAAAACTGTTACGACCAGAGGAAAAATATATACTTACGTTTTGTAGACTATGAGAAGGCATTTGACCGCGTACAGCATCACAAGCTTATCAAAATCCTTAAAAACTCAGAACCAAACAGCACAAGTTAAAATTGACAACGAAGTAACCAAACCAATACTACTCTGTTAGAAAAGTATCCGACCTTATTTTTTATTTTGAAAACCTGATGGATTTTAATCAAGCGCGCATGCATGGCCCGACCTTGAACCTTCGTACGCATGCGTGATTTTTTTTCTGCCCGTAGATAGCGTCAGTTGCTGTCGAGCAGTGTTCGAGTGACGTAGTGTGTAGTGCTCTCGTCGGTTTTTCAATGCAAGTAAAATGACGGAACGAATGGAGCAGCACTACTGCATCAAATTTTACCTGAAACTGGGCGACAACCAGGTGGAAACCATTCGGAAGATTCAGACGGCTTTCGGTTACGAAGCTATGGGCATCACACAGATTAAGGAGTGGTACAACCGGTTTAAATACGGACGCACATCGGTGGAAATCGAGCCACGCTCTGGTCGGCCATCAACATGCCGAAATGACCATGTCATTGCCAAAGTGAACGCAGTGGTGATGCGGGACCTTCGTGTGACTATCCGAGAAATTGCGGAAGAGGTGGGCATCAGCACTTTTTCGGCGCATTCCATTGTGACCGAACAACAAGGCCATGAGCAACAGCAAGTTTGCGTAGAAGTCTCACAGGTCATGCTGGACTCCATAAACAGTGACCCCGACTTCATGAACACCATAATCACTGGTGACGAGTCCTGGGTGTACGGGTACGACCCGAAAACCAAATCCCAGTCGTCACAGTGGAAGCATTCCGCGTCACCAAGACCAAAGAAGGCCCGCCAAGTGTGCAGCAACGTCAATGTGATTCTGACTGCTTTCTTTGACCCCCGCGGAATATTACACCACGAGTACACACTACAGGGTCAAACAATCACCAAAGAGTACTATAGGGATGTCCTACGTCGCCTACGTGATGCTGTGCGGCCCAATCGACTGGAGTTGTGGTCATCAGGAAATTGGCGACTCTATCACGACAATGCTCCAGCACATTCTTCGCACTTGGTTCACATTTTTTTTGCGAAAAAACAGACTCCTCTGGTTCGACAGGCTCCGTACTCTCCTGATATGGCCCCCTGCGACTTCTGACTATTCTCCAAAGTCAAGGGGCCATTGAAAAGAACGCGATTTCAGACAAGAGAGGACATTATGGCTGCAACGACAGTCGAGCTTAAGTCGATTTCGAAAGAGGCTTTTTCGGAATGCTTCCAACAATGGCTGCACCGCTGGGAGAAGTGTGTGGAGTCCCAAGGAGACTATTTTGAGGGTGATTAGGTTACCAACGCTCCAGGTATGCCAGTTTTTCCGGTTAAAGGTCGTATACTTTTCTAACCGACCACGTACAGATCTGTAGAGGAGTTAGACAGGAGTGTATTCTATCGCCTCTCCTGTTTAACCTATACTCAGAGAAAATATTCCAAGAAGCACTTGGCAATATCGAAAAAGGCATCAAGGTTAACGGAAACTGGATAAAAGACATTCGATATGTGGACGATACAATACTAATAGCCGAAAGCATAGAAGATCTACAACAATTAGTTCATAGCGTAGCAATACATAGTAAATAAATGGAATTGAACATTAACACTAAGAAAACAAAGTTTATGGTAATTAGCAGAGTCCCAGACGCAACGAGGAATGACAAATTAACATTTGACGAGTTACCAATTGAGCGGTTGACCAAATTTTAACATCTGGGTACATGGCTAATTGAGAATTGGACATCAGACTCCGAAATAAAATGCAGAATTAAAAATGTACGTAGCGCAATTACGAAGTTAAAAAAGTCTACACCAACACTGACTTTGATATCAACCTCAAGCTGTGGCTCGTTAAATGTTATATATGGCCGGTTCTCCTTTACGGCTATGGAAGGGTAGACACTGAAAACAGCATCAATGAACAAACTTGAAGCTTTTGAGATGTGGCTGTACCGCAGAGTACTTAAGATCCCCTGGACAGCAAGAATCACAAACGCAGAAGTGCTCAGACGAATTAACAAAGACCGCGAAGTATTAATTACAATAAAAAGAAGGAAAATTGCGTACCAAGGTCACATAATGCGGAACCAAAAGTATCACATACTGCAATTAATCATTGATCGCAGAAATCATAGAAAAAGGGGAATAGGAAGGAAGAAGATGTCTTGTTTGCGGAGCAATGGACGGGACTTCAAACTGTAGAAATTTTGATCTACACAGCTAGGGATCGTGTAGAAATGGGACATGTGGTCGCATCCATTAATGGATATGCGCAGGATAAGAAGATGAAGAATGGAAGAAGATGTCTTGCTTGCGGTACATAAAGCAATGGACGGGACTCTGAACTGTAGAAAGTTTCATCCACACAGCTAGGGATCGTGTAGAAATAAGATATGTGGGCGAGAACGTACATTAATGGATATGCGCAGGACAAGAAGTAGCAGATTACTACAGCATTTCTTATTTAAATTATTACCTGCCCTATTTTGTAAATCTAGTAAATTTTCACATCTTATATATTAATCTGGCTAGTCTTGTAGGTCCAATTACGACTGGGTAAATAATTAGATATATTAGTTGTTTTTTAAGTGGATAATACACTTAGTAATTATTTATAATTTAATTGGTAAATGTTGTGGTGATATATTCCGTCGTCTGAATTAAATAGGGTGAACTGTAATATGTCTTAATTTAAATTCCTTACAAAGGACTTTAAGCTAAAAATGTAATTAACTGTTCATTATTTTGTTAATGCTCACGTGCAAAGTATATTTTATAGTACTATAATTTTGCATGAATTATATTTATTATAAGTCGCAGAATGGAAGCTTATTAAATAATTTAAGTTTTAATATAGTTTCAGAAACATAATTCATTTATTTTTAAATGTGAAACCTAATGATTTGTTTTAATTTTGTTTTATATTTTATATTGGTTTTATATATCAACCCGTTTAATTTTGAATTTTGTTACTATTTATAATACAATCAGTAAATGTGTCAGTTGGACTGTTTTAAGGCGAAGATTACTTATGCGATGGAAGAACTATAACTATAAGCAATATATAGAACTATAAGATATAAGAACTTCTATTTGAACAACTTTCGACTAATTTTGACACACTGAAACCGACGGTAAAAACTAGTAGTCTCCGTCAAGATTGTTTCAAACTGATTGAAACTAATAATCATTTGGGATAATCCTCCAATTTGAATCTGTGTATCAGGTTTTTTAAATCAAATTAAATATAAACAAGGTGGGCGGGCCATTGAAAACGAAACATCGATAGATTTTCGAATAGATAAAGATGGTTTCTCAAAAAACGCTCGGACACGTCAATCTTTTTGTGAGGGGGACCTTTTACACAAAAAATTGTAGCCAAATCACTTAACACCTTGGCGCTGGGACCACAACCCCTGAAATTTTAAATGGCACGGTGGGTGTGAGTTATATCTCATTTAAAAGCCCGTTTAGCCCTGAATACTAAATGGCTAACATTTTCTAAATCTATCGATTTGTTTTCGAGATTATTTAATTTCAAGTCCTAGTCAAGTTCCAAGTCCGACTCAATTATGACTTCATTATGCAGTGCCAAGTGTTCTGAACGCGTTTTTAGTTTATGCCGTTGAAAGAAAATGGTGATCGTTAATTAGAAAACCATTTGACTTTTCAGCAAGATGGTGTGCTACCACATTATACGCAGGCTGTTCGGGAGTTTCTGGACAGAGTTTTCTCGGGACAATGGAATGAACGAAGAGGTGGTATGGATTGGTCAACCCGCTTACCTGATTTAAGTCCTCTGTACTTTTTCTTGTGAGGTCATCTAAAGGGTAGAATTTATGTAAGAGGCCCAGAGTCTCTGAAAGAGTTACGTCGACGCATTATTGAAGAATGCCGTCAAATTACCACAGATCCTCCAAAATGTAAGAGAACGTTTCGAGTGGAAATTTAATTTTTGTATGGAATTTGGTGATGCATACTTGACTCTAACAAAAATTAGCACTTTAAAGCTTAATAATTCACAAACGGATCTCTTAATCGAAATATTATTGTCCGAAACCTGTAATATTTTTTTTCTATTTTGCGTCTCTAATGGACTATTAGCGGTGGTGTTCTAATTGTCAAGGTGTCAGATTTGGGAGTCGCAGGTCCCGGGTTCTAATTCTAGACATTGTGAAAAATAAGCCATCGTTCTCCTGTAGATGGCTCTGGCAAAATTATTAGAGTAAAATCTGCCTCGAAACCCCCCCCCCCCCCCACATAATTTATATGACTAAAAAGATGTTTCCATTGAAACTAATTTTGCATAAGTTTAAGTTACACTTAAACATATGCTTGTTTACAATTACCCCTGTTGTTTCCATTTACCCCTTTGATTGGGAGTAAACATTGTTTTTCCTAGTCCGACTCAATTATGCCTGCATTATGCAGTGCCAATTACGGGAGGTACGTTGTAATAATAATTTATTATCTTTGTTTCTTAACAACCTTGTTCACAATTACCTCAAAACATTGTTTTCAATTACCCCAACCCATAATTGAATGTCAGAATAGGCCATGTCAAATAAAAAAAAAGGTAATTTTTAGTATATCACTAACAGTTGTTGTTTTTTGAGATGATTGAATGCGGGGAAAGCTTAAATCCAAGATCCCGTCCAGGTCACAAAAGGCGTCATTGTTACGTGGCATGATGTCGAATGAGGAACGAAATAAAACTCGTGGTAGTCCACAATTCGTGACTTCAGTGACTTGATAATTTAAGGCAATCAAGTCCTGACTACTAGTACAAGGGATTTGTAGATCATTTGATGGTTGCACCATCGTCACCAACTTATCTTTTCTTCTTCTGTATTTTGCCAATTCAACCGGGTTAAACAGGCTCTCAGGAAATTTAGATGGATTTAAAGGAAAAACGCACTTTTAAAGCCACTCAATATGTTTGTCTTTTTCATCACCTTTGGCCAAAGTTGGCCCAACAACTCTACAAATTTCGATTACGACATTCGAATTATCGATTTACCCATCCGCTATTTCCAAAAATTAACCAGAATTTCGTCCAACATTGTCTTGACTGGCGCAAACACTGTTTTGTCTAGAGGCTGTAGTTGTAAATGGCTTGGAAATTTTAATATTTCTATTTTTGTTGCTATACCAGCTTCTATAATCCGAACACTGTTATGGCTACTATGCCCATCATACAACAAAACTGCAGTTTTACCTTCGAAACAATTATTTTTCCGTACTGCGTCAACATGTACAATTAACATTTTTGAAAACCAGTCAAAAAAATATAGGTTCTTCCATCCATCCATTTAACTCTGACATCCAGTGGGGTTGGACCGCTGCTCCTTTAATTATTATCAGTGGAGGCAAACATTCACACATGCTGAAATTCAAGCTAAAACGGTAGTCGATCCTCTTCAGGAACTGCTAGAAACTCTATTAATTGTAGGCGGTGACCCTTTTCTTCCCCGATACCTGTTAACCTAGTAGAGTCTTGTAAAAATCCACTTTCATCTGCATTTAAAATCAAACAGGCATGCTCATAACTATTGTCACTCGTAAGTTCCTTTTAATTTATCAAAAAAATCATATATGATGAGAGCATCTCTCGCAGTTTTTTTGGTTTTTTGCTTATGCTCTGGTTTTTTTTTTTGGCGACAAATTCGGATGCCTCCTCATGAAGCATTGATACCAGTCATCTCCAGGAAGGTCATATTTAAATATTGTTTGAAATTTATTCTCAATAATATATTCTTGCACAAGTCTTTTGAGTTCCATCAAAATTTATCACAGGGCCAGCCCATTTACGCTCTAGCCAAAAGACATTTAACAAGCTTTTCTTCTACATCGGATAGCAGAACAGCCATCCGCCCCATCTTTCTAATTTCTATTTTGCGTCCATTAATTCGATTAAAAATTACCGAAATAGGAACTCCATAATGTGTTTCTGCTTCCCTGTGGTTCATCTTTTTATTTGTCACATCGTGTACAGCACTACAAACTTTACAAACAATTATTACAAGTTTTCTACAGCAATTTAATACGAAAAAAAGTATATATATATATATATATATATATATATATATATATATATATATAAAATAAAAGAAAAACAAGTTTGTTTAACTTTACCTCAAAGTGTAAAATGTATGGGGTAATTGTAAACAGAGCAGCATAACTATAAAAAAATATATATGAAGTCCTTCATTATCTTCAAATATTCACAAACTATTATAATTTAAAGAAGTAGTTTTAAAACTTAGTTTTTATTAACAGTGGAAAAATAAATAAAAAACCTCCTTAGTATAAGATAAGAACACAAAAAAGTGAAAGCTTTCAATAAAGCAGGTGTTTAGTTTTCAAGATAGATAAGGAACGTACTGTACTACCAGTTACAAAAAAGATATCCTGATCCCCTGCCCAAATATAAAGTCTACAAGGGATGGTATACCAAAAACATAAAAGTAGAGGAATTTTCTAACAGATTTGAAGAGGAAATTGGAAAAACGAATGTACACCGGAAAGACTCATATTAAGCATACAAAAAACCTGCGATGCTATCCTCAGACCAAAAAAGAAACAGGGGAAAAGAAAACAGGTAAATTGGTGGAATGAGAACATTGCCAAACTTAGGGCTACTTGCATTTCAGCAAGGCGTACTTACCAGCGTAAGAGAAAAATAATGGGAGACAAAGATGCAGTATATAGAAACGCCTACGCTGCCGCAAAAAAAGAACTGCGAATAGAAATTAACAGGACAAAAAGAGACCACTGGCGGGAACTCTGCGACAAAATAGACGAAAATGTCTGGGGCGATGACTACGCAATTGTCACCAGGGAGCTAAAACTGAGGACTCCATTTAACTGACTCCATTTAACAATGGAGAAGGGACTGGAAGTTCTGGACAGCACACGAGCAACTGCCGTGGAAACTACCAGCAGTTAAAGAAATACCAGAATTCACAGCAGAAGAATTAAATAGGGCCAGCAAACGCCTAAAAAATGGTAGAGCGCCAGGACTAGATAATCTCCCACCAGAAGTCATAAAAATTGCATCAAATATGCATCCAGAAGTCGTCCTGAAAACTTTGAACAAAATTATGGCAGACGGCAAATTTCCAGAAAGTTGGAGGAAGGCAAAACTGGTACTACTTAGAAAAGGGAATAAACCCACAGACCTACCTACCTCATTCCGTCCAATATGTTTACTTGATGTAACAGGGAAACTGCTGGAACAGCTACTGCTCTCAAGACTAAAGGAAGAATTCAAAAAACGCAAAAATCTTTCAGATAGGCAGTATGGGTTTCGAGAGGGACGGTCTACAGTGGATGCTGTTTTGAGGGTCCTAGGAGCCAACAAAAAACTTTCAGCTGGCACACAGAGAACAAAGATGAGGGCGCTCATAGCATTAGATGGTTAAAATGCCTTCAATTCGGCAGCCTGGTGAAATATTATTACAGAGCTTCAAGAAAAAAAAAAATTCCCCGTACATCTTGCGCCTTATTGGCAGCTACCTGTCTAATAGAAAAATAATAATAGAAACAGGCGGAGAATCCGCAGAATGCTAGGTAACTAGTAGTGCGCCGCAGGGTTCCGTTATGGGCCCTCCGCTTTGGAACATCTTATATGATGGCGTACTAAGGCTAAGACAACCATACGGCATAGAAATTGTTGGCTTCGCTGATGACTTAGCCATTGTGGCAACCGGAAGGACAGAGAACGAGTTGATGGATAGGGCTAACATGGCCATCAAAATTGTGGGCAACTGGCTGGAGGACAAAAGGCTTAAATTGGCAGCGGAGAAAACAGAAGCTGCTCTCCTTACGGGCCATAGGAAGATAGGATCCATAAAATTTAAAGTGAAAGGAGAGACAATAATCCCTAAAGAATATATAAAATATCAGGCGATAACGATTGACAGGCAACTATCCTTCAAAGAGCACATCAAACATGTGACGACTATAGCTGCTAAAATAACCAAGGCCTTAGAAAAATTAATGCCCAAAGTAGGCGGTCTAAAAAGTAGCAAAAGAAGAATGCTTGCTGCCGTATTTCACTCTACCAACTTGTTTGGCGCTCCGGTATGGGTTAACGCCATAGAAAAACCTAGCATAAGAAAAATGCTAAATTCTGATTGCAATAAGAGTCTGCAGCGCGTATAGGACGATATCAAGAGATACTGTACTAGTGATAGCTGGTATCCCGCCAATAGAATATACCATCGAGGAAAGAGTGCTGCTTCATAAAGCAAAAACGACCTAACAGTAACAAACAAGAAGGAAAGAAGGAAAAACGCTAAGGCGCAAACGTTAAACGTTAAACGAAAAATGGCAACGAATGTGGAGCAATGCTAAATTCGAGTCGTGGACTAGGCTTCTTATCCCACAGATAGAACCATGGGCTACATGATAACACGGAGAGGTTAGCTATTATATAACCTAGGCACTCAGCGGCCATCGCTCTTTTAAAGAATTCACCTGCCACATCGGCAACACAGCAGACAATCTGTGCATATACTGTGGCTGCACAGATAGTGTCCAGCACACTATTTTTGAGTGCGATCGATGGGCCCCAGAGAGAGAAATATGGATAAACCAGACTCGATCCGAACTAAAAGTGACATCATTAGTTGATATAATGCTTAGATTGCCTAGATGGGCGTACTCCGATGAGATGTTACAAAACATAATCAGCGGTAAAGAGAAGGACGAAAGAACGAAACAAGCCATAGATAGAAATAAATTCTGAACGCTTAAACACTGATGTGAATGGGGGATGTAGGAATGGACAAGTACTTTAAGGCATATACAGCGACATCTTGAGGAAATGTTTATAGCGGTACCAAGATGCTCGTGATTCAGGGGGGCCACTTGACAAGTTAACGTCTATCGTGCTTGCTACGTCCCCACCCCAAAGGAAAAAAAGATAAGGAAGGCGGAAGAGAAGTTATTAGTTATTAGATACGTAGCAGATCATGGACAACACTGATTTGAGTTTGTAAGTACAATTCGATTCCGCCAGTGTACTCTACTGACCTTGATTCCAATTACCCCGATTTTCCAATTACGCGGCCTGGACACATATTTAATTCAAATTCTGTCCATCAATGGTACAATTATTAAAAGCATTGATATTGAAATTGGATGATTCTTGGGCAGTAACAATGATACAAGGGACATTATATATAGTGCTACTATTAGAGCGAGGCCACACGATGCGTTAACGGTGAGGTGCGGTACTCCACCGCAATTACTTCGAGCTATAGGATGCCACAGGGGCGGTGCGGCACCGCAGTCCAACGCTGTTTACCGCGGCAATTACTCAAACAACTTATTTTTAAAATCACCGTGTGTTTTATCCCATAATGCAGGTCTTTCTTGTACTAAAGAGATAAGGAAATCAATATCATTATTATTGGTACACATCATAAGAAAGATAAATATTAATATTTATAAAATAAATACGTTCGATACAATACTGCGTTGGCGGCACGATGCACTCCGGCGCTGGAGCGCATCACCCCTCCCAGCCTCGTCTCGCAAGTCACAACCGCGCCTACTATACGACGCCGCACGGCGGCCCAACGCACCGTGTGACATGGCCACACCATGACTTTGATGACCATGACTACACCATAATTTGTATGTAGAACTTAACAGAACTTAAAAGTATTTTTGAAGAAAAAAAGAAGGATAAGGCTCACTATGAGTTTTGGAAAGTAGTTGAAAGGACAAATTCCCTAACCTAATTGACTTTGCTCAGAAAGTCTTGTGTGTTTTTGCATATACATATGTGTGTGAATCTACATTCAGTAAGCTAAAGTTTATAAAAAAACAAGTACAGTTCCAGATTAACGAATTCAAACGTTGACAACATTTTGAGAATTTCAGTTTCTTCCCAACCTGCTAATGTAGATGCTATATTAGAGAGCTGTGAAAGATTTCGCCAATCAACTTCAAATAATTAACGAATTCTAAAAGTATGCCTGGAGCTAAGTAAAAGACATTTCATTACATCTGTATAGTAATATGTAAAATAGTTTTTTTATTTTTGTTCTTCTTCAGCAACTTGTCACTTCCGCTTAAAATCCGAATGGTAAGGTAATGCTTGTTCTCCTATATGGCATGGAGGCCTGGACATTGACAGAGGCGACGTAAAATTGGCTGGAGCTTTCGAGTTTTGGATATATAGACGCATCTGCCGCATATCATGGATCCATCATATCACAAATGAAGAAGTATTCCGACAAATCGGTAAAAATAAAGAAATGCTCAACATCATCAGTATCGTAATAAACTTAATTTTATAAGCATATTGTTTCTAAGTTATTTAACTCGTATAGTATTATATAGTATTGTAATAAAAAAACTTTTACTTTGATATTAATCTAAAATCTGCATATTTTATAGGGGAGAGTTTTGTTTGTTTAGACCCTGTATAGGTTCAGACATTTTTTCAATTTGCCTGTTATTATTGTCGCGTATTAATCTCAAGTTGTGGATATGAAAGGTTTGCAGTTTAACTAACAACATTCCCTGTATTTTGAAATACTCATCTTAACCATAAATTGAATACAGCAATTGATAATAAAAATGTTTGTTAATTTAAAACAAACTTTTTCCAGACCATTACATATGTAAATAAAATATTTATTAACACATTTAATATTCTGTATATCAATATTAAATCTGTATAACGAAATTTCATGAATATGAATATTAAAATAATATATTATAAATAAAAAATTTATTTTATAAACATTTGAATACAGATTGAAACATTCTCTGTTCATTTAAAATTAAAATTAGTCCTCGAGCCCAGTTCACAGAGCCGAAAAATAAAAAAAAACTCGAAACTTTTTAAACGGTATTATCGATAAAAAATCCTTAATCGCTTTCCTAAACTCTCCCTGAAAACTTTTCTTATTACATTTTCCCTCCAAACAAAACCAGAAACATATTACCGTACTTATATAATCCCTAAAAAAGGTACAAGGCTTTGCATGCTAAGAGGGCGATCCTAACCGCGCTCCTCTTTATTTTAAACGGACAAAAAATTTATCTCTTCCAAAAAAATTCATTACCTAAAAGTTCGTTTGCAAATATAAGACACATTTCTAATATTAGTATTTTCACAGAAAACAATCAAATATATAGTTAAAATTAGGTAAATTAAAATTCGAGTAAAATAATAATATTAAAAAGAAGACAATTACAACCCTGATAGTTAACAACTCGTTACCTTCCGGTGACCTAACCTAATCACTTGTGTGATAGACTGTATCAAACATGAAGTACAAACTTAATACCTCGGGTAATAGACAAGCCACAAGTAGGTAATCGTATTCTGGGGGACCTACACATTTATGTGACCCAGTCGGATCTAAACGAAATTTTAAAAGGAATATTACGTAAAAATAATTACGTAAAATCTATATAAACAATCAATATAAACTCCTTGATCAAGACCGGAAAGCTTAGGCATACACTTGAAGTACTGAACGACAAGAACATCAATATAGCAGCTCTCCAAGAGACTAGGTTTCCGGACGAAGAAGCGAATCTCAAGTATATAAACCTGGTAATAAAGTAATGGAAAATGCACTATTCCTTAGGATAATGACACGTGAATACCTTCATCAATAAAATACCAGATCGATCAGCATGTGAGTACTGCTTCCCATATCTCTGCAAGACCGAAACCTTCAAAAAGTCGTTAACAACTGCTGATTCCATTTCGCCTTTTAATACGGATGCTACAAAGAAAATATAATTCAACAATGATTTATGCGAGTTATTTGTTGCGTGTAATATTCCTTTTCATCAATTTAATAACGATATATGAGAAAGATTGCTTAAGAACTATTGTGCTTATCAGATAATTCCTGAAGGAATCCCTGATTGAAAAAAACTACCTGTCAACAATATACAAAGAAGTGCTAAGTGTAATAGGCACTAATCTTTCGAACAATTTAATATGGATCTCTAGATCCTCTCTCTCTGGTTGGATAATTATCCAAAGAGCCCTCCACTTCCCATTTGGTTGCCTGCAAGGTCCTAAAAAAAACAAATTATTCTATCGCCCTGTTCATATATGATTCCATAAAATCACTATTTTTCGGTTCTTCTATGAACGAGAGAATAAGTTTCTTTATTTCTGACGGTGCACCTTATATGGTGAAAGCTGGTCAAATTCTGAAAGTGTTTTACCCAAATTTGCTGCACATCACCTATATAGCCCACGGATTACATCGACTTGCGAAAGAGATCAGGAAAGACTTCGGGATTATCAATAAATTGATTTCCTACGAAGACATTGTTTTAAAAAGCAACATCACGCGTACAAAAATATGAGCGACTGCCAAACCTAGCACTACCCCCAGAACCAATATTAACGCGGTGGGGAACATGGTTGAAATCTGTATTGTTTTATGCTGACAATATTGAGGCCATAAAAGTAGTTGGTCAATTTGACAGTTCAGCAGCCATTCCAATTAATTTGAGGATCCTTTAATCAAACAAAATATTGCTCTAATTGTAACACATTTCGACAATATTCCCGACGCTCTTGTGAGACTAGAAACTAAAAACCTTCCTCTGTGCAAGTCCTTGGAAGTATTGGAAAAGTTGATTGAACGTCCTTCCGAGTCTATCGGAAAGACTATCGGAAAGATTATCGAAAAAGGTCGGTGAAAAATTAAATGCTGTTCTATATAAGAACCCGGGTCTTGAAGGAATAAAGAAAGTAAACCAAAAATTTATCAAAGGCACCAGCCAAACTCTGACTGAAAAGGTTTTTGTAGAAATGACGCCAAAGTTCTGTCCAGTAAGGTCAGAGAGAGTCTCTATAACGTCAGCATGACTTTTGTTTCTGTGGTGTCATCTGTCTGCTGTAAATTGTTTGTGTATTATTGTAATTGTTACTGTTTTACAATGAGCATAAATCCTGTTGTAGCGGCAAGAATTGTGGCGGCTCTAGAAGACGGCCGCGGTCAGCCCGAAACTGCGAGAAACGTTTGTGTAAGTCTCTCGAGTGTGGCGGCAGTACGAAGAGATTCGTCTGCTTACTCGAAGACCTGGTTCAGGCCGAGGCAAGATTACAACAGCTAGAAATGACCGCTTTCTCGTTTCTAGTGCTATGAGAAACCGTACGGTCACGGCAGTTTCCCTTCGAAATCATTTGCAAAGAGTGAGGTATGTAAACATAAATGAGGCAGTTAGGAGGCGACTTCATGCTGCTGGATTATCTTCTCGAACTAGAGCTACTGGACTACCGCATTCCCGTGCACACCGGATTGCGAGGTTGAATTTTGCACAAGACTACTTGGCTTGGACAATAGCGGATTGGAGTCGCGTATTGTTCTGATGAATCGCGATTCTATCTTACGGGCTCAGAGAGACATGTAAGAGTGTGGCGACAAGGCGTCGCGAACAAGGCGAGAGATATGCTTAAGCGTGTATTGCCGAGCAACTTTCAGTTGGTGGAGGATCAGTTATGGCATGGGGAACACCATCGACTAGTTACAAGCATTCTTGACTTCTCCTCACCAAACGATAGAACATTGGTGCTTTCCTCAGATGCAACAATAGGGGACACTCTATGATTAATTTCCACGCTCCTATGTCTCTAATCTCCAATGACTCTAACAGTAAAAACCCAGAAACGACAAACAAGTACTGGGACGCCCTTGAGGAAACCCTAGACAAATGCTCCAATCACCATATGACTATATTGTTAGGAGATTTCAATGCACAGATCGGTAGAGAATAGAAAAGCAGAACTTTTCTACAACTGTCAAGCATCTTCATGATGCCCATATAGCATGATGGGTGGATGAGTTCTTGGATGGGTTCTTGACTTTTCCTCACCAAACGATAAAACATCGGTGCTTTCCTTCAGATTCAAGAATAGGGGATATTCTATGACAAATTTCCACGCTCCTACCAATGACTCTAACAGGAAAAACCCAGAAACGACAAACAAAGTACTAGGATGCCCTTGAGGAAACCCTAGACGAAGTCTCAAATCACCATACGACTGTATTGTTAGAAGATTTCAATACACAGATCGGTAGAGAACAGAAACACCAGAGGATTGTAGGAACATCTCCTGCCCATAAGAGAACCATCACCAACGGGGAACGCTCAATCAGTGTCTGCACCAACTATGGATTACTTTTGATATCTACAACTTTCAAACACCTTCCCAAGAAGACCATGACATAGCGACGCCCAAATAGCATGATAGGTGAATTCCAAATCGACCACGTAGCAATCGACAAGCTACACCACATGGATATTATGAATGTTAAGGAGCCAACATTGACTTTTATCACTACCTGTCTCTGGTTAAGATGAACCTGAAACCACTAATAAAGACCATTGGTATGTTAGCAAGGAACACGAAGACTCCTAGGTTTGATATTACACAAACTTAAAGAAGACAGCACTAGTTACCAAGAGAGGCTGGGAGAGGGGGAGGAGGAGATTCATAATACCCTCAGGATTGATACGTCTACAAAATAGGATCCGCTTAGGGATGACATAACAGTAGCGACTCAGGAAACAATCTCCAATAGACCTAAAGGAAAAAAGCATCCGTGGTGGTCCAGCAAATATGATAAAGCTATAGAAGCCAGGCGACTAGCGTGAATCAAATGGAATTTATTAAAAACGTAGCTAATTTACAAGCCTTTATTGCACAAAGGAAAACTACGTCGAGCATCAAAAGGGGGACCAAGAGGAAGCACAACCAGGAACTGATTAAGCAAGCAGAGGAGGATTTTATAAGGAACAACTCTAGAGATCTATACAAAGGCCTCAAGCAGCAAACAACCCAATTCACCTCCCCTACCTTACACCTCCAGAGACCAGATGGATCTCTGTGTCTTAATGACAGAGGTTGTACCAAGCCCCTAGCTAACTACTTCAAAGGACACTTAAATGCAGAGGAACCTATTGAGTGTCTCCAAGTTACAAAACTAGCTAACCCTAATACTGAGTATATCGCTCCTCAAAACTATGAAGAAGTCAGAGAAATAAGTAAACTCCTCAAGAACAATAAAGCTACTGGGGAAGACGAGATAGTAGCAGAAATGCTAAAACATGCCGGAGAACACACCTTTAGGAGGATACATAAAGTAATTCTGGATATATGAAGTATTCGAGTGGAATTTGTATTTTTGTATGGAATTTGGTGGTGCATACTTGACTCGAAAAATTAGCACTATAAGGCTTAATATTTCACAAACGGATCTCTTAATCGAAATATTGTTTTCAAAAACCTGTAATATTTTTTTTCTATTTTGCGTCTGTAATAGACTCATAATAGCACTCATATGCGTGCGGTTATGGCTCTCCGAGTGCTGTTATGAGTTAAAGGTTGGCTCCTTTTTTCAAGGTTAGCTCTGAAATTTAGTGCTGTCAGTGTCAAATTTTCGGCCAGATAATTTTGAGGTTATGTGATGTGTGGATATCGCGAATACACAAATTTAATTAATTAATGGTAATAAACAATATTACACATAATTAATTCAAATTCTGTCCATCAATGGTACAATTATTAAAAACATTTATATTTGGATGTTGGATGATACTTGAGCAGTAACATTCACACCAGGGACATTATACATAGTGCTACTATTACTGTTGCTATCAAATTGCAACTGTGGGACGCTAGAAAAAAATCCAGGTAAGTTGATATTTGCTTGCTCAAACCTGGAATCTGGAAATAACTAGTGAGAGGCTCCCAGATGATTGTATGTCAGCCATTATCCATCCAATCCACAATAGGGGAAGCAAAAACAGATCCCAGTAACAACAGAGGAATATTACTCCTTGCTTTTACCTATAAGATATTTTCCAAGATTCTGGAACGGTCCCGAAACAGACGTCGCGAATGGAAAGATCATGTTGAATGGATGGACGACAACAGATTGCCGAAAATTGCAAGGGATGGTCTCCCAAGATCTAGGAGACCACCAGGACGTCCACCCATACGTTGGTATAACAGCTGGAATTCAGCATCCCAGCTACAACTCTAAGAAATTAGAGAACAAGGCTGATGCCTTACAAAAAGGGAAGAAGAAGAAGAACGCCATGTAAGAAGACAGGTTGATAAAGAGTTAGGAAAATATAAAGCAGGGTTCAGACCATCGAGGTATTGTATCGAGCAGATACACAATCTGAAAACCATCCTTCAATACAGCAATTCAAGAGCCAGGCAATAGGTTATCGACGACTCAGTTGACAGAATTACTATTTTTAAGAGATTAAGAGAACTAGGACTCAACGACAAGATTAATAGGCTTGTACAAGCCACCTGCACAACACCATAGCCAGAGTAAACTTTAGAGGACAACTCTCGGAGAGTTTCGCCATTAAAACAGGGGTGAGACAAGAAGACGGCATCTCATGCATATTATTTAATTGCGTTCTGGACCGTTAAGACCATTAGATTTTGCGTTAAAGACCATTAGAGAGTGGACGAGGATCATGCCAGAGAACACTGGATTACGGATAGGGATTAAAGCCGACAACCTAAGGATACCATGCCTAGCCTTTGCAGACGATCCGACTTTATTGGCAAATGACATACAGGAGGCTACTACTCAGCTCTAAACACTACACTCAATAGCGGCTAAAACAGGTCTTCTGATCATAGATGCCCCTAGAATGATGAGAGTTAGTGATAATATCTCCATCAAGAGAGTCAAAAGTGTAAAGTACCTTGGGGAATGGTTCTCAGAGGACCTCAGCAAAACAGTGAGGCTAAGGCCTGAGTGCCCGCTCAAACAGAGCGTGGAGCGGGGCGGCGCGTGCAGCGTGTATCTCAAACACATGGTCTTACTAGCAGGTGTCCTGAGTAAGGAGTAGTTGGTAAGTGAGCGGGGCGTTTGGGTTTGCGTCCAGCGTGGCGGGCAGCGTGGCGTGCACGCTCATTTCAAATCAGTTTGTGATTAGCGTACCTCTACAGCGTGCAGAAGGTCGTTTGATGACATTATTTCCCATATTCAGCCTAAACCAGAAATTTGGTTATCAAGTCATCCCCTCTTTAAAAATATCAAGCACAAAGCAAATTCTCCAAACTTTTTTCTTTGTTTCACAACAGCACTAGGACCATCCTTTGGTAATAGGTTCATTTTTAATAAAGAATTTTCCTCTAAAAACATGTCAAAAACGTCATAAGATGCCATGATGGTAAATCAACTTGACTACGGCAACGCTGTCTATGGAACTGATTTCTTGAGACTTCAGCTAGGCTAGGTCACTAAGATGAGTGGGCGACCGCCGCGCCGGATGCAGCTGCACGCTCATCACTGAGCCCAGACATTGGACGCCCATTGCCCTCTTTAACTGCACGCCCCGCTCCCCGCTCAACGCATTTTCACTCAGGCCGTAGCCTGACTCTTGAACACAGGAGACTTAAACTAGATAAGGCGTACGATGCCTGTAGAAAACTATATGCTTTAAAAAATTTGTCGATGAATGTCAAACTAAGACACTATAATGCAGTACCCTCAGTCCTCTATGCAGCAGAGTACCTATACTAAGAAGACTGTCTAACTAAGAAGACCCTATTAAGAGCCCTCGAGGTGCAGGAAAGAAAGATCTTGAGACGGATAGTAGAACCAAGAAATTCTACCAGATAGAATCCGATGGTATCAACCAAATCGTGAGCTATATAAACACCAACAAAATCTCATAGACGCCATCAGAAGAAGGCGACTGGCTTTTTACGGACATCTATTCAGAATGGACTCAAACAGGTTATCCCATAAGATCTTCAAGGTGGCTAACAAGAGCAAAGCTACTGGATTCTTGTGGATGAAGCAAGTGGAGAAGGATCTTTTGGAACTCCATATAAATCAAAATGACATAGCCGACCGCAGTAATTATCATACAACTTTTAAAACTAAATCCTTCGTAACATCCCTCACAGAAGTTACCCACAGACCAAAACACGAGACCAGGAAATGGTCTGAGGTACGTAAGATTGAATTTAGCCGGAAGATGAAGGACTACTGCGCTATCAGAAAAGCTCGAGATACCAACAAGAAAGCAGCTGCCAAACCCACAATTAAGAACACCAATCGTGGCAAGCAACGACGATGACATCAAGAAACAACTAAAACACAAGCACCGTGGTCCATAGATGGCTCTTACGAAATTAATAAAAACAATAGACAATAAACAATACTACGTTTAATTAAATCTGTGTATAAGGACTGTCATAAGTTTGCTTCTCATGTATTTATTGTTTAGCCTTGCTGACTAGCGTAGCTTGTAATCTAAGTAGATCTCAAGCTAAGTACACACGGTATAGAAAACCAATGTATAGTCCTGCCATAGTTTCACTATAACTGTGTGACCGCTTCGTATAGTCCAAAACTATTTGTATAGTTGGATTATACGAAGCGGTCACACAGCTATAGTCAAACTATAGCAAGAGTATACGCTAGTTTTCTATAACGTGTGTACGTGGCTTTATGTTCTTTTGTATAGTTTTGTATGTCTAGTTTCAGCCGCTTAATATTTATCTAATCTTGAATGTCTAATATTGCTTATCTAGTCTGTTCTGTTTTTATATTTTATACGTTTATTGATTAAAACATTTGATAAAAAGTAATAATTGTTGCATTACATACACACAACACAAATCCACACATAAAAGGAAAATTTTGAAAAACCTTTAAAAAAACCCTTTTTTTATTTCCATTTTTTCAATAAATAAGATGTATTAAATAAGACTTATTAACCCTTCCAATGAACTCCTATACAGACTCACCCAAATCCCGAGACTCTTCGTCAGACACAAACGACTGCTGACCAAATACAACACTCACTGGACCATCACAAACCCCCTATGTATCAACCGTGACTCTACCAAACCCTCCCGTAGACACCCACTCAAAACACTCCAAGAAACAATATACGACTTAAGACTAAACCCTCCATAATATGTAAATTCAGCTTTTTTTTTGCTTTTTTTTTGTATAAATTTATTTTAAAAATCAAAATGTAAACTACTGAGCGGAAAGACCTGGGCGGATCGACCTACCTGGTCGATAGCCTTTTGTGAACGTTTGTTTTCAATAAACATTTATTCTTCTAAGACTTATTATGAAATGGAAATACTGTGTTCCAGTACTAATAATGTTACCTTTCTGGAAATATTCGAGTAGACATTAACTTTCTATTTATGATCTTATTTAATGTGATTTTGTAATTTTATTGCATAAATAGATTATGAATGCGAGATCTTCGTCGAGTAAATACATTTGAATATTTAATGCGCTATAAAATGTTTCGTTTAGTTACATAATAAGGATTATCCTTGCTGGATGAATATCATGTAGCTCGGTAATAGATAGTTAAGTGACATAGTTAGCTGCACTTAGAGTGACATAAGAGGCGAAGGAAGATTATGTGTATTTTGTTACAAATGAAAACTGTTTTATATTTTTTTAAGTTGTTTACGGTTTATGCGGTTTAATATTGCATAATAACTATTTAAATTTAAAGTGAAATATTTTCTATGGAGTAAGAGGGTTATGAGAATGTAATAGAATGTTCATAAAGTTTGTTATATATTTCCTTAATTCTGAAATTGAATCTTTCTTATTAATATACCTACTTTTATTATTAATAAACCTAACTTTACTAATACAAAAAACTATCATATTGCAGACACAGTTTGTCTTCAAAATTTCTGGATGCAATAATATTGTTTTTTTTTATAAAGGTTTTCTTTTAAGTTAATTTGCCTTTTTGTTTTATTAAGATTTATTCAAATAGGTTAGAAACAATTAAAGCTTTTATTAGAATAATTAGTACGAAAAGCATTATTATATGCAATATACAAAAGATTCGAGAAAATGTATTATTTTCTTTAACAACAATTGACTTCTCTTCGCGCAAATTTTGTTCAATTAGCAATTATATTTTTGATCTTATGAAGGATGTCTTCTCTGAAAGCTTAAGAGAACCAGCTTCTTGGTGTATGCTATTTGCAGATGATATTGTTTTATGCAGCACAAACAGGGAAGGACACAAATATAAACTGGAATGCTGGAGAAGAGCCATAAAGGACAAAGGCCTTAAAATCAGTAGGAATAAGACAGAATACCTGTGCCTTGGAGGAACTGGAAAAGAAACTATACAGATGGATGGTAGCCAGGTACAGGCAAGGGACAGTTTCAAGTATTTGGGATCCACTATATCTGACGATGGCAATCTAGAACTGGAAATTACCCACCTAATTCAGGCTGCCTGGTTAAACTAGAAAAGGTTATCTAGTATTCTCTGTGACAGGAGACTGAATATCGAAGTAAAGCCAATGAATGTGCAGCGAGGCCTGCAATGCTATACGGAGCAGAAACTTGGCCAACAGTGAAGTCACAGTGCAAGCTAAACTGAAAATGCAAGCAAATGCCAATGCAAGGTAAAGCCAATGAATGTGCAGCGAGGCCTGCAATGCTATACGGAGCAGAAACTTGGCCAACAGTGAAGTCACAGTGCAAGCTAAACTGAAAATGCAAGGATGGATGTGTGGTATTACAAAAAACGATCATATCAAAAATATCTTCATACGAGGCAGCGTAAAAGTGACTGAAATATCAAGAAAGACGCTTGCTCTGGTATGGCCACATTAAGCACAGGGATGAGAGTTATGTAGGAAGCAGACTGCTTGATCTGGAGGTGGAAGGCAACGGGAAAGAGGAAGGCCTAGTAGGAGATAGATGGACTGCGTGCAGGATGATCTCCGGGAGAAGCAGTTAACACAAAACACAATTTGGGACCGAAGAAAATGGAGACGACTTGTAAGAAACGTCGACCCCGCATGAACAGGAAAAGAAGAAGAAGAAGTAATGATAATACTGCAGTACCAGGTAAGAGTGAGAGAGTACTAGATAAGTTAAATTAATAAACAATTCAAAACGCATACGCCAGTGTTTCCCAAAATGTGGTACGGGTACCCCAAAGGTACGCGGAGAATTTGAAAAGGGTACGAACAGATTTCTAAAAATTTTCTTTTTGGTGTGGCTTCCTGTAACGCAGCAACTATTACTTTCTAGAAAACTTTTGAATAAATAAACGTATATATTGCAAAATATCTGTTAATTCTCATGAATACGCTGTGAATCTGCGTCATCTTTGTCAGTTAATCTTTATGATCTTTAAAAATTCCGAATTGGTAAAACCATACAACATTATAGATAATCAGATAAACTTAATAAAGACGGAACAAAGCTTGAATATATAAATATACTCAACCTTTCCGGAACTCTATAATACTAATGAGTCTTTTTAGGACTACCAAAACAAATCTCTTATGAAATTTGTCAGTTATTCTATAGCTTTCAGTCCACCTTCGTGGCACTCAACAAAAACCATAAAAATAACATTGAGTTTTAAGATCACTAAAAACTCAATGATCTTAAAACTTAATGTTATTTTTATGGTTTTTGTTGAGTGCCACGAAGGTGGACTGAAAGCTATAGAATAACTGACAAATTTCATAAGAGATTTGTTTTTGGTAGTCCTAAAAAGACTCATTAGTATTATAGAGTTCCGGAAAGGTTGAGTATATTTATATATTCAAGCTTTGTTCCGTCTTTATTAAGTTTATTTAAAAATTCCTATACACTTCAAATAATTTTTGTACTCAATGTAAATAATTTCATTGTACTAGTAGGCGATGAATCAATTGTTTTTTAGTAATGACATGTGTCCTAATTATTATCTGTCATGTATTATCATCCTAGTTACGACTTTTATGAAACAACGTGCATTTGCAAAATTTGATTTTTAATTTAATTGAAAGTGTGCCCCGTCGCTTTGAAGCAGTCCTTAACGCAAGAGGTACGAATACAAGTTATTAATGATTATTCCTATTAGTTTATGTTATGTTTGTTTTTCATCTTCTTAGTTCCTTATAACAAAAAATCTAAATATATTTTAAACGTAAATATGTTACATTTTCATAATACATCTTCATAACCCAAGTAAATCATAAACAAAAAAATATGCTTTCCAATTCAATACTGAATATTTAATTTAGCCTACAAATCTATTGATTTATTAATATTTAATATATTTAGCCTTACAAATAGAAAATTCCACAACATTTTCAAATTATTTTCTAATTTTTTTGCTAACCAGTGTATTTGTTTATTATGCTTTGTTAAACAGCTTGAATATATAAATATATGCAACCCTTCCGAAGCTCTTTAATATTATTACTTTTAAAGACTATAAAACAAATCTCATGTCTAGTCTTAAAAAGACTTAGTAATATTATAGTTTCGCAAAAGGTTGAATTATATATTCAAGCTGGGTTCCTCTTAATAAGTTGGTATGATTGTATCTATAATTAGTTTAGTTTCACCCTATGTTCTAAATTTTTTTTATGACGATTTCATATCAGTAAATTTGGTGTATTTAAGTACAGTATTTGTTAAAACAAACAGTACAGACATTTAGAGATCTATTGTATTGCGCTGGTTATATTTGACTTGCTTGACATTAATTGCTATATTAACATTACTCTAATGCTAAAATCATCTTTAATCAAAAACAAAAATTAGTTCTCACAACTGGAACTTGGAACAACAGAAACAAATTAAATAGTAACATTTGTATCTTTTCTTCAAAGATTGTAATTTGTAGGAAATTATTATATACACATCTTCAACAAAGTTGACATCATTTCTATAACTAATCTTTCTATATACAAATGCTATATACAAATGCTATATACAAATTCTATATACAAATGATGTTAACTTTGTTGACGATATGTATACAATAATTTCCTAGAAATTATAATCTTTGAAGAAAAGATACAAATCTTACTATTTAATATTATCAAAATCTTCAAACTCAATAAGATATAAATAACAGAAACATTGTTTATAATAGAGCTGTATTTCCACTCATGCAGAAAAACAAAGCATCCACGTTTCATACAAATCTCTGAAAGATATCGACAAAAGTTTAAAAAAACGGCCTCCCCTAAGAGTGAAATTGCTGACAAATTTCGTCGTACTGGTGAGTTCTTCTCGTTAATGAAGAAGAGTTTTGTGAATAATAATCAATGATGATTGACCAGGTCATACAGTCTCCAAAAGGAAACCATCGGCGAAGTCATCAATTAATACAATACAAATCAAAACTAACTTGTAATAAATTCTTCATAAAAATGATTTTGTTACTTTTTCTTTCATAATTTTTAAATAACAAATTGTTTATTTTACTAACTGCTGGCGATAAAATTATTTGAATATTGTTTAAACCTATTTAACCTAATCAGTGGCTCTGCAAATTATAATGTACATAGCTTTATTGCATTTTAAGCCATGTTGTATTTACTTCTAGCACTCAAGTCCAATTATACATATAATTATACTTATATATATATATATAATTATATATATATATATATATATATATATATATATATATATATATATATATATATATATATATATATAATTTATGCTTCAAGAAGTTAGTCAACTATAGGATTTTCAAAATATCGTTTTTTTTTATTGTTTTAAATTTATCTCTTAGGACCTCAAAAATGATATTCAAAAAGTTTTTTGCTGGGATATCTCTAAGTATCTCTAAGCTGGGATATCTGCTGGTATATCTCTAAGTACTTGTTTTTCAAAGCACAGTAGTAACAGATCGGTATTTTAGGGGACTAGAATAAGTATGCAGTTGATGTTTTTTAAGTGTATAGGCGGCTACACACGATCCGACAGGCCTCTCAGCTCGAACTGAACTGTCCGCCTGAAGGCCGCTCACCTGAACGTGGCCCACACGTTTAGCCAAACAAGCGACTGCGAAAATGAAAAGGGATAAGACGTCGTCGTCAGTGTAGGTCATGATGATAACTGACAAATATTTCAGAATCGTCTGAACGTTTGGAGGGTCGTTAGTCCACCCGGCAAACGGCCTTCAGGCGGACTGTTCAGTTCGAAGTGATAGGGCGGTCAGATCGTGTGTAGCCGCCTTTAGACCTTGTTTAGACTTGCTTGTTTTGTATTTAGAAACGTCAGATTTAGTCAGTCTCGTAAAACATTTGTGAAGGATGCTAAATAATGAACGTTTGTTTTTGGAACTTTTTTTGTTTTGTGAGTGTTATTGATTCGTTTTTATAATGAGTGACAAAGTGTATTGGGGCCAAAAAGCTGCAAAAGGGACACATACATATTGCAAGAGCCCGAAAATATCTGGAAGAAGATAGCTGAATTGAATGCACGTAGGTACATCCACGAATATTTTAAGATATGTTCCGGACGAAGATATGTTCCGATAAGCAATTGGAAGATATCTAAGATATTAAAGTGAGTCCAGGTTTTGCTTATCGTATTATAAACCTTGGGGTTCAAATGGGGTAGTGCATGCGTACCACACGATGCTGCTTCCTGATAGCGTCGCATAGCCTCTCCTACCCAATTCCGACTCTCACCTCCAAGCAGCCTTGATATGAAGACAAAGGTGGAGAACCCCGGGTAACCTGAGCAACCTCTCTGGAGATCGAGTAACCAACCCCCGGTGGAAAGAAAGGTCGAGGCTGACGAGAGTGGGAAAAATGGCCCTCCAAAAAGGGGGTTGGGCGTGGGGCTAACAACCCCACCCCGTAAAATACCAATTGTTACGAAACCTCAAGATATGCCTCGGAAAGCAGGACAGATAACAGGAAGACGGACAAGGCAAAGGAAAATGGACATGCACCTCGGAACGTGGAATATTAGAAGCCTATATCAAATAGGAGCGCTAAATGAACTAATGGAAGCATTTGATAGATACAAACTAGACCTAATAGCCCTACAAGAGATAAGATGGCCAGGAACAGGAAGACTAGCTAATAAAAGCGGAGACCTGTACTACTGCGGAAACACAAACAGACACGAATTCGGAGTGGGATTCATAGTTGGAAACCAGCTAAAAGAAAACGTCATCGCCTTCAAACCAATTAACAAGAGGATGTGCTACATCCGAATTAAAATGCGTTTTAATAACTTATCCATATTCCCTGTCCACGCCCCAACAGAAGAGAAGGAGGACCATGAAAAGGATGATTTCTACACAACCCTAGAAAGGCGTGTCGACATAACACCAGAGAATGATATCAAACTTGTGATCGGGGACTTCAACGCCAAAATAGGCAAAGAAGACGCTTACCAACCAACGATAGGAAAATACAGCATACATGAAGACTTAGTAGTCAGAAGCACAACGTTCCCACACAAGAACATTCACCTAGCAACTTGGAAATCTCCAGATGGGCGCACACTAAACCAAATAGACCATGTTCTAATAAGCGCCAGATTCTACTCAAGCATAGTGGATATCAGAACCATGAGAGGAGCAACAGTAGCCTCAGATCATTTTATGGTCAAAATAAAATTAAGAAACGATTCAATAAAGCACGTGCCCAAAAGGGAGAAAAAACAAGAAAATACAATCTAGAGAACCTAAAGAACAAAGATGAACGCAAGAGATATGTGGAAACACTGGAGAAGAAGATTAAAGAAAATATAAACGAAGAAGAAGAAGGGGAAGAGCACGAGGAAACAAATAACACATGGGAAAACCTTAAAAAAGCATAAGAGAAGCAGCGGAGGAGACCATAGGAATAGAACCCGAAGGACAGCGCAATCGATGGTGGCACGAGACGTGCAGGAGGGCAATAGACGCGAGAAATAAAGCAAGACAACGACTACTGCAAAGGCCAACAAGAACTAAGGAACAAGAATACGCTATCTTGAAATCGAGAGCAAAAGCAGTTTGCAGAAGAGAAAAAAGAAAAGACCTTAATGAACAACTGGACAAATTAGAAGAACTAAGAGAACGGAACGAAACAAGAAAGTTCTTTAAAGCCGTGAACAGCACCAAAAACGAATTCCACCCAAGAATAGAAATGTGCAAGAATATGGACGGGGAAATAATGACCGAGAGAAATAAAATCCTATTACGATGGAAAGAATATTTCACAGAACTACTAAAAAAGAACAAGGAAACGAGCGTGTGCACAGTGCAACCGCGAGTATTGGACCCAGAATTACAAGAAATTAAAGTTGCCATACAACTAAAAAATAACAAAGCCCCGGATATAGACGGAATACCAGCCGAACTACTGAAACAAAGAGGAGAACTACTAGAAACTAAAATACATGCGCTAATAAAAACTATCCGAAAAACAGAAAAAATACCTGAGGAGTGGAAGATAGCTATAATCTGCCCAATATACAAGAAAGACGACCGACAAGACTGCAACAACTATAGAGGTCTCTCACTACTATGTGTCGCATACAAGGTCCTAACATCCATAATACGCCAAAGACTGGAGATATACGCAGAAGATCTAATAGGGGAGTATCAAGCAGGATTTAGAAGAGGGAGATCCACGACCGACCAAATTCTTACAACACGACAAATTATGGAAAAGGCGTGGGAATTTGACATACCTATCCATCAACTATTCTTAGACTTTCGACAAGCCTACGACAGTATAAGTAGGGAAGCACTATATAACATTCTGAAGGAATTTGAAGTACCACAGAACCTAATCAAGATGATACAAGTAACCATGGAAGAGACGCTCAATCAGGTCAGAATACAAAACCAGCTCACAGAAAAATTCCCAACAGACAAAGGACTAAGACAAGGAGATGGCCTGGCCCCGATCCTATTTAACCTAGCCCTCGAGAAAGTGATCAGAGGCACAGGAATAAAAATTGACAGCACCATTTTAAACAAGTCATGTCAAGTTATAGGATATGCAGACGATCTGAATATAGTGGGAAGTAATGTACTGGCAGTGAAAGAAACATTTATGTAGCTGATAGAAGAGGCAAGACCGATAGGACTGCTGGTGAATGAAGACAATACGAAACACATGGCCATAAAATCAAGGACGCGGCTGGGACCATGGATACATAACCATGGATAATATGAATTTTGAAGTGGTACGAGAATTTAAATATCTGGGCTCAACACTGAATGAACAGAACTTAATGCCACAAACAATTCAACAGAGACTGATATCCGGGAATAAAGCGTACTACGCAGTTCAAAGTGTAATGAAATCGCAAATAGTGGGGGTAAAAACCAAAATGAATGTGTATAAAAGCATCATTAGACCGATAGTGACCTACGGGTGCCAATCGTGGACAACGACGACCAAATCTGAGGACCTATTATTAAAATTTAAAATTCGAGCGAAAAATATTGAGAAGAATATTTGGACCGACCCAGGAAGAAGACGGGTGGAGGATAAAGTATAATCAGGAACTGGTACAACTGTATAAAGAAATAGACCTATACACATATATAAAAATACAACGGCTGCAATGGACAGGACACGTAGAACGCATGGGAGAAGAAAGAATACCACAGAATATCTACAAAGGAAACATGGAAGGCAACAGGAGACAAGGCAGACCACGACAAAGATGGCATGACAACATACAAAAAGACGCAAGAGAACTAATAGGTATAATGAACTGGAAAATAGCAGCAGCGGACAGAAAAGGATGGAAAAGAATGCTAAACGAGGCTAAGAAAGGAGGAGGCTAAGGCCCACAGAGGGCTGTAAGGCCACGGATGGATGGATGGATTATAAACCTTATTGCAGCTTTTCAGCTATTTCAAACGTTGTCGTTAGTAAAATGTGCAAATCACAAGTGAAATTTATGGAAAATGGTAAACGCGGTTTGGGATTCAAAATAGTAGTATCCTGAGAAAAGTGTGTTTAGACTAAGATACCTAGTGGTCCATTTATGAAAAAAGGCTATGAAATGAACCGCAGAATTGTAATTTCCATGCGATTACTTGGAATTGGTTTACACAGAATAAAATTGTTTTGTGCATTCATGGAATTTCCCCGGTCTTTGTTTCACTCTTTCTATGATAAGGTTGTCAAAATAATGTCAACTGCAACTAAACTAGTTCGCAAAAAAATGTATGAAAAAAGCAGCGAAAGATAAGACAACTATATCCATTGAAAAAGGAAGAAATGGAATTATGGTATCAGGCGATGGTTAGTAGAGAAAGCGTAGGTTACGTCCTTGTTTGCCTTAGTGACTCTTAGCAATTACAGCGCAAAAATCATAGACTGCGCAGTGACATAAATATACTGTAAAGGTAGACTTCCGAGCAAAGCGGCTCTGGCGCCACTAACGCAGCGTCAAAGCCGCCGCGACATAGCGATAGTATAATGCACTATGGAAATGTATGAGGCGCAATTCGAGCACAGCTTTATCGCGCTCAGCGTCAGTGTCGCTGGGCTCGAATGGCACTTCATACATTTTCATAGCGCATAATACTATCGATATGTCGTCGCGTCGTTAGTGACCCCAGAGCCGCTTTGCTCGGAAGTCTACCTTAAGGCGTGTTAGTACTGGAAGAATAAAGAAGATACCGAAGAATATACGCAACGGGCACTAAATCATAAAGAAGAAGTGAATCAACATGGATCAGCAGGAAAAATGCAGTTGTTGAGATGTTTGAGCGGTCTGAAGCTTTGTACCAGGTAAAATACATCCATTATATTTCTGACGGTGATTCTAAGACTTCTAAAGACATTAATGATGCTAAGCCTTATAAGAAGTACTAAAGTACTAAACAGTGTATAGATCAGGTTCAAATGGTTACCCGCGTACGTAATTTAGAAAAGAATAAAAAAGGTCTCGGTGTAAGTGGAAAAGCGATGGGAAAACTAATAGACAAACTCTCTATTTATTATGGATTAGCTATTCGTAGAAGCTGTGATGCAGTTGAAATCATGAGAAACAGTATATAGACTACACTCGATCATAAATTATCTACTGAAGCAAAACCGCAGCACGATAAATGTCCGATCGGAGAGAATTGATGCTGTTCATGGCAAAAGACTAAGGCTACAAATAGTTTAATTGAGTACAAACATTAGCCAGCTCTCTCAATTGAAGTGTATGAAGACATCAACTCACTTGACCAGAACAATTGACCAGAGACGATCTTCTTACTAGTTGCATCGGCGGTTTTACTCAAAACTGTAACGAAATTTTGAATTCGACTGTGTGTGCATTGGCCCCAATATCCATTGTTGTTGGAAATATCTATGGTTATTGCAGTTTGCGTGTACAATGACGACTTTGCTTCAATTTTGCACATAATCAAGGCAATGGATTTAGAAATCGGCCCGAACAGCTACGAAATGTGCTTGTAGATTCACAAAGAGCGCATAAATCTAGCAGAGAGATTGGTGTTTGAAGCTGCGAAGGAGTGGAAATTCGTTTTAAAATCCAATAGAAAAGCAATTGAAGATCCGGACACTAATCTAGAAGGCCAATTATAAGGTGCAAGCATCGAGGATTAAAGGTCGATTCCCATATGCGCGACACTCAGCTACGCGACGTCGTGCGACATCGCCTATCAAATAATGATTACATTGTTTTAAATGGGCACGTCGCATAGCTGTGGCATATCCATAGTGAGAACGTGCTTATTTAAAACAATATACAATATCATTATTTGACAGGCGATGTCGCGTGACGTCGCGTAGGTGTCGCGTACATGAGAATCGGCCTATAGGGTATTGCAAAATTTTTCATGATTTTCTATAACTCATACAGTAACCACAATTTTCAACCAATTCGCTTCAAATTTTAACTAGATCTTATATTGTCTAAATAAGTGCGAAGTATTTTTATATATTGCATAGTTCATTTATTATTAATAATTTTAATGAGAAAGTTTGGGAAACACAACGTTATCAATTCTAATCTAATGAGAATTGAGAACTATAAATTTAATCTCGAATATTATTTATTAATCATACTTGTTTTATTAGCAATCATACTAAGAATAAATAATCTTACCTTTTATATGTAGCACCGACAGTCAGACAATCATATGTCCATAGGAAACTGCAACAAGAGAACAAAAAGGTAAATAAACGTCCAACAATTGCCCTTATTTTGTGGGAAGATTAAACGCTAAAAACAAACAAAAAATCCTTGTGCCGTTTAAATAAGGATTATTGTAAAAGATAAACTGACAGGGAGTGGGAGAGAGAAAGAAGCGCACACCCTTGAGCATGTATTTTCATGGGAGATTGTGCAGTTTCAGTACAGATAAAAGCGAAATGTGAAAAGGAACTGAATTGGAAATCCTCTGAGCTCAGAGCAAATTCAATATAGTAAACACGTAATATGACCACCTATTGAAGGCAGCCGCCTTGCATAGAATGTGCAACATTCTCTTTACATTTCGCCCGGAACCCAAACAAGACTTAGTATATGATATAATATTCAGTCTGCTGCGAATTCATCATCGCCTTATTAAATCGTTTCACAATTTAATTCCGGTTTTGTGTTTGGTTGGTGTGAGAGAAATTAATTAAATTAACAGTTCCGAATTAATAGACGGTAATTCTCCTATTCAAGGTTTTACATCACATGAAACTTCTTTTGTTTACATTAAAGGACTACATGTAATATATCTACCAATGGATGTTTGGATTGATAAAATCTTCTATAATACAACCTACTTATGTGTAATCTTCTAATTATACAAGAACGCGATGGAAGCATAAAAGTATTGTTACAAAAATAAATTAATTTGATAAAAATACTGATATATGTGTCTTCCTTCGTCCTTTGATAGATCAATAAAGATTGATTTATGAAGCACTGAAGAGAAAGAAAAAACATAATTACGAATACACAGATGGATAAGAAATAGAATACAGATAGAACTTAAGCTGGAGCAGCCTGTAAAGATTAGGAAAGATTACGGTGAAACTAACCGAAAATTTGAATAAGAGAAGACTGGATAAATAAGACAAAGAAGATTAGAGGGATAACAGTTAAGACTAAGCCCGCTAAAGTAGTAAATTGATAAAAAAAAAGCAAAAAAAAAAGTCTTCAAGGGCAAAATAGATACGGGCAGAAACACACATGACTAGATAGACGGGGCAAGAAATAATATTTTATGGTGTACACAGAACATTAGATAGACAATACTAGATACACCGGACAGGAGAGACAAAATATAACAAAATACTATAGTATTACTTATACTATACGATGCTTAAGGTTGCCAACAGTCCTTTATTTCAAAGGACATTCCTTTACTTCCGCTTCAATCTCCTTGTCCTTTACTCAAAAGGCAAAGGACATCAAATGTATTTTATTTATAACTTGTCATAAACTAAACACAAATAATTTATTTTTTAATAATTACTGCTTCTAATTATATACAGTGTACAATAATAATATAATCTGTATAAACCCATAGCTTTTCTTGTTTTCTTGTTAAGTCAATATAGTTTATTTCTCCATGATAGAAGATTTATGGCGGCTACATAGTACTACATTACATTTTCATTGGTGGTACATGATTATAAATATTACTTTCTTTTCTTGGTGGGTCTACACAGTGCCACAGAATATTTTTGGTTGCTATTTTATGTTACTGTATTATAGGTATATATTTATGATCCTTTAAATTTTTCATGTAAACTATGGAACTGTAAATTTCGCAGGTTTAAGTAAGTGTTTTACAAGTTATAATTCATAACAGCAAAGCTGCACTGTTGAGAGATAAATCTCAAAACGCGTCTGAAGACGGCTATTCACTTAGTTTAAATAGAAATTAATGATCTTAAAAGCAATGTAATTTGTCTAGTCCTGTTAGTGACATGAAAATTAATGAAATAATTTTAATAGAAAGACACAATCTTAAAAACAATGTTATTTTTGTAAATCTTGAATAGTGCCACGAAACTGGAATGAGGGCTGGTAAATAATTTAGAGATTTGTGTTGGTAGTCTCAAAAGACTCAATAATATTATAGAGCTCCAGAAAGCTTGAATGTATATGTATTTACATATTCAGGCTGTGTTCCATCTTAATTCAGTTTAATTTTATTTTTAGTACGCAAAAATGGAATCAGAATCATTGAAGAAAAAGCGATTTTGCACATTTAATAAAGACTGGCAGACAAATAATAACTGCTTAGCACCAAAAATAATATATATGGATGTACGTTATTAGAAACAACTTTTAAAATTTGTCTCATGGGTATTTTGCCGTTGCATAACACGAAAACACAAACAGTCACACATCAGCAAAACGAGCTGAAAATATATCAAATTCACTTCATATTTCTTTTGTGAAAAAAATATCTATGGAATAGGATGTAGTTATTATTGCAGAAATATTGGAAACATATCATTCAGTGAAACACCACCATTCATGAAATTCATTAAATCGTGGTATGGCATAATAAATTCCACATAATTCAATGATTCAAAAGTAGCAACTAATTTTGCTGAAGCTATAAGTTACAACGTACTAGGAAGAAAAGCCTTAGAAGTACTATTAGATGCTATTTTACATTATCATCCACAACTTTTCTATTGCATTCAAACAGATGCGTCAAATAAAAAAAATCCTTCTTGTGGTCATTCATATATTATTTAAATACAGTATAATCTAGATAATCCGATAGGTATGGGACCATACAACCGCAGGACTATCAAAAAAATCCGTATTATCGGGATTAAAACAAAATAATAACATTATTGAATAAAGGGGTGAAACTAAACCAATTATAGATAAAATCATTCCAAATTACCAAAGCCGAACATACAAACACATTCAACCCCTCTGTAATTCCATAATATTATTAAATCTTTTCAAGACTACAAAACAAATCTCATATCGAAACAACAGATATTTGTGTGTTATATTCCTACTAGGATTCTTTCACTTTCATGACACTAGACAAGAACTACATACATAACATTGTTTCCAAGATCCTAACCTTCTACTTAACCCAAGCGAATAGCCATCCGCACACGCGCTTTGAGATCCATTTCTCATCAGTGCAGCCCTGCTCCCCTGAACTATAAAATAGTATCTGAACATATAACCCCTGAACTATATAAAATTCCATTTTATAGGTCACGGGACGTTACGTTAAACGCGTCACCGTTTGCTACAGTTCGCCGAGTTCAAAAATTCAAGTCATCGTTAGCTTCATCGTCATCCGTGGAACAAATTAGGCTGAGGATTTCTTCGTCAGAAAGTAAATGAAAATTTTCCTCGCTTGTGCCTTGAAGGCAAGCTATGTCATCGTTTGTCAGCGTAACATTCACTTCACAATTGTTGGAAAGCTCTTGTAAGAATTCCGAAGACAATTGTAGAGTAAACTTGGTCAGAATCGTGAATCAAGTTTTCCGAGTTTGAGGGTGTCCCTTTTGAAATTATTTCAACTGTGCGCGAAGTTTATATCCGTTTCCCCAGAGCGCCGCATTGCCAAACGTGCCGGATTAACCAACCGCCAGATTATCAAGATTATACTGTAATTTGATCGAAATTAATTAAAATGTGAATACATATCCAGCTTTAGTGCTGATAATGCATATTGCAATTTTGGCAGAAATCATTACCTATATACAAATATTCTTAAAGAAAATGAAGGTTTTATTAAGACTAATTACCAGGCACATATTTTACGCACATTAAATATTTTATTAAATCAAATATGATTTAGCTGAAATTATTTATCCAGATTTAGTGCTGATAATGCATATTACAATTTTGACAAAAATCATTCCCAATATACAAATATTCTTTAAAAAATGGGGATGTTATCAGAGCTAATTGCCATGAACACATCTTGCATATCACTTTGAAGCATGCATTAAGTAATTTGAATGTTGATATTATCATTTACATATCATTTTTCTACTTCATCAAAAAGACGCGAAAAGCTAAAGGATTTTCATTTCAGGAAGTTTCAAGAAAATAGGCGACATGTACCCTTCAAGTGGCTATCCTTCTTTCCACGTGTTAAAAGAATACATAAATTGCTTTTGATTGAAGATGAATCAACTGAAATACCAACAATAAAAAATATATTTTTTTATTTACACGCCATGGTAGTAAGCTTGAAAGTAATGAGACCTTTATTGGTGTTGACTATCATATTTGTAATAACTTAATAACTCAATTAGCGAATCGTTTTAATAATTTTTTTTTGGATACGTAAGTAAGTAAGTTGTAAGTAAGTTGTAAGTGTAAGTTCAGTGTCAATTACAAAATTTAGATGATAAAATTTAGATGAGGATTTTTAGAGGTGAGACATTATTGTACTCTTCTGCCTTAGCATATTTAAAGAAGAAATTGTATATCAGTGAAAATTCCCCATTTGGGAAATTTAGGTCCCAGTTAAGTTCACAGTTATGTTTATGGAACAATACCTTCCGAAAATACGAACTTTGTTAACGTTCTTGAAAGATGAACGTCAATTTCAGAAGTGAATTCTTCTTCGAAGTGTCAAGACGTACTTTTACAAGTCTTAGTTCTGTTAATATATATGTTGTTAATAGGAAAATATAATAAAACACAGTTTTATATGTTTCAAAATTTATTTGTAGGACACTACATATGTTTCACCACACTGTGGCTTCATCAGGTGATGAAATATAGAAAAAAATATAAAAAACAGCTTCTTATATACAAACGAAAAAACATTTGACGGCGGGGGGTGGTTATTACAGATTTAGGTTTAGTAGGGGAGAATTATTTAGCTCTATTTGGTCGTTTAAGATGATACCTTTTTTATAATATTTGTTAATTTCTGCACTTTCTAATAAGTTAAGTTTTTTACTTTTTGCTTCTGTGTGTAAACCAAATAGAGCTAAATAATTCTCCCCTACTAAACCTAAATCTATAATAACCATTTGCCTATGCATATAACATATTCTGTCTGTCTGTGCTTTCCAAATTAATCGTATAATCTCGTCGGCAGTTTGCGGTTCATTTAACTAGTATTCTTACAATTTTAAAATCATTTTTAAAAGGCACTTGCTTTCTTTTCTAATCTTATACTTATTTTGTCGAACTGGTCAAATTAATTAACTTACAACAGTACCAATTGTTTCAAATTCTGGCAATATATGAAAAGGAAATAGGACATATAATACTGTATAGACCAGGGCTTCTTAAACTATGGGTCGCGACCCCAAATGGGGTCGCGTAACAAAATCTTGGGGTCGCGAGATTTTAATGTAAAATATTTCAATTCATTTGTAAGTTTGAAAATGGCGGGCTTCTGAGACAACGATTCATCAACACTAACTGTAGTTAAAGTTGGCAACCCTAGAGACAACAAGCCAGGTGGGGAGGTTCGGGGGTTAAAATTCATTTTTGGGCAATGGATAAATGGCTGAACTTAAGTAAGAAAGGTAATGTTGCAGAAGACAATGCTACAAAGTCTTCATAGGCAGGATTTATTATTGACAGACAGGCAAATCTAATGTGTGAAAAAGGAAATATAACGAGTCTTTTCTTCAATTTGGCTTTACATTTAAAATTTGAAATGGTAAAACCACCTATTTGTTTGATCTTACACGACACTGTCGCGAATAGAATTTCTGAAATTAACAAGGATTGTGAACAACTTATCACAATTAGTGCAAATTAAAGAAAGCCCAAAATTTGCAATTCAGTTGGACGAAACAACTGATATTACTAAATTAGCTCAGTTGTTAGTATATGTCAGGTATGTCTATAAAGAAAACGTCTAGGAAGAATTGTTATCTTGTCGTCCTTTGAAAGTTCATACTAAAGGGAAAGACATATATTGTAAAGTTGAAGAATTTTTAAGAGCTGAAGGGTTAGAATAAAAATATTGCTGCGGAGTATGAACGGATGGTGCAAAAGCGATGACGGGCGAAAATATTGGTTTTAAATCATTTTTTCAAGCTGCTCATTATGATCATATAAGTTTTACTCACTGCCTTATTCATCGGAGGGCCATCGCACAGCAAAACAATAGCACCAGAATTGAACGGTGTGCTTCAGGATTGCAACGGTGTACAATTGATGCACGGTGTGCAATTAAGATTATAAATTTTATTAAGAGCAATGCTCTTAACAGCCACTTATTTTCAAATCTCTGTAAGGATACGGATTCCCACTATACAAATTTATTATTACATGCAGAAATAAGATGGATATCAAGAGGTCAAAGTTTAAGAAGATTATTGTTATTAAAGAACTAAATCGAAATATGTGATCTTGCTACTTTTTTTCAAAATGACCTGTGGCTATTCAAGCTGTGTTATCTATCAGATATTTTCGAGAAATTAAACGATCTAAACTTGTCTCTTCAAGGAAAATATAGTAATATATTTACTTCGAATGATAAATTTGGAAGTTTTATTAAAAATATCAACATTTGGAAAAGTAGGGTAGAAATGAATTCGTTCTAAATGTTTTCCAGTATCGACAATTTTATATCCGAGAAAAATCATTGCAAAACTTTTATCGCAAAAAATATTATAGGTCACTTAAAAGCGCTAGAAACACAGTTTCGTAAATATTTTACATCCAATATTGATTTTAAAAAGTTATCTTGGATTCAAAAACCATTTTTTGATTGTCATTGATAAGATTGACCACCTGCCATATAAAGCGCAAGAAGAATTTGCTGAGCTTTCGAGTGACTCAAAACAAAAACTAGACTTTTCAAAAAAACCTTTAACTGAATTCTGGATCGGAGCTAGAATTGAATTTCCCACAATCTCTGATATGGCATTAAATATTCTTCTGCCTTTCAACACCACATATTTATGTGAAATTACTTTCAGCTTTAACATACATCAAATCCCAATATCGTTCATCGCTAAAAAATATTCAAGAGATTTTACGTCCAGCAGTGTCAAATATTACACCAAGATTTAGTTTGTTATGCAGTAAAAAACAAGCACATCCCTCATTAAAAACTAATTTTCCTTTATTTTTTTTATATTTAAACAATTAACGGCCGCGCTCGAATATAGACCAAGAGTCGAAAGGACTAAGACTCGGAATATATATCATTATTGCAAAAATGCTGTTTAAATGAAAAATAGGTATATAACTTTCGAAACTATAATAAATACATTTTTACATCTTTATGTGCAATTTTGAATTTTTGTATCTTTCTAAACGAATTCTAAAATTATATTGTTACCTAATCAATAAGTCACGATAAAAAAAATGGGGTCGCGAAAAAAATCACAATCGTAAATGGGGTCGCGAATGAAAAAAGTCTAAGAAGCCCTGGTATAGACCAAAGGTGTCCAACCTTTTTATTTCTCTGGGCCACATTCAAAGAAATCATGGAGTTTTTAGTCTCATGTATATTACCATAGCTTCCTAATTCAAACATTTCAAATATTTGAAAATATTTCCTTTCTACTCAAAAATCAAATATGGCGTGTACGGCGTTGTGAAATTCTCTTATTTGTTTATGCCATTGAAATAAATAAATTTAAAAAAATATCGGTTTTGTTTTGGGCCGCACAGGAAGTTTCGTACCGCGGGTTGGACACGTCTCGTATAAAACAATGTTGCTCCAGTTCAGGGAAAGATTTTTCACAGAAATGGATGGAAATCAAATTTAGCTACAGCGCTTTAGTAGCTGTAGTAGCGCTTTGGACAAACGCGTGTCACTATATGGCAGACTGTCTAAATTTTTTAAACATTTCATCATTTTTCAGCCTAGATTACAATAACTTAGGTTACAATTAAAAAAAAAACATTTTTAAAAGATATTCAATTTTTTAAATTATATTTTCTCATCTTGCACTTTTTTTCGATTGATTTACTTACAATGGTATAAATTTTTTCATTTTACAAAAACTATTTTCATTTTTTGCAATAGGTACACCAAAAGCAAATAAGACATATAATATTGTATAGAACAGGGGTCGGCAACGTTTTTTCGCTGAGGGTCAAAATGTCAAAAACAGTCTTTTAGTGAATAATAAGAATATATTTTGTTAAGAAAATAATTACAATACGCTTTTAAACTTTAAACAGAAATTCGAAATTATAATTCTGATATTATAAAAACAAATATAGTTGAATGAACTTTGTTTATAAATATTCTCTTCGATATCAATAGCTCCCCCGATATTCAACTCGTGACGTCAATTTAGTAAAGTCTGATTTATAGATAGTCGTTTTAAGACGAATACAAGCATCTTTCGGTAGTTCAGTCGTTGTTGTTCTTGCTTAAAATAAACTTCATTTGTGAAAATATTTGCTCAAATTTATAAGTTGAACCGAATGTGGACAAAATGTCGAAGCCATTTTTGTCACGGAGAAAACTTCGTATGAAGTGATGCCCAACACGTTGATATTATTAGAAAATGTTCTGTTTTTTTCCAAATCCTTTCGCAATTTTTTTAATTTATCCGTCCTTAACGTTAAACTTTTAAAGTCAATCATTTCTAAACTAAAATTGTCAATTTTAGATATTGCAAATACCGCAAGTTTAAAACATTTTCGTCTATTTCGTCGGGTGTTATTATAAATGTAAACATTTTACCATGCTATATCTATATCATCAAGAGGCTCTACAAATCTATTAAGAATTTTGCCTCGACTTAAACATCGTATTTTATATTGCAACAGCAAATCTCTATATTTCGATCCAATTTCCCCCAAAAAAGTTTCAAGCGCCTAATGCTGATCGCCATATTATAATGCTTATTAACAAGCTTTTCTACAAAATCTTAAGTAGATGCCTTAGCAAATAAATTTTCTTTATGTGTGATACAATGAAATGATAAAAGAGGGTGGAAAAAAAAGAAATCGGCTAAGTTCATTTCCCATTCGTTTTACAAATCCAACAGTTTTTCCTCTCATAGTTGGAGTACCATCAGTTGTTGGAAGCAAAATAATTTCCTTTTTAAATCCAATACTTCATTCAAACTTTTAAACTCTTTTACTTGACGAAATATATCAGGGCCTTTGGTCATGTCATTCATTGAAGCATGACCGCACTGTTCTTCATTGACATTCGAACTATTTATTGATGGAAATCTAATAATAATTGCAAGCCTTTCCATACTATCTATATCGCTACTTTCATTAACTGCAATGCTAATTCCGTCACTAGATAACATACCATGTTTGGCCTGTTCATCAATATTATTGGCCATATCTGCAACGCGACGCTAAACTGTTCTAGCTGCAAAGGCATTTCTTTGATTCTATCAATTATTTGTATTTGCCAAGTCATTAAATAAGTGTTGAGTAGGTGCAATACCTTATTTTCGGAACTAAAGTGGGTCACTTGAAATTATCAAATGGGTCACTCGGTGAATCGCGTGTCTTAGGTAGCCGACCACTGGTATAGAGTAATGCCGATTCATTTTAAGGTAATCCTTTTCATGCAATGATGAAAAGTAAATTGGGCAAATATTCTTCTACATTGCAAATAAATGCACAATATATTAATTATTTACTTTACCAATGTAACTAAAAGACCGCGAACTAGGTTTTGCGGGTTTTTATATTCACAAATATTTTATTATTAATATATATTAATTATATATATTTTATTATTTATATATATTTTATTGTGTAATTTATTAAAATTACTATCAAATTTGGATTTATTAAACATATAGAGACTATTATTTTTCTAAAAAAATTACAATTTTTCGTAGAATAGAAGATATTGATGAGGATGCTTTACGACAGTGTCTAGAAGAGACGCTATAAGTGGGTAAGAATACCAACGTTTAGAGGAAGAGGGTGGAGTACAATAGATCTATGAAGGTCGCAGTCACCACCAAATCTACAATCTACAAGTTACAAGAAATTTCAAAATCGTTTACTGTTTTTTCCATTGCTTTGGACAAAAGTACCGACATATGCGTTTCGGCACAACTTTTTGTGGAGTTGAAAATTTAATGATTATTCAAGAGTTAAACGCCGTACCAGGTGATATATTATCCGCGGAGGAACATGCTTTTGATTCGAACAATATTAATTGGAACATTAATTTGGTAAGAGTAAATACAGACGAGGACAGGCCATCTATGATGGGCCACAAACAAGAATTAATACACTAAAACTAAAGTTGAAAGGTTGAAGGACTCCGAGAATAACGATATCACGAATAAATACGGACACTGACAATACGGACATCATCATCATTGTATTATTCACTAACAATACAATCATTTGTTATTCACTAGGAAAATCTTAGAGCTCAAGTGAGTAATGTTATGAATTAAGTTAAACAGTTAATTAAAACAGTTAATTTCATAAAAAAACATGCTCGAAATCACCGCCAATTTAAAACTGTCTTAGAAGAGTCTGAATCTCTATATGGAGCAATTTTTGCCACGGAGGCGATGAACGTTCAATATTGTGTCGCTGAACATTATTGTGTCAGAGATTTTTAAATAAGTATTTTATCTGTCAAAATAACAAATTTGCAATATTATCGTTAAGAAATTATTAACTCGTCCTCAGTCCACTTTCAAGGCACTAAACAGGAACCAGATAAATAATATTGTTTTGAAGATCACATCTTTCTATTTAACCCAAATGAATAGCCATCTGCAGACGCGTTTCGAGATCAATCTCTTATCAGCCACATTCCGCTTTAATACGTTGGTATGATTGTAACATTTTTTAACCGTTTGGTTGTTGAAAAAAAAAACACCGAAAATTTGCAAAAGTGAATGAAACATTTATTTCGGTCGATAAATGAATACCTGCCATATTTACGTTTTAAAGATTATTTCATGTAAATGTTGCCCGCGGCTACGCCGTAGGTGGTCCATTCGTGAGCTCTAATTTTGGCATCCTTCTTTCAGCATTTCGGCCGGTACCTCACCAATGGCAATGTTGTCCTCCAGGGCTGGAATTGTGGCTAACTTGTCCCTGTACACGAAACCACATGTCAACCAAGTCCAATTCTTCCATTTTGGGCAAAAAAGTCGGTAATCATCGCACGGTACCTTGCTCCATTAACTGTAACGTTGCGATTTTCATCGTTCTGGAAGAAGTACGGTCGAATGATGCCGCCGGCCCACAAACCGCACCATACAGTGCATCCTTCAGAATACATTGACAGCTCTTGAACTGCCTCTAGCTTCTCTTCACACCAAATTCGGCAATTCTGTTTGTTGACGTACCCATTGAGCCAAAAAATGAAGTCGCTGAAGACAATTTTTCAATAGAAAAATGGATCTTTATCCAACTTTCCTAAAGCCCATGAACAAAACAAACGACTTTGTCGTACGTCACCTGGCTTCAGGTGCAGCAGCTGTATTTTCTATTGTTTCATTCCGAGGTCCTTACGTTAAATCTTCTGGGTGGTCGAATAACACAAGCCCAATTGTTGACAACGGCGACGAATTGACATTGTTCGCGCCAATTTTAGCAAATCTCGGTTTTTAAATTTAACATTTGAATAGATTTCGGCACCGATCAATAGAAGGGGAAAAGGTGTATCGACCTGTGCCGAAATCGCGCGATTTAATTATTATTTCGCGAATTTATATAGTAGTCGACAAGTAAGCTTGGAAGGTGCGAAGCGTGTAGAGCGAAACGTGAAGCCCATTTCGACCGGCACATGCACGCGTTATAGTTTTCAAGCCAAATTAACCAGGGGGGTGATCACGAGCCCAAAGGGCTGAAGCGGAACCCAACGTCCAATTTTAATGGAATCCCTACACCTATTTCCCAATTTTAAGGGAATCCCTACACCTATTCCTATTATTGCCCCATTTCCTCCCTTTAAAGAGGCGCCGGAAGGACGATCCCACGTGGCGGAGACGCTAGCAGCCCTCACAGGTAAGTGATTTGACCAGCCTGTATTTTGCTTGAGAATTTTGAGTTTCGTGAGATAGGGCCCGAACAGACATATTGCGATCTTCAATGACACTGGCCGATACATCAGCAATATTTTTCTCGGTAGGCACACGTCGCATAGGCGTTCGTGGATTAATGTCTAATAAAGTGAAACTGGTGCGAAATTTGGTCAAAATAGCTTGAGTAGCCTGTTCGGCGGGTCGATTATGACGACCATAAAATGGACGTAATTTACGAAACACATTTCTCAGACAGCACGAATTTCGATAATAAAATTTGCAAGCGTTGTGCGTTAGTCTATTCATGGTGAAATGGCAAATCTTACTGAGCATTTTCGGCATTGCCACATGTCACGAGTTTTTTTTTACACTGAAAAAAATTACACTGAAAAACAAAATAGCAAAAAAATCATTATCTATAATTAGTTTGGTTTTACCCTAATATTAAAAATAATTTTTGATTATTTTATCTACGAAGATTGATGATGATGATTGTAATTATATTCTTTGAATATCAACATATATTCTTTGTACTTGATATACTCATTGCGAACTTCGCAACTCTTGCACAAAAGCCCTTCTTCCACACTTATCTTTACACGTATCATAAACTACTTTTTAAATTATTCATTATTTAAATGTTAAAATTCATTACAAATTAACTATATTTTTGTATTAATGTAAAACTATGTAATTTAAAGAAAGTTATTTATTGCCTCAGTTATAAAAAATTGAGTCATTTAATATTGGTAAAGTTAATGTGACTAGTTAGAATAAATATTTAGTGCATTAGAGTTGGACAAGGTAATCTGAATATTGTATTTGCGTGGAGCAAAATAATTTAGAATAATTGTATGTTATCCACATATTTATTATTTAACGGGACAGACCCGGATTAATTATACCAGCGGATTACAAAACTCAAAAATTTATAACATTCATTAATACAAATTGCATTTCTTTGGAATATTTACATACATTTTATATAAAATATCTAAATCCATAATTTATAGTTTATCAAATAGATTATACATTTAGAAATAAAATGATAAGTTAAAATATGAATAATGGAATAAAATTACATTTAATATATCAATCTAACTTAAATCTAATTAATTCAAATAATTAATCAAGTTAAAATTTCATAAAAATGTAACCGGAAACTCGGTGAATTCCTCCTGAAAATTAAATGTTTTATTATTTTAATAATGTTAATAGTTTTGATGCAAAGATTTTATAAGTAGTTACTTCACGTAGTCCAGGAGCCAGGTACAAATTCGATCAATTATTTCTTCTCGAGCGAAACTTCGTAAAATGCATTAGGGACTTAAATGATATAATATGAATACTCGCGACCGTCAGCTGCGACTCCATGGGTGGGGCGGGCAGTGGCAGCCTCCCACGCATGAAGAAAAAAAAAGTTTTTTTAGTCATTACCTCCAATTTGAAAATTTGTCAGATTATAGTTTACCTAATATTTTGAAAGTAAAACAAAGTCAGCTGACCATAACATGGTGGTGACATACGTCAGCTGGCTGTTTGAACATGAAAAAAAATATATATTTTCAATTATTTCCTCTCAACTAAAAATTTTCCTGGTGATCGTTTGTATCCTACTAGGAATGAAAATTAATATCAGCTTGCTGTATCTCAGTGGAAAGTTTGTCAGCTGGTACCTTGAAAGGTGTAACGCAGCAGCATGTATCACCTACTGAATCTTATCAGCTGTCGACTTTTCTCTTGACTTACAGCTTTTTCATTATTTACTAGAGAAGTGATAAGGTATGAGTAACCTTAACAAGCTCGGAGGCCAAATAATAAATCTGTCTCTACGTCAAAGGACCAAATGATAAATAAAATAAAATATTAATTGTATTAAAACAAGTTGCTATTTCATATTTTATTTATTTATGCTTTAGTTCAAATATTTAATGCTTTAGTTGAAATACAATTTTATAAGATAATCAATGAATAACAATTTAATGAAAAGATTTCTCTTGTATATGAAATATTAGATCATTAATGTTGCCGTTAATATTATTTTTATTACTCATGCGTTAAAAGTACTATCTTGGCGCACGTTTTTTAGTGCGACAAATGCCATTTTTTGTTGTATTACCACATAACTTGGGTAACGCACGCAATAATTCAATATCGCTAAGTTACATTAAAATAAACACAATCAAGACCTCAATATTAAAAAAGTGACGACAAAGTGACAGATTTTTTTTTTCAATACAAAATAAAAATTAAAATTAAAGAAAACGTTTTAAAATGAGTGTAAATTCAATGATGATACCGTAGTTTGATGAGAGGTCTTATGACGAATCCACACCACCGGAGACAACTGAGAAAGCAAATTCTTCATTTTGATTTTTTTTTTTTTTTTTAGATGGCCCCTGGATCCCAAACTTGTAATCTTACAATTACGGACGTATCTACAACTCGCATGAGTAATAAAAAATATTATCTGCAACACGAGCGGTATTGTCGATTGCCCTCTCGCGCAAATGTGCGTTCGTGCGCCCAATTTCGATCTAGTGACCAATTGACAACTTACCGCCCTAGTTGCAAAATTAAGCAAATTCTTAATTTTTTATTCTACTTTTTTTTATGGCCCCTGGATCCCAAGCCTGTAATCTTACAATTATGGACGTATCTACGTCAACTCGCATGAGTAATAAAAAATATTATCTGCAACACGGGCGGTATTGTCGATTGCCTTCTCAAGCGGATGTGTGCACTCACTTCGTTCTTGCGCTCAATTTCTCTCTTGTTATTAAGGATAACCACATATTTGCTACTTAGCTTAACGTGTCTGAATTGGTAGAACACATCATATTTTATTTTATCATAAACTAAACATACTTCGCTGAAATAGATAGATAGTACTGGACCAAATGGTCGGGTTCGTCTTGTCTCTGCCCATATGTGAGAAATTTTATAATATTTATGTTTAATGAAAATTAAGAAAATATTTAACTAAATGTTAGTTACAATGATGGAACACAATATCTGGTTTTTAAGATCACGATCAATAGTTTAATTTCAATGGAGCTTCCAGGAATATGCAAAATTGTCTTTCGCCAACTAGTTTATCACGTTTCTCTTGCTATGTATGGACGCGACTAACTCTGTACATGCCAAGCATTCTAATCCAGTTACATGTAATCTTGTCTCGGAATAACTATTGAAGTTTCGATGCGAGAGCGTCAAATAAACACCTTTGTCGTTAAGAATATATCAAGAACATGGGACCAGAACCTTTGCATTATTACTAAACAAATTCAGACATAATTTATGGCCTGAATTATGGCTTGGAAACGTTCGCAACCAACCGTAACGACGTGAAACATCATGTGCGAATTAATTTTGTTCCTGTAGAAAATCAATATACGCAATTATATACACACAATTGATAGCTTTTTTAGTTGTATACGGCAAAAATGCCAATTTGCTAAAAATATACTAATATTACATGATATATAAACCTTAAGTAAATGCAATAATAATAGATTTATTAAAAGAGGAGTTCAGTAAGCGCGATTTTACAGTACGCGCCCAAGTTTGGGCGCGTGAAAACGACGAACGTAGCGAGGAGTTTTCTAATGGACAAGTGCTGAAAAACGCCATACGAACGAGTTTATTTTTTTTTTATCTTGCGCCCTTTTATGCAATTTCTAAATAAAAAAATCGCCGATACATATAGAGAAAATTGTATTGCACTCGGCGAGCCATAACCGCACGCATATGAGTGCTGTTATGCTGTCCATTACACACGCAAAATAGAAAAAAAATATTTGGACGATCATAATTAATTTATTTGTTTCCACAAACAAAGTATTATTAATTAAATTAGACTAAAAAGCAATTAAACAAGTATATACCACAATGCTAATTCGAAGAATTCTAAACTAGGACGAACGTAATTATCTATTTATTTTATTGTCGTTGGTGTAGTAATAATGTTGTAAAATATATTATGTTTCCCATCTTATGTTATTAAATATTTTATGTCTATACTAATTATAATAACCACTAAAAGCCCGCAATAAACGTCAGAAAGTCAAACATATTAACTCTATATGCATAGCTATATATAGACAGGGCGTCGCCAAAGTTCACCGAAATGTAATATGGCTCGAGTATTAATTGACTCTTCAGATCTTTCTCAATCAAAGCCAAAGCCCTGGTTGGCATTAAGTGTATAGACTACGTTAAACAATCTAATTAGTTACTTAAACACTGTCGAGTTTAATTTCAGGAAAATTGATGTGAAACGATTCTTAACTCAACAAAATCATGTTTTACAATATTTATCTATTTTTTCTTCATTCCTGTCGTAGTCGCAGTATTAGTTATATATGAGGGGTTCACAGCAAAAGTGGAGTAAGTCACAATTTTATATTTTTAAATAATTTAGCTTAAAGTTGCATTTTGTTAAATTGCAGTTTAGGTAAACGATTTGAATTTCTCTTTGGCAAATGCGATATACATATATAAACTTTATTAGAATCTTTGAATTTATGTGGTGATTAAATTTGAGGTGTGTAGGATGCATCGAAATTTCAGTGCAGTCTCAAATTGCCCTTAACGTACTCCCGTCGCTTCCTGCACATATTTTCTTTTTTTGATTTTTTTTTCTAATGCAAACAAAATCCTCTCTCATTTTGTAAGGTTTAATGTTTCATTTTCCGCTTGCACAAAGTTGTTCTGACCCCGTTTTGGAAGTTTCACATAAATTGGAAATTTCACATAACGAGCAATATTAACAATAGGAAATAACAATGTAATATATCCAACTGTATTATTATGTTCCTAAATCAATTAGTCATATTCTGTCTTTACTGATTTTTTTCCTTGGTTATTACACACAAAGGAAGCATAGTAATTAATACTGTAGTTACTCTGAATTGAAAAATTATATGTTTTTACCACTAATTTCTTTCGAATGTCCACTTGAAAATTACCTTCATCAGTCAAAACTCGAGTCGTAGATTTATATAACTTGACAAGTTATATATGAGAGGTTTACAGCAAAAGTGGAGTAGGTCAATATATTACATTTTTAAATAATTAAGCTTAAAGTTGCATTTTCTTAAATTGCAGTTTAGGTAAACGATTTCAATTTCTCTTATTATCTATGTATAACTTCTATTAGAATTTTGAAAATGTTTTCGAAAAGGAACCAAAATTCTATTATCATTGAAATGTATTCAAACAACAGGAATTTAATTATGAAATAATTAATCATATTCAATCTGTTTTCTTCGTCGTTTTTCCTTTTGTATCTTCTGGGACGAACCCATTGGCAGCTGTTTATGTAAACTTTTATAAAATCCGTGATAGATCTATTATAATCTAATTATAAATCGTCTTGCGCTGATAAGGTGACATATTTTTTCAAACTTCATCAAATTCCACTGTTTCCTTTAGTTTCCTTGTATTTAAAACTGAATGGAGTGCCATTTGTGCCAATCTAAACCATATCATGTTTAGCCAACTAAAACTGTCACCCCTTAAAAATGTTTGCGGTATGTTATTCCATTTTCTAGTTGTTTTCCAAATAATAATTCGCTTTTTTTCGGTATAATAACTTCAAATGCATTTTTGTTTTCTATTCTTACCAATTCCTATCCAATCTTCTTCGCAATAGATATAGCTGTGTTTTTCATAGTTTTTATATTTCTACAAAATCGATATAATTTGGAAAGTACGAATGGCCGAAAAGAAGGAATTTTAAATCGTTTGTAGCAATTTCTGAATCATTGAGTAGTCAAGCTCAAATTTGAGTAGTCTTAAAATTATCTTTATTTTTCGGTTTCGGTCTACACATGAATCAGAATATTTAAGTTTATAGTTTCTGGCATGTTTTTAAGAGGCTTAATCACTGAGTTCTCTCGCGATCGTGGAAGCGGACGTGTACTGTGACGCGCGTACTGTGTTATCGGTCAGTGGCCGGGAGCTCAAATTAGAACAGATAAATTATAAAAATTCGCGCAAAGAACGCTGTCTAGGTGTGCTCGACTGCTATTTACCATCGGGTAAATAGCTATAAATATACAAAAAAAGTCCAACAAAAGGACTTCAAATGTCTCACAGAGCCATATAAGTCTGACAACACAAAACAGATTCGATCCGCTAAATGATATACCAACAACTTCCACACAAACAATGAAAGTATTAATAACACCCCACCAAAGAAATTAACAATTACACCAATCTTCTTACACGAAGTAGACAATTATGTTGAAGTCAGCAATGATATTTCAAAAAACATTGAAGCAGAATTTACCACAAACTATAAAGCTAACTTCCTACGAATTAACGTATCAACAGAAGACGACTACCGCGAACTAACAAAATATTATACTTAAAATAAGATCAGGTACCACACATTCCAAAACCCTGGAAAGCCTTTATCAGTTATTATGAGAGATATTCTAATCTCAATCGCAGCTGCAGACATCCGCGAAGGACTGGAAGCTCGAGAATTACCAGTTAAGTCAGTTGCACGAATGTTCAATAAAGAGAAAAAAACAATTCCACTCTGTGCTGTAAAGCTAACGTCAAACGAAGAAGCAAATGACATTCTGAAGGTCAACAGAATATTAAATACGGTAGTTAAGGTAGAGCATTGCAAATGCATTCCAAAATGTCTTAACTGCCAAAGATTTGGCCACACAAAAATTACTGTTCATTGGAGCCAAGGTGTCTCAAGTGTCCAGGAAATCACTCATACAAGGATTGTAAAAAAAAAACCGGACAACTGCGAGTTGTGACTCGCGCACCGAGGGTTCCGTACAAACTTGAAAGTAAGGTATTTTTTTTGTGGAGGACGTAGCAAGCACATTCAGTTAACTTGACAAGTGGCCCACCTGTAATCACGACCATTTTAGTACCGCTGCAAGCATAACCTTAAGATGTCGCTGTCGTACGATGGAATTCTACCCTATATTTTATTACCATACTTCCCCCATTCACTATGAGTGTTTAGGGGTTCTGGAACTTCACTATTTGTTTTTACTGCTCAATTTTGACTGAATACCTATATATCCTAGATAAAGGTATACAGGGTATTTTTTTAAATAACGCGAATATTTTTAAACTTATAAAAAGAACACTTTATTTTAGTATTACACTTATTCACTAACTTATATAAAGATCTAACTATTTCTAAATCTAATATAAACTAATATATTACTAATAAACTAATATAACTATTTCTAGATCTATTTCGATACTCTTAACATTCAGTTGTTCAATTGACTGCTTTTGGGCAATTGACTACCAAAAAATATAGGGCGTACGTGATTTAAGTATACGTAGATTATAAAGAAAAATTAGACGAAATATAATATATACAGGATGTTACGAGACTTGAGTATGTCGCATGTCGGTTATAAACAAGCAAAATTTAGACATAATATATACCCTGTATATTATGTATCTAGAGCGTACGTGATGAAATGCATAACGAATATAAACAAAGAAAATTCAGAATAAACAACTTGGTGCCAACACATACTTTTTAACCTTCGGACCTAGCCGAGGAGGACCAAACTGTATGCAACCCATATGCTTCTGGAGCCTGAGAATACCACTGCGACAACATTAGTGTTTTTTCATAAGTTTCTGATAGTAAATTCGCATTTTTCTTGTAATTAAACTACATATTTACGGTTTTCGGATTTTTCCCTTAACATGTGCTGTAAGACACCGCTTGCCAAATTTCATGATTCTAGGTCAACGGGAAGTTTGATACTTTTGTGAGATAGATTTTGATTCCCTTGTGAAATCGCAAAATATGCGACATAAACGGTCATATCTTTTGATCGCGTTGACTTACAAGCTTGATTTTTTCACAGCTGAAAGAGACCGCAGACCCGAGTATTTGATACAAATTTCAACTTGTTACTTCTACGCGTTCCTGAGAAAAATGCTCTTGACAGACAGACGGATAGACAGACAGACAGACAGACAGACCGACAGACAGACAGACAGACAGACAGACAGACAGACAGACAGACGGACAACAAAATGATCCTATAAGGATTCCGTTTTGGTACGGAACCCTAAAAACGCAAAACATCCTTGAAAGAGATGAGAAGAAGAATTTGTGTTAACTGCTCAGAAAACAACCCAGCTAATTATAGGGGCTGTACATACAATACATCACTCTACGAAAAACAAAACAATTTATAACACAAACCACCACACAAGGTCAATACATGCAATCAGAGAGAGCAGAAATAACATAACGACAAATAACCAACAACATAGTAGATCGTATGGCGATTTCGTCGGCTGAATCCGGGTATCACAACACCCATCCCCTTATGCAATTTTTAATAGACCTTATAACCCCCTTTATTTCTCAAATAAAACAATTTATTAGAGACCATCTTCTTCCAAGCCTCTTCATTGGCCCATAGAAGCAATTTTCCTTCATAATATAAAAATCCTTGATTGGAACGCAGATGGCTTAAACAGACAGAGATCCATATTTATAGCCTTTTTAGCCCAACATAACAGTGACATCGCATGCGTAAGTGAAACACATTTTGTACATGGCGAACAGTTTAAAGTGACCGGATATTCAATATATAGACATGACAGACTCGCAAGAACTGCTTCTAGAGGAACAGCGGTATTGATAAAAAAACATCTAGATCATTTTATTAGCCCAGAGAAAATATTCACTAGTCTGGAAACAGTTGAAGCCACAGTTAAAGTTCGACATGATCTAAATATAACAATACTTAGTGTCTACAAACAACCAAACAAAAAAATTAACGAGGAAGATATAAAATCAATCTTTAATATCGATAACCCCACTATTATAATAGGTACCTAAACTTCAAGAATACAGCTTGGGGGTGTAGAGTTAACAATCCACAAGGTCTTAGGCTTAACAAGCTAGCCACCAAACATAATCTTCAAGTAAAAGCACCAAATGAGTATACATACTATCCATATCCAAATAACCTTCTCTCAGATAAACTAGACATAGCCATATGCAAAAATCTAAATATTCCAATACAACAAGTTTTTTTAGAACTCAATTCTGACCATGTTCCAGTATTAATAACCTTTCATGCCCTAGAACAATTCAAAAAACCTGTACCCGCGCTCATTAACGGCAAGGTAGACTGGAAAAAATCCAAATAGAATAAGACACTGATCTTAATACAACAGGAAATATACTTACGAAACAAAATATTAACGAAGCAGAATCTCAATTAACTGAAGTGATTACGAAATCTATAAAAAAAGCGACTACACCGATCCTAAAGAAATCAAAACGAAATTTTCTCATTCCACCCCCACACATACTACAACTAATAAAGAAGAAGAGCAAAGCTAGACGCGAATGGCAAATTGCTAGACACCCGGAAATAAAAAAAACATCGTTAACAACTTATCTCAAAAAATCAAATTAGCACTCGTTTACCACAGGCACGAATCATATCAAAGCCACATAGCCACACTCAAACCTCAGGATTCAGGAACGTGCAGAACCACCAAAAGACTTCTGCAAATACCCACCCTAACTGATGGTACAACACAACACAACGGAAGCAACACCTATTATAAAACAGACTAAACTCTTCGCTAACTACTTAGAAAAGGCATTCATGACACATCCATACACAGAAGTCGAAAACCGCACGAACGACCTGGAAACTATTACTTGCAACTCCGAAATCAATTATACAATACCCACCGAAATTAAGAGAATTATTATAAATCTGCCAAACAAAAAAGCTCCCGGACACGACCTTATTCCTAATCTAGTACTAAAACACCTAACCGACAAAGCTATAGCATACATATCCAATATACTCAACGCGAGTATATTGCTTTAGAGAACAAACCTGGAAAAGAAAAGCAAAAAGTGGATAGCTTTAGACCTATAAGCCTCCAGCCAACTATATCTAAGATGATGGAAATAACGATCCTTCTGAGAATTTCTGAAAGAGAATAACATCTTGCCACCCTTCCAATTTGGATTCCGGAAATCACACTCAACGAACCATTAACTGCTTCGCCTAACTGAAACTATCTAGAAAGGATTTGAGAACAAGAAATATACAACTGTGGCATTTATAGATGTAGCTCAAGCATTCGATCGACGGCTTAAAATACAAGCTTCAACAGCTAAATCTACCAAGCTATCTATTAAAATTATTGTATTCCTTTTTTACAGAACAATTTCATTCAAATTTAAAAATCCACGCGCAACTACAGATGCCAGAATCATTAAAGTAGGGGTCCTACAGGGAAGCATTCTTGGCCCAACATTATTTAATATATACATGCACGATGATCCCGTTCCACCTCAAGCGCTACTCCCAATGTATGCAGACGACATAGCATAACCCAACACCACGACCTTGAAGCCGCAGCACTCCAATTAGCACTCCAATTAGCTTTAAACTTCATCAACGATGAATGGTTTTCTCCATGGCTTATAAAATTAAACTATACTGAATGTGAGATAAAAGTATTCACACTACGACGGATAAAAAACCTATCGCCAATCGAATTCGGCGGAAATGTATAACCAAGATATAACCAAGAAGCCGTAAAATACCTGGGTAGGCATCTAGAAACTCGCCTAACATGTAGCCTTCACGTATAAAGATCAATCAAGCATACTCCAGACTCTCTGAATTATACTCTCTAATAAATAAAAAATCAGCCCCACAACAAAAATCTTCTTTACTCCTCTATAAATCTCTTATAAGACACTTAATAACATACGTATTTGCCCAATACGCCCAATTTGGTGCACTACATCAAAAACCAATTTCAAAAAACTGCAGACAGTTCAGAATAAAACTACGAAAAATCCTAAATGCCCCTTGGTTTATCATAAACAAGCAGATACATCAGGAATTAAATGCACCCACCGTCAAGGAGTATATTACAAAAACAATAGTAAATTTTTTTGAAAAAATCCACCAATGCCCCAGTGCCATCTTCTGCCAACTCGGACAATGTAACATCCACACCAGACTCAAAAGCAAACTCCCACAGGAGATCACCGATCCCGATTCAGAAAACAGCGAAAGTGATTAAACATTGAGAGTGATTTAAAACAGTTACAAATTACCAACATTAGAACTCTTAGCTGACAAAGCCGGTTTGCGCTAAGTACCAAAAGTCAAAATAATTAATTGTTAACACTACAGATTGAATGACAGATTAATTCTGTCGAACTGGTGTGCTTATAAAAACTTGCTACATCTTGGGATCCCCAACCGCCTTCAGTTTCATCACACAAGTGTATGAAAACATTAATATTGGTACATATTTCTTTTGTAGTAGATCACAAATGTACTTAAATTTTGGAAATGGTAGTGCGTTCTGCAAATGAAATGTTGATATATAATAATTTTGTTTATATGCTGTTTTTTGATAATTTTTAAGGGCAAATTGCAAATTTAGCTTTCTATATTTTTTTCTTTTCTTCAAGATTCTCGGCTCTTAACTTTAAATTTCAGTCATCACTGATCACATTTCAGTCATTTCAGTGTTTTACATGTATCTTTCATAGGCGGTTTAAAATGCAAATTGAATTTAGTAGAAAACACTTTATAGTAAAATTTTTCTTTTTCTGCAGGTTTACCATCTTGGCTAAATTTTGCCTTGTACATTTCGTACATATTATGAATGTTAGAATCAGAAATTAAAAACTTCGTAGCAGGATTATCCTTCCTAGTCTAATGGTTTTGGTAAGCAGGAAAATGTCAAATATGTTCTAATACATCATTATCAATAGGTAAAGATAGTATGTTCTAAGCCCTCCACCTCCACTGACCTTGACCACTTCCGGTCCACTACCCCCACCCCTATTTCCAGTAGTCCTTTATCCTAATAAGCATATTAAGAGTTTGACTTAGTTTAGATGATTCATTGAACACGTGCAAATATGGAACTGTCGAGTCAACATTTTCCACTTTGAACTTGTTTAACCCATAAGCGCCTATTGTACTCGCTCGTGGTCAAAACATATTGAGATATTCCTTGACCTCTACCGTAATCTATATTTAAACAAGTTCAAACAGGAAAATGTTGACTCGGCAGTTCCATATTTGCACGTGTTCAATGAATCATCATAACTACGTCAAACTCTTTATATGCTTATTAGTATAAAGGACTACTGGAAGTAGGGGTGGGGGTAGTGGACCGGAAGTGATCAAGGTCAGTGGAGGTGAAGGGCTTAGAACATACTATTTTTGTGATATAAAGATATGATATACCATGGCAAGATATACACCTGTATTATTACAGGTGTATATCTTACCATCGTCAACTGTTGACATTTGCAGCTATGTTTTGAATCGGTAACGTGGTAACAGATACATTTCGCGGTGCACTCCCTTCTGAAAAATGTATCTATTACATGCTTGAATAAAAGTTGAAATTAAGTTTGGCAGTTGTTTTGTGAAAGTAGGACTTGATTATTTATAAATGTGATAGAAAGCCGCCTGCATGCCGATTTGTTGATTTTATATGGGATCCTATTACTCTAATATAGGGCTAATATAGGGTTATAGCATATAATTTTGAGCGAAATTTTCTTATGTAAACCCTTTTAGATCCTCACCATGAAAGAATCCGATTTTCCCACTATATCATCCCCATGATTTTATGGCAGAAGATTTACCAATATAACAGCAGGTGTAGATGACAAAGAAACATCAGAAAAAAACTGGTGATGTATATATGGTTGTTGTACCACCTGACGTTGATGAACAAACCCATGAAGAAAATATTAACGAAAAAGGAAACTACAAAATCCTAAATTAATCCCTGATGATATACCTGAATATGTCCAAATTCACATGGATAATGTGATGTCCGATGGAGACTCCGAAGATGATATACCACTCTCCGCATTGCAAAGCCGTATCCAACGAACAAAAAAGTTTGAACCAAAAAGGACGAATAAAACATTAGACATGAGTATGCAAGGTACACAAGGAAGTCGCGATCGAGAGGATTGTGTAAAGGGAGAAGTTGATGGGTAAAATCCTATCGAGGTATTTGAAAAACTGATGGATAGCAGTATGAGTGTGGAACAGACTAATTTATATTCAACGCAGAAAAACAATCATGTTTTTTTTGTGTCCAATGTGGACATAAAGACTTTCATAGGAAGACTGCTTTTTACTGGCTATCATCAGTTGCCTTGTGAGAGACTCTATTGGCATTTGGATGAAGATTTACAAGCTCCATTGGTATCTAATGCTATGCGCAAGAATCGCTTTTTAGATAAAAACCTGATTTTTAATAATGATGTAAATAAATCAGATAAAATGAGTAAAATTCGTCCTCTCATGAACATTTTGAATCAGAAGTTCCAGGTTCCGACAGTGAGAAATATTTTGTGAAGCGCCATCAATTGACGAAGCAATGGTTAGCTATTTCGGGCGCCACTCGTCTAAGCAATTCATAAAGGGAAAACCTGTCCGATTTCGATATAAAAACTGGATGTTGTGCTGTAGCTCCGGATACTGCTTCGCCTTTGACACTTACTGTGGTGCAAAAACTGTTGCTACTAGCGAAAGGAACATGCTATTGGGTTCAAAAATTGTAATAGAACTTTTTATTCGATAACTATTTCAAGACTTATGATCTATTAGCCTTACTAACGGAAATGAATATTCGCGCAACAGGAACAATCAGAAATAACCGAACAAAAAAGTGCCCAATAATAGATCAAAAAACCTTCCGAAAGAAGGAGCGTGGATTTTATGAAGTGAAATTTGATCGGAGCTAAGGTAAAACGCTGGCCAACTGCTGCTGGAGGAGGACATTTCCCCAAGAAGTTGAAGAATCAGTTGAGATGTGTGGTGTGCCACTACAGAGTGAGATGGGCATACTGTAAATGTAATGTTACCTTATGCATAGAAAGAGATTGTTTCTGCCAATACCACGGTTGAGCCCATTGTACTCGATTGAGTACACATTCATATAATACTTCGTATACATTTTTTGTTATTATTGTCCTATATTGTATCATTTATAATACACATATATATGCAGTGATGTAAATTTGATTTATTTTTTCCCAAAAAAATCTTTGGGCGCTAATGGGTTAACTTATCCGCTATCGGTTTTTGTATAAATAGGAGAGACAATATTTCAACTTCAGTCTCTCGACACACATCAGACGATCCAGCTTATTTAAGTCGATAATTCAAAGATGGATTTCAACAAGTTAATCCACATTATCAACAAATTGTCTAAGATGTATTTACGAGCTGCCAATTTAAAATTAAGTACAAATTCATCAATCAGCTTTTCAAAAAAATACTATTTATGGAAATAGCATCGTTGCAGAAACAGCTGAGGGCTTCATATGTCATATGGATTCCAAATAAATATATGGAACTATTTGCAGACGATGCGTTCGAAGACTACAACGTCAACTTTAGCAGAGGCCTGTATTCATGCAGAGAAAACAAAAACTAAGAATGGTAAAGAAATAGCGGTTATTAAAATTACCTCTATAGATTAAATGTAAATTGTTTTAATAAAGAAACTGTAAAATGTTCTAATAAAGAAATGCTATTATTTCAAATTTGTTATTTTATTTCACATCAGACTCTTCACGATGATTTATTGAACACGTTGAGAACTGTCGAGTCAGCATTTGCCTGCTTCAACTTGTCTGGATGAGTCATTGAACACCTGATACATCCGACGCATTTTGATTGGCTTATTGAATATTCGTCTGGGTATAAATAGGAGACAAACTACTAATAATGAATCATCACAGCTTAACCGAACTTCGTACGAAGCAGACGTTAAACTTAGCAATTATTCTGACAAAATAATTCAAAAAAACAAAACTGCAGACATGAATCCAATCATGAAACAAACCAGCGCCAACGGAACCGCCGCCGCCCAGGAATTCCAGGACTTCGCCTTCCTGGAATCCATCAGCGAAGACGGGTTGGACAGGCTACTCAACCACCTCCTGAACAGGAAGAAGAACACCGACGCCGAACAGCCCCAGGACACCGCCGCGACCAGAAGGACCGCCGCCGAGAGGACCAACGACGCCGAACCCAAGAAAACCACCGAAGCCGCCCCGAGGAGAGCCACCGAAGCCGCCCCGAGGAGAAAACCCACACGGAAGGACACGGAGAGCATCACCGAGGCCGCCCCCAAGCGCAAAACCGACCCGGAGGACGAGGGAACCTTCCGGTTTCCCAAGAAAACCGCTAAGCTGACGAGCCCAACCACGTCAAGCCTGCGAGGACCGCAGGTGAGTATGAACAGTTACGCATGCTTAAATACAAGGGACAGTGACGACGACGACGACGAAGACGAAGTCACTGAGACCGAAACCCCCACCGAAAACAACGTCAACAACAAAACTCCCATCGTGCAAAGAAACAAGGACAAATGGGCAGGGCTTTCAAGGAAGCTAAACAGAAACAACATCAACTACACCAGGGCAACGACTACCAGGGACGGGATAAGAATCCAGCCCCAAACCATAACTGACTACCGGAACATGTACAAGTTGATGAAAGAAGAAGACTACGAATTCCACACGCACCAACTGAGCACGGAAAGGAATCTGAAGGTCGTAGTGAAGGGAGTTCCCTGCGGCCTGACGGAGGAGCAAATCAAAGAGAACCTCAACGACAACGGATACCCGGCCATAAAAGTGACCAGGATGAAAGGGAGAGAAGCCACGCCAATCCAAATGGTCCTGGTAGAAATTGGGAAGGAATACAAATCCATCTACCAAATGGATCGATTCTACGGACTGTGCGTGAAAATGGAACCACTGAAAACACGAGGAGAAACCGTGCAATGTCACCGATGCCAGATGTTCGGCCACGTGCAGAGGCACTGCAACGCCGAATACAAATGCATGAAATGCGGACAGAACCACAGCACGCACCTGTGCGAGAAAGCGCTAACACTGCCGCCGAAATGCGCAAACTGCGGAGGCGAACACACCTCTATATGGAGAAACTGCCCGGCGAGACCGGAAATAGCAAGACAAACGGAACAAAGACAGCAGGAAACGAGACCTCCACCGAGACAAACAACCCAAATACCGAGACAAACAGCCCAAACACAGAGACAAACAGCCCAAACACCGACAACGAGCCAAATACCCAAACCGATAAGAAGAAGCAACAACCCTAACCCGGAGACAAAACCATCAACCAGCCGAAACAAACGGAATAGCAACGAAATAATCAGAGCAGAACTGACGGAAATGATGCTCGATTTCGCCGAAATGGGACACAGCAAAGAGGACACAGAAAAGTTCTCTAGAAGAATCACAACCATCATGCTCACACTCAACAATGACCACTAGAGAACTAGAGACAATCTGAAACTTACATTCTGGAACGCAAACGGAATACAAAACAAGAAACAGGAACTAGTAGCACACCTAAACGAACACAGCGTCGACGTGGCCCTGATCAACGAGACGCACCTCAGACGTTGCAACCAACTGAACATAGCAAACTACCAAGTCTATAGAAAAGACAGAAGCGAGAAAGCCGGAGGTGGAGTCGCCATCGTCATCAAAAGAAACATAAAACACCACGAACTGCCGGAAGTAGAAACAACCACGGACACGGAAACGGTAGGAGTAGAAGTACAGACAACTGACGGACCCATAGCCCTCTACGCACTGTACTCGCCGCCACAGAAACAAATAAATGCCGACGACCTGGACAAAATATTCGACAGAAATATAGGTACCATAGCCGCAGGAGACTACAACGCAAAGAACTCGCAATGGAATTGCAGAGTAACAAACACCAAGGGCCGACAATTACTAAGGTACACGGAAAACCGGAAGTTACAAGTAATTGCACCGAACGAACCAACACACTTTCCAGGAGTTCAGCGAATGCCGGATATTTTGGATATAGCCGTTATGAAAAACATCACAGCAAACGTGGAAATAATCTGCATCAAGGACTTGAGCTCAGATCACAACCCAGTGCACATAAATCTCCAAGCGAATACGGCCAGGAAAACAATCGAGAAAACTATCACAAATTGGAACAAATTCAAAGATAATCTGACGAACGTCACTTGTACAGAAATTACAAGCCCCCCGTGCCTAGAAGAAGCAGCACGGACGATAGAAAACGAAATAAAAGCAGCACTCGAGGCCGCCACAAGGAAACGGACAGCCAACACGACAACAACCCTCCCACAGGAAATCAGGAATCTACTAAAAGAAAAGCGCAAAGCTAACAAGGTATTCCAACGGACGCTGGCACCGACGGACAAGAACGTCTTAAACAGACTGACAAACCAACTGAAATGGGCACTGCGCGAACAGCACAACGCCGAATAGGAAGACAAACTAGAACGCATCAACGAAACAATAGAGGAACCCTGGAAATTAGCCAAGAATCTTAGAAACAAGGAGAGGAGAACAATTCCCCCACTGAAAACAACAAACGACACTGTAGCAAGCACGGACGAGGAGAAAACGGAGGAATTCGCAAAGTCGCTTGCACAGCAGTTTAAACCGAACGCCGACACACACCCACTCCGCAAAAGGCAAGAAATACGCGAAACCGTACTGAGAGTACTAAATAGTAGCGTAGAAAACACGGAAATAGAGAAAACAACACCGGAAGAAATAAAAGGTATAATTAAAAACCTAAAAACCAAGAAAGCACCAGGCTGCGATAACATCAACAACGTCGCGCTAAAAAACCTAACACCGAACGCAATAGACAGAATAACACAAATCATAAACGCCGCACTGAAACTTGGAGTGTTTCCGACCCAATGGAAACACGCAACAACGATTCTAATCCCGAAACCGAACAAACCCCGAAACCTCACCTCCAGTTACAGACCAATAAGTCTGCTGACAGGTCTCAGTAAAATCACAGAAAAAGTAATACACAAAAGACTGACAGAAATAACTGAAGACAAACGTATTCTATCCGACGAACAATACGGCTTCAGAACAGAGCACTCTACCACCTATCAGACGACAAGAATAACCGAAGCAATAATCGACGCTTTCAACAAAGGGTTAGCCACGGGAGCCGTCTTTCTGGACGTCTCTAAGGCTTTCGACAAGGTATGGCACCTAGGTTTAATATACAAACTGCACCAATTTAAAATCCCAACACCAATGATCAGACTAGTGACGTCCTTTATCTGTAACAGAACATTCCAAGTCAAAATAAACGACAGCATCTCCACAACTCAGACAATGACAGCCGGTGTCCCACAAGGATCTGTCCTGGGCCCCCTTCTTTACAGCATCTACACCGCAGACATCCCAAAACTAAACGACACAGAAATTGCACTATACGCAGACGACACAGCAATTTTCACAAGAGGATACCCGACCGAGGCCATAACAAAACGGCTCCAAAATCACCTGGACAGGATTAACGACTGGTGTAACACCTGGAGGATCAAACTAAACGCAGAAAAAACACAGGCAATTATCTTCACGAAGAAAAAATTTAAGCACGAACCCAGTAGCTGCTTGAGAATCAACAACACAGACATAAAATGGGAAAACCGAATCAAATATCTAGGCGTAATCCTAGACAAAGCTCTTACATTTTCAGAACACATCGATCAGACAGCGAAAAAAGCAAAACAAATTAAAGGCTACCTCTACCCGCTCTTAAACAGGAAAAGCAAGCTGAACATAAGGAACAAACTACAAATCTACAAGTCCATAATACGGCCGACAATGACGTACTCATCGACGTGCTGGATACAATCCAAAGAAAGGAAAATCTACAAACTCCAAATCATCCAGAACAAAACTCTGAGAGAAATAACAGATTCGCCATGGTACATGACCAATGAGCAGCTGCACAGCGATCTAAACATGGAGACAATCAAGCAACACATAGAAAACCTAGCAACGAAAAGCTTCGAATGCATGAAAACGCATGACAACCCAACAATCAACAACGCAGCAAACTACAACATCAACGTCAAATGGAAACATCCAAAACCTCAACAACATAGGTAATCACTGATCTTTCTTTTTCACAGGAAAGCCCACATCCCCGAACCCAGCGGAGCACCCAGGAACAAAAACAGGCAGGAACAACACGAACAAACCAGAGAGACACAGCACCCACCACGAGGACGAGCAAGGAACCACCACGAGAACGAAGGACGAACCAGGAACCGCCAGGAGGGCGAACCAAGGACCAACACAAGGACAAACCAAGGACCAACAACGAGAAGAAAAAAAAAAAAAACCAGAACAAAAAAACAGAACCAAAAAAAAAAAAAAAAAAGAAGACCGTTTATGAGTGAAACACAACAGAAGAACAAACAAACCGACACACAAACAAGCAAACCGACAAAAAAAAAAAAAAAAGAAACAAACAACAAGACGACGGAACAGCTGGGCGGAAGGCTCACGACCGTCAAAAAGCAAAGGACACATGACGATAATAATGAATTAGTTATATCAACGGAATGTCAATAGCAACACCACCATCACCAGCGGCATCCATGTCAGATTCGGATATAAGTTCAACTACTTTATTTGATAACTTACTACAAAATTTCGATGAAGAAATTAAAAGTGAATGTCGACAGATAGACGAAGTTAGCTACCCAATCTCCAGGACATTATCGGTTTCAACTGGATTCAGCACAGTTATATTCAATTATCACTGTGTTCGAATATTCAACTCAAAAAGAAGTTTCACATTAAACGTGGTGAACTGGAAGTGGTGGTGGGGGCGATGGACCGGTGACTGGTCAAGGTCAGTGGAAGTGGAGGGCCTAGAACATACTATATTTGCCTACTATTATCATCACTTTTGTTTATTGCAGCATGTTTTCTTCGTTTATAAGCTAACTTGTGCAATGTTGTTTTGCAAGAAGTCTGTAAAATTCTTCCAACGCGTAAGGAAAAAGTTGGTAAAAAGTATTGCTTACAGATTCTTTTGGGAGCCTTTAACATGTTGCCTGTACGCCTACGTTGCATTGTGGATTTAACAATACTAAGAATAAAATCATTTTGCCTTGAGAAGTCTCTCAATTTCCAGAAAAAATCGTGTAATATTCTCCTACAATTTTGTGTTATTTTATTACTGCATTCCCTTTTCACCCACATTCGTTGTTCGTATATACTTCTTCTGGAACCAATTGGCATTTTACTAAGATATATTCCCTTCCCGTATTTCTGTTTCCAAACATTTATTTTCCAATCTTCTTCACTCTTGAATGCTGATCCTTTACTGGTGTTTGTCCTGCCAGGCCCTCTTTTGAGTTTGAAGAGTGCAAAAACTATTCGTTCTCTATCACTCATCCTTTGTTAGTTTAGAGTTGGAAAAACAGTTTAAGTTTACTACAAATCAAAACAAACTCCGTAAAATACAACTTACACCTGCATTGCTCAGAATAAGTCAAAACTAGTTTTTGGGTGGAAGAATTATTATAAAATATGTTCTAAATATTTGAAGTATAAATTTAGAGATTATAAAGTTGATTAAAAATAAATTCTCGTTTGAAAATAAATGTATTTAGGTAAATTGTGTAGGCGTTAGGCATTTATAAACTTTAGGTATAAAGAAAATTATACATCGTAAAAAGCGAGTGTTAATTTTGAATGTTAATAAGGAATTATACGTTGAAATAATTTAAAGACAATTTGCCAGCCCAGCAGAAAAATGTGTGTGCATGGAAACGTTGGCGGCGTTTTGAAACTCGAGTAATTCGTTGTTTAAAATACATAGAATTTTACACAAGGCTTTGATGCTTGTTGACGCTGACATAAATTCCAGCGTTTTATAAGTAAACCATTAAAATGAGATTGGTTTTAGGGATAACTGTCCATGTGACTAAAACAAAATCATATTAACCTAGGACTCGTAAAAAACATTATAACGCAAGGGGCCAAATTAACAGTCTGACTATTTACTACAAAATGGACAGCAATAATGCTGCACCTTCTTCATATTATTGTTTAAACACTCTTCTAATAATATAAGAGTGCTTTTTTTGCAATAAAAAACAATCCTTGTTTGTCATAATAACAATAATCTGAGACTAGAATAGACGGTTTGGTACGATTGTTTTTTAACACTCCTCTGTTCAGAATTCTAATTCTTCTTCTTTTGGTGCCTATCCGATCCGGATGTTTGCGATCATTCGGGCTATCGTGATCTTATTCGTAGCTGCTCTAAAAAGCTCGGTGGTTTTCAGAGAAAACCATGTTGCAAAATTCTTTAGCCAAGAAATCCTCCTGCGGCCTGGGCCGCGTTTACTCGGGATTTTCCCTTGCAGTATTTGTTGTAGTAAACCATATCTCTTTTCATTACGTATTATATGGCCCAGGTACTCCAATGTGCGTGCTTTTATGGTGGTTATTATCTCCGTGGATTTCTTCATTTTTCGAAGAACTTCTTCGTTGGATACGTGATCCACCCAAGAGATCCTCAAGACTCTGCGCTACAGCCACATTTTGAATGGTGTCAGCTTCTTCATGGTGGCCTCAGAGTCCAGGACTCTGTCCCATAAAGCAAGACGGAGAAGACATAGCAGCGGTGTAGTCGCAGCTTGGTCGTTATCGACAAGGAACGACATTTAAAAATACGACATTTTCTATATGGGATCTTGTTTCCTGTGAGTGATCCCATTGGTCATTTAGTATAGTTACCAGTTATGTATATGTATTGATTCATTTAATGTGTTGGTTATTAGGAGTTATCAGATCCACACGTGGTATGTTATTTTTGCTGATCACCATATATTTGGTTTTATTTATGTTTATATCCCGTACTCCTGACTTGCTTCTATCACTCTTGTCAAAGTCCCTTGTAGGTCTTCTAAGACTATCTACGATAATTACGGTGTAGTCCGCATATCTTAAGTTATTTAGACGTTTTCCATTTACAAGTATTGCCGCGTTATTGTTTTCCAGGACTTTAGTAAATATATGTTCTGAGTAGATGTTAAACAATATCGGCGACAGAACCCACCCCTGTCTAACTCTTCGTAATATCTTTATGATTTGTCTCCATCTACGTTTATGCAAGCACTTTGATTCCAGTATAGATGTGCGATAATCCTCAAGTCTCGGTCGTCAATCCCCACCTGTTTTAGTATTGCTACGAGTTTATGGTGTTGCACTCTATCAAACGCCTTACTATAATCCACAAAACAGGCACATATCACAGTTAACATCTCGACATCTCTGAATCAACGCTTGGATACTAAATAACGCTTATTTTGTACCCACTGCGTTTCGAAACACAAACTGTGTTTCTGACATGTGCTCTTCACATACTTTGTAGATCCTTCTGTGTATGATTTTTCAAAATGCCTTTAATAGATGACTCATGAGGCTAATCGTTCTGAATTCTTCGCATTTGTTTACTCCTGGTTTCTTTGGTAGCGTTATAAATTCCGACATTAACCATTCCTGTGGAATGTTCCCTGTTTCATAAATGCGGTTAAATATACGCTTCATGAGTTCTGCGTGAAAATTATCCGGGCCAGAGGCTTTTCCTTCTTTCATTTTTCTGATTGTCGCCCGGACTTCATTAACCGTTATGGGAGGGTCTGATTTAATTTTCATCGGTAGGAGTTGTGGTCGAGTGTCCTTAAAGAGTTGTTTAATGTAGTTTTTCCAGACATCTATCTTTTCTTGTTTCTCTATAATAACATTATTTAAGTTGTTTGCTATTCCGTTTGCCGTCCTTTTCCTATAGATACCCGCATTTAACTCTCTTGTGAACATTAAAACTATCATGCTTTTCTTGCAAGGCTTCTATTTCTTTGAAGTCTTCTTGTAGCTTTGTGTTCTTAGCTTCCCTAATCTTTTTTTGTATCATTTTATGTATTTTAATTCTATTTACATGCATTATATATGTGTTCCAATTTCAATCAGATTTGTGGTAGATAGTGCTCCTGTTTCAGAGATCAATCATAAGAACAACAGTACAAATTAACTAATAAATCGTCTTGCGAATGTGATCAAGAGCAAAGCACAAGACGCATGCTTCGTTGCCCTCTGTGCCCTTCATTTTGTGCAGAGGAAGATCTCCTGTTAGACACTCTGCGCGCCTTGGAGGTTGCTCAGTATTGGACGCGTGTTATATAATTAGACAGTTTTACACTTATATCTATAGCAACTGTACATTTGTATGCTTCCGACACGAGAAATAAATAAAACTAATAAATGGATATGTTGTCAACAGTTTATGTACTAGATGACCCTATCAACAAACTTAATTAAAATATTTCGGTGAGAAGTTCGGCAATCGCTTAGTAAAAGCTTTCTATAAAACACACCGCGAATATTCAACCCGCAACATGAGCAAAACTGACTTATGTTATAACGAGAGGCTGGTCGATAAAATGTAGTCACCACTAAAGGTATCTGAATGTCACTAAACTAATGCAATATACAGCAAAGTGGTATTCAAATGTATAAAAAACCAGACACTGTATCAACGAGAAAAGGTGTAAAAGAACCCGGCTGTAAACGTGACTGCTCGTTTAAGTGGAGTAGGCACTCCATAAAACTAAACTATTTTTAGTCATGTTTAAATTTTAATTATAGCCTTCTTAAAGAAATTTATAATAAACATTTAAGTAATTAATCACATCAATTTGCATCTCAAAACGCGTCTGCAGATGGGTATTCACTTTGGGTTAAATAGAAAGATCTGATATTAAAAATAATTTTATTTATCTGTTCCAACACGAGATTTATTTTGTAGCCTTAAAAATACTTAATAATTATTATAGAGCTTCGGAAAGATTGAATATATTTATATATTCAAGCTGTGTTCTGCAAAAATATGGCTTTAATAAATTGGTATGATTGGTATCGCTTTAATAAATTGGTATGATTTAAGCAATTAAGTTTTTTAATATGGAACTAAATAGTCAGTGAAATATCTAAAATCATTTCAAACCATTATGTTAATATTTTGTCCGTTTTAACCAATTTACCAAAACTGCATTTGAAATGAACATATATCATCATCATCACCAAATCGGTGAATTATTTCAAAACAAAAATTGTTGCTCCTTATGGAATTTGAGTGGATGCGAATGTTTGTGCAGTGGATTAATATTGATGGGTGAAATGTAACAATGCGATCAGTCGAAGCGGAAACTTCCAATTTCCTATAATAGCCCCCGGGTTTTTAATTATTTTCGGATAAAACGAAAAAAAAAATCCGCTAAAAGTGCATACATGGAGCGCTCATTTTGTCATTTCCACACAAACTGTTAGTGTAATTCTGAACATATTTCAAATACCATATGGAAGCAAAAAAAAGTTAATAGTCAAAGAAATGCTATATATCTCGGTATATCTAGACATGTCTCTATAGACACTCGACTGGTCCGTATAATCCGTCTAGTCGGACTAGTCTGTCTAGTTTGTCTAATCCGTTTAATTCGTCTGGCCCGTTTAGTCCGTCTAGTCCGTCAAGGCGGGAGTCGAGCTCTATAATTGATCTTACGGTTACCACCGACCCTGCCTACGGTCAAGAAGTGGGAAGTCTTGGAACGAGAATTACTCAGCGATCGCAATTATATTTATTATGAAGTTTTTGGCAAACAGGGACGCAATCCAGCTGGAAGCAGATACCACAGGGCATGGTCAACAAAGAATATGAATGACGAAAAAGTTGCAGATGCCTATGAACGACGGACAAAGAACCGACTAACAGACATGCCAGCACGGATGATCGCCAAACTTACTAGCATATGCAATGAATGACTGCCGGCAAAGAAGAACACAAAAAAAAGTGTACTGCTTGGCCGATGTGATCAAAATTTCCAGAAAGATCTGTGGGCAGACCTGGCGTGCTTACCAGATACCTGAAAAGAAGCACGCAGAGACGACGGCAAGGAAAGAAGCTCTCAGGCTAAACTACGAGTGAAGGAAAACGCTGCGGAGAATGACAAACAGCGAGAAGTGATGATGCTGGGCAAACCTCTGCACAAAAATCGATGAGAACACTTGGGAAGGTGCTTACGAAATTGCAACTAGACAGCTAAAGTTCCAGAGCCCCAGTATGTATCCGCACGCTGACTTTATAGAAGAAATTGTTGGTGCCCCATTCTCAATCCACACGGCACGGATTTTGGAGAAACCGACGTGCAATGAAGTCTTAGAATTTACAACCGAAGAACTCGTAGTGGCAATTGATCGACTCAACAAAGGCAGAGCATCAGGGCAGGACATGATTGCTTTCGAAATCATTAAAACTGCTTGCAGTTTTGTATATCAGTACGTCCTAACCGTCATGAATAGGATCCTACAAGAAGGTGTTTTTCCGCAGATCTGGAAAAAAGGCTACTGTTAAGGAAAGGTAACAAACCGCCCAGTGGAGCAACATCGTTTACGTCCCTATGCCTGGTGGACACTGAAGATAAACTACTGGAGAAGCTGCTGCTGCAAAGAATTAAAAGAGCACTGAAGACCGGCAAATATCTCTCTAACAAGCAGTGTGGTTTAAGGGAACGGCGATCTATAATTAGCGCTCTCAACAAAGTTGTAGTCATTACAGATGCCGCTAAAAAGGTTACCAGGAGAACTAGAAGTATATGCGCTTGAATTACTCTCGATGTCGCAACGCGTTTAACTCGGCTTGCTGGCAAGATATTTTAGAGAAAGTCACGCGACGAAGCGTGACTTTCTCCATTTACCCTGATCTCCATTATACCTGATCTTCTTAAGGTACCGTACTCTCTGAGAGCTTAGGCAATCTTTCGCGCATACTTGTAGAACGCATCATCCACTAATATGCGTTACCTAGCAGTTTATCGCCGGTTCCGGATGGCACTGATTGAGAGGTTTACTAAGCAGAATTACTCATGCTAGTTTGCCCTTGCTTTCCACGAGCATAGGTGGCCACAGCATAGTTCCGTAAAAATTTTCACGGCTTGGCCGAGGATTGAACCCGGGATCTCATTTACAGCTAGCGGAATCATACCTGATAGCGATGATAAATACCGGGTTTGTCAATAAGTGTATTTTGTAAATACATTACAATTTTGCATTCAAATAAAACCCAGAATAATTGAAATATCGGGCTGAAATTTATGCCAGGTGTAGTACACATGATACAATTTTGTATGGAATTTGACGTGGTTCATATAATTCTTTGGATCCAACTTTCAATTCAACCAGTCTTTCACACATATCTGCGGAAATGTTTGCAATTTTGCGATCAATATTGTTCTTGAGCTCCTCTGACGTTGTTGGATTGTTGGTATAAACCTTGGACATAAGGTAACCCCATAAGAAAAAATCCAATAGCGTCAAATCGCATAAGCGAGATGGCCATTTGAATAGAACCATTTCTCCAGATTAAACGATTACCAACTGTGGCTTGTGGCCATATATCGCTGATGTAAACTCCATCCAACTCTGGCCAAAAATATTCTTCCAATATGGAACGATAGCGAACTCCATTGACCACAACATGGCGATTAATCGACGAAAAAATACGGCCCTACCACACCTCCGGCTTGAAACCCACACCACACGCTCACTTCTTGTGGATGCAATGTAATCTCATGAAGCAATCAGGGTTTGTTGCTGTCCAATAATGCATATTCTGTTTATTGACAAAGCCATTCAGTCAAATATGAGCTTCATCGCAAAAGATAATTTTTCGATGAAATTCAGGATTTTCTCCATATTTTTGCAGAACAAAATCTTAAATTCATATCAGAAATTTCGAATCGTAAATTTCGGTGCTTTAAATGATCCAGAGGTTTCAATTCTTGGGCTTTACGCTAAATTGTCCATAATGTGAACTTATAAACGGCATGGAATCGACTTGTTTGGTTCATTTGGAAGCTCTTACGCCTGCAATACTTTCTGTGCTTCGACCGGTGCGATGTCTTATTGGCTCAGGATCATTCAATAGTAAATATGTTGATTAAAATTTATTCACCATACCAGGCACAGCTGGTCTGGTAGGAAGGTTACCGCGATCAAAACTAGGAGTTAGCTGCGACTACCGACTGCGAATTTCGACAGTAAGTTTTAACGATTTACAAGCTTTTATCGTTGGTGAAATACAACATGATAAAAGTGTAAGCCTTGACTAACGTTTTGACTTTTACAGATCATACAAAAGTTTGTAGGTTATGTTCCGTATTATAAAACAAAATTGTTATGTACCTATTGAAAAACCCTTTAGTTATCTATAGCGATGCTCCACAGGGCTCAGTCTTGGGCTCAACGTTGTGGAACCTAGTGTAGGATGGGGTTCTCAGACTCAAGATGCCAGCAGGGATGGAGACTTCGCAGGCGATCCTGCCCTGGTGGTATGCGTCAGAACCGAGGATGAGCTAAAGCGGAGGACAAATGAAGCTACTAATTGCTACTAATAGATAAATGGATGGAAGGTAAACAGCGCAAGCTGACACCTGAAAAACAGGAGGCAGTCTTATTAACAGGCGTGATAAGAATTGCCGACATATCTTCCAAACTTAGAGATGCTACGATCAAACAAATAGTGTTGCTCCTTTATATTCCTGTTTAGAGCAGCAGTGTGAAAAATAAGAATTGCTATTATGATAACCAACCTCTGTAAGGAGAAGGCACCCTGTGAAGAAGAAGATCACACCAAAGGGAGCCATAAAGTACTAAGACTTAATAATCGACAAAAACTTGTCATTCAGGGAGCATGTCAAAGAAGCTGCCGACAAAGCTCACAAAACCATTTCTGCAATGGAGAAGCTCAAGCCTAATGTAGGAGGACAAAGGAAACTGCTGTGCTCGGTGGCCCATTCCTCAATGCTTTACGCGGCTCATGTATGGGCCAGGGATATGAGCGTGAAAGCTAACAAACACAAGCTGGCAGCGGTCCTAAGAATGCTTGCAACTAGAACTAGTAGCGCTTACGGAACTGTGTAAAGGGAGGCGTCCCTGGTAATAGCAGGCATCGCTACAATTGAGATACTAGTGAAGGAGAGGCTTAGCATCTACTGAGCTAAACAAATCGAACCAATTGTCAATAAAAAAAGAAGTGTAGGGGATGGCAAGGAATAAACTACTACGGGCATGGCAAGCATTAAACTAGCACGGGCATGGCAGAAGGAGTGGGTAGCAAGCGATAGGCGATAGCGAGCAGGGACAATGAACAAAGTTGTTAATAAAGGATGGCAGAAAATGGGTAACTCAGAGAACTACATATCTAACACGAGCATTTAGTGGACACGGATGCTTTCGAGATTACCTGCACAAGATAGGCAGAGCTGTTGATAGCTGCTGTGAGTACTGCGAGGAAGAGGATAGCGTGATATGCACCATCTATATATGTAGTAGGTTGGACACTAAGAGGAACACCCTACCAAAGGACTTAGAACCTAGAACCACTATACCCTTCATGTTGGAACCGGAAAACAACTTGCACGCAGTCCAAAAAACAATATTATCTGAAATAATCAGTTATAAGGAGCATGATGAGAAGAAAAGGAAGAATGCTGAAAGATTGCTGCTAAATCAGAACCTCTAATCAGCATGGCTAGATGGGGGAAGGAAGGTACATCATAGACAAGTTTGTAAAATAACCGGCATCTTGAAGTTATGCGTAGAGCAGCAACAAGATTTGTGAGCGTCAGGGGGACCAGTGGTGCAAAAAGTCCGACAAGTCCGCCTAGTCCGTCTAAATTTTACGAAGGAAGACAAAGATGGCGCCGTACAACAGATCCATCTTCCTGAACAACAGAGAAAGTCGTCTGACGAGGAGCTGGAAGCTGTTGAAGAAAACGAAAATTTTGTACGACGCGATGGTGAGGAACATTTTCTTTTTCTTCGCTTTCCTCTTGACAAATTAGTTGTGATCAAGCTTCGTATTACTTCGTTACTCGCTTTACAAATTCTCGCCATTTTCCACGGTTTTAGGCGCTGAGTGCTGCTAGGTTGATTGTTAAGTCAGTAGATGCCCTTATTTGTTCAGTACAGCGTGTTCTGAACAGCGTGTAGGAGACCTACATCGGGACCTAGTATCTTCTACCCGACCCTAAACTATTACTCGCTCCAAGTTGTCCTCGTCTCTTCTCTGAATGTGCCAGAAATATCTAAGGATTCGAGATTGCACTATTTTGGATATCCTTTGGGGTTCGTTTACTTCTTGGATGACGCATTAGTTCTTCTTGCTGTCCAGGGAACTCGTAGGATTCTTCTCCAGCACCATAGTTCAAACGCGTCGATCTTCCTGCGACCGACAGCCTTCTTCGTCCATGTTTCTGCTCCGTATAGAAGTACCGGGAATATCAGTGTTTTAATGATAGTTTCTTTTGTGTTTAAAATGATAGCACTATCTTTCCATGTTTTTTGGAGGCTTTTCACTATCCGTCTAGCGATTTCGCATCTACGAATGATTTCCTGAGAACAGCCACCCTCATTTGAAATCAGTGCTCCCAGATAGATATATTGGCTCACGACATGGCATTGACCCAGGTAAAGGATGTCTGGCATATTATTCTGGACCCTGTCGATGATCATAACTTTGGTCTTTGAGTAGTTGATGGCCAAGCCAAGGTTATTTTCCATTTCCAGTTTGTGCAAGATTTCCAGAAGTTCCTCTTGGGTATTTGCTAGTAGCACGGTATCGTCCGCATAACGAAGATTAGATATCTTTATTCCACCAACTGCAATTTCGCCGTTCCATTCGTCGGTCACCCTTCTCATAATATATTCTCTATAGATGTTAAATAGAAGAGGCGACAGAATACATCCTTGATGAATTCCTTTTTCTATTTTACAGGGATTAGATAGTTGATTGTCAACTCTAATGACTGCCTTACTGTTTATGTACAGATTCTGAATTAAAAGTGACAGATAATCCGGAACTACCATTTTCATCAGGATTATCCGGAGCCAATTCCAATTAATGCTATCAAAGGCCTTACGATAGTAAACAAAGCATAAGTATAGTGGTTTGTTGAATTCGCGATACTTTTCAATGACTTGGCGAAGATTCAGTATTTTTTCACTAGTACCACGACCGCGAACGAATCCTGCCTGCTCTGGTGGGATTTGCCATTCCAGATACGTTTTTAATCTTTTATGTGTTATTGAAAGCATTATTTTACTAGCGTGTGAAACCAGAGATATCAGGCGGTAGTTGTCACACAAGGTTTTCACACTTTCCTTATGTAGAGGCATAAATATAGATGTCACCCACTCCTCTGGCCATGTTTTTGTGGGCCAGATTTTTTTGCACAGGGTGTGAAAAATGTCAACACCTCATCCGTGGCATGGTGAGGAACATCAGTGGCATGAATTTGAAAAAAATGGTCCAGCACGTTGGCAAAATGGTCGTGGAGGATTTCTGCGAAATTATCTGTTCCATATTGAAGAAAGAGGTCAAAGAACGCTTTCAAGCGAGAAATTTATGGGAAATTAATGCAAAATCCAAAATTGAACGCAGAGAATGAATCAGTGGACATTAACAATTTCATCTATAAAGGAAACGACGAGACGAGGACAGCTAGACATAATGCTTGGTTTCTTTGGAATTGGAAATTGCACTACGAAGCTAAAAAGTCGAATAAAGTGATTGAATATATCCAGCGTAGTATTTATCTGACGCTTAAGTACATGGACGAGAGGGATCTACAAAACGTCCAAACCATGATTTTGTATAATTATCCAGTTTCACCGAACCAGTATCCATTAGGAACCAGTTTTGTAAAATTTCGACCAAGGTTTCGGTTGCTTTGTGATTATGGTAGATTTGGTCCTGCAAGTAGCTCCTGATGTGGGACGAATTCCAACTTGAGTGGAACCCAACTGGTTCCCAATGCACCGACTGCGTTTCGAATTCGTCCCACTAGTTACTTGCAGGACCAAATCAACCACAATCACAAATCAACCGAAACCTTGGTCGAAAATTTATAAAACTGGTTCCTAATTATGCCGATTATAGTGGAGTTATCAAAGTGAACTGGGTGGGAATATCTCCACGAAACGAAGGCCTGTCAGCTAGATTTAGACACCCTGTATTCAATTTTCATTCACTTTTACCAAAAACATTCTTTACCAAACCCCTCAACCGGCTCGACCGCCTTCCGAAACTTAATAATCACATTTGTCATGACAAAAATAGTCTAGTCAATCTATTCCATCTAGGCCGTCTAGTCGGAGAAGAAATGGGTTACCAGATGGGACAATGAAGCTACTGAGAAGTATAATGCTAGAATGGAAGCAATAAACTGGAAGGAATTAAAAGATATTGACAAGATAATAGAGAAGATTTATAGAGAAGAATGTCGGCAGGAATGTTAAAGAAGAAAAACACAGCAGCATCACCGGGAAGATTATGGGCAGACAAAGAATATATGACGGAGAAACAAAAGTATAGAGAGGTTATGAGAAAGTGGCGAGAGGGCACCAGTTGTAAAGAAGAGTGGTTAAAGACGAAAGGCGATATAAAGGATATGGAGACGAAGACAGAACAGAATTGGGAGAGAAGAGAACGTCAGTGCATATTAGCCATCAAAACAGAAGCACAGCTCTGGAAGTATTTAAAAGAAAGAGGAGCGAGGAAAGAACGAGTTCCAAACGGCATTTCGATGGAAAAGTGGAAAAGTCACTTTATGGTTTTGTTGGAAGGAGTCGAGATCCAAGAAGGAGTAGGGAATAGAAGTGCAAGGGAGGAACAAGCTTAGGAAGATGTATGTCAAGAAGAAATAACAATTAGTGAAGTTGACAAGGTTATAGCAGCATTAAAATAAAAAAAAAGAGGCAGGGCCTGACGGCGTAGGAAACGTAGCCTGGAAAGCTATCCAGAAAGTGTATTGCTAGAATCACCCAAGAATTTAATTTGGTATGGGGGAGTAAAGAGTGCACCAAAGAGCTGGAAGGAGGGAATAATTCACCCAATATATAAGAGCGGAGACAAGGAAAATGTCGGAAGCTACAGGGGAATTACTTTAGTGAAATCTGCATATAAAATTTTCACCAAAATCTTGCACGAGCGGTTGAGAAGAGAGATAGTGGAGAAGCATCTAGTGCCAGAGGTGCAAGCTGGTTTCAGAGAGGGCACGAGTATGATAGAGCATTTAGTAACCCTGCGCTACATAATTGATCAAGAAATAAGCAGAGGGAGTCTGTTTGCTATTTTCATTGACCTGAAGGCGGCGTACGATTAGGTAGATCGAGTGCCTGGGAAAAAGGGTATCTCAGAGAGTGTGATAAGGAATGTAAGGGAGTTCCATAAGGAAACTTTATGTAGGATTAGAGTGAATGGGTGTGATTCTGAGTATTTCGAAGTAAGAAAAGGTCTGAGGCATGTCTGTTGAATCCCACACTTTTTAATTTCTACGTGGCTGACATGGAGAAATGAGCTGGAGGACGACATGAGCAGGAGGCGTGGCTATATGGAGAACGAAAGTGTGGAGGTTAGCCTACGCGGATGATATGAAAGAGTTGATTGAAAGGCTGAGAGGTTATTTTGAAAAGAAAGACCTAAATATAAACGTGGGAAAAACTAAATGGATGCGTTTTAAAAGGGGGGTGGGAGTAAATATAGGAAAGTGCGTTTTGAATGGCTAGGAAATGAAATTGAGGAGGTGCAAAAGTTTAGATATTTAGGATACGTGTTTGGAACTGCGTGCAGTAATAGGGAGCATGGGGATTATGTGTCAAAAAAAGCGTGAGCGGCTGCAGAACGTATTTGGAATGGATGGAAATCTAGATTTGAAGGGAACTGAGGTAATGCTGAGGTAATATGAAAAGTGTGTGAGAGAACTGTTTTCGCGTATGGTTCGGAAGTATGGGGGACTAGAGAGGAAGAGAAGATAGAGAGGGTTCAAAAAACTTCTACAAGAAATTCGTAAAGTTGGATAAGTCGACACCAGGCCACATAGTCCTGCAAGAGGTGAGTAGAAGTAGAAGGCAGGAACGCCAAGGCCAAATTGACAATAGTAGATTTTTAAAAGATTATGCAAAGATTCAGGTGATTGGTCGTTTACCACCTATTTAAACTCAACTAAAGAGTCAGACGAGCAGGTCATACTGGCAAGGTTTAGGTGTGGAAGTGAAGAGTCTGGTAGGAAATATTGGATGAGTGAAGAATATCTGAAGTGCACAGTATGTGGGACCGGAGAGGATAGATGGAAACATTGGATGGAAGAATGTACAAGAAATGAATGAAAGGAACAGGTGAAAATGCTAGGTCAAGAATGTAAGGAGTGTATGGAAGAAAGGGTAAATCGTTTGGAATTGTTAAGGAGAGTGAAAAAGTGGAAAGAGCAAGTAGGTACCAAGGAAGAACCTATTCCTTTAGTATGTAACGTGTAATATATAATGCATAGTATGCTAATGTATTTATGTAAAATATTTTGTATATATCCTAATAAAAGGTTATAATAATAAAAAAAGAAATAGTCCGTCTAGTCAGTATAGTCCGTCTAGTCAGTCTAGTCCGTCTAGTCAGTCTACTCCGTTTAGTCCATCTAATCCGTCGGGTCCATGTAGTCCGTCTAATCTAATCTGTCTAGTTTTTGATTCACTCTATTTTATTTTTATATCCAAGGCTTATCTGGTACCGAATAATTATTTCTCATTAATGAAACTATTAGAATGTAAATTGAGTGAATTTAATAAAATGAAAGGAGAATTATTCAGGATATGTATGCAAACGTCTTGAAAGGACTTAACCGTAAAGTTTCGAGAAAGTTGTTAAAAGGGCCTAAGTATACATCCAACCCTCTCTCTATACATACTTGTTTAGTCATGTTTAATCAGAGTTTGGAGAGAATCGCACAGTACAGAGTAAAAATCCTCCTTGGTACGTAAATATATTCAATCGAAAAGTCCGGCGAATTGCCCGGATTTCAGTATTATTTTCCATTCGTAATTCTTTCTCCTTTATCTTCCTCTTTTTGTAGAGATTTCGTCTTGCTCTCTGGTAATTCGGAATATTAAGAAACTTTGACGAAAGTTGATTTTACTTTGATTGTTTTATTTCATTTCCCAGTTTTTTTTTTCCTTGCCGTTGGAATAAAAAAGTTAAATAAGACTCTCTATCTCGCATTTTACGTTCTATTCAATTAAAATATCCCTGCTTTTTTTTTATCCAATTCTTACAAATTCAGCATATAACTTTAACATTGGAATCCCAATTAAATTATAATTTGCACTCAAAACTTCCATTTCACTTATAAAAACAGTAATAACATATACAAAATTGGATACCACTCCGTTTAATAATACATTACGTAACGAGAGTTATATGAAGCATATTACGTAATTGCCTTACAACTCGAGTTATGTACCTATACTTTATCTAGGAACACACTAATTTGTTTCTGTTTAATAAGAAAAATATGTTTGATGTAACAAATATATTTCTTATTAGGTTATGTTTATTTAATTATCATTATTTAACATTATAATAAACAAACATTTGTATTTTCATATATAACTGTTACTCGACATTATTTAATTTGATAAAAATCAAAAGATCTACATTTCTAATGGTTACATACCTTATTATTTAATACTTATTTAGGTTAAACTGGAATAAGAGTGGCCATAGATATAGGCAACCCAATGTACGCAATGTCAATTTCCGTGAGTTTGAATTGTGGCACGGAGGGCGCTGAACGTATGAGCATGTAATAGCAGCTCTCAACCAATCAACGAATCGTAAACCAAACGCACGTGTCTGTTATCAATCATAACTTATCATTAAACGCGGACTGTTAACATACGTGTGTGTTATGATGTATTTACATAGTCCACGAATTGTACAGCTTTACAGTAGTGGTCGTAGATAAAGAATAATTGCAAAACAAATATTGAAGTATAATAGTAAATGAAATGAAAACATCGAATAAAATATAAAGTGAAGGTTTTGTTCGTTTAATCTTAAATAGAAAAAAATCTGTTTATATTTTTTGTGAACGAATTTTTCAACTGAATTTAACATTTACACATGGAAGGAAAATCCCAGCAGTCTTATCTGTTTAGAGGGCTGATAATGATATTTAGGGAAGGCCAGGGGTTTTTGTTGCCTTTTTGTGTGGGCTAAATAAGCCTAAGCTAAGAATAATATGAGTGTTTGCGGTTTTGTGCTGCTGAAATGGAACTTCCGACTGAATCATTTCACACGATTTATTTCAAACGCATGAAAGGGAAGAGAACAAACAGAAACTGGGGAATATTTACATTTTTCTTAATTCACCAAACTCTAGCATGCAAAAAACCGAATTAGGTTAGTTATTACCTAGTAATAAATATAAATACCATAATAAAATTTTAGACTTCTATTTAGACTATCTACATTAGCCTTAAATAACACTTTCACTGCCATGTCAATTTTAAGGAATAACACAAATTGCCAATATTTATAAAAATTCCGATAGTTATGCAACCCCTTTCACATTGATCACCTATTGATCAAAAGCGGATAATAGCGCTCCTCTAAAATCCTTTGCTCGAAGGAAGTCCGCGCGGTACGTTGAACGGAAACAGCAGCAAACTTGAAGGTGTACTTTTACAGTGCACCCTGTATATTTAGGTGTATATTTCTGGATCGGGGGGCCCGACGGAAGAGCCGATGGGTTTTTTAGATACCTGCTTCTATCCTGCGCTATGCGAATCCAAATTTTCACCGATCATCGCAAATTGCCGGCCAAAGAGGCGGTTGCTGATATTTTTTATCGGCATTTCGCGAGCGACTCAGGAAGCCGCGAGTGGTACCGAAATACGCGTATCGTCGGTTTCGACCGCGCGGTGAGGGGTGTAAATGTCAAAAAATCGTGCAAAAAAGAGTGATATATTCCAACATCGGCAGCTCGACGGAGACGGTTCGAATCGAGAACCCATAAGTACATGCAAAAAAAAGGCGCAGGCGTCCTTCTCGAATCAAACGCATGCAGTTTCGAGTCACTACGCCCAGCAACGGCGAAACTGCAGCGGTCAGACTGACCGCACCTTCCAGCGAAGGAGTTACGTTTCGAACTGTGGCGAGCGACTCCGTGGTCGTAGCGACGCAGCGCCGGTACCAAAATGCGCGGCTCGGCGGGGCCCACGTGTCGGTCAGTTTTGAATGTAAAAAACGCGACATCCTGGTGCCCCAAATCTACATTCAAGTTTTTCTATTTACAAATTTACAGGTATAAGTGGGCGCCGCGACGCGATTTCGCGACATCCAGCTATGGGTGCGGAAAGCCAAAACACCGTTCTATAATCCACTGAAAAATCCGGAATATTTACCGGGTGGCTGTAAAAATATGGACGTTTTACTTTCGTCATGTGTTTCCTGCAATAAGGCGAGTTTCAGCGGGCGTTGCAACGGTTTCTGCGGAAATTGCGCGAAATTTTCTGCGGAAATTGCGCGAAACCGTTCTCGCAGAGCTTAAGTTGGCGATTCTGCGGTAGTTTTCCTGCACGTCGTTTAATGGTCGTTTAAACGTCGTTTTTGTGGCGTCTTCAACACAATCGGGATTAGACTCGAGAACAAACTAACAAATTATGTGATTGATCGAACAGCGCCAGTACGGTACCAATCCGTCAATTGGTTCGGACGTTCTGGGTACCACCGCGAAACGCTTCTGGTTTTTACGCTTTTTGAGGACTTTTCTCTTTAAATTGCCGCAGATTCACAAAAAGTTGTAGCAGCTTCAAAATTCTTGCCGGAATAGCTGCGGGCAAGTGTTCTGAAGAGAACGAAACCAACAGGCGACCTTTAGATCTTTAAATAAGTATAAGGCGTACGTGGAAGTGATTGCAAAATAGGAAAAAAACGGCGGCAAACTTGAAGGTGTACTTTTACAGTGCACCCTGTATATTTATGTGTATATTTCTAGATCGGGGGGGGGCTGACGGACGAGCCGATGGGTTTTTTAGATATCTGCTTCTATCCTGCGCTATGCGAATCCAAATTTTCGCCGATCACCGCAAATTGCCGGCCATAGAGGCGGTTGCGGATTTTTTTTTGCATTTCGGACGCACCGGGCGAGAGGAGCGACTCCAGAAGCCGCGAGTGGTACCGAAATACGCGTATCGTCGGTTTCGACCGCGCGGTGAGGGTTGTAGATGTCAAAAAATCGTGCAAAAAGAGTGATATTTTCCAACATCGGCAGCTCGACGGGGACGATTCGAATCGCGAACCCATACATGCAAAAGAGGCGCGGGCATCCTTTTCGAATCGAAAGCATGCAGTTTCGAGTCGCTGCGCCCAGAAACGGCGAAACTGCAGCGGTCAGACTGACCGCACCTTCCAGCGAAGGAGTTACGTTTCGAACTGTGGCGGGCGACTCCGTGGTCGTAGCGACGCAGCGCCGGTACCAAAATGCGCGGCTCGGCGGGGCCCACGTATCGGTCAATTTTGAATTTAAAAGACGCGACATCCTGGTGCCCCAAATCTACATTGAAGTTTTTATATATTCAAATTAATAGGTATAAGTGGGCGCCGCGACGCGATTTCGCGACGTTATGGGTGCGGAAAGCCAAAACACCGTTCTACAATCCACTGAAAAATCCATAACATTCACCGGGTGGCTGTAAAAATATGGACTTTTACTTTCGTCATATGTTTCCTGCAATAAGGCGAGTTTCAGCGGCCGTCGCAACGGTTTCAAACGACGCAGTGCGATGCCGCTTGCATTAAAACATAAAGCGTTCAATTCTCTGCGGGAATTGCGCGAAACCGTTCCCGCAGGGCTTAAGTTGGCGATGCTGCGGGAGTTTCCCTGCACGTCGTTTAATGGTCGTTTAAACGTTTTTGTGGCGTCGCAACGCTATCTTCAACACAATCGGGATTAAACTCGAGAACAAACTAACAAATTATGTGACCGATCGAACGGCGCCGGTACCGTACCTATCCGTCAATTGGTTCGGACGTTCTAGGTACCACCGCGAAACGCTTCTGGTTGTTCCGCTTTTTGCGAGCTTTCCTCTTTAAGTTCAAAAATTATATTGCTTTTAAACTATTTTGCTTTAAATTTTGTGCCGCAGATTCACAAACAGTTTCAAATTCTTGCCGGAATAGCTGTGGGCAAGTATTCTGAATAGAACGAACCCAACCGGCGACCTGGAGCTCTTTAAATAATTGTAAGACGTACGTGGAAGTTTCGTGGAAGATTGCAAAATCGGAAAAAAAAAGTGAATTTTCTCTTGCACCAGGTGAACGGGACGGAGCAGGACGACGAGCGAGGGCTCTAAAAATGGGGCGGACAGCAGCTAAAGTACCCGGGAAGAATTTCCGAGATCCGAGGCAAAATGCGCTTCAAATGTAAAAACCTCCGTGATTTTTAGTTTCGGTCTGGTGCGTCCGAACCAGGGAGAGTTGTGTCGCGAAAATGGCTCTGCTCGATGGGACTCTCTGTTCTACGACAGAAAATGTAAAATCCCGTTTTGCGCCGCCGCCGTCGCCTCCGCTTCCGTCGGGCCGGTCCCGCAAAACTCTCGATTTTAGGGGCGGGTAGGGGGAAGGATAACCCTCTAGTGAGGTGATAGTCGGTAACCTAACCTAATCTATCCGTCAATTGGTTCGGACGTTCTAGGTACCACCGCAAAACGTCTCTGGTTTTTCGCTTTTTGCGCAATTTTTTCTTTAAATTGTCGCAGATTCACAAAAAGTTGTCGCAGCTTAAAAATTCGGAATAGCTGCGGGCAAGTATTCTGAAGAGAACGAACCCAACCGGCGACCTGGAGCTCTTTAAATAAGTGTAAGGCGTACGTGGAAGTGATTGCAAAATCGGATATTTTCTCTTGCACCAGGTCAACGGGACGGCGCAGGACGGCGAGCGAGGGCTTCAAAAACGGGGCGCAACGACAGCTAAAGCGCCCGGGAAGAATTTTCGAGATCCGAGGCAAAATGCGCTTCGAATGTAAAAACGTGCGTCCGAGCCAGTGGGGAGTTGAGTCGCGAAAATGGCACTGCTCGACGGGACTCTCGGTTCTACGCCAGAAAAATGTACAATCCCGTTTTGCGCTGACGCCTCCGCTTCCGTCGGGCCGTTTCCGCAAAACTCTCGATTTTCAGGGTGAGGTGACAGTCGGATGGACGGCGACGTTCCGGACATACCGGCGCCGGAACCACACCCGTGCGACGAAAACTGTCCGAGTTGTGTGTGAAAAACTTGGAAAAAGCGCCCAGCCGCCCCCGGAGACGGCAGGTCGGTGAAATTATTTAAAAAAAATACCCGATTCTGTTGCAAATCGGTTGTGGTAGATTTCCAATCGTTGCCAAATATTTAAATATTTTTAAGAAATTTTACAAAAAAAACGCGATTTCTATCCCCCTTCTTTAAGTTGAAAAAAATTCATTTCAACCTCTAGCACGAAGGAGGTTCAACGGGTTACCCGGGCCATTCGGCCAGGGAAGACACGCTGATTCCTTCAGTGTAGCGCGCGTGCGGCCCAGAACATCTAAGGGCATCACAGACCTGTTATTGCTCAATCTCGTGCGGCTAGAAGCCGCCTGTCCCTCTAAGAAGAATTAATTGTACGCCGACAGTAAAAACCGCGCCAGACCGCGCGCCCACGTCTCACGACGGTACGCAGCGGTCGGCGGGCCTTTGGGATGTCGATAGTACGCCTAGTTAATAGGCTAGAGTCTCGTTCGTTATCGGAATTAACCAGACAAATCGCTCCACCAACTAAGAACGGCCATGCACCACCACCCACTGAATCAAGAAAGAGCTCTCAATCTGTCAATCCTACAAGTGTCCGGGCCTGGTGAGGTTTCCCGTGTTGAGTCAAATTAAGCCGCAGGCTCCACTCCTGGTGGTGCCCTTCCGTCAATTCCTTTAAGTTTCAGCTTTGCAACCATACTTCCCCCGGAACCCAAAAGCTTTGGTTTCCCGGAAGCTGCCCGCCGTGTCATCGGAGGAACATCGGCGGATCGCTGGCTGGCATCGTTTATGGTTAGAACTAGGGCGGTATCTGATCGCCTTCGAACCTCTAACTTTCGTTCTTGATCAATGAAAGCGTTCTTGGCAAATGCTTTCGCTTCAGTCCGTCTTGCGACGATCCAAGAATTTCACCTCTAACGTCGCAATACGAATGCCCCCGTCCGTTCCTATTAATCATTACCTCGGGAGTTCCAAAAACCAACAAATTAGATCCGAGGTCCTCTTCCATTATTCCATGCACACAGCATTCAGGCAAAATTCTAGCCTGCTTTAAGCACTCAAATTTGTTCAAAGTAAACGTGCCGGCCCACCTCGACACTCACTGAAGAGCACCGCGATGGGATTGCAAGTTGAACCGCCCGATGTCGCCAAAGGGCTAAGTTCACCGGCAGGACATCCCGCGGCACGCCAGTTGAACACCGCGAGCGGTGAACCGACGGCGCGGGACTCAAGTTCGACTACGAGCTTTTTAACCGCAACAGCTTTAATATACGCTATTGGAGCTGGAATTACCGCGGCTGCTGGCACCAGACTTGCCCTCCAATTGATCCTCGTTAAAGGATTTAAAGTGTACTCATTCCGATTACGGGGCCTCGAATGAGTCCCGTATCGTTATTTTTCGTCACTACCTCCCCGTGCCGGGAGTGGGTAATTTGCGCGCCTGTTGCCTTCCTTGGATGTGGTAGCCGTTTCTCAGGCTCCCTCTCCGGAATCGAAAGTTCATTTGAAAGAAATTCCCCCTTCTTTAAGTTCAGTGACGGCTCGTTACTAGTTAGTAATCCAGAGCAAAACTAGATGGCGCTGGTAAAAAAAAACCCGGGCTACATCGCCCGGGACGGCGCTGTTCAAATTCCTGGTCCTGGTCCCGGGTCACATCTCGTGGAATGGCGGTTAAAGGGTTAAATATTGTATCAATAACAATTATTCAATGATAGTTTAAAAATGTATACAAGTAATATTCATTAACAAAATATATATACGATGGAAACTCTAAGGGGAAGTTTTTGCTGTAATGAGCCAAAATTGTAACGCTTGAGTTAATATTTCAATGCCAGGTTTGTGTATGAACTTAATGATAAATAGTGTGCATAGTGCGGGTTTGAGTAGAATATGGGGTAGTTTATATGAAAATTAAATAGGCGAGTTAGTATGTAGCGGTTTGGAATAATTGGATGACAGAATGAATTTAAGAGTAAAATATGCGGCCGCAGTTGCGACAAGTTTCAAAATAATTCTCACAGAAAATACAATTACACTAATAGTAAATTTACGAAACGAAATAGACGAGAATACAAAGGAAAGACAGGAATAATGGAATATCATTAAATAAAGAAAACTAGATCGACAGCAATATTTTTTTTAGCCGTTTTTCATCCTCTCCTGGAGATAGGCCTTTCCACTTCTCTTCCACGTCTGTCGATCTTGTGTCTTCTGGTACCACCGGCTACCTGCGGCCAATTTTATGTCATCTAGCCACTCTATCATTCTTTGCGGTCGGCCTCCACTTCTAGTTGTTGTGCTTGTACGCCATTGTATGGTTTTTAGCGTCCATTTGTCATTATTCTGCCTTGCAACATGACCTGTCCAGTTCCATTTTAACTTGGCCACACGCTCTATTATGTCGGTTACTCTTGACCTCTCTCTCACTGATTCGTTCCTGATTGTGTCCCTCAGTGATATTCCCAGCATCGCGCGTTCCATACCCCTTTGTGTCGTTTTTATTCGGTTGGAACAGTTTTTTGTGAGGCTCATTGTTGCGCACCCGTACGTCGATACTGGTAGAACGCACATGTTGTATACTTTGCTCTTGAGATTTATTGGTATGTTCTCGTTTTCTAAAATGTACCGGAGTTTGCCAAACGCTGCCCTTGTAAATCCCATTGGGCTAGTAACTTCGGCCGTCTGGTTCCCCTTCCCTGACGTCATAGCGTGCCCAAGATAGGTATATTGTTCAACTCAATCGATCTTCCGGTTTGGAAAAAGTTCACCAACTCGGTCCCTTGGTGGACTTCGGAACTTACTAAATTACGTAAAGAAAATAACAAACTCCGCAGGCAATACCAACATAGCACGGGCGAAAATCGTACGGAAAGACGCGCAGATTATTACACTATACGTCGCGAATACAAACACCAAATCCTCAAGACCAAGGAAAAGAAATGGCAAGAGTTCTGCACTAGATCGGCTAATAAAGATCCTTGGGGCACATTCTACATGGTGCTCAGAGCGAAGTATTCATCCACGGGCTATCTAACTAGCCTCCAAATTAACAATAATCATCTCGACCTTCGTAAGACCACCTGCGAACTCCTCAACACGTTCTTCCCACCAGATGACCGCAGCGAAGATACAGAGTCTCACCGCGAAATTAGAATTACATCAAGAACCGGTACCGGGGGACCTGACGACAGGCCCTTCACGGTTCCGGAAATAAACCGCGTACTCAGATTCATGAACGGAAAGAAAGCGCCAGGTATTGACGGTTTGACAGCGGACATAGTTCGCATTGCTTTTGAGAATAACTCCCTCTTTAGAAATATCTATAACAAATGTCTCGAAATAGGTGTTTTCCTAGCTTGCTGGAAAGAACATTTAGTCAAGACCGTCCCCAAACCAAACAAGAACGGATCAAGCCCAAAAGACTTCAGACCTATCTGCCTACCTCCTGTAGCCGGTAAAATTCTAGATTCGCTCCTAATCACTAGATTGGAGCATCACTTGTCCCAAAATAAGTTACTTAACAATAATCAATTTGGCTTTCGTAAGGGAGTAGGAACTATAGATGCCATCAAAAAAGTAGTTACATTCGTCGCACAATTTAAATCGACGGGTCACTATTGCGCGGCGGTCGCTCTAGACATCAGCGGCGCATTCGACAACGCATGGTGGCCACTCATTATTGACAGACTTATTTCTAAGAAATGTCCAGACAATCTTATCCGACTAGCCAGGGACTATTTCAACAACAGGACAGCAATTTTATCAGAGCCCAATATACACGTGAAAAAAAGCTGTAGAAAAAGGTTGTCCGCAAGGATCCAAATCTGGTCCTGGCTTCTAGAAGATCCTGTACGATTCCATCTTCGATATAGATCTCCCGGAGGGTTGCGAGATAGTTGCTTATGCTGACGACACAATGCTATTAGCGAAATCCACCACGTATAAAGGGCTCAGAAACTCAGTAAATCGCGCGCTGGAGACACTTAGCGAATGGTCTGCCGAGACCAAACTTAAATTTAATGCGGCAAAGACAGAGGCCATTTCCTTCGGCAAAAAGCCCAACCAGCAAAATTACAGTTCTTAAAATAGGTGGCAAATCAATTTACTGCTCTCCCTACATCAAATATATGGGCATTTATATTGATAGGTCTTTGAAATTCAAAGAACACGTCACTCAGGCGTGCGGGAAAGCAATGCAGATCGGTTTCAGATTTAGCGCCACGTCAATGAAAGAGTGGGGTATTGGAAAGCCGGCCATGTCCACTATATATAAGGGAGCTGTCGAACCCTGTCTGCTGTACGGGGCGCCGATATGGTACAGCGCATGCGGAGTTCGAGAACTTGCACACTGAGGGCCGCGAAAGCGAATAAAACCGTCTCGGGCGACGCTGCCTGTGTCATGTCAGGGCTACTGCCGGTGGACTTGCGTGCGGCAGATCTAACTAAGAAACATCTGCTGCGCGAACTAGATGAGATTGAGCTCTCCGAGGTTACGGGCCTCACAATCTCACCGGGCGACATCGAAACTAGAGTGCATTCAGGGAATGGTGCACCCCGCGGATATCGGGTTGATGAAGTATACACAGGGAGAGGCAAATGCGCACTCATTAAAGTTGTTCACAGACGGCTCTAGGTAGGAACGGGGAGTAGGTGCGGCTTTCGAGGTGTACTCAGACGAAACTGATATACACTGCGAAGGCATGCGGCTCGCCGATTTCTGCTCTATATTTCAGGCCGAACTAATCACGGTAAATCGAGCGCTTGTGTATATTAGATTCAACATCAACGACTTCGTCGGCCGATCCATCCTGTCCGATAGCAGATCCGTTCTAGAACAACAAACACATGTCAGCTCCTTAGGAACTTATTGTAGAAACGTTCGAGATCGCGCGCGAATGGAATATCGCAGAAAATAGAACTGCGCTGACATTGGGTTCGAGTTCATAAAGGCTCAATCGGCAACGAGAGAGCAGATGCGTTGGCTAGACTGGCCTGGGGTATAGATCCTCCTCAGGAGCCAGAAACTCAGCTTCCTGTTGTGTTTAATAAAATATCCCACAGAGATGTGAGGAGCAGAATCTCTCTCTTCTTTTTTAGGAAATGGCAGATACACCGGGAGAACACCTAAAACGGAAGCTGGACCAGGAATTTTATCCAATCGATGAAAGGGTGGATGGAAATGGACCTGCCTTTTCACACCGAGCGGTCCAACTCATCACGGGACACGGGAACTTCAATTCCTACCTCCATCGCATTGGAAGGAGGGAGTCGCCGGCCTGCGGCTGTGGTGAGGTAGACTCCGTTGCCCATGTATTATTCAGCTGCCCGATGACCAGAGAATGGAGAGACCAGACAGAGATTGCGATGTTCAACAAGAAATTCATCAAGAAGAAATCAAGAACACATAGCTACACAAGACCTGGTGGAAGACGTTCGACAACTGCGCCTGACGCCTCATACGACTGGACCACGACCTGCCCTGATACCCCCGCCCCCAGAAGCAAAGCATGACGTACTCCAACCCCCAAGCCCACCCAGATTGTAAATTAAATAAAAATACTGGCGTTAATTTATTTTAACTACCCGATTTCTTCTAGGTTTCTTTCTAGGCCATACCAAATGTTCTATTAACGTATAATCTGTCACCAATTCTGCATACCTTCCCCACTTACCTGCCTATATACGTAGCTATATACGTAGCGAATTATACGTATATACGTAGCTTGGCTCGGACAATCCTGTGGTCGCTTCCTTTATCGAACCGATTCAGAATTCCGACGTGCTTGCATATTGATCTGCTATTTGCGAGAATGTAGTCGATCTCATTTTTGACCGAGTTGCCCGGGCTTCTCCACGTCTATCTACGTTGTGGTGGTTTCTCAAAGAACGTATTTAGGCAGTACAAATTCTCTTTTTCCAGAAAATTTTCCAGCATTTGTCGTAAGCTGTTCCTTGTGCTGAGACCTTGTTTTCCAATATACTGGGATTCCATGTTGCTGTTGGTCGACTCACCGATTTTCAGTAGCGCTTGTTCAGTCTTATCGTGATATATATGACTCTGTTAGATAGAGAAGCGTACTTCATCACTTTTTCACGAGAAATCCTATGCTTCTCAGATTGTCTTCATCTGATGTGTTTTTTCTGGTATAACACATGTCCTGAGGTTAATGTGGTAGTTTTTTCAGCCGGGAGACGTGTTTCCGATAGTCACACGATATTCCACTTAATGGATTCCAGCTCCTGGTTCAGTTTGTCAAGGTGTTCCTCGGATCTCATAGTGCGTATATTATATGTATCAAAATATAAGTGTTCTTGTCTGTGGTTATTTGTGGTCGAATTTGTGCCCTTACCAGAATCCGTAGGGCAGACTGACGGGTCAGTGTGAGATTTCGAGTTAGACTCGCTACTCACCTGGGATATATTTGTAAAAATCGACGTGTTCATTCGGAGGTTTTGGCAAAATTAAAACACCGCGCTTGCCCTGCGTGTTGGTATGTACTGCGGAAAGAATACGGTATATACTGCGGAAAGAATACGGTATATACTGCGGAAGAATACAGAAGATATAAGATATAAGACAAAAAATACAATACTTATTTTTACAGAGAACAGGCTTTTAAACCAAATAAACTAATATTATAGAATAAGATGAATAACTGAATAGACAACACGAATCCATGTAGGCACGAGAAAATAGACAGTGCAATGTAAAAATGATTGAGATAAAATATACAGTTAACCTAATTGATGTATCCAGTCCCTCTTTGTCTCTATAGACCAGGTTAGAGAAACAAAACAAGATATGCAAAACAAGACTGAAGCTGAAACGAAGTAATAAACTTATATAGTCTTCATTTATTTATATCATTGTACGTCTCAGATCGCTAACTATACAGCTCGACCCTAATTTAATTCCGGATCCTCTTTACGCCCCCACGGACGCTGCATTTTACTGTTATTCGTAGAAAATTAGATTTTTCTCCACTTCCAGGTTCACCGTTAACTCCCAAAATTGACTATTTTTTCTATTCGGTCCATTCTCGTTTACTTCCGAATAAATCTCATCATATCCAGACTTTTGTAATTACTTTTATAAGTAAAAATATTTAAACTTAATGAAGTCGGAACACAGCGTGAATATATAAATATATTCAACCTTTCCAGAGCTCTATAACATTATGGAGTCTTTTTAGGACTAGCAAAACAAATCTCATGTGAAATTTGCCAGTTATTTACTAGCTTACAGCCCACCTTCGTGGCACTCAACAAAAACCAGAAAAATAACATGTCTTACTCACGAAATATAAAATTAAAAATATCTAACCCCTAGTCATCCACGTGGTTTTCAAGTAAGTGTTTTACAAATTATTATTCATAAAAGCAAAGCTGCACTGATGAGAGATAAATCTCGAAGCACGTCTGCAGATGGCTATTCACTTAAGTTAATAGAAGCACATGATTTTAATCTTGAGTATATGAACAATGTTCAGTCCAAAACAAAACATCAAAGGAATTTGAAATAAGAACCGGTGTTAGGCAGGGAGATAGATGCCTTGTCAGCTGTTCTTTTTAACCTTGCGCTACAAAATGCAATTGGAAACCTCGAAAATAAGGGAAATATCATAACAAAATCATACCAAATATGTGCGTATGCAGACAGCATACTGATTATGGCTAGGGGCAACAGAACTATAAAAGAATTGTTTTTAAAAATAGAAGAGGAAGCGAGAAAAGTCGGCCTGAAAATACATGCAGATAAAACAAAATACCTCAAACTGTCACATGATAACCAAAGAAGTGCTCCTCAGAACTTCATTATAAATAATCATCGGTTTGAAGAAGTTCAAAATGACAAATATCTTGGAGTAACTTTCAATAACACAAATAATCTATCACTGAGGGTACAAGATAGAATCCAAGCCGCGAATCAATGCTATTATTCACATCTGAAGCTCTTCAAATCAAAAATCATCTCACGTAAAGCAAAACTGCGAATATATAAAACCCTAATCAGACCCGTGCTATCTTATGGAGCTGAATCCTGGAGTATGTCGGAAGCAGACAAAAACTCTCTTCGTATTTTTGAAAGACGGATTTAACGGAAGATCTTTGGACGAGTGAGAGAGAAAGAAGGATACAGAATTCGCATGAACTACGAACTTCAAGAACTAATAGAAGGTGAAGAGACATAGTAAGATTCATTAAGGCACAGAGACTTCGATGGGCGGGCCACATAATTAGAATGCCGAGTGCAAGAGCACCCAGATCCATCCATAAAGCGCAACCTAACACCTCAAGAAGCAGAGGTAGACCCAGAACCAGGTGGAAAGATAAGGTAGAGGAAGATGTAGAAACTCTGCAAGTATGAAACTGGACACGTGTCGCTGAAGACCGTCAAAGCTGGAAGGGGATTGTTAAGGAGGCCAAAGCTCACCCTGGGCTGTAGAGTAAGAAGAAGAAGAATATGAACAATGTTAAAAAATAAAATATTTGCATTTTATATGTTTTACTTTTGTGACTAAACTGAACGATTTGACAAAATTTGCGAAGAATACTTATTTGTAGACATCTACGTCCTAGATACGGAGATCACGGTCGTAATTTTCTATTTTGAGGAGTTGACGAGATATTTTCAAAAAACCTTTGAAGCTAAAATAATTCGCCAAACCGCACACTGGGCCGGATTTCAAATTTACGGCGACAATAACAGAATTTTACAATGTGTCACAATTAATCAAAAACACTTAAATTGTATTGTTTCATAACCCAGTCACAATAATACAAACAAATTAATGCGAGAAACAAGTGCCATTGGTTGTGGGAACGTGTCAAACATCTCTCTTGTCCCTTCGGTACCAAAAAGGAATTAATGCGCTCGATATGTCACGAAGTATCTACGCCTGTTTTGGGTTTGCAGTCAAAAATTTAGAACATTTATGCGTTTTACAAGTATGTATTTACATGTGATAATATCAAAATTGCAGAAAGTTTTAATCAATTGCGTTATAAAATAAGTTTTGTTAACAACTAATGTTAATTTTAAAAATCTTGTAATATACCGAAAATAAGTTCCGTTAAATTAAATAGTTTGTAAGATAAAACAAATATTGTCAATTCTAGAAAAGCGATTATCTCTTCCACATTGTTCCACCTTACTTAAAATTTTACCCTTTTTTCAAAAGAAGTCCGGCGGAGGTGCTGGGACTTGCGTTAACCCTTTCAGCCCTGGATTTTTAAATTTGAAAAAAAAATGTTTTTGTTAATTATTGTTGATGGGGAGCTTCTTAAGACCATAAATACCAAAATTGATCTCATTTGCTTAATTAGTATAGGAATTAATTAGTGGTGGCAAATGCCACCAGCAGGTCCTAAAGCTAAAATATGCTAAAAATGAAAACTTACATTTATTCTAATAAACTTACAGTTTTGTACATAAACACAAACAGAATTTATTTAATATGAAATTTTTTGAAACAATTCCCAAATTTGGACGAGCAGAGGGGCAATTCCCACTTTTCGCACTGTATTCGCGAGCGCCCGTCACATGTCTTGTGTTTGCATCGCTACTTCGGCCAGTAACCAAGGTTATCATATCTTACGTTGTTTACTGGAATATTTAGCGTTTTCTTCCGTTTGATTGGTAATGGATTGTTGAGACTTTCGAGCCTACTTCGTTTCGGCGTACTAATTAGGCAACTAGAAAATGCCAACCCTTCTATTATCATCATGGTAAACTCCAGCAAATCCATCCTGGATTTTTTACTACTCCTTCTCTTTCCCTATCTGCTTGATACTCCAACCAACTATTACAAACGGCCAGGTTGAAGTAATGGAAAATTACCCTCAAGGTCCATTTTCGTGATATGATAAAAGTGCGACAAAAAAAGATCACTCTTATGTACCCTTCGCATGGAAATATTATACAAAACGTATAATTGCTGGACGTTTCACCATTACATTTTTTTTTTTTCCTTTTTATCCCATTTTCTCACATCATCTTCTGGTTCAATACATACAAAATCCCGATGCCATTCATGTCATTGATCACATCATCATCAATCCGTGAATATGGCATCATTCGATGCCATATTCACGGATTTATTGTCATACCATCGAATTACTACTATCTTCTTGCCTTTTGTAAGTAATGAATTATTGCTACCACGTCCACTTTTCTTTAGTTCATTTTCAGCCTTCAGAGAACATTTTTCTAGTCTATTTGGGCGTACGGTTCCAGAAATAAAAATACCTTTGTCTAAGAGTTCTTTCAGTAATAATAGTGATGTAAAATAGTTATTGCAAAATAGTTTATGACCTCTATGCTCTGGAATTCCACTTGATAAATATATTACAAGTCCGTTAGTAGCACTTGGTACACTTCATCTCTCGTCAAATCAGTTAATGCAAATATTGCTGCATTTGCATCCTGTAAAGTTATTTTTGGGGATAATTCCTTTACATTGCCATAAAATGTCATTGGAGGAATTCCATTATTATCTAAGAATGCTCAGAAAACAAATTAATTTTTGCGTAGACACCCAGTGGTGGCAATTGCGTACACAAATTTCAAAGGGTTATGACAAGGATTATTTGAGCAGAATCCTCAAACATCTTACGTTCTACTTATCAAACATATCTTACAGTTCACATATCAGTAAAAGTTTAATCAATATTGGGTTTCACGCAGTAATTATTCCTACTTACCTAATAGATTGTTGAGGTTATCGGCATCCATCTCACGACTTTATAAAACACTTATTTACACACAACACAAGGCAAGTAATGACGTAAACTGTGCATGTATTTTGTTTAGGAGGCTTTGTTGAAGTGATAAATAGCAAAAATATGGATGTTCATAATAAGTAGAGACATTTAAATGTTGCAGTGGCAATTGCCACCGCCAGGCCCGAAAGGGTTAAGTGGAGCTACTAAAAAGTTGAGAAGAATGAAAAAGGCTCACTATTCATCGCCTTCTAAGAGAGTAAGGCCATACAGTGCTCATAATTGACGATTCAGCAACAAGCTAAAACTAGAGGGGCTGATATATATCCCTCATAGCACATGGTGTCGGAAGCAAAAAAAAAAAATATTATCCTTTACATATCAGTGTATCTGAAAACTACGCTGGTGCTGTTAGATGTTCTGGAGGAAGCTGGAGCTGTGCTTTTTATTTTTGTCGCCGTAGATTTGCAATCCGGCCTAGTGTGCGCCACACGCATTCGAGGCGGAGCGTTTAAATTTGGTCAGCGGGTACTTCATATGGCCACCCATATTCAGTAAAAGTTTCATTGCAATCCTTAAAGGGTTAATACATTCTTACGCAATTTTTGAATATTTTGAAATTTTCGAGTTTGGTTTTAGTACGAATCCGTGTTTGAAATATCTGGATTTGTTAAAAAAAATGTCTTAGTATGTTTCACACTACTATGTTTCACATTAGTGCACAATTAGTCAGTCTATAATGTCCCTCAGTTAGTTTTTGCAAAATATTTTATCTGGCGGTCGCCGCCTCTAAAAGTCAAAGCAACACAGAAGTAACATTCAAGTTACATTCAAGTAACTATATTTTAAAAACTGCAACAGATGTATTCAAAACATTTTCAGTTCTAGATAGCGTATATATTTATCTATTAAAATTGACATTTTGGAAACTTCCTGACCGATAGCCTTGACACAGGATTTTTTCAAATTCAGAAATTTGTGTTGAAATCGTTGAAACTGCAATTTTCTAGAAAATACCGATAGCACGCCTTACTACTTTCACATTATGTCGTCCTAATGGACTACTAAAAGTATACAAAGTTTGAAGAAAATCCGTGATACAGACTTCGGAAGTTCCCCTTGTTAGTTAACAGATGGTAATAAAAAAGAGCCTATCGTAGGTACCTGTACTAATGAAAAACATTGTATCACAGGCACTAGTAAACCTAAGAAAAAAATATTTGAATTAGTAGAACATGTTGCCGTCCAATTGCCAAGTCATTATAATTATTATAGAAATAAAGGTGTCTAATATTGATACGGTCACTATAAATGTTGATAGGTAATTGATTAGATAACAATTTATAACAAAATTGTTGAATAGGTGCTTCCATAGAAAATAACTGACTTGGTCTTAAATGAGATCTCACAACTTTTTGTAGCGAAAGAACTGTGTTACCAGGCTTTGCATTTTTTTACTTTTTATGTTTTTGATAGGATAATGGTTTACGTATAGTTTAGTGTAGGCCCAAGAAGTCAATCTGACGTTCCTGAAATAAACATGGCTGGGAATTGGTTTTTATATTCGACTTCCTTAATAAATTATTGGTTGGCAATATGGATTGGCATATATTTATTCATTATTTATTTGATTTAAAATGTGCTACATAGCGGCGAGAACTTCTCTTCTTCGTCTTTTTTCTATCCGCCTTTCCGAACTCTCCCAAACAGGTCTTTAACACTATTCAATCGAGAAGATTTTCATCTAAAAAGTCTGTCATTTTAATCTATCGAAAGCAAGGATTTCTTTTTGCAAACCTCCAAACATGTTCTCCATTTAAACATTCAAAGAGGGGAAAAAAATTGCGTTTTATATTTTTTACTTTGTGGCTAAACCGATCAATTTTACAAAATTTGCAAGGAATACTTTTTTAATAGACACCGACGTCCTGCATACGGAGATCCCTTTCATAATTTGCTATTTTGAGGCGTTGACGAGATGTTTGCAAGAAACCTCTTAAGCAAAAATAATTCCCCACGCCGCCCCCATTGGAGGCAGAGTGTTCAAATTTGGCCAACTGGTACTTCATGTAGCCATCTACATTCCGTAAAAGTCCATCCATTGTCCATTTTTGAATATTTTCAAATTTATTTATTTTTATTCGGTTTTGGTTGAAATTCGTGATTGACATGTCTCGATATGTTAAAAAAAGTATTTTAATAAATTTCACACTACCTGAGGATCATATGGATACGAGAGGATCATCCTATCAAGTCTCTTTGTGAATTTTGCAAAATATAATCTGGCAGCGCCCGGCATTGTATGAATAAATTCATTTAAAAACTGATTTTGTTGTTTTAAAAACCTGACACCATTAACATTTTTTGAACTTATCGAATGTTTAGAAAAATATTTGTGTACAGAAGAAAAATATATCAGTAGTCTAATTTGCAATTTCACAAATACACAACCCAGGTGTCACTAAAAGAGCCACAAGAGTCGCACATAATCAAATCTGCATGAACCACATACTCATGAAAAATCATGTGATAGGCACTTCAAGATTCTACATACTATTCCACCATTACAACTTTTCTATCTACAACAATCGTTTCATCCTCATTAACTTTTCCACCTTATCCACTTTTCCACTTTTCCATCCAGATCAACTCTTCCGTCCAAAGGAATACCACGCGCAAGTACTAGTGTATTATAGAAAGGACAATGAGTTACAGAATTTTAGTAAAGTTATTAATTATAAATGGAATGGAAATCTAATTAATTTAAAATATTATAAGTTAGATATGGTCTCTACTTCAAAATGTTCGTTAAAAAGCTAGGACTTGAATAAATTTCCAAAATTTGTCTGCATTACTACTATACAACACTATACAAGCAGACTAATACATAATGGTACACCTATAGAGATATTGCAAGTTTTCGAACGTTTTCTATTAAATTATATTCAAAACATTTCTGATTATTATATTCTAACATTAACAAAATATTACAATGTACATATATATAATATATATATATATATATATATATATATATATATATATATATATATATATATATACATATATATATATACATATATATATATACATATATATATATACATATATATATATACATATATATATATACATATATATATACATATACATATATATATATACATATATATATATATATATATATATATATATATATATATATATATATATATATATATATACATATATATATATACATATATATATATACATATATATATATATATATATATATATATATATATATATATATAACATTTTGTTAAATCAGAAATGTTTAACATTCCTATTATTTTAGAAACCGATAGTGGAAGTATTGCATGATGATACCAAATACGGTTACTGAAAATCAAAGTGAGGGAGCAAATGTAACCGATGACTGATGATTGATATTGAATTAAAGACGATGATGAATATTTAATGTGCATAAAGTAGATAATCTGAAGAGATTATTAACAGATAATGTCGATGATTCTGAAAATCAAAGTGAAAGAGAAATTGTAAATAATAAGAAGCTGGATGGTGGACGTGGACGGTGGACGTTGGAGGGTTGGAAAGAAAGAATCATGCCGGTGGAATATTTACAAGTGATGGAGGACTAGGATGATGAGCACATAGAACTGCCAACGGAGGACGACGGCACCTTGCTCAGCACGCTCTCGATGGAGTTCCCCCGCTGCAGCGGGCTCAAGTACTGAAATCAGCAAGGGCCGATTCCAACCGCCGCCCGAAATTATAAATGGTGCTCTCAGCTTTTTTACTGCGTCTTCCCAAAAGAAAATAAAAGGATATCAAATGATAGTCTAGAAAACTCTACAGCGAAGATAAAGCGGAACGAAAAGATGCTCCGCTGCACCGACATCATAGTTTTAGGCCTCCCCTGGAAAACGACCGGCCTTAATGGCCTTATGGCCTTATGGCCCAAGTGAAAAAAGGTGCGATATATGAACATTCCGAAAGCTTTACATCCGATTCGGATCCTACGTATTTCAAATTCGCGTCTTGCCCCAAAAGCACATGATTAATGGAAGACGATGCGCGGTTAAAGTGGTCAATTGCCAAAAGAAGATTTAATTCAGCCAGCATGTGGCCAGAAAAGTCTTCATAGGCAAGACCTAACCTCTGACGACCCTCGTGTGTGAGTCGTCCAGGCGAACGGTCGTGCAAGTTGTAGTTGAGTGCACAAAGTTATTTAAAACTATAAATCAGCAGTTTATAATTGTTTAAACAATGCCGAGAAAACTTAGATCTAATGTACCCTTATGTATTTGATATATTCTTATGGCCTTGTATAACAAGTAAATTAAAACACAATAATTACTCGAACTTCTTGCTCAATGATTGACAATATTGTTATTGTTTTCAAGCAAGATTTGTCAACCTCGGTAGAAGCCTGCCCACTATCAGATCATTTAAGCAGTGGCAACAGAAATATGCAACAGAGGCAGACACACCATTCAAAATAAACTAAATTTTGAAGAGTGCCTAAAACATGAAACCTGGTCCGACGTCCTTAACACACATGACTGCAATGATAAAACCGTTGCACTGATAAACTCGATGCTACATTATTACTAGAGTAGCTTCCCTATAACACAGACCAACGTACACAACAAGGCCTGGATCACAATGGAAGCCAGCATCTCTAGCTGAAATGAGGCCTGCTTGTCTTTCAAAAAGAATTTCCGCAACTCCGCGCGTACTACATACGAAATAAAATAACTCATTTAGTTTATGTTTTTTTATTTTTAACGATTAATAAGCGTATGCAAAAGAAATTTTTTTCGAAACCTTCTTGCTAATTCCGATAATAAACAGAAAGATTCACCAGAGTAGCCGAAAGTTTTGAAAGGTCAGAAACGCAAATTTAGAGCCCTTCTTAGTCTACCGGCTTAGACATCGTGCAGGCCTCACTTTATTAACTTATACATTTTAACTGTGTAAGGTCTCTTCATTCTTGAAACAAATTGTTATATACATGCAAACAAGCAATTAATTCCAAAACATTATCATAATCATAATTATAATACTAGAGGATGCATGAAACTATATGCCCCCTATTCAAAATTGACTGCCTGCCGTTAAGCATCCGCAGTTTCTGGAATCTACTTATAAAACATGCTACCTACAATCCTTACCCAGGAAGTCTCGATCAGAAAGTTTAGAAAAAAAAAAATTAAAGACATTCTTGTTTCAAAATATTTATATACCATTGTTGAGTATGTGAAACTATTTTAATCACTGTATTGACTTACCAATATGTATCTGCGTATATATAATTTCTAGTTAATAAATTAATGTGAATTTGACCCCCGCGAGTACTGAGAGGTCACCGACGTCTTCATCCCGAAACCCTTCCAGGCCTTCAGCTTAGTTACCTTCCTCGACCCCGAATTCCCCAAAGTCCTTGCAGAGAAGGCCACAGAAGGTAATAAAAGGTGTTTTTAAATTAGAAACGAGGGGTGGAGGTGGTTATGGTGGCTGTCCCGGGCCTGGTAATCATAAAGGAAACCGGGTTGGTACAAGCCGACCGAATACTAGTTATGTTATGTTATCAAATAAGTGCTTTACTATACGCACTTGTTTGATAAAAATTAATATCATTCAATATTTGTCTGACTCGTAATAAACAGAGTTAGATTGTTAAATAAAAAATTTGGAGGTCCCGCGTTCGTACACCGTGTGCAAGTCGGACGCGTTTATACCTAGCTACCAGACGACAAATGCGTAATTAATTAACGCCAATTAAAATAACACCTAGGTTTTTGGACGTATAAAATGAAAAATGTGGACTAAATAAAATAAGCCATGCTTGAAGGGTTAATAGCCTGCTATCAACCTTGGACCAAACTTAAAAAAATAAGAAAAGAATTAAGGAACAAGTTGACTAATAACATAAATAAAATATACTTCTAATTATTACTACGGTGTGGCTCCTGCATTTTACTGCTAAGAAAGTACTCGAGGTCACAAGAAATTACATAACTTGATAAATGAAAATAATTATGAACATCCATACACGCGTTTCTACCCTTTGGCTTCATTAATATATTTGATGGAAATGACTGCACAAGTAAAATGGGAGAAACGGGCGATATGAAAGTAGTTTGTAATAATTTTATGAAAGCAATTTCAGATAAAATTTATCATTGATGCACATTTCTATATAAAAAATTCGTTCCATTTTTCTTCTCAAATTCCAGTTTTTTTAATGCCGAAACTATAATTTTATGGCGAAAAGTTTTACGGCTATTTACACTTGAGTAAAGGACGAGAAGTTTTTTCCTCCATTATACCTATCGCACTCTGTATTCTTCCCGTTTTCCATTTTTTCCTTGTTCTCTAATCCAACACGTCTCAATTTCTATGTTCCGCAACCGGTCGTTTGAAGACAATAAAAACAAGATCAACATTAAAAGGTATAAAACGAAAACACGGAGGAGACGATAAAAAAGTTTTTCACTCGGGAAAACATTCAAATTTATACATTTTTGACGTTACCGGGGGTAATTAAATTTCGTGTAAAATTTAACGATTTCAAGAGTGAAAAGGTAGATTTCTTAATTTGCTCACAAAATCAATGTATACGGAAACAAAATAATTTCCAATATTTGGAAACTTTGGAAACATATTAAACTTCCAGCTACTACGTTATAAACAACAAGTTTAACATTATTGTTGATATAATCCAAGAAGTTAAGCCAACAAAACTTGTTAACTCATACAAAAGTCCTACAAATGAGACTTGGGTAAAATTAGTAAAAACGTTTACACTGAACGATCTTATCTTTTTGTGACTAGCTTGTATCTTATTGGTACTCTTATTCCATAGACGTGTTTAACTCAATGAAATCTAGCCTGGTTCTGTCTAAACTTTAATGTCCTGTTTAGTTATAATGATGTAAAAAATTATCTAATTTAGTCCTACCTTGGATATTATAGCTCATCTTGTCTCGACACAGTCTGTCACATTTGTCCTACTAAATTTATTTTCACCTGTTTGCTATTCTTGAATTTTTATCAATATATAAATAATTTGTATATATAATCATTCAGAATAAAATTCACAATAAAAAAACTAAATATGCGGGAATAGACCTTTTCATAGTTGAAATTTTTTTGTTCGCATGTGTCAATTTCCTCCATGTTATCCGTCACAAAGTGCCCGAACTTTTTGACGGATAAGCAACTATGTGCCCGAAACTTTCATATTCCCGCCTATACAACTTGGCGGATGCGCATGCGCACAACTAACCGAAAAAAGGTCTATAGTGTGAATTTATGTAGTCTTATGTAGCATGTTGGCTTTAACACTCGGGAATATGTGGTTCTGTGAGGCCCAGCTGGTTCATTCAGTAACCTAGCCTCCGTGGCACAATTTGTAACTAATTTTACTTACAGAAAATCTCCAGTGGCGGCAACAAAGTTAGACGCATTATTATTTAAGGTTAGTACGAACATTTTCTACAACGCCTTTTTAAAATTATTTAAGGAATTTTCTTCAGGTTTCTAGGAACATAAATTGGAACAATTTAAACTTCAAAATGGAAATCTCGACAAACAATTAGAGGTAGATGGCCAAATCATTCAACAAGAGATTAAATTCAACTACTTGGGGATCGAGTTATCGGCTTTTTGGGATATAGAAGAAGGCGTCAGGCTGGAAGCCATGAAAGCATAAAAAAATGTTGGATGCCTGAACGCGGATAATTTTTAAAAACAAATACTTAAACACTCACACGAAATCACGCATCTACAAGTCTGTAATCAGACCATTATCCACATACCTACACAGCAGCAACTCGCCCTGTGACAACAACTACACAAAGAATACTGGAGAGCGTGGAAATGTCGGTGATACGAAAGATCAACAATAAAACTTTAATGGACAGGATGAGGAGCACGGAGCTAAGTCAAATGTCTGACGTACAACCCATAAACGACTGGATAGAAGAACGAAAGGAGATGTGGCGCAGCGACGTGGACCGGATGGACAACACCAGGCTGCTCCGAATAGCACGGGATAATTCGCCAAGAGGGAAAAGAAGCACAGGGAGACCGAGAAAGCGGTGGAGCGGCAGTAGGCTTGACCGACCATAGTGATGGATGAATAGGCGGGTCTCCCTATAATGAGAGAAAGAAGAAGTTACGTGAATAAGCAGAACTACCGTTACTGGACAGACACAAAACCTAAGGAAGTTCATGAGCGAGCTGTAGACGCTAGGAAGATGACAGTATGGTGTATTGTTTCATTGCATGGAATCTTCGGAACTTATTTTTTTGAAAATTAACAAGGAATCGCAGTAAATGTTAATGCGAATCGTTACGTGAGATGTTAAAATCTATCGTTACACCTGAATTAAAAAAAAATTCACATGTTCAAGGAACCTATTTATATCAGTTAAACTATTTATGTTTATAAAGTCTTGATTTCTACAGGATGGAGCAACATCACACACTGCACGGCAATGAATGGAAATCGTGTGAAAATTGTTCGGTTATCGTGTCATTTCAAGATTCGGTAATGTTCCCAGCACCCAATATCGCTAGATTTGTCCGTTTGTGATTTATTCTTGTGGGGTTATCTTAACAGTAAAGTGTACACGACTCAAACAAGAAATCTACATGAGTTAAAACAGAGAATTCAGGATAAAATTCACAGTATCCCAGCCGAGATGTTAAAGCGGTCAACGAGGAATCTCAACAGCGGATTTCAAGAATGCATTCGTACCGCAGGACGGCATCTAAAGAACGTACTTTTCAAAAAGTACTAAATTCAATTAATGTTAAAGTACTAATTTCCATTAATTCATTAAATGGTAAATTTCAATGTTTCAATTATTTTGCATAAAATGTTTTTCTTCCACCACTCTTGGTTTGATTGGATTTAAAGTGTCGTCCTTTATATATAAAACAGAATAGAGAAAATGAATTTCAAGTAATAAAAATTGTAAATCCTATCAGAATCACAAACAATTCTTACTTAGGACTTTCAATGAGTTCTTCTAAATCAATTTCTCGCCCTAAGTTTCTTACAATGATATACTGGAAATGCGTGAAAAAACGAACTTGATTCAAGAAAACGTATTGCGTGCGAAATTCGATCTAAACCATAAATAATTAATTCCTGAGGCCCGATTGTGTTCCCGTTTGGGTAAATCTATTTTCTGGTCGGGAAATATAGGACGGAGAGCGGTCGGACGTTCGTCCCATCCCGTGGGAAATTTATCTCGTTGAGATTTCGTGCAGGACTTTAAAATGTTTAAAAGTGCTAAAATATACATTTATCCCTTACTACGACTATAAACATCCGGAGATAATTGCCGCTGCTGTACCCTCTCGAAACACATTAAACTCGTCAATGTCTATATAAATTAGTACCTATAATGAAACTTTTTACAAGGCAATTAGTTTTTCAAATGATCGTAAATTAAGTTAAGGAATTATTTTATGTTAAACGAGTTCAGTTAATTTTATATTGGTAATTTTGCTACAAGTAATTAACACTTAAGTATCAAAATAAAGAATTAGCTAAGAAAGAGTTTTATAATTTGCTTAAATTATTGATAATAAGCGCCATAACACGTCGTTGCCTGTGCAACGTCTGTCCAATCTTGTCTATCAAGCCTTGTCTGTCATATATGCCCAGTGTTGGCTCTCCAGTGTTGCCTGTTCAATGTTGTTTATCTAGTATTGTATGTCCATTGTCTGACCGATTTCTCTTTCTGTTTATTTGTTTGGTCTTTATATTTATTGCGGGATTACGATGAACTTACCGTAACGGGACGCGGCGGGACGTGACGTGACGTAAAACTTGAACACATTGTTTTAAATGCGTTTCAATTTTGGCGCACTGGGCTATAAACCAATTAGCGCCCTAGTGCCTAGGCATTGAAATTCTAAAATATACTTTTTTAATATTTCATTGCAGTTATAAAAAAAATATTTTGTTAAATAAAGTTTTGTTAAATAAAGTTGTAGCCTACATTTCAATTATAGTTGAAATACAGGGAGCTTAAGGATAACAAGAATATGAAAGCTTGAGCTTGAGCTTCTAGCTGATTCTGCCGTAAATGTGTACAATGAATTGCGAGTGGAACAGAAGATTTCAAAAATTATTGGATGCGTTCCTAGAAACTACAAAGAAGAAGTTTATTATTAAAGTTTGTTGTTATTGATTTTTGCGTTTTTACATCGACAAATGTACGCATCCATTTTTATTTTTCTCTGCTGTTATGAAAATTGAAGGATTTGGAAAGATCGTATATTTCGCGTACGATTTCGAATACATGATCGTACATCGTATCAACTCCAAAAAGGTCGTATATATACAATTTAAATCGTACGGTTGGCAACGCTGCAGATTAAAAATAATAACTTTGTAATAGTAAATTTGCTTTTTTTTGTTATTAAACTATATATTTACATGTGCTGTAAGACCTTGCTTCTTGCCGAATTTCAACGGGAAGTACTGTATAGGTTTTGATTCTCTTGTTAAATCGAAAAATATGCGACATAAATGGTCATATCTTCTGATTGCGTTGACTTACAAGTTTGATTTTTTACAACTAAAAGAGATCGTAGACACGAGAATTTTATATAAATTTCAATTTGATACCTCTACGCGTTTCTGAGAAAAAGGTTCTTTACAGACAGACAGACAGACAGACAGACAGTTTCATAAGGTTTCCATTTAAGTTATGAGGTACGTAAGAATAAAAACTGAATTAAAACTACAAAAAATGCAATCTGTACTTCTGCACGAGTTCTAATTATAGAAATATCTTCTAGTCACTTCTATTCATATGTTGTATAGACATGGGATACGTACAACCTGAATTTAGATATATGCAAGAAAAGTGCGAGCGCGAGCCACGAACGCTACCTCACTCAGCGGTCTTACTAGGGGTGTGCCCCCGAATCCTTTTCCGAATTTATTAATTGAGATAACGAGATTTAAGCATATTTAAAAATTCCTTATCTTTACATTCGTAGCGCCCCTTAAGTTACGGCGCCCCTGGGCTGTAGTCCAAACAGCCCATAGGGTTAGTATGGCCCTGGTGATTACGATCGACGCGACGTGACGTATCAGAACTTAACGTAACGTTAAATCTGCCAATATTCAATATTCGCGTCGCGTTACGATAAAGTCGGACTGTTTCACGTGACACTTTCAGCGAATAAACGACCTCGATTCTTTAATTCAAGAGTGACATTTGGTATTGTGTTGGGTCGTTCAAATTGAGCAACATCCCGACAAGCAACTACAACAACAGAAAGAAAAGACATAGCCTTATAATTTTTTTAAATAATTGATAAAAAACGTTATAAAACGCATTTGTCTGTGTAGGCTTGTCTGTCCAAACTTGTCTATCAAGCCTTGTCTGCGTTCAGCCATGTGTACTAAGTGTTGTCCCTTCAGAGTTGTCTGTTTAATGTTGTCTGTCCATTGTCCGTCTATGTTTATTTGTTTGGTCTTGTCTAATTAATCTTCCCTATCTAGTGTTTTCTGTCTACTCGTGCCTATCTACTCTTGTCTGTCTAACCTTTTCTCTGAAGTCTTTTCTAAGTATTCATGCCTATCCAGTCCTGTCTATCCAATCTTCTCTATCTAGTCCTATCTGTCTAGTCATGTTTGTCTAGTCATGTCTGTCTATTCTTATCTGTCTAGCCTCGTTCGACTAGTACAGTCCATCTACTCTTATATGTGTATTCTTATAATCACGCCTCTCTATTCTAATCTAGCTTGTCTAATTTATCTAGTATTTTTTATCTAATTTCCTCTGTCTACTTTTGTCAATCGTGTCTTATCTGTTTACTTATGTCTATGCAGTCTTGTCTATGTAGTGTTTTCTGTCTAGCCTTATCTCCCTACCCAGTCTAATCTTGTCTATCCAACGTTTTCTATCCAGTTTCGTCTGTGTACCCTTGTCTGTCTAGTCTTGCTCATAAGTCTTGTCTGTCTAGTCTGGTCTGTCTAGTACAGTCATTATAGTATTTTCTGTTTAGAATTGTCTCTTTATTCTCGTCTGCCTATAGTATATATGGTAAGTCTGGTATAGTCTATCTGGTTTTATCTGCCTAATGTTGTGTCTGTAATCTCATCTGTTCAGTCTAATCTATCTAGTATTGACTATCTATTTTTGTCGGTATAGTCTTGGTAATCTTAAGTCTTGTTTGTTTAGTCTTCTCCTTCTAGTTTTGGCAGTCTAATCTTCTTGGTTTAGATTTGTTTGCCTTGTTTATTCCTTGTGTCCGTCTAGTCAAATCAAATACATTTATTTATCCCCAGATATAAGTAATTTACATATAGTACACGTCACAGAAATATAGCAAATAAAGTGAATACTGAATACTGAATTAAAAAAATAAAAATTGAAACTTACACATCTATACATAGATAGATACATAGATATAGTACATATCTATACATAGATAGATCCTCTTATAGACAAACAAATACACACACATATATACATATATATTTGCAAATATACAGAAACTATGAATCTGAATAAAAGTCTTTTAAAGTATAGAAACACTTTCCAATTAAATATATTTTAAGTTTCCTTCTGAACACGTTATAAGTCTTTTCTTCTCGGATTGTGGTTGGTATTCAATTGAAAATGTGTATACCTATATATATATGTGTATGTGTATACATTGTAAATGTGTTTGGTGCACTTTTGTATATAGCTAAGTTGCTTCTTATTGGTCTGAGATTATGACAATATCTCGTATTGTGTTTATGTCGTTCCTCTGCGGTGAAAAGTTAATTTTTGTTTATAAATATGTGGCATGCCAGTTCCCATATGTATATGGAGGTTACTGTTAAAATATTTAGTTTTAAAAAAAATAGTCTACATAATGTGAATACATTGATATTAGCTGAAGCTCTAATGACTCGCTTTTTCCACAGGAAAACCTTTTGTATAAGCGAAGAAGCTCACCATAGTAATACGCCATAGGTTAAAACCGACTGGATTTAAACCGACAGCAGAAGGGCCTCTTCGCCCACCGTTTGACGCACTTTTCTAATTAGGTAAGCCTTGCTGTTTAATTTTCTGATGATACTATCCGTCATTATTTTCCACGTCAGGTAATCCTCTAAGTGGAAACCTAGAAACTTTACTACCTTGGCTCTCTTTAATCGAACGCTACCAATTTGTAATGGGAGATCATCGGATCCTTCGGTGACATTGGAAAACCATATAGCTAGTCTTTGAAAATTCAATTTTTTCCAAATTTAGATGTAGATTAATTGCGCAAAACCAGTTATGTAGCTGTTTTATTGTTTTATTTGCTTCAAGTATAGTTTCTAGTTGAGAACCCCTCGAGATTACGATGGTAGCGTCGTCAGCATACAAAGTGCAATGATTACCACCGATGTGTTGAACCAGATCACCCGTATATAAAGAAAATAATATGGGTGCTAGAATGCTTCCTTGGTGTTCCACCAATTTTTATATGCTTAGGTTTTGATAAACCCGTCATTCCTGCATTATCAACTTTGACATAATGTTGTCTATTGCTGAGATAAGACTGGAACCAGCGACCTGCCTTTCCTCTAATACCATATGAATATAACTTTTCTAGTAATTTTTCGTGATCAACACAATCAAATGCCTTGCTAAGATCACGTAAGATCACAGAAAATTCAGACAGGATACTTTACATCCTCAAGCTCAATGATAACATTTTCGTAGAACTCGGTTAAAGCAGTAGTCGTTCATTTATCTTTACAGAATCCATGTTGTTGATGTGGAATTAAATTGCATTTGAAAATAAATGGCATTAGTCTGTATTCCATGCAATATTCTCAAATTTTGGACATACATGACACTAACGAAATTGGTCTATAATTATTTATATCAGTACGATCTTCTTTTTAAAAATGGGAATAACTGTTGAAATTTTTAAAATGTCTTTTTCTGTAGAAAATGAGCAGTTAATAATATCAGTAATAGGCTCAATAACTTCATGATGCAGTTCCTTGAGTAAACTGCTTGAAATAGAATCCGGACCGCAACTAGATTTATTTTTTAGTTTTTTTAAAATAACAGACATTTCTGAAGTACTAAATTCCTCCGTATATATATATATATATATATATATATATATATATATATATATATATATATAAATATATATATATATATATATAAATACATTTAAACATATATATATATATATATATATATATATATATATAGAGAGAGAGAGAGAGAGATTTGTCGTTAAACATTATGTGTTCATCAATTGGATCAACTGACGGAGTGTCTTTGATTATCAATTCAGGCGCGGTAATAAAATGTTCGTTTAGCAGCGATGCAACTGATTCGGGATCTTTTATTAGATTATCTTGATCTTTGAAAAAAATATGTTGCATGGATCTTACCTTATTATCCAATTCGTTAATCGTTTGCTTTAGAGTTTTTTGTTTACTTGATGACTTCTCTATTGTATTCTTATAGAAAAGTCTTGCCTGTCTAGTCTTGTCTCTCTGTTCATGTGGTATAATCTGTCTAGTCTTTTGTCTGTTGAGTCATTTTATATATAAAAGTTATATTGATAACCCAGACATGTCCATTGTCCTATCAGAAAAAAACTTTACTGATACTTTACTATTTCGAGACAAACGTACAGTTTTGGACAGTTTTTGGACAGACCAGGGCTGTTCACTATGACTTCAAGCTGGTAAGATAAGTTGATTTTCAAATTTAGAAGCTGAGTGGAATGACTAGTATATTCATGTTGCCGGCTCGACTAATGTTAAAACTTAGCCTCAAGAAGGTTGTGTTGACAATCGATAAGAAATCGCATGGTTACCAAATCCTTACCAAAAAAAAACAAATCAAATTATATTAAAAATATAACAATAGTATGGGAGGAGTTGATCGAAGTTATCGAAATATCGGCTAGTATCGCACAAGCATTAGACGAAAAATGGTATTTCCATATTATTACACACTTACTGGGTAAGTCTGTCGCGGTTGTGGCTCAGATAGCTAAGGTGTGGTGGTGTCTCAGATAACTAAGCACTTGGCCTTTGAGTTAGACAGCTGGGGTTCAAATCCCCACAGAACAAAATCAGGAAAAATTAAAAACTAATGGCTGCAACCCATAACACTCAATTCTCCAATCCGACTTAGGCAACCGTGGGGTCTCAACTGCCTAAGGATAAGAGTACACCAAAACCGGGCAGCAGCGCTATCCCACAATACAAGAGCTTTACCAGCTTTACACTGAAGAAGAACGAATACCATACCGAGCTCAATAGAAGGTTACAAGCTACAGACGGGCTAGACATCGAGAGACTAGCACAAAATATAGAAACAAGTATCCAAACATGCCTAAAAAAGTTATACACCTCCATCGCAAAGAAAATAACTACCAACAATAAACTCTCCTCGTTCACAATAGATTTAATGAGGACACGCAGGAATATGGTTAGAGGAATAGACCTATACAAAGAAACCAAAAAAACATAAAAAAGGAAATAAACCCATAACACCAACACTATCCAGGAAATCGTCGAACAGAACTTCTACATGAAGGTACTGAGATCAAGACTATCTAACGGCAAATCCCACATAATCAAACTGTGAACAGCAAAAGGCACAATATACCACCCTCTTATTACACACTTTCCAACAAGAAAGCTATACTTGAAGAAGTAGAGGATTTCTATACCAAATTCTACCCAATAAGCAAGAGACATCATGGCACAAGAACCCATATAACAAACGTGGGTTCGGAAGAAATACTCGACATTACTACATAAGAATTAGAGAAGGCTCTAAGACAACTAAAAAATAGTAAGTGCCCAGGTACTGACAAGATCACTGTAGAGATGATCAAAATAGGAGACCAAGAGACCAAGAACTGAACTAAATTACAGCCTATATATTAGTTTCTATATATTCAATTACAGCCCTCTACAACAAATGCTTACACGAAGGCAGAACACCTGTAAAATGGCTAGAGGCAGAAGTTATGCAAATATTAAAGAAAGGACACCAAGGTTGACCAAGATAGGGAATTACATACCGATCAGTATATTAACCCTTCGTCTATAAACTCTTTGAAAAGATAAAAACTAACCGACTAACAACTAATTTTGACGAGTTTCGACCGGTAGAATAAGCCGGATTCCGAAAGGGCTTTAGCACAACCGACCATCTACAAACGATTCGAAATCTTATTGAAAAAAATACGGAATACAACATACCCTTTCATATGGCCTTCATGGACTTCCACAAGTCGCCTTCGACACAGTCGAAACTTGGCAATGCTTGAAAATGCACAAACTGGCTCCAGATACATAGATGCATCGTGCACATATACTCAAACGCTCTACTACACGCAAAAATTAACGAAGGAGACTTGACCAACACCATCAGTGTAACGCGGAGTAAGACAGGGAGACAGAATCTCTCCGAAATTGTGCACAAGTGCCCTGGAAGTTGTTTTCAAAAGAGTCGCATTTGAGAAGGAATCAAAATTGACGTAATTTTTTGTAATTTTAATTAATTTATATATTTTGGGATAGTTTCTCGATGTCTAGTCCGTGTGTAGGTTGTAACCTTCTATTGAGCTCGCTATGGTATCTGACCTTCTTCAAGATACGTATTGCAGATGACTTCATACTGGTATCAGAAGACCTAAACCAACTCAATGAAATGAGTAAAGAGCTCAACCAGGCGTCGGAGACGATAGGGTTAAAGATGAACTCGTAATCACAAATAATATCGTGATTGAAAATGTTACCGAATACAACTATCTGGGCCACATAATAGTGTTGGGAAGGAGAACCGATCAAAGGAGTTATCATGACGAATACAACTGTCTTGGGCAGCATTCGGGAAACTAGGATACATATCAAAAAACAACATCACACCCATAGATCTTAAGATAAAGGCTTTCGAAATATGTATAATTGATGTAACTACCTAAGGGCTACAGACAGCCGCCTTAACAAAAACAACCACAAACATACTGAGAGTGATGCAGAGGGCTATGGAAAGAACCATGCTCGGCATCACGCTAAGAGACAAAATCACTTACGAAGATGTCAGGAAAACAGGAACAGGAGTAAAAGACTTAATACAAAGAATCGCAGAACTAAAGTGGCAATGGGATAGACATGTCGCACGATGACCAGATGAACGCTGTAGAGCTAAAATTGTGCAATGGCGACCCAGGCAAACAAAAAGGGTAGGGGGAGACTCCAAATACGATGTATCGACGACATCTAGAAAAAAAAACCCGGATAAAACCAAAAACCACAGGAGAGAGATAAATAAGTATATGAAAGACCTGTACTGATATACGCAGGCGACACCTGGACCTTAACCAAGGAAGAAGAAAGAATTTTGAGATGGTTCCAAAGAAAGATTCTAAGACACATTTATAAAGGCGTATAGGTAAACTGAGAATGGAGACGGCGATACAACCAGGAGCTGTACCACCTTTACGAACGCCCTTACGATTTAGTTCGTTTATAAAAATAGCTAAATTAAGATGGATAGGACATATCGAACGAATGAAAGATTCAGAGCCAGCACAATTTATTACACGACAAAGACCACGACGGCGTAGGTCAAAAACAAGATATCTGGACCAAGTGCTGCAGAATCTAATAGCAATGAAGGTGACCGAATGAAAAACTAAGGCCCGGAATAGAATGAAATGGAAAAAAATTCTGGAGAAGGCCAAGACCAATAATGGGTTGTGGAGCCAAAGCGGATGATGATATGAAAGGCCTATATAGAAGAGTGGATGAACACGGTCTGATGGGGAGAGGGAGAGAGACACACTGACTTGATGCTGCTGAACAAAATGCTTGGCAATTTCATCGAAAACAGGGCGGAAAAATGGATCACCTTTTCTTCAGGAGAAATGTTCTAAAAAAATTCAAAATGAACTAAATCCAAAATAATAATGTCTTCTTTTTATAAATAAATTTGTCTAAAAGATTTCTTCACTTCAGATAGTGTAGAATAACAACTGCCTCAAGATAATATATTATGCAGATGATGCCACACTAATATCAGAGAACGAAGATGACCTACAAAGATTACTATTTGCACTCAATAGAAAACTGCCATAAAATTCAACATGATCATATCAACAGAAAGAACTAAATCAATGGTTATATCCAAAGAGCGAGCCAGGTGCAAACTTATGGTAGACAATAAAACGATAGAACAGGTCATGAAATTCAACTACCTACGGTCGCAAAAATCGAGCAGCAGAAACCTGAATGAGGATGTAAGGGCGAGCTGCATCAAAGCATCATTCATTTCCGGTAGCCTAAGAGTTCTAATATGGAAAAACAAATATATGACGGCAGAATGCAAGATAAGGATATATAAAACCTGTGTAAGACTTATCCTAACATACGCTGCCGAAACCCGAGCCGAAACAACAAAAACTAAGAAACTCTTCAGAAGCACCGAAATGAAAACGCTGAGAGCAATAAAGGGCGTAACACTACGGAATCAAATAAGAAGCAGCGCCATAAGAGATGAATTACAAACGGAAGATGTTGTCAGATGGGTCATATCCCGGAGAAGGCACTGGAGTGACCATGTAGATGGGATGGACCAGGATAGAATTGCCAAGTGGGCAAAAGACGGATGGCTACAAAGCAGAAGACCCCAGGCCGCCCGCCCAAGAGATGGCAGGAGTCCTGGACGTCCGAATCGTAAGAGGGGTAGACAGTAGTACAATACAGGACAAAGCCCTAAATCAAGAAGAAGAAGTAGATAGTGTAGAACTACGCGATGAAGGCATATACCATTTAATTAGCGAAAAAGACAAACAAACCACATGCAAATTGTGCCGTAAAAAAGTATCAACACAGTGTCAAAAATGCAAAGTTGCGTTGCATGTTTGATACATTGCTGCCTACCATACAAAAGTTTAATTTTTGTTTTTTTAAATCATATGTTGGGCATATTTTTCGTTTCTATGCTATTTGTAATACCTTACGCCAAATAAAATAAGTTTTAGCTTAAACTACATAAATTTTAGTGAATATTAGATATTTGTATGGGTCAATGCCTACTGTCCTTTTAAAAGGTCAACCGTTATCAATATATCTATAATACGTATAATTTTTTCAGTTTTTGTGACTCAATTGGAATATACATAACAACAAATTTATTCAAAATTCGGAAGAAAAATTCCTTGGGCATATCTGGGTTAAATATTTTATTTACGACCACTATTGTAAATGCCCATTATTGTACAGTTTGTGGACTATGTAAATACATCATAACACACACGTTTGTAACAGTCCGCAATTAATGATAAGTGATGATTGATATCACACACGTGTGTTTGGTTTACGATTCGTTGATTGTTTGAGAGCTGCTACTACGAGCTCCAACGATCAGCGCTCATGTGCCACAATTCAAACTAACGGAAATTGACATTGCGTACATTAGGTTGCCTATATCTATGAGCACTCTTGTTCCAGTTTAATCCAAGTAAGTACAAAATAATAAGGTATGTAACCATTAAGAACGTATTTCTTTTCATTTCTATCAAATAATGTCGAGTAACAGTTATATATGAAAATACAACTGTTTGTTTATTATAATGTTAAATAATGTACCTAATAAGAAATAAGTTTGTTACATCAAACATATTTTTCTTATTAAACAGAAACAAATTATAGTACATAACTCGAGTTGTAAGTCTATTGCGTACTCGCGGAATTACGCACTCCCCGCTACGCGGATCATGCGTAACTGTTCCACTCGTACGTAATATGCGTCTTACAACTCAAGTTGCGTAATATACTATTTCCCGAAAAATATAACCCGAAAACCAGAATGTATTTGTTACAGAACAGTTAATAATATATTGATTATAATTAGGAATTTATTTCATTACGGGTTTCGTGTATTGATATTGTTCGATTAATATTGATACTAGTTTTATATTATACAAAGTGTTGTAAATGTTTTAACATTGATGATGCGATAGATAATACACATAATTGAATTAATTTTGAAAGGGAAAATATACATTCGAGGTTTTATTTTTTATATTCCTATAAACAATGTGGAACTAACACGGCATTAGTAAATTACTATTTGCCTAGTGATTGTCGTTTATACAATTGTCAATAATGATATAAGTTTTCCATATATTTGTAATTTGCCACAGATAATTTAATCTTTAGTACCGGATAATTAGATTTTTTTGTAGAAAGCACAAATAATTAGTGACACATGTTTGAAATTTAATGTAAATTTCTTTCTTGTTTGCAAAAAAAAATCTCATTACAACTTTTAATAAGTAAGAATAACATCAAGCAAAACACAAACCAGCAAAAACGAAACGCAGTGAAAGAATTACAACAACAAAAAATCTGATATTATTTTATTACGTAATACGCCTGGCTAAAAGACAATATCTTATTATCTTTAAATAAGCAGATGGATAATAACGTCGAGCTATTAGAAGTTATGGCGGCGGCGTGTGCGTCGTAAAAGCGCCCTTCAAATTTCATCATATAAAAATAAAGTCGACTCGGCGTCTTCTTATTTCGGGTTAAATATCAACGGCGCCTGTACGATAGCCCCGAATTTCTCTTTCTCGGCCACAACTTTTCACCACTCTAATCTCTAATAACCTTCATAAAAATATATTGCCGGACACACTAAATAGATATTGTTCACAATTAGAAAGGAAATTCTTCTTTCATATTAAAAGAAATAAATATTATAGTTACTGTAAATTTTGTCCAGATTCTAGAAACTAGACAATTACTAAAATTAAATTGACCTAAGACTTGAACACGGAGTAGGTAGATAAAAGGACAATTTAAAATAGTGCAATAAACATACAATACAAATAGAATAAGAGTGAAATACAAATGCAATAGGATTGTAACAACTGTTCAACATGGCATCTTCAAAGGCTCAACACAAGTTCTATAAAACTTCAACAAGAGTGTAACAAGAGTTAGTTACACAGGAGTTAGTTCAACAGGAGTTCTACAAAAGTTTGGCAAGGGCGCGAGGAGCGTGGAACTAGAGTCTACATATGGTATAACAAGAGTGTAACAAACATAGTGCAACAATTATAAATCAAAATTGCGAGAGATATTCAACAAAATTTGAAACAAGATTGCAACAAAACTGTGACAAGAATGTAATTAATGTGTATCTGCAGTATGTACGTAGATTGTATTTGTTTGTTGTTATTTAAGTATAGTAAGAGTGCAACAAGAAAGAAGCAATAAAGTAACAATAATGGATCAAAAGAACAACAAGAATGCAACTAGAGCCTAGGTACAGTTTGGCGTGAGTACAATAAAATGTAATGAAAATGCAACAACATGGTTGGATGCAATAGTAGAACAACGAGATAGCAACAAAGATTCCACAATGTGCAGTGAAAAATTCAATAACAATACAAAGAGTTGAACAAGATTAAGGATTGAAAGAACGCTTTTACAACATTCGAAAAACGGCCAAACAAAGGTCAAAATTGAACAGACTATATATAAATATAATCTAAAAAAACAAAACTGGATAAGTATCCTTCAAATGAGAACGATTAGAGTTAGTCGACATTCCCTACTAGGAACCCTTTCGCTGCTATGGACTGCTATAACAATTCAATTGATTTGACGGCCAGGTTCTATGGACTGTTATTGTAGTCCAAATGATTTAGCGGCCAGATGCTATGGATTGTTATAGCAATCTACCGACTTCATGAATTCATTGTGGCTTTGTTAGCGTTGCGTTAACCTGGGTGAAAGATTTGGGACTCACCCAAATGCCTTTTTATGGTTCTCATGGTTCTCATCCATTTTTATGTCTAGTCTTGTCTAGTCTTGTCTAGTCTTGTCTAGTCTTGTCTAGTCTTGTCTAGTCTTGTCTAGTCTTGTCTAGTCTTGTCTAGTCTTGTCTAGTCTTGTCTAGTCTTGTCTAGTCTTGTCTAGTCTTGTCTAGTCTTGTCTAGTCTTGTCTAGTCTTGTCTAGTCTTGTCTAGTCTTGTCTAGTCTTGTCTAGTCTTGTCTAGTCTTGTCTAGTCTTGTCTAGTCTTGTCTAGTCTTGTCTAGTCTTGTCTAGTCTTGTCTAGTCTTGTCTAGTCTTGTCTAGTCTTGTCTAGTCTTGTCTAGTCTTGTCTAGTCTTGTCTAGTCTTGTCTAGTCTTGTCTAGTCTTGTCTAGTCTTGTCTAGTCTTGTCTAGTCTTGTCTAGTCTTGTCTAGTCTTGTCTAGTCTTGTCTAGTCTTGTCTAGTCTTGTCTAGTCTTGTCTAGTCTTGTCTAGTCTTGTCTAGTCTTGTCTAGTCTTGTCTAGTCTTGTCCAGTCTTGTTCAGTCTGGTCCAGTCTTGTCCAGTCTGGTCCAGTCTTGTCCAGTCCTGTCCAATCTTGTCCAGTCTTATACAGTCTTTTCCAGTCTTGTGCAGTCTTGTCCAGTCTTGTCTAGTCCAGTCTTGTCTCTATCTAGTGTTGCCTATGTAGTCTACTAGATTAAAATGTTTTTATTTAATAAATTCGCTACAGTGCTAACTGATTATAGAACTAGATGGATTAGATTGTGCATTCCATGGCCCTCTTAATTATTACTCCTATAAGTTAGTATTATAATTCAAGTTCAATATGAAGTTGTTGCAACATGAAGTTGTCGCAATACCAAGCCGCAACATGAAGTTGTCGCAAGACTAGGATATAGATGACTAGCACAGAAAAGACTAAGATATACAAGACTAGGACAGACAAGAGTAGGATATACAAGACTATGACAGAAAAGACTAGGACAAGGCATACAAGACTGGGAAAGACAAGACTAAGGCAGACAAGACTAGGACAGACAAGACTAAGACAGACAAGACTAGGACATACAAGGCAAGGACAAACAAGAATGGGACCTACAAGACTAGGACATAAAATAAGACAGACAAGACTGGGACATGCAAGACTAGGACATGCAAGACTAGGACCGATAAGACTAGGACAGACAAGACTGCGACATGCAAGACCAGGACATGCAAGACTAGGACAGACAATAATAGGAGATACAAGACTAGGATATACAAGACTAGGACAGAAAAGACTAAGACATACAAAGCTAGGACGGACAAGACTAGGACAAACAAGGCAAGGACAGACAAGACTGGGACTTACAAGACTCGGACAGACAAGACTGGAACATGCAAGACTAGGACATGCAAGACTAGGACAGACAAGAATACTACATACAAGACTAGGATATACAAAACTAGGACAGACAAGACTAAGACAGACAAAACTAGGACGGACAAGACTAGGGCAGACAAGGCAAGGACAGACAAGACTGGGACATACAACACAAGGATATACAAGACTAGGACAGACAAGACTGGGACAGACAAGACTGAGACAGACAAGACTGGGACAGAAAAGACAAGGACATACAAGATTAGGACATACAAGACTGGAACAAATAAGATTAGGTCAAATAAGACAAAGACATACAAGACTAGAACAGAGAATACTAGGACAGACAAGGCTAGACAGACTAGACTAGACAGACAAGACTTAACATAGAAGACTAAAGAGACAAGGCAGACAATATTAAACAGATATGACTAGACAGACAAGTCTAGACGGACGAGACTTCACAGACAAGAATAGACAGACAAGAATAGACAGACTAGACTTGCAAATTATCCTGTCGTTTTCGTTCAATTATGACTCAAATCAACAAAAAAAAAAAATTTTCTTCGAATAGAGATTTTGGTTTGTGAAAATTTGGCAATATTGGCAAATTATTTTGACGTTCTCGTCCAATTTTGACATAAAACAAAAGAATTTCGCAGTGTTTGTCCACTTAAATAAACAAGCAAACAAAATTTTATTTGAAGAATGACTTCGGTTTTTGAAAACTTAGTAATATTTCCAAATTATTTTGACGTTTTCGTCCAAGTTTGCAAGGTTTGCCCATACAAATCAACAAAAAAAACAGCTTGCAATAGAGTTTTCTTGTTTTTAAAAATTTAGCAATATCTGCAAATAATATTGTCCTTTTCGCCTAAATTTGACATAAAACAAACAAATTTCGCAATGTTTGTCCACTCAAATCAACAAAAAAAAAACAAAATTTGATTCGAATAGAGATTTTGGTTCATAAAAATTTGGCAATATTTCCAAATTATTTTGACGTTTTCCTCCAATTTTGACACAAAACAAAAGAAGTTTGCAAAGTTTTTGCATTCAAATATACTAAAAATATATTTTGCTTTGAATAGATATTATAGTTTTTGAAAATTTGCAAATATTTGCAGATTATTTTAACATGTTTCGTCCAATTTTGACCAAAACAAAAGAATTTCGATATGTTTTAATAAAATGTTTCGAAAATCAACAAAAAAAACAAAATTTAATTTGAATAATAATTTATGTTTTGAGAATTTGATAATATTTGCAAATTATTTTGACGTTTTCGTCCAATTTTTGACGCAAAATAAAAGAATTTTGCAAGGTCTGTCCATTCAAATCAACAAAAAAAACAAATTTTGCTTCGAATAGAGATTTTGGTTTTTGAAAATTTGGCAATATTTGCAAATTATTTTGACGTTTTCGTCCAATTTTGACATACAATAAAAGAATTTCGCAAAGCTTGTCTACTCAAATCAACAAAAAAACAAAATTTAATTTGAATAATGATTTTTGTTTTTGAAAATTTTATAATATTTGCAAATTATTTTAATGTTTTTGTCCAATTTTGACATAAAACAAAAGAATTCTTCAAGATTTGTCCATACAAATCAACAAAAAAAAAACAAATTTTGTTTCGAATAGAGATTTTGGTTTATGAAAATATGGCAATATTGGAAAATTATTTTGACGTTTTCGTTAAATTTTGACACAAAACAAAAGAATTTTGCAAGGTTTGCCCATACGAATCAACAAAAAAAAAACAAATTTAGCTTCGAATAGAGATTTTCGTTTTTAAAAATATGGAAATATTTGCAAATTATTTTGACATTTTTATATAGGACGAACAAGACTAGGGCAGACAAGGCAAGGACAGACAAGACTGGGACATACAAGACAAGGATATACAAGACTAGGACAGACAAGACTTGGACAGACAAGACTGAGACAGACAAGACTGGGACAGAAAAGACAAGGACATACAAGATTAAGACATACAAGACTGGAACAAATAAGATTAGGTCAAATAAGACAAAGACATACAAGACTAGAACAGAGAATACTAGGACAGACAAGGCTAGACAGACTAGACTAGACAGACAAGACTTAACATAGAAGACTAAAGAGACAAGGCAGACAATACTAAACAGATATGACTAGACAGACAAGTCTAGACGGACGAGACTTCACAGACAAGAATAGACAGACAAGAATAGACAGACTAGACTTGCAAAATATCCTGTCGTTTTCGTTCAATTATGACTCAAATCAACAAAAAAACAAAATTTTCTTCGAATAGAGATTTTGGTTTGTGAAAATTTGGCAAGATTTGCAATTTATTTCCACGTATTTGTCCAATTTTTACATAAAACAAAAGAATTTCGCAATGCTTGTGAATTCAAACCAACAAAAAAAAATTATTTGAATAATGATTTTTATTTTTAAAAATTTGGTGACATTTGCAAATTATTTTGACGTTTTCCTCTAATTTTGACAAACCAAAAGAATTTTGCAAGATTTGTCAATTCAAATCAACAAAAAAAAACAAATTTTTCTTCGAATAGAGATTTTGATTCTTGAAAATTTGGCAATATTTGCAAATTATTTTGACGTTCTCGTCCAATTTTGACATAAAACAAAAGAATTTCGCAGTGTTTGTCCACTTAAATAAACAAACAAACAAAATTTAATTTGAAGAATGACCGGTTTTTGAAAATTTAGTAATATTTCCAAATTATTTTGATGTTTTCGTCCAAGTTTGCAAGGTTTGCCCATACAAATTAACAAAAAAAGACTTAGCTTTCAATAGAGTTTTTTTGTTTTTAAAAATTTAGCAATATTTGCAAATAATATTGTCGTTTTCGCCTAAATTTGACATAAAACAAACAAATTTCGCAATGTTTGTCCACTCAAATCAACAAAAAATACAAAATTTGATTCAAATAGAGATTTTGGTTCATGAAAATTTGGCAATATTTCCAAATTATTTTGACGTTTTCCTCCAATTTTGACACAAAACAAAAGAAGTTTGCAAAGTTTTTCCATTCAAATATACTCAAAAATATATTTTGCTTCGAATAGATATTATAGTTTTTGAAAATTTGCAAATATTTGCAGATTATTTTAACATTTTCGTCCAATTTTGACATAAAACAAAAGAATTTCGATATGTTTTAATAAAATGTTTCGAAAATCAACAAAAAAAAACAAAATTTAATTTGAATAATAATTTCTGTTTTGAAAATTTGATACTATTTGTAAATTATTTTGACGTTTTCGTCCAATTTTTGACGCAAAATAAAGAATTTTGCAAGGTCTGTCAGTTCAAATCAACAAAAAAAAAATTTTGCTTCGAATAGAGATGTTGGTTTTTGAAAATGTGGCAATATTTGCAAATCATTTTGACGTTTACGTCCAATTTTGACATACAATAAAAGAATTTCGGAATGTTTGTCCACTCAAATCAACTCAAATTATTTTGTGTGCGTCCAATTTTGACACAAAACAAAAGAATTCTTCAAGGTTTGTCCATTCAAAAAAAAAAAAAAATTTGCTTCCAATAGAGATTTTATTTTTTGAAAATTTGGTAATATTTGCAAATTATTTTGGCGTTCTCGTCCAATTCTGACACAAAACAAATCTTTTGTTTTGTGCAAAGTTTGTCCATACAAATCAACAAAAAAAAACAAATTTTGCTTCGATAGAGATTTTGGTTTTTGAAAATTTGGTAATATTTGCAAATTATTTTGTCATTTCCGTCCAATTTTGTTATAAAACAAATGAATTTCGCAAAGTTTGTACACTCAAATCAACAAAAAAACAAAATTTAGTTTGAATAATGATTTTTTGTTTCGAAAATTTAGTAATATTTGCAAAATTATTTTGATATTCTCGTACAATTTTGACACAAAACAAACTAATTGAAAGAAAAAATAAAAAAACAAAGGTTTGTCCATACAAAACAATAAAAAGATTTTGGTTTTTGAAAATTTGGCAATATTTGCGAATTATTTCGACATTTTCGTCCAATTTTGACATAAAACAAGAGAATTTCGCAAAGTATGTCCACTCAAATCAACAAAAAAAAAAAATTTGCTTCGCATAGAGATTTTTGTTTTTGAAAATTTGGCATTCCAGTATAAAATCGAAAATCCGTCACATATGGGACCAGACAACCGCCGAATTATTAGAAAGAATGAAGGGAAGAGCGCGAGCGGTCTCCACCAGACCGCCCGATTACTGGAGGTGTCCGATTACCCAACGGCCGAATTACCGAGTTTATACTGTATTCGCAAATTATTGCAAATAATTCAAAGCAAGAAAGGTATTCCGCACGGGCTATAGTGTAATGTTCAGAATCTTGAGCACACGATCACATCAGTTCAAAAAAGTTATTCGCTGCGAAAGGGTAAAAAAGGACATTGACCAGCGAATTAGTATCTCTATCATAAATTACCCGGCGAATTCTTCATATTTTACAGACATTTTTATTGTTGCATAATTACTATAATACCTTTAATGAAAAAATGTTTAAAAAATTAAATAATATAAATGTATCAATGCAGGGTTTATCCTTAATATAAAGGTCGCGGTACGCATATTAAATGCTGTATAAAATTATACTGCTAATTTCATAAATTACTACTTTGTGTTAGTTAGGAAACGTAGTGGAGCATAAGAAAAGTGTAAGTTTAAAAAGAAAACTGTTTAAAAGGATATTTAAAGTTACATAAAATAGTAATTAGAGGTAGATTGCACTCCACCAAAGGAGTAACTAGAATAAAACAATAATCCAACAAGACTAGCAGTTTTAAACAAGTTTTTGACATGCTTGCAACAAGAATGAAATGAGTGTGAGAAGTAGAGTAGAACAATAATGGAACTAGAATAATGAAACTAGAACTACTGAAAAGAACTGCAATAAAACAATAATGGAACAAGATTATACAAGACTGGAATAAGAAGTAAATAACTTTGGAATTGGAGTAGAACAGGGATGGAATTAGAGTTGAATAAAAATGGAACAATACTATGATATTATTGAAACAAAACTAGAATATAAAAGAAAACTAAGGCAAGACTAAGCCATGAGTAGAATAAGACTGTAAGTAGACGGCCTTATGAAACTAAATGGCACAATAAAGGAACGGAAAGGAAAGCAAACTTAAGACGAAAATTGTTAATTTCTTGAAAACTCGGTTAAAACAGAAAATTTAAACAACACCGTTTTATTTTATATCCAAATTGTATAGATGATCTTTTATATGTTAGGTTTGGTTATTAGTTTGGTTAAAGAAGCCTACTATATACGTAATATTAGATATCAATGACTTCAGTAAAATAGTTTCAAACAATTAAAATAGCCTGTTGAATTGACCATAAGCTTGTAGCAATTCGTGTTCTTTAAGCAATTCATTTCCTACATAATTATTTATATTGGTCAATGATCAAATCAATGACTTCTCATTAAAATAGTTTCCAACAATTAAAATTGCCTGATGCTAGCTTCTAGCAAACGGTGTTCTTCTAGCAATTCATTTTCTATTTAATTATTTATATTGGTCTTGAATATTTGACCGAGAACACAATACATGTTTAGAAAGTCAAACATTATAAATTTGTCAATATGTGGCTTAACATTGCGGTCGTTGGGTTCGAATATTTAGACGCATTACAGTATTATAATTTCCTAACCTGGCAGTGTAAAGCAAACCAAACATATGCTCTATATAGTTTCAAATTTAAACAAGGCCCCAACGCGGTTATTTCGCATAATATTGATATAAAGCATAATTTGCATATGAATATGTCATAACATATGTAGCGTAATTTGTGATACATGTATGCTGTCCTCCTATGAGGGTAATTTTCTTGTACATTTTATCTAGCGCCTAAAAAGATATATATATATATATATATATATATATATATATATATATATATTGATCTGCTAGGCTTTTTTATTTATCTTTTTTCATCTATAGTAGTTTGGAGATAGGGTTTATAGTTTAGATATATCCGAACCGCAATACCGCGGTTTTCTCTGCCAAAACCAAAACCGCATAAACGCATAATGAACCGCGGTTTGATCTAAAAATAGGTAAATATAAAATACATTGAAATATATTAAGCAGATACATAGACGGGAACTTGCCAATTATTCTTACTAATGAAACGTACTGTTTCCAAACGAAAAAGATTTAGTGTCAGTTTATCGTTGGTTTTGTGAAGAATACTTTTTACGTTCAAAGGAAAGTGTTCTACAGCAAGGCAAGTAATGTTTCATATACATATTTATACAATACAATACTGAATTTCTATATATTTAATTATATAAATTAATTAAACGTTAATTAAACCTAATTTCGGGCAGAAATCTATAAAAACAATTTGGGGGCTAACTTCATGCAGCCCCCTCGTTTTCAGGGAAAAATATTCTGATGTAATATTTCAGTTCTTTATATGGAGTTCTAGAGTTATAAAATCGATAATGCATATAGTTCCACTTTTTTGCAAAATTTTGTAATTTTTGAAAAAAAGACCTTTGCAAGGGGGGCGCGCAGCTGTTACCAAAATATAATTATTGAAGCTGTCACGTTCTCTAAAAACTTATCGTACAAATAAAAATAATGAAAATAGCGGGAATATAACTACGCAAAATAATAATTCTAAATGTAGAAAATATGATCCAATGTACTTATCATTGGTATTTACATGTAAGTATATTAATGGACAAGAACCATCAATGTGTATGCTCTGTATGAATATTTTGGCCACAGATAGCATGAAACCCAATAAATTAAAACGTCACCTTGAAAATGTACATCAATGCACGGACCTCAAGTACATGCTCTGATACAGAAAGAGAAGATTACTGCAGCTTTGACAAAACTGGAACTCTGCTTACTAAATTTGAGAAACAATAACTTCGACATGTTTCCCAATTTTAAAATCTCTTGTCTTGCCGATGAAATAGAAAAAACTAAAATTATTATTAATAATCACTTGACCAGTCTATGAAAGCAATTCTCGGTTTACTTTAAAGATCTTGACAAGTCAAAATACGAATGGATAAGAAACCCATTTGTGATTGAAAAATATGACTTTGGTCTTTCATAGCAGAGCAAGAAATGGTATCTTGATGGCTGATTAAAGAAAATATTTCAACAATAAAATAATACGTTTTGGCTACAAGTACAAAGAGATTTTCCTACTTTGACAAGAAATCTTTAGAAATTTGCCATTTGTGACATCATACTTATGCGAATCTGGATTTCTTGCAGTGGCTTATTAAAGACAAAATATCGAACTCGATTAGTGATTCAAAAGATACTGAGAAAAGTGAATAGTGATAATATAGTATATTTATAAAAAAATTATTTTATCAAAAAAAATAAGATAAACTATTTACTATTATTTAATACCCCATGATTTATGTAATTAGATTTTTTGACAAAAATTAAGGGGGGCGCAAGATTTTTTTTATAACAAAGGGGGCGCAGGTACAGAAAGGTTGGAAACTATTGCTCTAACGCAGTGTTTCTCAAACTTATTTGTCTCATCGCCCACCTTTGATATTCTAAAGTTAATAGCGCCCCCCAAATCTATATATATATATATATATATATATATATATATATATATATATATATATATATATATATATATATATATATATATATCTTATAGAATGAAGTACCAAAAAGATCAGGTACCAAGTGGACGGAAGAAAGGAAGAGGATCTTTAGTGAACAGATGAAAGCATCCTGGATCCTTCGCAAGCGAAATCATAAAGCTTCGTGTGTAAAAGTAAAATTTATAAAGGGACCATCTATGTAAAATAATAATTATAATATATATATATATTTATATATATATATATATATATATATATCTATATATATCTATATATATATATATATATATCTATATATCTATATATATATATATATATATATATATATATATATATGTGGCATCTTTGGTGCAACAATTTGAAATTCAATTGAAACAAGCTTTTTTGTCTTTTTGTACAGTAAAAGTATTTTGACTTACCAAGTATTTTATAGGATACTGAAAATTTTGCAGTTATATCGAAATTTTGATTATAAAGCAACCAAAATACTTAAATATTCACTACAAATATAGCAACGTTGAAAGTAAAATTTATATATCAAGAATACACGCGCTAGTGAGGACAAGCCGCAATTTCTTGTAACATCATCATTCAAAATAAATTATAAGTTTAGGTCTCGGAACCTATTTAGATTAATAATAAATGCATTCTTAAATAATTAGCAACAATATCCCACCCACAACAAGATCCCTGTACAAAGAAAAATTCGCGAAAACAAAGTGAAGGCATTATAATTTTTACAAAATTATATAATTTTTTTTTCAGAAACTTGAAAAGTTGGCAGATTTTTTTCAAGGTAGTAGATTTGGGCATAAGCAAGAAATGGAGAACATCACTGCTTGATGTCCGGAATCACCGTGGAGCCGACATACATAGCGACCACCACCTTCTCTGTGGACAGTTACGTATTAAACTGATCTCAAACACCAAGCGCCAAGCCACCAGGAAGACAAAGAAAATTGACATCGCAAAACTTCAAGATAAAATGACGGCAAAGGCCTTCGCAGAGGAAGTAGCCAACAGACTGAAGGACAAGACCACAGGGAACAAAGACATTACAGAACGATGGTCAAGCATCGTAGATGCGTTAAGAGGAGCTGGAGACATCCTTGGGTACAAATCCAATGAGAGAAAAGAATGTATATCTGATGCGACTTGGAAATTAATCCAAGACCGCCGAAACTTAAAGCAACAAAGAAACTGTGCTGAAGATAAAGATAAACAAAGGCTATCCGAGATTTACAACGCAGCCGATAAGCAAGTGGGAAAGAGTGCTAGAACTGATAAAAGGAAATGGCTAGCTGATATTGCAACCCGAGCGCAACTAGCTGCTGACAGCATGAACACCAAGGAAACATATCGCCTGACACGAAAGCTCACAAACACAGGCTACCCCTCAGAACGAACAATACGCACGACGAACGGCAAGCTATGCACAACCGAGGCACAGCAAATAACCCGCTGGACAGAACACTTCCAAGAGCTCCTAAACACACCGTTGGAAGAGGTACCACAAAGTCCTATGACACCAAGCGGAAACAGAAGATTTAGAGACGACCCGCCAAGCATAGAGGAGGTGAAGGCCGCCATCAAACACCTTAAAAACGGCAAGGCGCCTGGCGCTGACGAGACATACTCGGAGATGTTTAAAATAGACATAAAGGGAATCACCGAGATTATAACACCTATAATTCGAGAAGCATGGGAAACAGAAGTAATACCATCCACGTGGAAAGAAGGCCTAATTATCAAACTGGCGAAAAAAGGAGACCTGAGTATATGCTCCAATTGGAGAGGAATAACTCTTCTTAACACCATTAACAAATTAGTTTCCAAAATAATTCACGACCGGATTAGCAATGTGGTTGAACCGACACTACGCAAGGAGCAAGCGGGATTCAGGCCTGGCAGGTCCTGTACCGACCAGATAAACACCCTCAGAATCATCGTTGAACAGTCGGTCGAGTGTCAGTCACCACTCTATCTACTGTTCATCGACTTCAAGCAAGCGTTCGATAGTGTGGACAGGGAATTTATGTGGATAATACTAGCCAGCTACGGGGTGCCTACAAAGTACATAAACATAATCAAATTACTATACAAAGAAGCAAGCTGCATGGTAATCCACCAAGGACAACGCGGCACACCTTTCACAGTGCATTCGTGAGTAAAACAAGGATGCACGCTCTCCCCACTTCTGTTTACCATAGTCTTAGACTGGGTCATGAAGAAAGCAAATAAAAAAACAAGGGGAATTCGATGGACGCTCGTGAGGCAATTAGAAGACCTAGATTTTGCCGATGATATCTGTCTCCTGTCCCACACGAAAGTAGATATGGAAAAAAAGTTGGAGGCTCTCAAAAAGTACGCAATGCAGGTGGGAATGAAAATCAATGTCGATAAAACCAAGCTGATAAAGATCAATGCGACAGCCCCCTGCAACCTGGAGATAGATGGCAGGCAAGTACAGGTAGTAGATAGTTTTTGCTACCTTGGAAGCCTTATTTCACAGGATGGTGGTGCTGATAAAGACGTAAAACAACGGATACAGAAGGCGCGACAGGCATTCGGAATGCTTAACAATCTGTGGAACTCAACAAAAATTTCCCGTAACTTAAAGCTCCAAATTTTCTAATCTAATGTAGTATCAGTTCTTCTTTACGGTAGCGAAACGTGGAAAGTGACTACCACCATAGTATCACAACTTCAGGTATTCACGAACAAGTGTCTGAGAAGAATACTTAAAATATTTTGGCCCAATACCATAGCAAATATTGAACTTTGGAAAAAAGCAAATATGGAGCGTCTTGAAACCCAAATAAGAAGAAGGAAGTGGAAATGGATCGGACACACACTTAGAAGGCCGGAAGGGGATATTGCAAAAGAAGCTCTTGACTGGAACCCCCAAGGTTCAAGAAAGAGAGGCCGCCCAAAAATCACGTGGCGGAGGACAGTCGTACAGGAAGCCAGGGCAAGCGGAAAGGAGTGGCGCGAGGTAAAGGCCCTGGCTCAGAATAGAATCAGATGGAGAGCGTTTGTTGATGCCCTATGCTCCCACGAGGAGTAAAGGAAATGATGATGATGATGAGATTTGGGCAAGACACTAAAAGAGTCATGTGAAGTTAGCAACCGAATTTGCAAAAATATAATATTTCATCGGAGTTCCCGGTAGATATGAAATTGTTCTAGAGTACTTTGAGCAAAATTCCAATAGTTCTGCAGAATTTCGCGAAAAAAATGGAAAATACCAAAATTGAGCTAGCAACCACTTTTGAGAAAAACTTTGCGTTTTTTACTTATTTCTGTACCTCGACCATAGTTCTGGAGTACCTTGATCAATTTTGCAAAATGTTCTGCAAAAATTGATATTTGGCAAAAAAAATTGAATTGCAAAAACAGGTCTATTCTATTCACTGATCTGAGTTCTATCGAAGATCCCTTCATCGTCATTTTTTAATCAAAACCTTAGATCAGAAGATATTTGCAATAATAAGGGACGCATTATTTTGAATGAAAATTAAAAAAAAAAACATGGAACAGTTCTATTTGCAGTTCCCAATAGAACTCTTAGAGTTCTATCGAAAATCCTTATAAAATTTTTTATAAGTATTTTTTAAAGAAGAGTTTTACCAGGAACTGCAAACAGAACTATTACGCGATTTTTTTCTCTTTGCTTCGTCGCATCGTTGAAGTCTATTTTTTCGCAAATGTTTCGAATTTTTAACTTTAAAGAAAAAGGTTATAAGGATTTTCGATAGAATTCTAAGAGTTCTATCGGGAACTAAAAAGTGTTCTACTGGGAACTGCCAACAGAACAGAAAAGTTGGTAGAGTTAGTAACGCTGGCTGTGTGTGTGTGTGCGTGCGATTATCGATACTCGACCAGCAGCGAATAGCAGACAAGCGATTGTATAATACCATGGATGTATGAATACTAGGGATGGAAGGTTAGGGCGCGGGGAGTGTCCAAGTTCGCGGCGGGGGGATTTAGCATACCTATATGGCGAAGTTTATTATTTTGCCGTTGTGTCAGAATTTGCATGGGCATTGGAATAATATATTAATATATTATTCCTATGTATATATTGGTTATAAACATTGGTTATGTTTTTGTTTTTTTTTTTTGTTTTCGTCGGTTTTTATCAACTGTTATATATGCAGACAAGGCATATTTGCAGCCAGGGTAACAAGTTGTACATTTGGCCTTTCCTACAACTACCCTTGAGATTTCAAACATATGTTGCGGGATTGGAACATGTGTTGTTAATTTAAGAAGGTACTTAAACAAAAAACGAAGCCAATTGATAATTATTGCCAAAACAGTTGATTCTGGTGGAAACAACTATTCCACTCAAATCAACATTTCTCCCATGATTAAAAATATTTCTTAATAAAATATTTCAACAAACTTACATGATTCAAAAAAACATTCAGAAACAACAGAATATTTATAAATAACTATAAATTTAAAGAATATTTAACTATTTTTATTAACTTAAATACAGTACTTATATACAGTATATTTGACAGATTTGTCATCCTGAATAAAGTTCTGTAATTAGAAAAAACCTCCAAAATTTATCATACCAATATGGCGACCATACCAATTTCCCCCGCACCAATTCCAGTCCCCTCGCCCATAATGATACTTTACACACCGTCCCTAGTATTTATACATCAATGTATAATACTGAACACGGAACAATTTTGTTGAACGTATTTGTTTGTTTTAAATTAACAGAAATACATTGTATAGCTCATGATACCTACCGCCCTCTATATCGCCCCCTGGCTACCTACCGCCCCCTATATCGCCCCCTGGCCAGCTAGCGACCCCCAAAAAGACGTCATCGCCCACTTTGAGAAACACTGCTCTAACGTATTCAAATTCTGCGTTTATGTTTATAACTTCTTTAATATTGGCTGGATAAAGAAATTGAATAGGTAATCTGTTCAAAACTCTCGGCGCGTTACCGAGAACTCTTAACAGAAGTCATGAAAAACAAATATATTTTTTTAATTCTTCAAAGTACAAAAAACCTAGCGCCGAATTTTTGGTTATAACTTCTTTAATATTGGTCGGATATGGAAATTATAAAAGAGGTTTGTTCAGAACTCTCGAGGGGCTACCCAGAACTCTTAACAGAACTCATAAAAAAAATTATTTTTGGAAATCATTAATTTTCAAAAATTTAGCGCCTCGTTTATGCTTATAACTTCTTTAATATTGTTTGGCCAAATAAATTGTATAGGTTATTTGTTCTGAACTCTCGAGGAGCTACTCAGAACTCTTAACAGAACTCATGAAAAATAAATATTTTTTTAATTCTTTAAAGTTCAAAAAACAGCGCCACATTTTTGCTTATAACTTCTTTAATATTGGTGGGATATGAACATAATAAAAGAGATTTGTTCAGATCTCTAGAGGGGCTACCAAGAACTCTTAGCAGAACTCATAGAAATTTTTACTTTTTTGAATTCTGTAGTTTTCAAAAATTCAGCGACTTGTTTTTGCTTATAACTTCTTTAACATTGGTTTGACAAAGAAATTGTATTAGTTATTTGTTCAGAACTCCCCGGGGGCTACTCAGAACTCATATCAAAACTCATGAAAAACATTTTTTTTTGAATTCTGTAATTTTTTTATATAGGCCCTATACAATTTAAAAAACCCTATACTATAGGGTATTTGTTCAAAACTCTCCGAGGGCTAGTCCGAATTCTTACCAGAACTCTTGTATTTTTTTTTATCTTCTTTGAAAGTTTTTATAAATAAATTTAGATATAGATTTTACAAAAATGTCTAATAAGCATTTTTTGTTTATCTGCCATAGTACAATCGGAATCCGTTATCAGTTTTTTTTGTATTTTTCAAAAATTAACAAAATTTTGCAAAAAACTGGAACAATTGAGATTTCTAGAACTATATGTAAAGAACTGAAATATTATATCAGAACTCTTTTTCCTGAAAAATGGGGGCTGCGTGAAGTTGGCCCCCAAATTGTTTTTCTCGATCTGTCCGAAATTCTCCGGAACTACTGCAATTTTCAAGCAAGAACTCTAGAACTAATCGAAATCTTGCTAGAACTCTAAAAACATAAATTTTTCATTAGCAATGGACATCAAGATAAGGTGGTCTTGCGTGAAAGTTCGGCAAATTTTGAAGAATTAAAAGAAGTGACTAATCCAAACTATTCTTTGCAAGACGAAGTTCAAAAAACTATTCAAGAAGTATTACACAAAAACACTTAAATGCAAACAAATCGCTCTCCTAATTCTAATTTGCAGGAGTTTGCTAAATATAAAAGAACATCTGAATGAACAAAAACATTAAATATTTTCTCACAATTTATGTTTGTCTTGTGACCTTGAAGGCCTCAGACATTGCTAAACTGGACAGCTTTGAAATGTGGGTCTGGAGAAGGCTTTTAAGAATCTCTTGGACTGCTCACAGAACCAACGTATCAATGCTAGAAGAGCTGCAAATTAATGTAAGACTGTCAACCAGCGTAAGACAGCGAATTCCCAATTTTTTGGACATGTGAGCAGGAGAAAGGATGACAATTTGGAAAAACTTGTGATACAGGGAATAATCAAAGGCACCAGATCTAGGGGGCGATCTCCGAAGCGATGGATGGACCAAATGAAGCACTTCACAGGAAATTCACTGCAGGACAACATGAGGTGCATTACAGACAGAGAGAAATGGAGAGAAATCACAATCACCAAAACATGAATGATATACATAAGATCACGACACTTCAACCAATAAAGTAAACGACTAGAGAGAGATAGAGAGAGAGAGAGAAAGAAGGAAAGACGACAGTAACCAAGAATCACAGAAATATTGTGTTTATCCAATGTGATGGGAATAATAAATTGTGAAAAATGTATTTAGTTTCATATTTAGTACGAGTTTGATAATATTTTTAATAAAACAAAACTACAAAATACGTCAGTCCGCCACGATAATTTGAACACCAATCAGAGTGAATTACGCCACGCGTTAGCAAACCTCGTACGAACTTGAACGATCACACTGCACTTTCATGTTAATAAAGTGTTTTCTTGTAATAATTTTGTCAGTTAATAAAGTACAAGAAAGACTATGTTTGTGATACAATAGAAAGATCATTCATACACAAATTGCTGCTGAAATACAAAGAAAAGTCATGTGGCAACATAAAAGTTGCTTTAGGCATGAATTAAGATATGGCAGGGTGACGACTTCTCGAGCATATGAATTTAGTAGGTGTAAAACCAGTGATGGAACGCTGATTGCTTTAGTAATGGGAGGAAAAATCGCAGACATGCCTGTTTAGAATGTTTTAGAATGAAGTGAGGAAAACCATCAGTACCACACCGGGAAAAAAAATTGTGACCTAATGGTCTGTAAAAAATATCCCATGATAGCAGGTTCACCTGATGGGATCTGTGAATCCAGCATAATAGAAATAAAGTGTCCAGTGAATGTGAAAATTATGTAGAAAATGTGAAACCGACCCAAAAGCATACCATGTGCAGATGCGGGTATAGTAAAGAATATGGTAAGCTCCGACAATTTTTTTTTAGCTAATTATAATTTAATTGATCAAATCGTCTTCAAAGTGCTTTAGTAAGCGCGGAAAAGTAAAATGAAGCTTCCAAGTCGTCCGGTTAAAGAAATATTTGGATTTTTGTAATAAAAAAGTGACATTTTAAACACAATAACTGACGTGTTTGGCTGGTCACATAACTAAGAATGAGCACACAACTGGGTAAGCGGTGGAAAATTTAATTTTGACAACATATTATAAATTGTTTGAATTTTTCTGCGTCACATGTTTGCGTAAAGTATATACAAAAATGGTTTCCAGAAATTATTTGTCCATTCTGGATATTCAGAATATCCGACCAAACAATTCAAAAATTCGTTGAATGGAAGTTGATGCCGGACGAGGAGCAGTATATGTGTCAAAAATGTGAGGACGGTATTCTGATCCTGAGTCGGGATATTTATTGGTTATTTTTTTTATTATCATATGTTTAGTGGCTTCTACTATATTCTTTTATTCTGATTGTGGAAGACATAGTAATTGTTTAATTTCAGGTTAGATGGTTTTCGATGGGTCTGTCGTCATAAGGTAATAAAGCGATCACTGAGAGACAAATTGAGACAGAAGAGACAAACCCAAGTATCTTCAATAAAGCCAATTTTGTCCTGGCAAAGGAGGTACACACAATGGTCACACATTTTTTGGTTCTTGCTTTCTCTATATCACCTTATGACGACAGACCCTATACAAACTTACACACTTTAGAATTCATATTTAACACGTAAAACAGCCGATTTCTTTCCTTGGTTCCCTTATTTTGGTTTAATAGTTCGGTCTATTTACTAACACCTGACGTCACAAGCAAACGCCTACGATCGTTTTCGAGCTCATTTTAAACTTTTGATATCTGTTGCTTTTTTTTCCAATAAAAAATTGTTTCCTGCAGAAATAATGTATATTTTTAGAAATAGTAGGTACTTTAGAATATAACAGAACACTTTTTCAAAATCAGTCATCATGTCCATTAAAGCTACATCCACAAGTCGAAAGATCATTTTCCCTAAGCGCCAACTTCTGTACAAAACCAATATCTGGTTTAAACGACAAACATTTAAATAGTTTAGCTTATAATATCTCAGCTTTTATTTATAATTAGTTTTTAGGCCGTACCGAAAAAAAAATACCAATTTTCATTGTCCTAACCAGTTCAAGACACATCTAATAATGTAAGAACTTAATCTGATCTACAATAAGTGTAATTTATTTTAGAACCAAAATTAAAGACTAATACTTTTAAAACTAGTCAAGAGTAAGTCTTTTAGTCTTAAGTTGACTATATTTGTGCCAATTATCAAAATCTTAACTGGAACAGTAATTAACATATAGGGGCATTAATATATCTATCCCGCATATGTATTATTTAAACCAGCAAATTAGAAGACTAGAAATTTCAAAACTAACGTAGTCTTGACTATATAGCCCTCTCTATATATTAAAGAATTTAATTCGCTATTTTAGTACAAATTTAAATAGTTCTAGCTAGTCCTCTAATCATGTCGCAGCCAGTAATGTAACAACTTCTTTAATCTGGTCTACAACAAATATAATTTATAGCAGAACCAATTTTATAGACCAATATTTTCAAAACTAGTCAGGACTATGTTTTCTAGGTTTGAATCAATTTTAGGCAATTCAGTTAGCTGTATCTGTGACAATTTTCAAAGTCTTAGCTAGTACTGTAATTAAGATATAGACGAAGATTTAAAACGACTTCTCTTCAATCTATCCATCGCATATTTGTTTAATTAAAACCAACAAATTAAAAAACTAATTATTTCAAAATAAACTTATTCTTGACTATATGTTAAATAATTTAATTTAAAATTAAAAATTGAGGGGGACTTTACTAATTGTAGTTACACTAGTAACTACAATTAGTAAAGTCGTAGTTACGTTGTAGTTACGTTTTACTAGTTATTTAAAAATTTATAATAACACGAAAAATAGCTTGAATTTAATTAATAGTCAACCTTTTCGTTAATCTACAAAATTAAGTCTTACTAAGACGGACAAATTTTCGGTACTTTCAAATTAAAAGAATGTAACTGACATTTTGGCCATTTTGTATTTTAATGCTTTCAGAATATGTAAATCGTAATGTTTAATTCATATTAATCGAATTGCTCAATTTTTTTATACTAATAGTAGAAAAATTTAAATATTTTCTCGTTGTAAATACAAAGCTTATGCTTTTGAACGTAAAAAACACGGTAAAGTACCATACAATTTCACGTTTGATTTCTTTTTAATTGTATAATACTTTACAATGGACATATTGCTCGTGTTTTTCATAAAAACGATTATATAGCATGTTACGATGATAGAGCACTGATAATATAAGGCATTACTAAAATTGTAAGCGCACTTACAAGTTTTTTATTCGAATTTGTTAGTTACAATGTTTTTATCTGGTACAACTTTTTGGCGCGAGCTAGATACAATGTTGTTAAGCTACCTACTGCAATAAATATTCTTAGTAAAAGTAAAAATAAAAAACCTTGTTGGATGTGATTGAAACAAAAATAAGTCAAAATGTCTAGAGAAGAAAAGGAATCCATCTACATGGAAGATAAATATTCAGAAAGCGAAAATACGAGGTGGTCGAGAATACATTAATAAAAGCGGTAAAGTTGTAAAAGAGAAGTAAATTAAACCTGGTTGTAGCAACAACTGTAGAAAAAAATGTAATTCTAAGTTCAACGAAAAGCAACGACTCCTTACATTAAAAACTTTTTTCAGCATGGATTGAGAGAAAAGAATTGCTGTTAAAGAAAATGATGAAGTGTCTCGTAGAAGTTCAAGTTTGTCTTACAGTTTACCAACGAGCGCTTTAGAAAAACTTGGGGTGTGCAAAACAATGTTTCTAAATGCATTAAGCATAACCGATATGTGGGTGATGACTGCATTGAGGAAGATGGATAACTCTGCTACTGGCACAGTCTCACCTGATAAAAGAGGGACGCGCAGCAACATAGCTTACATAATTCCAGAGATAGTTAAACGAAGTGTTCGTCAACATATTGAGTTATTTCCCAAAGTACCGTCTCGCTATTGCCGGGAGCGAACAAACAAATTGTATGTCGAGAAAGGTTTAACAATAGCAAAAATGTACAGATTATATAAAACTTGGGCTACAGAAAATGACAATGTAGTAATGGCTATTGAAAGATAATATTCAATAATGAATAAAATATGAATAATATATTGAATAATGAGTTCAATATTGGTTTCCATACGCCATAGAAAGATAAACGTAACTTTGCAATTTATTTGAAATTACAGAAGAAAATACACCACAAATCGTTGAGAATTACAGAAGAAAAGACACCACAAATCGTTGAGAAACGAAACAAACAACTTGCTAGGAAGAAGATAGTGAGGAAGGAAAAGGAAGAAGAAAAGACTCAAGAAAAGATCGACAATATTTTAAATGTTTCATGCTTTGACTTACAAAAAGTTATTCAACTGCCACAGGCACGTAACTCACAATTTGACTATAAATGTAAATGATCAGTTTTCAAATTTACAATTTTCGATTGGCAAAGAAAGAAGGATTTTGTTACATATTATGGCACGAAGCTATTGGAAAGAGAGGTGCCAACGAAATTTCAAGCTGTTTGTATCTTTTAACATTGATAATCAAGAGGGGTAAAAATAAATTTATATTTTACTTAGATAATTGCGTTGGGCAAAATAAAAACAAAGTTTTCTTCATCATTTACTCATTTGTCGCTAAGCTTTATGAAATTTCCATTGTGCATACACATATTGAACAAAGACACACACGGAACGAAAATGACAGTGCTTATACTCTCATTGAAAAAAAAGAAACGTCATGTAGATATATTCACACCAGATAAATTCATCATGCTTGTTAAAATGGCAAAAGTAGATGGAAAACCATATAACTAATATAGCTATTATAGTATTAAAAAAAATTAGCATCAACAGTAATAAGAATTTCACCAAGCACACTAACCGAGCAAAAATTTCTTGAAAAAATTAACTGAAATAATTGTGGACGCAGAAAATCCTGAAATATAGTCCATTTTTTTTTAAATGCAGTAACTAGAAAAATGATTTACACTATGACAAATGTTCAATCTAGTTACAAAATTTGGCGCTAAATTCAAATATAGTTACTTGAATATAAAATTGGCAATTTAATAATGCTTTCATTGAATATCTTATTATTATTGATTAAATACTCCAAATAGCAGCAATAGTAATAAAATACAAACAAGTAAATGGAGAAAAAACGCAAAAATCTAAATGATACAAACAGATCAGATGACAATTGTGAATTAACACGGCAGCCATTGACAACTAACAGCTGCAAATGTATGTGAAAAGAAAGAGAGAAGTGAGGTTAAGATGGAGAAGTAAATATTGTCGGTGAGAACTTCTCCTCGATTTAAGCCAATTAGAGAGCAAGGTCAAATAAGCCCTATCTTAACTGCACTGCATTCTTTAAAAAAATGGACTATAGTTCCTTATAAATATGAATTGGACGAAGAAGACCAGAGCATCAATATCTTCGGTACTCCGAAATGAAAATCTGTTACTTAAAAGCTATAACAATCCATTGCCACTGCCAAAAACAATACGAGCATTTACAGTTGGTATCTAAAAAACAAATTATCGGAAACTTTTTTATTACGCAGACACTTTTATTAATCTCTTTGTTGCAATAATGAAGAAGGAAGTGATTTTGACTCTTAATAAATAAAATTTTGAATAATTAATTAATTTAATTAATTAATTTTAGAATAGTTTGTATATGTATTAATTATTTTGTAATATTTTTTTTGTTTGCGTTAATAAAATTAATTATTTTGAGAAACACGTTTTAGAATAATAATTTTATTTCCTATAATTTAGAATATAATATACCCAACGTAACTAAAAAATAACGAGCATAATTATTTTTACAATATTAAAAAAATATATTTTTTTAAGACACAAAATGGACTTTACAATTTTATTGTAAATAAAAGTCGAGTCTGGAATCGTATCGTCCATTACAATTTTTGATATTTAAACGCAAAATCATCGTAAGTGCACATACAATGTTTTTAGCGAATAAAGTGGAAATAATCGAAATTGTAACAAACTTTAAAATAAAGAAAATTAAGGATGTGACTATTTATACATACAGTATGTATACGCAATTGGCTATTTATACATACAGTATGTATACGCAATTGGCTATTTATACATACAGTATGTATACGCAATTGGCTATTTATACATACAGTATGTATACGCAATTGGCTATTTATACATACAGTATGTATACGCAATTGGCTATTTATACATACAGTCTGCATTCAGTCCTGGTACAGACTGAATGCATATTGTGTATAGTGTTGAATTTTTATAGAGGTAAAATACAAAATGGACACTAATATACACTAATATGTCACTTAATCATAATCATACAATCGATAAAGAAGAATATGGATATTATGGCAAAGCAAAAAAAAATAAGGTAAATGATTATGATGCAGCAACGCCATTGATATAATTTGTCTAATATCTGCTTGGTTGTACTTTTGATTTCTTTTATTGATTAGCCTATAATGATTATGCTAGTGTCGTCTGCGTAGATAATATAGTTATCTGCTCCAATGTAGTGCATAAGGTCAACTGTGTATAACGCATATAGTAGTGGGGCTAATATGGTTCCCTGTGGTACCCCGACTGATGTGTTTGTTGTACTCGTTCTAGTATTCCCTATTTTTACAAATTGATTTCGGTTTGCTAGATATGATTGGAGCCAGCGTTGTGTTTTGTCTCTAAATCCATATCGATCAAGTTTTTCTAGTAGTGTATTGTGAGCAACACAGTCAAATGTTTTTGACAAATCACAAAAAATTCCCACGGCGCAGTTTCCTCTTTGTCTATTTCATTTATTAATTTTGTGTATACATTTTCTATTGCTGTTATTGTTGATTTGTCTTTACGAAAGCCATGTTATTGATTTTAAATTATTTTGTATTTTGATTTGAAGAATATGATTCTACTTTCCTTACAGTATTCTATTATTTTTGCTATTAAGGCTACTGGCCTGTAGTTGTCTAAGACAGTTTTATCGCCTTTCTTATGGTTTGTTATAATCATTGATGTTTTCAAACATTCGAGAAAAGTGTCTTTTGAGAATGAACAGTTAGTTCACAATGTCTAAAATTGATGGTGTCAATTCTGGTAGAACTTTTTTTATGATGTTGCATGGCAGATTGTCTGAGCCTGCACTGTTTCTGTTTTGTAATCTCTGAAATATGAGAGTAATTTCTGAGTCGGTCATTTCTGCCAAAAACATGCTATTATATAATTTGGGGATATGGTCATAATTAATGTTTTGTCTCTTGTAAGGCTAACTTAAATTTAGATTTCTTCGTTTCGCTAAAGATTCTTTTGAATTCATATTGTGTTCCGTCTGTATGATTTTGTATGTTTCCGCTGAGGAGAAGAAACCTGTGGTCTAATAATATTGTATCATGAACTGAGATTCCTTTTGGTTTTTTTTTATGTGAAAATATTGTCAATATGGCTGCTTTGCGTTACTCGTGTATGTTGGAAAATTTGATCTTTAAATCCATATGATCTTTTGAGTTCTAGTCGATTGAATCTTTATTTGGGCCATGTTTCATAGTATTTTATTTCAGTTTGTTGTTCAAAGGGAATCGTGATTTTAAAAGATGAGTATGCTTCTGGAAATTTTGAATTCAGTTTCATGCATTGTATGTTGAACCCTTTATTACTTAGGTATTTAATTACTTCTTCTTCTGTTAGAGTTGGGTGATGAGATTTTGTTGGTGATAATAATTGATGAGAAGCATACATTATTGAATGAATTCAAGAAATGCTTGTATTCCCAATCATATGAAGAATATGAAGAGCAGAAAAAAGAAATTTTGAATTTGTACAAGTTTTTATAGGAACAAAAGATAAATATGTAACACTTATGGAACAATTCCTTAAAAAATGGGATAGTTGTAAAGAAATGTGGGTACATCTGAAGCCCTCACGGAGATATGAATCAAATTTCTTAATAGACAGTTAAAATTATTTCAAACTTTAGAGTCCAAAATGAGAATTAAAAACAATGGCATTGAGGAAAATCTTGAAAGCAAAATATCAAAATTTTATAATACATCGGTGGAAACATGTTTGTATTCATTTTGGAATTCTTTTAGTACACCACGTCGTCATATTCTTTTGATAAGAAAATATAATAATTTGAACATATTTTCAAAAACTTGTTTTCATGCAAGATATATTTCAACTGAAAATGCTCTAAATATGGATACAGATGTTATAAATGTAAACATTGATGATTATATTGAAATTTTTTTGACTACTCTAACAACCAATCAAATTTTGTCATTTTGTCTCATATGAAACAATTTCACCCAATCATGTCAACATTACACTGATAATTGCATTCAGTGCAATTATCAATCACTATGACAACACGATTGAGTTTGACAACTTCATTCCAAATAAATTTCAAAATGTCACGTTTTGGCAATGCGAATGTTCAAAGTATAAATGCGCTAATCAAAAAAAGATTCCCAGAAATACAACTTACAGTCACGAACGAGATTATGAATTAAATGAACATAGAAGCTTAGAAAAATTGGCGAAATACTAATAGATTGGGCGGTTAGTCCAGTCATTTAAGCTTAAATTAGGTAAGAATCTCGGAATTCGAGATACCCAGTTGTAAGTCTGTAAATACTTGTAGATTGGCACCCTAAAAGTTGTCTCAAAATCTACATATGGTAGGTTTTTACTACCATATGTAGGTTTTGAGACAACTTTTAGGGTGTCAATATACAAGTATTTACAGACTTACAGCTGGGTATCTCTAATTCCGAGCTGAACTTACTATAATGACTGGACTAGGTCAATATGAGATAGAAAGACGGTTTATGTTTCTTTGTGTTGAGTTATAAATTTTTTGTAAAAAAATTTCCGCCGAATATCCCTCATAATTGTATGACAAATTTCTCAAGCTCGTTGCTAGTGAACAACCCTCATCCTTCTTCTTCGGGCTGTTACCAAGGAACGAGCTTTCGATTGTCACAAAATTATCTCGTCTATTATCAATATCCTAGGGATATTACTACTGAAAATGAACTTGAGAGTAGTGGGTTTAGTGCAATTGAACAAGAGTAACCTGAAGAACAAATTCGGTCTAATACCGAGTCAATCGAGCCCTGCCAACCCCTCAAATCAGACATATAAAAACTTACAATTCAAATCTAAAATAAAATCCAAAGGACGTCCAAAGATAAATACTAAGCACACCACTTAAAAAAAATACAGAATAAGAAATGATATATATATATATATATATATATATATATATATATATATATATATATATACCTATATTTATTTCACTTTATACCATATTTTACCTACTTTAAATGTAATTTAAACCTATATTTCACTGATTTAGTGATACTTTGAATTTTATTTATAAGTTTATTGAGCAAGATTGTAAATGCACTTTAATAAATAAAACAATAATTACTTATAATTGTGTAGTTATTACCAAAATAGTAACTCCAATATTTGTATATACAGTCGGTATGTGCAAATAGTGAATTGCGAATGCCACTGTATGTATAAATAGCCAAGTGAGTATACATACTGTATGTATAAATAGCCAATTGCGTATACATACTGTATGTATAAATAGCCAATTGCTTATACATACTGTATGTATAAATAGCCACATCCGAAAATTAAAAGAAACGACTTGAAACAACATTGATATCTTCATATTAGTTCCGTAAATCATATTGGCAATAAATTTTAAATATATTTTTAGTTCTGTCGAATGATATTAAGGAATGAAACACTCAAAATTTTTCAAACACTTCTTCTGTAAAGTGAGCATTTTGCAGTTACAATGTTTTAATTTCCAGTCTGGTAATAGCCAGGGAAAGTCCCAGTGGTAATAGCCAGGGAAGTAGTTGTATCAATATGACATTTGTCCAAGTCTTGTCCAAGTCTCCAAGTAAGACTTTATATATTAATTATATTCAAGCTATTTTTCGTATTATTACGTTTAATATTTTAATTCACTATTTTAATACCAATTTTCCATTGCAAGCTGGCAGCAGCGCAAAATTGGGCACGTAAATAATGCAGCGTTGAGAATAAAATAAATTATGAATAACAAACACACAAATTTACCAAACGATGCAACAACAGTTAACGACAGTCTTAAATACAGTAATAAATATTTTAAATTCTGACCTTTGAGTCTGCCAAAAATCACCAACAATTCACTAAAAACCAGTCTATCACATTGCATGGCGTTCTATCACTCGCCACTTTTCGATTAACTGCACTATTATGTTCATAATTTGGATGCAGCTGCGACATAAAAAAGAGTCTAGGAACATTCGGCGGAACATAACTAGACCAATCAGGTGCGGCCGTCTTTCACGCTCGACCGCACTTCCAAGAAATTCATCCCCACCTTATCAATTCCAGCAAACAAAATCGCTACAAAGCACAGTTTTGATTTAAATAATTCCTTGATTGTGGAGTTACTTGTTGAAACTTGATTTCAATATTAGAAGATAAAAACATAAATTGTTTAGATGGATTGTATAAAGGCAACATATGTTTCTCCAACACTGTGGTTTCTTCAGACAATGATATTTATATTTGTAATGATTGATATTCTGATTTAAATTCGATTTATAAAATCAAAGGCAATAGGGATATAAGCAAGGTGATTAGCCCTGGAAATATATTTAAATTGTTGACTTTTTAATTAATTCACTATTAAAATAACTATATATTAATAATTAACTAACACTCGTTGATACCTTAAATAATGTCGTTATATTTATTCTATATTACTCAGACAGATTTCATTATTATCGACAATGTACATTAGTTTAAACAAGATGGTAAGGCGGGAAATTTAAATACTTAATTCAACACTCCTTCCAAAAAGCCTTCCATGTGTATGCTATAATAACTTAGTTAGCTTAGTCAGCTTTAATAACAAATATTACTTGGTTATTAATAGTACCACGTATAACTGATTGTTCATCTGCTTTTATTGGTTTACCACAATATGTGATTTAAAATATGCCAAAAGTACAAAACCGTTGTTTTAGAACTATATGAAATGTAGCATGTATATATACCCATAAATACCCATAAAACCCATAAAAAATATACCCATAAAACAAATGTTAAGCCTGCTAAATTTATTAGATGTACAGCAATCTACAGTATATATATATATATATATATATATATATATATATAAATATATATATATATATATATATATATATATATATATATACATATATATATATACATATATATATATATATATATATATATATATATATATATATATTTATATATATAAATATATATGTCGAATGATATTAAGGAAACACCAGCTTAACTTACCGAAAGAATTGAGGAACTTACGAGAAGCTCTTTCTTCAAATGGATATCCAAACAGCTTAATATCCAGAGCTTTCCGTCGTACAGAGAACAGTAGCCCTAGAACTGAAGAACGCCAGAAACCCGTTAGCACAGCATACCTACCATATGTTCATGGATCAACTGACAAAATCGCCAGAATCCTTAAAAGACACAACATCGACACCATTTTCAAACCTAACCAGAAAATATCCTCCATGCTACGCAGCGTTAAAGACACCATCCCGTTAGAATCCCATGGAATTTACGAAATACCTTGCGGAACATGTGAACTAACCTACATTGGACGTACAAATAGAAAAATATCTGCTAGGATTCAAGAACATGTAGTTTCAGTCAGACACAGAGACAAAGTTTCATCGGCACTTGTCCAACACACAAACACCGGTCACTGGATGGACTTTAGAAATTCAAGGACTGTTGCACAGATTAGCCACGAAATGTCACGAGTATACAGAGAAGCCATAGAGATAGAAAAACGAGACTGCTGCATGAACACGAGAGATGATTCTTTGAGACTGCCCCCAGCATGGCGACCGATCATATCCACCCTCAAAATGCAACCCCAGACACCCCATACTCATATACGACCAACAAGACAAACAAACAACCGAACCGAAGCACCGCACACAACGCGCATGACCCAAAGCCAAACAACTATAAGTAGTCGCATCGCACGAACGAGCTCTCAGTATGCGTCTAACGGTTGACTCGCACGGACGCATATATCTCTTGAGAATGGCGAATGTTAGTTCGCCGAAACGTCGAGAATCCGGTTCTTTACAGAGACAACCCTCAGCATCAACGCGGAATCCCCGAGAAAACAATACAACACAGGTATCTATCCGCGAAAACCTGAAATACAATATTATAAACCACCACGGGGAGGAAATTTACCACAAAGACAAAGCGCTCTCAATTATTATGCGATTATGCATTTTTACGTCGCTGTAGAGATACAGACATAACACCCGTCTGTATGAGGCTGTCACACCAAAATCCGACAGCCAGGTCAAACAAAATAATACACAACGCAAGCCAAGCTTTGCTTCGGGACGAAATCCAAACCAAACGACAGAAACTTGACAGCATCAGTCAAAATATCCTGACAACCCACATAGCTCTAACCACTACGCTACACCCTCTCCTCTGGCAACAGATAGACTTAATATCTAACAACAGAGCCGAACAGAATAGATTATTAATTACCAATAGACAGAAAGAAAAATACAACCTTCTCAGACGGAGACAAAAACCTGCACCAAAACCACTCAACATCGACAAAGTGGTTTACAATCTTTCAGACCAGCCCCTAGACGAACCTACCAAAACAGTACTGGCCAAGGGTTTTAACTTTGCAATAGCACCAACTCGCCTTCCCAAAGAAGACATAATCACTGGTGTCGAGACTGCTATCTCACAACTCCCTGCCACATTAGCCGAGACAATAAGACAGGAAACATGCCACATTTTAAGATCTGCCAAACCACCGACAAGAAACATCTCATACGAGGAATTCAAAGCCCTCAAGGCACTAAGAGAAAACAACAGCATTGTGGTCCTACCAGGTGACAAGGGAAATTGCTCTGTAGTCATGAACAGTGCTGACTATAAACAAAAAATGACCACAATCTTAGATGATCCAGCTTATCTACCCAGTACAACGGACCCTACAACCTATCTTGAGAAAACTATGAGACAAAAGATCCTAAGCTCTAGCATTGACAAGGAAACAATGAATTACCTTATACCAAGGAAGAAATCTTCACGGTGTCCCAAGATATATGGTTTACCAAAGATCCACAAAGATGGAGCCCCACTACGACCAATAGTAAGCTCCGTTGGTTCACCGGTCCAACTTCTTGCGAAACATGTAGCAAAATGTTTACAACCATACGCCGCAGATTGTGTTTCCTATGTCCGCAATGCTGAACACTTCATAGACATACTGAAAAATCACCAACTCCAGCCCGGCCACCTCCTTGTGAGCTTTGACATTGTATCTTTATTCACAAAAGTACCGGTCCCTGAGGCCTTAAACATCATAAGATCAAAATTAAAACCAGAAAAGTATGTATCAGATCTGGCAGAACATTGTTTAAAGAATACATACTTTAGGTACGATGGTCAAATATACAAACAAGTCCTAGGAGCACCAATAGGTTCACCTCTATCCCCAGTAATAGCCAACATATTTCTTACAGATTTTGAGGAAAAGGCAATCTCATCAGCCACACTTAAACCCACACTCTGGTTAAGATATGTTGACGACACATTTGTAATCTGGCCCCACGGCAGACCAGAGCTGGACAAATTCCTTAACCATCTTAACTCCCAAAACGACCAAATTAAATTCACAATGGAGATAGAAAAGCATCAACGACTTCCTTTCTTGGATGTTTTGGTACAGAAGAAACCTGACGGCACTTTGAGTCACACTGTGTACCGGAAACCAACCCACACAGACAGATATCTGAACGCTTCTTCGCACCATCATCCCAAACAACTAGCATCTGTAGTCAACACTCTGACCACCCGATCCAAAAGACTAGCCGACCAGCTTAACTTACCGAAAGAATTGAGGAACTTACGAGAAGCTCTTTCTTCAAATGGATACCCAAACAGCTTAATATCCAGAGCTTTCCGTCGTACAGAGAACAGTAGCCCTAGAACTGAAGAACGCCAGAAACCCGTTAGCACAGCATACCTACCATATGTTTATGGATCAACTGACAAAATCGCCAGAATCCTTAAAAGACACAACATCGACACCATTTTCAAACCTAACCAGAAAATATCCTCCATGCTACGCAGCGTTAAAGACACCATCCCGTTAGAATCCCATGGAATTTACGAAATACCTTGCGGAATATGTAGACGAACCTACATTGGACGTACCAATAGAAAAATATCTGCTAGGATTCAAGAACATGTACTTTCAGTCAGACACAGAGACAAAGTTTCATCGGCACTTGTCCAACACACAAACACCGGTCACTGGATGGACTTTAGAAATTCAAGGACTGTTGCACAGATTAGCCACGAAATGTCACGAGTATACAGAGAAGCCATAGAGATAGAAAAACGAGACTACTGCATGAACACGAGAGACGATTCCTAGAGACTGCCCCCAGCATGGCGACCGATCATATCCACCCTTAAAATGCAACTCCAGACACCCCAGACTCATGTACGACCAACAAGACAAACAAACAAACGAACCGAAGCACCGCACACAACGCGCATGACCCGAAGCCAAACAGCTATAAGTAGTCGCATCGCACGAACGAGCTCTCAGTATGCGTCTAACGGTTGACCCGCACGGACGCATATATCTCTTGAGAATGGCGAATGTTAGTTCGCCGAAACGTCGAGAATCCGGTTCTTTTCATAGCCAACCCGCAGCATCAACGCGGAATCCCCGAGAAAACAATACAACACAGATCTATCTGCGAAAACCTCAAATACAATATAAATATATATATATATATATATATATATATATATATATATATATATATATATATATATATATATATATATATATAGTTCTGAAAAATTGACATTTTGCAAGTTCTATCGAAGATCCCTTTGTCATTTTTTTATCAATACCTTATACATTATCAATATATTTGATAATTAGTTCAAAAGATATTTGCAACAATAAGAGACCTCATTATTTATTATTTATTTTAATGAAAATAAAAAAAAAACGCTCAACAGTTCTGTTTACATTTCCCAAAAGAACCCTTAGAGTTCTATCGAAAATCCTTATACCTTTTTCTGTCAAGTTAAAAATTAGGTTTTTGCAAGTAGAACAGTTGCGCGATTTTTCTCTCTTCACTTCATAACATCGGTGAATTCCAAATTCTCACAAATCTTTCCAATTTTTAACTTTACACAAAAATGTTATAAATATTTTCGATAGAACTCTAAGAGTTCTACAGGGATCTACAAACAGAACTATAACGCGATTTTTTTCTCTTCACTTGGTCGCATCGGTGAAGTCCATTTTTTCGCAAAATTCTCTATTTTTAATTTTACGGAAAAAAGATTTTCGATGGAACTCTAAGAGTTCTACTATCAACAGAACTGTCGCGCGATTTTTTTCTTTTTCACTTCGTCGCATTGCTGATTTTTTCGCATATCTTTCCAATTTTTAACTTTACAGAAAAAAGTTATAAGGATTTTCGATAGAACTCTAAGAGTTCTATAGGGATAAATTTAGAAGGATAAATTTGGATGCTCACCAGCACTAGCTCTTACAGCAGCAATATTCTCAACATTTCTACGTCTAGCTGGTTTCTTTATTGCGCGAAGAGCAAAATTATTTTCAAAATTTTAATTTTTTTTTTCATGTAAAATCAACGTTCTACAAGCGCGTGTGGTTTCAAAATAATATCATTCTTATTGGAAAACAGTTTACAATAATATTTTTTTCGAAAATAAAATATATTCAAGATAAAAAATTAAATGTAAAGTATTATTCGATTCAAATCAATTCATTTAATTCCATATTTAAGCATATAATATAAGAAAATATTTACAGTTTAATGTAATAAAATAATCTTAATATAGACCAGTGATGGCTAACCTATGACCCGAGGGTCAGGCACTGACCCACACAGGCATTTTAAGTGACCAAGGCATTGATTTTAGAACTTTTAGAAATTTCCAATGATGAACACTTCTATAATTTTCTTATTGAAGTTTCTCAACCACAGAAGTATGAATATTTAATATATCAATAAGAAATTTCTTCTCAAATTATTATATTTTAAATATGTTCTTAGTTATTACCCTGTAATACGGCTGCGGTTAAAAAAAGAAAAGCAAACGATACATATCCCAGACCACAACAAACAGAATGGTTTGATAAATATTATGTAATTGAAGAGAATAAAAGGAATCTGTGCGTAATTTGTTACGAAAACGTTACTTCACGTATGTAAAAGGACATGTTGAAAAGTTTCATCCTAATCTTGGCTTTTTCACAGATGAAGAACGAAAAACTTATTTTTTCATTAAAGAAAGAAGAAAATCATTATGTGTTTTAAAAGTATTTTAGATTCAAAAATAGTGGTGTATGATACAAGTGTGTGAAGAAAGACCCATTGCGATTAAAACAAAATTTGCAAGTCACACACAACACCCTTTCATAAACGTGTACCATACATTATTTTATTTACCAAACATGTTCAAATAGTGTTGACTCTACAAAAAAATAATCCAAACTTACCAATAATTTTGAAAAATTGTAGTTTTAAGACACAATAAGATTAGAACATTCAGCGCCTCCGTGGCAAAAATTGCTTACTAGTAAAATGGCATAGTGACGGGAACACTGTTTGGTCATTGTCGATGTAAACTAGGCTAACCTAAATTTAATATAGATTAGGTTATGGTTAGGTTAAGTTAACTCAAGACTGAGAGGCCGAGACCTCTTGACTCAAAATAAGAAACATTAATTCAATTTTAATACACGTTAGTTATTTTCACTACGACTATGTTTTTTGTTTATTGACGTGAGTTGTTGCCAAAGTAATAACAAATAGAAATCGTTTAATAATGAAACTCCATTTGAGTTGCATTGGACTTTTACGCACAATTTGGATACTTTTGCACACGATTATAATAATGGCAACTTTCAGATACAATAATTTACTTATTAATGTGTTTATTTGGTGAGCCAAAGATAAACTACCATTACAGCTGCTAGTTTTTAAGTTGCCCATTGCATTGCTCTCCACGAGAAACATCTTTCAGATAGACACATTGTAATACAAACGTTTTTAGAGTGTTTTGACTTTATTTCCAGATTTTCAAGACAAAAACTTGATTAAGAAGCGTATAAGAATTGAAAAGTGAAGCAACCGGGGCGCTAAAGAAGTAGAGAAGGACGAAAGCAAGTAAGGCTACCTTTATAGAAATTAAGAGAAGATACATGGAAAGATGCAGAGAAAAGAAGAAACAGAAGCAAGAAGGAGAAGAGAGAGAAATAAAAGCAATAAAATCAGAGAAGAAGGGAGGGAGATGGAGAGAAAGAAACATTGAGCGAGGAGATAAAGATGAGAGAGTGGGAAGAACATTTTATGAGACTCCTGGAACCAGAAACAGGAATGGGGAAGAATCTGTAGGCAGCTCCAGAGGGTGCATAAATCACATTAGAAGAGGTAGAGAAGCAGGCCTAGAAGCTGAAAAAGAAAAAAACCCCGGGAGAAATGAAATGCAGAACGAAGTGTGAATGTATGGCATGAAGGGAATGATAGAAAGGCTGGTGGAGCTAATGATTGGGGTGTGTTGAGTTGAGGAATTCCCGGCAGACTGGAGAGAAGGTAATATGCCCGATTTACAGAAAATGGAGAGAAAACCAAAGTAGAAAACTACCGGGGAATAACTCTGCTCAATACAGGGTACAATATGTATGCAGCAATTTTGAGAATGATTCGACATTTTTTAATATTGAGTAATTTTGATAATGATTTGAGTAAGATATATGTTGCAGATATGGAAAGAATGTTGAAGAGGGAGCAAGCGGGAGGGTGTGTGATAAGTAGAGAGAAAGTATGGAATCTGGCGTTCGCGGATGATGTGGTAGTGGTGGCAAAGAGCGGTAAGGAGATGAAATAAATAATGTAAAGCCAAGGAGCTAGGAAACTTGAATTTTAAGAGCCTTTAAAAGTGAGAACAAAAAAGTAGTCTTTACAAAGACTACTCCTCATGAGCGTAGCCAGGAAGGGGTTTTGCGGGTTCAACCCCAACCCCCCCCCCCCCCCCCCCCGAAATATACCAAATGTAACATAAATATTAAATCAGGAGGGACGAGTAGAGACGACTATCTTCAAGAGAGCATGGTAGATGTGGAGTTTAGGACCCCTTGTGTGTCAGCTTTAGAAAGTAAATTGGTGCATTTCTGCAAACCACACCCCCCCGCAAATATTTTCTAAACCCCCAGGGTAATGTTTGTGAAATGTATAAATATTTCAGACATTGCTAGCTTGTGCCTAGGAACATTGTAATTCAAATTTGTATATCGTGACGTTTTCTCATTGTTGATTTTATACTTAAAATACTTTTATTTTTAAAAATAAGCAGTAGGGCTCCTAAATATATATATATATATATATATATATATATATATGTATAATATACAAGATATGAAAGTTACTAAAAAGTAAAATTCGGATAACGTGCGTAGCACAAACCGCATAACCATGCTAAGAAATTGAAAGAAAAACAGAATATAACATCCAACCAAAAGGACAGGAACAACCCTAAACCAGGAACCTAACCTGTGTACAGTGAATAATACAACATCTTCTGTCACTCTTTGGCACACCCCGCTCGAAGATGCGTTGTGTGAGCCGTTTCGCTGCGTCAAAGCAAGTGACAAGAAACGGTCAAGACCAAAAAATGTCAGGGGCTGAAGGCCGGCAGTTCTTAATAAAAGCGACTGAAAACTAGTTGAAGAGCATTATTCACTGACTATAACTTAACGTCCGAATCTATCGATAATTATTCTAGTTATTAAATATCTGATGACACGGATGCATTTATAGATAGAAACCTAGACAAACTGACGAATGGCCAACACGGCCGCCATCATATACTGACACGAGACCGTCGCCACTGTTAACTACTCGCCGGTGAAATGAACGTCTAGGTAGTGGAGCGCGCCTATCCGGAAGTCTCCCTCTCTGTGGCATCGTGAAACAGAGAGTGTGAAAGTGATCCCTGCACACTATACGTTTGCACAAGAAACTCGGAGATCAATTATATGTTGACAACAACAGCTCTTATGCATGCACAGTGCACGTCACTTCCAAAATATCTAAAAACAGAAATCAAAGCGAGCGGGGTGTGCCAAAGAGTGACAGAAGATGTTGTATTATTCACTGTACACAGGTTAGGTTCCTGGTTTAGGGTTGTTCCTGTCCTTTTAATTGGATGTTATATTCTGTTTTTCTTTCTATATATGTATATATATATTCCTGTAGTCGATAGCATGTTTGCAGCTCTGCACTTTCCTCATATTCTTATTGATTTTTTATGTATTCTGGTAATGTCTTTTTTATTTGTTCCGACACCGCAGAAAAGTATTCCGAAACGTACATGGCTATGGAAATTTGCCCAGCACACCATTCGTAATACATCCCGATTTAGGTACTCTTTCAGAATTCTAATTGCATATTCTGCTTTATATAGTTTTTTTTTAAAGCGTAGATGAATCCAATGTGTTTACCAATGTTGTGAAGGAGGTTATGGCGTGAAACACCGAAGACTTCAATGTTGAGAGGGAAGGACTGCTGGGGAACAATTCTTCGGACTCTGAGATATATCTAAATATCTCGGGATCCTGTAATGTAATGTTCACCAGGATTCGCAAGGCACGTACTTTGTCGAATAATAGTCGAGTTGGTTTTAACAATTTTATTAAACAATAATACAACGAAATAACTTAAGACTTAAGAACTTATAGCTTACCACTACTCTCTTTTCTCTTACTTCTTACCTCTTACCGACAACTGGAGAATGGTATTTATACAATTCCTAGTATAATATATCTGTAAGAGGGTTTAAATCATCCCTCTAATTCAAATAAGGGGGAGATTGAATTTTCTTAGCTCCTCCCATGAACAATTGAGGCATAAATTCTCTAAATCTCTGAAAATGTCTGGTCCTCTGGTTAATCTCTATAAGAAGGTTTTTATAGGCCTTCGCACGTTTTCTAATATGTTTGGGGGAGGTAGATTTAACGTGGCAATAAAAACTCTTACTTTCTGGACAAACTATAAAACTATAAAACAATTCCATTTATCCAAAACGTAGGACAAAGGGCACGTTTTGGAATGTGCGCTAATGGCACAGATGCCCAGTCCTGGTTTTTATTACAACAGTAGATACCAAGTAGTTTCACGTTTACTCAAGTTCAGCTTGATTGCTGTGAATTAAAATGTCCATATTATATATTCTTTTGTCACGTTTTGTTTCAAAGAATACTATATTAGTCTTTTTTTTTTATTTAACACCAATCTGTTTTTATTAAACCACGTTTCCAACGTTGCCATAAACGTATTAATTTGTTGCTTGTTAATTCGGTTGTAATCTCGTTAGTTATAATTAAATCATGTTCGGTGTGTTATTTAAATTTAATTCCGGCAGGTCATTTATGTACACAATGAATAGTAGTGAGTCCAAAAAACCGCCCTGTGGTATGCCTATATCTATGGTCCTCCGTGTCGATCTAGATTTGTCTTGCGATGTAAAAATTTCGGTGATTACGGTCCTGTTTTTTATATAAGCTGTAAGCAGATCTAATGTTATTCCCCAGCTTCCGTATCTACCTGCTTTATTTAATAAGATAGAATGGTGAACTGTATCATAAGCCTTGGATAGATCCAAAATGGAGTATTGTGTGTTTTCAGCTGACTAATTACTTCTTTTATGAATTAAAAGCATGCTGTTTCAATACTACGTCCTTTGATAAAGCCGTTTTGCCTCTGGCTTACAATTTGATATTTGTTCAAGAAGACTAATAGTCTTTTAACTCTCAGTTTCCCAATTATTTTCGAAAAGGATGATTGTAAGCTGATAGGCCTATATTGTCTATATCATTTATGTTTCCGTTTTTATTCCTTAACCACCTGCCATACGTCTCAAGTGAGAAAATTACTGCTACTTTGGGTCTGAGAGACCCAAATGTCAGGTGGTTAAGTGTTAAATATAAGAACTATTTTAGAAACCTTTTTTATTTATTTGCACTATATTTATTTGCCTGATCAAACGTAGTTGTATCAGATAAACATATCTGAAGAAAGTCTCATGGATAAATCCATGAGAGTTTCTTAAGCTGAATGGAACCTATGCGACACAATTTGCATTTTATGACAACGTAAATACTAACTCGGCTATATGCATACATTTTTTTTTTAGGAGTTTTGTAGGACAACAGTTTATTTTATCGGGTTTTCAGTGTGACAAATTCAAGTTTATGGCTGCGGTGATTCCGTTATTATCTGCAACGGGTACAAATTTCGATGTATGTGTTTATACATTTTTTGGCTTCGTGAAGTACAGAGATGCGTGAGATATACGCAAATGTGTGTAAATATTAAGTGAGAGGCAGCTGTCACGCGCTTTTTTTTAGAGGGAGAATATTTCGGGTTTATGGTTTTTTTTTAAATGTTAAATTATATTTGGCAGGCAGCCACGTTTCCCATTCAATTCGCAATTGCAGGAATTTTTATTCGCGTATGTTTGTTTGGCATCGTTACAAAAATCATCGCGCCTATTTAGGCACAATTTGTTAGATAATATATTTGTTAGAAATTAACTCTTTAAAGTTTTAACTTTAGTAACTTTTTAAAGTTTTCTTTTGGTACTAGTTGACAACAACTACAGAAAAAGTTAGTGTACAAATATTGCCTTTCATAATATCCTATCAATTAGCGACAGTTGAACTTCAATTATAATCGTGCGGTTTCTATTTTAGACCATTTAAGACATTACATCCCGCATTTAATATGTAACATAATATACTAAATATCAAAATGTATTAAATTCATCATGCACTTTTACAAAATATAGCTACAGGTAGGGATCCACATATAAATTATGTTGTTGAAGTCAATCCTGCATTTTTTAAAAAGGTTTTAATTGTGTTAAAGCAACTACAGCTACTAAATACAGATCTAATTTTAATAATAAATGATGGAGCATGGCATTTTATACGTAAAAGAATACGAATAACAACTGATAATCAATATGGATAATATTAGATAAAATAGTAAGAAAAGCAGCACTGTGTCTTTTAGCTCATGTCTTTTAACACTGTCTCTTTTTAGCTCACGCAGCACTCACATACACAATGTACAAGGGTTTTACTTAAAAGGTGTTTAATAATTTTACAGGGTGAACGGTAGGCAACTTATATATAATCAAGGAATTTAAAGTTAAAAAGACATATATTTTCAATTGTAGAAATTTTGCTATAAAAATGTATTCTTCTCCTGTAATCTAAATTAACACTATTAACGAAATTTCGATGATACAATAAATGCACACAAACATGAATTTATAAATAAATAAATAACTCTTCATCTCACCAAAATGCTAGCAACATTAAAACAAAATTAGTAAACTTCTATAACCAATCATCTTCCTGTGATCAAGACGTTATATTTCTAACTGAAACATGGCTAAATCAGTTCCCGATTCTGAAATCTGGGATCAAAATAAATTTTGTGTTTATAGGCGCGACCGTAGCAATCATAATAATTCGAAAGTTGGTGGTGTGTGTTGATCTTGGTTTCAAAGAAATTCATATCTAAGTTACAATTACACTGTTTCTCATCAGCGGAAAATGTTTAGGTAACATTAAGTGCTTCGAAACATTTAAAAATTCACTTGTGCCGTGTATACTTCAAGTGACTTGAAAACTTTCGAGAATCATTGCAACAAACTCATCAGTCTATCAATGAAGCATCTTAATAACGAGTTCTTAGTAGTGGGTGATTACAACCTGAAATTCATTGGGTTTACAAAAAAAGAGTTAAAAAAGTTTACCTAGAAAAATTCGATGGAATGAATTTTAAAAATGGAAATTCCAAATAAAATGTGACCTCCGCGGCAAAAGATTTGATATCAACACGCTAAAACCAGAAGGCAATGCGACTCAATGAAATAAAGATGATGGAATGGCAATGTTTATATTAACATCGGCTATGGATTTAAATCAAATAGCACTCATCGAAAATTGTGAATCAGCGCTTGAGCTGATGACCAAACTTGAGTCCATTTATGAACAAAAATCCGAGATGACTAAAATGATAATACATGAGCGTTTTTATCAATATAAAATGCCACCGGCAGATAGCATTGCTGAGCATATAGCTAAAGTAGAAAGTTTGTCTAAGCAACTTAAAGAAAGTGGAGAGGTTATTAGTGATACCGCGATCATAACTAAAATATTGAGTACACTACCTCCCAAATACAGATCTCTACGCCAGGCTTGGATGTCACTTGATTCGCAAAATCAAACTATAGTTAACTTGACAGCTCGTTTGTTAGTTGAAGAGGCCAGCTTGAATGTAGAAGAAGAGAATGAAACGCTTTTATTAGTGGCAAAGCAAAGTACAAAGAAGAAAACTGTTCCATTAATAAAAACAAACAATGAGTTTAATGAAAAATTAAATGAAAAGTCACATCGCTTTATATGTTACAACCGTGGGAAACGTGGTCATTATGCAAGAGACTGCCGTGCACCTAAACAAAAACATAAACAACCAGGAGAACATAATATGTTAGCTTTCAATGTAGCAGATACAGACTGGAAAAATAATGATGAGGGTTTTTATTTAAGATGGATATTGGACAGCGGTGGCTCAGCTCACATGTCTTATAAACGTGAAAATTTTGTGGAATTGTATGAGTATACGGGATCCCCACTGAAACTTGGAAACCAAGAAGTAGAAGTTATTGGTCAAGGAAAAGTTTTGATAAACAAGTGTGTCAATGGACAGTGGGAGACAAGTATCCTGAAAAATGTTCTTTATGTACCAAAATTGAGAAGAAACCTATTTTCCGAAGAAGTAGTGACAAGCCAAGGTTATAATATTGTAAAGAAACATACTGATGCTTTGATTTACAAGGACAATAAATTAGTGGTATGTGCAACCTTACAAAGCAACAATTTATATGAGTTAAATATGAAAACAAGTCAAAATCCAGTGTATAATGTAGTGCAAAAATTGGACCTTAAAACATGGCATGAACGTTTGGGACATTTGAATGTTAAAGAAATTCAGAAAATGTGCAAAAACAAAGTGATTACTAGTGTGGACTTATCAGACTGTGACAACTTTGTATGTGAGGGTTGTGCTTATGGCAAGCATGCTCGTCAACCATTCCAAAAAATCAAACAGAGGACCACAGCAACCAGGTGATGTTGTATACAGTGATGTTTGTGGACCACTTAGTGTGCTTTCTGTACAAGGTATGAAATATTTTGTTATTTTTAAAGACGGTGCTACAAGTTTTAGGTATGTGTACTTTATAAAAAACAAATGTGATGTTTTAAACTGTTTTAAAAAATATAACTTGATGATTAAAAACAAGTTTTCACATTGTGTACGCACATTATATACAGATAATGGTGAAGAATACACAAGCAAAGACTTTAAAGAATATCTTGACAGCGAGGGTATTTCTCATGAACACCTCAAGCACACCTGAACAGAATGGTCGGGCAGAAAGAGAAATAAGGACGATTGTTGAAAGTGCTCGATCCATGCTTTATACTCCTAATGTACCACTCAATCTATGGGCAGAAGCGGTCAATTGTGCTGTTTATTTATTAAATCGTACACCCTCAAATCAGACACCAAATATTACACCTATGGAGTTGCGGAGTGCTACAAAGCGTAGTTTAGATCATATCAGAGTGTTTGGATGTGAAGGCTATGTTCATGTGCCAGATCAGTTGAGAAAGAAGCTAGATTGTAAAAGTCGTAGGATGATGTTAGTTGGGTATAATAATACAAACTATAAAATGTATGATTCAACCACAAAAAGAATTACTTAATAAAGACGGAACAAACCTTGAATATATAAATATACTCAACCTTTCCGGAGCTCTATAATACTAATGAGTCTTTTTAGGACTACCAAAAACAAATCTCGTATGAAATTTGTCAGTTATTCTATAGCTTTCAGTCCACCTTCGTGGCACTCAACAAAAACCATAAAATAACATTGATTTTTAAGATCATGTCTTTCCGATACCTTGAGTAGATAGCGGAAAGACATGATCTTAAAAATCAATGTTATTTTATGGTTTTTGTTGAGTGCCACGAAGGTGGACTGAAAGCTATAGAATAACTGACAAATTTCATACGAGATTTGTTTTTGGTAGTCCTAAAAAGACTCATTAGTATTATAGAGCTCCGGAAAGGTTGAGTATATTTATATATTCAAGGTTTGTTCCGTCTTTATTAAGTTTATCTGATTATCTATAATGTTGTATGGTTTTACCAATTCAAAAAAGAATTACAATATCAAGAAATGTTATTTTCAATGAACAGAAAAGTCCAGAATTACAACGGAATGAAGCTCAATTTTTCATATGTGATGATGATGAACAAAATGGTGAAGTGGTGATAGGTAACAATGAGATGGATACAAGTGATCATCATTGGGGAAGTGATGACAGCACACATACTGCTATTGATGAAAGTGATGAGACCTATGAACCTTCACAAGAAATTGATCTTACTGATATAGATCATTCAAATATTACTTTGCGACCGCGAAGAAATAATTTTTTCGGAGCAAATTTAATGGAATTGGATGTACCTGTGACTTATAATTAAGCAATTAATAGCAAGGAATGTAAGTTATGGCTAGAGGCCATAAATGAAGAATTAGAAGCTCATCGTACTAATAACACTTTTGAGTTTTTTCTTATGACTTTTGACTTTGGAGTTTTGTGGATAATGAAAATCACAGAACTATAACATCCAAATTGGTTTTCAATATTAAAAGAAACCAAGATGGTCAAGTAGAAAGATATAAAGCTCGACTTTGTGCCAGTGGTCTCACACAAATTGAAGGGATAGATTACAATTAAATTTTTTCACCTACTACAAGATATGAGTCAATAAGAAAACTGTTATCTATCTCTACTGAATATAATTGGCATATACGACAATTAGATGTCAAGACGGCTTTCCTGTATGGAGAATTAGAAGAGGATATTTTTATGGAAATTCCAGATGGAGTGAAAGCGCCAGAAAATAAAATACGTAAATTGAATAAATCACTGTATGGCATAAAACAAGCATCTCGTTGTTGGAATAATAAATTTACAAATTTTTTATTGAAATTTGGTTTTGTTCAATCACAAGCAGATATTGTGTATTTGTAGGTAACTTTAATGGTATTAACGCCTTGTTAATTTTGTATGTATATGTTGCTTTAATTATGTCTCAATCAAATGCAATATTAGATCAAATTGTAAGTTATTTAGTACAAGGATTCAACATCCAAGAGTTAATTTTAAATCGGTTTGTTGGTTTAGAAATTGTAAAAACTGATAATTCAAGGTCTATCAGTCAAAGACAATATATTGAACAGTTATTAAATAGATTTAATATGAGTACTGCACACCCTTGTAATACACCTGTTGATGTAAATGTTCAGTTAACTAAAAATATTGATAATGAATAATTTTCCTTATAGGGAAGCCATAGGGTCATTACTGTTTTTATCTACAGCAAAAAGGTCAAAGAAAAGTTAATCATTATTAAGTATGTGCAAAGTTCAAATCAACTGGCTGATATTTTCACTAAGGCTCTGCCTACTGCTAAATTCGAACATATTAGAGATGAAATATTGTCAGTTATTTATTATTATTAAGTTAAGTTTTTCTATTAATGTTGTTTTTCAAAGCATATATTTTTTGTTGTATAGAATTTAGTGTTATAAAATTTAGTGGGAGTATTGGATTAAATTTTAGCTGTTTACCACCCTGTATTTTTGTTTATCTTTTGTAACACTGAGGCGCCCACCTTTTGTATCCGGTCAGTTAATGTGGTTTTTAAGTCTAACTGTACAACGTGTTAAATTAGTTTTGGTTAATAAATTCTTTTACTTCAGTTTCAATTAGAAATCTTGTTTATTATTATTAAAATAACCTCAATAAATAATACTACTAATAATTATGACCATCCATTGACGCGTTTCTGCCTTTTGGCCTTTTGGCTAGTAGCATAGACATACTCGTGTGGCCTCGAGACAGTGCATTTTGTGTACCTTGGGACTGTCCCAAGTTACAATGCATTGCTTTTTTAGAACTATTTAATTTAATAGCAGGCCTTCAGCCCCTGACACTATAGGTCTTGACCGTTTCATAGTCGCTTGCTTTGACGCAGCGAAACGGCTCACATGGAGTATCTTGGACTTATGTGCTAAAAGTGACTGAAGATTGTCCGTACTATTGTTAGACATAATTAGATCGTGCTCTTTGTCTTTTAGATATTAATCCTTCAGTTATTTTATGTATGACCCACATCTTGTGCACTGACACAATAAATCGTAAATTCTTTTTACAATATATTGATTTAATTTAATGTTATATTTTTAATTTCTGTTTTTATATACTAGATGCTGCGCAGTAAAAATACAGTCAGCCGGCCAAAACCATGTGAAAAAAGTAAAAAAAGTTTATCTCTTTTAGTTTTATCTCGGAAAGCTGCTGATGAATATTATGTTTCAAAATCTTTAATAGGCCGCTACGTGAAGTGGAACAAAAACAAAGAAAATATTGAGCTCGTCTATCACCCTCAGAATGCTACCAAGAGAGTATTTATTGAAGAAGAATAAGAGCAATTGGTTGCATATTGCTTAAAGGCATCAAAATTTCACCATGCAATATGCCAAGATGACAAAGATGACTTTTTAAAATTAGCATTTGAATATGCAGTAACTTTGCAAGAAACGTATCAAGTGCTTGGGACGCAAATAAAAAAACTGGTATAACATTTTATGAATATTTTATTAAACGGCATCAAAATCTAAGCTTGCGAAAACCAGAAGCAACGAGTTTACCACGTGCTACTGTTTTCAATAAGGAGAATGTTAATTTGTTTTTTCTATTTTGCTTCTGTAATGGACTCATAACAGCACCCATATGCGTGCGGTAATGGCTCGCCGAGTGCGATACAATTTTCTTAAAATGTATCGGCGATTTTTTTTTTTAGAAATGGCATAAAAGGGCGCAAAATAGAAAAAATAGTATAAAAAACTCGTTTATTTGAGTGTTTCAGCACTTGTCCATTAGAAAACTCCTCGCTACGCTCGCCGTTTTTCAAACTGGGACGCGTGCTGTAAAATCGCGCTTACTGAACTCGTCCTTAATGTAGGTACTATTTTAATAAATACAAGGAACTGCTGTTGAAATACAATTTTATAAGCGGAAGATTCTATAATGTAATACAATATGTACAGTACACACGCCAATGAAAGTTTTAGAGTCAAAAGAAACGAAACAAGTTGGGAATATTACATCAGCAAAGAGAGGTAATAATGTCACTGTTATTGCATGCGTGAATACGCATGGGAATTAGCCTCCTTGCATGATTTCTCCTAGAGCGCACTTTAACAACCATATGATTAATGTTGCTCCGCCTAAGACTTGCAATTTCCAATGAATGGTCCAATAGTGACAAATTTTAAATTTAAACCGTTTTATTAAACATGTTAGACCCACTAATGATAATAAAATGCTCCTGAAAATGGACAATCACGACAGTCACGGACAGTTACATGTCGATTAAAATAACAGAGTTAGCCAAGAAGAACAGTATAGTAATGTTCATATTCCCTCCTTACTTCAGCCATAAATTACAGCCTTTACACAGAACCGTATTTGGTCCACTCAAGAAATATAACAACAAAGCTTGCAACTATTGGCTTCTGCAACATCCTGGACTCTCCTCACTATATTCGCTCCGAGCGCAACAGCACTAGCGCCAAAGGTGACACTTTTAACAACCTCGTGACCAAAATACGAGAAAATATATTTCAAATCAAAATGTGTTGGAAAGTGTTTTCTCTGCTGGTTGTTAATATATAAATTGCATTTTTCTAACAGCTTCCGTTCGCGAAATATGACTAGATAAAATTGGCAAAATCGAGCGAATTTGCGCAAAATTTGGTCGTCCGAGGAGAAAACAGGGAAATTAATTAATATTTTTAAGGATATCCAAGCGTAGCCGCAGGAAAATGACCTCCTGAAAACGATGCCGGAATCCGTTTTTAATTATCTGTAACCGCTCTCGAGATGCGAACTTGTTAAAGTCTAATTTCTGTAAAATTTGAATTGAGAATTTCGCACAAAAAAATTGCAACATTCTAAACAACTTACACATAGATTTTCTTTTCTTGTCGTCTAGTTTCAGTTTGCCGAAAATGATTTCGCAGGGATTTGTTGTTTCCGCGAGGATTTTTTTTTTTAAGTTTGGTCCGATGTGGATGCCGGGCAATAACCCTTCAAACACTGCGGCCTACTTGTGGACTAGTGTATTGGCCTATTGAAAATTTAAGAGCCTTTTTCCAGTTTATCCGAAGCAAATGAAAGTGCTTAACACGATTTGGCAGTTTTGTCATTTTGGCAGTGAAATTATGGCTGAAAGCCAGGATAGTTGAGAACGCCTCATCCTAAATAAGATAGGACCACATATAGAAAACAAACTTATACCTCAACAAGCTGGTTTCAGACCCGGACAATCCTGAACTGGCCAGATTTGGAACCTCACCCAACATATAGAGGACGGGTTTGAAAGGAGAGGAAAAACGGGGTTGGCATCCGTGGACCTGTCGGCGGCATACGACACCATATACTACTCCTCGAAAAAGTCTTCAAAGTAACAAGAAACTACCATCTGACAGAAGTTCTGAGATCAATGCGGAGCAACAGGAAGTTCTACGTGGAATTTCAGGGGCGGAGGAGTCGCTGGAGGATCCAGAAGAACGGGGCTCCCCCAGAGCAGCGTGCTGGCTCCTCTCAATTTGTATTCGAACGATCAACTTGTCGGCCCCTATAGAAATAGTTTCATCTACGCCGATAACGTAGCCATTACTTGCCAATCGCAACACATCGAGGAGATTGAAAGAAAGCTTACAGAGTCCCTGTCTAGACTGTCTGAGTAGTATATGGCAAACCAACTTCGCCCAAACCCAGGGAAAACTCAGACATGCCTATTCCACCTCAGTAACCGGCAAGCGAACAGAGAATTACAAGTGGAATGAAACTCGACCACGTTACAGCACTCCCCAAACGCAGTCTACCAGAGGTCACTTTAGATAGAACTCTATCCTCCGCAAGCTTGTCAATTCCCATGGGGGAGCCCACCCAGGTATACTACGGTCAACATCCCTTGCCATCTATATCGGCAACTAAAGAAATAATGTGGAAGCATAGGCTAACAGATAACAATACCCCAACCTGGAATCCTACAGAAATTCTCCCTGAAGGATCACAACTAGACTGGAAAAGCCTCAATAGGATCAGATGCCAAATGAGAAGGTCCGGGGAAGATGGGGATATGCCGAGGACGACTCACGCGCCTGCGGGGAGATCCATACGATGGAACACCTCCTGACCTGTCCATCCCTACAGACCCCCTGCATAATTCGGGACCTGTGGAAGGCGAATGACACGGCGGTGCAGTGTGCCAGACATTGGAAAGAGATATGAGCCACTTGTACACTTGTAATATTTGGTATCGGGAAACCGGAAGGGGCATTTCGAAGGACAGGAGCCCGATTCTAATGCGACATAATCTTACCACGCCCGATCAGGTTCCCGATTTCATCTTTACCAGGGAAAAATTATTTGAATAAATAATAACAGACAAGGCAGACCAATGGTTTTGCGCTCTTATCGAAATACTTTTATGTCTACTATTGTCTATCTACTTTTTATTATTTTGTAGGAATTCTATTTTTAATAGAGATTTTATAAAATTTTACAAAGATTTTATTCCAAGGATGTAACAGGTATTTTATCCTTAGAATAAAATCAATGTTTGAACTTTATAAAATTTCTCCTAAAGAAATCTTTATCTATTATCTGTAATCTTTCCATAATGAAAATAAATTTGTAATGATACAGCAAGAGGGAGCTTAAGCAAGCCCGAGTCTAATTAGACTAGATGGGAGAGAAAGCAGCAACAGCAGAAGAAGAGGCTTATCAATCAGTAACTAATCGCTCCCTGAGGCTTAGTAAGGCACTCACTGAAATAAGCAAACAATTTCCCCGAGAAACGAAAAAAATAACACAGCAAATGAGATTGAAGGAATTATTTTTTAGTCCGATATACATCTTAATCTACACTAATCTGCATATACATCTAATCTACACTCATCTAGTAATACTACATATAATCTGCTTCGTCAATCTATGTGTATCTAGTCATTTGTTTATATCCTAGTTAATCTATTTATGTGTCTACTATTGTCTGTTTATGCCTAGTCTTTAGTCTTAGTTTAGTTTAAAGGTTTAATAAAACATTTGAATATCATGCAGATGTGGGTTTAAACTTACACTCCAGTTAATAGACGGACAAGTTATTTCTATGTGCAAGTGGGAGTAAGTTTGCTAACTTTGCAGATACAATTTAAACACAAGTTCGTTCAGTTTAATATTGAATGCGTTATCACTAGATAACAGCTTATTTACAGTTCTTGCTTTCGGGTTTTAGTGAGGCATACTTACTTTTTATCTAATGTATTATTATGGCAATTTCGCTCGCACTGGGTGTATTTGCATTGTGTTGCCGGCTTGATATATACGAATACTCGCTCAATATATGATTTAATTTTTAATAGAAATACTCTTCTATTGATCGCGGCCAAAAATATTTCATTCGCGTTATTAATCGGAAGTTTAATTATTTTATTAAATTATCAATTTAGTTTAATGGATCAACTATATTAAATTCAATAATTATTTTGATTGATGATGTAGCAACATTGTGAATATTGTAAGGGAATGTTGATGGATACGGGGTTGAGGGTGACTTGGAGAAAGTGTCCGAGTAGGGTTATTGGAAAGGTTAAGTTTATCCCCGCATGGTTCTCGTATATCACCACCTGTCGCCAATATAATGAATGGACGATGGAATCCTGCAAGGATTTGCGGGAAATTTAGGATTTTGGGTCAGAACAAGATTCCTTTTACGAAAGGTAAAAAAGGTTGTTTCGACGGGAAATATTTAAAGTTACGGAAAAGTATTGCTTTCAAGAAAATAACATTTGTAAAGTTCTTTTCACAATATTCCTAACCAACGAAAATTCAATAGTCTCCTATTTCCTATAGATCTCGGTTTAATGTTGTAATTTCTTACAAAACAAACTTTTATAGAATCAGAAATTGAATTATAAATAGAAACTTAAAACAAACGAAACACAGCCTGAATATATAAGCCTTTCCGGAGCTCTATAACAATTACAGAGCCTTTTTAGGACTATCAAAACAAATCTCATGTGAAATTTGTAAGTTATTTTATAGCTTTCAGTCCACCTTCATGGCACTCGAATTACAAATACACCATTATTTTATAAATAAATCAATTTAATTAAACAAGATGTGAATATCCAACACAAATTTAATAGGAAATTTTAAACAGTAAATATGTTACAACTAAGAGCGTAAGTTGTTGATGTTTCAACAAATAATACACAATTTAATTTGAGGCGCAAAGCAAAAGTATTATACATTTCTGTTTTGCGTAAATTAATAAATTCATAATTAGTGGTGTGGATTTCGAATTAACAAATGGGTTTGAATTAAAAATAAATTAAAAGTTTCGTAGTCCATGTCACGTTTTTATTGGAATATATAAAACGAAATAAAATTTTACTTACGTTTATATTTTGTTGACGCAGAAAGTAATAACGAACCCAAAACGTTGACCAACTAATTTCCAAATTCATTTTCACTAAACACAACTCACTTAAAACACACTATTTTTATTAAAAATCACAAACATTTGTTCATTTAGTCACAAATTCAATTAGAGTAGAAGGTAACGCGAAATATTTATGAAATTCTTATCAATATACGTAATGTTTACATTTCTTCACCATTCACGCGCGGTTGCTTTGAGAAGCGACTGAGTACGAATCTCTTAATTGTCGAACAAAGGTAATGCAAGAAATGTAGAGGGGATTTATACCACACGCATGCTTTGTCTGTCCGATCGAAACATTTCCACTTTCCTCACTCACGTTGCTTTGTTATTGTTTACATCAATATTAGCAAAATGATTTTATAGTACGATAATAAATGCATTGCAGTTTTTAATAATAAATATAAACTTGTAAAACGAAGAAATATGAATGGAAAATATTAGTCGGTTGCATTTTTACTTCTGCCCTGAAAAATTGTATTATAATACATTATATAATTAATATAAGAAAAGAATTATTGAAACTATGTTCTTTAATTCACAAATTGACTAAAAACATAAATAAAGTATAATTATAAGTACGGTGTGTTTCCTGCATTTTACTGCTAAGGGAATGAAGCCAGAAGGCAGAAAAGTGTCTATGGATGTTCATAATTAATTTCATTTCATCGGGTTATGACTTCTCTCTTGTTGACCTCGTGGCTTCCCTCAGCAGTAAAATTCAGGAACCACACCGCACTAATAATTATACTTTATTTATGTTATTAGTCAATCTTATAATATGAAAATTCACATAGTATTTTTGTCTTCTATATTTTATATATAATTATTACATAGCAGTAGGGAAAGATGATGCGTTCTAGGCCACGCCTCCCGCCTCCCGACCTTGACCTTGACACTTCAAATTCCGGTTACGACTCCCAGCTTCGACTTCCGGTTTCGACTTCCGGTTTAAACTTCCGGTTTCCAACTCCCGGCATAGGCTTGCGGTTTTACGCGGGAAAATTCAAAATTTGACGCGGGCAGTTAAATTCAAAATTGGGTGTGAGGAGGGTGGAAACATATTAAGAGTTTTAACTAGTTTTTGACCCGTGCAAAGAATCGTGGGAAAGTTAAAACCGTCGAGCTAGCATTCTCCTGTTTAACTTGTACTATGTAAACTAAGTTACTATGTAAACGCGAGTGTAAATATAATAAACGCCTCATAATCAGTTTCTTAAAATTGATCTATGTTTATTCTAGAAACGTGAGCGTAGAAACACTGTTTCTTGGAATTAATGTGTGTATACCCTATTAAGAGTTTAACCTAGTTTTTAATGAACACATGAAAAAAATCGTGGGAAAGTTAAAACCGTCATGTCAGCATTTTCCTGAACGTGACCGTAGAAATAAAAAACACTGTTTCTTGGAATTAATGTGTTTATCCTATTAAGAGTTTGACCTAGTTTTTGACCCGTGAAAGTGAATCGTGAGAAAGTTAAACCCGCCGAGTTAGCGTTTTCCTGTTTCAACTTGTCTAGATGAGTCATTGACCATGTGGCACACACGGCACATTAGACTCAATAAGCCAATCAACTTATTGAGTCTAAATACTGAATATTCACCCTACACCTCCAAGGAGATAATGTTGGAACCGCAGACAGCCAAATAACTTCTGTGAAATATGCAATCAACAATACGAAATAAGGCTAAGGTAGTAGCTAAGGTAGCGGTAGATCTACGATCACAGAAATACCTCCACGCCTCCCGCCTTCCGACCTTGACCTTGACACTTCAAATTCCGGTTACGACTCCCAGTTCGACTTCCGGTTTCGACTTCCGGTTTAAACTTCCGGTTTCCAACTCCCGGTATAGACTTGCGATTTTGCGCGGGAAAATTCAAAATTTGACGCGGGCAGTTAAATTCAAAATTTGGTGTGAGGAGGGTGGAAACATATTAAGAGTTTTACCTAGTTTTTGACCCGTGCAAAAAATCGTGGGAAAGTTAAAACCGTCGAGTTAGCATTCTCCTGTTTAACTTGTGCTATGTAAACTATGTTACTATGTAAACGCGAGTGTAAATATAATAAACGCCTCATAAGCAGTAGCTTAAAATTGATCTATGTTTATTCTAGAAACGTGAGCGTAGAAACACTGTTTCTTGGAATTAATGTGTGTATACCCTATTAAGAGTTTAACCTAGTTTTCATTGAACTCATGAAAAAAATCGTGGGAAAGTTAAAACCGTCATGTCAGCAATTTCCTGAACGTGACCGTAGAAATAAACACTGCTAGTTTCTTGGAATTGATCTGTGTTTATCCTACGTGACCGTAGAAATAAACACTGTTTCTTGGAATTAATGTGTTTATCCTATTAAGAGTTTGACCTAGTTTTTGACCCGTGCAAGTGAATCGCGAGAAAGTTAAACCCGCCGAGTTAGCGTTTTCCTGTTTCAACTTGTCTAGATGAGTCATTGACCACGTGACACATACTGCACATTAGACTCAATAAGCCAATCAACTTATTGAGTCTAAATACTGAATATTCACCCTACACCTACAAGGAGATAATGTTGGAGCCGCAGACAGCCAAATAACTTCTGTGAAATATGCAATCAACAATACGCAATAAGGCTAAGGTAGTAGCTAAGGTAGCGGTAGATCTACGATCACAGAAATACCTCCAAGCAACAGTGAAGCCGGTCCATCAGAACATCATCCAAGCTAGTCTAGTTCTGTCAGTTTAAGAACATAGTGATCTGCTATAGAATTGATGGATCAGAGATTGATGTAGATAGCATTATTAGTAAATTGAATAGCCGTTGTACAAGATTCCTCATTCTATTCGTCCACTATTCATACATTCCATCCACTTTCCATTAACCTCATCTACTTTCTATCCATTTTCCATCAACTCCATCCACTTTCCGTCCACTTTACATCTACGTTCCATCCACTTTCCATCCACTTTCCATTCACCTTCCATCAACTCCATCCACTTTCCATCCACTCCATCCACTCCATCCACTTTCCATCCACTTTCCATCCACTTTCCGTCCACTTACAATCCACTCCATCCACTTTCCATCCATTTTCCATCCACTTTTCATCCACTTTCCATCCACTTTACATCTACATTAATCAGCTTTTTAATCAGCTTTTAATCAGTTTTTTTAATCAGATTTTAAACTGCTTTTTAAACATCTCTTTATTCAACTTTTAAACAGATTTTAATCAGCTTTTTAATCAGCTTTTAAATAGCTTTTTAATCAGCTCTTAAACAGCTTTTAAACTGATTTTTAGTCAGCTTTTAAACAGATTTTTTAATCAGCTTTAAAACAGCTTTTTAGTCATCTTTTAAACAGCTTTCTAATCAGCTTTTAAACAGCTTTCTAATCAGCTTTTAAACAGCTTTTAAAACAGTTTTAATCAAAAAGCTGATTAAAGTGGACGGAAATTGGACCGAAATTCGACGGAAAGTGGCCGGCAGGTGGATGCAAAGTGGATGAAAGTAGATGGAAAGTGGATGCAATGTGGATGGAAAGTGGATGGAATGAGAATGGAAAATGGATGTAGTGGATTGAAAGTGGATGGAAAGTGGAAGGAATTCATGTAAAGTGAATGGAAAGTGGATGGAAAGTGGATGGAGAGAGTGGAGTTGATGGAAAGTGGTTGCAAAGTGGATGGAAAGTGGATGGAGTTGATTGAAAATGAATGGAAAGTGGATGGAGTGGATGGAAAGTGGATGGAAATTGGATGGAATGTATGGAAAGTGGACGGATAGAATTCGGAATCTCGTACAACGGCTATTCAATTTACTTATAATGCTATCTACAATCAATCCTTGAACCATCAATTCTATAGCAGATCACTCTGTTCTAAAACTTATACAAGCTTGGATGATGTTCTGCTGGACCGGCTTCACTATTGCTTGGAGATGTTTATGTGATCGTAGATCTACTGCATACCTTAGCCTTATTGGGTATTGTTGATTGCATATTTCACAGAAATTATTTGGCTGTCTGCGGCTCCAACTTTATCTTCTTAAAGATGGTGGGTGAATATTCAGTATTTAGACTCAATAAGTTGATTGGCTTATTGAGTTTAATGCGCCGTATGTTTCACGTGATCAATGACTCATCTAGACAGGTTGAAACAGGAAAATGCTAGCTCGACGGTTTTAACATTCTCACGATTCACTTGAACGGGTCAAAAACTAAGGCAAACTCTTAATAGGATAAACACATTAATTCCAAGATTCAGTGTTTATTTCTACTGTCACGTTCAGGAAAATGCTGACTCGACGGTTTTAATTTTCCCACGATTTTTTGCATGAGTTCATCAAAAACTAGGTTGAACTCTTAATAGGGTAAACACATTAATTCCAAGAAACATTGTTTCTACGCGCACTTTTCTAGAATAAACATAGATCAATTCTAAGAAACTGATTATGAGGCGTTTATTATTTCTACTAGGTCAAACTCTTACTATGTTTCAACCCTCCTCACACCCAATTTTGAATTTACCTGCCCGCGTCATATTTTGAATTTTCCCGGGCAAAAAAGGAAGTCTTTACCGGGAGTTGAAAACGGAAGTCGAAACCGGAAGGCCAAACTGGAAATCGAAGGTCAAGGTCGAGGTCAAGTTTGGGAGGTGGGAGGCGCGGCCTAGAACGCATCATCTTTCAGTAGTCATAGCAAAGTTGAACATTGTGACTAATAGACCTTTTCACAGTTGACATTTTTTATGTGCGCATGCGTCAATCTCCGCCTGTTATACGTCAGAATTGCCCGAACTTTTTGACGTATAACCTTAATATTTGCCCGAAACTTTCATATTACCGCCTTTAAAACTTGACGGATGCGCATTCGCTTAACTAACCGTAAAAAGGTCTATTAAATAGAATAATGGCTGATTCTCATATACGCGACACTCAGCTACGCAACGTCGCGCGACATCGCTTGTCAAATAATGATTATAGTGTTTCAAATAGGCATGTTCTCACTATGGCTACGCGACAGCTGCTACAAGTCGCTATGCCGCGCTCTGTCGCTGGGATTATTTCGTGGGCATCCTTTTATGTTTTCTCGCTCGACGTCGCATGTCGTTTGACCAGTTGATTTTAATATGGGTTGTGTCCAAAACGGCGTGTTTTTGAAAATGAGTGGAATGAACGACGAAAAAGCAGAGGAATTGATCGCTCTTGTGGATGATTATGTTGCACTGTATGGCTTACAGAACAAAAATTACAGTAATCAGATCCAAATAAAAAATTTCAATAAATAGATATATTTTTTCTGGCGTCATACTAAAATATTTGTAAAATTTCATTTCATTCTCCAGTAATTGTTTGAAGAGAGTATTCACCCAATATTTTCTTTTCCTCTTTTTTTCTTTTAATTTCTCATTTTCATAACACATGGTTACGACGAAAAAGAAGAAGAACTTGACGAACTTGACATTTTGAAAATATAAATATAACCGAATTGTCGTCGGTGCCGGTTCCTCGGTTTGTTGGGGCGTCCCCACAGAGTAGTCTCGTTCTCGTGGGTTTTTCGGACGCATCTGAATTGGGATACGGGGTCGTAGTATATCTTCAGGTCGGTTCCGGCGGCGACTCCAATGAGGTTTTTCTGGTTTGTGGGAAGTCCAATGTGGCGCCCACAAAGGTTCTGTCAATACCACGCCTGGAACTTTGCGCAGCGCTCTTGCTGTCTAAATTGTTGAACGGGGTTGTAGAGAATTTTAACACGCGGAACTTGTTCCCAAAAATACGTGCGTGCACCGACTCGACTATTGTTTTATGTTGCCCAAGGTCGTCTCCGACGAGGTGGACCAACTTTTGTGGCGAACCGGGTGGCTAAAATTTAGTCATTGGTTGAGGTGTCGCAGTGGGCTCATGTAGACGGTCAGGAAAATCCGTCGGATTGCGGGTCACGGGGTGTAACTACCGCGGAATTAGGCGGTCATAGATTATGGTGGACTGGCCCGAAATGGCTCCATACCGACGAAGCCCACTGGGCCGATCTCGGCGCTGACGTCGACCTGTCAGACCCTCCCGAAGAGAAGGTATCCATTGGTTGCCTGGTCCTCCGCACGGCAATGCGAAATTTATTTGAAGAATTTATAAGTCATTTTTCCTCCTTTTCGAGACTGCGACGCAGTATGGGATATGTTTTGAGATTTATACAACGTCTTCAGCGACGGGCAAGGTTCACCGCGGAGGACCTGAATGAGAGCAAATTACAACTCTGTCGCCTCGTACAAGGTCAATCTTTTCGAGAGGATCTGCACGCCCTGGAAAGTGGCAATAGGTGTTCCGCTCGGCTTAGGAATTTATGTCCCTTCCTCGATAACGAACTGATTCGAGTAGGAGGCCGCTTAGGAGCGGTAAAATTAGATTTTGATCACGCCCACCCCATCATTTTGCACCGAGGCAGTCACTTTGTGGTGCTGTTTGTTCGGTATTTACATTTACAGAATTTGCACGCGGGCCCCAATTTGTTGTTGGCCATTTTACGGCATAAATATTGGATCTTGTCGGCTCGGTCTATCGTTCGTAAGACCTTGCGGGACTGCAACATATGCTTTCGTGTTAAAGCCCTCCCGATTATGCCATTAATGGGTGATCTACTGTCGTGCCGCATAACGAAGGCGAAAGCATTTTTGCGTACGGGCGTGGATTATGCGGGTTCCTGGAGGATAAGTTTGGGACGCCGTCAGCAGTCGATCGCCCAGAAGGCCTACCTTTGTTTATTTATTTGTCTGGCCACCAAGGCGGTGCATTTGGAGTTGGTTTCCGCGTTGTACACGGAGGCGTTCCTGGCCGCGTTTAAGCGGTTTCTGCCGAGACGAGGAGCCTGTACGGACATGTATTCCGATTGCGGAACCAATTTCGTGAGTTCCAAACGGGAATTGGAAGAGTTGTTGGCTTTTCATGCGTTTTAGAATTTTCACAACGCTCTTTCAGGGGGATTAGAGGAATTCAAAATTAACTGGCATTTCATCCCTCCCGGGTCTCCGCACTTTGGTGGACTGTCCAACGCCAAGTCTCATTTCTTCCGAGTGATCGGCGATCAGTTGTTGGCATATAAACAGATGAATACTTGCCTGGTCCAAATAGAGGCCTTGCTGAATTCTCGTCCTCTTTGTCCTTTGAGCGAAGACCCGGCCGAAGCTTTGGCACTGACTGACGCACATTTCCTCATCTTGACACCTTTAAAGGCGCTTCCCGCTTCGGATGTATCCGCGTTGTCGGCTACGCGATTATCGCGGTATCAGCTCCTCGACCAAATTGTCCAGTCCTTCTGGAAAAAATGGACCCAAGAATATCTTCATGAGCTCCAGGTTAGGGCGAAATGGGTCCAGGATACGCCAAATTTAAACGTTGGGACGCTGGTCCTGGTTAATCACGGTCCGCTACCTCCTCCTCAATAGTCAGTAGGAAGAGTCGTTGACGTGTTGCCGGGACAGGATGGTATTCTACGTGTAGCTTCGGTCCGCACCACCGGGGGATTGTTTAAACGGTCCGTGGCCAAGTTGTGTCCCCTTCCGTCCCAGTAGTTTGTCGCTGGGAGTTCTTTGTTCTATTTTGTTAGTTTACATATCTATATATTGGAATACCAAGGTTATTTTAGTTAGTTTCATTTCGTTATTTCTATTTTGTCGAAGTTGACCTCATTTTTATTTATTTTATTGGTAAAAGTTTGTTTATTTTTTCTCTTTTACGGATTTTATTTTGGCCCATCCTGGCCTATTATTGTTCAGTTTTGTGCTGAAGTGGGTTACTTCAGGTGCGGCTGGATGTTCGCGCCAATTTTAGTAAATCTGTATATTTAATTTAACATTTAAATCGATTTCGGCTCCGATCAACAGAAGGGGAAAGGTGTATCGACCTGGGCCGAAATCGCGCGATTTATCAAATAATTTCGTCGCGAATTTATATATTTGCGGCAGTATGCTTCGAGTGTGAGAAGCGAAAAGACAAGAATCGAAGCGCGAACGAAGCTCGACCGACACCTGCACGCATATTTAAGTTTATCGTTTTAAGTAATGTTAACCAGGGGTGTAATCACTAGCCCAAAGGGCTGAAGCGGCATCCAACGTCTGGAAGACAACAATTTTGAGGGAATCCCTCCACTTATTATCCCCATTTCCTCCCTTAAAAAGGCGTCGGAAGGACGATCACACGTGGCGGAGACGCGAGCAGCCCTAACAGGAAACTGATTAGACCAGCCCTGTTTTAAAACTGGAAAATTTGATTTTCGTGAGACACGGTCCAAACATTTAACTTAACCTAAAATGTAGAGAAACTGCAGATTTGACACGTGCAGCAACTAATCGCGTAGCTGAATATCGCATCGCATATATGAGAATACTTAGCAGCGACGCGACAATTCGCGACACTTCATCGCGCGTCATTGCGTAGCCAAGTGTCGCGTATATGAGAATTGGCCTTTAATATCGAAAGCAAATTATATTAATTAACTATCACACAATGGACTAGATGGAAAAATATACAAAGATAAGATTGCATGAAGAACTGTTTAGCTGCCCTAGACAAAACTAAATAGATATACCATCCTAGACAAACTAGACAAACAATTCAAAATATAGATTGGGAAGCATTGAGTGACGATATCAATGCTAAAGAACTGACAATATTAAAGAGACAATTTTAGAAAGACAAGAAGTCTAATTATGACCAGACTAGACAGACACAAACCATGTAATCGAGTCTAGGTAATTAAGTAGTCTACATCGTTATGTCTAAGAAACTGTAATCTAGTTTATGTTTTAAAATGTTATGTTTTCTAATGAAATTATATAGTCTTCTTCATCTAGTCTAGGAAACTATGTAAATTAGTCTAGGCAATTATGTAGTCTTCTTTGCCTAGTCTAACAAATTATGTAACCTCTTCTTCTTCTGGCGCTTCAACACGATTTGAGCCTTGGCCTCCCTTAGTATCCTCCTCCATTCCTCTCTCCCGGACCACTTCCTTCTAACTTCCTAGTTTAAGGATTCGTCTGATATCCTGGTCTACTTCATCCTCCCATCTTTTTCTTGGTCTTCCTATCGGCTTCTTCCCCTTCATTCTGCCGTTCAGGATTCCTTTGGGCATTCTACCAGCTGGCATTCTTATAATGTAGCCAATTATAATTTTTCACGTATATCGACATTGGTTGGTCTTTAAGGGCCTGATGTACTTTCTTGTTTTACCCTTCCCCGTACTGGTCCTCGGATTCTTCTTAAAATTTCCCTACCGAACGCGTCGATTTTTGCTTCGTTCTTGACGGTAAGGGTCCACACTTCGCAGCCGTACGTGCGGGTAGATCAGATGATTGTTTTGTACGCCTTAATTTTTGTGTCTCCGTGTATCACATTAGACTTCAGTACATTCGCCAGTGAGAAATACACTTTATTTGTCATTATCACTCTGGCTCTAATTTCTACGTCTTCCAGGCCTTTGCTATTGATTTTTGCTCCCAGATACTTGAGGTTGTTCACTTGTTCCAAGTTGTCTTGCGTTTGTATTATTGGTGTAACCGCTCTAGTTTGCACTAGCGTCTCTCTTTCGTCGATGTTGATTTGGAGTCCGATTGTTTGGGCTGCTAATTGTAGTGCTGTATAAGCTTCCTCCGTGGCTCGTTATGTGTGTCCCATTATATCTACATCATCCACGTATGCTGCGAGTTGTACGAATTTGTTTATTAGCCAGTTGTCTCTCCCTATTCCAGTTTTTCTTATTACATGCTCCAGGGGAGGTTGAACACCGTCGGTGCCAATCCATCGCCTTGTTTCAGCCCTTGTCTACATGTAAAGCTTTCCGATAAATTTTCCTGCATCCGCACCTATGCGGTGCATTCGGACATGGTAAGTTTGGCAAGGCTTACCAGCTTTTTTGGTATGCCCAGATCTGACAGTATCACGTATAGCTCGTCTCTGTTTATGGAGTCGTTTGTGAGTCAGTGATTCTCAACCTTTTTTCTCTTGTGGTACACTTTTAACAATACCAAAATTTAGCAGCACACAAACAATAAAATGAGTTTCATACTTATTTATTTTACAAGGGTTTAAAATTAAGGTTTAACAAGCGGATTGATAAATTCAATTTAAATTCTCGAGTAAAACCGTAATTTTATCCGCAAGTGTAATAAAACTTTTATTCGATTTTGGTTTTGTTTAAACAAGTTAAATTCAAATAAAAGTTCTATTTTTCGTGTTTTCTTTTTAAGAGAAGCATGTCGTCTGGCCATGATTGTTGTCATTGCAACGATAAAATTGTTGATTCCTACGTCCAAATTTTGTTGGGTATTGTGTATTATTCATCATAACTGGATACATCGGAAGAATTATTGTTAGATTGTGACGCGGAAAAATTACTCTCACAGAAATCAAGAAAATACAAAAGATTGTATAATAAGTTTTGTGTTTGGCGATCAAAAGAAAAAAGAAGATTAGCGAAGTCAACATGTTACGGAGCCCGTAAGTGAGTTATTTTTATGCGTTGTCATGATTACTTTAATTACACTAGTGAATAAACCACTGTTTATTCACTATCAACAACTGTTGATCCGTATGCAATGAAAACATGAATTTTTAAGACAATTAATATAATAGAAAACGAATAAATAGAAAACTGTACTAGAAAATAGTTCTGCTTGGGTTTAGTCCAGAATTGGGCTAAATCGGAGTTTGGTGCATGTAAGTCGTGGCAGAAATTAGAACTAACGTGTATATATATTACTATTAATACACCTTTTTACGGTTAGTTAAGCGCATGCGCATCCGCCAAGTTTGAAAGGCAGGAATATGAAAGTTTCTGGGAAATATTTAGTTATACGTCAAAAAGTTGGCACTTTATGACGTATAACATGGCGGAAATTGACACATGCGCACAAAAAAATCATCTCTTAAAAGGTCTATGATTTAGCGATTTCACTGTTTTAACAAAGGTTAGGTTAAAGGTTACTTTGGGTAATATTAGAATAGATGAATCCAGACCATATATCGCGCGGAAGCGCGACCTCTCGATACAAAATAAGAACAAATAATTCAAAAAATTTACCTCTACCAGGGGACTTGCACGCCCTCGTCACATGCACAATAATCCGATTTTACCCAGAATTGCAGTAAAATAATATCTGCTCTATGAAAGCATAATCTATAAAAGTACATAAAACATTGTTATTGTTTGCACTTCTAAAATTTGTCGGCACACGTCAAGAATTTGGCGGCACATACAAGTGCCGCGGCACAGTCGTTGAGAATCATTGGTCTAGACCAGTGTTCTTCAACCGATGTTCCATGGAACCCTAGGGTTCCACTAAAACATTCAGGGGTTCCGCGAATCAGTGCTAAAAGAATCTGAACTTTAACCGGCGCGGTGTTAACAACTAGCACGTTGCGCCGCTCTCTGGCAAAAACAATTTCAAATTGGCAACAAACAATTTCGAAATGAGAACAATTTCAAAATGGGAATAAACAACTTCAAATGGAAACGATGGAATGGTGTTTATATTATAAGACATTCACAATGTGCCGGAAAGGGCAAATACGAAGGATAATAAAATAGAAAAACGTGAATATGCTCAGAAACTTTTACAATACCAAGCCGAAAATATTTCTATAATTTGTATGGATGAAACCAATTTTAATTTATTTATATCAAGAAAAAGGGGCGATTAAGGAATGGAACTCGTTGCTCATATATTTCTGCTGTAGAGGAGCAAACATTCATGTCATCGAATGTATAGGGAATGAATAGCGAATGAATATGGAAGACCAGAAGCAAATGAGTTTGTGCGTCATTGCCTTCGTAATGCTAAAAATATGTATCAGTCAAAAATTATATTGGTTATTGATAATGCTCTTTGCCATAATTCAATCGAATAAGTTTTTCAGGAAGATGAATTTAATGGGCATCGAATACTGAGGCTTGCCCCATACAGTCCAATGTATAATGCAATCGAACATGCATGGTCAGCCTTAAATGCCGATGTTTTAGAGATTTGGCTGTTCAAATGTCAAATATTAGCAAATATTACTCAAGGCGAGTATCGTCTACAGCGGCTAGATGCTATTTTAATTGATAATTTACGGAACCTGACTGTGGGTGGCTAAATGCGCCTGGTACGTTGCACATATTCAAAGGCAAGACATCTTGCCTGTTTTTTTAAATATGGACGCTATTTTCTAATTATTATTATTAGGTTATTTAAGTAAATTCTGTCTCCTCTTTATAATTTAATGAAAAAATATATCACAAGAAACGTAATGTAATATTGAAATTTTTTAACATTAAATTGTGTATTTTCCAATTTAAAATTGTTTATTCGCATTATAATATTGTTTGTTATCAATTTGAAATTGTTTGTTCTCAATTTGAAGTTGAAAAGGTATAGTAAGTCGTTGGAAAAATGACTGACGAAAGTAAGATGTGAATGGACGAATCTACAGATGTGGCTGGATTAGCAATTTTGTTAGTTTTAGTGAGATACATCCACGAATCCAATTTTCAGGCAGATATGCCTTTTTTTGCAAAGCTGTGCCAAGAGGTGAAGAAATATTTAATTTACTTAATGCATATTTCGGAAAACATTCAATTTCTTGGAATTTATGTATGCACTGATAGACCCAAAGCTATGGTTGGTATTATAAAGTGGGCAATAGCACGTATAAAGAAACTAGTTCCAGACATAAAAGCCAGCCATTGCTGTCTTCATCGTCATGCTCTCGCTGTTAAACGGATACCAAAAGCATTGCAGAAAGTTCTCAATGAGGCCATTAAGATGGTTAATTATATCAAATCCAGGCCCTTAAATACCAGGGTATTTGCCCTATTGTGCAATGATCTGGGAAGCTTACATAAAAATCTCCTTCATACTCAAGTAAGATATTTATCCAGGGAAAAGGTTCTGACCGACTCTGGGAATTGCATGATGAAATTCGAATCTTTTTATCGGAACGTGAATTTTCTGGAAAATATAATGACACTAATTGGCTTCAATATGTAACCATATCTGCAAGGTATATATTTTCTTACATGATCGAAGTTAATCTTTCAGTTCAAGGACCAAATTCTACGGTTTTTAAGGTCAATAGCAAAGTAAACTGGATCAAATCGAAAATCAGGCTTTGGGAGGAATGCATCACCAAAAATAATACAGAATGTATTGCCAACTTAAATGATTTCCTGGCAACCAAAAATATCGCATTCGACCAGAATTTAAAAAATCATATTTTGGAACATTTTACGGGATTGCAAAGGATATTTTTCGAATATTTCCCCCCCATTTGCAATAATTTAAGTTGGATCGAAAATCCTTTAATGAGTATTGTGATGTGGATACCTTGCCAATTAAGGAAAGAGATCAATTTATAGATATATGTACCGAGACTACATTAAAATCTACATTTGGACCGGATGACATTGTCCCGTTTTGGATAAAATTAAGGGAAGAATATCCGGAAATTTCCAAAGGAGCGGTTAAAGAATTGATACCTTTCGTAATAACCTATCTCTGTAAGAAATCTTTTTCCACATACGTCGCTACAAAAACTAAGTATAGAAATCGACTTGATGCCGAAAATGATATTCGTCTTAACACCGATCCGTTCAGATATTGATAAATTATGCAGTCATAAACAAGCACAGTGGACACATTGGTTTTTTGAATATATTTTTCTTTTGATTACAATTTCATTTCTATGTACGTATAGTACAAATATTTTATATTTTATATGGAATTTATATATATATTTTTTTTGAATAAATGTAAATTTATTTAATATGAGACATATACAAAATTTTTATAACAAATTCAGGGACGAATCTTGTTAATAATATATAATAATAATAAGATATAATGCGATTCCCCCCTTAATCAAAGTGCTACTAAACAGAGGGTTCCATAAAAAAAAATTCTCAAAAAAGGGTTCCGCGTGATGACAGAGGTTGAGGAACACTAGTCTAGACTAAGGGACGGCAAAGTGTGGCTCGCTAACCACATGTGGCTCATTTGGTGTGAGCTTATGGCTCTTCAGAAACATATCGAAACCAAAAAATCACAAAAAAAATAAACAAAACTGCCCCTTTTCGGAAGTCTTAGGAGTCTTGGCCGCCGCCAAGTTCATAACTCACAGTCACTCTTTTTCACAATTTTAACAGTAAACCAGATATTGTGAATAAAATCAAAAGCTTACCATTGTATGCCAAAACTACAACAGATAGGACAAAAAAAGTCGTTGAATGTATGAAAACAAGTTGAGGACATTAAATTGGCATCAGTCATGTCAATAGCGGTCGATGAGTCTTGTGACATAAAGGATACGGCACAAGTTGTCCTACTTGCTCGCTATATATCATCAGTTGGTTCCAAAGACGAACTCCTGGGATTAATGCCACTCAAGGGTCAAACACGAGGAGAAGATGTAAAAAATGCAGTGAACGAATGTCGGAATAAAAACCACATCGATATTATTAAAATAGTGTCAATTGCAACAGATGATGCTAAAAGTATGGTGGGCAAATTTTTCATGACGTGTTATCTTCCCATTACATAATTCACAAGGAAGCACTTTGCGAACAAACATTTCCAGAAGATATGGGTAAAGTTGTGGATATGGTCAGGGTCGGATTGAGCCGGAAGGGCCTGGGTGGCTCTCCATAAACCCGGGGCGCGGTACGGGAAGTTGATAATTGTAAGTTCTGGATATAAAGGAATGATAATATAATTTACTGTCATTTTTGACAGATTTTATCAGCTATTGTCATTTTGGACAGTAATTAGCATTTTTTATAGTTATTATCAATTTTGACAGATATTACAATGTTATTTGACAATTATAAACTATTTTACGATTTTTACCACTTTTGACAGATTGAAATAATAAATGTAGCTTTAATGATTAATAATAACTGATTAGACAAATACACATAATTATCCAAAGATGCAAAAAAATGTTGTTGCCATTTATGACAAATTTTGGGAATATAAGTTTTCGATGAACTTGGCGTAACGGGGCGCGACGGGACGTGAAGTGAAGTATAACTTAAACACGTTCTATTATATGCGGCTGATTACGGCTGACATGACGTACATATCAGAAGAAGCTGCTAAAGTTCAAACTTTGCTTCCAGTTACGTTAAGTCGAGCTGATGCACATGACAAATACACATAATTATCCAAAGATGCAAAGAATGTTATTGTTATTAATGATAAGTTTTGGGAATATAAGTTTTCGATGAACTTAACGTAACGGGACGTGACGTGACGTATAACTTAAACACGTTCTTTTATATGCAGCTGATTACGGCTGACACGACGTACATATCAGAAGAAGCAGCCAAAGTTTACTTTTTGCTGCTTTTTTACTTCGCTTCCCGTTATGTTAAGTCGAGCTGATTCACATGACTCTTTTTGCCAATCAACGCTCTCGATTCTTGAGGGCATGCAATCGAATTCAAGAGTGACATTGTTATTGTGTTGTGTTTGGTGGTATTTGTGATTTATATTGTGAAATAGCCAGCAACTACAAAAACAAAAAGAAAAGAAAATGTCGATGGACCTTTCACAAACATACCGTTAGTTAAATTCACGTCAAATCACTTTACGTCGTGTCGCGTCCCGTTACGTTAAGTTCAGTGTAAACCCAGCATTAACCATCCAAATTTCTGGATATAAAGGAATGATAATATAATTTACTATTATTTTTGACAGTTATTATCAGCTATTATTATTTTAACAGTAATTGCCATTTTTAAAAGTTATTAAAATATTGGACAATTATGAACTACTTTACGGTTATTAGCACTTTAGACACATTACAATAATAAATGTAGGTTTAATGGTTAATAATAACTGATTAGACAAATACACATAATTATTCAAAGATTGTAAAAGAATGATGATATTATTATCATTTGTGACAGGTTTTGGAAATATAAGTTTGCCAGATTAAACCATCAAAAGTTCTGATATAAAGGAATGATAATGTAATTTACTGCCGTTATTATCACTTTAGACAGAAGAAGACAGATGCATCTTTTGCGGCTCAGCAGAGGAAACCCCCATACATCTACTCAGACACTGCGGAGCACTACTCCGCAGGAGACAGAGACAGATGTTCCTTGAACGCAGAGCAGTTTCAGTCCTAGAATCCCACACAGATCCTGAAATTTCTAAAGCAAGTGCTCTAAATGTGTAATTATGCTAACTATTAGTGGAAAAGGGTGGAGTTCAATAGATCTATTAAGGTCGCAGTACAAGTTGCCACCGAAATCTAAATATCTACAATATTTTCAGTTTAATCTCAGACATCTTCGTTGTGTTCTTCCTCACTCTGAGATTCTGAGCCATTTATGTCTTGCTGCCTAGGTGGAACGTGCTCATCCTAAAGAGTTTTAGACAGTTTCTTAAAACTGTTTGCAAAAGATCTTTGAAAGCAATTCTCGATCGAGATTTGCAATTGATGCGAGAGGCTTTAATGCGTCTTATGAATGTCATTTTTATTAATTTAATTGAAGTTTTCAAGTTGTTCGGGTCCAAACAAGCGGCATCCTTCATTAAATATTCGTTTGCAGTTGAATTTTTCATCTATTTTAACTAAAGCTGTATTAATGACTTTCTAGACGGAAACAGAACAGAGTCTTTTTGGGACTGTAGCCAGTACTACCACTGCGTCTTGGCACAACTTGTCGTGTTTCTTGGTTTTCTAGATAATCCTCCTAATATTGTCGATATCATTTTTTTGGCGTGCATACAGTCTTGATCATCGGATGCAAATATACTTGCAGCTAAGAAAACGTCCTCAAAAGTCTGGCTTGCGGCAGGCCAAGCAAGCCAGACCTTCAGAGGGTTGCGCAGGATAGGGCCCGGCTGGCAAACGCCACCTCAACTATATGGCTAGTCCGCCGCTGGATTTGGTAGTTAAATTAAAAAATATGACTTTATGAAAAAAATTATCCGTGGCTCTTGATCAGGTTTAAAACCATTTCAAATAAAAAATGGCTCTTAAGTTTATAGAGTTTGCCAACCCCTGGTCTAGACGAACAAGACTATGTAGGTTTAGATAAATAAGAATATTCAGAAAACGCTAGATATTACATAAGTTTTGACTTTAATTATTTGCTTTTGTCTAGACTTATCACATATAGTTTTGTGTAGTTGTAGGCAATGTAAATAATTCATTTGTGTAAACCCTTTAAATATTCATGGGATTGCCAATGGATTGCAATGTAGATAAAATAGCAAACTTGTGTCGTCCCTTTCGATGTGGAGATTAAATGAATATTTGGCAAGAACCACCGAATACTGTTTTCATTTTTTATGTGTGTTCATATTTCAATAATGTTATTGGGTTTGGGGAGATATTACATTCCAGAATAGGCTTTTTACTAATTCATGATTCGCAACAGTTCAGGGAATACATATGCAAATCATGTTAATTCACTTAAACTACAAAATTAGTTTAACAATTGCCTATAGCACTTTAGCACTACACCTAAAATTAGCCCAAAAATGTTATATTTGTTTAAATACGGTATTCTAATTTAATCTAGACATATAATATGTATTAAATAGATACTATTTATTTATACCATAGTAATGTTATACATAACTGTAGGTTCGACTTTTAAATTGGTCACAGTTTGGTAATATTGTTAAGCTTGACCAACGGAGTAAATAATGATTGGTCTATAGTAGCACACAGTGGAGCGGTTTGCCTGCAGGGTTGCGGTGGTTGTCAGCCACAACCCGCTTAAGGGATTGCCATACCGTATTCCGGTGGTGAAATACTAGTTGGATGTCGACGATGGCCACTGTGCACTTACTTTGCGGTCCATCGTGTTCAAACACCATCGGCGAATAATGTTTATTCAGGAAGAAGATGGGAACGGGATTAGTTGGAAATGTCTTTTAAATGTTTCTGGAAACTGTGAAAACGGGGATCCGTATTGATTTAGGCGAGAACCCTTCGGCGATATTTAATTAAAACTATTTGATTTCGCTCGATTTTTTAAGCAAACTTTTATAAAACAAACTCTAGATGAAAAAAATAAGAAATTGTTTGTAGTTAATGTCTTGAATTTTCGAGACTACTTGGATAATAGCTTATGGTTTATTCGAGGCATTCCTGCTGAAATTTATTAGTGTATGTAACGGAGTTAAGTTTCTCAACATCTTATCAACTCTCATAATTGCATTAATTTGCCGTGGCGTATAGTAATTTGGACGCCTGTCAAGCCCTGTCTAACTATGAAACCCAACGACAAAACGGCCCATGTTTTCAGACGAGCTAATTAATTAAAACAGTATAATATCCGTCTGCAGACACACTACCCGCTTAATAAATCCTGCGAAATGATCAAAAACGCTAATTTAATAAACATCTGTAATATTTTGTCTGGATAGTTTCCAGTAATTTGAATATGCGAACTATTTGTGAAAACTAGATGGAGTCGACTTGATGGCTTTCGGAGATTATCGTTGGAAATACTATTTAGAGTTTGAAAACTTCGCACGGGTCGTAGGAGTGAAACATTTGGCACCGTGTCTAATATCTATTCAAATGACCTTCTCTAAATGCAGACGCTCCTGAAAACTTCAAATAAATAACATCACAAAAAAAACATGAATTTATATCAGTTCTATCTCGATTTATATAGATATATCCAGTCTTGTCGATAAGATCAGACAGGACAAGAAAAAAAACACATAACAAGACCAAACACCAAACAAGACCAGACAAAACTAGACAAGATCGGAAAAGGTCAGACAAGAGCATACAAGACCACACATGGATAGACAAGACCCGACAAGACTAGACAAGTCCGGACAAGACTAGACCAGACAAAATAAGGCAAGAGCAGATAAGAAGAGAAAAGACCAGACAAGAGCGGAAAAGACTACATTAGACCAGAAAGGACCAGGCAAAACCAGACAAGAACAGACAAGTTCAGGCAACTCCGGGAAAGACCAGTTACGACCATTCACTACGAGACAAGACCTTACAAGACCAGATAGGTCCAGACAAGTCCAGATAAGAAAGGAAAATACCGGAGAATAGTAGACAATAGCAGATAAAACCTGACAAGACCAGACAAGACCAAGCGAGACCAGACAAAAATAGACAAGTCCGGACAAGGTCAGACAGGACCAGATAAGACCAGTAATAGTAGCAATAACCTTTATTGGCATAATTAAAATACTTTACACTGCCATACAAAATATACACAACAAGCAAAAAAAAAATTGTGAAACTAAAACTGAAACCCCATTAAAAAGAAAAAAGAATTTTACCACGCTATAAACCTATACAACAACACCTGTACATCGGACATAAACTCATAAACTAAAAAAAAAACTAAACCTCACCACTCAAAAATCTACCCCGTCGCTTCCGCTCTTTCCATCTTTTCACTTTGAATAAAAACGACAGTCCCTTCTCGTTCTCGTGCATGCACTCACTACAATCCTTTCCTCGCCTTCTCTCCTGTTCTTGCCACTCCGCCATCATTCATTCTTCTAACCAATGACTCCACATATCCTCCTTCAACCCACACACCAAACTCCTTCTACTTTCCTCATTCATCCAATGTCTCCTGCCACGCTCTTCATTACCACACCTAAATCTCGCCAACACGCACTGGCACCTTGCACTTGCACTCTCACGCAACTCTCCCTGCACTTGTCCACAAATAACCAGGAACACGGCCGTGCACTTGTATCTGACTGTAGCCTTGGTGATATTTGCTATCCTCTATTTTGGAGTGGATCAGCAATCCACTTCTAATAACCTCTCTCTTAGCATCCGTTTCCACTGAGCACCCGCACTTTTTTCCGTTTCCAACCCCTCGGATGATAACCCGCCTCTCTCATACAGTTTCCTTTTATTCAGCCCCAACCACTCTCTCTCTCTTATACCACTTAACCCCTCTTTATTCACTACTCGAAAGATTTCCTTTATTATCCTTTCATCTCCTAACCCAACCACTCTATACTCGAACTTTATCACTCTTTCCGCAGCAATTACCGCCACTTTACAAGCACTCACTTCCTGAAACGCAATGTGAACATGCTTCGACCTATCAAGTTTCAACACTTTCTTATAAAACTTCAGCTGCACCCTTTCGATCTTGTCTTCCTATTTTGTTCCCCAGACCTCACATCCATACAGTACCACGCTTCGCACACAAGCCTACCATATCTCTCTGCTCTAAAGTGACCGTCAAAGTTTTTTTTCCAAACCTCCCAAATACGACCCGCCGCCACCCATGACTTCTTTGTAACATACTCTATGTGCTCTTTATTACTGTATCCATTCCCAAAGACAATACTTAGTTTTTCTAACTTCCTTTATTTCAGTACCCTGCCATTCAAACCTTTCTTTCTTATATCGCCCACCCCTTTTAAACCGAATCCATTTTGTTTTACCAACATTCACCCTTAAATCCCCCTTTTCGAAATACTTACAGAGCCTTTCAATCACGTCCTTCATCTCACTAGCCGACTTTGCAAATACCACCATGTCAAGCGCATATGCCAAGCTCCACACCTTCTTTTTCCCAATCACCACTCCTCCAGCTTGACTGGCCTGTAGAACCTTCTCCATATCCGCTACATACAGATTGAAGAGCCTGGGACTCAAAGGGCAGCCTTGTCCCAGGCCCTTCCTTCGATTCCCATTCATTCGCTACTACCTTACAAACCGTTTCATCGTACAAATCCCTGATGTTCCTTCTTATACCCTCTGAGATACCTAGCTTGCCTAAACACTCATCCAATCTCCTCCTGTTCACCTAGTCATATCCGGCTTTCAAATCAATGAAAAGAGCAAACAGGCATCCCTTTCTTATTTCTTGGTCTATGATGACTCTTAAGGTCACCATGTGTTTCACCGTGCTCCTTCCTTCTCTGAACCCCGCTTGTATTTCCGGAAAAAAGCTGCCTTTCATTGATTTCCTTCCTCAAGCGACCATCCAGTATTTTATTATAATATTTTGTAGAGGAGTTCATCAAAGTTATACCTCTATAATTTTCTAGCGCATCCCTCGTTCCACTCTTAAACACCGGTTGAATTATCCCCACTTTCCAGCTGACTGGTATGTGTCTCCCTTACCTATACTTCTCAATTCCTCCGTAAGCTTCTCCTTAGAGATTCCAGGTGCTTCTTTCGACGCTTCATTTCCGAGCCTATCGAAACCTCCCGATTTTCTTGGCTTTAGGGAATTAATAACATCCTCCACCTCCGTCCCTGTGATATCCTCGGCGAGCTCTTCCTGCTTTCTCTGTCGGTCTTCTGAACTATCATCTCTTCCTTCCTCTTCTCCTCCACCCCGCCTAGCGTCATCATGAAGTGGTTTTGCCATTCTTCTATCGCAATGCTCTTGGGTAATCTTTCCTTCCTTTCCCTATTCTGTCTCACGTATTTTCACAGCACAGCTTCCGCCTTTATTTCCTTTACCTGCAGATGGGATAAGGAGGCTACAGAAGAATAAGGAGGAAATTAGAATAGGTAGACTGGAACACCATAGATGATATAGACATGATGGCATAGAAAATGGAGTCAGCACTTGTCAAAAAGAAAATCAAAGAAGCGTTTCCAGGCCGAGCATTGTACGACTGGGAAGTGCGGAACGTAAAGCAAAGGTTTCGAAAAGCTATGAGAGAAAGGAGAAAGGGAGAAGGGCTCAAAGTGCATGTGCTGGAAGCGCAAATAGAACTGCAAAAAATAGAGAAGAAGAAAAGGGAGCTTTGGGAAGAAGAAGAAACCTGCTTCTCCTTTTCTTCCCAAAGCTCTCTTTGCTTTACGTACCTTATGCTTTACGTACCTTTGCTTTACGTACCGCACTTCCCAGTCGTACCATGCTCGGCCTGGAAACGCTTCTTTGATTTTCTTTTTGACAAGTGCTGACTCCATTTTCTATGCAATCATATCTATATCATCTATGGTGTTCCAGTCTACCTATTCTAATTTCCTCCTGTATTCTTCTGTAGCCTCCTTATCCCATCTGGCCACCCATTTCTCCGCCTAAACTTCTTTCTTCCTTTGCTGCTTCAACGGCACCACTACCGGCATATGATCTGACTCACTTTTTATTCCGATTTCCATCAGTTTTATTTGCGTCTTGCCGCATCATTTGAAATTATTAGGTCAATAACTGAGGTACCCATTGCACCAACAAACGTAAATTCTCCCTCAAAGTCGCCCTCAATAAGCCCATTCAAAATATCCCATTGGTTCTCTAACACCCACGCCAGCTAAACATTTCCCTCTGCGTTTTTAATTTTGTCTTTAGAATTCCTTCTTATCACTTCACCCGTCTTATCCACCGTATTGACCTGCTCTTCTTCTATCCTTACATTCCACTAATCTCCTATTATAAACGGTTGCTATCTGCCACCACTCCCCTCCAGTTCTACCTCGCTACAAACTAGCCCCTCCACCTCTTCTAGAATTCTCTCCAAATCCTTGATAGTGTTCCAGTCTACCTATTCTAATTTCCTCCTGTATTCTTCTGTAGCCTCCTTATCCCATCTGGCCACCCATTTCTCCGCCTAAACTTCTTTCTTCCTTTGCTGCTTCAACGGCACCACTACCGGCATATGATCTGACTCACTTTTTATTCCGATTTCCATCAGTTTTATTTGCGTCTTCCGCATCATTTGAAATTATTAGGTCAATAACTGAGGTACCCATTGCACCAACAAACGTAAATTCTCCCTCAAAGTCGCCCTCAATAAGCCCATTCAAAATATCCCATTGGTTCTCTAACACCCACGCCAGCTAAACATTTCCCTCTGCGTTTTTAATTTTGTCTTTAGAATTCCTTCTTATCACTTCACCTGTCTTATCCACCGTATTGACCTGCTCTTCTTCTATCCTTACATTCCACTAATCTCCTATTATAAACGGTTGCTATCTGCCACCACTCCCATCCAGTTCTACCTCGCTAAAAACTAGACCCTCCACCTCTTCTAGAATTCTCTCCAAATCCTTGATACCTCTTCTGATCCCTGTTATTATTCCCCCCTTTGCCCTTCCATAGTCACTCTCTCTGCGTGCCGGTTATATCCTAAAATTGTACTCCATGGGGAGTCTCTCTTTACAGGCTTCCCATTCCTTCTCTCCAACCCAGGTCTCCACTAACCCAACTATTTCGAATTCCCTCTAGAATTCTATAAAAGACCCGTCCACCTTATCCAATTTTTTCCTGAGCCCTGCCACATTCCAAAACATTAGCTTCACATTTTCCTTTTCCGTTCCGTCGTTGTGTAACTGTCCCATCCTTCTTTGGTCGTTTACTCGTTTTTTGCTACCTTGACCTATGGTACCCAATTCCCATCTATTTCCATTTTTTCGTATCCTTCTTTAATCTGGTGGCCCCTTTCCATGAGTACCTTTGCCTTCCTTAACAGTTCTTTCTGGATTACTTGTTCCTTAGGGTTTCGGTTTGGTTTGGGGAGGCGTTAAATTTAATAAACATTAGTCAATTTGTCAATATGACTGACACGAGTAAAATGTCCCAAGAATTCATCGACTTCATTCAATTCGATTCATCATTCGATTCGATTTCATTCATCAAGTTGAGAAAGCTATAGCTACATTGCTTCCTACAAGTTCCATTCATTGTATAAGAAGGAGTACAATAAATTTAAAGAGTGGTTAAGTAAGGATTGCACTGGAGGCAAACGCAAATTGAGGGAAATTAAGATAACTGTAAATGACAGACAGCTGTAGGGAAATTAAGGATAACTACCCAAGGGAGTTATGAATATGTTTATAGTTGCCGTAACTCTGGCATTATTATCCGTTAATTGTATTGCAAGAAATAAACTGATTTTCCTCCATGAAGTTCATATTGACGGTGAGTGCAACTTGTTTGACTTTTAAGTATATTGCAACAAGACAAGAGATGACAGGCTACCTCCGTAGAGAGCGTGCGGTAGGCTTGGGCTGCTCGAATGGGGGTAGGACGTTACGCTCCTAGAAGTTTCAGGTTTTCCTTTGATTTACCCGGCATCTGCCATATTGAGGCCCCATATAGCAAGACCGGTTCCAAGGCCCCACTGTAAATCTCTGATAGAGCTGATTTATTAAGACCCCATTCCTTTCCAGATGCTATGCCCATTCTTAAGGTAGAGTTTTTGACTTTGGAACAAGTCTGCTTGACACCTGTCGATCAGAATACCTAGGTACTTAATATACTCTTGGCATTAAATACGTGCATCTCCAAGAGCAAAAACCGGTCTCCTTTCATTTGGTAATTTACCGATTTAACCTTAATCTTCTTGAATGAATACGTTTGTACCTCTATACTTGCGATTGTTTCTCATTATGTCCTTTTTTTATCTCCCAACTTTAGAATTTTAACATAATCGGGCCTATACTTTCTCTATTATCCCTATTCGAGCCAAGCCTGTATGCATTAACGAAACCTTCGTTTATACCTAGCTCTTCCCGAAATATGTTCTTTGCCTTTCCCGCCAATCTTCTCCTACAATTCCATAAATTACAATGTTATTTCTTAATTCCCCCCTTAATCTCCTTTAGATAGCTCCTCTCTCATTGTCTGACGTTCCTCCTCCTTCTTACTCTCGGTCCATCTCTTCTCCTACTTAACTGCATCCGCTTCCTCCTCCAGTTTCGATAACTTATTCTTTATTTTGAAGAATTTTGAATTGGAATTTTGAGAGTGTGACACTCGATAGCACACTTTCCTTTAAGGAGCACTTATGAAAAACAGCAGAAAACCTGAAAACAAGAAACATTATAATTCATAAATTTCATATATTATACATATTTTCATAAATTGTGCAGAATACATTAGGGTGCTTCAGCTTCTACTCTACGCTCGTCAGCCCTGGGCTTCGTCTACTCAGCTGCAGAGTACTGTGCTCCGGTATGGCTCAACAGCCCACACGTCCAAAAAATAGACGCACAGCTCAACAATACAATGAGGATGATTGCTGGCGTTATTAAATCGACTCCTAAAGAATGGTTTCCAGTACTGAATCACATCCGACCCCCAAGCCTGCGCCGCATAAACGCTCTGTACAGAGCAATTAACAAGATACTGTATAACAGAGAACTAACGATACATACAGACACCGAGGCGCTAACCACAATCGCCTCCGATCTAGAAAACCACCAACCAAGTCCGCACTAAACGCAATAGAAGACGAATAGAGCATTACCGATGCTACGTATCAGGAATGGACGTCAAAATAAAACATTGATATGCCATGCGAGACCAACTCACCACCATGCTTCGACTTACCAAGGAAAACATGGTGCACGCTAAATAGAATCAGAACGCAGCATGGCAGATTCGCTAATATAAATGGGGCAAGAGTCTAAGACCCTCCTGCGAGTGCGGCGAAAACCAAACAGTCAAACATATTGTGGAGGAATGCCCTGAAATGGAGTGCAACAGCAGACCAGAAGATTTCCTACTAGCAACTCCAGAATCAATAGAGTAAATAAATTTGTTGAATGTTCGTTTGTAATAATTTGTGTTGTCATATATATGCTTTGTGTCTTAATATGCCATACGCTAAATAAATATGTTTCAGAAGCGATAGAAAATAGAGGTCAAGTAGACGTAGTATATACGGACTTTTCTCGAGCCTTCGATACCCTAAACCTCGACATAATACTCATGAAATTTGCTGCACTTGGAGCTGCTCCAAGTCTACAACAGCTTATGAAATTCTATCTTTCTGATCTTCAAGCATACGTAGCTCCATGGTTTTCAATCGTAATTTTTTTCAATAGATGTTGGTGTTCCATTGGGTTCAAATTTAGGACCGCTACTTTTAATATTTTTATTTACTTTTATTTGCTTTTAATTCCCTGTAAAATTAGAATCCTGGTGTCAAACCCATAAATTGTACCTTAATGTTGATAAATGCTGCTCCATGTCATTTTCCGGAAATTTAATCATTTCACAACATCATAAACAGTGAATGGATTAAAACTTAAAGACTTGCATGGAGTTAAGGGATTCGGGCATCTTATTCACCTCTGATTCAAATTTTACTACACATATAACTAATATTGCCATTGCATTCTGGAATCAGACATTTCTGCTTCCAGAATGTTACATTTTATTATGAGAATTTGTTCATCTTTCAAAGACATCGACCTCATAAAGTTATTGAATTTTGCATATGTAATAAGCAACTTCGAGTATGGGTGTCTCATTTGGTATCCATATTACATGAATCGCATAATGCCACTGGATTGCATTTACCGCAGATTCTTACAGTACTGGGAGTGCGCAATTCCGCGAGTACGTAGTTGCCTTACAACTCGAGTTATGTACTATACTTTATCTACGACCACACTAATTTGTTCCTGTTTAATAAGAAAAATATGTTTGATATAACAAATTTATTTCTTATTTGGTACATTATTTAACATTATAATAAACAAACAGTTGTATTTTCATATATAACTGTAACTCGACATTATTTAACTTGAAAGAAATGAAAAGAAATACATTCTTAATGGTTACATACCTTATTATTTAGTACTTATTTGGGTTAAACTGGAATAAGAGAGAGAGCTCATAGATATAGGCAACTTATTGTACGCAATGTCAACTTCCGTTAGTTGGAATTGTGGTACGGGGGGCGCTGAACGCATGAGCACGTAGTAGCAGCTCTTAACCAATCAACGAATCGTAAACCAAACGCATGTGTGTGTTATCAATCATAAATTATCATTAATCGCGGATTGTTAGATCTAGTGTGTTATGATGTATTTACATAATCCACGAACTGTACAATAATGGGCATTTACAATAGAGGTCGTAACAATAAATTAATTTGATTTGTTGTCTTGTAAATGGGATTTCCTGTTGGACAATAAAGTATATTATTATTATTAATGATATTATAATTAGATGATATTATTCCAAATGCGAATAGTATGATGTCGTCAATGATATCATGTTTTCATACCAATAAATTAATAATAAATAAGGATAAAACTCAAAATATAATCTTTCAAACTACAAGAGATACGAACCAATACCCTCCGACAATACGAATTGATAAAGAAAGCTTCGAAGTGCAACATTCAATTCAGCTCCTTGGACTCTATATAGTTCAATCACTCGATTGGACTACACATATTCTTCGTGTCACAAAGAGTCTGAACAAGGCAGTTTTTGCGATGAGATCACTCCAGAGCTATATCGACACAGGAGCTATTACGATGGTGTATTTCGCTACATTACACTTCCATTTAAGATTTCGTATAATGTTCTGGGGAATAGCATCCACATAAAGAACGTCTTTGGAATTGAGCAACAACCCATTCGTATTCTGAATAATTTAAAGTATAGAGAATCCTGTAGATGTCAGTTCAAAGCAGCCAACATTGTAACCACCATCGAGACATATATTTATGAATTTATATATTTCGTTGTAAAACATAGGCACTTATTCGTGAGTTTTAAGAATTCTAACGAAAGAATTACAAGGTTCAGCTAGGAAGACTTTCAGCTCTCTCACCATAGATTGACGTATACAGAAATAAATCCACTATACAGCAATATGAAAATGTACAACATGCTACAAAGAACAATTAAACAACTTGTGAATTTAAAGCTGTTCAAAAACGAACTATGTAAACTCCTAGTTAATATAGAACCACATGATTGGAGGAATTTTTCTTAGAGGTCAACAGAAGCCATATACGCCATGTTCGCCATGTACGTCAAAAAAGTGCCAGAAATTTGTTGACGCATAACCAGTGAAAATAACAAAATGTGACCGAAACTTCCATATTTCCGTCTTGCGCATGCGTTAATTATCGCCATGTACGTCAAAATAGTGCCCGAAATGTTTTTACGCGTAACCAAGGATAATAACAAATTCACATTCCCGCCTTTTAAACATTGCAGACGCGCATGCGCTTAACTAACCGTAAAAAGGTCTATTAAACATCACAGCTTCAGATTACATTGACACATTTCATTTAGAATAAGTTATATCCTAAAATGATGAAATAAACTTATTTGGTTTGAAATTAGTCTGTAATTGGTGTTTTCTCATTTTATTATAATTATAAACAAAATTAATTAAACATTTTTTTATTTTCTCGTTGATAGATCGACGTGTCAACAGGAATCAAATCAAGTTGGAAGTGTCGGGACACACATATCAATCGATTTTCCTTGTATATAAGGGAAAATCCTAGACGACCAAGTTTATTTGCAGCTGCTGGGAGGAATCTCGAAGGGTTCGGCGATATCGTAAAACTTTTTTCTTTTCTTGTGAGAGTATTTCTGGATTTCCACTTCCACAAACAACCAGAACAGTCTTGATGATTGTTTATTTGTATAGTATTGTTTTGTTTGAATAGTTTGATTTATTTGAGACACTAGAAGAATTTGGATGTTTATTTAATCAATTACAAGATGGTCTGATTTAAGTTTCTCTAATGCCTAATCTAGTATGATTTAGTTTAACCCTTATCTGGTTAGGTCATTTTTGTCGTATTACTTTTATTTAGAATAATAGATTATAAAGGTTTTATAATAGTTTCAATTTCGAATATATGAATGTATCAATTTCTGAACTGCCATTATCCACATATAGAATTCATTTCCGTTTACTTCATAATAATAATAATACTAATAATAAAGACCCTATTCGTAATAAACAAAAAAATATAAATAAAGTATACAATCCGTTGGGTGAGGTTCAGTTCGCTCTGTCTACAATAATAATAGTTACATTTTGTTCACTTTGCCAATAGGTATTATGTATATTTATTGCCCTTACGGGTTTATAAATTGAATCCAAAATTTACTAAAACTAACATCGAACATAATATAAATAAGAATAATAATAAAAAGAGAAAAAGAAAAAATACACATTAAAAAAAGGAAACATATGCTGCTCAAACTAAAAACAAAAAAACAGAAAAAGAGAGTCACTAAATTCCTATCCCTAAACCCCGATTACCGGCATCCCTCCCCACATATTGCTCTTCTTCTCTCCTCAACTTTCTTCATCCAATCTATCCCTCTTCCATCCTCGTTTAAAATCTCTTCTCTACACTCGTCCCTTTCTCTCATTTCTGAACATTCGTTCAGCAAGTGTTCTATTGTCTCCTTGTTTTCTCCACACATCCTGCATACTCTATTCCTATCCTCCATCCAAAATTTATTATCTCTCTCTTCATTTCCACATCTGAATCTTGCTATTGTCACTCTCTCTTTTCTACTTTCTCTTCCTAGGTACTTCGGCAGTTCTTCCGTTATTATTTTTTCATATTTCCCATTGTACCTAAACTCCCTAATTCTTGCTCTCCTTTCTTGCCTTTGCACATCTCTATCTCTCTGGATAAATTCCTCTGTCATTACTCTACCTCTCTCTCTCTCATTCTTTCTGCATACCCGTTTCTTTCTAGATATGCTTCCCTCTCTTTCCACACCCCCTTTCCTATTTCCTTTCTTTTTTCTTTGAGGCACTCTTGCAGAATTCTGCACTCTCCTCTCTCTATCACTCTCTCCTCAAAACTTATTGCTCTCTTTCCTGCTTCTATTCTTATTCCATCTCTCTTTGTTTCCTCCATCACTATATACCCCGGGGTCTCTCTACCTAGTCCTAGCACCCATTTCAAATATTTTTCTTGCACCCTTTCCAGTCCTTCTTGCTCTCTCCATCCCCATATTTCCGCTCCATACATCATCACACTTTTCACCAGGCTATCAAACATCATCACTCTCCTTCTATAGTCGTGGCCAAATTTTCTCTCTCCTATTCCCCATACCACTCCTAGTATTTTATTGGCTTTCTTTACTAACTCTCTCACGTGTGCTGTTTCAGTATTTCTATCATTAAACACGTACCCTAGGTATTTAAATTCTTTTACTTCTTCAATTTTCTCCTTCTCCCATCTCCACTCAATTACTCTTCTCCTGCCACCCCCTTTTCTAAACACCATCATCTTGGACTTCTCCACATTCACTGTCAGATTTTTCCTCCTCATATATTTCTCCATGTTTCTTATCATTTCTTTCATCCCTTTCTCGTCTCTCGCTAGCACCACCAAATCATCCGCGTAGGCTAGGGACCACACTTTTTCTTTGCCCACCACAACCCCACCCGTCTGCGCCTTGCTGAACATCTCCTCTATGTCTCCAATAAATGCTGCAAACAGGCTGGGGCTTAGTGGGCAGCCTTGCCTCACTCCCTTATGCGTATTAAAACCTTCGCTCACCCTTTCACCAACTCTCACTCTACTTATTGTTTCTTCATAAATCTCTTCTAATTTTGATATCAGATGCTCCTTTATCCTTTTCTTTCTCAGGCATTCCCACAGCGCCTCTCTTGCTACATTATCAAAGGCCGCCTTCAGGTCCACAAATAATGCATACATCTTACCGCCCCTCTTTTTTATCTCATTCCCTACTATGTGATTCAAGATGTATACATTATCCATGGTCCCTCTCCCTTTCCTAAATCCCGCCTGTCCGTCTGGTATCACACCTCGCTCCTTCAATTCCTTCGTCAATCTCTCTTCTACAATCATTGCATATATCTTATATGCCGTATTGAGCATGGTGATCCCCCTGTAATTGCTTGCTGTTTCCCTTTCTCCTTTCTTATATATGGGGCATATTGTCCCCTCTTTCCACTCCTGTGGGGAGCCCTCTCCCTTCCACACTCCATTCATTATCTCCAACAGCCTGTCAGCTTCTATTTCAGTTCCATATATCCACTATTCATTCTGTATACCGTCCCTCCCCGGTGCCTTTTTCTTTTTCAGTTTACTCAGTTTTTGTTTCTAATTCTTCTCTTGTTATCTCTTCTATTTCTCCCACCCTGTGTTGACTCTTTTTCTTTTCCTGTCTGATTTCATCACCACCCAGCAACTGACTGAAGTACTTTCTCCATTCCTCCATAGTAATTCTATTACTCACTCTTTCTACTTTTTTCTTTCTTTCCCTATTTATGTATTTCCATACCTCTTCTTCCGTCTTTATGCCTTTCATCTTTAGTTCTTCTTCCATCCATTTCTTTTGCTTCTTCTCCTTGCATACTAATTTGTACCACTTGCGTGCTCTCTTGTAATCCTCATTACTTGCTTTTCCTCTTTTCCAATTTCTTAATTTCTTTCTTACTGATTGCTTCCCTTCCTTGCATTCTTTATCCCACCACTCGTTTTTCCAAGACCCCACCTTCACTCTTGTCTCTATCACTTTTTTTTCTATTGCATTTTTTACGTGATCACCCAGTTCTTTCACTTTTTCGTTTATCCCTTCCTCTTCGTATCTAGCCTCCCTAAGTCTTGTTCTATAATTTTCTATTGCTTCTTCCGTCCAGATATTTTTCACAATTTTTCTTCTTTAACATCCACTTGGCATCACTTTTCCAATATAAAATTATAATTATTTTGTCATAATGGTACTATACAATCAATATCTTCTTAAAACGAACAAAATAATATTTGAACAAAAATGCAGATAAACCAAGAATCAGAAATAAGAAAATATTGGTTTACAATGAATACAGCTAGAATGTATATTGTGTTACACTGAACAAATGTTTTTTTCAAGAAATTCATTGATACTATAGAATTTCTTTAATGATTTTTTAAATTGTTGAAAAGGTTTTTTTTATGTTTTATTTTTAATTTCTGTTGGTAGGTGATTGTGAAATTGAACACCCATACATAAAAACGATTTTCCATAAAAGTGTTGTAATTTTCTTTTCGTAGATATGCTCCATGCCTTGTGTTATGAAAATAAATGTTAGATCCTATACAATAGTTCTATGTTATCTATGTTATAGTTTATCTATGTTATTTTGTATGTAACATAAGCATTTAAAGATACAAATTGAAGGTTATGGAAATGTTAATAATTTATTATTCTTAAAGTAACTCCTACAGCTTTGTCTTCGCTTTAAATTAAAAATAACCCTTAAAATTCTCTTTTGTAAAATGAAACAGCTATGCATATTCCCCCACAGTAACATATTGAACGAAAGGTGTGAATAAACTAAAGCGTAGTAGAGGAATAAGGAGATAGAATCCATATATTTCTTCATTTGGATATTGAGAAATATGCACTTGCCAGTCTTTTACAGACCTTGTCCGTGTGGTTAAACCAGGTTACTTTAGAATTTATCAACACCACAAGATACCTAGCAGAACTGGATAGCTTATAACTTTGTTTGTTAATAATTAATGGACAATTAGCTGGTACAATTTTCCTTTTGCCAAAATGCAGACAGACGGTTTTGTTGCTGTTTAATATCAGCTTATTTTCGGTACACCAATTATTAAATTTTATTATAACCTCCACTGCCTTCGCATCTAATTCCTCAGAACTCTTTGCTGATACTGCAATTGTTGTATCATCGGCAAACAAAACAGTATAAGCACCTAAAACTCTGGGAGATCATTTATAAATAAAATGAATAAGAGAGGACCCAAGACAAATTCTTGTGGTATCCCTATTGAGATATCCTTTGCATTAGAAAAGTAACTATATATTATAACAGTTAATTTGCGATTTATTAAAAACGATCTGAACAGGTTTGAAAAACATTCCCAAAATCCAAAACAACTCAATTGTGTTAATTAAAGTTAAGAAAATCTGTATTCACTGTATCAAAAGCTTAAGTTAAGTCAAAAAATAATCCAATAACGTGATTTCTCTTGTCCAGTTTCTCTAAAATAAATTTCACGAGGCTGCAGGAAGCTGTTTCTACAGATTTTTTAGTTCTAAAACCATGCTAACATTTGGAAAGTAAATAGGTATGCCATCATTCTATTGTAAATCAATCATTCGAATATTTTTAAAAACGTAGACACTGTAGATATTGCTCTATAGTTTTACAAAATACGCGGATCCGATGTTTTTAGAAATGAACTACAACGCTACTTTTGGGCAAGATGGATATACCCCTTCAACTATCTACTTCTTGTATAGCTGTACAAGTGGATTTAATAGAAGGTCAAGATTGTTGATTCATTTTATTCAGAAACCGTCAATACCTGAAGAAGTTTTAGCACACATTTTAAAGACAACATATTCTAGGTTCATTGTGTCTATGGGTGTCATGTGGAAGGAATGCATAGATTTAACACTTGATAGAGTACATTGCCGTGACGTTGGTGATGGAAGAAAATGATTGATGGTGTTCAACGTTATGCTGGAGCTATATGTAGCAAACTCTTCCGCAACTTGACTTGCCTCCGTAATCAATTTTCCATTAATTTGTATACAAATGCTTTTTGGTTTTCTATACTTGTTAAAACAGTTATTTGTGGTTTTCCAAGCTTCTTTGGATCTATTGAGAGCACACTGGATTCCGTTGATGTGATATGTTTCTTTGGAAGTGAATATGTTTACACGATATAGCTTTTTCAATGCTTTGTACAAATTGTAGAGATTAGAGCTTCCTCCTCTGCACAATGTTGGGTAAAGATCCCGCATTCTTCTACCCTCATTAATAGTGTCAGTTGAAACCCATTTATCGGTAGGTTTATAAGTTGTTCTTTTAAGTTCCAAGGGTCTAAACCAGTTATTAAGGTATTGAGGAAATCTCCAAAGCCTAATTACGCATCAGTTAAAGTGACATACGAAAGATCTTCCTTTGAAATCCAATGGTGTAATTTCTGGAGATTATCATCTGTGTATGTCCTGGATAATTTGTAAATTGATTTATCATTGATTCTTGACTTGAAGAAGTCTAAATCCAAGTGGAGCATTAAGCTTATATGATCAGCTAGGACAGTGTACACTAAATTGTTCTTGAACGCTTTACGCTTAATGTTGGTAACCATATAGTCGATAGCTGTTTCTGTTTTTTTAATAGGATCCATCTGGCCTCGTCCTTGTTGGTCCATTGCTAATTACATTTAGTTTAAAAGACAAAAAGTATTGAGAAGTTCATTTCTTTGTTCTGAGTTTGTTAGATACTCAATGTTTAGGTCACTGAACAACATAACAGATTTTTTAGATTTTAGAACATCGATCAAAGTATCATTCAGCCTATAATAAAAGGAATTAGCTATCAAAGTATCATTCAGCCTATAATAGAAGGAAGAAAGTTCAGCAAGGTAGATCTATAAATACACAATAATGAAAAAGTCATATGTCAAGTGTACATACATATTTGTATTTTTGTCACTTAAATGCAACTTACACACAACTTAAATGCTACTCTTAATTTTAGTCACTGCTTTGCTCTTAACTGGTCTTTGTCTTTTTCGCCGGATTCAAAATAAAATGTCCAAGGAGGTTTATTTCTTCCTCCCTTTCAGAATGCTGCGGAAATGAGTTAGGCAAGTGTCAATACCTCAGTTTTTTTATTACGGGATGTTTCGGGGTGTTTCTTTTTCGGGGTGTTTCTTTTCCTCGAACTGTGAAACTCTCTCCCACATTCCCAAGATCTCTTTTACCCACTTGTAGAGATAACCTCCTCAATCTCTGGCTTTTCCTCGAAACCAATTTCTTGCAGAAACCCCGAATTCTGCTGCGACTCTAACTCTTGTAATTTATCGGTAGTCAGTTCCTGATCGTCAGGTCCTCGACAAACTCATTTACGTATCTCTCATCCATCACCAGGCTCATGGATTTTCCCAGTGACACAATTTTCCCCTCCACTGGCACCTCGGGTTCGAAGCCTTCGAAGGTCCTTTCGGCTACAGACTCAGGCCAAACCTTCTCCCATGCAGAGGTTAAGGTCCTCGTTATAACACTAAGCCAGGCCTGATGAATAATTTTGAGGCATTTCACGATGTTAATGTGGTACTTCCAGTACTCCCATAGGGTGAGGTTTGTGTTCTTTGTCACCTCAAAGCAGCACCGAAGCAGGTGCTTAGTGTACAAAATTTGAAATCACCTGCTGATCCATGGGCTGCAGGTTAGGAGTGGTGTTAGGTGGTAGATAGAGAACCTTTATAAACTTGAACTCTTCGAGGATATCATCTTCGAGGTTCGGTGGGTGAGCAGGAGCATTGTCGCGGACGAGAAGGGCTTGTTGATGCGTAGGTTGTTTTCCTATAGATATTTCTTAACAGAAGGGCCAAAAACCAGGTATACTTACTGCACAAACAACTGCCTAGTGACCTTTGCCTTCAGGTTTGCCCTCCACATAACTTGCAGTTTTTCTTTTAAAATCCTATGTGACTTAAAGGCCCTGAGGTTTTTCGAATGGTATACAGTCGCTACTCGCATTGGCGCACAGTGCGAGAGTTAATCTATCCTTCATGGGTTTGTGGCCTGGTATTATCTTCTCCCCTGCTGTTATGTAAGTCCTATTCGGCATCTTCTTCCAGGAAGGCTCTGTTTCTTCACAGTCGAAGACTTGATGCGGGATGTATCCATTGGCTTCTATCAGTTAGGGAAAAGTTTTGAGATATTCCTCAGTTGCCTTCACATCCGAACCTGCTGCCTCACCATGCCTGACAACTTTGCCTGTAAAGTTGTAAAACCAGTCTCAACTGGCTTTAAAGGAGTCTTTCGATGCCTCGTCCGTGGAACTGCGCGTGGGTCTGATTAAGCAAATCACCGTAAATCGCTCGTGCCTTCTCGCATATGACGCCCTGTGTTAAGGTATCGCCTTTAAGCTGCTTCTCCGTCACCCAAACTATCAGCAGTTTCTCCATCTTTTCATGGAGAGAGCTCCGGAGCTTAGAAATTTTAGTAGCGCCCTTAGCTGGCGTTTTACCCTTTATAGACTATTTCTGTTTAAGCACAGGGGATATCGTTGAAATATTACGCCCGTACGGCAACGCCAAATCAGCTACTATTTTTTTTCTATGATTTCATGCTTTAATTCAATAGACATCATCTTCTTCCGAGCGTTGACCTTTCCACTCACTTAATGCACAAAAAGCACAAAGCCTTAGAAAAACTTATCAAAGATGCTTCGACAGCGAGGTAAACAAGTACACTGGGGGAATACATGGGATAAAGGGACCTACAAACGATCAGCATGGTTGACCAAGATGGTTGGTCAAATGCAGTGTTGAAGTGTTTGTTGAACGTCTGTAGGCAGGTTGTACCAAGTCTTAACCAACAAACCAGCCTACAGACGTTCAACAACCACTTCAACACTGCATTTGACCAACCATGTTTGTCAACCAGGTTGATCGTCTGTAGGCCCATTAATGCGTGAGACGCACAAGGTGCAGGCGTAGTAAAGTAAGGCGCAGGCGCAGTGGTGGGCCGTGTGCAGCGTCGCAGCTGGCCGTTCCTCGTATCTCAAATCTCGCTCGTATTTCAAAACAAAACTGCGCTCGCACGACAGCTCGTATCTCAAATAACTCTTATGTTAGGGTTCTCGTATCTCGAGGTACTGCTGTGTATTCAAACAAAATATATTTGCTTGGACAGCACTCTATTTAACTAGACTGGACTGGACTAGACTAAATTATAAGAGATTAGACGAGAGCTAACGATTAAAACTTGACACTTTGAAATAAGTAATTCAGGAAAATTATTAAAAACATCATGCCGACTAGCATAACGAACAACCACATACGATTTATCGGGGAAACCATGTTTTTAGAGGATTTTTGTGAAAGAAAATTATTCTAAATTATCTTCTTAATAATTATCTTCTAAAAAAAATCCTCCAGGGTAGTGTGCTCTCACCAACACTATTTATCGTATTTTTGGCGGATTTAGTGGCATATCTACCACGTTATATGCTGTTGACGCCAGTTTTTATATATCATAAAATAATTTGCAATCCTCAATTTAAAAATCCAATGATTGTGTTTCATGGAATATGTAACGGAATGGTTTTCCTCCAATAAACTGTTTCTTAACATGGAAAAAACTGAATGCATGGTGTCCAAACCAGAATAACATAAATATCCAAATAAAAACCGGAAACTAAATCTAACAAGATTCACAAAATTTATTGGTGAAAGTCATTTATTGGTTAAAGTCATATTGAAAGTCATAATCAATTTCGATTGAAAACTTTTCAATATCAAGTTTTGAAACTTGAACATTATCAAGCACAAAGATACTAATATTAAAAGAGTCTAACTCAATTCGAGTGCAGCAGTGTTCACAAATGCACAATACATTAATATTTTGTCTTTGTAAGTGGAGTTCCGGAAGTTCTGGTTTATTATGAATTGATAGGACATTCACATGGCCAATATTGAAGAATCTATCTGACTGGACTTCTTTGTTTTTCCTAGATTTAGGAAAAAAAGGTTATTGCATGCATATCTAGAGTAGACAAGACGTCTTCCCGTCTGTTCTAACGTGTTCAAAATTTCGTTATGAATTTCTCTTTATTTCCTTTTGTCTCTTTAAGAAAAAGCAAAATTTTCAGCAAAAATATTATATTCATTAATAACCGCGCCATAAAATATAGCGAGATTGCAACTTGGCATAATCTATATATTTATATCTTATTAGAATACAAAAATGTTATGGTGAGAGAGAAAAAATATTCATTGCATTCTTGGTCGACAAAGGACTAATGAAGTATACTTTACAATATCCGTACCAAACAGAAAAACAAAGTTGCAACTGTTAATAATAGTTACGATTTAATTCTTTGAGTGAACAATGTTTTAGATCCGTAATAAATTTTATTTTGGTTTGCTTTGTAAATTGTTGAGATATTTTTAACTTTGATATATGGAAAGCGATTGTAAACAGACAAATGTTTAAAGATAAGATAAATTGATTTATTATTTCGAGGAAGATGCATTTTTTGGGAGAACATACGTAATATATGGCGTATATCTGTATATTTATATTTATTGGGTTGTTGAGGAGATATGGGGAAGATAAATCGAATTTGTTTCACGCTGTTAATGATTAATGCAGTTTTCCATAATTTAGTTATGGCTAACTAGATAAGTTTAGTTGTTCAATAAAATTATTTGATAAATAAGAATCTATCAAAAAACTTAACTTAAGTTTTTTCTATTTTACAATACAATTTTCTCAATATTTATCGGCGATTTTTTTGTTAATAAATGACATAAAAAGGCGCAAAATAGAAGACATTTGAGAAACAAAGAGAACTTGTCCATTCTAAACAAGCATACATGGATGCGTGCTGAAAAATCGGGCTTATTGAACTCGTTCTTTAATATTCTATATCTTATATTGTATGTTTTAACAATTATTCAATTTATCTAAGATACTAAATTCACATTGTCTTATTATTAAGATTTATCTATTTGACCTATTCTCTACATCTATAATGAAAACAATTTCTTCAGTAAAACTAATAATTTGAAAGTTAATTTGTTTTTTTAATCAGCAGCTTAAATTCGTTTAAAATTTAGATTTATGTTATAAATTCGTCGAAAATAATTCATATATTTTAAAATGTTTTCGACATGTTTATGATTTTTTAACTTACTGGGGGTGGCACGCGTTTTAGTCTACATCTTCATTTAAATACAGCAACAGGGAGAAACAAGAAAGTGTAAATTTAACACACAAATGTAAGTTGTACTCACCATATCTTGAATCCACGGTTTTACTCACTGATTCACCTGAAAATAAAAACAAAATCAGTAACAAATAATAACATTAAAAAATGAAATTCGAAAAGCAAGTCAATCAAGTTATCTCGACTAAACTCGATATGGCTTAATTGTGGCACGCGTGCCGGATGGGGAGCACAATTAAGATAAAAAAGACGGGTATATGAATTAGCCGATATTGAAGTAATTACAAGTATAATAATATGATTTTTGTAGCATTTTCGAAAACATTTATCTTCCTTATTCTTAAAATTAAATAAAACATAAGTACTGTTATTACTTGTTTGGTCTTGTCAGGCCTTGACTGGTCTTGTCTGACCTTGTCTGGTCTGTCTGATCTTCTCTGGTCTGGTCTGTTTTAATAAAAGGAAGCTTAATCAACAGCAGCATTTTTTGTGTTGTTTTACTTTTAAATTAGTGCAGAATAAAAGTCTAGACAGATGTAAACAAAGCAAATGAAAAAATATGTTAATTAATTATTTTTATTAATTAAAGCGAACTCGTAAACTCGCACCAAACAAGCTATAAAACCTTTTAAAGGACAGCCATTTTGCTTTTAAAATATTTTATTTTAAGTCGATACAGAAAATACATTATCTAGAATTATCTTGTGTATGGATAGAAAACCACGTGCTCCAAGAACATTTAAAAAAGTCTGTAAGACAAAATCGTTTCAGTTCATCATAATAATGGAACCTGATTAAGTCGATCACTACCATATGTTTAGAAAAAAAATTGAAAATAAGATAAAAGAAAAGGAAAGACTAAAAAGTTTGGTCTAAAGCCGTACTACCGCTTAAGGCGTACCTTTTAAATATTAGGGATTATATCACACATAGTGCGCCTCTTTCGACGAAACGAGTTACTCCCTAGTCAACAATATTGTTCCACGTCGTGTTTGTCTCCCGCCGATACCGAGGAAAGACAATCTCTGAACAACTAAATTTATCGCATTACTCTAATTTTACTGTCGTTTATTAAATTACTTTGCAAATAGGTTGTTGATGAAATTATGCTTCTTATTTTATGTCATGCAGTAACATATAAGTTGTCTAGTTGTTTACTTCTAACAAAAAATATGTTAGCTTTATTCAGCGATTAGTTAGGTTCATTATAATTATAATTTGTGCCATGTCTTAAGACGTACCTACAAGCACATAACAAAATTATAGCGGTACGATTTAGGTTTTTTGTGTTCACGATAAAGCCATAAGCTTGGCTTTATCGTGAACACATCATTTGCGGGTTGTCCAGTAAATTAAAAATATCCCTTGTGATCATTATTGTAATTAATTGTATACATAGATCAATTTACAAAGTTATATTTAAACCTGGGACTAAAACGAGAAATATTTCGTTCGTTTCTGATCAGAACGAAAACGGAAAATTTCGTTTTCGTTATTTACGTTCTCACCCAAAACATATCGTTTTCGTGAACCGAAATAAAATAACGGTTAAAACCAGTTTTGGAAATTTTACTACACACAATTCGTTGACGTAATTTATAAGAAGGGTTTGGTTTTAAATTTTACCAATCATAATTTAAAATAAAATTATTAACATAAAATTTATGTTTCTAAAAACTTCGTTAAATGTTAAAAATTTCAATCGATTGCATTTTGAGTGGCATTTTTATTTCTTCTAAACATGAGAAGAAACAAAATTCTATACAAATTTATACTAATTTTTTTTTAAATGATTCAGTATACGAAAATAAATATGGACAATTATTATTATTATTAAATATGGACAATTTAATAGTTGCAAGAATTAATTAAATAAACAAATGAATGTAAAAGCATGTATTAATTTTAATATAAATCAGAAAACATTAATTAAATTAATTTTAGAGTATACATTTATATAAAAATGTATTGCGACTATTTGTTTATTTTAAGAAGTGATCTTCCAATAAATTTTCTTTTTTAGGGTTCCGTACCGAAAACGGAACCCTTATAGGATCACTTTGTTGTCCGTCTGTCTGTATGTCTGTCTGTCTGTCTGTCTGTCTGTCTGTCTGTCTGTCTGTCTGTCTGTCCGTGTGTCTGTCTGTCAAGACCATTTTCTCAGGAACGCGTAGATGTAACAAGTTGAAATTTTCAACAAATACTCGGGTCTACGGTCTCTTTCGGCTGCGAAAAAATCAAACTTGTAAGTCAACGCGATCAAAAGATATGACCGTTTATGTCGCATATTTTGCGATTTCACAAGGGAATCAAAACCTATAGGGTACTTCCCGTTGACCTAGAATCATGAAATTTGGCAAGAAGCGGTGTCTTACAGCACATGTAAAGGGAAAAATCTGAAAACCGTAAATATGTAGTTTAATTACAAGAAAAATGCGAATTTACTATTAGAAACTTATGACAATACACTAATGTTGTCGTAGTGGTATTGTCAGGCTCCAGAAGCATATGGGTTGCATACAGTTAGGTCCTAAGGTTAAAAAGTATGTGTTGGCACCAAGCTGTTATTACTGAAATTTCTTTGTTTATATTCGTTATGCATTTCATCACGTACGCTCTATATCAGGGATGTTATGGAGATTCGTAACCGTAACCGAAACTATCGGATATCCGAAATAAAAATATATCCGTAACCGAATCCGATATAAAAGTTTCGAATAATTTCGGATAATTTTTACTGATATGTTGTATTAAATATATTTATTATATATATATTTGTAATAAATATATTTCAATATCTAATAGAAAATATATAATAGACAAAAAGGAATAATGTTGTTTTTCTTTATTATAAGTATGATTTTGCATTTTTACGTAGATAAATATTAATAACTTATATATCTTATATGACATATAATTGTAGTACCTACTTATATTGTTGTACTTAGTTGTATGACATATGATTCTAGGTAGTACAAATAATAACATAGAAATAAAATCATTTTTTTTACAAATTAGCATTCTACATTTACCATTCCTTAGAAATCTGATATCCGTAACCGAAACTATCCGAAACTAACGAATTATCCGAAAAAAATTCTTATCCGTAACCGTATCCGAAACCGGTATAACATTATTCCTATATCCGTATCCGCATCCAGATCCGAAATTTCATATCCATAACATCTCTGCTCTATATACATAATATATACAGGGTATATATTATGTCTAAATTTTTCTTGTTTATAACCGACATGCGACATACTCAAGTCCCGTAACATCCTGTATATATTATATTTCGTCTAATTTTTCTTTATAATCTACATAATATGTTGATAATCTACATAATAATACTATACTATAATCTACATAATCTACATAACATGTTGTAGATAATATGAATTAAGTATATTATACTAAACTCACGTTCGCCCTATATTTTTTGGTAGTCAATTGCCCAAAAAGCAGTCAATTCAACAACTGAATGTTAAGAGTATCGAAATAGATCTAGAAATAGTTAATATATTAGTTTATATTAGATCTAGAAATAGTTAGATCTTAATATAACTTAGTGTATAAGTCTAATACTAAAATAAAGTTTTCTTTTTATAAGTTTAAAAATATTCGCGTTATTAAAAAAAAAAACCTGTATACCTTTATACAGGGTATATAGGTATACAAGCAAAATTGAGCAGTAAAAACAAATAGTGAAGTTCCAGAACCCCTAAACACTCATAGTGAATGGAGGATGTATGGTAATAAAATAGAGGGTAGAATTCCATCGTACGACAACGACATGTTGAGGTTATGCTTGCAGCGGTACTAAGATGGTCGTGATTTTATGAGAGCCACTTGTCAAGTTAACTGAATGTGCTTGTAACGTCCTCCACAAAAAAGATACCTCACTTACAAGTTTGTACGGAACCCTCGGTGCGCGAGTCACAACTCGCACTTGGCCGTTTTTTTTTATATAAATTTATACTTTGAGAATTTAAAATAAATTTAAGCGCCGAAAATAAACGTTCAACACTAACTTGTGTCACGGGTAAACCAATAATTTGTTTTGCAACGTTATTTAGTTCATTCAATGATGTTTCTTTTGTTGACCAATATTTTAAAACGCACGTAAAAACATAAAAATTAAAATCTAATTAGAGGTATTAAAATTACTATCCAGAATTTCATGAAATGTTGCACATTCGTGCATTATAATGTTGTGATCTCGCGATTTTGGTTTCAAAGAATTTCAGTTTCTCACGAGTCGGCAAAGAAAACTAAGTGGACACCCGATTAGTTTTTGTTTATTTAGGACCATTAGTCTGCTTTATCTAAATCATGCGGGCAGACGCTCGAACTTAGGGATCGTGCCGAGACGCCGAGAGGATTTTGTTTTATGAGTTTTGGAAATTTTCCATAAAGATTAGGGGAGGCCTCACACCAAGACCGAGGTGATGAGGTAGAGGGGAAGTTAAAAAGGGGCAGTCAGAATTGAGCTAGCGAAGAGAGTAATTTGAGTTTTGAAGACGAACCTCCGTATTTTCGTTGAAGTAAATTCCGGGTTTCGACCATAAGTTTCGTAGAATTAAGTGTATTGTTTATTATTTATTATTTTTAAATCAGTTAATAATTATTGTAATAAGTTAGCGATTAGTTGTACATATTGTAAGATATTAGCAGATAAGTAGTATTTAATTACATATAAAGGACATATTTGCGTGTAATTAATTCATCCATTGTCCTGATCCTGGAGCAGCACCATACCAAATTACCAGTTCGCAACAATAATAAGATAATTAACCATTTAAATAAATAAAGTGCTGGAGAGAACCAGAAAAAAGATATTACTGAAAAACAAATTTCTGTCTTTACCATTGATCCTTATGGGAAATCACATTTTATTTTATTCCAAAAAAGTACCGTTCGGATTACAATAAATGTGGTATCAACGGAGAGGAACAATTTTTTCGGACATTACGCTTATCCACAAATCGAGTTTCAGAGAGTGTGATAATTAGTAATTAGCAAATAATTACGAAATTTTGTCTATGTTAATTACATGTGGTAACGTTGTCAAAGCGATTATGACTCGCACGAAATTTAAATCTAGATTTACAAGAAATTATACAGTGACGTAACAACGCATGCTAGTTGCAAATGTGGTAGATTTCGAAATTTAAAATTGTGAATCTATATTGAAACGGATTTAAAAATAAAACCGGTAACCGAAATTATTTATTTCGTTTTCAATCATGAACGTAACATTGAAATTTCGTTTTCGTTTCCGTTTTCGTTCTTTCTAAAATTTCGGTTAATTTCGTTATTCCGTTGTCGATTTCGTTCCGTTCTTAGTCCCTGATTTAAACTGCCCAATTTTAAATGTAGGTACGACTTAAGTTGCAGGCGGTACGTTGCAGTAGATGTAAAATGCTGGTTTACTTAGAAATATTAAATTCGTGTTCACTCATTTTATTAAACTTATCTAAAAGAATGGAATGAAATCTATATGGAATTTTATTGTAATAAATATCAGCAACGACAACAAAAGACACAATTTTATTTTTTCCAATAGATCCTCCGATTTACACCTATTTTTCATAGGGGGAACGACTTATATATTTATTCAACATAAGATCAATTTCATGAACTGCTACTGAACAGTTATCAAGTTCAGTTCAGTTGCATTGATATAGTATATTTTACATTTATATTTTACAATAGTATATTAAAAAACGAGTTCAATAAGCGCGAATTTTCAGCACGCGTCTATGTTTAGAAAACGACGAGCAGGGGAGTTTTCTGATGGAGAAGTGCGAAAAACGCTTTATGAACGAGTTTTGGTACTTACGTATTAACGCCACCACCGCTATATATTAGATCGAGAGTTCGCGCTGCCGCTCGTATATTGTCTTGATTTATCTGTCCACTTCGCGGCTGTGTTTCTAATGGACAAGTGCAATGAACTAGTTTTTTCCTACTATTTTTTCTATTTTGCGCCCTTATGCCATTTCTAAATAAAAAATTCGCCGATACATATTGCGAAAATTGTATTGCACTCGGCGAGCCATTATCGATCCCATATGAGTTCTGTAATTACTTTATTATATACGCAAAATAGAAAAATTATTTGATTGGAAGCAATGGTAATAAAGCAATGCAAATTTTGTTCCGAAAATGATAGCTAAACATTTCCTTGTATATTTTCGTTAGATATCGATTTTATTTAATTAAAAACGGTTCGCGGATTTTAAAATTAATTGAAAATTTAATTTAATTATGGCACTTGAAGAAGGCTGAAAATTTGCGCGTGTTATTTTTTTCCTTATTTTTTTAATTTGTTTCCGGAATAATTGCAGACAACGGGGAAATATTTTGATTAATTAATCATTAAAGAACACGAGTGGAAAACTACGTAACTCCCATAAATCAATTCCTTTGAAACTCAATCTACATTGTTCTGAGAATTTTTATCTTGTTTGCAGATATGTCTTCTAACATATGTTACTAACACATATTGTTTGATGCTTATCTAGTCTTGTCCGACTTAGGACTCAGGACTGTTCTAATGGTGCATGCCTAACCCTGTATGTCTAGCCTATACTATTTACTTTTGTTCGACAAGATTCATTGGTGTAGTCTAGAGCAGGGGTTCTCAAACTTTTCAAAGTCGGGGAACACTATAACTTTGATATATTTTTAAGCGGAACATCTACAATATAATATAAACGTTAAAGAGCATGCATACATTGCTCTTTGTACCTTCAGGAAGGGGTTGGTCGTTGGTATATATGTTATGTTGGTATATATGTTGAATAAGTTTACCAATACAGTGGTGTATTGGTAAAATAAGAAGTAACGGAACGCATGGTGAAAGCAAAAAAATAGTCCGCGACTTTCCACAAGCAGCTTACCGGCACAATTCGCAATGAAATAGTAATTGACGGGATTCGAATTACCGCAGACTTGCGCATTCGCATTATTGTTGAAGTTTATAGTTTACTAGTATGGTTGGTATGTTTGGTAGAATAGCCAACACAGAACACATGATGTTTATTTGATTCAAAAGGGAAATGGAAACAAGACACAAAAAGCTAGATAAATTCTCTATTAATTAATATATTTTCTGAAATGTTTTTGCAACTTACACAATTTAAATTTTCATTTAAATTTAAAAAATAACATAAAAAAAATCGCTCCCCTACTTCCGGTTCCCACTCATACTTCCGGATCCCACTTCCTTTTCCAGTTCACACCCCACTTTTGGTTCCGGAACCGGAAGTGGTAACAATTTTGGAACCGGAAGTGGGGCGGAAACCGGAAGTGGGATGGGAACCAGAAGTGGGGGTAGGTACCGGAAGTGGGGTGGGAACAGGATGTGGGAGGTGAGAACCGGAAATGGGATGGGAACCGGACGTGGGGGACCAGAAGTGGAGGCGGAGGGTCTATTTATTTCTTATATAATAATTATCGGCCACAAAAAATTATACAAATTTCGTGCGGCAATGATTTTACAGCGCTCCAGCTAATGGGGAACTGGCCCTTCGGGCTCGTTCCCCAAACGAGCTCTCGCATTGTAAAATCAAACTTTCCACACTCGAATGTAAATAACTATTAATATTGATTTTTTCGCGAAACACTTAAATGTGCATCGCGGCACACGCTTTGAGAACCCCTGGTCTATAGTATCTAGACTTACATAGGTAGTTCTAAACCAGAAAGGGTCGGAGAGAATAACCGAGGATGTCGGCGCCCTCCCTTGACCTTGCAATTTGGAAATGGTTATTGTTTAGTTTCAATCATCCCCGTGGGCGTAGCTAGGGATATTGTCTATAGGACGCAGCCGTCCAGCTGAACCAACTAGTTATTTAATGTGAGATCATATGACGGCTAGTAATAAATAATAATGGATTTCATTCGCTCTTTTTTTACCACGTGGCGTCTGAACTCCTTAATAAAATGAACAGTCTAATAGCTAAATCTGTATTAATATTATGAATAAAAAAGACATTGGAATTAGGATTAAATGAAAAAATTGATTTCGATAAAGTTTGGCAAGATATACCTAGTAGTATTCTGGGGAAGGTTCTTTTTACCCCAGGAAATTATGACTCACATAGTCACTAAATGAACAAATAAACACTAAATGAAGAAATTGAATAAAATTTAGTGTTGAGTTCTTTAGTGTCGTTACTCAGTTCGACTTTAAACTGCAGAAAAGTCTGTTTAGCGAAGAAATACCTCGAATATCTAATCCAAAAACTAATATTAAAACGATTGTTGTTAGGAGAGCTTGTAATGCGGAAAATATTTTTTGCGATAAATTGAAACTTTGAAGTTTGATTTTTTATCACTAATTTTTAGTTTATCAGAAGAAACAAATAAATGAAATGGCAAGTATTGGTTTGGTATTTATAAACAAAAGGATATACGTATGTAACTTTGTTCTATTTTAAATTTATTAATTAAAAATCGGATAATCGGCCTCGTAGTCTATTGTGATTTCTCTACATTTATCTCTATCTTTAATGCACCTCATGTTGTCCTGCAGTGAATTTCCTATGATGTGCTTCATTTAGTCCATCCAACGCTTCAGAGATCGCCCCCGAGGTCTCGTGCCTTCGATTTTTAATTTCACCCGCCTGGTATGATCTCTGCCACCTTTCAGGTTGCCAATACTGGTGGTAAGTCTAGCATACCTACTTGCAAACTTTGATAGAGACGAGAAACGAGAGACGATTTTGATATTATAGATTTCGGGTAAATTAACTATACGAGGATTGGTATTCAATATTTAATAAAAAACGATTAAACAGAGATTCTTCAATACCGTCGATTTTTCTAGGGCGGTACTATATTGAAGATTCTAGGGGGGGTATTGCCCACCCTAGACCCCACTCCAGCTACGCCCATGATTATGCCACTGTGTACGGTGGAGCATCGCGTTTTTGTGTATGGCAGTTTTGTGAGGAGCAACGAATCAGTCACGTAAGTTCAACGTCTCTTTCGTCGAAAGTTTAACGTTCATCGCCATGGAGACATGTTAAGCCAGAATAGCATTTTGCAATGGGTTAATGCCCTTTGTGGTGAAGGCAGTTTAAAGAAAAATAAACCACGTCGCACAGTTCGAACTCCGTAGAACGTGGAACGTGTGAGGCAAGCTAGTTAGGAAGCCCAAGGCGTTTAGCTCGCCAGAATTCTGCAACACTACGAATATCCAACACTTCAGTACGGCAAATTTTCCACCGAGATTTACATTTCCAGCCCGTATTACGTATAAAATAGAAATTGTGACCAGTTGAAGGAGGTCGACTATCCACAACGTGTAGCTTTCGCTGAAGCGATGCTCCAGTTTGACCCTAATGCGATTTTCATAATGAGCGACGAGGCTCATTTTTGTCTTAATGGTGTTGTGAAACGTCAAAACTTCCAATACTGAGCCTCTGAAAATCCACAAACTTTAGATGAAACAACACTACACAGCGCAAAGCTAGGTCCACACTGGGCAAAAAATTGTTGGCAATATGTTGTCAACACAATGTTGACAACATGTTGCTGTAAACAAGCTACATGTTGATGGATACTCGTTAACATTTGGCGGCATACATCAAAGAAATTTGTTGCTTGTTGCTTGTATCCGTGAATCCCGTTATATACGGGTAACATCGCTTAGTTTTGACAACATTTTGCGTGAATCCCAGTGGTTGAGGTTTCATTTGTGCAGGTTAGCTTCCTACTTCGTTTTTGTTATAATAATATTCATTAATTCTTAATTATAATTATAGTTTATAATTCAAAAAAGTGATATAGTAATGGTGAAGAAATTAAATATTCCTGGACCAAACAAAAAAGTGAAGAACTGACAAGCAGCACAAACACCAGCAGCTCTCACGTCCATTTTCAACACTTGACTGGTTGAGGTGTGGACGCACAACATCACAGACAACATGTATCCAGATACAATTGAAGCAACTTCATGTTGCCAAGTCGAAGTGTTGGCAACATGTTGCCACCAATTTGTTGTCTAGTGTGGACATATCATAAAAGTTATGGTATGGTGCCGCATCGGGAAGTTTAGTATCATATGGTCCTACTTTTTTGAGGAAAACGGGAACAGTGTGACCCTGACAGCTGATCGTTACGTAAATATGGTGTTCAACTTCTTGAGAATTGATCTAAGAAAGCGACGAATCAATCTGCGATATATTTGGTTCAAACGGGATGGAGCTACGGCCTTTTCTGCTCAAGTTTCGATGTGTGATCTTTCAATGTGTGATTTTTTCTTGTAGGGGTCTTGGGTATATGAAGCCAAACTACATGTGAACTGCGACAAGCGAAAACATCATAGAGCAAAACATCGGCCAGATTGATCGTCAACTATTGGAGTGGAGATCAAAATCAAAATCAAATTTATTCATTCTACGATGTACAAAGGAAAATTACATATTGAATTTGTCATTAAAAAAATCATTAAGGCTATAGTAGCACTTCTCTATTAACATTTTTTAAGTTTTTTTCTAAAAGATTTTTGGTAGGTTTCTTGGGTGAGCATATTTGGAAGCTTGTTATAGATTTGGATTATAATCTTGTTCGGTGCTTTGCTGCAAATTGTTAAATTTGATATTGGACTTCGTAGTTGCTTTTGACCTCTTTTGAAGTGATGGTGTTGGTCTATGTTTCTTATAATTGACGCCTTATTCCTGTGAATATGGCATGCAGTTTCCCATATGTATATGGATGGTACCGTAAGGAGGTTTAGCTTCTTAAAATAGGGCATACATGATGTTGTTCTACCTACACCTATGATTGCCCGGATGATTCTCTTTTGGGCTTTGAAGACCCTTTGAGTTTGTGGAGAGGGTCCCCATACTATAATCCCGTACGAGATAACAGATTGTACCTCCGCGTGGCATATATTTTGCAGCACATTTTGTTCTACTAAACAGCGGATATTTCTTATGAGGTAGGCTTTCTAATTTATTTTCTTGGTTATTCGATCAATGTGGGTATTCCAGGTAAAGAGTGAAAGCTAATATCAGGGACTTCAGAGAGCGTCTGCACATTTTTCATCGTGAAAATGGACAATGTCTTAATACTATTATTTTTCGTACTTAAGTTACTTAAACTGCATGTTCTGACCTACTTATTTATGCCAATTAAAATGGCGCACCCTGTATTAATACCTAACCACCTAACATACATCTCTCAGACCCAAAGCAGCAGAAATTTTTTCACCTGAGACGTATGGCAGGTGGTTAAGGGTTAATAAGAAGCCTATTCGCTCCGAGTGCAACAGCACTAGCGCCATAGGTGACACTTTCAAGAATATTATGACCAGTTACGTCCAGTATTCATATTTTGACCAGTATTTTACCTAAACTAATAAAGTGCATAAATTGTATTAAAGGCCAAAATAGTATTCTATATATTTTTCTATTTTATTCTATTTCTAATAATAGGCTGAATAGATTCAAAGCGAAAATAGAGGCTATATCTTGCTTATGTGTAACTTTAGAGCGAAATAAACCAGAAAATCGTTTCCAATTCTTCGATTTCCTGGGGTAACCAAAAAAATATATCAAGAAAATTTTCCAAAAAATTCGTAAAATTTTTTTTTTCATCATTTCGGTCGAAGAATGCGTTTTTTTGTTTTTTTTTTTTAATTTACTCAAGAACGGCAAAGAGCAACGAAATCATTTTCTGCACACAGAAAATACACTACAAGACGAAAATGTGTAAATTGTACGGACAGATTCAATAATTCGCCGAGTAATTTCCAACTGAAATTTAGCCGATTCTCGATTTGCTAAGTAGATGTCTCGGAAACGGTTGCAGATAAGCAAAAACGGATTGCGGCATTGTTTTCAGAAGGTCATTTGCTTATTGATACACTAAGAACGTCCGCGGGAAATTCACGACTTTCCGAGATCCCTGCTCGAGCGCCGAAGTTTCTTAAAAATTTCTTCAATTCTTGCCGTCGATAGTGAACCGAAAGAGCTAGCGAAATATAATTTGCATATCTGTAATCAGCAGTAAAAATGCTTTAAGAAACATTTTTAAGTTTTGCTGTAACTCAAAAAATAACGATTTTGACAAAATCGATTTCCTCGTATTTCGTCGTTTCCGCGGTCTAGACCAGTGTTGTTTACAAACTTTTTTCATTGGCGACCCCCCAGTTTGTCTCAAATTTTGAGACCGCTTTGTCGACAGTTGACGTTTTCTAACCGTTAACGTAGGTAAAGTGAATTTTTTTCTGGGTTTGCGTTTACAGGATGTATTTAAAGGAGTTTTGTTACTTCATTGAATAAAATACAGCTTTTCTAAAATAGCGCAGCAAACTTAGACACCATAAAAACATTGCTATACAAGTTTTGACACCATAAAACTTCAGATTATGAATCCGCATATACGGGCAGATATTAGTAAAGTCTAGTATTAGTATGTAGCGGTTTATTTGTATTTAGAAATTAAAATTTGATGACTTATTGGCACTCTTTTAAAAACACCATGTATGTTTCTGCCTTATTAGAGGTTTGAGAACAACAAATAATTTTCCGAAACAATGGTTTTGTTCATGCATATGAGTATAAATATTTTTTTTAAAGAAAAATACTTAAACCTTAAATCATAAGAATTGAATGTGAAGTAAAAAAATCTTCCGATATGTGTTCTTCAAAAACGTATCTCACATATACAATTAATTGCGACATTTTTGTAATGTCAGTAGTTTCGTCAAGTTGTAGAGCAAACCTAGGAGAGTTTTGTATTAGATTTAACAGAACTAATTCAATATTACCTGATATGGCGAATAATTGATGTCATTTTAATTGTAAAGGAAAAATGAGGGATTCTCCAATTGCATATGGTTTCAAATTTTTCGCTATTGAATAAGACACTTCTAAGGATGCCCGCAAACCCTTCTCAGGAATTGTTGTTTATGTTTTCAAAAATACAGTTCGATTTTTCATACCTTCAGCCCAACGTTTAAAAAAGGTTTCAGATTTATTTGAAAATTCTTTATGTTTACCTAAAAAATGTCGTTTAAATTTAGGTTTAAACGACAAACCTAAGGGTTTCAAACATTCATTTGCTAATTTATCCGAGCAAATAACACAAAACGGACGGACGTTCTTCCTCATTAACAACGCAAAATGTGAATCCGTATTCAATAAACTCTTCTTGGTATTTTCTCATTTTTTTATTAAATAGCACATTTCATTCGACATAGTTTGAAGCAGAAATAGTGACAGTGGATTAATTGTTTTTTATCCACAGTGTTTCTAAGTTTATTAGATATTGGTCCATCATTCACACTTGTATTGTCATAATTTTCATTTTCGTGGGTACCTATTTTTAGCCACATATCCATTACGAAAATATTTAATTTTTTAGAATACAATAATTTATATACACTGAACTGAACTTGAAATTCACTATGTTTTAACCACACTTATAATATTATATAACTTATTACTCACAGTTATATAATTTTATATAACTGTCCGAGGCCGAGGTGATAAAAAAACAGTGGGATAAACGACAAAGATCTCCAGCTAATAATTAATCTATATTGTAATCAATATGCAGCCTTGAGGGTAGAAAATGAGAAATCTAACACAGTAAAGATATGCCGAGGAGCGAGACAGGGCTGCATTTTGTCGCCACAGATATTTACTTTTTATTCAGAATATATCTTCTAAAAAGCCCTTGAAAATGTGGTAGAAGGAATACCCGTAAATGGAGAGAAGCTGAACAATATTCGCTACGCTAATGATACTGCAATATTTGCTGACAGCTTGGATGGTCTTCAACACCTTATCTCTCGAATCGGGGAATGTAGTAAGCGTTATGGCTTAGATATCAACATGAATAAAACAAGGTTCATGGTTATCAGCAAGAGAAAGGAATTAGAGTCCGTATTGAGAAAGCCAAAGGTGCATTTTGTAAAATCGCTATTGTGTTAAGAGCCATTACTTCTCGATGGAAACAAAATTAAGATTTCAAAGTTGCTATATATTTTCCATTCTTTTCTATGGAGCTGAGACTTTGACTTTGACCGAGACAATAGGTAAACGACTTGAGGCATTTGAGATGTGGCTCTTCAGGAGAATGCTTAGAGTGCCATGGACAGATAAAATTACAAACAATAAGATTCTCCATAACATGAAGAAGGGAAAAGAACTCCGGAAAAAAGTAAAATGCAGGAAACTACAATATTTAGATCATGTAGTGAGGAATGGATACAGGTATAAACTGCTGCAGAGAAAATCTTGGCTTGGAAACTTAAGAACATGGACTTCACACACGAGCGAAGAACTATTCAGAACATCCAAAAAGTGACATATCTATTATGGTCACCAACATCCGGAACGGATAGGCACAACAAAAAGGAAATATAAATTTAAACATTTAACACGACTCGATTTTCGACGGGTGAAGGTTATTTTCAAGAAGTGTGAACTTGAAAATGATCTTAACCCGTCGAAACTCGAAAATATTTGTATGTAATAAGTGTGGTTAAAATATAGTGAATTTATCAATTCAGTGTAAGTATGGATTACCACGTAGTAACGGCCGCAACTAACCTATTCAATATATTATTATGTTTTTTTTTACGTTGTTCGTTATTTGTTTACCTTATTTGTGCCAAAACAAAATTATGGCCATACAATATTAAGCACATCTGTGTCAAAAAATAGTAAAAGAATTATAAGTTCACGATACAAATACATTATAAAATACAATTGGAACAATAAAATAGTACAAAGACCCAAATACATACAACATTTTCGATCGAAACAACTTAAAGATAGCCTTATGGAATAAAAAATTAAGAAAATTAACTAAATACGCAATTTATTTAACGCATTCGTGTGTGCAGTACATATTTTTTCGCTCTAGCACGTATGACAACGAACCGCAACGCACTGACGGAGAACTTTATGCAAGTGCTGCCCTGCTACGATACTCGCTACGATACTGCTACGATACAAAATATTGCCATCAGGTTTACGAACGCGGTTGTAAAATAGTAATATAATAATTGTAGGTTTTTCATAAATTTGAATTTGTGGTTCAGAATTTACTGGCAATACAAATATTTTATATATTACATAAGTAGATTTCGTTAATTTAATTTATAACTGTCTACTTAAATATTTCCCAAGAGAGCCAAAAGCATTGCTACGGCTCTAATTATGTATTAAGACAGAAATTGTTTCCGGAAAAATTATAGTTCTATTTTTATAAATAATATAATTTAATTTCACTATTTTACTGGTAAATACATTTTAACTGGTAAAGTGTCGATGGAATTTCTTAACTGAAAGCTTGCTGAGGAATATTATATACGTTTTCAGACTAATTTTGAGACGCATAATCGATTGGTGAAGAGTAGAATTCTCTCTCAAAAAAGTTAGGACAACGTGAAATCAATCGAAAATGCGAGATGGTGCATAAAAAAAATGCACAAAAAAATATATAAAACTTGTTTAGTTGTAACTCTAGAGCAAAATAAACTGAAAAGACGTTTTCAGCACTTCGATATCCTTCGGGTAACCAAAAAAGGCACGAAAAAAATTTTCATTTTTTTTTGCAAAAATTCCCCCTCATTTCGTTCGAAAAATATGTGATTATTTGTTTTTTTTAGATTTTCTCGAGAAAGGTAAAAGGCAGCGAAATAATTTTCAGTACAAAGAAACTACACGACAAGATGAATAAGTTGATGTGTAAATTGCCTGAAAAGATTCAACAACTTGTCAAGAAATTTAAAACTGAAATTTACCCGATTCTCGATTTGTAAAGTAGATATCTCGGAAACGGTCACAGATAATCGGAAACGGATTGCGGCATCGTTTTCAGAAGGTTATTGGACTATTAACACACTGAGATTATCCGTGGGAAATTCACGACTTTCCAAGATCTCTCCTCGAGCGCCGAAATTTCTTAAAAATTTCTTCAATTCTTGCCGGCGATAGTGAACGGAAAGAGCTAGCGAAATATAATTTACATATCTGTAATCAGCAGAATTCAGCAGCTCAAAATTTTGCTGTAACTCAAAAAATGTCGATTTTGGCAAAATCGGTTTTATCGCATTTCGTCGTTTCCGCGGTCTTGACTAACTGTGTCGATCGTATTTCTTAAGTGAAAACGTCGAATTCAATATTATATACGTTTTTCGACTAATTTTGGGACGCTGAATCGATTGTTGAAGACAAGAAGTCTCTGTCGTGAGCCGCTCAAAAGTTATGACGGCATTATGACGGCATTAGTTATGATATCAGTCGGAAATGCGAGATGGTGTACAGCGAAAAAATATATAAAACTTGTTTATTTGTAACTTTAGTACGAAATAAACTAGAAAACCATTTTCGGCACTTCGCTTTGCTTCGAATAACAAACTAACTCATGGAAAATGAAAGAACGAATTCAGAACTTGGACTAATGGTGGGCAAGATTAAGTCTTTATTTCCTTTCCCTAAATTGCTTCCAGATCCAGACACACCAGAGATTGTAAAAACGTCATTGGGTACATTATGTTCCTGTCTATTTGCTGCCTGTGTCCATTTTATTAAGGAATTTCCCTTAATAAAATGAATACATCGATAGCTTGACGTTTATATATTTTTTAAAGAAAAATACTATTACAATGCATATCAAAATATCAATACTTTTTATAGGATACCTAATTTAACCGGGGTTAAACCAACAGTCCTTGCCACATTGTCCTATCTAGGACAATGTGGCAAGGAACGTCGGTTTAACCAACTCGACTTGTATCAATTTCCATTCAACTAATTTTTTAATTGTTTGTCAGGATCTCTTAAAATATTCTAAATATTTAGACAAATACTTTCTGGAAGCGAGTTTTGTATATACTTTACATAAACAAAAAACGAAAAATTTGAATAATTTATATGTTATCAAAATTAAATTTGGCAACGCCGACCCAACCGTATCTACATTCTTAGTTATGTGACCAGTCTACACGTCAGTTATTTGAAAATGTAAAGTTTTTTATTACAGAAACCCAAATATTTCTCCGTCTTTGCACTACAATGAGAATGCAATTTCTGTGGTGGTGGCGTTAATAAGAAGGTAGCTAAAAAGCAACCAACTTTGAAGTATCCCGACATAGTTTCAAGAGGCCGTTTTTGCACTTGGAGCATTTATGCGACCCCTCGGCCGGAATCTCGACTGAACCAATTTTTTGACGGTTTCCTTGGTTATTATTTTTCGTTGGTTAGGTTAAGTTAGGTTAGGTTTTTTAGGTTCGTTAAAAAATCCGGAAAAAATAGAACTAGAAGTCTGTGTATTAAGCCGTTGAAAGGTTATGGCAGCGTGAAATGCGAAATAGTGTATGCGAGATAGTGTATGAGAGATAGTGTATACGAGAGTGTTAGTGTATAGTGTATATATTGTATATTTAATTAAATTATTCCATTATCGGCGTAGAACAAATTCAAAAATAAAATTCTTTGAAAATTAAAAGTTCAGTACAGTAGCTTCGGTGTAGTAACTGTAGTGACTGAAATGATACTGACTTAAAATGGCTTAGCATCGTGTAAACTGGTCTGTTTGTGTCAACCTATGAGAGTAAGCCAGATTAGGGCGCAGGAAATACCTAATTTACTATCCTGGCTTGAAATCTAGTCTAGTATAGAAATTAGGGCATTTAGGGCATTAGGGATATTACAGAATATCTCATCTTGTTGCTCTGTTAGGTCTGTTTATCAGTCAATTTTCTATCTCTTTGCCGGTATTTCATTGTCTGCTTAATTTTGTCTAGCTATTTATTTTGGTTTAGCATCTGTATATGTATGTGAAGTGTATGTATGTAATATATGTATGTTAAAGTGTATGTATGTAATGTATATATGTTAAAGTGTATGTATGTAATGTATGTACGTTAAAGTATATGTATGTAATATATGTATGTTAAAGTGTATGTATGTAATATATGTATGTTAAAGTGTATGTATGTAATGTATGTATGTTAAAGCGTATGTATGTAATGTATGAATGTTAAAGTGTATGTATGTAATATATGTATGTTAAAGTGTATCTATGTAATATATGTATGTTAAAGTGTATAAATGTAATATATGTATGTTAAAGTGTATGTATGTAATGTATTTATGTTAAAGTGTATGTATGTAATAAATGTATGTTAAAGTGTATGTATGTAATATATGTATGTTAAAGTGTATGTATGTAATATATGTATGTTAAAGTGTATGTATGTAATGTATGTATGTTGAAGTGTATAAATGTAATATATGTATGTTAAAGTGTATGTATGTAATGTATTTATGTTAAAGTGTATGTATGTAATATATGTATGTTAAAGTGTATGTATGTTAAGGTGTATGTATGTAATGTACGTATGTTAAAGTGTATGTATGTAATATATGTATGTTAAAGTGTATGTATGTAATGTATGTATGTTAAAGTGTATGTATGTAATATATGTATGTTGAAGTGTATGTATGTAATGTATGTATGTTAAAGTGTATGTATGTAATATATGTATGTTAAGGTGTATGTATGTAATGTATGTATGTTAAAGTGTATGTATGTTAAGGTGTATGTATGTAATGTATGTATGTTAAAGTGTATGTATGTAATATATGTATGTTAAAGTGTATGTATGTAATATATGTATGTTAAAGTGTATGTATGTTAAGGTGTATGTATGTAATGTATGTATGTTAAGGTGTATGTATGTAATGTTTGTATGTTAAAGTGTATGTATGTAATATATGTATGTTAAAGTGTATGTATGTAATATATGTATGTTAAAGTGTATGTATGTAATGTATGTATGTTAAAGTGTATGTATGTAATATATGTATGTTAAAGTGTATGTATGTAATGTATGTATGTTAAAGTGTATGTATGTAATGTATGTATGTTAAAGTGTATGTATGTAAGGTATTTATGTTAAAGTGTATGTATGTAATATATGTATGTTAAAGTGTATGTATGTAATGTATGTATGTTGAAGTGTATATATGTAATATATGTATGTTAAAGTGTATGTATGTAATGTATGTATGTTAAAGTGTATGTATGTTAAGGTGTATGTATGTAATGTATGTATGTTAAAGTGTATGTATGTAATATATGTATGTTAAAGTGTATGTATGTAATATATGTATGTTAAAGTGTATGTATGTTAAGGTGTATGTATGTAATGTATGTATGTTAAGGTGTATGTATGTAATGTATGTATGTTAAAGTGTATGTATGTAATATATGTATGTTAAAGTGTATGTATGTAATATATGTATGTTAAAGTGTATCTATGTAATATATGTATGTTAAAGTGTATAAATGTAATATATGTATTTTAAAGTGTATGTATGTAATGTATTTATGTTAAAGTGTATGTATGTAATAAATGTATGTTAAAGTGTATGTATGTAATATATGTATGTTAAAGTGTATGTATGTAATATATGTATGTTATAGTGTATGTATGTAATGTATGTATGTTGAAGTGTATAAATGTAATATATGTATGTTAAAGTGTATGTATGTAATGTATTTATGTTAAAGTGTATGTATGTAATATATGTATGTTAAAGTGTATGTATGTAATGTACGTATGTTAAAGTGTATGTATGTAATATATGTATGTTAAAGTGTATGTATGTAATGTATGTATGTTAAAGTGTATGTATGTAATATATGTATGTTAAAGTGTATGTATGTAATGTATGTATGTTAAAGTGTATGTATGTAATATATGTATGTTAAGGTGTATGTATGTAATGTATGTATGTTAAAGTGTACGTATGTTAAGGTGTATGTATGTAATGTATGTATGTTAAAGTGTATGTATGTAATATATGTATGTTAAAGTGTATGTATGTAATATATGTATGTTAAAGTGTATGTATGTTAAGGTGTATGTATGTAATGTATGTATGTTAAGGTGTATGTATGTAATGTATGTATGTTAAAGTGTATGTATGTAATATATGTATGTTAAAGTGTATGTATGTAATATATGTATGTTAAGGTGTATGTATGTAATGTATGTATGTTAAAGTGTATGTATGTAATATATGTATGTTAAAGTGTATGTATGTAATGTATGTATGTTAAAGTGTATGTATGTAATGTATGTATGTTAAAGTGTATGTATGTAATGTATTTATGTTAAAGTGTATGTATGTAATATATGTATGTTAAAGTGTATGTATGTAATGTATGTATGTTAAAGTGTATGTATGTAATATATGTATGTTAAAGTGTATGTATGTAATGTATGTATGTTGAAGTGTATATATGTAATATATGTATGTTAAAGTGTATGTATGTAATGTATGTATGTTAAAGTGTATGTATGTTAAGGTGTATGTATGTAATGTATGTATGTTAAAGTGTATGTATGTAATATATGTATGTTAAAGTGTATGTATGTAATATATGTATGTTAAAGTGTATGTATGTTAAGGTGTATGTATGTAATGTATGTATGTTAAGGTGTATGTATGTAATGTATGTATGTTAAAGTGTATGTATGTAATATATGTATGTTAAAGTGTATGTATGTAATATATGTATGTTAAAGTGTATCTATGTAATATATGTATGTTAAAGTGTATAAATGTAATATATGTATTTTAAAGTGTATGTATGTAATGTATTTATGTTAAAGTGTATGTATGTAATAAATGTATGTTAAAGTGTATGTATGTAATATATGTATGTTAAAGTGTATGTATGTAATATATGTATGTTATAGTGTATGTATGTAATGTATGTATGTTGAAGTGTATAAATGTAATATATGTATGTTAAAGTGTATGTATGTAATGTATTTATGTTAAAGTGTATGTATGTAATATATGTATGTTAAAGTGTATGTATGTAATGTACGTATGTTAAAGTGTATGTATGTAATATATGTATGTTAAAGTGTATGTATGTAATGTATGTATGTTAAAGTGTATGTATGTAATATATGTATGTTAAAGTGTATGTATGTAATGTATGTATGTTAAAGTGTATGTATGTAATATATGTATGTTAAGGTGTATGTATGTAATGTATGTATGTTAAAGTGTACGTATGTTAAGGTGTATGTATGTAATGTATGTATGTTAAAGTGTATGTATGTAATATATGTATGTTAAAGTGTATGTATGTAATATATGTATGTTAAAGTGTATGTATGTTAAGGTGTATGTATGTAATGTATGTATGTTAAGGTGTATGTATGTAATGTATGTATGTTAAAGTGTATGTATGTAATATATGTATGTTAAAGTGTATGTATGTAATATATGTATGTTAAGGTGTATGTATGTAATGTATGTATGTTAAAGTGTATGTATGTAATATATGTATGTTAAAGTGTATGTATGTAATGTATGTATGTTAAAGTGTATGTATGTAATGTATGTATGTTAAAGTGTATGTATGTAATGTATTTATGTTAAAGTGTATGTATGTAATATATGTATGTTAAAGTGTATGTATGTAATGTATGTATGTTAAAGTGTATATATGTAATATATGTATGTTAAAGTGTATGTATGTAATGTATGTATGTTAAAGTGTATGTATGTTAAGGTGTATGTATGTAATGTATGTTTGTTAAAGTGTATGTATGTAATATATGTATGTTAAAGTGTATGTATGTAATATATGTATGTTAAAGTGTATGTATGTTAAGGTGTATGTATGTAATGTATGTATGTTAAGGTGTATGTATGTAATGTATGTATGTTAAAGTGTATGTATGTAATATATGTATGTTAAAGTGGATGTATGTAATATATGTATGTTAAAGTGTATGTATGTAATGTATGTATGTTAAAGTGTATGTATGTAATATATGTATGTTAAAGTGTATGTATGTAATGTATGTATGTTAAAGTGTATGTATGTAATGTATGTATGTTAAAGTGTATGTATGTAATGTATTTATGTTAAAGTGTATGTATGTAATGTATGTATCTGAAAGTGTATGTATGTATTGTATGTATGTGAAATATTCTTGAATATTCTAACAAAATTGTTAGACAGGATTGTTTAGCCTCTAGTTATCATCATCATCAAACAGCCCTTTGCGTCCACTGCTGGACATAGGCCTCCCCAATTTCCGCCCATTTCCTCCTATCCTGAGCCTCTCGCATCCAGGCTCCTCTTGTTCTTTTTATATCGTCTGTCCATCTTGTGGGGGGCCTCCCCCTGCTTCGTATATCTGCTCTTGGCCTCCACTCCAGTAGTCTCTTGGTCCATCTTCCATCTGACATTCGGGCCACGTGTCCAGCCCAGTTCCACTTTAGCCTCGCCATACGCACAACCACATCTGTGACACCTGTTGTTCGGCGTAGGTCTTCGTTTGTGATATGGTCTCGTAGCGACACGCCGAGCATCGATCTTTCCATCTTTCGTTGTGCAATTTGGAGCTTTTTTGCAGTGGCGACGGTGAGTGTTGCAGTTTCAGTGCCGTAGGTCATAACTGGCAATACACATTGATCAAACACTTTCCTTTTCAAGCAGACTGGCAGATCGCTTTTGAATACGTCCCGAAGTTTTCCATATGCGGCCCAAGAGAGGATTATTCGTCTTTTAAATTCGCCTCTAGTTATATCTGTCCAATATTCTTTAAATGGTGAATTTTCTGTACCTATGTAGTTTTATTAATTAAGTCTTGACTACTCATGTCCAAATAATGTTCACTCCTTTGCTTTGTTACTTTCAGATTCAACACGAACTTTATTTGTTTTGTGTTTTAAATATGTGTGGAAGTTCGTCGGCGTTGGAAGCGGTGTTGATTTACTTTTATTCTATTGTTTGGTAAAAGGAAATGCGGAAGATAATGCGAAATGTTTGGCTAAATATTTGTTGTGGAAACGTGTAAAATGAATACAGACATTTCCATTATGGTGCGGTAGAATGGCGAACAATAAATTTAGTTAGCAAACAATCAATTTACACGAACTGATTTCAGCAATGCAAGCGAAGGCAATAGATTTTCGAATTGATTCACAATCAGAGAGCTCGGCGCAGACAAACGCCAAATTTAAATGCATCTAGAGAGAATCTCTAAATCTCCATAAAGTGCTTTTATACAACTTGCTTGCATCACAAGTTTATTATTCGTTTTATTTCAGAAAATCCCATTATCGATTTTAATAAAATCTTACATGACAAAATTACTTAACTTCCGAACAATCTCGTTTCAAACATGTTTCGTTAAAATTTTATTTATTATTTCATCTAAACTCAAACTTTTCACAGCAAACATTTTCTCCTGAAAAAAAGCTCTGAACTCCTCCAACGAATTTTAATACTTTTTAAAATACAATTAAAAAGAAATGCGGGTTTCCAATTAGTTTTAACTTGCTTTTCGTTTATATAATTTCCATTTTTACGGGAAACAAATTTGCAGGGAAACATTTTCTGCCAACCTAATTCGATAAACAAAAATTATTTTGAAATTTTGTGAAAAAATCCTGTGAAAATTTGTTATTATATAACCAATAATTATCAATATTGTCCATATAGACTTCGAATTTTCAAGAAATTTGTGATACTATCAGTAAGTAATGTATTACTTTTTGTATAGTCTTGTCCATTATGTCTTAAACTATCTACTCTATATAGTCTAAAGGACGAGTGTAATAAATCATGTTGAGCAATAAATCTCGACGCAACCTATCCCTATGACTTCCTAGGATTAGTGGCACTTAATGGAACAAATAAAGACTTGGCAGGGTGAACATTTTGGCAGGAAATAATTGTTGGCCGCAAATTTAAAGGGAAAGCTAACCTACGTTCATAGTGCAATAAATAGACATACACGAAAGATCGTTTCTTGAAGATCTTTTAAAATATAATTCACGGTTTCTGCATCGTTCAATGTCCAGAAACCGTGAATGATATTTTATATCGATTTTAATTCATTGTAACTTAATTTAGACTCAGTTTAAACGGAAACAAGTAAGTTGAAAGTTTAAAGAGTGTTATATTAAGGATTTATCCGTCGGCAGAAAAGAAAATAGTATATTGGATTTTCTAAAAAAAAATTCTTTAATTTTTTTTTAGTGTTTCGCATTATCTAAACTGAATGATATTTTTATTTTAATGGAAAATATCAAAAGAAACGAAAAAAAAAATCTGACGTGTGCACGCCATAATTCCAGACAAATAAACACGAGGGTAAAAGTAAAATGCCTATTTCCTACACATAAAAATTGATCAAACGCACACACGAGATATTGGAGATATTCTCCGAAGCTTTTTCTATTTATTTTCAAACTACCACAAGGAAAAACAAGTAAAAATCGGGGCCAGAATATTCAGTAGTTTTCTGCACGAAACAAGTATTTGAATAAAGAAATATTCGCTGCTTATGTATGCAGATATTTGTTTTAGAATCAAAATGCGTTCAGCAGCGGGATCAAAAGAAAATTTTCAAAGGGATTTTCTAAACAAATGTACAAATATTTTATGTTAGATGGAAGATTTGCCTAAACAATCCAAGCAGAAAATAACATATAAATTATAATCCCAATACAGCAGTAATTAATTAAACGAAACTGCAACCAATTTAACAAAATTAAATTAGGATTTAAACGAAACAATTAAGGTATTTATTAAATCTAGTTTTGATTGTATTGGGCATATAATCGTATATGTTCAACTTGCTTTCAGTATCCGGAAAGTTCACCAATAGAAAGCTCACCGATATCCGTCACCGGGCCGCATATAGTCGAATGGATAATTCCGACTCTACCATAGCCTAATATTGAATTATTACAAACAAAAAATTGACCCATAATTTTACGGACTCTGTATTAGTACTTTATCTACGACCACTATTGTAAATGCCCATTATTGTACAGTTCGTGGACTATGTAAATACATCATAACACACACGTATGTAAAAGTCCGCGATTAATGATAAGTTATGATTGATAACACACACGTGCGTTTGGTTGACGATTCGTTGATTGGTTCAGAGCTGCTCCTACGTGCTGATACGTTCAGCGCCCCTCGTGCTACAATTCAAACTAACCGAAATTGGCATTGCGTACATTGGGTGGCCTATATCTATGAGCACTTTTATTCCAGTTTAACCCAAATAAGTACTAAATAATGAGTACTAATAATTAAAATTTACTAAAAAATTATTTACTAAATAAGTACTAATAATTAAACTTCGCAACTCATGCACAAAAGCCTTTCACAGACGTGTGTCATACATTATTTTATCTACGAAGCATGTTAAAATACTGTTGAATCTACAACAAAAATAATTGTTTCTTACCGATAATATTGTAAAAATTGTAATTTTGACCGACAACATTCTTCAAATCACTGACACAATAAATGTTCGGTACAGTTAGAACGTTCAGCGCCTCCCTGGAATAAATTGCTAACTAATATAAACGCACAGTAACGGGAACACTATTTGGTCGTTGTCGGTGAGTATCGAAAGATTTTTCCTTATAGGCCCTCCACCTCCACTGACCTTGACCTCGACACTTTTTCGACATGGTTTCGATTTCCGGCTTCGACTTACATTTTACCGGCCTGCGATTTTTGATTTTACGGCGCACAGTGCAGGAACCGGAAATGGGACGCCCGGATGTGGGGAACATGAAATGCGAAACCGGAACCAGTAAACCGAAAAAGGAAGTCGAAACCAGAACTCACACCCAGCGTAGGGTTACATAGACCTCACACGTCAGACTACATAGACCTCACACCCAGCGTGGCGTTACATACACCTCTCATCCAGCATGGGGTTACATAGACCTCGCACGTGGGGCCACATATACCTCACACTCTCATCTGTGAAAAACGGGGAAACGGGGAAAAAAAGTGGGAAATCAGAGACTAAAGTCAAAACCGGAATCGGAAGTCGAAACTTGAATCAGAAGTCGAAACCGGAAGTCGGAACCGAAAGTGTCAATGTCATTGGAGGTGGAGGGCCTAGAAGGAATAATTTTTTTCCTACTTCCATGTTATCTAGGTTAACCTCAATCTAGATTAGATTACGGTTAGATTATGTTATATTAGAGCCAGATAAATCCAGGCTGAGAGGCCGAGATTTCTTTATTCAAAATATTTTTGTTTAGTGACGCGATTTGTTGCCATAGTAACAACAAACTGAAATCGTTTAATAATGAAACTCCATTTAATTTACATTGGAATTTAACTCACGATTTGAATACTTTTACAAACGATTATAATAATGGCATCCTTCACATATGATAATAAATTTATTAATGTGTTCATTTTGGTGTGTGATTAGATAAAATATTTTTATTGTAATTAGATATCGCGACGGAGTTATTTAAAGCAAATATGAATGCTATTGGTTTGGAAAATTTAGAAGAAGTAGATACTATAACCGGCAATTTGGAAGCAGCAATGGCCAGGAGGATAGTCACGGAACCAACAGTGAGTAGTGCATAGACAGACCAAGTATCTTCCAAGCAGAGGTACACGCAATCGATAGATGTGCACAGTTTAACTTCGACAGGAATTACGCAAAAAACGAATTGCAATCCTGTCAAACAGCCAAGCAGCCATCAAGGCCATCAGCTCATACACCATCAGATCCAAACTGGTATAGGACTGTGTGGGAAATCTAAACAAGCTTGGCAAAAAGTAACGCTATACTGGGTAACTATAAAAATAAAGTAACGCTATACTGGGTACCAGGACACACTGGTATAGACGGAAACGAAGAAGCCGATCACCTAGCAAGCAAGGGATCCAGTAGTCCTTTTATAGGACCAGAACCCTTTCGCGGCATCAGTGTGAACACCATCCACAAATGTTTAGATAAAGAAACAAGTGAACAATGGATGAAGACCTGGTAAGAACTTCCAGGGCTAAGGCAGTCCAATTTGATGCTGGGATCTTTTAACCAGAAAGAACAATGCTTGCCTGAAATTAAGCAGGAACAAGCTTAGAATTCTGATAGGAGTCCCGACGTGACACTGCAGACTTAGGAAACATATCAAGGTGCTAGGCCTAGAGCAGGATGACGGATGCAGATTCTGTGGTTCAGCAGAGAAAACCCCATACATCTGCTCAAAGACTGCGGAGCACTACTCCGCAAGAGACATGTACCTCGGGGCTCACTGCTCGAACACAAAGGAGCTGCAGGCCTTGAATCCCACCCAGATCCTGAAATTCCTAAAGGAATTAGGATTAGAGGAGGCGCTATAAATAGGTAAGTACACCAACGCTTGGAGGAGGAGGATAGGGTACAATAGATCTATAAAGGTCGCAGTACAAATCGTCACCACCACATCTACAATCTACAATGGCCAGACGAGAAATTCATAAAGGAGAAACTAAAGTATATAGGGGTATCGGGAAGATGAGAGGGTACCGGTGACAAAGAGCAGTGATTAGCTACGAGAGAGGATCTATGAAACCTTGAGAGAAGAAAGAAAGAAATATGGGAGAAAAAAGAAGCGTCAACGAGTGCTGGAGATTAAGACAGAAACGCACCTCTGGAAATATTTAAAGGAGAAGAGCGATGATGAAGAGAGGAGTAGATTGCATAGCGATGGGAAACTGGATAAGGCACTGTGTGGTTCTACTAGAGAGATTGGCGATAATGGCAGATGGAAAAGGGAACAGGTATCTGAGGAAATAGGAGAAGAAATTATGACCGAGGAAGTATATCAAGTAATTGCAGCCTTAAAGCAAAAAAATCGACAGGACAGACGGAGTGGGGAATGAAGCGTGGAAGAGAGTGCCAGATAAATGTATTGACAAGCTTACGGAGGAGTTCAGTAAGATATGGAAAGGCATAAAAAGCATAAGTACAGAGAGCTATAAAGAAGGAACAATACTGCCAATACAGAAACATGAGGACAGGGGAAAGATGGTGAATTACAGAAGGATCATGCTAATGAACTCTTCGTACAAAATTTTCGCTAAAATCGTTGAAGGGCGGCTGAGAAAAGAGACGGACGAAAATAGTTAATACTAGATGTCCAAGCAGGTTCTAGAACGGGAAGAGGCGCAGTTGAACATATCATAATTGATTGATTTATAATTGATTGATCAGGAAATTAGAACTGGGGACCTGTTTGCGCTTTTTATCGATCTGACAGCAGCATATGATTCCATAGACAGACGGAAATGGAATAATTCTTCGGTAATTTCAGAAATTTCGTCAACACCTCTAACGAAGATGAGAAGTTAAGCGCTATCTCTTGCATTTGTACTTTCATCGATAGCGAGAGAATAAAAGCAGAAACAGTATGCGGAATCAGGGTGAATGAGTATGTAACAATAAAAACGGCCTGAGGCAGGGTTCTCCACTGAGCCCCGCACTTTTCAATGAATGTGGCCGATTTAGAAAGAGTTTTGGCGGACGAGCAAGCGGGATGTGTGCTGGTAGGGAAAAGAAAGATATGAGAGTAGATAGAGTATATGAGGGTAGAAAGATAGATAGAGTTTAGCATACGCCGATGACGTAGTGGTATTTGCCAAGAGTGCAGGTGATTTCAGAGCAGTGATTGAGGGGGTTAGAGGGAATTTTAAAATGAGATATTTTAGCGCGATTGTTGAAAAGACTAAATGGAAGCGATTCAAAAGAGGTGGTAATTTCAAGAAAGAGCGGATTGAATGGAAAGGGTTGATTGAAGTTCAAGTATCTGCGGTATGTATTTGGAAAGGGGGTGCAGCAACAGAGAATATGTGGAGTGCGTTTCGAAGAAAGTGTGGGTGGAGGCTAGTCGAATCTGGAGCGGTTGGAGGAACATCTTGGAAAGAAACTTCAAAGCGGCTAACACCGTCTTAGAAGGAATTTAGAAGGTATGCATGAGAAGCATTTTAATGTAAGGCTCAGAAGTCTGGGGAACAGGAGAACGGGATAGAGTCCACGTTTCTCAGAAAGCGTGGGTTGCGGCGAGGCGAATCTGGAACGGGTGGAGGAATAATTTCGAAGGAAACTTCAGAGTGGCTGAGACGGTGTGGAAGGTTTGTGTGAGAAGCATTTTAATGTATGGCTCAGAAGCCTGGGAGACGACAGAGGAGGACAAGATAGAGAGAGTCCAGTTAAAATTTTTCAAAAAAATTCTGAGGCTTGACAGGTCGACACTGGGTTAAATCGTCCTCCAGGAGGCGAATGCGAGCAAGGTGGCTGTATTGGCGGCGAGAAAGATAATACGATTTGAATTCAAGGTGAGCAATATGGGAGACGAAAGGTTAATAAAAGGTGCAGGAACAAGAAGAATTTATATGAAAGAGGTGGTTTATCTAGCGGTGGACTAGAAAAGCTAAAGCAGGAACGGGGGGCTGTAGGCTAAAAGTTTGGTGGAACGTTTGCAAGAAGTTGATCTAAAGGAGTGGCATATTACTGGTTATGTAATAAGGAAGGAGATACTGGATAAATGAGGAGCATAGAAAGTGCAATGTTGAATGGAGTTGAATGGTGAATGGAATGAAAGAGAGAGGATGGAAGAGAAGAAGTGGAAGGAATGTATGGATGAAAGGAGAAAGGGTTTGAGTTGTTGATACGGGTAAAAAGATGGATAGTGCAAACAGGAAACAAAGTAAGGAGATAATAAAAGTCATTCGAGTGTATTTCTACTCGTGTTAATCTTATTGTGCCTATATTTTACCAGTCTAGATCAGTGGTGCACTACTCAAACTGAGATGGCCACAATACTTAACGGAAAGAAGCCGCGTGCAGTAAAAAAGAGGATAAGTGGGAAAACGCTTCCAGGAAAAAAACACAAAATATACCTATAATATTTTGTTCATTATGAAATGAATTTAAAAACATTACATCGTTTCTTGTCCACAAGTTTGTCGCATTCAGGAGATATATTTGAAGTTGCTGTTAGATATCTAAGATATCTTCCAAATGGTTGTCACTCATGTACGACCGTTGCTTGTTTTTAATGTTCATAATTGAGAATGTCTATTCGCATATACACGTATAAGTTCTTCCATATATTCGGTAAGATTCTTGTACTTTTTACGGTCCTTTATGTGCTTATTTAGACAAACTACCGAACACTGCAATTCAATAACCTCCAACTGTAAACAAATTGGAAGCTCTTCTGGATTTACAGAAAAAGGATCCTCAATTAATTTTAACTGCGTGTTTTCTTCTTTAGGCACAGCAAATCTTCACTCAAATTCTTCAATCAAAAGATTAATTTGCTTTGTATTTTTTTTCCCAAACATAATGTGCTTGTTACGAGGAATATATTGTCCACATGCAGAGAAGTGATCCATTTCCCCTTTCTTGAACTGAGTTTTGATAAATTTCATTTTTATTTCACTGCAGCAAACATTTTAAACACAGGCTGATTTTTTCCCTGAAGGTGAAGGTTAAGGCGATTTAAATGCGCTATTATATCACATGAGAAGAAGAAGCCATTCCAGGACTCATAAGATCAGGGAATTTCTTTGCTTCGTTTTCAAGGAATATTGATATTCCTTGCTTCAGAGCAATGAAACGCTGAAACACTTTTCCTCGACTTAACTATATCATGGTATAATATTCTTCTGCATAGTATAATAAGTCTCCGAAGTCCGTATCAACCTCTTCAAGAAAAGCTCGGAAGGTCCTATGTTTGAGTGCTATGGATCGGAAATAGTTTACTATTTCAACCACAATCAATATTACTTGTTACATTGCATAACATGTTAGTAATATTACATTACCTAATATGCATGAAATTTAAATTTGATTCAAATATTTTTTTCTCGAATCTTTATTGACCGGACATTTGAACTATTTATTTATTTTTGTAATTAAAATCTTTTTAAATACTTATAATAAATAAATAAGAGTGCAAATTAAGCGAGGGAAAATCAAATTTATAAAACGCAGCACCATTGGAAAAAACGAAAGTGACGTAACATACTATGTAAACAAGTGCGTATTGTACACTTGTATTTCATTACAGTTAAAAATGAGAACAGCTGTAGTAAACAAAGAACAATGAATAGTAGTAATTCACGTCATCAACAGACCGCGCGAAAAAGGCGGCGTTTAAACAGCTCAAAATTTTTCTCTATTGGAGATATCTTTTTAAACTTAATTGTAGCATTTTTAAGCAGTATTTATATTTTTACTATGTTATAACGGTGTAAACAGTGAATTAAAAATATAAAAAAACAAATGCATATTCCCTATTGTAACACTTTGCTACACAAATGTATAATACAGTGATATTTTGTTGTTTTTGCTCAATAGAATTTTTTTAAAACACAACTGCAATGTTATTAATTCTGGTCATGTTCTGAGCATCGTCATTACAAACAGCCACTAATTGAAACTTTGTAAAATTCCAATTTATCTTCCAAGCACTTTATCCCATCACTGTAAATATATTTTTTGGCCTGAATTGTAAAGCTAGCTTTCACATTGTGTATGCGTCCAGAAACTAGATTTTAACACACAATGTTGCAAAGTACGGCTACGATGCAGTAAAGTGACCAGTAAATTTTAACCTTTCAGGGACACTTACAAAATAAATTAAGTATATGACAATAAAATCTAATGTAGAAAATGCTACTTTACACCATATTTTTCACAATAATGTAGAAAATAAGTGATTTTTTAAATTTTACTGTGCGTCTGACATTTGGAAAAATGACATATTATATACCTATTAAATTTGAATTAGTAAAAATGTCAAATTTTGTGAGTAACAAAATTAAAAAATTAAATAATTTTCAATATTGTAATTAATCTAAATCTATTTGTTTCTTAAATAATAATGTTGGCCAAAAAATCTTATACAAATTTCGTGCGGAAATGATTTTACAATGCTCCAGCAAGAGCTGTTGCATTGTAAAATCAAGCACTCTAATGTAAATAACTATTCAGGTTGTGCGACCTGACATTGAGCAGAATCCAGCAAGTTCTTTGGTAATTTCATTTTTTTTTGTCAACACTACTAATGAAGATGAGAAGTTGAGCGGTATCAGTGCTGTGTGTTTTTATTCATAGCGAGAGGATAAAAGCAGAATTTACGAGCGTTTTGTGTTAATTGACTTTGAAGGTTGATGGAAATATCAGTAAATCTTCTTTGCGTTGTCATTCGTGATAAAGTGATAATCTGAAATAATTTTAATCAAAATAATTTTCTCATGATACAATCGAGACACAGCAATCAACATCTTTACAAACTCGCTTTCAGTGAATGATTTCACAGCAGGTAATTTCCTTAGAAATCTGAAAGCTTATCTTGGTAGCCATCACATTTTAATTGCACCTTTTTTTAAATTGCTGCTCTTCACCAAGGCTTTTCAATAATTTCTCTGCATTATTTATTTTGCATTTGGATCAAACTTTGCGAAATCAAGATGTTTAGATTCAAGTGCCGTGGCAGATTGTATTCCTTCGGTAAGGCAATTCTTTCATGACATACAAGGCACAGAATTTTGTCCTTGAACATTGTAAAATATACTTTTTTGTCCACTCAGGATTGAAGACTCTGTGCCCTTTTCTATTTTTGTTTTCCTGTTTTCATTTTTTTTTTGTTGTTGTTAAAAGAGCAAGTATATAATACTGAACTAAAAGTACAGAATACATCTGGTACAGATGTCGCTAACAGCTGCTATTTGAAAGAAATGGTACATTTTTATTAAGTTGGTATATGGTACAAGACCCTGAAAGTTGTTACGCGTACCAAGAAATTGGTGCATCTAACCATGGTTGTTGGTAAAGGAAAACAGGTAGCGCAGAATATATAAACAACTCCAAAATCATGTTTAAGACTTCTTATTGACTGTGACGTCATTGGGACAGTTATGCGATAGAGTATTACACTGCTCCTAGTTTTGTTTACGTTTACATCTCGATGTTCGATCTCGTTTGTTGTCAGTTCAGTTTCAGGATTTCAGTGGACAGTTGGCAAAATGTTGTACAAATTTCAATTTTCCTAAGAGAAAGGGGGTTAGCAAGAGATTGACTCGTTACTTAAAAGAAAATATCTTCCAAGAGTAGTTACTTTATCCTTTCCTCGTCAAATACTTTTTTTAAGAGTTAAATATTTTAATAATAACTCATTTTACAAAAAAAAGAAAAGCTATAGAGAATTTACAAAAAGTTGTTGAATTAAAAAAAAACTATTTTGTAAATCTTTAATATTTGGAGAAAAATGTAAGATATGTAATAAAATGTGTAGCTTTTATTTACACATCCATCAGATACAGAAAGTTTTGCAAATTGTTCTTTATACAAGATTTTGGTAGAATTAATTGTGTCGGAGATAATCACCCAAAGATTTGAAAACCCACATTCCAACGAATAATTTACAGTTGCATGCAAAAGTGTCCGGCCAAAGATAATTTTATAATGAAGTAACGTTTAAAGAATGCAAAATGAAAACACAAATATATCATCGTAAAGTTCTTTTATTATGCAATCAAAACGTGTAATTGAAAAAATATATAAAACTATTCATAATTATTTATAACAAAAATAACAATTTTCTCTTTTTCGTAACTATCCGACCAAGCAGATATCATTCACATATCATTCAAATATACAAAGAGAAAAAATATGAAAACAGGTTATAAATGTAAGATTTTCATCAATACTTGGTAGCCATACCCTTTGAAGCTATCACAGTAGCAAATCGGTGAGGCATCGATTCAATAAGTTTGATGATTCTATCTTGAGAGATATTTTTCCACTCTTCTTGAACTTTTTCCCAAAAAGCAGCTTTATTGGCACAATTTTCAGTTCCTGCTATTAGTTTCAACTCTTGCCATAAATGTTCCATGGGATTCAAGTCCGGAGATTGACTCAGCTTCTCTAAAACTCGAATATTTTTCTTGCTAAAAACCTGCTGAAGGAGCTGTGATCTATGATTTGGATCATTATCTTGCTAAAAAATCCATCCTCGTGGCATGTTCTGACGAGCATAAGGCAGCATTTCTTCTAATATAATATTTCTATACATAGCACAGTTCATAATGCCTTCAATTTTAAAGATTGGACCGACGCCTTTCCAAGAGAATGCACCCCATAGCATAACGCTACCTCCACCGTGTTTCACGATTGGTGTTTGATATTGTGAATCATCTCTAGTACTTTTTGGTCGTCGAACGTACCTTCTCTCATCATTTCCAAACAAATTAATTTTAGTTTCGTCTGAAAACATCACTTTCTTCCAATCTTCAACAGTCCAGTTCTGGTATTTTTTGCGAATTCGAATCTGGCCTTCTTATTTTTTTTTACTGATGAGCGGTTTTTTTAACTCCAACACGTCCAAGAAGTCCCACATCTGTCAGTCTACGTGAAACAGTACTTTGGCTAATGTCAGCCAAATTTTCATCGCATTAACAGTGCATCGTTAACAGTCAATTTTCCAAGAGTCAAAATTTTAGCTATTTCACGTTAAACTTTTCCTTCATTGTGCAAATTGATAATTACTTTACGCATGTCTAAAGACGTGCGTTTCGGCAGCTTGACTTGGTGTTACTGATGGTACAATACAAAAGGAACGGAGCTCTTAATGTTTACATACCATCGCGACTCCTAACGTAAACAAAGTGAAGCCAATTATATCTTCTTGGAATTTGGCCGGACATTTATGAAAAGGCGAAAATTGTTATTTTTCAAATGAGATGTTATGGTCCGACCCAAATTTATAATAGAATTGAAAATAGGAGTTTATCACTACGATATCTTTAAATCTGCCAGTAGCTGGAATTACACGGAAATCTTCTGTTACTTTGGTGTGCCAAAGAGTAACAGAAGATTTCCGTGTAATTCCAGCTACAGATTTGAAGATATTGTAGTGATAAACTCCCATTTTCAATTGTTATTTTTGTTATAAATAATTATGAAGAGTTATATAATTTTTCAATTACACGTTTTGCTTGCATAATAAAAGAACTTTACGATGATATATTTGTTTCCATTTTGCATCCTATAAACGTTACTTCATCACAAAATTATCTTTGGCCGGACACTTTTGCAAGCAACTGTAGCTTGTTTTGGGACTTTTAGAAAAGATATTTTAATTATGCAAAATGGCATTATATGGCCGATAGAACGAATAAAACCTCACATTTTTTTTGGTACACATTTTTTTGATAGGATTTATGGTTTAGGACAGAGGTTCTCAAACTGGGTGCCCGCGAGCGTATGTAAATTAAAAGAAATGTTCAAAGAAAATTATACGAGGAGTTAAACGTGTCTCGGTCTTTTAAACGGAAAAGTGATGAACTTACTAAAGCTTCTGAAGCGACTGATTCCATGACAACCAGCATCGTCGGAGGAGACGAAATATCGCAGCAGACACCTGCGAGTCTAAATCATTCAAGTTCGTTTGCCTCATAAGTTTGCCTAATAATAAAAATAAGGAAATATGATCCTAGCTACTTCAAATTGTCTGGCTTTGCTGGGAACGAACAACTACCTGAAGGCCAATGCGTTATCTCTCTTAAAATTGTTGCTAACAACTGCTTGGTTCCATCCAAATTAAAAAGACATCTGGAATGCAATCAATCTGATTTAGTACATAAAGGTGAAGAAATATTCAAACGCCGCGCTTTATCTCTTCAGGCAGCGTCATCCATGGTGGAGAAAATAAAAAAAAAATGGAAATGCAAATGAAGCTTCATTTATTGCCAGTACACATATAGCAAAATCTGGAAAGCCCCATACTATTGCCGAGAAACAGATTAAACCTTGCGTCAATGATGTTGTAAGTTGCATTTTAGGTCCAGACATAGTCCAGAAAGTACGGCCAAGAACATTGATACTGTGCAGCTGTCAAATAGCACTACAAGCAAGCGAATTTTCACAATTTCAGAGTCTGGGGAGAACGAGCTTATAAGAAGGTTGAAAATTTGTTTTTTTTAGTTTACAGCTTGATGAAAGTACGGACATTGCTAGTTTTTCTTGTGTTTTTGAGGTATTCATTCAAAATGCAAATAGAAGAAGAACTTTTGGTGAGTGAATTGCTTCAAATTTACACCACTGGCGAGGAAATTTTCACAGTAATCGACAAATATATACAGAAAGATGTTTTGATATGGAGCAAGTGTGTTGACATTTGCAGCGATAGAGCGGCTGCAATGGTTGGAAAAGTAAAGGGAGCCGTTTCTAGAATGAAACAAGTGGTAGCCAATGCTATCAGCGGCCACTGTGTCATCCATCAACATTCTCCGGCAACTAGAAGGATGCCGCAAGATTTAAAAGTCGTATTGGATGGTCTTATGAATAATTAATCATGGTAAAGGGTCGCCCGCTTCAAGCATGTCTTTTAAAACTTATCGCCGAAGATAATCTGGGTATGGATCACTTCCACCTTCAGTTACATTTACAGAAGAGCCTTTATCCAACAATTTATGTCGATTTCTTGTTAAATTGGGAGACCCTTTCGACAACTTCGAAAAACTAAATGAAACCGCCACTTTTCTTAATGTTGCATTCTCAACATACGCTTACATTAAAAACATTGAAGCAAACACTCTGTATCAAGTAATTTGAGGATAAAATTAAATAATCTTCCAATAAACTTGTAGGAAATAATAAAAAAATCTTCCAAACAATTATGAATAAAATTGTTTGGAAGATTTTTTTATTATTTCCTACAAGTTTGACAAGTTCCTATATCATCCATTAAAGACAATTGAGAATTAATTTTTTGTTGTTTTTCTTTATTTTCCTAAGTTTTCAAACCGTGTCTATGTTTTCAAACCGTTTCAAATGTTTTTTTTTTATTTTCCTAAGTTTTTTAAGTGCATCGACAAAAAAAGTTTGAGAACCACTGGTTTAGGGGATCAACATCGTTAAAGATCGCTACTCGCATTTCGACCAAGGAGTTTTCTTGTTTGATGACTTTAGGAAAAGGTATTTTAATTTTTTAAATTGGTACTAGTATAGTACGCTTAAAATCTCACTTTTTTAAAACACACATTTTTTCGATAGGATTAATAGTTTAGGACAGCGTTTCTCAACCTTTTTTGGCCCACGGACCAGTAAAATTTAAAAAAAAGATTCGCGGACCAGTGATATTTCTTTGACAAAATATTACTAGGTATTAAAGAACTACTACATAAAGGTGAATTAAAGTCATTTAACACAAAATATCGCGAAATAACACGTAGCATGAGTAACTTTGATGAAATTTATGACAGTATGTGTGCCAAAATTAAAACCAAATGTAGCGAGTTTCAGGAGAAAGATTCGGATTGGTCACTAAGGGAGATTTCCCATTTAGAAATGAATATCAATAAATATAAACCAATACGTGGGTCGTCATTTATTGAACTGCCAAAAGAGATTAGGGATCGGAAAGCTTGTATCAATGTTCAGAATGTAGACGAATCTTGTTTTTTATGGAGCATTGTATCCGCATTACACCCCATGAATGTGAGTTCTGATCGCCCGGCATCATATCCCTACTTTTCTTCAATTTTAAAATATGACAGATTAGAGTTTCCGCTTAGAATCAAAGACATTCCTAAATTTGAACAGATGAATAATATTAGTATTAACGTTTATAGCTTGGAGTTTAATATTAAATCTAAACAACATGACGTAGTAGGACCGATTTACCATACTAATGCGACTAGGGAAAGACATGTAAATTTATTATATTTGTAAGAAGGGGTTAAATATGTCATTATGTTTATTTTAAAAATATTTCACGGCTTGTAAGAAGTCAAATCTCGGAAGATTGTAGAAAAAAGTATTTATGTGACGGCTGTTTAACCTTTTTTTCAAATGAATTCGCGTTTAATCAACATAAATTGAATGACTGCAGCAAAATTTACACTATTATGCCGACGGAAAACCTTATAAAACATAAGAGAGGTGATATGATGCCGGGGAATATATTAAAATTTCAAAATTTCGATAGAAAAATGCGTATACCCTTTGTTGTATACGCAGATTTTGAATCAATTTTAAAACCTGTTGATACATGCTCACCGAACCCTGACAATAGCTATACTAATCAGACACATATCCATGTACCATACAGTTTCGCCTATTATATAAAATGTTCATTCGATGACTCATTGAGTCAATTTTTCACTTATTCCGGGGAAGATTGCCCGAGATTGTTTTGTCAGAACCTCTATGCATATGTTAAGGAATTATACAGGGAACATTTAAGCGTTATACTTCCGATGATTAAATTAACTGGAGATGAGCAAAATTCCTACGATACGGCCACTTCTTGTCACATATGTAATTAATTATTACAAGTAACAGAAAAAGTCGCCGATCACGATCATTTAACGGGTAAATTTCGGGGAGCCGCCCACTCAAATTGTAATTTGAATTATAAAATACCTAAAATGATCCCGGTATTTTTCCATAACATGTCGAATTATGATGTTCATTTATTTATTAAAGAATTTGGATCTGACGAGGAAAAAATTGATATCATCCCCCAAAATAAGGAAAAATATATATCCATTACCAAAAATCTACCTGTTGGTAGAACTACTACAAGTTAATTGTAACATTTTTATTATCATTTACTTACAATAATATTTAAATGTAAAGATATGTAATTATTTTTCTTTTTTTTTCTTCAGTGCCGTACTAATCATAAATTACATACAAATAAAATTAGTTTAAGATATTTGTATTTCGTAATTTTATAAATTAAAATTTAGTTTTTATAAGTAAATTTTTTTCGCGGATAGAAAAAATTGTCTGCGGACCAGTAAAATTTCTCCGCGGACCACTGGTGGTCCGCCGGACCAGCGGTTGAGAATAGCTGGTTCAGGAGATAATAAGGCTTTAGTACTTTCTTCCTATGTTTTTCAAAAGAAGCTTGCCTCTTTTGGGGGGAGGGGATTTAAACTTTTTTGGCGAAAATGTAAACAAAGGCTTTTTAGGCAACCTGTTCTCCTTAACAAACCTTGACGTCTAACATCCCGGCGGTAGACACTGTAGACAGCCGGAATGTTAGCGCACTCGTGTGTTTACGTTAGTGGCTGGCCTCGTGTCGATCGACGAACTTCACAGAACGAACTGAACGAGTTTGCAGAACCTACAAAAATGGCTTCGCGGGCCGCCGTCTTAGTGTTGATATGACGCCGTATGTTGTCAGGCCTGGTCTAGATTGATCCTGTCTGTCTGCCAAGTATAGTCTGTTTAGTCTTATCTCTCTAGTTATATCTTAGGAGTTATCCTCCTTGTCCAATATTGTAAGCCTAATCGATATTGAGTATGCTCGTGTGTAGACAGGCACGACTGGACTAGAGTCTCAAAACTTGTCTACCTTGCCCTGTAATTATTTGGATATTTGTTATTATTTGGATTTGGTTATTTATTATACTTGACCGTCATTACAAATCTATCTACTTTTGTATGTTATCGTATATCGTACGTTTGTATGGTATTGTAATGAATCGTTTGATCGTCCTATTGTTTTCTGTTATCTGTTATCCCAGTCTTGTCCGTTTAGTTTTTCGGTCTAGTCCTGTATTTCTAGTTTTGAGTGTCTAGTCTTATTTAACCATTCTGGTCTGCCCAATCACTAGGCAGACAAGAATAGTTCCAAGAAATTTCCCCCCAAAAAAAAAAACAATATCCTGATCAAATACACATACATACATTTTTCTTGGGGGAAAATTAAAGGGTTATATAGAATCCAAAAACATTCTTAATGTAATTCAATGTCAGTCGTGGTGTTTGCCAGTGAAATAGTTGTTTATAAGAAAGTTTTTTATAGAAAGATTAGTTATGCTAATGATGTCAACTTTGTTGACGATATGTATACAATGATTTCCTAGAAATTATAATCTTTGAAGAAAAGATACAACTTTTACTATTTAATAATATCAAAATCTTCAAACTCAACAATATGTACATAATTATCTGTTTAACTTTTTCAACCTCGAATTCTCATCCCGCCAATTTAGTCTTTTCAGCAAAGAAACAGCAAAACATGTCTTGTGCGTATAGTTTGATCTATCTAGTTTTATCTGTCCAGTATCATATGCCTAATCTTGAATATCAAATAGTATTTTTGAAATCCAATCTTTCTTGTCTGTCTAATCTTGTCTGACTACTTTATATAAAGCAGATAATATTACGTAGACTATAATAAACTAGAGTGAATAGTTTGGTAAAGTTAATGTATATCATCGCTCGTCTTTTATGTATTCAAACGTTTTAGTTTTGTGACGCAATTTTAGATTATACACGGAGATAAATAAACGTGTGTGTTTATATAAGTAGGAATAAAATTAGCATAGAAATCTAGTTTTAATAATTGAGTAGGTTTCGCAAGTGGATGGGATGAAATTTAAATGGGATTTGAGGCGAGTGATAGTCGCGGAGGCAACACGACGATTTAAAAAATTGGAATAGAGGAAGAAAACAGATGGGGAATCGTTTAAGAAGAAACAGTTCCGTCTGCAATTGTGCTGGTTCTTGTTCTGCCCGGGTATTAATTAGACGTGACGGGAATGCTTTATCGCCATTTTGTGAACGGGTGTCAGCTTAATAAACGAACGGTATTTGCCGAGTCAACAGTACACACTCGTCTTTAATTTATGCACTCGAAAAGTTTTCGAGTGCATCAGGAAAACTGCTCTTCAAAATTAATATACTACATTATAGAGTTTTCCTATAAGATTTATCGCATGAAATCTCTGTAGGGCGATAGTGTATATAGTATGAAAGCATGCAAGTTTTGCATTAAGACAATGTTTTGTGATTTTGTCAGACTGGAGGTTTGGAATTAGATTTAATGAAGTCACAGTACAGTTTTTCAAGAAATAATGTTGTTACAAAAGCGATCTATATGCATTTATCAAAAACTTTTTAATTAAAAGAATCAATATCGTTGCATACATATTTTGTCATTATTGCATTTATGAGATAGTTTCAGAGTTCTGTTGGCGAAACGAACTTAGAAATGAATAAAAATAAAATTACGAGACAGAAATATACTCAAGATTTACTGATTTATTTAATATTTTTATCTACGACCACTATTGTAAATGCCCATTATTTCGTGAACTATGTAAATACATCATAACACACACGTATGTAACAGTCCGTGATTAATGTTAAGTTATGATTGATAACGTGCGTGCGTACGTGCGTTTGGTTTATGATTCGTTGATTGGCTGAGAACTGCTACTCCGTGCATAATTCAAACTAACGGAAATTGATATTGCATACATTGGGTCGCCTATATATTTGAGCACTCTTATTCCACTTTAACCCAAATAAGTACTAAATAATAAGGTATGTAACCATTATGAATGTATTTCTTTTCATTTCTATTAAGTTAAATAATGTCCAGTAATGGTTATATATGAAAATACAACTGTTTATTATAATGTTAAATAATTTACCTAATGAGAAATACACATGTGGGGTTAGTTGGATCCTCCATCGGGCGCCTCCCCAGGTGGCGGATAGGGCAATGCCTCCCAGATATGGGTGGTACCGACGAAATAGTCGGGGCGGACCAAAATCCAACGCCAAACCGGCGAAAGGTAGCAGTTTCATAAAAATCAGAGTCTTGGCACGAGAAGAATGACTTCGTAGTGGCAGAAAATGAAAACTGGAGAGCGGGGCTATAATAGCAGAATGGTCTCCACACTGCGGTACCAAAAAGATACGGAACTCTTATTGTACTATTTTGTTCCAAATTATCTTCATGGCTGACAAAAACAGACAAAAGGCCCTCAGTCCGGGGCACCCCTTCAATGGGGAGAGGGTACTAAGAATCCCCTCATCTACACAAAATGACAATCATGACAAGATTAAATTGTACAACAAAATAGTACGCATTGCAACATGGAACGTACGCAACTTATACATGGCAGGGAAACTTGCAAACGTTGAAACAGAGATGAGTAGACTCAACATAGATATCCTGGGTCTCAGTGAGGTCAGATGGCCTGGAACGGGCAAAATAAAAACTAGCGACGGATATATTTACTATTCTGGAAGGACTGATAATAACCATAGATATGGTACTGCGATTCTTGTCACCGACAAAATCTAGAAAGCTGTCCTGGACTATGTACCTATTAGTGACCGGGTCATGTTATTAACCTATTTTTGCCCAAACTGCTACAGTCCATATAGGGTTACAATAAATACCGTTGTACCTGCTTGTGTACAGTGGTCAAAATGGGTTAAAACTTTAAACGTCGCACCGCATAATGAACGTTCTACAAGTATATGCACCCACCAATGACAAATCAGAGGCAGAAATAGAAGAATTTTATAGGGTTACAATAAATACCGTTGTACCTGCTTGTGTACAGTGGTCAAAAATGGGTTAAAACTTCAAACGTCGCACCGCATAATGAACGTTCTACAAGTATTTGCACCCACCAATGACAAATCAGAGGCAGAAATAGAAGAATTTTATACTGAAATACAAAGTAGATGAACTAATGAAACTGACTAGGAAGGGTGAGATCATAATTGTTATGGGAGATTTAATTGCCAAAATTGGCACAGGCGCGGAAGGCGAGTCTGTTGGAGCATATGGTCTCGGCGAGAGAAATTCTGGAGGTGATAGGCTTGTACAGTTCTGTAATGAAAATAATCTCTTCGTATCCAACTATCTTCTTCAACCAACATCCTAGACGATTGTATACATGGTTCTCGCCTACAGACAATCAAAATAGAATAGTAAGGAATCAAGTAGACCATATAATGATGCGTCTCGAAATAAAAATGTATGCAAAATCGGTAAAAACCTATCCCGGAGCAGATGTTAACAGCGACCATAATCCGGTAATCATGGATTTCGGATTGAAACGTTTCAAGAAAGTGAAACGCGAAACCACAAATAAACAAGTAGATATAAAAAAACTGAACTACTCGGAAATTCGTGAAGAAATAGGGCTGAAACTGGAAAAAGATCTGAAGGAGAAAGACTCAAGAATGCAACTGGACACAGAAACCATATGGGGGCAGATGAAAGACGCAATAATGCAGACTCAAAAACAGGAGATCGGTTTTAAGGAAAATATTAAGAAGAAGGAATGGATGACGGATGAAATCTTAGAATTTATGACACAGAAAAGGGTGGCCAAATCGATACCGTTAAAATATAAAGAACTCAATAAAGCTGTAAGGAAGTAGTGCATAGAGGCAAAGGAAAAATAGCTGGCCAAGAAATGTACAGAGATCGAGGAACTACAACGAGGAACTTAAACATGACTCGTTTAATGTACATACGGAAGTTAGGGAGGTAGTTTAAGTCGGAAGAAAACTCCAAATAGGAGCTCTCAGAGAAACTAATAACTAAATCATAACTAGTGTCGAAAAAAAACTAAAAAGATGGAAGAGCTACGTGGAAGAGCTTTTTGATGATGAAAGGCATGAGATTCCCAGGGTAGGAATTGAACATGGAGAAGATGGACCAGCTGCTACAAAGAGTAAAGTCATCCACGCGTTAAAGACTCAGAAAAACAGAAAGGCTACGGGAGCAGATAAGGTACATATGGAAGTACTTCAAACCATTGCTAGCCAAGAAGGCAAAGGTCTGGATCTATGCTAGAACTATTCAATACCATATACAGAACGGGAAAGATCCCTCCCAGCTGGCTCAAGTCTACCTTTGTAACAATTCCGAAGAAAACAAACGCATAACAATGCGACGACTATCGCATGATTAGCCTAATGCCACATATCCTTAAAGTTTTTCTGAGAATAATCCACCCTCGAATATACAAGGAATGCAAAGAACAAATAAGCGACACTCAATTTGGATTCCAGAATGGACTAGGCACTCGAGAAGCCCTCTTTTCCTTAAATGTTTTAGCACAGAGGTGCAGAGATATGAACATAATTGTCTACGCTTGCTTTATTGATTATCGAAAGGCATTCGACCCTGTCAAGCATCCAAATATGGTGGAAATATTATCCGTAACCGGGATTGACAAAAGAGGTATTACATTGATAACGAATGTCTACTGGAACCAGATTGCAGAAACAAGAATAGACGGAGGAACGTCTGACATTGTGTCAATCCGAACAGTCGTACGGCAGGGCTGTATATTGTCACCACTCCTATTCAACATTTATTCTGAAGCAATTTTCATAGAAGCTTTAGCGGAAGACATGGGAGGTATCAAAATAAATGGAGTTAGTATCACCAATATCTGATACGCAGACGACACCGTAGTCCTTGCCGATAACATATCAGACTTACAAAATATGATGAATAGAATAACTGAATATAGTGAGCATCATGGATTGGACATAAATATATCAAAGACCAAACTGCTGGTCTTCTCCAAGAGACCCACTGCCGAAACAATTTTGATTAACGACAATCAGATTGAACAAGTCTCGTGTTTCAAGTATCTGGGTACCATAGTCAACTCGTGGTGCGATCCGAAACGAGAGATCCGTTCCAGAATCGAACAAGCCAGGAAAACATTCATAAACATGAGAAGATTTTTTACTAGTCCTGAACTGGGTTTGGAGCTGAGGGTTCGCATTATTAAATGTTATGTCTCCAGTGTGTTGCTGTTCGGATGTGAATGTTGGACCCTGGACCCTGGAACTGATAAGAAAATTGAGGCGTTTGAAATGTACTTATATCGCCGTATCTCATGAAGAAGTGCTTAGACGAATGAAGGAGCCGAAAGAACTAGTGGCCCTCATTAAAGAAAGAAAAACAACATACATAGGCCACATTATGAGAGGCAATAAGTATGAACTGCTGAGACTAATAATTGAAGGAAAGATTCAAGGGAAAAGATCAGTTGGTAGACGTCAGAACTCCTGGTTGAAAGACCTCAGAAGATGGTTTGGGTGCACTTCCATTGAAATCTTTCGAACTGCTGTGACCAGAACAATGTTAGCTATGTGGATCGCCAACCTTCGAAAGGTGAGGGCATCATAAGAAGAAGAATAAGAAATAAATATGTTACATATTTTTCTTATTAAACAGAAAGAAATTAGTGTGGTCGTAGATGAATTATAGTACATAACTCGAGTTGTAAGTCAATTACGTAATATGTAATATGCTTCTTACAACTCTCGTTACGTAACATAATATTATATAACATATTTAGTCCCTATTTATATCAACAAATGTATGAGCTGTTTTCAAGACATTGCAAGTGACTACTAGTAGTTAAGCATTGCACCAAGGAAAAATATGTTTGTAGTTATAAATAAATTGAATTAATTGAAGCGATGGGATTGTGGCATAACTCCTCAAGAACCTAGGTCCAAATTCACTCAAGGAACTTATAGAAATTATACAGGAAATCTGGAAAAAAGAAAAACTCCCAAAAGACTGGAAATGTGCTCTGATTCACGCACTCCACAAAAAAGAGACAAAACAGATGTAAATAACTACAGGGGAACCTCCCTCCTTGAAGTCGGCTACAAAATTTTCTCTACATACCTGTTTAAAAGAGTACAAGAACAACTCGAGCATAAGATTGGCGAATATTAAGGCGGATTGCGGCCTCACAGATCGTGCACGGAAGACATTTTCAACCTGACAACCGTTCTAAAATTCAGGGCCTTCAGAAACCTCCCAATCATCTGTGCCTTCGTAGATTCCAAGAAGGCTTATGATTCAATTGATCGACAATCACTGTTCAGCATCCTGAAAGAACAAGGAGAAGACACCAAAACACTAAAATTGACCATACAGACCCTCGCTGATACGAAAACAAGAGTAAAATTCATGGGAGAAATCTCAGAAGAATTCCTGATGGAAACTAGTGTCCGGCAAGGAGATGGACTATCACCTATACTCTTAAACCTTGTCCTAGATAAGGTGATGAAGGAATGGGAAAAAGAACTGATAGCACAAAATAGCTGGAACCCAATAAACATTTGGACACAGAAAAACAAGCTCGAAATTCCATGCTTAGCCTTTGCAGATGACCTGGCCCTTCTGTCCAGCGATAAACTCATAGCATAAAGCAAATAGACCTTGTTACGGTTAGCTAAGCGCATGCGCATCCGCCAAGTTTGAAAGGCGGGAATATGAAAGTTTGGAGCTCATATATAGTAATACGTCAAAAAGTTCGGGCGATTTTGACGTATAATATGGCGGAAATTGACGCATGCGCACAAAAAAATTCAACTATGAAAAGGTCTATTGAAACTCTTTAGGAATGTGCTAAAAAAAGTTGGACTGCAAATTTCCTTCCAGAAAACAGAATTTTTCGCTTCAAAACTAGACGTCTCAAATCTACGTACAAAATATGGACAGATCAACAGATTCTCTCACTTCAAATACCTTTTTTTTTATTTAAATTTTTTTATTTTTTTTGGTGGTTTGGGGGAAGCTCTACTAGTCTGTGTGTGAGGCTCGCACTCATTAAACCCCTACTTCCACTTGGCTTTAAGTACGCCACCCCGGCATCGCTTGCGCATTCCTTCAGGGTGGGCAGCCCGGACGGTTGTTTTACCGCTCTAGTTATTATGTTTATCTCTTGCTTTCTCTCGTGATTCGCTCTTCTGCCGAGACCTTTCTTCTTCTTCCTTCCGCGTTATTATTTCACGTATTATACCCTGTATTCTGACCCAATTTTATTCGGACTCCATCATTTTGTTTACCAGATCGCTTTCCTCTTTATTTTCTGGTAGGTCTCTGCGTTCTTTTTCCCAGCGCTTGCATTGAAGAATCGTATGTGCGACGTTGTCTTCTGCTCCACATTACTCACACTGTGTGTCCGTTGCTTTTCCGATTTTGTATAAATAATTTTGAAAGCAGCCGTGGCCGCTGAGTACTTGGGTGACGTGGTAGTCTATCTCTCCTATGGATGTGTGGAATAATGTGTCTTGTCCATGTTCCTGTTTTTGCATTGTCTCATTGATTTTGCCAGGTCTCGTACATCAGGTCCGTAGCAGCTTTTTTGATGTCCTGTTTTGACAGATTGCATTGACGTTTCGTCGAATAAGTGTTCTTTCTCTGCGACACTAGCATCTCTATGTGGGGTATTCCTGCAATTACAAGAATAGCTTCCCTGGATACCTTTCTGTACGCACTACTAACTCTTAGTACCAATGCACTGTTGCCAGTTTGTTTTTTGTCTTCTGTACCGTCACGGCTCTATACCAAATTGGTGCTCCGTACAGCATCACAGATTGTGCCATCGAACATAGTAACTTCCATTTTCCATTGGCAGTGGGACCTCCCACGTTTGGCATTATTTTTGCGTCTTTCCAGCGCAGTGGTGGTACTGTATGCTTTCTCCGCCGCTTTGGAGACATGGTCGCTGAACAAAAGGTTTTTGTCGATAATTACACCTAAATACTTAACTGCACTTTTCGGTGATATTATGTTATCTTTGATCCTTAAAGTTATCTCATTTAATTGTGTCTTGCCCGCCAGTACAACGGCCTCGGTCTTCTCTGGGGCTAGCTTTAAGTCCTTTTCTCATTGCTTCGTTTGCCTTGTCCATTACTACGTTTTCGGTTTTTCCACAGATTGTGATTGCTAAGTCGTCCGCAAAACCGACTATCGCAACTCCTTTTGGCATTCTTAATCTGAGCACTCCGTCGTACAGAATGTTCCACAGAGTTGGGCCCAATACTGAGCCCTGCGGAACACCACTGCTGATTTCTACCTCCAGTGTTTTGTTTTCTGCCTGTATTGCTATTTTCCTGTTATCCAGGTAGCTTCTTATTATGCGGAGTAGGTATGCGGGGAGTCCTAATTTTGTCGCCACATCCATGATGTGTTGCCAGCTTACTAAATTAAGCTGCCAGCTTACTTCCTTTCTTATGTCTAGCGTTACGAGGATGCAGATCTCTCTTGTCCTCCACGTTCCTGCTTTAGCTGTCCTCGCCGTTTTCACCACCTTTCCAATGGCGTATATCGTTGACCTTCCTGGCCTGAAACCGAACCGTCTCTAGGACATATTTGTTTCCGCCCTTATTCTTACTACGAGGAGTTGCTCCAGTAGTTTTCCTGCCACATCCAGAAGGCACAGTGGTCTATATCCGGCGGCTTCGTTAGGGTTATTTGAATTTTTACGAAGTAGAACTAATTTCGCAACTTTCCATATCTCTGGGAAGTGTCCTAGTTTGAGGCATTTATTCATAACCGCGAGTATGTATTCAGGCGTTTTGGACGCTGCGAGTTTTATGACCTCCGCTGGAATTCCGTCAGGCCCTGGGGCCCTACCATCTCGGATGCGATCCTTTGCTATTTTTGGCTCCTCCAAGCTGAATTCAGGGATGTCGCTTACCGTTGGCTGCACCCAGTTCGGTACCTTGTGTTTCACTCCAAATACCTGAAAATGCCTGAACTCCAAACGCCTGAACCTCCAAATGCCTGAAATCATCGCACTAACTGGAAATGAGAAAATAGCTCAAAACACCCGTGTCCAAAAACTCAGAAGAGCATATGGGACAACAAGAGAAATTTACAACAAAAAATGTATGTCGCTCCATGTTAAGATTAAACATTACAATACTGTAATCAAGCATGAAGCCCTATATGCAGGAGAAACTCGCATGCTTAATAAAAAAAGGCGAGCTCGAGAATATCCTAAAAGAAGAGCAAAAACTCATAAGGAAAATCTTAGGACCAAGACATTCGGAAGAAGGTTACCGCCTATAATCATGGAAATCTACAGAAAACTTAACTAATATTGCGGCAGACCTCAGGAAAAGAAGGTTAAAATTTAATTTGGACATGTTAAGAGACTCGCAGATAGCAGGTTAAACCTACCAAATTCTTGATAGAGTTGACAAACTAAAGAGTTTCCCTTGGACACAAGAAGTAAGGGCAGACATGAGAAATGCTAAAATCCAACCAAAAGAAATTTCGGACCGACACATATTCAGAGGAAAAATTGACAAGTGGGAAGTTGTTCCAGAGAATGAAGTACCAAAAAGATCAGGTACCAAATGGACGGAAGAAAGGAAGAGGATCTTTAGTGAACAGATGAAAGCATCCTGGATCCTTTGCAAGCGAATTATAAATAAAGCTTCGTGTGTGCCTAAAGGGACCAACCATGTAAAATAATAATAATAATAAATTAAATGAAATAAATTATAATTAATTAAATTATAATTAATTAAATTATTAATAATGCTTACTATATTATACCTATAAGTTTAAACTTTTTAAATTAAAAAATTCTTAAAAAGGGCTTTCATATCTAGGGCAGTATTTTATTTACAGCTTTTGGAGAATTGTGGCTAGATTTGCCAATCAGTGTTTGCTGCATATGCGTATGTCACAGCGAATGATTGATTTGCGAACGCAAAGTGTCGGTGGATGTATCAACTGTAGCGGTTGAATGGTTTATGAATTATGAAAAATGGTTTATCAAACCTCATGAACAGGTACATGTGGATACTCAGATAAGTACACAACACGTGAATCCAGCATTACTCGGCGTGCAGTGCTACTACAGATTGTAGACGCCTGTAAACTGTTATTGTTCACTTGTGTATTATTTTTAGTACAAACTGAAAAATATGTTAAAATAGGTATTTTCAATTTATATATTTATCTATTAACAAATTAGTTACTTATTGAAAACATACAATTAATTATGTCCAGAAGTAAAAATAGAGAAAATGTCTTGACTAATTATAATTCGAAACAACAAATCTATACATACAAAAATCATAGATAGCATAATGTATCTATAATAATTTCTACGAATTAGATATCATCGGTACCACGGCAAAACCTTCTATATCACATTTTTGACAATTTCGAGTTAATAAGTTTTTTATAGGTTATCGATGATGTACTATAAGATGGCAAAACCGTCTATATCCTGTTGTATTTATTTAAGAGGTTCCAGCATATTAGATAATAAGAGTTAATTTTTGTGTTATGGCCAGAGGCGGATTTAAGGGCGGACGCAGCGAGCGCTCGCCCGGGGCCCCCTACCTCTGAGGGGCCCCACAAAAACCTAACTTTACACTTTTTTTGATTGACAACAATTTGGGTTTCATATGTGAAATTTTAATTACGTACTTGATCTTTGAATTAATCACCGATCTAAAAAAAATTATATTTTCTTTTCATTGGTGTCTGGAAAATGAAACGACATCTTTCAGGAGCCAAAAAAAGACGCAATCAGGCTCCCAACCAACAGAAAGGAGTATTGTACAAATTTGGATTGGACTGGTCACAACATAATTCGAGCAACAATTGTGTGAATTTGTTCGAGCAAAAAAATGAAGAACAAGGAGTTTCCATCAGTCAACGAAAAGAGTTAGTTGAAGTTGAAAACCAAGGTATAGAAAGCAACAATAATGACCAAAATGAAGAACCAGTCAATAGTCACCCAGATGAAAAACTTAGAAAACATTGAAACGCAAACGGAAAATATACCATTCGAAGTTACATATTACATATTAAAGATATTGCTGTCTGGACCTAACGTTTTATCGATATGATTATAGGCGATATAACTACACTTAAATCGGTCTATAAACACGGTGATCGCATTTACTACAGAGGCTTGTGTAAAGATCATTTTTCCAGAAAAAAATTTGAATGATGAAAAAGTAGAAAGGACGTGGTATTTTTTTCCGAAAAATCCAAATCAATTTATTGTTATCCATGCAAAATGTTTTCGGTAAAGTCCCGGATAATTACAGGATTCCAAAATTGGACACATATTGGAATAACTTTCCGAGCATGAAATGTCAAAAGAGCATGTCTCTTCAATGTGTACATTATACGACAGCTCTTCTTCATTAAATCGCATCTATGTTGAAAATCTGTAAATTACATTACAAAAAGAAAATTCTTTTAAAGAGGTTCTGCGAAGAATTGTATCCCGCGAAGAATTGTATAGAAAGTTGGACATTGCTTTTAGAGGCTATAATCAGAATGCAACATCTTCAAGAAAAGGCAATTATATGACTAGTTTAGAGAATTTGAGCGAATATGACGACTTTTTAAAGTTGCACTTACAAAAGTATGGTAATCAAGGTAGCAGACATATAAATTTCATATCGCATCAGACGTGTGATGAACTTTTGAAATAATTGCCGATTCTCTTAGGTCACACATTGCGAAGGAAATAAAATGCGCAAAATATTATAGTATCATTTTAGATTCTACACCCGATGTAGTGCATGTGGATCAACTTACCTTCGTAGTGCGCTATTTATCAGAGAATGGAGATATTAAGGAAAGATTTTTAAAGCTATTCCCTGTAGAAAGAAATGATGCGAAGTATCTAGAAGAGACAGTTTTATCTACCTTTCAAAATTTTCCAGTAGCTATAAAATATTGTCGTGGACAATCGTACGAAAATGCAGCAAATATGTCGGGCAAGTACAATTGTCTGCAAGCTGCAAGCAAGAATAAGACAACATGCTCGATCAGCAACGTTTATTCCGTGCTCTAGTCATTCACTTAATTTAGTTGGTAATGTTGCTGCAGAGAGTTGTAGTAAGGCGTCCAGATATTTTTTATTCGTGCAAAATATGTTTTCTCTGCATCACCGATTCAATGGAACATGTTATGCAATAAATTAGATAAAGGGTATTATACATTAAAGAAAGTACCAGATACAAGATGGTTCGCCAGGGCTTATGCAGTTTCAGTGTTAAAATGTTGCTACAAAAATATTAAAGAGGCATTAGATGAAATATGCAACTCCACAGAAGAAAAAAAAATTGTTGTTATTGAAGCAAAATCATTACTTAAAAAATTAATGATTATGAAACTACTGTTATGACAGCCCTATGGAATAAAATTTTGCAAAGAATCAATGCAACAAGTAAATCTTTACAATCTATTGACTGCACAATTAATTGTTAAAGATGCGTCATTATTAAAAAGTCTAGAAATTTTTATTAATGAAAAAATCAGACATAATTTTATCGAAATAGAATAGGAAGTTAAAGAACTTACAAATAAATCATTTGAAGAATTCACAAGAAAAGATTTTTTCTTACATTATGTACTCTACGTTATATGCGATCATTTAGTAGCAGAACTGAACAGACGTGGACAAATCTACGAAAATGTTAATTATTATGTTAATAGTAATTTTGAGTTTTTTTTCTTGTTTAACTTGTGTCTAGAAGAAAGAAGGGTAAGGGGTGACGGCAATAATCACCAAGTAAGTCCGACCCAAATGTCAACCTGTCCTGCACGCGGTGCCCGCTGCTAGATAACGAACGAGGCTCTGGCGACCGAGTCATGGCGGTATAACCATTCCAACGAGAATAAAGGAAATGTATTCTCACAACAGCCCCAGAACGGCGGACCGAAGTGCTACCGGGATAAGTAGCAAGCATTAATTAGCCAACAGCTATGGGTGGAAGAGCTAAAAAATGTTAGGGCACTCTTTTGTCCAAGAGTTGAGAAACCAATTCTGAAGGCGGATGAACTGCTGAAGCGGTCAACGGCATAAGAATGCAAAAAGCAAGGAGAAACTATTGCATTAAAGATCCTCGTGGATATCTCTAGAATCACCATTATGACGATGAAATTCACAGCAAATTATTCCGGAGTAAAAAGTCTCCCAATCGGATCTCCGGGGGAGGCGGTTTTGAATGAGGTCGTGGGAAAAAGAGTGTCATTGAGATCAGACACGTTAAGAGTAGGCACATGGAATGCAAGAAGTCTATACTCGCCAGGAAGATTAGACAACATAGTACTTGAGATGGAAAGACTAAAAGTGGACTTACTTGGGGTAAGCGATGTAAGATAAATACAGGGCAGGCATAGGCTCGATAAATACAGATAATGGAATGCTATACTACTCAGGAAACAATGACCGAAAACATCAGTACGGAGTAGGAATAATCCTAAACAAAAAGTTAAATTGGTCAGTTACAAACTTTACTCCCTTTTCAGATAGAGTAGTAATGATACAATTAAAGACAAATACTGGAATTATGAAAGTGATCCAAATATACGCACCAACTACAGATAAAGAAGATGAGGAAGTTGAAGAATTCTATACACAACTAAATGCAGTACTAAGAAGTATAAATCGTTGCGAAGTAACCATAGTGATGGGCGATTTTAACGCCAAGGTAGGAAAAACAAAGGTAATTGGTTGCACTGGTGAATTTGGCCTCGGGGATCGGAACGAGCGCGGTGACCGTCTGATTCAGTTCTGTCAAGATGAGAATTTTATAATCACCAACACTCTCTTTCAGCTCCCTAAAAGAAGGCTGTATACCTGGACATCTCCAGCCCATACAAAGGAGAAAATCATACGAAATCAAATAGACTATGTGCTCATCAGAAATAGATATCAAAATGCCGTAAAAGCAGTGAGAACTTACCCTGGAGCTGACATCCACTCAGATCACAATCCTGTAATAGCAAAGGTACAAGTTAAACTAAAGAAGATCATAAAGAAACAGAACAACAACATAGATATTCAACTTCTTAAGGATAAAAAGATACACGAAGTTGTAGTTGACCAGATAAAGCAAAATGTAACAACAGCAATGAAAGAAAATGAACTACATCAAGATGTCGACATAAGATGGAATCGAGCTCAAACAGTTCTGACAGCAGTAGTGAAAGAAAACCTAACTAGGAAAGCAACAAAAAGGAAATATTGGATGACTGAGAAAATCATAGAGCTCATGGATGAACGCCGGACCCATAAGAACCAAAATGAAAAACAGTATAAAATCTTACATAAAACGATTCAAACAGAAATAAAAAAGGCAAAATCAGAGTGGATCTCTAAACAATGTGAAGAAATAGAAATGCACGAAAGAAACTATGACAGCTTTCATATGCACAAAAAAATCAAAGAGATGACAGGAGCTAGAAAAACATTCCAAGCTAACCATGTGATCAAGAGCGCGGATGGCCGCATAATAACAGATGTGAAAGAAAAAATAACGAGATTGGAAACCTACGTGCGGGAGCTCTTTAATGATGAAAGACCAACACAAGTACCAATAAGAGTAGAAGACGAAGAACCTAAAATAATGAAACATGAACTCGAATATGCCCTCAACAGTATGAAGCCAAGAAAGGCTACGGGGCCGGATCAAATACCAGCTGAGATATTAAAATTATTCGATGAACACCTAATAGATAGTCTCCTAGACCTGTTTAACACAATATATGACACAGGCATCATACCGAAACAATGGCTTTTATCGACATTTGTATTGATCCCTAAAAAAGCAAATGCTAGAGAGTGCACAGATTATAGGACTATTGCACTTATGAGCCATGCACTAAAAATCTTTCTAAAAATCATCCATAAAAGAATTTATCGAAAACTAGAAGAGGACATAAGTGATAGCCAATTTGGATTTAGAGAAGGGCTTGGAACAAAAGAAGCACTCTTCGCAATAAATATTCTTTTTCAAAGATGCCTAGACATAAATCAAGACCTGTTTGTGTGCTTCATCGATTTCCAAAAGGCTTTCGATAAAGTTCAGCATGACAAATTACAACAACTAATACTTAGAAAGAATTTAGACCGGAAAGACGTCAGGATAATTACCAAACTATATTGGGGACAAAGTGCAGTTGTAAAAATCGAAAATGAACTGACAGACGAAATAGAAATACGCCGCGGAGTTAGACAAGGCTGCATCCTATCCCCGCTATTATTCAACATATACAGTGAAGCTATATTTGAAGAAGCTTTGTTAGGAGAACCAATAGGTATAAACATAAACGGAGAGGTAATAAATAACATCAGATATGCCGACGATACGGTATTATTGGCAGGTAGCGAAGCAGAACTACAACACATACTCGAAAGAGTAAACCACCAATGTGAAGCTTATGGAATTCAAATGAATCTTTCAAAAACTAAGTGTATGGTAGTTTCTAAGGCACATAACCAACAAGTGCAACTAAATATCAACAATACCATAATTGAAAGAGTAGATTCCTACAAATATCTTGGAACCGTGCTAGACAAAACAAGCGACCAGGCAGGTGAGATACGAAGAAGGGTGGAGATAGCAAGATCAGCGTTTATGAAAATGAAAACGTTTATTTGTAACAGAGACACTAATATAGAATTACGAATTAGAATACTACGCTGTTATGTGTTCTCTACCCTGCTATACGGAGTTGAAGCCTGGACCCTAAAGAAACCTGAACTAAAACGGTTGGAAGCGTTCGAGATGTGGTGTTATCGCAGAATGTTTAGAATATCCTGGAAAGATAAAGTCACCAACAAACAGGTACTTGAAAAGGTAAAAAAGGAATGCGAAGTCGTGCTGACCATTAAGAAAAGGAAACTAGAGTATCTATGGCCTAGATACTCTAGTTTCCTTTTCTTAATGGTCATGAGAGGCCCCAAATATAGTCTTCTAAGACTTATTATGCAGGGAAAAATTAAAGGAACCAGGAGTATTGGTAGGCGTAGAGTATCCTGGCTGAAGAACCTGCGCGAGTGGTTCAGCTGTAGCAGCACGGAACAGAGCAGCGGTGAACAGGATAAGAATAGTCATGATGTGTCCAACCTCCGGTAGGAGAAGGACTGCAAGAAGAAGAAGCAAGGAAAAAATGCGTTAATCATTTAATAGAAATGTACAAAGTTGACAATGATTCGAGTAATTTTAAAAAAGAGTTGGAACAGTTTTTAATATTTTAAGATGAAGAAGACAAGCAATCAATTGATAATATATTATAAGGCATTATATTTGAAAGCCACTTTCCCAAATGTGGAAATAATAAAAAAAATTTGTTACCAATTTCAAACGCATTCGGGAGAACGATCATTTTCTTGTTTAAAAGGAGTTAACAATTATCTTGGAAATTAAAAAAATATCAGTTCAAAACTGGAATATTATTATGCTATTAATACACATATATTATATTCAAATATGATTGGAAATAAAACTTTAGTAGTACTTCATATTTTTTTTTATTTAATAATATGGTTGACACGTATTTTTATTTTCCTTGTTTCTCTCGTTTTGTTGGGGGCCCAATATTTCTTCTGCGCCCGGGGCCCCAACTGTCCTAAATCCGCCACTGGTTATGGCAAAACCGTATATGTTACCTTAGACGGTTTTGCCCAGTTTAGGAAATAATGTCATGTTATGTTATATATCACAAGGCAAAATCGTCTATATCCAAATTATGATATTTCTCGACTTGAGCGCATTCGATTTAAAATTGCAAAACTGCTCACATTTCCCTTATCCTTTGGTTGAGGTTTGTTAAGTTTTTTTTAAGTGAAATTTAGCTTTAACAATTTGGTTGTTTCAATTTTGTTAGGTTAGCGCGTTGCGGTGTTTACTAAATGGACCAATCACAGTGCGAGTCGGACATCGGGTCGCTCTACCAACAGATTTCTCACAGATGTCCAAAAAAACAGCCGAACATATAATATTTGATTTAAGTTCTAATATGGACACAAGCAATTCTTCAGAAGATGAACATGTTCCAATCTTACGTATGGCAGGAAAACCCCCATTATCCTCGCCTGTCCGGGATCAGCGCTGCTTTCGAATCGAAACTGATGAGGATTATGTACCGTCTGATGCTGATAATACGCCAGCTACTCCCAACGTTGCCACAACCAAAGTTGATCGTGCTGATAAACCTAATAGTCCAGTCATTTGAGCTTAAATTAGGTAAGAATCTCGAAATTCGAGATACCCAGCTGTAAGTCTGTAAATACTTGTATATTGACACCCTAAAAGTTGTCTCAAAACCTACATATACCATATAAAACCTACCATATGTAGGTTTTGAGACAACTTTTAGGGTGTCAAGTATATACAAGTATTACAGACTTACAGCTGGTTATCTCTAATTCCGAGGCGAACATACTATAATGACTGGACTATAATTCTGTAAGCAGAATATAACTATATTTCTGTAATATATAAATCTAAATTTTTCCAGAGTGATGAAGGACCAGGTACAAATCGTGGTACTCGCTGGAGAAGAAGCGATCCGAGCCATCACAAACGTAAATTGATTAAAGCGGATCGAAATGAGGGGAAGGCCTACCGTAATTGCCTACGGGAAACCGTAGGCAATTTTTCGAAAGTTTTTGGGGCAATGGAGCAAACTTCAAGGCAAAAAAAGAATTTCTTTTGCATTTCACAAAAAAATCCGCAGTCAGTCGTCAAAGAGTCAATGGGCCAGAATTGAATCCGCCAAGAAAGCAGTTCAGCTACACTTTTTTCATGTTAATCGATTGAAACGAAATGAAAGTGCGTAAAGAGTTTTTCCTCAAAACGCTGAACATCAATTTTGACAGAGTTACTCACGCCTACGATCATTGTGCTGAAGCAAAATCGTTTCATATGCCAGATCGCAGAGGTGCCCACGCGCCTGCAAACAAAACCAAAGAGGCCGTTTTGAATGCCGTCATGTCCCATATTGAATCATTTCCTAAAATTGAATCGCACTATTGTCGTAGAACCAGCAAACGTGAATATTTAGATCCAAAGCTGAGCATAACAAAAATGCACAGTCTATTTGGTGAACAAAATCCCACATTGAAGATTTCGTTCCAGCTTTATCAAAGAATTTTCGGAACATTACAATTTGTCTTTTCAGAAGCCGAGAAAAGATCAATTGCGGAACATTCAGTGCTTCATTCAAAAATACGCTGATTTCTGATCCTAATTTCGAAAAGTTGCGCAAAGATCATGAAGATCATTTGGCCAGAAAAGAATCTTGCGGTTAATCGAAGCAAAACGACATTGAAGAAGCCAAGAAAGATCAGTCGCTTCTCGTTGCAACAATGGACATGCACTCCATTCTGCAGATTCCTCATGCAGATGAAAGCCAATTTTACTATAAACGGAAACTTTGTTTTTATAATTTAACTTTCTGTTGAATATGAATCTGTTGAAGTATTTCTCATAATGTTGAAAATGACAAGGCAACATTTGGCTCGCTACATACGTACCGTGTAGATGTGTTCGGCTCCGGGTGGAGGGGGTGGTGTTGCATAGTCTAGCATGGGGGAGTTCAGACGTGCCGCGTGAGTCCAGCCGGCGCCGGGCCGACTCATTATGTCGGGTTGTCACCGGCCGGCCTCCACTGGCCGTCCGACTGTCGGGTACCGGCTCGGCTATGGTGGGCTATGGAACTGTATTGAAGCTTGCACACATGCCGGTCCGGCAGTCTACCGTCTACACTTGTCGAGTGGGTGCACCCAATGTTTTCTTTGTTTTTTTTCTTGCGAAGTAACCGCCGATAACGTAAGCACATACAAATAACTCTTTCGCGATCCATTTTGTACTGAAGTCAATTAAATACACTGCTCGTAGCTCGACCTCGTGGGCCACCGGGCCGGTTTCCGACAAATCCATCCGGCATGTGTGTAAGATGCGCAACTCGGTGCCGCGCCGGCGCCGGAATCATCCACACGGTACGTGTGCAGCCTTTGGAGTGAGGCCGAAGGCGGCAGAGGAATCTCAAAAATAGGGTCGTGCTTGAAACGCTTTTTAGAAGATCAAGTGATAAAAGGTATGAGTATTAAGCTTACTTTTCTATCATACTTGACAGCTAATAATAAGCAATACCAATAATAGGTCGCCGAAAAGTAAAAATTTGGTCCGACAATTGCGACGATCAAAACAAAAATTAGTTTTTGTTGGGTATGCACATGGTCCTGATCAAATCGATGCCATTCGACTTCGTTGAGCACAATTATTTGGAAACTGGCCATACCCAAATGAATGTCGACTCTGTGCATTCCGCTATAGAATCAGTTGCAAAAAATACATCAATGTTGACACCGCGCGAATGGCTCAACCTCATTACAAAAGCTCGATCATCGACCAAAAAGTCAAAAATACGCCTACAAGGCCTACAATGGCCTACAATATGGCCTACAAAATGATCCAGATGTGCCATCAGGATTTCGTCGATTTAAAAAATGCTCAATCGCGTGTTATGGGTCGAATCGACAAAGATAACGACGGTGAAGCAGTGTCGTGATGAGAGCAAAATGTGTACGATTCGAACAAATGGATTGATTTGATCAAGATTAAATACGCCCATGATGATGAAAATTGGAAGGTAATTCTTCAAAGCAAACATTTTCATAATAAAAATGCATCTAAAACCATTCAGATTATCTCTGCTGGATCCCGCCAAAAAAACAGGACGACTAGTGGTGTTCGTTCAGTTTTAAACAACTTTACGAAAGACAACTTGAAGGCGAAGAAAACCGAATTGGTTGGCACTTTGCACGGCGCGACAGATTCCGCCTGAATTCCACTTGTGGTTTCAGTGAGCGTTCATAAATTTATTGATAATTTACAGGGGTTTTCGAAAACCGAATCATGTTGCAGGTCTTTGCCAGCGATCGATCAGATTGAACGATGCTTGGATGAAGAAAATTCAGACCAAGAATGAAGATATTTTACGATATTTAACTTCATTAATCATCTTTGAATAATTCAAATTATTTTGATCAATCAACTATTTAACGTTTACATTCCAAATAAATTTTGACTTGAACATTTTTTATTCATTGAAACTTGGTATCAAAACTATTTATATCACCAACAGTCAATCAACATATTTGAGGCAAAACCTTCCATATCCCATTTGGGGGCCCTCCTCTTAAAATATATAGTCAATCATTTCATTTACAATAGAAATCATTAAAAGACATAATGGGTCATCCCATAAAACAGTTTTAACATTATAACCCTAGAATTTGATTTATCGGGACCTTTTCAACTTTAAAAGCTCTTTATCTCAATAGTAGAAAAATGTGATATAGATGGTTTTGCCGTTTTGACGATATTAAAGTTCATATTTAGATTATACAAGGATATATAAAGGATAATTAGATATTATATTCACAATTGCTGCAGTAATTGAAGTAACATAAGTAACATATTTTTTGCTTGATTTCCGGAACGGCATGTAGGATAGATTCGACCTGCATTCACCCGCCAATTAGCTTTCAAAATTGGTTTATATCCATTCCCACTAATGATTTTCACCTACCGCCACTGGTCATTACATTAAATAATACTTTTATTATGTTTCAATGTATAAAAAAGCCATTAATGTAAGCCGGTATAGGTAATGCATGTTGAAATTACCAATGCAGATTGATGCGTTTGTAAGAACCTTAAAGAAACTATCGTGTTGCTTTCACATTTCTATTCCGATAAATAAAATGATCATGTTTCAATTTTTTTGTGAGATAGGTCTCACTAAAAGAGACCTAACAAATGTTATTCGTTTAAAGTAATGGTAAAAATTGTAATAGTGTAGGTAATAAGTGTAATGTTCTTCTAAGTATATTATTATATCTTTATTCGTTTTTCCAAAAAAAGATAATACAGCTGGAACAACAGACATATTACTTACTATACATTGTCAAGGTTTTAGATAGTGGGTTCAGTAGATCATTGTTGCGTATTGGGGTTGTTGGAGCACTCGTACGTGCCCGTGATGAATTGACACAATGTTCGGTTCCTTCTTTCCCTGCAGGAGAGAATGTGATATTTTTCAGCGGGTGAGTTGCAGATGCGGCACATGCAGACTTCCTCTGTTTGTTGATATTGTCGGTTGGCGCATAGGAGGTGGTGAAAGGCCGTGCCAGGTGGTGCGAGTTAGTATTTGTCGGTGTTTTTGATTTGCACCATTCCATCCGTTGTGTTTGGAACTGTTCGTAGTTCCTCTCCTTTCTCTAAATCCTGCCAGTTGGTCTAGGAGTATTCTTTTTTTCTCTGTTTCATTCTTCAGCCTCTCATTCAAGATTCATGCGTACAAAATGTACCCTGTGTTAAGCAGGGTTTTTCCCCAATAGTTTTCCAATTTGTTTTTCTCGTCCTTTAAAAAAATGGGGCACATCACCCCCTCCATTCATTCTGCTGGCAATCCCTACCCTCCAAACACCCTATTCATTACATCTACCAGACTCTCTATCACTCCCTTCGACCCATATATCCACGTTTCATTCTGTATGCCAACTCTCTCCGATGCTTTTTCAGCCTCTTACTATCCTCTTACAACCTCTACCTCTTCACACCACATGGGTTTTCAAGAGAGTGGTTTACAAATTGTTGTGAGACAATGAGAGTGGTTTACATGGAAGCAAAGCTGTACTTATGAGAGATAAATCTCAAAACGCATCCACAGATGGCTATCCACTTAAGGTATCGGAAAGACATGATCTTAAAAACAATGTTGTTTTTATGGTTTTTGTTGAGTGCCACGAAAGTGGACTGAAAGTTGTAAAATAACTTACAAATTTCAGGTGAGATTTGCTTTGGTAGTCCTAAAAAGACTCAATAATTGTTATAGAGCTCCGGAAACGCTGAATATATTTATGTATTCCGGCTGTGTTCCGTTTGTTTTAATTGTCTCTTCTATTCTTATTTTTGTGCCCTCCGGGTAGCCTTTGGTAAGCCTATTACTTTTTCTGCTCCCTCATCTTCCTTTCCCCACTCCAGTAGTGTCAAGAAATATTCTTCCCACTCTGTTATGTTTATCTCTTCGTAAAGTTCCATACCCCCTTCTCTGTTTTTATTGCTTTTATTTCCCGCTCTTCTTTCTCTCGCTTCAGTTTCTTCTTTTCTCTGCATCTTTCGCTGTATCTTCTATTCGCTTCCGTAAAGCCACTTTTACTTGCAATCGTCATTCTCCTCTCCACTAGTGCCTCTGTTGCTGCTTTTTTCAATAGTTCGCATTCTTTATCTCACAATACATTTCTCTTTCTTGCTCCCTTCCTTCCCATACTTATTTTTAAGTAAGTTAATAAATTTGATCTAAAAAGTGTATAAAACTCGAAGCGTAAAGGTGAAGTTATGTAGGGTCTTCCAATAGGGACTTCCGAACTTTGACAGTTGATAGCGGCCATACAGTTGAAGCTAGCCGAATTGGCTGTGAATTATTCATTCTGTTCCGCCAAAACACCATGAACGGATTTAGCGTTCAAAAACAAGTGCAAACGTTAAAATTGTTTTATCAAAATGGGTGTTCTGTTCGGGCAACCTTCCGCGCGATTCGCCATTTTACGGTCGCCATAATCGTCCTACCGGGAGGACTATTCGCAGTGTGGCGGATGAACTTTAGTCCAGGAAACAATAAACAGGTTCAGGAAACAATAAACCAACACCCGTACAACGACGAAACGCGAGATCTGCCGAAAACACCGCTGCTGTCTGTGAGAATGTGCAGGAGAATCCGAGGCAGTCGATTTCGCGTCGCTCACAAAAACTCGGCCTTTCGGAGACCATGGCAAATTTTGCGTCGTGACTTGGGACTGCACCCGTACAAATTTCAACTGACGCAGCTGAAGGTAAACGACTATAGACCACGATGTGTGTTTGCTAAAAGGGTCTTGGAGCAGTTGGAAACTGACCCTAATTTTCATCAAAAAATCACCTTCAGTTATGAGGCCCATTTCTGGATGAACGGGTACGTCAATAAACAAAATTGTCGAATTTAGGACGATACCAATCCACATGAGATCCAATAGCGGCGAATGCATCCCGACAAAGTCACTGTTTGGTGTCGATTTTAGGCTGGCGGCGTCTTCAGTGGATATTTCTTTGAAAACGACCTTGGCCAAGTAATCACGCTCAACGGCGGGCGCTATAGATCGATGATTATCAACTTATTTTTGGCCTGAATTTAATGATATCGACACCAACGACATGTGGCTTCAACAGGACGTGCCACACATTTAATGCCACATTGGACATTCTGCACGAGCGATTTGAGGGCATGGTCATCTCACGTGAAGGAGATGTGATCTGGCCACCGAGATCGTGCGATTTGACCCCGTTATATTTTTTCTTGAGGGGTTTTCTTAAGTCGCATGTCTATGCGAATAAGCCACAAACCACGGCGGCCCTCACGGCCAACATAATTCACGCCATAGGTCAAATTTATCCTGATTTATACGCCAGAGTGGTGGAAAATTGACCCTTTTACTGTTAGTTAAGCACATGCGCGTCCGCCATGTTTAAAAGGCGGGAATTTTGTTCGGGCACAAAACAAAACAATAAGTTTCGGGCACATTTTGTTATTTCCACTGCTTATACGTCAAAAAATGTCTGAAAAACAGGGCGAAAATTGACATATGCGCACAAATTTTAACTATGAAAAGTTCTATTAACAAATCCAAATGATTTCTTTTCAGGTTGGTAATGCGAGTCAGGAAGAACAAGATTTCCAGGACACTGAGCATTATTTCGACGACGATTTCGATTTCAGTCAGTCCACCTGACTGAGGCGGAAGCGTCGGGACGGCCGGGCGACAGGAAAGCGGAAGTCGAGGAAAAGGACGCCGACGAGTTCCGCTTCGGCGATTCGTCCGACATCCTCGAGGAGTTTTCGGTCGACATGTGGAAAATTCATCAGTCCTCCGTAAACGCCGACAAATCCGTAATTGTCAAAATATAAATTGTCAGAATAAATTTTAGTAAAAATGGCAAAATTTGAACTGTTAAAATTTGATCTTAATAAATCTGTCAAAATTTTGACATTTAAATGATAGGATAATTTTTATATGTCAAAAGTGACAGATTTATGTGAATTTTGTTATTTGACAGAATTTAAATATATAATGTGTTTGCGCCAATTTTAGTAAATCTGTATTTTTAAATTTAACATTTGAATCGATTTCGGCATCGATTAAAAGAAGGAGACAGATGTCGTGTGTGAGAAGCGTAAAGACAAAAATCGAAGCGCGAACCAAGCTCGACCGACACGTGCACGCATTTAAGTTTATCGTTTTAAGTTAAGCTTAACCAGGGGTGTAATCACGAGCCAAAAGTACTGCAGCGGCATTCACCGTCTGGAAGACAACAATTTTTAGGGATCCCTCCACCCATTATCCCCATTTCCTCCCTTAAAATAGGCGCCCGAAGGACGATGACACGTGGCGGAGACGCGAGCGGCCCTAACAGGTAAGTGATTAAATCAGCCCTGTTTCAAACTAGAAAATTCGATTTTCGTGAGACACGGTCCAAACATAATGAGTGGCAGATTTATATATTGACATTAGTAAAGCAATAAAACTGTCAAAATTTGACACTAATCAAACAGTCAATTCCTGAAATTATTAAAATTTTATAATTATTTTCAAGCTTTTAAGTTTTTCCGGTGGGACGCCTACGTGGACGGCCAAAACCAGCCAGGCACCGTGCTGCTGTTCGGCACAACCTTTTCAGAGCAAGAAAAGAAATTTGTCAGTTGCTGTGTCCTCGTCAAAAACATAGAACTAGAACTTTACTTATTACCTCGCCCTTATGTGAGTTTCAAAAAATGTCAAAATAACATTACGTAATTTGACAAATGTTATCAAATTTAACGACCATCGTATTTTGACAAATCTAACTCTTTGCACATTTTATATGTGATTTTTTTACTTTGTCTAATTTAACGTATTCTTGACATTTGCAATATATGACATTGACATTTGCCATATATGATTTTTGACATTTAACATTTTGAGATTGTTTGGACCGTCTCTCACGAAAATCCAATTTTCCAGTTTTAAAACAGGGCTGGTCTAATCACTTACCTGTTAGGGTTGCTCGCGTCTCCGCCACGTGTGATCGTCCTTCCGGCGCCTTTTTAATCGAGGAAATGGGGATAATGGGTGGAGGTATTCCCTTAAAACTGTTGTCTTCCAGACGTTGGATGCCGCTTCAGCCCTTTGGGCTCGTGATTACACCCCTGGTTAACTTGATTTAAAAGGATAAACTTAAAGATGCGTGCACGTGTCGGTCGAGCTTCGTTCGCGCTTCGATTCTTGTCTTTTCGCTTCTCACACTCAGCATACTGTACGAATAATAGCATACTACGAATATCATCTACGAATAATAATAATATAATAGCATCTACGAATAATATAAATTCGCGAAGTAAATTGATAGGTAAATCGTGCGATTCGGCCCAGGTCGATAAACCTTTCCCCTTCTGTTAATCGGTGCCGAAATCGATTCAAATGTTGAATTGAAAATACCGATTTATTAAAATTGACGCGAACAGAGATATTTGTGCTAATTTGTTTTAGTTTAGGAGTTCAATGAGGCCTTTGAGCCCACGAAGAAGCCGGTGACTTTCGTGAACGTTTACAACGAGTTAAGTCAGGAGATGTCAACCTACGTACAGGTGTTGACGTATAAGTGCAAGAAAGTGGCAAGAAACTACGCTTTCGATCCCCAGGTGCCCAGGGAGAGCGAGTATCTGTTCGTCAAGTATAACGTAAAAAGGTCTATTGTTCATCTTGGATGCGCGCCACCCAGCAAAACCGCGGCGGACATTTGCAGGATGTTATACTCCATACATAATGGCATCGATAGACCTTTCAAACAAATAAAGAATGTCAATGATATCTCACTCACACTTTGTTTTATTTAAATTTTAAGATGGGATGCGCTTAATGAAAGATCCTGTATTTCTATTAATTATTATTTCTGCATTTATAAATGAAGATCATTTCAAGTTTAAGACCGAACTTCACTTACCAAGAGAGCCTGGATGCAGTTAAATGGATTTATAAAGATTCAACTAAAAGCGAGCAATCTAATTTAACAGAGCTGAGTTGAAAAAATAGAACTCAATAACGCATAGAACTGAAGACAATGCTGTTGAGAGGTTGAAAATATTTTGACAAAAAGAGAACGCTCTCGCTTAGTGATGGTAGAAAACATTATTTAATACTCCTACATATTAATCTACTAAATGAAATGCGAGATGAAATTGCTTTAACAAAAATATTTCTCTGGATTTTTAAAAAACAATTTTCAGTTTTTTAATTTGTAAACCTAGATTTGCATCTGCAAATTTTTGTGTTACCTTTGTGCCTCATCACGTTTCAACTTGAATGATGAAAATTATTAATGATTGAAAATTAATAATTTGTTGAATTCTTCATTGCTTCAATTGTTTATTTTTTCTATAAATTAATGAAAAAAGCAATATACACTAAGCCCGGAAAATGTCTTCAATTACAAGAGTATTCTGCGATGGTATCGGCAATTCCAGGACACTGGTTCCATTAGTAAGCGTAAAAGTACTGGAAGACCACGCGTTTCTGATGAAACAGTGGAGGCAGTTAGAGAACGTTTCATGCATAGGCCGCAACAGTCAACTCGCAGGGTAGGTCGTGAACTTGGTATTTCATATCAAATTGTATGGAAGATTTTGCGACTGCGATTGCAAAATTCCAAAATTTGCACCATCTGTAGACGATACGGTGTCTATAGATGGTACAAAATTTACGGCCCAACGACCATGTCGACACAAATCATAGCAAAAAGAAAAGCAAGTGGATTACAGATGAGATCTTAGGTTTGATGGAAGAACGAAGAAAAACAAAGAGCAAAGACTTAAAGTCATATAAGCAAATCCACAACAACATTAAAAAAAAGATCAAAGAAGCCAAAGAAAACTGGTGGAAAGAACAATGCTCTGAAATAGAAGAACTAGACAGAAAACATGACGTTTTAAATACACATAAAAAAATAAAGGATGCAGCTGGAATAAACAAACCACGACAGAATAACATAATTACCGACAAAAACGGGACTGCACTACTGAACGTGAATGACAAAGTAGCAAGATGGCAACAATACATACAGACTCTTTATGCTGACGATAGCCGAACAGTTTCTAACACAAATAGCCCAGCACAAACAGGACCTTCTATAACTCATCAAGAAGTTCTTAAGGCAATTGGAAGACTCAAAAACAACAAGTCCCCGGGCCCAGATGAAGTTCTTGGCGATATGTTAAAGCTCATTGAGGAAGAATACCTAGACCTAATCACGGACTTATTTAACAACATATATGAATCGGGAGATATACCCGAGAAATGGCTAGTCTCTACGTTTATACCGATTCCTAAAAATACCACAGCTAAACAATGCGAAGACTATAGAACTATCTGTCTCACAAGTCACTTCATGAAAGTCTTTCTTAAGATTATTTACGAACGAATATATCAAAAACTAGAAGAAGACATCAGCGAGACGCAATTTGGGTTTAGGAGTGGATTGGGGACTAGAGATGCCCTTTTTGGTCTGAATGTTCTGATTCAGAGAGCAAGAGACGTGAATTGCGATGTTTTCACGTGTTTTATCGACTTCGAAAAGGCATTCGATAGGGTTAACCATGATTTGCTAACAGAAACCATAAAGCAATCAGGAATAGATGACAGAGATGCACGAATAATCAACAATCTGTACAGAAAACAAACAGCATGTGTTCGTGTGGAAAATATAATGTCAAAGGAATTTCCAGTAGAACAAGGTGTCAGACAGGGCTGCGTACTATCCACGCTACTGTTTAACCGATACGCAGAAAACCTTTTTAAGAATGCACTCGAAGAAGAACAGATTGGGATAAAGATAAACGGGGAAATAATTAATAACTTAAGGTATGCAGACGACTCTGTACTAATTGCCGACAGTGCCGAAGGACTACAGAGACTGATTGATAAAGTAGTAGAGGCATGCGAACCACTTAATATGCGATTGAATGTGGCAAAGACAAAAATTCTAATCGTCAGCAAAAATGCGTCTAATGCTCAATTCCTGGTAAATGGGGCCCAACTACAGAGAGTACCATCAATATTGTACTTGGGTGTAAACCTCAATGACCAATGGGATCATAGTCGTGAAGTAAAGATCAACATAGAGAAGGCACGTTCTACATTTAATCAATTGAAGAATGTTTTGTGTAACATGCGCTTGAACATCCATCTTCGAACACGCATACTTAGATGCTACGTCTTCTCTAAGCTTTTGTATGGAGTGGAGGCATGGACACTCTCCGAGGCAACTAGTAAGCGACTGGAGGCCTTCGAAGCATGATGCTATCGTCGAATGCTTCGCGTTTCCTGGACCCACCATGTTAGCAACGAAACCATACTCCCACGCATGCAGAAGGACAGAGAACTGCTCACAGCAGTCAAACACAGAAAACTGTCATACTTTGGCCATATCATGAGAAACAGCAACATATATAGGCTACTTCAACTCATCATGCAGGGAAAAATCGAGAGGAAGAGGTCACAAAAAAGACGACGGATCTCCTGGTTGAAGAATCTGCGACAATGGACCGGAAGAACATCCGTTGACTTGTTCAGATCGGCTGTGGATCGAATCCAATAGGCCATATTGATCGCCAACGTCCACTGAGGATATGGCACAATAAGAAGAAGAAGAACGACCATGTAAAGCAAACCAATTTTTGTATTGCAATGCAGGAAGCGATGGAGAATGACGAATTTGATAACCGTCTAGTGTTTAGCGACGAGGCGGCATTTCATTTAAATGGAAAGGTGAACCGTCACAACATTCGGATATGGGGCACGGAAAATGCTCATATCATTCTGGAACATGAAAGGAATTCCCAAAAATGTAATGTCTTCTGTGCAGTCTCCAAAGGAAAAGTGTAGGCGCCTCTTTTTTCAATGAAAGCACTGTGAGGGGCACTACATACCTCGATATGTTGCAGTTTTGGTTTTTTCCGCAACTGACAGAGGATTCCAACAGAATCATATTCCAACAAGATGGGACTCCACCTCATTGTCATAATGAAATGCGTCGCTATAAAAACCAGTAACTCGCTCACCGCTGGATTGGGCGATGTGCTGCACAGGACATAGTATTGTTCAGCTAGTCTCCAAGGTCACCCGATCTTACGGTTTGCAATTTTTTTCTTCGAGGCTACATTAAAGATTTAAGGGTTTATGTGCCGTCAAGATTGGGTAAACTCCGACAACGCATTACTGCTGCTGTGTCCAGCATCAATGGGGGCACATTGCAGCGTGTGTGGGCCGAACTAGACTACCGTTTAGACATGTGTCGTGTGACCCGAGAAGCTCACATTGAACATTTGTGATGATATAATTTAAAACTTGAACATTTTGTCTTTAATATCATGTGTCACTTAATATAATATACGTATAACTTTGAGAAATATATCTTTTTAAAACCCGATGATTCTTTTGTAGGCACCCTGAATTATTTGATTCAAAGCTACTCTCGAGTTACGATAGCTCTTATATAATGTCCAAGCATAGATAAAGGGTATGTCATATTATTATTTTTGTTGCTTAATCGCATACAAAAATGAAATTAAATTGTGCTCTTTTAATAAAACTTAAATCATCCACTAACGAAATGTTGAAAGCAATAGTTACATAAACCTTTTTCCATTGGAACGTAAAATTCTTAAATAATATTATTCTCGTAAACAAGGTGCTCGTGAAATTGAATATAAAAATGTTTAAGTGACTTGAATCCGTAACGAAAGCAATAAACTTAACAGAACAGACTAAAATATACAAAACGGCTGGATTCAACACCGAATTCAAAGTAAGCCAACGGCGTCGTCCGTGAATTGAACGATTTTTGCCGCAAGATGGAGTAAATTTGAGATTCGGAGTAAGACGATAACCAGATTATGCAGGAGGGATCGAATAGGCTTTTGTTGTTTTCGCATTTCTGAACGTCTTCTCACACAAATAGTCAGTTAATTTGCAAATCAAACCATTTATTTATACATTAGATAAAAGAATTATATATTCAAAAAAATTTATAAATCTAGTAAAATTTAAATATTTTAGATTTTACTTAGAAAAGTTTTAAAACACATTAACAGTAGTACGCAAAGTGTTGATATGTAAAATCTAATAAATTTCCAATTCTTTGTCACCGATATAATCGATAGCCTAGTTTCCAATTGACTTGAAAATTCGACTTCGTTAGTTGTCCGTAGTAAAAACAACGATAAGGATCCTAGTTATCGGAAATAAATAGATCAAACGAATTCGGTTCTTCACTATTTCTCGTTATTTTATATAAAATTAATTTAATTAGCGTGAAAGTGAAACATCTGTATCAGATTTGATAAACTTTAAACCAATTAACATTAATGGAAAGATTAGAAAATGAAAACCAATCGAGAGTAGAGACTAGATAAGAAAAACAAGATTGAGGTGACTATTATGGAGACAAGTCTCAGCAGAGAGAAAATTGTTAGTGACATGGCTATGGAAGCAAGACCAATTTGGTGAAATATTACCTGGTAGGTAATATTCACGTAGGAAGTCCTCATAGATATATTATCAGCAATACTGAATTTAAATATAAATTGCATTAGCATAAGTTTTCCTCTGAAAATAAACAAGTAGAAACCACAAACTGGGAACCACGTATTAAAACTCCCAAGTAAATGACAACACCGCTAGATTACGCTAATAAAATTCTTTATTACTTTATTTCGTTGTGACTAACAAGGGGACCGTATGATAAGGAAATCACCGATTCGATTCATTTCTACTACAACCGTAGGTGATGACCAGCAGTATAACAGGTGCAAGTAGTAAGACACAATACTCATCCGTTTCCCAGAAATTAATTAATTGAGAAATTAATTATTATTAGTGCCTTCGTCTGCACGTTAACAAAAATTTAACAGGCGAGTAGCGCAACGGTAACAGTCTCGCTTCGAAAGCGCTAGGTCGCCAGTTCGAACCCGCCAGGGAGCTTGCGTTTTTTCTTCAAATATTTCACATTTTTTACATATTCATGTGTCTTGAATATTGTTTATATTGGAGTTAATTGTAATAACTGTTTTTTTAGCGGAATTTTGAAAAAATCATAATAATGTTAATTTTGGAATTCTTCGACTTCTTCAAACAGACCTTCTTCGTGGAGTTCTTCAAACATAATAAGATCGTCTGTTACAACTATTATATGTTCTGCCAGAGTTTTCATTATTGCACTATACAATTTTTTTCCCGATTTCCATATGTTCTTCTTTAATCACCGCAGAGGGTTCCCTCGCGATTTTATTATTTTCGAGAAGGAGCTGTTCGCAATATACTAGCGCCGTTTTTAAGAGTATTTTCCACTCTTCACTAGTCTGGAAATTGGAATCAGGTTCACTTTCTTCGGCCATCGAAGGCCCCACCATATCACTGCCACGTGTAAAATCAGACATCTCACAATTATTAATGACCGAAAGATAAAAACTATAAACTTGAATACCAATGACGTATCGTAGTCGATGTTGAAAGATGCTTGAAGAGTCACTGAGTACTGTAAACTAATAACTGATCATATTGGGGAATTTGTTACAATTTATATTCCTTTCCCAGGTTCGATCTACGAATTCATTTTTTATACTAATTGTAAGGGATTAGGATTGTAAAATATCCATTACGTTATCTTGATATGTTTTACAAGAAACGTAGGTATTTTTGTAAAATCCTATACCCGGGTTAGTAATCCGGCTTGGTAAAAAAAAATTCTGCGAAGAAAATTAAAAGTTCCTAATTGCACGACACAGAAGATTACTACAAAAGATTTGTATAATACTTTATTTGCAATGCAGATAACGTAGAAATTTATGGATTAAAAAAAAGATATTGAAAATTTCCTGCATGATTTAAAAAAAAAATCCTTTTCCCGCTAAAAAAACAGTTATTACAATTAATTCCAAAATAAACAATGTTCAAGACACAAGAATTTGTAAAAAATGTGAAATATTTGAAGAAAAAACGCAAGCCCGCTGGCGGTTTCGAACTGGCGACCTCGCGCTTTTGAAGCACGACTGTTAACGTTGCGCCACTAGCTTTTTGCATTTCTGTTAACGTATAATGCAGACGAACGAACTAAAAATATTTAATTTCTCAATTGTTATACTATTGGTCATCACCTACGTGTGTACTTAAAATGAATCGAATCGGCGATTTCCTTATCATACGGTCCCTTTGTAAGTTTGGAATTGATTATTTGTTGTTATCCAAAAAAATTGGGTATTTGAATATTTTTTTTATGTCATAAATCGAAAGCTATTCAATTTTTAAAACAAAAAAATTAATTAATTTCTCAATTAATTAATTTCTCGGAAACGGAAGAGTATTGTGTCTTACTACTTGCACATGCTATACTATTGGTCATCACCTACGTATGTACTAAAAATGAATCGAATCGGTGATTTCCTTATCATACGGTCCCCTTGTAAGTTTGGAATTATTATTTGTTGTTATCTAAAGAAATTGGGTATTTGAATATTTTTTTTATGTCATAAATCGAAAGCTCCAATTTAATTTTGAAAACAAAAAAAAAAATTTTTTTTCGTTGAAATCAAAATGATATAACAAATTGAAAATATGTTTTTGAACTCACCGAAAACCGAAAACAGGCCCGCTTATCCGTGTAACGTAAAATGTGTAATATTTGCCCGTGCATGACTTGTTGAGACAGTATTTGTAGTAAACATGTCAAATATGTCAAATATTAAAAGTCAAATATTAAAAGTTTCGTGCTTGTTTCGTACCATCGTGTGGAGTAGGTACTACAAAAAGAACTACTCAAAAAATGGTTTTACATGTGCCACATTGTTAAACGTCGAAACCAATGGTCTTAAACAGTGCGCCGAAAAAATCTTAAAACGACGTTCTGCCTAAGTTTAAAGATTTTTTTCTTACTTTAACGTAATCTTGGATTTCTTTTTTTCCAGAAATCATATATAGAACAGAATATACATGGTGTTTCAGAAAGAATATACTTATTACAAAGTATTATTTTGTCCAAACTTTCGATCGCTGCGCCTCGGTTCGGCTCTTGGAGAAACGAATATTTAGTCTAGTTCAGCGGCTCCCAAACGGTGGGTCGCGATCCATAAGTGGGTCGCCTTAGCTTCTTTGGGGGGTCGCCTGGGTTTTTTTTCGGGGGCAATAAAATGTTAATTGGGATCTTCCGGGGTAGTGCATGCGAACCGCACGACAATCTCCACGAAAGAGACCTGTCGCATAGCCACTCCTACTCAAGTCTGATTCTCTCCTCCACGCTTGGCGATCCCTGGAAACTTATACACACATATACCACCAAGATGCGGTGGAAATCCGTATGGCGGGGGATATAAGTGAAGGCTAACGAGAGCAGGCGAAATGGTCCCCCGATAAGGGGGTTAAGCGTGGGGCCAACTACTCCACCTTGGAAAAAAGAACAAGTTACGAAACCAAACAACAAGCCTCGGAAAACTTATATGGACACACGGATACGACATTTGCAAGGAAAAAAGGAAGAAGATTTACGAATTGGGACCTGGAATATTCGAACCATGATGCAAACGGGAAAAATGATAGAAATAGGCAACGAATTAGACAAGTTTAAAATGGATATCGTAGCACTGCAGGAACTTAGATGGAAAGGACAAGGAAGGATAGATAAACAGAAGTATTCAATATTTTATAGCGGATGCTCAGATGTTGCTGGACAACATGGAACTGGCTTCTTTGCCAATAAAAAAATGAGAGCATCAATTATTAGCTTTACACCAATAGATGAAAGGCTCAGTACAATGAAGATACACGGGAAGTTCAACAACATTACTCTCATAAATGCATATGCACCAACAGAAGACAGCAATGAAGAATCAAAAGACCGATTCTATGATGCTCTGGAGAATGTATGTGCAAGAACAAGCACCTATGATACCTTAATAATAATGGGAGACTTCAATGCTAAAATAGGGAGAGAACATTTCGCAGTCGAAGTAGCTGGGCAATATTCACTGCACAATGAGACAAGCCCAAACGGCATTCGTCTATGCCAATTAGCCAACGCAATGTCGCTGCGAATAAAAAGTACAGCCTTTGAGAAAAACACTATGTACAAAGGCACATGGAAAATGCCGGGAAGCCAACTGGTGAACCAAATCGACCACATACTTATAAGGAGAAGATACGGCTCATCAATAACCAATGTGAGGACCCACAGAGGGCCAAACTGCGATAGTGACCATTTCCTGGTAGTGGGAAAATTAAGGCAGAGAATATCAAATGTCGCCAAAACTAAAGGTACAAAAAGGGAGCAGTGGGATACAGACCAGTTGAGCAAAAATGAAGCCCTAAACAAATATCAAAACGCCATCAGCATTTAGTTAGATAGACTACCATACCATAGCAATATTGACGATGAGTGCAAGTCCATGGAGAGGGCAATAATAAAAGTAACCAAAGACGTAGTAGGGACAAAAAGAAAATCAAGAAACATAGATTGGTTCGATATGGAATGTAAAAGGGTTATAACAGAAAAGAATAATGCGCGACAAAAGATGCTGCAAAGAAACACTAGAACTAATAATGCAGTATACCAAGAGAAGCGGAGAGAAGCCAACAGGTGCCTAAGGGGGAAAAAGAGATATGATGCGTAAGAAAATAGAAAGCATAGAAGAGAACTATAATCAACGCAAAGTGAAGGATTTCTATAGAACAATCAGAAATGAAGCGAAAGGGTACCAGCCAAAATTAAACGTATGCAAGGATAAGAACGGAAAAATCCTAACGGAAGAGAAAGATGTCATGGATAGATGGCGGCAGTACTTCGCCGAGATACTAAATGTTGATCATATGGAAGACCTAGAAGAGCCAGAAACAGTAATATACACAGCTCAAGAAAATACCGAACCACCTACATTGGATGAAGTCAAAACAGCCATGGAAAAGCTTAAAAATGGTAAGGCACCCGGCGAGGACAGCATCACTGCCGAAATTTTAAAACTGGCCGGAATAGATGCACATAAAAGACTGCACCAACTAATATGCAAAATATGGAAAGAAGAACAGATGCCTGAAAGGTGGAAAACTGGGTTAATCTGCCCTATCCACAAAAAAGGCGACAAAACAAACTGCGACAATTACAGGGGAATAACACTACTCAACACTGCATATAAGGTACTCTCCAATGTGATATTCGACAGGATAAGACCGTATGCAGAAGAAATATTAGGAGAATATCAATGTGGCTTCCGAGAAAGTAGATCAACTCTGGATCAGGTATTTGTGCTAAGTCAAGCAATGGAAAAATGTTATGAATACAACATCGACCTGCACTGTCTGTTAATCGATTTTAAAAAAGCATTCGACAGTATTAAAAGAGCAAAACTAGGAAGTGCACTTGCTCTAATGGGTATCCCACATAAACTTGCCAAACTAGCCATGATGACAATGGATGGATCCAAGGCCAGAGTAACAGTCCAAAACAAAACATCAAAGGAATTTGAAATAAGAACCGGTGTTAGGCAGGGAGCTGCCTTGTCAGCTGTTCTTTTTAACCTTGAGCTACAAAATGCAATTGGAAACCTCGAAAATAAGGGAAATATCATAACAAAATCATACCAAATATGTGCGTACGCGGACGACATACTGATCATGGCTAGGGACAACAGAACTCTAGAAGAATTGTTTTTAAAAATAGAAGAGGAAGCGAGCAAAGTCGGCCTGAAAATACATGCAGATAAAACAAAATACCTAAAACTGTCACGTGATAACCCAAGAAGGGCCCCTCAGAACTTCATTATAAATGATCATCGGTTTGAAGAAGTTCAAAATGTCAAATATCTTGGAGTAACTTTCAATAACACAAATAATCTATCACTGAGGGTACAAGACAGAATCCAAGCTGCGAATCGATGCTATTATTCACATCTGAAGCTCTTCAAATCAAAAATCATCTCACGTAAAGCAAAACTGCGAATATATAAAACCCTGATCAGAGCCGTGCTAACTTATTGAGCTGAATCCTGGAGTATGTCGGAAGCAGACAAAAACTCTCTTCGTATTCTTGAAAGACGGATTTTACGGAAGATATTTGGACCAGTGAGAGAGGAAGAAGGATACAGAATTCGCATGAACTACGAACTTCAAGAACTAATAGAAGGTGAAGACATAATAAGGTTCATTAAGGCACAGAGACCTCGATGGGCGGGCCACATGATTAGAATGCCGAGTGCGAGAGCACCCAGATCCACCCATAAAGCGCAACCTAACACCTCAAGAAGCAGAGGTAGACCCAGAACCAGGTGGAAAGATAAGGTAGAGGAAGATGTAGAATCTCTACAAGTAGGAAACTGGACACGTGTCGCTGAAGACCGTCAAAGGTAGAAGGGGATTGTTAAGGAGGCCAAAGCTCACCCTGGGCTGTAGAGTTAGAAGAAGAAGAAGAATAAAATGTTAATAAACCCTGATTTACGCTTGGCAACACGCTAGATATGCGAAGTAATCAGTGCACGGCCGGCGCACGCACCTCTCCTTATGCCAGGTGGAATTCGACTGTGACAAATTATCCCGGTATAGTCCGAAGCCATCGCAACACTCCGTTGCCTCTTTAAAATAATTAGTACTATCGAGTAGAGGAATTTTAAATCCCTATTTTTTGCACCAAGCAACGAACAAAACGTGTATAGATAAATTGTCGCGCTCGGTAAACTTGTTACATAATGTTCTTGCAGTAACCTTTTTATCGTGTATATAATTGTATATGAATATTTTGTTGCTAGTTAGTGTCTTGTTTGATCTGTTACATTACTATTGATAGCCCATCACAATTCGTCACGTACAAACAAGGCATTCTAAACATATTACCAAAAACTTTTTTGCGACTTTCAACGACAAGGCTGCCTTGAAAAACAAAAATTGGATTTTACTGGGACCTTTCAATAACCAAGCCAATCTATAGTTAAGGCATCATATGAAATTGCTCTAGAAGTTGCATAAATAAAAAAAACCGGCCAAGTGCGAGTTGTGACTCGCGCACCGAGGGTTCCGTACAAACTTGTAAGTATCTTTTTTTTTGTGGAGGACGTAGCAAGCACATTCAGTTAACTTGTTAAGGCGTTGCTAGTAAACAAACAAAACTCGTCCCAATTATCATATATATAGTCTTGGTTTAGCAAACAGGAGCGGGTGGGTGACGCCTGTGCGATCACATATTTCTACTAAAGCTGTTAACTATTGTCGTGATTATGGGATTATCTATCTTTTTGTGTTATAATATAACCTTTTCATACAATTTCCATTCTGTATTAAAGTGCCCCACGTGATGTATCACGTGAAGTACCCCGTTGGTGGGGCAGAATGATTCAAAATTCATTTTTTACAAAACACGTAATTTTCCTATCCTATAACAACTTGAACAATTTTGAGCCTTGACATTATAATATTTATACATTTAGCTAGACGTTGAGTTGAAAATAAATAAAAAATATTACGTTTATACTTATGTTATTTGATTTTCAATTTTTATGAATCAATCTGCCCCACCTCCCCCTAAGTAGATTATAAAGAAAAATTAGACAAAATATAATGTATACAGGATGTTACGGGACCTGAGTATGTCGCATGTCGGTTATAAACAAGCAAAAATTTAGACATAATATACACCCTGTATATATTATGTATATAAAGCGTACGTGATGAAATGCATAACAAATATAATCAAAGAAAATTCAGAATAAACAGCTTGGTGCCAACACATACTTTTTAACCTTTGGACCAAACCGAGTAGGACCTAACTGTATGTAACCCATATGCTTCTGGAGCCTGACAATACCACCACAACAACATTAGTGTATTTTCATAAGTTTCTAATAGTAAATTCGCATTTTTCTTGTAATTAAACTACATATTTACGGTTTTCAGATTTTTCCCTTTACATGTGCTGTAAGACACCGCTTCTTGCCAAATTTCATGGTTCTAGGTCAACGGGAAGTACCCTATAGGTTTTGATTTCCTTGTGAAATCGCAAAATATGCGACATAAACGTACATATCTTTTGATCGCGTTGACTTAAAAGTTTGATTTTTTCACAGCTGAAAGAGACCGTAGACCCGAGTATTTGATACAAATTTCAACTTGTTAGCTCTACGCGTTCCTGAGAAAAATTGTCTTGACAGAGAGACAAACAGACGGACAGACAGACAGACAAACAGAGAAACAGCCAGACAGACAGACAGACAGACAAACAGACAGACAGACCGACAGACAGACAGGCGGACAACAAAGTGATCCTATAAGGGTTCCGTTTTCGGTACGGAACCCTAAAAATACCTCGATAGAATTGCAGAAACCTTGATAAGGGTTTACAAAGGTCCGGTAAACTAGTTCTTGGCGATGCCAGTGAGATTAAAATTCGTAATCTAACAAGGCAATTTAGAGACGCATTTCATATATGACGATGTGTTGGAACAAATTTTATCTGAAATAAAGGCATCACCTACCTCTTCCCTTCAACTTAACCGCAGTTAGTTCATGTTGCCAATTACTCGTTTTAGTAAGATATATATATTTATATATATATATATATATATATATATATATATATATATATATATATATTTATATATATATATATATATATATATATCACTTGAAAGACATCAAAAAAGAGTTTCTGTTTTGTAGAGCGCTAAAAACTACTATAAAAGATGAAGAGTTCATGGAGATTGTAAGTTCATTCTGCGATAGTAATGGTTTACATTGGAAAAACTTGTGTGGAGTGTCTACCGATGGAGCACCAGCCATGCTTGGATCGAGGTCAAGCTTTCTGTCAAAAGTTAAAGAGCTGACATCCCAAGAAAATGGATTAGACTGCATGATTCACCGATTTTCTCTTGCTACCAAGACTCTTCCAAAGCCTTTACAAGAAGTACTCGACCCTTTGGTGACAATTGTCATGACAATTATATAAAATATAGTGCTCAATACTACACTCGCCCGTTCAAACTACGCCCGCATACACTTCACCTACGGGCATACACTCGCCCGTTCAAAGAAATATGCCAAAACATGAATTTTGATCCCGAAGTGCTTCTTTTCTACGCTGCTGTCCGTTGGTTATCAAAAGGAAATGTTGTTGGACAAGTTTTTGAATTGTAAAACAAAACAAAACGTTTCTTAGAGCTAGAAGGAAAACATGACTTTTTGGCAGACTTAAATGATGAGACCTGGATTCAAAGAGTCACTTATTTATTTGATATATTAGATCAACTAAACAAGCTAAATTTGATACTGCAGAGAAAAAATGCACATTATTCAATTCTAAGATAATATCCAGACGTTCCTATTAAAGCTGCAAAACTAGCGCCGTAAAGTAAATTTTGGAAACCATGTTTGAAAAGCTTTGCACCAAGACTGAAGAATCGAAGACCGAAATTATAGAAAATCTATGAGAGTAAATTAATAAACACTTTGAAGCCCTTGAATCTGAAATTCAACGCTATTTCCCGGAGTTTTCTTTGGAACTTACCGACATTCTCGATGATGTTCGGGATGAATTTTTGGAGCTACGAAATGACTCTTCAGGACGTGACATCTTTGCAGAAAAATCATTACCTAAATTTTGGTGTGCTATGCGTCATTCGTTACCTAAAGTTTTCTTTTCGAATATCTGCTTCTACTTACCTCTTCGAAACTTAACCAAGAATTATAACGCTTTTAAGCGGATGCGACTTTCCATGTTAGTGGTGAGGTAAACAAAAACAATGTTCGAATTTGGGGTCTACAGAACCCACATGCAGTCATTGAACATGTACGAGATTCGCCCAAAGTCAATTTGTTTTGTGCGATATACCAATCATAGGTTTACGGCCCATTCTTCCTTGATGGAAACACGGGTAACAGTCAGCAGTATCTCGCTATGTTATAAAACTAGTTGTTTCCGAGGCTGCACCAACACAACTTTATTTTTCAACAAAACAGCGCACCCCCTCACTGAAGTCGCCATGTGCGTGAATATCTGAATTAAACTTTAAACCGAACCGTTGGGTTGGTCTTCAGGGAGCTGACGACTTACCATGTCTGAGCTGGACTCCAAGATCACCGGATTTGACACACTGTAATTTCTTCATGTGCTGCAACGTTTATGCGACCACTCCCATAGAACCTGGAAGAGTTGAAGAACCGTATCCGTACTGCCAGAATATCAGTGACGAAGGACATGCTCGCCCGAGTATGGGTGGAATTTGAGTATTGGTGTGATATTGTTCGTGTCGCTGATGGAGGACATATTGAACATCTGTAATCTAAACTTGAGAGGTTTATAAATATGTGTGTAAAGGTTCCTATTCGTATGTTTTAAAGTTTAATAAATATTTGCATGCGAAATACATATATTCTTTTTGAAACACCCTGTATAATGTACATTTTAATGCATTTTTTTATAAAATAGTGTATTGTAAGTAGCATTCTCAAGAAGAATATTAAGTTTCTCGAGGTAGACATTCGCCGTTAACTACTAAATTAAACTTGAAAACTTACAATTTCTGTACAAACAAAATGTCACTCCAGAGGAGTGGTTGCAAAACCTGTCCGATATCATAATTCCCAATGAGTTTGGGCCCGATGTTCAATCTGCCATACAACCCTAAAAACTTCCCTTTATTTGATATTTTGGCTGACATAGAAAACCTTTTAGAGGACGTCCCCACTTCAAAAAAGACCTTAAGCTTAGAGCTTAAGCCACAAACGTGGTTTCCAACCATATCAATAAACTGTAAAATCAAAGAGTTGCACTGCCGGAGTCCAGACGATCATGTAACCGGTTCCTCAAAACACACCCGGAACGGTTGGTTCTCAAGGCCGACAAAGGCAATGAATCTGTCGTCTTAAAAAGAGAGGATTACCGGTCCAGGATCGCCGACCTTCTGACAGATGCAACTAGTTATGCTTCCTTGGACAGAGATCCCACATGTAGGTTTGAACGTAAAAACACGAGTTATTGAAGCCTCTCAAAAGTAAAAGGTACATCGACCAAACAACATATAAATCTTTAGTATTACACAATAGCATGCCCCTAAAAATCTACGGCCTATGAAAAATTCCCAAAGATAATTTTTCGCTACGGCCGATTGCTTCAGACTGAGTCTCATTTCGAGAAATTAGCTAAAATTATTTCCCATATTTTGTATACTGCTTTCTACAGCTACAGAATCAAAAACTTTCTTGAATTTGCCACTGCAATGAACAGTTATCAAGTTTGGTCATGGTCATGAACTGGTGTTTGTGGACGTGTCCTCGTTGTTCAACAAGATTCCGTTGAAATTATTTCTGGAGATAATTAAATCCAATTGGGCGTTGGTTCGCCCATAATGCAAAATACCTTCTAAGAATTTTCTCGAGCTTATTTTCTTCATTTTTGACACCACATATTTTTCATTTGAAAAATAAGTTTTTCGGGCAGATTTTTGGAACCCTCATGGGATCACGCTTATCTTCAGTGGTGGCGGAGAGCGTCATGTATACCTTAATTTGCAACTTTTTTTCAAGCTGGGTTCTACCCACTGTGTATAAGCCTTCCGTTTCTCTTTCCATTTTGCACGGTTTTGGGCTTATTGGTACCAGTTTAGCCCTGCGTGGGGTTTGATATTGTCACTCCATCTTGTTAATGGGCGTCCCGCATTCCGTTTCTGAGTCCATGGCCTTCATCATACTAGCTCCGCGATCCATCTGTTTGTACCCCTGGCCACATGTCAAACCCAATTCCATTTCGGTTTAGCAATATGTTTTGTGGGGTCCCGCACGTTTCTCTGATCTCTAATCCACTTATTGGTCTTACGGTGTCGTTATGATATGCCCAATATTCTCCGTTCTATATCTCTTTGCTGCACAACTAGCTTGTTCAATATGGTGTTCTTGATAGCCATACATGCTTACTTAGCGGATGTATTAGTTGTATATTTCTGTTTTAGGACTAAATGCTATGCTTAGACTTAATATATATTTTAGTTTGGCGAAAGCAGCACAAGTTAGTAGTCAGTCGCGCACTGTTATTGTTTGGCCTAGGTACTTATAGGTATCCGTTTTTTACTTTATTTGTTAAGTCTTCTGCAAGCTCCGCACAGTTCGTCATATACTGTGTTTTTGAAAAGTAATTTCTAGACTAGGGCTTCTTAAACTTTTTCCATTCACGACCCCATTTTTTATTGTGATTTTTTCGCAACCCAAAAAATATAAAATTAAAAATTTCACAAAAAATTGTGTTGTTAAATATAATAGCATTTTTGCAATAATGAATACAAATGATAGCTGGCACATTTGCATAACAGCTCCTTGCATGTGCCACCTACTATCATGTGTATACATTAACTGGCGTGCCTGTATTTGGCAAGCAAGTAGATAGCATAACATTTGATTTACTGGCATGAAATATGAGGGAGGTGATGCGATTGCTTGAAAACCGGCACGTGTGAACGTACGCGACAGCTATAGCAGTACTATAACAGTAGCTGACGAGCATTTTTGCAATAATGTTATTCGAGCCTTAGTTTGTTCGAATATATTCGAGCGCAGCAGTTAAGTGGTTATATAGAAATTAAAGGAAAATAATTTTTAATGAGACGGATGCGCTTGTTTGTTACTGCTTAATAAACTAAATCTGGGTGGATATTTTAATTTGACATTGCTGGACGTAAAATCTCTTCGACGTTTTTTAGCGATGAACGATTTTGGGATTTGCTTGTGTTAAAGCAGAAAAAGTAGTTTCACATAAACATGTGGTGCTGAATGGCAGAAGAACATTTAATGCCATATCAGCGATTGTGGGAAATTCGGTTCAAGTTCCGATCCAAAGTTCAGTTAAGGGCTTTTTAAAAATCTAGTTTTAGGTTGTAATTACTCGTCTAGCGCTCCTTTCCAGCACAAGTTGAATGTGGTTTTGGATCTTAAGACTAGGATTTTGAAGATTGTCCATCCTGATCTTCGTGCCGCTAGCATGGCAAGGTTGTTCAATATCCTAAAGGGAAAAAAGCTACCCCACAACTTTGCTTAGAAAGTTGTTATACTCCATCCCTACACGACAGTCTGTCGCTGACGATGCTGTAGGTGATGGAACTAAAACCTACAAGAGTTTACATTTTATAGAATCACTGTCTCCTGCCATGAAATCGATTTTTAAGAACAAGAGTCTGGTAATTTTAGCAGACAAATGTTATAACACGTTAATTAAACATTAATAGATCTTTCAGTCGTCTTAATGATTTAAACCCCAATCCAATGCAATCAAATGTGGTTTATCGCATACCGTGTGCTGAGTGTGAGCTTTTGAACGTTGGCCAGATTACTCCATGACTATCTTCCAGATTGACCAATCACAGAAGTCATTGCAAACTAAAACCAAACTCTTGTGCTCTGACAGCGCATTGCAATCATGTGTATCACAGGTTCAACTATGATGACTTAAAAGTCCTCGCAAGAGTGCCACATTTGTCAAAGAGACTTTCATTGGAAATGTGTTATAGTCAGCTTCACATGCATCCATGTTATAGTCAGCTTCACGGTTTTTTTTTTATTTTCACCATAATATAATGATTTAAGAATAAAAAAGACATATTATAAGTAATAATTCACAAGGTGCTTAGTTTTTGAAATTTGTGTGTGTTGGATAAATCCTTCCCGGTAAATCCCGGTAAACGGTAATGGAAGTTGTAAGCCCCGGAGCTTGATAATAGGCCGCTCCTCTGGAGTCTGATGAACAGACCCTGCTAAATGAAGATAGTTCATCCGCTTTATCCACCGTTTGGACATGGTTGTCGTCTTCCGTCTTCAAAACCATCGACCATCTTCAGCATAATCCCTTTACTCAATTAATCTCGAGCACTGGGCTGCCACATCCGCCATCTAGACTGTACCGAGGATTATGCTCTCCACTGTAGCTGTCGTTAAGGTCGTCACCGTAACCCTGGCAAGGGAGCTTTGCCAGGGGGCTACTAGCCGGGTCAGCTGGACCAAGGTTTTTAAAGGAAGTGTTACTTCTCTATCTGACATTATTATTATCTCCTTTCCGCCCTTTTTTCGGGAGGAGAAAAATTCAAAAACTGGAGTTTCATCCAATCTAAGAAAACAAGGCCGAGATGGTTGGAAGAATTTGAAAATCATCTTAAGCAAATTGGTATCTCAGAGAGAAACGTTCATGATATGAACAAATTTAAAAGATTGGTGAAAAACTACCAAGGTTTTAAAATGGCATCAACGTCTGAAAGACCGAGAGGACATTTGTCCGAAGAGCATAAACAGGCACTTCTTGCTGGGATCAGAAGATACTGGCAGGAAGTCAAAGCTGGAACAAGAACATGACCTAAACACTAAAATGAAATTGGTTGTTACCACGCAGTCTATAGAGGCTCAATTCGATGTAAAATTAAAAAAGAATATTCTCATGATATTTTCTTTGAGAAAGCCTCCGCGGTATAACGCCCGCCCAAAGAAATATTAATTAGTAATTCAATTCATTGCAAAATTATCAATATTAGCATATTTTTATTTATCATAGGCCTATGCAAATGAAAAAAAAAACGCGAAGTTGACGTAACTGTAACTTTGACCTCCTGAATAACTTTTGTACCAGTAGAGTTAGCTAAAAATCATTACAGATCTTTTCAGTATAGCGTTGAATTTCCGTTAACGCTTTATATGTTGATACACAATAATTATAAATAGTAAACAAGTTTTTGGATATATTATTACACGTATTAAAATAGCACGCCTTTCTGGGAGGGGGCGGGAGAAATGCGTCAAATCGGGTTTGGAGAAAGAAAACGGACGATTTGAGTGATTTTCGAAAGAAATTTTGCCGGGCGAAAGTGGTAAAATGTTTATAAAGCTCCCGACAATTGAAGAATTTTCGAGATATTGTGATGCCGCGGAAGGCGGTGGGGTGCAGCGCGAAAACGAAATATCAGTTTCTCGGCCGCCGAGCGGCCGTATTTGGACCGATCGCGACGCGAGTGATGCTATCGGGAGCGTCGATTTTTGCCGCCCAAAACTGTCATCTCGAATTTGCGAGTCCTCGCTGAAAATTTGGAGATAAGTGCGAAAGAGTTCGCAAAAAACTTTCTTTTCTGACGTTCTATTGCGAGCCGATCATTGAACGGAACGCTTTCCCGTATGCGGGTCAAGTTTCGTAGATTCTTCCTCTCGGGGTCTGCCGTGCGTTTTTTTGCAAACATTGCCGTGTGGTAGATATTTTTGGAATTTTGCAATTTCTTCTACACCGTTCGATGGAGGTCGACGGTATCTTCCGAACGATGTGCCGATTTGCCTATGTCGATTTGCAGAAACCACGAGGTCGCCACAGCCGATTGTAGGAAACCGGTAGGATGTCAATCCACAATCAAGATCTACAAAAGTACAAATGGCACAATTTCCTACCCTACAGTAGTAGATCGAGAACATACTGGACCGTGCCATGGGCTATTAAAAGTTGCAAAAAGTTCGCAACTGGCAAAGTTATTGGGAATAAAAACGAAATCCGCATATTGTGTCTTATTGTTAGCTGAGAGATGCATGCGAATTATTCAGAAATTTTTGAACGGTGTCCTGTTCGCCGGAAATTGCCGACATTCTGAAACTAAATTTGCACGTTTCGCTTGCACGGTGCGCCCCCAAGAGCCCTGAGAATCGTCGCCCATTTTTCGCGCGTCATATTTCATCCGTCTTTCAACTTTAGCAACTTTTATCGCGGCAATTCGCAAATTTCAACTCTTTTCTGCAATCATGGTAAATTTCGCTTCTTCGCCGGCTGCCGTTCGGTGAGGGGGAATTTTCCAAAATTCCTCAAATTTCGGGTACGTCACAATCGGAATTTCTTCGGTGGTAACAAATTTCCGCACTTTCACCTGCCAGTCTATCTACGCACAAATCAAGTTCGCTTTGCGGAACGTGAATGAAGCGTGAACCAAAATCGAAGGAGAGACGTTTGGGAACCCACTGAGAAAAATCGCTTTTTACATTCACAATTGTTACAAAACCGAACGATTTTGCAAAATTTCCAATGAATTCTTTTCGTAGTTACAAACTTCTTACATATGGTGGTTCAAGTCTCAATTTTTAAAAGCATTGAGGAGTTTATTCTCCACGGCGTACGAAATTAATCTCCGGCCAAGGTGGAGCATTAAAATGTTGTCAGGGAGTACTTCCTACAGACACCCATGTTCAGTAAAAATTTCATTGAAATTCTTCAAGCGTTAATAATTTTTATACAATTTTTGAATATTTTGAAATTTTCGTGATCGGTTTTGGTTAGAATATCTGATTGACGTATCTGGATTCACAAAAAAAATAGTCTTAATAGGTTCCACTCCAGGTGGAACAATAACATTGTACGTTTGTAGAGAAAGGATCAGACGATGAAATTATTGTGTCAGTTTTGCAAAATATTTTATCAATTGGTGGCAGCAGCTCCACAAATTCAAAGCGGAACTGATCAAGATAAATTAGCTACTGCTTGAAAATTGTAAGAGATATATCAAAAATTCTATCAGTTCTGCATAGAGCGTTGATTTTATTATAGAAATTAATGTTTTGGTATCTTAACGGACGATAGCCTTAACACGAGATTTTTTTTATTGGGGGAGTTCATATTTAAAATTTTCAAATGTTTATATTGTACAACTACCAAATGCTCAAGATTCTATATACTATTTTGCCCTTACAACTATACCATCCACACTTTCAATTGTTTTACCCTCATCAACTTTTCCACCCCCTTCAACTATTCCTCCCGCATGTACTAGTTTTTTAATTAAAAATAACATTGTAATTAATCTACATTTTTAATTTACGCTGTAAAGAAATTAAATATGAATTACTATTTTTCATGCTAAAAATTATGCGTTTATGTTCTTTGATAAAGCCAGAATTAATCATTTTTTTATCCTTAATCCATGCAATATCATTCCCAGCGGATCTAAAAAAAACTCAAAGCAAAAGTAGTCTAAGCACGTTGATGACTGGTAGCATCTGCAGTCGGTGGAACATCGATTTATTCATGTAAGAATATCACTGCTTCGGTGCTCATCAGGTTTCAAGGATAAAAATCCCATGTTTTGATATAAAGATGCCTGTACGAGATGGTATATTGCCTCGGGGTATTTTTACCACAACCCCGAACGGAACCCGCTAGTATATATTTACAACATGTCGTATATTTTACGGACGTTCCGTTTTATAAAATGCCATGTCACATCGGAATTGGAGACTTATATATAAAAATATCTTCTATTTATTTTATTCTCCGTCTCCTCGTACAATTCTTGTTTCGTTAGCTAATCTGCATTCTCAAGACGATTTATAAATATTTTTCTAGAATTTATTAAAATCGTTTCTATTTTTGTTTCATAAAATAAAATATAAAAATCAACAACAGATATCAAAAAATATCAGATATAATTCTTTTTTGATATAACGTCCATCTTGTTTTAATGCTTAGGGTAATTTTAATCAGGTGTTTGGACAATTCTTGGAAGTATTTTCAAATTATGCAAACTAAATGTTGTATATAACTTTAAAGTATAAACAAATATTTCTATAATTGTAAAAAAAACTTTAAATTTCAAGGTATTATTAAAATACTTGGGATAAAGTTTTCTTTAGGCATTTATTATATTAGGCACTACAGGCATTATGATGCCTTAAGATGCCTTATCAGGAATTATTTTAATATACATCTCGATTTTTTTTCTTCTAGAGATTTTCCGCCAGACTAATCCTCTTACATTATCGCTTGTCTTGTTGCCCGTTTTGGACTCAAATTTGAGGATAGAAGAAATAAATCTAAAATAATCACCATTTAAATGCGATTGACGATTATACTCGTCATAAAGAAGTTGGAGGATTTTGTATCATAACGAGTACACATCATGCATAAAAAGTAATGACCATTGGCTATTTAAATTGTTTTTTTGTAAAAAACGAAACACAGGACGGCCACTAGAATTCATAAATATCCATAAAAACTAACGGTCGAAAGGACCGGCGGCTTCATAAACCCGTGACTAGCTAAATTAGTTTATAGTCCCGGCACATCGACCCCCGGTACACTTACTCTCTGATTGACGAGCATACTCGCCGTCACTCGATTTTCGCGACACATATGGGCTCTCAAAATTGGGCGCTACAGCTAAATAGTAAATCTATCCAATTTTTGATTTTCATTAATTTCCAATTATCTCCTTTCCAGTTTAATATTTGTGATAGTTTTATCAATTGTCAATAAAACCAGGTAGAATTTAGAACGATCAGCTGAATTTATTTTAAGAGTGTTTTCTTTAACTTTAAAATTAACAATAAACGAGACAAGAAGAAGAAATCATGCTATTATATTCTTAAACAATATGGAAATAAATTTTCTATAAACAGCGTTGATTTAAAATTTCTAAAACATTCTTAGATTTAATTGAAAAATTAACTATGTTTTTACCACAATTATAATATGTAAAAATGTTATATAACTTATTATTCACAGTTATATCAATTCTACACATATCACGACTCGAGTTTCGACTGTTAAAGGTCATTTTCAAGAGATCACTTGACCACAGAATTGTAGAGCTTTCCTCTCCTGCTGCAGCTGATCTTACTCACACAGTACTCCTCTCAATTTCTTCCACTTCATCCAACCACTATTTACCTTGTGTTGTATTTCAGACTCCAGCCCTCCATCACTTTGAATATATGACCCCAGATATTTAGACTTCTTGTTCTTCTTCCTGCAGGCTAATACATAGATCTTGATCTTAATTCATACGCATATATTCAGTTTTCACCCTGCTGATCCTCATTTCCTTTTCTTCTAAACCTTTCCTCCACTCTTCGAGCCTCTCTTGAAGTTTCTCTTGGGTCAGTTTACACAGTACAACGTAGTTGGCGAACATCATGCTCCATGGCGCTGCTTTCCTCACATCCATTACCAGGGCAAAGAGATATGGGCCGAGAGCAAATCCTGGAGTAGCCGTACTCTCACTGGGAATTCCGTTGTTGTACCCACACTGCTCTTAACTTGTGTCATCACACCTTCGTACATTTCTTTCACCAGTCTCACATACTTTTCTAGTACACTTTTACCTCTCATACATCTCCATATCTCTTGCATGTGCACTCTGTCATACGCCTTCTCCAGATCAATGAAGGCCATATGTAAATCAACTTATGTGTTAATGCACTGTGTCTTAATCAGTAGCCTTAGTGCAAATATTACGTCAGTTGTTCCTCTCCCGGGAATAAATTCAAATCCTGTTCTTCCCCTACTTCAGTTTTCCCACGCAATCCTGTCTCAATGATTCTTTCCCATGTCTTCATTGTGTGACACATCAGCTTTTTATCTCTATAATCGCCACAATTTTGGGTCACCTTTCCCTTTGTATATGGGGACAAGAATACTACTACTCCACGCATCTGGCATTGTTTCTCCGTTCAAAATCTTCTTTATTAAATCTATACAGATCAACTAATTTGGACCACAGATATGTTCAATATGTTAATATGTTCAACGTATGTGTCGCGCAACTGAAGATCCCCAAAGAATGGAGGAAGGCTCGTGTGGTCGCGTTACTGAAACCTGGCAAGGAACCAACTGACCCTAAGAACTTCAGGCCCGTGTCCCTTCTGTGATAACTCTTCAAGCTGCTGGAACGACTGATTCTAAACCGAACAGCGAAGATTTTCGATGCCAAGATTATCGAAAGGCAGGCCAGCTTTCGTCCAGGGAAATCATGCTGTGGCCAAATCCTCAACCTAACTCAGCACATAGAGGATGGTTTTGAGAGAAGCAAGATTATTGGAGTGACGTTCATCGATTTGACAGCCGCTTATGACACTGTCAACCACAGGAGGCTGTTAAGAAGCTTTATGAGACAACAAAAGGATATAAGCTCACTATGGTCATCGGTCTATTCCTCCAGAACAAGAGATTTTATGTTTCACTCCAAAACAAGAATAGCAGATGAAGGGTCTTGAAGAATGGACTGTCACAAGGCAGTGTCCTGTCCTCACTCTTGTACAACGTATACACGAACGACCTGCCGATTCCTGACAACATAAGCAAATAAGGCAATTCATCTATGCCGATGATACAGCTGTGGCAGCCCAGGGCACCTAGTTTACCGAGGTGGAGGAGACGTTGGAGGTCGCCATTGAGGAACTGGCAATCTATTACCAGAAAAACCACCTAAAGCCGAATCCCAGCAAGACTCAGATCTGCGCCTTCCACCTGAAAAACAAAGAAGCACGACGGGAGCTCGAGATACATTGGCGAGGCGAACGACTAGAGCACTGCCCGACGCCGAGATACCTGGGCGTGACCCTGGACCGTACTCTGTCCTTGAGACAACATTGCATCAATACCAAAGGCAAAGTTAGTGCGCGTAAAAACATATTGCAAAAACTCACAGGCACAGCATGGGGAGCTCAACCAGAAACGCTAAGAAACACGGCTTTGGCGCTCTGTGTGTCCACTGCGGAATACGCCGCACCGGTTTGGGCAGCTTCAGCTCACGCGAATCATGTGGTCGTCGCTATCAACGAGACAGCAAGAATCGTGACAGGCTGCCTAAAGCCAACTCCAGTTAATAGTTTGTACCCACTTATTAGCATGGCACCCCCATCTGTGCAAAGAGCCGTCGCCACGGATGCTGAAAGGACGAAACATAAAACCGATGCTCGCCATCCTCTGCACCAACACGAGCCAGCCGGTCGACGCTTCAGATCAAGGAAGAGCTTCATGGCAAGATCACACACACTCGAGGGGTCCATAGAAAATAACCGTATCACTAGGTGAACCCAAAATCTAACTACTAGGGAACCCCAAAGAGAAGAAATGGCCCCAGGCGGGAGGTGTTTGCCTGGTATTTTCACGGTATGGAAATCCCTAAATCGGCTCAGGACCGGAGTGGCAAGGTGCATGACCAATCTGTTGAGGTGGAGAATGTTTGAGAACGGTTTTGATGAGCTGTGTGCGTGTGGTTAGCCCCAGGATATGAGCCACACACTGGTCTGCCCACAACTGGACAAAGGATGCACGCACGAAGACTTAATTTTATGTAACGACAAGGCTATTGCAGCCGCTATTTTCTGGAAATATATCGTATGAGCCGGACACGGAAAGTAAGTTTATTAAAAAATTATTATTCCTCCCAGAGGATATCAATACCCCGGTCTCCCAGGCTTCTGTAGGGATTTGGTCTGGACCTACTGCCTTCCCATTTTTCATTTTCTTTAGCACATATTCTTCTTCTTCTTTACTTAATGCTTGGGTTACTCCTTCGTTTACCTCTCCATCCTCGCCCTTTACATTTCTCTCAGATTTTCTTCATTCAATAGTCCTTCAAAGTACTCCAGCTATATTTACAGTATTTTCTCTTGGTCGTGTAGAACTACATCTGATTCATCCTTCATGTGCTTCATTGATGTTACATATAAACGCTTTATTTCTGGCTTTTTCAATTCTTATGAGTTGTCTGTCAACCTCATTTCTCTCCAGCTTTAAATATGCCTACTCCACTGTCTCAGTCTTCGCTTTTTTTTTCTTTGATCAACAACAAATTACTTTATTATTCAAATAACTAAAACATAATAGTTTATTGTGCAAAAAACTTTGCTAACAACAACCCAAAATGAGTTATTCCGTGCAATTTTTCAAACGGAACAATTCTATTTCGCGATATACTAGTAAGACTACTTTGTAAGTGTGTTCCTCGAATGACCTTCATTTACTTGGCTAACCAAATATCATTAGTCTCCACAAGGATATCTCATCTCGTGCGAGAAAACTGGTCCATCCGGCCCCTTACCGAAATCTCCTAGGAAGTTCTCGTCCAGCTTCATCCCGCCGTTCTTCACATCACAATACACCTTTACTATATATCCTCCCCCCTTGGCCAAATCCGGAAAAAAATGCTTGTCCCATGCCGAGAACAAACTGTTGCTCACATACAGACGCTTCCCATCCAAAGAAAGTTACATCACATGCGGTCCTCCAGTCAACCTCTTGCCCTTGACGTAACCTGGCCTTGGCACATCCGGCCACTCATCATCATGAGTCACCTTGATCGCCGATTCAGACACGATTAAACCTCCAAGGTAAACAGAACCAGTGAATTTAGGATTAGCGCGGTCGGTGATGTCACATTGGCGCACGTCGTCGTGGAACTAGTTGTTGAGGTAAAGGTACTTGTCGTCTAGCAACAACAGAATATCGGTGATATTTCCCTGCATTTACGGCAAAGCCTACCTGAAACCTTCTCCTGCTTCACGTCGATCACCTTGTCTGCTTGCCAAACGCCATCCTCCTTTCTATAAAATCTGTAAACATTAGCGTTTGCGGCACAGCTTACGAACCCTTGCTGTTCCTTGGGATTGTGCAAGAATCTGACCTCCAAAGCACAAAGGCCGTCGGGTCCCAGATCGATTGTCTGGATGAGCTCGCGGCTGGTCCAGTTCCAGAAGTTCAGGGTTATGCCGTAGATGTTGGGGTCGTTCAAATGCGCTGGGTCGAAGCCCTTCTTGAAGTACTTGGGCGCACTCTGTCGAAATCATGACGTCGTGGTATGGCTGGTACCAGAAGTCGTAGCCGAATTTGGCCAAACGTCCTTTAGCTCATTTCCCTTTAATCATTAATGTTTTGCCGTCGATTAAGATGAAATCGCCTTTGCCTGTGCCTTCCTTGTCGCGGAGGGTGGAGATCATTATCTCGCCGGAGACTAGACAATGAGCGGTGTGGGAGTGGAGCAGTCGAGGGCGTGGAGGTCCTTGGCCTCGATGACCTTGTAGATGGTCGGAGCTCTGGGGTGCTTGCCGGTGTCGATAAAGATGATCCGGTCGGAGCCTAGGCAGGACAGGACGAGTTTATCGCGCTAGGGCCCCCATCTTGCAGAGGTGGCAACTGGAGCAGATGTTTCATCCGCTGTGATGGATTTCACTTCCTCAGTCTTCGCTTTGTCCACAGCTCGTTTTGCCTTCTTCTTTGAACCTTTTAGGCTTCCCTTTCTTACTGTCTTTCTGTTAAATTCCATTGTTTCTTAGCATATTTCTTCACTTTTACCTTTTTTTTGGACCTCCTCATTCCACCACCATGCCTGCTTGTCTTCTGGTGGTCCCTTTCCTGATGTTACAACTAGCACGTCTTCACCAGATTTTTGTATAACACTGCAATTCATACTCCACCACTCCTGTAAGTCCGCAGGTAATCTCAAATACCTTTTTCCTTGAATTCGTCGCGCGAGCCCTGAAAGAAGTAGGGCTTCTTTCAATTTCCACCACTTTATTCATTGTTCTCTTTATATGATATATTTATGTCTTTTTCCCACAAACTTCTCATAATCAGCCACCACGAGTTTTTGTTGTGCTGCTACATTTTCACTGTATATGACTTTGGTGTTTATTAGTTCCTTTATGTATTTCTTTCTGTACAATAAGTAATCTAACTGACTTTTTTGGTCTCCGCTTTTGTAAGTTATAAGTTGTTCACTTCTCCGGTTGAAGATAGTATTGAGAATCGTTACGTCGAAGGCTAATGCATATTCTACAATCTAATCCCCTTCTGTATTTCTTTCACCTTAACTCCATCCACCATGTACTTTCCTCTCGCTACTTCTCTTTTCATCAATATGTCCATTTAAATCTCCACCAATTATCACCCTTTCGTTGTCTGATATTGGCATTGTGACTCCATATATGATCTCACAAAATTGGTTCTTCTGTTCCTCTGAACACCCTATCTGAGGTGCATATACACTCAAAACTGTGATGAGGTCTCGTTCAACTACCAGCTTGACTCTTATGATTCTGTCATTAATTCTGATGACTTCGCAGATTCCTCCTTAAGATCCTTATCCACGATAACCACGACTCCATTTCTTGACTCTTTGTCCGCATTGCTATAGAACAGCTTGTATCTTCTTGCCTATCACGTAGTCTCTTGTATGCACAAGATATTCACCTTTCTTCTCTATATCGTCGGTCCAGATGAACAGGGTATTAACTCAAAAAAGCATGGAGAGCAAGTTTTCAAATCAATATATTTCGATCTCTGTAAATAATTGGTTAACCTCTCTTATTATATCTTTTAAATTATTGATTAACGTTTATTGATAACGTTTTTGTTCACTTCATGACTTTGTCGATTTTGCTATTACTGAGAAAAAAATAGAAGAAGGCAAGAGCATAATGAGTTAACACCCAGTTCATCCAAACGAACGATATCATGTCAACAATCTCTCTGCTCTTTACCTTTATTGTCCCTATATTTAAAGTTCCAACTCAGATTTTGATTTTATACTTCGCTCCTGCTTCCTCAGAACACACAATTCATCACAACACGCCTCCCCCGGAGAACATAAACATAAATAAATATAAATATAACTTCCAAATAAAGACATACATAGCGTTAATACAAGAAACGTGTCTTATCTTTATACCAAAAAGAGCAATCCTACTCTATGTAGTGCAGCGCCTAGTCGAGTAGGTGTTAAAATATTCAATAATCTAACAGCTACGATCAAAGAAGAAAAGTTGTATATTTTTTATTGGAAAATAACTGAAGAATTCTTTGTAAACAATTGATAATACTCCACACATGAATTTTTTAATCAGTGGTAATCCATTCAAGAACTATAATTTAAAATGAATTTTCATTACAGTTTATTATTTATTTTATTATGTAATAATATTCAATCTATCTGTTAATTCGATTATGTTATTTTTAACAATTTTAGAAAACCTATCTTATATGTATACTGTACATCGCAAGATAAATAAATGATTTGATTTGATTCCGCGTCGTCTCTCTCCCCTAACCTTAGTCTCTGTACAGGTCTTTTTCCATGCAGTCTTAAGTGTAGGATTTGTTTGATGTTCCTGCTGTCCTCTCTCCACTGAACGTGTCCCAACCAACTTATACGCATTGCTTTTATATGACTTAATATTGTTTCTTCCCTGGGTTTTAAGTCAATCAATTTTTTCAGATCAAAGTTTAACTTGTAATTAGCCATTTCAAGTTCAACTTCGTTTTTATGTGTCATTTAAATGCATGCAATCTTATGCTATTTTTATCAAAACGGTTAAAAATTACCTTTTCAAAGATGTTTCCAGGATAATTTTTGTAGCTAATCAACTTTGAAAAACGCTCTTTTTTTTGTAACCATTGGCATCCACTAATATACTGGTACATGGTTATATCGAGGCCGACTCCTCTTTTTTTATAGGCTGAAAAATCAGAATTGGCAACGAGCCAAGAAAGAATGGAAGAGGATTGTTTTGGCGGAAAATCTCTGGGGGACATAAGACCAAGAAGAAAAAAGAGGTTACAACCCTGTAAAAGTCACTGATATTATTACTGTTTATACTAATATTATTGTAGTATCATAGGACCATCAATAAACTAAAATACGTTTCTCGTGTAACAAATCAATATACTGTGTAATTAGGGGGTAGGTTGTCAATTTTACACGAGAGAAAAATTCGAAGTGAGTGTGCATATTCGCTCGAGAGTACCACTTTTTTTTACTCATGCGAGGGGATGTATCTTAAAAATGAATCAAACAAATAAAAAAAAATTGAATCAAAAATGAAAAATTTGCTTTTTCAATTGTCTCCGGTGATAGCAATTCGTCATAAGAACTCTCATCAGTCTCCGGTATCGCCATAGAATTTACACCTATTTTAAAACGTTTTCTTTAATTTTTATTTTCATTTTTTTTTTAAATCCTTCACTCACACGTCACTTTTTTAATTTTAAGGTCTTGATTTTAGTTATTTTTTTTTATGTAACCTAGCGATATATAATATTTGCGTGCGTTACAACGAAATACAACCAAAGTGGAATTTCTAAAAAACGTGCGCGAGATAATACTTTTAACGCATGAGTATTAAAAAATATCTTCACATGTATGAAGTTAACAAATAACATTTTACAAACAAACTATTTTTGAATTACACATAAAATGAGTTAGAAGTTATTATTACGGAAATAATTAAGTTTAATAAATAAATGAATTAAATCATATCTATTATAACACAAATCATTATATTAGCTATTTGGAAAAAGAGGTTCTGTGGTTTGGTATGGCAGTAATAAACTGTATGTAATGCTCGGTTTGAAGGAAACTGGGGCAATCTAAGTAAGAGTAGCCTTCTCTTCCTCGACCGAATTTCCACTGCAGATACAACTCATATATTCCATTTCATCGCGGATCCGCGATTATGAACGGAACGGAGATAACACAAAAAATACAAGCGAAACACAAAAAAAACATCCACCCCAACTACTGGAACTCTATAAACTTCAATTGTAAATACGCCCGGAAGAAAATTTATATGTAATCCTCTCGCAAAGACAAGTTTTCTGCATTATACTGAAATAGGATTTAGGAAACGTTTCAAGTTTTGAATTTAAAACGGAAATCAATTTCACCATTATATTTTTGTTATTACGTCAAACTTAAAACTAGAGAATTAATTTGATTTTGAAATTTATATTTTACCTAGTCTTAACATTAAGCAAGACTAGACCAACGTAGACGATATCCACACCGGATTAGACATTATAACAAGATTGTTTCTTAGATGACTTTATTAGTTATATATTTAGGGCAATATTTTGAGAAGATGAGATGCTTAGATATTTTAGACAATATTATGACTGCAAAACTTATACATTTTAGACATTACTATGACTAGGTGAATTAGATACTTTAAACAAAATTATGACTAGATTAGTTAGATATTTCAGATATACTGTAGTCGTCATAGTTTACGGTGCAGTCTGACTATCAAATCCTGTCTAGTCTTTTACCACAGAATATCATATCCATACAAACGGTCTCCTTAGCTTAAACTAAACTGGTTTCCGTAAGGGTGTTGGATCAGTGTACGCTATAATAGTATATTAAAGAACGAGTTCAATAAGCGCGGTTTTGCACCACGCGTCCATGTTTAAAAAACGACGAGCGTAGCGATACTCCTCGCTAAGGGACACTCTAAGGGACAAGTCTAAGGGACGAGTGCGAAAAGCGCCTTATGAACGAGTTTTTTATAGTATTTTTTCTATTTTGCGCCCTTTTATGCCATTTATAAATTAAAAAATCGCAGATACATATTGACAAAATTGTATCGCACTCGGCGAGCCATAACTGCACGCATATGAGTGCTGTTATGAGTCCATTACAGACGCAAAATAAAAAATCAATGTAATTAGTTACGTTAAGGCAAGCAAATTTAGTAAGCAATACTGTACCATTATCGCACTATACATTACTGGAGCATTTGATAACGCCTGGTGGTCATTGATACACAGACTAATTATCAATAAATTCCCTAACAAACTAATTAACCTAGCTCCATACTATTTTCACAGACGCAAAATTATTATTTAACAATAATACACGAGCCAAGCATAAGTCCAGAAATCTGTAAACAAAAGTTGTCCACAGGGGTTTCAGATCAGATCCTACGTTCTGGAAAATTCTATAGAATACTCTTTTCGAAATTGACCTCCCGGAGACAACTAATGCAGTGGCATATGCCGATGATACTATGTTACTCGTATCCAGTGACACAATATGCGGACTGAGGCACAGGACGAATCAGGCATTGCAGACACAATTGCAGACACAATATGCGGACTGAGGCACAGGACGAATCAGGCATTGCAGGCATTGCAATCATGGGCAACTGACTGTAAACCAAATTTCAGTGCTTCGAAAACAGAAGCTTTATTCTTCGGCAGATCCCCAATACAAAGACGACCTGTATTTACCCTTGGAAGAGACAATATCAAATGCCAGGATCACATTTAATATTTAGGGGTCATTATCGACAGGTGTTTTAACTATAGACAACCCTTCAAACAAGCATGTGTTGCTTATAAACAATACTGCTCAAGATTATGGCTCATACACTGAATATAAACTAACTGGAACGAGTGCTGCCTATTGGCTTTAGCGGGCCGAGAGAGAGCTTCACAAGGTGTCTCTCGTATCGCTCTGTCTTCGTCTAGTACAGTCCTAGCTATCAACAGAGCATTAAGGTATATAAACATGGATTAATCCTCAAATGCTCGTTCCTTTCGGACAGCAGAGCAAAATATCACTCGACGCCATGAAATATTTGACCAGCCCTACTGAACTGCTTTTGGAGACTTGGCAGTTAGCACAGTAAATCCGACAAAGATCTAATCTTCGACTTCACTGGGTTAAGGGTCATATAGGTCATAGAGGAAACGAAAGAGCTGTTTAATTGGCAAGGCGGGCTTCAGGAACCAATAAAGAGTGGGATCCATAGAGAGTGGCAAGACCGCTGGAATAAGGCAACAACTGGACTATGGACCAAAAAATTTACTGCTAAACCAAACAAATGAAAGAGCATTGTACCCACACATTAAATAGTCCAACTAATTACTGGCCCCGGTAATTTCAATGCATACTTATTTAGATTTGGGAAAAGACAGCGCATTTTTTACTTGTGGCGAGATACATTCGCTCCATGTACTATGATGCTCCTACTAAGATGCCCGCTTACGAAGAACTTGCAAAAAGTTAGGCAAACTAAGGCAGGATGTCATTGGCCGCGGAGCGTAGAGGATCTCACCACAACAGAGAAAAATAGTGAACGTGGCAGACCTTTAATAAAATCTGTGCAAGATTAAAAAACTGGAATACGACATATAGTACTTAGAGTAAAATAGCCAATTACATTGTAATAGTATTCTTGTTAATAGCTATGAAATCAGCATAGTATCCATCTGGATGGAGTTCTGGTCACATAAGCCACTCTTACGTGAATAAATAAATAAAATGTCTAGTCCTTTATTTTCTTAGAGAAAATTAAGCATTTTGGGCCCCTAACCATAGACTGCCTCACTCAAATGATGAATAACTGCTTCTTCAAAGTGCAAATTCCAAAAATTTGGAGGAAGACGAAAGTGGTTGCACTTTCACAAACCAGGGAAAGAGCCAACACTTCCTGGGAAATTTAGACCCGGCTCTTTGCTGTGTCACCTTTCCAAGGTTCTTGAAAGAATGGTTCTTGATCGAATCTCTGATATTATCGAGGATGAGACCATACCAGAACAGGTTTCAGAGCAGGCAAATCGTGTTGTGGGCAAAACCTCAATCTCAATCAATATATCGAAGATGGGTTTGAGCGGAAGCAGGTAACGAGAGTCGCTTTCACAGATGTATCTGTTGCCTATGATACCGTGAACCGTCAGAGGCTGAAATCAAACTTATATACATCATCAAGGACGTTCGCCTGACTAAGTTTGTAGAATGCTTCGTACAAAATCAAAGGTTTTTTGTAACACTACAGTCTAGGAATAGTCTGCGGGGGGACTCAGAAAAACGTCGCACCCCCGGGTAGCGTCCTGGCGCCAATCCTCTATATAATCTACACCTATGATCAACCAACAAATGGAGAGACAAAGCGAATAATATATGCCGATGATTCAGCTATAGCAGCTCAAGGCAGAACTTTCAACGACATAGAGGATAAATTAACACATGCTCTGGAGGATCTAGCAGCCTACTATACAAATAACTACATCAAAGCTAATCCCACTAAGACACAGGTGTGTGCTTTCCATCTTAGAAACGAGGAAGCACACAGGAAGCGAAGGATGGCGTCGTAGGGCGAAGAGGCATACGCCTGGACCGAACTCTGAGTTTTCGAAAACAATGTCAAGAGATCAAAGGGAAAGTATGCGCAAGAAACAATATCTTCGAAAATTAACAAACACAGAATGGTGAGCACAACCTCATACACTCCACACTCCGGCTCTTGCTTTATGGTCTTCTACCGATGAATATTCTGCATCGGTATGGTTCAGTTCAGCTCATACCAAGCACGTTGAGGTGACACTGGACGAGACGGTGCGCATGGTGTCTGGCTGCTGAAACCGACCCTGTTGGAGGAAATCTACCCAATAGTTGGTATTTCCCCACCCACAATCAGAAGGTGTGTTGCCGCGGGGACTGAGCGAAAAAAACAATTAACCGAATAGAGGCATACCTTATATGGGCACCAAATGCAACCGCATAAACCTAAGTCTCCGAAGAGCTTTATGCCGTCTACAATACCCCTGGAGAACAGGGGTCGCCGGAAGCACACCGAACAAACCTGTTGCAAGTGGCTGTCATCCGCACACGGATCGAGGCAAATGGAGAGCTGGCCCCTCGATGCCATCTACTTTTCCCTACATGGAACACGTTGAACAATCTAAAAACGGGAGTCGCACGATGTAACAGCAACCTAAAAAAATTGGGCTACAAAGAGGATGACAATTGGGGATGCGGCGTAACTCAACACCACCAACATCTCGTTGTGTGCCCAAACATGAGTGAGACAAGCAAAGAGGAGGACCCGATACTTGCAAATGACAAAGCCACATATGTGGCTGATTTTTGGAAACTGTAAATTTGATTTGTTATGGTGGTCCGTACACGGAAAGTAAGTAAGTATTATCGTCTTTATAATCTTATCCATTTAGTCTAACTGTCCCTCTGGTGTTTCTATCTTATCTTTTCTTTGTATTCTTGTCTATCTAACTTTATCTGGGCAGTTACAAGAATGTACTTATATTTACCGGTCTGATCTTTTCTAACCATCTAGTCTTGTTTGTCTATTATTACCTGTCGAGTCTTGCCTACTTAGTATTCCTTGTCTAATTTTACTTAAAAAGTTGTGAATCTCCAGTCTTGTCTGTTTAGTCATGTCTGTCTAATCTTGGAGTCTCGTCTAATTTTAAAATCTGTCTAAACGTTTAGCTTGATCTGACGAATTTTTGTTAAAATATGTTCTGTGCATAATATTGTTATTAAACACCGAGTTGAAGCAGCTGCCGAGACAAATTATCTCAAATAGTTCAAACTTTTCTTACGACCGATTCTCATGTAATCAGGAACTTTGTGTTAACGAAGGTGCTTTACTTAGTCGGAAAACTATTCTGATAACTTTAAATTATTTAGAAAATGGTGTATTAAAAAAGAAGCTGGAAAAGGATTACAAAAAGAACTGAGAGAAAAAAAATTAAATAATGGGGAACTGGCTAAAAAGCAAAATGGGTAAGGTGGGTAATCAAAGCAGAAAGTTTAGTTACGACGTCCCTGGGAGATATCCGCTATTAACTTCTTCTGATTCCGTGTCATATTTAAATACGTCGCGAATGTTCTGTATGTGTCTATGTTATATATATATATATATATATATAAATATATATATATATATATATATATATATATATATATATATATATATAGACATAAATATGTATATATATATATATATATATATATATATATATATATATATATATAGACATAAATATATATATATATATATAATATATATATATATATATATATATATATATATATATATATATTATTTATTATTTTAATTATATATTATAATTATATATTATTTCTGTATCGCCCTGTTTTAGAAACTCTTTAAAAGATACACGGGTCGTATAAACTCCCTCAATGAATATATCTTTCAAGAACAAATTAAGTTGGGATTTATAAGTAAACTAACAAAAGGAATTAAGATCGCAATTTTTTACGGAAATTTTTTTATCCTTCGCTACAAGTATCTTCACAGCCAAAAAAATCAGTCGTGTTTTATTTTTAAATGATTGATTATGGGCATAAAAAATTTCAGATCAATATTCAGATCAATAAAACCTTCTAGTTCCAAAGTCTATCAACGTTTTTATATGCACAACGCTTTCTGATATTCAGCAGTTTCATAAAACTTTTATTGGACAGTTCAAAATGACAATCACAGTAGTTTTTTAAATCAATATAATTTGTACAATTAATTGAAAGTAGAAATCTGAAACAAGCTAAATATTTAATTTGAAGCTGAAAAATAATACGTAATATAATTGAAGTTAAACAAACATAACTGCAACTTATGAAACAGAAAGGTAGACAATATTTGTTCAAACAAAAATTTGAACAGAAATAAGCAATATCTCGCATCACAACAAAAATTTAACAAACAAATATTTTGAAAAATGTGCAAAGGAAGATTCATGTTATGTCGGCAAATATGAACAATTTAGGATTCATTTAAAGAAATAAGCATATTCATTTAAACAAGTCTTTAGACTGCGCAAAGACTTGTTTAACTTAATGGATCACCGACATCGATTCAACAGTTCAGTTGTTATAATATTTGCACGCCGAATAACGGACGAAATGGCCGATTGGAATGAGATCATTGTCAAAAGGCCAGTGGTACGTATACTGAGCTTTTGGTACGTTATTCCAACATTAATTGGGACAATATATGAAAATATTATCAGATTTTACCACTAACGCAGCTTTTCCATGACATGAATTAATTCTGGATTAATAACATTTTTGTGATATTTACTATTTGGAAAGGTGCGGTACAATGTCACTGTAAAATCTACCAGAGTAGCAAATAATAATTCTTATAGAAATTTTACATAAATGTTGTGTAAGTTTAGAATTGGTAAAACCAACCATACTTCTATTTAGATAATCATATAAAGTTAAAAAAGTTGGAACACAGCCTGAATATATAAATATATTCAACATTTCCGGAGCTCTATAAAACTAATGAGTCTTTTTAGGACTCTCTCTCTCCCTCTCTCTCTCTCTTAGATCCTGTTTCCCCCAGTGGGGCATAGGGCTTCCACCAATTGTCGCCATCTGACTCTATTTCGAGCCACGACCTTCAACTCATTCCACGATTTGCCGGTGGAGGTGATTTCGGCTTCAACTGTGCGTCGCCATGTTGTTTTGGCCTTCCTGTCTTTTGCTTACTGCCTTCGGGATGCCAGTCCAATGCTTGTTTTGCAATGTTTTGTAGATTGCGCCGTAGTCCAATCCAGTTCCACTTTCTTCTCTTTATTTCAACTGTCCAATGCTTGTTTTGCAATGTTTTGTAGATTGCGCCGTAGTCCAATCCAGTTCCACTTTCTTCTCTTTATGTCTACTGGTAGTTGGTTTGTAGAACGAAGCAGATTGTGGCTCGATATCACTTCAGGCCATCGGATTCTAAGGATCCGTCTCAAACACCAGTTTGCGAAAACTTGCAGTTTGTTTGTGCTGCTAAAGTAACTAAAACTTTCCACGTCTCACTGCCGTAGAATAGGATGGATTTGAAGTTACTATTATATAGTTTAAGTTTCGTTTTACGGGAAAGTATTGAAGAGCTTCAAACGTTATTCAGTTGGGCGAACGCTCCCTTCGCTTTGTTGATTCTTCTGGCGATGTCTAGGTCGGCGCCCACATCCACTGCTATGGTGCTGCCCAAGTAGCAGAACTGTTCGCATCTTTTTACTGTTACGCCGTTTACTTGTATGTCCCTGCTAGTGGTAGCGCCAATCCGCATATCCTCTGTTTTTTGTTGTTGTTCATGTGCAGGCCTATCTCTTCAGCTTCTTGTTGTAGCTTAGCTGTTTTGTCCATCAGGTCGGTGAGTGTATGGGCCATGAGGCAGATATCATCGGCGTAGTCGATATCTTCTAGCCTGCTTGATAGTCCCAAGCGTATTCCTCGAGGCTGTATTGTAACGCTAGTCATGTCCTCGTCTAGTACTATTAGGAATAAAAGCGGGGACAACAAGCAACCCTGTCGGACACCAGCAGACACTTTGACCGCTTCTGAGAGATTCCCATCGTGTACCACGTTGCAAGAGTAGTCTGCATACGATGCTGTTATGATGTTTATTATTTTGGGTGGTACGCCTCTCCGGTCTAAAGCCGCCCAAATGCTTCCCCATTTAATAGCAACAAAACTTTTTGAAAGTCTACTAATAATAGAAATACCGTGGTTTGCCATTCTACTGCTTGCTCTGTTATAATCCGCAACGTATTGATTTGGTCTACGCAGATCTTCCCGGCCTGAAGCCAGCCTGTTCTTCTCTCAACGTAGGTTCAATTGCTTTGCTCATTCGGGTGAGTATTATTTTGCACAGTATTTTCGATGCAGTTGTTAATAGTGTTATGCTTCTCCAGTTGTTGCAATCGCTTAGGTCTCCTATTTTGGGAGCTTTATCAGAAGGCCATTGTTCCATTCTTTCGGTAGTGTTTCGGATTCCCAGATTTTATTTATTAGAGGTGCCAGCATTTCGGTCGTGGTCATGCTGTTAGGTTTCATCATTTCGGATCTGATGTTGTCGATGCCTGGACTTTTCCTGTCCTTTAATTCCTTAATGGCCTTGCTTATTTCTGCTCTGGTTGGAGGTTTTGTGTCTATGTTTAGTTGTGCCCGTGTTGCATGATGTTTTGCGTTGTTGTTTTGTTCTTGAGTTATTCCTGTGAGTATCTCCTGGAAATGTTCCTGCCATCTATTGAGTTGTTCTTCCGTTGTAACCAGTAGCTTCCCATCTTTTGATATTATTGGCTTTGTTTTTGTACTTTCCTTGTTCGACAGCAGCTTGGTGAATTTATACAATTCTCTCAGGTTATTTTGGTTAGCGGCACGTTAAGCAGTTTCTGCAATATTGTCCACCCACGTTCTTTTATCCGATCTTACACTCCGCTTGATGTTAAGTCGAGTCTGCTTATTTTCTTTTTAGGAATACCTAAAACAAATTTCTTGTAAAATTATCTGTCATTTTATGACCTTTAGTCCACCTTCGCGGCACTCAACAAATAACAGAAAAATAACATTGTTTTTAAGATCATGTCTTTCTGATACCTTAGGTGGAGCATCTGTGGACGCGTTTCCAGATTTATATCTCATCAGCATTGCTTCCATGATCAACAATTTTAACATTTTCAAGTAAGTGGTTTACAAATTGTTGTTCATGGAAGTAAAGCTGTGCCGATGAGAGATAATCTCGAAGTTTTGTTGTGTAAGTTGTGGTTTTAGCAATATTATCTTTGCAGTTTTTTTATTTTAATGCAAATAATTAATAACACAATAACTAAAATGTAAAATGTAATTCCGAGTTTGTTTAGAAACTTGCCATGAATTAAAGTGGTAGTGGAACTCCAAATCCTATCCAAAAATATACTGGATACCTTTCTTAATGTGTTCTAGTTTTCAAACTTACTACAGCGAAATATACCTTGAATATATTAATATATTCAACCTCCTCGTAGCTCTAGTTCTAAGTTTTATTAGGACTATGAACAAATCTAGTTAGACCAAAAAAACGGCGAACTTCTTAGCCAAAAACACAGCTAATTAAATCGATCGAAGGAACATTTTGCTGAACGGTAAAGTAACTGGTGCGATAACAGCCCAGAACCAACTCGCAACAACACAATCACGAACACCGACCCCGCGGAGTCCACAAATACTCTAAAAAGCGGAGATACTGAGCATAACTAAATACTCAAATTCAAATCCAAGGCGCCGGGAACAGACTCTGTGTCCGCAGAACTTCTTAAACCCGATCCGCAACGCATCGCTGACCTGCTAGGTCTCACAATACGGGAAATATGGGTGATTAGTCTAAAAGAAGGAAAAAACATCAAACTTCCCAAGAAGGGCGATCTAACAATCGGTGATAACTGGATGGGCATAACAATATTAAACGTGCTAAACAAAATCCTACCAGGCATTACTCAAACTAGAATGTCAAAGAAAAAGCTGGTTTTAGAACAGCAAAGTCGTGCATTGACCGACCAATACCATCAAAATCATTGCGGAACAATCAAACGAGCTTAACTCCCCACTTATAGTTATCTTTGTCGATTTTGCTCGGGCTTTTGACATTATATCATGATGCGTTATGGGTAGTCCTAGAACCCAACAAGCGTCCCCAAGACCTAATCGCAATAACAAAGCCGCTGTACAACCAAGCAAAATGTTGTGGATCTCATGAAGCGAGAGAAGGAAGGGATGCGTGCTGTCGCCCCTTTTCAACATAGCTCTAGACCACGTCCTGGAGAAAATTAATAACTCAAAAGGTATTCTTCTTAGTCTTATCTTCATGTCTGAAGAGTTGTGACACCAAGGTTGTGTCAATAATTGCTTAGTTGTTTGCATTGCTTGCGATCTTATGCCGCTCTTGAGTTGGTTTGTAGAGGTTGTCCCGTTATGTTCTTGATTTGGTCCAGCCACCTCGACGGAGACCTGCCTCACGGTCTTTTTCCCTCAATTTTGCCCTGTACGATCAACCTCTCCAAGTTGTCTTGTGCTCTTCTAGTTACAAAGTATCCAAAGTATTTTAGGATGCTTCTTCGACATATCGTGGACAATCGGTCTTGAATTCGTATTTTATTTATTATCGATGCATTTGTTCTCAGTGCCATCCAAGCTATCCTGAGCATTCTCCTCCAGCACCACATCTCAAATGCATCCATGCGCTTTCTGTCGGAGGACTTGATTGTCCATGACTCAGAGCCGTATGCGAATATAGAGAACACACATGAGATTTAATATCTCCCCTTATTCATAAGTTATTGATGCTCTCAGGGAAATAAATTCCTCGACAACGTCGATGTCATTATGCAGGTTCTCCATCGGTATTGTTTTATTCCTATCGATAAGCATTAGTTTAGTCTTGATCCAATTAATCTCCAAACCCAAGGGTTGGCTTTCATTCGCCAGGAGTCCAATTAATCTAGCCATTTCTTCGTCGCTTGCTAGGGCATAACTATCAAGAGGTCCAAGAAAACCTCTCAGCACTCTCAACGGAAGCAGACAAGATTGGTTTGAAAATCAACATCGCTAAAACATGCAGATAAATACAAAGAAGAAGATGGTATTTACGATTAACGATTGCCCAGTTGAGAACGTGCAAACGTTCACCTATCTAGGGAGCTTGATAACTGAGGCTGGTGGTACAGAATGCGATATCCACAAGCGAATTAGGAAAGCCCAGCAAACATTCAGACAATTAAAACCGGTATGCGACTCCAGTCAGTACTCGAAAACTACTAAGATCCGTCTCTTCCAACCAGATGTGAAATCTGTCCTTCTCTATGTATGCCAAACCTGTAAAATGTCCAAATATCTTCAAGACAAACTGCAAGTGGCAGTTATCACATTTCTGCGCAGAATCACAGATGCCTACTAGCCTAAAAAGATCTCCAACCAAGAACTGTTGCGAGTTACACATCAAAAGAAGATCGCCGTAGAATCCACAGCCAGAAAATAGGGGTGGCGACAACACCGTCGAAATAGCTCTCGACTAGAACCCCCTAGGGAAGATACCAATGCAAACATCGAGAAGAACAGTTCTGGCTGAGATTGCGACTTAGCAGAAAACCTGGCTGGACGTAAAGGCGCTGGCGAAGAACCGGACTCGATGGCGGATGTTTGTCGAGGCTCCTCCAAGGAGTAAAAAGAGACATATATATATATATATATATATATATATATATATATATATATATATATATATATATATATGAACAAATATCTCATATTGAAACAACTAGAAATTTGTATGTTATTTCTAGAACTGGGCCATTTGCATGACACTAACGGAGTTAGAGATTTGTTCATAGTCCTAATAAGATTTAATATTATAGAGCTACGAACAGATTGAATATATTTATATATTCAAGCTGTATTTGGCTTTAGTATGTTTGTATGATTGTATCCATAATTAGTATGGTTTCAGCCCAATATTCAATTACCGAGGTGATGGTGGCTCAGAGAGTTAAGCACTTGGCTCTCGGGTCAGACGGCGTGGGTTCGAATCCCACCCAGCACTAAAGCAGTAAAAATTAAAAACTAATGGCTGCAACCCATCACACTCAACTCCCCAATCCGGCTTAGGCAACCGTAGGGTCCCACTGCCTATCACCTTCTCTGGAAATTTGCGGATTCAACGTTAAACCGCTACTAAACCCCCATATACAATCTTAGTGCTGAAGTTGGATATGAGGCAGAGAAGAGTCCGGTGCCCAGCAATGGTATATAAAGGGTGACTAATGATGATGATGATTCAATTATCATTTAAATCAATAACTGAAACTAAGCGCAGGTCTTTCATAATCCTAATAAAACTTAATATTATAGAGGTAGTAGAGATAGTATAGAGGTTGAATATATTTAAATATTCAAGCTGTATTTCGCTTTAGCAAGTTTGTATGATTGTATCTATAATTTGTATGGTTTCACCGCAATATACAATTATCATTTAAATCAATAACTGAAACTAAGCTCAGGTTTTTCTACACGCATGTTAAATTAAAACCTAACCTCGCCAATCCGGCACATGGTGTTCAGGCTAATGTAAGTCTATTCCATTATATAATTCAAAAGAGCAAAGCTGCACTGATGCGAGATAGATCTCGAAACGCGCCTGTAGATGGCTATTCACTTAATTTAAATAGAAAGAAATGAACTTAAAAATCAATGTTATTTCTGTAGCTCCATTAGTGCCGTGAAAACGGCATGTTTCTAGGAATAACATACATATCTCTATATGTTTCAACATGAGATTTGTTCATAGTCCTAATAGGACCTAATACTATAGAGCTACGAACAGGTTGAATATATTTATATATTCAAGCTATATTTCACTTTATCAAGTTTGTATGATTATAGATACAATTAGCGTGGTTTCACCCCAATATTCAATGTTCTATTTGTGGTTTTTTAAATGGAACAGATTCCTGACATGCCTTTAAAATTGCAACCGCAAGATTTACCAATTTAAATGAATGGTAAATTAATCGTTGTACAAAATCCCTTGTGGTAACATAGCCTATTACTTTTCGTACAAACTTGTGGGCCTTTGAATAGAAACTGGGCCACTAGTTATTTTAGTGAAAACTATCATTGTGAGTAATAACAGTAACAGCGAATAGTTTTGTCTTTTACAAGTTGCTATCGTGATCTCATAAGCTTCCGGTACGCAAACTCGATCGGATTTCCTTACTAGTCTCTTGACTTTCACGAAATCGCCAATGCAAGGTAAAAACAAGAGACGCGGATGGGAAACTGCAAAGTTTTATATTAATACTTCTCATAATAGATATAAAATGCAACTGGTGTTGTCTTTCATGTTGTGCATTTAGAAGGCATACACACATAACACGTCACGTCACGTCATCAGCCTTTTATGTCCCCACTGCTGGGGCACCGGCCTCTTCTCTGCCCATATCCAACCTCAGCACTAACAATTGAATATGTCACCAGCATAACTGGCAGCAATAAAAGATTTTCTGTACCGGTATATTGGACAATGAAGAGAAGAAAAGAATTGGTTCAAAGTACACGCAAGTATTAAGTGTTCTTCGAAGTAATGCTAACGCGGTCCCGAAGTAGAGTACTTAAGAGAAGTAGAGTACCCGGGGGGGGGGGGGGGATAGGTGGTTTTAGTGGATATACTATCTCTGGAAGAGAAGGCCTTCCACACTACCCAGATGGTGGGTGCCTATAAAAGGTTTCCCCTTCCTCCTAAAAAAGAAAAAAAAACTTTTGCCTGTTAAAAGTTCGCAACTACTGATATTTCGCTACTAAAATGTCGCTAATATCGTCCCTTTCAGAACACATGTTTGTCACATTTTGGATTTGTGTGTTTGGTAACTTTTTGTTAGGGCCTTTGCAAATCATTGCTTCGGCAGCAATGACTCTTTTCGCATTGCCATTTATCAACATCCATCGTACGAAATCGTACGAAATAGTTTTCACTACAATACAGGGTGTTTCAAAAAGAATATACCTATTTCGGATCCATATATTTATTAAACTTTAAGACATTCCAATGTGAAACATTACACACATATTTATGGACTTCTCAAGTTTGTATTACAGATGTTCAATATGTCTTCCATCAGCGACACGGACAATATCACACCTATTTTCAAATTCCTCCCATTGTAAATTGTAGATATGGTGGTGACGACTTGTACTGCGACCTATATAGATCTATTGTACCCCACCCTCCTACTGCAAGCGTTGGTGTACTTACCCATTTGGAGCGCCTCCTCCAATCCTGATTCCTTAAGGAATTTCAGGATGTAGGTGGGATTCAAGGCCTGCAGCTCTTCTGTGTTCAAGCAGTGAGCACCGAGGTAAATCTGTCTCTTGCGGAGTAGTGCTCCGCAGTCTTTGAGCTACTGTATGGGGGTTTCCTCTGCTGAGCCACATAATCTGCATCCGTTACCCCCCTCTAGGCCTAGGGCCTTGAGATGTTTCCTAAGTCTGCAGTGTCCCGTCAGGACTCCTGTCAGAATTCTAAGCTTGTTCCTGCTTAATTTCAGACAAGCTTTTGTTCTCTTCTGGTTAAAAGATCCCAGTATTCCTCCCATACACGGGCAAGCATGTCCTTCGTCCTGATGTTATGGCAGTACGGATCCGGTTCTTCAACTCTTCCAGGTTCCTTGGGAGTGATGGTACATAAACGTTGTCTTTAACGAATACCCACAGGAAGAAATCACAGAGTGTTAAATCCAGTGACCTTGGATCCCAGCTGAGACATGATACGTCGTCAGCTCCAATCCAACGGTTCGGTAGAGTTTCATTCAGATATTCACGCACTTGGCGACTCCAGCGAGGGGGTGCCCCGTCTTGTTGAAAAATGAAGTTGTCTTCATGTAACCTCGGAAACAACGAGTTTTGTAACATAGCGAGATCCCGCTGATTGCTAACCTTGTTTCCATCAAAGAAGAATGGGCCGTAAACAGATGATCGGGATATCGCATAATACACATTGACTTTGCGTGAATCTCGTACATGTTCCATAACTGCAAGTGAGTTCTGTAGGCCCTAAATTCGAACATTGTGTTTCTTTACCTCACCACTAACATAAAAAGTCGCTTGACTACTGAACACGATGCGTTTGGCGAAAGTGTTATCATTGTCAATAGCATAATGAATCTCGTTACAAAATGCCACACGTTTGCGTTTGTCATCAGGACGCAGAGCTTGTAACAGCTGTAATCTAAACTTGAGAGGTTTCTAAATATATGTGTAAAGTTTCATATTCGTACGTCTTAAAGTTCAATAAACATATGCAAGCGAAATACGTATACGTTTTTTAAACACCCTGTATTTAAGATAATACTAGTATCTTACAGTTTGAGTCAGATCTGGTAATTTCTTCATAAAAAGTTCGTACATCGCTTTTACACTGAGTTTGCTATAAAGATATTTGGTTACTTTAAAGCTACTATAAAGAGACGTTTTTCTGGAAAATGCTTCTAAATGTTCCTTTATTTTGGTAATGTTTATTAATGTCTGTCGATGAATTCCAGCTTTAAAAACGTTTTTAAGCGTTCAATCCGCGAGTTAGAGATAGCATGCAAGCTAGGAAAAGCTTTTTAATACACACGTATTCTATGGCCTTCGATTTTAACTCATTGCAAAAAGTTGTAGTTTGGAACTTTATCGATGATTTATCCTCGCTACTGGTTTGGCTTCCATAAGACCCATTAAGTGAATATTCTGTTCACTCTTGCACTGCGTGTCAAGTAAATTAATCGGTATGGCTTCCTACTCGTTTTAAGTTATAGTTGCCGTACATTTGTCTTTGCACCTATAAAGTTGTGTAATAACAGACTAGAAATTTGAGTTAAAAAATAATACATTTTTCTACTGATATATGTGAAAATGGCATTTTTCCACGGCTTACCCTACATGAAAGTGACATTTTTCCATTCTAGAGATATATTTTCACATCTAGAGACGAAAATGAGCATTTTAAAATTATGATTTTCTCGATTAAAACACTAAACTAACCAAATTTGCATGGACTTTCTTCTTAATTACAGCAATTGCAATGAAATATTTTGTATACTAACGTAAAACGAGCCTGAAACTATTTAAAACACCGAAATAAAATTAGGACATTTGACTTGAAAAGTATCATCTTCTATGAGAATGCAATATGTTACCATGGAAACGACCAAACCAACAATTAAATTTCTATTGACAGTTCTGACAGTCCGCTTCGAATTGGATTTATTAAAGTCGAATTCTGGATTCTACAACGGAAATCAGTAGAAAAAATTGCATTTACTACTCGAGATAAAAGTTTTTTTTTTGGTTCGGTGTGATTGCTAACTCGCTGGAACTCATGAGCAAACTCCCACCTCGCCAAAAAAAACGCCATTTCATCTCTTGCTGTAAAATATACTATTGCCTACTACAGTGGTACTATAGTTTAGTTAGTAACAACTTTTCCAACTGTCTCACATTTTCGACTCACATATTCGTTACCTTGCAGGCGAGCATACTTCCATTGGTTTTATTTCTATGTATTAACCCTTAGTTGCCCAGGCCTGTCCAAAACTTATTTTGAAATTGTACTTTCTGTGAACTTAAAAGTATCATCGGTCAACAAAGGGTTAAGCTGCTTCTTTCGCTTATTTATAGATATATCAATAGAATTACCACTATCACTACTACTTTTGTTACAAAAGCTTTACGTTTTTATTATTTACACATTTTCGAACATAACACTGTGATTGTCGATATTCTTACCATAAGAATGTTGGCGCATATTTCTATAACCCCTGTGTGAAAGAACAGTTTAAGTGCCGGACTTATCATGCTTATATTCAACTCGTAAATAAGTTTATCTATATTGAAACTAAGCATGGAGATTATGTACTGTTATCAGTTTAAAAATGTCATTTTGGCTCTTATAATGTCACCGATTCATTTAACCCTCTCGTGCAATGAGTCCACCACAGTGGACCTGTCATGAAAGATTTAGTAAAAATGTAATTGTTAATATATATGACCTAAACTGCATAAAGTCCAATGCAGAGGGCAGTATATGAGATATTACTAGCACCACCATCTTCTTGTTTCGAATAGGCCTACTTTGGACCACGCTTGTTCAACTGTTGATTCTTGCCCAGTATTATCGCATCTTCTGCCTAGCAACACCATTCTTACCATTACTTACACGTAGAACAATAAACTATCTGTCTGTTTTTACGACCCGGGATACAGGGCGCCCTCCCGGTGTACATAGCCTTACTCCTGTATGCGGGGCTCTGCAGGGGCGGACCACTTATTTCCCTAGCTACTCGTGGGAACAAAAATGAATCCTAATAAAAACAAAAAAAACAAAAATTCCCAAACCAGTTACAGGGGAACATCCACTGGATGCAGACCTAGTAGAACAGCTTAGAACCGAAGCAGGTCCTACAGGCCTAACTTCGGTTCAAGACATGATATTAGGGGAGCAGGATGTCGCTGTATTTGTCAGCCGCAGCGATAAGACTCCTTCTCCTAATGGGTCACCTCTGAGGGGAACTGGATCAACCACTAGACCCACAGAAGGTGCTTCTAGCACTGCTACCTCAAGCTTGCAAACAACGCAAGAAAAGAGGTACAGAATAAGTGGGTCGCAACGCAGGAAGATGAAAAAGAGGCCGCTAGAGCCAAACTTGATCCCCTACTGCGTGTGACCGGCAAGCCGGCGGCGGGGGCGGACGCACCAACTGGCACTAGTGCCGGGAGTGGGTCTGGGACTGCCGTCGTCAAAAGGCTGAGGTCTGAAGGCAGTACACCGTCTCCCAGACGGAGCTATCCTCGGCCTCTGGAGAGTAAAAGGCACAGGACGGAGGGGTCGCTGTGGAACTAACCTGGTGCTAGCTCTATTGTTCTTCAGAAATATCCTGAGGAAAAGATAAGGTAAACTTCTGCAATCAGAGCTAATGAGGGAGATCTGGAGCTGTGAACTAGGCACAGGCCCCCAGTTAATAAACAGCTTTGTCGACAAGGGCGTAGTCTACGTTACCTGTGCCGACGAAGCTGCAAAAGCCTGGCTCCTGGAGAAGTTGGCCAAGCTTAAATCTTGGGAGAGGGCAATTCTGAGAGCGGGTACCGGGAGAGATATTGTCTGTACGACCAAGGTGGCGGTTTGGTTTCCAACTGAACTCCTTGGAACGAGGGAGCCAGCTAAAATACTCCCCTACTTAAGACCCAAAACAGGGGCTTAATCGTAGAGGAATGGAGTATTGTCCGCAGTAATGCGGATCCTAAGGGAACCACTTTGGTTCTCTATATAGATTCCACATCCGTGAGTGAGCTGACCAGAAAGGGCTGCAAAGCCTATTTTGGTCTAATTCATCTCACTTTCAGGATCATAGGGAAGAGAGCAGAGCGGCCCACTGCTGAAGGTACTTCAGATCAACCTTCAGCATAGTGCGGCTACCTCTGCCTCCCTATGCAGAATCTTAGCTGCTGGCCACATCAGCATAGCCTTGATCGAAGACCCCTGGCTAAACAGAGGCAAAATCATGAGTCTGGGTGAAGCTAGGGGTAAGTTAATCAATGACTACTCCTGTAACAATATCAGATCCTGCATTTATGCTAGGAAAGATATTGACATATTATCGTTGCACGACCACTGTTTCAGAGATCTTGCCACAGCAAAAATCAGGTATCGCATGGGGGGGGTTCAGTTAGGGAATTTATTCTGACATCTGCGTACCTATCATCCGATGCACCTGAACCAGCACCTAACGCAGAATTGGAGCGCCTGGTGAAATACTGGGGGGTTTCCAATCTCCAGATCCTGATTGGGATGGATGCCAACGCCCAAAACGTAGTATGGGGGAGCACCAAAACCAACAAAAGAGGTGAGTCTTTGCTTAGATATTTATTGTCCACGAATCTGGCAATACTGAATGTCGGTAACAGGCCTACCTTTCAAACAAAACGACGGAAAGAGGTTATTGATATGACTTTGGCGTCCTTATATACCAGTGCACTAGTGAGTAAGTGGTATGTGTCCGAAGAACTGTCGTTGTTGGACCACCGATACATCTTTCTGGAGGTCAACGTCGTTGACAGGACAGAGGATGTGTATCGTAATCCACGCAAAACTGACTGGAAGCACTATAAGGAAGTGCTAAAGATACATACAAGTGTGTTAAGTTCAAACATAACCAGTCCGCATAATATTGAAGAAACCACTACTCTACTTCAGGAGGCTATAAAAAATTCTTATCATGACAGCTGTCCTCAAGTGAAGCGAACCAGGAAACGAGAACTTACCTGGTGGAGCAAGGAACTTGAACAGAAGAAAAACAAAACGAGAACGCTCTACAATAGAGCTAAAAAGACAGGGATGTGGACCGAATATACGGCTACACTCACTGATTATAACAAATCTGTACGGAGAGCAAAAAGGGAGTCCTGGAGAAAGATGTGCGAGGATGTCGAAAGTACATCTGAAACAGCAAGACTCCAGAGACTTCTGATAAAGAACCCGTTAAATCCGGTTGGTACTATCAGAAAACCAAACGGAAAACACACAACCATTGGGAAGGAAACTATGGAAGTTTTACTCCAAGCTCACTTCCCAGGTTCCTATGTGATCGACCCAACAATGGATAATCCTGAGTGTCATGCTGAACGCTCTCAAACAACTGGGACGAGGTGTGACTGGCTGGTGTCCAAGAGGGTTGTCACATATGTAGGAATCATATGTATTGGGTGATGTGAAAATTTTGGAATCAATTTATAAACCAGTAAAGGAATGAATGGGCCATAAATACCTTTGGCCCATACAAAGTAGCTGGCCCGGACATTGTCTTCCCTTTCTGTGGCAGGGATGGGAAACGCTGGTGCCAATACTGATCAAGCTATACAGGGCAGGTCTGGCATCAGGCTATGTGCGAACTCCCTGGAGGCAAGTAAAAGTGGTATTTATACAAAAAGCCGGGCGTCTAGACTACACCCAGGCTAAAGCGTATAGATCAATAAGCCTTCAATAAGCCTTTCTATTGAAAACGTTAGAAAAACTGGTTGAAAAGGGAGGGAGACCTGCTTGTTAGACAGGCCCGTAAACTCTAATCAGCATGCCTATCCACCAGGAAAATCATGTGAATCTGCTCTACACCAATTAGTGGTTAAAATAGAGAACACACTAGGAAACAAGGAATTGGCGCTTGGTGCCTTCCTCGATATCGAAGGTGCGTTTGACAACACCTTCTTCGACAGTATAGCCAATGCAGACCGCAGTCATGGTGCAAATTAAACATAAATCAGATGGATTAAGTCCATGCTACAGGGTAGAAATGTTGAGGCTACAGTAGCGGGTGACACAATGCGGGTAGATGTCATCAAAGGGTGTCCTCAGGGTGGGGTTCTATCTCCACTCCTTTGGGACATGGTGATTTTACACCCAAGGCTTGCGGATGACATAGTCTTCCTCATCAGGGGTAAATTTCCATCTATAATAGCAGCGCTTATGCAAGAAACACTGAACGAGGTGGAGAGTTGGTGCAGGGGGTCGAAGTTCGGGTCAATCCCCAAAAATCCACTCTAGTACTATTCACTAGAATGAAAAAAACGGATGGGCGAAAGCCCCCAATTTTCTATAACGAACATGTAAAGGTGAATGATGAAGTCAAGTATCTAGGTGCATTCCTGGATGCCAAACTGACTTGGAATCAACACCTAAAGAAAGCTACCAACAAGTGTAAAATGGCACTGATGGTGACCAAAAGAACACTTGGAAAATCATGGGAACTGAAACCAAGCACGGTATACTGGGTAAAAAATGGGTATCTGTAAGGATGAACCTTTATGCAGGTTATGCTATGAGGAGGACGAAACCGCCGCCCATATAATCTTCCACTATGAAGCAATTGCACGTAGGATACACAAGCTTGATATTACAGCTGAGAGAGTCCCCATGAAAAACATGGCACCTAGAGTCCTGGACTTAATAGAGTGACTGGATCTGTTTGCATGAACGAAACAATGTAGGGAAATACAATAGGCCAATGGGCCTCAGTGTTTTAAGGGCTAACCCCCCCCCGGACCAACATTGGTTAGAGCAAAAAAAATCTGTTTTTTCAGTCGAGCAACTGTCAACATGGATTTAAATATGTTTGATACAATTTCTGTTTTTTTAAAATTCATTTTATAGAAGACCTAAAGTAAAGGTAAAAAACGTTAATTATCATACTAATCATTGTTCAAACGTGATCTAATATTTTAAGTAATTTAATTTTATAACAAACGCAAAGAATACATATAAAAACTTAATACATATAACAAATTTATTCGTCCACCATAGTGGACATCATGTGTTTCTTGTTTTGCATTTGGTTTTCGGATATCTTCATTACCAAGTAATACCAAGTAATATTGAGCCTGATGATTATGAATTAATTGAGAATAGAGTTGAAAACTGTTGCCATAAGTTTTGATTTCTCTGATGCATCTGATTTTGAGTCTGATGTTGACGAAGATACAAATGCTAATACCTTATTATGTGAGCAGCAAATACTGCAGATGTAATAAAGATGAATTTGATAGTGGATGAGATACCTTTAGCATAGTTGTTTGCTAAGCAAAAGGTACAAAAGGAGAAGAAACTATTTAAATGCATGGCAAGGGACAGTATGTATGAACTCGGTTCTCTAAACTGGAAATAAAAGTATGGATCTGTTGGAATTTAAAACAAGTGTCGGTCGGGCAGTAATAAATATAGATAAACATAAAGCAAATAAAAGACGAAGAGCACAATCAGTTATACCATATTGAATCTTCCATATTGTAGAAGAGAAAACAAAATGACCACACGGCTGATGAAATAAAAAAGGATAGTCTTGGGTTCAAACTTAAAGATATAAAAAATACCAACAGAAGGGAATCCAACAGAAAACATTGTGTCATCCTTCTGTTGGACATCCTTCTGTTGGTAATCCAACAGAAGGAATACCAACAGAAGAGAATCTCAACCAACACTTGGGAACAGAAGTCGTATATGTGCAGAAGCAGAATCTTTTTCTCATTATTTACCGACGATTTGGTAGATAATGATGTGTTTCAATCATGCTTGTATGTTAATCAAAACAATAAATCAAATTTTGTACTTACTAGAGACGAATTTTATGTATTAGTGGGAGTCAATTTAATTATGTCATATATTAGATATCCTCGCACTCGTCTTTACTGGAGTAGCGACGAAGCGTTGAGAATGGATTTGATTGCTAAATCTATATTTGTACCTTTAAAATTACAAAATGTAAATGATAATGACGGACTCGTCCATTTCTAGATAAATTGCAACAATTTTCTTTATCAGCAGCAGAACCAGAAGAATGTCAGGCAATTAAAGAGCCAATTGTTCGTTTGAAAGATCGACTTGGTTTGAAACAGTACCTTCCTAAAAAACCAAAGAAATGGGGAGTTTATTATCGAACATATAGCAAGGTAAGTATAATCATTCCTTAAAACTTATTAGCTAATATATTGCATTTAGCACCGTCACAAATCTATGTTCAAATTGATTAGCCAATATATTGCTTCTGGAGTCAATTCCGATAATTCACCAATGCCGCCAGTGAACTGTCGTAGTGGACATACATCTATGATATGTCTGATGCAGCTTATGATCTATGATGCCGACCAGGTGGCCACCCAGCTGCTCCTTAACGGCAAACCACCGAGGAAAAATAACAAAGCTAGGATAACTCGAAACATAGCAAAGGAAGTCGACTCTTGTCGAACCCCATTTAGCACTGAAGAACTCACTAAAGCAATTGCTGCCATGAAACCAAACAAAGCAGCGGGTCTAGATGATATCAGAGAAGAACAGATTAAGAACTTTATCCCAGAAACACTTCAGTGGCTGCTGAAAATGTTCAACACGTGTATCAATACCTCCAAGATACCAAAATTATGGAGACAAGCCAAAGTCGTTGTTCTCCTAAAGCCTGGGAAAGAGCCAAATAAGCCTAAAAACTTCCGACCAGTCTCCCTCCTATGCCAGACGTTTAAGCTAATGGAGCGAATGATTCTGAACAGAATCTCAGCGATTATCGATAAAAAGCTAATACCGGAACAGGCTGGCTTTAGACCGGGAAATTCTTGTAGCGGATAGGTCCTAAACTTGTTCAATACATCGAGGATGGCTTCGAAGAGAAGAAGATCACAGGGACTGCCTTCATTGACTTATCTGCCGCATACGATACGGTCAACCACGGAAAATTGCTATGCAAACTGTATGAAATGACAAATGATTTCCACATCTAATCGATTGTCGAAGTCTTCCTCCAAAACGACCGTTTCTTTGTCAGACTGTTAGGGAAAAATAATAGATGGCGCCTGCAGAGGAACGGACATCTGCAGGGCATTGTACTGGCCCCATTACTGTACAATATCTATACCAACGACCAATCCATACGGCGGGAAATAAGGCACTTTATATATGCTCACGACACAGCGCTAGCAACCCAAGGAAATAGTTTCCATGAGGTAGAGAGAAAACTGATAAATGTCCGGATCGACCTTGCCGCCTACTACGAGCACAATCTCCTCCGACCGAATCCAGCAAAAACTCAAGTGTCGCCTTCCACCTTCGCAACAGGGAGGCAAGGAGACAGATGAATATAGTGTGGTGTGGCCAACAGTTAGAACGATGCCCAACTCCAAAATATATCGGGGTAACACTAGATCGAGCTCTCGCATATAAGCGCCACAGCCTCTACACAGCCAGCAACATTGAGAACCTCAGCCCTTGCCTTAAGCTTCTCTGCAGCCGAATACGCCGCTCCAGTATGGTGTGCATCTACTCACGCAAAGCAAATCGAGGTCCCTTTAAATCAAGAAGTCCGCCTAATAACAGGTTGCCTGAAGCCTATGCCACTTAATCAGGTATACTATCTCGCTGGGATAGCACCGCCTCACATCAAGAGAGCGGTAACCGCTGAGGCAGAAAGGGGGCGACAAGAGACCGACCCAAGGCACCCGCTCTATGGCTACCAACCAGCAAGACCCAGACTCAGATCCCGCCACAGCTTTTTGGCCAGAACAGCACTTTTGCAAGTTTCTCAGGAAGCCAGAAGGCTCCAGAAATGACGCGCTAAGGCCTAAGACCCAATCACCCAACAAAAAGAAGAGCTGGCACCGGGACATTTCCTCTCATACACAATCTGGAGAACGCTCGACTTCAGGAGTCACAGGAGTCTCGAGGTGCAGAGAAAACCTGCAAAAATGGGGAATGCTACCAGAGGACGAAAACCCTCAGTGTTCCTGCGGAGAAATCCAGAATCCTCCACACCTGTTGACTTGCACCGACATGGGAGCTGCACAGGGAACGACTTAATTTTAGCAAATGACAAGGCCATCAGAGCCGTAAACTTCTGGAAGGACATAGTGTGATCCGGACACGAATAAAAGTAGTCTTTGATGTGAGCTATTGTTTGTTCAGCCGCTCCACATTCACATATTGGGTCGGATCGTATACTCCAGCGGTGCATCAGTTGGGCACATCTGCCTACCCCGGTTCGAATTCGGTTAATGATCTTCCATTCTCGTTGTATCAACAAGAAGTCCCTCGGCGTGGCAGTCGGGTCGGATATCAGTTGGTTGTTATGTGCACTTTCCCAATCGCGCATCCACGTGGTATGGATGCAGAAATTACCGTCAAATAATTTTCTTGCTTCCTTCAAGAATGGATTTCTTGACCTTAACCTCTTGTCAGTTATGTTTTCCTCCTGTATACGTAACTAATAGTTAACAACCTGGTGCTGCTACATAGCGGATTATAACAAGAAATGCGAAGTGAAAATTTGGGTCAGAGTTGGAGTAAGTGGTTACATGAACTATTGTGGTTACATGAACTATTGTGGTTACAGTAGTTACATGAACCTTTTAAACTTACCAGGGTGCTGGAGGAGGACGGGATACAATTAGTGATTTTGGTGCTTGTGCACATGTAATAATTCGACTAAGCGACAATGTTGCTCGCGAAAATAATACACTTTTCTTTGATAATCTGTTTTGTTCTGTTCGACTACTGGAACATTTAAAAATAGACCAAATATTTGCAACAGAAACTTAAATAGATCGAGTAATGAAAGTATAAAATGAATTTTTCGTCTGGTTTATATAAAAATCGATTCATGTAATAAATATTAAAATAATTGTTTTATATCAATGCAATGTAGCGTATCAAATTAGTAAATAACAAATACAAATGAAATATGGTAGGTAAAGTTAATTTAGTGAGGGCAGTCCTTTCATTAGTCCCAGTGAACCTATTAGTCTCAACATTCTATACGTCCGTAGATTAGACGATTAGACGAGATATTCAATTTGTAAAATAATATCATAAGTAATCTTACATTTTCAAGTAATCCCGCTTGTTCTTGTTTCTCTTAAATGATAAAAAGCTAATAAATCTCGACGTAAAAACCCATTTAGATTGAAACCCATTATTTTTTATTCGCGTTCTTTTTTTAGAATCCAAACGTATATTATATAAAAATCCTCCACTACATTGTTATTTTTTATGTACCTTCATTATTTTGATAAATTACAGACAATAAACATTAATGGCCGATCGTTAATTCGATCGCAATCAAACTCAATTTCATGAATAATTTAGAAATAGAATCAAATCAAAACCTATTTATCGAACTCTTATTGGATCAATCGTCAATAAATTTCGTAGGCAAATAACATATATCAATTTATTTATTATTGTGTCGAAAACTTACAAGTTTTATTGCTAGGAAAACTTAATAAATAATGAAATAATGCATATGGATTATTTCTTAAGGGGTCATGTTAAATCTAAAGTTTATCAGAGCTGACCTGAAACCTTGGAAGACTTAAAACAAAGCATCCGACAAGCTATTGGCGAGATTTCGCCAAAAATGTGCCAGCGTGCAATGCACTCATTGTTGTTACATCAATCTTACTCAGCGCATCGCAGGAAACGTAGTTCATCGAATCGCTGTAATTTTTAAGTATTAATTGTTAATTTAGGATTAAGTTATTAAACGTTTACTCTAAAATGTCCAACAAAAAAATTGGTGTCCAACTTATTTCGTTTTTTAATAATTGCAGTTTAAAATCAGGACACTCTTAATTTGTCACCCTTTAGTTAATAAGAAAGACGATCCGCTTAGAACAGACAGATATGTACAAATGTGACAGAAAAGATGTACCTAAATACATTATGTTAGGTAGATAAATTTAAGATTATTAGACAAGATTAAATAGGTAGGCAAGTCCAAACATGCAAGACAAGATATATAAAACTCCACACAGATAATTAGTTTAGAAAAATTAAATAAAATAAAAACGGCTAGATCAGGGGTGGCCAACCTATGGCACGCGTGTCACAGCTGACACGTAGGAAAATTTTATTGGCACGCGAACTATTTCTCACGTGTACCTTCTAAACTAAGTAAACCTAAACCTTCTACTTTTCTAAAACACATTTTTAAGTTTCTCAATCTACTTTTGTGCAACATCAAATGTCTAAAATATAAGACTAATACGCTAATCATAATAAACTAATTTTCACTATCAGGAATGTTCATTGTAAAAGTGACCTGGCACATTTGCATTTCAAAAGGTGAGAATTTAAAAAAAAATTGGCACGCGGCGGGAAAAAGATTCACCACTCCTGGTCTAGATGTATAAAAAGTTTACACACCCAATATTAGTAAGACAAAACGAGTCAGCAAACACAAGATAAATGACTAGACAAGCAACACTTTATAATTATGAATTATTAACTTGTTGATGTTACTTGCAAGTATTAATTTCATACAGAATCTATTATCTTGTAATTAAATTAGGATAATAAATAAATTATGTAATTTCTCATAAGATATGTATCAAATTAATTACGTAATTTGCAGGAGTGTAATTATATTCGTTTGTGACATTTTGTGGTGGAACAAAGTAATATAATTAATGAAATTCGTAGGATAACAAATAAGTCTGGAGGCGCTTCGGACCATCTGCCGCTGGAATTATTATTTGTTTTTTATTTGCAATCATTCGGCGTAAGCATAATATGAAAATATTTTATACGGTCCTTAAAAGTAAGGAAAAGTTTTTTTTGCTGCGTGTACAGTCAAGTGAAGCGTCGTAAAGTTGTTGCTTGGCTTTCGTGCTGTTTCTACGGGGATGTTGGCGGATTTTAACGAAAAATATTGCACAATAAAAAAATCGGTTTATTTTTCTCACGGACGAGACAATTTCGTAATCTAAAGATAACACGTTAAGAAAACAATTGGAATGAAATTACAGAATTGTAGAAGAAGTTCAGGAGTATACTCTAAATTACTAAACTTTTTAAATATTGTAGATTTTGTTCCATAAATTTTGTTTATCTACGACCACTATTGTAAATGCCTATTATTGTACAGTTCGTGGACTATATAAATACATCATAACACACACGTATATAACTGTCCGTGATTAATGATAAGTTATGATTGATAACACACACGTGCGATTGGTTTACGATTCGTTGATTGGTTGAGAGCTGCTATTACGTGCTCATACGTTCAGCGCCACCCGTGTCACAATTCAAAGTAACGCAAATTGACATTGCGTACATTGGGTTGTCTATATCTACGAGCACTCTTATTCCAGCTTAACCTATTAGTGCACAATGTCCGTTTAAACGGACGGCTCCATTTTTTGAATTTGCGTATCAGCTAAAACAGGCAGAATTTCTGCTACACCAATTGCACATGTTCGTTATGACAATATAAACCATATGATTGATTATACAGAAACAGATAGACGATGTGCGTATTGTAAGAAGAAGGCTAAATTTATATGTTCTAAGTGTTCTGTTGGACTCCACCCAAAAGAATGTTTCAAACTGTATCATTCTAAATAATAGAATTGTTGCAAACTTTGTTATTATTATTAAACTTTCTTTTTGTTCATAAAAAAAATTATTTCTGTGTATTATTCCTAGAATAAAATTATAGTCGTTTTGCATAGTGTCCGTTATAACGGACAGTTAAAATCTCGGAAATAAAAACAAAATAAAATTGTATATTTGTGTTTTATTACCTATTGTCATCTACAGAGCTAATATTAACACGAAAAAACTTTTTTTTAAAATAATAAACCTTATGCACTAATGGGTTAATCCAAATAAGTACTAAATAATAAGGTATGTAACAATTACGAATGTATTTCTTTTCATTTCTATCAAGTTAAATAATGTCGAGCAACAATTATATATGAAAATACAACTGTTTGTTTATTATAAAGTTAAATAATGAACCTAATAAGAAACAAATTTGTTACATCAAACATATTTTTCTTATTAAACAGAAACAAACTACATACATAACTCATTATGTATATTACGTTCATAACTCGAGTTGTAAGGCAACTACGTACTCGCAGAATCGCGCACTTCCCGCTACGCGAGTCGTGCGTAACTGTTCCGCTCGTACGTAATATGCTTCTTACAACTCTCGTTACGTAATATACTATTACATTCTTGTTCATCAATCTTAACAATTTACAGATGCAAATGAATGTGTTTTAAATACTTGACTATCAAATCTAAATAAAGAATCCTAAAAAGTAGAGTCTAGTGAGGCAAGATTGGACAAATAAAACTTGCTATACAATATTAGATATTATGGATAGTAGTTAGACAACAGTTGATATTGTAGGTGGAAGTTAAATAATAGTAGATTTTATAAAGAAGCAAGGCTTGAAAAATAAGACAAGATATACTAGATTTGACAGGTGGTAAGACAGTCACCGTGGAGGAGGTCCGCAGAGCGGTAGCCTCACTACCCACGAAAAGGGCACCAGACCAGACGGGTTGCCTACCGAGCTGTTTCGCCTGGCAGCAGGAGGGGCCTCGAAGGACATTCCTACGTCCGCAACAGATGTCTGGAAGAGGGAGTGTTTCCTAGTTGTTGGAAGAAGTCTCTTATTCCAAAGCCGGGTAAGGATCCATCGACGACTGGTGCGTACAGACCGATCTGTTTGCTGAACGGCAGGAAAAAAGTGCTGGAAACCCGTTATAGAGCAAGGGGGAAGACTCGCTACAGAGCAGTTCGGCTTTCGGAAGGGGGATGGGACGGAGGATGCCATTCGGGCTATCCTTTGTGTCGCGGAAGTGTTTAACAGCGGACCGTACCAGGCGGCATTATGTGGTCGTCAGCTTTCGCATCGCCAATGCTTTCAACACAGTACAATGCTGGTTTGTCCTCGAGGCCCTAGCAGGGTAGGTAGTACCGGAGATATTGTTGAGACTTACTGCCGATTACTTGCGCGACAGAAACAATAAGTTCCGCGAAGAGGTGGACTGGCGCGAGCGGGGGTTGTCTGCCGTGGTTCCGCAGGGATCGGTATTAGGACCATTCTTTTGGAATGTCGCCTATGACTCGAACATTTTTCATCAATAAAAACAATCGGTTTCTTTTTGTCACACACGAAATAATTTCAAAATCTAGTTCTAAGTTCTTCCTTGGAAAAATAATGAAAAGAATTTACAGAATCTTTGTTTCAAATTGAATCAAAGTTTAGGAGTATATTATACATTGATAAACTTTCTAAATATTGTAGATTTTGTTCCCTACATTTTATGTTAATTCTTGTCCTATCTTAACAATTTACGAATGCAAAAGAATGTGATTGAAATACTTGACAATCAAATCTAAATAAAGAATCCTAAAAGTAGAGTCTAGTGAGTCAAGATTTGGCAAACAAAACTTGCTATACAATTTAAAGGCTGATTAAGACTGATCAAAGTCATCCTTACACGGTGGCTAATATATCGGGAGAGCCCTGGAATATCTTCTGTTACTGCTTGGCACACGTTGCTCAAGATGGGTTGTGTGAGTTGTTCGCTGCGTCAAAGCGAGTAACATGAACGGTTAAGACCTAAAATTGCCATGGCCTGATCGGGCATGCCAGACAGGAAGTTTCCGGCTGGGGTACGGACTTTCTTCTGTCAGTAGCTTCCTGTCTGGCATGCGCGTTTTTGTTGAGGAGTTCGTTTAATACTGAGTGTTTTCGTCATTTATCCTTAGATTGATGTCCCTGTTGTATCTTATACATATTTTACATATTTATTTTAGTGTTTAATAAACTGCTGTCCCTCAGGCCTTGACAATTTTAGGTCTTGATCGTTCTTGTTACTCGCTTTGACGCAGCGAACGGCCTTTCAATCCGTAACTGGTAGTCATTGGGATCGCTGCTTATTAACACAATATCGTCGGCAAAGCGTAAATGGTTTAAGCATACTACATCTACATTTCCATCTCTTACTTCCCAATGCAACCTAATAAATACTTCTTCCAGCAGGAGCAAGATAAATACTTTAGGTGAGATGGAATCCCCTTGACGAATGCATTTGTAGATTGGTATTCCATTTGTTACTAAGTCCCCTTGACGAACGAATTTGTTGATTCGTATTCGATCTGTTACTAAGTCCTCAACAAATGAAACCTGCAGTATTCATATTTCATATTCATTTATTTCGTTTCTACAGAAACAGTTAACTACATTATAGAACAAATATAATTTGTTTTTTCAACGATTTGTTTCAAATTATGTATGTAAATAAATTGTCAGATATTTTTGGTTGATTGAGTGCAATACAGTGCAATAGTTGCCTGGACTTTATCGAGAGTTAAGGAGTTGTTCATTCAGGTGTGATGTCCAGGATGAATTGGCCTAATGTCCGGTTATTCCTTTCTATGCATGTAAGGTTGGTATCTTTTCATGGTCGACCCGCAGTAGCGGTATACACAGGTTTCTTCTGCTTGGGGGTATTGTTGATTGGAGCATATAAGGTGGTGGAAACGAAGCCAGGTTGCACGCATAAGTATGTGGCGGTTTTTATGATTTTTTCCTTTCCAGCCCTGTGTGTGGAAGGCCGTCAATGTATCTCTTGTATGTGAATTCGATATTTTTATTTTCTCTTATTTCTCTGTAGGACTCCTTGGTTTCGGGTGGTATGTCTTCAAAGCTTTTCATGATGTCTTCTCCCATTGTGTTTGAGTTTACTAGGCGGAAGGTGAATGTGTTTGGGGTATTCTTGGGGAGACCCATTGCCTTTTTTAGGTATCTCGCCTTTATCTTATCTATCTAGCTCTATATCACTATCACGCTATCTTATCTAGCTCTATTAGGTGATTTGCGGTCAGGAGGTGGCACAGAGATTTGACACTACGTTAGGGCAGGCCAGAATTTTATATTGAATAGTTTTACTGCCGTCGTTAGACTCAGGGCTTGCAAGTTCTTGATGGTTCCGATGATGTGAGCCGCTTTCTTGCCCTTTTCTGCAAAGTGTCGTTTGTATGGTCACTCCCATACAACTAAGTATCCGTAGTTGTTTAGCAGTTACAGCTGGTGGCTTCCTATGTTGACCTTGTCGGAGTTACGGGGCCTCCCGCCCTTTCTGAACTTCATGAGTTTACTTTTTTCGTGGTTTATTGATAGTTGGTTATCTATGGACCAGGTATTTAGTAGATCCAGGCTCGCTGGTAGTGCCGTTAGGTTTTTGGAGTAGAGTGTGGTAGAGAGATAGAGAGAGTATGGAGTAGAGTATGGTAGAGTATGGTAGAGATAGGTCATCAGCATACATGCAGTGTGCGTCTAGAATTTTGATGAATTCTGGAAGGTCCTTGGCATAGATTAGAAAGAGGGTGGGACTTAGAGTGTCGCGCTGCATCAATACCTGTTTTTGGGGAATTTTGGCAGATAGTTCCCACCCGTTGACGGTTCTTACGAAGTTCGTGGCTAACATTGATCGAATGAAGTCAAATGCTTTCCTTTTGACACCCACCTGGCTTAGCTATTCACATAGTATTTTCCTATTCACTAGGTCAAACTTGCGGAAATCGATGAAGGCAGCATAGAGCGATCCCCGCGGCACAGAGCAGGCCGTTTGTACTTCAGAGGTTAGTTGATTAATTGCATCTTCGCAAGTTTTATTTCTTCTGAATCCGAACTGCTCTGCAGGTAGAATGTATTCCAGATGATCCGTGAGTGTGTTGTTTATGATTTCCGTTAGTAGTTTTAGTTTGGAGTAGTGCTATGCCTCTGAACGAGTTAGGGTCTCGGAGGTTGCCCTTGCCTTTGTAGAGTGTTATAACTTTTGAAGCTTGCCAGGACGGTGGGGTTTCGTTGGTTTCCAGTATATAATTGAAAATGACTACCCACCAGTTAGCAAGAAGTGGGAAATATGCGATGATTTGTTCGTTAGTTACGTTGTCAAGTCCTTTTTTTTGTTTTTTTTGGTTTTAAATTTATTTACAAATTCTGCTACTTCCTGTTCTGTTATTCGTAGATTGTATCAGTTGCTGTCTTCAGTTTCCTTTAGTCTGTCTGGTAGTGTGCTGCTGGGGTGGTGTAATAGCACGCCGAAGTGGATTTCCCATTCCCTGGGGTTCATATGGTTTATTCGAAGCGTTTAGAATTTTCCATGGCTTTGATTCTGTTTCAAATATTGTTTGTAGAAGTCTCGTCTCTTCGTAGGTGCTCTTTTTTCTCTTTGTTGGTAAGGTGTCTGTATGTTTTCCTAGCTATGTGGTAATCTGTAATATTGCCATTGCTAAGGTGATGAAGGCAAGTTGTTTTGGCTGTTTTGCATTCTGTGTGGTGGTCTCTCTTACGTTTTACCAGAATTTTCCATAGCTTTGATTCTGCTTCAAATACTGTGTTTGAAAGTCTGGTCTCTTCGTAGGTGCTCTTTTTTCTGTTGGTAAGGGCTCTGTATGTTTTACTAGCTATGTGGTAATCTGTGATATTTTCATCGCTAAGGTGCTGAAGGCATGTTGTCCTGGCTATTTTGCATTCTGTGTTGAACCATAGTTTCGAGTATCGTTTCGTAAAGTGGGGTGGTGTTGACGATTCCGTTATGATTCTGGAGAAGGTATCCAATTCTTTGATGTCTTGTCTTCTAAGGGTGCCTATTAGAGGGTGGTTTATGATTTTTGCAAGATTGGTGGTTCGTGAGGCCCTACGGGCTTGCGTTTCTTTGTGTCTAAGCAGTCCATTGACTTCAAACACCGTTTCCACTCTTTGGTGTTTCCTTATGGCATTATTTAATATTGATGACTTCAATATGTATCTCTTGACGTTTGAGTTTATGAATACTACGTCTATGTTGCTTTTTCCGATGTGGCAAATGTACGTGAAGCGTTCTTTATTGTCGTTTGAGGATTTTATTCGAACCCCAGGTGTCTCATGGTGTGTAGCAGGTCGTTACCTTTGGGGTTATCTGTGTCGATTCTGCAGTTGAAGCCGCTGGTGACGATTATTCTGCCTGTTGCGTCATTCAGTTGTTCGGTTAGCTCGTGGGTGATGTCCTGGACGTCTGTATTTGGATTGAAGTAGTAGCAGTAAAGTTCTCCGATGGTTGTAGCTACAGCTATGCAGTTGTTGGGGCTGTGTATCAGCTCGGTTTGGCCATGATGCAAATGCCTCCAACAGGTCTTTTTTGTGGTTTGGGGGAAGCTCTACCAGCCTGCGTGTGAGTCTCTCACTCACTAAACCCTTTCTTTCACTTGGCTATAGAGACCAGCACCCTGGTATCGTTTGCGCATTCCTTTAGGGTGGGCAGCCCGGACAGTTGTTACCGCCCTAGTTTTTTTAGAGTTTCGATTTTGCTTCTACTCTTGAGATTTTGCTAGGTGGCTGCCTGGGCAGCGAGTTCCTTGGCCTCTTTCTGGGTGATAATGCTAATTATGAAATTGGAGATTGCTTTCCAGTGGGGTTGGTCCATTAGCATTTTCATAACGCAGTTATCAGGGGTCAGTTCTCCTATTTCCGAAGTTGCCAGGCGTCTGTCGTTTTCCCATCTCTCGCAGGAGAAGAAAGTATGTTCAGCGGTGCCTGCCTGGCCACAGTAGCAGCACTCCTCTCTCTCAGCGACCTTGAACCTGTGTAGGTAGGCTCTAAAGCATCCGTGGCCGCTTATTATCTGGGTTACGTGGTAGGATGTTTCGCCGTGCTCTCTGTTGACCCACGGACGTAGGTCAGGAATCAAGCGCATGGTCCATGTAGCCTTCCCGGTTTCCGTTTCCTACATTTCCTGCTATCTGCGTTGCAGGCGTCTGCGGGCTTTTGCCTTATCTAACTTGCCTCCTTCGTGTGCGCGAGCTCGCTCATCGACGAGGAGGTCGATGGGGGGGCAGATCACCCAGGCAGCTTTTGTGGTCACGGTACGGTATGCGCTGATAATCCGGAGCATGGTCCGCCTTGACACCTTCTCGAGAATGTTTTTGTTTCTCTGTATTTTAACGGCATCTTGCCAGAAAGGTGCCGCGTAGAGCAGTATTGAATTCACGACAGAGCTGAGTATCCGGCGCTTGCTAGCTCTACGACCTCCTACGTTGGGCATTAGCCTTGTGAGGGCAGTGGCTGCGGAATCTGCTTTCTTGGCGACCCAGTTGACGTGCGCCGTCATGTTCATATTTCTGCCCAGTTGGACTCCAAGGTATTTCACGGATTCCTGTGATGAAATTCTCGCTCTCATGATCTCTATGGTCATTTTGGCCAGTTTGCGCCGCCCGACCAGGATTACCAGTTCTGTCTTGTTGGGTGCCAATTTCAGATGTTTTGACTCCATCCAGCGATGAACCTGGTCCAGTGCCTCGTTTATGTTCGTTTCCAGTGGTCCTGGCAGTGGCAACCATTCCCAGGTCGTCTGCGAATCCAACCAGCGTGATCCCTTGTGGTATTGGGATATCTAGGACCCCGTAGTAAAGGATGTTCCATAGAGTGGGGCCCAGTACTGATCCCTGGGGTGCTATGAACGTCACCTCGTACTCCTCGTTGCCGTCAAGGATGAGTTTCTAGTCTGACAGGTAGTTCTGGATCACTTTTAGGAGGTAGCTTGGGAATTTTTCTCTTTTTTTTGATTGCCTCCACTATGCCGTCCCATGTTGCCGAGTTGAAGGCATTTTGGACGTCTAGCGTCACCAGCGCACAGAGTTTTTTAGTGTGGTAGGTTCCGGTGTTGGCCTCATGGGCCAGCCTTTTGACCTCGAGAAACGCATCCACCGTGCTTCTTTTCTTTCGAAAGCCGTACTGGTGGTCAGATAGCCCCTCTCCGGCTTCCAGCGCCACGTTTATCCGTGCCAGCAACAGGTGCTCGTAGAGTTTTCCCAGGGAGCTTATAAGACATAAAGGGCGGTAGCTTTTCGCGAGGGTAGAGTCTTTCTGCTTCTTTGCTATCAGGACCAGTCGCGCCCTCTTCCACTGCCAGGGGACGATCCCCTCTGTCAGTAACTTGTTCATGACTCTGTTGATGAACTCTGGATAGGTTGCTGTTGCGCTCTTTATCAGTTCTGCGGAGAACCCGTCTGGTCCGGCAGGTTTTTACGCCTTTAGTTTTTTAGCTGCGGTTAATAGTTCTTCTTCCTCAAACCTACGGATATCTGTATCAGAAACTCGTGGGTATACCCATTTCATTTTTTCCTGTTGCGGAGTTTCTACGATTTCTTTCTTCTCTTTGAGGCTCATCTGGAGCGAGAACTCCTGCGTCAGCTTCTTCGTGATGTTTTAGTACACCATGCCCCAAAGGTCGCTGTCAACTTGTGCGGTTAGCTGTCTCCACACTTCCGTTTTGGCGTTCTTTATTACCGTTTTTAGATGTCTTTTGGCTACCTTGTAGTTCTCCTGGTACCTTTCTTTGGCTTCCTTTGTTAAGTCTCGGGCGTTGTTTCGCACTGCGATCCTCTTTTTGCGGATGGTTTCTCTCCTTGCTACAGCCACCTCCTCCGTTGCATACTCGGATTGGCCATGATGCAAATTCCTCCAACAAGTCTGTCTCGCACTGGTTTTACAGCAGAGTTGGAGAAAATGTAATAATTCTGAGAGCAAATGTCGTGAGGCGTCAGTGTTTCTGCCAGACATACCATATCGGCATCTTTGAAGGGATCGTTTTCCGACTTTTCTTTGATTGCATTTGTGATACCCTCTATGTTCTAGGTTATGAGGCAGAATTTTGGGTCGGTACGTTCCTTACTGTCTCGCTCGATTCGTTTCTTCTCTCGGGATACATTAGTTTCTAGGTTAGGGTACACTTCGTTGCGTAGGGCAATTAGAGCGAACCTAACGTGTCCTTACGTTTCCCTCGGGTGCCGTTCCTTTTCTTCTCACCGTCATTAGAGTTTCTCTGTTTTATAGCACTTTTTCACTACTTTTTAGGTAGATTGACGCAGCGGTTGCAACACGAGCAGCATGCACCGCCAGCGCCATCTCCACTCATGAAACCTGTAGTATTGCATTTTTGTAGATGATTACAGTATCTTGTATATATTCTAGTTGTATCCATTGCTGTTATGAACACAGATATTGATTGCCATTAATTGGAAAGCGTGGAAGAAAATCGTAAATGAAGCGAAAAATTCAGTGGCACCAACAGCAGCGCATTGGTTACGAGAACGATATCCGCGACAATCGCCAGTTACGTATCGTCACAACGCATCTTGAGTCACGCATCTCAAGAAACGCATCTTGTGTGGTAGACAGCTTTGACATCGCCAATGCCTTCAACACAGTACAATGGTGTTTCGTCTTCGAAGCCCTTGCAGGGTAGAAAGTACGGGAGACATTGCTGAGGCTTACTACCGATTACTTGCGCGACAGAAAAATTAGGTACCGCGAAGGAGGACTGGCGGAAACGCGAGTTGTCTGCCCGGGTTCCGCAGGTATCGGTTTTAGGACCATTCTTGTGGAATGTCGCCTATGACTTGAACATTTCTTGACACAAATAGCACAATCTAGTTTGAAATAATGACACTAGCTTAAATAAGCATGTTTGTTACCGTTGTGATATCCCATCGTAAAATGAAATAAAACAACAACTTGGAATTTCTTGAAGAGTTGTGTCACACAGTGATATGAAGGGTTAACAAATAAAGCTATATATATATATATATATATATGTATATATATATATATATATATATATATATATATATATATATATATATATATATATATATAGATTCCTTGAGACTGCCCCCAGCATGGCGACCGATCATATCCACCCTCAAAATGCAATCCCAGACACCCCAGACTCATGTACGACCAACAAGACAAACAAACAACCGAACCGAAGCACCGCACACAACGCGCATGACCCGAAGCCAGACAGCTATAAGTAGTCGCATCGCACGAACGAGCTCTCAGTATGCGTCTAACGGTTGACCCGCACGGACGCATATATCTCTTGAGAATGGCGAATGTTAGTTCGCCGAAACGTCGAGAATCTGGTTCTTTTCAGAGCCAACCCTCAGCATCAACGCGGAATCCCCGAGAAAACAATACAACACAGGTATCTATCCGCGAAAACCTCAAATACAACATATATATATATATATATATATATATATATATATATATATATATATATATATATATGGAACTAGTCCTATAGGTCAGACAGAAAAGCCTAGTTATCCAAAAGTTGACAGGTAAGTATAGACAAAACAGGAGGGGAAACAAAACTAAAAAGAAAATATTACGCAGAAAATGCTACAGAGGCAAGACTAGGTAGATAAGAAAAAAGATATTCGGATTTTTCGCGAAAACTTTTAAACAGAAAAACAAAAAAAATCGGAATAACGACCCAACTTTAAATAAAACAAAAGTTTAGTTTTAAATTGTAATTAATGAAAAATAGAAAAATGTTAACGCAGCAGTTTAGTTTAAATTTAAATTATTTATTTCCAGATAAATTTACTTTCTAAAGTCAGAATAGAATATAATACTATGATACTTTTATACAAAATTAAAAATATCTTATACCAAAGTATATAAGTGACAAGGTGTCACTGGTCAAACATAAAACTAAGTAGAGGATTTCTAAAGTCTTCTACACTTATGAGATTCAATACTGTACTTAGAAGGGGATTGATTCAATACAATATGCTGCCTACCGAAGTTGTTTCAAAGGCGTCATCTTAGTTATTAAGACGTTATTTCAATAAAACTGTTTATTTAGAAAATCCTGTATATGTATAGCTTTTGCTAATAAAGGATATTATTATTATTATTATTATAACATTAACATTTGATTAATATTTTGTTTTATTTAACATAAAATGTTTTAATTAAATTTAAATTAATCCCAACTCAAACTCGTAATAATCTAAATATTCTAAATTCAATTTACGGTAATCTGGTAATAGATATACTCAAAGAAGATTTAAATATCTTATATTCAAATTGTAATGAATTAAATAAAATTAAGACATCAAATAAACAAGATTCAGTTTCAAAGTTTCGCTTGCCGTTTCAATTAGAAATTCATTTAGCCGACATTGAATTCAATTGACAAATTTGTATTCAACGGAGGATCCAGAAAGTGAATAGTATAAAATGGCCGGAGGGTTAGCGGCGGAGTAAAGACTAGAATTGGGTTGTAGGTGACCGCTATGGCCCGGAAAGAGTTGTTGGATAGTGAGAGAAAACAAGAAGTGAAAAGGGAGGACGCGGCACGTGCAGCAAGAACTAATTGTTGCTTGTCGTAAAATGTACTAAGAGGAAAATAAGGCAGGAAGGGAGAAAATGTAATTACTGCGTCCACACAATTATCAACAACATTCTCAAGTAATTTTATCTGCCTTTTTCAGACTCGCTCCGTTATTTAATTAAAACAACACTCAATCAGGTTTATACGAACAATATATTATACCAAATATGACAGACAATAAATGTAGAAAAATAGATTAACAAGGTTCACCAAAACTAAATTAAAAATATAGAACTGAAGAGCAGAGACTTTGAAGATGAACTGAAAAAGATAAGATATCGATCAATTTTCAAAATAAAATGCTCGAAGCTGAAACAACCCCACTACAAACTCGTAATAAATTCTCAACAATCAAATTGTAGCTGACTAAATATAAAATAATATATTATTTTCAGACCGGTCTAGATAGACAAAATTAGATAGACAAGACTAAACAGATACGACTAGACATACAAGATTAGGCAGATAAAACTAGAGAGACAAGACAAGTCAGACAAGAATACACAGACAAGACAACACAGACAAGACAAGACAGTCGAGACTAGACAGACAAGACGAGACAGACAAGCATATACAGACAGTCCAGACAGACCAGACACGCCAGACAGGCCAGACAGGCCAGAAGGGCCAGACGGGCCAGACGGTCCAGACGGGCCAGACAGGCCAGACAGGCCAAACAGGCCAGACGGGTCAGACAGGCCAGGCAGGGCAGGCAGGACAGACCGGGCAGACCGGGCAGACCGGGCGGACCGGGCAGACCGAGCAGACCGGGCAGACCGGCCAGACCGGGCAGACCGGGCAGATCGGGCAGACCCGCCAGACCGGCCAGACCGGCCAGACCGGCCAGACCGGCCAGACAGGTCAGACAGGTCAGACAGTCCAGACGGGCCAGACGGACCAGACAGGCCAGACAGGCCAGACAGGCCAGACAGACCAGGCAGACCAGGCAGGCCAGGCAGACCAGGCAGACCAGGCAGACCAGGCAGACCAGGCAGGCCAGGCAGACCAGATAGGCCAGACAAGCCAGACAGGCCAGACGGGCCAGACGGGCCAGACGGGCCATACGGGCCATACGGGCCAGACGAGCCAGGCGGGCCAGGCAGACCAGGCAGACCAGGCAGACCAGGCAGACCAGGCAGACCAGGCAGACCAGGCACACCAGGCAGACCAGGCAGGCCAGACAGGCCAGACAGGCCAGACAGACCAGACAGACCAGACAGGCCAGACAGACCGGGCAGACCAGACAGACCAGGCAGACCGGACAGCCCGGACAGACCGGACAGACCGGACAGACCGGACAGACCGGACAGACCGGACAGACCGGACAGACCGGACAGACCGGACAGACCGGACAGACCGGACAGACCGGACAGACCGGACAGACCGGACAGACCGGACAGACCGGACAGACCAGACAGACCAGACGGACCAGACGGACCAGACAGACCCGACTGACCAAACAAACCAGACAGACCAGACGGACCTAAAACTCCTAAAGAACTATAGGAAACTGAAAGACGCTATGCAACAAAACAGAAATAAGTATGGCTCGCTAACAGTACAGAAAAGCACTACCCGTGTGTGCACTGTCGACAAGGAGCAACCAGGGGATAACATCGAACATACTATATGCATGCTCAATCTTGAAGTGATGAGAGACGAGTGGGTTGAAAACTAAAGAGACATATGTTGGAGGGCCCGCTATAACTCCCTAAAGAAAGCCAAGGCTACAATAAACTGGCTCGGCAGTAAGAAGCTCGTGTCCATAAACGGGACCTACTCCGCCCAGTTAAGAAAAATGATAGTGAATACAAAAACGGTGATACAAGTATCCAGGGAAGTGTACTTGCTACTACATAGCGCACACAATCAGACAAACTCTGAAGTTAATGGTAGTTGGACCCAGCAGAGAACTACGAAGACTAGAAGACAACATCAATGGCCGCAAACTCTCACCTTCAAACTAGACGAATGATCAGGCCGAACTTTTGCTGATGTGGTTGCAAGGATGAAGAGCACCATCGATACAGAACTGCTATGAGTTGCTAAAGGAAATTTAAACTGCTAGGACTTTAGGACGCAAGCGTCTGCAAGGCACCGCATCAGAGGTTGAGTCCCGTCTAAGAAGAAAGACTGTAATAATCAGACATTGAAGAACCAACTACCAGACTACAAGAGCAAAAAGTCGAAAGTGCCCTTCAAAATTTGCTAAAGGGATATGAGATGGAAGCTAGCGCCAAAGCACTTACCATAAAACCAAGCAATAAAGGATTGTCGCTCGTCGCGATTGTTAAGCAATAGAAGAATTAAGCTAGGCTAGGTGTCCTTCCATTTTTATTTTTTAGTTTACGAGGGCATTACGGTGATAACCCAAATAATTTTGGACGGATTTCCAAAAATATTTTATTAGGGTCAATGGTGTAATCCCCGGGGAAATTACGACAGGATGTTTTTCCCGAGAAGCGGTAATCACCAAAGCGACAAATAGCCGAAAATAGAAAAATAATCACCCCCAGATGATGGACCAGTATACCTGGAGATAATATAAATACCTGGACCCCCGAATAAACAACACAGTTCGAATCAGACAGTTCAATCAACACAGTCAGACGCAACCGAACAACGACTACAGTTCGATCCACACAGTTCCGTCCACACAGTCAGGCGCAGACAGTGAGCAAGTTCACTAAAGTTCCGTCGAGACAGTCAGGCGCATACAGTCAGCAAGTCGACGCCAGTTCAGTTCAACAGTCAGGCGCAACCAACCAACGAGTCCAGTTTAGTCCAGCCAGTGGACCCATTCACACCGGTCCAGCCAGTGGACCCAGTCAACCAAACTCAGCTAGAAGCTCAGACAGTCAAGCCAGTTCAGTTCAGCACTAGTTCAGTTCAGTCCAGCCAGTTCAACCAGCAGTCAGTCAACCAGACCAGTCCAGTTAAGAGAGTACAGCTCCACTCAATCCCTCACAAGTGTTTGTATCTCTTGTACATTTGTGTATATATATATATATATATATAATATATATATATATATATATATATATATATATATATTATATAGATATATATATATATATATATATATATATATATATATATATATATATATATATATATATATATACCATGTAGGATGGACCATGGTATATGTACCATGGTCCATCCTACATAGTATATGTACCATATACCATGTAGGAACAACGCCTGGGCAGTAGATGCCCAGGCCGACACTGCTGTGGAAGTGTACAATGAAATCCCGACTATCTACGGAAATGGTAACGGAACATCCTGGTGTGAGATAGCGGGGATAATAATCCACGCATGCTAAATATCACCATACACCAACGTAAATGTCCACGTAAATAAATTCCTCTGCAAACAGTGAGTGATACATTATTCTACCGCGTATCACACCACAAGTGCTTGGAAATGGACATACCACCAGATACTGAGAAGTCTACCTGCCCAGGAAGGCCACTGCGCTGGAATAATGGGATGTGAGACCTACCGCAGGGAAGTCAACAGACTGAAATTGGAAAGAAGGATCCGGATTGCAAAACCCGTACAAAGGCCAAATTCCTTTAAATTAACTTGAATCGGTGCCGCGCGGCCCAGGACCAAGTCTAACGGAACAGGGGCAGATACAAGGCCGACATACTGCTGGTAACTGAACCAAATAAGCACCACGTTAGGAAGAACACTGCTGTAGAAGTTTACAATGAAATCGCAACTATCTACGGAAATGGTAACGGAACATCCTGGTGTGAGATAGAGGGGATAATAATCCACTCATGCTACATATCACAAAACACCAATACAACTGAATTCGAAACTTACCTCAACAAACTCTCTGCAACAATACGTAGGAAAAATGACTCAGACAGACCAGACAGACTAGACATCTAGTTAGTAGCTAAATTAGTGAGATAAGATTAAGTTAGATGTTAAGTATACCTTTGATACGAATAGAGTTGTTAAGTACTCAATTTTTATTAAGAAAGAGTAATCTTATTGATAGTAGTAAATCTGTATATTTGTATATTTACTAAAAAGACAATTAACGGAATTAGTTAAGAGTCAACATTCTCAAGATCCCAAGATAAAGCTCAAACTCAGAATATCAGGTGAACAGTTTCTTAACATTTTTTCTCGGCAAGGAGTATAAGTCTAGACAGATTAGATTGGATACATAGGATTCCATATAGAAGAATACCTCTCTCTAGTGTTGTCGGTTTAATCTTGTCTGCCTAGCTTTTTCTGCTTCGTCTTATCTGTCTAGTATTGTCTCTCTAGTATTGCCTGTATAGTCTTGCATTTCTAGTCTTACTTTCTTGTTTGTTATTTAGTATATAATGTCGAGTTTTGTCTATCTGTTTTAGCCTGTAGACTGTCTAGTTTCTATATTTGTTCAAGTCTCTGTAGAAAACTAAATTTGATTATGTCATAAAATAATAGTCTTTGAATTAAAAACGTTTTAGATTCAACAATTTGAAAAGAGCAGGTACCGGTTCTCACTAATTGCCTGAACAGAGAAAAATATATCCATTCACATAAAATGTTGAATTTCATTGCACAAAGAAGTAAACGATAAAATTTTGTCTCCCTTAAGCAGCTTTTGAACAGGTTTTCCGCATTTATTTCGCATTTGTTGGGTCGCTCGCTTTTAATGTCGCCCAATAAAACCAACTCGGGTGCTACGTACAAAACATGAGTTCTATGAAAACAGACCTAATAATAATAACAATTTCCGTGGGAGTGCGAATAATGCGGACAAATTCTCCAATGTGTATTTTCCATATGTACACATCGCTGCTTTACATAGTACGGGGAATTCCTTGATTTTCAAATGTTAGTTTTACTAATTCCATTTCATCCGCACAACAAATATTTTCTTTTAAATAATGTCGACGTTTTTCCAAAGTCAACAAAAAATTGTAGAAAAAAAAAGAGAATAATTCTATTGACTTATATATCCAGATTGTTTTAATATCTCATGAGATTTTCGTTCTATTGTACAATAAATTTATTTCTCAAGCAAGTTTTTAATATTAATGTAGAAGTATTAGAATCTAGTCTAGGCTTTTTTTTCTGAAGATAACTGGGTTTCCTTTGGGGGAGAATCATGTGTGATATCTGGTCTTGAATCTTAAATATGTTTCATCATTCAAATAAAATTTCGATCATGGCTCAAAGACGGCGGAAGACGTTAATGTGAAATCGATAAGTTATCCCTTGCACATGTCCTTTGCACATTAAAGCAAGAACATTATCTTTAACGTAAGAAATAAAAAGTACATTTCATTGATTTTTTAGAAATGTTTTTAGAAACTATTTTGATGAGTTTACATTTTTTTCCGAATTTTAAAATTGGAGGTAATTTGTTTTGTTGATGAACATATAGCCATTGACACGAATATTTCCAAGCTTTTTATAAGGTTGGGGAATTATTGTCCAGTTTAATAAGGAGAAACGTAATTTGGAGAATTCTTCCTTCATTTTAATAAAGTAGTGAAGAATGTTAGGGCTTTTCAGCCGAATTTTTGTCCGTAGAATTGCTCCTTTATTTAACCCTTTTCTTGATTTGCCTAGCGAATATTTTGCTGAAAGGGTTTTTGGAACATTATTTTAATGAACCTCATTTGCTCTTATTTAAACCAACCAAATATAAAATAGAAAACATTTTATAATCTTCGTAGTTTTGTCTAAAGGCCGGTCCAGACCCTACTTTTTGCACAACCTTTTGTTTGCGCAGTCTTAGGACGGAATGAAAACGTTGCAATTTGTAGAGATATATCTGTATATTTCGCACAGTTTTAGTGAAATCGCCAGGGAGGAGGCACTAGTCTGCTCATTTTTGAACAAAATGAATCGGAAAACGGAGCTACCGTCTAAATGCGCCGACTTGTCTGCACAGTTCATTGATATCTATGCTGTCTAGATTAGTTATCGCTGTAACTGTACCGTCTTTGCGCCGTTTTCAAAACTGCGCACTTTTCCTATCTACACGCAACGTTTTATCTGCAACGTGTTGAACTGTGCAGACAAAAAGTTGTGCAAAACGTAGCGTCTGGACCGGAATAAACGTCTATCCAATAAATAATATTGAGTCTTGTTCAGCCTATTAGTTTAGTCGCACTAGATATTCTAGTAAAACATAAAAAAGCTTTCATAAAAAATATCTATTGTTCATTTAAAAAGTGAAAACCCCTTAAAACGCCCTTTACAAATATATCAACTTTTACTGGATACAATAAGGGCACTTAGTGGAAACATGATCGTGTGTTATATCTTTGTATAAACATTTCAAGTTAAAAAAGAGATTATTTTGTGGGAGGATAAATCTTTCATGGTTCCTGTTAGAGGTAGTCTGGAAAGGTCGTTGGTATTAAGTTAAAGGAACAGGAACAAAATAATGTTTTAGCCTGAAAGGAAAATAGAAAAACATGGCTTGCATATTATTTTTTTTTTTTTGGATAGCGGCAACTTATTCTGTTTTCAGGAGGCATCGCTCGATCAATAGCTTTAAAACAAAGGACGCTTCTTTAGTGACTCAATTTCTTATTTTCTGTGGAGAGCATAAAACATCGATTACAATATTAACTTAATTATCTGTTTTCTTTATTTCATTGGCTTTTGTATTCAAAGTAATAACTTGGTTCATCTAAAAGAAATAAATCCGCTTAACACCAGCTTCTCTTTTTCAATTCCTCTCATACACAATCCAGATTTTCCATTTAGATTAAAACATAAATCCAATTTTCACAAACACACAATATGAAATATTTGCTTTGATTTTTCTTTTGTCAATAATATATTATTGGAAATTGCACGCAACACAATATGTTTTATTTACTTTAAGTTTAGTTCAATGGAAACGCCTGGACGATTGCATTTCTCTAGTTTCTTGGAACAAGCACCTGTATATTTTCAATAACACAGAGATTAGACAAGACCAGGCAAGACCAAACAAGACCAGACCACACCTTTCAATACCAGACCATACAAGACAAGACCAGATAAGACCACACAAGAACCGAAAAGAGCAGACAAGAACAAACAAGACCAGACAAGACCAGACAAGAAGAAGCAAGAACAGACTAGACCACAGAAGACCAGATAAAACCAGTCAAGACCAGATAAGGCCACACAAAGATCACACAAAATCAGCGAAAATCAGGGAAGACCAGGCATGACCAGAGAATGCCTGAGAGGGCCTGAGAGGGACTATGTAGACCAGACAAGACCACACCAGACAAGACAAGATGAGACAAGAACAGACAAGACCAGACAACACGTTACAAAACCAGAGAAGACCAGACAAGACCAGAAGATACCAGACAAGACCAGAAAATGCCATACAAGACAAGACACGACCAGACAAGACGAGATAAGACTAGACAAGACCACACACGACCAGACAAGACCAGACAAGACCAGATAAGACCAGGCAAGACCAGGTAAAATCATACGCTAAACCTGGTGGTGTTAAACGATGGGAAAAAACCCACACCACGCGGAAATAATTTCAAAAAACCTCATACATAGACCTCACGATAGAATACACCTGGGAAGTCCTCGACGTGGAAGACAACTTGACAACTGAACATGACTTCAATTGGTACCAGACAAACTTTGGGCAAGGCGGGAATAAACAAAAAAACTATGGATACGGCACATAACGAATAGCGAGAAGCTGGTGAAAAGTTTTGCAAGTCAATGGGGTCAAACAGGCCAACAAAAAGACCCACTATCTCTAATAGAATGTCTGCAAAAGGCATGTACAGCCATATTCTATAAGGTAGATGATCATGGAAAAATGCCATACTGGTGGACACACAAATAGGCAAGGAAATAGAAAATTGCAAGGCTGAACGACGAAAATCCTAAAGGCAAAAATGCCCCGTAAAAAGAGAGACGGACAGAGCTCACTACACAAAATTCAAAAAAGGACTATGAAAAAGAGCAGTTGAAAAGGATTTGTTGGTAAGCAAAAACATCGAAATTTAAACAGTTTAGATGATATTAGTGATAACGATCAAGATTCTAATGAAGATTTCAATGGTGATAGTTCAGACGAAGAGGATGAAGATGATTTTGACGAAGAGATTGACACTGATAGTGATTTAGATACTCGAAGGTTCTGTTAGAAGATCCACACGGGCTAATGTCTCCTGTTATGACAGAGAATCTATTAATGATGATTCTGAAGGTGAAGCTCCAAGACAAAAGAAAACCAGATCAATTTGGGATGAATCGCAATCTGAGGAAAGCGATAGATAGAAAGGTAGGCGCATGTAGAAAAGTAGCAGTGCAAGGAAAACGTCTTCTGTTCCAAAAAAGAAAAAATTCCATGAAGAAGAAAACTGACGACGATTCACATTTGGAAGTCTGTAGGAAAAAGAAACCTAAAATTATATATGATGGATTAGAAAGCGAAGAAGAAGAGGATATTGGTATAAGAACACGCGGTAAAAAAATGACTTACGTTGACGCATTAAGATCAGATAGTGAATATGACTTGGGTATATCTTTCTGTATGTTTAATACATTTTATTATCATCTATTTCCTCCATTGCCAGACGAAATAAAAAAGAAAGAAGAAACAGATACTACCAATGCAGATGTTAAACCGAACCCTATTGAACAGATAGTTCATAGTTTGGAGAATATGGACGAAAAAGCCATGAAAGAAATGTGCCAATCGAAACAAATGGCTGGAACTGTGCAAAAACCTAGACAATGGCATATTTTAAGAAGCGTACAAGATAGTAAGACAACAAATGCACGTTATCTATCTAAAGACAACTTTTAAAACGGACCAAAAAGCGAAGATCTTTAAAGAACTCTTTATCGCGATACCAGAAAAAGTAGACCAAAAGCAAAAACACCGAAAATAATGTACACTTAACAGAAGACGAAATGAACTATGCAATACACTGCATAAAGACAAAGAAAGCACCTGGATCCGACGGAATTCCTCCGGAAGTACTTGAAACAATAACTCAGCAATTTAAAAAAGAAATCATGCAGATACTAAACAAGTGTTTTTTAACCCATTCGAGACGACGAAGGTCCCCAGCAGCATTGCAAACCGGGTGTGCAGCTCGCTCCTTGGAAAAATTGAACACCATGTGTGCAATGTAAGGTAACATGAAAATTGCAGGACTTAAATACCAAAGTTTCAACTAAACGAATCCATAATTTGATGTACCATTTAAATGTTCTATAGGAATTATTTTCCGTGGGCGATGATGAATTTCATTATCAGACGAGGAATGAAGCGATCGTAAGACATTTTAAAATATTTGTCTAGTCATGTGTTGGGAAAAACAACGAAAACCAAATTGTGCGCTTCTAATCCAATAATTATGAATTATTGAACATTTGATAGTTCCCATATGTTATAATAAACTTAAAAACACCTTGAATCTAGAAATGGTTAAGTCCTTCCATTTTTCCTTTAAACGCATTTCGCCGTACTTGTTTGTTTCTTTGACAATCAAGGAGAAAAAGGTATAATTAAATAAAAGTTCAGAAATATGATACGGACTACCTCCGTTTGGTAACTTTTGGAGACCTGGTTTACCCACAAAAGGAATTTTTGTAAGAGAACCATTAACTTTCCACGTTTCTGTATCATCAGTAAACTCACTTTGATGCTGTTCAATTTTACCTTCAATGTCAGTACAATCGTCCTAATCATTTTCTTCAAAAACCTCTAAAGTTCAATATTCACATTCATGTTTTGCTCATTTTCTAAATCACGATCACTATCCATGATAACAAAATTTCGTTTCTTTTTCATATTTATTGCAAACATGAAATCACTTTCATTATCACTGGTTGCTTCCTACATTCCTGACTTTCCTGCCTTAGGCCTGCGCTGCATGCGTATTCATAGTATTTTACATGAAAAGGCTTCAGATAACTTTTTAGATTTTTTGGTACAAAGCAAAACCAATGCAAAATTTTGTTTTCCTGTACTTTACAGATTTCATTTGATTAAGTAAAATCTTATTTCGACGACTAGTTTACTCAGAATAATTAATAATTGCAAATTACTGTTACACACGGTGTGCAGGCCGTCTTATAGTCTCGGAAATCTATTGCACACACGGTGTGCAATCGGTCTCGAATGGGTTAAAAGACAGAGAAGATAACACATTGCAAGACAGTAAAATTTGTCCTAATACCAAAATCCAAGAAAAGTACGGATGATAAACTAAAATACAGGAAAATATGTTTACTAGATGTATTCGGGAAGCACTTCGAAACCATAAAAAACGACACAAAAAGAACCTGGAGGAAAAAGGTGGACTAAACGAAAAATAATACGGATTCCGAAAAGGACGATCCACAATCAACGCCATATAACGTGTAAAACAGTTGATCGAAAGACAAAGTTAAAAAAAACACAACACTTGCTATCTTTGTCGATATCAGCAACGATAACTAAATAACAGTAGGCAAGACCAAACAATACCATAAAAGACCAAACAAGAGCAGACAAGACTAGAAAGGACCAAACAAGACCAGAACAAGACAAGACCAGACGAATCCAGATAAGACCAGACAAGACCAACCAAGACAAGACAAGACCAGACAGTATCAGAAATACCCTATAGGACCAGACAATATCTGACAAGACCAAATCAGACAGAGCCAGACAAATCTAGACAATTTTTACGAAAAGGGAGGCAATGTTATTATGATCAGAGAAGACCAGGCATATATGTTAGTCCAGATTTAATCCGATGGGACTATTTATAACAAGTCTAACAGTATGCACTTAATAAAGTCCGAACACAGCCTGAATATATAAATATATTCAACCTTTCGGAAGCTCTGTACTAATAATGTGTCTTTTTAGGACTACAGTTTTAGGACTAGGTCTTACCAATTCTAAGTCTTCACAAGATCAGAATTATTATTCTAGACATTGTCTGTCAAACAAGTTTAATACTAATTAATACTAATAAATGAAATCTATACATTTTGTTACCTTTGTTGCTTTTGGAAAATATTATTGTTAATTTAGTTGGTGTAGGGATTCTGGAAAACATTCTTTGATGTGTTCGATGTTTAATAGTAAAGAGGTTCCTTGTATTTTTATATTTTATATTTGCTCCTCGCATAAATGCGGGTATTCTCCTTTTAGGAATCTGCTAAAAAATTCTTTACTAAAATTTATATATTAGATGTTTATAGCACAGCGAATTCTTTATTTTTTATGTTCTTCTCGTTATCAAATGTTTTTACTTAAGTACTCAAAACTTAAGTTATCTTGACCAAACGGATTTTGTTGGATATTTTACCGATGAACATCTCTAGGGCCAGTTTTCAATGAGATAACCTACGATTGAATAAACATTTATTATTTTTTTTGTGTTATTTTATTACTAATAACAATTCCGCTTTTGCTTCATAATACAAGGAAATAAAATTCAATAATTTTTAAATAGTAGGTGCAGTTTTTCCCCAGTTGGGGCATAGAAGCACCGTTTTTAATTTATTAGGAAAATCAGCATCACAGTTTCAGGAGTGAATAAACTAGAATTGGTAACCATCCTACATTATAGTTACTCATACAAACTTAAAACAACGGAATACAGCCTGAATATATAAATATGCTCAGCCTTTCCGGAGCTCTATAACAATTACTGAGTCTTTTTAATGTCAAAATTTAAAACATCTAACCCTAAACACCCAAATGGGTTTTCCAGTAAGTGGTTTACAACTTGTTGTTCATGGAAGCAAAGCTGTGCTGATGAGAGATAAATCTCGAAACGCGTCCACAGATGGCTATCCACGTAAGGTATCGGAAAGACATGATCTTAAAAACAATGTTATTTATGGTTTTTGTTGAGTGCCACGAAGGTGGACTGAAAGCTATAAAATAAGTTACAAATTTCACATGAGATTTGTTTTGGTAGTCCTAAAAAGACTCAGTAATTATTATAGAGCTCCGGAAAGGCTTAACATATTTATATACTCAGGCTGTGTTTCGTTTGTTTTAAGTTTAAAGAATAAACCATTAGCGAAATAAAGACACTAAGATTATTATGTTCTAGTGGAATAGATACAAAATACATCATACACATATAGATAGATAATACAATTTCTGGATCGGTTTAAATAATGCTAGTAGGGAAAGATAGTTCCTTCTGGCGCCTCCTTACCCTTAAGGATTTACATGTGGGGAGTACACGCCTTATGTAAAATCTAAGCTCCCCCGCCTTATGGGAAATTACATGTAAAATTTAGCCTACCCCTCCGTATGAGGAATCCTATACAAAATAGTTCTGAACGTGGCCGAGCGTGTATCTGTAGATGGCGCCAGCGCTAGGGACGGGGGGAACCGGAGGGAAAGAGGAATTAGGCCGGACAAGGGCGGGCACTACCGAACACGAATAGACTAATCGGGAAAATTCAAAATGAGGAGTGGACGTATTTACAGATAGGGGTTATAGGTTAGGTTAGCATTAGGTTAGGTTACGGGGTGTTAGGAATGAAGCGCGCATCATTCCTAACACCCCGTAACCTAACCTAATGCTAACCTAACCTAATCCAATGAGATTAAAGCTGAAGAGAAGAAGCTGTTTAAAGCTGATGGAAAGCTGTTTAAAAGCTGATTAAAAAGCTGATTCAGAAGCTGTTTAAAATCTGTTTAAAAGCCGATTAAAAAGCTGTTTAAAAGCTGAATAAAAATCTGTTTAAAAGCTGATTAAAAAGCTGTTTAAAAGCTGATTAAAAAGCTGTTTAAAATCTTATTAAAATCTGTTTAAAAGCTGATTAAATTGGACGGAAAGTGGACGGTGGACGGAAAAAGTGGACGGTGGACGGAAAGTGGATGGACAGTGGACGGAAAGTGGATGGCTAGAATGGGGCTTCTCGTACAACGGCTGTTCAATTTACTAATAAAGCTATCTACATCAATCCTTGAACCATCAATTCTATAGCTGACACAAGCTTGGATGATGTTCTGCTGGACCAGCTTCACTGTTGCTTGAAGGTGTTTCTGTAATCGAAAGATATCCCGCAAACTTTAACCTTGTTGGGTATTGTTGACTGTCTACGGCTCCAACTTTATCTTCTTGGAGGTTTAGGGTGAATATTCACTATGTAGACTCAATAAGCCAATGTATCACGTGTTCTAAGACTCATCCAGACAGGTTGAAACAGGAAAATGCTGACTCTCACTGCTGGTTGCTGACTCAACTGCTGGTTTTCAACAACGGTTTTAACCTTCCCACGATTCTATGCATGTATGACTCATCTAAATTTCTCAGAATACATCGAATAAGTTCAAACTAGCATCCAGATAAAATGAAACATGAAACTGATAGCGTTTCTTATCTTACGATTTAAATATGTCATACTCGCATGGCATTTACAAGATGAAATACTAAATTAATTAGACCGCGTTTTTTACTGCGGTAGTTGTATTTAAATACAGCGGTTGTAATTTTTAAACTGAACACGATTGTTTATTTATCAAGCGCCCGGTCCTAAGCGTGCGGTTACATAAACATTCACTGTCGTAGTTGTTAAAATAATGGTATTTTCTTGATACACATTTAAAATCTTCAAGTTCAAATACTAAACTGATTACGTAAACTTAAGAAAGAAACAATACCATGACACACTCAAAATGAGACCTAATAGCAGAAATATTTTTTTTATTTAAAATAATACGATCGAGTTCATAGACAAGTTTAAGAAATTTCGCTTACACATAGGAAATTATTCAGATAAATATCGCAGTATGTGCTCTAGTCTTATATGTTCTTGTCCCAAATCCTATAATCTTAATTGAATCAACCCGTAATATGTTTGCAACCAATTATGCATGCACACACGATTCCCCGCTACCCGCCCGCAATTTTCTCCGCTTGTCTAGTCTTGTGTGTCTAGTCTTATCAGTCTAGTCTTGTCAGTCTAGTCTTGTCTAGTCTTGTTTACTCTTATCTGTCTCGTCTTATCTGTCCAGTCCCATCTTGTCTGTCTAGTCTTATCTAGTCTTATCTGTCTAGTCTTGTCAATCTAAACCCCATAATCTCAATTGAACCCCTATCTGTAAATATGTCCACCCCTCATTTTGAATTTTCCCGATTAGTCTATTCGTGTTCGGTATTGCCCGCCCTTGTCCGGCCTAAATTCCTCTTTCCCTCCGGTTCCCCCCGTCCCTAGCGCTGGCGCCATCTACAGATACGCGCTCGGCCACGTTCAGAACTATTTTGTATAGGATTCCTCATACGGAGGGGTAGGCTAAATTTTACATGTAATTTCACATAAGGCGGGGGAGCTTAGATTTTACATGTAATTTCCCATAAGGCGGGGGAGTACATGTAAATCCTTATGGGTGAGGAGGCGCCAGAAGGAACTATCTTTCCCTACTAATGCTTATTAATTATTTTCTCTAAGCATTAAAAATAAAATTGTATTTGCTGTTTTAGCTCAAGATTTGTTCTATTTTTACGAAATTTTAACGAAATTTGAAAATTAAATTAAATATATATATATATATATATATATATATATATATATATATATATATATATATATATATATATATATATATATATATATATATTCTATTCCTAGAGTATCTACTATTAAACAAGAAAGAAATAACAGAAAAATTAAAAAAATTGCGAGTAACAATTGGACAGAGCTGTCAGGAAAATTGAGAGAATTGTTAAAATTGGGACAACCACCGAGAAAAAGGAAACTCCACCTTCTATCTGTACAGGGCATTTGACAGAGCTATAAAGGACAGAAGACAAGCCAGGAAAAAATTTAACAGACACAGAATAACCGAAAAATGGAAATAATTCAACAAGATACAAAAGGCCTCGTCTAAAATAAACCGCAGAGAAAAAAGGGGTTACAAAAACAACAGTTTGAACCCATTCTATTTCGTTCAATTTTAGAGAAAATAATCAGGAAAAAGGAATCATTGGGGTAAAGATGGGGAGACACAAGTATAGAACCGTCAACATAAAATATTTGGCATTCGCTGATGACATAGCCATTATAACAAATAATAGAAAGAAGCCAAAGGATCTCTAGAGACAATACACTAAGTCTCAGCCAAAGCAGGGCTGTAAATCATATACGAAAAAGCACAGTATATGGACACAAAATCCACAGACAAACACCCACTGATAACTAAGTATAGAAAGACAACACAAGTGGAAAATTTCAATTACTTAGGAGAGATTATTCAGAAAACAGGACTGAACTCAAAATCCAATGCAGAAAGAATCACAAAACTAAAAAAAGCATACAGACTTACATGGAATCAAACATGGAACAAAGTCATCTATCAATGACAAATTAAGACACTATGAGTAGTTCTACCAGAGGCCTTGTACGCTTCAGAAACAACGAGATTGAAAAACAAGAGAGGAAAATACTAAGAAAGATCTACGAACCTGTTCAGAAAGAGGGATAATCGAGATAAAGAGACCAACAAAAGATCTATACGACCAGACAGAGACGGTTACAAACAACATCCGGAAAAGAATGGCTATGGACAAGTTCTATGGACACAAACATTTATGGAAACAACCACCCCTAAAAAACCGAACGCGAACTAACGACCATTGCACAATAAGCCTGAGGCTGTGTATATGCTACGTACTGTGTGTTTGAAAAAGAACTCCCAAGTTTTAAGTGTAAGTTTATTGTTGAAATTAATGAAAAACTACACCAACGAGTACATACAAAAAAGAGAGTACTTTCAAGTTTTGTTTTAACATTAATGGTCTTCAACATGGGATCCTTTTGTTGCCCCAGCACACGTCGAGACAATATTCCACTTCTCGCCCTGTATTCACCAGCATATCAGGTGTAAGACACTATGAGTAGTTCTACCACAGGCCTTGTACGCTTCAGAAACAACGAGATTGAAAAACAAGAGAGGAAAATACAAAGAAAGATCTACGAACCGGTTCAGAAATCAGGATAATCGAGATAAAGAGACCAACAAAAGATCTATACGAACAGACAGAGACGGTTACAAACAACATCCGGAAAAGAAGGGCAAAGTTCTATGGACACAAACATTGGATGTATGAAAACAGACTGAGCAAGAAGATTTTTAACAGTGATAATACAGTGACAATCAACTGGGTAAAGAAAACCTGGGAAGCCATCAAGAAACTCAACATCTCCATAGAAAACATTACTGACAGGAAAAAATACAGGGAAAAAAATAAGAAAACAGAAGTTTGGACAAACTCCCAAAGAGAAGAAAACAGGAAATAAGTGGACAGAAGGGATGAAGAAGAAAAACAGTGAATATTTGGGAGGTTTCTGCGAAGAATGAAGAAGGCAGAAAAAATGCAATGAAATTGATTGTGTTTTAGCGCTCTTCTTAAAGGAGAATCATCGTTAATAATAATAATTGTTTCTTTTAATAAAAATGTTCTCGAAATACACAAAATAAAATAATATTATATATCATTAGGAAATAGCGTGAAAATTAAATTGAATTATTTTCTCGACTTCGTATCAAAAGACTAGAATGCACTTTATTGAATGGAGTTTATTGAACCGTGAAATGCTCACTTTTAACAAACCTCAATTCAAAGAAAATATTAAAAATAAATAATAATAATGCCACAAAATGTACACACGATTCCGATATTCACTCCGTTTTCCACAAAAGCACTGCTAGATGAAAAAAAAAACTCTCTTATTGTGTATCTTCAATTATTGATTGACGTTCAAAATAAAATTTTCCAACACAATTTTTTAATACAGCACACACACATTTTATTTCATTTGTTCGTGCAGTAGAGAATTTTTTCATGATTTAATCAACTTTTTTTCTCTATTATTACTGCTATTTGTTTTTCTTTAATATATTACATGCTAGCAAAACAATACCCTCAAAATATAATATAAAATGAAATTCAATTCAAATCACAATGTAGTTATTCACTAAACAGAAACAATTTAATTTATATTGGATCCAGATAAAATATAAACCAGAAGCGAATATTAACGTACATTTACGTTTTACTCATTTACACACGTAATACACATTACGTTACAAGTACATTTATGAAACTTATATCTAGCGTTTATTATTTATTATTATTATAAGAGTATTAACGAATCTGTGTAAATATGAAATAGAATCATTTTATGACAGCATTAAAACCTGGATTAAGACTATTAAAAAACATATAAACGCATCATGATGGATGAAGTGAATGCAAAGGAAAAAATACGGATTGGGTGGAAGACGATGGATTTGACGAGAAGATTAAACTCGAATTCGGTAAGATAGAATTTGAGAGGAGAATTAAATGGCTATGGGGAATATATATTTGAAGCTACCAGCCAGAAGACTTTATAATTGGACATCCCCATAACACACTGAACATCACACAGTAAGGAACTAAATCGAGTATAGACTAATTTGAAAAAGATATAAGAACAGCATAATACCAGGGAAAACATATCCAGCCGCATGTTCCTTCATCGACTACTCCCTGTTTCAGAGCAAAGTTTAAAAAGCAAACATAACTGACACGTAAAACAGGGCGAGACGTTTAAAAACTTAAAAAGCAGACAACCATAGGACCAAACGAACTTGGCAAAAGAAGAAATATTAAAGACCCGAATATCAAATGGAAAACTTTTGAGAAACATAGTCGAAGTTGAGGAGAAATACTTAACATCTAACAAAATAAAGAGGGAGACTAAATTAATCACGGAAGAAGTGGTAAACAAAATGAAAGAAAGAAGAAGAGACGTTGATATACATATATATATATATATATATATATATATATATAAAGAAGTACATGGAGAAATAACGGAAGCTAAGGAAAAATGGTTGATAAATTATGAAGAATTAGAAAGCTAGCAAAAATCATATGATATCTTTAATATATACAAGCAGATAAAAGAAAGAGCTGGATATTCAAAACGCTTATAAAGTACTGCTTTAGTCGACACAAGTGGTTCTATCATAACAGATGCCCAAGGCAAATTATGTAGATGGCAAGAATATATTAAACAAATATTCGAAGACATAAGACCTAAGCGACAGAACAGATTACCAACCGAAGAGAAAAAAAGATTACCAAAGAAAAATCATTTCCGCTATTGAAAATGTAAAAAATATGAAAGACACAAAGACACCCGGTCCTCACATTATCCTGGGAGTAATTCATAGAAGAAAGTCATAAAAGAAGTCAAAGAGAAGAAGAAAATAGAGTTCTAGTGAAGTTATTTAACATTATATATAATACCGGTAGAACAGAATAAACGTAACGTAACAGAATAAAACGCCTCGTATTTAATTTGGTTACCACCCCTAAAAAACCGAACGCGAACTAACGACCATTGCACAATAAGCCTGAAGCTGTGTATATGCTACGTACTGTGTGTTTGAAAAATAACTCCCAAGTTTTAAATATAAGTTTATTGTTGAAATTAATGAAAAACTACACCAACGAGTACATACAAAAAAAGAGAGTACTTTCAAGTTTTGTTTTAACATTAATGGTCTTCAACGTGGGATCTTTTTGTTGCCCCTGCACACGTCGAGGCAATATTCCACTTCTCGCCATGTATTCACCAGCATATCAGTTGTAACTGACCCAACCGCCGCGACGATTCTTTCGCGTAAATGAATTATGTCCGGTTATATCTTTTCACTGTACACAACATTTGTTTATGTTTATGTTATGGCCCCAAAAGAAAAAGTCCAATGGGGTTAAGTCCTCGCTTCGCTGTGGCTAAGAGATTGGGCCAGTTCTGCTCTTCCCGGAAAGCGAGAGTCTAGAGCCGCGCGCACGCGATTACTGGAATGATGTGGGGCACCATCTTGTTGGAAAAATAAAAGCCGTTTTTCCGCCTTAATATCATCCATTTGGGGAAAGACATACACTGTTAACATGTCTTAGTAATTGCCCCATCAACTGTTAGTTCTACAAAAATGAAATGACACACGCTCTTCCATCAAGCCGCACCAAACATAAAGTTCGGGAGAGTCACGTTGATCCTGGATAAATTCACGTGGATGCTCTGATCCATAAATTCTGCAGTTGTGACGATTTACTGTTCCACTAACATGAAATGTAGCCTCGCCAGAAAAGAATATAGGTTTCAACAAATTGTTATCATAATCAATTCTGTTTAGAAAGTAAACAGCCAACTCTAAACTTGATTTTATCAGTAGGTTTTATTTCATGTAACAGTTGCAATTTGTGGGCAAGCAAATGAAATCTTTTACGCATAACATCATAGACGGTACCTTTAGGCAATCCTAATTGGAGACTACGTCTGGCCAATGACTTCTATGAGCTCCGAACACACAAAATCGTCAGAAGTTTGCGGTCTATCTGGCGATTTCCCTTTTAAACCTCTACCGGTTTCCTTGAAAGAATGTAGCCAATGACGGATAGTTTTTGCTATAGGAGGTACAACACCCTACTGACGTCTAAAATTACTTTGCACTGTTTTAACAGATTTAGTTTGCACAAACCAAATAACACACTACGAATTTGGTTGCAGAGTAACCTTTGCACTGCATTGCACGCCTGAACAGCATTAAGTAAACTGAGCCCTGGCCCCGTCTCAAGGCAAAGCGGGAGTGCCAGCTGCAGGGGAGCAAAACTTGGACAGTTGATGAATCAAACACTAAACATTAGAATAGTGTTATCACTTTGAACAGTTCCTGCAACACAAAAAAACTAGGGAGTTCTTTTTTCAAACGCACTGTAAATCAAAAATCTTTTTGTAGAATGCACAAGTAATATACAGGAGAATGTAAAACGAACTGGATTCATCAATAACTGACACACAGTTTAAATTTACAAATGGGTTAGGGACACATGCAGCACTGTTAAGTTTCAATGTAATCGTACTGTGTTGCCTTGATGTCAACCAGGTTTGCGTTACAGGATTTAGGAATGTTTTATCGACTACTAAAAGCACTTTGACAAAGTACGACATGAGAAAATAATTGTAATGTTAAAAAAAGAACCCTGACACCCAGTTTAAATTTCCGAATGGGGTAGGGACACGTGCAGAACCGTTTAGTTTCAATGTAATCGTACTGTTTTGTCGTAATGTCAACCAGGATTTCGCTACAGGATTTAGGCATGTTTTATCGACTACTAACAGGACTTTGACAAAGTACAACAGGAGAAAATAATAGTAATGTTAAAAAGGAATGGACAATCGATGTTTAACAGTACTAGAGTTTCTTTACTACAATCAAGAGACGCACCAAAATAGCCCAAGTGAACATTCACCATGCCTAGGCGCCCTCGGCTGTGATGGCCAGGATGTTCAACAAACAACACCTAGGGCTAGCGTAAGTCCATAATGCAGGGAAGAATAGAGAGGAAGAAGGGAATAGGAAGAAAGAAAAATTCTGACTCCGTAATATATGAGAGTGGACAGGAATGAATTTTGAAGAACTGTTCCATGTGGCAAGAGACAGAAACGCATTCAGAAAGGTGGTGCGTGATGATGATCATCATCCAATTGGACTAATTGGGCTAGAGCCCAAATTGGGTCTTGGCCTCTTCTATTTTCTTCCTCTAGCCATCCCTGTCCTAGGCCGCCTTTCTCCAGTTTGGAGTTCCGAGCATGGATCGAGCGCCCCCCTAGATTTTGTCTGCCCATCTCGCCCCTGGTCTTCCAACCGTTCTTTTACCTTCCGGTTTTTGGTTGAAAATCCTTTTGGCTACTCTTGACTCTTCCATCCTTTTTCAATGCCCGGCCCATTGAAGTCTTTGTAATCTTATTGTTGTGGCTAGGTCTGCTTCTGCGAAGAGCTGGTAGATCTCGTGGTTGTATCTTATTCTCCACTGTTCATTTGCAGAAAGGTGGTCGCCAAACCCCAATGAGAAGACGGTATCAGAAGAAGAAGAAGGGCTAGCGCTGCTGCAAGAACCCAGGGCCTATGGAGACAAGATCAGAGGCCTCAGCAACAGGAAATGTAAGTTGCTATGGAATAGCCGAGTGGTCTCCCACGGAACGTGCATTATGGTAAGGAAAGGCATTAATTACTTATGTCTTTCAGCTCTTTCAGCGGGTCTTTCAGCGGGTCGAGTTCTTAACGCGGTGTATAGTCCTGTTTCAGGCCCTCATAAAGACAAAGGACCTAAACTGCGAGGTAGTGATCGCACCAGCATACTTTCCTGGTGGTGGTAATAATATACCATCCATAGAAATTCAAAGGCTTGTAGAACACTGCATTAGGAGAAAGATGCCACTCATATAAGGATATGACGCGAACGCCCACAACGATATGTGGGGCAGCACGGACACTAATAAGAGAGGCGAGTGCCATTTGGAATACCTCATTTAAGAAAATCTAATTGTGTAAATGTAGGGAATACACCAACATTTGTCACCTAGATCAGGAATGAGAAACTGGTTGTTACGGTAGGTAGCGCGGTAGGTATGGTAGGTAGGTAGGTACGGAAGTAAATTAATTGAAAAGTGGATAACTTCAAGGGAACCCTCAATGTCTGACCATAGGATTATAGAGTGTAACTGGAAGGAGCGAGTGAGGAAAACATCCCCATTGGAAACCTCAGACAAACTATCTGGCCTATTTACATTGAATTCAAAAATTCACTTTGTTTTTTACCACAACTATATTATGTAAAAATGTTATATAACTTATTATTCACAGCTATATAAATTTCTACACATATCACGACTCGAGTTTCGACGTTTGACGGTCATTTTCAAGTGGGAACTTGAAACTTGAACTTGAAAATGACCGTCAAACGTCGAAACTCGAGTCGTGATATGTGTAGAAATTTTTATAACTGTGAATAATAAGTTATATAACATTTGTACATAATATAAGTGTGGTAAAAAACAAAGTGAATTTTTCAATTCAATGTAAGTTTGGATTACCACGTAGCAACTGTCGCAACCATCCTATTCATATCTGGCCTATGTTTAGTTCCAAACTAAAAGAAAACCTTGAGCAACTGATAGTGCGGGGTAGCATCAAACACTACACCGTACTAGAACAAGCAAAAACCGTGAAGGGGCATAAGGATGAAAAATGATGGAACAAAAAGGGCTTCTCAACAAAGGCCTTTTCAATAAAGCCAAACAATATGGAAATTGCCTAGAATATTCCGAGGTGCTTACCACCTAAAACAAACATAACAGAAGGACAAACAGATACAAATTTAAAACCTTTTGTGATCCGCGCAGTTTGCACCTAGATTGCAGAAAGCACAAGCGAAGGATATAGTGGAAATGACTAACACCCTCAAGAGATCGGATGAGAGCTATACAGAAGACAAAGAGCAGAATACAGAAGACAAAGAGCTGAAAATACAAAAAAACGAGGAATTCATGCAACCGCGGAGACAAAGTCAGGCTGACTGGAGGAGGGCCGCATCCACCTGTACGGAAAACCGAATCACATGGCCTATAGGCACTTTACAACCATTCAAAGCCACAGCTGTAGACAGATTAGTTCCAGCCTTCCTACAAAAGAGAAGGAAGGTAATAATTGCCGTATCTTCTAAAAATCTTTAGAAGTTGTTTAGCGCTCGGATACATACCGGAACTATGGAGAAAGGCTAAGGTGGTATTCATGCCAAAGATGGGGAAAAAGACTCCACTCAACCAAAGTTATGTAGACCCATTAGTCTAATATGTTTTAGGTTAAAGACAATAAAGAAGTTAAATGACAAGACCTACGGACAGCAGTGCTGGTAGGTGCACCACTAAACAACTGTCAGCTGGCATACAAAGCAGGAAAACCCTCATAGTCCGCCCTGTATCAGCTAACAAATGAAATAGAAGCAGCACTAGATACAAATGAAGTCGCGATATGTGTTTTCGTAGAAAATGGAGGAGCCCTCGATTACATCTCGCAGAAGGCTGTCAAATCGGCTCTCGAAAGAAGGAATATCGACAGCACTACCACAAAGTGGATGGGATAAATGCTGAGAACTAGAACTAGAAGAAGACACAAGTGGGAAAAGACACCATCAAGATCGTCACAACTCGAGGGTGCCCACAGGGAGGTGTGTTATCACCACAGATGTGGAGAGCGCCAAGTGGTGTAAACATAATAAGTTGTTGGCCGCAGAGAAAAAAGTTCAAATTGTCCTACTGGTCGCGATCTTCCTTAAATATGGCAAGCCAAGTAGAAGAAGTGGTGTGTAAATATGATATAAAACGCTTAAGCATCAGACAAAACTTTACTGACAAGGCAAGCAAGTCAAAACTGAACTGACAAAACTTGACAGTTAAGGTCGATTTCTATATGCGCGACACTGCCTGTCAGATAATGATTACGTTGTTTTAAATGGGCACGTTCTCACTAGCGTTACGCGACAGCTGTTGCAAGACGCCATGCCGCGCGCTGTCGCTGGAATTGTTTCCTGAGCATTCTATTACGTTTTGCCACGCGGCGTTGACTGACTTCGACTAATAGCAATTTGGTATAACGGCGACTTACATAACCACAAAAATTTGTTAGTTTTTAAAAATTACCCTAGTGTTGAATATAGTGTTAAGTTTTAAAATATAGTTTACAAAAATGAGTTTCAACGACGATAAAGCCGGGAATTAAATTTTCTGACCTCATTCTAAAATATTTGTAGAATTTCAATTCATCCTCTTGCAATTGTTCTAAGAGATTATGGAATTCTTTTTCTACTAGTGTCGTTCTTACGTTCTGATGCAAGTAGGGAAAGATGATTCATTCTGGAACCACCTTCGCCTCTGACCATATATTCACACGGCACCACTATGAAGTTTACCTACGTTTAGGCAAACACCTTACAACTCTTCACATGGAATATTATAGTTCCCTTATAATACGCAATTAATGGACTAACTAACGTTAACCCATTAATGAGGGCTAGGATGTATCAGCTTTAATCAGGTTTAATCAGTTTTTAATCGGCTTTCAGTCATTCAGCTCTTAATCAGCTTTAATTAGATTTAATCAGCTTCTAATCGGATTTTAGTCAGCTTTACCTCAGGTTTAATCAGCTCTTAAGCAGTCTCAATCAGCTACTGATCAGCTTTCATCAGCTTGTAATCGGTTTTTAATCAGTTTTAATCGGCTTCTAATCAGGTAATTAGCTTTTAATCAGCCTTAATCTCATTGGGTTAGGTTAGTTTTGTTAGCTTTGGGTTGAACCAGAAGTGGTCAAGACCAAGCTCAACGGAAGTGGTCAAGGCCAAGCTCACCGGAAGTGGCCAAGCTCACCGGTAGTGATCGGGTCGAGGTCAAAGGCGAAGGTGGTTCCAGAATAAATCATCTTTCCCTACTGATGCACCCAATATTTTCTTTTCTTTTAATTTCTCATTTTCATAACACATAACACAAGACATCATCATCGGAACCTGACGAACTTGAAATTTTTTAAATATGGCTTAACTTGAAATGTAGAGAAACTACAGATTTGACACTTGCAGCAAAGAATCGCATAGCTAAGAATCGCATATATGAGGATACGACACGACACTTCGCGACACATGATCAAGCGTCATCGCTGAGTGTCGCATATATGATTATCGGCCTTTAAGACTGGATTGATAAAACGGGGCAATTAAGGATAGAGAAAGTAGTGTGGAACAGGAAGACGATAAAACTAAAGCTTGTAAAACTAAAACTAAATACCGTGACCGCTTAACCTCCGAGACTGATTCAGATTTATCTTTGACCCACTAATTATGGCAGCAGTAAATAAAGTTCAAATTGTCTTGATGGTCGCCAACGTTTGTTAAAAAGTCCGAGAGGATGAAGTGTAAATATGACATAAAGCGCTGAGGCAAAACTGAACTGACAAAACTAGACAGTTAAGACTGATTGGAGAGGAGTGTTTAGTTAAGTTTACACATAATGACAACTAAACGAAGCAACTAAAGCTTGACAGATATGAATAAAACTAACTTAGTTTGAATAGATTAGCCAACACCTACAAACCAATTCGGACAGTTGTAATAAAAACCAGGACTAGACATCTGTGCCATTAGCGCACATTCCAAAACGTGCCCTTTGTCCCATGTTTTGGATAAATTCAATAGATTTATAGTTTGTTCAGAAACTTAGGGTTTTTATTACCACGCTAAAATCTACCTCCACCAAACATATTAGAAAACGTGCGAAGGCCTATAAAAACCTTCTTATAAAGATTACCCAGAAGACCAGACATTTTCAGGTATTTAGAGAATTTAAGCCTCGATTGTTCATGGGAGGAGCCAAGAAAATTCAATCTTCCCCCTTATTTGAATTAGAGGGATGATTTAACCCCTCTTACCGATATATTATACTAGGAATGGTATAAATGCCATTCACCAATTGTCAGTAAGTAAGAAGTAAGGGAAAAGAGAGAAGAGTGGTAAGCTATAAGTTCTTAAATCTTAAGTTATTTCGTTGTATTAGTGTTATATTAAATTGTTAAAACCAAATCGACTATTATTCGACAAACTACATGCCTTGCGAATCCCGGTGAACATTACATTACAAGATCCCGAGATATTTAGATATATCTCAGAGTCCGAAGAATTGCTGGCCAGCAGTCCTTCCCTCTCAACATTGAAGCCGGCGGTGGTTCACACCATAACCCCTTTCACATCACAATATTGGTAAAACCATCCTACATTATAGATAATCATACAAACAGATAATGACACAGCCTGAATATGTAAATATATGCAGCCTTTCCGGAGCTCTATAACAATTGCAGAGTCCTTTTAGGACTACCAAAACAAATCTATTCTGAAATTTGTAATTTATTTTATAGCTTTCAGTCCACCTATGTGGCACTCGACAAAAAGTATAAAAATAAGATTGTTTTTAAGATCATGTCTTTCCGATACCTTAAGTGGATAGCCATCTGTGGACGCGTTTCGTGATTTATCTCTCAACAGCACAGCTTTGCTTCCATGAACAATAATTTGTAAACCTCTTACTTGAAATCCATGTGGGTGATTCGGGTTAGATGTTTCTAATTTGACATTTTGTGAGAGAGACATGAACTTAGTATGTTATTGATTGAAATGATAAGATTGAATTGGTAAAACCATTCTACGTTATAGATAATCATACAAACTTAAAACAAACGGAACACAGCCTAATTATATAAATATATTCAGCCTTTCCGGAGCTCTATAACAATTACGCGTCTCGAAACGCGTCCACAGATGGTTATCCACTTAAGGTATCGGAAAGACTTGATCTTAAAAACAATGTTATTTTCATGGTTTTACGGCTGTGTTCCATTTGTTTTAAGTTTGAATTCCGACAGTAATAGTCATTTTGAATTATTTTCTGTTAATTTCTTTTTTCCGGAAATAATGAAATTGAAATAAGTAAATTATTGTGATAGAGACAATAAAAAGGGTTTGTCAGTTTTAGTAACTAATTATAAATTGAATTTATATATTTTCCGTCTAATTGTATTATCGTCAATTATTATTTATTCGATTGTATTTAGTTAAAATCTATTGTGAATTAGTATCAAAGCTGAGAGATAATTGTACCTTTATTAACTTATTGTCAGTGCGCTTCCTCTGCGTATTCCACATTTTCCCTAACGCATTTTCACTAACTAATAAAGGTAACAGCAAAAAGCCCACTTACGTATATTTAACCTGGATATTTCTCTTGATTCCTCTCCGTTTTCCGTTAGAGACTAAGAGGATATAGATGTTTAAATTCAAATCTTAATTTGGTATAGGAAATAAATCATGAAAGAAAAGAATCCTACAGAATTTAAATATATTTACAATTTAGGTTTTTGTGAAAGAAACTTGTTTAGATTAGCTCATTGTTTTAAATTGTAAACTAATTGCGATTACATAAAGGAACCTTTCCGTTTTGTGTTTAAATTTGCAGAGTTTGAATAGTGCAGATTTCCATTTATTTTTGTTTCGTGGTAAGTATCCAAAATTTATGTTAATATAAGTACGCGAATGTAGACAAGGAAAAAAGCGTATAAAATACGTCTCTACACGTACTTCGTTAAGATAAAAGCTTTCTTACGTAATATTTAAATAAATGAATGTAGAAGGTGTAAATGAGTTCGCGGCGAAGAGATGAAGTTCAAGTCAAGAGAAAAAGGAAACTCTTGCTTATTAAAAGGTCGTAAACCCATTTTTATGTCGTGGTTTACTTAGTGAGGAAATATTTATAGAAGAAAAAATATATATTTTTAAAACATTATGATAAACATATTTAGTTTATTACTCAGTGGAATTTAATTGCGGCTTGTGCATGGTTTTCAGGGATTTCTCTTCGGTGAACAAATTTTGTTTGTGTTAAATCTGGAAGGTCACACTTAGGATTAAGTAAAGCTCCATTTGCAACTGACGCAACTTGTCCAACTTTGTTTTGGAAATTTCGGAGAGACTCTGGTCAACGGAGTGGTAAATCTTGTTTACATTATTAATTTACATCGTCTTAATAGCTATATTACACATCTAACATGATACCTAAATTACATTTATAATAAAGTTGAAACCCTTGTCGGTTATTGGGTAATTTCAGTTTTACACCAACATACTTTACAGTTATACAATTTACAACATATAGAAATTACACAGTTCTAAATATGCCATAATATTTCCATTTACACCCAGAAAACATTGCATTGAAAGGAACAATAATTTCTTAATTAATAAAATAATTTCAATAAAGTTTTGTAAACAAAATCAATTAAATGAATAAATTAAATTTGAAAAATGTTAAGTAGAATTTGAATAAACTATTTATAAGCAAAACGTGTTTAATTTATTAAATAATTCAAATCTCAGTTATAGTGAAAGAGACAATTCCTTAATTTTCAAGCAATCTCTGTAAATAATTTTCACACTCCGTTTATAATGAACGGCGACGTTATCAGGGAAGACACAGACATCCATTTCCGACGCAGGCGTTAGCGCCTTTACTTGTGCACGTAGTTTTGAAATCGGCAGGCCGCAGGCTACGGCCAATAAATGCGCTTATTCTGACGATACCGATCAATTCGTTACCCTGACACGACGACTGGCGCTAGCAGGTTGGATCGCATGAAAACTGACAAGTCTGCTGGTCTCAATTCCCTCTGATCCTGCCAACACATCACCCTTATAACACCCTCAGACTTATCGATCTCACAATTATTTAACTATTGATATTTCACCTTTCATAGCATATTTAACAATCTCATCATTTTAATCATTTACAAATGCTTATATTATCCAACAAATACTTATTTATTGTCATTCGTATCTAGTCGTGCTTATTCTATATAACTAATAAATTACACAGGTTTTCAATGTATTTTTGTGGAAATAACATGGATAGTAAAATAGAATTATATATTACTATCGCATTATATTCTATTTTTTATATTTACAGGCTATATTAGGTATATAAATAATCAATTTTCATTTTTTTTCTGTTGGCTGCTAAGTGTACATTAACCCTAATGTAAAGTTGCTGTTTGTTTTATATGAAAATTTTGCTGACTAAAGGTCTGTGGTATTGATTTATATGATTATCCTATTAGTGGATTAGGGAGGCATGCTAACAAGGTAATCGATGTTTGTATGTGGTTCTGACTACTTTAATGTGTACATAGCTCTAACTAGATCAACCAACAACTAACTAACTTTTTCTTCAGCGTATAGACAGAAATCATTGCTCAGGTTAATAATTGATTGCTTATTGGTATTGCCTATTTACCCCTGTTGTTTAGGTTAGTTTGTATCGCTAAGGTCTACTTATTGCTCTTGTCTAAGAGTTTGTGTCTAATTTTTAATATTGTTCAGTCCAATATGTCTCCACTTGCCTGACTACTTTGCGTCTTTTTTTTCTTTTTGTCGGACGTAGCTGGCAGCTGAGAGCTGAACAGGCCCTGGCCCTACGAACATCTCCATTCACGCCGGAATCGCAGGTAGCATATCTTCAGCTTGGTTGTTGTAGTTAAGATGGTTGTTGATTCATATTATTTGGGCTTACTGGTGGATCTTTCTATTTTGCGTCTCAGTTTATTGTCAATTTCCTTGAAGGAATTTCCTTCCTCAAAGGAAATAACGAATTTAACGAATCTGGCCATTCTATCCCAGTTTTCTTTATTTTGCAGCTGGTAAGCCATTACCGATCTTGCGTTAATGTCGGTATGTTGGCTGTTACCTTATCGCTTTATGCTTCCATTCTCCAGCAGTCAAATACTGCGTGTCTTACAGAGTCCACATCGCCACAGTATTCACACAAGTCACCTGCGGCGGCGCATATTTGTTTCAAATAGTCGCGTAAGCACCAATGCCCTTTATGGAGGCATATCAGGCATAACTTAGTCTCATCATGATTCCTGTTCACCTATGTGGTAATATCTGGTATGATCAATTTCGTCGATTGGCCTTTCTCGGACGCGCACCTTTTCTGTTGCCATTCTGCTAGGAGATTTGTTCTAGCGGCAAATCTAGATTGTCTATCATATCCTCATGCAGTTCGGCTCTCTCCTTTACCAGGAGTTCTATGGGTGCTATACCAGCTGTTACCAGAACTGCTTCCCCTGATACAGTCTTGTATGCGCTACAGATCCTAATTGCAGTTTTTCTTTGAATTCTCGCAAGTTTGAAAATATTGCTTTCTATTACCATACCAATTCTAGATTGTCTATCACAGCCTCAGTCTATCCGGCCTCATGCAATCCGGCTCTCTCCTTTACCAGGAGTTCTATGGGGGCTATACCAGCTACTACCAGAACTGCTTCCCACGATACAGTCTTGTATGCGCTATAGATCCTGATTGCAGTTTTTCTTTGAATTCTCGCATGTTTGCAAATATTGCTTTCTACTACCATACTTTGAGCCCATATTAAGGCAGCATATAATATGGTGGAGATGGTAAGACAGGGAGGAACAATCTCTCCAAAATTATTTACCCTGGCATTAGAAGACGTGTGTAAGAAGCTGACATGGCAACAAAAGGGAATCAACATAGATGGGAGATTTTTGAGTCATCTCAGATTCGCCGACGGCATTCTGATCATGAGCACCGACCAGGACGAACTTAACACCATGATATGCGAACTAAAGAAGGAGTCACAGAAAGTAGGACTAGAAATGAACCGCCAGAAAACGAAGATCATGAGCTCAAACAACACCAACACACACTTACACTAGTGGAGGAATACATATATCTAGGGCACAGCATCAGGCTAGGCAAAGACAAACAGACAACCGAGGTAAGGAGGAGCATCAGTTTGGCATGGACAGCATTTGGAAAACTCGCATATATCCTCAAGGAACCGAAGATACCAATTAATCTGAAAAGGAAAGTATACGATGCCTGCGTACTGCCAGTTATATTAAACGGACTCGAAACCATCACCATGACAAAGAAGTTGTGCACTTACTACGGGTTTGTCAGCGTGCGATGAAACGATGTGAACGTGCGATATTGGGAATTAGCTTAAGGAATAAACAAAGAAACGAGGATATCAGTGCAAGAACTAAAGTAAGCGACGTCATAGAACAAACTGCAAAAAACAAGTGGCGTTGGGCATGACACGTTGCGCAAAATGATGAGAAATGGACAAAAATCAATATGCAGTGGAGACCACGGTAAACAAAGAGAAGCAGAGGCAGACCCATGCTAAGATGGCAAGATGAGATACAAAGAAGAACTGGAAACAACTGGATGCTCCCAGCACAAGACAAGTCAACATGAAATGGAAGAAGGGAAGGGAAATGGAAGAGGAAAAAGATGGGAAGGGAAATGGAAGGGGCCTATGTTCAGGAGAGGATTAATAAAGGCTGATGAAAAAAAATAATAATATGGTACATTGTATGATCGTACCAAGGAGCTTACGTTTAGAGCTTTTAAGCCCAGCTACATTGGGCATAATTCTGTATAATGCCGCCGATACCTTCATGTCTTTAGCTGCTGCCTTCGTGAGGTGTGGACCGAAGGACAGGCTCTTGTCTATGACTACCTCGAGGTATGTGATTTCCATCTTTGGGCTTATATATGTATGTTACACTTTACTGTATTGCGTGGAGTCTTCTTAGACCTGTCAGTAACACTGCTTCAGATTTTTCGTTAGCAAGGCTAAGGCTGTTTAATGTCATCCAATCGGTTACTTAGCGAATTGTGCGGTTTGCCGTTTGCATTAGCATCGATTCCGTTCTTGCTAAGACCACGAGCGCCAAGTCGTCCGCGAAGCCTATGAGTATGGCACCCTCCGGAAGTTTCAATCTTAGGACGCCATTATATAAGATGTTCCACAAAGTAGGGTCTAACACTGAACCTTGTGGGACCCAGCTACTCAGTTCTCTCTCTACCGATACTCCATGTGCCTGTAGAAGCAGTATTATATTATCGAAGTGGCTTCTTACCATGCGCAGGAGGTAAGGCGCTATTCTTCTTTTGGTTAGTTCCTTCACTATTTCACTATTTTACAACTAGCACTATTAAAAGCGCTGCTATCGTCAAATGTAATTAGTGCACATATCTTCCTTGTCCTTTTCTTGCCACTTATAGCTTCTGCTGCAAGTTTTAGGACCGCTTCTATTGCGCTGACAGAGTATCTACCCTCTCTGAATTCAAATTGTCTCGTGGACAATCCGATGCCTGTCTCAAGTAGCTTATCAACCCATCTTCGCAATTTCAAATTGCTTGGTTGTTCAATTGCTTGGCCCGTCCTCAATTTCCATAAATACGTCAGTGCTCATTTTCGCTGAATATCGGAACGAAAACCTTAAGAATTCATGAGGCAGACTGATTTTGCACTGCGAAGTTCCACACTTGCTTGGCGTATTTTGTTTTTAAGTTCGATATCTCCATTAGAAGGTTTTGACCTTTAAGAAGTCTCCCAAGCGGTGTGGCTGAAAATGAATCTTCAGAAAACTAAAATCATGAGTCCGAGCAATATGGTGGTCACCATCTGTAATCATACTCTTGAGAAAGTCGATGAGTAAGTATATCTGGGACACAACATCAAGTTGGAAAAAGACAATCAGGCAGCCGAAATCACCAGACGTATCGACTTAACCTGGGCGGCGTTTGGCAGGCTCAGTCTCAATCTCCTGGAACCACGCATACCTATAAACCTCAGGAAGGTTTATGCTTCATGCATCTTGCCGGTCGGTTTATGATTCATGCATCTTGCCGGTCGCAACCTATGGGCTCGAGACTGTAACTCTTATAATGTACAGCGCAAATCTACTTCGAGTCTACCAGCGACCGATGGAGCGCAGGGACACAATTCGAAATAAAGAAATCAGGAGGAGAACTCCAGGGGGCGTGGATGTGGTGGAACGAGTGTTGCGTCTTAAGTGGCAATGGGCGGATCACATAGCCACAGACAAAATCAAGTAGACTAAAATCCTATTACAATGGAGGCCGCGAAGATCGAAGGGGAGTGCTGACAGGCATCTGGCAAGCTGCTGGAACGACATCCGACGCCAAGCGGGAGAAAAATGGATGAAAGTAGCCCAGGAAAGATCGATAAGGAAAAATCTGGAAGGGGCCTATGTTCAGAAGTGGACGAAAACATACTGAAAGAGAAAAGCGGAAGAAGAGTTGTGCATTATTTATAGACCAAACAAAACTAGATAAGAACGGACAAGATCAGTCAAGAACTGACCAGACCAGACAATACCTTTTTTATATGTGGTTTGGGGAAGCTCTACCAGCCTGCGTGTGAGGCTCTTACTTACTAAACCCCCTCTTTCACTTGGCTTTAGTTTGCGCCACACCGGTATCGCTCGCGCATTCCTTCAGGGTGTGCAGCCCGAACGGCTTAGATTAGATAAAGTTCCTCAACATGTTGGTGGCTATTGTCCAGCCCTCCTCGCTCGTGACTAGCATCTCCACGATGTTTCCGCTAGTAAAGACGACGCCGCTAATGTCTTTTACGCGTTGTCTTTCTGCGTCCCATCTGGGCCAGTGGAACAGAGTATTTTACCTTTTGCCTATTCTGAACAGGTATGTGCCAAAAACGCCGTGTCCTATAATGGCTTGGGTTATGTAGTGGTCTACCAGAGTTTCTCGCACCATGCTCTGATATCTTTTATGAACGTTTTGGTCCAGCCGTCGCACTTTTCCTACAGGTCCTGCCATGATGACATCAAGTCCTCCCTCGTTTCCCTGCTGTTGGCCGTTCTTTAGCCGAACACGAGGAGTTTTATACCAGGCAATATCTAATGAGACCAGATTGAACCAAACAAGACTAGACAATACGAGACAAGACCCGACAAGAGCAGAGAGGGCCAGACAGTAAATGACACCAGACGAGATCAGACGAGACCAAACGAGACCAGATCAGACCAGACAAGACCAGACAGTACCAGAGAAGACCAGACAAGGACAAACAAGACCAGATAAGACCATACAAGACCAAACGCAGAAACTGTATCAACAGTGACTAATAGCACTAAAAATGTCTAGAAAATTTGAACCTAAATTTAAAAAGTTCATGAATAAAACTCATAGATAATTAAATGAATTCTTAGAATCTGATTTTTTTTTAAGGTTTATGCAGATTACATTATTTTACTTTCTAATTATAAGATCTACAAGTATCTTAAAATAGCAATTTTATTCTGCCACTTACAAAAATAAAAAAATCCACAAATATAGCGACTGCATCAGAAGCTTAATTCTTCTTCTTACTTTGGCATTACAGCCCTAAGTGGGCTTTGGCCTAACCTCCCCTAACTATACTTGTGTTTTGGAGTCTTGATCTTGAACAAGTGTAGGGAGGGAGCCAGTAACGTCGCAAGCGTCGGTCAATCGGGCGAATGCCCGGGGCCCACGGGCTAGGGAGGCCCCCACAGAGCTACCTCATTTTAATACAATAACAATACAGACGATTAGAAACAGTTGGCAAACGTCAAAGATGCGCAATAATAAATGAGGAAGTAACTTTTAAATCGCATTATTTAACTCTTATTTTAATTTTATTTTTCAATTTAGATTTCTTAATGTTGCGTCATTGTTAACCATTCTACCACAATTGCATGTTGGTATATAAGAAATTAAATATTCGAATTAATAACGTAAGGGCAAGGAATTACAGAAAAACAGGTGTTTGTCAAATACTGCGTTTTGAAAGTTACCTCTTCGAATGTATTAAATCAAGCGAGTATGCAATAATTATTTATTTAATATCAATATGCAAGCAGAATACGCAGAAATCGCTGCAAAAGAAACTGCTTCTACGAACAGACCTTTTAAAAAATAAACTCGTCTTGTGTAGTATTATAGTCTGTCTACCAACTCATTTCACCAGTCTGCTGTTTACATAGACGGTGCCATATATCACAATTTTCTAACTATAAATGACAAATCAGTATTGTGCGTCTATTATAAAGTGACCACACGTCCGGATTTTCGCGGGACAGTCCCGCTTTTTAGAGAACAGTCCCGCGTCCCGCCGATTTTTAAAAATGTCCCGTTTTTTTATTTCTTATTTTAAATGTGCTGTAATATATAATATAAGATTTTTCCAAATATTGCCATAAAATCTTCTTTTTTAATGTCACCCAATGAAAAACTTTAATATGGCAGTTATTATACAAATTTCTGACTTGTTCACCTTGACACCTTGTTCTGAAATTTTTATTGGGTGACATTAAAAAAGGAGATTTTATGGGAATATGTGAAAAAATCTTTTGAATATATTAGTAACCATTTTCAGAAAAATAATATTTGCGAAAATTATCTTTTTGGTGAAGTGTTATTGGTAAAAAGATACGTTATTGATTGCTGAAATTAAAGCAAGGAAAGTTCAATTAATTTTGTTTTCCTTTTATATTAATATATTATATTTCTTCAATGCTGGATTCAATGTTCCTTTCTTGTATGTATTAAAAATTAAATAATTTATTTGTTTAGTCACTTTTTTTAATTACACTAACCACCTGGATATTTATGCCCGGGGCCTCAAAATCCAAACGACGGCGCTGGAGGGAGCCCTTGCGAATTTTAACGTGGATAGCGGGCTTTTTCCGAGACAAATTTTACTGTGATAACTTTGCCAGAGCCATGCACAGGAGAACGGTGGCTTATTTTTCTGTATTTGCTTCCTCGGATTCGAACCGGGGCCTTATGGCTTGGTAATATGACACCTTAGCTAGTTGGCCACAATACCCTTAAGAAGTTGTATTAAAGAACCAGAATGCAGAAAATATAATTAGTTTCAACAATATCGAATAATTTTGAAAATAAGTTACGATTTGTTGCAGTAACAAAGATTTTTCTGCCATATTTAAAAAGAAAATCGGGTTTCAAGACTTTTTTAGTTCAGACTTTTTAAAAGAAATTTTATGAAAAATATCTATTAAGGCAACATATAGAAAATTGAATGAGTTATGAGTGTTACTTATGATATATGAAAATTGACTAAGATCTGTTTGAATTGGCAACGTTTTTCTCCAACATGTTTGGTTATTGGCACAATTAAGCAAATTAATACTTTCGGCATTTGCCAGCGTAACATTTGCAAGCCTCTACTTATTATGTCTATCCATGTTATTACTATTTATCACTGGCTGATTTTCCAGCAAGCTTTTGCTTGTCGCACACTGGATACGCTCGTCTCCGCTCAGCTCAGCCTTTCAGGCAAGAAATATATAAAACCTGTGTATTTAAATAGCAACTGCTTCAATCTGTATCCTCTGTTTGTCAAGAATACTAATCCGGGGTCGGGATGCTGGCAGATGGTTCACGCAGGCGCAACACTAACGTTTCCATATATGCGCTAAGGCATATATGCAACCTGGATAACAGCACATATTTAGCCCTATACATAAACTAATTTTACAAGGAGTTCAGTAGGAGGGGATTAAGTATGTGGAAAAGTGACGTAGCTGAGCGGATGTAATATGTGGAAAAACGATGGGGCTTGAGAGGAGCGGACACGCACAGACCTGTGAGCTGAGCGGATCGGATCCAGTGAGCGACAAGCCTTAAGGAATATCCATGCGCCGTTTAGGCAACTTTTGAATTATAACTCATGTGAATAAGCATTTTCTAAACGTTGTTGAAGATGGATGCTGATAACTTCAAACATACATCTGGTGAGTACAAATAATTAATGTATCAAACCCAATATTGATTCAATTTTGACTGGTATGTGCAAGATATGTATAATCTTCGAAACATTAAATGAGTGGTGATTTTGCCCAAATAATCCTCTAGTCGTAGTTCCTTGAAGTTTATGTACGCAATTGCCACCACTTGTTGCAGGTATGTGCAAAATTTAGAAAGGAATTTATTTTTTCTCTACCTTCTTACATGATAATGGGATACCCCCAAGGCGCTTTTATGGCAACATAAAGTCTTTATCAAAATGTGTTTTTTTTTCTATTTTGCGTCTGTAATGGACTCACAACAGCACTCATATTCGTGCGGTTATGGCTCGCCGAGTGCGATACAATTTTCTCAATATGTATCGGCGATTATTTTATTTAGAAATGGCATAAAAGGGCGCAAAATGGAAAAAATAGTATAAAAAACTCGTACAAAAGGTGTTTTTCGCACGTCCATTAGAAAACTTCTCGCTACGCTCGTCGTTTCGACGAGAGGAAACATGGACGCGTGCTGCAAAACCACGCTTATTGAACTCGTTCTTTAATATACTATTAACGCGAAACATTGTTTTTACTCCATCTGAGAATAATGAGGAAAATACTCATAAGGATCAGTCTCAGATGATCTATTTTCCGAAATATTTTCCAAATAAAATATTTATTGATCAGGCAGAAAAACAAACATGAAATGCACAAAAGCGGAAAAAATATCATCACAAATGTAGAGGAAGTTAGAAAATTTCTAGCTCTGCATATATACAAGGATATAATTCGATTTGTCAGACTGAGGATGTATTGGAAATCTGCTACAAGAATAAAATGAGACAAATGATACGCAGATGATATTCAATTACCTCGTAATCGATTTCAATCCCTATGAAATAACTTACACGTTGTTGATATAAATGGAGAACGAAATGGTAATGATAAACTCTGGAAGCTACGGCCAATCATCAATTCTTTCAATAAACGGTGTGAAGAGTTGGTAATCGAAGAAAATCTTGGCATTGATAAACCATTAATACCTTTGAAAGAACAACTTGTTCTATAACAATATCTGAAAGAAAAGTCAAACCCGTGGGGAATAAAATGGATGGATTTGTTGTAGTTTACTATATCAATAGCAGAATGGTTGGTAATTTCTGATAGCCTAATTAGTACGCAGAAACGTCGACCATTTCTCGATAGTCCCAGAAATTCACAAGCACTTTTTTCTTCTTCTTCCTCTCAGCCTTCGTTTATCCACTTCTGGCTGTAGGCCTCTTCCAAGGATTTCCACGTCTTCCTGTTTTTTCCTGCAATTTTTTGATACTGTCTCGCGATCGTGTAAGAGGCCTGCCCGCGCTCCGTTTGTGAGTCTCTTTGTCCATCTGTCCGGGTCTTGCCTCGCAATGTGACCGGCCAATCTCCACTTAAGATGCGCTACTCTCATTAGCACATCCGTCATAGCTGTTCTTTTCCGGACCTCTTCGTTTCGAACTCTGTCCGTGAGGGTAATTGCAAGCATAGTCCTCTCCATAGCTCTCTGTGTGGTTTGTAGCCTATTCGCTGTTTTCCGAGTGCACGCCATTGTTTCGAGGTCATAGCTAAGCACCGGCAGTACACACAATTCGAATACTTTCCTTCGAAGGTTTATCAGGAACTCCCTGGACTTGATAATGTAGCTCAATTTTAAAAAAGCGGCCCAGGAGATGCTTATTCTTCTTGACACCTCTAGAGTTTGGTTTTGCTTTACCCAATTGAATGTTTTGGCCCAGGTAGTTTTTTTTAGGTAGTTTAGGTTTTTAGCCCAAATGTAGTTTGATACTGTTTCGATTTGCTGGTTATGAATACTTATGTCGATATTCTCTGGGATCATTATCTTTGTATTTGTTAGGTTCATTTCGAATTCGACTTTTACTGATTCTTGATTAATTTCTCGCAGCATGCTTGTTAGGTATTCTGAAGTACTGCTAATGACTACAATATCGTCTGAATATCAAAGATGCTTAGTGTGTACTCCGTCAATGTTATTTCCCTTTTCATTCCAGTATAAGTTTTTAAAGACGTCCTCCAAGGCGAGTGTGGGGTTGCTAGTCCTCCATCGGGCGCCTCCCTAGATGGCGGATAGGGGAATGCCTCCTAGATATAGGTGGTAAATGAAATACCCGGGGCAGACCAAAACAAGAACAAGCTTCCGTCTGTCTTAGATTAAGCGGCTGCAGCAAACCTAGACCGCGTTTGTACCCAAAATGGGCGGCGGTCAACAGCGTCTGCACCCAAAATGTGCGGCTGAAACCAAAACTAGCCAACCCGCCTGGCAAGCGTGGCGTTTAAATGCGGTATACCTTCCAACATGACATGCCGAACTTTGAAACACTTATACCCCAGGCAAGTGGAGCCAGTAGCTCAAAATCTTGCCCTGATGGACCAGGCAGCCTCATAGACTCTGGGGGAGGCGAAAGCTCGAATAATAACCACCAACAACGACAAATACCGAAAAGAAAAGAGCAACTTCACATTGCAACATACAACATCCGAACGCTAAGACTTGAAGAACATATGGAAAGGCTCGATCAAGAACTACAGCATATAAAATGGGACGTCTTGGACTTACGTGAAACTAGATTGAAAGGAGAATTAAGCACATCTTTAAAGTCCGGACATCTACTCTACCAAAACAATTCAGGAAAAAAACATCACGTAGGGGGAGTTGCTCTATTGATAAATAAACGTCTAAAAAATAGAGTTGCAAAAATGAAATCAATATCAACCCGAGTTACATACATCATGATACAAATTAACAACAGATATAGCCTACAAATAATTCAGGTCTATGCACCGACCAGCACATCAGAGGATCAAGAAGCGAAACAGCTATATTAACAGTGGACATATTAACTGTGAAAAATAACGAGAAAGCCAAATTCATCATAATTATTGTAGATTTCAACTCCAAAATTGGACAAAACATAGACGACAATACCTCGAACATCGGAAAATTTGGACTGGGACAAAAGAACAGCAGAGGAGAAATGTTAACTAACTACTGCAGAATCGAAAACCTTTTCTGTATGGCCTCCTTTTTCCAGAAACCTCCACAAAGATGATGGACATGGAAAAGTCCAAACGGCACAACAAAAAATGAAATCGACTATATCTTAACGAACAGAAAGAATATATGCCAGGATGTAACCGTCCTCAACCGATGCGATACTAACAGCGATCACCATATAGTCCGAGCAACCAAACAAATCAACACAAATTTCGAGAGGAACAAACTAATCTATAAAAATAGCCAACGATAGAAGTACTGAGCAACAACACAGAAACATTCCAGAGCACTCTAAAATCTAAACTAGGAGAACCCAGAGCACTAGTAAACCTAGGAATCGAGGAAATCTCTGAACACATAGCAAAAAGCATTCAAGTTGCAACAAAGAAAACATGCTCCGAGAAAAAAGAAAGCTCGAGGAAGATCAGCGCACGAACAAGAGACCTAATAGAAACAAGGAGGGGAATGAATCGGGAAGCACGCGGCTATAAGGAAATGAATAGAACTATGAATAAAAACATCCAGAAAGACCTGAGAGATCACAAAACCAAGGTGATTATGAATACAATCGAAGACAACAGAAATATGAGGGTTGTCAGATCTAAACTATCGAACGAAAGGCCGAAACTTACAAAAATAAAGAGGAAAGAGGGCATTATAGTCAGCAATATAAAAAAGATCACAGAAGCTATCCAGGTATTCTAGAAAAACATATACACTTCCACATCTCTAGGTAACCAATATCAGAGATATAACATTCAAAACGTAGGATCGGAAGAAATTCCCAAGATAGACCCGGAAGAAATGATGGCAGCACTAAAGCAGATAAAAAACAGGAAAAGCCCAGGTGAAGATCAAATTACCATCGAAATGATCAAATGACCAAAAGGGGAAGGGAAGGTATCAGGGGGATCAAAAGGGGGCGGAGAAGACTTCCTTCAAAGCGTACGATTCCTACTAAATAAGAGTCTTATGGAAGGAAAAATCCCTCACAACCACTAATTAAGCACAAAAAATCACATATCATTCATTATTGTGAATGATATAAGATTTGAAAACATTGGTCAGTGACAGACACATAAGATTGGCAGCGAGCAGCGCTGTAAGCTTCAGATATGTGGAGGGCATTCACAGACTCAGTGCGAAAAGTGCTAAGTCTCCCTCTGCTTATTCTAAATAAATTATGTTAACGTGTTTATGTGAAAATCTGTTAATTTAATCGAATAAATTTACATTTTTACTTTTAGAATTTTTTACCTTTAGAACCTGCTGGTGCCGTTTGCCACCACAAAATAATTCATATTCCTATGAAGGGCACCAGTAAAAATTTGTTATTGGAGTACGTGATAAGCTTTCCATCAATTATAGTTAACAAACAAAATTGTGTTTTCAAAATGAAAAAATGGCTGTGCGGGCCACTTTTGTTAGTCTAATTGGTTTTCGGCCTCTATCCAAAGAAGGGCGACAGGTGCCCAGGCCTGGGTCGACTAAACTAACCTATCCTAACCTAACCTTGTGTTGTAATAAAAACCATACCGACCCACGTGTTTAGGAACATTCCTTTACGCTCCCTTGGTCCCACGGTTATCATGCGATAGCCAATAATTCTTATAGCTAATTACCATTACGACATCCACCCTTCGTAATAAAACCCCTTCAAGCCACACGTGATTTTAGAGACATTCCAACCCTCGGTCCCACGCTTAGAAGATTGTAAGTCTTTTAGATGATAATCACGTGCATACATTTATATCTTCCACGGATATTTTTTATTATCCGAAATGAAATTCTCGGAGAGGCAGTTAAAACATAAAAACGTCCCCATCAAGATAATCATGTAAACCAGATTGTTAGTGTCTTTGGGAACCTTTTTAGTTATTTGTGTAAACATAATATATATGCGCTACGACTTACGTCCTATGCTCAAACGACGCTAAAGTCGCATAGGGGAGGAGTCAAGTAGGAGGAGCATCCTCATATCTAATTAAGGGGTATGCACAAACCCCCATGGAACACCACCGGGATGATATAAATATCTCAAACCGGTCTAGTTTAAGTCCTCATCATCAGTCTCAGCGACCGTCGCAGCCGCAACATGACCACTTTTATACCGACAACCCCCAACGAAGCCGCCGCACAAATGTATCTCGACCCAGCCTACCTGGACACCCTGGAGGACAGCGTCACCGAGGAAATGATTATCTACATTTTGAAAAGGAGAAATACCACCGAAACCGCCGCTGAAAAGCCCATCGAAACCGCCGCCGAAAAGCCCAATGAAACCGCCGCCGAAAAGACCACTGTAACCGCCGCCGAAAAGTCCACCGAAACCGCCGCCGAAAAGCCCACCGAAACCGCCGCCGAAAAGTCCACCGAAACCGCCGCCGAAAAGCCCACTGAAACCGCCGCCGAAAAGCCCACCGAAACCGCCGCCGAAAAGCCCACCGAAACTGCCGCCGAAAAGCCCACCGAAACCGCCGCCGAAAAGCCCACCGAAACCGCCGCCGAAAAGCCCACCGAAACCGCCGGCGAAAAGCCCACCGAAACCGCCGCCGAAAAGCCCACCGAAATCGCCCCCGAAAAGACAACTGTAGCCGCCCTCGAAAAGACAACTGAAGCCGCCGCCGAGAAATCAACCGAAGCCGCCCCAAGGAAAACAACCGATGCCGCCCCCAATAATACAACCGAAGCCGCCACCAAGAGAAGAACTGAAGCCCCCGAGAGAGTAACCGAAGCCGCCAAGAGAGCAACAGAAGCCTACAGCCCCACCGAAACCGAGCTGACGCGCAAACCCGACCAGTAGGAAGAGGAAACCATCCAACGAACCAACCGTCGTGGTAGAGATGAGCATTGGATCCCATCGTCCCATCATATCCCATCCCATCCCATCGTCCCATGGTATGGGATGAGTGGGATGAAAGTTGCATGGGATGGGATGGGGGACGACAATTTTGTATTGGACGAAGTGGGACGGATTTTGATAATGTAGTGAAACTAGTTCGTGCATAATTAATTGCTTCCATATAAGAATCTTTTTATTATCATTTGTTTGTAGACACAAGAAGCCTTCGTAATACAAATCATTGTATTTTTGTTAGCTATTTCTAGATTTTGTTTTATTTTTGTTTGACTCGGCGCGGAAGTTTGTAGGTAATCAAATCGCACTTGCTCAGTTTAGCTGGTATTTTTCTTTTGTGAAAAAGAAAAGTCCTATTTTATCCTTGAAAATGGTGCAGCTTTGTTTTTTTACGATTTTAACGATTAGACGAATTAACGCAAAGTTTTATTACATGTCCAGTTCAGGAGATTTCTGAGATAACGATGTAGTTCCTGAAAAATCTTCCGATCCGTTTGCCGAAAAGCCCAATGAAACCGCCGCCGAAAAGACCACTGTAACCGCCGCCGAAAAGTCCAACGAAACCGCCGCCGAAAAGCCCACCGAAACCGCCGCCGAAAAGTCCACCGAAACCGCCGCCGAAAAGCCCACTGAAACCGCCGCCGAAAAGCCCACCGAAACCGCCGCCGAAAAGCCCACCGAAACTGCCGCCGAAAAGCCCACCGAAACCGCCGCCGAAAAGCCCACCGAAACCGCCGCCGAAAAGCCCACCGAAACCGCCGGCGAAAAGCCCACCGAAACCGCCGCCGAAAAGCCCACCGAAATCGCCCCCGAAAAGACAACTGTAGCCGCCCTCGAAAAGACAACTGAAGCCGCCGCCGAGAAATCAACCGAAGCCGCCCCAAGGAAAACAACCGATGCCGCCCCCAATAATACAACCGAAGCCGCCACCAAGAGAAGAACTGAAGCCCCCGAGAGAGTAACCGAAGCCGCCAAGAGAGCAACAGAAACCTACAGCCCCACCGAAACCGAGCTGACGCGCAAACCCGACCAGTAGGAAGAGGAAACCATCCAACGAAGAAAAATCAAGAAAAAAGCCAAACTGGAGAAGAGCAAGAACCAACCAAGGAAGCCGACAACCACACCAAGAAAACAGGACCCACCCGAAGCCAACCAGAACCGAACTTACTCCACTGAAGGGAAAAAAAAACGAAAGACAAGCAACAACAGACGACAACAACAGACGACAACAACAGACTAAAGTATTGTTAACTTGTCTTAGTTGTAGGCTTAATGTAATATAATATTTAGTTATAAATATACATATACTTTATTCAGTCTACTACTTTTCATTTAATAAACTTACGAATACCAGACCACAGAAGCAACAAGATTCCGAGATAGGTAAAACTAGCTCAGTGTCCGAAGAATTGCAGGCCAGTAGATCCTTCAACACTTGCTAAACTAGCCGGAAATCACGCCACGATATGAGTTATCGGGCAGTGGGTTTTAAGCGTTCGGCGAGTCCGTGAAAGGTTCGTGGTAGAGATGAGCATGGGATCCCATCGTCCCATCATATCCCATCCCATCCCATCGTCCCATGGTATGGGATAAGTGGGATGAAAGTTGCATGGGATGGGATGGGGGACGACAATTTTGTATTGGACGGAGTGGGACGGATTTTGATAATGTAGTGAAACTAGTTCGTGCATAATTAATTGCTTCCATATAAGAATCTTTTTATTATCATTTGTTTGTAGACACATGTAGCCTTCGTAATACAAATCACTGTATTTTTGTTAGCTATTTCTAGATTTTGTTTTATTTTTGTTTGACTCGGCGCGGAAGTTTGTCGGTTATCAAATCGCGCTTGCTCAGTTCAGCTGGTATTTTTCTTTTGTGAAAAAGAAAAGTCCTATTTTATCCTTGTGCAAAAGTGAAAATGGTGCAGCTTTGTTTTTTACGATTTGAACGATTAGACGAATTAACGTTTATCGTGCCAACACGCAAAATTGTATTACATGTCCAGTTCAGGAGATTTCTGGGATAACGATGTAGTTCCTGAAAAATCTTCCGATCCGTTTGCGACTAAAAAGATTTACTCATTCTGGAAAACCGATAGGAAAGTCTACTGTATGGAAAAAATTGGATGAATGGGACGGGCCGCGCGACCGGGATGGGATGGGATGAATGGGATGGGATGGGACGAAAATTTTACGTTTGTGGGATGGGACAGTGGGACGAAAATGTGATGGGATGGGACAGTGACAGGGATACGTCCCGCGGGATGGGATCTGCGACGAGAAACTCGTCCCATGCTCATCTCTAGTTCGTGGGTCTGACTTCAGCCGACATGTTGGCCACGCTCGCATTTGTTAATTAATTTGATGTGAATCTTTATTGGGTGGTTTGAACACCGCATGGAAGGCAGCATCGGCTTTTCCACCCTCCGGAACAATTTGATTTATGGATTTCCATATTTGTATTTTCCTGCTCATATTATTTCTTCCTATTTCCTCCGTCAAATAGACTATAGAAGAACGTTCCACGGAGCGGGTCAGAGACAGTTGTAGCATGAAGGTAAGTAACAGGAGCATCCCGATTTTATATGCAAACGCTAAATTTATCGTTAAATACAGTCCAGGGGTCAATATGTCGACAATTAAATATTACACTAAAAACTTTGTGGAAACAAATACATAGATAACTTAATATGTTGCAAGAATTTATAAGAATCTTAAAATTCCATGAAGATTTATTTAGATAACAAAGATATTTTACGAATCGAAAAATATATAGCTACTAATGGTTCTTTCCATATTTTGAAAACCAGAAATTAATTCTAGAACTTAATTCTAGAAAGTTTTGATAATTTGATTAGTTTTAGGAACCCGAAAGAAGTTTGAGAATCCGTCAAGATTTATTATTGTTTCATTTATATAGTTTTGTTTGTCTGCTCTCGTAGCTCATTTATTTACTGCCATTAGACTAGTCATCGATTATTTAGTCTCGTCCATTAACCTTTTACGACAAATCCTATTTACCACTTTTCTTTAACCAATCTTTTGCTTCTATTGTTCTCTTGCCTAGACAAAATCATGCAGACCATCTCAGCTTAATTGCTTATCTACTTTTATCGTTTAATTTTGTTTGTCCTTTCAGTCCTCAAGTTTTATTGTTTAGTTTTATCATTCTAATCTTGAGTATATAATTTTGCTCGACTAGTCATGTCCGTAGTTTATCTATTTCTGTTTGACTAGTTTTGACTACCCAGACTAGACTGAATTCTATTAAATATGTAATATGCATAGTCTTGTAAAGTTCCTGAAAACTGTTTTGTATATAATCGGTATCTCTATTTTATCAATGTTAAATTTTGTATAAAATGTGTGTGAAATTCTAATGTGAATTGCATTCGCGTAGAGCAAACTTGCACATTTAGTATGGTAAAGCAAAAGCTCAGACATGGCCATTGAATAAACGAATGTACTGGAACTAACTAAAAAGGAAGGGCGAGATAATGAATTGGACCATGAGAGAAAATGGAAAAGACAGATAACAAAACGAAAGGGACGATAAAAACAAATGTTTTATTTGTTGTTTTTTTGGAAAGGACTGAAGAAAATTGAAAATGATAGTGACTATTTAGTATTGCCTGTCAAGTATTTGTAATTTGTCGTAGCTAGCAATGTGTTATGAAAGTTTGTTTTATAAAACATTGAAACACATGGCATGTCAGTTGTCATGTTAAATATATTTTTCTAGTCTTCCGTATAATATTTTAATAAAGTTTCATTAGATAAATATCTGGTGGTGTATTATCGTATATCTTATCTTATTTAGGTAAAAAACAAGATAGAAATTTAAAAAATTCCGGCAGTAAAAGTTGTATTATGAAACGAAAGAAGAATTCCAATAAGCCGCTGTGTAATATGAAAAGTTGGGAAGTTGTCGAATCCCATGGTTGTTTAAAAAAATGGTCGGTGAGACGGAGAGGGTCGGTACGAAAGCGGGCGTCAACCCCAACGAAACATGCAACTTTTATGTGCGTATTCTGTGTTCGGGGGCTACATGGCAACTTTTTATGGACGCATTCAACACGCTTTTGCCGCGTCCCTTGGCGAAAGCTTGTGAAAAATTCAAAAGGACATATGCTATATATTTTTGGACAATCTAAATAATTTAACCTGTCTCCAGAAAAAAAGATACAGAAAGGATTTCTTGTGAAAAAGGTAAATTAATATATATATATATATATATATATATATATATATATATATATATATATATATATATATAAGGTAAATTTTATCACGCGAAGAAATAATATATTCATAAACTTTTCAAACTTTAATGGTGTAGAATATATTTGGTGGCACTAACATGACACAATAACATGTGAGCATGACACAGTATAATATTTTTTAACATGAATTTACAATTTAAAATTATTGTATTTGTAAACTCCGGCGCCAGTATTTAATTTATCATCGGGTGTATGTTAATGAGATACGTGTTAATGTATCAAGAATTAATATAGTTTGAACCTATCATATAATTCCTATATCCTATAAGTAGAAAGTTTTAAATTATTTGAATAAAACTAATTTTGTGATTTGTTTCATGTGATTACTTATTTGACTATAGTTTCACCAACACAGTGGCATCTTCAGATTAACTGACTTACCAATTAACTTTTTAAAAAGTTTTATTCTGCGAATACTTTCAAGTCTGCTCTGCAAGGTTAGGTTGGATTTATGTCAATATATAAATCATCGGTGCTATGTCAATCTATGTCTAGCTGTAAATTACTTCATTTAACGACGGTACGTGAAATAATATGATTTGTAAATAAGTTATTTATGCATGAAGGAATTGAGTCCAGGACCAACATTATCTGGACATACTGTTAGTGGCCATAATAAAAACCTCTTTACAACGCGTAAACAAATTGTTATTTTGTGAAGAATCGAGTTATATTTAAAAAAATTCTGCTTATAACGTACTTAAACTGTTAATTTCTGCAAAAAGAACAGCAGTCAGAAATTTGAAAATATATAGAAAGAATATTCATAATTAATTTTGTAACATTATTCAAAATTTACAATGTTCATCAAATTTATTTATAAAAAAATTGGTCACTCAATGAAAAATCGAGTTTTATTAAAAAAAACTGTCAATTTCTGCAAAAGGATTGTTTTTCAAATAAATTACTATTGATACATGATTTTGTTACATAAATCACATCTAAATATATGCAAAATGTCCAGAACATCTGGGAAACAGGGAAACTACCACCCGATTGGAAATCTGCTCTGATCCATCCGTTTCACAAAAAGGAAGATTTTACTGATCTAAACGACTACCGTGGAATTTCTCTCGTGCCGGTAACATACAAGATTCTCTCGAAGACGTTACAAAGAAGGGCAGAAAATCAGCTGGATAGTCAGCTGGGTGAATACCAGGGGGGATTCAGGTAGACCCGATCCTGTGTTGAACAGATCGTCAATCTTAAAACTGTACTTGCATACTCCACGATGAGAAACCGCAAGGTGGTCGTCACCTTTGTTGATTTTAGGTAGGCCTACGATTCCATTGATAGAGAAACGCTTAACAAAATACTCCAGGAACTAGGGCTAGACAACAAAACTCGCAGACTCCTCCTAGAAACTTTGACCAACACCCATTCCAAGGCTTTCCCCACTTTTCTTCAACTGTGTCCCTGAAAAGTTTATGAGAGAATGGCGCAAGGAACTGATCAGTTTGGGTGCTCAGAGTGGTATCTACCTGGGACGTAAGAACGATGGACTGGTTGTAGATTGCCTGGCGTTTGCAGATGACGTGGCGCTGTTTGCTGATTCTCTTGAGGAGGCAACAATGCAGGTAAATTGCCTCAGAAAACAAGCTGCCAAAGTCGGTCTTCAAGTGTCGCCGGAGAAAACAGAATTCTTCACCAATTTCAGAGATGCAAACAAAGAGATGTTACTAGAGAAGGGAAACACTAAGAGGACTGCGAAATTCAAATATCTAGGCAAATGGATTGAACCCAACTTATCAGAAAGAGCATCATTATCCAAGAGAGTCAACAAGTTAGAACTAGCCTATCGACAGATTAAGAACACTTACAACAAGAAATGCCTGTCACGCAACCTTAAACTTATGCAGTACACATTAGTCTTACGTCCAGAATCCCTTATGCCATGAAGTGTCTTTCCTTGAACCAAAGAGGTCTGGTAGAGATATTAGAAATCAGAGAGAAGAGAATCCTCAGGAAGATCCTAGGCCCGGTAAAGGATGATGGGGAATTCCGAAGGCGGCATAACTCTAAGCTCTACGAACATATTGAGATGCTCTCTGACTGTGCAAGGAAAAGAAGGGTAGCTTTCTATGGCCACGTTGCAAGATTGCCTACAAACCGACTAACCAACCGTCTGTTTACCTTCTGGCAAAACAAGAAGGTTCGTACCACTTGATAGTAACAGTAACAGATCTCCAAAACAAAGAGTCTGTGAGTTGCGTCCTAAAGGAAGTCCGTGGATTTCAGGAACAACCCCGAAGAAAGTTACCCCCTGGACAGAAGAGAGAAAGGAGTTACACCGGCAGAAAATGCGACAATACTGGGCAAAGATCAAAGCCCAACAGTTGAACAAGCGTGGTCCAAAGTAGGCCCATTCGAATCAAGAAGAATAAGATAAGCTTTAAACTATATTATTGCAGTTAATGCAGGGAGCCTGAAATATTTTGGAAATCTGAACTTGTGGTTGAATCTATTGGAAAATAGCGGTACAACAATGTAATCATCTCGAACGAGACTCACATATAATTACAATCGAACTTGACTTAAGGTTAGTTCGTTTGATTTTAAATTATCGGTGTCATGTTAATACAAGTCTGGCTATATAATTTACACAGTAAAGGGAATAAAACTAGTAATTATAAAGGTTAAGGAATGCTATTAGAAATAGCAACGTTTTGGTGACAGCAATTTTGATGCTATTGAAATTGTATTCGTATTTTTTGAACTTTACGGTTCCTCGTGAAATATAGTTTAGAATTTTGAATATTTTAAAAGATTATAGTAGACCTTTTTACGGTTAGTTAAGCGCATGCGCGTCCGAGATGTTTAAAGGCGGGAATATGAAAGCTTCGGACACATTTTGTTACTTTCACTGGTTATACTTTAAAAAGTGCCCGAAAAACATGGCGGAAATGGACGTATGCGCACAACAAAATTCAGCTATGATAATGTCTATTGAAACTAAACGAACAAAACTGACTGTACTACATCTTTCCAAATAGGTCATGTCGTTCCTATTCTGAAAAAAATGTTTATATTATTAGCATCCATGAGAGAAAAGTAAACGTTCGCGGAAATGAATCGAGATTGAGAGATAAACACGTCAATGGTTATTACCTGTGATATTTTTAAAATTTAAGAAACACATGGGTAGAGATCTAAATATTCTAATTTATTCAAGTTTCGATATCATTAAAACTTTATGATTTATCCGATTAAAGTCTTTGTCGGTATTTACCTGCTGCCTATATTTGTTCCAGCAAATAATCATTTAAACATTCATTTACACAGATTGGATTCTATTTTAAAAACATATTATTCGAGGGCTATATAAGGCTTTAGTTGACCTAATTTTCTCGTATATATTCATATTTCTAGAATATTTTTTTATGACTAACTTATGAAACGGAATCGTAATTGAATCGCTTCATGCAAAAAGGGCTTCAGTCCAAATTTAACAAAAAATAGTTTAATGCGTTTTATTACCAGCTGTATATATATACACAGATTTACCCTAAAAGGACTTCATTTATTGACTGTACGTGAAATAGTATGATTTGTAAATAAGTTGTTTAGGCATGAAGGAATTCAGTCCAAGCCTAATATTATCTCGACAAACGAAGTTGGTGGTTCTATACAACGAGTAAAAAAACCTATAAACAACGAGTAAATAATTTGTTACTTTGCGACGATCGAGTTTTATTTTTAAAAATCCTGCTTATAATGTACTTGAAACTATTAATTTCTGTAAAAAGGACAGCAGTCCGACAGTTCTAAATTAAAAAAAAAATATTCATAAGTAACTTTGTAACATTATTAACTATATATAATGTGTATTATATAATGCATTAATAATAATAAAAAAAACGGCCAAGTGCGAGTTGTGACTCGCGCACCAAGGGTTCCGTACAAACTTGTAAGTAAGGTATTTTTTTTGTGGACGACGTAGCAAGCACATTCAGTTAACTTGACAAGTGGCCCTCCTGAAATCACGACCATCTTAGTACCGCTGCAAGCATAACCTCAAGATGTCGCTGTCGTACGATGGAATTCTACCTTATATTTTATTACCATACATCCCCCATTCACTATAAGTGTTTAGGGGTTCTGGAACTTCACTATTTGTTTTTACTTCTCAATTTTGCCTGTATACCTATATACCCTCTATAAAGGTATACAGGGTTTTTTTTTAAATAACGCGAATATTTGTAAACTTATAAAATGAAAACTTTATTTTAGTATTACACTTATTCACTAACTTATATTAAGATCTAACTATTTCTAGATCTAATATAAACTAATATATTAACTATTTCTAGATCTGTTTCGATACTCTTAACATTCAGTTGTTCAATTGACTGCTTTTGGGCAATTGACTACCAAAAAATATAGGGCGTACGTGATTTAAGTATATGTAGATTATAAAGAAAAATTAGACGAAATATAATATATACAGGATGTTGCGGGACTTGAGTATGTCGCATGTCGGTTATAAACAAGCAAAATTTAGACATAATATATACCCTGTATACATTATGTATATAGAGCGTACGTGATGAAATGCATAACGAATATAAACAAAGAAAATTCAGAATAAACAACTTAGTGCCAACACATACTTTTTAACCTTCGGATCTAACCTAGGAGGACCTAACTGTATGCAACCCATATGCTTCTGGAGCCTGACAATACCACTACGACAACTCTTAAGTTTCTAATAGTAAATTCGCATTTTTCTTTTAATTAAACTACATAGTTACGGTTTTCAGATTTTTCCCTTTACTTGTAGTGTAAGACACCGCTTCTTGCCAAATTTCATGATTCTAGGTCAACGGGAAGTACCCTATAGGTTTTGATTCCCTCGTGAAATCGCAAAATATGCGTCATAAAGGGTCATATCTGTTGATCGCGTTGACCTACAAGTTTGATTTCACAGCTGAAAGAGACCGCAGACCCAAGTATTTGATACAAATTTCAACCTGTTACCTCTACGCGTTCCTGAGAAAAATGGTCTTGACAGACAGACAAACGGACAGGCAGACAGACAGACAAACAGACGGACAACAAAGTGATCCTATAAGGGTTTCGTTTTCGGTACGGAACCCTAAAAATAGCTCAAAGAAAAATCGAGTTTTTAAAAAAAAAACTTACTGTGTACTTAAAACTGTCAATTTCTTCAATAGGTTTTCAATATTTTCAAATAATTTTTTAAATGAATTTAATTATTGAATTAAGTGATTTTGATAGATTGATCACATATAATTAGATGCAAAATGTTTATAATCTAAACAGTGTACAATGTAAGCAATAATCTTTACTTTTTTAAAAGATAAACAGTTTTGTGTTGAAAGCATTCAATTAGGAATTTTATTTGTACAAACCGTTTAAAATATTAGATTTCCAGACAATAGGAAAATATCCGGTGCTTAAGCAGCAGTTAAAGTTCAGCGTGGTAAAGATATTTAAAGGTTTATACCTAGAAAGCAGGGATTCCGACTGAGATTAAGTAATTGATAAAAAACGTAAACACTCCTGCATAGAAAATATTAACAAAGGATATGATATTTAGTAAAGCTTTTATTCCAAATATTCAGCTTGCCTTCAGGAAATCGAAGGCTTGAAAACAATATTCGTTTTTGTTGTACATTTTGTAATAAAATGATTTGCAACATTTGGAGGGTTTTTCGCGAACGGCTAACGCTTTATACAACTTAAATTCGAATTATTCAAATTGACAAATGAAAACCAAGTTTTAAAAATGCGAAACAAAATAATTATACCTAATGCCAAAATAATAATAATAAAATCAAAACAAATAATTTTTGGCCTCCTGAATTGTAAAGCTAGCTTTGACATCGTGTATACGTCCAGCGAAACTAAATTTTTACGTACATCATACAGAGTACGGCTACGATGCGGTAAAGTGACCAGTAAATTTTAACCTTTCAAGGACACTTACAAAACAAAATTAAGTATAAGACAATAAAATCTAATTAAAAAACGCTACTTTGTCACCAAATTTGTCACGATAATGTAGAAAATAAGAGTGATTTTTTTAATTTTACTATGCGTCTGACATTTGGAAAAATGACATAACTAACCTAATAAATTTGTATTAGTAAAAATGTCAAAGTGTGTATAGTACCAACATGTACCATGTAATGTACCAACATTAAAAAATTAACTAATTTCCAATATTGTAATTAATCTAAATCTATTTGTTTCTTAAATAATAATTGTCGACCAAAAAATCTTGATTTTACAATGCTCCAGCAAATGCTCCAAACGAGCAGTTGCATTGTAATATCAATGTTTCCGCACTCTAATGTAAATAACAATTATTTCAATATTAGATTTTAGTTCTTTCGGATACAAAACATATGCCAAATAGGACTAAATGAAATTTGTCATAAAAAGAATGGAAAAAGTATCAGAAAACAGATACAAATAATGAATTGATTTCATAAATACACAAAGCAATTGCTGAACATAAACGTCCTTAAACAGTAATTAACTTAGCCATACAATTTTTAGAAAGAAAAATTTGATTTATAAAAATAAAAATTAAAGGAAGAGTGATTAAAATAAAATGGTAAAATTTAAACACAACTGTATTATTTATTGTTCTTCTTGCTGCTGTTCCTATATTCATCCAAATAATATGGTTCAATATTGTTGATAAAATTGATAAAATAAATTTGATTTTCAAAGTTTTATAATTATTTATTACTTTATACTCTTGAGGTTATATAGTACCATACGGTACTATATAAATCAATATCAATACTACGGTACGGGTTCATCTCTGTTACAGTTAATTGGTGTTCGTTCGGATTATGAAAATTGTATTAACAAACTTAAAATAAACGGAACGCAGCCTGAATATATAAATATATTCAGCCTATCCGGAGCTCTATAACAATTATTGAGTCATTTTGGACCTCCAAAACAAATCTCACATGAAATTTGTAAGTTATTTTATAGCTTTCAGTCCACCTTCGTGGCACTCAACAAAAACCATAAAAATAACATTTTTTAAGATCATGCCTTTCCGATACTTTAAGTGGTTAGCCATCTGTGGACGCGTTTCGAGATTTATCTCTCATCAGCACAGCTTTGCTTCCATGAATAAAAATTTTGTAAACCACGCACTTGAAAACCCATGTGCCACGATGTGAAAAAAAAATGTTTTTAAAAAATATGTTTTATAATATGTAAACCACTGCCCCAGAACTGGATTCAGACACGAAAATGATTTGGAAAATTTTCTGCGCATACTAATGTTGAGGTCTATATATGGTCGTATCTATGGACGTTCTATATACAATGTCGAAATCTATATATGGTTTCAATAATTTCATGGTATATACCATTTTATTTATTTTTGATGTCAGTTCTATTATGTGATCTTGCATCTATATAAGATAATCTATTATGAGTTTTGTTTTTGTTGACAATAAGTTTATTTCTGCCGAACCAATGTAGTAATGATTCCATTGTATTATCAGAGTATGGAAAAATTTTCTCCACAGATTGATTTAATAACAGCAGGCTTGCATATCATCTGCATCTTCAATTAATTCATTTTAGATATCTATCAGTATTTTCGGTAAATCGTTTATTTATAATGTAAATACTAATTAAATGATGGTTTTTATCATCCCTAGTATTCATCATTTGTTTAGTAATTGGGAATGGGAAATATTTACCATTACCAATAACTAAATAAATGGTAAATAATAATGGTCCCAAAACACTGCCTTGTGGAATTTCTACGTTTATTATTCTAGTGGTTTCCATTTTTGTGATTTGTTTTCTGTAAGTAAGGAAATATGATATCGTGTATATTGCTGTTTTTCTTACTCCATATTTTTGTAGCTTTCGTAACAATATGTTATGATCGACAAGATCATATGCTTTCGATAAAGCGAAGAGCATTCTAGACGTTATTAAGCGTATCTCTAAGCTTTCAATAACTATTTTAATGAAGAGCAGTATTGCTCCCTGAAATTAATCCTACTGATTATTGCTAAAGACAATGTATTTTTGAGGAAATTTAAGAGCCTATTAGCGAAAATTCTTTCGAACAGCTTAGAGAATCTTGATAAAATACTAATCGGTCTATAGTTTTCGAAATTGCTTTAGTCTCCGCTTTTGTAAAACAGTATAATTGTTGATCATTTCAGCATATCTGGAAATATGCCGTGAAGTATCGAGTTATTTAAAATTGATTCTAGAGATTGTAACATATAATCGCACTAATTTTTGAACACTGACACTAGGGTTCATCTTTGTATGTACTTTTTTAATTTTTCAAACTATCATCATCATCATTTCCTTTACTCCTCGTGGGAGCATAGGGCATCAACAAACGCTCTCCATCTGATTCTATTCTGAGCCAGGGCCTTTACATCGCGCCACTCCTTTCCGCTTGCCCTGGCTTCCTGTAAAACTGTCCTCCGCCACGTGATTTTTGGGCGGCCTCAATTTCTTGAACCTTGGGGGTTCCAGTCAAGAGCTTCTTTTGCAATATCCCCCTCCGGCCTTCTAAGTGTGTGTCCGATGCATTTCCACTTCCTTCTTCTTATTTGGGTTTCAAGACGCTCCATATTTGCTTTTTTCCAAAGTTCAATATTTGCTATGGTATTGGGCCAAAATATTTTAAGTATTCTTCTCAGACACTCGTTCATGAATACCTGAAGTTGTGATACTATGGTGGTAGTCACTTTCCACGTTTCGCTACCGTTAAGAAGAACTGATACTACAATAGATTTGAAAATTTGAAGCTTTAAGTTACGGGAAGTTTTTGTTGAGTTCCACAGATTGTTAAGCATTCTGAATGCCTGTCGCGCCTTCTGTATCCGTTGTTTTACGTCTTTATCAGCACCACCATCCTGTGAAATAAGGCTTCCAAGGTAGCAAAAACTATCTACTACCTGTACTTGCCTGCCTCTATCTCCAGGTTGCAGGGGGCTGTCGCATTGATCTTTATCAGCTTGGTTTTATCGACATTGATTTTCATTCCCACCTGCATTGCGTACTTTTGGAGAGCCTCCAACTTTTTTTCCATATCTACTTTGGTGTGGGAGAGGAGACAGATATCATCGGCAAAATCTAGGTCTTCTAAATGCCTCACGAGCGTCCATTGGATTCCACTTGTTTTCTTTATTTGCTTTCTTCATGGCCCAGTCTAAGACTATGGTAAACAGAATTGGGGAGAGCGTGCATCCTTGATTTACTCCCGAATGCACTGTGAAAGGTGTGCCGCGTTGTCCTTGGTGGATTACCATGCAGATTGCTTCTTTGTATAGTAATTTGATTATGTTGTTATGTACTTTGTAGGCACCCCGTAGCTGGCTAGTATTGTCCACATAAATTCCCTGTCCACACTATCGAACGCTTGCTTGAAATCGATGAACAGTAGATAGAGTGGTAACTGCCACTCGACCGACTGTTCAACGATGATTCTGAGGGTGTTTATCTGGTCGGTACAGGACCTGCCAGGCCTGAATCCAGCTTGCTCCTTGCGTAGTGTCGGTTCAACCACAGTGCTGATCCGGTCGTGAATTATTTTGGATATTAATTTGTTAATGGTGTTAAGAAGAGTTATTCCTCTCCAATTTGAGCATATACTCAGGTCTCCTTTTTCGCCAGTTTGATAATTATGCCTTCTTTCCACGTGGATGGTATTTACTGTTTCCCATGCTTCTCGAATTATAGGTGTTATAATCTCGGTGATTCCCTTTATGTCTATTTTAAATCTTCGAGTATGTCTCGTCAGCGCCAGGCGCCTTGCCGTTTTTAAGGTGTTTGATGGCGGCTTTCACCTCCTCTATGCTTGGCGGGTCATCTCTAAATCTTCTGTTTCCGCTTGGTGTCATAGGACTCTGTGGTACCTCTTCCAACGGTGTGTTTAGGAGCTATTGGAAGTGATCTGTCCAGCGGGTTATTTGCTGTGCTTCGGTTGTGCATAGCTTGCCGTTCGTCGTGCGTGTTGGTCGTTCTGAGGGGTAGCCTGTGTTTGTGAGCTTTCGTGTCAGGCGAGTTTCCATGTGTGAGCATGTTTCCTTGGCGATTTTCCTTGGTGATTTTCAGGCGATATGGTTCATGCTGTCAGCAGCTAGTTGCGCTCGGGTTGCAATATCAGCCATTTCCTCTTTCAAGTTCTAGCACTCTTTCCCACTTGCTTATCGGCTGCGTTGTAAATCTGGTATAGCCTTTGTTTATCTTTATGTTCAGCACAGTTTATTTGTTCCTTTAAGTTTCGGCGGTCTTGGATTAATTTCCAAGTCGCATCAGATATCCATTCTTTTCTCTCATTAGATTTGTACCCAAGGATGTCTCCAGCTCCTCTTAACGCATCTACGATGTTTGACCAAATTATGCTTTTCAAACTATGGATAAAATTTATATATGTATACATTTCTTCAGATGTAAATGGGCGAAGGAATATGTAGTTGCTGTTTGTGTCAATGGTATCATAATAGTTTATATGTGACATTATCTCTTGTAACGCGTGTGCCCGGTCTGCGAAGTAGTTGTTAATATCAGGCTTCTTGATAGGGATCCTCACTACAATTTTTGAATATAGACTTGTGGTTTTTTTAAGTCCGCTATCTGCCTTATTAAGTCCCATGTTATTTTTTGAAGGTGTTCTGTTGTTTTCAGCTGTTTTTGAAACCCCTCTCTTTTATAATATATCTTTGAACTTCCTACATAGGTTGTTGTATGTTATGCTGATAGCGTGAAATTATTTGAAATATTTTCAGTTCTTTCTGTATATTCGTTATTTGTGGATTGGTATGATTACGTAGAACTACAGATCTGCAGTTAATTATTTTTCGTGGAAAACATTCATTTAACACGTTCGTCACCAATATCCGGGTGACGGGTGTACTTCCGTGGGGTCTCCCAAATATGGGTGAAGGACTCTTGTTCAAGTTAAATAGGATTTTTAATTGAATTTTCAAAATAAATTTATTGAAATAAGAACTGAAATATAAGACCATAATAGACCATAAGAATATACACATTATACTATACTTTATCTTCTTCTTCTTCTCGCGGATGGGTCACGCTTAGGACTACGCGGAATCAACGTATGTCGAGCCTTCCTTCTTTCCCAATAGCCCTTCATATGCATGGATTGTTGTAGTTTCTGTTCCTCCGGCCACGCAAGTCGTGTTGGTTTCTTCTGATCTTCCTCAAATCCCCTTGTGTGAACAATATTTCTAATTACATGTCTATTCATCAGATCTGGCGATCCCATCTCCGCTAAGTCCTTCTCCAGTTGTTTGTACCACTTTGGTCTTGTACGTTTGTTCTGCAGAAATTTGTGGATTCCGTAAGCAAGTCTCGAATGATTCATTCTTTCCAAATGGCCCAAAAATTGAATTCGTCTCCTTTTCATGGTATCGGTAAGTTTAGAAATTTTCCTATATTTTCAGAGTTCGGTTTTCATAATATACTTTTTTTAAATTTATATTTCAAATAAAATACTACTATTACATTATGCTATGTTGCATGATCTTCGTTCATGATTCTTCATTCATTCATGATCAACATTCTAAACACATTTGAGGTAAGTTTGAACAATTGGAATAATAGATCCTATTTTTTTAGCATTTTTTTCTGTTTTTCTTGCGCTCGACACTGTGTCTATACCTCTGGTAACATAGGGCGTACGTCCTTCTGATAGACTTTCCAAGAGTAAATGTAAAGCAATTTTCCAAAACCACTTGATGGATTTTCGTATCGTCGTGGCATATGACACCATGTGGTCACTCCAATCGATACCAGTTTTTTCATTATTATATGGAAAGTTTTGGAGAATAACTGCAATGTGTAGATCCGAGGGATTTGGGCCCAGCAAGAAACTCGGACAAATCGTGTTGGACGACGAAAGTGTTAAGTTACATTGGAATAATCTCATAAATTCTGACTATTGACTTAAATTCAATTTCTTAAATTTCCTTCCACGTTTGTTTCTTTAGTTGTTCTCTAAAAAGACTCTTCTTCATTGTAACTTTTGATATATTTATTTTGTGTTTTTACCTAACAGCAACTTAATGTGAGCTTAATTGTGGAGTGGCCCGATATGTGGTATTCCATGCTTTCAGTTTTATATTCTAATTTCAAATATACTATTATATAACCTAGATATGTGACCGATTAGGGGTGGCTTATTTGTTTAAACGTTACAGTTGCGTTGAAGGATTCTAGCAGAGATACGAATTCTTGACGAATATTACTTTTCCTTCGTATATCTGTGTTAAATCTCAAACTATTATAAATTGTACTGATTCCGCGCTTAGTTTCATAAGAAGAATATGGGCTATTGATTAAGACCTCTTAATCATTAGCCCAGTGTGAGAATAAATGTTTTAAATAAATATTTCTCCATTAAAAACATAGGTGCATTTAGTGCCGTAGCGAAGGCGACCTGTCTCGGGGTGACAACCCCGAATAATAAGCCCCCCGAGCTAACAACTTGGGTAGTATCTTTGACAGTGGCTCGCCACTGAATATCCCAAGAATATTCTTTAACTGAGCTTGAAGGAAAATCTCGCTAAATGCACTACCCCAGGTGGTAACCAATCCACCTTCAACTATGGTGACGTTAGCGGACCTTCGGATACTGGGGAGACCGCACCAACATGCTTTAAGGATGAGTCGGAGCATCCTGAAATCACCGGACGTAAACTCAGACCAAGACGGCAAAGCTTCTTCGCAACATTTAATTCCAACTCACTGCTAAAAGTGGGTAAACTGAAACATTTGACTGATTCACTAACACGACACAACATAATACTGACAGCAGTACAGGAAACCAGATTTACGGACGAACATGCCTTCGAGTCCCAAGGCTAGAGAATCCTCAGAGGAAAAGTGGGTCAGCGGGTAATGAAGAACGTACCCCACTTAGGTACAGGATTTATAATCAGTCACAGGATACTGGATTCAGTCACCGACTTTACCTCCCCGAGTAGTCGTGTATCCATCCTCTCTCTCAAATGCGCAAACAAGGTCTACAGTATTGTCAATGTACATGCCCTAATCAACCAGGACAACAGACGCAATCCAGACAGAACTGATAAATTCTGGGAAGACTTAGAAGATATTATCTCTAAACTTCCAGAGCGGCACACCGTCATACTGCTTGGTGACTTAAATGCTCAATTGGGTAGAGAGAAACATAGTGGGCAATTATCCGGCGCATAAGGGAACCAACCGCAACGGACAGCGATTGGTGGATCTGTGTAGGACTTTTGGGTTGATCATGATGTCTACAGCCTTCAAACACTTGCCAAGGAAGCAGAAGACTTGGATTTCACCTAATACCCACCTGGGTGAATTCCAGATAGATCATGTGGCCATTTCACGAAAATCTCAAAAGGAAATGAAACAAAACGTGAAGGTACTAAGAAGCGCCAATCTGGCCTCAGACCACTACCTCTCAAAGATCAAAATAAGACTCCAGCCTAGAAACACTAGACTACACAGAACCTCCAAAATGGTAACATTTGACGTCCAGCGACTGAAGAACAGCCAAGAACTAAGTCAGAGACTGAACAATACAGACCTAAACAACTGGGGCCAACTGAAGTAGACTCTTGTCAAGGCGGCCAATGAACTCGCCCTTCTCGCTAGAAGAAGGAAGCATCCGTGGTGGACTGAAGACTGTGACAATGCAATAGCCCAAAGACAGATAGCCTGGCTGAAGTGGAATTCTAAAAAGAACAAGGAAAATTGGCATAGATCTTTGGAACAAAGAAAGGTTACAGCCAAAATAATTCGAGGAACCAAACGAACCTTCACACAAAACCAACTAACCCAAATCGAAGAGAGCTTTGCTAAGAATAATTCCAGAAATTTCTTTGGAACCTTTAAGCAGGTACTCAGAAAATGCGCTCCACCAAGCTTCCACTTCAGAGACTCACAAGGCAAACTGGCTTATAACGACAAGGACAACTGCCACCTTTTGGCTCAGTACTTTAAAAATCTACTCAACTGTGACCCACCCAGCGAAGACTTCGACTATAAACAAACCACACCAAACCCGGACCCGCTTCCCCCTTCATTGGAAGAAGTTGACCAGATCATTCAACTTCTTAAGAATAATAAGGCAGCTGGAGAGGACTCTACATCTGGGAAACAGAGAAATTACCACCCGATTGGAAATCTGCTCTGATCCATCCGCTTTACAAAAAGGGAGATTTTACGGATCTAAACAACTACCGTGGAATTTCTCTCGTCCCGGTAACATACAAGATTCTCTCGAAAGCGTTACAAGCAAGGGCAGAAAACAGTTGGATAGTCAACTCGGAGAATACCAGGGGGGCTTTAAGAAGACACGATTCTGTGCTGAACAGATGCTCAACCTTAAAACTGTACTTGCATATACCAAGATGAGAAACCGCAAGGTGGTCGTCACCTTTGTTGATTTTAGGAAGGCCTACGATTCCATCGATAGAGAAACGCTTAACAAAGTACTCCAGGCACTAGCACTGCTGACAAAGAGCCCGCAAACTAATCCTGGAAACTTTGACCAACACCCATTCCAAGGTTAAATTTAGAGGCGAGATTTCAGAAAGCTTAGAAATAAAAACTGGAGTGAGACAAGGAGATGGACTTTCCCCACTTCTCTTCAAGTGTGTCCTTGAAAAGGTTATGAGAGAATGGCGCAAGGAACTGAACAATGTGGGTGCTCAGAGTGGTATCTGCCTGGGACGTAAGAACGATGAACTGATTGTAGATTGCCTGGCCTTTGCAAATGACATGGCACTGTTTGCTGATTCTCTTGAGAATGCAACAATGCAGGTAAACTGCCTCAGAAAACAGGCTGCCAAAGTGGGTCTTCAAGTGTCGCTGGAGAAAACAGAATTCTACACCAACATTAGAGAAGCAAACAGAGAGATGTTACTAGAACAGGGAAACATCCAGAGGACTGAGAAATTTAAGTATCTCGGCGAGTGGATTGAACCCAACTTATCAGAAAGAGCATCATTATCCAAGAGAGTCAGCAAGTTAGAACTAGCCTATCGGCTGACTAAGAACACTAACAATAAGAAATGCCTGTCACGCAACCTGAAACTTAAGCACAACACATCAGTCTTACGACCAGAAGCCCTGTATGCTAGAGTGTCTTTCCTTGAATCGAAGGGGTCTAATAGAGAAATTGGAAATCAGAGAGAGGAGAATCCTCAGAAAAATCCTATACCCGGTAAAGGAAGATGGGGAATTCCGAAGACGGCATAACTCTGAGCTCTACGAACATATTGAGATGCTCTCTGACTGTGCAAGGAAAAGAAGGGTAGCTTTCTATGGCCACGTTGCAAGAGTGCCTCCAAACCGACTAACCAACCGTTTTTCACCTTCTGGCAAAACAAGAAGCTCCGTACCACTTAGTTGACAGAGACCGAGAAGGATATTAAAGAACTGGGAATAACAGATCTCAAAAATAGAGACAGCCTGTGAGACGCATCCTTAAGGAAGTCCGTGGATTTCAGGAAAAACCTCGAAGGAAAGGTACCCCCTGGACAGAAGAGAGAAAGGAGTTACACCGGCAGAAGATGCGACTATACTGGACAACGGTCAAAGCCCAACAGTTGAACAAGCGTGGTCCAAAGTAGGCCCATTCGAAAGAAGAAAAAGAAGAAGAAGGTAGGTGCATTTATTTAAATAATACATTTATATTATACAGCCCTTAGGACAAACAAATATTTGATCCTAATAGTGGATTTTAAACTTCAAACCACAAGACAGAGTGGAATCAAAGACACAAATGGAAAATTACTAACGGAAAAAGTGGATATACTAAGCAGATGGCATCAATAATTTCAAAAAGTACTCTCGAGAGAACAAAGAAATCAGAATGAAGAAACCTTCAGGTGCGCATCAGCTGATATAAGAGATATGAATGATAAGAAAAACTAAATATCATACACACGAAAGAATCATAAAAAACCTAGAAGACGGGGACTCCCACACTTCATCAGTACGAACAAATAAACGCGGCTTCTCTCATTTTTGTGCGGCTGGTAATATATTAGCAAGGGTGATCTTTAACCATCTACAGCCTGCTTTAGAGTCAGTCCTACCAGAGAGTCTGGTTTAGGCCCGCACAGAGGGACAATAGATAAGACACACTTTGACAGCTCCAGGAAAAAGCGAGGGAGCAACATTCTTCTATGTTTCCTATTTTTATGCTTCTGCGAAAAGCATTCAACATGGTGAACAGGCAAGCCCGGTGGCAAATACTCTTAAGATTTGGCTGTCCTGCAAAGCTAGTGAATATAACTGCCGATCTTCGTATGGACAACGAGGCACAAGTTATTGGAGGTAGCGGTATCACCTTTTCTTTTAACATTTATAATGGCGTAAGGCAAGACTGCGTATTAGCACCTCTTCTTTTCAATATTTTCATGACTGCGTTTCTCTTATGCTTAGATCGAGTGCCTCAGAACCGTGGTATTGACATCAGATATCGCTTTGACAATGGACTACATAACCTTGCACGTCTTAAAGTCCAGAAAAATGTACGCATGAGATCCCTCATAGAGCTGCAATATGCAGATGACCTTGTTATTTTGGCCAACACAGCAGAAGAAGCGCAACGTATGATTGACACATTCTTAAGTGTATATAGCTCTCTTGTGATGGAGGTAAACACGTCCAAAACTAAACTCCTTATTATGAGCTTTCATCCACCAGCAGCATCAGCCACACGTAGATATATATATATATATATATATATATATATATATATATATATATATATATATAGATGGAACCCCTAACGAGACTGTTGAGCAATTCAACTACGTGGGAAGTGTAGTGACAGGGAATTGTAACCTAGATGCCAGTGAAAGTTAGCCACTGTCTAGGGTGTACCTCGCATGCCTGCCTTAAACTCAGGGAGAGAGTCTTTGGCTGTAGTGACCTGATCATACACACGAAAGTCCTACTTTTCAAAACAGTTGTTTTAGATCGGCGGTCAGCGATATCCTGGTGTCCAGCTGAAGAGGTATAAAGATGCCATTCACTCCGTAGTAAAGATGGCCGAAATAGATGAAACCTGGGAATCTCTGTGTGAAGGCAGAGACTCTTGGCGTAACATCGGCCACAATAATTCCAGTATATTCCCTACACGCAACACTACCCTAAGATCAGGCGGCATCGAGAGATTAGTATGTTATCAATGCCAACGTACCATTCGATCTGGCATCGATGTCTGGAGCCACCAACAGGCACATGAGCGGAGGCGGCGATGGCAATGAGGGAAAGATCTTCGGTGACGAAGAAATCCCGACGACGACAGACGACACAAAGGGGACAAAACGAGCTGCGAAAATTACCGACCAATTACGCTCCCAAACATTTGTATACAAAATACTCTCCGTTCACATATAGAGCAGAATCGCAACATATGCAGACACCATACTTGAAGATTACCTATGCGGTTTTCAACCGAATGGGTCATCTACTGAGATACACATACTAAAACAAATCCAAGAAAAATGCTAAGAACGCAACATAGACCTCGAGAACCTTCTCATACACTTCAAACAAGCCTTTGATAAACTCGACAGAGAGAAGCTGTTCGAGAAAATTATTGTAATAGGCATCCCAAATAAATTGTGCAACCTGATCAAGAAGACTCTAGACCAGAGAAAAGCGATCGTGAAAATACAAAACTCACATACTACATCTTTTGATATGGACAAGGGGTACGACAAGGCGACGCACTATCGTCTTTCCTATTCAACCATCACTCAGCAATTTGCAAACTGGAGATAAAAGTTACAATAAGCACAAATTTAAAACAACTCTGTGCGTACGCGGACGATTTTGTCATAATCTGCAAAAACCAAAACTGCCTTAGAGAAACTTTCACGCGACTAGAGCAAGAAACTGAAACAACTTGGTCTAGAAATCAATGTTAAACAAAATACATGAAAGTAAGCAGAACAACTTATAACGAGCATCAAAACTTCATAGTAGACAAACTTGAATTCGAAGGAGTGGCCCACTTTACCTACTTAAGGACACAACTAAACCAACAAAATATAACAAATGAAGAAGTAAAAAACAGAATATTCAAAGAAAACAGATGCTACTGCAAACAGGAAACTCATAAGCACTAAATTACTTATCAACATTTCAAAGCTTAGAATCTACAAATCCATTATCAGACTAGTCGTAACATGTAGCAGCGGAACATGGATGATGAGACCGAACAGGCGAACAGAAGTTTTTGAGAGAAAGATTCTCAAAAAAATGAACCGCGAACTAAATAACCTAATTGGTTGTGCAGATAAAGTTAGATTTATTAAACCACAAAGATTACGATGGATAAGACATGTACGCAGGATGGATCAATACAGAAACACAACAACAATTATGGATTGGAGACCAACAGAGACGCGTGCGAGAGGTAGACCACGTAAAAAGTGGTTACAATCGGTGGAAAAGGATTTGAGGAGGATGAGGGTGAATAAATGGAAGAAAGTCGCTGTATACAGGACGAGATGGGGCGAGATTGTAGAGATGGCCGAAGCCCATTTAGGGCTGTAGTGCCTAAAGAAGAAGAAGTGGAATTTGATTATATATTATTTTTTGCATTTATTGAAAAATTGCGACTGAAAAATTTTGAGAAGAATTTGAGAAAAATTGATTATTTTATATAATAATTCTTATTAATGTTTATGGCAAAACTATAAGATAATTTGTGGGGAATATTATTTTCAAATCGAAATGTTTTTTTGAAAACCTTTCTCTCTAAAACTTTAATAATATTTAGTTTTGATGTAACATATCTACTATTGCTACATAACTGCAAAATATAAGCTTTCGTTGTATTTTATTTATTGATTGTGTTTTAGGTGTGTAGTTCAAGAGTTGCTTTAATAGCCCATATTTAAACTACATGTAAATTTTATTCAATGACATAAATTTAAAAAAAAAGTCAGATTTTATACACAAAGAAAACAAAATTAATGAATTATATATCACTTGAAAACAAGTTTCCTAGCACACGCAAAATCCATTCCGAACTATACAAACATTAATTAAACTGTAAAGATCTTAAGCTACGAACTCAGAAACACTTCAGCCAAAGATTTTCTTTGTGAAACATGTTTTACATTAATAGACGCTGCTCCGTTGTCAAAGTATACAATCCCTCGAGAATGCATGCAAAGTTCGAAATCTACGCGCTTTTAAATATGCAAACTTACTACAAAGATATTTTGCCACTCTCTTGGAATGGGCCAAAACGGACTTGGAACTTCCAAACTTTCCTATACTTGGTCAGTTGGGAAATATGTGCAAACCACTAGGTCAAGAATGTAATTAGAGCTGAAACATTAAGCAGCCGCAGCTTAAAAATTTTATCGAAACCTAAAACTATCATTGACATTTTCAACGCAAAAACTAAATATATATAGAGTTGAACAGAATAAATGTGACTATAATAATCACATTAGTAAATGAGATTTAACACAGTTTAATCTATAAAATGTTATACTACTAGTTTTCATTCACAAAAATCATTCTATAATAAAATAAAACCTACAATTATTCAAATACATCTAGTTTAAGATTGTTTAAGATTAAGATCTTTAGATTGTCTCATTTAGAAGTGTGTGTGTGTGAGAGAGAAATTCTTAAATTTTACAATTTTTTTTTTAATTTCAGTGTAGACTTTACTGTAAACTTGGTTAATATTAAAAAAACGAAAAGTAATAATAACATCCATTTCGGAACAGCTTCACTAATTAAATTAAGGGAGGAACACGGAAATCTTGATTTAATTAGTGAAGCTGTCCCGAAGTGAATGTTATTATTATTTTTGATTTTTGAATAGTTTCAACTATGTGACTATATAAGTCGTTATCAATTTGAACATTTGTTAATATTGTTAAATATACTATATTTTAAATATTGTGTAAGATTAGTCTTGCCCGTCTCGTAGTCTACAGAGTTAGAGCGTTAACTACAAACCTGGAGGTCTAGGGTTCGATCCCGAAAGCGAGTGTCAGGTGCTTTTATACCAGAGAACAAATGTGTAATTAATTAACGTCAATTTAAATAACACCTGGGTTTATGGGCCTACAAAATGAAATATGTGGGCAGAATACAATAGACCACTTGTCCTCAGTGTTTGAAGGGTAGTTAATAACCTGCTATCCACATTGGAAAAAAAAATGTATTGGAAGCGTTAGCCGTAATACAATTATGTAAAACTGGCATTGCGTGCCATTTAATGTTCTGTGGCATTTTTTGCTTTCTAATCAATTTATAAGGGTCTACAAAAGAATAATCATGATAAGTATTAAATTAGATTATAATTATAGAGTTTGTAGTATTGTTGGGAAGTTGGGAAAGTTTCGTGTCTAGACAAAATTTAAAGATAATATTTAATTAAAAACAAAATTGATAAAGGGGCTCTAGAAATAATTACAATGTAAAATGCTATATTATTAGAAATGTAAAATTTATTTTGTAAATAGCTAGAATTCTATAGCTATTTTAAATTATTATTTTGCTAAATCTATCTAAAAGCAATATTTTTAAGGAGTTCCTTGGTATTAACTTGTTCATTAATTATTTATCAAGTTTTGCATTATTATCCGTTCCTATTTTCTAGTTTTATTAGACTAGAAAACATACTAGACTAGACTTTCCGCTTTTAACTCTGTTATTTAGTCTAGACATTCTTATTGCGCTTTCTCAAACTGATGGTAACTATCCATTCTTGTCTCGAGAACGATAGTATTATTTAATTTATGTGGTCTTTAACTAGTTTTATGTAACCGTGTTTACCGAGTTATGCCTATCCATATTTATTTGCAGAGTATTGTCTTTATCATTAAGACAAGACTTTTAACCTTAGAATGACAAGGCAGTACATTTATTGTCTTAGTTGAATGAAGTTTTTACTTGCCATTAGTACACGGCCTCTCAGAGGGGGGGTGTGACAGAAAAGGCAGTTGCGATGGACCTCATAATTTAAGGGGCCTCACTTTCCAAGATTCCAAGGTAGCAAAATGAAATAGCGCGCACTTCCGATCTCGTACTCTGGATTATTCTCAAATTATAGCCGAATTTGCTGATGCTAAACCGCGAAAAGCAAGTAAGTTTACTTATTGAATAAATATCATAACAAAAAAATTTTTACTTACAACGTATGTAGGCCTCGCATTTTCTCTGAGAGGCTCTGGTAATGAAATAAACAATGGTCGTTTACCCGACTAGGAATTTCAGTTCGATTTTTATTTGGAAGGAATTTAGGCATGCCAAACTTTGTGTTCGTTCCAAATGAGGGAACCGCATTAGGCAGTCATTACATTTGTAACTGACGCGTCGGGATTCGTTCCTATTTAGGAAGCCTGATTCGGAACACATTAGGAAGCCACATTTGCATGTTATAACCTCAACCTAGTCTGGTCCGAGTTCGGTTACCTCTTTAGGCGGCGGTTTAGAAATATGGTCTCCTTATTAAATTTAAGATTAGATTCTAAATGATGGTTAGTGTAAGTAGTCAGTTTTTTTTGCGTAGCAGCTTATTTCATACACTTTGATTCTTGTTTGTCCTAAGTAGACTTTATTACATCTATAACATGTTAACTATTAAACCACCGAGTTCAATTTGTGGTCTGTTTTGTCTGGGTTGTTGTGAATCTAATGTTTCAATTAATCTTAATTTAATGTTTGGTTTGTTGACCTATTAATGCAACTACCTATTTTTGCTGAAATTTTGCCAATGTACTTGATGGGGTTATAATTAACAAATGTTTTATAAATTTCAATAATCATGTTTGCAGAATACCCATTATTCAAATTTATCCTATTTACATTTTACCCTATTCTTCTTCTTTATATGGCATCTCCTTTCAAGAGGTTTGAAATCATCATCGCTATCTTCATATTGGAAGCGGTAGCTCGGAATAACTCTTGGGTTACTCTCAGGTTACGTAGCCATGAGTATCTGCGTCTACCGCTGTTCCGTTTACCTATTACTTTGCCCTGTATTATCAATTGAAGAAACTCATAATTTTCTCCTCTGGCTATATTGCCTAGATATTGTGGCTTCCTTCTTTTTATTGTTTGTATGATTTCACTTTGTTTGTTCAAGCGTTCCATTACTCTAGTGTTCGTATTATCCGTACAATTTATCCGTCCATGCTATTTTAAGCATTCGTCTATAACACCACATCTCAAAGGCTTCTAGCTTTTTTATTTGTATTTGTTTTAAAGTCCATGCTTCCATTCCATATAGTAGACTGCAGAACACGTAGCCTCTTAGTATTTTTATCTTGAAACCGTATTGTATACCGATGTCGTTTAGCTTGTTTGTAAAGCTCTAGCTATCTTCAAGATTCTCTGCTATAATAACAGTATCATCGGCATACCTCAAGTTGTTAATCGTCTGACCATTTATTGTGATTCCAGTGTGTTCTTCACTTAATGCCTCTCTGAATACTCTTCGGAGTATAGATTAAACAGCATTGGGGATAGTATCCAACCCGTCTTTGTTTGATTCGTCGTTGTCCACTTTTATTGTGGCTGTTTGGTTCCAGTAAAGTGATTCAATAATCTGAATGTCTCGCGAGTCGATTTTTGTTATTTCAGTAGATCTATTAGAATATCATGGCGTACATTATCAAAGGCCTTTTTACAGTATTTGAAGCATACGTGTATATCTAGGTTCATGTCTAAACATCTCTGCGTTAATAGATTAAAACTGAATAATGCCTCCCTTGTACTGAAACAATTCCTGAAACCAAATTGAGTGTTTCCTATGTCATTTTCTAGTTCGTTGTAAAGTCTCTTGTAAATGACTGAGAAATGCTTCTAGTGTATGACTCATTAGATTACTCATAGTCCTATATTCACTACATTCTCTGGCATTTTTTTTTTTTTTGGTAAAGTTATGAAGGTATATTTTATCCATTGTTTAGCTATCATTCCGGTTCTGTAGATTGTATTAAATAGATCTATCATAATATCGAGCTGGTCTTAGCTCATTTATTAGTTTAATGAGTTCGCTTCGTATTTCATCTGGTCCCACTGCTTTTCCGTATTTTAATGTCTTTATGGCATAGAGAACTTAATCTTTCAGTATGTTTGGTCCTTATGTGATATTCTGCTTGGTTCTAGTACTTCTTGTGTCATGAAAGAGTTATTCTATAAAAGTTAAAGCTATTGTAATGATTCTATTCTTTTCTAAATTAAAACTGTCTTTTCTCATTTACACATATTGATAAGTTTATTATCATGGAATCATAGCTTGATATGCTGATAATTTATATGTTATTGGGCAAGAAGAACTTGTATGAGGTATCAGTATGTATTTATATATGATAAATTGAAAATTCATGATAAATTGAAAATTCATGTTTTGTGTGATATAGGAAGGTAAAGGAAATTGATGGATTTATTTATGAACGTGAATGTTATGTTTTGGTGAACAGTATTTATATAATGTGTAAGGATTTTAGTTGTTTGCCAGTGCATGTGAAGTAAATTAGTAGGTATGTCCAGGGCAGTCTTTAACCTATTGGACGCCTTGGGCACATTAGGATAAGGAGGCCCCTACGAAATTGACAGAGCGCTATTTTGTTAGAATAGGCAAACAAAGTAGATAAGCAAAGTAGATAACGGCAATTACATTAAATTAATCGATAATATAATATGATCCACAAAAGTAACTATTTTAGAATTTACAGGTTTGTGCTTAAAAATATATGTTGATTGAAGAGGTATCCTTCTAAATTTGAGACGGGAAAAGTCGTTAATCACTTCATTCACATAGACACAACAGTCTCATTTTTGTTCCTTTCAATTTGGAGAAGGAAAGTTCCCCATTGCAGTTAGTTACCATCATGTTTAAGAAGATGCTAAATGCGGTTTCTACATTTGGAAATTTATCTTCAATTTTGTTTTCCTTTAAAGATGATATATTGCCAATATACTATTTGTTCTTGCATTTTCAATATGGACAATTTTCAAGTATTCTGTTAAATGCAAACTTTACAACTCTCATTAATTTCTTCTCATTAACGTCTTCATAATAGATTTCAGTAAATGCTTTGCAATTTTGTCTCAAAGCGTCGGAATTCAGAGTTTCAAGCGAAAAAATAAACCAAAACGTTGACCAATGCTCTTATACGGACTTAAACGCTGTTTTAAATGAAAGTTTAGGATGACACATATGGGAAGAAAGGTTTAGACATTGAATTTCTCTTTCCTATTCAGTTGGGCTGGCGGCGCAGAGCCATCAAAAAACTCTGGCATGAGCTTCTACGTCTTGTTCTATAAGGTAGGTCGTTGTAGTCAGATTCATTATCGTTTGATTTTTTCGAAATAAATATGTTTTTCGGTAATAAATATCGGTTATCGTTTGGTGATCTGGCAGGACCTATGAGGGCCCTATCGATCGCGGGACACTGGACACGTGCCCCGAGTAACCAGTGGGAAAGAGGTACCTGGGTATATAATCAATATAAGTCGCCCAGTACATTTAACCCCCACCGAGACAAACAACCCAAATACCGAGACAAACAGCCCAAACACAGAGACAAACAGCCCAAACACCGACAACGAGCCAAATACCGAAACCGATAAGAAGAAGCAACAACCCCAACCCGGAGACAAAACCTTCAACCAGCCGAAACAAAAGGAATAGCAACGAAGTAATCAGATCTGAACTGACGGAAATGATGCTCGACTTTGCCGAAATGGGACACAGCAAAGAGGAAACAGAAAAGTTCACTAGAAGAATCACAACCATCATGCTCACACTCAACAATGACCACTAGAAGAACTAGAGACAATCTGAAACTTACATTCTGGAACGCAAACGGAATACAAAACAAGAAACAGGAACTAGTAGCACACCTAAACGAACACAGCGTCGACGTGGCCCTGATCAACGAGACGCACCTCAGACGTTGCAACCAACTGAACATAGCAAACTACCAAGTCTATAGAAAAGAAAGAAGCGAGAAAGCCGGAGGTGGAGTCGCCATCGTCATCAAAAGAAACATAAAACACCACGAACTGCCGGAAGTAGAAACAACCACGGACACGGAAACGGTAGGAGTAGAAGTACAGACAACTGACGGACCCATAGCCGTCTACGCACTGTACTCGCCGCCACAGAAACAAATAAATGCCGACGACCTGGACAAAATATTCGACAGAAATATAGGTACCATTACCAACGCAAAGAACTCGCAATGGAATTGCAGAGTAACAAACACCAAGGGCCGACAATTACTAAGGTACACGGAAAACCGGAAGTTACAAGTAATTGCACCGAACGAACCAACACACTTTCCAGGAGTTCAGCGAATGCCGGATATTTTGGATATAGCCGTTATGAAAAACATCACAGCAAACGTGGAAATAATCTGCATCAAGGACTTGAGCTCAGATCACAACCCAGTGCACATAAATCTCCAAGCGAATACGGCCAGGAAAACAATCGAGAAAACTATCACAAATTGGAACAAATTCAAAGATAATCTGACGAACGTCACTTGTACAGAAATTACAAGCCCGCCGTGCCTAGAAGAAGCAGCACGGACGATAAAAAACGAAATAAAAGCAGCACTCGAGGCCGCCACAAGGAAACGGACAGCCAACACGACAACAACCCTCCCACAGGAAATCAGGAATCTACTAGAAGAAAAGCGCAAAGCTAACAAGGTATTCCAACGGACGCTGGCACCGACGGACAAGAACGTCTTAAACAGACTGACAAACCAACTGAAATGGGCAGTGCGCGAACAGCACAACGCCAAATGGGAAGACAAACTAGAACGCATCAACGAAACAATAGAGGAACCGTGGAAATTAGCCAAGAATCTTAGAAACAAGGAGAGGAGAACAATTCCCCCACTGAAAACAACAAACGACAGTGTAGCAAGCACGGACGAAGAGAAAACGGAGGAATTCGCAAAGTCGCTTGCACAGCAGTTTAAACCGAACGCCGACACACACCCACTCCGCAAAAGGCAATAAATACGGGAAACCGTACTGAGAGTACTAAATAGTAGCGTAGAAAACACGGAAATAGAGGAAACAACACCGGAAGAAATAAAAGGTATAATTAAAAACCTAAAAACCAAGAAAGCACCAGGCTGCGATAACATCAACAACGCCGCGCTAAAAAACCTAACACCGAACGCAATAGACAGAATAACACAAATCATAAACGCCGCACTGAAACTTGGAGTGTTTCCGACCCAATGGAAACACGCAACAACGATTCTAATCCCGAAACCGAACAAACCCCGAAACCTCACCTCCAGTTACAGACCAATAAGTCTGCTGACAGGTCTCAGTAAAATCACAGAAAAAGTAATACACAAAAGACTGACAGAAATAACTGAAGACAAACGTATTCTACCCGACGAACAATACGGCTTCAGAACAGAGCACTCTACCACCTATCAGACGACAAGAATAACCGAAGCAATAATCGACGCTTTCAACAAAGGGTTAGCCACGGGAGCCGTCTTTCTGGACGTCTCTAAGGCTTTCGACAAGGTATGGGACCTAGGTTTAATATACAAACTGCACCAATTTAAAATCCCAACACCAATGATCAGACTAGTGACGTCCTTTATCTGTAACAGAACATTCCAAGTCAAAATAAACGACAGCATCTCCACAACTCAGACAATGACAGCCGGTGTCCCACAAGGATCTGTCCTTGGGGGACAGAAGGAGAGAAGGGGCCCCTTCTTTACAGCATCTACACCGCAGACATCCCAAAACTAAACGACACAGAAATTGCACTATACGCAGACGACACAGCAATTTTCACAAGAGGATACTCGACCGAGGCCATAACAAAACGGCTCCAAAATCACCTGGACAGGATTAACGACTGGTGTAACACCTGGAGGATCAAACTAAACGCAGAAAAAACACAGGCAATTATCTTCACGAAGAAAAAATTTAAGCACGAACCCAGTAGCTGCTTGAGAATCAACAACACAGACATAAAATGGGAAAACCGAATCAAATATCTAGGCGTAATCCTAGACAAAGCTCTTACATTTTCAGAAAACATCGATCAGACATCGAAAAAAGCAAAACAAATTAAAGGCTACCTCTACCCGCTCTTAAACAGGAAAAGCAAGCTGAACATAAGGAACAAACTTCAAATCTACAAGTCCATAATAAGGCCGACAATGACGTACTCATCGACGTGCTGGATACAATCCAAAGAAAGGAAAATCTACAAACTCCAAATCATCCAGAACAAAACTCTGAGAGAAATAACAGATTCGCCATGGTACATGACCAATGAGCAGCTGCACAGCGATCTAAACATGGAGACAATCAAGCAACACATAGAAAAACTAGCAACGAAAAGCTTCGAACGCATGAAAACGCATGACAATCCAACAATCAACAACGCAGCAAACAACAACATCAACGTTAAATGGAAACATCCAAAACCTCAACAACATAGGTAATCACTGATCTTTCTTTTTCACAGGAAAGCCCACATCCCCGAACCCAGCGGAGCACCCAGGAACAAAAACAGGCAGGAACAACACGAACAAACCAGAGAGACACAGCACCCACCACGAGGACGAGCAAGTAACCACCACGAGAACGAAGGACGAACCAGGAACCGCCAGGAGTGCGAACCAGGAACCAACACCAGGACAAACCAAGGACCAACAACGAGAAGAAGAAGAAGAAGAAAAAAAAAAGAAAAAAAACCAAAAAAAAAAAAAAAAGAAAACCGTTTATGAGTGAAACAGAAGAACAAACAAACCGACAAACAAACAAGCAAACCGACACAAAAAAAAAACAAAAAAACACAGAAACACAGAAACAAACAACAAGACGACGGAACAGCTGAGCGGAAGGCTCACGACCGTCAAAAAGCAAAGGACACATGATGATTCAGTACATTTAGTTTATTAGATATTTTCGATATGAAAAATTTCGGCAAGTACTGCTCTTAAGGGATTTCCCATTGCTAATCGTTTCGTTTTTCGTTGTGTAAAAAGTGGTTTTAAATTTACCGGTGTGAAACTGGCAATAACTTTCAGCAATAAAAATTTTGCGTAAAATTTTTATTTCAAAAGGCTATAACTTTCTTATGGATAAGGATTTTTCAAAATTTTCTTCACAGAACTGTTGCACAGTAAGTAACCTCATAAAATATTACAACAAAATTTAATTTTATTTTTACACGTAGGCATAACAATCATATTAAAGATCAACAAATATTCACATTTACTCACTTCTTAAACGCTGAACGTCAAAGTGTATTATTTTCCAAAATTTTCCAACATAATTTCCACAGACTATTAGGCCACAGTATTACCTTCATTTCTTATGGAGGAATTTTTCCAATATTCCTAATAATAAGCGCACAGCGATTATTTAAAAAAGTGCATTCCATGCAGTTGCCATTTAATAGAAAAATCCAAAAGAGGTAGTAATTTTCAACATTTCTCAATTTTTCTTTCAAATATCACTAGAAAATGAATGTACCTAACAACGAAATAAAACGTTTTTTGAAATGTAAAAAAGCAATTGAATAACGACCAAACTTAAAATGCAGCTGCTCCACGTAGCACCGTTTCATAGCCAGAACGTCAAATTGCAGTAAATTTTAACTATTCTCAAATTTTCTTTCATACATCACAAGTGAATAAATGTACCTAGACAAGTGTAAAAGCTTTTGCAAAAATTCCCAAAGGTAATTGTATTCCACCCCACTTTCGTTCGCCGGGCACTGTTTTATTGCAATAGGGGTAAATAGAAGTAAATTTTACATTTTCTCACATTTTCTTTCAATTCCCACTACGGGATAAATTTATCTACTCATCTATCGAAGCATTAAAAAAAATCGTGCAAATAATACAATTTCACCAAGACTTAAATACTTTATCTCGACGCAGCACTGTTTTATTGCTGGACCGTCAAATTGCTCTAAATTTTAACTTTTCTAACATTTTAGATATTCATCCCCTAATAGGAAATGAAAGAAAATGTTAGAAAAGTTAAACTTTAGAGCAAGTTTTTTTAGTTTTTGACGGTCGAGCAATAACACAGTGTTGCGTCGAGTGAGTGCATTTTAAGTCATCGTCAAATGCAATTATTTTTGCAATTTTTTTTAAATGCTTATACAGTTAAGTAGATATATTCATCCCCTAATAGGAAATGAACGAAAATGTTAGAAAAGTTAAACTTTAGAGCAATTGTACGGTCGAGCAATAACACAGTGCTGCGTCGAGTGAGTGCATTTTAAGTCATCGTCAAATGCAATTATTTTTGTAATTTTTTTTAAATGCTTATACAGTTCAGTAGATATATTCATCCCCTAATAGGAAATGAAAGAAAATGTAAGAAAAGTTAAAATTTGGAGCAATTTGACGGTCGAGCAATAAAACAGTGCTGCGTCGAATGGGTGCATTTTAAGTCATCGTCAAATGCAATTATTTTTGCGAATTTTTTCAAATGCTTATACAGTTAAGTAGATATATTCATACCCTAGTAGGAACTGAAAGGAAATGTTAAAAAAGTTAAAATTTAGAGCAATTTGACGGTCCAGCAATAAAACAGTGCTGCGTCGAGGTGGTGTATTTTAAGTATTGGTGAAATTTTATTATTTGTACGATTTTTTTTTTAATGCTTCGATAGATAAGTAGATAAATTTATCCCCTAGTGGGAATTTAAAGAAAATGTGAGAAAATGTACAATTTACTTCTATTTACCCCTATTGCAATAAAACAGTGCCCGGCGAACGAAAGTGCGGTGGAATACATTTACTTTTGCGAATTTTTGCAAAATCTTTTACACATGTCTAGGTGCATTTATTCACTAGTGATGTATGAAAAATAATTTGAGAAAAAATAAAATTTACTGCAATTTGACGTTCTGGCTATGAAACGGTGCTACGTGGAGCAGCTGCATTTTAAGTTTGGTCGTTATTCAATTGTTTTTTTATATTTCGAAAAATGTTTTATTTCGTTATTAGGTACATTCATTCTCTAGTGATATTTGAAAGAAAAATTGAGACATGTTGAAAAATACTACCTCTTTGTATTTTTCTATTAAATGGCAACTGCGTGGAATGCACTTTTTTAAATCATCGCTGTGCGCTTATTATTAGGAATTTTGGAAAAATTCCTACTTGAGAAATGAAGGTAATACTGTGGCCTAATAGATGGTGAAAATTATGTTGGAAAATTTTGGAAAATAATACACTTTGACGTTCCGCGTTTAAGAAGTGAGAAAATGTGAATATTTGTTGAACTTTAATATGATTATTATGCCTATGTATAAAAAGAAAATTAAATTTTGTGGGAATATTGTATGAGGTGACTTACTGTGCAACAGTTCTGTGAAGAAAATTTTGAAAAATCCCTATCAATAAGAAAGTTATAACCTTTTGAAACAAAAATTTTACGCAAAATTTTTATTGCTGAAAGTTATTGCCAGTTTCACACCGGTTTTAAATTTGCAATAATTTTATTCTATGTAAATTTTTAGATCATCTGAAAGAATCTGAAAGAAGTTTGTTAAGATTAAGTTGGTGTTAATCTATTGCAGTTTTAGCTTAATTAAAACTATAACATTATTGGGTGGTATACTCGGGAACAAATAAGTTACATCAAAGGCAGTTAGATTACTGTTACTGGGTACTTCTAAAATTGTGATCTTTTTTTATCAAATCTAATGAATTTTTAATTGAAAATTATCCGACCGCCATCTCAATCACCACAATGATTCAAAGCAGAGGACACACTTTTATCTACCGATGCTTTACCCAAGAGATCATAGGCCGATATTTTTTTGGTACGAAAGTTTGTGGTTGAATGAGAAAGTTCACGTTTCCGATAACTAAGCATGTTTAGGCAAAAACGCAGCTTAAACAAAATCAAAGATTTTTGATACACTATAAATTATTTGAAAAAAATAGTGAGCAACTGATGCAATATCTTGGTCAAGTATGGAAATAGTCTTTGGAAGGGGTAAGTGAATGGACGCATGCGCATAATGAAACCTAAAGTGATATGGTGATAGAATTCCAAAGATATATTTAAGTTAGGCCATGCCACAAATTTTCTTAATAACAAACGAATTTCGCTTGCCTAACTTAGATAAACCTTTGCTTATCCATATAACGCGGGATCCAGAAATTCCAAAGATTTGCCTAAATTAGTTTTACTCGTGAGTGTCTTCATAACAATCTAGTTTTTAATTTCTTCGGCATGCCGTGCTTCGGTTTTCCTAATTAGAAAGGGACAAGCTTCGAATGAGGCTCGCTACAGTTCGGTCACACTTCGGAAAGTCCAATTAGGTTGAAATTAGGACTTTTTCAATGATTTGCCTAATTTAGGCTTTCCTAATTAGGACGGGAAAAGGTTCCAATAAGCCTTGCCACAGTTCGATAACAATTCGGAAGTCTTCATTCGGTGGAAGTTACAATTTCCAAATGTATGCCGCAGTTAGGCTTTCCTAATTAGGACAGAACAAGGCCTGAATGAGGCTTGCCTTAGTTTGGAAGGTTTCATTATACCAAAGTTAGGACTTACAAAGATATACCTAAGTTTGGCTTTCTTAATTAGGATGCTACAAAGTTCGGAATAGGCTTGCCCAGGTCGGTCACAGTTCGGAAAGTCTCATTAGGTTGAAATTAGAACTACCGATAATTTGCCTAATTTAGGCTATCCAAATAAGGACGGGACAAGGTTCGAATAAGGCTTGCCACAGTTCGGTAACAATTCGGAAGGCTTTATTCGGTGGAAGTTAAGACTTCCAAAATGTATGCCGAAGTTAGACTTTCCTAATTAGGAGAGTACAAGGTTTTAATGAGGTTTGCCACAGTTCGGTCACAGTTCTGAAAGTTTCATTAGGTTGAAATTAGGACTTCCGAAAATTTGTCTAATTTAGGCTTACTGAATTAGGACGGGACAAGGTACAAATGAGGTTTGTCACAGTTCGGTAACAATTCGGAAGACCTTATTAGGTGGAAGTTAGAACTTCCAAAAGATTTGTCTAAGTTACGCTTTCCTAATTAGGACGGGACAAGGTTCGAATAAGGTTTTCCACAGTTGGGTAACAGTTCGGAGTACCTTATTAATTGAAAGTTAGGACTTCCAAAGATTTACCTAAGTTGGGCTTTCCGAAGTCACAGTCACAGTTCGAAGTAACAGTTAGTAAGAATTCAAATAGATGTTTCGCCATGGCTCACTATAATCCTACTCGGTAAAGCGTAACTTAGACAAATCTCTTGGAATTCATAACTTCCACCTAATAAGGCCTTCCGAACTGTTATCGAACTGTGGCAAAGCTCATGACGGTACCAGATGACGAAGTTGAAGGAGACTTTTACAGTGACTCTGAGGCAATTAATATTGGTAACAATAATCATACAAAACATGAAGGTGGTATAAATTTCGTGTTGGCTAAGGAAATGAAAATTCTATGGGCCAAAGAGACAAATAACCTATACACATTTTAGAATTCCAAGCAGTAATTTAGTAATCCATTTTCCTGATCAAAAACACAGGGCTTATAAATGAGGCTGAAATAGTCCATTTGTTCGTTGATGATACTGCTAGTTTTGTGGTTATTTGCACAAATAAATAGAAAAGTTAAAAGTTATAAATTAAAAAAAAAAATTCTTAACAATAGTAACTCAAAACAATAGTATTCATTATTGTTTCTGAACATCAGCCACTTATAGGGTATAATAGATGCCCAGGCACCTAAAAGAATTGAAAATAAATGGGTTGGAAGCAGTAATGAGTCAAAAAACAAGAAACGTAGGTAGGTGTCATATATAATACAGCGTTGTTAAATTTGTCTACAGAACACTGTCCCGTTATTCTAGGGTTGATAATTTAGTCTGATTGCGTACTAGACTTTGCCCTCATGGTTTCATCTTGACTAAAGATTCTTAATCTAGTCTGAGTATATAGACTACACTCGGTTTCTTAGATCAACTAAATTATACTTTCAGTAATCTATTCTGAGATACATACTTAGACTATATTTATTATTTTTTTTATTTTTTATTTCAATAAAAACACAATTGCAATATATACATAAAATACAATGTTAGGAAGGAGTGAGTAACAGGCTCAAGAGTAATCGGAGTCCAATAACAACCCAACACCTTACATATTGCACAGAAATGATATCCAACGATGACCGACAGAAACAAATGATTAGAGGCTAATTACACCCAGAGTAGTGGGATATAATTTTAGGAAGTGCTTCAGGCTAAGAGGGGAACAATTAAAAATATCAGGACGGTCTGAAAGGAAGCGTTGGTTTAGGTAATTGTATTGCGCTGAGAGACGTGTAAGGGGCGAATGTTTCGCTGAGAATGGAAACGCATCAGACGGTAGGTTTATGACGGGACAGTAGGTAGGGACAATCAATTCGATTGTTATGTAATTTGAATAAAAATAACATCGCGCTCAGTACGCCTGGCATGTAATGGGGTAATAATACATGGTAACTCAGAGGACGGAAACCTACGGGATAGAAAAGTAAGGAATTTTCGTTGGATTTTTTCGAGAGTATATACATTATATTGAGGGGACCAAACACAAGATACAAATTCGAGTATCGACCTGATCATGGTATATTAGAGGGTAAGGTTGACGTTTATCGGACGGAAACTGGCAGTAGCCCTGATTATAAATTCCAGTGATGGAAGTGCTTTTTTTATAATTGCGTCGATATGTTCAGAGAAACATAACTTCTCATCAAATAAAATGCCGAGGTCCTTAATCGAGGTAACCCTCTTAATTGGAGTACCACAAAAGCCATAGCTGTATGCGAGAGGTGTCTTTTTTTCTGGTATAAGACATCACCGAGCACTTTCCACTGTTTAGAAGGAGTTTGTTTTTAGAGCAGTACGTCGCGAACTAATCCAGATCTGCTTGCAAACGATTTGAATCGTTGATATTGCGTATTTTACTAAAGATCTTTATATCGTCACCATATATAAGAAGCCTAGAATTCTAAAAGTAGGCGACAACATCGTTTATGTATATTATAAAGAACAAGGGTCCTAGATGAGAGCCTTGGGGGTACCCGACGATACAGCACAACTCTTTGAAGTATAACCATTAAGTGTAATCGCCTGTGAGCGACATGACATGTAGGATCTAAACCAATTCAACAGATTTCCTTGTAAGCCAAGTTGCTCAAGTTAATGGATCAGTATCTGATTATCTATGCTATCGAAGGCTTTGCTAAGATCTATATAGATAGCATCAACCTGCGTTCTGTCGTCCATAGCCGTCAGAATATAGTGTGTGAAACACAGCACATTCGTTTTGCTTGAGTTTCTCTAGGATTTTGTTGAAAACGCATAATTTAGATATTGGTCGATAGTTCGATAGCAAATTCTTGCTACCCGTTTTGTAGATTGGGATTACGTGGGCTTTTTTCCATAGTGTTGGACAGGAACCCGAGTGCAGCGACTAATTAAAGATCAACGTTAACGGAGTGCACACCGAGAGAGCGGCCAACTTGACGAAGTGGGCGGGAATTCCATCGGGGCCTCAACCTTTCTTCGCATCGATTTTAGTGAGTACGCTGAGTACTTCAGTCTCGTCGAAGCTCAGCATATTTAAATTTATGTTTGTGATTTATTGATAATTGATGGATCAGATATGTGCTTTCGAGAATGCCGACGAGAAAAGTAAACTGAGCTGATAAATCTCAGATTTGTGTCGTGCCTACGACAAAGCCGGATTCTGTTTTTAACTTTAATTGAATATCAGAGGACCCACTTTTGATTTTTATATGAGTCCACAGTCTTTAGGGTATTGGGTAATACTCTTTCCATGGTAGAGATGTAGTTTCTGTAACAGGCTCTGGAGATAGATTTTATCTTTTAAGATAGTATGCTAAATTGGATAAATTAGTCCTAGTTGTTGCTCTTTTTGTAAGCTCGGTGAACTCTCCCTTTGCATTTAATTAGTTCGATTAGTTCCGTCGAATACCACGCAGGGTAGCAGATAGGTTTACGTCTTCTTAATGGCACATGGGTGTCAATAATATGGTTCAGAGTTGTATAAAATTGACTGACCATAGAATTAGTTCCCGAGAACTCGAGCTCCCATTGCCAACATATATCATCTAGTGCATTATTAATTGAATTATACTTAGCTCTATAGAAATTGCGCATCTTAGTGGGAATAGCCTGATTTATAACGGGTCGAATAGCGATAGATATCAGGAACTCGAGTGGTGGGTGATACATGCCCACCCTACTAATTGGTAGACTTTCTCTCACAATAATTACTTCGTCCAGATTTGATAGAACAAGTTCAAAGATTTTAGATCTGTTCTTAACGATGGTGTTAACCTGCGTTAATCCGCAGAAGTTTATGGAGTCCATAAATAAGCTGGATAGTCTGTCACAAGTAGGTACAGCTGCCGTTTCTGATGAAGAAGTCAAGAGTGTCCACATAATATTGGGGAGATTGAAGTCACCGCATATAAGAAACAGATCATTACTGAAACTACAACATATCTTCCCAAGCCTGGTAAGAAATAGTTCTAACGATGTATTGAGGTGGGATATAGACGCAGCATAAAAGTGCCAAACCGTGAATTTTATTCTTCATACTTGCTCTTCATCTACACCTGCGTTTCTCAATATGGGGTACGCGTACTCCCAGGGGTATAGAGATAAAATGAGGGGTATACAGATAAATATATATAATGACGGTCATTGATATATAAATTGAACATAAAAGAAAAGATAAAAAGTAACAAAAGATAACAATATCAAAAGATGTTATTAAGGGAATTCCAAACTGTCTTTCCATTTTTATTGTTTATTATATATTGAACTAGTTTTGCATCGTTATTATACGATGATAGGTCAAGGGGCAAGCAAGTAAAATAAGATTATGAAACGCTGATCTACACTCTACTTTTGATAATCTAGTTTGATTATATAGACGAGAATTGAATATTTATTTATAAAATACTTTTGATAATCTATTGTGAAGGAGTAGTCTAGACTTTTGTAAATAGTTTGAGTGTGTAGATAACACTAAGTCTTCAAGTCTTCAAATAGATCAGACTTTAAATAATCTAGTGAAGTCTACTCTAAGCAAAAACTTGCGATTACATTTCAACTCGTACTTTCTTCGACTATGGATTTCCGTAGTTAACTAAATCTATAGTTAACTGTACCTAATAATCTAGTTAACAAATGTAATTATAAGCTTAAGACTAATTTTCTTTGCCCATAAATCTTGAGATTAACTTTATCCATACATAAATCTTGAACTAGTCTGCTACAAGCAAAACCTTGAGATGATTATGTTTGTCTGTGAATCTTGAACTAGTCAGTCTTATCTAAGTAAAAGCTTAAAATTTATTTTGTTTGTCCATAAAAAAAAAATTGCAAAAATAATTGCATTTGACGATGACTTAAAATGCACGCACTCGACGCAGCACTGTTTTATTGCTGGACCGACAAATTGCAGTAAATTTTAATTTTTCTTAAATTTTCTTTAACATGTCACTAGAGAATGAATCTACGGAAGCATGTGTGAAAGATTTTTGCAAAATCGTTAAAGTGCACTTTTAATTTTCCTCAGTTAGATTTACCACAGTTCTTGTATTTTCAAAAAAATAATTCTGTGTCATCAAAGGTAAAGCTTTTTTATCATTCTTTTAGAGCATAATAGTTTAGTTTACTATACTTTTGTGAATAGGGTCTTGTTAAATTGTTTATTTGTAAAATTTAGAGCAATTATGACGGTGACAAAAATGACGGTCGAGCAATAACACAGTGCTGCGTCGAGTGAGTGCAATTTAAGTCATCGTCAAATGCAATTATTTTTGCAATTTTTTTTAAATGCTTATACAGTTAAGTAGATATATTCATCCCCTAATAGGAAATTAAAGAAAATGTTAGAAAAGTTAAAATTTAGAGCAATTTGACGGTCGAGCAATAAAACAGATCTGCGTCGAGCTGGTGTATTTTAAGTCATCGTCAAATGCAATTATTTTTGCGAATTTTTTTAAATGCTTATACAGTTAAGTGATATATTCATACCCTTGTAGGAAATGAAAAAAAATGTTAGAAAAGTTAAAATTTTGAGCAATTGGACGGTCCAGCAATAAAACAGTGCTGCGTAGAGCTGGTGTATTTTAAGTCTTGGTGAAATTTTATTATTTGTAGGATTTTTTTTTAATGCTTCGATAGATAAGTAGATAAATTTATCCCCTAGTGGGAATTTAAAGAAAATGTGAGAAAATGTACAATTTACTTCTATTTACCCCTATTGCAATAAAAAAGTGCCCGGCGAACGAAAGTGGGGTGGAATACATTTACTTTTGCGAATTTTTGCAAAATCTTTTACACATGTCTAGGTACATTTATTCACTAGTGATGTGTGAAAGATAATTTGAGAAAAATTAAAATTTACTGCAATTTGACGATCTGGTTATGAAACGGTGCTACGTGGAGCAGCTGCATTTTAAGTTTGGTCGTTATTCAATTGTTTTTTTATATTTCGAAAAATGTTTTATTTCTTTATTAGGTACATTCATTCTCTAGTGATATTTGAAAGAAAAATTAAGAAATGTTGAAAAATACTACCTCTTTGGATTTTTCTATTAAATGGCAACTGCGTGGAATGCATTTTTTAAAATCATCGCTGTGCGCTTATTATTAGGAATTTTGGAAAAATTCCTACTTGAGAAATGAAGGTAATACTGTGGCCTAATAGATGGTGGAAATTATGTTGGAAAATTTTGGAAAATAATACACTTTGACGTTCCGCGTTTAAGAAGTGAGTAAATGTGAATATTTGTTAAACTTTAATATGATTATTATGCCTATGTGTAAAAAGAAAATTAAATTTTGTTGGAATATTTTATGAGGTGACTTACTGTGCAACAGTTCTGTGAAGAAAATTTGAAAAATCCCTATCAATAAGAAAGTTATAACCTTTTGAAATAAAAATTTTACGCAAAATTTTTATTGCTGAAAGTTATTGCCAGTTTCACACCGGTTTTAAATTTGCAATAATTTTATTCTATGTAAATTTTTAGGTCATCTGAAAGAATCTGAAAGAAGTTTGTTAAGATTTAGTTGGTGTTAATCTATTGCAGTTTCAGCTTAATTAAAACTATAACATTATTGGGTGGTATTCTCGGGAACAAATAAGTTACATCAAAGGCAGTTAGATTACTGTTACTGGGTATTTCTAAAATTGTGATCTTTTTCTATCAAATCTAATGAATTTTTAATTGAAAATTATCCAACCGCCATCTCAATCACCACAATGATTCAAAACAGAGGACACACTTTTATCTACGGATCCTATACCCAAGAGATCATAGGCCGATATTTTTTTGGTACGAAAGGTTGTGGTTGAATGAGAAAGTTCACGTTTCCGATAACTAAGCATGTTTAGACAAAAACGCAGCTTAAAAAAATCAAAGATTTTTGATACACTATAAATTATTTGAAAAAAATAGTGAGCAACTGATGCAATATCTTGGTCAAGTATGGAAATAGTCTTTTGGAAGGAGTAAGTGAATAGACGCATGCGCATAATGAAACTCAAAGTGATATGGTGATAGAATTCCAAACATATATTTAAGTTAGGCCATGCCACAAATTTTCTTAATAACAAACGAATTTCGCTTGCCTAACTTAGATAAACCTTTGCTTATCCATATAAGGCTGGAGCCAGAAATTCCAAAGATTTGCCTAAATTAGTTTTACTCGTGAGTGCCTTCATAACAATCTAGTTTTTAATTTCTTCGGCATGCCGTGCTTCGGTTTTCCTAATTAGAAAGGGACAAGCTTCGAACGAGGCTCGCTACAGTTCGGTCACACTTCGGAAAGTCCAATTAGGTTGAAATTAGGATTTTTTCAATGATTTGCCTAATTTAGGCTTTCCTAATTGGGACGGGAAAAGGTTCCAATAAGCCTTGCCACAGTTCGATAACAATTCAGAAGTCTTCATTCGGTGGAAGTTACTACTTCCAAATGTATGCCGCAGTTAGGCTTTCCTAATTAGGACAGAACAAGGCTTGAATGAGGCTTGCCTTAGTTCGTTAACAGTTTGGAAGGTTTCATTATACCAAAGTTAGGACTTCCAAAGATATACCTAAGTTTGGCTTTCTTAATTACGATGCTACAAAGTTCGGATGAGGCTTGCCCAGGTCGGTCACAGTTCGGAAAGTCTCATTAGGTTGAAATTAGAACTACCGATAATTTGCCTAATTTAGGCTATCCAAATAAGGACGGGACAAGGTTCGAATAAGGCTTGCCACAGTTCGGTAACAATTCGGAAGGCATTATTCGGTGGAAGTTAGGACTTCCAAAATGTATGCCGAAGTTAGACTTTCCTAATTAGGAGAGTACAAGGTTTTAATGAGGTTTGCCACAGTTCGGTCACAGTTCTGAAAGTTTCATTAGGTTGAAATTAGGACTTCCGAAAATTTGTCTAATTTAGGCTTACTGAATTAGGACGGGACAAGGTACAAATGAGGTTTGTCACAGTTCGGTAACAATTCGGAAGACCTTATTAGGTGGAAGTTAGAACTTCCAAAAGATTTGTCTAAGTTACGCTTTCCTAATTAGGACGGGACAAGGTTCGAATAAGGTTTGCCACAGTTGGGTAACAGTTCGGAGTACCTTATTAATTGGAAGTTAGGACTTCCAAAGATTTACCTAAGTTCGGCTTTCCGAAGTCACAGTCACAGTTCGAAGTAACAGTTCGTTAGAATTCAAATAGATGTTTCGCCATGTCTCACTATAATCCTACTCGGTAAAGCGTAACTTAGACAAATCTCTTGGAATTCATAACTTCCACCTAATAAGTCCTTCCGAACTGTTATCGAACTGTGGCAAAGCTCATAACGGTACCAGATGACGAGGTTGAAGGAGATTTTTACAGTGACTCTGAGGCAATTAATATTGGTAACAATAATCATACAAAACATGAAGGTGGTATAAATTTCGTGTTGGCTAAGGATATGAAAATTCTATGGGCCAAAGAGACAAATAACATATACACATTTTAGAATACCAAGCAGTAATTCAGTAATCCATTTTCCTGATCAAAAACACAGGGCTTATAAATGAGGCTGAAATAGTCCATTTGTTCGTTGATGATACTGATAGTTTTGTGGTTATTTGCACAAATAAATAGAAAAGTTAAAAGTTATAAATTAAAAAAAAAAAATTCTTAACAATAGTAACTCAAAACAATAGTATTCATAATTGTTTCTGAACATCAGCCACTTATAGGGTATAATAGATGCCCAGGCACCCAAAAGAATTGAAAATAAATGGGTTGGAAGCAGTAATGAGTCAAAAAACAAGAAACGTAGGTAGGTGTCATATATAATACAGCGTTGTTAAATTTGTTTACAGAACACTGTCCCGTTATTCTAGGGTTGATAATTTAGTCTAATTGCGTACTAGACTTTGCCCTCATGGTTTCATCTTGACTAAGGATTCTTAATCTAGTCTGAGTATATAGACTACACTCGGTTTCTTAGATCAACTAAATTATACTTTCAGTAATCTATTCTGAGTTACATACTCAGACTATATTTATTATTTTTTTTTATTTTTTATTTCACTAAAAACACAATTGCAATATATACATAAAATACAATGTTAGGAAGGAGTGAGTAACAGGCTCAAGAGTAATCGGAGTCCAATAACAACCCAACACCTTACATATTGCAATACACAGAAATGATATCCAACGATTACCGAGAGAAACAAATGATTAGAGGCTTATTTCACCCAGAGCAGTTGGATGTAATTTAAGGAAGTGCTTCAGGCTAAGAGGGAAACAATTGAAAATATCAGGACGGTCTGAAAGGAAGCGTTGGTTTAGGTAATTGTATTGCGCTGAGAGACGTGTGAGGGGCGAATGTTCGCTGAGAATATAAACGCATCAGACGGTAGGTTTATGACGGGACATTAGGTAGGGACAATCAATTCGATTGTAATGTAATTTAAATAAAAATAAAATCGCGCTCAGTACGCCTGGCATGTAATGGGGTAATAATACATGGTAACTCAGAGCACGGAAACCTACGGGATAGAAAAGTTAGGAATTTTCGTTGGATTTTTTCAAGAGTATATACATTATATTGAGGGGACCAAACACAAGATACAAATTCGAGTATCGACCTGATCATGGTATATTAGAGGGTAAGGTTGACGTTTATCGGACGGAAACTCGCAGTAGCCCTGATTATAAATTCCAGTGATGGAAGTGCTTTTTTTATAATTGCGTCGATATGTTCAGAGAAACATAACTTCTCATCAAATAAAATGCCGAGGTCCTTAATCGAGGTAACCCTCTTAATTGGAGTACCACAAAAGCCATAGCTGTATGCGAGAGGTGTCTTTTTTTATGGTATAAGACATCACCGAGCACTTTCCACTGTTTAGAAGGAGTTTGTTTTTAGAGCAGTACGTCGCGAACTAATCTAGATCTGCTTGCAAACGATTTGCATCGTTGATATTGCGTATTTTACTAAAGATCTTTATATCGTCACCATATATAAGAGGCCTAGAATTCTAAAAGTAGGCGACAACATCGTTTATGTATATTATAAAGAACAAGGGTCCTAGATGAGAGCCTTGGGGGCACTCGACGATACAGCACAACTCTTTGAAGTATAACCATTAAGTGTAATCGCCTGTGAGCGACATGACATGTAGGATCTAAACCAATTCAACAGATTTTCTTGTAAGCCAAGTTGCTCAAGTTAAAGGATCAGTATCTGATGATCTATGCTATCGAAGGCTTTGCTAAGATCTATATAGATAGCATCAACCTGCGTGCTGTCGTCCATAGCCGTCAGAATATAGTGTGTGAAACACAGCACATTCGTTTTGCTTCAGTTTCTCTAGGATTTTGTTGAAAACGCATAATTTAGATATTGGTCGATAGTTCGATAGCAAATTCTTGCTACCCGTTTTGTAGATTGGGATTACGTGGGCTTTTTTCCATAGTGTTGGACAGGAACCCGAGCGCAGCGGCTGATTAAAGATCAACGTTAACGGAGTGCACACCGAGAGAGCGGCCAACTTGACGAAGTGGGCGGGAATTCCATCGGGATTCATCCTCAACCTTTCTTCGCATCGATTTTAGTGAGTACGCTGAGTACTTCAGTCTCGTCGAAGCTCAGCATATTGAAGTTTATGTTTGTGATTTATTTATAATTGATAAATCAGATATGTGCTTTCGAGAATGCCGACGAGAAAAGTTCACTGAGCTATCACAGATTTGTGTCGTGCCTACGACAAAGGCGGATTCTGTTTTTAACTTTAAGAGAATATCAGAGGACCCACTTTTGATTTTTATATGAGTCCACAGTCTTTAGGGTATTGGGTAATACTCTTTCCATGGTAAAGATGTAGTTTCTGTAACAGGCTCTGGAGATAGATTTTATCTTTTTACATAGTATGCTAAATTGGATAAGTTAGTCCTAGTTGTTGCTCTTTTTGTAAGCTCGGTGAACTCTCCCTTTGCATTTAATTAGTTCGATTAGTTCCGTCGAATACCACGCAGTGTAGCAGATAGGTTTATGTCTTCTTAATGGCACATGGGTGTCAATAATATGGTTCAGAGTTGTATAAAATTGACTGACCATAGAATTAGTGCCCGAGAACTCGAGCTCCCGTTGCCAACATATATCATCTAGTGCATTATTAATTGAATTATAGTTAGCTCTATAGAAATTGCGCATCTTAGTGGGAATAGCCTGATTTATAACGGGTCGAATAGCGATAGATATGAGGAACTCGAGTGGTGGGTGATACATGCCCACCCTACTAATTGGTAGACTTTCTCTCACAATAATTACTTCGTCCAGATTTGATAGAACAAGTTCAAAAATTTTAGATCTGTTCTTAACGATGGTGTTAACCTGCGTTAATCCGCAGAAGTTTATGGAGTCCATAAATAAGCTGGATAGTCTGTCACAAGTAGGTACAGCTGCCGTTTCTGATGAAGAAGTCAAGAGTGTCCACATAATATTGGGGAGATTGAAGTCACTGCATATAAGAAACAGATCATTACTGAAACTACAACATATCTTCCCAAGCCTGGTAAGAAATAGTTCTAACGAGGTGGGATATAGAAGCAGCATAAAATTGCCAAACCGTGTATTTTATTCTTCATACTTGCTCTTCATCTACACCTGCGTTTCTCAATTTAGGGTACGCGTACTCCCAGGGTTATAGAGATAAAATGAGGGGTATACAGATAAAATTATATAATGACGGTCATTGATATATAAATTGAACATAAAAGAAAAGATTAAAAGTAACAAAAGATAACAACATCAAAAGATGTTATTAAGGGAATTCCAAACTGTCTTTCCATTTTTATTGTTTATTATATATTGAACTAGTTTTACATCGTTATTATACGATGATAGGTCAAGGGGTAAGCAAGTAAAATATGATTATGAAACGCTGATCTACACTCTACTTTTGATAATCTAGTGTGATTATATAGACCAGAATTGAATATTTATTTATAAAATACTTTTGATAATCTATTGTGAAGGAGTAGTCTAAACTTTTGAAAATAGTTTGAGTGTGTAGATAACACTAAGTCTTCAAGTTTTCAAATAGATCAGACTTTAAATAATCTAGTGAAGTCTACTCTAAGCAAAAACTTGCGATTACATTTCAACTCGTACTTTCTTCGACTATGGATTACCGTAGTTAACTAAATCTATAGTTAACTGTACCTAATAATCTAGTTAACAATTCTAATTATAAGCTTAAGATTAATTTTCTTTGCCCATAAATCTTGAGATTAACTTTATCCATACATAAATCTTAAACTAGTCTGCTACAAGCAAAACCTTGAGATGATTATGTTTGTCTGTGAATCTTGAACTAGTCAGTCTTATCTAAGTAAAAGCTTAAAATTTATTTTGTTTGTCCATAAATAATTATTTATGGATATTCATTATTATGAATTAGTCTAGATAATAAAAACATTTTATATCGACTTTGTTTGTTTATAAATCTTGTAAGACACTAGATTAAGCAAAAACTTGCGATTAATTTTGTCTATTTATAAAACTTGAACTAGTCTAGTCTAAGCGAGTAAAGCGATCTAAGCGAAGTCATTGCTTGTTGCAGACTGATTTTATAAATTTAAACGTCGATTTTAAACAGTTTATCTAGTCTTATTGTTTGAAACAATATTAACATTTTAATATCAAAATTTTAAGGTTTTTTTAAGCTTTCAGAAAACCTAAAAATAATTCCGCTACTTTTATTCCATTTTAAGATAACGTTGTAAATAAAAACAAGGTAAATTGTAAATAAAAACAAGATAAATAATAACAAGTTGTTTTTGGTTGCTGAAAAAAGTTTTTTTAGATTTCCAGACTTATTGTAAACTAAATTGCATAATAATTTATATTACCGTAATCTGTGTAAGATTCTGCGTGTTTAGATATATAACATCTAATAATTGGAAATTTGTCGAAAATCGCGATATTTTTCGACATTTTCAATTCTGACATATCATGGATATTCGCATATAGTACACCAAAAGTCGCGAAATTTTATTTAGAATAAACAGTTATTAATCTTTTTCTGTTTTGGTGAAACGTCAGTCTGTAATTAGCGATTATAAAAACGTGCAAAATATAGTAGGTATTTTCGTATTTTTGTCAGAATTTTTTTTTCAAAATAATCTAAATTGATAATCTATTTCTAAATTATTCTAAATTAAATGCAGATTAAAATTATGTATGATACTTGTAGTTAAAAGTAGGATAAACCTCTCGAAATTTTCTAAAAAACGATTCGATCAATTTTTGCGAGACCCGCAAAAGGCGCTGGCGTTTTGCGGGTCTCGCTTTGCGGATCGGATCCGCCAATCGTCTGTTTATAAGATTGCCTTTCTCTGCCTATAAATCTTGAAATAGTAAACACTAATCAAAAACTTGAGTTTATATTTCATCAGGTATTTTCTTCGCCTGTGGAAAGCCTGTGGAAAACCGTAGCTAAATAAACCTATAGTTAACTATAGTTTAATAATTCTAATTAAAAGCTTAAGATTGGGCCGTAGTGATGTGGGTGTGTGTATGTCTGATTTTGTAAACCAGACTTGGTCTACAAATTTTCATTTTTGAATTTTCAATTTTGATAAACTAGCCTGGGTGTGTAGACTAGAATTGTCAATATTTTATCTAGACTTTTGATTATCTAGCCGGAGTGTATAGAGACTAGATATAGTCTTCAAGGTTTCATCTTGAGTAGTCTTTTAATAATTTAGTCTGATTATGTGGACTAGACGTTTTCTCTAAGGTTTCATCCAGAACAGATTTTTTTAAATTTAATCTGAGTTTCTACATTAGAATTAGTCTTCAAGTTTTGATTTTGACCAGACTTTTAATAACCTAATCAGATTATGTAGACTAGACTTGTTTTCCAAGGTTTTATCCTGCCTGTCAAAAGCCTAGTCTGAGTATGTAGAGTTAACGTGGTTTCCAACGTCCTATCGATTAGACATTTAATATCCGAAATTGATAATAAGTGTGTAGGCTAGACTTGGGGAAGGTAACTCTACCAATGTTGCTTGAGCTATAGCTGGGCCAAGTTTAGGTGCTGTCAGTAGAATCAAATTGGAACAACGTAGTAAAACCATAAATAATGAAGATTATTACATAAGTAGGATTATTATGTACGATCTACCGTATTCAATATATATATATATATATATATATATATATATATATATATATATATATATATATAATATGAGTGTGCAAAATCAAATATACTGCAATTTATTTAATGTATTAGTCTAGTTTAGATAAATTATTATGACGGAGTAGTCTAGAGTCTAGACTATTGGTAATCTAGTCTGAGCGTGTAGATAACACAAGAAGTTTAATTGGACTAGATGAAACTTTGAAGATCAAATCGAGTCTACACACTCACGCTAGATTATTAAAAGTCTAATCTGAACTTTCTAATGAACACTTACAATGTTAATTTTCTACTACAAATGCCATTAAGTCAAGAGTACTAAGTCACCGTCAATTCCAAGAAATTCTAGACGTATTTTATTGCGAAACGCATTAGCTAAGTAGGAAGGAAATATGTTGAAACCATAGTATGATTTGAAAGATTCAGTGTACGTTTTATGGACATGAAAGGAAAATCTGAATAGGAGCTAAAAATTGGCTCTGTAATCCTTCATTTCTTATCGATGCTACAATATGTTATCATAATGAATTGAAATCTATGTTACAAACCCTACAACAACCAGCGCATGGATTTTATAGGCACGTTAAGTCATTCCAGAAGAAACTTCAGCAATTAGATATGTCGTGTTTTGTGTCTTCTAGTGTATACGTAGAAAATAATTATACAATAAAATAAGACTGCTCTATTACATCTATTAATAGACATAAATTGTTTACATTTTTACTTCATGTTTAAATGAATGTGCATAATTTCAATTATTGTGCTATTTTCATGTTTTCTTATTTGGCCTGGAAATAATAGTATGCGACTAGACCGTCGGATAAGTTTCCTGTCGTTGTTAGCTGAAGCATATGCCACAAGAACGACATGACAATTAAGTCCATGAGAATGTATACGACTAGGTCGTAGTTCTCTTGTTACACATTGATCTCTCTATGCTCGGCGAGTGAACAAGAACCCATTGTTGCAAAACAAGAATATGGAGATGCTAATTCTAGAGATTGAATGCTACCTCACTTGTAATTAACTTACAATAATTCTCCTAAAGTAGTGGCACTTACTCCTGAAGTAGTTTTATGGAAAACTATTTTTCCACAAAAGAAAATTATTCGTGACAAACGAAGTTCACAAAATACGAATTTTAACAAAATCACAAATCCTTACAAATATATTGATAATATTTGATGATGTTTTACTTGCGCACTGAGTCCGTGGGTATATTATAAAGATGTTAATCGAAAGATATTGCAAAGTTTATGCAATAAAAGACGAAACATGAGAGAAAGACGATACCAATGTAGACTACATAATATTATGTTTCTTATCTTTTCTAGGCTAGGCTTCGCCCCGAACGTGTCTGCGAAACAAACCTTTAATGCTAGTTACATCTCCTTTATCTAATTTAATTTGTGCAGTCCTATTTATTTAGTCCATATATGTCTAGAAGAGTCCATATAAAAATGCAATTTTCTACCCAAAAAGAGTTTTTAAGAAACTTTTATAAATACTTCTAGGAAGTTATTCTATACAAAGCTATCGGATGTAAATTGTAATGTTGAAAACTTGTATCCTTCTCTAGCCTTGTCTGTTTTTTATGAGGAACGTATTTGGCGGTTAAACACCTGACCACACATGTCCTCCCCCCTCCTGGAAACACAATCGTGAACTTTGGTTACATGTGAATTATTTAAATTTAATTTCTCTTTATCCTTTGTTCCTACGCTTCATAGAATAGTTTGGATTCTATATTATTATGAATATATTGTTGTGTTTGAATCTAGTTTTATTTTGCCTTCAGCATATGTCCAGCTATCGTTCTCTGGTTGATAGGTACATACTTAATTGGTAACAATTTTCTGTCTTTCTATTTCTCATCGACTACAGTCGAAGATTGTATGGCTCGCAGTATCGGCTTTTACGCAGTATATCCACTGGTCGTCTGCAGCCCTGCCAATTTTGTGCAGGTAGTCCTTGAAATTTTGGATTTTTTTCAATTTGAATTAGATTAGTCACAATTTAAAATTGATTTTAAAAATATGATATTGATTATATCTATTAGATAATTAGATATTAATTATTCCCGAGTTTCTGATAAATACGCTTATCTGTCAAATCCTCGTTTGTAATATCAATACTATAAATATTAAATTTCAATGAACATGCCTTTTATTATCAAGTTTTCTTATTTGGAATGGAATTAAAAGTATACCACTATACTATCTTTTTAATTTCGTCGTTCTGGCTTGTCAAGTCTAATATATTGAATCTTTTCCGAATAATCTTGTCTGCTAGGATTGCTTTTCAAGTCTTGTGTTATTTATATTATTGTATTCTTCGGTCTAGTATCTAAATAAAATTTCAGATCTTTAATAAAATTAAAAACATTTAAAATTCGATAATCATAATATATAATTAAATATAAAAATATATAGCAGCAAGGAAACAAAAAAACTCTTGAAAAAAAGTATTATGGTAGTAGATTCTTATAGCATTAGATATGTGTAAGTACAAGATTTAAGTTTTAAATTGTTGTTCAATTATCATCTTATTTAGTTAAAATTATCCGTTTAGAATAGATTTCTTCGTTTAAAATAAAAATTGCATTCTGCAGAAAAATCTTTTCCAAAATGCTGCTTGTTGGCTTTTTTATTATATGAAATATGATTTATTGTGAGTGGTGATACATTTGATATTCTTTTTTCATATATAAGAGCACCTATGAGAAGATTCCCAGCCGTTGCTTTTTCAATATCTTTTGGGAAATGTGTATACACACACACACACACACACACACATATATATATATATATATATATATATATATATATATATATATATTATATACAGGGGAAGTGAGTGCCTGTCAATCGCACTTGCTAAAACTTCGAGCTATATACATTCCCATTGGCCCGAAAAATCATTCCAATATATCAATTTTATAATGTCATGGGTTATTTTAAAGAAAAATCCAATTTGGCGGCCATAAATTTGCTGTTTCGTTTTTAAGAAAACACAAACTACTTTATTAATCTGTTCTCTACAAAAACTTATATGACATTAAAGTTCGTTTACAACACTAAAACATGTATTATTAACCTGTTTCAAGAAACTACTAAAATAGCGGCTCCAAATCTCAAAACTAGCAAAAAAAGAGCGGTTTCCTTATGCAATCTCATTGTTTTCCAGTATAAAACAATTAATTCCCCAAATATTGCTCATGGACATAGCTTTTACAAGCAGAAATATAAATCCGACAAAAGAAAAAGCATGGTGACATGTGGACATTTCTCCATGGGATTCTAACGGGATGGTGTCTTTAGCGCTGCGTAGCATGGAGAATATTTTCTGGTTAGGTTTGAAAATGGTTTCGATGTTGTGTCTTTTAAGGATTCTGGCGATTTTGTCAGTTGATCCATGAACATATGGTAGGTATGCTGTGCTAACGGGTTTCTCGCGTTCTTCAGTTCTTTGGCTACTGTCACTCAAGTACTGTCTCTCAAGCACCGCAAACAACGCGCATGACCCGAAGCCAGACAGCTATAAGTAGTCGCATCGCACGAACGAGCTCTCAGTATGCGTCTAACGGTTGACCCGAGTGGACGCATATATCTCTTGAGAATGGCGAATGTTAGTTCGCCGAAACGTCGAGAATCAGGTTCTTTTCAGAGCCAACCCTCAGCATCAACGCGGAATCCCCGAGAAAACAATACAACATAAATATATATATATATATATATATATATATATATATATATATATATATATATATATATATATATATATATATATATATATATATATATATATATATATATAAGAACCAAAACACATTCATTGCAAATATGACTGGAACATTGGGAGCACACAGGTTTATTGCCAGTTAGGTATACACCCATGTGATGCTTTTATTTCTTTTTTAAAATTGTTCAAATAATAAATCGAATTTTTGGTGGTGTACGGGGATTCATCAAACGACGTTTCAGATGTTGTTTTACTAATTGGAGGACCAGTTGGTTTATGAAATCAATTCGTTTCAATGCCATATTATTTTTACATTCACCATTCTCCATCCATCCAATATACTGAAAAATATGGCCACAGGCCATCGTTTTGTTCTTTGTCCTGAACAATAAATCGTGCATTTCTCATTCAGGGCATCAGCCTTAGTCGAATTGGAATACATTATAATTTCTGGTTTATTGGTAACGGGGTAGGAAACTTTTGAATGACACATATAACTTACTAAAAATGCTGCTTTACCTCTCTTTGGACGTAAAGCCATAAAAACTTGAAGCAATTGATCTGCGTTGATATATATATAAATATATATATATATATATATATATATATATATATATATATATATTTATATATATATATATATATATATATATATATATATATATATATATATATATATATATATATATATATATATATTTATATATATATATATATAAATTTATATATATATATATATATATATATAAACGTTGTATATTTTCACAAGTGAAAATATATATGTTTGATGAGGATGCAGTCAAAACTTTTGGTTGGGCAAAAGAAACTTTTTTTATATATATTTATTTTCTTGTTATACTATTTTCCTCGTTTTTGATGTCAAATACATTTATAGTATGAACAAGAAAACAGATGTTAGTAATCTCAGTATTATTTATGATTACTTGTTAAAACTAGAACGTCATCTTCTTTCTCTTTCTCAAAAGATGTAATTTGTTGTTTTTATTTTTATTTTAATTTTAGTTTTCCAATTTTTACATTTTGTTTTAAATTTATTAAACTTTCAAATATCATTTTGTTTTTTAATTTTTTAATCTGTTAAAAAGTATTTATACATGAGGGATTAACACTGCTAATTTTTAAGTATTTGTTCAGTATTGTTCATGAAGCTGTTTTTTAGTATTAACCTCACGTTAGTAAGTATTTTCATAAAACCTGTCTAAAGACCATGTGAATTAGTTAATAAATAAATTTTTGTAGTTGTCTTGATAAAGGGAATAAACATTCCCGAAAGCTCGAATATATAAAAAAGAGTTTCTTTTGCCCAACCAAAAGTTTTGACTGCATCCTCATCAAACATATATATTTTCACTTGTGAAAATATACAACGTTTATATTAAATAGCCAGTCATTAAAAACTATCTTCAAATATATATATATATATATATATATATATATATATATATATATATATATATATATATTATATATATATATATATATATATTATATATATATATATATATATATATATATATATATATATATATATTTATATATATATATATACCTGACGAGAGTACCTTAAGAAAAAAATATTTACATTCTTATAATATTCAAACAATGTTGGAAAAATACTGAAAGCCGCAGACGATCCAAAGTTACAGACGCCGTAGAGAGAATAACTGTACTGAAATGGAACTGGGAGGGACATATTGCGAGATCTGCTGATGACAGATGGACAAGACGAATCCTTGAATGGAGGCCTAGATCGGAAGCCTTCAGAAATAGAGGGCGTCCCCCCACCAGATGGACCGACGACTTAAAACGCAACAGTGCCAACTGGATATGCAGACAGCACAAGACCTAGGACAGTAGAAACTATTGAGGGTGGCTTACGTTTAGCAGTGGACCTCAATAAGCAGATTGATTATCATGATCGGTGGCTATACATATTTCCTACATGTCTGACAATTTGTGGATACCACGCCGAAAGAACTGTTGCTCCTTTGATGCATACCATTCACCGAACCATCTCGTCGTACATATTCGTAAGAAGTGCTGCTCAGCAAGTGACTGTCCCATCAACGCAAATAAGAAGTCTGGCGAGTAAGCCGCACCCGAAAGTACTTCCCAACTAAACGCCTCAATCGTTTCCATGGCTAGTTTTGCGGTGTGTGATGGTGCATTATCATTTACCAAAATTACTTTGTGTTGTCCAGATTGCTTGCTGCCTTTTATTCATGTGGAACCCACGTGGAACCCATTTTTCCATCTACTGGATCTGTTTCTCGTTTCACATTTAATTAATCCGCGAGCTGTTGTTGCGTTTGAGCGTCATCCTGAACCAACAATGCTTGCAATTCGCTGTCTCCAAACTATTTCGGTGGTCTTCCACGTTCTTCATTCCCTATGTCAAAATCGTCAAAATTTGTAATTTGTCAAAAACTACTCAAATTTAAAACTACTCTAAGAACTGTAATTTACCAACAGCATGATGCTCACCGTAATCTTCGATAAGCATTCCTTGTGATTCTGCAACAGGTTTTTTTCTAATAGTATCATAACACCAAAGGACAGCATTGATTTCAATTTGAAAATCGTAGTTTCGAGGCACAAAATTTGTTCCTACAAGCCACGTTGTTGTATGAAACTTGTATTATTGTGAGTTGAAAATCTTTGTCAGATGTCTCAACAAGAAAATGGCACCAATGACGCGGTTTGACGCTAACTACATAGTCAGCTCGTATATATAGACTGCGTATTAGGTCTAATATACAAGTCGTGGATTAGGTCAACACTTCACTTGTGCTTCTGTGGAAGTCGCTCAGCTGTGATGTAGGGTTTTATTCTCCTGCGCACGATTGCTTCGCAATGGAAGATTATACGAGAGACAGTTTCGTCCTCTTCGTTGCTAGTCTGCATAGTGGTTCATCTGCCCAGATGCCAATCTTTTGCAGGTGCTCTCTTATTGTGCAGTGGTCCTTGAGGGACCTGCCACAGTTGCAATTTGCAATTTGTAAAAAGCAGCTGTTATGGTATTAGATATGTAACCTAACATCTGTTTGTGGTGTTGCTGACCACTTATGCGGACCCATTATAGTTAGTGACTTTTGTTGGTCAACTCTGTTATTACTTTGGGGTTCATAGTTTTGGTGATATATGACTTTTCCCTTGCAATCGAGAACGCTATGGCAAACCTGACCTAGCATTCTCCTCTCTCTGATTTCCAATTTCTCTACCAAACCTCTTCGGTTCAAGGAAAGACACTCCATGGCATATAGGCCTTCTGGTCGTAAGACTGATGTGTAGTATTTAAGTTTCAGGTTGCGTGACAGGCATTTCTTGTTGTAGGTGCTCTTAGTCAGTCGGTAGGCTAGTTCTAACTTCTTGACTCTCATGGACAATGATACCCTTTCTGAAAAGTTGGGTTCAATCCATTAGCAGAGATACTTAAATTTCTCAGTCCTCTTGATGTTTCCCAGCTCTAGTGAAATCTCCCTGTTTCCTTTGTAGCGGCAACGCGCCGTTACATTTATATTTCTTAGTTTTTCGTGGGCATTACAATAATTACCCAAATATTTTCGGACAATTTCCGAAAATATTTTATTAGGATCGGTAATGTAATCCTCGAGCAGATTAAGAAATATTTGTACTTTTAGTTTTACGAGGGCTTTACAGTGATTACCCAAATATTTTCGGACGGATTTCCAAATATTTTATTAGCGTCAATGGTGTAATCCCTGGGGAAATTACGACAAGTATTTATTTGTTTTTCCGGAGAATAGGTAATCATCAAATCGACAAATAGCCGACAATAGAAAAATAATCACCAGGTACACCAGGTACCATTATACATGGAGGCACACAGTTCCGTCCAGTCAGGCGTGAACAGTCAGAAAGTCGACTCCAGTTCAGTTCAACAGTCAGACGCAACCAACCAACGAGTCCAGTTTAGTCCAGACAGTGGACCCATTCACACCAGTCCAGCCAGTGGACCCAGTCAACCAGATAGCTGAGTCTGGAAGCTAGTTCAACCATATACACCAGTCCAGCCAGTTCAACCAGACTCAATCAACAGTCAGTCAACCAGACCAGTCCAGTTCAGAGAGTCCAGCTCCACTCATTCCTTCACAAGTGTTTGTATCTCTTGTACATTTGTAAATATATATATATATATATATATATATATATATATATATATATATATATATATATATATATATATATATATATATATATATATATGTTGTATTGTTTTCTCGGGGATTCCGCGTTGATGCTGAGGGTTGGCTCTCAAAAGAACCGGATTCTCGACGTTTCGGCGAACTAACATTCACCATTCTCAAGAGATATATGCGTCCGTGCGGGTCAACCGTTAGACGCATACTGGTATGCATCTAACGGTTGTCTAACGGTATTATATATATATATATATATATATATATATATATATATATATATATATATATATATATATATAGACCCACTTTGGCAGCCTGTGTTATAAGGCAATTCACCTGTATTGTTGCTATCTCAAGAGAATCAGCAAACCGTTCCATGTCATCTGCATAGGCCAGGCAATCTACAACCATTCCATCGTCCTTACGTCCCAGGTAGATACCACTCTGAACACAAGCTAATCAGGTCCTTGCGCCATTCTCTCATAACATTTTTGAAGGACACAGTTGATGAGAAGTGGGAAAAGTCCATCTTGTTGTCTCACTCCAGTTTTTATTTCGAAGCTTTCTGAGATCTCGTCTCTAAATTTAACCTTGGAATGGGTGTTGGTCAGGGTTTCTAGGATGAGTGTTTGGGGTTTGTTGACTAGCCTTAGTTCCTGTAGTATTTTGTTAATCGTTTCTCAATCAATGGATTAGTAGGCCTTCCTAAAATGAACAAAGGGGACGACCATCTTGCGGTTTCTCTTCTTGGAGTATGCAAGTACAGTTTTAAGATTGAAGATCTGTTCAACACAGGATCGGATTTTGCAGAAGCCTCACTGGTATTCTCCCAGTTGGCTATCTAGCTGATTTTCTGCCCTTGTTTGTAACGCGTTGGAGAGAATCTTGTATGCTACCGGGACGCGTGAAATTCCACGGTAGTTGTTAATATCAGTAAAATCTCCTCAGTTTTGTGAAGCGGACGAATCAGCTTCCGGCACCTTTCCGCAGTTCAGCAACGATAGAGTCCTCTCCAGCCCCTTATTATTCTTAAGTTGAATTATCTGGCCAACTTCATAAAATGAAGGGGACAGCGAGTCCGGGTTTGGTGTAGTTTGTTTATAGTCGAAGTCTTCGCTAGATGGATCACAGTCGAGTAGATTTTAAAAGTATCGAGCTAAAAGGTAACAGTTGTCCTTGCCGTTAAAAGCCAGTTTGCCTTGTGAGTCTCTGAAGTGGAGACTTGGCGGAGCGTATTTTCTGAGTGTCTGCTTGAAGGTTCCAAAATAATCTCTGGAGTTATTCTTAGCAAAGCTCTCTTCGATTTGGGTTGGTTGGTTTTGTGTGAAGGTCGGTTTAGTTCTTCGAAGTATCTTGGCTGAAACCCTTTTTTGTTTAAAACATGTATGCCAATTTTCCTTGGTCTTTTTAGAATTACACTTCACGAAGGCTGTCTTTGGGCTATTGCATTGTCACAGTCTCAGTCCACCACGGATGATTCCTTCTCCTAGCGAGAGAGGCGAGTTCATTGGCCGCCTTGACAAGAGTCTCCTTCAGTTGGTCCCAGCTGTATAGAATTGTATTGTTCAGGCTCTGACTTACTTCTTGACAGTTCTTAAGTCGCTCTACGTCAAATCTTGCCATTTTGGAGGTTATGTTTAATCTAGTGTTTCTAGGCCGGAGTCTTATTTTGATCTTTGAGAGGTAGTGGTCTGAGTGCAGATTGGCGCTTATTAGTACCTTCACGTTCTGTATTTACTTTTGAGATTTCCGTAAAAGGCCACATGATCTATCTGTAATTCACCCAGGTTGGTATTCAGTCTTCTGCTTCCTTGGCAAGTGTTTGAAGGCTGTAAACTTCATGAGCAACCCAAAAGTCTTACACAGATCCACCAAACGTTCTCCGTTGCGGTTTGTTCGCTTATGCGCCGGATAATTGCCCACTATGTTTCTGTATTTTTTCTATCTTACCAGTTGGGCATTGAAGTCACCAAGCAGTATGACGGTGTGCCTCTCTGGAAGTTTAGAGATAATATCTTTTAAATCTGCCCAGAATTTATCAGTTCTGCCTGGATTGCGTCTGTTGATTCTCCTGGTTGATTTGCCCTTATTTGCACATTTGAGAGAGAGGATAGATACACGACTGCTCGTGGAGGTAAAGTCGGTGATTGAATCCAGTATCCTGTGACTGATTATAAATCCTGTACCTAAGAGGGGTACGTTCTTCATTGCCCGCTGAAACACTTTTCCTTTAAAGATTCTGTAGCCTTGGGACTCGAACTAAATCTGGTTTCCTGTACTGCTGTGCAGTATTATGTGTTAGTGAATCAGTCAGATGGTTCAGTTTATCCACTTTAAGCAGTCACATTTATCATTAAATGTTGCGAAGAAGCTTTGCGGTGTTGTACTGAGTTTACGTTTAGTTATTTCAGGGTGCTCCAACTCATTCTTAAAGCACGTTGGTGCGGACTCCCGAGAATCTGAAGGTCCGCTAACGTCACATAGGTGACGGTGGATTGGTTACCACATAGGGTAGTGCATTCAGCGAAATTTTCCATGCTCAGTTGAGCAAATTCTACATGCTCAGTTGAGTTAGTTTAGTACTTCTCGTTCTTTTATATAATAGGAGTAATTTTTTCTAAATGTAATTTAATTCTAAATGTAATGTGATTATGCTAATTTTAATAAATGATTTTATTTTGTCGGGTTGTTCTTTTTATTGATTTATTTGGAATAGAGGGAAAAATTTCCATGATGAAGTCAAAAATGAAGTAAAAAAACTAGATAAAATTTAATTACTGCTTAAATACAGCTATAGGGCTAGATAGTAACAGTTCAATGGTCACAATATGTATTGTTTATTTATTGAAAGTTTTATAGATAATTTGATATAATTTTTGGTAATTATTAAAAAGTTACAATAAATATTTCCATTAATTTTATTTTAAATTTACTTTTTCCAATTGGTTCCATTATAAAAGAGTTTCGAAGAGAATCGATAAGTGAATTTATTGTATGAAACGCAAATAAATAACACATTAATTTTCTACAGCGTAGTAATAATTTACGTTCATCAATGTACAGTTTGAAATGTAAATTTTGTTATTACTTTATTATATTAGGACATAGTTGAGGGTTTATGTACACGTTTAAAACTAAACTTAAAAAAACAAAATTATTAATTTCAGTGAATTTAATATAACCGGCATTTACTATTTGGAATCGGAATTTGCGGATTCTAGTCCTATTGTATCCGAAAATAAATGAACGTTCATAAATTCTAAATACAACCGCGTTTTGAGCCGAACCGCTCATCCGCCGATTTCCATACGAGCTGTAGAAATTAATTAAAATTTTCATCCATTAAACTGTTCATTAAAAATGCATTTGTAATAATGTTCCTGAATAATTATATGCCAACGATTTACTAATTTCAACGCAGCATGTTAACAAAAATCTATTCTAAATAATTAACAATAAACATTATATTAACTCAATGTAATTAAAATATGTAAGAGTTACAATTGGCATTATCAACAATGTAACGGAGCCCCTGATGTCAACCCCAGGACAAGTGGGTCGAAAAGCATACGAAAAATTGACAAAAGTAATAAATAAAAACACTGGATTTGCTTTTCTGAGTAATATTTCAAAATTATTGGCTGGCGAAAATGCTGAAATGCCAGAAAAATTTACCATATCACACATCCCAAATTATAAATTTGCACCACTAACATCGTGCGATGTGGAGAGGTCATTTTCCATCTACAAGAAACAAGCAAACATAACTTTACTAGCTTTATTTTTTATAAGCCTGGTTACAACTTCCAAGCTCTTCTCAACCAGGGGTTTCCAACTCAGCGCCCGCGGAGCGCATGCAACCCAGGAGAGGTTCCAATGCGACCCAAAAACAATGATTTTTTTAATTCATTTATTTCAACAGAAGAAGCTTACCAAGTCTGTAAATATGAAACCAGAAATTGCCTATAGATAGTCCTGGCTGTCAATGTAGTTCCGTCAAACCGCGTCATTGGTGCCATTTCCTTGTTGGATCATCTAAAAAAGATTTTCTACTCACAATAATACAAGTTTCGTACAACAACATTGTTTGTAATAGGGTTGAATATGTCGAATTTTGTGTCTGAAAACTACGATTCGCGGACAGCATGGTTTTCCTGTTACCATTTGAAGAAAACTGCCGCAGAATCGCATCTAATGCTGGTCGAAGCTTACGGTGAACATGCTCTTGGTAAATCACAGTGCTTTGAGTGCTTTAAAAAATGGCGATTTTGACGAGAGAAATGAGGAAAGTGGAAGACCACCGTAAAAGTTTGAGACAATGAATAGCAAGCTTTATTGGATGAGAATGACGCTGAAAGCCAAAAACAACTGGCGCATCAATAAAATATGACACGAGAAGCCATGTTAATACGTTTGAAAGCCATGCGAAAGATCCAGAAGATGGGAAAATGTGTTCCACATGAACTAAATGAAAGGCAGTAGGCAACCAAGGCAACACAAAATTATTTGCTTCATGATAATGCACCATTACCAATGGTGTGCTAGAACGGGCTCGCGTGGGCTCGCGCGAGTTCATTGTTAAATTGGGCGAAACCATTGTTAATATTTTTATGAATTGGCGAGCCCGTTGTTTGTTTTTAAATTACCGTTTCACAGTCTCCACTATGCCAATCTATGTATGTACAGTGCGGTTGAAAAAGAACTCCCTAGTTTTATTGTGTCATAGAAACTGTTCAAAGTGATACACACTATTCTAGTTTGTGGTTTTTGATTCCTCAACTATCCAAGTTTTGCTCCCCTACAGGTGGCACGCCTGCTTGACCTAGAGACGGCGCCAGGGCTCATTCCGCCTAATTCAGTTCAAAGAGGATGGGTTAGGATAACCTAACCTATCCTCTTTGATTCAGTTGAGGCGTGCAGTGCAGTGCAATGGCTCCGCAACAAAACTTGAAAGTACTCTCTTTTGTTGTATGTACTCGGTGATGTACTTTTTGATTTAATTTATACTTAAAACTAGGGAGTTCTTCTTCAAACACACTGTACATACATTGTATAATATAAACTTAGACCAAAGTTTTTCTATCGTTTTTATTTAAGAATTTTTATTTTGTGTTTATATTTTCACATAAAGTAACAATAGTTTACGATCCTTTTTCATAAAAAAAAACGTAATATAACTTGCTTACATACACAGCTGGACAAGGTACAAGCAAATAAGAGCAGAAAGGCCCTTATTGGTCGTGTCTAGGCGCTTAGCCAATGTGTGTCATGAGTCGGGAAGTGCCAGACCTTGAAATTTAAAAAATAATCGCTCTCCTCCGCCAGGTCGCCATCATCGAGCTGCGAGCCCGTTGCCCGCTCGAGCAGCGAGCGTTACTATCGCATGCGACTTACTCACCAGACTACTTAATTGCATTGTTGCGACACGGACATGCTGAGCAGCGCTTTACTTCTTACGAAGATGTGTGAAAATGGCGGTGAAAATGGACCAAAGTTTTTTTTTTTTATTGGTTTGCCTCAAACGAGCAACAGTTCTTTTGATGTGGCATCCACAAATTGTCAGAAAGATCAGAAATATAACTAGCGATGGGCAGAACTTGAATAAAATATTTTTTATCATCTTCATACAACAAACGGTTTTTTTCATTCAAAAATTCCGGTTTCATATCCATAAACCTGCTATAAAGATTCAAAAAAGCGTCAATCTTTATACATATTTTATGTGAGTGGAAAGGAAATATTCTCAAATACTTGAAACTTTGTGAAAGAGGAGGAATACTAAAAACACATTTTCTTATTCTTAAGCTGTGGTGTAATACTGTGGCCAAAAAACCTCTATTACTGCTACCAGAGAAAAAAAAAGGTTGGACACCCCTGTTCTAAACAAACGATAAAAGGCTTATAAGAAAATTGAAATTAATAAAAAAATTAATTATAAATCGATTTTTAAATTAAGTTTTTTTTAATTACATTACATTATATTAACATACCTATATATCATATTAAATTTTCTTTTTCGAAATGTAATTTAAATCGAACGTTACGTAAAACGTACATGACGTTAATTAATATATACATTGAAGCTTCCAGCTAATTCTGTTAGCTGTAATTTTATACGACTGGTGCATATATATTACGTGCTGCACTATCCGCCAATTAGATTTTCAATAATTTTATTAGAGGCGTCAAAAGAATGCCAATTAACGCTACACATCAATGTAATGCTTGGAAAACTACACAGACATCAGTCTCATGATTAAAACTTTTTTAAATAATATAGTTTTAGCCATTTGAACCATTAACTATATAGTAAATTAAAAATCCTTAATCTTGATGAACCACAAATTACTAATAGAACATACTGAATATATGTACCACATGCGAAAGGCAATCTAATGCAAATTAGACTAAAAAATCAAAGACTGCATGGACCTAATTAAACATACGAGATTAGTGAGAGAAGACAAAAATACATAAATGACAACACAAAGAGGAGGTTAAGGGAAACCACAAGAGTACGTGAATTGGCTCAACACGCCAGAGATGAAAATTAGATACGGAAGAAAAGATATACAGAAATAGAATGAAAACATTAGGGCAAACAAGACTATAATCGTACCGGCGAGAGAATGCATCTTATCTCGACGAGTTTATCATTTTTCGGCGCATAACCCCACTTTATTTCGAGTGCGCGATGTTTAATTGACAAACTGACGCATATTTCTTAACTCAAACTAATCTGCGCGTATATCGGCGCGTCCTTTGCCCCTTACACACCGGCGCAGTACAGCTGTATTCTCTCAGCGATCCTAGTATAGAGAGACGAGATTAGCATAAATTCAAGTTCAAGTGTAAATATTTAAAATAAAATGACTTGAAAATGATGCCTTAATCGGTATCGCATTAAAATTTGCAAAACGGTCGCAGTTTAGTACAACTACAAAAATGTCAATACAAATTTGTCGATTTGTTCGTCTTACTATTCAAATAATTTAATTTTGTTAAAGATTGTCAGGACTTTCGCTCACTGTCAGGACTAGTACTTTGGAAAAAAAAACTAAAGTTGGCGATTTTTCCCAATAAAACTTGACCGAATAGACCTATAAAAGTAGACAAATTGAGTATGGGGCTAAGAACTGGAGAACATAAAGCAATTTCTACCAACTCGCAACCGTTCAGCGGAAAATGACACTACGTACATGTAGCGCTTACCGGGAGGTCTTAGGATAGGCCGCCCAAATCATCTCGGGAATACCCCCATAAACCTGCTTGCAAAAGTCCGAAAAAAGCTAGACGACACAAACTAAAGCAGAAAAAACAATTGGACAGGCAAGAGCTTATGGCGAAGAATGGCACAAAAAATAGAAAGGTAAGCAAAAGAGGATCGTGGACTCAAGTATTAATCCCAAAAATATCCCCTTGGATAAAAAGAAAATTCGGAGAAACTGGACTGGTATTAGACTGACTAGCTTTAGGCATTTCCTCTTCTACATTGGCAGGGCAATAGACGACCTATGTGTTTACTGCGGGGAAACAGATAGAGTAAATCACACTACTTTTAGCTGATAAAGTAAGAGAAGCAGTTGAAAAAATCATGATTTAAGCCATTAGCACCAGAACAATAATCCCATACATGTTAAGAAGCTCACAGACCGGCGCGGAAGTTGCCCTGCCGCAACCGCACGGACACGGCGGCTTCTGTACATGTAGAGAACAAAAAGCGCGATTTCCGTCACAGTCGCGGTACTGCAGCGTTGCACAAGGACACTGCGCGGTTAGTTTCGCTGCCGCTGTGTTTGAAATAGTGATCTCTGTCATCACATTAATTTTATGAACCCATGTTTAATTTTGAAATGAGTTTTATCTACTCACCCAAATGACCACACTAATAAATACATTATTGTATGTGAAGGATGCCATTATTATATTCGAGCGTAAATATATCCAATTCGTGCGTAAAAGTCGTGCGTAAAAGTAAATGAAATCGAGTTTCATTATTAAACGATTCTGTTTGTTGTTACTATGTCAACGTAACCATAAACTAATCTAGATTAAAACTAGGTTAACCTAGATTACATCGGAGTAGTGAAAGATGGTTCCTTCTAGGCCCTCCACCTCCATTAATCTTGACACTTCCGTTTCCGACTTCCGATCTCGACTTCCGTTTCCGGTTTCCCACTTTCGGTTTTTCATACATGGGAGTGTGAGGTCTATGTAGCCACACGCGCCAGGTCTATGCAATCCCACGCTGAGTGTGAGGTCTATGTAGTTCCACGTGTGAGGTCTATGTAACCCCACGTTGGGTAAAGCTGAGGTCTGGTTTCGACTTCCGTTTCCGGTTTCGACTTCCGTTTCCGGTTACTCACCTCCGGTTTCTTATTTCCGATTTTTTACATCCAGCCGCTCCATTTCCGATTCCTGCACTGTTCGCGGGAAAATTCACAATTCGGCGCAGGCGGGAAAATTCAAAATCGAAATCGGAAGTGTCAAGGTCAAAATCAGTGGAGGTGGAGGGCCTAGACTCATCGGAGGGACTCATCGACAGCGACCAAATGGTGTTCCCGTTACTGTGCACTTTAACTAGTTAGCAATTTAATCCACGGAGGCCCTGAACGTTCTAACCTTATTGGAGTTATTGGTCAGTAATTTGAAGTATGTTGTCTGTCAAAATTACAATTTTTACAATATTAGCGGTAAGAAATAATATTTTTTTGTAGATTCGACAGCATTTTAACACGCTTCGTGGATAAAATAAGGTATGGCACACGTGTGCGAACTCATTTGCTTTGTGCACTCATTGCGATTAAACCATTTGCTTTAGGCTCGTGCTTTAAACTTCGCAACTCATGCACAAAATCCCTTCTTCACACACTTGTATCATAAACTACTATGTGTTTTAGAAATCCAATATAAATACAAAATACCATATTTCATCTTATGCAATCAATGCTTAAAATAGCAATTCTTCTTGCTCTGAGGACATCATGACTACTATATGCACGTAAAAATCGCGTTTTGATGTGGGCATTGCTATTTCGTTACCGCGCCGCTAGCGATTTTTTACAGAATTTTCGGACGCATACGCTCTGCGCCGGTCTGAAGGAGCCTCTAAAGGGCAAAACAAACTGGAACAATGTAAACAATTTACGGAGTATTTCTACCAATAATGAAAGGAAACGATGAGATGCAGTCCGAAAGGGAAAAAAGGAGGTAAAAAATCAACATGTGGACTAATTTAAAAAAGAGCCATCCGTCACTCCGAGGTTATGCGACAAGCGGGTCCAGAGTGTACGGATGTGATTCCAAGGGGGCCACTTGTCTGGAAAAGTTAATGTTTTAACGTTAGCTGCGCCCCCACAAAAAAGACAAACTGATTATGTGAGCAAGACCAGATAAACATAAAATGCTAGATTTGTAGATTTCTATTTATGATTGTAATACAGTGTACTACGACCTTTACAGATCTATTATACCCTATCTGCTACTCTATACATTGAATATTGTAATATATTGCCAATTTAAAGCCCATCTTCCAATCCTGCTTCTTTCAAGGAGTTCTAGAGTCGAATGGACAAGTAACTCCATGGCTTTCTGGCTCAAGCAGTAAGTCTTGAGGTGCACCTTCCTTTCGTGAATCAATGGTGTTAAAAGACTAAAGGGGTTTGGGAAACTATTTTTGAAATAATTAATAGCAAATATGGGGAATCAAAATTGAATGATGATGGTGATCTTATAGAAATCTTAATTTATCCAGGTAGGTGTGCTGACCATTTTAACCAATTCCTTCGAAATATTGGTGAAAAAATGGCTGCAAGAATTACAACCATTGGCGCACAATCTGATTTTGAAGATATTTTGAAGATTAGATATGTGTTCACCTTTTTGAGTTTGCCCAGGTTAATGAAAATAACATTAGTAAAACAATTAATGAACTAAGGGGAGGGTCTTGTCCTAGTTGGGATAACATTTCAGTAAACTGTCTACATATAATTAAAACTTACATTGCATCACCTTTGACTTACATAACTAATCTCAGTCTCAGTACAGGAAAATTTTCAGAAATTAAAGAAAAAATATAATCATCCCTTTGTATAAAAATAAAAATCGATCTTTAGTTGGTAACTAGCGCCCCATATCTATATTATACAACATGGCAAAAGTAATAGAAGTTACAAGACAACTTGTTATCTGGATAAACTGGAATACCTGGATCAATACCTAGAATCAAATAGCCTAATAACGCCTAGACAGTTTGCTTTCGGACCAGAGCAGGGTACCCGTGTTGCTTTAGATACACTCAGTTCAGAATTATATGAATCTTTGGACCAAAGCACCAAGACAATAGGAATCTTCCTTGATTTAGCAAAGGCGTTAGGCACAGTGCCTTATGTCTTGTTGGTTAAGAAACTTGAGAGTGTGGGGTGAAAGAAGCAGAGGTTGGTTCATAAGCTACCTTGCATATAAGCCTCAGCAGGTTAGATTGGAGGATGTTTTCACAGCTACTATGGTTGATACTTACTATGTAATCCCTCAAGGTACAGTTTTGGGACTTGTATTAATCCTCACATTCATTAACGGCCTGCCAAAACGTGAACCTGAAATAAAAGGACACACCTACTTATTTGCAAACGACACAGTGCTGTTTTTCTTCACCCAGTCAGGGTCCAGCACCTTCAATGTTCGCTCAAAGGGACTCGAAAGGGTAAAATGGTGGATGGATCTCAATAGACTCTCATTGAATCTGAACAAAACCAAATATATTACATTCTCAATCTATAAGAATTCTCAACCTAGTAATTATTTAATATAAAATTAGGAAACAATACTAGTACATGTAGATCGTATTTTTCTGGATGGAATAGTTTTTGTGGATGGAAGAGTTGAAAAGAATGGAATAGTTGCTAAAGGTGGAATAATTGATGAGGGTGAAATTGTTTAATGAATTTTGACATTTGTATATGAAAGAGTAATCAGAATTGCAAGCTGCGCGATTTTTGTAGAAAGCGCATCAGCTAAGGTTGTATGAGTTGCAAGATGTACAACTCCTACTGCACAGAATATTAACTAATAATACATCTGTCTCAAATGATTTGAATGCTGTCAGGTTTGTAAAATAATATAATCAAACACTTTTGAGGTGTACTTAATCATATAATGTTACCAATTGTCTGAAATCAAAGTGACTTTAATTTAAGGAGTGATATTAGAAATGAAAAGTTCCCAACGTTCATAAAAAGGTTACTATATCTAACGATGTGATATTAGTTACTAAGGTGTACAACATGGACGATAGAAAATCAGCTGTGGAGTAAAAAGTTACTGAAAATCTCACTAAAACTTTTATAACCTTTAAATTGATTAAGTAACATTGATGTTGTCAACTTTGACGTTCAACATAACCAACATATTGTTTTAATCAAGTTGGTATCTTGTGTTTTTGAGTTACCAACATACCCATAGTAAGTATGAAACATAAACTCACCAAGTATTTGTTAAAGTTACATTGTTGTCTTTTTTCTCGTCAAAATTGCAAGCCTTACTTATTAACTTCACTTCATCATATATAGTAACCTCCTTTTATGAAGGTTGGCAACTCTTGATTTCCAATATCACTCCTCCAGTTATAGTAAGTTTGCTTTTAGACAATTAGCAACACTTAGCAAAATTATGATACTAAAAGTTTCACCAAAAAAAATAATAACCAATAAATTACTCAACTGACGTTAATGTCAACTTTGATTTAATTTTTATGTATTTCTTTATTTAAAAAATCCAGTGTCAAGGTTATCGGCCATGAAAATTCCAAAATGGTCAAATTGTTTCAATAGAAATATCTATGATCTTAATAGATCTGAAAGAGTTTTTATTATATCTATTGCAGTTTTCGAGTTGTTGCTATTTGAATCCATTAGTATCAGTTACGGTTTGACTTCGAGGGATGCGTATGTGGTCTGGATTTCTATGGCGCTTTGCTAACCTAATAGCCTAACCTAGGTTAAACCAACATTTAGCTTAACATCTTTACCTTATTTTTGATCTCTTGGGTCGGGCTACCGCTTGTAGTTTGTCTTAATTTTTCGTTCGCTTTTCTTTCAGTCTAACAGACTTTGCCACTTTAGCTTATTGTAGATCTAGCCGTAAATGCATGTCTGGTAGACTTTGAAGAGTTGGACAAAAAATATATTTGCAAGTTTTCAATAAATATTTCTTTGTTAAAAACAATCCTGTGTCAAGGCTATCGACCACAAAGGTACCAAAACGTCAATTTAAATAGAAAAATCTATAATCTATATATCTGAAAAAAATTTCAAAATATCTGTTGCAGTTTTCAATTTATAGTTAAAATAATCTAACCGGGGTTATACCAACTGTATCTAACCGGGGTTATAATCTAACCGGGGTTATACCAACGGTCCTTGCAACACCGTCCTATATTGTACCGAAAGCTTGCGCTACCGCGCGTATGTTGTCTTGATTTATCTGTCCTGTTATTTTACCCGGGGTAAACCAACATTCCTTGCAACACTGTCCTATATTGGACCGAGAGTTCGCGCTGCCACGCGTATGTTGTCTTGATTTATCTTCCCGCTTCGCGGCGGACAACCTAATCTAACCAAGGTAAAACCAATGGTAAAACCAAATGGTATCTTAAAATATAAAATTCAAAGAAAGACAAAATATAAAATAGTGCTAAATGCATGCATCTTCGGAGCCTTTGAAAAAATATATATTTGTAAATTTTCAATAAGTATTTCTTTATTAGAAAAAATTACGTGTCCAGGCTATCGGCCACGAAGATACCAAAACGTCAATTTCAATAGAAAAATGTATAATCTATACAGATCTGAAAGAAATTTCAATAGATCTCTTGCAGTTTTCATTTTATAGCTATTTGAATTTATTAATTTCTGTTATGATCGAGTTTGAGGGGCGACGGCCGCCGCCAGATAAAATATTTTGCAAAACTAACTGAAAGATATCATAGATTGGCTAATTCTCTACAATTATGTGAAATTTTATTGTTCCACGTTGTGTGAAACATACTAAAATCATTTTTTAAACAAATCCAGACATGTCAATCATGAATTCCGATCAAATTCGAACGCGAAAATTTCAAAATATTCAAAAATTGCGAAAAAATATATTAATAATTGAAGGATTTCAATGAAACTTATACTGAATGTGGGTATCCACCAGAGGTATTAGTTGACAAAATTTGAAAGCTCCCACTTCAATGGGGACGTCGTGAAGAATGATTTTCTCGTCAACAATTTTATGGAAATATCTCGTCAATGCCGCAAGGTGGAAAATTATAACCGGGATATCCGTATGTAAGACGTCGTTGTCTACAAAAAAGTATTCTTTGCAAATTTTGTAAAATCCTTCGGTTTGGTCGCAAAAGTAAAAAATATAAAATTGAAAAAATTTTAGAAGGGGTGCCCCTTCTCTGAATTTCGTCACTCAATTTACACGGGTTTTAAATGGGTTCTTCCGCCAAAACGGTTCGCACTGGAAAAATGAAAATGACACAACTTTTAGATGAAAATGTGCTCTATAAAATAGCGCTAAATGCATGTTTCTTAGACTTCGGAAAATTGAACAAAAAAATATATTTGCAAGTATTTCTTTATTAAAAAAATCCTGTGTCAAGGCAATCGACCACAAATATGTAAATTTCAATAGAAACATGTACAATTTATATATAACTCTTGTAAACTATATAAAACTTAATGCGTTTGTTAACGAAAGTGCGCTCTATTTATCTGTGTTAAAATTATTTAACACACATTTCTAAACGTTCGTCATGTCGTGGCTATCAGCCGCAAAAAGTTTGCATGCAGCACATTTCAATGGGTCTCAATGAGCACTATTCGTAATCCGGATAAATTTCGAGATGGCTTTTCCTTCAGCCGTCAAGTGGTAGAACTGACCGTTTTTCAACAAAAACTCTCTTGTTATACCCGCTAGGAAGTCGAGGGATACACCTTTAGATTCCAAATTAAATGTGTAATTTTTAACTATTCTTGTAGAATACTCTTAATTCCCACCGTTTGAAAAATGGATTTAAATCACCAGATGACCGAAAAACTTACATCGTCCCCCATGTAAAATTACCAGAATCACGAATCAGCCGCAGAAAATTCATGCAACATATTTTAATAGAACTTGATGAGTTGTATTCGAATTTGAATCGAAAATGTCAATAAATATTGAAATGGCTGTTCCTTCCGCAGTGAAATGGTAAAACTGACAGCTTTTCGCCAATAACTCTGTTGATATACATTCAAGGAAGACGCGTGTTGTACCGTTGGAATCTAAATTCAATTTAAAAGCTCCAATTATTCTTTAAAAAAACTCGTAAATATCGCGGATTATGAAATAAATTTTGGAATTCAAATGTGAAGGGAAGCAACTGTTTCTGATGTAAAATGGTCTGAATTTTAAGAATCTGCTAAAAGAAAAGTGTAAACACTTCGTTTTCTTGTAGAAATTTGTGAAAAAATGCGAATTTTGACGTTGCTATGTGTTGCTAATCAAGAGCCAGAGTCGCCGAAATCTGCAATTTAGAGATTTCAAGATATCTCTTTGAATTTTATTTGAATTTCAACCTAACATTGAGCGAAAAATCAGAATTTTGATTTAAATTCTTTTCTTTAATTTTATCTTTTCACAAGCACACGAATAATCATAAACGGATAAACTTCAACAATGACATTTCCACATAACCTGAGCGAAAATAGTAGTGTCAGAATGATCAGTGTAAATATCAGTTAGTAAGTGTAAATTGGCGATTCAGCGGCAAGCAATGGTCGTAGTATTTTTGACCTGGAGTGCGAAGCCGTTGATGGATTTGAGAAATTCAAACGCCATACTGTTGGCCTTTTCACCGGGCATGCACTTGTTGGACTGGAAATGTAAATTTTCTTTTAAGCGTTTCCGTTTGAAGAGGTGAAAAAAAAGTGACTTCGCGAATTGGGGCCTGCGGAACGTTCCCGGAGGTGTATTGCGCCGAGACTGGTGTCGTTCGAAAGTAGATACGTAGGGCTATAATTCCTGAAAAGAGCAATACAATTCTAAAACATTTCACCGAATATTGAAGGTTTCAATTATCTCAATTTTGAAAAATTCGTTTCGAGTTTGGACGGGCGTCGTGACCCCCAAATGCGATCGAGCGATGCATCGTTCCTATCGCCTTATAGACCCTTTCGTTCTATATTCAGAAACCACCACCGCGAGGCCCTGCTATTTAATTTAGCGAATCCTAGAGGATTCTCGCGTACTTCTGCAAAACATGGTTTTTCGGGCCTCCCGGCGCCATCCGGCACGCAATCGCAATTAAACTCCAAAACAAACTTAAAGACACTATGTCGAATCGATTGGTGCCGGTCCGGTCCCGATCCGACTATTGGGTATCCCGGGAGAGGGATCCCCGCAAATTAGGTGAAAAAAACATCGCGTTTTTTTCGATTTTTGTGTTAAAATTGACCCAGAGTGGGAACAGGATGCCGAAGGTACCAGATTCTTCCACCGCAGGTTGCGGGTAAATATCTCGCATCGAACGAACCGGTTTGGAGACACTGCGCTCTTCAATCAAGAGAACGGCGTCTACAGATGTGATGAAAAAAACGGTTTGTTTTCGCTTACATTTTCCGCCGCACCGGGTGAACCGACGGTTGCGTACTTTTCCGCATGACGTCAAAAAAAGTGAAATCGACGCGGCAAGAGAACGCAGTAAAAAAATCGAGCCGCCGACCTCAAAGGTGCTAGAAACGATCTCCTGTTTTTGGCACCTAGAGGACGCCATGTGGGACTTGCGAGCGGCAGACGGACACGGGTCGAAGGCCTGTTCAGTTTTACAACAGAAAATGACCATTTCCCGTTTCGACGCCCAAGAGGAACGGAGTTTTTACGGAAAAAGTGAAAAATTTAAAACGCACCAACAGCCGCCCCCTGCGGGGGCGGAACTTGGTAAGACTCGTCAAAAAATTAATACTAATTTTTTGTTCAATTCATTGGAAAAAATTCAAGACGTAAACCGCATTTTTTGACAATTTTTCTTAATTTTCAAGAAATCTTGACTTTTGACCCCTTTCGAGTTCAGTGACGGTACCTTACTCGATTAGTATATTTCGACGACGACGACGATAATAGAAATAGTTGAAAATATTCAAAATTTAGGTATTCGGATAGACGAGCATCTGAACTGGAAATTACACTAAGACACTCTAGCTAAACGAATAAATCATTTGATTTAAGTGTTTTCCAGATTAACAAATATTTTGGACCAAAACACTTTAAAGACCGTGTACTTCGCCTTGGCCCAGTTGATCCTTATTCAACTTATTTAACCCTTCGTGCGGTAGGTTGGGTGTAGTGCGCCCAGACCAGGATAAATTGGTCGATATTTCAGAGATTAATCGTTATAACAGGGTGTGAGTCTGAGTAGCTGCGTGGTGAGTGGTAAGGAAGTGCCGATTGTCAGGGCACAGTCGACCGACACCCAGCGAATTATTTAGACGAGGTCAAAGTTGTCAGCGGGTGACTTACACGCACCATAAGCTGCGTGTAACAAATTTTAAACTAGCTTTGTAGCCACCTCGCGCCTATATTTTAAATATGTCTGCTATAAACAGCACGGTATTATATAATAAGTATAAGTATTATATAATAATAAGGCCAATAATAACTCTTCAATATTACGTCGAAATTTTCTCGAGACTTGGGAATGGAATTAGTTTCATGAAATTAGTTGCAATTAGTATTTACGAAATAGAAAGGAGAATCTTCATTTACTAAAAGAACTTCGTAAAAGGATCCAGGATCATATTGGTGAATCCTCAAACAAACCACCACGAAAAGTGCCAAAATCTGTCAGAAAATGTGAAACGCCCCACTAAAAAAGATCGCAAAACTGAATACATTTGTTACCAAGGCTATCGTTACATATGTATGGAGCATGCTATTTTCGCATGTGAAAAGCGTACCTATAAGTACTGATATTTAATAATCAATATAATAATAATAAAAAATACATTAAACTATTAAATTCACATAATCACTATCAGGGTTTGTTACAACCACCTTGCGCTCCGTGTTACATACCTTAACCTACCGCTCGCCGGGTTAATACTATCTTGGGGTGGGGCTTGTTCCTCAACGTAAAGACCTTCAATCGCACAAAATAATTTGCTTAGAAGAATTCTAAAGAGAGAAAGACCCGACCCGGCCCGCGGCTTGGACTGGGACTTATCAATTTTAACCATCAATAATCTTTATAAATCGACGGTTTTAATGAGAGTCCATAACAGCAGGGAGTTTTTTGGAAGGGTGAATCAAAGGCACGGGACCAGGGGCGAGGACAGAGGTTTATCCAGGGCTCCCAAGCAACTGACCACGCAGGACATGAGGCGCAGGACTGGTCTTACCGGGGTCCAGTATGCTACGCTGACCTCCCTCCCAACATTCTGGTTAACCCTAAACAAACCCGAAGTAATATTATTAACTCTTATTGAGACTAAATTACTGAGTCCAAAACCTAAACCTAAATCACTTTGAAAAAAAACATGATTTTATTTTTAAATTAATGATTTTATGTTACTGTATTTTAAAATAACGAACTGAACCAATATTACATATCCACGCTCAGGCTATGCTTTTGCGGAGGGGGCAGGGGTGTTAATTTCCAATATATGTATAAGTAGATATATATATATATATATATATATATATATATATATATATATATATATATATATATATATATATTTGTAATAATTATTAAGGGAATGCAGGTAATTTGAAGTTGAATTGATTACAACGGTTTTCTGTGCCAACCCACAGAATCTTGCACGTCTCCTCAACCTAAGGATTTTCGTATGTTTCTTTGTCCCAAGTATATTGGGAACGTTGTTCCGTTAGAATATTTGTCAATATTCTAAGCTACCCAGCTAAAATACCCAGAATTTATTTGAATTATCTTAAGCGTGGAAGTTACTAGCATGCTTTTATACATTTCTCCCCTATTTCGCTTCTTTAACTTTCTAGGATGCTTTCTCATTCTTCTTCAGCACAAGAGTTCATAAAGAAATTTACGCGTTCCCTAGTTCTTAAAACATTTTATTCTTCATTTTCCGGTATATCATCGATGTGTTCTGGCACCCAACACACTTAGTTAAAAATCATTTTGAATCTGATGACGTATAAGCTTATTATTCTTATAGTCGGTTGGCTATCTCACGGGATGACAATGTGCTTTTTGAATATTTTCTATAAATGTTGAAAACTTTCAACAAGATGTGCTTTGTAAAGTAGATACTTAGATGTTTTATGCCCATGGAATCGAAGTTTTTAGTTTTGTCACAAATACCTCTGTGCTTTTCTTTATCTTTAAAACAACATTTTTATAATACTTAACAGCTTCTTATTCTATGTAGTATACTGTTTAAGACAATATTTCACTTTCATTTTTCAGTGTTCCACATTGTTATGTAGTTTCTATCAAAATGTTATTTGCAATCCAATTCGTCCTTTATTACTTGCAGCCATAAAATTTTTGTGGCGCGGATATTTCTGTCAATTTTCCGATTACATTGCCTCTGCTAACTTTTTTATTGAATTTTACATTATTTTGTATTCATCCATTACTACGTCCAGCAGAGTCAGACCTGCAGCGCTTTTATTGCCGTGGGGTTTGCATCTGCAGTGAAGAAGATTTTAAGGTCTATTAAGGTTTGTTCATAGATATTAACTTCGAACGACTAACCTCTATAAAGGCTATATAGTAGTAAAAAGGTGCGTAAGAATTAAATGCAAACTTATTGCATACGACTTGCCCAAGGCGCCGATATGTTTAGACCAATACCTTTGAATATACAAACATTAGATCAAATCAAATATTTTTATTTCATTATTTAAGTATATGTTACAAGTACAATATCCTAAATGAAATTTGAACTCCAACAACTCAGACTAGAAAGACTAGATTAATGAAAGTGATAGCCTGAGAATTAAAATTAGAAAATTATAAATTGTTTCAGCACAAGTAATGTAAACATTGAATGGAAATTGAAATAGAAGCAGTTTATCGAGTAGATAATTTTCAAGTAATACTCGTCTACATTATATGGTTCAATCTTAATATTTAAGCCGTACAGTTGCTTTTTAAACTTTATAAAGTGTTTTACATGCGTAATATATGCTGGCAATTTGCTATAGAGTTTAATATTGCTGCGCGGTGGGCTCCTTTAAGTCATCACCAGATTATGTTTGGGTATGTTATACATATCTTTGTTGTACCTTCGATGACGTTCACTCAGTTTGTGGAAACTTGTAAATAAGTGCCTGTGTTTAACTATGAACACGATACTTTGATATATGTAGATGCCAGTAATTGTTAATATATTAGCACATTTAAAAATATCCCTGCATGCTTCGCGATATTTTATGTTTTCTAGTACACTGAGGGCTTGTTTCTGTATCCTGAGCACATTTCTAATGTAAATGCTGTTACCCCAGAAGATGATTCCAAATTTTATATGTGATTGGAAGTTAGGGAAGTATACCAGCCTCAAAACTTGATAATTTACACACAGGTGTAGGACTCGCAATGCAAAAACTGCCCTGTTCAGTTTATTAGTTACATGGTCGACATTCGACGACCACTCTAGTGTATTGTCGATTTGCAGACTCAGGAGTCTCACTGATTGGTCTACATTTATTACATCATTCCCCATTCGGATTTCTTGAGGGTGACTCGAGGTGCTTCTACTAGTTTAAAAGATGATATACTTTCTTTTCTTTTTGTTAATAATAATTTATAATTAGTAAACCACACGGTCTTTAATGACATTGCTCGACCAGCGTTATGACTAATGTCCTCTACTGACTTGTTAATTAATAACTGCTGCGGGCATATTATTAATAAATAACATGAAGATCAGTGGTCCTATAGTACTACCATGTGGTATCCCCAATTTGATTGTTCTTGCGTATTTCTCAAAAATGATGTACCTAATGCAGTCCAGCGCGATTAATAAATCTGTGGTCGGCGATTAAAAGGTAATAAGTCGTATTTTTTTTTAAAATATAATTTTGGTCGGATATGTTTAAGCAAATTGCCTTCCTTCGATCTATTAAAATGGTATAAGTGTATTTATGCTGAAAAATGTTACAATTAGGGTTACTGCAAAATATATGATACCAAATACAAGGAAATACGATGGTTTAAAAGACATAAATAGACAAAACCCGTAACATTTTAGTATTAAAAATATTAAAACATTTAACAATTTGCGATTTATAAATTAGGATCCTCTGCGCAGACAAAAAATTATATTTCAAAATTTTCATGCGCCATTTCCCAAAAATGTCTTAACTGTACTTTAGGCCTTTTAAGCGCCGAGTGCAAAAATAATGTGAAGTGGCCCTATAGTACTATCTTGTGGTATCCCCATGTTGATTGTTCTTGCGTTGGAATTCACATATCCACAACAGGTTTTTATTTTGGTAATTTGTGTTCTATTTCTCAAAAATGATGTAACCCATTCCAGTGCGATGCCTCTCATACCATATTAGGTAGACCAAACAAGACCAACAAGACTACGCACACAAGAATAAGTTATTGACGGGCAAGCAAGTTTCACAAAACGTAGCACACTAGACTATAGATAAGACTAGGCAGACAATAATATACATAAATAGATTATACAGATGGAACTAGATAAGATAATAAACAACCACAGACAAGAAATAACGATAACGCTAAAGTATAAAACTAGACAGACAAGACCGGAGAGATAAGTTTAAAGAACAAAATGTCCAACACTAGACCGATAAATATAGTTATTATTATTATTATTATTATTATTATTATTATTACGTTACGATGTACTAAACGAGTAACGAGCCGTCACTGAATTTCAAAGGGGTCAAAAAATTAAGATTTTATTTGTAATTATAAAAACTTAGTTAAAAATTGAGTTTTCCTTGGGATTTTTTTTTATTACAAGTTTTATGACGATCCGCAGGGGGCGGCTTTAGGTGTGTTTTAACATTCCTTCACTTTTTCCCCGCGAAAAAACAAGAGGAAAGGGGGGGAAAGGGAAAGGGGGGGCTTTCCCTTTCCCCTCCTTTCCTCTTGCACGGCGGAACAGGAAAATTCTCGATTTTTTTTCTTGCATCCCCTGGTAGCACCCCTGGCACATCTTTCGACATTTGGTGACAAATGTGCGTCCGGTTCAGCGGAAAAAAAATCGTTCCTTCGGTTACATTTGTAACCGAAATTGAAAGGGTCCAGGTCTGGAAAAGGGGTCGAACCATGCGGGAGAGTTGCCCGCAATGGCTGGTGAAACAATTCGGCGACTGTCGATGTCCTATTCCCGCTCCATGTCAATTTTATCGCGAAAAATTTGGAAAACGCAATTTTTATCAACACGATTTGCGGGAATTATAGCTACCCCGAAGCCACCCATCGGATTACCATCAGACTAGCGACATTTGATTCGGCATTGTGTCTTTTGTTTTTTTGGTAGTTTAATGCCGATTGAGTGTAAGATGGCCATAAAAACAGACTTTTTTGGACGTCCAGGAAAATTCGCATACAATCGCCAATTTAAACTCTGCGATGACGATTTCACGCGTTTCCCGTAAAGAATTGAAAGTTCTATTGTTAAATACAAGCGGCATCGCGTGAGTTTTTTTGCAGCCGTTGTGACGCCCGCATGAACTCACTGCACGGCAAAAAAAAAACAAATGATGAAATTAAAACGCCCATATTTTAGCAACCCTCTGCTTAATGTTCTGGATTTTGCAAAGTATTGTAGAACGATCTTTTGCCTTCTCGCACCAACAATTGGACGTGGCAGAATCGCGTCGCGACGCCGAGTTAAAACTATTAATCTGCACAGACAGAATTTTGACAGTCGATTTAGAGAAGCAGGATGTCACGTTTTTCACATCCCAATATAACCTGCACGTGGGCCCACGCAGTCGCCCGTCACTGTTCGAAATGTATCAGCTCCTGTTCGTAGGAACGTGCGGTCAGTCTGACCGCTGCCGTTTCGCCTTTTCTGGACGCAGCGACTCGAAACTACACGGGTTCGGTTCCGAACGGATGCCCGCGTATTTTTTGCATTTGAGGATTGGCGATCAATCCCCATCGATGTATAAAAACTTCAGCCTTTTTTTGCACGGTTTTTGACATGTCCCCCCTCATTTCGAAGCCAAATCCGACTATTGCGGCACAAGGCGATGCCGCTCAACGTTACACGTATTTTGGTGCTCCTCGTAATAAGACTATAACTACACAAACTTTTCAAAATTTTAGCAATGAGACTAGTCATTAGGGCTTATGCAAAAACCGGCTTTTTGAAAAACCGGTTTTCGAATTCCAAATTTAAAAAAACCGGTTTTCGAATATTTGTCAAAAAAAATAAAATAGCGAAAAATATTTTATTTAATTTAAATAAAATAACAAAAAAAACGAAATCAATTTTAAAGTCAAAATAACGAAAACTCGAACAAAAATTTCATCTTTCAGTTGGATTTGCAAGTTTTTTTTTCGGATCTTCAAGAAACATATGAATGGAATTTTCTATGGCATCCTTTAAAAAATCCTTCGATTTGCTAGTTCCTTCGATTTGCTCTTCATAAGAATCAGTTTCCACATAAGAATTTGGAAATATTCCGGACAGCATCTTTCCAGATAACTTAATAATTTCGGTTTTTTGAAGCTAAAGAATTACAATAGAAAATACACCGAAAATGTACATTAGATTTTTTTGCTGAACTGGATATTGTGGATTTTGCAAATACTGCAAAATAGTTGCTAATTCTACTAGTCTCTTTTGGAAATTCGTTCTTTCAAAGCATATAATAATTTCAAACTTATTTCGGTGTTCATTTTTTTAGTTCAATTTTTTAGTTCATTTAACAGAAATTCAAATATACCTTCACTTGTTAATATGCACAATGCAGAAGCACTGGCCAACGCAACTCATTGCACAGACTAATAGCAAATCAAATAAGATAAAAAATCATTTTTACCTAACAATTTAATTTCTTTAAAACCGGTTTTCTTAATTTAAAAACCGGTTTTCAAAAGTGACAAATTTTCTTTAAAAAACGGTTTTTTAAAACCAGGTTTGAAAAACCGTCAAACCCTACTAGCTAGATAAGATCGACGAGTTTTGGCAATCCAGATAATTTGGTATATTTGGCAATAAATGGGTGTTCTGTTGTTACTAGATTAACTATTTAGGTTTTAAACTAAACAATATAGTATTTAGAATATGCTATATGTCAAAAAAATAATTTCAAAGAAAATTCATTTGAAATAAGATAAATGATCTTAATATATTTGGTTTTCGCAATTATTTTACGGAGTCTTGAAGTAATTAGGGAGACATTGGATTGTCAACGGACTATTAATTGCCAGTACATGTATTCGCCCCAAGATAAGAACAAAAATAAGTTAGACGACAAGAGTAATAAATTAAGCCCATCAACATTTTATTTTTACTGTAATTCCCTAGTGTTTTTAATTTCTTTGTTTGCTCATTGTATCTCTTCTATTTGTGGAATATTTGAACTTATTTTTGTTGTTTAGTCTAGATATAATGTAGCCTAGTTCAGTCGAGTTTAGCGTAGTTTAGTGTACTCTAGTGTTGTCTAGTCTAGTCTAGTCCTGTCTGTCTAGTGACTAAACAGATTAGGCTCTAGTTTGTTCTTTTCCTTTTGACAGTCTATTGACTAAACGGATTAGGCTTTTAGCTCGGTCTGGTCTGCCTAGTTTTGACTCTTGAGTTGTCTCTGTTTCTAGTATCGCTAGTTCCATCTGTGTAATGGTATTTGTCTTATCGTTTTCTAAATATATTTTAATATCTGTTTTCATAGTTTTTATTTTGAGTCGAAGAGCTTCCTCATGTCTGGTTAGTCCAGTTTCTGTAGACTCTTGATTTATTATGAATCGCTATTTTAAGTTACTTCGGTCTGTAGATGATAAAATGAGAATTCAGTTAGAGTTAATGTTTTTTTGTTGGCTAAATAAATTTGAATGGTAAATTTGTAATAGACGGTTAAAAGTTAATTCCGGTGGACAAACAACGTATTGCTAAACTGTCTGAAAACACGCACACAACGACTGTCATCTTGTAATATATGGCCTAGTGAAAAGCCATGGAAATATCGCCAGTCGCGGTCCGTTTAAACAGTGTTTACGTCTGGCAATGATTGATGGCAAAAGCTCGCGCACAAAGTATAAAACACGCCGTCGATAAATGGATCGATAATTTACACTTTTTCCATTTGTTTTACTTTTATTTGCATTCGCGTTAAGCTACTTTGAGCAATTACCTGCGGCAGTTTGATGGATTAGTTTCATGTTCTCACTGCTGTACTGATTAACATCAGCTTTCAAGTCTTCTTCTACCTGATCAACTAATTACTTTTAGAATCGTTTAAATAAATCTCTATCAGATCGACAGAAATAGAATGAAAGAGAATATTTTAAGTCCGGTGTTTTTAAATCTTATTTCATTCATTTATTGTTCATGTAATTCTCTCCTCGCTTGTTAAGCAATTTGTATTGACTGCATTGTGTAATAGTTACCGTACCACGAACCTTTTAGATTTATAAAACTCTTAGATATACCAACATAGTATATTTATCTTATACTAGTAATACTCGTTTTCTCTATTAGTTTTCTCTACGGTTTTTTTAATTCTGATTTATGTAGCCCTCATCTTAACTGAGCCCTGGCGAACTGAGCCCAGCCGCCGCACACTGGGATGGATTACTAATTTACGGCGACAAAAATAAAATTTAACAATGTCTCACAATTAAGCAAAACCACTTGAAATGTATTGTTAGATAGGGTTATCTAACAATACATTTCAAGTTTCACATCCATACTACTATAAACAAATAAATGCGAAAAAACAATTCCATTGGTTGTGGGAACGTGTTCAACATCGCTCTTGTCCTTAGGTACCAAAAAGGAATTAGTTGCGCTGGATTTTTAACAAAGTAACTACGTCTGTTTTGTGTTTGTGTTAAAAAATTGTGAACTTTTTAAATAAGGAGAATATAGCTTTAAGTATATATTTACATGTACTAATATCAAATTTGTAGAAAGTTTTAATCAACATGGTAAACAAAAAAGTTTTGTAAACGACTATCGTAAATTTTTTTTTTTTTTAAATAGACTGCAATAAATTGATTTTTTAAAAAAGTTCCGCATAGTTCCGTTAAATTGAATATTTTGTAAAACAAAAAAAACATTGACAATTCTAGCAGAGCAAAAATCCCGTCCACATCGTTCCACCTTACTGAGAATTACACTTTTTTTACAGCTAGTCGTGATAACCACCATTTGCAAGAGAGAACGTTGAATAGAAATGAACTATTTTTTGTATTAAGAGATGAAAGTTTTTATAAGTTTTCTTCGTTAAAGTGTAATGAGCGTTAGTACAATACGTGTTGCATAAGTTTTGTGTCAACGACGGTTGTGAATTTGTAAAAAAATGCTACACTTTGGTCATATATAAAAAAAAAATTTCCACTTAAATTTGCATTTCTAATTAACCGTCTAATATAGACTAATTTTATATTAGAATTATCATAATGTCATCATAAGGTAATATGTGAGACAAAAAATTGAAATGAACTGGATTTTATTTTTGTCGCCGTAAATTCGTAATCTGTCCCAGTGTGCGCCGTGTCAAAGTAGCTGGCGTGCCAGCTGTAGGCGAGCAAACTTGGACAGTTGATGAATCAAAGACCACAAACTAGAATAGTGTGTATTACTTTGAACAGTGTCTACGACATAATAAAACTAGGGAGTTCTTTTGCAAACACATTGTATTAGATTAATAAAAGAAATATTTAACAAACTTTAGTTTTGATCAACAAGATAAACTAGTGTAGTGTAGAGTAATGACGTAAGTAAAACTAAAATATATTTTGTACTATGTAATTAAAACGCTATTTAGTTGTATGTATCTTTTTGGATACATTTAATGTACTACATCATCAGTTTAATACTTCTATACTTCTATACTTATTAATTTTTATTAATACTTCTATACTTATAACCTTTTTGAAGGTAATTCTGGAAATTAGGAAATCTTCAAGTATCTAAATGTAATGGAGTTGAGGATTAGTGAAAGGTGAAGTTAACAAACCCCGCGTTTCTAGAGTTTTTTATCTTTTTGGAAAATGTTAAGTAAGTTTAGTTGCGAGTTTTCTGTGACGTGTGCTGCCGCAGTGTAAATGTCAGCGGGGCAAAATGTTTGCTTTATGCCAAAGTTATATTTGTTTACATTTACTAAGAGTTTATGTCTACAATCTACCAACATATCACTTTAATGCAGAAGATGTTTTAATATTAAATAACGTGCAAGGAATCCCAGGCAAACACTAAACAAGTTAGACGTATACAAATTTTCTCGTAGAAATTATGTGTTTTGAGTGGTATAAAGTTCATAAAGAGAGAAATTTATAGTGAAAAACAATGAGTTAACATTAGATTGGTGTTAGGTTAGGTTAGGTTAGGTACATTAGATTGGTGTTAGTGTAAAGAAAAATTGTGTAAAAACAAAGTGCCTTCAAGAAAATTATCGTTCGAAATGTCAAATTAATTGTCAAATTTTCCTTTTCTTTGTTGGACTTAAAAAACAATAATATAATAATATGTGGGATTTTAATTTTAATATTTTTTTAATATTTTAAATTTTTGTAATGAGGAAGGAGGAGCTGGACGAGTAACAACCTCGTTAAAAGACAGGGTTCAGCTTGCCCGGCTGATAGTACTCCTTGAGAGCCCCTGCCTAGGGTTGCAGGTGAAAACTGGTCAACAGCCTGGAAAACGGAAGACGAAGGAATTCCCAACGGTGGACAAGGCGGAAGTACCCTAAAATACAGTCGCGTATGTTCTCGTACCGGGTGGCGTTCTGGTCAGCGTCTGTTTTCCCATGTGAGGGGCGGCTGCTTCGATAGCTCTAAGACTTACAATATCAGTTCTAATCTCGCAAAGTATGACCTACTTTGCCCAGTCTAATGATTAGACAGTTGTTGCGTTATGGAAAGTCCATTTAGTATTGAAAATACTACAGGTGGTAGCTCGATAGAGAAATCCACCGTCACGACCAGTTTCGCAAGCGGACCGAAGAATTCTGGAGAGCCTGCACTACAACGCGAGAGGATGTCGGAGTCCCATGGAATAGGGAAATATGATGCGTTCTGGAACCGCCTCCCGCCTCCCACCTCCGACCTTGACCTCAACCCCCACCACAACTCCCACCACTAGACCCCGTCCTAACCCCCAGACCACGCCCTCAAACCACCACTTCCACCCCCAAACGCAAATCTGTTTAAAAGCTGATAAAAGTGGACGGAAAGTGGACAGAAAGTGGATGCAAAGTAGATGGAAATTGGATGGAAAGTGGATGGAGTGGATGGAAAGTGGATGGAAAATGGTTGGAGTGGATGAAAAGTTGATGGAAAGTGGATGGAAAGTATATGGAAAGTGGATGAAAAGGATATGAAACGTGGATGGAGTGGATGGAAAGTGGATGAAGTGGATGGAAATGGATGGAAAATGGACGAATGGAATGGGGCCTCTCGTACAACGGCTGTTCAATTTACTAATAAAGCTATCTACATCAATCCCTGAACCATCAATTCTATAGTTGACACAAGTTTGGATGATGTTCTGCTGGACCGGCTTCACTGTTGCTTGGAGTTTCTGTTGATTGCATATTTTACAGAAAATATTTGACTGTCTGCGGTTCCAACTTTATCTTCTTGGAGGTGTAGGTTGAATATTCAGCATTTAGACCTGTTCTTCCCACCATTATTGCTGATTTTATATTACATTTTCTCATATTTCGCAATCTAGCACTTTCGCTGTGAATTCTCTTGCTGGGGCGTGTTCCGTTGTCGGATACCAGTCGTCTTCCTCAAATTGGGGAAAAAGTTCTTCAACAGCTTTCTTCTTCTGTTCAAGTAGAAGCGGCTTCTGGGACACTTTAAGTCGCTTCATTACGATGCGGTATCCACTCCCCCATATATCATTTTCTACGGCATCGCATAGTCGGGTCTATTGCACACCTATTGCACACTTTGCCTTGAGAATGGAGTGTTTTAGCATCTTTTTCGCCTGTTTGTACTCTTCCCTGGTTTGCTCGTAATCATTTCATGACAGCCTTTTGTTCGCTCTAGTCATGCTTCTTCTTGCTTCAAGACAGCTTCTACGTATGGTTGCGATGTTCTCAGTCCACCAGTATGCCGCCTTCTGGTTCCTCCTGCCCGTCATTTTTGGAGTGGCTATCTCGCCAGCTTTTTTAATGTTTAGAACAAATGCTTCCGGTGAGTAGGTTTCTTTTCCTTTAATCGTCTTTCCACGTTGTTTGAGGATTTTTTTAACGCATAATGTATTTAGCGACCAACCATGTTTTATTCTTTCCGTATGTATCTCCTTTGAGATATCCTCAAGTTCATAGTATATGTACTTATGGTTGCTCATGCTCTCCTCTTGAAGTGCCATCCAGTTTGTGATTTTTGTTTTAGTTTGCTCCTTGGCTATGGTGATATCAATGATTGACGTGCTTGCTCCACGTTCGAAGGTCGCTTTATACCCTACATTTTGTAAGACAAAATCCTCCTGCGCCATCCATTCTGTCATTATGATTCCTCTGGTATCTGTGGTTCGTGAACCCCATTCATGTGATTTAGCGTTAAAATCGCCCGTAATAACTATACTAGTGTTACTTTGTTGTCCGTGGGAACCTGGTCACGGCGCAATGTACCTTCAGTGCATGCCCTCAATATTACCAGCTCGTTGAGGCAAAGCTGTGTAAACTCCTGTCTCAAGTCAGACTCGTCCATACACCATGCGTTTATGCGAGCAATTAGGTAGGGGGTGGGAATCATGATCCTGCCGTTTTCTTTGTTTCAGAGCCTGGTAAGGGTGGCGTCTAAAATGCCATATACAACGTCCGAGTCTGCCACTAAGGAGCTACTGTCCAGCTGCTCCTGTGGTGCACCACCATCCAGCACCAACCTAACCAATGCCCTTCGTCCACACTCCTTCGTCCATTTGTAATGATATGTTAATGTTTTTATATTTTCTATTGTTTTATATTGTAAAATAAAGAGTTTGATTAGCCAAATGCCACGTCATTTAATTACTGAGGCGCATAAATGGATTAACGAGATTCCCACTGTCCCTTTCTACGATGCAAAATATAGAAAGGGGGAGCAAGGTCACAAGGTCACAAGGAGTTAAATTGAAGTTTTTACTAACCAGGAAAGAACAAAGGGACTCCCTCGATATCCCTCAAATATCCCTCGATATGATGTCGGAAAATTAAAATTAATGCGACAAGGGAAAGTTACAGAGATAAACTGAAGTGCCTTGCGTCAGGAAACTGGGATGCAATCCGAGACAAGATCCTATGTGGCGTTGGAAGAACGATTCTTCAGACAAAGCGAATTAGACAAAATTGGTGGAATGCAGAATGTGACGACGCACTGAGATGCCGGAAAGAGGCATGGCAGAAATGGAGCTCAACGAAACGAGATAATGATCGAGAATGAGACGAGTTAATCTTCCGAAATCAGACGAAACATACAGCCCGCTCTTTCAGAAGGAGAAGGAGAGAATATGAACAAGATCAGCTAAAACACCGCAAGAAGATTTCCAAATAAACAATTGGAATAGGAAACACGGAACTTTTATCGCACGTTCAAATAGCTATTAAGGGGCTATCAGGCACCACGAATGTGCTTCAATAATGAAGAAGGAAGGTTAGGGATGACCGATAAGCAACACTGTGACATCCTTGCCAGATACTTCGACTCAATGCTTAACGGTGATGGTCCGCAAGAAAACTTGAAAATGGAACCACCAGAAGTCTCATCACCCACTTCATTTTCCAAACCCATGAAACCACCCACGAAAATTTCCGCTGAAAAGCTGCTGGTGCAGATGGTATCGTCGCTGAACTCCTACAACTGGGATCTGAGAGAGTCTTGAAACCTTTCACTTAGTTACTTGAGAATATATGGATAATTGAGAGGATCCCTGCTGACTGGCAAATGGCTTTGATCCATCCTCTTCATTAGAAGGGTGACAAGATGGACGTTAATATTTATAGAGGCATCTCTCGTGTTTCAGTTCCTTACAAGATTCTCTCGAAAGCATTAATGAGAAGAATAAAAGGGCTATTGGTTTCTGAATTGGGTGAATACCAGGCAGGCTTTCGGAAAGGGAGATCTTGCGAGAATCAAATATTCAACCTGCGGAATATCATAAAGTACAAGATGTTGGGACAGAACAAATATGTTGCCGTCATTGTGGACTTCCTGAAGGACTATGACTCCATTGACCGAAAAACCTTATTGGCAATTCTCGAGGAATTTTGAGTGGACAACAAGAGCAGGAATCTAATTCAACAGACGATTAGCAATACTTTCTCCAAAATAAAGTTCCGGGGGGGAGTTGTCAGAGCCTTTCGAAATCAAAACTGGCGTACGACAAGGCGACGGTCTATCACCAAAATTATTCAACTGCGTCTTAGAAAAAGTTATTCGAGAATGGACGAAGGCAATTTCGGATAAAGAGGCTTTCAGGTTAGGAAGAGGTGAAGAAAGTATAAGAACGGATTGTTTGGCATTCGCCAACGATGATAGACTCCAGACGAAGAACTCCAGATGATAGACTGGGCTTGAAATTTCTTTTGAGAAGACTGTGTTCATAACCAACATCAAGGACGCTCCTCTCCACTTGGAGTTGCGAGAAGCCAAGATAAAGCGAGTTAAATGTTTTAAGTACTTGGGAGAAAAATTACAGGAAGATAAGAATGCTATCAAAGAGCGTGCGAGAAGAATGGAAATGGCTTATCAACTTACAAAGGATACATATAACAAAAAGGGTCTATCGTTTGGGGCTAAATTCCTGACACCTAGATACTGTTGTCAAACCTGAATGTCTGTATGCAGCAGAAACACTAGACATGATTGAGAAGGGTGGTGTCGAAGACATCTGTAGGAGAGAAAGGAAAATGCTCCGAAAAATCCTAGGCCCAAATATCATGGATGGAGAAAGGAGACTAAAATCTAACAAAGAACTATACCTGAAGGCAGAAGGAATTGTAGCCCTAATGAGAAAAAGAGTATACACTTTTATGGGCACTTATTGAGGATGAACAGTACCAGACTGACGAAGATGATTTTTGAATTCTTCAGGAAGAGGAAGACGGACCGAAATGGTGTCGGGAAGTGAGATTGGACATGGATCGGATGGGGGAAAACACAAGACATGCTGGACAGAGTGAGATTTTGGCGACTAATTAAGGAAGCTCGTGCTTCTTATATTACATAGAGAAACTAATACGACTACACTATTAATGGTATCTATTCCAAGACTAATCTAATTATGTATTCCGGTATCCATTCCAAGACGAATCTAATTTATCTGAAATGCAACGGTAACTAGAACTGCACCAGTCTAGAACTAACGACGCACTAATAATTCCATGTTGTAGTCGTTATCGTAAGTTTTAAGTTCCTACCAGAGATTTCAGTCGAGAATTTTATTTAAAACGGCTTTCTCATTTTATTAAGTTTTTGATAGCGCAAGGAGTCTCGAACTAATAAATGAGTTAATCTGGGCATAAGATAACACCGATAAAGTTTGAAATAACTTCCACATTCTTGGTATGGGTTTAAAATAGCCTGAAGGTACTAGTGAGAAATCGATTTTAAATTTACTTTAAATAGTTTTATTTATATATAACATTATATCCAAAAAAGTAAAGATTGATAGAATATAATACAAACTCTCTCACATTGAGGATCAACCCGATGTGATAATAAAGACTGCATTAGTCAGGCAATTTGATTTGTGAGTTAATTAATATTATATCTGTTTTGGTATTCATGAGTTTTGTATTAATCTGTGCAAGTGTTTATTTGTGAAAATAACTCGTGTACGGGAATTTAGTTCCCATGGCCTAGTCCCACTCTATATAATCCGTAGGTTCTTAATTAGACCAGTGGGCTTTATCCATAAAGCTCGGATTGAAAAGCTCCCCCGCCAAGCTTTGTAAAATAATATATTACTGAAACCTACGTGAGGTGTATAGTTTGAGCTTTGAGCTTTCATCCGTTCGGTTGTTATTCGCTTTTACTTTATTGAATAAATAAATAAATCATCGAAATTGTATTAAGAATTTATTATCGAGAGGATTTGACTGCAGATTTTGTCTTTGAATTTAATTAAGGTATAAGAAACGTTATTATGAAATTATTCATGAATTTGGAAATGGAAATTAGCATAGTATTTGTTTAGGTTTAAAGTTTCAAGCGCCGATTTTCCATATCTACAATTTACTTAAACTTCCGAATATATAAACAGAAAGTTAAGAAAAATATTGACTATACGAGAAATGTACAGTTCAATGTAAGTTTTTTTTGTAAATTTTGCTTCTACAATTCTAATAAATTAAAAACCTATTTATGTCTTTTGGATTTTTTGTAGAAGGTTTAGGTGTTACAATAAAATTTGTACAAAAACGCATACAAATCCTAATAAATTTAAAATCTATTTATGTTTTTTGTATTTTTGGTAGAAGGTTTAGGTGTTAAAATAAAATTTGTTTCCGGAATTTTCGTCTTTGTAAATAATAAGTTATGAAATATTTTAGGGAGTAAAACAGGGTGGAAATGTTTAAGCGCTGAATAAGTCTACATAATTTTCCAATAGTCAAGAACAAAGATCGGAGTTTTCTGCCAGATATACGCGACTGCAAAAACACAAATTTACGAGTTTCCAATGTTTTCAGCATAATTTTATTTCCCACAGAACCCCATTTTTCAAATATTTATTTTACAACACATTTTAATATTTATATAGCTCTTGTTTAGTTTAAATCCAAAAGTAATTTGCAAACAAACAGTATTTTTGGCACAAAGTTTCACAAGTTAAAATACATATCTATGTATTTTATGTAATTTACGTTTATTGCTGTGGGGTAAATATGAGCCCCAGACTGTATGATGATAATTAACTAGATAGAGGCAAACACATAAAAATTGAATAGTCACTGGGGTGGATAAGTAGCAAAGGGATGATTCTACCCCTATCTAAAATCAAATAAACTCGGATTTAGTTTCTGTTGGAATTACACCCAAATAAATAACTTTTTAATAAATAGAAGAAGCTTTATATAAAAATCAACGATTTATTTCCATAACTACACTAGCGGAAAACAAGTTAATTACTTAACTTTAAACTTAAAGAATAATCTTCTCAACTAATCAGTATTCACTGACCTGTTTGGTACATCTAGTTTGTTTCATATTTTTAGTTTAGTCTTTATAATAACAACACAAAGGAAAGAATGAAAAATGCATCGAAATAGTTACATGCATCTCATTAAAGACAACTGGGCATTAAACTTGCAGCATTTTTCTTTTTTTCCTAAGTATCTAAACAGCTTTAAGTATGCCGCGAAATTTTAAGATACAGGCTAATTGATCTCGAAGTTGAAGATTTCTCACTCATTATCTCAAAATTAGTCGGATAACAAAAACTTTTATTAGAAAGCTTAACCTTACAAAAAACTTCCATCGACCCAATCGTGGCGTCAGTTCACATAAAGGACAATGGGCAGATTTATATGGAAATTGTCCCAACCCTTGTAGCAATGTATGACATGTGGCCAAATGTTGTACTTCTTCCCCTAATTACACATATATATATATATATATATATATATATATATATATATATATATATATATATATACTTTTTTACTCTAAGTAATGTCCATGCATAGAAAAAATATTTTTCAAAACAAGTAAAAAATATCCAATAAGAGCAAATAATCTCCTTTTAGTACGAAACTTGGCCTACATCTGTATTGCTATGCTAGTGCTTTATCAGTATTATGATGAGGTAACGGTAAAGGAATAAGTATATGAAATGAGAAAACCATTTTTATAAACCATTATTTTTTTAAATGATAACACACTTTCACAGTAATTGAATAAAATAAAAAATGGATCATATTATTTATTCATTAGATCAATTCCAATTACATCATCCAAAAATCTTGCCGGGCATCGAAAATCATTAGTCTGTTGCCTCTCAAATTCCAGGAAAATAATGCTTATTTCTATGCTAACTTTAATCAATCAATCAAATCATTTATTTCATTATTACAGGTAACAATACACTTCAAAGAAAATTCATAGAAAAAGTAGAACAAATATAACAAATACATGTGTTCATAATCAATAAAAATGTGAATTCAAAATAACACTATGAATTGTTCCCCGAGGACAAAAATTCATCGAAATTGTAAGGTTCCATATCGTTTATATATGTGAACAGGTCTTTCTTTAACTTCTTGATATTGTAAATATGTTTAATCTTACTTGGTAGTATGTTATAGATTCTCAAGATGCTGTATGGAGGGCTCCTTTCATTCATTGATAGATTCTTCTTCTTCCTTTGGCTCTGCAACCCTTTATGGGTTTTGGCCTCCTCTACTATTTTATGCCATTCTCCACGATCTTCTGCTGCTCTTTTCCAATTCCTTACTCCTAGTGCTTTTATGTCTTCTTCCACGCTTTCCTTCCATCTTTTACGTGGTCTTCCTCTTGGTCGGCTATTGGTGGGTTTCCATTCCATGATAAGCTTGGTGTTTCGATCTTTTTCCATTCTTTGCACATGGCCTATCCACCTTAGTCTCTGTGCCTTTACATGTTTTACTATGTTGTTGTTTCCAATTAGAGACTCTAGTTCGTGATTCATTCTTATCCTGTATGTTCCGTCCTGTTCCCTTATCGGACCATATCCTTTTCTTAATATTTTTCTTTCAAATGTCTTTAGTTCTTCCTCACTTTTCTTAAGGAGGGTCCATGTTTCACAGCCATAAGTAACTACCGGTCGTATTAGGCACTCTATATATAGTTATCTTGGATTTGTGACTTAGTAGTTTGCTGGTAAGTAGTTTTCTGTTCGCATAGTAGGTTCTATTTCCTTTTAATATTCGTATCTTTATTTCTTCTTTGTATCTTTATTTCATTGATAGATTATGTCTTGGAAATTGATAGAGCTCGGTATTATATCTTGTATTCTGTGCCTTAGGTTTTATAAAAGCATCAAACAAATGTTTATGTTTAAATAGGAAAATTGTGCTTTCATATATGTATATACCCGTATATTAGCTCTCTTAAAGTGCCCCCTGCATGACGCACGAAAGTGTAAATTAAGTAAAATGCGTAAAACTTGTTTCTGTACTCTGAATACTTTCTTTGTATGGATTCCAATTCCCCAGAACATGACACTAAATCTAATGTGCGAGTGAAATTTCGCAAAGTACACTATTCTCAAGACATTTAGAACAACATATCTACTGAGGACTCTTATTGCAAACGCTGCTCTATTGAGCTTTATTAAGATATGATTAATATGACAGGACCAGTCAAATGTTTCGTCGGTGTGAATACCTAGAAGCCTGGCTGACTGTTGCACTTTAATTATTTCATCTCTAATTATGGTATCCCGTGGGTAGGTAGCTAAACATCTTTTTGTTTTGAAAATAATTACCTTTGTTTTCTGGTTATTTAAGATCAGTCTATTCTCGTTGAACCATGATAATGATGTAAACATCACCAGGTTCGCATTGTGGGTGATATCCTCTACATTTTTGTTTATTATTAGCACAGACGTATCATCAGCATAACTAACCAATGAGTGTCGAGGAATGATTGGTAATTTTGCCAAATCATTGATGTAAATTCTGAAAAGTAAAGGCCCAATAGTACTTCCTTACGGAATACCTCTATTAATCAACCGTGGAGTAGATTTCACTATAACGTATGGTGTTTCAAGTTTTGTAATAAGGATTCTATTGAATAAGAAGTTGTAGAGTTTATCTTTTAATATTACATGGTCTACTAAGTCATAAGCCTTAGAAAGATCCACTAGCATTGCATATGGTATATTTTTTGCTTCCAGATTGTCCGTTATAGCTGATATAATTTCGTAGCATGCTGTGTCTATGCTTTTATGCCTTGACTAAAACCATGACTAAACCTTGACTAAACCATGCTTGACTAAACCATGCTGTTGATGGCAGATTAAGTTCTTTTATGAATAAGCACGACATAGCTTATTCATAAAAGAACTTAATCTGACGCATAACAATTTTTCAAAATTCTTTGAAAACGATGACAATATACTTATAGGCCTGTAGTTAATAATATTCGTATTATCACCGGTTTTGTAGATTGGGGTGATTAACGCCACTTTTAATGAATCCGGGAATACAAATCCAAATAAAATTTAAAAGAGTTATTAATTATATAGAGCAACGGATTAAGTATTCTAGACAGCGCATTTTGTATAACAATACAAGGAATATCGTCGCTCCCCGCACTTTTTTTATTCTTCAAACTAATTATCGTATTGTATAGCTCCTCCTCAGTCACCGGTTTAAGAAAAATCGTATGATTGTTAATTAATATCTTGTTCACATATTTTATCCTAGGTTGTACACTAGATAGGCTTTCAGCTTTATCAACAAAGAAATTGTTGATACGTGTAGCAATGGAATGTAGTTCCTCAGAATTGTCGCAGAATGAAGTATTTTTCTTTTTTTTTTGCCTGTGATTTGTCGAACATGTTGTCTTCTGAATATTCGTTGGATTTTTAAGTTTCCTCTTAAAATTGTTTCTTTTTTCTTTTCTAAGTAGGTTATTGTAAACACTGTGTAGTCTATTGTAAGGTCGCTTATAATTACAGTTATAGTATGATATAGTTTGTAATAATTCAAGATGCTTCTTGATGCTGATTAATTTGGGATTTGAGGAAATCTGAGGCATTTTCCATTTCATATTGATTGTAAATAATGGGAATGCCTTATTAAACTGGGTAAAAAATATATTCGGAAAAACATATTATTGATAATTAATATCACAGCAATCACATAGAAGAAGATCGTCCCAGGACAAGTTCTCCATAAGCTCCCTAAGGTATCTGCTGTTATCATCACTGAAGGATCTAATTTGTTTATAATTCACACTGATATCCCTTTCCACAGTTAAACTAAAAATTTGGGCATAGTGATCTGATATAATATAATTCATTGTTTTAAAATTGCATTCACATTTGATATTAACAATAATATTATCAATACATGTCACGGTTTCTGGATGACTTACTGCGTTGGCTAAAGGGATTGCGTTGAATGATTGAAGTAAAGAAACAAATTGTTGGCTAAAGTTTGCTCTTGTTAAGATGTTTATATTGGACCCACCTCCAATTATAAATTGTTTTCCTTCACGAGCAAGGATCAGTAGTAATTCATGAAGTTTATCCATGAAACTATTGGAACTTGTTAACGGGGCTCTGTATATTCTATTAATTAATTATTAAAACATCTCCATTAAAAACGGTTTCAATTGAGGCAAATTCAAAAAATTTCTGAACGGCAATGCGGTTAATATCACTCCTAGATTTAATGGACATGTTTTCCTTACTGTAGATAGCAACACCTACATGTGCAAGGTGCACATGTAGGTGTTGCCTGTCTGCAAAAATGCTCCCGTAAGTTAAAATTTTTCAATTTAGCGACTGCAAGTTGGGTTTGCCAATGTTCAGTTAAAATTAGGAATTTACTGTTTTTCTTTTTTTCTAACATGAAATCCAATTTGTCCATTTTGTTTCCAATAGACTGGTTCAATAGTTGGATAATTTGTGTGGTATTTTTCACTGATGCCTTATTCACTTCTTTAGTGTCGCTATTTCTATTTGCAGTAGTTGTCTCGGTATTTTCGTTAAATTTATTTTTTACTCTGTAGATTTTGTTTTTTCCAGCCTTAGGAAAAAACGATTAACGCGGGTGTATTTCGGCCAGGTTTCCGGTAATTGTAACACTCCTAAAAAATCAAACGGTGCTGATAATTTAAAAGATGAGTATTCTTCAGGTCGCTTTGACTCGAGCTTCTTGCACTTTACTTGCGTTATGTTTTTCCCCTGTAGGTAATTAGCCATATCAGATTCTGTTACAGAAGGTTTTAAATTAGAGATATGTAAATGAGCTAATCCATCAGCTGCCTTTATATCCGTGGTTTCGGCATTCCCATATATAATCTTAGACTTCCTCCTGTTTTTATTTTTTTGTACTTTCCATTCTTCATTCATTGAATTTTTATCTAAATTTTTATTTTTGTTCTTGGCTACTTCCATATCTCCCGTGATCTGCTCGCTATCGTTGTTTTCAGATATCTGTTGTAGTCCGTGAGTTTTATCACACTGCTTTTTACGGGACCTTGTACCGGGCTCGAAAACCGACGTATCCTTTGTTGCTACGCACGGTGGATTTTTAGTGGATTCATTATTTATTGTAGAAGGAACCATCTTTAACAATTCTTCATTTTGGATTGTTAATTCTTGATTTTTTTTAGTAAGTTGTATAATTTTCTCTTCAAAAATCACACTGAGAGAATCCGCTTGTTTTTTTTTACAATCCCCTTAAATAATATATCAAGGAACGTTAATCGCCTTTAAGTTTTTTCTGACGCGGAATTCAGTTTTGTGGTCACAGAATAATTCGTTCCTTTAAATGATATCTACCTAATGATATATTACTCAAAGTGTTACAGAACTTGGCACATTTTTCCAGTACAGTCCTTACGTATCGTATTATTATAGACAACTGTTCTTCTTTATAGCACCTTGCTTTTTCGACACTGGAGGAAAAAAAACAAATGCTTTCACTTCTTTTACAATTGCCTCTCTAGCTAGGCATGCCATTATTTCAACAATTTCATTCTGAATATCTGGACTGCAATAATTAAAATGTTTTTCAAAGTCTGCGTAAAAGTTTTTGTCATATTTGAGCTATTTCCAAAAACTTAGCCCCATTTTTAGATGATATGTCCTCTTGATGGCCTCTTAAAAGTAAACCTTGATGGACAAGGATCTGTATTGTATCTATTAGCTTCAATAATTATTCTCCATTTTGTTAAACATTTTGCTCCTGTTGCTTTAAAACTTGTTGATGGGCATCTCCAGTTTGTAGAGATTGTTTGTAGGATACATATTTTTGTGCACTTTCAATATGAAGACTGTGTGTTTTTTTAAACCCTTGTTGAAGACCTTTTGGACATAATTTAGGGGAAAGGCGTGTACCTTAGGACATAATTTTCTTTTTGATTTTTGGCTTTTAAGTGAAATTCAAATGCAATTAATCCCCGTGAAAGAATGTAGTTTTGTCAAGTAAATGGTCAGCACACATTTTCGAATAGATCAATAAAGAAATCAAAAGTCGTACTTACTCAAAAGTCGCAGATAAGGGTTCTATATCTATCGTTTTTCGTTCGTGTAACAATATGTTCCAAGGTATAAACAGGTCTTGTACCTTGGGAGGTACAGGTCTTGTAGCTTGGGCCAGGTGTTGTACCTTGGGATAGGGGTTGTACCTTGGGACAGGGTGCGGGATAGCGATAGAATTATATCGTATAAATGAATATGCGCATAGGATTCATCTTAATTATAAAACGGTAACGTCATTTGCCTTTGGTTTAGCTGAGATTAAGTCTTCGAGGCTGCATTGGGTGGGGCAAATAGGACAGTTGTACATATGTGGGGTTGTCTGTGGGACGCCGCAGTCGTATAGAACAGAAGTAACTGGGTTCTAAATTTCCTTTGGTTTAGCTGAGATTAAGTCTTCGAGGCTGCATTGGGTGGGGCACATAGGACAGTTGTACATATGTGGGGTAGTCTGTGGGACGCCGCAGTCGCATAGAACAGAAATAACTGGGTTCTAACTACCCCACATATGTACAACTGTCCTATGTGCCCCACCCAATGCAGCCTCACCCAATGCACCAGTTACTTCTGTTCTATGCGACTGCGGCGTCCCACAGACTACCCCACATATGTACAACTGTCCTATGTGCTATGTGTTAGAACCCAGTTACTTCTGTTCTATGCGACTGCGGCGTCCCACAGACTACCCCACATATGTACAACTGTCCTATGTGCCCCACCCAATGCAGCCTCGAAGACTTAATCTCAGCTAAACCAAAGGCAATTTCTTGAGGGTGGCTCTGGATCTTGCAATTCGAAGTCTATTCAGTGATTTCCAGACCTACCAGCTCTCCTCGCATCCAGCAGCCAGGTTTTCCGATGGTGCTATCCAATGTTGGTCCGTGTCTTCCACAAATATACACCCAAGATTATATACCCTAGATTTGGTGGTATTTTCTTGAAAGTATATGGTGGATGCTAGGAAGCTTTTCCTTGACTTCAGCCTCTGATGTACAAGATGTAGGCTATAGAGGGGGCGTTGTTCCGAATTTAAAGATTTAAGTCTTTCCTTATAGGCTGCTGCTTCCCTTCAGACTGCAGGTGAAGCAGGTGGAGTACAGGTCTTGTAGCTTGGGACAAGGATTATAGCTTGGGACAGGGCTTGGGACAGCGATAGATTTATATCGTATAAATCAATATGCGCATTGGATTCATCTTAATTATAGAACGGGAACGTCAATTTCCTTTGGTTTAGCTGAGATTAAGTCTTCGAGGCTGCATTGGGTGGGGCACATAGGACAGTTGTACATTTGTGGGGTCGTCTGTGGGTCGCCACCGTCGCGCAAGATATAAGTAACCGGGTATCTACATTTGTTGAGAGTAGCTCTAGATCTTGCAGTTCCAGATCGAAGTCTGTTTAGTGATTTCCAGACCTCTCAGCAACCAGTTTTTCCGATGCGGCCATCCATTGTTGGTCTGTTGTGCCTTTCCACATATCTATCCCAAATTTGGTGGTATATTCTTAAAAATCTATGGTGGATGTTAGGAAGCTTTGCCTTGAATTTAGTCTCTGATCTACAGGATGCAGGTCATAGAGGGGGTGTAGTTCGGAAGTTGAAGATTTAAATCTTTCTTCATAGGCTGCTGCTTCCCTTCGGACTGCAGGTGGAGCGATACCAGCCATGCGGTAGACTCTATCCAAGGGGTGGATTTCAGGCATCCGTAATCTGTCCGCAAGACTCATTCAGAGCCACATCCAATTGTTTGGCCTGTGCTGCTTTGTACCACACTAAGCAGCCGTATTCGCCAGCAGAGTAGCAGAGAGCTAAAGCTGTTATTTTGGCAACACTGGTTTGGCACCCGACGAACTGCTTGTTATTTTCCGCAGAATGTTGTTTCTCCAGCTCACTTTCAGTTTAGTATTCCCGCAGTACTGTTTGTAGGTAAGGGCCCTGTCCAGCGCAACTCCGAGGTATTTTAGGTTTGGGCAATGTTCCAGCAGCACTCCGCTCCTTGTTACCTGTAGCTTTCTGGAAGCCTATTTGTTGCGAAGGTGCAAAGCGCATACTTGGGTCTTTGTTGGGTTTGGTCCTAAGCTGGTTTTTATTGTAATAATGGTTCAGCTCTTCCAGTGCCTCAGTTTAGATCCTGTTCGACATCTCCAAAACTGTCACCCTACGCAGCAATTGCTCTATCGTCCGTAGATATAGCTGTAAGTACCAATCGGGAGCAGTTGATCGTTGGTATATATATATATATATATATATATATATATACATATATATATATATATATACATATATATATATATATATATATATATATATATATATTATATATATATATATATATATATATATATATATATATATATATATTATATATATAGGTTTTCGCCCCCTACACCCCGCTTGCGAGGCGGTGCTTTCGGATATGGATGTGGACATGGACCAAGTTCCCCAGAAGTCTTCGCTGTGATAAGTGCACTGCTTGTTGATGGTGTTTCTACGTTAGGCTCTTGAATTACGCTTTCATCATGAGGTTCGTACGGTCTGTTTATCACTTCAGATGGAAAGAATTTATGGTCTTCAAATAGAAGCTTTTGAACGGTCCGAAGGCTGATCTATCAAGCGACTGCAGCTTGTGAGGGGAACAGGTTCAAAGCTTCGAAGCTAGTTTACATAAAAAAGGCGAAAAGGCAATAGGGGAAAGTTCTTACTACCGCCCAATATGTGTACTTGACGCAGTTGGGAAACTGCTAGAACAACTACTCCTAGGTCGTCTTAAAAAAGAACTTAAGAACGGCATGAACCTCTCGGATTGTCAATTCGGCTTGCGTGGGGGCAGATCAACCATAGATGCCATGTAATCAACCACGTAATGGACATCGCAAAAAAGGCCAAAGCACGTACAAAGCAAAAGAACTAGGAAAATATGTGCACTAGTAAAGATAGATATCCGTAACGCGTTCAACTCGGCCGGCGGCAGTACATCTTGGATGCGCTTACAAGAAGAAAAATGTCTCCCTACCTTCTACAAATGGTTCGCTACTACTTTGAGGACCGCAGTTTCCTCCAAGCCGAGCACGAAACGTTACTCTACAAGGTCACTAGCTCTATCCCACAGGGCTCCGTAATAGAACCAACTCTGTGGAACATACTTTACCAAAGATTATTTCGGCTGAAACTACCTGAAGAGACTAAGCTATTAGGCTTCGCCGACGACCTTGCACTAATCATAGTCCGGATAAACAAAAAAGGGAATTTGCATAATTGAGGGCATTTCGACATTAACCGGGTTAATGACGACGTTCCAATTTCAATGTTTTAATTTGAATTTCAGAATGAACGAGAAGTAAATTCGCATTTCTTACAACATTTTACAACTAATAGAATTGCTGCAATCTAGACAAAACAAGAATGGAGAGTGGTGGTTAGATCATTTTAGGCAAACGAGAGTAGGAACAGGCAATACTAACAGTTTAGTTCCTTTTTTTTATTAGATCTATTACATGCATGCAACTGGTGCATAAGCTTTTTCTTGAATTGGTCAATTATTGTATCGATATAATATTGATTTTTGCATCAACATGCAAAATAATAGAGTTTACAAAGAGATAATATGTTATTAAGTTAAGTATTTTCTTTGTTTAAAAAGCTCAGAAACACCACCACCAGCTCACAGAAAACACTTTATTGCGTACTTTATGTACCTTGTTTAATTATCGCGAGGAGAATGTAATGCACTGGAATAATATTTATCGATTCGGAGAAGATTCAGATTCAGAGATTCAGAAGGGCCAGTCAGGTGATCGAACAAATTATCTGCTGGATGGAATCCAAATCACTTTATATAGCAATTCTGCTACAGGATACAGAAACTGGCTCACATATCATTCAAAGTGATGGATACTGAAATTAAACCTAAACCCCACATCAAATACCCAGGGATTATCTATAAGAGTCTCTCCTTCAGGGAACACTTTAAAATGGCGACAGAGCGTGCAATAAAAACCACATTTGCACTCGAAGAACTTGTGCCCAATGTCGCACGTCCGAGGAGCAGCAAACGTAGGCTGCACAGCACAGTTGCCCAGTCTGCAATGCTATACGGTGCTCCAATCTGGGCAGAGGCCTAAACAGAAACAAAATCGTGAAACTAACAGCCTACCAGAGAAAGCTACCCCTACGCGTATGCAGCGCTTATCGAGCTGTATCAAGAGATGTTGCCTTCGTAATCGCAGGCATTTCGCCAATTGAACTACAGATCAAGCAGAGAAAACACCTATATGATGCTGCCAAAGACAAATCAATAAGAAATAATGCAAACAAAGAGCTCATAAGGGAATGGCAGGAAGCTTGGAATACGACTATGAAAGGCGAGTGGACAAGGATACTAATCCCCAATATAGAGACTTGGTACCGACGACAACAGAAGTAAATTATCATTTAACCCAACTACTAACGGGTAATGGGTGTTTCAAGGAATTCCTACACAACATCGGAAGGCAACCGGATATAGACTGCGTAACCAGATAGCGTAACCTATACAGCCTCTGATTGTCCAAAATGGAACAAAGAAGGCGGTGAAGCAGCAATACCGAACCTTAACCCAAGAAACACAATCCAACAGATGCTACAATCCCAAGAAGGTTGGGACATCATCAAGAGAATGGTCAACAAAATCACATCAGAAAAAGAAGCTGATGAACGGCATTGGAAAAAGAGGGACACAACCGAAATCGTACCCCCAAATCCCACCTAGAACTGAATAAAACAACAAGCACATGCATTTTTAAAATGTTATGAGTTCCGACACCATAAATGTATTGCTACAAGTGGTCCCAGGATGCCCAGGTTTTTCTGTAAATAAATAAATAAGAAAAAGCTTGTGAGGGGAAAAGTCAAGAATATTATTCAATTTTCCCTTGCTAGATTTATACCAGCTATTGAAAGGTGGATCTCATGATTATCTATTATACGCAACACTTGCTTGTCCACAGAAGACTTCACGATGGAAATAAAATGCTGAAGATATGCACGAACAACTTCGCATTAGACCATCCACTTGAAATCGCCATGCCAGTGGTTCCAGGTGGCGCATTATTGATCATTTAGTTATTGAAGTGAAAGCGCAGAAAAATGAAGCCTGTTTGGATGGATGTTCCTGAAGCATTAAAGCAGGATACTATGGTACGTTTAGTCCTATTTCACCAAAAGTGGCCGTTCCTATTTCCTATAGCATTCGCCACTTGTGAACAGTGTAACAATCGGCTCATGAAAATTCCACACATTCTTTCATCAGAAGTGGCCGCTCCTATTTGCTTCGCTTTAATGTCGCTAAGCACACGAATGGGCTTGTGAACAGTGGAACAACCGGTCTCATCAAGATTCCACATATTCTGAGGTGTGAGTTTAAATCTTGAATGGATCCCTCAGTTTATCGAAAAAAACTCTCACGTTTGCCTTATCGAAACTGGTCATTCTTCCTAAGCTGGTGGCTTCAGGTTTGCTGATAGATATTTTACTTTCGTGGGATTGTCTGAAGTGTCGACCAGCAGCTTCATTAATATTCCACGAGTCGGGCATCTTTGCTGGTACCTTTCGCATACTGAAAACCTAACTTTTTTCATTTCTTCGATGGTAACACCATAATTCTATTGTGTTGCTTTTATAATAAATGAAAGCAATTCCTCCTCCTGCTTAGTAGGGAATACTTTATGTGTCGCATTGTTTGCACTATACTTGGATTTAGCTTCTCCAGATAATTTACGTTTTTCGATATGTTGAGCGAGATTATTTCTCTGAACTCCGTGGGCGATGGTAACTTATTGCAACGTTCCTTTGTTTAGAAGAAGCTCGATAGCAGCGGCTGCCATCGCTTCTGCATCTGGTTTTAATTGTTTCTTTCCTGCAGCACTCTGCCCTACCTTCAATAATGTCATTTCCAGCGTGACGGATTCATGGTAAATATTTGGTTCCACCTTGGGACACGTCAAAAACACGTAACGATCAAAATGCTTCGGGTTAGGTAAAGAATACGGGATTGTTTAGAACCTTAGTATTGCCGACTTTTTACCTGGTGTAATTGTTGTTAATCGTCTTTCGCAATTTTTAACTAAGATCCGAAAGTAAAAATGAAGCTTCTACGTTGAGTACGTTGGTTCAATAAATATTCGTGTTTTTGTTAAAAATAATTGTTGACATTTTTAGGATGACAGATAGTAGATGCAAACGCAACTAACTCGACGTTGCCACGTTTATTTTTGTTTATATGTCCGTTTATATGAAAAACTAATATAATTTTGGCAACATATATACAATCTTTAGCGTCGAATTGAAGTTGCATTGATATTGCAACGAACAACCACGCCACAAACAGCTACAATGTCTCCAGTTAATTATTAAAGTGTACAAGATATCCACCAGATTCTTTTTTTACCTTTTGTAATAAAAAAAATTGTATCTTTCAGTTTAAAAATTCAACAAAATAACTGACGTGTATGAGTGGTCACATAACTGAGAATGTAGATACAATAGACCTTTTTACGGATAGTTAAGCGCTTTGCGTATCCGCCAAATTTGTGAAGGTTTCGGGCTCATATATAGTTATGCATCAAAAAGTTTAGGCAATTTTGACGTATAACATGGCGGAACTTAACGCATGCTCATAAAAAAAATTTAACTATGAAAAGGTCTATTCTAAAGGTCTATCTAAAGGTCAGCGTTGTCAAAATTAATTTTGCAACATATAAATTATTTCAATTTTTCTGCGTCACATATTTGTGTAAAGTATATATAAAATTGGCTTCCAGTAATTATTTGTCAATTATGAATATTCGGAATAAATATTTTAAGAGATCCCGACTAAACAATTCAAAAATTGCTTGAATGTAAATTGATACCAGCCGAGTTGGTTAAACCAACGGTGCTTGCTACATTGTCCTGTATTAGATTAAGAGTTCGCGCTGCCGCGCGTATGTAGTCTCGATTTACTTAATTTACCGGGATTAAACCAACGGTCCTTGCAACATTGTCCTATATTGGCGTGATTATCTACCGCGTGAACTCTCGATCCAATAAAGGACAATGTGGCAAGGACAGTGACAAGGATGTGGCCGTTGCTTTAACTCTGGTTAGATTAGGTTGCCCGCCGCGAAGCGGGCAGATAAAACAAGACAACATACGCGCGGCAGCGCGAACTCACGATCCAATATAGGACAAAGTGGCAAGCACTGTTGGTTTAACCCCGGTTAGATTAGGTTGCCCGTCGCGAAGCGGGCAGATAAATCAAGAATCAGGGCGGCAGCGCGAACTCTCGATTCAATACAGCACAGTGTAGCAAGGACCGTTGAATCAATCAAAAATAATAAACATGGCAACGTCTAGTTAGTTGCGTTCGCATCTACTGTCATTAATTATGAATTGTCAACAAATCAAAAATGCCAACAATTATTTTCAACACAAACACGAATATTTATTGAACGAACGTCGACAACGTTGAAGCTTATTTCTTGCTCTCGGATCTTAGCTAGAGAGTGTCAAAGATGATTAACAACAGTTATACCAGGTAAAATGTCCGCAACACTAAGTTTCAAAACCATCCCGTATTCTTTACCTGAATACTTCATATTGTGTACATCAATCATAGTAATAAAGCGGTGTTAAAATATATGTGTAATAGCACTTACTGCAGTGTTCTGCACTTCTTCAGAACGATATCAAATATTACTTCATGGCTTTGAAAACACACTACAACCATTTGTCATCATAAATGAATTCTGACAGGCAACCGGAAAAAAAAATTGTAATAGCGATTGTCCCAAGGTACACGCCTTTCCCCTAATGAATACATTGTGTTAAAACTGTGCGAACTTGGAAGTAACAATTTATTTCGTCAAAAAAATAAACCCACATGAAAGCGATCGTTTTAAAAATAGAATTGAAATGTGCAATCGAGGTTTAGTATCAATCTAATTTTATGTCGCCTCTCGGTCTCTTTTGTAATTGGAACACGATCCATCTATTCCCGCAACGCTTTTCAAATGCAGAACCAAGAATAAAAATGTAACAAATGGAGGCGCACATAGTCACATTGCATACATTTGCATTCATTGTTCACTCGTTGAACTGAAATCCTATATATTCCACCTACAATGTAAATGAATCTCATTTTATTCAACGCAAATATCTCATACAAAAATATTTCAGATCCTTATAACATATGCAAGAAATTTATTTTACTGTTAACAAAAAATGTAAGATGTAATTTACCGATGATCTTGTAAGGAATAAATCTGCAGATTTAGCAGATTAATTAAGAGAGTGCCTTTAAATGTAATATAATTAGTATCTTATTCTAATTCTCAGTGTGTAGTGAGTTTCTCCAAGTTTATTCATTTAGATTTGTATTTCCTTTATTAAATATTACACCGGAATCCGGATTGAATACATTATAACTCTTAAATCATTCCGGTTTAAATTCTAAGTTTATTAAAGGAGCCTTTAGGGTTCCATCGTTACAAAGCACAAGCATATATATATAAATATATATATATATATATATATATATATATATATATATATATATATATATATATATATATATATAAACCGCGGTATATTTACTTTACATCAAAAAGCTTTGCTATGTGTAAATGGAATACTTTAGCAGTCAACCATAATATTTAACCAACAAACTTTGGATAAAAAAATATTAAAATTGTTATTTTGTCGATTTGCGCGGTTCACACTATTACATTTAGGGGATTGGGCGGTCCGATATTTCCGCTTCAGTAATTATTAATCCATCATTTACACTCGGATAAATTTGGTCAATGCCGCAACACCAGTAAATAAAGCTTCTAAAAATGGTGTATATAAAATATATTTCTATGTGTGTATTGAAAATACTGAGCTTTGAAGATTTATTGACCCAACAACATGCAGTCAAAGAGCGCTAGAGTGATTCATGCATTGAGATCAGGATATAGTCCGGATATCCCAAAGTTTTCTTTTCATAAAAGGCTCTTAGTAGGAAAAAATGGTATTGGGTAGTTTGCGAAAATATTTACATTAAACCAACAACGGTATAAACATGAGAAGAATACTAATTCAACAAGACCAACCGTGCGTAAGAAGATACCGTAGATAGCAGTTACATGAATATTGAATAACTAAAGACATACAAAACAGGAACAAATAAATGGTCACCAGCTAATAAACAAATCTGCAGACAATCAAGTTATATTTTGAATCAAGAAATATTTTGTTAATCAACCATTTACATATGGTAATTATAATGCTTTCACACTAAAGCTTCTAAAGTGATTTTATAAACAGAATTCGTAATGAAATTACACCAAAGTTTCCACGAGTGCATGAAGATATTGTGGCTATATTTCTGATTCTTCCAAAGGGTCTTCAGTGCGTGAAAATTTTCTAGGGGACGTGCAGTTGCGTAAGGTACCAAAATACCAAACAAACAGATCTAAAACAACCGATATGTAGTAAAGATATATTTAGATGCCCGATCACTAAAAGCAAATTGTCTCTACTCAAGCACTACTATATAATAGCCGATAATGGCGGATTGTGATTTTGTTAGGCCTCCGGCACGACCTGACCTGGAGGATAAGGAGGACGACGATAATCACCCTACTACTAATATGATGGTTCTCATTCTTATTTAAAAAAAAACAGTACTTACGTATTAACGCCACCGCAGCTAGGGTTAGATTAGGTTATATTGGAGCAGATAAATCCAGACAACATATCGCGCGGTAGCGCGACCTCTCGATCCGAAATAGGAAAAAATATTACACTTTCTAGGTATATAACAGACCCTTCACAAAATATATTAAAATTATTTTTTACAACGCCTATGTCTTTCCACTACAATGCGCTTGCAAGTTCTGCTGCTGTGGCGTTAATACGTCAGTACCAAAAAAACACATTTTGAGATTAAAAAAACAGTTAAATTCTGCAACGTTCACCGCTTTGCAGATGGGCATTGTCAAAAAGATTATCAAAATAACGTCCACATTAGGAAATGTTGACTGGATATATCGACACAATCGCTTACGTTTTCTTCCTCCCTTAGGATACTTGATGAAATGGAGAACTTCATCTTTAAAATATTTAATATCGATATTATCGCCGTATTCCAACGACAATCTAATCACACATTCAATAATTCCTTCCCTGCTCATTTATTGTGTTTACAATTTACTCATTGGTTTCTCTGTTCCGCTTATACGAACATGAATTAATGATTTATTTATATTTTTTTAATTAAATATTGAAGCCAAAACGGCGGCTGTTCAAGTCGACCACATAGTGTATATTTTTCTTTTCAGTATTATTATCCGGTAAATCATCCTTCCGGATATGCCATCGAGTCAACGAAGAAAAATACACATTAGTAGGGAAAGATAGTATGTTCTAGACCCGCCTCCCCGCAAGGATTCACATGGGGCTGCTCCTTCCATAAGATTCCCATTGAGCCCGAAGGAGCGAAACTAACCCATCACCTAACCGTAGTTCTGAACGTGTCCGAGCATGTATGTGTAGATGGCGCGCGAGCGCGGGGAAAATTCAAAATGAGGGGGTGGACATATTTACAGATAGGGGTTGACTCAAATGAGATTATAGGGTTTAGACAGACAAGACTAGACATACATGACGGATAAGACTAGACTAACAAGACTAGTCAGACAAGACTACACTGACAAGAATAGACTAGACAGACAAGACTAGACAAGCGGAGAAAATGAGTTGCGTAGTAGGTAGCGGGGAATCGTGTATGCAAAAATGATTGCAAACATATTACGGCTTGATTCAAATGAGATTATAGGATTTAGACCGGACAAGAACATACAAGACTAGACAAGATCACATATATCTTGTGATATTTATCTGAATAATTTCCTATGTGTAAGCGAAATTTCTTAACCTGGTATATTACCTCAATCGTATTAAATACTAATATTTTTAACATAAATAAAAAAGTGTTTCTGTTATTAGGTTTAATTTTGAGTGAGAATTGGAATATATTGTTTCTCTTTTAAGTTTACGTACCTACTCAGTTTAGTATTTGAAATTGAAGATTTTAAAAGTAAATCAAGGAAATACCATACGATTATTTTCTACACCAACTGCGACAGTGAATGTGTATGTAACCGCGCGCAAAGATGGGACCGGGCGACTAACCTTGAGAAAATATATAAACAATCGTGTGCAGTTTAAAAATTACAACCGCTGCAATAATTTAAATACAACTACCGCAATAAGAAACGCAGTCTTATCAGTTTCGTGTTTTATACTTAGACTTGTTAAAGCGTGAGAATCGCATATCTAAATCGTGAGATAGGAAACGCTGCAAGTTTAAAGTTAGGGAAAGTTAAAACCACCGAGTCGCATTTTCCTGTTTCAACTTGTCTGCATGAATCATTGAACACGTGATACATCCGGCGCATTTTGATTGGCTTATTGAGTCTACATACTGAATATTCGTCCTACACCTCGAAGAAAATAAAGTAGGAGCCGCAGACAGCCAAATAATTTCTATAAAATATGCATTCAACAATCCCCAGCAAGGCCAAAGTTTGCAGGAAATCTACGATCCCAGCAACAGTGAAGCCGGTCCGACAGAACATCATCCAAGCATGTGTCAGTTTAAGAACAGAGTGGTCAGCTATAGAATTGATGGTTCACGGGATTGATGTAGATAGCTTTGTAAGTAAATTGAACAGTCGTTGTACGAGAATCCGCACAACCGTTCCATGGAATGTTATTGTCCTGAGAGAGTCCTGATGTTTTATATGAAATATACGCTCATGCACGATTTCATGCTTGTATGGGTTCAATGACTCATAAAAACGAGGTCTAACTTTTAAATCTGTCCACTTTTCATCCACTTTTTATCCACTTTGCATCCATTTTACGTCCACTTTCCGTCCAATTTCCGTTCACTTTCCGTCCACTTTAATCAGCTTTTTGATTAAAATCTGTTTAAAACCTGACCAAAAAGCTGTTTTAAAACTGTTTAAAAGCTGAATAAAAAGCTGTTTAAAGGCTGACTAAAAAACTGTTTTAAAGCTGATTAGAAAGCTGTTTAAAAGCTGAATAAAAAGCTGTTTAAAAGCTGATTAAAAATCTGATTAAAAACTGTTTGAAGGGGGGAAACCACATTAGGAGGCTGTTTGACACTGATTTTTTAGGATTATTTTTTGTGGGAAAAATTAATTAGAATTTAATCAAATTTTGAGATCATTTCATTCATAGAATAATTTTTGTGAATTTTTTGAATAATTTCACCCAAAAATAACAAAGTTACGGTGTGATTTCCGCTGCTGGTTGTAAGTATAGTTTTCGAATGGCGTACAGTGTAGCTACTCCGGTTTTCATCTGAAATCAAAAAGGTTTTGACTTTACATTAATAACTTATTTTCTCATGATATGAACCTCAATGCAGGCGCATAAATGAAAATTAAAAATTTTACAGGTGTTGGAACAATTTTTCTTCGATTTTCAAAAGTTTTAGGGTTCCGGTCTGTCTGTCCATCTGTCCGTCCGTCCGTCTCTCTGTCAAGACCATTTTTCTCAGGAACGCATAGAGGTAACAAGTTAAAATTTGTACCAAATACTCGGCTCTGCGGCCTCTTTCAGCTGTGAAAAAATCTAACTTGTAAGTCAACGCAATCAAAAGATATGACCGTTTATGTCGCATAATTTGCGATTTCACAAGGGAATCAAAACCTATTGGGTACTTGCCGTCGACCTAGAATCATGACATTTGGCAAGAAGCGGTGTCTTACAGCACACGTAAAGGAAAAAATCTGAAAACCGTAAATATGTAGTTTAATTACAAGAAAAATAGGAATTTACTATTAGAAACTTATGAAACTACACTAATGTGTTGCGTGGTATTATCAAGCACGCAGAAGTATTTGGGTTGCATACAGTTAGTTCCTCCTAAAGATACCTTACTTACAAGTTTGTACGGAACCCTCGGTGCGTGAGTCACAACTCGCACTTGGACTTTTTTTTTTATCTAAATATGCAACGAAAAATAAACCTTAACATCATGATATCATATCACAAGTTGGTTCATATAATTCGTAATTTTATGAAGAATCATACTATCAATTCTCATAATGGTCGGTTCTATACTTTTTGAGTTAGACTGTACGCAAATGTGAAAAAAGTCATTTCGAGATAAACGAAGTAATGCTCCGCTCGAGCTTGTAGCATGTACCCGATGTGCACTCGATTCTATGCTCATAAAATTTAAAGGAATGAGAATTTCGATTTGAAATTTTGACAGCGTATTCTTGGATAGTTAAGCTAACGATTTATGCAATAAAAAATAATATTTTTTGAACCTCCTAATGTGGGTTCCCTCCTTCCCTTAAAGCTGATTAAATAGCTGTTTAAAAGCTGATTAAAAAGCTGTTTAAAAGCTGATTAAAAGCTGATTAAATAGCTGATTAAAGTGGATGGAGTGGATGGAAAGTGGATGGAAAGTGGATGAAAAGTGGATGGAAAGTGGATGGAAAGTGGATGGAAAGTGAATGGAAAGTGGATGGAGTGGATGGAAAGTGGATGCAAAGTGGATGGAAACTGGATGCAAAGTGGATGGAAAGTGGAAGGAAAGTGGACGGATTTAAGAGATAGACTGATTGGTTCTGGGGGTTGGAAGTGGGGGCTGGGGCGGCGGTGGCTGAGGGTTGGGGTGGAGGTTGGGGGTGAAAGTGGGGTTTGGGGGCGTGGTCTGGATGCGCGGTCCATGGGTGGAGATAGTGGTGGGGGGTCGAGGTCAAGGTCAGAGGTGGGAGGCGGGAATAGAAGGAACTATCTTTCCCTACTCACATTTAAAGTTAAGGTGTGTTTGAAACAGTATATAGGTAGTTGTTGCAACATATTCTTTGCGGTGCCTGTTCGGTAACCGCCACTGAATAGGTATGTTTAATTTCGCAAGTAAAGTAATTTCTTATCTATGTCTTTTACAAGAAACACGAATTTCTGAAAATTATCTTTCTTATCTAGAATTATGTATGCACATCTACATATGAAAAATAATTTTCAGAAATTCGTGTTTCATTTTCATGTAAAAGACAGTAGGGAGACAATAAGGAGTTGCTTTACTTCGGAAAATAAAAAAAAACTGAGTATAGGATTACCGCACAGGCACATGTCGCCAACTTTTTGAATAAGCTCAGCACATCAAAGTAATTGCAATAACCGGGGGCACAGATAGCCTGTGCGGTAATCCGCCACTGAGTATATTTACTTTCCAAAGTAAAGCAATTTCTTATTTATGTCTTTTACATGAAATACGAATTTCTGAAAATTATTTTTCAGATCTAGAAATGCATACACATACAAAACTCTAAATCAAGGGGCGCCAATCAATAGAAGAAGCAGGTTACATCCAAATAATTTCAATAAGCAGAGGTACAGACAGATTTTAAAATATATTATTACAAGATATGTTATGTTCGATTCATAGTAGTAACAAAAGTAAGATGCATGTAAATTTTTTTATTTCAAATTCAATTTTCATTTTTAAATTTATGAGACGCTTGCCACTATTTGGGGTTGTTGATAATTATAATATTTGCTTTAATATGATATTAATGTTGCTAATTATAATTGTATAAATGTAGCTCCATTAATCGAGAATTTAACTCGTTAAGCCTCGGCGTACATTTTTTTATTCCTCGGACCGGGTATCTATTACTAGTTTTTTGGTTCTGTTTATATTTGGTTATTTTTTTTTGCAATATCATTTAAAAAAATGAGGCATCACTTTGATGCCACCCTGCCAGTAAAGTTATTCTATGGTTTAGGACCGCGTGGTACCAATAGAATGTCTCATCAAATATCTCAAATTATTGCCAAGTGTTTTGCACGTACGTTGAATAAATAGCAACACTGCATACAACACACGCGGCTAATGAGTGCGTAGAATAGTTTCGTTACTGCTACACATCTTTCTACATGACTTCCTATGAGGAAGAGCAAGCAAAATTGCAAAAAAATATGGAATGAAATTATGTGCGATGAATAAAAGGAAGCGAATAATCACTTTGTAGATTGCGGATCCTCGGACGAATATGCGCCGAGCGCACGTGGCGAGTCACGCTCATCGTTAGAAGAATTCCTAGTTGCAAAACGACGAACGCGTGATATTGCAGATGCTATACCTAGTGGCAGTACAAATTATTGTAATATCAACCTATTAAAGCGGAACGCAGCTTGCATATACAAATATGTTCAACCTTTCCGTAGCTCTATAATATTATTATAGAGTCTTTTTAAGATTACAAAACAAACCTTATGTTGAAACACAACAGATATTTGTCTGTTATTTACTAGCAATCAGTCCACTTTCATGGCACCCAATACAGGAAATAGATAAATAACATCGTTTCTAAGATTAGATCTTTATATTTAACCCAAGTGAATAGCCATGTGCAGACGAGTTTCGAAATCTATCTCTCATCAGTGCAGCTTTGGTCTTTTGAATATTAAACAGAATACACTTACATTAGTTTGAAAATCATGTGCTGGGCTGTTGAGGATCATTTGGGGAACAAATTTGGAACAAAGTTATATAAGTTTTGTATTAAAATGGCTACACCGACAATTTTAAAGTATATTTTGGAAAAGATACAGAAAATGGAGTAAATACGTCCTTCAACATTACCATGTCTGTAATGGATAATTTATTTGACTGTGGCCGAACACTGTTTACAGATAATAATTACACCAGTATCACACTTGCACATGGAACCGCAAGACTCACCTTGTTGGCATAGTTCGATCAAACCGAAAATTTAATTGCAACAAGTCTTTGTGGATAAAAAATAAAAAAACTAAATATTCGCACGGGAGAGCAATACTGGAATTGTCAAGTTGAAATGGTGTGACAAAAAGGATGTTTTTTATGTTGACAACAGAACATAAAAATGGATGGAAGATTAAGTTTAACAAAGAGGCAAAAATGTTGAGAAACCATTAGCGATTTCAGATTTTACCAATAGCCAATAGACTCGATTACACATTGAGATGGGCTGGGAATGGATTGAGACATTGTCTCAAGCCCTTCCTTACCTCTAAATAATCAAATTCCCATTCATTCACTATCCATAATCTTCACCTTGCATACTGTTTCCTCACACAAATCCCTAACATTCTTTTTCAAAAATATCTAATGAACTCTCTGAAAATACCTAATTTGCACAAACATCCAATCCCCTCCTATCAACAGAATCATATGCGGCTTTCAAATGAACGAAAAGAGCAAACAGGTTTCAATTTTTAATTTCTTGGTCTATAATGACTCTTACGGCCACCAAATGTACCACCATGCTCCTTCCTTCTCTGAAGCCAGCTTGAATTTCTGTCACTAGCTTCATTTCCTTCCTCAGGCGGCCATCTAGGATTCTGATAAAAAAATTGTAACAAAAATAGAGTTCATGAAAGTTATACCTATAGAACTCGGTAGGGCATCCCTAGCTCCACTCTTATAAATCGGCTGAATTACCACCCCTTTCGAGCTGACTGGAATCGTATTATCCCCCCTCGATATCCTTCTGAGGGTCTCCGTGAATTGTTGCAGAAAACAATATAGATAATACTAGAGAGACTATATAATTCCTGTTTGTAAGTTTTCTTCAAAAAAACGAATAAATAAGTCTAATTTCCCAACAAGTACCACTTTAGGGTTAGTTACTTCTGGGTTAGCCTTCGTCTGAATAGTGTGTAGTACATGTGAGCAGTAATCCTAACAAATAAAAGGTTAAGTAAAAATAAAGAATACAAACTTAATAAAGCGAAATATAACTTATATATAACGTATATATAATATAACATATATATATATATATATCTATATATATATATATATATATATATATATATATATATATATATATATATATATATATAAATATATTCAACATGTACGCAGCTGTATAATATTAAATTTTATTAAGACTATGAACAAATCTCATGTTGGAACAACTACTTTCTGGCTAATATCACACATGATATTGAATTATATAACAGAGACTTTCATGTTATTACTAGTCTCAGTCCACTTTCGTTGCACTAACAGAACTAGTTAAATAACATTGTTTTTTCAGATCATTTATTTGTATTTGAATTAAGTGATTAAGAGCCATTTGCAGACGCGTTTCGAGATTTTGCTCTTTGCTCTCATTTTGCTCTTTTGAATTATAAATTGGAATACACTTACATTAGCTTCAATACCTCGTGCATCACTAGCGAGGTTTGTTTTTGATTTGAAATTTGTGTAGAAAGACACGAACTTAGTTTCATTTATTGATTCAAATGATAATTGAATATTGATGAAAGCATACTAATTATAGATACAAACTTAATTAATAAAGCGAAACATAGCTTGAATATCTTTTTTATATTATAAATTTAGCTTCATTAAGTTTATATGATTGTATCTATAATTAGTATGGTTTCACCAATAATCAAAAATAAATAAAATATTGCAGAAACAAAATTTTACTGGTCTTACGTATTTGTGCAAATCACTTTAAATGTTCATATGACTACAAACTGAAAGCGAATTCAATTCCATAATTTACATTTTACAAATGCGTTTATTAAATTATAGTTCTAATAAAGGATTTTGGCTTGTAATCGAGTATTAAGTTGAACAAAACTAATGAATTCCTTAACTGAATTAAACGTGTGAAACGTGTAATTTCCCTATTATTTAGAGTAAATATGAGCGTCTGCAAATTGAATTAACAATACGCGAGTTCGACGCCGCTATCCATCGGGGGATTTTGCGACGCCGGGTCGCGGTATATTATACCCTATTAATGAATGCCTGACAATTACACCACAGGGAAATTTGTCGCCCATATTCGCCAAAATTGCTACAAGTTGAAAATTTATATTTTTTACGCAAAAAACTAACTTTTTCATATCGCGTGCGTTTTATTTTATCGCTTTTCGTGTATTTATAAATAATATGTATGAGTAAAATACACGTTTTATTTTTCGCGATGAAATTTATTTTGGTGAATGACAGTATTTCTGTCAAATTTTTTTTTGATAATCCCATTTTTCTATTTCATTTTCATTCCATTTCAAATAAATTGCAAACACGAATGCAAACATTCGTAATCGTTGAACTTTGATCTCGTAACGTTTCTTTTAAATATAAGTTGTTGCATGTCATGTTTGGCTGGATATTAAATTTGTTGTTAATACAACGTTTGCATTACAAAACTACTAAACTAGATCGAATAGTCAAATTAGATTGCATTATATTTCATTTTCATATTAATTTCCCGGATTGCATATTGTATTATATACTACACGGAATTTCAGTATTTACATGATTGATTGTTAATTTTAATGCGAAATTAATTCATGAATTATTATTTTTATGTTAATCAATGGCAAAATTATAATTTTCTGCCTAAAAGGAATTAAAACTTCATCTTCGCCAACTTTCCATCTTAAAATAATTAATTTACTTTAAAACTCATATTTTATTTACATATACACCTAAATTAATATTCTATAAAGCTACTAGTTGCTTACGGCTTCATCCGCACGAATTTTGAGGGTTTGTACATGAGTTTTTGTACAAACCTTGCGAATATAACTAAATTCAGGTTTATTGCAGCAGTAACACGTCCCTATCTTAATCGTATCTTTGTAGCCAATGTGCCCTATACTCGGACCGGCGAGAGAATACTGTAGCTGTATTACGCCAAGGTATGAGGAGCAAAGGACGCGGCGAGGTACGCGTAAATTAGTTTGAGTTAAGATATATGCGTCACTTTTTCAAATAAGGAAACACTCAAATTCGCACTCGAAATAATGTGGGGGTATGCGCAGAACAATGCTAAACCCCTTCGAGACGAGATGCATTCTCTCGCCGGTACGAGTATAGATCTTCATCATGGGTGAAGTAAGAATTGGAACCTTCAGTTGCAGGAGTAATGGCACTAGGAAGGCTGTGCGAGGTCAGGGCGCACCCCGATAACGAATGTAATATCAGAGCCAAACCTCAATATTGAGGGAGACTCATTGCCGAAACGGCTATCATTCGATCTACCCTTAAAAACACAACTCGTTAGACAGAATGCAAGAAAACAATCAAACAGTCAAGGTGGGCTGGACTGGTATACAGACGGCTCCAAAAGAAATCTACGGGCCGGGCCATCCCTAAGGCAGAGCTTATCTGTGCACCTGGGATCACAGACCACGACATTCTAAGCGGAATTACACGCCATCGCGATCTGTACTCGTGAAGATCTAAACATGGACTACAAAAGTCGAAACAGTCGCATTTTCAAGGACAGTAAGGCTAATATAAATGCCTTTGCGTGCCATGAAAATAAATCTATAACAACTGCCTTTAGAACCTTAAGGCAATGGCAAGACAAAACAAGGTCACACTTGCTTTGGTACCGAGCCATAGGGGACTGGTAGAAACGAAATCGTGGACAAGTTAGCACAGGATAGTGATAACAACGCAAACATCGGGGCTAGCAGGGAATATTATGTAAACTGCATCAAAACTGAAACAGTTAAATATTTTGGAATAAATACAATTATTTGGTATAGAAGACCTCTACACACACGAAACACGTGATGTTGCCTTGATCGATATATTCAAAGTATTGCTGATTGCTTAAAACCGACTACAGTTTAGAAGATTTGCCCTCTAGTGGGCACAGCAACACCTAACCTTAAAAGTTGAGTGGCCGGGGAGATATAAAAGATGAGACAAACAGGATGCAAGACATACAATGCATAATCACCAATAACTCCCAAAAAGGGAGACCAATGTAGTTTAATTTAATTACTGATTGTTAAATCGAATATTTATTCGATTTATCAACCAGTAATTACATTAACCTACATTGGTCTCCCTTTTTGGGAGTTATTGGTAATAAATGTCGATGTGCACTATATACAACTTATTTAAGTTGTATATAGTGATCATCGACATTTATTAACGCAACCCCCAACATTTTGCTCCTTCGTACCGGATCGTGGTAAGTGTAAAGCAAACCAGCGTGGAGATTTTCATAAAGTAATTATGGATTTGTGTTGGACATTCGTGTAAAATTATAAACATTAGTTGTGGGAGCAGGAATTTAATAATTTACAATATATTCAAATGAAGTCATTGTGGACTTGTTTCTATTGGATTAATAGAAACGATGAAATTTTGATTATCATTTCTGTCATCCGTCATATGGTTGGGCAAGAAGTGTTAGTCGTGGTCTTGATCCAGTTCAAAGTATTTCAGTCAGCGAAGTCAATCAGTAATGACCCTAATGAATTGGAACCTTTAACCCCTAGACATTTTTTGATTGGAGCTCCACTAGCTGCAAATATAGAACCCACTTTAGAGCACTTGCAAGAGAATAGACTGTCGCGATGACAGTGCGTTGAAAAGTTACGTAAAGTATTTAGTGTAGGTAGAGCAAGGAATATTTGGTGGAGTCGCCGGGACATAGTAAGTGTACCGACGCTCAGCCGTAGAACTACAGGAGGAAAGGACGGTGATTCTAGTGAAAGTGATTTGACCAACTTCATCAAAGTAGAACTAGGAGTAAGACAGGGAGACACAATCTCTGTAATTGTTCACAAGAGCCCTGGAAGATGTCTGCAAAAGACTCGAATGGGAGAACAACGGGATAAGAATTGATGGAGTATACCTGAACTACGTACGTTTTGCAAACGACAGCATACTCGTATCAGAATACCTAAACCAACTCACTGAAATCCATGAAAAAGGCACGAATTGACTCCAGATACATAGCAATCATCGAGCACATATACCCAAACTACACGTAAGAATGAACGAAAGACAGAAGAGGTTTTTGAGTGTACCAGAACTATCATGGACTCGCATGAGAGAGCAAATGAATCATAATTGATGGAGCATACCTGAGCCACCTACGTTTTGTAGACGACATCATACTGGTATCATAAGACCTAGACCAACTCACTGAAATCCATAGAAAATTCACGAATTGACTCCAGATACGTAGCAATCATTGAGCACATATACCCAAACTATACGTAAGAATGAACGAAGGAGATTTTACCAACACCATCAAAGTGGAACGAGGAGTAAGACAGGGAGACAAAATCTCCGAAATTGTTTACAAGTGTCCTGGAAGATGTCTTCGAAAGACTCGCATGGGAGAACAAAGGAATCAATATTGACAAAGCATACCTGTGCCACCAACGTTTTGCAGACGACATCATACTGGTATCAGAAGACCTAGACCAACTTTTTGAAATCCATGGATAATGCACGAATTGACTCCAGGTGCATAGCAAACATCGAGCACATATACCCAAAGTACACGTAAGAATGAACAAAGGAGATTTTACCAACGCCATCAAAGTGGAACGAGGAGTAGGACAGGGAGACACAATCTCCGAAATTATTCACAAGTGCCTTGGAAGATGTCTTCAAAAGATTAGCATGGAAGAACAAAGGAATCAAAATTGATGGAGGATACCTAAGCCACCAACGTTTTGCAGACGACATCATACGGGTATCAGAAGATTTAGACCAACTCACTGAAATCTCACTAAATCTCACTAAAGTACTAAATTGCAAGTACTCAACCAGGCATCGTAGACAATACGGTTAAAGATGAACTACAACAAAACGAAAATAATGAGTCCCGATAACCCACCCGTACTCATAAATAATATCGTGATTGTTACCGAATACAACTATCTGGGCCACATAATAATGTTGGGAAGGAAACCAATCAAAAGAAATATCAAGACGAATATAACTGTCATGGGCAGCATTCGGGAAAGTAGGATACATTCTAGAAAACAAAATCACAACCATAAATCTCAAGAACAAGTTTTCGATACATGTATGCATCTTGCAACCACCTACGGGCTAGAGACAACCGCCCTAACAAATACAACCGCAAACAAACTGACAGTGATGTAGAGGGCTATGGAAAGAACCCTGCTCGGCAAAACGCTAAGAGACAAAATCACTAATGAAGAAGTCAGGAAAAGAACAGGAGTAAAAGACCTAGTACAAATAATCGCAGAACTAAAGTGGCAATGGGCTGGACATGTCCCAAGACGAACAGACGAACAACTAAAATTGCGCAATGACGACTCAGGCAAATAAAAAGAGGTACGGGTAGGGATCGAAGACATCAAGACTCCGGAAAAAACTGGCACCAAAAAGCACAGGACAGAGACTATTGTTAGAGTATAGGAAAAGCCTATGTCTAGGAGTGGTCGAACACGGGCTGACAGAGAGAGAGAGTGACCAAGTTTCATTAATCATACGTCAAAGAAATCGGTCTAACAACCAAGATCCAATCCTACATCCAATTTGTTGTTTTTTAGAAGGTCCTGGAGAGCATCTCCTACGACTATAGGAGGAGTGTAGATAGTCTTTAGTTTTTTTAAGTTTTTATTTTATGTTGTATTAAGTTTAATAATATAGGGTCTCTCAGAAATATGTACTAACACTTCCAATGACGAGGAAAACATTTTATGAACATATTAGAGAGAAGTTGAAAGGCCTCAAGTACAGAAGACAAATGTAATTCAAGAAACATATTCGCACACGAAACATATTCAAGAAACTAGAGGACGTTGATTCTAGTGAAGTTGGGCAGAGTCGTCCAGGTTCACCCTGGGAGTGACGGGATCAACAGAATTGTGTCGATCAAAACCAAAACGGGAATCACAAAGAGAGGTGTAAGCCTCGTGTGTATGCTTCCAATAGACAAGGCGGACAACGACGACAGTTGTTTTCTGATCCGTCGGAGCTCCCAGTGTTGCCCTTCGTAATTCCCAAAGGGGCTTGTACACGAGCAACAAAAAATGCCCATTGCCAATGTTTCTGAAATGATGGCCTGGCAATGTTGCTGGAAAATGTGCTGCCGACATATTGCATGGCAATGTCTAGCTCAGTATGTCTCAACAATAATGTGAGAACAGTATTGCCCGAGACAATTTTCAGTTCAGCAATTATGGTCTACAATCAAGAAGTACTTGTTAGTGCAGCATACATAATACTTGCTACTGAGAAGAAAGAAAAAAGGGAAAACTTTCGATTCGACGAGAAAACTTTCGATTCGACCTTACTTATATAGACGAGAGACACATAATTTATGTAATGAATTAATACTTGATGATTACTTATTTAAAAGTGGAATATCAAAGGTTGTATTAAACATTAGTATTTGAATCTTAACTTCACAGATTATAATTTCTAAGAAATTTGTTTTATACATATCGTTAACAAAGTTAACATCATTGCGTATAAAACGTATAAATAATCTTTCTTTAAGGGGTACCAAAGAAAGATTATTTATACGTTTTATACGCAATGATGTTAACTTTGTTAATGATATGTATAAAACAAATTTCTTAGAAATTATAATCTGTGAAGTTAAGATTTAAATACTAATGTTTAATATTATTAAAAACTTCTAACTCAACAAAAAATATATATTAATAATCAAAGGTTGACTAAGAATTTAATTACCAAAATTTATTTTAATTAACTGATTGTAGTATATATTTTCAAAAACAGAAAAACTCAATGTTCCGTCGCATTTGCCTGACATTCACACTGACAAAGAAATAAAACATAAAAATCGCTGCAGCGATATCTAAAGCATCATGCCAGTAGTGGCGTTACGAACAATATTGTCGGCAACACGAATATATTGTCCATCTATACGTACATATTGCCGAAAATATTGCTAAATATTGAGCAATATTGCCTAGCCATTATTGCCGACCACACATTGCCGTTAAAATATTGCTCGTGTACAAGCCCCTTAAAGTTAGCTATCTAACAGTACAATGTAAGGATATAAAATATTAAATGCAAATTTATTATAACTGCAATTAATGCTTGCTATTATGTAAACTGCATTAAAACTGAAACATTTAAATATTCTGGAACAAGGTTGAACAGTCAGTTGCAACCCACGAAACACGTGGATGTTGCCTTGACCGAAATGGTCAAAGTATTGTTGATTGCTTAAGACCTAACCTAACATTAAAAGGCGAGTGACAGGGGAGAGCTAGAACAAGAAACAAACAAAAGATACCAGACATGCAATGTTTAATCACCAATCACTAAGAGGATGCGGCTACTTTTGGAGGGAGTTACAACGGATAACCTCAGTTTTTTTATGACAAAAAATAACTAGCGCCAGTAAACTAATTACCATATAACACGTGGAGGACTCTGAACCGCCTCAAAATAGAGGTATCTAGGTGCAGGAGCAATAGGTCTAAGTGGGGTTGTGCAGATGTTGGTGAAGGGTTCAAGTGTGGGAAACTGTGGATATAAAGGGTCCGCCAATTAGCGCGCTCGATCTTTAACAGCTGATGGCGGCCATGTTGTTTGTGGTAGAGTTGTCAAACCTAGTTGTTATTATTCAGTGTATCTTCACAAATTATAAATTATATTATACTAATTGAGTAACGAGCCGTCACTGAACTAAAAAAGGGTACAAAAAACAATGTTTTTTTGAAAATTTATTAGAAATTTAAAAAAAATGTATAAAATGTCGAAATTTTACACAAATTATTTGAAAAAGATTAAATTTTACTATAAAAATAATTTTGACAATCTACCGTCTCCGGGGGCGGCTGTACCGGTTTTTGAAATTTTTTTACAAATTCACTAAAAACTCGGACAGTTTTCGTCGCACGGATCTGACACTGGCACCGGCGTGTCCGGGACGTTGCGACACGTCCGACCGTCACCTCACTTTTCGACATTTTTGCTTTATTAATTATCTCACACAACTTGCTTTATTTTATTTTAAAGATCGAGCGCGCTTATTGGCGGACCCTTTACAACCTACATCATCTTCTCATTTACAGACCACTAGTACCACCATACTTTACTCCTGTACTTATACCGGCTGAGGGTCGGTACTACTTACTACGTCCCTGCAACTCCACCAAATATTCCTTGCACCACCGACGTCAAAAGACGTGATTTCACTTTTCAACGCGCTGCCATCGTGGCAGTCGATTTTCTTGCACGTACAATGATTTACTTTTAACAAATAAAAAAGCTATTCATGTTGCAGAATTTTGAAAGAAGAAGGTTTAACAGGTGTATTGGGACACAGAAAGAATTTTGTGCCCGGCAGGGGGTGACGATTTCCCGCTTTCTTCCCCAAGTAGAGATACTTGTACATATTGAGTCACGGTGGTAGGTAGTACGTAAGACAACTTCAAGTAAAGTGGTCCCAAAACGTGAGAGCAATGTAGTTTAACGTAATTACTGATTGATTATAAATAAATTGTATTGTGTACAGGGTCCTTCGAGATTTATTACCACACCCTCTAACGTTTTGGTCCTTCGAACTGGATCGTGGAAAATGTGTGGGAACCAGTGTAAATTTTTTATATAGTCATTGTGGACTTGTGGTGGACATTCGTGTCAAATAATATATCAATAGTTGTGGGAGTGAAGATCATTATAATGAAGTCATTGTGGACTTGGTTTTATTGAATTAATAGAATATATGAAATTTTGATTATCATTTCTGTAGTACGTCATGTGGTATTTGTCGTGGTATTGGTCCAGTTCCAAGTATCTCAGTCAGCGAAGTCAATCAGGAATGACCCTAATGATTTGGAACCTTTAACCCCTCGACATTTTTAGATTGAAGGTCCACTAACTGCAAATCTAGAACCCAGTCTAGAGCACTTGCAAGAAAATCGAATGTCGCGATGGCAGCGCGGTGAAAAGCACGTCAAGTTTTTTGGCGATGAAGGTGCAAGAATATTTGGTGAAGTTGCCGAAACTAAGTAAGTGGTATCGACAATCTGTTGAAGTACAGGAGAGACCTATGGTGGTTCTCGTGGAGGATAATCTACCTCCGCTTCATTGGGAGTTGGGCATGTGTGTGCTACCAATAGACAAGGCGAACAACGACGACAGTTGTTTTCTGATCCGTCGGAGCTCCCAGCCTTGTTCTTGGTAGTTCCTAAAGTTGGCAATCTAACAGTACAATATAATGATATAATAGTATATTTTGTAATTAGGACAAAAAGTTGTTAATCTTTCGCGAGAGCGAAATTGTGCGCACGAACGAACGTGTAGTCCGCACATTGGCTCGAGAGGGAAATTTGTCAATTTCGCCCGTGTTACAAACAATTTTTTTTATTACTGATGCGAGGGGATGTATCTTACAAGTTTGGGATCGCTTTTGGCACGTCGCTTTTGGCACACAGTGCTGATGCACTGTGTGAGCCGTTTCGCTGCGTCAAAGCAAGTGACATGACACGGTCAAGACCGAATGTGTCAGGGGCTGAGGGCCAAAGGTGAACTGATGTTAGTTGCTAGTATATTCCGGACATTCTGTCTCTAATGACAGAGCACTCATTGAGGTAGAGGGACTGTGTATAGGGCAATGTTGAGATAAACCAGAGAGGTGAGAGACGTATGTATTGTCTTGTGTTTGAAACATACAGTCAATGTATGCTAAATAATCACCTGGTAGACCTTGTTTAGTACAATAGCGAAAGATCACGGTGGAGAGTTCGGCTTGAGATTTTGTCTGCATTCTGGACGTAAGGGGCATAATGTAACCAACTCTCGCAAAAGAGTTATTACCTGGCCAATCTTGAAGACGTACAACAGAATCTGCAGTGGAAATACACTGAGTAGCGTCTCCAGTTTCCTGGATGGTTACAAACAGTGGGTCTATTCATTTCCCATATTCTAATTCTCAAAACTCGTATAACTACTGTATTAACAGTAAAACAAAACAAACAGGCTTTACTGTTAATACAGTAGTTATACGAGTTTTGAGAATTAGAATATGGGAAATGAATAGACACCCACTGTGTGTAACCATCCAGGAAACTGGAGACGCTACTCAGTGTACTTCCACTGCAGATTCTGTTGTACGTCTTCAAGATTGGCCAGGTAATAACTCTTTTGCGAGAGTTGGTTACATTATGCCCCTTACGTCCAGAATGCAGACAAAATCTCAAGCCGAACTCTCCACCGTGATCTTTCGCTATTGTACTAAACAAGGTCTACCAGGTGATTATTTAGCATACATTGACTGTATGTTTCAAACGCAAGACAATACATACGTCTCTCACCTCTCTGGTTTATCTCAACATTGGCCTATACACAGTCCCTCTACCTCAATGAGTGCTCTGTCATTAGAGACAGAATGTCCGGAATATACTAGCAACTAACATCAGTTCACCTTTGGCCCTCAGCCCCTGACACATTCGGTCTTGACCGTTTCATGTCACTTGCTTTGACGCAGCGAAACGGCTCACACAGTGCATCAGCACTGTGTGCCAAAAGTGACTTAGCTAGTTATCGTATCTAATTTTAAGGTATTGTCTACTTTAAAGTAAAAGATTAGTGAATTGAAAAACTTTTTTAATTAACATAATTCCTTCAATACCAACGAAATTTCCCAATTTTGGATGAATTTGTTTTTCCAATTGTCTCCGCTGGTGTGGATTCGTCATAAGAACTCACCTCGATCTCCGGTATCACCATAGAACCTCATGTTAAAACCTTTTTTTAAATTTTGATTATTATTTTCTAATGAAAAAAAATTCTGACATTTCACGTCACTTTTATAATATCGAGGTCTTGATTGTAATCATTTTGTTTTTATTTATTTGTTTATTTTAATGTCTAACGATATTGAATATTTGCGTGCGTTACCCAGGTTATGTGGAAATACAATGAGATGTGACATTTTTCGTATTAAATAATCTACGTCAAGAAGTACTTTTCGCGCATGAGAAATTAAAAATATTTATTGAAAATTTATTATAACTGCAATTATTGCTTCTTTTTATGTACACTGCATTAAAACTGAAACATTTCAACATATTGGAACAAAGACTATCATCTGGCATAGAAGGCATCTGCACACAAGGAACACGTGGATGTTGCCATAACCTAAATGGTTAAAGTAGACTACAGTTCAGAAGATTTGCTCTCTAACAGGCATAGCACCACCTAACGTTAGAAGACGAGTGGCAGGGGACATCGAGAAGAAGAAACAAACCACAGACACAAGATATACAATGCATAATCACCAATCTCTAGGAAGATGCGGATTCATATAGACGTAGTTACAAAAGACAAACTCACTGATGCCAAAGAATAATTAGCTGCAATAAACTAGCATATAACTGGTGGAAGAATCTAGATGTAGGAGCAATATGTTTCAGTGGGGTTACGCAGATGATGGTGAAGGGTGCGTGTGTGGGAAACTGCGGATATACAAACTAGATAATTTGCTCACTTTCAGACACATGGATGCCACGCAGAATTCATGTTGCAGAATTTTGAAAGAAAAAGATGTTATAGGAGTATTCTGACAAGGAAAGTTGTTGATTCTTCCGCCGGGGCGGGGGTGGAAATCTGCAACTTTTATCCCCAATTAGGGGGAACTTATAGATATTGAGTCACAATGGTAGGTAGAACGTAGGCAGAATAAACAATTTGTACATAATGTTTATGTTCTCTCGAGTTTCATTAACATTCTCATTATTGTGAACTTGTGTCAAATAATTATCAATTGTTGTGCGAACAGGAATTTAATAATTCTGTTCTAACGAAGTAATTGTGGAATTGTTTCTATTGAATTAATGAAGAAGTTATTGAAGAAGTCGATGAAATTGTGATCATCATTACTGTCATCGGTCAAGTGTGTGGGCAAGAAGTATAAAGGGTCTCACAGACAGAGCGGAAGTTTTGCTACCGCCACCGATGCGATAGAGCGATCGACCAATTGACACGGCGACTTATGTACATGTTTAGATCAACAAGCGCGATATCCGTCATAGAAGCGGTAGTGCAGCGTTGCATGACAAGGAAAGACGCTGCTTGCGCAGTTAGTTTCGCTGCCGCTGTGTTTTGGAATAGTGGTCTCTGTAATCACATTTTATGAACCCATATTATTCTTATTCTTTTAATTCTGAAATGAGTTTCATGTGTTTTAGAAATTAAAAAGAAATACAATATATAACATCTTTCATCTTATGGAGTCAATGATTCTTCTGCGCCTTAATGATACTTTTCTGAGGAAATCATGACTACTATACAGTAGAATAGAAAAAATGGGAAGTGCATGGAAAGTTCCATAGGTTAACTGAAATACTGAATTTTTAGCTTTAACTTAAATTAATGTGCAACTTCATTATCAAATTTGAAACCTTCTTGATGTTCGTAAATGCGCTCAAACGACGCATACTACATTTTTAGTTCAATTTACACTTCAAAACGCTTGCACTTATTGTCTCACTAAACGAATCATATTTTATAATTATAAGTTCATTCCCCGCTTAAAAATCACGTTTTAACAGGTTGAATGCCACCAATATTTTTGGTATTTTTTTTAAATACACCTAATCACACCGATCGGAGTGCGCGGCAGTCAACCTGTTAATGTGGGTATTGCCATTTCGCTGCCGCGCCGCTAGCGAATTTTTTGCTGCGGAACTTTTACGACGCAAACGATCCATGCCGGTTTGAAGCTGCCTTTAAGTCGTGTTCTTGGTCCAGTTTTAAGTATTTCAGTCAGCGAAGTCAATCAATAATGACCCTTATGATTTGGAACTTTTAAACCCTGGACATTATTAGTTTGGAGCTGCAAATTTAAAACCCAGTCTAGAGCACTTGCAAGCAAATCGACTATCACGATGGCAGCGCGGTGTCGGCGTCGGTGGGACAAGGAATATTTGTTGCAGGAACGCAGTAAGTGATACCAACGATCATCCGTGGTTGGTGGTTCGGTGGTTGGAGTAAGGTGTCGATCAAAACCAAAAGAGGAATCACAAAGGCAGGTGTAAACCGCTTGTATGTGCTTCCAATAGACGGACAAGGACGATAGTGCGGGTGATCTGTGTTCTCATTACTTAGTACTTTGTACTTAGTTTAGTACTTTGTACTTAGTTCGTTGGTAACATTCGGTACATAATTATGTATATAGGACAATAATTATTTTTTGCTTCCATTTTATTTGTAAGGTGTTTGATAGATACATAAGATTTTATTTCCGTTCATGTATGCTTTGTTCATGGAATGCTCAACAATTATGCTCCATGGTTGTATTAGGTTAGCATTTAGTATTTAATTGTTTTTGAGAAATTCAGATTTTCTGAAAGTTCAGGAGGATGTTGATCCTTGCGCCGGGGACGGGGTGGCGCTTTCCCACTTTCCCTAAATAGGGGTACTTGTAAATATTGACTCACGGTGGTGGGTCGTACTTAAGAGTAAGTAAGTGATCCAGAAAAAGGGAGACTAATGTAGTTTGTAATTACTGATTGATAATAAATAAATTGTAAGTAGTATACAGTATCCTAGTAGGATACATGTTAATACATTTCCCAGCAAAAGTAAAATAAGTAATTAGGACTTTTATAAAATAATTATATTGTTGTACAAAGCTTGTACAAGTTCATATTTCAGCGACAATCACAGCAGATGGTACCGATTTTTCCTATAAGTTAAAAAAGAGACAAAGGAATGAGCTTTCTCAAATAGTTTTAATTTCAAGAATTAAGTTTTTAACCACTTAACAGTCGCATTATTATCAAATTTCCAAAGGCCCTAGGGGTATAAGCATGGAGAATTGGCCCCGGAAAGATATTTAAACGATACTCGGAGGATATGTAGGTGCTGATTAAATAATAAAATTCTGAAAGTTTCAGATCACTAACTCAATTGGTTTCCCATAAAAAGCGAAATATGTCTAAAACGAAGTCAATTTTTTATCAGTAACGGCTGAATTGATTGATCTAAAAATTTAATATGTTTTGGAGGCCGATAGGAGCTCTCACCGAAACAATTAACAACATAAGGTTCTTGCAAAAAAAGTTTTTTTAATTTCATTTTTTAACCATGGTACAGTTTTGGTAGAATTATGAAACTTTTTTTTCAAGTCTTATATATTGACCCTTTAACTTTATGAGTTTTTCAGATTTTTAAAGAAAGTAGGTCACAGTAGAAAATAATAAAAACCATTTTTTGGCTGAAATAATAATTAAATTAAATTATTAATTACATATACTAAAATAGTATCGCACGCCTCCGGGAGGGGGCGGGAAAAATATGTCAAGTCGGGTTCGGAGAATTAAAACGGACGTTTTGAGTTTTTTTCAAAAGATATTTTGCCGGGTAGAAGTTGTGAAATGTTTAGAAAACTCCAGACAATTGACACATTATTTTTTAGATAATGTGGTGCCGCCGAAGGCGGCAAAGCTGCGGCGCGAAAACGAAATTTCCGTTTCTTGGCCGCCGAGCGGCCGTATTTGGACTGATCGCGACAGAAGTGGTGCTATCAGGAGCGCCGATTTTTTCCTCACAAAGCTGTAATCTCGAACTTTCGAGTTTCCGCTGAAAATTTGGAGATAATTGCAAAAAATAAAAAAAAACTGAAAAAAACGATCTTCTTTGAGGTTCTATTGCGAGCCGACCGCTGAACGAAAAGAACCTTACTGTTTACGAATGGTCGACCATTTTTAGAGCGTCATATTTTATCCGTCTTTCAACTTTAGCAACCTTTACCGCAATTCGCAAATTTCAACTATTTTCTGCAATTATTATAAATTTCGCATCTTCGCCGGCTACGGTTCGGTGATGGGGAATTTTACAAAATTCCACAAATTTCGGGTACGTCAAAATCGGAATTTTCTTACCACGACATTACTTTGCAACAAAAAAACACCAATCGGTGGCAAACATATTTTTTCAGCAATTTCTGTATCGTGAATTAACCAAACGCAAACGTCAGCCCAACCGTCAATCAGTTGACACGAACTACGACCACGGAAAATGGGTTGTTTAACCAATTATGATCAGAAACAGACATTTATAAATCAGACGTTCATCGATAAATTTCATGATTCGGCCGATAGCTGTTTCGATAACACAAGTGTTTCTACGCACCAATCAAGTTCGATTTGTGGAACGTGAATGAAGCTTGAACCAAATTCAAAGAGCGTACTCATTGAAGAAATCGCTTTTTACTTTTTTCACTTTTGTGACAAAGTCGATTTTGCAAAATTTCCAATGAATACCCTTTCTAGGTACAATCGTCCTACACATAGTGGTTCAACTCTCCATTTTTAAAGCATTGACGAAATATTTGCAGAGAACCTTTGAAGGAAAAAATATTCTCCACGGTGCGCGGCGTCCCCGGCGAAGGTGGAGCATTAAAATGTTGTTAGGGAATACTTCCTACGGACACCCATTTTCAGTAAGAATTTCATTGAAATTCTTCAAGCGTAAATACATTTGTAAACAATTTTTGAATATTTTAAAATTTTAGTGATCGGTTATGGTTAGAATGTCTGATTGAAATATCTGGATACACTAAAAAAATCGTCTTAATAGGTTCCACTCCAGGTGGAACAGTAACAATGTACACATTGGTAGAGAAAGGATCAGACGATGTGTCATTATTTGTGTCAGTTTTGCAAAATATTTTATCAATTCGTGGCAGTAGCCCTACAAAGTCAAAGAGGAACTGATGAAAATAAATTAGGTACTGCTTGAAAATTGTAAGAGTTATATCAAAATTCTATCAATTCTGCATAGATCGTTGATTTTAACATAGAAATTAATGTTTTAGTATCTTAACGGTCGATAGCTTTGACACGAGATTTTTTTTAATCAAAGAGCTCATGTTTCAAATTTTCAAATATTTATATTATTGTACTACTAGAAAATGCTCAAGATACTATAAACTATTTCGCCCTTACAACTATTCCATCTACAGTTTCAATTGTTTCACCCTCATCAACTTTTCCAGCTTATTCAACTATTCCATCCGCATGTACTAGTAATAATAATAAAATAATTCTACAATCTCATCCAGACACTCGGCATCAGAAGTTATGCGTTTACTGTATTGATTATGGAGAAACATTGCGATTCTAAAAAAATACACGATTCTAGGAAGCATTTTATTGTCAATTTTCTAATACAGCAGATGATATTTTTGTTTTAACTTCCCATGCACTGCCTCCACTGGTCAACGAATTTTCGGATCTGACAATTAGAAATCATCCAAATCTGCATAAAAACAAGGAAAATTTAAACTTGAAATATTTAAATAAATATTTGAATTAACACATTAACATTATTTGAGCCAACAAATGGTTTTTATTTTTTCTATATTGTGGCCTACCTTTCTTAAAAATCTGAAAAACTCATAAAGTTAAAGGGTAATATATTCTTCTTCTTCTTTTTGTGCCTTATCCTCAGTGGACGTTGGCGATTACTATGGCCCATCTGACATTATTTGCTGCATCCCGAAATAGATCCATAGCTGTCATTCCTGTCCATTATCTTAAATTTCGCAGCCACGCTATTCGTTGTCTTCCAGTACCTGTTTTGTCGTTACGTTAGTAAATTTTGTAAATTAAGTAAAATTTGCGTTCATTGGTTACGTTTAAAACTTCTTTTTGTTTTCTTATACGCTGAAGGACGGCTTCTTTTATTACGTGGTAAATCCATGATATTCTTAGCATGCGTCTGTAGCACCAAATCTCAAATGCTTCCAGACGTTTACACGCGGCGGTCAGGGTCCAAGCGTGTAAGCAAGTCCAAAGGTCCACCCCATATGTTAGTATTGAGAAAACGTAGCATCTAAAAACTCTGACTCTGAGGTGCAAGCCCATATATAAATTGCACAGCCCGCTTCTCATGCGATTAAAAGCTGTTCAACTCTTCTCAATTCGGATCTTAATTTCATTTATTTGTTCCCATTTGTTAGGGAATGTGCCCAGGTAGTTTATAGATGTAACCGTATCCAGTTGGGAGCCGTTTGAGTATAACTTACCATCAATATCTTGTTTGCATATTACCATAACCTTAAACATAAGTTTTATTTGTGTTTAGGCGCATGTTGTACGTTTCGAAAACTTCTGTTACTCTGTCTATTGGAGACCCTCAACTGTGTCTGCGATTAGAACAGTGTCGTCAGCGTACGTTAGATTATTAATAATTACGCCATTTAGTAAAATGCCGTTATCTGTGTTCTTCAAAGCCTCTCTAAACAGTCTCTCCGAATAAACATTAAAGAGCAGAAGAGAGAGCACACATCCCTGTCGAACTCCTTGGCGCACTTAAAACTCTTCAGATAGCGCATTCTCCACCCGAGCACGAGCCTTTTGTTTCCAGTAAAGGTTAGATATAATGCGGATATCACTGTCATCCAGGCCTGACTGTCTGAGCGTTTCCAATAGTTTTGTGTGATTTACGCTATCAAAAACTTTCTCGAAGTCGATGAAACAGGCTAAGATATTACAGTTTACATTGCGCGCTCTTTGTATTAGAACATTAAGGCTAAACAGTGCTTCCCGTGTCCCGAGTCCGTTCCTAAATCCGAATTGTATCTCTCCGATATATTCCTCGAGTTTGGGATAAATGTGTTCATGTATGACTTTTAGAAATGTTTTAGAACTCATTAGACTAATGGATCTGTAGTCTTTAATCTGTAGTTCGTAGTCTGTGGCATTTTTTAACTGTGATTTTCTTCGGTATGGGAATAATTGTTGAAACCAGCCATTCTTCGGGAATTGTGCCGCTCTCATAAATGTAATTGAATAGCTCTATAGTGATGTCCAGCTGGTTTTGTTCTATGAGCTTTAGAAAATCTGCATAAACTTCATCTGGTCCTGCGGCTTTGTTGTTTTTAAGCTTCCTGATTGCATTCGCAACCTCTTCTGTGGTGATAGAGGGTCCAGTTTCTATGTATCGTTCCTCCAAAATGCCTCGGTTCTCATCATTAAACAGTGCCAGCATGTACTCTTTCCACCTTTCTATCCTTTGTTCAATCTCCAGTAGTGCCTCGCCATTCGTGTTTGTAACGATCCGTGGGTTTCTAGGTCTAACCATACCTGCAGCATCTTTAATTTTTTTTATGTAGATTAAACGAATTATGTTGATTTTCCATTTGTTCGATTTCGGTACATTTCTCTGCCAACTTCCTTTGCCTCTTTGATCTTTCTTTTAATTGATTTGATCACTTTCTTTGATCTTGGGCTATGGATTTGTCGATATCTATCTTCGTTGTTGTTTTTATATTTTCTCCGCTTCTCCATGAGGACCAATATTTCCTCGGTCATCCATATGGAATATTTCCTTCTCCCTCCTGTGACCAGTCTGTGTTTAGCCGTCTTCACTATGGTGTACTTGGCATCCATCCATTTTTGTTCAATATCGTTATATGATTTTTCTTTGATTTCAGCTATATTTGTATTTAGTTTCGGTTTCGGTTTCATTTTTTTTTTAGGTTTTAATATTTCCGTCTTTGTTTTGGGTATCCATTCGTTCCGTTCGTTTTGATTTTGTTAGCTTCTTTAATCGTAGTCTTAAAGTGGATATTAGCAGATTATGGTCAGATGGGACGTCTGCACCAGGATAAGTTTTTACGGATGTTATCGAGTTTGGGAATCTCTTGTTCACCGTTATAAAATCAATCTGATTGCTTACTATATGCCGTTCGTTATCAGCGAGAGACTTCCAGGTATATAGACGCCTGGGTGGTTGTTTAAACCATGTGTTCGTAATTATAAAATTAAATTCCTTACAGAATTGGACAAGTGCTTCTCCTCTTTCGTTTCGCACGAAACGATACGGGATCCTATCCCGTATCTTCCGACAACATCATCATCTTCTCCATAGCCGACTGTGGCATTAAAATCCCCCATAAGATGGGTGGTGATCTCTTCTTTTCGTATGTGTTAAAGAGCTTCTTTCGTGTCCATATAGAATTTATCTATCTCTTTTTCGGTGCTTTCCGATCTTTGTGCGTAAATCTCGATTATATTTTACTTGCAGGGCTTTGCTTTGATCTTCATTATCGCAACTCTGTCAGAGATGGGTACAAATCCTAGCACGGCAATATCGACTTCTCTCGTTACTATTATTGCGACCCCATTTCGATGTTGAGGGCTATCTTCTCCAGCGTGGTAAATCTCATGGTCCTCTATTTCGCACTTCCCAGAACCAGGCCATCGCGTTTCGCTAATTTGGAGTATATCAATTCTTAATCGCAACATTTCCTTAACCGTGTTAAGCGCCTTTCTAGCCTGAAACATGTTTTGCACATTCCATGTGGCTATTCTTCTATTTGATGTAGCTTTTAGGATACTAGCTGACCGGGAGATTCTAAGAATCCTCTCTCCATTTAGGGGGTGCCGGGGATAATATATAGGACTTGAAAAAAAAAGTTTAATAAATGTACCAAAACTGTAGCATGGTTAAAAAATGAAATTGAAATGAAAGTTGTTTTTTTTTTCATAAGAGCTCCTATCGGTTCCCAAAACATATTAAATTTTTAAATCAATCGATTCAGCCGTTATTGAGATTTTTCTTTTATGTTTGCGACATTTCGCTTTTCCTCGAAAACCAATTGAGTTAGCGATCTGAAACTTTCAGGATCTTATTACTTAATAAGTGCTAATATATCCTCTAATCAGTATCATTTAAATATCTTTCCAGGGCAGAATCAACATGGTTATACCCATAGCGCCTTTGGAGATAGATTTTATTGTAGTTATAATTATTCATAACTTAACATACTAATTATTCATAAGTACAAAAGCACAATTGTAAAAGAAGACATTCAATCAAAATAATGATATTACTCGTTATTAGTTTATATTAGTTCATGTAGTTATGCGTTTCTTAACTCTATTTCTTTATAAATATCCATTATTTTTTTATTAGAGATTTTAATCGATTCTGAATTGTCCGATATCTAAAATCTACGAAACAACAACAAGAAAAAAACTTTTAGTTGTAACAATTTAAACTTTAAAATTAAGCACGCAAATGCAATTTTTCACGTGTTTTATAAATATTCAAATAAACCCGTAGCTAATTAGAGTTGTGTAGTTGCCGTTACTTGAAAAATCAAGAAAGCAAAAAAGTTCCGCATACATTATGCAATCGGCTAGGAAAAGCGCAACTTGATTATTAAATTTGAAACGCTCTTGATGTTCGTAAATCCGCTCAAACGACGCATACTACATTTTTAGTTCAATTTACACTTCAAAACGTTTGCACTTATTGTCTCACTAAACGAATAATATTTTATAATTCAGTTTTTCTACACAATAATATATCTTAATTAATTAAGATTAAAATTAATTAAATTTATTTTTAATTTTTCTTATAAGATTAATTAAAAAAAATAACTTTCTGGATTTTATTGTTTGTATTTTTATTTCTCGATGTATAATTTATAATCTAATTTTTCCACTTGAACATTTCTCTTGCGAATTCTAATTGTAAGTAAATTTTAAAAAAGAAATGTTTTAATGAGTTTCCATACGAATAAGAATTTCAATAAATTGAAGAAATTACGAAGTTCAAAAATACAAAAGAAATTCAATTTGTTTTTCATTTTTGCAGTGAAAGTGAAATTTTCAATTATACAATTAGCTCGAGATCGAATAATGCCAATATAATAAATGTCGTCTGCAGTGGAATGTAAAAAAAAATAATTGCATGAATTATATTATAGAATAGAAGACGTGCATCAATGAATTTAATGCGTTTTATTGCTTAATTTATTTTTCTCATTGGTTATGATCGATTTCGTTTTATTCAACAACAAATCAGGGTCCGCTGGAATAAACATGTTTTACGAGCTGAAGGCTTCGAAAACTGGAAAATCTATGAAAGATTTTTTTTAATGGGAAACAGCTAGCCATAAAGCTATCCGTGTAAGTTGAATTATTATTCATTCAGTTGGCAGGCACAAATATTAGGATTTTTTGTGTGCAATAAAAGGTTGCAAACAAAAAGGAATTTGGGCAGGAAGATTTTTATGAGAAAATATAAATTAAGCTTTGTTGCTCCACACGGTTTAACTTTCGTGCGTGTTATTATTATTCCGATATTCTATTTAACTCTTTGAAAACTTACTCTGTAAAACTGGGCAAGAATCCTACCTGAAACAATACAAGCAAAAATTACAAATTGAAAATGTTAAGACATACATAATTTTTTATAACAGACCCTTGAAATTAATTTATTACAATGTTTTTTATAAAATGCATTGAGTTGGAAACGTGAGGCTTTTTTTTAAATCAAGCAGTTTTTTACATAAAAATGTATATATATATATATATATATATATATATATATATATATATATATATATATATATATATATATATATATATATATATATATATAAATAATTAAATTCGTTTCATATTCTTGATGAATGTTTACGATGTAGCAAAATTAATTTTCAAATTACCTTCACTTCACGAATTTATTATTCACACTAAACATCGTTAGCAACAGAAAACTCTCGACGAAAATCGGACATCAATCAATAGCTAATTGCAACGTCAAAATAAACATTTTAGAGGAATTAAAAAACAATTCCCGAACAATTTTTTAAACTCGATAGACGCTAATTATCCGGATGGAATCGTACGTATCTAACAAAGTTGGAGATGCTGATATAAAAAACGATTTTATTTAATGATTCTTTAAGATAGCGTCATTTACACGTATACCGTCATGACCCAAAACTAGAATGGAATACTCTATCTAAATAATAAAATAAAATTCAATCGAGTTTTTTGTGTAAAGCTAACATCAAAATATCGAGATGAGTACTCGTCGTTTAAAGTTACGGTCCCAATAGAAGACTCTAGAACTCTAAGACCCAATAGAAGAAAAAATAAAGCAACTAAATTTTTGGCCACGAATTACCTGCCCACACCGTTGTTTTACTGAGTTGACATTCGCATGACGTAACGTAGTAATGCGTTTGATAAACGACATGCTATATGCAGAAAGTACACTGTTTACAGACAGTTTTTATATTAATTGAACAATTAACAGAACTAACAAAAGTCAACTTTCGTGTGTGGTGCCGTAAAAGTTAACAGAAATTTGAAAATTTTTGGGATGGGGGAAGAGAACACAAACTGACAATAATTAATTGGAAATTTTGGAAGATATAAATATTATACTAATTCTACACAATCTTACGTAGTTATCTAATGGAGTTCAAAAGCATTTGTAAAGCTTGTTACAGATAGAGCTACAGAAAAGGACTAGACAGACAAGACTAGACAGACAAGACTAGACAGACAGGTCTAGACAGACAAGACTAGACAGACAAGACTAGACAGACAAGACTAGACAGACAAGACTAGACAGACAAGATTAGACAGATAAGACTAGACAGATAAGACTAGGCAGACAAGACTAGACAGACAAGACTAGACAGATAAGACTAGACAGACAAGACTAGACGGACAAGATTAGACAGACAAGACTAGACCCAAGACTAGACACACAAAATTGGACTGACAAGACTAGGTAGACACGGCTAGACATACAAGACTAGGTAGACAAGGCTAGACATACAAGACTAGACAGATAAAACTAGACAGATAAGACTAGACAGACAAGATTAAACTGACAAGACTAGGTAGGCAAGGCTAGACATACGAGACTAGAGAGACGAGACTAGACAGACAAGAGTAAACGGACAAGACTAGAGAGACAAAACTAGATAGAAAAGATTAGACAGACAACACTAGACAGGCAAGACTAGACAGACAGAACTAGACAGTCAAGACTAGGTAGACAATACTGGAAAGACAATACTTGGCAGACAAGGCTAGACAGACAAGACTAGACAGATAAGACTAGACCGATAAGACTCGGCAGACAAGACTAGACAGACAAGACTAGACAGATAAGACTAGATAGACAAGACTAGACTAGACACAAGACTTGACATACAAAATTAGACTGACAAGACTAGGTAGACACGGCTAGACATACAAGACTAGGTAGACAAGGCTAGACATACAAGACTAGACAGATAAGACTAGACAAATAAGACTAGACAGACAAGATTAAACTGACAAGACTAGGTAGGCAAGGCTAGACATACGAGACTAGAGATACGAGACTAGACAGACAAGAGGAAACGGACAAGACTATAGAGACAAAACTAGACAGAAAAGATTAGACAGACAACACTAGACAGACAAGACTAGACAGACGAAATTAGCAAGTCAAGACTACGTAGACAATACTGGACAGACAACACTTGTCAGAAAAGACTAGACAGACAAAACTAGACAGACAATACTAGACAGACAAGACTAGGCAGACAAGATTAGACAGACAAGACCAGACAGAAAAGACTAGACGGACACGACTTGACAGACAAGACTTTTTTCAGGAGGAGGGGAAATGCATTATTGCACACACGGGGCCTACGTTCGCGTGTAGTGTTGGGCTCTCTAGTGGAGTGGTTCGTTCGTGACCAGCATAAACACCAAAACCACTCCTCTGGCTCTTCACTTCAGTCTAAAACTCACTTCCGGTCACCCGGAACAACATGAACATTACTTCGGGTGGGTGGTTGATCTATTTACTTCCTTCTTCTTATCCTTTCCTTATGTCTTTCGTCTTCTGTCGCATAATATTCCTCATTAGCTCTGTAATCGCATTGCACGTTTCTTCGGCTTGGAGCATTAAGACTGCGCTGCTATTTGGCAAAAATGCCGGTTCCGCACACCTCTTGTTGGTGTCAATCATCCTCTGCCTCACAATGCCAGCTTACGCTATCGTTTTGTTTCTCGAATATCTTAATGTACGTACCGAAAACCCATCGGTCCATTATTGCCTGTGTCTGGTAGAACCCCACGTCCTGGAGCTCCGCCTTCTTATGTCCTTTTATAAACATTTGTGTGCGCCCAGTGTATGACTGCCAAGGCTCCTGACAATCATGCATCGTGCTTTCCTGCTTCCCATATTTTCCTTCTTGGTATGTCTTCTTTCTTGACGAAATCTGTCTTGCAGCCTAAGTTCAATCGGTGCAAGGCCTGATATAGCAAGGATGGCTTGTATCGATCACGTGCAGTATGCTTAGGTTAATCTTATCGCCATTCGTATGACACAAATAGATTGGATTGCCCAAATAGGTGCCGCATACAATATTATGGAATGAACGGCACTGCATAAGACCTTATTCTCGTCTTTGCACTTGGACTCCTCACACTGGTCATCAGTCTTGCCAGCGCCATCGAAGATGGAGAAGCCCTGTCGAAAATCTTTCGTATGTGAGTGCTCATGCGCACATCCTTATCAAGGTTGTACATGGTTGGTCTATTTACTTTATTCTTCTTGTTGTCCTTTTCTTATCTCTTTCTTTCGTCTTGTGTCGCAAAATTTACCTCATTAGCTCTGCAATCGCATTCCACGTTTTTATCTTCAGGAATTAAGTCCGTGCTGTTATTTGGCAACACGTCTGTTCCATAACTCCTGTTGGCGTCAATTCGCTGCGCTCGCCACCTAGGACACTGGAAAGTAGTATGTCCTCGCCATTATTCCTCCAGAAATTTTCTGATAACTTCTCCCCCACCCCAGAAGTTAACAGAAAAGAGAAGCAAAAGCAAATGCTTGGTACCATTTCCAGTTTCATAAATCGGGAAGGCGATCATTCCTTAAAATGGACAAATAAAAGGCCAGTGTCTATATTAATAACATTCAACCAATATATTTAATAGAAGACAAAGGGAAAACTAAAACCTGATGCTGTCTTGGATTATAACAATGGAAAAGAAGGGGTAGATTTATCAGATGAATTGACTTCATATTATAACTGTTTACGTAAAACTATAAAATGGTATAAGAAAATCGTAATAGAATTAATTTGTGTAACATCTATTGGAAATGCGTGGTATATTCATAAAAAATGGGGAACAAAACAATATGTTTGGTGAAATTTCGAGAAAAAATAATTTATAGCCTGTTGCATATTGAAGAACCGGAGTTACAAACTAAAGAAAAACAATTGATTCAGACGTACTCTGGAGCAGCAAGGAAGGCAAGAAAACGATGCTTGGAAAGTTATAAAACTGTAGCTGCTCAAGAAGGCAATTGCTTGCTATTGCTGCCAAAAACGCAAGAAAAGTTGCAACTTTTTTGCTCCCAGTGCCCTAACCGACCGACATTGAGTATTAAATGTTTTGAAAATGTTTTGTGGATATTTTCAAAACATTTAATAAACAATGTCGATCAATGAATAAAGTTTTTTGTGGCGTAATAATATATTTTTCACTTTGTTATGAATCTCAAGTTATCTAACTATATTCAACGTGTTAATAAATTGATTTTCGGAATCGTGCGATTTGTTAATTTGTATTATTCGCTTAAAAGGAAGTATGGAAGGTCTAATATAAGCAGTTCTTACAAATAGTATTTTATTGAGATAACTGCCTGCAATTTCACCTTCCCATTGCAGGGCAGTGACGCATCTAACCGGGGGTTGCTTCAGGGCTTGAGCCCACCCCAAAATAAGGCTAAATTTCTGTTCGATAAACTAAGAATCAAATTTAGTTATACAAATTTTATTCTTTACACGCGTAATCACTCAACATTTGTCCATGAGAGTAACAATTCGCCAACACTGCGGAAGTAAAACACATGCGGAGGTACGGGGCACTAAAACTATGAATTAGGAAGGTACAGAGTGCGGTGGAGCGGGAGAGTATCGCAAACATACCTAAACAGCAAATGCGTGGGGGCCGTTTCGCCTGTGACACTAATAGTGATCTAAAGTTTAGTTAGATCTAAAGTAAAAACTTAATGATCTAAAGTTTATGTTATATTTAATAATTATTACAGGTTATTATAAAGGGTGATTCAATTTGAGTTTCCACATTACAATCTAAAATATTTTTGACACGCCACAGTATTTGTCAAGGGCAGCGTGTGATTTCTAACCTAAAAAGTTAAACAAAAGTAGTCATGGAGCAATATACGCAAGAACAACGTGTTAAAATTATCCAAGCATATTATGAAAATGGCCGATCGAGGAAAAGTGCATTTCGTGCTTTACGTGAAGTTTGTGGTGCGCAAAATCGACCTTGTGAGAGGACAATTTGGAATGTGGTCCAAAAATTCGAACAAACTGGATCCGTAGCTAACATCAAAACCCCTCAGCGTGCTCGTAGAGGTCGTTCGGAACAAAATATTGCCATTGTTCTCGAAAGCGTGGCCGAAAATCCAAACACATCGATTCGTCATCGATCGCAGCAAGTGGGCCTTACGTATTCCACTACACAGCGAATTTTAACAAAAGATTTGAAGTTACACCCGTACAAACTCCAAATAACACAGGAATTGAAGCCTCGAGACCATCAACAGCCCCGTGTGTTTGCCGAATGGATAAGAGAACAAGGAGTAAATTTTTCAATGAAAATTATCTTTAGCGATGAGGCACATTTCCACGTTGATGGCTTCGTAAATAAGCACAATTGTCGTATTTGGGGATTGGAAAATCCAAGAGAGATTGTTGAAACGAAAATGCATCCTCAAAAGGTCACTGTTTGGTGTGCCTTTTGGTCCGGAGGCGTAATTGGCCCATTTTTTTTCGAGGATCATGCGGAGAACTCTGTTACGGTTAATGGCGTTCGTTATCGGAACATGATAACAGATTTTCTTTGGGAGCAGTTGGAAGATATGGATATCGAAGATTTATGGTTTCAACAGGACGGTACCACCTACCACATAGCAGGAGAAACGATACAATTACTGCGCGGCAAGTTTCCCGGTCGCATTATTTCACGTAACGGTGACTTCAATTGGCCGCCGCGATCGTGTGATTTAACTCCCGCAGATTTTTTCCTTTGGGGGTATCTGAAGAGCAGAGTATACAAGAATAAACCGAACACCATTGCAGAGCTGAAACAAGAGATCAGACGCGAAATAGCCGGCATAGAACCTGATTTGTGTCGAAGAGTAGTCGAAAATTTGAACAAACGAATTACGTCATGTCACATGAGCCGCGGCGGTCATTTACATGATATAATCTTTCACACATAATTGTAATGAACTAACCTTAAAGGGCAAATAATTTTTTTATATTTTTCAACTTCTACGTGTTTTTTTTAAATATTTTTAATGTGGAAATCCAAAATGAATCACCCTTTATTTAGTTATATCCTCATGTCCTTAGGCGGCTATTCCACTGTAACCGATGAAAATTTGGGTGATTTTCGCGAATTTTTTGAAAGAAAAGTACTCAATTAAATGTTACAGGAAATTAAGAACATATTTGGCTATATTTTACATTCATTACATAATTTTTTCATAGAAAAATATTAGCATCCAAGCGACTTATGCGCGGCCTTCGGAAGCGCCAAAAAAAAAGTTCCTCCACTGCCACCCTCCTTGAAGCCGATTGAGTAGCTGAAGACGAAAAAAAGGTCGTTAAACTGGAAGGTATTTTCTGTACCATGAACTAGGATTACGGAAAAATATCAAAATCCAACAAAATGGCGTAGTAATGGAAAAGAGACTGTTTTTTTGCCTAAAAAATGGTCGTTTTTTCAATGCCAAATCGTCAATTTTCATCCAATCAAAAATTTCCTAGTTGACGGTACAGTAAATATATTCAAGAGCACTCAGTCCAAATTTCAAAACAAGCGGATAATTTGTCTTTGATTTACAACAGGGGCAAATTTGAAAAAATATTTTTTTCCTAATAATTTCTTCGATATTCCCTCGAGAATCGAAATCTCGATTTCGATTTTTTTCTCGAGATTTCGAGAAAAACGCATTTGAAATTAAGGACGTTCAGCCTATATTTTCTCAACCTCATATACTTATAACCGAATACGACAAAAAACTGAAAAAAAAAAATTTAAGATTTTTATTACCTTTTCGTTTTTTTTCCAATTTCGAAAAATGACCGAAAAATATTTTTCAAAAATATAAGAAAAATCCGTAAAAACTCATACGAATTCAGAAAAATATAGAAGAATTCAGAAAAGAAAGATCTACTTAGTGAAAAATACAAAAAAAATAGTTTTCCAAAAATGTATTGCCTCCCAAATCCAAAAATTTATCGCAGGCGCAGAATTTTATTCCTGCGAGCGGTTGCGCTTTAGAATGCTGTCATTCGGGAAGTATTAGAGATACGGCCTTGAAATTTTCACAATATATTCTTGAAAGTATGAACTGTTAAATAAGACCAAGAAAAAAACGATTTTTTTTAAGTGTCACAGTGGTATAGCCCCTTAATATAGGAATAGTTGTGTGTTTTTTATGTTTGTATAAGTCAAAATTATATTTTATAATAGGATAAAAAGAAAAAACGAGAAAAAACATCAAGGCGTTGAAGGAGGTAGGTATATAAGCACCATTAGTCTTTTGTTTTTCCTTTTGCGTACCATCAGTTCTATAGTACTTTCTTTGAAAAATTGGGAAGCACGTATTCATTTTCTGATAATACTGATAATACTTTCCTGATAATACTGTCCTATCAGACAGTGGCCAAACCATCCACCACGGAAAACCACCGGACACGAAAAAGTAAAGCAAAGTTTGAAAAATTAAAATTTTTTATTGTATACGTGGGTCGGTATACCAAAAAGGTCTGTATGGCGAAAAACCAGACTCCTCTGACTCGACAGGCTTCTTACTCTCCTGATATGCCCCCCTGCGACTTCCGGTTATTCCCAAAAGTCAAGAGGCCATTGAAAGGAACGCAATTTCAGACAAGAGAGGACATTATGGCTGCAACGACAGCCGAGCTAAAGTCGATTCCGAAAGAGGCTTTTTTGGAAAGCTTCCAACAATAGCGGCACCGCTAGGAGAAGTGTGTGGAGTCTCAAGGAGAATACTTTGAGGGTGAGGTTTCCAACGCTCCAGGTATGCCAGTTTTTTTTTATCGTCTAAAGGTGGATACTTTTCTAACAGATCACGATTAATACAAAATATTTTAAGAATGCAATAATGCAAAAAAACAATTGGATCATAGCGGAATGTCACATTCTAGACAAATTGTCTTTGTGCGTTTTTGAGTATAAAGAATGTGGAAAAATATTTTTGAAACATTCATACGGCATCTTAGCTTGTATATCGAAGGCTGGTGCGTTTACAATCCAAGTGCGTTTACTAGAAATTTGTCTTTGGAGAGAAAATTTTCATCTGGTTTTGACCATAAAGTTAAAGAACCTAAGAAAATGAAGACCCCCATTTTCTTATGGAGCCTCATTTTCTTTTCCAATTTGACTCAACGTGCTCGAGTAAACATGACATACTAGTAGTATGAAGTCCAGGATGTACCAGGAGTCGCGAAAGGGTTAGGTAAATAAAAACCAATTTTCATAATAAATTAATTTATAATTTCAAATTAACCAACAAAATATTTCATAACGAAATACTCGCGGTCGTATATAAAATACCCAAAATACAAAATGATATATCGAACTCCTTTGAAAAGGTGTTTGGCGTGAGACAGGGTGATGCGCTAGCATGCCGTTTAACATAGCCTTGGATAAAGTAGTTCAAGAGGCCCAACTGAATAATAAAGGCACTATCTTCAACAAATATACTCAAATCCTGGTCTATGCAGATGATAAATCTTATTATTACTAGAACCATAGCACAGGCCAAAGAAACAGTCACAACTTTTGAAGCCGCATCAAACAATATGGGGCTACACGTAAATGAACAAAAAACTAAATTTATGGAGGCAACAAAAAAAAATCCAAAGAGTGCGAGAGAAGTGTGCGAGAGACAATTAATGATCATAATTTCGAATGAAATTTCGGGTGATGAAGTTTGAGTATCTGGCTGCGACAATAACGGTAGATAATAACAACAGTGCAGAAATCAGAAGACGCATTATGTTGGCAAGTAGGTGCTATATTGAACTTGTTTTGGTGTTATTTTGGCCTACTAAAGTACCTTCCCAATCGTAATCTATCAAGAAGTACAAACATCAGGCTGCATAGAACACTCATCTTACCAGTCTTAATGTATGGCCCGAAAAAATGGACCCTGACAAAAAGAGATGAATCTCTGTAGGTGATCTTTGAAAGAAAGAAATTGCAAAAAATATACGGGGCAATCCAAGAACAACGTATGTGGAGGCACAGGTGTAACTTCATCATCAATGGCCATACAACCCTATAGTAGGGTCTCGACCTTCTCCAGCTTCTTTCGCCGTATATTCCTGTCTCTGGTCTGCATCGACCAGTTACGAGTAACGAAATTTACATCATCTATGGACAAGCCGGTAACAAGGACATAGTAACTACAATCCAATGCAAATGCAAATTAAGTGTGTTAGTGATCTTGATAAACTGTAAACTCTTCTTTGAATTAATCAAATTTATAGTATAAACAAAGGTATATTTTTAAGTTAAATGGAAATAGGTGAATTACTAGAACATTTAAATCCAATTTCAAACAAATCATTAGTATTTCAAAATTTTGAGAAAGTTCATAATTTTTTTTTTTTTAATTCTTTAAAAATCCTAAATTTAAATATTAGAAGTATTAGAAAAAAATTTAATGAGTTATGTGTACTTTTATGTAAGCTAGAGGTTGATTTTGAAATTATTGTTCTCACAGTGTCTTGGTTATGCTATAATGACGATGGTTTTGAACTTCCAAATTTTGAGAAAATTATTAAACCTGGTAAATATAATAAATGTGATGGAATTGTACTGTACATAAAATCTGGTATTAATTATAAAATTTTTGATTTGGATTTGGAAAATATGAATTCGCTAAATTTTGTTGTAAGTAATCGTGAGTCGGAGTTCTATTGCACTGCGGTGTATAGGTCCCCGAATGACACGAATGTCGTTGGGTTCCTTGATAACATGGAAGCTTTTCTCAGGGGGGTTAGGTACGATAATCATATAGTACTTGGGGATATTAATATTGATATTCTGGAGGAGAACTTGACTCCTATAGGGCATAGATACTTAGATATAATGCATGAAAATGGTTTTGTTGAGTGGCTCTACGGGTGTACCAGGTTTACTCCAACCAGACAATCTTGTTTGGATCATTTGTTTTTAAAAAGTGTACAATTTTCCCTCGAAACTGCCATTTTGACATGGTCTACGACTGATCATGACGTAGCTATAGGACAAGTTTTTCTGTGTCCTAGTGAATCCCATGTCCATGGGGTCGCTGATAATTCTATTTTGAATGAAAATAACATAATTAAAAAATTTGATGAACAATGTTTCAAGAGGAGAATTGAAAGTGAATCATGGGCATTGGTTCTTGTGGAGACAGATGCAGAGTTAGCTTTTGATCTGTTTTATACTAAATTATTAGACATATTTAATAATCGTTATGATCTAAAGAGACCAAAGTGTGGGCATAAATTTACTAAAATCAAACCGTGGATAACTTCTTGCATTGTCAGATCAATTCGTGCTAGGAAAAAATTAGCTAATAAAGTACGTAAGCAGCCTTTTAAGACAACTTTACGTAAGCGGCCTTTAAGTAAAATTTAAAAAATACAGAAACATTTTGAAAATGTCAATCCGTATAGCGAAAGAAATTTATTATCGTAATAAAATTAATGAATGTGGTAATAATCTACGTCAATTGTGGCAGACAATCAATGAGGTGACTGATTGTGCCACAACTGCTAGGCCCACTATCTCAAAGATTATCACTGCTGATAATCGCTCTTTTAATGCAAATCAGCCATTTGAAATGGCCCTTGAGTTTAATAAACATTTTGTTGGTGTGGGGAATCATATAGCAGATAAAATTAATTTTTCACAAATAATAACAGCAATAGTCTTCATACTTTTGAATATTGTAGTAACCAGAACAATTACTCAAATTCTTTTTTCTTTAGGCCAGTATGTGAAAATAAAATTATAAAAATAATAAATAAATTGAAGAAAAATTTAGCTCCTGGAATGGATGGGTTGTCCTCTAAATTGTTGATTTCAAATTCGGGTGCTTTGTCGGTCCCCCTATCGCATATAATAAATCTCTGTTTTCAACAGGGATATTTTCCTCAAGAGTTAAAAAAAGCAACAGTAATCCCACTTTATAAAGCAAATGACAAGTCAATTCTAGGAAATTATCGTCCCATTTCTCTCCTTTCAAGTATGGCTAAGATTGTGGAGAAGTGTGTCAAAGCTAGATTGGTTGATTTTTTTAATAGATTTAAAATTATTTCTGAGAATCAGTTTGAATTTAGAAATGATAAAAATACAACAGATGCAATCTTTAATGTAGCTCGATCAATTATCGATTGTCTAGATGATGGAACTAAATGTCTCGGGGTTTTCTTAGATTTGGAAAAAGCCTTTGACACAGTTGACCACGACTTGCTACTACGGAAAATGGAGAGAATTGGGATAAAAGGTATTACAAACAAATTTTTCGAATCCTACTTGAATGGACGGACTCAGGTAGTTAAAATTGGGGAAACCAACAGTGATGCATTGACAATGGAAACGGGTGCGCCACAAGGATCAGTTCTTGGGCCTGTTTTATTTTTAATATATATTAATAACTTATTAAATTTGAATATTACAAATTGTAAGTTATATTCCTTTGCTGATGACACAGTAGCTATTTTTTCAGGTTCCTCTTGGAATGCAGCTTTTGGTAATGCATCAGCGGGAATGAAAAGTATAAAAAAATGGCTTGATTCAAACTTACTTAGTCTTAATGTAAGTAACTGCGGTGGGACTGTCATATCTCGTACATGTGCTGCAGACTCAGGAAGACAATTTATAAGTTTGTCCAACTGCGATCTGTACTATCTGGGGAGCAGGTGGGAATGGTTTTCCTGGCGTTGGTCAAGTCTATTGTTGAGTATGGGATTGTGGGTTGGGGCAATTGTGGTCAGACTGTGCTAGAACCGCTAAATTTGGTGTATAAAAGAATAATAAAAAATTGTCTAAAAAAAACACTTGACTATCCTTCAGCTTTTCTTTTTACTGAATTTCGGACTTTAAATATTCAAAATTAGTTTATATTAAATTCTCTAAAATACATTCATAAGCACCAGTCTGACTTCCCTGTAAGCCCGCCCCACAATCACGCGATTCGCAGACAACAATGCATGCCCCTGTACGAGCCTCGCAGCCGAATCTCCTTGGCTGAGAGGCACGTTGCACGTTGGGGTCCCAGACTTTACAATCGCCTACCTGAGGAGGTCTCCTTGTCTATGGGGTATAACCGTTACTGCGGTGCAATAGAACGACTGGTTGCGAATACATTTAGCAGAACTTCTTAATGTGTGTGTGTATGTATGTATGTGTGTGTGTGTGTATGTGTATATGTATGTATATATGTATATATGTATATATGTATATATGTATATATGTATATATGTATATATATATATATATATATATATATATATATATATATATATATATATATATATATATATATATATATATTTATATACATTTTCCAAAACATACAATTATAGATATACAATTTTATATCAGAGTAAAGTTTTGTTTTAATTTTCATTCTAAGATAAAAGAAGATACATTTTATTTGTTTTAAAAGACTCCTGGCTACGCACGGGCACTGCCTCTGTTGCCAGTATTTTCTGTAAATATTTGTTATTGTGTATTTGTATATTTAAAAGAAATACATTTATTTTGATTGTGATAATGATTCTACAGAAAATGGATTTGGAGGAAAATCAGAATGGAATTCAAAATTTGATAATTCATGATGATTCAGAAGAAGATGACATGACTGTAATTACATAAATTTAAATTTATGTACATAAATATTAAACAATAAAAAAAAATCCAAATCGGCAGATTGCGATGGGCAGGGGAAGTGAACAAATATGATGACAATAATTCGACAAAAAAGATCCTTAAAGCAGTACCCATAGGCACAAGATGGCGAGGTAGGCCCAAGCTGCGCTGGAGGGATGGTGTAAGCGAAGAAGCACGAAAGATAGGTAACTGGTCGATGCAGATCAGAGACAGGAATATATGGCGAAAGAAGCTGGAGAAGGTCGAGACCCTACTATAGGGTTGTATGGCCATTGATGATGATGATGATATAAATACCTTAACTTTTCTACATAAGCAATAAGATTGATTGTCTGGTCGTAACATTTGCAGTCTGATCTTCTCTAGTATTGTATACCCTTTTCTGGTCTTGTCGGCTTTGTCTAGTCTTGTCTGGTCTTGCCTGGTCTTGTATGGTATAGTCTGGTTTTGTCTGGTCTTGTCTGGTCTTGTCTGACCTTGCCTGGCCATGCCTAGTCTTGTCTAATCATGTCTGAATTTGACTGGTATTGTCTTGTCTTGTCCTGTCTTGCATGGTCTTGTCTGGTCTTGTCTGGTATTGTCTGGTCTTGTCTGGTATTGTCTGGTCTTGTCTGGTCTTGTCTGGTCTTGTCTGGTCTTGTCTGGTCTTGTCTGGTCTTGTCTTGTCTTATCTGTTCTTCTCTGTACTCATCTGGTCTTGTCTAATTTTGTCTGGTCTTGTCTTGCCTGGTATTGTATTGTCTTGTTTGGTTTTGTCCGATCTTGGCTAGTTTGTATGGTTTTATCTGATCTTATCTGGTCTCGTCTGCTTTTGTCTGTTCTTGTCTGAGTTTTCTGATATCGGTTTTAATTATTTTATCTGTTTTAATCTAAGCTCTCATAAATTAAAGTCGGACATGTTTCCGATCATATCTAATATTTTCTGATCTTCCATGACTTTTCATAGCCTTGACTTTAATTAGTTTGTTTTTCTGCTAATAACCATTTTTTGTACAATACATTTATTTAGAATGTTTAGTGTGGACTTTAATGTTTCAATGGATTTATCTTATTTCAATGGTTTTATCTTATGGTGTTTTCTAATGAAATCGCTATGAATTTTGTTTAAATGTGTTTGTATTTTCCTGTACAAATAGCAATAGTGGTTAAGATAAATATCATTTATGATTATTAGGATCATTTAGAAATGATTTTCGATGAGCGCGGAGATTAGCCAAAGTTGCTGTGTAGAGGTAATGGCCAAATAATGGATACTCGTTTTCTACCCCTGAAAGCTAAGCCATCAAGTAGATAAAACGTTCCTCTTTTTCGTTTTGGTCTTCCCAGAGAAGTTAATAGAGAAAATATTATGTAGTAATAAAGGAAAGTATAGTAAGTTAGTTGCTGGTATCTAAATAATCTCAATCTAGATAATCAACTTATGATGACCTAGATCTAGATAATCAAAATATACAGACAAATATCTAGTTGCATTATTTATGTATTTGACCATCTTGAAGTTTGATATTTTTGTTTTTTTTATCTTATAGTAGTACTTTATTTACTTTAAATAAATAAAGTATAAGATAACTAAACAAAAATATCTACTTATAGAAATGTTTTCAAGGGAGAGTGAGTGTAGCTGAAACGTTTTCTAGAATCATTTGGTTTTTGATATTATTAATCATTGTTTTTGAATCTTGAAGTCGATGGCTCTTGATGGCTTTATATTACATCGTGATTTTAAAAAAGTTTATTTTAGTTAGTAGTTTTTTGTCTAATCTGGAAAAGAATTAGTAGTGTGAATGAAAAACTAAACAAATCCTATTTATCAACAAACGTAATAAAATACTTCTTAAGTTTTTGGTAAATCAACAAGTGGCTTGATTTTTTGGGTACTTAACCCTTTCGTCCGTGAACGTTAATAATATTGCAGAAATAGAATAAACCTCATGTTTTGTTAATTTGGTGCTAAATAAACACAATATATCTAAATAAATCGACCAAGAGGTGAGTGGAAAACATATCTTATCTTATCTACTCTTGTATAATTTTGTCAAGGCGCAAGTCTTGTCTTCTATTTAGTTATATTCAATCTTGTTGACTTTTGTCAATTTTTTTGTCCAAAATTTTGTAGAACATTGTCCATCTTATTGAATATACACCAGACTACTCCAGACTTGTCCAGATTTCTCCAGACTTTTCCAGTCTATTATTGTCTAGAACAAGGTTTTTCAGTATTGATCAGTGGTTCTGTATTGATCATATTATCAATCATATATGTCTCGTCATATGATCTCGTCTGATTTCGCCTTGTTTAGACTTATTTGGTTGTGATCACAAGGAGTACAAGCAAGGGTACGAAGAATGATATGTACAGAAAATGGGAGAGAACATGCTCTACGCACAACACATATCGGTGGAAGAAAAAGCACAGAAAGTTGGAAAATACTAAAGAACGTGAGACGGGAAAGGAACAATGACATAATTTACCCAATAACAGAGCAATCATGGAAGCAGTATTTCGTAAAATTACTGACAGAAGATAGAAATGAGTTCCAAATTACTGATAATAACACAAATATAACCACTCAAGGATCTCCAGTAAGAATATCTGTATCAGAAGTAAAAAAATCAGTTAATGCACTAAAAAATGGAAGAGCAACAGGACCAGGAAATATTCCTGGAGAACTTATTAAACATGGGACAGAAAAACTAACTCAAATGCTCACACATTTATTCCAAAGATGTATAAATAAATCAGAAGTACCAAAGGAATGGAAGTTGTCATACATATCAGTAATCCATAAGAAAGGGGATAAAACTAAATGAGATAACTATAGAGGAATATCCGTAACCAACACCATAAGCAGGATATATGGAAGAATACTCAAAAACAAGATAGAAGATGAATACAGTGCTATGGAGGCAGAATAGCAGGCCGGATTCAGAGCAGGAAGATCCACCATAGACCACCTATTTGTGTTAACTCAATTAGTAGAAAAGAAAATGGCATATAACCAGGAAGTTCATTTGCTATTTGTGGACCTTAAAAAAGCCTATAACAGCTTTCCTCTAGTAAAATTATGGGAAGCTCTACAACATACTAACATAAATGCTGAAATAATACATGCAATCAAATCACTTTAAAATGGTGCAAGAACACATTTAAAAATAGGAAATAACGTAACAACTGGGTACACAGAAACAAATGGACTCATTCTTCTTCTTCATGTGTCATGCCCTCCAAGGGCGTTGACGGCCAATTTCATTATTTGAATTTTATCTGCAGCTTTTCGAAATAGGGATCTTGTACTTTGTCTAAACCATTGGCGAAGGTTCTTGAGCCATGATGTTCTGCGGTGCGGACTGCGCGTACCTTGTATTTTACCCTGTATTATTGTCTGCTGTAACATGTACTTATCATTTCGGATAACATGACCAAGGTATTCCAGTTTTCTTCTCTTTATTGTGTTGAGAACTTCTGTTTGCTTATTGACTCTTTGCAAGACCTCGACGTTAGTAATTCGATCCACCCAAGAAATTCTCAGCACTCTACGGTAAGTCCACATCTCAAAAGCCTCCACCTTCTTACACATAGCCTCCGTAAGTGTCCAAGCCTCGACGCCGTAGTACAGGATACTAAATACATAGCACCTTAACAATCTGATACTGAGGGGGATTTTCAAGTGCCTGTTGTTCAGCACTTTCTTCATTTTGGTGAAAGCTCCTCTTGCCTGTTCGATGCGGCTTCTAATTTCCGATGTCATGTCCCATTTGTCGTTTACGTTACAGCCAAAGTACTTATAGGAGTTGACGCGTTCCACCACCTCATTCTCAACTCTTAGATTCAGCTGGTTATTTACGCTGGTTTTATTTACGACGAGCCATTTTGTCTTATTAACGTTGAGTTTAAGACCCATGGACAAGCTGTGCTCTGTAACGGTTGTCATTAGTTCTTGTAGGTCTTCTATCTTCGTAACCAATAGAACGGTGTCGTCGGCATACCTCAGGTTATTGATCACTATGCCTCCTACGATTACTCCTATGTTCTTGTCATCCAATGCTTCTCGAAATATTTTTTCTGCATAAAGGTTAAAAAGTAATGGCGAGAGAACACAGCCTTGTCGCACCCCTCTTCGAATCATGACCTCTTCTGACAGTTCTTTGTTCACTAACACCGCTGCTGTTTGGTTCCAATACAGGTTGGCTATAATGCGGATATCTTGCCCGTCTAATCCTAGTTCTTTAAGTATATCTACTACTTTATTATGGTTTACGGTGTCAAATGCTTTTTCATAGTCTAAGAAGCAGGCAAAAACATCCACATTAACATCAAGGCATCGTTGTACCAGAACTTGTACACTGAAAAGTGCCTCCCTTGTGCCGAACCCATTAAGAAAGCCAAACTGGGACTCGCTGATCGACTCTTCACATTTGCGGTAAATACGATTATGGATGATCTTCAGAAATAGTTTCAATACTTGACTCAAGAGACTGATGGTCCTATAATCTTTACATTGTTTCGCATTTGATTTCTTTGCTAAGGTGATGAAAGTTGATTTTAACCAATCTCTTGGTATTTCACCTGTTCTATATATATTATTAAATATGTCTACTATTATTGAGAGAGAACTATCATCTTTAAGGATCTTGCCAACACTGTTCAAGGTCTATCTGGAAAGCGCATTAACAAGATGGAAAAGAAACTGCGAAACAATGGGCATACCTGTGGATGATACATCAACAATCTATACTTTGGCATTTGCGGATGACCAGGTGGTGATTGCACAAGACATTGATGACATTGAATATATGACACACAAACTAATTGAAGAGTATGACAGGTGGGGTCTAGACGTGAACATACAGAAAACAGAATACATGTGTATAGGAGGAGAACAACAAGATCTGCCTATCTCAGACAAACAGAATATGAAACATACAAATACCTAGGCGTAAAAATATCGAAAGAAAGAATTCTGGACGAAGCAATGGCCGAAAGAAACCTTCAAAGCAGGAGGACTGTGTTCATGTTAAACGGCATACTGTGGGATATACACATTACAATGGAAAACATACACAGAATATACAATGCAATAATTAAAAGTATAATAACCTACGGTTGTGAAGTGTGGCCTATAAAGGATAGAGCAGAGAAATCACTAAAAGCCATTGAGATGGACTACTGGAGAAGAGCGTCAGGAAAGTCTAGATTGGAAAGGATTAGAAATGAAAGCATTTGGTAAATAATGGAAGTAAAGCACGACATCGTGGATGACATAAGAACTGGACAACTCAGATGGTACGGTCATGTACAGAGAATGGAGCAAGACCGACTCCCGAAGAAAGTAATACACTGGACACCGCAGGGAAGAAGAAGGAGAGGAAGACCTCGGAAAAGCTGGAGAGAGGATATAGACGGAGAGATCCGGACGAGAGGATTGGAGGAAGAGGCTTGGAAAATATTCTGGTCCAGCCTTTTGGTGTCCCAATCTGTCTTGTATTGTCTGGTATTGTCTGTCATTATTTACAACTACAACATTGTCTTCTAACATATAACATACACTAAATAAATGTCTGGTAAACTCTCCATACGAGTACAATTTTAAATTCACAATTTACGTTTCGGAAGATAAAATTTCAGTGGGACATATGTGTCCCATTCGGGGCGAAAAGGTTAAACAAATTTATAATGTGTGAATTTGTGAAAACTAATCTTGTTCCATTTGTTGCTTAATTTAATATTTTCTCTGCATTTCCAGCTGTAAAAAATGCAGATTACGTTTAATCTTCCAGCATTAAGCTATAAAATAAATGTAGTAATTTTAAACAAAATACTATTTATTTACCTACAAATTAATTTTTAATTACCAAAGCTATTGTTTTTCGCTAGAAAATCAACTGGATAAATAGTTTAGTTTCCGAGAAGCAAACAAAAGTTGTTCAATAAGCTAACAAAAACTGACCTGAAAATGCTTTAATTCATTAAAATTTCAACACATTTACATACCGTATAGTTTTCAGTGTTCGTGTAGTATAAATTAGTAATTAAGTTCACTAACTAAAGTATATTTTATTAGTTGACCACGAGTGCGGAACGTTTGGCCTTAATCTAGCCCTTGAGATTAAACCCATATAAAACGGTCCATTTCTAACTGATTTAATTCTGCATTTTCATGCAGTTTACCCATTTGTTTGCTTGCTTTTATCCTCTACCAAGTACAACCGCCACGAACTTATTTACTCTCCAATAACAATAAAACAACAACGTTGTAAAAAGGGAAGGTTCGTTCCAGCCTTAAAGGAAAAATATTTGATACAGAGATTGTATTAAACGATGGTCCAATTTACTACCCACGGTTTCTGCTGACCTCCCTCGTTTTTTTTTTGTTGTGCTCGACCGGACAAAAAAAGAACCAGCTAGCACAAATCTTACAAATTAAATTTTCTCGGTATGGGCGAAACTCATAGTAACAATCAATTAAAAACACAAATTAGACACACCCCAATTTATGGTTTTATGCACACAAATGCAAAAGAAATTGAGCTTTACTTTACACTAAACAAACTAATCTATCTCAGTATAATAATTTCTTGTAATTAGAATAATATCCCAGATTACCTAATTGTAGGAATTAAAGAGGACCAGATAAAAATTAGATTACATCTTCGCTGGACAGTATATTCGATATTAAAATCAATATAATTTTCAATAAACACTTAGTATTTTTACATTCGATTTTATAAAAAAATATTCATTTAAATTACGCCCGAGTTTATTTTACGAACAAAAAATAGAATTAATCCTAATTTACTGACACGATTACTATGTATAATCAACATTTGTTTTAACAACCTCTTATGTTTTGGAATTAAAACAAATATTACAACAACAAACGTGAATGTGTTCATTAAAAAAATGTACAGAATACTTTACGTGCGATTATAATGAGAATTTATTCCCCAAAGAACGATTTTTACTCTTATTAACACTACTACTGCTGACCGTTATTATTTCACTTTTGTTTTTAGCCTCTTATAAAGTTAATTAATATAAAATTTAATTATAAAACAAACACGTTTTATTCTGGAAACTTTTATAATTCTTATAATAACCAAAGTAATAATAGGTTGGGGAAAAAGAAATCCATTATTTTTTCGCTAGTTGGCTGCAGGTAGTGATATTTATCTTGTAAAGTATTAATCAAACAAAATCGGACTTGTGCTCGTTAGAAAAGTTTAATTCCGACTTTATTTTTTTTGTCGATTCAGTTGTGAGTTACAGCGTGTAAAAGATGGAAGTTAGCAAAGAGAAAATTCGCTATATTTTACAATTTTTCTCTGATAAAGGCGAAAATGCAAGCCAGACAGCTAAATACGGTCACAGATACTGTCCGGATAGATACTGTCATGCAATTTTGGTTTCCTCGATTACGTTTCGGTATTTTCGATGTTGGCCCGATGCCGAAAATGTCGATAAAATTATGGACATGATCCAAATAGATCGGAATGCAGTCGTAGCATCGCCCAGGAGCTAAAGCTCGACCATAAAACAGCCTCAAACCATCTGCGTAAAGCTGGATTCAAAAAAAGCTCGATGTTTGGGTGCTATATCTTGGGGAATTAAATAGATCAGGAAGTTCTGATACATCCAACTTATAATCCGAAGCGAGTATTATTATTGCAAAATTTCCTTAGATAAGAAATTGAGATAAGAAATTGATAAGAAATTGACATCACGAGAAGATTGTGGAAATAGCTTACTAGAGTTTTTCGCCAAAATAGACTAGGTGTTCTATGCAAGAAGCATTATGAAGTTAACTTGAAAATGGCAACACATTGTTAAACAAAACGGTGTATATTAGATTAAAATTGAACAATCCATACCATGATAATCAAACTCTTGAAATAATTGTAAAAATAATGAATTTCTTTTCTCCAACCTAATGCAATAGAACAAGAGCACAGCATCCACCGAACCCAACAATTTTATAATTTTATTACTAGTATTATAGTTTCAAAAACATCTAAGTCAATAGTTTAGTTAGGTTAGGTTATGCCAGGTTAGGTTACCATTATGCCTACTTATTACGCTGGACATTAAAAACGCCTTCAACAGCGCAAGGTGGGGAAAAATAATAGGCACTCTCTTCTCTTCGTGGCGCTACAGTCCTAGTTGGTCCTGGGCCTCCTCCCACTGCCTACAAGTTGTGCTTACAATTAGTGTCTTGATCTTACATAAGTGAAGGGAGCCCTTACAGTTTTTAACGTGGCGAGCCACTAATATTTAAGATCTCATGGCAGATTTTTACTGTGATGACTTCTACAGAGATCTACAGGAGAACTGTGGCTTATTTTTACCATGTCTAGGATTTGAACACGGGACTTGCAGCTCCGAAGTCTGACAACTTGACTACTAGGCCACCACAGTCTCTAAACACCATAGAGATTAAAAATAAAGCAATACCAGCTCCGCATCATTAATGTCAAATGTCAATCATAAAATCTGAAAGAAGTGCGATGGCGTTAGCAAGGTTAGGTTAGGTTAGGTTAGAATAGGTTAGGTTTTCTATTTGTTTAGTTTTAGTTTTTTAGATTTTTTAAGATGCAGGGGATCAAAAATAGCGATGAGAAAAATCCTACAAGCTGTAACCCAATCAATATTCTTATACGGCGCCCCAGCCTGAACTACGCACTAGGCAAGAAAAGAATCAGGAAAAGGCTCTGCAAGGGCAGAAAACACTGATATGGACTAACCAAGTCTACCGGACGTTATCCACAGAGGCGATGCAGGTGATAAGCGGATCGAAGCCCACCAACTTATTCGCTGAAGAAAGAACCTGCAGGTATATTAACAAAAAGAAAAAAATATATACGTATAAAGAATATGATGTACAAAATACAATAGAAAAATGGCAAGATGAATGGACAACGTTGACAGGTAAGGCAGAATGGGCCAAGCGAATGATACCAGATATAAGGGCATGGACTAGCCGAAAACACGGAAACGTGGACTATTACCAGACGCAATTATTAGGTGGACATGGATCCTTTGGAACATATCTTAAAAAATACAAGATCAGGGAAAGCCAAAACTGCAAATATTGTGACGAGAAAGACACAGTGAAAAATATGCCTTTGTCTAGTGTAACAGATGGGAGGAGGAGGAAAAAGCACTGGAAGAAGCAATTGGCAGGAAACTGATACCAGAAAAAAAAAGAGTGTGCATTATCGAAAAGAGGAGAAGTGGACAAGAATCCTAGAATGGGCCAGAAAAGTCATAAGAGAAAGAGAAGAAAAGGAACGACAAAAAGAGTAAATAAATAAAAAAAATTAAAATAAGCTAATATATAATAGACAGTTCCGGGAAACAAAAGGGGTTTTTGAGAGCGGGGGAAACCTAGGGCGAACCCTAACGCTGGGCAAGCACCAATCCCACACTTTAAGCCTTTGGAGGAGTCTGTCTACTTCCCGCAGAAGGTTTGTTCCCGTTAAAAGAAGAAAAAAAAAGATTATGTTAGGTCAGGTCAGGTTAGGTTTCCTATATACAGTGAAACTTGTCTAAGACGGAACCCGTAAAAGACGGAAACCTGCAATAAACGGAACTTTGCTAAAAAAAAATTCCATTTAAAACAACCCGTGTTAAACGGAAAATAAATCTTAATAGGGAAAAGGATCTTAATAGGAAAAATAGGGAAAAATAAAGGTACAAAGAATGCGTTATCATCGATCACTGACTTTATATATATACTAATATAGACATCAGTAATCCGACAGTTGTTGCTTTTCTAGACCTAGCCAAAGCTTTCGACACAGTGAACCATAAAATATTGCTTAAAAAATTATATAAATATGGTGTTAGAGGAGTAGCTCATTACCTAATTAGAAATTATTTAACAGATAGATTTCAGGTAGTCAAAATTAAGGATGTTAAAAGTAAAAAATGTAAAATTAAAATTGGTATACCACAAGGAACTGTCTTAGGACCCCTACTTTTTATTGTATACATTAATGATATATTTAAAATACTACCTTTAAATAGTATAGCAGCCTTTGCTGATGACACAGTGGTTAAAGGTATAAGTAAAACATGGTCTGAAGCACAATCCAATATGTTATCATACCTAGACAAAATAGGTATATGGTTACAAAATAAATATTTAACATTAAATGTGGATAAAACAACATACATGACTTTTGGCTGTTACAAAGACAGAATACCTAAATTTTTTGAGTTATCCATTTATAATGAGAAAATTAAAAGAGTCAATAGTTGTAAATATATAGGGTTAATGTTTGACTGTCACATGAAGTGGAATATCCATATATTAAATCTTATAAGTAAAACTAGATACTTTTATTTATCTTTCATAAATTAAAAAAAAATAATGAGTAAGCAATCACTGAAGATTATATACCATTCTCTTTTTGATAGTATTGTGAATTATGGAATTATTGCTTGGGGGGGAAGTTACAAAACCAACACTAATATCTTAGCTCAAATTCAATCTAAGCTTATTAAAATATTTTCGGATGGCAAACGTGTTCTAGGATTTAAAGATACATTTATACTCGAGTCGTTGAGTTATCACTACAATAGTTGTAAATATGGGTATGAGAACTATAAAGGGAAGTCTAGAAATAGAAGTATTCCGTTACCCAAAGTCAGTAAATCTATAGCATTTAAAAACTCATCGATTGTGGCAATTAGACAATTCAATACACTACCTGATACACTAAAAAGAATACGGAATAATAGTAACAAAACAGTAAGAATAAAACTGAGAAATTGCCTTACAAATACTTCCTTTTCTTAGACTTGTCCTTTTACAATTTCAATATTTTGTTATCTCAAATCTTTTTCAATATTTTGTTTTCTTACAGTTTACTTTTTAATGCTCTAATCTTTGAGTCCTCTTATACCTTATTACGTTGTTTATTGCTTATGTTTTTGTATTTTATGTGTACCTAATTCTTGAATGTTATCGACAAAGTTTAATTATGTGAATAAATTACTTCTCAGGCCTATGTATAGGTGTAACTCACCTCTATAGGTGCATCCTTATGTATCATATTATGTATTAAGTAAGTGTGTATATATATATTATATATACTGTTAATAAATAAATAAATAAATAAAATAAATAAAAGGATTTTGTCATATTTAATGGTAGTGTAAATGTAAATGTAGGTACTTCTCAATGCTGGAAGATTCGTCTACCAATAAGTAAGTAAAGGGTAGGAGTTCTCGTATCTGATTGATGTTCTTGCGGCGGTATCATCTGACGAAACAGATCACCGATAAACTAATAAACATTCTAAAGTATTTTCCCGATAGAATTCTCATAAGAAGAAACAGCTAGTGTAAACAAAATTTTATCAATAGTTTTTACTGGAAAAAATGGTCCACATGTAACAAATCTTAGAGATTACAAAAACGTTTAAGATATGTTTTTTGGAACGAAATTCCTTTAGGGAGGTCTCGGTATGAGTGATTCTTTCTCTTTCTCTCAGTGCATATTTCTATACCGCGCGCTCTTTCTTTTGTTATACGCCACGTTTCTTTCTGTCCTTATACTCCACGTTTCTTTCTTTCGTTATACGCCGCGATGGTTTCTTTCTCTTTCTCTCAGTGTATATTTCTATACCGTGCGCTCACTCTTTCTTTCTCTTTCTCTCAGTGTATATTACTATTATGCGTACTTTCTTTCACAGAATGACAGACGAGCGTGTTTTATAACCTTAAAACTAACAAGAAAATAAACAAGAAAAAAAATGTGTTCAAACGTATTTGTTTTTTGTTGTTTTAAATCATACGAGAGTTATATTGTTAGTGTATTTATACTCAATATTTGAATTAGGTTTCGAGAAATGGAAACTCAAGAAAATAATCGAAATACTGAAAAAAAGTAAGTTGATTAAAAAAATGTATAATTTGAAGCAATTGCTAACTGTTTACTCATGTTTATCGTACAAGTAATTCGAGTGATTGATATTTACTATGTTCAGTATGTACCTATATGTTTAAAATGTACCAAGTTTCATTCAAAAAGAGAAGTTGTTCGATTCTGTTGAATGCGCGAGGAATTTCGTTCCTGACGTTCGGGGTCCCCGACCGCATTCATTATTTTATTTTTTATTTTTGTAGTAACATGGATAAAATAAAGACTATTTTCTTCAAAGCAAAAATATGAAATTACTCAACTCAAAGGTAAAACTAGTGTAAAAGCACTGCAGCAACAATATGTTTTCAGAAAAACACAAATTTAAGACATTTTTAAAGAATCTCCTCAAAATGCATTTTTAACTTATGAGAGAGTTCCTTCTTCCAAGCGAAAGCGCAAGAAAGCAAAAACTGAATGCAGTGCAATCAATCCACGGTTGTTTGATTGGTATCGTATAACTAAAATAAAACTTTTGCACTAAAAAATTAAAAATATGTATGTGGTAAGCATTCAAAGAACGAGTCACGTTATTTCTTTGTGCTTTTGATGATGGAAAATTCGATAAACCTTTGATTATTAGCAAATCTTTGAAATATCTTTAAAATAAATGATTTACCTGTTGAATGGCATGCAAATAAGATAGCTTTGATGACTGGTATAATGGATAGTTGGCTCAAAGATATCAATCTAAAAATGGTAAAGCAAAAAGAAATTATTTTATTCTTAGATGCATATCATCCATAAGGCATCATATCGTCCACATTTGGAACTTTCAAACGTGAAAATTGTGTTCTCTTCTCCCAAACACAACCAGTATTTTACAACCAATTGACCAAGGCAGTAGTTCCCAAAGTTTGGGTGGCGAGCAAAAATTGGGTGGGTCCTGATAAATGAAAAAGAAGACGACAAATCGACCTACAGGGCCGACGCATCGATTTGTCGTCTAATTAAAACTTCTTGCTGCATCTAGCTACAACTGTCTGACTGGTGCAAGTTCTTGCAATGTAAAGCATAGTTTTCGGGATTTCGTAAATTAACGACGCAAAATTTATATACATCTAGCTGACCCGGCGAACTTCGTATCGCCTCAGAATCTATAATCATTAAAAAAAATCTTATTAGTAGTCAAGTCAGTCAAATGTTACGCGTTTAGAAGCAAATTCAGTCAAATGTTACGCGTATTACATAGTAGATGTTAATATAATCGTGTCTGTCCTCTCTCTCGCATAAGGTACGACGTATAAAAAAAGCCCAAACCTCAAAAGTCGAATTCGTCGTTCACTCAACCAATAATAATATTAGTATTTATTAATTTAAGCAATATTTATTTAAGTAATTTTTGTGATTAACAATAATATTCGGGAACACTTTGTTGATGGGTTCGTCTTTAATTGAGACGAAATTACAAAAATTATGCAGAAACTAAAGCAATCCGTTCGCTTCGTCGACGGGAAGACGGCCATTACCGATTGACAACAATTTCTTGGAGAAATCTTCGGCAGATGGAACGTTTAGCAATGCAACTCGCATCTTTGTCGTCAGCTGCAGTTTCTTAATATAGCGCCACAGAGTAGATGATTTGGAGCAAGCGTATATTTCATCGGCAGCCGTGGATCTTTAGAATTACTGGTACGGTTTGCCGAAAAGCGCCAGACAGTAGCATCATTGCGCCTCCAAAACATCTTCAGTCATTACGCAGATCTTTTAAGGTTCAATTTAGTGCTTCCATGAACGTTTGTGCGCCATTGAGCATTCATCCCAGATGATAATTTTACTTGCTTTATTAACACTTTAGCCATTGTGATTGGGCCATTGATTATTTCGCAATGTTGCATGTGGGTGTTTCAGCCATTTAAAGGTTTAACGGTAGTTAACGCGGCTTGAACCGTTCTGCATCTTTCTAGCAACGTGGCCGCTATACCGGAAGAAGCAACTGCTACGGCAATTTCGGATCTCGACGAAAAGTGGCTAAAATCAATCACATGAGGAATGTCTTTTCCACCGAGCGCATCGAGGAAAAATAAGCCACCATTTCGATCATCAATTGCCTTTATAAACTTATCGTACACATCCTTCTGTTTTAAGTTCAACAGTGTTACACTCATTCAAACTGATTCGTTCAATGCATCTCGGTCGCATTCCCGTTCATGTTCCAATTCTCGATTGAAAGGGTCGTTCGTAGCACAATTTGGCGTTAGCATTCTTAACTTTACTAATAAACTGCCGCACATGAGGTAAAACATGTCTTCTATCAAAAGCAAAGCTTGGTTATGTATTTCCTCATTCACCTCGAGATCGGGGTTCCCTGAAGTGACATGAATTTGATGTAAAATGTCTTATGACATGTCATCCTTGTACTTGTTCCATAGTGTACAATTGGATTTGATCGGAAACATCGATTGAAACAACGATAACAAATAATGTGCGTAATATGTGATTTGGAGATGCAGAAAGAATTGATTCAGCTATTGTAATGTCCCAATGAATTTCGTTTTTAAGCAAATTGAGCTGTTGAAATGCAGCACCAAATGTTGAGCACACTGCACCATTGACAGTTCGAAGTGATTCAAAGGATGTGGGCCCGGGAACATTAGACAATAGAATAAAACACGTGGATGACGATTATGAATGGGGCATGAAAAGCGCCATCTACTGGCATAGCTTAAGTTAAAGTTTAAGTAGCTTCGACTGTCCGAATATATGAGCCATAAAAAAATGAGAAAATTAATTATTTTCACCTTTTCTCGAGAATTTTTCTGAAATTTTAAAGGTAACTATAATAGCAGGGGTGGAGGCAAATGCAATAAATCAAAAATCATAAAAATCGGTCCAGCCGTTCTTGAGTTTTTGAAAGCCAAAATTTAAACCCGACTGTGTTTTATATATTAAGATTATATTTTAGAATGACGATGAACGTGAAACATGTGGTCTAAGAAGAGAGGGATTTTTTTCGATATTGAAAGGTTATTTGTATGACAAAACGACTGAAAGATGCAGTGATCGAAAATTTTATGTCTGCCGAATTGCAACGCCCTCTGTCAGACAATGTATAACTTCGCCTTCGTAAGTTGTTGCACGACTTGCAAAAAATGTGGCAGTGAGTATCAAGAAATGAAAGCAAAATGCAGCAAAAATATTCCGGATAGTTGAGCGTGTTTGTTTCTTTCGAAGAATTTCAAAAATCTTCAGATAAATCCAAAAAAGAATCTTTTTATTTCAAAAAAATAAAAAGAGTGTAGTGATGCCACAAAACTAAGGAGGACTCAAGAATTAAGCGCCAGAAATAGGGTGGAAGAATTGACGTATGTGACTTCAATGAGCGATTCTGAGTGATTCCATCTAAAGCGAACAAGTATAAAGAGTCCATAGATCAGGGATGGTGAACCTATGACCCGCGGGTCAGACAGTGACCCACACAGGCTTTTCAAGTGATCCAGGCGTTGATTTTAGAATTTTTATTATTACCTTATTAAAATTTCTGAAAGGTATGAATATTAAATATATCAAAAAGAAATTTCTTCTCCAATTATTGTATTTTAAATATGTTTATCCACACGCACCTCAAAATGCACAAAATTATTATATGTGAAGAATGCGATTATTAAAATAGTGTATAAAAGTATCCAACTCGTGCGTAAAAGTCCAAAGTAAATCAAATGGAGTGTCATTATTAAACTATTTCTGTTTGTTGTCACTATGGCAACAACTCGTGTCACTAAACCAAAAACATAGACGTAGTGAAAATAAATTTTCTGACGTATATTCAAATGGAATTTATTTTTCTTATTCAAGAAGTCTCGATCCCTCAGTCTGAATTTATCTGTCTCTAAATAACCTAATCCAGATTAAATATAGGTTTACTTAGATTACATCAATAACGACTATTATTAGTTAGCAATTTTTGCCACGGAGGCGCCAAACATTCTCAGAAACATTCAATATTTTAAGCAGAATATGCTACAACCTGTAATTGGATTTTATTGTATAATATATCTAAAAATTTTATCGACATTTTTTGACTTCGGCCTTTATTTTTTGCTCTCCACTTCCAAAGTAGAAGTTGTAAAACAAGAAAGAAACTTGAATTTTGTAAAATTATTTAAAAGTGAAAACTTCTTCATGGACGTCTAAAAGCAGTCTTTGATCTACCTCCTCTTTTTCAAGTGATGTCACCGGCTTGGTTACCCACGAGCTAGTACAAAAAATATAATGAACACAATTTGACCCACTACTCAAGAAGGTTCGCCAATCCTGCCATAGATGATGATTCAAGAAACGACTTTATCTGCCGATGCTGCTCTATCGCTTATAGTGGAACTAGAATGATTGAATCCAATGAATTGAAAAAAAAATTGAATCTAAATTATTGGAGCCATGTATATTTTATTGTATTATACAGCATATGGATCTAATTAGTATTTCCTCAAAAAAAGTGATTCGTGTAAAATTCGTTCACAAAAACTGACCCCTAAAACTCCCGAGTACTGACTTTCATAAAAATTTATAACGTTTTCGAGTTTTTGCAAGCTTTCGACTTTTAGCAAAGTTCTTGAACAAAGTCTTTGCGCTTTATGGACACGTTGTAGCCTTCATAAAGTAGCACTGGTTTCAAAAACATTACCAGAGGATCAGAAACAATACTAACTACTGCTGTCAAAATTGTAAATTATGTATATTAAATCAAGACTCTTACAAACACCTTTATTTCAAAAGCTGTGTGGAGAGATTGGTAATCTTCATACATATCTTCTGCATTCGGGATTTTCAGCTATAATTAATATTAAAACTAAATACCGAAATAAATTGGACGTATTAAACTCATTTAGATTAAAAGTCACTAAAATTGAAGTTGATCTTGAGTCCTTGTATTTAAATAATACATTAGATCGGAACTGAATGTTTTTCTGTTGCTTGAACAGTCCTTTATTCATATAATTATTCCCGGTTTTCCTACATCAAAACCAAGAGGTGAGTCCCAAATTTGGAACTTATTACAGTCAATGGTCTTTTGGGACCACTGCACCAAGGAATCCTTCAATATTTTAAAGTAAAATATAGAAACTTCTTGTTAACTAAACTGGTTGCTACAATTAGTGAGTGCAATAACGTCACAGAAATAACAAACCTGTCAATATTCTTTATGCCTTATATTGGATCAAAAGTGTTTTCAATATCATGCATCGCTAATTGCTTTAACAAATCTAGTTTTCCAATATCATGGGATGACTGCAAAAAATGACCAACTCAATTTTTTTAACTTTTGAGTTAACATGGCCAAGTCATTAGCAAAAGTGTTTTACACAACTAGAAAAAGTGAACAAGTCGTATTGTTATCTCATAAGTGTTCAAGTAGGCCTGCCCATAATGACCAAGTCTAGAAAGCAACTTTGACTACACGTAAAAGTGATCAAGTCGACTTGGTCACTTTTTGCCGTCAGTTTTTTACAATTTTGACAGCAGTATTTAGTATTGTTTCTGATCCTCTGGTAATGTTTTTGAAACCAGTGCTACTTTATGAAGGCTACAACGTGTCCATAAAGCGCAAAGACTTTGTTCAAGAACTTTGCTAAAAGTCGAAAGCTTGCAAAAAGTTGAAAACGTTATAAATTTGTATGAAAGTCAGTACTCGGGAGTTTTAGGGGTCAGTTTTCGTCAGATCCCATTTTTCAGTCATTCTTGTGTTGTTGGTCACTTAGTGCGGTCGTGTAGACTTTTTAAATACAAAATTAAAAGACCCACAGCCATAATGTGCAGCAGAGAAAAGCTCTTAGTGTCTTCATGTGTCAGAAATTAAGAAAATCATGTGACTGCAAGAAGTAAGTATAATAGTTTACTTCTATTGTGGGTAAAGTTGCAAATGAGGTTAGGTTTTCTATTTTTTCCGGCACCTTTTCTCGACGGATTTTAAACCTTTTAAAATTTGATGTTTATGATTGTTTATGTTCAAAATTATTTAAACGGTCCTATTTGTGTGCCGAGTCTTAACATTACTTTAATTAATTATATTTAAGGCACATATTCTAAATTTATATGTTTTTTTAATAAAACTGGCGTTCCAGCATCTTTTTTTCTTACAAAAAAAGCACTGGGTTTTGTGCAATTGAGTTTTTTTGGTTAATTTTTTATAAGTGGCACCTAAACTAAGTTGTTGATTAAATTCAGGTTCATCAGGGCTTGATTTAGTTTGTGGAGGAAACCCCATTTCTGACCAAGCAAGCAGTGCGTTTCTTTCAACAAGTGGTGATCAAAAAGACAAAAATGAGTACCAGAGTAACCATCAGACTGAAAACGATTTTTACAGTGGCACTGAATATATTCCGGAACAAGAAGAAAATTCGGATAGTTCTGGTGATAATGAGACGCCAGCAGAGAAGAAAAAACGTCGGAGAAGATCAGAACCAGAGATGTGGAAGAGGAATGTAACCAAGAAACAAAGAAGTTTAGGCATGTCATACCTGAGTAAAGAAATGATGAAACCAGCTAAAACTAAAAAAAATGTTAATTGTGAGAACTGCAAGTTCAAATGCACGTCAAAATTCACAGAGGAGCAAAGAAAATCAATTTGTTTGGATTATTGGAAACTAGATTATCTTCGACAAAAAGACTTTATTTTATCGTGCGTTTCAAGTTGCTTGCCTAAGGCTCATAGAGTTCGTAGCAGCACAGGTAACAGAAAAGAATCTAGTCGAAATTATCATATAAAAAAAGACGCAGAAACTATTCAAGTTTGCAAGAAGATCTTTTATAAACATTATGTATTAGCCACGGTCCAGTCCACCTTGCTATAAAAGGAAAAAACGAAAATGGATTATTTGAACTGTCAGATAAAAGATGAAGCAAAACACCAACCAATACATCGCCCAATGAACTTATAGAGAAAGTGAAAGCACACATTTCAATTCTTCCTACTATGGAGTGACATTACTGCCTAAAAAGAAATAAGAGACTGTATTTGGACTCCAAGTTATCTATAAACAAAATGTATGAACTATACGTGGAATAGTGCATGGAAAGGGGCGAAAATCATGTTTCACAAATAACCTATAGGAGAACTTTCTGTAACAATTACAACTTGGCATTTTTCAAACCAAAAAAGATCAATGCGAGATTTGCGCCCACTTCGAAAATAAAACCATTTCTGAAAAAGATTACAAACACGATGGTTTTCTGAGTGCTTCGTTTGATCTACAAAGCATACTTCACATACCTTGTTCTGATGTATCCCAAATGTATTATTCGTTAAAATGGTGTGCCTATTAACTAAACAACGCATTTTGTTATGCATGGACAAAGATAAACGGTCATAGGGGCATTTCAAAAATTGGAACAGCATTGTTCAAATGGATTCGGTCTATTCCAGAAAATATTAAGGAAATACTAAATAATATATAAATAATAAATAATATTCTGATACTTGTAGCGGCCAATACCGTAATTAGTTTATCGCCGCCCAATTTATGTACGTAGTACAACATACTCACATAGAGGTTTTACAACACAACTTCATGGAAAAAGGGCATTCCTATATGGAGGTCGATTCTATGCATAGTGCCATAGAAAGGGCAAAAAAGAATACTGCCATCTATACTATGAACGATCTGCTAAATATTTTGGCTCGTTCCAAAAGACTGCGCAAAAAGAAGAGTAATTCCTACCATGTCGAAGAACTGCCATATCATCATTTTCTGGACTTAAAGTCTTTAGTATCAGTTTTCTTAAAAAACAGAAGTAAAGATAACAGCGGAAACAAAGTATCTTGGCTAAAAATTAAAGTGATGCGTTATGAAAAAAAACAAACCTGGCTATTTCTTATTTAAGTACAATTATAGTGATGCAGAGAACAATGTTGTTACAGTTTATGTTGTTACACGATATTGTTACTGTTACAGGATATTCCACAAAATATTCTACCCCTGTACAAAAGTCTTTTGCCTATAGCCGAAAAAAAAAATAGTCTCCTCAAGCTGTGCTCTAGCAACATTATTCCTCCAGAGTACCAGCCTTGGTATAGGTCACTTCCTGTTGATAAGGTAAAGAAAGCTAAAAAAGCTAAAGAGTACCAGAACCAGGAAGTTTTTAAAGTGATACAGAGGAATACTCTGATTAAGTTTTAATATAGTTTTAGTTTACGAATTGTATTTGTTTTGAAAGTAATAAATTTTGATTTTCAATAATTATGTTTTCGTGATTTTTTGACCAAATCAGATTCTCGGTTGTTTTATACAACAAAAAGTGTCCAAGTCACATTTTTCGAAAAAGTAGAAAAAATACACCCATGTTTATACGTTCGTTAGACATTGTTATGTCTTATACAATTTCTAACCATGATTTTGTAACCATGATGCAGGAAAAACCAGATTTTATAGAAACCTTGAAAGTTGAACTGAATTTGTGCAAAACCTTAATTTTTGACTTGGTCAATTTTTGCAGTAAGCCGACGATAAATGTTGCTTTTGAAGATAATTCTAAATTCTAACGAGCTTTTACCGTTACTTTTAGAGACGAATATGAAAAATAGCTCAGCTTCAGATTATTTAAATATAAACAGCGAAGCAATGACTGAGGATGACGTATAGTTACATCAAATTTTAAACGGTGATGCACACGAATCTAAACAAGGAAGTGTTAATCTAGTAGATTACTACAAGCTTCAAGATAAGAATGTAACTGAAAAAGAAGCTTTGGAAGCAGCTGTAACCCCTAAAAAGTTTTTTATTCAAAGGCGAGATGCGAAGTTACTTGAAACTACCATAACTATAGAAAAAATTCTAAAGAATCAGCAATTACAAACTATGTAAAGCATATGAGCATATAAGCATATAAAGCATATAAGCATATAAAAAGCATATGCACAGATAATAAATTATATATTTACTAATAATATGTCCAATACATACATACCCAATTTACCTAGAAAAGTTTCTAAATGCTTTAATGTATAAATCTTATTTTTTGTTAAAATTAAAAACTAAATTTAAAAAAACTATATGTATTACATACATGTACATGCATTAAAAATTGAGCAATAAAATAAAACCAAAATTAAATAACCCGTGTAAGACAGAAGCCTGTTTAAGACGGAAATATTTTCCGGTGCCTTGAGGTTCCGTTTTAGACAAGTTTCACTGTACAACATTCTTAGAATCATATTTCATTCATCTCAGTCCTTTGATCTATTTTTCCTTTGTGCGAGGCATGTATGATACTAAATATTGTTAATAAACATTACCCAATATAATTAATTTTGATTAGTTGGTTTTCAATTAAGATTTTAATTTTGAGGCGACAATATTTTTAATCATTATATTTATGCGTTACAAAGGAAACTTATATAAAATAATTATACTATAATACTATAGCATTTTATACTATAATTAAAAAAAAGAAGAAAAAAAAAACGGTGTTGTGTTTAATTTTTATTGCGTTCTCTAATGCAAACGGATGTAATATTTACAAGATTATATTCTTACGACATTTTTGTAAGACATAACAACGGCAGAATATATTCCAGTAAGTAAATTATTCATAAAGGAAATGACGCCATAAAAGGCGGTAACAGGGCGTGCTTTCTTCATTATATTTCCTCTGCCTTCGTTCCTACCGAATGTTGTGTGTACTGCACAAACCACTTTAACACGGTGAATTATTATATTAGATCCGGACCCGCATACCATATATGCACACTACCACCAACATTATTTATTATAAATGAATTTTTACTTTCTACACACGAATGCTGTTTAGTTTCTTCTCATACGGCATATAGTGCAAAAGATCTCAATGAAATTTAATTTCTTAAATGGCTAAACTTCTAAATGGCTAAATTTTATATAGACTGAAGCGAACAGAAAGATAGATAAGTTTGTTCTAGTTTAATTTCGTTAGTTTAATGCCATTTGCATTAGTTACGTGAGTGGAAATAGTTTTATAATTCGCATTAAAAACAAGCATTTAATATCTCATATGGAAATCATGCGTTGAAAAATCTGATTAGTAAACACTCTTGAAATTTATCTTTGTAAGGACACTGAAACAAAGTTTTGAAAATGAAAATCTAATTACCACAATTTAAAAAAAAGAAGGAAAAGTTGTCAGGTGGAATCCGGTTACAAAGTTCTTGTCACGTTTATTATAGTTACTAAGATGTTATAAAACTTCTATAGTAGGAGAATAATGAAATTATTAGCTACTAGTGTTTTAAATTTGCTTTGGAACCTTTCAAAGCCAAAGACACTTTGCTAATAAAATTTAAAATTTTTCAACTTTATCTATAATGTAAGAAGATTTTAAGGACAGCATAGTTTTTGTTTCTGTGGTGTCATCTGTTTGTTGCAAATTACTTGTGTATTGTTATCATTGTTAGTGTTTTGCAATGAGCATAAATCCTATTGTTGCGGCACGAAATGTGGCGGCTTTAGAAGACGGCCGCGGTCAGCACGAAACTGCGAGAAACGTTGATGTAAGTCTCTCGAGTATGGCGGCGCACAGTGGGATATAATCCAAGAAAACTGACCAAAATCTCAAAAAACAATTACTTTTTAATGCGATTCGGACAATCAATGCATCTCATTAGAGAACCTTTGGGGTCATCGGATTCCGGGAACTAAACGATACAGGTATCAAAATCCAACGCAAACTTTCATTTCAAACGAATTAGTCGAGTGCGTAGAATCGTGCGCGCAACAACCAGTGAAAATACGTTAAATTTTGTTTGTGTACTAAACGGTGAAAAATTATTCGATTTTAATTCTGCAACATGGTAAAAGCACATCAAGTAGGGGAGAGTTATTTGCCAAATGCGTACTGGTCACCTAAATCGTACCGGCTCTTTTAATTAAAAATTAATGCATTTTGATGCCCCCGGGTGGTAAAGATATGAACTTTTATTTATGTCGCTAAAGTAGAACCAAAAAGTCATACGCAGGAAGTGTTCTTTTGTGAATGACAGAAGCACAAAGAAATCACGTCAAGTCTGATGTCTAATTTTAAACGATTTTAATCGCTCGAATTTAATATAAATCTACAGTTTCTGAGGTAGTCTTACATATTTTTGAAAACTAACTATGCTATATTATTTATTTCTATTTAGTTTATAAAACATGCGGATCATGTTTTAAGGTTACCTAATTATTTCTTATTTTTTAATTTCTTATGTTTTAATTATTTCTAGGGACGTTTTTTCGTAAATCGTACCACAATCTTATTTTAGGAAAATAAAAGTCCTCTAAAATAAAAATCGTATTTTTCATAAATCGTACTAAAACCTAAATCGTACCAGTACGATTTAAGATACAGTTATTAACATTTTACCGCGAAAAAACTATTTACAATATTTCAAATTTTTGTAGAATGGAAAAGCGAGAAGATTGTGAATGGACAGAAGAACAAATGAAATTAGCATTAGAGGTTTACAGGAATAAAAAAATACGAATTTAACGAATGTTCTCGGCAGTGTGATATTCCAAAGCCAACGTTAAAAAGACACCTCCAAGAATTGATAAAAAGACATTCTTCTGCAGTAAAAAAGGTTGGAGCCATACAAACAATACCTGCAGATATTGAAAAAGAATTAGTTGACCACATTTTGGAACTAGAATCTTAATTTTTTGGCTTAAATATAACAGATGTACAAAGCTTAGCTTATCAAATTGTGGAGCAAAATAATATTCCACACAAATTTAATGCAAACACTAAAATGGCTGGCAAAAAGCGGTTTTATTTTTCTTTAAAAAGAAATCCGACGCTTTCGGTCCGACAATACTTCAATAATACGTGCAATACTTCAATTGCACTAACTAAAGGATTCAACAGGGAATCGGGTCAACATTTTATTTCGGTCAACAGGTCATGCAACTCATAGATTTCAACCACTTGATGTGAGCAATAATATTATGATCAATCATTGGACCAATGGATGACGTGTACTGCAGGTTAATGTGTGACACAATACGAAATAACTGAGATAATAGCATTAGCTAACTCCGCCTGCTGTAGTCACTGGGTGAATAGAGTAGCTCAGTAGACGCTGTTGCCGGTCCCAAGCCCGGAAAAAGGAGGAGGGTTGAGCACGGGGCTAACAACCTTACCCCGTAAAAATCGTACCGTTACGAAAACCCTACCGAAGCCTCTGATAGAATCAGGACGGATATTAAAACGACGAGAAAAGGACATGGATAAACAACATTGAAGAGGACGCCAAACAAATATTGAAAGTTCATAATCGGAAAACAACAGCAAGGCAACTGGACGACTAGAGGCAGAAAATACGGGAGGCCCAGGTCCAAATGGGACTGTACCGCCACGAAGAAGAAGAGCAATAGTATTAGCTTATTATAAATCCGCAACTGTCGGAAATTCAGTTCATTCGTTTAAAGCTAGCGGATGTTGGCCAATAAATCTACTTGTTTTTAGCGATGCTGATTTTGCATCTAGCGAATTATTAAACACTTCTGAACCTGAGCCTGAACTTAAACCTATACTTGAAGTTGTAGAAACACCTAATTATATTGAATGTGTGATTAATAGATCTATAGTCCCTTCAAAAGTTTGTGTTGCAGAAATCAATCCAAAATCTTCACCGAAAGGGTCCAGGAAAAAGCGTAGGGCTGCACAATAGGCTACAGTGCTTACCAGTAGCCCCTATAAAAAAGAATTAATTGCAATGAAAACAAAACAAATCAAACAAAGAAAAATTGATTTCACGCCTTCAACCAACGTCGCTGCTCCAATTCTCATATAAGTGGAGAATGAAAACGATTGGTTTCTATTTTCTTTGCAATAATTCTAATTTAGAAAATATAATACGGTGCTTAAAGTGCCAAAAGTGGGTACTTGAAGCTTGTAGTGGAGTTTCAAAAGAAGACAATATTTATTATTGTCCTAATTGTATTTCAGTTAAGTAGTGTAATATTTGCCACGGAAAAATATTACAAATTAGAAAATTACATTTTCTTTTAATGTTATAATGTATTGTATATTAAACTTAAATTAAACTCAAAATACAATTTTTCTTATGATTTTTTGTATCTTTTTAATCCAACACATGAGGTACGATTTTGTTAAGCGGCTGGTACCATTTTACCGGTTGCCTAAATCGTATTCTTTGCCTGATCTTATAAAAATATTCATATTACTATGATCTTTCAATAAATATTTAAAGAAATCATATTAAATTGCAACTTCGATTGTTAGATGCAAAACATAATATTTGCTAAAAAATAAAAAAAAGAAAGTGTAAACTGCCTTCGAAATTAAGTGGTACGAATTTGGCTACTCTCCCCATGTAGAATTTAAATTGAATGTAAATAGATTGTTATTGTGTAGCAAGTATTTAAGAATAATTTTAAACAAAAAGTATAACGTTTTGAACTCGAAGATTCATATTTAAGGAAAGATTTAAAAAAATGAGGACTGATGAGAGCAATGAGCGCAAATGATTGTCAGAACATGCCAACTGGAGCTGTTGGGTCAAACAGCTGAAATTAAAAAAAAAGCATCAAAAGAACTCACTACGAGAAGGTATCAGCCTAAAACTAATTGGATAACTGGCGAAATCTTTGAATTATTTGATTAAAGACGAGTCTAGAAACCATCCGGAAGATGGTACAAAGTACAAGAACAAAGATGGTTTAAAGTACAACAGTTGGCAAAGAATCATAAGATCCAAAATTCGACTAGCAAAAAACACCTGGCTTGAACAAGAATGCTCGGAGATATTAAGGCTCCAACACTTGCACGATGATTTTAACTTACATAAAAAGATAAAAGAGGGATCAGGCATATACAAGAAAAAAAATACCGAATATGCTATTCGATAAATACAACAAATTGATGCTGAAGAGAAGTCTGATGTATGTTTGGGTGCACTACATTAACAAGCTATTTGATGATTCATCAAAAACCATGAACAAGAACAACCAAAGTCAAGAAAACTAGATAGGTCGTCCAATAATTACGGAAGAAATTCAACATGCAAGCAAATCAGCGAGGAACAAGAAAGCAGTCGGACCAGATGAAATTCCATCAAAAATCATCAAACTGTTTGACTCTGAAAACCTTACTATCCTCGAAAAGAACCTTACTATACTCGAAAAGATCTTTAATGGTATCTACGACACAGGCATATAAAACAGGCATAAAAACCCAAACGAATGGCTGAAATCTACTTTCATTGCATTACCGAAGTGTAATAACGCCACCAAAATGTGTGAGTATAGGTTAATCAGTCTAATTAGTCATATGCTGAAAATATTTCTTAAAATACTACATAATCGCTTATTCAAAAAATGCGAAGAAATGATGGGAAGAACACAGTTTGGATTCAGAGAAACTATGGGGACACGAGAAACTCTTTTCTTCTGTCTTCAAGTTCTGATCTGGATGTTGATTGTAATATTGCAGATCACTTTCTTGAATTTCCAGAAAGAAGATAATGAAGAAGATCCATCTCTAAACTACATCTTATTTCTTTATCAGAATTCCATTCTTCGTTAAGCCAGCAACCTAGGTATTTGAAATTAGTTACGCGTTCGATAGATTTGTTTTCGAATCTAATTACAGCATCAGAATATAGCAGAGGATTTTTACTGAAGATCATGAGTTTGGTTTGCTTGATGTTCATATTTATGTCCATTTACCAAACATTGTAAGTCTTCTATACTATCCGCTATCAATGTTGTGTCGTCGGCGTATGTAATGTTATTAATGTAAACACCATTTACCTTTAACCTTTATGCGTTTGTCTATAAAGTTTGTAGCTTCTTCAAAAATTGCTTCAGAGTAGATATTGAACATAAGTGGGGAGAGGTTTCGATACCTGCATCCAAAATTATAAAGATGTTCAAAAATTGCTTTTGATCGCGTATAACATGGTAAACTCATCAGGACATTAAAAAATATAGGTCTCGACAACAAAGACGTACGACTTATCAAAAATCTATAGTAGAATCCAAAATCTGAACTAAAGTTCGATGATGTGACCGTTGAAAATCTGACAATTAACAAAGGTTTTTTTCATCAAGGATGTTCTCTCCCCTCTTCTGTTCAATATCTACTCTGAAGAATTTTTTAAAGAAGCTGCAAAATTTATTGACAATGGCACAAAGCTAAATGTTGTTTATATTAATAACATTAGATACGCTGACGACACAGCTTTGATAGCGGATAGTATAGAAAACTTATGTAAACAGAGTAAATCAAGAAAGTAAAAAAGCCGACCTAACTATGAACATTAAGAAAACCAACTTCATAATCATCAGTAAAAACCGTCTGCTATATTCTGATGCTGTAATTACAGTCTAAAACAAAGCTATCGAACGTGTATCTAATTCCAAATAACTAGGTTGCTGCTAGGTTTAATGAAGAATGGAATTCTGATAAAGAAATACGATGTAGGATAGAGATGGCCAGATCTTCTTTCTGGAAATCAAGAAAGTGATCTGCAATAGTACAATTAACATCCATCTTCATATTCATTACGTAAATTGTTATGTATAGTCCACTCTTTTATATTGTTTGGAGACTTGGACCTTGAACATTTTCACAATGAAACTTGCTGAAAATACCGTGAACGAATAGAGTAACGAATGAAAAAGTTCTAAAAAGATTAGGGAAAGTAAGAGGGCTTTCAAAAACGGTTAAAGTAAGAAAGACACAATATCTTGGACATATTATCCGTGGGCCAACATATGAACAGCTGCAACTAATTGTGGAAGGGCGAGTTGAAGGCAGAAGAGGAATGGTTAACAAACATCGGAAACAGCACTGGACTGAGAACAGCAGGCGAACTAGTCCATAATGCAAGAAACAGAACGATGTTTAAAATAATTATATCAAATTTATTGTAATTTATCCTTCCTATAAATTTTAAATACAAATTCGGTTTAAAATAAATCTATGTGACAACAGATTAAATATTTTATTACATGGCTATAAAAAATAACAATAATAAAATAACAAAATAAAAAAAATAAAAAAAAGTAAACATATATATTCAAACTAGACAGAATAAACACATAATGCTTATTTATGTGTAAATAGCCACAACATTATATGAAACATGAAATATCATACAAACGTGGATATTACGACGGAAAAAACAGAATATTTACCGTTCACGAAAATATATAAAATTGACACGCGTAGGTGTGTCATACCGAATATCTAAACAAATGCGCACGTGTTGTTTATACAATGGTCTCTACGTTACTACTATAAAAAGTTCAAAGTTTTGAGAAGGTATCGGGAGCATTAGCACTCAAACGTGTCTAGTTTTCTCGGAATAAGCAGTCTAAGAACCCTTCGGTCTATGAGACCGACACGCGTGTATAGAAATGTTAAATGCAATTATATGTGATTGTGTAACATTCAAATTTAAATAAACAAATAAAGAAGAAGATGAGAGCAATTAGCTGGATCAATCTTGCTTTATTAGACATTTATTGTTTGAGAAAATCAAGAATTGTCTGTTACTAGTTGCTACTCTGTCTTTAATATAATTTTTTCATCAAATCATTTAAGGAATTGAGGAATTCTAATATTTATATTTTAAAATGCACCGACTAAATGCCCAAGATACATTTTCAACATTATTTTTATTTCAGGCTCAAGGGACAAAGGTAGTATGTACAGGAGGGAAAAATTTGGAAGATGTTTTTGGAAGGCTTGGGGTAATATCAGATCCACGCATCTCAAGTTTGTGAACAACAACCACGAGAAAATGGAAATCATTATCACCCGAGGCAATTCAATTATTGGTCCTACCTTCAATTGTGCAAATCGCGTGAGCTTAGAAAATGTGAATGAAAGTAGCAAAAATGAAAGGACGATTATTAAGGCACAATTGTGGTGGTGATGTTACCGAAAGGGAAAATTTTAAATGTTTTCGTTGTAACAGAAGCTTTAATAATTATTTTTCAAATACACAAATAATGTACTACTAAAAGATTTAGTTCCTTGTTTTTCGTTATTTTCGGAACAACAAGTAAAATTATTTACTGAAACTATTAAATATTTTGATACTTACGTATGAACGCCACCACAGCAGAAGTTGCATACGCATTGTAGTGGAAAGACATAGGGCTTGCAAAAAATAATTTAAATATATTTTGTAAATGGTTTGTTATATAACTTGAAAGTGTAATAATTCTTCTTATTTCGGAGAAATATTTGTTTTTTTGTAATAAAAAATTGACATTTTCAATACAATATCTGACTTGTATGACTGGTCACATAACTAAGAATGTAGATACAACTGGGTCAGCAGTGCCAAATTTAATTCTGACAACATACTATAAATTATTTCAATTTTTCAATGTCATATGTTTGTGTAAAGTATATACAAAAATGGCTTCCAGAAAGTATTTGTCCATTCTGGATATTCAGAATATTTTAAGAGAGCCCGACCAAACAATTAAAAAATTAGTTGAATGGAAATTGATACCAGCTGAGGGGTAGTATATGTGTCAAAAATGTGGGGACGGTATTTTAACTCTGAGATGAGATATTTATAGGTTATTTTTTTATTATGATATGTTTAGTGGCTTCCAATATATTCTTCTATTTTGATTGGAAGACATAGTAATTGAAGGGCACAGGAGAAAAACCACGGAAGTCCATTTTTGGTCAATATTAAACTGATGCTGCTATATGATAGTATTAGTTGTGTACTTTACGTTCCACTGTATAAGATTGAGGAAAAAGCACGTTAGTCCCTATAAAACTGACATTATAAAGTAGATATCCAGAGGAAAATAATGTAAGTCCTAACTTTAAATATCGTTTTTCTCGAAACGAATCTAGGTGGACATGCGTGGATTTTCCTCTGTACTTTCCCTGTTCGATGGATCTTTCATCATAAGGTGATAAAGAGAGAGCAAAAACCAAAACTATATGGCCACACTGTTGGATTCCACAAGGGTATATTCTTTGCCAGGTCCAAATTGCCATTATTGAAGATTCTTGGGTTTGTCTCATTTTGGGTACAGAGTGTATGTAGTATCATTGACAATGATCTATAGATAACTGAAGATGTCTAAGTATGCTCAATACTGAAACTAAAACGATACAAAGAAGAATAACATGAGACACCTGCACAAGAATAGAATTCAGGCTGTGTTTCGACTTTATTAACTTCGTTGTATCGTTTTAGTTTCAGTGTTAGTTTATATATTAATTAAAATATTTCTGAAATTTACAAAATTGAATCTATTTTTATTTTCGAGCAGGGACTATATATTTTCCAATTATTTATATTCTAATTTATGTTTTTTTTTATTTATAAAAAATCAGCTTATAATATTTTGCCAAAATTACAGTTTTTGGGAAATGTTCACCTAAACTGTAAATTTTAAAATACTTTAATTACAATTTGTTACAGTTTTTGCAAAACCTATTTTCTTGCTAAAATAACATTTTCTTAATTTTTCTCTAAAAGAAACGTTGGCAACGCTGGTTTAGCTACATGTGCACCTTTTTAGTTATGTGACCAGTAATATGCAGTATTGTGTTGAAAATGTCATTTTTTTATTACAAAAATCTAAATATTTGTTGAATCGGACGACTTAGAAACTTCTTTTTAATTCGCGCTTACTTAAAAGACGATTTACATCAACTAAAAATCAGGTAAAAAACGAGAAACCCGATTTTCGGAGATTACCATATTCTTAAAAACGAAAATGCCTATTTGGGATTCGCCAGAAAATAGAAGAAGATGCAATTGTATTTTTTCAGAAGCGAACTATTTTACCAAAAAAAACGAAAATGTACCAATTCCCATGACATGAAACTTTGGCAAACGTAAGTTTTGAATATGTAATGCAAGACTGTGTAATCAGTAAGTGAGAAAAGACAAGTGGTTTCACGAAAGCAGAATTCCATTTCGTTCAGCTTTGAGATTCATATACTGCTGGTGCGATGAGTTGACGTCGATTAAATTTTGTGAAAAGCAACTTGATTTATCGGATAAAACTGTTATAGATTGGAATAATTACATGTGTGAATTATGTATCTTGGATATGTAGAATAAACCAAACAAAAAGATAGGTGGTCCAAATTGTATTGTGGAAATTGATGAAACTTTGTTTACTAAACGTAAAAATAATTGTGGTCGAATATTACCCAAACAGTGGTCTTTGGTGGTATATGTAGAGATATAAAAGATTCATTTGTTGTCACTGGTAACAATGGTTATATCCTTCTTGATGAAATTATTGAAAACATTGCAAATGGTAGCACAATTTATTCTATTTTGAAGGTTACCAAACAAATAGAATAGAAATTGATGGATTCCTTCATGCTAAAGTTAATCATAAATACAATTTTATTGATCCTAATACAGGAGTTCATACACCAACAGTTGAGAGAATGTGGGGCATTGCTAAATGGAGGAACAAGAGAAATAGCGGGAGAGCGAGGCATCATTTGCAAATTTATTTATCAGATATCATATGTGCCCATAATTATGAAAGTGGACTAAGTCAAATTAAAAAAAATAAATAGTTTATCAGTTATTTCACACAGCATTATTTTAAACTAAATTTATTCAATGTAGTTTTTACGATATCGTCAAGAATGAACCATTAGGTAGTGGTTGTAATTTCAACAATATGTGGAATTCATTTAATGTTAATAATGTGGTGTGAAATAACCGATGATTTTTTTTTTAATTTTGACTTACACCACTTTCATAATTATGGGCACATATAGCGACAGCATCAGGTGAAAGAAAATAGATACTATTTTGAATCCACTCCACTTTTTTAAGAAAGCCGAACACCGGAAATGGACCTGGGCGATCCCTGACGGAAATACACGAAACGAAATAGATTTCATCATCACGGATAAAAAACAAATCGTACAGGATGTCACAATACTCAACCGGGTGTCAGTGGGAAGCGACCACAGGATGCTAAGAGCAAAAGTTGTGCTACGATTGAAAAAGGAGAGAAGACTGCTTGCAAAATCGAAAGAGCAAAGAACAAACTACAGTGAACAATAACGGGGAATACAAGAAATCCATAGCAGAACGACTAGGACACGGTAACATCCAGGAAATGAGTATAGAAACCTTGAGCAATGAAATCGTAACATCGATACAAGAGGCAAAACAGATACATGGTACGAAACTGAACAGGGAAGAAGGGAAACTATCAGCAAACACACGACAACTTATGAAACAAAGGCGAGAAAAAACTACAAAAGCACCTACTACATACAGACCAGCTGAGAACACTAAATAAAGAAATATCAAAGGCCGGAAGGAAAGATATTAGAAACTATAACAAAACACGGATAGCGAAGACTATCGAAGAGAACAAAAGCATGAAAGTACTGAGACAGAAAATAACACCTGGAGAAGCAGAAATTACCAAACTCGAGGACCAAAATGGGCAAACTATCAGGAACAAAGAAGAGATCCTGGAAATCGTAAAACGCTTCTATTCAAATCTCTATAACGCTAAAGAAACACCAGAGCCGGAATATACCCGTACCATCCCCCAAATTTTAAACCAAGGATCAGAAGATCTACCGGAGATAACTCAAGAGGAAATCTCAAAATCAATTACGGAAATGAAAAATAAAAAGGCGCCCGGGGAGGATGATATTGCGATCGAACAGATTAAGGAAGGGGGAGTCGAGCTATTAGAAGCCATAAAGAGTTTATTCAACAAATATCTCACGGAGGGAATAACACCAACAGCATGGGACAATGCAATCATTGTTATTATACACAAAAAGGGAAACACGGCTGACCTAAAAAACTACAGGCCAATAAGCCTGCTTTCGCACCTCTATAAACTCTTTACCAAAATCATAACAAGACGCCTCACAACCAAACTTGACCTTTATCAACCGCCTGAACAAGCAGGATTCAGAGCCGGATACGGAACGAACGACCACCTGCAAACCATCAAAACCGTAATAGAGAAATGTGTCGAATACAACAAGCCACTCGTCCTTGCCTTCGTGGACTACGAGAAGGCATTTGACTCTATCAACCACAATGAGATGTTTAAGGCACTGGCGAATTGCCGAATAGACCATAGGTACTCGGAGACTCTACAGCACATATACAAAAATGCTACCGCATGCGTTAAACTACACGAAAAAAAGGACAGATTCAGAATACAACGCGGCGTCCGACAAGGTGACACCATCTCGCCTAAACTATTTACAAACCTCATGGAGTACATGTTCAAGACCATAGAACTAGAAGATATGGGCATAAACATCAATGTCGAAAACCTCAACCATCTACGGTTCGCAGACGACATTGTGCTAATTTCGGATAGCCTAGATAAGACTGAAAAAATGCTTAAGAAGCTGGCAGAACAATCACGAAAAGTCGGCCTTAAAATAAACATCTCGAAAACGGAATTTATGACCAACCTAGTACCTTCCCGAAACTTTATAATGGAAGGGATTGAGATCCGGCAAGTCACCTCATACAAGTATCTAGGCCACGAGAATAAAATCGGCAGAGACAACCAGACACATGAGATTGGAAGGAGGCTAAGACTAACGTGGGCAGCCTACGGGAAACTAAAACACATTTTCAAATCCGACATCCCCAACTGCCTAAAACGTAAGGTGTTTGACCAGTGCATCCTACCAGTCTTAACCTACGGAGCGGAGACTCTAACACTCACACAAAAGTCCGTCCAAAAGATCAGAGTGGCGCAACGAGCCATGGAACGCTCCATGCTCGGAATTACATTACGAGATAAAGTGCGGAATGAAGTACTAAGACAGCGATCTGGGGTTAGCGATGCAATTGAAGTAATAACCAAACTAAAATGGAACTGGTCCGGGCATGTCGCAAGGATGCCAAACAACAGATGGACCAAAAAGATCCTGGAATGGCGACCTAGACAGGAGGCATACAGAAGTAGAGGACGCCCACCCACCCGATGGACAGACGATGTGAAACGCATCGCCACCAACTGGATGCAAGAAGCACAAGATAGAAGTAGATGGAAGATGTTAAGAGAGGCCTATGTCCAGCAGTGGACGAGACAGGCTGAATAAAGAAGAAGAAGAAGATTATCCACTGAAAATACTGAAAATTAGGTGTATTGAATTTTGACAAAGTTTTAATTTGAAATAAACTGATTTATTTTATGATTCAACGCAAAAATTTTAGGTGTAGATTGGCCGCATTTAAAAATCGCCAAATCTGTAGCTGTGGCGGCGTTAGTACGTAAGTACCAAATTTTTTTATCCTAAAACTAGTTCCTATCCAATTGTCAAGATATCCACACATTTTCTCAGGAAAATGTTCGCCATATTGCATCCGCCATTTTGTTCTTTAAAAATAGGAAACATAGATTCGTAATTAGTGCCCTAAAAATCAAGGTCCTGTTAAATTTTCGCAATATGCAAAACATTTTCTAAGAAAAATGTTCGCCATATTAATCCCGACATTTTGTTTCTGGAAAAATTGAATTCAAATTCGTAATCAACTACTCAACAAACCACTCCGTCCCAAATTTGGTATGGATAGAAAAAAACCTTCATATTTAGGCCGGTTTTTTTTTTAAATTTTATCCCATTGTGCGGCGGTACGAAGAGACTGGTCTGCTCACTCGAAAATCTGGTTCAGTGCAAGGCAAGACTTTCTCGTTTCTTGTGCCTTGAGAAACCGAAAGGTTACGGCAGTTTCCCTTCGAAATCATCTGCAAGAAGTGAGAAATGTAAACAGGAGGCGACTTCATACTGTTGGATGATCTTATCGAACTAGAGCTACTGGACCGCCGCTTTGCCGTGAACATCATATTGCGAGGTTGAATATTGCACGAGAACACTTGGCTTGGACAATAGCGGATTGGAGCGTATTGTTTTCCGATGAATCGCGATTCTGTCTTTCCGGCTCAGATTGACGCGTAAGAGTTTGGCGACTAGAAAGCGAGAGATTTGTTCAAGAGTGCATTGCCGACTTTCATTTTGTGTAGGATCAGTTATGGCATTGGGGGGCACATCTTTTAACACTCGCACAGAACAAGTCTTTATCGAGAATGGGATGTTACTGCGCATAGGTATGTGATAGATGTTCTAAAAAATCATTTTTTTACCGTTCATGGTTATTCTTCGAGACGACGCACAGCGATCTGAATCTGAAAAAAGTTGGCCAAAAATAATAATAGTCACCGAATCGAATTTAATCGAAATTAATTGAAAAAATATTAGTCACCGAATGGGTTTATTCCAAAAGAATCTTGTAGATGATACTTCATTGTATGTTATTCTAAAATAGAAGTGGGAAATCTATTATGGTTGAGGCGCTACGCCAGTTCAAAATTACCCTTGTTGGCTCAACGCGCATACGTGTAGTGAAATGACATCCGAAATATCTTTGTCTATTCAAGTGCGTGTAACTTTTTACTCGAGTATTTTTTCTGAATTCTGTTTGTTGGGGGATGTTAAGGAAGGTATGTAGAATGTTTAAGTATTTCACGTTTTCATTAATTTTTACTCGCGTGTGTTAGAAATTATGTCGAAAATGTGTCTACAAAATGACTTTTCGTGTACAAATATTATCCGTAAATTGGCAAAAAGACTATCAAGGCAGCAGGTGGTAAGAAATCGATATATGGAACATATAGATTACGATATTTTGTAATAGATTCTAGAAGTAAATCTTGCCCATGTCTGCCTCTGTAGATGTGAGATTAGAAATACGAGACGCTTGCGGTGGTACACTGTTTGGAAATCCCAAAAAGCTGTCCAAAAGTGGAAACAAATATATTTTTGCTAGAGACTTTTAATGGTTGGAATATTTGTAATGGTACACCTAGTATGTATTATGGCCATTGCGGGTATACCAATAATGTATTATGATATTCAGTGCCGCGTCGGGCCTGCCTCATTGTCTGCCTGTACATTGTCTGCCGACGCCTGTAGAATCGCGAAAACTTAACGGATTTTGATTCTGCAAAATGTATTATTTTCCAGATAGTAAGTACAATTTGAATGCATTTCTCGAAATGATTATTAAGAAATAAATTGAAATAATATCAAAATATTAATGAAAATAATGGTGTTTCTTCATCAAGTTCTATTAAAAAAAGCAACAAAATCCTTGTCGACCGGGGCTCGAAACCGAATGGAAGTTGTTGCTTAGACATTTCTACAGAACATATCCAAAAATTAGCTGCAACTAGCTGCGGCTTCGTTTTCGGTTATAATTTTTATGCGAAGATGCGACTTTCTGCAATTTTTAGTATATAATTTTTGCGTCTGAAATATTGCTAATAGGAAATTGGACATGACAATTTTCCTATCAATCTAATTCTTCCATTTTCTACCATATGAATAATTTTGAAGAAATTTTTTTACAAAAAAGTTAACTCATATTTGTGAAATCGGTAATAAAAGGGAAAGTCAACTTAAAAATTAGCCATACTGGGGGCGCGATTTTTCCAGTTTCAACTTCAGTTTCGTAATCAGCAACCTTAAAAACCCTTAAAACCTGAATTACAACACAAATAAATGCTTTTTTTTTTGAAAAATTGTTGACACTTTTGAGTTTTAGAATATTTAATTGTGTTTTGCAATCAGCGACGTCAAAAAGCGCCAAATCCGGAGTTTAACTAAACTGAATACTTTGTCGCGTATTGTTTTCCGATGAATCGCGATTCTGCATTACGGGCTCAGATAGACGTATAAGAGTGTGGCGAAGACAAGGCGAGAGATATGCTCAAGCGTTTATTGCCGAGCGACTTCCATTTGGTGGAGGATCAGTTATGTCATGGGCCATATCTTTTGACACTCGCACGGATTTAGCCTTTATCTAGAATGGGACGTTGACTGCGTATAGGTATCTGACAGATGTTTTAGAAGACCAAGTTTTACTGTTCATGGTTATTCTTGGAGACGACGCAACATTTATGCATGATAACATACAGCAACCTACACTGCTCGGAAAGTTATTGAGTATCTAGACGAGTGTCAAATCACACGATTTATTTGGCCAGCTCGCAGTCCAGATTTAAATCGAATTGAGCATGTTTGGGATGAGATGAAAAAACGTTTACGGAGACATTTCCGGACCAAAATGGTCGTAAATCTCAAAAAAACTGGCCAATAGTTGAAACAAATATATTTTTTCTAGTGACCTTTAATGGTTGGAATAGTTGTAATGGAACACCTAGTGTGTATTATGACCGTTACTGGTATACCAATAATGTATTATTATCTTATGGCTTGGATTTTTTGCGTACAATAAATAGATGTTTTTTTACAAAAAATAGCTGTAAAAATACAAAATTCGGTTTATTCATACAAAAAGAGATTACTTCATCCAAAAAAAAGTTACTTCGTCCAAAATAAAAGACTTGGTTTTTTGCGTACAATAAATAGATGCTTTTTTACAAATAATATATGGAAAAATACAAAATATGGTTTATTCATACAAAAAACGATTACTCCATCCAAAAAAGGTTACTTCGTCCAAAATAAAATATAAACGCCCAATGATCGATTGAATCTTACAAATAATAATGGTTTAGTACAAAAATTGATAGATTTGTACAAAATAAAATCAATTCACCCAAAAAAAGGTTTAACTGTACAAAAAAGGTTGATCCATCTAAAATTTGATTGCTCTTCACAAACAATTTTTCTTATAGAAAATACAATTATATCTTCACAATAAACCAATTTTACAAACAAGGACTTGATTCCTTCAAATTTTATTTCTAACTAACGCGGCGTGTAACGAAAGAGAGAGCGCAAACACATCAGTCTTACGACCAGAAGCACTGTATGCCATGGAGTGTGTTTCCTTGAACCTAAGAGGTCTGGTAGAGAAATTGGAAATCAGAGAGAGGAGAATCATCAGGAAGATCCTAGGCATTCCCGGTAAAGGAAGATGGGGAATTCCGAAGACGACATAACTCAGAGCTCTACGAACATATTGAGAGGCTCTCTGACTGTGCAAGGAAAAGAAGGGTAGTTTTCTTTGGCCACGTTGCAAGATTGCCTCCAAACCGACTAACCAACAGTCTGTTCACATTCTGGTCAAACTAGAAAGTTCGTACCACTTGGTTGACAGAAACTGAGAAGGATTTTAAAGAAGTGGGGTCCAAAACAGACAGTCTTCTGTGAGATGCATCCTGAAGGAAGTCCGTGGATTTCAGGAAAAACACAAAGGGAAGTCCGTGGATTTCAGGAAAATCCCCGAAGGAAAGTTACCCCCTGGACAGAAGAGGAAAAGAAGCTACACCGGCAGAAGATGCGACAATACTGGGCAAAGATCAAAGCCCAATAGTTGAACAAGCGTGGTTCAAAGTAGGGCTATTGGAAACAAGAAGAAGAAGAAGAAGATAGATGCACTATATATAAGAAGCACTATATATACTATATATAATCGGATAGAATAATTCAATATATTTTCGAGCTAATCCACTCATCAATAAGGTGAACAGTTTTTACCTTTCAGTATTTTTATGCATATAATAAAAGTGTGAAGATTATTAAACACACTCGTAAATTTGCATTTTGCACTTATTAAGTTAAATAAAGAACCTTTTTTGGGTGAATTTCGAATATGTTGAACGATTCAATTGATTATTGTAAGAAAAAATCATAGTTTGTAAGAAAAAAATCAATTATTGGATGATTACATTTTATTTTGGATGAATTCACCTTTTTTTGGATGAAGTAATTTATTTTGTACGAAGTAACCGAATTTTGGATTGATCAATTTATTTTTGTATTTATCCAGCTATTTATTGTAGAACTTCATCCATTTATTGTATGTTGAGTTTTGTATACTTCTAATCGAATATTGGATGAATAAATTTTAAGCGATATCTTATGTGCCGCGCGCGTCGGTCCTGCCGCATACTTTGGACGAGCAATGAGCAGACATTGCTCGTCCAAAGTAACACAAAGTTGAGAAGCCTGTAGAATCGCGAAAACTTAAAGGATTTGGATTCTGCAAAATGGATTCTTCTCCAGATAGTAAGTACAATTTGATTTTGTTTCTCGCAATTATTATTAGCAATGTACGAAATAATAAGTTATTAATGAAAATAATGATATAAGAAAAAATTCAAAAAATAAATTTTCATATATGTGAAATCGGTATTAAACGGGAAAATCAATTTTTAAATTCCTATTAGCCATACTAGGGCCGCGATTCATTTTTGTTGAAACTCAGGATTTAGAGATTTTTCAGGTCAACGAAACTGAAGTTGCTGCAAAAAATCGAGGCCCTAGTATGGCCAATAGGAATTTTAAAATTGATTTTCCCGTTTAATACCGATTTCACAAATATGAAAATTTCTTCGTAATTATCCACATGTTCTGTAGCAAATGGAAGAATAACATTTATAGGAGAATTATTTTGACCAATTTTCTATAAGCAATATTTCAGACCCAAGAATTATGAAGAATTCACATAATCATCATATAAAAATCATTGCATCAAAATTATAACCGAAAACGAAGTCGCAGCTAGTTGCAGCTAATTTCCTTAATTCTTTTCCAATAATACGAAAGTCAGGTAGTAATTTGTCCGATTTTTTTATGGAAATGAATGTTTTTTTCGAAAAATTGTTCGCCATATTGGTTTCGCCAGTTTGAGTTTTAGAATATTTAATTCTGTTTTGCAATCAGCGACGTCAAAAAGCGGCAAATCCAGAGTTTTACCAAAATTGAATTTTACCAATACTTTTTCCAATTCCAATTTTACCAATACTTTTTCCGAAAAATTATCCGCCATATACCGTTATTTTGAATATTGAAATTTCGAATTCAGTTTCGCGATCGGCGACTTTTAAAACACCGATGTTCCGAGTATCAACAAAATTGAATGTTTTTTTCGAAAAGTTATCCGCCATATTGTATCCGCCATTTTGAATATCCAAATTTTGAATTCAGTCTTGTGATCAGCGACCTTGAACGATTCCTTCATATTTTGGCCAGGTTTTTGGGATTCCCGTTCACTGTGCGGCCACCAGAAATTCTGGAGAGCTTTGAGACATGCTGGTGCAAAAGGACAGTCTTCCGAAGAATGTGATCCAAAATCTAATACAGAGCAAGCCACGTTGTTTGCAAGATGTTAGCACTGCCAGAGGAGGTGAATACTCGCTACTAAAGTCCTTAAACTTCCTTTTGTTTCAATACATGCATAACAAATGAACAAGTTTACTATATTCATTTTCATTATTTAGCATAGCAAGACTCAAATATATTACGCCGAATGTAAATTCGGCTCGCTGCGTGGAATGTTCGTACTGCTCATCACGTCGGCCAAAAGGAAATTTTTGCCATGGAGCGAACGCAATACGGAATATCTATTATGGCACTATCGGAACTACGAATTACGGGATCTGGGCAAATGGTTGTCTTAAAATTGTTAATTTTCCTTACTTTCAATAAACTTTGAAAAACAAAACATTCTTTTTTAATCAACTGTTACAACCGACAAACACTCCTAAAAACTTTTAAAATAACTTCAAATTACGGAATAATCCTAGTATTATTTGATTTATTATCTAAGTATACTACCAACTTTGTTTGTTTCCAAATAGTACGAGAAAAAGTAGTAGAGAAATATTGTTTATGGTTAAATAATGTGAGTCTATAAATAATTCAGACTACAAAGACAAATTTAAATCGTCCAGTATGTAAATTGGTGTGTATGCTGACCAGTATCGATTGGAACAGCCTAAAACTCCGAGGTTATTTAGATGTTATTTTCGATTTAACGACACTATATATTCCAGCATGTAGAAAACGGTTCTAATACTCCATAAAAGATTCATAGCTGGGAAATGGGACGATAACTCTTCACAGTTTGCTTTAGTACTTTCTTGAAAATCAGGTACAAGCACAGATAGTCTCTAATGTATACTAAAAAATATTTTAAAATGTAATACTTGATAAAACCTAAGATATTCGAGGTAGGGTTTTGAAAAAACTGTTAAATTATTAAGGTATTTTTATTAAAATTTTTGTATAAAATAAAATATATCTTGGGTAGCGTTTGTATCTTTTCTTCAAAGATTATAATTTCTAGAAAAATATTGTATACATATCGTCAACAAAGTTAACATCATTTGTATAACTGATCTTTCTTTTTAAATAATTATATATTGGGATTTAAAGAAACCGCTAAATTATCGAGATGTTATATTTTTATGATATCAAGAAAATTTCTGTATAAAATAAGATAATTCGCGATCTAAAAATAAACCCTTAAACTCAGTTTGTCGCGCAAAAAAGAAAATGGAAAAAATCGCTTCAGTTTCGAATAATAAATGTGGCATGAATTTTAATGCATAATGAATGCTACACTTTTTGTTTGCATCCGCTTGCAAAAAAAAAACTTTTTAATTCGCGTTTTTATTTCAAATTACTTTCGACAGCGATCCCGTATAAATTAATTAGATAATGGTTTTAACATCCCGACCGATTTTTTAGTCGTTTTATGGTATTCACTGAAAGTGAATATCGCGTGTATATATAAAAAGTTGGAAATTACATGTTTGCGATGATAACTATAGGCAAACTACCCTTCAGAGGTTTGATTACTTTTAAAAATTTATTACAGATATTTACTCAATGAAATTACTAGTTACACTTATTAACGTATGTTTTCGTAATTCATCGCTAATAATAGAAATTATCAATTATAAACTAATGCACATAGATTACTACTAGCAGGCACGTGCTGTAAAGACTGGATATATTAAGAAAAAATTATATTTTAATTTAACTGTGAAGGTCATTTTATAAAAGATTTATAAATCTACCTAAAGTATATACACGAATTTATGTAATAGGGTTATTTATAAAAAAATTAAAATGTCACATGTATTTAATGTAGTAATGCATTAAATTATCGTCATGGGAGACTTTTCTCGTTAGGTACGTGGAAATAATTCCAGACGAATTTAATATAAAACTGAACGTGTGGGTAGTGTATATAAATTTCGGTCGGAGGTATATGTAGTGTGATCAATTTGGTGGACTTCTAAAATCACGTTTGAAATAAAAGCTAGCAAATTTTTTAAACACTGTGTGGTTTCCTCTAACGGTCGTAATAAATATAGTGGAACAAATGTCACTACGTTTTCCGTATATTATTTCCGTCCGTTTGCTCTTTTTGTAATAGTTGACCTCATATGGGATAAAGCTCGAGAAGCGACTGTTTTAAGGCCAACACTGACTGGGCTGATATATCTCCGTGGTCTTCAACAAACAAATTTCCTTCCATTTATACAAACAGATTAAAGAAATACATTTGCTTGGAAAGAATGAAATAAAGGAGTTCACAAAGAAATGCAAAATAAAGTGGGGCAGCTACAGTAATGAAAATACACGTTTTAGTAATTAAATAATATTATAGCTATAAATAAAAATATATACAGGATGGCCACTGAAACAGAAAAATTTGAAAAAATCCTAACATTTTAGTTTTCTTAGTTTTAACATTATAGAGCAGGGTTGGGCAAATCTTTTGGCTGTCGGGCAAAATAGTGGATGAGAATTAAACCGCGGGCCCTATTAACATTCTTTATATTTTAATACACTATCGAGCATAAAACGAAGGTAATATGAAGTTATTTTTGAAATGTCTAGATTTTTACGTGTTTTTCGGTTATAACAGTTAAACCCTTTCGCTGCGAATTACTTTTTTGAACTGATGTGATTTTGTGTTCAAAATTCTGAACATTACATTATAGACCGTGCGGAATGCTTTTATAACTTAATGCTTTTATAGCAATAATTTGCAAATATTGCAAATGGTTTCAATTGAAAATTGCGAATTTTGATTTTTTTGTTGATTTGAGTGGACAAATTTTACAAAATTTTTCTGTTTTGAATGAAAATTGGACGAAAATGTCAAAATTATTTGCAAACATTGCCAAATTTTCCAAAAACCAAAACCTCTATTCGAAGAAAATTTTGTTTTAATGTTAATTTCAGTGAACACACTTTACAAAATTCATTTCTTTCATGTCAAAATTGAACGAAAACGACAAAATAATTTGCAAAAATTGTCAAATTTTCCAAAACCAAAATCTCTATTCGAAGCAAATTTTGTTTTAATGTTAATTTCAGTGAACACACTTTACAAAATTCATTTCTTTCATGTCAAAATTGAACGAAAACAACAAAATAATTTGCAAAAATTGTCAAATTTTCCAAAACCAAAACCTCTATTCGAAGAAAATTTTGTTTTAATGTTAATTTCAGTGAACACACTTTACAAAATTCATTTCTTTCATGTCAAAATTGAACGAAAACGACAAAATAATTTGCAAAAATTGTCAAATTTTCCAAAACCAAAACCTCTATTCGAAGAAAATTTTGTTTTAATGTTAATTTCAGTGAACACACTTTACAAAATTCATTTCTTTCATGTCAAAATTGAACGAAAACGACAAAATAATTTGCAAAAATTGTCAAATTTTCCAAAACCAAAATCTTTATTCGAAGCAAATTTTGTTTTTTTGTTGATTTGAATGGACAAACACTGCAAAATTCATTTGTTTTATGTCGAAATTGGACGAAAATGTCAAAATAATTGGCAAATCTTGCCAAATTTTCTAAAACCAAAATCTTTATACGAAACAAAATTTGTTTTTCTGTTAATTTGAATGGACAAACCTTGCAAAATTCTTTTGTTTCGTGTCAAAATTGGACGAAAACGTCAAAATAATTTTCAAAAATTGCCAAATTTACTAATAGCCAAAATCTCTCTTCGAAGCATACTATAATAAATAGTTTCAACTACGATTAAAGATTTTTTCACTTCCAATCCACATTTCATCTTCAAATTTACGTTGAAACAACTTCATGTTGCGACAACTTCATGTTGAAACCACTTCATGTTGCGACAACTTCCTGTTGCGGCTTCGTATTGCGGCAAGTTCAAGACTGGATAAGACTAGACAAGAGTAGACAAGATAAGACAAGACTAGACAAGACCTGACATGACTAGACAAGACCAGACAAGATTATACTCGATTAGACAAGACTAGACATAAAAAATTTAAAAAATAAATATATAGCTATCCGCATAGTTAACAATTAGTTTTGGAATTTTGTAAAATATTCATCCTTCCAGCGATAAGACCCTAGGTGCAGGGGTTAGTCCCGAATATTTCACCCACGGAAACGCAACGCTCAAATGAGCGTGAATGTATTATAAATCTCTTTGTTATGTTTAAAAAAGTCAAAATTAATTCATGAAGTCTGTAGACTGCTATAGTAGTCCATAGCATCTGACCGCCCGATCAATTCGACTACTATAACAGTCCATAGCACCTGGGCGTCAAATCAATTGAATTGCTATTTTAGTCCATAGCAGCGAAAGGGTTAATAACTGATTGCTTGAATAACAAAAAACTTTGGTTGTTCCAAGTTTATTTAAAGTAATGAAAATGAACAATTTTAATTTGATATGCAAAGTAATGAAAATGAGCTAATATTAATGCTAAGTAATGAAAGTTTACTTTGATATGCTTTTGTTGAAAGAAAAGAAATTTTAAGGACTTCAATAGCGAGTATTCTCTCCTGTGACAATTATGGTAGCTAGCAAACGAGGAGACATGCTCTGGATCTGATTTTGTATCACATTCCCATTTTGGGGATGTGATACAAAATCAGGGATGGGAAGATTGTCCCATTCCTGCACTAGTATGTCGCTAAGCTCTCTAGAATTTCTATGGGTCGGCACAGGTCTCCTTAAACGTTTTCCCATCTCATAACAAATATGCTCAATGGGATTTAAATCTGGTCTGCGAGCTGGCCTCATGGATAAATGCTGTGCCGTCTCTATGAACGGGAAAACATCTTCTTCTAGAACCTCTATCAGTCAACCTATGCGCAGTCGACGTCCCATCCTCAATACGTACTAACTCCGTGCGAGTGTCAAAAGATTCCCTGCCTATGCCATAGCTGACACATCCAACAAATGGAAGTCGCTTCATCGATCCATCTGAAAACAATTATACGCGACTCCAATCCGCTATTGTCCAAGCCAAGCATTCTAGTGCAAAATTGAAGCTCGTAATTCGTAATTCGATGTTCAAGGCAAAGCGCCGGTCCAGTAGATCTAGTAGTAGTAGTAGAAGATATTCCTGCAGTGTAAAGTCGCCTCCTAACTGTTCACTCACTTATGTTTACATTTCTTACTTCTTGCAGATGATTTCGAAGGGAAACAGCCGGGACCGCTCGGTTTCTCAAAGCACTAGAAACGAGAAAATGGTCATCTCTAGCTGTTGCAGCCTTACCTCGCCCAGAACCAGGTCTTCGAGTAAGCAGATCAGTCTCCAGACCGCCGCACAGTGGGCAAGAATCCCAAAAATCTGGCCATAATTCGAAAATATCATTATTTTGCAATAAAAAATATCACAATTTTGGGGTCGCTGATTACGAATCTGAAATTGTTTTTACAAAAAACAATATGGCGGATACAAAATGACGACTGATATTTATGAATTTTATTTATGACATTGAAACAAAAATTATTATTTAGGGGTTTTTGGGGTCGCTGATTATGAATCTGATATTGGTTTTCCAAAAACCAAAATGGCGGATACAAAATGGCGACTAATATTTATGAATTTTAATGACTTAATAAAAACTACTATAAACTAACCTAAGCTATATAATACTATACAATTATACATAATATACAATAATAATATCCACAATTACTTTTAGTCCTTTTTATATACACATATAACAAATTTATAGTCCTTTTTAAATACACATAAAGTCACTTTAAGGCCTTTTTATATACACAATTTAACAAAAATTAAACACAATATACAAGTATATACAAGTATTCTAATCACTCCCGTACTTAGTCGGTGTCACTGTAATTCACTTCGTCTGTCGATGAACCTTGTACGTTTACAATTTCAATTGGAGGTTCTATCAACAATTTGATAGCTTCAAGCGAGAAGGATCTCATTTTTTGCATTCAGTTTTCGCAAGCTTGAAATAAAAGGATCGGACGTAACTAATAGTCGTCGAAAAACGTCGTCCATAGTTGAAATCCTGACGAAACTTCTTGATGCACTTGTAGCAAGTTTCCTTTGCCTCTTCAGACATTTGTCCAATAGGCAACAAAAATGCTTCTATTATTTGTGGCCCGTGTATTAATATTGTGTGTTCACTAGTACGCATGTAGTACCATGGATACAATTCTACGAATCTTCGCGCGGTTGAAACAGCGTACTCCTCAAACTTTGAAATGTTTACATAAAAGCCACACGAAATAGCTTGAAGTATTACATGGATCCTCTTGATTAAATTTTCGTCTATCCCTGTAATAGATGCTGAAATTTGGGGATTTTGGAAAAAGCGGCGCGCTGTATTACCGTCATTAGTACTCCCATATCCCTGTTTTGGGGCACCCACTAAATGGCGCGCCGCCATACTCGTTGCACAATCGAGGGTCTTACACCGACGTTTCTAGCTGTTTTGCGCCGACCGCGGCCGTTTTCTAAAGCCGCCACAACAGGATTTATGCTAATTGCAAAACAATTTTGACAACAACTAATTATGACAACAATACGCAAACAATTTGCAACAGACAGATGACACGCAAACAATTTGCAACAGACAGATGACACCACGCCTATGAAATAGTAGCAGGTATATAACAAAGTAAACATCAGGTCTGATAAATAAACATACTAGGTATATAAGAGGCATGCTTTTTATATTTGGGCAGGACACAATCACAAAACAAACTTAATTTTGTTAGTTTTCATTATATACATAGATATTATTTTATAATTAAAGTAATTTTAATAAAAAGTTTCGCGTGCTGCATAAAATTACGGCGCGGGCCGCATGCGGCCCGTTGTTGAGCATTCAAAAAAAAATCAAACGCCTGTTGTAGAGCATTCTTTGCAGATTGAAATGGATACGTATGATGTACAGCAACAAGTAAAACACATTAAGTTTTTCTATTCAGTGAAAGATTCATTATTCTAACTCCGGCAACATTTACCAAGTCAGCTCCGCAAACTGGAAGTGATTCGATAGAATTTGTGAAACCATACTACGTTATAGAAAATCATACAAACTTAAAACAAACGGAACACAGCCTGAATATATAAATATATTCAGCCATTCCGGAACTCCATAACAATTATTGAGTCTTTTTGGACTACCAAAACAAATCTCAAATGAAATTTGTAATTTGTTAGCTTTCAGTCCACCTTTGTGACACTCGACAAAAACCATAAAAATAATATTATTTTTAAGATCATGTCTTTCCGACATCTTAAGTGGATAGCCATCTGTGGACGCGTTTCGAGATTTATCTCTCATCAGCACAGCTTTGCTTCCATGAACAATAATTTGTAACCACTCACTTGAAGACCCATGTGGTGTTTAGGGTTAGATTTTTATAATTTTGACATTTTGTGAGAGACATGAACTTAGCAGGTTATTGATTGAACTGATAAGATAGAATTGGTGTGGACTCACTTCAAGTGAGTGGTTTACAAATTATTGTTCATGGAAGCAAATCTGTGCTGATGAAAGATAAATCTCGAAAAGCGTCCAGAGATGGCTATCCACGTAAGGTATCGTAAAGACATGTTCTTAAAAATGATGTTATTGTTTTGGTTTTTGTTTAGTGCCACAAAGGTGGACTGGAATCTATGAAATACCTTTCAAATTTCATCTGAGATTTGTTTTGGAAGTCCTAAAAAGACTCATTAATTGTTATGGAAGTCCGGAAAGGCTGAATCTACTTAAGGTGTCGGAAAGACATGATCTTAAAAACAATGTTAGTTTTATGGTTCCTGTTGAGTGCCACGAAAGTGGACTGAAAGCTATAAAATAACTTACAAATTTCACTGAGATTTGTTTTGGTAGTCCTAAAAAGACTCAATAATTGTTATAGAGCTCCAGACAGGCTGAATATATTTATGTATTCAGGCTGTGTTCCGTTTGTTTTAAGTTTGGAAGTGATTCAGTTTCTCGTTTCGCTCGGAAGTAACATTAAAATCGGTTGAAATTATATCGAAACTTCAGCGAGGGTTTGAAAATCTGAGAGGTTAATAAAATTATTTTTTTAAATACTTCAGTAGCCACCCTGTACTCATCCTCCTAGTCATGTTTTTATATTCTATACAGTCCAATCATGCCTACCAGCTGTCGTCTGTCTAATTTTGTCCACTCTTGCCAAGTCTGTCTACTATTGTCTGATAGACTAGATTACTATTGTCTATGACTAGATAGACTTATCTGTCTAGACGTTTGTATATTTCATAGAAAATCAGATTCAAATGTTTCACAATATATTTATTATATTGAATTAATGATATTGAACAATATATTATGATGGATGTGGCTATTACATACAGTTAGTGGCTATACATACAGTTTGTATGCACAATTGGCTATTTATACAAACATTATGTATAAGCAATTGGCTATTTATACATACAGTATGTATATGCAATTGGTTATTTATACATACAGTATGTATACGCAATTGGCTATATACATTGGCTAAATACACTATAATTGGCTATATATACAGTCTGCATTCTCAATTTACTATTTGCACATTCTGACTGTATATACAAATATTGGAGTTACAATTTTGGTAATAACTACACAATTATAAGTAATTATACTTTTATTTAATAAAGTTCATTTACAATCTTGCTCAATAAACTCATAAATAAAATTCAAATTATCACAAAAACAGTGACATATAGGTTTAAATTACATTTAAAGTTGGTAAAATATAGTATAAAGTAAAATAAATACAGGTATATCGTTTTATATTCTTTTTTTGTAAAAGGTGGTGTGCTTAGTATTTATCTTTGGAGGTCCTTTGGTTTATATTTTAGAATTGAATTGTAAGTTTTTATTTGATTGATTTCAGGGGCTGATAGGGCTCGATTAACAGGGCTATGTATTAGACCGAATTTGTTTTTCAGGTTCTTCTAGTTCAATTGCACTAAGCTTTCATGTTCATCACTACTATACATGTTCATTTTCAATATATTAATCAATGTATACCTTTATAACATCTTTATCCATATATAGTGCATTTTCAGTTGAAATATACACTTAACAGCAAAATTAACGCACCACTTATACATTCTGATTTATTTCGAAAAATAGTATGTGTTTTGCGATTCATTAATTACAAGTATATTAATAATGTTTCTTGTCATGCCTTTTGTAGGTTTTAGCTGTCCTCTTTATTTAATCTCGAAGTCATAGCAGCTTTTCAAAAGTAATTTTTCCAATAAAAATTTCCAATAAATTTTTCCAATAATTAAAGCTCACTTCTAATATTGGTTTTCACTTGTTTTATCAATAGATACGATAATTGTCATTTGTGAAATACATCTGCTCGCAATGCAACGTGCTACACAAAATTTAAATCCTGATGAATGTGTTGACATTGTTACTTTGTCCAATGAAGGACTAACAAAACGCGAACTTGGTAGAAGATATAGAGTGTCTCATACAACGGTCAGTAGGGTTATGCAGAGGTTTATGGAGAAGAAAGATCACGCTAGACGACCTGTTAAGCAAGACCACGAGCTACTAATGCCATGGAGGACCGATTTTTAATGCTTCGAACACCGAGGGAACGGTTCTCCACTGCACGAAATCTCCAAATACAACTTGCTGAAGTTCATGGCACTATTGTGAGTCAAGATATCGTAAGAAGAAGACGTGCTTCAAATTTACGACCTCGGCTAGCAGCTACTGGTCCCAGATTTGTCTGTAGACCACCGAAGAAACAGAATGGCTTTTGCAAGGAGGCATCTGGATTGGGAAATCCATTATTTGGAGCAGGTATTATTTACAGATGAGTCAAGGTTTTGCCTGGTCAGTTCTGATTGCCGCCCAAGAGTGTACAAAAGGCCAAACGAAAAATATTCCGCTTGTAACATTCGAAAAACCATTTTATATGGAGGTGGCTTAGTGGTGGCATAGGGTGTAATATCTTTAACAGCTCGCACAGAGCTTTTGATTGTTGATGGTGGACGTCTGCATTCTGAACGATACATAACAGACATTTTAGAACATTTTGTGGTACCTTTTGCATCTTACATTGGGGATGGATTCGTTCTTATGCAGGATAATGCTAGGCAAAATGCGGAACATATTGTTACTGAATATTTAAATTATGTTAATATTCATGTCCTGGAGTGGCCGGCGTGCAGTCCAGACCTGAACCCAATAGAGCATCTTTGGGACATAATGTGGCGCCGGGTTAGAAGTCAAGATCCATCACCTAACAGCTTAGACGAGCTGATGCAAAATCTTATCCGCGTATGGGAAGATATCCTTTAAGAAACGAATAGATTTTTAATTGAAAGTATGCCATGGCAATGTCAGGCTGCAATAACATCTAGAGGTGCTAACACTAGTTATTGATAAGCCAAAAGCGTTTCAAAAGAAGCTGTATTCGTGTGTATATTAATAATTATCATTTTTCATAATTTTGTTAAATAAACCACATTTTTAATTTTCGTTTTTTCTCCACAATTATTTAGGTCAAATATATTATTATTATCGAAATAATTCTGTTTATGTGTTCTATTTGTTTTTCAAAATGTGTGATAATATTGACGACAATTAAAATAAATCGAAATATATATGTGGTGCGTTAATTTTGCGGTTATGTGTATCTTTCATAAAAACAAGTTTTTGAAAATATTTCCAAATTATTATATTTTCTTATCATAAGAATATGACGACGTGCTGCACTAAAAGATTTCCAAAATGAATACTAACATATTTCCATCGATGTATTAAAATTTTGATATATCGCTATCAACATTTTCCTCAAAGCCATTAATTTTAATTCTCATTTTGGATTTCGGACAGTTTGAAATAATTTTAACTGTCTATGAAAAACATTTTTTCCTGTCCCTGTGAGGGCTTCAGAACATCCATCAAGTAATTTCTTATTTCGATATCACTATCCATAATTTAAAAAACTTTTTGTTTATTTTTGGCTAATTTTATATTAATTCTTAAATCAATGCAGTTTATGATTTCCGTAATACATACGTAAATTAATGGCAAACTAAGATATTCAGTTTTTATGTATTGTTTAAGGGTCCAAAATGATAGTTGAATTCTGTTCGTTGTAGTGAAAAAAAACCTCCACGTTATTCGTATGTTCTGTCCATGATACTCTCAACATCCTACGGTAGCCCCACATCTGGAAGGCTACTTTCCATTCTTCTCAAAACCTCCACGTTATTCGTATGTTCTGTCCATGATACTCTCAATATCCTACGGTAGCCGCACATCTGGAAGGCTACTTTCCATTCTTCTCAAAACCTCCACGTTATTCGTATGTTCTGTCCATGATACTCTTAACATCCAACGGTAGCCCCACATCTGGAAGGCTACTTTTCATTCTTCTCAAAACCTCCACGTTAGTCTTATGTTCTGTCCATGATACTCTCATCATCCTACGGTAGGCCTACATCTAGAAGGCTACTCTCCTCCACGTTAGTTTTATATTCTGTCCATGATACTCGCAACATCCTACGATAGGCCCAAATGTCGAAGGCTTCTAGTTTCCTCTCGCAACACACGTTGAGGGTCCAAGAAGAACTTTTTAATCTTCACTTTTCTTTCTCAGTACGTAAACACGTAACCCACGGAGCAGTCGATGCTTGTGCCTTGGTAGTCATACCTCTCGACTCTTTCCGCCATTTAGCCTTCCACATACGGATGTTCATAGAACACTTCGTTTCGTTTTTTTTTGTGACAATCATGTATTTGGTTTTCTTCAAAAACTTAATTTGGTCTTACCAAGATAAATTAATTAACGCCAGTTTAATGGTCGATTCCCATATACGCGGCACTCAGCTAAGCGACGTCGTGCGACATCGCCTGTCAAATAATGATTACATTCTGTTAAATGGGCACGTGGCGTAGCTGTCGCGTAGCCATAGAGAGAACGGGTTATTTTAAACAATGTAATTATTATTTAACAGGCGCTGTCGCGTGACGTCGACAATGTGAGAATCGGCTTTAATGAAGCACCAATCTACGAAAGTCCGTAATGATCTCCTCAACAAGAAAGTAATCACTTCATGATGGGTGAAGATAATTTTGGCACTGAGAATGAGTTCAAGTTGGAACTTGGAGTTCGTTTTCTCTGCTTATTGGAAGGACTCTTGCGTAAATTTAATTACTAACTGCTTAGTTAACTTATTCATGTCGCAGATATCATCGTAGATGTAGTCTCAAACTTTTCAGAAATGAATATTTGGGTTAGATTCTTTTTTTGAATTTATGCTAAAAAATAACTGAAACATGGTCAGACTCTGATTAGAGGGACTCTAACTCGGAACTAACTGAAGCGCCATTTGTAATCGTCCAATGCGCCTTCTTTTTGGTTTTGGGCATCCTTGGTCTGTCTAGTTGAGTTAGTCTGCATAGTCTTATTCAATCTCTAGTTTCATAACAAATACAGATAGGAAATTGTAGACCAGTTAGACTAGCTGGATAAATTAAACGTGATGTACATAGTTTGTTTATACATTTACACAAATAATTTCAGCTTACAATTAGTGCGATTTCGGCGATTGTGAAAAATATTCGCGTGGGTATATGGCAGAAATACCTTGTAGCAATAAGTGCAAGTACTCAAAATTGATAGTTTTTGCTTTGACTGTCTGTAACTAACTGTTTAAGCTAAATTCAGTTAGTCTATACCAGGGCTGTCCAACCAGTCGATCGCGATCTACCGGTCGATCGCTGCGTGATTTTCAGTCGATCTTTAGTTTTCTCACGCTTTTTTAGTTTAGAAAATGAGGATAATGATAACGAACTTTTGCTACACACTAATGTGCATTGGCTCAGTAGAACTCGATTTCTCATGCGGTTTCTAGAGTTATTAGAATACGTAAAAAGTTTCCTCTCTGAAAGAGGTGACAGTTACCCACAGTTAACAAACAAAGAGTGGTTATTTGATATTTCATTCTTGGCAGACTTTAGTTCAAAACTAAACTATTTTAAACTATTTTTCATTAATGGTAAATGTTTTCCAAAACAATGTTCCCTCATTTCATTACAACTATCCCAAGTTTCAAGGAATTGTTCCTTAAGTGTTACATATTTATCTTTTTTTCCTATAAAAACTTCTCATCAATTTGCCAATATACGCAGTAAAAACTAATCGATTATATATAATAACATGGAATTTGTTAAGTCTTTGTAAATTAAAAAAAACGGACGGAATAGTCTTACATATTTTTTTGAATTCATTCACACAATATATGAATGACGAATATGTTTCTTTAGCAATATATACTACAGCTGCAAATTCCGATTTGTCTATTTGAGTTATACTAGAGACTAGAGTAATAACAAAATCCTAATATTTTCAACATTAAACCCGAAAGAACATCTATTTGTATAACTGGGCACTGAGAATATTTATAATTTAGAGACATTTTCGAGGAGAATATAAATAATGAGAATATAAAATAAAATAATTCCAGTTCTTCTTCCGCATCTCTTTTTATAGCGCAAACACCACCATTTTCTTCATTTTTTGGTGAAAATTCCATTAAATTACTTTGGTCTGTTTCAGTGCTTGTGGGAAAAAGTTTTTTTTATTAATTTTGAATATCCTTTCGTATAAACTTTTTCCACTTTTCTCATTCAAAACGCTTACATTTCATCTTTAGCGCTCGATAATAACAAAGCCGTTGATAATCATTGTCATTCATTTTTTTTTGCTTTGCCATAATATCCATATTCTTCTTTACCGATTTTATGATTGTGATTAAATAACATTTTTATTAGAGTCCATTTTGTATTTTTACCTCCATAAAAATTCAACACTATATCTGGTACAGACTGAATGCAGACTGTATGTATAAATAGCCAATTGCGTATTCATACTGTCTGTATAAATAGTCAATTGCGTATACATACTATATGTATAAATAGCCAATTGCGTATACATACTGTATGTATAAATAGCCAATTGCGTATACATACAGTATGTATAAATAGTCAATTGCGTATACATACTGTATGTATAAATAGCCACATCCATATATTATAGCTTCGTAGAGAATTAAAGATCCATAGTTTGAATTGTGCTCGATATTGTCTTCAGACACCAATCAGGCTTCAAACGTATCCCAATGCTAGAAAAGCTACTATTTAGAAACTTGTTATTTAACCACACAACCATAATAGAAATGTACATAACGTTTAGTCTAATATTGCCAATCCATAGTTGCCTACCTAGTATTGGCAGTCTAGTTTGGTCGGTTTAGTCTTATTTAAAACCAATCTTATCGTTTCTGTCCTGTGGTCTTGTCTGTCTACCACGTCTGTTCAAACCTGCCTGACCAATAATGTCCAACTAGTCTTGTCTGTCTGATTATGTATGTTTAGTTTATGTCTGGTTAGTATGTTGCAAAGGTTGACATCTCTTGTGGCTACATACAAACTTAATCCGCACCAGAAACATGGTTTCCACCAGAAAAATCTACTAAATCGTTTATTTTGAAAGTCACCAACAAAATCATGCGTAAGGTTTTTCATGAAAGACATCCTATTGGAATTTTTTGCTATCTATCAAAAGAGCTTGATAGTGTATTACATGACCGCCTCCTAGAAAAGTTCCTTCGACATACGAAGAAATATTAATAAAGGTTCAAACCTGCCTGACCAATAATGTCCAACTAGACTTGTCTGTCTGATTATGTATGTTTAGTTTATGCCTGGTTAGTATGTTGCAAAGGTTGACATCTCTTGTGGCTACATACAAACTTAATCCGCACCAGAAACATAGTTTCCACCAGAAAAATCTACTAAATCGTTTATTTTGGAAGTCACCAACAAAATCATGCGTAAGGTAGATCATGAAAGACATCCTATTGGAATTTTTTGCTATCTATAAAAAGAGCTTGATTGTGTATTACATGACCGCCTCCTAGAAAAGTTCCTTCGACATACGAAGAAATATACGGTTTAAATGCTTTTTAATAAACCGTACCCAATTTGTTTGAGTTAAATACGGAGATATCCCAGTATAATCCAGAACTGTTGAAACTATGTATGTGTTCCTCAGGGGAGTGCACTGGCACCCATACGTTTTTTAATTTACATCGCTGATTTAGCTACCTACATCAACGGAGGTCAGTGCACCATATATTCGCACGATTCAGCGTTTATTGTATCCGAAGGCTGTAGATCGCTTACTGAAGTCTCAGTACAAAATCGTATTCATAAAACAATGAACTGGTTTGCAGCCAACAACCTTTACTTAAGCAAGGATAAAACAGAATACACAATATTTCAAACGGAAAAAAGTAGATCTGCAATAAGTATATATGGTGAATACATTGAAAGAGTAAACTGTACAAAATTTTTGGGGAATTACATAGAAGAACATCTCAAATGGAATAAGACTTAAATAAATAAGAATAAGAATTAACATTATACAGGCCGCGTGATTACAAAGGGGAACTTTGCTTGCGGCTGACCCATTTTTAAGAATCAATAAATAAAAGTTTGTATATAATTGTGAAAAATACAAAATAAGAAAAAGACAAAAGAGTTTTCCAAGGAAAGTCGAAAAAGTTATGAATTTTCTGGTTCAAAATACACACTGCAATTTTTCCAAAAGAATAAATATTATGCAGTTGATGTCCAAAATGGTTATATCTGGTGTTATGAATCACACATTTCCACATTCCCAAAAGAATAAATGACAAATTTGAGTTTTTCTGAGCATCCAAATTTGTATTCATCTGATCCGGATGCAAATCCAAAACCAATCGTTACAGCTTCCAAAATCCAATTTCAATATTGTTTCGCGATTTTCCATCAAAACTCCAATTGTAGAAACTCTTTGGATTCGCAAAGCTCCGTCCAAAACCCTAGCTATATTTTTTTCAAATATTAGGTTAGTGTTAAGAATTTTCCGACAATTTCTTCCGTTTTCCATCGTCTGGTTCAAATTCTCATCATCAATTTTTCCGAAAATGAAGAGGAAATTTCATATCTTAATCAACTTTATCAGTTTTCGAAAGTTTGGTCCTCAATCTATAAACATCAGCGAATGTGTATTTGCAGACGGCATCGTAGTAATTGCAAACAGTGAAGATTACAACAAAATGTAGAAACATGGGTAAAACCATTAGAAGAAAAAGGAATGAAAATAAGTGCAAAAAAAGACAAAAATCGTGGCATAACGATATTTATGAAAATCTAGTAAGAATTTCATATAGTCTGGAGCAGAAACAAACCAAAACTTTTTTATTTTCCAATAACGTCTTCTCTTCTTCATAGTTAATAAATTAAAGGTTTCTCCAGAAATAAAAATAAAAACTCCAAACTTTTCCGGTAGTAGTCCCCATAGTACAAAGCCCAAGTAATAGTTTTCTCGAAAATCGAGAAAAAACTTCAGATTTCTCGCAAAACCAATAAGAAGCCATTGGTGTTGTGGGAAATTGGAGTTTTTCTTTGTTTCTGGTCCAGACTAAGTGGAGTTTTTACTAGATTTTGAGAAATACTTATTGTTATATTGATTATTGTTGGTTGTTACATTTAAGTTTCAAATAAAGAATAACGTTCTTCTACGTCAAACGCTCCAATATATTTCTACGTCGTCGGCTAAAAAAACATATTACTACGTCAACGGGCTATGAATTGTTAAAAAAACTTGTGCAACCCTTAACAAAGGGGTAAATCATCTAAGATGCTTAAATAACATTCTATCGAGGGATGACCTCTTAACATTCTATTTAGCGGAAGTGGAATCTATCATTTCCTATGGGATAGACAAAAAAGAATCATCAGAGCCATAATTGGCATAAAAAGGAGTGTGTCATGCAGAAAATAATTAGGTGATCTAGACATCTTGACGGTACCTAGTCCATAGATATTGAAAGTAGCTTGTCCTAGACTTCTGTCTCTACACCAAACCAAAGTAATAAACATGAGTCTGTGCAACTCTTTTGTGTGCATGCCTATACATACACACAATACCAGAGGCAAAGTTTTATTTGCCTCTGGCATTGTATATATAAGCCGAAAACAAACTTAGTACTGCAGCAAAGAACCAGAACAACAAGAAATCATTATATTTAACAATTTACCTCCACACATTTAAAAATGGAAAAACCCAAAACACATTTAGGGACATTGTTAAAAATCTGCTACTAGCTCAGGTATTATATACATCCTTCAAGATTAGCAATTTATTATTATAATTAATTATCAATAATTTTTAAACATAAGTTCAAATTTCTGTACAGCCTTATGCTTCATGTTTACTCTTACATATTTCATGTAAATTATACTTAACCTACAGTAATATTGCTACTTACAGGCGAATAAATTATTTGATCTCATTCAAGTGATTTGATGCTTGATTATGTTTGTTAGTATCATATCTGAATAGTCCAATCTTGCCTATCTATAATTGGCTATCCAGGCTTGTCTGTTTAGTAGGTCTACTATTGTATATCAAGTGGAGTATAGTATTGCCTGTACTATATTGTGTTTCTAGTCTAATCTGCCTAGTTTTGTCTGTCTGGTCTTAGCTAATAAAATCTTAACAATCTATTCAAATTATTAAACGTAACCTTACCATAAACGACAATGTCATGCCTATATTTGGAATTGGTAAAACCACACTACATTATAGATAATCATAAAAACTTTATAAAGTCGGAACACAGCTTGAATATATAAATACATTAAACTTTCCGGAGCTCTATAACACTATTGAGACTTTTTAGGACTACCAAAACAAATCTCATGTGAAACTTGTGTTATTTTATAGCTGTCAGTCCACCTTTGTGGTATTCAACAAAAAAAAAAGAAAAATAACATTGTTTTTAAGATCATGACTTTTCGATAACTCAAGTGCAATCGCGTTTCGAGATTCATGAGAAACTGAGCTTCACTGATGAGGGATAAATCTCGAAACGCTATAGTATTATACTCTAGTATTATACTACTAATATGAAACTCGACAGTATTATAGAGCTCGGGAAAGGTTGAATATATTTATATTTTCAGGCTGTATTCCGACTTAAGTTAATTCGAACTTGGGTTCTTAACTTGGGTTATGTCATATTATTGACTGTCTTATTAATATTCTATATGGTTATGTCGTCGAAATAATTTACAACTAAACGTTCTGTAGTCGGCATGTGGTGTATATCATATACAAATATTTTGAATAAGGGGTTCCTTAAGAATATCTATGTTAACAATCCTTGAAGAGCAAATGCTCTGTAAATACCATAGGTGCAATTAAAATAATTCAAAACATCTTAATTTTCTAAGTAAAATGGTTACAAATTTCCTCATAAATCGTCATTTTGAACCTAGAATTATGTATCCCTTTATTTGCAAGGTTCTGCGCAGAAATGGTGCCAGCGCCAGGTAAACATTACTTCGAATGTTGATTTCATAACTTGTTTATAAAGAATCAAGTTTACGTCTACTTAATATTGCAAACAAAATAATCGAGTCGAAATAATTAGATACCAACTTGAAATGCAGCTTATTAACTGGGATAATTTATTAACTTTGTAAATAAATTAGATTTCGTTTAAAATCCTCGATATTTAATGAAATTCTAGTTTACACGATTAAGTTTCTATTTCCCTACCAATAACTCACAAGTAATCTATTTATTGACGTCGAGTATTAAACGAATACATCGACTTACATTAAACTGAGTATTCCAATGTGCAATCAAACACAAATTGACAAAAAATTGAAAATAGTTAAAAAAACAGCTAAAACGTTGAATTTTGTAATAAAACTAATTTGGAATGCGGAATAAAAATGAGTCTAATTTCAATTATCAGCAGTGTCTTCCGAGCTTGAAATGTAAAATGGTTTGAAGGTTCATTTAGCAAACATCAATGGAACTATTATTACTGGAGCAACCCTCCTAAATCCCCTAAAACTATTTCGCATCAAATCGAAAGCTTAATGTACCAAAGTTTAGCGACCCTAATTTCCTTAAATTGTATACCACAATACCAAGGAAATTCTTCAAAGCCAATTAACACAAATATTAGGCAATCGTTTTGAAGAAAATAATCTTATCTTTATGACAAGATGATATCATAGGATCTGTATGACAGACTTTGTAGACGATAGCTTCTTGATTTATGTTTTTATCTGGAATTTAGTGTTGCTAATATTTAAATTATATAGTTTAACAGATTTAAATTACCTGCTCACCGTTCTTTTGTCTAGTTTAGGTAAGATTGGGTAGCTTTATATGCCATGCACAACTTATTTCAAATTTGAAATTCATTAATTAATTTGAGATGAAAATAGGAATTTAGAACAGCAATATTTTTGAGACGGAACATTCCAAATTTATGAAATTTGACTAAATTTGATAAAAAGAAGCTTAATTGACTTAATGTATCAATTTTATTATTATTCAGATATTATTACTAAAATAAGGGCTTTAGAGACATCACTTATAATTAATTATTATCATTTCGCTTCTGTTTACTCAATATAACGTTATAAACAATTATAATTATATTAGAATTGTGATATTGAAAGGAATAATCCAAATGAATAAGGATATTAGTCGAGACAACAAAAAGGCTGACTGAAATGTGGACAGAGAAATTGAAGCTTTTAAAGAAATTACCATTTTATAGTTATTAGAAGAATTGGTTAGATTTTAGCAAACATTGAGACTTTTTTGGATGTATTCCAAAGATTATAGACCAAAACTTAATATATATCCAAAGATTATATAGACCTAAAAGTATGAAGAGAAAATTGATTCTAAGGTATTTCCAGAAATGCTGCCTTCGTTTTAGATTAATTTACAAGAAGAGCAGCTAGCATTTCCTGGAATATTTGTCACATAATCTAAATGAAGATTAAATGAAATTGTAAATTAAAGAGTTTAGGTGCAAAAACAAGAAATAGTAACCAAGATAGAAAAAAATCAGATAACTATGGAATAAACACCACAAGACATAACTTTTTGTTTCTGGAATTATTTTAAAAATAATTATTGGAATACAAGGCAAATATCTGTCATAATAATGCCTAAATACCTAGATGCCTAGATACATAAATAGACACAAAATACAAAACAAAACTAGATAGACAAGGTATAAAGCAAGACGGGCAAAACAATATGAAATTAGATATAGACACACTCACACGATGACAAAACTGTCAAGACGAAGCAAATATCACTAAATTGATAACGGTTTCATAGTTAATGATATATAGTTAGCATTGAATATAATATATAATAGCTTCGGTATACTAGAGTACAAAAAAAAGTCAAATAATAGGGAGAGAGAGATATATTTAGAAAAGAGAGGAATAGAGAGAATACATTGTATATTTTGTTCAAAAGGCTATCGACCACAAGGTCCTTCTGTCCGGAAATACGATTTGATTTAAAAGGAAAATCGTATGTACATATTAATATATAGATATCAATAGAGTAATGGGAATGAAATGAGCTGAGATGATGAGTTTATTGGCTGTAGATTGTTTAATAAAGCGTCTTAGTTGGACGTCGCGTCTCGTTTTATGCATAGCGGGTCTACAATGGTCCAGTGGTTGTTGCTGTCTTTGAATCGTGTCCGTTGTTGTTGATACCTTTCTAGGAGTTCTGGAATTTGGGAGAGCCTATATAGAAGATAGTCGAGAGGATTATGAAGGATATTGTCTTAAGTTGGAGAGCAGTCGTAATGAAGTTCGTTCTGCACCTCCAATACGTTTAGTGTTCTGTCGTCAGCGTATGAAAGTAATATGTGTCCATAGTCAAGGAGGGGGCGGCAGATAGATTTATGAATTCTAGCAACCGTTTTATGGAAATGCCTTTATTTCCATGGGTTAGGCCACGGAAATATTGACTTCTTGCCTTTGTCTTTCGTTGTTTCGCGTCTTGGCGAATTTCATCTTGTTGTCGAAGATCATGCCTAAGTATTCGATTTCAGGAGTGGGTGTTACGTCGATGGTGCCTAAGTGTATGTCGGGAGAGCTGGGAGAGATTCTTTGGTAGGAATGAGCAGTTGGTATTTAGATAGATTGTCGGAAAGTCTCTAACGATTGAGCTATGATATCGTTTTGTCAGTAAGGGCTTGCGGGTCGGTTATCGTGGTCTTGACGGCCCTTGTGGTCTAGTGTTAGAGCGCTTACTAACAAATCTGGAGGTCCCGAGTTCTATCCCGAGTGTCGACCGCATTTGAACCAGAAGACAATTGTGTAATAAATTAGCGCAAATATATAAAATATATTTAGCTTTCTAGGCCTATAAGAGTAAAATGTGGGCGAAATGCAATAAGCCACTGGGCCGCAGTGTTTGAAGGGTTAATAACCCGGTATCCACATTGGACAAAACTTGAAAAAGGGCTTGTAGCTGAAAATAGTTCATTTAGCATTCCACAAAAACTAAATTTGCAATATCCGAGTGCAATAAAGGAAAGTGACGGAGACGCGAAATATCTGCTGGTCGTCGAGGAGAAGGAAAACCTGCAACGGGCAATTCTTGTGCGAAAACTATTTGGAAAAAATCTGGAACGAGTCCAAACGCGCTAAAGTCCCCGCCAACCCGGCCATCCAGCTCCAGAAGAAGGATTCCATTTACGAATACACGCACTCCCTGCTGCAAGAGGCCTGCAACAGGATCGACTGACACAAGAAGGCCACCGAACATTGCTCGTTCCGCCGGAAAGTTTTAGACAAAATCAACGAGAATTTGTAGAAGCAAATTTGTGCGCAGGAGACGTCCAAATCGGAACTCGAAAATGTTACATAACTCGAGGAATTGCAAAATAACCAGGAAAATAGTGTGCACGAAACAGTGAGGAGTTATTAAAAAAGCATTCGAATTGGTTAATTTGGAAACTATCAAAGATCATAGATCTAAATTATTCTTGAATATCATGTCTAGCGTAGTTAGCTTATTAAATTATATTTGTACCTGGGCAACAAGTGGTGATAATCTCTCTGCTGCAGATCGGAACATCTGACTTTGTATGACCTTGGAATACTTGGTCTTGACCATGGTCAGCGTGATTGTTAACTATCACGACGCCAACACCAAATGGAACAAGGACGGGACTGCACGAAGAGCGAAATCGACAGAAATTGCAAAGTTAACGCCATAAAATACGAAGAGGAACTTAGGGATAAGAAGAAATATAAATATGCAGAAAATGTAAGTACACAAAATGTAAGTACAAATGTAAGTAAATGTAAGTAGTAAATGTAAGTAGTACTCAAATAAACAGTAAACAGTACTAGATATAAATGCTAAGGTATATACCAGGGGTGGACAATTTGTTTGTCTATAAGATCGGCTTTATAAGTTAACATATGAGTAGGAATGTACCTTCGAAATATTTCGTTTCACGGCGAGATAAGAGATAAGAATAAAATATTTATGACATTATAATAAAAGTATAAGTAAAATGTATTTTTGTTGTATCTATATTTAATAAATCCAAAAATTATAGAAGATACAAAGTTTAAGCCTTTTACATGCGGTAGATATTCACCAAAATAAGTTGATCCAAAACAAGATTAAATTAAAGTGGACTAGTATTTTTGAAATGATATAGTTTTCCACCATTATGATGGTATAGTACATACTTCCAGAATTCCGATTCACATTTCCGATTCACGAAATCACAAAGAATCGGTTAATATTGAACGAAATCTTCATTAAAATCAACAATAGGACAATGAAACAAACTGTTTAATTTTGTTATTAGCTACTAGTTTCAGCGATTTAAAATTTAATTTTGCATCAGGCAAAAATAACAGTTATTTTCTCAAGAATGCAACCATTGTTAAAAAAAATTACAAAAAACACATTAAAAATAAAAAATGGTGAAAATAACACAAATCATTGAGGATGAGATGTGTTATGTGTTAATCGTATAAGAAAATAACAAAATAAAAGCTGTTATTATCGATCTTTTTCCATTAAATCGCCGAAACTAGTAGCTAATAACAAATTAAAATAGTTTGTTTCATTGTCCTATTGTCACCAGTTAATCATACATTTCTATATAACTATTTTGGACATCAACTGCATAACAATAAAATCAGCATTAACGTATTGTTGCTTGTCATTAATGTATTTAATTTCTACAACATATTTTTATAAATTGCTGAATAAGATGGTTGCGACTGACTAAATAATAAATTATATAATAGGTATAGATAAAACATAGTGAATTTTTCAATCCAGTGTTTTTAATTGCGGAAGAATTTAAAATAGTTATATTAAAATTTGGAAAATTTCTTGCATATCGTTCATTCTTCATCAACATTGTAATTATTTTATAAGTGTTACATGAATAACAATATGTTAATCATGTCATGTATTGTGTTATTTTACCTTGTAGTATTATATATAATTCACTTTTACTTGTAAAGTCCGTTTAAAAGGCTACAGGTATACAATGAAAACTTAATAAAATCGTAACAAAAGTCTGAAAATCATCGATATTCTGAAATAGGGCAATGAACCCATTTAAACGACAGCGAAGTGTCATCGCTTTTGTGGCATCTGTTTTTCTGTAATTATTTTATAAGAGTTATTACATGAGAACGAACACTGCTAGGGACATGAATAACCGCATGTTAATCCTGTCACGTATTGTGTTATTTTTCCTTGTAGTTTTATATATAATTCACATTTACTTGTAAAGTCCGTTTAAAAGATTAAAGGTATACAATTAAAACTTAATAAAAGCTTAATAAAAGTCGGAAAATCATAAATATTCTGATTTAGAGCAATGTGCGCTTTTGTGCCATCTGTTGTTAGTGAAATAGGCTTATAAATGGGTGAAATGATATTAAAATTATGATATTGGAAGGAATAATCTAAATGAATAAGAATATTATCCGACCTGCGTGGTATTAGCCAGGGAAGTAGATGTTTCAATATCACATTTGTCTAAGTCCTAGTAAGACTTAATAACTATTCGAATAAAAAAAAGCAATTGAGTATCATTAATATCGATTGTACCAACCATATGCTAGGAAACAGATATGTTGATATCGCTAAATAATAGATTCTTAATATTTATTATAATAATAAATTTCTTTCAATAATAAGATTCTTAATAATAAGTACCGTATTTCTCCATTTTGCGAATTATAGTAGGTATCTCGAGAGAATTGTAAATTTTTAATTGAAGTAAGAATTTCCTTTTAATTACTACATTTGTTAAAAAATAAATCTAATTCCAGAAAAGCTTCTTTTAAAATTAAGACTATGAATGAGGCAGAAGTGACGCAAACTGATTTTGCAATAGGGTTTTTAAATAGATTTTGTTAGGCTGATAATTGAGTCTTGGGATCAGCAATACATTAAATTCGTAGATCGTTATTTACGGGATAATGCAACTGATGTTTATCATGAGGAGAAGAAAAGCGACTTTCCGAATTACCTTCTTCTCATTACTTCCAAACTACCTTCTATTCTTAGCTATAGCCAGTGATACGGGATAAATCAAACTACAACATTTGGTTTTCACCTTCTTAAAACAGTAGGTCGTTTTAGGTCTTTAGATCTTTCGTTTGCTCATTTTAAAGATTTTACAAAAATAATTTCATAAAATGCGAAATATGGGGTGTTTTTTTAGAGGTTTAGAACTTTGGTGAACAGAAATGAAACGTATGTTAACGGCAATGGTATAGGCTTTATTCGAAAGATAATTTTATGCCATTACTGCTTAAATATGATTTGGGGTATATGGATGACTTAGAGTATATGGGCGCCGCCGACAGGTTCGAATGAAGAACAATCTGGAAGTCCAATATGCTAACACTTTTTCGAGCAGCCGGGTCCGTATATCGACAATAACACGGCAAATGTTGGCTTTCAGCTGATCCAACGTCGTTGATTTACTGGCGTGCACTAGCGACTTCACATATTCACACATAAAGTAGTCCATAGGTGTGATATCACATGACCGTGGAGGTCAATTCACAAGTCCGTTACGCGAGATTATGGGGTCAGCGAATGTTTCCTGCAATAAATTGATTGTGTCGCGTGCTGTGTGGCATGTTGCGCCGGTTTGTTAGAACCAAAGCTTCTCCATATTATCGCCATTCAACTGGGGAACGAAAACGTCAGCAATCATGAATCGAGCGCTATCGATTCATGATTGCTGACGTTTTCGTTATTTCATTATCGTTTCGAATTCTACATTGAATGTCAGGTCCTGGCCGGCATCATCTCTAAAGAGATATGTGCCAATGATTCCACCAGCCCATAAGACATACCAAACAGTGTGTTTTTGTGGATGTAACGGCGTCTTAATAATGGCTACTGGATTTTCATCGCTCCAAATCAGGCAATTTCGTTTCTTGAAGTAGCTATTGAGTCAAACATTAGTCTCATCGCTGGACATTTTTTTTATGAATATGAGGATCAAGAACCATCTTGTTTGTGGCGCATTCTCCGAACGTACGACGCATATCATGACCCCGCGGCTTCAGCGCTTGCACGAGCTGTATCTTGTAAGCTCGTAAACCGAGATCTTTTCGATGAATTTTCCATAAGGTAGATGGACATAGTTTAAAGTGACCACACGTCCCGATTTTGGCGGGACAGTCCCGCTTTTAGCAATACAGTCCCGCGTCCAGTCGATTTTTAAAAATGTCCCGCTTTGTAGAAAATATCTACATTTCTTATTTTAAATGTACCGTAATATATAAAATAAAATTTTTCCACATATTCCCATAAAATATCCTTTTTAGTGTCACCCAATGACACTTTTTAATATCCTCGAATTGAGCTGTCCATTCCTTAAGATATTCGAAGCAGTTATTATAAGAATTTCTGACTCCTTTCAGAAAATCCGGTCGTTTAATGGCACCTTCTTTATAGTGACCAATAATAAATACAGTTTTATATGTTTATAGACAAGTATATAAATGTATACAATAATAGTAGTTTATGATACAAGTGTGTGAAGAAGGCCTTATGTGCATCAGTTGCGAAGTTTAAAGCAGGAGCCGAAGGCGAGTGGTTTAATCGCAATGAGTAGATTTAATCTTGATTACGTTTGGTTTGGTTAAGTTATATTAGAGTCAGATATATCCAGACCGAGAGACCGAGACTTCTTGATTCAAAATAAGAAAAATTAGTACAATTTTAATATGTCAGAAAATTTATTTTCACTACGTCGATGTTTCTTGTTTAGTGACACAAGTTGTTGCCATAGAAACAACAAATTTAAATCGTTTAATAATGAAATTCCATTTGATTTTCATTGGACTTTTACGCATGATTACAATAAAAGCATCATTCACATACAATAATGTATTTATGAATCTGTTCATTTTAGTGTGTGAGGAAATAAAAAATATATTTTTGAATTATTGGTCTGCTTTAATAACTAAATTATAATTCTTATTTCATCCTATTTGTCCCGCTTTGTCTCAATGAAAATGTGGTCACTTTAACATAGTTGCAATTGCTGTGCACGAAGGCGAATAGACGAATTTGGGTCCTCCTCAACACTACGCTCCAACAACTGCTCCTTGGCCCTTAACAACTTATTCGGTGCGCAGTTTACGATGTCTCTGCGGATGCACATTATCAATCAGACTATGCGTAGTGCTGAAACGAACCATGGTTTTCAGAATAACTTGCTCAGATGGACGATTATGTCGACCGTAAAATGTCAGTTTCGCGAAATGAACCAAAACTTAACAAGTAAATTAGTACAATTAGTACAATTTACAAACGTTCTTCTGGCATAAGTCTATTCATGATGAAATGGCATAACATACTGAGCAGAAATCAGATGTCACCTATTTGACTGTCACTAGAAACAGTGTTGCCAGGTCAAAAAAAAAACCTCTAGAGAAACATCCAATAGACCTTTTTACGCTTGGTTGAGCGCATGCGCGTTCGTCATGTTTAAAGGCGGGAATATGAAAGTTTCGTGCACATTTTGTTATTTTCACAGGTTATACGTCAAAAAATGCCAGAAAACATGGCGGAAATTGACGTATGCGCACAAAAAAATGTCAACTATGATAAGGTTATATAAGTATATTTACTATTATTATAATAATATAATAATAATAAATATTACTATATTATAATAACATTTTCAACGGAACGATTTACGAAATATCAACGAAATACAATGTTATGCTAGAGTTCAGCTGACGGTGCTAACCAAAGAATGAACTAGATCGTCAAATAACTTACACAAATCGATTTAAATCATTCCGTGATCGACTGGTTAGTTGCTATCGACTTGTTAACAACCTCTGATGTTGGCTAATTAATGGACTGTGTGAGCGATAACTAATACTGTTTGTACATTAATAAAAAGAGCCGTAATTATTAGTTCAGCAGATATTCACAATTGCACAACCAGACTATATGATATAATATGCACAGATCTGTGTTGTGAACAAACATCCCACTATGATATGGATGACACTTCATGAAGAAGAATATTTTCTTTACAGCTTTCTTGTAAATTATCTTTCAATTTCAATGATTTTTAACTTTATCATTCACATCATATGTTCTCAAACTGGGATCCGTGGACATTTAAGAGTGCGCGTAGCCATTACCGTAAGTCTGCGAAATTAAAAAAAATAGTTGTAAAAACAGTTTAAGAAGAAGAATTTGCAAATTTTATTTTTTTTCTAATATTATTATTCTTCCTGCAGAGCTACACAGTCCTAGTGTAGTTTGCCCTCCTTCCCATGCCTACACTTGTGCTTGTCTTTGACACAAGGTAGTCCTTGCAATTTTTAACGTGGGTGGCGAGCTACTACTTTAGGGGAGGTTCATTGGCAGATTTCTGTGATGGCCTGCCAGAGCCATGCACTGGAGAACGGTTATTTCCAAATTCGTGGCTTCGGGATTTGAACCTGGGACCTACGACTTAGTAATCTTGACTACCAGGCCACCACCGCTTCCACTAAATTCTTTCTACTAGAATTTATATTTATTAGGATTATCGTTATAAATGCAAATTTATTAAAATAACCAGCGACATATTTTTATCAATTTTTATTACAGCGTTATGCTTATAATATCATTAAGCCAGAAATGAAGTCTCAAGAACGACGTAAAATTCGTAGGGTTGCGACCCGATACATCGGCACCATCACACAGTGAAGTTTTTGAGATATATCACAAAGCTAAAGAGTGAATAAACTGTGGAAGAGTGCAGAGTGACAAAGTAGTACAGCCAGCAAACTGAGGCACCAAACGTAAAGCCCGAAAGCATATTAGAAAATCGTTAATTTAACCTACCTAGCTAATAAGCTACAAGCATATTGAGTTGGAGTAAAAATTGCAAAGCCGCGCGTAAGGCGAAGTGCTCATCCACGTTAACTCGCGTGCGCGGTGGCGGGCGCGGTCACGAAATATCAAACATATGGCGTAATATCGAAATGTTCACGTACGAAACGCAGGTGCGGTCTAAGTAGCGGGCAAGCTACGGACTGGCGCGCGCGGCTCGCTCGCGGCAATATCAAACGCGTGAGACGTTTGTGTGTGTTCACGTCGAACTAGCGGCGGAACGCGCGATTCACTCGCGACTTCTGTAAGTTCAACCAGTACAAACTTATCGCTAGAAACGATAGCATGTTTTCACATGTGTTTCAATACCGAACAGTTTATTAGTGCTGTTCAGCTTAGTATACTAACCAAAACTTAAACTTAGGTAAGTATACTAACCTAACAACAGGTCACAGCCGCCAAACGCTTGGCGGCCAATGTAAACATGAACTCGCCAACGTCTACCGCGCCCGCGGCCGCACCCGCGGCCGCGCCCGCGCGTTCCAACGTGTACAAACAAGAAGAGAGCGCTGGTACGAAAGAAAACAGGCATGGACTAAGTTCAATTTCGCACAGATCGGAGTTTGTAAGTACGGAGTTTGTAAGAATAAAAATTTGGAAAATAAAATCACCGGGCGTACAAAATCCTACATAAGTAACAATCATTCAACTAAAAACAGCAAAATAAGAGTATCAGAAAATGCATAACTCGGATAGGGAATCATCAGATGGAGAAAAAAGGAAGAGAGAATTTGAAAAGGAGGGTAGTGAAGATGAAACAAAGTCCTTTTCTAAAAGCAGGAAAACAATCAGATCACAAGCAAAACCTATACAAAAGTACGAGGATAAAATAGGTTTTTTGGTTCTGATGATTCTGATTTCAAATCCTTTCAGTATATCTAATATTTTAATTAGATATACTGAAAGGATTTGAAATCAGAACCATGTACGACTAGACCAGGACAAAAAAAAAATAGGGAAATAATGGAAATATAGAAAATAAACGCGGATCTAAAGAGATACAAGTATACAAACTCAACATATAATAAATGGATGAAGTTCTACAATAAATAGTTGAATAAATACAAAATATTTTCATCAATCCAAAATTCGGTTACTTCGTAAAAAATAAATTGCTTCATCAAAAAAAAAAGGTTAATTCAACCAAAATAAAACATAATCATCGAATAATTGTTTTTTTCGTACAAACTATGGTTTTTACTTAGAATATTAGATTGAATCGTACAACATTAAATCAATTTACCCAAAAAAGGTTTACCTGTACATAAAAAGGTTGTTTCATCTATCCATTTAATTGCTATTTACACAAAAGCAATTTGCTTGATATACAATTTGAACTAGAATTAAATAACTATTAGCTATAATCTATTGTATATTGTATTGTTTTATTTTATATTATATGCATTATAATATGTAATAAGAGTAGCACATGACTGGCCAGATATTGTAGTGATTGATAAGAAACGAAATGAAGCTATTATCATTGAAATTGGAATAACAAGCCACGGTCAGCTGCACTGTTGAGACAACGAAACTGCATAAGTACGACATGATAGCGAGTGAAATATCAATGCTTCACAAGTGTAAAACCAATATTATGTATGACAATATTATTATGTGATGACTTGGGACGGGGTGGTTACAGAAAACCACAGCAGATATAACCAGCAAATTGGAATAAAACCAAACATCGAAGCATACATCCAAACTAGAGTGCTGAAGAGGACACTTGAGACTGTGTCGTTTGAGACACGCAGGGGCATACTTGATGGACCTGACGAGGACGAAACACACGAAGCAGAAGTTGAGAGGTTGATGAGAAGAAGCGATACGGTGGCCAATGCGAGTACATAACAATATTAACTCCTAAAAACTACTTCTTACATGAATTTATAAAATATATAATATGTAATATGTTTAATTTATAATATGCTGGTTAATGTCTTATATATTTTATATTTGAACTTCATTGACGAACTAATGCTCTGGCTTAGTTTTTGAAGGTTGTCCACTTTTTCGCTTCTGTTCCAGTGGAATTTGTTTAAGTGTCAATGGAACTTCTGTACAGTTTCAAGAGAATTCTCATTCCAATACTGTGCTTACATATGTAATTCTTCATAAACCACATATATGAATAGGAAGCTTCTTCCCATTTATTAATGTTCAGAGTCACTTTCCACATTGAAATTTAATATGATTTGTAGTCTTCAAAACAATTTCAGTATTTCGGGTTTTCTCTTGTTTTGTACTCTGAAATATTGATTTCTGATATCTTTTGACTGTTTGGACCGGATGTAAAAAATTGATTGACCATTCAATTCTTTTTTCACAGCGGTTGGTGATGATTTAATCCAATTATAGACTTTTTTGGAAATTTTATTCGTTTATTGGAAGAAATAATTGTATTTTGTACAACAAAAATTGTTTGTAAAGAGCAATCAATTTTGGATGGATCAACCTTTTTTGTACAGTTAAACCTTTTTTGGGTGAATTTATTTAATTTTGTACATTTCCATAAATTATTGTACTAAGCCATTATTATTTGTAAGAATAAATCGATTATGGGGTGTTTATATTTTATTTTGGACGAAGTAACCTTTTTTTGGATGAAGTAATTGCTTTTTGTATGAATAAACCGAATTTTGTATTTTGTCAACTATTTTTTTGTAAAAAAATATCTATTTATTGTACGCAAAAAATCCAAGCCCATAAAAAAGAATATATAGAGATTAAAACGGAGTTAAAAGATACAAATACAACACTAGAACAATTAGAAAAAGTTAAGAGATGGAACAACATAAAAATAACAGGTCTAGCTGTAAAGGCAAACGACATGGCAAAACAAGAAAGAGACATCGATAGGCAGATCAGAACCAAGGCATGGGAAGAATGAGAATGTGGAAAAGACGTTAAAAGGGGCTCCCAGAAAACTACCCGTCTTCATAGACGGCAAGGTATGGAAATGAACAAAGAAAAGGGAGCGTTATAAGAAGAAAATAAAATAAAACCATACACCATAACAGATGCTGATCTAAAAAACTAAAGACTACAAGAAATGATAAGTTAAATCATAAGTTGATGAGCACGGCAAGAAAAAGGACAGGGTAGCAGAAACAGCAAGGGAAAGGGAAAAATAGAAATGAAAAGAAAGAATGTGGAAAGTAGGAACATGGAATACCAGAAGCTTAACAGGCAAAGAAAAAGAACTAGAGGAAGAATTCGGGAAAGCAGGCCTGATATCCTGGGAATAACAGAAACCAAAAAGAAAGGCAAGGGAGAAATAGAATTAGATAGAACACATATTCCGATACACTGTAGGGTCGAGATCAAACACCCAGTTAAAGAAGGAGTAGGCTGTATAATAAAGAAAGAGAACTTAAAATACTTACACAGATGGAATGGGATCTCCGAGATGATACTGAAGATATAAATTGGAAGCGACACGCAAACAAAGACAACAGTCATAGTGGCATACGGATCTAATGAGAACGAGAGTGTAAAAAAAGAAGGACGACTCCTGGGATTAACTAGCAGAAACAATATAGGTTGTTAAAAGAAGACTACTAATAATAGGAGACTTAAACGGAAGAGTAGGCAAAAAGGACGAGAAAACAGGAGAAACAATATGACTTCATGGAGAAGACTAAACGCGCACGAAGATATACATAAATATACTAGAGAGGTAATGAGCCCAGGGGAAAAATCGATAATAGATTTTATAATAGTAAACAGAGATTAAAAAAGCTACGTAAAAGATACAATTGTAAAAGAGGTTAAAAAATAAACTCGGACCATCATTTAGTGTTGTCAAAAATAAATTAAAGTTAGAAACAAGCTAACAACTAAATAATACAGGAAAAATGCTAAACAGGAACAAGGAAAACATCGTAACATATAAATTAAAAGGAGACATCAAAGGCATTCTACCAAAAATAGAAGCAGAGTTAGCTAAAAACTGACTGTCCTATTGACAGACGGTACTTTGGAGTACCACTAATTTTGAAGTACTATAAAATTTGTATTCCTCACATAAGCATCAAATCCAACCATCTGTACATAGTAGTACCCTTTAATTCATACGGGAAATATTCAGTTTAGATGTTGGTAGTGCTGGTTGTTATCAAATCTTATCCAAATCAACCGTGTTGTGAAGCTATTTTGGGTTATACAGTGTGCTGTTTCTCTTATGTGTTTCATTGAAAAATTAATCAAATTATTGAATGATTTTGTTTTATTTTAACTTATCCATGTTTGTCCGTGATAATGATTGCAATTTTATTAGACTATAATTGTTTTTTTGTGAATAAAATACTTAAACAATAAAGTGGATTTCGAAAGTACCGTTCGGCTAGTTAGCTACGTGATCTTGGTTATTTTTAGGCATTCTGCAGAATTTGATAAGTTATTGTTTTGTGGATTTTGGTGTTTTATATGTATAAAATGACATCTAATATACCAGCAAGAGGACATTATAAGTTTAGTGACACTGATGCTATTGAAAAACTGTCATTTGAGCCTCTACCTGAAGAAAATGTTGATGAGTTGTCTGATGTAGAAACAGAGTATGGGGATGCTAATGATATAGAAATGCCAGAAGTCAATTTAGAAGTGTCCGAATTAGAGTTGGAGAGCCGATTAGATGAGTTTGCCAAGTCAAACTCATATAATCGGCTCTCCAACTCAAAATGGGGGTCGAATGGAGGTCGAATGGCAATGTGATGTACCTAACATTACTTATTGAATTGGAAGAATCTGATATTGCTGTAAAGTAAGTTAGGGTTAGACTTAGAAATTGACGATAAATATAAGAAAACGGCACCACGTAAAAGGAAACGAAATACTGGCCAATCATGTCCAAGATCTTGAAGTAAAAAAAGTAAACTAACGGAGGTTCCTGAATATGAATTAAACAAGGGGGTAAAACCCGAAGGTACTTTCAAGTACCACAGATGAATTTTATTGATATCTCTAAAAAAAAAAATTTAAAATAGCATTCAATACTTTAATTACCATCATTTAGGTCTAGAAAAGTTAAAAAATTGGGTAGAATTCTTAATAATTATATGGATGGGCAATCAGGACTCTTACGATCCGTGAACTTAAAAGTACCGTCGGTCAACAAAGGGTTAATAAACACATACAATTCAACACTTGTAGAATTATGGAAGTGTATCAAAGACATGCTATTAAAAATAGCAAAAGGAGTATGTGGAACAAGCAAATTTATCGAATTTAAGAAGCAAACGAATTGGTGGAATCAAGTATTAAAGAAAGAAGTAAAAATCAGGAAACAGAAATGGAAACTACTTGGTGAACGTAACAATGGAGAAATACGAAAAATACAAAGAACAGAGAAACAAAGTCAAGGAAATGTTGAAACAAACGAAACAAAACATCTTGGGAAGCATTCGGAGAGAAGATCGAAAGAGACAGATTTCGAAACCAAAAACTATTCCACAAAGTTATCAAGGATCTTAGGAAGGAAAAACCAGTTAGAGTCAACAAGAGTCCATATAAAAACTAAGGACATAAGCATACTGGGAGTCGAAGAAGGCATAGCGAGGAGATGGAAGGAATACTTTGAGGAAATGTTAACGATAGAGCACACACCAGAAAAGGAAAGGATAGAAGGAAAGAATAATGATAGAAGGAAAGGATAATGATAGAAGGAAAGGATAATGATTCACGCATAATTCACTCCTAAATGAACACATTAATGCACTTAAACAACAACTCTCTAACTCAGAAGAAAAACTAAATAAACAAAACGAGGCAACCCAAATAACACCGAATAGTTACCCAGCTAAAGCTAAGAAAAACTAAATAATCAAAACGAGGCAACCCAAATAACACCGAATAGTTACCCAGCTACATCTTACGATATTTTTCAAGAAGAGCAAACAGCAATATCTATTAGAGATATCCACCAGGAAGTGGAATCAGCAACACAAAAGGATAATGATAGAAGGAAAGGATAATGATAGAAAGAAAGGATAATAATAGAAGGAAAGAAAATTGAATACGTAACATCTTATACCTGGGACCTGAAATCCGAATGGGAAGAGATAATCAGACTTGCGTATTAAATAGAAGGATAGGACTGACTTAGGTTGCTTTTGGCAAGCTGAGATACGTACTAAAGAGAGTTATACCGATGTGTCTCAAAATAATGGTGTTCTACTAGTGCGTTCTCCGGGTATTGACATATGGCTTGGAAACACTAAAATCAACACAGAGAACTGTTAATAAAATAAGAATAACTCAATGTGCCATGGAGAGGTCCACGTTAGCAGTAACATCACGAGACAAAATCAGAAATGAAGAACTAAGCAGAAGAAGAAAAGTTACGGATGCAATTGAAAGTGTCACACACCTAAAATGGAACTGGGCTGGTCACGTCGGTAGAATGTCCGCCACAAAATGGCGGATGATAAGGATTTAAGCGAAAAGCTGTGCAATTATTACAACAAAAAGGCAAAGAACCAGTGAAATGTGTCAAATGTAAGCGTCTCTTTCATCCGGGGGGTCTTGCCTACAGTACCAAATCAAAAGCAAATACTTGCCTGCATGAAACACGAAACGAAGGAGCAGATGACTCCCGAGAGGTTAGTAATAATTATGAAATACTCAAGTTAAAAATGGAGAACGATCATTTTATCAAACTCCTCTCATAGATGGAAGATAAAAACTCTATCATGCAGGAGCATAATTCACTCATAAATGAACACATTAATGCACTTAAACAACAACTCTCTAACTCGGAAGAAAAACTAAATAAACAACCCAAATAACACCGAATAGTTATCCAACTACATCTTACGATATTTTTCAAGAAGAGCAAACAGCAATATCTATTAGAGATATCCCCCAGGCAGTGGAATCAGCAACACAATCTAACTACATTCCTCAACAAGAACAAATAGCATCTACGTCAGCCACCGTGCCCTCTTCACAGAACAGGTCGGCAACCATAACAGCAAATGATCACGGAAACAACCAACTTCCCAAACCAAATGAAGTAAGAAAGAACTCGTCACAAATGGACTCCAATAACCAAAATACAGATAATGTAGACAACGATTTCAAGATGGTCAGAAGAAGGAAGAGGAAAAACCATTCTTTTGGAAACTGTAAGGTCTCGGACGAAGACAAACCTTCATGCTTCTCGGGAAGACAGTTACAACTTACAACCCAAGAAAATCTGGATAGTTGTTTCACGAGCAAGAGACCACGTTACAGAATATATTATAGCAAATTATTTAACAAACAAAACCAAAAAAAACGAGCAGCGTCTTCTCAGTAGAACACATCCAAAACAAGAATTATTACAAATAATAATTCTTTCAAAATAGGAGTTCCCTTAGACCTCAAAGAAATGGTCTACGAGCAATCATTCCGGCCTGAGGATATTTCTCATAAGCGCTTATGGAACTTGGAACTTTCGCCTATGGAACCACATTCAGAAATCAAACGCGCCTAAATATGACGTCAACTTAGTTGTCGAACCTACCAATTACTGCACACAAGAAATAGATGTAAATCTACTAATATAACTGAATGTCGGACAACATGTGGACGAAGAGAGTACTAGAATGGCGCCCCAGAGACGAAGCACGTAGAAACAGAGGACGACCGCCGACCCAATGGACGGACGATTTAAGAAGGATTTCCCCGAACTGGATCTAGGATGCCCAAGACCGAGCAAGATGGTCTATGTTAAGGGAGGCTTATGTCCACCAGTGGAGGAGACAAGCTGCTACATGATACTGATGATGATGATGAACCACGAGAAATAACAGAAAGGGAAGAAAGCAAACTAGAAAGTTATGAAGAAAACCAAGAATAACACGATATAAAGATCGAAGAAGTATCAGAAACCGTGAAAAAAATAAAAAGGGGTAAAGCAGCAGGGTACGATAGAATAGAAACAGAAATGGTTAAGAGCCTGGGAACCAAAGGTCTAGAAATATTAATTAATTTGTTCAATAAAGCATGGCCAGAAGAAGAAATACCAAAAGATTGGGAAATAAGGATAATACTACCACTTCACAAAAAAGGCGACAAAAGAGAAAGTACCAACTACAGAAGAATTACTATGCTATGCATAATATCAAAATTATACGAAAGAATACAAGATGGAAGGTTAATGAAAGAATCTGAAACAGACTCTCCTTGCGGGTTCAGGAAAGGTAGAGGGGTTGCAAGACCATATATTCTCCATAAAACAATTGATAGAGAAATATCGCAAAGACAAAATAATCGTGGCTTTCATAGACCTTGAGAAAGCATTTGACAGCGTTACAAGGAAAACAGTGCGGAACGGCTAAAAAAGAAGAGAAAAAAAAACTACAACGATGCATACAAAGTATATATGGGAATACAAGGAACATTGTGAAAACAGGAAACCTACAATCAAATGAGTATAGAACTAGGAGTATTTAAGACAGAGAGGAATCCTCAACCCAGCGTTGTTCAATATAGTTATGGACGATAGTAAAGAGTAAAGTGAAGAAACAAAAGGTTATAAGAACATGCAAATGGTAGAAATATCAGATTGCGCATTTGCTAATGACCTGTTAATATATGCGAAAAACGAACAAGATCTGCAATATAACCTGGATATATGTAAAAATGCTCTAATAGATAGAAATTTGAGAATTAATGCATATAAAACTAAGATAAGGTCAATAGCGAAGGAAGACTTGGAAATATCAATAAAATTAGAAGAAAAACGGATAGAGCAAGTGCAAACATTTAAATATTTCGGGGTAAAGGTTAACAAAAATTTAAAAATCGATGCAGAAATAAACGATAGACTGGAAAGTGCTGCTAGGTTATCAATTCACTGAACAACGCCTTCATGAGGAAAAAAGAAATATCAAGCAAATAAAAAATTACGGTATTACCCGTATTAGCTTACGGAAGCGAGAGCTGAGTGTTATCAAAACTAACAAAAAGCAAAATTCAAGCAATGGAAATAGCGTACTTACGAGAAGTAAAGAGAATTACAAGAACAGATAGAATCACAAACGACATAGTAAGAGAAGAACTGGAATTAGAACATATCATAGAAAGCATCAATCGGCAATAATTAAAATGGTTTGCTCACCTAATGAGGATGAAGGAGGAGAGTCCAAGAAAAACATGGGATGAGGCTGTGACAGAAAGTTTAAGAGAGAAGGGACTGTCATGGAACTAGGGGAAGAGGGTGAGTAAGGACAGCTAGACTTGTCTACAACTAATATTAATTTGACATATTTATAATACTGTACTTGCGTTTATATAGATTATTACCTTAACACCTAACGGTACTCTAAAGTTTGTACTAATAATAAAAAATAAATTCCACTTCAAATTAAAAGCTTAACAGGTCTAGACATTCTGTAATAATGAATATTTGTATGTAACAATTATTTATGATTTATCAGCAGAATATTGTTTTTTGTCATATTTTATTAATGAAGTGTAAACAATGACGCACAACGTGATCGCGCATAAAATATAAAGGTATTAGTTAGTATTGATTAAACAATTTATCACATCACTATAATCGTAATACGACCCTTTCCCAGGCTACAAATCATAACCGTATATACTATTTTGACAAAATATGTTTCTAACAAGAATATTTACAAGAAAAAAAATTATTAGCTCAATTTACCTTCAAATCTAGAAAAGCTTCTACCAAAATCATTAGCAGCTAAAATTAAGAAATTTAATTTTAAGACAATTGTATTTAACTATCGCGCTTCAACTCTTCTTTTTGCTTAAATTTTATTACAGGCGATTATTATTATTAAAGGTGAATTTGATAAATTCGCATGTACATCCGGGTTTTTCGGGCAATAAAAAGTCCCTAGTTGTTGACCTGTATTTATAAGTCCTGACAAGAGGCTCGTAAACCAATGACCTAGCTCCAAACGATTGGGCAGATTTCCTTTCTTTGCTGGCAACGGAAGACGATCGATACAAGCCCCACTATATTTTGAGCTTCCAGATTTTTAAAGATAAGATACAATATTAAACAGGAAATAGCTACCAGAATTAGACTAGATATCAAAGGTCGAAATTACAAAGCTATATAGTGAAAAGCTATATAGACAAACTAGACTAAAATATTTACATTATTACAAAACTAGGCCGGGTAATATAGATGTGTAAGATTACGAATAAAATTAACACAAAACTATACTAAAACGCTAAGGCTGTGCAGAAAAATTTGAGGGAAAAAACTGGACTGAAAAACTAAACGTGCAAAATAGGACTATTAGACTAATTACAGATTTTGTAATTATTATTTTTTTGTGTCTTAATTTTCTAGTTGTTTTGGCTTTTTTTTTGTAATTATAAAACAATCATTTTCTTTCTTTCTGTGTGTACATAAGGGTGGATGCAGGAAAGCTTTTCCAATTATGACATTAAAGGGGCATAAAAAATCTATACGTGTCTCTATTAAGGCGAAGCGGACGCATTGCTGAAGAAGAAAGGAGCAGAGAAAAAAGTGGTAATAAATTTTTCTCTCAAACAAAGAGGTAGGAGCTTGTGTTACACTGGTAACATAACGGACGATGGAATGTAAACTAATGAACGTTTATATAATACACTACAAATACATCCTGTAGATTGAACTAATTTTACATGGCTGATAATGTAACATATATCGAGTGTATTATGTGTTATTCTATAGAGATGCACTAATTGGAATGGTAGATTGTGATTCAAATCAATTTCCCTTTGAGTCATTTCAATGAAACATCATTTTTGTAGCGCATATAATTCTATTGAAAATAGTATTGAATTTATAGTATGTTTTTTATGCCGATCAAGCTACTGCAATGAACTTCTGTACATGGTAATGTTTAAAAACGCGACGCACAAGCCACTAGTGGCTTCTCACAATGTTCAGTGTGACAAAAAACTACACAACTTTTATATTTCAACATTCTAAAACAAACACCCTAGGGATTAAACTCATTTTCAATAGATCGCTTCTTGTATATACGGCTCAATGATAAATGTTTCAATGCCTTAGAGCAGTGATCTAACTGTGTTCCGCAAAACCTCTCTTGGGGTTCCGCGAGGCAAAATAAAAAATTGAAAAACAAAAGTCTCATTGCTGTCATCAACGCTGCGCGTTTGTGGTAAACGTGGAATGTGCTAGAAAATTATGTGATAAAGTATAGTTGCAATGTTTGTTCTATTTGGCACGCTATGCCTTCCCTTATAAATGAAATACAATGGAAGTAGAAATTCCGTTCAAGAAATGAATTTAAATGTTACAAAAACTAAAGAGAAAACGCAAGTATTGTTTTAATTAACGTCATTATATGTCAATATAATTACAATATTTAATTATAATATGACAATAACTTATATGTCATTTAATATGTTATTAAATTATATGTCAAAGAGAATGTCTATTGTTTAATGAATTCGTTGAATTTGGACGACAGTGTTGTAAATTATATAAACGAGCAACAACAGAAGAAAATTATATGAGACTATTTCCCAGAAGAGGAAACTAAGAATGACTGACTATAAACTTCATTTCAGTATTATGATAAATCGGAAGGTTTGCCAATGAAGGAGAGAGAGCAACTTATCGACATACTGTCAGATTCGACGTTAAAATCTAAATTTAGGACGCAGCAGCTCTTAAGTTTTTAGTTGCAGTTTATGCAGAATAGTCTGAAGTTTCTCACCCAGCCTTGAACATTTTGTCATTCGTAACAACTTGTTTATGCAAAAAAATCTATCACAACGAAAGTGGCAAAAGAAACAAAATATTGAAACACTAAATGCAAAATATGAAATGCGACTGCAGATAAATCGACAAATTGTGTAAAAAAAAATAGACACACTACAGTCACTAAATATAATACCAGAGTAGGAGACATCTGGAGAAAGAGTTGATGCTACTAATAAGTAAATTATGAAAATAAATAAGAAATAATGATAATTACATCAACACTTTATCGATGTCGCAATAATACACATAATTTATAAATTATTATATATTAATTTTATATTAATTTAATAAACATAATGATACGAGAAATAGCTTGAATATAATTAATATTCAGCCAGTTCGTTAATATACAAAATTAAGTTCTAATAGGACAGATGTCATATTGCTACTTCCCAACTATGACATTTGTCAAAGCCCTAGTGGGACTTAATATTGTAGATTAACGAACAGGTTGAATATTTATTATATACCAGCCATTTTTCGTATCATTATGTTTATTTAAATGTAACAACAGGTAGTGAGGTTCCCTAAAATTTGAATCAATAATTTATAATTATTTATGTTATAATGTTTCACCTAGTGCCTATGGCTAAATCTTTAAATTTCATTATATATGCCAGTGAAGCTAAATTAGCTGTATTGCGAAGATAATAACATCATTGTATTGTGTGTAATCTACTGACGAAGGCCTAAAAAGACGAAATCAATAGAGGGTTGAATAAAACTCATTTGTAAGACTTACACCTAGTGTCTCTAATTTATCATTATTTCTGTTAAGGCTAAACAGTGCAGCGCTCCTTTTAGAAATTGAACAATAAAAATAATAAATTGCATGCATGTATAAAATGAATTTCTGAATTATTATAGTGCTAGCAATTTCAAAAACTATCCTTTTGATTAAAAATAGAATCATAATCAATCAAAATCAATCAGAATCAAAAATAAAACTTTTATAGAAAATAAGAAGAGGAATATTTGATTCAACAAAATAAAAAAAAAATATTGCGCATAAAATTATAATGATTGTCCAGTGCATTTACAGCCAATGCTTTATAATAACTAAAAGTAATTAGAAAATATTTAAAACACTATGTTACAAATTCTTGCAATATATCTATCTAGTCTTATCTGTCTAGTCTTGTCTATCTAGACCTGTCTGTCTAGTACTTAAATTGTGTACGATACAATATTTGTTTTGGAATTTCCACACGGGTGCGAAATTATAGCGTACGCAGGCGATACAATGATACTTGTAACTCCAGGAACTATCGCGGATTTAAAATTAAAAACGAGTAAAGCATTAGAAACACTCAACAACTGGGCAACTGAAACCAAGTTAAGTTTTAATGCGATGAAAACAGAAGCCGTTTTATTTGGGATAACCTTAACACAAAGCAGACCTTTCTTTAAATTAGCGGGAGATAAGATTAAACGTTTAGATAAGATAAAATATTTAGGGGTCATAATCGATAGATATAGTTTAAACTTCAAAGCTTATATAAAGCAAGTTTGCGGGAAGGCAAAAGATATAAGCTCTAGGCTAGATCTTGCATGTAGAAATGAATGGGGGCTTGACAAGTAAGACCAGGTGCATATCTACAAGGGTGCTGTTCAACCTGGTCTATCATACGCGGCACCAATTTGGTTCAAATCATGCGGTGTTAGAGAAAAATTAAAGCTAGTTAGTGTTCAACGAATATGCGCTTTGAGATCTGCGATAACTTATTGCACGCTCTCTACAGAGAGACTGCCTTTTATTTCTGCGTTATTTCTGCATTACTACCTATAGATACCAAAGAATTTGCATACAAATATTTAGCTCGTGATATGGACGAATTTACATTTAAAGAAGTAACAGGATTAACAGTATCTCCAAAATTAATAGAGCTTATATTACAGTACAAAATTCACCCTTCTGAAATAAATTTCATAAAATAATCTCAAAACTTGTCGGATAGACATCGTATCAGTTCAGACGCTTCAAAATCTGTCCATGGAGTGGGTGCTCCACTCCAAAAAAGGAAATTGCTTGCTGTGAATTTTTTTATGTTTCTATCTCAAATGTACGCGAATTTTTTAAATATGGCAACAATTTTTCTCTAACAGCTTTCGTTTTTTATTGGACACTAAAATATATTTTGTTATATTTTTCGATATGGCTTCGTCAAGAAGATGTTGTGTGTTTAATCCCGATTGTTTTTGCTACATTTATGGTGAATATATATATATATATATATATATATATATATATATATATATATATATATATATATATATATATATATATATATATATATATATATTTGCAAAATATCGAAAACCTATATCGGACTTTGTAAAAACTGTGTATCATCAATACGTTACCTACAACAATACTACATCAACTAGGTATCAACATGAGCATAAAAATCCACTTCCTGTACTCGCATATAGACTGATTTCCACAAAATCTGGGCGATTTTAGTGAGGAGCAGGGTGAAAGATTTCATCAGGATCTTCGGACAATGGAATAGCGTTATCAGGGGTGCTGGGGCTTATATATGATGGCAGACTACTGCTGGTGTTTGCAACGAGATCTACCTAAAGTCGTTCATTCAAGGAAATCTTATAAAAGATCATTTGCTAGTGTTCAATAGAAATTTTGTTAACATAATGTATTATTTTTCTGTATTTTTTTGTCAAAATAATAAACTGTATATTTCAAAAAGTAAAGCTGTTAGCAATCTCCCTGTATTTTTAACATAGTCAGGGCCACAGAAATACCCAATAACAGAGAAAAAAATAAATGAAACAAAACATGTATTGACTAGTGTAATGATTGCATTTGAATGCATTTGATGAATGAATGCATTTGGCGCTTGCTCTTTTCTTTCAGATAGCTCCTTTGCTCTTAAAGCGTTGATGCAAGTGACTGAAGCAACATAGTTAATTATAGATATTTGGATATTGGCGAGAGATGTTTCCGAACATATAAACCTGCGCTGGCACTGGATTTATGTGTTCGGAAGAGGTTACATAAGCATTATTACATTACAGTAATTACAGAGGTTACAATAAATTACATAAGCTACTCGTCAGCAAAAACATTGACTCGGACGACGTTAGAATAATTAATAGCCTATATTTGGGCCGAAAAGCTAATACAATGGTAGAAATCCAACGAGCAGAAATGGAGATTCGTCGTGGTGTGAGACAAGGTTGTATCCTATCCCCGCTTCTCTTTAATCTATATAGCGAAGCTGTTTTTAGGGAAACCTTAGAAGATGAGTCAGTGGGAATAGTTATAAATGGAAAGGTGATTAATAATTTGAAGAATGCTGATGATACCGTCTTGTAAATGAGCAATCTTGTAGACACACAACACCTTTTGAAAAAATTAGATGAGCGACGTAATGAATACGGACTAAATACTAACTTTAAGAAAAACAAGTTAATGGTAGTTACAAAGTTTCCGCAGAATCTGATCTTTGTGAACCTGACGGTGGCAAACACCGCGATAGAAAATGTGCCGACTTATACATATAAATACCTAGGAACTTGGATAGAACAAACGGGTGATGAAACAGGAGAGATAAGAACAAGGATAGAGATAGCCAGATCAATATTTATGAAAATGAAAAATTTATTTACGAGTCGGGTTATTAACATGGAACTTATAATGAGGATGCTTCGTTGTTAAATTTTTTCCACGCTTTTGTATGGAGTTCAGGCGAAAAACCACATGAACAAACTACAAGCCTTCGAAATTTGGTGTTAACGAAGAATGTGGCGGATTTCCTGGACCTATAGAGTTACTAATCCCGAAGTGCTGAGCCAGGTGCAGAAGGAGTGCGAAATAGTTAACACCATTAAAAAGAGAAAGCTACAATATCTGGCTCACATAATGAGAGGACAGAAATACACACTTCTCCAACTGATAGTCCAGGGAAAGATTAGTGGGAAGCGGAACATTGGCAGACGCCGTGTATCCTGGCGGAAGAAACATGAAAACCTGGCACAGGATAAAGGGTCACATTGGTCACAAAGGAAACGAAAGGGCCGATGAATTAGCTAGACAGGCCTCTGGTTTGGATTTAGAGGATGATGCATCAGTATTCTATATTATTATAATATTCTATATTTATAACAATTCAAGGTGTTAAACGGAAACTGTGGCTCATTTAGCGAATAGAAAACTCGATGGGAGTCGGCAAAAACAGGTCGTTGAACAAAAAAGTTTATCCCTTTCATTGAATCTTGAAACAGAATGCAAATTGAGCTCTCTCACCATGCAGTTCAACTAATTACCTCACACGGTAATTTCCTGTCTTACCTCCATAGATTTGGAAAAAGAAATCCTCAGACATGCGAATGTGGGCAACAGGATACGGCGGGATATGTCTTTTCTGACTTTCCAATGACTATCGAGTCGACTCGACGCGACAAACAGAAAATTCATTTATAAATGTACAACGGTTATTGCAAAAAAACAAAACGTAGCAGAGCTTGAACACATTGAGAAAGATAATAAATGTTGGCAAACATTTAATAAATCTACAAAAAACTGAAAAGAATAGAGCATGGAATAGACTTATAGCAATAAACTAAAACTTAATGACTAATAAAGCTCTACTGACTGTAATTCATTCCAAAATTGTTGGAGATGTAATCACTGCTCTTGAATGAGATTTTAATATATTGATGTAATGTGTAATTGATTATGTTATGTATTGTTATTAGTATTATTTATTTGACTTATGTTACTTAATTATTTCTACCTATTGTTTATATCTATTATTCTAATAATATCTAGCAAAACCAACATAGTGTCGTTGCGACGGAGTGCTGGATACGTATGAACATCGGATATACTTGTATATTTTCTTGTTAATATGTACTATATAAATACGCTGTCTAGTCTTGCCTGTCTAGTATTGTCTGTCTAGTCTTGTCTCTCTAGTCTTATTGTCTAGTCTTGTCTATCTAGTCTTACCTGTCTACTCTTGTCTGACTAATCTTGTCTGTCTAGTCGTTTCTGTCTAGTCTTGCCTGTCTAGTCTTGTCTGCTTCATTTGGTCTGTCTACTCTTGTCTGTCTAGTCTTGTCTGTCTAGTCTTGTCTGTCTAGTCTTGTCTGTCTAGTCTTGTCTGTCTAGTCTTGTCTGTCTAGTCTTGTCTGTCTAGTCTTGTCTGTCAAGTCTTGTTTGTCTAGTCTTATCTGTCTAGTCTTATCTGTCTAGCCTTGTCTGTCTAGTCCTGTCTGTCTACTCTTGTCTCTCTAATCTTGTCTCTCTAGTCTTCTCTGTCTAGTTTTGTCCATCTAGTTTTGTCTCTCTAGTCTTGCTTGTCTAGTCTTGCCTGTATAGTCTTGTCTGTCTAGTCTTTCCTGTCTAGCCTTGTCTGTCTAGCCTAGTCTGTCTAGTCTTGTCTGTCTAGCCTAGTCTGTCTAGTCTTGTCTTACTAGTCTTGACTGTCTAGTCTTGTCTGTGTAGTCTTGCCTGTCTGTTATTATCTGTCTAGTCTTACCTGTCTAGTCTTGTCTGTCTAGTCTCGTCTGTCTAGTCTTATCTGTCTAATCTTGACTGGCTAGTTTTGTCTGTCTAGTCTTATCTATCTTGTATTGTCTGTTTAGTCACCTAGGTCTACGTCTACTTGTCTTTTCTGCCTCGTCTTGTTTGTCTAGTCTCATCTATCAAGTCTTGTCTCGTCTGATTAGTGTTATCTTTCTAATTTTGTCTGTCTAGTCTATCTGTCTAGTCTTGCTTGTTTAATCTCGCCTGTCTAGTATTGTCTGTCTACATCTATCAAGTCTTGTCTCGTCTGATTAGTGTTATCTTTCTAATATTGTCTGTCTAGTCTATCTGTCTAGTCTTGCTTGTTTAATCTCGCCTGTCTAGTCTTGTCTGTATACTTTTGTTTGTCTAGTTTTGTTTGTCTTGTCTGTTTATTCTTGTCTGCCTAGTCTTATCTGCCTGGTCTTGTCTGTCTACTATTGTCTGACTGCTTTTGTCTGTCTAGTGTGTTTATTCTTGACTGTAATTGGCCGGGTGTCCAATCACTATTAAAACCATTTATAGTGCGATATTTATTTGCTTGTGTTATTTTTCACAATCAGTACTTTATTTTTATTAAAATTCTTTTATTTTGTATAAATTAAACATGTATTGATTTACAAATGCCAAAAGTAGTACAAAAATCATTTGTAAATCATGAAAATATCTAGAAATGGTAGGGTCACTGTTTGTAGATTTCTGTGTAAAACGCCATAAATTTACAAGAATCTCGGTCTGGTTATTTTATTGTTTACATACGCACCTGATACTTTAAGTTATAAAAAAGTTATGCATTGTATCCAGTACAGAAAAGTATATAAAAGAATATAGAAGAATATAGAAGAATATAGAAGAATATAGAAGTTTCTTGTATTTATAAACAATTATGTCACCAAAATATAATCTATAAACTAATTATATGGTTTTCTAAATATGGCCATTCATTGTCGACTGACCAACAACTGTACTATTTACTCGTATTATGTTTCACCTAGTGCCTTCAGATAATTTTTTAAATTATATTAAACAGGCCAGTGAAGCTAAATTACGAAGATATTAACATTAACATATTGTATTATGTGTAATCTTCTGACGAAGGTTAACATGCCGAAATAGATAAAGTGTGGAATAAAACTCATTTGTGAAACTTGAACCTAGTGTCTCTAATTTATCATTATTTCTGTTATAATGTTTCATCTAGTTACTACAACTGAAACTTTTTTTGTAATAAATTACAATAATTTTAGATGATATGTCTTTAATAAAAAATGGGATAATTTCCTTTATTGTCTTTAGATGAAGTAACTATGTTACGGTAAAAATAAATTGTTTAGTAAATAATATTAAGTACTTACGTATTAACGCCACTACCGCTATATATTGGATCGAGTGTTCGCGCTGCCGCGCGTATGTTGGCATAATTTATCTGTCCGCTTCGCGGCGGGCAACCTAATCTAACCGGGGTTATGAAATAAAGTATTTTGAGTTTAAAAAATGTTTTAAGTTTGAATAAACTGCTTTATTTTATGATTTATCATAAATTTTTTAGGTGTAGATTGGCGTCATTTAAAAATGTAGGCGACGGCGATGGCGTTAACGTTAACGTTTATAATATTATTATAAAATAGTGTTAAATCAATAAAAATAATAATAAAATAATAGTATAGTATAAACTAGTTCACACATAATTTAACTTAAATAAATATATACTATGTTTAATTTATATTTAATATTTTTTATTTTACAAATATACGTTGGACAATTTGTACATTTATCGGAAAAACTAGATAAATGATACTATGAACTCATATTTAAATTGAAATTTAGAAGTGAAATGCAAGCGAGCCTGCCTTATGTTCGGAATTTTCATTGAAGTTATGTCGTAACACATTCCCAGCAAATCTAATAAAGTTTCCTTAATTTTCAACAATTTTAACAAAAATCCTAAAATTTTCCTTAAACAAATTTCTTTTAGTCTGTGAAATTTAACAAATTTCCTGTAAATTTACTTAATAAATCAATGCCAAAACTCACTCACCAAAGCAGCAATTTCACAATCACACAATTTCACAGCATTTCACTGCACAAAATGTTTTACAATAATGCTCACAAACTTTTGGTACAATTTTCACTAAATTTCCATAATTTTTGCTTACAAGAAAATCCATCCGTATCCGATAAAAGCACTCTAATAACTAAAAACGGATCCGAGTCGTATTGAAACGCACCTCACTTGCACTGATTACGCTCGCTTCGACTCGTTTGTTTACATTTTTTGCACCCACAAGGCCACGAAGCCAACGAAACGCTTCAAATCGCTGCTATTTACTGTTCACCAAAGAAAATCGCTGATCAAATTAGAAAAACAACCACATATTCCATCCTAAAACTTCTTGTCTTTTCTTTTCACCAATTTTAATCGAGTGCTTTACAAAATATATTTAGTTTTCATTCGTTTGTTATTATCTTGACATTTAATTCTTAAAGTTCTGGATTTAGATCTATATTATCTAGTTCTAGTTCTATATAGTATCGACTCAAATATTTCTTAACCAGTTAATTGTTTTAGCCTTAACTATATGATACGACATTTTAAATTATTTGAATAAAACTAATAATGTGATTTGTTTCATGTGATCATGATCACATGAAACAAATCCCATAATTAATTTTATTCAAATAATATTTCTTAGCCGTAAAAACAACTTTGCGAAGTTTCGTCTTTGTAAGCAAAATATTCTCGTTTATTAATTTTCTAGTTCTTAATTTGAGTTAGATGACAATAAGAACTAAAAATACAGAGCCGTAAATAACATATTGGTATAAATTAGTTCAAAAACATTTTGACTTTAACTATTTACAATCGTAAATTATGTTTAATTTATATTTAATGTTTCTAACTTTTACAAATATACGTTGGAAAATATGAACATTAGTCGTAAAAACTAGATATATAAAGCCACATTTAAACTCACATTTAACCACAAAATAAGTGTACATTTACCGATTTTGTACTTACCGCAACAACTACAACACATTGATCTACTTTGAATATTATTTTAACAAATTTTTCTAAGGGTGGAATCGGGTTGCCCCAAAAATAACCCAGACTTGGTATTATAGCCGACATTTCGCGAGTCGACAAAGTATAAACCACTAATTTAGAGATATTAACTACAATTGAGTTGGTAGAGACAAGTTTTTCGATCATTATTCTCAATTTTATTTTTTATTTTATGTAGGTGCTTGTTGAAAGACCGAAATCGTCAAAACTCGTGCGAAATAGAGCAACCCCCTTACTTATCAATTTGATTAATTAACCCCACCAAGAAAAAAAGACGGGGAAATGGCAAGTTTAGGCACATGTGAATCTCCAGGCTGTTGTCCCGCAGCTAAGTCGCAGTGCACCACGTTTTTAAAATTAGGCATTCAGGGCTCATTTTTTCACAGGAATGCTTCAAAAGCATTAAAAACAAATATTTTCGAGAGGATTTGCACGCACTGAAAAATGCCAAAATGTGTTCCTCTAGACTTAGAAATTTGTCTCCTTTCCTACATAACAGGTTGATTCGAGAATTTAGCCGTTTAAAGGAGGCAAAAATAGATTTTGAGCAAGTCCATCCCATTATTTTGTCCAAAGACAGTAATTTTATCGTGCTGTTTGTCCGCTATTTGCATTTGCAAAATTTGCCCGCGGGTCCCTGTTTGTTGTTGGCCATTTTACGGCATAAATACTAGGTTTTATCGGCTAGGTCTATCGTATCTATAAGACTTTCCGAGAATGTATCATCTGTTGTCCTGTTAAACACAAACCGATTATGCCATTAATGGCGGAATTGCCATGGTGTTGCATAACTGAGGCGAAACCTTTTTTGCGTACGGGCGTTGATTATGCGGGTCCATGAAGGGTAAGTTTGGGTCATCGTAGGAAGCCAATCATTCATAAGGCCTAAATTTGTTTATTGATTTGTCTGGTCAGAAAGGCGGTCTATTTGGAGTTGGTTTCCGCCTTGAACATGGAGTCTTTTTGGCAGCGTGTAAGCGATTTCTTTCTAGGCGCATGTTCGGAAATGTATTGCAATTGCGGACCTAAGTTTGTGGATTCCAAGCGGGTATTAGAACAATTGGCGGCTGTTCATGCGTCTTCGACCTCAAAACGCTCTTTCTGATGGTTTAAAGAAATATAAAATTATTAATTAGAAATTTAAAATTATTTGGCATTTTATTCCTCCCGGGGCTCCGCATTTTGGTGGACTGACTGTGGGAGTCCAATATTAAGAGCGTTAAGTCTCATTTGTTCTGAGTAGCAGGCGATCAGCACTTGATTTACGAGGAAATTAATCTTATCTTGTTCAAATAGAGACCTTTTTGAACTCTCTCCCTCTTTGTCTATTTGAGCCAAAGCTTCGGCGGGGACGAAGCCCGATGCCCATGACTCTCGTACATTTTCTTACCCTGACTCCTTTGAAATTGCTTCCAGCCTCGGATGTCTCCTCGTTGCCGGCGACTAGGTTGTCCCGGTATCAGCTTATAGACAAGATGAAGATGCAGTCATTTTGGGAAAAATGGAGCCAGGAGTATCTCCATGAGCTCCAGGTTAGGGCGAAATGGGTCCAGACTACGCCAAATCTTAACGCTGGTACGTTGCTCCTTGTTCGATAACCAGAGCTCGATACTCCCACTCCAATGGCCGTTAGGAAGGGTAGTTGAAGAATTCCCGCGAAAGGATGGCGTTGTGTGCGTGGCTTTGGTCCCCACCCAAAAGGGGCTCTCTTAGTGGCCAGTGGTCAAAATATGTTCACTGCCATCCCAATAGCTTGTTATTCGGGATTTTTTTGTAAATTGTATATATTTGAACACCAGAGGCTAAAAGTTTTGTTTCAGTTGATTGTTCATATCGTTTATTCCTATTTGGAGTTGTTTGATAGAAGTTCGTTAATTTTGTATCATTTTTTCTTTCATTTTGGCTGTAAAAGGGAAAGAATTTCTTTTGTTGGCTTGATTTTGGTTGGCCTCTCCTGACCTCGTATTGTTTTCAAGTTTTGTGCTGAACTTGGTTGCTTCAGCGGCGGCGGAATGTTGGGGCCCTTTTTTATTGGTTTTAGGGCCTATCAAAAAGGGAGGCAGGTGTCGATGTCGCGTAAAATTAGTAAAAAATCGCGCAGCTATTTTTAAATTTCGCGTGTTTAGTGTGCTTGCACGTCTCGCCTCGGCCGTCATTCTACCACGCTCGTTTTCTCGTTGGTTGGAACTCTTCTGGGATTTGGTCAACTCACTGGGAATGCTGTGTCGATTTCCTCCTGATTGGGACGATCTGCGTTGTTAGAGTTTTCTACCTATTTATATCCTCCTTGTCTTTTCTTGCTTCCCATTTCCTTCCATAAATTAGTTGGCCACATGAGGATCGTTTCAACGTAGCAGGCAAAAAATACATTTGTAGCTAGAAGGTAAGTGGCGAAATAACCCCGATTTGTTGTCCATATATAAAATTTGTCGTTGCTATATACAGTCTAATCAATTGGAAAACTCAAAAAATCATCCATTCTTTAGCTAAGGGAGAGAACTACGGAGAAAAAAAATATACTGATTTCAACCCGTGGCCTCACTATACATTTTCTGGAAATCCTTGGAAAAACACTTCCCAATCTCAGCTAAAAGTCATGTACCAGGGAAAATAGGCAGACCGCATTATGCTGACAAACCAATGGAATATCCGTTGTCAGAACAATCTTTTAAAGGTTCTAGACACATTCAGTTTTAGACGATTAAGAAATTGAAGGGATCAGAATGGGCTTGTAGGTTGGCAAGAGAAACTTTGGACGAAGCTGGAAGAGTTTGCGATGTTTGGTGACAACAAATGAAATCGTCAGAGCTGTTAATGAGCTTGTATTGAGAGGGATTGTTATCCATCTCCATTGATTTATTATGAATTCCCCAAGTCTTGTTGCACATCAGATAATGAAGTAATTTTTCATGGAATTCCGAATATGAGACCTTTGAAGAATGAAGATATTTCTAAAATGGATATAACTGTCTACCATAATGGGTTTCATTTCGACTTAAATGAAACTTTCTTTGTCGGAAATGTGAGCGACAACGTACAAAGATTTAGTTAAGATTAGCTATGAGTGTTTCAGTAAGGATATAGCTATAGCTAAACCAGCAGAAAAAAATTGCCAATGTTATCCAAAAACAACGTAGAAATCCAACAAAGACTAAATAAAACTAAGGAACTAGGGAACATCATCAAAAGTCGGAAACTCGAATATTTTGGACACGTTTTGCGGCATCCGGAAAAATATGGTCTACTGCATCTTATCGTTCAGGGAGAGATAATGGGAAAAACGAGTGTAGGACGAGGGATGACATCATGGTAAAAAAATCTAAGGACATGGTATGGCAAAAGAACAGCCCAGCTGTTTCGCAAGAGTCAACAAAGATAAAATCATGAACTTATTAGCCAACATCATGTTCAACGATCGAAGCGGTCACAACACTTAAAGAAGAAGATCCAAAAACACGCTCAAGCTCACGGATATTCAGTAGTTCGGAGTTATTGTGGACATGGAATCCATAGACTTTTCCATACAGCACAAAATGTCCCACATTATAATCGTTGTAAAGGCAGCTACACACGCTCATCTAAGATGTGTAGAGCTTGAAACATGGCATAAGTTTCAATTGACATAATGGTTCGGATAGATATATGATTGAAACGCCTGTTGAGGCTGAGAGCCCCACTAACATTCGGCATGAGTCTCCCCAGCATCACGGCCGTCCTTTCGGCTTTGGCCGACACCTCATGGATGTGAGGCGTGAAGCTTCACATCCAGCGAGGTGAGGAAGAGCGAGGAAGACCAGCGGGTGATCCATTACTACCCCCAAGGTATTTAATACTCTTCTCTGGTTTATTGATTGTCTCACCCTGCTGAAACTGCACTGTCTCCGGCCTTTGCCGGATGATCCGCTATTTGCTAACCTTGCAAAATTTATTACCTCCTCCATGGCACCAATAGTTGCAATATTGCCTGGAAGCGTACTGTCTTTCTGAAAGTTCGTTTCTTTCCTCAATTTCTTCGTGTAGCCTAGCTCTGGCGAGGTGTTCAGATAGCTTCCCCATTGTGCATAGTAGGCATATTGGCCTTACTTTGGGTGTTCCGTCTTCGTTCCTACCTTGCTTCGGTATTAGTACTGATCTGGCCACCTTCCACTTTTCCGGAAACACACTGACTGCAAAGAGCTCGTTCACCACCGAGAGCACCGTTTCAGCTACCACCAGACGGATAACTTCGGCCCGGCCGAAGTGATAGTAGATCTGTGCCAGCTGCCTTTGCCATCCGCAATTTTGTTGCAGCCGCATTCAATTCATCCAGAGTAAAAGGATTTCGACTTCCTATGTGCGTGGGGACCCAACGGGCCTCCGGTCGCTCAGGAAACAACTTTGCTACCGCCTGGAGAGTATCTTTTTTCGTCAACACAGCGCGTGTCCTTAACCTTCTCATAACTATTTTATATGCTTTCCCCAAGGGGTTCTTATTCACGTCGTCGATTCATTTTTGCCATATTATAGCCTTTCCCTGCTTCACCTATCGCTTCAATAGTCTCCTAGCAGATTGGTACTCTTCCCTGAGCTCTTCAATTACCTGGTATTGTCGTCTTTATTTTAGCTTATTCATTACCTCCTTGCAGGTAGCTCGACAGGCGGCTACTTCGGGCGTCCACCAGTATACAGGTCTTTTAGAGCTATAGTGAACATTCTTCTGAGTTACTGTCTCTTGGCATGACTGCGTTATCGCCTCCATCAATTTATCTATGGTTATATTGTCCTGTATATGTGTAAATTAACTTGTTTATATCAGATGAATTAAATGAATAAATTGAACTCGTCACGTGAATGAAGGCTACAAGTGCCCCAAGGTTTTTCTAATAAGTGAGTCTAGATAGACAACATAAGTCTAGCTGAAATGATCAGACAATGTTTTAAGTATCTACTTATGTTAAATTCGTCGTATAAACTAAACTATTTAGTCTAATACTCGAGGTTAAATCCAACTACTGCAAACCAATTTTAAAGTTAGATTTGTGATGGGCACTTCCTTATTTGAGTTTGACTGTCTATAACTAATAGGTGAGTCTAGATACATTAGACAAGTCTTTTCAAGATTTGTAGCTAGTTTAGTTCCTTAATCCCTTAGGCGGTACAAAACTAGAAGAACCGAACATCATGGAATTTATATTAGAAAGTGAGCATAACTGGGTTGCAGTACAAGCTTGCATACCAGAAATCATGATGGGAAAAGAACAAATGGAGAGGGAATGGAACGCGGCAATAACATAACACGACACACAAGGAAGGTAACATGGACGACTAGATATGTGACGAAAAGATCGAAAAAATAGTTAAGCACACGACAACATAACTAATACAACAGAAGACGAAAGACGAAATGGATACGAGGAAAGGACAACAAGAAGAAAGAAAAGGAAGCAATTAGAATAAACAACATCAGCACCCACCTGAAGTAATGCTCACGCAGTCCCAGGTAGTGAAGAGACAGAGGAGGGGTTTTAGTGGGTATGCTGGTCACGAGGAACTGGATCATAGAGCCACACACTAGAGAAGTATGAAAGCCCAGTGTGCAAAAAAATGTAATAAATGCAATGGGTAAATTCAAGTTTGTAGACTGTTACTAGTTCCTTTATTTGGAGACTATTTGATACATTTTTAAAAAACAAAAGACGGCTGTTTTGTCAAAAAAGTCTAGATTTTCAAGAGTTGTAGGTAATTTAGTTTAGTAGCTTTAAAATTTTTAGTAGCTTGAAAACTAAGTTAGCTACAGCTCAAAGAAATCGGTATTTATCGGTGTTATGAAGTATCTACATTGTTTTACTATCGAACTAATCATTAGTTCATAAAAAACAAAACTTAGGCCCAGGCAGACAAGATTATATGGACAGGTCTAGACAGACAAGATTAGAGTAGACGTGTATAATTGAAATTTATTTTGTTCTAGTTTGTGAAGTATGAGATTCTTAAATGTCGCTGGAGCTGAGGATCTCTCAAGAGGATTTACTCGTGAAATTTTTTACTATAGATGATCCGAGTCTTCCTCTAGCTCAATTTGAAGATAGACTCGATATGATCAGGAAGAAACTCTATTCCTCTGTGATCTGTTTGTCATTCCAAAGGATAGTTGAAACAAGCAATGCAGAACTGATAATGAGGGAATACGCGAGCTACAGTCTGTACGATAGAATCAGTACTCCTCCGTTCTTGACCAACATTGAGGAAGTGCTAGATAACATTCTAGTTTTGTATGGTCTTGTTTTGTTTTTTCTAGTCGGGTCTGGTCTTGTCTTGCCTGGTCTTGTATCGTCTTAAAATAGAGTAGCAGTCCACAGCTTTATGAACCTTTCTCGTGATATGTAGCAAGTCATTCTCCTCGAGGTATCAAAGAAATACGAGTAATCTGCCGGATTGTCCACTGTATTGAAACGTAAGTATAAACAAAGCAACATAAAACAATAAGACACAATTCCATGTAATCACCGATATGTTCTCTAGTTTGATGAGTCCCCATAACAAACTCCGACTATTTACAAGACGTACAAGACTAAAACAAGTTTACAAGTTGTAAACTTGTGTGTACAAGTTTACAACAAGTGTACAAGTTTATTGTGAGACTATTTGAGACATTTTCAAAAAACAAAAGACGGCTGTTTTGTCAAAAAAGTCTAGATTTTCAAGAGTTGTAGGTAATTTAGTTTAGTAGCTTTAAAATTTTTAGTAGCTTGAAAACTAAATTAGCTACAGCTCAAAGAAATCGGTGTTTATCGGTGTTATGAAGAATCTACATTGTTTTACTATCGAACTAATCATTAGTTCATAAAAAACAAAACTTAGGCCCAGGCAGACAAGAGTATATGGACAGGTCTAGACAGACAAGATTAGAGTAGACGTGTATAATTGGAATTTATTTTGTTCTAGTTTGTGAAGTATGAGATTCTTAAATGTCGCTGGAGCTGAGGAACTCTCAAGAAGATTTACTCGTGAAATTTTTTACTATAGATGATCCGAGTCTTCCTCTAGATCAATTTGAAGATAGACTCGATGTGATCAGGAAGAAACTCTATTCCTCTGTGACCTGTTTGTCATTCCAAAGGATAGTTGACACAAGCAATGCAGAACTGATAATGAGGGAATACGTGAGCTTCAGTCTGTACGATAGAATCAGTACTCCTCCGTTCTAGACCAACATTGAGGAAGTGCTAGATAACATTCTAGTTTTGTCTGGTCTTGTTTGGTCTTTTCTAGTCGGGTCTGGTCTTGTTTTGCCTGGTCTTGTATCGTCTTAAAATAGAGTAGCAGTCCACAGGTTTATGAACCTTTCTCTTGATATGTAGCAAGTCATTCTCCTCGAGGTATCAAAGAAATACGATTAATCTGCCGGATTGTCCACTGTATTGAAACGTAAGTTTAAACAAAGCAACATAAAACAATAAGACACAATTCCATGTGATCGCCGATATGTTCTCTAGTTTGATGAGTCCCCATGACAAACTCCGACTTTTACAAGGCGTACAAGACTTGGAACGGTATCTAGTGCTTCTCAATGTTGGTCAAAAACGGACGAGTGTACTCCTTACGTATTCCCTAATTATCAGCTCTGCCGTGATTGTTCCAAGTATCCTTTGGAACGGCAAACAGTTATTTAGAGGACGACAGTGTCTTCCTGATCACATCGAGTCTATCTTCAAATTGACCTATAGGAAGATTCGGATCATCCATAGTAAACACTTTTACAACAATTAAACTCTCTTGAGATTTAGCTCTAGCGACTTTTAAGAATCTCGTACATCCCAAACTAGAACAAATTAGATTATAATTATAGGTACGAGTATTTCTTTGATTCCTCGAGGAGAACAACTTGCTACATACCACGAGAAAGGTTCATAAAGCTGCGAACTGCAACGCTATTTTCCAGACAAGACAAGACCAGACAAGACAAGACCAGACACTACTAGATCTAATATTGTCTGTCTAGACCTGTCCATCTAATCTTATCTCTTTGGTCTTCTCTGTCTTGTTTCTCTGGCCTTGTTCGTTTGAACCTGCCTGTCTGGTCTTTGGCCTGTCTGATATATGAACAGCAGTGACAAGTGATGGTTAGTAATCATCACAGTTTCAAAAAACACTGTTGGTTAACGAGACAGGTTCTGAAATACTTACAAGACGTAGAAATGTTACAGGATTGTCTCATTTTTGGGATAAGATGTAAAAGTTTGTATTCTTGATATACATTTGTATTTATATCGCGCAAAAATATAACGAGTACTACTACGAGTACTGTCCTACATTACCCAGTAGTACCTCGACTTACGAGCTTATTTCCTTCCGCGATGGAGGTCATAACTCGAAATACCCGTATGTTGAGTCAATGTTATTCATATAAATTAATAGATATGTCATTAACCTGTTGAAGGCCCCAAAAAGATCCTACCACTTGTTTGTTATATATAATTTATAAAGCCATACTACATTATAGATATTCATATAGACATTTAAAAAGTCGGAACACATGAAATATATAAATTGTGAGGTTTTTAGGATTTTTTAGGACTACCAGGTAGTCCTAAAAAGACTCATTAGTATTATAGAACTCCGGAAAGGTTGAGTACATTTATATATTCAGGCTGTGTTCCTACTTTATGAAGTTTATTTGTTTGTTATTTGTTTTAAAATAAGAAAACGTTCTAATAAATACGGAACACGAAAGCATGATATAATGGAATTACTGCAATAAACTGTTTTTATTAAGTATTAAATAATATAGCGAGGTAAAGCACATATCAAGTTGTTGAAGATGCTGGCAGATGTGGAGGAGAAAGGCGGAACGTAATAACTGAATCTTGTTGACTGATTTATGCCCTCTCTACAAATTTATCTAAAGGGGTTTAATAAAACCTGTCGAATGTGGAAAGCTCAAGCCCCGCCACCAACAGCTTGTATTGATACATCGCAAATGCTTTCCGAAAATAATAATTAAGTGTCAATTAGGGAAGGAAATCGATAAGTTAATTCCTTTGTTGTTGAGTCTTAACATAATATTATTATCTTAAGATATTAAAACCTAAGTGCATTTTAAAATGTAGCAATATTAGTGGTTATTTGTGACTGGTTTAAAGCAAGAACAAATAAGGTGTTGAGTTTTAACAGGCGCGTAAGTTGAGTTTCAACTCGCAACTCGAAGTAAAAAATGAACGGAAAAACGACTTGTATCTCAGACAACTCGTAAGTTGGTAGGTAACACTCTCCGAGGTGCCGCTGTACTACAGTTAATAAAAAAAAAACACTCATTTTAACCAAGGAATTTGTGTAACCTAAAATACTAATGAAAATATTAACTCTGTATAAGAGTACTCTTATTCATCTAGAGTCTAGGGCTTCACACGAGAGTCTCGTATCTGATCTCGTTCCGGGCAGCCGTAAAGGACGATCCAGACGCTACGTTTTGCACAACCTTTTGTCTGCACAGTTCAACACGTTGCAGATAAAACGTTGCGTGTAGATAGGAAAAGTGCGTAGTTTTGAAAACGGCGCGAAGATGGTACAGTTGCAGCGATAACTGAGCTAGAGAGCATAGATATCCATGAACAGTGCAGAAAAGTCGGCGCATGTAGACGGTAGTTCCGTTTTCCGATTCATTTTGTTAAAAAATGACTAGACTAGTACCTCCTCCAAGACGATTTCACTAAAACTGTGCGAAATACAGATATATCTGCACCGTGTAGACGCTCTAAATATTACAACGTTTTCATTCCGTCCTAAGACTGCGCAAACAAAAGGTTGTGCAAATCGTAATCTGGACCGGCCTTAACATTTTCTTCATAAATTTGAAATCGACCAACCCGAACTTGCCCGAGCCCAGAACGAGATGTCCAAATTTATGAAGAGAATGTTACCCGTATGTAATGCTGCCCGTATCAGAGTCAAAGATTGAAGACGAGATCAGAAACGAGTCCCTCGTATGAAAGCCTACTAGAGTCCGAGTCCGAATACTATAACCCAATTAATTCAAAGGTTTCGTGTTAAAACGTGGCGTAATCGGCCGAATTATAAGGTAACATAAAAGAATGTCACGAAAAATATATTTTATTACAGGATTTATATTGTCTATTAAAATTGTTGCATTGTTACTTTTATTAATTTGGTTTTTCATTGCTATTTTCTATACGAAAATAAATAATAAACTCTTTCGATAATTTTAGAACGCAGTTGCAAAAGCAAAATATTTTCACAACTGAGCGAACGCTTTTCCGAATGTTTGCAAACGTCGGCGCCGCCTGAATCGATTTATTTTCCCAATACGACATTCAATATTTATCGCATTTATGGGTATCATACAGAAAACTGGAATGAGTATGTAGGAATATTTCCAATGCAACATAGCACTCAATGTACCGCACATAGCGTCATCTAAGATAATATTTTTCCAATCGATAAAATACGGAAATATGCAACCACCGTGTAACTGGAAACAAATTGATTGCAACTTTTTATACAAGTCTAGACATAAGAAACTCAGATGATTAACCTTATTATTATTTAACTTTATATATTTTTATTGTTTATTAGGCAAACAAGGGCTGCACTACAAGGAAAAAATAGATACACAATATATGGTTCGATAGACAAGATAAGGGTACGCAGACAAGGCATTATAAAACAATACATTATATAGACAAGGCAGATATAACAAGGCTATACAGATAAGACAAGCTTCGACTAATAAAACAGTCCATATCTCAATATCATATAATATTTTTTTATCTTGTAGTCTGTCAGTTTTAGTGTTGTTAATCTTGTTTTGACTGTATACATAGTCAAAACAAGATTAACAACACTAAAACCGACAGAATACAAGATAAAAAAATATAAAACTCGCAAACGCCTACACAAACGCCTGGCAGTCAAGTCAAGACTAGACAGACATACTGAACAAATACGACAGACAGTCTGTGTTCAGCTTGCAGCAAGAGCGCCACGCAAAGTGAATAGTTGTGAACTTAAAATCAATGTATTAAAATATCTGAAACTTAAGGTTTATAAATATATTTCACACCGATTAACATAAAATAATCTATATTGCCGAAGAATCTAAGATCCAACACAGCCTCAGGTAAACAATTTGAGAGTCTATCCACATTTTTGAGTAGTGATATGTTTGAAAATGTTATGTCTGATATAATGAAAAAAGAACTGCAACCATTACTGGTAGTTATTGCTGACTTATTGAAGCAAGTACAGAACTACAGAACTTACTTACTGTACTTACAGAAGAAAATCTGATGTTGCTACGCTTTGAAGAGGCTGCTGAGCGGGATACCCCGGTTATCACAACGGATGCGATACAAAGACGTTGTTCACCATCGAATTCTCGAGGTATCGTCAATATAGAACGGACCAAAATATTGGATGCCACCGAGGAAGGACACGGCAGCAAAAACATCTACAAAACACCTTTATTAAATAAAACTAAATTTAACAAAACATCCCAGAGAGAGATTAACCAAAAGGAAGGAAATTTGGGAAACGCAACGTCACCGGAGAAGAGGACCACGAAGATCTAACACATTACATGGAACCAGTGATGAGGTAACAAAAATCAAGGCGGTCACGCGTTACCAACATCTTCACGTTAATCGCCTACAACCACAATTTTCTGAACAAGATGTTATATTTATTTTATGTTAAGATAACATATTTATCAAATAAAAACCTGAAACAGGTAATATGCAAAAACTTAACGTAAAGGCATCCCGATGAATATTCATCATTCATGGTATCGATACCCTTTGACGATTTCGAAAACATAAATAATTCAAATATATGGCACGCCATACTTGTATTAATCGTTTTTTAATGAGATTGGAAAATGCCTCACGGGATTACTGACAAAGCAAACAGTATTAAACAAATCAGCATCAAATGCTCCAAATACAAAATTCTCAGAAAATCTAAATGATATTGAACATTTAATACTCTACATTAATATACAAAGTATAAAAGCAAAAAAACTTCAGCTTGAAATATTAACTGAACAACATAAGCCATTTTTTGTATGTGTATCTGAAACATGGGTCTTAGAAGACATAATTACTCAAATCCTATACATCAATTGCATCTTATTATAGGAATCAATCGATTATTGGGGGAGGAGTTGCTATCTGGGTAAAGAATATCTATATCTCTAATTGTAAGTTGCTGGATGTTGCTGCAAATCAGGTTGAAAGGGAAATTGAAATGTGTGGTGTTATATGGAAATCCAGTAGAAATAACATAGTTATAATAACAATATAAAGACCACCCACGGGGTCTATCAGTACTTTTATGCGATGCTTTTGAGAAGTTTTAGAATCCGTTTTATATAATTATCACGAGATTTTGGTTGCAAGGGATTTTAATATTCATTTCGAAAAGGTTCGAAAGAAAAAAATAATTCAATTAATCTTTTGAATGCTTATGGGCTTGACTATAAAGTTTCAGTTTCCACTAGAATAACAAAAACTTCTTAAAGTATCATTAATAAGATGTTTGTCAGGATTTATCAGCCAATCACAATAACAGTTGAATATAATACTCTCTCCGATCATCGACTGATACTAGTAGCCTATGTCTTGAATTATATTAAAAATAAGCAAGATTACTTCTATACCCGAGAATTTTCATCAAGCAATAAATATCGCCTGCAACAGGCCCTGCAAAATGCAAAATGAGTCTGAAATGTATGCTTCACGAGATTGCGAATAAAATACCATTCATTGTCTTTATACAGTTGCTGCAACTTTACATTTTCAAATATTGCCCAATGAAGAAAATTAAAATAACTCACTCCTCATAGATAACGGGGAAAATTAAAATTTCAAGTGCGCGCGTTAAAGTCTTATATGTGCTACAAAAGAAATATCCAGTGCTAAGGAAAATCTATCTAAAATGGAAGAAAATTCATAAGTGGTGACCAAACAAAATTTCTATAAAAACAAATTAGAAAAATCAGCCAACAAGCAGCGGACGCTATGGAAAACTGTGGAGTCAACAGTCGAACAAATATCGGACAAAACAAGACATTAAAAAAAAAGATGACAATATGTGCATAAAAGAACCGAATGTTGTAGTTCTGCCATTTAACCATTTTTTTATATCAGCCCCTAAGAATATAAATCAAAATATTCTTCTTCTTCTTCTTGTTCTTTACGTGCCATGTCTTCCTAGGACGTCCGCGATCATCATAATGATTTTTATGTTATCAGCAGCGGCAGGAAACAGGCTAGTAGAACTGAATCTCTCAGGTTCTTCAGCCAGGACGTGCGTCTTCTTCCTGGACCTCTTCTACCTTGTTTTATGCTTTGCATGATATTCTGCAAGATGTGGTACTTTTCCCCTCTGATAACGTGTCCAAAATATTCCAGCTCGCGTTTTTTGATGGTAAAAATGACTTCCAGTTGCTTCTGGAGACGGGCAAGCACCTCGGCGTTTCGGACTCTGTCTACCCATAATATTATAACCCCTCCAATCGGTCACACATTGTCTTTGTCAAAGTCCATCATTCCATGCCATAGTATAAAATTGGAAATACATAGTACCGCAGTAGTCGAATATGCAGAGGTGCAAGTCTCGTAGAGATACAAGTCTCGGGATGTAAGAACCTTCATATTGCTAAATGCTGCTCTAGCCTGCTCGATGCGGGACCTTATTTCCTGCTTATTATCCCACTCACTGCTCAACAAGCATCCCAGATATCTGCAGCTCAAGACTTGCTGAATCTGTTGGAAGCCTGTTCTCAGGTTTGCTAGAAGCTCTCCATTTTTGCTAATAGTATATATTGTACCCGTCAATCTCGCATTTGCCTCAGTCCGGCCAGCGCATTTCACTGATTCCTAGGATACTAATTTGGAGCCTCTGCATTTCTTTAGTGTTAATTGTTGTGTGCTTTGCCTGCTTCTCACATTCCATGTTGCTATTTTCAACTTCTTGGTCTTTTGACCATTTCTCACATTCTGTTTGCTATATATAATAATGCCTTTCTTAAAATACAAGATAATTCGAAATCATTAACTCTGCTACCATATCTTTCAAGTTTATCTAAGAGTATATTGTTAGATTTCATTTTAAAATCAATATTCATCACTTTTATAAAACGATAGATGGCGGAATATACGGCGTAATGTTGACGCTTAGACAGTTGCTCCTGCGTAGGCGAGTGCAGGCGGCAGAGAATACATCGGTCTGACAGAGTCAAGTCAAAGATAATAGAAATTGAAATCTAATATCAGGTGTGGGGTACACGTGTGATTTCGAGTAGCTAAAGTGTTATCAAAGAATTAAGCCAATCGTTAGGAGACAACAAAAGTCTTGGAGGACTTTCAACGACGCACAAAGGATCAGCCTTTGACGCCGCCAACTATTCCCTCCCTTTCCCAAATGGCTATTTATTTTGCTCTTCCAAGTTTCAAACCAGAAAGTAAGGAGAGAAGTGTCAGGTTATTGAAAATTGATGGGTAAAAAAAAAGTTTGGGTGGTCTGATAGAGAAACTGTAAGTAGAATCGGTCCACTTTTATTAAAATCTGCTCGAAGGTGGTTTACTGCATGGCAGCCGACCGACGAAACCTGAGAAAATTAGACTTTTATTACTTTATTTAAATTAGACTTTTCCGTTTGATTTCCCAAACTAAAAAAAAAATGAGAAAATTTTTGGCTGATGCAGTGAATTATCGGAGTACAGACACACGTAGTTATTTGGAATACGCAATGTTTTTCGTGTAGTAAAACTGGTCACGTTTCGCGAGATTGTAAAGTTTCAAATCAAAATTTTGAAGCCCCGTTAATAAATGAAGACAAACCCTTTTGTAGATACTGTAAGAAATTAGGTCATAAAATTGAAAATTGTTTTCGTCGCAAAACAAACACTGGCGAGTCAACGAAACGCCGCATCCGGTTACCAGCAGGAAAAGTTAAAAAGAGAACGTTTTGTTGAATAGTTTTTTGTTAAATAATAAATGTTTAAAAACGTTGCCGATGACGATTTGCGGTTATAATACTAACTGCCTAATTGACACAGGTTCAACTTGTTCCTTAGTAGATTAATTATTGGTCGATAGATTAAAACAAATAAAAATACCCCGCGTTACCCCGTTGCAGTGGTTCGATGGTACAGTACGTAACTCATTTTTTTTAACAAAAAGCCCTTGTGGAGCTACCTGAGGTGGAAGTTGAGTTGGACCTTGTGATTGTGCCACATAATCACTCTCACTATGACATTATTATAGGGGAAAATATTTAAGAACATAATGTGATTCTGTTAAAAGATAAGACCTATTTAAAAATTGTACCTAAGAACCCTGTAAATACAGTTGCTGTAAATTCTAATAATACGGTTGCTGATATTGGTTTGGTCACAGATTTAGATACTAACGGAAAACAAAAACGTTTGATTCTTCTTTCAAGTTTATCTGAATTAATAACTTCAGGTAACTGTGTTATTGCTATTAATACCGGTGAATTGAACAAGGAAATTAGTGAACAAAGAAATTAGGTTAGGTTATTCCAAAAGTCTTTATCTGGTCTGTAATTAATAATGTACATGAATCTGTTATGCATTTAGGATGGGAGAAAACATTCGACAAAATTTATGACTATTATTGGTTCGAAAATATGTCTAAACATGTTCGATTATGTTGACAATTGTGTAATTGTAAATCTAAAACTCCCTCCGGTAAAATTCATGCAGAACTTCATCCCATACCCAAAAGTAGTATTCCGTGGCATACTATTCACATGGATGTTACTGGTAAATTGAGTAGTAAGAATGACCAAAAAGAAAATGTGTTTGTCTCCATTGACGCTTTCACAAAGTATGTAATTTTGTCCTAAGCAAGAAAAATTGACACAAATAATATTATTCAAGAATTGAAGAAAAATATTTCTTTATTCGGGATTCCCAGTAGAGTTATTGTCGATCAAGGTAGATGTTTTGACAACAAATAATTTAAAGAGAACTGTAAAAGTAAAAATATTGAGTTAGATTTTATATCAACCGGAAGTAGTCGCGCAAACGGTCAGGTGGAACGAACAATGTTTGTTTTGAAGTCATTGTTTAGACTTTGATTGGTCATACGTCTCCGAGTGAAGTATTTCTTAGAGGTTATATCCTAGGGACCCTCTGAGTCCATGCTTGCGAGCCTCTGAGTACATGGTGACGGATCCCTGAACCGTCTATCTACTTCATATACGTCCCTGAGTCGAATCAGCTGCTAAATATCCCTCTGTTGTCCTGCCAAACTATTGCAGAGGTTTCTACAGCAATTGAATTAGATAAAAATAAATCTTTGAACGCCTGGAAAACTAGTACATGATGCAGTAACAAATTTCACGGCACATATTTAAATCACTTATTGAACACTTTGGTATCGAGCTATACGTGACAACCCCGGGAACACATCGCTCTAATGGACAAGTGGAACGATATATGCATACCATTCGCCATATGCTTAGAATGGAATCCAATAAGTCAAAGGAATGGCCGAACAATCTGTGGAAAATTCAATTAGTTATCAATACTACGAAACAAAAAACCACTGGATATTCTCCTTTTAAATTAGTTTTTGGAGAATAGGGACAGACAAATTCGTACTATTTTAGCTGACCCACCTACTGACCCACCTACTAGTAATTTAAAGAACAACACAGAAAAGCAAATAGCTACATTAAATAAAAAACAAAGAGATAATCAGAAATACAGAATTGGAGATGCAGTATTGTTGAGTAGAGGCCTGAAAAATTCAGTTGTGAATTCGTTGGGCCATACCTTATCAAATCATTGTTTGCTAATGACCGTTTCACAATCCGTAAAATTGGTGCTCAGAAAACTTTAAAATGTTCAAGGGACCAATTGCGTCTTTGGCCAATAGACTAGACCCCTCATGATTTTGAATATTTATTGCAATTGAACAATTGAGAGTATTTATTTTTTTAATTTTATTTTGTATCTGTCACGATTTGCCGTGTTAGATCTTAGACTTGAAGAGACCCATCGCAAATACGTGCATTGTGCAGTATTTCCATCGTGTCACTGTTTGTGAACTGATCACTTGGAAGGACCCATCGCAAATACGTGCATTGAGCAGTATTTCCATCGTGTCTTCCAGTATTCTGATAATGTGTGAATCTAATGAGACCCATCGCAAATACGTGCATTTTGCAGTATTTCCATCGTGTCTCTCAAATGTTATATTCTTAAACTGTTTGAATGATAAAGATTTTGAAAATCGAATGTGTTATTGTTAATTGGAAAGTTTTATCGCATAAGTAGTATTTATTACTTATTGCAGCAAACATCCACGAACCAGGGAGAGAAGAAAATCAACATGAAGCTTACATAATAAAGCACATTCATAAGTTCTCATCCTACATTTATTCATTTGTATTGTGCATTCTTGTTTTTGTTTGTGTTTTACTCTTTTAATTTTTCGACGTTGTGTTTGGAATAATAAAAATACCCCTTTATTCGAGTTGAAGTAATGATACGTTTATTCCGAATTTCTTAAGCATTCCGAGAGCGGAATGATGTCAGTCTGGCCGTGTTAGATCTCATTTTAAAACCAATATTCAGCACTTTCATAAAACGATAGATGGCGGAATATACGGCGTAATGTTGACGCTCAGACAGTTGGTCCTGCGCCGGCGAGTGCAGGCGGCAGAGAATACATCGGTCTGACAGAGTCAAGACGACAATTCAAAGATAATAGAAATTGAAATCTAATAATATCATGTTTCCCGTCAGAGATCTTATTATTCTTTTTTGGTCTAAGAACACTTCTTGAATTTGTGAGGAAGCTCCCCACACTAGTCTAAACCCATGCTTTCTGTAAAAACAAATCGACGAAATTACAGTATAAAACGAGTTTTATAATAAAATCATGAACCAGGTGAACGAAGGCAGATGTCCGGTAGGAGTTTTCTGCGACCTTTCAAAAGCCTTCACCTGCTTTAACATGATATACTCTTAAATAAACTTGAAAGATATGGTATCAGAGGCAAGGCAGGTCGTGGGTTCGAATCATACCTAAGCAATAGAAAACAACATATAAAAATAGATGCAAAAGAGAGTACGGGTGTATCAAGTGACAGAGTGGTAAAACTTGGTGTTCTGCAAGGCAGTATTTTAGCGCCTGTGCTATTCTCCCTTTAAATAATAAATTACATCGGGCAACAACATTGTACACTCTATTCGGATGATACGAGTATACTTATTTCAGAGAATTCGCTGGCAGAAACCATAGCACAAACGAACATGGCTTTAGACAAACTTCACAAATTTTGTTTTGTGCTAATAACCTAAATCTCTACATAGATAAAACAAGCTACATCATATTTCAGTGCAGTAGAAAATATAGCACTGACGATATGCCACTAAAATTGGAAATGTTTGCTTAGAAAGACACAAAATAGCAAAATTTTTAGGAGTATACCTGGAAGAAAATCTTAAATGGGGCACTACAATAAACCCTTTAATTAAAAAAATAAATAACAAGTCGTACCTGCTGAGAAAGGTGCGACATACGGTGGGTGAGAATTGTCTCTTCAATGTGTACCATGCCGGTATTCAATCTATTATATCTATCCTATGGCAGACTAGTAGCTTCCTAACAAATTCAAAAAGGGTTCTTAGCCCAAAAAAAGAATAATAAGATCTCTAACGGGAATAAAACAACTTCATTCTGTCTGCCATATTTCTTGAAGTTATAAATTTTAACTGTGCCTAGCATTTATATTTGGGAGTTAGCTTGCCATATATAAATGAAGAGAAATGTGTTTGGAATGAGAGAAGATCGCCACGGATATAATACAAGACATTTTCTGAACCTGAGAACAACAAAGAGTAATCTAACTATTTGTCAAGGAGCACCTGACAGATTTGGTATACAAATACATAATTCATCTATAATTCTATACCAATGAAATTCAAAGAAATTACTAATTATATAACATTTAGAAGAAAGCTAAAAGCGTAACTAATTGAAGAATGTCTTTACAATGTAAATGATTTCCTTCAAAAGTAATCTCACAATTATGTCATATGTCATATTCTATTGTGCATTATAGCTTGTATGTATTTTTATTTGCTCCTCTTTTTGACGTTATCTTAATATATATATATATATATATATATATATATATATATATATATATATATATAATGCATTCATCGATAAATAAACTTTAAATTTGAATTTGACAAGACCAAACCGCTTAGAACAGACCTGACTAGATTAGATAAAGCGGACCAAACTATACAGACAAAACTAAATTAGACCGGCAATTCAAGGCTAAATAAAAACGCAAGTATCATAGTTTCAATGTAAATTTTTGACCTTTTAGTCTAGTTAAATGTCGTCTAAAATAAATATTTTATCCAGGAGAATTAATTGTACAAGCTATATGAACTCGGTTGGCTGAATACGGTGTGCCTTTTGAAAACTCGAGCCACGTCGAATCACCATACCGGTTCATCTCAAATGACCCCAAAACTGAACCGTAAAACCATTTATCATCGCCCGCATGTCAATTTCACATCATATGTTTGTTTGGATTAATATAAATTGAGGACGTGAGTTTCTATTGAGTACCGACATTTGTTCAAACATTTGCTCATGTAGAGTTTGTTCATAAAATGAATTTGTTAAATTATATTTGTCTTGATTAGCTATTCTTGTTTCGTCTAGTGCTGTCTGTTCTTATCTCTTAGTCTGTCCAGATTCATATTAGTCCCATTAGTCCCTATCTAACAAGACTATGTAGAAGAGACAAGATTCTCATTTAAGTGAACCACACGGTCTACGGGTGGACGTCTAGTTTTTTCGATATAATCTTTTGTGTCAAGTCTAATCTAGTCATTTTCGGTATCAAAACTAATCTATTGAATTATCTGCATTCCTGAATATCTACTCTAATATATTTCTATAGTCTACCAAGTCCAATTTCCTTCTGCTTTGCACATTTTCTCGTTCAATATGGAACAACGGGCAATAATACATTTCACATATGAAAAATACGTTACTCCATGAGGATAATACGTCGTTCGCGATTTACCATTATACTCTAATGTTTCCACAGCTTTCAACTTAAATCAAGCTGAAAACTCGAAAGCGTGTAATCTAAAAACCTCGAACACAATCTACTTTCAAATAACAGGCAAAATCACTCAGATATTTATATAGAATAACATATTTTTTATTGTGGAATAATAACGATTTATTTCTTTGTTACCTGAGTAAATCAAACAAATTATTCTTGTATCAGAAACTCATAGAATACGAGCGTGTAAGTAATAGCAGCAATAAACTAAATTAATCCATAAATATTTTAATAGGTAATTTAATGGAGCTATTTTTAATGAAGAGTTGCTTGTAGTGATTGGTGGTTTAATTTATCATGTATGAATGGAGGGTGTGGGGCTTCGAAATCTAGATTAATAATTGGCGAACGTTTGATGCTGCAATCAGAAATTATAACCGATAATTGATATAATGGAGTTAATTACATCCGGTGAAAACTAACGAACTATTTTATATATCGGATTCATTAAAGCGCAACGATAATTTAGCAATTATTACACAAAGTAATTATTTTTTTGTTAGTTATTCGCAAATGAAACATGGTTTCTCATGTATATGGAATTCTGTAATCAACAATAAATTACCTCCTCTCCATCTTTTGAATACCGAGACATAGTTTTGATTATCTTAGTATTATTATATGTAGCCTGTAACTCCGGCATTGCACAGTCACAAGTTCGGGATGAGAAAGGAGGAAGGTTCGATGGCAGGCTCAGCAACAAGCCGGCCGGTAAAACAATTCCTGTTGTATCTCAATGCACTGGCCAGAAAGAATAGAAGAAAAAGTGCAGAAAAGCAGACTCGGTAATAAAACGGGATTAATACTAGAAAGATGATGATTATAAATAGTCTGTCTAGATAAACTCTTTTTTAAATAATCTTTGTTTTCTAGTCTTTTCTACTTCGTAACCTCAAGTGAAAATGTCATGGCATGTTTAACAATTATTATAATGTTTAAAATGAGATGTCATGGTTTGAACCAAATTCATAATATAAATGAAAGTAGGAGATTATGACTACGATATCTTCAAATCTGTCAGTAGCTGGAATTACACGGATATCTTCTGTTAGCCGCATCTTCAGCGGGATGTGCCAAAGAGTAACAGAAGATATCCGTGTAATTCCAGCTACTGACAGATTTGAAGATATCGTAGTGATAATCTCCTACTTTCATTTAAGTTATAATAATATTCTGGAAAAACCTTTTCTAGTTCACTGAGTTGCAACAAACTTGTTAAATAAAGACCGAATTTTGAGGAAGGTCAAAGCAGATTTAATAAATGCCCAGTTTATGACCCAGAAGAAAATCCTGTCGCTTACCCTAAATTTTACAATAAATCTACCGAAAGATATTTATGGAAACGTTTCTACAATCCCTTTTTGCCAAACATATCTATAAATAAAGTTTAAATGGATCAATAATATTAATAATGGTTACATTGAACAAACCTAAGCTTAGTCTAACCTTTCAATCAACCATATTTTTGAATCTTCTAATATATCCCTATTTATGAGATAACTGTATAGTAAAGTTTGTCCAGTATTGTCTGGTCTTGATTGCGTTGCAGATTGCTAAAATTGTTGTAGCCTTGGCCGTCGCTGGATTTCTTGCTACCCAGCAGCAACAAGCTCCTGTTTACACCTTCGACTTGATCAACCGTCTCCAGTTAGGAATCCAAGCGTCGCTGTCCCAATGCTACAACCTCTTCCAGCTAGAGTAAGTCAAAGTTTCTTTAAAAAAATGTTATAATTCGCAAAATTAAATAATTTTCCAAAAAAATTAAATAATTAAAAAAAAAAATTAAGGGATTGAATAAGTTTAAGCTGTTATGTTTTAATCTTGCTCACTTCAGTTTCTGTTTACAATATCTTATTGATTCATTGCTAAACTAATAGTATAGACACGTTTATACGAATCTAACTTTGATAATGTAGCTACTAAATGACAAATATACTGACAAGACTAAACAGAAAAGACTAGACAGACAAGACTAGACAGATAATTCTCGGCAGATAAGACTAGACAGACGAAACTGGGCAGATTGGATAGACAAGTCTAGATAGACAAGACTAAGCAGACACGACTAGATAGATAAGACAAGACTGAGACAGATAAGACTGGACTGACAAGACAAGACTAGACAGACAAGACTATATTAGACAGACGAGGCTAGAGAGACTAGAGTAGACAGACTAGACAGACAAGACTAGACATACAAGACTAGACAGACAAGACTAGACAGATAGCCTAGATAGACAAAGACAATACGGACAAAACTAGACAAACAAGACTAGACAGACTAGACTAGACATCAATGAAATCAGCGATATGGTAAAAAGGTAGATAGACAAGACTAAACAGACAAGACTAGATAGTCAAGACTAGACATACAAGACTAGACAGACAAGACTAGACAGATAAGAGTAGACAGATAAGACTAGACAGACGAATCTAGACAGACTAGACTAGATAGACTAGACTAGACAGATAAGTTTAGACAAATAAGTCTCGACAGACAAGACTAGACAGACAAGACCGGATAAAGAAAACTAAACAGACAAGACTAAACAGACACGACTAGACAGACAAGACTAGACATACAAGTCTAGAAAGACAAGACTAGACAGAGAAGACTAGACAAACAATACTAGATAAACAAGACTAGACAGATGAGACTAGACAGAGGATACTGTAGCAAGGAGAGAAACCATAAGCAAAAAGAAGATTGCAGTGCGAAACAACGCCCGAGACTTAACAAAGGAAGCCAAAGAAAGGCACCAGGAGAACTAAAAGATAGCCAAAAGACACGTAAAAACGGGAATAAAGAACGCCAAAACGGAATCGTGGAGACAGCTAACCGCACAAGATGACAGCGAACTTTGGGACATGGGGTACAAAATCGTCACGAAAAAGCTGAGGCAGGATTTCTCGCTCCAGATGAGCCTCAAAGAGAAGAAAGAAATCGTAGAAACTCTATTCCCGCAACGGGAAAAAATAAAATGGATATACCCACGGGTTTCTGAAGCAGATATCCCTCGGTTTGAGGAAGAAGAACTATTAACCGCAGCTAAAAAACTAAAGACGAAAAAAGCTCCCGGACCAGACGGGTTCTCCGCATAACTGATAAAGACCGCAACAGCAACCTATCCAGAGTTCATCAACAGAGTCATGCACAAGTTACTGATAGAGGGGATCGTACCCTGGCAGTGGAAAATGTGACTGGCCCTGATAGAAAAGAAGCAGAAAGACTCTACCCTCGCGAAAAGCTACCGCCCTATATTTCTTATAAGCTCCCTGGGCAAACTCTACGAGCACCTGTTGCTGGCACGGATAAACGTGGCGCTGGATGCCGGAGAGGGGCTATCTGACCAGCAGTACGGCTTTCGGAAGAAAAGAAGCACGGTGGATGCGTTACTCGTGGTCAAAAGACTGGCCCATGAGGCTCTAAAGCATACGTGTCCGCTTATCATCTGGGTTACGTGCTAAGATGTTTCGCCGTGCTCTCTGTTGACCCACGGACTCAGGTCAGGCATCAAGCGCTTGGTCCTTGTAGCCTTCCCGGTTTCTGTTTCCCACCTTTCCTGACATCTGCCTCCTTCGTGTGCGCGAGCTCGCTCTGTGCGCTAGTGACGCTAGACGTCAAAAATGCCTTCAACTCGGCAACATGGAACGGCATGGTGGAGGCAATCAAAAAAGGGAGTAATTCCCATGCTACCTCCTGAAACTGATCCAGAACTACCAGTCAGACTGGAAACTCATCCTTGACGACAACGAGGAGTACGAGGTGACGTGTGAAGTACCCCCAGGGATCAGTACTGGGCCCCACTCTATGGAACATCCTTTACGACGGTGTCCTAGATATCCCAATGCCATAAGGGATCACACTGGTTGGATTCGCATACGACCTGGCAATGGTTGCCACGGCCGGGACGAAAGGGGCACTGGAAACGAACATAAACGAGGCACTGGACCAGGTTCATCGCTGGGTGGAGTCAAAACAACTGAAATTGGCGCCCCACAAATCAGAACTGGTTATCCTGGTCGGGCGGAGCAAACTGACCAAAATGACCATAGAGATCATGGGAGCGAGAATCCCATCACAGAAATCCGTGCAATACATTGGAGTCCAACTGGGCAGAAATATGAACATGACGGCGCACGTCAACTGGGTCACCAAGAAAGCAGATTCCGCAGCCACTGCCCTCACAAGGCTAATGCCCAACGTAGGAGGTCCTAGAGCTAGCAAGCGCCGGATACTCAGCTCTGTCGTGAATTCAATAATCTACGCGGCGCCTTTTTGGCAAGATGCCGTTAAAATACAGAGAAACAAAAACAGTCTCGAGAAGGTGGCACGGTGGACCATGCTCCGGATTATCAGCGAATACCGTACCGAGTCCACAGAAGCTGCCTGGGTGATATCCAGCTGCCCCCCCCCCATCGACCTCCTCGTCGATGAGCCAGCTCGCGCACACGTAAAAGGCAGATGGTAGGAAAGGTGGGAAACGGAAACCGGGAAGGCTACATGGACCAAGCGCTTGATTAAAGTCGAAACATCCTACCACGTAACCCAGATGATAAGCGGACACGGATGCTTTAGAGCCTATCTACACAGGTTCATGGTCGCTGAGACAGAGAAGTGCTGCAACTGTGGCCAGCCAGACACTGCTGAACATACTTTCTTCTCCTGCGAGAGATGGGAAAACGACAGACGCCTGGCAACTTCGGAAATAGGAGAACTGACCCCTGATAACTGCGTTAGGAAAATGCTAATAGACCAACCCCACTGGAAAGCAATCTCCAACTTCATCATTAGCATTATCACCCAGAAAGAGGCCGAAGAACGTGCTGCCCAGGCAGCCGCCTAGCAAAATCTCAAGAGTAGAAGCAAAATAGAAACTCTCAAAAAAAAACTAGGGCGGTAACAACTGTCCGGGCTGCCTACCCTGAAGAAATGCGCAAGCGATATCGGGGTGCTGGTCTCTAAAGCCAAGTGGAAGAAGGGGTTTAGTGAGTGAGAGCCTCACACGCAGGCTGGTACAGCTTCCCCCAAACCACAATAAAAAAAGACAGAGGATACTAGACAGACTAGACAGACTAGACTAGACAGACAAGACTAAACAAACAAAACTAGACAGACAAGTCTAGACAGACAAGACTAGACAGACAAGAATAGATAAATAAGACTAGACAGATAAGATTAGACAGACGAGGCTAGAGGGCCTAGAGTAGACAGACAAGACAAGACACACAAGACTAGACAGATAAGACTGGACAGACAAGACTAGACAGAGACTAGACAAGACAGCGGCGATATGATAAGAAGGTACTAGAAACCTAAAATAATAGTAGGAGATTTTAATGCAAAATCGCCATCATGGGAAAGTGCGACTATGGACAAAAGAGACGACTTAGTCTCTGGCTGGAACTCGGAGCTAGACCTGCACATAGAAAACGTTGGGAACATCACCACTTTCGTAAGAAGAGAATAGAGATCCATCCTGAACCTCACCCTCACCGAAATGTTCGGGGAAAGTTCCACTACTGGGAGGTACTCGACGAAGAGACAGCATCCAGAACGAAGATAAGAGACGCCTAACTGCGGTGAGAACCATACAGGTTTCTGATTGTCCATTAGAAACGTCACTGAAGGAAAAATGGTCCAGCGATTAGAGACAAAGATTGGCCGAGCGCAGCACAGTACGGCAGAGTAAATGGTGGCTGCCATTTCAACAAGGGTATGCAACAAGGTACATGCAAACAGGAAAAATAACAGAAATAACAGGAAAGTCTACTGGTGGAACGAAGATATCGATAACTGAGGAGAGAATGCATGGGCATGAGAAAAAAGCTCGAGAAGAATCTAAAGAAAAATAGCGACCAAAGGGAAGTGGTTATAAACCTTAGGATGGCATACAAGGAATCAAAAAAAAAACATTAAAAAGAGAAATAAACTCCTCAAAAGGGAAACCGCGACAGGTCGAATAAAAAACGGGAGGGCGCCATGGTCCGATGGGATTCCGCCAAAAGTCATGAAAATCGTTGCAAGAAAGGCACACGAGGATGTATTATAGGTCATGAACGGATGCCTCAAAAGGAGAATTTTCCCCGAGAAGTGGAAGGTGGCAAAAATAGTGCTACTCAGCAAACACAAAAATCTGATGAATGAAGCTGCTGGATTCAGAACACTTTGTCTTCTGGGCAAAGGTGCTAAGCTCCTTGAATAATCACTAATAGGAAGAATCCAGTAGGAAATGAATCTGTAAGGGAAACAGTTCAGTTTTACACCAGGTAGATCAACTATTGACGCCATACGAAAGGTGTTGGAGGTAGCGGAGGCTGCCAAAGCCGGAACACGGCGGACAAGACCTTCCCTTCTAATAACGTTCGACGTGAGAAATACGTTCAACTCTGTAGGGTGGCAGAATATCATGGACGAAGCGACAGAGACAGGGCTAACACCCTACCTGCTCCGTATAATCCGAAGCTACCTCAGAAACAGGAATATTGATATAGAGGCAGAAAATAGAAGAATAGTGCCCGAAATCAGCTGTAGTGTCCCAAAGGGCTCAGTAATGGGCACAACACTATGGAACATCCTATACGATGGAGTGCTGAGGATATAACTGCCCAAAAGAGCCGAGATAGTTGGTTTTGCTGGAGCCCTGGCTATAATAATCAGCGAGAAAACGGAAAATATACTTTCCTGTAAGGCAGACGAAGCAATGAAGCTGGTAGATGAGTGGTTGGAGGGAAAACAGCTGAAACTAGCCCGAAAAAGACTGAGGCTGTCGTAACTGCAGGCAAGAGACAGTTGTGTTCGATAGTCTTAAAGATTAAAGCTGTCACAATAACGCCCAAAAACGCGGTGAAATACTTAGGAGTAATCATCGCTAAAAGTCTCTCGGTCAATGACCACGTCTCTAAAGCGGAGGAGAAAGCGCAGAAAACGACCGCTGCGCTGGAGCGCCTAATGCCGAACGCGGCGTGTCCCACTACGAGTAAAAGAAGGCTGCTGTGTTCGGTGGCCCACTCCGTGATGCTCTACGAAACGGCAGTATGGGGAAAAGCCATGAGGAGGCAAAAAACAAAGAACAAACTGGCAAAAGTAAAACGGAAACAGGCTCTAAGAGTCAGTAGCGCATGCAGGCCTGTATCAAGAGAAGCCATCCTCGTGATCTCTGGCGTGCCGCCCATCGAACATCTGGTGACGGAGAGAACAAACACGTTTTTGGCAAAACTTCAAGCAACGATGTCAAAGAAAGAAGCAGAAACAGAACGACATATGCGGTATATAAGACCTGGCAATACGAACAGGACAACACAGAAAAAGGAAAGTGGACAAGGAGCATACTACCAGTAGTACAGAAATAGTTAGTCAGCAGAAAACACGTTGAGGTATATTATTACGTCACACAAGAACTCGGTGGCCACCGTTGTTTCCGAAACTATTCACATTGGATTGGAAAAGCCACGGACGATATGTGCTAATATTGCGCAGCCCAGGAAGACGTAATTCATACCATATTTGAATGTATACATTGGGAAGAGGCCAGAAGAGATCTACCAGAAACAATAAACCCATCTGACTCCATAGACAAAATGAATGAGACAGAAAAGAACTGGAAAATAGTAGAGAGTGTAACTCGGCTAATCATAACCCAGAAAGAGAAGGACGAAAAGGTCCGCCAGAAGAAAGAAAAGCAGGCAGGCAAATGTTGATATAAGAAATATCTTAGCGGCTGACCTACTTAAGTTATGCGAAGAGCAGACCCGTTGGGTTTCCACAACATGAGTGAGGGCCTTTAGTTGGTAGACTCGGCCAAGAGGTACTGAATCCAACAATACTTGGTGAGACCAGGTTCCTTTGAGGTTTCCCCTCCTCCCGCAAAAAAAGACTAGATTTGACGGATAGGACTAGACAGAAGACTGTGTCTAGTGCCAACCGTGTTTACTAATATAGTATTATTATTTGCTTCTGTTACGCTGGGTTACTTTTCTTATAAAATTATTTATTGATTTTTTAATAATGAATATAATCTAATTATGTTTACTACCTATATTAACCCATTTTTTCCCAAACACGAAGGGAAAAAAATAACAATGATTTTCTTTTGTAAAAACCTATTAATTTATTCAAAAATAGTAAATGCTACAGAAAATTTTATTTTCCATAACATAAATGAGAATGGGGTGTACTCAAGTGCGTACACTGAGAAGATCTGGATTTATTGAGTGTCGTAAAGTTCCAAGCAATTACAAACCATATATACGCAATCCAGTTTTAGCTACATATTATTAGATGGCGTAAAAATGATAAAATATTGGTGTACCTGCTTGTGTACAGTAGTCCAAAATGGGTTAATATAGTACCAATATTAATGGTTTAATATTAATTGTACCTATATTGATTGTTTTTTTTTATATAATATTTCAATTATATAACACGAGGGAATGCAATGGTCATACATGAGTTTCCATTACATATATTCGATCAGTGTTAAATTATTTACTTTATTAAGTTCGTGTTTGGAATTAGCAATTGGGCGCACGTAAAGAGATTAAATGCGAGTCTGGAATGTAGGTATTAATATTAGCCATGAATATCACTTTTTTATTGACATACCGCCGATGATCTAAATCTAAATTTACGGCACGTACAAAATTTTGTTGGATGGAGAAATATGCTTGTAATGTTTAGATGATTCTTTAAGGGAAATGGAATTGTAGGTTTTTCCGGGTCGTTTGGTTTTATAAATCGCCTTGTTTGGAGTTCGGTGAGATTTTTCAGTAGGATATGCAAGCCGTGGGACGGAATAGGTCCAGTGGCTCCTGGCCCAGCAATCCTTTAAAGCGTCATTTGCATTAAAAGCGCGACATTTTCCTCTTTGTCCTTTAGTCCCTCGGCCATTCGTTTAACGGCAATCTTATTTTCTGACGTCACTTCTAGATTACACCAAGCACATATTTATTTTTTGTGCTGTTTCTTTGACCGGAAATATGATATTTTTCCTGCATCCACTTCCTTTATTTTATTCCAAAAGTTACACAACTTTCCATTGAAGTTTTCTCTTACACTTGGTAGGAGGATGCGATAAAAAAGTTTCTAAGCATATATATATATATATATATATATATATATATATATATATATATATATATATGGGAAATTTAAAAAATCATGTACTTTACTATTTAACGAAAATGCTTTCATTCACGAGAAACATTCTTTTTCCTAATGCAAAGATGCAAAAAGCTTTTGTTTTAAAGTATAAACTAATGTTTCTCTGTGTCTTTCCTCTTCTGGTAAATAATAAAAAAGTTCAGCAAATCTGTATAAAATATTATCAAGAAATAGTTATATTTAAAACATAAAACTGGTCTTCATTAGTCAAAAATCTTAAAACGACACATTAGTGAATTCGCAAAAAAATCGGCGAAGTGAGACTAGTAAAACACAATACATCTTACATGATCTCATTTGTTTATTATGTTTATCTAAGACTAGATAAGCATATTAAACAAAAGAGATCATGCAAGTCTATTTAGCCTTACATATTGTAATAATAGTCTATTATGTTTTCTTTAATATCATATGTTGATCTCTCTATCTTTAGTAATATCTTGCCTGCCCGCGTATTGTATAGTCTATCTAGTATTGTTTAATTTGTCTAATTGTTTCCCTTAATAGAATAGTCTTAGTCTTATTCCATCCCCTAAGTTTTGTTTTGCTTAATCTTATCTAGTAACCTGTTCAAAATTGTATAATAAAGGATTTTTCAATAGGGACATAACAATTTTGTTTTATAATACGGAACTTAACATACAAACTTTTTAATGATCTACCAAAGTCAAAACGTCAGTCAAGGATTACATTTTTATCTTGGTGAAGTTCACGAACGAGCAACGTTTGGAGTCGGTAGTCGTAACTTTAAGCTTTTACTCCAATTTTTTCTTCGCAAAAAGCGTCCCACTAGACAAGCTGTGCGTGAGAAGGTGAATAAATTTGAATCAACATTTTCACTACTCAATGTTCCTGTGACAGCGAGACAACGCACAGGTCAAAGTACTGAAAATATTGCAGCCGTAAGAGCTTCAGTTCAGTGAAACAAACAAGTCGATTCCACGCCGCTCACACGAATTACGAATTTCTCAGTCCACATTATAGCGGCTTTTGCGTAAAGATCTCCACCTACACCCTTACAAGATCAAATTAACCCAAGAACTAAAACCGCTTGATCATTCAAAGCTTAAAAAATGTATCCGATTTTGTTCTGCAAAAGTTTGGAGAAAATCCTGAATTTCATCGAAAAAATATCTTTGGCGATGAAGCTCATTTTTAGTTGAATCGCTTCGTCAATAAGCGTTATTGGACAGCAACAAACCCACATGTGTTTCATGAGACAATATTGCATCTCCAAAAAGAAAGCGTGTGGTGTGGATTTCATGCCGGAGGTGTGATAGGGAGGTGTTTATCGTCGATGAAAATTATCCCCATGTTATGGTCAATAGAGTTCGCTTTCGTGTCATGTTGGATGGCTATTTTTGACCAGAATTGGATGGACTTGATATAAGTGATATGTGGTTCCAACAAGATGATGCCACAGAGCTGGTCAAACAATTGATTTATTGATAGGAAAATTTGGTAATCGTTTAATCTCGAGAAATGATCTAATCGAATGGCCACCTCGCTCATGCGATTTGACGCCGTTGGATTTTTTCTTATGGCGCTACCTTCTTACAATACCTTAAGGTTAATGCCAACAATCCAAGAACGTTAAAGGAGCTATATCTAAGGAACTATATCGAAGGCGAAATTGCCAACATTTCGGCTGATATGTATGAAAGAGTGATGTCCTAGAAAACAAATTATAAATTCTTCAATTCTATATAAACTTCTTATGACGGGTCTGGTCTTAAAGACGATAACTCATATAATATCAAACTAACCTTGTCTAGTCTGCAGGGTCTTGCCTAATCATGGAATATTTTGACATGTGTGTCTGCAATGTGGCTCACTTCGTTTGTGAGATTCATTTATGTGATTCGTCACCGTTTATGAGACATTGCTTTAAGTTCGTTAAACGAACTGCTGGGACAAAGGGAAGAGTTGCAGGAGAAACTGTATAATTTGTAAAATCAATTTGATTTTAAAACATTTGGCCAATTCTACGGGAGATATTTTACAAAATAAAAATTTGTTATTGTCTTTGGAAGAAACTGAGGCGAGTTCGAATGCAATGTCAGCGACATTGAGAGAATCTTCTCAGGTTCAAGTGAAACTATGACAAGAATAAAATCTTCTTCTTCTTTTAGTGCCGTGCAGATTCTTGCGTGGGCATTGGAGGTCTTTTCCACATCGATTGGCGAATATTTCTCAGCCACGATAATTTGTTTCTGGCTTTCTTCATTCACCCGGTTTATTAGGCTTTGAATATCATGCGCACCATCAGCTAATATGGCTGTATTATCCGCATATCGGATATTGTTAATGGGGGTTCCGTTTACTTTAATCCCAAAGACTATCTGAGATTGACTCGGAGAACGCTTTTTCTAGGTATAGGTTGAATAACATTCGGGATAGGATACACCCGTGGCGAACGCCGTTTTTAATTTTAAAAACTTCAGTTGTTCCAGTGTTGCTTATTAGAACATCTGCTTTTTGGTACCAATACAGATTACTGATAAACCTAATATCTTTTCCATCCAGTCCCACGTCTCAATGGTATGTTATCAGAAGATTATGCTTAACGTTGTCAGATGACTTCTCATAGTCAATGAAACACATGAAGACATATTTTCTTTGATCTGTGCAGGTTTGGATCAACATTTAGAGACTTAATATGCCTTCTCTAGTCGAATCCGCTCTTAAATCCGAATTGACTGACTCCACTTACTTCCGCACATTTTTTGATAAAGCCTTGTGTGTAGAACTCGAAGAAAACGTTTTAGAAAGTGACTCATGAGACGAGACGATAATCTTTACACAAGCTTGCGCTGTTCGATTTTGGTAGTGAGATAAACGGGGAGCGGAGCCATCTTCAGGGAAATGTTCAGTGTTATAGACGTTATTGAGGAGTCTTACGATCAGCTCAAGATTTTGTGCGTTAATTAAGTGAAACGTTTCTGAGTACTTATCATCAGGACACGAAGCTTTGTTATTTCTCATTGAATTAATGACGCGTATGATTTCGCTTTTTAATATGCTTGGTCGTGATAGAGTGAACATTTCTGTTGTTGGGTTCTCTGGTCTGTCATCGTTGAAGAACCTAATTGTATATTTTCTCTAGATTTGCAACAATTCTTCGGCTTCTGTCACAATTTCATAGTGCCCATTTATAGGGTTCCGTACCGAAAACGGAACCCGCATATTTTGCGACTTCACAAGAGAATCAAAACCTATAGGGTATTTCCCGTTCACCTAGAATCATGAAATTTGGCAAGAAGCGGTGTCATACAGCACATGTAAAGGGAAAAATCTGAAAACCGTAAATATGTAGTTTAATTACAAGAAAAATGTGAATTTACTATTAGAAACTTATGAAAATACACTAATGTTGTCGTAGTGGTATTGTCAGACAGCAGAAGCATATGGGTTGTATACAGTTACGTCCTCCACAAAAAAAAAGATACCTTACTTACAAGTTTGTACGGAACCCTCGGTGCGCGAGTCACAACTCGCACTTGGCCGATTTTTAATGGAATTTATCGGTCTAATATTGTATAACCTAGCTATTCCTTTGACTATTTTATGTAGATGAAAACTCCAAGTCTGTTGAGATTTTCAGCCTCTTGACACCTTTCATGTGGCCCATTTTCTTCTGCCACTCTAATTTCATTTCGTATTCTTCTTTGAAGAGGTTTTTGGACCCTTTGTGATCGTTCTGAATTTTACATTTCTTTCACTCCCCCATTAACTCTAGGATATCTTCAGTCATCCACTCATGATTAAGATCAAGCCAATGCTTGTCAGAGTCGTTTGTCCTAGTAACACTTTCTAGTTCTTTATTAAGATGGTCTTCGTACAGTGATCCTGGCTTTTCATCTTTTAGTAGTTGTGATCCAGTGTCTTCCTGAGGCTCTTTCTTTTAGGTCTGGCGAGGCGTAAAATCATTTTGGCTCACACTGGGTTGTGGTCTGATGCGATGTCATCACCTGGCATTGTAATAACTTTGGTGACAGAGTTTCTAAACCTACGGCTAATTGTGATGTAATCTATGTGATTAGGAACAAGTGATTATCACTGTCTTGTGGAGACTTGCAGGTGTATAGTCGTTATGGCGGGAGTTTAAACCACGTGTTTGCAATGATAAGTTTATTTTCCTCACAGTACTGATCAATCTTTCACCTTTTTCTTTTCATTCACCCAAGCCCCAATCACCAACCACTGATCCCAAACTGCCTTTGCCAATTTTGGCATTATAGTCTCCAAAAGGTTTCTGTACCTTGCGGCGGCGGAATTTGCAAGAACCAACGTTTTATGTGGGATTTACGTGGCGACTTTCATCAATTTATTCTTGAAGTCCCTAACGACAATGGAAAATGCTGAAAATTATACACATAAAATGTTAATACAAGCTTTGCATAGTTGCATGGGTAGAGGAATCTTCAAGACATATCTTTTGAAGTTTTTGCTAAATTTAATTCGTAGAATGTATCGAGATAATGTGGCTGATTATGAATGGAATTTTCTACTTGGCAACACTGTTATAGGCAACGGAACAGAAATCTCGCTGGACAAAAACTCGATTTCTTTGTTTCCCCAACAATCGATTGTCTTGTTAAATTCACTTCATTCCGCTTTGTCGCCACTTTTAAATTCCTTAAAAATCACCCACGGAGCGTTAATGAAAGAGTTCATGGACAGTAAAACTCCCAAGGAAAATGTCCCAAAACATTGCAAAATTAGCGAATTTCAAAAGGTCATCGTCGTACAAATGCTGAGAAACGATAGATTGTATTCTGCTCTGTGCCATTGTATTCAAATACTAACAGGCATTCAGAATTTAAACTTGGAAGTTCTTCAGCTGGGCCAAATATATAAAGAATCTTTTACGACGCAGCTAGTATTGCTTATTTCGATGATCCATCTAATGAAATTCGCGAATTGGCCATAAATATTGTCAATTCGGATAAATACATCGAAATTGCGATTGGAGAAGGTCAAGAATCCAAAGCTATTTCTGCACTAATCGATGCGGCTCAGTTCGGACATTGAAGAATTTGCACTTGGTCACGTCTTGGCTTCCAGTGCTTTGCGAAGATTTACAGACCATCCAACCCCAAAATAATTTCAGGATGTGGCTAGTTAGTGAACCGCACGGCAATTTCAAATGAAAAATTGCACTGAAAATTGCCTAAGACGCTCCAGCCGATATCAGGAGCAATCTGTACAGAATCTACAAAAACTACGGGAAAGATTCTTTGGAAAAACTAAATTCTTCGTCATGTAGGATTTTCTTTATATTGTCCAGCGTCCATGCTGTCCTACAAGAGAGACGAAATTGTATTTCACAAGGGTGTTCAAAATGGTATGAATTCAGTGATTTAGATTTGTCTAAGATGGTAAAATTGGCTAAAGAGCTTTTCAAAATCAAAGCTCGCAAGTGCAGTGGAAGTATTTGATTGGTTTGATTGGTTCGAAGAATCGAAAAATTGCAAGATTATGCAAGCGTATTTGAAGCAGTATTTTGCTGATGAATCCTTGAGTCTTCGGTGGAAACCTCTTGGCTTACAAACTTCATTACCAAAAACTCCAAACTTTCAAGATTATCTAAATGTTATAAATTAAGTCTCCAACAAAGATGTTCCGTCGCATTTCGCGCTTCCCGATAACGTTGACAGAGCTTCGGAGAAAAATATTTCTTCGGAAATAACTCACAATTTGAAAAAAATTGTATATATCGAAAAATATATCTGGAATAATAACCAATGATTCTTACAAAGGCTTAACGCCGTTTCCATCCCTATGGAAGAAACTAAACCAAGGACAAGATTTCGTTCGCGTAAATGTTTCAAGTGTAGAAACTTCATCTAAAACAGACATGAGCTACATGCAGCCCGCATAAGATTACTCCTCTATCCCATATTTTAATAAACGGGACCAATGTGCTTGCCCTACGCTATATCGCCACTGTACACGAAGGAATAATTGTAATTTAGCCCTAGTTATCCCTAGCCCAAAAAAAAGATTGCTCATGCCTGATCTAAATCACTCGAAATTTTCATTCAAGACCAATACAGACACGCAATTGTTCTTATTCAGAAAATCCACAAAAATGTATCTTTAATCAAGAAGATATCTAAAGGTTTCACCTTTGTTGAAGAAGAAGATTTGAGAGTTGCTCACGCACTATTAAACATAAAGACGCCAGATAAATGGACGAAACTCTTCGTTGCATCGCGAGATCCCAGCAAATTTTTAAAAGAACTTATAAGTAAAACTGAAAATGTTACAAATTGGAGGAACAAGATACCTTCATATCACATATTAGTTTTAAATATTTCGTTGCTCTTCAATCCAGAAACGTTTTTGGCAGCGTTCAAACAAGATTTTTCGGAGAGAAAAACATTCCCATCGATGATTTGTTCTTGAAAACACTCGAGAAAATTCCGCAAATATTTCTGGATTGTTAATGGAAGGAGAGTTGTTTGACGGTATAAACTTATTGCAATATGCGGCCAGCTCAGGCTTTATTAACTCCATTCCCAACTGCTACTTAACTTGCGAACAAATGAAAAATATTCCAGAGAACGACAAATATTTAAATGTCCCAATTATAGAAAAACTCTTAACCAATTTACAAATCCCAATAAGCTCAAAGGAAAAACCGCTCTGGATAGAAGCTTAATTAGCAACATTCCTCTAATATTAAACATTTTAAATATTCCGCATTTTATATGAAACATTACTAGATGTTGTCGCCTATTATGCTATTTAAAGTGAAATAAACACTACTATTATATTCTCTGTCTAGTATCATCTCATATGTCCACTTTTCACTAGTCTAGTAAATATGCTTAGTTTTCTTTGCCCAGTCACATTCTTTCTGTTAATGCAAGACTGTCTAATCTTTTATTGTCTGTTTCTTTTCTGATCTTGCGTCGTCTGGCTTCTCCTATAGTCTCCATTCCTGTCCTACTTACACAATATTGTCTTATCTCTCTAATCTGTCATTAATACTATATATCTAGTCCATGTTTACTATAAGTTTGTCTTTCCGATATTTTTACATTGCCATTCATTCATCAGAAGTATATTAATTCGTCTGGCTTCTTCTATAGTCTCCATTCCTGTCCTACTTGCCTATCCCTGTCTTATCTATCTAATCTGTCTTTAATCCTATATATATATAGTCCATGTTGACTATAAGTTATCTTTCCTATCTTCTTATATTGCCATTCATTCATCACAAGTCTATTAATCATTGTAGACCAGTGGTCGCCAAAGTGGTCGATACCGACCCCAGGGAGTCCTCTTGTGTAGTTTAACCTATCCAGTTTTATGTTCCTAATCTATTCTCTCGTCCACTTAAGTTGTGTTTAAAATGTAAATGTTTAGTTATATAATTGAAATATATATTTAAATTTTACACAACTCAAGTGTTTCATTTTAAGTAAAATTTGTATCTACTTCGCCTATTATATATAATAATAACTTAATAAATAAATCAATAATAAAAATAACACTTCTGGGATAATTAAAAAAATATTCAAATAATAAATAATTTTGAATTAATACAAATTCTATTGTAATCCATTATAGTTAGATTTTTTCTAATATCTCAAAAAGAAATTAAATAAAAATTGAGAAACTTCGTCTGTTTGATAAAAAAATGCATTGAAATATAATATAGATTGGTTGAGAAACTTTGTCTGTGTAACAAAAAACTCTATTGAAATATTGTATAATAAAAATCAATCCTGCGGTAAGAATTTATTACTTTTTGTAGAAAGGCTTTGTTCATCAAAGGACCAATGGAAGGAGAGGATGGTTTAGCCATAAATATGTGTCTGTACATTTTGGGGTGATGGAAGAGACTTTGACATGTTGATCCAATTTACTACCCGCCACTAACGATGTCATAGAGATAACTGCCGATCTAAAGTGTCACCCTCGGCGTACTTAAAATAACTGCCAATACAAAGATAAATAGGTGAATGAATCACTGTCTACATGAATATCCGATAAAAACGCGTTAACAAATTGCACTCGACACAAATCAGTATCTTTTGTCCGTTTCATAATCTGACTGGGGATTGGGAAAATGCGGTTGAATTTATTCGTATCAACATATATTGAAAATGCGTTTTCCTATTGACCTCGGTTAATTTTAAACATACATCTGTTTTTATAATCCAATCACATTTTTGTTTATACTATAAAATATGTTTTTTTTTTAAATATGTTTTTGCTTGTCAGTTTGTCTAATTTCAGAAAAATTAGACAATTAGACATTAATGCTAGGTGATATTGTGAGTCTAGTAAGCTAATACAAGCGGCCTCACTTGCGGTTTTTTGCCGCGACTGATTTTGAAACCGTGAATTGTTACAACATGGCTCGTGGATAAAAAACGCATTAAAATTGCTAATTCATAGAACTTACTTGGCGCATAAGCACTACTGAGTTAAGCGCGAGCGGTGTTTTGGCCAGACAGCCGCGCCGTGAAGAGTAGTTGTATTGTTACCCCACTGTAACTTTGTCGTCAACCAAGTCGCACTCTGTCCCAAACGGTCCTTAATGTGAAAGCTTATTCCAAAAAACAATTTGCAAAATTTTATCCAAGCTTGTTATCGAGATCATAGTTGAAATTGTTTTGTGCGCATCTGTAAATTTCCGTCATGTTATACGTGAATATACGTTATACTAAATACATATGTGCCCGAAACTTTCACATTCCCGCCTTGGGTGCGGAGTTCGAGGATGCTGTGTTGTATTTATTTTTTTTTAAATTTTATTTTTATTACCCCGGTTGGTTGGGACCGGTTCTTTTTTTAATTATTTTTTTTTATTGTTTGCTTTTTTTTTCCTTATTATTTGTTGTTTATTATTTATTTTGTTGTTTTTTTTTTGTTTTTTTTAAGCTTATTATTATTTTTTCTATTTATTCATTGTTATTATTATTAATTTTTTTTAAATTTCTTAGATTTGGATGGTCATTTATTTGAATGCAGCGGGAGCAGAGTTGAGGATGGAAGATAGCTCGGGTGGGAGTTCGGTGGTGCAATGAGATAGGAGTTTGAGGTAGCGGATGGGGATCTTGCGTTTGGGGATTTTGTGACGAATCGTGACAGGGGGGTTTTGGAAGATGAAGAGAACTGGGGGTTGATTGTATATAATTTTCGAGGAAACGCGACCTTGCAGTCGGGAGAGGCGGAATGGTACCATGTTGGATATTTCGATCAGGAGGGAGGATGGAAAATTGGGGGGCAGGCGGAACATGCGGCGGAGGCAGGATCTTTCGAAAGCTAGAAGTCGGCGAAGGTGGGATTCATGGCTGAGGGAAAGAGCGCAGACTTGATAGTCGAGGATTGGTCTTACGAAGGTTTTTGCGCATTAGGTTGATGCAGCGGGAGGTATTGGTAGGTTGACGGAGAGATTTGTGGAGGATGGTGCCTAGATAGGTGGCGGAGGGTTGAGGTTTGATTATTTAGCCATGGAGTCGGATGTTGGGGAAGGGAAGAGCACCCCCTAGATAGGGGTGGTGGAAGAAGACGAGTTGTAATTTCTTGGGGTTCATCTGGATGCGCCAGAGGCTCATCCAGGCCTCCAGGGTTTTTAGGTGGAAGTTTAGGCGGGAAGCAGCGACCTTAGGGAGGCGATTTGAGCCCCAGACCACGGTATCATCAGCGAATTGCTGGAGATGGCAGTCGGGCAAGGTTGGGGTAGGAATGTCGTGGCAGAAGAGGTTGAAAAGGAGGGGAGACAGGACAGAGCCCTAGGGGACACCCGCGGCAGGAGTGAAGGGCAGCGACAGTGAGTCGCCGTGCTTCACCCGGCAGGAACGAAAGTTGAGGAAGTTGTGGACGAGGCGAATTAGAGTCCAGGGCAATTGGAGGAGGATAAGTTTTTTGATCAGGCCGTCGTGCCAGACGGTGTCGAAGGCGCGGTGTATATCGAGGAAGAGGGCGACAGAGACCTGCCCAGAGTTGTGGGAGATAGCTAGACTGCAGGTGAGGTTGAGGATGGAGTGTTGGGTGGATCTGTTGGGCATGAAGCCGCTCTGATGGTTGGGGATGAGGTGGTGGGAATCGCAGAAGGTGCGGAGCCGTTGGGAGAGAATTCGTTCGAAAGCCTTCCCAATGGTAGAGAGGAGGGAAATTGGTCGATAGGAGTCCGGGGATTTGGGGTTTTTGCCTGGTTTGAGGATCATAATGGTGTGAGCACTTTTCCATTGGGCAGGGAAAGTGTCGGAGGAGAGGCAGGCGTTGTAGAGGGATGAGAGGAACTCGATGGCTGACTCAGGGAGGTGTTTGAGGGCAATCCAGGGGATGCCGTCGGGGCCGGGGGCGGAGTTTGTTTTGGCGTTGGCGAGGACGCATCTGACTTCGTCAGTTGTTATTGGGTGGTGCAGGGTTCATCAGCGTCTATCATTGGGATGACTTGGGGAGACCATGGTAGAGGAGAAAGGGGAGAGAGTTTGATGAGGTTGGTCGTCTCGACAGAGAAGGGTTGATTAAAGAGGGGTGAAGAGAGAAGGTGAACCTTCTCGAGGTGGGACGCGAAGGCCTGGGCCTTGTCGGGGGAAGAGGTGAGGATCTTGTTCTCCACGAGGAGATTGTGGTTAGGACGGCGGTTGCGGCCAGTAAGCGTGTTTAGGGCTTTCCAGAATTTTCCGCCGTCCTTGGGGTTGAGGTTGGAGGTGGCAGCGATCCAGGAGGATTCGCGGAAGGAACGGAGCTTGAGTTTAATGAGGGCGTTGAGGCGGTTCCAGGAAGCTTTGGCGAGGGGGTCGTGAGTGACTTTTTAAGAGCGGTAGAGAATGCGTTTTTGTTTGATAAGGGATTAGTTTGAGAAATATGCGTCAGTTTTTCAAACACGGACAACTAAACACCGCGCACTCAAAATAATGTGTTGGTATGCGCAGAACAATGCTAAACTCGTCGAGACGAGATGCATTCTCTCGCCGGTACGAGTATAGTTAGTTTATACAAGACAAAATTAGACAGACAATATCAGACAAGAAACTATAGCCAGTGAAACTAGACAAAGAAAACTAATTAACCCTATGCAGGGAAGATTAAATAATGCTAAGCATCATAAGATTTCTACACAGGAACACAGTTTTCTACACTTCTACACAGATTTAGAACAAAACAAAATAGCGAATTAACAAAAACTTTGCAGCATACGCACAGGGTCCGCTTTTTCAAATGCCGATTTCCATTTATTTCGGTCAAGGACAATTAATTTACATTTGCCAACCTCTTTCTTGCCAATGTCTTTATTAAGACATTCGAGCTACCGTTTTTTTTAGGTCTTCCGAGGGGTCTGTGTTAATTTGGGCTGAGGCGCAGGGCTGACTAAGCCGCTGACTGGTCATTACTGCGCCTGACGTGGCCGTACAAACGCAGACGAGCTTCCCGCATTTTATCTTTTATTGGCGCCATGCTCATGCTCCTTCGCACACTTTTATTTGTTACATGGTCTATTCATGTAAAGTGCAGCATCAACTGGAGCATGCGCATCTCCATTACGTGCAAAACTAAAGTTGCTCATGTTTGGCGGTGGTCGGCCAGCATTCAGAACCATAGAGGGCCACAGGGCGTACAACGCTCATATGGACTTTAGCCTTTAGACTATTTGGTATTTTGCGGTCGCATAATACTCCTGTGGCCTGCCTCTCCTTCATCCAAGCCGCATTAATACGCGCACATGCCGAACTGTTATATTAAATGAATGAATTATTATTGAAATATTCAACTTTATAGATATCCTGGCCGCCGAATTAGATAACTCCGTCAGTCTGCATGCCAGACTCCATGTATTCTGTTCTTGATAATCAGTCTTAATCAGGCTTCCTTTCTCTCTGGCTTCCCACTGCCGCGCATGTTCCTATAAATGCTGGCGCTCCTGCGTGGCCAAGAAAACGTCATTGGCGTACTTAGTCCATTCTCAGACTTCGACAAGCTACCTTTCTCTTAGGCTCCCTACTGACGCGTCTGTTCCTGTAAATGCGGACGCTCCTGATTGGCCAAGAAAACGTAATCGGCGTACAGGAGCGTTCGTTGGTGAACTGCTTGCGTATCGACTGTTATTGTAAAAAGTATGCAAAGAATGAATCAGACTTCCTCAGGCTTCCTTTCCGTCAAGCCTCCCATTGAGCGTCTCTAAGCATGAGAGGGCCGACTCCTGATGGACGCGGACATGGAATAGGAAGGAGACTCGAGATGCCAGATGGGCTTCGGGCGACATTCGTGGAGTCACACTAAAGAAACTGTGTCTAGTACACTTAAGCTTCCATGGGCGCCGTGTGATCGGAGCGCGTGACTGATCAGTTCATGAAGTATCTTGTTGTCTTTTCCAGTCTAGGAAGGCTATGTGGGCTGGCTTGTTTTTTTCCAGGTGCCTTTCTATGAGTAGCCTAGCGGCCTGGATGGCGTTCGTTGTCCCGAATCTCTTCACAAAGCCGCATTGGTTGGGTGTAACGTTGACGATTCTACGTAGGCGGCCATCCAAGATACGCTGGGAGAAATATATGGTGTGGCATAGCAGACGGATTGGTCGATAGTTGGCGCATTCCCTAAAGTCGCCCTTGCTTTTCTAGATGAGCACCGTTATGCTCGTGATACAGGCTTTCGGCACCTCGCTTTCTTCCACGATCCTGCTAAATTGGACTGCCAGGAATTCAGCGCCGTGCTGTCCAACAACCTTCCAAATGTCAATTGTGGTATCATCAGGACGAGTTCTTCGGCCAGGGCCAGTTCTTCATTCTCTTGACCACCTCTTGAAATTCTGCTGCGGTTCCTAGGGTGCAGTCCGCGCATTGGGTCGTCAGGTGGGGGAATTTCTCGTTGCTAATCTTGGAGAAGTTGTTCCTCCATCGTTGCAGGATGTCAACTGAATGCCGCAGGATCTGGTGGTCTTCATCTTTGATACTCATGTTGCGGTTAATCTCCTGACTTGAGAAGTGACGGGAGCGGGCAAGGCTAAAGATCTTGATTGATCCTGGGTGCGTTTCCAATAGTACAGGATATATGCTATAGTACGAAATTTTATAGCACATATCCTATGAAGTCTTATTAAAACCAATTTGAATATTTAACCCATATATTCAGAATTTTTGACTAGAAGTCTCTGTGGTGAGCCGTTCAAAAGTTATGACAGATTGAAATGAGATGAGAAAAAATATATAAAACTTCTTTATTTGTAACTTTAGAGTGAAATAAACTGGAAAACTTTTCAACACTTCGATTTTCTTCGGGCAACCAAAAAAAAAATAATCTCGAAAAATTTTTCCAAAAAATTTGTCAATCATTTAGTTCGAAAAAAGTGTTTTTTCGGTTTTTCTAGATTTTCGCGAGAACGGTAAAAAACAGCAAAATAATTTTTGGCACACAGAAACTACACAAGACCAACGTTTTCAGAAGGTTATTTTCCTATTGATACACAAGGAATGGCCACGGTAAATCCACGACTTCACGAGATCTCTACTAGACCGCCAAAATTTATTAAATTTATTTTCAATTATTGCAGGCGATAGTGAACCGAAAGAGCTAGCGGAATGTAATTTGCACAACTGTAATCAGCAGTAAAAATGCTTTCAGAAACGTTTTTGAATTTCGATGTAACTCAAAAAATGACGATTTTGCCAAAAACGATTTTCTCGCATTTCACTCGGTCTCGACTCCCATATCGATGGTATTTGATAGCTTCCTACGAAATATTATATACGTAATAAACATTATTCCGACTAATTGTGGGACGCTGAATCGATTGATTGATCGATGAAGACTCGAAGTCGGTGGTGAGGCTTTCAAAAGTTATGACAGCATGAAATAAGTCGGAAATGCGGGATGGTGTAAAGGGAAAAAATATATAAAGCATGTTTATTTTTAACTTTAGAGCGAAATAAATTGGAAAACCCTTTAGAGAACTTCGATTTCCTTTGGGTAACCAAAAAAAAGTCACAAAAAATTTTCCAGAAAAAAATCGAAGTCAACAAAAATTTTCCATCATTTCGTTCGAAAAAAGTGCTTTTTCGGTTTTTTAGATTTTCTGGACAACAGTAGAAAGGAGCGAAATAATTTTAGGCACACAGAAACTACACAAGACGAATATGTCGTTGTGTTAATTTTCTGGAAAGTTGCAATAATTCCTCGATAAATTTCATACTGAAATTTACGCGATTCTCGATTTGCTAATAGATATCTCGGAAACGGTTGCAGATAATCTAAACCGGATTGCGGCATCCTTTTCAAAAGATCATTTTCCTAGTAATACACAAAAAGAGTCCGCTGGAAATTCACGACTTTCCGAGATCTCAACCCGACCGCCGAAATTTCTAAAAAATTTCTTCAATTCTTGCAGGCGCTAGTGAACGGAAACATCTAGCGAAATATAATTTGCATATCTGTAATTAGCAGCAAAAATTCTTTCAGACACGTTTTTAAATTTTGCTGTAATTAAAAAAATAACGATTTTACCAAAATCGATTTTCTCGCATTTCGTCGTGTCCGCGATCTCGACTCCCCGTGTCGATGGTATTTCTTAACTGAAAGCTTCCTAGGGAATATTGTATACGTTATCTGGCTAACTTTTGGACGCAGAATCGATTGGTGAAGACTAGAAGTCTCTGTGGTGAGCCGTTCAAACTTTATGACAGTGTGAAATTAGTCGGAAATGAGAGATGGTGTACGGCGAAAAAATATATAAAACTGGTTTATTTGTAACTATAGAGCAAAATAAACTGTAAAACCGTTTTCAGCACTTCAATTTCCTGCGGGTCCACACGAGAAGACGAACAAGTTGATGTGTAAATTGTAGAGAAAGATGCAATAATTCGTCGAGAATTTCAACTGTTTGCATAAATTTTACATTATTACCTTTAAGTATAGTTAAATTTACTATCAAATCACTTCACCGATAAAGGTAGCTCCTGTATCCGTTGGTACTTATATATTGCTCACCTAGTTTGATAACCCCCGGTCATATGTAGTCTGATATAATTATTTTTATCTGCGGACTAGGAAACATTTGAAAATGTATCAAAATACAACTTAAGTTTAATATGTTATATAGTTGACCACGAAGCTAAATTTTCAGCAAACGAATGCTAGAAAATTAATAGGTTTCTTTAACTGCGGAAATCCTACAACTGTAAAGGAAGCAAATTACAAATGTGGCAGGCCTACTCACAGGACACTGCTCTCTACGAGAACATCTGTACAATATAATAATAAATGTCTAGAGTCTAGACCAGTGGTCCCCAACGCTATGCTCGCGGGCACCGTGGCGCCCGCTCACCGTTTTATGCGTCCCTGCCGCAAGTAAACGTAACCAAAATAGCAGCATATATTGCAGAACTTTTTCAAGTAAGGACAGAAGAACGACATTTTAATAAAGTCCAATGTATCAGATGAGGACTTCTTGAAAATGATAAGATGCCCGCCGCTCGACCTGCTTTCTAGAATGTGCCCTTGAGTGCTAAAAGGTTGGGGATCCCTGGTCTAGACTATGAAATTAAAACAGCAAAGGAACGAGCTTACGGACGTACCAGTCGAGTGGTAGTTGCACCCAAGTTCTCTTTTAGCACAAAAGGTTCCTTGCCTTAGTATTACTGAGCCTAGAACCCCAGTCTGTATGTTTGGAATTATAGTCTCCTAAACTAAATCTGTTTCCGGCATGCTTGAGTATGTTCTTGTAGTCATCTTTCTTTCAGTTGTACCTGGGTGGAATTTATATTGCGCTAACTAATAGTTCTGTTTTGTTACCATTGTTAACTGCACTTCTACTCTTTGGAAGTGTTGTGACTCGTAGTGTTTGATACTCTAGTGTTTGATCTTTGATTAGAAATGCGCTTCCTCCTTTAGCTTGATTTCGAGGATGAGTCGTGTGGTAGGTTTGGTACCCTCGCAGCGTTATATGTAAAAGGTTTGTAAAGTGTGTCTGTGAAATTAGACGTAAGTTCTATGTGTCCGAGTATAATTGAACTTCATATTGTCTCTCTAGGAGCCTTACAAGTCGCTATTCTTAGACCTACAGTTCCTCTTACTAGGGTATTTGGTACCCTTTGGTACCTTGATATACATTACTAGGGGTACCTCTTGTTTATCCATTAGTTTATCTGGAAGCGGCTGCTCTGTTGCCTATTTCTAATCTGTTCAATCTTTCCGAAAAAGATTTCATGCTTCTTTCTTGTGTATCAAATTTTTATCAAAGATTAGATCTGGCATCATTTGTATCATCATTTGTTGTTCGTTGACATTATTTTAATTATTTCATTGACAAAATTTTCCCATCTGCCCAAAATCCATCGACGAAGTTCTAACCGTGAGTTTCGATCAGAAGAGGTTTTTGGGGTTTTCGCAATTTTTAAGGCCGCAAGAATCTTTCTTTAGCCTTTCCGGAGCCGTGCTACAAAAAATTGCGTTTCGGGCCGTCTGGGGTAACTGCATCTGGGGTACCCAAAATACCCCGCTCGGCCACGGAAAGGTTAAAATTGTTTTTAGTTTTCTTTAATTCTGTACTTAACTTGCAAAGTATTCACATCTGTTCTCCACCTCTTAGTGTGAATAGACCACACGGTAGCCTTTGTTTGAAGAAATTTTCCGTCAGATCGCTGCTCCCTTAAGAATTCCATAATCTCCAAATAGTAGTGCATGTAATGATACCATTTAAATTTGAGTGCAAACATAGATTAACCGAACATGTTTGCATGTCCGCATGTCTTTCTGCAATCACCGACTATATTAAAAAGCTAGGGCTAGAGAGAGATAGAGTAAGATAACGATGAGTGAGTGAGTAATTTTATTTTTCATTGCTCTTCTTTTCATTTTTTAAAGCACAATGTAGGTTATAACACCTCCATTCTCCACCGATTCCACACTATTGTCACTACTCTAAGAATATTATAAAAATATACATACATATATATATATATATATATATATATATATATATATATATATATATATATATATATATATATATATTCTGTTTTCTATTGCTGGCATGAGAGTGCTTGAAGTTTCCACCTTCTTTATTATTTCTCCTTTCACATTTTCCCCGACGTATCAATTCCTCCCATTCTTATTGCGATAACAATAATTTCGAAATCTTTGTTTCACTTCGCCGACATCCACCATCGGCTTGGAATTTATGGGCTTTGTTTCAAATTTCCCTTATAATCATATTCAATTGAATCCGAAATAATTATTCCATTATTCATAATTGTTGATGTCATATGATAATTAATCTCTATAAATTAATTATGAGCAAAACAATGGCGTCGAATGAGAGAAAAATAATTGGGAATTGTTTGTGCGTTAAAGGAAGAAAGTAAATTAAGAATTAAACTACGTAAAGTTTTCTCGAATCGACAAATAAATATTTGTCGTGTAGGTTTTCATATTTTTTTTATATAAAATTATTATCATGTTTCATTCATTGTTTATTAATATTTACACAATGTATAAACTCGAACAATTCAAGGACTAAAAGCGTTGTAAATTCAAACAGTAATAAATTCTAAATGAATATTTGTATCTTGATCATTGCAATATATAGTGATGTAAAATAATTTATAATAAATTACGGAAACTATGTTAACTAAATATTGGACGTGAAAATGATATGAATTGAATTATGAAATGCAACTTTCGCATATTAAACAAATTTGTAAGTGGATAATTTATTGGCAATAAATTAAAATTTAACGAAATTGCAAACGCATAATAGATTAAATGAAAATAAATGTAAACGGATTTTGATAATTTTTACTTTTTAAATTCCTTCTCCCTCTGAAATTTTAAGATTTTAACCTTGAAATTGTTCAAATATTTCAAAAATTTATTTCGATCTAATTTATAAATTAATTATCTTTTTAAGAGTTTTCTAGTGACGTACATAAAAGTAATATTAAATGAATCATCATATGCTTGCTTGTGAAATCGAACAAATTTATATTTCCTTGCAAAAGAAATAAGCAAATTCCTTTCAAAACCGCGTGAAATGTTTCATAATTTAGAATTTCTCCGGAGCATCTGTTTTATTATCATTTTTCTGGTTCAAATATTGACTCGATTTTCCGAAGGCTACGGAGTTGAAACATCAATGCACACATGTTTTCAATCCGGAAAAAAATCGCGTGTATTTCCGCATTCGCATGTTATCACACCATTTAGTTTTCGCGGAAGATTTATAAGATTATTTTAGAAACTTCGAACATATAAAATATTCATTGTAATAAAGTAACATAACAAAGTATGTAAAGCGATTAATTGATTAAAATACCGGATTTGTTATTTTTGTGAAGTTAGTAATTAGTTAAACCAAATCGATTGAACCAAATACAACTAAAGGTCAGTCTTCGGTTATACGGCCTTGTGTTCTATTAATTTCTTCCGCACTGTTGCGGCGGAACTAATTTACTAAAAGATATGAGAATAAAAAAGGAAATGAAAAAGTAATTAGTGAAAATAATACGCAAGTTTTATAGATTAATGAGCGTAGCCGCAAAATTTAAAAAATGTACGCTTTGCGGAGAAACGCAGGTCATTAGTGGTCCGAGCTCAATTTCCATTGGGAATTAATCACTGTCCGAAATCGATGGACCCAATCCGGTTTTATTTTAACTATTTTGCATTAGTCACTACATTCATGATTTTCGTGGATTATTAACAAAATTTTGTCAATATTAAAGAGGGAAAATACATAAATTTGTCATTTCCTGGCGATTAAACATAAATTGTGTGTAAACCGATCGTAGCAAAATATCTTAATTGTTTTACATGATTTATACCTTGACAAAATATGACCCGTACTTCGACAGCTAAAGCCAGAACATGTCGCAGACTGTTCAGGACTAGAGGAAACTAAAAATGCAACACGCATCATGTTAATCAATCAAAATGAAAATACGTTTATCTACTACCACTATCAAAAATGCTCATTATTATACAGTTCGTGGACTACGTAAATACATCATAACACACACGTAAGTAACAGTCCGCGATTACTGATAAGTTATGATTGATAACACACACGTGCGATTGGTTTACGATTCGTTGATTGGTTGAGAGCTGCTCATACGTGCTCATACGTTCAGCGCCCCCCGTGCCACAATTCAAACTAACGCAAATTGACATTGCGTGCATTGGGTTGCCTATATCTATGAACACTCTTATTCCAATTTAACCCAAATAAGTACTAAATAATAAGGTATGTAACCATTAAGATCCCTCACGTGGAAGTCACCTTGTCGCGGTGTGAGGGCTTAGTTTCGCGTACCGTTGGACGTCACGACTGGAACAACCCCGGTTGGGGCGTTCGACGGAGGGCGAACAACCAAGAACTTCCAAACCCTTAATCCCAAGGTGTCATGCGACCCGTGCCAAAGGGACTGGTTGATGGCCAAGGGCAACCGGCCATCGCTTACGGAGCCCCTCTGATACCTGGCGACCTCAGAGGGTATCCAGCCTTACCACTATCAAGCGGGGCTCTGATGTGGTGGACCTTTAGTTCCCTTGCGACTCGTGGAATTTATATGAATTCCAAAAGTAAAAATAATCCATGTGTACGGGACCTAACCGACACAGAGAACAAGGAAGTCATCCCGGATTCCCGGGAAGACGACCTTGACCTCACACTCGTAGACATGAGCAGTCCAGCCATGTCTACAGAGGCAGAGGTAGATGTTCTTGTAGGGACAGAGGAGGACTTGCCGCCTCCTGTCACAAAACAAGAATGACCAGCAGGCGCACCAAAATAGCCCAAGTGAACATCCATCATGCCAAAGCAGCTTCAGCTGTGATGGCTAGGATGTTCACCAAGCAGCACCTAGGGCTAGCGCTGCTTCAAGAACCCTGGACCTACGGAGGTAAGATCAAAGGCCTTAGCAACAGGGAATGTAAGTTGGTATGGGACAGCCGTGAGGTCTCCCCTAGAACTTGCATTATGGTAAGAAATAGCATAAATTACTTATGTCTTTCAGAATTTTTAACGCGGGATTTAGTACCGATTCAGGCCCTCATCAAGATCGAGGGTCTCCACCGCGAAGTAGTGATCGCATCAGCATACTTCCCTGGCGATGGTAACAGCATACCACCCATTGAAGTACAAAAGCTGGTGGAACACTGTATTAGGAGAAGGCTGCCACTCATCCTGGGATGTGACGCGAACGCACACAATGAGATGTGGGGCAGCACGGACACTAATAAGAGGGGTGAGTACCTTTTAGAATACCTCATTAAAGAGAACTTAATTGTGTACAACGTTGGGAACACACCAACATTTGTCACTAAAGTCAGAAATGAGGTACTGGATATTACGGTAGGTAGCGCTAACGTAAGTAAACTAATTAAAAAGTGGAGGGTTTCAAGTGAGCCCTCAATGTCAGATCATAGGATCATAGAGTTTGAGCTGGAAGGAGCGAGTGAGGAAAACACCCCCATTCGAAACCCCAGACAAACTGTGTGGCCTATGTTTAGTTCCCAACTAAAAGAAAACCTAGAGCAGGTGACAGTGCGGGGTAGTATCAAACACTACACCGTGCTGGAGCAGGCTGTAGGAGAAATAAATGTAGCAATCACCACGGCATTTGAATCCAGCTGCCCGGTAAAAACCGTGAAGGAGCATAAGGACGAAAAATGGTGGAACAAAAATTTGTCTACATTAAGAGCAAAAGTACGTAGGCTTTTCAACAAAGCCAAGCAATACGGAAATTGGCTAGAATACTCTGAGGTGCTTACCACCTACAACAAAGAGATCAGAAGGGCAAAAAGGGAAAACTTTAGGACCTTCTGTGAAAACATAGAATCCACGCCGGTGGCAGCTAGACTGCACAAAGCACTAGCGAAGGATAGAGTGGAAATGACAACCACTCTCAAGAAACCGGATGGGACCTTCACGGAGGATGAAGAGCAAAGAGCTCTCCTCCTACTAGAAACCCATTTTCCGGGATGTAAAGGATACAGGGAGACCGAGGGCTTGATGCAACCACGGAAACCAAGTCGGGCCGACTGGAAGAGGGCAGCGTCCATCTGTACGGAAAACCGAATCAGATGGGCTATCGGCACTTTCCAGCCTTTTAAGGCCCCAGGAGTGGACGGACTAGTTCCTGCCTTCCTACAAAAGGGAGAGAGAGAACTAATGCCGTATCTTCTAAATATCTTTAGAAGTAGCTTAGCGCTCGGATATATACCGGAGCTATGGAGAAGGGCTAAGGTGGTATTTATACCGAAGGTGGGGAAGAAAGACACCACTCAACCGAAGTCATTTAGACCCATTAGTCTAACATCTTTTATGTTAAAGACAATGGAGAAGGTGATTGATAATTACCTTAGGACTATAGTGCTGGTAGGTACACCACTACACAGGAGTCAGCATGCTTACAGAGTAGGGAAATCAACAGAAACCGCCCTGTATCAGCTGACAAACGAAATAGAAGCAGCACTAGAGATAAAGGAAGTAGCGATATGTGCCTTCTTGGATATAGAGGGAGCTTTTGACAACACCTCACACGAGGCTGTCAGGGCGGCCCTCGAAAGAAGGAGTATCGACAGCACTATCTCAAAGTGGATGGGAGAAATGCTGAGAACTAGAACGGCGGAGACACAAGTGGGAAAAGACACCATTAAGATCTCCACAACTCGAGGGTGCCCACAGGGAGGTGTACTATCACCGCTAATGTGGAGCCTGGTAGTTGATGAACTACTGGTTAGGCTAAACGACCTAGACATCAAATGTCAAGGTTACGCCGATGACATAGTCATAATGGCCAGAGGAAAATTTGAGGGAACGCTCTGTGAAATTGTTCAGAGAGGCCTCAAAGTAACTAGTAGATGGTGTCAAACAGTGGGATTAAGACTCAACCCGAGCAAAACCACGGTGATACCATTTACTAGAAGGAGAAAACTAAACTGCCTACATCCCATACTCATAGATGGGAAGGCAGTAGAATACCAACAGGAGATAAGGTATCTGGGTATCACACTAGATAGCAAACTCCTATGGAATAGACACGCTGAGGCAGTGGTAGGTAAAGCCAAACGCGCCCTAATGGTGTGCAGAAATCTGGCAGGAAAAACGTGGGGTTGTAACCCCACTATCCTGCGATGGATGTACACCATGATAGTGAGACCTGCAATCACTTATGGGGCGGTTGCGTGGGGAAGTAGAATCAAGCTGGCCTCTATGAGGAAACAGCTTGAGAAGATTCAAAGACTGGCGTGTGTCTGCATCACGGGGGCGATGGGGTCGTGTCCGACAGCAGCATTGGAGCTGCTGCTGGATCTGACTCCGCTGCACCTTGTGGTGGAGAGCGCCGCCAGATCGGCGATCGTAAGGTTCAGCAAGGAAGGAATGGGCAGAGGCAAAATAATCGGGAGCAGAGACCGAAACAGCCTCGCTGCCAAGATCCCCTGGCTGGAAGTACCAAAAGACGAAATGGTATGCAAATACCACTTCGAGAAAAACTACACAGCAATGTGTAGTAGTAAAGCCGATTGGAGCGACGAATCCTCAGCATACCACATAGAGCAAAATGCCATCAAGTGGTATACAGATGGTTCGAAGACAAAGGAAGGCACTGGTGCAGGAGTGTTTGGACCTCGTACCAGATACTCCGAATCCATGGGAACATCCCCAAGTATCTTCCAAGCAGAGGTACACGCAATCGAAAGATGTGCACAGTTTAACCTCGACAGGAAGTACCGCAAAAAACGAATTGCTATCCTGTCAGATAGCCAAGCAGCCATCAAGGCCATTAGCTCCTACACCATCAGATCCAAACTGGTATGGGACTGTGTGGGGAAGCTGAACAAGCTTGGCAGGGATAATAAAGTAACGCTATACTGGGTACCAGGACACACTGGTATAGACGGAAACGAAGAAGCCGATCACCTAGCAAACAAGGGATCCAGTAGCCCCTTTATAGGTCCGGAACCCTTTTGCGGTATGAGCGTGAACACCATCCGCAAAAGTTTAGATGAAGAAATAAGAAGAAAATGGATGAAAACCTGGGAAGAACTTCCAGGGCTAAGGCAATCCAAAGTGATGCTGGGATCTTTTAACCAGAAGAGAACTAAAGCTTGCCTGAAACTAAGCAGGAACAAGCTCAGAATTCTGACAGGAGCTCTGACGGGACACTGCAGACTTAGGAAACATCTCAAGGCCCTAGGCCTAGAGGAGGATGATGGATGCAGATTCTGTGGCTCAGCAGAGGAAACCCCCATACATCTGTTCAAAGACTGCGGAGCATTACTCCGCAAGAGACAGATGTACCTTGGGGCTCACTGCTTGAACACAGAGGAGCTGCAGGCCTTGAATCCCACCCAGATCCTGAGATTCCTAAAGGAATCAGGATTAGAGGAGGCGCTCTAAATGGGTAAGTACACCAACACTTGGAGGAGGAGGGTGGGGTACAATAGATCTATAAAGGTCGCAGTACAAGTCGTCACCACCATATCTACAATCTACAATCTACTACCATTAAGATTGTATTTCTTTTCATTTCTTTCAAGTTAGATAATGTCGAGTAACAGTTATATATGAATATACAACTGTTTGTTTATTATAATGTTAAAAAATGATAATTAAGTAAACATATCCTAATGAAAAGTAAATTTGTTACAGCAAACATATTTTTCTAAAAAGTAAATAAAGTATAGTACATAACTCGAGTTATAATGCAATTACGTACTCGCGGAATGTACGTACTCTCCGCTACGCGGGTCGTGCGCAACTGTTGCGCTCATGCGTAATATGCTTCTTACAACTCTCGGTTCGTAATATACTATTGCAACGTTCACTACCTCAAGCTAAAAATGTTCGCAGCTTTATACACGTATTTAAAGTGTTATTTCTAAAAATACCTAAAATAACCCGATTTCGCGCGGCTTGAGGATTTAAACTATCAACGGAGCTTGATGAAGTCTAAATTATTGGAATGAAGAAAGGAGGTTTGTCGTGCAACTCAAAAATTGTGCAATCGGTGAATTTTTATAATTTGAAAATTTTGGAGCGCGTTTTTAAATTGCAGACGAACGGATAGACGCATTTTTGGAAAATTTGGCACGAAATTTAAGAATCACAATTGCTATTTTATTTAAAGTTTTTGGTCAAATATCTTGAAAAATAAGCGAGTTTCGGTAATTTTAAATTTTGACAAATTTTGTAGAGCTTGATTCTTTGACTATTTTTGTTTTTGCCATAACATACGGACCAGCCGACGGCTTTTGGTAAAACGTAGGAAATGTTCTACAAAAATAGATTGGCAAAAATTGTAGCTCAAAAATTGTGGAAAATTTATTTTTTAAATTTAAAACGTTTTTTTTTAAGCATTTATTGTATATATACTATTATATGTTTACATTTAATATAATGCTATGTACAAATATAATATACACTGGGCCATGTTTGAGGAGTTCGCTGAATTCCTCATACTACCACATGCCCAACGTCTCAGTCCATTGACTGACTATATTAACACCTAACCACCTGACATACGTCTCTCAGACCCAAAGTAACAGTAATTTTCTCAACTGAGACGCAAGGCAGGTGGTTAAGGGTTAACTAATAGTAACATATATAGATAATAGATTTTAACAATAACAATGATAATAACAGTGATGGCAACAGTACTTGTATTATAACTAAAAATATACTAATATTGGTTTATACTCGTAATTTTTACTATTTCTGCAGACAGAAATTTAATTTTCGCATATTTTAATCTATGGTGTTTAATTTAGGACTTAATGTGTTGTATTAGATGCTTTTTGAAACTGTTCTTCATCTTTAACCCTCTTATATGTTCAGGGAGTTGGTTAATAGTTTTTGCTATTTGGTAGGTATTGGAACATTTATATTTTGCACTTCGGTGTTTTGGCGGCGTTAGAAGGCCTCTGCTCCTTAAGTTTATGTTATGTACATTCGTTCTGTACCTTATTTTGTGGTAGAGGTATGTGGGCACTTTTTTTCTAAATTCTTTGTAAACAGGCATGTTTTATGATATTCACGCAAGATATCCATCACACGACATCATGCGTATCCATTTTTTAGCTGTTTCGGTATTGATGCGCTGCTTCCAACGGAGCCCATGCACAAATAGGATGCAGCGATTCTGTAATCTTTGTATACGGTTTCTGTCCGTATAACTAAGAAAATTCCGTATATTGCTTCCGAGTAAGTGAGGCCAGACAAAACATGCGCGATAACCATTTTGCTCTTAAGGTTTTCAGTTAGAAGGCGCCTCGATCCATAAAGGATTTTTAACTTTATATATGTCTTCTTAATTAACTCATTAATATGTGAAGGGAATGTAAATTTGTCATCTATTTTGACACCCAGATTCTTTGCTTCACTGGTTATTTCCAACTTTTCCGAATTCATCGTAAGTTTAATTTTTTTTTTTTGAGATCAGGTTGCTTGTTTCTGGAAGCAAAGATCATAACCTTTAGCGACCTTTACCGACATAATGTTTAGTTTTAGGGAATTTTAAAATATGTGATAAATCCCGATTAATTTCATTTTCAGCCATTTTCCAATTATCTGGTGTAAATTTGTAAATGAGTTGTGTATCATCGGCGTATTGTTGGTATTTACAGTATTCCACCACATATCCTAATTCGTGTGTATAAAGTAAGGAAAGTAGGGGTGCCAGGACAGAACCTTGGGAACCGTGGGACCCCCACTTTAAGGTACCGATATCTAGACATTCGAACTTGTAGAATAACTTTTTGTCCTCGCCCTTCCAAATAGTTTTCAAAAAACTTTATCGAGTGATTAGACATCCCTATGTAGTTGAGAATAGATAGCAACATTTTGTGCGAGATTGTGTCAAATGCCTTGCTTTAGTCTAATAGTATTAGTGCAGATGCCATATTGTTGTCCAGCGCCCCTAGGATATCATCTATAACATCCGTGAGCCCAGTTACACAACTGTGATCTTTTCGAAATCCAGATTGGGTAGGTGGAAGGATGTTTTCGTGTTTTAAATAAACCTGTAACTGACTTTCCACAACCCTTTCCAGGATTTTCGATAAGGTGGGCAGTAGGAAAATTGGCCTGTGGTCTGTGATGTGCTCCGGGTTACGGATTCTTGGTATTGGCTGTACCAGTGGTGTCTTCCAAAGGGATGGGAATTTTGATTTGAGTAAGAGTTGGTGATATGTACTATAAAGGGAAGTATCTCGAGCATGCAGTAATTAATCATATTTATGTTTTTCCATCTATGCCCTCAGCACAAGTCTTAATGTTCCTCAAAATTCCGAAAACCTCATCTTCTCCTGCTGGTTTTAAACTAAATTTTTCAGAAAATGACTTTTTAAAGGAGAACTTATACCTGAAATATGTGTTCTCATCTATTTCTTCTATTAAATCGCCGGTCGATTCCATACAGTGATCATTGATTTCATCTGGGTAGGTGATTGAAGTCGGCATTGATGGTTTGGCCTTGATTCCACTTATATTCATATCATTTAATTTCTTCCAGATAAATTTTTCAATTTTAGAATTTGATACTGCTTCAAGATACGCTCTTTTTTCATATTTAACAGATTATTGGGCCAGGCTTTCTTTTTCATTTTTAAAATACGTTCTAGATTAGGGATGAGCTATGGTTAACAGACCTTTGAATTTTTTATGCTTTTAAGAGGGGCAAGACCGTCAAACAGTAATTTGATTCTGTGATTAAAAATATTGAATTTTTGGTTAATATCCTTCACTACATGCATATCCTCCAATCGAGCGGTAGCCAGGTCCTTTCGGAATTGTGTATAATTAATTTTGCTGAAGACACTCCTTTTAATAGTAATGGGTTCATTTATCTGTTTCGGATAAACAATCTTACAACCTTTTAATAGATGACATGACATTAGGACATCTTTTACATAGCACTTACTTATCTTGTCCAGGTTAAGGTTTGCAAAAATTTAAAATTACTATTACTTTTGGTGCGCCTTTTTAAATTGGAGACGAACTCATTTTTGCAAAATTTGACACGCAATTTAGGAATCATAATTACTTATATTTAAAGATCATGTGCAAATATATTAAAAAACAAGCGAGCTTCGGCAATTTGAAATTTTGACAAATTTTGGAGAGCTTGATTCTTTGACTATTATTGTTTTGCCATAACTTACAGACCAGCCGACAGGTTTTGATAAAATTTAGGCAAAAAGTAGAAAATGTACTGCAAAAATGAATTGCTAAATTTGAAAATTGTAGGTAAAAAAAATTGGAAGCGGCGAATTTTTGAAATTTGAACATTCTGGAGCTCCTTTTTAAATAGCAGACGAACGGATTTTTTGCAAAATTTGGCTCGAAAATTAAGAATTAAGTTCATATATCTATTTTCTCCTAGATTTTGTTCATATATCTTGAAAAACAAACGAGATTCGGCAATTTAAAATTTTGATAAATTTTGGAAAGCTTGATTCCTTGAATTATTTTTATTTTTGCCAAAACCTACAGACATGCCGACGGATTTTGGTAAAACGTAGGAAATATTCTGCAAAAATTATTTGGCGAATTTGAAAATGGTAGCTCAAAAATTGTGGAAGAGGTGAATTTTTAAAATTTGAAAATTTTGGAGCGCCTTTTTAAATTGCAGACGAACTGACGGACAGAATTTTGCAAAATTTGATACGCAATTTAAGAATCATAATTGCTATTGTATTTAAAGTTTTTGTGCAAGTATCTTAAAAAACAAGCGAGTTTTGGCAATTTGAAATTTTGACAAATTTTGGAGAGCTTGATCCTTTGACTATTTTTGTTTTTGCCATAACATACAGACCAGCCGACAGATTTTGATAGATTTTTGGCAATAGGTAGAAAATATTCTGTACAAATTAACTGATAATTTTGAAAATTGTAGGTAAAAAATTGTGAAAGCGGTGAATTTTTGAAATTTGTACATTCTTGAGCGCCTTTTTAATTTAGAGACGAACGGACGGACGGATTTTTTGGAAAATTTCGCACGAAATTTAAGAATCACAATTACTATTATATTTATAGATTTTGTTTAAATATCTTAAAAAACAAACGAGTTTCGGAAATTTAAAATTTTGTAAAATTTAGAAAGCATGAATTACCATTGAAAACCTTGACTATTTTTGTTTTTGCCAAAACATACAGACAAGCCGACGGATTTTGGTAAAACGTAGAAAATATTCTGCTAAAATTATTTGGCAAATTTTAAAATGGTAGCTCAAAAGTTGTGGAAGCGGTGAATTTTTAAAATTTGAAAATTCTGGAGCGCCTTTTTAAATTTCAGGCGAACTGACGGACAGAATTTTGCAAAATTTGCTACACAATTTAAGAATCATAATTACTATTGTATTTAAAGTTTTTGTGCAAATATCTTAAAAAACAAGCGAGTATCGGCAATTTGAAATTTTGACAAATTTTGGAGAGCTTAATCCTTTGACTATTTTTGTTTTTGCCATAATATACAGACCAGCCGACAGATTTGGATAGGTTTTTGGCAATAGATAGAAAATATTCGGCAAAAATTAATTGATAATTTTGAAAATTGTAGATAAAAAATTGTAAAAGCGGTAAATTTTTGAAATTTAAAAATTTTGGCACGCCTTTTAAAATTGCAGACGAATGGACGGACAGATTTTTGCAAAATTTGGCACAAAAATCAGGAATCACAATTACTATTTAGTTTAAAGCTTTTGTTCAAATATTATGAAAAACAAACGAGTTTCGGCAATTTAAAATTTTGATAAATTTAGGAAAACTTGATTCCTTGAATATTTTTGTTTTTGCCATCACTAACAGACCAACGAACAGATTTTGATCAAATTTAGGCAATTTCTGCAAAAAATAGTTGGCAAATTTAAAAATTGTAGCTCAAAAATTGTGGAAGCGGTGAATTTTTAAAATTTGAAAATTTTGGTTCGGTTTTTGCAGACAAATTGCAGACGAATGGGCGGATTTTTGCCAAATTTGACACCCAATTTAAGAATCATAATTACTATTATATTTAAAGTTTTGACCAAATATCTTGAAAAACAAGCGAGTTTCGGCAATTTAAAATTTTGTCAAATTTTGGAGAGCATTTCATTCTTTGATTATTTTTATTTTTGCCATAACATACAGACAAGCCGACAGATTTTGATAAAATTTTGGCAAAAAGTAGAAAATATTCTGCAATAATTAATTTGCTAAATGTGAAAATTGTACGTAAAAAAAATTAGAAATTTGAACATTGTGATGCGCCTTTTTAAATTGCAGACGAACGGACGGACGGATTTTTTTGGGAAATTTGGGAATCACAATTAGTATTTTATTTAAAGCTTTTGTTCAAATATCTTGAAAAACAAACGAGTTTCGGCAATTTAATATTTTGATAAATTTTGGAAAGCTTGATTCCTTGAATATTTTTGTTTTTGCCATAACATACAGACCAGCCAACGGATTTTGATAAAATTTTGGTAAAACGTAGAAAATATTCTGCAAAAAATAATTGCCAAATTTGAAAATTGTTTTGGGAAATAGAAACATTATCGCCTCTGAAATGGAATGGAGAGAATTAGTTTATACTGTAACTCAAAAATTGTGCAAGCCGTGAATTTTAGTAATTTGAAAATTTTGGAGCGCCTTTGTAAATTCGGATCGGACGGATCTATTTTGTTTAAAGTTTTTGTGCAAATATCTTGAAAAACAAGCGAGTTTCGGCAATTTTAAATTTTTCAAATTTTGGAGAGCTTGATTCCTTGACTATTTGTTTTTGCCATAACATACAGACCAGCCGACGGATTTTGGAAAAACGTACAAAATATTGGCAAATTTGAAATTTGAAGCTCAAAAATTGTGGAAGCGGTGAATTTTAGAAAATTTTGGTGCGCCTTTATAAATTGCGGTCGAACGGACGGACGGATCCTTGCAAAAGTTGACACGCAATTTAAGAATCATAACTACTGTCTAAATGTTATGAGCATAACATAACTTTGTTCCACCTGTTTGTTAACTACAAACAAGCTTTTGATAGCGTCTCTAGAGAAGACCTATTGTACCAATTACTTGCTCTTGGAATTCCTCAAAAATTTATAAGAAGGGTAAACTTAACTCTAACCAATACACGTGCTCAAGTATTAGTAGCATCCAAACTCACGGACGAATTCGACATCAGGACAGGGGTCAGGCAAGGTGATGCGCTATCTGCTATGCTATTCAACTTTGTAGTTGAATCAGTTATTAGAAACCTGCTCATAACAGGCCACATACTCACAAAATCTCAGCAGCTATGCGCATATGCCGATGATATAGTTATATCAGCACGAACAGCAGAAAGCCTAAAAGAAGCAACTTCCTCCTTAGAACAGAAATCTAGCGTAGCCGGACTAGTAATAAACGTGAATAAAACCAAGGCCAGGATCCATCACCCTGGCCAGAGCCACTACAAGTCAACGCATTTAATTTCGAAGAAGTCAGAACCTTCTCTTACCTAGCGTCGAAAATAACTAACAACAACAGAATCTGCGAAGAAATCAGTGCGAGAATTGTAGCAGGAAAGAGAGCTTATTACGCGAAAAAGAAGCTACTGGGAGAGGAGCTTCTAAGTGTCAAATCAAAGTTAAAGAGATATAACACACTCATTAGACCCGTCATAAATACGCGTGTGAAACATAGACCATATCTACGATCAACGAAAACGCACTACGAGTCTGCGAAAGAAGCATATTGCGCAGAATCTTTGGCCCCGTACAGGAAAACTGTGGTACATGGAGATGAACCATGAACTGGACAGACTAATTGGAGGAGCGCACATCGTAAGGCATGAAAAGGCACTACGGTTACAATGGTTTGGACATGTTATGCGTATGGAAAGCACCTGAGGACCGAAAATACTGACGAACTGGAGTACACATGAAAGAAGAGCTCGGGGTAGACCACGTAAGAAATGGCGAGATGACTGCATCGACGACCTAAAGATATTAAGTGTGAGAAACTGGCTGCAATTGGGTAACAGCAGGAACAGATAGAAGCATGTTGTAACTCAAGCCAAGGCCCACCCAGGGCTGTAGAGCTATACAGCTATAGATGAAGAATTACTGTCTAACATACAGACCAGCCGACAGGTTTTAATAAAATTTTGGCAAAAAGTAGAAAATATTCTGCAAAAATTATTTGCTAAATGTGAAAATTGTACGTAAACAATTTTAGAAATTTGAACATTTTGATGCGCCTTTTTAAATTGCAAACGAACGGACCGACGGATTTTTGCAAAATTTGGCACGAAATTTAAGAATCACAATTGCTATTATATTTAAAATTTTTGTTTAAATATCTGGAAAAACAAACGAGTTTCGGCAATTTAAATTATTTATAAATTTGGTAAAGCTTGATTCCTTGACTATTTTTGTTTTTGCTATAACATACAGACCAGCGGACGAATTTTTATAAAATTTTGCTAGAAAATATTCTCCAAAAAATAATTGCAAAAAATAATTGCAAAATTTGAAAATTGTTTCGGGAAAAAGAAACATTATCGTCTCTAAAATGGAATGGATTACATTAGTCATATTAACCAGGAAAATTATAATCGTCTTAGAGTGGATACATCTGAGGCAAGCAAGGCGAGGCCGAGGGAAATTACGTATATGGACGTATATCCGAGACTCGGTAGTAAGTGCCTTACTCGTGGATCTAGGCAGTTCGAACGCCGTATAAGTACTGTAGTATATATTACGAAACCAAAAAAGCATTAAGCGAATGCCTTACACGTGGATCGAGGTAGCGCGAAGGCCATATAAGTACTGTAGTTATTACGAAACCGCAAAAAGGATTAATTCGTGGATCGTTCTTTGTCCCACCTCAGGTTGTATCCACTGCTGGGACTATCCAAGGACGCAACGAATGGTATAGACTTCGTGCTAAACGAAATCGAAATTATATCGATCTGTATGTTCGTGATAATTTTATTGCAGCCACAGAACGTGCACTTTCCAGGAAAACCATATATCTCATTTTGATTGCTTGTTTATCGTTATTTGGTGGTTACTGCTTAATTTATGCGATAGAGCTCGTTGTTTTGAGTTGTGCCAGGCTAGACTTGAATGGGACTTGAATATGAATTGAATTTTATTTTGCTTTAATAATGTCCAGATATTTTATGGAGTCTTCTATAGTCGTATAAGGGTCAGATGTCTCGATAAAAGTGGAACATAGATATTGCTTTATAAAAGTGCACTTCAATCACTGCATGAATTATAGTTTACTAGTCTATAATGCCTCCGGAAGCATTATGTTTAATCATCCGGAGGCTATATGTTTATAGTAGTTATTTAAGGCAGTTAGACATTATGAAAGCTATATTGAGAAGAAAGCTATATTGAGAAATATTTCAACAGTTTGTTATGTCGTATCAATAAATTCAAAACAATGCTATTTTTCAGCTACATACTTGACACACTTTACTTAAAAGTTTATACAAACGTCTGATATAGAGATTCCTGAGTGGCTAGTTATGTGTCCGGCGTACTTGTACCAATCTTGAGACTAAAGAATCTAAATTGATCTGAGTCACGAGGAGTTAGATAGTGTTCTGATAACCTAAGTGAATCATAATTCAAAATTTTGTGATGGACAACAGTTACAACAACAATTAGAATTAGAATACGATTATTATAATTTTATTATTTATCAATATTTAATTATTATTTATATTAGATTTTCTTAGATTATTTCATTAGACAATCAAAATGAATTTACAAATAAATTAATTCCTGCAAAACTATTCTTTTGTTGGTTCTTGAATTTAATTCCTTCCACATACACATTATTAAACAAATATTTACAATTGCATATTTTGTTAGAATTGCATATATACAATTTAAAACAAAGCTTAATTAAAAATAAACCAATCAATAGTTGGTTATAATAAAAATTAGATTAAAATCTCTCAAATTGAAACAGCTTGTCACAATTTGACAACCAAAGCTATCAAATTATGATAATTGACAAGAATTATGTCAAAATTTGACATTTGGATACCTCTAATTCCATAATTTAAGGTGTCAAATTTGAAATCTCTTGTCAAGATTTGATAACTTAAAATAGCAATTTATGGCAAGATTTATGTCATAATTTGTCCTGTAAATCCTTGATTTAGCATACATACTACTCCAAAAATTTTGTTTATTTTCACTTCAAATTTTGCAAAATTTCGGCAAAAAAAATCACAAATTCTCCTTGTTTTTTTCTCCAAACTTTTTGTTTTTTGTCTACAAACCTCACATATTTCCTGCAATATTTCCAAAATTTTCAAAAAGCAAACAAAAGTCTGTCAAATTTAAAACATTCTGTAAAAAATATGACAACTTCAAGCACAAAATTTTGACAATTGATAAGTATGTGTCAAAATTTGACAGTTAGATAGTCGTAGTCGTTGTTTCCATTGCAACATCAAAACATTTTCACTGAAGAAACAAACAAAAATTGGATTAAAATCTCTCAAACTGAAACAGCCTGTCAAAATTTGACAACGAAAACTAGAAAATTATGATAATTGACAAGAATCATGTCAAAATTTGACACTTTGATGCTTCTAATCTGTTGATTTATCTGTAAAATCAAAACATTTTCAGCGTAGAAAACAAACAAATTCAGTCAAATTTTTAACGTCCTGTCAAGATTTGACAAAGTTAATGTATCAAATGAGTGTGGATAGGAATTATGGCAATATTTGACAGTTGGATACCTCTAATTCCCTAATTTATGTGTCAAATTTGAAATCTCTTGTCAAGATTTGATAACGGAAAATAGCAACTTATGACAATTGGCAAGAGTTATGTCATAATTTGTACTGTAATTCCTTGCTTTAGCATAAAATCTTGAAATTTTCACCTAAATTTTCACAAAAATTGCAATTTCTACTCAAAAAATTTGGAAAAAATATTAACTTTGAAAGCTTCAAATTTTGCAAAATTTCTGCAAAAAATCACAAATTTTCCTTGTCTTTTTCTTCAAACTATTCGTTTTTTGTCTACAAAACTAACAAATTTCCTGCAATATTTCCAAAAGTTTCAAAAAATCAGTCAAATTTGAAACATTCTGTTAAAAATATGACAATTTCAAGCACCAAATTTTGACAATTGATAAGTATATATCAAAATTTGAGAGTCCAAGTTGATTTATTTGCAAAATCAAAAACAAAAAATGGACTAAATTTTGACCATTGCTGTCAAAATTTGACAGTTAGGTAGTCGTAGTCGTTGTTTTCTTTGCAAAATCAAAATATTTTCTCTGCAAAAACAAACAAAAATTGGATTAAAATCTCTCAAATTGAAACAGCCTGTCAAAATTTGACAACCAAAACTACCAAATTATTACAAATGACAAGAATTGTGTCAAAATTTGACAGTTAGATACTCCTGTCAAGATTTGATAAATTTAAATAGCAATTTATGACAATTAGCAAGAGTTATGTCATAATTTGTAAAATAAAATCTTGAAATTGTCACCTAAATTTTCACATATTTTGGAATTTCTACTCCAAAAATTTTGTTTATTTTCACTTTGAAAGCTTCATATTTTGCAAAATTTCGGCATAAAAATAAAATTTTCCTTGTTTTTTTCTCCAAACTTTTTGTTTTTTGTCTACAAAACTCACATATTTCCTGCATTATTTCCAAAATTAAAAAAAAACAAACAAAAATCAGTCAAATCAGATAGGTAGTGTACGACTAAGGAATATATATAGTGTATATCCGTAGATAGTTTGCCTTCCATACACTTTTAACGTATCATGGACTCAATGTAGCCTATACTGTGGATCGTGACCACACGAAGGCTCGAGATAGAATTGTTGTGTGCCACCAAAAAAGTCCGACAATAAAATATGGGATGTCCACTAAAAAAGTGTAAATTAATCCAGGGGTCGCGACAAAATTTTAATTTTTCAGTAGAATTTACACTACTAGCAGCCGTGTCGTTGCCGCCTGATTTAAGTTGAAAATCCGACACATATGATACCAGACAACCGGCGGATTATACAAAAATTCCAAATAATAGCTTAGCGCCTAATTACTGCACGTGCCGGACTAACCAAACGCCGGATTATCATTATTGTACTTAATTATTTTTTTATTGCATTTTTTTTATTCAAGAAAACTAAAACACGTGTCTTTAAGTTATCTCGCCCTGTAATTATCTGAATGCCCGACAATTGTCTACAAATTTTCCCGCCATGAAATATTGTAATGGCCACGCCTTTTTTGCCAATATTGTAAAATTAATTTAAATTAGTTAATTTGCAGAAGTCTTAGTGTACTGCCACATAAACACATTTATTTAAAAAAACATTGCGTTAAATATTTTTTTGGATTAAGACTTATTGTTAGCATGGGCGTACCCAGCTTTTGGCCAAAAGGGGGGCAAATCAGGATATTCTAAAGCGGGTTCCCCGCCAATGTTTTACCTCACACACTGCACGAAAAATAAGCTAGGTGTATATAGTGTGTATGGAAAACACCATCAGGAGATCCAACTTTATACGTTAGGTTAGGTTAGATTAGGTTGGCCACGCAAAATTCTAATAATTCAACAAATTTTGCAAATTTCGTTCATTTGTATGTCTGTTACAGATTCCAATTTTAAATGCGAATTTTTGTTCTTTTATTTTTTGAATGTTTTAGTGCATTAATACTAAAATCTCCAACTATAATAAAGTTTTGCTTCGTTTGTAATTTTTTCTAATAGCTCATGTAGTTTATTCACAAAACTATCGATATTGGTGTTTGGAGCTCTATATATGTCTATAATAACTATTGTTTCGGTATTTAAACTGGTTTTTATGGTAGCACATTCGAATACTTATGTTTATGCCAAATTATTTATATCATTTCCTGGTCTGCTCGATATTGTCATATATGTAAATAAATGTAAGGTTTGTACCTTTCCATGGCCAATGCTCTAAAGGGTTAATAATTTTTGAAATAACGTCAAGTTTTTGCAGATATGAAGGAACATACAGAGAAGTCGCCATATTTACATATATGACAATATCCAGCAGACCAGGAAATGATATAAATAATTTGGCATAAGTATTCGAATGTGCTACCATAAAAACCAGTTTAAATACCGAAGCAATAGTTATTATAGACATATATAGAGCTCCAAACACCAATATCGATAGTTTTGTGAATAAACTACATGAGCTATTAGAAAAAATTACAAACGAAGCAAAACCTTGATGGGATTGATAGTAAACAACATATACTTGTAATCCACTCTTGTAATGTTACATGCCGTCTTCTAACGTTAAAGTAAACCTTATCGGAATATTTAGATATTCTAGCTTCTAGCGCAGTTTATAAATGTTGCAATTAAATTGCCCAATATTGGATAACTTTTACCAACTTTTCCGTCTAATCTATTAACTCTAGCACGTTGAAATAAACTTTGTCTAAATATATAGACTCTTTATTTTATAGCGCAGTATATAAATCTAGTCTGAAGTAGCTATTAGTCTGTAGGATCGAAATAGATTGTAAAAATAACAAAGGCAATTTAGTATTTAAATTGCTGCACATTTGTTGCTTTTGAATAAGTTTTCTATCTAAACTATTATACTTGGAACGTTAAAACAAACTTTGTCTAAATATTTAGACAAATTATTCTAAATTAGTAGACCATTTCAAGAAAGAGATTGTAGATTGTAGATATGGTGGTGACGACCTTTATATCCACTGTACCCCACCCTCTTCCTCCTCCAAGTTTCAAGTTTCAAGAAAAGAAATAAATTGAAAAACTACTACTCTTAATTCGGCATTTAAATCGCTTATAATTTGTTTAACTATTAATTCTCCAAAGCTAAATCAAGCTTTCTATAAATATTTACACATTTTGGTTTCCAGTGCAGTCTATATTTATATGTAGCATGAACCGGTAGTTTCAAGACACGAAATAAATTGAGAAGTTATAAAATATAATTTAGAATTTACATCGCTTTATATGTCTACGGTATAATTCATATAAACTTATAAAGCGTTTAAAATACATTTTACCAAAATCTTGATTCATAAACGCATTATAACCTTAAACGCGATTCATAAAAGAGTTAGAAGCGTTAAAACAGAGTTATAAAGCAGTTGCAAAATATCAAATTTTAAATGGTGTTTTGCCTTATATAAACATATTTTAACCTAGAAAATAGTGGATAAATATCTAAAATATCTAAAAAAATTCAAATGTATTAATTGTAAAAGAAGAAATTGATGCAAGTAATAAGATTGATTGATAAGTCCTCTGCCTAGATTTTTTTCATCGCATATACACGCAAATTTGTTTTTGAGTGGATGTTTAGAATGGTGCACCTAGAAGGATGTGCCGCAAGGAAAAAACGTTTAAGGAACTGATCCCTGATTTCGTTGTCTGAACAATAATTCCAGATGAGGTACCGCTTTTCCAAAAGACTTGTTGAAAAAATAACAAATTTAATAAAAGCTAGGTAAAAGAGGCGTTGGAACTTCACCAAAGTTGTAAGTGGTCGTAGCTTTGCGGTGTTGTGGTCGGAGAGAAGCTAGTACTATTTTTACTACTATTTTATACTGAAATCCCTTTGTGTAAAAGGTCCAAGATGATGCTGGTGATCTGTATGGTATTAGCCAAGCTACAGTGGGTCTAATTTGCAGGTGCTCTTGCAAGACATGCCTGCCTGCACCTATATCAAAATGACAAAGTCGTTTTTGGAGGATGGAGGCAGCGTTTTAAATGCATCAGGAACTTGTATATACCATTGTTGGAAGTTTGTCAGTAAGTTCGTAAGACTTTACTTATACTGATTTGTGTTTGTATCGGTTCTCTTATTATCTAATATTGAAACCCGCTCAGGAATCAATTACTGGAGCAAAATCTGGAAAGTAATAAATAACAATAATGAAAATGTCTTATAATCATAAAATGAAAAGTATTAATTTTTTTTTCTTCATTTTGTTTAATTATATTCCATGCGGCTTTTTGCTTGATTTGGTGATATTATTTCTAAAAAAGTAATTTCTTAGTGTGTGTAATTAATCTTGCATAAATTTTCTTTTAATTTTGGTAATGTACTCCTATCCTCAGCTACGATATCTTTACGTTTATTTGCGTTTATTTACTTTTAAATATAAAGACAACTAAAATAATACTTACTACGTCCATATAAGATTGGAGCTTTAACATCAATATGTGGCTACGGTATAATATGTATATGCAGGTAATAGACCTTTTTACGGTTAGTTAAATGCATGCGCAATGTTTAAAAGCCGGTAATATGAGAGTTTCGGGCACATTTTGTTATTTTTACTGGTTATACGTCAAAAAAGTGCCCGAAAACATAGCGAAAAATGACGCATATCGGGAGTGAGGATTGAGCTTTCCAACCTTTCAAAAGTATATATATTAACAATCGAATAACCCTCTTAGTACAAAACTACGAAACAAGATTGCAACTTCGGCAGTAAGAAATGTCCGCAACAATCACCTATTTTTTATTATTTTATAGACGTGTGATATTATAGTTAATTCAAATTTCTTGTATATGAACTTGATTCATTTTAACACGTTAACCCCCGGTGTACAAGAAAAATTTCGGGTCCACCAGACCGGATGTAAATTTTAAGCGTACATCGACGAAATGACATTAAAAAACATTTTCAATTCAAATTTCATTATTAAATATTTTATTTTAGATTTATAGACAAGAAAAAATGAGATGCAGGGTCTGTGTCATCCGGTCCAGACTGTAGATCCATTCATTAGACCGCGTTTCGCAGTTATGGTCTCAAGCACGGCACGCATCTTCATGTGTTTTTTTGTCAAAGAATTTTTGACGAGACAAATACATCTTGTAGGTAAAATAAGGTCTAACAGAAAATTTAATTGTACCGAAGTAAAAAAGCAAAAATTGAAAAACTTAAATATTTGCTCGTCAGAATAATTAGGATAAAACGGCATGATAAAAGAGAAGTTCCAATGCTGACAAGCAAACATTCTGATGAAACTACAACAGTTCCACAAAGGGGCGGAGAAATTGAAAAGTCTTAGGCAGTGGTGGATTACAAGGAAGGAAATTTTTAATTAATTCGCGGATTTATAATTAGATGGTGGTTTTTCATGTTGTTTCATGGCCAAAATTTGATAATATATTTGAAAGAGAACGAAAAATTGAAAAAATGATAAGAAATGTAAAATTGGCAAGAATTGGAAAATTTTACAAGAAATGCAAAGTTTCCAGGTTTTTTTTGCAATTTTTTGCTAATTGTCCAATTTCTTGGCCAAAATTCTTGAAAACTAGAAACCAAAAATTGATTGTAAACTTTTGCAAAAAAATAGGTTTTGCCATTTCTTCTTCTTTTTTTATTTAATTTTCTTAATTTAAAAAAAATTGAACAATTTCCTTGTTTTCTTGCAAATTTTTCGTGTATTTTCCATTTGTTTTGCCAATTTTCCCAAATTTGTAAATTTTATATTTTTGCCAATTTTACAATTAGCAAAAATAGCACAAGAGAAATAGCACTTCGGTAATTGGCAAAAGTAGCACAAGAGCAAGATTTTATACACATTTTTCTGCATAATCGCAATAAAAAAATATCCACTTTCTGTTTAGACGGCTCCAATATTGATTAAAACTGGATATATTAAAACTGGAATCGTCTGCGTAGAGAATGCATTCCCTGCCCTTTAAATATTGTATCAGGTCTGCAGTATATGGAGAAAACAATAAAGGCGCTAATACACTTCCATGTGGTACCCCGATATTTGTTGTTAATTGCGCAGAAGTACTAGTATTGTTTGATTGGCAGATTTGAACGTATTGCTTTCTTTTGTGTAAAAATGATTCGAACCATCTACCAATTTTGCGTGGAATTCCACATCTATATAGCTTTTCTATGAGAATTTCATGCGACACGCAATCAAAGGCTTTGGAGATGTCACAAAAAATCCCCACAGGATGTTTCCCTTTATCTATCTCCTCTAATATTCTTTCATAAAAAGCACTGACTGCTGTTGTAGTGGATCTTTCAGCTCAGTGGATAAACTACGGCAGTATTTTTCGGCGAGGACACACGCGAGGACAACAGGCCAACAACTAATCGCTTCCTTAGCAGAAAAACAAAATAGGGAGATGGATTAAACTAATTGAAGATATTGACATGAGCAGAAGTAGCCACAATGCCTGGACACCACTACAGCGCCTTAGAAATGATGCAACTCGAGCAAATCAAATAGCAAAACAGCTCCTAGAAAACGGTAGGCCTGAACAGCGGCTCCCAAAGATCTTTAAGAATCCCGGGGAGGAAACAACAACCCTCTGCATGCCATTCACGATACAGGAATTGAATGCAGCCATCAACAAATATAAACCGCGTAAGGGTTGTCGCACACTGGATCCGCTCCGCTCAGCTCCGTTAATTTTACCACATATTGCATCCGCTCAGCCACGTCACTTTTCCACACACTCAATTCCCTCCCACCTCTAAGAAAAATAAATTTTCTTAGAATAGGCAAGGAATAAACCCTTGAATTTTTGCCGCATGTTTAGCTAACAACCTGTATGAAAATTCTAAGCCAGACTTTGCCACGATGTCAACTTCAAAATATTTAAATTTTAAGTAACAAGATTTTAACTATAAATCTACTTCGCTAATGCCTCAATATGCCCCAGTAAATACAAAACCGTGTATAATTCAAACACTCAATACAAATCACGATAATGTTATAAATTTCTCTTCATTTAACCTTTACCCCAGAGGATGCGTGTACAGTAATTAATAACTAATCCCCAGTGAAATTAATCAACCAACTCAAATACTAAATTTATTCTCAAAATTAAGAGCAAATAAATAATCAAATATTGACAGAAATACAAATCAGAATTACAATCATTAGAATTAATTCACTGTGTTGTCTCTCAACCTGAACTGGTTTGTCTGATTTTATCGGCATCTAAATATAACGATGTATGAAAATTGTTGGTATTGTCTAGATTTGAAAAGGATATATATCATTATGGATTTTGTTTTATAAAGAGATTATATTGTTGGAAAGAAACACAAAAACGAGAGTGAGCAGGGGTAGCATTAGCATGCACAAAAAATGTTAGAAACGATGCTAAACAATGCTAATACCATTATGATTAAAGAATAATGATTATTAAGTATTCAAAGTAAAAGGATTCTGAACGCAAAACTCCAATTTGAACCCAATAGACCGATCCTAATCTATATAATACCGCGTGTACGCTCACGGAGGTGGCATTGTAAACACATTAGCGATATTTCACCGGGGCACGAGGATAATACAAGATAAATTACCGTTCGGTAACAATTCGAATCCGTTCCAATAAAATGGTTACTAGCGGTTTTACAACAGAACGAAATTAACTCCGCGTTCGCAAAGAATTAGCTAAAAATTTATTACGCAACCCCATTGAAATTATATCGTACTGTATCTTTTTTTTTAAATCACAAAAACGGAAGCTTTTACAGCTTGCCATTAATTAATCGATTGCACACATATTAATTCTAACATGTTTTTATCTCGCACATATTTATTTGCCTGTGATTTTATATGAAAGTTCCACATAATTAATTATCCGTACATTACTTAATTATATATTGTATAATACATTTATTAATTAATTATCCGTACATTAAAAATATAGAATATTATGTTTGGCATGTAGCAGGGAATTTGTCTTTAGGGAAATAGTTGATAAAATTTGAAATTAAAAGTCCTGCCTTACATGGAAGTAGGTGAGAGTAAACCTCAACTTGCTACACCGCAGCGCAAAGTTCTTGAACTTGGTAAGCGTTACCACTCATGTTTCCTCTTTGAGTTAACTGTTAAGGTTTGTTAAGTTTTCTAGGCAACCAAACCGCCAGACAGTTAAATTAATACAGCAAAGAGTTCCTTTATTTACATTCCATTCTTATAATATACTGGCTGTAGGCTGCGGCTTCGTTACCGTAGATTTTTATATCAGTCATGAATTCCGGTCGGTTATGTTTACCGAAGGTTGATTATCTTGTGAGCAATATTAAGGCTAATATAAAAGTCGGATAAAAACAACGAGGGGTCGGATAAAAAAAGTTGAAATAAAATGTGTATCACTATGTGATATTTTAGTATGTGCAGAAGAAAATATATTGATGAACTATGAGATTTATTAGGAATATAACCATAAATGAATATAACAATTACTTACAAAAAAAAAACCGGCCAAGTGCGAGTTGTGACTCGCGCACCGGGGGTTCCGTATAAACTTGTAAGTAAGGTATCTTTAGGAGGACCTAACTGTATGCAACCCATATGCTTCTGGTGCCTGACAATACCACGCAACACATTAGTGTATTTTCATAAGCTTCTAATAGTAAATTCGCATTTTTCTTGTAATTAAACTACATATTTACGGTTTTCAGATTTTTCCCTTTACACGTGCTTTAAGACACCGCTTCTTGCCAAATTTCGTGATTCTAGGTCAACGGGAAGTACCCTATAGGTTTTGATTCCCTTGTGAAATCGCAAAATATGCGACATACACGGTCATATCTTTTGATCGCGTTGACTTACAAATTTGATTTTTTCACAGCTGAAAGAAACCGCAGGCCCGAGTATTTGATACAAATTTCAACTTGTTACCTCTACGCGTTCCTGAGAAAAATGGTCTTGACAGACAGACAAACGGACGAACGGACAGACAGACAGACGGACAACAAAGTGATCCTACAAGGGTTCCGTTTTCGGTACGGAACCCTAAAAACTAATAAGATTTTACATTATTATTTATTCGCCATATTCGTTGATTCGCTCGGCATTTTTGCATGAATCGCATGTAATAACTTAGAATTGGTAAAACCATACTACATTATAGATAATCATATTAACCTATTAAAGTCGGAACACAGCCTAAATATATAAATATGTTTAACGTATATAATATTATAGAGCTCCGGAAAGGTTGAATATATTTATATATTCAAGCTGTGTTCCGCATTATTAAGTTTGCATGTAATAACAGTGATCATATGTTGCTTGAATACAGATTGATTGCAACTGCTGCAGATAATTGTTAATTGTTAATTGTAACTCGATTCTCTTTCTACCACATATGGAACATCTCGTTTTCGTCAGGCGCTTCCTCTTCACTCCCTTCATCTAGTCTCTTCTATTTTATCAGGAAATATTTTAAGGCACGTGGCAATGATTCATAGTGGTACGTTCAGAAAGATGCGCCATCATCAAAGTTATGCTTCCTTGCTCCCTGTGCAGGATCAAATTTGGACTGGAAGACATGGAGAACGCTCAACAGAATACGAACCGGCGTGGCACCCGTAATAACAAACAAACTAAAGTGGAAAATTGAGGGAGACTAACAATGCCTCTGTGAATGTGGAGAGATACAAAACATGGGTACCTGCTGAGATGCACATTATGTCCTGCAATGTGCTCTATCGATGAGATGTGGATTGCAAATTAAAATGGGATAGACGTAGCCCGGTATTGGGCAGACAAACTTTGACTGGAATGATTTCGGACCCGAAAAAGTAAGATGAAATAAATACCACAGATTTCTTTTTCTCTGGTACATGACCAAATACGAGCCAAATGTTATTTTTTTTTTAATCCAAATAATGAAGAACTCGCAGGTCCGTTTTTACGTGGCAAACCTTCTGGCGGTACGGTTTTGTGTTTATTATTATTTTCATTGCAATTTTAGCTTCTATTATTCCCGTAGCTAGCGGATAGCTTAAATACCAGTTATCGCATGTCAAATTACTACCTGTCACTTCCTCGAGCAAGCGATGAACAATCGCAGTATGTGTATTCAACAAGCGGTATTTCTTCTTATAAATCGTAGTCGCAGATCAATTGGGCCAGCTCCTCGAGTTTAACGGGCCGTCACCAAGACAATATTGCGTAAGCATTTAGTAGACATATTGGGCGTAGGTTACGTGGAGCGGCTTAGATGGGGGAGTCAAACCGTGATGCAACAGCATTTCTTGAAATATTGGTGTACCTTCTATACCAGCATGGTTAGTTAAACGTTAATAGAGTTTAAATACAATCGAAAAAAATTGCTTGCAGCATACAAATTTTCCAAACTTTCTACTTTAAAAAGAAAAGCTTCATTCTTGTTTCCGAGATAAAGACACCCTAGTAAAACCCTTTGAATTCCCTAAGGATGCGTACAGATGCAGCGACTTTGGTCGCCGGCGAGTCGCTACTTCTATTTTCTTGTGTCCACATGATAGCGATCGATCAGTCTTCATTTGGTAATAGACGTGGACATACTTGTGCGTGTTGCTGATAAAATCTTGCATGTTCTACTAGTATGCTTGTAGATTGTAGATTGTAGTTTTGGAGGTAACGACTTGTACTGTGACCTTCGTAGATCTATTGTACCCCACCCTCTTCCTCTAAATGTTAGTTTACTTACCCATTTAGAGCAATTCATTAGAAATTTCAGGATCTGGGTGGAAGTCAAGCACTCATGTGCGTTCAAGCAGTGGGCCCCAAGATAGATTTACCACTTGCAGAGCAGTGATCCGCAGTCTTTGAGCAGATGCATGGGGTTTTCTCTGCTAAACCACAGAATCTGCATCTGTCATCTTCCTCGAGGCCTAGGTTCTTGAGGTCAGAACTCCTGTCAAAATTCTAAGCATGTTTCAGTTTATTTTGAGGCAAGCTTTTGTTCTTTGCTGGTTAACATATCCTAGCGTTACTTTGGATTGTCTCAACCCTGGAAGTTCTTTCCAAATTTTTATCCATTGTTCTCTTATTTCTTCATCTAAACTTTTGTCGATAATAGAATTTGCACATTAGTCAAATGTGAAACCATGAAAACCGTGAAAATTGGTTTTACCAATTTTATCTTATCAGTTAAATCAATAACCTGCTAATTGTAAACATCTAACCCTAAACACCAGATGGGTTTTCAAGTGATTGGTTTACAAATTATTGTTCGTGGAAGCAAAGCTGTGCTGTTGAGAGAGAAATCTCGAAACGTGTCCACAGATGGCTATCCACATAAGGTATCGGAAAGACAAGAGCTTAAAATCAATGTTATTTTTATGGTTTTAGTGGACCACACATTGACCATACATGGTGGACTGAAAGCTACAAAATAACTTACAAATTTCATTTGAGATTTGTTTGGGTAGTCCTAAAAAGACTCTATAATTATTATAGAGCTCCGGAAAGAATATTTATATATTCAGGCTGTGTTCCGTTTGATTCAAGCTTGTTTTAGTGGATGGTGTTCACACTCATAATGCAAAAGGGTTTCGGACTAATGTGCTTGTTTTCTGCTTGTTTTTTGTAATGTCTTTAGAAACGTAACGAGTGATACTAATATTAGCAGCTCTTTACATATATGACAAAGTTAAAAAATAGAAGATGTTGGGCAAAGGAATGTTTCGTAAAAACTTGTTGGTGCTTGAGAGAATCGTGTTGGTCTTCTAGACCAACAAGATTCTCTCTTGAAAATTTAATAGCAGACTTAGTACTGCAAAAACCGAATGTTTCTTGAAATCATTTACGTATGGATTCTTGAATACATGAAGAAAAGTTTTATTTTCACCTAGGTTATATTTTCATCTATTATGTTAGTCATTGGAACTTCTACTTGTCTCTTGGTCCGTCAAGAAGTTGAGTAATTCAAAGTAGCATAATGAAGGAGTAGCCATTCCAGATTTTAAACTTTTTGCGCGTGCGTGTTGAACATCTTGTATAGCCATTCCGAATTTTAAACTTTTTTCAATATTTCCATTTTTTCGCCACATCCCTTTTTTTATTTGTTTAATAATGAACTTCCGATTAGAATTTGGCTCCACTTCCTTTAATCTATCGACTAATATCTCATAGCCCTGGGATATTAAATCTCTGTTACGAAGATATTTGTTACATACGCTCGAAGATCTAGATGATCTAACATAGCAGGCGTTTTGGTCGATAGTTGGCACATTCCATGACGTCGCCTTTGCCTTTCCAAAAGACCACCGTTATGCTCGTGGTCCAGGCTTTGGGCAGCTCACCTTCTTCCACGATTCTGTTGAACAGGGCTCCTAGGACTGTGGTATTTTGAGGATCTGTCGCCTTCCCGTTCGTAATTCGTTTGATCGCCTCTTGAAATCCTGCTGCAGGAATTACACAAGCAATCTAGGGTGCAAGGCGGGGCCGGATAAAATAAAGTTGAAATAGAATATACATTTGCATAACTTACTTTCTCCAGTATTTTCCTATGGTTTTTATTCAAACGTTGAACACTTATTAGTTATTAATCAACTTATTAGTTATTGAATGCAATTGAGAATTATTACTTGTTGCAGACAAATTTTATAAACTTTCTACTTGCAGCGGCAAGTAGAGTAAACATTATAATAACTTTATAAAACCTTTATATTACTTTATAAAAATTCATATAAAACGATCCGAACAGTTTTTGAGAGACTCGACTCGATAACGATTTTCTCGAGACCGCAAATTTCATAAATGTAACATTTTCCGTTTCTGAGATAAAGACACCCTAGTAAAATCCTTTGGCACCCTTTTGTGGTCCCTAAAGCTGCGTACACATGCAACGATTTTTGTCGCCGGCGACTTGCTGGCTACTTTTATCCTCTTGTGATCACATAGTAGCGATCGATCAGTCTTCATTTGGTAATAGACGTGAACACACTTGTGCGTGTTGCTGATAAAATCTTGACTTTGCTGCTAGTGTGCTTGGTTTTTTGCGTGTTCTCTGCAATGTCTTCGACATGTCAAACGAGTGTAGTACTATCAGCTGTTAGCATATATGAAAAATATTTAAAAAAAGAAAGAAAAATAGAAGATGTTGGGCGAAGAAATGGTTGCTTCAGAGACCGAGATACTCTCATGTTAATTTAATAGCAGACTTAGCACGCAAGACAGCAGCAATGGAACTGCTGCTGGATCTGACTCCGTTATACCTTGTCGTGGAGAGGGCCGCTAGATCGGCGATTGCAAGATTCAGCAAGGAAGGAATAGGCAGAGGTAAAATTATCGGGAGCAGAGACCGGAACAGCCTCGCTGCGAAAATCCCCTGGCTGTAAGCACCAAAAGAAGAAATGGTATGCAAATTTAAAAAAAAAAACATTTCTAGAAAAACTACACAGCAATGGGTGTAGTAATGCCGATTGGAGCGACGAATCCTCAGCATACCAAATAGAGCAAAATGCTATCAAGTGGTATACAGATGGTTTGAACGGGAAAGAAGGTACTGGTGCAGGAGTGTTTGGCCCTCGTACCAAACACTTCGAATCCATGCGAACATTCCCAAGTATCTTCTAAGCAGAGGTACACGCAATCGAAAGGTGTGCACTATTTAACCTCGACAGGAATTATAAAGCAGCCATGAAGGCCATTAGCACATATACCATCAGATCCAAACTGGTATGGGACTGTGTGGGAAAGCTAAACAAGCTTGGCAGAGAAAATGAAGTAACGCTATACTCGGTACCAGGACACACTAGTATAGACGGAAACGAAGAAGCCGATCACCTAGCAAACAAGGCATCCAGTAATACCTTTATAGATCCGGAAACCTTTTGCGGTATGAGTGTGATCACCATCCATAGAAGTTTAGATGAAGAAATAAGATAACAATGGTTGAAAACCTAGAAAGAACTTCCAGGGTTGAGACAATCCAAAGTAATGCTGGGATCTGTTAACCAGAATAGAACAAAAGCTTGCCTGAAGCTTAACACAAATAAGCTTAGAATTCTGATAGGAGTCCTGACGGGACACTGCACACTTAAAAAACACCTCAAGACCCTAGGCCTAGAGGAAGATGACAGTTGCAGATTTTTTGGTTCAGCAGAGGAAACCCCCATACATCTGCTAAAAGACTACGGAGCACTGCTCCGCAAGAGACAAATTTATCTTTTGGCCCACTGCTTGAACATAGAGGTCTTGAATCCCAACCAGATCCTGGAATTACTAAAGAAATCAGGACTAGAGGAGTCGCTCTATATGGGTAAGTATACCAACGTTTAGAGGAAGAGGGTAGGGTACCTTAGATCTACGAACGTCGCTGTACAAGTCGTGACCACCAAAACTACAATCTACAATATTGCATGCAAGAACCGAATGATTCTTCAAATCATTTACGTATAGGCTCTTGTCATATGAAGAAGAGTTTTATTTTCAACTGAGTTTTAGTTTCATCTTTTATGTTATTCATTGAATTTCTAGGTGTCTCTTAATCCTTTAAAAAGTAGAGTTAATCGTAAAAAATAGAGTAGAATTAAAGTACCAAAATGAAGGAGTAGGGCAAGAACTTCGAACTTCACGGAATACATCAATGTCTTCAAGTCTCCTTGTCGTGTTCCACTTTTTCCCGGCATTTGTTCTTTAGGCCACCACCTCATCACAAACCTCATTCCACCATCTAAGCTTTCTACTTTTAGCTGTCAGGTTTGCAGTATTAGCTGCTTGTTGGATCTTTGAGGCAATATTTGTCCAATTATGAGATTCAAATGCCAGTTGCTGTTCTAATATGTTTTGATTGATTTTAAGCTTTGCAACATTGAATCTATGAATTTTATTTCTGTTTTTCACGGCCTTATTGAGAGGAATTAAATTCATTATGATTTTGGAGAGGTAATGATCCGAATCGAACTGGGCACCTCCAGTTCGATTCGGATCATTGATCTGTACTTATTTTTCCATTATTTTTTCACTAATTTATGCATTATTTCCTTGCATTCATTCGCATTCATTATTTTCCTTAATCGCTCTCCTAGATATCGCTACATGCTCAATCTGTTTCTCTCCACACGCATTGCCTGGTGATCGCCAAATCTCCTGTTTACTTGACTTGGGTTAGTATTTATATATTTTATGTATTAAATGTTACATTTTGCCTATTTTTGGTTTATCTAAAGTTTAACAATTAACTAGGGAAGTACGAAGGCATAGTCAAACAAAATTTAATTCCTGTAATTCCATTCGAACAAATTTCCCTTCGAATAAATCTATAGTTTCTGTCAATTTCTCTTCAGCTTAATTAGCGTAATCTATATTCTATATCTATTTATATATCTATCTATCTATATATCTATATATCTATCTATCTATCTATTCCAGATTTTAAACTTTTTTCAATATATCTATTTTGTCTTCGCCACACATCGTTCATGTTCTTTATATTTTTAATAATGAACTCCCGATTACCATTCGGCTCCACCTCCTTTAATCTTTCGACTAAATTCTCATAGCCTTAGGATTTTAAATATCTTTTTGAGTAATCTTTAGACTTAACCATCCACAACGAAGGAAAATATCTACATAAATCTATAAATCCTGATTTCAGGAAAATTGTTCGAAAGTAATTTGTTCAAAAGCAGTTTATTTGAAAGAAAAATGTTTGGTAAACGATTGGTAACTAGATCGAATGGAATTCTATTTAAATGAAATTGTGTAAATGAAAATTTATTCGAATAAAAATTAGTTCAAATAAAAATACAGGAATGAACTTTTGTTGGACTTTCCCTTAGTACGTTGCTTTCCTAATTGTTAAACTTTAAATAAACTAAAAATAGGAAAAATGTAACATTTAATACATAATATTTTTATTACTCATGCGTGCGAAGTACTTTCTTAATACGAGAAATGCCACTTCGCATTGTCTTGCCACATAACCTGGGTAACGCACGCAAATATTCAATATCGCTTGGTTACATTAAAAAAAAAACAAATAAAAATAAAATGAACACAATCGACCTCGATATTAAAAAAGTGACGTGTAGTGTCAAAAAAATTTTCATTGCAAAATAATAATAAAATTTAAATAAAACGTTTTAAAATGAGTGTAAATTCTATGGTGATAACGGAGACTGAGGAGAGGTCTTATGACGAATACATACCACCGGAGACAATTCTTCTTTCTGATTCCTTTCTTTTTGATAACCCCTGGATCCCAAACTTGTAAGCTACATCCCCTCGCATGAATATTGTTTGTAACACGTGCGGTATTGTCAATTGCGCTCTAGAGCGAACATATTCTCACTTCGTTCGTGCGCACAATTTCGCTCTCGCGTGAAATTGACAACTTTCCGCCCTAGTTACAAAATATACTAAAATAGCATTTTTTAAATTATAAAGAATATTAAAAAAGCCTGTTGGGTTAATGTTTTTACTAACATATTATTTAAGTAATATATTAACCCTAATCCCAGCGAAATAAGTATACGGTATTATAGGAAATATATATTTTTTTCCAACAAAATCCCATTCGAACAAAAGTCGATTCGAACAAAATTCCTTTCGAATATTTTTCTTTCGAACAAATTACTTTCGAGTAATAATAATAAATATTTATTGACAAAATAGGAAAAGCGCTAATATACATTACAAAAGAAAACAAAAAGCTTAAACACCGATACTTAGATACATTAGTAGATTATTTCTACCCATACATACATATTTATATTAAGATCAAGCTTAATTGTGGATATTATGTTCTTATGAAAGATACAGTTTCAATAAAATATTTAATAAAAAACCACATACCAACACATTATTAGTAACAATTCTTTAGTACTTATGTTTAATTTGATGTGACGGATATATTCCATAAACTACATTTTAAAAATGGTTAATGATGAACTAGATTTAACTATGCATGGTAATTTATTGTACATAGAAAGCCTTTAAAAAACACATAATTCATGGAAATAGTACCATAACTGTTCGTTCTGCATACATACAAGTTGGTGTTATTTCTTGTGGGATAAATATGAACAAATAAATTTCAAATAATAAATTCTCGAAAGTATGATGTTACTAAATTATTCAGTATTTTATATATGAAGATCATTGTTAAGTAATGTAACCGTTGGTGAACTGATAGTCACTGTAATGTTTGCAAGATGACTCCTATTTTAGTGTATCTATTTGCTTTTAGAACTATGCGCATGCCTCGATTTTTAAGTTTTTGCAATTATGATGTGTGATTCAAATTAAAAAGGAAAATAATTGAAACACAGTAGTCAAAATGAGGTTGCATAATTGCATAATAAACTGTAATTTTATTTTGCGCCTCCTCCTCTGATCACTTGGTAGTACCACTACTTTGTGCAGTTTCCTCCACATGCTTACAGAAAACTTTTCGACCGCAGCTCCACCATTCCATACTACGCGGCGTTCGGTCGGTGACTCATTCGCTTTCTTGTGCAGAATAGTCCACATTGGAAAAAAAATTACGAAAGAAAATTTTTTAATAAAAATGGGACATAAGAAGAAAAAACACCATAAGGACCAAGAAAATGAGTTATCAAGGTCACTAAGACGAATGAAAAGAAAACTACGTGATCCGGAGGAAAAAAATAAACGCCTGGCAGTAAAAAGTAAGCATTAACCTTGTTTCTTGATTTTTCTAGTTAGAAATGGCAACATTCAGGTCAAGTACCTATGTTAACCCTTGAGGCACTGAATATAAAACACATGAGACCTAATTTGCACAGCAAACGGGCTTTTGAGGTGGTTAAAATAAAGAATGCATTTGTATATACATATATATGTATTCTGCGCATCTAAGCATCAAAAATGGCGGACACCGTTTTTATTTTATTTTTCATACCGCCCTGCCTCGGAGATCTTAAACCGTGAGCTAGGCTCACCTTACAAATAAATGTCAGCTAATAATTTAATTATAAAAAAAAAATTAATTATTTAGGTCAAGTACCAAGAAAGCTGAAAGAGTGGACAAGTTCCACCTTATAAATAAAATGTGAGTATAATATGAATAGGATGGTTGCGACAGTTACTACGTGGTAATCCATACTTACATTGAATTGAAAAATTCACTTTGTTTTTTACCACACTTATATTATGTAAAAATGTTATATAACTTATTATTCAAAGTTATACAAATTTCTACACATATCACGACTCGAGTTTCGACGTTTGACGGTCATTTTCATTTTCAAGTTGAAAATGACCGCCAAACGTCGAAACTCGAGTCGTGATATGTGTAGAAATTTGTATAACTGTGAATAATAAGTTATATAACATTTTTACATAATATAAGTGTGGTAAAAAACAAAGCGAATTTTTCAATTACATGTGAGTATAATAATTTATTAATATAGAAGATAAATTACTTGGTCAAGAACCAACAGAATTGAAAGAGTGGACAAGTTTCATCTTATAAATGAAGGTTAGTTTAATAATTTAATTATTTAGAAGACTAATTATTTGATCAAGAATCAAAAGAGTAAAAAGGGTGGACAAATTCCATCTTATAAATATATGTCAGTTTTAATAATTGATTTATATAGAAGATAAACTATTTGGTCAAGAACCAAGAGAATTAAAGGAGTGAACAGGTGTCATCGTATCAATAATGTCAGTTTAATAATTTATTTATATTATATACAAATTAATATTAATAAATGGTCAAGTACCAATAGAGTTGACAAGTTCTCTCAAATAATACTGACAGGTAGACAAGTTCTTTTAGATGTAACCGTAATTAAAACTTTTCTTAGGGAGGAAATACTTATCCACTGAGTCATCAGAGAGTGACAGATAGGCAGATGAAAGTTTACCGAAGAAAAGGATGCCATTAATTCCAATAGAGCAGATTTTAAGAGATTTTCCCAATCTTAGCCAGGCACTACAAGGTCCAGGGAATAATGAAGCTGCTCCAATAATCGATGGAGCTGGAAATTCGAATGAAGAAATGGCCCCGGAGACAGCAGACCAACTGAAGATCAATCGGGCAAGACAACTCCGGAGAAAAGGAATCATGAAACAGTTCCAGAGATAGCAGAAGACCCTGTACTAGATGATAGGATGCTAGAGGCGATTGGGAAACCGTTGGATTTTGATAAGAAACCGGCTCCAGCAATCCATAGTGTTTTAGGTTCATGCTGGAAGGAAGTCCTGAAAGAAGACCTTCCAACAGAGGAACGCGACCGGATCTTCAAGAAATATCCGACTCCAGAAAATTGCTCAACATTAGAGCCTCAAAAGTTGAATGCTCAGGTACAAGCCTCACTTTTGGAGCAAATAAAAAATAAAGATAAGAGGCTGGTGGCAAAACAGCACACAAACAACGACACGTCCGCGGACGTATGCGACAAGTTACAGTAAGAACTTGAGCCAGAAGAGAGCATTCTATCCAAAATCGTCAACGAACAATCAGAGACGATACAAGAAATAATTGCCATGGTGAGTACAAGTAGACTAGCAGGTGGATTAAAACATTTCTCGTCAGTTTGGGAAGGCCTATTTGATGATAAAGTCGTCATTAACTGGCTAAAAGACTACAAGATACCATTTGACCAGGAAGTCACTCAAACCTCTCCTCCTGCAGAGCAATGCTGGTCTGCAAACGAGAAAAAGATAATTACCGATCATGTCACGAAGTTATTGAAAAAGGGTGCTATTAGAGAATGTCAAGATTCATCAGGTCAGTTTCTATCAAAAATTTTCCTTGTTCCGAAAGCGGACGGGTCGCAACGTCTTATTTAAAATTTAAAAAGTCTTTTTAAAAATAATATTTAAAAATAAGTTCATTACAACGGAACACTTCAAATTAGAAGATATAAGGACGGTTAGGGACTTAATAAAGAAGAATTGCCTTATGGCAACACTTGACTTAAAGGATGCGTACCATTTAATTTCAATTAATAAACGGGATAGGATATATTTGCGATTCAGATTTGACGGAAAACTCTTTGAGTTCACATGTATGCCCTTTGGGCTTAACACAGCGCCTTACGTTTTTACAAAAATCCTAAAACCAGTTATTGCCAGGCTGAGAGCACAAGGTTACATCTGTGTAAGGTACTTAGACGATATATGGCTCACGGGTGAAATAAAAGACGAGTGTTTCGATAATATACGGCAAACTCGCATACTGTTAGAAAGCTTATGCTTTATAATAAACAAAGTTAAAAGTCAGTTATTGCCGAAAACAAAACTAAAATTTTTAGGTTTTATTCTGAATTCGGAAAAAATGGAAGTCCAACTTCCAGAAGAGAAAAAGATCAATATGCAACAATTAGTTAAAAGATATAAAAAGGCAGAATTTTGTAAAATTAGGGACTTTGCTTCGCTAATAGGCACGTTAAGCTCGTGTTGCCCTGCAGTAAAGTATGGTTGGGTTTATTTGAAGGATATAGAATACGAAAAGACTCATGCCCTAAGACAAAACGGAGACAACTACGAATCTCTAATGAGGCTGTCCCCTATATTGCAGGAAGATTTTTCCTGGTGGGAAAACAACATAAAGACCGCGTTTAACCCTATAAAAACTCCTAGTTTTTGTCTAGAAATTTTTACAGACGCGTCGCTAACGGGGTGGGGAGGCCATTGTGATGAGCAGAGCACAAATGGTTTTTGGAGTGAAGCCGATAAAGAGTCTCAAATTAATCACCTTGAATTACTCGCGGCCTTCTTTGGTTTAAAATGCTTTGCTAATGAGAGGCGAGATTGCGATATTCTCTTACGGATTGACAATACAACGGCGATTGCCAATATATCAATCTCATGGGTGGTACTCAATCTAGAAGATTAAGTAGTACGGCAAAATCAATTTGGAAATGGTGTGAGGAAAGAAATATCTGGATATTTGCCTCATATATCCAATCCAAAGAAAATATAATAGCAGATTTTGAATCTAGAAAATTAGAGGCAGAAACCTAATATCAGTTAAGTTAAGCATCATCTAAACATAATAAAAAGCAACCGTTCCTGGTACTACCGATTTTCGAAAGGGACCTGTCTATATGCTTATTCCACGCCATAGAACAATATTTAACAAGTACAAGATCATTGAGAGGCGAAGAAAATAAATTATTTATATCTTGGATATAAAAAGATCTTGGAAAAAAACGCATGAAAAGGTGACCTCTCAAACGTTAAGCCGATGGATAAAATCGTTATTAAAAGACAGCGGAATAGACACAGACATATTCACAGCTCATAGCACGCGGCAGCACCAGGAAGCATTTATAAAAATCTGCAGTAGGTTTGGTAACCCGGATATAGACTTGTTCGCGAGTAGAGTAAACTCAAAGTGCAAAGAGTACATTTCGTGGAAAAAAGATCCGGGTGCTATGACAGCTGACGCGTTCACTGTCAATTGGGACCCATGGTTCTTCTATGCGTGCCCGCCCTTTGCCCTCATTTCAAAAATATTGAGAAAAATAGGAAGTGAGAATGCAAGAGGTATTTTAGGGGTACCAAATTGGCCTTCTCAAACTTGGTACCCTCGTTGCATAAAGATGTTTGAATCAGAACCAATTATCTTCAAGCCTAATAAAAAGCTTTTATACTCTTCCGACAGGAGCCCACATCCTCTTTGACGACAACTTTCCCTGGTGGCAGGAGTCTTATCCAACAAGCATACATTACAAGAGGAATGCCACTAAATGTAGCGATGGCATCACTAAGCGACTCATCACTACGTCAACATCACGGTGCACTCAAGAAATGGTGGGAATTCTGTCGTCGAACACAAACGGATGTTTTTAAAGCAGAAATTTCAGACGTATTAAGATTTCTGTCTAGTGAATTCGAAAAAGGAGCCTCGTACGGATCTATTAATTCGTTCAGGTCATCTGTGGCTTTGATTTTGGGACCAGATATTGGACAAAATGCTGCTATTAAACGATTTTGCAGAGGCGTCTCCAGTCTAAGACCGTCGCAACCAAAATACGACGTAACGTGGGATCCAAAAATAGTATTGGAATGTCTGGGAAAATGGGCCCCTAATGATATATTATCATTGGAGAAATTATCATTGAAGACAATCACATTACTGGCACTAACAACGAGACACAGAATACAAACCTTGGCTTCAATTGACATCAGGAACATAAAAAGGCAGGAGGATCAATTAGTAATAAAGATTCCAGCTCAATTAAAAACATCTAAACATAATAAAAAGCAACTGTTCCTGGTACTACCGCTTTTCGAAAGGGACCTGTCTATATGCTTATTCCACGCCATAGAACAATATTTAACAAGTACAAGATCATTGAGAGGTGAAGAAAATAAATTATTTATATCTTTTATGCGGAAAAAAACGCATAAAACGGTGACCTCTCAAACGTTAAGCCGGTGGATAAAATCGGTATTAAAAGACAGTGGAATAGACACAGACATATTCACAGCTCATAGCACGCGGCACGCGTCAACGTCAGCCGCAAAGAGGTGCGGCATTAACATTGACCTCATAAGAAGCACAGCAGGATGGACTGCGAATTCAGCAACTTCCACAAAATTTTATGACCGAAAAATTGTAAATGACAAAAAGTTGTTTGCCAATGCGGTTCTAGGAAAATATATCATCTATGTAAAAAATGATATTAATAATAATAATTCCCATCCAACGTAGAATTATTAGAGAACTCTGCCGTATAAGCTTTAAACATCTACCAAGTGATCAGAGGAGGGGGCGCAAAATACAATTTAACGATTAAACGAACTTACCTTAAGTGAAGTTCTATCGTAATTGTATGAAGCGCCTCCTCCGAATGATCACTCCCACCCAGAATTCCTTACTATCCTGGAAGAATAGTCCCAGAAAGATATACGGCAGGACTTTAAAACTAATGAGTCACCGACCGATCGCCACGTAATATGGAATGGTGGAGCTGCGGTCGAAAAGTTTTCTGTAAACATGTGGAGGAAACTGCACAAAGTAGTGGTACTGCCAAGTGATCATTCGGAGGACGCGCTTCATACAATTACGATAGAACTTCACTTAAGGTAAGTTCGTTTAATCGTTAAGTTTTTGTCTGAGTGGATAAATTTCTAGAAATTCTTGCAAAGAAATATAGTTTTTTAGATATTTTGCTGCATAAATAACCAAAATGGTTGTCAAAAAATAATATATTATCTAACTGGAATCCCAGATATTTAATACACGGCACAATTTCATTTTTTTCATTATAAATTTGTAGATTTATTACATTCAAATCAAGAGTGCTTAACTTATATTTGGTTGTTATGATCATTCCTTTATTTTTCCTTATTTCCTTTCCTTTATTTTGCTTATTAACCTACTCAAGTGCAGCATTCATATTCTCAATGGTTTTATTTAAGATAGTATCATAGCATGCCAATAGCGTATCATCTGCAAATAAATTTACAAAGTCTACATTAACAAACAGCTTTTTATGTCATTCAAGTATTAAATTAAAAGCAGAGGTCCTAAAACGCTGCCCTGTGGGACACTAATATTTATATCCAACTCCTGAGAGATGGTATCATGTATCCTAACTTTTTTACTTTCTATGAGACAAGTAGTTAACCAACCATTAATAGACTTCACCATCAATGCCATATCACCTTAACTTCTTCAAAAGAATATTACGATCGATCGTCTCGAATGCCCTTTTCAGGCCAAGAAAAACCGCTACCACAAACTTCTTATTATCAACTTCTCTTTTGAATGTGAACAATGTAAGTTGTAATGCAGATTCGCATGAATATTTTTTACGAAAACCTGATTGATTGTTTATTAGAATTTCAATTTTTTCAACATGTTCTAGTACCAGATTGTACACTAGGGTGGAGCGAAATATTTGTTTTGGGTTGTGAGTGATCTAATAGTGAAAAATCGGTGCCTTTTAGACTCAAATTAATCCATGCAAAATATTATTTGATTTGATTTATAGTAATAGCCTCCGCAACTTCATTGAATTTTTAAAAAATATTGGTTTTTAGACTAATTGAATTTTTAATAAAAAGACGTATTTTATTTCCAGAAATTATTATAACCAGTTGATTATCGATACAAAATTTAAAAAAAAATGCATAATTTTAAGTTTATAATATGAAATAAAGGGAGTGAGGGAGCGCAGGAGGGGACAATTAGAACACTTCTTGTCGCGTCGTCAGTGGACTATTGGTTTTGGCTTAAATTAGACTTGTGCTAGTTATTTAACAAGTCACCTAACCTCAATTTTGTTTCGAAAAAAACATCCAAAGAACACGAAGTTAAGTCTGATAACGAGGTCATTGATAGACATAAAGTATGAAGAGAGAGAACTAAAACTAGACAAAAGTTAATGAAGGAGATCGCAATCCCAAAACTGTCTAGATCAACTAGATCAGCGGTACTTTCAGGTCATTTCCCAAAAGATTTGGCAAACAAATCTCACAAATCAGGTAAAATGTCACATGCCCGTTGGCTCACAAGTGCCAACTGAATACTACGTTTTTATGTAACAACAGAGACACCATCAGAAAGCTTGACAACTTTGGCTACATTTGTTGTAAAAGTTTACGCACCATCTTGGTTCTACATTAAAGATAAACCATCATGCAAGGAAGGTACACGACACCTTTTTAACATAATTAAGGCCTCCAGGTACCGGTTAGAGGATCTGAAAAAGGTTATTTTTCCTGTGATTCAACGCAATGGCTATTTTGCACATCCCGAGAGCATACTGCAAAGATAACTGATGACAGAAAGCACATCCGAACTGGCAGCCCGGCGCATATTAAAGGCACGTAGGATGCCTCAACCTTCAACACCTAGAATGTTTGAAGTGCCGCCAATTAATTTCAATGCTTCAACATATATTGATTTAATAAATTGGTAAGAAATATTTAGTGAACTACCGATTATGAAAAACTTGCCTCACCAAGAAATTCAGTCTATCGTTAAATCAGGTGGTGAGGGTGAAGTGTTGTTTTTAAGGATTCCATGCCATCCTAAACCTGTTTGACGGGCTGTAAAACGGGCTGTAAAATTGACGACGATAGCTGCCACTTCTCAATGCACAAAAAAGTCAAGATTAGGTGCAATAAAAGCCAAATTGGAATCACGGAACGTAATGCCTAAATTTGAGACAAAAAGAGATTTTCGAGCAAATTAATTGTTTTTTTTTAATAATAATTGAATACTAAAAAAATGGTTGTATTTTTATTAAAGGTGATTAATATTTATATATATATATATATATACACACATATATATATATATATATATATATATATATATATATACACACACATATATATATATATATATATATATATATATATATATATATATATATATATATATATATCTGAATTATATATTGCGTATCATTTATCATTAAATTAAGCTTAATATTTGGCTATAACTGTACTAGACTTAATCGTGAAATTTAAATTTTTGGGTTCAGTGCGGAGGCAGAAGATATTCATCAAATTAATTCAAAAATTACATTTATTTTAACTTTAATATAATACACCAATCCCCCCCCCTATTACAACTTTAAATCTCGAAAAAAATATTTTTGCATACATCCGTGCTCCACCCTAATGTACACAGCCAATTCAAGAACTTTTTATATTGGTAATGTATTTATAGGAGGAAATTCACATGCATTGGTTGTGTTGTTTACTTTTGGTATAGGAACTATAGTACTAACTTTTAAAGAATTGGGAATTTTAGCAGTTTGAAGAGAAGTATTGATAAAATTTAAAATTATATGGCCACAGGTTTAAAAAATGGCTTTCAGCATTTTGGAATTCAGGATCTCGTGGGCACTATATTGGTTATCCAGGGAATCAACAATTCGAAGCAGTTCATTCAATGATAATATGTAAAACTATTATATGTAAAATGAAAAATTAGGATATAAGTTATAACAACTTTCCGGACACCAAAAATCTTGTCACAAAAGCACGTGAATATTTACGTAGGTCTGCCGTGTTAGACGTCGTTTTGTGCATCTGCGCTACGTACATACAGCGATGATGTCGCTGACTACCTACGACTTTTCAGATTTACAGCGATCTAATCGCCGCATAGCTAGCGAAATTAAATTGCTGTAGGAATTTGCGTCTACACACCAACTTTGGCATCGCCAGCGAATCGCCGTCGATGAAAGTAGGGCTTCACACGAGAGTCTCGTTTCTGATCTCGTCTTCAATCTTTGACGCTGACACTGGCAGCCGTAACATTTTCTTCATAAATTTGAACTGCTCGTTTTGTTTGAACTTTGAACTTTGCTCTAGCAAGTTCGGGTTCCTGGGGTTCAAATTTATAAAGAAAATGTTATACTCGTTCTGGGCTTGGGCATGTTCGGGTTGCTCGGGTTCATATTTATGTAGAAAATGCTACGGCTGCCTGGAAGGAGATCAGAAACGAGACTCTCGTGTGAAGCCATTGATGAAAGTAACTGCAGTGTGTACCCAGCTTTAGCCGAAATTTCTAAAAATCCTTCCTTGGATTTTTGCGTCATAAAAGCAATGATAATAAAGAATAATGAACTTAAACGGATTCAGCCGTGCGTTTATGACCGTCAGTCGGTCAGGACATTTAAATGTATATTAACTCTTTTTTATTCGTATATATTGTATTATGTGGAAAAATATGAATGTATAATAATATTCAACTATTGTTCCAAATTTTGATATTTATATTATAATGTGGTCATTACAATAGTAATTGTGCTAGACAGTATCAGAAAATCAATATCACGCGTGTTGGACATTAATTATGTATGCGTTAATGGATTTACATTAAACCGAAATTAATCATGCTTTTTTGGTTAATTTTACCAAAAACACCAAATTAATTTCCTAATACATTTCAATTATCCTTGACAATAGCTCGTCTAATTATTTCTAATTTGATATGAATTATTTTTCGCAATTAGTTTGGTTTCACCCCAATATTCAATTTGCATTTAAAGCGATAACTGAAACTAGGTTCAGGTTTTTCTCAACACATGTCATATCAAAAACCTAATCTCGACAGCCCGGCACATGGTTTTCAGACTAATGTAAGTGTAGTCCATTTTATAATTCAAATGAGCAAAGATGCACTGATCAGAGATAGATCTCGAAACGTGTCTGCAGATGGCTATTCACTTGGGTAAAATAGAAACATGTGAAATAAAAAACAGTGTTATTTATCTAGTTCTTATTTAGTGTCACGTAAGTGGCCTGGGGTGTTTTGGTTGCGATGATACCACCAGTGTTATGGTTGCGATGCTGCCACCAATGTTATGGTTTCGATGGTAGGTGAACCACCGCTGTTACCATTTGTTCCTTGGATTCTGGGAGATTGGGCACCTGTACGCGGCCTAGAGCTGTGGACGATTTTCCAGCAAGGGGAGTGAGTTGGTTTTGGAGTTAGTTGGGAGTGAGATTGCAACTCACCAGTTGAGTTTCCTAGTTCATATTCTGGGTTGCGAATGGGCACGGAGTCAAGATAGAAGTCGTTTGTTTAATTTTATGGGGTATAGTCTGATTACAGACTGTCTCTGCATGACTGACTTTTCATGACTGCCCTGGCGTGGAGTTCCTTCTGGCACCTATCTTAGGAAGTCGGGAAATGGGTTCTCGCTATCTTGCCACTGTGTTTCGAATGCTATTTTGATGTGACTAAAGTTAATGGCCCCCTTCAAACAAGGCTGGAAAGGGACCCTGGAAGTCGTAAAAGTTTCCAAACAAGGTTAATTGCCTAGTTGCTTTTCAAAATATTCCACATTGCTGATACACAGTAAAATCTACACAGTAACTAATCTACACAGTAAATATCATAACAGGAGGCTAGTAAATAGCAGACAAATATATGTTGTGTTATAACATTAGATTTATTCTGTAGCCTTAAAAAGACTTAATAATATTATATAGCTACAGAAAGGTTGAATATATTTATATATCCAAGCTATATTCCGCTTTAATAAATTTTAATCATATTTTACAAATGTTACAAATAGTTGGTCATGGAAGAAAAGCTGTGCTGATGAGAGATAAATCTCGAAACGCGTCCACAGATGGCTGGCTATCCACTTAAGGTATCAAAAAGACATGATCTTAAAAACAATGTTATTTCTATGGTTTTTGTTGAGTGCCACGAAGGTGGACTGAAAGATATAAAATAACTGACAAATTTCACACTAGATTTTTTTTTGGTAGTCCTAAAAAGACTCATTTGTATAATAGAGCTCCGGAAAGGTTGAGTATATTTATATAATCAAGCTTTGTTCCGACTTAATTAAGTTTTTAAATAAAATACTCTTTTCAAATATTATAATTTTGTGTACTTTTTTCGAACAATTTCATATTTCTCCAGATAATAAATAAATCACAAACTAATTGCAATTCTTTGGTGATGGAATGTAAATTGTAATATTGTGACGTGAATTCGCCGACTGCGTTGCTGATTGAAACGTCCTGTATGTAATGAAGCGCGAAAACAAAAACGATTGATTAGCGACTGAAATCGACAGAGTGTGCCGAACTGGGTCACCAAACCACTCGCGAAAAGTTGAAAACCGCTGAAACGGCAGTTACGCCAACCTTCTGCACTTAACCGCAACAACGGAAATTACTTGCACATAAAGAGTTCGAAACGCCGGAGGCACATAAAGAGTAAACGATTATTGGTCCCCAGTATGAATTGGAAGATTTTTATTGTTATTTTTCTTGCTGCCGAGGCATATTATTTGTATGCAAAGTGAGATATATTGCGATAGCAAATTTGTCAATAGGAAAGTTCAATTGCTGCTGCGGGATAAGTTACCACCGAGCGTCAATTAGATTTTATCCCATGGTGATGATATATTATGTAATAAAACAATGGACAAATGCGCAAGTGCACAATAACCTCGAATCGGACGTCGTTCCAAATATTAAATAACTTGCTTTTTTGCAATCAAAACTTTCATCAGTATTCTTTACTAAACATGCCCAAATAATTAGTATTAGAGTATCATCGTACGAGTATCAGCGAACCAATACAGTCATTTATACTTTGGAAGCCCTTTAACCTTTCGTCCCTGAACGTAAATAATATTGCAGAAATAGACTAAATCTCATGTTTTTGTTAATTTGTTCATAAATATAAACTGCATAAATTGGCATACATTTTTGGAACAAAGAAAGGCTACAGCCAAAATAATTCGAGGAATCGAACGGACCTTCACACAAAACCAAACAAAAAAACAAACCCATGGCGCTACAGCCCAGTACGGGCCGTGCCTCCTCCCACAGCCTATACTTGTGCTTGGTGTCTTGATCTTAGACACAAGTGTAAGGGAGCCCTTGCAGTTTTAAAAGTGGATGGCGAGCCACTAATCGGGGGGTTTCGTGATACATTTTTACTGCGATGAATTTGCCATCTACAGGAGACTTATTCTGGCTGTATATTTGGCTTGTATAATTGGCATACTTTTCACAATGTCCAGGATCTGAACCCGGGACTTGCGGCTCCGAAGTCTGACACCTTGACGAATAGGCCACCACCGTCTCAACAAAACGTCACACAAAACCAACTAATCCACATCGAAGAGAGCTTTGCTAAGAATAACTCCAGAGATTTCTTTGGAAGTTTCAACCAGACACTCAGAAAATACAATCCGCCAAGGCTCTACTTCAGAGACTCACAAGGCAAACTGGCTTATAACGGCGACGACAACCACCACTTTTTAGCTCAGCACTTTAAAAATCTACTCAACTGTGATTCACCCAGCGAAGATTTTGACCATAAACAAACCACACCAAACCCGGACTCGCTGTCCCCTTCATTAGAAGAAGTTGGCCAGATCATTCGACTTCTTAAGAATAATAAGGTAGCTGGAGAAGACTCTATCGTTGCTGAACTGTGGAAAAGCGCTGGAAGCAATGCAGTGCGCTAGCTAACCAAGCTCATCCAGGATATCTGGGAAACAAACAAATTACCAACCGATTGGAAATCGGCTCTGATCCATCCACTTTACAAAAAGAGAGATTTTACAGATCTAAACAACTACCGTGGAAGGAAATTACCGTGGAAGGGCAGAAAATCTGTTGGATAGCTTACTGGGAGAATAACAGGGAGGCTTCAGGAAGACCCAGTCCTGTGTTGAGCAGATCCTCAATCTTGAAACTGTACTTGTAAACTCTAAGATGAGAAACCGCAAGGTGGTCGTCACTTTTGTTGATTTTAGGAAGGCCTACGATTCCATTGATAGATAAAGGCTTAACAAAGTACTACAGGAACTAAGGCAAGACAACAAAACCCGCAGTCTTATCCTAGAAACCTTGACAAAGATTAAATTTAGAGACGAGATCTCAGAAAGCTTCGAAATAAAAACTGGAGTCAGACAAGGAGATGGAGTTTCCCCACTTTTCTTCAACTGTGACATTAAAAAAGTTATGAGAGAATGGCGCAAAGAACTGATTAACTTGGGTGTTCAGAGTGGTATCTACCTGGGATGTAAGAACGATGGACTGGTTGTAGATTGCTTGGCCTTTGCAGATAACATGGCACTGATTACTGATTCTCTTGAGATGGCAACAATGCAGTTAAATTGCCTCAGAAAACAGGCTGCTAAAGTGCATCTTCAAGTGTCGCTGGAGAAAACATAATTTTTTACCAACATCAAAGAAGCAAACAGAGAGATATTACAACAGCAGGGAAACATCAAGAGGACTGAAAAATGTAAGTATCTCGGCGAATGGATTGCACCCAACTTATCAGACTGAGCATCATTATCCATGAGAGTCAACATGTTAGAACTAGCCTATCTACTGACTAAGAACACCTAAAACAAGAAACGCCTGTCACGCAACCTGAAACTTAAGCACTACACAATAGTCTTACGACCAGAAGCCCTGTATGCCATAGAGTGTCTTTTCTTGAACTGAAAAGATTTGGTATAAAAATTGGAAGTCAGAGAGAGTAGAATCCTCAGGAAGATACTAGGCCCGGTAAAGGAAGATGGGGAATTTCGAAGGCGACATAACTCTGAGCTCTACGAACATATTGAGAGGCTCTCAATATTCTGAGACTGTGCAAGGAAAAGAAGGGTAGCTTTCTATGTCCACGTTGCAAGATTGGCTTCATACCAACTAACCAGCGTCTGTTCACCTTCTGGCAAAGCAAGAAAGTTCAACAGATCTCCAAAACAGACAGTCTGTGAGACGCAAGATAAAGGAATCCGTGAATTTAAGGAAAAACCACAAAGGAAAGGTACCCCCTGGACAGAAGAGAGAAAGAAGTTACACCGGCAGAAGATGCGAGTATACTGGGCAAAGATCTAAGCCCAACAGTTGAACAAGCGTGGTCCAATGTAGGCCTATTCGAAAAAAGAAGAAGAAGATAAGCTATATTAAAAAATAAAAGACCCTGGGTCGATTTGCTCCAAGAGATATTTTGCTTCAAGGGAAATTTTGTAGATAGTCGTATCCAGTCATATCTGATTTTCAATGTATTATCCAATTTTTGTTCCAAAATTTTGTCCCTCTTGCACAATCTTGTCCAGTCTTGTTGAATCTGGACCATTCTTGACCCGAATTGTAGTCTGGTTTCTAATTTCTTCTAGTTTCTAGTCCTGTCGAGTCTATTATTGTAGCCTAATCTTGTAAATCATATATTATCGGCCTTGTCTGTTTTGCCTGGTGTTGTATTTTCAAGCCTAATCTAGTCTGATCTATTCTGTTCCAGTGTGTTTTACGTCAGGAAATTCCCGGTATAGGCAGCATTCAGCCATTCAGCAGCTTCCAGTCCCGGTCTGGGCAGGCGCCCCCCATGGCGGGGAAGACCAGCCAAAAAAATAAGAAAATGACGTTCAACAGTCGAAACTTGAGTCGTGTTAAGTATTTATCATTTAGTTAAGTATTATCATTGTTCATTTGCCCTGTCTGATATTTTCTGCTATTATTTACAACAACAATTTGTATAACATACAATATAACATACTCGAAACTAATTCCAGTTACATTATGAATAGAAGTAAATTTTTAATTAAATTCAAGCTTTGTATATTTTGGTGGGACGTATTTGTACCATTTGGGGCGAAAGTTTATAAATAGTTAAGTATATAAACACTAGAAAAATCAAAACGCTGTTAATCAAATAATTTTAAAATATCATCTGCTATTGTACAGCTTAACTGATGGGGTCGTTCCTTCCACTGGATAGACTAGTCCACTGGACTTCGGCCCGGGATGGAACTACCCAGGATGGGCCAAAACTAAAAAGGATGTACTACAAAGGATGTTCTCATGAGTGCGGGATCATCCAGGAGAAACGTACGAAAGTGCGCTCGACCATTAGAAGTCGGTTCACACTGGAGCTCTGCTAATCTGGCACTGGTACCCATTCGTGGAGAAGAACTCGTGGGCGTATTGTTCGCTTGCCAGCTGGTCTTCGAATTTCGCTAGCCTTTGAATAGAAGTAAATTTTTAATTAAATTCAAGCTTTGTATATTTTGGTGGGACGTATTTGTACCATTTGGGGCATCCCGAAGGATGTTCTCATGAGTGCGGGATCATCCAAGAGAAACGTACGAAAGTGCGCTCGACCATTAGAAGTCGGTTCACACTGGAGCTCTGCTAATTTGGCACTGGTACCCATTCGTGGAGAAGGACTCGTGGGCGTATTGTTCGCTAGCCAGGTAGCGGCCAGGGGTGTCCGGTGTGCGCGCATATAGCCTTAAGAAGGGGCGACAGTGGAATAGCACACTTGTCGTTGTCTGACCGCCCCAAAGTGGGCAGTATTGTCGAAAAGGAGGACAAAAATAGAATTCCTCTACATATATATTTGAAATTTTGGTTGCAGGTGATGTTTACACCGCTGATTACGAATCTGTTATTAAAATTTTCAAAGACAAATTGGCGGATTTATTGTAGCGGCCAATTTTTCGAAAAACTCATTAAATTTTTACAAAATTTCGTACCTAGAGGTTCATAATCTTACTGATTACAAATGAGTTATCAAAATTTTTTAAACAAAATGGCGGACCAAATATGGCTCGAAATTTCTTGAAATCTTATCAGATTGAAATTGCGTATCTAGAAGTTTTTCATGTCGTTAATCAGGTATCAATTATCAGCATTCCAAAAAAAAAAATTTCGGGTAGAATATGGCGGACATTTTTTAAAAACTTGCGCATAAATGGTTATTCACATTGAGCCAAATACGCATAGGCAGGTTTCGGCACGAAATTCGTTAGAATTCTGAATTCACATATTATTACCCACGCAATGAACATGAAACTAGCCCGGGATGTATTGGGCGAATCAATATTTTTACTGTTTTGCGTCAATACAGTGTTTAGAAAAATGTTTCCTCTCGCAGTTGGCAGTCCTTTTCTTGAATAAACATAGACTGTTATTTAATAATGTCAAAACGTTCAGGATCACCCTTCAATAAGCTGAGTTGATATCACACACTTCAACGAAAATTTCGAAGCAGTTATGCAGAGTTACGATCAGGTAACCCTTCGTTGACCGACGGTACTTTTAAGTTCACGGATCGTAAGAGTCCTGATTGCCCATCCCTATAATTATTAAAAATTCTACCCAATTTTGTAACTTTTCTTGACCTAAATGATGTAAATAAAAGTATTGAATGCTATTTTTTTAATTTTTTTTTTGAGATATCAATAAAATTTAGCTGTGGTACTTGAAAGTACCTTCGGGCTCCACCAATCAAATACCTGAGTTACCCAACAGTTGCAGTCAGTTAGCCTGTTTAAAAAATAGATTAGTTCGAATATAATAGTACAATATAAGTACTATGGTAAACAATATCATCCAGCCAGCCATTTATAAGGGTGACAAACGTATCAGTGGCCGCAGCACACTCTTCAAATGTTCCCGGGTTTACGCCCTCGTTGAATTCATATTCAGGAACCTCTGTTAGTTTACTTTTTTTACTCCAAGATCTTATACATGATTGGCCAGTATTTTGTTTCCTTTATACCCGGTGCCGTTTTCTTATTTCTATCGTCGCTTTCTAAGTCTAACCCTAACTTATGCTTTACAGCAACATCAGATTCTTCCAATTCAATATTATCAGTAATGTTAGGTACATCACATTGCCATTTAACCCCAATTTCCAAGTAAAACTCAACTAATCGGCTCTCCAACTCTAATTCGAACAAATCTAAATTGACGTCTGGCATGACGACATCATTAGGATCCCTATACTCTTATTCTACACCGGTCAACTCACTAACATTTTCTTCAGGTAGAGGCTTAAATAACAGTTGCTTAATTGCATCAGTGTCACTAAACTTATTATGTTCTCTTGCTGGTATATTAGATGTCATTTTATACATATAAAACACAAAATTCCACAAAAAAATAGCTTAGCAATTTCTGCACAATGCAAAAAAAATAACCAAGATCAAGTAGCTAACTAGCCCAACGGTACTTCAAAGTCCACTTTATTTTTTAATGATTTTATTCACTAAAAACAATTATACTCTAATAAAATTGCATTTATTATCAAGAACAAACATGGATAAGTTAAAATAAATTAAAATGATTCAATAATTTGATTAATTTTACAATAAAACACAAAAGAAAAACAACACACTGTATAACCTACAATAGCTTCACACCACGGTTGATTTGGATAAGTTTTGATAACAACCAGCACTACCAACATCAAAACTGAATATTTCCCGTATGAATAAAAGGGTACTACTAGGTACCGATGAGTGGATTTGATGCTTATGTGCGGAATACAAATTTTATAGTACTTCAAAATTGGTGGTACTCCAGAGTACCGTCGGTCAATAAAGGACCGTCAGCTTTGGAGAGGCCTGGGCAACTAAGGGTTAAAGTGATCAGTTGAACTTACGTACAAAGGCAAAACTTTTCCTCAAGGCAAACTGACCACGCATGTGCTTAGTCAGTCGTAGTTTAACCGCCATGGCGTCAGGACGTGCAATACTGAAGAATTTATAGAAAAATAGCTTGAAATATGAAGATTCGTCCGTTCTCAAATAGTTACGCCAGTCACTCGGTTTCAGTGATAACTCATTTAACAAATTAATATGAGATAACCGATATTTCTTTTTTAACCATTTTTTAGGGACAGTTTTTGTTGTTGTTTTTCTATTGATTAAACGGCTATAAGTAGCAGCCTTCATAAGTAGAATATCCTCTTCGGAATCAGAATCCATTTTTTAAGTTACGCGGTGAGAAATTTGCTAGCCACATACAGGTCGCGACTATCGAGAAATTAAGGCCGGTTTTAAGCCACTGAGTGGGGAAATCATTTTGAACTGATCAGTTTTAACTGATCAGTTCTAAACGTCACACAGTGGGATAAAATCCCAAAAAACTGACCAAAAACCCGAAAAATAATAATTTTTTAATCCGATTCCAAGAATGCATCTCATTAGAGAACCCTTGGGACCATCGGATTCCGGGAACTAAAAGAACCAGGTATTGAAAACAAACCAAAACTTTCATACCAAACGAAGCGGTTGAGTGTGTACCTACAATCGTGCGCGCAACAGTTAGTGAAAACACGTATAATTTTGATTGTGTATTAAAGGGTGAACAAAAATTGAATTTAATTTTGCTGAGGCACATGGCAAATGGCTGAGGCACAGAAACGTATGTAGAATTTAAATATAATATTGGCTGTAAATAGGTTGTTTTTGTGTAGCAAGTATTTAAGAATAATTCATAACAAAAACTACAACGTTTTGAACTCGAAGATTCAAGTTTATGGAAAGATACAAGAAAATGCGGGCAAATGAGTGCTCTAAATTTGCTCAGGTTTGCTTTATTAGACATTTACTGTTTGAGAAAATCAAGAATTGGCTGCTACTAGCTGCTACTATGTCTTCAGTATAATTTTTTATCAAATCATGTATGAAATTGAGAAATTCTCACCTTTATATTTTATTATATACCGACTAATTGACCGATAAATTTTATTTATATATGGTATACTTCAGGATTGGTCCCATTTAAAATTGAAGAAAAAGGTACCTAAGGGCGAAAATAGGGGATGAAATTTTTTTGGGCACGAATTTTTTTTTGGTAAAGTTTTTGTTTTTAAAACAATTTCTTTGAAGTCGGTTTTTTTATTTTAATATATTAACTTTGTTTTTATTTCAGATTCAAGTGACGTATTATCTCGAGGAGGGATCATTTTTACTTATTGAAAGGTCGTTTTGGTGACAAAATAATTGAAATATATATTACCGTAGAAAGAGAATTGAGTAATAAATTGAAATACAATTTTGAGTTGACTGAAAAAACCCAAACTATTTTACGCATAAATGTGAGAGAAATGCACGCGGAGGGGCAGAAAGTTTCTCACATAGAAGACAAATTCTTAAATAAATTTAAGGACTGGCTGGACAAATTTATCATCTTCACTGACGAATCGCTATCGGCACCTTCTCAACAATCGACCTCTGCGGCTAGCCAGAGTCGGCCTTCCATAGCCTTCTCCGAAGCGAGTGAGAGAACAAAAAGCAGAAGGACAGGGGACATTCGAAAAGATAGGAGCAATGCAGAACTGGCATATGCAACACGAATTAGTTTGTGAGCAGAGGGAAAATCGGCTGCTGCACAGGTTTTACTCGACATCACGTATGGCAGTCCATCAAAACCTTCTAAATATAGAAAATCTCTAAAAATTTGTCCCAGAACAACAACTTTCTGATGACAAGGCATTATCGCTAATTATTGGATGTGGACTATCAAATTGTCAAGATATGAAAACATTTTCTCCGGAAGATGTTCGCCATATTGGATCCGCCATTTTGTTTTTGGAAAAATAAAACTTAGATTCGTAATCAGTGCCCCAAAAATCTCATTCCTGTCAAATTTTCGCTACATGGAAACATTTTCTAAGGAAAATGTTCGCAATATTGGATCCGCCATTTTGTTTTTGGAAAAATGGAACTCAAATTTGTAATCAGCTACCCAAAAAACCCTTACATACGAAATTTGGTGTGGATAGAATGAAACCTTCTATTTATGGCCGGTTTTTTAGGATTTCATCCCACTGTGCGTCAGTTCAACTGATCAGTTTAAACTGACCGTGAATGGCGGACTAAAATGTCGAGAAATTCTGATAACAGATTCGCAGTCAACGGTGTAAAAAAACCGTATATACGCCATTTTGTAAAAATTAGATGAGTATTTCGAAGAAACATCCGCACTATTAAATCCGCAATTTTGTTTTTTAAATTTTTGATAACGTACTCGTGACCAGGGGCGTCATTCATGTGAAACTAAACATAGTCACTTATCTACATAATATCTACTGCAACACAGTATAATCATCTAATATATTCAAAGACTATTCACACTTTTCAAAGTGGATCTCGAAATTGTACCCTATTACTCTTTCTCTCACTGACAATCTTGGAATACCTAGCTGCATGAATATACTGCATAAGATTTTTTGGCACTTGCATATATATTTGTTATAACAGTACAGGGGCACATGGGAAAAACCACGAAAGTCAATTTTCTGTCAATATTAAACTGGCGCTGCCATATGTTAGTATTAGAAGTATACTTTACGTTCCACTATATAATTTGGGCAAAATGCAGGTTAATCCCTATGAAACTGACATTATAAAATAGATATCCTGGAGAAAACAGCAAAAGTCCTAACTTTATATTTCGTTTTTCTCAAAACGAATCTAGGTGGACATGCGTGGTTTTTCCCCTATACTCTTCACTTTCTTTTCCACTTTCATATATAGGGTGTTTGCAGTGTTTGTGGGTGACTAAACATCTAAAAAGAAGGCAGAGGCGGATTAAATGTCGACAGCACACTAGGCAACCTACTCATTCACGCCCATCAGGTGATCATGAGGTATTGTAAATTAGGTAATAAATTGAGATATTTTAAAAAACCAGTAAAACGTATGAAAGTATCACAATTTCCTCGATTTACCAAATTCTTAGAATTACCCTAGAACTGCCTGTAAGAGTTTATAGTCAGTAAGTAAAGTAAACGGGCACGCTTCGGAAGCTCTAAAGTAAGTATGAGTTTTCATTATAATTTATTCAATTTCATTTTTCATTCTAATTATGATATCACACACTTCAACGTATAATTGGCAGCGGTTACGTGTTTCGAGAAATTCTGATAATAGATTCGTAATCAGCGACGTAAAACACCCCTATATAAGCCATTTTGTAAAAATTGGATGAGGATTTCGAAAAACATTCGCCATATTAAATCCGATATTTTGTTTTTGAAATTTTTGATAACATATTCGTGATCAGCGACTAAAATAACTCCTGTAACCCGAATTTCAGATATATAGGAATAGGCATTATGTTCTTGTCCACTTTTTTGGAAAATCAGCTCAATGTACGCCCGTTCAATTACGACCGGGAAATTCGCGTATAGGCAGCATTCAGCCATTCAGCAGCTTCCAGACCCGGTCTGGACAGGCGGCCCCCATGGCGGGGAAGACCAGCCAAAAAAATGAAAAAATTACCTTCAACAGTCGAAACTCGAGTCGTGTTAAGTATGTAGATTTATATGTATGTAACATAACTTCACATGCTCAATTCACAATCAGTGTAAGTATAGATTACGACGTAGTAATGTTTGAAACTATGCTTATCAATTATTAAATAGAATAAACGGGAATAAGGGCAAGAATCTAATTTTTAAAACTTTCATAATTCAAAATTTAAAATACTAAGCAAAATTATTATTTGTGTTTGCATAAGGTACCTAGTTGTTTGTGTATCTGGTACGAATGCTACAACATATATTTTCTTGTAGCTATAAATAATAATTTCCGCTTAAATAAAATTTTTGATTAATTATCAGTGCATATTCTGTGCAAGTTTTGCGAAATATATCTAATTAGGTGGATATATATTAGGCGAAGTTTAAAATGCTTGTTAAACACGTAAACAATATTTAATTTGCGAAATTGAACCAAATAAACTGAAACGCACGAAAGCCAGAATCTGCGGCCAATTATACTGTTTATAGTTTAACGTTATAACGAGCTTCAATAACATTCATATCGATTATTACCGCTTTGTTGCGGTGTGCTGCTTAATTGAGTGGTTATACTTAGCTTTACAGATTTGATGTAGTTGTACTACTTGAGATACAATTAGTACATAGTCGTGTATTTTCACCTCTAATGTGCACCGACCTATTGCAATCTAAAATCAATATCTAACTCGAAAGATCATTTAACTACAACTCACCCCGCTCACCTTTTCATAACCATTTCAAAACATGATTTATATCATATATATATATATATATATATATATATATATATATATATATATATATATATATATATATATATATAAATATATATATATATATGTATATATATATATATATATATATATATAGATTGAAGATTACGAATTGCAAGTAGAACTTGCTTGGCTGGGTTTTGACTATTACCGGGCGAATTCGAAAGTTTAAGCACTTATAAACTATAACTATATATTACGCTTAATCTAGATTACTCTATATATACTCTATTATCCGCTCTGTTCCATCTCCATTACAAAGAATAATCTAAAGTAATTATTGGGTTCAATAAACAAAAACGGAACAATAAAATTGACTAATTTATTTAATCGCTTAATTAAATCATAATTTGGTCTATAAGGCCAAGTACATGCAAACTACTGACGAAACAATTCAGACAAACAAACCACACAATACACACATGAATAGACACAACCAGACAAGACTAGATACAACCAACCACTACCAGACAATACCAGTCAAGACCAGACTAAACGGGATAAGATCAGACAAGACCGGACAAGACCAGACAATACCACGCAAAACCAGACAAAACAAACCAAGACCATACAAGACTAGACAATACCTGACAACAGCGTACAAGACCAGAAAAGATAAGACAAGACCAGACAAGACCAGATAAGTCCAGGTAATCCCATACAAGATCAGACAAGACTAGACAAGACCAGACAAGACCAGAAAAACGTTGAAAGATCAGAAAAGACATAGCAAAGACTCAACAAGTCCAGACAAAGCCAGACAAGACCAGATGAGACCAGACAAGACCAGATGAGACTAGACAAGACCATATAAGATCAGAGAAGACCAGATAAAGTCAGACAAGGCCAGACCAGACCTGACCTGAGCCAACGAAACAATACCAGAAAGGACTAGAGAAGACCAGACAAGACCAGACAAGTCTAGACAAGACCAGACAAGACCACAAAACACCAAACAAAACCAGACAAGACCAGACAAAACAGACAAGACCAGAAAAAAACAGATAAAACCAGACAAGAACAGACAAGACCAGACAAGACCAAGAAGAACTATGCAATACACCGCATAGAGACAAAGAAAGCTTCTTGACCCGACGGAATTCCTTCGGAAGTGGTTAAAACTATAGCTCAGTAACTCAAAAACGAGATCATGCAGATACTAAACAAGTGTCTACAAGACAGAGTTTTCCCAACACATTGGAAGACAGCAAAACTTGTGCTCCTACCAAAACCAAAAGTGCAGATGACAAACTAAAATACAAGTCAATATGTCTACTAGATGTAATCGGGAAGCTGTTCGAAACTACAAATATACGAGAGACTCTAAAAGAACCTGGAGAAAAAAGGAGGACTAAACGAAAAAACTATACGGATTCCGAAAAACACATTTGGAAAATCAAATAAAGAAATCGCAAAACAACACAAAAGCAAATTGGAAGGTTGTGAAACAAATCATTAATTTAAAAACAAAACAAAAAGATGCAACATTTCCTTTAGAAAATGGCAATATTCATGAGAAAGCTAATCATTTAAATGAATTCTATTCCAAAATGTCTAATTTACTAAGGAAAGCAATCCCCAACATCAATTATAAAGATAACATTAGAATAAACAATTATTCAAACTTAATATTTGATTCAATTTGATTAAAACAAAAAAAGTTAAGGAGACGATGAAATATCTTTAAATTTGATCTTGGAGGTATACCCAGAAATTTCGGATCCATTACAATATACCTATAATTAACATCGCCATTTAATTTGGAATCTTCCCGAATGCACTAAAACATTCCGTAACTACACCAATCTTTAAGAAAGGAGACAGAAAATCAATAGAAAATTAACGGCCTATAAGTATAATCTCTTCCTTCGCTAAATTTTTTGAGAAAATCATCCTAACTAGAACTCTGTTATTCTTTAATAAAAACAATAATATTCTTTGCGATACGCAACATGGATTCAGAATAGGAAGAAGCATAGAAACGGCGTGTTTCTGTTTCTTAAAAAACTTTCTAACGAGCTGGGACGCACAGGAAATTCCGTGTGGAATTTTTATTGATCTCTCCAAGGCATATGGTACCGTGGATCATAATATACTGCTTAAAAAACTTGAGAAATGTAGTGTAAGGGGAATTACTTTCTAATTATTTAGAAATTACCTAACGGACAGGACTCAGCAGACTAAAATATATAGCAGTACACAAAGCTCTGCCAAATCTAGACCATTAACTATAAAAGTGGGTATACTACAAGGTAGTATATTAGGACCGCTTCTATTTACAATTTATCTAAATGATCTCCAAATGGCAATAAATTATTCTACGGATTTAATAAATTTGGATGATGATACAACATTGTTGATAGTTAGTAAAACGATAGAAGATGTCATTAACAATGCAAATACAGCTTTTAAATTAGCTAAGATATGGTACCATATGAATAAACTGACAATCAACGAGAAAAAGACAAACTTGATGATATTCAGAACTAAAGGATCAACTAAAAATTACCCGAACGAAGTAACCATAGGTGATTTTAGCTTAAATGCTAGTAGAAGCGTAACACTCCTAGGAATACAGTTAGACATGTACTTATGTTAGGACACGCATGTACAAAATCTGTTATCAAAACTAAATAAAACTACATATGCTCTACATGTCTTAAAAACATGTCAGCACAGAAGTACTAAAAATGGTCTACGATTCCAACTTTTACTCACATCTGCGGTTTGGAATTATTTTATGGGGATATTGGAAAAATACCTCCGAAATTTTCAGATTGCAAAAGGCAATACGGATTATTTTCAAACTCAACTACCAGGAAACATGTAGAGGGTCTTTTAAAAAAGCTAATATCTTGACCGTAGCTGGAGTCTACATTTATGAAGCACTCGTGTTCATTGTTAAACATAAGAACTTTTTTGAAGATTTCGAGAACCCTAATACGCATACCAGAAAAACGAATTCGGACTACACACTTCCCATCCACAATTTATTATTATTAGAAAAAGGCTCCTTCTACACCTGTATGAAGTTATACAATAAACTGCCCCAACACTTCAAGATTTTCAAGACTATCAAGGCATACAAACAACAAATTTTCATATATGTTAATGAAATTGAACCTTACAGAATTGAAGAATGTTATTAATCATAATGTCTAATAAAATTATTTAGAAGATTTTTTTGTTTTTGTTTTAATTTGACATATTTCTTTTAGCTTTACTATGTATATATTATTTATGTTTAGCTTAACTATGGAAATAAATTTAATTTGATTTGATTTGAAAAGGACGCTCCACAATCAACACCATTAAACTTGTAAAACTGTTCATCAAAAGAGGAAGTTAAAAAAACAATTGCTATCTTTGTCGATATCAGAAATGCATTGAACAACGCCTCATGGTAAATAACAATATACAAACTAATAACCCGAGGAATCAACTCCTACGTAATAGATACAATTAGATCCTACTTCGAAGAAAGACAAACAGAAATAGAAAAGGGACTTACAAAAACGGTATGCGCTATAGTCCCACAAGGATCGGTGCTTGGCCCCACCCTGTGGAATATTTTATATGACGACGTACTCGACCTGCCCCAAACGGACGAGCTTAAACTGTATGCGGTTGCAGCAGATTTGTGCGCATGCCCAAAAGGTGATACAACCGCAGATATTATAAGAAAAGCCGAACGTACTCTGAAATGTATAAGCAAATGTATGGAAACTAACAAACTAGAAGTTGCACCTGAAAAAACTACAGCAGTCGTTTTCTCGAACAGCTACAAGAAACGTAGAAAACTAAAATCCCAATTTGGAGATAATGAAATCAAACCAACGAACGAATGCAAGTATCTAGGTGTAGTCCTAGACTATGTAATAACTTTCGGCCAATATATAGAGTAGGAGAAAGCGGACACAGCTACAAAAGCACTTTCAGCAGTACTATCAAGCCCTGGTGGTTCAAGCTACTTCAAAAGAAGAGTACTGGCACTGACAACGCAGTCCATTTTACTGTACACGGCAACGATATGGGAAAAAGGCCTACAAAAAATAAAATATAGAGATAAGTTAAAAATGTGCCAAAGAAGAACCCTATAAAGCGGAGTTTCCCAACGTGGGGCCCTCGCCCCACAGGGGGGCAATTTAATTGTTATGGGGGCAATTCGAAAATGAACTCGACACGAGGTTAACCATTTTTCACCGGGCCATTTAAATGCAATGTAAGGTTTCGGTGCCAAAATTGAAAGAAAAAAGCAAATTCTTAAATAATTGCGGCCAATAAATATAATAAATTCGTTTGACGAGGCCAAAATACCTGTTTTTTTTTTGGTGTTGCAAGTTAACCTTCTTTCGGCAGGCTGTAGGCCCGGCGGGGACTCCTGGTCGCTTTAAAATCTCGATAAACAACGCAGTTTTGGGGTTCATATCCAAATTAAATTTGGGTTCATACCCGGTGGTCACGATGAGCGGTTGCCTTTTTGTATTTTATGCCAGCAATGCTTGATCAACGAATCAATGAAACAAGGTCGCATTGACGCGCAGTTAAAGGTGAAACATAGTGCTCATATTAATTCAAATTTGAATTACTTGCAAACTTTAACCCTTTCGACCCGAATGGTACACATATGTCCCACCAAAATTTCAAATCACCCGAAAATTGAATTTCAAATTGTACTCGTATGGAGAATTTACCTGCCATTAGTTTAACATATTATATGTACCAAGACAAATATTGTAGTAAATAATAACATGCAATACAGAATACGAAAAGACGATACGGGACCAGAATAGATGAGACCAGACAAACAGATAAGACTAGGCAAGGCAAGACCAGACAAGACCGAACATATATGATTGACAAGATTGTACAAATCTGTAGACAATAATACACTGAAGAAGACAAGTCTGTACAAGAGAACAAAACTAATAAATATTTACCAAAACTCTTCAAAATTGGACCTAATTTTGGACCAAAAATTGTATAAGAGTGAACAAGATCGCATATGACTGGACAATGTTGCCTGGCCACGAAAACTTATTCTATTTAGGTTTATTCTATTTTTGCAATATTATTTACGTTTGGGGACGAAAGGGTTAAATAAAAAATTTGAAAAGAGAACTACAATGAAGTCTCTATTTACTGCTCATACTTCAACTCATAATCGTATTCATGAGGCTAGTTATCAAATTTCTTTATTCATCGCTAAATCTGACAAAAAGCATACTATAAGAGAGAATTCAATAAAACCGTCAATTTGCATTTCTTGGATTTCTTAAACGGTTCTTGAAAAAGATGACAAAGATGTAAAAGCTATGCACTCAGTAATACTGTTCATATTTCATTCTCATTAATGCAATACAGTTATAATACTGTTATAAGTACAGTATAATCTCGGTAATTCGGCCTTTGGTTAATCGGACGACACGTCCAGTAATCCGGCGGACTAAAGACCGCTCGCGCTCTTCCCTCCCACCACTCTCTGATAATCCGGCGAATGTCTGATAATCCGGCGGATGTCTGATAATCCGCCGGATGTCTGATATTTGTCGGATATCGAGATTATACTGTATATAAATAGCAGGAAAATAGAAAAAATAGGTGAAGATATAGAAAAACAAGTTGTTGAAAAGCTAAAAATAAAAAAATTCTCAGTGAAAATCAACTTTGAGAGACAGTGAGGCAGTATTGATAACCTACGTAAAATATATTGATAAAGGACAATTTGCTGAAGAAATATTGTTCTGTAAAAGATTTGAAAGTACCATTACCTCCAAGATGTCAATAATAGATGTCAATGATACTTAGTTGCCAATAATATACCAATGAAAAATATATCGTAAGATGATGGGCAAGAAAAATGGCTGCTTAAAATTGATGAAAGATGAGAATCCAGAACTGATTCTTGTGCATTGTGTTATTCAAAGAGAAAACTTGGTAGCTAAAAACATCTAGCCCGTTCTGAATGTAGTACAACATCCAGTAATAAAGTGTATCAATGCTATTAAAGCTAATACCAAATGTGAGCATCTCTTATCAAGCCATTTGTGAAGAACAAAACGCAGATCATGTGAGACTTTTAAGATGGCTCTCTAAAGGGAACTGCTTGAAATAATGTATGGAACTGTTACAAATAAAACTTTTGTCATTGCAAAAGCATCACACATAAGATATTTGGTTTCATTGCCCTTATTAAGTTATGTCAAAAATATATTAACAACAAAAGTTTCATTGGCTCCAAAAATGTGAAGTATTGCTTGTTATTGTTGATCATCTGAAAATACAATCGGCTGATTCAAAAGAAAGATTTTGATTTAAAACCAATTGATTTTCCAACTTAGATGATGCAGCCAATGTTAGTGGATTTCTCTGATATATTAAATATGCAGTATCAAGAAGAACTTGCAGAAATGCAAAATGATGAGTCAAAACTTTATTTAATATAAAAGGAGCGATGGCATGGCTTTGTGAGGAAACAGAAATCAAATACTCAAATTCAACCAAATGTTCAAGAAAACAGCATTAATATACATAGCATTTCCATCTTCATATTTAGCTGAATGTAGATTTAGTGCTGTAAATGATTTACTAGTAAAAAAAAAATCGTCTGGATATTACACAACGGGGAGATTTGATACTGAAGCTAAACAAATTGGAACCTAACATAAAATCTCTGTGCAGCAAGTGCATCAAGTGCAAGGATCTCACTAAATCAAAGTAATAAATTAATATAGAAAAGTCTTTATTGAAATTATTTCGAATTTGAATTTCAGTTTTTCATTATCTGTTTTGAAAATTTACTTACTGTGTTTCATTCAGAATTTCCTAGTGATTTTTTCCTAAAACCCACCATTTAAGTTTCTTAAGTGAATAATTCAATTTTTTAATATCAAAAATTATGTATAAGCTACATAGGGGGGCGTAAAAATTTTAAAAAGGCTTACTTAGGTGGGGCATGGCACAGAGAAGGTTGGAAAACACGGCTATAAAGAGTAGTATGCGCATACAGAACGATATCGGTAGAAGCAGCAACGGCATCTGTGAGAATTATACCAATAGAACTCCTGATTAATGAAAGATCGCAGATAGAAAAACGAATCACAGCTATCGAAACACAAGAAATAACAGCACACAAAACAGTGACAATGCAAGAGGAGCGCGAAAACACCCTCGAAGCATGGTAAATTAGCTGGAATGGTCTCCAAGACAAAGCTCAATAGACCAAAACACTTAAACGGAACCTAAAAGCATGGAGCACAAGAAAACACGGAAATATAACATATTACATGACGCAACTGTTAAGAGGACACGGTTGCTTCATGGTATATCTGAAGAGAATCAATAAAAGACAAACAGACACCTGCATGTTAAATATGACAGAGAAGCAGACACAGCAGCGCATACATTGTTTAAATGCCCACGCTTCGAAAGAGAAAGAGCTCGGAATAATAAAAGGAGATAAATAAAAAAGGAGATAAAATAAATAGCGAAAACGTTGTCCAACAAATGTTGTCCAACAAAGAGAGAAAAGAAAAACTGGGAAGCAACGAAAATATTCAAGGAAAAAGTCATGAAACAAAAAGATCTGCAAAAATTCTCATAACCATGATATTTTAGTTGTAGGTGACTATAATTTACCTAACATCGTCTGACTACCTGCCGATGACTGTTCGGGATATGTACCCTTAGTGTTTTCTGGCAAAATTATCGAAACAGTTATCGATGGAATGGCATCCTGCTCATAGAATCAGCACTGCAATTTCACAAATAACTGTGGAAATGTGTTAGACCTATGCTTTTCGACCTGTGATACGATTAATAGGCAATTAAGTGATAGCGCTTTGACAAACATAGATCCTAGTCATCCTCTTTTTTTGATTGAATGTGATATAGTTTGCGATAGTTCTGAACATAACCTCGTTGGAAAAAATTATGATTTTAATTCGGCTCCATACGGTAAAATTTCAGATTATCTTTCTGGCATTGGGTTGGTACGTCTGACAATATTGACGTCAATAGAGCCACTAATATTTTCTAGGAATATTTGTATACTGCCTGTGAGTCATTTGTTCCACATAAATTTAAATTTGTTTCCACATATCCCATTTCGTTTGATTTGAATACCATAGAACTTATCAAAAACAAGAAAATTGCACACACAAATTATAAACGTACTAAAAGTATTACTGATTTACACTGAATTTACTAATTTGCGCAGACTGTGTAAATTTTCCATTAGGATTGTCTACAACAACTACTTAGAAAAAGTTGAAAATGACCTAATGTCCAACTGCTCCTACTGTTCCTCTTCCTATTAAGTACGAAATTCAGTCATGCCCAACTTATTCTGAAGCGTGTACGGCTTTTAACGATTATTTCGCTTTTATGTACTCAATGTTCTAGTTTTAATTCTATGTGTGATAAATGTGTAAATGTTAGTGATATATGAGTAATCTGAAGTAGTTTTTTGCTCTCGACAAGCTTAATGCCAACAAGGGAGCTGGTCCAGATCAAAAACCACCCCAATTCTACAAGCAATTACAGGTGTTCTTGGCTCTTTCTCTACAACTTCTAATTAATTTGTCCATAAAATCTGGTATATGTCCAACATTTTGGAAACAGGCGTACATTGTCCCTGTCTATAAATCTGGTAGTAAATCTCTAGTCGACAACTATCGTCCGATCACGAAAAAGTAGGAGCTGAAGAAAGGACATGGAAGAACAACAAAGCAACAGCCGGCGACTACCTGAGAATAATGTAGAAAACGGAACCGGGCGGTCGTTGCAGGTAAGGAGGGGTTTTGTTGGATGTGCCAGGCTACTGGAGACTGCCACAGCACCAGACACGTATGGTGTGCATAAAACATTTCCCCACTAATGCCGAAAAAAGACAAGATCAGAAAAAACCAGACAGGACCAAACAAGAGCAGACAAGAGCAGACAAGACCAGACATTACCAGACATGACCAAAGAAAACGCGGCAGGACTAGAAAAGACCAGACAAAACAAGACAATAGCAGAGCTGGTATTCTCTGCTATCGTCTACAAGACGAAACAAGACCAGAAAACACCAGACAAGACTAGAAAAAACCAGACAAGAGCAAACAATACCATGTAAGACTAGTCAAGAGCAGACTAAACCAGACAACACTAGATAATCTAGACAAGACCAGCCTAGACTAGACGAGGCCACACGACACCAGACAAGACCAACAAGACCAGACAAGAGCAGACAAGATCATACAAGACCAGAGAAGACCAGGGAAGATCAGAAAAGACCAGAAAAGACCAGGGAAGACCAGGCAAGGACAGGCAAAGCCAGAGAAGACTAGATAAGACCAGACAAAACTAGACAAGACCAGACAAGACAGATAAAACCAGAAAAAATTAGACTAAATTAGAGAGTCTCTGCTTCGTATGTTAGAAGGATGCATTGGTCGAACACCTAGCGTTTCAGGCAGTTAGGGATGTCAGATTTAAAAATATGTTTGTGTTTTCAGTAGGCTGCCCATGTTAGCCTCAGCCTCCTTCCAATCTCGGGTGTCTGATTGTCTCTTGCGATTTTAGTCTCGTGACCTAGATACTTATATGACATCTTCCGGATATCATTTCTTTCCATTACGAAGATTCGGGTAGGGACTAGATTACTCATAAATTCCGTTTTGGAGATATTTATTTAAGGCCAAACTCCGCCTGGGGCAGCTGTCGGGTGGATTGAGTAGCTCGACAGTTGTCACTGCCGGTCCCAAGCCCGGGTAAAGGAGGAGGGTTGTGGCGGTAGGCCAGCTCCCTGCCTCACGGAAAAAATTCATACCTGCTAAAAAACCTAATCAATCGCCTCGGAATAGGACGGAAAACACACAAGGACTAACCAAGCTAAGAAAACGGACAACGATATGCGGTACAAGGAATATACAGGGCCTCTCCAATAAAATAAACGAAGTTGTCAACGAATTGATCTCTCCAAGTAGACATCGCAGTTTTAACAGAGACGAAAAAGAAAGGAAAGGGATCGGAAAATTGGGGAAGTTACGACCACTTCTATAGCGGAGTACCCAAGGGAAGCAGAGCTAAGCAGGGAGTATCTATAATAACCCACAGGAGAATGAGAAAGTATATCTCCACACGGGAACCGATTAATGAAAGGATGATAAAGATGAATCTAAAAATATTAGGATATAATGTGACTATACTGGGAATATGTCATTAATGATGACGAACTAGTCCACAATAAAGACTCATTCTATGAAAAACTAAATTGCGGAAATAGGAAAAATAGGAACGTCAAGAGAAATAATACTTCTAGGAGACCTGAACGGCAGGATAGGAAGAAAGGAAAAGGACCTGGTGGTGGGAAAGTATGGAGAAGAAGTCGTTAACGATAATGGAAGACGGTTAATAGAAATATGCGAACAAAATCAGTTGACCATTCTAAATGAACATTTTCAACACCGCGAAATCCATAAATACACATGGACACAGCCAACAATGAATCTAAAAAGCGTTATCGACTACATAACAATAATCCAAAAATCCAGACTGAAGTTCCTATATGTAAGAGTACAGAGAGGTGCCTCATATGGAAGTGACCACTACCTCTTAAAAGGAAAAATAGTGTCACTAATAAGAGCAAAAGAAGAACCTGACAATTCCAAGAGAATGTATGAAATAACAAACAGAGAAACCCCAAAAAATTTAAAGTCAACAGCCTCAAACATGAAAGTACAAAAATATTATACAACTCTAGACTTGACAACAAAATTCAGAATACAGAATTCAGAAACATTAGTCCGGTCATTTTAGACAATTGAAATAAAGAAAATTCCGACAGAGCCAAATCTTCGTAGAGACCTTAGGTTTACCACAAGGAATAAAGTGTCAAAAGTCCCCATCAGTTCCATGTGAGCTTAGGGACTTATTCGGGGTCCAAGGTCAAAATTTTAGGTTTTTTAGATTTTTCTCGAAAACGGTAAGTTTTATCGAAAAAGTACCTCAGAGCAAAGTTGTAGATCTTAAAATTCTCTATAAAAATGTGCTCTATGATTTTTTCTCTAAGACCCACTATTTCCCAGATATTGCGCTTGTAAGAATCATGTTCTACATAGTATGCACACAGCTATCTTGTCTTCCTCCAACATCGGCATCTGCTAGTCAACATTTGTTTCGAGTATACTATCAAGTTCAGACATGGCAAGGCAATGAACTGAACCCTGAAGACTGGGGTTGGAAATTGATAAATAATACTTTGGAACCGATTCGAACTTTACTGCCCCCTGCTCCAGAAAAACTTCTTAACACTATTTTTTGCAATTGCAAGAAAGGTTGTAGTGCCAAATGTGGCTGTAAAAAAGTAGAGTTGCAGTGTTCTCCAGCGTGTACCAATTGCCAAGGTGCCTCTTGCTCAAATGTTCAATTAAATACAAGAGAGGAAGATTCATCTGATTTTGATGAAGAGATAACTGATTCATCTTCATTTGAACAATTTCTAAGCGTTCATCAACAGGAAGGAGAAGAAGAAGAACAAGAAGAAATTGAAGAAAACATGATTGTTGAAGTTGAATATGAAGAGTATGAGTCAGATTAAAGTAATAAAGAAAAGTTAGAACGACAGTTAAACTCAGTAACCCATATCAATAATCTTCATACTATTAAATAATTATTGTTCCTGAAAATAACGTCATAAAGGTTCGTGGAATAGGCCTACCGGGGATACCACGTTAAAAAAAACGCGCCGAGTACATTACCTCACAGGTGGTGTGGAAATGTGTGCATATTATGTAGAACGTGATTCTTACAAGCGCAATATCTGGGAAATAGTGGGTCTTAGAGAAAAAATCATAGAAACCATTTTTATAGAGAATTTTAAGATCTACAACTTTGCTCTGAGGTACTTTTTCGATAAAACTTACCGTTTTTAAAATTTTGAGCTTGGGCCCCGAATAAGTCCCTAAGCTCACATGGAACTGATGGGGACTTCTGACACTTTATTCCTTGTGGTAAACCTAAGGTCTCTACGAAGATTTGGCTCTGTCGGAATTTTTTTTATTTGATCACTATTTTTATGTCTAAAATGACCGGACTACATTGGGTTATGAAGAAAACGAGGAAAACAGAAAAAGCCATACTGGTGGGACGAAGAAATTGAATACAAAATTGAAGAAAAAAGAAAAAGGTACCATGTATATTTAAGTTCGAAAACTATGGAAGACAGGATAAAATACAAAGAATCACAAAAGAGAGTACGGAAGAAATAATGGGAAAAGAAGAACAATCAATGGGAAAGGACGTGTTCAAGACTCAATACATACATTGGAGGAAGAAAGAGTACAGAAAGTTGGAGGCTCCTCAAAAGTAAGACAGGAGGCCGAACAAAGGACATAATCTCACCTATAGCACCTCAAAAATGGAATCAATACTTTGAAGATATGCTGCCAGAAGACAGACCTCAATTTAAAGACATCCAAAACGAAAATCAGGGCATATTTATACAAGGATCCCCAATTAGAATTACTGTGCCAGAGGTTAAAGAAGTCTGTAAAAACTTAAAAAACGGAAGAGCCCCAGGACCGGGTAATATTACTAATGAATTTTTAAAATATGGCACAGATAAACTTTAAGGAGTATTAAGAAATTTATTCCAAAGGTGCCGAAGTACCCATAGAATGGAAGACTTCATACCTATCGACGATATACAAAACAGGCGATAAGAGTGACAACTGTGACAACTATCGTGGAATAGCCGTTACAAGCACTATAAATTTATGGAAAGATATTAAAGAACAGAATAGAAAAAGAATATGCCGATATGGAGGCAGAAGAACAAACAGGCTTCAGAGCAGGAAAATCCACAGTCGACCATCTGTTTACGCTAACTCAAATTTTAGAAAAGAAAACAGCATGAAATCAAGAAGTACATCTCCTGTACGTAGATCTGAAAAAGGCCTACGACAGTATACCTTTAGTAAATCTTTGGGAGGCTCTCCAACATAGCAATATAAACACAGAAATAATAAAAGCTGTGAAGCCTTTATACGCGGGCTCTACATCCAGAGTCAAAACCAACGAAGGATTAACATCTGGATTCACAGTAACCAAAGGTCTTAAACAGGGTTGCTGTATATCTCCGACACTGTTCAAAATCTACTTGGAACACGCGCTGAAGACATGGAAACGGAAATCCAATGGCATGGGAATGCCAGTAGATGACGACACGACAGTATATACCCTCTCTTTCGCGGATGACCAAGTAGTTATCGCAAAAGATATAGATGACAAGGAATTTATGAGCCGACAGCTCATCGAGGAGTATGGAAAAAATGAGGTGAGGAAAGTATGAGGGTATGGATGTCAACATTACAAAAAAGGAGTATATGTGCATAGGAAGACAGAAAGAAGACTTACATCTAGCAACGGGACAGGTCATCAAACAATGCAATATATACAAATACCTAGGAATGAAAATATCTAAGGAAGGGACACTATACGAAGCAATATCGCACAGAAAGGTACAGGGAAGCAGAGCTACTTCCATGCTGAACAGTATTCTTTGGGACAAAACCATTACAAAAGAAAATAAAAGAAGGATTTACAACTCCATCGTGAAAAGCATAATAACATATAGCTCGGAGGTATGCCCGATAAAAGAAAAAACAAAAAAAGCTAAAAGCCACAGAAATGGACTTCTGGAGAAGAGCGGCGGGAAAATCCAGGAGAGATAGTGTCCAAAATAAAACCATTAGACAAGAAATGGGAATACAACACGACATTATTGATGAAATTACAACTAAACAACTAACATGGTATGGACACGTCCAAAGAATGTCAGAACACAGAATCCCAAAGAAAGTACTAAACTGGAACCCTCAAGGAAACCGAAAACGAGGAAGACCGCGCAGAAGCTGGAGAGACGGAGTGGAAAAGGAAATTCGAGAGACGGATCTGGAAGAGGGGCTGTGGATGAACAGAGAGGAGTGGCGATTATGAATCGGAAGACGTAAAACGTTATTTTTCGTCTTATCTAGGCTATCCGAAAGTAGCAAAATGTCGTCTGCAAACCGCAGATGATTCAGGTTTTCGTCATTGATACTTTTGCTCTTATCTTCCAGTTCCATGACCTTCACCATGTCCTCGTTCTCGTAGTGAAGTGTAGTGTAATTTAGGCGAGATGGTCTCACCTTGTCGAACCCCACTTTGTAGACTAAATCTGTCTGTTCTTTCGTGTAGTTTCACGCATGCGGTAGCAGGTATGTATATACGTTGTAGAGTGGCCGAGTACCTAAGTCTATTCGACAGTTGGCCCGTTCCTCGAACATCTCTCTGTGGTTGATGGAATCGAATACCTTTTCATATTCCTCAAAAGTTAGGATGAGTAGCTTATTGTACCCGATAATTTTCTCAAATATTGTTTTGATGGTTTGCAGGTGAGTACATGTTCCGTCAACAAAAAACTCAAAATTGCTAAAGAACCCTGTAGGAACAATCCTCGGGCTCCGGACGGAAACTTTAGACGAAAACAACAACGAAAATGGACTTTTAATTTTGGTATATGGAACATATAAGGAATCAGAAATAAGCTTCAAGAAGTCTTGAATGAATTTTCGTCCGAGTGTACTTCTTGTGGGTATCCATGTTCAGTAAAAATTTTATTGGATCCCTCGAGGGTTAATGCATCTTTTCGCAATTTTTGAATAGTTTGAAATTTCAGTGTTCGGTTTTGATTAAAATTCATGATTGACAAGTTTGATTTCCTTAAACAAATTGCCTTTATTGGCTCCACCCCAAGTGGAACAATAAAATTGTACACATTTTTACATCATTCTATGAAATCACTTTGTCAGTTTTGCAAAATATTTTATCTGGCGAAGGCCGCCCCCTCTCAAACCCAAACCGGAAGAAAAAGTAATAAATTCAAATGTATATAGCTTGATAACTGCAACAGATTTTTCAAAATTCTTTCAGTTCTATATAGAGCATACTTTTTTCTATAGAATTTGATATTTTGATATCTTCACGGTATATAGGCTTGATGCAGGATTTTTTCTTAGAAGCAATATATGTTGAAATTTTTTATCGATTAAAGCCAGCCGTTTTTGCGGAGAATTTTTTCCCAAACCTTCATCCGCGTTCTTCATTTAAACCCATGTAAATTGAAAATTCAGATTCAGAAAAGATTGGTGTATTTATTGGCAAAAATCACTTTTTCACATTTTTGACTAAACCAAACGGTATGAATTTGATGGCAGCAGTCACTGCCCCTCAAATTCATACCATTACAGAGGATAGTAATAAACTCAAATAACGATACTCTGAATTGAAAAAATTACAATTCAGGATTTTTGAATTTTTAAATTCAGAGTAGGTAAGTATGGATACCAGGTAGAAACGGTCGCAACCATACATTTCATCAAATAACTATAGCTTGAAATCTTCAAGTGGTTTATTGTAAAATATTTCAGTTTAATACCCAATTTTCTATTGAAATTGTCGTTTTGATATCTTTGAGGCCGTTAGCCGCAGGATTTAATTATAAAAGTATAAGTTGAAATTCTTCAAATCTTTTTCTCAATCCTATCAAACATGCTCCATAGTCTATGAATCAGATTTTCTTCTAAAAAGTCTGCAATTTTTATCCTCCCAGATCAATCCTTGCGGCCGCGCGACCTCTCGATCCATAATAAAATAAAGTAGTAAGGGTTGCCGCGTAGCGGCAGATAAATCAACACCTCGATATAAAATAAGCTAAAGTAACAAAGACGGTTAGTCTAGCAGAAACTTGGTTAACAAATGATAGAATTACATCAGTTCATATAAATAACTACCAGCTAGTCAGCTACTTTAACAGAATACGGTATAAAGGAGGGGGTGTAGCTATATTCGCTAGTATCCACGCATTTATAAATAGATAGAAAAAATGGAATTAAGAAACTTCTCTATTGAAAAGACAATATAGATATGCGGGATAGAAGCAAATATAAAAGGCATCCGCACTATAATCTATCTTAGGTTAGGTTGCATATCGCGAAGCAGCAGAAAAATTAATACTATACGCGGCAGCACGATCTCTAGATCTAAAATAAGATAAAGCTGTAAATAAGAATGTTGGTTTAACCTAGGTTAGGCTATTAGGCTTGTCGCACACTGGGTCCGCTCGTCTCCGCTCAGCTCAGCCTTTCAGCCAAGAAAAATATAAAGCCCGTGTATTTAAATAGAAACGCACATACTGCATCCGCTCAGCTCAGCTTGGCTCCGTTCCGCTCCTCTCCGCTCCTTATCCTCTGTTTGTGAAAAATACTAGGCCGCAGGCCTATACCTTGACATAGCAAGACCAGATAAAACCGCACAAGACCAGACAAGACCAGACAAAACCAGAGAAAACCTGACAAGGCTAGACAGGACCGGACAAGACCAGAGAAGACCAGATAAGACCAGACAATACCAGACAAGAGCAGACGAGACCAGACAAGGTCAGAGAAGACGCGACAAGATTAGACAAGATGAGATAAAACCGGACAAGTCCAGACAAGACATGACAGGACTAAACAAAACCAGAGAAAAGCATAAAAGACGAAACAAGCCCAGACAAGACATAACAGGACCAGATAAGACCACGCAAGACCAGAGAAGTTTATACAAGGTTATACAAAACCAGAACAAACAATATCAGACAAAATAGACAAGGCTAGATATTACCAGACAAGACCAGACAACAACAGGCAATACTGCAGAACACGAGGCAAAACCAGGCAAAGGTGTAACAAGCCAAATATAATCAAACTCTTAATTTTCTCTTCTTAATTTTCGATTGAAAACGCGGAAAACGGGATTCAGTAGTCGAATATTGAGTGGAGAGATTGTGCGCGAGAGTACCACAGTGACAATATATTTTGCAAACTATAAAAATTCGTTTTAAATCCCAAAATGCCAAGAGATTTAAGAACATCAACAGAAAAAACTTTTGAACACTTTATTGATTATATGAAGAGCTCTGCTTTCTCAGATATTATTAGCAATATCATAAAAAAGAAGTTGTTCCGCTTAAAAAAAAAACAGATTTCAGATCTGTCTGAAGAAATACAACATTTTAAAAGTGAAAATCAGAAGTTAACTAATATGATTATTAAGCAGACAAGCAAAGAACAAACAAAAACGGTAGAACAAATTGTCGTTTTGGAAAAAGAATCCATAACAGTGGAGAATGTTGCTTCAGATTCAAGCACCGACAAAGAATTATCGCGGAGAGATAAACCAATACCAACTGCGCTTAAAAAAACTCCAAAAAATGGACCGACCAGATTTTCCGAGTCAAATCAAAGCAAACCATACAAGGAGAAAGGGCAAACTGAAAATACATACGAAAGAAGAACACGTAACAATGTTATAATCGGCACAAGCACTGATCACGAAAAAATCAAGGCAATAACCAGATTCGCTCATCTACACATATCTAAACTAGAGCCACAAATAACGGAAGGTGATATAAGCGAATATTTATAAAATTAAAATTTCACAACTGTATTTTGTAAGAAATTACTTTCCAATCAACCAGAAGTATATTCTTCTTTTAAAGTATCAGTACCATTTGATAAGTTAGATGAAGTGAAAAATCCTAAACTATGGCCAGTGAATACTTATATTAACCGTTTTTTCCTGCATATAGAGCAGGCAAAAACAAGGAAATAATCACTAATAAACCTAATACAAATATACTATTATTTCTAAATATTCAATCGTTACGAAATAAATTATGCCAGCTAGAAATATCAACCGAAGAAGAAAAACCACTTCTCATTTGTCTAGCAGAAACTTGGTTAACAAATGATAGAATTACATCAGTTCATATAAATAACTACCAGCTAGTCAGCTACTTTAACAGAATACGGTCTAAAGGAGGGGGTGTAGCTATATTCGCTAGTATCCACGCATTTATAAATAGATAGAAAAAATGGAATTAAGAAACTTCTTTATTGATAAGACAATATAGATATGCGGGATAGAAGCAAATATAAAAGACATCCGCACTATAATATTAAATATATATTTATAGATCTCCATTGGGATGTTTCATCACTTTCCTACTGACAATTGTCCTAATGACAACACTAGACAGTATCCTACATAAACTGGCAAGAAATGATAAACAAATAATTTTAGTTGGTGACTTCAATATAAATTTCGCATTGAACATAAAACAAGAACATAGCATTACCAACCTTCTGGAAGCTTATGTAATGGATGAACACATAAAACAATATACAAGGATAACATCTACGAGCAAACCACAAATAGATAATATATTTGCCACTTCAGGACTGCAATTAATGACTTCGGTGAAAGAAAACCCTATGTCAGATCACTATATGTTAAGATTGAGTTGCATAACAAATAAAAAAAACTAAAAACCACTATAAATTCATAAGAAACTCAACTCAACAGCCAACAAAGTTCGTTATGCTAACCAGTTACGTGATGAAACATGGGCTGACACATATAATAACACAAACAGTAATAACAAGGCTGCTGCCTTCATAAAAGTAGTTCAATATCATTTCCTCTCAAATTTTCCTATGATAGAAATTAAGGTAGACAGGACAATATGGGTTACAGAAGAAGTAAAAATCTCAACAGCTAAACTAAAAGTTATGGTTTTGCTACAAAAAAAGTGTCCAGCTTTAAGGAACCAATATTTAAAACAAAAAAACGAACATCACAAATTAATTACATTAACAAAACAAAAATTTTTCAACCGTAAGATAATGAAGGCAACAAACAAGTGGCAAGCCAATTGGAACATCATCAATAAACAAACAAATAAATTAAAAATATCCGGACTCAAATACAAATGGACAAAAATAATGGAAAATAATGCCTTGATCACTGAACCTAAGGAAATCGCAGATATTTAATAACTACTTTGAACATGCTCCAAAATCAATTGCACGAAATAGTAATCCGACAACTATTTCGAACAATCATATAGAGTTCAATCAAAGTACAATATACATACAGGATTTTACAGAAAATTAAGTTCAGACTATTATCGCGTCATTAAAAAACAAAACAACAAGTGGACCAGATGGAATCCCGTGCAACATCGTAAAAGAATTCAGGTATGAGCTTATAACACCAATTACTCATATAATCAATGCTAGTCTAGCTGAGGAAAAATTTCCAAAAGTACTAAAAATATCAAAAATTATACCAGTGCACAAAAAAGGAGCAACCACGGATACTCAATACTAAAGACCAATTACCCTTATATCGGTATTAGCGAAAATTCTAGAATACTGCATGCAAACCAGAATAACTCCATTTATCGAAAGATATAATCAGATTCTTACTCAACAATATAGTTTTTGCAAAGGCAAATCCACCTCAACAGCTTTGATAGAATTCCACAGTAAAATATTACAGGAAGTTGATATAGGCAATCACCCCATAGGAATATTCTGCGACCTAACAAAAGCTTTTGACTGTGTTTCTCAAAATATTCTATTAGACAAACTAAACAGTTATGGGATCAGGGGAAAAGCGGGCCGTTGGATACAATCCTACCTGGAAAACCGGAAACAATATGTTTCAGTAAATATTGGAAATAGAACTGGACAATCACAGACAATATGTACCCATATAGGGGTACCACAAGGAAGCGTATTGTCACCAACATTATTTTTACTATACACGGCGGACTTAATTGACTACATAAGAGGACGATATTGCACTTTATATGCGGATGACACAAGCTTCATTGTGACTGAGAAAGACAAAAGCAACAATGTTGAGGAAGCAGACTCAACAGACTCTTAGATTCAGTTAATACATGGTTCTCAGTAAATCAACTCCTTTTTAATAAGAACGAAACGGAATAAATAATGTTCCAGTCGACAAGAAGTGTCTACGACGGAAATATTAACATTGTTATTAAAAATCACAAATTGAAAAGGGCTAAAGATATAAAATTCCTAGGCATATATCTAGAGGAACATCTAAGATGGACAACCCATATACAAATCATCAACTCTATACTGCCCAAGAAGGCATTTTTAATCAAACATATACATAAACTGTTAAACAAAGAAGATCTTCGCAGTTGGTATTTTGCTGAAGTACAAAGCGTATTAACATATGGAATAATTTTATGGGGCGCTTCTTCGCAAATAGAAGTAATACTGGTAGCACAAAAGAGAATTATCAGGAACCTATTAGGTTTAAAAATTACGGATTCCTGCAAAAAACACTTCCAGAACCTAGGAATCTTAACAGTAGTTAGTTTGTATGTTCTAGAAACGACTGCCTATATAAATAAGGTTAAACAAAATTTCCAGAAAAACAAGGACAACCATAATTATAATACGAGAGGGAAACATCTTTTATACCCCTCAAAAACAAATCTAGCCATGTGCAGCAAAGGATTGGAAAACCAAGGAGTGAAGCTATATAACAACCTACATGGTAGCCTGCGCGATGAAAAATCATATAAGAAATTCAAATCAAAAGTGAAAGAATTTCTATTATTACAAACTCCCTTCTGTAGTATAAATGATTTTTTTAAATGTAAATTTCAAAACTATTAGCTTTAAGTATTTATTTTAACTTAACCTATAGATATTGATGTATCTCAAAAGGTAATAAATTAAATTAAAATTAAATTAAACAAAGCAGGATATATGATTAAAAACGAATCAAAAGTAGACACAGAGTAATAACAAATGTATCAAAGTAGGCCTAAACAGGATGAGACAGAAACACGTAATAATTTGAAATATGTGAAACTGTGGAAAAGTTTGAAACGCGATGAAAAAAACTCATAGAGAAGCAAACTGGATCAGCCGCCAGAAGGTTTTATAGAATGAACATTTTCCTTTGTTGTTTAATACATGTTTGATGAGTCTATTCACATGAAGTTAAGCATTTGAGCTCGGCTGTTAAGTATGTTGTATAAGTTATGAGGGCACTGCGAGAGTTCCTATTAATATATTCCCTTTATATAAGATTCTTTTTTTATGTTTGCGAGATTCAAGGAGAGCGCATAAATATGAATAGAAGCGGATTCAAATCTGGCTACATAAAACGCACGGCTAGAGAAAGGAAATTGGAACAATTTATAAATCAAACACAGATTCGGATTCGTGGAAGAGTTACAATATTTTGGCGTGGTGAGTTTGAATCACATTGAAATTGAATGTAAAGGTATTTTGAAGTTTACGTTGCTTTAAATCTTGATGAGAGGCCTCAATGTAATTGCTTAGTGTTTTATGCGTTGTTGTCATATTATCTGTTTCTTGTCTTGACGTTTTATATATAAAATGCATATAGAAAGCTCTATTCAACGGCAATTTGTTACATGCGTTGATAAAGTTTTAGAATACATTTCTACACTTACAATATTCTTCTTCTTTAAGTATCGTGACCGCTTCTTAGACAATGACATTACTACTTCTGTAATTATAATATTGTAACAGTCGATAAAGTTAAAATCATGAACTCATTAACAGTTAATAGGTTTATGATTTTAACTTTATCGACTGTTACAATATTACAATTATAGAAGTAGTAATGTAAGTAATATAAATGTAATATAAAATGTAAGTAATATATAAAGTAGTAATTGCTAATTCTCCAGAATGTATTTTTTTTATTTTCCACATACTTTTGTGTTTTCTTCTATTCCATTCAGTGTTACCATGAATATTTCAGTAGCCATAATACAACGAGAGAAAATATAACGGCCGCGAAAAGTTTCTTTGTAGTACTCCAAATATACATATATTAAAATCCCGGTATACTGGGTTTTACTCCATATAAATCCAATCTAAATGAAGTCGCAGCGCGAGATTTTTTCCTATTCTCTTTTCCTTTTTTTCCGAATTTTATTTGCAAGACCTCCCCCAAGCAAGACCAACTGCGCAATGAAGAACTAATGGCTATAAAACTGAAGTTAAAAGTCCAATATATAAAATCTTAAGAGGTAATGTGCTTGTAGGTGTGAGGTTTCCACGTTTAACTCTCTCTCTCACCAATCTCTGTCAGAGGGAAAAGTAAATTAAAAACAAACCAAGAACATTGTAAGGGTTTTTAGCTTTAATTGGCTTGTATGGACCTAGTAGAATATGGTTTATTAAACATTAAAGATTAATTCAACGGAACTTTAGGAATCAAAATATAATTAGAAAAGACACATTACCTAAATCAGACTAGACAGTAATCAAGGAAGGTAGTTGGAGCGACGGGTTAGTATTATATATTAATATAACTTAACTTTCCATATCACATCAAATTATATGAGATCCTCTTCTTACCTATACTAATAAGACTATTAAAAAGAAGCCAAACCAAATTAAAAGGTTGAAATTACATGCCCTAACTTAACCTTCTTTGGGTCATTCTTGACACTCAAGTTAATGAAGGTTGGAACATTTTAACAAACCTAATATAACGCATTTTTATAAAATTTATTGTGACTTATCTTGCCTGTTTATTTGTTTTTTAAACGTTTCTCTAGTTTTATTAGTATAGATGACAAAAGGTTATGCTATTTAAGATAGTATAAGATTAGCATACATTTTGTTAGATCAGGTGAGATAAAATGATCTAAAATAAGAAAGCTACAATAATATGATTTTAATATGTTCCTTGGTTAAATATTTTTAAATCTAAATGCGAACATTCAATATCAAAATCTTATTATTTGCTGTAGGTAATTTAAAATCGCAAGATTTATATTTCCAATAATTTTTCGTCACCTCCGCATAAAAGAAAGTGTCTCGATTGAACGCGAAATAAATGTTCCTTTCTTGGGAGCTTTAAAATAAGACAGAGCGTTCTCGCCATCAAGGAAACTTCAGAAGAATCTTCTTTCCCTCATCGATAAAAATATTCCAGATTCAGCAGAAAAAATGTAGATCTAACTCCCGGTTTAGTTTTTTCTCCCCTTTTTCGTGTCCCCACAACACGAACAAAGGTAACATACACTATTGCGTAGTAAACTTGGATATACGATAAGTCATTCAAAATGACGAATATGCAAGTATTTCCAGACTGCGAAGAAAAAAAAGCGGGAAGAATAAAACTCTTTTGATTTATAGCTAAACGTAAAACGAGGGAAAGTACAAAGCCGATTATAAACGACAATACAGAAAATCTCTCCAAGCATTTCCTTTTCTAGAACCTAAAATTATTTCTTTGCTACAAGAAAAAATGTCGCTGTAATATTTAATCCGAGTTTTAATCTCGTTAATACAAAAGGAAATCGAAATGCTTTCAAGGAATTAACTGTTGGAAGGGACATCGAGGAACGAAAATAAATCCACAGCGACCTCGACAGTTTTGCTATAACAGAATCAACTGTACGTAATTACCAAGAAAGTGTTTAATATTATGTAATTCACTTTATATGATTTAATGGCTTTCAATTGCGTAAAGTTGATAAACTATTCCAAATGCTGCAAAGTTCCATCCAGCTTTGTTTTAGTTTAGAAAACAAAATAATATTCATTCTTTCACATTTTAAAAAACAAATCTCAAGTCTTACCAAGATTGCCAATTAAGATAAGACATAAGATTAGATACAGGGTGACAAATTAAGAGTGTCCTGTTTTACCTTCATAAAATCAGAAAGAAGCAATTACACAATTACTAACAAAGAATTGCTTGAATTGCTTGTGTAGATCATCTTTTTGGAACGAACACCATTATTCAAACTCAGAGGCGGTTTCAAACAACAGTTTAATTTTCCAGCGCAATATGACTCGAAAAATATAGTCAAAGAGTTTCCTTTTGAAGATACAAAACTTACAGGATGGAAAAAATCACCAGAAGAGAAGCAAATACTTAGGAACGCAAATTAAGAACAGAATTGAAGAAAATGCCAATCAATCTCTGTGACGTTCATCGCAGCAAGATTCCCACTTCACTTCACTTTCACATGAGTCGGTAAGAACAATTTCAAAGAAAGATTTACCCTTTCGGCCTTACAAATAGCAAAAACCAAAAAAAATTTTCCAATAGACCGACACTCACGATTGCAATGCCTTCGATGGATTTTTGTCAGAGGAGATAATTTTGTCAACAAAGTAATCGAAGAAGAGGTGCAATTTCAAAATGTAACTATATGGTGTTGTAACTATATGGTAACAAATATGGTGACTATATGGTGTTAAATATGCTCGGATGAAATGTGAAACGCAGTAGTTGTCAATAGTGGACGTTATGTGGAGATGCTACAAACGTTCTTAGTGGATGCCATCGCTGAATTTCGATTGACATTGACATTCGATTGACGATATTTGGGTTTCAGCAAGATGATGCAAATCCACATTTATCCAACATGTCTATGAGAGTGTTACGGGAGTTTTTCCTGGTCATCTGATAACCCAGCGTGGGTCTACAATAGCCTTCTCTACATTCAGAGCAAAAGTGCGTAGGCTTTTCAACAAAGCTAAGCAATACGGAAACTGGCTAAAATACTCCGAGGTGCTTACCACCTACAACAAAGAGATCAGAAGGCCAAAAAGAAAAAAAAAATAGGACCTTCTATGAAATCACAGAATCCACCCCGGTGGCAGTTACACTGCACAAAGTACTAGCCAAGGAAAGAGTGGAAATGACAACCACTTTCAAGAGACCGGATGGGAGATACAAGGAGGATGAAGAGCAGAGAGCTCTCGTCCTACTAAAAACCCATTTTCCGGGATGTAGAAAATACAAGAGACCCAGAAGTTAATGCAACCACAGAGACCAAGTCGGGCTGACTAGAGGAGGGTCGCGTCCATCTGTACCGAAAACTAAATCAGATGGGCTATCGGCACTTTCCCGCCATTTAAGGCCCCAGGTCTGGCCAGACTAGTTCTCGCCTTCCTACAAAAAGGAGAGAACTAATGCCGTATCTTCTAAAAATCTTTAGAAGTAGGTTAGCGCTCGGATACATACCGGAGCTATGGACAATGACTAAGGTGGTATTCAGTATTCTTATATTTTTTATGTTAAAGACAATGGACAAGGTATTCGATAATTACCTTAGGACAATAGTGCTGGTAGGTGCATTACTGCATAACTTTCAGAATGCATATAGAGCAGGGAAATCCACAGAAACCGCCCTGTATCAGCTGACAAATGAAATAGAAGCAGCACTAGAGGCAAAGGAAGTAGCGATAAGGGCTTTCTTAGATATAGAGGGAGACTTTGACAACACCTCGCACGAGGATGTCAAAGCAGCCCTCGAAAGAAGGAATATCGACAGCACTATCTCAAGGTGGATGGGACAAATGCTGAGAACCAGAACCTCGGAGAAACAAGTGGGAAGAGACACCATAGAGATCTCCCCAACTCGAGGGTGCCCACAGGGAGGAGTGCTATCACCACTAATGTGGAGCCTGATAGTTGATGAATTACTGGCTTGGTTGAACGGCCAAGACATCAACTGTCAAAGTTACGCCGATGACATAGTCAGAATGGTCAGAGGGAAGTTTGAGGGAACGTTTCGAGAGGCCTCAAAGTAACTATTAGATGGTGTCAAACAGTGGAACTGAGACTCAATCCGAGCAAAACCACGGTGAAACCATTCACTGGAAAGAGAAAAATAAACTGCCTACAGCCCATACTGTTAGATGAGGGAGCAGTAGATTACAAACAGGAGATAAGGTATCTGATATCACTCTAGATAGCAAACCAAACTCCTATGGAATAGACACGCTGAGGCAGCGGTAGGTAAAGCCAAACGCGCTCTAATGGTGTGCAGACATCGGGCAGAAAAAACGTGGGGTTGTAACTCCACAATCCTGCGATGGTTGTATGCCATGATAAAGAGATCAGCGATCACTTATGGGGTAGTTACCTGGGGAAGTTGAACCAAGCTGGCCTCTATGAGGAAACAGCTTGAGAGGATTCAAAGACTGGCGTGTGTCTGCAACACGGGGGCGATGGGGTTGTGCCCGACAGCAGCAATGGAGCTGTTGCTGGATCTGACTCCGCTGCAGCTTGTCGTGGAGAGCGCTGCCAGATCGGCGATTGTAAGGTTTAGCAAGGAAGGAATAGACAGGGGTAAAATAATCGGGAGCAGGGACCAAAACAGCCTCACAGCCAAGATCCCCGGGTTGGAAGCACCAAACAACTTTGAGAAAAACTACACAGCAATGTGTAGTGGTAAAGCCGATTGGAGCGACGAATCCTCAGCATACCACATAGAGCAAAATGCTATCTGTAGTATACAGATGGTTCGAAGTAAAGGAAGGTACTGCTGCAGAAGTGTTTGGACCTCGAACCAAATACTTCGAATCCATGGAACATTCCCAAGTATCTTCCAAGCAGAGGTACTCGCAATCAAAACATGTGCACAATTTAACCTCGACAGGAATTATCGAATATTCGAATATAGAAAACGAATTGCTATCCTGTCAGAGAGAAAAGCAGCCATCAAGGCCATTAGCTCATACTCCATCAGATCCATTTGGTGTAGGACTGTGTAGGAAAGCTAAACAAATTTGGCAAAGGTAATAAAGTAACGCTCTACTGGGTACCAGGACACACTGGTATAGACGGAAACGAAGAAGCCGATCACCTAGCAAACAAGGGATCCGGTAGTCCCTTATAGGTCTGGAACCGTTTTGCAGCATGAGTGTGAACACCATCCACAAAAGTTTTGATGAAGAAATAAGAGAACAATGGATGAAAACCTAGAAAGAACTTCCAGGGTTAAGGCAGTCCAAAGTAATGCTGGGATCTTTAACCAGAAACAAACAAAAGCTTGCCTGAAACTAAACAGGAGCAAGCTTATAATTCTGACAGGAGTACTGACGGTACACTGCAGACCTAGAAAACACGTCAATGCCCTATGCCTAGAGGAGGACGACAAATGCAGATTCTGTGGTTCAGCAGAAGAAACCCCCATACATCTTCTCAAAGACTGCGGAGCACTGCTCCGCAAGGCACAGATGTACCTCGGGGCTCACTGCTTGAACGTAGAATAGTAGCAGTTCTTGAATCCCACCCAGATCCTCAAATTCCTAAAGGAATCAGGACTAGAGGAGGCGCTCTAAATGAGTAAGGACACTAGCGCTTAGAGGAAGAGGGTGGGGTACAATAGATCTATAAAGGTCGCCGTACAAGTCGTCACCATATCTACAATCTACCTAGCGTGAGATCACTTGTGGCCTCCTCGCGCTAATGATTTGTCGGCTTTGGATTATTTCTTATGGGATCATGTTAGATCTATCAATGTGTCCAACTTCTTTCGTTTTTTCAAGTTTTTTTCAAAATCAGGACACTCTTAGTTTGTCACCCTATAGAACAGACAAAACATATAATACAAAAGAGACAATACTAGACCGCCAAGACTATTTATTGAATATAGTAAACTTTTCACTCGAGGCTGAGTATTTTCCAGACATTTTAAAGCTAACTACCATCATGCCCATTTATAAAGATGTTAAAAATGAACTTAGCAACTACAGGCCCTAATTTCATTGTTTTCACTCTAAAATTCTTGAATACTGTTTCTTATCTCGCTTAATATCTTTTATTAACAAGCACAAAATGATACCTAAGGTACAAAATGGTTTCCAGAGCGGCAAATCAACCATCACAGCTATGTTGGGTTTATTTAACAATATACTAGCAGATGTCGATACTGGAAAATTTCCTATCGGCATTTTCTGCGACGGACGAAATCAAAATTCAGAAAGACGTCCGAGAAGGCTGCGTCCTGTCCCCGCAACCGCTCAATTTGTACTGCCAGTTTGTGTTTCGATGGGCGCTGGAGGAGAAGAGAAGGGGTAAATATTCGAGGGGCACTAATAAATAATCTTAAATTCGCGAACGATGCTTAAAAAATGGGGGAAAGTCGAGAAGAGTTACCTACAGTATTATAGAGAGTTAACCAGGCGTGCGAAGAAGTAGGACTTACTATTAATATAGAAAAAAATTAAATTCAGGGTAATAAGTAAAAAACCAGAATATTTACCCTGTTATTACACTAAATGTTATTAAACTAAATATTAACACCTGAAAAAATTCAAATACTTGGGCTCACTGGTGGAAGAGAAATATGAAAGAGTGTGGCGACAGCCGCTAACATTCACAGCCTGATTTGTCAGGCATCAGTAGCATTTGCGTCACTTAAATGGTGCATATGGAAGAAGACAAACATATCCACTAATACCAAAGTTCGTCTATTCCTTCCAATTCTTTTGTATCGAGCAGAATTGTGAACGCTACTTCAATTGGACCTCAAGAAACTCAAGGTGTTCCAAATGCGTTGCCTAAGACAGATTATTACGATCAGATGCGCTCATCAACCACCGATTGTAGAATAAATACAAACAAGTCTACGATGGTTTGGTCACATTTGCCGAATGAAGGAAAATAGGCTTCTACGCAAACTCGTCCAGCGGAAGCGGCCGCCCGACTGGAGGATTCAACGAACAGTGCCGAAGAAGATATTGACAAAACATGTAGAAAACGACCTCAAGAACTGACGACTGGACCTCGTTGATGTCAGGGATTTTGCCATTGATCGGAAAGTATGGAAACAAATAGTAAATGAAGCGAACAATCCAGCGGCACCAACAGCAGCGTATTGGCTACGACGAGAACGACGTCCTCGACAATTGCCAGCTATGGATTAAAAGCAAAAGAAAGAAGTATATTAAACAAATAAATCTAAACCAATTAAGATATAGATCAGTAAAAACCAATTGCTTTTGGAAGAAGATTTTTCTTAACGTGATATATTAATTATTTTAACCCTTTGCGGACGAGTGTCGGCATATAACCGCCCAAGCCTTTTTACCGTTCCGGACGCGCGTCGGCATATAGCCGCCCTAGATCTTAGTTGCAAGGCGTGTTATGAAGTGTCTAGCGATATCTGTAGTTCTGAACGATAAAATAGGCATGGGTATAAACGATGATGGGTTTAACGATGAAGTCTTATCCTACTTATAATGTAAACTTACGATGTGAGACGATGGCAGAGTCAGAACGAATTTCATTTCTTGGATTCAGTCTCTCAGTGTCACTACCAGAGGAACAAGCAGGCTTTTTATAAATTTTATATCTAATCGTTCACACGATGGCTAAAGGATTTAGAGATGATACATTAGATAGTGACGGGACTGATGAATACTACTTTGAATCTGACAAGACGGAAGATGACAGCATTGCTTCATCCAGTGGAAGTAAAATTTGTACAATGAGGAATCAACTCAGACATTTCAACATTAGCAGTGATAGTAGCAGTGGATCAGATTCCGCTGCATGCGGTAGTCCCACAAATGAAAATTATTTTTTTGGGGCTTGGAAGTCTGAGTCATAAATTCGTATCTATTATATCGGGAATATCAGAATACTCACAATATAAAAAAGTTAAAACATCTACAATTTGCACGTTGTTTGGTGGGTCAATTGGTTGAAGATTTTCGGGATTCAAGATCCAAGAATCTTTCGACTTTTGAAACAGCAGAAAGGCTGAAAGGTCTTTTGCATATCATTCGGCGAGATGATACAGGAAGGAGTAAAGACTGTCTAGTGTGTACTAAAGGTAAAGCATGGAAGAAGAGAGTCGAGGTATTATTTTGCAACTTGTACGGATAAAGAGGCCTTGCACATATGTGAGTGTTTTGAACGATATCACACCATGCCGGAATATAAAACGTATACGAAAACACAACCAAACTTCTTTGTTTGGAGGGTCAATTGGTTGGAGATTTCGGGATTCAAGATCCAAGAATCCTTCGACTTTCGAAACAGAAGCAAGGCTGAACGGTCTTTTGCATATTCTTCGGCGAGATGATACAGGAAGGGGTAAAGACTATACGAAAACACAACCAAACTTCTTTTGTTGATTTTTTTTTTAATTTGTTTATATATATATATTTTTATTTTTTTGTTTTATGAAATTATTTTGTGTTAACTCTCGTCCACAGCGACGCTCGCTCATAGAGCGGCTCCGTCCGCAAAGGGTTAACATAAAAATATATTGAGTAGAATAAGAGGGAACACCAGTTAAACATACGAGCAAAAACTAAACAAACAAGTCACCTTTTTATTAGCTTATTTTTATCAGACGTGTGACCCATTGCTCCTCTTTTGAGTATAGAGCCCGGGTTGTTCTAGCTCTCTACTTTAGAACGAAAAATATAAACCGAACAGATTTTTCAGAGATAACGTGGCACGACTAAAGCGGCAACAATAAATAAGGCTTGAAGTAAATAAGATGTCATGAGAGAAGTAAATAAGATCAAAACAAATCAAATGGACATAAATGTGTTTTGTATCTCTCTCCGCTATATGAACGAGTAAATATAAACGTAGTGTGGTATTTTAGTGTGAGTTCTCAACTTCCCAGTTGTGTTGGCTCCATTAGGCGTTAAGTATAAATATAAAAACCGAAGAAACCAGTATAAAAAACGTTATTTCATGGTAAATATTTGTCAGCAATTTTCTATACTATCGTTTACAATAAATGAGTATAGTAGGTGCCGTAATATTTTATAGCAAACAAGGTAAGGGAAACTGAAATAAAATGAGTTCTTCGAAGAGACAAATATATAAATAATTGTCCCACGTAATAAATTCTACTTTATTAAATCTAAATCAAACATAAATTTATTTTATTTCATTTCCTTTCTTTTTCTATTGGAAAACTCCAGTCTATTATTTAATGGTGAAAGATGTATTTGGGTCTTGATCGATCCGCGATTAAGTCTTAAAGATTTCCTGGAGGGTTAAGGTTTATTTATTATTTAGGTCTTGATCCATGTGGACATGATTATATTTGACATGATTCATTATTGATGTTGTAATATATTGGTCTATTATATCAAATACGGACGAAAGTAAATAATCCGGAAAATATGTTATAAATGAAAATTCACATAATTTTCTGCACTTTTTTTATGGACTGGATTGATATTTGTTTGCTCTGCATATTTGTTATATTGTTAATTGTGTATTTGTTAGAAGAGAAATATAATTGCATTAATTGTTTATATTTACATTCATTTATTAAAAAAAAAAAAATTTATTACATATATGTGTGTTGAAATTTGAAGTTATTAATCCTTATAAATTACAATTCAAATCAATAATCCTTTACTCCAAAACTAAGACTAACTCTAGCAACTACAACATCTTCTGTCACTTTTAGCACACTCATGCTTTGTGTGAGCTGTTTCGCTGCGTCAAAGCAAGTGACTTGAAACGGTCAAAACCTAAAGTGTCAGGAGCCGAGGGCCAAAAGGAAAATACAGAAAATTGGATGTTATTATACGTCGGAGTAACCTGGAAGCTCAGATTCCATAGGGACCTGGCCCAATGATTGATCAATGCTTGAAGAGCATGAGATATTGATAGGAAAAGAAGACAATCCCGACAAGTGATTGACAGTATTGGAATCCTCAGTGGAGAATAAGCTATCCACATAAACCACAAAATCACCCGGTAGACCTTTTCGGGTGCAATATCTAAACAAAACAGTATCTATTTCAGCGTGGGACTTCGCTAGTTCTCAAGCAGACGCAGTAGCACGTCTCCAAGACTGGCCGGGAAGTAACCAATTCGCTAGAATTCGCTACACATGGCCATTGAAATCACGCCAACAGGTGAAGTCCCAAGCTGAAATAGATACTGTTTTGTTTAGATATTGCACCCGGAAAGATCTACCGGGTGATTTTCTAGTTTATCTGGATTGCTTTTGATGCACTGAGGACTCTAATACTGTTAATCACTTGTCGGGATTGTCTTCTTTTCCTATCAATATCTCATGCTCTTCAAGCATTGATCATTCATTAGCCAAGATCTCTATGGAATCTGGACTTCCAGGTTACTCCGAGGTATAATAACAAAAAACAACCAATTTTCATCCAATAAACATCCAATAAAAACATTTACCATCCAATTTTCTGTATTTTCCTTTTGGCCTTCAGCCCCTGACACTTTAGGACTTGACCGTTTTAAGTCACCTCAAGTTATCTTCAGCTGAGTGTGGTAAAAGTGACAGAAGATGTTGTAGTTGCTAGAGTTAGTCTTAGTTCTGGAGTAAAAGATTAGTGATTTAAATTGTAATTTAAAATTTAATTTTTTTAACACATGCGTTAAAAGTACTATTTTGGCGCACGTTTCTTAGTACGGCAAATGCCATGTTTCGCTGTATTACCACATAACTTGGGTAACGCACGCAAATATACAATATCTCTAAGTTTCATTAAAAAAAAATTAAATTAAAAAAATCAAAACACAATCAAAACCTCAATATTAAAAAAAGTGACGTGAAAGTGACAGGAATTTTGTTTCATTACAAAATAAAAATTAAAGGAAACGTTTTATAATGAGTTTAAATTTAATGGTGATACCGGAAACTGAGAGTTCTTATGACGAATCCACACCACCGGAGACAATTGAAAAGGCAAATTCTTCATTTCTGATTCATTTATTTTTTTTGATGGTCCGTGCTATCTAGATCCAAACTTGTAAGATACGTCCCCTCGCATGAGTAATAAAAAAATATTGTTTGCAACACGGCCATATTGTCAATTGCCAATTTCGCTCTCGTGACCAAATGACAACTTACCGCCCTAGTTGCAATAGATACTATTGTGCAATAAATTCTGTGCAGCTGAACATGGAATAAATTAATAAATTGATGAATATGTATCATCTTTGAATTAACGTTAGTAAGACTTGCTATCTTGCGTTCTCTATAACAGAGACAAATACTTCTAATCTTTCTTCCTTTTCGTTAGTCTAGACCAGGCATGAGCAACCTTTTTTTGGACAAGGGGCTAAATTACAATTATTCCCTCGTGTACAGGGCGATATACCGTAGCGCAGGCACATTGGTTGCGTTTATTAAAATATTGGATAGAGGAGTAATTTTTATAGCGTAGAGAAGCCGACACAGGCACTATATGCGGCACGCGGGCCGCAGGTTGCTCATGTCTGGTTTAGACGAAGACCAAACATGCGAACATGCCTCGTGCATACGAATGCACTATGTCTAGTCTAGATTAATATATCAAGTTTGGTCTGAGACTAATACACTATGCCTAGCCTAGGATAATATATTATGTCTAGTCTAGACTCATACACTATGTGTATATACGTAATAACGTCGAGTCGAATTCTTTACTTAAAACAGCATTGCATAACATGGCTTCAACTTGCTTAATTTAAACTTTATTTTGAAATTGGCGGCGCTTAAAACGTGCAGCATAAGTCATAGCGTCTGAGGTAATACGCCGAATGCTTTACATACAGTACAACACGGTCAAGCCGTTAAAATTTACCTTCTGATAGCATTACTGTATTCATTTATTTTATAATCGGACGTAGATAAAACGTGTAATATAAGGAATAGCGTTGGGTTTTACAGTACAACAAAAACTTGACGGTTTTGTTTTTTGGCAGAAAATTTCCAACGTATTGGCGCAGAGACGTAAATGTTATCACTTATAAGCCGGCTTACAAAAAATATCGCGTTTGTCTTTTTATACATATCCAGTCGGGATATACAAAGTGTTACTTTTAATCCTAATAGTATAATATTCTGTTTTTTGTCAGCAAATTTGCAACCAAATGTTGGCGTAGAGGCGTAAAAGTTATCACTTATAAGCCTGTGAACAAAAAATAACTTCTCTGCCTTATTAATACATATCCAGCCTGAACATACAAAGTGTTACTTTTAATCCTAATAACATAATATTCTGGTTTTAGTGGCAAATTTCCAACAAAATATTGACGCACAGTCGTAAAAGTGTTCACTTATAAGCCGACGAACAAAAATTTCGCGTTTGCCTTGTTAGTACATATCCGGCCGGGATATACAAAGTGTTGCTTTTAATCCTAATGATAAAATATTCTGCTTTTTTTAGCGGGAAATTTCCTACAACATATGGACACAGAATTATAAAAGTTATCACTTATAAGCCGGCGAACAAAAAATATCGCGTTTGTCTTAGTAATACATATTCGGCCGGAACATACAAAGTGTTACTTTTAATTCTAATAAAAATTCAGACAAAATATTGGCGCAGAGACGTAAAAGTTATAACTTATAAGCCGGCTTACAAAAAATATCGCGTTTGTCTTTTTAATACATATGCAGTCGGGATATACAAAGTGTTACTTTTAATCCTAATAATATAATATTCTGTTTTTTGTCAGCAAATTTGCAACCAAATGTTGGCGTAGAGGCGTAAAAGTTATCACTTATAAGCCGGCGAACAAAAAATATCGCGTTTGTCTTAGTAATACATATTCGGCCGGAACATACAAAGTGTTAATTTCAATTCTAATAAAATTTCAGACAAAATATTGGCGCGGAGACGTAATATAAAAATAAGTAAAGACGTAACGTAAAAAGCGGCGAATAAAAGATATCGCACTTGTCTTATTAATACATATCCAGCCTGGACATAGAAAATGTTACTTTTAATCCCAATAACATAATATTCTGTTTCTTGACGGCAAATTTCTTGATTTCTTGAGGCGTAAATGTTATCACTTATAAGCCGACGAACAAAAAATAACTCGTTTGGCTGATTAATACACATCCAGCCTAGATATACAAAGTGTTACTTTTAATCCTAATGGCATAATATTCTGTATCTTGGAGGCATATTTTTAAAAAATATTACACTTATAAGCCGGCGAATAAAAAATATTGCGTTTATTTATTAAAACATTTCCGGCCGGAATACACAAAGTGCTACTTTTAATCCTAATAACATAAAATTCTGTTTTTTAGCGGCAAATTTCAAACAAAATATTGGCACAGAGACGTAAAGTTATCACTTATAAGCCGACGAACAAAAAATAACTCGTCTGACTCATTAACACAGATCCAGCCTGGACATATAAAGTGTTTTTAGGTAAGTACTTGTAATCCCAATAACAGAATATTCTGTTTTTTTTTTGGCAGCAATGTTTCAACAAAATCTTGGCGCAGAAACGTAAAAGTTATCACTTATAAGCCGACGAACAAGAAATAATTCGTCTGTATTATCAATACACATCCAGCCTGGAGATAGAAAGTGTTATTTTTATTCCTAATGACATAATATTCTGTTTTTTATCGGAAATTTTTTTAACAAAATATTGGCGCAGAGTCGTAAAAGTTATCACTTATAAGCCGACGAACAAAAAAAAAACTCGTCTGTCTTATCAATACACATCCTGCCTGGACATACAAGGCGTTATTTCTAATCCTAATAACATAATATTCTGTTTTTTCTGGTCAGGTGTGCTGTAAAACTCAAATAGTATCTGCAGTTAAGACTAATGCACTATGTCAACTCTAGACTAATACATTGTCTTTAGCTAAGACCTTGTTTAGTTTAGAGTAAAAGTATTTCTAAAAATAATACACAAAATGAAAAAGATATTAGTGATACGCAGTACGGATTAAGGAATGGCATCAGCACTCGCGAAGCGCTATTTGGCATTAACGTATTTACACAAAGATATATGGATATGAACGTAGAGATACATTCTTGTTTCATAGAATATGAGAAAGCTGTCGACAAGGTCCAGCATGCACCATTACTAACACTCCTGAAAACCAAAAGTATCAACAGAGGGAATATACGAATCATTATATCTGTATTGGAAGCAAATGGCTGGGCTGAGTGCAGCTCGTGATTCTACAGAAAACATCATGTCCATAGAGGCGCTAGATAGGGGTGCATTTTGTCTCCGATGTTATTTATTTTCTACTCAGAGATGATTTTCCAGGAAGCATTGGAATATACAAGGTCTAATATTTGTAAAACCATATTAATTTATTAAGGGCGAAAAAACTTATTAAGGGCGAAATGTAGCCTGAATATATGAATATATTCAACCTGTTTGTAGCTCTATAATATTAAGTCTTGAAGACTACAAAACAAATCCCATGTTGACACAGCTGAAACAAGTATTTTCGTGTTATTACTAGTCTCCAGTACATTTTCATGTTACTACACGAGTACTAGATAAATTACATTGTTTTTAAGATCATTTCTTTCTATTTAACTTAAGAGAATTTAATTTGATTTATCTCTCATCAGTGTCGCTTTGCTGTTTTGAATTACAAATTTTTAAAACACTTACTTAAACACCTCGTGAATGACTGGCGAAGTTAAATACCTAAGTACCTAAGTTTAATACTTAAGTATAAACTATATACCTCTCTATACTGGAATTTCAAAAAGCGGACGTGTTGGGTAAGTAAAAACATTGTATATTCCTAATAAAGTAAGTTTACTCTCCTACTTTGTGGCTTCTAACGTTATTAGTTTTTAAGATACTTTATTGCACACATTTGCGCACACTTTTAGCAGGTCTAATACTTAAATCATCGCAATAAATAGCACATTAACTACGAAATAGAGATAACTTCGAGGCAGCTTAAGTCCGCAATAAATAATTGCTCAGGACGTTAAAATCAATTTCATCCGGCCTACGAGGGCCTACAATTTTCAAATCTTACTGACAGTCTATCATAATATTAGTTTTCATATTACTCACAAGATAATCAATATTTGGTAAACTTAGCTGACGATTCAAGTTTTAATAGTTAAATATTACATTACACGATCGCAAATTTTACTAACTCATTTTATTATCGATATTACCTCAATAACTTAAGATTTAGACTACGTACCACCTATATTCCATTATAAATTACTAATTTCATCACTTAGCAATTAGTCTAAACAAACTAGACTTTAAACTTTTACTACTTACTTTGTAATCAAAGAAACGATTCGTATCGTATGTCTAGATTAACTTATAGGTCTAGATTCACTTTATCTTGCTGTAGTTTGATATCAAGTTTATATTACCTCAATAACTTAGGGTTTAAACTACATATAGCACAAACTCCAATTGTAATTACAAAATAGTATCAATAAATAATACATACATTTTGTATGTTTTCTTTTTAAATAAATTTTACAGTGGAATATAAATCATAATCGATATTCTATAATTGAACCGTTTTAAACGGTGTTCTTTGTTGTTAATAATAAAATACAATTTATAAAGTATGCACAAAAAATTTAATCGTTGGGGATATAAAACGGAAGTTTTTTTCGGGATTTTATTAATTTTGGAGGGTAAACATCCTGTCGATGGAAAAATACGGACGATTTTTGGCTCATGGGATATCGTTTAAAAAAATATATTTATTTTTAGACATGGGATTAATAATGTTTTGTATGTATATGGAAATAATAAATGAAACACGCCGATTTTTATTGGAAAATAATTGGAATAATAATTGATTTAGATAAATTTAAATATTTATTTCTAGATTATATTTGCTCTATATTAAGACAATAGTAAAAGCTAGCAGAACAAGTTGCAGAAAATATTTCTAATTTGTTTCCAATTGGTTTTTTTATGTCAGCTTTAACAAATTTAATACCAAATTATTTTGACTATAGGTCTGGATTTTGTTGACATTTGTATTAATTGTACTCCAATTAGTAAACCAGTTAGACGTACAAAAAATTTGCTCCTAGAAATTATGTATTTTGAGTAGAATAGAAAGAGGATAGGAAGAAATAGAATACGAAGAGAAATTTATAGTGAAAAACAAGAAGTTAACATTAGATTGGGGTTTCAGATTCCCTCTCAGTGTTAGTGTAAAGAAAAATTGTTTTAAAACAAAGTGAATTGGTTTCAAGAAAATTATCGTTCGAGATGTCAAAACTAATTTAAAGTCAAATTTTCTTTTTCTTTGTGGGACTTTAAAAAATAGTATAGTAATGTAATAATATGTGGGATTTTAAGAATTTTTTAAGAAAACAAATCTCCGGAGCGAGCGGCAGGGAGTCAGCGTCTGTTCACCTAGTTGGTGCGGCTGTTATCAAAGCTCTGGAATTAACTACTCCAGTTCTAACCACCCAGAAAGAGCTGGACACACAAGTATCAACAAGCGTAGACATGAATCGTGAGAGGAATAACATTGATACCCCAGGTGCTAACCAATTCACCGGTGCCCATGGTAGCGTCGCAACCGGACTATAGGATTCTGGGGAGTCGGCCTACCACAAGAACAGAGGGAGGCGGAGGCCTCTGGCAAACTTTCCGACGTACATAGGGGCACTAAACATCAACACATTATAACGGCAAACATCGACTCCGACCACTACCTCACAACTGACACCAAAGAGAATGAAGAAGAAGACTACACTGATACCGTAGTTCGATATGACAAAACTAAAAACATCTGGGATAAAAGAGGAATGGGAAGAAGAGAGCGCCGCGACCTGGGAAGAATTTAAAGAAAATATAACCAGGAAAACTAAAGCGAATATTCCTCAAATCAAAACAAAGAAACACCCATGGTGGAATGATGTATGCGAAAAGGCAATAGAGATCCGAAAAACCGCATATAAGAATTGGAAGAGCGACAAAACTGAAACCAACTTATTATTGTACGTGGAGACAACGACAAGCAAACGACAAGAGACAGATAACTACAGAGGAATATCACTGTTATCATGCGCATACAAGAATCTGTCACAGGGTCTAGTAGGTAGAGTACAGTCCCAACTAGAACACACAATAGGAGAATATTATGCAGGCTTCAGATCGGGAAGATCTTGTGCTGAACAAATACTCAATCTCAAAACAGTTCTAAGATATCAAGCGACGAGAAACACAGAGACCGTGTGCACTTTCGCAGATTTCAAGAAGGCTTACGATTCTATAGACAGAACATCACTAATCCAAGAACTAGTGTTCGCGCCAATTTTAATAAATCTTTATTTTTAATTCAACATTTGAAACGGTTTCGGCACCCATTGACAGAAGGGGAAAGGTGTATCGATCTGGGCCGAAATTTAGCGATTTGCTTATAGATTTACTTCGTTAAAGTTAAACGTTCGTTCGTTCAAGTTAAGTTTAACCAGGGGTGGAATCACGAGCCCAAAGGGCTGCGGGGGCATTCAACGTCTGGAAGACAACGATTTTCAGAGATCCCTCCACCCATTATCCTCAATTCCTTCCTTGAAATAGGCGCCGGAAGGACGGTCCACACGTGGCGGAGACGCGAACAACCCTAACAGGTAAATTTGATTTTCGTGAGACACGGTCCAAACAACTAGAAGAGAGAGGACTTGACGAGAAGACGACGAACCTCCTCAAACACAGATTAACATACACTAAATCCAAAATTAAATTTATGGGAGAACTGTCAAATCTGTTCGCAATTAGAACGGGAGTAAGACAGGGTGATGGTCTATCGCCTATGCCGTTTAACATAGTTCTACAAAGTGGTCAGCGAATGGGAAAAAAACTAAAGGCACAGGGACTTCACAAACCCATAGGAAGAAGGAATAAGGGAATAGATATCGGTTGTCTAGCATTTGTTGTTTATCTAGCTATACTTACCGATAACACACACAGCGGCGAAACAGATTGAGGTTCTGTAAGAGTAAGAGATGGCTGTAAAGGTCAGGCTACAGATTTCCTTCAAGAAAACGGAATATTTGTCAAACTAGAAAGATGCACCGGAAATGATTACAACAAAGTATGGGAATATCAACAGGGTTCACAAATTCAAGTACCTCGGAGAGACGATGCCAATGGAATCGAGAAGTCAGCCTACGAACAGAGGAAGCAAAAGATGGCCAGAGCGTTCTGGAAGACTGGGGACATCTACTATAAGTCATGCTTATCACGTAACAAAGTGAGACACTATAACACTGTCATCAAACCAGAAACCCTGTGCGCATCTGAAACATTGGTCATTAATCGCAAAGGTGATCCGGAAAACATAAAGAAAATAGAAAGAAAACTTGTCAGAAAAATTCTAGGACCCAAAAAGAGTGAAGAAGGATACCGGTTGCGCAGTAGGCAGGAGACCGAACAGATATCCAACATAGTGCACGACATGAGGAAACGTCGACTGAAATTCTACGTACATATCAAGAGGATGCGGGACACCCGACCGACAAAAAAAACTTGGAATACACCGAAAGCATAAAGAACATGAAGTGGATCGCCAAAGGTAGAGAGGATTTGAAAGACGCTGGAATAATAGTCTCAGACATACAAGACAGACGGCTATTCAGACAAAAAGTATATGAATGGAAAGTGAGTCGAAAAGCCAAGATATTGAAGACGGGAACAACCTGGTCTGAAGAAAGGAAGAAAGTCTGAAGAAAGGAAATGTGGCGCCTTAGAAAATCTCACATCAAGTAGACGCTTCACGTGGTCCGTTAGTGGCCCATACGTATTATTATTATTATATTCTCTGAAGACAAGTTGCCAATTTATAAGCATATTATGAATAGACAATATATGAGGAAATTTTTTGAATGCGATTGCTGCTATTATCTAAAAAGTATGTAACGTTTATTTGAGAAATTTAAATATTTTTCTTGGCAATTATTATGAATTTGAATTTCTTTTTTTTCGCATAGAAGACCGAATTTAAACATTTTAATTTCGGTATCTATTTTTTATTTTTATCTAAAAATGTAGCATGTAGTAAATAACTAATAGGTATAATTTTTTAGAATGGTATGCACTTGTTTTGGAGATAGATAAACTAAAGTGCGAAGGCGCCGAACTAAGCGCCGTACTGGCGATTTCTTAGGTTAACTGGTGTACAAGCCAACGGTTTAAAAAATACTGCAAGATCAATATTAATGCTAATTACAACTGTAGCTTCGTAGAGCCGTAAGTAGTGTATGACCAATGTGGCCCCCGTCATAGGCGCGGATATAACAGCGTCGCCAACGAGAAGGTTTCGGAACAAAATTTATTCGTAATTTGTAACATAAAAAACTGTAAATGCCCATTCTACAGTTCGTGGACATTTTTATTATTATACATTACATATACATATACATTTATTATTAATTATGTTATGAAAAAAAATCATGAATATTATGAAAAACAGCCCAACAAACGACCTTGTACTTCAACTCAGTATTACAAGGGGTAAATATTAAATGAAATATTTTCAGGTTAAGACAGCTTTAAATAACTATTTAGGTCTGTTTTTCAGAATATTAATGATATTTTTCAAAAAGAATTCTTTACGTGCAGTTATTCGGTCCATTTTGTTGCAAATTAAACAATTTCTCTTTATTACGGAACGTCCCACAACACGCTAGGCAATACAGGAAGAATCAAACTGTACTATGCGTCTGATTGTGAAACTCGGCTTTAACCCTTAACGACCTTGGTCCGGTCACTGAGATCGCAATGGTTTTACGAATCGTGTATATCATTTTTCAAACAATACCCACAACTTACAGCGCTTGGCTAATTGTTCACTGAATCATAGCAACAAAATCTCTATACCGCGTTTGTCATCAAATGCGTGTAGACGCGTAATAAAAATATTTGAAATATTCGAGCGGTCGCTGTGACCGGTCCCGGGTCTTTATGATAGTTCTAGTAGCTTGCACATGAAGGAACTTTACAATTTTAATATTTCTTAGTAATCGTTTGATATAGTTTTTTCGTAATTCTACAGATATTTTTAAGCCCGTCGGTTCCAGGAACAGCCATAAAATCTGCTCTTTGAGTATCTTTGAGAATCAGTTATTTGACTAATCCCTGCTCTTCATTTGCTTCGTCCCCTCTTATATTGTAACAACGATTTCATATTATTAGAATTTTGAAATCAGTTACCTGCGAGACGATCATCCTTGCTTGATCAATTGTTATTCAACATTATAAAATGGCGCAAAAGCGAACAGTGAAATATGCAGATCCAGACTTTGAAAAAACTGTTATGCAATGGTTTGAAGATGATGAAGCAAGTGATGTAAATTTAAGATCTGAAAATGAACAAGAAGAAAGTGAACACGACTCATTATTTGAGGTATCAGCACTTGAACAAAGTGAAGATGAACCGATGGACGAATCTCTAAGTGAAAACGATACAGTCGTCAGTGAAGTTAATATTTACGAGGAAGAAACCCACCTAAAGATAAACCATTTTGGTATAAATAGATTTCATGGGTCTGCTCTAGAAGTGCATAGTCGATCAAGAAGAAGCATAACATAATTGTTCAGTTACCGGGACTAAAAGGAGCTGCACGTAATACAAACAACACAACAGAACCGTTAGGCTCACTACACAAGTACCGTGTGGATGTGTCCGGCGCAGGCCCGGCACCGGGTGGAGGGGGTGGAGGGGGTGGTGTTGCATGGTCTAGCATGGAGGAGTTCAGATGTGCCGCGTGATTCTATCCGGCGCCGGGCCGACTCATTTTGTCGGTTTGTCACCGGCCGGCCCCCACTGGCCGTCCGACTGCCGGGTACCGGCTCGGCTATGGTGGGCTATGGAAATGTATTGAAGCTTGCACACATGTCGGTCCGGCAGTCTACCGTCTTCACTTGTCGAGTGGGTGCACCCAATGTTTTTTTTTCTTGCGAAGTAAGCGCCGATAAAGTAAGCACATATAAAAACTCTTTCGCGATCCACACGGTACGTGTGTAGCTAGCGTTAGCCGCGTGGAATTTTTTATTTGACGACAACATACTGCAACAAGTGTTAGTTTGGACAAATCAAAGAATGGCTAGAGAAAGAATTAAATACAAAGAACAATCGCAAACGCAACATGTTGATATGGTGGAGCTAAGGGCCTTTATTGGACTGCTATTTTTTAGTGCTGTTTTCAAATCAAATCGTAAAGACTACAGATCTCTGTTTGCCACCGACGGAACAGGCAGAAATATAATTCAGGTGCGTTATGGCAAATAATCGATTCGGAGCTTTACTTTCGCATCTTCTATTTGATAATCCAGAAGACAGAGAAGAAAGAGGAAACAGTGATCCTGCAGCGGCGATTTCAGATATTTTCAATATGCTATGCTAGTCAGTGCATGCAATATGTTAGTCAGTTTATAGTTTGGGAATCGCAGCTTGTGTAGATGAAATGCATGTTAGTTTTCGTGGAAGAGTGAAATTCAAAATGTATATGCTAAACAAAGCAGCAAAATACGGTGTAAAGTTAAAGTGCATGACTGATTCACGTACAAGCTTTTTATAAAGTGCATACATTTATACCGGCAAGAATTCAGATGAAGAAGCATTACCACCAGAAGAAAGAAGATATTCGAAACCTACTCAAGCCGTATTACGCCTTTGTAAACCTCTTGAAAAAAGCAATAGAAAATTACGGATTGTTTTACATCCATAGAACTTGTAAACTTATTACGGGACAGAGGCCTAACATACGTTGGAACAATGAGGAAAAACAAAAAAGAAATTCCCAAAGAATTTTTGCCATCCAAATCTAGAGATGTTAGTTAAGTCTTTTTGGTTTCACTAATAACATTACATTTGTTTCGTACGTCCCAAAAAAAAATAAAGCAGTTGTATTAGTTTCATCGATGAATCAAACCAAAACTGTTGATGAAGAGGGCACAAAACCTGAAATAATCATGTACTAATCATGTACAACACAAGGAGAGTGGTTGATTCATTAGTTCAAAAATGTGCCAATTACTCAACTGGACGTCGAACTAGGCGTTTTCCTACGGCGCTATTTTTTCGTAATGCTGGATATAAGTGCTAATAACGCGTTTGTTTGATATAACTCCTGCAAAGACACTCCTAACAAGACAAGATTCGATTTAACATCTCTTTTGGCAAGACAGGAACACCACATATGTATAGAAGACATGAAAACTTTCATTTATCTTATGAACTTCGCGCATGCATCCGCAGAGTACTATGCATTCAAGTAGAAATTCCCCAAGGAGATGCAAAACTGACAAGGAGGAAAATCTGTTACATGTGCGACCCGAAGTTGAAAAGAAAAAAATTATACTTGTGCCATTGCTACAAGAAACCAGTGTATTTAGAATGCACAAATAAGATTTGTAAGCCTTGCAATTTTTATGTTAAATTTTTATTTTTTGTTTCTATCTATGATATCCTATTAGTTTAATCCTTTAATTAAGAGAAATTAGTAGGGGGAAGGCCCCTAAGCCCGGACGGCTCCTAAAGCCGGACAGTATTTGAATCAGTGCGAAGAAGCACGCCAATTTCTTATTTGTGCCGCGGTTAGAAAGCTCTTCCGAAATGAAGTGTGTGGAGGGTGTGCCAATAGCCAGTACTAACTTGTTCGTCGTGGAGCGTGGTGCAAATTTTGAGGTTAGTAAAAACCTTGTTCGAAGTAATTTTTTGGGGTCTGTAATCAGAATTTAAAGCATGGGATGATATTCAGTGTTATTAATTATGATTGCTATTGTACTCACCCGATATAACTCATGCGTTTTTTTGTAATTCATAACACACAATGTGAATGAGACATTTTTTCTGTATGTACCTAAGGGTCCCTAAGTTCGGACACTCTCAAAGTCCCATAATACCGGACAATTTTACAGCAAGTTTGTTTTTATTATAGTCATCATTTTTGTGCATTTCTTTTCAGATTCAACATGAGTAAACCCAAACCGACAATATTAAAAAAAGCCATCGATAAGGTGTCAAACAAATTTTCTCTGAGAGAGTCATCGGAATTCTATAATGTGCCAAAAAGTACACTGTGCGACTACATCAAAAAATAAAACAAGGAAAAGAAATAAAACTACCACTCAGAAAAGGAAGATTTGACAAAACTTTTACCAAGGAGTACGAAGAAGCACTACTTGCGCACGTAGTAGATATGTTCAATAGATGCATGCCATTAACCAGAAAGGAATTTCTAAAATTTCTAAATTGACATGATGAATTACAGCGACAATTGCTTTGCTTGTTGACGGTTGAGTATCAACATTCTCCTTTTCATTGACGTCGAAAGGCTCCTGAGACAGGTCTTCGGGTGTACCCGTATTGGAAAAAAATAATTCATTGCAAATGTTCACTTCAGCTGCTGAAGTTTGTTGCTGAACCGCTCTCATCAGACTTGTTGACTCTGGCCTTCTCAAGCTGAGATCTGGATGGCGTTTCATAAAATCATAATAAAATGTTTACCAGTACTTTTCTTGGCCATGTTGAATCGATGGGTTAGTTTTAATTGCTCCGCGAGATCAAAAGCCAATTGGCTGCTGGTAAACATTTTATTATGATTTTATTAAACGCCATCCAGATCTCAGCTTGAGAAGGCCTGAGTCAACAAGTCTGATGAGAGCGGTTCAGCATCAAACTTCAGCAGCTGAAGTGAACATTTGCAATGAATTTTTTATTTGCCAATACGGGTACACCCGAAGACCTGTCTCAGGAGTCTTTCGACGTCAATGAAAAGGAGAATATTGATACTCAAGCGTCAACAAGCAAAGCAATTGTCACTGTAATTCATCAGCTATCACCAGTTCCAAACGCTGCAGTAAAGAGAGCGAAGAAAAGCTGAGATAAGAGAGATTTTAACATCCTCCCCCTACAAAAATGCGCTCATTGAAAATAAGGCAACAAAGACTAAAGCTCGAGTAGTTAAAATGCAACAACTGAAAGGCAAAAAAACTAACGACCCGACTAAAATAAAAAGGACCAAGAAATCGACTGCAACTCCAAAGACAACGATATCTCAAACATCAAAATCATCAAAATCAGTGACTGAGAATACAACAACTTGTTTAATCTGCCACGAAGATAATGATGAAGATTGGATGTCAGGCCTGCAGTCAGTGGGCTCATGAAGCGTGTGCTGATGTTGAAGAGGGCTCAGTTAGCTACATTTGTGATTTTTACAGGCTGTACAATTTAAGTTTGGTGATTGTATAAAAAACGTTCCTCATTATGACCAAAGATTATTAGAATTAAGATTAGTTTTCTTTATTAACAGTTGATTTGTTCTATTGTAATAGATATTGTTACGAATTGTTTGTTAAAATAATGTTTAAGTTTAAAAATAAACGAAAAGTTAGGTGTCCGTCATTAGGGGACCTATTTGAAACGTCCTTTTTCTATGTTATTTGTTCCTTAGTATCTAATACCATTTCATTTATCATATGAACTTCGCGCACGCATCCGCAGAGTACTAGGCATTCAAGTAGAAATTCCCCAAGGAGATGCAAAACTGACAAGGAGGAAAATCTGTTACATGTGTGACCCGAAGTTGAAAAGAAAAAAATTCTACTTATGCCATTGCTGCAACAAACGGGTGTATTTAGAATACACAAATAAGATTTGTTGTAACTGCAGCGAAAATATTTAGTGATATTAGCGCCTTGCAATTTTAATGTTAAATTTTTATTTTTTGTTTCAATCCCTGATTTCCTGTTAGTTTAATCCTTTAATTAAGAGAAATTAGTAGGGGGAAGGCCCCTAAGTCCAGACGGCTCCTAAAGCTGGACAGTATTTGAATCAGTGCGAAGAAGCACGCCAATTTGAAGAAGAAGAAGTGAAGTGCGTGGAGGGTGTGCCAATAGCCAGTACTAACTTGTTCCTTTTTTATTCGTTTTGTTTTAAGTTTAAAAATGAACGAAAAGTTTGCTGTCCGTCATTAGGGGACCTTTTTGAAACGTCCTTTTTCTATATTATTTGTTCCTTAGTATCTAATACATTTAAAGTAACATTTGAGACTTCTGATATATTTGTGTTGCTTAGGTATATAGTTGAGAGTTTATTAAAGTGAAATAAACAAATTAGACTATTACACATTTTTTTTTTTTGTTATTCCTTAAGTGTCCGGTTCTAGGGGATCTCCCCCTAACTCTAGTCACATTTTTCAAAATTTTCTAATATCAGCGATTATTTCTTATATATGCTACAAAATTGCAAATAAATGTTATCTTCTTAATAAATTTTTATATATTTTAAGGTTTTATATGGTTTTAGTACTTGTACTAATTCCAATAAATAGTTTAAGCTACTTAAAGCACATAAATAATAATTTCAACTTAGTATAATTCTACAAGAAAAGTTGTGGTCTCGATGACCGGTCCCGGGTATGTACGTTCGGGTTTTTAGACCCAGGTGGTAATAATAAAGGCAAGCAGAAAAAGTTGCAGACATTAAGTTTTTCTTGTCAGCTTGAAGTCAAGATTAAATAATTTTTCTATTTATCAAATTTAATACAAAATTATTTTGACTATAGCCAGACCTATTTGTATTAATTGTTCTTCAGTATAACCTCAACGAATGTATGTATATATTTTTTCTATGAAGCCTATTTGCCAATTTATAAACATATTAAGAATAGACGATATTTCAGGAATATATTTTTGTGAATGCCATTGCTACTGCTATTATCTAAAGAGTCTGTAATGTTTCTTTGAAAAAATTTAAAGTTATTCTTGGCAGTTATTATAAATTCGAAATCTGATTTTTTTTCGTATAGTAGGTAAACCGAATTTAAACATTTGAAATCAGATTTCATGTAACTTCGGTATCTTTTATTATTTTTAATTTTATCTAAAAATGTAGCTTGTAGAATATAAATAATACGTGTACAGTTTTAGAATTGAATCTGCATTAGTTTTGGAGATAGGTACACTAAAATGCGTTTACACTAAAAAGGTAAGCGAAATCCTATTTGAAATATTTGCTTCCGGTTTTCTATAAAAAAATCAAATCTCGAATTTATAGTAACTACAGGGAAGATTCAATTTTCTCAAGAAAACTTTACATACTTTTTTACACCTTTTTTGATAATAGCAGCAATAGCTTTCAAAAAATCTATTCCTCAAATTTCGTCAATTCCTTAAAGGCTTATAAATTGGCAACTAGGATTCAAAGAAAATAAAATAATGATACATTCAATCATGTCACATAGAAGGAGAAGAAGAAATATTTATTGAAAACAAAAAGTCAACAAAAGGCGATTGACCAGTAGGTCTTTCTGTCCGATTTATACAAATATAGTTGAATCGTATCATATATAAGCAGTAAAAAAACGAGAAAATACGGAAACTATAGTAGATTAAAAACAAAAAGGCAGGATCAGCGAGTTATGAATGCTTTAGTCGTATAGTGATTCGTGGAGTGTATTGAGTGTGTGTTTGCGGGAGGGTTTCGTAGGGCAACGTCTGATGCATAAGGTGTTTGTCATGGTACAATAAATGTAGGTCTCTTTGTATTTGCTCAGTAGTCGTTTGTGTCTGTCGGAGAGACTAGAGATTTGGCTGAGTCTGTAAAGTAGGCCATTGGAGGTGTTAAGGAGGATGTTATTAAGATATCCTAATTTGGAGAACAAGTGAACCACTTCAAGTATCTGGGCACAAACATGAATAGCAAATGCCTGGAAGACGCTAGAGACTAGACTGTCAAGACTAAACATATAAGACCAGAGCGATAAGACCAAACAGACAAGATCAAACAGACAAGACCAGACAGATAATACCAAACAGACAAGACCAGACAGACAAGACCAGACGAACAAGAATGTTTTGATAAGAGCAAACAGATAAGACTGGACATACAAAACTAGACAGACAGGAATAGACAGATAAGACTAGACAGACAAGTTACACAGAAAATACTGAGCCGACAGGACTAGACGGACAAGGATAAATATACAAGACTAGACAGACAAGACTAGACTGAAAGACTATTCATAGAAGAATAAACTAACAAGAGTGAACAAACAAGACAGATAAAACTAGATAACAAGATTAAAACATTAATAACAAGATTAAACATAACTAGGCAGATAGAAGACTAGGCAGATAAGACTAAATAGACAAGCCTATAGAGACAAGACTGGATAGACTAGACTAGATAGGCAATATTCGACAGACAACATGTGTAGTCTTGTATTTCTAATACAGGACTAGACGGACAAGACTAAATATACAAGACTAGACATCCAAGACTATAGAGACAAGACTAGACATATAAGACTACACAGACAAGACTCGACAGACTAGTCAGAGAAGACTAAACATACAAGACTATATAGACAAGACTAGACTATTGCTTCTTGCTAAGGTCAAAGTGTACACAAGACTAGACTGGCAAAATAATATAAAAGGATTTCTATACAAACTATGTAGTCAGATAAGATTAGCTAGACAAGATCAAACCCGAAACTGACGTCCCAGATACAATCACGTAGTTTCCAAAAAAGGGTGAGTACCTTTAATACATTTCATAGATTTTATCTGGTAGATTAATTAAGGTCTATATGGGAGCTTGTAAGTATATAGAGATAGATATTTTTCACGTTTATTCACGGACCTCCGGGTTATGGGCCCAGCACGCTTCCACTGCGCTAGGCTGGTAGATAAGTTTATTCTTTTTGATTAAACAGACAGATTGTTGCATAACATTTTAAATAATATAAAGTAATAATAGGTCCAGATAACAACAATAATATGGCAATATTGGTCTAGATGACCACGTAATATCATATTTTAATACCAAGTAAAGGTTGACTGTACATATGAGCATATTTCTGCAAGTTTTCATAGTTTCATCTAACAAAGCGTCTGATATATAGTTAACAATGTGTAGCATAATCTAGATATTAAAAGAGTATATAGATAAGACTATATAGACAGGACCATACTCGAACCGACGAGAGAATGCAGCTGTACTGGGCCGAGGTATGAGGGGCAAGGGACGCGCCGAGGCACGCGCAGGATAGTTTGAGTTAAGAAATATCAGTTTTACAAACACCGACAACTAAACACCGCGCACTCGAAATAATGTATGAGCAGAACAACGATAAACTCGTCGAGACGAGATGCATTCTCTCGCCGGTACGAGTATAGATTGGGAAGACTAGACGGTCCATAGTTAATAGATAGACTAGTAAAAATATGGACAGGCAAAAGTAGACAATCAATACTAGGTGGACAATACTAGACAGACAAGACTGGACTGATAAGACTAGACAGACAAGACTAGACAGACAAGACCAGACAGACAAGACTAGACATACAAGACTAGACAGACAAGACTAGGCAGACAAGACTAGACAGACAAGACTAGACAGACAAGACTAGACAGACAAGACTAGACAGACAAGACTAGACAGACAAGACAAGACAGACAAAACTAGACAGACAAGACTAGACAGACAAGACTAGACAGATAAGACTAGACAGACAAGACTAGACAGACAAGACTAGACAGACAAGACTAGACAGACAAAACTAGACAGACAAGACTAGACAGACAAGACTTGACAGACTAGACAGACAAGGCTAGACAGACAAGGCTAGACAAACAAGGCTAGAGAGACAAGACTAGACAGACAAGACTAGACAGACAATGCTACACAGACAAGACTACACAGACAAGACTAGATAGACAACACTAGGCAGACAAGACTAGGTAAGGTAATTTACAATAATTTACGTAGGAGATATTATAAGCTAGTGAGAAATGAAGAAAAACACAGTTTCAATAAACAACTGCAATCATCCTCTAACATCCAAAAAACTGTATGGAAAATAGTCAATAGTATCTCCCAAATTACAATTAAACAACCAATTTACTGAGATAAGAAGGAGTTGTCACAAGCAGATGTAATAAAAATTAATAATTATTTTGCCAGCAATGTCTCAACTAGGGTTTTTCGGGTTCGAGTACCCGGACCCGGACTCGATGAGTCCAGGGGTAAATACCCGGTACCCGATAATCGATCTAAGACTCGACGAGTATCGGGTCTTGAATGTTTGGCATTGTCTAGTACATCGCATCGTAAAGAAGATCGACGATTTATCATTAATCATTACACTTGATGAATGGACGAGTGTGAAAATTTGAACATATCTAAATTTGCATGGAATTGACTCTGAAGTGTATAATCTGGGTTTATTGAGAATTTGTAACTAATGATTTTTCATTCATAACTGCTATACAATTAGTCGAAAAAGTAGAACAACACTTAAACACATTTAATATAAAATTTAAAAAACATATAGTTGGTTCAACCGGCGATGGTGCAAATGTAATGATGACATTTGGACGAGAATCTTCTAGTCATTTCATTTCTAGTCATTAGAGCCATAGTGATAACGGCAAATAAAGCGTACTTCTCATTGGTGATACACAGAGACACAAAATTTAAAGTGTACAAAACTCTGACCAATACTCACTTACGGCTACAAAGTGTGGATTCTCATCGTAAAGAACGAAGCAAAAAGCGACGCGTTCGAAAGGAAAATATGAAGAAGGATCCTAGGACCAGTACGGGAAAATGAAGAATATAGGAGGCAATACAACACGGTAGTATATCAGGCCCTTAAAGACCAACCAGTATCAATATACGTGAAACTGCAGCGCCGCCAGTGGGCAGGCCATATTGTAAGACTGACAGATGGTAGAATGCACAAAAGAATCCTGAACGGCCGAATGACTGGGGAGGAGTCCGATAGGGAGACCAAGAAAAAGATGGGAGGATGAAGTAGACCAGGACGCCAGACGAATTATTAAACTTGGAAGATGGAAGTAAGTGGCCCGGGAAAAAGAGGAATGGGCGAGGAAGATACGGGAAATCAAGGCTCAAATTGGGCTGTAGATCAAGAAGTAGAAGAATAATTTGGAGATAGTTCATAAAGCTGTTCGTTCGGCTGTTTCCAGTATTTTGTAGACCCATTGCCTTACTGTCCGTAGTCGAGGATAGGATAGGTCTGATAGATCTTGGAAGCCGTTATAATGGAGATACCTTGGTATCCTTAGGTCAAGGAACGGAAATGTTTACTCCTTTGGATATTTTTTGCCCTACGTAATTTCGCGACGATGTTGAATTTCAGTTTATTGTCGAATGTCATGCCTAGGTATTTAATTTGTGCAATCGTTGTTACGTCAATGGTGACTAGGTGGATATGTGCAGAATTGGGGAAAATTCTGTCATTCTTCATTTCTTCTTCTTCATTTTCTGTCATCTTTTCTGTCACGAGGAGTTGGCATTCGGAAGGGTTTGCAGTGAGCGTCCAATTGAAAATGAAATGAGGGTTTTGTCCGTGAGGGCTTAAAGTGCGTCCATCGTTATTTTTTTGAGAGTTTTACCGTGGGATATAAGTGCAATGTCGTCAACGTATTGTAGGATATAGGCGGAGAGGTTGATTTTGGATTTGTCTGCAAGGTTAGGTTTGTGGCAGAATAGGTTTTAGAGTAAGGGAGATATGGGGATCGTTGGAGAAGACGTTGGAAAGGGGTAAATTGGAGGGATTTGTCATGGAGGAAATGTTTAAGGATATAAATGAGGAAGAAAGTGTGGAGTCCGGTGTACGCAGATGATGTGGTAATAATGGTAATAAAGGAAACTGACTGTAAATGTAGATAAAACAAAATGGATGAGGTTTAAGAAAGGTGGGGTGTGTAAGAAGCAGAGGTTCGAATGCTAGGGAATGGAGATAGAAAAGTTTGGACATTTTAAGTATTTAGGATTTGTATTTGGAAGTGGATTAGGTAATAAAGAGCATATAGACTACAGCCCAATTTGAGCCTTGATTTCCCGTATCTTCCCTCCCTGTGGATAAAAAAGCGTGGGTGGCGAGAAGATTCTTGAAGGTATGGGGAAAAGAGTTTAGCACAACTTACTGGTCGAATGAGATGATATGGAAGGCTTGTTGGGGAGTATAATAATAAGAGCAGAAGTATAGGGAGTGTAGGAAGAAGAAGTCATGGAAAAAGTGCAACTACAATTCTTTAAAAAGGCCCTGAAATTAGACAGATCAACTCTTCGCTACATAGTACTGCTGGAGCTAAATGCATTTAAAGCGGTTTTGTTAGGATTTGAACGTAAATTACTAATTTTACAGGCGTAGATATGATTTTTATTCTTTTCTAAAGATATTGTTGCTTGGTTTGCCCGATGTAGCAAGAATCGCAATCAATACCGTGGCTTTTGTAAATTACATTATTGATTACATCATTCAAATAGCTACCTTTGATCTTAGTAAAGAGATTCTTTAAAGCGTTGTGATTGTAGAGGACGATTTGAATATTGCTATTAGAGCAAAGGACAGATTTTAGTTTGTTGTGGAGGGAGGGAATATAAATGAGTTTAAAATATCGTTTGGTGGGATTAAGGAAAGGGAACAGTAGGAAGGGAGGACAAATTGTTATTATTAAGAATTATATTTATGGGTTCAAGAGGGTAGATCTTTATATTAGCAATCAATTTGAATCTGTCAAAATTATTTTACAAGTTGGAAATATGACTAATAATTTTAATAATTTTTTGCTTAATGGATCCCAAAATATCATTTTTTTTGGTGTAAGGGGTTTTCGAGTTCAATGGGTTTTTTGTATCAATCAAGTTCCATCAGGTGATCTGATTAATAGTAAATCGAGAATAGTAAATCGAGTATTTATCAGTTAAGGATTAAGCATTATACGTCGACGTTTCTGGAAGTGCCTAGGTATTTCATGAAATGACGAATTTTGCGAAAAGACTACGAGATATTTAGTTATTTTAACTACGTGTTATTTTAATTAAATATACAGAATTTCAAAAAATTTACAAACCTTTTCACAAAACATTGCGAATTAATTTCCTGTGAAAATTTGCGGTACTTGCATTGGGATTGAAACTCACCTGGAACAAAGAAAAAGATAATTAAATAGGTTATTAATCAAGGGCAATGTTGGTTTAGTCGTCGAGGTTTACAGATTACTACAATTAATGTTTTTATGTTAGATTGGTTCAAAATCCCGGCTTCACACATTCAGGCTAATTTAAAAATCGAATTGATGAAATAAATATTTTATATTTTGTTTAATAAAATTGGCGGAAATGATTTTTTTTTAATAAAAATTTCGTCGTCGATGCCGAGGGGTCTTCTCAATAACTCGAGATTATTGAGAAGACTCATCGACATAAACAAATTTTAGATGTAGATTTTTAACGATCCTCGCTGAAATAAAAACATTTTTGAATGCAAAAAAATAGTTAAATATGTGCTTTTCCAATAACATACAATAATAATTCGTACATTTTGCGAAGAAATAAGAAATAAAACTTGTAATAATTATCGCAAGTTAAGACATGTCATAGAATACGTAGAAGAATTACTGGTATTTGAATTCTATAGAGGTAATTATTTTAAAAGAAGTTTAGACAAAAAGGAGATTTTTATAAAATATTACGAATAATGTATATAATTACAGAATCAGCAGAAATAGCAGGTAATAATAAAAACAACGCTAAATATATAATTGAAAGTTATAAGTAGGATGGATCCGAGATGGTTAGACGAAATCATGGTGGAAAAAGGAATAGTGAAATATCTGAATTGATATTAAATTATTGAAGAAAATCAATCGATAACAAAAATATTAAATGGAAGATATTTGAAAATAAAAATGTCTGCATTTAATGTATTAAAAGCTTTAAAAATAACATTGAAAACATTTACGATTAGTCTGGATCGTTTAAACTATAAATCAACAATTGGACAACGGAATAATTATGCAATTTTATTTTCAAATGCTTGAATCGGACAATACCAATGCGGATTCCGAACTGGTCGATCGACAACAAACCAGATTTTCGTACTATGCCATATGCTCGAAAAGTGCTACGAATACAATATCGACACGTTCCACGTTTTCATTGACCTTAAGGCAGCTTCAATGATAGCGTTCTAAAACCAAAGTTATACCAAGCTATGAATGAGCTACACATTGCAAAAACCTTAATTGAACTGACAGAAACAACAATGTCAAAAGTTGTGTGCCACGTAAAAATACAGAATGAAACCTCAGACTCATTCGAAACAACTGTAGGCGTGAGGCAGGTTGACGCGCTTGCGTGTCTCCTGTTTAACATAGCACTAGAAAAAGTAGTTCGGAACTGGATACTATTTTTTTTTTCGAGTCTCGTTCTTCGAGATTACATTGTAGTACCGCTACTTCCCACTAAATCTAACCACAGTTCAGAGTTTAAAATTTTCAAGCTCACGCCCGCGAATGTCGTCCTTACACTACCGATCACACTTCATAACGTTCTTTGTGCTAGACGAAACCACATGTTTTGAGAGTTGTTTAACCACGTGTTAAACCTAAAAATATTTGTTTGTGAAAATTTAATCCAAACAAAAAACATCTGCAAGATATAACAAGATATGGGTAAGAGTAAAAACGGAGCAGAGACAGGGAAGAGGAAAGCACTAGCAAGAGACGGCGGAGGTTGGAGAAAATGGTTGAAGGCCTAGCAGAAACCATAAACAAAACAACAAAAATTACAGGTATTTAAGATCTAAAGGAAATGATTTTTTATATTATTTATATTTACACGACATCTTGTACTCAATTTGTGTGAGTCTTGATGGGCGGTTCAGGCTAGTGACTTTTTGCACGTAGGAGGCAATAACTACTAGTGCTGTATATCTTCATCTAGCATTAGCAGGGAAAACATTTCATTTTCATTTGTAGATGATGTTCAAGCAAAGGTAGAGTTTGTTTTGGGAGATGATGCCGTAGCAATTAGTGCAAAATCTTTGAATTTACACCAAAGTTTGGTGTCAGGATGGTCTACTTGGTTGACTGGTGGTTTATCCAAGGAGATAAAAGCGGACTTAATGAACAAATATCCACGTAGTGGAAATATTTACCTGGAATCACCCGAATTTAATGTAGAAATTATGTCAACACTTAACGAAACAGGTATTTTTTTTATATGTGGTTTGGGGCAAGCTCTACCAGCCTGTGTGTGAGGCTCTCACTCACTAAACCCCTACTTCCACTTGGCTTAAATAAGTACGCTACCCCGGTATCGCTTGCGCATTCCTTCAGGGTGAGCAGCCCGGACGGTTTTTTTTCCGCCCTAGTTGTTCGAGAATCTGGCTATATAGTACTGGCTCTATAGTTTTGGTATTCCTTTTTGTAGTTGATTTTTGTCCGTTCGTCTTGTTCTTTTTGTGTCAGGATGTCACGTATCAATGTCTCCGTGTATGTCCAGTCCTCTGGTGATCTCAGCATCGCGTCTACCAGTGTTTGCACCTCTAGGATGAGGCCGGTCTGCTCCTTCCATCTGTCCCTCTCGGATATCCACCTACTGCATTCAAACAAAGTATGATGTGCACTGTACACGTCGCCGCAGTATACACTCATTGCGTCACTTGTCCACCAGCCAAACCTATGTAGATACTCCCTGATACATCCGTGGCCGCTGAGGGTCTGTGTTAGATGGTAAGTTATCTCACCATGGTTCCGTTTTAGCCAAGGTTTATGTTTTGGAAGCAATAGTTTGGTCCAATGTCCTGTTTTGGACATACTCCATGATTTTTGCCAGTCTTCGTGTATTTGGTTATTTGCAATTTTTTGTCTATCTGTCCTATTTGCCCAGTTTCTTGTCTTATATAATTGGACTATTTCGTGGATTTTGCACTCTATCGGGACGATGCCCGCAATCACCAACACAGCTTCCCTGGAGATAGTCCTGTATGCCCTGCATACTCTGATGGCCATTTTTCTCTGTACAGAGGTGAGCATCTGTTTCATGTACCCCTTTTCAATTGCTCTAGCCCAGATCGGGGATCTATAGATAATGGTCGAGTGTACCACAGAGCACAGTAGTTTTCTTTTATTGCTTTTCGAACAGCCGGTGTTAGGTTTTCCTAGGGTCGATGTAATTTTTAGGGCTTTTTCTGTAGCTTTCTTAAGATGTGCTTTGGAAGACAGTTTCTGGTCAATAGTGATGCCTAGGTACTTGACTTCTTGTTTCGGTGTGATGTCCACTTTTTTAATTTTGAATTTTATAAGTCCTATTTTCCTATTGCCAGTGAGAAGTACAGCTTCTGTTTTTTCAGGGGCTAGCTTAAGGATTTTTCGCTCTAGCCATTCATCGACCTGCTTTATGGCGATGTTTGCCTTTCTCATTAGTTCTTCTTCAGTTTTACCTGTTGAAACTAAAGCTAGGTCATCGGCGAATGCTACTATTTCTACCCCCGCGGGGAAAACGAGCCTTAACACGCCATCGTATAGAATGTTCTATAGGGTAGGGCCCAACACTGAGCCCTGAGGAACACTACTATTTACTTCGTATTCGACGACCTCATCGCCGGATTCCATCTGTATTCTCCTATTTGAGAGGTAGCTGCGCACCAGCCGCAAGAGGTATGGGGTAAACTTTCTGTTAGTTAGCTCTTTCATAATCATTTCCCAGGCTGCAGAGTTAGAAGCATTTTTTATATCTAGGGTTATCAGCGCCGACATCTTACGCGTTCTTCGTGTGCCGCGTGTGGCTTTCTCTGCCACTTTCATCACCCTCAGAACGGCATCGACCGTGGACCTTCCCTCTCTGAACCCATATTGTCTATCGGAAAGACCTCGACCCTTGCCCAATTCCGCTTTAATTCTGGCTAGAAGCAGTTGTTCAAGTAGTTTCTCGAGGACATCCAGCGAGCATATTGGTCTGTAAGAGGATGGCTCGTGTATGGGCTTTTCACCTTTCCGGAGGAGGACCAACCTTGCTATCTTCCTCCTATCCGGGAATCTGCTATTTCCTATTATATTGTTCATGACTTCTATAACAAATTTTGGTTGTCTGTTTACGGCAATCTTCACAGCTTCTGATGGGAGATTTTCGGGTCCTGGTGCTCTGCCATTTCTAAGACGTTCGCTGGCCCTGTTCAGCTCCTCAATACAAAATTCAGGAGTGTCTTTAACTTCCGGTAAAACCCACTGTAGTTTGTGGTGCTTGGGAAAGAGAACCCCCACCACTTCTCGCACCTTTTCCATGGTCATTTTCAGATTTGGAGATCTTACTTTGAGTTCTTGGGTAGCAATGGAATATGCGTCACCCCACACGTTTTCGTCTATTTTATCGCAGAGTTGACGCCAGTTGTCCCTTTTAGATCTGTTGATTTCTGTGCGTAAGTTCTTTTTTGCTGTGGCGTAAGAATTTCTGTACGTAGCTTCTATGTCTGGGTTTGGATTTCTCTTCCGAAAGAGGCATTACAATGATCTTGAACGATGAAGAACAGCCGTTAGATGGTTTAGAATTATTTGAAAAGCTGGCTGATGCAGGTAAACTTGTGTCACCTAATATAACTATATAATCAACTATATCAACTGTGTCAACTATATAATCAGATCTCTTTAGCTAGAAGGGCCTTTATTTCTCCAGTACTTTCCAAGTCCATGAAAGATTTACTACAAAAAACGAAACCAGGATTATTACTGTATGGGTATAATTTGTGTGATAAAATTAAAACAGCAAAGGTTGGTCGCAAAATTCGCAAATGTTTTACACATGGGCATTAGAACCAGAAAAAGAGACGATCATTAATTATATTTTTTCTAAGTAAAAGATTAATGATAATTATACCACTATTGGATATAAATATGGCAATTAAGCTCGTTGTTATTTAAAGGATTTAAATGTTAATGATCATAACTAATATACACTACATATTCATCTTGCTCTAAACATCTACAATGTAATCTCGAAGAACAAGACTCGAAATATAATTAAAAATCAAACGAACCTACCTTAAGTGAAGTTCGATTGTAATTATATGAGAGTCTCGTTCGAGATGATTACATCCCTCCCTTATTTTCCTCTCCTAAAAGTTTTCCCACCCATACTAAGGAGTATTGTGTATACGAGCTAAATTACTTAATATTAAAATAAGCTTTAAACTATATGAAGTGTGACCGGTAGTGGAAGGACGACATGCGCGGGTGGGAGCCCGAAAATTTTAAACTCTGAACTGTGGTTAGATCTAGTGGGAAGTAGCTACAATGGTACTACAATGTAATCATCTCGAACGAAACTCTCATATAATTACAATCGAACTTCACTTGAGGCAAGTTGGTTTGATTTATAATAAGTCATCACAGGCGCAGGCATACGCAGGCGACATGGACCTGACCTCGCCTAGAACTCGCCGAAAAGCAAAAGAAATCTTTGTAAATTTTGAGAATGGCGCAAGAAATATGGGATGCAAATAAGACAAAGTTTATGGCTGCCACAAAAGAACGCAGGGCGAGAGACGCGGGTCAAAATGTCACAATTGGAGAATATAACATCGAAGCAGTGGATGAGTTCGTATATCTGGGAGCCTTGATAAACCCGAGTAATGATGTCAGCAAAGAAATAAAAAGGCGCATAATGCTTGCCAATCGCTGTTATTTTGGGCTGTCAAAATACTTAACTAAATCAAGCCTTTTGAGAAGCACAAAGATCAGAATCTATAAGACGTTAATTGTACCAGTTTTAATCTATTGCTCGGAAACCTGGACCCTTACTTAATCAGATGAGACGTTACTACCAACATTTGAACGAAAAATCCTAAGAAAGATGTATGGTGCTTTCCAAGAAGATAACGTCTGGAGAAGAATATATAATTTTGAGCTATATAACTTATACAGAAGGTCAGGAAAAAGAGACATAATAACAACAATCAAGATTGGTAGGTTAAGATGGGCAGGACATGTAGAACGCTATGACAACAACGTGCCAGCGCGAAGAAACTTTGAGGCCATACCAACCGGCAGTAGAGGCAGAGGGAGACCAAGGCTGAGATGGAAGGACAGCGTTTCTGAGGATGCCAGAGAAATTGGTGCAGCTGACTGGAAGGTCCTTGCCAGAGTTCGGAAAGGATGGCGGACGAGGCTGGAGAAAGTCTCCGTGTAGCTCTTAAGATACACCGATTACATGTTTATGTGGTCATTCCCTATTGCCACTGGCAGAATATTTTTAGTGATTTGGTATGAGGTTTTTTGCAAATGTTTGTTAAATATTGTAGCTACAGATTTTGGTTCTTGAATGAGCCTTTGGTCGTTTTCTTTTACACATATTACTTTAGATTCTTTGATCGCCTTCTTATTTTTCACCTTTTTGAAGATTAACCACAGTGTTTTGTCCTTATTTGAGGAGTGTTCAAGTCTTTTGCTATAATATGCTGTATCGCTTTGGAGATTTATTGATTAATTGAATGTGTTCTTCGATTTCTTGTGTATAATTCTTTTAGGCATGCGAATTTCTTTTTGAGTTGTAGCAAATCCTGCAGCTCAGTGCTTGATCTTCTGACCGCAATTGTTAACCAGCCCTTGTCCTTTTGACGTTCTACCGCCCTTTTTAGGAGGAAGCTTGTGAAAAAGTGTTTAAAAATTATGTAGTTAAATAAAACTACTGCAAGAGATATAATATTTGAATCAATTTTTATTTCAAGACGTGTCAGTATGTACTAGTCTAGCCTAAATCTAGCTAAGTCTAGCCTAAATTTTCTAGTCTTGTCTACGTAATTGCTTATCTAACCTGCAATCTGCATTGCCTTCTCTTCCTCTGCCCATATCTTGTCTTTAGTAGTTTAACTTGGCAGTCTACATTCGTTAGTATTTTTTGTGTTTCTATTTTTGTTGTCCAGTTTCCTTTGTATGTGATATATTGTTTGTAAGTGATCGTATCTGTTTAATCCAAGCTCGTTTGTTTTATTTCTATATATTTTTCGCAAATACTATTTCATGTGTTTCATTTAATTTATAATCGAACATCGATAAGTTAGTTGAAATCCAGAAAAATGCTCGGAACGAATTTCATCTAATAATTCAAAGAATTCGATATTTTTCAAGAAACGAGACCTGTGTATTTGAGATAAGTGGTAATTTATATCACTTAAATCACTCATTCAGCCACATAAAACGTCAATACCCCACTAAAATGGCCTATGTGTGATAGGGTAAAGGTTTAAGATTTTCTTGTCATGTTTCACCACATAAATTCTATTACAACGGTTACAAGACTTTTAAACGGCGTAGAAAGTAGGAAAAAAAATATATGTTGGAAACGAATAGAAAATCGTCACAAATGGAAAAAGGGATGATATTAATGGATTTTCATTTACTATAAGTCTCTATTACTATATGAATCTGTTCTAAATGTGAATTTAATTTGTAATTTGTTTTAATTTGTAATAGTTGTAATTCATATACAACCACTATTCTAAATTCCCATTATAATACAGTTCGTAGACTATGTAAATACATCGTAACACACACGTATTTAACAGTCCAAGATTATTGATAAGTTATGATTGATAACACACACTGTTTCGCTCGTATGTAATATGCTCTTACAACTCTCGTAACGAAATATACTATTATTATAAGTTATAAAATGGGATGTCATGGTTTGAAACAAATTAATTCTATTATACGTTATTTTACTAGTGGTTGAGATACTTTAAAATTCAAAAATTCTAATAAGAAAGAAGAAAAAATTCAAACAATTGTGGCAATAAGTAGCAAAATATTACACGAGAATATTGCCTCGCAATAGTCTAGATAGAATTAAATATAGATTTATTGTGTTGAAACACAAAAGAGTATTAGAAAACGGAGAAAGAAATGATTTATAAATTCTGACAGAAAGTCCGTAAATAATGCATGCATATATTGGGGTAGCAAATATGTTAAATTCTCCAGAAATTGTAACATGCATCGTCCGAACGTAATATATGGAAATGCTATCATGTATAAAGAAATAGAACGTTGCCCGATAGAAAATGCAAATCCGCATCCCCATCATCAGAGGCGAAACAGCCGAAGAGAGCAAAAAAAAGACAAGACACGTCTTAGAATTTCAGATATGCCACCAGAAAAAGTCATCGTTCCCTTTTCTTTGTACTTGCCTATCTACAACATGTCCAATCCAAACACATTCACCCTTTGATAAAACGCTATACCGATTGAATGTATTGAAGTCCTTATTGCTTGACGCCCCCAAATTCCTATTATCTCTCCGCTTTTTATTCATTCCACTAGACCGTGAATAAACTAATTCGCAAAGTATAGAAATTGACCAATTAGATGCGTCCGATAAAAGATAAAAGCCAAACACGACAAAGACAAAATTGGTGAAAATAAATTTAAAGGATAAGGGCTAGTTTAGCGTGTCAAGATAGATTTAGGTAAGAAACATAAGTGTATTTACCAAAAAACAAAATAAGGTGCAAATTTGTTGATAAGCAATAAATATTAGAACATTATATTATAACATTAATTGTTAAACTATAAGTAACTAAATATATCCAGTTTATATAGTTAAATATAACACAAACTTTGAAGTTTCAAAGATTTAGGAATAATTTTCGATAATATTTGGCAAAAATTTCCAGATATGTTCAATTATTGAATAAAGATAATACAACGACAATATCACTACAAATCTAGACTGAAAACGCAAACTTGTGAAAATTAGATATATCTAGATTTAAAATGGTGTATATCAATTGTAAGTAGTAGGTACGTTATATTATAGTAAGTATTAGTATAACTTGTATGTCTTTCAATTTAACACAAAGAAACTACACAAGAGACTAGTTACTATACCTAAATCTCAAGACAAAAATAGCGGGATACAACTTGATATAGAAAAATAGGCAGATAATAGTTCCACTGATAAAGAAACGCTTAAAAAAGTACCTACTCCAGGAACTAGGGCTAGACAACCAAAACCCGCAAACTTAATCTAGAAACTTTTACCAACACCCATTCAAAGGTTAAATTTAAAGGCGAGATTTCAGAATGCTTTCGAAATAAAAACTGGAGTGAGACAAGGAGATGGACTTTCCCTACTTCTCTTCAACTGTGTCCTTGAAAAGTTTATTAGAGAATTGCGCAAGGAACTGATCAATTTGGGTGCTCAGACTGGTATCTACCTAGGACGTAAGAACGATGGACTGGTTGTAGATTGCCCGGCCTTTGCAGATGACATGGCACTGTTTGCTGATTCTCTTGAGATGGCCACAATGCAGGTAAATTGCCTCAAAACAGGCTGCCAAAGTGGGTCTTCAAGTGTTGCTGGAGAAAACACAATTCTAAAACCAACATTAGAGAAGCAAACAGAGAGATGTTACTAGAGCAGGGAAACATCAAGAGGACTGAGAAATTTAAGTATCTCGGCGAATGGATTGAACCCAACTTAACAGAAAGAGCATCATTATCCAAGAAAGTCAACAAGTTAGAACTAGCCTATAATTGCCTAAGAAATGCCTGTCACGCAACATGAAACTTAAGCGCTACACATCAGTCTTACGACCAGAAGCCCTATATGCCATGGAGTGTCTTTCCTTGAACCGAAGAGGTCTGGTAGAAAAATTGAAAATCAGAGAGAGGAGAATCCTCAGAAAAATCCTACGCTCGGTAAAGGAAAATGGGGAATTCCGAAGACGGCATAACTCTGAGCTCTAGGAACATATTGCTCTCTGACTGTGCAAGGAAAAGAAGGTTAAGAAGGGTAGCTTCCTATAGCCATGTTGCAAGATTGTCTCCAAACCGACTAACGAACCGTCTGTTCACCTTCTGGCAAAACAAGAAGGCTCGTACCACTTGGTTGACAGAAACCGAGAAGGATATTAAAGAACTGAAAACAACAGATCTCCAAAACAGACAGTCTGCGAGACGCACCCTGAAGGAGGTCCGTGGATTTCAGGAAAAACCCCGAAGGAAAGGTACCCCCTGGATAGAAGAGAGAAAGGAGTTACACCGGTAGAAGATGCAACAATACTGGCCAAAGATCAAAACAGTTGAACAAGCTTGGTCCAAAGTAGGCCTATTCGAAACAAGAAGAAGAAGAAGAAGGCAGATAATACTCGAAAATGAATCTGGTAAGACAAGATTAAACTTCTGATTGAACTAGTGCTACAAGAATAGATTGACGATGTTGAATCAACTTTCCTTTTTTTATTGTGGTCTGGGGAAATCTGTCACCAAACCCTCTTTTGCACTTGACTTTTAATATGCGCTACCCCGGTATCGCGTATTTGGCATTACTTCAGGGTGGATCCAAGATAACGCGTACTGTTACTTCCGGTTAGTGCCGGAGAAAATTTGCTAGACCAAACTAATAAAACAACAACGACATATGAATAATTACATATATTAAACTGAAAGAACCTCGTAGCGAGTAGCATACTCCATTTTAGGAGGGGCGGCAAAAATATGTCAAATCCAGTTTGGAGAAAGAAAACGGAAGGAAGAAATCCTTCAAGAGACTATGAAAGGAATCTTGTCAGGAAAAAAATTAGTAAAATGTTTATGAAACCCCAGAGAATTGACAAATGTCAACTCTCTGGACGGTGCGGCAGTTGTAGCGCGAAAACAAAATTATAATTTTTGGGCCGCTCAGCGGCCGCATTTTACACCAGTCGTGATGAAAATAGTAACATCGGAAGCGCCGATTTTTTTCGAACCAAGCTGTCATCACGAATTTTTGAGGCTCGCTGAAAATTTTAAATAATTGACAAAACCCTAAAAAAACTCGCAAAAAAAGATCTTCTTTGACATATAACTATATCAATATGTTCCAATTGTTAATTTTATTTATTGCTTCTTCTTCTCGTTTCGAATAGACCTACTTTGGACCACGCTTGTTTAACTGTTGGGCTTCGATCTTTGCCCAGTATTGCCGCATCTTCAGCCGGTATAACTCCTTTCTATCTTCTGTCCAGGGGGTACATTTCCATCGGAGTTTGCCCTGAAATCCACTGACTTCCTTCAGGGTGCATCTCACTGGGAATAACTGGAGATCTGCTATTCCCAGATCTTTAATATCCTTCTCGATTTCTGTCAACCAAGTGGTACGAACCTTCTTGTTTTGACAGAAGGTGAACAGACAGTTGGTTAGTCGGTTTGAAGGCAATCTTACAACGTTGCCATAGAAAGCTACCTTTCGTTTCCTTACACAGTCAGAGAGCCTCTCAATATGTTGGTAGAGCTCAGAGTTCTATCGCAGTCGGAATTCACCATCTTCCTTTACCGGGGTAATGAGGATTCTCCTCTCTCTGATTTCCAATTTCTCTACCAGACCCCTTCGGATCAACGAGAGACACTCCATGGCATACAGGCATATAGTCACATTGCGTGACAGGCATTTGTTGTTGTATGTGTTCTTAGTCAGTCGATAGGCTAACTTGTTCTAACTTGTTTTAACTTGTTGACTCTCATGGATATTCACACTCGCCGAGATACAGAAATTTCTCAGTCCTCTTGATGTTTCCCTGCTCGAGTAACGTCCCTCTGTTTGCTTCTTTGACGTTGTTGAAAAATTCTGTTTTCTCCAGCGACGCTTGAAGACCCACTTTGGCAGTCTATTTTCTGAAGCAACTTACCTGCATTGTTATCATATCAAGAAAATCAGAAATCAGTACCATGTCATCTGCAAAGGCCAGGCAATCTACAATAGTCCACCGTTCTTACGTCCCAAGTAGATACTCTCTAAACACTCAATTTGATCAGTTCCTTGCGCCATTCTCTCGTAACCTTTTCAAGGAAACAGTTGAAGAGATGTGGGGAAAGTCCATCCTCTTGTCTCACTCCAGTTTTTATTTTGAAGCTTTCTGAGATCTCGCCTCTAAATTTAGCCTTGGAATGGTTGTTGGTCAAGGTTTCTAGGATGAGTCTGCCGGTTTTGTAGTCTAGCCCTAGTTCCTGTAGTACTTTGTTACTTATACCTTTGTTGTTATACCTTATGTTACTAGTGGAGATACTTTAAAATTCAAAAAATTTTGTAAGCCAGAAAAAAAATATCAACAATTGTGGTACATAGGGTTCCGGTATGCGGATCCGGATTCGAAGGTTCTTCCTCTCTGGGTCCTCTCGCGATTTTTTTTAAATATGGCTGTGCAATGGATGGTTTTGCAAAACCGGACACTTGCGGCTGCCGAACCGTAAATGCAATTTTGCATTTTCTTCTACACCGTTTGATGACGATCGAGGGTATCTTTCGAGCAGTATGCCAATTTGCCGATTGGCACAAATCGCGAGGTCTCCACGGCCGTTAAAAGAAAAGCGGTAGGATGTCAATCGGCATTCAAGATCTATGAAAATACAAATGACACAACTTCCTGTCCTATAATGGCAGATCGATTACAGACTGGGCCATGTCATGGGCTATTAAAAGTTGCAAAAAGTTCGCAACTAGCAAAGTTATTGCGAAAAAGCGAAATTCGCATTTTATGTCCTAACTGGAAGATGGTTGCGAATTTTCATAAATTTTTCCACGATGAGCTTCCGCTGGAAATTGTCAACATTCCGATGTAAAGTTTACATAATTCGCATCTACGGTGCGCCCCACGGAGCCCTGAGAATCGTCGACTATTCCTAGCGCGTTATATTTCACCCGTTTTTCAACTTTAGCAACTTTTAGCGCCGCAATTCGCAAATTCCAATTTCTCTTTCTGTCCGAATGCAGTTCGGCGGGTGGAATTCTCAAAAATTCGGGATCCTCAAAATAGGAATTTTCTTGCCACGACATTTAGGATGCAACGAAATACACCAATTGATGGCAAGCACAATTTCACGTTCTCCTGCAAATCCCGTCGCAAGACAATTAGAATTTTCGGATCTTTCAGCATTTTCTATACCGAGAGTTCACCAAGAAAACCGTGAGTGAAAACCGTCAGTCCAACCGTGAGTCAGTTGAAACTAACTACGACTGAAGAAAACGGTTTTTTTGACAAATTCTGATCGGGCACAGATATTGATAAATCAGACGTTCATCGATAATTCTGATAAAATTTATGATCCAGCCGGAAACGTGGGGCGTAAACCAAATTGAAGAAAAAATTGCTTTTCATATTTTCCACTTTTGTGACTAAACCAAACGATTCTACAGAATTCCCAATTAATACTTTTTGTAAGTACATACGTACTATATATGGTGGTTCTAGTCTAAATTTTCTATTTAAAGCATTGGCGAGATATTTGCACAAAACCTTTGAAGGAAAAAAATATTCCTCACGGGGTCCCCGGCGAAGGTGGAATGTCCAAATGTTGCCAGGCAGTACTTCTTATGGATACCTATATTCAGTAGAAATTTCATTGAAATTCTTCAAGCGTTAATACATTTTTGGTAATTTTTGATTATTTTGAAATGTTAATGTTAATATATGAAATGATGATTAATATATAAAAAATTGTATCAGTTGTGCATAGATTGTTGGTTTTAATATTGAAATTAATATGTTGGTGTCTTCACGGTCGATAGCTTTGACACAACTGCAAGATCCTCAAGATTCTACATACTATTTCGCCCTTACAACTATTCCATCTACACTTTCAATCGTTTCAACTTTATCAACTTTTCCACCCTATTCAGCTATTGCATTCGCATTTACTGGTACCTAATAAACTTATAATAAATACTATACAAGTAATGCTTAATTAAGAAGACTAGATTAAGTGATAAGCTACGGACAATGGAATAAATAAAAACTACAGACTACTGACTACTGACTACAGACTACTGACTACAGATATCAGATTATAGAAACAAGACGAGGCAACAAGAATAAACCGACCAGGGTGTAAAAACTAGAACACACAACAAACTAGCTATTTGTTATTATTATCCAAAAATTATAAAAAAGATACCAAAAAAACAAATTATCAAATTAAATTTTTAAAAAATCTTTCTCTATATTATAAGATATAATTTACTTGGAACACACAAAAGACATCAGTGATCGTACAGTTGAACCAACGGCGTAGGTATTTCAGCCATGAGTTTTGTCGTCTGCCAATCGACCTCTTTGCCAGTATTTTCCGCTCAATAATTAATCGTAGGAGTTCCTAACGCTTCCCTCTCATGGTCTGCCCCAGGAATTCGGTGTTTCTTCCCATCATAGTATGAAGGACTTCTTTTGACTTTTCCATTTGGGTAAGCACATCAGCGTTAGACACTCTTTGCACCCAATATATTCTCAGTATGCGCCTGTACAGGTTCATTTCAAAGGCTTCGATCTTTATATGTAATAGTATATAGCGGGATTTAGAGTCAAGCTTTCGCATCCATACAGAAGCACTGGAAACTCATAGCATCTCAACATGCGGACGCCCATTTCCAGACTTAGGTCAGGTCTAAAAAAGAAGTTTCGCATGGTTATAAATGTTCTGCGGGCTTGTTCTTTCCTCAACTTTATTTCTACTGTCATGACACAGTGTTGGTTGCCTAGGGCGCCAAGTTGCCAATCTGCTGTATAATTCCCCGTTGATGGTTATGGAAACGTTTGCTGGTTTTTTTTTTTGTAAAGATCATGGTTTTTATATTCAGTATGTTTATATATAACCCTGCTATCAACAACTTTCACTATGCTGCACCACTTTATCTATCATTTTCTGTAGTTCGGCTTGGGTATTTGCAATGATGACCGCGTCGTCGCCCTATCTCAAGTTATTTATTATTCGTTCATTGACTGAAATTCCGCCTAAAGTTTCATCAAGTGCTTTGTTGAATATCACTTGCGAGTATAGATTGAATAGAAGAGGCGATAGCACGCATCCCTGCCGGACACCTGTTTTTTAATGTACCGCATCTGTGAGTACATAATTCACTGATACTTGAGGCGTTTAATTCCAGTATAAAGGCGTGATAATCTGTACGTTTTTTCCTCTCTATGCCTGATGATTTCAGTATGTTTATCGTTTTCTCAAGTTGAACACAATCAAATGCCTATTGGTAGTCTATGTAGCAGGCGTACAGGTCGCAATTCATATCTCGGCATCTTTTGGCCAAAACATTCAGGGAGAACAAAACTTCACGTTTACCCGTTTTGGCCCGTCTACATCTCACAGTTCTGGTAGATTATTGCGTGGATTATACGTAGGAACAGTTTCAGCACGTATACGTCTAAATAAAAGATATTAGAATGGCTAAAGTGTTTAAATTGGATTTAATCAAATTAAGCAGTTAGCATAATTCGTTTGATTCTCTGTCAAAATTAGATAAAAGAGTTTAGAGTGATTAAACTTTCACTATTGGATCTAATCAAATTAAGAAGCTTGCATTATTGGTTTGTTTCAAAATTAGACCGAAAGGATTGTACAAGTAAAAATAGAACACACAAAATTCAGTAATTAAGTACGCTGACAATGTATTCCTTTTAAAAAGTGTTTAAATTCCTTTTAAAAATTTTATTCGCGTAAGTCGATTTCTTGTAGAAGATTTACAAAGTAAAGAAAAGAACTGAATACAAGGGACAAAATTGAACCAATGCAACTAGCGACTCTAAAGTAAGAACCATTTATTTTTGTCTAATTTATTCTCATATATTCAAATTGCTAAGATAAGCATGCAATAATTTCAATCTAAGCTTAATTATTCCAATTTCCCTGTTCTTATCTAGATCTAATTCGTATTGCCTGCACATGTTACACAACAATAGCTGTTGGGCAATTACATATCAAATTATTAGCATGAATCAAATTACGTTTGCAGTTACGTAAACATTTACTATTTTTAAACAAACCAGCAAATTGTTATTTAGATAAATATTGTATTATCTTAATTAATAATCTAAAAAGTCCTAGTTTAATTTTATCGATCTTATCTCTCCAGTCTTCCTATGTTGTCATCTTCATGTAATCTTATGTAATCTCATCTCATTACAATTTCGGTATAAAATTAAATGATCTGTCTTCTGCCTAGATTTTTCTATCGACTTAAGCCTAATAAATTTTATCTTGTCTGACCCATGGTTTAAGAAGCCCTGAACTAGACGGCTTCTTAAACTATGGGTCACGACCCTAAATGGGGTCGATTTGCGAAATACTGGGGTGGCGAGATTTTAATGTAAAATATTTAACTACATTTGTGAGAGTTTGAAAATAGCGCCAAAAATGCTGGAAAAATAAATATTTTTGTAAAGTTGACGAATTTTTAATTCATTCATTCATTCATTTTGAAAAAAAAGAAGCTAGATGACATTTTTGTTTGATTTCGTCCTTTAGTAGCAATAATGTTCTTAAACTTTGATCTGTTGATATCTTACTGCTTTCATCTTACTGCTGCATGCATTTTTCTTTATTTTATATTTTTTGGGTTAGGTTAAATCACAATATCACAAGGGGTTATCACAGGTTAGTATTACAATCATAAATGGGGTCATGAATGAAAAAAGTTTAAGAAGCCCTGGTCTAGTTTAATCTATCGTTGAAAGTATAGTTCCTATAGCAATAGTTGCTATATAGATAGAGTGTGTATCTTACAACTTTTGTTTATCGCCTTGCCCTATAAACCCTACATGAACGGTTCTCAACTTTTTTTGCGTATGATTAATGTGCAATGTGGATCAAATGCATACCATCGACCAAATCGATACATATCTACCAAACTTCTATCGTTATAAGAATTTGTGATAAAAAAGAGACAGATTGTTGTAGCAATAAAACAACTTTTTTTTGAAGCGATGGATTTACTAAAGCACAGATTGCTCATTGCACACCAACAATAGTGTTGCATAAAAACTGAGAAAGATAGTTTCAATCAGATTCTGGCAATGTTTATATTATTTAAAGGGAAGTCTGCTACGTCTATTGTCTGCTCATATACCACATTTCGAGACCTAACGTACCACTAGTGTTACGCCTGTGGTGTGCGTTCTTCGAACCGTTGGCCTAGACCGCGGCTCGCAAGACGTATAATATATTATAAATATATAAATGCGTTAATATTTTGCCTAAACTAGATTAAATTATCTACAAAATAAGATACTATACAATAAAATTGCATTCGATTAGTACCACTTGGTTGACAGAAACCGAAAAGGATATTAACGAACTGAGAATAACAGATCTCCAAAACAGACAGTCTCTGAGACGCGCCCTGAAAAGTCCATGGATTTCAGGAAAAAGCCCAAAGGAAAGGTACCCCCTGGACAGAAGAGAGAAAGGAGTTACACCGGGAGAAGATGCGACAATACTGGTCAAAGATCAAAGCCCAACAGTTGAACAAACGTGGTCCAAAGTAGGTCCATTCGATACAAGAAGAAGAAAATTGCATTCGAATTAATTAATCACGAGATATAAATTGAACAAAATTATTGTATCTCGTCGAACACCAAAATGAACATAATAACATAATATGAACATAAGTAACATAATATGAACATAAGAAACATAATATAAAATAATATAAACATAAGTAAATTAATATATGTAAAGGATGCAATTATTATAATCTAGTGTAAAAGTATCCAAATCGTGCGTAAAAGTCCAATGTATATCAAATGTAGTTTGATTATTAAACGATTTCTGTTTGTTGTTACTATGGCAACAACTCGTCTATGTTTTTCCTTTAGTGACGGAAAAACATAGACGTGGTGAAAATAAATTTTCTAACTTATATTAAAATTGACTTAATTTAAATTTGTCTTATTTTCAATCAAGAAGTCTCGGCCTCTCAGTCTGGATTTAACTGGTTCGAATATAATTTAGCCTAATCATAATCTAAACTAGATTAAATCTAGGTTAATATGGATCAAATTAACAACGACCAAATAGTGTTACCGTCTCTTTACGTTTTTACTAGTAACCAATTTTTGCCACGGAAGCACTGAAGGTTCTATCCTTATTGTTTCAGTGACTTTGATGAAGGATTTTGTCGTTAAAAATTATAATTTTTCAATACATTTCCAGATTTAAGGTTGATCACATATTTGTCACATATATGATCACATATTTGTAAATGTGTACCTATATTTTATGTAGTAAGTTTCGTTACTAATTGTTAGTAAAATATATTTTACTAATTATATGTATTTTGCTATAGTATAACTATGTGATGCAATAGTATATTTTGCAACTAGGGCGGCAAGTTCTCAATTGGTCACGAGAGTGAAATTGGGCACGAACGAAGTGAGTGCGCACATTCGCTCGAGAGGGCAATTTACAATACCGCTCGTATTCCAGATAATATTTTTATTACTCATGAGAGGGGACATATCTTACAAGTATGGGATCCAGGGGTAATCCAATAAAAATAGAAACAAAAATGAAGAATTTGCTTTTTCAATTGTCTCTGGTGGTGTGCATTCGTCATAAGAACTCTCATCAGTCTCCGGTATCACTTAGAATTTACACTCATTTTAAAACGTTTTCTTTAATATTGTAATGAACAAAAATGTCTGTCACTTTCTCGTCACTTTTTTAATATTGAGGTCTTGATTGCTTTTATTTTATTTAATTAAATGTTTTTTTTTAATTTAACTTAGCAATATTAAATATTTAAGTGTGTTGAACAAGTTATGTGGTAATACAACCAAAAATGGCATTTGTCACATTAAAAAACGTTCGCCAAGGTAGTACTTTTCACGCATGAGTAATAAAAAAATATTCTATTTATCAAAAACATATTTCTTCACAACCGTAACTATCATGTGAACTGTCTATAGAATTTATAGATTACATTTAACATAGATATAAGTTTATATGAATATTAAATCAACTGTTTAGAAAACCTAATATTTTAAAAACTATTAAAATAGTTCAAAACAGAAGATTAACAGTTCGCATAAATATCTAAAGAGCTCCAGAGCAAACAGAAAATCTCTAAAACGAACAACAAAAATTGTTTTAAATTAAAAAACTTCACAGCTATAACTATTATAAAATTCTATATAATTTATAAATTACATTTAACACAGCTATAAGTCTGTGTATAAATATTAAAGCAGCTCTTGAAAAAACGAGCATTTTTCCGAACAATAATTAAAAACAAATATATAGGTTCGTATAAATATTAACAGAGCTACGGAGGAAAATGAAAATCTTTAAAACGAACAACAAAAATTAAAAAAAAAATTAAAATAAAAAATAACATACAAATGTTTTATTGTATAATTCAATATCCTGCTTGGTATTTACCAGAGAAGTAGTTGTTTCAGTAAGAGATTTATCTAAGTCCTAGTAAGACCTAATTTTGTAGATTATCGAACAGGTTGAATATTTATTATATTCAGGCAATATTTTGTACAATTATGTTTATTTACAAAAAAAATTGTAAATTCGAAAACGTATATTCTAACAGCATTTACATTGCAAATTACATTGAACACAGATATAAGTTTGTATATGAAATTATAAGAAGAACACTGGGCCCAAAGGAAACACAAGGGCAAGAACACAGTACAACCACTAAGAAATGAAGTAATAAAAAGTATCCTAGAAGAGGAAGACATAGTGAAATTCATAAAAGCACGGAGGCCAAAGAAAAACCCAAGAGTCCACAACGAAAAGAATTACATAGTGAAAGCCACCACTCAATAGACCAAGAGGAAGGCCGAAAATAAGATTGCAGGACCAAATACACGAAGATATGCGAGTAATGGAAGTCACAGAAAGAAGAAGAAGGCCAAAGACCGAAAGGAATGGAAGAAAATAGTACAAGAAACAAAACCACACAAGAACCTATGAATGGACAATAGAATACGCGGACTGATCCGCCGCAACAAAAGGATCAAAGAGCTCCAGAATGGAGCGGCCAATACCCGGCGAGGGGTCTAAGGCCATATGTATGTGTATATAAGTTTACATAAATATTTAAACAGCTATTAAGAAAGCAGAGCATTTTCAAAACGAACACGAACAATTCAAAACGAACAATAAAAATAACTTACAACAAAAACAAAAAAATATTCTTGATCCATTCTTCAAGATTCTTTAATATCTCTATTGGATTTTTCATCCACTGGGCAGGCAAATCGTTCATACAAGTGTACAATATTATCGGTAATAAGCAATTTCAAGAATTTTAAGTAGATTCAGAAGTATTATACCTTGCTTCATAGAAAAAATACGTATGTGAAAGACTTTTGTGCACACACTTGTATCATAAACTACTATTTTTGAACCTTACGTTTATTATACAGTTTGCTTTTCAACTTGGCTCTTCTCATTTACAAATCTGCCGATCGCTGACCTAGACTAAACATCTCGTATAGTATTTCCCAAGTCCTGTTATATAGTCTAAGATAGTTTGTTTAGTTTGACTAGTCTCTTGAAGATTGTCCATATTTCTCGTGTACTTTTCGTTGAGTACTAAATTCCTATGCAGCTTAGATATGCATCATAAATTAAACTGAATAATAATTATTCACTCTATCGACTTTGTTTTTGTGATTTGTTTATTATAAAACCGACACCATATTTGCTCGGTGTATGTTCTATATTTTCTTGCCTCATCTCCTCATTTCCGATATTCCTATTATATCATTTTATTTATTTTATAGCCTCTTCCAATTCTAGTAAATGTTTATCACGTTTGTATCACCGTTTGCTAGAATTGGAAGAGGCTATAAAAGAAATGAAATGATATAATAGGAATATCGGAAATGAGGAGATGTGGCTAGAAAATAGAAGAATATGACAATTTTATACTCTGTCATATAGGACATACACCGGGCAAATATGGTGTCGGTTTTATAATAAACAAATCACAAAAACACCATACAGAAAGTTTCATAGGAACATCAGAGAGAGTAGCAACACTAAACTTAAACATCCAAGGTTACAAAATATCTATTACTCAAGTGTACGCGCCAACAGAGGCAGCAGATGAATTCGAGATCGACGAATTCTACACGACCACCAACATAGTAATGGATAGGGCACATAAAAACATAATATTAATGGGTGACTTTAACGTGAAAATTGGCCTTCCCAGACAAGAAGAATATCTAGTTTTAAAGCCTCATGGATACTGAAAAAGGAACGATAGGGGACAGAGACTAGTAGACTTTGCATTGGAAAACAAGTTTACAATCATTAATACCTGCTTCAAGACAAGACAAAACCGGAAGTAGACTTGGCAATCTCCAAATGGGCAACACAAAAATGAGATAGACTTTATCATATCAAACAGACCAGAAATTTTTCAGAACATTGAAATTATAAATATGAATTACCCGTCAGACCACAGACCAATAAGGGCAACAATAAAGTTGTAGAAACATAAAATGAGTAGAGCTAAATGCACCACCACTATGCGGAGAGTATATAGTAAAGTACGAAGAAAACCAAAACTCATGCTGTCAGACCCAGTAGATCAACAGGAGAAGCCTCAGTACAAGCATGTCACGATAGAATACTAAAGGCCATCAGCGAAAGCTTAAAACACGCCCGGAAAAAGCTTCAGGACCAAAAACTCCATAAAATACTATCAGCACACACAATAATGCTGTTAAACCGAAGAAGAGAACTACAGAAAACTGGAAACAAAACTCATACCATGAAAACTGAACTTTCTGCCCTCTACAAACTGGCTAACAGATATATAAAAAGAGATTATGGAAACTACAGATTAAATACTATAGAAAAACATCTGCAACAAAGGGGAAGTACAAAAAAGGCTACAAATACCTTAGAACAAGCAAAACCTGGATAAAAGGATTGAAGTCCAATGAAGACCTACATAAACGAAAAGACATAATTACTGCTGCAACTGACTTCTATAGAGATTTATACAGCGGCATGGGGCATACCTCTATTAAACTAAAAAACAACTGCGAATGAACTAACTACGAAACCCACATAAAACCAGTCGATGAAATCGAGATAATTGAAGCAATAAAGAAGTTGAAACTAGATAAAAGCCCAGGTTAGGTTAGGTTAGGTAGGCAGTGCAGGTCAGCGGTCGGCAGATTTGTAAGTGAGAAGCTAGAAGAGTAAGTTGAGAAGCAAACGGTATAATAAACGTATCAGAGAGCCAATATTTAAAAAAAACATCAGTTTCAAAAATAGTAGTTTATGATACAGGTGTGTGCACAAAAGTCTTTCACATACGTATTTTTTCTATGAAGCAAGGTGAAATACTTCTGAATCTACTTAAAATACTTGAAATTGCTTATTACCGATAATATTGTACACGTGTATGAACGATTTGCGTGCCCAGTGAATGAAGAATGCAATAAAAATATTGAAGAATTGCTGGATCAAGAATATTTTTTTTGGTTTTGTTGTAAGTTATTTTTATTGTTCGTTTTGAATTGTTCGTGTTTGTTTTGAAAATCCTCTGTTTTCTTAATAGCTGTTTTAATATTTAGGTAAACTTATATACACATACATATGGCCTTAGACCCCTCGTCGGGTATTAGCCGCTCCATTCTGAAGCTCTTTGATCCTTTTATTGCGATAAATCAGTCTGCGTATTCTATTGTCCATTCACAAGTTCTTGAGTGTTTTTGTTTCTTGTACAATTTTTTTCCATTTTTCTCTGTCTTTCACCTACCTGGTCTTCTGAGTGGTGGCTTCCACTATGTAATTCTCTTCGTTATGGAGTCCTGGGTTTTTCTTTGTATATGGCCATACCAGCTGAGCCTTCATGCTTTTATGAACTTCACTATGTCTTCCTCTTCTAGGATACATAAACGAAAATACATTATTACTGCTGCAGCTGACTTATAGAGACTATAGAGATTTATACAGCGACATGGGGCATACCTCTATTAAACTAAAAAACAAAATCGAAGGAACTAACTGCGAAACCCACATAAAACCAGTCGTTGAATTGAGATAATTGAAGCAATAAAGAAGTTGAAACTAGATAAAAGCCCAGGTTCAGATAACATCACAAACGTAGTAATAAAATTTGCGCACGCAACCTTACCGTACCTTTGACTAAACTATTCAATCTAATACTGAAAAATAGCGATACACCCGCGCAATGGTCAAAATCAAACATTATTCTCATCTATAAAAAGAGCGATCCAAAGGATATTGAGAACTATAGACCAATAAGCTTGCTACCGAGTCTATATAAACTTTTCTTCTCCATTATAAACACGAGAATAAGTTCAACATTAGATGCAAAATAACCGGTGGAGCGAGCAGGTTTTAGGATGGAATTCTCTACAACAGACCATTCTCACACGCTTGAACTAATTATAGAAAAATACCAGGAGCGAAACAGACTCCTATATTTCACTTTTGTCGACTACCAAAAAGCTTTTGACACGGTGGCTCACACAAGTATATGGGAGAGCCTAAGGAAACAAGAAGTACATGATAAATACATACATGTTATCAAAAGTATCTATAACAATAATACGAGCAGAGTTAAATTAGAAACCCTTGGCCCGAGTTTTCCCATAAAAAGAGGAGTAAGACAGGGCCGACCCTCTGTCACCAAAAATATTCATAGCTATCCTGGAATCTATTATTGGCAAGCTAGATTGGAAATATACCGGACTCAATATACAAGGCACGTATCTGAGCCATCTGAGGTTTGCAGACGACCTGGTTTTGTTATCAGAGACCAGCTCCCAGCTACAGCATATGATCGCATCAATCCATTCAGTTAGTGTCGAGGTAGGTTTAGAAATGAACCCCAAAAAGACTATGGCAATGACAAACTCCTCGAAAAGACCGATAAAAATTGACAATAAAACACTGGAATACACAAAATATTACATATACCTAGGGAAAAGAATCAGTTTTGATAAAAACAGCAATGAAGCAGAAATGGAAAGAAAGATACAATCCACATGGAACAAATACTGGAGCCTGAATGAAATATTTAAAAGCAATATGCCAACAAGCATCAAAATAAAAGTTGTGAACTCAACGCTTCTACCGTGTTTAACATATAGCTCCCAGACATGAAAATTCACTTCCAAAGTAAAAAATAAAATCAACACCTGTAACGAGGAATATAACGCAGCATGCTCAACATACAGAAACTGGACAAATTAAGACACACCAAAATAAGGAAAATAACAAAAGCAACTAACATTTTAGGCCACGCCCAAAAACTCAAATGGAAATCGGCAGGCCACATAGCAAGACTTACGGACCAGAGATGGACTGTTAGAACGACATTGTAGAGCGGTCCACTAGGTAAACGCAATAGAGGTAGACCACTGAAGCGCTGGGAAGATGAAGTGAAAATAATAATTGTGGACCAAAGTAGCACAAGATAAAGAAACATGGTGATCTTTGGAGGAGGCCTTTACCCGTACAGGGGTTCTTGCAGACTAAGCCGACTAATGTTTAAGTAACACACTAACATTGTAACTAAGAAACCATATTTATTACTAGTATCATGTATAGTTTACAGGAAATAAATGGATTTTTTTTTAAATTTTATTTATAATATTTCTGTAAATGATTTCAATTTGGTCTAAGTAATTTAAAAAATAATTTACTTTCGGCATTCCAAATTTGACAATAGTGAAATAAACTGGATTGTTTGGTAAACATTCGATTTCATTAAAACACTGAATTTTGTTGAAATCCGTCGTCGATTTTCTGCATTTAAGTATCTTCATTAAACACAATCAATCTGAAAAAACAAATTCCAGGGGAGAAAGAAGAATCGTTCTATTTGCACCCCTCTGGCGTATCTGTCGACGAAACAATTTTAATTAACCCTTCTTGGATTTCACATCTGCACGATTAAAAAAAAAATGTAGAAAAAGAAAAAAAAATCAGTAAAAGCGTAAAAACGCTTTTAATTAATCGTTTATCGATTCGTTAAAATAACAAGAGGCCCAATTTTTTTTATCAAACAATTACTAATTTACCAGGAAAAAAAATACATCATAGAATTTCAATTTAAATATTTGTAAAAATATAATACCCTATAATTTCAGAAACGTTTTTAAATTTTTCTGTAACGCGAAAAATAACGATTCTGGCAAAATCGATTTCCTCGCATTTAGTCTTATCCGCAGTCTCGACTTCACGTGTCCATGTTATTTCTTAATCGTAAGCTTCCCAAAGAATATTGTATACGTATTCCGACTGTTTTTTGAAGCTGAATTTCTGACGCTGAATCGATTGGTGAAGATAGCAAGTCTCTGTGGTAAGTCGTTCAAAAGTTACGACGTCGGGAAATCTGCCGAAAATGCGAGATGGTATACTGCGAATAACTATATATCTTGTTTATTTGTAACTTTAGAGCGAAATAAACTAGAGAATCGTTTACAACGCTTCGATTTGCTCTGGGTACCCCGAAAAAATCAAGACAAAATTTTCCAAAAAATTCGTAAAAGAAAAGTTTACATCCTTTCAGTTGAGAAAAATGTGCTTTTTCGGTTTTATCAATTTTATCAAGTAGGGTAAACACCAGCGAAATCTTTTTCGGCACACAGAAACTACTCGACAAGGCGAACAATTCGATTTGTAAATTGTTCGGAAAGATTCAGTAATTCGTCTAGAAATTCCAAACTGAAATTCTACGTCTCTCGATTTGGCAAGTCGATATTTCTGAAACGATTCTAGATAATTCAGGATGTCGTTTTCCTATCAACACACTCAGATTATCCACGGGAAATTCATTACTTTCCAAGATCTCTATTCGAGTGGCGTAATTTTTAAAAAATTTCTTCAATTCTAGCAGGCGATAGTGAACAAAAGGAGCTAACGAAATGTAATTTGCATATTCGCAATCATCAGCAAAAATGCTTTCAGAAACAATTTTAAATTCTCGAAAAATAGGAATTTTGATTTCCGATTTCCTCGCATTTCGTCGTTTACGCAGTCGTGACCTCACGTGTCGATGGTATTTCTTAATCGACAACTTCCCAAGGAATATTATATACGTATTCGGACTAATTTTGGAACACTGAATCGATAAGTGAAAACTAGAAGTCTCTGCGATAAGTCGTTCAAAAGTTACGAAGTCGTGAAATCTGCGAAAATGCGATATTATCTACTGCGAAGAACTTAATATCTTGTTTATTTGTAGCTCTAGAGCAAAATAAACGATAGAATCGTTTTCAGCGCTTCGATTTCATCAGGTTACCCGAAAAAAACCACGACAAAATTTTCCAAAAAAATCGTCCAAGAAAATTTTCCATCATTTCAGCCGAAAAAATACGGTTTTTTCAATTTTATCATGAACGGTAAACAGCAGCCAAATCATTTTCAGCACACAGAAACTACTCGACAAGACGATCAATTAGATGTGTAAATTGTTCGGAGAGTTTCAATAATTCGTCTAGAAATTTCAAATTGAAATTTGACGATTCTCCATTTAGCAAGTCCATATCATGGAAACGGTTGTAGATAATTAGAACCGGATTGCGTCATCATTTTTTCGAGGTGATTTTCCTATCAACACACTCAGATAGTCCGCGCAAAAATCATTACTTTCCAAGATCTCTACTCGAGCGGCGAAATTTCTTAAAAATTTCTTCAATTTTAGTAAGCGATAGTGAACGAAAGGAGCTAGCGAAATGTAATTTGCATATTCACAATCAGCAGCAAAAATGCTTTCAGAAACATTTTTTAATTTTGCTGTAACTCGAAAAATAACAATTTGGGCAAAATCGATTTCCTCGCATTTCGTCGTTTCCGCAGTATCGACCGCAAGTGTCTATGTTATTTCTTATTCGAAAGCTACCCAAGGAACCCATGAACGTATTCCGACTCATTTTGGGACGCTCAATCGCTTGGTGAAGATTAGAAGTCTCTGTGGTAAGTCGTTCAAAAGTTAGGATGTCTTGTACTGTATAAAGTAATGTACTGTGTAAAGTATGTATAAAGTACTATATGTCTTGGTATATCAAAGTATATCTTGTTTATTTGTAACTTTTGAGCGAAATAAAGTAGATAATCGTTTTCAGCGCTTCGATTTCCTCCGGGTAACTCGAAAACACTCAAAAAATTAAAAAAATTTGCAAAAAATTAGTCAAAAAAAATGTACTATCATTTCGGTCGAAAAATGTGCTTTTTCGTTTTTTTTCAATTTTATCAAGAACATTAAACAGCAGGGAAATCATTTACGACACACATAAACTACACAAGACAAAAAATTCGGTGAGTAAATTGTTCGGAAAGATTCAATAATTCGTCTAGAAATTTAAAACTGAAATTTTACGATTCTCGATTTGTCGATAGATAGAGTCGATATCTCTAAAACGGTTGCAGACAACCAAAAACGGATTGCGGCACCGTTTTCAGGTGGCTACTTTACTATATTCGTAATCAGCAGCAAATAGTATTACAAGACCGTTACTCTAAATTGTATAAAAAAATATTTTTCCTCTAATTAGGATGGAATGAATTAATTGCTTTAAAGCGATAATTTAATTAGTGTTAACATGAGTCATAATTTACGTGTTTCCTTTTATATTGATTAGACAATCCAATTAATTTTTTGTCTGTATCTTTGTAGGATTTCCTATTTACTTTATCGATTTTCTGGATATATCATGAGTTCCCTCTCTTCGCCTGAAGCAAAACCATAACACTGTCCTTTTTGTTTGTAAATAAGTTTCCTGGGTGTCGATTACCACGCCCTGTGTTTAATTTAGAGTCGCGGATTTACGAGCGGACTAAGCTATCAAGTTCTTGGATAAGATGTTGGGGTTAATATTGACCTGCGGTAAGTTTCTGGACCCTAATGAGCGTGTTCGTGCCAAGACAAAATTTAACAAAAAGCACAAGCTTGTTAGGTAAATTGTTTCTTGTTTTTTTTTTCTAAGGTTAATCTTGAAAACATAATAAATTGGTATAAACGTTCCTCTTAGTTAAAATGCAGTCACGCAGAAAATGAATTGATTCTGTGCAAGGGACATTGGACAGAACAAAAAAAAACTGTTTAATTTTTTTCGTGTTTTTTTGTCCCCTGTTCTCTTCTGCGTTGACGCGCGACGTGGCTGTCACCGGTGGACAAGGAATAATGCAAATGAATGCGAAAAATATGAGAATAAATTATTGCCCTGCTCTGTCTCGACATTTACACTTTTTTATGCGCGCAGCAGAAAGGCGTATCATAAGTCACAAAGTTAAATTTCTTTTCAATTCTCTCCATTAAATTTAAGCAAACACAAAAACGTGAAATTCAATTAAAATTATTCAGTCACATAAATCACTTGTCAAATTACATATCTAACATAAGCTAAGACAATAACACAAAGTGCTACTACATTGCGAACAAATGTGAAAAGACTAAAGAATTAAATTATTCAATTCGATGCTCAAAACACAAAAATACAAGACAATTAGATGTAGATATAAAGGACTTCATAGACAACATTGGATGGATAAAACAATACCGCACAGACTTGATAGCATAGCAAGGCAAGTACAAATAGCCAAGACAAACAAGATCAGGAGAATAAAACAGACAATACTTAAAATACTACACATAAAACTAAACATCCAAAACCAAACACAAAACTATACTTTAGACAGATAGTAGAGACCAGACATTCGCTAGAAAACCAGACCCTAAAAGAAATAACCGGCCTTAACATATCCTCGGACCTTGTCGAAACAAAGACCCACATTGAGCATCTTATCCATCCCGCCTATTTTCGCTCCCTTGTCTACACTACTTCACCCACCAACTCCGAATAAACCGAATAAAACCGAATAAAAATATTCACAGACGGCTCTAACTCAGACGCAGGAGTTGGAGCAGCTTTTGTAGCATACAATGAAGAAGTGGAGTTTCATTTCGAAATATTTGGTTTGGCTGAGTACTGCTCGATATTTCAAGCAGAGTTAATTGCAATTAACCGGGAATTAGCGTATATTCTTTCGAAACCTGACGTAATGGACTAATGCTCTATACTATCCGATAGCAAATCTGCTCTAGATGCTCTTCAAAACATGGCCTCGCCAAACGAGATACTATTCGACACATGGCAGCTCTATAACGAGGTCTCACAAAACACTAATCTAAGCTTCCATTGGGTGAGGGCACATGACGGCCTGACAGATAACGGAAGAGCGGACAGTCTGACAAGGCAAGCTTCTGGTCAAGACTCCACAGGCCCAGAACCTCAGAATTGTGCTGCAATTTTCAAAAAAGTACCAAGCCGGGCTATAAAACACGGGACACAACAGCAACCTTAACCGGGAGTGACAACAACGATGGAATGCATCAAGAACTGGTCTTTGGACTAAAAACTTTATCTCGTCTATCGACAAGTGGATTAATATGAAGATCTGTCTCTCGCACCATGCGGTACAACTTATTACTGGCCATGGATATTTTCAGTCATATCTACATCGCTTTGGCAAAAGGGCATCGCCATTATGCCAGTGCGGTGAAGAACACAGCTCCATACGTGCTTTTTTATCGCCCTGTCATCTCTAATGGAGGCAAGATTCCGAACTGAGTATCCCCCATGCAGGATGATCCTGGCCACGAGACGAGGAAGAGTTAAGGGATGTCAAAAACAAACAAAAACAAGAAATGGTGGCAGATTTTTGACGAACGCGCAAAAAATCTAAGAAGATTGGATCATGACCTTGTCATCACCAGAAACTAATATATTTAAATTGACTATTCTATGTTAAATCAGTTCATGTTCTTGCCTCTTCTTATTATGTTATTAATTATGATGTAATAATTATTTTATACCAGCATAGTGTCCTTGTTGACGGAGTGCTGGCGACTATGAGACCAATAAATAAATAAGTAGAACAGACCAGACAAAGGCTACGCACAGACCAGTCACAGACCAGATACAGAGCAGACACACAGCAGACACAGCCCAGACACAGACCAGACACAGACCCGACACAGACCCAACACATACCAGAGAAAGACCAGACATAGACCAGACTCTGGCCAGACACACACCAGGTACAGATCAGACACAGACACATATACAGACACAGACCAGACACAGACCAGACACAGACCAGACACAGACCAGACACAGACCAGACACAGACCAGACACAGACAAGACACAGACACAGACCAGACACAGACCAGACACAGACCAGACACAGACCAGACACAGACCAGACACAGACCAGACACAGACCAGACACAGACCAGACACAGACCAGACACAGACCAGACACAGACCAGACACAGACCAGACACAGACCAGACACAGACCAGACACAGACCAGACACAGACCAGACACAGACCAGACACAGACCAGACACAGACCAGACACAGACCAGGCACAGACCAGACACAGACCAGACACAGACCAGACACAGACCAGACACAGACCAGACACAGACCAGACACAGACCAGACACAGACCAGACACAGACCAGACACAGGCACAGAACAGACACAGACCAGACTTCGTCTTTTGCAGAAATCGGCAAGCATAACGCGAACGGCGATGCCTGGCTCAAGAAGCACTTTGTCTACTCTGTCGCCGATTCCATGCACTCCCGCACCCGCTTCAGCGATGTACTCGACGACGACGACGACAAGTCTTGGTGGTATACGTTCTGTATAAAGTGCAGATTGAACGCCTCATCCTTCGTGACATCCGTCGATGAGGAGCAAAATTTGCCCTTATCCCTTCTGTCCCACCTACATACAGCTCTACAAAATCATCCCCTTGAGTGTCATCGGAGTTTTGACCTGATGCGATCTGGTTTACTCAGTTCTTGGTAAAACCGCGGCTCCTGGAGGATAACTATTCCAGCTGAACCTGTTAACAATATGCGCTCATTTTGGCGGATGGCTCATGAGTTTGACCACTTTGCCGGCGGTAATCGGAATGTTGTTCGTCGGACTGTTCTTCCAAAACGTTGGATTGGTTAATTTGGATGACATCAGACACAGACACATAACCGACACAGACCAGACAGAAATAATCTCTCTCGTCTTTTACAGAAATCGGGAATCATAACGGGAACGTCGAAGCCCGAATCAAGCAGCACTCCGTCACCGATTCCGTGCAATCCCGCACCCGATTCAGCTATGTAATCGACGACGACCACTCTTCCAGCTGATCCTGTTGCCAATAAGCGATCATTTCGGCGGATGGCTCATAAGTTTGACCACCTTACCCGCGTTAATCGGACTGTTCGTCGGACTGCTCTTCCAAAACGTTGGATTGGTTAATTTTGATGTAGGATTTTCAGAAGTTAAAAAAGAAATTGAGGAAGCTTGCGCTTGAGATAATGCTGATACGAGCCGGATTAGACTTGGAGCACGCTCTTCGCCGTCTGAAGTTTACCGTCATGAAACTGAGGCTAGTCCCTTGGACCGTTGAGGCGGGAATCATCGCCATAACCTGATGCTAGTACAAGTGCCACAAGACCCAAAGCAGCTTGTACTGTTGCTTTGGCCACCGAAGACAGAGCGACGAAAATCTGCTCCTTCATATTAAGTTTACAGCCGATTCCCACGAGAACTTCTTCGTGGACGTGCCGTAGATCTGGGGCATCCTGCTGGGCGTGATAATCGCCGCGGTGTCGCCCGCCGTCGTCGTGCCTTATCTCTTCCGACTCCGCTCCAAAAGATACGGAGTGGCCAAACGAATCTCGACCTTGATCATCGCCGTGGCGGGAATCGACGACGTGACTTTCGGAATTATGCGAAGCAAAATGTTTTCTAACGATTCTCTGGCTTCTCAAATTCTGCAAGGGCCTATCAGGATAGTCGGAGAAATAGCTTTCGGAGTCATCTTGGGCTTGATCTCCTGCTATGTCCCAGAAAAACACGATCTTTTGACGGTACTTCCAAGGATTTCAATGCTACTAGTCGGAGGATTGCTGGCGGTCTTCGGTATCGAGAGGATCGGTTACGGAGGTGCCGCGCCTCATTGCTGTTGACAATATGCAATCATTTCGGCGAATAGCTCATGAGTTTGACCACTTTGCCGGCGTTAATCGGAATGCTGTTTGTCGAACAGCTCTTCCAAAACGTTGGATTTGTTAATTTTGATGAAGCATTTTATGAAGTTACAAAGGAATTAAGGAAGATCGCGCTTGTGATAATCCTGTTACGTGTCGAACCAGAGTTGGACCCGCACGATCTGCGCCGCGAAGTTTACCGTGGTGAAACTGGGGCTGGTCCTTGGGACCGTTGAGACGGTAATCATCGCCATAACAACGCACTTCTTCCTGGACCTGCCCTGAAACAGGGACATCCTGCTGGGCGTGATAATCACCGCCTTGTCGCCCCCCGTCGCCCGGCCTTGAGTCCGCTCCAAAGGATACGGAGTGGCCAAAGCAATCCCGATCTTGATCATCGCCGTGGCGGGAATTGACGACTTGTCTTCCGTCGCCATTTTCGGAATCATGCAACGCATAATGTTTTCTAACGATTCTCAGACTTCTCAAATTCTGCAAGGGCCTATCAGCAAAGTCGGAGGAATAGCTTTCCGAGTCATCTGGGGCTTGATCTCCTGCTGTGAGCTAGAAAAACACGATCCTTTTGTAGTACCTTCAAGGATTTTAATGCTACTAGTCGGAGGATTGGTGGAGGTCTTCGGTAGCGAGATGAGCCGTTACAGAGGTGCCGGGCCTCTCGGTTGTGTAGCAGCGGCTCTCGTTTCTTTGGTCTGCTGGTCGAAGCAAGGATAAGGGATTCAGGATAATCCCGCCGCGACGGCATTCGAGATTATCTGAATGATCTTCGCGCCGATTCTGTTTGAGATCGCGGGCGCTCAGATTAAGGTTAAAGAACTGGATGCCAACGTTGTCAGTATTGGCGTCGGTTGTTTGATAGCAGGTGTCGTCGTCAAAATCTTGTGGGAATCGGCAGTAAACTTAACTTGACGGAAAAGATTTTCGTCGCACTGTCTTGAATGGCCGAAGCAACAGTACAAGCTGCTTTGGGTCTTGTGGCACGTGGACTTGTGAGTTCTGAGGACGAGAAGAACTACGCTGACAAGTTGCTGATGATCTGCGTTTTGTCCAAAAGACCTAATTAGGTGGACAAAAACAGCCCTTTAATTCGTGGAAAATAATATCACAATTGACAGAAAACGCCTTGGTAACGACAATTCCAGATTTTTTTTCTAACTTCTTTTTAATGACAAGCCATAAAAAATAGGTTAATATAAGAAAACGAGTTTTTTTCATTCATTCAGTAACATTTGTGCATTGTAACATTTAATTTTATTGTGTGTTTTCAAAAAGTTCTGTGCCATTTGTGCATTATGGAAATTGAAGCTGAAGGTAAGCACAATATTTTAAGCATATTTTTATTCATTAAATGTAATATAAACCATTTTTTTAACATTGTTTTTTAAAGTACTCAGATTTTTGCCTATTTTTCAACTTTGCCGGAAAAAAAGTCACATGTCCCCTCGCGTCCCCCCTCCAGAATTAATGTATAATATAGTTTCATTCATCTACTTTACAATGATATGAAAGATGCCTGCGACATATTTGCAAAACTATTTATTTTAATTTTTTTTCCAGATGTAGTATTCGCCACATCGAAAATTAATTTATTTGAAGAATGGCTAAAACATGGAAATGAAACAAGAAATGAAGCTTTGTTTCGATTTATCAGTGCGGGATGCAAATGAACAATCTTTAAAGAATATGAGGGTCATCATTTCGTGATTCTCGTCCAAAATTCTTGAAAAGTGGAGGAGGTGTGGAAGGAACAGAAAACGGTTTTTACAGAAGCACTCGGAGTTTCTAATGGGTTTAATATATTTTTTGACAAGTCTTTGCCAAAGTGTTGCCAACTACTTCTGAAGAACGTTTGCCAGGCCCTGGGAGGCCTATGAGAGAATTCTCGGAGTCAAGCCTTGAAAGAAAACGAAGACGATGAGATGATGAGGAGAACATGTAACTTCTGAAATCTAATCCGCACCAGAAGTACTAGTGAGGTAACTAGTACGCTGCTAACCTACGCTGCTGAGGTATCAACGCGGTTGTCAGGTAGTAGAGACATGACAACAGAGATAAAAATTGTGACGAACGATCCTATGCAGAGAAAGGAACTTAAAACAGTTGTGCATCAAATGAGTCAAGAGCTACATGACCAGTAACGAAGCTTTGGCGTACTATGTTGAAAGTAAATCAACAAGTCAAGCCTACAAGCAGACTCGGAAGTGGAACATAAAACTTGGGCATAAGGTATTTCCGTCACTGCATAGACTTAGGAAAGCTAAAATAGCTTGTTATCCTCTAGAGGAACAGATTGTTGTAACTGAAACACGAGCCGATATCAAACTTCAAACAGTTTTAGACAAAACTGCAAAACGTTTGTTATTGGCCCATGAAGAGGTTGTCAACAGTCTGCCTCCTTGCTCGTCATTTACTCTGATGAGTAAGTGGGGCTGTGATAGAAGTTCCGGTCACAGCACATACAAACAAAAATTTACGAACAGTGAGGACACTCATGAATTTTTGCTTGTTTTTCACTTGTTCCTCTTTACTTAAAGGATGAAAGTGGCAATATGGTCTGGCAGAATCTTCGATTATCTTCTAAAAAGCATTGTCGTCCAATAAAGTTTATCTTTTACAAAGAAACTAAAGCTTTTACTGTGGAAGAAACTAACAAAGTTTTTGAAGAGATAAATAATTTATTGCCGACAATGTGCAAAGTAAAAGAAGGTCAGGTTTCGGTCATGCATGAAATGCTTCTGATCATGATTGATGGGAAAGTCTGTAATGCGTTGAACTTCCTCATCACAGAAGTGGTTCAAATGTGGGGCAATCCCAAAAATGATGAATGGCGAATCAAGGGAGTTTGTAGCCAACAAAGACAATCTTGGTTTTGATTTATCTACATTGAATTGCTGGATTAGCCGTTTTGAATGCTTGCTTTATATTAATTATCGTCTCGATATTAAGTAATGGCAAATTAGATCGGAATCTGAATAAGATAGTGTGAAGCAAAGATCTGACGAAATAAAAATCCGTTTAAAGGCTGAAATGGAGCTAATTGTAGATAAGCCAAGAAAATGATGTGGCAATACAAATGATGGAAATACCGCTCGAAAGTTTTTTGAAAATACAGAACTAAGTGCTGATATTACAGGATTAGATATTATATTAATATTAAAAATTGGAACTATACTTCGGGATTTATCATCAAGATTTGATATTAACATTGAGAAATTCCAAGCATTTGCTGCAGAAACAAAGAAACTGTACATAAATCTCTATCTGTGGTATTACATGCCTGCTACTGTTCACAAAATCCTTGTTCATAGTTCGGAAGTTATTGCATCTGCTTTGTTGCCTATCGCCCAGCTTTCCGAGGAAGCTCAAGAAGCGCGAGACAAGGACTGCAGAAGGTTTCGTCAACACAATACTCGCAAAGAGTCACGCATTGTCACGAATAGAGATTTACTTAACATGTTATTGCTAACATCTGACCCTGTAATATCAAGCTTAAGAGATGTCCTGCGAAAAAAAGCTTCAAAATATCCTTCTGAAGACCATTAGCATTACTGAAAAAGACAGAGTAAATGCAAATAGTTCAGAAATTACTGATCATCATGGATCCTGATCATGACTAGTCAGCAGCAGATTCATCTGAAGAAAGTGATGAAGTGAGTACAAATGCTTAATTATTGTTACCGTAAAATTTAAATCAATATTTTTTACGATAGTTGTAAGTACGTTAATAAGTAATAATTTATTTTCGAAATTTTAATTTAAAATTTTAATAATTATTGCAATTTACGGTCAATACGATGCATATTAACACAATTTTCATCTGAAAGCACAAAAATAATTTTGACCAGCTAAAAATGCTACGCGAACCACCGTGCGACTGGACCTATTTTAATAACGCTGTCTGGCCCCCGTTGGCTGACCAAGACTCAATTCCCTGTCGTGCCGGAGGAATGGAGAAGGAGTCATCGGCACTCCATCCGCGATATCAGCATTATAGATGAGGACGAGGAGAAGGAGGAGAATTTGGACGATTCTGTGAGTGAAAGTGTGATAAAAAAAATAGTAAACTGGATGCGTATAGGTGACGTTTTTTAGGGCATTGAGACAACGAAATTAATTTTTCTCGCGAAAAAGAGTTTAAACTGAGAAGAATTTAGTGTAAATGGGTAGTTAATGCTGAATATGAGATTCTTTTAATCACCTGTTTTTTTTTCTCGTCCTTTTTAAATTTGCGGGGTTATTTAGATATCCGCTTGCTATGTATGAGATCACGGGTTCAATCCCCGACCAAGCCGTGAAGATATTTCATGGAGCTATGCTCTGGCCACCTCGTGGCAAGCAATGGCAAACTACCACGCGTAATTCTGCCAAGAAAAACCTCTCAACTTGTGCCATTCGGAACCGGCGGTAAACTGAAGGTCGCGTATATTTGTAGATGATTCGTTCCACAAGTATGCGGGAGAGGTTGCCTACGCTCTTCAAAAAGAGTTTAAACTGAGTAGAATTTAGTGTAAATGGGTAGTTAATGCTGAATATGAGATTGTATCTATGATTTCACGTGATGTTATTTATGTGTAATATATTTATTTATAATTTACAAAATGATTTAGTTTTTTAGTCTGTGTTATTAGATTTGCTAATTTAAATTTCAATAAACTTAGACCAGACACAGACCATATACAGACCAGACACACACCAGGCACACACCAGACATAGACCAGACACAGACCAGACACAGACCAGACACAGACCAGACACAGACCAGACACAGACCAGACACAGACCAGACACAGACCAGACACAGACCAGGCACAGACCAGACACAGACCAGACACAGACCAGACACAGGCAAGACACAGAAAAGCACAGACCAGACACAGACCAGACACAAACCAGACACAGACCAGACACAGACCAGACCAGACACAGACCAGACACAGACCAGACACAGACCAGACACAGACCAGACACAGACCAGACACAGACCAGACACACACCAGACACAGACCAGACACAGACCAGACACAGACAAGACACAAACCAGACACAGACCAGACAAAGACCAGACACAGACCAGACACACACCAGACACAGACCAGACACAGACCAGCCACATACCAGACACAGACCAGACACAGACCAGACACAAACCAGACACAGAGCAGACATAGACCAGACACATGCCAGAAACAGATCAAATATAGACCAAACACAGACCAGACGCAGACACAGACCAGACACAGACCAGGCACAAACCAGGCACAGATCAGACACAGACTAGACACTAAAGCGACAGAATGAAAATGACGGTCATGGAATAAAATAGTCAATACCACAAACATATGGCTACTGATTTTGAGACAAGATAAAGCAGACCAGACAATTCATAGAAAAATGGGATTCAAAAAAGGCTCGATCAGGGGTCGGGAAAGTGTGGCACGCGAGCCACATGTGGCTCTTTTAATGTGAGCTTATGGCTCTTCAGAAATATGTTGATATATACACGTAAAAAAGTACACTCTAAAAATTACAGTTTAAATAGCAGCATCGGCCTTACAATTTTGAAACTGTAAAAACTGACAATTGCTTTTCTTTAAATTACAGTTTCCGGTATTATTAGTAAATAAGTTTTAAAAATTACAGTATACGACTGCAATCTCTACAAATTTGTGTTCGTAAGGCTGCTGCTACTATTTAAACTGTAATTTTTAGAGTGTACTATTTTACGTGTAGACAAAAATCACAAAAAAGGTACAAAACTATACCTGTAGTTTTACGACCGCCGCCGCCAAATTCACAACTCATAGTCACAGCGCGGTAATAGTCACATATTATCTCAGATCTCGCTTGTTTTAGTTATTGTGTCTCGCAGTTAAGTCTCGCATAGTGAGGGGATTTGCGGCAATATACCTACATCGTATGTGTTTAGTGATCATAAGAAAAGTATTAATTTAAAGTCGAAAATAAATTTAAAATAAACGAAAGTCTGAGAGAAGGGAATAAAAATTACATCCCATTACAAAAATTGTTTCAATTGCAACCGATGGAGCTAAAAGTATGGTGGGTAATAAAAAAGGACTTGTCACAATTTTAAAAGAAAAAAATTGTTGTGATGTGGACTGGAGGCTAGTGTATAGCATACAAATATCTGTTGCGTTTCAACAGGAGATTTGTTTTGTAGATTGACGAAAGACTTAATAATATTATAGAGCTACGGAAAGGTTGCATGAATTCATGCTATATTCCGATTTAATAAATTGGTATGCTGTAATTAAGTTTAAAAAAATATTTAAAATAGAGAATAATTTTGAGCTTGAGCTATTTAATAATAATAATAATAAAACTTTATTCACTTTGCTGCTTACAATTATACAGAAATTATAAAAAATAATATACATATATAATTTGCAGATGTGATTGTCAACATTCGAAAATTGTAAAATAAATTGCGAAAAAACAAATACACAAGCAATATATAAAAAACACAATAAATACAAAACAATTCCATACATTTGAATACATTCAAAATTTTAAATCTCAACATATCTAGGTACTTGTAGGAATTTTTCACTTGTTCAATGATATCGTTTAACCAATTTGGTGTTCCAAGTATTCATCAATTCCATAAAATGTACCAGCTATTAGTTTTTCTTTTATAGATTTTTTAAACTTATTGTATGATTGAGTGCTTATTTCTGACGATATATTATTGAATAATTTAACACCAATGCAGAAAAGAGAATTTGCATATAAGGTAGTGTGATGTTTTTCAGTTTTTAATAATTTACCATTCCTTGTGTTATATGTGTGCATGTTAGAGGATATAGAGAAATTCTGAGTATTGTTTTTGATATAACACAGACATTTATAAATGAAAGTAGAAGGTACGGTTAACAATTTGTTGTTCCTTAAACAATTTCTGCAGCTCTGTCGACGCTTTAAATTAAATATTAGTCTTAAAATTCTTTTCTGCATAACGAAACATTTGTGGCTATGTCTTGAATTACCCCATAATAAAATATTAAAAGATTTATGTGAATAGACAATAGCATAGTACAGGCTTAACAAGGTACTTGTATGCATAGACTTTTTCAATTGAGATATTGCAAAATAAGCTCTTGCTAATTTTTGTAAACTAACTCTGTGTGGTTCGACCACGTAAGTTTCAAATCAACTAATACCCCAAGAAATCTTGCAGAGTTGGATATTTTATAGCGTTGGTTGTCTACAACCATCTGAAAATAGGTTGGTAAAGTTCTTCTTTTGCCCATGTATAAACAAAGAGTTTTATCGCTATTCAAAATTAGTTTGTTTTTTGTACACCAATTATTAAATTGTACGATTGTTTCCATTACATTTGCATGTAATTCTTCCATACTATTTGCACATACCACAATTGTGGTGTCATCCGCAAACAAGATGGTTTTAGCATCTATGTACCCTGGAAGATCATTTATAAATAAAAGAAACAGAAGAGGGCCAAGAACAGATCCCTGTGGTATACCTATTGTTACGCTCTTTTTATTCGAAAGTGTGGAGTTAATTTTGACAATTAAATGTCGGTCGCTTAAAAAGGATCCTAAAAGATCAAAAAAAATTCTACGAAATCCATAAAATTCTAATTTTTCCATTAGATAGCCTATATTAACGGTATCGAATGCTTTAGATAAATCAAAAAACAGTCCCATGACGTGTTCTCCTTTATCCAGTTTCTCTGATGTATATTTCGCAAAGCTGGCGGAAGCAGTTTCCACCGATCTTTTTGATCTAAAACCATGTTGTCATTCAGATAATAAGTCATTTTTAAGGAGGCCATGATTCTACTGTATATTAAGCGCTCAAATATCTTAGAGAAAAAAAATACTAAAGATATAGGTCTATAGTTGTCCAAAATCTGAGGGTCAGATTTTTTATGTAGTGGCACTACCAATGCCACTTTTAACGTCTTCTTCAATGGCTTTATTGAATAGCTGCGTTAGTGGAAGAGCCACAGTTTTAATATTGTGTTTCAAAATTTTGATTGAAATGCCATCGGTTCCTGTGGCGTTTTTTGAGGCTATACTGGAGAAAGCGTGTTGTAGATCAGTATTATCGATAGGTGACATGTAGAAAGAATATGCATGTCTAGTTTTCGGCAGAGTACATTGAAGCAAAGAGGGTGATGGGAAAAAAGCAATTAATGTTTTTAAAGCAAAGGTCGAAAAATAGTTAGCAAATTCATTAGCAAGCTGACTTGAATTTGAAATAAATATTCCATTTACTTTTAAAGAAATATGGTTAGGTTTTTTATAATTATTCATAGAGTTGTTAATTATTCTCCATGCTTCTCTACTTTCATTACTAGCATTATGTAGGCGGTTAGTGTAATACATTCTTTTAACTTTCGATATATTAATAGAATATGGCTTTTTCATAGTTTTATATGTTGTAGAGATGTGAGCTTCCTGCCTTGCATAATGTCCAATACATATTCCGTAATGACTTACCTTCATTTATGATGGCATTCGATATCCAATTGTTGATAGGTTTGGAAACTATTTTCCTGAGTTCTAAAGGAAGAAATCGGTCCAAACTATTTGTTAAGATATTAAGGAATTCTTTAAACCCTAGCTCCACATCGCTCGCAGATATAAATGAAAAGTCTGTTTTTAAGAGACAGTGATGCAATTTTACGATGTCTTCAGAGTATGTCCAACTTAGTTTATACATCATCCTTTTGTTTCTTGATTTGGAATATGATGAATCTAGATGGAATATTTGACTTAGATGGTCTGCTAGAATTGGTTCCACCAAACTGCGCTTAAATGCATTTCTGTCTAAGTTGGTGACCGATGACCGAAAGTAATCGATGCCTGTTTTAGAATGTGTCCCATCTGGTCTTCTGCCTATTCTTGTTGGTCCCATGTCAATAGTGGATAGATTGAATTGAAGAAAAGTATTAAGCAACATACTTCTTTCTTTGGAGTCTTTTAAATTGTCCATGTTAAGATCACCGCACAATAATACTGGGTTTTGAGATTTAAGAACTTCAACTAACATGTCATTTAGCCCATCAAAGAACGAATTAAAATTTCCTAAAGTAGATCTATAAATACATATCAATGCAATACAAACATTTTCAAATAACAGGTTTGTACCACAAACTTCAAAATCAACTTCTTTAGAAAAGTTTTCAAGATTTAGTTTAGAAGTACGTATATCGTCACGTACAAATATGGCCACGCCACCATGCTTGTATGTTATTTAAACGCCGCTATTTTCACGCGCTTTGTTGATGACGTCAAATACTATGTCCAGTGACAGTCCATTCCATTGTTTACTGCAGGTGTTCTCGTTCTTAACTTATCTCGATGCTCGTTCATAACTTATTTCAATTGAAGTAAACCGCCACACTTTTTTAAAAATGAATAAAATACTCTGCTGCTGGGAAACAAGATTCGAACTGAGAATCAGAACGCGAAAAAGAAACGAAAATATTTTCCAATCTATTGCATGGAATGGAGGCTTGGACACTCAACCAGAAAACATCAAGGACATAGTAGCATTTGAAATGTGGTGTTATAGGTTCATACCATGGGTTGATAAGGTTTCGAACGAGGAAATGTTACGCCGAATGAATAAAACAAATAAAGAAATTTGTAACACCATAAAAAGTCTATTTATGCCTCTTTGTGCTATTTAGGCTTATTTTGTTAAAGGCTAATTAGAATATCTAGGACATGTTCTGAGAGGAGATGGATACAACATCCGTCAGCTGATTATTCAAGGAAAAGTCAAGAAGAAGAGAACAATTGACAGAAGACGAATCTCTTAACTGCATAACTTAACCCTTTGTTGGCCGACGGTACTTTTAAGTTAACGGAAAGCACAGTTCAAAGCAAGTCTTGGGACAGGCCTGGGCAACTAAGGGTTGAGTGAGTGGTTTGGTTGCACGTCCGCAGAACTCTTTAAACGGGCCATCGACAATTCCCGGATTATAGTGATGGTTTCCAATCTGCGATAGGGGCGGAATTCCAAGAAGAAGAAGCTACCGCAAAATATGTCGGATCTCTTGAAGCGACAGGGTGACTAACATAGAAAAACTGGAGAACAAGAAAAGTCGAAATTCGAGCCGTTATAAGTGTCCAAATTTGTGAATAAATAGTTTTGTACATATTAGGTGTGGTTAAAACATTGAGCCATTTAAAAATCCAGTATAAGTATGTATTACCACGTAGTAACGGTCGCAAACATCCTATTCATTACAATACTTAGGTCACATTATGAGAGGACCCAAATATCCACTGCTACAACTGATAATACAAGGGAAGATTATGGGAAGAAAGAACATTGGTAGACTCAAAGGAAGAAAGAACATTGACTAGTCGGATGTCGTGGCTTAAAAACCTACGGGTGCTTGGAATGGGTGTGCCAATAATTATTCCGCAAACTATGAGGTGTTATCTTTCCATTGCATAATTCATCATGAAGAACATTGCGCACAAACATTTTCAGAAGATAATGGTAAAGTTAGATAGATTTGATAGTCAAGGCCATCGATAATATAATCGCAAAGGCGCTTAATCATCGTCAATTCTGAAGAAAATAGAAAAATATGATTTTATGAAAAAAATCATTCGTGGCTCTTGATCCAGTTTGAAATCATTTTAAATAAAAATTTGGCTCCTAAGTTTATAGAGTTTGCCAACCGCTAGGCTAGATGGACAAGAGTTAACACACAATATTAGGTGTAGAAAAGTATGGAACTGTAAAACATGGTCAAGTCTGGACAGAGAGAACTAGAGTGACCAACTTGTAGGCCTAGTGAATACTAAATATACAAGTGGCTAGATGTACAAGATAAAACAATATAAAGCTAGACAGATGACATAAGGCTAGATAGGAAATATAAATTTAGGCAAATGATAGAAGGTGCACAAAACATGACAATTAATTAAAGAAAAAATATCAAATTATTTGAATAAAACTAATTATGTGATTTGTTTCGTGTGATCATGACAAATCACTTAATTAGTTTTATTCAAATAATTTAAAATGTGGTTTCATATAGTTAAAACAATTAACTCTATTATATACTATTGATATACTATTGTATAGACCAGTGGTGCGCAAACCGTGGGTCGCGTCCCCCCAGAGGGTCGATAGATATTGTTTGGGTCGTTCAATTCATGGGCGTAGCCATGGTGGGGTATAGGGGTTCAAACCCCCCGCGAAGTATGCTAACACTAACATAAATATTATATTGAAATAAGGAGAGAGAAGAGAGGCGACATAATAATTTTTTTTTTATGATAAGGCTGTGGGCAAGTATCAGTTAGCAGTAAAATATTAGGTATCAGATAAAATTTTACAGAAAAGGTTGGGTCCCAAATGAAAATAGTTTGCGCAGTATATTCTAAATAAAAGCTTTCTAAGATTTTTGGGATGCTGGGACTTGATAAAATTGGCAAAATCGAGAAATTCGAGAAATCGAGAAAAACAAAAAGTTTCGAGAAATTCAGTCGTCCAGGCAGAGGACTGGGAAGCTTATATATATTTTGGAGGAAATCTAAGTGACTTTGTAGGGAAATGACGTCACGAAAACGATGCCGCAATCCGTTTTTAATTACCTGCAACTGTTCTTGAGATATAGACTTATGACATCGGAATTCTGGATTTTTTTTTTCATAATTTCGCAATAAAAAATTGAATCTTTTCAAACAATTTACACATCGATTTATAGTTTCAGAGAGGTTTGTATAAAACGCAATACGCACTTTTTTCCTGATCAAAATGATGGATTTTTTTGGCATTTTTTCTGAAAATTTTAGAGTCGTTTTTTTCAGTTTATCTAACGACAATGGAAGTCATCGATCCGCTGAAGGACATTTTAATTCACTTTTTGCGCAATTTTCAATCGATTTCCATAAAATTGTCTCAACTAAAATTGGAACTCAACACGAATTTCTTGATTATAATCGAGCAAGTGGTATATAATACCCAATATAGCGGCGATTTACCAATTTTTAGCCATTTCCTCTGACTTATTGCAAGTTTTTCCTGCAGAATAGAGAGACAATTTTATGGAAATCGATTGAAAATTTCCCAAAAAGTGAATTAAAATGTCCCTCAGCGGATCGATGACTGGTTCGATGGTATTTTTTAATTAAAAGTTTCCTAGGAATATGATATATGTTTTACGACTAATTTTGTGAATGAGTCTGAATCTATTGGTGCAAACTAGAAGTCTCTGCTATAAGCCGTTCAAAATGTATGACATCGTGAAATCCGCGGAAAATGCAAGATGAATTTCCTTAAACTCATATTTATCAAATGAATGCAATATTTCAAAGTGCATCTGAAAGTGTTTTCCCTGCTGGTTGTAAATATAAAAATTGCATTGTGGTAACTGCTTTCCCCTTTGGAGATATGACTTATATAGCTAGATGTGATATACAAAATTCGTCGCCCGGGTGGAGAACTGGAAAACGAATTAATATTTTTAAGCCAATATTTAAAAAAAAGTAAAATGTCAATATAAACAAATTTAAAAAATGTTCACTTGTTGACAAATGTTCACTGTTCTATTAAGGGGTCGCGATAAAATTTTACACCAAATGTTGGGTCGCAAATGAAAATAATTTGCGCACCAGTGGTATAGACCAGCGTTTCTCAACCCTTTTTGGGCCACGGACCACTAAAATTTAAAAAAAAAATTGGCGGACCAGACATATTTTTTGAACAACAAAATTTTACTAGGCATTAAAGAACTACTACATAAGTTATTTGTAACATTTATATTATCATTTACTTACAATAATATTTAAATGTAAAGATATGTAATTATTTTTCTTTTTGTTCTTCAGTGCCGTACTAATAATAAATTACATATAATTAAAATTAGTTTAACATTTCGTAATTTTTGTTTTTTTTTGTAAGTGATTTTTTTTGCGGATAGAAAAAATTGTCCGCGGACTAGTAAAATTTCCTCGCGGACCACTGGTGGTCCGCCGGACTAGCGGCTGAGAATAGCTGGTACAGACTATAGACGAAGAGACACAATTAGTCGAACAAATACGAAGACAAAAATTTGGGGTACAGTTATAGTCTATTCTTGTCTATGTATTGTCCACATAGACAAGAATGGGCTATAACTGAACACGCAAGACTAGATATACATAACTAGATGGTCAATGTTTAACATAAATATTAGAATATATATTAGAAGTGGATAAACCTAGAGAATTATAGAATTATAGCTATAGGGACATTACTAAACAGACAGCACAATAAACAAGGCTAAACATACAATACTAGACATAAAATAATATACAGGTAAGACTAGACTAGCAGCATAAGACTAGACTCTAATAGATACACTAGACTAGACAATCATAATAGATAGACAACAGTGGAGAGATGTAGTATCGCAAAAACAAGATTTGAATAAACCTATAAGGCTAAACTGATAAAGACAGCAATGGTCTTAATATATCTAGCTAGTGTTTTTCATTCATCTACTCTTTATGGTCATAAAAAGAAAGTTGTTTCACGTTCTTTTACCTGGCTGCATAAATACGGAAAAGCAAATATTTGAGTTTTGTGTTTTCTTTTTAACAAATTGAGCAAAAGGTAAATTTACGCTAACCTTTTTTAAAACTTGAAACAATTTTATAAAGAGGATTATAAATAGAAGAGGATTATTAAAGAGATTCTTGAATCAAAACACATAATTTCCTTGGTGTTATCTGGAAAGCACAAAACATATTTTCGCTTGTTCTCATTGTTATTGCAAGCGTGTATAAAATTCGCTTCTTTCCCGGTAAATTTTATGTTTTTTTTATATAAAAATTTACATTTTTTTCTCATCCAAATTGTTTGTGTACATACATATTTATTTATATATTTTTGTCAGGAACTCTTACATAATTTCCATATTTCATGGTACTTTACAGGAGCTAACAACATGTTTACAGCAGGTTATATATATTTTTTTCAAGCAAAGTAAGGAATAAAGATCAAAAGCAGATGATTTTCTTCTCTACTCATTATATATTCGGGACGAATTTGTGCATGTTGAGGGAGTATAAGGGTCCAAGTTTTGCGTCGCGTAGGGCGACGTCGAGCACCTTTATCTTTTCATAAATAACCTTACATAGTCCGCGGAGGCAGCTTTTTATACTTGCAAATCAAAATTTACCCAAAGACCCTTTTCCTTATATCTATAAGAGGCTGCAAAATAAAAACTGGTATCGGGGTTTATTTTTAGTGATATTATTTTTTACCAACACGATGTAAATTTTATGTTTATTTTTATATACTCAATAGCAAGCAATAAAAATAATATAAAAACTAAATCAATTAATAAATTACTACGTTTCAATTCTCTCTTGAATTATAACATAAATTAATATAGTTATAACTTATTCAGGAGGTCAGTTTATACTTATAATTTATAAGTATAAACTGACCTCCTGAATTTTCAAGCCACTAGAGACCATGTGGGTTGCTAAAAAACATTATAACCTGATACGATTAATAATAATGTATATTCATAGACGCGTTTCTGCCTGTTGGCTACATCAATATGTTCATAATTATTATTTTTATCAGGTTATAGATTTTTTAGCAACCCACGTGGCCACTCGTGGCATGAAAGTGCAGAAGGTCATTTTGTACTTAATATATGTATGTAATATATGTATATTAATGTATGTTACAAGCCAAGAGTGAATTGAAACGTAGTAATTGATTCATTTATATTTATTTATTTATTTATTCAACCAGATAAGTACATATACAGATATAAGAAATATACATATAATATTAACTCCTATAGAGGTAATTACAAATTACCTGTACATAGGCCTGATATATATTAAACATAACAAAAAGTTTGTAGATATAATGGGTGTCATAAATGGTTGGTAAATATACTTTTATTATTAAAGATTCACATATGAATTTCACCCAATGTTATTAAATCAAAACTTCATTGATTCAAACTGAAAATATGTTTGTTTTTCACAAACTAAAGTAAAACTGAAGTAAATTGCTTGAACACTAACTCTCAATTTGCTAGGCACATCAATGAAACACAGAACTCCTTTGACTCTAAAGTAATAAAAACCCTACATGCGTGCTCTATGTATGGGAAATCGGATTACCTAGAGAAAGTGGAAATAGGAAAATCTGGAAATCCTGATTGAACGTTACTAAAACCTACCTAAAGTCACAATTAATCGCTAGATCAAGAACAATGTTCAACATATTTTACGATAGGGTTGAGGATGATTTTATTGGATCTAGAAGTGAGTTGACAATTATCAGATGACAAACATGACCACCTAAATAAATAGGAAAATATTTACAAAGAACAAGTTGGCAATCGACATCTAACAAGAAAATGAAAGTTTTAGATTTTATTTATTTATTTATTTATTTAACCAGTAAATTTTTATTTACTAAATTACATTAATTAATTACATTATGTAAAATCCTGCAGAGGTACACGTCGGTACCTGTTTGCAAGCACAAAGTTGCCCGTATATCTGGTAGGCACGACAAACATATATTTCTGTGACAGGCTGATGTGTCAGTAGAGGGACAGGATAAAATATAAGTAACGGCCGGGGTTTCCCAAGGATCCGTGCTGGGACCGTTTTTGTGGAACCTATTGTACGACGGCCTTCTGAAGGCGACCTTACCGGACGGTGCGGAGACCGTTGCTTATACGAACGATCTGGCCCTAGTGGTCACAGCAAAAGGAGAGGGCGCGAGGCTAGAGTGTAAAACCAACGCGGCACTAGAAGCCATACAAGAGTAGATGAGCGCGAACCGCTTGGAAATAGCACCGGACAAAACAGAGGCAGCACTCTTAATTGGGACGACGAAATGCGATCTGATGGAATTTACACTGGGTGGTAGAACAATACGCCCACAGAAGCACTTGAAATACCTGGGAATCGTTTTCGACGAAAAGCTAACCTTCGGGTGGCATATGGAAGAGGTTGGCGCCAACGCGTACAACAGAATAAACAACCTATTGAGAATACTCCCGAGAGCCGGAGGAACATTAGAATATAAAAGAATAGTACAGGCATCCGTCGTGAACAACGTTATTCTGTACAGGGAACCGGTGTGGGCCGGCTGCACCAAGGCCCAAAGGCATAGGGAAGTCCTGAAACGGGCGCAAAGGAAGATCCCCATCAGGGTAGTTTGCGCCAATAGAACTGCCAGAACTAAGGCGGTGCAGGTGCTAGCAAGGCTGATCGCGATGGAGCTACTGGCGGATGAGAGAGCCAGCATTGCGGAGCGCATGAACAGCAGGGAGGAAAATGATGCACGGAATATAAAAGAAGATGAAAGGCGTATATCGATCCAAAAGTGGCAGGAGTCTTGGGAAAAAGACCGGTCTAAATGGACTTACAGGCTGATACCAGACGTTAAGCCCTGCCTGGAGAGGAAACATGGGCAGATGACAATGGCGCTGACGGGCCATGGTTGTTTCAAAAGCTATCGGAAAAGCATAGGCAAAACGGCGGCGGAAATTTGTCCGTATTGTAATAAGGAACCAGAAACTGCTGAGCATACCTTGTTCAGTTGCGACAAGTGGGCAGGCGAGAGGACGAAGCTGAACGTAAATGGCGGGGTACTAGACCCCCGAGCGCTAATCCGGTCGATGCTGGAAAGCGAGGAGCAGTGGAACAAACAAAACCTTTTTTTTTTCTCGGAGTAAGGGGAAACCTTTTATAGGCACCTATTGGTAGTATGGGAGTCCTTCTCATCTAGAAAGAGTATACCCACTAAAATTTCACCTTTTTCTATCCCCGTACGGCTCAGAAGGAAGGAACGAACTACTGAATATGTAGACCCATACGGGGCTAGAAAAAGGGGGGAGGGTTTTTAGTGGGTACACTCTTTTTAGATGAGAAGGAAAAAAAGGTACCTGTTGGCAGAATCTTACAATCCAAATACAATTAACTTCAAATTAAGATTTTTGCACATTATTTTACCGAGTATTCCAGGCTAGAGTGGCTCTGAACCGTCTTATCTATACTGTTCGCTGAATAGTGAATCCATTTATCCGTACTACACATTTTGCTTGATACATTCCTTTAGTTTACCTTTCATTATCAAAATATTCTTTAATGTTTTTAATTCATTCGGAAGATCAAAAATAGACCAGGGCTTCTTAAACTTGTTTCATTCGCGACCCCATTTTACGATTGCGATTTTTTTCGCGACCCCATTTTTTTTATCGTGACTAATTGATAACAGCTAACAATATAATTTTAGAATTTGTTTAGAAACATACAAAAATTAAAAATTGCACATAAAGTTTTAAAAATGTATTTATTTTAGTTTCGAAAATTACCTTGTATTTATTGTACCTTTACCTTACTTATTGTACCTTTATTGTACCTTGGGACACCTTGTACCTCAGGACAACCTCATTACATCAGAAATTTTGCATTGAGAGGTGGTAAGAAACGACATCTGGTAGCTATTTCATTACAACATTCAGAATGGATGCAGCAAAGTCGGACATTTTGCCTCGTTCCTTAGATATCGTATGCTGTGTGATTTTTTCGTCCGATTTTTGTTTGCAATTCACATGAATCTTTGTTATAATCGAAATATTTTGACGTAAGTAATTTAATTTTGATACAATTAGTTGTTATCTACATTCGTAATCACTTATTTTAATGTAAGTCACTAGATTTCCGTAATTCAGAAATTATAACTACACTTTGTTTAATACAGTTGAAATTTGTACCTCGGGACTGTGCATTTTTTGTACCTTGGGACTGTCCCAAGGTACAAGGCATTGCTTTTTTTAAACTATTTATTTTAATGTTATAATTTTGATTTGTGTTTTTGTTTAATAGATGCTGCGAAGAAAAAATAAAGTCACCCGGGCAAAACCATCTGAGGAAAATGTAAAAAATGCAATTGAAATTGTCATTCAAAAACGATTATCTATTCGGAAAGCTTCCGAAGAATTTCATGTTTCAAAATCTTTATTAGGTCGTTACGTGAAGTTGAACAAAGACAAAGAAAATGTTGAGGTCGTCTATCACTCTCAGAATGCTGTCAATAGAGTATTTAGTGATGATGAAGAAGAGCAATTAGTTGCATATTGCTTAAAGGCATTAAAGTATCGCACGTGCTACTGCTTTTAATTAGGCGAATGTAAATTTGTATTTTGATAAAAACAAGGAACTACTGTTGAAATACAATTTTACAAGCGAAAGGATCTATAATGTAGATGAATCTGGCATATCTACAGTACCCACGCCAATGAATGTTTTAGTGTCAAAAGGAGCGAAATAAGTACTTCAGCAGAGAGAGGTAATAATGTTACTGTTATTGCATGCGTGAATGCACTTGGGAATTCTGTTCCTCCTTGCATGATTTTTCCTATAGTGCACTTTGAGAACCACATGAATAATGGTGCTCCTCTTGAGACTTTGGAGCTAGCAACTTCGAATGGATGGTCCAATACTGACAAATTTGGGTATTTTTAAAACCATTTCTTTAAACATGTTAGACCCAATAATAATAATAAAGTGCTCCTGATAATGGACAATCACGAAAGTCTCATGCTAATTAAAACTATAGAGTTAGCCAAGAAGAATAGTATAGTAATGTCTACATTCATTTTCACACAAGCCATAAGTTACAGCCTTTAGACAGAACCGTATTTGGTCCACTTAAGAAGTATTACTACAAAGCTTGCAACGATTGGCTTTTGCAAAATCCTGGAACTTACCTCACTATATATAATCTCGCCCAATGCTTTGGCACTGCTTTTCCATTAGCTTTTACGCCATCCAACATTCAAAATGGATTTAAAATTGCAGGAATATGGCCATTCAATGATAATATTTTTGACGAAGATGAGTTCCTGAGCTCATATGTTACTGATAGGCCTTACGTAGATACTGACTCCGTTGCACACTCCAGATTGGATATCGTTGATACACAACCAAATATTGCTCTACCTGGACCATCACAACCTGACAATATTGAACAACAAACTGACAATAACTATGCATGTTTAGTATCTTCAGAAACATCTACATTAACTGGTATTATAGAAACAGACAAACATATCTTAATGTTGCCTGAAGACATCCGCCCTTTCCTAAAGGCCCCACCACGTAAAAATAAAACTACTAGAAATAGAAAAGCTAAAGCAAGAGTATTACCGATACTCCCGAAAAACGAGAATTGGAGCTTTTAGCCGCTAAAAAAATAAAGAAAGAAGTAGATACAAAAATTAAATCTGTCAAAAAGTTTGAAGGCTGGATTCAGTATGTCACCTGTCGATTCTGCGTACACGAAGATTACACCTTTTTTGAAAATTACTAGTCAGAAATGCGACATTCAGTCTAAAGATAACTAGCAGTAATGTTCGTTAAGAAGTTTTGTTATAATTTTTGTTTTCCTGAATATCTAAAAAGTGATTATAAATAAGCTTTGTTATGACTGTGGTTTTTTATTACTACAAAATTAAAATTATCTTTCGTTTTCAATGCTTTAACTGAGTGTTTAAGCTGCCCATTTACATCTAAATTTCCGGCATATGAAATATTTATCTCAACTGATAGAAATAATATTCATCTGCCGGCAGTTTAGTTTTAGAAAAATGTGTCCCAAGGTACAAATATTGGTGTTCCAAGGCACAAGCCATGATTGTACCATGGGACAAATATCCTAAAGTAATTATTTGTCATTTTCTGATTGACAAAACATAATGTTTCGTGTGTTGTTTCATCATAATATTGTGATATTATTGGCTAGTTAACAGAAATTTCAACATTCATGGCCATAGATCAATTTGAACTTAAAATATGGAGGTTTAAAGAAAAGTGTCCCAAAGTAGAACGATCTCCCCTACCTATTTTTCATGAAAACAGCATTCTTTTGCAATAATGATATATATTCCGAGTCTTAGTCCTTTCGAATACATTCGAGCGCAGTGTTTAAATATATAAATATTAAAGGAAAATTAGTTTTTAATGAGACGGATGTGCTTTTTTTACTGCATAACAGACTAAATCTTGGTGTAATATTTGACACTGTTGGACGTAAAATCTCTTCAACATTTTTTAGCCAGGAACGATATTGGTATTTGATGTATGTTAAAGCTGAAAAAGTAATTTCACATAAATATGTGCTGTTGAAAGGCAGAAGAATATTTAATGCCATATCAGAGATTGTGGGAAATTCAGTTCTAGCTCCGATCCAGAATTTAACTGAATTCTGGATCGGATCTAGAACTGAAACTGGCTTTTTAGAAAAGTCTAGTTTTAGGTTTGAGTCACTCCAAAGCTCAGCAAATTCTTCTTGCGCTTTATATGGCAGGTGACCAATCTCATCAATCACAATTAAAAATGGTTTTTGAATCCAAGATAACTTTTTAAAATCAATATTGGATGTAAAATATTTACGAAACTGTGTTTCTAGCGCTTTTAAGTGACCTATAATAATTTTTGCGATAAAAGTTTTGCAATGATTTTTCTCGGATATAAAATTGTCGATCCTGGAAAACATTTCGAACGGATTCTTTTCTACCCTACTGCTCCAAATGTGGATATTTTTAATAAAACTTTTAATAACACTTTTAATAAAACAATTTTATCATTCGAAGTTAATATATTACTACATTTTCCTTGAAGAGACAAGTTTAGATCGTTTAATTTCTCGCAAATATCTGATAGATAGCACAGCTTGGATAGCTGCAGGTATCACATTTTTGTTCGGTTAAAAACATTTAGATTTCGTCTTTTAATAACAATAATCTGGACGTTTCCAAGAAAATTAGTTTTCTTTAAATTCTTCTGTAATTTTGAATACATATAGTTAAAAGTACCCTTTACCCGTAGAAATTTGTTTAAATAGTCAAATTTCTAAACAGTAAAATTTGCATGTTTAACATGTAAACCATACCCGGATTGATGTTCTCACACACGTTTTATTAAATATCAATAGTAATTTTCTTGAAATTCTTTTGATAAACTGAGAATCAGTAAATGAAGATATAACAAATATCTTGCTGTAAAAATAACATTAACAAGCGGTATTGATTTTGTTATAATATTGTTAAAAGCCAAGCACTTTTGATGGTTTTCATGTTTTTTTATGGTTTACTTCTATAATTTGAAGAGTGGGAGATGGCGACTTGGCAACGTTACACTGTTTTTTAGCATCAGACATACTCGCGAGAGATTTAGCTATTGCATCACTAGTCTTTTTTTTAACAAATCTACCATGCTTCAATCGAGAGATCATCATTAATATATTATTTGCAATATCCAATATTTATTTTTTTTCAAAATATCGAAATGCTATGTTGTCGGATCTTAGAAACGACGCAACGAAACTATTTTAGAACTTCTACGCAGATAAGCGGCACCCAAAGGAACACTACATCTCAACAAAATTCTTTAAAGCGGCCCGACTCCTGCTTGGGCACGTCCTTAAACGTTGACCTCTTAATATCCATCTTATTTCTGCATGTAATAATACATTTGTATAGTGGGAATCCGTATCCTTACAGAGAAAATAAGCGGCTGTTAAGAGCATTGCACTTAATAAAATTGATAATCTTAATAGCATCCTGAAGCACATCGTTCAATTCTGGTGCTATTTTTTTGCCGTGAGGGCCTTCCGATGAATAAGGCAGTGAATAAAAGTTATATGATCATAATGAGCAGCATTTTAACCCTTGTTTAACCCTTTCCATTGTAACCCTTCAGCTTTTAAAAAATCGACAACTTTACAATATATCTCTTTCCCTCCAGTATGGTTAGAATGGAAGAATTGTTACTTTGTCGTCCTTTGAAAGACGACAAAGTAACAATTCTTCCTCGACGTTTTCTTTATAAACATACCTGAAATATACTACAACTGAGCGAATTTTGTAATATCAGTTGTTTCGTCCAACTGAATTGAAAATTTTGGGCTTTCTTTAAGTTGCACTAATTGTAATAAGTTGCACTAATTGATCCTTGTTAATTTCAGAAATTCTATTCGCGACAGTGTCGTTTAAGATCAAACAAATAGGTTGTTTTACCATTACGATTTTTAAATGTAAAGCCAAATTGAAGAAAATATTCGTGATATTTCCTTTTTCGCACATTAGATGCCTATTTGTCAATAATAAATCTTGCTTGAGAAAACTTCGTAGCATGGTCTTCTGCAACATTACCTTTGCCCATTTCCATTGCCCAAAAATGAATTTGAATAAAGATCCCTGGGGCAGAGTTTACAAGGTGCTCAGAGGGAAATATTCTTCAGTAGGCTATCTAATTAGCATCACAATTAATAATAATCACCTCGATCTACGTGAGACCACCCGCGAACTACTCAATACCTTCTTCCCAGAGGACGACATCAACGAAGACACAGAGTCTCACCGCGAAATTAGAACTACATCGAGAACCGCTATCGGAGGACCTGATGACAGGCCCTCCACGGTTCCGGAAATCAACCGAGTCATTAAATGCATAAACAGTAAGAATGCGCCAGGTATAGACGGCTTGACAGCGGATATAGTTCGCATCGCTTTTAAAAAAAACTCGTCCCTCTTTAGAAATATATATAATAAATGTCTCGAAATAGGTGTCTTTCCAACTTGCTGGAAAGAACAATTAATCAAGACTGTCCCCAAACCAAACAAGAACGGAACAAATACAAAAGACTTCAGACCTATCTGCCTACTCCCTGTAGCCGGTAAAATCGTAGATTCGCTCCTAATCACTAGATTGGAACATCACTTGTCCCAAAATAAGTTACTCAACAATAATCAATTTGGCTTTCGTAAGGTAGTAGGAACCATAGACGCTATCAAAAAAGTAGTTACATTCGTCACAGAATGTAAATCGACGGGTCACTATTGCGCGGCGGTCGCTCTGGATACCAGCGGCGCGTTCGATAACGCATAAAAAGCTGTAGAAAAAGGTTGTCCGCAAGGATCCAAATCTGGTCCTGGCTTCTGGAAGATCCTGTACGATTCCATCTTCGATACAGATCTCCCGGAGGGTTGCGAGATAGTTGCTTATGCTGACGACACAATGCTATTAGCGAAATCCACCACGTATAAAGGGCTCAGAAATTCAGTAAATCGCGCGCTGGAGACACGTAGCGAATGGTCCACCGAGACCAAACTTAAATTTAATGCTGCAAAAACAGAGGCCATTTTCTTCGGCAAAAAGCCCAACCAACAGAATCCAGTTTTCAAAATAGGTGGCAAATCAATTTACTGCTCTTCCTACATCAAATATCTGGGCATATATACTGATAGGTCTTTGAAATTCAAAGAACACGTCACTCAGGCGGGCGGGAAAGCAAAGCAGATCGGTTTCAGATTTAGCGCCGCGTCAATGAAAGAGTGGGGTCTTGGTAGGTCGGCCATGTCCACTATATATAAGGGAGCTGTCCAACCCTGTCTGCTGTACAGGGCACCGGTGTGGTATAGCGCATGCGAAGTTCGAGAACGGAAAAAGCTCCTTAGTGTCCAACGCGTTTGCACACTAAGGGCCGCGAAAGCGTACAAAACCGTCATATCGGGGCTCTTGCCGGCAGACTTGCGAGCGGCAGATCTAACAAAGAAACATCTGCTGCGCGAACTAAATGAGGTTGAGCTTAGAGAGACCACGGGCCTCACAATCTCTCCGGACGAAATCGAATCTAGAGTCTGCATTCAAGGGGTGGTGCACCCCGCGGAGATCGGGATGATAAAATATAAACAGGGTGAGGAAAATGCACAAGCAATCACGTTATTCACAGAGGGCTCAAAGTGGGAACAGGGAGTCGGTGCGGCTTTCGCGATGTACCCAGACGAAACTGAAATACACTGCGAAAGCTTGCGGCTCGCAGACCACTGCTCTATATTTCAGGCTGAATCGCGGTAAACCGAGCGCTTGTGTATATTACAACCAACATTAATGACCTCGTCGGATGCTCCATCCTGTCTGACAGCAGATCCGTTCTAGAAGCTCTACAACACCTGTCAGCTCCCAAGGAGCCGCTTTTAGAAATGTGGGAGATCGCGCGCGAGATAACGCAGCAAATAGAACTGCCCTGGCACTAGGTGCGAGATCATAAAGACTCAATCGGCAACGAGAGAGCAGATGCGTTGGCTAGACTGGCCTCGGGTTTAGATCCTCCTCAAGAGCCAGGAACTCAGCTTCCTGTTATGTTTATTAAAAGAAATTTAAAAAAATTGAGATATTTTCAAAGAAATATCCCACAGGGATGTGATGAGCAGAATCTCTCTCTTCTTTTTCAGGAAATGGCAGATACACTGGGAGAACACCCAAAACGGAAGCTGGACCAGGAATTTCATCCAATCGATCAAAGAGTGGATGGAAATGGACCTGGCCCTTTTACACCAAGCGGTCCAACTCATCACGGGACAAGGGAACTTCAACTCCTACCTCTATCGCATTGGAAAGAGGGAGTCGCCGGCCAGCGGCTGTGTTGCCCATGTTGCCCTGTGTTGCCCTCTGTTGCCCATGTATTATTCAGCTGCCCTATGACCAGAGAATGGAGAGAGCAGACAGAGATCATCATGTTCAACGCCGGATGCACTTGACCCAGAAGAGAAGAAGAAATCAAGAACACAAAGCTACACAAGACCTGGTGGAAGACGTTCAACAACTGCGCCCGACGACTCACACGGCTGGACAACAAACTGCCCTGATACCCCCGCCCCCCTGAAGCAAATCATCACGGACTACACCCCCCCCCCCCCCCCCCAAGCCCACCCAGATTGTAAATTAAATAAAATATTGGCGTAAATTTATTTTACCTACCCGATTTCTTCCAGTTTCTTTCTAGGTCACACCAAATGCGCTATCAACGAATAATCTGTCACCAACTCTGCAGACCTTCCCCACTTACCTCCATATCACACCCATCCTACCCTATCCTATCCTAGCATTTCACCTTTCAGCCTAGCATAGTTTAGGTTAGTTTTAGGCTTAATATTTAGTTTAGGCTCCTTAGGTTAGTACTAGATAAACTTATGTAAGCATGTTAGCCATTATTCAAATTAGCTTAAGGTAACCGGCTCAGTGCGAAAGCGGAGAACCGGCATTGTACTCAACATAATAAATAAATAAGATGTCTCAGAAGCCCGCCATTTTCAAACTCTCAGAAATGAATTTAAATATTTTACATTAAAATCTCGCGACCCCAAGATTTTGCTACACGACCCCATTTGGGGTCGCGACCCATAGTTTAAGAAGCCCTGAAATAGACTTATAGCCTTTTATTTTTTATGTTTACTGTTTTGTCTTTTTGTGGAATCTGTATTTTTTTTTTTTCATGTTATACTATCTGATGTCAGATATTTATTTTTCATGTCATTGAAGTAAAATATTACTGACTTATATGCAAACTGTTGCCTTATGTTCAGTGGGTTGTCATGATTTATGAAATTTTTCTTACTAATTATTTTAATACCGTACTTTTTAAACTTTGTAATAAATTTGGTCTTTTCGAATACGCTCCTCCCCACACAATAATACCATAACTCACAGCACTGTGAAAATCATCTTTAGAGCGTGTACTTGCATAAACCCTCTAAATTTATAAAACACAAAAATCAAGCATTTAATTTTATTTATCAAATTTTCGATGTGCTGTTTCCGTTTCATGTTGAAGTCAAAGACTATTCCTAAATATTTGTAGTATTCAACATTTTTTAGAATTTTCCTCTCTATTTTGCAAGTAATGTGTTTGAAAGGCTATCCATATAGTTTCCAAATGTCACGTAAACAGTTTTTTCTATGTTTAGTGATAGATTATTCAATGCTATCCAATCTGCTATTTTATATAAGTAGGTATTCATCTTAATTTCAACATTACTATTACTTCAAATACGACTTCATATCATCGGTAGAAATGACAGCTGCGTCACCCGCATATGATATTTTTGTTATTAGACATACTTTTTACTAGATTATTGACGTATAGTATAATAAATAATGGCCCTAATATTGTTCCTTGCGGGATACCTGTAATTACATCTTCGTATTTTCTTATACAACCTTTAAGTTTAACTCTTTGGTATCTGTTTGTCAAGTAACTTTCAATTAGTTTGTTTGTAATCCTCCTGACAGCATAATTATATAATTTTTCCAATAAAATTTTATAGTTCACAGTATCGAATGCTTTGGCAAAATCCAGGAATGTTATTGGCTACAGCTATTGGCTTACTTATATCTAGTTTATTATAAATTATATTTGATATATGATTTAGTACATCTTCTTTGAATGTATTTTTAACAAATCCAAACTGAATGTAAGCTATAGTGTGGTTTTTAATTACAAAAACTTAGATTCTATTATATATGACTCTTCTAGTATTTTAGTCAAATTAGAGATTAATGTAGGTCTATAATTTGATACGTTACTCATATTTTTAGCTTTATGTATGGGTAACACATCAGCCCTTTTAAGGGCTACTGGCCATGTACCATTTTCAATACATAAGTTTACATAAGTACAATAGGAATATACATCAATTTTTTTTTTATTTGCTTAATTCACTTTTTACTTCGTTTTAACATAGTAAAAATTATAAATACTGTTCGGTGTTTCTATTAATTTTCAAAAATATATATAAAATACGATTAAATTTGACCTGGTCAAAACGCTTCACCATTGGGTAAGTGATGTAACGTGCACGTTGACATCAATCGGCCTCCACGATATTCACAGATGTCGGTAGGGTGGACTATATACCTCGATAGGGACTTTATCAAACACTTTATCTGGTGTACTATATATATATAGTGTTTTTGCAATTTTTTAAAATGGCTTTTTAGCTTTTTCCATTATCGAAATAGCAAATATAAACTGAAAATCCTCAACTGCCTATGCAAATATGCTATGCAACACTGAATGTCATGTGTTATGCTACGTCATCCAAAACGTGAGATAAATGGGATGAACGGTCCCATTTATCGCATTCAGTGTTGCATAGCATATTTGCATAGACAGTTACGGATTTTCAGTTTCTTTTTGATATTTCGATAATGGAAAAAGCTAAAAAAACATTTTATAGATATTGTAGTACCGGAATGTCAAAACACTATTATAAGTACACAAGATAAAGTGTTAAAGTCCCTATCGATGTGAATAGTCCACCCTATCTATATCTGTGAATATAGTGGAGGCCAATTGATGTCAACGTGCAAGTCACATCACTTGACCAATGCTGATGCGTTTCGCAAATATGAATTTCGCCCGCATATTTTGGACTTTTTGATTTAAATTTTTGGAATTAAATATAAACTAAATGAGGAAATAATGGTATAGGTGTAATGTCAAGATCATAAAGTATCGAGGATAGAAAAATCAAATAAATTTAAATTTCTTGCATATTCCCTATAGGGAATTTTCCCTAAATATTAGTTCAATATTAGTTTAACAGTTTTTACATTTATATTGTCTACTCCGCCACTTTTCAATTCCATATTGTTTATGATGTTTTCAATTTCTAAACTATTAGTCGGTGCCAGAAAAATTGATTTTGAATTCATAGATGTACTTTTAACGTAAACATTTGTGGGTTGTCGTATCTTAGTTTTCTACCAACATTACAGAAGTAAGAATGGAATTCGTTAGCTATTCTGCTGGGCTCATTAATTATATCCATATTGTTATTGTAAACTTGTTTTATAGTGTCATCTTTTTTGCTGCTTTTTCCCAGTTTAGATTTGAATATTCCCCATAAGTGTTACGGATTTTTCTGATTCTTTTCTATTAGTTTGCTATCGAATTTATTTTTGCTTCTGTAATGACCTTATTCAGAATCTTTTAATGACCTTATACAGAATTTTTTAAATAGTATCTGTTCATATTATATATTCTCTGAAGATGGCTAATTTTTATTTAAAATTTAATAAAGCCTTTACAGAAATATAAATTATTCCTTTTCGTGAAGTAAATTAAGTATTTACAAAGCAAAACACAAATAAAACTTAATTACTGAAACGGAAACTAAAATAAACTAGTTTTCTAAATTGTTTTTGATATTTTAAATGCAAACATTTTTACTGATACTTTTGATAACACTATTTATACTGAACACTTTAACAATATTTTACCAACTTCTCTACAACTTAAGAATACAATAATTTTAATAATAGTTTCAATTAACTCTACCACTTAATTTACTGCTCTATATTTGCAATATTATTTGTACAAAATATGTTGCAATTAATTCTAAATATTTTTATTTTAAATATTTATTACATTTTTTTTTTATAAAATCGGAAAACTCTTGGGTAAGAGATTAAAGATTTACAATCATAAAACTCTTTATTTCTTGTATACAAATATCTCATTAAAACTTTTATTTCTGAAATGTATGATTAGGCTTGTCAGGACTTGAAATCTCCGTGTTTAGCTACGCCTAATCTTTTTGTCATCTTTTCCTTTCTTAATTATTCTATTTTACTTTTATTGTTGGCATAACTTTTAGGTTTTCACATAATTTAGAAGTTTTATTTTATATAAATTATAACTATGTAATTGATATTATATAATTGTATGTGCATTTACTTACATATTTCATAAACTGTGGGAATCTATTTGTTTTTCTTCAAGAACTTACAAAAATACAAATAACAGAGATGATACTGCTTTATATTGTATTTAATTGGAAAGTCTTATTGTTTAGGCCCATTTTCATGGTTTTACAGCCGGTCAAAAGAGGGCGCACGATTGTCGCGAGCGCGGTTAATTAATTTTCGTCCGCTGTCGATCGCGCGCGTCGAATTAAAAATCGCGTAGCGATTAGGGTTAGAATTAGGGTAAAAAACTGCGCTGTGCGAGTTAGTTAGAATAAGAAGTGTGATTGCAGAGAGTGCATGTTTATCTCGGCCGGCACGCAACCACGCTCATTTTGTTGAAGGGAGCTTTTCGGGTATTCTGCCCATTCTAGAAGAACTGCGTTTCAAGGATTCTCCTCCGAATATCCTTTTTGTCTTTATTCCTTGCCGTTTCCTCCTTTAAATTAGTTGCCGCAAGAGGATCGTTTCAACAGAACAGGAAAGGAAGAGATTTTGTTACTAGAAGGTAAGTGGCAAAATCACCCCGATTTGTTGTCCAATATTTTTAAATTTGTAGTTGTTAAATACAGTTCAATCATATATTTCATATTGGATCAATTGGATCTAATAGTGAGTTTATATTGTTTGAAATAAATATTTATACAATGTATATTGTCTGCATATTTTGTTCTCATAATCAGTCTAATATTGTCTACTTAATATGCTCTAGGCTAGAGCCGCTAGCCTGTCATCATCATCTACCTAGCTTCACCGGTTTAGCATTAATAATCTAATAAATATACTAGATTATCAACATCATCTACCTAGCCTCGTCAGTCTACTCCTGAATCTCATCTGCCTTGTCGTTTTGTATCTTATCTCGACAATCCGGCCTGTCTAATTTAATATGCCTTTCTTTTTAAAAAATGGTTTGGGGGGAAGCTCTCACTAAACCCCCTATTCCACTTTTGCTTTTAGTATGCGCCACTAGTATGCGCCGGGTGGATAGCTCAGACGGTTAGTGAAAACTGCCCTGATCGTTGTCTCCCCGACCAGGAATCGAACCCGGGTCTCCCTCATTAGCAGCCGGGTTTTTTCTCAAGTACACTAAAGAGGAGGATAAATTTAAGTTGCCTAATCTCGTTTAATCTGACACCAACGCTCTCGAATATATTCTATAACAAATTATTAAAAACTAATATGCCAAAAATGTGGAGATGATCTGCTTCTCTGAAGAAACAGCACTTGTGAAAAGAAATAGAGAAATAGAAGGAACAAGTGAATATTCAATACAAGCAACAACATCTTTAGGAAGAGAACTAAAGACAAAGAATCTTATGCTTGCAATGGATAAGACAGCAATCGTCATCCGATATGGGGGAAGAAAACTAAATAATATTGATAAATAGAAGAACAATAGAATACTATGCTTCGAAGTCTTGAAAATAAATAGCAAGGAAAAAGTAACATATTTAGGGGTGACCTACGGCGAAAAAAAATGGGGGTGTAAGGGGTGTGACACAATGCCCAATTGTTAACCTCTCCTGAACGTAGTGCACCCTGACTTCCACAAACGAGGCTCTTGCGACCGAGTATAGGCGGTATAACCTAAAAATCCAGTGTATAGGAAATGATGCACATAAATCCAGTGGGCTCCTGCCGCCACATGTTGTCAGTTTTGTCACTACAGCTGGTGTTTACCAGCAAAAGAATACGGGTACGGTGTGCTAACCACCCATATTCCCTAAATCATGCTGATTAATGAAACTAAGACAAGAGAAAACCGGGATGGAAGGCTTTTGACGAGCCTTTATGTTCCACAAGGAATGTTTGAGAAATTATATTACAGGAGAAATTATAGTATTATCTGTAAAGGACAGTCATGACCGCAGAAAATTTGGTAGTTAGTGCTAGGTAGACTACTTAATAATATAAGGGGTTCACATTCGAGTAAACGAAGATCATTAAATTCATTTGCCAATGCGCTAGCGTTATATGCAGCACCGATTAGGAAAAAATAGATGGCTACCGAAAAATAGGGACAAATATAAAACACTTGCAGTAAGATGGCAATGAGAATAGCCAGCTCATACAGAACTATTTCAACGGAAGCTGTACATATTCGTAGATATTCTTATAAAGGAATTGAATAAAAACAACAAACATGGAACTTCGGGAGAAAAACATAAGATAAGACCGGAGTCGGAGGATAAATAGTGCCAAGGATGGAAAAGCGATACAGGAAAAGCAACGTGGACGGGGAGGTTGATTAAGGATCGCAAACAATAAATTAACAGAAAGTTTTGCTAGGTGAGTTACTTCCAAACGCAGGTCATAGGTGGTCATGGGTACTTTTTAGAGTAATTACAAAGATTTAAACTAAGAGATAGTAATCAATGCAAGTAGTGACATCAGATAGACACATCAGATAGAACTCACAATATTTAACTACGACGGGTTGTCAATTTAAAAAAGGAATACAAAGGAAAAATTAGGGAAGAAGTTATTGCTGATAACGTTATTGAAAGTATGTTATAAATGAAAGTATGTTATAACTGAAAGTATGTTATAATTGAAAGTATGTTATATTGAAAGTGTGTTATAATTGAAAGAATTGAATTAGAATTGAAAGTATTTTATTTTTCGAAGCTATTCTTTTCGTATTTTAATTATTTAACCCTTTCACTGCCACGCCGGGCGATGTCACCTGGCATTAAAATTTAACACAGCGCCGCGCCGGGCAATGTGGCCAGGTGCTTCTATTTCAAGAAAGCAATTGATAAAATATTTAACTTAACTTTCTATGGAATTTAAGATTTAATTGAGATTTCTATGAAAACAGAAAACCATATATTTTAGATTTTTTATAAATTGACAAAAAATGTGGCCTTGTCGGTAATTTATAAAGGTAAATTATTTACACTAATGTATAATTATTCCCTTTTTTCTTCATCCGACGAGGAAGAATTATGTGATACTTGTAGTGTAGCATCGAATAATTCAACTCCTGAAAACAGTAGATATAGCGATGATGACTTTCCATTACGAAAAAGAAGAAGGCTGAATATAATTGTATGAAGTGATTCCACTTTGGGAAGTGAAGAAGAAATTGATAATACTGCAATAATTGGTCGTATTTTGTAGGACAACTATGTGGGCTTTTTGCACTGGAGCGCAACGCGTTTTCAATTTTAGCTCAAATGAAGGTATAAAGCCTAATCTAGCTAATGTTATGTCTATAAGTGAGCCAGATTGCTTGCCATATCTGGTAGACGATAATATATTTAGAGAAATTGCTGACCAAACAACCCTTTATGCCACACAAACATTTCTTGCAAAGCCAGATGTAGAACCTGGATCACGTCTACACAATTGGTATCCATCAGATTTTTTAGAAATCAAAAGGTTTTTTGGCATATCATATATGTTATATGGGAATGGTGACTCTGCCTTCATCAATAACTATGGGACTAATGATGAATTTTACCTTAGAATTCCGTTTGCATTATGCATTTTGTAGCGCAACCGTTTTGAACTCCTGCTGTGAATGGTTCATTTTGCGAACAACGATGATAATCCAAAACAGTTAGTTTTAAATTGTGATGTATAGTAGCCAGGAGATCAAAAATTAAAGTCTGGCTGCCAGTTTATGTAAGATCATTTAGCGTTACCCAGGGTGCACGTGTAGTGTTCTACTACGGACGCGAACTAACTGCAATAAGAGTACTGCAACGCTGCAATGTGCACTGCAATCTGAGGGCATACGGAGGTCATCCAAATGATTGCCCAACAGGGACACCAGACTCATTTCAGTACATCAATAATGTAAACATTCTGTAAACTGTAAATTGTATTATATTTTTTTGTGTGTTACATTGTGCTACACACATTGTTACACCCGTTAGTTTTTCACGAAATATGTATTATGTGATGCGTGCCTAAATTAAATAAATAAAATAAATCCAAAAGAAATTGCATAATATTGAGAATCTAGTAAATATGTTATTGAAGGATTTTCAATCAACTTATGATCTCAGTGAAAATGTTTGTATTGATGAAAGTTTTGTCACATTCACAGGAAGAAGACTGGCAAAGTTTTCAAATCATGCTCTTCAACTGGTTTTTGCGGGCAAAACTTATGACCAAGGAAGAAGTTGTCCAACCAAAACTGTTTTACGCGTATGTGATTCTATCTTGAATTAAGGACACACAATATACGTGAATAATTGGTATAGCAGAATTACCTTAGCGGAGCGAGTATTGCAGAAAAACACACTTTTTGTAGGTACGATGCGGATCAAGAGAAAAAGAATTTCACCTAGTATTTTGGTGGAAAAATTAAATTCGAAGAGCACGTGGCTAATGCTATCAACAAAACATTCGAATAATGAACTAAACACTACTAATAAATGTGGAAAACAAATTACTAAAGCACGATTTGTGGACTTTTCCGATCAGTTGGCTTCCTTCTTTTTCGAAAATCTTTAAATGACATTAATTTCACATTTCATTTTTGATTTAATACTGCCATCAATGGTAAATGCAAATATGCGTTATAAGGAAGCGACTGGTAATAAAATTACGATGGTTGAATTTAAAAAAAAAATAATTTGTGCACAGGTAATGATGCCAAATCAAAAAAAAAATTCCACCAAAAACACCAAACCTCATCATATAATCCTCATCATAAATTGAAGACCACAGATGTACCACGAAATAAAGCTGAAAAATAATGCAAAAATTGCTACGAACAAAATTCTAAAAAGTACGGAAAGAAGGAAGCTACATTTAAAAAAGGGGAAATTATAACATAATGTAGAAGCTGTTCAGGTGAACCAAAAATGTGTATACCATGTTACAACAAAATACATAAGAAGTTGTAATTCCTTAGTTGTTCTAAATTTTTTAAATATCTTGAATACATTGTTAGTTAATTAAATAGTTCCTATTTTAACCATAAGTCTATCCATTTTAAAAACACTTGCCTATCGTCTTTTTGTTGGCTCAGCTTTTCCGTTGGAGGTTGCTGATCGTTATGGCAATTTTTATTTTTGATATCGCGGAACGGAACAGTTCCGCCGCACTTTGACATTCCAAACCAATCTCTCAAGTTGCGCAGACAAGATATGCGGCGACGACCAGCGCTTGCTTTCGCAATCTTTCCTTGGATTATGAGCTGTTGCAATCCATATTTTTCGTTTCTGGAGATGTGGCCTAAGTATTGTAATGTTTGTTTATGGTGAAAAGTAGCTCAGTTTCTTTGTTCATTCTGTGAGGTACCTCTATGCTTGTTACTTTGTCCACCCACGGTATCCGCAGCATAAGATGGTAGAACCCACATTTCTAAAGCCATTATACTTTTTGTTGTTTCTTAGGTCAAGGTCCAACCTTCCATCCCGTATAGCAGAATCGGGAAGACGTAGCAGTGTCTCATTCTTAGCCTCAATTCTATGCTTATACCAGGAAAAGTCAGCATATTTTTCATTTTAATATATACTGCTATAACATTTCTCGCCTGTTCAGTGCGTGCTAAGAACGTGCGTAAGAACTCTTGGTGGTTTGTCCACTCGTCATTTATCCAGTTTCCAAGGTATTTGTATTTGGAGACCTGTTCTATGTGTTTCCTGTCGACGTGTAATTGCATATGCTGTTTGGTTTTTGAAATCAGCATTGCCTTTGTCTTTGCCGTGTTCATTTCCAATCCGTAATCTCAACTTTTTGCTGATATGTTGGTCGTGCTAATATGTTGGTAGCTTAACTATCAGCATACATAAATATTGGCGTAGTTCGTTAGTCACTAAAATTGTCATGGCAGTGGAAGGGTTAATGATATTTAATGGTTTTTAAATATTTAATGATCAGACCGACCATTAAATATATTTCAGACCGTTCAATCTTGCCTATCTACTGATATTAGGCTTACCTGTTTCTTTTATAAATTCGTAACGACCAACCCGATAATACAGCTTCCCGTTCATTTACAAATGCATTTATAGACCCGTCCGTTTACACGTTCGTTCAAGTTAATATATTCCACTAATTTTGTCTGCATAATTTAGATTTTTTTTACATCATATTCCCTGCATTATTTTGTCTCTATCGCTTCCATTATCTTATATTGGATGTCAATTTCCGAAATTATCTTTTCTATTTAGTCCTGACCTGTCTAGTCTCATCTGTTTACTATAATCTGCCTAATATCGTATATTTCATCTCGTATGCTTTATCTCGTGTTTTTCATCGGGTCTGTTTTATCTAATTTTGAATCTGTATCTTGAGTCGGTATTAACTAATCTGAAGTTGAAAACAGAAGAATTATTCTTTGGAAGATCTCCAACGCAAAGACGACCAATATTTAGCTTAGGCGGACGCATAAATCAAATGCCAGATATTTAGGGATCAATATCTACATGGGCCTTAACTTCAAACCACACATTAAACAAGTCTGTATTACTTCTAAGCAATACTGATCAAGACTGCGGCTCGTATCGAGGAAAGAGTAGGGGTTGGGGAAAGCCAATATAGCACTAATTTACAGTGGAGCTATAGAACCAGGCCTCCTATATGGCGCTTCTATCTGGCACAAAGCCTGCGGGATCCGGGAAAAACTTAAACTCCACAGCGTATATACACCTCAACCCTTTCACTGCCATGTCAGTTTTAAGGAATAACACCCAGTGCCAATATTTATAACAATGCCGGTAGTTATGCAACCCCTTTCATATTGGTCACCTATTATTCCAAAGCGGAAAATAGCACTCCTCTATAACCCTTTGCTCCTCCATAACTCGACGCCGTGGCGCCCGGCGGCGGCGCCGGTTACACAGCCGCAAAAGCGTAGGTTCAATCAAAAGAACCGCGTTGAAAAATCGTGAGTCCGTTGAACGCAGACGGTGGCAAACTTGAAGGTGCACTATTACCGTGCAATCTGCACATTTATGGAGATATTTCCGGATCGGGCAACCCTACGGAAGTGCCGATCGACTTTTTAGATTCCCGCATCTATCCTGCACGATTCGAACGAAATTTTCGGCGATGACCATCGAACTCGCAAATTGCCGGCCAATAAGGCGGTTGCAGATGTTTTTTTCGGCATTTCGGACGCACCGCGAGTGGTACCGAAATACGCGTATCGGCGGGCGGCATCGCTTCGTTCCGCAAATGTCAGGTTCGGCCGTGCGACTCCGTGGTCGCAGCGACGCCGGTACCAACACGCGCGGCTCGGAGGAGCCCACGTGCCGGTCAACTTCAAATTTCAAAAACGCGACATCCTGGTGCCCCAAATCGACATTAAAATTTTTGAATATAACATTCAAGTTTGCAGACTAACAGTTATAAGTGGGCGTCGGGACGCTCCGCGACGTCCATTTATGGGTGCGTCAAGCCAAAACACCATTCTACAATCCACTGAAAAATCCAGAACATTCAGCGGGGGGCTGCAAAAATATAGACGTTTTACTTTCCTCAGTTTGTTCCTGCAATACGACGAGTTTCAGAGGGCGGCACGGCACGACGGTTTCAAACGAAGCAGCGCGATGCCGCTTGCATTAAAAGATAAACCTTCATAAAAATTCAATAAAATTCAATTTCTGCGGGAGTTCTCCTGGACGTCAAAAAACGTAGTTTTTATGGCGTCGTGACGCCATCTACAAAGCAATCGCGATTAAACTCGAAAACAAACTAGCAGGTTCTATACCCGATCGAACGGTGCCAGTCCCGTACCGATCCGTCAATTGGTTCGGACGTTCTAGGTACCACCGCCAAACGCCTCTGGTTTTTTTCACTTTCTGCGCACTTTTCTCTTTAACCTTTTGACCCTTTGGAGAGGGGCGGCATGCGCAACTTTAATCCAGCAAAAATCAGCCGTCTTCGGTGACATAAAAAAGCCGAATTTGAAATTTTCAAAAACCAACGTGGTACTATCCCACACGTGTAATTCGGGAAGCGCCACACGTCAGTCGTTTCAGAATTGATCAAAATGTGCGATTCCGTCTTAACCTGGCGATTCAGGCGGAACGCTTCCCCACACGGACCCCAAAAGTTGGCATTACAAAAATTACCACTTTTACGGAGGTCACGGCGAAGACGGCACGGGGAAAATGAAATTCACAAAAGAATTAAAGTAGAAAACTTCAAGACGCGTCCTACAACACAACTCTCGTCGCTGCGCCACTTTCGTCGGCGAAGTTATTCATATTTTTCTGCGAATCCGGATCCTCCGATTTAAACGCCGCCCGCAGCGGCGGTTCATGAAATTCTTGTAGCCAAAGAATAGACGAACGACCTAACGCACGGCGATTTTCGATAACACTTCCGGATCGCGTCATTTAGGCGTCCAAAAATGACGATTTTTTTGCAAGAAACATTAGTTTCACGCATCCCAAAAATTTTAAGTAAAAATGTCGGAAAATGAGATGATAGTCGGATGGACGGCGACGTTCTGGACACACCGGAACGCCCATGCGACGAAAACTGTCCGAGTTGTGTGTGAAAAAGTGAAAAACCTGAAAAACTTCGCCCAGCCGCCCCCGGAGACGGCAGGTCTGTGAAATTATTTAAAAAAAATACCCGATTTTTTTGCAAATCGGTTTTGGGAGATTTGCAATCGCTGTGTAATATTTAATTTTTTTTTTTAATTTACAAAATATAGCGACTTCTCTCCCTCTTTAAGTTCAGTGACGGCTCGTTACTGGTTTAGTAATGCAGCGCAAAACTAGATGGCGCCGGTAAAAAAGAAACCCGGGCTACATCGCCCGGCACGGCGGTGTATAAATTCACGACCCCAGCTCACATCTCCCGGAATGGCGGTGAAAGGGTTAAAAGTAGCTAGAGCTTACCGCACGGTATCGACAGAGGCGGCTTGCGTTATCTCGGCGCTTCTTCCAGTCGACCTACGACTAAAGGAAGTCAATGGACGAGGCTACACTAAAACATCTTACCGGGATTGACGTGTCTCCGAATTTAATGGAACTGATAAACTGTATGTTCCATATTAAATACATTTTAATGCATAACAACACTCGTTTCAGTGTTTACTGATGGTTCGAAATTTGGGTAGATTCGAAAGTTGGCGTAGGAGCAGTATTTATATTGAAGAGGTCGAGGTACATCATGAGATTATTAGACCAGAGAATTACTGTTCCATTTTCCAGACGGAACTCATAGCCATCAACAGAGAACTAAGGTACATTAGATCGGAGCATAAATGTTCAATACTCTCGAACAGCAGAGCCGCTCTCGATGCCTTAAAATATATGATAAAACCAACCGAGCTTCTTGTGGAGACATGGCTGCTGGCACGACATAAAATCCGACAGTGGGCTAATCTTTGGCTGCACTGGGTTAAGGGTCACGTAGGTCATAGAGGAAACGAAAGAGTGGGTTATCTTGCAAGGCAAGCTTCAGGAACAGAGAATACCATCGACGAAACAAACCAATTGCCAATCACGTACAACAAAGTACCTGGCCAGGCAATAAAAATAGGACTATCAGTTAAGATACATAGAGAATGGCAAGAGCGATAGTATAAGGTAACTGGATCTTGGACCAACAAATTGATTTCTGCAATTGAGAAATGGAAGAACATTGATATCAGATCCACACATCACATGGTTCAACTGATAATATGCGATGGTAATTTTAACGCTTATCTACATAGATTCGGAAAAACACCGTCTCCGCTCTGCACATGCGGAGAGGAAGATGTTCAATCCTCCCGGACAGCAGAGCCGCTCTCGATGCCTTAAAATATACGACAAAACAAACCGAGCTCATGTTCTCTTTTGATGTCCGCTTACAGAGAACTGGCAACAACAAACTAAGACAGGTTGTCCCTGGTCAAGGAGCGAGGAGGACCTCATCATAATTGATAAAAATAGTGAATGGTGGCAGACATTTAATATAAACTGCGCAAAATTAAAAAAAACTAGGTGATGACCTTTAGAGTTTAGGACTAAATTATTAATTAAATCGAAACTACTATTGTAATTGATAACTAGCATAGTGTCCATCTGGACGGAGTTCTGGCCACATAAGTTATGATTACGAATTAAGAAATAAAATGTATTAAAAGTAACTCACTTCATTTTAGTATACCTGAAACCTTATGCTTAATAATATCTGTCTAATCTTTTAATCGCATCCCGCCTTGATAACGTGTCTCTCCTTTTTAACTTTACGTGGTGTGTTAGAGAATTATCCGACCTTATTTTTTATTTTGAAAACCTGATGGATTTGAATCAAGCGCGCTTGCATGAGCCGACCTTAATCCTTCGTGCGCATGCGTGAATTTTTTCCCGCCTGTAGGTAGCGTCAGTTGCTGTCGAGCAGTGTTCTAGTGATGCAGTGTGTAGTGCTCTCGTCTGTTTTTTAATGCAAGTAAAATGACGACAAGTGAAATGAGGGATGTTCTACGTCGCCTACGTGATGCTGTGCGGCGCAAGCGACTGGAGTTGTGGTCATCAGGATATTGGCGACTCCATCACGACAATTCTTTGCACTTGGTTCACAATTTTTTGGCGAAAAACCAGACTTCTCTGGTTCGACTGCCTCCTTACTCTCCTGATATGACCACCTGCGATTTCTGGCTATTCCACAAAGTCAAGAGGTCATTGAAAGGAACGCGATTTCCGACAAGAGAGGACATTATGGCTGCAACGACAGCCGGGCTAAGGTCGATTCCGAAATTATTTTTTTTAATGCTTCCAACAATGACGGCACCGCTGGGAGAAGTGTGTGGAGTCCCAAGTAGACTACTTTGAGGGTGATAAGGTTTCCAACGCTCCAAAGTTTGCCAATTTTTTTTTACTGGCTAAAGGTAGGATACTTTTCTAACAGACCACGTGTTCAACTCTCTCATATTCATTTGCTCATCTATCTGCTCCATTCATGGTAGTTTTATTACCTGTGCTTATAATCGTCTTTCTAGTCTCGGCATCAAATTTCGCCTCCCTACTCTATAATCTACTTAATCTTGTATGACTTTTTTGCATTTTCATTATACAGTTATGTAGGTGGTATGTAGGTAGGTATTTGTTTATTTTTCTTGAGTTTAATCCACCTTTTCATTGTTCAACATGTGTGTAAAACACATAGCAACCTATGTAGCTTTGAAAAATTTGAATAAGTAAATATTTGGAAAGCTGGAGATTTGGAAACATGACCCATTTCATGACTTTCATTTGCTTACTCGAGTTTATTCGGTATTGCTTATCTTGCTTTAATATAAGCAGAGTTTCTCTGTACATTATTCTCCGTCAAGCGTTGTCGCTGTAAACTTATGTTTATCTGAACTTGTATATCTACTATTGTTTCCCGTATTATTAGTTTTCTAGTTTTGTCTGGTGGAACATTTATCTATACCTGTCTGTTTATTTTTTCTTACAGAAATCTACAAATCCTTCCCTCAACTTGTTACTTTTCTTGTTTTTTTCCAATTCAAATAATTGAAAATTGTATGCTCTTCTCTATTCAGTGTTGAAACTGCATAATTTTATCCTTGCAGTTTTGTATTTTTAATCTATTCTTCATACCTAAATTTATTTTAATGCTATCTCCAGAGTCTTATAAATCAAACGTTTTGGATTAGATTGCTTTTCGTATATCAACTGCAGATAGCGGTATGAAGATGATGCCACGAAAATATGAAAATTTTAAATTAAATTTCATTCTAATTGTAACTATGCAGTCTGAGCAGTGGGACAGAGGAATGTTCTTTCAGTATGAAACATTCTCGTTCACAAAAGTTTTTTACACGTCTGGCGTCGTTGGTTATTAATATTCGTTTGAAAGTTTTTAATTCGAAAATTTAAGTTTTAACTCATTCAGGTTCCAAGTGAATTTAAACATGTATGAGAAGGTTTGAGGGAACTCGGCAATAAAAGTCTACTGGAAATTGTGTGTTATTTTTTTTTGTCGTTACTTTGCGGAATAAATTACTGCCAAAACGTGGAAGCACAAGAAATGATTTAAAACTTCTCTGAAAATATACTAATTCTGGGAAAGGGATGTCCCGGTTACATTTTCCCTCTTGTTCCGTGTGTTCTCCGGCAGGATAATTCTGCGGTTTTTATTTGCTGCTTCGTTTTAATTCCCCGAGTCCTTTTACGAAACAAGGATTAATGCACAAATAATGGGACGTAAATACTTCAAGACGTTTTTGTTAACGTGAAAATTAAACAATAAAAAACATACATGAAAAACACTTTACTATTTTCTTTAGCAAATATTTAACATTCTATCACAAATCAATTCTTTCAATAAAAACTCCACTTTGAATTGTAGTTCATTCTCGGGAAAAGGAATTTATTTTAATAAAACAACTGATGTCGATATTTTGCCAACGTTTCGGTCTTAAGATACACTTCATTTTGAATTGTTAGATTTGTAAAATATAAAATATATTAAGCTTTATATATTTTGTATGACATTATCGGATATTATAAGGAACAAAAAGAAGTTTAAAAATGCTTATGCTTTGGAAGACTATCCAAAGCATGTATTCAACAAGAAGAAATAATTACAGCAGAAACTCGAAGAGGAAAGGAAAATTGTGCATTTATAAACTACGATAAAGTAATTATTAAAGAAGGCAGACCAGAGAAAGAGAAACGTAAAAGAGACCAGTCAATCTCTCCTAACGCAATAGAACAGCCTCGGAAGCAACAGCCCACAATAAACACAAACAGACTAAATGCATTCGAGGTGATGAGGAATAGAAACAAATCCATCAACGTCATGCCCACTGAAAACTCGACCCCATAGCGGAAAGCGTAGGATAAAATCATCAGCGACTGGAACAAAACAAGTAAGCAAGAACTAAATAACAGTAAAAATTTAACATTCCCCAAGCCGATTGGTCATCGTGTGGAATCATACCGCTACCCTCCACTTAATAACAAAAAAGACAACAACGTAGTAAAATCCCTGAAAGTATGCACTTATACTGTAAGATCACTATCAGCTACAGCAGTATTTCGCAAGGTGTGGTACGTGTACCCCTTTCAACCGCACGTGTACCACGTGCGGTTGAAAGGGATTCGAAAAGAATTTTTTAAATTTTCCCATTTTTGTATGCCAAATCGAATATAAAAAGAAGTTTTTATAAAATGTTTGAATCAACACACGTATACAGTAACCGCCCAGTTATCCGGAATCGAGTTATACGAAATGTTGTTTTAATGATTTTGTAACATTTTATTTTATAATTTTCAAATAACCAATCGTTTATTTTATTAACCGCCAACGATAAAATGATTTGTAGATTGTTTTACATGTTTAAAGACAAGCAGAAAATTTCTTAAAGAGAACTTTCAGAAAGATCAACATTTCTCCAAAAATTTATAAAAAAAAAACCCGAATCTGGGAATATTATTTAAAAAAATATGAGTAGAGTTATTGTTTTTAATAGTATATCCCAGAAATTTCCTACTACTTCGTAACCAAAGTGTTAAAAAATATTTGAAAGGGATACACGTGGATCGAAAGTTTGAGAAACACTGATCTACAGAAAAGTATCTCGAACTAAATGGGCTGCAAAATTGAAGAGCATCAGGATTACATTTTCTTCTATATAGGAGCAAAACTAAAGGCCAACACGGAGTGGGGTTTCTAATTAGGAAAAAGTATAGAAACAACATAATTAGGAATTTCCGAGAAATCTCTGAAAGAGTAGCAGTTCTGTAACTAAAATTCGAATATTTTCAAGCCTACGCACCTACGGAGAGATCACCCGAAGACGAATTAGACCAGTTTTCCAAAAATTCTGTTCCCTGAGAGAAATTTTAAAAGGGAACTACAGTTTACATTTCAAAAAGGTCGCATTTGATACGTGTCTCGACCAGAGTTACTTTATGACAGCCAGACTAATGGGTATTAAATATACACAAACGGCTTTGGAAATGAGCATGTTGAAGATCAGGAAAATAGATAATGTAAAAAAAACAAACATACCGATGCTCTCACACATGAACTTTGACTAAAATGGAGGTGGGTTGGACATGTCTAGGAAACTTCGGACCAGAGGGAAGAAATGCTGGCGGTGAAACGATGGTGGACTTTCCCATAATCAATCTCTACCAAATGAATAGTTTCTTCAATAAAAAACTTAATGGAAGATGGACTTTGATTGTCTGTCAAGTCTTGTCTGTCTAATCTTGTCTGTCTAGTCTTGTCTCTCTAGTCTTGTCTGTCTAGTCTTGTCTGTCTAGTCTTGTCTGTCTAGTCTTGTCTGTCTAGTCTTGTCTGTCTAGTCTTGTCTGTCTAGTCTTGTCTGTCTAGTCTTGTCTGTCTAGTCTTGTCTGTCTAGTCTTGTCTGTCTAGTCTTGTCTGTCTAGTCTTGTCTGTCTAGTCTTGTCTGTCTAGTCTTGTCTGTCTAGTCTTGTCTGTCTAGTCTTGTCTGTCTAGTCTTGTCTGTCTAGTCTTGTCTGTCTAGTCTTGTCTGTCTAGTCTTGTCTGTCTAGTCTTGTCTGTCTAGTCTTGTCTGTCTAGTCTTGTCTGTCTAGTCTGTCTAGTCTTGTCTGTCTAGTCTTGTCTGTCTAGTCCTCTCTGTCTAGTCTTGTCTGTCTAGTCTTGTCTCTCTAGTCGTGTCTGTCTAGTCTTGTCTGTCTAGTCTTGTCTGTCTAGTCTTGTCTGTCTAGTCTTGTCTGTCTAGTCTTGTCTGTCTAGTCTTGTCTGTCTAGTCTTGTCTGTCTAGTCTTGTCTGTCTAGTCTTGTCTGTCTAGTCTTGTCTGTCTAGTCTTGTCTGTCTAGTCTTGTCTGTCTAGTCTTGTCTGTCTAGTCTTGTCTGTCTAGTCTTGTCTGTCTAGTCTTGTCTGTCTAGTCTTGTCTGTCTAGTCTTGTCTGTCTAGTCTTGTCTGTCTAGTCTTGTCTGTCTAGTCTTGTCTGTCTAGTCTTGTCTGTCTAGTCTTGTCTGTCTAGTCTTGTCTGTCTAGTCTTGTCTGTCTAGTCTTGTCTGTCTAGTCTTGTCTGTCTAGTCTTGTCTGTCTAGTCTTGTCTGTCTAGTCTTGTCTGTCTAGTCTTGTCTGTCTAGTCTTGTCTGTCTAGTCTTGTCTGTCTAGTCTTGTCTGTCTAGTCTTGTCTGTCTAGTCTTGTCTGTCTAGTCTTGTCTGTCTAGTCTTGTCTGTCTAGTCTTGTCTGTCTAGTCTTGTCTGTCTAGTCTTGTCTGTCTAGTCTTGTCTGTCTAGTCTTGTCTGTCTAGTCTTGTCTGTCTAGTCTTGTCTGTCTAGTCTTGTCTGTCTAGTCTTGTCTGTCTAGTCTTGTCTGTCTAGTCTTGTCTGTCTAGTCTTGTCTGTCTAGTCTTGTCTGTCTAGTCTTGTCTGTCTAGTCTTGTCTGTCTAGTCTTGTCTGTCTAGTCTTGTCTGTCTAGTCTTGTCTGTCTAGTCTTGTCTGTCTAGTCTTGTCTGTCTAGTCTTGTCTGTCTAGTCTTGTCTGTCTAGTCTTGTCTGTCTAGTCTTGTCTGTCTAGTCTTGTCTGTCTAGTCTTGTCTGTCTAGTCTTGTCTGTCTAGTCTTGTCTGTCTAGTCTTGTCTGTCTAGTCTTGTCTGTCTAGTCTTGTCTGTCTAGTCTTGTCTGTCTAGTCTTGTCTGTCTAGTCTTGTCTGTCTAGTCTTGTCTGTCTAGTCTTGTCTGTCTAGTCTTGTCTGTCTAGTCTTGTCTGTCTAGTCTTGTCTGTCTAGTCTTGTCTGTCTAGTCTTGTCTGTCTAGTCTTGTCTGTCTAGTCTTGTCTGTCTAGTCTTGTCTGTCTAGTCTTGTCTGTCTAGTCTTGTCTGTCTAGTCTTGTCTGTCTAGTCTTGTCTGTCTAGTCTTGTCTGTCTAGTCTTGTCTGTCTAGTCTTGTCTGTCTAGTCTTGTCTGTCTAGTCTTGTCTGTCTAGTCTTGTCTGTCTAGTCTTGTCTGTCTAGTCTTGTCTGTCTAGTCTTGTCTGTCTAGTCTTGTCTGTCTAGTCTTGTCTGTCTAGTCTTGTCTGTCTAGTCTTGTCTGTCTAGTCTTGTCTGTCTAGTCTTGTCTGTCTAGTCTTGTCTGTCTAGTCTTGTCTGTCTAGTCTTGTCTGTCTAGTCTTGTCTGTCTAGTCTTGTCTGTCTAGTCTTGTCTGTCTAGTCTTGTCTGTCTAGTCTTGTCTGTCTAGTCTTGTCTGTCTAGTCTTGTCTGTCTAGTCTTGTCTGTCTAGTCTTGTCTGTCTAGTCTTGTCTGTCTAGTCTTGTCTGTCTAGTCTTGTCTGTCTAGTCTTGTCTGTCTAGTCTTGTCTGTCTAGTCTTGTCTGTCTAGTCTTGTCTGTCTAGTCTTGTCTGTCTAGTCTTGTCTGTCTAGTCTTGTCTGTCTAGTCTTGTCTGTCTAGTCTTGTCTGTCTAGTCTTGTCTGTCTAGTCTGTCTAGTCTGTCTAGTCTGTCTAGTCTGTCTAGTCTGTCTAGTCTGTCTAGTCTTGTCTGTCTAGTCTTGTCTGTCTAGTCTTGTCTGTCTAGTCCTCTCTGTCTAGTCTTGTCTGTCTAGTCTTGTCTCTCTAGTCGTGTCTGTCTCGTCTTGTCTGTCTAGTCTTGTCTGTCTAGTCTTGTCTGTCTAGTCTTGTCTGTCTAGTCTTGTCTGTCTAGTCTTGTCTGTCTAGTCTTGTCTGTCTAGTCTTGTCTGTCTAGTCTTGTCTGTCTAGTCTTGTCTGTCTAGTCTTGTCTGTCTAGTCTTGTCTGTCTAGTCTTGTCTGTCTAGTCTTGTCTGTCTAGTCTTGTCTGTCTAGTCTTGTCTGTCTAGTCTTGTCTGTCTAGTCTTGTCTGTCTAGTCTTGTCTGTCTAGTCTTGTCTGTCTAGTCTTGTCTGTCTAGTCTTGTCTGTCTAGTCTTGTCTGTCTAGTCTTGTCTGTCTAGTCTTGTCTGTCTAGTCTTGTCTGTCTAGTCTTGTCTGTCTAGTCTTGTCTGTCTAGTCTTGTCTGTCTAGTCTTGTCTGTCTAGTCTTGTCTGTCTAGTCTTGTCTGTCTAGTCTTGTCTGTCTAGTCTTGTCTGTCTAGTCTTGTCTGTCTAGTCTTGTCTGTCTAGTCTTGTCTGTCTAGTCTTGTCTGTCTAGTCTTGTCTGTCTAGTCTTGTCTGTCTAGTCTTGTCTGTCTAGTCTTGTCTGTCTAGTCTTGTCTGTCTAGTCTTGTCTGTCTAGTCTTGTCTGTCTAGTCTTGTCTGTCTAGTCTTGTCTGTCTAGTCTTGTCTGTCTAGTCTTGTCTGTCTAGTCTTGTCTGTCTAGTCTTGTCTGTCTAGTCTTGTCTGTCTAGTCTTGTCTGTCTAGTCTTGTCTGTCTAGTCTTGTCTGTCTAGTCTTGTCTGTCTAGTCTTGTCTGTCTAGTCTTGTCTGTCTAGTCTTGTCTGTCTAGTCTTGTCTGTCTAGTCTTGTCTGTCTAGTCTTGTCTGTCTAGTCTTGTCTGTCTAGTCTTGTCTGTCTAGTCTTGTCTGTCTAGTCTTGTCTGTCTAGTCTTGTCTGTCTAGTCTTGTCTGTCTAGTCTTGTCTGTCTAGTCTTGTCTGTCTAGTCTTGTCTGTCTAGTCTTGTCTGTCTAGTCTTGTCTGTCTAGTCTTGTCTGTCTAGTCTTGTCTGTCTAGTCTTGTCTGTCTAGTCTTGTCTGTCTAGTCTTGTCTGTCTAGTCTTGTCTGTCTAGTCTTGTCTGTCTAGTCTTGTCTGTCTAGTCTTGTCTGTCTAGTCTTGTCTGTCTAGTCTTGTCTGTCTAGTCTTGTCTGTCTAGTCTTGTCTGTCTAGTCTTGTCTGTCTAGTCTTGTCTGTCTAGTCTTGTCTGTCTAGTCTTGTCTGTCTAGTCTTGTCTGTCTAGTCTTGTCTGTCTAGTCTTGTCTGTCTAGTCTTGTCTGTCTAGTCTTGTCTGTCTAGTCTTGTCTGTCTAGTCTTGTCTGTCTAGTCTTGTCTGTCTAGTCTTGTCTGTCTAGTCTTGTCTGTCTAGTCTTGTCTGTCTAGTCTTGTCTGTCTAGTCTTGTCTGTCTAGTCTTGTCTGTCTAGTCTTGTCTGTCTAGTCTTGTCTGTCTAGTCTTGTCTGTCTAGTCTTGTCTGTCTAGTCTTGTCTGTCTAGTCTTGTCTGTCTAGTCTTGTCTGTCTAGTCTTGTCTGTCTAGTCTTGTCTGTCTAGTCTTGTCTGTCTAGTCTTGTCTGTCTAGTCTTGTCTGTCTAGTCTTGTCTGTCTAGTCTTGTCTGTCTAGTCTTGTCTGTCTAGTCTTGTCTGTCTAGTCTTGTCTGTCTAGTCTTGTCTGTCTAGTCTTGTCTGTCTAGTCTTGTCTGTCTAGTCTTGTCTGTCTAGTCTTGTCTGTCTAGTCTTGTCTGTCTAGTCTTGTCTGTCTAGTCTTGTCTGTCTAGTCTTGTCTGTCTAGTCTTGTCTGTCTAGTCTTGTCTGTCTAGTCTTGTCTGTCTAGTCTTGTCTGTCTAGTCTTGTCTGTCTAGTCTTGTCTGTCTAGTCTTGTCTGTCTAGTCTTGTCTGTCTAGTCTTGTCTGTCTAGTCTTGTCTGTCTAGTCTTGTCTGTTTAGTCTTGTCTGTCTAGTCTTGTCTGTCTAGTCTTGTCTGTCTAGTCTTGTCTGTCTAGTCTTGTCTGTCTAGTCTTGTCTGTCTAGTCTTGTCTGTCTAGTCTTGTCTGTCTAGTCTTGTCTGTCTAGTCTTGTCTGTCTAGTCAAATCAAAATCAAAATCAAAATCAAAAATTTTATTTATCTCTAGATATAAATACATTACATATTAGACAAGTCATAAATAAAGAAAGAAAAACATATAGATGAACAAAAGTATAAAATATAAATACATGTGAAAATATTGTTATTGTTCATTTTCAAAAAATTCACTTAACGTGTAATAACACTTTTCTATCAAATGCCTTTTTAGTTGTTTCCTAAAAGATTTGTAAGTTCCGTGATTCTTGATATCCAAAGGTATTTGATTGAAAATGTGTATACCTATTCTATTTGGCGTCCCTTGGCATAGATTGAGATTACTTCTTATGGATCGTAGTTTTTGACGATTTCTTGTGTCGTAAGTATGGCGATCCTCCCCGATATCAAATAATTGTATGTTTTTAAACACATAGCATGCTATTTCCCATATATAGACGGACGTCACAGTTAGAATTTCCAGTTTCCGAAAAAATGGCCTACATGATGTGGTAATTGTTATACCAGTTATTGCTCTTATAATCCTCTTTTGAGCTAAAAGGACTGTATTTGTATGTGAGGAAATTCCCCATAGCAGAATGCCATACGATAAAACCGAGTGGATCTCGGCATGGTACACATTTAAAAGGGCATCTTTGCCAACTGTATCCCGGACCTTTCTCAAAAGGTATGCTTTGCTGTTTAGTTTGCGTACGATGTAGTCTGTTGTAAGTTTCCACGTTAGGTGTTCTTCTAAAAATATTCCTAAAAATTTAACCACTTGTTTTCGATGTAATTGGTAGTTTCCGATTTGCAAAAGAAGATCTTCAGAGGGTTTCCTTCGACTACATTGAAAAATTATGTAGTTAGTTTTTTCTGGATTTAAGAACAATTTATTTGCACAAAACCATGTATAAAGTCTGTCTAGGATAACATTTGCTTTGATTTCGTTTTCCACCAGGGAATCCTCCGATATAATAATACTTGTATCATCAGCATACATGGTACAGTGTTTTTGCCCTATAAAGTTAACCAAGTCTGCTGTGTATAGCGAAAAAAGAATCGGGGCCAGTACACTACCTTGGGGAACACCTATTTTTACCACTGTGGTCGATGACATTCCAGTCCTTTTGTTATTTTCAATTTTAACGTATTGTCGTCTGTTGCTCAAGTAAGATAGGAACCACCGCCCAGTTTTTCCTCTAATTCCATATAGGTATAATTTGTTTAAGAGTATTTCGTGCGAGACACAGTCAAAAGCCTTAGATAGATCACAAAAAATACCCACCGGACATTTGCCTTTATCTACCTCGTTGATGACTTTGTTGTGGAATTCATTTATTGCAGTAGTGGTTGATTTACATTTACGAAAACCATGTTGTTCTTTAGGAATCAAATGGTTTCTCGAAATGAACGGCATCAGGCGATATTCCATACTATATTCCAGGATCTTTGCCATTACTGAAACCAAAGCTATTGGTCTATAGTTGTTCAAATCTGTGCAATCACCTTTCTTAAATATTGGAACTACTGTAGAAATTTTTAATATATTCGGTACTGTTTCTGAGGAAAAGGAGCAGTTAATAATATCTGTGATGGGTTCAAGAAGTTCATTTTGAAATTCTTTTATTATGTTGCATGGAATTAAGTCTGGACCGTAACTGGACTTACTTTTTAATTTATTTAGGATGACCGACATTTCATTAGGGCTGAATTCTTCCAAATACATCGTTTTAGGATTCGTGGGTATGTGGACATTGTCTAAATGAGTATATGGAATTTTCGAAGTTACTCCCTCTGGAGCCGTTTTGAAGAATGCATTGAATAACGACGCCACTCTATCTGGATCTCTTACCATGGTTGACTCTTCCTCCTTAATATGAAGATCTGGCTTATGGTTTACTTTATTTGATAATTCCCCAACTGTTTTCCACAATGCCTTTTGTTTGTTTGTAGAGTTCTCGATTTTGTTTTTATAAAAATTTCTTCTTGTTGTTATAAGTAAATTTATATGTTTCTTCTTCATAGTTAGGTATAAATCCTTTAAGACTGGATGTTTCTTTTGAATTATAAATAGGTCCTTTAAGTTTCTGCTTGAACTTTTAACTTCCTCCGAGATCCATGAAGTTGCATTAATCTTTATCTTTTTTATCGGAAAAAAATTAAAAACGTAGAATTGTAGCAGCTGTATGAAAGCTGTTGTCTTGCGTTCGCAATCAACCTCTGTATAGACTTCTGTCCACGTTTCTTGCTGAAGAGCCTGTAGTAGAGCAGCTTTGTTGGCAGTGCAGTAGTTTCTAGCAAAGTAATAATTGTTATCGTTCTTAGCACAATTTACCTCGGTACCAACTAATATGAAGCTATGGTCGGAGATTGGATTTTCATCAACCGTAATTGAAGCTGAGTTGCTAAGACTCATAAAGACGTTATCAATGATGCTTTTAGACTTTTTAGTGACTCTAGTTGGAACTTTTATTCTATAATCCAGTCCATATGCCCGTAGAAGATTTATTAAATTACTTTTCCCTTTCGATTCTTTTTCAAAATGTATGTTAAAATCACCTAACAGGATGATTTCTTCAAATTTATCGAATGCCAATATTAGTATTTCTTCAAGGATTAACATAAATGTAGTTATACAGCCTAAAGGTGGTCTATATAATGTAATTATGGCTTTGATGTCAGGTCCAGACTTCCATATAGTACCACAAATTTCGATATGTTTTTCTATAGATTTACTAGCGAAGTCAATAGGATTGCAGCAATTACGGAATACATCTTTCACCCAAATTGCTACTCCACCGCCACTAGATTTAGCTCTGCTGTACGATGAAATAAGTTTATATTTGGGAACACTAATCAGTTGTATAGTGTCTGCTGATAACCATGTTTCAGCTAAACATAGGAAATATGGCTCGTGATCCTTCAATAATAATTCAAGCTGAAGGAGTTTTGATTTAACGCTTTGTATATTAATATATAATAAAAACTTATCTGAATTTCGTGCATACTTCGCTGTTACTGGGTTAATATTTATTTGTTCATTTTGGTCTTCTCCAGATGAAGAAAAAAACGATTTATATAAGTATTTTCTGGCCATAATTCGGGATTCTTTACTTCCTCTAGCTTATCTATTGGGACAGATACTTTAAACGAAGCATACTCCTCCGGCCGATTTGATGTTAATTTCTTACAAAAAACAGATGAGAAGTTTTTACTTTGTAGATAATCCCTTAATTCATCTTCGGTTATTTGTGGTTCCAACTTTGAAACATGTAAATGTGCATATCTAGTTACAGCTCTAATATTTAAGTTTTCAGAGTTTGAACCGATTATAATATTGTTATTGCGTGTTGATCTTCTCTTGTACTTATTTTGAATTTGCCAATTCTCTACATTTGCTTTGTTTTGAATTGGATCGGCATTATCGGAAGGTCCTTGGTTTTGTTTTGGATTTTTATGCTCTGTGCGAGTTGACTTATCGCTCCGCGATAATTGTTTATCTACAATGGGTTTAGCGACGTTCTCCGCACGTAGAGATTCTTCTTCTAAAATAACTACATTCGGCTCTACGATGTTTAATTGTGTTTTGTTTATTATATCATTTACCTTCTCATTTTTGGATTTAAACCGTTGCACTTCGTCAGTTAGATCACGAATCTGTTTTTTCAGAGGTTCAACTTCCTTCTTTATTATGCGACTAATGATTTCTTCAAATGCAGCACTATTCAAGTAATCAATGACTGGATCATAAGATTTTTCAGCTGAGATGTTTGATCGTAATTCCCTTTTCGACATTTTTTTTTTTCTTCTTGTTATATGTTTATCACGTTAATAATAAAATTAATATAAATTAATATTTCTCTCTGCGGTACTCTCGCGCACAACCAGTCGCGTTCGCTGCCTCGTGAGAACTGTGCTGTAGTCTTGTCTGTCTAGTCTTGTCTGTCTAGTCTTGTCTGTCTAGTCTTGTCTGTCTAGTCTTGTCTGTCTAGTCTTGTCTGTCTAGTCTTGTCTGTCTAGTCTTGTCTGTCTAGTCTTGTCTGTCTAGTCTTGTCTGTCTAGTCTTGTCTGTCTAGTCTTGTCTGTCTAGTCTTGTCTGTCTAGTCTTGTCTGTCTAGTCTTGTCTGTCTAGTCTTGTCTGTCTAGTCTTGTCTGTCTAGTCTTGTCTGTCTAGTCTTGTCTGTCTAGTCTTGTCTGTCTAGTCTTGTCTGTCTAGTCTTGTCTGTCTAGTCTTGTCTGTCTAGTCTTGTCTGTCTAGTCTTGTCTGTCTAGTCTTGTCTGTCTAGTCTTGTCTGTCTAGTCTTGTCTGTCTAGTCTTGTCTGTCTAGTCTTGTCTGTCTAGTCTTGTCTGTCTAGTCTTGTCTGTCTAGTCTTGTCTGTCTAGTCTTGTCTGTCTAGTCTTGTCTGTCTAGTCTTGTCTGTCTAGTCTTGTCTGTCTAGTCTTGTCTGTCTAGTCTTGTCTGTCTAGTCTTGTCTGTCTAGTCTTGTCTGTCTAGTCTTGTCTGTCTAGTCTTGTCTGTCTAGTCTTGTCTGTCTAGTCTTGTCTGTCTAGTCTTGTCTGTCTAGTCTTGTCTGTCTAGTCTTGTCTGTCTAGTCTTGTCTGTCTAGTCTTGTCTGTCTAGTCTTGTCTGTCTAGTCTTGTCTGTCTAGTCTTGTCTGTCTAGTCTTGTCTGTCTAGTCTTGTCTGTCTAGTATTGTCTGTCTAGTCTTGTCTGTCTAGTCTTGTCTGTCTAGTCTTGTCTGTCTAGTCTTGTCTGTCTAGTCTTGTCTGTCTAGTCTAGTCTGTCTAGTCTTGTCTGTCTAGTCTTGTCTGTCTAGTCTTGTCTGTCTAGTCTTGTCTGTCTAGTCTTGTCTGTCTAGTCTTGTCTGTCTAGTCTTGTCTGTCTAGTCTTGTCTGTCTAGTCTTGTCTGTCTAGTCTTGTCTGTCTAGTCTTGTCTGTCTAGTCTTGTCTGTCTAGTCTTGTCTGTCTAGTCTTGTCTGTCTAGTCTTGTCTGTCTAGTCTTGTCTGTCTAGTCTTGTCTGTCTAGTCTTGTCTGTCTAGTCTTGTCTGTCTAGTCTTGTCTGTCTAGTCTTGTCTGTCTAGTCTTGTCTGTCTAGTATTGTCTGTCTAGTCTTGTCTGTCTAGTATTGTCTGTCTAGTCTTGTCTGTCTAGTCTTGTCTGTCTAGTCTTGTCTGTCTAGTCTTGTCTGTCTAGTCTTGTCGGTCTAGTCAAATTCAAATTCAAATTCAAAACAGTTTATTTCATAATTTAAGCACGTACATACATATACAATAAAATGAAAACATATATACATCCTATATGAAATGTGTCAAACGGATATGGTTAACATGAAATGCCGATATTTGCGCTATTAACCTTTGAATAATACTCTTGCACATTATAGGGTTCAATACTAATTAGCAGTTTAAATAACTGCATTTTAAATTGTTTGCTACTGTTCAAATGCTTAATATCCCTCGGTAAACTGTTAAATAATTTCATGGTATTATATGGGGGATTTCTCTCCGTAAGTGTTAAGGCATGCTGTGGTAGCTGAAACAGTTCTTTATTAAATCTCGTTCGGCGTTCGGTAGGTTTGCAGAAATTACTGAAAAGGTGATTATGTTTTTGAAGAAATACGATGTTTTCATAAATGTAGACGCCCGTTACTGTCAGGATATTGGCCCTTCTAAAGCATCCCCTGCAAGATTCGTGGTAGACTAAGTTACTTAGTATCCGGAGGGCTTGTTTTTGAATCCTGAATATAGTTTGGATGGTAGTTGAATTTCCCCAAAACATAATACCAAACCTAAGAATGCTGTGGAAATTGGCGAAATACACTAACCTAAGAACATCATTATCTACATATCGCTGGAGGGATCTCAATGCGAAAACAGCCTTGTTTAGTTTCCCAGTTACAAAGGTTATATGACTGGTCCAGTCTAGATGCTGGTCCAAATGAATACCAAGCAACCTAACAGACTCTTGAACCAACACGCGTTTGTTGTCGATTGCCAATTCCTCGGGGTACAATAATGAATTACGCTTTGTTTTAAAAAATATTGACTGTGTTTTTTCTTTGTTTAATATCAGTCTATTAGACCCAAACCATGACGTCAGAGATTCGATGACATTATTAACATTCACATAAATATCATCCATTGTCTTATTTAGTATTAATACTGATGTGTCGTCCGCATAATTAATCATTATGTGGGGTGAATTAATAGATATCGAATGTAAATCATTTATAAATAGTGAAAATAGCAAGGGTCCAATCGTGCTTCCCTGTGGGATCCCTATGTTGATCGTACATGGGGGGGATTGCACAAATCCGTGCGGAGTATAAACCCTAGTGACTTGTGTCCTATTTGTTAGGAATGATTTGATCAAATTAAGCGCGACCCCCCTTATGCCATATTTCGAAAGTTTTACTAACAATATATTATGGTCAACCACATCATAGGCCTTAGATAGGTCCATAAGAAGTCCTACCGGGATCCTTCGGGATTCAAGATTATCAATTACTCCTTTTGTGAACTCATAACATGCAGTTTCAATACCTCTGCCCTTTACAAAGCCATGTTGTTGAGGGCTTATTATTTTATACTTATCTAAGAACGACACAATTCTTGAGTAAATGATTCTCTCAAAGATCTTAGAAAACACCGATAGGACACTTATGGGCCTGTAGTTTTCAATTGCACATTTATCGCCAGCTTTGTGTATGGGTGTTATAATCGCCACTAGTCTTGTCTGTCTAGTCTTGTCTGTCTAGTCTTGTCTGTCTAGTCTTGTCTGTCTAGTCTTGTCTGTCTAGTCTTGTCTGTCTAGTCTTGTCTGTCTAGTCTTGTCTGTCTAGTCTTGTCTGTCTAGTCTTGTCTGTCTAGTCTTGTCTGTCTAGTCTTGTCTGTCTAGTCTTGTCTGTCTAGTCTTGTCTGTTTAGTCTTGTCTGTCTAGTCTTGTCTGTCTAGTCTTGTCTGTCTAGTCTTGTCTGTCTAGTCTTGTCTGTCTAGTCTTGTCTGTCTAGTCTTGTCTGTCTAGTCTTGTCTGTCTAGTCTTGTCTGTCTAGTCTTGTCTGTCTAGTCTTGTCTGTCTAGTCTTGTCTGTCTAGTCTTGTCTGTCTAGTCTTGTCTGTCTAGTCTTGTCTGTCTAGTCTTGTCTGTCTAGTCTTGTCTGTCTAGTCTTGTCTGTCTAGTCTTGTCTGTCTAGTCTTGTCTGTCTAGTCTTGTCTGTCTAGTCTTGTCTGTCTAGTCTTGTCTGTCTAGTCTTGTCTGTCTAGTCTTGTCTGTCTAGTCTTGTCTGTCTAGTCTTGTCTGTCTAGTCTTGTCTGTCTAGTCTTGTCTGTCTAGTCTTGTCTGTCTAGTCTTGTCTGTCTAGTCTTGTCTGTCTAGTCTTGTCTGCCTAGTCTTGTCTGTCTAGTCTGTCTAGTCTTGTCTGTCTAGTCTTGTCTGTCTAGTCTTGTCTGTCTAGTCTTGTCTGTCTAGTCTTGTCTGTCTAGTCTTGTCTGTCTAGTCTTGTCTGTCTAGTCTTGTCTGTCTAGTCTTGTCTGTCTAGTCTTGTCTGTCTAGTCTTGTCTGTCTAGTCTTGTCTGTCTAGTCTTGTCTGTCTAGTCTTGTCTGTCTAGTCTTGTCTGTCTAGTCTTGTCTGTCTAGTCTTGTCTGTCTAGTCTTGTCTGTCTAGTCTTGTCTGTCTAGTCTTGTCTGTCTAGTCTTGTCTGTCTAGTCTTGTCTGTCTAGTCTTGTCTGTCTAGTCTTGTCTGTCTAGTCTTGTCTGTCTAGTCTTGTCTGTCTAGTCTTGTCTGTCTAGTCTTGTCTGTCTAGTCTTGTCTGTCTAGTCTTGTCTGTCTAGTCTTGTCTGTCTAGTCTTGTCTGTCTAGTCTTGTCTGTCTAGTCTTGTCTGTCTAGTCTTGTCTGTCTAGTCTTGTCTGTCTAGTCTTGTCTGTCTAGTCCTGTCTGTCTAGTCTTGTCTGTCTAGTCTTGTCTGTCTAGTCTTGTCTGTCTAGTCTTGTCTGTCTAGTCTTGTCTATCTAGTCTTGTCTGTCTAGTCTTGTCTGTCTAGTCTTGTCTGTCTAGTCTTGTCTGTCTAGTCTTGTCTGTCTAGTCTTGTCTGTCTAGTCTTGTCTGTCTAGTCTTGTATGTCTAGTCTTGTATGTCTAGTCTTGTATGTCTAGTCTTGTCTGTCTAGTCTTGTCTGTCTAGTATTGTCTGTCTAGTACCATGCCAGCAACCATAGAACCCTGCTTGAAGATTTTTGGAGTTATTAGATGAAGTCAAATTTTGTATAAACGTGCATAGCCATTATTCATTTTTTATTAATTTATTTCTTGCTTTGGATCACAATAGTGATATGACAAATATCAAAGTTTAGAATTAATTGATGTTATTAATTAACATCATTACACAACAATACTCATACATCAACTATTAAATTTATAAATGTATATCACGTTCGTCTATTTATCTATTTATATCAGATTTGTTTATTAAAAAATATTCATTGTCTCATTCACACAAATTCCAACAAAGTTTTCTCAATTTTTCGACAGATTTTCCAAAAGTTTGAACAATATTAACTCAATTTTGCAAATAAAAAACCTCAAATTTCAACAACTTTCTTTAATTTCTGAAATTTAACAAATTTTTCTTAAATCTAATTAATAAATCGATGCAAAAACTCACCCAACAAAGCAGAGATTTCAACAGCACTTTCACAAACATTACATACTTTCACAAATCTCACAAACTTTAAGCACAATTTTCACTGCATTTCCACATTTGCTCACAAAAAAGTTCATCCGCACCCAACAATCGCACGCCAGTAACTAAAAACGTTCAGGATCGTATTCAAACTCACCTTTTTTTTGCACCGATTACGCTCGCTTCGATCCGATTTGTTTACATTTTTTTTGCACCCCAAGGCCAAGAAACCAACAAAACACTACAAATCGCTGCCATATACTGTTTACCAAACAGAGTCACCGCTCAAATTTGTCTCTAATATTTTTACTATTACAGATATACTTATTTATATTTCTATCTACATATAGGTTTTTAACTTCAAATTAATCTTTTTTATTTACAACTTAAGTTTCTTCTTTAAATTCAAATTAAACTTTTTTTAAATCCAAATTAACCTTTTTTAAAACCAAATTAACCACAAACTACAATATTTTTTGGTACTTACGTATTAACGCCACCACCGATATATTTTTAAATGCCGCCGCCAATCTACACCTAACATTTTTATGATAAATCATGAAATAAAACATTTTATTTAAAATTAAAACATTTTTAAAATCGCGAACTCTCGATCCAATATATAACGGTGGTGGCGTTAATACGTAACTACCTATTTTTTCTTCAGAAATTAATTCGAATTTGGTTAAAGTAAGTTATTATAATTATATTTATTTGAGTGTTACTTAAAAATGAATATTAGTACATTTTTCGAAGAAGAAATAAAACTAGAAATAATTATGGCCGATTAAGACATGTCATAGAATACGCAGATGATGAATAAGAAAAAAGAAACCGTAGAGGTAATTATTCTAAAACAAGTTTAGGCAAAAAGAAGATTCCTGTAAAATGTTATGAAGAAAGTAAAACAATTGCAGAAATAGCAGGTATGTATTTATAAAAATAATGCTATATTATATATTATATAACAAAGTCTATAATTAGACTTTAGTTACAAGAAGGGTGGATCTGATATGGTCAGATGAAATCGTGGTGGAAAAGGCAGTAGTAAATTATCTGTTGAGATATTAAATAATGTGAAGCAAATTATTGAAGAAAAGCCGTCGATTACTCTATAAAATATGAAATTGAAGATATTTGAAGCCCGGACGGTAGAACTCGCAACGAATTTGACTTTATAATCTCCAATAATAAACAAATAGTCCAAAACGTAACAGTACTCAACAACTGCAGAACGGGAAATGACCACAGAATGGTAAGAAGTGAAATCCAAATAGACCTGGGAAAAGAAAGGTACAAACTTAAAGTTTAAACCTAAAATACAACGAATAATCGAGCATTGACACCCCCACTGGACATAAATTTCAAATGGACATTGCCGATACATTAAGAAATAACGATCACTCAGAAACAAACAGAGAGAATCTAAATGACGCATTAACGGAAGCTATATAAAAAAGCCAAGATACCAACTGCCCTAAGTCTAAGATAGAAGAAAGGATCAGCCAAGATGCTAAATACTTACTGGCTAAACTCAGATACAACAAGTGAGGAACTAAAAGGAATAAATAAGAAAATCCAAAACCATCAAACGGGAAATCAGAAGATATCGTAGCCGAAAAATTAAACAAACAATAAAACGAAACAAAAGTGAAGGAAGCAAAGAAATATTAAAACTAAAGAACATGCAAGGGAATAACACAACGAACATAGAAGAAATACTCCGCACGGTAGAAGAGTTCTACCACGAACTATATGAAAGCCGTCAAGTAAAAGAATCTCTGTCTACACGATAGCACAATTCCAGACAAGTGGCGTAACGCAATTAGAACGCTGTTCTACAAAAAAGGGGAGAAGGCAGACTTACAAAACTACCGACCTATAACACTTTTGAGCCAACTCTACAAACTATTTACAAAAGTAATAACATCAAGATTAGAGAAGAAATTAGATTTTTACCAACCAAACGACCAAACTGGATTCCGCTCTGGGTTTGAAACAAACGACCATTTGCAAAGCGTCAAGGTCCTAATCGAAAATTACCAGGAGTTACAAGAATTACTGGAATGCAACAACCATTCTCTGCAACTACACAAAATGAAGTGGCCGGATACGGAAGTAGAGATTTACTGCGACATATCGACAAGAACAATTCGCCCATACGTCCCGCAGCAACTACGTCGGAGCGTATTCAACAGTTTGTACGGATTGGCCCACCCTGGAATACGAGCAACGCAAAAGCTATGTACGCAGCGGTATGTATGCCCGGCCATATCAAAGGACTGCAGAGAATGAGCCAGGACCTATATCCCTTGCCAGCGTTCAAAAATATCTCGTTACGTAACCACACCCGACAGTGCATTCAAGAATACAGAAGAGAGATTCGAACACATCCACATAGATATTATAGGGCCGTTACCCACATCCCGTGGAGCCAGGTACTGCCTCACCTGCGTAGATCGATTCACGTGATGGCCGGAAGCCATATCTATGGCAGACATAACCGCCGAGAGCGGCAAGATCCCTAGTCGAGGGATGGATTTCATGTTTCGGAGTTCCGTCCAAAATTACATCTGACCAAGGAAGACAGTTCGAGTCCCACCCGTTCAAAGAACTGATGAGGCTAATGGGTACGACATACCTGAGAACGACAGCCTACCATCCAGCAGCTAACGGCATTGTTGAAAGATTCCACCGTCAGCTAAAGGCAGCAATAAAATGCCACGAAACGAGCAGACGGGCGGATGTACTTCCCATGGTGTTATTGGGCATTCGAACAGCAGTAAAAGAAGACTTAGAAGCAGCACTAGCAGAGTAAGTATACAGTGCGACAATACGCCTACCTGAAGATTTCTTCCGAACTAACAAGCCAACCAAAATCAGGAAGAAAGCGACGCGAACTTCATTACGCAATTGAGGGATATAATTCGACTAATTAAACCCGTAGCTGCGTCACGGCACGGGAACAGAAAGACATTTCTGTTCAAGGACCTGGCGACAACGCCTTACGTCTTCCTACGAAACGACGCGGTCAAAGAACCGCTCCAGCCACCATACGACGGTCCCTTCACCGTCATCAAAAGAAGTAGTAAAAACTACTCCATCGACAAAAGTGGACACAACGTGCGGGTATCAATAGACCGCTTAAAACCAGCATACATTACAGACACGGGGGAGAGAAGCCCGAAAGAGACCTTCACGGACGAAGAAAGTGAAGATTCCAACGTTGAAATGGAGACCCCCAATAGAGGAGACTGGCTACAATAAGACTAAATACTAAATACAATACAAGATCGGGTAGACTGGTACAATTCCACGATCGACTGCAAGCAGGGGGACGATGGCGCGTTAAAACAACTACGAGGACGCCTTCAGCAACCCACAACTGCAACAGCAAATACTATCTAACGTTAACACCGGCAAGGGGGTGATGTAGCGGCAACGGGCCTTTCCGAAGAAGGCTTTTCAAAGAAATTAGTTTTACGCTAGGGTCGTTGCTATAATACCCAAACAAATCCTAAAAATATTTTGTCTGTTTTATTATAGGGTTATACTGTAATCACCCGAACGGTTTTTTAGAAATATTTTCGTGGAATATTTTACAACAGGGTCATTACAATAATCGTCGAACAAACGCTAAAAGATTTAATATTTATGTTTTGTGGTTGTATTGATTATAATCTTCCAAAGATTTCTAAAAGATTTAATATTTGTGTTTAATGATAGGATTAATATTACAATTTGCGACAGCAGAGAAGAAAAACAATTCGCAATAAAACGGGTCCAGATATCTGATGGACCATATAAAAACGCTCACCACCGAAACACAGTCAGCTAACCGGCAAAGTTCGATATAGCAGTTCAACAAGTTCAGTTCAACAAGTTCATCAAGTTCAGTTCACCGGAACAGTCCACCCAAGCCGGAATCACGCTAATAAGTTTATAGTAGGTTGCAGTTCCGCGAATCCGTTGTTATATTGTGTTATTTAGTGTCATTTAATTATTGTAAATATACTTATTTGCTCTTATTACAAAACGTGAGTGATAAATTTATTCGCAATACCTATCACCCACACCCTCAAAAAGCTAAATTGGGAAACAAGAGGCATTAACATAGATGGAAAAAACAAATCACCTTCGTTTTGTGGACGACATAGTCCTCACAACAGACAACCTGGGAGAATTAAAGTAGATGGTGGAAGAACTTCAATCCGTATGCTTGAAAGTTGGATTGAAGATCAAATTTTCGAAAACAAAAGTAATTACTAATTTTGTACCGAGTGAACACTTTAAGGTCGAGGCCGCACTACGGTTTTTTCCTGCAAGCGGTAACCGCTATAACCTCGAAACCGCTCGAGAAACATACAGTAAGCTATGGGAAAAATCAGTCGCGGGAAAAAATCGCAAGTGAGGCCACATGTATTAGCTTACTTGAGTCACAAAATCACATTAAAAACCGTTTAGCCGTAGTGCGGTCTAGGCCTAACATCGGAAACACAAACGTAGATTTAGTCTACAAATACATATACCTTGGTCATGTAATCAGAATATCTAGAGATAGCCAGACCTGCGAATTTTAAAGAAGAACCAACCTCGCTTGGGCAGCATACGGAAAACTCAGCCATATCTTTAAAAACAAAATTCCGATATGTCTGAAAAGGAAAGTACATGTATTCTCCTGTCCTTACATATGGTGCGGAAACCTTAACTGTAACCGCCAATACGGCAAGAAAACTTAAATTAACCCAACGAAAAATGGAAAGATTAATGTTCGGAATAACCCTACACTGCTATACCACCAATAAGGACCTACGGAGGAAAACTAATGTGGCAGACGTGATCGAGCGCATAACTAATCTCAAATGGAGATGGGCCGGCTATGTGAGTCAAATGAAGGACGAAAGATGGACGAAGAAAATATTAGAGGGGAGAGCAAGAGCCGATAAGCGTAGCAGAGGAAAACCACAGACACGTTGGACCGATGACCCAAAAAGGATCGCAAATAACTGGTTCCACGAAACTCAAGACAGAAGACGATGGAGTGCTATGGAGGAGGACTATGTGCAGCAGTGAACGGATAGGATTGGTTGATTATGTTGATGATGAAAGGAAAACTGTATGAAATTTTATCGCTGGAAAATTTTCAGATATTGCGATTTATTCCAGTTTGAACGGAAAAATAGAACGTACGTAAAACAACACGTGATCTTTGTACAAAAAATTGTGAATATAAATGGATCCAACGAAAAAAAAAAAAAACAAAGCCGCTTAATGTTTTGTAAATGCGATGCGATTTTCCAGATCAGTTAAAATTTAATAATTCCCACCGAAACAGACATATATTCCAACCGCAATCATTCACAAAAAAATACACACACGGAAGTGAGAAAACATTTGCTTGGAAAATTATCCCATTTGATTTTGTTACAAAGAGAGTAATATCAGAAAACAAGAAACAAAAATTAAATTAGAAGTTTAATGAAGAAAGTTAATCAAGAATGTATATGTAATCAATCATGTTGAAAAAACTTCATATCAAATCTCTCCTTTGAGAAATCTCCCTTATTACCTGCAGCTAATTACTTTACCTTGGCTACTATACATTAAATATTTTCTATATTCATCCCTGGACCACATTAGCAATATTACTAAGATGCAATTCAAGACAAAATGGGTCTCAGCATGCACATAAGTCTTATGTAACAACATTAGCAATTATTATTCATATAATATGTAGTTATAACACTATGTAATTATGATTACCTAGATAGATTCTAAAGTGTTCACCATAGAATACAAAATTTCAAGTTCGCCTCATATATTTTAATTAAAGTACACAGAATTGCAACTAATATTACATATTACGTGGATAATAGTTTACAACAAAGGTTACAACAAACAATAAATTTGTAGTGTATTTCAATTTATTGATTATTAAGTTCAACACGCGTTAAGGCTTGATTACAATAAAAACCTTCCACCTATTGGGTTATAACATATACTAGGTGGGCCATTGAAAGCTAAACAGAGGGATTTTCGGATAATTAAAGATTAATTAAAAAAAACAGACGCATGCAGACCGTGCCATTTAAAATTTTAGGGGTTGTGGTCCAGGCGCGAAGTAATTTGGCTACAAATTTTCTTGTCAAAGGTGTCATCCTCTCAACGAAATTGACGTGTCCGAGCAGCGTTTTTTGTAAAATCATCTTTAACTATCCGAAAATCCCTCTGTTTCGTTTTCAATGGCCCACGTTGTATACAAATTTTGGTGTGTTTATTTGTAAATTTGTAAACTTAATAATTCCTTTACATAATAAGGTTTTAAATAACAGAACATGTATGATTATAACTTTTTAATTTAACTCGACAAAGGTAATATTCAGCCATCAAGTCGAAAATATGATGTACTTCCATTAGCTCCACAAGACACTTACCATCCTGCATTATTTACAGTCGAAGCATTATCAACTTGGAAAACTTCCAGTTTTCCATCGGCGAATTATATAAGATAGCTTATAAGATATATAATATAATTTCCGCAAAGCAAACTACGTTAAACTATATGATGATCTTGTAGCTACAGAGACTGGTTGATCTTAGATTTCTTTAGATTTGAATACAGCAGTATTATTATATAGCAGTTGATAAATTTTATGAGAAGCTTTATGCTATTTCAAATACTTACAAGGCTGGGCAGGGCTGAAAAAGACAAGAATAGACAAGTATGCAAATAGACTGGATAAGACTGGACAATACAGGACAAGGCAGGACAATACTGGATGAAGCTAAACAAAACTAGGCAGGATTACACAGGACTAAAACACTAGACAACACTATTCAGAAACATAAGACATCGCTTATTTAAGTAAAATTAATACACATTATTTGTGAATTTTAACATTATTTTTACTTCCTTTTCTTGAAGTATATTAAGTATTAACAAAGCAAAACACAAAAATTAATTGAAATGAATTTTATTGAAATATAAATATATTGTCGCGTAAATTGATTGGAAGACCGATACAGGGAGAAATGGATAGCTACAAGTCCGTTTTACCTTTAAGAATACAAAAAGCTGCCCGCGAATTACGTACGTTATAACCAATATAGAGAACTCTATTTATTCGACTCCAAATAATCTTCGGAAATATATTTATGCTAAGCAAGGCTGCTCGACACGTATTCCGGGTAAATTGACATTTGACCACAAAGAGTATGAAAATCCTCAAGATATCGTCAATGCATTTTCCTCCTTTACTTAACTTTAATATTCTCGATGTGGACTCTAACCATTCATCATTCACTATGCAGTGCGTTAGATGATAATTCCGAGTTTTCTAATACGAGATGCTAGACAATGTCTCAAGATCAAGTTAAAAACTTGATAACTATGAACAAGTTGTCGTGGTATACGTAGATGTTTGTAGTGCCTTTGCTTGTCTAAATTATAAGCTACTCTTAGTTCTCTAGGCTTTGCTCCATTTTATTTAAATAAATACCATCGTACTTATCTGACACAGTAAACTACGTTTTCTATAATGATTTGAAATCAAAATCTTTTGATATGCTCGTCTGCAAAGTACAAATCTGAATCTTTTTTTCATTGTGATGTTTATCGATAATCTGCTAACTGCCTTAAAATGTCCAGCATAGGTATTTGTGAATGATGTAACGTTTTATTCCTCTATTGACAGCAAATCTGATGCAATAACCCGACATCGACTTACTAGTTTTTTTATCTCAACAAAATCAGCTGAAACTAAATATTTTCAAATGCAGTGCTGTGACATATACTAGAGAGAACTAGCCCATAAATTCATCTTATTTAGTATCTGGCCAATTACTCGAAAAGAAAGAGAGCGTTAAGGATTTAGGGATCTTACTTGATTGTCAGCAGTCGTTTTCATAGCACATAAGTAGCGTGTCGTTATCCGCATCTAAAATGCTAGGGTTAATTCGCATTTCAAATTCTGTTTTGTTAAAAAAACTGTACTTTTCAATTATTGGTAATATGCTCGAGTATGGAGAGCTGATATGGTACTCACATAATGCTTTTCAAGATCAATCTATTGAAAGGGTACAGCGTCGTTTTCTGAAATATCTTTCTTCCGAAATCGATGGTCAACATCCCATCAAAAACATCGACTATAATTCTCTTTTAGAGCGACATGGTATGCAAACACACAAACACCAACTAGCAGGATATGCAGATGACAAAAACATACTTGGAAGAAACCTAACATCAATGAAAGAAACCTACATACAACTAGTAGGCGTGGCTGAAGAATTGGGCCTAAAAGTAAATGAAGATAAGACCAAAGTATTAATACGTACCCGAAGCAATAGGAGGAGAGGCCAGAACATGACAATAGGCGACCAAAGCTTTGAGGTGGTCAATGACTCAACCTACCTAGGATGTACCATATCCAGCAAACGGGACGAGATGAAGGAAATCCAACGAAGAATTAGTAATGCCAATAAAGTGTACTACCACAATTCGGCCATAAACAGATCAGGGAATGTCCACAGGAAAACACAACTGAAACTTTATAAAATAATAATACGCCCAGTGTTATGCTATGGAAGCGAGACCTGGACGCTCTAACAAAGAGCGGAAACAATGGTGAACGCATTCGAAAGAATGATCTTACGCAGAATATATGGACCGGTCCAAGAAAACGAACAGTGAAGAATAAGATACAACCACGAGATCTACCAGCTCTTCGCAGAATCAGACCTAGCAACAACAATAAGATTACAAAGACTTAAATGGGCCGGCCATTTACAAAGGATGGAAGAGTCAAGCGTAGTCAAGAGGATTTTCAACCAAAAACCGGAAGGTAAAAGACCGGTTGAAAGACCAGGGGCGAGATGGGCAGACAAAATCCAGGGGGACGCTCGATCCATGCTCGGAACTTCAAACTGGAGAAAGGCGCCGGAGGACAGGGATGATTGGACGAAGAAAATAGAGGAGGCCAAGGCCCCATTTGGGCTGTACCGCCATTGGATGGATGTCCAAACGCTTCTGGTGGGCAGACAACAGCAGAGTGCCCGATTTGCTTGGAAGTTCATACATGGTAAGATTGACAGTGATTTCAAACGGTGGTATTGGATTTCTCATCAATAAGAAACGCACACAAAACATCTTCAGCATAAAAAGCATATCACAACGCGTAGCCTACGTTACAATGTACTTAATTAAATACTACAACATGACAATAATGCAAGTATATGGCCCTACATCCGATCACTGCAGGGAACGGAACAAGTGTCTATACGAAGACATCGAAACGGCTACCCAAGAAACAGAATGCCACTACACCTTCATAATGGGGGGTCTTCAACGCTAAGGTCGGCAAACAAATGGACGCCTAGGAGACATCAATAGGAAACTTTGGCTCGGAAGATAGAAATGAACGAGGACAAATGCTACTAGATTACCTACAGCAACAAAACTTACATCTAATGAATATCTACTTCAAGAAGAAACCGCAAAGAAGATGGACGTGGATAAGTCCCGATGGAAGAACAAAAAAGGAAATAGACTCCCTAATAATAGGAAACAAGCGAAACATCACGGACGTCCCAGTAATAAACAAGTTTGTAATAGGAAGTGATCATCGAGCGGTAAGAGGTACGATCAAAATAAACCTAAAGAATGGAAGAAAAAAGATGGTCTTCCCACGAAAGACAATAAGACGGACCCCTCCAGATAACCCTAAAGACTTTGAAGACTCAATCTCCACTGCTCTCCGTCACGTACAGCAAGCCGACGTCGATGTCCTGAATAACAATATCACAGAAGCAATCATAACAGCACAGAAACGACATTATAGCACCCAAAGGCAAACGACGAAAGACTAACTGATGCAACCAAATAAATCATAAGTCAAAGAAGATCGATTAGAGGAAATCTGGTAAACTTGGAGGAGATAAGACGGCTCAACAAAACAATCTCAAAAGAAACACGCATAGACCTACGAAGACAATACAGAAACGATTCAACGAACAATCGAGGAAAACCGGAGCATGAAAGTCATGAGAAGAAAACTGGCCGGGAGAAAAATGGAAATATTCAAGCTCAAGGATGGAACAGGAGACCAAACAACAGACAAAGAAAGACTTCTCACCATAGTACAGAACTTTTATAAAGAACTCTAGAAGCCACATAACAAACAGCAACAACAACACACCACAGGCAAGACAACCAGGGAGAAAAAATCCAAGAATAATAAACGTAGGCTCTGAAGATATACCAGACATCACAACACAAGAGATGAGAAATTCTTTAAAAGAAATAAAAGGAGAAAAATCACCTGGGGAGGATAGTGATTAAAGCGGTGAAAAGTGGGGGAGACCAAATCATTAAAAACTTACTGCCTTGCTAAACTTATGTCTCAAAAAAGACATGGTCCCCAATAGATGGAACAATGCGATTACAATACTTATCCACAAGAAAGGCGATATAACTAACTTATAGAATTATAGACCAATAAGCCTACTTTCACATATATACTAACTCTTCACTAAAATAATCACAAAGCGCCTAGAAAACAAACTTGAAGCATACCAACCCCGTGAGCAAGCTGGTTTTCGAAAGGGCTATGGCACAAACGACCACCTACAAACAATAAAGATCCTAAGAGAGAAATCAATAGAATATAATAAACCGCTCGCCCTAATATTCACCGACTTCAAAAAAGCTTTCGACACTGTCGAATTACCATCTAAACGCACTCAACGAACACCGAGTAGACTACAGACACACGGAACTTCTACATAATATATACAAGAATACCACGGGAAGCGTAAAACTTAACGCGCTAACTAAAAAATACAGAATAGGAAGAGGAATAAGAAAAAGTGATACTATATCCCCCAAACTCTTCACATGCTGGAGCATACATTCAAACAACTGAACTGGCAGGATAAAGACATAAATATAGACGGCGAACACATACATCAACTTCGTTTCGCTGACGACATAGTTATAACAACCGGCAATCTAGGAGACGCACAAGAAATGCTGGAAAACCTAAAGCAAGCGGCAGCAAAAGTAGGATTGTGTATTAACTACCACAAAACACAGTTTAACACAAATACAATTTAAGTACAAATCTGCTGGCTAGCGGAAACCTGGTGACAGATGAAGGAGACGAAATAGAGCAAACGCACAAAATACGTCACGAAATACAAATCTACAGAGACAACCGGACAAGTGAAGTCACTCGACGCATAGGGCTGGTATGGGCAGCTTTTGACAAACTAAGACACACCCTTAAAGGAAAACTGCCTATGTGTCTGAAACGGAAAGTGTTTAACCATTGCGTGCTCCCAGTAATGACATACGGGGCGAAAACTCTGACCCTAACGAAGAAATCAATAAACAAACTTTAAGTAGTGCAAAGAGCAATGGAAAGATCGATGCTGGGGATAACTAAAAGAGAGAGTGCCGAACATTAAAATAAGAAACAGAACAAAAGTCGCCGATCTTATCGAACTTATCACAAAATCCAAGTGGAGATGGGCTAGAAGGACAAAACGAATCCTGGAATGAAAACGAAAGCAGAAGAAGACCACCCACTAAATGGACGGACGACGTTAAACGTGTGGTGGAAAACTGGATTAGCACCGCGCAAGACAGAAGATAGTGGAAACACCTGGAGGAGGCCTTTGTTCAGCAGTGGACGAAAAATGGCTGATGATGATGATGATGATGATGAAGATTGACAGTCCATTTCTATTGCCCAGTTTCTATTTCCACGGCCCGAGAGCTGCTTCTTGATATGTGGCCACCTTTGTACGGCCAACATCACGAATCAATAAACTAAACAGAGCACCTCTTAGCCACATGTGCCACAACGCTGATAAGTTCTTCAATATATATTTCTTTGTAACTTATAGTAGCGTGTTATTTTCATACACATTATATTATTATTTATTTCTGAATGTTAACTAATTTATGAGGTACGTATCTATTTTAATTCTCATTGTATTTTGATTTAACTTTAAGAGTCTTTTTTCTTATTCTTGGGTTTATATTATTTTTCCAGTTAAAAGGGTTTCTTGTTCGGAAATAAAGTTTATTATTTTATTATCAAACAAATTCGATTGCTTGTAACGATCGTTTGTAAATTGTTCTTAAAAACAAGGCAAGACAAACTAAACTGACTATATAGACTAAAGCAGGGTTTCCCAAAGTGCCGTCCGCGGGCCAAATGCGGCCCGCATAGCTCGTGAATTCGGCTCGCTTTATCGATACGATATATTTTTATGCTTTTTTTTGTTTTAATAAATATATAATTAAAGATTTATATTAAATTTAGTATACTAATAAAAAAATAATAATTAGAAAGTGTTTATATAATAAAATATATTTAAAAAAAAAATAATCGTAGTTATTGTTTTGATTTTATTCCGTTTTTTTGGCCCGCCAAAAAATTCGGTAATATTAAATTGGCGCGCCTAAGAAAAACTTTGGGAACCCCTTGACTAAAGGATTACACAGACTAGATGCACGTAGATGTAAAACAGACGGGTAGACTAGGTTACCTTGTAAATAGACAACACAATTTAACTTTTATAAAGACAACCTGCAATAGAATAGAATTAAGGGCATTAAAATTGATTTATTTCTCGATAACAATTTTCTTTGGTTGAAAAGCTCTTTGCCGTGTTTCCCTTAGTCGCATGACAAAACGAAAGTGAATTTAGTAAAACAGAAACAGTCTCGACACTCGATATCAAAAGCATCTGAAGCTTTTTTATAATTGCTCTTTCCCATCTAACTAATTCTATACTTTCACAATACAACAAGACGAAGCTTTCAACCATTTTGTTATCTTATTTTCCTCAGCGTATTATTAAAACCTTTTTGTTAAGAAAGGCTTTTATTTATAAGAAATCCCATAATACATCATTGCTTAAGATTTCCTACAAAAAAAATTTATTCTATCTAGAAAAATTTCTTTTAATATTTAATTGTAAATATAAAATTTATTATTATTTTACAAATGTTTGTGCATACCGTTCTTCGTGCATTCTGAAATAAACATAACTCGGTTAAAATAAAAATATTTATAATTGCCGAATTTTAATTTAAACAAATTAAAAAAAATTGCAATAAACATATGCATTTCTATGGAGTGAAACTTAATCAGAGAGAATTTATCCAAAAAGCTGCAGAAATTACCATTTGAAATTCTGCAAGTTAATTCGGCGAGTTACATAATCTGTAATGTTATTTGAAGTTTTAATTAAAGACGAGACGAAAATCTCGCAAAAAAATATAAAGATCCTGCTACACCAATCAAACGATTTAAAGCGGAGAATATTTCGCTGTTATGCAACAATGAACTTTTATTCTTAAAATCTAACACGATAAGGAATTTTTATAAATCAAAGTTTAATTAGCAAATTATGTGAGCAAGAAATACAGGGATTCAAATACAAATCCGGTTGGACGAAGTAGAAAATTAATTGGAATCAGAATTAAATATATAAAGATGAGTTTTGGACAAGGCTGGTCAAGGCTAGACAAGACTAGACTGGGCAAGACTTGATAAAACTGGAGAGAACATGACAAGACCAAACAAGACTGGACAAGACTAATTCATAGCCTAACCGGCCTTCCGGCCTAAAGTTATACTATACCACTCTTTACAAAATCGAGAAAAAAAACCCAAGCCGAAAAATAAATACGTTCATTCCTTCAACCTTTAACGGAGCCGCCGCAGCGATGCAATTTGACCCCGCCGTCCTAGACACCGTGGACTACAGCGTCATTGAGCACCTGCTCAACTACATAATGAACCGGAGAAAGAAGACGCAAGACGACAACGAACAAGCCACGACCAGAAGGACCACCGCTGAGAGGACAGCCGAAGCCGCCCCCAAAAAGCCAACCGAAGCCGCCCAAAGAGAACAACGGAAGCCGCCCCTAAGAGACGAACTGAAGCCGCCCCCAAGAAAACAACGGAAGCCGCCCCCACAAGAGAGCAACTGAAGCCGCCCCACGGAGAAGAGCCACGCCGATGGACACGGACAGCCCCACCGAAGCCGCCGCCAAGCGCAAACCCGAACAGGAGGACAAGGAAACGTTCAAGTGTCCCAAGAAAACAGCGAAACTGGAGAGACCGAGCGCGACAGGATCGTAGGTAAATATGAACATGTATGCATGCTTAGACACAGAGGACAGTGACGACGAAGATGACATAGAAACCGAAACCGAAATCCCCACCGAAGAAAAGAACAACAACATTCCCATCATTCTACGGAACAAAGAAAAATGGACCAGACGTAGCAAGAAACTGTACAACAAACGCATCAAATTCACAAGGGCCACGTCGACACGAGACGGAATAAGAATCCATCCGCAAACGATAACGGATTATCGTGAAATGTACAAACTAATGAAAGAGGAAAACTATGAGTTCCATACACACCAACTCAGCTCCGAGGAGAACCTCAAGGTGGTGATCAAGGGAATCCCCACCAAAGTCGAGGAAGAAGAAATACTGAATGACTTCGGCGAAAAAGGTTAACCGGCAATCAAGGTAACAAGAATGGAGGGAAGGAACGCGACCCCTATTCAAAGAGTATTACTGGAAATACCAAAACTGTACAAATCTATCTACCAAATGGATAGGATATACAACCTCTGCGTAAGAATAGAGCCGCTCAAACCGAGAGGAGACGCAGTACAATGCCACAGATGTCAACTCTATGGACACGTACAAAGAAACTGCAACGCGGAATATGGGTGCATGAAATGTGCAGAAAAACACATCACGCATCTATGCGAGAAACCACCAACACTGCCACCATAATGTGCAAACTGCGGAGGAGAACACGTATCAATATGGAGGAACTGCTCCGCCAAACCAACAAATAGAACCGCAGAGACGACAAGACAACAACAACGACCAACTCCCAGGACAAACCCGAACAGAAAATCTACAGTTAAGGAAAACACGACATAACGGGACACAACACAAGCAACCACCAACGAAAACAGACAAATCACCGAAAGGAAAACACCAACGACAAAGACAAAAATGGAACAAGTAACAAACGAATTATCGAAACTTCTACAAAATTAGGCCTCTATACAAACAGACGAGGACGAACTGACAAATTTCACAAAAACCATCAAAAATATCATCAAAAATGATTAGAAAACGGATTGTGGACGAATTAAAGATTGTTTTCTGGAACGCAAACGAAGTCGAAAGTAAAAAACCTGAACTAGTAGCACACATGACGGAATACAACATAGACGTGGCGCTAATTAACGAAACGCACTTGCTAAACTGCAATCGCCTGAACATACCGAACTACTAAATCTACAGGAAAGCAGGGGCCAAGAAGCCAGGGGCGGAGTTACCATAATAATCAAGAGGAATTTGAAACACCACGAATTGACCGAAGTAGACACGACGGATAACACAGAAACGATATGAATCGAAATAATGACCGCAGACGGTCCACTGGCTTTGAATTCACTCACTCGCCAACAGGGAAAGAAATGAGCACTCCAGACTTGGATAAAGTATTTAGAAATAACACGGCAACGATAGCTGCAGGACACTTTAACGCAAAACACACACAGTGAAACTACAGAAAAACAAATAAAGAGAACTAAAACATTACACAGAAACCCGCCTACTAACGGTTACTAGCTTAGTAACTAGCCCCAAACGAGCCAACACATTTCACAGGTAATAACAGATACTCGCCGGATATATTGGATATAGCGGTAATGAAAAACGTCACAGCAAACATCGACATAGTCTGTATTGAAGACTTGAGCTCCGATCACAACCCCGTGCACATGAACCTCCAAGCGAAAAGTGCGAGAAGAACGTGCGAGAAAACATTAATAAACTGGGAAAAGTTTAAAAAAACCTAGATATTACCTGCACAGATATTACAGACCCATTAAGCCTAGAACAGGCGGCGCAAACATTCGAGAACGAAATAAAGGAGGCGCTCCATACCGCCACAAGAAAACTAACCATCAACAGAACAGCTACACTCCCACATGAAATGATGAGCCTAATACGCGCAAAACGGAAAGCATACAATACGTACCAATGTACATTAGCACCGACAGACAAAACGGTCCTGAGCAGACTGACAAAACAAGTAAAACTGGCGCTACAAGAACAACACAACGCAGACTGGGAAAACAGAATAGACCGAATAAACGACACTAGAGACGAACCGTGGTATTTAGCCACGACTCTAAAACAGCAGAACCGTAACACAATACCACCTATCAAAAAGAACGATGGCAGCACGGCAACCTCTGACATTGACAAGACAGAGACTTTCGCAAACGCCCTCGAAGAAAAATTCACTCCAAATATCCCAAACGCAATCCACAACTCTTAAGGAATCTACGAAACGGTAAGGAGCATTCCAAAAGCGAAGAAAACTGCGAAATAAGAGAATCAACGCCAGAGGAAATAGCCGAGATAATAAAAAACCTTAAAAACAGGAAAGCACCCGGTTGTGATAATATAAACAATGTGTGTGATAATATAAACAAAAATAACGGAGAAAATAAAACACAAACGACTGACTGACATAGTTGACGAGAACCAAATAATCTCTGACGAACAATACGGATTCAGAGAAGAGCATTCCACAACATCCCAGACAACTAGAATAACCGAAGCGATAATTGACGCTTTCAACAGAGGATACGCCATGGGAGCGGTACTCCTGGACGTCTCAAAGACCTTCGACAAGATGTGGCATGAAGACAATATATAAAATTAATAAATTCAAAATCCCGACGGGGATGATAAAGCTACTAGCTTCGTACATCGGCAACAGAACGTTGCAGGTGAAATTAAATGACACGATGTCGACGACTCGTCCAGTGGGAGAGGGTTCCCCACAGGGTTCCGTACTGTGGCCCCCGCTATACAACATTTACGCCGCTGACATACCTAGAATGGAAAACACAAAAATCGCACTATATGCAGATGACACTGCTATATTTACGAGAGGAATCTTCACCGAGAGATTACAAAACCACCTAGATGAAATAAATCGCTGGTGTAACTTGTGGTAAATAAAACTTATCGCTGAGAAAACGCAAGCCATCATGTTCCCAAGAAGAAAATTCAAGCACATCTCAACAAAACGCCTCAAGATTAATAATACAACTATAAAATGGGAAAATCAGGTTAAATACCTAGGTATTATACTGGCCAAAAGACTAACCTTCGCTGGACATGTGGACTACATTTCAAAGAAAACTAAACAAATTAAAGGCTATCTTTATCCCCTCATCAACAGGAATAGCAAACTCAACATGGAAAATAAGCTGGAACCGTACAAAACAGTAATACGACCAAAAATGACATACTCGCCGACGTGCTGGATGCTAGCTAGCAAGCACGTAAAATACCGACTACAAATTATACAAAACAAAATACTGAGACAAATCTTAAACTCGCGATGGTACATAACCAACGAGCAAATACATAAAGACCTCGAAATGGGGACAATCACAGAGCACATAACAAAACTTAAATAAAAAACATTTGACAATATGCGACAACATGACAATATAACAATACAACAAACTGCAAACTACAGAAAAAACGTTAAGTGGAAATTCGCGAAACTGCAACAAACCACATTCAGACAATAAATAACACTGTTTTCTACCTACAGGGTACCCAGAGCAACCGCGGCGAAACAAAAGGACCACACCGACAGGACAGCAAACGAGACAACACAGAAGAAACAAAGAAGGAAGCCATAGCACCACAGCAGGACCAACCCAGCCGAGGACAAGAAGTCACAACAGAAGAAACGAGAAAAAAATGGAACGAAAAGAACCGTTTTATTGTATATCGCCAAAGCAAAAGACAACAACAAAAGATAAAACGAAAAACTAGACAAGGACGGCGGAAAAAACGAGCAGACGCTTAAGCCGTCACGAAGCAAAGGACACCATAGTACAAGACTAGTTCCAAGGCTCCAGATAAAACTGAACCAGACTAGAAAATACTAAACAAAACTAGGCAATACTTAATAACATAGAACATTACGTGACACGACTGGACAAGACTAAAAAAAAAACTGGACACGAGTGGGCAAGACTAGACTAGACTGGACAATACTGGATAAGACTAAACAAGACACGACTGACAGGTCTGGAAAAGACAAGACTGGACAAGTCTGCAAAAGACTTGATATTACAGGACAAGTCTAGACAATACTGGACGAAGCTAAACAAAACTAGGCAGGACTACGCAAGACTAAAACACTGGACATGACTAGATATCGCTTATTTAGGTAAAATTTATTGACATTATTTGTGGATTTTGACATTATATTAACAAAGCAAAACATTAAATTGAAAGCGAATTTGAATGAAAAATTAATTGAAATGAATTTTGTTTAAATATAAATACATTGCCGCGTAAATCGATTGAAAATGTAATAAAGTTGGTGTCTGTATAACACTAGATCTCTTTTAAATCCATGTGTCAATCGAAAAAACCTCTCGGGGCTTGATTGCAGTCTGTGTAATCATTAAACCGGATTTAAAATAGTATTAATCATTCGCGAATTGGGTTTTTCGGCACATCATAAAATGTGCCCTTCGATTTTTTCCGCCCCCGGTTTTATATAACTCCATTAGTACTAATGACTCGAAATACATTTCCGTTCCTTTTTGGCGCCCCTGCCGCCCTCAGCCTTCTGAAACGGACGGGTTTATTACCGCGATATAAGGTTATTATATTTATCGTAATTGGGAGACAGTAAAAGAAATAAGAGACCGAATGGTGAAATTATTGTCGGGTATTTTTTTATCTTATCGTTAAAATGCGTTTTTACCACCTACGTTTATACGAAAATCTCTTCATTTTAATGACTGCATTATTTACGGTTTTTTTTACGAGTTGCTATCTCGAGTACGAAACTTAATCGCAGAAATTATTGTGGCAAATGCTCAAGCGACTAAACTGCAAGAAACGCTTACAGTTCACAATTTATATCCATTATTTCGAATTAAACAAAATTCTCTTAAAAGCTCAATTAGCTAAGTAAATTACTTTATTACGCTGTCTTTTTATAAATGAAAATGTCGACTTCTCTAGAGAAGCAAATCATACGAATATATCTGCAATATTATTTTAACGTTTAATTGGCTTTCCGGAAAGAACTATCGCGTTTCATAGGTTTCTACTCCTCTAAAATGACAGGAAAAACAATTAAAACATTACCAACTTACTAAAGCGAAATATAGTTTGAATATATGAATTTATTCAACCTGTTAATTGCTCTATATTATTAAGTTTTATTAGGACTGTGAACAAATCTCATGTTGAAACTACTAAAGATTTGCATACTATTCCTATAACTAGTCCATTTTCTTAGCACTAACGGAGCTAGAGAAATAACACTTTTATACACATTCTTTCTACACACACGTCAAATCAAAACCCAATCTTGAGAGTCCAGCACATGATATTCAGGCAAATGTAAGTGTATTCCATTTTATAATTAAAAAGAGCAAAGCTGCACTCATGAGAGATAGATCTCGAAACGCGTCTTTAAATGCCTATTCACTTAATTTAAATAGAAAGAAATGTATTAAAAGAACAATGTTATTTCTCTAGCCCCGTTAGTGCCATGAAAATGGACTGGTTCTAGGAATAGCATGCAAATCTCTAGTTGTTTCAACATGAGATTTGTTCATAGTCCTAATAAGAATTGATAACTACTTAAATTGAGCTCGCAGCATTGGTCTTTTATCTAATCTCGTCTAACCAAAGTTCCATCTAGTTTTTCTTATTATTTTACAGTTTCAACTGTCTAGTTCCAAATTATTAATTTAACATGTTTAGCCTTATATGCTCTATTCCCTCTTAGATGGTACTTTAATCTCGTCTGTCTATTTATCAGCATTAACTTATCTGACTAGACTTGCCTAATTAGTCGCAACACTAAAATCATTGTCTCTGATTATGTCCAGTCCTCTGGTGATGTTAGCATTACGTCTACCAGTTCTGGCACATTAAAGGTAGACTTCCGAGCAAAGCGGCTCTGGCGTCCATAACGCAGCGATACCGACGCGGCGACATAGCGATAGTATTATGCACTAAGGAAACGTATGAGGCGCCATTCGAGCGCAGCGACACTGATGCGCTAATGCGCACGTTTCCATAGTGCATAATACTATCGCTATGTCTCCGCGTCAGTATCGCTGCGTTAGTGACGCCAGAGCCGCTTTGCTCGGAAGTCTACCTTAAGGTTGCAGTTTGTCTGTTCATTCCATTTGTTCCTCTCGGATATCCACCTAACGCATTCAAACACGGTGTGAAGTGCACTGTCCGCGTCGCCGCGGCATGCACACATGGCGTTACCTGCCCTACAAAAACCATACAAATACTCCTTGAAGCATCCGTTGGCGAATGAGAGCCTGTTTTAGATTGTAAGTGATTTCTCCACGGTTTCATAACACCCAGAGTTTCAGTTTTGGTATCAGCAGCCTTGTCCATTGTCCTGATTTGGACACGCTCCATGACTTTGGTCAGCCTTCAAGTATTTGGTGGTTTCCAAGTTTTTTGCCATCCGCCCTATTTGACCAATTTATACAATTGAAGTCTCTCAAGGATTTGACAGTCCATCGAGGCGAGGTCAGCAATACCAACACAGACTCCCTGGAGATAGTCTTGTATGTACCGCATACTCTGATGGCCATTATTCTCTGAACAGAGACGAACATGTGTTTTATGTACGGCTTTTATATGGCCCTTGAACAGACCGAAGCTCCAGAAAGGATGGTCGAGTGAACTACAAAGCAAAGCAGCCTTCTTTTGCTGCCGGTGTTTGGTGGAATAGATTTCCTAGGCGCAGTCTTTGAGTAGATGTATGGGCGTTCCCTCTGCTGAACCACAGAATCTGCATCTGTCATCTGCCTCTAGGCCTAGGGTCTTGAAGTGTTTTCTAAGTCTGCAGTGTCCCGTCAGGACTCCTGTCAGAATTTTAAGCTTGTTCTTGTTTAGTTTCAGGCAAGCGTTTGTCCTTTTCTAGTTAACAGATCCCAGTATTACTTTGGATTGTCTCAACTCTGGAAGTTCTTTCCAGGTTTTCATCTATTTTTCTCTTATTTCTTCATCTAAACTTTTGTGGATGGTGTTCACACTCAAACAGCAAAAGGGTTCCGGACCTATAAAGGGATTACTGGATCCCTTGTTTGCTTGGTGATCGGCTTCCTCGTTTTCGGCTATACCAGTATATCCTGGTACCCAGTATAGCGTTACTTTTATCTGCCACACTTGTTTAGCTTTCCAACACAGTCCCATATTGTATATCTAGTCCCAAATTGTATTGTACATCTGTTACTTTTTACTACATAACGCACCCGAGCAACTAACATCGTGCCTTGCCGCCCTCAGTAGCGATATAAGAAACTCTCCCAAAGAAAAAATCGTTGCGGGTGACTTCAATGCCAAATCCTCATACTGGGGATCCCACAAAACAGATCATAGAGTATATATAGTAACCGATTGGACAGCCTGACATGTACGTTCAAAACATAAGTCAAGAAAACACTTTTGAAATAGAAAAAATAGATCTCAACTTCTCCAAGCATCTCAGGTGAAATCACCAACTGGAAAGTTCTCGACCACGAAACCCTTAGTGAGCACAAATACATTACATACTCCGTAGAGAGCAAGGCGTCCGATAAAACAAATCAGGCTAAGAGATGGAACATCAATAAAATAGATAAGGAAAAATTCCATAAACAACTAAAGGACGACATCAACAACAGAACTAACTGATTCAGCAGAAGCACTCATTGAAAATCTGAATAGGGCAACGTTTCAATGCCAAGGCAAAATTCACACAAAGGTCGTAAAAAAATGTATTGGTGGAATAATGATATCGCGAATATCAGATCATAGTGTATTGCAGCTAGGAGAAATTATCAACGGCAAAGGAGGACACTTGGCGAAGAAGAATTCTCTATACAAGCCAAGCTCAAGTACACAGTCGCCAAAAGAGCACTCCAAATCTTCCAACCAAATAAGGAACAATGGGCAAAATTATGCAAAGAAATTGACGAGGATGTGTAGGGAGATGCGTACACGATTTCCGTCAGAAATCTAGAAATCCACCAGCCAAACCACCAACACCAGGCAGACAAAGCACAGGAGATAATAAAGGCGCTCTTCCCAATCCATGATCAAGTGAGGTGGAAATAACAGGAAGTAACAGATACAGAACAATTCTCAGACACGGAAATGAGAAATGCTTGCAACCATCTTCGTGTCGACAGAGCACCAGGACCTGATGGATTACCCGCTAAGATAATAAAAAGATAATAAAAGGAAAAACTTCATCCGCAATACATTCTAAAAATTATGCACAATTGCCTCAGGACTGAAAGCTTCCCCGAATTGTGGAAGGATGCAACGATAGTGATGCTAAATAAAGGGGACAAGCAAACACAGGCCAATATGTCTTCTAGATACAATGGGACCACTATTAGAGAATATGATACTGTGCCGAATAAAGAAGCAGTTAAATACAGCCGACAAGGAACTCTAAATGGCAATTCGGGTTCAGAGAAGGTAGATCAACTTGTGACGCAGTACAGGCAGTTAAAGATATAGCAGAGCAGGCAAGAAACGGCACACGACGAACTCGACGAATGTGTGGTCTTATAACGCTGGATGTTCGAAGTGCATTTAATTCCACATCTAGGCAGCACATCATGGATGAAATGACAAAAAAGACATGCCATCCTACCTCTTACAGATTATAAGGAGTTATCTGAATGACCGCAAAATCCACTTAACCTTCCTTCCTACTTCTACCCATCGTATCCCATCATAATTCCTACCCATCGTACTTTACCCATTCCTTGGGTTTAATTACCACGTCATCAAACGGGGAGCCTAAAGAGTACAATGTTAACAGTGGTATCCCACAAGGATCTGGGCTAGGACCAACACTCTGGAACATCGTCTATGACGGGGTGCTTAAGCTGGCTCACGCAGAAAGTGTTACAATGATAGGTTTTGCGGGCGATTTGGCGCTTGTTGTTACAGCGAAATCTGAACAGGCATTAATGTAAAAATCGAACGCAGCCATAAATCGCATAAACACCTGGATGGCCAGCAAGGACCTGCAACTGGCACCGGAAAATCAGAAGCCGTTCTCTTGACTGCAAGAATAAATATGCTACCAATGTGCTTCAAAATACAAAATGTGGAAATCAAACCAAAAAAATGGGTAAAGTACCTAGGCATAATAATCGATAAGCAAACAAATATTGAGGCACACATTGCCAGAGCTGCCAAAAAAGGATTAAAAACAATAGCTGCACTGGAAAAATGATGCCTATCATCAGAGGATCAAAAGAAAACTGCTCAGCTCGATAGGCCAGTCAGCTATGCTATACGAAGCTCCAGTTTGAGCAAACGCTTTGCTCCTGACAATAACAAACATGTTCTTGCCAGCGTCCAAATGAAAGCGGCTATAAGAATATGCAGTGCATATAGGACTGTATCAAGGGAAGTGGATTTGATAATTGCTGGAATCCCCCATAATAATACACAGGTAGTGAAAGGAAGAGATGATATAAAGCAACTTCAAATTGCAAAACAAAAAATAATAGAGGACTGGCAAAGAAATTGACAGAACTCGGAAAAAGGACAATGAGCGAGATTGCTAATTCCGGATATATCTAAATGGTTAAACATAAAACATGGAGAATTTTTGACACGACACTGATGCTTTAAAGACTATCTACGGAATATTAGAAGAGCATCAGACGGACAGTGCGACTACTGCGGACAGGACGACAGTGTTCTGTACACCATACTAGAATTTATCAAATGGGAAAAGGAAAGAACTATAGCTCTGAAATACGCTACTATGGAACCCAGAAAACTAGTAGATTTTATGCTAGAAAACGAAAATAACTGGGACAATCTAAGCAAAATGTTTTCGGAAATTTTGGCCCAAAAAGAAAAAGACAGAGACATACTACAGAGTGTAGAAAACACCGAGAAGTGCACCTGCAAACATGATCAAATATAACAAAACCATATGCACCCATACCTCGCTATACGGGCGCTCTTTATAGGACGGCATTTCGCTATAACGGCCCTCTTCAATTAAGGTGCGTTTTCGATGTACGGCCTAAAATGTATCGCTATAACAGCAAAAAAAAACTTATTTTCGATATCGATGCACACTCTTTTCTATTTCCTCTTGTTTATGAGCGTTATCAGCGTGTGCTCATTATGCGGCTGGTTTACACTTGTCTGTGAGTGATTATGTGAGTTTTATATACATATTTATTACCAATTGTTCCCATTAACTAGAAAAATCGGAAACTTTTTACTTGGTGCAAATACCGCGGGTGATTTTCTTAAACCACTTTTAATATTTGTTCGAAAATCCAAGGCCTCTTAAAGGACTAAATCAAAATTAATTACCCGTCATATGGAGATCCAACAAGAAAGCTTGGATGACCAAAGCTACTTTAGAGGATTGGTTCAAAAATCACTTTTGTACAGAAGTGAAAAAATATTTGCGAGACAATAACTTAAGCAAAAAGGCTTTGCTAATTTTGGATAATGCACCAGGGCAAACTATCTGAAGATTTTATGATTGAGTACCTTCCCAAAAATACAACAGCTCTGATGCAACCAATGGATCAGGGTACAATAGCCACTTTTAAGGCATATTACCTACGCCGAACTTTCCGAGAACTTATTAGGGAAACCGATGATAAATCTTCAATTAAAACATTTTGGAAAAACATCAAGGATGCTGTTGACAGCATCATTGAATCTGGAAGGAATTAAAATTAACAACTATGAACCACGTTTGGAAAAAAATATGGTTAGAATGTGTAAAAAGTACTGGTGCAGAAGATAATTTCCTTCCTGAAATTAGGCAAAACATTTTGGATCTAGCACATGATCTTGGCTTTGAAGGTTTGAACGAACGCGATGTGCTTAATTTACTTGAAGCTGACAGGGAACCCCTTTCATATGAGGAACTCATTCAGTTTCAAGCAGAACCAGCATTTAATGAAGCGACAGAGCCTGCTGTATCCAAGCAGCTAACATCAAAAAAATTGTCGAAAGCTTTTTCCTATTTCGAACAAGGAATAAACATCCTCCTTGAAAACGATCCTGACGTCGAACGTAGCGCTAAAGTTTCTCGAGGAATTAACTCAGCCATTAGTTGTTAAAAATCACTGAAGAACTGAAGAACGAATTAGACAAGAAGCAAAGACAAACAACGTTGGACAATTTTTTTAAGTCAGGACCATCCTTACCAGTGAAAAATAATGACGACAGTGATCTGCAGGTTACCATTTCTTCAGCGTCTTCAGAAAATACAGTAACAAAAATGCACCAATTTACTTTCTAAACTGACACACAAAGGTTCCTAAACTTCACATCTACCATACTCTCTTGAACAGAGTCATCTCTACTCGTCTCTTTATTTCAATATAACATTTATGCATATATTTTGCATATTAATTATGGTTAAAAAAAGAACCCCCTTTTTTAACCATTTTTTCGTTCCGTTTTTTTTTTTGTTGGTTTTTATTATTTAAACTGCTGAAACGGCTATTCAAACGGCTATTCAAGCAGCAGCCGTCATATGTAGAATATCCTCTTCAGAATCCAAATCAGTTTCTTTTAAGTTACGTGGTGATACATTTGCTAGCCAGATACAGCACGCGACAATCGAGTAATGAAGGCCGGTTTTAAGCCAGTGAGTGGGGACATCATTTTGAACTGATCAGTTTTAACTGATCAGTTCTAAACGGCAGTTCAACTGATGAGTTTAAACTGATTGTGAATGGCGGGCTTTATACGACTTTTCGCTATGCGGCCAAGTTTCGTGGAACGTATCTAGGCCGTAAAGCGAGGTATGGGTGTAAACTTCATCCTGATGTAATGCATACAACGATTCCAGGGTTCCAGGGAATGTGTTCATTATCTCACCGTTTCCGGGGGAGCCTCTTGATTGCGCAGTGGCTAGCTGCAGCTTGTATATCTAGCTTGTACATCTAGCTTTGCCATCCCTTTCTCTCTTAATCTTATCTGTTCAAATTAGTCCGGCTCACACAGGGCTCTGTCCGGTCTGGTCTATATTGTATTGTTTGAGAAGTGTGGTATATAGTATCTTACTAATATTGTCTCTATAGTCTACCTGCCTAATATTGACTTTCGTACGACAAACGAAAGCAATATCGGGTACGGGTAGAACGTATGAATACGTCCTTGAAATATATGTTGCGCCCTGAAATGCGCGGGACGTATATTTTCGAACAACAAAGGTATTAGTCATGTATACATGCCTCGACATTAATTTAAGATACAGAGGGATGCTTAATTGTCGGTATCGAGAGTGGTGGACGTGTTCTGGGTAAGCAGTGACGGGTACGTACTTAAACTTACCTACCTATTTTCATATTATACATTATTTACTTATATTTTTTTTATTCCCAACATTTTTATTTTAGAAAACATTTTTATAAATATCTATCAAAATCAATGATTTTGATGATTACTTTTCTATTTGTTTGTAATTTTGTATTTTCCTGTGTGCTTTATATATAAATAAGTGAAAAATAGTAGTTAATGATACAAATGTGTGAAGAAGGGTTTTTGTGCATGACAGAAGTTTAAAGCACGAGCCGAAGGAGAGTGGCTTAATCGCAATGAGTGCACAAAAGCCTTTCACACACATGTGTCATACATTATTTTATCTACCAATCATGTTAAAATACTGTTGAATATACTAAAAAAAAAATGTTTCTTATCGATAATATTGTTACAATTGTAATTTTGACAGGCAACATACTTCAAATCACTGACACAATAAGGTTAGAACGTGCCTCCGTGGAAAAACTGCTAACTAGTATAAAACGCACAGCGACGGGAACACTATTTGGTCGTTGTCGATGTAATCTAGGTAAATCTAGATTTAATCTAGATGAGATTATGTACTATTAATTAGTTAAGTTAATTGGTTAAGTTATATTAAAGCCAGATAAATCCAGACTGAGAGGCCGAGACTTCTTGATTATGTGTGATCATGTGAAAAAATAATTCAATTTTAATATACGTCAGAAAATTTATTTAGTGACGCAAGTTGTTGCCACAGTAACAATAAACAGGAATCGTGTAATAATGAAACTCAATTAGATTTACATTGGATTTTGATGCACGATTTGGATACTTTTACACACGATTATAATAATTACATCCTTCAAGTACAATAATGTATTTATTAATGTGTTCATTTTGGTGTGTGAGTAGATAAATGTATATTTCATAGCCTTTTCATTTATTTTAAGCATAAATAAAAACAAAATAATAATATGAAATTACGTCCTCCGGGCGTGACGTACTGACACGTCCTAGTGAAAGCGCCTGTTATATGCTGGGGAATTAAAAAGGGGAATTCTCCCGTTAACAGGTTAATATATCTAGTCTTATTTGTCTAGATTTAAGTAGCTAGATTTGTTTGTTTTGCCTGTCTTGTATTACCTGCCTTGTACTGCCTGTCTAGTATTGCCTATCTAGTCTTGTCTATTAAGTTTCCTTACTAATCTTGCTTGTCTATTGTTTGTAATTTTGTAATTTACTTTGTGCTTTATATACAAATAAAAGAAAAAATATACTGACGTACAGATACGTCCTAGTGAAAGCGCCCGTTATATGCTGGGTAATTAAAATGCGAATTCCCCGATTAGCAGATTAATGTATCTAGTCTTATTTGTATATGTATATTTATATATGTATCTAGACTTGCTTGTTTAGATGTTTCTGTCTAATCTTGCCTGTCTTGTATTAACTGCCTTGTATTGTCTGTTTACTGTTGCCTTTCTAATCATGCTTGCCTATTTTGCCTGTATAGCCTCTTTGACTAGGTTTGTCTGTCCGTCATGTCGCGACTCTCTAATTATGTCTGTCTAGTCTTGTCTTGGGAAGTGAAAGATTATCTTTAATAAATATTGTCCAGGGAAAGATTAGTGGAAAGCGGAATATTGGCAGGCGCCGTGTATCCTGGCTGAAGAACCTAAGGGATTGGTTTAATTGTGGCAATGTTCAGCTGTTCAGAGCTGCAGTCAACAAGGTCCGGATTGCTGTGATGATAGCAAACATTCGATAGGAGATGCACCATGAGAAGAAGAGTCTTGTCTGTCTAGTCCTGCCTCTCCAGTCTTGTCTGTCCAATCTTAACTACGTAGTCTTGTCTGTCCAATCTTAACTATGTAGTCTTATCATGTCATGTCGTATCTGTCATGACTTGTATGTCTACTCTTGTCTGTGTCATATTGTTCGTCTAATCTTGTCTGCCTAGATTTATTCGTCTAGTCTTGTAATGTATAGGCCTTATCTTTGTAGACTTGTTATATTTTTTTAAATCATTTATTGTGTATTTCAGTTACATAGTATAGAAAAAAAGAAGTTTATAATAACATCGAATACATAAATACACGTATAGTATAATACACGCCAATAGTGTAATATTAGTCTAATATTTTCTGTTTAATTGTGTATATTTGGATTTATCTAACTGGATTTATTTTTTAAAACTGTAGCGAAATCTGGTTTAGATTGCTATGTCGGACTACCTTAGGATATGAAGTATTGTCTCTTTATTCTATCTAATCTTAACTCGACCGTCTCGTCTATATCTATTTAGCCCAGCCTATCAGTACTTTCTGTCTAGTGCCTCTACAAAGATGACTGTTTAATGTTATCGTTTTTATTTTTTTATAGAAACTCTTCTGTCTGGTATTTTCTTGCTATAAGTTTGATTAAACCGTACAATCCAAATTCACTTGGTAAATTAATAACAATCGGTCGATTTAATCCAAAACATACCAAACCAGCACAAGTTTGCCTATTGTTATCCGAAAATTCGAAATAGGATTGTGTTTGGAAATGTAATTATATTTGTGGCGGAGGAAACGAGGGTGAGTATCGAGGAAAACAAAGATGTTTTTGTCGTGGGGTAGGTGTCCGTGGCATCCCTTATTAACTTTGATGTGTATTCAATAAGTACATCACGTGACAGCAGGGGCGAAATATACTATCTCGTCCCAGATTTGGAAATTCTAGCAGGAAGTTGCAGAAATATGGAGCATATTAACTCAGTTAAAATATTCTTTAGAGGTAGTGATGATTCTCCCTAAAATAACGACATATTTCGAAATTTGATTTATTAGGTTGTTTCTTTGTTCGAGCCAGAAAAAATCCCAAACATAATAATAAAATTAATTAATTTTATCATATTTAATCTGTCCTAATATCAAGTTGATAATGTTTTATATTTTTAGATTTGTGTATCTGTGGTAGTTATATAGTGTAATCTGTCAGATTGTGTAAAACAGAGTCTTTTCTTGATTTGATGGCAGTTCGTGTATTACTCGATATGACTAGGCATTTCATGAAACAGCCACACATATATTTGTTTATTTATATCTTTTTTATTAGGTCTGATAATTAAGACAAGTAGTTTTATATATCAAATGATTGCTCTTAGTCATTTTGTGAAACATCAAAACGGTAAGTAATTCAGATTCTGTAATCGTAGTTAAATATAATGCCACCTAAAATCGGTGATTTTATGAACTACATGATCTGTCGTCAGATCATTAAATGACTGTTTTACACAATCTGACGGATTTCACTATGTGACTAAGACATATATACTCGAACCCGTATTTTTAACTTTTCCAATTGCCTTGGTTCATCTAATTTATACTACTACTTGTGTATTCTTCCAAGTAAAATATTTTCAATGTAATCTATTTGCCCTTTAAATGATAAATTTATGTATTCTATGGAAAGGGTTATGAAATTGTTTCGTATTGAAGTTACAAATAAAAAAAATGGGAAAACGTTCGTTTATATTTGTTGTGATACAATGAAACAGCGACTTTTTTGTTGTGTTGTGTCTGTAGTTCGCATTTTATGCCTAATTGGTTCCACTTTGTACAATTTCAATCTCGCAGTTTGAATTTTATTGGTTCGCTAACAAAAAAGAAAACAACTATAAAAAGCGCCGTCTATTAAACAACTGATGAATACGTGATTTTTTTTGAACACGTCATTTTCTAAAGCTACGATTCGGTTGTCAGCCGTGATTACAACTTGAATTATTAAACAATTTAATTTCCACCCTAGCAAGTTTTTTTTATTTAATAACTTTCCCTTGAAATATCGCCTTTCACTAAATCTAACGCCTTCTGCTTCTAATCCATTTTTCAAGACATTAATTTACAAAAAAAGGAACGAGGGAATAATAATCCAATTTTTCTCTAAAAAAAAATGTAATTACCGTTTGGTACAAAAAATCACAATTTGAAATGTTTCAAAAAAGACATTTCGTATTCTAATTTAAATCCCAAGTTCGCCTCTCCTTCAGAAATGTAAAGGTTTTGTCATAGCCCTTTCTATAAACGTCAGAGTTTTTTTTATTGGTTTGATTTAAATTAAAATTAACTTGCAAATCAAGAAGTGAAAAAATTTAATGAAAACCACCATAAAAAATATCAAAGTAAATAATTAATAAATCAAAGTATTTAAATATCAAAGTTCATCATAGTTCAAAGTTTAATAATCTATTCAATCCGATATTTAAACAGATAAATTTAAAATTTCCAAATTAACTTGTTCATCATAGTTCACAGTTTAGATTATCCATTACAATCTATCCACATAGTTTCTAACAAAATTTTTCTTTTTCCATTTAAAAATCTACACAAAAAGAAAGAATTACCTTTTTAATATCCAACTTAAGGGAAATAATTTTCCTTTCAAAATCATTTATAGAATCGCGATTCTTTATGCCTAATTTATGCCGGAGAAATTCCGGACGATCCTCCAAATCTCCCGACAAAACAAATATTTAGGGAAAACAGGAATAAGTACAGCGATTAAACCTCAACTACAGTTAAAATTACATCTAAGCCTTTCTATAGAAATTTCGAGAATCTTAATTGTTCACTTTATCGACTAACTTTAATTAAATTCACAAAATATTCTTATCATATATTATCATGCCAAAAACAATGACAATTATATAACTTCGTGCACATAAATACCCATTTATCTATGCAATCCTACATTTAAACAAATAAATTTGAAATTTCCAAATAAACTTGTTCAAACCAGCGGTTCTCAAGCTATGGGTTGCGATGCAAAAATGGTTCGCGTTAAATTTTTTTTGGGTCACAAAAGGGAACTGTTTACATAATAAAATAACTAAAAATAAAAACGAAAAAGAAATTGCTAACTAAGTCAGATCCAAATAATTACAGAGGTATTTCACTTATGCCAATTACTTACACAATATTCCCTAACGTATTATTGAATAGACTAAAATCACAATCAGATCCTCAAATAGGAAAATACCAGGCTGGCTTTAGAAAAGGAAGATCATGCTTCAAATTTTGGAACCTAAGAACAATATAGAAAGTCAGACAGACAAATAACACTGTTGTTACTTTTGTGGACTTACGACAAACATACGATAGCATTGATAGACAAACGCGTTTTGCAGTACTGGAAGAATATGGCATTGACAAAAAAAACCAGGGCACTTATACAACTAACGCTCACGGACACCACCTCTAAGATCAAGTTACCGACCAATTAGCCTCACTTCCTTCCAATAATGGAAAAAAATGTGGACAATCACATACCTCTCAAAAGAACTCCTCTCCATAAGCACCAATACGCTTATCAGCCAGGCAAATCTACAGTGGACGCTCTACACGAGATAACGACCACATTGGAATCAGCACTGGACTGCAAAGAAATTGCAGTATGTATCTTTATAGATATAGAGGGAGCGCTAGATGTGCTAACAAAGAACAGGTTTAAGGCGGTTGGTTATGCAGACGATGGTGCCATCATAATAAGGAGTAAGTTTGCTAGTGCAATCATGAACCTTGCACAGAGTACACTTAACATCATCAACTGTTGGAGCAAGAAGGAGGGCCTTAGTGTTAACCCGAGCAAAACAGTAATAGTCCCCTTTAACAGAAAGAGGAAGCTGAACTTGAAAGCTCCGAGCATTGATGGTCAGATGTTAAAGTTCTCCGAAGAGATGAAATATCTAGGGGTTACCTTGGATGAGAAACTCACTTGGAACTCGTATCTAAACAAAACGCTCTCAAAAGCCACAGCGGCCTTTTGGATCTGCCGTAAGCTTTTTGAGAAAACATGGGGACTAAAAGACAAAATGATCCTATGGTCTTACACAGCAGTGGTAAGACCGATTATCACCTACGGTTCACTCGTATGGTGGTACAAAACAAAGGAAAAAAAAACCAAAGCATTCTGCAAAAGCTTCAACGGCTCGCGTGCTTGGGTATAACAGGAGCGATGCAATCTACTTCAACCACAGCACTGGAAGTTTTGTTGGACCTACTCCCACTGCACAAAGGGGTAGAAAAAGAAAGTCCGCTCCGTCTTCTGAGACTAAGGTGTACATTGCCTATTCAGAGACACATGAAAATAAGGAACAAATCGGAGAGGAATTTCTGAAGCATCCCAGGGACACAATGGGATGTGTCCCTGGGATGCTTCAGAAATTCCTCTCCGATTTGTTCCCTTATTTTCATGTGTCTCTGAATAGGCAATGTACACCTTAGTCTCAGAGGACGGAGCGGACTTTCTTTTTCTACCCCTTTGTGCAGAATGTCTACAGAATACGACTTTGACACAGCCGTGTCAGCCAACAATGCTAAAGGAATTGGCATATACAGCCGAAGTAACAGGGAGTCCACGGCATTGGGCCAGGCTCCCACGGTACTACAGGCTGAAATTATAGCCATTAAAAGATGCGCACAAATATGCCTAAAGAAACGTCTTAAAGGAGTGCAAATCTACATACTAACCGACAGCCAGATAGCTGGGAAGCTGGGCTAAGGAATTTAAAAGCCCAGAACTTTAATTCCAAGTGAACCTGAAGAAGAGAAATCAGAACTTTGGTAGGCATATTCACAGGACATTCTCCGGTGAGATATCACCTACACAAAATGGGAAAGGCAGAGAAAGTTGCCTGTAGATTATGCGAATCAGATGAAGAAACTGCTGAACACATAATGTGCACATGTGTAGTGCTAGCACACACAAGGCTTGCCCAATTCGGGGTCGCAAGAATGACAACCTTGGAGCTGAGTTGCAAGTCTCTCAGGAATATACTAGACTTCGTTCACGAAGTTAAATTCCTGGGAGAGTAATTATTGTAGTAGGGTGAAGCACAATAGATCAAGTTGGTCGCTGTGCAGAAATGCTTTGCAGCCAAACGACCCCCACACAAAAAAAAAGATCATGTTCATGGGTGAAATTTCAGAACCCTTTCAGATACGCACAGGTGTCAGACAATGAGACGGGCTAATTTTGTTCTAAAAGGTCTTAGACCTAATTGTTAAGAAGTGGGAGGAACAACTGAAAGCCATACAGCTGGAAAGAACACGCGAAACAAAAACAATCATAAAATATCTGGCATTTGCAGATGGCGTTTCCACACCCAGCAAGAACACACAGGAGGCAAACGAAGCACGAGGAAGGAAGGAACAATTGCATGAATAGCCGCTAAAACAGGTTTACATATATCTTATGAGAAGGCCCAATACATAGAACGACATACCAACAAAAGACGTACCATACATACGACCTATGGAACTATACAAAGAGTTGAAAAATTGAAATACTTAGGAGAATATATACAAATAGAAGGATCACACAAGATGTCTAACATAGAACGAACAGAAAAACTCCAGTAAGCATGAACCAAACTTACATGGTCACATTGTAATAAGAAAAGTATATCAACGCAGGCCAAACTCCACTACAAAACAGTTGTATTGCCTGAGTCATCGTATGCGTCAGAAACGATCACAATTGGAGCATCTGGCAATAAAGAAACAGAAAAAATTGAACATTAAAAGAGAAAAAATATTTGGAGCAGTACACAGCTGGGATATGGATGTAAAGACCTACCAAAGAGCTATATGAACACACAGACAGACTCACACATACCATTAGAAAACGCAGACTAACTTTATATGAGCACATACAGAGAATCAACAATTATCTACTAACAAAAAAAGTATTTGATGTAATAAACAGTTTAAGTAAGAAAACAAATTAGTTTCATGAAATAGAAGATTACTTAAAGCAATTAGGGCTTCACTTAAAGCAATTAGGGCTTCTTTTATCAGCAAATGATAGGATACAGAGAAAAATTCAAAAACAAAATTAAGAATTCCAAATATTTAGTAAGCGATAGGAAGAAGATAAGAACATTGTGGACAGAACAAAGGAAACAGGAACACAGTCAAAGGATGAAGAGATTTTGGGAAGAGAAGAAAAAGTAGGGAAAGATTTGAAAGTTGTGTCATCATGAGATAGTTGCGGATAATTAAAAACGGATTACGGCATCGTTTTTGGGAAGTCATTTGCCTACAGATGCACATAGATTGCTTTAAAAATATGAATTCCTTCCCAGTTTCTCAGTTTTTTCCATCTTCCCAGTTCTCTGCTCGAGCGACCAAATTTCCGCGAAATTTCGCTCGATTTTGCCAATTATATTAAGTTTCACAAAGGTAAAGGTTAAGGTCCACAAGGGCAAAATGATGTAATAATAATAATAATAATAAATTGCTAAAAAAAAGGTTTTCAACCAATTTTTCATCGGCGTTTAATTTACCATCGTCGTACTCATTTTGCGAAAATAATTTGGATCGCGTTTTTAGAAGTTTGAAAGAAGTTTAGAACAGTTGTGCTCAAATTATTATTTCTTTTGCGACCCAACATTTTGTGTAAAAATTTATCGCGACCCTTGGATGGAAAATAGACGTTTTTTGAACATATTCAAATTGACAATTTTGAATTTGTTCATTTTTGTGCTACAGAATTTCGACTTTTGCGGATAATTAAAAACGAATTATTATTGTATTTTGACTCAGGTGTTTGGACAAATTTTTTTCAAGTATTTTTATTAAAATTATGCCAGCGTTTCGACCAGTATTCGGTCTTTCTCAAGAGTACAAAAGAAAAAACAAAATTACAAATTACAAATTAACATAATTATAAAAATTCTTATATAAAATACGTATATAAAAATTATAACAATTTACAATAATAATTATTTTTTTATGATTAGATAAAAGATTTTGCAATAGGATAAATTAAAAACTATTTGTTCTCACCTAATTTTTTTTTAAATTATATGATTTTGACATTTTTTTTAAAATTTAAAATTTATATTAATTTTTTTGTTAGTAATTTAAAAAAAAATAATAATAATTATTATTGTAAATTGTTGTAATTTTTATATACGTATTTAAGAATTTTTATAATTATGTTATTTTGTAATTTGTAATTTTGTTTTTTCTTTTGTAGCCTTGAGAAAGACCGAATACAGGTCGAAACGTTGGCATAATTTTAATAAAAATACTTGAAAAAAATTTGTCCAAACACCTGAGTCAAAATACAATAATCATTAAAACAAGATGGACGTTATATCAAAAAATAATTAAAAACGAATTACGGCATCGTTTTTAGGAAGCCATTTGCCTAAGGTTGCACTAAGATTTCTTTAAAAATATGAATTAGCTTTCCAGTTCTCTGCTCGAGAAACAAAATTTCGCGAAACTTCGCCCGATTTTGCCTATTATATTACCCCCTACTCGCTCAAATTTTCCAAAAAAATGATACATTTTTGAACGGCTGCCAAAAGAAGAGGAAGATAGACACCCAGATAGAGAATTGTTTTTTTTTTAATTTCATTAGAATATCCTTCGACCATATGCCCATTTGTTTTAGACGCGCCCACACCTCGCGCGTGCGCATGCGCGAGGAGCGCGCCGCATCTCAGGAGCTGTCTGCATCTCGGGAGACAAAATGTCTCTATATGGTGCGAACGATCAGGTTTCCGGAACCTCATAGAACAGAAAATCAAACTTATTATTAAAGTTAAAGAGTCAAGTTCCCCATTTGACGGATGGAAATTAAAAACAAATCGATTTTAGAGAAATGGCGCATGTACGAAAAAAAATCCTCGAAACGCTCGAAAATTTCGAGACAAAAACAGTCGCTGAATCGCGAAAAAAAAATTATCAAAATTTCCATCCGTCAATGGGAAACTGTTCATACTGTGAACAAAACTCGCCAAGGTTTTTTCAAATCGGTCAAGCGCTCTATCCGTAATCATGCGCACCATTTTGAAAAAAACGATTCCGAGAAAAACGCGATTGAAAGTTCACTTGTAGCTCTGTCATAGTACTTTGAGGTATTGGGAATAAGAGGAAAAAAGAATTTTGAAAATATATTGAAAACTTCTGAAATTATTCACGGTCGAGCAACGGAAAACGGGAATCGGTGAAAATCGGTCGCAAGCAGCGGAGAGGCATTTTCGATGGAAAATTAAACATTATTATAATTCTTTCTCGCCCACCTCTATGAATCGATTCCTGGACTCTATAGAAATCCTTCCACAACTTCGTAGCTCTTCTCGAGCTCAGATTGCTCTTCTCTCTGGGTTAATCGACACCTTTTCGCTTCGTCCGTAGCTCGGCGATCAGCATTAGATCTGCGCTCCGCATCTCGCCTCGTTGCATAATCCACGGCATGTTAACCGACGTCACTTCAGAACCCTTTCATGACTTATGATGCCCTCGTGTCCTCTATTGAACATAGAAGCTGCCAACCTGGCAGAAATATCGACAATTTGTCAGATTGCTCTTCTCTCTGGGTTAATCGACGCCTTTTCGCTTCATCCGTAGCTCGGCGATCAGCATTTGATCTGCGCTCCGCATCTCGCCTCGTTGCATAATCCACGGCATGTTAACCGACGTCAATTCAGAGCCCTTTCATGACCTATGATGCACTCGTGTCCTCTATTGAACATAGAAGCTGCCAACCTGGCAGAAATATCGACCCGTTTCGTAATTTGATTCCCGTTGAACAGATGTTTCGGGACAAACGGCCAAATGGTGGCATTGAAGCTCTCATTGTTGTATTGAGTGTTCTTGCCGAGACATCTTTTCAGGAGTTGTTCTTCTGTTAAATCCTCATAAATTTTCTTCACGTACTTGAACAATTGTATCGAGAGCATGTTTGTGAATATAAGTAGTCCAGTTTTGCTGGGCCTCATCGATGACCAGGTCTTATTACCCAGAGGATGTTGAGGATTCGAATCCGTTGAGATCTTGTGAAAATATCCTCTCCAAATTTGGAGCGGCCGGTCTTTCTCTTCTTCCGCAGGCTGGATGCAGCTGGCGGCGCGCTCTTGAAAGCGCTGTACCCAGCGTTATATCGGCATTTTCAAGAAAATATTTTACAGGGTCATTCTCAATACATAAAAGAACGAAAATATAAAAAAAACAATTTTTCGAAACAAATTTGAGCGAGTACCCCCTTCTATTATATTAAGTCATATCTCGCGAAAGGAAATGATTAGAAAAATGTAATTTGTATATTTATACACTTTCACACTGTCAGACACAGTTTGAAATTTTCTATTCAATTGATAAATACGGATTTTAAGGAAATACATCTCGCAATTTCCGCAGATTTCACGATGTCATAATTTTTGAACGGCTTATCACAGAGACTTCTAGTTTTCACCAATCGATTCAGTATTCCAAAATTAGTCGTGAAACATATAGCATGTTCCCAGGAAGAATTAACTAAAAAATATCATAGACCTAACTATCGCATCGACCCGCTGGTGGAGTGATTAGTTTTTTTTTAATTTATTGGCTTATTGTAAACTAAATTGCATAATGATTTATATGTGCGCAATCTGTGTAAAATTCTGTGTATTTTGATATACAATACATAGAAATACGAGAAGTGTAGAAAATTGCGAGCTTTTAATAGCATACCCCTTCTTTGAAATCACGAATTTTGACATATAATACAACAAAAGCCGAGAAATGTTGTGTACTTAGAACAAATAACTAATAATCTTTTTATGTTTTGTCGAAACGTAGGCTTGAAATAACCGATTTATAAAAATGATAGCGCATTTTCAGATTTGTGCCCGAAACTTTTTCAAAAGTCGTTTGTTTAGTTATTGGGAACGGCTTTTTATATTTGCCTGACCAGTTTCGGTGACTTACTGTTTACTTAATCCTAGGCTACAAGTTAAAAGAAAATAATCCTCCCGGTAGTATTACATGTTGGTTATTATCATCCCTCTTATTCATCGTTTATTATTATGGAGGATTATTTTCTTTTAACTTGTAGCCTACAATTAAAGTGATATTAATCTACCGAAATATGCTACAGCTGGCGAATGGAACAACGCCTCCACAGTTATTCTACATAAAAAAGGCGATATAACACAGCTCGGAAACTACAGACCGATAAGTTTGCTACCACATCTATATAAACTTTTCACCAAAGTAATCACCAAAAGGTTAGAAAATAAACTAGACTTCTACCAACTCAAAGAACAGGCTGGGTTTAGATCGGGATACGGGACAAATGACCATCTTCAGGCTATAAAAACTCTCATTGAAAAGTGTAATGAATATAATAAGCCCCTTGTCCTGAGTTTCATAGATTTCGAAAAGGTGTTCGATACAGTTGAATTACCCGCCATAAAAGCTGCTCTAGACCAAGCACGAATAGACTATCGATATACAAAGCTAATTGAACATATTTACCGAAACGCTACAGCAAGTATAAGGCTACACGACAATACCAACAAATTTAAAATTGGCAGGGAAATTCGCCAAGGGGACACTATCTCCCCAAAACTATTTACCACGGTTCTCGAATATGCTTTTAAAATGGTATCTTGGGAACACCTAGGAATTACAGTGGATGGAGAAAAATTTAACCACCTGGGATTCGAAGACAACATCGTCCTAATAGCCGACAATATCAAAGATGCAAAAACTATGCTCAACGACCTAAAACAGTCAACGGAAAAAGTGGGCCTTAGGATGAATATGGGAAAAACAAAAGTTATGACCAACCTAGTGCTATGCGATCAAATCAAAATAGATGATGCTAATATAGAAGAAGTAACTTCCTATATATACCTGGGGCATCAGATACGCATAGGCCGCGAAAACCAAACAAGCGAAATACAGCGCCGCATAGGCTTAGGATGGGCAGCGTTTGGAAAACTAACTAACATCTTGAAGAGCGAACTACCAATGTGTCTCAAACGGAAAGTGTTCGAGCAATGTGTGATGCCGGTAATGACGTATGGGTCAGAGACTTTAACACTAACAAACCGTTCCGCAGCAAAACTGCAGGTAACACAGAGGTCAATGGAACGGGCTATGCTAGGCATTTCCTTACGAGACAGGGTACGAAACGAGGTCATCAGGGAAAGGACGGGTGTCTGCGACATTTTTACACGCATCTCCAACATGAAATGGAGATGGGCAGGCCACGTTGCCAGACTTAGGGATGGCCGATGGACTAAACGGCTTTTGGAATGGAGACCCCGTGCCGATAAACGAAATAGAGGTAGACCACCAACTCGATGGACCGATGACATCAAGAGAGTGTCACAAAACTGGATGAACAAAGCACAACATCGTGATGCCTGGAAAGAGTTAGAAGAGGCTTATGTCCTGCAGTGGACGCAAACGGCTGGACAATGATGATGATGATGATGATGAATCTACCGAAACTGGTCAGGCAAATATAAGAAGCCTTTTCATTTCCCATTCCCAATAACTAAACAAACGATGAATAATAGGGATGATAATAACCAACATTTTTCAAAAATAATCCAAATTCACTGAATCTCTCTCTAAATTATTCTAAAATGAATCTAAAAGGATTAGATCAATTTTTGTGAGACTCGAAACTTTGATCTCGATTTTATCGAGCCCGCGCGCCGGAACCGCCCTTCAAATTGATTTTATCCGGCCCTCGTAATAATTTTCAAATCTTATTAAACCCGTCCGAGTGTGAGGAGTTCATATTTAAAGTTTGGTGAGTTAAGCTGTTTGAACTTCGAAATACGCAACGGCACTCGCTTATTGTTACCATCACTAGCATGGGACATTATAGGGGATTCATCTCTGCTTTCAAAACTATAAACTATTTCTTAGTGTACTTCCTTATCTACATTTTGGTTTTCACACCTAACTTAAGATAGCATTGGGACAATAGACTTAATCCAGCGCCTACAATAATACGACTGTATACGGAGTCATAAAACCATTTACATTCGCTTTGTTTGTGAGGGGTGGCCTTAGTTTGAGCCACCTCTAATGGTACGTTTTTCAAGGTACGCTAAAGTTGATATACAAGGTGGACCATTGAAAACGAAACAGAGGGATGGTTAAATTATAGTTAAAGATGGTTTCTCAAAAAACGCTTGGACACATCAATTTTGTTTGTGAGGTGGACACCTTTTATAAGAAAATTTGTAGCCAAATCACTTAACCCCTTTGCGCTGGGACCACAACCCCTACATTTTTGAATGGCACGGTGGGGTAAGCTATACCTCATTTGAAAGCCCGTTTAACCTTGAATATTAAATGGCTAACATTTTCTACATCTATCGATTTGTTTTCGAGATTATTTAATTTCAAGTTATGAACGTTTTTAGTTTCCCCGGGACGATGGAATGGACGAACATGTGCTATGGAAGGGCTGGTCATTCCATAGCACATCTTTGATCACCTGATTTAAGCCCTTTTGGACATTTTCTTGTGGGGTGATCTAAAGAGTAGAATTTATGCAATAGAACCAGAGTCTCTGGAAGAGTCACGTCGACGCATTATTGAAGAATGCCGTCAAATTACGCCACAGATTCTCCAAAATGTAAGAGAACGTTTCGAGCGAAATTTGTATTTTTGTATGGAATTTGGTGGCGCACAATTTGAGCATTTGTTAAACTAATAAAACTCTTTTCTGACTTTGAATTGTGTTTTTTTTTCCTTCACTGCAATTTTTGTAAGGATAGATTGAACAATTCGACTTCCTTTAAACGAAGATCCTCCCGAATATATTAGCTAGCGTGTAGAGGTTGACTTTGATCAGTCTTTTGAATTAAATGCATCCCACTTTGAGTTTTTGGATTTTTTGTATTGTATAAACCGTTAACATTTTCCGAGTTTATCGATTTGTTGTCGAGATTATTTATTTTCAAATGAACGCGTCTCATTTGAAAATAAATAATCTCGACAACAAATCGATAAACTCGGAAAATGTTAACGGTTTATACAATACAACAAATCCAAGAACTCAAAGTGGGATGCATTTAATTCAAAAGACTGATCAAAGTCAACCTCTACACGCTAGCTAATATATTCGGGAGGGCCCCGGAATATCTTCTGTTACTCGTGTGCCAAGGAGTAACAGAAGATATTCCGGGGCCCTCCCGAATATATTAGCTAGCGTGTAGGGGTTGACTTTGATCTTTTGAATTAACTGTTTAGTATTCAGGGCAAAAAGGGCTTTCAAATGAGGTATCACTTACCCCACCGTGCCATTTAAAATTATAGGTGTTGTGGTCGCAGCGCGAAGGGCTTAAGTGATTTGGGTACAAAGTTTCTTGTAAATGGTGTCGCCCTCACTAGCAAACTTGACGTATCCGAGCGTTTTTTGAAAATTTAACTATAACTATCCCAAAATCCCTCCGTTTCGTTTTCAATGGTCCACCTAGTATATAAATGCTAGCAGTTAATGACTTTATAAGTTTATAAACGCTTATTTTATAACTATAAAATTAATAACTTAACAGATTGGCAGTTGAAGAGAGGAATAGATATTTGAATAAGTTATTAGGAGGTGATTCCGCTGTCGAGAATAACGCGTCAGAACGAAAAGGACTGCATACTTAACAGAGAGCATTCAGAAGTCGCGTACTGCGAAGAATCTTCTAAGTACAATAATTTTTCTAATTATTCTAATTTTTATATACAAAAATAATTAATATTATATTATATTTTTAAAATTCATATAATATTTCTGCTTTTAGTGGAAAGTCGTGCGAGTGAGGCTGAGTCAGACGAAGATGATGTTGATGTTGGATTGACTGAAAGCGTTCCAACTAGTGGCGAATCGTCAAAACCAATGACATCATTTACTGCCAAAGAAAACACTGTTTGGCCTTAAGCACCACCAATTCGACCTGGATCTTCGACTCAAAATATTCTTCGGCAAAGATGTGGGTCACATAGAAACATAGAGCCTTTATCAATTAGTGAAATATTCAAAAGAGTTTTCATTCCTGAAATGGTCGATGTAATTGATCGTTATTCCAACAAGAAGGCGATTGCTGTATGTAATTCATACAACGAGGAAAATCCTACGAAAAATTAGATTTCGTGGAAAAACATATCTTAAGAGTTCTATGCGTTCTTGGAAGTTCTCATAATGTAGGGCGCAAATAATCCAAATACCAATCATTCATTAGATAATGAACTTAATTAACTGAATTAACTTAACAAAAGTTAAGTTCTTATCCATTTCATCGAGCTGCCATGGGCATCAATAGATTTTGAGTATTATAAGATTTATTCGATTTGATGCAAATACCCGTACGTACGTATACACGTACGTATATACGTAAGTACGTATGAAAGAAGATAAGGCAGCGCCGATCCGTGATATATGGACAATGTTGAATGCCAATTTATCAGCGCTTTATAAACCTACAGATTCCATGAGCAACTTACAAAGCGCCAACTAAATTCACCCAGTTTAAACCATAGAAGGCAGCAATGTATGGAATCAAAGTATGGTGGATATGTAACACCGAAAGTTCATATCCATTGAAAGGTCAAATTTACACTGGCAAAATAACAACTGGCCGTAAAATAAATCAAGGTGAAAGAGTAGTAAAAGATTTAGCTGCACTATATAAAGAATCAGAAGAAATATTACAATCGATAATTTTTTTTAATACATTACCTTTAGCAAAGCATTTATTGATATGGAAGCTAACAATTGGAGTAATTTAATAATAATAATCAAATACCCAAATGATTGTAGGAACTTTGAAAAAAATAAAAAATAAATTCCAGTAGACATGCTTGCATCTACAGATCGTGAAAAAAACTTATCTCTATTTGGGTTTCATGAAGAAGTTACTCCATGCTCTTATGTTCCTAAAAAATAAAGATGTTGTCTACGATGCACTCAGATGCAGCAATTTGAAGCGAAGACAAAAAAAATACAGAAATTGTTCAGTGTTATAATAAAACAAAAATTGGAGTGGATACCAAAGATCAGACGTTGGGCCGTTTCACAACCCACACACGGACTAACCGATGGCCTCTCGCATTTTTTTAAAATCTTGGATGTCGCCAGTCTTGCCAGTTGTATCATTTATCAGCAAAATTACAGAATGATAAAAAAAAGGCAAACGAGCGACGATTATTTTTACGAAAATTAAGTGAAGAATTATGTATGCCAGCGATTGAAGAACGATCTAGGAATATGCAAATTATGTGAAATTTCACCACTCGGATTGCGATAGAAAGCATTTATAGAAAACCAATAAATTCTACAAGCAGGGCAACAACATCAAATGAGTCAGGCGGGTCTGCTCAACAGACAAATTCCACTGGACGAAAAATTGTTGTAGGATCATGTCATATTTGTTACCAGGGTGTCTATAAAAAAAAGGGAGGAAAACGCAAAAAACGTGTTAAGAATGTAATGGACCAGTTTTCGATGAACATTGAAAAGCAATTGTAAAATGTGACGCATGTTTTCAAGAATAAATTGAATATAAAAATATTTTATGTTAAATTTATAATAAGCTTTATAATAAAATTAATTAAAAGATAAAAAAATCGTTTATTTATATCTTAAGTAATACACTTAACCGCAAAATTAACGCACCACATTTGGATTTGTTATAATTGTCGTCAATATTATCATACTTTTTGAAAAACATATTAATAATACAACACATAAACAGAATTATTTCGATAATAATAATAAAGACCTAAATAATTGTGGAGAAAAAACGAAAACCAAAAAATGTAAAACGTAAAATGATCATTATTATTATACATACGAATACCGCTTCTTTTGAAACATTTTTGGGTTATCAATAACTAGTGTTACTACCTCTAGATATTATTACAGCCTGACATCGCCATGGCATACTTTCAATTAGAGGTCTAATCGTTTCTTGATGGATGTCTACCCATACGCGGATAAGACTTTGTCGCAGCTCGTCTAAGCTGTTAGGGGGTGGATGTTGACTTCTAACTCGGCGTCCCATTATGTCCCAAAGATACTCTATTGGGGTCAGGTCTGAACTATAGGCTGGCCACTTCAGGACTTGAATATTAACCTAATTTAAATATTCAGTAACAATATGTGCCGTATGTGGCCTTATCCTGCATAAGAACGAATCCATCCCCAATGTAAAGTCCAACAAAAGTTCTAAAATGTCTGTTATGTATAGTTCAGAATGCAGACATTCACCATCAGCAATCAAAATCTCTGTGTGAGCTGTTAATGTTATTCCACCCCATACCATCACTGAGCCACCTCCATATATAGTGGTTTCTCGAATGTTACAAGCGGAATATCTTTCGTTTGACCTTCTGTACACTCTTGAGTGGCGATTAGAACTTACAAGGCAGAACCTTGACTCATCTGTAAATAATACCTGCTCCCAATCATGGATTTCCCAATCCACATTCCTCCTAGCAAAAGCCATTCTGTTTCTTCGGTGGTCTACAGACAATCTGGGAGCAGTAGCTACTACCCGAGGTCGTAAATTTGAAGCACGAAGTCTTCTTTTTATGGTATCTTGACTATCAGCAGTGCCATGATCCTGAGCAAGTTGTATTTAGAGACTTCGTGCAGTAGACAACCGTTCTCTCAGTGTTCGAAGCATTAAAAATCGGGTCTCCACGGCATTAGTAGCTCGTGGTCTGCCTTGACCATGTGCTCTAGCGTGATCATTGGTCTCTATAAACCTTTGCAGAACCATACCGACCGTTGTATGAGACAGTCCATATCTTCTACGAAGATCGCAATTTGTTAGTCCTTCGTTGGACTAAGTTACAATTTCAACACATTCATCACAATTTAAATTTTGTGTAGCACGTTGCATTGCGACCGGGTATATTGCACAAATGACAATTATCGTATGTATTGATAAAACAATTGAAAACCAATGTCTACATTTATTTTAGAAGCGAGGTTTAATTATTGGAAAAACATACTACTTATTAAAAGCTGCTATGACTTCGAGATTAAATAAAGAGGACAGCTAAAACCTACAAAAGACGTAACAATAAACATTATTATTATACTTGTATTTGATAAACACATACTATTTTTCAAAATAAGTATGATCAGAATGTATAAGTGGTGCGTTAATTTTGCGGTTAAGGGTGTTTTTATCCCCAGAGATAAGTTTAATCATATATTTATATATGGGTGGTATTGATCGAAGGGGTATTTGACGAAGTCCAAAAAGTTTAAATATTTATTTATTTATTTATTTAAACCAGATAATTACATGATTTACATTGTAATTCCTACAGAGGTATTTGTAAATACCTGTACATAGGCCTGGCTACATAAAAGAAAAAAATAACTTGCAAACATTTAAACATCAACAGTAACACATCAACAGTAATAATAGATTATATCACAAATTAACAAATATATATATATATATATATATATATATATATATATATATTTATATATATATATATATATATATATATATATATATATATATATATATATATATATATATATATATATATAATAATTAAATCTCTAGATTAAAAACATATTTTTAAACCGATCATTTTAAATATTTAATCTTGCCCAGTTTTTTAATTTATTCTTTATACTAACTCTATTAACACGCATACCTTTCAATTCCACTGGGAGTGAACTGAAAGTCATTGTCGCCGTGTAAAAACTGTTCTTCTTACCAATTTCTAAGTTAAACTTAGGTAATAAAATACTCTTAATCCTCGTATTACTAAGTGATTGTACATGTAAATTTAGCAAATCCCTGTAATGATATTCAGTTGACTCCAATATGTATGTTTGTTCTATGTTTAGTGGGGTCAGTATAGTCTCGTAATTATTTTTTTTATTATTATTTTTACTATTTTATTTTGCAAATTCTGTAATATATTTAAATGACTTTTATAGGCAATGCCCCAGCCAATTATACCATAATTAATGTGGCTGTGAAAAAGACAATAATAAATTTTCAAGAGGGTATTTTTGGTCATAAACCTGGAGAGTTTCGCAAAGACAAAGGTTAGATATTTAGTTTTTTTTTACTATACTTTCAATATGGCTTCTCCATTTCATATTGTAGTCGAATATAACACCAAGGTATTTGAAAGATATAACTCTTTTAACTGATAGTCCCCGATTCTTATATTTATTTGTTTAGGGACACTGTCCTCTTTGTTTCCAAAAGTCATGAAGACTGTTTTCTGTAGATTTAGTGACAATCTATTTAAAGCTAGCCATACTGAGACCCTATCAAGGTAATTATTCATGGTATCGCGTGCGAGGCACCACGAATCTTCTATTGAGAGTACCACTGGATCATCTGCGTAAGAAATTATAGAGTCATCCGGCATTTCACTTAGTAGATCATTGACATATAATAAAAAGAGTATAGGGCCTAAAATAGTGCCTTGTGGTACCCCTGTAGTAACTTTCTGATATGTACTGTATATATTATTTACCCTGACTTTCTGCTTCCTGTTTGATAAATAGCTTTCCATGAGCTTATGCACATTTCCCCTAATTCCATAATTGTAAAGTTTTTGAAGCAGGAATTCGTGATTTACGGTGTCAAAAGCCTTTGCTAGATCAAGAAAAGTGGCAATAATGCATTTGCTCTTATCAAGTTTTTTATAAATCGTGTCTGACAAGCAACTTAGTGCATCTTTAGTGCCTTTATTCTTAAGGAATCCAAACTGATACTTATTAAATATATTATTTTCTTTAAAAAAGTGAAATAATCTGCTATGTATTATTTTTTCTAATATTTTTGCCAAATTTGAGATTAATGAAATTGGTCTATAAATGGTGGCATTCTTTTATCTCCTGACTTAAATATAGGTATTATTTCCGCGTTCTCTAAAGCATTTGGCCAGATTGAGTGTTCTATTATCAAATTAAAACATGAAGTGAGAGGTTGTGCAATGTAAATAGCCGCCACTTTCAAAATTTTTATACTTATACAATCCAGGCCGCCTGATTTTTCGTGCATATTATTTATAATATGAATTATTTCGTTTGAATCTGTTGGATATAAAAATATACTCTTAGAGTTGTTGGGTTAGTTGTTGGTACTTTATAGTTGTTGCAAGTTAATTGTTACATCTTTTGGAGGTGTTATTCTATGACTCAGTTCAATTCCTATTTTACAAAAAAATCTATTCATAGAATTGGCTATTTCCGTCGGATTTTCAATGTTGTTTCCTTCTTCAACGATACAACCTATATCCTTATTGTCAGCCTTCTTTTTCTTGTTTAATTTAGCGTTAATAAAATTCCATAATCTTTTAGGGTTTCTGATATTGGCATCAACCGTTTCTTTGTTATATTTATTTTGGGCCTCTTTTATTACTTTGTCTAGAATTTTTACATAATTCTTGTACATATTTTTAAGATAATCATTCTTAGGATCCCTTTTCCAAGTATTATATAGTGCCTCTTTGTTGGCACAGGATGTCATTATAGCTTTAGTAATCCACTTTTCCGCGGTTTTAAAGATCTCTTTTTAGACTTTTTTGTAGACCTTTTTATGAGGCTCTGCAGATCGTCGATCAAATATTCAGTTGCCATCTCTGGATCCTGCGCATCCAAAATATGTTTCCAGTCAGTGTTATAAATAACTTGCTCTAGTTTATTGTAATCTATATACGTCATGTGTCGTTTGGTTACATTTTTTACTTCAATTGTCTGAGTATCTATATCTAAACAAAAAGGAAAATGGTCTGTGAAACCATTGGCAACCTTATAAGCTTTGAAATTAAGATATTTACTCCTAACAAAAAAATTGTCTATGCAAGTTCCACCTGCAGAATTCAGATAAGGCCTAGTAACACCCTGGAAATATGGTAGATATTTGTTTGAGAGTAAGTCATTGTGAAAAACATGACCATCCGAATCTAGAGAAATCAAATCTATATTAAAATCACCAACTATACAATGATTTTTACAATTTCTATTACTTTTCAAAAAGGTATTTAGATTAGAAATGAAAAGTCTCTTGTTTAGATCATGACATCTATAGAGAGCAGAGATTCTCAAAGTGGTGTTATCATTTATTTTTATATCCGAGCTCAAAATAATTAAACCACCAATTTTATCAATAATAGTATCATAAATCAAATTTTTTCTAATATACATTACAACTCCATCAGATCGATTTATGTTACTGCCATTATAAAATATTTCATACTCATTAAGACAAAAATACCTACAGTAATCTAGATTCCAGGTTTCACTACACACGATTACAAGGGGTTTATAAGTAAGACTTGCAATAAACAACTGTAATTTTTCAAAATTAGCATTTAAGCTTCTAATATTCACGTGTAGTATTAACTTACTATTTTCGTTACAACTACAGTTTAGGGCCTGCACATCAGAAAAAGCTTGTTCAGTATGTACTATTTCAGCAAAGTCAAGATCTTGATCCATATTCAAATACCTGAGATTTGGATTTTGTCCCTGGTAATTTTTTCAAGCAAGGTTGATGTTGCCGTTTTTGATTTTCCTACGTTAATTTGTAAGCAACTAATCCGAAATACGTTCTAGTTTTTGTTTGTGATTTTTAAAGCTATTGTAGTTAATTATTTGACGTAGTGGGTCCCTGTTTTCTTAGTCAGAGGTTTCCTTTCTCCCGTCCTTTTGATTTCGTCTTGATCCAAATCTTTTTGGGGTCCAGTTCAGGTTCCGATATGTCCTCGGAGTTGGATGATGTTCTAACCGGTAGTTTTCCTCCTTTACGTTTGTCTTTTTCCTTCTGTACTACTGGAGGTTTGAAGATATCTCCCGTTTATGATTTGTTTTTATATGTTTTGGCCTCTTTTATTATTAACGTAAATGAATCGATGTCAATAGACTCAATTAACGAGGATCTGAAAGGATTTGATAATCTATCGTTAAATACAAAAGACATGTAAGTAAGAATATGCAAAAGGTACCCAGGTGTTGGCATAAGGGTTATAAACACCTATTAATATTTTGATGATGAGCGTCACCGTGCCGTGCCGGTTATGTATAGACTATTTTTAAAATGTCAGCTGTCAACTGTAAAAAAACTAATAAAAATCTAAATGGGATTGAATTTGTGGATTATTCAAGAATTAAAGAGGGTCTAGTATTAGAATATTAGTTCGTTTGTCTGTAATTGCTGAAGTAGTCTAGATAAAATAATAAAAATTTCGCACGATTTTGCCAATTTTATAAAGAAAAAGCTGCTAACAAAATGTGATTTGTATATTTACAACCAGATATTTACAAAAAAACAATTTTAGACACTTTCAGATTTTCCATTCGCTTGATAAATAATGATTTTAAAGAAATACATTTTCTCGCATTTTCCGCATAACTTTGACATAACTTTTGGGCGTTTTTTAAACTTGTTTATATTAACATATCATTATTTTACTAAAATATCTAATATACACGAAAAGCCTTAAGTTTTTTATAAATTCCACGACCCAAAAAAATTCTCTATCGACCCCTTTGGGGGCCGCGACCCACAGTTTGCGCACCACTGGTCTAGACTACTATAACAATAAGCATTACGTTTCTCTATCTAGTCCTCTATCTCTCTCTCACTCTGTAATATGCTCTGCCTATTTTTATTAGCATTTGTCAGATTTATCTATCTGCTTTATCCTCTATCCTGGCTTTTTATCTACTCTTGTCTGTCTAATGTTGTCAATCTGCTTTTACCTGTCTTGAATTGTCTTTCAAATCGCTCAAATAGTCTTAGAATCATATTAAGAAATTTTGGTTAGACCAATGGTGGTCGCAATTCTTAGTAATAATTCATAATGACTAATTCACCATTTAAAACTTGAATAAACGTGACGATGTTGCGAGATAAAGAGGAAAATATGAAATATTGTTGAATTGCAACTCTCAAAATTTAAATGTGTGTATTTCATTGTTTCGAGAAGAAAACGCTGCTCGCGCACACAATTTCATTGTATTAGCATTCAAGTTGCAGTTAGGAAGAAGTACTGTAATTAATTTAGCTTTAGTTGAGAAGGGTAAACGTAAAATCCTTTATGATATCGGTATTGCCACAATTCCAGTTCACTAAAAACCATATAAAATAAGAAATAACCTAATATCTAATAAATTTACTTAGTTTAATTATAATTGAAAATGTGTATATGGAAGCAAATTGGGCCTCTAAGCCTTACAAATGAATTAAATGTGATAATATGCTGAATAAATAAAATAATGTGATATTCAAAATTAATTATAAGTAAAAGCATCCAAATCGCGCTTAAAAGTTCAATCTAAATCAAACGGAGTTTCATTATTATCTAATCTAGATTAAGTCTAGGTCAACTAGGAAAGATTGTTCCCTCTAGGTGCTCCACCATTGACACTTCCGGCTCCTGTTTCGACTTCATCACACCAGAGTGTCTATGTCTATGTAGCCTCACGTGCGAGGTCTATGTAACCTCACGCTGGGTGTGAGGTCTAGATTGTAGATTGTAGATATGGTGGTGACGACTTGTACTGCGATCTTTATAGATCTATTGTACCCCACCCTCCTCCTCCAAGTGTTGGTGTACTTACCCATTTAGAGCGCCTCCTCTAATCCTGATTCCTTTAGGAATCTCAGGATCTGGGTGGGATTCAAGGCCTGCAGATCCTCTGTGTTCAAGCAGTGAGCCCCAAGGTACATCTGTCTCTTGCGGAGTAATGCTCCGCAGTCTTTGAACAGATGTATGGGGTTTCCTCCGCTGAGCCACAGAATCTTCATCCATCATCCTCCTCCAGGCCTAGGGCCTTGAGATGTTTCCTAAGTCTGCAGTGTCCCGTCAGGGCTCCTGTCAGAATTCTGAGCTTGTTCCTGCTTAGTTTCAGGCAAGCTTTAGTTCTCTTCTGGTTAAAAGATCCCAGCATCACTTTGGATTGCCTTAGCCCCGGAAGTTCTTCCCAGGTTTTCATCCATTTTCCTCGTATTTCTTCATCTAAACTTTTGCGGATGGTGTTCACGCTCATACCGCAAAAGGGTTCCGGACCTATAAAGGAGCTACTGGATCCCTTGTTTGCTAGGTGATCGGCTTCTTTGTTTCCGTCTATACTAGTGTGTCCTGGTACCCAGTATAGCGTTACTTTATTATCCCTGCCAAGCTTGTTCAGCTTCCCCACACAGTCCCATACCAGTTTGGATCTGATGGTGTATGAGCTAATGGCCTTGATGGCTGCTTGGCTATCTGACAGGATAGCAATTCGTTTTTTGCGGTAATTCCTGTCGAGGTTAAACTGTGCACATCTTTCGATTGCGTGTACCTCTGCTTGGAAGATACTTGGGGATGTTCCCATGGATTCGGAGTATCTGGTACGAGGTCCAAACACTCCTGCACCAGTGCCTTCCTTTGTCTTCGAACCATCTGTATACCACTTGATAACATTTTGATCTATGTGGTATGCTGAGGATTCCTCGCTCCAATCGGCTTTACTACTACACATTGCTGTGTAGTTTTTCTCGAAGTGGTATTTGCATACCATTTCGTCTTTTGGTACTTCCAGCCAGGGGATCTTGGCAGCGAGGCTGTTTCGGTCTCTGCTCCCGATAATTTTACCTCTGCCCATTCCTTCCTTGCTGAACCTTACGATCGTCGACCTGGCGGCGCTCTCCACCACAAGGTGCAGCGGAGTCAGCTCCAATGCTGCTGTCGGACACGACCCCATCGCCCCCGTGATGCAGACACACGCCAGTCTTTGAATCTTCTCAAGCTGTTTCCTCATAGAGGCCAGCTTGATTCTACTTCCCCACGCAACCGCCCCATAAGTGATTGCAGGTCTCACTATCATGGTGTACATCCATCGCAGGATAGTGGGGTTACAACCCCACGGTTTCTCACTTCCTGTTTCCTATTTACGGTTTCCCACTTCCGGTTTCCCACATCCGGCCGCCCCATTTCCGATTCCAGCACTGTGCTGAAAATCGAAACGGGAAGATGAAACCGGAAGTCAAAACCGGAAGTGTCAAGGTCAGTGGAAGTGGAGGGCCTAATAGGAAAAATCTTTTCCTACTCATCGACAACGACCAAATAGTGTTCTATGCGTTTTTACTAGTTAGCAATTTTTTCCACGAATGGATACACGGGACGTTCTAACCTTATTCTGTCAGTGATTTGAAATATGTCGTCAAAATTACAATTTTTGCAATACTATCGGTAAGAAACAATTATTTTTTTATGGATTCAACAGTATTTTAACATGCTTCGTAGATAAAATAATGTATGACAGGGGTGTAAAAGGCTTTTGTGCATGAGTTGCGAAGTTTAAAGTAGGAGCCGAAGGCGAGTGGTTTAATCGCAATGAATTCGAATAACCCATCTTCACACACTTATCATAAACACACGTATCATAAACAACTATTATTCCACTATGTTTGTTTTTATAGTAATTTGGACTATAATTTAAAATTTCTGTTTAAAGTTTATAAGCGAATTGTAATTATTTTCTTAATAAAATTTATTTTATTATTCACTACAAGAGTGTTTTAAAATAAAGATATCACTGATTCAAACGTCTCTTTAATACTCAAATGTTGTTTGTTTTTGACCCGCACCCAAAAAAGATTGTCGTCCCCTGTTCTAGACAACGGTTAGATAATGAACTTTTGTGTCTTTTTAAGACCAAAGGCACGAAAATGCTGAAAAACGAACTGAAATACTTCGTCCTGTCTGACCTACTTACACGAGATTGCATTCCGCACAATGAATCTCATATACGCCTGATTTTTTAAAGAGGTGGATTTTGTCTTTAGGATTAAATAATATGTGGCATAATTAGTAAGAAGCTGTTACTTGAAAATGCTACTTGTAGATTTTCTTTTATCGCTTGTTATGCCAAATATGTGAGAGGAATGAAAGTGTTATCTGAATTTGGCATTGTAACTTGGTACCGTTTCTAGTTTATTAAATTTTGGATGTTCGGAAACCATCCTCTGTGGCAATTGAATGATAGAGTTTAATTATTTTGTACTTTTGTCCGCGCCAAGAGGGATGGAAAGGATCGATGTATCATGGAATGATAAGCAGCTAATTTATGCGATATTGGGTGATTTGATGTGTTAAGGATTGTACGGTCAACACCAGTCGGCTTTCGATATAAACTTGCGTCCATAGAAATCGGTCAACTATAAACTTTTGACTCTAACTATTTATGCGATGAAATAAAGAAATATGCCGTTTGAAACACAATTTAATATGCTTTAATGTGAGTTTAAATTTATAAAAATGCTTATCGTTTATAGTCGCAGTAACCGGTAAACAAAAACGAACGGATTTATGTGGTGGTTATAACGAGAATAACAAATAAATTTTGAATTGGTACAACCATACAGCATTATAGATAATCAGATAAACTTAATAAAGACGGAACAAAGCTTTCGACGGAGCAAAGAGTCTTTTTAGGAATACCAAAAACAAACCTCGAATGAAATTTTTCAGTTTTTCAGTGATTAGGGTTAGATGTCAACACACACATGATGTCAAGACAAAATGTCAAAATTAAAAACATCTAACCCTAATCACCACATGGGTTTCAAGTGAGTGGTTTACAGGATATTGTTCATGGAGGCAAAGCTGTGCTGATGAGAGATAAATCTCGAAAGGCAGCCACAGATGGCTATCCACTTAAGGTATCTGAAAGACATGATCTTAAAAACAATGTTATTTTTATGGTTTTTGTTGAGTGCCACGAAGGTGGACTGAAATCTATAGAATAACTGAAAAATTTCATACGAGATTTGTTTTTGGTAGTCTTTAAAAGACTCATTAGTATTATAGAGCTCCGGAAAGGTTGAGTATATTTATATAGTCAAGCTTTGTTCCGTCTTTATTAAGAGAATAACAAACTTGTGAAAGATTGTATTTATTGCCTTTACAATTGAAAATTGCACATAATTTGTTTTTCATAACTTGATAGGTTTTCAAGAGTGTCAGTTTAATGCACATTACACCGCAAAAAGCCGTTCGGAAAAAATTCTAATCGAAAATAGATTTGGTCAGCGAGCTGTTGCTCGATAACTGGATATAGATGCGCCGCGTTTCGAAGAGTGTTTCAATATTACGGGGGACTGCATTCTTTCATAGACGACCAGGCACAGGCAGAAGGAAATTTCCAACCGTTCGGCATGACCGCTTTATTGTGTCAACATGATTAAGAAATTGACACCGTAACACGTTCGTCGCCGCATCACCCATATCTGGGCGATGGTTGTACTTCCGTCGGAGCCCCGTCACCGAAATATGTGTGACGTTCTTCTTTGTTCAAGTAAAATAGGATTTTAAATTGGGTTTTTGAAGTAATTTAAGGGAATAGGTACAGAAATATAAATATAATTTATTTTGGCACATCTTGACTTTTTTCACATCTTGACTGGTAATATATATTTTTTCCGTTTTCTACCCTTTGGGTAAAACCTTATTTTGCCAGTTGTCACGATTTTGTGCCACCTGGTACCAGTTCAGTCCTGCCGCTCGTTTCAAATCGTCGCTCCATTTCATTTGCGGTCGTCCTCTGCTCCTTTTGTTGCTCCATGGTCTCCATCGAATAAGTTTACCACTCCACTTATCCTGGTCTCTTGCGACGTGTCCCGCCCAGTCCCATTTCTGAGCTGCGACGCGTCGCACGACATCATGTACCTTTGTTCTTCTCCTGATCCATTCCTTTGTTTTCCTATCCCTTAATGATATCCCAACTATTCTGCTCTCAATAAGTCTCTGGTTTACTTTATGTTTGTCAAGTATAGCTTTCGTGAAGATCCAAGTTTGTGACCCGTAAGTAGTTACTGGTAAGATACACTGGTTGTATCACTCGCTTTTGAGGTTTAGGGGTAAACCGCCCAGGTTTTCCGTATTCTCTCATTTATTTAGAAGATTAAAATTCTTGATTACCCTTGCCAATAGTTAGTGTTTGTGATAGGTATTTGTATACAGTTACTCTCTCGATTCTGGTAATATAGTCCTTCTTATAGGCTTGTCCTGTCGATTCTTGTGAATCAGTAAAAGAGGTAATACTTTCTTTGTTTTCTTTTTAGTATTGGCAGGAGCAATATTTTAGGATAACAACCAGTTCCCGAAATTTTCTTATTTTTATTTTATAATTTGCGGCTCTCTCTTCTATATTTGTTCCCAAGAGCAAATGTACAGCTAATTTCCGATACCATTTGATGCTTTTCAGTATCTTTATGGTATATGGCACCATTTGGTCCCTCCAATATGCTTATGAACTGCATGAAGGATCTGGAATAACTGCATTGAGAACCCTCGCAGACCTCTAGCCGAAAAGCTTATTCTTTCTCCATTTTGGAACTGAACACATATCTCTTATAATTAAAAGCCTTACTTAAGTTGCGTCTTTGATATTCCCGCTTAACACCATGTATCTATCGTCCATGTTTACTTTCTGGCGCGCCGACAGTCGCAAGAAACTCAGTCAAATCGGGTTGAGCGACGGACGTCTTAATGCTGTTCAGCTCCAACAACAGCTCCGCGAAGTACGAACAGTGGCTATTATTCAGTTGACAATAAGACGAAGACCGGAAAGTAGTTTGACCCATAAGACACCTGCAGTTTGTCAATGACTTACCTTAGATCATTGTCACGCTTGCGTTTTACAAGGGATAATTTAAATTAGACGTTGGTACAATGGGAGCCTGTTCTGTTCTCAGATGAGACCAATATATGAGAATATGCCTCTATGGTAGCGACCGAAGAATAAAAGTGTACCGGGGACCAAGAGAGCGATTTACTGAATTGCTGGATTAAAGAGCGCATTGCTTAAGTAGGTGATTCCTCCACGATCTGGCTTGCTATTTCTATGGGAGCACGAATCATCATTAGGGTCACAGGAGAGGAGATTTAACGGGTGATATGTACATCAAGGAGATTTTAGCCGTTCATGTGGTACCTTACTTCGTCTACCTTAATTACCTTTATTACCTTTATTACCTTTATGTATGACAATGCGAAAAAGCAAAAAGCCAAGACGCTAATAGTAGACTCTGCAGACCAGTCACAACCAAGCCCCTTTAAAGTCAAAAAACAATACTAGATGTCAATTTGGACTAGGGAATGAGTTGAAGAAGGCAGAATATTAAAAGCCGAAGGCAGAAGCATTAAAGAACTAAACAATTACGGAACCAGAATTCAAACAGCTTGTCGAAGAGACCGTAATCTAGCTCTAAAATCCATCTGTACGGAAGTGGTACAGCATAGTGAAAAGTTTGAGACTAGGGATTTGTATATGAAGATAAAGACTACAGACAGTTTAAACCAAGGACCTGGGCTATTGAAAACTTCGCAGGTATTGTCCTGATGGAGATTAAGGAGATTGCAGACGCGTGGAGAGATTACTGTCGTTCATTATTTTCGCGCAGAAGTTCTGCTCTCAGTGTACTTAATCCTACTACCTTAGACGCAGAAAATAGGGAACCTCTCATTTTAAAAGATGAGGTAAGGGCCGCTATAAATCATCTCAAAAACGGTAAAGCGTTGGGCACTGACGAGATACCCATAGAGGTTATCAAAGCTATGGGAGACTTCGGAGCAAATATAATGCACTGCATCTGCTCCAAGATCTGGGAGTCTGGAGAATGGCCAAAGCAATGGGCAATAGTCACTATTTATACCTCTCCATAAAAAGGGTTCAACCAAAAAGTGCAAAAACTATCGTCTGATTTCCCTAATATCACATATCGCAGCAAAATTGTACTACATATATTGAATACCAGAAACAGTCAGGTAAAATTGCACCAGAACAGGCAGGTTTTGTCAAAGGTCGAGCAACTCGGGAGCAAATACTCATCTTGAGACAAATCATAGAAAAGGCCCAAGAGTTTAAGAAAAAGCTGTACATCTGTTTTATCGACTTTAGCAAAGCCTTAGACACCGTTGTCTGGTCCAAATTATGGGAAGTACTGCTGGAGATGCGCGTTCCGCGCCATTTAGTACATCTGATCGAGAGGCTCTATAAGGACGGCACAACATGTGTGCGCTTTGAAGGAGTAGACTGAATCCCTTAAAATACAAGCCGGTTTTAGACAAGGATGTATATTATCACTATTACTTTTTAGCATCTACACCGAATAAATTATGCGTATTATTCTCGAGAAATGGGATAAAGGTGTATCGATCGGAGGTTTTTGAATGAATGAACATATCTAATTTGAGGTATGCTGACGATACAACGCTTCTGGCTTCATCCAAGGACGATATCAGTAACATGCTGCGGATTATCGAAACCACTAGCCTAGAGTTTGGACTCGCCTACAACCGCTAAAAACAGATGATGATAGTTGATAGAGCCAATGAAAGCAATCCAGATATTTCACCCATTGCCAACTGTGAGGTTGTCAGCAGCTACATTTACTTGGGCTCCACTATCATAAATAGCGGGAGATGTGAACTCGAGATTAAACGACGTTGCGCCATGACACGGTCCGCTGCGCAAAGGCTAGACAAGATATGGAGAGACCGCCGATTCACAAACAATACCAAAATATGCCTTTTGATCCGCCTGTTTTGTCCGATATTTTTCTATGGAGCGGAACCATGGACCTTGCGGATGAAGTATCGACGCCCTAGAAATATGGTGTTGGAGGTGCATGCTGGGAATCAGCTGGATCGCTCACCGGACTAACGTGTCCATACTCAAGGAATTAAAAATTGACCAGCGTATCTCGTCGCTTGTTTAGTTACGAATCCTCAGATTCTTTGGACACGTTACCGGCAAAAGTGTCTCAACGGAGCGGCTCGAGTGGAAGATAGCAAACCTCGTTGCCGATCACCTACTCGATGGACAGACACCATCAAAACTGTCACTGAGACTCCTGTGGCAGAATGTGCGTACAATGCGCCCAACATTAATCTATGGAGAAAATTGGCGAAGGCAGCAATGAAAAAAGCAGACGAGTCCCCATGACCACGACCACTCTGTCAAGAGTGAACGACTCAGAAGAAGAGATGACAATGCGAAGCCGCACACCCCAAGAATCGTGCAAGATTACATCGGTACAATCGGTTTTTGGGTTATGGAGTGACCAGCATGCAGTTCCGACCTAAATCCGAGAGAACATTTATGGGATGAGCTTAAACGAAGTCAAAGTCGAGATAGCCTTTGTATCCCAACCTCGATTCCTTACTCTCTGTTGCAGTAGAAAAACCTCGTTTATAAGGCGTTTTTTGCACTTGGCCATTAGGAAACGACGGGCGTATCGAGGAGGACGCGTGGCGAAAAATCAGGCTTATTGAACTCGTTCTTTAATATAGTATTAATAAATTTAGACTCATATTAAAGCATATTAAATTGTCTTTCAAATGACATTATTTATAAACGGGTTTATTTCATCTCATACATTGTTCTGACCGTGTCTCACTAAATTCAAAAATTTCCAAGCAAAAACACAGGCTGGTCAAATGACCAAATTGGTCAAATGACCCTTGTCAAATGACAATTACCTGTGGGGGCTGCTAGCGTCTCCCCCACGTGGGAACGTCCTTCCGGCACCTCTTTTAAGGGAGGAAATGGGGATATCAGGTATAGGGATTCCCTTAAAATTGTCGTCTTCAGGACGTTGGGTTCCGCTTCAGCCCTTGGGGCTCGTGATCACCCCCTGGTTAGTTTGGCCTGAAAATTCTATCACACGTGCATGTGCCGGTTGAAGTGGGTTTTTCGTGTTCCTGTCGCTCTCCGCGCTTCGCACCTTCCGAGCGTACTTAGTCGACTGATCTATCAATTCGCGAAATGATAATTCAATCGCTCTATTTCGGCACAGATCGATACACCTTTTCCCCTTCTATTGATCGGTGCCGAAATAAATTCAAAATTAAATTTAAAAACCTGGATGCGCTAAAATTGGCGCGAACATACATGGTTCCTAAAAAAAATAGTTGAAAACCAAAGTTTACAGTGGGTATACAATTCTATGCACGCAAGTTTACACATCAAATTTAATTTTGTGGTTCTTATAATTTAAAGTTAGATCCAAAAAGTTTATTTTGTTGTTTATTTCTACTTCGAGAGCGAATATAGTATATAGGAAAGCGATTAGTGTAAACCGAAAATCCCCTTCACATATAATCACCCAATAACGCATAAATTAGCTGTTTATCATTCCATGATACATCGAGCCTTTTCCATCCCTCTTACCGCCAACAAAAGAATTAAACACTATCATGTCAATTGGCACAGAGAACGGTCGCAACCATCCGTTTCGCAATAATGTGCGTTTATGTAATTAACGTTCGTATGTTAGTAGAAGAAGAATCGTTTAAAATCGTTTGTTAATTTTAAAACAATGTATATATAAGCCGCTGAAAATAAATATATAATCAACATATTTAACAAATACCACAATATTTCATGAATATTATTTGTATTAGATAATTATTGATTGATAATATAATATAACACATTTATTTACGTACCGAAATGGATTTATTAGCTTTGAAAATTGACATTAAATGTAGCGGAAAACTATTACGTAATTTAAACCTGGCATAATAAATAACTAACTAAAAAATGTATATTTATAATTTACTATTTATAAAACTATACTACATTATAGATAAACTTAATAAAGTCGGAACACAGTCTGAATATATAAATATATTCAACCTTTCTGGAGCTCAATATTATATTTATAATATCATCATAGCATATTTATAATATCATTGTAGGTATATAATATATTTGTTACTTGTAGTCACGATCGAATAATTTCGCACGGTCAACAAATTTTCAACAAAGCAGGAAAACTCACTGTTCCTTCGCATTTGCCTGACACTGACATTAAAAAATTTACGGCAACGTTGACAATAGTTGTCGCCCCAGCAGCGATATCAAAATCAACGCAGAAAGCCAGTAGTGGCAATACGGGCCCTATTGCCGGCAACATAGATTTATTATAGATATATAGATATATTCTATAAAATTAAATCCTGTAGAAGACGATACGTTCTGTAAATCTTATTTCTACTGCAAGCGAAATGAAAACGGTTCCTTTACAATGCCACAAGAAACCTGTTCTGATGGTTAATTCTTTGATCCAAATAAAGCAACATGTTCTGAAGATTATAGATGTCCTAGGAATGACATTGCACATCCTGAAGAACCCACGGATGATACTACAATCATGTGTTTGGATAAAACTAGTTCTGGTCCGTATCCTCTTAGAAGCGATTCAACTTGCAAATCATACTATACGTGCGACTTTCAGAATGGAGAGGTTGATATATATTACTGGTCCTGCGAAGATGGCGAAAAGTTTGATCCAACAAGAAAAATTTGTTCTGCTGTCTACAACTGTAAACAAGAGAATAATATCCATAGAAAAGAGAATAACATCCGATCCATACGCACGTATTGTCGGAAATGTTGCTAAATATTGAGCAATGTCGCCCAGCTATTATTGCCACACATTGCTGTTAAAATATTTCTCGTCTACAAGCCCCTTAATGGTAATAAAATAGGTCACCGGGCTACTAAAAAATAGTTTTAAACAACATGGATTGTAATCAGAATTTGTAGATTCGCTAAAACCCACTTGAAACATTCGATAATATTCAACCTTAGTATTTACAACTTACGATTGGTAATAAAACACGCTCGGCTTTGCAAACATTCGAAATCATCGAAAAACCTTAAAACTTGGTATCAGCCAGAATCACGTATTCGGCCCACACATTTACATTACATATATTTATTACATCGATAAAATATGAACGTGCCCCGTGTGCATGTGGATTTACGTTTCCTTCTAGCCAGAAATAAAGAAAAAATGTATATAAAAAAGTAATTGCTTCGTGGAACAAATAATAATACGAGCATCATTTCCATATCTGAATTCAAAGTTATTTTTATTTTAAATCTGCGCAAACCAAGTATGGAAATATAAGCGTTACGTACATTAAAAATATTAAAATTTACATTCAACTCAAACATCTGCAAGGTGTTTACAATTTTAATTTACATATATTTCTCGAGGACTTTTCCTGCAGTTCTCCTCCAATACAACAAACTTTTATAATACATAAAGTTATGATAAAAGGCAAGTTTTCCTGAAACTCACACACTCTCTAAATTTTAGACAGACACAAATATATTATGAGAGTAATACTACCAAAGATAACATAATATTTGATAAAATATTATTATAGGAATTCCACTCACAAAGATAATATAATATTAGACAAATACTAAACGCGCAGGTGTAGACAAGCAAGAATGGGCAAACAAGAGAGGCTTTCACAGACAACACAAGACTTTGCTGAAAAGATAAGACTTGACGAATAAATATACACAGGCAAGACTGAATAAGCAAGACTTTACGGACCTGCCTAGACAGATAAAACTAGGCAGACAAGACTAGTCATAGAAGACTAGACAGACAAGTCTAGACAGACAAGAATAGACAGACAATACTGAATGGAAAGCCTAGACACTTAATACTAGACAGACAGGAAACTAGAATGACAAGACTAGAGAGACAGAGAAGACTAAACAGACCTACAAGACCAGACAGAAAGCCAAGACTAGACATACAGACAAGACTAGACAGACATACAAAACTAGATAGACAGACAAGTCTAGACAGTCAGAGAATATAAGACTAGAGAAACAGACAAGACTAGATAGATAGAGAAGGCTAGACCGACAAAACTATACAAATAAGTCTTTTTTTTTGTCAAAGTGGTTCGGCGCAAGGTCTCACTAAACCCCCTAATCTTCTTTAGTTTTTAGTAAGGGCCGCCCCGGAATCGCATATTTTGCTTTCATTCAAGGTGGGCAGCCCAGGCGGTTAGTGAAAACCGCCCTAGTTGTCGCCTCTCCGACCACGATTCAAACCCGGGTCTCCTGCATTGAAAGGCGGGTATGTTGTCAACTACGCTACCGAGTAAAACCGAGACCGATAGGACTAGAAAGGCAAGACTTAACAGACAAGACTAGACGTAACGAAAAAGGTAGGAACCAGAAAACAACCTGCACGTGTGCAGAGAAGAAGTGCTCTCTGAATAATTCCCCGGGAGCTAGAGAGGTCGGCCGCCAAGGAGAGCGCGCCAAAAGACTCATGAACCGATGGCAGACAAGATGGAATAGCGCTACTGGAGGACGTTGGACGCACACAGCCTGATCGCTAAGGAGACAGCATGGTGTGAGTTAAAATTCAACTCAGACGCTCACTGACTATGAGTGCTTCAATGCATACTTCAAATGGTTCAAAAAAAGGATGCTGCCTGTCCTGTGTCCACAGCTCGGACGACGCACAACAGCGCACTATCTTCTTGTGGAGATAGTGTGCAAGAAAAACATGAAGAACATCTTGGAAGTTATGCTAGAAAGGGAGAGCAACTGTATTGCGGCACAAGTTTACAAGTTACACATGTCGGATATACATGGGACGATAGGACTAAAAAATAGTTTGCTAAAGAACTGGACGGACAGACAAGAGTAGAGACCGAGCAAGGCAGTATATACAACAGAAAAAAGTAATGCTACTGCGAGTATAGTGGTGTGAGGATTAAGTGAAGGATAAACATACAAGATTAGACAGACAAGACTAGACAGACAAGAATAGACAAACAAGACTAGACGGACAAGACTTTTTTTAAGGCATTAACTTCAAGAATGTCGCAGCTCTGCTCTTGGCATATATTTTTTTCCGTACGTCCCCCTTTCACTGGAGTGTTTAGGGGTTCGAGAATCTGGCTCTATAGTTTTGGTTTTCCTTTCTATAGTTAATTTTTCTCCGGTCGTCTTGTTCTCATTGTGTCAGGATGTCACGTATCATTGTCTCGGTGTATGTTCAGTCCTCTGGTGATCGCGTCTACCAGTATTTGCACCTCTAAGTTGAGGCCTGTCTGCTCCTTCTATCTGTCCCTCTCGGGTATCCACCTACTGCACTCAAACACGGTATGAAGTGCACTGTCCACGTCGCCGTAATATACATACATTGCGTTATTTGCTCTGCTAAAGCTACGTAAATACTCCCTTATGCATTCGTGGCCGCTGAGGGTCTGTGTTAGATGGCAAGTTATCCCTTCATGGTTGCGTGTTACCCAAGCTTTAAGTTTTGAGATCAAAAGTTTGGTCAAATGTCCTGTTTTGCACATGCTCCATGGCTTTTGCCAGTCTTCAAGTATTTGATTGTTTGCAATTTTTTGTCTTTCTTTCCTACTTGCCCAGTTCCTTGTCTTATATAAATGGACTGTCTTGTGAATTTTCCACTCATCGGGGCAATGCCAGCAATCACCAACACAGCTTCCCTGGAGATAGTCCTATATGCACTGCATACTCTGAGGGCAATTATTCTCAGTACAGAGGTGATCATCTGTTTCATGACCCCATTTTTAATGGCTCTAGCCCAGACCGGGGCTCCATAAAAAATGGTCGAGTGAACCACAGAGCACCGCAGCCTTCTTTTACTGCTTTTAGGACCTCCGGTGTTAGGCAATAATTTTCCTAGGGCCGATGTAACTTTTTGGCCTTTTTCTTCAGTTTTCTTATCGTGTGCTTAAGGTGAAAGTTAGTTTTTGGTCAATAGTTATGTCTAGGTACTTGACTTCTTGTTTCGGTATGATGTCCACTTATTTAATTTTGAATTTTATAGGTCCTATTTTCCTATTGCCAGTGAGAAGTACGGCTTCTATTTCTTTAGGGGCTAGCTTAAGGTTTTCTCGCTTTAGCCATTCATCAACCTGCTTTATGGCGATGTTTGCCTTTCATTAGTTTTTCTATAGTTTTCTCTGTTGCAACTAAATCTAGGTCATCGACGAATCCTACCATTTTCACCCCCGCGGGCAAAACCAACCTTAACACGCCATCGTATAGAATGTTCCATAGCGCAGAGCCCAATACCGAGCCCTAAGGAACACCGCTATTTGCTTCACATTCGACGACCTCATCGCCGGATTGCATCTGTATTCTACTATTTGAGAGGTAGCTGCGTACCAGCCGCAAGAGGTGTGGGGTAAAGTTTCTGTCAGTTAGCTCTTCCATAATCTTTTCCCAGGCTGCAGAATTAAAAGCATTTTTTATGTCTATAGTTATTAGAGCTGTTATGTTACGCGTCGTCCGTGTACCGCTTTTGGCTTTCTATGCTACTTTGGCAGTGGACCTTCCCTCTCTGAATCCATATTGTATATCGGAAAGACCTCTACCCTTGTCCAGTTCCGCTTAAATTCTGACAAGGAGCAGTTGTTGAAGTAGTTTCCCCAGAATATCCAGCAGGCATATTGGTCTGTAAGAGGATGGTTCGTGTATAGGCTTTTCACCTTTCCGATGGAAGACTAACCTTGCTATCTTCCACCTATTCGGGCATCTGCCATCTCATATTGTGTTATTATATTGTACATAGCATCTAGAACGAATTTTGGTTGTCTGTTTACGGCAATCTTTGCAGCTTCTAGTGGGAGATTGTCGAGTCCTGGAACTCTTCGAAGGCTCTGGGTGCCCCTATTCAGCTCCTCAATCGAAAATTCGGGAGTGTCTTTAACTCCGAAGACGCTGACTAGCCCTATTTAGCTCCTCAATCGAAAATTCGGGACTGTCTTTAACTTAAAACCCACTGTAGTTTCTTTTTCAGGTTTGGAGATCTTACTTTGGTTTTGGACCGTGGTTCCTTTTAGATCTGTTGATTTCTGTGCGTAAAGTCTATTTCACTGTGGCGTAGGAATTTCTGTAGGTAGCCTCTATTTCTGGGTTTGGATTTCTCTTCCCATTCATCATTCACATCAGGTGTACGGTCATTTGTGTTATGAATCCCTGGTTCTCCTTATCTGCGGATTTGTACAGATTATTTGCATTTTTTGCAGATGGCTTTATAGTACCTACCTCTATACAATATGACAAGTACCTGTGGTCACTTAGAGTTTCCTTAGTTAGCACCTGAAAGTTTGGAATTTTATGCACAAGCTCCGCCGTGGCAAGAGTAAGGTCTAATATGGAAGAGCTGCTCCAGTGTTCAAAAGTAGGCGAGTTTCCTACGTTCCTCATATATAGATCGAGTTCTGGGATCTAGTCCAAGATGAGTTCTCCTCGCTTTTCTGTACCTGTGCAGCCCCAATTGGGGGATTTTTCATTAAAGTCTCCACCGACCAGTTTGCGCTTGGTTTGACACCGAATGTCCTGACTGATGGTGGATAGGGATAGCTATAATTCCTCGGAACTACTGTTTGGTGATAGATAGCAGCCATATATCACAAGTTCCTCGAGCTCGACCCATGCGAAACCGGGTTCACCTTCGTATTTTAAGACCGCTAGGTCCTTGTTGCATGTAAAGATTGCCGCATCATTTTACCATTCGTAACGCAGCCGTTCTTCATGTTTTTTTGTTTGGTTCACTGACTATGACAATGTCTATTTTTAGTTCATGGACTGATGCCCTTAATAAGGACAGCCGGGCTACGCATGGCATTTTTTTGTATTATATTAATCATTATGTCAAACTGATATGTCTCGTCTTGCTTCCGATAGCACTTTTTGACTATTGGGCATACTCCATTGTCTCCTCACAGACAGACAAGACTAGATATAAAAGACTAGACAGACAAGACTAGACAGACAAGACTAGACAGACAAGACTAGACAGACAAGACTAGACAGAGAAGACTAGACAGACAAGACTAGACAGACAAGACTAGACAGACAAGACTAGACAGACAAGACTAGACAGACAAGACTAGACAGACAAGACTAGACAGACAAGACTAGACAGACAAGACTAGACAGACAAGACTAGACAGACAAGACTAGACAGACAAGACTAGACAGACAAGACTAGACAGACAAGACTAGACAGACAAGACTAGACAGACAAGACTAGACAGACAAGACTAGACAGACAAGACTAGACAGACAAGACTAGACAGACAAGACTAGACAGACAAGACTAGACAGACAAGACTAGACAGACAAGACTAGACAGACAAGACTAGACAGACAAGACTAGACAGACAAGACTAGACAGACAAGACTAGACAGACAAGACTAGACAGACAAGACTAGACAGACAAGACTAGACAGACAAGACTAGACAGACAAGACTAGACAGACAAGACTAGACAGACAAGACTAGACAGACAAGACTAGACAGACAAGACTAGACAGACAAGACTAGACAGACAAGACTAGACAGACAAGACTAGACAGACAAGACTAGACAGACAAGACTAGACAGACAAGACTAGACAGACAAGACTAGACAGACAAGACTAGACAGACAAGACTAGACAGACAAGACTAGACAGACAAGACTAGACAGACAAGACTAGACAGACAAGACTAGACAGACAAGACTAGACAGACAAGACTAGACAGACAAGACTAGACAGACAAGACTAGACAGACAAGACTAGACAGACAAGACTAGACAGACAAGACTAGACAGACAAGACTAGACAGACAAGACTAGACAGACAAGACTAGACAGACAAGACTAGACAGACAAGACTAGACAGACAAGACTAGACAGACAAGACTAGACAGACAAGACTAGACAGACAAGACTAGACAGACAAGACTAGACAGACAAGACTAGACAGACAAGACTAGACAGACAAGACTAGACAGACAAGACTAGACAGACAAGACTAGACAGACAAGACTAGACAGACAAGACTAGACAGACAAGACTAGACAGACAAGACTAGACAGACAAGACTAGACAGACAAGACTAGACAGACAAGACTAGACAGACAAGACTAGACAGACAAGACTAGACAGACAAGACTAGACAGACAAGACTAGACAGACAAGACTAGACAGACAAGACTAGACAGACAAGACTAGACAGACAAGACTAGACAGACAAGACTAGACAGACAAGACTAGACAGACAAGACTAGACAGACAAGACTAGACAGACAAGACTAGACAGACAAGACTAGACAGACAAGACTAGACAGACAAGACTAGACAGACAAGACTAGACAGACAAGACTAGACAGACAAGACTAGACAGACAAGACTAGACAGACAAGACTAGACAGACAAGACTAGACAGACAAGACTAGACAGACAAGACTAGACAGACAAGACTAGACAGACAAGACTAGACAGACAAGACTAGACAGACAAGACTAGACAGACAAGACTAGACAGACAAGACTAGACAGACAAGACTAGACAGACAAGACTAGACAGACAAGACTAGACAGACAAGACTAGACAGACAAGACTAGACAGACAAGACTAGACAGACAAGACTAGACAGACAAGACTAGACAGACAAGACTAGACAGACAAGACTAGACAGACAAGACTAGACAGACAAGACTAGACAGACAAGACTAGACAGACAAGACTAGACAGACAAGACTAGACAGACAAGACTAGACAGACAAGACTAGACAGACAAGACTAGACAGACAAGACTAGACAGACAAGACTAGACAGACAAGACTAGACAGACAAGACTAGACAGACAAGACTAGACAGACAAGACTAGACAGACAAGACTAGACAGACAAGACTAGACAGACAAGACTAGACAGACAAGACTAGACAGACAAGACTAGACAGACAAGACTAGACAGACAAGACTAGACAGACAAGACTAGACAGACAAGACTAGACAGACAAGACTAGACAGACAAGACTAGACAGACAAGACTAGACAGACAAGACTAGACAGACAAGACTAGACAGACAAGACTAGACAGACAAGACTAGACAGACAAGACTAGACAGACAAGACTAGACAGACAAGACTAGACAGACAAGACTAGACAGACAAGACTAGACAGACAAGACTAGACAGACAAGACTAGACAGACAAGACTAGACAGACAAGACTAGACAGACAAGACTAGACAGACAAGACTAGACAGACAAGACTAGACAGACAAGACTAGACAGACAAGACTAGACAGACAAGACTAGACAGACAAGACTAGACAGACAAGACTAGACAGACAAGACTAGACAGACAAGACTAGACAGACAAGACTAGACAGACAAGACTAGACAGACAAGACTAGACAGACAAGACTAGACAGACAAGACTAGACAGACAAGACTAGACAGACAAGACTAGACAGACAAGACTAGACAGACAAGACTAGACAGACAAGACTAGACAGACAAGACTAGACAGACAAGACTAGACAGACAAGACTAGACAGACAAGACTAGACAGACAAGACTAGACAGACAAGACTAGACAGACAAGACTAGACAGACAAGACTAGACAGACAAGACTAGACAGACAAGACTAGACAGACAAGACTAGACAGACAAGACTAGACAGACAAGACTAGACAGACAAGACTAGACAGACAAGACTAGACAGACAAGACTAGACAGACAAGACTAGACAGACAAGACTAGACAGACAAGACTAGACAGACAAGACTAGACAGACAAGACTAGACAGACAAGACTAGACAGACAAGACTAGACAGACAAGACTAGACAGACAAGACTAGACAGACAAGACTAGACAGACAAGACTAGACAGACAAGACTAGACAGACAAGACTAGACAGACAAGACTAGACAGACAAGACTAGACAGACAAGACTAGACAGACAAGACTAGACAGACAAGACTAGACAGACAAGACTAGACAGACAAGACTAGACAGACAAGACTAGACAGACAAGACTAGACAGACAAGACTAGACAGACAAGACTAGACAGACAAGACTAGACAGACAAGACTAGACAGACAAGACTAGACAGACAAGACTAGACAGACAAGACTAGACAGACAAGACTAGACAGACAAGACTAGACAGACAAGACTAGACAGACAAGACTAGACAGACAAGACTAGACAGACAAGACTAGACAGACAAGACTAGACAGACAAGACTAGACAGACAAGACTAGACAGACAAGACTAGACAGACAAGACTAGACAGACAAGACTAGACAGACAAGACTAGACAGACAAGACTAGACAGACAAGACTAGACAGACAAGACTAGACAGACAAGACTAGACAGACAAGACTAGACAGACAAGACTAGACAGACAAGACTAGACAGACAAGACTAGACAGACAAGACTAGACAGACAAGACTAGACAGACAAGACTAGACAGACAAGACTAGACAGACAAGACTAGACAGACAAGACTAGACAGACAAGACTAGACAGACAAGACTAGACAGACAAGACTAGACAGACAAGACTAGACAGACAAGACTAGACAGACAAGACTAGACAGACAAGACTAGACAGACAAGACTAGACAGACAAGACTAGACAGACAAGACTAGACAGACAAGACTAGACAGACAAGACTAGACAGACAAGACTAGACAGACAAGACTAGACAGACAAGACTAGACAGACAAGACTAGACAGACAAGACTAGACAGACAAGACTAGACAGACAAGACTAGACAGACAAGACTAGACAGACAAGACTAGACAGACAAGACTAGACAGACAAGACTAGACAGACAAGACTAGACAGACAAGACTAGACAGACAAGACTAGACAGACAAGACTAGACAGACAAGACTAGACAGACAAGACTAGACAGACAAGACTAGACAGACAAGACTAGACAGACAAGACTAGACAGACAAGACTAGACAGACAAGACTAGACAGACAAGACTAGACAGACAAGACTAGACAGACAAGACTAGACAGACAAGACTAGACAGACAAGACTAGACAGACAAGACTAGACAGACAAGACTAGACAGACAAGACTAGACAGACAAGACTAGACAGACAAGACTAGACAGACAAGACTAGACAGACAAGACTAGACAGACAAGACTAGACAGACAAGACTAGACAGACAAGACTAGACAGACAAGACTAGACAGACAAGACTAGACAGACAAGACTAGACAGACAAGACTAGACAGACAAGACTAGACAGACAAGACTAGACAGACAAGACTAGACAGACAAGACTAGACAGACAAGACTAGACAGACAAGACTAGACAGACAAGACTAGACAGACAAGACTAGACAGACAAGACTAGACAGACAAGACTAGACAGACAAGACTAGACAGACAAGACTAGACAGACAAGACTAGACAGACAAGACTAGACAGACAAGACTAGACAGACAAGACTAGACAGACAAGACTAGACAGACAAGACTAGACAGACAAGACTAGACAGACAAGACTAGACAGACAAGACTAGACAGACAAGACTAGACAGACAAGACTAGACAGACAAGACTAGACAGACAAGACTAGACAGACAAGACTAGACAGACAAGACTAGACAGACAAGACTAGACAGACAAGACTAGACAGACAAGACTAGACAGACAAGACTAGACAGACAAGACTAGACAGACAAGACTAGACAGACAAGACTAGACAGACAAGACTAGACAGACAAGACTAGACAGACAAGACTAGACAGACAAGACTAGACAGACAAGACTAGACAGACAAGACTAGACAGACAAGACTAGACAGACAAGACTAGACAGACAAGACTAGACAGACAAGACTAGACAGACAAGACTAGACAGACAAGACTAGACAGACAAGACTAGACAGACAAGACTAGACAGACAAGACTAGACAGACAAGACTAGACAGACAAGACTAGACAGACAAGACTAGACAGACAAGACTAGACAGACAAGACTAGACAGACAAGACTAGACAGACAAGACTAGACAGACAAGACTAGACAGACAAGACTAGACAGACAAGACTAGACAGACAAGACTAGACAGACAAGACTAGACAGACAAGACTAGACAGACAAGACTAGACAGACAAGACTAGACAGACAAGACTAGACAGACAAGACTAGACAGACAAGACTAGACAGACAAGACTAGACAGACAAGACTAGACAGACAAGACTAGACAGACAAGACAAGACAGACAAGACTAGACAGACAAGACTAGACAGACAAGACTAGACAGACATAACTAGACAGACAAGACTAGACAGACAAGACTAGACAGACAAGACTAGACAGACAAGACTAGACAGACAAGACTAGACAGACAAGACTAGACAGACAAGACTAGACAGACAAGACTAGACAGACAAGACTAGACAGACAAAACTAGACAGACAAGACTAGACAGACAAGACTAGACAGACAAGACTAGACAGACAAGACTAGACAGACAAGACTAGAAAGACAAGACTAGACAGACAAGACTAGACAGACAAGACTAGACAGACAAGACTAGAGAGACAACACTATACAGAGAAGACTAGACAGACAAGACTACACAGACAAAACTAGACAGACAAGACTAGACAGACAAGACTAGACAGACAAGACTAGACAGACAAGACTAGACGGACAAGACTAGACATACAAGACTAGACAAGACTAGACATACAAGACTAGGCGCATGGTAAGAAGCTACTTCGATAATAGAACACTGCTTCTACAGGCACATGGAGTTACTGTAGAGAGAGAACTGAGTAGCGTGGTCCCACAAGGTTCAGTTTTAGGCCCTACTTTGTGGGATGGCATCCTAAGATTGAAACTTCCGGAGGGTGCCACACTCATTGGCTTCGCGGGCCACCTGGCGCTCGTGGTCTCAGCAAAAAACGGAGTCCATGGTAATGCAAACGGGAAACCGTACAATTCGCCAAGTAACCGACTGGATGAGATGAAACAACCTGAGCCTTGCTCCCGAAAAGTCTGAAGCAGTGTTACTGACCGGCCTAAATAGAATCAACGCAATACGGTTTAAAGTGCTACATACGTATATAAGCCTAAAGAACGAAATTACATACCTCGGGGTAGTCATAGACAAGAGACTGTCTTTCGGTCCACACCTCATGAAGGCAGCAGCTAAAGGCATGAAGGTAATGGCGGCATTGTACAGAAAAATCCCCAATGTAGGTGGGCCTAGAAGCTACAAACGTAAACTCCTTGCAATCCAGCAATATGCTGCCCCAATATGGGCACAAAGTATGGCAGTAGACAGAAATATTTAGAAACTTACGAAAATTCAAAGATAAACTGCAATTAGGATCTATAGCGCACACAAGACTGTATCGGGGGAAGCAGTTTTGGTAATAGCCCCCATAGAGCTCCTGGTAAAGGAGAGAGCCAAACTGCATGAGATCGGATGTGATAGGCAACCTAGAATTGCCGCTAGAAATAATCTCCTAGCAGAATGGCAACAAAAATGGTGGGCGTCCGAAAAAGGCCAATGGACAAAGTTGATCTTAGCAGATATCTTCACATGGGTCAACAGGAAGGATGGCGAGACTATCTTTCATCTGACTCAGTTCCTCACAGGACATGGGTGCTTCCGGGTCTACTTGAAATAAATACGCTACCCCGCAGATGACTTGTGTGAGTAATGTGGTGATGTGGACTCTGTAAGACACACAATATTTGACTGCTGGAGATTTGTAGCAGAAAGGGACGAACTAACAGCCAACATGAAGATACCGTTTAACTCAAGAACGTTAATGGGTTACATGCTAAGAAATACAGAAAATTGGGATAGAATGGCCAGATTCGTTAAATTTAATATTTCCTCTTAGAAAAATGACGAAAAACTGAAACGCAATATAAAGATCCACCAGTAAGCCCAAATAAGATGAATCAACAACCATCTTAACTACAACAACCACGCTGAAGATATGCTACCTGCGGTTTCGGCGTGATTGGAGATGTTCGTCGGGCCACTTATCTGTCAGCTCTCAGCTGCCAGATAAATCTAGAAAACAAAAAAGACATACAATACTAGACAGACAAGGCTAAATAGACAAGACTAGGCGGACAAGACTAGACAGACAAGACAAAACAGGCAAGACGAGAGAGACAATACCAGAGAGACAACGCTATACAGACACGTCAAGACAGACAAGACTAGACAGACAAGACTAGACGAACAAGACTAGACAGCCAAGACTAGACAGACAAGAATAGGCAGACAAGACTGGAGACACAGGATTTTACTTACATTTTAAAAACAAAGCTAATAAATTCTTCTTCGTTTTTAAATTCCATAAACAAATGTATCCTTTGTAACGATTTCTATTTCCTACTAGAAAAATTCGTGTGAAAAAAAATATATTGCTGTCTGTCCAATAAGTGGAATAGCAAATAACTGCATGTCTCAGTTTTCTTTCATGTCATTTTTGAGATATCAAGGCAATATATAAGATATCAAGGCAATATATAAATCCGTCTAAAATTTTGTTATATAACAATTCATATTATTTTATCCACAAAACAAAGTTAAAATAATTCATTTAATTTGTTTAGATTTGTCTACGAAGTATAATATTTGTGTGTCTATTATTTGTGTCGTCCATGTAATTTTTAATAGCTGTGTATTTAATCTAGTTTAGGATCTAGCATATTATATTATATATATATATATATATTATATATATATATATATATATATATATATATATATATATATATATATATATATATATATATATATATATATATATATATATATATATATGTATATATATATATATATATATATATATATATATATATATATATATATATATATATATATTGCTAAGAAGATTAAAGTTTTCCGATTAAAGCTTTCCCAAGGGAGCTCCGATGAAAAAAAATGGATTCGCTAATGGTTCCATATTTAAACCCCACAAGCTGTGAAAATGTGCGACCAAAAAAAAGTTATATAGAAATACTTTTCACCACTCAACCGCACGGAATTCTTGTTGCGAAAAGTGCAAATAAATTGAAAGCGCCAATAATAACTGGACACCCAACTATATTATCCAGTGGAAATTTAAATTTGTAAATAAAATGGTGGAATATTGGAATTAATGCGAAACAAATTGTTTGGAATACAAAAGTTACAATTACTTCAAAACGAAACGGTGGTATACCAAGCTTTAAAAACACGCATACGAGATTGGGTATATTACAATAAATGCAAGGAAATAAGTTGCAATTGTTTAAAGAAACGAAGATATATATAATAATTGGTATTGTGGTGCATATGTGGTAAATCAAATTGAAATTTACTTTTAATCACGAAATTGTGGTTACGTATTATGGTGACAGTTCATATTATATTGTATGTTAGTTAATTAGATATCATATATGGTACTAAACTTACGTATGAAAACTGCTGCAAATAATTACCCTTAAAGTGATGCTAATAAAATTAAATCTCAATAATAAATGTATTAGTTATTAAGCCAGAAATATGGCCAAATTAAATAAATTTATCATGTTGCAATGCTACTGTAAATAGTTTTAAAAAATTGTATAGTTATTGAGCATCATATGGTTGTTGGTCTCTCCAACAAATATCATTCAGATAATTAGAGAAATTGTTTTATATTATTTCATTTATTGACAAATTTTACCGCCTAAACATGACCAGCAAGAACAAACTTACTGCTCCTTCGTAAAAACCAAATGCACTTAACTAAAATGTACTGAAACTTATGTACGTAGCAGATGCCAAATAGACGTATTTTGGTATTCAATCTTGATTTGTGTAGACATCAATCCTATTCAACACCAAACGTACTCAATATCCATTCAGCAACCTTGCCTTGATCGAAGATAATCTCGGGCTACATATTAAACTTTATATTAAGATTAATTATTTAAGATAAGAAAATATCTAGTTGGTAAAATTAAATTGCTACAATCAGAACATACTAGTGTATAATTTTGTAGAGAATTTGTAGTTGGTATCCGATGTATACATGTCAAAATTTCGACTAAAATATAAGTTATTCAAAACTTTAATATTGGTAAAACCATACTACATTATACATAATCGTATAAACTAAATAAAGTCGAAACAGAACCTGCATATATAAATAAATTCAACCTTTCCGGAACTCTATAACACAATTGAGTTTTTTTAGGACTACCAACACAAATCTCATGTGAAATTTGCAAGCTATTTACTGCTAGTAAAAAGCAAGTAAATAGCTGGCAAATTTCACCTGAGGTTTGTTTTGGTAGTCCTAAAAAAACTCAATTGTGTTATAGAGCTAGGAAACGTTGAATATATTTATATATTCAGGCTGAGTTCCGACTTTATTATGTTTATAGTTAAAAGTTGTGTACAACTAATTATTTCGTATTTACAGAGTGGACAAAATAGGCTCTTCTTTTGAGGACAAATAGGTAATAATTTTTAGGTAATTGAAAATGTTTAACTTTTAATTTTAATTTTCTCAAATCGTTTATTACCTCATGTTTACTGATGGTTCATGTAAAGGGAGTTCATGTAAACACCATCCGCACCGCGCTAACATTTATCTGCGCAGTTATCTGTTGTAAATAACTATGTGAAAACCTGTATATTTATCTGAACTAAAAGCTGTGAGGGTTATCATTGCAAAGGAGGTTCCCAATGTGCAGACTTTTTATCTGAGTATAAACCGGCCAAAACTGCATAGTTCGCCGCTCATACTCGTAGTTTATGGCATAGGCATGTGTTGAATTGCACAGAATAATTGAATGTTTGTAGCTTCTTTAAAAGTTTATTCTACTACAGAAACTTTTTTATTTGGAATTCAGACAGTAATCCTAACGGGGCAATATTGACTCAAGAATATCTGAATACCATTGTATTGAAAGAGTATTGGAAAATAATCTTTTATACGTCTCAACGTTGAAAGTGATCCTTCCGACGAGGCTGTTGATACAGGTAATGTTGCAAAGATGTTTAAAAGAGTATGTATATTGGGAAAGTAAAATTGATTACATGCTGATATTCCTGAATAGCATTTTTTTGTCAGCTTGAGAAAACTCAGCTCATTGTTGTTTCCATTAATGTAACTCTGCAGACCACTCATCTAGGTCCAAAAATTGGTCGCGTAAAGAAAAGCCTTCTGCCTTCACTAAACTGTATGACGCACGTCGTTGGTATTATAACGTGATAATAGAACATATAATGATTTCTTACGAATTGCAAATCTTTTAAATAATAGAAAATATGCATCATTTTTTTATATGCTTAATTCACTTTTTGCTTCGTCTTAACATAGTAAAAAATATAAATACTGTTGAAACCGTTTCAATTAATATTTAAAATAACATATAAAATACCGGTTAAATTTGACGGTCCCTGTTTGAAGAAAAAACTGTTTGAACGGTCCCATTTATCGCGCGCTTTGGATGACGTCGCATACGACTTGACCTTCAGTGTTGCATACAAGACAATTAAGGATTTTTAGTTTGAATTTGCTATATCGATAATGGAAAATACTATTATAAGTACACCATATAAAGTGTTTGAAAAAGTCCAAATCGAGGTGTAACGTCCCTACCTACATCGATGCCGATAAATGTCAACGTGTACATCACATACCATTACGACCAATGTTGAGCATTAGGCAAATTTGAATTTCGCTCGTATATTTTGGAGTTTTATATATAAATTTTATGACATTAAATACAAACTAAATGAGAAAATAATAGTATAGGTGTAATGTCAAGATCATACAGTATCGGGGATAAAAAATCAAGTAAATTAAAACACTTGCATTCCCTATTGTTCTATGAAATCATCAAAAAAGGGATTTGCAATTGTAATACGAAAATATAGTCAGAAACCCAAATGGGTATAAACAGGCAACGATTCCCAGAAACTATTCTAGGAATTTTAATGCATTCTTAGCCATGTAAACACTTTATAAGTTTCTCCGCTGTTTCAAAAATATTACTATACACCTGATTTATCAGGCTTCAATTTCAATAGATCAAAATTGACAGACTGTAGAATTCTACATAAAGGTAGGGTAGAAGCAAATAAATTGCATGCAAATAACAAACTGATAATAAATTCGCTAGTCATAATCGCTCGAAGGAATTGCAAAGCTGTTGAGGAAGTCTCGATGTATTTTCATAGTTTTTGTTCTACTAATGTTTCAACAATTGGTTTAAAAATACTACTACTGAATACTACTATTTACTGAATTTAATTAGCCCGTCATGATTTTCCACCCATCGAGTTTCACACATTGATATTAATTTAGTCCATTTAGTGAATAGGTTCGTTGTGACCGTTAAAACGTGGTAATCCATAGTTACACTAAATTGAAAAATTAACTATGTTTTAACCACACTTAACCACATGCGGTGAAAAGACGTGTCACGCAGATCGTAATGCTTTTGTCGCAGAATCGCCAACGACGTGCATGGCAAGCCGGCTGATATTTACGAATTACTCCTTTTAAAATAAGATGGTTAGAATAGGATATATTAAAGCAGATAAATCCAGACCACATATCGCGCGATAGCGCGACCTCTCAATCCAAAATTAAAAAAAAATACTACACTTTCCAGTTATAATAAAGACAAGATTTTCGTCTTAATCTTTGGCACGGGTGACAACTAATGTTTTATGTTTTTTGCAAGAAAATGGATTTAGCAAAAAGCAAGAAATTTACATTTTCGAAGTTTCGATTAGATGTGGCAGAGGACATTTTACAAGCTGTACTTTACTATACTTTACATTACTTTACTATATATTCCCGATTATAGAAGTCTGTTGGTATCACACCCTGTCGTTTAGAGGCAAAGCAATGGGTACATTTCCCCAGAAATATTCCACCGAAAAATGCCAAATAAAATCCTCAGCGAAAGTGTAGAGTATATGCCAAACACAAAAAACCTAATCAAACTACAGGGAATGTAAAAAATGCCTTGAACTATTACATGTTCCAGACTGTTTCGTTCAATACCATACTTTGCATGATTATTAATAAACAAATTTACTATTTATATTTGTGTAATTTTATAAATCGATGCTTTATATTCCCTCCTAAAAATTCTAGAACAAAAGTACTAGGTCGATAGAACATTACTTTAGAAAATATTATAGGGGATGTAGGGGAGAGATGGGCACTTAAATTCACATAATAGGTAATAAAAAAGCACTTTTTTAATATATCAAATATGTATTGCGTAGGTCAAGTGCACCATTCATTTGGCAAGATTGTTTGCAAATAACTGTCTGCAATCTATAATCAGTCTCAAAGTTACAAGAGAATTTCTGGAACATGTCAATTGTGCCCAATGCTCCCTACGGTAGGGAGGTTCAGGCATCTCCTGTGGGAGGTTTGGGCATGATGTTTAAAATACCCAATATCCATGATATAAACCAAAAATATAAAGTTAAATAATCTAAAACAGTGTATAAATCACAAACGTAATTAACAAAGTTGATTTTTGCAAGTTGCAAGTTTGACCAGGGATATCATATTTACCAGCAATTGTTTTTATCCTACCACCTTTTGTCACTTCTTAATAGAATAGATATAGGAGATAGTTGAGGGTAGCGAAGTGCGACAGTCGTGTTATACCAAGTTAGTTAGAGTGTTTCCCGGTGTTTGGTCGCTAGCGTCGAATTTCTAGCGGAGGACTAGAGCCTATAAAGTCACTTCTTAATATTATGTCTTTTGGAATTTCGCGTCGCTCACCCTTATTTTTTTACACGAACGGCATTTTTCTGCAATTTTAATTAATTTGAACATTTTAATTAAATCAGGTAATTAAAGATGGGAGCATTTGGCATGCCCAAACCTCCCTCAAAATAAGTGCCCATTGCTCCCTCTGCATACTCTTTCAACTTAACTGTGTCATGAAGTTTTCTTGTTTGATATTTTGGCGTGACTTACGGGTTAATATATACGTTAGTAAATATACAATAGAATGAAAATAAAAAAAAAATCTTATATCTTTCGTTGGTTCTTCGTTTATTAACTGCGAAACCACAACAAAATATTTACATTGACGAGCACCTAATCTTTTAAAGCGTTTGAACGCGACAATTTAACGAAATCTCAAAGAGTATATGGATAAACAGAGTTACCTGTGAACAAAATAAACTACCAACCTAAAGATAAAATAAAAACTACAATTAAATTTGAATTACGAGGGGGTGTCCATGCCTCCCGACTGCCCATCCCTCCCCTATCTCCCCTAAGTCCTAGGTCGAAAAAACATTAGTTTAGAAAATACAAATCTTTTTCCGATTTCCGTAACGCAACACTGCGTGACGCCTCCTAGTGAGTTACACTGGATCCTTCTGGCACACGCGCCAGTGAGTTTCTTGCCAGCGCAAGTGGTTAATATGTAAAAATACTTTATAACTTGTTATTCACAGTTATATAAATTTAAACATTTAACACGACTCGAGTTTCGACTGCAGAAGGTCATTTTCAAGTTGAAAATTTTAGTATTTAAACATGTTTTTTTCCATAAGTTAGTGCGTAAAGCTGAGATTTTTATGAAATTTGCTATAGATTTTATGGTTCCAATGCAATTTCTAATATTTTAATATATTGCTGCTGAATATTTTTCTTTTATTGTGGCCTATAAGTCTTTCAAACTGCCACTAATTGCAGTAGCACCATCATACCTTGTCCAACCGAGTAGGTACAATCTACTCCAAGTGCTTAAAAACTTTCTAACATAACTGTCGTTAAATTCTTACTAGTTGTACCATGAACAGCTAGAAATTGTAGAAAAATCATCTCAATAATCGTCGCAAAGAAAAAAATGCTCTGAAATTTTCTTCATTCTACATGGGCTGTTTCAAAGTTAGAGGTCCATAATCAGAAGTTCCTCGCAGAGCTAACTTTTGACGTCCCCATAAGAAAATTATCTCAATTGTAGGTGTTACCTTTGTTATATTTTAAGCAATTGCTTAGAACCGAGTTACATCATATCTGGACAAATTTGTTGAAAGCTGCAATCTATTTATCGACAAAGACGGTGAAAATTTCGCGGTCGCAGTTAACAAAACTAAAGCATTCTTGGGTCGTCGTAAAGCACCTTCTCGGCCAGCAATTGTGAAACTGGTGGAAAACTTTGAGCTGTTGGGACCAGTTATTGATGTGAAAAACTGAACTCGTGCACGTTACTCAAGAACAACTGATAATGTTTCCGTTGTAGCCCATAGTGTTGAGGAAAACCCATGCTTGTACATTTCTCGTCCATGTTCGGAATTGGGCATTCCACAAAGGACATTACACCGTATTTTGCATAAAGACTTAGGCCCTAAGGCTTTTAAAGTTCAGTTAACACAAGAACTCACGCCTACCGACCATCAATAAAGTCGTGTCTTTGCTTATTGGGTCCTTGAAATGCATCAAACTGATCCGAAATTTTATTTAAAAATCATCTTGAGCAATGATACCCATTTTCACGTCTGAGGCTACATTAACAAGCAGAATTGTCGCATTTGGGACTCGGAAAACCCAAGAAAAATTGTTGAAAAGCCTCTTCATCCTTAACGTGTAACTGTTTGGAGCGGTTTTTGGTCTGGCGGGGTCATCTGGCGGGGCCTTACTTTTTCGAAAATTAGAGTGCAGATAGACTGTTAGAGTGCATAGATCGCGCTATAGAACGATGATTAATGATGTTGTATGGCCGGAATTGGAAGATGTTGATGTGAACGACGTATATTTACAACCATACGGCGATACGTGCCATACAAGTAACGATACTATCTCTATTTTGCCTGAAAAGTGTCCTGACCGTGTGATTTCTCGAAGAGGCGATCACAACACAACACCTCTAGACTTTTGCTTTGGAGCTTCGTGAACGATAAGGTGGATATGCCAATGGACGATTCAAACATGGAATTCTTAAAGCTATGGAGGACATACAGCCTCAAATCTGCGAATTGATGTTGGAACATTTAGTGAAAAGAATATACAAGCGTAGCCGTGACGGATATTTGGCTTATATTGCTCTCCATTATTAATGGAATACCCTCCTCTTTACAATTAAATAAACATTCGTTGATTTCGCTTAAAAATAGTCGCTTTTACATCTTCTTCTTCTTCAGCCTTTCAATGTACACTGCTGAAAATAGACCTCCCCTAATTTATTCCAATTTTTTCTGTTTTGGGCTTCTTTTACATCATCCAGTCATCTTTTCTAAGATCTCACTGCGCGTTTCTTAGTTCTGCGTGGTCTCCACTGTGTAACTCTATTTGTCCAATGGTCTGATTCTTGCCTTGCGACTTGCCCTACCCAGCTCCACTTGAGGTTTGCCACTCAGTGCATGAAATCTGTTACGTCTGTTCTAGTGCGTACCACTTCATTTTTTACTTTGTCCCTCATGCATATTCCAAGCATTGAACGTTCCATGGTACGCTAGGTAGTTCTTATTCTTATTTTCTCGGCGCTGTTTTCTGTCAAGGTGGTATGTGTCCGAATGTGTCCGAGTTTTCAGAAGGCAGCAGTACTTAATCTTACTCGCCTAAAAATCTCGGTGGTTTGATTTTCTTTGTCTAGTTTAATTTGATGGCCTAAGTCTATATATTGGTCGACAGTTTCTATGATATTACCATCAATAGATATCTGTTAGATAGTGTTGCTCATTACCTTTGTTTTGTACCGGTTCATATACTTTATTATATCCTAGTTCATATCCTACTTTTTGCAAGCTTGATTAAGTTCCTGTAACATGATATGTATTTCTTCAATGCTACTACCCATAAGGACAATATCATCTGCAAAACGTAGGTGTGTCAAGTTTCTGCCATCTATGTTTATACCCCATTCGTCCCAATTTAGTTCCTTGAAGATATTCTCGAATGCCAGAGTGAATAGTTTTGGGGATATCGTGTCACGCTGCCGGACGTGTCTTTTAATCTTTATTTGGTTATTCTTAATATCTTCATCTAACTTCATACGAAAGGTCGCATTTTCATATATGTTCTTGATTAGGTTTGTATATCTTGAATCAATTTTTGCATCGGACATAATTCTACCGAGTCGAAAGCTTTCTCGTGGTCAATGAATGCCAGGTGGAGTGGTACATTATATTCTGCGCTTTTTTATATTAACGTTCGGATTTTCTGCAAGTGATCAATCGTGCTATAGCCCTTCCTGAATCCTGCCTGCCAGACCGGTTGGAAAAAGTCTAATTTGTTCGTTAGTCGATTTGTAATAATTTTGGTCAGTAATTTATAGAGATGCGATAGCAGGCTAATAGGTTGGTAGTTTCCAATTTTTACGTTATCGCCTTTTATATGGATCAAAATTACTTCAGCGTTTTGCCAATTCCTTCGTATTTTCCCTTCAACTAAGCATCGATTCAGCAGAATACGGATCGCCTCTAACAGGTTTGCACCTCCAAGCCTCAGAATATCAGTTGATATTCGGTCTTCTCCCGGCGCTCGCCCATTCTTCATTTGTTTGAGAGCAGTTTGAGAGCAATTCTCCTATACTGATGTCTGGCATTTGGTGGAGTAAAGTTTCGGGTAGAAATTTTCTACGACTGCTACAATCTTCTGCAGTATCCGTAACAATAACTCCTTGTTCCGTTTTCATTTGGCTGATTCTTATTCTGCCATTCCGTAACTTGGACTTCAGAACTTTCATACTCTTATTCCATTGGATTGTCTCTATGATCTGTTTGGTGTTATAAATCCTGACATCTTTTCTAACTGCTTTATTTAGGTTTTCTTATTTGGGCATTTGTATTCGTTTGAATATCTACATTAAAGTTCAAGTTTTTCCACAAAAACAATCAAAAATTCAAGTTTTTTTACATATCAAAATCAAAGCTCTTATTGGAGGACCCTATATATACATATATAATTAATTATACCTCGAAGTTCATAATTGGAACACAGAATATAGAAAGAAAGAAACAAAATAACAAATAATATCGATAAAGACGGAACAAATCTTGAATATATAAATATACTCAACCTTTCCGGAGCTCTATAATACTAATGAATTTTTTTAGGACTACCAAAAACAAATCTCGTATGAAATTTGTCAGTTATTCTATAGCTTTCAGTCCACCTTCGTGGCACTCAACAAAAACCATGAAAATAACATTGTTTATTTTATTATAACATTTAAATAACATCTGTGGACGCGTTTCGAGATTTATCTCTCATCAGCACAGCTTTGCTTCCATGAACAATAATTTGTAAAGCACTCACTTGAAAACCCATGTGGTGGTTAGGGTTAGATGTTTTAGGGTTTAATTTTGAACTTTGTGAAAGAGAGACATGAACTTAGCAGGTTATTGATATAAATGATAAATTTTGAATTGGTAAAACCATACAACATTATAGATAATCAGATGATCTGTATCTAGTATATTTTATGGTTTTACCAATTCAAATAATATCGAGTTTTCCATATCGAGAGATCCTTCCAATGACATTAAAGCCATTGAATAGAAAATAATCTTTATTTTTAATTTTGTCTGGACAAGATTAGACGACATCGAACACAACTTCGTCAGACTTAACAAGACTTTTGGACAAAAGTTGACAAGACTGGACAAAATTGGACAAGACTGGACATAACTGTACAAGACTAGATAGCACTTGAGAAGACTGAACAAGGCTGGACAAGATTGTATCAAACTGGATAAGGCTAGATAAGACTGGACACTGCAGAAGACTGGATAAGTCTGAACAAGACTGGACAAGGCTGGATAAAGCTGAATAAAACAGGAAAAGGCTGGTCCAAACTAAATGAAACTAGAAAAGACTGGACTGTAGTATGTAATTAATAATGTAGTTTTGTTAGTTTAGGAAATAATATTGTTGTGTGGGATTCTAAAATCAAATAGAAGAGTCCTTAGATATCTGAACTCCTACAAGACTGGACAATACTAGAAATATCCGTACAAAACTTGACACAACTGATTAAGAGCGGATAAGACTGAACAAGATTGTTCATCACATTTGAAGTTACTTCTATTAAAAGGGTTTCATGTGAAATCTTATAAAAATGCTAAAAGGGAGGATCAAATTGAAATTATGTGTTTTGTATGTTTCACTGAAAAATCACATTAACATTATATGTTCATTTTATTTTATGAAACTTGTCTTTTTCTTTATACATTTAAGACGTAGTATGTTATGTTATGACGAAGTACATAGTATGTTATTTAATAGATGGAAAAAATACACCAGACAAGTCCAGTCGAGACTCGGCATTTCATTTTTACTGCGAATACCCATTGTTAAAAATGAATAAACTATTATACATAAACTATAATTCTTAATTGCTATTCGGTCAAAAATGTGAAATATAATTAGTGAATATAATTGGTGAATAACAACAATATGAACAATATAATTGGTGAATATTATAAGGTTTTCCAGATTTATAAGCAATATGTGTATTCTTTCTACTCTGTAAAGGCATTAGTTTCACATCTGTCTTTCTGTTGGAACAAATGCAGCTGACATCTCTCACGGGATTGAACCAGGAAACGTTCATATGTTCACATTTGAGTCCTCTAAGCTATAATTCCAACACTTGAAATAATACACTCGATTACCAACCACTGGTTATAAAACCATTTTAGACAAACAAGGTTAAACTACCTTGTTTGTCTAAAATGGTTTTATCCAATTTTATCCATCTAGGTTGTGTGTGTTTTATTAAAAATTATAATTCTCTTCTAGCATAATTGGTTGCAATTGCTACAATTAATTGTAACAATTAATTATTTATTAAAAATTGCATTTTGTCATTTATTTTTTTAATCTTGATACCGAGATAATTTTAAATTTTCTTTGTTTCTTCTTTAATTAAAATAATTTGCAATAGCGATCATTCGTGATTCGAATAAATGTTATTACTATAACATTCTGAAAAACAACAATGTATGTTATTTATAAAATAGTAACAATGTTAATACTACTACCAACTGGACAAAAAACCAACTGGATAAGTCCCGAACTAGGAGATTTGCCTCTCGCTGTGTATCTAATAAGGTTTCATTAAAAATGGGGAAGCTGGCATCCCCATATTTGTTGCATATAAAGTGCAGTAGTATCTTCCTTGGATAAACGGAACTAGATCAGCTAAATATAAGATTGACAAAGACAAAGTTGGGACAAGAAAACTCCTTTGCGGTATTAAGAGCCATTTCTGAATTAAGAGCCATTTGTGACGACTCATTTTTCTTTGAATGGGACTGTATTAATACATATTTCGCACTTCTACATTCCAATTTCAGGCTATTCCCCTTATTCCAAAAGAAAATAAATTGTTCATTAACTGGGAGTGATCTACACAGTCAAATGCTTGGCATAAATCACAGGAGGTACCCATGGGCTATTTGCTCTAATCCATTTCTGACAGAATTTTATTATATAGACTTACTATCGCTGATGTTGCTGACTTGCCTATTTGAAAACCATGCTGTTCCAACGGAATTAAATTATGTTTGGAAATAAAAGGTGTAAGTCTGTACAGAAAATAGTACCCCAAGATTTTCGAGTGTACAGACAACAAAGCAATAGGCCTATAGGTATTGAGAGAATTTTTATTTCCGTTCTTGAATATAGGTAGTATTGTGGGTATTGTAAGAATATGAGGAAGCTTTGCTGATTAAAATGAACAGTTTACTAAACTTTGCAGCGGTTTGAGCAGATGCGGAACGTTGTCTTTCAGAAAACGGCAGGGAATATCATCGGAACCGTGCGTATTTTTGTTTCTTAATTTATCAGTGAGTATATTTAGAAGTTTCGTTTCATTAATATCGTCGACATACAACGTTTATACTTAACTTCATCATTTAGTTTTTGATCTTGATCGAAAAGCAACCGATGTCTAGTTCATTAATATTTTTTCGGTTTTTGCCGTTTTTTGATCTACTTCTGTTTGAAACTCTAGCTTCAACATAGCTACAGCATGCAAACTCCTCAGATGATTGAAGATTCAGTTTCCTAAGAAAAAATCGGTACATGGATGTCGTAAACTCCGTTTTAGCATTTCAATTTAATTTCTCTAGGATTTGTTTAAGTTTTTGTTCTGCAACAGATATTCGCGTGAATTTAATACAAATATCGACGCGTACTGCCGGAGGGAATTCTTGGGTATAGTACTGTGGTTTCCTATCACTGACGCTAGATTCTTCAAGCGTGTTATTTATTAGGAATTTATTATACCACGAAGTTCATAATTGGCAGCCAGAAAATAGAAAAAAAGAAACGAAATTACAAAGATTATCAAGTTTTAATGTAATTTATTGCCCAGATCCTTCCAATGACAGCCAGTGAATAGAAAATAAAAAACAATGAACAAAATTAGAGAAGCTTGCACACAACTTGACGAGACTGAACAAGACTAGACAAAAGTGGACAAGACTGGACAAAACTAGACAAGACTACATAGAACTTGCGAAAACTGGACAAGATTGTCCCAAACTGGATAAGCCCAGATAAGACCTGACAAAACTGGACAAGACTGAGCACAAGTGGATAGAATAGTGGATACGATTGAACAAGACAAGGCTGGATAAAGCTAAACAAAACTGGAAAAGACTGGTTAAAACTAAATGAAACTAAACAAGACTTAACTGTAGTATTTAACTAATAATTTAGTAATTTAGTTTTGCTAAATTATGGAAACAGTGTGCTTTGCTTATGGAAACAATGGAGAAAGTAGTTAACCACTTAATCCCTGCCCATCCAAATATGACCTTCGACATCGAGTATGATACCAGTTTTACTGACTTCTTACTAGATGAACTACAAACAGCATCCAAAAAACTGAAAACCAACAAGGCACCTGGCCCAGGAAGCATTCCCCCAAAAATAATAAAACAAGTGGCAATAGAAAAACCAGATTATAAATTAAGAGTTTACAATAAGCTGGCAGCGTAAGCAAAGTTTCTAAAAGAGCGGAAGCAGGCAAGACTGATATTGTTAAGGGAAAGAAACCAATTAATAATCCTGCGTCTTATAGACCAATTCTGCTTTTAGATGTTGACGGTGAGCTATCTGAAAAAAATAATTTTAATTAGACTACAAAAACAAATACTACATACAGGGGACTTATCGGGTAAGCAATATGGCTTTAGGGAAGGTCGACAGACGATAGATGCGCTCAATGAAGTAATAAAAGTTGCCAAGGAAGCATCAGCCTATTCTGGTCGTCACCGAAGACTGTGTGCAGTAATAACACAAAACGTGAAAAACGCCTTTAATAGCGCATCATTCCAGCAAATTCTAAAAGAATTAGTAAGGAAGAACATCGAGAAAAGTCTAATTAATATTATAGCGTCATATTTATCAGAAAGGGAGATAGTTCTAGCAGCAAAAGCAACTACTAAAACAATAAGAATAAACAAGTACTGGCTAATGTACTGACTCCAACCCTATGGAATATTCTGTATGACGGTTTTCTGAAAACTGAAATGCCACAAGGAAGCACGTTAATAGGTTTTGCAGATGACATAGCGAAGGTGGTGACCGCATAAGAGGAAGAAATTTCAATGAACAAGACGAACACTGGACTACAGCGAGTTTTAAACTAGTTTGAAGAAAAATAGTATAGGCAGTACTTCTTATATCTAAAAGGAAGATATCTCCTATTACCCTTCACATACAGCGTTTTACTATTACACCCAGCAGAGCTTTAAAGTAATAGCTTATATTTTGGGTACATTTCACACTTTGCAAGTGATCAATTTATTATCTTTTCTCTAGTAGCATCGGACCTCTTGCTACTGAGGTCCGATGCTACTAGAGAACAGACAATAAATTGATCGCTTGCAAAGTGTGAATTGTACTAAACATATAAGCTATTACAAAATACTGCAGCTGTAAGGTACCTAGGGTTATCAAAAACTAATATTAAGCTAAGACCTAGGTTGGAGCAAAAACTAATATTTACCGAGCACATTATCAGAACCGTTCAGAAGGCAGGAAAGACAATGACTGCCCTCGGTAGCCTTAGGCCGAACATCAAGTACGACTTGAGCACCTTGGGATACGTTCTGACCAGCAGGGCGAAACGAAATTAAATGAAATAAATAAATATTTTACCCAAGTGGGTGCCACACTTGCCTCGCAGCTCGCTCAAACCTCACCCAACAACAATCAACAAGTCATTGTTACCTGAAATTGAACCTGCAAGCTGTTTGCACTTTAAAAATTTTCTCTAGTCACTGAAGAAATAGTGAGGCGGGTGGTTGGGGAGATGCGAGGTAACTCGGCCCCGGGACCAGATATCATTCATGCTACACTAATTAAAGAAAATATTGATGCATTAATTAAGCCAATACAACATATTATTAACTTTGGTCTTATCTCTGTAGTGTTCCCACGGATGTTCAAGTCGGCTAAGGTTATTCTACTGCATAAAGGGGGCTCCATACATGACCCGGGAAATTTCAGACCAATTTCTATGCTAAATGTGCTCTCTAAAATTTTAGAAAAAATTGTAAAAATTCAACTTAACAAATATTTGGATATAAATAATTTGATATATGAGGACCAAATTGGATTGGCACTTCTGATGACTTTCTGTTTTCCATGACTTCCTTCTTAACTAAAAATATTGATTCAGGTAGCAAAGTTTTGGCTGTGTTCCTGGACCTCGCCAAAGCGTTCGACTCTATTAACAGACGCTTACTAGTACAAAAACTCATTCAATTCGGCATAAAGGGAGTTGCGTTGAAATGGCTATGTGACTATCTTACCTATCAGTAAGATAGTCACAGTATGTGTCTGTGGAGGGTGTTTCTAGTTCTGAGCGTGATATTGAATACGGTGTAATGCAAGGGAGAACACTCGGCCCGGTACTTTTCTTAATTTGCATTAATGATCTGACTTATGTCTGCCCCCCCGGTGGCAAGATATTGTTATTTGCGTATGATTCTGTTTTGCTGATCAGGGGAGAGGACTAGAACGGGGTCTCCAGCGTTGCTAGAGATCCCGTGGCCAGAATGGATAATTAATTTGGGCGGAGTGTACTTACTAACTCTGAATATTAACAAAACAAAATTCATGTGTTTTTCCTTGCTAGGCCCTCCTCCTGAGATTGATTTAGAAGGATTCATCGCTGTGGCGCAGTGGCTGATGCGGATCTTGGTCTGGAGGCGGGCTACATCTTACTTGGAGCACCCGACAGGCTTACTTTACCCTCATATACATTTTAACCAACATGCCATCTGACTTATACCTCATACACTCAACGACTTTATCCAAATTGTCAAATTCTATACTTATAACCAGCTGGCTATACCCTCTGTCTCCCACTCAGTTAGACCACATGATCGCTTCAATATATTGTTAATTAAACTATATCCATAATTAATATTATATACACTTACCAACTTGAAATTCACTTAGAAAGGTATACCGCAAACAAAAAACAAAGATATACTTACGATTAGACAAATATGTAAAACACCAGTGCTCTTTATTTTATATTATTATTTTTATTTATAACAGCCACATTTGGATCCAATTTTAATATTTTTTATTATTTCCTATTATATTTTCAGTAGATAAAGATTATGTAACAGCAATTTTAAAAACCCCAAGCCAGGCCACAGGTTTTCCTATTCTGGCTTGTAATTTGTATTATAATTTAGGTATATTGTTACTATATTTATCTTGTACAAATAAAAATGTTAAAAAAATCATCGGAATACCCAAGTCATCCAAGAGGAGATATTATCGAGTGTGATACACTCTCCACTATTACATGCTGCAGTAGTCTGGCATTCGATATCAAACAACCGATCACAGCTACAGAGAATTGGAAGAATTAGAATTATTCCGGATAATTCTATAAGTTGGTCAACGGAGAGATTGATTACTACTTAAACCAAGGACTGTCAGGATATGGCTGCTTCCAAAAATACCTGTACGATAGAAAGATAGGAGACTCAAATAAATGTCGTTTCTGCGAAAACATTGAAAATGCAGAACATACTCTCTTCGTTTGCCCTATGGACAATCTAGGGGAAATATAAATAAATAACACAGGAAAATTATTGTATGTTAAGAATATGATGGTCAGCCTGGTAGAGTTAGCGAGAACATGGGAAACCACATATACAGTTATTCGACAAATTATGGAAACAAAGGAAAAAATAAACAGCAAATAAAACTAACGGCCATTGCACTGAAGGAATGCGCAAGAGAATGCCAGTGAAATGTGCGAGAGCAAGGCGGTTTAGTCGGTATGAATCCGACACTCTCCTTTTTGAACAACTGTCATATGTAAGATTCTCCCTCCTCCCAAGAAAAAATAAAGTTTTGCTAGTTGAAGAAATAATAATGTCGTGTGTTATTGTAAAACTAGACCGAAGACTAATTAGATAACTGAAACACAAAGTCCTGCAAGACTGGACAATAATAGACATATCCGGTTCATTTTGTTCATCACATTCGAAGTTACTTCCATAAAAAAGATTTGATGAGAAATCTTAAATAAAAACGCTAACAGGGAGAATCAAATTGAAATTATGTTTTGTATTTCTCAATGAAAAATCACATAAACATTACGGTATAATCTCGATAATCCGACCAGACAACCGCCGGATTATAAAAAGAGTGGTGGGAGCGAGAGAGATACGACCGAGATCTATAGGTTCATTTTATTTTATGAATCTTGTCTTTTTCTTTATATATTTAAAACGTAGTATGTTATATTATACAGAAGGCTCCAAGAAGGACAGTGGTACTGGCGCAGGAATCTATGGACTGTCCCTGGGGTACAGCCTATCTGTACCCCTAGGGACACATGCCACAGTATTCCAAGCAGAAATACACGCTATCATGGCCTGTGCTCGTGAAAATTTGAGATTGGACTACAAAAGTAGAAACATCCGCATTTTCATGGACAGTCAGGCTGCGATCACGAGCGTGTCACGAAATCAAATCCAAGACAGTTTAGTACTGTCTTCAGGACCTAAAAGCCCTGGCAAAGCATAACAAGGTCACACTCGCTTGGGTGCCTTGCCACACAGGACTGGTGGGTAACCAAATGGCGGATAAGCTAGCAAAAGATGGAGCCTGCAAGGCAAACATCATTGCTGAAAGCGGACCCTACTTTACCAAGAACACGACCCGAAATAAAATCTGTAAATGGGTAGCAACTAAGCACCGTCTACAGTGGGTCAATTTGAATAGTCTGACACACAGCAAACGAATGTTAGTAAATCTATCGGCAACTCTGAAATCCTGCAACTGCCAAGGAAACAGAACGCAATTGTGGTAGGCCTACTTACAGGACACTACCCTCTACGAGAACACCTGCATAAAATGGGTATCTGGAAGGATGAACCTTTATGTAGGTTATGTAAAGAGGAGGACGAAACCGCCGCCCATATAATCTTCCACTGTAAAACAATTGCACGTAGGAGACACAAGCTTGATATTACAGATGAGAGAGTCCCCGTGAAAAACATGGTAAGTAGAATCCTGGACCTAATAGAGGGACTGGATCTATTTGCATGAACGAAACAATGTGGGGAAATACAATAGGCCAATGGGCCGCAGTGTGGGCTAACCCCCCTGGACCCACATTGGTTAGAGGAAAAAAAGAAAAAAAATGTTATATTATGATGAAGTTCATAATGTTATTCAATAGAAGTGAAAGATACAACAGACCAGTAAAGTCCAGTAGAGTCTCAGCATTTTATTTTTACTGCGAATACCCATTGTTAAAAAAGAATAAACTATTATATATAAACTATAACTCTTAATTGCTATTCAATCAAAACCCTAGTACTAGAATGTATATTCCAACAGATGTAATGGGCAGGGAAGGGGCTGATGATTGATGAAGAGAGAATGGCCAATCTGAGGTTTGCTGATGACGTGGTTCCGGTCTCAGAGAGCATTGGGGAAATAATGACGATACTGGAGGATTAGAGAATGGAAACCGAGAAGACGGGTCTTAAAATGAACATGGGGAAAACCAAGAATAACGCAAACATTCCCAAAATCACAGACTCCCAGCTTCTAGTGGAAAAAGTAACTGAGTACATATATTTGGAGCATAAGGTTACACTGGGCTTTGAGAACCAGGTAGCAGAAATAGAAAGGCGGATCGCGCAGGCTTGGGCAGCGTTCGGTGCCAATAAGCAGATTCTACGTGGCAAAATATCCCTGGATCTCAAAGTGAAAGTCTTCGAGCAGTGAGTCATGCCCGTACTCACCTACGGTACAGAGACCATGACCCTTACGCAGAAGTCCGCCGAGAAGTTCCGAGTCGCGCAGAGGGGTATGGAGAGAGCGATGCTCGGGACCACCCTTCGTGACCGGAAACGTAATGAATGGATCCGGAATAATACCAAGGTGAAAGACGTCATGGCTGTCATAGCAAATAAAAAGTGGACATGGGCAGGACACATTGCGAGAATGAACGAGAGTCGCTGGACGAGACGAGTCTTTCAGTGGAGTCCCAGAGCGGATACTCGAAGGCGCGGCAGACCACCGTCGCGCTGGATAGACGACATTCGACGGCACGGAGATCGAGACTGGATGAGACGGGCACAAGATCGCCAAGAGTGAAAGAAGGGGGAAGAGGCCTACATCAAAGATTGAATCACCAAATGGCCATAAAGGTGATGATGATGATTCAGTCAAAAAAATTGAAATAAAATATAATTTGTGAATATTATAAGGTTTTCAAGATTTGTAAACAATATGTGTATTCTTTTTACTCTGTAAAGACATTACTTTCACATCTGTCTTTCTTTTGGAACAAATGCAGCTGACATCTCTCTCGGGATTGAACCAGGAACCACGTTCCACCCACCACGTTCCACCACCGAACTTAAGAACCACGTTAATAAGTTCACATTTGGACATTCCAACATTTGGAATAATACACTCGATTACCAACCACTGGTTTAGTTTAACCTCTTTGTCTAAATATTTTATCTAATTTTATCCATCTAGTTTGTATGTCTTTTATTTAAAATTATATTTCTATTTTAGCATAATTAGTTGCAGTTGCTACAATTAATTGTAACAATTAATTATTTAATAAAAATTGCAATTTGGCATTTATTTTTTTAATTTTGTTAACGAGATAAATTTAAATCTTCCTTATCTCTGCTTTAATTAAAATTTGATGCAAGCACGATCATTCGTGATTTGAATAAATATTATTACTATAACATTCTGAAAAACATAACAATTTATTTGATGTATAAAATAGTAACAATGTTAATACTACTACCATCTTAATCATTAGAATATTCTAAGGAATTGTCCTTTGTCAACTAGCTTACTTTCTAACCCTCTTTTGAATGAGATGAAGAATTAGGAACGCAACAATACAGAACAATAGTTCCGACACCCTTATGTAAAATACAGATTTATTTAAACACGACTCGCTATTCCATAAAGTACTCTTAAAACTTGATCGCTATCCGGTTATTCTCCATGGTCGGTTAATAATGACGTAAGTGAAAATGAAAATCCCATTTTTGAGAGTCCGCCGATCGAGAAACCGTTAATGCGATAAATGCGGCAGATATATATATAGGGGTTAGTGCTTTCAAGAATAAGGGAGCTTTCACAAAGATTAACTTGCATAGGGTGTCGTGGAAGCCTCGCTCTTCAATCAGGTACTGATTTTATTTTACTTTATATATATGGTTGCAAGAAAAAAACCATTTTAGAAATTACTTATTTACGCCTTTTATAATAACTATAAAACAACAAGAGATCCTCGTTTAAGATCCTCGATTCTAATATCAAAAAAGATTACGAGCTTTGAGGGCGCGTTTTAAAAAACGCTTTCCATTAAATAAATTACTACACGGATTTCTTTATTTTAATTTTATTTTTTAAAGGGCTGTAAAAATTAATTAAATTACTGCGAAACGATTTGTTTAATCACACCGTTTTTATTTTAGTCTTATTTCTCCGTTTAATGAGTATAAAATTAAATGTCTTTTGCCGGTGTTTTTTCCATATTAATTAATTTGATTATAACGTGAAAAAAATACCGAGAAACGTTGTTATTATTACAAAATAATTAATTGTTTGCGTAGGTTTATATTTTGTTTGATAAATTAATAAATGTGGGAACGGCTGATGGAAATGTACTTATTGTTAGTAACGTGCGTGTCCTCAAAACATTAATTCAATTTCATTAAACTATATTAACATACGACATGTATCAGGAAAAGAATAATTTTTCTTCTTTCTATTAAATATTTGTCCTACTCGGTGAAGCGTCAAACGTTTTTTAAGAAAAAAATTAAATTACAAAATTCAATTATTGATAATTATAATTATAACGATTGCAAATAAGTAATGGTTCCGAATCGAATCAAATTCCAATTTTTAATAATTAAATATATTTTTTTTATTTTTGTCTTATGAAGTTATGTTTAATTCCTTAGATACAGATCAATAAAACAGTGGTTTATACACTAGTGAAATTGTGAAAAAAATTTAATTCACTAGTGATATAAAAGTATCTATGGCGACGCATCAAAATAACTCACTTACGAACTCAGTAAACATAACACTAAATGTTGACTTCGTTGATGTTCTCGCCAATAACTTATTATAATTTTATTTAAAAATCTCTTGATTTCTGTAGAGAAATTACCGCAATTACATCATTAAATTCTAACAAAAATTTCTCACATATATTCATTTATGATTGATAAAACACAAATTAATTAAATACTCTAAAATAAAACCCTAAACAAAATGTTGACTCGTAAAAGTAAACTAAGGTTATAAACTTTAAAGCGAAATATAGCCAGAATAAATAAGTATATTAAACCTGTTCATCGCTCTATAAAGTTAGGCCTTATTAAGACTACAAAACCAATCCCATGTTGAAACTGCTTCCCTGGTTAATACCACGTAGGATATTGAATTATACAATAATTGATGTTATTGCCAGCTCTTAATAAGGCTTTAATAATTTTATAAGGTTTTCTTTAATTAGTATGGTTTCACCAATATTAAATTATCATTTAAATCAATAACCTGCAACTAAGTTCATGTCTTTCTCATCAAACGTCAAATTAAAACCTAACTTCTCCAGTAATGCACGAGGTATTCAAGTTCATGTACCTAAGTGTATATCAATTTATAATTCAAAACAGCAAAGCTGCACCGATGAGAGATAAATCTCGAGACATGTCTGCAGATTTTTTATTAATCTTCCGATGTATAGTTATACAAATTAGATAAGTCACAAAGTTATAAGTAATAATACAAAAGAAGGAAAATTTACACAAAAGAAAAAAAAGTAAATAAATAAATTACATTATAACTTTAAATAAAAGAAAAAGCACTAATTGTTGTTGAATGATTTAAGTCTGTACAAGGAATTCATCTATTGAATAAAAACATTTTTTAATTAGGAACTCTTTCGTTAATTTTCGAAAGGCTTTGTAAGATTTTTGTTCTTTGATTTCTGTAGATAACTTTGACCCCCAGCCTATTAGGCGCTGTACTGCAAAGCGTAAGATTGTTCTTCTGACTACGTAGTTTGGACGCGTTTCTTGTATTAATGTTATGTATATCTTTATTTGTAGAGATCTTAAATTTATTTTTAAAGATATGACACGCTGCTTCCCATAGGTAAATGGATGGAAGGGTTAAAATATTTAATTCTACAAATTTAGGTTTACACGATACATTTAAATTTATTCCTGTAATTATCCTAATAATTCCTATTTGTGCTAAAAACGGTCTTTTTGAGACTGGAGATGATCCCCAAACTAAAATACCACATGCAAGAATAGATTCCACTTCCGCATGGTATACTTGCATTAAAACTGTTTTTCCTATTAGATCTTTCACCCTTCTAATTAAGTATGCTTTTCCATTTAGTTTTTTAAATAAAGCGTCCATCATGACATCCCATTTAAGATGTTCTTCGATGAATACACCTAGAAACTTTATGTTCTTTGCTCTTTCAATTTAATTTTTAATAATTTTTAGGTCAATGTCATCATGATATTTTTTCTTGTGGGTTTGGAAACTAATAAATTTTGTTTTCTGTAAGTTTAAATATAAGTTATTGGCAGCAAACCATATGTGCATTTTTGATAAGATGTTCTGTGCCGTGTGCTTCGTTTCTTCTATAGAAGAACCTGAAATAGTTACAATAATATCGTGTGAATGGCTATTCACGATTTAATTATGATGGCTTATTCATGATTTAAATAGAAACAAATGTTATAAACATGTTATTGCTTTAGTACTCGTTAGTGATATGAAAATGTCACTAACTGGAGCTGGTAACAACATACAAATGGCTGTAGTATAATTCAATATCCTGCGTGGTATAAACCAGTGAAGTAGTTGTTTCAACTTGGGATTTCTTTTGTAGACATAATAAGAATTAATATTATAGAGCTACGAACAGGTTGAACATAACATAATAATTTTATTTAATTATATCTATAATTAGTATGGTTTCTCCCTAAACTAACCTAAAGTTGTTTAAGACAAATAAATTTACAATTTCCATTTTCGTCAATAGTTTAATTCGTTGTTTTGTTTATGTTTTTGATAAATCATCGTTAGTATCATTATATAACAATGATATTTATTGTAACATAAAAAATGGTACCAAGGGCTACCTCGGTGTCTTTCTCCCAATATATATGTTATATCTTCCAGATATATCTTCTGTATGATAATTATAGATTTTCATAGTACGCTTAGAACAATAATTCCATTAGAAAATTAATTATTTTTGGCGATGGCTGATACCGGTTGCATGGTATTGAAAACATTTATATTTATTTGGCATTGAAAAAATGTATTAAACGTTGAATGCGGTCGATGGATTTCAGCTCATGCATCAACTGTATTTTATTCAGAATATTTAAATCTCGTGTTCGTTGTTGTTCAAGAGATTATCTTCCTTCGACGTTTATAGTTCTTTTGTGATATTGGCTGTAATGCCTTCCACATCTGTAGTCGACTTCAAAAACAGTGCAGGATTTAATAAATAATATTTTCTTAAGACGTAAAATAAACATAGCTTTAAAGTTCTCCATAAAATACGAAAAGTTTTACTTTTCTTGTAAGTGTACACTAGAGTTATCTTAGGAAAATTAATTGTTTTGCCGATGATAGACAAATAAAATTCCGCAATTTGATTTACCATTTAAATTTTTTCTTAATTAAATTTACCATATTTACCATGATTTACCATGATTTTTTTTCCATAATTTGATGATTTACCAACTGAAGCTGTTGTTGTTGTGAAACTTTTCAGCCATTCCCAGATGTTTCAAACATTTTCATTCAAACTTGTTTAGGTAGTTGAGATATAGAGCGGTAGAGGTAGTCAGGGGAAAACAACAGAGGGCGTAAATAAATAAATAATAAAAAAAATAATAATTCTTAGTACGTAGACCTTTTATAGTTAACATTTTTTTGTGCGTCTGCGTCAAATTCCGCCATGTTTTCGGGAACTTTCTTGGCGTATAACCAGTGAAAATAACAAAATGTGCCCGAAACTTTTATATTCCTGTCTTTTAACCTAACTTAACTAACCGTAAAAAGGTTTATTATGATGTCATATCAATTTTCTGTTAAAAAAATATAATACTACACCAAAACTGGTAACTAGTATAAAAAAATGAGCAAATAAAGATATCTTAAAGATCATCTTTAAGACATCTTTAAAGTTCATCTTTTGCAAAAAGCTACGCTGTTCGAGCAATAACTACAACAGCGACGACCAGAAATACCACATTTGGGTTAGCTGAGGGACGTGAAGCTTCCGACATTTTAGAAAAGGGACTGTGGTTTGCGCAAATCGTGGCACAATTCAATGGCTACCAACAACAAAAGGTACTACTCACTGCGGCAAGTGCCCCCGATTGCAATGTCCTACAACACAAACACGAATAAATAGGAGGCATTGAAATCCATACTCACGACAGTTTTTTTCTGATTCCTAAGAGCGACAACTGCGCAAATTTCGGAAATCGAGTTAAGAAATAGGAAACCATCTAAGATAAATGAAGACGTCTTCGAAACATTTGGCCGCATCAGATGCCGATGAATGTCAAGCTACAGCTTTCAGCGAGTGAAAGCGTCACAATAGAAAAAATGACCGCAATTGCAGACAAGGTAACGGAAATCAACGTGATGAACTATGTTCATACCAGCTCCATTGCCACGGTTTCAAAATCAATAATTACCGCCGATTTGTCAACTACGTTGACAGATCTAGTCAAAGATTTGATTGTGTGTGTCACTACCAACTACTGGATAAATTGTATTGAGTGGGAATTCGGGGTAAACTGGGTAACATTATTAAATCATCCCTTTCTAATAGGCTCGAATAATAAAATCTTGAACTTAGAGCCATTGGATATAAATAGAGGTGCTCCTCAAGGGAGTGTTTTGGGGCCAACTCCATTTTAACTATACAAATTTGTAGTAGATCACCAATTAATTTTGGAGTGTTCCCTAGTGGGAGTTGATCTTAATTTACAATAAGTTCCCTAGTGATCTTACAATTATATAATAATATCTCACAAAGAAGTATCTCACAAAGTTTTCAAGAAAAAACTTTCAGTACAAGAGAAAACTTTCAGTAAAACAGACATTACATTCTTTTGCTGAATACTTTAGTTTATAACATTTGAAAGTAGGAGATTATCATTAAGATATCTTCGAATCTGTCAATAGCTGCTCCAACTTTTGTCAGGGGCTGAATGCCAACAGGTATTATAAAAGAGTATAAAACTAACTTCATATTCTTTAGTATTTTATAATATCTGTTGGCCTTTAGCCCCTGACAAAAGTTGGTCTTGACCGTTCCCGTTACTTGCTTTGACGTAGCGAACGGCTCATACTACGCATCTTGAGCAAAGTGTGCCAAAGAGTAACAGAAGTTATCAGAGTATTTCCAGCTATTGACAGATTCGAAGATATTGTATTATCATTACTCCTACTTCCAACTTTATTATTAATTTGGTTCAAACCATAACTGCTGATTTTTAGTTTATGTGCGTGATTACTATTTTTCTGACAATTAATTATTATTTTTGCTTTGATTTGTTCTAGCGAACAGGTCGCGTAGTTGGCGTCAAGGATGGATAGCTTGTTACGGGAACCAAGCGGCAACCAAACAGGACGCGTTCAAGGAGCCAGAGCCGCGAGCGAAAAACTTACGATATTAGTTATTACCACCATCGTTTTGGTGATGAAGCAAATAAATGCCGACCACCCTGCAGTAAGAGCCCGAAGCGATGGTATAGCGTGGTATAAGGAACCCATCGCCTTAGTGCAACAGACCGCTACTTAATCGACACAGGAGCAGACATATCGGTGCTACCAAAAAAATCTTGCAAAGGCCACTTTGAATCCTTCTGTAGTCACTTTGTTAGCAGCTAAGGACAGCTTACCAAATAGCCCTTGGACCAGCCCATTGCATATAGTTAAAAAAAAAACCTCGTGAATGGCGACCTTGTGGGGATTAGGCGCGTTTAACAGGTTCGTCGCCCAACAATTCGGTCGAGTTTCTTGCGGAGCCCAAATCCGTCGGATCTACACATTGCAGTTGTCCTACAAAATAGAAACCATTGAAAAACTGTTATAGATAGAAAATAGCACATGGTGGCATAAGCTACAAAGATATGAAAAAGCATCATATAGTATCGGAAAGTAGCCCTGTATCTGCTCTTGGGAACAACTGAAGTAAGAGCTCATATCGTGTACCAGAGAGCCACATGTATCAATAAAAAATATATATTGCTCCCGACAAAAATAAAAACAAAACAAAGAGAGTAATACATTATTGTGAGATTTACAAGAATTGGCACGACAGAAGAACACGACGAAAGCACGACAGAAGAACGTTACCAGAAGAACAGGCAATTTGTTCAACGCAAAAAAGGCAGGAAAAATGTCAAAGAAAGTACGACCTATTGTCTCAACTTACCTCAAATGTGTTTACAATGTTTTAACGAATACAATTCCGAATAACATAGCATAATGTAATATTTTATTTGAAATATAAATTAATAAAAAGTATATTGTTATGGTCTATATTTTATATTTCAGTGCTTATTTCCATTAAATTTCTTTTAAAAATCCAATTAACAATCTTATTTAAATTGAACAGATGCGTAACCAATATTTGGTGACGAGGCCCCCACGGAAGAACATCCGTCACCCAGGTATGGGTGACATAATGTCGAACGTTTCCAACTGCATCACAGTCGCAGACCATTACCCCAAACATATGCGATTTTGCGCGAAGTCTGCGAGGAAAGAAAGTGTTTTTATCTTTAGAACAAGTTCGCACGTATAATCAGATCCCGGTCGCTGAAGATGACATCCCAAAAAGCTGCTACAAAAACATTTGAAAGACATTTAAATGCAGTGTCGCAGACTTGGACGTTTGTTTCGTATATTTAACAACAACAATATATTGATTGCTTCCGCGTCATCAGAAGAACATCAAAACATTTATAGTTAGTGTTCCAGCGATTGCAAGAAAATAACTAAATTATTAATCCAGAAAAGTATGTCGTGGGAGGCGCTGAAGTCGCATATCTAGGACATTGGGTTTCAGCGGAAGGTAGCAGCCCCCTACTTAACAAAGTAACCGAAAACACCGATTTTCCGAAACCAACAATGAAGAAACAATTAAGACGTTTCTGGGGAACGATCAATTTTTATCGCAAGCTTATAACCAACGGCCCACAAATCCAAGCACCATTGACAACATTCCTAAGAAATAGCGGAAATAATGACAAACGGCCACTATCCAGTGGACATTTGAAGCAAACGATGCATTTCTGAAAAGCAAAACCGAGTTAGCAAAAGGATCTCTGTTGGCACATCCATCAGAAAACTCCGATCTAATACTGACCACAGATTCGTCGGACCTGCCACCCGAAGCAACCCATGAACAAAAACTCGATGACAATAACAGTTGGAAGCCCATCGCTTTTTTTTTTAATTTTCAATTACGACGCAATAACAATATTCTGTCCAAATATAATCATTCAAATAGACCTTTTTACGTATAGTTAAGCGCATGCGCGTCCGCAATGTTTAAAAGCCTGGAATTTGAAAGTTTCGTGCATTTTGTTATTTTCGCTGGTCATTCGTCAAAAAAGTGCCCGAAAACATGGTGGAAATTGGACACATGCGAATAAAATGAAAAGTTCTATTAAATAATACTGCACCAAACAGGTATCGATTAACTAATTTAATTGTTCATTTCAAAACCTCATAAGTCAAGTCTATTTTCTACGTGGTTATTTACATATATAACAATTATTACTACTTAATAATAATTATTAAAAAAAAAATGTTATGGATTCATTAAACTAGATTCGTTACACTAAATTCGTTAGTAACCAAGAAGTACCACAAATATCAATGTGGAAACACTCGTTTAGATTGCATATTTGTAAGACGATTTCTTAAGACGAATCAGATTTTTAGCAAAATGCATTTGAGGCTGGAAATGAAACCCAAATCGAAATTATGCAATTTCCGTAGAAAGAAACCTGTATCTCAAATTATTTTTTTATACAGGCCATTTAGGCCTGAAACGTGAAGTTTTAAGGAAAAATGCAAAATAGCAACTTTTTTGAAAAGAAAATGAAATCAATTTAAATAGAAATAATCTTTCATATCTAACTAGCCACATATTCGAATCCTGAGTAGTCATGTATAATACCATTGGAATTTGTTTTATAATAAAAAAAGTAATGGATTCCCTAATCAGATTGGTTGGGCACGCTTCGATAACACTGTGAACGAAATTGACAATTTTTTTTAAAACAAGCTAGCAATTTATCAGTTAAAGTAAATTCGAGTGCGCTGAATTCAGTGGTGTTAGTCGTTTTTTCAAGTCGGGTCATTTAATCGAGTTATTTATATTTGAAAATAGGTTTTTGCTGAATTATTTGCAGTTTTTAATTATTTTTCTTGCTTTTGTATGTATATTCATTGTTTGGATACCAACCAAAAATTTTATTACAAAAGAAATAGAATCATTACAGTATGGTGAATGTTCCGGGCTACAGTTTTTTAAATTATAACACTATCCACAAAACTCCATTAAATAACTTTACCTAAAAACGACAATTAATTCAGCGCACCCGAATTTACCTTACTTGATTAGTTTCTAGCTTGTTTTATTTCTCGACTAGCATAGAGTAATGATATCTGGTTTAAATATAATACAAGAATATTTGATTTGCAATCAAAATGGTAGATAAGTTGCCGAACAAAGATTTAAAACTTTATATTAATAAGACATAGGTGGGCAATGTCAACAAAAATTTAACAAAATCAAAATAAATTAATTTAAATTTTGCTCTAGCAAATCCTAATCTATGATAATAGATATAATTTATAATTGCCAGTTAACATCTTCTTGTAACTTTCCAAATATTAGATATAATCAGAGAAAATTTTAATATTTTTAATTGATTGTACACGAGCTCGTATTTTAAAATTTTTACACAAATATATTTTCATTATAAAAATTCCATTTTCTTTGCAATATCAGCCAACAATATAAAATATAGTTAGTACAATGAAAACGTAATCTCGAAATTTATTTTTCAAAACGACATTTCCGCTTTAAAGTTAAACATTTAAATTATTCTTCTCATTTACATCACGGGATTTTACATCATTTACACCATCAAGGGATGGACGTACGATTTTCAATTATAAAACGACCAGCGTGTTAAACTTCAGCTGTGACGTTGCATATAATGCATCTGTCTGACATTGCATTGTATATTAGAAACTCGTAATATGTCAGTTTGATCAAAATGCAAGTCATAAATTATCTTTGTACTCCCTCCATATACAGGATAAACAATTTTGATATGTACGTAGAATATATGAACATATATTAGAATTTGATTAATTATTTCATGTGTTTAATGAAAATTTAATAACATTGATTCGTTTATATTTACAAATTTTAATTGGTCTAAAAATGATGCTAAAACTGATATATTACGTCTACCCGTCATAAATTGTCAATCTGTCTAAATAGTTTTAAAATATATCAATATAAATTAAATATTTTATTTATTTATGTATTTACATTATTATTTAAAATGAATTACATTATTTTACAAAATTTACAAAATATATTTGAAATTGAGGACACAACAAACATGAAGTTTGTGCGTGTTCTCATTCATTATAGAGGATTAAACTTTCCTTCTAATGTAACAAATAAAGACATAATATAAACATTTATACAAATAGATTGTACAATCTAACAACTGGTATAATTGAAAATAAAGATAATAGAATTATAAATAATTAGTATTCTTTATCAAAGAATATGATCTATGGTTGATTCAACAATCCATTTCTTCAAAATGTTTTTAATTTCAGCATATCGTTTTAATTTAGTCATCCGGCATCACATTAAAAATTTTAGGTACTATATAATATAATAATTCTTTGAATGGAGGTATATTTAGTTCTAGGCAAGCATAGTATTTCACAATTTAGAGTTTTGATAACTGTCTGATTTGGAGCTCTATTGTTTTCAAGTTTTTTATTACACAAAAGTCTAACGGCGGACAACACATATAACTTCTAAATTTGGAAAATTCCCTTTCTTTAAACAAATCTAAAGAAGGGTACATCTTGTCTTTAAGCCAACAAGTCTTTAGCAGCACTTTTAGTGTAACTACAAGCTTCTTTAGTATACCTTTACAAGTAGACCTCCAAATACAGACTCCGTACCTTTTCAACGATTCAGCTAAGGTTTTGTAAATACTTAAAACATTCTTTTTTGACACTCACTATGTTAAAATATAGAATCTAATCAATATGGACATCCGATTTTAGAAAAGAGTCAAAGAACACGCCTAAGTATTTGATATTATATACACACCATTAATAACAGCGCTACAAGAACAATGCAAGCGATTATGCCAATCAAAATCGTAAACCGTAACATAATTAAATTTATCTACGATCACTATTGTAAATACCCAATATTGTACAGTTCGTGGACTATGTAACTACATCATAACACACACGAATGTAACAGTCCGCGATTAATGATAAGTTATGATTGACAACACACACGTGCGTTTGGTTTACGATTGGTTGAGGGCTGCTACTACGTGCTCATACGTTCAGCGCTCCCCGTGCCACAATTCAAACTAACGGAAATTGCCTTCATTGGGTAGCCTATATCTATGAGCACTCTTATTCCAGTTTAACCAAAATAAATACTAAATTATGTAACCATTAAGAAAGTATTTATTTTCATTTCTATCTATGATATACAACTCTTTGTTTATCATAACATTAAATAATGTACCTAATAAGAAATAAATTTGTTACATAAAATATGTTTTTCTTATTCAACAGAAACAAATTTGTGTGGTCGTAAGTATAGTACATAACTCAAGTTGTAAGGCAATTGCGTACTCGCGGAATTACGCACTCCCCGCTACGCGTAATACGTTTCTAAGAACTCTCGTTATGTAATATACTATCAGGTAAACCTACTTTGCTCAAGGCATAACAAACAAACTTCGACTTCTCTGTATTCAGAGTAAGTAGACGAGCATTAAACCTACTTTTAACAATAGACATACATGACTCTGCTTTAAAATTAACATATTCCCAACTACTTCCTTTAAATATCAGGCATCAGGTATCATCGGTAAAACACATTACATTGCCTTTAGGAACAATCGCGCAAGCAGTACAGGTCCCTGTACACTGTACCTTAAGGTACACCGTATTCCACCAAACGTTGAGAGCTACAGTAAAATATAATTTATTTTTACCTGTTGGTGTCTATCTGTTAACCCTTTCGCTGCTACGGACTGCTATAGCAGTTCAATTGATTTGACGCCCAGGTGCTATGGACTGTTATAGTAGTCCAATTGATTTGGCGACCAGATGCTATGGACTACTATAGCAGTCTACCGACTTCCTGAATTCATGCTCTCATTGGAGCGTTGCGTTACCCTGCGTGAAAGATTAGGGATTCGTCCCTGCACCTAGGGTCTTATCGTTGTAAAGATGAATGTTTCAAAAAATCTCAAAAAATAATTGTAAACTATGCTGATAGGTTATTTATTAAAAAAAAATTTCATTCATCGAGAACAGTAAATTTTGTGAATTGATAAATCTTGAACTCGACGAATAACACTTCTTATAAGTAGCGACATATTTCAGAAATTTAAAACTCGAGCTATTTTTCTGCTATCAATTTTTGTAATTCAAAATTCTTGTCATTGTCATTGCATAATTAATATAAAATAATATAAAATAATTGCAAAATAGTCATGTCATTGCATAATTTTCTTTTGCTATTGACCATTGTAAGAAATAAGTTTATGAAATCTATACGAAATATATACGGAAAGTGATAGTAAAGACGACATTAGTAGTGACAGTGACGCTCACAGGATTCACAATTTTCCAAAAAAAAACTAAAGCAATTTGATGAATTTGGCGAGAGGACCAAATAAACGACCTAGAATATTACCTTCATTTTCAGAGTCCAATTCAGATCTAGATTCTTAACACTTCCATAGGCAGGATGATGATTTAGAGCCTCACATTCCATCAATTTCAGAATACTAATTCAGGTTGTAAGGCTGCAGTAACAGACAGTTCAAAAATTTAAAATTACTTTTTGGGTTTTTTCACTGAAGATATCATAAAATTGATAATAATAGAATTGGAGAATTACTATAATTACAAAGCAAAAGATGTTTCTAGACCTAAACCAAGACTGCATTCGTGGAAACCGTCAACGATTGATAACATGTTTTGCTTTTTGGGTTATACAATGCTGATGAGTAGAATGAGTAGAATGATGAAAGAGGCCCTTATCTGAATACTGGTCCTCTGGTCCACTAATCAAGACGGACATATTTTATAGCATTATGCCTCGCGAGAGATATATTATTTTTTTACCTATGCTTCATTTCAGCGACAATAGATTGCCAAACAATAATGATCGACGAATGAAAATCAAACCCATCCTGGACAAACTCTTAGAAAACTTTAAAAAAGCGTACGTTCCTTTTCAAAATCTTTGCATCGATAAAAGTCTCTTGTTATTCAAAGGAAGACAGTCATTCAACCAATATATTCCATCAAAAAGAAGTCGATTTGGAATTAAAAATTTAGATCTGTGTGATTTGGAAACCGGCTTCGTTCTAGATATTCTTCTCCATATTAGTAAATCAACACACACACACAAATATCATAAAGATGTCGGAATATCTGGTAACATAGTCATTACCATTATAAAACCATTATGAAACCATTATCAAATAAAAGTGTGTGATCTTTTATCAGATAACTGGTATAGTAATCCTTTGTTTTTCGATTATTGCATGAAAATCAAACAAATGTGTGTGGAACTGTGAAAATAAAAGGAAAGAACATGCTTCTTACCAAAACTTACCAAAAAAAATTAAAAGGAGAGAGTGTTCTTTTAAAACTTCGACATCACTGCTCGTAATTAAATGGCATGATAAAAGAGAGGTATGGATGATTTCCACAATGCACACTTCCCAATAGGGTGAGACATCAAAAATCAATTATAGTACTGGAGAGTCGATTAGAGAACCAAAGTGCATAATTGATTACAATAGTTTTATGGATGCCGTTGATAAAAAAGATATGATTACCTCCTATATCAAATCAGTATGCAAAAGTGCGAAGTGGTATAAAAAGTTTTTTTTTAAATTTATAAATAGAGACATTACGGTCTCTATTTATAATTCTCATTATTTGCATAAGATGGTCTCAGGTAATAAGTTATCTTTTGCCGAATATCAATTGATACCAGAATTATTTATTACAAAATTATCATCACGAAAGACCAAAATCAGGTGGAGCCAGAAGATCTGAAGAAAATCCATTACGATTAAGAGAACTACATTTTCCATCGTTTGCGTTTTATTAGAAAAAAGACTGAGAAAACGTGCTGCATGTAGCAAAAAAGGTACACGAAAACAGTCACGTTACCAAAGTAAAGAATGTAATGTTGGCTTATGCGCGGTTCCATGTTTCGAGGGCTAATTAGGAATATACAACTGAGAATATACATACTATTATATATAACTGAATATACTATTTTTTTCTAGTTCATGGCTATTTGCTTCTAGAACAGATTCTATATCTGTTTTGTATTGTTACAAAATGTTTGTGTATGTTTTACATGTTTTATATGTTTTATATATTTTATATGTTATATATTTTATATGTTTGATATGTTTTATATGTTTTATATGTTTTATATGTTTTATATGTTTTATATGTTTTATATGTTTTATATGTTTTATATGTTTTATATGTTTTATATGTTTTATATGTTTTATGTGTTTTATATGTTTTATATGTTTTATATGTTTTATATGTTTTATTTGGTTTATATGTTTTATATGTTTTATATGTTTAATATGTTGTATTTATTTATTTATATTGTTTAGACCCACAGGGGATCACATAAAGCAAATTATGACCTGTTACTTTTATTTTTCTTGTTCTTCCAGAATTGTTTCATCAACTTACTATGTTCAACTCGACGTTCATCTATCCATTTTGCTCTTGTTATTTTGGGTTTTTCCACTGATATAATTTCCCAGCTGTAGACCTTCATCATCATCATCATCATCATCAAACAGCCCTTTGCGTCCACTGCTGGACATAGGCCTCCCCAATTTCCGCCCATTTCCTCCTATCCTGAGCCTCTCGCATCCAGGCTCCTCTTGTTCTTTTTATATCGTCCGTCCATCTTGTGGGGGGGCTCCCCCTGCTTCGTATATCTGCTCTTGGCCTCCACCCCAGTAGTCTCTTGGTCCATCTTCCATCTGACATTCGGGCCACGTGTCCAGCCCAGTTCCACTTTAGCCTCGCCATACGCACAACCTCATCTGTGACACCTGTTGTTCGGCGTAGATCTTCGTTTGTGATATGGTCTCGTAGCGACACGCCGAGCATGGATCTTTCCATCTTTCGTTGTGCAATTTGGAGCTTTTTTGCAGTGGCGACGGTGAGTGTTGCGGTTTCAGTGCCGTAGGTCATAACTGGCAATACACATTGATCAAACACTTTCCTTTTCAAGCAGACTGGCAGATCGCTTTTGAATACGTCCCGAAGTTTTCCATATGCGGCCCAAGAGAGGATTATTCTTCTTTTAAATTCGCATGTTTGGTTGTCTCTAGTTATGCGTATTTCGTGACCTACATAGGTGTATTTGTCTACGAAATCAATATCTCTATCGCCTACATCTATCTGTCTGCTCGGGACCAAGTTTGTCATACATTTTGTTTTGGAATAGTTTATTCTTAGGCCTACGGTATTACATGCTTCCTGGAGTTCTAATAGCATTGTTTTTATATCGTTAAGATCGTCAGCAAGCAGCACTATGTCATCTGCAAATCGCAGATTTGATAGATTTTTGCCATCTATGGTTAAGCCTTTTCTTTCCCAGTTGAGCTTTTTGAAAGCGAGTTCCAAAACCGCGGTGAACAATTTAGGCGATATCGTATTTAGGCGTTTTTCCACTGATATAATTTCCCAGCTGTAGACCTTATGTCTAAAGAATTTTGGATTTTCGATGTCTGTCGGTGAGATGTTGGCGTTTTTTAAATGAATTTGGACCTGTTTTACCCAGACGGTTGTCGTTTTCATTTTCTGTATGTACTTCAAAACTCTCCCTGTTAGTCGGTTATCATCTAGTCTCATAACGTGCCCGTAGAATTTCAGTCGTCGTTTGCGGAAATCGGTTTCGATGTTGGAGTGATTTTCTGTGACAGTGTGTGATTGAAGACGATATCCTTCGTCTGTTAGTTTTGGGCCAAGTATTTTTCGGATAATTTTTCTTTCAGCCGTCTTGATGTTTTTTATGTCTCCTTTGTAATTAAGATTTAATGTCTCGCTGGCGTGGAGTATTTCGTGTTTGATAAGAGTCGTGTAGTGTCGGTTTTTGGTGCTAATATTTATGCATTTTTTATTATAGATGCTTGCAACTTTTCCATATGCTTTCCGCATTTTAAGTTCCCGTGTTTTTTGTGCTAATCCTTCTGTACCTGTAGGTTCATAATTTCGCCCAAGTATTTGAAGTGACTAACCTTGTTTATCGTACCGTGTTTTGTAAATAAATTTTCTGTTTTGATGTGTTTTGTGACCATGAATTCGGTTTTCGAAAAGGAAATTTGTAATCCAGTTTTCTCAGCACATTCTTTTAGGACTTCGATCTGATGGATTGCTGTTTGTTCATTTTCGGAAAGGATCGAGAGATCATCAGCGAAGGCTAGTCATGTGACTTTGATGTTATCCTGTTGTTTTCCTAGACTTATGGGTCTCCAAATTTCTCGATTTTCCAGTTCTTGTTCCCATGTTTTGAAAACTTTATCTAAAACGATGTTGAAGAGTAACGGAGAGAGGCTTTCGCCCTGCCGAACGCCAGTCTTGATGGGGAAAGGTTTTGAGATTTCTCCGTTGAATTTGATTTTGGTAGTTGTGTTTGTTAGCGTTTGTTGGAAGAGCCGTTGTGTTTTCGGGTCCAGATTGTTTTCTTCAAGTATATTAAACAAGGATTGTCATTCGATGGAGCCATAAGCTTTCCTAAAGTCAATAAATGTGCAGATGGTTGGGAAATTTCGTGTAGCTCTAATCTTTAGTATAGATTTCAGGTTGAAAATTTGCTCGACGCAGGATCTGTGTGGTCTGAAACCTGCTTGATATTCCCCAATTTGGGGTTTGAGTTGTTCTTGTGTGCGTTGTACGAGGCAAGCGGATAAGATTTTGTAGGGAACGGAAAGGAGGGAGATTCCTCTGTAGTTATTCACATCAGATTTGTCTTCTTTTTTTGTGGAGTGGGTGGATGAGTGCGCATTGCCAATCATCTGGGAGTTCTTCACTTCGCCAAATTTCCTGAATTTTGTTTGTAATTTCCTGTAATGATTGTGGTCCAAGATTTTTCAGTAATTCTGCGGTTATTCCATCATCTCCTGATGTCTTTCCGTTCTACAGTTTTGTGATACTGTGTCGGATTTCTTCTAGTGTCGGTGGATCAGCGACGGGTTTCGTGTTTATTGACGATGTGTGTGGGAATCGTTCGAATGATTCTGGGCAATTAAGGAGCTCGGAAAAGTAGTTCGACAGTTCTTCGCAGTTTTCTTGGTTGGTGAGTGCAAGTTTTCCATCTTTTTTCTAAAACGTCAAATTCTGTAGTGAGTAACCTTTAATTTTATTTGCAAACGCTCTATAGAAATTTCAGCTGTTGTAGTTTCTAAAGTTATCCTCAATTCATGTGAGCTGTTCTGTTATGTATTGGCGTTTGGCTTTCCTGATGGTTCTGTTTGTCTCTTTGCGGAGAAAGTGTTGTAGGGTTACCGGCGATTCGTTGCTGTTGTATTTTTGAAAGGCAAGTCGGCGATTGATGATGGCTTGATCGCAGTTGGAATCCCACCATGGGTGTTTTGCCTTTTGTTAAGTGGGATTAATTCGTTGGCTTTTATGATTATTTTGTTGCAGAAGTCGGTCCAGTTATTTGTCGGATCTTTTTCCCATTCTTGTGTGATCTTTTGATTTTTGATCTGTTGATCTTCGTTTCTTGAATTTTTGATGTTTCAAACTCTTGGATGTATGGTTTATTTTGGTGCACCCCCTTCGGAGATAATTTTACCTTAACTCGGGTGAGGTAGTGGTCTAAATCGATGTTCGCACCTCTTCGGACTTGAATGTCGTGAATATTTCTGTAGTGGGCGTAGGAGATGGCAACGTGATCGATCTGGTATTCACCAAGATGTTGGTTCGGGGATCGCCATGTTTTCTGTTTTTGTTTGGGTTTTCTGAAGTGGGTAGACATAACTTTGAGATTGAATTGTTGGCATATGTCAATCAGACGTATGCCGTTGGTGTCAGCGTTTTGGTGTGCAAAATTTTTGCCGATATTTTACGATAAGTTTTTTGTTCCCAAGATGGGCATTGAAGTTCCCATTAGGATTTTCACGTCATCTTTTGAATTTTGCGTGAATTTTGCTCATGGTTTTTTCAAATTTGTTCCATTTTTTTTGCAATTAAATGCATGTGCATTTATGAGCGTATATATTTTATTTGCGCTCTGAATGCGTATGGTCATGAGTCGATTGTTGATGGCTCTGGTTTCTTTGACAGCGTTGATGACGGATTTGTGTTCGAGAAAGGCCATGCCGAAGATCTCAACCTTCTGTTTTGTTTTGCTCTTGAAGATGCGGTAGTTTACATAGTCCATGGTTACATTGTCAGTCAGTCGTATTTTTTGAAGAGCAAGGATGAGAATTTTTTGCCCGTCGATTTATTGAGTGAGATCATGTAATTTTCCTGTCTGGATTAGAGTATTGATGTTTAATGTTCCAAAGAATGTTTTCTTCTTGTAGGGAAGTTTACCAGATACTCTCTGCTGTGCTAGTCAGGACTCCCCAGAATCCGATAGTCCAGCTGCCGTCTGTCGACGGGTGGATTGTGTACCACCTGGGGTAAAGTTGAATTTGCTAGCACAGTTCGTTTGCTTGTATTTCACTGGTTTGGATTGGTTGACACCAGGACCGGATAGGAGCAGAGGTTGTTCAGGTTTTATATATTTTATTTGTTTTATATGTTTTACATGTGTTATATGTTTTATATGTTTTATATGTTTTATATGTTTTATATGTTTTATATGTTTTATATGTTTTATATGTTTTATATGTTTTATATGTTTTATATGTTTTATATGTTTTATATGTATTATATGTTTTATATGTTTTATATGTTTTATATGTTTTATTTGTTTTATATGTTTTATATGTTTTATATGTTTTATATATTTTATGTTTTAGGAGAGAGTGGGGTAATCGCGGACGCGAGGTAATCCCGGACACCACGATTTCAGTACCTTAGTGGAAAAAAAACGTGTTTTCTTTTTACATGGAATTGTAGGTTAATGTATACGTAGTGTCAGGCAATAAGTCAGCTGCTCTGGTTCTGCATTTTGTTCAAGATAGGTAAATATTATTTAATATTTTCATTCTTTTGCATGTCATTTTTGTCATGTATATATTCGTTAAATTCTCGCTACACATAAATGATATAATTATAATTTATTTACGACATGTTAAGTAGAATTTAAGAAAAATTGACACAAATACTTATTTTATTTATTTCTAGCCTCAAAAAAATTTTAAGTTTTTATTTTTTAACGTTGTGGGGCAATGGCGGACGAATTGAGTGGGGTAATCTCGGACGTTCGCAATTGCCCCACATCGATAATCATACTGTACAATTTTTAATTTTAATTTTGCTTTTTTCCAAATGGTTCGAAAATATAAAAGGAATATTAAAATTTAAAGGTAAAGAGCAGGTTGAAAAACCAAAAAAAGACACGAAACCAAAAAAGACAAAAAGCAAAAAACAAAACAGAGAAAATAAACAAACCCAAAAAGAAGTATTATTGAGTTATTATATAAATGAGTATCAAAATGAGTAATTTTTGTGCGGGAAAATATGAAGAACCACACACTGAAAAATGGATAATGTGCTATGGATGCAATTTATGGGCACATAATGAATGCAGAATGGTGAAAGCACAAGCGAAGGGTTCCTCTGTGATTTATTTGGAGATTATTTCAAATTGATTTTTTATTAATTGTTTATTTTTAACTTATCTATTAACAAATGACTTATATACGTACTGTTCAAAATGATTTTAATTTCTTATGTTAAAAATAAGTTGAAACTATTCATATATCTTAAATTATTCTACTCGTTACTACTTAATATGTACTATCCGTAATTGCCCCACCACTGTCCGGGATTACCCCACGGATTTGAGAAGATCACGAAAATGACACTTTTCTTTTTTTGACAAAAAAATTACTTAATTTTCAAATTTAATTAAATATTATGATTAAAAGTAATAAATAAAACCTTTATCTTTCTTATTAATCAATAAATTACCTGAGTTTTTATTTAACATTTTTAATATTTACTTTTTTCCTTAGGTGTCCGTACTTACCCCCCTCACCCCTATATGTTTTATATGTTTTATAGGTTTTATATGTTTTATATGTTTTATATGTTTTATATGTTTTATATGTATTACATGTTTTAAATGTTTTATATGTTTTATATATTATTTATGGATACTGTATAGTAATTTTAGTATAAAACTGAAATACCGAAGCTTCGAGTTAAAAAAGAATTCTGAATGGGCTTCTGCATCACATCAGTTCAAAAAAGTATTTCGCAGCGAGAGGGTTGTAGGATTTAACAAAATTATTTGGTATTATCGAAAGGTTACATGATAAAAGGATTATTGGGTCCTTTATCATGCAACATTTCGAGCAGAATATGATGAGGCACAGTGTCGAATGCCTTAGTCCAGGAATATTGTCATTTTATTGGATTTTTCTCCCGAGTTGCAGCTGGTAACAATGCAGTTCAAAACCTTTCCTCGTTACAGCATTATTCCACAGAAAAGTGAAAATTTATTACTTGTTACATGCGTTTAATTTACTTCATTTTAATCCTAAGACAAAATGATCATCACCAGGAATCATCAAAAGAATATATACGACATTGTATTTTGTTTTATTCATGAGAATTCATGAACAATTTCAATATGTACCAACGCTGACTCAAGTTAGTTTCCAGTAGTGATTAGGAGGCATTAACTACTAATATTTCCTAAAATCTGAAACATTTTTTATACTGTATTTAATATTTACCTACAATTAAAGAAAAGAGTAATGTAAGAGTAACCCGTTTATACGTCCGCCTTAAAAGCGCAATGGAGTAGGATTTGGTGTTCATCAAGAAATTTTAATAAAACACTTAATTGGAATACAAAATGCAAATTAATTTAGTAAACTACTTGCTACGTAATTGAAATATTAATCCGACTAAAACTATATTATTTATCACAATATCAGCAACAAATTAAATTTTATAAATTAAATTATAAATATAAACAATGGGTCCCTTCGCGAAAGGACGGTGCACTAGTGACCTCAAATGAAGCAAAACTATAACATCCTAGCTGACTACATTAAGAACCTACTAAATTGCAATCAACCCAAAAATCCCATCAAGACCGAGTAACCCATTCACAGTTACCCAGAATCGAGACCACCCAACAAAGATGAAACATTCACATTGCTCGAAAAACAAAAAGGCACCAGGAGAAGACTCTTCAGTTGCAGAACTTTGGAATATGCCCCTGAAGAAGCAGTTGAAATCTTGCAGAAGCAAATAGAACAAATTTTGACAAAAGAAATCCTACCAGAAGATTGGATAACAGCCTTGATCCATCCAGTACACAAGAAAGGCAGCATGACAAACGTAAACAACTATAGAGGAATATCCTTCTTACAGTTAACATACAAAATTCTGTCATTTGATATTATGGAGAGATTAGAAGCTGAAGTAGAGCATCAAATAGGCGAATACCAAGCGGATTTAAGAAAGGGTCGTTCAACTTCCAAACAGATCCACAACCTCGAAACGATCTTAAGCTCCAGCTCCAAACCGTACGTGTCGGTTTTTGTGGACTTATAAAAAGTCTATGATTCAATACACCGCGGAGTCCTGCTGCATACCCTCAACGAATTTGGGGTTGACCTGAAACTGCTGGCAGTAATTAGAGCCACCCTATCTGAATCAAAATCCAAAATAATGTTCCAAGGATATCTATCGGACTCTTTTGAAGTCAAAACGGCAGTCAGACAAGGTGACGGGCTCTCCCCATTTTTTTTCAACTGTGTTCTCGAAAAGATCATTAGGATCTGGCGAACACAATTATTAGAAACTGAGTGTAGCCCTATGAGAATGGGCACAAAATCTAAGGGGATTGTAGTTGACTGTCGTCTAGCATTCGCTGATGACATCGCCGTTCTGTCAAACGACATAGAATCTGCTAGGATGGAAATCTACCTTCTAAAAGAAATCGCGGAACAAACTGGCTTACAGATATCATTTGAAAAAACAGAAGTCATGACAAACATGAAAGATGCCCCAGCAGAACTCCAGACAAAACATGGGAGGATCAACCGAGTGGAAACATTTAAGTACTTGGCAGAGATCATAATGAAAAGTGGACTGGACAAAGAAACACTCAAGGAACGAGTACGCAAACTCGAAATAGCCTTGCAAACGTCGCGCTTAATCTACAACAAAAAATGCCTGTCCAAAAATACCAAACTCCGTCATTATGATACTGTTCTGAAGCCAGTAGTCATGAATGCAGCCGAAACCCTATCCCTAAATGCTAACAAAGGACTCCTCGAGGAACTATAGAAGAAAGAGCGCAAAATCCTTAGAGGTGTAATGGATCGAATTACAAGATTGGCATCCATTATAAAAAAAATCTAACAAAGAAGTCTGCAGTGAAATAGAGAAAATTACAGAAACGATCCGTAAGAGGCGGGCACGGTAATATGGTTATCTCAAACGAATGGACGAAAACAGGCTGACAAAACAGATTTTTCACTTTTTTTACTTCAAACACAAAACAACAATGCCCTGGTTTATAAATACCAAACAAGACCTCAAAATACGACATAAAACCAGACGACGCCATCAATAGAAATCTTTTCCGCAAAAAGATATTGTGGAATGGGATAAACCAAGAGCAACCAAAAGGAAGACAAGGTACCATCTGGACAGCGGAGCGCAAGCTGGCCCATTCACAGAGAGTGAGAGAATTCTGGACTCAGAAGAAAGCGTTAGAAACTACCAAGTGTAACAAGACTTAACGTGGTCCTAGATGGCCTCAGCGAATAATAATGATAACAATGTGTTATAATTAAATATAAAAACCTTCGTTTGGTAAAATATTTAGATTTAAAAAAATTATTACTTTCTGTCCAGTTAAAAGAATAATTATTTAAATAATTTATGTGGCCAAAGAAGTTAGGAGTGGAAAAAAAGCAAACAAGATGAAAGAAATATGATTAATTTCTCCTTGCAGTTTTCGCATAAAATTAAATTACGAAAACGAATCTTTTGTCGCGCACGCATTTAAAAATAACCGAACGAAAGAACTTCAAGCCTTACCTTGTGTAAACAAAAAGTTTAGATTTTGTCATAATTACGCAATCAATCACAGTTGGAAAATTACAGCCTTACCTTCCTGCAACAGAAAAAAATATAAGATTAGCACAAACTTAAGCTATGCAGAGTTAACAATTTTTTTATTATGATATTAACACCGTGTCCGTAACCCCGTTAAGAAAATTAATTGCGATATAATGCAAACTAATTATATCGATTTCGCTCTTGAATGAAGAGCAAAGTTAATTGTTTTCTTAGGGCTTGAAAGTACTTCAACAAGAGCAATTACAATTTGTTTATAATTGCTCGAATTAATTACTTAAAAATAAATTTTAATTAATTAGAGGCGAATAATTAGAATAATGAATATAGACGATTCAAAATGGACAACTCAAAAAATATAATAACATAAATGAAACAAATTCGTTATTTTGTATTTAACAAGAAATTAAATAAACAACAAATTAAATATTTTCATAAACTAATTTCATTAAAAGCATTCTTCACACAAAAAATGCACAGAATTCCAGCCAAACGAGTTTCAATTTTAGTGTAAACTCATATCAAATGCAAATGCTTTGATATACAAATCATTCGGTGCAAAACTGGATAGTTGAAAATATGCTGCCCGAAAACCAACCCCCCTGATAAAAGGGGAGGCTCTATTTAAGCGAGAGATTGTGTCAATATAATCAGTACAAGCGGTGTGAAATTTATATAGAGTTATTATCTAGATGACACACCAAACAGGGGGATTTCCACACATAAATCAACAAAATATAAAATATAGAAGCTGTCTAGAATAAGATAAGAAACTCCTAAATAGAGACGACTATATAAATGTATACAGACAAGAATATAGATAAGTTTACAACATAATCCAAAATAAACTAGACGGGGCTGATAATTCAGAAGAGCAAAGAAAAGGATGAGAGCTAAACTCTAAACAGACAAAATGAAGTTGCGATATGAGACGCGTGCTTTGTGCACACTCGTTTCACTTGATTTCATACTAGCAGGTTAATAAACAGCACAGGGTAAAGTTATAATTTGAAGAATATTAATACGATATTAAAAGCTAGTTGCAGGTAGTCAAACTTAAATAAATTAAAACCCTCCGCCGCCGCAAACATTTCGAATCAATTATTTAAAAGTTCTATTACCCCGTAATTGCGCACAGTAGTCGCGACTCGCAATTCCCTTCTAAATAAATATTAAAACCTCGTTTCTGATGAACTTATTTATAAACCACTCCAAAACACAAACGTAAATTTTGATAACGAATTTAGCACAAACTCAAGAAAATCATATTTAATATTCAAAATCAATACATTTTGCATACTGTGCCATTAATTCAACATTAATATATAAACTTCGTACTTCCTGTGGATTACTTTCCTTTGTTTGGCGACGTACAATGTTTTATAACAATATATTACAGCTTTATATAAGCTTTTATCCGAAATATCATATATTGTGTTACACAGCAAATATTCGTGCTTTTGTTATTTACTGGCATAAGTGAATTAAGCCTCTCTGCTCATTACAGCAAACCTGTCGAAACTTTTGTTCTGAAATATTATAGTTAGTCTGTTGGTGATAAATGCTCGGGCGTTTCGTATAAAGACATGATTTATTAATATTAATTTTACGTACTTTACGTTGGAAATTTTTATTGTTACGCGTCTCGCTTTTTTGGTGCAATGGGTACTGAAAGAAGTTTTATTTAAGCAATGAATGCAAGGGAAGGGCTAGAATTATAATAGTACTTTCTTTTTACTTTTTTTATTATTAGTACTTTATAGTACTTTCCTGTCCAGTAGCAAAACTTTTTCTTTTTGTTTGTCTAGTCTTTTATATCAAGTGTCGTCAGTGTAGCTTGATGTTAAATGTTTAATATTGTCTGCCTGTCTAATCTTGCCTGTCTGTAGCATTCTATGTAAGGTCTTATCTAGTTATAATAATATAAAACTTTCATAATTAGATCTGTTTTACTTTATCTGTAAAGATGTAAATATAGTTTTATTACCATCACATTATCACGTTGATATATTTCTTTTTTTATACCTTATGCGATTTAATACAATTCATGCAAACGTGAATTATTAATTATATTTATTCAATACATCCTATAATATTACATATATTCAAACTTACGAAACAGTAAAAAAACCATATTACACAATTACAACAATTATTGTGTTGTACACAGTAAATTACAAAAAAATTACGCCATCATTTAACAAATTTTGAGAGAAAATATTTTGCAAAATTAATTTTATCTACTGGCACACGAAAAATGAAGCCACACATATTTTCTTATTGCATCTAAAGGATGCTATTATTATAATTGTGTGTGAAAGTATCCAAATCGTGCGTAAAAATCTAATGTAAATTAAATGGAGTTTCATCATTAAACGATTTCTGTTTGTTGTAACTATGGCAACAACTCTTGATACTAAACAAAAAACATAGTCGTAGCGATAATAAATTTTCTGACGTATATTAAAATTGAATTTATTATTTTGAATCAAGAAGTCACGGCCTCTCAATCTGAATTTATCTGGCTCTAATATAACTTAACCATAACCTAATCTAGACTAAAATTAGGATAATCTAGATTACATCGACAACGAACAAATAGTGTTCCCATCACTGTGCGTTTTTATTAGTTAGCAATTTTTGCCACAGAAGCGCTGAACGTTCTAAAACTTTATAACAGGCATGTCCAAACTCATATGATATTGCAGGCCACATTTTCTATTTTGTACTAAGTTGGGGGCTGCCGCATATTTTGACTGTTCAAAAAAATAATAAAATACGATTGTTAGAATGATTATATTATGTCTTTATTAGACTCAATGTTTTTTTAACTAATCTAAAAATATTTTACATTCTATTCTATATTAATACATTTATAGACATTTTACATTTCGTGAGCTGTTGCAATTTTTAAATTTGTTTATATATGTGGATCGGTTAATCTTGACCTTTCTGAATTTTTGTTATTTTAGATTTCAAAATTTTGGTGATTTAAGCAATGTATATTATAGCTTTCAAAGTGAGATAAGTTTTCTTTTTCTATTTAAAGCGGAAAATAGCTTGAATATATAAATATATTCAACCTTTTCGTGGCTCAATAATATTATTAAGTCTTTTTGAGACTACAAAACAAATCTCATGTTGATACACAACATATATTTGTATGCTATATCAGTAGGGAAAGATCCTTCGTTCTAGACCCACCTCTACCTCTGTCATGCGCATGCGCGATGACCTTTGACCCCTAACCTAACCTTGACCTTGACCCCTAACATTGACCTCGACCTTGGAACTTCCGGTTTCGACTTCCGGTTTCGACTTCCGGTTTCGACTTCCGGTTTCCGGTTTCGACTTCCGGTTTCGACTTCCGGTTTCGACTTTCTGTTTCCGGTTTCGACTTCCGGCTGCCATTTTCGGAACTTCCAGATGCGAGGGAAAATTTAAAAAATAGACGCGAGGCGGGGAAATTCAAAATTAGACCCTGTTGAGACAAATGAGGTGTGAAGTTGGTTGCATACATCAACGGGACTAAATACAGGAGACTAGACAGACGAGGCTAGAGCCATGGGACTAAATACATGAGACTAGATAGACGGGGCTAAATACATGAGACTAGATAAATGAAACTAGATACATGGAGCCAGACAGACGAAGCTAAATACATGAAACTAGACAGACGGGGCTAGATACATGAGACTAGATAGACGGGGCTAGATACATCAACGGGACTAAATACATGAGACTAGACAGACTAGACTAAACGATTTTAAACCATTTGATGAGAAAAATCAAATCTGGTGTCAGAACGGCTCTAGCATGTGCCTTAAGCGAGATACCGCCCGACCGCTTACCCCACAGTTGATGACGTCATCCGCCGCGGCAGATATTGCTAAACTAATTACCTCGATGCTGATAGGCTGATAAACGAATAAATAATTACAGTTGACCTTTTCCCTCAATTTATATGTAATGGACAAGACTGGACAGACAAGACTAGACAGACAAGACTAGACGAGACTAGTTAGATGAAGCTAGACAGATGGGGGCTAAATACATGAGATTAGACAGACCAAGCTAAATACATGAAAGTAGATTAGACTGAACTAAAATATATAAGGGATTGTTTAATTTAAATAAAATATATTTTCGATTGTTTTTCTTATAATTGTTAATAATGTTTATATTATTACTTTCATTTTGTTATCTACGTTTTATTTTGATTTACGGCTTGTTGATTAGACGCAACCGGATGTTTGTCAGTCATAACACCAGGCAAGAATAGCGGGACTATACTAGACAGACTAGATTAGACAGACAAGCGGAGAAAATTCAAAATGAGTTGCGGATGGGTAGCGCTTTAATCTCATTGGGTTAGTTGGGTTAGCATTGGGTTAGGTTAGCATTAGGTTTTGAATTTCCCCGCCTCGCGTCTATTTTTTGAATTTTCCCGCGCATCTGGAAGTTCCGAAAATGACAGCCGGAAGTCGAAACCGGAAACAGGAAGTCGAAACCGGAAGTCGAAACCGGAAGTCGAAACCGGAAGTCGAAACCGGAAGTCGAAACCAGAAACCGAAAGTCGAAACCGGAAGTTCCAAGGTCAAGGTTAGGTTAGGGGTCAAGGTCAAGGTTAGGTTAGGGGTCAAAGGTCACCGCGCATGCGCATGACAGAGGTGGAGGTGGGTATAAAACGAAGGATCTTTCCCTACTTATATCTAGCCCTCAGTCCACTTTCGTGGCACTAAACAAGAACCAGAGAAATGATATTGTTTTTAAGATCACATCTTTCTATTTAACCCAAGTGAATAGCCATCTGCAAACGCATTTCGAATGTTATTTATCTGGTTCGTGTTTAGTGCAACAAAAGAACTGAGGGCTAGTAAATAACAAAAAAATATCTGTTGTGTGTCAACATTAGATTTCTTCATAATCTGAATAAGACTTAATACTATAGAGCTATGAAAAGTTGAATATATTTATATATTCAAACTTTCAAGAAATTCAAAAAAATTGTCAATATGTATCTATAATTAGTTTGGTTTCACCCCAATATTGAATTATCTTTCCTATTTGCTTTTTCTAGTAATAATTTTTATTTTAAAGCGTTAATATTATTAAATAGCGTTGTCACAACATGATTTTTGCCTTAAAGCTGAAGATTAAGTTGATTAAGATGACTTGGAATCAGTGTTCTCTCTAACTTTTGTGGCCCGTGTGCGCACTTGTTTAAGTGTGTGCAGTTTCTTTCCAAAATAAAAAAAATTGTGCGGCAATTAAAAAAGTGCATATAATAATAAAAAAAATACAATACTAATATAATATATTTTGTAACTAGGGCGGAAAGTTGTCAATTTGAACCGAGAACGAAATTTTCACATTCGTTCGAGGACAATTGACAATACCGCCCGTGTTACAAACAATATTTTTTATTACTCATGCGAGGGGATGATATCACCATAGAATATACATCCATTTTAAAACGTTTTCTTTGATTTTTATTTTGTAATTTATTTTGTAAGTACAAAAATTTCTGTCATTCGCGTCACTTTTTTAATATTGAGGTCTTGATTGTGTTTATTTTATTTATTTAATTGTTTTTTTAATGTAACCTAGCAATATTGAAAAAGTGGTATTTCTCATACTAAAAAACGTGCGCCGGATAATACTTTTAACGCATGAGTAATAAAAAATAATAGTTACTATTTAGCTAATTTTTTTTATATTTTAATTAATGGTTCATAAATTGTAATAATTGCTTTTATTGCAAAATGTGGTGACAACCACCAGACCTCATTAATAACCTGGAAAGCCATAGCTATTTTACAATTCTGCTACACCGTGTCGTTTTCCAGACATAACTAGCTTTTGCAAATTAATTTGGTTATCTTCATGAAATTGTAAAATTTTCGATTCCTCTTTAATTGGATTATCCTACCGAAAACAGTTTTATATTGATCAGATTTTCTAAACTTAAAATATAAAATTAAATAATTGGTTGTTGAAACGTCTGTGCTTTCATCAACAATTAAAGTATGAAAATGTGCCATTATAATTTCATTTATTATTTCAGTTTTTATAACAGTATTCCACTTCCAAAAATGATAAATCCAAGTTTCATCACCTTTCTGGAATATGGATGTATTTTGACACGTAGTTATTTATTTCTCGAACTGAAAGTAAAGATATGTTCATATTAACTGCCAATAATAGGTTATTAATTATAATTTTTTTTATTGGATTTCATAATTATGCAGGTGCAATTTTATTTTCTGCACGAAAAAAAATATTATGTGCGCGCGAATGTTTTTCATGTGCGCTATGTTTAAAATGTATGTGCGCGCGCACACGCGCACAGCTTAGAAGGAACACTGCTTGTAATATCAATTGAGAAAGCCAAGTCCTTTGTCCATCTTTTAATTCACCTCATTAATAATCTTTTTTTCAAAGAAAATTATGATTTCCTCGTGCAATTTGAAGAATCGAAAGCCATCGGACGCATATAATATTGTAGATCGATGTATTCACATTCTATATCTAAGATTCGAAGTTCCACGTGCTCGAATATATATTACTATTTCGGTGACTATTTTTAAAACATGTCCGATATTTCAAACTTTCAATAATTTGAATAATATAATAAAAATGTTCAAAATTATTATTACCATGCTGATTACATGCTTCTTTAAATCCCGAAAAATCTCCTTTAGTAATACCGGTAATGGTAGGTGCACCATCAGTTGCAGGTGCACCAACTTTTCCAATGGTAACTTATGCTACTACAAAACTTCCATAAGCGCATCAAAAATAGCAGCTCCGGTAGTTGTATTATGCATAGGAAAGACTTACCAAAGTGCTTTGCTTACTTTTAAATTAACGTCGCATCCGCGAATAAAAACGGTCAGCTGAGTGATATTTCGAATATCTGTACTTTCATCAATTGGCTTGAAATGTTGACATTTCATCAACTATGTTGTTGCCCGTGGGCCGCGTGTTTGATATGCCTGCCTTATTATGACATTGATTTGAAGTACTTTGTCTTTGTATCTTTGTCTCAAAATTACTATTTTATAATAATATAGGTAAGTGACAATTATTTTGTTGTAGATTCAACAGAATGTTAACATGCTTCGTAACAACGTGTGTGATGTGTGATACACGTGTGTGAAAGGCTTTTATGTATCCATTGCAATTAAAGCAATCGCCTTCGGCTCGTTCTTTAAACTTTGCTACTCAGGCACAAAAGCTCTTCTTCATACACTTGTATCATAAACTAGTATTTTTTCACGGTAGTAATTATTATATAATTACCAATAGATTTTTTTTACTAAGAGTAAGGTTATTTGTCGTTCTTCATAAGAAATTAGTTAATAATTTAATTAACAATATAATTCTCTAAAATTTATAATTTATATAAAATTCTGACATTTATTTCAGTTTGTTTTATTTATTTACGGAACGCAGCCATTTCTGTTTTTCGGGCGGGCTCCATGTAAATGTATTAGGCTTGAGGATAAGGTCGGACGAATCGACTGAAAATAAACTGAGGATCGGCCGATCGATTCCATTAATATTTGAATATGTATTAGACTAAAAAGAACAAATGTTGATACAAGACGGAAAAGGTCTACGATAACAGATATTCTAGAAAAACTTTGTAAATAAGGACATTTGTAAGTATAATTGAAATTTAATGGAAACAATAGATCAATGTGTGTGAATAAAAGGGAATACTTGTTGGAGACAGAGACAAAACTTATCGTTAGACAGACAAGGTGAGATAGTTATTACAAGTACAATTCTAGATAGACAAGTGTAATAACAGACTAATAGCCAAACAAGAACTTAGAAGTATAGACAAAATATTAATTGACAAAAATACACGAATAAGAGGCTAGACAGACATTGCTAGATATACAAAGTCTAGATAGATAATATTACACCAAAATATCACAGAGACAAGGCTAAAGATCATAGGCTATATACACAAAACTAGACAGCTTATATGTTTTCACATATGCTGTAGCATATGTATTCGTTCGTTTGTCTATGGTGACGTCTCTTCAATTGAGCTGCACTGCTGTTGAAATTTTTCCCCCATGTTTTGATTTTATTTGCTGCTTTTAGTTCTGTTTCATTTTTTGGCCAGATACCTTCAGCTCCATTAATTTTTAATTATATCTGGATTCTCCAGGGTTCTGTGAGACGACAATTGAATAGTACAAGTGATGCTGACTACAAGTGAGTCCACTTCGCCGCATGTGCATAACGGTGATTCTCTCTTTCCAAATCTGTGAAGGCAGGCCTGAAAGTTTCCATAACCAGTGATCAGTTTCACCGCGTGGTGTGTCAGATATAGACCCATTTTTGTCCTATCCTCTATATTGTGAATAAAATTCTTCGTCCAGGGCCCAGTTTTGAGACATCCCATCTCAACTGCCATTCTTTTAGGCTGTAAGAAGCTATCGTTTGCTTAATAGTTTCCCTTGCTATTTTAGTATATGAAAGTAGGATATCCTGCAACTCTTCACCAGAAGGATTTATACCTTAAGTTCAGTACCATCGTAAGTTGACTCTGCCGGATAAGTCTTTTGCCGCTACCAAGCTTCCACTAAAACTTATGTGGGCCTTGTAAGATGTTTTAAGGCTTCCAACACTAATCTGCTATTGCAGATGATTGAAGATTGGATGTGGTCTATGTTTACGGAGACATATTGTAGAGCCCTCTTAATTACGACGAGCTCTGCTTGGAAGATTGAACGGTAATTTTCAATTCTAAACTGTTCATGGAATATTTCCTCATCCCCCCTGTATACGACAAAAGCAGACCCAACTCCATATTCGGATTTTGTGCCATCTGTATATATTCAAGTGGACAATTTGTTTGTCGAGATCAGATAGTAATTCATGTGGCTAACATCTGACGAGTGAATAAATTCTTCTATATTTGCGCGTGTTTCCATTTGGCTTAGGGAGGCGTTTAATCCAGTAACTTCTCTAAACAGATTTTCCTCCATGAAGTGCATATTGACGGCGAGTGCAGCTTGTTTGACTTTTAAGTCTATTGGAGCAACACACGCGATGACAGAGGCTGCCTCCGTAGAGACCGTGCGGTAGGCTATTGCTGCTCGCATGGTGGTAGGACATTGCGCTCCCAGGAGTTTCAGGTTCTCCTTTGATTTACACGACATCTGCGTTATTGAGGCCACATAAAGCAAGGCCGGTTCCAAGGCTCCCCTGTAAATATTTGATAGAGCTGATTTATTAAAATCCCATTCCTTCCCAGATGCTATGCCTATTCTTAAGGTACAGTTTTTGACTTTGGCACAAGTCTGCTTGATATGGGCTTTATAATTTAGGCACCTGTCGATCAGAATACCTAGGTACTTAATAAACTCTTGGCATTTACCGAAGAATAAGGCCTCTGTCTTTGCTGCGTTGAAGTTGAGTTTGCATTCTAGTCTCCATTGGCAAAGGGTATCCAGGGCCTGGTTACTTTTCTGTTTCAGCTCGGTGATTGTTCTATACCTGGCTCTGTGGTAATGGCTTTTCTTAATGCGAAGTAACTCTTTGCCTAATTAATTAGGTTGTTCGGACAGTCTTGAGAGATAAGGCGATGGGTAATTAACGGCCACTAGGCATTATCTAAGGCTCCGCTTATGTCCACGGATATGGTCGCACAATATTGCTGTTTATTTCATGATGACCTTATGAACTCTATTGCCCATTCTACACTCTCGGAAAGTAGCACAGAGTTGAGCGAGGAACGAGAGTGTAGTTAGGTTACTCGGTCCGCCTTGTGCTTCCTCGCCTCGCCTTGGCTACCTTGGCTCCAGAAGCGGTTTTTCGTACCGGAGTCAAAGGGACACGAGGCTCGAGGGAGAATATCACGTCTACACTCTCGTGTTTACTCGTCCTTTGATTTAGTCAACTGTATGCATGTGGGTCAGTTCTCAACCGTTTCTGGAACAATTGAAAACTATGTATATGGTGTCGGTCATGGCACTGAGGTCCTGGAGATGTAAGGCGAGAGTGTAGATGCCTCCTCCGTATAGTTTCTCGCCTCGAACAACTTCGGTGAGGATTCTCGCCGAATTACTCAGCAAGAGTGTGGAGCAGGCATATAACTTTGGCAACTGCATCGATTGTGCCAACTCCTTTGGGAAATCCATACTGATTTTTGTTGAGTAGATTGTCACTGTAGTAGAAATGCTCGATTCTTGAAATGGGTAGTGTATGTAGGATTTCCCTACAACTGGATGCAAGCTAATCGGTCTGAAACCTTTTGCTGATAGACCAGGTTTATCCGGTTTGGGAATTATTTTTACAAGTTGCTGCTTCCAGAAGGCAGGGAAAACCCCATAGCTAAGGCACTTATTAAAAAGTGTTAAGTAGATTCTTGGAGCGGATTTGAACGCAAATTGAACAATGTCTGATGAAATTCCATCGATACGCTTTCTTTGGGTTCATTTGTGCAATGACCAATTCGACCTCCTTAAGGGAAAAACTTATGTCGTTCGATCCTCCTTTCCCTGTTATTGCCTCTTCTCTGATTTGTCGGTGTGTGTCGCTTTCTACTCCTGAGTCTTCTGGGAAAAATGTGTCGAGTAGAACATGAGCAGTCTCTTTTATATCGAGAGTAGAGTCTCATAGTTTCAAACTAGTAAGGTAACCTGTGGAGGGTTTCTTTCCCCTGATGATTTTGTATATGGTACCCTAAGGATTCTTATTGGATGTTGTGCAGAAATCGTGAAATTTTACAAAACTAGACAGATAAGATTAGTCAAGACAGACAACAAGAGGGGACTGAACAGGCAATTAGATACTAGGTAAACAAAACAAAATTAGACATACACGAGGAGACTACACAGACAAGACAGGACTAGACCAACAACAGGAAATTTGACAAACCAGACAAAATTAGACCGACCAGACAAGATTAGACAGACAAGACAATATTAGATTAGATAAAGAAGATACGTGAAGATAGATAAGACAAGACTAGGCAGATAAGAGAAAACTAGACGACAATACAAGATTAGACAGACAGTTCAGGTAAAGCTGGTGAAATAAGTCTAGACAAACAAAACTATGCAAACACAACTACGCGGACAAGATATTAGAGACAAGATTAGACACATAGACAAGATTAGATAGGCAAGACTAGTGAGACAAGACTATATAGACAAGACTAGTTAGACAAGACTAGATAGACAAGACTAGACAGACGAGATTAGACTAACAAGTATAGATGGGCAAAATTAGGCAGTTTATACAACACAAGATTAGAGGCACATGTATTGTGAGAAAAGATTTTTTTAAGCAATTCCAATTGTTTTAAAATTTTTAATACATTTAATCTTAAACAACAAATAGTTTTAAAATGTTTTGTAAATTGAATGAAATAGTAGTAAGCATTGTGATACAAAGCAAATTAATTAAATGATAGATTTGACTCTGATTACCGGAAAAGTGAGGGTGGATTTATGTCCAATTCCGGAAGTCTAATAAAACAAGTCCACCTGGAAGTAATGCCCCGTAAAAGAAAAACCCTCTAAGAAATACTTTCCTAAAATAACCAACACCCCGGCCGCATTCAGATGGCTGTTAATTATGCAGCGTATAACAACAATCCATTGTAATGCATCACAATTTGCCACGTTAAGTATCTAATGAGAGCCGAGGCGGGGGTTTTAAAATTTATACGAATATATTTAGGGAGCGGTTTTTTTTTCTTTACACCCTCTATAGCTGTAATATATCTGCATTATATGGCGTAAGACATTCTAAAATCCGGAACACCGGGGGTATTAAGACTGATGGAACCTGGTATTAAAGCTCCTACTAGGAACATTTGTATTCTGTCTACTAACTTCCCGTAACTTATATGCACATTATGACAGAAAAATTGCTGCAAGTAAATTGTAAAGAGCGAAGCGAAAACATACACTTGATAGTAATGTAATCGCTACAACAATTTATTTACATCGTCATGAAATTTTGGAGGACGTGAAAATTAAAATTCGCTTCAACAAATAAAAGCTATATAATACACAAATAACATATATGTCAAACATATGTCGCGATAACAATTAGATGTCAAATGCAAAAATAACTAAAAGCTACATAATATTTGTTTTTGTTGAAAATATCTAAATTGTATACCGATAAAAAGAATTATTGCTAAACCGTAACATGTTTATGAACCCTTTGGGACTCTCACCATGTCTACCAGACCCTAGAGATTTTTTATCGATAGAAACTCTAGAAGGAATACATCTATGTTTTGTATGTTATACCATTCCATGCCCGGTTACAGGGAAGGAGAGAAAGGGCTAATTTAGTGGTCTCAGTATTGCAAAGTTTTATATGTGCATAAAACTTCGTAGAAAAATATTTAATCAATGTTTATCTAATAATTACGACTTTGTACTCGTTTCTCGCAACATCCTATTCATAGCACTGCCTGTAATTCCACATTTCAGGTCATAATACTAATAAAGGTTTTCAATGTTTGAAAATGAATAAACATTTTCAAAACATAAATATCTGTTTTTTAATTCCAGAGAATGTGGGTATATAATTGGTGTGTAACTTAATAAATAAGTTATTTAATAAAATGATAATAGTTTGGTCGTAACTTGATGCATAATAAAGCACGTGAAGTATGTATTCTTTATACAATGTTCCGTCAGATCTGATACATACTTTTCTAGTTTTAATTTCGATCTTAAGATGTTTAAAGCCTCAGCGACCGGTACTTTTGTGAATAAAGAAACATGTCTAAGCTCACAAGGAGATGGCTGGAGTTGGTGATTTTTCAGGATGTCTATAAAGTGTTCAGCATTGCGGACATAGGAATCATAATGATGTATGTGTCTAACGTTTAACCCGTACGGACGCAAATTATAAAGTGCTGATTGTGTATAAAAAACATTTGGTGATAAATTATATTCCGATTTATGAATAGCTAACAATTCCGTCTGAGAGACGAACGACAGACACCCGACAGTCCTCGAGTGTCTGTTTCGACAGATACAGTGAATCTATTATATCTACATACCAATAGAAATATTTGTATTTTTACAATTTATCTTGAAGAAGCTGTGCAAGAACTAAAACAAAAAACTTGACTGTAAAATATATTTGTTGCATCTTTAGTTAGTTGTACATAAATATTAATAATAGTCGTGTAGTTAAATGAAACTGTATAATTCATCTATGATTTCGGTAAGAGTTTAATTATTTGAGTTTATACATCTCGATTTAGATACTAAAATATTCTAATAACTACCTATGTAAACTAAGTTTAGGAAACTAATTTGCATGGAAAATTCTCATACATTAGATTCAATTATTCATGCAGGAACATATAACGAAACTATATTAATACATCTAGATATGTAAAACTAGTTTTATCAACAGTTAATTTTGCCTGACTATTCATGTCTACCAATGTTGTTGGTCCGTACTGAGTTCTAGTGATATTAGTCTGGAGTCTCGACCAGGTCGATTACGGCATGATTTTAAGTAGTTCTTTAGTTTTTTCCCGCTTTCATGTTCACATTGTATGTAAACGTTTTATAATAGATTCTACATTTTTCCATAAATTTAGGACCACATTCACGCATTGATTGTCATGAGGATGACCAACAAAGTAATTTATATCTAAATAATGACAAAGCGCGCCAAACCTAACCACCCACGCAATGACTCACGTTGCTGGCAGAATAGAATATATAATTTTATAATTTCGCTGAATTTTCTGGAACGCAGACTGGTGACTGAACATAACAAAAAAACCGATGCGGCCCCCCTAGTCCGGGAAAGCACTCCATCCCCTGTCGATGACCAGTTACCCGTTTAATAAACAAAAAAGTAAATATATAATAGATCTAACTAATCTAGACTAGTCTTAATGATCAATACCAAGGTGAATGTTCTATTTATTTGAGTCTGTATTTATGTATTATTCCACTTTAGAACCCAAACGGCTCGACCGATTTTGACAAATGGGGTATAGTTGAATCCATCCTCGCATTTCATATAATAAGTAACAGACTGATCAATATGGTATGAATCAATATTAGAAACGGAATGTACAGTTAACGTTATTTGGTTTTCTATAAATATCAAATTCGATTTTGTTATTTTTATGAATTAGAGTAAGGTGTAAAAATTTATTTCGTTGTTGTTTTCCTCGATAGTGAATTTAACTTCGGGATGAACGTCGTTGATTAAATATAGAAATTGATCCAATTGACGTGCTGTACCACTGAAATACGTTCTTACGTTATTTATATATCTGTATCAAAATCAAATATGTTTTTGTTTTTTGTTCTTGTGAAATCTAATTATATTTTTTTCTTCGATAGTTGACATGGATAGATCGGAAAAAAAGTGGACTGATTGGAGATCTCGTGACTAGGCCGATTATTTGCTGATATAATTTATTAGTAAGTTTGAAGTAATTTTGTTTAATGCAGGTTTTAAGAGCCTCATACAGTTCTGCTTCTGCTATAATGCGGTTGCGATTTGCTTTATCAATTAAAACTCTGATAATTTGTAGAGACTCTTTAGTAGCTATATTAGAAAACATACTACTAATAACAAAGATACAAGTTTGGAGTCTATGGTGGTTGTTTTTGATTTCAAAGGATCTGATAGGGCTATAAATTTGCCGTATTCTTTGAAAAGAGAATTCAGTGTTATTGGTCAAAGCGCAATTCGCAATTATCCTGATTTTTTGGTAATTTTAAGTACTCCAAGAAATTACAAGCCTAATGCGTAATAATGTCAGATAATTTTTGAAATTTTTAGGTACTGAAAAGTAATGTCACGTAAAGGAGAGAAAATCAAAATAATTTCTTCTACTACTTCTACTACAATATACAACACTAGCATATAGTCCAACTATAGTAGTTTGCTATAGTTTGACTATAACTGTGTGTCCGCTTCATATAGTTCAAAATTATTCGTATAGTTAAACTATACGAAGCGGTCACACAGCTATCACAATTATAGCAGTTCTATACGCTACTTTTCTATACCGTATGTACGTAGTTCTAGAGTATAATTATTATTTATTACTAGGTGCAACCTATAAGATAAGAGTGCTAGAAATAAGACATCCACGTTAGTGGTATCGTCATTAAATAACAAATGAGCTGAATACATTTATTGAAATCGGATTGGAATTCAACAACAAAAACAGTTAAATGCGTTTATTGAAATCGGATTGAAATACAACAAAATTACGCTCTATAAGCAGTTTCTCAAATAGTTTCAACTGAAAGGTCCTTAGCCCAGAAGCTCCACAGGGCCAGAAATATGAATTGATTTTCTGTAATTGCAATATCTTCTTCTTTTGGTCATATGAGGCTATCTAGTTCAGATTATAGAAACCGTACTCTACAGTTAGCATTTGAAAAAGTATTTAATATACGTTCCAAAATAATATTTGTTGTCGTAGCATATGGCGTAATATAGTTCCTGTTCTTCTTCTTCTTCTTCTTCTTCTTCTCTCGAATGGGCCTACTTTGGACCACGCTTGTTCAACTGTTGCGCTTTGATCTTTGCCCAGTATTGTCGCATCTTCTGCAGGTGTAACTCCTTTCTCTCTTCTGTGCAGAGGGGTACCTTTCCTTCGGGGTTTTTCCTGAAATCCACTGGATTCCCTGATCTGTTATTCCCAGTTCTTTAATATCCTTCTCGGTTTCTGTCAACCAAGTTGTACGAACTTTCTTGTTTTGCCAGAAGGTGAAGAGACGGTTGGTTAGTCGGTTTGGAGGCAGTCTTGCAACGTGACAATAGAAAGCTACCCTTATTTTCCTTGCACAGTCAGAGAGCATCTCAATAAGTTCGTAGAGATCAGAGTTATGCCGCCTTCGGAATTCCCCATCTTCATTTACCGGGCCTAGGATCATCGTGAGGATCCTCCTCTCTCTGGTTTCCAATTTCTCTATCAGACCTCTTCGGTTCAAGGAAAGACACTCCATGGCAAATAGGGCTTCTGGTCGCAAGACTGATGTGTACTGCTTAAGTTTCAGGTTGCGTGATAGGCATTTCTTGTTGTAAGTATTCTCACTCAGTGGATAGGCTAGTTCTAACTTGTTGACTCTCTTGGATAATGATGCTCTTTCTGATAAGTTGGGTTCAATCCATTCGCCGAGATACTTAAATTTATCAGTACTCTTGATGTTTCCCTGCTCTAGTGACATCTCTTTGTTTGCGTCTCTAATGTTGGTGAAGAGTTCTCTTTTCTCCAGCGACACTTGAAGACCCAATTTGCCAGCCTGTTTTCTGAGGCATTTTACCAGCATCATTGCCATTTCAAGAGAGTCAGCAAACAGTGCCATATCATCTGCAAAAGCCAGGCAATCTACAACCAGTCCATCGTTCTTACGTCCCAGGAAGTTACCACTCTGAGCACCCAAATTGATCAGTTCCTTGCGCCATTCTCTCATAACCATAGTTCTTGTTCTAATTTTATCTCCAATTTTATATTGTTTTGATGAGAGTCAATTCCGATTATAGAGGTATGAATTCTATTTTAAAGTCAAAGTCTATTGCGTTTTCTAACAGTCGCTTCTATTTGCATAACTGGATCATCATTCTTATTTTTAAGAGATCTTTTAGAGACCTAATTCCTTTTACGCGATGAATTCCATCTGATGATAGTCTGCCAAATTAAGTTCTGAACAACCAACTTAGGATTTATTTTAGCACTGTCTTTGGAAAACTGCCCAAGGTTCTATAAAAGTAGTAAGCGATGGGAGAGCTTTGTTCATATTTGCCATCAAAGTTTCATATTCCAATCGGCCAGCAGAAAATTAATATTAACTAACTCTGATTTTTCCTTTGAGCTTCTTGTGGCGGATGTCTTCAACATTTCAAAAAATCCTGTGGTATTCTCAATGTTACACGATTTGAATATTTGTGTGTCACCAAAGATATCTAGATTTGCTTGAAATTCTGCAATTACTAGAGGCTTTTTTTTAATTGCGCTTTGCATTGTGTCACAAATTTGATAAAAGTCAGTTATTATATATTGCGTAACGTCAAAATTATTTTTTACATTACATCGTCGTGAACTTGTTTCCTGTTTCTGAAGAAGTATATGAGCTTCCCTCAGAACTTCCCCAGCAAGAGTTTAGTAGGACCTCACTGTCCTATTGCAAGACGGTGCCTGACGAGGCGCATGGTGATATATCTAGTACTGCAATATATATATATATATATATATATATATATATATATATATATATATATATATATATATATATATATGTATATAGTACAACTATATATATATATATATATATATATATATATATATATATACAGTAAAAAAACCTATGCTATAAAATACATTTTATTTTATTTATTTTTATTTACATAAACAGAGTTTAATTAAAAAATAATAATAAAAAGATAATCAAATTAATGCTTATGAACACTATATAAATGTGGAAATCTCTAAATGATATTCTAATTTTTCCCCAGCCAAGAATGAACTATTAGCCAAAAGTTTGCGTCGTCCGTTTTAAATTCTTCCAGATCTCTAAAAAACTGATCTCGTTCTTTGCGTTTGGTATCCTCCAAGTCCGCTGTCGCTGGGGCTTTCCCTGTGACTGTCTTTCCTTGGCATATTGAGGTTCACGATGTTGCTTTCTCGGTTTCTCATCACAGCAATCTTTTTTAGAGTTTTGTAACCCTTCTTGGTTTACTTGTTTTAGTGAAGGAATCTATAGAAGTTTTCCGTTTAGCAACGACGATCGCTTGCCGAGTTGAACTGGCTTATTGCTGCCTTTTTTGCAGCAGGGCATATTTTAGATTTGGTTCTTGCATTTGCACAGATATAATTTTTCGAAAAAATTTGGGAAGTTTTTTGACTATTTGTGTATTTGGTACTGTTTCCTATGGTACTATGGTATATATGGGATATATGGTATATATAGTACTATGTTATATATGGTAGGTACTATGGTATATATGTATACACAGTACTATGTAAATGGTGTAGTGGGGACACAGTATGGCCGTAATTCGAATATAATGTGAACGTATTTCAGGGAATGCAAGAGTAATTCCAAGAGTACTTTGTGTAATTTGGTGTAATACTTACGTGCTAAGGAATGCAAAGTAATGTGCGGTAATGCATCCAAATAATAACATAACATGTATTGTAGGTGGAGAGTTGAAATGACAGGAGTCGGAAGAATATAAACAAATAAATAGATTATATCGATTTGTGAATACGAAGAAGTTTTTGTTTGGAATTAATTGAATATATTAAGTGATATTTTTTGTTTGTAAAATATAAGTTATAATGGCATCGCATCAGAGTTACAACGGAGATATTTTGCATTTGAATGTCGGTGGAAAAAGCTTTACGACATCTAGACAGACACTGACATGGATACCAGGCACGTTTTTCACAGGCTTGCTAAGTGGAAGAGACTTCAGCTTAAGAGACGACAAAGGCGCAATTTTCATCGAGAGAGAGACCCAAAAATCTTCTCCATAATCCTCAACTACTTACGCACCAAAGACATCTCTTTGAAAAATATTGATTTGCGAACGTTGAGACACGAATCCGAGTATTACGGAATTGCCCCGTTCGTTAAACGGTTGATGCTCTGGGAAGAAATGACACATTCGACCTGTGAAGACGTTTTGTTTTACGGATATTTACCACCACCAAGTATTCCATTTCAAGATACGTCTTCAATTACACACATTCAAAATACAGAGACCACTGGGGTTCATTTTCGCCATGGAGTTAGAAGCAACGATCAACATTTACCGAGCAGCCAGTAAAATTCAAATATTGTAAGAGTGGTTGACCCTCGGATAAAACTTGTGGTAAACTATTAAACAGCTGGTCTAATGGGAGAATTGGGTTTGTGAGTTTCTATGAAACTATACATCCTGGGAGCTATGGTATTTTGGTTGATAATTCTAAATTTCTCAAAATTTGAGAACATTTTTTAATTTGGGTTTGCAATTTTGGATAGGGATTGTTATTAAAGATAGTTAGTTTATCTGTTGAAGTGAAAGAATTCGTTATATTAATGTAGTGTTTTCTTTTCAGAACGACAATCGAATTGGATTTATCGGCTTTAAGGACCGAAGAATAAAACTCTATTTTTGATATGACTGATTTGATCACTGCGGCACCTATGGCAAAATTAAGAGCGTAATATTTCACATGATCTGCCATAGCAGATCGTAATCTACAGCAGTGCGTAAGATTTTATATGGTCTGCTACAGCAGATATTTTATGTCTTTTGTCATAGACTCCGCATTGATCAAACCAATAAAATGAAAAATAGACTCCGATTATTCAGTCCTTGCAAAATCCGAAAAATCCAATCCGATTGTCATTCTGGATTAAATTCCCGGAAATAGACAATCTCAAAATATGTTATAATTGCAAACTTGCATAAAGGCCTTGAACAGGACCTTGTAAAGGCCTAAACTTGGTCATTGGTCATTAGAAATTTTCAAACAGAACTACAACCCTTAGTTTTAATTTTCTCGCAACTCTGTAATCTTGCACAATCGTCTCCAGGTAATTCCCTAATCGCAGAAAGGCACCTCCACGCGCCAAAAAAATCCTCCGTCTAAATTCAATCAATCCTCAATTTGTAATCCACTTGAAAATGATCTGTTCAAGTCGAAACTCGAGTCGTGTTAAGTCTTTAAATTTTTATAACCGTGAATAACATGTTATATAACCGCCAGTGAAGCGGGGAAATTTAAAATATATATTTTTAGTTGTATACATATTTAGTTCCATTGTTATTAACAAGAAACCTTTAAAGTTTCAATATGTCCGTCCGCTCGTCCGCCTGACCGCAGTTTAGCTCAGAGACTATTAGAAATATAAAGCTGTAATTTGGCACGGAGATACAGATTAGTCACGCCGATAAAGTGGTAAAATAAAATCTTAAAAATATTATTTTTTTTGGGTACCTCCTACACGTAAAGTGGGGTCGTTCTTTTTCGATCTCGTCTATGTGATCTCGGTGTGGGGTGTCGCTAGATGGGTCTTTCAAAAATATTACAGGTTTGTGAAAACAATATTTCGATTAAGGGGTCCGTTTGTAAAATATTAAACTTTAAAGCCAATTTTTGTTAGAGTCAAGTGTCTAGAAGTCAAGCGTTAGAGTCAATGCTAGTATATATAACGATGTTAAAAGTAAAAGTATCACAGGGAAGTAGGCTTTATTAGTTTACGAGTAATAGTGGAACAACTTATAATATGTAACAAATCGAGCAGCAGCCGCTTATTTAAACTATGTATTATTGGTTACTTTGATCTTCAAACTCGACATCAATGTTAGCTGATTAAGTTATTTTCAATTGAAATTACCAAATTTATGTGGTAATTTTATATAAAGGAATCGTAATCATAAAAAATTTCGCTTTTTTTTACCCGACCTTTGCGCGCATAAGAGTGAGAATGGCAACTACTGAACTCTACATTGCGCGTGGCCCGACACGCACTTGGCCGTTTTTTTGATAAAACATTTATCAGAATTTTTTATTGATTTTTGATGAGAGAAATACATATTGCTTTTTAAAAATAACGCCGCTCAAGTGTGAGCTTCATTTTGAGACTAAGTGAGAGCCTAATTTCTGTTTAAAAAATCTTCTAATCACGAAGTAAAATTTTCCAAAACTCGACAAAACAGGTTAGGTTGGATCCATACAATTTCTTGTTTGATATTTGTTTTTAATTCCGGTAGGGTTGACGGTCTATCAATGTATACCCTGCTCTTTAAAAACTCCCAAAGAAAAAAGTCGCAGGCGAATAAATCTGGGGATCTTGCAGGCCAAGACATGTAGCCATGTTTGGATATCAGTCCGTCCGGGAAGAGTTCTCTTAACCCTTTGTTGACCGACGGTACTTAAGTTCACGGAAAGTACAGTTCAAAGCAAGTCAGCTTTGGACAGGCCTGGGCAACTAAGGGTTAAAGCTGCCACACATGAGCAGTATGACTTGTGGCCCAATCCTGCTGAGAAAAAAATATTTCCCGAATAGAGGGAGCTGTTGCATGAAAGATGTTCTAATGATGTGTGAATAGCGGTCAGAATTAACAGTTATGGCGTTTCCACTATCGTCTTTGAAACAATATGGCCCACGTTTCCTCTTTCATCTTGGAAAACAAGCGGTAAAGAAAGTATTCATCATCATTTAGACTTCACAATATTTCTTCGCTGAAAATCTTGCGAGCCAGCATGTCGTTAGCTTTCAACTCCTGGATTACTTGAATTTGGTAAGGTTGAAAAGATAAGTCTTTCTGCAAAATTCGTCGTAACGCTGTATTACTAATGTTCAAGGATGAGGATGCCTTGGATTGCAGAACGCCGTGGACTACGTGTCAATGCTACTGTAACTTTTTCATTATTTTCCGCTGTACCATATGTCTATCTACCATATATCTGTACCATATGTACCATATGTACCATATGTAACAGTTACTGACCTTGTTGTTCCTCTGTGCTTAAAATTTATTGTAGAACTAGTTTCTTCTAACTTTTTCACCCATGACATAATTGCATGAGCGGACGGCACTTTTCCATGTCGTAGAATATTGAACTGCTTACGGAATAATCGTCACACAGTCATCATTTTTATAAAATGAATAGGATGGTTGCGACTGTTAGTACGTGGTAATACATACTTACATTGAATTAAAAAATTCACTATATTTTTACCACACTTATATAAGTGTAGTAAAAACATTGAATTTTTCAATTCAATGCTTATAAAATGATTTTACACAGAGAAATCACGCTGTATACCAGACCACTGCACTATGTTTTACAAATGTCATTAAATGTCAAACAATACAACAAAACCTACATGCCTTCTACTGAACAGAAAATTAAGTATTGGATTTTCAAAATTTCCCGCTTCAAATGCGGACCCTGTATTTTTGCATATTAAGGGTAGTTAAAACATAGCGACTTGTACAATTCAGTATAAATTTAGATTTGTCTAACTACAACTATTTGTCCGCATTATCTAGTCTTGTCTGTCCAGACTCATCTCTCTTCTTATCTCTCTGATTTTATTTTCTAGTTAAGTGAATTATGAAACTAAAAGATATTTTCTCATGCCCCCTTTCCAGTGACTAAAAACCCGAAAGTATAATCTCAGTTGAAGGGTGTAATGACGCCACGAGCAAACAGTCTTAATTTCTTTCTACTTCCCGTGAAAATTGCACTCGAAGCATCAGCGGGGTCCCGCATCGAATTTTAATTAATAAAGTGTTGCACAATAAACGAAATTAAACACCAGAGAAAAAAGTTAGTTGACGAACATTTTTTTTTGTGCCGTCATACAAAAAAATAATGGTGAATTAGGTCGCACCGTAATGGAATTACAAAAAAAGACTTTTTCCCTGCCACTTAAAACGTCACTTGTAGATGAATAATCGAAGTTGTAAACTGCAACACACAGGGGTGAATTTCTGCCACACGAGTTTCACTACACGCTTCGCCACTAAGGTCGGTTTGCATAAAAGAAATGTTTAATATCTCATATACTGCACGTCACATTCTTCATATTTCATACCCCATTAAGAGTTAACCTTTCAGAGGGTACCGACGCGTAACGGACAACCACCCAACTAGTTTGATATTCTAAACATACTCCCTGCTTTATCTTTATCTTATTATATCATAAATACTCCAATACGTGACCAAAATCTTCATCACTAAAATATATATGCATTCATTTTTATTATCCTATGATAGGATTAGATTTAATTGGCTAATTAAATCTAGATAGAATCTAGATATAAAACTGTGTATCTAGATATACAGTTTTTATAGGGCTAGTTAAACATTTATTATTGAAACTAAAAATATACAAAAATGCATAAAAGAAAATAGTTAGGATATATAAGATAGGTAAGACGAAACTGGCAAAATGTATTTTAATATTAATGAAAATGTATTTCATCCTGGTGTCAATTTCCATGGTTGTTTCAGATCTGTTGTTGTAAATTTCAGTGACGCTTGCTGCTTCGTTTTGAAACGTGAAGTCTCCCAGACATATTTATGAAATGTGAAGCGGCGAGAGTCGTAACTTGCGAAGGAAATGAGCAGTGTAAAACCTTCAAGACTGAGTGTGGAAAATTCATCGCGACAATAAAGAATATTATGTAACAGCCACTATTATAAATGTTACTTTCCTTTTAACGCAAACCAAGGAAAAAAAGGGTAAGAATGTGTATTATGTGAATTCTTTCGTAATTCACAGCCGTCTACTTAAATATTTCATACGTTTCACGCGCAGTCACACAAGACAAGGCTACCACAGCTTAACAAATAAGACAATGGATATACGAAACTAGATAGAGAGCTAAAAATATTTACCTAAGACTAGATAAATAATAAAGTGGTTAGTGAAGGCTGGACAGAGAACTCTAGATATCTAAAACTAAGCAGATATAATTGGATGGACAATGTTAACTCACAACACTGAGAAGGCGAGACTAGAGAGATAATATTAAATAGACTGGACATATAACTCTAGACAGACATAACTACACAGAAAATGGCAGCATGGCTTTGTTAAAGGTAGGAGGAGCCTGGAGTAATGCCTTCTTTCAATTCATAAATACAATATCTATGAATCTAGAAGAGTGTAATATTGTATCCTTTATGTTGACGGGCATGTTTAAGGTACATGATTTATTGGACAATAATTTGCTGTCGGAGAAACTGTATAAATATGGAATAAGGGGCGCTGCTCTTGATTGGGTAAAATCATTCCTACGTGATAGAGAACAGATAACCAAGCTTGATACTCCGTACGGGTTTGTTTATTCTTCTTCGGGAATTGTTAACATGGGCATCTCGCAAGGGAGTAAGCTTGGGCCTCTGTTATTTACATTATTTTACATTGGGCCTCTCTTATTTATAATTTCGAGGAATTTTTCTTTGAGGTCAACAAAGTTAATTACATTTCAATAGGTATATTGTATATCCTTAAATAATGAAATAAACTTATTTGATTTGATTTAATATTATACAGATAAAACTAGACTAGACGCACTAAACAGACTACATATAATAGACTTAAGGAACCGGAAGACTAACACAAGGAAGACTAAAACACAAAGAAGGCTAGAACACAAGGAAGACTGGAGAAATAAGACTTGGCTTACATGACAATATAGACAAAACTAGGTAGGCAAAACTCGGCTCGTTATGTCTGGCTTCCCGGTCTAATCTTGTAAGTGAAATAGATACATAAAACTAGATAGACTTCACTAACTCTTACAGATATTACCGTGCACACACATAACTAGATAGACAGAATTTAGCAGAGAAGTCACGATATATCAGACTTAATAGACAGGACTTAACAAACAGTACTAGACAAACAAGACTAAACAAGCAAAACTACATAGGTAAGTGAACCTATTTGAGCAGCTGATGGGTCCAAGAGCTCTTCATCCCTATAAAATGGTACAACTGTAAGAGTCATAGGTATGCTGCTAAAATATGCAAAAAAAAAAATTATGACATGACAGGAGTCATCACCTCAGGCGCAACCAGAAGGGACATACAGTCAAAGAATGCCTGAATGCACCAAGATGCTATGAATGTAACACCGAAAGGCATCAGACAGGAACCATGGCATGTGAACTATACAGAAACTTGGTTAGGGACCTGAAAGAGAGTATGAAGACCGACGAAAGAATTGAGACGAAAAAAAAACCCGGCAAAGAAAAAAACTGTTTGCCAAAATGCTTAAAATCCTAAAATGTATCATGACCAGAAGCGGAACAGCATAAGAACTTCGCAGAAAAACTGTTCAAGACCACAATATTGACATAGTGATTGCCTCAGAACCAAACATCAAACTGACAAAAAATGGACCATGGTTCACAGATGATAAATACAGTGTAGCAATTAAAGCAACAGCCAACAAATAGGGCAAGGGAAAAGGACACGTGTGGATTAAAACTAGCCAGATAATCATCTATGGGTGCTATATCTCCCCGAATATATACAATACCGAATTTGAAAAAAACGTAAAAGAACTAAAGACAGCATGAAGAGTCACACTGGAAAAGAAATTATCGTGAGATGAGAGTTCACCTCCAAATCGCCCGAATAGGGCTCATCCTTTGAAGATGCTAGGGGAGCAATTCATTAATGTTGTTGACGGAACAAGTTGTTGGAATTTCAAATAAGGGAAATATGCCTACTTTCTGGCGGGCACAAGCCTCATCGTACATCGATATAACATTCTGCACAACAAACCTAGTGAGACAGGTCAGAAACTGGGAGGTGAGGGATGATGAGGAGCTAAGCGATCACCGAAACATCAAATATAGTATAAATCTACAGGACCCAAGAGATCTAAAAAACCGAATCAAATCAAGCAAGCACCGGAGAACGGATGGATAATAAATTAGAACCGATTGCAGCTTTTCTCTACAAAATTAAAAGAATATATAGTCGACCCTAATATAGCGGCTGAATCAAGCGAGTGTGTGAAAGCAGTTACACAAAGATGCGATTAAATATTTTGAAGAAATCGCGGAAGAAGCATACGAGCAACTGTGTATTGGTGGACGAGAGAAGTGGCAGAACAAAGGAGGATAATGTCTCATGAAAAGAAGAGCAATGGCTAAAGCAAACGCTAAGAAAAATTAAACAAATGAAGAGAAACAAGAACTTGAGAGATAAATAGAATACAAAAATACGCTAAAAATACGCTTAAATATAATACGCTAAAGGAAGAGAAGAATACAGAAAGGCAATCAATATAGCAAAAGATGCATGAAAACAAGTATGCACAGAAGTAGATAACTATATGTAGAGTCTGGGCTATAAAATAATTCGGAAAAAATAAAACCTGCGTCCTAAAATAGAGCTGCTAGATAAAGAAAGGCTAAATCAAGCGGAGAAACTATTTCCATGCGATCGAGATATGGACTGGAACCAGCTAATACGAAAGGAAGATCAGGTAAACTGTCCACTATTCACAGAGAACGAAATGAGAGTGGCGGCCGGAAAAATAAAAAGAACAGAAGGGCTCCAAGACCACACGGGATCCCGGTGGAGGTCGTGATGGCTTTGATGGATGGTAGAATTTCCTAGGCTATGGAAAACAGCGAGACTAGTGCTAATATCTAAAGAAAAGAAACTAGAAAATGCGGAAGTAACATATAGGCTACTATGTATGCTAAACACAATTGAGAAAATGCTGGAACAACTACTAAGCAACAGAATCAAGAAAAATATCGAAAAGTCAGGGAATTTATCAGAAAGGCAATTCGGCTTCCGGAAAGGAAGAACCACAATCGATGCAATGCGCGTAGTACAGGAGATAGCAACCAAGGCGAATACGAGAAGCTACAAACGTAGAGATTTATGCGTTATATAACAAGAGGGATCTATACTAGGTCCGTCACTTTGGAATATCTTCAACGATCAGGTAATAGGGCTGCGCATTCCTGTAGGAGTAACCCTAATAGGTTACGCGGATAGCTTGGCTGTGATCGTAATAGGCAAGAAAGAAGAATAGTTGTGAATTAAAATAAACGAAGCGATACAGAGAGTGAGCCGGTGGATGAGCTCCAAAAGCCTAAAACTGGCACCGGCTAAAAGGGAAGCTATAATATTTAAAAGAAGGAGAAAGCTCTCAAAAATGGAAATCAAAGATGCAACAATAACGACATCAGAGGAATTGAGGTATCTTAGAGTCAGATTCAACAGAAATATGAGTATGACACAGCATGTGATACAAATAGCTATGAAATCCAAGGCCGTGGCGGCCAATCTAGGATGACTAATGCCAAACATCGGAGAACCACGATGTAGCAAACGACGGCTGATCGCATCGGTAGTTTACTCCATAATACTCTATGGTGCACCTATATGGCGAAAGGTCATGGCAAAGAAAAAATGTAAACAAATTTTAGAATGGATTCAGCGAGAAATACTGATTAGAGTATGTTGCGCATACTGTATCTAGCGCTGCATTGCGAGTGGTGGCGGGAAACCCACCCATCAATCTAACAATAAAAGGAAGATGTAGAAGGCTGGAAGACACAAGCAAGAAACCATCTACATCAGAGTTCAAGACACAGATAACTAACCTCTGGCAGAAAAGATGGGAGAAGTTGAAGGGAAAGACGGAATGGACGCGATGACTCATACCAAATGTAAAAAAATGGATAAACCGGATGCATGGTGAAGTGGACTATTACCTGACACAAGTGTTGATGGGGCATGGATGTTATGGAAACTACCTTAAAAAGTTCAAACTAGTAGAAACGGCGGACTGTTACTACTGTGGAGAGGAAGATGCAGCGGAACATACAGTTTTCGATTGTCCAAGATTGGAAGCGCAAAGGAGCAAAATGACGGAAAGCATAGGCGAAAGAGTAACTGCGGAAAATGTTACTGGGTATATGCTAGAGAGTGAGAAAACATGGAGAACTATAACAAAAAAATTAACAAAAATTATGAAAACGAAAGAAAAAGACGAAAGAGGTGAACGGGACAAATAGACAGGAAAAATAGACGACTAGGGGAATGTGGGAGGAAAATGTGTTTGGTTATACTGTGTCTTTTATATTGGAACTAACACTTTTCTCAATAAAAAAAATAGGTAAGTAAAATATAGCAAGTCAAAACAGGTAAACTAAACTAAACCAAAAATACTTATCAAACATGTCTGAAGAGACTAAATAGGCAGAATATATATAATATATACTAGATATATACATATATAGACATATTTATAGATTTTAGGGTAGGCTGTGCAGATGTAGATATATATGTAGATACAAAAACGGGAAATCGTTTATTTTATTTAAATATAAAAATATCCGAATAATGTAGTTGATTTTTTCTGCAGAAAATTTATTATAACAAATTTCCGAAGTGATAACCATTAACCTCGACACGTTTTGAAAGTCCTCGGATAAATGATTCTGTTGAACTTCGATTTTTTTCTGGTGTGATAGCGGCACAGACTCTTCTAATTCGTTCTCACATGTTCGCCGGCGTCATCGGAGCATCATGGTAAATACGATCAGTTTTTGCATTGCGTCCTACAGCGATGAGTCCTACAGCGATGCGTAGATGATAAAGTTCTGAGGCTAGTGCACATTTCTAACTTCCAATCACATGTAAAAGGTAACAGCATTTACATTAAGAACCTGTTCAGGATACAGAAGCAATCCCTCCGTATTGTAGAAAACTTAAAATACCGCGAATTATGCAGGGGTGTTTTTAAAAGGGCGAATATACTAATTATTAGTGGCATCTACATATATGAAAGTATCCTGTTCATGGTCAAACACAGGCACTTATTTACAAGTTTTCAAAAACCGAGTGAACCTCATACAAGGTATAACAAAGAACTATATAACATGCCCAAACATATTTTGGTGATGACTGAAAGGTGCCCACCATGCAGCAATATTAAACTTTATAACAAATTGATAGCTAATATTAAGCATATAAAAAACTTTATAAAGTTTAAAAAGGAACTGTACGGCTTAATTATTAAGATAAATAAGAAATAATGTGGACGAGTATTATTTGAAAATTGACAACCCGACAAACTGATTTTATTTCAATTCCTAATATATTCCAGCATTTTCTCATTTTATTATTATCATCATCTTATTATATCTCATTTTATTTCTCAGGCTATCACTTTGATTAGTCTTTCTAGAATGAGATGTTGGATAAGTAGCGTCGGTCAATCGGGCGCATGCCTAGGGCCCACGGGCTAGAGGGCCCCCACAAAGGCTGTGCCCCCCCGCCCCCCAATTTTCGGGACACCCCCCCTCCTCCATTTTGCTTAAATTAATGCAATTTTCTTTTTCATTTATATTAATATATCATTATATTATATTTCTTCTATACATATGTTCCTTTCTTGTATGTATTGAAAATTAAAGAATTTATTTGTTTATTCACTTTGTTTATTTACTGGGAGCCCCACCTCAACATATATGCCCGGGGCCTAAAAATTCAAAGGACGGCGCTGTTGGACATATTTTATTTAGCATATTGTACTTGTAACACATACTTAAATAATGAAATAACAATATTTAATTTGATTTGACTTGTTGATACCACATTCGGCATCGCTATGCTAATGGAATATCTTGTAGTAATTAAAAAAAATTTAATTTAAAAAAAAGTCATAAAGTGTTACTCCCAAAAACTCGACGTATTTTCGTCCATTCAAATTGCTGTCTATGAAAAATGGTCCTATATAGTCTACATATCTACATATATACTACTATATATGTAGATATGTAGATATATTTGCATATCTAACATTTAACCAATTCTTTAATTTATTCTATTCGTCTGCATTAAGTACTAAACTTGGACCAGGCTGAGGTTTATGATCTGGTTTCTTAATCCGAAATTGTAACGTAGCTCGAGGAACCAGATATTGTTTCGCCGCTTGCTTTCTGGCCATGCCATTTTTAATCGCTTCTAAAGCCTTTTCATACTTTCCTCACTATAATGTTTTCGTTTACTTTTTTCTATTCTTTCTGTTTACTTCTTTTTATCGGTTTCTTTTTCATTTCCTTTTTTCATTGTTTACGACGTATTCTAAATGAATAAAAAACCCATTATTAGCACTCAATATTCTATTATGCGCACTACTGCCAATAATTAGGTTGTGCTATTGGCATTGTGGGCCAACATTTGGAAATTGCTATTGAAGAAAAAAAAATCTATGGAGAAACAATCATTTATTTAAAACCTTTACAAATTCATCATAAACTCGCTGGTTGATAATATTCGAAAAATTCCTATTATTGGCACTAATGCCAATAAAGGGATTTTGATGAAATTATTGTTCCATATGTTGGCACATGTAATAAATAAAATTTGATAAAGATATTGAAGAAATAATCTTAGAATCTACTGCCTATAGGTATAATTAAGTATATCAAATTATTTCGAAACTATCAATTAGCGAATTGTTACGATGTACTATGATTAATGAAGCGCTCACCTTAAGAAAAAACCAAAATAACTACACCATATCACCAGCACAAAATGTTAGTTGTTGTTTCTAAAGCGCTATAGAGATTATTGGAACATAATTGGAGGAGTGCCAACGATTGGGTGGTTTACCCTACTAGCCAAACAACTGGCCTAGTATACAAAACTTAATAAACAAGAATCCGCAGATAATAGACAAAAGGAAAAGGTACACAAATGATGCTGGTAGGCAAGAGTACAATGACACAAAAGGTAGTATAAATAAAACTGTTTGGTCTAGTATTACAAACCTGCTTTTTCTTGGTAAATCTCGCTCTTTTAGAAGGGTAAATCGAATCAAAGAGTATTAAATTAAATTAATATAAAAATGTCCTAATTAATGCCATAATTAATGTCCAAAATTATATAAATTCATTCTTATATGAAAATGTAGAATCTTTTTAATAAACTCATAATTTTGAAAACATATTCATTAGTTTCACATTGAAGGCGATACACAAGGAAGATGCCTGGAGATCTGGCACGTTATCAAATTAGGTAAAGAGATTAAAGAAGGAGCTAGTGCGGGAAGCGATCACAACCTTATTATGATGAAATGTCGTCTTAGTATTAAGAAAATGCACAAACAAGAATGCAGTATATGGGATGTACAAAAACTGAATGAACCACATGTGATGAATGTATATAAGGAAATGACAGATTAAATGATCTCCAATGAAGAAAGTAGAACAACGGACACATGGAACACAATAAAAGAAAGACTACAGAGATCTGCGGAACAATTGCTCGGTGCAGAGAAACAATGAAGCAGAAAGGAGTGGATTATTGATAATATCATCAGTATGATACATGAAAGAAAAAAAATTAAAAGCTCAACCACTCCCGAAGGACAATATAAATAAAGAACTCTAAGGAACTGCATCAAGACGAAGGCTAATGCAGCAAAAAATATTTACCTACACATGAAAAATGCAAAAGAAGAAACTGCCTAAAAGCTTGTAAAACAATTTTTTGATATTCCTAGAATTAAGCAAATTGCACTACAGCAAAGCAACCGATATCGCTTATGAACCAGAAGAACTTGCAAAAGTATGGAAAGAATATCTAGAGGAATTATACGCTGACCAGACATTCAGCGGCAACATCATGGAACCAGAAGATAAAAAGAAGCAGAAGAAGACGAAGTGGATGATACTATACTGAGAGATAAATTTTATGCTGCAATTAAAGGACTAAAAGACCGAAAGACACCAGGAGTTGATGGGATACCGGCAGAGTTAATAAAATGAGCTGGAGATTTCTTTTGAGCTGGACGTTGGTGAAGCGTCATAACTGTTATAAATATAGATTAATATTCAAATAATATTTGAATTATGAAATCACCGGCTGTATAGGTGCCCGCTCTCATGGAGTATTGTTCCGTGATTTATTTAAATACGCACTTATTTTCTTATTGTATTTTTTTGTTCCGAGTCTTATCAAAATTTAAAACTGAAGTAGATAATTTTCACACTTATTGCAAGACATTTAAATTCTTTGTAAAATATTGAAAGAAGCAGTTGAAAAATAGAAAAAGATCCGTGAATTCTTGACAATATCTAAGTGTCATACACCGCGGTGTCCAATGACGAATTTTCTTCTGGGAAATCCCGCGATTCAACATTCATCTCCTAATTAAAGAAACCCAGCTGGCTCAAGCACTTGACGGAACCTTCGAACTCTGCAGGTCCAGGTATACACCGGATTGTTGAAGTGGTGAGTGGGTCCTTTGTACCCTGGTGTTTTCATAAGTCTGATTTTCCGCATAGAATTTTCAAATATTTTTTCCCATAATCGTACGCAAGTACACATGGTAATGGCTATATACACGCCACACCAGACGTAGAAAATAATCTCTATGAACATGTGTGTGATATTTATGATGGAGGGGAGATGCCTTATGATTTTGAAAAATGCATTATTATACCACTACCAAAGAACAGAAATGCTAATAGCTGTCAGCAGGTAACCACATTGAGCCTGGTTTCACATGCATCAAAAATTCTAACAAACATACTACTAAAAGGAGTAAAAAATAATGTCAATGCTTTGTTAGGCAATGACCAGTTTGGGTTAAGAAAAGGCAGTAGTACCCGTGAAGCAATTTTTGCTTTTAGAATGATTCTAGAAAGGAGACTGTAGAAAGGTTTGATAACATATATCGTTTCTGTTGACGTCATAGAGGCATTTGACGGGGTTAAATGGGGAAAACTGAAAGAAGCAGGAATTAAATGTAAACATAGGAAAGTGTAATGTAGATTGTATGAAAATGAGAAGGCTGTAATAAAATGCAGGGATCACAAGGAGAAAGCAAAGATAATCAAAGGCGTGAGAAAAGGGTGTTGTATGTCACCAGGCATATGTAATGCATACATTGAAGCTGCTTTAAACTTACTACAGGAGAAAACTGACTTTGTTACAAAAATTCATGGAGAGAAAATTGAAATGCATCGGTACGATGACATAGCAGTTCTGGGAGAGAGTGTGGAGTATCTCGAAAATGCGTTAAGAAGTAGGAAATACATACTGGGAAACGAATATAATATGTCATTTGTTTGTTTAATTTACACAATTTACACAGGCTACTCTTAACTTTATTCGTCAGCTCTATCGGTTTGTCAACGGTAAAAACTTAGTAAAGGCTGTAATACACAATTGCGTTTTTTGTTTCCGCGATAAATCGATTTTGCCAGATTATATTATGGGAACCTTCCCAAGGGCCGCTTGATTTATAAACGTGCTTTCCTTCAGACTGGTGTTGATTCTTGCGGTTCATTTTACATTCAAGAAAAACACTTTTTGTAAAACAATTTTTGCTTGTTTTGCTACTAAGGCGTTTCATATTGAACTGGTTCAAGATTTAACCGCAGAAGCATTTTTGGCTGCTTTACGCAGATTTTATGCACGCAGGGGAAAACCTACGAACATTTATTCTGACAACATCACAAACTTTTTAGGAGCGGAACGCGAATTAGCTGAATTAAGGAGCTTACAGACCGACGCGGAAGTTTCCCTACCGCCACCGGTGCGTTATCGCGGCGAACTGATTGACGTGGAGGCTTATGTACACGTTCAGATCAACAGGCGCGATTTCTGCCATAGCAGTGGTAGTGTAGCGTTTCACGACAAGAACGCTGCATGCGCGGTTAGTTTCGCTGTCGCTCTGTTTTGAAATGGCGATTATAGAGAAGTTGATTCATAAATTCCTATATTGTATGACCTGGATGATGAAAACTATAAAAACATAACGACAAAGGACAAAACTTGTAAGCAGATAGTATTAGAATTGGAAGAAAATAGTGAGATTTGAAAATGTTGAAAATCAAATTTATTGATTTTATGAACCTACATTATTTCCTTTTATTTCTTAAATGAGTTTAGGTGTTTAAAATGAAAACAAATAAAAAACAATAAACTGACCGATTTTTCTTCTTCTTTTGTGGTCAATACTAATAATACCAGAGCTTCTTACTTTGAGGAACTCATGACATTACAGCTAAAAATCGCGTTTTGGTGTCGGCATGACCATTTCGCTGCCGCGCCGTTAGGTAATTTTTCGCTGCGGAAATTTCGTGACGCAAACGCTCGGTGTCGCACAGTGGGCAAAAATCCCAAAAAGCTGGCCATAATTCGAAAATATCATTATTTTGCAATTAATTTTCTAACTCGGGGGCTATTGCGGTCGCTGATTACGAATCTGAATTTGGTTTTTCAAGAAACAATATGGCGGATACAAAATGGCAACTGATATTTATGAATTTTAATGACATTGAAACAAAAATTATTATTTAGGAGTTTATGGGGTCGCTGATTACGAATCTGATGTTGGTTTTCCAAAAAACAAAATGGCGACTGATATTTATGAATTTTAGCTATATAAGACTATATATGACTATATATAAGGCTATATAAGCTATATAAGACTATACAATTACACATAATATACAATAATAATATCCACAATTACTTTTAGTCCTTTTTATATACACATATAACAAATTTATAGTTCCTTTTACATACACATAAAGTCACTTTAAGTCCTTTTTATATACACATTTTAACAAAAATTAAACACAATATACAAGTATATACAAGTATTATAATCACTCCCGTAGGTACTTAGTCGGTGTCACTGTAATTCGATGAACTTTGTAAGTTTACAATTTCAATTGGAGGTTCTATCAACAATTCGATAGCTTCAGGCGACAAGGATCTAATTTTTTTTGCATTAAGTTTTCGCAAGTTTGAAATAAAAGGATCGGACGTAACTAATAGTCTGCGAAAAACGTCCTCCATAGTTTTAGTCCCACTACATTTTCGGCTGGAATCCTGAGGAAACTTCTTGATGCACTTGTTGCAAGATTCCTGTACCTCTTCAGACATTTGTCCAATAGGCAACAAATATGCTTCTATTATTTGTGTCCCGTGTATTAATATTTTGTGTACACTAGTACCATGGATACAATTCTACGAATCTTCGCTCGAAACTCGTTCATAAAGCCTTCTATCGCACTTGTCGTACTTGTCTATACCTGGACGCGTGCAGAAAAATTTTGCGTATTGAACTCGTTCTTTGATATACTATCATAATATGTAATATAATTAAAATAATTAAAATGAAAAAAGCACGAATGTCCGCAAACCGGATAAGCCGCAACCGGATAATCAAGTTAGAATCTATACTGTATATTTTTTTAATATTTTGTAAATAATGAAACATCGTTCATGTAAGGAATAGATTAGATCAGAACTGATATAACATATGTTACAGTATTTATAACGCATTCTACAATGAGTGTTGTTACAAAGGGCATAAAATCGGCAGTCTTCCGGATCGTCCCGGTCTCAATTTTCAGATATGTTTTATATGATCTAGCAGGACTTTTTTTAAGCTCTATTCTTATCAGCGTGAAATAATTCCAGTATCTAAAAACCGCAGTCCATTATCAATTTATATTTTCCACCGTTGTCACATATATTTATAATTAGTTATTCATTAAAGTACTTACATACACGAGAAAAATCCATGTCTTTCTATTAAAATTGGTCACTCGATGTAAAAACTATACACTATTAAAAAGCTGGTATTTTTGGTCGAGATGTGAGCACGTTTCAACTTATAATAACGAATATGAATGAGAACGAAAAAAGGGTGTTTAGAAAGCTACCTGCTCTCAATCATTTAAATCTTAAATTACCGAAAAAACTATATTTTTTTCTTGCATTATGGCCAGCTTTTTGGGGTATTTGCCCACTGTGTGTCGGTCTGAAGGAACCTTTAAACACGTTCTTAAACACTGAAAGTCACACATCAGAGATATTAAATGCTTTAAGTGAAGCAGCATATTATATGACATTTTATTCCTTCCCGCTCTCCTCATTTCGGAGGAATATGGGAAGCAGCTGTAAAGTCCATTAAGCTACATGTCATTTGTGTTATCGGTAATACGCTCTTACCATTTAAAGAATTTTTAATATATGTAATCGAAATTCAAGGTATTTAAATTTCTAGACCTTTTAACCCCCTGTCCTTGGATCCCAACGGCTTATGCCCGCCATACACGCTACGGTCTACTGGAGAGGTTACATGTGCCGGTTTGCCTGCTCAGGTCAACCATACGCAAGAAACTGCACAGGCCTGTTGCCACACACGCTCCGTTCTACTTGCGAAGGCAAACCTGCACAGGTAGACCTGTCCGGTGGACCGTTGTGTGTATGGCGGGCATTAAGCGTCCCCACTCCAGGTCACTTCGTAATTGGTGACGCTATAACAAACCTACCCGCTCCCGACTTTATAGATACACCCTCGGGTAGATTGTCATCCTGGCAACATGTACAATAAATAAAGCAGCATTTCTGGACACGAGTTGACCGTTCGCAAGAAATGGCACAAGGGTACAAATGGTACAAATGGCACATCGCACAAGGGTACAACTGATATAAGAATTGGGTCCATTGTACTTATGAACGAGGATAATATCGCACCAATACAATGGAAGCTGGCTAGAATTACAGATACGCACCCGGGTCTAGATTGAACAATTCGAACCGTGACAGTGAAAACCTCAATCCGTATATACAAGCGTAGTATAAAGAAGCTGTCTCCTCTACCTTTATCTAACTTTATCTTTATTTTGTTTGTTCAGTCGTGTAGCTAATAATAGAATTATTCTTAATTATTTTTAAAACCTTTACGTCTTTTATACAGCCATAAACAATCTATTTTTATGGATTTAAGTCCCTTTATTTTATTTAAATTTTAAATACATTTAGTTTATGTTATACATTTTATTACAGTTTATACATTTTAGTTATATATCCTCATGTATAGGCCATATTGTTGGATACTTATTACTTACTTATTTGCTAACTTTTAATCTACTTATAATTGTAAATGTATTGTGTAGATATTTCCCATAATAATGTTTTTTGGGTCTTTTTGCTGATCAGCTTATATATTTCATAAGTTACCTGGTGGGATAGTTTTTTGTCTGCATTTTAATCCTATAATTACAAAATAATTTGTAGAAATATTTGTAAATCCCATTTGTAAATTGCCCATCCAGGTAGAAAGTCTTGCACCTTTCTCCCCTTCCCTGCATAGTCTCCGAAGTGCAGGACTTGCTAATTATCCCGCCTTCTAATCACTTTCCTGTTACACTATTCGTTGCCGAATTTTCCTACCCCTGATTTTCCTACCTTGTAGGTATAACTCCTAGATTTATTTTAGCTTAAAATAGATTGTGTTATCTCTTTTAAGGGAGTTATTCGAGTTATTCAAGTCTCATACTTTGTAGCGCACAGCCGCATTTTGCTTGAAGGTAAGTTTTGTTAGTTTTAAGTTAAGTTTAAGTTAAGTTTAAGAATAAAATCGAGTAAAATTTACAATCGTGTCTCTTTTAATATAAGAATTACTTATATTCTTAACTCAATTCACCCAATCACTTAATTATTTCTCCTACATTATAAAGACATTTTTGGTGCAAATATAACATTAATTTTCACGTAACATCTTAACTCGCGGTAAACTAATCGCGAGTCGGCACATTGTTATTTTTTCTTCTTTCTTTTTGAACGGATCGTACAACGCGGGCCGGCATGTTGAGACGCTATTGAGGATTGCCAGTCATTTGTTTGTTTAATTTAATATTTGTATATTTTCTAGAATTATTTTATTGTAACATTCATGGATTAGTAGTTGTTCCATTGGCACTATGCGGGCTCCGGTGGTAGCGTACGCACTCTGCCTCGAGATTATGTCAAGAAAGTACGCATTTTTAAGTTTTTGGATGTCGTCCATTTACAATATAGTAATAAAGTTTAAATCAATATTATTTCTATTTATTAATTTAAAGCAACATTGAGTTCCTACTCTTAGATTATACCTTGTGCAAGTGAAACTCTCAAAACCAAAACATTATTTGGAAATGAATTATGAAAAAAATTAAATTTTAGTCTGCAACAAAAAAAAAGCATGCACACAAACATCATCCTAAATTGACACATTTTAGATGAAATTAAAAGTTCATGTATTTCGGAAGCAAAATTATAACTGAATGTAAAAGCGAAATTGTCAGTAGAATTTACCAAACAAAAATTGCATCTCTTAACCGAAAAAACCTGTTTACCTACAACATTAGCTTTAAGCTAAGGAAAAGACTAATAAAAACTGTTGCGTGGATTGTTGCACGATATGGGTGTGAAACCTGGACCATAGGGAGCCAAGAGAGAAGACGTCTGGAAGCCCTAGAAATGACTTGTTATAGGAGGAAATATAGTGTTACAGGTGATAAAAATTGGCTGGGTTGGCACATGTACCTAGTGGCAAATGAAGAAGTGTTAAGGAGAGCCGAGGAAAAAAGATGTCTGTGAAACAGCATTGTATAGAGACGAATGCAACTTTTTGAACGCAATTATCGAAGGACACCTTGATGGCAAGAACGGCATCAATACATTGACCAACTAATTTGAGATGCTGGATGCCCAATATATCAAAAATTGAAGGGTAAGGCTAAAGACAGAGTAGCGTGCAGAATTGCAGCCAACCAATTTTCCGATTGAAGACCATCAATGATGATGATTCATTAGATTTCAAATTCCAAAAGTTAAATGACCCGCCCTTTACTAAAAAAAATCCACAAAACTATATAAAAAGTAGGAGTAATTTAGATTGTGGAGCTGTTTATGTTAAGTCTACAAATATGGCAAAACAGGTTTTATTGCACGCAAATATCTCAAGATACGTAAAACTCAAATTTTTCAAAAGTCAAATTTTTCTTATATGTTATTTGTCACGCTGTTTGTAATAAATTAATTCTAGTTGTGACATTTACATGATTACATTGTTTTAATAAAAAATGCACCATTTAAAAGGAATTGCAACTAATGGTCAATTTAATCTATTGGTGTTACATACTTTAAAAGATCTTGCAGAAAACTAGTATGTAGCGACGATTTTAGCTAACTAATTTTCCATTTAAGAATTGAGTGCTCTGCTGTAGTAATTATTCAATACCAAACTTTCCATAATTGGTTCTTTTTAAATACAAAAAGCGATATGAATATTGATTCTTATTTTTCAATCATAAAAAGCTGGGAGGCTTTTGTGCGAATTTCTTGACAGTTTCAATTATCGGCAAAATGAAAAGGTGAAAGGCAAAATGAAAAAATAACACAGGTATAGCAAATGAAGATTATATTTAGTGCGTGGGTTTTGTCTCTAAATTATTCATAAAAACCGAATTCGATTCACCAAACGGTTTTCCATACTATCATTCGCTACTAATTTTTATGAATCAATTGAATTTAAGGTTTCTCTCAAAAAGATGTTTTATAAAGGTAGACAAACTTCTCACCTTGACAGAGGCCACAAACATCAACCGCTTACTATTACCGCTTAACTCTTACCGTTTAAAAAAAATTTTAAGGGAAAATCATAAAGTGTTTAAAAGTTTCAAATTTATATACAACGTATGCTGTAACGTTGTATAAATACAACGTATGCAGTAACAACTAACTCCGCAATCAATCAATTAGCTAAAATAATTGAGAAATGGGTCTATTTTCTTCAATAGTTATTAATACCAATACATCGCAGTTATATATGTTTTATAAATATTGTTTGAAATTGCTCAAAAATACTTTTTCAGTTTATTTGATTTATCTAATTTTAGAAATAATACACCAAACTTATGACCAAATCCAAATGCTTATTTAATAATTTGCACCCTAGAGCACCTACATAGTCCTACTCTGTTATTTACTCGCATATATAATTTAACGCATGTGTAATAATATCTTCATATAATCCTGACTATATGTATAGTACAATATGCAATCACGGTTGTCAGATAAACAATTTCATGTCACGTGAAATGCTCTTTAAGCAAAAGTTGCCCCTATTGACCCAATTTTCGAGGCTATGCTATAGGAGAAGATTACGTCAATGAACGACTGAATCACCTCAAGGAACACATTATGTATAAATGTTTTATTGAAATGCAGAGTTTCATAGATTCATGCGAATCTTGCAAATTGCATGGGACAGAATAGTAGATTGAATAAAATGAAATTTATTGCAAAACTTAATCGAAAATATATGGCCAGTGCATTTGCTGTCTTTAGAGACACTACATTATACAGTTTTTCGACGTTAGTATTAAAATTTTGTAACCAAATTCCAAAGCAATGCTGCAATCTCTCAACCATAAAAAAACAAAAGCTTGCCTGGAACTAAATAGGAGCGAGCCTAGAAGGAATCCCGTGTCCCGTAACATTGCAGACTTAGAAAACACTTAAAGACCGTGGGTTTAGAGGAAGATAGGCAGCCCAGCAGAGGAAACCCCCACACATCTGCTGAGAGTCTGTGGAGCAGTCTGCTACGCAAGAGACAAATGTACCTATGGACCCACTGTTTGAACGAAGAGGAGCTGCAATCCTTGAATACCGCCCAAATTCGGGAAATCCTAAAGGAAACAGGACTAGAGGAGGCGCTAGAAATGGGTAAGTATACCAGCAAATAAAGGAATAAGGTGGGGTATAATAGACATATAAAGGTCATAGTATAAATCACTACCGAAATCTACAATCTTATCTAATATAACCAACTTCCAATTTTCTTCATTTGTATATTTCTGTTAATTCCTCAAACCCCCATTGATTATCAAAATATCTGATGCTTTTAAGATTCCCAATATATTCGTTATGAGTGTAGTTTACGTTTAAGGTATACGTCCACATTTTCGCATCGTGAGTATCGGACACATCGCATCAAACGGATCATAGTATTCTTTGTATAGGAAGTCATACAAGTGCGTCCTCTGATCCGCATCGTACGGATCGCACGAATCTACCCATCGGCAATGTCAATGCCGATGCTCTGAGGGGCAACTTTTGTGATGCGTGCCGATAACGTCATACAGAATGCCGATCAGTGGATGGACTCCGCGCGTTCGCTCGCTCCGCGTCGTTCGCCATTTACCTTCGATTATCTCCCTGTTTACACATGTTATTCCAGCATGGACGCGGCTCAACTAATTCCAATTGTGCAAGACTATAAAGAGAAATATGATTAAGAACCAACAAAGAAGGGATAATATCTGGGAGGAAATTGGAGAACGATTAAATCAAAATGGTATGTTTGTAAATTTTTATTTTGTTATTCAAACATTTTCGCGCCTTCCAACCCGAACTCTCCGCAATTGACATTGTATCGACTCTGCTGCTGCAGTAATTTTAAAAGCTATCCCTGACTGCTAAAGCATCTGTGCGTGAATTAACACCTATATGTCTTATGTTTTGCAGTCCTTCCATTTCCGCAATAGAAGCGTTGAAATCATTTGCTCTCCAGTGACTTGTGTCATTTGTTAGAAAGTTGTGTAAACAGCATGACAAAAGTTGCAATGTGTTTTTCGTGCATAGATAATCGACGTTCTAAATTTTCTTGCTAATATTCCAAACGTATTTTCAACAGTATTTCTTGCACGACTGAGTCACTTTTGTTTCTTCATTTCTTTGGACATAGTCGCTAGAATACGGTCGCGTTAAATACGTACATAATGGGAAAGCCTCATCACCCATGAAGACATGAGGTAGTAGTTTGGTGCCTCCTGGTAAGATTTTTTTATGAGGTATGTTTAGAGTACCATCCAGTAAGCCTTTGCCTAAACTCGAATTTCTCAAAATAGTAGCATCCGAATTCTTACCAAAAGCACCGACTATCAATTTATAATTTGCGTCGACTAGGGCTAATAGTGCCAAACTAAAATGTTTTTAATAGCAAAAGTAATGTATACCGCTATATGGTGGTGCTTCAATAAGCACGTGTTTTGCATCAATGGCAGCGATCGCGCTGGGATACTTCCATTTTTCACTAAAACCTTTTTCTGATTCAATCCTGAACTATTTAGAAGGTTTTGGCATCACTATGGGCTGTAGATATTGTATAATGGCATCGCAGGGTAAATACACAATTCTTCTCACTGTACGTTGCCCAATCCTATAGTAAAAGGACAGCGATCGTTCATATACAACGATGTATATGGTGATAGGAAGAAAACGTCAGGTTCAGTGGTTCAAAATCCATTTTAGACAGCAGAGACATCATATGTAGAGTTTTACAAGTAGAAAGTCTAGAAGACATCGTTCCATTAATGGATTTAGAAGGAGGCATTTCATTCATAGCTGGTGATGGCATCATCGTTGTATATCAAAGGGTCGGTTGAGGAGAAGACATTTCATTCATAGCTGATTTGAACGATGATGAATTGCCATCACCAGCTATGAATGAATTGTCTCCTCCCCAACCGACTCGTTCATATACAACGATGATGCCATCACCAGCTATGAATGAAATATCTGGTTGTCCTCTAACTCCTATGCGAAGCATAGGGCCTCTGCAAAGTCCTTCCATCTGACTCTATTCTGAGCGAGACGTTTCACCTCGTTCAACGTTTTTCCTGCGACCTTCAATTCCGCGTTTATGGTCCTCCTCCACGTGTTAGCTGGACGTCCCCTTCTGCGAGAACCCTGTGGATTCCATTGTAAGGCTTGCCTAGTGATGTTTTCTTCAACTCTCCTCAATACATGTCCCAATCATTTTCACTTGCGGTGTTTGAATGAAATGCCTCTTCCTAAATCCATTAATGGAACGACATCTTCTAGACTTTCTACGGGTAAAACTCTACATATGATATCTCTGCCGTCTGCAATGGTTCTTGAACCACCAAACCTGACGTTTTCTTCCCCTGCCATGAACGAACCTCTTGACATTCTGCCTCCGGCACCTCCAACAATATTTTCCCGGTTATCTGCATTCAAAGAAAGGCCTCCTTCTGCATCCATGGATGGAATGATATCTCCACTTGCGACAAGCGAATCTCCGCATATGCTGTCCTCCTACGAAAATCTTAGCAATACGGAGCAGTCACAATTAGAAAATCAAAATAGTCCGATTCTTGGTCAATATTTACGTTTTAAATAAGTGTTATCTATGTATACGATGTTTAATTTTAATAAAATCTTAAACGCACTGCTAGCCTTTCTTCTGGTCCTATAGACTCCCGATAAGTTGTATTCTGTCTTAATAAATGTGGTTTCAGTATGTCAACAAGTGCAGTAAATTTATCTTTAAACGCACGAAAATATCGGAAGAATTTGGCGTCATCGCTTAGCAAATCAGGAAATAGTGTGTGATATTCTACACGTTGCGATCTCTTCTTAAATATATCGTGTACCCACATATTAAGTTTCCTTTTTTAGAAGTTTTCTCTTTCGTTTCTTCTTCTTCTTCTGCTAACAAACAAGTAATTACAACAAATTCATCTTCTTCGTTTTGCTCCATTATCTTGCACATACTTAACGCTACCTCTCACTACGAAAATCCAAATGAAAGTGACGTCGGCAATCCGATTGCTAGTAGTTGTGTCGGCAAATGCGATCGCTGCTGATACTGTGGACGCATTGACTGGTGTTTATGCGACGAATAATCCGTTTGATGCAATGCATCCGATACTTACAATGCGAAAATGTGGACGCCTGCCTTAAATGCCTTAATATGTAGTCATTTTAATTATAATTTTTTTATAGATCTTGAAAATATCCAAATTTTCAAAACAAGCAGATTTTCACAAATTGTCAATGCAACTCGTCGCAAAAAACACCAGTCAGCAATAAAATATGTTCTAGTTAAAATTACGTTTCCTAAATTTTAATTATAATTAGCACTAGAGCTGTAACAGTAGCGTCTTATAGAGTTAATAAGTCTAGGTGCCCCGGCACTTCCACCAAAACTGTATAATAAAATAGTCGCGCTAATGCATCACATCCAGTCGCCTTTATAGTTCGTTCAAGTGTTAATAGAAATAAAATTAAAAGTAAAGAGCAATTAACACAATGATTTCCCCTGTGTGACATTAAATTTACAACACCCTTTAACTAAGAAGACACAAAACAAAACACCCCATATGCATACTTTAGCCCCTGAAACGTCATCATAAATATATGCAATCAACTTCCCAAATAAATCACCGCAATAGCCAGCTAATTTAGAATTGTACATAACATTATTGATCAAAATAAGCGCAATAATATAAAGCTGCTTTGAGCATAAATGAATATTTTATTTATTGTCAATATAATCAATTTGTATAAAAAAAGTGATTGTTAAGCATAAATATAAACATTCACCTTAATTTTAAATAACTTTTATAGGTGTCTTTCAATATCTAGAAAAATAATTATTATTATCTTTGGCTCACTGGAGGAGAGATTAATGAAACATTGGCCTCTTAAATAAGAGTTCAAAGTTCGCTCGCCAAAAATTGCAAGCGTAATTGACGTGTTGAAGCGAAAATCGAGTTAAGTGCCAAATCCAATATTTTTAGGAAATCGATTTAAAAAAAAAAACGTTAGGTCGAGGCTTAACGCGTAACATATTCAGTCTTTTTCAACTGTTTCCTATAGCATTTCAACATAGGTTTTCACTTCAACTTGCTATATTGTAATAAAAATAGATGTAGCTACATCTATCTACCTAACATTGTTGGGACATTCTTAGTTAAATTTCTACTAATGTCAATATAGTCCTACAAACCAATTTATCAGCGCTACCTGACATTAGTAGATTTAGCTCTCTCTCTAAATGTCTCTCATAATGTAGATAGCATAATTCAATTGGCCTAGTCAGTAATGTCTCATTTGCCTAATCTAATATTAGCACCTCGCGATATTCTGGTATTGTCAGTTTCGTCTTGTCATTTTAGACTTGTTACTCCCATTTGGACCATCTAGTTCAGTGCTAGTATCATGAGGCCACTCTTGTCGGTATAGTTTTGTCAGTCAAATCTTCTCTAGTCCTGACGGACAAGACTGGACTCTTGTTCGTCCACTCTTCTCAGTCCACTCTTGTCAGTCCAACCTTGCCAGTCAAGTCTTGTCAGCTCAGTTTTGTCAGTCCAGTCTTGTCAGTCTAGTCTAGTAACTCAAGTCTTGTGAGTTCAGCATGGTCAGTCTACTCTTCATCTTCGTCAATCCTGTCATGTGTGTCCAGTCTTGCCAGTTCAGTCGTGTCAGTCAAGTCTGCTCAGTCCAGTCTTGTCAGTCCAGTCGTAACCGACCAGTTTTCTTAGTGCAGTCTTGCAGGCCAGTCTTGTTAGTCCAGTCTCGTCATTCCAGTCTTGTCAGACTAGTCTTGTCAGCCAAGTCTTATCAACGCAGTCTTGTAAATCCACTGCTGTGAGCCCAATCTTGTCAGTATAGTCTTGTTAGTCCAGTACTGTCAGTTTATTATTGTCAGATCAGTCTTGTTAAATCAATCTTGTCGGAACAGTGTTATCACTTCAGACTTGACAGTTCAGTCTGCTAAGTCTTGTCATTCCAGATTTTTCAGTCAAGTCTTGTCAGTCAAATCTTCTCAGTCCAGTTTTATCACCCCAGGTCTAGTATTCTCACCCAGCCTTGTCAGTCCACTCCTGTCAGTTCAGTTTTGGCAATCTAATATTGTCTGTCTAATTTTGTCATACTAATATTGTCAGTCTAATTTTGTCAGTCTAATTATGTCAGTCTAGTCTGGTCAGTCTTTTCTCCTCGATAGTGTATTTTCAATTCGGGAGACCCGAATTCGAATCCTGGTCGGGGACACGACAACTAGGGCGGTCCACCCTGAATGAATGCAAAATATGTGATACCAGGGTGGCGCATACTAAAAACCAAAGTGGAATAAGGGGTTTAGTGAACGCTTCCCCAAACCACTTTATAAAAAAGGGTGGTCAGTCTAGTCTTGCTATAGTCCAATCTTTTCAGTCTAGTTTTGTAAGACCCGTCATGTTAGTCTGGTTTTGTCAGTCTAGTATTGTACTTCTGGACTTGTCAGTCTAGTCTTGTCAGTCTAGACTTATCAGTCTATTCAAATCAAATCAAAATACTTTATTTCATTGTTTAAGAAATTCAAAATAAACAGAAACACTTAATGAAGTATGTCTTAATCGTAAATATTAAATATTTTTTACTAGCATATAGAATTACTCTAAATTTTAGGGTTCAATCCTAAAAGTCTATGTTTCCTATCCAGTTTCCTTTTGTGGTCTTCAAGTTGTCGATTTTTCTTATTTTAGGTGGCAATTGGTTATATATTGGCAAGTGGTTAAATATTTTCATATTACAATATGGTAGGTATCGTTCAGTCATCGTCATACGCTTTGGGAGTTCATATGACACTTAGTTAAACCTGGTACCCCTTTGGCTTGGTTTCATGTACTTCTCAAATAAATGTTTGTGCTTGACTAAGAAGACAATACTTTCGAATATATATATATATATATATATATATATATATATATATATATATATATATATATATATATATATATATATATATAATCCCGTACATTTTAGTATGTTGGTCTTTTCCAAATGTCCTCTACATGATTCTCGAAATGGTAGATTTAACAGGATTCGCTACACTTATTCTTATCAGGCTATTCTTTACAGTCAAGTCTTTACAGTCAAGTCTTGCCAATCCAGTCTTGTCGCTCTAGTCTTGTTAGTGTAGTCTTGTCAGTCTACTCTTGTCAGTCTAGATTTGTTTTCGTAGTCCTATCCGTCTAGTTTTCTTAGTCTAGTCATGTCAGTCGAATCCTATCAGTGAACTATTATTTGTATAATATTATACTCTTTCTTTGTCTTTAAATTTTGCGGATTATTCTACTTTTCAAACACTGCGTTCAATTGTATTTTGCCAACATTTTTCATTTCATAGACCTAAAAATGTAGGTTTTATTTTTCGGGAGTTTATTAAGTGTACTCCCTCCCAAGGCGTAAATTGGCGTTAATAAATTATACAGTATACTTATAGAGCTCCGAAAAGGTTGAATATATTTATATATTCAGGCTGAGCTCCGACTGTTCTAATTTTGTTTGATTATCTATAACATAGGATGGTTTTACCAATTCTATCTTGTCTTTAAATCAATAACCTGCTCAAGTTCATGTGTCTCCAACTAAATATCAAATTAAAAATATCTAACTCTTAATCACCATGTAGGTTTCAGGTGAGTGTTTTACAAATTGTTATTAATAAAAGCAAAGCTGCACTGATGAGAGATAAATCTCGAAACGCGTCTGCAGATAGTTGCTTACTTAAGTTATCGGAATGACATGATCTTAAAACAAAAACGTTATTTTTATGGTTTTTATTGAGTGCTACGAAGGTGAAATGAAAGCTATTAAATAACTGACAAATTTCACATGAGATTTGTTTTGGTAGTCGAAAATAGACTCAGTAATTGTTATAGAGCTCCGGAAAGGTAGATTATTTATATATTCAGGCTGTGTTCCGATTGATTTAAGTTTGAATTATACATTTATTTTCTGGTACAAATGCGGCCGACACACGCTCCCGGATTTTTTAGTTATCCGCTCTAACTCGGTAGACTACGAAGCCGACACTGTAGTATCAGTGTAGCCTTATAGGAATTCTATTATCAATCTAATCTTTTTATTCTAGTTTAGGCAGCCTAGACTTGTCAGTCCAGCCTTATCACTTCAGTCTAGTCAGATTTATCTTTCGGTCCATACTTTTAATACCTACTAGTCTAGTAAGTCTATTGTTTTTAATTTAGTCTTGTCTATCTATTCTTTGTCAGTTTAGCTTGGTCAAACTAGACATTTCTGCCTACTTTTGTTAACATTGTCTTGTCAGTCTAGTCTTGTTAACCTAGTTTTGTTAGTCTAGTCTCGTCAGTTTCAATCTTGTCGAGTATGTGAGATATCTCGGGGAGTAGCTTTAACGAAACCGCAGGACAGCCGAGCAATTGAACCGAGTGCTGAGCAAGATAACAAACAGTATGTGCGAGAAACTTAGATTGATACCTAAGTAAGTGGGTCATTCATCTAAAAAGGAAGGTTTGAATGCAGTCTTGCACTACATTCTCCTATATGGAGTGTAGGCATGAATAGGTGGCTTCAGGCTTATAAGGTACAAGGAGAAACTGAGGGTGCAAAGGTGTTTGCTGCTGCGTCTGCACAGCGTATGCAGGGTTGTTTCTGCTTACGCCGTGACAGTCGTTGCTGGAGCCATCCCGCTAGACCTTCTGGCGGATGAAAGAGTGAGGTTTTGGGAAGATAATGACCCTCGAACTGAAAGGGAAAATAGAATGCGTGTATGGCAAGAGCGATTGAGGGGTCAGAAAGGGGAGCCTGGACCAGGGAACTGATTTCAATAGATGAATGGGTCAACCGTGGACACAAAGAGGTAGAATTATCACCTCGCACAGGCGCTTACGCGGCAAAGATATTTTGGGTCTTAGCTGGTGCGTATCGAGAAACTGGATGAGGTGCATTGTAGGTATTGTGGATCGAGTGAGGATACAGCGGAGCATACCATTTTTGAGAACACGAAATTGCTAAGAATGAGGTACGAGGCTGTATGTAAAGTGGGAGAGGAAGTAAACAAGGCGAGCATGGTGAGGACCATGCTCAGCAGTGAGTATGGATGGAGCGTGATGACAAGTACGATCGGGACTGTAATGAGGATATAGGAAAGTATGCGGGGGATCGATGGGAGAGATGAGAGGGATCCCTCATTAAAGGGAAGTTTCTTAATATAATAGCAGAGCTCAAGCAAAAAGCGCAGAACGAGGCAGAGAGATGTGGATAGACCTTCGAGCAAATCCCTAAAAATCCACTCTAGTACCATTCACAAAAATGAAGAAAATTGAGTGGCTACGGCTACCAATTTTCTACAAGAAGCGTCTAAACATTAGTGAGGAAGTCAAGTGTTTAGGTATAATCCTGGATACTAAACTAACTTGGAATCAACACCTTCAGAAAGCCACCAAGAAGTGTAAAATGGCATGAATGATGACTAGAAGAACATTTGGCAAATGATGTGGACTAAAACCGAGCATGGTATACTGGCTGTATACTACGATAGTTAGACCTACGGGATCATTAAGAACCACACCAACTGCAGCTCTGGAAGTTAAAAGATATTATTATAATATTATATAAAGTTATAAGATATTAACATATTATATAAAGTTATAAGATATCTTCATCATGCAGCAAGAATGGCAGTCTTTAGATGCAGGTATAATGGAACCAGGAAGCTCTGGCGAGGACAGGGCACACTACGATAACGAATGTAATATCAGAGCCATAACCCAATTTTGAGGGAGACTCAATGGCTAAAAAGTTGCCATTCAATCTACCCTTCAAAACGCAACTACGTGAGAAAGAAGGTAAGAAAACAATTACGTGTCAAGGTGGGCTTTGCTGGTATTCAGAGGGCTCCAAAAATGAAAGTCAAAGCGGCGGAGGAATCTACGGACCATCCCAGAGGCACAGCTTGTCTGTGCCCCTGGGATCACATACCACGGTATTCTAAGCCAAAATGCACGCCATCGTAATCTATGCCCGTGAAAATCTATGATGAACTACAAATGTAGAAACTTCCACATTTTCACAGACAGTCATTCTGCTAAAAATGCCACAACGTGTCATGAGATAAAATCCAAAACAACATGGAACTGCCTCCAGAACCTCAAGGCTTAGGCAAGACAAAACAAGATCTTACTTGCTTGGGTATCGAGCCATAGGGAACTTGTAGGAAACGAAACGGCGAACAAGTTAGGAAAGGATAGTGCTAAAACAGCAAACATCAGTGCTAGCAGAGACTCCAAAATTACCAAAACCATAGTCCGTAATATAATCTAAGCATCGGGAACAGTGGAATAAAACAAACGACCAGAAATACAGCAAACGAATGCTAAAAAATCCATCGGCCTCTTTAACTGATGAACTCTTGCAACTGAAAAGGAAGCAGATCACAAATGTGGCCGGCCTACTTATAGGCCACTGCCATCTACGAGAACAACTGCATAAACTAGGGATCTGGACAGATGAACCACTGTGCAGACTATGCTATGAAGAGCAGAAAACTGCCTCTCATATAATCTTCCATTGTAAAGCAATTGCACGTAGGAGATTGCAGTTGAGATCCCCGTGAAAAATATTGGCGCACAGACTCCTTAACTAACACAGGGGCTGGATCTATTCGCATAACCAGAACATAGTGGGGAAATACAATAAGCCACAAGGCCGCAGTGTTTGTAGGGCTTACAGCCCTTGACCCACATTGTTGCAAAAAAAAAATGAGAGGGATGGGAATGAGTCTGGACGAGGACACGTTCCGTGCGTGCCAACGCCGGGCCACCCTTAAGGCGAAGAGGGCTTACAAACTTTTGTTGACCTATATGTAAGGGGTGGCACGGCGATTAACGGTGCGGTGCGTCCGGCGCTATGAGTTGATTGCCGATGACTGTTTTGGCAATGAAAAGGGAAGCAGCGTGACGAAGTAATGACAATTTTTGGATTCCTTCACGCTTCTCTGGTATAAATGGAGGGAGGTTTTTGAGAGGCTAATAGCCACTTCACTCTACACGGGTCAGGTTTTGTCCTCTTTTTAACTCACCGCAGTGCGGTGAGTTAAAAAAGATTAAGAATTAAAAAAGTTATTAAAGATCACCGCACGAGCAAATATGGACTAGTCTTGTCAGTTTAGTTTGGTAAGTTCTTTTTTATCAATCTTTTATCTTATTATTATAGTAAACTTATCTTCCGATAAGTTTTATCCATCTAGGTTAGTCTTATATCTCGAGTCGTCAGTTATCTTACTAGGCTTTTTTCTCTAGTCTAGTTGATTTTGCATTGAGTTTTATATTTTAATCTTGTCTTGTGTTGTCCTATCTGTCTAGTCCTGCTAAGCGCGGTATTTTTGTCTAGTAATATAATATAATATATGTTAGGTAACGAAATCTAGCCCATATTTGTTAAGAGGCCTATGGCAATTGCTCTTTAAAGCAAAGTAAGTCTTCTTTGAAAATATTAGTACTCTTGTATGTGCACTAACTAATAGATGATACCTTCGAGTATCCTGCCTTCATTAAATATTTGGACTTTTTCAACCTTGTGATGCAGCTAAATACTTTACAGAAAACTATAATTAGAAAGATCATAATTATATATACAACATAAATCATTAATTGATAAAAACTGGACGGAGACCATAGCACTGCATATTTAAATTGACCATTTTCTATTATGTTATCGCCATATCCCATTTCCATAGTGCCCATTCTATAAGAACATGTTGGTACAATTATTTCATAAACATTACTAATGCCTAATAAATTGCTGTAGATTTCATTCTCTGTCATTGGAATGATTCCCAGATCATTCCAATAACTTTGAACAATTCCATCCATAACGACAATCAAAGATTTATGTTCATGAGCTGTAAAAAGCAAATGTGGTTGAAGGTTTTTAAAACCTTTATCAACAAACATTAAGGGTTGAAAAATTAGTGGCATGTGACTTAAACCAATCCTTATACCATCAATCTGATCAAATTCCAAAATCTTTTCAACTTTTCGTACATTCTGCAAAATCCTATTGATTTTTTAAAATGTTAAATTTTTATATGAAATTATGTCTGGTTGCGGAAAGGATGAACCAAATTTTGTTACCTTTTCCATTGAGACACTTTCACTTCCTTCGCTACCAATATCATTATCTCCTGATATATAAATGTGCTCAACATTATGCTTTGAAATTGAGAAGATTTCAAAAATGAATAGGATGGTTGCGACAGTTACTACGTGGTAATCCATACTTACATTGAATTGAAAAATTCACTTTGTTTTTTACCACACATATAATATGTAAAAATGTTATATAACTTATTATTCACAGTTATATAAATTTCTACACATATCACGACTCGAGTTTCGAAGTTTGACGGTCATTTTCAAGTCCGTCAAGTCACTAGAAAATGACCGTCAAACGTTGAAACTCGAGTCGTGATATGTGTAGAAATTCATATAACTGTAAATAATAAGTTATATAACATTTTTACATAATATAAGTGTGGTAAAAAATAAAGTGAATTTTTCAATTCAATGTAAGATTTCAGAAAACCTATTCAAATAAGATTTATATTCTTGATTTGTCGCAATAGAGCCCTCGTCAAATAAATCCCCCAGAAATATAACACCATTAGGTTGCACGAAATCATATGCTATTTGATAAGTTCTGGACAAATATAAATCACTGTCCCAAATTGAACATGGTGTAAGAGGATGGATTATTTCTTTTTGTAGTCCAATGAGTTGAGGATCAGCTACCAGAAGTATTTTTGTACATTGTGATGTGCATTTCAATTCATTCCAATTATGAGCATAATATACATACATTTCATTATAAATGTAAACAGTTATAGACAACATTGTCATAAATATTATGGATCGCAGAGTTGCAGATTTTCTGGAACACATCGCCACCACTTACAATTAACTCAAAACAAATTATTTAGACTAATTTAATTTATTAATCAATAGTCAAATGGATCTTTAACTATGACCATAATTAAATTAATATTTAAAAACTTCAAACAGTGCAACATAATGCATTTTAAATGTGTCTTGGTATTATACATATATCGGATTAGTTATGTTATTCTAGTCTTGACTGCCTAGTCTTGTTACGTTTAATGTTACGCCAATTCTCGTCCATCTAGTCGCGTCACTTCTCTCAGTCTAGTCTGGAGGGTTTAGTTATATCGGTCTAATTTTCAGTCTAATCTTGTGAGTCTAGTAAACTCTTGTCAGTCTAGTCCTGTCACTCTAGTCTTGTCAGTTTAATCTAGTAAATATAGTTTTATCAATCTAATTCTGTCAGTCTAGACTTCTCTCAACCTGGTTTTGTTAGTCTAGTCGTGTTAGTTGAGACGTGTACATGTTGTCCTATCAGTATATCTCTTTAGCCGGCTTGCCCTTGTCTTGACCGTATAATGTTGATTATCTAGGGTTGTGTGTAAATTATTTTTTTCTATTTTGCGTCTGTAATGAACTCGGTTATGGCTCGCCGAGTGCGATACAATTTTCTCAAGATGTATCGGTATCGATTTTTTTATTTAGAAATGGCATAAAAGGGCGCAAAATAGAAAAAATACTATAAAAAACTCATTCGTACGGCGTTTTTCACCACTTGTCCATTAGAAAACCCCTCGCTGCGCTCGTCGTTTTCCAAATTTGGACATGTGCTTTAAAATCGCGCTTATTCAACTCGTCCTTTAATATACTATCGCTTCAATTCAATTGTATATACCATTAGTATTAACACTCTAACGTTGTCTATAAAGTGTTTTTCTTGTCTTGTATGAAGTTTATTAATCTGTTTATTAAATTTGGCTCGGCTAGTCTCTGCTGCAAAGATTTGAGTTGCCACTTTATCCAGAAAGCACTGTTTGCAAACTATTCAGTTTTTAGTCTAGTCGGTATAAATTTGTCTGGACAAGTATGATTACAAATACTTGTCCAGACAAAGTATCCAGACAAAGTAGCGTAGTTGAATGTAACCCTACAGTTGCGTTTTACTCCAAAAAAATCTGAACTAACAAGGGAAACAACAATCATGTTTTGCTACATTGTTTCTCAAGATCATTGAAGTTTAGCATTGTGTATTATTAATTTTGGTATAGGAATTTTCAATTAGGTGTCGTTTTATAAACACTAACAAATATCGAGTAAAATTTAGGTATTGCGTAGTTATTATATAAAATAATTCAATTGAGTTATTGTTCATGCACTCTTTTTTTTTTATTAAGTTCGGTGTGTGTAGTAGGAAAAATATCAATAAAATAAACCATGAAATAAATATGAATATTTTATTTAGTCAATTTATGAAAAAGGCCGTAATTCGAAAGTATTATCAATTTATTTATGACTCAATAAACCATGAATATATTTAATAAATATAAGATAAAAGAAAACTTTCTTAAAAAAAAGCATTTGAACTCAACAGAGGAAAGAAAGAGGAAAAAAATCTTTATTAAACCCAGAAAATGTTACAAATGTGGCAAAAGGAAGAAACGGTATTAAAAATAGCATCTAGAATTTCCCTTAAAGCTCTTTAACAAACAAAAATCCCTCTACCCAACTTTATTACCCGCTACATTGGATTATTTATATATCTTGCCCTAACATCTCATTTCAATATGTTTTTTACATTCAGTTTGTATACTAAATGGTGGACGAAGCAAAAAGGTCAGTTTGCATGACAGTAGCAATTGGGTAAGTTTGTACACATTGAATTATGGGCGGTTATATGTGAGCAAATACCAAATGACCGGTTATGTAATAGCCGCATCAAGTATTAAAATGCTAAGAGGGTTAAAAAATAGGAGAGAGTTTACATTTTAGAATATCTTTTTTATTTAGAGCTGTATATGTTTTATTGCATAGCGTCGTCTGTTCTAGACTGTCCATGTCGTCTAATCCATCTCATATACTGAACCTTGTCCGTCTATTACCTTTTTGTTCGTCGAGTTCTTAACCAAAATAATGACCTGTTTTAGACAAAATATAGGAATATTATGTCTTAGGAATATTATGTCTTAGGAATATTATGTTCTTATAGGAATATTATGACTATATTATGTCTCAAACTGGTCATTCTGTAAAGTCTATCTGAATTGCTTTACTTAGTCTAATTTTTACATGTCTGTACAAATATTATTTATACATATAGAGACAACGGTCTCTATATATGTATATTTGGTGTGTATATTAACCATATACCATATATCTAGTCCATGTATTTCGTTGAGCTTTATATCTATCTTTATATCTAGTCTATGTAGCATATGTATCTATGCTGTGTACAAAAGATGGAATTTATCTAAGCTAATCAGTCAATTCGAGTTTACACAGTGTTGTCTATTATTATTATAGGTTGAGGCCATCTAGGACAACGTTAAGTCTTGTAACACTTGGCCCTTTGTGTTGCTCTATTCTGAGCCCAGAATTGACTCATTCTCTGTGGGCCGGTTTGCGCTCCGCTGTCCAGGTGGTATATTGTCCTCTTGGTTCATCTCAGTTTATCCCATTCTTCAATATCTACTTACGGAAGAGATTTCTATTGAAGGCGTCGTCTGGTTTAGCTGCGGTATTTTGAGGTCTTGTTTAGTATTTATAAACCAGGGCATTTTGGTTTTGTGTTTAGAGTCAAAAAAGTGAAAAATCTGTTTTGTCAGCCTGTTTCCGTCCATTCGTTTTGAGATGAGAATAATACCGTGCACGCTGCCCCGTCGCCCGGTAAGATTTTCTCTATTTCACTGTAGACTTCTACAGTGTTCTAAAGACTCTTGGCCTTGGGTTTTTTATTATGGATGCCATTCTTGTAATTCGATCGCATTACACCTCTAACGATTCTGAGCTCCTTCTTCTCTAGTTCTTCGAGGAGTCCTATGTTAGCATTTAGGGATAGGGTTTCGGCTGCATACATTACTACTGGCTTCAGAACAGAACCGTAATGACGGAGTTTGTTATATTTTGTCAGGCTTTTTTCGTTGTAGATTGAGCGCAACGTTTGATAGGCTATTTCGAGTTTGCGCACTAGTTCCTTAAGTGTTTCCTTGTCCATGTCACTTTTCATGATGATCTCTCTCAGGACCTTAAATTTTTCCACTCGGTTGATCCTCCCGTATTTTATCTGGAGTTTTGCTGAGGCATCTTTAATGTTGGTCATTACTTCTGTTTTTTCAAATGATATCTGTTAGCCAGTTTGTTCCACGATTTCTTTTAGAAGGTCTACTTGCATCCTAGCAGTTTCTATGTCGTTTGACACAATGGCGATGTCATCAGCGAATGCTAGATAGTCAACCACAATCCCCTTGGCTTTTGTTCCCATTCTGATAGGGCTATACCCATCTTATAAGAATTGTGTTCGCCAGGTCCTAATGATCTTTTCGAGAACGCAGTTGATAAGCATTGGAGAGAGCCTGTCACCTTGTCTGACTCCCGTTTTGACTTCAAAGCAGTCCGATAGACATCCTAGGAACTTTACTTTGGAATATGTTTCATAAAGGGTGGCTTTAATTACTGCCGACCGTTTTAGGTGAACCCAAAACTCGTTGAGGATGTTCAGCAGGACGCCGCGGTCTATTGAATCATAGGCCTTTTTAAAGTCCACAAAGCCCGACACGCGCGGTTTGTAGCTGAGATTGCAATATCTAAAGATCGTTTTGAGGTTGTGGATCTGTTCAGCAGTTGAACGACCCTTTCTGAATCCCCCTTGGTATATAGCCTATTAGCTGCTCTACTTCAGCTTCTAATCTCTCCAGCTTGGCAAGTGAGAAAATTTTGTATGTTACTTGTAAGAGGGATATTTCTCTATAGTTGTTGACATTTTTCATGCTGCTTTTCTTGTGTAGTGGATGGATTAAGGCTGTTTTCCAATCTGCTAGTAGGATTTCTTTTGACCAAATTCGTTCTATTTGCTACTGTAAGATTTCAACTGCTTCTTCTTCTTCTTCCTTCTTGATTTAGGTGACTCGCCTGTTTATTCTTCGTCAACTTGGCTATTGCTCTGCATTCAAGTTGTCGCTCCATCTCTTCCGAGGACGCCCTTCGCTCCTGCGCCTCCGTGGTGATTTATCACGAGTAATTTATACTATTCTCATGTCGTCCATACTATTTATGTGTTCATTCCACTCTTTTTTTCTATTTGATACCCAGCCATTGAGGTCTTCTAATCCACATGTTTTTTTACTTCTACTTTCTTCACTTTATCTCTCTTTATCACTTCTTTGTGTGTTTAAAAGTGTTTTATAGTCGTTTAGTTTCCGATGTTTCTGGTCTAGTTTCTGCCGTATATGTTATTATAAGTCTTATTGTTGTTTTATAGATTCTAGTCTTGGCCTCAATAACAATGTTTTTATTGCACCATATTGTCCTATTCAAACACCCTGCTATTCTTGTTGCTTTCGTCGTTTGTTACCCTACTTCTGCCTCAACATCGCCAGAGCCCGAGAGTTCCACGCCAAGATACCTAAATTTCATTTCTTGCTGAATAACTTCTCCACTCACCTCCAGTTTACATCTCAATGGTGTTTTTGATGTTGTCATACACTTCGTTCTTGTGGGAGATATTATCATGTTAAGAGATTTAGCTGTAAGGTTCAATGAGTGTAGGAGTTTCTGTAGTCATCTTCGTTCTCTGCTATCAGCACGTTGGCATAGCACAAAATTCTTACCTCTTCATCTCTCATTTTATATCCTCTCAATAAGCGAGCCTTCTGTATAATCTCGTCCATGATGATGTTGAAGAGAAGTGTGCTTAATGAATCCCCTTGACGAATACCGCCATCAACTGGTATTTGTTCGGTGAGCATTCTCTCTAAATTTGCTGTATTTGGTTTGCTGCATATATGTTCTCTATAGTTTTTATCAGGTTGTGTGGGATTTGTTTGTTGTAAAGAAGATGTGAAACATCTTTCAGTTGGACGCGGTCGAAGGCTTTGGCAGGGTCGATGAAACATATATAGGCTGGCTTATTGTATTCGATCAACTTTTCTGTTACTTGTCTTATGACAAAAATGGCGTCTGTGCAAGAGCTTCCCGACCTAAAACCCTGCTGTTCATCCGCCAGCGAGGTGAGGCTGCTAATTTTGTTCGTTATTACTTTTGTTGTCAATTTCAATGTGGCTCAAGAGGTTTATTCCTCTGTAGTTCGAAGGTATTTTCTTATCCCCCTTTTTGAACATGAACGTGGTTCTGATCCGCCATTCATCTGGGATTTTGTGGTAAAAGAGAATCTTTCTGATTAGTGTTGTCAGTTCTTGTGTGAGTTTCTGTCCGCAGTATTTGAGCAGTTCATTCGATATTCCGTCTTGTCCAGCGCTTTTCCTGTGTTTTACGTTTTGCAGTGAGAGTTGCACGTCCGGTGTTCAATTTGGGATCAATTTGGTCAATTTGTAAATTTTCATTGATAAATATTTCTGGTGTACCCAGTTCCTCTTCTACGTTTTCTGCTCTACATAAGTCAGTTAAGTTACAATTGACACAGTCCTCTTTGTCTATGTGAGTCGTTTCAACCAACTCATTGACCTCTCTTCTCCGTGCTCTGATTAATCGCCAAATTTGTTTTAGAAGTCCATAGAAGTCGTTTTCCATGCGTTTTGAAAAAATTTCAGAGTTTTGATCAGTCTTACTAATTTTTCTGCTTCTTCAGGGGCATATTTCCAAAGTTCTGCAACTACAGGTCTTTTCCTGGTGCCTTATTGTTTTTGATTCGAGCAATGTAAAGTTTGATTTCATCTTTGTTGGGTGTCTGTGAATGGGTTCCTCGGTCTTGATGGTATTTTTGGGCTGATCGCAATTTAGTAAGTTCTTAAAGTAGTCAGCTAGGATGTTACAGTTTTCTTCATTTGAGGTCGGCAGAGTAAAGTCGGCAGAGCAGGTAGAGAAAGCAAACGACGGAAGTTTAGGTATAGCCCGTAAGTTTCCTTTTAAACGTTCTCAAAGACACTCTGGTGTCATTTCTGTTAAAGTTTTGGTCGATCTCCTCATTAAGTGACTTTTCATATTTACGTTTCTCAGCTTGGATCACTTTAGCTGTCTGGGCTCGGTGGTCTTTGTAGGATTCCCAATCAGATTACGATTTTGTTGCCTTTTGGAGCTCCGTTACTTTCTGTTAGCGTTTATCATTGTCAACACGAATAATATGTATGGGTGTCCTGTTGGTATTTGCAGGGACCGGTTTGATTTTAATTATGGATATGTAATGGACTGAGGCTACGTTTAATCCATTTTTAACCTTTACAGTCATGATCTCAGGGCTGCTTGACCGGGAAATCGCGACCTGATCTATTTGGAACTTTCCGATAGTGTCGATATGAGTGTGTGTGTCGATAGCAGTGTCGTCTATCGAATAATTTTTTAACATAATTGGTCGTATTTCCATTTCTTGTTTTAAACTCATTAGCTTTATTTATACAAATTTGTCATCCAAAAAGAGATATGAGTAGTTTGTCTTGTTTTGACTTTCTATTTTGGTGTGCTCGGTCTTCTTCACCTTATTGGTCATCTGCTCAGCTTTGTCTGACAAATATTATCTTTCGGTTGGTCTTATTTACCGTTTACCAAAAATCTTGTCTTTGTCAACTTGCTCAACAAGATTCTCAACCACAAATGAAGGACCATTATTGTAATCGTGTATAAATGTATAAAAATCGTGCGTAAATGTCCAATGTAAATCAAATGGAGTTTCATTATTAAATGATTTCTGTTTGTTGTTACTATGGAAAAGACTCGCGTCACTAAACTAAACACATAGACGTAGTGAAAATTTTCTGACCCCTATTAAAATTTACCTAATTTCTCGGCCCCTCAGTCTGGATTTGTCTGGCTCTAACGTAACTTAATTTAATCCAGATTAAATCTACGTTTACCTAGATTTCATCGACATCGACCAAATAGTGTTGCCGTCACTGTGCGTTTCTACTAGTTAGAAACTTTTGCCACGGGGGCGCTGAACGTTCTAAGAAACATTGGTTCTATTCAATATCTTAAGCAGAATATTCCACATCCTTTAATTGGATTTAATTAGATTTAATTAATTAATTAATTGGATTTAAATTCCTGATACAATAAGTATCGGGAATTTTTATGGAGTTATTCATTAATACAACACCAAAGGAGGTAAAATCTTATAAAGCATTAGAGTTTTGTCTAAAAAGTTCCTGACTTACATATTTTTAGCCCAAATTGAACCTTCACTCGTTTTTTTGCAATTTTTTGCATAAAGAAACAAAATTGCAGAAAATTGGTTAACACAACTTTTATAGAGAATGATTTTCTCTATAACTCTCATTTAAAAGACTTTTGTCTATGTCATCTAGGTTCTGAGTAATAACCTGTCAAATATTCAGATTTTTTTCAAAATAACCTGTTAAACCTGTGAAGTAAATATCAATTTCTTATAACGCCATGCGAAATTTTTGCGAATTTTAAAAAGATTCTAACACAAAATTAAATTTGCAATAAGTTTTGTCCAAAACGTTTCTCTAAATTTTTTACTTTAGTGTGTGTCAGTCTGTCCGTCTGTCCCTGTATGTGGCTGTTTGTGGAATCGTAGCTCCTAAACAAATGGACCGATTTTGATGCGGTTTTTTTTTTATTTGAAAGCTGACGTGGCCAGGAGGTTCTTAGCTATAATTTATGCAGATATATTCATGCGCATGATGATCGTCCGTTCATTTCCTTCTTGACAAAACTAATCTGCAACCAATTTTACACAAGTGTTTGTCTAGTTCCGTATATCCAAACTTGTGTTTGAACACTGACGTGTTCGACAAGGTTCTTAGCTGTAGTTTATGAAGATCTGTTCAGGCATTTGATGATCCCTTTTAACTTATTAATATTTTGATGATGAGCGTCGCCGCGTCGGGGAACTGCTAAGTAAATCAAGTAATAAATCCAGAATACAAAGAAATAAAAAGAAGATTGATAATGATAAAGCGTAGATATTAATTACTCTGTGTAAGTAACGTGCGTAAGTAACAAAACAACAATATCAAATCGTTTAGTTTTCATTCTTGATTCATTTACTCAGAAAAATTCGCAAAATAGACCGTTGTCGACGTCTGCTCTCACCTGTCTGCGCGTTCTCTTTAGCGCCATGTGTCACGTCATACCATATCTAAACTCTGCAGGAACTTAGTAGACCTTGTAAGATAGATTGATACATCTAAGTTCATACGTATTTGCTATTCGTTATACATATGTAGGTGTAACTAACTATACTTCTTCACATATCGGTCCCCCGACGCGGCAACGATCATCATCAAAATATTAATAGGTACTTTTAATTGAGTTAAATGGGCAAGAAAGAAATTTAATGTTTTTGCTTTTTAGAAGTTTTTTTGTGTCGGTGGTTGCTTAAATTTTTTTTTTATTAAATATCATCCATTAAGTTTGACAACCCAAAGCAGCTTTTAAGTTTCATTCCGTTTTTTTTTTGCAATTTTCTGCATAAAAAAAAACACGAAATAACAAAAAATTGTTGAAAGTAGCTTTTACAGAGAATTACATTCTTTACAACTTTTGCCTAAAAATCTAAAAATTTGCCTAAAAATCATAGTTTTTGGGTTATAGTCTTCCAAACTTTTAAACTTATTACTTTTTCAACTTTTACTTAAAGTAGGTTTCGATATTTTCAGAAAATTTTCAAAATAATTAAAAACTATTGCAACATTAATATGTTATAGACAATTCATTTCTCAGCTAATGTTGTTTAAACTACTTTTGTCTATTTTGTCTGTTTTTATCAAATTTATCCCATTTAGACTTCCTTCAAATCGTTTAAAAAAATCACAAAACAAGTGATAAAACCAAATTTTCTCTTAGACAATGAAACTCTTAACAGTTTTTGTCTAAAACATTTTCACGTACTTTGTTACAACTTCCAAGTTACAACAAATCAAACCCAAACCTTGTCTAAATTTGATTCCCTCTGAATTTTTCTAAATTTCCAAACCAAAATTTTTCAAAACAAAATTAACTCCGTTGTTTAGACTATGGAATTTTCTACAAATATTGTCTAAGTTACAACCAATCAAACTCAAAACTTTTTATGATGGCATAACTTTTGAACGGCTTATCACAGTGACCTTAAGTTTTTACTTATCCATTCAGCGTGCCAAAATTAGTCGGAAAACATACAACATATTCACAGGAAGGTTTTAATTCAAAAATACCATCGAACCAGCCATATATCTGCTCGAAGACTCTTATACAATATAATATCCAAACCCGACACATATGTCAATCCTAGACAACCGCCGGATTATAAGAAAGAGTGCTGCGAGAGAAGAGCGCGAGCGGTCTCCAGACCGCCGGATTACTGGACTTGTCGTCCAATTAACGAACGACAAAATTACCGATATTATACTGAAATAATTTTTTTTATTTCGATCTTTTTTCATGCTCTCCACTTCCAATGTAGAAGTTGTAAGACAAGAAATAAACTTGAATCTTGTAAAAGCCTTATAAGTGAGAACAAAAAAAGTAGTCTTTGACCTCCCTCATCTTTTCTAAGTGATGCCATTGGCCTAGTGACCCACGAGCTAGTATGCAAAATATATTGAACAAAATTCTCACTACTCAAAAAGGTTTTTCTAGAAAATCTATCTAGAAAAAATATATTTGACTTATTATCTATAAGCCTTTCTAAATAGTCTAGTGTTTCCAATTTTTAGTCTGTAGCATAATTTAGCTAGGCCTAACAATATATTCTTGTTTGTCTTACATTTTTATAAATGATTAAATCCATGACATTTGGTTTGAGTAATTTCATACAGAGTAGAATTTATGAGTTATAGCAGCTATTTTGCAAATATCAAATGACCGGTGATTTAATAGCAGCGGGAGATATTAAAATGCTAAGAGGGTTGAAAATCGGCGAGGGTTTAAATGAGCTCATAAAGCATTCCGTATGTGACTTGTTGCAAAACAAAAAATTGATTCATTGTTGGACAACATTAATATAGCGTTTGAGATCCGTGCAAGTTCTCTTTGGCAGCCGTGATTGATACGTCTTCAAAGAACTGAGAGTTAACTCCTCATAAAATTTGACATGGCGGTAAAATCCCCATTGTCAGTCCATTTATACGGGGAATAAATGGCGTTTCGCCGTATTTGACAACAACAATTAATTACACCCTCTCATTTCTATACGCCTGTTGTGGGTCTTGTTTCGTAACTTCTATTTGGAAATTTCTATATTCATACAATTTATACTTGGTGCCATACGTTTTGTTTTCGCATGCAATTTATGAAATTATGTGCATAAGCTGGAATTTAAACGATGAATGTGTTTTGGCCAATATCTCGCATTGTTTTAATTATTTTCCTAGTTTTGCTTAACTATCGGTGGTTTTGAATAACATCAAGCAATATTATTTCTCTCCACATTCCCTTTCGTTCTTGCTGCTTAATCAATATTTTCTCATTTTGAAATTATGCAAACATCATATTTCAAACTAAATGACTACTACCCTCGTCTCTAAACACATAATAATATATTACAAAACAATATTTATGTTTCAAGTAAATTGAAATAGAGTAACTAATTATCGTCAACGTCAACTTCTGCATATTAAAACAATTTATTTTGAAACCAAAACTCTGCGAATTCCAACCGAAAAAAAAACAACATTTTACAAACGCATTCAATTTAATCTTGTTGTATGTATTTTTTTTTACTCTATATGATTTATCTACAAAATAAAAAATATGTCCTCTCGGGTGAGTGTGAGCTTTTAAATAAAAAAATGTTAAACAAAGACCCATTTAGCTTATCGTATGTCCTCCACGTTGTCGTTGAAAACCCTTCGGTGCTATTAAAAAGATAGTAATCTATTTTGAAATATCCGAGGGAAAATTTACTGTGTACCTTTTTAACATCCTTAATTCTCTAACAAAAGGGACAAGTTAAAAACTGCTGACCTTTATGCAATATTTTATATTTATTTCGTTGAATAAACTGCTAGTTTTACACTAATTCATCCGAAAACTGTCAAAATGTGCTCTTGATATGTGCACTAAAACAAGTGGTTTTTTTTTGTTTTGTTTTACTATCCCCGTTTTGAATAACTTATACCGACATTCAATCCCTCCAGAGCAAAATTACACAACTAGAACTCTATTTGGAGAAAACAAAACCACAATTTATTTCTCTAACGGTAACCTGGTTGACAAACGATAAAATTTCCCTTATTAATATAAATAATTATAAATTAATCATTTTTGTAGGGAACATTCCACTGGCAAAGGGGTAGCTACCTGGGCAATGGTGTCTAACGATCTTGTCCCAATTGCTGCCCTAACACTAGAAATCAATATCAGATCAGTAGAGAGGCATATCGAATTTTGCACGATTGTGTGGAGGAAGACTGAATGTACTACGGTAATTTTAAATTTATACCGACGTCCTACAGGTTGCATAGAAACATTTTTAGAGATTTTGGAAGATGTAATGGATAACCTTATCCGAAAATTCTCATCTATTATTATGGTAGGTGCTTTTAATTTTAATTTAAGCGAGAAATTATCAGAGGTAGTAAATCTAATAAACTTGCTGTCCTCCTATGATTTAGTAGGACTAGTTACTCAGCCGACCAGAATTACAATAACAACCTCCACATTAATAGATAATATTTTCTCGAACTCTAAGACAGGAGTTTTCTACAGTGGTGGAGGACTGCACTTTCTCTTTCTCTTTCGCAGCCACATTACAGAAAGAATTAAATATAGAATTGGGCGAAAATTTTCGCAAGAAAATAAAACGCGGTTTGAGAAACTACTTAGAGAAGAGACATGGTACGACATCCTTAACAATGACAACTATAGTGAGAAAGCCATGTCATTCATAAACACTCTGCAATTTTATTTTAATAAAAGGTTCCCTCTTACGCAGGTGAACATATCCAACAAAAACTGGATCATGACAGAAGCTAAGATCTCAATCCGAGAGTTGGATGATCTGTATATCTTCTCCTTCTTAATGGCACTACAACCGATTGCCGGTCTGGGCCTCCTTCAGCATGTTTTGCAAGCGGACCTATCACTCGCCAACGTTCTCCAGTCCCGTACTTGAAGTTTTTGTAGGTCAGTTGTTACCGCATCCTTCCATCTCCCTCTTGGCCTTCCGGCCCTTCTCCTTCCCTCTGGTTGGCCATTGAACAACTTTTTCGGAACCCTATGATCACCTATTCTCTGCATGTGTCCGAGCCATCTCAATCTTGCCACCTTGATGAAACTCACAATATCTGGTTGATTATAGAGCTTATATATTTCGTGATTATATCTTCGGCGCCAGATTCCTCGTTCTTGGGTCGCTCCAAATATTGCACGTAGCATTCTTCTCTCAAATACACTTAAAGCCTGTTCTTCGCTCTGTGTTAAGCTCCATGCTTCTGCACCATAGGTTACCACCGGTCTTATCAGTGACCTGTACAGTGTTCACTTATGCTTGGGGTGGATTGTTTTGGACCTAAAAAGTTTAAGTATCCCATAATAGCACCTGTTACGAAGAGTTATCCGCCTTCTAATCTCCTCGCCCATCCGGTTTACGCTGTTCAATTGCGAGCCCAAGTACACAAATGTATCTACTGTGTCAAAGTGCTTTCCGTCTAGTTCTAGCGTTGGTCCTACCTTCCGATGAGTTTCGTTAGCCACCATGTATTTCGTTTTGTTTACGTTGACAGTGAGTCCTAGGTTATTTGCTTCCTTCTCCAGCAGCGAGTAAGTAGTTTTGGTCGCCTGTTCGCTTCTGCAAATTATATCAATGTCGTCTGCGTAAGCCAATAGTTGTGTTGACTTAAAGTACACAGTGCCGTTAGTATCCACTCCACTACTGTATATACTACAACTAAAATATCCAAAATTGCAGGAACTTTATTTGAAAAAAAGTACAAACATAAAAAATTATTTTAAAACACAAAAAGGCTTTTTTTAAGAAACATTATTTCAAAAGCCGATAACAAGCAAAAAGCAACTTGGCAAATTATCAATGGTCAAACAAATAAAATTAATAAATGTGGGCAAATTGAAATACAAGATGGTAACTGTCTACTTCTGGAGCCCGATAAAATTGCTGGTGTCTTTAACGATTTCTTTACGAGAGCTCCAGAGGAAATCGTTGAGAACATTCCTCAAATCAGTGGGACTAACAATCACATTCCATTTATTGAGGAAACTATTTATCTAGAGGATTTCTCAGAAAATGAATTATTATATATTTTAGATAAAAATATAAAAACACTCATACGGTACCGATGGCCTGCCGTGTAGTATATTTAAGGAGAACTTAAAATATTTGGCAAAACCGCTCCTTCATCTTCTTTTGATAAAGAATAATTTCCTTTCATCTTAAAGGTAGCCAGGATCGTACCTATTCACAAAAAGCGAGACAAGAAGATCCTTAACAACTACAGACCTACTGCCTTAATTTCTGTGCTCTCCAAGATCTTAGAGTATTGCTTTTTACACAGACTCAAACCATTTATTACGAAGCACAAAATTGTCCCCGCAGAACAACATGCCTTCCAAAGTGGAACCAATACGGCGATCCTAGGCTTGTACAATAAAACCCTTAGTGAAATAGAGAAAATTATCCATTAGGAGATTTTTGCGACTTCAGCAAAGCATTTGACTGTGTAAATCACAAACTACTTCTCGACAAGTTATATAGGTACGGATTGAGAGGGAAAGTGGGAAACTGGCTGACATCATTTTTGAATAATCGATCCCAATTCGTAAGAATACAGTCGCATAAGAGAAACGGAGTGTCACCAGAAATAGTCACACAATTAGGGATACCCCAAGGAAGTGTTCTTTCACCGACACTATTCATTCTATTCCTGGCAGATTTAGTAGCGTATACTCAAGGTTGTAGCTCTAAGCTACATGCCGGTGATGCCAGCTTCTTAATATCTCACTGTGCAAGCCTCTGAATTAAAGGCAAACAGTGCAATGAAACACTCTCTTTTTTAACTTGCTAAAAACAGAATTGACGGTATTCCAAACTAATAGGAACGAGTATGCAACAAACATTTCTATACAAGTACAAAATGTTGAAAAAAATAGAGTCCAAACATCGAAATTTCCAGGTATTGTAATAGAAGAATATCTGTTATGGCATAACACTATTGAAAACTTACGCAAATCGATTAATAAAAGAACCTTTTGTATTCGCTACCTACGAAAATTTGTGAAACCTGAAGAGCTACTCAATTATTACTTTGCGGAAATTCAGTCGCTGCTCGCGTATTGAATAATAGCCTGGGGGACATCTTCAGAACTACCGGGAATCTTGAAAGCTCAGAAAAGAGTTATTCGTGCTGTACTTGGTATACCTATATATGCCTCACGCATAACCCATTTCAAACAGCTAAATATACTAATAGTATTTGGTTTGTATTTGCTAGAACTAACATACTATATGCACAAAACACAAGTAAAAATACCCAAAAATGAGGATAAGCACAAATATGTCACACGTGGACACATGAAGCTATATACCTTAAAAACAAAACTTCTTATGTGCAGCAAGGCAGCAGATGTTTATGGAATCAATATATATAATAAGTTTCCAATAAGTATCTCGCAAGAAACTTCTTATAACAACTTTGGAAAAAAAATGAGAAATCTCCTAATTTCAATTTGTCCATATAATCATCAAGAGTTTGTTGATTATATCAATATCTTATAATGACGTACATATGTATCTTTTTTATATATCTAGTGGTTAATAAATTAATTTGATTTGATTTGACTGATAAGACCCAACAATTTCATCTTTATTTTTATTTGTTCTTAAAACCATTTTACTTTATTAAGTGTGCTTCTAAAAATAGGTAAATAATAATTACATTAAGATTATCTTAAACCGACCAGTAGACCCCAACATCTCGTCGTTAGGGTAGTGGATATTTGTTATATGCGTTTAAAGCTGTTTATAGACACTACGTATCTGAAAGACCATTTGTAATCACTAATCCTTTGTAAACATGCTTTGGCGGATGATTACGATCACTAATGGTTTTTGTGTGTAATGTAATCTTTATATTTAAGGGTTCTTAGTATAAGTATTTTAAATTTTGGGTAGTTTTTAGTAGATTATCGATAGAAATTACCACGTACACTTCGGGTTAGAATTCTTTTTGGATCAGTGGGGGCAGGCAATTGGGAGGTGGGATTCAGTTTTCCTGTTTTTAATAATATGCAATCATTGAATTGCACGTGACAATGATTGACAATGCACGTCTTCATAAGTGTTTTAAGATAGAGTTAAATAATAAATACATGTTTAACGAAACGTGCAAGTTTTATTTCGCCCAAACATATAAATTCCAGTCGAATCTATTGGCAACCTTGAATTTACCACCTTAGATTTGATCACGCAAACGTTTGTCCAAAGACAAACAAACACCGCGACTCAACACCAACTAATCAAAGAACAAAAAATAAGTAAAGATTATAAAACTAGCTTTCTTTCTATATATAATACAGTAAGTAAAACATAGAAAAATTGTGAGATTAGGTCCAATTGTGATTCCGCGACGCCCAACTATGAGTGCGGAAAGCCAGAGGCTGCTAAAATGTGGACGTTTTGCTTCCATCATTTGTTTCTTGCAATACGGAGAGTTTCGGCGGGCGTCGCGACGGCTGTAAAACGCAGTGCGATGCCGCTTGCATTAAAATATAAAACGTTTAAATCGGTACGGCAATCGCGTGAATCGGTTACCGCCGAGCTGAAGTTGGCGATGATTTGCGAGTTTTACTGGTCAAAAAAAAACATAGTTTTATGCCTATAGTTCGGGACTATAGTTCGGGCCATAGTTCGGGACGCTATATTCAACGCAATCGGGATTTTTATTTTATTTCTCGTGTCGGAAACATACAAGTGGGCAGTTGCTATACATATAACGGTAAAACTGTCTAATTATATAACACGTGCCCAATACTGAGCAACATCCAAGGCGCTCAGAGTGGCTAACAGGAGATCTTCCTCTGTATAAGATGAAAGGCACAGAGAGCAATGAAGCATGTGTCTTGTGATTTGTTCTTGTCAACATCCGCAGGACATGTCACATGTACTGAGGCCCCATATCCTCAGATTATCTCGGGATCTTCCAACTCCTGATCGTAACCTGTTTGGGGATTTCCACACCAACCATATTTCGTTGTGTCCGGGTGATAGTTTTCTAGCTACTGGTATTCAACCGCAGGGGAGGGGGGGTCGACTTCTCCATCCAGCTTTGCATTCTCCGGTGGGATGGTAAGCATTTCAGATGTCCTCAGGAAGCTCTTGTGGGACCTCAGCCGTTGCTGAGGAGGATTATATTCATTCAGTGGATGGGGGCTGTTCTCTTCCACTCTCAGCCTCTCCCTGTTGGCAGCCACCTCTCTGCGTACATAAGGTGCTGCTATTCCAGCCGGATAGTAGAGCTTATCTATTGGGGTAGGTTTTAAGCAACCTGTGATTAGCCTACAGGTTTCGTTCTGCCACTGCAGAAGTGTGAATAATCTCTGGTTGTGAGCCCCATTGTGTCCCTACTAGTTTGCGAATCATGTAGTTTCGTGTAGAGATTTTCATTTTGTTATTCTTACAGTGGGTTTCGAATGTAAGAGCCCTATCAAGGGTTACTCCTAAGTATTTAGGGGTGTGACAATGCTGCAATCGGATACCTGACCATTCTAGGTGTAACTCACGATGAGCTTTCCTGTTTCTTATGTTGAAGGCGCATACTTGTGTTTTAGATGGATTTGGTCTGAGTTGGTTCCAACTGTAATAACCTGATAAATTTCTCAGGGCAAATTTGGGCTTTCAGTAGGGAAAGATAGTTCGTTCTAATCCACCTCCACCTACGACCGAAAGATAGTTCGTTCAGGAACCATCGCATTTTATTCATAAATGCTCGGATAATCAGCTTTAATCAGCTTTTAAACGGCTTTAATCAGCTTTTAATCAGCTTTAAAACGCTAAAAGAGTGTGAGCTCTATATAGCTCCACGCTAAACAGGGTGTGAGGTCTATGTAACCTCACGCTAAACAGAGTGTGAGGTATATGCAACCACACACTACATAGACCTAACACCCTGTTTACCGTGGGGATGAATACACCTCACACTCTTTTAGTGTTTTAAAGCTGATTAAAAGCTGATTAAAGTTAATTGAAAGCTGATTTAAGCCGATAGGCCGAGCATTAATGAATATAATACGGTGGCAGTGGTTCCAGAACGCACTATCTTTCGGTCGTAGGTGGAGGTGGATTTAGAACGAACTATCTTTCCCTATTTCTTTCCACTGATTTATCACTTGTGCTCTTCGCAGCATGGGCTAGGTCGTATGCATACAAGCAGCTTCTTGTGTCTGGGAATAGTGGTTGATGGTTGGTATAGATGTTGAAGAGAGATGGAGCCAGAACGCTTCCCTGAGGTGGGCCATTTTTCTGCAATCTCCAACGACTGCGGTGTCGCTGGAAGTCCACAAAAAAACCTACGGTTTTGAAGGAGAGTGCTGATAAGTCTAACTAGATGGAAATCCTTGGTCATACTGTACAACTTTGCATGGAGTAACCGATGATGGACAGTGTCGTACGCTGCTGAAAGGTCCATAAAGACCACGCCTGTCATCTGCCGAGTTTCAAACCGATCGTCTATAAACTGAGTGAGGTTTAAAAATTGCCCTGTACAGCTTTTATTTAGTCGAAACCCTGCTTCTTCAGGTATGAGAAGAGAGTCAATTACAAGGAGAATTCTATTCAAAATCATACGTTCAAATAGCTTATAGAGGTGACTTAGAAGACCTATTGGCCTGAAGTTCTTAGGATGGTTTACTTCCTTACCAGGTTTAAGAAGGGCCATCACCCTGCTCTTTCGCCAGATCTTTGGAATTTGGTACTTGCTCTGGCAAATATTGAAAAGCTGAGGATCCACTTTCTTGTCACTGGCCCGAAATTCTTAATTTGTTTCATACGGATGTCATCTTAACCGGATGCTTTACCAGATTTGCTCTCCATGACAGCCTTGTTTAGTTCTGATATCTCGAATGGGAGTGTAAGTTGACACCTTGGCGCTTGGACCTCTTGGTGTATTTTAGGTACTTTAATTCTGTGACTGCCTTTCCCATTCACGAGTGACTTGTTGGCAATCTGATCTGCAGTGATGCAATCGGGATTAAACTCCCAAACGAACTAATAGGTTCTATGGCCGACCAAACGGCGCCGGTCCGGTTCCGATCCCTCAATTGGCTTGGACATTCTAGGTACCACCGCAAAACGTCTCTGGTTTTTTTTCACTTTTTGTGCACTTCTCTCATTAAACTGACGCAGAATCTCAAAAAGTCGTCGCAGATTAAAAATTCTTGCTGGAATATTTGCTGTGGGCAAGTGTAAATAAAGTGCAACTCTTGCTGCGGGCAAGTGTTCTGAAGAGAACTTACCCAACTCGCGACCTGGGGCCCTTTAAATAAGTGTATCGCGTGCGTGGAAGTGATCAAAATCGGTAAAAAAAAGTTGCATCTTCTCTTGCACCAGGTGAACGGGACGTCGCAGGACGGCTGGCGAGGGCTAAAAATGTGGCGCGACAGCAGCTAAAAGATTTGGGAAGAATTTTCAAGATCGAATGAAAAATGCGCCTCGAATATCAAAAATTGGTGATTTTAGCTTTTGATCTGTGCGTCCGAAGCTGGGGGAGTTGACTCACGAAAATACCACCGGTCCACGGGGCTCTCGTTTCTACATCGGAAATGTAGAATCCCCTTTTTCCGCAAAAGTCGTTTCCGCAAAAACCTCGATTTTCGGGGTTTTGGCCCTCTGGAGGGGCGAAGGAAATTTGAAGATACGCAATCGCAGTAAAACCATCGAAAACACGCGGTTAAAACACCGAAGAATTGCCGTCTCCGGCAGTATAATAAACCCTCGTGGTGCGGTCCCACAGATGAAATCGGGAAACGCCACACGTCAATCGTATCAGAATTAGTTGAAATTTGCGATTCCGTCGTGATCTGGCGATTTAGGCCAAACGCTTCCCCACGCGGATCCCAAATAACTGGTGGTCAATCTAACCTGTAGTGATGCAATCGGGATTAAACTCCCAAACAAACAAATTGGTTCTATGGCCGATCAAAAGGCGCCGGATCAAAAGGATCCCGTTCCGATCCGTCAATTCGTTTGGACGTTCTAGGTACCTCCGCAAAAGTCTTTGTTTTTTTTTTCACTTTTTGAGCACTTTTCTCTTTAAACTGCCGCACATTCGCAAAAGATCGTCGCTGCTTAAAAATTCTTGTTGGAATAGCTACGGGCAAGTGTTCTGAAGAGAACGAACCCAACCCGCGACCTGTGGCCCTATAAATAAGTGTAGCGCGTCCGTGGAAGTGATTGCAAAATCGGTAATAAAAAAGTTGCATTTCTCTTGCACCAGGTGAACGGGACGTCGCAGAACGGCTGGCGAGGGCTCTAACAACGTGGCGCGACAGCAGCTAAAGGACCTGGGAAGAATCTTCGAGATCCGATGATGATGCGCCTCGAAGATAAAAAGATCGTGATTTCAGCTTTGATCTGTGCGTCCGAAGCCGGGACTTGACTCACGAAAATGCCACCGGTCGGTGGGGCTCTCGATACTACATCAGAAAATATTGAATCCCGATTAGTTTAGCGGGGTTATGTCCGCAAAATCCTCGACTTTTGGAGTTTTGACCCTCTGGAGAGGCGCGGCAGGACAGAGAAGGAAATTTGAAGATACGCAATGGCAGTAAAAGTATCGAAAACGTGCGGTTAAAACATCGAAGAATTTCCGCCTACGGCGGTATAATGACATTCGGGAAACGTCGAATGTTAGTCCTCTCAAAAATAATTAAAATATGCGATTCCGTCGTGACCTGGTGATTTAGGCCGAACGCTTCCCCATGCGGACCCCAGCAGTTCCCAGACCCCAGAGTTTGCATTATAAAAATTACCACTTTTTGAGAGGTCACGGCGAAGATGGCCAGGACAAATAAGATTCATTTAAGGATGACGGTAGGAAACTTAGAGATGCGTCCTCTGATACCACTCTCGTCGCTCTGCGACTTTTGTCGGCCTTTTGTGTGTATTTACATTTTTGAGTCCGAGAGAGACCCCAAGAGTCCGAGTTGTCCGACAAAAACGCCGCCCGGCGGCAGTCGTGCATCAGATTCTTGTAGCCAAAGAATAAACGAACAACCCCACGTACGTCGATTTTCGATATTGCTTCAGCATAGCGTCATCTAGGCGTCAAAAAATAACGATTTTTTGCAACAAAAAAGGCGAATTTAAGCACTTTCAAAATTTTAAGTAAAAATGTTGAAAAGTGAGCTGACAGACGGATGAACGGTGACGTTGCGGACAAACCAGCACCGGAACCATTCATTATTGTTCCTGAGCTCCTCTAACTTTGTTGGATTGCTGGCATAAACCTTCGACTTAATGTAACCCCATAAGAAACAATCCAACAGCGTCAAATCGCATGAGCGAGGTGGCCATTCGACTGGACCATTTCTCGAGATTAAACGATTACCAAATTTTCTTTTCAATAAATCAATTTCTTGACCAGCTGTGTGGCTTGTGGCACCATCTTGTTGGAATCATATATCGCTGATGTTAAGTCCATCAAATTCTGGCAAAAATAGTCTTCCAACATGGCATGATAGCAAACTACATTGACCATACTATGGCGCTAATTTTCAGACCTCCGGCATGAAATCCAAACCACACGCTCACATTTTGTGGAAGAAATGTAGTCTCATGTGGGTTTGTTGCTGTCCAATAATGCATATTCTGCTTAATGATAAAGCCATTCAGCCAAAAATGAGCTCATCTATTAAAGAAAGATTTTTTTTTATGAAAGTCAAGATTTTCTCCAAGCAAACAAAGAAAATTGGATAAGTTTCGGCGCTTTAAATGATCCAGAGGTTTCAGCTCCTGGATTAATTTGATCTTGTAAGGGTGGTAGCTGGAGATCTTTGCGCAAAATTCACCGTAATGTGGTCTGAGAAATTCCCACTTCTTGTGAACAGCGTGGAATCGAATTATTTTTTTTTTTTAACTGAAGTTCTTACGGCAGCGATATTTTCAGAACTTCGACCGGTTCCTTGTCTCACTGGCATAGGTATATTCAATAGTGGATATGTTGCTTCAAATTTATTTACCATCGCTTGCACACATTGTCTGGTGAGACGATTATTGCGACTAAAAATTGAAGTAAGTGCTCTTAAAGTTGCGACTACCTGACTGACCTGACTCCTGAATTTCGATAGTAAGTCTAAACGATTTCCAAACGTTGCTCGTTCGTGAACTTCACCCTGATTAAAATATAAGTCTTGACTGACCTTTTGTCTATGACAGACCATAAAAAAGTTTGTAGGTTATGTTCCCTACAAAATTGTTATGTTACTTACGAATCTCTATAATATTCTTAAGTCTTTTAAGGACGACGAAAAGATCCCATGTTGAAAGACATCTGTTGTCTTACTTTTTTTTAGTTTGAAGTGTTTTCCATTTTATAAATCATAAGAGCAAAGCTGCACTAAGTTTGATTTTGTGTCACGGAAGTGAAGTAAGTCCTCGTGAATAACACACATATCTATTGTCTTTCAACATGAGATTTGTTTTATAGTCCTAAAAATTCTTAAGAATATTATTCGGAAAGGTTGAAAATATTTATGTATTCAAGCTGTGTGCCGCTGTAATTGTTGTAATGTAAAGTTCGTATGATTGTATCTGTAATTAGTTTAGTTTCACCTTATATTTAATTTATTTTAGTTAAGCCATTCATAAATATGTGTTCAGTAACAAAAACTATAATATAACTTTCAAATGATGTAAAAAATAATAAATATATAAAACTAATAAATACGACAGGATATGATTTCTTTGATCCAACTTTTATAAAACCATGTACTTATTTCTACGCCGGTTTAATCGCGTTGGCTAGATGCAGCCTGTGAAGCTTTAGATTGCTTGCACAGAAATTTCATTCGCTTGTATCTATCTACCTTAATACATTCTTTAAGATCACTCGGTATATATTGTGTCGGTACGTAGTTCAACCTCAACTAAATTTCTTATAAAATTTCTATTTAGGAACTTTTTTTGTAACCACATCCTATTTCCTACATCTATTTATATTTGAAGGGAGAATTTAATATTAAATACCAACAATGTATACTCCCAATATATAGCAAACATACTTCTGGTGAAGGTTCGATATTCAATTTAATATCTCCTTTTACCGAGTGGCTCTAAGCGAATACGCGAAGAAAAAAATCTATCTGGAATTTAAATCCGGCATTTGAATGTTATTGGAAGCGTGTTAAGAAATCTTTGGCGTATTAATATTAGTAAATCTTATATACCAGATGGATTTATTCTGTAAAATGTGGTCGAAGATGTTTGAAAGTAGATTAAAATATTTAAATTATTTTAATGGATGCGGTTTTATGTTAGGTTTGGATTGATATTTTCTTCTGTTACTATTTTATGTAAATTTATTATGGTTCGTTTGCAAAGCTAATATAAAAACTTTCCATTTATTCTCTTGTAATCAAACAGAAAATATATATTTTAAGTAAGGTATTTGGAACTACAGATTATTTTGTAAAATGTTTGGACTTATCAATATTACTAGATTCAAAACGATCTGCCCTTCAAACTACATTTAAATATCTTGAAATAATCATTTAATTTAAATAAATGTAGATTATTGTAAATTATAGATGTAGCAGTGAATACATATTTGTTGTCGAAAATATCGAATCATTTTAATTACGCTCAAATCGCACGTGTGTTTCATTCAAACTTGTTCTAATGAAGTTAAACTAGTGTTCAACTTGTTGTAATGAACGATTCATTCATTTTTTTTTGAAATAATAGTGTCCAGAAATTCTGCTGAATCCAATATTCTTGGTGGAAATAAAACAGCGAATTTTCCTAATAACCACAATCTATTCGAAATGCTTTCACAGGAAGGCTTTCATTTTCTGTTTTGTTGCACTCGTCAGATATTCATTGTTCCCACAAATGTTTTTGGAACGAAGTTCCTTTAGGGAGGTCTCGGTAGGAGTGATTCGGCAGAATATGTTACGTTACGTAATACACCTATCTCTTTCTCTCAGTGTATATTTCTATACCGCTCGCTCTCTCTCTTTCTTTCCCTTTCTCTCAGTGCATACTTCTATAATCTAGCGACAGACGAGCGTGGTCGGTTTATAACCTTAAAACTAAACGAGAAAAAAAAATTACGTGACAAAATAATAAAATAGACCATTGCAGTTAGTTTCGGAGCTGTAATTATCTTAGTAAATTAGCAATCGACAGTTGTATATCACTAATTAAAATGTTTTTAAAATTGAAGACTTACAAAAACTTCTGGAAATGTCATTTAAGTCTCTAGACTTAAAAGTCTTTAACAACATCTATAAACTAGATAGTTTTAGCTAACACTTGCAGTTAATTTCCTAGCTGTAACTATCTTGGTAACTTAGTAACTCAACTTCCTATGTCTTTTGTCATTTATGACAGACTAAATAATAGACCTGTTTACGGTTATTTAAGCGCGTGCGGCACATTTTGTTATTTTCACTGGTTATGCGTCAAAACGTGCCCGAAGAACATGGCGAAATTGACACATGCGCACAAAAAAATCTCAACTACGAAAAGGACTATTTTGATGTTTTGTTTTTCATAGCAACTAGTCTTGGGCCGCAAGTTGGACACTCCTTCCTGATCTAAATCAAATACTCAACTACACATGTTTTGTGTCGTTTATGACAGATTAGATTATTTTCGCACACATTTTTTTGCGACCGCAAGTTTTGATGTAATATAATAATCTCGTCTATACACTAAATAATTGGATGGTAGATGTTACTCTATATCTACAGACTAACTGCTTGCGTTGCGAAATTTGTAAACTTATACTCACAATTTGGTGTCTGAAATAAATGAATGAAAAAAAATGTCGGTTTTGTTTTGGGCCGCATTGGAACTTGTCTTGTGGCCTGAGGGCAAAAACAAAAACGATTTTTTTTTTCATTCATTTATCAAATTGACGCTTTTGTTTCGGGCCGCATTTCAACTTAAGTTGCTCAAATTTTCCAGAACGTTCAATCAACGCATTTTCGTGCACTTTCAACATTTCAATAATAATTCAAAAAAAGTTGTTCGATTCTTAAATGCGCGAGGAAATCGTTCCTGACGGGGTTCCCCTGAACGCATACGTTTTTTTTTTAACATTTAGGTGAGCTGGATCTATAACAACTAAGAACAAGGCACACGCTTGAGGGCTGGAATGTTAGCAGTTTCAATCTCCCGCGTGCCCTGGTTGAGTTAACAACTAATTAAATATCAATACAATTTTTATATATTTATATACATAGCATAGAAAGTGTACATAAATACATACATGCAAGTGCATATTTACGCGCATATATCCTTACATTAACTGATAATATATACATACACATACACACATACGCAGATCTTACACGTACATACATATACACTGATGGGGCGCTTGCATGCTTGGCTAGCGCATTGTTCTATACTTGAGTATGGGAGGAGTATGGGAGGAATCTAAATGACTGCACGCTCATATTTCTCCAATCATCGGGTAGTTTCCTGCCCGAATCCTTACATGAATTTTATTTTTCCTGGCCAGCTTCGCCGTGGCCGCTAAAAAAATGGTAGATTTTTCTAATGTAAACTTTTGGGCTCCGCGTGGGGAAGCGTTCGGTCACGACGGAATCGCAAATTTCAACAAATTCTGTGACGACTGCCGTGTGGCGTTTCCCGTGGGGGACCGCACCACGAGAGTTTATTACTTTTGCAATTTGATAAGTGTAGGATTTCTGGAAAAGAGCTGTCTTGTGATTTGGTGTGGGTGCCTCTGCTTCTTATATTGATATTGTGGACATCACTTATGTATTTATGTATTATTTACGTATTATATCAAATCAGATCATCAGGAAAATCAGATATTACTTATGTATTATGTATATCTGATTTTCCTGTAGAGGTAAGTAGGTTGATTTTTATCGAATTTTTTTTTTGAAACAAATATTTGATGTTGTTTTCTCGTTTCTTTCATGTTCCTTTATAAAGCAAGTATTCCTACAGAGATGGTCTGCGTCTACCTTTTGCATATGTTTTGAACATTTTGAATCCGCTTAGTCGACTCAAAATCCAAAAAGTTACCGTGAACTGTGTCAGCGTATGTAAAAAGTAAAGTTAGAAAGGAATTAACTAATTTCTTTTCTAGAATAACATTCAGAATTTTCCTGGAAGAATAGATGAGCCTAAATCTTGCAAAAGCAAACTTGTTTACTCGCGTAACGTGACTAAGGAATTAAAGATTCTATACTTAAGCATCATTTTTCACATCAAGGAATCATCTATAGTTAAGCCTAGGCTTTTCACTTGTGATTTTTCTCCTAAAGTTGTCCCATCGATATTTATAGCAAAATTTTCTTTGATCTGGTCATGCTTCTTCTTTGATGCGAATACTATTATTTGACATTGAATTGATTTGACATTGAATTCAATTCAATGTAATTATGAATTACCACGTAGTAGCAGTCGCAACCATCCTATTCATACTATTATTTGAGTTTTGGTTGTGTTTGGCTTCAGGGTGTGCCATATGGAATATTCCGCTATCGATTGGATGTCTGCATTGATTTGCGCTTGGGCAAGTATGACCTCATCTGGCCGGAACGTGTGTAATATGTGAGTATCATCGGCATATTGATGTGGCTTCAACCCTTCTTAATGTATTCACCTAGATTTACTGTGTAAATAGAGCACAGCACCTTTTCTCACATACAATGAAGATCTGTGAGAGGACTCTTGATCATCGACTACTTGACATTGCCAACATTAACATCAACAAGTGTGGATTTGTCTAGAGAGCTGGAACTACTGACGCCATATTTGCAGCACTATTGCTCATGGAGAAGCATCGTTAGAAAAGGAAATCACTGCATATTGCCTTCCTCGGCTTAGAAACAGCCTTTGATCGTGTTCCTCAAAAGTTAACTTGGTATGTGTTCCGAGATCATGCAGCGCCAGAATCATTTGTTAATATGGTCAAGATGCTATACACAAACACCAGTAGCAGAGTACGTTGTGCTGTTGGCACCTCAGATAACTTTTCTGTAAATGTCGGGGTCCACGAAGGTTGAGCACTATCACCATCCCTCTTTGTTCTTGTCATGGACATCATCACTGAACACAATGGTGATCTAGTCAATAGATCACCATTGATCTACAACGGAATGTCTTTTGGACCCTTCTGTATGCGTATTATGTAATGAGAAACTCCAACGTCAAGTTGGAATAACTGTCTCCCGTTACTGGACCGTTACTGGAATAACCGCCTCTCTACGCCGGGTCTACGTCTAAACGTGAAACAGACGGAATATCTGGAGTTAAATTCAAGTGACGGTAGCATTCAAGACGGTGGAGAAAATCTAGTCAAGACCAACTCCTCTAGGTACCTTGGGTTTCGTCTACAGAGTGATAGCAGCTTCAGTGATGAAGTAAGAGCCAGAGTAAATGCAACGTGGATGCGATGGAAAGAGGTCACGGGAAATGTTCCCTATAAGCTGCGCGGGTGCACGGATGCGCAGTAGTTTTTGTGAAATTTTAAAATCTGCGCAGGTAAATTTAGTTTCCGCGCACTTACTTGATTTTGTCTTCGAAAGTGGAGAAATTGTTAGATTATTTTAAAAGACATATTATTCCAAAACAACATAGAGAAGCTGTTAATAAACCACAAACATTGAAAAAATGTTAATTTTAAAAATGTTAATGGAAACACCTAAAGAACGTCACGGAAAAAAGGAAAAAACAAGAACGGTCAAAATTTGATTTTGAGAAAGTTAATGAATCAATCTAAAATGTAATATTTACGAATACTTAACAATGAATTCCGTTCCTAAAATGCATAAGCATTTGCAAAAATTAAGTTGCCACAAAATTGGCGAAGTCAAAATTATGCTTTTGAATTCACCCAATGTATAAACAATATCCTAGAATTTTTAATAATTTTTCTTTTAACGAAATGAAAATTCAACCTCCTATATACTAATTGTAGACGACAGCACCGATATTTCAGTACAAAAAGTACTAATTTTGGATTTTAAATATCGTCATAATGATAAAAATTACAAAACTGAATTTGTTTGTATTTTGAAAGCTGAACATTGTGACAAGTGCATATGCAAGTCAATTGTAACAAAAAATTAAAATAATGATGTTGTACATAACTTAAAGATCAAATAGAATATCTTGCAACTACGGCGGTAAGTTTTCAATTGGTCACGAGAGCGAAATTCGTCGCACGAACGAAGTGAGTGCGCACATTCGCTCGAGAGGTCAATTGACAATAAATACCGCCTTTGTTGAAAATAATATTTTTTATTACTCATGCGAGGGGACGTATCTTACAAGCTTGGGATCCAGTGGCCAGCAAAAAAATAGTATCAAAAATGAGGAATAAGCTTTTTCAATTGTCTGCGGTGATGTGGATTCGTCATTGGAACTCTAATCAGTCTCCAGTATCACCATACAATTTACACACATTTTAAAACGTTTTCTTTAATTTTATTTTGTAATGACAACAAAATTTCTGTCACTTTCACGTCACTTTTTTTAAAATCAGGTCTTGATTGCGTTTATTATATTTATTTAATTGTTTTTTTTTATTGTAACTTTGCGATATTGAATATTTGCGTGCGTTACCCAAGTTATGTGGTAATACAACCAAAAAATGGCATTTCTCGCACTAAAAAACGTGCGCCAAGATAGTACTTTTAACGCATTTGTAATAAAAATATTATGTTTACTGGAGATAATGTCATGATTGGAAAGAAAAATGGGGTAGTTGCAAAATATACCTGTTATGCAGAACAAAATTAATCAGAACTGTTGACACAATGTTTCACCGATCGAGTATGAAAAGCAAAAATTTGAAGGTTTAGCTCAAGAAGCTGCACATGATGCCATATAATTTAAACTAATCATTGAAGTAAAGTAATTTTCCAGATATTTCGCAATTAGTGCAAATAATATACTATATACTAGGTATATTAAAAATATACTATATTTATACAAACTTAAAACAAACGGAACACAGCCTGAATATATAACAATATATTCAGCCTTTCCGGAGCTCTATCACAATTACTGAGTCTCTCGCGACTGGAAGCTATAAAATAACTCACAAATTTCATATGGGATTTGTTTTGGTAGTCCTAAAAAGACTCGGTAATTGTTATAGAGCTCCGGAAAGGCTAAATATATTTATATATTCAGGCTGTGTTCCGTTTGTTTTAAGTTTGTATGATTATCTATAACGTAGGATGGTTTCACCAATTCTATTCTATATTTATGATAAATTAAAATATTGACATTAAAAAAATATGAGATAATTATTCTGAAATGAAATTTACAATATTGAAGAAGAGTAGACTTGGATTGTTCAAAACATTCTACTAAACGTTTTTTACTAACCCATTCATAATTTTCTAATCTTGCTATACTTTACAATACTATGGGTACTTTCCAAGCGTCCAATGAGGATTACGAACGGGGATTTTCAGTCATGAATTCCATTAAAAGCAAAGATCGCAACCGGCAGCAATATAAACATCTAGGTGATCTAATGAGAATAAAATTACATCTATCATATGGACAAATAATTAAAACCGAGCTAAAAAACAGTGGGTTAGTAAGAAAGACAGAACACAAAAAAAAATAATTCAATGGAAATATTCAAAACTATTACTTTGCTATTTGATAATATGGTTTGAATAAATAAAAGTTTACAAAAATTGCGCAATTCATTTTTAATTTTTTTTTTTGCTCACACTCGACATTAGACCGCGCAGCACTAACAAAAATTAGAGGGAACACTAGTCACAGGTGTACTTTGCGACAAGAAAATGCCACTTCACTTCAAATCCAAGATATATCGGATAGTGATACGGCCTGTTGCGCTATATGGAGTCGAATGTCGACCATCGGACAAGATTTCTGAACGTGATTTAGATGCCATGGAAATGAGAATGTTTAGTTGGGGAATGGGCATCTCCCTTATTGACCATGTCAGAAACGACACAATTCAAGAGCAAATGGGTGTCGCTCCAATTATGGACAAAATGAGAGAGAAAAGACTCGGAAGGTATGGCCATGTATTTGGAGCAGCAACTGATACTGTTGTCAACTCTGCCCTTCATTTCGAGATTGAAGGCCAGCGTCCTAGGGTAAGACCAAAGCAGAGATGGCAGGATACGATAAATAGTGAGCTAAAGATCGTGAGCCTAAAACCAAATGACGCACAAAACCGTGCAAAATGGCGGTCAAAATGGCACCAACGGGACAACGCTAAGAACAAGAAGAGAAAGAAGAGGGGACAGCACCTATCCTACAGGAAGCCCTTTTTCAAATTCAATGGACGCGAATGACCACTCTGTACCGTTAGGTACTGACTTCTACTGGTTAAGTAGCTTCTAATGAAACAGACAGTGTTAAACCCATATAATGTAAAATATAAAATATCATATCATGGTCTATGGTGTCGAACGTCTTACAATAGTCAAGTAGAATGAGAACTGCTGCCTCATTATTATTCAGCGCACGAGTAATCTCGTCTATAATTTCAAGTAAAATTGTTGTGGTGTTTCCTAAAATCTGATTGCGTTCTAGGCAGTAATTTGTTATCTTCTATGAAATTTCTGAGTTGCTTGTCAGGTACTTTTTCAAGAACTTTAGATAAAGCGTATAAGATAGAGATGTGCCTTAGGTCTGACATACTGCTGTGCTTGACTTGGAAACTGGGGTAATGATTGCATTTTTCGAGCTGGAAGAAAAATAAGAGTCTAATAGGCAGCTATTTATTATGTGCGTAATGATGGGCAGTATTTGCGGTAAGCTTAGTTTTATCACATATATGTCTAGACCGTCAGTGGCTTGAACGTCTGCATTATGTTTATTATAGAATTTACTTCGGCCTCACTGGCGACTTGGAATGACAATAATAATTTTGACAGTATTTTTTTTAAATTTGTATTGATACTCCAGCCGGGTATTAAGATCAGTGCTATGCGAGGTTTGATGTGACTGGGCGCCGTGGAAATTGTTGATGCCATCTGCCCTTTGTAGGTGCACTGGCAAGTTACATTTACATTTGACGTATGTGCACTGAGCCTTCTTAAGACCATGCTATATCTTTTGCTGCTTCCCGGCGCTTGTGTTCCTGGCTGATTTTGCATAATTTTCAAATTCCTTATAGCTTAAACGGGCTGAGGCAGATCTAGCGGCTTTGTACTTCTTTAGTGCTTTCTTATTTGGGTTTACCTAAAATAAGTTTAAGGTAGTCAGTGTTCCATGGCTGTTTATGTTATGCACTGGGTGTTAACATCTTATTTGGAGCATGTTGGTCGAGTAAGAGCAGTAATCTAGCCGTGAGGTTCTCGACCTTCAAGTCGATATCTCTTATATGATAAATGTCATCCAATTTACTGGCATTCCTAGGTCCCTATCGAATAGGCACATATTAATTCTAGATAGATTCCTTCGCATAACATTGCTTGGAGATTATACAAAATTCATTGCATGGATCTGACATCCGACCAACATGTGATCGACTATTCCAATGTCGTGTGTGTATGTCTTCAAACATAATGTCTTGTTACATTATCATCTCCAGATGTAAGTATGATGTTAATTTGGAGCTATTGTGTGTGCCAATTCTGGTTGGGCTACTGCCCAAACTATTAAAACCTTGTGCACTTATGAGCCTTTAAGGTCTCACATTCATATCATTTGGTCCGTACTAAGTTTTAGATTTATAAATAAGTTTTATAATATATTCAGCGAATCGACATAGTTGGTATAAGACTCTGTAGAAGACCCCAACGATGAGCGAGTTTTATTTCTAATATTACTGAGAAAATGTTTTTTGTAAAATATTGAAAAAACTCTATCTAGATATTTTAATAAACTAGTATAGAAAACATATTATTATGAATATTATTAATTCAGCAAAGTTTCAGGTACTTTATTATTAACACTTTCGAGTCTATCGGGACATATATGACCCACTCATCTGTGTAATGTGTCAATTTTTATTAAATCATTATTTATGTTTGACTAGCGCAAATGTTTTCCAAATGCAGAAATATTTCCCCCGCGACCCGGTGCAGAAGACTTTCATGTTTAAAAAGAAAGTAACTACTTGAATGCAGCAATAGCGAAGTAGATTCAAATCCTGACTAATTTTTGAAAATAATCCGGCTTGAAGAGGTTAACATAACATTTAAATCTAATGTCTATGTCAAGACATATGTAGGGTACAGGGGAAAAACCTCACATGTCCACCTAGATTCATTTTGAGAAAAACGCAATTTAATGTGAGGACTTACGTTGTTTTCCCCTGGATATCTATTATATAATGTCAGTTTTATTGGGACTAACGTGCTTTTTCCACAATCTTATACAGTGGAACGAAAAGTACACTTCTAATACTAACATTTGGCAGCACTAGTTTAATATTGACCAAAAATTGACTCTTCATATCTTCATTCATCCGTGCTCTTCATATATCTTCTACGTCAGAACCAGTAAATACGTTTACTACTATGTAAATACAACTGTCTAATAGCTCCAGTCTTCTTTATCTACTAATATTTGTCTAGTCTTGAATGACATTTCTCTAGTTTTATCCGACGACTCGTATGTGTATTTGCACATACGAGTTCTAACAATTTAGAACTCTTAATAGATTTCTAAGAATTTGTAAATAGTTAGCGTTTGGTTATCAGCAGTAAACTAAATCTAGAATATGTTATTGCATTAATATTCACAACTTAATCATAAGTTTTATATTTGAATAAAAGCTAGCGAAATTACCATAAATTTAAATGTATCAAGATACAAATATTCATACATTTACATCTGGTACGTACATAATTAATAATATTTTGATAAAAAAACTAATTTTACCTTGAAACACACCAAAATCAAATTGAAACAAAATACGATAAATTATAATAAGATCACAGATTAGGTAAACAAAACAAAACTAACTGTGCTGTGTATACTCCTACCTTTTCAGATTCTCCCATATACCTATTGTCATTGCTAGTTCAGTGTGTCCATCCACTCTTGTCGGTCAAGTCTATTTAATCGCAACTAACCGTATTTGAACAGATCTGGATAAATTGCTATTCTGGATAACCTATCTAGTATGGCATATACAATAGAATGTTCATTGTCTCGCTTGACAGATCTACAAAACTATATTGACTATTTACAAGACTATTCCAGTCGAGGAGGCAAATACTAGAGCGGATTTCAGTAACCGTCCAGGCTGCCCACCCTGAATGAATGCGGAATATGCGATAACGGGGCGGTGCATACTAAAAGCCAAAGTGGCATGAGAGCGTCCACCACACCTCTTTTTTAGAAAAAGCTGGGCAGACTGGGCATGTAATACTAGGAGTAAGTATCTTATAATCTTGCCAATCTAGCTTAGTATATCAAGTCAATATAGTCTTTTATCTCTGCCACACTTAGCAGATAAAAAAGAGTGGAAAACACTGAAGGAAGAGTGGCATGAAAGAGCCAGGTTATGAAAGAGCCGTTATCATTTACTCCGAAGTTTTTGAACGAATGACGCAAAAAATGTAATTTTGAAATAGCAACACTGGCCAGCTATCACCCACAAATAATTAACAGTTCACCGAAAATAAATAGCGCCGGTGCAAAGTGTTGAAGATTTCGTACATAAAAAGAAAGTTTTGGAGTTCATTATATTTGTTTTCTGATATCTACACGTACAAAACTAACAGCGATATAGTTATACTATAATTGTATGAATATATTAGGCCTTCCAATAACATACATATTTTGTAGACGAAGCTATAATTTCGTACTAGTTCTCGAGATTATATTTATTGAGAGGATATGCTATGAAACAGTCCGGCTACGGTGTAATGAAAAAGCCGGCTCTTGCAGGACTGGCTCTTTCAAAGCATATTTTTGAATATCATTCAAACACTACATTAATTCATTAAATGGACAATTAAAGTATTTTATTTGGGTAATTGATAAAATTAAACTGCTTTTTTGCTTTAGAAAACAATTTCACAATAGAGGAAGCTGTTGTGAAGCCAGTCTATGAATATGGGCCAGTGGCCGTATGGCCATATGGCCAGTCTATGAATAAAACTGCCCTTCCTTTAATGTTTCAAGAGCTTACTTAGCTAAAATAATCAAGAAGGTAAAATCTTCTGGTGAATCGTCTTATATACTCCTAATATAGGTAATAAGCGTATATTACCGAACAAGATGGTTTGAATTGTAGCAGATTATTTGAAAGTTGCTTCTGAAATGTGCTTACAAGATAACAAACCAAAAAACTGGCATTTGATTATGCAGAAGCTAATTCTGTTTGTCAAAATAAGTGGAAGGACTCTCAAGGTGCAAGCGATGATTGGTTGAAAGGTTTTTTGAGCAGGCACAAAGAGTTAGCCGTTAGAAAACCCGCAAATACCTCACTCTCCATGGCAACTAGTTTTAATTAAACGAACGTAAGCCCGTTTTTTTGAAAAACTTACTGATGTTTACACCAGATATATTACTCCCCTGCACACGACAATTAACGTAGATGAAGCATGCTCTTCCTAAAGTAATTGCTGAAAGGGGATTAAAACAAATCGGACAAGTGACATCAGGTGAACGGGGAACGTTTTTGACAACTTTGTATTTCATTAATGCTGCTGCTTGTTTTTACCACCAATTTTTGTGTTTCCGCGAGTAAATTAAAGAAAGACACTCAGTTATATAATGGTCCACCAGGACCTCTTGGATTGCTAAATATTTCTGGATGAATGAATGAAGAATGTTTTATTAAAGCTTTGGAACATTTTGTACTACATGAGAAACCATCCAAAGAAACTCATAATGGACCATCATAGCTCCCATGTTATTATATCTATTGTAATAGTCACTTTTTCACCACCCTGTAGCAATAAGCTACGTTCAGGTATAGGATTGCTCTGAATGAGAGGATGTTGTCAAATCCCACTAAAAGTAAGTTTCCCAGCAAAAATTGAGACAGTTTGTTAAAGATGCATCTATCAGGTTTCCTCTAGCTTCGACTGCTTCGGTACGAATAGTATCAGTGGCGACCACATCAAGGCAAACGCAAATAATTAGACCGTTTTTAAAGGCAGGTCCCAGAAAAGACACGGTTCATAAAAATCATCTGAAATTGTCATCTCTCTAAGAAAATGTCATCTGCCATTGTAGCGGTCACTTCTGAGAAAAGCAGAGATAGAAGAAAAGGGCTTAAATTCAAGGCAAAATATAAAGAATGTAAAGAAAATGGCTAGAAAAAATCTATACTAGCGCTTACTAAGATATCTAAAAGAGATTCAGATACTCATATAAATACAAGGAGGAAGAGAACAGGATAATTGTATCGTATGCAATGATAATTACAGTATCAGCAATAAAGAGTGGTACCAGTGCAAAATTTGATTCGGTTGGGCGCATGAATCATGTTTTATAAAAAGTAGATTGCATTTTTTTGCCAAAAATGTTTTTGAATTTGGCAACTTAAACACATACCATAACATAACATATAACATACCATATTCTAAAGAAGGCAATGCTTAGTTAGTTTAAAATGTTTGATATCAAACGACAGATTTAGTAAGAATTTCATAGATTTAAGTAAATACTTTATTCAGAATTTGCGTTATATAATATAATATAATAATAAATATTTTCAATGATATCTTTTGCTAATTTAAAGTTCCTGTATAAGTGCATGTACTATGAACTTTTGGCTCTTTCAAAACTGTGTTATGAAAGCGCCGACTCTCATTCTTTTTATAAATGGTTACAAGTCTAAGTAAATTGTTGCTATAGGAAAATGTTTTATCACATTACCTACATAAAGAAATAAACAAAAACTTATGATACAAATATTGCTGTTTATTTATTTTGTTTCGTATTTTTTCCCTTTTCTTTCAAAACTGGCTCTTTCATACCGTTCTTGCCCCCTACCCCTCTGTTCTTCCAGTCTTGTTTTTCTGTCTAGTCTCGTACCTTGGTTTAGTCTCCCGGCTAATGTATTGATTGATTTTCTAGCCATACATACATTTCCAGCCTTGCAAAACTTGCTGTTGTGTTGATGGCGAATAAGAACTTTGCTTTAGAAAAAATGACACAATCCAATTTTGTTATACACAATCGTTAAACACAATATATAGACAAGACTTGCTCTCAAGTCAAACAAGAATAGTCAAATCAGACATAAAAGGTTAATGAGAATCTTAAGAAGACTAATGCTTCCGACTGACGAGGTACTGGCGACCGAGTGACGTTCGGATAAGAGGTCCCACTCTACCAAATTCTCAACGGCTTCCCTGGAGGGCGGATGTGCAGGTAGAGGTATAGGGCACTTTCTTATACTCGGGGTAAGAAATTACCCCTAAAGGCAGATGAAACAACAGTTGGTCAACGGCGTGTAATGGAGAAAGCAACAGGAAACCACTCCATTAAAGATCCTGATGGTTATCCTTAGTAAGATCATTATGGTTAACAGTGAGCTCGAAGCAAAATGTTTCCGAAGCAAATTCCGGAGTTTCTAGTCCTCCTTTCGGATCTGCGGGGAGGACGGCTTTGAGTGATATCGTTTATGGATCAAGAAAAAGAAAAATAAATTATTTAACCTAGACCCTAGTCTATGCACATAGAATGCACAGACAATTGCACAAAGTGGGAAAATACACAATGCTATCCAAGAAATGAAAAAGCTAAAGATCCAAAACATGGGTATAAGTGAGATAAGGTGGACTGACGGTAATTACTCTGACATTGATGGACATAGAGTTTATTACTCGGGAACATCGGACGGAGAATTTCGACATGGAGTAGGTGTGATAGACGATAAAACAGTGGTGAAATGTGTAACTAATTTCGTGTCAGTATTAGACAGAATAATGTTACTTCAAATAAATGCTACACCAGCACAAATAAATATTGTTCAAATATATGCACGGACTACTAAGTACAGTGATGAAGAAGTAGAAGAATTTTATTCTCAAATTTGAGTAGTTATAAATCAATTACCAAAAGAAGACGTTTTGATAATAATGGGAGATTTTAATGCTAACGTAGGGAAAGGTCGTCTGGGTAACCATATAGGTCCCTATGGACTTGGTGAAAGAAATGAATGTGGTGGCCTAAACACTTTTGATGTTGAACTTGGTCTTATAATATATAACACATTCTTTGAACTGCCTCCAAGAAGATTATATACCTGGATAGCACCAAAAGGTGGCCCTGAGAACATAATCTGAAAACAGATTGACTATATTTTAATAAATGAAAGGTCTAGATTACACAAAACCTCCAAAATGGTAATATTTGACGTAAAGCAAATCAAGAACAGTCAAGAAGTAAGTCAGAGACTGAACAACACTGACCTAAACAGCTTGGACCAACAGAAGGAGACTCTGGCAAAGCGGTCAATGAACTCGGCCAAAAGAAGGAAGCATCCGTGGTGGATTGAAGACTGCGACAATGCAATAGTCCAAAGACAAATAGCCTGGCTGAAGTGGAATTCTAAAAAGATCAAGGAAAATTGGCATAAATTTTTGGAACAAAGAAAGGTTACAGCCAAGATAATTCGAGGAACCAAACGAACCTTTGCACAAAAACCAACTAACCCAAATCGAAGAGAGCTCTGCTAAGAATAATTCCAGAGATTTGTTTGGAACCTTCAAGCAGGCCACCACTCAGAAAATCTACCACAAATCTACCACTCAGAAAATACGCTCCGCCAAGCCTCTACTTCAGAGACTCACAAGGCAAACTGGCTTATAACGACAAGGACAACTGCCACCTTTTGGTTCAGTACTTTCAAAATCTACTCAACTGTGACCCACCCAGCGAAGACTTCGACTATAAACAAACCACTCCAAACCCGGATTCGCTTCACCCTTCATTGGAAGAAGTTGGCCAGATCATTCAACTTCTTAAGAATAATAGGGCAGCTGGAGAGACTCTATCGTTGCTGAACTGTGGAAAGGTGCTGGAAACAATGCCGTGCGCAAGCTAACCGAGATCATTCAGGACATCTGAGAAATGAGAGAAATTAGATCTAAACCACTACCGTGGAATTTCTCTCGTCCCGGTAACATACAAGATTCTCTCGAAAGCGCTACAAACTAGGACAGAAAATCAGTTGGATAGTCAACTGGGAGAATACCAGGGGAGCTTCAGGAAGACAGTGTGGAACAGATCCTCAATCTTAAAACTGTACTTACATACTCATACATAAGATGAGAAACCGCAAGGTTGTCGTCACCTTTGTTGATTTTAGGAAGGCCTGCGATTCCATTGATAGAGAAACGCTTAACAAAGTACTCCAGGAACTAGGGCAAGACAAGAAAACCCGCAGACTCATCCTAGAAACTTTGACCAACACCCATTCCAAGGTTAAATTTAGAGGCGAGATTTGGGTGGATTTGGGCGAGGCAATTTGGGTGCTTAGAGTGATATCTACCTGGGACCTAAGAACGATGGACTGGTTGTAAATTGCCTGGCCTTTGCAGATGACATGGCACTGAAAACAAGCTTCCAAAATGGGTCTTCAAGTGTCGCTGGAGAAAACAGAATTCAGCATCTGACATCAAAACAGCATCATTATCCAAGAGAGTCAACAAGTCAGAACTAGCCTATCGAATGACTAAGAACACTTACAATAAGAAATGCCTTTCACGCAACCTGGAACATAAACACTACACATCAGTCGTACGACCAGAAGCCATGTATGCCATGGAGTGTCTTTCCTTGAACCGAAGAGGTCTAATAGAGTAATTGGAAATCAGAGAGAGGAGAATCCCCAGGAAGATCCTAGGATCCAGATGCTCTCTGACTGTGCAAGGAAAAGAAGGGTAGCTTTATATTTATACATATATATATATATATATATATATATATATATATATATATACGTTGCTATATACATATATATATACGCTATATATATATATATATACGTTGCAAGATTGCCTCAAAACCGACTAACCGGGAAAGATATTAAAGAACTAGGAATAACAGATCTCTAAAACAGACAGTCTGTGAGACGCACCTTGAAGAAAGTCCGTGGATTTCAGGAAAAATCCCGTAGGAAAGGTACCCCCTGGACAGAAGAGAGAAAGGAGTTACACCGGCAGAAGATGCGACAATACTGAGCAAAGGGCAAAGCCCAACGGTGGAACAAGCGTGGTCCAAAGTAGGCCTATTCGAAAGAAGAAGAAGAAGGAATGAAAGGTATAGGAACAGTTTTACCTCAGTCAAAACGAATCATGGAGCTGACCTACAATCAGATTACATTTCTTTAGTTAGAGTGTTTAGAGTAAAATTGGAAAGAATGACATTAAAATACGAAAGAAAAAAAAATGACATTAAAATACGGTAAAAGAAAATTTAAAGAACCATCAGTAAGAAGTGAAGCGAAAGACCAACTGAACGAAAACATCAGAACACCATCTATGGATAATATATGAGAAATGATCGATAATTTATGTGAAAGAATCGAAAGCATCAAAGAGGTAATGTTATAGCCGGAAACAAGGAAAAGAAAGTAATGGATTAATGACAAAATATTACAAATAATGGATCAAAGAAGAAGCTGCAAAGCAAACCCAGACGAATACAGAAGACTGAAAAAAATTATCAATGAGAAAAATCAGAGAAGCAAAAGAAGAAGAGCTGAAACAAAGATGCTAAGAGATTAAAACTTTACAAAGTTAATATGACAGCTTCAATCTTCATAAGAAAGTAAAAGAAATAAGTGGGAACTTCCGTATAAGACCTTCGTCTACATTAGTAGGTAGTGATGGTAAGCTAATCATCAACAAAAATTAAAGAATACTTGCTTGGAAGAACTATATAGAAGTCCTCTTTTACGATGATGGACCAGATCCACCTGAAGTTAATGGAACAACAGGACCAGATATTATATCTGAAGAAGTTAGGGCAGCAGTAGAGGCAATGAAAGATGGCAAATCTGCAGGACCGGATGGAATACAGTCTGAATTCCTTAAGTTGTTTGATGAAAAACAAATCGAGTGGTTGTTGCAACTCTTCACTAAAATTTTTAATTCGGGGAACATTCCGCAAAAAATGGCTTCAATCAGAGTTTATCTTGCCGAAGAAACGATGAGCTAAAAAATGCAGTGATTTCAGAACCATAACTATGAACCATAAGATGAGCCTACCATAAGATGAGAATCTACTGAAAATATTTTTGAAAATGATTCAAAAAAGAATCTACCAAGTTTATGAAGAACAAATGTCACCAACACAATTTAACTTCAGAAATGCTGTTGGTACTCGAGAAGCTTTGTTCTATATCCAGATCTTATTCCAGAGGTATAGAAACATAAACTGTGATGTTTATGTTGTTTTATTAACTATCAAAAGGCTTTTGATGTAGTGCAAGGTTACAAGATGGCCGATGTGCTAAAAAACAGTGGTATAAACGACAAAGATCTTAAGCTTATAATTAATCTATATTGGAATCAATATGCAGCCGTGAGCGTAGAAAATGAGAAATCTATTCCGAGGAGTGAAAAAGGGCTGCATTTGGTCGAAATTGATATTTAATCGTTATCCAGAGTATCTCAAATCCAAAGTATCTTCAAAGAAGCCCTTGAAAATATGGAAGAAGAAATACCCGTGAATGGAGAGAAGGTGAACAATATCCGCTACGTTGATGATATTGTAATATTTGCGGAGAGCTTGGATGGTTTTCAACACCTTATCTCTCGAGAAAGTAGTGAGCGTTAAGGCTTATATATCAACATGAATAAAACAAAGTTCATTGTCCTCAGCAAGAAAGACATAGACCTACCAAACTACGTTCTTAATATGAATGGTACCTCTATTGAGCAAGTAAGCAAAAACATATATCTGGGAACCAACATTAATGACCAATGGGATAATTCACACGAAATTAGAGTCCGTATCGAGAAAGCCAGAGCTGCATATTGTAAATTGGCTATTCTGTTTAAGAGCTTCTCGATTAAGAGCTTCTCGATGGAAACAAAATTAAGATTTATAAGTTGCTATGTGTTTTCCATTCTGTTCTATGGAGCTGAGACCTGGACTTTGACCCAGACGATGGCTAAACGACTTGAGGCATTAGAGAGCCATGGACAGATAAAATTACAAACAATAACATTCTCCATAAATCGAAGAAAGGAAAAGAAGTCCTGAAAACAGTAAAATGCTGGAAGCTAGCATATTTAGGTGATGTAATGAGGAATGGATACAGGTATAAACAACTGCAGAACATTCTTCAAGGAAAGATTCCTGGAAAAAGAGGACGAAGAAGAAGAACATTTTGGCTTGGAAACCTAAGAACATGGACTTCACGCACGAGTTAAGAACTCTACAAAGCCTCTTCATATTCAGAACATCCAAAACTGATATATCTATAATGGCCACCAACAACCGGAACGGATAGTCACAAGAAGAAGAAGAATGAGAATGTACTAAATATATATATATATATATATATATGATAAAACAGGCAGGACTAGCTGTACACCTAGAGTACACCTAGTAGATCAGTAGAACGGTATACAACATATGAACTAAATATACAAGGTCAGATAGATAAGACAAAATACAACAAGCTAGACGAGTGAGCGTGACGCACTGGTCTACACCTAGAAGATTATACACACAAGGCGAGACTAGATCTAATGTGTCTAGCTTTATATGTCTGTCTTTAGATTTTATGTTTTCCTATGCCAATTGTTTACTTTGTCTAGTCTGTTTAGTTTAGTCTATTATTATCTGTCTAATGCATTTGATGTCTGTCTGTCTAGTTTTATTGTAAATTCGTTCTTGAGTTTCTCTCCCTGTCTATCCATTTTATTTTGTTTAAAAAGGAGGAACCTTGTAGCAAAATCCATTATTTGTGAATTTGTGCCGAAACTAATTTGAAGAAATATAAATTATTCCTTCTCTTGAAGTAAATAAGTATTAACAAATCAAGACACAAAATCCATTACAAAAATCTTTTTCTTTTATTGAAATTTACATAACTGTTATATAATATTTGTCGTGTATAATATATCGTTCCGTTTTCTGGAAGTTTATTATTTATTCGTGCAGATAATATTGACATATATTTTATGCAGGCTTGTTTATAGGAGTAGTTTTGTGCCCGGTTTCCGAACTTATCAGAATTTCTAAGTATGCGAATACGTTTAAGTAATGTATCGAGCGATTTATATCTTTTACCCATGCGACAACAACCTGCTAACGTATTATGTTATTTTGTAATGCTAACATCAAGGCTTTAGATCGTTATAATATTGTGTTTTTTAATGTTTGTTCTTTTTATTTAAATGGAGGTTTAGTAATATAAGTGTTTGTATTTCATATAAGTAATTTTTTTAACAAGATTACATGGGGTTAAAATGGTTGTTAAATCAGACAAAATACATAGGTATCAATATATACATTATTATTATTATATGATATAATATTGACGACATATGCAAATGACATAATATTAATAACAGATTGCCTTGGTGAAGCACACACGATGCTACATGAGCTGGAGTTAGCCTCCAAGAAGGTGGATCTGAGTGTCAACACCAGCAAATAAATATTTTAGACATTAACTGAAATTAAAATTAATATTAACCGTGTGAGCAGAAGGACCTTGTAGTCATCTCTTTGTATAATGTGCAAAGTATACAATAAATATATTCTCTCGCTACTAACTGTTTTAAATTTAAACTTTCAATAAATTTATAAAAACTTATACTTTATTTGAAACGCGCTTTATTGGTGCATCGATGCCATAATTGCATGCCGAGTTTATTGAAATCAAACCGTTATTTTTATAATTCATTTTAAATTGATGATGCAAACAATTAAAAAACGCCTACAATTTATTTTGAAATTACCTATTAATTCAATACAAAATGGAAAAAGTATTTATTGAAAATCGCTTTGTAAATTATTAATTCATAAAAAAAATTCAAAGGAATCATAACAACAGTTTCGTTCATTGATTAATAAACATAATTTAGTTTTTATTACGATTGTAGTTTATTGTAGGTTGTCGATGTTTTTGTATCTAATTAATTTAATTACTTTATTAAAATGAAAAAATATATCAAATAAAATGGAAACTATAATAATATAAATTAATTTCATTAATTTTGTAATTTGAAATTTAGGAAAACGTTTTTTTAATTAAAATTTCAAATTTGAATTTACCCAATATTAATAGAATGTTTCAAGTTTTCAAAATATCATAGGTACACACACCACGGTGACATACATCACATAATTCTGTGACAGCCAGGTAATATAAAATTACTATTATTTAAATGATTATTGATGAAAAGATTATTAATTATATAAAAAAAGCCATTACAAAAAATATTGAATCATACTATTTAATATTTCTCAACATATAATATAGTTAATAACATATAATAGAGTTAGAAATTTAATTAAAAACGCTACTGTGAAAAAAAAAATAAAGAAGATTGTTAATAAAAATAAACAGGCTTAAAAAGGGATTACAACTAGCATAAGGATATTTTGTAGAATTGAAGAAATACTTTATAATCTTTGGAAATCAAACAAAAATAATGATAGACGAGTACAAAAGCTAAAAAAATTTGAAAGTGATTTATCATCGAAGGAATTATGAATTGCGGTATCATAGCATGGGGTGGTGCTTATATTAATATAATAAGACCTCTGAGTACTATTCAAAACAGAATTATAAATAAGTTATGGGCTAAAAACAATAATGCCCTTCTTAACATTAGCGACAATTTTATACTAAACTCAATGCTACACCACTATGTAGAGTGCAATTTATCATATAATAATTATTCTGTCAAATCTAGAAATAAAACAGTAATTGAAATGTGTGATTCACAGATGACAATAGGACATTGTGAGAACAAATTGTTTAAATTTGTTATTAGCAACTAGTTTCGCCGATTTATTCAGAAAATTTCGCCATCATCAAGCTACAAAATAAAATATGAGAACAGCAATAAATTAGGTCAAACATAAAATAATTTTACAACTTACCACAAACGTTACCAAAAAAACCGTTATTCTTAACAAGATTGCAACCATTGTTAAAAACGGGGTACAAAAAACAAATTGAAATTAAAAAGGTGAAAAACAATACATTAGAATATAAGAAGAACATTAAAACTACGTCTCAAGCTTTATAAAATGTCTTTTTCGTTTTATCCGCTTGACTAACAAGTTATGTTATGTTAAGTGACCTGTTTAATCGAGCATTTAAGTTTTAATAAATCGCCGAAACTAGTTGCTAATAACAAATTTAAACAATTTGTTCTCTCATTGTCCAATTGTCACCAGTGAATCACACATTTGAATATAACGTCTTTGGACATTAACTGCATAATAAAACAGTAATGCTACTGAGAATAAAAATAATTATTATAAAATCTCTTATTATGTAGCCATAAGTCCTCACGATTTGAAAAACCTTGACTTTTTCAAATAAAACTATTAGGAAAAAGTTTAGAAAATGTATAAAGGAAGTCCTTGTGAAAATTGGGTATTGTTAGTGGTGTGAATGTGCGTGTGTCTATGAAGAGTATTTTATTTTATTTTTATGTTATTTTCTTTTCTCGCTTTTCTTTTTATTTTAATTTCTGGTTTTCTATGTTTATTTTATTTTCGTCTTCTTGTGTTTTTTTTCCTTCCCGACCTATGTATAGATAAGTTCTTATCTCTATAGGATATATACATTGTATATTTTGTGTTTTTTTGGAAATAAATATTTAAATAAAGAATAGAAACAAATAAATAAATATGATATATAATTAAATTATTAATCAGAGGTCTTAAAAAACATTTTTATTATATGTTGGTTTTTATCATCCCTAGAAATCATTTTCATTTGTTTAGTTATTGTCTTTTAGTTATAAAAGGCTTTTTAATTTCCATTTAACCCAACAACTAATCAAATGATTTTTATTATAGTTTGCAAAGACAAAAACAATCTTAGCAAGATTCATTATTAAATTTAACATTTGTAACATTTGTATCTTTTCTTCAAAGGTTATAATTTCTAGGAAATCATTGTATACATATCGTCAACAAAGTTGTCATCATTAGTATAACTAATCTTTCTATAAAAAACATTTCTTTACTTCTACATTAACAACTACTTCACTGGCAAACACCACGACTAATATTGAATTACATTAAGAAAGTTTTTGGGTTCAACAGAGCCCTATAATTTTCATTAAAAAAAGCTATAGCCTGATCACAAACAAAAAAAAATTCAACAAAAGATAATTCAAATTAATAAGTTAATTAATTAATGAGCATCCATAGACGCGTTTCTGCCTATTTTCGGCTTTATCATTATGCCTTTACCGTATTACAAATTAAAATTAGAAATAAAAATGAACACTACGACTTACCAAGTCTGATTTTTACAGCAAAATAGTATTATATAATAGTATTGTCTTATTTATAGTCGAACCAGATATCGAGATTTTGGGAAAAAAAAACATATGTTGTGCCTGCTGTACTAGCGGACAATTAACATTGGTCAAACAAATTTAATAAAGAATTTTATTCAACTTCATTGACCAAAAAGTCATGATATTATCATTTATATATTGTTGAGTTTGAATATTTAGATAATATTAAATATTAATATCTGTTACTATTTAAGAGCAATATTATTCTAGGAAATACCGGTTGTATAGAACCCAAAAACTTTCTTAACCCTTTCGCTGCTATGGACTGCTATAGCAGTTCAATTGATTTGACGCCCAGATGCTATGGACTGTTATAGTAGTCCAATTGATTTGGCGCCCAGCATGAGTTGTGTCAACTTGAATTTGTTTCAGACAAGACAAGACTAGATAGACGGACAAGACTAGATAGAAGTTTAGACGGACAAAACTAGGACAGAGAAGACTAGGACATACAAAACAAGGACAGACAACATTAGGATAGACAAGACTACGATATAGAAGACCAGAACAAGACTAGGACAGACAGGACTGATATATACAAGAATAGGTCATACAAGACGGCGACCGACAAAACTAAGACATACAAGACTGGGATAGACAAGACTATGACAGACAAGACTAGGATATACAAGAGTAGGTCAGACAAGACTGGTACATACAAGACTAGGACAGACAAGACTAGGACATAGTGCGTTCAATCAAATCAACAAAAAAATAAAATTTACTTCGAATAGAGATTTTCGTTTTTGGCAATTTTTGCAAATTATTTTGACGTTTTTTTTATCAAATTATTATTTTGTTTTTTTAAATAGGACACTTAATAAAAATAAACAGGCTCTAAAAAAATGGATTGCAACTAGCATACGGATATCTTGTAGAACAGTAGAAATACTTACATAATCTTTGGAAATCAAACAAAAATAATGATAGACGAGTACAAAAGCTATTGTAACATTTTGAACAATATTATTAATCTTGCTAAGAGAGAGTAAGATAGGAAACATGTAAATGATAATATAAATGATAGTCAAAAATATGGCAATATATTAATTACAAATTAGGTAGAAATAGTAAGAAATATCTTGAAATTGAATATCTGTAGAGTAACGAAAATTACTGATAAAAGATATTGCTGAGTGTCTTGTTGATCATTTCGGAAACATCAGTTTTAAAGTATCAGAAACTATTGTCGTTGAAACTAATACTACAAATAACGTTCTAAATAAAGTTGAGTTAGAATAAATCAAGTTTTTTTAATCCCGTTACTATATTTGAAATATTTTAAACAATAAATGAACTAAACAATAACCCTGGTGGTAAGGATGAGATTAGTACCAACGTAATTAAAAATATAGCTCAACACATTTGCAAGCCTCTTGAACATATTTTTATTCCATGTATTGCAGAAGGTAAATGGCCAAAAGCACAAAAACTGTTATTGTTGTGCCTACATTTAAATCAGGAGATTGTCATCTATCTATCTTACTGCCGACCAATATTTTTGACCTCTTATTCGGGTAAGATCCTTGAAAAATTGATTCATAAAAGAATCAATGATTTTATTATACAGAACAACTAAATATCGGCGAAACAATTGGGTTTTCTAAAAAAGAGAAGTACATGATGTAAGTGATGCACATGCACTCATTACAAATTACATTTATGATGTAGCTAAAGATTTAGCTTAATTTTTAGCTAAATCTTTTTAGATTTAGATTTAGCTAAAGTTTTAGACACAGTTAATCATTCCAAGTTCTTGAGCTTCTTAAACTAGACTAAATTGTATAATTAGACTTATCGAACGTATATTTAGATATACATTATTGAACTTTGTCTAACAAAATAAGTTCGAAATTTGATCTCCTCTTCGAATTTTTGCAACAACTTTTGCAGCTTTAGCAACTTCAAAATTTAGCTTACTATTAGAGATTCTTAAACTAAACTAAATTGTCTATAAATAGATATATCGAAAGTATAATTAACTATAGTGATCAACTATATATTCAATGTTGAATTTAGTTTAACAAAAAAAAATTCAAATTTGCTCGCCTCTTCGAATTGCAACAACTTTGGCATTTTTAGCAATTTCGAAATTTAATGTAAAGGTTCTTAATCTTTTCAAAATTGTCTATAATCAGACTTATCGAACGTATATTTAGCTAAATTAATAAGCTAGGTTTTTAGCTAAATTAATAAGCTAGATACACATTGTTGAACTTTGTCTAACAAAATAAGTTCAAAATTTGATCTCTTCTTCAATTTTTTTAAACAACTTTAACAGTTTTAGCAATTTCGAAATTTCTTTATTTAGAGATTTATCATATATATATATATATATATATATATATATATATATATATATATACATATATATATATATATATATATATATATATATATATATATATATATATATATATATAGATCACCACAGATCTGGCAGAACATTGTTTAAAGAATACATACTTTAGGTACGATGGTCAAATATACAAACAAGTCCTAGGAGCACCAATGGGTTCACCTCTATCCCCAGTAATAGCCAACATATTTCTTGCAGATTTTGAGGAAAAGGCAATCTCATCAGCCACACTTAAACCTACACTCTGGTTAAGATATGTTGACGACACATTTGTAATCTGGCCCCACGGCAGACCAAGGACAAATTCCTTAACCATCTTAACTCCCAACACGACCAAATTAAATTCACAATGGAGATAGAAAAAGCATCAACAACTTCCTTTCTTGGATGTTTTGGTACAGAAGAAACCTGACGGCACTTTGAGCCACACTGTGTACCGGAAACCAACCCACACAGACAGATATCTGAACGCTTCTTCGCACCATCATCCCAAACAACTAGCATCTGTAGTCAACACTCTTACCACCCGATCCAAAAGACTAGCCGACCAGCTTAACTTACCGAAAGAATTGAGGAACTTACGAGAAGCTCTTTCTTCAAATGGATATCCAAACAGCTTAATATCCAGAGCTTTCCGTCGTACAGAGAACAGTAGCCAAAGAACTGAAGAACGCCAGAAACCCGTTAGCACAGCATACCTACCATATGTTCATGGATCAACTGACAAAATCGCCAGAATACTTAAAAGACACAACATCGACACCATTTTCAAACCTAACCAGAAAATATCCTCCATGCTACGCAGCGTTAAAGACACCATCCCGTTAGAATCCCATGGAATTTACGAAATACCTTGCGGAACATGTGAACGGACCTACATTGGACGTACCAATAGAAAAATATCTGCTAGGATTCAAGAACATGTAGTTTCAATCAGACACAGAGATAAAGTTTCATCGGCACTTGTCCAACACACAAACACCGGTCACTGGATGGACTTTAGAAATTCAAGGACTGTTGCACAGATTAGCCACGAAATGTCACGAGTATACAGAGAAGCCATAGAGATAGAAAAACGAGACTACTGCATGAACACGAGAGACGATTCCTTGAGACTGCCCCCAGCATGGCGACCGATCATATCCACCCTCAAAATGCAATCCCAGACACCCCAGACTCATGTACGACCAACAAAACAAACAAACAACCGAACCGAAGCACCGCACACAACACGCATGACCCGAAGCCAGACAGCTATAAGTAGTCGCATCGCACGAACGAGCTCTCAGTATGCATCTAACGGTTGACCCGTACGGACGCATATATCTCTTGAGAATGGCGAATGTTAGTTCGCTGAAACGTCGAGAATCCGGTTCTTTTCAGAGCCAACCCTCAGCATCAACGCGGAATCTCCGAGAAAACAATACAACACAGGTATCTATCCGCGAAAACCTCAAATACAACATATATATATATATATATATATATATATATATATATATATATATATATATATATCAATGATATTTTTAATATGGTTGAAGATACCTGTTTAGTATCTTACGAGGATGACACAGCTATTCTCCGTTCAGGCAATACCTGGATGGAAGTACGAAATACTATGAATAATACATTGAATAGAGTTTCTACTTGGTTAAAAATCAATAAATTGTTGCTAAATATTGGTACAACAGTCCATATAACTTTTTGTTGATGTAGTGACAGTTTACCAAGAAATATTACACTATAGTCAATATTGTAGTATTTTGCGACAAGTCACAAGAAAGGCTAAGCGCATGGTCAACAAGAAATTCATTGTTAATGCAGAAAACAAATCGAAAGCAAAGTGGTGTCTAGTCAAAAGGATAACAAAAAGTTCCTCAAAAAATTAAAAAAAATATTCTTCAAAATCTCAGCTTGGGGGTCCGATAAATCCCACTTTTGAATAGAAAAAATCACTTTTATATAAATTCAGCGCCAGACATCAACAGTGGTGAGGTAGACTATGGCAAAATAACCTACAACAGTACCAGCCGTAGGTTTCATTTATCAAATCAAACTGGAAATTATCAGTCAACTGAAAAATAAAAAGTCAGTTGGAGAAGATGAAATTCCAGTTCTCAAAGCTTCTCAAAGCAACTGCGCATATAACATCTTTAGAACACATCTTAAATATATCTTTCTGCGCAGAAATGTATCCTGAGGCATTGAAAGTTGTAAATATAAGATATATTTACGAGAAAGGAAATAAGTACGATATGAAAAACTATAGACCAGTTTCACTACTTTCAAATGTGAATAAATAATTCGAGAAAATCATAAACAATAGGCTACTCACTCTTGGACGTGAATGAGATATTGACGTCTAAACAATACGGTTTTAGAAAGGGTCTGTCAAACATTACAACATGAACGCAATAGATAATGATAAAGTAACAGCAGCATTGTGTCTGGACCTCTCCAAAGCTTCTGACACTGTTGAACATGATATACTCTGCAACAAACTGGAACGTTATGGAATAAGGGAAGTACAACTTCATTTAATCATATCTAATCTCACTAATAGTAACAAAGAATGGCTGAATATGACGATGTTGGATGTTAACGAGTTGCGAAAAGTAGTAGCACAGGAAATAGTTCTTTACGCAGATGATACCTATATCGTTGATATTACAAGAACAAACAAGAGATGACTGCGAACTACAAATTAAAGATTTCCTATGGAAACTCGAGACCTGGTTTGCTGAAAACAATCAATTGTTAAATGTAAAAAAAAAACTAAATTGATCAGTTTTAATGGAACGAAAAATAAACTCCTAGTTCAGTTTAACAAAAAAGAAATCTCATCAGAATCCAGTGTATCTTTTCTTGGAGTGAGCTTGGAGCAAAAATTGAATTGGTATGAGCACTGAAAAAATACAGCAACAAATATGACAAAATACAGTTATGCTCTGAAGGTTATATCGAATAATGTGGATGTTAATACGGCATTACTTGCTTATCAATCATTTGCACACTCGAGAATGTCATATGGAATAATCTTTTTGGGGAATTCTATACATGTAAGTATACTGGATAATCAAATAAGGTGTATAAGAAATTTGTTCAGAATGGGGCCTAGAGTAAGTTGCAAAGATATTTTTATAGGTAGAGATACAGTCTCTAGTACATCTTGGAAGCGGTCATGTTTGTAGACAAAAACAAAAAAAACTTTTTGAGGGGCATATATTGGGTCATGGTAGATAGAACAAAATTTAGTTATATTCAGAGAAATATATTAGAGAAATAAAGTTAAATTTTCAATCATCAAAATTCCTATATCATTAACACTACGTCGGGCGCATTGGATCTACGAGATCCAGCAAAAAAATATAAGATTTCTTTCGGCTGTTGTATAAACCCATGAAGAATTATCTCCAATAACATCAAGAAGGCTAAGATGGCAAACATGTTTAGCCGAAACTCGAACAAGAAGGATGTTAAAGTATAGATTCGAAAAATGTAAAAAAGCCACTAGTCTGAGCTATGCTAGTTTTGTATGCAAACACGAACTTAAATCATATTTACATTTAAAAATTAATCTGCCATATTTTCCAATTAAAAAAATATTTAATGCTTTTTAATTGTTTTTTTTTTTCACAATTTTATAAAAAAAATTAATTATTTTATTTTAAAGACATGTGTTTTGATATTATAAAAAATTTACAAAACTAGTACAGGGTGTTTATAAATATGAAAGAAAGGAGTCGAGATTATCGTGGATCTGTCAGATCCATTGCGCCTGAATGTCTTACAATACATGTTGCGCCCGACGGCGGGTGAAGGAACCTAGACGAAAAACATATAAAAAAAAACTTGAAAGCAACGCTTGTCCCGAAAGCCTTTCATATCCTCGCCGAATGTTTCAATGAACACATACCCATCATGTAAGATTCATAATCTTACATAATATACATTATCTCATATAATGAATTATTTCATAATCTCATCAATGTGCCAATTTCATCTATTTTGTATATTGTATATTAGTATCATAACATTTGAATTAAATTCAATTTCAAACAAAATGTATCATTTGTATCGCTATTTATCGCTATGTATCGCTATATGTATCATTTGTATAATTATCAGTGGTTTGCGAGCTGTTAATTTGGTTTCAGTTAAGTTTAGTAATGTATAATGTAATATGTGTGAAAATATTTGTAAGTAAGCAATAAATAAACAAATAGTTGTTTTTTTTTACATGTCCTACATCCCTTTGAGTGGATTTTTATGAGACCAATAAATAAATTCTATACATAAAGACTACACTAAAATTAAGGGAGTCAATGCATGTGAATAATCAGAAATTACTTAATCAGTTGAAACGTTCAGTTTAAAGAGATATAAAAAAAAAATAGAAATTTTGAACTCGTCCTATATAAACTAAGCACTAATCTTGAGTACAAATTTTTGATGTATCATCATACACTTTTTGAAATTATTGTAAATTATGGTATAATCGCATGGGGTAGTGCTTATAATAATATTATAAAATCTCCGAGTACTATTCAAAACAGAATTATAAATAAGATATGGGCTAAAAACAATAATACCCCTCTAAATATAAGCGATAATTTTATACCAAGCTCAATACTATACTATAAAAAGATCAATTTATAATATAATAATTATTCTGGCAAATCTAGAAATAAAACCGTAATTTTACCGAGAATAAAAATATTTATTTATTATAATAGATATCTATTTAATATAATCTTATTATGTAGACATAAAATATTACTTGTACCTCACGGACCTCACGGTCCTCACGATTTGAAAAACCTGACTTTTCAAATAAAACTATTAGAGAAAAGATTAGAAAATAGAAAAAGAGGTCCTTGTGCAAATTTGGGATTGTTATTGCTGTAAATGTGCGTGTGTGCATGGAGAGTATTTTATTTTATTTATTTTTTTCGTTTTTCTTTTTATTTTAATTTCTCGTTTTGTATTTTTATTTTCTTTTTGTCTTCTTGCGTTTTTATTTCTTTCCAGAATTATGTATAGATAATTTATCTCTATATCTCCATAGGATATATGCATTGTTTATTTTCTGTATTTTTGAAATAAATAAATAAACAATAGTAACAAATAAAAAAAATATGATAAATAAATAAATAAGTAATCAGAGGTTTTTAAAAAACATTTTTGTTATAATTTGCAAAAACAAAAACAATAAAGATTCCTTATTAAATAGTAACATTTCTATCTTTTCCTCAAAGATTATAATTTTCAGGAAATCATATCGTCAACCAAGTTGACATTATTAGTATAACTGATCTTTCTATGAAAAACATTTCTTAAAAACAACTACTTGACTAGCAAACATCGCGGCTGATATTGAATTTTATTAAAAAAAACTTTGTCCTGATCAAATACAAAAGATAATTATCAATTAATTAATGAACATCCATAGACGTTATTATTAACAACATATTAAAATTAGAAATAAATATGAAATACGATAACTTGAAATAACTTACCAAGTGTGATTTTTACAGCTAAATGGTATTATCGTATTCGAAATTGTATTGTATTATTGATACATATATATATATATATATATATATATATATATATATATATATATATATATATATATATATATATATATATATATATATATATATATATATATATATATTCTATTTATAGTCGAATCATGTATCGAGATTTTGGAAAAAAACATATGTGATGCTTGCTGTATTAGCGAACAATTAAAATTAGTCGAAGCAAATTTATTACAAAATTTTATTCAACTTTATTAACGAAAGATAAGAAATCATGATATAATAATTTATATATTGTTTAGTTTGAAAATTTCGATATTTTTAAATAGTAACATTTGTATCTTTTCTTTCTAGCAAATAACGGTTGTATAGAACCCAAAAACTTTCTTAACCCTTTCGCTGCTCTGGGCTGCTCTGGGCTGCTATAACAGTTCAATTGATTTGACGCCCAGGTGCTATGGACTGGTATAGTAGTCCAATTGATTTGGCGGCCAGATGCTATTTACTGTTATAGCAGTCTTCCGACTTCAGGAATTATTTAAACATATGTGGCTTATTTAAACATAACAAAGAGATTAATAAATATATACACTCTCATTGTAGCGTTGCGTTACCCTAAGTGAAAGATTCGGGGCTCACTCCTGCACCTAGGGTCTTATCGCTGGAAAGATAAATATTTCAAAAAATCCCAAAAAATAATTGTAACCGATGCGGATAGCCATATTTTTTTTGTCTAGTCTTGTTTAGTCTTGACTAGTCTTGTCTAATCTTGTCTAGCCCTGTCTAGTCTATTTTTCTTCTTGTCTGTATCTAGTCTTGCCTCTTTCTTGTCTTGTCTATGTAGTCTACTAGATAAAAATGTACTTAATTCAATGAATTCTCTACAATGTTAACTGCATTGGACTAGATAGATGGATTAGATTGTACTTTTCATGGTCCACTTAATTACTATAAGTAAATAGTATAATTCAAGTTCAATATGAAGTAGTTGCAACTTGAAGTTGTCGCAATACGAAGTTGCAACATGGAGTTGTCGCAACTTGAAGTTGTTTAAACATGAAGTTGTCGCAACATGAAGTTGTTCAACGTGAATTTGAAGATGAAATGAGGATTCGGGGTGAAAAAAATCTCTTCTCGTAGTTGAAACGAGATATAGACTGTTTCGATGAAGTCGCTTCGACATGAAGTTTTTGCAACATGAAGTTGTCGCAATACGAAGTCGAAACATGAATTTCTCACAACATGAAGTTGTCGCAACATGAAATCGTTTCAACTTGAAGTTGTTTCAGATAAGATAAGACTAGATAGACAAGTTTGGACCGACAAGACTAGACGGACAAGACTAGAACAGACAAGACTAGGACAGACAAGATTAGGATAGACAAGAGTACGATATACAAGACTAGACTAGACAAGACTAGGACAAACACGACTGACATATACAAGAATAGGATATACAAGACTGGGACAGACAAAATTAAGATATATAGGACTGGGACAGACAAGACTAAGACAGACAAGACTAGGATATACAAGGGTAAGACAGACACGAGTAGGACAGACAAGATTGGGACATACAAGACAAGTACAGACAAGACTATGACATAGTGTGTCCACTTAAATCAACAAAAAAAACAAATTTGCCTCGAATAAAGATTTTGGTTTTTGAAAATCTGGCAACTTTTGAAAATTACTTTGACGTTTTCGTCCAATTTTGACATAAAACAAAGGAATTTTGCAGAGTGTGTCCACTCAAATCAACAAACAAATAGAGATTATGGTTTTTGAAATTTTGGCAATCTATGCAAATTATTTTGACGTTATCGTCCAATTTTGACAATTTTGACGATAAAACAAAAGTATTTCGCAATGTGTGTCATTCATTTCAACAAATAAACAAAATTTGCTTCAAATAGAGATTTTAGTTTTTGAAAATTTGGCAATTATTGCACATTATTTTGACGTTTTCGTCCAATTTTGACATAAAACAACCGTATATCGCAAAGTTTGTTAACTCAAATCAATAAAAGAACAAAATTTGCTTCAGATATTTTAGTTTTTGATAATTTTACAATTTATGCAATTATTTTGACGTTTTCGTCCAATTTTGGCATAAAACAAAAGTATTTCGCAAAATTTTGTCCACTCAAATCAACAAAATAACAAAATTTGTTTGAAATAGAAATTTAGATTTTTGAAAATTTGGTAATTTTTTCAAATTGTTTTGACGATTTCGTCCATTGTTGACATAAAACAAAAGTATTTCGAAAAAGTTTGCCCACTCAAATCAATAAAAAAACAAAATTTGCTTCAAATAGATTTTGGTTTTTAAAAATTTGGCAATTTTTGCAAAACGTTTTTGTCCACTTTTGACATAAAACAAAAATATTTAGCTTTAAGATTTCAAAAAGTAATAAGTTTGTCAACTCAAATCAACAAAAAACAAAATTTTCTTCGAATAGTGATTTTAGTTTTTGGAAAATTGGCAAATTATCGCAAATAATACAAACTTCTGCACAAGCTATGTTGAGCACACAATCAAATCAGTTCAAAAAGTAATTCGCAGCGAAAGGGTTAATGTAATTTAATGTCAGTCGTGGTGTTTGCCAGTGAAGTATTTGTTTTTAAGAAATGTTTTTTATACAAAGATTAGTTATACTAATAATGTCTACTATGTTGACGATATATATACAATGATTTCCTAGAAATACTAAAATAATCTTTGAAGGAACGATACAAATGTTAGTTTAATAATATTGAAATTTTCATACTCAACCATATATAAAATAATTTATAAATATTCAATTAAATTACATTTCAATTTTTAACTTTTTTATATCTATTACTAGATTTTTATTACAGTTTGCAAAAATATCAAAGATTCATTAAAATTGTATTTCCTTGTTAAAGACATTTATTTATTTATTTTGAGCCGCTTTTTTTTGAAAGTGGTGTAAATTTTCGAAAATAAAAAAAAACTAACTACTTTATATTTATTTATATTTCTATGTCCTCTTTTCATTTTGAAAAAAAATGACAAATTATTTAAAATATATGTGATCTTAAATATATTTGGCAATAAGTTTCTTCTAAAATGAAAAGATAACGCAGAAATATAAATATAAAGTGGTTAGTTATTATATTTTGGAATATTGACCTACACCACTATAATACTATCTAGGTGGACATAATAGTTAGTTGAAGTGTCTATATTAGTCTGGATTCTATTATAAAAGATTCTATTAATTTTATATTTGCAATATATTCAATTTGAATATATTGTGATATTGTTACTGTGTTATTCTTTTCACTTGATTTAGAATTAAGTCAACATTAATCTTAATTTAAATCGTTTTCGAATATATTGCATTCAGCAGTGTAAAAATAATTAAGGAAATGCAAAAGACAAAAAAATGTATAATAGAATGTATAGGATATCCAAAACTGGCACACAGCCAACGCCAATAAATGTTACAAGTACTGAATCGTAGAGTAACGTCGATTAGTATACGTTTCACCAAGTTCGAATGTATCAGGCACCTATTAACTGCAACTTTTATTATGTCTCAATAGAATTAAATTGGCTTAAATAGAATTTCAAAAGTAATATTGAACATAATGGTTAAACAAAAACTGTTGGATTAATAGGGGGTAGAAATTAATTGTTAAAGTTGCTTCGTAAATATAGAGGAATAAATTTAGGAACTGATTTATAATTAGATCAATTAAGTTTTTTTTTTAAGTTGCTAATAATGGTTTGGTATGTTGTGGTTTCAGGTTTATTTTAAATTATCGCTTTAAATTTAAATTAGAGTGATGGTTAGTTTCATTGCAAAAAAACTTATGATAATTATTGATAAAAGAAAGAAAGATAGATTGCAAGTTATAAATAAATGTCTTCTGTAAATGGACATTGAAAAGGAAAAAGCACTTAGGGAGTTATTACATGTAATAACTTTTGAGTGGGATGATTTTTCTGACGCCCCTAGAAAAGTCCTAATAAATATGGCAATTTGTGACGATTATAATCAAGTTTCAGTGTTGTGAGAAATTGCTGGAAACCAGAGACTGACAGAATTGTTACGACAATAAAACACTCACCGTTTGGAAAAATTGAAAATCGCTATATGATCGGATTAGCTCCAAGTGTTATTTATGGCAACAAATCATCAAATTATTCCCCAACACAAAAAACACAGCACAAAAATATTTGCACTAAATTTACACTAATTGTTTTCACAGTTGACTTTTAAGAAACTTTTTTGTTATTTTTTTTTATACATTCAGTTTTGTATTTAAGATTTTTTTATGTTGGTGGTTGTAACAAGTTTTCCACAAGCTCTCAAGTTAATAACTTGTCATCGCGGTGAACAACACAAACACATACACACACTGCGCAATTTCCCTGCTCGAAATATTCTGCGAGTTTTGCGGCTGAGGAGTATTCACGGAGAACGTACCCTACGCGGATGCTTCGCCGAAGCTATTGACTACAGCGCCGTAGATCGGCGAAACGACTAGCCTCGACGGAACACGACCCTCGCCGACCACCCCAGTCGACTTATTGATGCAGAGCTGCAGCACCCTTTTTGACGTTCAGGGGGGTTTTCAAAATTCTCGCAGCTAATTTCTAATTTACCATTTTATTGAATTTGTGGCGTTGCGAAATTACAATTTGCATGTGATTTTAAACGTGCCCCATCAAGTACCCCTTTTCTTTACACCCACGCGCTCTAATCGTAGCTCCTATAACGCGTTTCATTTACACTAAACCAAATATTTTACTTGTAAATTATCTGGATTATTGCAAATATTACAATTAGATAAGTAAACAAGCCAAGTTATATCCTAATAATTAATTCAAAAAAATAATAACAGTTAGTAAATTATGATTTAATAAAATATATAAATTTAAATACTACAGGTTGTTTATAAAAACATTACGATCATCTTTAGCACTATTTATTAATAAATATTACCAGAACCAGATTTAGTTATTGCGTGGTAAGCACAATTTTTTCTTTGCCAAATAAAATGTAATATAGTCGACATGTTTTCGTGAGAAATTAACAACTGCTTATTTTCTTTACACGTAAATTGGCCTGAATTTTATTAATTAATAAACTATTCGAACGGGCATTTGAATTGAATAGTTTTCGACAATTCTTGGGATTTCAGATCTATCTAGTCCAGATGTAAGTTTGTCTATCTGTTACTTGAGAATTAGTCTAGAGAGATTAGATGTATGGTAAGTTTGTATGTTACTTGAGAGTTAGTCTAGATAGACTACATATAAGTTTGTCCATCTATTACTCAAGAATTAAACTAGATAGACTAGATATCAGTTTGTCTGGTCTGTTACTAGGTCTAGATAGACCAGATGTAAATTTAACTATTTGTTACACACGGATTGGTCTAGCGTCTAGCTAAACTACTTGTTTGTCTTTCACTTGAGAAGTAGTCCAAATGTAAGTTTATCTATCAGAGTTAGGCTGGACAGACTACATTTAAGTTTGTCCATCTTTTACTCAAGAATTAGTCTAGATAGACTAGATGTCAATCTGTCCGTCTGTTACTCAAGGATAAGCCTAGATAGACTAAATGTAAATTTGTCTGTCTGTTACTCACGGACAAATCTAGATGAACTAGATGTCAGTTTGCCTGTCTGTTACTCAAGAATTTGTCTAGATAGACTAGATGTCGCTTTGTCTATTTTTTACGCACGAATTGTTTTAGATAGACCAGATTTAAGTTTGTCTATCTGTTACTCACAGATTAGTCTAGATAGACTAGATGTAAGTGTGTCTTTCTGCTACTTGAAAATTAGTGCAGATATAAGTTTGTCTATCTGTTACTTGAAAATTAGTTTAGAGCGATTAGATATATGGTAAATTTGTCTGTTACTGGAGAATCTGTCTGGGTAGACTACATGTAACTTTGTCCATCTATTACTCAAAAATTAGTCGAGATAGACTAGATGTCAATTTGTCTGTCTGCTACTAAAGAATTAGTCTAGATAGACAAGATGTAAGTTTGTCTATCTGTTACTTGAGATTTAGTCTACATAGACTACATTTAAGTTTGTCCGTCTGTTACTCAAGAATTAGTCTAGATGGACTAGATGTCAATTTGTCTGTCTGTTACTCAAGAATTGGTCTAGATACAGTAAATGTAAGTTTGTTTGTCTGTTACTCACGGATGGGTCTAGAGAGACTAGATATTAGTTTGCCTGTCTGTTACTCAAGGCTTGGTCTAGATAGACTAGATGTCGTTTTGTTCATCTGTAACTCAATAATTAGTCTAGATAGACCAGATGTAAGTTTATCTGTATTTTTCTCACGAATTAGTTTAGATAGACTAGATGTAAGTGTGTCTGCCTCTCACTTCAGAATTAGTCCAGATCTATTAGTCTAGGTTATTATATAGTCCAGGTCTATTAGTCCAGAGTCTAGATAGAATTAGTCTAGTTTGCCTATCTGTTACTTGAGAATTAGCCTAGAGGGATTAGATGCATTGTAAGTTTGTCTGTTACTTAAGAATTAGTCTGGGTAGACTACAAGTAAGTTTGTCCATCTGTTACTCAAGAATTAGTCTAGACAGACTAGATGTCAGTTTGACTATCTGTTTTTAGTCTATTCTTTAATTAGTCTATTTAGACCAGATGTATGTTTGGCTGTCTGTTATTCACGGATTAGTCTAGATAGACTAGATGTTAGTGTGTTTGTTTGTCACCTGAGAATTAGTACATATGTAAGTTTGTCTATCTGTTACCTGAGAATTAGGCTAAATAGATTAGATGTATGGTAAGTTTGTCTGTTACTTGAGAATTAATCTGGATAGACTACATGTAAGTTTGTAGATTTTTAACTCAAGCATTGAGATAGACTAGATGTAAGTTTGTATGTCTGTTTCTCACGAATTAGTTTAGATAGACTAGATGTAAGTGGGTTTGTGTCCTCACTTGAGAATCAGTCCATATGTAAGTTACTTGAGAATTAGTCTCGACGGATTACTTTTAGATTTATGGTAAATATGGATTAGATGTATGGTATGTTTGTCTGTTACTTAAGAATTAGTCTAGGTAGACTACATGTAAGTTTGTCCATCTGTTACTCAAGAATTAGTCTAGATAGACTAGATATAGGTTATGTTAGGTTAGGTTTTATCTAGTAAAACTCGACTTTTTTACCACAAGTACATACTGTACGAAATACATGAAATAGAGACAAGAAATACACAAAACAGGTAGCCAATAAGAGGGTGGTGCTACTACAAACTAGACATAATAAAATTCAAGGAATCACTTAAAGAGAAGACGAAGAGAAGAAGAAATAATAAGCGCCGAAGAACTTATGGACGCCGTGACAGCTGCGATAAATCAATGCCTAGGAGAAACAATGAAAGAAACAAAAAACCGGTGTATTGGTGGACAACTAAGATATCCGAAACTAGAGCACGGTGCATCCAAAGAAGAAAATACACAAGAGCGAAAACAACTACAGACAAAGGCCGCCAATATAGAATACAAGAAATGCAAAAAAGACCTGAGCATACCAATAATGAAAAGCAAAGAAAATAAGTGGCGGGAACTATGCGAGAAAGTAGAAGAGGACTTATGGGGGCTTGAGTACAAGATAGTAATGAACAGAATTCGAGGAGCACCTGAAAACATTGGAATCGAAAAGAAAAGAGAGATATACAGCACACTGTTCCACAGAGAGATGTAAATAAATGGCAGGAAATGCAGACAGAGGAAGTTCCGGAATTCACCATAAAAGAGCTTGAAAGGACTGCTTACAGAATGAAGACGAGGAAAGCCACGGGGAAAGACGGAATACTGCCGGAAATAGTAAAGAAAGTAGTGGAAATGAACCCCACAGTAGTACTAAAGTTAATGAACAACATCATAAGAACAGGGAAATACCCAAAACAATGGAAGACGGCACGCCTAGTACTTATACCAAAACCGGGGAAAGAAACTGCATACAGACCACTGTGCATGCTGAACACGTTCGGAAAACTGCTGGAGAGATTATTAGCAGAAAGACTTTTAGAGGAAAGCCGAACAAATGGGGGCTTCGTTGATAACCAGCGTGGATTCCTTAGAGGTTTGATAAAGAAAGTACTAAAGATAGCAACGAAATAAAAAGAATAAAGTCAAAAAACCAGAGGATACTGCGCCTTAGTAACGCTCGATATAAAAAATGCGTTCAATTCAGTATCGTGGAGAGAGAAAATAAACGGGCTAAACAAAAAAGGAATACCGCCTTATCTTATAAGAATTATACAAGACTACTTGAAGGACCGTACTGTGGAACTGGAACCGCAGGATGAGATGGAGATGATTGCATGAGTACCACAGGGCTCGGTCTTGGGACCGATCCTGTGGAACCTCGTATATGACGCACTACTAAGAATAGAAATGCCGGGAAACGTAACAACAGTGGCCTTCGAGGACGACGTTGCAGTGGTAGCAACGGCCAGAAGCGAGAAACAACTAAAGGAAGAAATAGAAGGATGGAAACTGGATGGAAAGTGTGAACCTAGAGCTGTTCACTGCCAAACGGATGTAGTGCTACTCATTGGAGAAAAAAAAAGAAACATGGTGAGTTTTCCAAAGAAGTGAAGCGAAAAAATAAGGTCCAAAAAAGAAACTAAATACCTGGGTATAATCCTCGATGAAAAAATAAGCTTTGGACCTCACATAAATTTTATCTATAAGAAAGTCACTGAAGCAACCAAAGCACTAATTAAACTGATGCCAAGAAAGGGGAAAGGGGAAACCAGCAAAAAGAGAATATTAGCTGCGGTAGTAGAATCAATCATCCTATATGGGGCGCAAATTTGGAGAGGAGCTCTGGAAACACAAAGTTATAAGAAGAAATTAGACAGCCTACAGAGACAACTGGCAATTAGAGTGACAGGAGCGTATCGAACAACATCGCTGGAGGCCGCAAGGGTAATAGCAAGAATAATTCCCATCGAACTACTTGCAGCAGAACGGGAAAAAACGTTCCGGAAAAGTAAGGAGGATAAATCGCTGAAAAGGGAAAGAACTATTAAAAAATGGCAAGACAAATGGAACGAAACGGACTAAGGACTGTGGACCAGAACACTTATCACGGACATAGAAAAGTGGTACAAACGAAAGGATGGAAATGCAAGCTACCATCTAACGCAAGTTCTAACAGGACACGGATGCTTCGACACATACTTTAAAAAAATCAAATTACAGATGGAAGAGGAATGTATATATTGTAAAGATGATCCGGAACACATCTTCCTTTGTGAAGAATGGAAGGAAGAAAGAAATCACGTAGAAGAGCAAGTAGGGAAGGCAATAACAAAAGAGAACGTAATTAAAATAATGATAGAAAGTGCAGACAATTGGAAGTATATAAAAGACCACTTTGAGAAGATAATGACGAAAAAAGACCAAGCAAGAGACAAATTAAAGAAGGAAGAAGAAGAGGGCAACATACTCTCCCCTTAACAACTAGGGCGACACTAGTAGTCCGGGCTGCCCACCCTGAAGGAATGCGTAAGCGATACCGGGGTGGAGCATAGTAAGCCAAGTGGAAGTAGGGGTTTTGTGGGTGAGAGCACCACACACAGGCTGGCAGAGCTTCCCCCAAACCACCATAAAAAAAGGTTTTATCTAGTGTATCCAGACTAAATGTAAGTGTGTCTGTCTGTCACTTGAGACAGACTAGATGTCAGTTTCTCTATTTGTTACTCAAGAATTAGTCTATTAAGACAAGATGTAAGTCTGGCTGCCTGTTACTCACGGATTAGTCTAGATACACTAAATGTTAATGTTTCTGTTTGTCACTTGAGAATTAGTCCAGTTGTAAGTTTGTCTTTCTCTTACTTGAGAATTACTCTAAATAGATTAAATGTATGCTAAGTTTGTCTGTTACTTGAGAATTAGTCTAGATAGACTACATGTTATATAAATAGACTACAAGAATTAGTCTAGATAGACTAGATGTAAGTTTATATGTCTGTTTCTCACGAATTAACCTAGATAGACTAGATGTAAGCGTGTCTGTCAGTTATTTGAGATTTAGTCCAGATGTAAATTTGTCTATCTGTTAGAATTAGTCTAGAGGCATTAGATGTATGGTAAGTTTGTCTGTTACTTGAGAATTAGTCTAGGTAGACTACATATAAGTATGTTCATCTGTTACTCAAGAATTAGTCTAGATAGATAGACGAGATGTCAGTTTGATTGTCTGTTACTCAAGAATTAGTCTAGATAGACTAGATGCAGGTTTGGCTGTCTCTTACTCACGGATTAGTCTAGATAGACTAGATTTAAGTGTGTCTGTTTGTCACTTGAGAATTAGTATCACGAGATATAAGTTTGTCTATCTTTTACTTGATATTTAGTCAAGATTAGATGTATGAGTTTGTCTGTTACTTGAGAATTAGTCTAGATAGACAACATGTAAGTTTGTTCATTGGTTACTCAAGAATTAGTCTTGATGGAATAGATGTCAGTTTGTCAGTCTGTTTCTCAAGAATTGATCTAGATAGACTAGATCTAAGTTTGTCTGTCCTACACTTGAAAGTTAGTCCAGATGTAAGTTTGTCTCTCTGTTACTTGATAATTAGTACTAAACGGTATTTATTATAAGCATATATTTGCAGTGATACTAATTAATACTAATCCAGTAAGTTGGTCTGTTACTTTAGAATAAGTCTAGATAGACTATACTAGTATTAATCTACAGATCAATAATTGGTAACACCACGGGGTAAGCCAAAACCTAAACCTTAAATTGAAATAATTACACCTAGTCATTCCACTAAACTCTTTTGAAAGCAAAAATATTTACTGATTTTCCACAACCATATTTTTGACGTTAAACATAAAAATTCTTCTTCTTCTGCTTTCAAGGGTTAGGCATTACTGCCTGTTACGAGCTTCACGTTAGCTTGATTATGACCATCTTTTCTTCGGTCGACGTACGTCTCTGCGTCCGCTTGGATGGTATTTTAGGATTCGTTTCGGTAATCCTTCTACTTCCATCCGGTGAATAGGTTGTCTCCATTTATCTGTATATTCTTTTATCTTGTCATTTACGCCGAAATTTTCTAATTCCTCTCTTATTTCCTCGTTTCTTATTCTGTCGGTGCTAGTGCATCCATTAACGCTTCTAAGGAATCTCATTTCGGCTGCCTGTTTATCTCATAACTTTAAAGTTGAATATTTCTCTAATCTATATCCCTAAAAACCGAATATGCCACAGTAATAAATAATCCTACAGTGATTGTGGATTCTAAATTATAGACGGTTACCTTTATAGATCAATTGTATTTACATCTATGATCTATTGTGGTTTCACCCTCTTCGTCCAATCGTTGTAATACTTATTCACTAAAGAGCGTTTCCTCTAGTCCTTAATTCATTAAGGATGTTTGGATCTCATGTTCAAGGTATACCTCTCTCTTACGGATCAAACTCCGCCGTCATAGAGAAGATCGATAGGGGTTTACTCTGCTAAGCTGCAAAATCTGCTATTTTCATCTTCCTGAAAGCCTTTGGTCGTGAGGTCTCTGCGGTGGTACGTTAGGACTCCTGTCAGAAGATTTTGTGGATGGTGTTCATACTCATACCGCAAAAGGGTTTCAGACCAATAAAGGGATTATTGGACCCCTTGTGTAGCGCATACGCAAGGGATCCAATAATCCCCTTATTAGCCTTTTAATAGCCTTGATAGCCGCTTGATTTTCTGATAGCTTCGGAATTCGTATTTTAAGATAGTTCCTTTCTTGTTTAAATTGTGCAAAGCTTTCGATTATATGAACCTCTTTTAGGGAGACACTTGGGTACATTTCCAAGAGTTCGAAGTATTTGACGAGTCTTGCATCAGTGCCTTAATTCGATTTCAAGCATCTTTATACCACTTGATACTTTTTGTTCAATGTTCAGGATTCATCGGGCCATCAGATTTTACTGCTACTCATTGCTGGTCAGTTTTTCTCGAAATGGTATAGTCAGGGGATCTTTGCAGCGAGAATGTTCCGATGTCTATTCCCAATTACCTCTGCCTACTAATATTTTGTTATGAGTGAGGGCATAAAGATCGAAAATTCTACACTTGAAATAGGTGAGAAATATGTATATCTGGGCCAAGAAATACGAATATCAAAGGACAACCAGACATGCGAATTACATAGAAGAATCAACCATGGAAGAGCAGCCTACGGAAAATTAAAACATGTCTAAAAGCGATCTTCACATCTGTCTAAAGCGAAAAGTGTTCGATCAGTGTATTCTGCCGGTACTCACGTACGGATCGGAGACCCTAACCCTAACGATATCATCAGCGAGGAAGCATAGAGTGGCACAACGAGAAATGGAGAGATTAATGCTAAGTTTAGGACCACGTAACGAATCAGGGCCTACGACAGATTACAGGGGTGACAGACATTATCAAAGGAATAGAGACATCAAAATGACATTGGGCCATTAACAAACATCCGACATCAAGTCCGGTTATTCGCCAGCGCCTTTACCTCCAGCCAGGTTTTCTTCTGGGTCGCTGTCGCTTCTGCTCTTTTCAATGTTTGCACTGGTCTCCCTCTATTCGTCTTCCCTTGGGGATTCTAGTCGAGAGAGATTTTGCCGATGTTTTGGTAGTCTTGGCGTATTGTATGCCCGGTCCACCCCCATTTCCTGGCAGTAAAACCTATGACAAACTTTTGATTCGCAACAGTTCTTGGTTGGAGATCTTGTCAGGCCAGTAGACACCTATGATTCTGCGCAGGAATTTCTTAACTGTCACCTACAGTTTGTCTAAAAGATATTTGGACATTTTCCAGGTTACGCATCAATAGAGAAGGACAGATTTGACATTTGATTGGAAGAGACGGATCTTAGTAGTTTTCGAGTACTGACTAGAGTCGCATACCGTTTTTAATTGTGTTAATGCCCTCTGGGCTTTCCTAATTCGCATCTGGATGTCGCGTTCTGTACCAGCGGCTGCAATTATCAAGATCCCTGGTTAGGTAAACGTTTGCACGTTCTCAACTGAGCAGTCATTAATCGTAAATATCATCTTCTTCATTGTATTTATCTGCATGGGCTTGGTTTTAGCGATGTTAATTTTAAAACCAATCTTTTCTGCTTCCGTTGAGAGTGCCGAGAGGTTTTCGTTGACGTCCTGATAGTTATGCCCTAGCAGGCATATATCGTCCGCGTACTCCACGTCAGTGAGATGTGAGTTTAAAGTCCAGCGTATACCTTTATTAGTGAGTGATTAAAGAGTTAGTTATTACGTTTCTTCAGGACATGGCCTAGACCTATTTTGAAAAGCAGGGGCTACAGCACGCATCCCATAACATTGAGTAAGACATACTCCAGTTCTTATGAGGAAACTTTCACTGTCTCTTCCTTTATGATATACACAACCGTTTGCTTTGTTGTACAGCGCCTTTGTCATTTCGATTAGGTCTTGGGGGACGGTTTCGGTTTTGAGGACCCCATAACGCATCATGCGCTATACTGCCCAAAGCTCGAGCAAAATCGACAAAGATAAGTATAAGTGGGGAATTAAGCTCGTTTCATTGTTCCACAATAATTATGATCGTGTTGATATGGCCAATGCACAAATTTAGTGTTCTAAAACCAGCTTGGTTGTGCCTAAGGTCTATTTTCTGTGACATTCTAGATTGAGTAATGCCTGGCAGGATTTTGTTTAGCACGTTTAATATTGCTTTGCACAGTTATGTTAAGCCCAGAGAGCACGGACCAGAAGAAACTGTAGATATGAAGTTGAAGAAGCTATGGGCAGTAGAGATCTAGAAGAAGATGAGTGTAATGTACTGTAACCTTTATTTGTCCTCGTTTGTCCTCCTCCAGAGTGTATTGTCTTTTAAGAGATAACAGTCGAGTCAGGTGATCGCAGACTGGACTGGACGCTCTCAAGACGTACTTTTACACAATCTTAGTTCTGTTAATATATATGTTGTTAAGCCTATATAGTTGATTAATATACCTCTCCACTGGATACCCACTTGACCACCTCAATACATATTAATGATGAGATATAAGAATATGAAAGCTAGGATACGAGTAACGGCAACGGTAATGAAGTTCGCCATATGATCATGATATTGTAATGTTCCTTCAGTTATCACAGATTGTTAGATCGCCGTTCTTGGAAAGTTTGATGATTCCCTCTTCCCTAGTTTGATGATTCCCTCTTTTAGACCGTCCAGGATTTTTTCAGTAACCTATATTTCCCGTATTATGGTACCTAGCAGGTCAGCGATGCGTTGCAGATCGACTTCGACAAGTTTAGCGGGCACGGAGTCTGTTCCCGGAACGTCGCCTTGTTGGATTTGTGTTTTAATTGCCATCACTTGCCTCTCAGTTGGAGCATTTGTGGACTCCGCGGGGTCGGTGTTCGTGATTGTGATGTTGCGAGTTGGTTATGTGCTGCTATCTCCGCTGTTACTCAACAGTTCGGCTCATACCTTTAAGGTCATATATATGTACATATATTTGTACTGTATCATCGGTCTCAGGGATGTATGCAGACTTACGTATAAATTAAATCCTTCACAATAGTTTCTATTTATACATCTGCACAATTCATCGGAGATATTGAAAATGCGTTAAAATCGCGTTAAAAATGTAGAATTTAGTACCACAAAGTGATGATTTGCGGAAAGCATTAATTTTCTATATTCATTTGAAGAAAAGTGCAGCAGAGTCCTATCGAATGCTTGTCGAGGCAGATGGTGATCATGCTCTATCAGAAACAACATAAAAAGATGGTTTCAAGTGTTCAGAGCTAATGATTTTCATATGAGAAATGAATAACCTGGAAGACCACCAAAAAAGTTTGAAGACGCCGAATTGCAAGCAATATTGGATGAAGATGATACTTTGAGTCAAAATCAAATGGCAGCAATGTTAAAAGTTGTACAGCAAACAATTTCTGACCGTTTAAAGGCTATAGAAAAGATCCAAAAGTGTGGAAAATCGGTGCCAAATGAATTGAACAAAAGAAAATGTGCCTGCACACAAAGCAAAACTGGTTCAGGATACAATCAAAGCATTTAGCTGAGAGCTGCTACCCCACCCGCCGTATTCACCAGACTTGGCCCCTTCTAACTAGCATTTGTTTTCATCGATTGGACTCTCATGGGCTGACCAGCACTTACGAAGAATTCTAGAATTGGGTGTCTGATTGGTTTGTATCAAAAGTAGAACGTTTCTGTTGGCGTGGTATCCACAACTTACCAGAAAGATAGTCAAAATGTGTAGAAAGCAATGGTCCGTACTTTGAATATTTTTTGTTTGTTTTACTTTCCCATTCCAAATTAGTGTTTTATTTTCACTCAAAAACGCTCATTTCACACCGGCATACCTAAGCACTACCGGTATGCACAGCTATCAGTGCCGTATGAGTGCTACTGTCGCTCAGTTCTATGAGACTTCAGTTATAAATCACATCAATACATTGCTTTGTAATTGACTCATCTACACATTTTGCGAATCGTGCCGATATTTAATCGTGAGTGTCCAATCTGCAATATGTCATTTCAGTTTATATAGAACTATTTTATTGGAAAACTTATTGACAAAAACTTTATTAAATTTAGTCGGCTCTATAATGTGTCAAAATTGAATCAATTATTTCTTCTTCTCCAAAATCCCAATAACGAATTCATGAATCTGAATGACTGAAACGTTAGGGTCTTCACTGATACCGAACCAATGTACCGTATTAGTGAAACGATATAAATGTGTACGATAAATCTAAAATTGGTATGGAACAAATCACACAGTACCGAAGGAACTAATTATTTTACCTTTCACATTTGCACACATAAATTCAAAATACTTCATGAATGTCATACATCATAAAAATGCATCCGTGATATATGAAATGGCGGAGAACAGTTGCGGATGGCACACTAATGGCGCAAATAAGGTACCGTGCTCGACGAGTGTAGATAGAGACAATTAAATTGGACTTATAACTGACACGGACACATTTACGGAACTGAATGAGTATGGCACTGAAACATGTGAAAAGAAGAATGTTATCTGTTACATTCGTTTATCTATAAAAATTATTGTTACTTGAATATACTATTTATTAAAGGTGGATTTTTTTGCCTTTGAACAAATCCTTTCTAATTTTAACAAAATTAGAAAGGATTTTCTTCCTTTCTAAATTTAACAAAAATAATTCCTTTAAATCTCAAAATATTCAAAAATTATTGAAAACTATTTTCCACTTTTCACCCTTAGCAGCATTTCCGATTTTTTTGCATTCAAACATTTTGAATTAAAGTTTTTCTATTTAGGTTTTTAAAACTAATTGGATTGCAATAAAATATAATGAGCAATATCTTACCGAAAGTAGGTTTCATTATAATAACCGACAAAAAATAAGAAATTGCTGGAAAACAACTTGCAATCACTTTAATATTTATGGAAAATATAATGTTGAATGAAAATATGTTTTTCTGTAAATATTCATGTAATTGCAAGATTTTTTTCCATGAAATGCTTATTTTATAGATTCTTAAGCCTCTAAAGGCCCGTTTGGTGCTTCAGTCTCTATTTATAATTTATTCGTTTTTTATTTCCCGGATCGCATTTTGCTCGTATTTCCTACATATTTGTAAAATTGCTATTATACTACTTAATGAACATGTCACTATAATCTCAAATACAAAACTCAATTCGAAATGATGTCAATATAGTACTATGAGTATTTTCATGTTCTACATTTCATATTTTCCATATGTTAGTACAACCAAACATTCTTTAAGTTTACATAATCAATATATTGAATATTTGAATAATCAAATAAAAATTGTTTTACATTTCCATACATTCAATATAAAATTTGATCTCAATTTATCATAATGAATAATAAAAATAAAAACACAGATTTTTAGCTACAAAATTTATATTCTAGAACACTGTAGCTTCATTGGGTAATTAAATACAAACACAATAAATAAAAAAAACTTCTTAAACAATACTAGAAAAGTTGTAGAGGGGATGTATTACAGGTTTGGATTGAGTAGGGGAGAATTTGTTACATCCAGTTAATCATTCAAAATAATACCTTTTTATAAAATTTGTTTATCTCTAAACTTTGTTTAAATTATTTAAATTAAGTTTTTTACTATCCATCTATGTTAATGAAAATAATAAATTGCATGCTTCTATAAAATGAATTTATGAATTATTATAGTACTGCTACTTGGACCCCCTTATGCAATAAGGAACCAAACGGCAAATGTTCAAAAATTCCGCTGTATTACTCACCGAATAGAGAATACCATAAACTACGTTGTGCAATATGGAACCAACCACATTTTCAACATTAGCTCCCTCGGTTGGTAAATAAAACCAACTAAAAAAATTAGATGCGCCGGATGCTTTTTTGCAATAGAGAACCAAGCGTTGGTTCCTTATTGCAAAAGGATAATTCTGTAATTGTAATTTTTATGCATTTCTTATCTCAGTATTTAACTCTACTTTGAGCAACGGTTTTACGATAAATAGAGGACAATATCTAGCGTCAGTAGTTACAAAACAAAATTTTCATCAGGTAAGTTGTTTTTCTATAAAATAACAATACCAGGTAGAGATGTTATACCTAACCTCAAAAAAGTCATGTTTTTTTTTAAATAATAATTATTTATTTTATTACATAACTATTGTTATTACAGAATATCGAAAATGAAAGTTTAACCGACAATGATAGCCCACCAGAAGCTGAGATAAAAACTTCAACCAATAATGAGGAGAATTTATATTATGAGGACTCGGATGATTCTGTTAAGGACATGGATTATCAACCGGCTTCAACTTCAAGCAGCAGTCTGTCAGATAAACTAAAGGTAGCCACAGAATTTGTAGATGAAACTGAAATAATTTCGGAGCCAGAAGTTCACAAAGGTAGACCAAAGAAGGGTAGAAAAAGAAAATATGCAGGAAATAATCGAAAGATTAGGAAGAAAAATTGTAATAGCAATACACCATATTATTCTGGAAAAGGCAATTATGTAAGATTATTATAGAAAATTCAGAGATTTTGAATGTACATGCAAGAATCAATGCCATTTAAAGATATCTTCTGATGAAAGGGAAGGTTTTTTTTAACAGCTATTGGAACTTAGCTGATTACAATTGTCAAACCATCATGAAAATGTAAAGAGAAAGAGGAACTCAAATGGTGCCCAAAAACGTAATTATTCACGTATATATACATTACAAAATAATGTACAAGTATGCAGAGAAATGTTTATAAATACGTTGCAAATTTCAACCAAACGTGTTAATACTTCTCCTGGCAAGTAGAGAACTCTGATAAGCGGAGCATAGCTGGTGGCCACAACAAAATGTCGGAACATCAAAGAAATTGCGCCATAAACCATATTAATAAATTCCCGCGGTATAAATCTCATTACTGTAGGACAAAAAGAAATGAGCAAGAGTTTTTGCCTATTAGTACAATACTTCCCTTTATGTACAAGTTATATAAAGAAGAGACTCAAAATGATTGCGTTAGTTTATCAAGTTACAGGAAAATATTCTTAACAGATTTCAACCTTAAAACAAAATCAACCAAAAGGGACACCTGTAATAAAAGTGATACTTTTGAAGCTAAATCACAGAGTGCCAGCAGCAATGAGGAAAAACAGCTACTGAAATCAGAACTTGACGCACATTTACTTGAAGCTGAATGTGCAAGAAAACACATGGAGGCCGACTTAAAAGAAGTTTTTGAAAATAATGAACTGGAAACACTCACATTTGACATGGAAAAGACACTTCCACTACCTCGTCTGTCTACCAACATTATATTTTACAAACGGCAGTTATGTTTATATAACTGCGGAATCCACCCAGGAAGAAATAACAGAACTGTCTGCAATCTTTGGAAAGAGGGTCAGGCTGGTCGTGGAGCGCAGGAGGTCGGATCCTGTATAAATAAATATGTAAAAAACAATATTCCAGAGACAGCAGTTAAGCGAATCATACTGTGGAGCGACTCATGCGGGAGCCAAAATCGAAACATAAAAATAATACTACTATTGAAATGCGTTCTTGAAGAAAACCCGTTTTTTGGACAGCATTTAGTTGAAATTTTTGACTTCTGGGTATTCATTTCTGCCCAATGATAGCAATTTTGGAGATATCGAATGCGCTTTAAAAACCAACAAAAACTGTTTTCTCCGGAAGACTATGCCAACATCATAAAAGGATGTAGAAAAAGAAATCCGATAGAAGTGGTATTTTTAGAAAAAGCGACTTTTTGGGGACAGGAAAATTAGAAAAACTAATTACCAACAGAAAGAAGGACATAAATGAGACAAAAATTAAGTGACTGCATATTAAAGAAATTAAGATCCAGCAAAACAAACCTTACAGCATTTTTTATAAAAAATATACATACAATGGTCTGGACTACTCGGAAATAAATATAAAAAAAAGGCGAGGTAGACCGAATAATGTTTGCACATTATCTTCCTTAATAACTTAGAACCACTTTGGCCAAATGGAAAGGCAGTAGCACAGGCTAAATTGAATGATATTAAGTCTTACGTGCATTTAATTCCGGCTGCAGATCATACTTTTTATTTGAATTTAACCGCAGATCCATTACTGGAGGAAGATATTGATATGATGAATATAATGTCGAAACTCTGGATTTTTAATTTGAAAGTAGCAGCGATTGAAAACACATTTTAATAATCATTTGTTTATTATTTCATTGTTTTGGAAACTAATGTTGAGACGCTGTTGAGCATTGCCTGTCATGTGTTTGTTTAATGTGTTATTTTTGTATTTGTAGTGTTATTTTGTTTTGAAATGTGTGTATTTGTGGTTGTTTTGTTTGGCAACATTGTTTTTGAGTTGGCATCACTGGCTCCGTAGGTAGCGCATGCATTCTGCCCAGGGTTCCCAACTTAGGGGTTTTCCCCCCAAATTTAGGGGGTAAATAAGTGGGATGGGATTTTTTTAGGGAGTTTTGTATTTTTAGGGATTTTTTTACATTTAGTAATTTTTTATAGAAAAATAAAAGTGTAAAAATATATGTCCTGGGATAACTCTAGCTAGGCAATCTTAATTATATAATTGTTGACCTGGCGACTTAGCGACATCTAGTACAGTTTCTCGTTACTAAGATATCGCAGTTAAATGAAAAACATAATGATTGTGACGGAGCTGGCTGTAAACGTTTTGAAAATGTCTCAAAATTAGATCTAGCATTTGTCACGGTGCCAATTTCAAACGCATTTTCGAACGAGCTTTCCATCTACAAAATTGTGAAAAACAAGTTGCGGAATAGACTATCTATTTAAATGTTATGTATACAAAGTATGATGGTACGAAATACGAAATGGTGGATCTTGAACAACATTTAATCCATCCCCTAACATTTTTTCTTTTTTTAAAAGTTTGGTCCGATGTGGATGCCGGGTATTAACCCTTCAAACACTGCGGCCTACTTGTGGCCTATTGTATTTTGCATTCACATATACTAATAGGCCCAGAAACCTAGTTGTTATTGTAAATTGCGCTAATTAATATTTTTCACATTTGTCTTCTGGTACAAATGCGGCCGGCACTGGGAATAGAATGTTCCCTCTATACTTGTTAGTTAGCGCTCTAACATGAGGCCACGAGCGTCACCTTCTACACTACTCGTGCCGGCTCAATCCCCTAATATGTTAAGTTTATTTAATGTCAACATGTATGATTTCAAAAAGTCAGAACCAGATGAAAACGAAATTATATTTGAAGTATTAAGTAATTTATAAATAAAGAATATTAAAAAATATTACAGAATATTAATTATTATTATTTTATTGGTTTTTACAGAATATTATTTTTTAGGGGGATTTTCAAGTAATTGTGGCAATTTTAGGGGTTTTTGACTGGTTTTAGGGGTAAATATTTTTGGGAGTTGGTCACACTGATTCTGCCTCAAGGTTTTGTGAAGAACGTACGCATTTTTAAGCATTTTTTGTTGAGTTTTATTTTGGGTGTCGTCCATTTTTATAGTAATAAAGTTTAAAGCAATATTATTTCTGTTTATTAATTTAAAGAGAAATTGAGTTCCTGCTCCTTGATTTTATCTTGTGTAAGTTTGAAACTCTCGCAACCACAACATGGTCCTTCGAACCGGATATCAGAAATAAAATGGACACCTAGAACAATCTTTAGACGTTGGAAAAAGCAGTCATCGAGGCGAATCAACTAAGTCGAAGCATAAAGAAAATTCCATAAATTGAAGACGAGGATAGAAAGGGATCCATCAACCCGATATATTGAGAATCAACGGGATATCAATCCACCGCGGAGGGGTATCTGCAAGGTCGTATGTAACTGTTTGTTATTTAAGTCGCTAATCCTCTATTTGAATATATATACTTTTTCCTTTTTTTCTATCAATTTCGATTATCATATGTTAAGTTAATTAAATATGTCGACTCAAGATGAATCAAAACGTATTTCTACACTCGTTTCTAGAGAACGCTCAAAGTTAAAACGCAATTTATCGCTATATAAAAAGTTTGTAGACAATCATGATAATCAAAACGAATACAGTCAGTTAAAAAAAAGAACTGATAAAATACACATAGACCAGGTTAAATTCGAAACCATTCAAGACGAATTAGATCTTTTATATGACGATTCATTATTTGAATCGCAACTAGCGGAACGGGAAGGTTACACGGAAGATTTTTTATAAATATAGTTGTAAAGCCGAAGATTTGATTAAAAAAGCCGAAATGGTAACCGCCGCGACAAGTAATATGAAAACACAAAAATTCGGGACTACACAAGTTAGTGAAGAATCCGAACTGTCTGCAACGAACAATTTAAACCCGGAAAATAATACGATAATTGATTCTCATACGCCGCGTGAAGACGAATTTTCGCATACTATTTTAAATATAGATAGATCGCATATACGAATGCCATCAATGGTTTTACCAAGTTTTAACAATTCGAGCGAATCGTGGCCCAGTTTTTATGATTCCTTTAAGGCTGCGATTCACGACTACCCCGCGCTTCGTGATTCGGGAAGGCTTACATATTTAAAATCGTGCTTGTCCGGCAGGTCGCTAGATATGATAGATATATTTGAAACAACCTATAATAACTACGCGACTGCAATGTCGGTATTAGTTAAAAACTTTAACGATCCTTTAGCCGCCATGAATAAACGTATACGGGCTATTTTTGAGTTGAAGTCAGTTGCTAAGGCTACCGGAAATTCCCTTAGAGAACTTCTCGACTACGCTACAAAAAACTACCGCGCTTTGCAAGCCCTAAACAAACCATTTCTGGAAGTGTTTCCGGTATATACCGTGGTGTCTAAGTTAGACAATCATTCGTTGCTTAAATGGAAGGAGCATTGCTCCAATTATCCATTTCCAACAATGGATGATATTTTAGACTTTCTACGGGAAAGGCAAAAGGTCTTAGAAGAAATTTCGGAATCGCGAACATGGAGTCGCAAGTTTTACTGTCAACCGCTAGTATCAACATTGCTGACAACACCGGAATTTGGCATACAGCGCGCGTTTTGTTAGACTTGGGTTCTCAATCTCATTTTTTAACCGAACGCTTTGCAGCAAGGTTGAGTCTACCCCTGTGTCAAATTGACATACCAATTATGGGTATTTTTCAAATGAAAACGAAAATTAATAATTCCACAAGCGCAAAAATCTTTTCGAAAACTAGTTATTATTCGGAAAATATTAACTTTTTAATCGTGCCTAGAATCACGAGTATATTACCAGCCGCGCCTATACACAAAGGACAATTCACTATTCCGCGAAATATAAAATTAGTTGATCCGCATTTTGATAAGCCAGGCGAAATCGACGCCGCGTTATTAGGCGCCGAAGTATTTTACAATCTACTTGGTGTTGGTCAAATCCCAATTGGAAATCCGACAGCTACCTTACAAAAAACGAAATTTGGTTGTGTTATATTAGGTAGAGTGTACAATCAATCACGATGAGGGCATCTAATTAGTAATCTAGTTATCGACAATCTCAACCGCGATTTAACTAAATTTTGGGAAATCGAAAACAGTCCCTTCGAAAATTTGTTGTCCCCCAAGGAGCAAAACTGTGATAGACATTTTGCAGAGACGACGACGCGAGATGTAAAAAACGGGTGGATATACAGTTAAGCTTCCATTTAACAAAAATAAATCAAAATTGGGAAAATCTTATTATAATGCGTATAGACGGTTTCTGTCGTTAGAACGTTCCTTTGAACGAAAGCCTGAGCAATGGAAACATTATTGTTTATTTATGGAAGAATATAAAAGGTTGAGACATATGTCATTACGCAAGAATGACAATATTGATATTGGTTATTATTTACTACATCATCCTGTATTTAAGGATGCGAGTGCAACAACAAAGCTACGCGTAGTTTTTGACGCGTCTGCGAAAACTACAACTGGCTATTCGCTTAACGATGTCCTGATGAATGGTCCTATGGTCCAAGATACTTTTCTGTCGATAACTTTACGCTTTCGCATACATAATTATGTAATAACAGCAGACGCAGAAAAAATGTACAGACAAACGTTGATGCACAATGATGATAAGGTATATCAAAAGATTTTATGGCGGTCTTCAAAATCCGAAAATATAAAGACATATACCTTAGACACATTAACTTATGGTTATAAATCAAGCATGTATCGTGCGACTACAGCGTTACAGCAGTTAGCAAAGAATGTGGAAAAGGAGTTACCTATAGCAGCTCGTATTTTACGCAAAGATTTTTATATGGACGACCTTCTTTCAGGCTCGGAGACAGTAGAGGAGGCGATAAAGGCCCGTGATGAAATCATAGCTGCCACTCAAAGCGCAGGTATTAACTTACGAAAATGGGCTTCGAATGAGCCAGAAATTACTAAAGGTTTAAGCGCAAGTTCTAACGATTCGCACGTATTACTGGATGTCGGGGAAACCGTGAAGATGCTTGGCATCCATTGGAATGCCAAGAAAGATGAAATAGTCTACTCTGTTCATTTAAATGGCAATACAGGCAACATAACTAAGCGCAACATTTGATCGCAAATCGCACAATTATTCGATCCGTTAGGTTTAGTAGGACCTACTATTGCAAAGGCTAAGATGATTTTAATGCAGATTTTGTGGCAGATTAAATTAGATTGGGATGAAACAGTCCCCACCGAGCTACACACACTTTGGCTAAACTTTCTAAAGGAGCTACCCCTATTAGAAAGGCTAGTTATTCCTCGCAAAACGATTTTAAATAAGAGAACGGAATTAGAAATACATGGATTTTGCGATGCAAGCGAAAGAGCATACGGTGCTTGTCTCTATATTATGTCAGTAAATCATAACGGTACCGGAATTTCCTATTTATTAAATTCTAAATCTCGAGTCGCGCCATTAAAATCGCGATCAATTCCTCAATTAGAATTGTGTTCGGCACAACTATTTACGAGTTTATTGAAAACAACGTTAATGGCTGTAAGTCATATTAAATTTGACCATACTTACCTCTGGACAGATTGAACTATTGTGTTGCATTGGTTACAAACACCTTGTAATACGCTAAAAACCTTTGTAAGAAACCGAGTAGCAGAAATTCAAAATTTAGAATATCCGGTAAAATGGCAACATGTTAAAACAAACGGAAATCCAGCAGATATAATATCTCGTAGATTATTGCCATCGCAACTTATTGAAAATGCAATGTGGTTTAATGGTCCCAATTGGCTGAAAGAGCCAAAGGAAACTTGGCCAAGACTTAATTTAACACCAATCGAAATTCCTGTAAAAAGGGAAATATTCGCTCTCTCGTGTCTTCTAGATAAACTGCCTGTTATAGATTTTGCCCGATACTCCTCCTTCAAAAAATTGAAACGCATTGTAGCATATGTTGTACGGTTTATTAACATAAAATGTCAGAAAATTAAAATGACGGGTCCGTTAACACTAAGCGATTTGCAAATTGCGGAGATAATACTTATCAAAATAATTCAACCTGTAGGTTTGGCTAGAGAAATAGACATTCTTCAGTCAAATAAGCCCTATGTCGGCAAAATTATCACAGCTCTCGCCCTTTTTGGACCCAGAAGGTGTACTTAGAGTAGGGGGACGTTTAAAGCTATCGGATTTTACTTATAATTAGAAACACCCGGTCTTATTGCCCGCTAAGCATCACATAACCACTTTAATTATACGAGAAACCCATATTGCCAATAAACATTCCGGGGCACAAGCTACTCTTAACTCGATTCGTCAGCTCTATTGGATTGTCAACAGTAAAAACTTAGTAAAGGCTGTAATACACAATTGCGTTCTTTGTTTCCGCGCTAAACCGATTTTACCAGATTATATTTTGGGAATTCTTCCCAAAGGCCGTTTGACTTATGAACGTCCTTTCCTTCAGACGGGTGTCGATTTTTGCGGTCCATTTTATATTAAAGAAAAACGCCATAGAAACCGTAAAAGCGAGAAAATCTATGTGTCAATTTTTGTTTGTTTTGCTACTAAGGCAATTCATGTTGAACTGGTTCAAGATTTAACTGCAGAAGCATTTTTGGCTGCTTTACGCAGATTTTTTGCACGCAGGGGAAAACCTACGAACATTTATTCTGACAACGCCACAAACTTTTTAGGAGCGTAACGCGAATTAGATGAAAATAAAAATAATACACAATTGCGTTCTTTGTTTCCGCGCTAAACCGATTTTACCAGATTATATTTTGGGAATTCTTCCCAAAGGCCGTTTGACTTATGAACGTCCTTTCCTTCAGACGGGTGTCGATTTTTGCGGTCCATTTTATATTAAAGAAAAACGCCATAGAAACCGTAAAAGCGAGAAAATCTATGTGTCAATTTTTGTTTGTTTTGCTACTAAGGCAATTCATGTTGAACTGGTTCAAGATTTAACTGCAGAAGCATTTTTGGCTGCTTTACGCAGATTTTTTGCACGCAGGGGAAAACCTACGAACATTTATTCTGACAACGCCACAAACTTTTTAGGAGCGTAACGCGAATTAGATGAAGTTTTTAAACACTGAAAGTCACACGTCACAGATAGTCAATGCTTTAACTGAGCAACATATTATATGTCATTTTATTCCTCCCCGCTCTCCTCATTTCGGAGGATTATGGGAAGCAGCTGTAAAGTCCTTTAAGCATCATGTCATCCGTGTTATCGGTAACACGCTATTAACATTTGAAGAATTTTTGACATATGTAATCGAAATTTAAGGTATTTTAAATTCCAGACCATTAACCCCTGTCCTCGGATCCCAATGACTTAAACGTCCTCACTCCAGGTCACTTCCTAATTGGTGACGCAATAAGGAACCTACCTGCTGCCGACTTTGTAGATACACCCTCGGGTAGATTGTCATCCTGGCAACATATACAACAAATGAAGCAGCATTTCTTGACACGCTGGAGCAAGGAATATCTACACGAGTTGACTGTTCGTAAGAAATGGCACAAGGGTACCACAAATGATATCAAAATTGGGTCCATTGTACTTATGAACGAGGACAATATTGCACCAATGCAATGGAGGCTGGCTAGAATTATGGATACGCACCCGGGTCTAGATGGAACAATTCGAACCGTGACAGTGAAAACCTCAAGCGGTTTATACAAGCGAAGTATAAAGAAGCTGTCTCCTCTACCTATAGACAATTTATAAAACAATTAAAGCTGAACCTTTGCATTGTGTTCGAAGTGTTCATATTAGTTAGGAGCAGTTCTATGTAAACTTTATCTTTGTTTTATTATTTTGTTCTTATTTCTTTTTGAACGGATCGTTCAAAGCGGGCCGGCATGTTGAGACGCTGTTGAGCATTGCCTGTCATGTGTTTGTTTAATGTGTTTTTTTGTATTTGTAGTGTTATTTTGTTTTGAAATGTGTGTATTTGTGGTTGTTTTGTTTGGCAACATTGTTTTTGAGTTGGCATCACTGGCTCCGTAGGTAGCGCATGCATTCTGGCTCGAGGTTTTGTGAGGAACGAACGCATTTTTAAGCATTTTCTGTTGAGTTTTATTTTGGGTGTCGTTCATTTATATAGTAATAAAGTTTAAAGCAATATTATTTCTGTTTATTTATTTAAAGAGAAATTGAGTTCCTGCTCCTTGATTTTATCTTGTGTAAGTTTGAAACTCTCACAACCACAACAACTAATAATATGTTTTTTTAATTTAACAATAAAGAACCAAGCGATATTTTTTCTCTAAATTTTGCTTCTGTTTTTTTTTGTGAACTTGTATAACATGATTATATAGGCAATAAACCATTAACAAATTTAATTTCGCTTATATATATATACATTTCTTCCGAAAATTATTACTCAAAACTACATTGCTGGCGTTTGGTTCCTTATTGCATAATGGGGTCAAATTGTAAAAACGACTCTTTTCAATTTAAAGAATAATTCGAAATAAAATTAAAAACAAAAATATAGAAAATAAAAAGATAAATATTTTATTCATTACAAAATATAATTATCGACCATATAAATATAGTGATTGTCCAGTGGATTTACAGTAATTGGTCAACGCTTTATAATAACTAAAAGTAGTTCGAAAATATTTAGAACAGTCTTTATAAATTCTTACGATATGTCTGTCTAGACTTGTCTCTCTAGTCTTGTCTGCCTGGTATTGTTTTTCTAGTCTTGTCTGTGTAGACAAATCAAATCAAATGAAATAATGTTTATTTCAATTATGTAAGCTAGAAAATACATCTAAACTGAATGAAATATGTCAAAAATGCAAATAACTCACAAAAAAATGTTATTCTATACTCATTAAAAATTAATTCTTAATGAGAATAGAATAACAAAAAAAAAATTAATAATTAATTAGGTAAACACTATAAGGTTTACACAATTAATTCTTCAATTCCGTATGCAGGAGTTTCCCAAATGCCGGGTAGCGACCCGATACCGGGCCACGGAAAAATAATACCGGGTCACAAAGAAACTCTAAAAAAAATTAGCTGCTTTTTGTTTATTTACTTTCACGAAAATTTAAAATACTTATAACTAAATAAAAATAAATGGACATTATTGAATAATTTTGATTGTGTGCAAAAATACATTATACTTTCTGGGAATTTATCAAAGAAATCTTGGAAGAAACCAAGAAAAACCAAAAATTTTAAGAAGAAATAATGTCCCACAATGCTGCGACTTGTGAGTGAACACAAACCTAAATTATTTTCATTTGAAAAATCTAGTACTTATTCATTATTCTTTGTAACTTTTCGACTACTACAACGCTAAAAGATAATTTCAATAGGAATGCCTTTGTTGGATTTTTGACTTTCCTGTAATATCCTGTATTGGTACAAAAAGCAATAACATTTCTAATGCCTTTTGTGACGACACACAAGTGTGAAGCAGTTGTTTCAACATTGGTTTTTCTTAAAAATGAATTCAGAAATCGATTAGACGTAGAACCAGATTCAAGAATACAATTTTCATCTTTTTCTGCACAACTAAAATATTTGGTCGACGAGAAACTTTATTTCTAAATGTATTTATAAGTATAGTTTTTGTAATGCTTGGTTTGCGTACAATGTTTATTAGAGCTAATTTTGTTTTACCATTAATTCAATGAGCAATTGTTTATCTTCTTTCATTTTAACAACATCTCATACAAATTTGTAGGTACTGGGTCACGTAGGAAAAATATTACAATAACCGGGTCACGAAGAAAAAAGTTTGGGAAACGCTGCCGTATGCTATTCTTCTATATTGTATGGTTCAATGATTATAATAAATTAATACAGTTTTCTTCTCAAGAAATTCAAATTTTTTCAATTATCTAAAATTGTTTGGACAAATTATTATATAATTTATTCTCAACAATTTAATTTATCAGTAAAAATACGATTTGATCTGTAATAACTTGTATATATATATTCTAAATAATTAAGCAATAAAACTGATTGAATAGTAAAATATTTAAAGGCAATTTAAAATTATATATTAGAAGTTAAAATACTGGATGATCAGTAAAATATTGTTTAAACAGTGGCTAAACATTTTATTATTGAGATTTTAATTCTGATACAATGGACTTACGTTTGTTAAATAATATATTTAATTTGTTGCACAGAATATTGAATTGCACAAGTAAATAACAACACTACTCAGTTTACAACTCACTTGATTCTTAAAACTGTATGAATTAACATTTGAGAAAACAACACAACCTATAAATTTGGGCACTCAATAACCCGTGAGTTCCTTGGTCCTTCGACCTTTTGGTCTTTCCGTTTTTACTATTGAGAAGAAGGAAGATTTCGAGTTTTTATTTAGAATGTTAGTTGCCACATCAGATAAATTATTTGATAACAAATTTGAACCAGGCTGCAAAAAGTATTCGGAACGGCTTCATTTTCTAAGCTGATAATTTGGTAAACAAGTACAGGACGCATATGTGCAGATATGTTCAGAAGCTGGTACAGCGTAATGTGGAGAAAAAAACCGTTCATTAATTCTGATTTATATTAAGGGGCTGTATATATACTGTGACAATACCACTGTGACACTTTCAAAAAAATCATTTTGTTTTGGTCTTATTTAACAGTTCATACTTTCAAGAACATCCTGTGAAAATTTCAAGTTCGTATCTCTAATACTCCCCGAATGGCAGCCAACGGCTCGCAGGAATAAATTTCTGCACCTGCCTGGAGGCGACAAATTTTTGGATTTGGAGGCAATAAATTTTTGGAAAACATATTTTTTTATATTTTTCACTAAGTAGATCTTTCTCTTCTGAATTCTTCTGAATTTTTCTGAATTCGTATGAATTTTCTCGGATTTTCTAATATTTTTGAAAAATATTTTTCGATCATTTTTCGAAATTGGAAAAAAAGTCAAAAAGATAATCAAAATCTTGGAAAATTTAGGCGGATTCTGAAAAATCAGTACATTTATTTGAAACAAAAAAATAATATATTTTCCAAAAATTTGTTAAAAAACATTAAAAAAACCATTTGTTAATAACTTTTCAACATTATTATTATGTAAAAGCAATGTTTCCGAGATCTTTAATATATATGAGATTTGTTTCAAATTTTTTGCCGTATTCGGAAGTATATTAGGTTGAAAAAATATAGGCCGAACGTCTATAGGCTTAACTTTAACGCGTTTTTCTCAAAATGGCATTTTTCAAATTTGCCCCTGTTGTAACTCAAAGAGAAATTATCCAATTTACTTAAAATTTGGTCTGAGTATTCTTGAATATATTTACTATACCGTCCACTAGGATATTTTTGACTGGATGAAAATTTGGCATGATTGGCACGATTTGGCATTAAAAAACGACCATTTTTTAGGCAAAAAAACTGACCTTTTTTTCCATAACTACGCCATTTTGTTGGATTTTGATATTTTTCGGTAATCCTAGTTCATGGTACAGAAAATACCTTCTAGTTTAACGACAATTTTTTTTTTCGGGTTTAGCTACTCAATCGGCTTCAAGGACGGGAGTAGTGTACGAACTTTTTTTATGCCTTCGGAAGCAGCGCATAAGTCGCTTGGATGTTAATATTTTTCTATGAAAAAATTATGTAATGAAGGCCAAATATAGCCAAATATGTTCTTGATTTCCTGAAACATTTAATTGCGTATTTTCTTCCAAAAAAATCGCGAAAATCACCCAAATTTTCAGCGGTCACAGTGGTATAGCCCCTTAACACTCTTCAACTTTCATCTCCAGAGATATTCGAAAAAGCTGTTAAACTTAAAAAAAAATACGAATGTTGAGCAAACTTTATTGAATTATTTTGAAAGAAAGTGGCTGTCCAATAATTGTAATTGGTACGAAAGTGTAATGAAACATGTACTACTAATAACGCCTTAGAAGCGTATAATAAAGTTATAAAAGACACTCACACCCTTCGGGAACGACTTCCATTAAACCATTTTCTATCGGTTGCTTTTGAAAGCGTTCGAAAATGGTCGAACGACTACAAAAATTTCGAAAATACCGACAAAAACATTGTCGGTATTTGTTCGACAAAAACATGCTCGGACATCTGTTTTTCAGTGAAATAAAAATAATAAATCAGTTCTCATATTTGTCCAAGAGGAGTGTCAAATTAGAAATATACCAGTAGGGGATTCAACCAATGAGTAGAAAATTGAGGAGTACGGCTGCCAAATTTCTACAATCAGCGGGCAAAGATAAGTGAGGAAGTCAAGTATTTACGTATTATCCTGGATGCAAAACTGACTTGGAATCAACACCTTAAGAGAACCACCAACAAAAGTAAAATTGCATTAATGAAGACTAGTGGAACACTTGACAAATCATAGAGAGTAAAACCGAGCATGGTATACTGGTTGTATAACACGTTAGTTAGGCCCGTTCTACAACATGGTTCCAAGGTATCGTGGACCAAATTGAAGCAAAAATAGACCATAAATGAATTATCTAATTTTCAAAGACTGAAATGCTTAGCAATTACGGGATCGTTAACAACCGCACCAGCTGCATCTCTAGCGGTTAGGTTATGTAAGGATAGTGGTTATGACTGCCTACCCTAGATGTCTATATCATGTGTGAGGAAAGAAAGGGAGGCACTTGGGAGGCTCTGGCAAGGTCAGGACACGCCACGATAAGGAATATAAAATCAGATCGAAACCTCAATATTGAAGGAGATTTAATTCCGAAAAGGCTATCATTCGATATATCCTTCAAAACACAAATACGTAGGACAGAAGGCAAGAAAACAAACATATGTCAAGGTAGGCTGGACTGGTATACAGGAGGACTGGTAAACAAAAAAGACAGTGAAAGGCGTAGGAATGTACGGACCGTTCCTGAGGTACAGCTTATCTGCGCCCCTGGAATCACATACTACGGTATTCCAAGCGGAAATACACGCCATCGCGATCTGTTGCCTTGAAAATCTAAAGATGAACTACAAAAGTAAATAATAAAGAAACATTTTTCACGCATGTCAGTCTGCTATAAATGCCTTAGCGTGCCATAAAGTTACATCTAAAACAACGTGGAATTGCCTCCAGAACCTCAAGGCTTTGACAAGACACAACACGGTCATACTTTTTTTGTGTGGGGGTCGTTTGGCTGCAAAGCCAAAAATCTATTGTGCTTGACCCTACTACAATTACTCTCCCAGGAATTCAACTTCGTGAACAAAGTCTAAGATATTCCTGAGAGGCCTGCTACTCAGCTCCAAGGTGGTCAATCTTGCGACCCCGAAGTGGGCAAGCGTTATGTGTGCTGGCGCTACACATATGCATGTGTTCATCGGTTTCTTCATCTGATTCACATTTTCTACAGGCAACTTCTTCTGCCTTTCCCATTTTGTGTAGGTGATATCTCACCAGACAATATCCTGTGGGTATGCCTACAAAAGTTCTGGTTTCTCTTCTAAAGAAGCTTAGCATCTGCTGCGTTATTTCGGCAGAATATTTTACGAGCATTTTAGCTTGCCTCTGTCCCGGCGTGTTCTTTCAGTGGGTATGCAGTGGGTCTCTTCTTCCCATATCTTAACCCCTGCCTAAAGTGGACCTTTGTAAGCCCACAAGTTGGCTCCGGGCCCAAGAAGGGATCTTCGGCCCCGCTTTTGGCGAGTGCGTCGGCCATTTCATTTCCATATATGCCATGGTGACCCGGTGACCACATTAGCGTGAGTCTGTTACCTTTCACCAGTTGCTTTAGGGTTTGTTTACAGTTCCAGGTTAACTTAAAATTAAAGATGTGGGCATTTAAATTTCTTAGAGCTACCTGGCTGTTCGTTGGGATGTAGATTTGCACTCCTTTAAGACGCTTCTTTAAGACGTTGCACTCCTTTAAGACGTTTCCTTTAAGACGGCAGATTTGTGCGCATCCTTCAATGGCTATAATTTCAGCCTGTGGTACCGTGGGAGCCTGGCCCAATGCCGTGGACTCCCTGTGGCTCCGGCTGTATATGCCAATTCCTGTACCCTTAGCAGTTTTTGATGCGTCGGTGTACCACATGGACGCTTTGTCCTTCAGGTTTTCGATTCTTTGAAAACTGCTTAGGCGGTCATTGATGACCACTTCAAAAGCTGTGTCGAAGTCGTATTCTGTAGACATTACGTCCCAGGGAAGCTTCAGAAATTTCTCTCCGATTTGTTGTCTTATTTTCATGTGTCTCTGAATAGGCGATGTACACCTTAGTCTCAGAGCACTGAGAAGATCTTCTTTTTCTGCCTGTTTGTGCAGTGGGAGTAGGTCCAACAGAACTTCCATTGCTGTGGTTGGAGTAGATTGCATCGCTCCTGTTATACCCAAGCACGCAAGCCGTTGAAGTTTTTGTAGCATGTTTTGGGTCTTTATTTCCTTTGTTTTATACCACTATACGAGTGAGTCGTAGGTGATAATCGGTCTTACCACTGCTGTGTAAGACCATAGGACCATTTTGGATTTTAGTTCCCAAGTTTTCCCAAAACGCTTACGGCAGATCCAAAAGGCCGATGTGGCCTTTGGGAGCGTTGAACACTTGCTTGGGTACCGAACCACAGGGGACTAGTAGGAAACGAAATGGTGGACAAAGACAAGTAAGCAAAGGATGGTGCCAAAATAATAAACATCAATGTTAGCACGGACTCAAAATGTTACAAAAACCATTGCCCGTAACAAAATCCGTAAATCGATAGCTACTAAGCGCCGGCTACAGTTGGATAAAACAAATTGTCAGAAACAGAACAAACGGATGCTAGAACATTCATCGGTTTCCTTAACTGCTGAACTTCTGAAACTGACAAGAAAGCAGATCACAATTGGGACGAGCTTACTTACAGGTTACTGCCATCTACGAGAACATCCGCACAAAAGTGGGATCTGGAGAGATGGACCACTGTGCATACTATGCTATGAAGAGGATGAAACTGCTTCTAGAATAATCCTTCATTGTAAAGCAATTGCACGTCTGAGACAAGAGTTGTGCATTACATCAAATGAGATCCCCGTAAAGAACATGGCACATAGACTCCTAGACCTAATAGAGGGGCTGGATCTATTTGCATGAATGGAACATTGTGGGTAAATACAATAGGCCACAATTTTCTGTAAAAAAAAACTCCACAATCCTCGGGACTTCGTGTTCTCTCTTAACAGTAAAATGTAGGAGCCACATCGACTACTAGAACTAATAGAGGGGCTGGATCTATTTGCATGAATGGAACATTGTGGGGAAATATAATAGGCCACAATTTTCTGTAAAAAAAAAACTCAACAATCCTCGGGACCTCGTGGTAACAGTAAAATGGAGGACCCACGTAGATTGTAGATATGGTGGTGACGACCTGTACTGCGACCTTTATAGATGTATTGTACCCCACCCTCCTCCTCCAAGCGTTGGTGTACTTACTCATTTAGAGCGCCTTCTCTAATCCTGATTCCTTAAGGAATTTCAGGATCTGGGCGGGATTCAAGGCCTGCAACTCCTCTGTGTTCAAGCAGTGAGCCCAAGGTACATCAGGAGTAATGCACCGCAGTCTTTGAGCAGATGTATGGGGGTTTCCTCTTCTGAGCCACAGAATGGAGGAGCCACACCGTCTCCTAGACCTAATAGAGGGGCTGGATCTATTTGCATGAATGGAACATTGTGAATAAATACAATAGGCCACAATTTTCTGTCAAGAAAAACTCCTCAATCGTCCTGACCTCGTGGTCTACCTTTACAGTAAAATGGAGGAGCCACACCGTACTAATAATTATATTTATTTATGTTATTAGTCAAATTGTGAATTAAAGAAAATTCACATAGTGTTTTTTTTTTCATATTTTTTATATTACTCGCAGATTACGCGCAGATCGCGCAGATTACGCGCAGATCCGAGAAGACGTGAAGTGAAAGGCTTCTTTCTCCGAGATGTTGGGCTCTATCTATTTGTTTAGATATTTCAATTTGTCGGCTCGCTTATTTTTTCCTGACTCCATGACTGGTACTTTGAGTTTGCGAATCATACTAGTAATTATATTTATTTATGTTATTAGTCAATTAGTGAATTAGAGAACATAGTATTTTTCTTCTTCCTCCTCAGTCATGCACGAGGTGTTCAAGTGAGTGTATACCAATTTATAATCATAAAATAGCACTGATGAGAAAGCTCGAAACGCGTCTGCAGATGGCTAGTCGCTTAATCTAAATAGAAAGAATGATCTTGCGATGTGAAATTTAATCAAACCTGGGTTAAACCAAGGGTCCTTGCATCATTATCCCATTTTGATCACAATTTTTCAACGTTGCTGCAAGAGAAGTAAAAGTGGCAACGTCGAAATGATTGCGTACGCACAAATTTTAATTACGTGAAATTTCCCAACCGTTGCGTCGAATGTGTCAATTTTTAGGACAATTGAAACACGAATATTTATTGAACCAGACAACTTAGACGTTTCATAGTTTCTTTCCGATCTTAGTTAAATATAGCCAAAGACGTTTAACAACATTTACACAAGGCAAAAACTTTTCAAATAAAATAAATTCTCAAGGTTACCCTACAAATTTACCTCACTACATAATTTTACGGTAACATATACACAAATATGATTGCCATATCAAAACCGTCGTTTTTTATTATAATTACTTGTCCCAGTAATGTTATACCATTGCACTATTCTTGTATATTGAGTCAATAGCCATTTGGGAAGAGGAGAACCAGTCCTGTCTGCACTTCCAGATCTATTAGAAAGTCTTGCGCATGCGCATTGTAGCGGATGTGTTGATCACGACATTTGCGTTGTAAATTAAAGTCAACTTGTGAATTAAGGAATATAGTATAGTTTCCTTAATTTTTTTCGTGTGAATGTAACTCCATAATCAGTTATTATCCTATCATAATAATTATTATCATAATCAATTAAGAAGTTAATTGATTATGATATTATGATATGGATACATATAATTTATGTGTAACAATAAATTAGCTTCTTAAAAGAGAAATTGTGAATTGAATAAAAAAGCACCGAAAAACCAATTATATTGTGTTTAACAAAATATTTCAAAAAGTCTTTCATAGGCTAAAATTTAGGAACGACATTGGGGCAATCGATTACTCGTTAGAAAGCCATATATGGCCATGTAGGCTTGCCATCCACTTGAATTAGAAACGTTTTATTCCAATAAAAAGGAAAGGCTTTTTACGTCGTAGATGATAAGAACTTATTAAAGCAATTACATATTATTGGTATCAACAGTTTTTATCTACTAATTACACAGAACAAAAAAGTAGTGCACACGCGGATAATGACGGATGAATTTATTTTATATAACTGCTTCTAGTATAAATGTATCGCTATATATAGTAAACTATGGAGAAATATAAGTAGACATGAAAGCAAATATATTATGATCGATGATTCAACAAATCAACAACGTTATCTAGCATTGAATTAAGATAAATGAGAATAAGGAAAAAGTAAAAAAATATATTTTATTAATGGCATAACTTGTGAGTGACATAATCACGCTTTTTCATTGCTAAATTAAAATTTCCTAGCAAAATGCGAAAAAAATATTATTGGATTAGGTTAGGTTAGGTTAGAAGCTATTTATGGAAGGTCTTTGTAGAGGCCCTATGCTCCGCGTAGGAGTTAGAGGACAACAACAGGTTAGGTTAGGTTACATTTAAGAATTAGAAGGAAGACAAGGTACCATCTGGACAACGGAGCACAAGCTGGGCCACTCACAGAAAATGAGGGTATTCTGGGCTCAGAAAAAGCGACACAAACTGCTAAGTGTAACAAGACTTAACGTGGTCCTAGATGGCCTCAACGAATAATAATAATAAGAACAATTATATTCCACATTGATACTATCTGTTCTTGACAAATAATTATCTAAACAAGTTAGATAATAATGAACAAATTAATGAAATTGTTATTACACACATACCTAATAAATGTTATAAGCTGCACGATGGGTTATGAGATTCTTGCCAAGTTGGCAGTTAAAGCTGCTGCTTTAAACTATTTCTGAACACAAGTCGTATACATTAGCAGCTGGATTGGAATTCATAATCTTAAAGCAATTTATATATTCGCGCAACTATTAAATAAACTTTTAACGTAGACATTTTTTGGTTGTAAATATATTTTACTTTCTATACTTTTACTTTGTCTTATATTTTAAATGTATTTTAATTTGTAACAAAAGTGAAAATAAATATCTTGATTTTGTTCACTTGAAAGTCCTAAACTTAAGAAATAATAGAATTGAAAGTAGGAATTTATCACTACAATATCTTTAAATCTGTCAGTAGCTGGAATTACACGGATATCTTCTGTTACTCTTTGGCACAAAATTTTTAAATTAAGAAATAATAATTCATATTAAATCATATATTATAGTGAACAGAGTCAAACAGTAGGTTCTATTTACCATATTATCTAGTTTGTCATCCAATTTACGTGAAAATGGATTTGGAAACACCCCAATGGTATACACAAAAGTGAATAAGATTACATAATTATTACGTAAAACACCTTGATTTTGAAAAAGATCCTTCTCAAATTATATCAGAAACTCTAAGAATTATATAATTAATAACAATAATAACATTGTTGAATGTTAGAAATTGCTTGAAAGATTAAACGCCAAGCTTAAAAAAACCTACTACTATTATGTAACGGCTCGAGTCAAGTCTTCATCCTACTACAATTCAGTTTTCAACGCAAATAATAGCTATTGAAAGATCACTGGATTTGAGAGGTTTTGTAAATACCTTGACAAGAACTTCTTATAAAAAAAGTTAATGAAAACTTTCCCGAACTCCTTAGAAAACCTATCAAGCTCCACTACAAAAGAAGTTTCATTTATTTCTGACTAATTGTGCGTGTGAAAGCAAAAGTTATGTAAATTAACATGAAATGATTTTGGTAGCCGTAACAGATGTCTGAACTGTATTTTATTATAAATTTCACCAAGTGGAATTGTAGATATTAAATATATATATATATATATATATATATATATATATATATATATATATATATATATATATATATATATATATATTCAAACCTAACCAGAAAATATCCTCCATGCTAAGCAGCGTTAAAGACACCATCCCGTTAGAATCCCATGGAATTTACGAAATACCTTGCGGCACATGTGAACGAACCTACATTCGACGTACCAATAGAAAAATATCTGCTAGGATTCAAGAACATGTAGTTTCAGTCAGACACAGAGACAAAGTTTCATCGGCACTTGTCCAACACACAAACACCGGTCACTGGATGGACTTTAGAAATTCAAGGACTCTTGCACAGATTAGCCACGAAATGTCACGAGTATACAGAGAAGCCATAGAGATAGAAAAACGAGACTACTGCATGAACACGAGAGACGATTCCTTGAGACTGCCCCCAGCATGGCGACCGATCGTATCCACCCTCAAAATGCAACCCCAGACACCCCAGACTTATGTACGACCAACAAGACACACAAACAACCGAACCGAAGCACCGCACACAACGCGCATGACCCGAAGCCAGACAGCTATAAGTAGTCGCACCGCACGAACGAGCTCTCAGTATGCGTCTAACGGTTGACCCGAACGGACGCATATATCTCTTGAGAATGGCGAATGTTAGTTCGCCGAAACGTCGAGAATCCGGCTCTTTTCAGAACCAACCCTCAACATCAACGCGGAATCCCCGAGAAAACAATACAACACAGGTATCTATCCGCGAAAACCTCAAATACAACACACATATATATATATATATATATATATATATATATATATATATATATATATATACATATATATATATATATATATATATACATACATATATATAAAAAATGTAAATATTTTAGTTAAAAGAATCAAACAGTAAGTCCTGTCCGCAAATGGACTTGGAAACAGTGAATATGATTACATAATTACGGACAATAAACCTACTGTGAGGCATGTTTCTGTACTCAACAGATTCAGCACCGGCAGTGATCGTAGATCAGTAACGGCTCGCATACACCTAATCCGTCATCGGCCCAAGTTTGCTCGGGCGACGAGGGCCGAACTCGTACGATTGAATCAAACACTTGTAAAACAAAAGAGAGTTGGGTTATATTAGAGTGAGAAAGAGAGTGTGTACACAAACACGACCGACATCGTCGGACGATGATGGTCGTGTTTGTGCACGCGCTCTCTTTCTTTTAAAAGTGTTAGATTCAATCGCCCGAGTTTCGGCCATAAGAGTTGGTGTCCTGTTCGCATAGAAGAAAGTTAGTCACCAGCAAATACCATACCACATGAAATTCGACATACTACGTGCTAATGTGGACATCTATAAAATTCTCTTGAGCAAGAATTTCTCTACCCCGATATCAACAATATGACAGTCGATGAGATGACAACAAATTTTTTATTGCTGTGACTGAGAGCTTAGAATCCATAAAGCTAACAACCACCCAAAACAAGACATACAGACTAAAACCAAACACACTTCAAATGATGGAGCAAAGGCGTGAAATGCACGGTAAGGAAAAAACAGATACTCCTGAATACAAAATACTAGAAAGGACATTAGAAGATATACAAACATACAAACCTGGAGCACTACAATATGAACCTTATAGAGACAGCAATAGAAAGGAACAGTAGCCGCAGAGTTTTTTCTAAAACTGCACATTATAAAATATAGAAAACAGATCCTTAAGCTGCTTAATAACCGAACGAAACCATGACTGACCGCGATCAACTCCTCGTAATAACAGAAGATTTCTATCGGACTCTCTACGCAAGCGAGAAGACGCCTCAACAAGCCATAGTATGTGAGCGACGAAATAGAATTAGATATCCGGTACAGAATGTTGGGTCAGAAGAGATAATACCCGAAGAAAGAGACCACGCAATTTGCCAGAAGACCATGCGCGCTCTAGGAGAAGATAGCGTGCTACCAGAGATGCTTAAAATAAACACACAACCGATGTGGGATGTCGTTACAAGATGCATCATTGAAGCTAAAGTTCCCTCAACCTGGAACAATGCCGTTATAATCCCTATCCATAAGAAATGAGACATTAAAAATCTAGATAATTGTAGACGCATAAAACTTCTAACTCTCCTATACAAGGTATTCACTAGAGTGATTTTTTTTTATTAATCGTTTCATCATGAAGAAAATACAGTAATTATTAAAACTAGTCTTAACTAAACTAACCATTAATTTTGCTCTAATCTACAATACTACGGCGCGTAATCTAGTGTTCACCCACAGGTGTCCAAAAGTTCACATACTTAACTCCTCGCACTATACTAGTTCAGGTTCTTGGGCTTCAGTTTTTTTATTCCACGTGTATCCAGGAGTTGGGTCGGTTCGGCCTTGACGTGGTTCTGGAGCCTTAGTTCGTGGTTAGCAGCAAGTCTTTTAATCGCACTGGCAACATCTTCGATGCCAAGGTCCCGTTGAATGTCGCTATTTCGTACATACCACGGTGCATTAACAATATTTCGTTTTGGAATCGCTAAATTTTGTTTATGTGACATGATTTGGCACACCCCCAGAGTTGAATGTTATAAGTCCACAGTGGTTTTAAAGTCTGGTTATATAGTAACACTTTGTTGTATATTGACAATTTTGAGTTGCGACGTATTAGCCAATACATTTTACGATATTTTATACCTAATGCTTCCAATTTTTTCTCTATATGCTCTTTTTCTATGTGTGTTGAATATGGTATAATGTTATTGTTAATGGTTAAAGGTGTATGGTCCATGATTTTCTTGTTGGTAAAGTTGGTATGAGTAGATTTGATTTCATTCAGCTTTATCTTCCAATTTTGCATCCATCTGGATATCTTACTTGTAGCTTGCTGAAGCTTTTCTGTAGCTTCAGATGCATTATTTGCAACTGTCATGAGTGCAGTTTCATCTGCAAATGTTGCTGTGGAGATGTTTTCAATTTCTGGGAGATCGTATAAAGAGGATAAAGTATAGGTCCCAGCGCACTACCTTGCGGGACAGCTGCTTGTATTTCTTTTAGCTCAGTGTAATAATTTTCCTGTTTTCTGCGAAACATTCTATCTGTAATGTATGACTTTAGCAGTTCAACATACTGTTTTGGAAGAAGTTGGTTTAATTTGTGAACAAGTCCCAGGTTCCAAACCTTGTCGAATGCCTGCGCAACATCTAAGAAGATCATTGCGCAGACTTTCATTTCTTCTAAAGCCTTTTCGATAATGTCAGTAATTCGATGTACCTGGTCTATTGTAGAATGCTTACATCTAAATCCAAATTGATGGTTGGGAATTAGGTTTTTCTTCTCAATGATTGGTTTTAATCTCTTTAAGAGCAGTTTTTCAAACAGTTTGGATAATCAATATAATAAAGAAGAAACTAGACTACTACCAACCGCGAGAACAAACTAGCTTTCGGCCAGGATGCAGTAAAAATGATCCAAAAACTCTTAAAACATTGAGAAATATAATGAATGCATAAAGCTACTTATTCTAACGTTAGTTGATTATGAGAAAACGTTCGACTTTGTAGAATGGTGGGTAGTAGAGCAAGCATTGGTTAGCTGTCGAATCGACGAGAGATACATCCAAATACTGAACCACCTCCATTTGCATGCCACAGCATGTGCTGCCCTCCATAAGAAAACTAATAAATTCCGGTAAGAAAGAGGAGATTCACAGAAGGATACACTCTTTCCAGAACTTTTCACATACTCGTTGGAATACATATCTCGACGGATAAACTGGGGAAATATAGGGCTAACAGTGAATGGGTAAAAGCTTTCCAACTTGAGATTTAGTTTTCATATCGGATAAAGTGGATGACATGATGTCTATGATCGAAAACTTAAAAAAGGTATCAGCAACAGCAGGCCTCAAAATGAATAACTCCAAAACTAAAATCATTACTAACATGGCAGATATAGTTGACTACAGGCTATCAATCGAAACGGTAACAGTGTACGGGTCATAACATTGGGCTACGAACATCAAACCGTGGAACGCAGAGTTGCACAAGCTTGGGCAGCATTCGGCGCAAACACTGCACCTCAAAGTCAAAGTTTCAAACTCAAAAGACAGCACTTTTTCGCATCTTGCTAATTTTTAAATGTTAATTTTAATCGTTGTATTTTTTCAATAAGTCGTTCCAATCGTGCTTTTCTTTGTACTACTATATTGCGGTTGATCTTTACCATGACACTTTCGTGTTGATACTAGATCTTTAATTAATTTCAATTAGTTGTATGCTAATATTTCATACATACATTCTTTACTTTCAAAGTGATAACTGGGCGAAGAAGTTCGTAGCAGACTTTCCAGCGTTGATATAACGTCACAGTCTTCCGGTGTATTTATAAAAGATTGTAGACACTCGTAATAATTATCAAAGTTTAATGTTTTAAACGTTCCAAGCGATAATCGATTAAATTAAATAAACCATCTAACTTGCATACCGCCTCTCGATCCAAATCTAACTGAACTCTTCTGCTTTGTAACGTAATATATCCGTTTCTATTCCTCCTGGTCAATGAATGAAGAGTGATGGTGAAGCTATCGTAAACGGGAACTATTTCCGTATATGCTAATTTTTCTAGCAAATAACTGCAGTTAGAACACTTCCTTTTACACCTCTTTGTCGCTTAGTCGTAAAGAATTTAATCACCTTCTGCCATTGATTTTTTAATGTAGAACATTCAATTGGGATTAACGTTAGACTGTTTTTGGAATTGAATATTCGAACACACTCATAATATCCTCGAACTGCGCTGAATCCCGTTAAAACTGATAATGACTTCATGACGGAGTAACTAACTTCGTTTATGAACGACATTCACTTTTAATCTCTTCATCGAACTCTTGTAATAAGTCATCCAAGAAAGTAGGTGAACTTGTACCTGAATCTTGTATTGGTATCATTAGTTCTGTTGTTAATGAAATTGCGTTGATATTACTAATTCAATTTTAGTATTTTACGTATTTATACACAAACTAACATACAACAAACCAATCAGAATACTCCACAAAAGTTCAAACTCGCAATATGCTTATTAGGATAAATAGATCAATTCCAGTAAATATGATTCTTCCAGATAAGTTGAAACACAAAACTAATTACGCAGCGTTTCTTATCTATTATTCTGCAATTCAGACATGTCATACTTGCACGTGTTCAATGACTCATCCAAATTTCTAAGAATAGTACAACAAGATCGAGCAAGAAATTGCTCACAAAGGAAATTATTCAAAGAAATATCACACGAAATATGCTCACTCGGTGATTCTTATCAACCATTTCATAATTCCATACTCTCACGTGTTCAAGGACTCGATCCAAATTTCTCAGAATCACAAAACAAGGTCAAACTCTCAACATGCTTATTAGGATAAGCAGATCAATTCCAAAAAATATGACTCATTCAGACAAGTTGAAACACGAAACTGATTACGCAGCGTTTCTTATCACATCCAAAAAAAAATTGGGTATTTCTCCTCAAGGTCAAGCCCAAGGCCACTACTCAGGATTACCCTAAGGCCAAGGTCATAAATCCGCCAAGGTCAATTCAAGGTCACATCAAGGTCAAGGTCCTGGTCGATTCAACGTTAGGACAAGGTCCAGGTCGTAGGTGGAGGTGGGAATATAAGGAATCATTTCGCGCAGTGTTTCCGCAGTGAGACCACAAGTACATTTTCTAACCATTGGCTAGAATGCAATCATAAATTTCCCGAAATAGATAATCTTAAAATCTTGCATAATTGCAACAATGGTCCGCAGCTTAATCTGCTGGAGTCATTAGAAATTTTCAAACAAAGCCTTAGTTAGATTTGCTCGTTATGGAGACCATGACCCTCGCCAATACAACAGAAGAGAATTTCAGAGTGCCGCAATGAGGTGTGGAGAGAGCAATCCTTCAAATAACACTACAAGACCGAAAACGTAAGGACTGAATTCGAAGTAATGGGTACTATAGCAAAGATTAAGTGGGCATGGGCAGGACACATCGCCAGAATGAAAGCGACACGTTGGACTAGGAGAATTTTCCAGACACTCGAAGACGAGGCCGAACACCAAACCGTTGGGTAGACGACGTCAGACAACACCGAGGACGTGTTGGATGAGACAGGCACAGGACCGCCAAGAATGGAGAAGAAAGGAAGAGGCCTATATCCAGGAATGGAGCACGACTCGACTAGGCCACCATGTGTCTAATAAAATTTTTCAAAGATCAGATGTCTATACCATTCGATATATTCTTATACAAACAAAGACTTTATTTTTGTTTGTTTGGCCATGCTTATATATAACTAGATTACCTAGAATATTTGGATCAGTCAAGTTTTATCTACTTAGACTTCTGCTTGATGTTGGTTTCAGAATCTACTCTTACATATTTAGTTCTGTTTCGCGGAATGCACATTTTATTTCTTTACTCTTATCTATCTATCTGTTACCAGTTCTTTCACTCTAATGCCACATAGTTTGTCTTGTTTTAGAAGATATTCCTTGAAAATTATTATTTCTCTAGTTTTTCTAACTAAAGGGTGTACCAACAACAAAGCCGGATTTATGTTTAAAGAAAAACACATTTATATTTTAAATTAAGCAAGCATTAAAACAAAAAATAACACGCGAAACTTCTACAGAACATTTAGGGAAGAACTACAAGTGATGAACTACAAGCCACTGAGCCTCTGCTTCCGTAGGCCTGATGGAACCCTTGAAACCAACACAAAAGCGAACTGCGAAATTCTGAAACAGTACATCGAGAAGCTTCACAATTTTGAACCCCCTGAAGAAAGACTACAATGACACATAGCCGCCCCAAACCAGGACTCTGTTCCACCAACACATGAGGAAAGACGAAAATTCATTTTACACCTAAAAAGTAACAAAGCACCAGGGGAAGACGGCTTAATCGCTGAAATGCTCAATATCGGAGGTGAAGTCTTGATTGACAGACTGCAAGCTATCATTGCAAATACATGGAAGAGCGGCATCATACTAGCGGACTGGAAAAATGCTTTGATCCACCCACTCCACAAAAAGGGAGACAAGACTGATCCATACAATTACCCAGGCATTTCCCTTCTATCAATCGCCTACAAAGTTCTTTCACGTGCCCTCCTCACAAAACTGGAAGAACAGACAGAACATCTGATCGGTGAATATCAGGCAGGTTTCCGACCGCACCGATCATGCGTAGAACAAATCTGGAACCGGAAAATGATTCTGCAACATCGCCAGCCCAACCGCACAGTTGTCACTTTCGTGGACTTCAAGAAAGCCTATGACTCGATTGACCGCATAACTCTGTTTAATATACTTCATGAATACGGTGTGGATCGTAAAACAACCATATTAATCGAACAGATTTTGTCAGGCACAACATCTAAAGTAAAATTCATGGTTGAAATCTCCGAGATTTTTCAAATCAAACTGGAGTAAGACAGGGTGATGAATTGTCCCAACCCCTCTTCAACCTGGTACTAGATAAGATAATCAAAATATGGGAGAAAGAAGTACCTGGAGTATATATGGGAACAAAGGACAAACGAATCAACATAAAGTGCCTCGCTTTTGCTGACGACCTTGCAATAATCACCCGAACTACTGAAGAAGCCAAACACGCCATCGAGGAACTTCATATAATCGCCATCAAATCTCTTACGACAAAAAGCAATACATAGACTCCAAGAGCACAAATATGACACATCTTGCAATCAAATATGGCAACATCATACAAGTTAAGCACTTCAAGTACCTAGGTGAAATAATTTAAATCACTGGTAAGGAAAGAAAGGCTAACAAAACACGTAAGAAAAGTTACGCAAAGCCTATACAATCACCTGGAATATGTACAACAAGAAATCACTTTCTACAAAAGTAAAACTCCGTCACTACTATACAGTCATCCTTCCAGAACCACTCTATGCAATTGAGACTTCATCATTAACCATCTACATCAATGATATTGAGAAAGTAGAACGTCCGATACTGAGAAAAATATTTGGACCAAAGGTACATGATGGTATCTGGATGCGTAAAAGCTCACAAGAACTGTATTCCCTGACAGAACGATTCTCCTCAGTTGCACGGAAAAGACGTCTGAAATTCTACGGTCATATAGTACGAATGGATGACTCTCGATTGATCAAGAAAATCATCCACATCATCAATGGAACCCGACAGTCCAAAGTACGCTGGCTGGTAGACACCCAACATGACCTCCTAGTAATCAATATAGACCCATTGGCAACTACGCGAACTAAATATAGGCAGGAGATAAATTCACATAATTTCACATCAAAGAATCCAAAAGCTATCCAACAGCTACGCATGGACAACAATCTCATGCTTGATGCTACAATATCATCATGCTACAATCCAACAGCTACGCATGGACGCAAGAAAGAAGACAGGCGCAGAGCGAAAGCATGAGGAAGTTTTGGGAAGATAAAAAGAACAAGATGACCAGTGTCAAGTAATGGTTCTACGCGCTCCTTAGAGGGCTAAACGAATAAATATATATTAAGCAAATATTTGTATTTCAACATAAAGAAAAATAGTTCCGATTACACGTGAAATACAACATCGGGCAAATGGCTACCAAGAATCCTCTGATACAGTGTTATTCTTTCTTTGAAATTTTGAATAACGTTTTGGCATAAATGTGGCTGTATTTCATCAATATCTCGCCGTATTTTCCCTTAAAAAACTGCTTTTTTTTTGGGGGTTGTAATAAGCACCTCACGGTTAACTTAACAAGTGAACCCTCTGGAGTATTACAAGCATCTTAAGACCGCTTTTCGCATAAAATGAACTAAAGATGTTCAACTGTTTCAGGCTTATTCACATACACCTTTTCCTTCACATATCCCCAAAGAGAAAAGTCCATCGGTGTTAGATTGCACGATCTTGCTGGCCAATGGTGATCGCCAAATCGAGAAATGACATGGCCTGGAAACTTGGTCTGCAGTAACACAATTGTTTCGCGTACTGTGTGGCACGCTAGGCTAGGTTGTTGGAAAAACATGTCCTCAACATAAATTAGATTCATTTCGGGCCACAAAAACTCTGTAAACATTTCGAGATTACGCGCGCAGTACAACAGTTCCGCCCACATTTTCAAATAAATCACTCCGCAAACCTAAAATGCCCAGCAAACAGCTACTCGCGGTGGATGCATTGGTTGTTAGAGTATCACACTATAATTTTCACACCAATCCCACAGTTTTGCTTATTTACGTATCCGTCGAGTTGAAAATGTGCCTCATCTGAAAAAAATTATTTTCTTCGAAAAATTCGCATTAACTTGATGATGTTCCAACACCCAATCAACAAATCCACGACGCTGCGCATAATCTATTGCCTTGATTTCTGCACCAACTGAACCGTGTGCGCGTGAAAATGCAGACCATTTATCAAAATTCGTTGGACAGTGCTTCTGGAAATGTTTAATTCTTGACCAGAATGCCGAATGAAAGGTTATGGATTTTCGGCCACACATTCCCTTGCTGTGGCTATATTTTCGAGTGACCGACAAGCACGACGATGAACAATGATCTTCTGATCCATCAGCGTAAATTTTGTCTGAAATTTTGAAATCAAACGCCTCACTGTCGATTCGTTTGGCGCATTATTGCGATCGAAAACTTGACGTAATTGGCTAACTGTTTTCGCAAACTTTCACCATTTTTGTAATGTGTTTTTACAATAATTAAACGTAATTCGTTTGAATACTTCTCCATATTCTTAAATCGCATGGTTTGTACGTGACTACTGTCCTAAAACGTACAACTCTTATTAACAAAATGGCGGCAAATTTAAATCCCGCGATCTTGTTGAGACACCCTATAGTTTCCAATATCTTGCATTACCCCTTCAAAATTATTGTGTGTGTTTACATTAAATGTCTGTACTTGATATCATCTAGTGTTGTCAGTCTCAACTGTATATTAAAATTAACTGTGATGTCAGGTATACCTAAGCAACAAGATTCGTGGAATTTTACAGACAAGAGTATAATTTAACAAGTCTACTCATTACTTGAAAAGTAATTCCTGTCTAGTCTGGTTTATCGAATCTTGTCTCTCAAGACTGCATTGTTTTATATTATTATTACAACAGTGTTCTGTTTTTATAAAATATAATACTTGATAAACGTGATAAAGAAATAACATGTGATTTCCAATTAGTATACAAACGATTTTACTGTTCTTATAATATATTACTAAAAATAATTCAAACAAATTATCAGTTTAAATATAAGTAGAGTCTATATGCTTTTTATTTTCCCTCGTGGCAATGCAATAAAAGCAAAAATATGGAGCAGAAAACCTCGTCAACGAAAAAATAAATAAAACGAATATGTCTACTTGGAGAACAATAGAAAATTTCATTAAATTTCAACTCCAACGTTCCATATATAATTGGAACTAATATGAACGAGACGAATAATAAATTGCAGCTGTCTTTAGCCTTATTTCATAAACATGTTTGCTAGTTTCAGCGAGAACTCATTATTTGTACCTCAAATAATAGAAAGTTTTATCGGCTTGTTTGTTTTATACATCTAGAGTAATGGAATAAATCTAGAGATAAGTTCAGCTGACAGCCAGTTATGTTTATGTTGTTTCATGTTTATGTTTGTTCTATGCATATTATCATATAATCTAATTTAATTTTAGTATAGATTGCTAACTATAAAATATTCTCTAATGTTTCTTTCAAAAATATAAATTACATTACAGCTTAATAATTTCTTTTTTGTTTGTGATTTGCTTTTTTTTTCTCTTTTTGTAAAATATTTTTCTGAATATTTGCTGACCCTTACGTAAAATATTAGTTTACTGAGAGCGTGGACTCAATTGAAATCAAAATATGTAAATATTTTCCGATATTTTTAACAAATATTAAGCACAATTTTTCACATTTTTTGCGCCATAAAAAATTAAATTACTTAATATTAAATTAATAATTAATAACCAGAAATATTTTATGTATACCTAAGCATTATTTTTATATGTACTAAACACATGAGTCACCAAAAATATACACCGATACATCATTTAGATTTCTGCACAACATTTATTAGATAATAGGGAGTTAGTATTTACATTAAAAGGAGTAATTTAACCAATTTTGACATTCTTTACGTCATGTTCGACATTTCATTACTTCTAAAATTGTTTATAATTAATGGAAACTAATACACAAAACATCATCCATCTAAAATAGAATCAAATGCATATCTTACCCTTCATTTATCATCCATTATAAGATATTTATACAGTAACTAATATGATAAGATGAATACGGCCACTGTGGATTATTAGTTATTGAATTCTTGGATTTACTTGTGGAACATAATTATGAAAAGATGAATACGGCAACTTTGTATTAAGTTTCACTTTCTTTATTAATATGAAACATATATATTTAGACGCTTGAGATATAGATTATTAGTCTGAAGAAATCTGTTACTAAATAAATAATATCGAAAGGGAAACTTTATATAGTTGCCGTATTCATCTTATCATAATTATGAATTTCCACAAAGTAAAGGCTGACAACATTCAAGAATTCAATAACTAATAATCTAGTCCAATATCAAAATATAAATTAAATATTTATGTAATCTATAAATCAAACCGTGAAATTCCAGTGACGTAACTGTATCGACATAAACTACCTAAATTCACCCCAATGCTTTGTATCCTACAGGTCAAGGCGGTCTTATAATATAAACTACGACGCAGTTTACGCTAAGGATGTACTTAAACCTAGTTGATAAAACCAAAGGAATGCTAACACTATACCAATTTGAAAAATGATGGAGGAATAATATTTGGTGAAAGAGGTTTGGTGAAACCATCACATGTTATAGATAATCATACAAACTTAAAACATTTAAGGATGTGGCTATTTATACATACAGTATGTATACGCAATCGGCTATTTATACATACAGTATGTATACGCAATTGGCTATTTATACATACAGCATGTATACGCAATTGGCTATTTATACATACACTCTGCATTCGCAATTGACTATTTGCACATTCTGACTGTATATACAAATATTGGAGTTACTATTTTGGTAATAACTACACAATTATAAGTAATTATAGTTTTATTTATTAAAGTTCATTTGCAATCTTGCGCAATAAACTCATAAATAAAATTCAAAGTATCACTAAATCAGTGAAATATAAGTTTAAATTACATTTAAGTAAAATATGGTATAAAGTAAAATAAATACTGGTATATCATTTTTTATTGTGTATTTTGTTTTGTAAAAAGGGGTGTGCTTAGTCTACATATTTGGACGTCCTTTGATTTTTCTTTTAGATTTGAATTGTAAGTTTTTATTTGATTGATTTGAGGGGCTGGATGGCTCGATTGACTAGGTATTAGACCGAATTTGTTTTTCGGGTTCTTCTCGTTTAATTGCACTAAGCCCACTACTCTCAAGTTCATTTTCAATATATTCATCAATGTTTACATTTATAACATCTGTATCTATATTTAGTGCATTTTTAGTTGAAATATATCTTGCATGAAAACAAGTTTTTGAAAATATGTAAAATTATTATATTTTCTTATCAAAAGAATATGACGATGCAAACATGTTTCTACCGATGTATTATAAATTTTTTATATTTTGCTATCACGATTTTCCTGAATGCCATTGTTTTTAATTCTCATTTTGGACTCTAAAGTTATAAATAATTTTAACTGTCTTGGAGCGACGAATCCTCAGCATAACACATAGAGAAAAGTGCAATTAAGTGGTACACGGATGGTTCGAAGACAAAGGAAAGTATGGGTGCAGGAGTGTTTGGACGTCGTACCAAATACTTTGAAACCATGGGAATCTGAATTTTAACTGTCTATGAAAAATTTGATTGAATTTTGATTTGGGCTTCAGAACATCCTTCAAGTACATTTCTTATTTCGATATCACTCTCCATAATTTAAAAAACTTTTTGTTTATTTTTCGCTAATATTATATTTATTCTAATATCAATACAGTTTATGATTTCCATAATACATGCGTAAATTATTGGCAAACTATGAACTATTAGTTTATATGTATTGTTTAAGGGTCCAAAATGATCCTTCAATTCTGTTTGTTGTAGTGCCTCCCATTAATGGTAAATGTATTCTGCAATTTCCAACAATGTACCCACATTTCTTTACAACTATCCCAATTTTTAAGGAATTGTTCCTTAAGTTACATATTTATCTTTTGTTCCTATAAAAACTTGTACATATTCTCTTGTACATATAACGCTTCATATTCTTCATATGTTTGGAAATGAAAGCATCTCTTGAATTCAAACAATAATTTATGCTTCTCATCAATTATTATCATCAACAAAATCTCATCACCGAACACTAACAGAAGAAGAAGTAATTAAATACCTAAGTAATAAAGGGTTCACCAACATACAATGCATGGAACTGAATTCAAAATTTCCAGAAGCATACTCATCTTTTAATATCACGATTCCCTTTGAACAACTAACAGAAATAAAATACCCTGAAACATGGCCCAAATACGTACGCGTCAATCGTTTTTTTTTCAAAGCTAAGAAAACAATCGACTGCATAATAAATAAGCCCAATATACAAATAGTTCCAGAAAAAAATCACAAATTATCATTATACATAAATATCCAAAGCTTAAAAGAAAAAACCAACCAAATCGAAATTTTAGGCGTTGATTTGAAACCAGATTTGATATATATATATATATATATATATATATATATATATATATATATATATATGACCGAGATATGGTTAAATGACATCATGTCCACACAAATAAGAATAGATGACTACTCACTTATCAGCTCATTCCACCGCAGAGTTACCACAGGGGGCGGAGTAGCAATCTGGGCCAACAAAAATGTAAATAAATGTAAAGAAATTTCAAACCTATTGTCAATAGAAAAACAAATAGAAATATGTGGGATCCAATGGATAAATTCGACAAATAAAAATAAAATAAAACTAGTTTGCTAATACAGACTTATGATTAATTATAGCATATGTTGTTAAGTCTAAATACAAGCAATCCTTAACCCCGCTAAGATCCTTAACCACTTTTATGACATTGTTGGAAAAGAGCATGGAAAAAATTTTCAACATGCATGACGAAATAATAATAGTAGGAGATTTCAACATCCATTTCGAATCCAATACCAAAGAAAGATTCTATCTACTTGAACTCATGAGATCATATGGACTTAAAGATCAAATTTTCCAACATACACAAGTAACGCAAACATCAAGCAGCATTATTGACAATATTTTCGCTAAAAAAAAACCAAAAGGAATCTCAGTTCATGATACAATATTATCAGACCACAGATTCATTCTCCTTGGCGGAAACATACAAAACCATACAGACAGAACACAATATGAATTCAAAAGAATCTTTAGCGAAACGAACAAATCTAAATGTAAGTTAGCATTACCAGAAGAATCTTGGGAAAGCAACTTAAATAAATACAACTGCAATGAGAAAACAACAGAATTCATAAAAATCTTCAAAAACATGTTTAAAAAGCATTCCCAATCAAAAAGTTAAAATTATTACAAAGCCATGGATAACGGAAGAAATCAAAAAGTCAAGCAAAGAACTTCATAAGCTATACTCCATACAAAAAAAAAATCAGATCTAAAAAGTGAAACGCGAACCGAAGTGAAACGAAAAAACCAGAACGCGAAGAAAAAACATAAAAGACTTTCAAAACAAAAATGAAAATTTTATAATGATAGAATCAATAACGCCACAAATAAACAAAGAGAACAATGGCGTATCATTAACAAGGTAAAGAACAAACAAAACCTCGAAGAATTAATCACATTAATAGATAACAACCAAATCATCTCCATGAGGAAGATATAACAACAAAATTCAACGATTTAAAAAAAATGCACCGATACAAATAACGAGAAACACCGATAAACATTAATTATGACCATATCCCCAAATTATATAATAGCATGTTTTTGGCAGAAATGACCGACTCAGAAATTACTCTCATATTTCAGAGATTAATAAGTTCTACCAGAATTGACACCATCAAGTTTAGACATTGTGAACTGTTCATTCTAAAACAGACACTTTTCCCGAATGTTTGAAAAAATTTAAAGTAGAATCACATTCTTCATATCAAAATACAAGATAATTTCGAATCAACAACGTGGCTATCGTAAACAAACGTGGCTTGCGTTGATAAATCAACAATAACAGCAATAGAAAATCTATACACAAAATTAATTAATGAAATAGACCAAGGAAGCTGCGCAGTGGGAATTTTCTGTGATTTGTCAAAGACATTTGACTGTGTTGCTTACAATACACTACTAGAGAAACTATGGATTTAGAGACAAAACACAACGCTGGCTCCAATCATATCTAGAAAACCGAAATCAATTTATAAAAATAGGGAATGCTATAGCGAGTACAACAAACACATCCGTCGGGGTACCACAAGGAACTATGTTAGCCCCACTACTATTTGCTTTATACACAGTTGACCTTATCCACTACATTGGAGCAGATAACTGTATTATGTACGCAGACGACACTAGCATAGTCATCACGGGCTCGTCAATACAAGAAATCGAAAGTACAACCAAGCAGATATTAGACAAATATCAAAATAAATGATTATAATCATTATTTTTTTTGCTTTGCCACAATATCCATATTCTTCTTTACCGATTGTATGATTGTGATTAAGTGACATTTTTATTAGTGTCCATTTTGTATTTTACCTCTATAAAAATTCAACACTATATCTGGTACAGACTGAAAGCAGACTGTATGTATAAATAGCCAATTGCGTATACATACTGTATGTATAAATAGCCAATTGCGTATTCATACTGTATGTATAAATAGCCAATGGCGTATTCATACTGTATGTATAAATAGCCAATGGCGTATACATACTGTATGTATAAATAGCCAATTGCGTATACATACTGTATGTATAAATAGCCAATTGTGTATACATACTGTATGTATAAATAGCCACATCCAACATTTAATACTGTTACACTGTTAATACTGTTTTTTTCCTTAACTTTATCAAGTCCTGTACAGCACTAGCCTAGTGTTTCAAGATTTGGTTGTATAAATTTTTCCTAAATGTCTAGCCTTATCAGTGTACTTTTGTTTGTCTAGACTGTTTTGTGCTGTCTTTTCTGAGTAGTCTAATCTATCAACTGTTTGTCTATTATGTCTACTTCGTGTAATTACAATTCTTATCTATCTAGCCTCTCGCCTGTTATCTATCTAAACGTAACTGTTCAATCAAAACCTGTCTGCACAGTATTAACTGTTATTAACTAGTCTTGCCTGCTTATTTCTTCATTTTAGTTGGAGTGTCTTGTCTATCAAGTGTTGATTTATGTAGTTATGTTATTCTCCTCTCGTCTGTATACCTTTGATTACATTGTGCACGAAATAGAACCCTTTTTTGGAACAAGCTTGCTACTTACCAAGTAAAGTAAATTGGGGTGCACTGAATTCAGTGGTGTTAGTCGTTTTTTTTAGGTTAGCTCATTTAATCGAGGTATTTCTAATTGAAAATGGGTTCTGGCTGTAATATTATCAGTGCTAAATAAATTTTTCTTGCTAAAATTTGCTTGGACATTCATTGTTTGGATAAAATACACCAACCAAAAACCATCTTATAATGGGAATGTTCTATTAAGAATGAACGATCGTACATAATAGTATCTTTGGAAACTTGGCTGAGGTATCATATCTACTCAAATGAATTATTTACCGAAGAATTCAATGTCTTTAGACGTGATGGATCCTATGGCAGAGGAGGAGGAGTAATAGGTGCTATAAAAAGCAATTTCAGAACAATTTCTCTTATTGTGTCGAACTGTTAGACATAGTAGCTGCAATTCTCTCTATTGTTGTGTTATTCATTCTCCCAGCCACTCAATTAAATGAATATGCCCAACGTTTTGAATATATTGACTCATCTATAGACATCTCTGGTCCAGCATTGCGGTTTGGCAACTTCAACATATCAGAACTAACTGGGTGCATATGCGGAGCAAGAACATCTAACTTGTACGAGATGCTTGCACAGTTTATATCAACAAACTATCTAAAACAACGGAATACACTTCTAAATTCGAATTTAATGTTAGACTGAAGACAGAATGTTAGACTTGGTATCGACAACAGAGCACCTGTCCGCTGTAGAACACAAGCAACAATATCCTTTGGTTCCCGAGGACCTACTCCACCCCTGCTTGGACATTAACCTAAGTAATCTCAGACTAATGACCCAGTTTCCAAGAAAAAAAGATACCAACTAAGTACAACTTCCGCAAAGCGAATTTTATCAAATTATACACGGCTTCAATACTTAAATTATGAAGTTCCTCTCGTCAATTTAAGTAAGGTCGAATCCAAAGTTTTCTCTTTTTTTCTTTCTTCTAATTATCAAGTACTTTGTATGCTACACTAGTAGCAAGTACTTCTTCACTGTAGACCATAATTGCTGAACGTATACGCGCGAAGTCTCGGCCAATACTGCTGTCACAATATTGCTGAGACATATTGGGCTACACATTACCTAGCAATATGTCAGCAACACATTGTCTAGCAGCATTGCCGGGTCATCATTTCAGAAATATTGCCCGGCAATGGGCAATTTTTGTTGCTCGTATACAAGTGCAACTAGAATCGTTATCGTAAAACCAAACTTACATACCACATTGACACTGTGAAGAGCTTACGTCGTGAAATAAAACAAGCAACTCGTCGTGAATATAAGTATTTTATTGCATTTGCTTTAGGACTCTGCGGAATTATCCTAAAAAGTTCTGAAAGTTGATCAATCAGAAGAAAATGAAGAAAATGTCAACTAGTGTGCCGGGCTAAATGCATATGGCGATAAACTCTTGGAGAACCGGCAAGGTATTGTCGATGCGTTTGCCGACCACTTTGCAAGTGTAGTCAATTGTGATAGTCAATCGCCGTGTGACAACTTTGACAGAAAATGCTGTGCTTCTGTATATGGTAATAACATCTTCTGTGTTAATCAACTCGTTCTTAACTCATTCACCATCAGTGACTACGACATCCTCACGTCGGTTAGAGAATCAGATCGAACTTTATTATTGTTGAATTTATTCGCTGTCTGCTGGTTCCGTTATGCCACTTATTTAATTTAATGTTAAATACATCAGTCTACCCGTTAGTTAATATTCAAAATGAGTCGTGTTATCCCTGTGTTCAATTAAGGTAAAAAACACACATAAGAAATTACCGTCCGATTGTATTTTATCTGTCATTCTTTACTCCCATGTGATCACTAGATTAGCGCTACATCAGTATGGCTTTATGAAAGGCAGGTCCACTGCCACCAATCTGGTTGAGTTTAACAGTTGGTGTCGAAAGCTCTAGACGATCGTTTCCAAGTGTATGTCATATATGCCGACTTATCTAAAGCTTTCAACTGTGTAAAAAACATAATAACAATCATAGGTATTTTTCATAGCAATTTTTTTTTCAACAAAACTGTGTGGGTTTGGACTGTGTAATAACTTTTTAAAGCTAATTAAGTTTCTACTAACTGATAGGGAACAATATGAGAAATACGGCGGTTTCAAACCGGACGTTTACCGCACATCCAGTTTAGTTATTCAAGGTTCCAATTTGAGGCCTTAACATTTTATTATATTCCACAATGATGTTGTTAGTGATATTGACTGTAGAGTGTTTATTTATGTTGATGATCTCAAAATATCGAAGATCATACAAAAACTGATTGTACAAAATCTGATTGTTTTATTCTGAAAAACTACACGAATCAGTTCATACTCATTATACATATGGTGTTCGAAAAATAGCTTGGAACTTAACGTTGGCAAATGCAAAAAAATCAGCTTTACAAGGAATATTGAAACTGTCCGTTTTGATTAAAATATCAATGGATCTCAGCTTGTGTCGTGCGATAAAATTTAAACCTGACATTACAAATACTGTTAATAATGCATTGAAAGTGTTAGGTTTCATTTTTAGAAACACTAGAGATTTAACTAACATCACCTCGATGAAAGCGCCTCCTATTTAATGCCTGTGTTCGCACCAAATTGGAGTACTTCACGGTCGTTTGGATGCCATGTAGGCATCCATTCTCTGGAAAGAGTACAGTGAAAATTTTGCCAAATATGTATTCTTTAAAATGTGTGGCCATTATCCTATGACGCATGTTGATGCGGCTTGACTTCTAGACTCAGTTTGGGCTTGTCTCCTTATTATGCAAGCGAGATATTAATTCTTTGATTTTTTTACAAAAAATATTAAGAGGAACAAAACATTGTCAGTCCATCTTAAGCGTGATTTACATTGGTGTGCCGCGAACAGAAAGGATGAGTCACTTTACTTACTATTTTGACATACCTAACACATTTGACCACTTCAATTCCCCATTAATTAAGTGGCACAGACTGTACAACAATTTATATTTACATAACTCTGACTTTGATTTATTCCACGTCACCTTCAGAAAACTTGCAATTATAAGGCAATTAACATCCTATTTTGCAGTTGGATCTACAGCGGGCTAATATGGCCAATTTAGCTTTAAGACATACTTTGTATTTGTCACCTCTATGTATCTCTGTATCTATTTTTTGTGATTTTTTCATGATTTGTCCACTATAGACAAATATTATCTATCTGCTGGAATAAACTTACTTATTTTATTTTTTCACAGTTTATTGGTTATTGGTTCGCTTTGGTCGGGTACTGAGTACCAAGATCCGCTACTGAATATTTTATGCTGATGATTGGAATCCTCTTACAATATTTGTGGTGGTAAATATAGTCTTAAATTAAAATAAAATTGTGTTGGTAAGTACATATACTCTTTTAAATTTTTCCAAAGATGTTGAAGTCGAGCTTTATCCTTCCTAGGTTCTCTTTTAGACTTTTAGGGATTACACCGGGGGCTGATATAATTACGGGGATGATGCGTTGGGTGAGATTTGAACATATAGAGGACAGGTTTGAAAGAAGAGTAAAAACGGGGGTGGTGTTCGTGGATCTGTCGCCGGCATACGACACCATAAATCAAAAACTACTCCTCAAAAAAGTCTTCCAAATGACAAGAAAGTACCATCTGACAGAAATCCTGAGATCAACGCTGAGCAGCAGGAGGTTCTACGTGGAATTTCAGGGACGGAGGAGTCGCTGGAGGACCCAGAAGAACTGACCCCCCAGGGCAGCGTGCTGGCGCCTCTCCTCTTCAATTTGTATTCGAACGATCAACCTGTCGGCCCCTATACAAATAGTTTCATCTATGCTATTGACGTAGCCATTACGTGCCAATCGCAACACATCGAGTAGATTGAAAGAAAGCTTACACAGTCCCTATCCAGACTGTCTAAGTACTACAAGGCAAACCAGCTTCACCCAAACCCATGGAAAACTCAAATATGCCTATTCCACCTCAATAACCGGCAAGCGAACAGGGAACTACAAGTGGAATGGAACTCGACCAGGTTACAGTACTGCCCAAACCCAGTCTACCCAGGGGTCACTTTAGATAGAACTCTATCCTACAAGAAACATGTGGAGAAGACTAGAGCAAAAGTAAATACAAGGAATGGTGTCATCCGCAAGCTTGTCAATTCCCATTGGGAAGCCCACCCAGGTGTACTACGACCAACATCCCTTGCCATGTGTTATGTCCCGGCTGAATACGCTTGCCCTTTATGGTCCAGATCAGCACATGCTAACAAACTAGACCCCACCCTAAACGACACATGTAGGCTAATTACGGGCTACCTAAAACCAACCAATCTGGATCTCCTGTACATGTCAGCGGGAATAGCCCACCAGACTCTACATCGGCAACTAAAGAAACAATGTAGAAGCAGAGGCTAACAGATAACAAAACCCCAACCTGGAATCCTACAAAAAGCCTCCCTGAAGGATCACAACTAGACTGGAAAACCTGGAAAAGCCTCAATAGGATCAGATGTCAAATAGGAAGGTCCGCGGAAAATTTGTTAAGATGAGGATAGGCAGAGGACGATTCATGCGCCTGCGGTTAGATCCAAACGATGGAACACCTCCTGACCTGTCCATCCCTACAGACACCCTGCACAATTTGGGACCTGTGGAAGGCGAATGACACGTCAGTACATTGTGCCAGACATTGGAAAGAGATATGAGCCACTAAAACAAACCAATCCTGACTGGCGACGCCTGCGAACGTCGTACACACTATTTATCCTATTTATCCTAATTTATCCTATTATTGTAACGAATAAGTGTAGCTCAGACACGATTACATAAATCAGGGGATTTTCAATTCTCTGATAGAAGTATGAGCGCAATCCCTCTATAATTAAGTATCCACCTTCGTTTCTTGGTAGTGCAATGCGTTCCTTAGATGCTTTCGGATTGTGCCCTAGATGTTTTCTTAGATAGACACGGTCTTTTCTGTTAAGGTCTTCAAGGTCGTAGTTCATTTGTCGTAGTTCATGTAGCCCATTTTACAACGCCGAAGGAGTGGGTGATTGTAGGGATCACATTGGCTTTGCTAAAGTTTGTAGGTTTCAGTTTGGAATTTTTTAACAAAATCTTTTTTGACTTCGGCGTTATATTTTTGCATGTTTTGCATTATGCAAAGGTATTTGTAGATTTCATTTGGTTCCATTTGCTCGATAGGTATACCGATATTCTGAGGTTCCGTTGCCTCTGCCAAACAACTTTTCCTATTGAGATTCTATTACATTTGTCGAATCCAAATTCCATGTTAATATCCCTACTCATTGTCACTTACAATTTTTATTAATGCATCTAGTTCTTTGGGTATAGTAGCATATAGTTTTAGGTCATCCATGTATAAGAGGTGGTTGATTTTGTAAAGATTCTGTCCAATGTTTAATTAGATATCCGTATTTAGTGTTAGTTAGTATATTGGATACTGGACTTAGTGGCTTGGAATATTCCCCTCTTGACAATCACTTCGTGTTAATATTTCCTTTATCTGTGTTTATATTAATTTTCGTTCGCCAAGAGTTCATGGTGTTCTCGAGGAACTTTATAATGGATGCATTGATTTTGGATATGTGTAGAGTGTGTATGAGCCAGGATTATGGGCAGAGTGGAAGTTAGCCTTTTTATAAACTATGTAGGCAGCATGTAAATTTCTTTGTGTGGTTCGGGCTTGTCCCAGAATTACAGTATCTATAGTTATTTGTTCTTTACATCCCATTGCTCCCTTCATACATCCCGTCTGAGCGACAGTGAGAATATTTTCATTTTCTAGGTGTTCATAGATTTTTGTGGATATGGTTGATGTAAATATCTTACATATGTTTGGTGAACATGTTATAGGCCTGTAGTTTGCAGGGATGTTTTGGGATTTTGGTAAGGGCCTTTGGTAAGAAATAACGGCGTGGGCGTCTTTTTGTAGTTTTGTTAACTGTCTTGCGAAAGGTGACCATGTTGCAGTAAAATTTTTGAGCCAGAAGTTAACTATCTTGCTGTTTCCTGGTGCCCTACAGTTCTTCATTTTCTTAACTGTAGCTGCTATATCGCTGGTGGAAATCTTAGTGAAGGGCGTGACTGGTTTAATTACTTGTGTGTTCTCTTCTCTTAGAATCCATGATGCTTTTTTTGTGTGTTCAGCTTCGGACGACCATATTTCACCCCCGAAAGTCTCAAGGTCTCTTGCTGTCAGCGAGTGTGATGCTGCTTCATTGTTTTTGGTTAGGGTTCTATAGAATTTCCGTTCTAGTTCGAAGATTGCATTTTTTGTTTTCGCCTAGTTGTTTCTTTATATCTTCGCAATCTTTTGCTGAGGGCTGCGAGTTTTTGTTTTTGCGTATCTAGGTACTCGCTAACATGTTTATTGTGTTGCGGGTGGTTAACTAAAGTTCCTAAGGTTACAAAGGTTGGTTAGATCTTCTGTATAAGGTTCTTTGTTCTGAGGCCTTTGCTGTATTGCTGGAATCTTCCAATGGTTGCTTTTAGATTTGAGATTCGTTTTTCTAGCCTTATTTCCCATTTCTGCTTTTTCGGTATGTCTCTTCTATTGTGTTTGGGTTGACCAATCTCTTGTCCATTTACTAGTGATGATGTTGTGGCTGCACAGTAGATATTGCAGTGGAGATCGTTTATGTTCATGTCGTTGCGTAGTTCGTTCTTTAGATAGTGATCGACTAATTTTAGTATTTTACCAGAGTTGTTTTTGTATTTGTATCTGGACAGTCCTGGTCTTAAGGAAGGATCCATACCATTGCATTTGGTGTATTGCTCGATAAATATGGATTTGATTTCTTTCTTTACTGCATGGTCTTGTTCTGGTTCATTGTCTACAATCCTTTCGTTGTGCATTTCATCATTCTTTACACCTATGAATTGTATGTCTTCTATTATATATGAGCTAGTGGTTGGAGTTCTGTGGTTGATAGCATCTTAGTTTGTTCTTATTTCGTTCTGTCGAAATTTGTCGATTGTAATGTCGAATGTCGAATTTTATTCTATCCAGCTCAGATTGTGGTAACAGGTTGTTACGTTCGATATATCTTCTCTGGTCGGATATTCATTGCGCATTCAAGTGGCTGAATTCTGGATATTGATTTATGCACATTTTTTGATGTTTACTTCTGTGTAATGTGAGGTCTGTTCCAAGTTTTGTAGTAGCTTCGCATAATGCAGTGGTTCATTTCTGTAGTCCATTTCATGCGTTGCCGCCATAGTTCAGCTTTGATGGTTACGGGTTGAGGTTCTTGTAAAACACGTTCTGCTGTTTGAGATTGTGCAGGTCTGGGCTGAGGTTGTTGTCCTTATTGTCTTGTGGGATCGGTACGTAGAGGGGCTCCACTTGTTTCACCTGACTCTACGTCATTCTACATTGTGGCTGACATTCCGCTGCGTCAGATATAGCCCGTCTATTTAAAGCACCTGAGGTTTATTGATCTATGGTTGGCCGGTAGAATAAAATTATATTTTATTCGTTTGTGTAACTACCTATGTCCCTTTCTCGGGAGGAGTAGAATATAAAATTTTCGAATTATCAAAGTTACAGCCTATTGTATTATTATTAACATTATTTCCGATTTTTTGCACTTACTCGGCACAAAGTGCCGGTAAACTTTTACCTATCCTTTTGATCTTTTATATGGATTACGCTCGGGTAGTGAGGAAAGGGAATTCACCCTGGCCCTCACATACTTCTTAGGCTCTTCTACCGAGGAACTTTCGCACTATGTGGCATGTTTGCAGAATAACTGCTTTCTGTGCTACCTTCAAGGTGTTTTTAGAGATTTCAAGTTTTTCGATATACTCTTTGATGTTAGCTGAGACAACTCCTTCAGCCGATATAACTATAGGGTAATTTCCAGATATCTTTAATCTGCCATGCTAGTTCCTGGTATTTATTAATTTTTTCTGCCTCTGCTTTGGAGATGTTATGAGTCAAAGGGACAGAAACGTCAATTATAGTGGCACATTCTTTTTCTTTGCCAATTAAGAGAATATCCGGTATGTTGTAGTCGACAGTCTTGTGAGTCAAAACTTGTCGGTCCCAGTATAATATAAACTCTTTTGATTCCAGGACCGAGGTCGGCTGGTATTTGTAGTAAGTTGGAATGTGCCCATCGAGTAGCCCATATTTCATTCTAAGTTGTTGGTGGATTAATTTTGCTACCTGGTTATGCCTCCCGAGATAAGCCGTCTCAGATAATACTGGGCACCCAACTATAATATGTTCTATGGACACCCCAATCTTACCACATTTTCTGCATCTATAAATTACATTCATCTTCAAAACATGTTACTCATAATCCTTTGTTCTCAATACTCCATCCTGTATTGCTATGATGAATCCTTCGGTTTCAGGATATAGGGCATTTTAGTTAAGAAAGTATAGCGAGGCTTTTCGGTCGATCCTCTCGTTTTCCAGATGAAGAATTTTCCATGTAACGCTTTGTTCCTCCAAGGATCCAAAGTTTTTAGAGCAGTCTCATGGTGTTGCTGTTTTAGGTTCAATGTTGTGTATCCATCATCTGCTCTGTATATGGTTTTTCTTATTTACTGTTACATGCTAGTAGGCGATTTTTTGTGTTGGTTTCTTGTCTTTTGCACAATTTGAATATATTTATCAAATCCACCATCTTCCCGGGGTAAAAACAATCGCGTCACAGATGAGTCTGGATGTAGGCATCGGAATTTGGTTAGAAGTCTTCTTGTTGTTCTATCCAAGGCATCTAGATCAGTATTCGACCATTTGATCAACCCAAAGGAATATGTTAAAGATGGTACAGCCCAGGTGTTTATAGCTGTTATGAGAGTTTGACTTGTATGTTAACCATCCTTAAAGCTTAGTAATCATTTTTTTTTATTCATCAGCTAACTGGTGTTATATTTGGGAATGATTAATCCTGCTGTTCTGATGTAGACCCAAATATTTATAAAATACCTCTGTTCTCGGCTCCCCTCCCTTATTCCCTCTCTAGCTCTTGTTGCTACAAAGTAACGGTTTTGCCTTTTCTTATGTTTACCATTGCGCAATTATTTAATCCGAAGGTCATGCCTATGGTCTCGCTTATTATTATTATTGTTATTATTATTATTATTTTGTTGAAAAAAATAGAAATTTTCAAATTTTATTTCAAGAGAAATAGAATCACTACAAAATGGTGGATGTTCCGGGCTACAGTTTTTTTAATGTATAACACTGTCCACAATATTCGATGAAATGGCCCACTGGAAAAAACAACTAACACCATTGAATTGAACGCACCCGAAATTACTTTACGCGATAAGTTTCAAGCTCGTTCTATTTTTCGACCAGCACAGTGTTATTACCCAATTTTGTTTCCACTAAATATGTATAATCTCTTTTTAATGATCCAATTTTCTAGTCTTTTTTTTGTTAGTTAGTTGGTGCCTTGTCTCGTTTGGCGGATCTAGTTTGCCGTGTCGTTTCTACCTAGTCTTGTCTTTCCAAACCTGATCTAATGTTTGTCTCTTTTTATTCGTTTTTGTTTCAGTATTGTCTTTCAATCTAGTCTTGCGTCTATGGAAATGTTTCTCTAATCTTTTATAGTTGCATTTCTTTTATCTTATCTTTCCAGTATTGCTCTTTCTAATCTGGACTAACTAATAATCTCGAAATCTAGATATAGCTAACTAATCACGTAATATTTAACTTATTACAGCGGAACACAGCTTGAATATATAAATATATTCAACCTTTTCGAAGCTCTATAATATCATTAAGTCTTTCTAAGACTATAAAACAAATCTCATGTTGAAAGACAACAGATATTTGTATTATTCACTAGGACTCAGTTCACTTCCGTGACACTAAAAAGACACTAGATAAATAAAATGTTTTTCAAGATCAGATCTTTTTCTTTATCCCAAAGTGAATAACCAACTGCAGACGCGTTTCGAAACCTATCTCTCATCAGTGCAGATTTGCTCTTTTTTCGTAATTTAGCGTAATATTTATGTTGAGTATGCAAACCTAATGACTTGAAAAATTGCAAATATAAACTGCTTAGCCAAGTCTTTTATCATTCTTATCATACATCCTCCAAGTCTTGTCAAGTAACTTCTACACTAATCTATAATATTGTCGTTCTAGTTTTTCCCCTATCCAAGACTAGGGCAAAATTTGCTGAGTCTCGTCTCTTCTTGCCTATTGTCATATAGTTACTATAGTCTACGTTGGTCTTATATCGTATAGCCATATCTAGTTTAGTTTCTTTTGTGATTAAATATTGAATACATTGTCATCTAATTGAATGTATGAAAGCAAGAAAGCAAATTAAATCAGCAATTTTAATATAAATATGTATTTTCATGTAAATAGACCAATTTTGTATGTAACCTCGGGCACCACCTCACCTTTCAGGTAATGAAAGTTTGAAATATTGAAATGTTTGCCACGAAAATTTCTATAGATAACTGAGTTGAAATGAACTGCGAAATATTCGCAAGGTCAAAAGAAGTGTTTATCAAACTTGTAATTATTATTGGTTGTCCTCCACGTAAAGAAATATACAATCTTATTTAAACCTTAAATTCAAATATACAAAAATGGAATTGAATGGAGAACAAAAGGACTTGTTCAAGAAATTAACAAGAATTTCTCAATCTTCTTAAAAATTAAATGCAGTTTTTTTTTGTAATAAATAATGTAAAACATATATTTGGTTCAATTATTGTAATACATGTGTTGTTATCTAATACACAATGTTGGTAGTTACATAAACATGATTGGATATATTTGAAGACAACCTTTATAAAATTGTACGTAAGTTGGCATATTGACATTAGTTGATGAAATCTTGTAAACGGAATGAGACTGATTTGTGAAAAAAATAATATTGTGTAAATTTGTTGCCATGTTGAGAGGAAACTCCTCAAATTGTGAGACTCTTAATGCAAAGCCAACATTAGTAAGTCTGAGGAAACAAGATTCAGATTAAAACTATTTTATATGCATAAGTAAACGTAGTAAATTTTGTATTCAAGCCGGAAAATATTCAACAAATTATAATTTACTTTGCGCCAGCAAAGCGTTTTCTACACCTTCACAGGAAACTATTTATATTCAAAACACACGTATCCCGCTTTTTTAATTAGCTAATTTTTTGGTAAAGAAAATTTAAACATAAGTTTCTATTGAATTGTCTATTTAACAAACAAAAATAATAATTATTTATAACAGAATAAATTAAAAAAATATATTTTTTGTGTTTAATTAAAAAATATATAATAATATAAAAAAATGACGTGTAAAAAATTAATTATTGAGACTATTCCAAACTATTGAATCATTTGGTTCTAGTTTGCCTGAACTTATAAGTACATAATAAGAATTAATTAATATTATATTCACTTCCTAAAGAAAAATTTAGATTAATTAAACCCATTTAAATTGAAGCCCAAGCTTATTTGATTGTATGTTGTGTATTTACTGAAAGGCTTTAGGCATTTCATATGCATTTCAATGCACAACATTAAGGACTTGCTTTATATTTTCCATTTTAAAAGCTGAAATTTCGCAGAGTCAACGAAACTTTCCTTGGTACTTTCCCATTCATCTAAGATGAGCTTACTTATATACATTAAGCGTATAAAAAAAACCATCATAGTCTTGCCTATCTAGTCTTGCCTCCTTAGTCTTGTCAGTATAGTTTTCTCCGTCTAGTATTGTGAGACTAATGTTCCTTGCCTAGCTACGACTATCTAATGTTGTCTGTCTAATGTTGTCTGTCTAGTCTGGTATTTCTAGTCTTGTCTGTCTAGTTTTATTTGTTTGCTCTTGTCTGTCTAGTCTTGTCTCTAGTTTTGCAATCTAATCTTGACGGTATAGTCTGTATAGTATTGTCTATCTAGTAATGTTTGTCTAGTCTTGTTTATCTAGACCTGTCTGTCTAGCCATATCTGTATAGTCTTGTCTATCTAGTCGTGTCTGTCTAATCAATTTCAATTTATTTTATTTCATTATATAAAGCTATACATAATAGATATAAATAAATACATTTGTAGAACTTAATGAAATATTTCTAGACAGAATAATTTAGATTGCGTGGGTTTTTATATTTTCATAATATTCCATTAAATTGTAAAATAAAATAAATTGTAAATGTTTACGTGGATATTGCAGATTTCTTTTATAAATGGTCTTTGATTTTGTATCAGCTTTAGATGTCTTGGCAATGTATTATATAGTTTTAAATTTATGTAAGGTGGTGATCTTTCCGTCATTATCAAGTTATGTGTTGGTAAAATGAAGATTTGGTTTTGATTTCTTGTGTTTCTGTGGTTAGAATTCATGAGTTCTATGAAGAAATGTTTATTCTTCACTAAGAAAATTATGGTTTCGTAAATAAATATCGCTGTGACCGTTAAAATATTTGCAGCTTTAAACTTTCCTCGGCAAGATTGAAAGTATTTCATTTTGTAAATGATTCTTATTGTCTGTTTTTTGGATTCTAAACGTTCGATAAACGTCTTTGCTAAAACCCCGAAATAAAATCCCAAAACGTAAATGGGAGTGAAAGTTGGCGTAGTATACAATTTTTAGGATTTTTTGACATACGCTTTGCTGTAAAATTCTTAAGGCCAATGTTGTTTTATTTAATTTTGCTTCTAGTGCATTTATGTGAGCATTCCAATTTACAGTCCATTTCCATTCCTAAAAGTTTCAGTCTCTCTAACAGCTATATCGTCTTTTCCTATTGTCAATCGTTTGGGATAGTTAAATAATGATCTGAACATTGTTACGTTGGTTTTCTGGCTGTTAATTGTAACTTTGTTTATGTAGAACCATTCGGTTTTTCTTGCCATGGTAATATTTAAATTGGTAAATGTCTTCCAGCCCGATGTTAGATAATAACAGGGAAGTGTCGTTTCCGTAATTGACCATTTCATGTGGTGTAGATTTTATTTTTGAGGGTAGGTCGTTAATAAATAAAGTGAATAATAGGGGTCCCAAGATACTACCCCGAGGAATTGCAATTTGTTTGTCTCTGATTGTTGATTTTTCTTGGCATAGTGTGGTATTTACTCTGGTTTGCTGTGTACGGTAAGATAAGTATGAACGGAACCACTCATGCGCGATTGCAAGTTGAGCGCTGACAGTGAACGAGTGCACCTCGCGAGAGGAATAAAATTTATTAGTGAATTTTATAATCTATAGTTTAACCGCTTTAGTTTATATTAATTCTATCTGTTATTTACAAAGAACTTTAATCATGGGTGGGGGGGAGTTCAGATCTAATATCCCTTCCGATAAACATTTTGAAATCTTAGGCACTTTTGTAAAGAGTAGTGAGTTCGAAAATTTTATGCCAGAAATTATAAAAAAGGAGGTTCAACCATTATTATCAGTTATCTCTGACCTAACTAAGAAAGTTGAAGCAATAACTGAAAAGAAGTTATTGCACCTTCAAGTTGCTCCTGAGCGGGAAAATCCACAAATTATTAAAAATGTGACAAAAACAATGTTCTACGCCGACTGTGGATGATATCGGGAAGTCTTATCAGCCAGATAACACCGAAATACTAAACGCTGCCAGGGAAGGTCGTGACAGCTCAAAAAAAGTTAATAAAACACAAGTGAGAAATAAAACACAGATCAAGGATGCAGCCCAGACATAGATAAATAAAGCCACCGACACATGGGAAATCCAACGTCGCCGTACAAGAGGATCCAGGAAAACGAATACAATTTATGGTACGAACAATGACGCAACTGAAATTAGAGCGGCCGTGCGTTATCAACACCTGCACGTTTACCGTCTTCATCCGCAGCTTACAGAAAAAGAGGTGATCACTTAGAATACTTAGAAAAGAAAAACTTTAAACAAATAATTTGTAAAAAACTGTTATCGATGCACCCAGAGGAGTACTCCTCATTTAAGGTCTCGGTACCTTTTGAATATTTTGATAATGTCAAAAATCCAGAAATCTGGCCTCGACACACTTGTGTTAACAATTTTTTATTAAGACTAGAGAAAATTCCACAGATAGTCTAAAACACAAAATAGTAACACGAAAACTGTCAGATGAAGTAAAAAAATCATTTGAGTTAAGAAATAATATTAAAGAATATATGATTTTATTTTTAAATTCTCAAAGGAAAACCTGCTTCATCTAGAGATTTTAGCAACGGAACATTCTGCTTGGCAGAAACCTGGTTGTCCACTGATCTATTAGCTCATTATTATTAATTAGCTCATTTTGTAGAAATTTGTCAATTGGAGGAGGTATAGCTATTTGGGCCAAGGCATCTTGCCTCAATAGCTGCCAGAAATTGACATTTCAAACAAGTCGATTGAAAAAGTTTTTGAAGTATGTGGAGCCTCCTGGAAATCAGGAAGAGAGAGTAAGGCAATAATAACTATATATAGACCACCTGCGGGGTTGGCCTACCCTATTTCTATTAAAACTTGAAGAAATCCTAGATCTATTATATCAGAAATATGAAGATATCCTTATTATAGGTGAGTTCAATATGCATTTTGAATACGAATCTGTAGTAAAAGAAAACCTAATAAACCTACTTCAAGCGTATGGGCTGGAATACAAAGTTAAAGTGCCAACCAGTGTTACTAAATCATCTTCGAGTACTATTGACAATTTACTGACGAAGCTAAAATTCACAGCTCCGATTACTGTAGAGGACTGCACACTTTTGGACCACAAATATTTATTGGTAGGTGATTATTTAAACGGTGGCAAACAAAAACAATTATACCGTTACGCAAGAAACTTCTGCGCAGAAAATAAAGCCAATCTACAAAAAGCCCTTCAAAAAGAATCATGGACAAATATATACAATGTAGCTGACTGTGATGAAAAAGCAACTGCCTTTATACAAATGATGCATAAATGATGCATATAAACAAATTTTTTTCCAATTAGGAAAATCAAAATCAAAACCAAATCTTGGATAACAACAAAAGTTAAACGGTCTAGTAAACAGCTAAAAGACCTGTATGTTATCCAAAAGCAACATCCTGCATTAAAAGATATATACATCGCACAGAAAAAAATGCATCAGCGTCTACTGCTTACAACTAGAAGAAATTTCTATAAGCATAAAATAGAGAAGTCATCAAATAAACAAAAAACTCTATGGCAAACGATTAACGAATTGGATAATAGGGTAAGATCCATGCAACATATTTTCATAAAAGATCAAGATAATCTAATAAAAGATCCTGACTCAGTTCAATCGCTGCTGAATGACCATTTTATTACCGCGCCTGAATTGGTAATCAAAGACATTCCCTCAGTTGATCCAATTGATGAACACATAATGTTTAACGACAAATCTATATATATATATATATATATATATATATATATATATATAGAGAGAGAGAGAGAGAGAGAGAGAGAGGAATTTAGCACTTTTTAGAAATTTAGAAATGTCTGCTATTTTTAAAAAACTAAAAAATAAATCTAGTTGCGGTCCAGATTCCATTTCAAGTAGTTTACTCAAGGAATTGCACAATGAAGTTATTGAGACTATTACTGATATTATTAACTGCTAATTTTCTACAGAAAAAAGTGCCAGACATTTTAAAAATTTCAACAGTTATTCCCATTTTTAAAAAAGAAGATCGTATTGATAGAAATAATTATAGACCAATTTCGTTAGTGTCATGTCTGTCCAAAATTTTAGAATATTGCATGGAATACAGACTAATGCCATTTATTTTCAAATGCAATTTAATTCCACAGCAACAACATGGATTATGTAAAGATAAATCAACGACTACTGCTTTAACCGAGTTCTACGAAAATATTATCAATGAGGTTGATGATGGAAAGTGTCCTGTCGGTATTTTCTGTGACCTTAGCAAGGCATTTGCTTGTGTTGATCACGACAAATTACTACAAAAGTTATATTCATATGATATTAGAGGAAAGGCAGATCGCTGGTTCCAGTCTTATCTCAGCAATAGACAACAATTTGTCAGAGTTGATAATGCAGGAATAACAGGTTTATCAAAACCTAAACATATAAAAATTGGTGTTCCGCAAGGAAGCATTCTAGTACCCATATTATTTTCTTTATATACGGGTGATCTGGTTCAACATATCGGTGGTAATCACTGCACTTTGTATGCTGACGACACTACCATCGTAATCTCGAAGGAGTCTAAACTAGAAACTATACTTTTATGAAGCAAATAAAACAATAAAACAGCTACATAACTGGTTTTGCGCAAATAACCTACATATAAATTTGGCAAAGACCAGCTATATGGTTTTCCAATGTCACCGAAAGAAACCCACCGATGATCTCCCATTACAAATTGCTAACGTTCGATTAAAGAGAACCAAGGTAGTAAAGTTTCTAGGTGTCCACTTATATGATCACCTGACGTGGAAAATAATGACGGATAGTATCATCAGAAAATTAAACAGCAAGGCTTACCTAATTAAAAAAGTGCGTCAAACGGTGGGCGAAGAAGCCCTTCTGTCTGTATACCATGCCGAAATTCAGTCGGTTTTAACCTATGGCATATTACTATGGGGAGCTTCTTCACTTATACAAAAGGTTTTCCTGTCGCAAAAACGAATTATTAGAGCTTTAGCTAATATCAATGTATTCACATCATGTAGACTATTTTTTAAAAAACTAAATATTTTAACAGTAACCTCCATATACATATGGGAACTGGCGTGCCACATATTTATAAACAAAAATAAACTTTTCACCGCAGAGGAACGAGATAAACACAACGAGATATTGTCTTAATCTCAGACGAATAAGAAGCAACTTAACTAAATGCAAAAGTGCACCAAATAGATTGGGTATACAAATTCGAGGGTATACGTGTGATCTATTTTCTTTTAATTCTTAAAGTGTTCAGAAGGAAACTTAAAATATATTATATATATTTATATATAAATATATATATATATATATATATATATATATATATATATATATATATATATATATATATATATATATATATATATATATATAAATATATTTATTAAAAGACTTTTATTCAGATTCATAGTTTCTGTATATTTGCAAATATATATGCATATATGTGTGTGTATTTGTTTGCTATAGGAGGATCTATTTATGTACTAAGTTTCAATTTTTATTATTTTTTTTTTTAATTCAGTATTTAGTATTCACTTTGTTTACTATATTTCTGTGACGTGTCCTATATGTAAATTACTTATATCTGGGGATAAATAAATGTATTTGATTTGATTTGATTTGATCCCTCTAACTCCGTATTTGAATATTTTTTCCAGAAGAATCGTGTGATCTACGGTGTCATAAGCTTTGGAAAGTTCTATCAAAATTCCACATAGTAAATTATCAAAAAAAGTCCAAGATAGATGTGTTGTCACAGACGACCAGCTAGAAGCTGCACAACTATTAATTTCAAAGGGTACCAGTAAAAGAAAAGCTGCATCTAAAGTTGGATTGAAAGAGAGTGCTCTATAAAAACGGTTAAGAATTGGAGAGATAGCTAAATGTATGGGGAAATTTACTACAACATTTATGAAAGCACATCAAGAAGAAATCTGCGGATATGTAAAACAAAATGACGTTTTTTATGGTATCACTATTATATTAGCTTCCGGAAGTTGATTTATGAGTATGCTGAGTTAGATAACAATCCGCACCGGTTCAATACATCGTGAAAACTAGCAGGTCGTGACTGGGTGCATGGGTTCCTCAAACGATATCCAGAGTTAAAATTGCGTCAACCCATCCTAACTAACATTGCCAGAGCAATGGGATTTAATAAAATCCAAGTGCTAACTTTTTATGACAATCTAGAGAACCTTTACAACAAACATAAGTTTGCACCCAGTCGAATCTAAAATATGGATGAAAGTGTACCAAACTGTAATGAAACGTAATGAAACTGTAATGAAACTGTACCAAATAAAATTCCAGAAGTAATTTCAGTTAAAGGAAAGAAATTAGATTGAAAAATCGTTTCTGCTGAAAGAGGCCAAAACATTACTCTTTTTGTGCAATGAGTGCAACTGGAAACTTCGTTTCTCCAGTTTTTATTTTCCCCAGGAAGAGAATACAAGGTCATTTGTTAAACAATGCACCTGAAGGAAGTTTTGGATTAGTTTCCGACTTTTTTATAGACTATCTGCGCCATTTGAAACATAACGTGCAGCTAACAAAAGATAATCCTGATTTATTAATTTTAGATAACCACAACAGCCATGTCTCCTTGGCTGCTGTAAACTTCTATCGTGATTATGGCATGCAGAAACATGTTGACGCTATCCCACAATGCTCCCAAAAGATGCAACCTTTAGATCGTGGTTCCTTTGGAAATTTCAAAATAACATTCGCTTATGAATACAATAAATGGCTAAGCAACCACCCAGGGCGCATGATTAGACAGACAAAAATAGCTCAGTTGGTAACAAATCAAGAAAACAGAAAATGATGAGAATGAATACTTTTGCTCTCTGTGTGGCGAGAAATACTTATATCCACCGAATGAAGACTGGATAAAATGTACTGTTTGTAACAGCTGGTGACATGAACAATGCTCTAACTTTGAACATATCAACTTTGTGATGATTGTGCTAAAGAAAGCTTTATTTTTGTTCCTTTACTTTCATAGTTTAGTTACAAGACAAAGGTTGATCTCATTGATTTACAAAAAAACGTATAAATTGTTCATTGCATGTTGGCTTTTGGGTCTGACTATGTAGAAATTTCGGATTTTTATGTTGCGTACACTTACGCGCTCTACTGCGCACAGTTAACCCTATAGTAGAGTAAGTGTACGCATTTTGAGAATGTTTGTTTTGCTTGTTTCACAAGAATTTGCGCCATCGATGAATATTGTTTCTATGTTTAAGTTGTTAATAAATAAATGCTCTACCTAATTAAACAGTCTAACAAAACAAAGTTTGTTTCATGGAACTTGACTTTTTTGTTTTATGACGCTTCAAACCTTAGGTGCGCATACTTGCCCCACATTTTTCTTGATTCTACTTTTCAAGAAAGTTGATAGTCTGCGATGCAACATCTTTTTTAAATATTTTGAAGGGAGATAGTGTACTTATTGACCGCCAATTTTCTATTAATTCTTAATCCCACTTTTTGTGTAGCGGTATTATGATGGAATGTTTGAGGTAGTCTGGAAAAATTCCACTTTCTATGGAATTGTTTATTACGTATTTTAGCGGCTCTAGAATTTCCCAGAAAATATTTTGAATTAAAGTAGCTGGTACCTCTTCGTCACCGGCGCTCTTCTGTTCCTTATAGACGTTATTATATGGTGCAGTTGTTCATTTGATACTGGTTCTAGGAATATGGATTATGCAAATTAGGTATCCGCTATATTGTCTCCGTATGGAATGTGAGGTATATTGTTGGATAGAAGTCGGGTGTAGTCAGGAAGTCATTCTGTGGGTCTTCGTTATGCGGATCCTTGATGGTGTACTGTTTGTTACTTGACATTTTAAGACATGTAATTTCCCTCACTATATTCCATGTTGTTTTCATGGGATTATCTGAGTTTAATAATTTGTTTTCTAGTTTCTTCCTTTTTTCTTGCCTTATTGCTGTTGTATTGTGTCTTGAAGGATTTGTTATGGTTAGAATTAATTTGTAGTATTCCAAGTGGTGTTTTTAGTTTGACTATTTCAGGGCTGGAAAAAATGCATTTCCAGTTTAGGCAGTTTACATTGCGAAGAACTCTAGGGTAACATTCTTTGAAGTGAGACATGAAAATCTTTATAAACACATTCCATTGACGGTCTACATCTGTTTCGTCTAAAGTGTATTGGTCAGCTCATGACTCTTCTTGTAGAGATTGTTTGTGCCTTGTTATATTTTCTGATCTAAATAACCTTATGATTTTTCGTGTTGTTGTATTTTGTTTTTCTTCTGTAAAGGTTATCTTCTGGGCATTATCGTCAGATATGTGGTGCTCATATATGTAACAACTATATGTGGTATAATAACATTCATAGTATCACGGTGTAGATCGAGGAACTCACAGTGGCAAACATATATGAGCCTCCGTTAGCCCAGTGACCTCTTGAAGTTTTGCCCCAGCTACCTCGTCCAGCTGTCTATATGGGAGATTTTAACAGCCACCACACAATGTGTAAATATAATAGTAATAACTATAACGGTGAAACACTTGTAGAATGGGGAGACGAAAACAGCTTAAGCTTAATTTTTTATGCAAAAGACGTTTAGATCGGCAGCATGGAACAGAGAGTACAACCCGGACTTGTGTTTCTCGACCCAAAATACTCAAAACCAACCAGTCCACATATCCAGAAAAGTCTTGGAAAACTTTCCACACAGCCAGCACCGCCCAATTATATATGATATAGGCACTCAGATCCCAATAATCCGATCTATACCCAAACCAAGGTAGAACTTTCCAAAGGCAAACTGGACAAAATTCTCTCTTGGATTAGACAAAATTGTGAGATGGAACGGCAGAGCCTGAAAATTATGATAGGTTTGCAGGTGCTGTGGTCTCAGCTGCAAAAAACTCCATGCCTAGAGGGTATCGTAAAGAATACATCCCGGGATGAAATACTGAATGTGAAGAACTGTATAACAGCTACATAGAGAGCGGCGACCCAGATATAGCCAACGACCTTCTACAAGCACTAGATGAAGCTCGGAAAGATAATTGGATCAAAACAACAGAGGACATAAATTTCCAAAGATCCAGTAGAAAATCATGAAGCCTACTTAAAAAGTTAGGAGGCAGTAACCCACCCGTTCGAGAAACCCACTTGATCTCACCAGATCAGATAGCCAGCAGCATGGTAACTTTATCCAGAGCCCCACGTGATAAACAGCATACAAAACGACTTAAAAAAGAACTTAGCAATATACGCCAAACAGCACCACGCGACACGGAATTCTCTCGTGAGTTCAATACTAAGGGATTAATTGCAGCTCTTAAAGATGTGAAAACTAGCAAATCACCTGGGTTTGACAGGATAATCCTGAGTTCCTGCTTCACTGCGGAGAGAAGACAAAGAAATGGTTGACCGTATTTTACTCGAGCATCTTAACATCTGGAGTCTTGCCGAAAGCTTTTAAAATGAGTAAAATAATCGCGGTACTAAAGCCCAATATACTACGAGATAAATTCGAAAGCTACCGCCCCATAGCACTCCTTGGCTGCTGCTATAAACTATTAGAACGACTTCTCCTCAACAGATTAGGCACACGAATTCTGGAAAATATTCCACCCGAACAAGCTGGTTTCAGACCTAATCGAAGTTGTGCAGATCAAGTTCTCAGCCTAACTACACATATTAAAGTGGGTTTCCAGCAAAACAGCAAAAGACAGCTGCAGCTTTCGTGGATCTATCAGCTGCTTACACACAGTATCATTGCTTGACTGCTTTACACTCCTTGGCACACGGCACACTACTTGGCTGAACAAGTCACTTGTCATACAACGCTGCGACTGATAAACAACATGCTTTCTGACAGGCACTTCCAAGCAATCCACGGTAATAACTTAAGCAAACAGAGAAAACTCAACAATAAATTGCCTCAAGGGTCAGTTTTGGCCCCGATGTTTTTCAATCTCTATATTTCAGATTTGCCTAAAACCGACGCGATGAAGTTTGGGTACGCTGATGATCTAGACTTAGCTGTACAACACAAACAATTTGAACCCACCGAAAACACGTTGACCAACGAGCTCAACAAACTGTACAAATACTTTACCAAGTAGTAGTTAATACCAAACCTAAATAAAATTGAAGTCAGCTGCTTCCACCTGAATAACAATAAGCCAAATTATGAATTAGAAGTCAAAATGAATAATACAGTGCTACCCTATCAACGGTATACATACAAGTATCTCGGGGTAATCTTAGATAGAACTCTATCATTCAAAAAACATCATGAAACAACAGCGCAAAAAATAAGCACTCGAAATAACATTATCCAAAGACTACGTAGCACTAGCTGGGGGGCACCGACAAATACATTAGGAACATCTGCATTTAGTTTGGTGTATTCTGCGGCCGAGTATTGTGCCCCGGTATGTATGAACAGCGCACATCCAAAGGAAGTGGACACTCAACTTAATATAGCAATGGGAACGATTAGTGGCTGCATCAGAACTACTCCATCCTATTGGCTCCCAACACTCAGCCACATACCTCCTGCCCTAAGACGACAAGACGCCCTAATAAAAGAATATAAAAAAATGATTAATAACACAGAACTCCCTATTCATGAGGATATCCCGGATCTGACAAGAAACCGGCTTCCATCTAGGAAACCGCCAATATTATCAGCACAACAAGAGGCAGCCAATAACTTCAACATCAACTCCCAGTAGCAGACCCTCTAGACTAAAAATGCCCCACCCGATGTACGAAATCTCATTGACCCAGTCGTAAAACCCGATGGCTTCGACCAACCACGACATATATGGAAGACCTTAAACCGTGTTAGAACAGGACATGGTGTGTGTGCCCATAACCTCCATAAATGGGGAAAACGGCCCAACCCAGGCTGCGACTGCGGTGACCCAAATCAAACAATTGGCCATATAGTGCCAGAGTGTGAACTGAGGGCACATCATCAGCACACATTAAGAGGATTTGAGGGACTTCTTCCACACCACACAATCAAGTCTTGGATGGATAGCTGAACTAGATCTTTTAATATAACAATTTTATATCTTATTATATGTCTGTTTGTTACTGGTACTATTAAACTGGTCTTATTCAATCGTTCAATTTTTACATGTTTTATAAATGTACCAGGTGTTGTGCCATACGCTAAATAAATAAATGTTGAACTCAATGGTTTCCACTGAGTAGGGCATTTCTGATTTTACAGCTATGTTATCGATACAAGATCCATTTGAGGGATGGCTTGGCTCAATCACTGTCAGTTCAGTGTTGAAAGATCGTAAAATCAAGTCGAATTGTTGGCGATGGCGTGTGGGCTTTATTGTATCTATATTGTAATCACCCATGGTAATATATTGTTTATTTTCTTTAAATATTTCAAGCAGTAGCTGTTGTAGTTTGTCTATGAATTGAGCGTGGCTTCTTTGTGGTGCGCAGTATATCGCTACGATTATAGCTTTTTGTTATTTGTGACAGTTTCTATCGCTTCACACTCGAAAATGTAAATTTCTGCCAGTCTTTCAATCTCATTTCTTGGTAGAAAATTGGTACATTTTTGCAGTAAATTTCAACACCCCCGTGGGCTCCTTCATTCCTGCAGCATTTAGACGCTATCTGGAAGTTATGTAATTAGTAAGTTGCCAATTGATCTTCACTCTTCCAATGTTTTGCAATGACTAAAAATTTTGCATTCAGAATTTTCTTGTAACATGTATTCTGTCGCTTCAATTGAGTTTCTAATGGATTGGGCGTTCTGGTTGATTATTCTGACTATCTTATTGGGATTATGCGGTTTGTTTATTATTTTTCGAAATTTCTGTTCCGACGTGGAGGGTTTGTTCGATCTAGTAACCGAAAATTTAGCCTTTCGTGTCTGATACCTTCTGGCCAAAATGAATTATCGTAGACTAGGTCTTTTAGGTCTAGGTCAACACCAACTTTAAAACTGTTGTCATTGGCTGTGTGGACTTTCGGGATCAATTTTTCATCTTATTTGTGTGTCTCCCAGTTTTTGTGACTAAATAGTCTCTTACTATTTCCTCATTAACATGGTCCTTCGCCCTAGATATGTGTAACCATATTTCCTTGGGTTCCTATTCTCTGTTCCAATCCCTCATAGCACGATGCCATACGATTAAACCGAATAGATCTCGGTATGGTACACTTTTAAAAGCCAACTGTATCCCGCAACTTTCTCAAAAGTTACGCTTTGCTATTTAGTTTGCGTACGATGTAGTCTGTTGAAAGTTTACACGACAGGTCTTCTTCCAAAAATATTCCTAAAAATTTGCAATTGGTAGTTTGCGATTTTCAGTAGAAAATCTTCAGAGGGTTTTCGTCGACTACATTGAAAAATTATGTAGTTAGTTTTTTCTGGATTTAAGACCAATTCGTTTGCACAAAACGATGTATAAAATCTGTCTAATATTAAATTTGCTTTGATTTTGTTTTCCACCAGGGAATCCTGCGATATTATAATACTTGTATCATCGGTTTATATGGTGCAGTGTTTTTGCCCTATAAAGTTAACCAAGTATGCTGTGTACAGCGAAAAAAGTACTGGGGCCAGTACACTTCCTTGTGGAACAACTATTTTTACCACTGTGGTCGATGCATTCAAGTGCTTTCGTTATTTTCAATTTTAACGTATTGTCGTCTGTTGCTCAAGTAAGATAGAAACCACCGCCCAGTTTTTCCTCTAATTCCATATAAGTATAATTTGTTCATATTCACGAAATACCCTTAAATTTCGTGCGAGACACAGTGAAAAGCGTTAGAGAGATCACAAAAAAATACCCACAGGACATTTGCCTTTATCCACCTCGTTGATGATTTTGTTGTGAAACTCATTTATTGTAGTAGTGGTTGATTTACTTTTACAAAAACCATCTTGTTCTTTAGGAATCAAGTTGTTTCTCGAAATGAGCGCCTTGTCTCTCTAATCTTTTCTCTCTAGTCTTGTACGTCTAGTCTTGTCTATCTAGTCTGGACTGTCTAGTCTTGTCTGTCTAGTCTTGTCTGTCTAGTCTGGTCTGTCTAGTCTTGTCCGTCTAGTCTTGTCTGTCTAGTCTTGTCTGTCCAGTCTTGTCCGTCTATTCTTGTCTGTCTAGTCTTGTCTGTACAGTCTCGTATGTCTAGCCTCGTCCGTCTAGTCAAATCAAAAATCAAATCCAATAATTTATTCACCTAATATTGACTGTCTAGTCTTGTCTGTCTAGTCTTGTCGGTCGAGTTGTGGTCTGCCTGGTCCTGTCTGACTAGTCTTGCCTGTCTAGTCTGTCTGCCTGCTTAGTCTGTCTGCCTGCCAAGTCTGCCTGGTCTTGTTTACTTGGTTGACTTGTTTACTTCATACCGACTTGTTTACTTCATTCCATCTCTTTTTTATCTTTCGTTTTCTGTTATATTAGTTCTGTATAATCGTTTTTGCCTATCCTCGATGTTTAATATTGTCTGTCTAGTGTTGTCTGTCTGTTGTCTGTCCAGTCTGGTATGTGAAGTCTTGTTCGTCTAGTTTTTTCCAAAACTTCTGTAACTATCTTCCATTCCCTCCCCATTTGCTCTTTTCCCTTCATGATTCTGATGGTATAAGCTTTTACGGCATTCTAGTTACGCTCACTTTCTAGCATAACTTCGATGTGTCCTCGAGTCGAGTTCTGTCATTCCCCTTGAAGCACCCATATGCAGTGAGCGTCTGAATAAGATGGTAACTCATATGCCTGTGCGTCCTCTCATACCATACTGTCACGTTAGGGATAAGGCTGTGCGTCCACCGTCCTCCAATATTACTGCCCCATCTTGTCTACCATCGGTCCATGAGTCTCTGGCGCGCTCCCGCCTTGACGACCACCTTCTTATGCTTTACGTCGTTTTTCGGTCTATGCTGCTGTAGCTCTTCGTAGACTTCTTGTTTTTCGCGAATAAATAAGTCTATTGGAGGCGCGCTTGCAAGTACCAGCGCCACGATCTCGAAAACCGTTCTGTAGGCGGAAATTACTCTTACAGCACTTTTTCAGTGCACACCTGCAAGCTGTTTTCTCGCTCCTGCCTTTTTCGTTACGCCGACCATATTTCCGCCGCGTAGAGGATTTTTGAGTGGCCTACACTTTTGAGTATTTTCCGATTCAGTTCCTTAGGCTCCTCGATGTTCGGCATTAACCGCACCAGAGCTGCCACTATATACACTGCTTTATTCACTATTTTGTCTACATGATCTATTTACCGCATATCGCTGTCCAGTTGGACGGCAAGACTTCTTGTCTGTCTAGTCTTGCCTCTCTAGTCTTGGGTCTATAGTCCTGTTTGTCTAGTCTTTTCTGGCTAGTCTTATCTGTCTAGTCTTGTCTATCTAGTCTTGTCTGTCTGGTCTTGTCGATATAGTCTTGCCTGTCTAGCCTTGTCTATCTTGTCTTGTCCGTGTAGTCTTGTCCTGTTGAGAGGTGGTTCTAGAGCATATCCTGTCTACGTTGTCGATCTAGAATATTTCAGGTAGCCTTATCTATGAAGTCTAGCTTATCTAATTTTCTTTGAGTAGTTTTGTCTGACTAATCTCGTGTCTCTATCTGACTAACCTTGACAGTCTACTGTAGAAGGCAAGACTATACCGACAAGATCAGACAGACAAGAAGTCTTGCTGTCCAATTGGACAGCGGTATGCGTTAAATAGACCATGTAGACAAAATAGTAGACAGTTGTACTCTTCTGTCTTATCTAAAATATTTTAGTTTTCTGGTCTTGTAATCTTAACTTCGTAGTTTAATGTGTTTCTTTCTTGCAAATTTATAATTGCTTCAATGAATTAATGAAATAAAGAAACCTCAGTAAATATTTGTGCGTCCACAAAGCGGGCTATATAGAAATATAATCAAAGGAATTTTCGGTTAAAGCTGCAAATTTAAATTATTTTCACTTGGCCGATTTATAAAGATGCGTTCCGCGGCAACATCGACCACCCTCCTTAGCCTCATCAAGGAATTTCTTTTCTTTTTATTCCTTACGAAACAGGAAATCTCTGCATGCAGAGCCGAGGGAAATTGATCACGCTTATAATATACAAGGCGGCGGAATATTTTAGGGGATGATTGCACTCAAACTTGTTAGGCGATGGACGTTTTAAATAAAAGGTAATTTGTTTGTTGTGCTTGTATGAAACATTTTATTTGTTTGATTTTATTTGTGAATATATTAATGGAGACATGACGAAAAATAGTGATAAATAATAGGCACTAGGTGTAAGTTGCATAACTTAGTTTTATTTAAACACTTTATCGATTATCGACTTCTTAGGCCTTCGTCAGAAGATTACGTAGAATGCAAAGATGTTACACGTTTGTATATACACTTTTTAAAATCGGTGAGGGTGATTCTGTTCATTTGAGTGTGATCTGTGATTATTTTGGTAAATCCTTAATTAGGATTTAGCAGACATTTGAGTGGATTAAATATACCTGGTCATTTAAGATGAGAAGATTTTAGATTTGTTCCTGTAGACATATGTTCCTAGCGGCTTTTTTCCCTTTAGATAAAAAAAAAGTCAGAATTTTTTTTCTAAAAACTTCATAATTATTTCTTATTATCCTATTCTTTTTAATTTTATAATTATTTCTTACAAAAGAAGAATCCTGATAAACTAAATTAACAGTTTATTCAGCATGATAAATTTCTGGACTAATTCTCGTATGCAATTTATTTGGTGACATAATAGTTAAATAAAATATTTCAAGTTTTATCTATTCGAATTTATATATTCCACTATTAATATATGTGATTATAAAAAATACTGCTAACAATTCTCAATTTTTTTACATAAAAATGATTTAAAATTGAATAACTATTTAATTAAATAAACTATTTAATTAAAAATATAAATATCTGTCGGCAATAATAATAAAAATAATAAATAAATGTGCTGAATCCGTTGAGCATACGCCATTGGTAATTTATAAATATCAGGAAACGTAAACAATGCCTATGAATTATTACGCAATCTGTATTTATAGCGTGCGCATAACCGACGACTTTTATCCCTGATACAAATTCGATAAAATAGAAATTCATTTATTTATGCAAAAAAGACGTCCATTGACTGCAGACAATACAACTGATATTGATCACCGCAATTGAATCAACACAACAAATTCAATAACGAATTTAGTAGTGTATGTAGACTATTTAGGGCGGTGGTTGCCCATTAGTCAAGGTGTCGGACTTCGGGGCCGCAAGTCCCGGGTTCGAATCCTGGACATTGTGAAAAATAAGCTACCGTTCTCCTGTAGATGGCTCTGGCTAAGTCATCGCAGTAAAATCTGCCACGAACCCTTAATCTCCGACACCGACACTTGTGTCTAAGATCAAGACACCAAGCACAAGTGTATGCCGTGGGAGGAGGCCTTGGCCCGTCATGGGCTGTTGCGCCAGGAATTATTATATGTAGACAATTAACACTTATGTCAATACCCGGGTACCCTTTTGCATGTTCTTACTTACATATCTTTTTTATTTAACGAAAAATCATCAAATCCTTTCAGATCCTCGTTATTTGAGTCTATTGACATCGATTCATATACATAAATAATAAAATGTGCCAAAAAATATATAAACTTTTAGGACTTAAAGTCAAAAAACTTAAAGTCTTACACGCGAATATTTACGTGCAGTGAGTTTATAACCTACGAAGATCGAAATATTGAATACTTGAGTTAAAGGTAAAAAGAAAAAAAAACTAGGTGGAATTACGTAGTAGATGTAAAACTTAATAAAAAATACATCTAGTTTAAATAAAATTTATATACTATCATAAAGTATGGTTGCCAAGTGTGCTAAGTGTGATGGAAAAGTTACTAGGAGTGAATCAATTCGATGTTCAGCATGTGAAAACATTTTACATGCGGCATCTAAGTGCTCAAATACAAAGCAGGAGGATCTAGAGTATCTTAAAAAAACAAATAAGTTAAATGAATGGAAGTGTCCTAAGTGTATCTCAAACCGGAGAAAAAGCTAAGTTACGTTTGATCCCAACATTCCTAAGAATCTATTTTCTGATGAGGATGAAGAAGAGGCTGAAGGTGGACAGAATAATAGGTCAAATTTAACAAAAAGGGATCTGAAGGCCATTGGGGCCGTCCTCAGGGACATGATTCGTGATGAAATCTCTCCAGATTTCAAAAAAGATTTTGGTGAACTTAAAAAATCTGTAGAGTTCATATCAGCTGAATTTGATCTTTTTAAGAAGAAATTAGACAATAATGAACAGGAAATTCAAAGCTTGAAGAAAGAGAACCTAAGTCTTCAAAAAGAAAACGCCAGCCTAAAATGTGAATTATCTAACCTCCAGAGCTACACTCGTATTGACAATGTAATCATAACAGGGATCCCTGAGACCCCAAATGAGTCAGTTTTTGAAATCTTTAACTGCATCTCGGCAGCCATAAACAATAAGCTCACCTCAAGTAGTCTAAGTACAGCTCATAAGCTACTATCTAAAGTACAAGGTGGAATCAAACCAATTATTGCTAAATTCTGTAGACGTCAAGATAAGGACGTTTGGTTGTCAGACTTTAAAAAGGTATCTAGCCTTAATAAAAATAATCCTGGAATTTCAGCACACTTAATTAATGGTAATCTACCTGAAAGCCGTGTTTTTGCAAATGATCACCTAGCTCCCGATGTTCAACTACTATTAAAAACATCTAGAAGACTCGCTCTGGATAAGGGCTACAAGTACATATGGGCCAGAAATGGCAAAATATTTGTAAAAAAGACTAACGGTCACCGTTCAGTGCAAATTAAGTGTGTTAGTGATCTTGATAAACTGTAAACTCTTCTTTGAATGAATCAAATTTATAGTATAAACAAAGGTATATTTTAAGGTATATTAAGTTAAATGGAAATAGGTGAATTACTAGAACATTTAAATCCAATTTCAAACAAATCATTAGTATTTCAAAATTTTGAGAAAGTTCATAATTTTTTTATTTTTTAGTTCTTTAAAAATCCTAAATTTAAATATTCGAAGTATTAGAAAAAATTTTAATGAGTTATGTGTACTTTTATGTAAGCTAGAGGTTGATTTTGACATTATTGTTCTCACAGAGTCTTGGTTATGCTATAATGACGATGGTTTTGAACTTCCAAATTTTGAGAAAATTATTAAACCGTGTAAATATAATAAATGTGATGGAATTGTACTGTACATAAAATCTGGTATTAATTATAAAATTTTTTATTTGGATTTGGAAAATATGAATTCGCTAAATTTTGTTGTAAGTAATCGTGAGTCGGAGTTCTATTGCACTGCGGTGTATAGGTCCCCGAATGACACGAATGTCGTTGGGTTCCTTGATAACATGGAAGCTTTTCTCAGGGGGGTTAGGTACGATAATCATATAGTACTTGGGGATATTAATATTGATATTCTGGAGGAGAACTTGACTCCTATATGGCATAGATACTTAGATATAATGCATGAAAATGGTTTTGTTAAGTGGCTCTACGGGTGTACCAGGTTTACTCCAACCAGACAATCTTGTTTGGATCATTTGTTTTTAAAAAGTGTACACTTTTCCCTCGAAACTGCCATTTTGACATGGTCTACGACTGATCATGACGTAGCTATGGGACAAGTTTTTCTGTGTCCTAGTGAATCCCATGTCCATGGGGTCGCTGATAATTCTATTTTGAATAAAAATAACATAATTAAAAAATTTGATGAACAATGTTTCAAGAGGAGAATTGAAAGTGAATCATGGGCATTGGTTCTTGAGGAGACGGATGCAGAGTTAGCATTTGATCTGTTTTATACTAAATTATTAGACATATTTAATAATAGTTATGATCTAAAGAGACCAAAGTGTGGGCATAAATTTACTAAAATCAAACCCTGGATAACTTCTGGCATTGTCAGATCAATTCGTGCTAGGGAAAAATTAGCTAATAAAGTACGTAAGCAGGCTTTTAATACAACTTTAAAGGTAAAATTTAAAAAATACAGAAACATTTTGAAAATGTCAATCCGTATAGCGAAAGAAATTTATTATCGTAATAAAATTAATGAATGTGGAAATAATCTACGTCAATTGTGGCAGACAATCAATGAGGTGACTGATTGTGCCACAACTGCTAGGCCCACTATCTCAAAGATTATCACTGCTGATAATCGCTCTTTTGATGCAAATCAGCCATTTGAAATGGCCCTTGAGTTTAATAAACATTTTGTTAGTGTGGGGAATCGTATAGCAGATAAAATTAATTTATCACAAGCAAATAATAACAGCAATAGTCTTCATACTTTTGAATATTGTAGTAACCAGAACAATTACTCAAATTCTTTTTTCTTTAGGCCAGTATGTGAAAATGAAATTATGAAAATAATAAATAAATTGAAGAAAAATGTAGCTCCTGGAATGGATGGGTTGTCCTCTAAATTGTTGATTTCTAATTCGGGTGCTTTGTCGGTACCCCTATCGCATATAATAAATCTCTGTTTTCAACAGGGATATTTTCCTCAAGAGTTAAAAAAAGCAACAGTAATCCCACTTTATGAGGCAAAAGTCAATTCTAGGTAATTATCGTCCCATTTCTCTCCTTTCAAGTGTGGCTAAGATTGTGGAGAAGTGTGTCAAAGCTAGATTGGTTGATTTTTTTAATAGATTTAAAACTATTTCTGAGAACCAGTTTGGATTTAGAAATGATAAAAATACAACAGATGCAATCTTTAATGTAACTCGATCAATTATCGATTGTCTAGATGAAGGAACTAAATGTCTCGGGGTCTTCTTAGATTTGGAAAAAGCCTTTGACACAGTTGACCACGACTTGCTACTACGGAAAATGGAGAGAATTGGGATAAGAGGTATTACAAATAAATTTTTCGAATCCTACTTGAATGGACGGACTCAGGTAGTTAAAATTGGGGAAACCAACAGTGATGCATTGACAATGGAAACGGGTGTGCCACAAGGATTAGTTCTTGGGCCTGTTTTATTTTTAATATATATTAATAACTTATTAAATTTGAATATTACAAATTGTAAGTTATATTCCTTTGCTGATGACACAGTAGCTATTTTTTCAGGTTCCTCTTGGAATGCAGCTTTTGGTAATGCATCAGCGGGAATGAAAAGTATAAAAAAATGGCTTGATTCAAACTTACTTAGTCTTAATGTAAATAAGACTGTGGCACTTCCGTTCTCCTTAACAGCTGCTGGACAACCAGCAAAAACTTTTCGCCTGTTGATTCACAGAACATGTTGTTATGAACAGTTTTGCTCATGTGATTCAATCCGCTTGGTCGATAGCGTTAAATATTTAGGCATTATGGTGGACCGACACCTACGGTGGGACTGTCATATCTCGTACATGTGCTGCAGACTCAGGAAGACAATTTATAAGTTTGTCCAACTGCGATCTGTACTATCTGGGGAGCAGGTGAGAATGGTTTCCCTGGCGTTGGTCAAGTCTATTGTTGAGTATGGGATTGTGGGTTGGGGCAATTGTGGTCAGACTGTGCTAGAACCGCTAAATTTGGTGTATAAAAGAATAATAAAAATTTGTCTAAAAAAACCACTAGACTATCCTTCAGCTTTTCTTTTTACTGAATTTCGGACTTTAAATATTCAAAATTTGTTTATATTAAATTCTCTAAAATACCTTCATAAGCACCAGTCTGACTTCCCTGTAAGCTCGCCCCACAATCACGCGACTCGCAGACAACAATGCATGCCCCTGTACGAGCCTCGCAGCCGAAGCTCCTTGGCTGAGAGGCACGTGGCACGTTGGGGTCCCAGACTTTACAATCGCCTACCTGAGGAGGTCTCCTTGTCTATGGGGTATAACCGTTACTGCGGTGCAATAGAGCGACTGGTTGCGAATACATTTAGCAGAACTTCTTAATGTGTGTATGTATATATGTATGTGTGTGTGTGTGTGTATGTGTATGTGTAAGTATATGTGTATGTGTATGTGTATGTGTATGTGTATGTGTATGTGTATGTATATATATATATATATATATATATATATATATATATATATATATATATATATATGTATATATGTGTGTATGTATATGTATATGTATATATATATATATATTTTTTATATACATTTTCCAAAAATTAATAACAGTGAGAAGAATTATTTTATTTCAATTATTTTATTTTTAATTTTATAGATTACAGAGTAAAGTTTTGTTTTTATTTTCATTCTAAGATAAAAGAAGATACATTTTATTTGTTTTAAAAGACTCCTGGCTACGCACGGGCACTGCCTCTGTTGCCAGTATTTTCTGTAAATATTTGTTATTGTGTATTTGTATATTTAAAAGAAATACATCTATTTTGATTTGATTTGATTTTTTGAAAAAAAATACCCCGTTGTTCAATACCCGGGATACCCGGGATACCCGGGTACCCATATGTAAATAAATAATTAAACTTATTTCTAGAGATAAAAAATATTACTTTATATATAAATAAACGGATTTATTTAACTCTTAATTAATTTTATTATAAAACTTATTATAAATTATACATAAAATATTTTTATATTCAATTTATTATTGACAACATGCGTCACATTTTACAATTGCTTTTGAACGTTCATCGCAAACTGGTTTGTTACATTCTTTACACGATTTTCGCGGTTTTTCTCCGTTTTTTGTAGACATCCTGGTAACAAATATGGCATGATCCTACAACATTATATCCACACCAATTTTTGGTTTATTATAATACTGAACAATTTCTGGTTTCTTTTATTGTCTTCGCTGCAAATCTGAGTGCATCGTAGATAGAAGTATAACAACTTTCTTTTTTTTTATGATCATAAGAGCACAGAATAACTTTTTCATGAAACCCAAATAGAGAAATAAAATATCCAAAATATCCAAATAAAGATAATTCTTCACGATCTTTAGATGCTAGCATATCTACTAGAATGTATTTTTTATTTTTGTTCAATGTTCCTACAATTGTTAGGTTCCATACAATAAATGCTTTGCTAAAGGTAAGTAGTAAAAAAATTGTCCATTGTAATATTTCTTCCGGATCCTTTATATTTGACCTTTCAATGGATATGAATTTTTGGCGTCGCTTAACCACCATATTTTCATTCCATACTTTGCCTACCCGGCGGTTTTATTTATAGAAATAGGGTTTTTCGGATAGTGGAATACTCTATGGGTAATCCCGAGTTGTAATGTGAAAGTCTCCGGGTATTAAAATTATTTTATTGAATGAAAACCCCATGCGGGTACACGGGTACCCGGGTATTGAACAACGTAGTAACGACTGGGTATTGACATAAGTGTTAAATACTTTACTGCATGCTATGTTAAGGAACTACACAGATATAAGTAGTAACGTAAATATTTTTTTCTATTTTGCGTCTGTAATGGACTCATAACAGCACTCATATGCGTGCAGTTATGGGTCTCCGAGTGCGATACAATTTTCTCAAAGTGTATCGGAGATTTTTTTATTTAGAAATGACATAAAAGGGGTGCAAAATAGAGAAAATAGTATAAAAAAACTCATTCATAAGGCGTTTTTCGCCCTTGTCCATTAGAAATCTCCTCGCTACGCTCGTTGTTTTCTAAACATTGACGTGTGCTGCAAAACCGCGCTTATTGAACTCGTTCTTTAATATACTATAAGAGATTCTACAGATATGAGTAGTAACATATTGACTGACTAAATTATAGAATAGTCTTGTTTATGACCAACTAGCATTTTCCTGCAGAGAAATCATAGATTTTGCATTTTGCATAGATCAGCATGGCTTCTCAGAATATAAATCTATGGTTACAAACCTATTAATCTAGGAGACTGATATCATGAAGGCTTTAGAAATAAAAATTCAAATTGATTCCATATATACTGATTTCTCTAAAGCCTTCGATAATGTTGACCATAACATCCTACTTAGAAAACTAAATTGCCTTAGCTTAAGTGGTGTACTACAGAAATGGTTCAGTAGTATTTTGATTGGGCGGAATCAGAGGATCAAAATAAGCTCTTCTATATCATATGAAATTGCGGTGACTTAACTCCACTCCTCTTAGACTTGTTCATGAACGATATAGGGAGCTTCAGTTATAAATCAAAATCCAAAATTATTTATTTCATTAATAAAGCTTTGTATACATGAAATATAAAAAGAAAATGTATAAATATAAAGAGATACAAATAATTTGCTATTCTTATCAGGCATTAGATTGATTCAAATATTCCTGTACGGTGTATGGCCAACGTGACCATACGTTCCGCTTTGGGCGGGACAGTCCCGATTTCAGGCTGTCTGTCCCGCTGTTCCCAGGGAGGTCAAAAATGTCCGGCTTCTGTGGCTAGGTCTCTACTTGCTAGGGTATAAACACCGCACTACTTGCCTGGTCGTGCACTCGCAAGGTCGTTACGTGTAACAGCGCTACTCAGGCTATTGTTGTAAATGGGTAGGTCACTATGGCAACCTATGAATTAAGAAAGTAACTTTATTAACAGATGCTTCAAACCATGGCTCGATAAAATTATTCCTATTGTTAATCTGCAATTTTTACCATACGAAGTCAAGATTTTAGAGATTCGTTTAGAAACAGCAAGGTAAAACATCGGATATAATTGTTGATGATTTGAAGGATGTATTGTCTTGCAATAATTTGAATAAGAAAATTGTGGGATGATGTGGAGACATTACGAACTGCAATTTTGGAGGAAAATAGAAAGGAGATTAATAATGTTTACGCAAAATTGAACAAATCACACGGAAGACTTTCATCATCATCACACGGAAGACAGGTCATCGGGATTGGATTTGGAGCGAAAATAGTTTACCACGCACTCAAAACAGTCGCAGATTGTTTCCCTGTAGACTTCGAGTGCATTATTGTGAAAATTTATTCTTTTTTCTATATCTACAACGATCGAGTAGAAGCTTTGAAAACGTTGTGTGGTTCAACTGACATAGAGTATCACAAACTGCTGGGCTACTGTAAAACAACATGGCTTGCGTTAATGCCCGCGCTTGAGAAAGTTCTAAAAATGTTACAGTCTTTGAAAAGCTATTTTCTGAGCATCGAAAAATGATCAAATATTTTGAATTTTTTTTCAGAAAGAAAACTTGAGCCTGCGATAGCAATTAATCGTCTCCGAAATAACCTGGCACTTAAAGGGAATTCGCGTTTTCTTCCTCACACTGTTCCCAATGTTCTAGTAAACTTACAAGTAACCGACACTGCAATACTACATTAAGTTTTTTTTTACGTAATTCCGCGAGTGTCTCGCTTTGACGAAAGAAAAATAAATGGTTACGTTATGTATGGCTCCAAATTATTGCTATATTCGAAGATTTTTTGTTTAAAGGTTCGTATGCCTCGAATTATTTTAAGTTCTTTTGGTAGAGGATTAAACACTTTAATTACGCTATATATGGGACTTCTTTCACTCATCGTCAGTTTGTGATGCGGTGTGTTGTAATATATCTGTTTTTGTTTAGTGTTTTGGGCTGCTAGGTATAAAAAGGTGAATATAAATACCTTCAACTGTAAAATTTTTGCTTTTCTAAATATCCCTCAACAAGATTCCCTGTATTTTAGCTTGTAGATTATTCTCATAGCCTGTTTCTGTGCTTTAACCCTTTCGCCACGGGGTGCTTTTCTACAAGTCGTGCCCTGTGTATGGGGTGGTAGGTAGTGCTTTTACTCTTTGCGTATAAATAATAATTACTTACTCTTTGCGTATAAATACGGTTCCCGTAGTCTGTTCCATATTAAGTACAATTGTATTTTCCTATTATTTATCTTTATTATTGATATTTTATTGATACTTTATCTATTATTGTCTTTCCCATATTAAGTACTAAAAACGCTTGCGGATTTATCAGGTTCCCGTACACAGGCACCAAAATATGTTACGGCTTTATCCGGTTCCCGTAACGAAAGGGTTAAATAGGACCCCGCAATTTTTAGCACTTCCCCAGCATATAATTCCGAAATGCAGGTGGGATTGGAAGTTGGCAAAGTAGACTGCCCTTAGGAATTCTAAGCCCACATAGCCTTGCAGAATTCTTAGCGCATATTGCTTTATTTAATTTTGACAGCACGCTAGCAATATGGATAGACAAATCTATGATATTATCCACATGTATTCCTGGGAGTCTAACGGTTTGTCTTATTTCGAAAATCTCTCCTTCTATGTCGATGTTTTTGGGGCATACTTTTTGACTTCTATTAGTTTTTAAGATGATTATTTTTGTTTTTTTTTTCACAATTAGATTTTTTTCAGATTTGTATTGAACCAGTTTTAAATATAAAATATTGCTGACGCTGTGTTACTCTAAATGTCATCGACGGACTGGTTTTCTAGTAAAAGAGTGGTGTCGTTAGCATAATTTATCATTTGGAAGGAATTGTTTAGACATAGGTTTTGTAAATCATTTATATAGATAGTGAAAAGAAGAGGTCCCAGGATGCTGCCTTGTGGTATCCCCATCTTCACCGTTCTCATGTGTGATCTCGTAGTGGCATTTGATGTCTGTATTTTGGTACATTACGTCCGTTGAGTTAGGTACGATTTGATCCAATTTAAAGGGAAGGAGAGATTTTCCTCTGATTTCCCAGTTCTCCAGTTTTATTAAAAGAATATTATGCTCTACCGTATCGTAGGCTTTCGATAGGTCAATCAATAATCCCCATGGAACGGATAGGTCTTCAAGCTGCCTAAACATATTTGTTATAAACATGCCGTATCTATACTTTTTCTTTAACAAATCCGTGTTGGTTATCATTGAGGATATGGCGTCGTTTTAGAAAACCTCTATCCTAGCACAAAATACCTTCTCAAATATTTTGGCAAAGGTTATCTTTGAATATTTATGGGTCTATAGTTCTCTAAGTTTTACTTATCTCCGTTTTTTGTAGATGTGAATCATTTTTTAGATTATTAACAGATATGGAAAGATGCCTCTTAAAATAGAGTTGCTAATTATGAAAATTAATGGTACTGCTATATGTTCAAAAGTATTCTTCATATATTGGCACCTCATCGTATGCTCATCAGTGCTCCTTTTATTTTTCAGGGCCATAACTAGGTTATACAATTCATTCTCTCTTAGAGGATTCACAAAGATTGAGTAATTGAAATGCGACGTTATATTATCTTATTATGGAATGTTTGGTAGATTTTTAATTAAAAGTTCGGTATTATCCGTGAAAGCTAGTTAAAATTTCTGTTGGATTCTATTGGATATACATTTGTGTTGGAATCTATTAGATTTACATCTGTGTGTATGTGGTACCCTTTCGTTCTTGGTTTTAGTCTTGTTATTTGGATGACTGCTTCCCAGGTTGTGTTGCTCAAGTTATCCAAAGTTTGTAGTTGGTATTCAATATTATATGATTTTTGCTTCCTGATTAGTGAATTATATTCTCAACGCTTGTTATTATATTATTGTTTAACGTTACTGTTATATTTACCCAATGTTTGTAAGGTTTCCATTTGCATTCTCATCATGTATATCTCCTGAATATTATATAAGCAATAGGAATTATTTCGGATTTTAGTGGCGATATTAGGGAAAGTTTCATTAAAGTATCAAGTATTAAGAAAATACTCATGAATGAGTTCCATTGCTTATTGACTTCTGATTCGCCACAATTCCAAACATCGGGCCAGGTTTCTTCCTGTAGTTGCTGTTTAAAATGGGTAACATTCTTTTGGTTGAAAAGGCTATGGTATTTGACAGTAGTTCGCAGATTTGTTCTTTCAAATGTGATCAGTTGGGCGGTTTGGTCGGATATGTGATATTCCAGCGTTGTTGTGTGAAATCTCATTCCTTTTTTAATTATGACATTATGAATACAAGACCCTGTCGCGGTTAGCTAAGGAATGCATAGTAAATATTATAGTAAGTATTTACTACTAGCTGACGATCTAAAAATGTTTAGGCCTATAAACCCTCACTCTGACCGATTGCAACTTCAAGATGATCTAAATTACTTTGTCAAACGATGTAATCTGAATAATCTACAACTAAACATAGAGAAATGCTGTTTCATAAGTTTTTACAAATCTATTAAAAAACACAATTCATAGTACACCCTTAATGATAACTTATTGAAATCTACAGGAGCTGTAAAAGATCTTGCCATTTATTTTGATGAACGTTTAACCTATGTTGACCACATAAAAAGTGTATCTTTGAAAGCCTTGAAGATGTTAGGCTATATTTTAAGGAATTGCGAAAATTTCTCCATTCGGGCTGTGGAGATGGTTTACGTGTTATTGGTTGTCTCCCATCTGAATTATGCTTCTGTTGTGTGGTCTCCCCACAATCAGTCTCTTCTTCTTCTTCTGGTTCCTATCCGTTCGGGATGTTGGCCACGATCTTGACTGTGTTTTTCCTATCACTTGCAGCTCGGAATAATTCAGTAGATGTTTTTGTGGTCCAGGCTGTGAGATTTTTGAACCAGAATATTCTTCTTCGTCCGACACTTCTCTTCCCTGGTATTTTTCCTTGAAGAATAGACTTTAGGAGATGGTACTTGGCGGTATTCCTCATGATGTGTCCTAGGTATTCGTTTTTCCTGATTTTTGGGGTGGTTAATACTTCCTTAGTTTTTTTCATTTTTTGGAGAACCAACAACATTTGTGACATGGTCCGTCCATGCTATCCGCAATATCCTTCTGTATAGCCACATTTCAAACGCTTCTAACCGTTTACATAAAGGCTCTGTCAGAGTTCACGTATCAGTACCGTAAAAAAAAGTAGAGAACACATAACAACTCAAAAGCCTGATTTTTGTAGTTATTGTCAGCTCATGATGTTTGAACAAATTCCGAATCTTATTATAAGTTGTCCGGGCTTTTCCAATTCGAGACCTCACCTCATTAGAAGGGTCCAATAGATCAGTTATGGTAGTGCCACGGTATATACATATGCACTTATGCAATAGGTTTCTGGTCTATATTTAGTTCGCATGCAGAGAGTTTGTTTTTACTCATGACCATCAATTTTGTCTTCTGAGGGTTTATATCTAAACCATATACATGGCTTTTTTGGATATCTTTATAAATAATATGTTGTAGGCTTTCTTGACTATCCGCAAAAATCACAGTCTCATCGGCATATCGAATGTTATTTATCCAGTTACCATTTAAGAGCACTCCCATCTCAACATCCTTTAGAGCTTCTTTACAGTTATATTCCGAATAGATGTTAAATAACAATGGAGACAATATACTTGCCATGTCTTCTTAGAATATCTATATCTTCCGTGTTCTCGTTACCCAACCTCACATTAGCAGATTCATTCCAGTACAAGTTCACAATTATTCGTAAATCTTTATCATCTAAGCCAATTTTTTGTAAAATATTTATCGTCTTAAGATGTCTTAGTCTAGCGAAAGCCTATTGGTAGTCAATAAAGCAGGCAAATATTGCAGTTCATATCACGGCACCTTTACAATACTTGAATGCTAAATATGGTTTCACGTCTGCCGATTGCGCTACTAAAACCAAATTGGGTAGAAGAAACTTGTTCTTCACATAGTTTGTATATTCTGCGATGAATGATCTTCAGAAATACCTTCAAGATGTAATTCATGAGACTGATTGTTCGGTAATCACTACAAAACATATCTCCGGGTTTTTTAGGTAATGTGATGAAATCGGATTTAAGCCATTCTTGAGGAATGTTGAATTCCCAGAATTGTATTTGCCGTTAAATATTTTAGTCAACCATTTCACATTATCTTCATTCAAAAGCCTTAAAAATTCAGCATTCACATTGTCAGAGCCAGTGGCTTTACAATCCCTCGGTGCTTTTATGGCGGTTTGTACTTCATCTACCAAAATTTGTGGTCCTGTTTCACCATTTATGCGAGGTGGTTCCGGTCGAGTATCATAAAACAAGAGTTCTATAAATCTTTGCCACGTATCTCTAAACCATTCTTTTCCAACAATTAGTTTTCCATCAATATTAACCAATCTGTTTCCTTGTCTAGTTCAATAATTGCCTGCCACTTCTTTAACTTTTCGATGAACATTGAAGCTGTCATGTTTTAATTGTAACATATCCATTTCATTACATTTTTCTTGTATGTCCCTTTCCTTGGCTAATCTTCTTTCTTTCCTGCTCTGTTGATGCTCTTATATTTATCAGGATTACCTTTTGCTCTCCTTCTCTTATCCTTCATTTTAAGAATCTCTTGAGTAATCTAAGGTTTCTTTTTATTGATATATGTTACTAAGTGAACTTTCTTCATAGATTCAGTGATATTAGTTAATATTTCTATATTCTCATCGGTGCATAAGATAGGGATCCAAGTTCATCATTGAGCTGTTCTCCTACATTTTGTCTTACTGAAGGTTCAATTAGTTTACGTATATTATACTTTATGAATCGTCTCTTTTGAATGTTTTTCATTTTAATTTTAAAAACTCCAACTAGAGGGATATACTCGGAATGAATGTCCTCACCTGGATATGTTTTTTCATTGAGAGACAGCTGTTACTATATCTTTGATTTATCAAGCTATAGCAAATATGAATCAGTCTCACAAATACAAAATCAAGAAGATCCATAAGAAATCTGTGCATGTAAACATCGAAAATCATAATTACTCCGCTATTACTAGAATACTCAAGATGCATTCCTTAGCTAACAGTATCACGGTTATCCTTCATTTTCAAGTCACTGAACGGATTGATAACCAGCCCTGAATTACCTAATATTTCCATATAATGTTCCACGCCAGCAATTATGGCAAACATTCACCTATTGATAGATTCTTGAAATTTATTAGTGATTATAATATGACTATGATTTCAGCACGTTATTTTAAAATTAGTCGCTTTATAGTTATTTCTTTTGTGCTCTCAATGTCTTTCTACAGACACAATTATTGACAATGTTGATACATAGTAGAGATAGCTATGTAGATATTAACATATTAGAAATAGGGGTGAGTGTCGATAAACGTCGGTTAAGATTGTCAGAACTTTACAAAAGGAACTGGACACACAAAGCTACACAAATATGATTAGACAGAAAATAATTATTCAACAAGCTTAAATAAACAACGTTCGATAAACAAAACCTGTCTGACAAGATTAAGCAAATAAGATTAGACTAGACAAAGAAGATTAGGCAGAAAAGACAAAGTTGACTCTCTGGACCCGCTTGTCGCATAACCTCGGAGTAACGGATTACTTATAGAATTAGTCTACTTCATGTTGGTGAAAGTCTTTTTTTGGGCTTGGATCTCTTCATTTTCCTTTTCCGTCATTATTGTATGAATTAGCCGCTGAATGGTGAATTAGCCGCTGAAGCGTTTGAAATGTGGCTACACAGAAGGATATTGAGGATAACATGGACGGACCATGTCACAAATGTTGGTTCTCCAAAAAATGAAAAAAACTAAGGAAGTATTAACCACCCAAAAAATCAGGAAAATCGAATACCTAGGACACATCATAAGGAATACTGCCAAGTACCTTCTCCTAAAGTCTATTCTTCAAGGAAAAATACCAGGGAAGAGAAGTGTCGGACGTAGAAGAATATTCTGGTTAAAAAATCTCACAGCCTGGACCACAAAAACATCTACTGAATTATTCCTAGCTGCAAGTGATGCAAGGAAAAACACAGTCAAGATCGTGGACAACATCTCGAACGGATAGGAACCAGAAGAAGAAGAAGAGACTGATTGTGGGGAGACCACACAACAGAAGCATAATTCAGATGGGAGACAACCAATGACACGTAAACCATCTGCACAGACTGAATGGAGAAATTTTCGCAATTCCTTAAAATATAGCCTAACATCTTCAAGGCCTTCCAAGATACACTTTTTATGTGGTCAACATAGGTTAGACGTTCATCAAAATAAATGGTAAGATCTTTTACAGCTCCTGTAGATTTCAATAAGTTATCATTAAGGGTGTACTATGAATTGTGTTTTTTAATAGATTTGTAAAAACTTATGAAACAGCATTTCTCTATGTTTAGTTGTAGATTGTTCAGATTACATCGTTTGACAAAGTAATTTAAATCATCTTGAAGTTGCAATCGGCCAGAGTGAGGGTTTATAGGCCTAAACATTTTTAGATCGTCAGCTAGTAGTAAATACTTACTATAATATTTACTATGGATTCCTTAGCTAACCGCGACAGGGTCTTGTATTGATAATGTCATAATTAAAAACGGAATGAGATTTCACACAACAACGCTGGAATATCACATATCCGACCAAACCGCCCAACTGATCACATTTGAAAGAACAAATCAGCGAACTACTGTCAAATACCATGGCCTTTTCAACCAAAAGAATGTTACCTATTTTAAACAGCAACTACAGGAAGAAACCTGGCCCGATGTTTGGAATTGTGGCGAATCAGAAGTCAATAAGCAATGGAACTCATTCATGAGTATTTTCTTAATACTTGATACTTTAATGAAAGTTTCCCTAATATCGCCACTAAAATCCGAAATAATTCCTATTGCTTATATAATATTCAGGAGATATACATGATGAGAAAGCAAACGGAAACCTTCCAGTTTGCTTTTCCCTGTAGCATATATGGAATTATTGTTCTGGAGCGAAAAGGTTCTTCCATGATCCTTTCAGCTTACTCTCTTTCCGTTTGCCAAGCTCCAACATCGGAAGATGGTGTGACTCTGTCTGTTTCTCCACAGTATACAATCGTCCATTGATCTGCCAATTTTGTGGAGGTAGTCCCCGAAACAACCGTGGCCGGTTAGGACTTGGATAAGATGGTAACTAGCCTCCCCATATTTTCTATTTATCCAGGAGGATATCTCCGGTATTAGCAATTGAGTCCACTGTCCTTTTTCACCTAGCAGCCATCTAATTTGACATTTCTCAATGAGTTCTTCTCTGGCAATTTGTTTTACTTTCTTGCTATATTTAGAGTCATGCTGCTTTTTACGCTCCTTTGCGAGCAGGTCTATTGGGGTATTCCTGAGATAACTTGAACGGCCTCTCCTGAAACCGTATGGTAAACGCTGCATGCATGCAGAGCCATTTTCCTGTGGACGGATGCGAGTTTGTAGAGATTTCTTTCTTTCTGCAGTTCTTTAGCCCACAATGGAGCACCATATATCATAACGGACTGACCTACAGTGCTAAGTACTCTACGTGAGCTGTTCTTTGGCTCCCTACGTTTGGCATTAGTTGTTGTATGCATGCCATTGTCCTCATTACTTTTCCTGCCGCTTCGGTTATATGCGCCGCAAAGGATAATCCTTTGTCTATAACTATTCCAAAGTATTTGATTGTTTACTTCGGTATTATTATCACATCTTCCACTTTAAATTTTAGTGCCTAAGTTGTCTTTGGCCTGTGAGAAGGACCGCTTTAGTTTTTTCAGGCGCTAAGCTCAGGCTCTTCGATTTCATCCAGACACTGATCTGTTCTATTGCATGGTTTGCTCTTTTCATCAGCTCTAGTTCTATTCTCGCAGTTACGACTAGTGCGATATCATGCGCGAAGCCGATTATGATAGCCCATAAAGGTAGCGTCATTGTTAATACTCCGTCGTAAAGCCCATTCTACAGGGTAGGTCCTAGAATTGAGCCCTGAGCGACACCACTACCAATTTGTGGTTCTTCTATTTTCCGGTCTCTTAGTAGTAGTATGCTTCTACTGCTGAGGTAGCTTCTTATTATTCTAAGTAGGTAAGGAGATATGCCCCTTATTGTCAAACTGTCCATAATATGTTTTCAGGATGCACTGTTACAGGCATTCATAAAACCAAATGTTAGGAGAGCACACATGTGCCTAGTCCTCTGCGTACCACGTTTGGCCTTATCTGCAATCTCCAATACGGCACTTAGGGCTTTCATATTGAATCTGCCTTCTCTAAAACCATATGGTTTTTCCGACAGTCCGACTCCCGCCTCGAGTTTTCTCATTAATCATGATGGCAAGAGTTGCTCCAAAAGTTTGCCGGACACCTCCAGTAGGCATTTATTTCCTAATGGTTTATCTCCTTCTCTAATGAGTGCAAGTCTTGTTGTTTCCATTTAGCTGGGAAGGTTCCAGCAGTTAATAGGCCATTCATTACATTTACGAACGAATTTAGATGGTTGACTAGCGGTTATGTTCACGATCTCAGGTGGTATTCCATCGGGGTCTGGTGTTCTTCCATGTTTGATACAATTGCTCGCGGTCAATAGTTCCGACTTACCGAGGCGTAGTTTCGACTTCGGGTTGTACTAAGTCGAAAGGTAGATGTTTTGGGAATAGTACGTCAGCTACCTGGCGTACTCTATCCATTGTCATTGGGAGATTTTTCGGATGAAATTTCAGGTTCCTTCTTATAATTTGTAACGCTTCTCCGCATGTGTCTTTATGTAGCTCCGCGCATAGTTTTTTTCTAGTGATTTGGTTTGGATTTCTTTATGAGTTGACGTAGCTCCTTTTTTGCTTACTTGATTTAGCAGTATGATTTTTTCTTCGCATGCTTGTTTTGGCGTTGGTAGTTTCTTCTGGCGGCAACGCAGGTACCTCTCGTGTCATCAATTTCGTCAGTCCACCAGTATACTGACTTGTTACTTTTATGACATTTCTTGGTCAGGGTAGCATTAGGTAGCATTAGGGCACCAGGGTATCGACATTTTCTGTGTTGATATTATCAAGTCCCTTTGTTAGGCATTCCTTAGTTTTTTCCTCATGCTGAAATTTCAGGGTCACGCCACTTGTTGCAGAGTGTGCCGTTTTTCTTGTTTTAAATTATTCCTTACGTTAAAGAGGATGTAACGGTGGTCGTTAAGGGTTTCCTTATCAAGTACTCTCCAGTCTTGGAGCCTGGCACCTAGAGGGTTGGTGGAGAAGGTAAGGCCTATGATTGAACACGAGTTTCCCTTCACGAACGTGTGAATGTCACCATTATTCAATAGAATTAAGTCTAATTCCGTTGCCCAATCCGTAACGATATTTCCTCTTTGGTCTTGGATTGAGGATCCCCAATAGGGGGACTTTGCGTTGAAATCACCGCCTATAATTATTCTTCTTTTCCTTTGATACCCAATGCTCTTGCTTAGCACTTCAAGAGACTTTGACAGATGTTCAATGTTTTTGTTGGGTGAGAAATAGCAGCTGTATATTATGAGTTCAGCCAACTCTACCCATATGAAGCCTGGTCCATAGCCGGTATTTACCTCAGCTGAGTTTTGGTTTTAAATCCAGATCGCTGTGTTCTTTTCATCGTCTGTGAACCATTTAGCATTGGTTGCCAGTTTTTTGTTTGGGTCACATATTATTGCTATATCCGCTTTTAGCTCTAGAGCCGTAGCGATCAGTAGGTTGTGCAATATTTATCTAAAGTTTTGGATCATATTTTGCAGGACATGTATGCAGGACACGATGCAGTGTTAGCTCGGTGACCCTTAATATTGTATATGAAACATTGTGGTTCTTCCTCAAAGTCCTTTGCCTTGTGACCTTCCTGACCACATTTCAGGCACAATCTTTGACGATCTATAAGACTAGATAGACAAGACTCTACAGACATGTCTAAACAGGCAAGACTAGACGCTAAATTATTCAGACAAGACTGCTGGAGTTGATCATATCATTCCTTTCTAAGAGGACACAGATTACCAGGCTCCACACTCCGCATAGATTTGTACATTCTCCACCGAGCACAATAAATATTCCTCAGGGGAGCACAATAGAACCCTTACTTTTTGCCGTATTCATCAATGACCTACATCTACTCCGATCAATTCACCGTACATTCAGACCAACTATGCAGACGACACATCCGTATTGATCTTAAATAGGACCATCAACGATATCACTACCAATTCAGAGAGAACTGTTGATTCGATGAAGTTGTGGTTTGGTACTACTAGGCTCAGACTAAACAACGATAAAATAAACAATAATCTTTAAACCGAAGCGGAGTTCATTATCATACCCTGATAAAGTAGCAATTGACAACGAAGAGATAACAGTAAGTTAATCTGTAAGACACCTGGAACTTCACATAGGTCATTCTCTAGATTGGGTCTCACATACCACTGAAGTAACAACGAAACTAAACCAGGCAGTATTTGCTATGAGATCCCTCCAACGTTATGTTGAGGCAGACGTCCTGAGCATGGTGTATTTCGCCATCTTCTCCAGCCTCTTAAGATTTGGAATTATGTTCTGGTGAAATGGAGTACACAACAAGTCTATGTTCAAGATACAGAAACAAGCCCTGCGAATACTTATGAGTCTAAACTACCGTGAATCCTACACAGGGCATTCCGAAACATGTTAACCACAGCCACATATATTTATAAAAACATCATTTTCCTCAAGAAACATAAACATCTATTTAAAGATTTTGTTATACCTACTGAACGACTAACAATGTTTAAACAGGAACTTTATCAGCTTGCTAAACATGTCCTCATGATGACCGAAAGAAATCCTCAATCATCATCATCAATTAGCCTATCGTAGTCCACTGCAGGACGTAGGCCTCCCGTGACTGCTTCCACATCTGTCGGTCTTGCGCTGCTTGCATCCAATTAGTATGGATACGTTTAATATCATCGGACCATGTTGCAGGTGGGCGTCCTCTGCTTCGGAGAGCTCCATGTCTTGGTCTCCATTCCATTATTCGTCTGGTTCATCGGTTGTCGTTCATTCTCGCAATGTGCCCAGCCCAGTTCCACTTCGTTTTATTGCATCTGCTACTCCCGATCTTCTACGGATTTCGGTGCTAAGGATTCGGTCTCTAAGGCAAACTCCCAACAAAGATCTCTCCAGTGCATGTTGTGTTACCTTGATCTTTTTGATTACCTTCTTTGTTAGTGTTGATGTATCTGCACTGCATGTTAAGACGGAAGGGGGCGCATGGATCGAAGACTCTACGTTTCAAACAGGTTGGTAAGTTTGACTTAAATATATGTTTCAGTTTCCTATATGCAGCCCAAGCTAATCCTATTTGTCTTGGTATTTCACACGTTTGGTTATCTCTGTGTATGCGGATTTCATGCCCTAGGTATTTATACGAGGTGGTCTCTTTGACTTCGACTCCATCTACGGTTATACTATCAATCAATACAAGATTGGTCATCAACTGAGTTTTTGCAAAGTTGATCTTTAGACCCACTTTGCGTGAGGCTATATTTAGGCGTTGTATCATCATTTTTGCCTGGTCGGTGCTATCCTCTATAATGACTATGTCGTCCGCAAATCTGAGATGACTGAGATATTCCCAATTTATGTTAATGCCTAGGTGTTGCAGATCGATAGATTTAAACATGTATTCGAGTAAGTTAGTAAAAAGTTCGTGGGGAGATTGTATCAAACTGTCGAATACCTCTGGCTATTTTAAATCTTCCCGTATAGTTGTGGAGTCGGACAGATGCTGTGGTATATTTGTATATGTGTCTGATGATATTGGTATACCGGTGATCTACACGGCAATCAGCTAATGATTTTAGGATTTCGTGTTGGTCCACAGAGTCAGATTCCATATATCATCATGAAACTATTCAACGGTGTTCCAAGATAAATCAAACAATTAGATAACACTAAGAGATTCAAGAAGCAGCTTTTCCAACTACTAAAAAACATTGAACAATATAATTCACAAAAGTTTTTCTCGAAGGTGTAACACAAGGTGTTTACAATATTTACACTATCGACACATTTAATTCATAATATACTTGCTTAAATAATGAAATTAAATGTTTTGAATTTGAATTTGACTGGATAAAATAGTCAAATCTAGACATATATGATTAAAGAGATAAGACTGAAGAATGTATATGCTATACATACCAGACTAGCAGCAGAAGATGAAGCAATCATATTTAAAAGGGCAAAAATAAGCAGATAAAATTGGTCCATAAAAACTAATTATTTTACTCCCCAAAATAATGGGTGTTGCTTTCTCCTTTCATTTAAATTCGTGTAATAATATATTTATAAATAGTAGATTAAGAGAAATGTAGTAATTGAGTTTCAGCAAAGCATAATTAGCTACATTCGCGCCCCATCCTTAAAAAACCAACATCTCCATTAGGGAAAAAATCCATCTCTTAAAACAAAATTAAGTCGAATATGGTGTAACCACTCGAAACCTTTTAAAATGAAAATATTTTGCGGTAATATACTTGCTTAATGAATTAATGTTTCTCGGTGTATTTAGGGCCCTTGACCTCTGCCATCGCGTTTCTTGCATCGACAATGCTGCCAGTTATTATATTATTTCCGTATTTTTTGTTTGTTTAAACTCATATATAAGTGGCAATTAAAAAGGGCCACGTGCGAGAAAGCGTTGCTATAAAAATGGGAATGTCTGAGGATAATGGCATAATTTTCCAACTGGATGTGAATGAAAATTGCAACATTAACTTTTGTTGAGGTTTTTTCTTGATATTCTCAATTGTTTACATTTTGTTACTATTTGTTTGTTATTAAAAATTAATGTGAAAAATATTACTTTTATTCTGCTTGTCTTGTATATGTTCATTATGAACAAATTATGTAATTAAATTTACTATAAATTTAAAAAAAGAACAGATTTTTGCATAGTAAGCTTTTCTGAATTTTACTTTATTTAACCGTCCCGTCAGTAACCAAAGATTTACCAATCGTTCAATAACCAGGCACTCGGGTACTTACCTACTGCCTAAGTTGCCACACCGGCCGAATGCGCCGAGCAATAATTTTGCAATTTCGTAATTTCATTCGGATGACCACAGTTCAGAACAATTAATAAAATCAAGTCCTTTGTAGAGAGTAGGGAAAGATTATTCGTTGTGGACCCTCCACTTGATTAAAGCTGATTAAACATGTAGCGTATATAGGCCTACATAGAACACAGACCCTGTTTAGCGTGGGGTTACATAGACCTCACCCTCCTTAAGTGTGATTAAAGCTGATTGAAAGATGATTAAAGCTGATTAATAGCTGATTAAAGCTGATTACAAGCTGATTTAGGCTTGATTAACACATTATAAATAATGTTAATAATAACATATTATTAACAATATACAATATAATAACAATATAATAAGGATAACATCTACGAGCAAAACACAAATAGATAATATATTTGCCAATTCAGGACCGCAATTAATGACTTATTTATGTATGTTAAGATTGATTTGCATAACAAAGAAAAAAACTAAAAACCACTATAAATTCATAAGAAACTTCTCAACAGCCAACAAAGTTCGTTTTGCTAACCAGTTACGTGACGAAACATGGGCTGACATATATAATAACAAACAATAACAACAAGGCTGTTGCCTTCATAAAAGTAGTTCAATATCATTTCCTCTCAAATTTTCCTATGATAGAAATTAATGTAGACAGGAAAATATGGGTTACAGAAGAAATAATAATCTCAGCAGCTAAACTAAAAGATATGTTTTTGCTACAAAAAAAAGTGTCCAGCTTTAAGGAACCAATATTTAAAACAAAAAAAACGAACATCACAAATTAATTACATTAACAAAACAAAAATTTTTCAACCGTAAGATAATGAAGGCAACAAACAAGTGGCAGGCCAATTGTAACATCATCAATGAACAAACAAATAAATTAAAAATATCCGGACTCAAATACAAATGGACAAAAATAATGGAAAATAATGCCTTGATCACTGAACCTAAGGAAATCGCAGATATATTTAATAACTACTTTGAACAAGCTCCAAAATCAATTGCAAGAAATATTAATCCGACAACTATTTCGAACAATCATATAGAGTTTAATCAAAGTACAATATACATACAGGATTTTACAGAAAATGAATTTCTGACTATTATCGCGTCATTAAAAAACAAAATAACAAGTGGACCAGATGGAATCCCATGCAACATCGTAAAAGAATTGAGGTATGAGCTTATAGCACCAATTACTCATATAATCAATGCTAGTCTAGCTGAGGAGAAATTTCCAGAAGTGCTAAAAATATCAAAAATTATACCAGTATCGGTATTAGCGAAAATTATAGAACACCGCATGCAAACCAGAATAACTTCATTTATCGAAAGATATAATCTGATTCCTACTCAACAACATGGTATTTGCAAAGGCAAATCCACCTCAACAGCTTTGATAGAATTCCACAGTAAAATATTACAGGAAGTTGATATAAGCAATCACCCCATAGGAATATTCTGAGACCTAACAAAAACTTTTGACTGTGTTTCTCATAATATTCTATTAGAAAAACAAAACAGTTATGGGATCAGGGGTAAAGCGGGCCGTTGGATACAAGCGTACCTGGAGAACCGGAAACAATATGTTTCAGTAAATATTGGAAATAGAACTGGACAATCACAGACAATATGTACACATATTGTGGTACCACAAGGAAGCGTATTGTCAACAACATTATTTTTACTATACACGGCAGACTTAATTAACTACATAAGAGGACGATATTGCACTTTATATGCGGATGATACAAGCTTTATTGTGACTGGGAAAGACAAAAGCAACAATGTTGAGAAAGCAAACAGACTCTTAGATTCAGTTAATACATGGTGCTCAGCAAATCAACTCCATTTTAATAAGAACAAAACGGAATATATAATTTTCCAGTCGACAAGAAGTGTCTATGACGGAAATATTAACATTGTTATTAAAAATCAAAAATTGAAAACGGCTAAAGATATAAAATTCCTGGGCATACATCTAGAGGAACATCTAAGATGGACAACCCATATCATCAACTCTATACTGTACAAGAAGGCATTTTTAATCAAAGATATACATAAACTGTTAAACAAGGAAGATCTACGCAGTTGATAGTTTGCTGAAGTACAAAGCGTATTAACATATGGAATAATTTTATGGGGCGCTTCTTCGCAAATAGAAGTAATACTGGTAGCACAAAAGAGAATTGTCAGGAACCTATTAGGTTTAAAAATTACGGATTCCTGCAAAAAACACTTCCAGAACCTAGGAATCTTAACAGTAGTTAGTTTGTATGTTCTAGAAACGACTGCCTATATACTTCGGGTTACACAAAATTTCCAGAAAAATAAGGACAACCATAATTATAATAAGAGAGGGAAAGATCTTTTATACCCCTCAAAAACAAATCTAACCATGTGCAGCAAAGTATTGGAAAACCAAGGAGTGGAACTATATAACAACCTACCTGATAGCTGATAGCTACCTGAAGTGAAAGAATTTTTATTACTACAAACTCCCTTCTATAATGTAAATGTTTTTTTTTAATGTAAATTTCTAAACTATTAGCTCTAAGTATTTATTTTAAGTTAATTAATTTTTAAGTCTTAGGGTGACTACCTTTGTTTACCAAATTTATTGTCCTTTAACGCCATTACGTGCATTACACAACAGGTATTAGTAGTTTGCTCCGCTTCTAACGTAGGTACTTGTAAACGGGAATTAGTACCCGGCCGAAGAAACCGCTGAACACATAATGTGCACATGTGTAGCGCTAGCACACATAAGGCTTGCCCACTTCGGGGTCGCAAGATTGACCACCTTGGAACTGAGTAGCAAGCCTCTCAGGAATATCTTAGACTTCGTTCACGAAGTTGAATTCCTGGGAGAGTAATTATAGTAGGGTCAAGCACAATAGATCAAGTTGGTCGCAGTGTAGAAAGGCTTTGCAGCCAAATGCCCCCCATACAAAAAAAAATCGTTAATTTAATAGCGAAAGTGACGAGGAATTGTTTTGACCAAGAAGAAATGGAACCTTGCCTATACCATCTAGCGACTCTTAAAGAAAGTAATGGTGAAGTACAGAATTGGTGATAAAGAAAATGATAATGTGCACTTCAATTTACTCCGATTTTTTGCTGAAGTATTAAGCAGGGATCAATTCCGACAAATTTAGTACTCATAGCATTTTTCAAATATTGATGACAAAAATTGAAAAAAATTCGCCCTACTATTTCTTATTTTTTACCAAACTTTCAAGAAGTTTACAAGCCGCAGAGAGCAATATCGCCTGATGAACGTACGTCTATCCTTCAATGTTTATAATGTTGCATAAATTTCCAAATATGGAATATCCATAAGAATGATTTATGAAGCTAAAACCGGCTACACATGTAATTTTCGTACTGTGGAGAAGGAAGCCGATTACAAGTCACAATTTTAAATCTTCTTCCGCCATATTTTAACTTATGGCAACACATATAAATTGATAATTATTGTAATAGTATTGACACTTGCGAAACGCTATTAATTCCTCTTTGCTTAAAAAATGCGCAACTTAAAAAATAGCAATCAAAAAGACCCGTCCGAATGATTTCGACAATATATTCAGCCGATATTGTAGAAAGGCATAATACTAACGTCTCGTCACGGCTCACGTAATGGCGGAGTAACGAAAAAATTTTGAAGCCAATCTGCGTTGTTGATTACAACAAAATATATTTGTCATATTACTCGATAGTACGTCGTACCAACAAATGGATAAAAAGGGCTGTTATATTTTTAATCAACTGTGCACTATTTAATGCGTTTAGAGTTTTTAAAACTTTAAATCCTAATTCTAAAAATTAGTACAAATGGTATAGCAAAAGTTTTTTACATAATATAGCAAAAGCGTGGATAAGCGTACCCACTCAAAAAATGCAGATGATCCTGTGCCAAGTACATCCACTATATCCAGAACAAATGATCCTCCAGGAAGATTGTCAAAGGATGCAAAAAATACAAATTGGGTAAAATTGTTACAGGTGGTATAAAACTTAACCCCAGAGACAGTACCGTGTTTGTGCTGCACATATGAAAAACAGTTTAACCTGCTATATGTGCCAATTGTGCAAAGTGCCTCTTCATAAGGGGATTTTGTTTTTAAATGCCACACTTTAGAAAAATATCAGTGAGTGGTTTTATTACGTAAGTTTGAAAAGGGCAAGACATTTTATTGGTTTATAAATTTTTTGCTCTTCCGTCAACTTGACGTACAGCTGCGCATCCACCATAAGGCATGTATCCGGCGCATTCACCATTAGCATCAACGATCCTGACTCAATCTCCTAAAAATTTGCCTAAAAAAAATAATTTTCTCCCCCATTTGAGGGATTTTCTTAAAAAAACAGTAGGAAGCTGAGTAGGAATCGGCCCGGTATACGCCTCCCATATATTTATTGTAATTAACAATTATAGTTGGCTTGTTAATTTTTTGCATATTGCCTCCACGTACTCTTCTATTTATAGGCTGAGTACCAGAAACGTCCCAGGTACTCAGTGCGGTCACCACTTTTTTATCTTTCCACGCCAACAGCAGTATATTTTCTGATCGACATGCAAATGTTTGATTGTCTCCAAACGTGGGTTTCTTTATGGTCTATCTTCTCTCTTTCTCTCTCAGAATTGAGCATAGGCCTCTCTTAGTTTTCTCCATCGGTCTCGATCTTGAGCAGTTCTCATCCAGTGCAGTCCTGCCACTTTCTTAAGATCATCGTACCACCGTAAGATTGGTATTCCTCTTGATCTTCTATCTGTCCATGGTCTCCAACGCAATAATTTCCCATTCCATCTATTGTCTTTGATACGGGCAATATGTCCTGCATAGTCCGATTTGAGTTGAGATGCCCTGTCCACTCTGTCGGTCACTTTGGTCTTGTTTCGAATGTATTCGTTTCTCTTTCTATCTCGTAGTGATAGACCCAACATTCTTCTTTCCACGGCCCTCTGAGATACTCTTAGTTTCTTCACAATTTGTTTTGATAAGGTCCATATTTGTGCTCCGTATGTTGTTATTGGTAGGATACATTGGTCATATAGCCTTGAGCGCAGTCGTAGGGTTATCTTTTTGTTGGCTAGTATACCTTTGAGTTTTGCAAATGCCGCCCAACCCAGTCTAATTCTCCGTTCAATTTCCATGTTCTTCATATGCTTGCCCAGGGTTATTTGTTGGCCTAGATAGACATATTCGTTTGCGTTTTCTATCCTTTGGTTGTTAATTATTATATTTGGATCTTGGAGACACATTGTTTTTGTCTTGTTTATGTTCATTTTTTGCCCTATGCTTTTTGATTTTTCCTCCAGGTCTGTTAACATTTCTTTCAGATCTAGGGAGTTTTCTGCGAATAATACGATGTCGTCTGCGTATCTTAGGTGTGTTAGCTTTTCGCCATTTACGGTAATTCCTCGATTTGACCAGTTGATTTGTTTAAAGACCCCTTCTAGAGCTATGTTGAACAATTGTGGTGCGTTCTCCTTGCGTGGGTGCGTGGTTCTTTATGGTATCGGGGATAAATTTTCTGTTGGACTGAATTGTGCCCGTCAAGTGGATATTCATTTTTAGCAACAATTTTGCTAAAGGCGAGCTTGTATAATACCTGTCCGTATAAATATGGTATCCCCTACTGCCTCGATTGTTATCTAATAATTGTTGAGCCAATTGTAGAACAATTCTCGTGCTTACTGGAAAATCGGGTCGTATTAGGTCTTCTGAGGTTAAGCTTCCATAATATGGCAAAATAGAATATATGTAGCCAGTATTTGCATCTGCAAGTACGTATATTCTTATTCCCCATTTTGTCGGCTTGTTAGGATTGTACGTCAGAAAACCTTGAAGCCGACCACAGACTCGTCCACTGATATTTCCCGCGATGGAACAAAATGTTCTTTAAATTTGACAAAAAAATCAAATATTGGCTCACCTTCTGAGTGCGACCTCTCAAACTTTGATCATTTGGGTCTGTCTCGTGAAGATACAACATCCAAAATATTTGCATAAATCTTCCTCTTCGAAAAATACTCCCGAAAAAAGGAATTTTCGCATTGAAATTTTTCGACCAATATTCTTGTAAACTGCTCATAATTATCGTGCCCATATTCAGGATAACGTCTAGAAAGGCTGTAAATTCTTGTACAGTGACATCAACCCATGCATGCCACGTAGATCGCTTGGCTAATCTTTTTTGGCCAATTTTATGTCTTGCGTATTGGTTTCCCGAACAATTGAGGTAATCAGCTCGGTTGTAAAGAAAAGTCTGAAGAAGACTGCAGGCTTTGAACAATCATCCGGAATTTGGGGCACTTCAGCTTTTTCACCGGTACTAAAATCTATCCTATGAGGTACATTGTCCATAAGTGTCACATCTTCCCAGGGACCATCTGTGAAAATCTATCCTATGAGGTACATTGTCCATAAGTGTCACATCTTCCCAGGGACCATAAACGTCTCTTGTTTCCGGCACAACTTCATGTTCGCCTTCACTGTCGCTGGAGCTGCTTGACGTAACTTGTTAAGGCACTACCCTCCTCTTACTAATTATTATATCGCTGTCACTACTGTCAGAACCAACGTCTGCTTCTTCTACCTCATTATTTTCTGTATCACTATTGTCTTTATCAAAAAAATCGATATAAAACTCGTCGTCACTACTCACTAATTCATCTAGAACTTCACCTTGGCGTCGTTTCGGCATTTTGAGTTTTATAAAAATTTTTAGAACACAAACTTTAATCACACGGCGATTACCAGAAAACTGATGAGAATTGCAACCCAAAGAAGAGAATATATACCCCATGAAGTGGAGATAATATCAACGATATAATCTGTTTTAAGACCCAACAATTATTTTGGTCTAAGAATCACACTAATTGCATTTTTATGACTGTTAATGGTTTTGGGTGCGTTTTGGATCGGCTTCATGATCACTACGTGTCTGAGATCTGTTTTTGAACATTAGTTGAACAATCAAAATTTAGGAATTGTAAATAAGTATTTTAGATAAGTAAGCTGTAAAAGATAACCTTTATTGACCAGACTCTGGGTTGAAAAAAAAAATGTTGTCGAGCGTGGCGACTGTAAGACGACAAACGAGTGCAACGGTAAAATACACCATGCCGTCTATACCGCGACATACGAGTGCAAAGGGTTAAGAGAGATCTAAAGCATCCCCTATTTTACCCCATTGAGGGATGATATTGCAAAAACGATTAAATACGTATTTTTTCTATTTCTTACCAAAAGCATAAATAAAAATTTTCATATCCGTAACTTGAGGAATGGTGTGTCCTCCCCTTACAAACTTTCATCTCCTATTTCATCGCTTTCAGTTTATTTTTTTTAAAGGTAACAAAGCCTCGAAAATTAGACCCGCTACGCAACACAGTTGCATATCTTAGGATACCCGCTCAAAATGTGTTAAAAGCTGATTAAAAGGTGGGAGACCGGCAGTGGAGGTAGAGGGTCATTTTCGGATATTACCTAATTTTTATTAAATTCGAAGTTATCAAAAACCTGGTGGCAACGTCCAAAAGATGCGGTTGAAACATTACAATAGAGAACTATTTCACTACTCTAACTTTGGCAACATATTTACTATCCTGGCATTTAATAATTGTTCACAGCTTGTAGAAAAATAAGACGTACATTACACTAGCGATGACAGCCTTGAAAAAAGAGAAGAATTATCCACTGTGTTTGGCTTTCATGAAAAAGTGTAGTGAATTCCATGTGCAGTAAATCAGTTTTATGTGCCAAAAAAAAGCGGTAATTATGCTCTCATCAATGCATCAGGAAGCAAATATAGGTGATGGTGCAAAAAAAATACCCAGAATTCATCACTGGACAAAAGCTGGAGTGGACACGACGGATAAAATACTTGGTAGATATACTACAAATAGATCCACTCGAAGGAGCCCTCTAACATTTCACCACGAAAGTGGCGATTGAAAGTTTTTTGCGAGAGCTATAAATTCTAAATTAAATATAAAATATATAAAATGAATATATAAAATTCATGTGCAGCTAACAGCATCTCAGTCTTCGAAACCCCAGGCACAGTTCGATTCCACAGGGAGGAAACAAATTGCTGCTGTATGCCATGCTTGTCTCCAGAGCGAATACCTAAATCGTCGCAAAACACGTAAATTATATTCGGTATGCGAGTTACCTATTTGTAATGACCATTTCATGTTTCAACCACGACATGTGAGAGATATGCGAAATAATTACATTCATTTGTTTCTTGAAATGGCACTGTGTTATATATGAAATGAAAAAAATTACTGAAATGGAAAAAAAAATACGTTTCCTTTTACCTACTGTCGTTTGTAATAAAAATCGTTTAAATGTTCCGGGGTACCCGGTTATTGCACGGAGGAGGTACAGAGTTTCATAGTTTTTCTATTTTGCGTTTTTAATAGACTCATAACAGCACACATATGCGTGCGGTTATGGCTCGCCGGGTGCGAAACAATTTTCTCAAGTTATATCAACGATTTAGAAATGGCATAAAAGGGCGCAAAATAGAAAAATACTATAAAAAACACGTTTGTAAGGCGTTTTTCAGCACTTGTCCATTGACTAAACTTGGACGCGTGCTGTAAAATGGCGCTTACTGAACTCGTCCTTTAATATACTATAATAACTTTTATTAAATGAACGAATTAGAAACATTTTCACAAAAAATTAGCGCCAAATTACTTCAACTTTGGGGATCCGGGCAGTCGTAGAATTCTTTTAAGGAGAAGTTAATAAATTCTACTTATGAAACTGAATTGGATACCCGGTTACTGACCGGACGGTTAAAAAAATTTCGATTTCACACAGTTTATTATATTCTATTTAAACATGGACAGTGAATTTATCCTATGTCATGCATATAAATAATATGTGTTTGCATAAATAAACAAATACAACTTCACAATTTGTTTGTTTTAAAACGACATGCGGAAATTTATTTGTGTAAAAAAACTGCTATGTATTGCGTATCATATCAATATTAATAAAAATCATACAATTTTGTTGAATTTATTCCGCACAGTTATATATAATTTAGTCTGTTTATTACACTCATCAAACTTGTGTCAAGTTAAACTAGTCAGTTACGACTTGTTCATTTGTCTGGTCTTGTCTGTCGGGTTTTGTGTGCCTGGTCTTGCCCATCTGATCTTACTGATCTTATCTATCTGGTGTACAATTTTGTCTGGGTTGCCGTACAGGCTGATTTTATGAATAGGATGGTTGCGACAGTTACTACGTGGTAATCCATTCTTACATTGAATTGAAAAATTCACTTTGTTTTTTACTACACTTATATTATGTAAAAATGTTATATAACTTATTATTCACAGTTATACAAATTTCTAGACATATCACGACTCGAGTTTCGACGTTTGACGGTCATTTTCAAGTGTTTCTCGCCAGAGACTCAGTCAAGTCAGGTCAGTTTCTCGCCAAAGACTAGATTGACAAGACTAGACAGACAAGGCAAGACAGACAAGACTAGACAAACAAGACTAGACAGACAAGACAAGACAGACAAGAATAGACAGACAAGGCTAGACAAACAAGACTAGACAGAAAAGACTAGACAGACAAGACTACAAAAGATACCAACGCCGTACTGGATATGAAAAACAAGAAAAGTGTGAAAAGGATGGTTGCGACAGTTACTACGTGGTAATCCATACTTACATTAAATTGAAAAATTCACTTTGTTTTTTACCACACTTATATTATGTAAAAATGTTAAATAACTTATTATTCACAGTTATACAAATTTCTACACATATCACGACTCGAGTTTCGACGTTTGACGGTCATTTTCAAGTGATAGATAGTCTTATCTATCTGGTACTATTTGTCTAATCTTATCTGTCTGATCTTGTCTATCTGATCTTCCCTGACTAGTTTTGCTTGGCTAATCTAACCTATATAATCTATCTGTGTGTCTAGTCCTGTCTGTCTAGTCTTAGCTGCCTAGTTGTGTTTTTCTAATCATGTCAATCTAGTGTTACCTGTCTAGAGTTGTCTGTCTAATCTTATTCGTCTTCTCTTGTCCATCTAGTCTTGCCCGTTTAGTTTTGCGCCTCTAGTATTGACTATTTCTAGTATTGACTATTGTTTCTTGCCTAGTCCTGTTTGTATAGTCTAGTTTGTCTCATTTTGTGTGTCTAGTCTTTTTCGTCTAGTCTTGTCCATCTTGTCTTGTCTATCTGCTCGGCAGCGACAGACGTACATGCTAATTACGTAGAGAACAACATTAATAACTTAGTAGGAGGTTTCTAAGAAGGACAATGCATATTTTATTGTGACATTTATTGTGAGAAAAGTTAGTCGATATAGTGATATTAAGCGTTCTAGTCTTAGCGAATAAGACTTTCAGTACCTGCTGCGCCCTAAAAATTTACCGTGAAGGTTTATAACCAGTGTAGAGCATAGCTCTAATTATTTTTCCCGTGTTAATTAGTGAGAAACATTGATACAAATAGTGTTAATAAGCGATTTTAATACTTACAACATGACGGTAACTCTTACCCGTAAAAAAAGTCATTTTTTTTGTAATATCATTGTATTAGAGCAGTGATGGCGAATCTATGACCCGCGGGTCAGACACTGATCCACACCGGCTCTTTAAGTGAGCTAGGCATTGATTTTAGAAATATTTAATATCGCAATATTCATATTATTGTATGGATATTGTCAGATATAGATATTGGTATGGATATTAAATATATCAATAACTTTCTTTTAAAATTATTGTTTTAAATATGTTATAACTAAAATGTAATCTTGTAATATGGCTGCGGTATAAGCGGTACAAATCGCAGATCATACCAAAAAGAATGGTTTGATAATTATTTTGTGATTTAAGAGAATAAAAAGACTGTGTTTGTAATTTCTAATGAAAAAGTTACTTCACGTACATATAATGTAAAAAGACATTTTGCGTTCTAATATCGCCTTTTCAACAGACAAAGAAAGAAAAACATATTTTTCACAAAAGAAAAAACAGAATAATTTTGTGCATTAAAACCGTTTTTGATCCCAAAATGGTAGTTTATAATATGAGTGTGTGAAGAAGAACTCATTGCAAAAAACGTGTAACATACATTATTTTATCTACGAAGCATGTTAAAATACTGTTGAATCTACAAAAAAATTATTATTTCTTACCGATAATATTGAAAAAATGTTATTTTGACAGACAAAATACTTCAAATCACTGCACAATAAGTTTAGAATGTTCAGCCTCTCCGTGGCAAAAATTGCTAACTAGTAAAAGGGCACTGTGACAGAAACACTATTTGGCCGTTGTCGATGTAATCTAGGTTAAAGATTAGATTTAATCTAGATTCTATGGTTAGGTTAGTAATCCAGACTGAGAGGCCGAGACTTCTGGATTCAAAGTATCTCACTTTAAATTATAATAAATTAATTCAATTTTAATATACGTCAGCAAAATTATTTTTTCTACTGATATATGTGAAAATGGCATTTTTTCCACAGCTTACCCTACACGAAAGTGACATTTTTCATTCTAGAGATGAAAATATTTTCACATCTAGAGACGAAAATGAGCATTTCAAATTTATAATTTTCTCGATTAAAACACTAAACTAACCAAATTTCCATGGACTTTCTTATTAATTACATCAATTTCAATGAAATATTTTATGTACAAACGTAAAACGAACCGGAAACTAATTAAAAAACCGAAATAAAATTAGGACATTTGACTTGAAAAGTATCACCTTCTATGAGAATGCAATATGTTACCAAGGAAACGATCAAACCAACAATTAAATTTGTATTGACAGTTCTGACAGTTCGCTTCGAATTGGATTTATTAAGGTCGAATTATGCATTCCACAACTTAAATCAGTAGAAAAAAATACATTTACTACTGACTCGAGATGAAAGTGTTTTTTTTTTGTTCGGTGTGATTGCTAACTCGCTGTCGCTCCTGAGCAAACTCCCACCTCACCAAAAAAACGCCATCTCTTGCTGTAAAATAAACTATTTCACTATGTTTATATTTTTTGTTTAGTGATGTGAGTTGTTTCCATAGTAACAACAAACAGAAATCGTTTAGTAATGAAAGTACATTTGATTTACATTGGATTTACGATTTGGATAGTTTTACACAAGATTATAATAATGGCATCTTTCAAATACAATAATGCACTTACTAATGTGTTCATTTTGATGTGCGACCAAATAAACTAACATTACAGCTGCTAGTATTCAAGTTGCCCATTGCATTGCTCGTCGCGATAAACATCTTTCAGAATGAGAGTTTGTAAAACAAGCGTTTTTCGAATGTACTGCTACTTTATTTCCAGATTTGCAAGACAAAGACTTGATTAAGTAGCAATTAGCAAATTGAGTAGCAATGAGCAAACATTAATAAGTCTTACAGACTGTGGCAATTGGAGAGGGATTACAATTTTAAACACTATCAACAAAATAATTTCTCACATTTTACTGGATCGACTATCCATCTCCATAGAGCCCAGTCTGCGTCAGGAACAAGCGGGTTTTCGCCCAAATATATCCTGTGTCGATCAAATTAACACAATTCGAATCATCATAGAGCAGTCCATGGAATGGAGGTCTACATTATACGCGGTCCTCGTCGACTTCCGTAGAGCCTTTGATAGCATCTATCATAATGCAGTCTGGAAAGCGTTGGAAGAAAAGGGGGTACCAGAAAAGATAATAAACCTAGTAAAGAAACTATACCGGAACGCACCCTGCTATGTAAAACACCAAACTACTAAGAGCAGCGACATTACCATCAGCTCGGGAGTCAAACAGGGCTGCGTACTATCGCCCTTACTATTTAACGTTCTGTTAGACTCAATAATGGACAAAGTAGTGTCAAGGAGTGAGGGCATTAAATGGACGTTAAACTCGTTCCTGGAAGATCTGGACTACGCAGACGATATCTGTTTCTTGGAACATACCCACGCCGACGTGTAGAGCAAACTCGACCGTCTCTCTGCAGAAGCATCCAAAGCAGGTTTAAAATCAACATTGGCAAAACCAAATCGCTTAGAGCCGCCACGAAGAATACCCGCGCCTTCCGCATTTATGACGAACAAATAGAGGATGTAGATGAATTCAAGTACCTGGGAAGCATAATTACTAATGAGGGCGGCACCACAACCGATGTCTCATACCGAATAAAATGGGCCAAACAGGTATTTGGTATGCTCAGGCCGGTCTGGACCTCCAGACTGTATTCCACACGAACAAAACTAAGAATATTCAACTCAAATGTGAAATCCGTCTTGCTGTACGGATGCCAAACATGGAAAATCTCCATAACAATAGTAAATAAGCTTCAGGTATTCATAAACAAATGCACACGAAGTATACTGCGCATTTTTTGGCCAGATACAATACGCAATGTAGACTTATAGCACCTGACAAACCAACAAGAGATACAAAAAGAAATAAAACACCGCAAGTAGAAATGGTTGGACCATGTATTGAGAAGAGACGATGGAAACATCACTAGACAAGCCTTACAATAGAACCCGCAGGGTTCTCTCAGAAAGGGAAGTCCAGCTAACACGTGGAGGAGGACCATAGACGCGGGAAAAACGTAGAACGAGGTGAAACGCCTCGCTCAGAATAGAGTCAGATGGAAGGTCTTTGTAGACGCCCTATGCTCCGCGTAGCAGTTAGAGGACAATAACATATATAACAAAAATTAAGTAGCAAATGTGTAACCAATAAGTCGAAATACAATTAAAGATCGAATACTAGAATTAGAAAGAGACATTTGTCGCAAATATATAACGCAAATCTTGTAAATTGGACTTGATATTTTTAAAGAATTTGATATTGCATTTATAGAAATGGATATAGACCTACAGAAAATTGTTTTTGTTACAACAGACGATGCACCAGAAGATGCGACAGTACTGGGCAAAGGTCAAAGCCCAAAAGTTGAACAAACGTGGTCCAAAGTAGGCCTATTCGAGAGAAGAAGACGATGCACCTAACACGGTGAGCATACACATTGGTTTTATTCACTATCTTAAACAAAATATTCCACTTCCTCTAGTTGAATTTCATTGTATTCGCTCTAAGCGCAACATCACTAGCGCCAAAGGTGACACTTTTAAGAACTTCATGTGTAGTTACGTCATTATTTTTCATTTATTTGTATATATTGACATGCATTTTGCAAAATAAGAAAGTGTTTTATTATTGTACATAAACTAATAAACTGCATAAATTGATAATGGATTCAAGACCATAACCCGTTTTCAAGTGTTCTGTGACGAACTGTAAAAATACTACACGAAACTCAAACTATGAATTTTATTGTTGTCTGTCAGCTAACCCTAACTTTCCGTACAAATATACAAATATTGAATTGACATATTACGAATCCTATAATTATTTTGGCTGTTAAATTTCGTACAATTTATTAAATTTTATTAATTATTTTTTGTTTTTGACTGTTGTTTTTATACAATATTATTGCACACGAAGTTGTATTTCTGGCCACGGATGGCGCTAGACGCCGTTATGCACGGAGCGAATAATACATCAGGAAGTTTTATGGACTTATTCATTGATATAAATTTTTCGACTTCGACCTTTATTTTTTGCTCTTCACTTCCAAAGTTGAAGTTGAAAAACAAGAAGGAAACTTGAATTTTGTAAAAGCCCCTCCTCTTTTCCAAGTGATGCCAGTGCCAGATTTATTACTGGTGACCCACGAGCTAGTAGGGAAAATATAATGAACAAAATTTGACCCACTACTCAAAAAGGATCGCCATCCACGTATTAGAGTATTGTTTCGCAAATATTTGCAATAACTATTCGTTGCTCACATGGTAGACTCGCTGTTTTAAAATATGGCAGCATGTAGTATCAACCATAATATATTTAAGTGTGGCAATTACCGATAGGTATTTGAGTATAGGTGTAATTACTATAATATAACCAAAGGAAGTGGAAAGGACAGTGGACCTGACTGCTAATCTGGGACGTGTCCACATACAACAGCAAAAGGCACGGGGAAACAAATTACTACTTGACCCAAGTTCTATCTCACCAGGATTGTTTTAGAGACTACCTGCACAACATCGGCAGGACATCCGACGATCTGTCCTAGTACTGCGGAGACACGGATAGCGTTGCGCACACAATAGGGGTAAATAGTTCAGTTGTTGGTCAGTAGGTAATGATTGGTCATATTTTGTAAACTATATAGCTATAAGACAATCTTTTGGTGGCGTAATTGTTTATTAACTGAAGAAAATTCTATATTCTTTTCTGTATTGGATACAACCCATTACTTTGTTATAACTTAAAGTTTCATGTTAGTATTTAATTATTAAAATGACCAGTCCGAGATTTAAGTCATTTTAGACCGAAATGTACAAAAAGTAACCTTACTATTTCTACATATTTCCATGATTTAGAAATGATTTTTGTGCTGATTTTTGACATTTGTGAATCAATTCAGTTTTAGATTATAGAAAAAAAAGTTTCTTGATAAAAATAAAGTACTGATTGTTAAAAATATGATAAGACAATAAATATCGCACGATTAAACAGTTTTTATAGTGATCGATCATCCGACCGATTACTATTTTGACGTTAGAGTAACTATCTGACAGTTATTCCTAGTGTGTTTAAAATACAAATAAGAGGATAAGAAAAATATTCAGTACAAAATTTTAAAGCAATTAAAATTGAAAAATCTATTTTACTTGAATTTATTTATGAATTTGTTATTTTAGAAAATACAAATTTATTTATTTCTAGGTTAAATATGCCAGTGAAAATATACATAAAGTGGCAAACGTATCTAATAAAAGGTACAAACTTAAAACAATCGGAACACAGCCTGAATATATAAATATATTCAACCTTTCCGGAGCTCTATAACAATTACTGAGTCTTTTTAGGACTACCAAAACAAAATGCAATTAATTAGTGATTGTTTAAGAGAAAAAAGTTTTTTTAATCCAACCGATAATATATTGGAAAATGGATTTAGTTCTGATATCATCAATAATGTAGATGTTAATAAGAATAATATTTTAGCTGAAGATTTTCAATTCAATAAAGTTCTCAATTTATCCATTCCTCATCGTAGAAATAACTCCAAAACTCTCAAAGATTTTCTACCAAATCACAATCACCAAAACGCCAAGGGAAAAAAATTACAGAAAGAAAATCATATGTAGTTTCTTCTTTACAGTTCAAATTAGACGAAGAAGAAAAACTGATACAACTGGAAAAAAAACACAAACTTATACAATCGGAACACAGCCTGAATATATTAATATATTCAACCTTTCCGTAGCTCTATAACTGCTGATGAGAGATAAATCTCGAAACGCGTCCACCGATGGGTATTCACTTAAGGTATCGGAAAGTCATCATCTTAAAAACAATGTTATTTTTATGGTTTTTGTTGAGTGCCACGAAGGTGGACTGAAAGCTATAAAATAACTGACAAATTTCTCATAAGATTTGTTTTGGTAGTCCCAAAAAGACTCAGTAATTATAGATAATAATAGATAATATAGATTAATAATAATTATAGTAGTTATAGATTTCCGGAAAGGTTGAATATATGTATATATTCAGTCTTCCGATTGTTTTAAGTTTGTATGAGTATCTATAACGTAGGATAGTTTTACCAATTCAAAAAAAAGAAAAAGATAAATAAAAAGAATAATGGCAAACTTTAGAAAAAAAAAGCTGGCGGACAAATTAAAAGATCAAAAAAGTTGATAAAATTAAAAAAAGACAAGGAAAAATTGCAAAAAATCATAGTGGTGTTTGAGGATCAAGAAAATATTGGTGGCAATTAAAAAAAAAATCATTAACATTGATTATAAATTTTTGTTTGAATTGTTTTTTTTTTTACAATAAGTAAATATTTTTCTATTATTAGATCATTGGAGTGTAAATCACTTGAGTGATCACTGGTTCATAATAGTTTTTCATATTTTCTAATTGTTTTTATTTATTCTAAAGCGTTGACTAATTACTGTAAATCCACTACATAATCACTACATTTTTATGATCGATAACTAAGTTTTTTGATGAATCAAATATTTATCCTCTTATTTTCTATAAAATTTTTAATTTTTGATTCGAATTATTATTTAAATAGAAAAGTGACGTTTTTACAATTACTAGCACTATAATAATTCGTAAATTCATTTTATACAAGCATGCAATTTATTGTTTTCATTGTTCGATTTCTAAAATGACCGATCACTGTACTGTTTACCCCTATTTGACTGGTGGAGATGGCAGGACGACGAACAACAAGCCACCCAAAATATGGACTATCGCTCTAATACTATCGCTTCTACACAGACCTCTACAGATCCCACATACCAAGCACACTAAGTACCAAACACGAGCTAATAGGAACGTCAATTCAGAAGACATACCGGAAATAGATATCCCCGAAATAAATAAAGCTCTTGTTGAGTCGCGGTGGTTGTTTGTCTTTGGTCAAACGTTTGCGTGATCAAACCTAAGGCGGTTAATTCAGGGTTGCCAATACATTTGATCGGCACTGGAAATTATATGTTCAGGCAAATAAAACTTTCACGTCTCGATGAACATGTATTTATTATTTAACTATATTTTAAGCACCTGTGACAACGTACACTGTCGGAGTTTGGAATCTTCTCGGTGCGTTTGTGGCTAGAGGGTTACAATTGAACTGGGTGTGATTACACTTTGTTAAAACCAGGAAAACTCAATCCCAGCTCCCATTTGCCTGCCCCGACTGAACCAAGAAGAATTCCAACCCGAAGTGCACGTGGTAATTTCTATGGCTAATCTTAAAACTACCCAAAATTTAAATACTTATTCTAATTAACCTTAAACCTTAAAAACCCCAAACATAAAGATTACATTGTATTTTCAATTGTTTACGTCCACCAAGCATATAAAAACCATTAGCGATCGTAAACATCCGCCGAAGCGTATTTACAAAGGATTAGTGATTACAAATGGTCTTTTAGATGCGTAGCGGCCATAAACAAACTCCAAACGCATTCACCAAATATCTACTACCCTACTGACCAGATGTTGGGAATCTACTGGTCGGTTTAAGATAATCTTGATGCAACTATTATTTACCCACTTTAGTATACACTTAACAAAGAAAATAGTTTTTAAAATAAAAATAAAATGAAATTGTTTGGTCTTAACAGCTCTTAAACAACTAAAAAACGGCAAAGAACCTGGTGAAGACAAAATATCAACAGAAATGTTAAAACTAAGGGGGACACTTTATTAAATGCAGTAAAACTTCTACTAAATAAATGCATTGAAGAAACGAGAATACCTACTGCCTAGGAAAACTCTGATACACAAGTAATACACAAGTAATTCTGATACACAAGAAAGGGGACTAAAGGGGAATAAAGACATTAAGAACTTTTTAGACATTTAGACCCATTAGCCTGCTATTACACCTTTATAAATTGTTAACAAAAATCATAACAAATCGCCTAACAAACAAACTGGATTTTTACCAACCTCCAGAACAGGCTGGGAATCTTAAAGGGTTTAGCACAACGGATCACATATAGACCCTTGGCATATTAATTGAGAAGTGTACGGAATATAATGTACCCATACATATAGCGTTTGAAAAAGCGTTCGCTTCTATCGAACTCTAGACAATCTTTACTGCCATGAATAAACCTAGAATTGACTCACGGTGTACACAATTAATTCGACAAATATACCAAAATGCTAGTTTTAAAGTGACACTAGATGAAAAGTCGACTACAGAGAAGATCAAGATAGATAGCGAGAGGAGCAGGCAAGGAGACACCATATCAACAAAGCTTACTTTAGAAGACGTTTTTAAAAACATGCCTTGGGAGAAGAAAGGCATAAGCATACATGGCAAACATCTAATCACTTACGTTTCGCCGATGATATTATATTAAAAAGCTCAGACGTCCAAGAACGTAAAGAAACACTAGATCAACTAAATACAGCATCACTATCACTAGGCCTGAAAATGAACTTGAGGAAGACCAACATCATGACCCAAGAAGTTGGAGCCCAACCGCACCAAATGGACGGGCAGGAAATCGAACAAGTGACCGAGTGCATATACCTAGGATATCTAACAAATCTTGGGAAAGAAAATCAGGCAACAGCAATAACCAGAAGAATAAGTCAGAGCTGGACAGCTTTCGGCAAACTCAGACACATACTCAAGGAACCAGACACATCTGCATATTGCCCGTTATGACGTATGGCCTGGAAACATGATGCTGGCATGGACAGCAAAGAGCGCAAATAGATTAAAAACCTGCCAACCAGCAATGAAACGGGCTCTGCTCGGCATAAGCCTAAAAGACAGAATAGCAAACCAGGAGATCAGACTACAAACCAAAGTCTAAGACGTGATTGAACGAAGCGCAGAACTTTTTGGAGTGGAGCTGGGTAGGACACTTAGCCAAGGAAAACACCGACAAATGGACTCATAGGATTACTCAATGGAGACCAAAAGCCACAAAACGCAGCACTGGAAGACAGCAAAGAAGATGGTTCGACGACATCAAGAAAATAGAGGGGAAAGAATGGCATCAACGGTCTACGTGTGATACGTGTGAACGGTCTACGTGAGGTCTACGTGCAGTAGTTGACAAACACGGCCTGAACCTGCCAAACACGGCCTGAAGAGAGAGCGAGAGACGGAGGGGGAGAGGGATAGAGAGAGAGAGAGAGCTCTAATCCTAGATTTATGGTAGTGTTCATGCTGAAAAACTATGAAAATTAGACCAATTGTGCACTAAATTATGAAGCGCAAAAAGAGGGACGAAGAAAAACCAATAATACACAAAAACACAAGTAGTACCGATGAAAGTACTATCTTACAAATCTATAAGCGACATCCTTCTAGTCCATGCGTCACTCTGAGGGTAGGCGATAAGAAGAGGTCTAGAGTGCGCCCATAAAAAAATCTAGACTTCCTGCTTTAGTCCTGTATGCCTAATATTGTTTGCCTAGTCTCGGCTGTCTAGTTTTGTCTGTCAAGTCTTATATCTTGTCAAGTTTTGTTTGTTTAGTCTTGTAGGTCCAGTGTTGTTTGTCTAATATTGTCTGTCTAGTTTTATATATACAGTTTTGTTTTTCTTATCTTGCCTGTCAGGTCTTGTCTACCTAAACTTGCCTGAAGATTGTGTTAGAATAAACTCACTCATTTTTTAATTACAACTCATTTTTTTAAATATTAAAAATATTCCTAACTTTGACAGAAAATTGCTAGATAAATTAGTGAACACAATTTCTAGTTACGCTAGTTTTTTGTAGCAATTTTTTGAATTATTTTTTTATAGTAAATTAATGAAGATTTTTATTCGAAATCTATTTTAGAATTACGTTAATTAAAACACAAATTAATTCAAAAATGATACAAAATCAATCAAATTTTAAAACACTAATTAATTAATCAAATTACTGCAAAATATAATACTATTATTCCACAAATAAACAACCAATTCAAATAGAATAAATTGAAAATAATATGAAAAATAATTACAAATAATCTTGCCTGCTTGTCCACATAATCTGGTCCGACCAGATTTAACTGAGTCTGACTTGTTTAGCCATCCATATCTTGACTTGTTTATTCAGTCCAAACTATTTTACATTGTATATTATTTATTTATCTTATCTAAAGTACTTTCTGTATATAGTCCAATCATTTCGTCGTTTTTCCTGGAAAGTTTTTCAGGGGTTTTCAAAATTGGCATTTTTATAGATTTCCGAGCTCTTCTCGAACTTCCACTTTGTCACCTCCTATCTATGCCAAATTGAAAAAATGGCGGCCAAAAGAGTTTTTTTGCAATATCTTCTTTTAAAATCATTTTACTATGAAATAAATTAAACTAAGTAAGTTATGTAATAAATTAAACTAGAGAAAATTTCCTGTAATTTATATTTTAACCTTCTTTTTTAAAATGTTGCAACATACGTTTTGGCACGAAAAAATCATGTGCACACCACCATAAGGTAGAACATCAGGTCCCCACCAGTAGCCATAAACCACTGTTCCGAAATTTAGCGCATTCTTATTCGCCTCGCTATTGGAGGTTTGGTGTGTTCTTTGTCTTCAGTACCCAGCGAAACGTCACAGACAAATATTTCTTCCGCGTTATCCACGATAGGATTATCAGCTTCGTTATAATCCCTTTGTTCGTCGATATCGTTATTAGTTTGATCAGTTTGAACAGTCTCCGTTTTTTCCTCTCCATCGCTATCTTATAGCGGACCTTGCAAATACACAGGTACCTTTGCAATTCGTGCAAATAACGGAGCACTTTAACCCAGTCTTTCTGCATCCACAGGCTCCGACATTGCTTTTTGCATTTGCATGAAATGAGTTTTAACAAGATTTCGTGACAAGAATTAGCCCATTCTTGCTTTTTCCATCCACATCTCTCTGCATTTTATTCAACTCCATATCACTGTTTAACGTAGTGATAGGTTCAGAATGAATGTTGTGCTGCTACTTCTATCCGTGGCAACGATTCAATATTAAATTTATATTTAATTGTGAATAGAACGGTTACGACTATAACTACGAAGTAATTCATACATATATTGAATTACGAAATTCACTAACTTTTCATTCAGAGTTGTATAACTTGTACATTTCCACGACTCGAGTTTCGACGTTTGACGGTCATTTTCAAGTGATTTACAAATTGAGTTTGGTGTATATATACCCCTATAGTTTATTATTTTTATTTGCTGATTTTGTAAGCATGTATATCTATAGTTGTTTAAAAACACAATTTACCCGCTATTGTAACCGTTGTCTTGAAATGAGTTTTCAAGAAAAACGGACAATAGATTTTTTTTTAATTGACGGAATTAAAAGGAGTTCTCTACCTTCAGCAATGATCTCTGGGACAGCATTTAGGTTCCTGAAGATCGATCAAATCTGAGGTTTAGTTAATATATGAAATACACGTGTTCGCTGAAGTTATTCATTTTAAAGAAAAAAGTTTTAAATAAACATAAATTATAGGAAAATTGCTCTAGTTTTATTTATTGCAACTATATTCGTCGTAAAATGATTCGGAAAGGAGATGTTTTGTTCGTCAATTTTTAAATATTGCGGCGCCAGCAGCAAAGATATAAGATGGCAAAGAAAAAATGCGATAAGAGCACGTCGAAATTTATAAAAATACCAATTTTCATAGCACCTGCAAAATTTTCATGGGGACCCCGATTTTGAGCAGCAATAACTGTTCTACTTTATTATTAAATATTCTACCTTATAATTAAATAGTCCTACCTTAATTTAATAATAATTAACTTAATAATTTAATCTCGTCTTTATTTTCACAAATAATATATTTGAAAGCTGTTATGAAATAATATTGTGTAACTGCCTGCCTATATTACAAACTGCATGAGTATAACATTTCAAATTCTTACAGCAAACCATAATGTCTGCTATATTACAAGAAAAGAAACAAGAAAAATGTTCTATAATTAATTAGAGAACTATATTCTCTAATTCACTATTTTATTTTATCTGCTATATTATGTGTATGTGCTATAATATAAGTGATCTAAAACAAACGTTATCTGCATAATATGTATAAGTAAAATATTTTTCTTTAATGAGTCTTTAACGAGTTTTCTTTATTTTTGATATGAAATCAGTATTTAATATGAAATCTAAATAATATCAAACGTGGCGATATTATAGAATAAGTGTTTATGATGTATTCGGCACTTTACGATATTGATGGTATTTGTAACCAGCTGGAATAGTTTGCGCTACGTGCTTATTGGATATTACAAAGCTTGATCCTTTTTCGCAAGAATCTTAAACTATAACATATCTATCTATGCGGCTATAAACCTGGTTAAACGTCGTTCTAAGACTGAACTTTATCTCCACTATATTTACTAGTTTATGTCAGACTAAAAATTCAACACACGGTTAAGCTTTATTTAATAACGTTGTATTTTGTTTAATAACTCAAAGCCTTTAATTTACAGTGAGAAAAACCATGTGGCATAAACTAGTATTACGAACAAGATCAATAGTCTGGAACAATTTAAAAAAAAAAGTCTAAATTAAAAGTTTTCATTTAAAATTTTTCGAGTCCTTTTCGAGTCCTCATGTCAAATATGTCATGTGATAGCAAGTGATAACTACAAAAGTTATTTTCAAGTACATTGTAAATCTGTTTAAAAAGGACGAAGTAAAAGAGCGCTTTTTTATTTCAATGCTAAATATATGCTCTCTCGCTATAAAGCTCCCTTCTAAATGAAAACTCAATAGTATTTATTTTACAAACTAAAATATATGTATTTTTAAAAAAAGTCTTACGTGATCTCAACAGCGAGGCTTTCCTTGCCATTTACCTTAAATGTATACTTTGTCTACATAAACTTATTTACCCATAAACTTATTTGATTGGGTCTTTCCGACATACATTGATTGTCGTATTGTGTCTATCTAGTACGGTTTGTATAGTTTTGTCTCTGGAAAATTGTGTATCTAGTGTTTCCTGTCTAAGGTTTTCCGTTTAGTTTTGTTTATCTACACCTATCTTACTGGTTTTGTCTGTTTGGTAAGGATGTATGATTGGTAAGGATGTAATTGAAAGAAAAAATATAGTAAATTGTGCTAACAGAGGTGATGATTGGATAGCTTTGGCTGCAACGCTAGAAATTAAATATAAGACCGCGTATTATTGGATACAATCTGGGATTGACAAAATGTTGCCAAAAGGTTGTACAAAGCCAAAAATTCTTTCTGTTGATCAAATTGATTTGATAGTTTCGTGAATAGAAGAAGACTGTACCATAACATTAAAGCAATTAAAAGAAAAGGTTATGAATGAATTCAACAAATTTTTATCTGTGTCAACTGTAGGTAATTAGGCCGACTGTTGACTATAAAAGGAGTACACGTTGAACCTGTTACAATGAATTCTGAGGCGAATAAAACAAAACGAGCCGAATACAATCCTTGAACCAGTACATACAGCAGGGGAAAAATTGTTTGGATGAATGAAACAAATTTTAATTTGTTTTGACGTCTAACTAGAGGCAGTTCAAGAGTTGGGAAAAGAGCAGTACATCTTCCAGCAGCAAGAGGTCCTAACATTCATTTAATTGGAGCAATTTCAACAACGGGAACCGTATACTTGGAACGCAGAAGGGGTTCATTTACTGCCCAGTTAGCAAATGATAGGGTAGTTATTTTAATGCAAAAGTGGCAAGATATGGGAAATCAACTGGGAGATTTGGTGATTGTTGCGTACAACGCACCTTGTCATTTAAAGCTAGAAAGAGTAATAGATGATACGCCAGCTTCTCTATTGCGGCTAGGACCCTATTCTCCGAAGCTAAATCCCTATGAGAATTATTTGGTCTAAAGTAAAAGCTTATGCCAAAAGCAACATTCGTGTCCCAAACGTAGCAGGTCCTGGCGTAATGGAACAAAGATTGATCTACTTGGAGGATATTCTAGATCATGCAACGAATACCATAACTAGGGGTGATTGCGCTCGTGCTGTGCAACACTGTACAGTGCACCAAGCTACTGCCTTGGCAATGAATGACATAGCGGTTGGTCGATAATTTATTTAAAAAATACTACGAAATACTATGAATATACTTGGATCTTCATCGCAATTGTTTGATATAATAAAATAAAAATAAATAGCTAATAAAACTTGTTTATGGGTTTTACCTGGTGAACCCTGGTAACCTGACCACTCTAGCCTGAGATGCGGTAACCAACCCGTATGGATGGTAAGGGTGGTCAGGGCTAGCGAGAGCGGGAGAAATGGTCCTCCGATCAACAGGGGGTTGGGCGTGTGGTTAAAAACCAGCACCATAAAACAAAACCTGTTATGAAACCTTCAATAATGCCTCGGAATGGACTGGAAATACGGCAACGACACAAGCAACGGAAAAGGGAGAAGGACTGGAAAATTGCATCGTGGAATGTTGTAACTTTATCGAGGCCTGGTGGGTTGAGAACTTTAACGGATGCCCTAAAAATCGGCGGAATGGACATAACTGCTGTTCAAGAAACAAGGTGGCCTGGAAAGAAATTACTAACCAGTAAGGAGTACTCATTTTACTACAGTGGTAAAACGGGCGGCAAAAAGGAATTTGGAGTGGGTTTTATTGTCACAGGAAAGGCCAGAGAGGCAGTAATTGGTTTTAACCCAATAAGTGAACGATTATGCTCCATAAGGCTAAGAGGGAAATTTAGAAACGTCACCCTGATTAATGTCCACGCACCAACTGAGGACAAGGAAGAAAACGTGAAGGACCAATTTTACGAGGAACTGCAGAAAGCATATCGTGATGCGCCATAAGGAGATATCAAAATCATCCTTGGTGATTTTAATGCTAAAGTGGGACGCGAGGAGATATACCGACCGACAATCGGACTGCACAGTCTTCATGCTGAGACTAATGAAAACGGAAGTAGGATGATAGACTTCGCGGCGACCAACAACATGGTAGTCAGTAGCACATATTTCCCACACAAAAATATTCACAAAGCCACATGGAAATCACCAGGTGGTAGAGTATTGAACCAGATAGACCATGTGATGATAGATGGGAGACACTGTTCAAATATCCTGGATGTAAGAGCCTGTCGAGGCCTCAATGTAGATTCGGATCATTATTTGGTAAGGGCGGTGCTTAGGGCTAGAATTGATTGTCAACGCACACAGCAGCCGGCAGTTAAGAGATACTATCTGGAAAAATTCAGAACCGATGAGATGAAAGAGAGATTTCAGTACCAAATGCAGGAACGAATATCCAAACGGCCAGAAAACGCTCTAGTAGAGGTCAATGAAGCGTGGCAAAAGATCAAACAGGACATCGAAGATACAGCAGCAGAGGTTGTGGGATGGAAGAAGGGACAAAGGCGTAATAACTGGTTCGATGAAGAATGCAAGGAAGCTCTGACAGAGAAGAACAAAGCCAGAGAAAAAGTACTACAACGAAATACTAGAGCGAATGTAGAGGATTATCGAAACAAACGGAAAGTTGAGAAAAAACTCTTCCGAAGAAAGAAATCTGAAAAAGATGAAGATGATTTCGCGGAAATAGAAAGAATGAGTAATGCCAACGAAACTCGGGGACTCTACCAAAAGGTCAGAAATGCGCGACTTGGCTACAAACAGCAGCCACTACTGTGTAAGGATAAGGACGGCAGAGTAATCGGACACACAGAAAAGTGTATCAAGAGGTGGGGTCAGTACTTCACGGACCTGCTCAACCAGAACACTCGCGTAGTCCAAGAGGAAAGTGTAACGCCAACACCAACATCAACATCAATATTAGGGACTGAGCAAGTGGAGGAACCCACCTTAGAAGTAGTAGAGACTGCAGTGCGCAGGATCAAGAACAATAAGGCGCCAGGTGCAGATGGCATTCCAGTAGAATTGTTGAAGTATGGAGGTAGAGCCTTAATATCGTGCATGCATGATCTCATATTAAGCATATGGAGAACGGAAAAGCTACCGGATGAATGGAAGCTAGGGATAATATGCCCACTGTACAAGAAAGGTGATAAGTTAGATTGTTCTAACTACAGGGGGAAAACGCTGCTAAACATTGCATACAAGGTCTTCGCTAATGTGTTGTACCGTCGCTTACTACCATACGCAGAAGAGAATATCGGTGAATACCAGTGCGGTTTCCGCACAAACAGGTCAACACAGACCAACTGTTTGGCATTAGGCAGATCCTGGAGAAATGTAATGAGTTCAATATCACAACACACCATCTATTCGTGGACTTCAGAGCAGCATACGTCAGCGTTATAAGACACAAACTGTGGGGGATAATGACAAGTTTCGGATTCCCTGAAAAACTGACAGCCCTAACCAGAGTAACACTGTCTGAAGTATCGTCTGTAGTAAGAATACGAAACAAGTTGTCTGAGACTTTTATAACAGAGGAAGGACTACGACAGGGAGACCCACTGGCAACTTTACTGTTTAACATCGTACTAGAAAAGGCCGTTAGGAGTAGTGGAGTGGATACTAACGGCACTGTGTACTTTAAGTCAACACAACTATTGGCTTACGCAGACCACATTGATATAATTTTCAGAAGCGAACAGGCGACCAAAACTACTTACTCGCTGCTGGAGAAGGAAGCAAATAACCTAGGACTCACTGTCAACGTAAACAAAACGAAATACATGGTGGCTAACGAAACTCATCGGAAGGTAGGACCAACGCTAGAACTAGACGGAAAGCACTTTGACACAGTAGATACATTTGTGTACTTGGGCTCGCAACTGAACCGCATAACTCTTGGTAACAGGTCAAACATAACTCTTGGTAACAGGTGCTATTATGGGCTACTTAAACTTTTTAGGTCCAAAACAATCCACCCCAAGCATAAGTGCTCACTGTACAGGTCACTGATAAGACCTGTGGTAACCTATGTTGCAGAAGCATGGAGCTTAACACAGAACGAAGAACAGGCTTTAAGTGTATTTGAGAGAAGAATGCTACGTGCAATATTTGGAGCGACCCAAGAACGAGGAATCTGGCGCCGAAGATATAATCAGGAACTATATCAGCTCTACAATCAACCAGATATTGTGAGTTTCATCAAGGTGGCAAGATTGAGATGGCTCGGACACATGCAGAGAATGGGTGATCATAGGGTTCCGAAAAAGTTGTTCAATGGCCAACCAGAGGGAAGGAGAAGGGCCGGAAGGCCAAGAGGGCGATGGAAGGATGCGGTAACAACTGACCTACAAAAACTTCAAGTACGGGACTGGAGAACGTTGGCGAGTGATAGGTCCGCTTGGAGAAACATGCTGAAGGAGGCCCAGACCGGCAATCGGTTGTAGTGCCATTAAGAGAGAGAGAAAACTTGTTTATTTCTGAATTACAATTTTCATTTTCTGAATTACAATTGACTAACCTGAATTTCAATTGACGTTTTCTGAATAACAATTGACTAATCTGAATTACAATTGACGCTTTCTGAATTATAATAGACTAAACTGAATTACAAATGACTAATCTGAATTACAATTGACAATTACAATTTTTTTAATTACAATTTGAAAAGGTGTAGTCCTTCTAGTTTTCCAGCCCAATATGGTTTGTGTAATATTATCAGTCTACTTTTGTCTGCTCAGTATTATTTATAATAATAATAATAATAATAATAACCATGGCACAACAGCTCATGACTGGCCAAGGCCTCCTCCCACGGCAGACACTTGTGCTTGGTGTCTTGATCTTAGACACAAGTGTCGTGGGGGGTTTCGTGGCAGATTTTACTGCGATGACTTTGCCAGAGTCATCCACAGGAGAACGGTGGCTTATTTTTGACAATGTCCAGGATTTGAACACGGGACTCAATATTATTTATATAGCCTCTATTAAACTTCAGTGGTAAAACTATTAAGTTTATAATCGTAAGTAATAATAGACTATTAAAAGTTACTATAGTCCATTTGTTTAAGAATGCAGTACAGGGGAGATAGGGCTTATTTGACCTTGTTCTCTGATTGGCTTAAATCGAGGAGAAGTTCACACCGACGATATTTACTTCTCCATCTCAACCTCTTTTCTCTCTTTCTTTTCACATACATTTACAGCTGTTAGTTGTCAATGGCTGCCGTGTTAATTCACAATTGTCATTTGATCTGTTAGTATCATTTAGATTTTTTGCGTTTTTCTCCATTTATTTGTTTGTATTTTATTACAATTGTTGACATTTGGTGTGTTTAATTTGCATTTTTTAATACAAACAATAGTAGTATTCGTTCTTTCTAGTTTTGTTGTTTTATCTCATTGAAGAAAGTGTGCACACTCGTGTAATTTTGATTTTTATACTACCAGGGCTAATAACGAGGTGTCCAGTACTTCCAAAGGTATTAAGAAAAATCCGAAGGGAATACTTTATAAAAGTGGACAAAAATTAATGGCTTACAACAGTTATTTGATCCATAAAAGTAAAGGTGTAACAAAAACTCAAACTGTGGCACTCACTGCAGCAAGTATTGCTCAATTTCTATAATTTTTATAATAAGTTATTCAATAACAATAAGATATTAAATCAAACCATTATTAAATTACCAATTTTATATTCAAGTAACTATATTTGACTTTAGCGCAAAATATTGCAACTAGATTGAACATTTATCATAGTGTAAATCAGGTTTCTAGCAACTGCATTATTTAAAAAAATGGACTATAGTTTGCAAATATACATTTAAATGTTTTATTGATCTTATTGAATGGATTTTATATTAGAAACTTTAATATAAAAAATATTAAAAAATTGTGAATAAGACTAAATTTATAAAATGCTTCTCAGAAGTTGTTAATAGTAACGAAATTGGCTCATTTGAGGAACTAACTAAAATAGCAAAAGACTGTAAACAAAAAAGTGAAAGTATAATTAAAACGGCAAAATGTAATAAAGAGTGGATAATTGAAGATATAATTTCGGAACTAAAAAGAAAATCTACAAAAGTCAAAGAATTATCTAAACAACTTTCTACAAAGTCCTGATGAAGTTGCAAGGGAAGAACTAAGAAAGATCTAATTAGAAATAAAAATCGTCAATACTATGATAATGAATTTGAAAAAACCGAAGGTAATGGCAGAAAATGTGGAACCTTATAAATAACTTACAACGGAAAAATGTAAATGATAATATTACTAAAATTAAAAAGATAACACAATATTTAGAGACAAAAAAGATATATCAAACAAAACCTACAACGCTGGGACAGATGGTATACAGAAGCCAGATAAAAGCTAACACTACCAGCATATTTTTGGTGTCAACTGATGAAAGGGAAATCACTAACATTATAAATATCCTAAAATCCCAATCAGCCCCAGGCATTGATGGTATTAACTCTGATGATATAAAAAGCCTAAAACCAATATTGACACCGACTTTGGTAAACCTAACAAACAAAATTGTGTTTACGGGAATTTTCCCTGAAGCGCTTAAAGAAGAACAAAAACAAGCCTTTAGGCTTCCGGAAAGAAGAAGAAGCGCTTAAATAGGCAAAAATAATCCCATTATTTAAAGGAGGAGACAAGCGCGATCCACAAAAAACCTTTTCAAAAATTGTGGAGAAAGTATTAAAAAAATAGTTTCATTCTTAAAAAAAACAATGGCTATGACAAACATCAATAAGGATTTCAACAACATAGCAACACCTGTTCAGCAGCCACTGATTTCGTAGAACATATAGCATACGAGGCTTCACAAGGGAAAGTACGTGGTAGCAGTATTTGTGGACTTCAGCAAAGCATTTGACAGGGTGCAACACCCAGTTCTAATTGAAAAATTAGATAAACTAGGAATAAAAGGCAAATTTAAGTCAATAATAGAACTATTGAATAATATATAGAACTATTATATATTAAATAATATTAGAACTATTTAAGAAACCGACCTCCACATTGTTATCCCAATAAAACTCCGAGCACAAAATTGACCTGTCTGCGGGGTGTACCTCAAGGATCGGTTTTGGGACCACTATTCTAAACAATGTATGTGAGAGACCTGGAATTCGAAGAAAAAGTCGCGATATTTTTCGTTTGCTGACGATACAATTTTATCTTATGAAGCTTAATTTATTAAGCTTATAATACTTTCTAACACTGACCAGTGTTAGAAAGTATTATAAATCTGGACCTGGAAAATTTTTATTAAAGGGCATGTGTGAACGCTCTAAATATAAACAATAACAAAACGGAATATATGGTTTTTGCGCAATAAAACAAAACTAAACAACCGGTTAATTTGAAAATAAATAGTGCTACCTTAAAGATTACTGACAACTATAAGTATCTTATCCTTTACGTAGACAATAAACTACCATGGGATACACATATCCTTAAAGTTATGATAAAGGTCAGTGCCATGACAGTGCAGTCAGGAAGACAAATGTAGATATAGGAGTAGCAACAAAAATCTTATTTATGAATCTCACATTGAGTCACACTTTAGATACCTTCTTACAATTTGGGGCAACGCAAATATATCATCAATAAACAAAATTCAACGTACACAGAACTCTATTTAAATTAACTAAAACAATGGTTAAACAATCTTATAATCATTAAATATCGTTAAATAATCGTTAAATTATCTTTAAAATTGATAGATACACACCAACAAGTGTGATGTATAACTCCCTAAAATCTTGGAAAATACAGAATCTGAAATCTCTTGAACAATGTAAGCTTATATGGAAAATTAGAAATAATTCTAACAAAACTGACATAACATTGACTCGAAATAGTTACATGAATTATTACAAAGAACAGCAGATAATCGTATACCAAACCAACCCAGAACAAACATGATCAGATTCTCACCAATGTATGAGGCCTTGCAAACATTCAACAATTTAACAAATTAATAGAAAATTCAGTGTGCGAAACATTTTTAAAGAGAGTGTCAAACATAATAGTAGTGTAGTCAGTTAATTTATATGTGCTGCTTTTAATAGTTAAATACAAGACTAGTAATTATACTACTGTTTAACTTGCTTTTTAGAATAAAATCGATTAGGGTTATGTTATCAGTCCCACGGACTGCCTTCTAGTCTTTAATGTATAAATAAATTTCATTTTTTTTTTAAATCACTTTTTATCTAAATTTCTTATGGAGATTGTCATTCTAAATACTGTTTTATTTTAATTTTATTTTCCAGTTCTTTATTACTCATGGCTAAATGTGTTTCGTTAGTTTGTAGATAACAATTCCTTCTCGTTGTATAGCTGTCACCATTATTGTATTTGTTTGTATTAATTTTCTTTATCTCTATGTATACATGCAGTAGTCTCCAAAATATACAAACTGCTATAAAGTATTTCAATTGATTACTGCGCTTTCATGTTTATCCTTGCAAGAGTTCTTAAACAAAAGGCGAAAAATGTTTAACCTTCTCGTACATTTGATTTTGGATTTGAATTTAAAATCATACTCACTTCACCCTGTTTGACACCCTGTTTGAAACTTTTTGTTTGCCCTTATTTAAATAGAGATTGGTAGCTGAATATCATGCATTTATTCCTTACAGTAAGTTGTTAGCTTACCCAGTAATGTTGTTAACGTATTTATCAGTGATAATGTATCTTCGATACATATCGTTAAGGTATCAATAATATGTATCGATAAGTATCGATATCGATAAGGTATCATCCACATATATAATTTGATTAATTCATATCAACGGTAATTAATCAAATTTGTGGTATATAAGAGGGATAGCGTGGTGTCAGTGTATTGTCTGGTTATTGAAATATGATCTTTGATGGACAGGTTTCACTCCAATTTTAACTAATAGATGTTGTTTACGGCTTCCTTGGGATAGTTAGGAATAGTATATAAATAGGAATATGTACCGAACAGCTTTTCACATAATTAAATTGCTGTATAATTTTATTAATAATGATATTATGAGAGACACAGCTTTTGTTAGGTAATAAACTATTCTGACTACAACAGTATTCAGAAGATTGCATTTTGTGGATATGATGATTCGAAATATTTATTGAATTACTCAATTTCGGAGCTTGTTTGAAGTAGTAATATGCTATTACCCAGGATTCGGTCATCATAAAATTATTTTCCAGCATTTACTTAATCCGAATTCTTTTAATTTATTGGCAAGTGGATCATGTCTTCATGGACAAACAACAACACATAGAAATCTATAATATCAAAGTCGTCAGAGGAGTAGACGCAGGTTCGGAACACTACGTAGTTAAAATTAAAATTAAAGTAACTCCCAAAAAAAACAACAAAATCAAGCTCCCAAACCTAAAATAAAAATGGACCCTACTCAGCTAATCAAAAACGAAAATAACCAAAGAGCAACTTGAAAAAATAAAAATCACAGATAAACTTGAAGACCTAGTTAACAAGCTTAAACAAATTGCAGAGAAAGCAGCCCCAATAAAATGTAAAAAACATCAGTGGTGGAATAGTGAATGTGACAAGGCAGTAGAGAAAAGACACAACACAATTGCGAGATTACTACAAAACATGGAGAAAACAACTTCAGAAATATGAACCTCCAACGCTATTAATGAAGGATGAAAATAGTAATCTAGCCCATAACAATACATACAATCCAAGAATCCTGACTAAATACTTTATTCAACTCCTAAATTGCAAAAAACCAACAGAACTCCTCAACTTAGACTCAGACACTCCAGTAACAACACCACCAGAAAATACCAACCCCCCAACAATAAGAGATCTACCAAGGTCTGGATGTGATGAAAACAATACAAAGGACCGGGAGAAGGTCAGACCTTTCCAGAGATTTGGAAATATGCAGGAAGATCAGCAAAAATTGCTCTTCATCAACAGCTTGTCAACATCTGGATTCAAGAAAAGCTATCAGAATATTGAACCACAGCCACCATTCGCCCAGTACACAAAAAAGCAGACAAAACAGAACTTAACAACTAGAGGGAACTCCCTCTCTCTTACATATAACATACAAAATCTTTTCAAGAAATATACTTAATAGAATCATATTACAACTTGAGAAGGAACTAGGACCCTCACAAACACCAAGTTAACAGTGAAGTTCAGGGGCGAATTATCGGAAAAATACCAGAAAGACGGACAGTGGCGGATAGTGCCCAAAAAGGTCGTGTAGAAAGAGCTAGAAACCATTACTGATACTATTCGTAAAAGGAGGTCCCTAGGTCCTTCGTTTTCATAGAGGTACGAAATTGCCGGGGGTTTTGGAAGGTTTCCCCCGTTTGGGGGTTTCGCGGTGGGAAAGCCTCGACAGAGAGGAGGGAAAGGGGCTGGGCGACTTGGTGGTAATAATGTATATGATAACGCAGAGGATCGTGGCGTACAGTGGTCTGAATCTTAAAAAAGCTGGCCAAAAATCGAAAAAATGATGTCATTAAATGAGTTTATTTCTAGAGAGTCTAGTAAAGGATACTTTGATGCGTATTATTCTAGAAGAAAAGTGGGATAACTTTTTTCCTTGAGATGTTATGCTCGTTCAAAGTTACCCTTGGCGGCACAGCGCGAACACGTGTTGCGGCCGCGAAATATCGTTGTTAATAAGTGCTTGTAACTTTTTGCTCGTGTGTCCTTTTTCATTTCTGTTTTATGGAGAGTGTTAAGGAAGGTGTGTAGATTACTTATATACCGTTTTCATTAATTTATTCTCGCGTGTGTTAGAAATCAAGTGAAAGATGTGTCTACATATTGGTTTTTCTTGTAAAAAAAAATCCGTAAATTAGCAAAAAAAGTTATCACCGCAGCGGGACTCAAGAAGTTCAGATATAGAACATATAGATTACGATGTTTTATAATAGAATCTACAAGAAAATCTTGCCTATGTTTGCCTCTGTATATGTGAGCTTAGAAATACGATACGCATGACACCGCGACGGGAAAATTGCTTGTTACTTTAAGATATACGCAGACACAGTTGGGTTTCCTTAAACTCTCCATTTGTTTGATAATTTTATAAATGATTAATTAATAATAAATAATTAAAATCAATCAATCAATTCAAATCAAACACATAAACTGTTTATTATTTCGCAATTGTAATATTCTAGTTGTTATATATTGAATATTGAATGAACAATATTAAATACCCTTATATACCCATTCATATGAAATTGCGAACAATCTTTAAAGTCTGCCATTTTGAATTTTAAAATTGCATTATTTAATTCGTAATCAGTGACTTCGAAAACCCTATTAAATATTTTCATAAATACCCTTATATACCCTTTTAGGGTTAGTGCCCTATTTATATGAAATTCAGAACAATTTTTAAAGAAGTGCTCGGTCATATTCGAGATCTGCCATTTTGAATATTAAAATCTACAATGAACTTCATAATCAGTGACCTCGAAAACACTTATATACCAATTTATATGTAATTTTGATCAGTTTTTAATGAAATGGTCGGTCATATTGCATCCGCCATTTTAAATTTTAAAATTATACTATGAAATTCGTAATCAGTGTCCTCGAAAACCCCTATATAACGATTTATATGAAATTTTGATAAATTTTTAATTAAGTGGTCGGCCATATTGGTCACGCCATTTTGAATTTTAAAATTATACTATGAAACACGTAATCAGCGACCTGGAAAACACTTGAATACCAATTGATGTTTAAATCTGAAACTCTTCTTTCTATTTTAGGCCAACTTTTTTGAAATCCAGACCACTGTGCGACGGTTAGAAATATGCGGAGGATGCGAGAGCGGCACGACAGTGGGATCTTCATCGTGCTTGCATCTAAAATCAGTGATAATATTTTTTGGGCGAGACAAAACTTGTTGGAAATTCAATTTGCTATAAAGAAATTTAAATTAGACTTTGCTATATAGCGCACTAGTTGTAAAAGTTTTTCAAAATTTACAAAGACGTCGTGAATTTTTTTCTAATAAATTTGGTCATTTTTTGACAGGCAATATCTTCGGAAGTAATGAAAATTTTAGAAAATTGTTCAAATAAAACTTGTTGCAAATTCAATTTTATACAAAGAAACTTGAATTGGACTTTGCTATTTAGTGAACTAGCTGTAGAAATTAGCAAAATTTGCAGACGTCGTGAGTTTTTTTTTAATAAATTTTGTTATTTTTTGGCAGGCAACATCTTTTGAAGTAAAAAAAAATTGGAAAATTTTTCAAATAAAACTTGTTGGAAATTCAATTTTCTACAAAGAAACTTAAATTAGACTTTGATATTTAGTGCACAAGTTGTACAAATTAGCAAAATTTGCAGACGCCGTACGTTTTATTTTTTTAATAAATTTTGTCATTTTTTTACAGGCAATAACTTTGAAGTAATGAAAAATTTGGAAAAATTTTCATATAGATCCTAAAGAAAATTGAATTTCCGACAAGTTTTATTTGAATTTTTCCGAAATTCCCATTAGTTTGTAAGATATTCACAGTGGAAAACCATATTCGAGACTTCTAAAACAACTGGTACAATACAATCTCAACTCCAAAAATACCACACCAAAGTGCAGATAGATAAGAGAGGATCTGAAAGAGAGAGAAATAGGAGAGGATCTGAAAGAACTTTGGCTTACACCAGAAGACACCACAGACAAGATAGAATTAAATAAAAAAATCAAGGACACAAATCTCCGCTTCCCACTCACAAAGAAGAAATTTACAACACGGGTATTTTCAAGTGAAGAACCGGCACGAAGATCAGAACGTATGAAAAAGTACTGGTAGGTTCAGCAAGGCTCGAAAAATCACCTCAAAAAGATTTAGTTAATGGACCGACTAAAGTGATCCTATGTGGTCATAAAAGAAGAAGCAGAAGAATTTATTGGTTTGATCTTATAGAGTTTTTGACTTGTTTGGTGTTTTCTGTACTCTAAAAACTCTCTAACTCTCTAAATTTGTCCGTCATGTTGTGTCTCTCTAGTCTTAACGATGTAGTGCCGATGTAGTTTGTACATTCCCGTCTATCCAGTCTTGTTAATAATATCGTTATAGAAAACGCTAACGAAACACCCATCCTAGGACAAATAATTAATGAATCGAAGGAAAACAGAAGCTGGACAAGACGGCGAAATAAAGCTTGGTATGAAGAAGAATGCTGGAAAGCTAGGGATAAATGTACTCTATATATACTGATAAATAACTACTATACAACAACAATAAATTAGAGGGATACGATAATGTCCGTAAAACTTACAGAAAAAGAACCTCATACGAGGAGCATAAGGTACTCCAAAACATACAGGTATCAGAAGAAAAACCTTGGTGTATGTTCACCAAGCACAAATATATTCAAAGCGACGAATGGGAAAAGCAATTAGTGGAACTGCTTGCAACAACACTAATGGACCTACCCCCGAGACAAGCATTTACTGAAAAAGACCAAGAATGGTATAACGAAACAATATCCGAGGAAGAACTTACGGATGCTGTTAATAACTTAAAGAAACGGAAGGCAGCAGGTTTACACAACATCTGGAACGAAAACATCATAGAGTTATACCCAATCCTATCATCATGGTGGCTCAAAATATTTTATACAATGTTGAAAACTGGAACAATCCCAGAATCGTGGAGGATTTCTAAGTTGGAAACCCTCTATAAAGATAAGGGTAGTTTAAAGGACCCAAACTGCTACAGAGGAATTGCTCTAGCACCCACCCAACTCAAGCTTGTAACAAAAATAATTAACTCTAGAATATCAGCATACATGGATGACAAACTGCCCGCAGAGCAATATGGATTTAAAACAAATAAAGGGTGAGAAGACGCCTTGTGCAAACTAACTGCAGAAATAACAACAGCCATATCGCAACCGAAAGGGAAGTTATATGCCGCATTTATAGACTTCCAAAAGGTTTTTGATCCGGTCGAAAGGAAAATCATGTGGGAAAAGACACAGGAGCAAGGGATCAAGGGTAAATTATTTAACGTGATTCATGAACTTTTAAAAACGAACTATGTCAAAATCGACAATTGGATAGAACTAACCAACACGATCTCCCAAAACCAAGGCGCCCTGCAAGGCGACACACTAAGTCCAACACTCTTCTTGATATTCGTAGCAAACCTACCAGCCGCAATTAAAGTGCCAGAAGCAAATTCTATTATGTATGCGAACGATCCAGTAATATTCTCCAGAAGTTTAGCGATCCAAATGAGTCTACACAAACTCCACACTGGTGCACAAAAAATAAGCTCACAATAAATCTTGGAAAAAGCTCTCAATTCAGGAAAGGAGGGCGACTGAAACGCCTGAACAAAATACACATAGAGAGTACACATAGTACAAATATGAGTATTTAGGAGTCACACTTCAGACCACTTTAACCAAAACCAAGCATATTAACAACAAAAATGGAAAGATCGCACAGTTAATTGGAAGGCAGAAGTACCTACAGAGAGTAAGCTTAGAAACTGCAATGAAAATTTACAACCTTATGATTTAGCCGGCGGTAACTTTTGGCATTAAGTCGCTAAGTCATCGAATGGAAACAAACCATCTGGTCCTTCCTACAAAATCAAAGCACGCTTTCTGAAGAAAGTCCTCGGCCTCCCGAGGAACGCGTCTAACACTTTTACTTTCATTCAGCGGAACATAGCGGATTCCATTTAGCATTGGAATAGCATTTTTCACATAGCGGTAAATAAGACTATGGGGGAAGACCTGATGAACAACTTTGAAAAGATACCAATACGAACAAGGATGGAATACACGAGAATTGTAGAGAACAAGCGATGGGACTTCGTAGCAAAACGATACGCCGAAGGACCAGCACCTACTACTGAAATGGAAGGCACCTACTAACGAGTGTGACAATGCATGGATTCCATCATATTACAGGCGACAAGAAACATTTCCACGAAACAGACGATGACTGCAGATGCCAATACTGTGGGGAGGAAGCGGAAAAACACCATATCCTGACATGCAGAGAAAGAAGAGGGAAGTCCTTAGCATAAGCCGTAGCACACCTGAAGAATATCTCAACTTAAGAATATAACACTACTTCGCTCTTGTAAAGCAATAATAATATTAAATTAATCAAAATACATTAAGTTTTTCTGTAACTATTGTTGCGAATAAAGATATATTATTAGCGTTAATATAATCTTATCTGTTTATTTAATTGAGTAGTTCTCGTCTCATCTTGCCTGTCTTGTCTTATTTAAATAGTATTAATTCTAGTAGTGTATTATATTTTTTATTATTTATTTTCATCTGGTTTTCTTAAGATTATGTATAGTTTCTATTTATTATTTTCTATTGTGTAATTATTATCCCTCGTTTTGTAATTATTGCAAAAAATCTTTTCGACTTACGCTTCTAATATTCTTTATAATATGTTCGAGGTTTACTGTAGATTTCTTACAGTAACAATAAGGTGCAGATAGATAGAAAGATATTAAATATCTAGTTCAAGTTGTACTCGAGACAAAAGTGGAGTTCGTTAGAAAAATAGATTGACAAAAAAGCTTCCATTTAGTGAGTGCAAAATATCGAGATTCTGTTATTTTGAGATATAATTGGAGAAATGAAAGTTTATGGCGAATTTTACTTAATTAGTTTGCATTACATCACAGGAATTTGTCTCTATTTTATATCAAGCAGTATAAAGCTTATTTTAATTAGTCTAATTATCATTTTATTAATTCCGATTTTCTATTTTCAACAATTTTATTTCAATTGTAAACAAAACAATAGAAAATAAAGTATATACGTCATAATAGAAGTGAATTTGAGATGCAGTCGTTAGTAAACTTTATAAGCACGAATTTACAATAATTTAAGCAAACATAAATCCCGTGGAAAAGAAATCCTTATCGAGTTATATTTAACTCATACATCGACTATATAACTTAACTACCACCCGGATGTGAACAAGATTTACATAACGTGTCATCAATACAATGACTGAAAGACTAATTTGGTACTAAATGTACACATCTAACATTACATAATACGCATATCTCCGTAATAATTGATGCGATTGACAAATCCCTCTAATTCCGGTGTTGCTATTTAATTATATTCAATGTATCCGTAATAAAAGGGTTCCTGAGACTATTAAACTTTCAAGATTTAATGTATCTTTAATTATCTTTTGTGTTATTGTGTTTGTTTAAATATTTACACCTTTTCGAAAATACATTTTATTATATTGTATATGTATATATATATATATATATATATATATATATATATATATATATATATATATATATACATATATATATATATATATATATATATATATATATATATGTATGTATCTCGTATATAAATGCTTTAATGGCATATTCTCCTTCTTACATTTCCACGTTTGTACGGTAATAAGTTTTACATATATTTAAATCAATAACTCTTACTAATAAAGTTATTTAACGATATTTAATTTAAACTAATAATTTTGAATAAAATAATAAATATAATACATTTTAAAGAGTTGGTGAACGGCGAATGATTTTTTTTTATATTTTCGCAAGGATCTGAGTGAGGAATAATAGATGTTCGCTAATGGCCGTATTTCATGAGTGTGTGCGTTCGGGATAAAGTACGTATATTTCCACGTTAATTCCGTTTTAAAGTTTTTCGCAAAACTCTTGTTATTATTTGTTTTAAACTTCAAAATATTTCAAATAATTACGTTAATAATTCAAAGATTTTTCTCATAACACTATGTCAAACAGATATAATTATGAAAGAAAGAAACAAAAGCCAAGGGGGATATTACTGGAACGACAAGTTTATACATAAAATAACATACGAACGACGGCTACACAAACTAAAATAAAAAGACTAGAAAGACTACACTAACTGTATCACGAAACGAGATGAAGCGCAACGGAACGTGCCAGGCAAGATTATAGAAAATACTAAATGGACACCATAAAAAAGGCAAGAATAACTAAAAAAACGATAGAGTGAGAAGAGCAGACAGGCAGGACCAAATACAGAGATCACCCAAATATTACACAACTAGACTAGTCTTATCATTGTCTGTACAGCCCAGAAGGGCTGTCTGTCTAGTCAAAATCAAATCAATATAAAAATTGTCTGTCTAGTCTTGTCTGTCTAGTCTTCCCTCTCTAGTCTTGTCTGCCTATTCTTGTCTGTCTAGTCTTGTCTGTCTAGTCTTGTCTGTCTAGTCTTGTTTGTCTAGTCTTGTCTGTCTAGTAGGGTTTTTCGGGTCCGAGTACCCGGACCCGGACACGACGAGTCCAAGGGTAAGTACCCGGTACCCGATACCCGATCTAAGACCCGACGAGTCTCGGGTCTTGAATGTTTGGCTTTGTCTAGTACACGATGATTTAGCATTACACTTGATGAATGGACGAGTATGAAAATTCGAACATATCTAAATATCGATTTGCATGGAATTGACTCTGAAATGTATAATCTGGGTTTACTGAAAAATTTTAATTCATGTACTGCTACACAATTGGTCGAAAAAGTAGAACAACTCTTAAACACATTCAATATAAAATTTAAAAAACATATAGTTGGTTCAACCGGCGACGGTGCAAGTGTAATGATGAAATTTGGACGAGAATGTTCTAGACTTTAAAATTTCTGTTTGAATCACACTATACACTTATGTGTTTGTGATGTAGTATATAATAAGAAAAATATTACCGGCTTGCAAAATGAAGATGACCATGGTCCAGATGGTATTGATGACAATCAAGATGAAAATTATTATTCCGACGAGAGCGTCTATGATGTCGAAGAATAAGGACAAGTTGAATTATCTTTAGACAATTTAGAAGGGAATTCATCCCTTTGCCTTCCGCTCTTAACCTCTTGTGGCGTTTTGTTTTATTTACCTATTTACCATAACATTCTCCAAATCCCTTGTTTATCTAAGTCCCATAACTTAATCGGTAAATTCGTACAGTACAGCTTGCTTTACCATATGCGTGAACATGAAAAATCCTTTCGTGTTTTTGTTTGAATTGCGAGACAGATTAGACCCGGACCCGGACCCGAAAAATCGGACCCGGACTCGACTCGGACTCGGCGAGCCTAAAAAGACCGGGTTTTCCCAAACCATACTGTCTAGTCTTGTCTGTCTAGTCTTGTCTGTCTAGTCTTGTCTGTCTAGTCTTGTCTGTCTAGTCTTGTCTGTCTAGTCTTGTCTGTCTAGTCTTGTCTGTCTAGTCTTGTCTGTCTAGTCTTGTCTGTCTAGTCTTGTCTGTCTAGTCTTGTCTGTCTAGTCTTGTCTGTCTAGTCTTGTCTGTCTAGTCTTGTCTGTCTAGTCTTCTCTGTCTAGTCTTGTCTGTCTACTCTTGTCTGTCTAGTCTTGTCTGTCTAGTCTTGTCTGTCTAGTCTTGTCTGTCTAGTCTTGTCTGTCTAGTCTTGTCTGTCTAGTCTTGTCTGTCTAGTCTTGTCTGTCTAGTCTTGTCTGTCTAGTCTTGTCTGTCTAGTCTTGTCTGTCTAGTCTTGTCTGTCTAGTCTTGTCTATCTAGTCTTGTCTGTCTAGTCTTGTCTGTCTAGTCTTGTCTGTCTAGTCTTGTCTGTCTAGTCTTGTCTGTCTAGTCTTGTCCGTCTAGTCTTGTCTTTCTAGTCTTGTCTGTCTAGTCTTGTCTGTCTAGTCTTGACTGTCTAGTCTTGTCTGTCTAGTCTTGTCTGTCTAGTCTTGTCTGTCTAGTCTTGTCTGTCTAGTCTTGTCTGTCTAGTCTTGTCTGTCTAGTCTTGTCTGTCTAGTCTTGTCTGTCTAGTCTTGTCTGTCTAGTCTTGTCTGTCTAGTCTTGTCTGTCTAGTCTTGTCTGTCTAGTCTTGTCTGTCTAGTCTTGTCTGTCTAGTCTTGTCTGTCTAGTCTTGTCTGTCTAGTCTTGTCTGTCAAGTCTTGTCTGTCTAGTCTTGTCTGTCTAGTCTTGTCTGTCTAGTCTTGTCTGTCTAGTCTTGTCTGTCTAGTCTTGTCTGTCTAGTCTTGTCTGTCTAGTCTTGTCCGTCTAGTCTTGTCTTTCTAGTCTTGTCTGTCTAGTCTTGTCTGTCTAGTCTTGACTGTCTAGTCTTGTCTGTCTAGTCTTGTCTGTCTAGTCTTGTCTGTCTAGTCTTGTCTGTCTAGTCTTGTCTGTCTAGTCTTGTCTGTCTAGTCTTGTCTGTCTAGTCTTGTCTGTCTAGTCTTGTCTGTCTAGTCTTGTCTGTCTAGTCTTGTCTGTCTAGTCTTGTCTGTCTAGTCTTGTCTGTCTAGTCTTGTCTGTCTAGTCTTGTCTGTCTAGTCTTGTCTGTCTAGTCTTGTCTGTCAAGTCTTGTCTGTCTAGTCTTGTCTGTCTAGTCTTGTCTGTCTAGTCTTGTCTGTCTAGTCTTGTCTGTCTAGTCTTGTCTGTCTAGTCTTGTCTGTCTAGTCTTGTCTGTCTACTCTTGTCTGTCTACTCTTGTCTGTCTACTCTTGTCTGTCTAGTCTTGTCTGTCTAGTCTTGTCTGTCTAGTCTTGTCTGTCTAGTCTTGTCTGTCTAGTCTTGTCTGTCTAGTCTTGTCTGTCTAGTCTTGTCTGTCTAGTCTTGTCTGTCTAGTCTTGTCTGTCTAGTCTTGTCTGTCTAGTCTTGTCTGTCTAGTCTTGTCTGTCTAGTCTTGTCTGTCTAGTCTTGTCTGTCTAGTCTTGTCTGTCTAGTCTTGTCTGTCTAGTCTTGTCTGTCTAGTCTTGTCTGTCTAGTCTTGTCTGTCTAGTCTTGTCTGTCTAGTCTTGTCTGTCTAGTCTTGTCTGTCTAGTCTTGTCTGTCTAGTCTTGTCTGTCTAGTCTTGTCTGTCTAGTCTTGTCTGTCTAGTCTTGTCTGTCTAGTCTTGTCTGTCTAGTCTTGTCTGTCTAGTCTTGTCTGTCTAGTCTTGTCTGTCTAGTCTTGTCTGTCTAGTCTTGTCTGTCTAGTCTTGTCTGTCTAGTCTTGTCTGTCTAGTCTTGTCTGTCTAGTCTTGTCTGTCTAGTCTTGTCTGTCTAGTCTTGTCTGTCTAGTCTTGTCTGTCTAGTCTTGTCTGTCTAGTCTTGTCTGTCTAGTCTTGTCTGTCTAGTCTTGTCTGTCTAGTCTTGTCTGTCTAGTCTTGTCTGTCTAGTCTTGTCTGTCTAGTCTTGTCTGTCTAGTCTTGTCTGTCTAGTCTTGTCTGTCTAGTCTTGTCTGTCTAGTCTTGTCTGTCTAGTCTTGTCTGTCTAGTCTTGTCTGTCTAGTCTTGTCTGTCTAGTCTTGTCTGTCTAGTCTTGTCTGTCTAGTCTTGTCTGTCTAGTCTTGTCTGTCTAGTCTTGTCTGTCTAGTCTTGTCTGTCTAGTCTTGTCTGTCTAGTCTTGTCTGTCTAGTCTTGTCTGTCTAGTCTTGTCTGTCTAGTCTTGTCTGTCTAGTCTTGTCTGTCTAGTCTTGTCTGTCTAGTCTTGTCTGTCTAGTCTTGTCTGTCTAGTCTTGTCTGTCTAGTCTTGTCTGTCTAGTCTTGTCTGTCTAGTCTTGTCTGTCTAGTCTTGTCTGTCTAGTCTTGTCTGTCTAGTCTTGTCTGTCTAGTCTTGTCTGTCTAGTCTTGTCTGTCTAGTCTTGTCTGTCTAGTCTTGTCTGTCTAGTCTTGTCTGTCTAGTCTTGTCTGTCTAGTCTTGTCTGTCTAGTCTTGTCTGTCTAGTCTTGTCTGTCTAGTCTTGTCTGTCTAGTCTTGTCTGTCTAGTCTTGTCTGTCTAGTCTTGTCTGTCTAGTCTTGTCTGTCTAGTCTTGTCTGTCTAGTCTTGTCTGTCTAGTCTTGTCTGTCTAGTCTTGTCTGTCTAGTCTTGTCTGTCTAGTCTTGTCTGTCTAGTCTTGTCTGTCTAGTCTTGTCTGTCTAGTCTTGTCTGTCTAGTCTTGTCTGTCTAGTCTTGTCTGTCTAGTCTTGTCTGTCTAGTCTTGTCTGTCTAGTCTTGTCTGTCTAGTCTTGTCTGTCTAGTCTTGTCTGTCTAGTCTTGTCTGTCTAGTCTTGTCTGTCTAGTCTTGTCTGTCTAGTCTTGTCTGTCTAGTCTTGTCTGTCTAGTCTTGTCTGTCTAGTCTTGTCTGTCTAGTCTTGTCTGTCTAGTCTTGTCTGTCTAGTCTTGTCTGTCTAGTCTTGTCTGTCTAGTCTTGTCTGTCTAGTCTTGTCTGTCTAGTCTTGTCTGTCTAGTCTTGTCTGTCTAGTCTTGTCTGTCTAGTCTTGTCTGTCTAGTCTTGTCTGTCTAGTCTTGTCTGTCTAGTCTTGTCTGTCTAGTCTTGTCTGTCTAGTCTTGTCTGTCTAGTCTTGTCTGTCTAGTCTTGTCTGTCTAGTCTTGTCTGTCTAGTCTTGTCTGTCTAGTCTTGTCTGTCTAGTCTTGTCTGTCTAGTCTTGTCTGTCTAGTCTTGTCTGTCTAGTCTTGTCTGTCTAGTCTTGTCTGTCTAGTCTTGTCTGTCTAGTCTTGTCTGTCTAGTCTTGTCTGTCTAGTCTTGTCTGTCTAGTCTTGTCTGTCTAGTCTTGTCTGTCTAGTCTTGTCTGTCTAGTCTTGTCTGTCTAGTCTTGTCTGTCTAGTCTTGTCTGTCTAGTCTTGTCTGTCTAGTCTTGTCTGTCTAGTCTTGTCTGTCTAGTCTTGTCTGTCTAGTCTTGTCTGTCTAGTCTTGTCTGTCTAGTCTTGTCTGTCTAGTCTTGTCTGTCTAGTCTTGTCTGTCTAGTCTTGTCTGTCTAGTCTTGTCTGTCTAGTCTTGTCTGTCTAGTCTTGTCTGTCTAGTCTTGTCTGTCTAGTCTTGTCTGTCTAGTCTTGTCTGTCTAGTCTTGTCTGTCTAGTCTTGTCTGTCTAGTCTTGTCTGTCTAGTCTGTCTAGTCTTGTCTGTCTAGTCTTGTCTGTCTAGTCTTGTCTGTCTAGTCTTGTCTGTCTAGTCTTGTCTGTCTATTCTTGTCTGTCTAGTCTTGTCTGTCTAGTCTTGTCTGTCTAGTCTTGTCTGTCTAGTCTTGTCTGTCTAGTCTTGTCTGTCTAGTCTTGTCTGTCTAGTCTTGTCTCTCTAGTCTTGTCTGTCTAGTCTTGTCTGTCTAGTCTTGTCTGTCTAGTCTTGTCTGTCTAGTCTTGTCTGTCTAGTCTTGTCTGTCTAGTCTTGTCTGTCTAGTCTTGACTGTCTAGTCTTGTCTGTCTTCTCTTGTCTGTCTAGTCTTGTCTGTCTAGTCTTGTCTGTCTAGTCTTGTCTGTCCGGTCTTGTCTGTCTAGTATTGTATGTATAGTCTTGTCTGTCTAGTCTTGTCTATCTAGTCTAGTCTATCTAGTCTTGTCGGTATAGTCTTGTCTGTCTAGTCCTATATGTCCAGTCTTGTCAGTCTAGTCTTGCCTGTCTAGTTTTGTCAGTCTAGTTTTGTCTGTCTAGTCTTGTCTATACCGTCTTGTCTGTCTAGTCTTATCAGTCTAGTCTTATCTGGTTAATCTTGCCTGTCTAGTCTTGTCTGTTTCGTCATGCCTGTCTAGTCTTGTTTGTTTAGTGTTGCCTGTCTAGTCTTGTCTGTTTAGTCCTGTATGTCTTATCTTGTCTGTCTAATCTTGCCTGTCTTGTCTGTCTAGCCGCGTATGTCTAGTCTTGTATATCTAGTCTTGTATCTCTAGTCTTATCTCACTAGTCTTGTCTGTCTAGTTTTCTCTGTCTAGTCTTGTTTGTCTAGTCTTGTCTGTCCCGTCTTGTCTGTCTAGTCTTGTCTGCCTAGTTCTATCTGTCTAGAGTTGTCTGTCTAGTCTTGGTTAGTTAGCAAGCATTGCCCAAGTAATCTTATCAGGTTAAGCTTAGATTGCTTTAACAACCGCAAAGTTATAATCTCTGAACCAGTCTTATGCGAGGAGGGGTCATTTAGAAGGTAACCCACAAGGATCCAAATCTGGCCCTACTACTGGAATATACTTTACGATACAATCTTCGAGTATGATCTTACAATAGGTTGTAATATAGTTTCTAACGCGGATGATACACTGTTCGTCACTTCTTGGGTACCAGAATGGACCTAAAGGAAAAAACCAATCAAGCACATAGAAGTCATTAGGATGTCTGCGACTGTTACTACGTGGTAATTGATACTTACATTGAATTGAAAAATTTATAATGTTTTTACCACACTTAGTGGTAAGTGGTATGTGTGGTAAAAAAATATTGAATTTTTCAATTCAATGTAAGCACTAGAAGTTTTACTAGCTTGGGCCAAGAACTACCAGCTAATCTTTAATAGAAACAAGACAGAGGCTATAGTTAACGTGACCAGAAATCCCGTTTTGAACGGGACTGTCCCTTTATAGAGTTACGAGTCTCGGTGTCCCCGAAATGAACTCTGGGACGCAAAATTGTCCCGTTTTCTGAAACCGCGCGAAAATTTGAGTAGTCGAGTTGTTTTGTTGTTGTTTTATGCTCGTGTCCCTAATAAATAACTTAAACTTCTTTTGCTTTGGAATCACAAGTTAAAATGCCGAAACGCAAGTGTACGTTCAATGTTAACTTACAAGCAAAATATCCGTTTATCAAGCAAAAAATTACTCCCTCAGATGTGAGATATGAAAAGTGTCGTACAGAATTTAGCGTTTCCCATAGCCATAGCGTGCCAGTGATATTGAACAGCATTTGAAGTCTGAAAAACATAAAAATGCCGATCGTGCCGCCGCTTCGAGTTCTTCGATGCTAACCTTTTTCAAGAAATCGGACGCACCAACTTTAAAGGATTTGGATATCGCCAGGGCAGAAGGCCTCTGGGCTTATCACACGATACAAGAAAACCACAGTTTTCGCTCTAATGATTGTGCATCGAAATTAATTCAATCATGTTTTGATCCCAAATTTACATGCGCGCGTACGAAATCAGAAGCTATTGTAGTAAATGTTTTGACGCCTAGAGCAATGAAAGAAATAAAAAAATAACTTGATAAGTCCAATTGTATTAATAAAAAACGACACTTCAAACCATGGTAAAAAGAAAATATACTCTATTCAAGTGCACTTTCTTCAACGTTACGTAGGTTTGCAAGTTTTAGATCTCCAAGACCAACCAGGTGAAACTTCTGACATCATTGTCGATTATTTAAACCAAGTGTTGACAGATAACAATTTTACTGCAAAAGTCGTGGCATTTTGCGGAGACAATGCCAACGTCATTGTCGGAGGTGCGGCTAGGCGAGGAACTAACTATGTGTTAACGAAATTATAATCATCACTGAAAAAGCCATTGATAGGTATTGGATGTGGAGCCCATGTAATTCACAATGCAATAAAATCTGCTGCAGAAGAGATATATTATTTTTTTTATATTTACACGATTCGAGTTGCTTTCGAGTTCGAGAAGCTCTAAAGGAGTATTGCGCCGAAACTGAAACGGAATATCAACAAATTCTCGGCTATAGCAAAACTAGATGGCTTGCTCTTATGCCTGCCTTGGAAAGGGTTTTAAAAATGTATTAACCATTAAAAAACTACTTTTTGAGCATTTAAAAATGTCCCCTGTTTCTAAAAAACTGTTTTGAAGATCCCAAATCCGAATTGTGGCTTTATTATTTTCACGCTCATTCAGCAAGTTTTCATCAAGCTGTATTGAAACTGGAAGGTCAGACTGTATTGGCAATTGAAGCTGCAAAAGAAATCAATCAACTAAAAGACAATTTGACTCAGAAACAGACCAAACAGTTTCTTCCATTTATGGTCCGTCAATTAATAGTGAAATCGAAAGATAATGTTACTGACATAGATGAAGAGTTTGTGAAAAGGTCGGCTACAGAATTTTATCAAACAAGCCGTGAATATCTGGAGCAGTGGACTTGCTTTCTTACCAAAGAAATGGAGATATTTTATTGGGCAGATTTAAAAAAGGTCCCCGCATGGGAAGACGTTCAAAAATCTCTGCATGTATTGACTGTAATAAAGATGCAGAAGTTTTTGACGAATTTTCGTTAATTTGTAACTACATTATATCGCAGAAAGTAACCGAATGGAATAATCTAAATGTTTCCACGGAAACTCGTTGGGTGGAAGTATTCAAACACTTTCAAGCCAACAATCTTCATGAAAACTTTTATATTTTAATTGAATATATTTTATGTTTGCCTGCTACAAATGCTTAAATAGAAAGAGTATTTTCTATGATGAACAAATTGTGGCCATCTGAGAAGACCCAGTTACGAATGTCAGTTCTAAAGGCGATGTTGATAATTAAGGGGAATATAAAAAAAAACGTGCCAAGAGTTTCATTTTTACTTAAAATCATCACTAGCTATATTAAAGCAAATTTGTTCCTCTGATAAATTTAAATGTAACTAAACGGGTTTCGGGTATTTATATTTTTTAATTCCTAAAACTTTTAAGCTAACTGACTTTTTCTGAATAAATAACTTTAAAAAAGCGTTTTTTTTTGACTTCCTGTTAATTAACCTAAATAAATCAATGTCCCGTTTTGAGTCAAAAAATAAATGGCCACGTTAGCTATACTCTTTGGCAAAATCCTAGGCATCGTAGACCGGTATTTACACTAGCAGGTAACCAGAGCAAGAGTCAGAATCATTAAAAATACCGGGGGGGTCACAATCTACAGGAACCTAAATTTTAAACCACACATCAAACTTGTGGTAGGGCCAAACAGATGAGCGTTCAGCTTGGCCTCGTGGCTATGAAGGAAAGGGGATTAGGCAAAACAGCCTTAAAACAAATTTATACCGGAGCTGTTGAACCCGGATTACTACACGCCGCGGCCATTTGGCATAAGTCTTGTGGAGTGAGGGAAAAAGCTAAGTATTTGGATGTACAACGAGTATGCACAGGAAGAGTGGCCAACGCTTACCGGACGGTATTCACCGAGGCTGCCTGTGTTATCTCCGGACTTATACCTTCCGACCTCCGATTAAAACAGATTTCATTGTACCAACCCAGACTGGTTTTCTTTTCAGACTGGTTTCAGTTCTGGTTTTCCCTAGAAAACTAGACCCTAAGAGAAGTGACTAACCTTAGTGAATCCTCCGACATTGTCGAAACAAAGATCCATCTAGAGCCCCTTTCACATTCCGCCCATTTTCGCTCACCCGTCCACACTATTTCACCCACCAACTTCGACCGGATAAAAATATACACAGATAGTTCAAAATCAGTCCCTAGAGTTGGAGCAACTTTTGTAGCTTACAATGAAGATGAGGATATTCATTTCGAAACATTTCGTTTTTCATTTCATTTTGAGCACTACTCGATATTTCAAGCAGAGTTAATTGCAATTAACGGGGCGTTAGCATATATTCTATAAAAGCCTGACACAATGTACGCATGTTCTATACCATACGATAGCAGATCTGTCCTAGATTCCCTTCAAAACATGGCCTTGGCAACCGAAACACAGTTCCAGTAGCTCTATAAGATCTCACGAGAAACAAAACTAAACTTCCATTGGGTGAGGACACAGATCAGGCCTGGTAAAGAAAGGGCAGACAGTCTGGCTATTATTATAAACGTTAAATACTATAGACAGATGGATGAAACGGAACGAATTGAAACTGGCCGTGAATAAAACCGTAGCAATAATCCTAAATAGGAAAAAACTACCTCCTATAAAGTTTACCATGGCAGGAGAAGATATCTATCCCGTGCGACAGATAAAATATCTGGGCATGATAATAGATAGGGGACTATCGTTCAGGCGACATATCCATTACGCGTGCGAGAAGGCGAAACGTACAATGAAGGCCCTAGGCAGCATACTGCCTAATATTAGAGGTCCAGGACAGAAGAAAAGGAAGGTACTAGCGATGGCAATGGAGTCGATAATGATGTACGGGGCTCTATCTATAGAAAATATCTATAAAAAAAATCACGTCCACCCAAAGACTAATGGCCTTGAGAGTATGCAGTGCATACCGCACAACATCTGCAGATGCCGCTCTCGTAGTGGCAGGCCTTGTACCGCTACATCTCCTTGCCGAAGAGAGAAAGCGACTATATGACCTACACAGGACAATAACAATAACAGACCGGAACGAACAGAGGGAAATGACTTACCAGAAGTGGCAGACAGAATGAGACCTCGCTAAAGTCGGAAGGTGGACCCACAGGATGATAACGGACATAAAGAAGTGGGTAGAGAGGAAGCATGGATCGGTAAATTTCCTCATTACACAGTGCCTTACAGGACACGGAGTCTTCTGCTCCTACACGGAGAGAATTGGAAAGAGGGGAAGTGCACAATGCCGTTACTGCCCAGAGCAAGTAGATGATACTCCAGAACACACAATATTCCACTGTGGGAATTGCGATAACGAAAGGGACAATGTAAAAAGAAACCTACCTGCGGCAGCCACGTCCCCGGAAAACATAATAAAGGAAATGATCGGACACAAGGACAGCTGGGAAACTGTGAAGAATTTTGTAGAAGAAGTGATGCGGAAAAAGGCAAAAGATGAATTAGAAGAACAGAGCAGAGAAAGAGACGACAACCGATAAAGGATATTAAGACCAAAGCTGTAGGATGTAAGGCTGAAAGGCTGAAATACTACAGGAGATAAATAAAGAGGAGATGGTTTTAGTGGGTATGACTGCCTTAGAGGGCTGGTGAGTCCCACACTCCCCAAAATTGAAACCGTATTTGGGGGTGCGTAAAAGCATTTCCTCTCCTCTGTAAAAAAAAAAAGACAGTCTGGCTAGACAAACCCCAGTTTTGATTTTATATTGGTAGTACATCTTTTTATGCTGATTTAAGACACTAATGTATTTACTTCTCGTTCAATTATATTATAGATCGTTGAAGACCATAATTCGATCGGGATAAAACGCATAACAGATCCACTCTTTTCTTTATTTTCCTTTTTAATTGTCTATTATTAGTTAATGTAACCGGGAAACCTTCATTAAAATGTGATTTGACAGTTTCTATGAAATATTTAGACTGTATGTATGAGTGCAACGTACAAGATGCTAAAAAGACTTTGATATAACAGAATAAACCAAACAATTCTGAGTGACACCCCCGTCGAGCAAGCTGGCTTCCGGCCAGACCGCAGCTGCTGTGATTAAGTCCTTGCTCCATGTCTCCAGTTCTCCAGTTTTTTTCCAATTCTATCGAAAAGGGATTCCAAGAGGGGCTGAAAACTTCGGTGATCTTCGTAGACCTCACAGCAGCCTATGATACCGTGTGGAGAGAGGGGATGCTTCTGAAATTATTAACTACGACGATTAAAAACGACCAGCCTCATTAATAATATGCTCGTAAACAGACAGTTTATCGTGCACAAAGACAATCAGTGCAGCAGAAAAAGAACACTCAACAACGGGTTACCTCAAGGATCTGTATTGGCTCCCTTACTTTTCAACCTGTATATAGCGGATCTGCTCTCAAACCACGTCCAGGAAATTTGGATATGCGGATGACCTTGCGATTGCCATGCAACACAAGAACACCACCGGAACAGAAAATACCTTAACGAATGTGGAATCTTACCAGTGGGAGTCTATTTTCGACAATAGAGATTGAAGCCTAGCATGAGCAAAACAGAGTCTAGTTGCTTTCACCTAAACAACAAAATGGATAACAGAAGGCTTATTGTGTATTTCGACGGAGCATTTATACACCATAACCCAACCCCAAAATATCTTGGTATCACCCTGGACCGAACTTTAACTTACAAAAAACTTCTCTCCAACACGGCTGCAAAATTGAAAACAAGATATAATATCCTACATAAGCTAGCAGGAACAACATGGGGTGCTGCTGCAGACACTCTGAGAACTACAGCCCTCGGCCTCGTTTACTCTGTAGCAGAATACTGCGCGGCTGTATGGATCAACAGCAGTCACACCAAATTAGTGGATGTAAAACTAAATGACTCTATGCGCAACATCTTGGGCGACATAAAATCAACACCACTGTACTGGCTACCTGCTAAGTCATATTGAGCCCCCGGATCTTCGCCCCTCCCGAGCACTACTTCCAGAATACAATAAAATAATAAGCAACCCGGACCTTCCCATAAATGAAGACTTCCCAGCTGGGAGACAACGCCTGAAATCGAGACACCTGCCTACCGCTACGGCTATCGAACTAGCTAGTTCCCATTTTAAAATCCCAATCCCATTTTAAATAGAGTTCGCATAGGTCACGGGCGTTACGGTGACTCGTTTTTCAAATGGGTAATAAACCAATCTCCCCAATGTGACTGTCAAAATGATAACCAGACGGTCCGCCATATCACGACCGAATGCCCCATTCGCGCATATCCTGGACCCCTCTGAAATTTTGTTGAACTCTCCCAAGAACCTATACATTGTCTAAATGAGGCATTGAGCGCAAAATCGGACTAACCCCAACACATATCAAACTGAGTTATTTAGCATGCAGAATAATTGGATTATAAAGCATTTTTTTTCTTCGAAACGTTTTTGCATTTGTTCATGTTATGTAGCTTCGGATTCTATGAAAGATGTCTATTATTGGAAACAGAACTAGTTACCCCAATATTTATTAAAAAACATGATTTTGATGTGGGTTAGTCCACTTTTGAATTGGCTTGGTTTAAATTTTTATAGGATAGTCCGTTAACAAATTCATTGAAATGCTAGAGTACGGCTTATTATAACCAAAACTTATTACAAAACTTTATTACACATCTTCTCCACTACAAAAATCAAGTACAGGTACCTCATTTACATCATTTGTTGGTGCTTGCCTGAAAAATAGGTAGAATATATTCCAACAAACTAAAGTCTTTCTTTCTAACAGATTTATGCAGCGCCCATTAGGATAAATTACATCTATTTTTGGGTTCAGTTTGGAGTCTTTTGCTGATATCAACTTTATTAAACTGCACGTCAATATTGTTTGAATATTTGATATAGATTTTAAACGGCTCTTCTCCCACAAAACGCAACCATTGAATCTTTAACCACTCCACTTTTGATTGGTCCTCAGGAGATTTTCGGTTTGTTATATTCCTCTCAAGCAAATCTAGTGTTTAGCCTTTTGGAATACTGACTTTACGAATATGTTTGAGATTTAATAACAACTTTGATCATTGTAAATAAAAATGATGAGTGTAATTCATAATTTCCTAGCTTATAAAACTCGTTAAATAGTTGAATTTGCCGCTCTTCATTTATCTTCGTATAACACTTGCCAATGCAACGGCATGCACCAGTATTTGGTTATTTTTTAGGTACAAGATTACCCTTCGAATTTATATATTCTTCACCATACGCATGCTTTTGTTTCCTTTGATTCCACATCCAAACCTGTTCGTTCCTAACACGTTTTTTTTTCCTTTGCTTCGTATACCACTACTCTCATCTACTTCCAATGAATCAGGATCCGGTATGCAGAAGACCGGCTATTCTCATCAGATGGCATGTATTCTGAGTTTGATTCTCGAAAATTATCTGGCTCCTCGCCAGATTTAATTACAATACAAAAATATTACCCTGCATTTCCTCTCCCACGGTTTTTGATTGTGTTGTAATAACTTATGCACAATATTTGTGAATAATATTTCGGCTTAATAAACATACAAAACTTCTACTTATTTTCACAATGGAAAACACATTAACCTATCTTTTTAACAACACATTCCAACACATATTTGTATCTGGACTGAGCAAAAACGGACCAACCAACTTGAGTCCACTATTGCATACAGACAATATAAAAAACATTTAATGCAACAACTCTTTTTATTGTGCCATCTAATTTTCATTAGGAAAATGTGGGATAATTCACTTTTGCTCGATTCAGAAAGTTAAATAAAGTACATTAATGCCAAAAACGCAAAATCAGAAAAATTGTGGCTTATTGTTAGTCCGCTTTTGGGCTCAATGCCTCAAATGCCCCCCAGTATATTTAATATACTAGACGTGGCGCTCTAAAACTATTTTTATTAACAGAGTATAATTGTAGTGTTCGTGACTATATGTATATTACATTGTGTGTGTAAAACGCCATACGCTAAATAAATAACTCTATGTCCACTTCAGTATTATTATACACTCCTTCCCAAGTTTCTGCGGCAAGGTTTTCCCTAAATTTTATCATATTTTCACCATTAAAGTTCTTGCGACGTGTGAAAGTAGTTTTCATAACATCCGATTTAAAAATTATGCGTAAAATTATGCGCAAGATGGTCTGATATGTTGTAGTTTAAGGCCTCCGCTAAATATCTCATATCTGAATGCACAGCAATATTATCTATACATTAGAATTTTGATAACTAATTTCCTTAATCGTTAACCCAGTATTGAATGAGACCAAAATAGATATTCGTTGTCTACTGCCTTTTGAGTATTTCAGGGTATCAATGTTAAAATCACCCGTAATGATGAACAGTGTATCTTCCTGAACAATTTTACTTAAGAGGACAACGAGTTTGTTTAGGAATTGCGTCTCATTTGTTAAAGGAGCTCTGTAAATGCCAATGATAATTGTAACTTTATTGTTTATTTTTGATTAAATTGCAGCGCATTCGGACAATGATATTTCAGAATGAGTATTTTATGTTTAGTATTGTCTGGCTAATATTGTGTATCTAGTGATTCATTCTATGGTTTTGAATTATTGCGTGGAATAGTTACGTTAATAATTATCAAATAGGTAACCACTTTTCACACTTCCTCGCACTTCAGGAACATATCACATTTAACCACAGTGCGTTTATGATACTGTCAGACTGATATTTTCTCTATAAAGTTTTTAAGTAGTCTTTCTTTTCTGTTAAACAAGACTTCAGAATTACATTGAAATAGTTGAAATATTGTGCAAACTTTACTCTTAAGCAAGAAAATTTCATAAATTATAACGTAATCTGTTGAGTTAATTAGAAAGACATTTAAGTGATTAAACGCTTGAAACATTTGACTCAGATCTAAACTGGGGTGCATAGTGGACTAGCCTCCTCGTGGTGCACCCTGGGTAACGTAATTATATTACGGCTAAATAGTCGACAAACCTCAGGGGTTCACGTCTAGTGAATACGGAACTGGCAATCCCGAGGAACCCCAGCTGGATTCTCACTTAACTTCAACTTGTCTTGGGTGACACTCCTTTATCTCTTTTATATTTCCTCTCAGATCTCCCTTGATCAACTCTTAGTCTCTTCCGACCCCGACGCTATTAGAGCACTCGAGGGCTAGGGGTCTCTCTCTTAATTTCATACATATCTCTACCATCCTTCCCCATACCAACCCACAATGGCCAGCGTGGTAGGGGCAAATGGCTTATTACCGCAATGACAGTACAAAACCAAAGAAATCCCTCAGTCTCCGGCAGCTCAAAAACCGCTAACTACGGTAGCGGTCAGGCAAGGTCTCAAGCAGAGCGTGCAAAGAATCTCCGAAGTAAACTAGGCTACTTGCAAAGACGAACACTGCATATCGCGTCGTACAACGTACGAACCTTATGATAGGATCAAAAAGTAAAGTAGCTGAACTAGAAACAGAGCTTGATGAAATAAAATGGTATATCGTAGGCTTGAGTAAAGTTACAAGAACAGGAGAAAGCCAGATAACACTGAAAACTGGCCACATCTTCAATTATAGAGGAGAAGAAGCAACATCAAATGGTGGTGTCGGAATAATCATACAAAAGAAACGTATACCAAAACTAATAGAAATTAAAAGCAAAGCTCGAGAGTAATGTACACAACATTAAAACTGGGCTCAATGCACAATATAAAAATCATACAGGTTTATGCCCCCACGTCAACATCGTCAGAAGAAGTTCTGGATGCCTTCTATGACAACATCAATGAAGCATTGGAAGAAAATACTAACTATCACACTCTACTGATAGGCGCCTTCAGTGCCAAACTCGGAAGGAAACAAGATGAAGCCGAAACTTCACTAGGAACCCATGGCTTTGATGAAAGAAACGGGAGACGAAACAGACTGCCCAACTTTTTGCAAGAACATGGTCTCTATTCAATGAACTCTTTCTTTGTCAAAAAACTGGAAAGGAATTCGACTTGGATCAGCCCAGATGGCAACACTAAGAACGAGATAGATTATATCCTAACAAACAGGAAAGAAGAAGTTCACGAAGTAGCAGTCCTGAACAGGATCTCCATAGGCAGCGACCATAGAATGATCCGAACAAAAGTTTCTGTGAACATCAGCAGTGAAAGATTGAAGATAATCCAAAAACCGAACAAAAAATGGACACAACCCGACAACATCGACTCCTACCAAAGAGAAATAGAAAACCGCTTACATAACTCTTACGCAAACCAAATGGCGACTATCGGAAGTATCAACATAGATGATCTAAACATATCGATAAAAAATGCAATAAAATAGGCAGAACAGAAACACTGTGATAAACCAAACGAGAGAGAACGGAAACTAAGCAAAAACACCAAAAAAACTAATGGAAGAAAGAAGAATGCTGAAAAACAAATACGGCCAAAACTTTGCGGAACTTAGACAATTGAACAAAGACATCTCAAAGATGTCGAAGGTGGAAGATTTAAAATAGCCAGAGGTGTTCGACAGGGTGATACAATCTCCCCACGACTTTTTACTAACTTACTCAAATACCTGTTTAAATCTATTGATCTGCAACACCTAGGCATTAACATAAATGGGGAAGTCATCTCAGATTTGCAGGCGAGATAATCATTATAGCGGATAGCATCGACCAGGCAAAATTGATGATACAACGCCTAAATATAGCCTCACGCTATCAAATTGGGACTAAATCTCATATTTGCAGAAACTCAGTTGATGACCTATCTTGTACTGAGTGATATAACCGTAGATGGAGTCCAAGTCAAGGAGACCACTTCATATAAATACCTAGAGCATAAAATCCGCATACACAGAGATAACCAAACGTGTGAAATACCAAGACGAATAGGATTAGCTTGGGCTGCATATGGGAAACTGAAACATATATTTAAGTCAAACTTACCAACCTGTTTGTAATGTAGAGTCTTCGATCAATGCGTCCTCTCCGTCTTAACATACGGTGCAGAGACATCAACACCAACAAAGAAGGTAATTAATAAGATCAAGGGAATACAACATGCAATGGAGAGATCTATGTTACGATTATCCCTTAGAGACCGAATCCCTAACACCGAAATCCGGAGAAGATCGGGAGTAGCAGATGCAATAAAACCAATAACAACTTTGAAGTGAAACTGGACAGGGCACATTGCGAGAATGAAGGACAACTGATGGAGCAGACGAATAATGCAATGGAGACCAAGACATGAAGCTCTCCGAAGCAGAGGACGCCCACCTGCAAGATGGTGCGATTATATTAAACGTATCCATACAAATTGGATGCAAACAGCGCAAGACCGACAGATGTGGAAGCAGTCACAGGAGGCCTACGTCCAGCAGTGGACTACGAAAACTGGCCACATCTTCAATTATAGAGGAGAAGAAGAAACATCAAATGGTGGTGTGGGAATAATCATACAAAAGAAACGTATACCAAAACTAATAGAAATTAAAAGCAAAGCTCGAGGGTAATGTACACAACATTAAAACTGGGCTCAATGCACTATATGAAAATCATACAGGTGTATGCCTCCACGTCAACATCGTCAGAAGAAGTTCTGGATGCCTTCTATGACAACATCAATGAAGCATTGGAAGAAAATACTATCACATTCTACTGATAGGCGCCTTCAGTGCCAAACTCGGAAGGAAACAAGATGAAGCCGAAACTTCACTAGGAACCCATGGCTTTGATGAAAGAAACGGGAGACGAAACAGACTGCCCAACTTTTTGCAAGAACATGGTCTCTATTCAATGAACTCTTTCTTTGACAAAAAACTAGAAAGGAATTCGACTTGGATCAGCCCAGATGGCAACACTAAGAACGAGATAGATTATATCCTAACAAACAGGAAAGAAGAAGTTCACGAAGTAGCAGTCCTGAACAGGATCTCCATAGGCAGCGACCATAGAATGATCCGAACAAAAGTTTCTGTGAACATCAGCAGTGAAAGATTGAAGATGATCCAAAAACCGAACAAAAAATGGACACAACCCGACAACATCGACTCCTACCAAAGAGAAATAGAAAACCGCTTACATAACTCTTACGCAAACCAAATGGCGACTATCGGAAGTATCAACATAGATGATCTAAACATATCGATAAAAAATGCAATAAAATAGGCAGAACAGAAACACTGTGATAAACCAAACGAGAGAGACCGGAAACTAAACAAAAACACCAAAAACACTAATGGAAGAAAGAAGAATGCTGAAAAACAAATACGGCCAAAACTTTGCGGAACTTAGACAATTGAATAAAGACATCTCAAAGATGTAGAAGGTGGAAGAGTTAAAATAGCCAGAGGTGTTCGACAGGGTGATACAATCTCCCCACGACTTTTTACTAACTTACTCGAATACATGTTTAAATCTATTGATCTGCAACACCTAGGTATTAACATAAATGGGGAAGTCATCTCAGATTTGCAGACGACATAGTCATTATAGCGGATAGCATCGACCAGGCAAAATTGATGATACAACGCCTAAATATAGCCTCACGCTATCAAAGTGGGACTAAATCTCATTTGCAAAAACTCAGTTGATGACCTATCTTGTACTGAGTGATATAACCGTAGATGGAGTCGAAGTCAAAGAGACCACCTCATATAAATACCTAGGGCATGAAATCCGCATACACAGAGATAACCAAACGTGTGAAATACCAAGACGAATAGGATTAGCTTGGGCTGCATATGGGAAACTGAAACATATATTTAAGTCCAACTTACCAACCTGTTTGTAATGTAGAGTCTTCGAACAATGCGTCCTCTCCGTCTTAACATACGGTGCAGAGACTTCAACACTAACAAAGAAGGTAATCTATAAGAAGGTAACACAACATGCAATGGAGAAATCCATGTTGGGATTATCCCTTAGATATCGAATCCCTAACACCGAAATCCGGAGAAGATCGGGAGTAGCAGATGCAATAAAACGAATAACAACCTTGAAGTGAAACTGGACAGGGCACATTGCGAGAATGAAGGACAACCGATGGACCAGACGAATAATGGAATGGAGACGAAGACATGAAGCTCTCCGAAGCAGAGGACGCCCACCTGCAAGATGGTCCGATGATATTAAACGTATCCACACAAATTGGATGCAAACAGCGCAAGACCGACAGAAGTGGAGGCAGTCAAGGGAGGCCTACGTCCAGCAGTGGACTACGAAAGGCTAATTGATGATGATGAGATCGAAACTAGTTGACGTTCCACTATATATATATATATATATATATATATATATATATATATATATATATATATATATATATAATCTGTTGAGTTAATTATAAAGACATTTAAGTGATTAAACGCTTAAAAGATTTGACTCGGTATTTATAGATCTAAACTAGTTGATATTTAACTATATATGTAAATGAATTCCGAATATTCTTGAGGAAGTACTAGGAGATAATTTCATTCTCTTCACTTAGGTAGAATATAAGTGATGACAGGCAAGAAACCAAGACAGATAAGTTTACCGAATCTACGTTGACGTCGCGTATTATGAAAGTGTTTGCTCTAAAACAGGAATTGTAAATTTTGCAACTAATAACTTCGCATTACTAAAATTTTACATAAATTTGCTTTTATAATTAGTCTATTATCTAATAAGTTTATTTTACTAGGTTTTATTAATTGAACTTTTTACAAATCCTCGAATGTCTATTTGTGTCAAATTGTATGTTCCTAAATCTTAAAGTAACGAGATACCGTTATATAAACTATTTTTTAATTTAGACTAAAGTAAGAAAATATTTTTCCTGGATAAGAATGTGTGTTCCCCCACATAGAAATAAATTTGTTTTGCTCAATTGAACCCCCAAAGTGTTGTTTTACATTTTATAAACATAAGTTTTATTGTGTCTGCCCACTTAGTCTACCCTTCTTATATAACTACTTTGAACGCCCTTCAGCGAGTAAAACTACCCCAAAATAAAATCAATTCGTTGCATACCAGAAGTAACGAGAAAATAATACGATAGTTGAAAAATATTGAGAATTTTAATTTTGTAAAGCAATTAATGTGAATATTTAAGATATTTACTAAAATACTGAAAATGAATAGGGAAGTGGACCGAGAGGGGTACAAAAAAGTAATTTCAAACAAGCTACAAGAATTTTCTTGAACATTTCCAACTATTTTAATTTACAAACTTTTTCACCACCTTTTTACAGCAAACTAATTAACCCCCAACGACTACACAAAATTAATGAATTATGAATAATAAATTACTCGATAAGTTTCTTTGAAAAATTCCTGTCTCAACTCACTTTAAGTGGCTTGCTTAACTGGCGGATTTTCCTTCACTATGCAGTTCTAGACATCTGTGCAGTTGGACACCATCCCGGAAAGCAAATAAGTCATTGAACCCTAAAGTCCTGGCAGCGTCAGCGCACAGGAGAACAAACGCCACAGGAAAACTAATAGCAAAGATAATTTATATATAGTTGATATCATATGTGTGGACAATTTAACCAAGACTTATCTATCTATCAAATATGAGAGATCGTAGATAGGTTAGATACACTAGATAATAGTAGAAGGAAAAAGGTAGATTATTAGGCCAGAAGGACAAGCAACTAACAAATATAGATTCGATATCAAATAATAGATGATTAGTTAGATAAGACAAGGTAGGCTTAAATAAACTAAACGCTATAAAATAAGTTGAAATATTAAGCTGATAATAAGCTGAACCATTAAGATTTGTAAATTAGTTTGAGAAGATGTTTTTAACAAATAAGAGAGTCCGAAACGACAAATCAAAAATAAAATAAGACTAGATATTTAATATTAAGGCATAATAATTTTAAAACTACGGGTTAATAGAGAAAATATTATAGAAAGGGTTAATAGAAAGAGTGGGTGGAGCGATTGAAATAAATTTGAAAGCATTTACATCGACTTAATGTAACTTTTCCGAAATTAAAATACTGTAAGCTTTCGGGGTCGGAATGGGCAACCGGTCTTCTAAAACCAATACGACAGTTGCGGCTTATTAATTTTATCTCTTCTACTTGTTGGAACTCGTTCGAGTGCCTCAAGCGCTTCAGCCGCGGTATCCATATGAATCAACATGTAGAACTTCCTACGCATTTAGTTAAGACATATTTTCGGAAGTATATTCTCATTCTAGTCTTGTTATTCTAATCTTGTTCGTTTAGTTTATTAGTTTTGTAACGTTTGTATAGTCTTTGTCTGCTTAATTTTGCATGTTTAGTCTTGCTACCTGGCTTTATCTATCTAGTCTTGTCTGTCCATTATTATCTAGCTATCTAGACTTGTATATCCAGTCTATGTCATGTCATTTTAGTCTTTTCTATCTAGTCTTGTGTATCTAGTCTTATCAATCTAATTTCATGTGTCTAGTCTTTCCGGTCTAGTTTTATCTGTCTTGTGTAACGGGTCTACTGCTATCTGTCTAGACTTATCCATTTGGTATTACCTGTTTATAACAAACAGGAGGTTCATATTATAACTTCCGCTTGATCTCGTCTAGCCTTGTATGTCTAGTCTTATCCCCCTGATCTTGTCCATCTAGGTTTGTCCATCTAGTCTTAACCATCTAGTTTTATCCATCTATTCTTGTTCATCTACTCTTTTCTGTCTAGACTTGAAAATGGTTTCAATATTTGTTTCATATTATGATCGCATATGGAATAATTGAATGAACCTCCGCGTGGCATATTCGTAGTAGGAGCAGTAGGTCAATGTTCTTACGGCGTTTTCTTAATATGAAGGATTTCTGGTTGACTTTAGCGGCAATATGCCACATATGGGTATTCCAGTGTAATTCATGTTCCAGAAATATTCCTACAGATTTCTTGGTGCGTTAGTGCGTAGTCATCTGCTTTGAATCTGCGCCTGGTTTGAAATATTGTGTAATAGGTTTTATCTGTATTTAGGTGTAAGTTGTTTGCAGCGAACCACTTGTTGAGATCATTGAGAAGGTTTTTGGACTATTGGCGTTGTTTCTATCGAATCTTCTGAAACTATAAAACTTGCATCATCGGCATAAAGGAACCCTCCAACCCAAACCATATTCAGGGAAAGATCAATTTATTCTCAGTAGCGAAGCTGCCGTCGCCTCCGACAAACAACAAGCTAAAAAGAAGAGGCAAGACACCACCAGACAAGAGCTGCCAACAGAAAAGGAGAAGGAAATTGAAAAAATAACACGCAAATTGTTTACAAGAACACAAGAGCTAAGGACCCTGTTCAAAGCCAGCTCAAGCACAAAAAACTAAATAAAAAAAATATCTGAGGAAATCTGGACCTTAACAGCGACACTAGAAAGAATCTGGGTGAGAGGTCAATTGACCCGCATAGCGCTCACGCCGGAAAAAATGAAGGAAATCAGCAGTGTGTGAAAACCTGTAACGCCAGCACACAAACGACCAGTTGTAACGAAAAGGAAGAGCTAGAAGAACTTCGCCAGAAAATAGAAAACGGAAACTCATATGAAGAATTTCTATAGATCGCTGGGAAAGACTGGCTAGGTCTAGTGTCCACAAAAGTAAAAAATGGACACGGACACGACGCTTGAGACAACTCCGGACTAGGATATCGAATGGTACGTAGATGAGAGTATGTACCCGGGCCAGGGCGTACTAAGGGCGTTAACGGATGCCAACGCCAGACCCGAGAAAATGAAAAGGCAAGCACCGAAAGTGGGTAGAGCCTGCTACCTATAATATACAATCGGCATACCAGAAAAAAACGGTTACATTATTAATGAGGAACGTTATGTCCGCCAATTGGTATAAAACAATTCTCAGCATTTGAGACTAAACAAAAAGAGATATTCGCCTGGTTTGAAAAATTTAAACAGACAAGTGACAAGAACGGTCGAAAAAAAGCTTGCTATTCACACACCAAGGAAAACTGATTGGCAAATAGCGAGAAAAGCCCAGGAATTCATATTCGCAGGCTCAGAAATCGATGTAAGAGTATTTTGTCCATTTGAACCGCACACCAATTCTGTGAAACAACAACCGGTGCAAGGAATATACAGCTGGGTAGAAGTGCTCAAAAACAAAAAACCAACAGGCGAAGCAGAAGAAAAAACAAACCCGAAAAAAGAAAAGCATAAACACAAGCCGTACAGGTTAAAAACGAAGGGAGCTGTTATGCTGACCTGCTCAAAATGGTGAGAGCCAACGTGGACTCAAAACTACCGGGAGTTGACATCATCAGAACAAGACAAGGGAAAAATGGCGAACTGGTGCTTGAAGTCAAAGGTGGAGAAGGCTAAGAGAAGAAATAGCCAAAATGTCCCACAGATGAGGTGCCATTAAAATCTAATGAAGTGAGCCTACACGTAAAAGACCTGGACGCGGTTACCACTCGAAAAGAAATACACCAAGCAATACAAAATCTCGTAGGTGAACAAAAGGGAGTCATCGAAATATTGAATTTGAGACCGGCCTATGATAACCATCAACTCAGGTTGCCAAAAATTGTCTTTGAAAGATCTAAAACAGTCTCAAATTGTCTAAAGTAGTCTCAAATTGCCCAAAAACCGTTTGGAAGGCATGACAATGGCCTCAGATTACTCACAATGGTCACAAAATAAGGTTTGAATGCTCTAAAGTTGTCCATCATTAAATAAAGTTGTCTAACTGTGATTTAAAAGGCACTAAAATCGTCTAAACTTTGTATAAACTGTCGAAAATTGTCTCAAAGTTGTCAATGCCCTAAAACTATTCAATATGCCCACAAAATGAGCATTGTCGTCTAAAGTAGCCCAAAATTGTCTAAACGTGATTTAGAGTGCACAAAAATTATATAAAATGGCGTAAACCTCGTCCCATGGTCATAGAATGAACTATAATTGTTTAAACTGATTTAAAATTGTCTAAAACGATCACAAGTTACTTAAAAATCGTTTTGCTTAAGATTACTCAAAATGGTCCAACAAAGAACGGTCAAATTAGTCAAAAGTTGTCTAACATTGGATAAAGTTGTCTAAAATTGATTTAGAAGGTTCAAGAATATCCTAAGTTTGCCTAAATTGGTGTCAAAATTATCCATCTTGTCTAAGTTTGTCTAAATCGGTAACCAGTTGTATATAAATCGTTTGGTAAGTTCGAAAATGCCCTGAAATTATTCAAGATGCCCACAAAATGAGCTTTGACTGCTCTAAAGTAGCCGAAAATTGTATAAAATTGATTTAAAATGCAGAACAATTTCCTAAACTTGTCTCAAAGTTGTCATAGAAAGATCTAAAATTCTGTAAACTGGTTTAAAATTGTCTAGAACGGTCACAAATTGCCTAAAAATCGTTTGGAAAGGTCAAAAATGGCTTAAGGTTACCCAAAACGGTTAAACAATGAACGGTCTAAAATAGTCCAAAGTTGTCTAACATTGAATAAAGTTGTCGAATATTGATTTGGATGGTTCAAAAATGGCCGAAAGTTGCCTGTACTTGTTTCAAAATTGTCAGTCTAGTTTAAGCTTGCCTAATACGGCAACCAGTTGCCGAAAAATCGTTTGGAAGGTACGAAAATGCCAACAAAATGAGCTTTGACTGGTCTAAATTAGCCCAAAATTTAAAAGGAACAAAAATTACATAAACTTATCTCAAAATAACCGTGAAATTTTTCACGAAACTATGCTGTGGCCACCTCGTGGTAAGCAATGGCAAACTACCACGAGCAAAGAGAACCACTCAAATTGTGCCGTTCGGAACCGGCGATAAACTGCTAGGTCCCGCATACTAGTGTGACGATTCGTTCCACAAGTATGCGCGAGAGGTCGCCTACACTCTCGGAAGAGAGTACGGCACGCATAAGTCTCAAAATTGTTATCGAAAGTTCTAAAAATGTCTAAACTGGTTTAAAATTCTCTAAAACGTTCACAAGTTGCATAAAAATCCTTCGGAATGCTCAAAAATGGCTTAAGATTACTCAAAATGATCCAACAATGAACGGTCTAAAATAGTCTAAAGTTGTCTAATATTTAATAAAGTTGTCTAAAATTGTTTTGGATTATTAGAAATGGCCTAAAGTTGCCAAAACTTATCTCAAAATTGTCATTCTAGTCTATGCTTATCTAAAACGGTAGCCCGTTGCCTAAAAATCGTTTGGAAGGTACAAAAATGTCGTAAAATTATTCAAGATACCCAAAAAATTAACTTTGAATAGTCTTAAGTAGCCTAAGGTTGTCTAAAAATGATTTAGAGGGCAGAAAAATTGTAGAAAATTGCCCAAAACGTCTCATAATTGTTATCGAAGGATCTAAATTTGTCTAAAATGGTTTAAAATTGTCTAAAACGGTCACAGGTTGCCTAAAAATCGTTTGGAAGCCTCAAAAATGGCTTAAGATTACTCAAAATGATTCAACAATGAACGGGCTAAAATAGTCTAAAGTTGTCTAATATTAAATAAAGTTGTATAAAATGGATTTGGATAATTCAAAAATGGCCTAAAGTTGCCTAAACTTGTCTCAAAATTGTTAATCTATTTTTAGTTTGTCTAATACGGCAACCATTTGCCCAAAATTGTCTCAAATTGTTTTAAAAGGCACAAAAAATGCCTAAACTTGTCTCAGAATTGTCGTCGAAAGGTCTAAAATTGCCAAACTGGTTTAAAATTGTCTAGAAGGTTTACAATTTGCCTAAAAATTATTCGGAGAGCTCAAAAATGGCTTAAGATTGCCCAAAACGGTCAAACAATGAACGGTCTAAAATAGTCCAAAATTGTCCTAACATAAAGTTGTCTAACATTGTTTTGGATAGTTCAAGAATTGCCTTAAGTTGCGTTAACCTTGTAGTTGCCTAAATCTAGTTTAAGCTTGTCTAATACGGTAACCAGTTGCCCAAAAATCGTTTGAAGGTACGAAAATGCCCTAAAATTATTTGAGATGCCCACAAGATGGGCTTTGAATGGCCTAAACTAGCTAAAAATTCTCTAGAAATTATTTAAAAGGCACAAAAATTGCATAAACTTGTCTCAAAATTGTCCTCGAAAGATCTAAAATTGTCTAAACTAGTTTGAAATTGTCCTAAAATAATTGTCGAGACGGTCACAAGTTGCCTAAAAATCGTTTGGAAGGCTCTAAAATAACATAAGATTACTCAAAATTATTCAACAATGAACGATCTAAAATAGTCCAAAGTCATCTAACATTGAATAAAATCTAACATTTATTGGTGGCTTATTTATGAATGGTTCAAAAATTCTCTAAAGTTGCCTACAGTTGTCCTAAAATTCTCAATCTTGTTTAAACGTGTCTAAAACGGTAACCAGTCGCCTAAGAATTGTTTGGAAAGTTCGAAAATGCCCTAAAATTATTCAAGATGCCCCCAGAATGAGATTTGAGTGGTCTAAAGTAGCCGAAAATTGTCTAAAATTGATTTAAAAGGCACAAAAATTGCCTAAACTTCTCGCATAATTGTCGGTAAAACGGTCATAAGATGCCTAAAAATCGTTTGCAAAGCTGAAAAATTGCATAACGTTACTCAAAATCGTCTAGCAATGAATGGTCTAAAATAGTCCAAAACCGTCTAACATTCAATAAAGTTGTATAAAATTAACTTGGATGGATCAAAAATAATCTAAAGTTACCTATACTGGTAACCAAAACTGGCAATCAAGGTAAAATTGTCTAGAACCGTCACAAATTGCCTAAAAATCGTTTGGAAAGCTCAAAAATGGCTTAAGATTACCCAAAACGGTCAAACAATGAATGGTCTAGAATAGTACAAAGTTATCTAACATTAAATAAAGTTGTCTAATATTGATTTGGATGGTTCAAAAATGGCCTACAGTTGCCTAAACTTGTCTCAAAATTGTCAAACTAGTTTAAGCTTGTCTAATACGACAAACAGTTGCCTAAAAATCGTTTGGAGGGTACCAAAACGCCCTAAAATTATTCAAAATTCACAAAATGAGCTTTGAATGGTCAATAGTAGCCCAAAATTATCAACAAATGATTTAAAAGGCACAAAAATTGCATAATCTTGTCTCAAAATTGTCATCGAAAGATCTAAAATCGTCTAAACTGGTTTAAAATCGTCTAAAACGGCCACAAGTTGCCTAAACCTCCTTCGAAAGGCTCAAAAATGGACAATGAACAAAGGCTGGTCTAAAATAGTCTAAAGTTAGTCTAATATTGAATAAAGTTGTCTAAAATTGATTTGGATGATTCAAAAATAGTCTAAAGTTTCCTAAACTTAATAAAAATGGACCAAAGCTTGAATATATAAATATACTCATCCTTGCCGGAGCTCTATAATACTAATGAGTCTTTTTAGGACTACCAAAAACAAATCTAGTATGAAATTTGTCAGTTATTCTATAGCTGTCAGTCCACCTTCGTGGCACTCAACAAAAACCATAAAAATAACATTGTGTTTAAGATCATGTCTTTACGATACCTCGAGTAGATAGCCATCTGTGGACGCGTTTCGAGATTTAGCTCTCACCGACACAGCTTTGCTTCTCATGGAAGAACTGGCAAATGGATAGAACAACTGACAAATTTCATACGATATTTGCTTTTGGTAGTCCTAAAAAGACTCACTAGTATTATAGAGCTCCGGAAAGGTAGAGTATATTTATATATTCAACCTATGTTCCGTCTTTATTAAGTTTATCTGATTATCTATAATGTTGTATGGTTTTATCAAATCAAAATTTCCAAAATTTGTCTCAAAATTGTTATTCTAATCTAAGCTTGTCTAAAACAGTAACCAGTTGCCTAAAAATCGTTATGAAGGTACAAAAATGGCGTAATTTTATTCAAGATACCCAAGAAATGAGCTTTCAATAGTCTAAAGTAGCCTTAGGTTGTCTAAAAATGATTTAGATGGCACAAAAATTTTATAAAATTGCCCAAAACTTCCTCCCATAATTGTTATCGAAGGATCTAAAATTGTGTAAACTGGTATAAAACAGTCACAAGTTGCCTAAAAATCGTTTGGAAGGCTCAAAAATTGCTTAAGATTACTCAAAATGATCTCAATCTAGTCTATACTTAGACCAAAAGTAGACCAAAATTGTCTACAAATGATTTAAAAGGCATCAAAAATTGCATAAACTTGTCTCAAAATTGTCATAAAAAGATCTAGAATCGTCTAAATAGGTTCAAAATTGTCTAAAACGGTGACAAGTTGCATAAAAATCCTTCGGAAGGCTCAAAAATGGATTAAGATTACTCAAAATGATCCAACAATGAAGTTGTATAACATTGTTTTGGATGGTTAAAAATAGCTTCAAGTCAATTATCAAAATATTGTCAATCTGGTTTAAGCTTGTCTAATATGGCAAAAAACCTAAAAATCGTTGGGAAGGTACGAAAATGCCATAAAATTATTCAGGATACCCACAAAATTGGCTTTGAATGGTTTACAGTAGCCCAAAATTGACTACAAATGATTTAAAAGGCACAAAAATTGCATAAACTTGTCTCAAAATTGTCATCGAAAGACCTAAAATTATCTAAACTGGTTTAAAATTGTCCAAAACGGTCATAAGTTGCCTAAAAACCTTCGAAAGGCTCAAAAAATGGCTTAAGATTACTCAAACATTGTCTAACATTGAATAAATTAGTCTAAAATTCATCTGGATAATTCAAAAATAGCCTAAAGTTGCCCAATCTAAAATTGTCTAAACTGGTTTCAAATTGTCTAAAACAGTAACAAGTTCCCTAAAATCTCTGTCGGAAGACTAAGAATCTGTCGGAAGACTAAAAAATGGCTAAAGATTACTCAAAATGATCCAACAATGAACCGTCTAAAATAGTCTAAAGTTGTCTATTATTGAATAAAGTTGTCTAAAATTGATTTGGCTAATTCAAAAATTGTCTAAAGTTGTCTAAACTTGACTCAAGATTCTCATTCTAGGCTTGTCTAAAGCGGTAACCAGTTGCCTAAAAATCGTTTGGAAGGTACAAAAATTAGCTTTGAATAGTGTAAAGTATCCTAATGTTGTCTAAAAATGATTTAGCGGGCACAAAACTTCGTCTCATAATTAGTATCGAAGGATATAAAATTGTCTAAACTGGTTTAAAATGTCCAAAACGGTCACAAATTAAGAATCCTTTTGAAGGCTCAAAAATGACTTAAGATTACTCAAAATGATCCAACTATGAACGGTCTAAAATAGTCTAAAGTTGTCAACTATTGAATAAAGTTGAACTTAACACAAAATGAACTTCGAATGGTCTAAAGTAGCCTAAAGTTGGCTAAAAATTTTTAGAAGGCACAAAAATTACCTAAACTTGTCTCAAAATTGTCATCGAAAGGTCTAAAATCGTCTAAACTGGTTTAATATTGTATAGAACGGTCACAAATTGCCTAAAAATCGTTTGCAAATCTCAAAAATGGCTTAAGATTACCCAAAACGGTCAAACAATGAACGGTCTAAAATAGTCCAAAATTGTATAACATTGAATAAAGTTGTCTAATATTGATTTGGATGGTTCAAAAATGGCCTAAAGTTGCCTTTTGTCTCAAAATGGTCAATCTGGCTTAAACTTGTCTAATGCGGCAACCAGTTGCCAAAAATCGTTTGGAAGGTAGGAAAATGCCCTAAAATTATTCAAGATGCCCACAAAATGTGCTTTGAATGGTCTAAAGTAGCCCAAAATTGTCTACAAATGACTTAAAAACCGCAAAAATTGCATGAACTTGTCTCAAAATTGTCATCGAAAGATCTAAAATTGTCTAAACTGATTTAGAATTGCCTAAAACGGTCACAAGTTGCCTAAAAATCCTCCGGAAGGCTCAAAAATGGCTTAAGAATACTCAAAATCATCCAACAATTAACGGTCTAAAATTGTCTAAAGTTGTCTAAAATTAATTTGGATAATTCAAAAATGCCTAAAGTTGCCTAAACTTGTCAAAAACTCTCAAAATCGTCTATCTAGTTTAAGTTTGTCTAATACGGCAACAAGATGTCGTTTGTCAAAAATCGTTTCGATCGTTGGCTAAAAATGATTATAAGGCACAAAAAATGCCTAATCTTGTCTCAGAATTGTCATCGAAAGGTCTAAAATCGTCTAAACTGGTTTAAAATTGTCTAGAACGGTCACAAGTTGCCTAAAAATCATTTTGAAAGCTCAAAAATGGCTTAAGATTGCCCAAAACGGTAAAACAATGAACGGTCTAAAATAGTCCAAGTAGTCCTAACATTGCATAAAGTAGTCTAATATTGTTTTGGATAGTTAAAAAATTGCCTAAATTTGCCTAAACTTGTCTCAAAATTGTCAATCTAGTTTAAACTTGTCTAATACGGCAACCAGTTGCCCAAAAATCGTTTGGAAGGTACGAAAAATGCCCTAAAATAAAAAGATCTAAAATTGTCAAAACTGGTTTAGAATAGTCTAAAACAATCACAACTTGCCTAAAAATCGTTTGCAAGGCTCAAAAATGGGTTAACAGTACGCAAAATGGTCTAGCAATGAGTGGTCTAAAATAGTCCAAAGCTGTCTAACATTCAATAAAGTTGTCTAAAATTGATTTGCATGGATCAAAAATGATCTTTTGCCCAAACTTGTTTGAAAATTGTCCTTCTATTCTAAACTTGACTAAAAGGGTAACAAGTTGCCTAATAATCGTTTGGAAGGTTCTAAAATGAGCTTCGAATGGTCTAAAGTAGCCTAAAATACTTTACAAATGATTTAGAAGACACAAAAATTGCTTAAGCTTTTCTCATAATTGTCATCGGATAGTCTAAAATTGTCTAAACTGGTTTAAAAATGTCTATCTGCCCTTTAAATCTCTGTCAAACTAGTTTAGTGTGTCTAGTTTGTCCGCCTAGTTTTATCTCTTCAGTTTTTATCTGTTCCTACTAATTATGTGTGTCTAGTATTGATTGAAGACCATCTGAATTCCATCATCTTCCTGTGTTTTTAAACTATAATATTTATTTGAATATAAAATTTACTCTGAATACAAATTTGTGCTTCACTCTTCTGCATTGAATTTGTTTTATTTCTTGTTTTCACGCGAATTGTATGGAATATAATTTGTCAAGCTAGGATAATTAACAGTGAAAGACAGTGAGACAGAAAATTTAAGAACCCTTTAAAGTATAATTACAAAAACTTGATTAAAAACAGGCAGAGCAAGAACAAGAGAAAATACGAAGACTTGAATATGTTTTCTTTGAAAAAATTCAATGGAAATTTTTTGATTGAAATGTTAGAAATTGAATTCATGTTATAAATGGATTCGAGTGTTTACCATTTTTTTGATTGATAACTCGGCTGGACTGAGGGAAAGTAGAAGAATTTATTAAAATCATTTAAATGTTTGCAAAGGGCTATAGACCAAGAGAAGCGTCTCTCCGAGGCGTGCGAATTTTTAAATTGTTTTTTAATAGTCTGGGAAATTTATTTTTCTGAATATTTATTCATTTGTATTATTAATTATTCAATAGAAACCTCAAGTTTTTCATTTAACAATAAATAACGTCCAAAAATTATCCATTCATGATCTTAATGCTTATTTTCTAAAAGAATAATACTAAATATCGCCTCGCAATCTTAATACAAAAACGATAAATCACAAAACACAAAATAGATTTATTTCGTGTGCAAAAGTAAACACAATTAAAAACAAAAACCTTTATTTTCTTCTTAACATTTATTTTTACATTTGAAATGGTCGTGCGCGAATTTTTCTCCGCTCAACCTCAAAGAATTCCATCTCGCATGACTCTGGACAATTATTAGTTTCAGAAAGGAACGAAGTTGCGAAAGATATAAGAAACAGAACAACGGCGGAAAAGTTATACAAAAAAAAAAAAACAGAAACAACAAAACTTTTTTCACAGAAGTTTTTTAATAATTACGCACGTAAGAGCGATCTTATAATAATAAACTTTGTTGCTTTTTAATCAATCTTTCCCATTAATTTCTTAATTGCTCTAGCTTTCAACCAGTTTAAAGATTACCATTGTTTAAAATTAGACAATTTAAAATCGGCACATAATCTAAAGGAACTAAATTAAAAATGAATTATTTTTAATACATCTTAATAAAAGAAGACAAGCAGAAGACGAGATTAATACAGGTAGGACCAAACAAGACCAGGCAAGGTAATGTAATACAAGACAGGATTACCGAGAACAGGTAATAACAGAGAATATTAGACAAGAGCAGACTAGACCTAACAAGTTTGTCCAAAACCATACTAGTCCAAAAACCGCCATATAAGCCAGATCTGATCTCCCACACAAGACTAGATAAATCCAGACAAACTAGTTTAAACCAAATTAAGCTTTATAAGAGAAACAAGATCAGACAAGACTAGAAAATACTAGAAAAGACTAAGCAAGAGCGGACAAAAACAGACAAGACCGGACAAGACGAGACAAGACTAGAGAAGACTAGAGAAGATCAGACAATACCAGACAAGAACAGATAAGAACAGACGAAAGCAGAGAATGCCATACAAGATTATACAAGACTAGACAAGGCCAAAGAAGACCAGACTAGACAAGGCCAAACAAGACCAGACTAGGCCTGATAACACCCGAAAATACGAGGCAAGACCATACAATAACAGATAAGACCAAACACGACCAGACAAAAAGAGACAAGATCAGACCACACAAGGCCAGACAAGACCAGACGAGACTAGACAAAACCAGATAAGACCGGACAAGAACAGACACGACTAGCCAAGACTAGCCAAAATAGGACAAGACAGGGCAAGAGTAGACAAGACAAGACAAAACAAAACTATCCCAAACAGGACAAATCGAGGTAAGAGTATTGTCTTGTCTTATTTTATTTATGTCTAATTTTCTTGAATATACTAAGCAAAAAGTGGAACAGTTAGAATTTTTTTCTTATATAATTAAACCAGATATCTTCAGTTTTCACGAAGCTTATGGTATCTCTTCTTCCGATGTGGAAGTAGACCTCTCCGCCTATAGGTCCTACGTCTATTCTGACAGGATGATACACCTCCAAAAAGTCAGGGATAGTCAAAAAAGTTATTTTTTTAGTAACTCGCCCAAAATAAATTTGTAATTAATAATTTGACGTGTTCGGAAGGCCAAACGTCTTCTAAATCTAACAACAATAAGCTTAGCATGGTTCTCGTAAATATACAATCGTTAAGATAGAAAACAGATGAATTGTTACTGTTACTAGAAGAAATGAGCTTTCCTCAAATAGTAGGTATAACTGAAAATTGGCTTAAAGTTGGCAAACCGGTATTTATTGAAAATTACACCACAGTTGCTCGGTTTAATAGAAGAGACTCAACTCATGGAGGAACGTTAATACTTTCAGCTAGGGGTGACTTTTCTCCGATTTAGAACTTTGACTCCCTATTAGTTGAGAACGTCTTTGAATTTTCGCAGCCTTTAGTGTACAGCCTTCTTTTCGATCTCTATATAATATGTATTAATAGAACACCTAGTTCAGATAGCTCATCTTTTTTACAGAACCTTCTAAGCTTGCTAGATGCTTTACCTATTAAAACCAGGAAATTTTGATGTGGCGATTTTAATATTGACTTCACTAATGTGTAGCACACACATTAGTGAAATCTTTGAATTTGAACATCTCAATTGCATGTCGAATAACCGAACAGAATCTCAAACACCACAGCTAGTACCAATGACTACGTTGTGTCTGACCTACCACCTAACGAAATAGAATCTGTAGTTATTTGCTCTGGCCTCTCGGATCATGAAGCAATTTTGACCAATTCTTCTCTATGAAAGAAACCAAAACCCACAACTCGCCGCCTGGGCAGAATTTTTTCAACAAGGGACAAAATACTCGGACAGCCGAACCCGCAAGAAAGTGATGTCGAGGACGGCATACATCCCCCACATCCTCCACAAGACACCACATCCTCCATCAAATAAATCTCCCGGTCCGGAACGTGAATCCCAACCCACCTAGTAAAGAAGAAGTCAGAACTACATTAAAGAACCTTAAAACAACAAGGGCGCTGGCCCAGATAACCTTCCGGCAGAAATACTTAAAGCAGACCTAAAGGTGGTAACAAAACTGCTCCACCCGCTAATAGTAGATGCATGGGAGTCGGAAAATGTGCCACATGAATGGAAGGAAGGAGATATAGTCGTTCTCCCCAAAAAAGGTGATCTTACAGAATGCGGCAATTGAAGAGGGATTACAATTTTAAACACTATCAACAAAATAATTTCTCACATTTTACTGGATCGTCTATCCATCTCCATAGAGCCCAGTCTAAGTCAGGAACAAGCGGGTTTTCGCCCAAATAGAGCCTGTGTCGATCAAATTAACACAATGCGAATCATCATAGAACAGTCCATTGAATGGAGGTCTACATTATACGCGGTCTTCGTCGACTTCCGTATGGCCTTTGATAGCATCTATGATAATGCAGTCTGGAAAGCGCTGGAAGAAAAGGGGGTACCGGAAAAGATAATAAACCTAGTAAAGGAACTATGCCGGGACGCATCCTGCTATGTAAAACACCAAACTGCTAAGAGCAGCGACATTACTATCAGCTCGGGAGTCAGACAGGGCTGCGTACTATCGCCCTTACTATTCTAACATTCTGTTAGACTCAATAATGGACACAGTAGTGTCAAGAAGTGAGGGCATTCGATGGACGTTAAACTCGTTCCTCGAAGATCTGGACTACGCAGACGATATCTGTTTCTTGTCACACACCCACGCCGACATGCAGAGCAAACTTGACCGTCTCTCTGCAGAAGCATCCAAAGCAGGTTTAAAAATCAACATTGGAAAAACCAAATCGCTTAGAGCCGCCACGAAGAATACCCGCATCTTCCGCATTTATGACGAACAAATAGAGAATGTAGATGAATTCACGTACCTGGGAAGCATAATTACTAATGAGGGCGGCACCACCACCGATGTTTCATGCCGAATAAAAAGGGCCAAACAGGCATTTGGTATGCTCAGGCCGATCTGGACCTCCAGACTGTATTCCACACGAACAAAACTAAGAATATTCAACTCAAATGTGAAATCCGTCTTGCTGTACGGGTGCAAAATATGGAAAATCTCCATAACAATAGTAAATAAGCTTCAGGTATTCATAAACAAATTCCTACGAAGTATACTGCGCATTTTTTGGCCAGATATAATACGAAATGTAGACTTATGACACCTGACAAACCAACAAGAGATACAAAAAGAAATAAAACACCGCAAGTGGAAATGGTTGGGCCATGTATTGACGAGAGACGAATGAAACATCACTAGGCAAGCCTAACAATGGAACCCGCAGGGTTCTCGCAGAAGGGGACGTACAGCAAACACGTGGAGGAGGACCATAGACGCAGAATTAAAGATCGCAGGAAAAACGTGGAACGAGATGAAACGCCTCGCTCAGAATTGAGTCAGATGGAAGGTCTTTTAGAGGCCTAATGCTCCGCGTAGGAGTTAGAGGACAACAAGAAATAACACTATAACAACGGATTCGCGAAGCTGCAACTTACTATAAACTTGTTGACGTGACTGCGGCTCGGGTGAACTGGGTGAACTGTTCCGCTGAACTGTTTGGATCAAACTGTTGTGATGAACTCGGTGAACTGAACTGATCGAACGCGGTGAATGAATTAACCATTGCTGTGAACTAACTGGATCGAACTCGGTGAACGAACTGAACTTGATGAACTTGTAGGGACCGTCGTATGGTGGTTGGAGCGGTTCTTTGACCGCGTCGTTTCGAAGGAAGACGTAAGGTGTTTTCGCCAAGTCCTTCTACACAAATGTCTTTCTGTTCCCGTGCCGTGACGCTGCTACAGGTTTAATTAGTCGAATTATATCGCGCAATTTCGTAATGAAATTCGCGTCGCTTTCTTGCTGCGTTGGCTTGTTAGTTCGGAAGAAATCTACCGGTAGGCGTATTGTCGCACCGTATACTAACTCTGCTGGTGCTTCTTCTAATTCTTCTTTGACTGCTCTTCGAATGCCCAATAACACATCTGTTCGTTTCGTGGCATTTTATTGCTGCCTTTAGCTGACGGTGGAATCTTTCTACCATGCCGTTAGCTGCTGGATGGTAGGCTGTCGTTCTCAGGTGTGTCGTACCAGTTAGCCTCATCAGTTCTTAGAACAGGTGGCACTCGAACTGTCTTCCTTGGTCAGATGTAATTTTCGACGGAACTCCGAAACGTGAAATCCATCCCTTGACTAGGGATCTTGCCAGGGTCTCGGCGGTTATGTCTGCCATAGGTATGGCTTCCGGCCATCGCGTGAATCGATCCACGCAGGTGAGATAGTACCTGGCTCCACGAGATGTGGGTAACGGCCCTATAATATATATGTGGATGTGTTCGAATCTCTCTTCTGTATTCTTAAATGCACTGACGGGAGTGGTTACGTGACGAAATATTTTTGAGCGCTGGCAAGGGATACAAGTCCTATAATACAACAGACAAAAGATTTTTAGAAATTGGGTATTATAACAACGACCCTATCGTAAAATTAATTTCTTTGAAAAGCCTTCTTCGGAAAGGCCCGTTGCCGCTACAAAAGTTTCCTGTGCCAGAAATTCAGTGTTCCCCGAACTCCCATTATGCCCAAGCGTCATAAACCTTGGACTACAGTGGGAATTAGAACAGCGTCCAACACATGCGCTCCTTGATGTACATTAAAAAGTTCACGGTTAACTCTAAAGTCCTTAAGTACATCTCGCAATAGCGAACTTTATACTTCAAAATCATTTAATTGGCTAAAAAAGTTTACTTTCAAAATCGCCTCTCTAATTAAAAATACTAACTCTAAAACTATTGATAATCTCGCTAGAGAAACCTGGTCAATGGATAATGATTTGAGAAATAAATCTCGTTCACCTAACCAGATTTATCCTGATCCAAATAATTTGAACAACTATTTCGTAAATGTGGACAAATATATAACAACTAATATATTTTCAAATTGCGACCCTCTTTCCTTCTTCTCGGCCTCAAATTCGAAATCCAGCAGCTTCTTTTTAAGTCCTGTTGACAACCTGGAACTGTCACAAGCCATTTCAGCTATACAAAGCAAGTCTTCATGTAGCACTGATGGTCTACCAGTTAAAGTATTTCCAAACCTTCGTATTGAAGCAATGAACCCTGTCCTCTCTAATCAACCAATCTTTCGAGAAGGGTATTTTCCCTCAGTGCCTCAAGACAGCAATCATTATCCCTCTACATAAAAGTGGTGATAAGAACAGCTGCTGCAACTACAAACCAATCGCCTTATTACCTGCTCTATCAAAGATCTTAGAGAGGCTCGTCAAGGTACGAAAGCCATCAATTTCCTGACCAAACATAGCATCTTAAAATCGAATCAGTTCGGGTTCTTATCCAGCAAAAGTTCGAGTGATGCCATATTCTCTCATACTCTGTTCTTAGTGATATCTACCACAATCTTAACAACAAGGTTTTCACAGCAACAATTTTTTGACATTGCCAAAGCCTTCGATTGTGTGAACCATGATACTTTATTTAAAAAAATGCAATTCGGGGTACTCCGAAGGAATGGTTCAAATCATATCTTGGCAATAGAAGACATTTCGTCAGGGTAAATAACTACATTTCCTCCTGCAGAGCGGTTGATGTTGGTGCCCCTCAAGGTTCCGTTCTAGGTCCAATACTCTTCCTAGTATTCATCAACTATATAACTAATCTAAATATCAGCGGAAAAAATTGTCTCTTTGCCGACGATACTAATATCACATGGTCCAAACCTAACCTGCTGCTTCTCCACTCTACTATATGTAATGACCTTGCGAGTATTAAGTCATGGTACGATTCTAACTGTCCAGAATTTAGTATTAAGAAAACTGTAGTTCTTCTTATTCTTTCGAATAGGCCTACTTGGAAGACGCTTGTTTAACTGTTGGGCTTTGACCTTTGCCCTGTATTGTCGTATCTTCTGCCGGTGTAACTCCTTTCTCTCTTCTGACCAGGAGGTACCTTTCCTTCGAGGTTTTTCCTGAAATCCACGGACTTCCTTCAGGGTGCGTCTCACAGACTGTCTGTTTTTGAGATCTGTTATTCCCAGTTCTTTAATATCCTTTTCGGTCTCTGTCAACCAAGTGGTATGAAGCTTCTTGTTTTGCCAGAAGGTGAACAGACGGCTGGTTAGTCGGTTTGGAGGCAATCTTGCAACGTGGCCATAGAGAGCTGCCCATCTTTTCTTTGCACGGTCAGAGAACATCTCAATAAGTTCGTAGAGCTCAGAGTTATGCCGTCTTCGGAATTCCCCATCTTCCTTTACCGGGTCTAGGATCTTCCTGAGGATTCTCCTTTATCTGATTTCCAATTTCTCTATTAGACCCCTTCGGTTCAAGGAAAGGCACTCCAAGGCATACAGGGTTTCTGGTCGTAAGACTGGTGTGTAGTGCTTAAGTTTCAGGTTGCGTGACAGAAATTTCTTATTGTAGGTGTTCTTAGTCAACCGATAGGCTAGTTTTAACTTGCTGACTCTCTTGGATAATGATGCTCTTTCTGATAGGTTGGGTTCAATCCATTCGCCGAGATACTTAAATTTCTCCGTCCTTTTGATGTTTCCCTGTTCTATATATCTCTCTGTTTGCATCTCTGATGTTGGTGAAAAATTCTGTTTTCTCCAGCGACACTTGAAGACCCACTTTGGCAGCCTGTTTTATGAGGCAGTTTACCTGCATTGTTGCCATCTCAAGAGAATGAGCAAACAATGCCATGTGATCTGCAAAGGCCAGGCATTCTACAACCAGTCCATCGTTCTTACGTCCCAGGTAGATACCACTCTGAGCACCCAAATTGTTCAGTTCCCTGCGCCATTCTCTCATAACCTTTTCAAGGACACAGTTGAAGAGAAGTGGGGAAAGTCCATCTCCTTGTCTCACTCTCGCCTCTAAATTTAACCTTGGAATGGGTGTTGGATAAAGTGTCTAGGATTAGTCTGCGGGTTTTGTTGTCTAGTGCTAGTTCCTGGAGTACTTTGTTAAGCATTTCTCTATCAATGGAATCGTAGGCCTTTCTAAAATCAACAAAGGTGACTACCACTTTGCGGTTTCTCATCTTGGATTATACAAGTACAGTTTTAAGATTATCTCTGATCTGTTCAACACAGGATCGGGTCTTCCTGAAGCCCCCCTGGTATTCTCCCAGTTGACTATCCAATTTTCTGCCCATGTTTGTAACGCCTTCGAGAAAATCTTGTATGTTACCGGGACGAGAGAAATTCCACAGTAGTTGTTTAGATCCGTAAAATCTCCCTTTTTTGAAGCGGATGGATCAGAGCAGATTTCCAATCGGGTGGTAATTTCTCTGTTTCCCAGATGTCCTAGATGATCTCGGTTAGCTTGCGCACAGCATTGTTTCCAGCACCTGTCCACAGTTCAGCAACGATAGAGTCCTCTCCAGCTGCCTTATTATTCTTAAGAAATCGAATGATCTGGTCAACTTCTTCCAATGAAGGGGGAAGCGGGTCCGGGTTTGGTGTTGTTTGTTTATAGTCGAAGTCTTCGCTGGGTGCGTCAAGTACTGAACCAAAAGGTGGCAGTTGTCCTTGTCGTTATAAGCCAGTTTGCCTTGTGATTCTCTGAAGTGGAGGCTTAGCGGAGCGTATTTTCTGAGTGCCAGCTTAAAGGTTCCAAAGAAATCTCTGGAATTATACTTAGCAAAGCTCTTCGATTTGGGTTAGATAGTTTTGTGTGAAGGTTCGTTTGGTTCCTCGAATTATCTTGGCTGTAATTCTTCTTTGTTCCAAAAATTTATGCCAATTTTCCTTGGTCTTTTTAGAATTCCACTTCACCCAAGCTATCTGTCTTTGGGCTATTGCATTGTCACAGTCTTCAGTCCACCACGGATGCTTCCTTCTTCTAGCGAGAGGGGCGAATTCATTGGCCGCCTTGACAAGAGTCTCCTTCAGTTGGTCCCAATTGTTTAAGTCTGTGTTGTTCACTGACTTAGTTCTTGACTGTTCTTGAGTCGCTCGACGTCAAATCTTACCATTTTGGAGGTTCTGTGTAATCTAGTGTTTCTAGGCTGGAGTCTTATTTTGATCTTTGAGAGGTACTGATCTGAGACCAGATTGGCGCTTCTTAGTACCTTCACGTTTTGTATTTCCTTTTGAGATTTTCGTGAAATGGAGACATGATCTATCTGGAATTGACCCAGGTGGGTATTAGGTGATATCCAAGTCTTCTGCTTGCTTGGCAAGTGTTTGAAGGCTGTAGACTTCATGATCAACCCAAAAGTCCTACACAGATCCACCAATCGTTCTCCGTTGCGGTTGGTTCGCTTATGCGCCGGATAATTGCCCACTATGGATCTGTATTTTTTCTCTCTTCCCAATTGAGCATTGAAGTCACCAAGCAGTATAACGGTGTGCCTCTCTGATAGTTTAGAGATAATATCTTCTAAGTCTTCCCAGAATTTATCAGTTCTGTCTGGATTGCGTCTGTTTTCCTGGTTGATTGGCGCATGTACATTGACTATACTATAAAAAGCCCTTGTTTGCGCATTTGAGAGAGAGGATGGATACACGACTACTCGCGGAGGTAAAGTCGGTGACTGAATCCAGTATCCTGTGACTGATTATAAATCTTGCCCCTAAGTGGGGTACGTTCTTCAATACCCGCTAACCACTTTTTCTTTGAGGATTCTGTAGCCTTGGGACTCGAAGGCATGTTCGTCCTTAAATCTGGTTTCCTGTACTGCTGTCAGTATTATGTTGTGTTGTGTTAGTGAATCAGTCAAATGTTTCAGTTTACCCACTTTTAGCAGTGAGTTGGCATTAAATGTTGCGAAGAAGCTTTGCCGTCTTGGTATGAGTTTACGTCCGGTGATTTCAGGATGCTCCGACTCATCCTTAAAGCATGTTGGTGCGGACTCCCCAGGGTAGTGCATTTAGCGAGATTTTCCTTCATGCTCAGTTGAAGAATATTCTTCATGAGACAGTGGCGAGCCACTGTCCAAGATACTACCCAAGTTGTTAGCTTGGGAGGCTTATTATTCGGGTTTGTCACCCCTAGATAGGTCGCCTTCACTACGGCTAGAAAGTCCTGTCCACCCCAAAAACTGTAGTTCTATCTTATTAAGGTACACTCCCGCCTCTTACACCTGACAACAACGTCATTATATCTGTTGACTCTGTAAGATTTCTTCGCCTCATCATCGACAAATCACTCAAATGGTCCTCGCATGTGGAGCTCTTAACCAAGAAGCTGTCTTCTGCTTGCTTTGCAATTAGGTCTATTTCCAGGGAGCTAAATCTCCAAACATCCAGATCTTCTTATTTCGATCTTTTCGAATCTCATCTTCGATATGGCTTACAGTTCTGGGGACATTCCAACCTTTCTCCAACTTGAACCTATCTTCAAGTTACAAAAGAGTAAAGAACATATAGCTATTCGCTATATGTTTGGTATAATTAATAGAACACATTGTCAAACTTACTTTAAAAATTTCAAAATTTTAACTCTCCCTTCATTATTTATCCTGGAATCCGATAGCTTAATGCATAAACACATTCGTGCTTTACCGGAGAGACCAAACTCAATCACAGTACAAGGAACTTGGATCAGGATATTTATCTACCCTCATCTAGAGCAGAATTGATAAAAAATCTATCTTCTACAACGCAAAAAAATGTTCAATCATTTTCCTATTCACCTAAAATCTATCACCAATAACTCCAAATTTCGTTCCGACGTCAAGTCGTATTTCCTAGAACGACCCTTCTACACTACTGCAGAATTCTTCGGTGATCGCTAGTTTTTGAACAGCACACACACACATATTAGTCTCAGCTAGCCTCTATCACCAAGTAAAAATTCTTTACGATTTTTTTTAAGATTTCATTATATTATTTATTTTTTATTTTTTTACGAAATTTATGTATTTATTTTGCCTGTGCTTTGTCCACAGAAATTATGTATTTCTAATAGTCAATAAAGTATAATTATTATTATTATGTTCAAATTGACAACGATTTATTTTTTACAGTCACATAAACAATACTCAAAATTGAAAAGAGATAATGAACTCTTGAAAAGAGCATCCACTTTGGAACAGCTGTCTCAAAGTAAAACATGGCTAAATGATATATCAATTCAGCAAGTGCCTATTGAAAACTACTCTCTGGTCAGCGCATTTTTCAGGAAAATCTCCTGTGGTGGTAGGGTTATTATAGGGTTATTTTTAAAAACTTCTCTACAAGGTACAGAAATTTTCAACCTCCCTTCAATAGAAAAACGAATAAAAATATGTGGAATAGAATGGAAGAAAAAGAGACATAAATTAACTATTGTCACAATTTATAGACCTTCTTTGGGTTGCCTGTCAACATTTATGGACATTCTGGAAAATAGCTTGGACAAAATCTTCAACATATATGACGAGATAATGGTGGAGGGTAATTTCAATACTCACTTTGATTCTATAGAGTTAGGATAAATATAATTTAATCCAATTAATGCGTTGATATAGATTGGAGGGGCTAGTGAAAGAATTCACACGCATAACAGAAACCTCTAAGAGCACAATCGACAACATATTTGTTCAAGTTACAATTCAAATATTGAAATACAAGACACGACTATCTCGGACCATAGAATCTTACTGCTCAGTAAAGTAAATCAGAAACTGAGACATAAGCACACTCTCGTAACTTGCGTTAGAAACAAAGCTAATTTCCATTCGGTGTTAAAAGAGGAATCATGAGCGAGTTGTTTTGAAACAGAAGTCTGTAATATTAAATCTGCGGAGCTCATAAAGATCATTCAGTACCTTTTTTACATGAACTTCCGCATAATGAAAATAAAGAAGACTTCTGATCCGTGGATAACAGAAGAACTGAAAATATCTAGTCGTGAACTGCAAGATCTGTTATGTTGCAAAAAGAGTATCCGATTTTAAAAACGAAATATTCTCGAGAAAAAGAAACCATTCCAACTTGATACGCCTGACAAAAAGAAACTATTATAATACGAGAATAGATAAAGCAAAAAACAAACAAAAAGCTCTGTGGTACAAAGTAAACGAACTGGCCAACAAACCTAAAGGAGAAAGTCGAATAATCATAAATGAAAATGATAATACCATCGACAATCTGGCCTAAATTGCAAGAGATTTAAGCCGTTCTTCAAAAATGCGCCAGAACTTGTAATCAAAAATATAAATTCGACAACCATTAATAATAATCACATCACAAATGTTGGCAACAGCATGTTTCTGGAAGAGATGTCTGAATTGGAAATTTGCAACATTTGCAATACTTTAAAAAACAAAGCAAGTGCTGGAGCAGATGGTTTGCCTTGTATCTATTCAAAGAAGTCAGTAACGAACTAATACTCGCAATTAGAAACCTTGTAAATTGTTACTTTAAAAACGAATATTTAATATCGAAATAAACGAAAATTTATCCAGAAATGTTAAAAACTTTAATGAAAATTACAATTTTCAAAAAAGGGAGATACATCCTCAAAGATAATTATAGATCGGTTGCCATAACATCAGTCATTGCCAAGATAATGGAATATTGTATGAAAAAGAGATTATTATCCTTTTTCACAAAACACAAAATAATACCCAGTCAGCAACATGGGTTTTGCAAAAATAAAACAACGATAACGGCTATAAAACAAGTCTACAATAAGGTAATAAATTGAACTGATAAAGGAAAATGCACTGTGGGCATTTTTTGTGCCTTATCGAACTGTGTTGACCATAATAAGTTAATAGAAAAACTTGAAATATATGGGATCCGAGGAGTAACAGGTCGGTGGTTCCAATCTTACTTATCGAATCGGAAACAATATGTAAAGCTTGGAAAGGCCACTTCGCACATAATATCTACGTCGTTGGGGGTTCCACAAGTAACTGTCTTAGCCTCGATTTTGCTTTCCATTTATACGGCGGACTTTATTTATTCGTGTCAGAAGCATAATAATTTAAGAAAGAAAAAAGTAATAAATAAAGTACATATATTATATAAATGTCTATCGTCACTTCAGACGTGAGCTAAACATTTTTTCCCAGAAGCGCGCGACGTCAATTGCGTTCGGCTTCGCTGCCACAACGTCCTCTAAGCCATAGAGTCTATGGTACATCTAGCGGGGCACAGCGGGCAAGTGTACATATGTTGCGTGGTTTACGGTGGTTTCCAGTGATGATTCTGCTTGTCTCGTTGAGGGCGACATCAACTTGTTTTGCGTGCGTTGAGTTATACCAAACCGGACATGCATACTCGCCGGCGTAGTGACAGAGGGCGACTGCTTAGGTTTTGAGAACCCTGGGTTGGGCTCCCCAAATAGAGGTTGTCAGCTTGCGGACTATATTGTTTCTTCCGCTAACTTTCAGTTTGGTGTTAAGGCAGTGACGCTTAAATGTTAAGGCCCTGTCCAGTGTTACGCCCAAAGTATATTACGCCTAGTATTTAGGGTTGGGACAGTGCTCCAATGGTATCGATCTGTAGTTTTCTGCCGGCCTGCTTGTTCTTGAGATGGAAGACACATACCTCTGTTTTTGTTGGGATCGGGTTCAGCTGGTTATTTCTATAGCACGAATCTAACTCTACTAGGGCCGCACTCAAACGTTGTTCCACCTCTTCGAATGTTCTCTCTTGTGATGTGGTTGCTGTGTGTGAAACTAACCTAACCTATCGTCTGCATATATATATATATATATATATATATATATATATATATATATATATATATATATATATATATATATATACATATATATATATATATATATATATATATATATATATATATATATATAGTGCTTTTTGTTCCTTCAGAAAGGGGTTGGTCGTTGGTATATATGTTGAAGGGTGGTGGTGCCAGCACGCTACCCTATGGCAGCCCGTTTCTCTGGTTCCTCCACCTACTTCGCTTTCCCTGGAACTCCGCCAGGAACCTTCGGTTTTGGAGCAGGTTCCTGATAATGTTTGTGAGATTGATATCTTTGGTTGTATGATATATCTTCTGTTTTAGGAGTCGGAGGTTGATGGTGTCATATGCCGCCGTGAGGACGATGAAAATGGCACCCGTTATATATCCCTCTTGGAAACCGTCCTCAATGTGCTGGGTTAGATTGAGCAATTGTGCCTTTGAGATTTTTTCGGGGCGAAATCCAGCCTGTTTTGGTATGAGGATTGGATGCATGGTCGGTGAAAGTCGGTTGTACTAATCTATCAAAGATTTTATACGTGTGGCATAGCAGCGAGATCGGGCGGTAACTCTTTGGGTTATTAGTTTCTTTGCCTGGTTTGAGGATAGCTATGATCTTGGTATTTCGCCAGATGTTGGGAAGCTTGCATTTTTGTAGGCAGGCATTGCATTCTTCATGTCCAATAGCCACTGTTTTGATTTCGGCCCGAAATGCTTGATCTGCTCAGTCAGGATGTCGTATGGTCCAGCCGCCTTCCGTGGTTTGCATTTCTTTATGGCGGTGTTCAGCTCTTCCATGGTTAAGGGGGTGGACAGTTAGGTCGTTTTGTCACCATCTATTCGGTTAATATTGGTTGCTTTCTTAGGGGGCATTTGATCTGGTTTGCTGTTTTTCACGAGCTGAGTGGGTTGTGTCGTTGTTTAAGAGCTAATAGTCTCCACGTTTTGTGGCTACTTATGTTCAAATCAAGCTCCTCCAACAGTTTGATCCAGTTCTCCTTCTTGTCCTCAGATATTGAGGCAAAGTTGTCTGCCCGCCTATATTGTGTTTTCTCCCAGAGGGTTGGTTTCGAACAGGGTTAAGTAGTTTTGTAATTGGGCTTTCGACGCTGTTGTTAGGCCATGGATATAATTAGTGTTGCAGCCTCTAGGGATGGAGAGCCGAACATTTTTTTATTGTATCCACAAAGCTATCATAGAAGCTCGGGATGGGCGCGAGTGTATCCACCGCACAATCCAACAGTTTCTGAAATTTGGTCCAGTTGGCTTCTCGGAAGTTATTACGGTGGACTTAATCAATTTCATAGATGTCAATAAATGCATCCTTTTCGCGGATGATACCAGTGTAATTGTCTCTGGTTCAACTCTTCAGAAAACGGAGATCGCTGCCAAATCCATAATTCAAAAGATGAATCAATGGCTTGCTGCTTATAACCTTCACTTAAACCCGCAGAAAACCAAATATATCAACTTCCAAACAACAAGAAGTAGATACAACGACGAAATAGACCTAGTTATAAACAAAAGCAATATAGCAAGAATCAAGAACACAAAGTTCGTAGAAGTACATCTCGATGAACACTTCTCTTGGAAAATAATAACAGATGCGGGTATTGGAAAAATCAATGGAAAAGTGTTTTTACTATGGCGAGTGAGTGACCTAATAGACAAGTCTATGTTATTAAATGTGTACCATGCGGAAATTGCATCCATTATAGCTTATGGGATATTAATATGGATACTAATCACTTAAAAAGAGTATTAATCGCCCAGCAGGATTATCCGGGTACTTGCAGGAATTAAAAGAAGTAGTTCATGCAAACCAATTATCAAACTAATTATCCAGGGTAAAATTAGAGGAAAAAGAACTGTTGGGAGAAGGAGGGTATCGGGGCTTCGCAACTTGAGAGAGTGGTTTGAGTGTACGTCTGCCGAGCTGTTCAGGGCGGCTGTCAACAAGATACGCGTCGTTATGATGGTTTCCAATCTAACATAGAAGGGAACTCAAAGAAAAAGAATGTTTTTATCCAAACTTTTAGTTTTGTCTAGTTCAACTGTTTTTGTCTCGATTTATCTGCATCTCTAGTTTGTTTTGAATACTACATTACATATGGAATACCAACTATTGTGATTTATTTTATAATAATCAGTAATTATTGTGCAATCCGTTGAATTGTCACGTAACAATTGCTTTTGAAGTAAAAACATGTAATATTTTTATATAAATGTACGCTTTTATAGGACACGTTCGATTGTAAATTATTATTTCCCCTCCCCGATATTTATTTGGGACTCCATTTTACATAAGCTGCACCTTATTTAAATTCAAGGATACACGGAGGAGATTTACTTTCGGAGGCATTGTGCCCCCTTAAGCCACTACCCCCGCCATAATAAAAGAGAGAGAAAAGTCACCCCCTAGGAGTAATAAACCTATATCAAAGGAAAAAGTACATTCGTAGGTGAGCGAGATAACTATTTCGGCCATTAGTTCCACGCGTCTGCGACATTTAGATCTAAATTTGCAAAAGAAAAACGAAAATATGAAAGTGGAAATAAAATATGTAACGATTTTTATTACATATGCACCCTCATGTATTTATTCCCCACGTCTATATTATATTTCTAGACTTATTTCTTTTTGAGGGCTTGGTTTTCTGTTTCTAGTCAAATCCGAAAAAAAAACTGAAAGCTTTGACTTATGCTAGTGCTACAGTTACAAAGGGATTTAGTTTTACAAAGTGGATATCAGTAAATATATTCAAATTCTCGCATAAAATGAGTTAAAACTGTTTAATTCCCAGAAATAATCGTAAATTTAAAACTCAATTTCTAGCTTTAAAACTTAAGTTCAAAAATGAATTAAATCTGCATCTAGTTTTAATGGATCTGCTTAATATTTTCACAACAAAAAGCATTCATCCAAATTCCATTTCCCCGAGAATACACCGGCTCCAATAAATAATTAACAAATATCAAAGAGAAATGTATGCTTTGCCGGAAAACTCGTCCTGTATAAACATTAGGCTTGAATAATGAGCTCGCCCGATTACGTTCATCTTAGTCTAGTTACCTAATATATACAACGAAACTCCACCCACTCCAACCTGGTAAATAATAAGTGTTGAAATTATATACCCATAATTAATAAAGCCTGGATTAACTTTCAACTGGAATTAAACCAATTAAGGAAACGGAAATTTGAATATGAACGATAGCGTGACTAACTTTCCTAATTAGTTTTTCATTTAGTTTTACCTTTCCAATATTTAGTAGACACCAGCGCAAAGGAAAACAATATAGACATAAATACTACAAAAGAATAATCATCCCAAAAGATCTAAACTCTAGACGGAACTGGGATTTAGTTTAAGACAAAATATGGATTAGAAGGGATAAGTGAACACAAAACGAAATACGTACGGATACTAAGAACAAGAGTAGCAAGACAGGTACAAAGAAGGCTAGACAAGTGCAAACAAGACCTGACATGACCACACAAGGTCTGACAGGACTAGACAAGTGCAGACAAGACCAGTCAAGACTAGACAAGATCAGACAAGACCAGACAAGACCAGACAAGACCAGACAAGACCAGACGAGACGAGACGAGACCTTCTTCTTCTTGAAATTCCACTCCTATCGGAGATTGGAAACCATCACCACTACTCGGACCTTATCAATCGTTTGCCTGAAGAGTTCTGCGGACGTGCAACCAAACTTTATTATTATAGATGGTCTACTGTGATTTCTGCTTTGGTTTTCTTTAGGTTCATATCTAGGCCATATCTCTTGCAGAAAATGGTTGTTAACTCAACCAGATGTTGTAGGTCTTCCAGGCTGTCGGCGAAGATAACGGTATCGTCTGGGTATCGAAAGTTGTTAATTCTTTCCCCGTTTATGACAATACCACCGGTTTCCTCTGACAGAGATGACCAGACAAGACCGGACAAGACCAAACGAGACCAGACTAGACCAGACAATACCAGATAAGACCAGGCAAGACCAAACTAAACCAAACAACACCAGACAACACCAGACAAGACCAGACGAGACCAGACGAGGCCAAACAAGACCAGACAAGAGCAAACAAGACCACACAGGCCCTGAGAAGGCCAGGCAAGAAAAAACCAGACAATACCAGACAAAGCTACACAAGATCACACAAGAGCAGAGCAGACCCGACGAGGCCAGAAAAGACCAGACAAAGCCATACAAGTCCAAACAACACCAGAGTGTACCAAATAATACCAGACAAAAGGATACAACACCAGCCAAGTAGAGTAGATATTCTGACTAGACCAGATAAGCCCAGAGTAAGTAAGTAAGACCAGACAAAAGCAGATGTTACTAAAGAAGATCAGATAAATCTGGAAGGCAACTAATGAACTGAAATAAGTTTCTTAAAGCTTTTTTATGGCATTAGTAAATATTTCAGGATTTCGGCTTTATCGCAATGGTTGGAATTGGACTTGGAAGATAATTATGGATGAGAATATGGATTTCAATTTTGCTGAGTTTGTGTAACTTTTGTTGTCAGTAAATTTAAGAACTTAATTTGGTACTTACGTATTAACGCCACCACCGCAACATTTTTAAATGACGCTAATCTACACCTAAAATTTTTATGATAAATCATAAAATAAAACATTTTATTTAAAAATAAAACATTTTTAAAACTCAAAATAGTTTATTTTTTGACGCCGGTTAGATTAGGTTGCCCGCCACGAAGCGGACAGATAAATCAAGACAACATACGCGCGGTAGCGCGAACTATCGATCCAATATATAGCGATGGTGGCGTTAATACGTAAGTACCCTTAATTTTCTACATTGTTTTCCTATTCTAATTACCAAATTAGAGTTTCAAAGTTAGTTTTCAAAGTTTTTTTTTGTAATTTCTTTAGAGATTTATTAGAAAAAAATCGAAGTGGCATTCTTTCCATCTTTGCAATATTTTCGAAATTCGTTAATTTTAATTGAAATTGTATTTGTTCGTTGCAGAGAGAAAGTGAGAATATATTTATCGTATACTGTATATAAAGGGCTACAAGGTCCTTCTGCCCTGTTAGATTAAACACATGGCATTTAAACACATTTCTTAAATTAAATTTACACATTTTATAAATTTAGTAATATCGTGGAATATTTCGTAAACAACTTTATCACAGTTTCTAAATTTTTGCTTAAACATCTTGTACTGTATTTACAAGACTAAAAGTTCTTCCGTTCTTTATCCGAAGCAGGTAGTCATAGGCGAGGACAGCCCTGATGTCTGTAGAAACGTAAAGCTCCTGGGTATTGATTAAACAACATTAAACTCCCCCAGTAATAGAGAGATATCAGAACCACTTATACAACCAACCCCTCTTGATTTAAACTTAACAAACAATGAGCAATGGAACATTTGTAAAAGTGGAATCATAAATGCAGCAGACATCATACTGCGACAGGAACAACTTTCCCCACGAAACAGCTAGTATGATGCAGATTGCCATAAAGAAAAACGATGCATACAAACTTACCCAACAAAGATGCACACAAGAAAGGCAACCAAACTATAAAGACATCAGAAGAGAAGAGAAACAATTACACAGAAGAAAGAAAACAGCCGCAAAAAGGCAGGCTCTAGAAGAACTCCAAGCTCTAAAGAACCAGAATGAGGCAAGAAAATTCTACAAATCTCTACATACCGCATGAAAAGAATATAAACCACGAATGAGCATGTGTATGAACAAAAACGTGAGGCTTGCACGTCATATAGTGAGTACAAACGAAGAAGTTCACCAGAGATGGGTTGAACACTTTCAGAAACTACTGCATGGGGAAGCGGAGCACATCAATCCGGCGCATTGAGCAACAGAAACAGCAGTAGGGAACAACGAGTACCTTCATCTACTCAGGAAGTAGCGCAGGCAATCAAGCGACTTAAAAATAACAAATCCCCGGGTGAAGACAGTATACCTTTGTAACTTAAATTAAATTACGAGGCTACGCGCTAATTAAACAAATACATGATATAATTATGAAGGTATGGCACGAAGAGCAAATGCCAGAAGAATGGTGTGTAGGAATTATGGTATCTCTACATAAGAAATGGGACCTGTTGGAATTTAAAAACTACGTGTATGTATAACAGATATATACCTAAGCTGCGACCCGCATGTACGAAATCTTGTTTGAAAATTAAACATAACCACATATGCTATACGTATATTGAAGTTTTAAAAAAGGTATACTATGCAAATTTATTTCGTATTATTTTTTATATTATAAATTTCGCATTTGCGCTTTGGAATAATATTATGGGAATATGGAAAAAACTACTCCGAAATTGTGTGGTGGGTTTCGAGGCAGATTTTGCTGTGATAACTTTTCCAGAGCCATCTACAGGAAAACGATGGCTTATTTTTGACAATGTCTAAGATTTAAACCCCACACCTGCGGCTCCGAAGTCTGACACCTTGACTATTAGGCCACCACGGCCTCACAAGAAGAAACCACTCAGACTATATTTTGGCCATACATCAATTATCTTTAATAGAAAAAGGAGCTCTACAGCTGTATGAATCTGTACAATAGTTTTTCGAAACACCTCAGGACTATCAAGGACCTCATAGCCTTTAAGAAACAGGTCTTCAACTATATTAACATTGCAGTACTCGCGTGGGTTATACACACGTATCCCATGGACATAATGTTTCTTCGCCGACGTGCCTTTTGATAAGCTTACTAGACCGTGTGTCTGTAGCTCTTGCAGTGTGCGGCGGCAATTATTTTCATTCTTTTTTTTTAACGACCATCTCTAACCTCTGGTATACTTGTGTATCCCGCGCGACCGCTGACGTTTTGTAAGTCTTATTTTACTTTTTTAGTGCTTTTTTATATTATTGCGCTTATAGTTCTCTAAAAATGGTTAGTAGCCGTGATCCAGCTAAATGGATTGAGTGGTGAAACCAATTAGAAGAGGAAGACATGCTTGGTGCAGCAGATCCTAGTGAAGACGAGGGAGGCAGTTGTTCTGAAAGTGACCACAATACGAATTCTGAAGAAGATGCTGATGTTGATGATACTGTAGAAACTATTGAATGGTTTTGATGGTGATAATATTGCATGTTACATGGGCATGCATAACGTGCAAGATCGTACTATACAATGGAAAAAAATCGACCGAAAACGAAAACTAGGGCTCATAATATATTTGAAAAGAGGCCGGGACCAATAAATAACGAAGCCAATGCTAAAACTCTTTTAGAATGCTTGCAATTTTTTCTGAATGACCGAATTATAGAAACTATAACTAATTCGACGAATATTTATCTGAATAATCTAAAATCAAACTACAAACGAGAAAGGGATAGTAGACCAACTGATATTTGTGAAATAAGAACATTATTAGGATTACTGTATCTTATTGGTATGTCTAAATCAGGCAGACAGAACATAAAATATTTCTGGAGATTAGATGGTACATAATTGGATGCCATTTATTGCACAATGTCATACAAACGATTTCGCCTACTTCTTCTTTTCGTACGATTTAACAATATAAATGCTCGTCCACAACGAAGAGAAACCGGCAAGTTAGCAGCAAAAAGAGAATTTTTTTATATGTTCCTAGAAAATTGTCAGAAATCAGTTGTTCCTGGGCCAGACTTAACAATTGATGAACTGATATTGGCAATTAGAGACCGCTGTCCATTCCGAAAATATATTCCCTAAAAGGCAGCAAAATATGGCCTAAAAATATTCTCTTTAGTGGATTCAAATAATATGTTTACTTTGAATCTAGGAATATATGCTAAAACTCAACCTGCAAAGGCTAGAGTAAAACGCCTTGTTTATAAGGTCAAAGGGAATTGGCATTGTGTAACAATGGATAACTGGTTTTCTACACCTTTTCTAATTGTAATTCAGAAGGCGTCAATTGTAGTTCAGATTAGTCAGTTGTAATTCAGGTTAGTCAGTTGTAATTCAGAAATAATAACAAGTTTTATTAGCTATTGATTTTTATTTTATTATATAATCAAAAAAATGCGATGAAGATTCAAATATATACATAGTATTTCGTTGTATTTTTTAAAATAAATTATCAACCAACCGCCAAGTCATTCATTGCCAAGGCAGTAGCTTCGTGAACTGTACAGTGTTGTACAGTGTACAGCATAAGCGCAATCACCCCCAATTATGGTGTTCGTTGCATGATCTATAATATCCTCCAAGTAGATAAATCTTTGTTCCATTACGCCAGGACCTGCTACGTTTGGGACACTAATGTTGCTTCTGGCATAGGCTTTTCTTCTAATCACGCCCTCTCCTGCCGAAGGTTGGCGATACAAATGGCAATTTTAGCTCAGGAAACTGCAGCACGAAAGATTTCTGCAGACGAGCGGTCGAACTATCTACTCAAATCTTTCAGCCACGAGTTTTGGCGTCTTCCTACTTATCTTTTCCCTTGAACTTTGCCCCTTCTATTATGAGGAGCAATATTTCGTATATATCACCTCTCATCACATGACCCAGGTATTGCATTTTTCTTTCCTTGATGGTGTTCAGTAATTCTTTTTGTTTGTGCATGCGCAACTTCATCGTTGGCGATCCTTTGTACTCATGAAATTCGCAGCATCCGTCTGTGAATTTAGTGTCCAGCTTTCACATCCATAGAGTAGGACAGAGAGACGTAGCATCTGATCATTTCAGTTCTGAGTTCCAAACTGAGGTATTGTCTTGTAAAAAATGATTTCATATTCATGAAGATTTTTCTCGCTTGCTCAATCCTTGAAAGTATTTTCCTTTTCGGGTCGCACTGACTATTGATGTTACCTCCTAGATATTTTATTGAGGTCTCTTGTTCGATTGTTTGTCCCTTGACACGCAGGTGTGCATTTATTAGAATCTAAGAAAAGACCAATAGTTTGGTCCTGGAGACATTGAAATGCAATCCAAACATCTCGCTATAGCGAACTATGGAATCTATGATGCTTTGTAGTCCTTGTACATCGTTGATTATTATAACCGTATCATCGGCGTACCTGATATTGTTTATTGGAGTTCCATTGATCTTGATTCCGCCCTGGAATCCATCCAGTGCTTCTCTAAATATAGTTTCCGAGTACAGATTACTTATTAACATGAGTGGAGACAAGACGCCAACTTGTCGAACACCCCGTCTGATTTGCATATCTGCCGATGTTGATTGTTCCATCTCTACTACCGCGTTAGGCTTTTACTTTAGACCAAATATTCTCAAAGGGATTTAGCATCGGAGAATAGGGTCCTAGCCGCAATAGAGAAGCTGGCGTATCATCGATTACTCTTTCTAGCTTTGAATGAAAAAGTGCGTTGTCCACAAAAATCACCAAATCTTCCAGTTGATTTCCCATATCTTGCCACTTTTGCATTAAAATAACTACTAAATCATTTGCTAAGTGGGCAGTAAATGTACCCCTTCTGCGTTCCATTCATACGGTTTCCGTAGTTGAAATTTCTCCAATTAAATGAATGTTAGGACCTCTTGATGCTGGAAGATGTTGTACTGCTCTTTTCTCAACGCTTGCACGGCTCCTCGCTCGACAAAACAAATTAAAATTTGTTTCATCCATACAAACAATTTGTTTCCCCTGCTGTATATACTGGTTCAAGGATTGTATTCAGCTCGTTTTGTTTTGTTCGCCACATAATTCATTGTAACAGGTTCAAAGTGTACTCCTTTTATAGTCAACAGTCGGCCTTCTAAGTAATTACCTGCGGTTGACACAGATAAAAATTTGTTGAAATTATTCATAACGCATGATCATATCTTCATAAATTATAGATAAGAGCCTCTTCAATTACATCAGCTTTAAAGAATCGCATCAAAATCGGTCGATTCGTTTAGTAGATACGATTCCATAAACAACTACATATAAGAACAGACTATATTTGTATTTTCCTTCATGTGCAGACTAGCGCATGAAGGCCAGCATTCCATCCAAAAGGACACTATGCTGGTTTTAGTGCTATCAGTTTTACTTTTCTATTCTTATGTACTTTCTTGAGATCTCTGAATCTTCTCTCTGGAGTTATTGAATTCTAAACTCTCTGGAGTTATTGAGTTCATCATGATCCAGTCTAGATAATTGTTTGGCGTGTTTATCAAAGACAAGCCACCACTTTCTCGGTTTTGGTACTGTTAATATGTCATCTTCATCCTTATGCCAGGTAAGTTCATGCATCCGCGTATGTGTCTCCAAAGATCGTCTCTATATTTTGGTATCTGAGCAATAAAATAGCACGTGTGCCGCGGTGTCATTTTGGCACAGATTTGGTAAAAGGTTCTTATCTATAATTTATGAAGACCTCCAAAGATCGTCTCCATATTTGGGTATCTGAACAATAAAATAGCACGTATGCCGCGGTATCATTTTGGCCACACTCACAGAGGCTACTTTCTCTTTTACCAAATCTGTGGAGGTATGCTTTGAAATTACCATGGCCTGGATTGCGTGGTGGGACAGACTTATGTTGAAACCTCTCCAGGTCTTAATGGACGGTATAAACAGCTTGGTTCACAAGCCTGGTGTAGCCACATCCCATCTGTCCTACCAAAGCTTAGAGAAGGATGAAGATGACCCAACAGGCTTTAAGATCGTGCTCCAAAGGGTATTTAGAGAAATGCTCTATGGAGCACGATCGTAAATCCTGATTGGGCAATTTAGTAAACGAAATTATTAAAATAATAAAAAAGGGAAAAAGTTAAAAGAAATATTCGTTGTCAGCTGCTTGTTTGGCAAGCATGTCTGCATGTCCATTGCCTTCAAAACTAGCGTGGGCCTTAACCCAAAGTCAACGAATCTTGTTCTTCCTTGAAACTCTGGCAGCTGTTTTCTAATTCTCCAACAATAATTCGGTGGCTGCATTTAAATTCTTCAAAGCATCCAGAATAGATCGGCTGTCACATTATTTTTCACATAATGCAAGGCTTGTAGTATGACCAAAAGTTCAGCTTGAAAAATTGAGCAATCCTTTTCTAATTTAATAAGCTTATGGTACACTTGCTCGTTAAAAATAGACGACAAATGCAGCCTGCGTAACTCGAACCGTCCGTGTGCTCACGGAGTTAACCATCACTTTCCCTTTGTTATTTTTAGTTGCAGCTCCTTTGCCTTTTGTATTATTAGTTGTCTTGGCCTTTTTGCTTTTGGCCTCATCTTCTTCCTCTTCCTCATTCTCAGGCAACTTGCTTTTCTTTCCCTGTAATGCGCTCTCTTCCCCTTCTTCATCATCAAGCATCTCCTCTTCCATTTCGTCCATCTCGTCAAACTCCTCAACTGGTCCTCCGATTAAATGATGTCCAATAATATGAACGGGTCCAGCCTCTTGGATAAGGCTGAACGTGAATGGTGGAGCTGGGAAAGATAAGCCTAAGAAGACCTGGCTTTTCGGGCCTCCAACCTTTTTAAGTTGCAACGGGAATTTCGATGGATTCCTTCCACGTCATGGCTTCAACTTGCAGAACGTTCATTTTACCCTCGACCGCGTCGGGTCCTAACAGGGCTTGTTAGAAACATAAATAAAATCACAGGAAACAAACAATTTTATTTTTTTTGTTGACCAGTGTAATAGTACTAATAAACTCTCAATGATAATAGATTAAAATCATAGTAAATACGAGGTTTGTATTGTAGATAAGATGTGTTCCTCCTACAACGCATGTAGAAATAGTAGAAGAGGGCATGTTACAATTTTCTTTGATGTCATGAATATTGCAGGAATAAATGCACTTGTATTATGTAAATTGAATTCAAATATGTTACGTCGTGATTTCCTGAGGACTTTGGCACTGGATCTAATAAATCCGCATATTAGAAGAAGATATGACCTTCAAAATATTCCAAAACGACTCAATGTAAAATGTAGATTTATGCTAAAAATTGACGAACCAACAACTACAACTATAGCAAATGTGGCAAAAAAAAAATAAAACAGGAAATGGTCGATGTTATATATGCCCTAGAAAAAAGGAAAAACGAACCCGAAACTACAGCACAAAATGCAACAACTGGATGTGCAGTCAAAAACATTTCCTAATGTTGTGAATGTGATGATTAAATGTGATGAAAATGATTAACAATAGTTTTAATAAGTAAATTTTATTTCATATATTTATGTAGTAATAGTATAAGTAAGATTAATATATGTTTAAATAAATTCTTGTTTTTTTTTTTTAGTTAATTCGCGTTTTACGCGCGGGATGCTTGTGTATTAGGGTGGAGCGAAATATATTTTTTGGGTTACGAGTGATCTAATAGTGAAAAATCGGTGCCCTTTAGACTTAATCCATGCAAAATATTATTTGATTTTATTTATAGTAATAGCTTCCGCAACGTCATTGAATTTTTGAAAAAAAAAATAGTTTTTAGACTAATTGAAATTTTAATAAACAGACATATTTTATTCCCAAAAATTATTATAACAACAGTTTATTTTCGACACAAAAAAATGCATAATGTTATGTTTATAATATAAAGTAAGGGGAGCAAGGGAGCGCAGGAGGGGACAATTAACACTTGTCACGTCATTAGTGGACTATTGGTTTTGGCTCGAATTAGACTTTAACAAGTTATGAGCTAGTTATTTAACAAGTAATCTAACCTCAATTTTGTTTCGTGCAAAACATGCAAAGAACACGAAGTGTCTTTAAATGTCCTATTTTTTATGATATTTGTGAGATTAAAGAAAATATTCTACCTACTTACGAAAATTTAATAAAATACTAAGAATGGACAAGACATCAACTAAAGTTGCAATTGGAAACTGCAAAAGAGCCCACATTTTCATAAATAGCAGATATAGTGACATCGAAAATTGAAAACATATGACAAACTGCATCTACTCCGATAGTAACACGAACAAGGGTCGTACATATATTATTAGCATATCATTTAAAATGCAAAAACCTACTCAAGTCTGACAAAATGCTCTCTCAGCAAAAGTTAGAAAGTTTTCGACAAAGTGGTTAGGTACTTCTTGACATTGCATCATGCAAGTGTAAAGATTTCCCACAATGTATCTGTCGCAAAGATAAAAAGGTTCCCAAACAAGAACATACTTTTTTAATTGATCAAATAACCTCTCGAAGTATGATAATAGATGGATTCAACGTAAGTGTTACGAAGAAGTTGCAAAAAACACAAAAGAGGAACCAGGAACGAGAAAACCGCCCATTAATTAACCGTTATAGAAGTTAGTACTTCTAAAACCGTTATAGAAGATAGTACTTCACCAATATCGCCAACGTCTGAAAGTCGTAGTAGTTCAGATAATTCCACTAACACCATAAACAAAAGTACTCCGAAAAAAAAGAAAAAGAAAATATGCGTCGATTTTCCTACGTCATCGAAGACCTGCGACAGGTATGGAGTATCAGATAGAGCAGCAGCAGCGATTGCGTCGTCTATTTTATTCGACATTAAGTCTGATATCGAGGTCATTGACAGACATAAAGTACGAAGAGAGAGAACTAAAAGTAGACAAAAGTTAATGAAGGAGATCGCAATTCCAAAACTGTCTGCTTTATATATTGATAGGAGAAAAGACAAAACGTTGAAGATTATTAAAAAAGGTGGTAAATGCTACAGGCCGATGACAGTTGAGGAGCACATCTCACTAATTCAAGAGCCAGGATCTATTTACATGGGGGTAGGGGTGTAATGTTAGTTCACCTCCCCGTGGTGCAGCCTGGATAGCGTTTTATTTCATAAAACGTGAACTAAATGAACTAATAACAGCTGGCAACCAGACATTCTTATGGATCTCCTGGCTAAGATCATGACAATGTCTGACAACAATTGCGGAGCTGTAAGAGAAGTGGGCAAGACCGTGGGCATACCTGAACCACTGACATACACTGAGATACTACCGAGGACACCTTATGAGCTCCTGAACGCAATCGAGTATATCCTGCCATATTTTATTTGTAATACTATCAATATTGTCATGAGCCATACGCTAAATAAATAATAATAATACATGGGGTACGTGGTACTGAACGTTAGTTCAGCTCAAGGTATAGAAACTGCGATGAAAAGGTTTTTATCACATGAAGGAATTTCCCAACATCATCTCATGGCAATCAGTTGTGATGGTACCAATGTAAATACTGGCAGGTATGGAGGTGTTATAAGACTGCTTGAAAAAATGCTACAAAAAACACTCCAGTGGATAATTTGTTTACTCCACATGACTGAACTTTCTTTGAGACACTTGTTTTTTCATCTTGACAAGGGTACTTCTGGGCCTAAGTCTTACACTGGGACATTGGGGAAAGCAATCGAGACTTGTAAGCAATTGTCTGTTAAAAAATTTCAGCATATTGAAGGAGAATTGCTTCCAGAAATGGCTCAAGATTTAAGTACAGATCAACAGTACCTGCACAAGATTGTTTCAGCGGTACTTTCAGGTGATTTTCCAGAAGATTTTGTAAACAAATCTCCAAGTAAAATGTCACATGCCCGTTGGCTCACACGTGCCAACCGAATACTACGTTTTTATGTAACAGCATAGACACCATCAGAAAACTTCACAACTTTGGCTACATTTGTTGTAAAAGTTTACAAGTTCTAAATTAAAAATAAATCATCATGCAAAGGTGGCACACGAGACCTTTTTAACATAATTAAGGCTTCCAGGTACCTATCAGAGGATCTAAAAAAGGTTATTAATCCTGTGATTCAACGCAATGGCTATTTTTCACATTCCGAGAGCTTTCTCCTTGCAATGATAACTGATGACAGAAAGCACATTCAAGAACTTGCAGCCCGGCGTATATTAAAGGCACGCAAGATCCTCAACCTCAACCTTCAACACAAGGAATGTTTGAAGTGCCGCATAAATTTCAATGCTTCAACATATATTTTTTAAAACTTGCCTGACCAAGAAATTCAGTCTATCGTTGAATCAGGTGTTGAGGGTGAAGTGTTGTTTTAAGGCTTCCATGTCATACTCAAGCTGTTTAACGGGCTGTAAAATTGACGACGATAGCTGCCACTTCTCAATGCACAAAAAAGTCACGATGAGGTGCAATAAAAGCCAAATTAGAATCACGGAACGAAATGCCTAAATTTGAGACAGAAAGAGATTTTCGAGCAAATTAATTGCTTTTTTAATAATATTTTTATAACAAAATTGTTATATTTTTGATTAAAGGTCATTAATGTGTATCTGAATTAAATATTGCGTATCATTTATCACCCATTTATCATTAAATTTAGCTAAATATTTGGCCATAACTGTTATTTTTTGTTTACTGACTTTTATCATTAAATTCATCAAATTAATGCAAAAAATATATTTATTTCAACTTTAGTATAATGCACCACTATTACTTTAAATTATTAAATTAATTTAAATTATTACTTTAAACTTTAAATCTCGAAAAAAATATTTTTGCATAGATCCGTGCTCCACCCTAGTGTGTATCCCGCACGACCTTTACGTAACTATTTGCTGTATTTGCTGAGTACTGCAGTGTTAATGATATTGAACCTTATTCATTAGAAGAATTTTATAAAGCATAATCCTTAAAGTTCATAATCTATAAAGTTTAGTTAGTTTATTTATATGTAATTTTGATGCGACACATTTCTTTTAGCCTTACAATGTACATATTACTTATTTTCTTTTCTATGTACGGCTTAACTAAGGAAATAAATTTAATTTGAATTTATTGATAAATTTAAAATCAAAATTAAACCAAAAATAAATTTAAACCAAAACACTAGAAATTTAAAATATTCTTTTCAGAACTGAAGCTATAAGAAACTAAAACCTAATCATGGTTTTAATAAAAACGACTCATTTTTCATTTTAACTACAAGCAATATATTATCATTTTTATGATAACTTAATAAAATAAACCCATCAAGATTAAGGGATGAATACGGATATCGGATGATGTATCTACAAAAGGTGAGGGCAAATTCCCTCGAGTTTACTTTACTGTTAGAGTAAAAGGATCTTATATGATTTAAACGTAACTAATTTCTCCCACAAGTAATTTTTTAAATCGCTGCTTTTTCAAAATAAATTTCTGTTATGAATATCATTTCTATATAAATAATTTCCACGAAAAATATATTTAGAACTAAAAGCTGATAGCACTAAGTAATGATTTGATATATAGAACTCAATACAGAACCATATTCTCTAATTGTAAATCAAACTTGCTAGTACTAACAGTATTTAGTTATAAATGTGATATTGTTACATATTTTTAGTGGAAATTATTTATAGTGTTACACGAAATATATTTCTTACTCTAAATTTTCTAAAAATATATAATATACTATATAACGAGGAACACGTAAAAGCACTACCCTGAAAAATATTGATCAAACGCAAATTCATCTAAACCAGTATTTCCCAAACTTTCGATTCACGTGTATTTCAAATATTTTTTAACACTTCGTACCCCTTGGTAAAAAAAATTTGAGATATATTATTAAAAATAAAAACTGTACCGGTCTTTTTTTTTAAGTAATATACAGTCTCCAGTCGTTGTCGAGACTATAACGCGCACAGACGTATCTAAAACCTGTCCGTTATCTCTTTCGATAAATTGCTATCACTTAAGCTGTTTTTTTCTCTATCTTCTCTTAAACTGTGTGTGCTATAAATACTTTGGTATTTATATTTCAACAATATTTATACCCACTCTCCGTTGGCATAAATGCTGACGGACGAGACCTCAATTATGTCCGATGAGGACGAAGAATGGACGAAGAAGAGAAAGAGAGGACGGCCCAAAAAAGTCGTACCTCTCAGCAACAAAAACCTCACTCAACCAGCATCTACCGAAAAGCCGCAACAACTGGTTTCTACCTCAGCCACCACATCAGCCGCCACAGCCGAACAATACTCCACTTCAATATCACACGTTTCTGGTAATCCAGCGCCTCAATTCTCACCTTCAACTTCTACTTCACTAAACACTCATAAACCTTTCAAACAATATAACTTCATTTACTCATTATCCCCCACAAATCCGTCTACCACAAGCATCCAACTTTCTACAATCTGGCAAACATTTCGTCCCAAAAATCAAGACCTTCTAATCAAAACCTCCTCTGGATTTCTCCTAAAAACTGACTTAGAGGCAAACACCGCTCTTCAAACTCTCTCCTCAAATAAATCTCTAGCTTCTTACAAACTCCTTCCCCGAACCCCATTTTTATCCTCGTCCTCTACGAGAAACGAGTCATACTCTGCAGTTATTGAGCACGTTGAATACGAGATCAGTGATGAATCATTAGCCATCCACCTGAGGGATTTGAAATACAACTTCCGATACTGCAAGCGTATCATATCTCATAAGAATTATAACATCTGATATAAATACGTTCGAGGCCCTGATTTCTTCTGGCGGCCTGTTTTTTATGAATCGGCTGTATTCGATTTCCCCAACTACACCACCGCCGCCCATCCCCCGACCTTGCAACAAATGCCAGTCGTTCGAACACGCTACCGAACATTGCAATGTCCCCGTCAAATGTCGGAAATGTGGTGGTCCACACGACACTAATAAATGCACAACCATCCTCCCTGTTAAATGCACCTCGTGTGGTCGGACCGACCACGAAGCCTGGTCACATAAGTGCCCGAACCGACCAACTGCGCCCATCGAGGGAATTCCTAATGTCACCATTAGAAGCTCAAACAAAAAATCTGCAGACCTCCCCCCTGAAATCACTCACAACTCACGCATACACTCACCTATAACCACACACGACTATATCATCCATACTTACTTGACCACAATAAACGACCCCATTCAAAATAATCGCACTGAACTACTCAAAAAACTTAACCTTCGTTTCTCCTCCGACTTCCTAATCGATACCCATGCCTTCTTTTCTGGTAACCGCATGTACATCCTTATGTTTGACCTCTCCCGCCCTTCTTCCGAAACTCTAACACTACCCACTGAAGACCTCTCACAATCCATTATCAATATCGATGCCTAAAATGCGATTTGTCTACGCAAACATCAATAGTTATGATAGTTATGTCAACAAACGTTCGTTGATTGAAAACTTTGCGGAAATGAATAACACAGATTGTCACCTCTTTGTCGAGACTAAGACGAGACAAAACACTAATACTACATACAAAAACTGGAATACAATACAAAAACATGGACAGTTACTGACAAATAGGTCCAGGGGCGGTGCATTAGCACATATCAACCCCAAATTCCATCCCGGCAAAGCCAATCCGGCTTCCTTAAATAACCCACTCAACGACTGCATCCACTTCACCATTCCCTTTTATAATAACAAATAGCATATTTTCCTAGTCTATATCCATCCCCACTCCGTTGTTGAGCAGAATATCTTGACAATGGCAGCATTGTATGAATATTCTCTCATCATCGGGGACTTCAATTGCAACAAATCAAAAATCCGTATCCTCAATTCTTTCCTTGATAACTCTAATTTTATCCGCAGGCAAACAAATCCTACTTTCCTCATGCCTTTAAACAAAGACTCCACTCCTGACCTGATCCTCCATACCAATAACCTTACCAACAATATCGTAGATATCATCCTAACTCCTGACCTGGGATCCGACCACCTAGCTATATCCTTTTCAATTCTCCTTGACTATGCCCCACTACCTCAAATACCTGTCTCTGTACCCAACCTAAAGAAAACCCTCATTCCCAAGGTTAATCTTGATTTCCAAAACTATATTTCCTCTATAAACTCCGACGAGCTGAACTTTGACATCATTACCGAATTTCAAAAAACTGTGACGGACTCAATAATAAAACACTCACCTCCATTGTCATCCAAATTCTACCGTCAACAACTTCCCCCCTTCATCCTAAAACTCATCAAACTTAAAAGACAATTATACAGAGACTACAGACAAACAGAAAATCCCGACATCAACACCGAAATAAACAGACTAAACAAAGACATCCATCAACTCATTGGACAGTTCCGCTCCCACAGATGGCTCTCGGTTTGCCAGGAAATAGAAAAAGACCAGGGAAAAACCTACTGGACCAAGATTAAAAAGCTATCGAAATATAAACCGACGTCTCATATTCCAGACCTCTCATTTAACAATCTAACCTACTCCAGTGACTCAGACAAGGCTCTCCTTTTTGCAGACCACTTTAAAAAAACATTTTCATCTTCTGACTCTCCTGACTTTGACAAACATAACTTTGACAGAATAAATAACTGGTTTAACGACTTCTTTAAGACAACCCACCCCTATAACATTGATGAAGTTTCCCTGGAAGAATTTCTTTCTGCCCTCTTCCACGGTAAAAACTCCTCCCCTGGGCCCGATTTAGTCACCAAACACCTCATCAGACTCCTCTCCGAAGACATCCACTCCTTTATCCCAAAAATTTTCAATTTCTGCCTCTTGAAAGGTACCTTTCCTAGCTGCTGGAAAATGAACACAATAGTCACAATCCCTAAACCTGGTCAAGATAAATCCATTCCCAGCAGTTACCGTCCGATCTCTCTCCTCCCTGTTCTTGGCAAAATCCTCGAACATATCCTTAAAACCGGATTGTGGAATTCCGTTGCAGACCACATTCCCAAATATCAATTCGGTTTCAAGCCCTTCCATTCCACTATCCATCCTCTGTTCATCCTAACCAACAATATCCAAGCGTCACACCTCCAAAACAAGAAATCCGCAGCCCTCTTCTTAGACATCAACAAAGCATTTGATAGCGTTTGGCATGCCGGGCTTTTGTTCAAAATGTCGCAAATTAATGTCCCTCCCTACCTAATAAACGTACTTAAAAGTTTCCTTTTTAACAGATCCTCAAAAGTAAAAATCAACTCCATCTCTTCTCCCGCATTTTCCCCTCTGCAAGGTCTCCCTCAAGGTTCCCCACTTTCCCCTCTCCTATGCAATATATACTGTCACGACATTTACAACTACAATCAACTAGACAAATCTCACATTGACTTTTCTTCCTACATACTACAATACGCTGACGACACTGCACTGATTTCCCATAGCAACTCCCTCAAATCTACCTTCGACCTACTCCAAAAACTCACCAACAACACTCTCGCTTGGTTCAACCAGTGGAGATTATCACCAAATCCTTCCAAATGTCAACTCCTCATCCCTAACCACAAAATTTCCTCAAACTCACCTCGCATCCACACAGGCTCCTCCGACGTACGGCCCTCCAGCAGCGTTAAATATCTTGGAATAACTATTGACTCGAAACACAAATTCAATAACGACGCCAAATTACGCAAGTCCCAGATAATTAAACGATGCAAGCACTTTAGAGCCTTTACGAATGACAACCAGGGTATTTCCATAAAGACCGCGGCGAAAATCTACAAATCTATCTGTCGTCCCATTATCGATTATGGACACGTAATTACCTCCACCAATAATAATTGTAGACGAACCCTTGAGGTCGCAGAGCGAATCGCATTACGTCTCATCACCAAACTCAGACATCCTAACAACCCTCTCCACAACCCCTCCAACGTAGATCTCTATAGACAAACCCGGGTCCCTCCTCTAGCTGACAGACATGACAGACTTAGGAGAAAGCTTAGAAACAACCATATGACGTTCAACATCCTTGACGAACTATGCATTAAACGTCCATCTAGACATTCTAACCGACAATACCCCTCCAAAACTCTTCTTGAATCCTTAGAAGACGACTGACTCACTCATTCTCATCCAATTTTTCGATTAAGTTTTTTTTTTTTTCAATTTATGTTCTATATATCTGTTCATTTCCGGCTGAAAGACCACGGGTCGATGGCCAATTGTTGTAGTTGTAGATGTTTGTGTTTATAAGTATAACAATAAAGATGTTTTATTATTATTATTATTATACAGTCTCCAGATTGGTTTGATTGATTTATTATACAAGCGGATAAAATTAAGGTTTAAGGAGATTTAAATTCGCGAGTTAAAGCTTAATTTTATTCGCTAGTGTATACAAACTTTTCTTCAATTTTGCTTCTATTTTCAAGTTCCATTTTCTGTTTTTTTCTAAGAGAAGCATGTTGTTATTTTATTGTTGTCGTGACAACTAGGGCTTCCAAAACACCGATGAAATTTCAAAAACCGGTTTTCGGTTTTTCCTAAAGTAAAAACCCGGATAACCGGTTAAAACCCGGTTTTAAGTATAAAAATAAATAAATTGAGTATTACCTTTAAAAACTTATTTCATAAATTGTGCAGCTGTAAACCAAATAAAATAAATATTTATTTACCATTTATAATTATTTAATAAATAATAAAAAATATTTTTGTATTACTAAAATGTAAGAATGGAGTACAAGTATTTATGTTTCTTTAGGATCAAGATTGTGCGCACTCTAAATCTGTAAACCTTTATTTCCTAAGTATTTACTTCTCTTACGTTTCATTTGAGTACAAATAAATCTACAATATAATTCATGAATAACCATAGAAAAATAAAATTATTTTAAGTATTTACATTTATTTAGGATTAACACTATGCGCACTCTAAATCTGTGAACCTTTATTTGACTATAGTCCATTTTTTTAAGAATGCTGTAACTAGAACGGGTGTATGGGGGGCAATGTAGGAGTAGCACCTTTACATTGGAAACGGCCACACCAAGCATTTGCATAGGTGGTTTTCAAGTACTGGGCTCCACAATGTCCTCAGCTCTCACTTGTTGGGTCCAAGCGCCACACCCTGGTAAACTGCGTTGGTCCGCAGACTAAACCAAGTGAGGGTATTACCGAAAAACTACCGGTATAAGTAGTTGTATCTTGTTGACCAACAGCTTAGGGTGGATGAGTTAAGAAGAATTAGGGCACCTCTTTGCTCTGGGGCTAGGAAACTGACCCCAAAGGCGGAAGAACCCAATTGCAGGGTCAACGGCATAGGGATGCAGAAGGCCCCGAAAAACCACTGCAGTAAAGCCCATAATGGGATTCTCTAGTATAACTATCACGGCATCATGACAATCAAAACAGAATATTCCGGAGTAAAAAGTCCCCCGATCGGATCTCCGGGGGGGACAGTTTTGAAGAATGAGGCGACGAGAAAAAAACTACGATCAGACGTACACATGAGATTAGGCACATGGAATGTAAGAACGATGGCACACCCTGGAAAAATCTACAACGCTATCCAGGAGATGGAAAGAATGAACATAAAAATAATGGGAATAAGTGAGATGCGATGGAATGGATTCAATTATAGTGATATTGGAGATCATCGTAACTACTACTCTGGAACAACAACCGAAGAGAAAAAACATGGTGTGGGGATCATTGTTAACGGATCAATAGCTAAATGCGTGACAAATTTCGTGCCAATCTCGGAAAGATTAATGCTGCTTCAGATGGATGCCAGACCTGCCAAAATCAATATAATACAAGTATATGCACCAACATCTGATACAATTGATAAAGATGTAGAAGAACTCTATGCAAAAATAACTGAAATACTTAAAGTACTACCAAAGCAAGACCTGACAATAATAATGGGAGACTTTAATGCTAAAATTGGTAGAGGACGAACAAACGAGTATATAGGTCCATATGGTCTGGGAGAAAGAAACGAAAGAGGAGGTCTGTTGAGCATATTTGCAGAAGAGAACGAATTTGTGATAGCAAACACTTGGTACAAGCTTCCAGCAAGAAGACTATATACATGGAAATCACCTGGAGATACTCCCAATAAAATAATCCGAAACCAAATTGACTACATTCTAATTAATAGAAGACATAGAAATAGTTGCACTTCCGTAAAAACATATCCAGGAGCCGATATCCAATCAGATCATAACCCTGTGGTTGGTGTATTCAAAGTAACAATGAAAGCCATAAAAAGAAAAAACAATATAAACAAATACGATCTACGTAAGCTTAAAATACCAGCAATAGAGGCTAGAGCTCGAGAACTGATTAACAGCAAATACAGAGTAGTACAAGATGGGGACTTTGAAAAGGAAATTGAGTTATTGGTCCACACTGTTAAGGATATTAAAGAAGAACTTTTGAAGGCTGATAAGGTTAAAAGAAAATCATGGATGACGGATGAAATTCTGTATCTTATGGAAAAGAGAAGATCGTTAAAAAACAGCAACAATACGAGAGAATATGCAGAAATAAAGAGGAGTATCAGAGATAAAATCAGAGAAGCCAAGGAGAACGAACATATAGGTCAATGCACAGAGATTGAAGAACTACAAGACAAGTACGATAGCTTTAACGTGCACAGAAAAATTAGAGACATGACAAGCAGAACAAAACCGAGAACGATAAATAAATTGGTGGATGGCGAAGGAAAACTGATCATTGACACAGGTGACATAAAGGAAACATGGAGAAGATATATTGAACAACTGTTTCATGATACTAGAGCGGAACCTCCATCCATAAACAACTCGGATGGACCGGAGATCCTGATGGATGAAGTAAAGCAGGCAATAAAAGCAATGAAAGACGGTAAAGCACCTGGACCAGATGAAATCCAATCGGAATTCTTTAAACTACTGGATGACGACAGGGTAAAAAATCTGACAAAAATATTCAACCAAATTTATAACTCTGGAAATATACCACAAGAATGGCTAAAGTCAGAATTTATAACATTACCCAAAAAACCAAAAGCAAAGAAGTGTGAAGAGTTCAGAACTATAAGTCGTATGAGTCACCTTCTCAAATTATTTTTAAAAATAATTCACAGAAGAATTTACAGAGTTTGCGAAGAACAAGTATCACCAACTCAGTTTGGTTTCAGAAATGCGATGGGCACACGAGAAGCATTATATTGCACGCAAGTACTATTTCAACGGTGCAGAGATATGAACTGCGACATTTTTGCCTGTTTTGTTGACTACCAGAAGGCTTTCGACAGGGTCAAACACCAAAAAATGATTAACATCTTAAAGGAAACTGGGATGGACGGCAAGGATCTACGAATTATTACGAACCTCTACTGGAACCAAAAAGCCGTAGTGAGAGTAGAGACAGAAAAGACCGAACAAATAGACATAATGAGAGGAGTGAGACAAGGATGTATATTGTCCCCTCTTATTTTTAACATCTATTCTGAATACATATTTAAAGAAGCTCTGGAAGAGTGTGAAGCTGGCATCTCTCTCAATGGCGAAATAATCAACAACATACGATATGCAGATGGCACAGTGATGTTTGCAGATAGTATAGAAGGACTACAACATCTAATAAACAGACTTGTAGAAAAGAGCACAGAATATGGCTTGGATATTAACATCAAGAAGACAAAACTTATGGTCATCAGCAAGTCCTATATTGAAAACTGTGAACTTACTGTCAATCAAGAGCCAATCGAACGGGTGGAGAGGTATACATATCTTGGCACAAATGTTAATGATCGGTGGGATCACTCTCAGGAGATAAAAATTCGCATTGAAAAGGCAAGATCTGTTTTTACCAAAATGCGATCTGTACTAACAAGCCACAACCTAACAATGACTACAAAGCTGAGAATGATGAGATGCTATGTGTTTTTGGTTCTTTTTTACGGAATGGAATCGTGGACACTGACAGAAGCCACCAGCAAAAAGTTAGAGGCATTTGAAATGTGGATATATCGCAGAATGCTGAGAGTCTCCTGGAGGGATCGAATAACCAATGATGAGATCCTCCATAGAATGAACAAGGAGAGAGAGGTTCTAAACACAGTCAAGTGCAGAAAGCTAGAATATCTTGGCCACATCATGAGAAACGAAGATAGATTTCATTTGCTGCAGAAGATTATCCAGGGAAAGGTGGCAGGAAAGAGGTCAATCGGCGCCAGACGAATATCTTGGTTGAAAAACCTAAGAACCTGGTTCGGCATGACGACAACAGAACTTTTCCGTGCCGCAGTGAATAAAGTCATCATAGCCCAGATGGTTACCAACGTTCGGAACGGACATGGAACTTAAAGAAGAAGAAGTAACTAGAAACCTGATTTACACTATGACAAATGTTCAATCTAGTTACAAAGTTTGGCAAAGTTACAAATATAGTTACTTGAATATAAAATTGGTAATTTATTAATGGTTTTATTGTAAATCTTATTATTAGTGATTAAAAACTCCAAATGGCAACAATAGTAATAAAATACAAATAAATAAATGGAGAAAAACGCAAAAAATCTAAATGATACAAACAGATCAGAAGGTAATTGTGATTCTCGATTTAAGCCAATCAGAGAACAAGGTCAAATAAGCCCTATCTTCCCTGTACTGCATTCTTTAAAAAAATGGACCATAGATATTTACTGCTCTTACGTTTTATTTGAGTACAAATAAATCCACAATATAATACTACATGAATATCAAAATAAAAATTAAATTATTTTCCACTTGAAGAAAAAATATAATAAATAAAAACCGACTTTCGGTTTTTCGAAAAAACCGGTTTTACGGTTTCCTAAATTTTAACAGAAAACCCGGTTAGCCGGGTTCGGTTTTAACCGGGTTGGATGCCCTAGTGACAACGATGAAATTGTTGATTCGTGCGTCAAAAATTTTGCAAATTTAGAGTATCGTGTTTAATTAATTTGTGTTTTATTAATCATAAATGCATACATCCTAAGAATTATTGTTAAATGGTGACGCAATTGCAGAAAGATTACTCAAGCGGGAATCAAGACATTTATTAAAATATTAAATATATAAATTATTAAAAAATGTGTAATAAGTTTTGTGATTGGATATCAAGAAACAACAGCAGCGAAGTCAACAAACCCTAAATGGTTTTGTTTACGGAGCCCATAAGTGAATTATTTTGATGCGTTGCTATGGATACTTTTATTTCACTAGCGAAATCAAATTTTTATTTAAGAAATGAATAAACCACTTCATTCATCCGCTTCATTGATCCGCTTCTAAGGAATTAAACGTGACTTTTTAAGGTAAACTTTAATATAAATTGTTACACATATTTGAAAAAATGTTATTCTTTATGAGTTCACTTTAAGACAGTTTCTGCTTGTTTTTATATACGTAAAAACAATCTCCAATCATTTTATCGTGAGCAGTTTAAATATTTTAGTTGTATTGTATTAGTTAATTATAAAAAATGATGAAGAGGATTTGTTTGCAGATTCAAAACACTTTATAAAAAGTAATGTTTGATGCACTATTTTTGATGTAATTTAAATATTGTTATTTTTCTTCTTATATCCACTTTGGCACACACAAAAAATAAAAATTTTGGAAAATCGTTTCGTACCCCTTTCATACCCTTCGCGTACCCCTTGGGGTTCGCGTACCACACTTTTGGAAACACTGATCTAAACAATTACATAATACCATCTTCTTAACCGTTAACCCTAGAAGGGTACTGTGAGTAATTTTTACGGTATTTTTATGTATCTCGGCCGATTGGCAACCCTGACCTATGAACTGCTAGGAGTGCCTCCCCCACTTAGCGAACAAGACACCTGCCGAAGCGTTTGTCTGTGTGCAGTAAGTATATAGTGACCACATAAATTATTGTGAACTCATCTTCAACTGTATGCGTAAATTATAAGTAAAAGTAGCTATCAACGGCTTATTGTTGGTGAGAAATTTTTACGCATAAATACCTACTGGCGTTAATTTTTTAATTTTTTTTTTTATAAATAAGATTTTTTATACTTAATTTCTCCTACTAACCTATTTTTATTTATCAGCCTTTTTATAACTGAAAAATATGGGTAAGAGAAGGCTTCAAACCGATGAAGAAATTCCGAAGGAACTTTCAGATTTAGATTCAGAAGTGGAATACAATCTTGAATGCAAACTTTCTGACTGTGATGCTGTTTTTCCTGACGGCGATGATGATCGAGAATGGCTGCCAGAAAACGAATTACCAGTTTCTGACGAAATAATCCAGGACAAGATAATACAAAATATAGAGCAATATGAAATTACCAATGTGGAACCAAATGAAATACCAGGGTGTAGCCATGGTGGTATAAAACGAGAAAAACCGTGAGCAAACTTACGAAGAAGAAAAAAGCCTCAAAAGAACTAGATAAAAATAACGAAGAAATTTCGTAAAACAGGAAGTAATGATGATTTAGTAGGTAAAATATTTACTTGGACTAAAGAGTCTACGGTTGTTGCTGGTAGAAAAGCTGCTTCCAACACTTTTTTACTCAAGATATATTACAAGAGATTTTGATCTGTACCAATAAAGAAATGAATGTTCACAGAGAGAATTATGCTGACAAATCCCACGCGGCATTGTCAAATCTGGAAATTGAAGAATTGGAAGCATTTCTTGGATTACTAGTGTTGTCCGCTGCATTAAAAGACACTTGGCAACAAATATCATGTTTGATACATCGTACTCTGGGGAACGATACAAAGCAACCATGACTGAAAGAAGATTCAAATTTATTTTAAATTGCCTGACAAAGAAACCCGAAATTTTTCGAAGAGAAGTAACCAAATTAGCTCCGATCTCCACTATTTGGGAAACACTTTTGAAAAATTGTAGAGCCAATTACAGGCCAGGAAGCTACATAACCATTAACGAACAACTTGTTGGGTTTCGAGGGAGGTGTCCATTCAGGATGTACATTTCCTCTAAACCCAACAAGTATGGAATTAAAATTGTCATGTCATGTGATAGCGGTACAAAGTACATGTTGGATGCCAAAGATTACTGTGGAAAAGGATGCGTTCCGTCTAATATACCCGCTGGTGAATTTTATGTTGTTGAACTTTAAAAAAATGTAAAGGGTAGTAATCGTAATGTGACCATAGACAATTGGCTTACCACTGTACCTCTTGTTCAGCGTCTACTAAATGAATACAAAATAACTACTGTGAATACTACTGTCGGAACAATAAAAAAATAAGCCTTAGTTACCAACTGAAGTTACTGATATAAAATTTAAAAACCGTGCAGCATCTACTTCACTATTTATTTTTCATGAGGATTTGACAATAGTTTTGTACAAGCCAAATAACAAAAAACTTGTTGTAGTGGCGTCTAGCATTTATAGTACTGTTAGTATTCATGAGACCACAAATAATCCGGAAATTATTAACGTGTATAACAAAACAAAAGGAGGGGTGGATAATTTTCATCAAATGTGTAGTAATATGAACCATGCGAGAAAAACCAAAAGATGGTCTCTTGCCTCTAACATGATGAACATTGGAACAATAAATGCTTAGATAATTTATGTACATAACTTGTTCAGCGTTGGGCAAAAACCTCAATCAAGGTTAATTGCAGGTAAAGTTCCTCAGAAAATAGACTGCCAAAGTGGGTCTTAAAGTGTCGCTGGAGAAAACAGGATTCTTCACCAACATCAAAGAAGCAAACAGAGAGATGTTACTAGAGCAGGGAAACATCAAGATGACTGAAAACACAATGATGGACTGAGAAATTTATGTACCGGCGTATGGATTGAACCCAACTTATCAGAAAGAGTATCATTATGCAAGAAAGTCAACAAGTTAGAACTAGCCTATCGACTGACTAAGTCTAATGAAATTCACTCATGATGTCCCTGCATAAAGAGTTGACAGAATCATTTAAAAGAAAAAGGCTACAAAATATTAATCTCGCATTGATGCAATCCATATCCAATAAGAAGAAAATATAGATGGAGCACAGTAGGCACCCAGAAAATATTGCAAATTTTGTAATTATTCAAAAAGAAGATTTACGACCACTTACTGAAAATGTAGCATACCAATCTGCCGTGAGCATGCAGTAAAAAGATGCCGTAATTGTGTTTGAAAACTAAAAGAGTTTAATAATTTAATTACATTTTTTTAAATTACATATTTTCCATTTTACATTTTTTTTAAGAATTATTCTTTAATTTACTATATAGTATATTTCTTTTTACTTAACTGTCAAAATAAAGAAAATAAAATACTTCATTAAGAAAATTATTGTCTTTTATTTGACAAAATTAACTAGTGAGTGAAATTTACGCATAAGTACCTATAAGCACCCAAGAGTACCCTTCTGTGGTTAAGGTCATTCTACCGGTCGTAGCGACCGGGCGCACTTTTAACTAGTTATTACATACAGTTAGAAAAACATTCCTCTACGAAACGCCTCTTAGTAAACTCCTATTGTTATGGAAAGATATGAAATTAGTTCTTAAAAAATCGTTATGTTTTAAAAAAATTTACATTTTTACAAAAAACTATGCTAGACTCTTTTTACCGGCCGTAGTGGCTTGAGGCGACAGCATGCTATCAGACCACGGATTAAGCTTAAAAGCAAGACAAGGAATTCAAGGAATAGAATGGTCACCTACTAATCAAGACTCAATTTGTATGATAAAGATTAGGGAAATATATGAACGCTTTCGGATATAGGATTATAATAATTATATTAGAATATATGGTATGGTACTGCTCTCCTCAAACTTCTGGAAGGACTCCAGGACATAATATTATTTGTGGTTCCGTCAACAAAGTAATTTTACCACCAGGCGCTACAATTGAGGATCCTGTGGATGCTTTTCGTTCCTGTGGATATTTTTTCGAGACAATATATTAGCGATGATTAGAGACATGACCAATAAAGAGGCTGTTAGAGTACTCAGAGAATAAAAATAGAAAATAGCGTGGAAACTTGTAGATACGTGGTCTGTTAAAAAAGTATCCGACCTTATTTTTTATTTTGAAAACTTAATGGATTTGAATCAAGCGCGCTTGCATGAGCCGACGTTGAACCTACGTGCGCATGCGTGATTTTTTGTCAGATCAGTTGCTGCCGAGCAGTGTTCGAGTGACGTAGTGTGTAGTGCTCTCGTCGGTTTTTCAATGCAAGTAAAATGACGACTAGTGAAATGAAGGATGTCCTACGTCGCCTACGTGATGCTGTGCGGCGCAAGCGACTGGTCATCAGGAAATTGGCTCCATCACAACAATGCTCCAGCACATTCTTCGCACTTGGTTTCTTGACTTTTTTTGGCGAAAAAACAGACTCCTCTGGTTTGACAGGCTCCTTACTCTCCTGATATGGCTCCTGCGACTTCTGGCTATTCCCCAAAGTGAAGAGGCCATTGAAAGAAACGCGATTTCAGACAAGAGAGGACATTATGGCTGGAACGACAGCCGAACTAAAGTCGATTCCGAAAGAGGCTTTTTCGAAATGCTTCCAACAATGGCAGCACCGCTGGGAGAAGTGTGTCGAGTCCCAAGGAGACTACTTTGAGGGTTAACGCTCCAGGTACGTTTTTTTACCGGCTAAAGGTCGGATTCTTTTCTAACAGACCACGTTACAAACAAGGGCAGAAAATCAGTTGGATAGTCAACTGGGAGAATACCAGAAGGGCTTCAGGAAGTTCCTGTGTTGAACAGATCCTCAACCTTAAAACTGTACTTGCATACTCTAAGATGAGAAACCGCAAGGTGGTCGTCACCTTTGTTGATTTTAGGAAGGCCTACGATTCCATCGATAGAGAAACGCTTAACAAAGTACTCCAGGAACTAGCACTAGACAACAAAACCCGCAGACTAATCGTAGAAACTTTGACCAACACCCATTCCAAGGTTAAATTTAGACGCAAGATTTCAGAAAGCTTCGAAATAAAAACTGGAGTGAGACAAGGAGATGGACTTTCCCCACTTCTCTTCAACTATGTCCTTGCAAAGGTTATGAGAAGGAACTGAACAACTTGGGTGCTCAGAGTGGTATCTACCTGGGACGTAAGAACGATGGACTGGTTTTAGATTGCCTGGCCTTTGCAGATGACATGGCACTGAAAAACAGAAAACAGGCCTCAGAAAACAGGCTGCCAAAGTGGGTCTTCAAGTGTCGCTGGAGAAAACAGAATTCTTCACCAACATTAGAGAAGCAAACAGAGAGATGTTACTAGAACAGGGAAACATCAAGAGGACTGACAAATTTAAGTATCTCGGCGAATGGATAACCCAACTTATCAGAAAGAGCATCATTATCCAAGAGAGTCAGCAAGTTAGAACTAGCCTATCGGCTGACTAAGAACACTTACACTTAAGCACTACAAATCAGTCTTACGACCAGAAGCCCTATATGCCATGGAGTGTCTTTCCTTGAACCGAAGAGGTCTTATAGAGAATTTGGAAATCAGAGAGAGAAGAATTCTCAGGAAGATCCTAGGCCCGGTAAAGGAAGATGGCGAATTCCGAAGACGGCATAACTCTGAGCTCTACGAACATATTGAGATGCTCTCTGACTGTGCAAGGAAAAGAAGGGTAGCTTTCTATGGCCACATTGCAAGATTACCTCCAAACCGACTAACCAACCGTCTGTTCACCTTCTGGCAAAACAAGAAGCTTCGTACCACTTGGTTGACAGAGACCGAGAAGGATATTAAAGAACTGGGAATAACAGATCTCAAAAACAGACAGTCTGTGAGACGCACCCTAAAGGAAGTCCGTGGATTTCAGGAAAAACCTCGAAGAAAAGGTACCCCCTGGACAGAAGAGAGAAAGGAGTTACACCGGCAGAAGATGCGACAATACTGGGCAAAGATCAAATCCCAACAGTTGAACAAGCGTGGTCCAAAGTAGGCCTATTCGAAAGAAGAAGAAGACCACGTATGATCGAGATCTGTGCATTTATTGGGATATTGTCTACTGAAGAGCATCTTCAAATAAAAGAGTAAAAAATATGGACCAACAATTCGAGCAATTTTCTATAAGAAGAGATATTGCGACTTTTGTAAATTTATTCGATTTGATGAATGGCAGATCATCAGAATCTGCAAAAAAGAATCAAGATCAAAACGGCGCGCAAAGGATAAACTTGCACCTATGAAAAATGTGGGATCGAGTGAATAATAATTATGGCAAATTCTACATGATATCTTGTAATCTGACGGTATATGAGCTAATGGTTTGGTTTTGACGGAAAATGTCCAAGTCAAAACCATAATAATATGGAATAAAAATATTTTAGCTAAAATATTCCAAAACAGAATACCTAGTAATTGTAAAACGAATTCCATATTTAGGAAAAGAGGGAAATCAGCGTGTCATCAGCCTGGACGAATATGTCGTACAAGATTTAGGCACTCCATATTACGGAACAAATAGAAAAATAACGTAAAACAATTTTGTTACAATTGGCTTTGAATCTGATGGGTTCTGGTCTCACTATTACGGGAACGGTAAGACAATATAAGGTATTGATCCCGAAAATTTTCAGGCGAAACGTTCTCGAGAACAATTTTAACAATTTCAGGATTTCCAAAAAATCTCACGTTAGTGTTATACGTTCCAAAAAATGGTAAGTATTATTGTCAGTCAGGCCTTGATTTCATCGCATTTACAGGGACGACAGAATCAAATTTTACGAAGTAAGGGTTTGAAGGAAAGTATTTATTCTGTGTAAGAAAATCCTGCTCATTCTTCAGCATTTCCTCCAAAAAGGAAAGGCCTCATGCAATGTCATTTATGTAAAAGTGAAAGAAGAGTATTCCAATATTGTATACATTATAAAAACAATACTTGTAATAGTCATTCAAATATCAGATGTATTAAGAGTGTAAATTAATAGAAAAATTAAATTAGAAAGTTTTTTTTATTTTTAAACTTTTTTTTTATTATTATTTTACATAACTTGCAAAAACTAGTTCTTATAAACTAACGATTTGTTTTTCATTAACAAATAAATTATTAATGTAATATTATACTGAGTTGCTCCCACTGGATCCCTCAGTTGTTTGGCTGGTCTATTCTACATAGCTAATGTGGTTTGGTCAGTTTATGTCGTCTGGTGTCATTCTCTCCGCTTAATAGCATGGATGCTTCCTCGTTGATGTGGTGCTGGAGTCGTGATTCGTGCGAGATAGCACATCTTCTAATGATGGTGTCGACTGTTTCTGCACCGAGTTCGCGGTGTAAGTCGCTGTTGGGCACATACCATGGCGCATTTTGTTTTGGTAGTGTTGGATTACATTAATATGTTGTTTTTTAGCACATCCCCATAATTGGATACCATATGTCCAGATTGGGCGCAACACCTCTTTCTATAGGGTTAACTTGTTGTGCATTGTTAGTCCGGAACGATGTTCTAGTAGCCAATACATTTTACGTGATTTTAATTTCAGTTCCTCTTGGTTTTTCTTGATGTGCTCCTTCCATCGTTATGTCATTAATATTGAGTGGTCTGCTTTCAATCTTTTTATTGGTAAAGTTGATGTATGTCGACTTTGCTTCATTAAATTTCATTCGCCATTTACGAGTCCAGGTGGCCACGTTATTTACTGCTAGTTGCCGTATCTCTAATGATTGCTCTACAGTTTTTCCAGTTGCCATCAGTGCAGTGTCATCCGCAAAGGTGGCAGTTATCGTGGTATCAGTATTAGGTGTATCGTTTGTATAAAGTAGATATAACACCGGGCCCATTACGCTTCCCTGAGGGACACCAGCACCAATGTTCCGAAGATCGGAGAACGCGTCCTCCTGTTTAATGTGAAATTTTCTTTCGGATAAGTAAGATTTTAATAATTTGTAGTATGGGTCAGGCAGAATGGATTTGAGTTTGTGCAATAGGCCTTCATGCCATACCCGATCAAACGCCTGTGCGACGTCGAGGAACACTGTAGAGCAAACATTTTTATCTTCCAACGATTTTTCGATGACGTTGGTAATTCTATGAACTTGATCAATTGTTGAGTGGTTGGTTCGAAATCTAAACTGATCGGCCGGCACCAGCTCAAATTTGTCTATAATTAGCTTGAGACGTTTCATAATCAGCTTCTCAAGGAGTTTGGACATGATCGGAAGTAATGCGATTGGCCGATACGACTCCACATCATTGTGATTCTTGCCAGGTTTTGGTAGCACAATTATTTCCGATACATTCCACGCGGTTGGTATATGCTTTAGGCCAATTGCGGCCTTGAATATATTAGTGAGCTTGACCAAGGCTTTTCTCTGTATTTTTTTGAGGATTGCACCGGTAATTAGGTCGAACCCGGGTGCTTTCTTTGGGTTTAGATTCGTGCGAATCTGTTTGGCTACCTCTTTGGGTGTTACTGGTGGGATTGTGTCTTCGTAGTTGTTTGTTGGGAGTGTTGGAAGTTCATCTGATCCCGGGTTGGGAAGAAATCTGCTTTCCAAATGCTCTGCAAAAGTATCTGCTTTATCTCTGCTGTTACGAGCCCACTTGCCGTTTGGTTTGCGAATCGGGGGTATTTGGATGATCGTTCGCTTCAGGTACTTTGTTGCGTTCCACAGAGAATATTCTGTGGTATTGTCAGCGGTTAGTCCCGAGAAGAAGTGGTTGATAGAGTTGTTTTTTTGTGTTTTAATCTCCCATTGTCGATTGTTTCGTTATTCTATTAAGGTTGGTTTTGTATAGCGGTGCTCGTGTTTGATGCCAACGTCTTCTAAGTCTGCGTTTTAAGGTGATCAGGTCTTTTATTTTTTCAGGGAAGTTGAGACCCTTGAGTTTTCGCTTTATAGTAGGCGTACTTTTCCAAGCTGCGTCTTGAATAGCCGTAGTGAATTGATGCACTTCATTCTCTAATTGCTCGATTGTTTTAAGTGGTTCATGCAAGTTTATGGTTCTTTCCAGAAGATGGTTGAAGTAGTCCCAGTCGGTGTGATTGGTCACAAGCACTGGGTTCTGATTTATAGTTATAATGGTGCTGATTGTTAGCACGATTGGAGAGTGGTCTGAGTTGAGATCAAAGCCTTCGTCAACCTTAATGTAATTTGCTGCGACGTTTTTGATTATGAAAAAATCTATCAGGTCTGGTGTTTTGTTATAGTCCGTTGGCCAGTACGTATGTTTGCCAGTGGAGGCAAACTCGCATCCGTAGTCCTTAGCAGCCTGGTACAGTTGGCGGCCTTTTGCCTGGGCGGCCGGTAGGCGCAGGATGACTTGCTACTTGGTTAAAATCTAAATTCAATTTTCCTATAACTCAAGTATTGAAATAATTAAAACTTAATTTCTGAATTTTCTTTCGATATTTTTTTATAAAATTGTGGTTAAGCAGTGTTCTGTGCCGACCACTTACTTTTGCATCTATTTTTAAAAGATGTACCGTTTTATTATCCGAACTTATGGATACTAACTACTCTCATTGCTAGAAAAATATCTGCGTCGCGTGTTTAAAAGTTTCAGAAACTTTGGTCTAAAGTTTCTAGGCTTTAATTTGCAAGTATTACCAATGTTTATTTCTTATTTAAAAATGAATACTAATCTTTTTGTTTCAATTAAAATAATGTTGCAGATAATTTCCTCTGTGTTTTCATCTCGTGGAGCACAATGCAATCACTCTGGAGGGCTTTGATTAACAATTGTTGAAAACCTGATTACATATTGCGTTTATTTTGATTTATTCCCATTTACAGTACGGAAACCGAATTATTTATGAATGTCGGTTTCCGTATACATTCCGTTATTTCGTATTTCTTTTTCAAATTCCATTTCAATGCTCTTTTGTTATTTTTTACAAATACAATCGGTTCTTTATGTTTTTGATTGCTTATTGTTTTTATTTTTTAAATTAACAATATACTCTCTATATGTAATAGACAATAATTTCAACAAAATTGAAAATAATAATAATAATACCCCTGGTCATTAGCCAGTTGTACAATAACGATTGTTATTATTATTTATAATAATATTATTTATTGTAACATAAACAAATGGTACAAAGGTCAATCGGCCTCGAAGTCCTTCTGGCAGGGATAATACAATTTGTTAGGATCAAAAATTATTTTCCTTAACAGATCATTTATGAAGTTTTGTTTTACAAAAGTTTTTGAATTCAAATTTTGTTTTTGTCAATTTTAATATTTTAATTTCCTGCAGTTGTTTTATATTCAATAAATGTTTTAAATCAATAATATCCATAACAAAAATCAGCAATCTGAAAAATTAGTTCGAGAAATAAAAAGTAACTCATATAAGATCCGTTTACTCTAACAGCAAAGCTAAACTCGAGGGAATTTGCCCTCACCCTCCGTAGATACATCATCCGACATCTATATTCATCCCTTATATCTTGATGAGATTATTTTAAGTAATCATAAAAAAATGTAAAATATTACCTGCAGTTAAAATGAAATATGAGTCGTTTTTCTGTAAAACCTAGATTAGGTTTAATACTCTATATGAATTTAAGCTTTTATAGCTTTATTTTTGAATCGAATATGTTAAATATATCTACAGAAGATGTTTTAGATAAATTTATAAATTGTTAATTGTTGTTTATGAAATATTCCACTGAATTTATAAATAAATAAAAGATTTAGTCTACACAACAACATTTAACTTTATGCGCTAATTCACTCTGGATATTTGTTTGTTGCAAGACGTTTACATGACGATTTACACCAAAAAGGCGGATGGTAAAGAATTATACATACAATATGTGTTGATTTGTTTTCTCGGGAATTCCGCGTTTATATTGAGGGTTGGTTCCGAAACCAACTGGCTGGTTCTGAGAGTTGGTTTTGCCGCACTAACATTCGCCATTTTATAGATATATACCTCCGTGCAGGTTAAGTGTTAGACCCATACTGAGCGTTCGTCTTTGGGTCATGCGCGTTGTGTACGGTGCTTCGGTTCGCTTGTCTGTTCGTCTTGTTGGTCGTATATGTGTATGGGGTGTCTGGGATTGAATTTTGAGGGTGGATATAGTCCGTACGACAGAAACTTGACAGCATCAGTCAAAATATTCCGACAACCCAGGTAGCTCTAACCACTACGCTACGCTACCTCCTCTGGAAACAGATATACTTAATATCTAACAGCAGAGTCGTACAGAATACATTATTAATCACCAATAGACAGAAAGAAAAATACATACTTCTTAGACGGAGACAAAAACTAATCAACATCGATAAAGTGGATTACAATCTTTCAGAACAGCCCGTAACCAAAACCGTACTAGCCAAGGGTTTTAACTTTGTGCCGTCTCATCTTCCCAACAGGAAAACATAATCACTGGTGTCGCGACCACGATTTCACACCTCCCTGCCACATTATCCGAGACAATAAGACAGAAAACATGCCACATCTTAAGATCTGCCAAACCACCAAGAAGAAACGAAGAATTCAAAGCCATCAAGGCCCTAAGAGAAAACAACAACATTGTGGTCCCACCAGCCGATAAAGGAAATCACTCTGTAGTGACCACAATCTTAGATGATCCAGCTTATCTACCCAGGACAACTAACCCCACAACTTATCTTGAGAAAATAACCAGACAAAACATCCTAGCCTCCTCCATTGACAAGGAAACAATGTCTTATCTTATATCATGGGAGAAGTCATCAGGGTGTCTTAAGATATATGGTTTACTAAAAATCCACAAAGATGGAACTCCACTGCTACCAATAGTAGGCTGAGTTGTCCAAGTTCTTGCGAAACATTTAGCAAAATGTTTACAACCATATGCCGTAGATTGTGAACATCCTGAAAAATTACCAACTCCAGCCTGGCCATCTGGTTCTTTTGACATTGTATCTTTATTCACAAAAGAACCGGTCGCTGAGGCCCTAAACATCATAAGATAGAAATTAAAACCGAAAAATTATGTCAGATCTGGCGGAGCATTGCTTAAATAATACATACTTTAGGTACGATGGTCAAAATATACAAACAACCAATGGGTTCACCTCTATCTCCAGCCAACATATTTCTTACAGATTTTGAGGAAACGGAAATTTCATCAGCTACACTTGAAACTTCACTCTGGTTAAGATATGTGGACGACACATTTGTAATTTGGCCCGATGGCAGACCAGAACTGGACAAATTCCTCACCCAGCTTAACATACAGCGCCACCACTAAAATTCACAACGGAGATAGAAAAGCGTCAACGACTCTGCTTGGTACAGAAGAAGCCATAAAAAACAGAAGAAAGTATACGGACAGATATCTGAACGCATCTTCGAACTATCACCCCAAACAACTTTGATATGTAGTCAATACTCTCACTAGCTGTTTAACTTATAAAAGGAATTGAAGAACTTACAAGAACCTCTTTCTTCAAATTGATATCCAAACGGCCTAATATTCAGAGCTTTCTGTCGAACAGAAAACCGAAACCAAAGAACTGAAGAACGCCAGAAAACCGTCAGGACAACATAACTACCATATGTTCATGGATCAATTGACAAAATATTCAGAATCCCAAAAAGGCACAACAACAACACCATTTCCAAGTCAAACAAAAAAAATATCCCCCATGATAAGCAGCGTTAAAGTCACCATCCCGTTAGAATCTAATGGCATTTAGGAAATACCCTGTGGAACATGTGAACGAACCTATTGTTGTGAAGTGGGGTGAATGGGAAGCACCGCTAACTCCAATGTTGAGAGGGAACGACTGCTGGCCAACAATTCGTCAGCCTCTGAGATATATCTCTACCTATATCAGGACCTTGAAAAGTAATTTTCACCGGGATTCGCAAGGCACTGAGTCTGTGGAATAATAGTCTGGTTGGTTTTAATTAAATACAATTACACGAAATAACTTACGACTAACTTAAGAACTTATGCACTTACCACTTTCTACTGATAACTGGGGATTTGTATTTATACCATTATTTGTATAATATAACTCTAAGAGGGGTTAAATCATCCCTCTAATTCAAATTAGGGAGAGATTGAGATTACTTGGCTCCTCTCATGAATAATCAACGTTTAAATTCTCTAAATACTTAAAATGTCTTGTCCACTGATTAATCTTTATGGGAAGGTTTTATAAGCCCTCCCACGTTTTCTAAAATGATTGGGCGATGTAGATTTTAGCGTGGTAATATAAACCTTTAGTTTTTGGAAAAACCATTGCTTTTATCATAAAAGTGGTACCAAGGGCACGTTTTGGAATGTGCGCTAATGGCACAGATGCCCAGTCCTGGTTTTTATTACAACACTATATTAGACGTACCAATAGAAAAATATCGGCTAGGATACAAGAACAAGTAGTTTCAGTCAGACACAAAGAGAAAGTTTCATCCGCTCTTATGCAACACACCAACACGGCCACTGGATGGATTTCAGAAACTCATGGACTCTTACAGATTAGCCACGAAATGTCACGGGTATACAGGGAAGCCATAGAGATAGAAAAACGAAACTACTACCTGAACACGAGAGATGATTCCTGGCGACTCCCCCCAGCATGGCGACCGATTATATCCACCCTCGAAATGCAATCCCAGCCATACCAGACACATATACGACCAACTAGACGAACAAACAAGCAAAACGAAGCACCACACACAACGCAGGTGACCCCTATCCAGGCAGCTATGTGTAATCGCGTCAATATGCTATCAATATACTCAATTTGAAATATCAATACGCTCAATATGCGTCTAACGCTTAACCCGCACGGACGCATATATCTCTTGAAAATGGCGAATGTTAGTTCTCCGAAACAAATCAACACATATTTCCTTGCGCGAAAACCTTAAATACAATATAGGTTGTTGCAACTATTGGAAGTCAAAATAGTAGGATCAAAATTGTACAATTTTGAACATGTGTTACTGTTTGAAACGGTTTTGATTTTCCTTTAGAGCAAACCTTTTCTCAACCAATTTTTAATTTTGAATTGTTCCTAATTCCGTCCGATATGTAACTGTAATTTTAACTTAGACACCTGGTTTTTTAATGTTTTTTATGCGGAATGAATGATCAACCATATTGCATTTCTAAATTCTGTTCAACGGGGAAGATATATATTATGATGGAATATAGCTTTTAACACATGCTACATCATGCAACACATTTTCTTGTAAATATACAGAGCTTTGCACAAATACAAAGCTGCCAATATATAAGCTCTCTGACTCACAATCGTAATCTAACCATAATCCATTTTGTGGTGAACATTAAAGATTTAAGCGAAAAGTTGTGCGATTATTGCAACAGAAAAGTCAAAGAACCATTGAAATGTGTCAAGTGTAAGAGCTTTTTTCATCAGGGGTCAAATATTTCTGGCTTATATTCAACGATTCGACTTTGTCTTATCTTAACGGTAACCGCCGCAGTATTTGAAATCACTATTTCGCTTTCACAGCAACTGCAGGCTGTTGCATTAAATCTTAACCTAAATATTCTTGCTATATTACCAGTAAGCACCTGTAGTGTGCAGCGCAGCTTCTCTGCGCTTAAACTAATAAAAGCGTACCTTCGTACCACAATGACCCAAGACCGGTTAACTGGTTTGGCTTCCATGTATATTCACCGAGATATCTCTGCTAATCTACATTCTAACAAAGTCATTGAGGAATTTTCGAAAAGTTATCCGATGAGACTTATTATGCTATACTATATATATTGAAAAATACAACATGTGTTTTCTTTGCTAGTCTTTACTTTACCTACTCTCAGCGGGGTCTACGGGCGCTACCCTACACCCCCCCCCCCCTAACCTAACCTAACCTAACCCCCCCCCCCCCAAATGACAATCCTGGATCCGCCACTGCTGCCTACAGTACCAGATCAAAAGCAAATATTTGCCTGCATGAAATACAAAACGCAGGAACAGATGACTCCCCAGAGGTTAGTAATAATTCTGAAATACTCAAGTTAAAAATGGATCACTCTATCATACTCCTCCCAGAGATAGAAGATGAAAACTCCATCTTGATGGAGCATAATTAAATCCTAAACGAATACATCAATACCCTTAAACAACGCTCTAACTCAGAAAAAAAAAACAGAACGAGGCAACCCAAATAACATCGAAGAGTTCCCCAGCTATATCTTTCCCAAGAAGAGCAAACAGTAACATAAATAAGTGATATTCTCTAAGAAGAGGAATCTGCAACAACAGCTAACGGCATTCCCCAACAAGAACAAACAATATCAGTCAGCAACCGTGCCCTCCTCACGAAACAAATCGGTAACCATACCAGAAATGCAGATGGCAAACACCCATCTTGCGCCCCACTCAAGCGACTTTAGCTAACGCAATTTTTTTAATTATATTATCACAATGAATTTCTCGGTCATTTCTCGTTCTATGCTCAGTAAAGCAAAATCACATAATCGATTCTGGCCCGTCGAGGCTCTCAAACATGAAAGTATCAATTTTAATTTGCTAAATGATTTTCAAAACTGCCAATAAAAACTGCGTCTGTCAGCAATATTTGCAATGTAATACGCATATTGGGGAAAAAACCTTTTCATCTCCATACTGAACTATAAAATTAAGTAAATATTCGGGGCTTGATATTTTTTGGGTACGGCTTGTTAGCAGCGTTCTAAAATCCAAAATTTCTTCATTTAATTCTTGCCATCCAACTGTAGGATTCTCCAAATTTTTCAAAACGCTCTTTCAAGTAGCTTGTTTCGGCTTTAAAACGCAACCCTTCCATATCAAGAATAAATCCAAACTTTCCATAAATTTCTTATAGTTGAAAATAGATAGTTAAAAAAAGTTACAATCATTACTTCTTGTTTGGCTGCATGTATTGCATGGCTGCATGGATTATCACAATTCACAAATATAGCCATTGTTTTTTCCTTGATTCTTTGATGAACACCAGTTTTGTATCAAGCCATAACATCATAGAGACTGATCTACAATATTGTAAATTCGTATTGTCTTTCTCTAACTGCTTCAAAAATTCTTGAACCAAGCTTGCAGCGTCCTTGTCGCTTATATATATAAAACCGAGAAATGATTCTTTAATCTAAACAGTTTTTTCTCAAAATTTATATCAACATATCTTACTACCTCAGATAATTATTCAGGATGAGCTTGATCAGGAGTCGAGTCACACATTAGTCCATAATACTTTGTTTTACGTATTTTTTTCTAGCAAACTATTACGAGCAGTGGCCAATTCCATGCGACCAATGCCATGCCATGCTATGCTGTGAATAAACTCGTTCTGTTATTTCTGTGAAAGATATCCAGAAAGTGGATCGAGGATGACCCTCCGCAAATCTTAGGTGTTCTTTTACGACACGCTCAAAATTTGAAATTAGTTTCAACAGACAATGTTTTTTTTGGGAAAATTTCATCTTGCATCTTCCCATTTCTCGTAATGCCTCTCTTTTGCCTACGCAGATTTTAATATCTATTAGAGATGTTATGGATATAAAATTTCGGATCCGGATACAGATATAGAAACAATATTATACCGGTTTCGGATACGGTTACGGATATGAATTTTTTTCGGAATATCCGTTAGTTTCGGATAGTTTCGGTTACGGATATTAGATTTCTAAGGAATGGGCATTATGATAGTAACCAGGAATCACAAAAATATTGCGTTTACCTAATGAGATGGGAATACTAGATTGTGAAAAATGTATTTATTTTCATATTTAGTGCGAGATTGATAAAACTTTTAATAAAACAAAACTGCAAAATTCAGCAGTTCGCCATGATAAGTATTACATCAATCAGAGAGAATTACGTCGTGCGTTTGTAAACCTCGTACGAACTCTCTGGATTTTTTAATCGTTGTTACCTGCGTTTATAAAGTATTTTGTGATTAACATTGATCATTTTGTTAATTTTTGTGTTCTCAAAACTTGGAACGAGGTTCTAGGGCACCTTAGGAACAAGGCAAATAGCTCTAATTTTCCTAGAATTGATTTGTTGATGTTGGAAGAGTTTTTAGCATCAAACAAAGACTTTTGTTCAGCAGAGTTTAGAAATGCGAAAACCGCACACCACTTATAACTTTAGAATTCATGACACGCTAAACAGCTGATTTCTTTCTTTGGCTCCCTAATGTTCTCGGTCGATTTACAAACATCTGACGTCACAAGGAGACGCCATGACACCAGCGATCGTTTCCGAACGGTTTTTAAACTTTGAATTTCAATAACTATTTTTTCTAATAAGACTTTGTTTCCTGCAGAAATAATATATATTTTTGGAAATAGTAGATACTTTAGAATATTATAGAACATCATTAGTCATCATGCCCATTGTAAAAGTAGATTACTAATTGGTAAACAATTTGAATTTATTTCTATGTTATTATTTGGTACTACAATCATATACCATACAAGTAAGTACTACAATGTAAGTAGGTACTGCAATCATATGTCATATAAGTCATATAATTAATTTTTATGTTTAAGTTTTTCTACACTCGGGCCGGCGAGAGAATACAGCTGTACTGCGCCGAGGTATAAGGGGCGAGGGAGGAGTCGAGGTACGCGCAGGTTAGTTTGAAAAACTTTAAGAAATGTGCGTCAGTTTTTTTTAACACGGACAACTAAACACCACGTGCTCTGAATAATCGGTGGAGGTATGCGCAGAACAATGCTAAACTCGTCGAGACGTGATACATTTTCTCGCCGGCCCATTTCTCGCAGCATTTTCTCGCCAAAATTTAAACCAGAATTATAATAAACAAAAACAAATTATTCCGATGGGGGTCCGATGTTACTGGAGTAATATCCTTTAATTTGAAGTGATTTGAAACGGCATAGTTATAATTGACGATTTCGCATACTGGAATCTGAACAAATTATTCGTTTTTTCTATTATATAATTTCTATTGGATTTTGAAATATCTTTATAGGAATTATTACAACATATCAATCAAAATTATCCGAAATTATTCGAAACTTTAATATCGGATTCGGTTACGGTTACGCATAAATTTTTATTTCGAATATCCGATAGTTTCGGTTAGGGTTACAGAGCTCCATAACATCCCTGATATCTATATAAATATTTGTAAGTTAGGAGCTTTCGTGCGCCCGCCTATAGATGGCGCTTATGGCACGAGCCATGCCTGCATACCCCAGTTACTCCACTGAGCAAATGATCACAGAAAGTTATTTCTGTGATCATTTACTCAGTGGTACTAAGTCCACTATCTAAATCAAATGACGAAAGAAAGAACTCACCACAAAGAGTCTACAAAAACCAGAATATAGATAATATGGACAACGATTTCAAGATGGTTAGAAAAAGGAAGAGGAAAAACCATTATTTTGGAAACTCTAGGTCACGGACGAAGAAAAAACTTCAGGCAGAGTGTTACAACCGAAGAAAATGTAGATGTTTGTTTCGAGAGCCAGAGACCACGTTACAGTAGATATTATAACTAATTATTTAGCAAAAGCAACGAGCCGAGCAGCGTCTTCTCAGTAGAACACACAAAATAAAAACCCAAGAACAAATAATATGTGTTTTAAAAAAGGAGTCCCCATAGACCTCCCTTAGACGCCTGAGGGTATTATTCATGTGGGGTTTAAATCCCGCTGATGGTATCATACTCAGAAGTTAAATTTTATACAAACGCGCCAAAATATAGCGACAACTTATTTGACGGACCTACCATACACTGCAAACTAGACAAGACAAAAGAATTTAAAGGATGAAAGCCACAATAAAAATCACGAAGGGATTAAAGCAACATTTCCTAGAAAAAAACTTCTACAAGCTAAGCGACATCTACCTGTAATACCAGATAAATTTACCTATTCGTGACTTTACCCGTGCAAATACAGTGTAACTTCCCTAAGTCGAATTGTCATAGTTCATGAAAAAAAATTGGAGATATAGAAAATTGGAGTTATAGAAATACATAACTATAAAATGAGTCAAATACACTATACACAATTTATTCAAAGTAAATACATATGTATACATATGTATATATTTATAAACAAAAAAGAAATATGTAGTACCGCCTTTACTGTGTACACCCGCCTTTAATGTGTTAATATGATTATTAATATGATGTTATAAGAAATTGATGTTACTACTTTATTGTTACTATTAATATTTTTTTTGTAAATGTCAGTAATTTTTAATTGTTTTCCATAATATATAGCACCTTGTGGGTGATCTTCGATTATATCGTCTCTTTTTGGATTATCGATTCTTGGGAGAATAATATCCTGTCGTAATCTTCCTAAAGCATACCCTCTGGTAAATTCTTAGTTTTGCTTTATTCGAGTTTTTGGTGATCATAAAATATGAAAAATAAAATGTTTGATAATCTGTTCGAGGATTACACTATCGACGGTTTATGGTAGGCAATATCCGGCATCATAAATTTTGGAAAATACGCGGCGGTTAAAAAATTGGAGTTATAGAGATTATTTTGTATGTAAGATTTTACCATTGTACAAATTTTTACTACGAGTTATAGAAAAAATCGAGTTATGGAAGTTAATTTATATGTAAAATGCTATCTAAACGTATGAATTTCTAAAAATATTCAGGTTATAGAAAAATTGGAGTTACAGAAGTTCGAGTTGTGGAAATTCGACTGTAATTTCTATCTTAATGGGAATAAAGATTTTTGAATTTGAAGCCGTGCTGTGCTATAAACGAATAATTAAGGTAGAAATAAATGCCCCAAATAAAACCAATTGTACTATATCAAGTACTACATCAAGAGTACAATGATGATATTGTACTAAGGTCTCCTATCAGCCAGTCCAACAAGCGGGCTTCTATAAATATTATAGTACAATCGATCACCTACAAACAATAAGCAGTATCATTGAAAAAAACAATGAATACAATGTACCTTTACACCTGGCTTTTATAGACTCAAAGCGTTTGACTCTGGAAACGTGGGCAATCCTGAAAGGACTCGACAATGCGAGAAATTATTCACGATACACGAATATTATAGAAAATATCTACCACAACGCGACGCTCCAAGTTAAGATCGAAGAAGAAATGCTTACAGACAAAATACCAGTCAAGAGCTGTGTTCGAAAGGGGGACACAATATCCCCAAAATTATTTACTTTGGCGCTTGAAAACGTTTTTAAAACTTTGTCGTGACAAGAAAAAGGAATCAATATTGACGGAATTCACCTAAATCACCTGCGGTTTGCGGACGACATTGTACTTATAAGCAACAAAGCAGAGGAGCTCAAAACTATGATATAACAACTCCACCAAGCATCTAAAATCGTCGGCCTAAAAATAAACCAGGCCAAAACCAGAATAATGAGCAACGGCCAAATCTAAATTATTTTCAATAACAATATTCTCGAAAATACGTCAGAATATGTATATCTCAGACAGAAGATCACACTGCGAGACAAAATCAGACCGCAGAAATAACTAGAAGGGCAGGACTGAGCTGCGTTTTGAAAGCTAGGATTCATTTGGAAAAAACAGATATCCCTCGAAACCTTAAGCGTAAAGTCTACGAAACGTGTATCCTGCCAGAAACAACGAGACAATGGCACTAACTATAAAAGGTGCAAATAAACTCAGAGCAATACAGAGAGCAATGGAAAGAACAGTGTTAGATAAAATATGGAACGAGGAAATACGCAGAAGATCCAAGGTCACAGATGTTATACAACGCACTGCTCAACTCAAATGGCGTTGGGCAGGACACGTGGCCCGACAAGATACAGACAGATGGACCAACAAAATAATAAAATGGCGACCCAGAGAAAGTAAGAGATCTACAGGAAATCTTCAAAAACGGTGGAGAGACAAACCGCGGGAAAAACCTGGATAAAATCTGCACGGACAAACAGACATCGAAGGAACTGGAAGAGGCCTACGTCCAGGAGTAGATGGCACTAGGCTGAAGAAGAAGAAGATTGTACATCTTCTTAGGCCTACATCCAGGGGTGGATGTCACTAGGCTGAAGAAGAAGAAGATGTATGTATGTACAATCTTCTTCTTCTTCAGCCTTGTGCCATCCACTCCTGGATGTAGGCCTCTTCCAGTTCCTTCCATGTCTGTTTGTCCTGTGCAGATCTTATCCAGGTTTTTCCCGCGAGGTTTAAGAGAAGTGTACAGTACAGTACATTATCATTGTACGATTTGAACTCCGAAAGACAGTTCGCTCTGTAACATATATCTAGTAAGGATATTTATTTATCTTTATAACGAGCTTTATTGTGAGTGTACAAAATATTTTCTGGTGTTCATGAGTATATAATAGTATATAAACTAAATAAATGTAGGGTTGAAAATGGGATGAATTAACGAATTGCGACAATAAAAAATAATGCAAACTTGTAGGGATTAAGATAGAGACAATGCAAAATTAGTGGATGAGTTGATATTCGCTTATCATATTAAGCGCATAGCTATAATGCCTTTAAGGTCTTGTTATCTCATTTACATATTTTTAAGGATCGTTATTTGGTGTATTAAAGCGGTTTGAGATTTCTCGCACGTGTTTTCAAGTCGAAAACTTAAATAACATTATGTTTATAAATTCGTTCATTAAAATGTATACTTATTAAATTTATCAAACACTTTTTATCTTATTACTTATTGTTAGTTGAATAGTTAAAAAACATAATTACCGTATGAACTTATTAAAGACGAAATGTAGCTTGAATATATAAATATATTCAATATGTTCGTAACTGTAAAATATAAAGACTAATATGTGGTAGGCGTGGTATTAGCCTTCCCCGGCGTGGTATTAGCCAGGGAACTAGCTGTTTCAAACAACAACGGATTTGTCATAGTAGTCTTATTAAGACTTAATATTACAGAGCTACAAACAGGTTGAATATATTTATATATTCAAGCTACATGTCGTCTTCAATTAACTGATATGATTGTATCTATAATTAGTATGGTTTCATCAATATTAAATTGACATAATTACAGTTTAATGGTAAATGTTAACAATCTTCAACTATTCATATTATTTTGTATTATACGAAAAGTAACAAATACGTATAGATATTTTTTCTCCTGATAAAAATAAATCATTTTCACAGTAAACTGAGGAATTTTCTTCTTTTTAATAACGATATTTATTACCCTAAAATTCCCCTCAAGAAAAAAAGAAATATTTTTAGAAAACCAATAACTTCCTTTTAACGCCAATAAATTAAATTCAGGATAAACATCTTCAAAACCCACATAAATCACGCCTTATTTAAAATCCATAATATTAAGACATTTAAGGCATCAATACATTTCCATAATCTTGATTATACCACTCCAACACGAAACCTATTAGGAAGGTCCATGAATAGATTTACTGAATAGATTTTAGATTGTTCAACATATTAGCGATTGCGATGGAAATGACATACTCTAGTAAGCTCCTGTATAATGGATTTTGGCAATTAATATCAGAATTATGAACGGTTTTCCAGGAGATTTTAAAAGCAGAGGTAGAGTAATAGAATGTTACATGAATAGGACAAGTAGGTGAGTAACCTGAAGTGCTTTATAAAACCGAGTTAACCAAACTGCGGGTTAGTTTGCCAATTAATATAATGACGAGATGTACGGTATTAGTGCAGTTCGCGTTTATGTTATTTAATTAAATTTCCACATGTGACCCGCGCTGTGTAAATGTAATATTTGATAGGGCGAGCATGTAGCATGTACGAAATGGTTTAGATTTATTTTGCGCGTTTTCCCGTTAACTAACTAATGCAGCATAGTCTACCGCATATTTTCATTAAGATTAGATTATTATCGCCGTTAGGGACTTAATAGATTAGTTCGTGAGCATTAAATGCCTACTATATAATGTTTTATAACACACTGTTCTTTTGTAATCTTAAAAATGATTAAAGTGTTTTCACCGAAACACCGAAATCTACAAACTATTACATAAATCGAATTACCTATATTTATGTTGTGCATACAGTGAATATCTAACACACATATTTGAAAATCTATCTTGAACAAGTCGAATCTACATCGAAAGAAAAGGAAAGGAATTATGAAAATTAATCATTTTTTTTTAGTAGTAGGTAAACTATTTTGATGTCTTCTTTTTGTTCTTCAAACTTAAAATTAGTAATTAATTGCCTTGAACTTATTGATTTATTTCAAGCAAGTCAATTGCAATAGAATTTCTTTTAATAAACTTTGTAATTATTTATTTTCTACTTTTCTCTTCTACCCTTAGTTTTTTGTTTTTGTCTTGTCTGTCTTGATTGTCTGTTTAGTTTCTAGTCACACTAGGTTCTACAATCTAGTTTTTCCATTTAGTTTTATCTATTGCTTCCAGTCATTTTACTCATCATGTCTTCTTCTCTGAGTTTTCCGTCTCTGTCTAGTTCTTGTAGTCTTGTCAAAATTTTAGAAAGTACACAACCGTTAAAAAATTGGAGTTATTGAGATTATTTTCTATGTAAAATTTTACCGTTATACAAATTTTTACTACGAGTTATGGAAAAACTCGAGATAAAGAAAATTCGAGTTGAGGATGTTAATTTATATGTAAAATGCTATCTAAACGTATGAATTTCTAAAAAAATTCGAATTATAGAAAAATTGGCGTTATAGAAGTTTGAGTTATGGAAGTTCGAGTGTACTTAATTAACATATCTGGATTCACTAAAAAAATCGTCTTAATAGGTTCCACTCCAGGTGGAACAATAAAACTGTACACTTTCGTAAAGAAAGGATCAAACGATTAAATTAATGCGTCAGTTTTGCAAAATATTTATTTATTACAATTGGTGGCAGCAATCCCAAAAAGTCAAAGCGGAACTGAATTCAAAGAGCTACTGCTTAACAATTGTAAGAAATATTTGAAAAATTCTATCAGTTCTGCATAGCTCGTTGATTTTAATATTGAAATTAATATTTTGGTATCTTCACGGTTTATAACCTTGACACATGATTTTTTTATTGAAGGAGTAAAGGAATTTCATATTTAAAGTTTTTATATACTTATTTTGTCTGAAACTACAAAATCCTCAAGATTCAACATACTATTGCACCCTTACAACTATTCCATCTACACTTTCAATCGTGTCTCCCTCATCAACTTTTCCACCCTATTCAACTATTCTATCAGCATGTACTCGTAAAAGTATAAAATGTTATAATTATATCATTTCTAGAAGTTTTTAATTTGAAATCATAAAAAGTATATTTAATAACATTATATGCTGACTGACAGAACTGGAATGGAAACACAATGCACGACTTAAAGAAGATTTGTAGCAATTGATGACCCAACTTATATAACCATTGTTCATGACCTGACATCTCTGACCCACGCGCCATTTAAATACGGATTAGGCTCAGTTTTTAATACACAGAAGAAACTAATTTCTAAAATGATAATGAAACACATTTTCATTTTATACTTATTTTATACATATTGCTATTCCGCCGGAGTTTGTAATATAGTTTAATGGATTCTGCTTGGAATGTTTTTGTTTCTGTTCGGCTCGAAGAGTAAGTGATTTTTGTTGCGAGATGTGTTTTGAGTGAATTGATCAATTTCTACTTGTTTTCAAGAAGTCGGAGCGAGTTTCAATCTTTGATTTTCTGCGGACAGGAAACATGCACATCGCAAATTAAATTTTTCCTTTGATGGAGACAGCGGAAATTTTTTCCAAGGAAAAATTTAAATTCAATTCTACTTAAGGGCGTTTAAGTATTACGCAAACTTTCAATGATTTTAGAACTCCACTCTTCTGTTATAAGCAAAAATACGAATCTGTTTTATGTTTTGTAAGAATTATATCAATCCCTTCCGCCCACCTTTGTTAGTAAAAATAGGAAAAACCTAGAACAACCCACCACCTAAGCCAGCTTATATAATACTTGAATACGCTGGCTATAAAAACAGTTTTGTTTATTTTTTTATTATTTTTAATCAAATGAAGCCAATTTGAAAGTCAAGCCATTAAATAATATAAGCCATTAAATAATAAAGTCATTAAATAATATAAGAACTAAACTAAACAAAACTAAAAATATCAGAGAAAACAAATCTTACTAAACTAAGCAGTGAAGTCTAGAAAGTGAAGCCTATATATTTAAAGTTATAAACGAGACTAGAGAAAACTGGACTCGTAAGAAGACTTGTTGTAAGTATAGACCAGAGGTCGGCAACCCGCGGCTCGCGATCCGAATACGGCTCTTATACCTAACTTGTATGGCTCGTCATCCCATCCAAAATATATTTTTAAGTTTATTTATTTTATTTTTTTAATACCAGGATATTATATATATTATATCGTGGTTAATGGTGAAATAATTAATAACATCAGATATGCCTATGATACGGTAGTCTTCGCGGATAGTCTCGAGGGTCTTCAGCGGTTGATGTCGGAAGTATTAGCCTCTAGTAAAGAATATGGTCTCTTACTGAATATCAACAAAACCAAATATATGGTAATAAGTAAGGTCCCAGCACCACCCGGCCAACTCTTTATCGACGGTACAGTGGTCGAAGGTGTAGCAACAACTACATATCTTGGTTGCATGGTAAATGACCAATGGGACCACTCGCTGGAAATAAGGAGAAGAATCGAAATAGCCAGAGCCGCATTTATAAAAATGAAGAAACTATTTAGCAGTCATGATCTCTCACTGAACATCAAGATGAGACATATTAGATGCTATATTTTCTCCATACTGTTATATGGTGTTGAGTCGTGGACCTTAACTGAAGCATCCTGCAAGAAATTAGAGGCATTTGATATATGGCTTTATAGACGCTTGCTAAATATTGATTGGACGGATAAAGTTGCGAATATCGAGGTACTAAGAAAAATTAAGAAGGAACCAAAGTTACTGTTTACCATCAAAAAACGTAAACTAGAATACTTCGGCCATATAATGTGAAACGGAGAACGATATCGACTGCTGCAGCTCATACTGCAGGGCAAAGTAATTGGACGCAGAAGACCAGGCTAAAGAAGGATATCTTGGATGAAGAACCTGAGGCAAAGGTTCAACAACGGAATTATTTAGAACAGCCGCCTATAAAATCCAGATTGCAATGATGATCGCCAACATTCGAACCTGATAGGCACCCGCAGAAGAAATTACAGGATATACAATATATACACAATTACATAATACATAACATAAAACATAAGGATGCACCTATAGAGATGAGTTATACCTGTACATAGGCCTTAGAAGTAATTTATTCGCATAAATAAACTTTGGCGATAACATTCACTCGAATAAAAACATAAGCAATAAACAACATAATAAGGTAAATGAAGAGTCAAAGATTAGAGTATTAAGAAATAAACTGTAACAACAAAATATTGAAAGAGATTTGAGATAACAATGCATGTATTTGAAAGAGAACAAAAAGTCTAAGAAAGGGAAGTTGCAAGCCTATTTCTCACTTTATCACTTATTTCTAGAACACGTTTGCCATCTGAAAATAGTTTAATGAGCTTAGATTTAATTCTAGCTAAGCTAACAGTGTTGGTTTTGTAACTTCTCCCCCAAGCAATAATTTTTTTTTTCCTCCGACAGTGCTCGTTGGATTATTTCTTCTGAATATAGGTTGAAGAGCATTAATGACAGCACGCATCCTTGTCTCACCACTCGCTGAATTTCTATATCTTCGGAAAGGTCGTTTCTCTCTTTTACTCGGGCAGTTTGATTAGGTTAGATATAATTCTAATATCCTTCATATCTAATTTCTTTTGTCGGAGCATTTGAATAAGATGATTGTGTCTGACTTTGTCGAAGGCCTTGTTGTAGTCCAGAAAACACATGTAAACTGGTTGATTGACATCCATGCATCTTTGTGTTAGCACATTGAAAGCAAACAGAGCCTCTCTTGTCCCCATAGCGTTTCTAAAGCCAAATTGTGTTTCGCTAATATCTTGTTCAAGCTTTCTAAAAATGCGTTGATGTATAATCTTTAGAAATATCTTAAGACTATGACTCATTAAGCTAACTGTTCGATGGTCACTGCATTCTTTTGCATTAGGTTTTTTTGGTATAGCCACAAAGATTGAAGTCATCCAATCTTTAGGAATAATGCCTGTATTATAGATTGTATTGTACAGGTCAACGAGTATTCCTATTTGTTCTTCTTCGATGAGTTTAATTATCTCGGCTGGTATTTCATCCGGGCCACATGCTCTGTTGTTTTTCATGGGTTTGATTGCGTTTATGACTTCCTCTTTCGTTATATTTGGACCGTTTTCTTGACTCGGTTCTTCTGTTATTGTTTCCGGTTGCCTCTCATCATCAAACAATTCTTGAATGTATTCTTTCCATCTCCCTAGTTTTCCATTGATATCAGCGATTATTTTGCCATTTTTGTCTAACAAGATATTAGTTCTGTTCGTTTTCTTGATACCACATAGTTCCTTGACTTTCTTATGCATATTAAAGCTGTCATTCTTTGACATAAGTTCTTCTATCTCTGAGCATTTTTCATCATACCATTTCTCTCTTGTCTATCGTATTTTTTGTCTTATCTCTCTTTGTATGCCTTTAAATGTGTCTTTGTTTTTATGCAGTCTTCTGTCTTCCATTCGTTGCAGTATCTCGTCAGTCATCCATGGCTTGCTTTTGTTGTTACTTTTGTTCTTCCCCAATATTTCCTTGGTCGGTTTGGATACGCTATTTTTGAACGCTTCCCATTTCTTGTTGCTATTTTCGTTTGTGGTACTTTTAATTTGACTTAGTTCGTTGTTAATTCTTGTTGCTAGTTGTTCTCTCGTTACTGGATCTTGTAGTTTGTTTCGGTATTCGCTTCTTAAGGATTTTTTTTTTTACTGTAATGTAAATATTTCATTTTTTAATATAAATTATTTTTATCCCGCTTCCATGCGTTGTATAATTTTTCTCTCCTTCGACATGATTTCATTAAGCCCGGCGTGTTCCAGTCTTTCCTAGGCTTGCTTCTTAAAACTAGATTCCTTGATTAAGTTCTGTATTTTGCTTAATATTTTATCGATATCGTTATAGTATATAGTTATAATATAGTATATAGTATAATAGTTTATAGTTATCGTTTACGTCCGACCAATCAGTACAATTGCAATTATGTATTAATTTGTCTATTTTAAAACGACCTTTTTTTCTTGTTTTTAGTTGTTTATCAAGTTTCATTGTAAGGAAGATCGGATAATGATCAGCAAAAACTTGCATAAGCGATATCGATTTACAATTTACTCCTTTAGATTTAATAAATATGTTGAAAACTTTTTATTATTATTTTGTTATTACAGAAACAATTTTTTTTTTTTAATTAAAGTAAAGATTCTGAGAAATTAATTACTTATCTGCAAAGACAATTCACGATAGAACACACAAAATAACAGAGAATACGACATAATTGCAATTTTCTAATTTACAATCATCGTATGTATTTTCTTTAGCCTTTGACGAGACGTTTGACGCGTTACAGCCTGTGAAGAGTCAAGGATACCGCAAAAGTTGGATTAGTAGGGAGATATGGATCCCTCCCAGGATATGCATGCGGAATTTCGTTATAATTTCGCTCCAAAGACAAACCCGGGATTAATAGTTACATGAATTCCTAAATAATATAATATAAACAATAATAAATAAACTAATATACTATATATTGCTACAAATGGTGCAAGGAGTATTACTAATAAAAATAATATATTAAAATATTGTCGGTCAAAAGGCTTAGAATATCTGAGTTATACGATGGAGGCTAATTACTAGAATTCTATTTTGCTAATGATATGATTCTTAATAAGAAGTTGCAAAGACTGCAAATACTGTACATACACTCTTAGAAATTGTACCGTTTTGAAAGTCAATCATCTATTCTAAAATAGATATGTCTATTCAATATATTATGTGGTAATAAAGATTTCAACGGAAATATAGAACAAAAGAACCAGCACATAAAACAACTAAATCATCAAATTAAACGAGCGTGCAGATATGATAAAAACAACCAGATTAAGGATATATGTGCAGAGGCTGAACACCATGCTAAACACAATGTCCCATGAATTATTCGATAAAATCAGATATTTAGTCAGAGAATTCAAACCACGAACACAAATAATATAGAATGAAAGGGAAGAAATCATAACAGACAAAGATAGGATCGCGGAAGTCTGGATACAGTACTGCCAGAAACTGTTTTCCGATACCGTGCAAATTCCAAGCTGTACACCAACCTACTGTCTAGAAAAGAAACCAAACATTCTAAGATCAGAAGTGGTAAAGGCGATTAAAAAACTAAATAACCTGAAAGCTGCTGGCGCGGATAATATAACATCAGAAATCAGCAAGTCCATGGGGGAAAAGGGAGTAGAAGTAATACACTCATTATGCGAAGTAGTATTGAACACCATGAAATGGTCTTCAGAATGGCGCGAGTCAATATTCATCCCTCTACTAAAGAAAGGGGATCCTACAGAATGCAACAACTATAAAACAGTTGCATTAATATCACACACCAGTAAAATTATGCTCCATAATAAACGAGAGACTAAAACCTTTTCTTCTTCCACAAATATCGAACGAACAGAGTGGATTCCCAGGAAAAGGCACCATCGAACAAATACTAAATATTCGCCAGATCATCGAGAAAGCACGCGAATATAACGTCACAATGTTTATGTGCTTTGTCGACTAGTCCAAAGCGTTCTACTCCATCAAATGGGATGCCCTCTGGCAGATCATAGAGGAAATGGACACACCAGGCCACCTAATACAACTGATACTGAACATCTATGAACACAACACAACAATGGTCAGAATAGATCAAACTTACTCGAACAAATTTGACGTTAGAGCAGGGGTTAAACAAGGGTGTATCCTGTCACCAATCCTATTTAACATATATAATGAGTACGTCATGCGCAAAGTACTCGATGAATGGTATGGGAGAATTGCAGTGGGAGGAAGGCGCATAAGTAATCTGAGATATGTCGGCGATACTCTTACATTGGCGGCAGATCCACTCGAGCTGGAAATGGTCATTACAAGGCTGGGAAATATAAGCAAAGAGTACGGCTTAAAACTAAACATCAGTAAAACCAAAGTCATGATAGTAGACCGTAAAACGAACAACTCTCCGCATATCCGACAGGTAGCCGGTTTTGAAGTAGTGGATAAATTTATTTATCTTGGCTCCCTCATCACCAACACAGGAGGTAGCCAAGCCGATATAAGACGACGGCTAGCAATAGCATCAAGAACGGCCACAACTAAGCTGACACGCATATGGAAGGGCACGTCAATTAATAAAGCTACGAAAATCAGGCTGGTCTCTATTTTAGTTCCCAATTGCATCATACGTGGCTGAAACCTGGTCGACCAGACAAGCGGACAGAAAGAAAATAGATGCTTTTGAAATGTGGGTATTACCGACGAATGCTCCGAATATCATGGACGCAGCACCGCATCAATATATAGATCCTAGAAGAACTAAAAATCGAGAACAGAATGTCCAAGAGAATAAACCGGAAAAAAGTGCGGTATTTCGGGTACGTCTCCAGAAGATCGGATGCATTAGAAAAGCTGGTGGTTCAAGGCAAAGTCGACGGACGAAGGTCACGAGAAAGATCTCCAACCCGATGGGTAGACGGAATCAGAAGCTTGTGTTGTGAGACTGCCACCAATGTTGTGGGTCTGCCACCAATGTTGTGAAGGGGGTTATGTGAACCACCGCCGACTTCAATGTTGAGAGGGAAGGACTGCTGGCCAAACATTCTTCGGACTCTCGAGATATATCTAAAATCTCGGGATCTTATAATGTAATGTTCACCGGAATTCGCAAGGCACGTAGTTTGTCGAATAATAATCGAGTTGGTTTTAACAATTTAATTAAACAAAAATACAACGAAATAACTTAAGTCTTAAGAACTTATAGCTTACCACTCTACTCTCTTTTCTCTTACTTCTTCCTTCTTACTTGTTACTGACAACTGGGGAATAGTATTTATACCATTGCTAGTATAATATATCTGTAAGAGGGGTTAAATCATCCCTCTAATTCAAATAAGAGGGAGATTGGATTTTCTTGGCTCCTCCCATGAACAATCGAGGCTTAAATTCTCTAAATCCCTGAAAATGTCTGGTCCTCTGGTTAATCTCTATAGGAAGGTTTTTATAGGCTTTCGCACATTTTCTAATATGTTTTGGGGGCGGTAGATTTTAGCGTGGTAATAAAAACCCTTAGTTTCTGGACAAACTATAAAACAATTGCATTTATCCAAAACGTGGGACAAAGGGCACGTTTTGGAATGTGCGCTAATGGCACAGGTGTCCAGTCCTGGTTTTTATTACAACACTTGACTGGACTCTCTCTGCACGAGGCAACAGAACTAATCCAGAACAGAGAGGACTGGAAAATTGCGTTAAGAATGGTAGAAGCATAGTGCCACCAAACCCTTCTGAGTGTAATAGGACCGAGAAGGAGGATTCAAGATATCAACAATGACAATGTTCATTTATGGATTTTAAAAAACCATCGAGAAGCAGAAAGTGTATTTAACACTGAGTAAATTTTGCAATAAAAATGAATTCCTTTGTTACCCCTTTCGCCCCGAATGGTACACATTCGTCTCACCAGAATTTCAAACCAAACCTGAATTTAAGATTGTACTGAACAATTTTAAAGGCATTATATTTACCAAGTCCAATAACAATCCAATACCAAGTACCAACTGTTGTTTTAAATAATAGCGAACAATATCTGTCTGAACTAGAATAGATCAGACCAGACAAGACTAGACAAGACAAGACCAGGCAAAACCAGACAATACCGAACATATATAATTGACAAGTTTGGACAAGACAATAATAGACTGGACTAAACTAGATAAGTATATACAAGAATGGTAGGATAGAATAGGACATAATATTTTTACAAAAATTAGACAAGAGTAAACAATAACGAATATGACTATCCACAGAATTTGACAATCTGAATAATATCGAAAAAAAAATTGACTAAACTGGAGAAAAATAGATAAGAGAGATAATATTAGATATATGTACCACGGATATCTTGGGACAATTCGACCATCGACGATTTATATTGGTTTAATAATTAACAATAAAGCCATAATGTTATATGTTCTATCTCGCCCATATTATTTACTTTCAGGGACGACAGGGTTAAACCATTTACAGCAGAGTTTCCCAAATGCCGGCTCGCGACCCGGTACCGGGCCACGGAAAAAAAATACCGAGTCGCAAAGGAACTCTTTTTTTTAGGAAATCTCATGAAACTTTTTGTTTTAGTTTATTTATTTTTACGAAAATGTAAAATACCTGTATCTAGATAAAATTAAATCGACATTACAGAATAAATTATTTGTGTGCAAAAACACATTATACTTTTATACTTTCTGGGAATATTTTCTGGGAATCAAGCTATTCTTGGAAGAAACTATTAAAAACATATAACGTCCCATAATGCCCGCGACTTATGAGAGAACACAAACTCGAACAACAAACTTAAATTATTTTGATTTTAATTGTAAGAAACTAGTACTTATTCGTTATTCTTTGTAAGTTTTCGGCTACCAATTAGCTATCATTTAGGAGTTGCCTATGTCTTGCAAGTTAAAACATGTAAACGCATTTCAAAACTCATTTTCGCTTTTTCTTGTTTTAAAATGTACAACACGCCATTTTGAATTATATTTGAATTTTTACCACATGAATGCGCAAACTACTTTGCACTAAATATATACCGTTTCTGACTATCTCTCTCATTTTATGAACAATATCTACGGGTTACGAGGAAAAAATAACCGCGTCACGAAGAAAAAAGTTTGGGAAACGCTGATTTACAGAGTTCAGAAAAAAACAACATTCCCATTTTTGACTCAGAACAGAATTGGACAACTACAGACCAGTAGCCATGGTGTCGGTGCTATTAAAAATCATTGAATACTGCATGGAATGCAGAATAATTCCATTTATAAGAAAACACAATATAATTCCAGTGCAGCAACATGGCTTCTTTAAGTCAAGATCAACCACGACCGCTATTGGATAATGTTACAATATGATTATAAATGAGGTGGATGATGGAAAATGTCCAATAGGCATTTTCTGTGATCTGTCGAAGGCCTTCGACTGTGTACCTCATTTAAATTTGATTGATAAACTTTATACATACGGATTCAGGGGGAAAACGGGCGAATGGTTCAAATGCTACCTACTGAACCGAAATCAATATGTAAGGATTGGGAATAGTACTTCACCTACAATACCAACATGTGTAGGTGTTTCACAAGGAACAGTGCTAGCTCCAATCCTATTTTCAATTTTTACTGCAGATATGGTACAGTACATTGGAGCTGATATATGCACTTTACATGCCGATGATACCAGCGTTATTGTTCGCGGAAATACCATAGAAGATTCAACAAGAATGGCTAAAGTAGTACTAAGCAAAATGGAGATATGGTTTGCTGCCAATAATCTACACCTAAATACTAACAAGACAAAATATATAATCTTTAAAACTAATAGAAAGAGATGACTTAACGAAGACTTAAATCTACAATTATATAACAGTGTGCTACAAAGAACTACTAGTATAAAATTTCTAGGAACTTTTCTAGAGGAGAATCTACAATGGAAGAAAACATCAGATGCCATCATACATAAAATAAACACTAAAGTTTATATATTAAGGAACCTTCGGGAAATCTTAGACAACTCAATGCTACTGAATATATATTATGCTGAAATTAAATCAGTGCTTACATATGGTATACTATTCTGGGGACATACGACGCACCTACAACGTGTTCTCATAGCACAGAAGCGAGTTATCAGGATCTTTGCAAGAATTATGATAACTCAATCATGCAAGCCTCACTTTAAAAACTATAATATACTTACAGTGCCCTGCATATATATATATATATATATATATATATATATATATATATATATATATATATATATATATATATATAAGAGAACAGGCGTCCTATGTATACAAAAATAAACAGCGATTTAATAAAAACTTCGATATACACAACATAAATACAAGAAATGCCTCAAACTACCGGATGCCAAGGAGTAACTTATCACTGTGCAGCGGAGCACCAAATAGATTTGGAATCAAAATTTATAACAATCTGCCCAACTTCACCAAAGAAGCCAAAACTTTTAACTCCTTTAGAAAAATGACTAAGGACTTTTTAAGTGAGAAGTGTTATTACTCCATAGACGAGTTCTTAAAAGTGAAAATTGATGTGACTAGTAATAATTAATTAACCAATATTTTCAAATTATGTGTGTTTTGATTTCAACTAATTTTTGATTTGTTTCTTTTCTTTTTTTGGGTTTCTTTTTTTTTAAACAATTTTTTTGCTTTGGGCCATTTTTCGTACCCATATATATTTCTTTCCCATATATAGTTTTTTTTTTCTCTTGACGTATCTTACAGATATATATACATGTACCTCCTAAAGAATAAATACTTTTTGATTTGATTTGATTTGAATACATCCATTTGCTGTACCAGCGAAAAAAAAAATGTAACCTGTACCAGAAGGTTAATAGATCTGAGTTTGTGCTTCAGTTAATACATTTTTTAATCAAAATATGTTTGGTCTTCAAAATTTACATTTTTATCAAACAGAATTAGAAAACACAGAGGAAAAAATCAATTTATATTTGAAACTTTGAATAGCCTTCCTGAAGGAAATACTCAATTTAAGCTTGGATTCTTGACAATTTTCGGATCCACATATTATTGTTGGCAGATTTTTAGCAACATGAATATCCATCCCTAAAAGTCCAGCTCAATGCCATTAGCCTTGAAAGATTAAAACTAAAGACCTCGAATTAAACAAGTTATACAAAAAATATCTGGGTATCAATTCACTCGAAAAACAAATATGAGAAAGATTCAAGTTTGTTCATTCTTTACAATGTGAAAATAAATGTATAAATGAAGTAAAAGAGGAGCTGAGGCAAACTCGGACCACTTTCTAGTATGTGCCAAAACAAGAATAAGGATCAAGAAACAAAAGTCAGATCTACAACAAGCAAATAAGACAGCTAAATGGGACACGGAGAAACTTAAGGAAGAGGAAATCCTAGCTGACTACAAATCTAAGATTGCAACTAAAATGCGGGATATACCGGAAACGTGTATGGATAACGACAACACCATGTGGAATGCTATACAGACGATCATTCTGGAAACAATGAAAACAACTATTGGAAAACGCGAAATTACAAAGAAAAATAACTGGTACGATACGGATTGATAAGACATACAGAACCAAAGACACCGAGCTAGGGCTCAAATGTTACAGGATCCTTCAGAAACAAAAGTCAGCTCTACAACAAGCAAATAAGACAGCTAAATGGGACACGGAGAAACTTAAGGAAGAGGAAATCCTTGCTGACTACAAATCTAAGATTGCAACTAAAATGCGGGATATACCGGAAACGTGTATGGATAACGACAACACCATGTGGAATGCTATACAGACGATCATTCTGGAAACAATGAAAACAACTATTGGAAAACGCGAAATTACAAAGAAAAATAACTGGTACGATACGGATTGTTAAGACATACAGAACCAAAGACACCGAGCTAGGGCTCAAATGTTACAGGATCCTTCAGAAACAAAAGTCAGCTCTACAAGAAGCAAATAAGACTGCTAAATGGGACACGGAGAAACTTAAGGAAAAGGAAACCCTAGCTGACTACAAATCTAAGATTGCAACTAAAATGCGGGATATACCGGAAACGTGTATGGATAACGCCAACACCATGTGGAATGGTATACAGACGATCATTCTGGAAACAATGGAAACAACTATTGGAAAACGCGAAATAACAAAGAAAAATAACTGGTACGATACGGATTGTGAAGACATACAGAACCAAAGACACCGAGCTAGGGCTCAAATGTTGGAAGCAGAGTGTTATTATGCCCGTTCACAGGACAACATAGATAACTTTAAAAATGCAAGACGTAGAGCAAGAAAACTCATTAGGGTAAAAAGAGAGTTCATCAGAAGAAAATAATACAAGGTATCAAAGATAGTGGAAGGCATAACAACAGCAGGGCATTGTTTAAAGAAACATCTCGGATGAAAATAGGCTTTAAACAGCAAACAAGTAATATACAACGGAAAGATAATGGTGAACTCATCACCGGCGCTACAGAGATATTAAAAACATGGAAAGAACATTTTCAGAAACTCCTCAATGTAACAAAGGACGACACAAAAATATACCGGTGTACCTAACCGCCGAAATAGCAACCGAGAAACCAACACTAGAAGAAGTGAAGAAGGCCATACAACGCCGAAAAAACAATAAAGCGCCAGGGAATGATAGCGGATAGTATCTGAATGCCTGAAAATGGGAGGTCCATCCCTATTTCAGAGGATGCATGAGTTAATCTTACTAATATGGGACAGTGAAACATTACCATAAAGTTGGAAGTAGAGTGTTATTATGCCCGTACATAAAAAAGCAAGCTATCAGATGTGCAAAAACTACAGAGGGATATATCTCATCAACACCGCATATAAAGTGCTTGCAAACGTAATTCTAACTCGCATAACACCATACGCGGAAGAACCGATAGGTGACTATCAGTGCGGCTTTAGACCGGGCAGGTCAACGATGGATCAAATCTCCACTATCCGCCAAATCCTCGAAAAACACTGGGAGTTTTATAAGGACCTCCACCAACTATTCATCGACTTCCAACAAGCCTTTGATAGTGTGATAAGAGACCACGTAAGGGCAGCAATGGCAGTATGTGGAATTCCAAAGAAAATAATCAATATTACAAAAATGTGCATGGAGGGCAGCCGGTGCTGTGTTAAAGTTGGGAACAAAATGTCAGAAAACTTTATGGTAGACAACGACCTGAAACAGGGTGATAGTTTGTCTCCAGTATTGTTCAAAAACGTTTTAGGCGCAGCGATCAAACGCGCTAACATCAACGTTGAAGGTTTTCCAAACAGTGGATCAATTCTGATACTGGCATTTGCAGATGATATAGACCTTGTCAGTAAAACAACCATTAAAACCAAAGAGTTGTTTGGAAAAAAAGAAAAGGAGGCAGACATAGTAGGATTACTTATTAATGAAGACAAAACAAAATATATGTGTAACTCCCGGAGACAGGGAAGAGATCGAATAGTGCAAAACATAACCATTGGCACCTACAATTTCGAACGGGTCTCAGAATTCAAATACCTCGGCGCATTCATCACAGCAGACAACAACATGAATAAAGAAATGAAGGCCCGCATACAGAGCGGTAATGGATGCTATTATGCACTAAGAGGACTGTTCCAATCGAGAATATTGTCGCGAGCCTCAAAACTAAAATTGTACCATGCTACTATAAGACCGGTAGTCACATACGGATGTGAAGCGTAGACCCTAACTAAAGCAAACGAAGACGCCCTGCGAAGGTTCGAGCGAAAAGTACTTGGACCAACCCAGGATCCGAGGTCAGGGCAATATCGAGTAAGAACAAACGCGGAGTTAGAACAATTGTACCAGGGAGATATTGTGACAGAAGCAAAGTCACAAAGATTGAGATGGGCAGGACATATATGCAGAGCACCGAATGACATAATGCTGAAAATAGAGTGGCAGGAGGCACCGACGAGCAGAAGACCACCGGGAAGACCTAGATTGAGATGGATAGACAATGTTCTATCGGATACGCGGAAGATGGGCATCGTAAATGAACAGCAAGCAATGCTAGATAGAAGTCGTTGGAGGCAAATTGTGCTTGCTGCCAAGATCCACATAGGATTGTAGTGCTACTTGAAGAAGAAGAAAATAAATGTATTAAACATTTAAAACATTAAAATTTTTTATTAAAAATCATTTTTACACTATCATCCCTGCGGCTCTTCTATAAGTTTTGTTATTTTTTTTTTAATTCAATGAGTCTTTACTTAAAACCAGTTGCCGACTCCTGGTATAGACTAACTCTAACAAGGCAAATAATTACACACACACACACAAAATTATATTTTTGTATTATAACGTGTTTTATATCGTATCTTGGTCTGTTGGCAAATTTAATGGACATTGGCTGCGGAATAAAACGTTTGTTTTCATGGGGGTGTCGTCCTTACTTATAACATAACAGGATGATTGGAGGAAAACTAGAGCAAGTTCTTTTCGCAACTGTAAACCGTGATCGGTCATTCACTTAGCATAATATTTACAACATCTCTTACACGCTTTTAAATATGCAAAGTAACAATAAATATAAAACAATAAATATGGAAAATACTGAATCCGTTTAGAATACATTTTCTCGAGATTAGCTATCAGTATATCTAGATTTGTTTCAAATATTTATCTTATATAATGGTCTAAATAACGTATAATGCAACAGTAATTGAACAATTCCAAATTAATTTGTAATTAGAATTGTGCCGCAAATATACTTCGCCCCTAAAATTCAAATTAAATTAAAAACTGATTTACTTCTGCCCTTGGTAACATGAAATTTGATTGTCTACCAAATTGTTGAACAAATCAAATTATTTAACCATGCGTAGTACATAAACTCCACGGCAAATTAACAGTTTAAACACAATAAAGTAGCGTGGTACTTGTACGTAAATCAGACACGACGAAGTTCTTCAACTTGGTTTTTGAAGATACTTTCGCGCTTTTCTTAAAAAACATTAGTTCTGTAAATGTAGATAATTATAAATTATTATAAATTTATAAATTGTAACAAAGGCGCGAAACTTATTCTTTTGGATCAGAAATTTTCAAACAGAACCGTAATCCATTCGTTAATCTCCTTAACGGACAAACCGACTTAATATTTTCACAACTCTTTAAACTTGCAAAATCGTCTCCAGCTATGGGCATCCATTAATTATGGAAGGCGATTCTGCAGGTTTTTCACTAAACCTTAGTGTCAAATGTCAACTGTCAGTGCGTGCGACGTGTAGACAACCTTCAAGATTGTACACACCGGGCGACGTTCTGCTAGAGCAGAGCGGCAAAAGTCTACACATATGGCGGCCGAACTAGACCAGGGGTCTCCAAACTTTCCAGCCTTAGGGCCATACTGATTACTCCAGTAATTTCCGAGGGCCAAAACCATATTATCATTGTTGCCGGTGGTAAAAAGTGAAATAGTCCACTGATGAAAAAAAAGTCCGAAAAAGTACGCAACGTTTAAAAAAGGCTGCAAATCGGACTAAAGTCCGCAAAACGGCAACACTGCATATTATTAATTTTCCTGTCATTATCTGTAATTTCTAGATTAGTCGTAGAGTACGAGCCATGAGGAGTAACGTGACACGACATCTGGTGGACACAAGCGGAAATAGGTAGTACCTTCTATCGCTAACAGATGGCGCTAATAGCACGTACAGAATAATCTCGTTGGTTCGAGAAAGTTCTGATGTCTTCCACTCACTTTTGGATGGCAGTAATTGGAATATATAAGAAGGCTAGTGGCGGAACCACAAGTCAGTTCCTATGACACCGTTGCGAAATAAAATAGTGCGTACCTCCTTAAGACGTGTTTGTGCGTATTTAAGTTTAAGACATCTTTGTAACAGTATTTTGATTTGAATTGTTGCTTTTGTGTGTGATTTAGGATTATGGAAAAGAAGCGAAAAATTGATTGTGAATGCAGAAAATTCAAAGATCAGTGGAACATTCAGTATTTCGTAATTGAGTCCAGTAACAAGGCGCTATGTTTGATTTGCAATGAAAACATAGCCGTTCTCAAGGAATAAAACATTAAACGTCATTATGAAACAAAACATTTTCAAAATTACTCAAAATACTACAAAATATTACTAAGAAGTAAATGTTTTTCACATTTTAAAACATGTGACCAAATGTAAAACCACTGAGACTGAGTTTCCTATCGATTTTGCAATCGAAACTTTGAGTGCTTTGAAAATAAATTTTGATACTCGTTTCTCGGACTTTGATGCCATTGCGAATCAAATTTAGATTTTTCAGAATCCTTTTGATACTGACATTGAAACCCTAGCCCCGGAACTTCAAATGGAAATGATTGAAATACAGTGCAGTAATATAATTAAGAACAAATATCAAAACTCATCTTTGTTGGAATTTTATAAGAGTCTTCCACTGACACAATTTGATAATTTGCATAAATTTGCTCGTGGGCTGTTTTTTGTTTTTGGTACTACTTATTTGTGTGAGAAGACCTTCTCCAAAATGAAGTACACAAAAAATGTTTACAGATCTAAATTAACTGATGAGCATCTTAAATCTCTTTTAATAATTGGTACAAGTAAAATTAGTCCACAACTACAAACTATTGTCAGTGGAAAATCTCAATTACATAAATCTCATTAGTATTTCATATGTCATTATTCTTGTTATAAGTTATGTCTTTATTTAAAATGTATAAAAAGTTAGTTGGATTCATTTCAATAATTTGTTAGTTATTATATACTGAAGTTAAATTTTCTGCATATTATACATGTCTTTACTCATTACAATTCTGTGTTTCTTTATCCAACTTATCACAAAAACAATAACAATAAGCCTACAACAATGTTATGAGTAGTTAGCCCATGACCATATCAATGTAGATGTCATATTAATAATTATTCAACATAAAATTAGAATACTTCAGTAAACTAAATTTAATTTGTTATAAAAAATATGTTCTCTTAAAGGAGTTTTCAAGTATGCTAGCTCTCCGCGGGCCGGACAAAATCTGTCCGCGGGCCGGATGTGGCCCTCGGGCCGTAGTTTGGAGACCCCTGAACTAGACCATGCGTCTCTGACGGCCATTTAGATCTCCAAAACTAAATTTCCAACGGCACTTGTAAGAGCCAATTGACAAGAGATATTGGATTTTGTATCCATATTTTAAAAATTAACATCAAAGGTCTATTGAAGGTCTCGAGGCAAATACGAACATTTGAGCAGGATAGCTAGGGATAATGACATTGACGTCATATCACTGCAGGAAACACACCTGACAAACGACACCCAGTTCCAAGTCAGAGCGAAGGTGCCAGGCTATAAGGTAGTTGCAAATATTAACTTAGATATCCATGGATCTATAATGTACCTCCGACAAGATATTGACAAATATAAAATCATTACTAGCACCCAACAGAATAATGCTGAAGTTATAACTGTCGAGATCTCAGGAACGACAATATCAGCTGTCTACAAACCTCCCAATATTAGATGGCCAAATCCTCCACTTCCAACCCTAAAACACCCAGGAGTATACTTAAGAGACTTCAATTGTCACCATGTCAGCTAGGGATACTCAACTAATGACGAGAACGGAGAGAGCATATTAAATTGGATGGATAAGTTAGATCTCCATCTGGGATTTGAAAACCTTTCATTCAGCAGCATGGCGGAGCGACACAAACCCCGATTTGTGCTTTGTTACAACTGACTTATCGCAAAGGCAATCTACCACATACGAGGAAGGTCCTGCGAAGCTTCCCACGCAGCCAACACCGGCCAGTTATTATCAATATCGGAATCCGAAAGTACCTTGGATAAAATCTATACCAAACCCAAGATGATACTTTCGGAAGGCGGACTGGACTGGTCATTCTAAAGAAGTCGATTCACACTATTAGCAGTGTTTTTATAACTGGGGGGGGGTGGTGTAGGTTACTATAACTGGGACTTCGTCCTGACCTGGGCTTTTTTTTATTTTTTAAATATTATACTTAACCCTTTCACCGCCATTCCGGGAGATGTGCCCCAGAGCCCTGAAATTATACATCGCAGTCCCGGGCGATGTAGCCCGGGCTTTCTTTTTTTTACCAGCGCCTCTAGTGATAAAACGCTGAGATTATTTAGTTTAATAAATTTCAAAAATATTCTTGAAAAATTTCCGACTAGATTTTTTATAGGTTTTTTGAAAAAATCGCCCCGGTTAGACTATAGGCCGCGGAGCGGCGAAACTCGCAGTCCGTATAGAAAAAAGACTAGGCTACACGGTGAACGTGTCTGTTTTTTGTATAGACCACGTTGCGGACGTGTTGAAAAAAAAGCGAGAAATTTCCACGTCTTTGTTCGTCCATAACTCGGCGCCACGACGCCCGGCAGCAGCGCCAGTTACACTACCGCAAAGCCAAATGTTCAATCTAAAGAATTGCGCCGAAAAATTGCGGCACGTAGACGGCAGACGGCGACAAGGTGCACTTTTACAGTGACCATAAACATTTATGAGGATCGGGGGGGGCCTACTGAAGTGCGGATCGGTTTTTTAGATCCCCGCATCTATACTACGCGATGCGACGCAAATTCTCGCCGATGACCGTCGAACTCGCAAATTGCCGACCAAAGAGGCGGTTGCGGATTTTTTTTCGACTTTGCAGACGCACCGGGCTAATGAAGCCGAGAGTGGTAGCGAAATAAGCGTAGCGGCGGGCGGCGTCGCCCCGTGCGGCAAAAGTCGGATTCGGGGACACGGTGAGGGAGGCAATTGTAAAAAAAGCGTACAAAAAAAAGGTGAAGGTTGATCGCATTTTCGAGTCGCCGCGCCCAGAAACAGCAGGGGTTAGACTGACCGCACCTTCCGGCGAACGGGAGTCGATACGTTCCGAACTGTGGCGGCCGACTCCGTGGTCGCGTGCCAATTATGGTTGAGAAAAGTCAAAAGACCATTCTACAAGCAACTAAAAAATCCAGGACATTCACCGGGGGCTACAAAAATATGGACGTTTTACTGTCATTAGTTTTGGGCAGGCGTCGCGACGGTTGCAAACGACGCAGCGCGATGCCGCTTGCACTAAAAGATAAAACGATCAATTCTCTGTGGGAATCGCGCAAAACTGTTACCGCAGAGCTTAAGTTGGAGATTCTGTGAGCGTTTTCCTGGACGTTCAAAACTTCGTTTCTATGGCATCGCGACACCATCTTCAGCGGAATCGGGATTAAACTCACACACAAACTATGCCCGTGTTCTATGTTCTAGTTGTATGCTCAATCGAATCGCGCCGATCCCGTTCCGATTCGTCAATTGGTTCGGACGTTCTTGGTACCAACACAAAACGCCTCTGGTTTTTTTTTCACTTTTTGCGCATTTTTCTCTTTAAACTGCCACAGATTCGCAAAAAGTGGTTGCAGTTTAAAAATTCTCGTCGGAATAGTTGCGGGCAAGTGTTCTGAGGAGAACGAACCCAATCGGCGATTTGGGGCCCTTTAAATAAGTGTAGGGCATCCGTGAAAGTGAGTGCAAAATCGGCAAAAAAATTGTATTTCTCTCTTGCACCAGGTGAATGGGTCGTCGCAGGACGGCGAGCAAGGGCTATAAAAACGCGGCACGGCGTCAGCTTCCGGCTCCGGGAAGAATTTTTGAGGTCCGACGAAAAATGCGCCTCGAAGGTAAAACAATCGTGATTTTAGGTTTCGGTCTGGTGCGTCCAAACCTGGGGAAGTTGAGTCGCGAAAATGAAACCGCTCAGCGGAGCTCTCGGTTGTACAACAGAAAAATGTACAATCCCATTTGCGCCTCTGCCGCCACTTCCGTCGGGCCGTTTCCGCAAAAACCTCTATTTTCGGGAGGGTTTTGATCATCTGGAGGGGCGCGGTAGGACGGAGGACGAAAGCTGGGAATGCACAACGTGCCGACGGACATTCGCATTTAGAGCATCGAGGTCGCGCGTTTAAAACTTGAAGATTTGACCTTTTCAAAAACCCACGTGTTGCGGTCCCCCAGGTGAAATTCTGAAAACACCACACGTCAGTCGTCTCAGAATTGATTGAAATTTGCGATTCCGTCGTGACCTGGCGATTCAGGCCAAACGCTTCCCCACACGGACCCCAAAAGTTAGATTTACAAAATTTACCACTTTTACGGAGGTCACGGCGAAGATGGCCAGGAAAAATTAAATTCCTGCAAGGATTCCGGCAGAAAATTTCGAGACGTGTCCTCTGACACCAACACACGTCGCTGCGCGACTTTTGTCGGCGACGTTATTCTCATTTTTCTATGACCGCGGTCTGAAAAAGTCGGTGCATCAGATTCTTGTAGAAAAAGAATAGATGAATGAACCCAAGTACGGCGATTTTCGATAAGAATTCAGATATAATTCAAATATAAATATAAATAAGACAAATATGGTTGCAAGAAAAAGTGAGTTCTTCGCACTTCCCAAAAATTTTAAGCAAAAATATCGAAAAGTGAGGTGGCAGTCGGACGTGTATTGACGTCACGGACACACCGACACCGGAACCACGTCCGTGCGACGAAAACTGTCCTTGTGGGTGAAAAAGTGAGAAGGAAGCTTGAAAAATTCGCCCAGCCGCCGAAGTTGAGTCGCGAAAATGAAACCGCTCAGCGGAGCTCTCGGTTGTACACTAGAAAAATGTACAATCCCATTTCGGCATTTAGGCCGTTTCCGCAAAAACCTCTATTTTCGGGAGGGTTTTGATCCTCTGGAGGGGCGCGGTAGGACGGAGGACGAAAGCTGGGGATGCACAACGTGCCGACGGACATTCGCAGTTACAACATCGAGGACGCGCGTTTAAAACTTAAAGATTTGACCTTTTCAAAAACGCACGTGTTGCGGTCCCTCAGGTGAAATTCTGAAAACACCACACGTCAGTCGTCTCAGAATTGATTGAAATTTGCCATTCCGTCGTGACCTAGCGATTCAGGCCAAACGCTTCCCCACACGGACCCCAAAAGTTAGATTTACAAAATTTACCACCTTTACGGAGGTCACGGCGAAGATGGCCAGGAAAAATGAAATTCACGCAAGGATTCCGGCAGAAAATTTCGAGACGCGTTCTCTGACACCACACGCGTCGCTGCGCGACTTTTGTCGGCAACGTTATTCACATTTTTCTATGACCGCGGTCTGAAAAAGTCGGTGCATCAGATTCTTGTAGAAAAAGAATAGATGAATGAACCCAAGTACGGCGATTTTGGATAAGAATTCCGGATCGCGTAGCTTAGGCGACGAAAAATGACAAATATTAAAGGAAAAGTGAGTTTTTCGCACTTCCCGAAAATTTTAAGCAAATATATCGAAAAGTGAGGTGGCAGTCGGACGTGTATTGACGTCACGGACACACCGACACCGGAACCACGTCCGTGCGACGAAAACTGTCCTTGTGGGTGAAAAAGTGAGAAGGAAGCTTGAAAAATTCGCCCAGCCGTCGAAGTTGAGTCGCGAAAATGAAACCGCTCAGCGGAGCTCTCGGTTGTACACTAGAAAAATGTACAATCCCATTTCGGCATTTAGGCCGTTTCCGCAAAAACCTCTATTTTCGGGAGGGTTTTGATCCTCTGGAGGGGCGCGGTAGGACGGAGGACGAAAGCTGGGGATGCACAACGTGCCGACGGACATTCGCAGTTACAACGTCGAGGACGCACGTTTAAAACTTAAAGATTTGACCTTTTCAAAAACGCACGTGTTGCGGTCCCTCAGGTGAAATTCTGAAAACACCACACGTCAGTCGTCTCAGAATTGATTGAAATTTACCATTCCGTCGTGACCTGGCGATTCAGGCCAAACGCTTCCCCACACGGACCCCAAAAGTTAGATTTACAAAATTTACCACCTTTACGGAGGTCACGGCGAAGATGGCCAGGAAAAATGAAATTCACGCAAGGATTCCGGCAGAAAATTTCGAGACGCGTTCTCTGACACCACACGCGTCGCTGCGCGACTTTTGTCGGCAACGTTATTCACAGTTTTCTATGACCGCGGTCTGAAAAAGTCGGTGCATCAGATTCTTGTAGAAAAAGAATAGATGAATGAACCCAAGTACGGCGATTTTGGATAAGAATTCCGGATCGCGTAGCTTAGGCGACGAAAAATGACAAATATTAAAGGAAAAGTGAGTTTTTCGCACTTCCCGAAAATTTTAAGCAAATATATCGAAAAGTGAGGTGGCAGTCGGACGTGTATTGACGTCACGGACACACCGACACCGGAACCACGTCCGTGCGACGAAAACTGTCCTTGTGGGTGAAAAAGTGAGAAGGAAGCTTGAAAAATTCGCCCAGCCGTCGAAGTTGAGTCGCGAAAATGAAACCGCTCAGCGGAGCTCTCGGTTGTACACTAGAAAAATGTACAATCCCATTTCGGCATTTAGGCCGTTTCCGCAAAAACCTCTATTTTCGGGAGGGTTTTGATCCTCTGGAGGGGCGCGGTAGGACGGAGGACGAAAGCTGGGGATGCACAACGTGCCGACGGACATTCGCAGTTACAACGTCGAGGACGCACGTTTAAAACTTAAAGATTTGACCTTTTCAAAAACGCACGTGTTGCGGTCCCTCAGGTGAAATTCTGAAAACACCACACGTCAGTCGTCTCAGAATTGATTGAAATTTGCCATTCCGTCGTGACCTGGCGATTCAGGCCAAACGCTTCCCCACACGGACCCCAAAAGTTAGATTTACAAAATTTACCACCTTTACGGAGGTCACGGCGAAGATGGCCAGGAAAAATGAAATTCACGCAAGGATTCCGGCAGAAAATTTCGAGACGCGTTCTCTGACACCACACGCGTCGCTGCGCGACTTTTGTCGGCAACGTTATTCACATTTTTCTATGACCGCGGTCTGAAAAAGTCGGTGCATCAGATTCTTGTAGAAAAAGAATAGATGAATGAACCCAAGTACGGCGATTTTGGATAAGAATTCCGGATCGCGTAGCTTAGGCGCCCAAAAATGACAAATATTAAAGGAAAAGTGAGTTTTTCGCACTTCCCGAAAATTTTAAGCAAACATATCGAAAAGTGAGGTAGCAGTCGGACGTGTGTTGACGTCACGGACACACCGACACCGGAACCACGTCCGTGCGACGAAAACTGTCCTTGTGGGTGAAAAAGTGAGAAGGAAGCTTGAAAAATTCGCACAGCCATCCCCGGAGACGGCAGATTGGTGAAATTATTTTTTTAAAATACTTGAATCTTTTGCAAATCAGTTGTGTTATATTTCGAGTCATTAAAGTATTTATAAATATTTTTTTTTAATTTAAAAAAAAACATGTTTTTTGCCCCCTTATTTGTTCAGTGACATTTGATCAATAGGTGACTTATCTATGTGAAAGGGGTTGCACAACTACCAGTATTTTTATAAATATTGGCGCAGTGTGTTATTCCTTATAATTGACATGGCAATGAAAGGGTTAATTATTCGTTTCTTTACTGGTTGTATAAAAATTGAAATTGCATTGTGTTTCATAATATCGTCATAATCAATAGTTGGCATACCAAGTCGAATAGAAGAAGACGTATTTTTTTTTAAAACTTGATTTTTTCTTGTTTACATTTATTTCCAAATTTAATTTTTATGCACAATCAGTGGCGGATTTCTAAATAGGCTAGCTACGCTGTAGCCTACGGCGGCAAATTTGTGCATGCGGAAGATTTAAAAAATACACATATTTTTCAAAACAGATTTTTTTTCGGCGAGAGCCGCCCGCCACTATAAACAGAGTATCCAGATCAAATACGCAATCAAATACGCAAAAATTCTTATCTCTATACTCGAAGCATAGCCGCGGCGTGTAACATTTAATTAAAAAACTGTAGAGCACGCCGCGCTTTTTTTACGCGCTTTTTTTGGTCGCTGTACTCGCATATGATAATTTTAGAAAATAGATTAGGCGGCGATATAAATTAGCCTATAGGCGGCAAATTTGTAAATCCGCCACTGTGCACAATGTATGATATTGAACGGTTTTTACCTTATATTTCAATTTGGTGTTAATCACAATATTGTCTATACATGTACCCGTATTTAGATGACTAATTTCTTTATATGTAATCTTTGCATTAAAACATTTCAACAGAGATTCAAATTGTGTAGTCCCTTGACATTGCATGCTATAAACTATTTAATAGCCTATGCCTTATCCATAAATGAAATTGTTGTGTTGATTCAATTGCGGTAATCAATATCAGTTGTCTCGTCTGCAGTCAATGGACGTATTTTTTGCAGAAATAAATGAATTTCTATTTAATCGAATTTGTATCAGGGATAAAAGTCGCTGGTTGTGCACACGCAATAAATACAGATTGCGTAATAATTCATGGGCATTATTTACGTTTCCCGATATTTATAAATTACCAATGTCGTATGCTCAATTGACTCAGCATATTTATTCATTATTTTTAATATCATTGCCGGCAGAAATTTATATTTTTAATTGAAAATAAATCCTGTGTTCAAATCTATTTAATTAAATAGTTATTCAATTGTAAACCATTTTTTATTACAAATCTGAGAATTGTTAATCAATTATTTTATAATCACATTTAATTTTCGTTGGGTCCAAGCTTTAATAATAAAATAGTAAAATCCGAATTGAATATAATGTGAACACATGAACATAAGTGCAAGACATAAGTGTTAAATTATTACAGATTTCATATTAATTTTACACTAAATATATTGCATACATAGATAAACATAGATATTAATATGCATAAATACAAAAATACATTGCATACATAGAGAATCAATATGAATTGAAAGATGCACTCTGCTTTAACCAAGGGCGTACCCAACGAGGGGCAGCGGTGGGCGCCACACAGAAATACCTATAACATTATTAAAACCTCACGGTGGCGTCTTCGGATGCAAAGAGCATGGCGAAGCAATTATGAAATTGTAAGACAGATGGATACTTCATTTCATAATGCATTTGCAAATATCAGTTGCACCTCTCTCCCCAACCCCCCCCCCCCCCCCCCAACTTGTGAAGTTATATAACTCTACACACGTAACACGACTCGAACTTCGACTGTTGACAGTCATTTTCAAGTAACTTAAACACCTGAATATGACTTTTAACAGTCGAAACTCGAGTCGTGTCAAATGTGTAGAGTTATATAACTTCTCAAGTTATATATTTCCACAGAAATTAGTTGTTAAAACATAGTAAATTTTTCAATTTGAGTATAAATATTTGATAACAATTATTTGACAACAAGCATTACAACTTATGTTTAGTATTCGAGTGAAATGTTGTTACTTGTAGTTAGGTTCTGCTTTTAGTAAGCTCATCGCGTTCTTCGATCGTAATAAATATGAGATCTGCAAGTGCATAAAAGTTGAAAATGGAACAAACTGTTCGGTGCTAGACGGAAAGTTTTCATGTATTCCGGAAACATTTTAACTAGGTCGGAGGGATAATAAATGAATGATGAATTGATGGAAACGTAGTTTGGATTAATATTGATGATGTAATAATCAGTTATTATATAATATCTGAGGAAAAATTAAAATTTTAGAAAAAAAATAAATACAGTATAATTTTGTTGAACAATAGATTCGTTCACAGTAAAAGTACATATAGTATGCATATTAAATACCTTTAATCTTACCTAAATGTATTAAGGGCGAAAAATACACTGAGTATACAAACATATTCAACTTGTTCTTAGCCTTATAACAGGGGTCGGCCAAGTGTGGCTCATGCGAGCTACATGTGGCTCCTTTGTTGTGAGCTTATGGCTCTTCAGAAACATTTCTAAACAAAAAAATCACATAAAAAGAAACTGAACTTACCTTTAAACCTTTTCGAAAGTCTTAGGACCGCCGGCGCGTTCATAACTCACAGTCACTCACAATTTTAACAATAAACCAGATATTGTGAATAAAATCAAAAGCTTACCATCGTATGCCAAAACTACAACAGATAGGACAAAAACAGATAGGTCGTTAAATGTATGCCAACAAGTTGAGGACGTTAAATTGGCATCAGTCATATCAATAGCGGTCCATGAGTCTTGTGACATAAAGGATACGGCACAAGTTGTCCTTTTGCCTCGCCATATATCATCAGTTGGTTCCAAAGAAGAACTCCTGGGATTAATCCACTCAAGGGTCAAACACGAGGAGAAGATGTAGAAAATACAGTGAACGAATGTCTGAATAAAAATCACATCGATCTTATTAAAATAGTGTCAATTGCAACAGATGAAACTAAAAGTATGGTGGGCAATAAAAAAGAATTTGTCAGATTTTTAAAACAAAAAATTGATCATGACGTGTTATCTTTCCATTGTATAATTCACAAGGAAGCACTTTGCCGACAAACATTTCCAGAAGATATGGGTAAAGTTATGGATGTGCTCAGGGTCGGACTGGGTCGGAAGAGCCTGGGCGGGCGCATAAACCCAGGGCGCGGTACGGGATATTGATAATTGTAAGTTCTGGATATAAAGGAATGATAATATAAATTACTGTCATTTTTGACCGTTTTTATCAGCTATCGTCATTTTGGACGGTAATTAGCATTTTTTATACTTATTATCAATTTTGACAGTTATTACAATGTTATTTGACAATTATAAACTATTTTACGATTTTTACCACTTTTGACAGATTGAAATTATAAATGTAGCTTTACTGATTAATAATAACTGATTAGACAAATAAACTTAATTATCCAAAGATGCAAACAATGTTGTTGTCATTTATGACAAGTTTTGGGAATACAAGTTTTCGATGAACTAAACATGGGACGTGACGTAAACTTAAACAAGTTCTTTTATATGCGGCTGATTACGGCTGACGCGACGTACATATCAGAACTTAACGTAACGTAAAAGCTGCCAACATATGGGCACATATTTAGTTATATGTCAAAGAATTCTGACACTTTTTGACGTTTAACATGGCGGAAATTGACACATGCGCACAAGAAAATTTCAACTATGAAAAAGTCTATTAATTCAAGCCAGATGGCATTTCAGGCTCCTTCAATCAAACAAAATATTGCTCTAATTGTAACCCATTTCAGCAATATTGTCGACGCAACTGAGACTCTTAGAAACTAAAACCCTTCCTCCCTGTAACTTCTTGGAAATATGGGAAAAAATGATTGAACAGAGCAACGACCTTCCGAGTTCACTATCAGAAAAGGTCCGTGGCAAATAAAATGCTGTTCTCTATAAAAACTCGGGTCTTGAAGGAATAAAGAAAGTAAATGCATTGATAAAATGCACCAGCCAAACTCTGTCTGAAGAGGTTTTTGCAGAAGTGACGCAAAATTTCAAGTTCGGTCCAGTAACGTCAGTTGGCGTAGTCATTTTCAGCCTACAAATTAATATTAAGTGACAAACGTCACAAGTTTGCTCTAGAAAATCTGGAATAGTATATTAAAGGACGAGTTCAGTAGAGCGCGATTTTTTAGAATGCGTCCAAGTTTAGAAAACGACGAGCGTAGCGAAAAGTTTTCTAAACTTGGTGCTGAAAAATCGCGCTTACTGAACTCGTCCTTTAATATACTATTTTGCGTCTATAATGGACTCATAACAGCACTCATATGCGTGCGGTTATGGCCCGCCGATTGCTATTTTTACAATTAATTGATTAAATTTGTGTATTCGCGATTTCCACACATCACATAACTTCGAAACTATCTCGCCGATAATTTGACACTGACAGCTCTGAATTTCAGTGCCAACCTTGAAAAAAATAACTCATAACAGCACTCGGTGAACCATAACCATACGCATATGAGTGCTGTTATGAATCCATTTCAGACGCAAAATAGAAAAAAAATATTTAATTGTATATTGTCACAAGAACTACAACTGTTTATTGTAAAAAATAATTCCAATAATAAATAGTATTTTGATTGTGCATATTTCCCCCATTTTTTGTGCATATTTCGCCCATTTTTAGTGCATATTTGCATGCATATTTTGGCGTGTTAATAGTGCATATAATCCGATGTCTAATAATAACTAACCGTTATTAGCACTTTAGACAGATTACAATAATAAATGTAGCGGCAGGCCCCCAAGACAGACATTCAGGGGGGTCGCGCGGGATAGGTCCCGGTTGTCAAACGCCACCTCACTCAACTTCAATTATGAAGAAAATTTAAAAATATAACATTATGAAAAAAATTATCCGTGGCTCTTTCTTCATTTTAATTGACTTGGCTTCGTTTTAAATAAAAAATTGGCTCTTAAATTTTTAGAGTTTGCCGACCCCTGCCCTATAATATTGTTAGATCTCATTTTAAAATCGATATTCAGCACTTTTATAAAACGATAGATGGCGGAAATAACGGCGTAATGTTGACGCTCAGGCAGTTGCTCCTGCGCCTGTGAGTGAAGACGGCATGGAATACATCGGTCTGACAGAGTCACGTACACAATTGAAATATAATTAAAATTGAAATCTAATATCAGGTGTGGGGTACACGTGGGATTTCGAGTAACTAAAGTGTTAGTATTAAAATCGAAGAATTAAGCCAATCGTCAGGATCCATAACAAACGTCTTGGAAGACTTTCAACGACGCAAAAAGGATCAGCCTTTGACGCCGCCGACTATTCCCTCCGTTTCCCAAATGGCTATTTCTTTGGCTTTTCTAAGTTCCGGCCCAGAAAGTACCGACAGAAGTGTCTGGTTATTGAAAAATTGACGGGTATAAAAAAGAGTTTGGGTGGTCTCATAGAGAAACGGTAAGTAGAATCGGTCCATTTTTATTAAAATCTGCTCAAAGGTGGTTTACTGCATGGCAGCCGACCGACGAAACCTGGGAAAATCTAATTTAAGATTTTCCCAGGACTTTTCCGTTTAATTTCCCAATTTCAATTTCCGAATTTTGAAAAATTGAATTTTTTTTAGAGTTCAGGCAAGATTTCGAACTGTTCTTGCTTGAAAATTGCAATGGTTCCGGGGAATTTCAGGCAGAAATCGAGAAACACAATTTGGGGGCCAACTTCACGCAGCCCCCTCTTTTTCAAGAAAAAGAGTTCATTACATCAGAACTCTGTTCATGTCTGTTCTTTATATAGAGTTCTAGAGTTCTCAATCGATAATGCATATAGTCCTACTTTTTTTGTCTAACTAATGAACTTATAAATAAACTTATTAATAAACTTTGCAAAAAATGTAATAACTTTTTTTTTGCCAAATTTTGTATTTTTTGAAAAAATAAAAAAAAATCTGATAACGGTTTCCGATTGTACTAAGGCAGATAAACAAAAAACGCTTATTTTTTCAAAAAAAAAAAATCAAATATCTTTGTAAAATTAAAATGACATTTTTATAAAATCAATATCTATAAATTTATTTAAAAAAACTTTCGAAAAAGATAGAATATTCTGGGTAGCACCCGGAGAGTTATGAACAAATAACCTATACAATTTCTTTGTCAAACCAATATTAAAGAAGTTATAAGCAAAAACGAGGCGCTAAATTATTGAAAATAACAGAATTAAAAAAAAGCCATGAGTTCGAAACAAATCTCTTTTATAATTTCCATTTCGGACTAATATTAAAGAAGTTATAAGCAAATAAGTTTTTTTGGCGCTAAGTTTTTTTGAACAATAAAGATTAAATTTTTTTTTCATGAGTTTTGATAAGAGTTCTGAGTAGCCCCCTGAGAGTTCTGAACAAATAACCTATACAATTTCTTTGTCCAACTAATATTAAAGAAATTATAAGTAAAAAACGAGGCGCTAAATTTTTGAAAATTACAAAATTAAAAAAATTCGTTCCGTTAAGTGTTGGGTAGCCCCTCGAGAGTTCTGTACTAATCTCTTCTATAATTTCCACGTCCGACCAATATTAAAGAAGTTATAAGCAAAAAAGCCGGCGCTAAGTTTTTTTGAAGACAAGGGGTCATCCACTCCCTGAAATGTTGCAATGTATTCGCAATTATCCTGATTTTTTTTGTAATTCGAGGTACTCGAAGAAGTTACTAGCGTAATGCGTAATAATGTCGTCATAATGCGTCACGTAATTATGCTAATTCTTTGCCAATGTGAAGTACTGGGAGAAATCACAGGCGTAATGCGTAATAACGTCACATAATTTTTGAAATGCTCAGGTACTGTAAAGTAATGCCACGTAAAGGAAGGAAATTTGAATTATTTACTTTTAAATATTTAAATAATCTCTATTGCACTGAACGTTAGAGTATATTTACTTGTTATTACTATGTGCAACCTGTAAGTTAAGAGTGCTAGTAATGAAGAAGACATCACATCACGTTAGTAGTATCGTCATTAAATAACAAGAGTCCTGTAAAGTTAGCAAGCAAATTTGCAAAAATATAATATTACATCGGAGTTACCGGCAGATATGAAATAGTTCTAGAGTACTTTGTGCAAAATTTCAATAGTTCTGCAGAATTTCGCGAAAAAAAATTGAAAATATCAAAATTGAGCTAGCAGCCACTTTTGAGAAAAACTGTGCGTTTTTTACATATTCCTGTACCTCGACCATAGTTCTGGAGTACTTGATCAATTTTGCAAAAATTGACATTTTGCAAAAAAAATTGAATTTTGAAACTTGCAAAAACAGTTCTATTCGCGGATCTGAATAGCACCCTAAGAGTTCTATCAAAGATCCCTTTGTCATTTTTTGATAAAAACCTTAGTTCAAAAGATATTTGCAATAATAAGGGACCCGTTATTTTGAATGAAAATTTAAAAAAATCTCGGAACAGTTCTGTTTGCAGTTCCCGATAGAACTCTTAGAGTTCTATCAAAAATCCTTATAATTTTTTTCTGTAAAGTTAAAAATTAGGAAGATTTGCGAAAAATTAGACTTCATCAATGCGACGAAGTGAAGATGAAAAAAATCGCGCGACAGTTCTGTTTGTAGTTCCCAGTAGAACTCTTAGAGTTCTATCGAAAATCCTAATAACATTTTTCTGTAAAATTAATAATTGAAAATTTTGCGAAAAATTGGACTTTACCGGCGCCACGAAGTGAAGAGAAAAAAATCGCGCAACAGTTCTGTTTGCAGATCCCGGTAGAACTCTTAGAGTTCTATGGAAAGTCCTTACAAGATTTTTCTGTAAAATTAAAAATTAGAAAGAAATGCGAGAATTTCGACTTCCCCGATGTAACGAAATGAAGAGAAAAAAATCGCACAACAGTTCTGTTTGCAGTTCCCGGTAGAACTCTCAGAGTTCTATCGAAAATCATTATAACATTTTTCTGTAAAATTAAAAATAGAAAATATTGCGAAAAATTGGACTTTACCGACTCGACGAAGTGAAGAGAAAAAATCGCGCAATCGTTCTGTTTGCAGTTCCTGGTAGAACTCTTAGAGTTCTATCGATAATCCTTCTAACATTTTTCTCCAAAGTTAAAAATTCGAGAGATATGGGAAAATTTTTCACTTCAATGGTGAATTCGAAATTCAATCGTGAACTTGTATTTTTCGTATATCTTTCCAATTTTTAACTTTACAGAAAAATGTTATAAGGATTTTCGATAGAACTCTAAGAGTTCTACCAAGAACTGCAAACAGAACTATTGCGCGATTATTTTCTCTTTGCTTCGTCGCATCGGCAAAGTCTAATTTTTCGCATATCTTTCGAATTTTTAACTTTGAAGAAAAATGTTATCAGGATTTTCGATAGAACTCTAAGAGTTCTACCAGGATCAGCAAACAGAACTATTGCGCGATTATTTTCTCTTTGCTTCGTCGCATCGGTAAAGTCCAATTTTTCGCAAAATTTTCTATTTTTAATTTTACAGAAAAATGTTATTAAGATTTTCGATAGAACTCTAAGAGTTCTACCGGGAACTGCAAACAGAACTGTTGTGCGATTTTTTCTCTTCATTTCGTCACATCGGGGAAGTCGAAATTCTCGCATTTCTTTCTAATTTTTAATTTTACAGAAAAATCTTGTAAGGACTTTCCATAGAACTCTAAGAGTTCTACCGGAATCTGCAAACAGAACTGTTCCGCGATTTTTTTCTCTTCACTTCGTCGCGTCGTTAAAGTCCAATTTTTCGCAAAATTTTCTATTTTTAATTTTACAAAAAAAATGTTATATGGATTTTCGATAGAACTCTAAGAGTTCTACTGGGAACTACAAAGAGAACTGTCGCGCGATTTTTTTTCATCTTCACTTCGTCGCATTGGTGAAGTCTAATTTTTCGCAAATCTTTCTAATTTTTAACTTTACAGAAAAAAATTATAAGAATTTTCGGATACTGCAAACAGAACTGTTCTGCGATTTTTATAAATTTTCCTTCAAAATAATTGGTCCTTTATTATTGCAAATATCTTTTGAACTAAGGTTTTTATCAAAAAATGGCAAAGGGATCTTTGATAGAACTCTTAGGGTGCTATTCAGATCCGCGAATAGAACTGTTTGTGCAAGTTTCAAAATTCAATTTTTTTTTGCAAAATGTCAATTTTTGCAGAACTTTTTGCAATATTGATCAAGTATTCCAGAACTATGGTCGAGGTACAGGAATATGTAAAAAACGCACAGTTTTTCTCAAAAGTGGTTGCTAGCTCAATTTTGGTATTTTTCATTTTTTTCGGGAAATTCTGCAGAACTATTGAAATTTTGCACAAAGTACTCTAGAACTATTTCATATCTGCCGGGAACTCTGATGTAATATTATATTTTTGCAAATTCGGTTGCTAACTTCACAGGTCTAATAACAAGTGTGTTGAATTTCTATACATTTATTGAAATTTGAATGAAATACAACAAAATTACATTACTCTAAACTACTTTTTCACATTTTTGTATTGTTTATCTATGCTTTATATTAAATCATATGTCACAGTCCTGTGAAGTTAGCAACCGAAATTGCAAAAATATGATATTACATCAGCGTTCCTGGTAGACTATATTCCACCTCGACTATAGTTTATAGGACCTCGAGTACTTGATCAATTTTGCAAAAAGTTTTGCAAACATTAACATTTTACAAAAAAATGAAAATTGCAAAAACAGTTCTTTTCGCGGCTCTAATTAGCACCCTAAGAGTTCCATCGAACATCCCTTTGAGATTTTTTGATTAAAACCTTGGTTCAAAAGATATTTTCAATAATAAAGGGACCCATGGTTTTGAATGAAAATTTAAAAAAATCGCGCAACAGTTATGTTTGCAGTTCTTGATAGAGCTCCTACAGTTCTATCGAAAATCCTTTGATTGAAATTGAAAAGATATACAAAAATTAAACTTCACCGATGCGGCGAAGTGAAGAAAAAAAAAATCGCGCAATAGTTCTCTTTGCATTTCCCGGTAGAATTCTTAGAGTTCTATCGAAAATCCTTGTAACATTTTTCTGTGAAGTCAAATATTGGAAAGATATTCGAAAAAAAGTTCACTAATGAAGTTCGAGTACAGCAATGAAGTGCAAAAAAAAGTGGCGCAAGTTCTGTTCCTATGTGAGTTAGTTGGTTCACTGTAAAAAAATATGCACATTTTCTAACTAAAACTTACTAACTACATTTACTACAAGCTAGGCGTGTGGATTTTCGTGCGGCCGACAAAGGAGAAAGCCGATATATTCGCCGACAAAGCAGAAACATTCAAAACGCCGCTCCGCCGCCCCGATTTTTTTGTTTTTCCCCTCGTCACATTGGTGAAGTTTAATTTTTCATATCTTTCTAATTTTTAAGTTTACAGAAAAAAAGGATTTTCGAAGACAGAACTGTAAGAGTTCTACCAGGAACTTCAAACAGAACTATTGCGCGGTATTTTTCAATTTATAAAAATATTTTTTTTTTTCAATATTTTTTATTTTTTTACTTCGTCGCCTCGGTTAAGCTCAATTATTCGAAAATCTTTTCAACTTTTTTAACTTTACAGTAAAATTGGGATATATATAACCAACAAGGATTTTCGATAGAACTCTAAGAATTCTACTGAAAACGGCAAACAGAACTGTTGCACTAAATTTTGCACAAAGTACTCTAGAAATATTTGATATCTACCAGGAACTCCGATGTAATATTATATTTTTGCAAATTCAGTAGCTAACTTCATAGGACTATATATTACTATTAAATGTTTCAAAATTTTTATTAATACCGTATTAGCCCGAATATAAGGCGACCCCGAATTTAACGCGACTATCATACTCGACGCGAGATTTTTAGAAAAAAAATAATACTCATAAAAGAATTCAACGAAAGTAAAATTCAATCAGATAAGCATTTATTTAGGTAATTATAGGTAATAACACAAGTTATATTCATGACAATAAAGTTAAGTAACCCAATACGGCTTAGGCAACCGTGGGGTCTCACTGCCTAACACCTTCTCTGGAAATTTGTCGTTCGGATTCGACGTTAAACCGCTAGGTCCACCATATTCAATCTTAGTGCTGAGGTTGGAAATGTGGCAGAGAAGAGGCCGGTGCCCAGCAATGGGACATAAAGGGCTAATGATGATGATGAAAGTTAAGTAATGTAAAACAAAATTAATATTACGTAAGTAACAACAAAAAACGAAAATACTTTTATTCAGAATCTGATCCGTTTTCAGAATGAGAACTCATTGATGTCACATCGGTATCGGCAGTATTGTCATGGATGCTTTCAGTCTCCCACCATCCCATTTTCCGTCCCATTTAAATCATTGGAAATGCAGCATTGCTTGAAACCTTGAACTATCGATTTAGGTTCGATCTTCTGCCAGGCGGTCGCAATCCATTCTCCCAAAAGAGAGACTGAGGGTTTTTTAATTTTTCCTGAAGGTGTCAATGGTTGATTGCCCGATAATAGGCAATTGTTGTATTAAAATGGTTTAAATGGTTTATTAACCACAACATCCAAGACTTGCAACTGAGAAGTCATACCACCCGGTATTATTACAAGATCAGAATTCAATACCTCAATTTTTTCCTTAACACCTGTCGTAAGGTCGCCTCGAAATGCATCAAGGACTAGCATCGAGCGATAGTTTCTCAGGGAACCTGGCCGTTTTCTCCATATCACATTCAACCAGTCTAATACCAACTCCTCTGTCATCCAACCTTTTTCTTGGACCCGAAAAACAATTCCTGGACACAGCTTTTCTTTGGGCATTGTTTTACGTTTCAATATAACGTAAGGTCGAAGCTTTTGTCCGTCAGCAGTAACAGCAAGCATAACAGTAATTCTGGACTTTTCATAATCAGCAGACTTCAATAAGACTTCAATAAGAAATATCACTTCAATAAGAAGTGATCGGTCTGCATTTCCCATATTTCTCTAGCGTTGTTTTGATGTGGTCGGTCGAGCGTTTCTCCTCAGTAGGAGAATGTCCTTTTGATATTACATTACTTAAAGCCCAAATTCACCGCGAGTCGATTTTTTAACGGAAAATAAATTGTCGAAAAATGTCGCGTTATATTCGGGCTAATACCGTATTATATACTATCTAATTTTAAACCAATTTCACTTTGTTTCAAATGGCATCGGCTTATTTCTATTATGGATTTCGCTTCTGGAGTTTAGAATTTTAGAAGGAGCTTCTTGGAGTTTAGAACTGTCCACCTGCAGTACAGCGCATGTCGAGGCGCATGATGAGGTCATGCGGGTGTAGTGTGGAGGTAATGTGGACGTAATGCGGCCGTAATGCGAATATAATGTGAACGTAATTCAGGGAATGCAAGAGTAATTCAAGGAATGCAAGAGTACTTTGTATACTGTGGTGTAATACTTACGTAATGCTAAGGAACGCAAAGTAATGTGCGGTAATGCATCTAAATATTAACATGTATTGCAAGAGTGCGGCCTCCACTCTTGCAATACATGTTAATATTTAGATGCATTACCGCACATTACTTTGCATTCCTTAGCATTACGTAAGTATTACACCACAGTACACAAAGTACTCTTGCATTCCTTGAATTACTCTTGCATTCCCTGAATTTCGTTCACATTATATTCGCATTACGGCCGCATTACGTCCACATTACCTCCACACTACACCCGCATGACCTCATCATGCGCCTCGACATGCAGGCGCTGTACTGCAGGTGGACAGTTCTAAACTCCAAGAAGCTCCTTCTAAAATTCTAAACTCCAGAAGCGAAATCCATAATAGAAAGAAGCCGATGCCATTTGAAACAAAGTGAAATTGGTTTAAAATTAGATAGTATATAATACCGTATTAGCCCGAATATAACGCGACATTTTTCGACCATTTATTTTCCGTTAAAAAATCGACTCGTTTGAACATTAAAAAAATAAAAAATAATTTTTTTTTTCATTTATTTTGTCTTTGTCAAACCAATATTAAAGAAGTTATAAGCAAAAAATTCGGCTAAAAAAAAAGTTTTTAGAGCATTAAAGAATTTAAAAATATTTCTTTTTCATGACTTCTGAGTAGCCCCCAGAGAGTTCTGAACAAATAACAAATTCAATGTCTTTGTTCAACCATTATTAAAGAAGTTATAAGCAGAATCGGGGCGCTAAATTTTTGTAGGGTATGCTAATTAATATAGGTATGTATGGTAAAAACCTAAAAGCCTCAATACCTCAATAAAACTTACAAAAAAAAAGATTTGTTTAGTGACAATGAGTGCTGATTATGTTTTTCATCATTTAGCGCCTCGTTTTTGCTTATAACTTCTTTAATATTGGTTTGACAAAGAAATTGTATTGGCTATTTGTTCAGAACTCTCCGGGGGCTACTCAGAACTCATATGAAAACTCATGAAAAACAATTTGTTTTTTAATTCTGTAATTTTTAAATATTTTGCGCCTCGTTTTTGCTTATAACTTCTTTAATATTGGTCGGACATGGAAATTATAAAAGAGATTTCTACAGAACTCTCTAGGGGCTATCCAGAACTCCTAACAGAACTTATGGAAAAAAAATATTTTCGAATTCTGAAAAACAATTTTTTTTTTAATTCTGTAATTTTCAAAAATTTAGCGCCTCGTTTTTGCTTATAACTTCTTTAATATTGGTTTAACAAAGAAATTATATTGGTTATTTGTTTGGAACTCTCCGGGGGCTACTTAGAACTCTTATCAGAACTCTTGTATTTTTTTTTATCTTCGTCGAAAGTTTTTTTATAAATAAATTTATAAATATTGATTTTACAAAAATGTCTAATAAGCATTTTTTGTTTATCTGCCTTAGTAAAATCGGAAACCGTTATCAGATTATTTTTTTATTTTTTCAAAAATTACAAAATTTTGAAGAAAAAAAAAGTAGAACTATATGCATTATCGATTGAGAACTCTAGAACTCTATATAAAGAACTGGAATATTACATCAGAACTCTCATTCCCAAAAAAGAAGGGGCTGCGTGAAGTTGGCCCCCAAATTGTTTTTCTCGATTTCTGCCCGAAATTCCCCGGAACTATTGCAATTTTCAAGCAAGAACTCTAGAACTATTCGAAATCTTGCCAGAACTCGGGGGAAAATCGGGGGCCAACTTCACAGTTCTACAGTTCTATACAGTTCAGTTCTACAGTTCTTGCTTGAAAATTGCAATAGTTCCGTGGAATTTCGGGCAGAAATCGAGAAAAACAATTTGGGGGCCAACTTCACGCAGCCCCCGCTTTTTCAGGAGAAAGAGTTCTGATGTAATATTTCAGTTTTTTATATAGAGTCTCAACCGAAAATGCACTTTTTTTTTAATTTTTTAATTTTTTTTAAAATAAAAATATATCTGATAACGGTTTCCGATTGTACTAAGGCAGATAAACAAAAAGTGCTTATTAGACATTTTTGTAAAATCAATATCTATAATAGTATATTACGTAATGAGAGTTGTAAGAAGCATATTACCTCGCAGAATTACGCGCTCCCCGCTACGCGTGTCGCGCGTAACTATTCCGCTCGTACGTAGTTGCCTTACAATTCGAATTATGTACTATACTTTATCTACGACCAAACTAGTTTGTTTTTGTTTAATAATAAAATAATAAAATAAATAGAAAATATATGTTTGATGTAACATCTTCGACCTGATTTAACTCGATAGAAATGAAAAGATATACATTAATAATGGTTACATATCTTTTTGATGTAGTACTTATTTCTAGTTTTCTTTAGATTTAAACGTGAAAAACCGAAATGAGTGACAGCTTCTATGTGAAATATGTGCCGTTTAATGATTGTTTGGAAATCACGGTGTACTATATTTCAACCAATCAACGAATTGTAAACCAAACAAGCAAGTGTTATTTTGAATTATTAAATAACATTAATCGCGGATTGTTACATATGTGTGTTGTATGATGTATTTACATAATACACGAACTGTACAATATTGGGCAATTACAATACTGGTCGTAGATAAATTTATTTATAAAAAACTTTCGACGAAGATAGAAAAAAAATACAAGAGATCTGATAAGAGTTCAGAGTAGCCCCCGGAGAGTTCTGAAAAAAATAACCTATACAATTTCTTTGTCAAACCAATATTAAAGAAGTTATAAGCAAAAACGAGAAGCTAATTTTTTGAAAATAACAGAATTTAAAAAATAATAAATATGAAGAGTTCTGGGTCCCTTGAGTGTTCTAAACAAATCTCTTTTAAAAATTCCATGTTTATTTTTGAATTCTGTAATTTTAAAAAATTTAGCGCTTTTACTTCTTTAATATTGGTCGGACATGGAAATTATTAAAGAGATTTGTTCAGAACTCTCGAGGGACTACCCAGAACTCTTAACAGTACTCATGGAAAAACTTTTTTTTGGAATTCTGAAATCTTCAAAAAATTAGCGCCTCGTTCTTGCTTATAACTTCTTTAATATTGGTTTGAGAAAGAAATTGTATAGTTTATTTGTTCAGAAGTCTCCGGGGGCTACTCAGAATTCATATCAAAACTCATAAATTTATTTATTATTTTTTTTTTAATTCTGTAACAAAAAATTTTCGCCACGTTTTTTCTTATAACTTCTTTAATATTGGTCGGACATGGAAATTATAAAATAGATTTGTTCAGAACTCGCGAGGGGCTACCCAGAACTCGTGAAAAAAAAATCGAATTCTGTTATTTTCAAAAATTTAGCGCCTCGTTTTTGCTTATAACTTCTTTAATATTGGTTTGACAAAGAAATTGTATTAGTTATTTGTTCAGAACTCTCCGGGGGCTACTCAGAACTCATATAAAAACTCATGAAAAACAATTATTTTTTTTGGAATTCTGTAATTTTCAAAAAATTTGCGCCTCATTTTTGCTTATAACTTCTTTACTATTGGTTTGACAAATAAATTGTATAGGTTATTTGTTCAGAACTCTCCGGGGGCTACTCTGAACTCACATAAAAACTCATGAAAAACAATTTTTTTTTTAATTCTGTAATTTTTTTAAATTTTGCGCTTCGTTTTTACTTATAACTTCTTTAATATTGGTCGGACATGGAAAAAATAAAAGAGATTTGTTGAGAACTCTCGAGGAGCTACCCAGAACTCTTAACAGAACTTATGGAAAAAATTTTTTTTTCGAATTCTGTAATTTAAAAAAATTTAGCACCTCGTTTTTGCTTATAACTTCTTTAATATTGGTTTGACAAAGAAATTGTATTGGTTATTTGTTCAGAACTCTCCGGGGGCTACTCAAAACTCTTATTAAAACTCAGGGCATTTTTTTTCATTTTGTTAATGTTCAAAAAACTTAGCGCCGCATTTTTTGTTTATAACATCTTTAATATTGGTCGGACGTGGTAATTATCAAAGAAATTTGTTCAGAACTCTCGAGGGGCCACCCAGAACTCACGGAAAATATTTTTTTTTGGAATTATGTAATTTTCAAAAATTTTGCGCCTCGTTTTTGCTAATAACTTCTTTAATATTGGTTTAACAAAGAAATTGTATTGGTTATTTGTTTAGAACTCTCCGGGGGCTACTCAGAACTCTTGTATTTTTTTTTTATCTTCGTCGAAAGTTTTTTTATAAATAAATTTATAAATATTGATTTTACAAAAATGTCTAATAAGTATTTTTTGTTCATCTGCCTTAGTACAATCGGAAACCGTTATCAGATTTTTTTTAATTTTTCAAAAATTACAAAATTTTGAAAAAAAAAAATAGAACTATATGCATTATCGATTGAGAACTCTAGAACTCTATATAAAGAACTGGAATATTACATCAGAACTCTTATTCCTGAAAAAGAGGGGGCTGCGTGAAGTTGGCCCTCAAATTGTTTTTTCTCGATTTCTGAGCGAAATTCCGAGGAACTATTGCAATTTTCAAGCAAGAACTCTAGAACTATTCGAAATCTTACCACAACTCTAAAAAAATTTCAATTTTTCAAAAATTCGGGGGTCAACTTCACACGACTGCTATTGATGATACCGCCATGAGAACGGCGGTTGATAACTGTGATAACTCCGGTCCGTCTTCGGTTAGTGATCTGATTGCATTCTTGGCAAATTATGTGAAAATCTCCCCCGAAAAGCACTCCATAGATAAGTCCATTTCCAGGGAAAGAACGTTTTCAGAAACATCGTACGCAACTATACTTGTATAATTACGTACTTGTTTTTCGTGTGGCAAAACTGGTTACATTTCGCGAGATTGTAAAGTTTCAAATCAAAATTTCGAAGCCCCGTTAATAAATGAAGACAAATCCTTTTTAAAATACTGTAAGAAATTAGGTCATAAAATTGAAAATTGTTTTCGTCGTCAAAACAAACTCGGGCGAGTCGACGAAACGCTGCGTCCGGTTACGAGCAGGAAAAGTAAACAAGAGAACGTTTTGTTGAGTAGTTTTTCGTCAAATAATAAATGTTTAAAAACGTTTCCGATGACGATTTGCGGTTATAATACTAACTGCCTAAATGACACAGGTTCAACTTGTTCCTTAATAGATTAATTATTGGTGGATAGATTAAAACAAACAAAAATTCCACGCGTTACCGCATTACAATGGTTCGATGGTACAGTACGTAATTCAATTTTTTTTTAAGAAAAGCCTTTGTGGAACTTGATAAACTATATGAACTTAATAATGTAAACATACTAGTTATTATCTATATAGATTATCGTTATATTTTGTATGATTATCTATAATCAGTATAGTTTCACCAATATTAAATACCTTTATTAAATATCAATTGCTAGTTAGAAAGTTTGAATCAATGCATATTGTGGTAAGAATATATATTACACATATTTACAAAATTTAAATCCAAATATATATATTAACTGAAAGAGGAATCGAAAATTAAACACTTTGTTTAAATTATTCAATTATTTGATATAATACATAATTCGCATTTAAGTACCGAGCATTTAGTTTTAATTCTATTGTAAGAAAATGCATTCACCTTTAAAGTAACAGATACACAGATAAAATATTAAATATAATTATCAATAATTTAGGAATACGTTGCATTGGTGTTTGCAATTTCCCGCACATACTTTGCGGAAGAAAATCTAAGTTCAGCGCCCTCTATAATGGAGGTTGTGCTTGAAGGATCGTGCACTGCATGCATAACTTAAAGCCACTTACACACCTCTCATGTGCTCCTTTTGTACGCATTGTTCTAGCTATTTTGCAAAAAGCATGAAGAGAAATTAGAAAAGAGAATGGTAAAAAAGAATAGCTAAATTGGACAATACGAATATATATATATATATATATATATATATATATATATATATATAGCTTTGTTCGAAATATTCTTTGAAATTTGTTTTACTCAAATAATACTACACAAGAAGTCACAAGTTAGATTTAGATGTTACATTTCAATATTCATTTAGACCGATCTATTTATTCATTTCTATCAATTCAGTTTGATAAATAGTAGCTAAACGGGCTGTGATTTAATCGAATTAATTATATGTGATTAGCTGTAGCATTGTTCAACTAATCCCAATTTAATCAAAACAAATCCAATTATCTCAATTAACCAAATTATACCAAAAACACAATACTTAAACACTTCCATCCCGTCCACGCATCAAATATAAAAGCACGCAGACCGAAACCCGCAACACTTTTAAAATAAACATGAACCGGTTCCAACCGATCGCTAGTGTCGACGAGCACGGCGCGTTCCTGAGGGACGTCATCGACGTCCTATTCAAAAACGTTGTGTTCTCCACGCACTCCGACAAAGTAGTTTTATGGAAACGCCCTGAGGACCTGCTGAATATATTTGATTTCTCGCTTGACCAAACGGGCCTATCCCATGATAAACTGCTGATTTTGATTAAAAATACTATTAAGTATAGTGTCAAAACCGGACACCCATATTTCATCAATCAATTATTTTCAGGGTAAGTATAAATACAAAAGAAATTTATATGGGTCTCTTCCTCAAATGCCTTCCTAGTCTTGTCTGTATAGTCTTCTCTGTCTAGTCTTGTCTGTCTAGTCTTGTCTGTCTAGTCTTGTCTGTCTAGTCTTGTCTGTCTAGTCTTGTCTGTCTAGTCTTGTCTGTCTAGTCTTGTCTGTCTAGTCTTGTCTGTCTAGTCTTGTCTGTCTAGTCTTGTCTGTCTAGTCTTGTCTGTCTAGTCTTGTCTGTCTAGTCTGTCTAGTCTTGTCTGTCTAGTCTTGTCTGTCTAGTCTTGTCTGTCTAGTCTTGTCTGTCTAGTCTTGTCTGTCTAGTCTGTCTAGTCTTGTCTGTCTAGTCTTGTCTGTCTAGTCTTGTCTGTCTAGTCTTGTCTGTCTAGTCTTGTCTGTCTAGTCTTGTCTGTCTAGTCTTGTCTGTCTAGTCTTGTCTGTCTAGTCTTGTCTGTCTAGTCTTGTCTGTCTAGTCTTGTCTGTCTAGTCTTGTCTGTCTAGTCTTGTCTGTCTAGTCTTGTCTGTCTAGTCTTGTCTGTCTAGTCTTGTCTGTCTAGTCTTGTCTGTCTAGTCTTGTCTGTCTAGTCTTGTCTGTCTAGTCTTGTCTGTCTAGTCTTGTCTGTCTAGTCTTGTCTGTCTAGTCTTGTCTGTCTAGTCTTGTCTGTCTAGTCTTGTCTGTCTAGTCTTGTCTGTCTAGTCTTGTCTGTCTAGTCTTGTCTGTCTAGTCTTGTCTGTCTAGTCTTGTCTGTCTAGTCTTGTCTGTCTAGTCTTGTCTGTCTAGTCTTGTCTGTCTAGTCTTGTCTGTCTAGTCTTGTCTGTCTAGTCTTGTCTGTCTAGTCTTGTCTGTCTAGTCTTGTCTGTCTAGTCTTGTCTGTCTAGTCTTGTCTGTCTAGTCTTGTCTGTCTAGTCTTGTCTGTCTAGTCTTGTCTGTCTAGTCTTGTCTGTCTAGTCTTGTCTGTCTAGTCTTGTCTGTCTAGTCTTGTCTGTCTAGTCTTGTCTGTCTAGTCTTGTCTGTCTAGTCTTGTCTGTCTAGTCTTGTCTGTCTAGTCTTGTCTGTCTAGTCTTGTCTGTCTAGTCTTGTCTGTCTAGTCTTGTCTGTCTAGTCTTGTCTGTCTAGTCTTGTCTGTCTAGTCTTGTCTGTCTAGTCTTGTCTGTCTAGTCTTGTCTGTCTAGTCTTGTCTGTCTAGTCTTGTCTGTCTAGTCTTGTCTGTCTAGTCTTGTCTGTCTAGTCTTGTCTGTCTAGTCTTGTCTGTCTAGTCTTGTCTGTCTAGTCTTGTCTGTCTAGTCTTGTCTGTCTAGTCTTGTCTGTCTAGTCTTGTCTGTCTAGTCTTGTCTGTCTAGTCTTGTCTGTCTAGTCTTGTCTGTCTAGTCTTGTCTGTCTAGTCTTGTCTGTCTAGTCTTGTCTGTCTAGTCTTGTCTGTCTAGTCTTGTCTGTCTAGTCTTGTCTGTCTAGTCTTGTCTGTCTAGTCTTGTCTGTCTAGTCTTGTCTGTCTAGTCTTGTCTGTCTAGTCTTGTCTGTCTAGTCTTGTCTGTCTAGTCTTGTCTGTCTAGTCTTGTCTGTCTAGTCTTGTCTGTCTAGTCTTGTCTGTCTAGTCTTGTCTGTCTAGTCTTGTCTGTCTAGTCTTGTCTGTCTAGTCTTGTCTGTCTAGTCTTGTCTGTCTAGTCTTGTCTGTCTAGTCTTGTCTGTCTAGTCTTGTCTGTCTAGTCTTGTCTGTCTAGTCTTGTCTGTCTAGTCTTGTCTGTCTAGTCTTGTCTGTCTAGTCTTGTCTGTCTAGTCTTGTCTGTCTAGTCTTGTCTGTCTAGTCTTGTCTGTCTAGTCTTGTCTGTCTAGTCTTGTCTGTCTAGTCTTGTCTGTCTAGTCTTGTCTGTCTAGTCTTGTCTGTCTAGTCTTGTCTGTCTAGTCTTGTCTGTCTAGTCTTGTCTGTCTAGTCTTGTCTGTCTAGTCTTGTCTGTCTAGTCTTGTCTGTCTAGTCTTGTCTGTCTAGTCTTGTCTGTCTAGTCTTGTCTGTCTAGTCTTGTCTGTCTAGTCTTGTCTGTCTAGTCTTGTCTGTCTAGTCTTGTCTGTCTAGTCTTGTCTGTCTAGTCTTGTCTGTCTAGTCTTGTCTGTCTAGTCTTGTCTGTCTAGTCTTGTCTGTCTAGTCTTGTCTGTCTAGTCTTGTCTGTCTAGTCTTGTCTGTCTAGTCTTGTCTGTCTAGTCTTGTCTGTCTAGTCTTGTCTGTCTAGTCTTGTCTGTCTAGTCTTGTCTGTCTAGTCTTGTCTGTCTAGTCTTGTCTGTCTAGTCTTGTCTGTCTAGTCTTGTCTGTCTAGTCTTGTCTGTCTAGTCTTGTCTGTCTAGTCTTGTCTGTCTAGTCTTGTCTGTCTAGTCTTGTCTGTCTAGTCTTGTCTGTCTAGTCTTGTCTGTCTAGTCTTGTCTGTCTAGTCTTGTCTGTCTAGTCTTGTCTGTCTAGTCTTGTCTGTCTAGTCTTGTCTGTCTAGTCTTGTCTGTCTAGTCTTGTCTGTCTAGTCTTGTCTGTCTAGTCTTGTCTGTCTAGTCTTGTCTGTCTAGTCTTGTCTGTCTAGTCTTGTCTGTCTAGTCTTGTCTGTCTAGTCTTGTCTGTCTAGTCTTGTCTGTCTAGTCTTGTCTGTCTAGTCTTGTCTGTCTAGTCTTGTCTGTCTAGTCTTGTCTGTCTAGTCTTGTCTGTCTAGTCTTGTCTGTCTAGTCTTGTCTGTCTAGTCTTGTCTGTCTAGTCTTGTCTGTCTAGTCTTGTCTGTCTAGTCTTGTCTGTCTAGTCTTGTCTGTCTAGTCTTGTCTGTCTAGTCTTGTCTGTCTAGTCTTGTCTGTCTAGTCTTGTCTGTCTAGTCTTGTCTGTCTAGTCTTGTCTGTCTAGTCTTGTCTGTCTAGTCTTGTCTGTCTAGTCTTGTCTGTCTAGTCTTGTCTGTCTAGTCTTGTCTGTCTAGTCTTGTCTGTCTAGTCTTGTCTGTCTAGTCTTGTCTGTCTAGTCTTGTCTGTCTAGTCTTGTCTGTCTAGTCTTGTCTGTCTAGTCTTGTCTGTCTAGTCTTGTCTGTCTAGTCTTGTCTGTCTAGTCTTGTCTGTCTAGTCTTGTCTGTCTAGTCTTGTCTGTCTAGTCTTGTCTGTCTAGTCTTGTCTGTCTAGTCTTGTCTGTCTAGTCTTGTCTGTCTAGTCTTGTCTGTCTAGTCTTGTCTGTCTAGTCTTGTCTGTCTAGTCTTGTCTGTCTAGTCTTGTCTGTCTAGTCTTGTCTGTCTAGTCTTGTCTGTCTAGTCTTGTCTGTCTAGTCTTGTCTGTCTAGTCTTGTCTGTCTAGTCTTGTCTGTCTAGTCTTGTCTGTCTAGTCTTGTCTGTCTAGTCTTGTCTGTCTAGTCTTGTCTGTCTAGTCTTGTCTGTCTAGTCTTGTCTGTCTAGTCTTGTCTGTCTAGTCTTGTCTGTCTAGTCTTGTCTGTCTAGTCTTGTCTGTCTAGTCTTGTCTGTCTAGTCTTGTCTGTCTAGTCTTGTCTGTCTAGTCTTGTCTGTCTAGTCTTGTCTGTCTAGTCTTGTCTGTCTAGTCTTGTCTGTCTAGTCTTGTCTGTCTAGTCTTGTCTGTCTAGTCTTGTCTGTCTAGTCTTGTCTGTCTAGTCTTGTCTGTCTAGTCTTGTCTGTCTAGTCTTGTCTGTCTAGTCTTGTCTGTCTAGTCTTGTCTGTCTAGTCTTGTCTGTCTAGTCTTGTCTGTCTAGTCTTGTCTGTCTAGTCTTGTCTGTCTAGTCTTGTCTGTCTAGTCTTGTCTGTCTAGTCTTGTCTGTCTAGTCTTGTCTGTCTAGTCTTGTCTGTCTAGTCTTGTCTGTCTAGTCTTGTCTGTCTAGTCTTGTCTGTCTAGTCTTGTCTGTCTAGTCTTGTCTGTCTAGTCTTGTCTGTCTAGTCTTGTCTGTCTAGTCTTGTCTGTCTAGTCTTGTCTGTCTAGTCTTGTCTGTCTAGTCTTGTCTGTCTAGTCTTGTCTGTCTAGTCTTGTCTGTCTAGTCTTGTCTGTCTAGTCTTGTCTGTCTAGTCTTGTCTGTCTAGTCTTGTCTGTCTAGTCTTGTCTGTCTAGTCTTGTCTGTCTAGTCTTGTCTGTCTAGTCTTGTCTGTCTAGTCTTGTCTGTCTAGTCTTGTCTGTCTAGTCTTGTCTGTCTAGTCTTGTCTGTCTAGTCTTGTCTGTCTAGTCTTGTCTGTCTAGTCTTGTCTGTCTAGTCTTGTCTGTCTAGTCTTGTCTGTCTAGTCTTGTCTGTCTAGTCTTGTCTGTCTAGTCTTGTCTGTCTAGTCTTGTCTGTCTAGTCTTGTCTGTCTAGTCTTGTCTGTCTAGTCTTGTCTGTCTAGTCTTGTCTGTCTAGTCTTGTCTGTCTAGTCTTGTCTGTCTAGTCTTGTCTGTCTAGTCTTGTCTGTCTAGTCTTGTCTGTCTAGTCTTGTCTGTCTAGTCTTGTCTGTCTAGTCTTGTCTGTCTAGTCTTGTCTGTCTAGTCTTGTCTGTCTAGTCTTGTCTGTCTAGTCTTGTCTGTCTAGTCTTGTCTGTCTAGTCTTGTCTGTCTAGTCTTGTCTGTCTAGTCTTGTCTGTCTAGTCTTGTCTGTCTAGTCTTGTCTGTCTAGTCTTGTCTGTCTAGTCTTGTCTGTCTAGTCTTGTCTGTCTAGTCTTGTCTGTCTAGTCTTGTCTGTCTAGTCTTGTCTGTCTAGTCTTGTCTGTCTAGTCTTGTCTGTCTAGTCTTGTCTGTCTAGTCTTGTCTGTCTAGTCTTGTCTGTCTAGTCTTGTCTGTCTAGTCTTGTCTGTCTAGTCTTGTCTGTCTAGTCTTGTCTGTCTAGTCTTGTCTGTCTAGTCTTGTCTGTCTAGTCTTGTCTGTCTAGTCTTGTCTGTCTAGTCTTGTCTGTCTAGTCTTGTCTGTCTAGTCTTGTCTGTCTAGTCTTGTCTGTCTAGTCTTGTCTGTCTAGTCTTGTCTGTCTAGTCTTGTCTGTCTAGTCTTGTCTGTCTAGTCTTGTCTGTCTAGTCTTGTCTGTCTAGTCTTGTCTGTCTAGTCTTGTCTGTCTAGTCTTGTCTGTCTAGTCTTGTCTGTCTAGTCTTGTCTGTCTAGTCTTGTCTGTCTAGTCTTGTCTGTCTAGTCTTGTCTGTCTAGTCTTGTCTGTCTAGTCTTGTCTGTCTAGTCTTGTCTGTCTAGTCTTGTCTGTCTAGTCTTGTCTGTCTAGTCTTGTCTGTCTAGTCTTGTCTGTCTAGTCTTGTCTGTCTAGTCTTGTCTGTCTAGTCTTGTCTGTCTAGTCTTGTCTGTCTAGTCTTGTCTGTCTAGTCTTGTCTGTCTAGTCTTGTCTGTCTAGTCTTGTCTGTCTAGTCTTGTCTGTCTAGTCTTGTCTGTCTAGTCTTGTCTGTCTAGTCTTGTCTGTCTAGTCTTGTCTGTCTAGTCTTGTCTGTCTAGTCTTGTCTGTCTAGTCTTGTCTGTCTAGTCTTGTCTGTCTAGTCTTGTCTGTCTAGTCTTGTCTGTCTAGTCTTGTCTGTCTAGTCTTGTCTGTCTAGTCTTGTCTGTCTAGTCTTGTCTGTCTAGTCTTGTCTGTCTAGTCTTGTCTGTCTAGTCTTGTCTGTCTAGTCTTGTCTGTCTAGTCTTGTCTGTCTAGTCTTGTCTGTCTAGTCTTGTCTGTCTAGTCTTGTCTGTCTAGTCTTGTCTGTCTAGTCTTGTCTGTCTAGTCTTGTCTGTCTAGTCTTGTCTGTCTAGTCTTGTCTGTCTAGTCTTGTCTGTCTAGTCTTGTCTGTCTAGTCTTGTCTGTCTAGTCTTGTCTGTCTAGTCTTGTCTGTCTAGTCTTGTCTGTCTAGTCTTGTCTGTCTAGTCTTGTCTGTCTAGTCTTGTCTGTCTAGTCTTGTCTGTCTAGTCTTGTCTGTCTAGTCTTGTCTGTCTAGTCTTGTCTGTCTAGTCTTGTCTGTCTAGTCTTGTCTGTCTAGTCTTGTCTGTCTAGTCTTGTCTGTCTAGTCTGTCTAGTCTTGTCTGTCTAGTCTTGTCTGTCTAGTCTTGTCTGTCTAGTCTTGTCTGTCTAGTCTTGTCTGTCTAGTCTTGTCTGTCTAGTCTCATCTGTCTTGGCTTGTCTGTCTGGTCTGTCTACTCTTGTCTGTATTGTCCGTCAAATCAAATTAAATCAATCGGGCCATCATTAGCAGGATAGCCAAGACTTAATTGGTTTTCTGTGTATCTTTCAACTTGTTTGTTATCTTTCAGCTTTGCTAGAGTTTGCTCTATATTTGCTTTTTTCCAATCTGCTTAACCATGTAGCTTGTATATCTATTCTTTTCTATCTAGTTTTACCTGCCTATCCATCTTTTTATAATTGTTTTCGTATTTAACTATATAATGGCATCTACCTATTTTGCTATGTGTTTATTTATTAGATTGGATCCTTATGGCTTGGCCGGACAATGGCTAACTGACGCCCTGAATGCTAGTGTGTACACTTATGAGGTGGCTCCCGTATTTACGTTGATGGAGGGTGAAATTATTAAAGAAATTTGTAGGATGATAGGGTCCGAGTGGGGCGACGGAATGTTTTGCCCTGGCGGGTCTATGGGCAACGGTACCGCAATTAATTTGGCCAGATTTAATTATAATCCCGACATTAAGGTAAAATAATTTTATATAATAAATTTCTCGTGTTTTTTTTGAATATTTTCATATGAAAGATTGCTTAATTAAAGAGAATTAGCTGGAAAATTCTTTCTGAATTTATTGAATTATAGTTTGCAATGTTTTCAAATTGTTTCTGCAGTTTGTTGGTACTTCGAATGTTAAGAAAATGGTGATGTTTGCGTCGGAGGAGTGTCACTATTCGATCCATAAGTTTGCGTCCTTGGTTGGAATTGGACAAGATAATGTTTTAAACATAAAAACGGATGGTGTAGGTCAAATGGATCCGAAGGATTTGGAACGAAACATTTTGGAGCAGCTTCAATTAGGCCATTTACCTTTCCTCGTCGTTGCAACATTGGGTAAACACTTTACTTTTATTATATTTGCAAACGGAACAAATATCTAATTTCGGTTTGGATTACATTTTTTACATTTAACTTTAACTGCCTGCAATATAATATTGTATCTACTATTAAATATTTTAAATAGTTAAGATTAAATTTCCAAAATATATTTTGATATGATTTACAGATACATAAATAATTTATAGAATCTCTTAATTTAAACAACCTTTTTTTTGTTAATCAGTTGTCAACCTTGTTGTCCAATGATTCGCTTATGCAAAAGAAATACGTCTATAGGATATTTATCTTGTAACAAATTTGTATTTGTCCATCAACATAAAAATCCCTAGAGATGCAATCGTGCTTTACCCTAATCAAAATTTACGCCACGCTTTTTAGGAACGACTGTGAGGGGTGCCTTTGACCCTGTGAATGATTTAGCAGATTTATGCAAGAGACACAATATGTGGCTACATATAGACGCAGCCTGGGGCGGCGGTTTGATTTTTTCCCAAAAACATCGTTCGAAACTGAACGGGATCGAACAGGCGAATTCGATTGTAATAAATCCGCACAAGTTGCTCGCCGTGCCGCAGCAATGTTCACTGCTGCTCGTCAAGGACAAGAATATCCTGCATCGTTGCCATTCTATGGGCGCAGAATATCTATTTCAAAAAGATAAATATTACGACAAGTCTTATGACTCTGGAGATAAATATTTGCAGTGCGGGAGGAAATGCGATGTTTTTAAATTCTGGCTGATGTGGAAAGCTAAGGTACATTTTCAATTAATCGAAACTTATATAAACATGCGCTTTATCTGCGTGAGCAAACAAGATTGCATTTAAAATATACTACTTGATATACGGTGAGGTATAGGAGGTAAAACTGGTTAACCCTTAACCACCTGCCATACGTCTCAGGTGAAGAAATTACTGATAATTTGGGGCTGAGAGACATATGTTAGTTGGTTAGGTGTTAATAATGAACAAGATCTAACAAATATGTTGAATATTTAGGAACAAAGAGAACAAGTAAATGTACCAGACTAGACCAGAAAAGATCAGATAAGACCCGACAAGACAAGACCGCACAAGACAGGACAAGATCGTAGAAGACCATATATAACCGGACAAGTCTGAACAAGACCGGATAAAACCAAAACAATGGTCCGCAACTAGCTACTATTACAAATGTGTAAGATGAGCTAATTATGCTTATTGTTAGTAAACGAAAATTATTTAATTATTATTATTAGGCTATAGACGTTTTCATAGTTGAATTTTTTTGTGCGTATGTGACAATTTCCGCCATGTTATACGTCAAAAAGTGCCCGAACTAAATATGTGCCCGAAACTTTCATATTCCCGCCTTTCTAATTTAGCGGATACGCATGCGCTTAACTAACCGTAAAAAGGTCTATTAACACAATAGTGTTGTAATAACAAAGGTCTCACAGAGAATGTCCAGTTTACTATAGATATGACTAGACGAAACAAGACATAATCATGCAATATCTGTTAAAACAAGGTGCACATTAATAAGAAAATTAATTTAATTTGAATTGTTATAATTATAGGGATCTACTGGTTTTGCTAGACATGTTGACGCCCTGATGGATGTTGGTGAATATTTCGAGGACCAGATTCATAAAAGATGCGATTTCATGTTGGTGTCTAAAAGGCAATATATGAATGTTTGCTTTTGGTATTTGCCTAGATATCTGCAAGGCAAATCCAACATTTTGCAATATTCCATGCAATTACATAAGGTAAATATTAACAGTGAATCCGAAACATTAATAAAACATTCGAAACTTTATGGAAAACTGCTTCAAAACATGAATAAAAAAACACATGTTTCCTTGAAAAGTCATTTATCTCGAAACATTGAATATTTAAATATCTTTATTATTAGTGGCTGCATCTAGTATATCATCTTTTAAACATCAATTGGTGTACGTTTCTGTAAGCTCTGTATTTTAGTAGAGGCTCTTTGACAACTTCTGTTTCCGCCTTTCAGGTGGCGCCTCAGATTAAAGCCGTTATGGTTAAACACGGATCAATAATGTTGGGCTACCAACCGCTAAAGAAGTTACCTAACTTTTTCCGGTTTGTTTCACAAAATTCAGCTCTAACTAGAAACGACGTCGACTTTATATTAGATCACATCGCGGATATTGGAAGAGCAATATTTTAGTTAGTAAACAGTAATTACTTTATGAAATAAAAATGTTTTCAAGTTATTTTTAATTGAATTAGGTGTTCAGTATAAATTATTTAAAGGCAAATTCTTATTTTAGAAGATTTTTATTTTATTATGATAATATATTTTAGTTTATTTAATTTCTGTATCTCATTAAGAGAAAAACATAAACATTGTAAACAATAGCGAATATGCATGTTTTTTTATATTTTTAATTCACTGTTTACACAGTTATAACATAGTAAAAATATAAATACTATAAAATGCTGTAAATAAGTTTAAAAAAATATTTAAAATAGAGAAAAATTTTGAGCTGTTTAAACATCGCCATCGCAGTCAGCTGTTTTCATTTTTAACTTCACGTTTTTTGATGTTTGCTTTCTAACTAAAAGACAGCAATGACATACAAATGTAAAAAATACGGACTTGTTTACATGGTATGTTACGTCACTTTCCTTTTAACCAATGGTGTTGCGTTTTAAAAATTTGAATTTCCCTCGCTTAATTTTTTTTATTTATTAATTACAAAAATAATGGTTTCGTTCAAATGTCCGGTTAATAAAGATTCGGAAAACAATATTTTAACACTAAACCTACCAGTAGCGGTCAAATTGACCGTTTTCAAACTTTTAAAAGAATTACACACTTTAAACGATATAATACCGTTATCGACCTATATGACAATTCTTAGAATATGCATATAATATTTTTTTCACTCTGTACATCTAGAATTTTTTTCTCTTTGCCAAGAAACATTTATCATGTGTCCTACCTACCGCGCCGGTCAATATGACCGACCGTCGATATGAGACAATACTTAAACAGTTAAACTGCTCGCTCTTAGAATGAAACTTCAAAGAGGAAAACGGCTCATAATGGCGCTGATAATCGAGCCATGACTAGCAAAAACGAGCGTTCACGCGGTCCTACAAACATTCGAAGGGTGAAACATCACGCCCCAACAGTTCACTCTTCGAGCGAGCAATGTAGCTCAGAGTCGGTTGCGATTGAATAGAGCAGACAATAATATTATTGAGCAGTCTGGTTTATCTGGTTAATCTCCTTCAATTGCTTATTTGAAGGAGATAAGGTAAAGTATCAAAACTTGAATATAAAATCTGAATTCCTTACATAGTGTTAGTGTTATTTCTTTACATTCTGTTATAGATATTTACCCTAAAAATGTTAAAGCGTTTGAAATTTACAAAGTACCCAAGAAATGTAACGGACATAGAACAAGACTGTTCAGAACAAGAAATTTCTGGAACTGAAGAAAAAATGGAAACGGATGAAGAACTACTTACAACAAGTAAATTGGAGTCAGAGAGCGATAGTGAAAAGGAGAATATTGTAAATTATCGTCGAAGGCAGAAAAGAGAGTTTTATTGACATCCGAAAGTGAGACAGATTCTGGGAAGAAATAAACGGAAGTCCCAAACCTGGTATGATACCAATGCATAATATTTTTAGGGTTACGCCGGCGCGAGTGGTGTAGTGGTGACGCTCGTGGCCTCATAATAGAGCGCTAACTAACAAGTATAGAGGTCCCGAGTTCTATCCCCAGTGCCGGCCGCATTTGTACCAGAAGACAAATGTGAAAAATAGTAATTAGCGCAATTTACAATAACAACATGTTTATGGGCCTATAAGTGAATGTGAATGCAGAATACAATAGGCCACAAGTAGGCCGCAGTGTTCGTCGAAGGGTCGGAAAACCCGACATCCACATCGAACCAAACAAAAAAATAGGGTTACATGAGGACCAACAGGATATGCTAAACGACATATACCGAAAGGACAAATGAAGACGGCATTTTCTCTTATCATTGACCAACGTATAATGATCATATTATAAAATGTACAGAAGAAGAAGCATTTAGGGCGTTGGGGACTAAGTGGAAGTTAAATGCAACAAAACTAGGTGCATTGATTGCTTTGTTATATGCTCGCGGCGCATATGAGGGAAAAAATTTGGATGTGTCATATTTGTGGAATAAAAATTGGGGACAAGTTTTTTTCCGAAAACAGTGAGCAGAAACGACTATGGAAATTATGAAGTTCATAGGATTTGATAAGAAGAGCGAAGAAGCCAGCGTTTACAAACCAAGTTTGCTTGATATCTACAATATGGGATCAATTTATTAAGAACTCACAAAATTGTTATAAACCTTGTGCATATATTGCTGTTGATGAACAGTTGTTTCCGTCGAAAGCTAGGTGTAGATTTACACAGTATATGCCAAACAAACCAGACAAATTTGGAATAAAGTTCTGGTTGGCGTGAAGCGTCAATAGCAAGTAAAATAATAATAAATGGGTTTCCCTACTTGGGAAAGGATATATGGAACTGATGGATCCTTTTACAGGATGCGGAAGGAATGTAACAACCGATAATTTGTTCACGAGCCTATCATTAGCCCAGAATTTACTTACAAAAAAAAACTACTATTGTTGAAACAATTCGTAGGAACAAAAGAGAGTTGCAAAAGTTAGCCAAAGAAAGGAAAGATAAAATGGCTAGATTTTCAAGAAAATTGTACAAATTAAATTACATTACTCTTACAGTGTATAAGAGTAAGCCAAAAAAAAGTGCCTGTCCAAGTTCAAATCATGAATCAATAGATATAGAAAAAAGCAAAAAACGTTTACCGGAAACTATTAGATTTTATAATAGTACAAAATTTGGTGTAGATGTGGCAGATGGCAAGGAAATACTGTGTAAAATCGAAAAGTTGTAGGTAGCCACTTTAGGTATTTTTCAAAATTTTCGACAAAATTTTAGTTCGAATAAATGCCTGGGTTTTGTACAAAGAAACGACCGATGAAAATATTTCGAGGAAGGAATTTCTATTCCAGTTAGCTTCAGAGCTTGTCGAAATGTATGAAAAATCTCGAGAAAAATATGTTTGCGGCAAATTTACATTTCAGACTAAAGTGATTTGTAAACATTGTAAGGAAGCCGAATAAAGTATGTACATGTAGTACTATAGTATATACAGGCGCGCTTTTAAGCTATTCAGCAGCTCGGTGCAAGTTTTTGGCGGGGCCCGCTCTCAGAGAAGAGAAATGTACATTGAAGAACCATCACCAAGAGTTCTGTTGGACAATTATTTGGGACACATTGTGGCGTCACGCTGCTAGTTCTGTAAACTCCAAAATCAGATAATAAGGCGTTATAAGGCGTTGTATGGCCACGCATTGTAAAGTAACAAATTTAACAAAAGGCATTTATTTTATCGGGGTGAGAACTCATTTGTGATACAGCTTGGAACTTGCCAAACACCTTAATGCTCAGTTGCTCATTACATTGCACATTGCTCATTAAGTTCAAACGTTCAAATGCTCCCATAAATATGTACATGTCTCTCATCTTTGCGTCTGACTCCGTAGTGGAGTGACCTAGCAAGTAAAGCTATTAAAAATACAGCAAATAATAATAATACATAATAATGTACAACTTTTTTCCAAATCTGATTTTGCACTGTTTTTCATGAAGATTGGATTTAGAAAACCTGAAATAATTCTGTGACATCTTCCAGACTCTTAATTCTGTCAGACATTTCGTTTACCGTTTTCGTTTGCATCTATTACATTAGTTTTAAAATCGATTACAGGATAGACTTATTATCGTGGTCCAGTGTTGCCAACTTTATTTTTCATGGGATCGTACCATGCACTTGGAAAAATCGTATTTTGCTAAGAATTTTAGAAAGAAAATAGTACGCAATTTTCAATAAAACAATAGTAAATAATTTAAACACGTAATATTATAGCTTTTAATTAATATTTAGGATACGATCAAGGTATGATATTCTGTACCTTGGTTACCAGAATTTGGACACTAATTTGTCAACTAAATTCAGTAAGGAGTTTATAATACGCTGCTCAAAACAATTAGCGGGTCACTAATTTGTGCCTCCATAAAATTCAAAAGTGAAATGCAAATAAAATTTAAAACATTCTCATCATATTACAAAGACGCTCTATTTAATTGTTTTAATTGACACATACGGAATTATCAGCATCGCATATTTCCGGAGTATCCGCAATAATTAACAAAAACTACCAAAACTAAAGTAATATAATGTACCCCAAATTAGATTCAATGAGTTAGGAACGTCTCGTTCAGATCAATAAACAGGCGGAAATGATTACCACTGACAGTTCGACTAAGTGAAAATGAGTCATTTCAACGAAGTGGAAGTTGTTCAGTTGTTGCTATAACATTTATTGAAAATGGCGAAAGCCTTTCACAAGTTTCAAGAAACTTCAACGTAAGCCTGTTTGTTATTCAGCGATTCTGGAACAGGTATTTGGATACAAGTCAATATACCAGGCGCGGTGAGCAATGTCGCAGGAGAAAAACTGATCTTTACTGATTTCGAGTCTTCGCAATAGAGTCTCTGCGGCGAAAGACCTCTTAATTTCCCTAAGGACGACGCATGGGGTCACTTTATCAGACCAGACAATTAGGCATAGGTTGAGGGAATCAAATTTGAGGGTAAGACAGAGTAGCAAGAATCAATTTTGCTAGTGAACATGTCGCATGGCAACTTCGACCATGGAAGTCTGTGCTCTTCACGGCTAAATCAAGGTTCCTCAAGGAATTACTCGTTGCGATGGCCTGCTACTGTCCAGGAAGTCGAAAGATTTGGAGGTGGTTCAGGTATGGTTTGGGGTGGGATTAGTATCGTGCGTAGAATCGACCTTGTTGTACTTCCAGGAAATCTTAACGCTAGCCTCTATGTTGACTTATTGTGTTAGGAGAACATGTTGTCCCTGTGACATATCTAATTATCTACATAATTTCTTTGTTAATCCAGTATAACGCAAGACCATACTGCTTCAAGACCATACTGCTAACATAAAACTACTCAAACGACATGTCTGAGGAATTCCCGATTCGAACCGGAGTCCGGCAAGGAGACGTGGCCTCGCCGCTTCTTTTTAACATTGTGATCGACACGATTATGCGAAAAGCGTTTGATGGGCGACGCGGAGTTCGATATGATGACAAAAACTTCCTAACCGATCTGATGTTCGCCGATGACAGTGCGGTTTTCGCCAACACAGATGCCGAAGCAACAGACACCTTGTATGACATTTCCCGCATTGCCCAGTCATACGGACTGAGAATCAATGCGGATAAGACCAAAGTGCTTACAACGGATGGATCTGAAGCCAGAGTTTACCTCGATGGAACCACAATCGAGCAGGTACCACAGTTCAAATATTTGGGATCACTGGTTGTGGCCTTCCAAATGCGATGCCTGAGACAGATTCTCTGCGTCTCACTCCTCAACCACCTCCGAAATGAGACAATCAGAGAAAGGTGCGACCAACAGACACCGATTGTTGAGGAAATTCAAAAACGCCGATTACGATGGTTCGGCCACATCTGTAGGATGGGCGACAATCGAGTACCGCACAAACTCCTATGGAAAAAACGACCTCTTGATTGGAGAACACAAAAACAAGCACCGAAGACCACATGGTTGAAACACGTAGAGAACGATTTAAAAAACCAGCGAATAACAATAGCTGAGGCAAGAACCGTTGCAACTGATCGATTAGCATGGAAGCGTATAGTGAATGGAGCACGGAATCTAGCGGCACCAACAGCAGCGTACTGGCTACGAGGTCGACCACCTCTCCATGCGCCGGCTATGGATTAAAGAAGAAGAAGACTGCTAACATACTGCTTGGATTTCGGTAAATCGATTACACTTATAGTACACTGCGTATTTACAAAGTGTGAGTGGGACACAGGGTTTAAAAAATTATAGGATGCCTTCAATGATAATCCAAAGAAGAAGTTTGTGTTCGGTTAAAGTCTGTTTTTTTTTTCTGTTATTTTTATATTTTGTTATGAAGATTGAAAAATTTGGAAAGATCGTATATTTTGCGTACGATTTCTAATACATGATCGTATAACGTATCTGCACCAAAAAGGTCGTATAAATACGATTTAAATCGTACGGTTGGCAACACTGTCGTGGTCGTGCCTTATCTCTACAAGTGTTTCTAGAAAACTAATTGACTGAATAAGAACGGATTTAAAATTTTCTAATAAAGGACTTGTTGCCCTTGCTCTTGCAGACCACCTTGTGTTGGACAGATCTTTAAGTGTTTGTTGTTGTTGCTTTCTTGAAAATACTTCATCTTCTTCATTTTTCGAGGGAAATATTGTTTTAAAAGTTTCCTCCTCGGCTTCCTCCGTATTATTGGTTTCTCCCTCACTAATTTCAGTGTTTTCTGTTTTTGTAGTAAACTTATCTAGAGATTCTAAAGACTCGAACTAAGCGCTAGGTGTAGAATTCAACGATGGTGTAGGTGTGAGAAAAACAGGAAAACATTCATTTTCTGACCCTGTCTATTGTAAAACAAGTGTATTGTACTTGTAGATTGTAAAGTATTATCACAGGGGCCCGCCGCATTGGGCCCGTCGGTGCTACGCACCGATTGCACCTACGTTAAATACGCCTCTGATTATATATAAATGTATGTATGCATAACAGTGCATATAAAAGTTTTATTTTATTTGTTTTTTTTTAATGAATAATTTGAGATATACAAAATATTTAGTTCGGTTTCTCATGTGGGAAACATGCAATTTTTGTTTTATAGGTTTATAATTGGACTTATATTAAAATAAATTTTGAGGAAATTTCTTGAAAATTCTTCATTTTATATACATTTAGCAATAAATCTACCATTATCTGCATTGGATACTAAAATCGATAACTTTTTTAATTACCGGTCAATTTGACCGAGCGTGGTAGGAATAGATACAAGAACTGTCGGTAGGTTTACTGTTAACCACATTGAAATTTGATGCATATTCCCTATTGGAGTTAAATTAAGCATTTGTTTAATATGGCAAGCTTGAAACTGTAACTTAATAAATATTAATACAATCTTATAAACCTCATTGTAGGTACATGTTCCATTAATCTTTGTACAATATTTTGGTGTTAATCAATTTTGTTTGGTTCTTTTTGGAATAACGGATGATTTAGAGATGGCTTGTGAAAACGTTACAGGCCAGCTGATTTATTTGATAAATTGTGAACGAATATTAAAGTATCGTGAGTAAGCTATCTGGAACCAATCTGTGAATTTTAAAATTATTAATAGCCTCGTGTAAAGCAAAACATCCTTAAAATAGTTATGTTAATTATAATTTGCTTTGCTTTATGTTTCGCAGATATTAAATATTCAATTTGGTTTAGAGAATATTTAACACGACAAAAAGAAAATTATGCAATCTAAATGAAAACAAAGTATTACATACTACATCTATATATATATATATATATATATATATATATATATATATATATATATATATATATATATATATAATTATATTGTTATATATATTGTGAAATAATTATCATATTAAGCAAACTATTAAGTCTCAATAACATAATAAAAATAGGATTTGTAAAAATAGCATTTTCATTTTCATAATTTTTACAGTACCGCATGTATTATTATATTTGTAAATTTCTCGTTACTATTTTTTGCTGCTTTATGTTTATTATAAATTGATTATGGCATGGAAGTCATGATGTATGTGAAGGTGTCAATCTCAATCTGTTCAAATTATCGTCGCCTCAAGGATCAATTTACTTAAAGACCAAATAATATAGGTGCAAGCATAAATATAGAGCATATTTAATAGGACCATCTGGAAGCTTATATGTGGGCAATAATTATCTAAAAAAACTCTATATCCAAATAAACCACAAACTTTTTCCTACAAAACTACAAATATATCATCAAATACATAAACTTAGAATGGGTAAATAATGAGAGTGAAAAACGAACTATAAATATAAAAAAAACATACAAGACTAGCCGTATAAAACTAGATTAGAAAACTAGAGTAGAACTTAAAATCCGAACTAGACGGAAAATAAACTTATTTATCCAGTTTTGTCTAGTCTTGTCTGTCTAGTCTTGTCAGTCTAGTCTTGACAGACAAGACTAGGCTAATAAGATTGTCTAACTTATCTGCCTAGTCTTAACAGTTTAAGCTTTACTGCCTAGTCTTGTCTGTCTAGAATTACTGACTGGCACCTACCCGAAGAAGATAGCCTATCTGATCACAGGTATATTAGCTGGACCATTGGACTTGACACCGAAATGCCCGAACGTCTAAGGGGCTTTTGCACTAAATACGCTAATTGAGAATTATTTAACGAAACTCTGGTAAAGCATGTAATAGTATATTAAAGGACGAGTTCAGTAAGCGCGATTTTACAGTACTCGTCCAAGTTTGGAAAACGACGAGCGTAGCGAAGAGTTGTCTAATAGACAAGTGCTCAAAAACGAACAAGTTTTTTAATCCTTCTTTAAACTTATGTACATTTATACATAATGTACATTTATATAACAACTAAATACAATGATTAAAGGTTTTTTAGTAAAACCGGGCCGGTGAACACAAATATATCAAAATACAGTTTATAAGTCGTGGAATAGTCTCTCAGGGCTACTAAATGACCATTACCGAAAATGAACGTAAACCGAATAGTGCGCTTGCTTAGTGCTGTTCAGTGAGCCAGAAAGATTCTAGACTGGTTGTAGGGCTCATGTGTCCTTTGCTTCTCGGCAGTTTTGAGCCTTTCGCTCAGCTATTCCGCCGTCTTGTTGGTTGTTTCCTTTGTTTTTTTTTCTGGTTGTAGTTCATGTGTCCTTTGCTTTTTGACGGTCGTGAGCCTTCCGCTCAGCTGTTCCGTCGTCTTGTTGTTTGTTTCTGTGTTTTTTTTTTTGTGTCGGTTTGCTTCTTTGTTTGTCGGTTTGTTTGTTCTTCTGTTTCACTCATAAACGGTTTTCTTTCTTTTTTTTTTTTGGTTCTGTTTTTTTTTTCTTCTTCTTCTTCTCGTTGTTGGTCCTTGGTTTGTCCTGGTGTTGGTTCCTGGTTCGCCCTCCTGGCGGTTCCTGGTTCGTCCTTGGTTCTCGTGGTGGTTCCTTGCTCGTCCTCGTGGTGGGTGCTGTGTCTCTCTGGTTTGTTCGTGTTCGTGCTGGGTTCGGGGATGTGGGCTTTCCTGTTAAAAAGAAAGAACAGTGATTACCTATGTTGTTGAGGTTTTGGATGTTTCCATTTGACGTTGATGTTGTAGTTTGCTGCGTTGTTGATTGTTGGGTTGTCATGCGTTTTCATGCGTTCGAAGCTTTTCGTTGCTAGTTTTTCTATGTGTTGCTTGATTGTCTCCATGTTTAGATCGCTGTGCAGCTGCTCATTGGTCATGTACCATGGCGAATCTGTTATTTCTCTCAGAATTTTGTTCTGGATGATTTGGAGTTTGTAGATTTTCCATTCTTTGGATTGTATCCAGCACGTCGATGAGTACGTCATTGTCGGCCGTATTATGGACTTGTAGATTTGTAGTTTGTTCCTTATGTTCAGCTTGCTTTTCCTGTTTAAGAGCGGGTAGAGGTAGCCTTTAATTTGTTTTGCTTTTTTCGCTGTCTGATCGATGTGTTATGAAAATGTAAGAGCTTTGTCTAGGATTGCGCCTAGATATTTGATTCGGTTTTCCCATTTTATGTCTGTGTTGTTGATTCTCAAGCAGCTATTGGGTTCGTGCTTAAATTTTTTCTTCGTGAAGATAATTGCCTGTGTTTTTTCTGCGTTTAGTTTGATCCTCCAGGTGTTACACCAGTCGATAATCCTGTCCAGGTGATTTTGGAGCCGTTTTGTTATGGCCTCGGTCGAGTATCCTCTTGTGAAAATTGCTGTGTCGTCTGCGTATAGTGCAATTTCTGTGTCGTTTAGTTTTGGGATGTCTGCGGTGTAGATGCTGTAAAGAAGGGGGCCCAGGACAGATCCTTGTGGGACACCGGCTGTCATTGTCTGAGTTGTGGAGATGCTGTCGTTTATTTTGACTTGGAATGTTCTGTTACAGATAAAGGACGTCACTAGTCTGATCATTGCTGTTGGGATTTTAAATTGGTGCAGTTTGTATATTAAACCTAGGTGCCATACCTTGTCGAAAGCCTTAGAGACGTCCAGAAAGACGGCTCCCGTGGCTAACCCTTTGTTGAAAGCGTCGATTATTGCTTCGGTTATTCTTGTCGTCTGATAGGTGGTAGGGTGCTCTGTTCTGAAGCCGTATTGTTCGTCGGGTAGAATACGTTTGTCTTCAGTTATTTCTGTCAGTCTTTTGTGTATTACTTTTTCTGTGATTTTACTGAGACCTGTCAGCAGACTTATTGGTCTGTAACTGGAGGTGAGGTTTCGGGGTTTGTTCGGTTTCGGGATTAGAATCGTTGTTGCCATGTGTTTCCATTGGGTCGGAAACACTCCAAGTTTCAGTGCGGCGTTTATGATTTGTGTTATTCTGTCTATTGCGTTCGGTGTTAGGTTTTTTAGCGCGGCGTTGTTGATGTTATCGCAGCCTGGTGCTTTCCTGGTTTTTAGGTTTTTAATTATACCTTTTATTTTATACCTTTTATTTCTTCCGGTGTTGTTTCCTCTATTTCCGTGTTTTCTACGCTACTATTTAGTACTCTCAGTACGGTCTCGCGTATTTCTTGTCTTTTTTGGAGTGGGTGTGTGTCGGCGTTCGGTTTAAACTGCTGTGCAAGCGACTTTGCGAATTCCTCCGTTTTCTCCTCGTCCGTGCTTGCTACAGTGTCGTTTGTTGTTTTCAGTGGGGGAATTGTTCTCCTCTCCTTGTTTCTAAGATTCTTGGCTAACTTCCACGGTTCCTCTATTGTTTCGTTGATGCGTTCTAGTTTGTCTTCCCATTCGGCGTTGTGCTGTTCGCGCAGTGCCCATTTCAGTTGGTTTGTCAGTCTGTTTAAGACGTTCTTGTCCGTCGGTGCCAGCGTCCGTTGGAATACCTTGTTAGCTTTGCGCTTTTCTTTTAGTAGATTCCTGATTTCCTGTCGGAGGGTTGTTGTCGTGTTGGCTGTCCGTTTCCTTGTGGCGGCCTCGAGTGCTGCTTTTATTTCGTTTTCTATCGTCCGTGCTGCTTCTTCTAGGCACGGGGGGCTTGTAATTTCTGTACAAGTGACGTTCGTCAGATTATCTTTGAATTTATTCCAATTTATGGTAATTTTCTCGATTGTTTTCCTGGCCGTTTTCGCTTGGAGATTTATGTGCACTGGGTTGTGATCTGAGCTCAAGTCCGTGATACAGACTATTTCCACGTTTGCTGTGACGTTTTTCATGACGGCTATATCCAAAATATCCGGCATTCGCTGAACTCCTGGAAAGTGTGTTGGTTCGCTCGGTGCAATTACTTGTAGCTTCCGGTTTTCCGTGTACCTTAGTAATTGTCCGCCCTTTGTGTTTGTCACTCTGCAATTCCATTGCGAGTGTTTAGCGTTGTAGTCTCCTGCGGCTATGGTACCTAATTTCTGTCAAATATTTTGTCCAGGTCGTCGGCGTTTATTTGTTTCTGTGGCGGAGAGTACAGTGCGTAGAGGGCTACGGGTCCGTCGGTTGTTTGTACTTCTACTCCTACCGTTTCCGTGTCGGTGGTTGTTTCTACTTCCGGCAGTTCGTGGTGTTTTATGTTCCTTTTGATGATGATGGCGACTCCTCCTCCGGCTTTCTCGCCTCTGTCTTTTCTGTAGACTTGGTAGTTTGCTATGTTCAGTTGGTTGCAACGTCTGAGATGCGTCTCGTTGATCAGTGCCACGTCGACGCTGTGTTCGATTAGGTGTGCTACCAGTTCCTGTTTCTTGTTTTGTATTCCGTTTGCGTTCCAGAATATAAGTTTCAGATTGTCTTTAGTTCTTCTAGTGGTCATTGTTGAGTGTGAGTATGATGGTTGTGATTCTTCGGGTGAACATTTCTGTGTCCTCTTTGCTGTGTCCCGTTTCGGCAAAATCGAGCATCATTTCCGTCAGTTCTGCTCTGATTATTTCGTTGCTATTCCTTTTGTTTCGGCTGGTTGAAGGTTTTGTCTCCGGGTTGGGGTTGTTGCTTCTTCTTATCGGTTTCGGTATTTGGCTCGTTGTCGGTGTTTGGGCTGTTTGTCTCTGTGTTTGGGCTGTTTGTCTCGGTGTTTGGGTTGTTTGTCTCAGTGGGGGTCTCGTTTCCTGCTGTCTTTGTTCCGTTTGTCTGGCTATTTCCGGTCTCGCCGGGCAGTTTCTCCATATAGAGGTGTGTTCGCCTCCGCAGTTTGCGCATTTCGGCGGCAGTGTTAGCGGTTTCTCACACAGGTGCGTGCTGTGGTTCTGTCCGCATTTCATGCATTTGTATTCGGCGTTGCAGTGCCTCTGCACGTGGCCGAACAGCTGGCATCGGTGACATTGTACTGTTTCTCCTCGTGTTTTCAGCGGTTCCATTTTCACGTTCAGTCCGCAGAATCGATCCATTTGGTAGATGGATTTGTATTCCTTCCCAATTTCTACCAGGACCATTTGGATTGGCGTGGCTTCTCTCCCTTTCATCCTGGTCACTTTTATGGCCGGGTATCCGTTGTCGTTGAGGTTCTCATTGATTTGCTCCTCCGTCAGGCCGCAGGGAACTCCCTTCACTACGACTTTCAGGTTCCTTTCCGTGCTCAGTTGGTGCGTGTGAAATTCGTAATTGTCCTCTTTCATTAGTTTGTACTAATGTAGTTTGTATGTTTCGGTAGTCCGTGATTGTTTGGGGGCTGGATTCTTATCCCGTCCCTGGTCGATGTTGCCCTGGTTTAGTTTATTTTGTTCCTGTTGAGCTTTTTCGAAAGCCCTGCCCATTTGTCCTTGTTTCGTAGAACTATTGGTGTTTTGTTGTCGGTGGGGGTTTCGGTCTCAGTGACTTCGTCTTCGTCGTCGTCACTGTCCCTTGTGTTTAAGCATGCATAGCTATTCATACTCACCTGCGGTCCTCGCAGGCTTGACGTGGTTGGGCTCGCAAGCTTTGCGGTTTTCTTTGGAAACCGGAAGGTTTCCTCGTCCTCCGGGTCAGTTTTGCGCTTGGGGGCGGCCTCGGTGGTGCTGTCCGTGTCCATCGGTTGGGTTTTCCTCCTCGGGGCGGCTTCGGTGGCTCTCCTCGGGGCGGCTTCAGTGGATCTCTTCGGTCCGGCATCATTGCTCCTCTCGGCGGCGGTCGTTCTGGTCGCGGCGGTGTCCTGGGGTTGTTCGGTGGCGGTGGTCTTCATCCTTTTCGCTATTTGGTTGAATAGCTTCTTCAGGCCGTCGTCACTGATGGAGTCCAGGAAGTCGTAGTCCTTGATTTCCATGGAGGCGGCGGTTCCGTTGGCGCTGGTTTGCATGATTGGGTTCATGATTTCTCGGTTGGGTTTTTTTTAAATTATTTTGTCAAATAATTGCTAAGTTTAACGTCTGCTTCGTTTGAAGTTCGGTTAAGCTGTGATTGTCTGGTTGTAGGGAGCTAGATCAGCTCTTGTATAGGGGGTGGAAGGCGCGTCGTTCGAGGGTAGGGGTGGAAGGCGCAGCGACAGCGGCTCTAACGGAAAGCCCTTGGCGGAGAGTTTGGAAAGTAATTTGTTACACTTACAAAAAAAACTTGAGTTGTCTAATAGAACAGTTGTCTAATAGACAAGTGTTCAGAAACGCCTCAAGAACAAGTTTTTTATAGTATTTTTTATATTTTGCGCCTTTTTATACCATTTCTAAATAAAAAAATCGCCGATACATATTGAGAAAATTGTATCGCACTCGACGGGCCATAACCGCACGCTTAAATAGACTTTGAAATACAGACGCAAAATAGAAAAACACCATTAGAGCGAAAATCGAAGACTACCATCCGGCAGCCGATATCTCCAACTTCACGGAAGCAGTAAATAGTTAAAGCAGCCTAAAACTCTATCCCTGGCCGCAAATCGTTCCACAACTCTGTCCCCTGGTGGACAACAGTATTTAGTAAACTCAGGAAAGAGAATAACCGACTCGGGCGAAAATTTCAGCAGAGTTCAGGAAGCAGTAGAGAAATTCGGTACACTGCCTATGGAACCAAGCAAAACGAGTACAAAAAAGAAATTTTGAACACTAAAAAACTAAAGCGGCATTAATTTTGTACACGCTCCTCACGCAGTGATCCATAGGGCCCAGTAGATAGGGTGATAAGAGGGAAAAACACCAACTGTAGATACCTAAACAGCCTAAATAAAAAGAGCATCGCAGGGAATTTGCTAGAAACAACTCTAGAGTTACTGAATACTTTCTTCCCGGAAGACTACGACGTAGACACAGAAAAACAGATTGCAATCAGACAAGAAGTTTTATCCAAAAAAGGAGGACCGGACGACAGAAGATTTACATTATGCGAGATAGAACGAGTTATTGCCCTAATGAATCCAAAGGAGGCACCCGGAGTAGACGGCATTACGGTGGTGAAGCATAAGAGGTAAAACTGGTTAATAATGAACAAGATCAAACAAATATGTTGAATATTCAGGAACAAAGAGAACAAGTAAATGTACCAGACAAGACCATGACAAATGTACCAGACTGAGCCTCTACAATAAGTGTCTTGACGGGGTAGTTTATGCGAGCTGCTTGAAAGAACAACTTGTTAAAATAACTAGTTACTTAAAATAACTTGTTAAAATAATTTATTATTTAATTTTAGGCCCGGCGGGCCGCAAGACAAGTTCCAATGCGGCCCAAAACAAAACCGAAAATTTTTTGCATTCATTTATTTCAGACACCAACTTGTGAGTAAGTTTATTCCCTGTAGCCGGCAAAATATTGGACTCGTTACTAATCTCCAGAATAGAATACCATATCCAAACTAACGATCTCCTTAGCTTAAACCAATTTGGTTTCCGTAAGGGTGTTGGAACAGTGGACGCAATAAACAAAGCCATTAGTTTCGTAAAGGAAATCATGTAAAGGATACCATTATCGCACTAGACATTACTGGAACATTTGTTAACGAGTGTGCGCCAATACACAGGCTAATTATCAACAAATGCCCTAACAACCTGATTAACCTACCACGCGACTATCTTAACAGACGTCGGGCCATAATACACGAGCGAGGAATTACAGTCCAGATATACGTCAACAAAGGTTGACGTGGTGTCCTCCCGGAGGGTGCTAACATGGTAGCATATGCCGATGATACTATGTTACTCGTGTCCAGTGACACAATATGCGGCCTGAGGTACAGGACGAAACAGGCATTGGAGGGATTGCAATCATGGGCAACTGACACTAAACTTAGTTTCAATGCTTCTAAAACAGAAGCAGTTTTCTTCGGCAGATCCCCGACACAAAGACAACCAGTATTTAGCCTTGGAGGAGACAAAATCAAATGCCAGGAACACATCAGATATTTAGGGACCATTATCGACAAGTGTCTCAACTTCGAACTATATATTAAACAAGCCTGTATTACCTCCAAGCAATACTGCTCAAGACTGCGGCTGGTATCGAGGAAGTAATGGGGATTGGGGAAAGCCAACATAGCACTAATTTATAGTGAAGCAATTGAACTAGGCCTCCTATATGGTGCCTCCATCTGGCACAGAGCCTGCGGGGTCAGGGAAAAATCCCTCATTTGATATATCCCTATATCAAAATATAGGGGGTATCGGGGTACAGCGTTTATGTACCCTGAAAGCAGCTAGAGCTTACCGCACAGTATCGACAGGAGCGGCTTGCGTTATCTCGAGGCTTCTTCCAGTCGACCTAAGACTGAAAGAAGTCGCGTTATATGGATCAAGGCAGTCAATAGACAAGGCCACACGAAAAGATCTTGGCATTGACGTGCCTCCAAAAGTAATGGAACAGAGAATCTGTATGTCCCACATTAAACATCCGGCGGAATTTATACCAGTACATTACTATTTAACGCATAACAACACTTCAAGAGTTTCAATCTATACCGATGGTTCTAAATCCGACGTTGGCGAAGGACCAGCATTTGTGGTATATGTTAAAGATGTCGAGGTGCACTATGAGATTATGAAACTAGAAAAGTACTGTTCCATTTTCCAGACAGCATTCCTTGCCATCAACAGGGCACTAAGATACATGCGATCGGAGCATAAATCAATCCCTGCATGTTCAATCCTCTCGGACAGCAGAGCCGCTCTCGATGCCTTAAAATATATGACAAATCCAACCGAGCTTCTTTTGGAGACATGGCAGCTGACACATCTAGATACTCAGCTGGAAATCCGACAAAGAACAAATCTTCTGATGCACTGGTTTAAGGCTCACCTAGGTTATAAAGGAAGCGAAAGAGCGGATTATCTTGCAAGGTAGGCTTCAGGAACAGAAAATACCAGCGACGAAATATACCAACTGCCAATCACGTACAATAAAGTACCTGTCTGGCAATAAAAGTGGGACTATCCGTCAAGTTCCACAAGAGTGGCAAGAGCGATGGGATAAGGCAACAACTGGTTGCAACAACCGCTCTGCACATGCGGAGAGGAAAATACAGCCGCTCATGTACTCGTTAGATGCCCGCTTACAGAGAACTGGCGACAACAAACCGAAATTGGCATGATTATTGCAGGATTTCCCTGGCCTTGGAGCAAGGAGGACCTCAACATAATTGATAAAAATAGTGATTGACATTTAATGCAAACTGCGCAAAATTAAAAAGACTAGATCATGACATTTAGAGTTTAAAACTGAATTACTACTAAATTTGTAAACTATTATTGTAATTGATAAACCAGCATAGTGTCCATCTCAATCAGAATAAACAAATAAGATGTTTAAAATTGTCTCTCTTATTGTTTATTGTAAATGTTTGAGATTCTTTATTGAAGTGACGAGTTTTGTGTCCATATAGTCACTCCTCCGCCGTTGGTAGTTGTTATCTATATGTAATAGTGATACAGTAATAGAGTCTACATTGACTCAGATTTCTGACAAGAACAGGAAGTTTGTGTTTCGACGTTAAAATTTCGAGCTGGTTCAGTTTTTTTGCTAATACTTTGTATGTTCAGGAATAGAATTATATTAGTAGGGATTGTATACTCTGTCTAGTTAATCTGCCGTCTTGCTTTTCTACAGGAAAATCAATTGATAGGTTAAAATCCCTTTGTTACCGGAATAATTGAAATGTGACTATTTATTAAAATTGTTCTCTTGCTTTTCCCACGTTTAAAGAAAAACGAGCAATGCATGTATATTTCGGCCACGTTTCCAGCTAATTTAGTTATTAATTGGTCTGTCGGTGGTGGCCAATCTTTTGCATACCATGCGCCAATTTTTAGACAAACGAGTTCAGATGCGGCATAAAACAATGTTTTATACCGTCTTACGATTATGGTTAGAAATTGGTAACTAGAAATAAGGATAGAATCTGATGGGATCTTTTGACCAGAAAAGAAAAAAGTTTGCTTGAAGCTAAACAGGAACAAGCTTAGAATTCTGACAGGAGTCCTGACGGGACACTGCAGACTTAGAAAGCATTGAGGTTCAACAGAGGAAACCCCCATACATCTGTTCAAAGACTGCGGAGCCCACCCACCTCCTGAAATTCCTAGAGGAATCAGGACTAGAGGAGGCGCTCTAAATGGGTAATACCAACGCTTAGAGGAAGAGGGTGGGGTAGAATAGATCTATAAATGTCGCAGTACAAGTCGTCACCACCAAGTCAACAATCTCTAGAATCTGCTTCGCTTAAGCAATTAAATCAATTAATGTACGATAGTTTAATGAAGCACTAATCTCTAGTGAGTATACTGTACGAGAGAGTGATCGCTTCATGATGGTTGGTGAAACTAACTCTCGACGGTTTAGTGAACTTTCACCGCATACGTTTCACCGCGGAATCTTCACCGTAGGAACTTTTACCGCAGGAACGTTCACCGTTGAGCAGTACCACCAATATCAATTTATTTTCCTACATTGTCTTTGTATATTTTTTGAATTGGAATTTAAATGTGAAATTGCCGAACGGTGAAACGTGGGCGGTGAAACTTCGCAGAAGTGAAACTGCTCAGCGGTGAAAGTTACTGCGGTGAAAGTTCCTAGGGTGAGGATGCCGCGGTAAAACAAATGCGGAGATCCATATAACAACTCTAGTACTGAAAGTGAGTTCAGTTTGAAACTTGGAGTTATTTGTTTTCTCTGCTTGCTATGAATCCTAGCCCTGGTGGTACCCAATAGCCTTTTTAATAGAGATATGTTTATAGACATAAAAATACATACAAAACGCTCTGACAAAAACTAAAAAAATCTGCTTCAAAACTCGATGTGACCATGAAAGCTTGACTTGGAATAGAAACGCTATAGTAAAGAGTTGAGCAATCCGCAGCTTATTGACCGCTTTCTGGCGCGACGCTTAAAAGATTTTACATTTAAAAATAGGGAGGAGACGAGGAGAGACGACTCTCTTCAAGATAGCATGGTAGATGTGGAGTTTAGAAACCCTTGTGTATCAATTTTAGAAAGTAAATTGGCGCATTTCTTATTATATTTCTAGAGGTTTACTCCTCTAGATCGGCTGCCTTTGGTTGAAACAGGTGCACCTGGGGAAGGGATCTAAAAACAGTGGCAGCGCTCTTTGCAGCACTCAGAGGCTTTATATTAGCATTTAGTGTGCCTGGTATGGTATTGCATACCTGTGCACCCGCCCCGAAACAGAAGAAACAAAAAAGCATTTATTAATAATTAAAAGGCCAGATTGGTTATCCTGACCCTTAGTTTCACAAGTCTATAAATGTGATCTTTGCATCCTCGGGATGACTTTATGATATTTACTTACGGTCTTACAATTTTACTCGCGCCGAAAATCCGGATTTTCGGTTTCTGCAGCGAATTGCAGTTGTTTATCAAAAGGTTAAAAGTATGAAAATATATTTACGTTAGAAACATATTTTCAAGACATTTTGGTAATTAAAATATCGACGATGCCCGTCTAGCTTTGAGTGGTTTTCTTGACTGACATGAATATATTTACATTAAAAACGATTTGAGAGTTTAAATCCGTAGCCAAACGAATCTAAAACCTCAAAGACTCAAACCACCGATTAAGAATTCTTCGCTATTAAAATTTCAAGACAAATTATTAATCTAAATAAGAAGCAAACGTCAATCTTAAACCACTCAAATCGCCCAAACGTCCATTTGTGTTTCCTCGCGGCATACGAACGGATTTCCAATACTTGAAATCTTCTCTTTGCAAGCATTAACACTTTCGCGAACTTCCCGACCACGTAATCAGAAAATCACTTACTACTTGCGTCTTGGTGTCATCACTAATGCTTCTGAAGTCCTGCGGACCGGGCGACTTCCCTGTGCACTTCCTGCAGTCTGCGCCGCTCCCCCAACCATATCCACCAGCCAAAGGGAAGGGTTCCATCACTACCTAACTTTTACGGGTTTAAAGTTTCGCGAATCTAACACACGCAAAAAAAAACGCGCACTATTAGCAAAGTTTCGGACAATTTCCCTGAACATTTAAATTCGCGAATCTAACACTCCCGACTTTAAGCCTTGTTTGCGGTTGGCTTTCGGATGGAAATAAAATACTACCCTAAGCAGTATCTAGAAACGGCACCTAAATACATTTAGTCTAAACCGACGCGCGCGGGTGCTCATCCAGCTTGTCCGGTGAGGGCCAAGTATGAGCGGGATTTTTTTCTTCGTGGTTTACTCCTCTAGATCCGCTGCCTTTGGTTGAAGCAGATGCACCTGGGGAAGGGATAGTCTAAGACCACTGGCACTCGGTCTTTGCAACAATCAGAGGCTTCATGCACCCGCCCTGAAATAAAATAACATTTTGATTGTGTGTGGGCTCATTCAACTTGTCTGGTTAGGACCAAGATGATCGAGATTTTATCTCGAAGTTTACTCCACTAAATCAGTTGCCTTTAGCTGAAATAATTGCTCCTCGCGATGGGGTGATCTGGTATATACTCAAAGTCTATGTATTCACATTTAGTATACGAATAATTACCTTTGCCTCATGACCTAAAGGAACATCTTATTTTTTTTAAATCGGCAACGTACAAACATTTGTACAACAAACGCCAAATTTAAATTATAAATTATAAAAACACACAAAAATATTAAATATCTATTCTTTGGTTCTACAATAACACGAAAATTAACCAATTCATGCGATTTTTTTTTAAACTATTTGAAATTTTAAAAAAAAAAGCTTACTTTGGTAAATATCCTTTTTATATGCCCCCTTAAAATTTATTTTTCCTACGCTTTTGTGTTTGGCCCCCAATGCGCATGCGCATAATGCGTACATTGGGTTGCCTACATATTTCATTACAACACAATTATATTATGTAAAACATTTGTACAAATATTATAAATAATATTTGCACAATTATATTGTAAATGAAATATGTAGGCAACCCAATGTACGCATTATGCGCATGCGCATTGGGGGCCAGACAAAAGCGTATGGAAAATAAATTTGAAGGGGGCATATAAAAATTGTTTATACCAGGGGTCTCCAAACTTTCCAGCCTTAGGGCCATACTGATTACTCCAGTAAGTTCCGAGGGCCAAAACCATATTATCATTGTTGCCGGTGGTAAAAAGTGAAATAGTCCACTGATGAAAAAAAAAAGTCCGAAAAAGTACGCAACGTTAAAAAAAGGCTGCAAATTGGACTAAAGTCCGCAAAACGGCAACACTGCATATTATTAATTTTCCTGTCATTATCTGTAATTTCTAGATTAGTCGTAGAGTACGAGCCATGAGGAGTAACGTGACACGACATCTGGTGGACACAAGCGGAAATAGGTAGTACCTTCTATCGCTAACAGATGGCGCTAATAGCACGTACAGAATAATTTCGTTGGTTCGAGAAAGTTCTGGTGCCTTCCACTCACTTCTAGATGGCAGTAATTGGAATATATAAGAAGGCTAGTGGCGCAACCACATGTCAGTTCCTATGACACTGTTGTGAAATAAAATAGTGCGTACCTCCTTAAAACGTGTTTGTGCGTGTTTAAGTTTAAGACATCTTTGTAACAGTATTTTGATTTGAATTGTTGCTTTTGTGTGTGATTTAGTAGTATGGAAAAGAAGCGAAAAATTGATAGTGAATGCAGAAAATTCAAAGATCAATGGAACATTCAGTATTTCGTAATTAAGTCCAGTAACAAGGCACTATGTTTGATTTGCAATGAAAGCATAGCCGTTCTCAAGGAATATAACATTAAACGTCATTATGAAACAAAACATTTTCAAAATTACTTAAAATATACAGGAAGTTTGCGGACAGAAAAATTTGAAGCTATGAAGCGCGGATTGAAATCGCAGCAATCTTCATTTACAAAACTCAAAACTGAACAAGGGGCTGCAACTCGTGCCAGCTTTCGTGTGGCTCTTGAAATTGCAAAACGTGGAAAACCATTCACCGATGGAGAAATGATCAAAGAATGCATAATTGCAGTAGCCGAAGAAATGTGCCCTGAAGAGGTAAATTTATTAAAAACTGTCAGTATGTCAGCAAACACTGTGGCTCGAAGGGTAGAAAACATCGTTGAAAATATATCCTCTCAACTGTTCTGTCTCGACAAAAATGGACATGTTGAGTGGTTTTCTTTGGCCTTGGATGAGTCAACGGATGTGTCAGATACTGCTCAGGTGTTGATTTATATTCGAGGAGTAGATAAAAGCTATGAAGTGCATGAAGAACTTATTGATATGTATAGTATTCATGGCACAACTACTGGTACAGATATTTTTAAGGGAGTTGAAATGGCCATTAATCAAAAGAACCTTCGATGGAAAAACTTGAAATGTATTACAACTGATGGAGGCAAAAACATGAGTGGGAAAGATAAAGGAGTGGTCGCTCTTGTGTCAAAGGCTGTAGAAAATGACGGTGGTTCAAAACCATTAGTCTTACATTGTATCATTCATCAACAGTCTTTATGCGGAAAATGTTTGGATATGTCTGAAGTTCTGAAACCAGTCATATCAACTGTTAATTTTATCAGATCTTTTGGGCTGAATCACCGACAATTCCGACAATTTATTGAAGAGATTGGAGAAAATGACTTACCTTATCATACTGCCGTACGTTGGCTTAGTTGTGGGAAAGTCCTTCAGCGCTTTTTTGAACTTCGAGCAGTGATCGAAATTTTTTTGAATGAAAAGCATCGCCCTCTTCCTGAATTACAAAACAACGCATGGCTGTGGAAGTTAGCATTCTATGTTGATTTGACAAAGACAAAACATGTGAACGAACTGAATTTGAGATTGCAAGGAGAAAACCAGCATCTTCCTGATTTATACACTAATATCAAATCATTCCGGAAGAAATTGATACTGGTTCAATCACAACTACGAAGTAAATGTTTTTCACATTTTAAAACATGTGAAATATTCAGCCACACCACTGAGACTGAGTTTCCTATCGATTTTGCAATCGAAACTTTGAGTGCTTTGAAAATAAATTTTGATACTCGTTTCTCGGACTTTGATGCCATTGCGAATCAAATTAAGATTTTTCAGAATCCTTTTGATACTGACATTGAAACCCTAGCCCCGGAACTTCAAATGGACATGATTGAAATACAGTGCAGTGATATAATTAAGAACAAATATCAAAACTCATCTTTGTTGGAATTTTATAAGAGTCTTCCACTGACACAATTTGATAATTTGCATAAATTTGCTCGTGGGCTGTTTTTTGTTTTTGGTACTACTTATTTGTGTGAGAAGACCTTCTCCAAAATGAAGTACACAAAAAATGTTTACAGATCTAAATTAGCTGATGAGCATCTTAAATCTCTTTTAATAATTGGTACAAGTAAAATTAGTCCACAACTACAAACTATTGTCAGTGGAAAATCTCAATTACATAAATCTCATTAGTATTTCATATGTCATTATGCTTGTTATAAGTTATGTTTTTATTTAAAATGTATAAAATGTTAGTTGGATTCATTTCAATAATTTGTTAGTTATTATATACTGAAGTTAAATTTTCTGCATATTATACATGTCTTTACTCATTACAATTCAGTGTTTAATTATCCAACTTATCACAAAAACAATAACAATAAGCCTACAACAATGTTATGAGTAGTTAGCCCATGACCATATCAATGTAGATGTCATATTAATAATTATTCAACATAAAATTAGAATACTTCAGTAAACTAAATTTAATTTGCTATATATGTTCTCTAAAAGGAGTTTTCAAGTATGCTAGCTCTCCGCGGGCCGGATAAAATCTGTCCGCGGGCCGGATGTGGCCCTCGGGCCGTAGTTTGGAGACCCCTGGTTTATACTATTGAAATTCCTTTCTTATTTCGGATCGAGAGGATCGCGATCTGTGATCTTGATTGATCTTCTCCTAATATAACCCAATCTATCCATCCATTTTGTTCAAATTTGTAAACATGGTGTCGTTTTTTACGCACCACTGGAGGTTTTATGTCAATTTACGTTAGTTTCAATTGAGGCGTGTGTCCCGCTTAACGGTTCATGCCTCATATCCCTGTTTAACCCTAACTTTTTTTGTCCAAGCATAAATATGATTGACAGCTTTTGATAATTATAACAAACATAAACCGAGTGACGGATTATCCATAAGGCAAACTAGACAGGTGCCTAGGGGCGCAAGGTTGCAAAGGGGCGCGCCGACGCTCACGGAAATTTTTAAAAGAAAATAACATACCTACATGGATTTTGGCAACGTCGCCAAAGCGGAACAGTAGTAGTTTATTTACACCTATATTATTCGTAAAATCGGACATTGTAGTGTCAAAAAATCTACAGTGAAAGCGGAAAAGTGCAGTAAAGATTTGGTGATATTAGAAAAAGTGCGGAATAAGAAAATAGAAAAATTGATTCATAAAGTTAAACACAGTGAGTACGCGAGTGCGAGAGAGGTTAAGGGTGAGGCCACTCTAAGGGTTACGTTTGCCGGAGCGGTGCCGCAATGGTATCCTACATACAAATCACTATGGCATGTCACACGATGCGTTGGGGCGCCGTGCGGCGTCGCACCGTAGGCACGCCGCGCTTGTGACCTGCGAGACGAGGCGGAGAGGGGTGATGCGCTGCGGCGCCGGAGTGCATCGTGCCGCCACCGCAGTATTGTATCGAAAGTGTTTATTTTCTAAATATTAATATTTATCTTTCTTACGATGAGTACCAATAATTAATATTGATTTCCTTATATCTTTAGTACAAGAAAGACCTGCATTATGGGATAAAACACACGATGATTTAAAAATAGGTTGAGTCATTGACGTTGCGGCGCCGCTCCGCACCGCGGCAAACAGCGTTCAACTACGGCGCTGCACCGCCATCGTGTGGCCTCGCTCTAAGTGATAAGGCATACGGGAGACGTGCGCTTGGTCGAAAACATACGCAACGTTGCCGGAGTGTGCATAAAGACGGGAGAATAAGGAATAACCCATAATAAGTAAAAAGCACACAGAACGATAACAAATGGATAGTAAAGATATACAGGTGATACAAGACATGTTCAAGACGATTGAAAATAACATACAAGCAATGAGAGATAAATTCACAACTGTAATAAAAGAACTAAAAGAGACAAAAATAGAGAATTCGTGGATGAAAGAGAAAATGCAAGATAAGCAAGATAAGAAAATTGCTATTCTTGAAAGAGAAGTTAGATATAAGAATAAAATAATTAGAGATGTAGAAGATGGCACTCCGAAGGTATAGACGAAACGAAAGACAAAATAGATACCATAATGAAAGTTCTGGCAGTAGAAATTAACTTGGCTAGTGAGGTGGATGAAATTAGAATTAGGTTACTACAAACAGGACTATGCAAGACTTGTAATGATTAAATTAATGAGTGGAATGAAGAAAATAGAGTTATTGAAACACAGCAAAAAAACTAAGAAATACTAAAATATGGATAGATGAGGATTACCCAAGAGAAATTATGGAAGAACGCAAAGCCCTAATTCCGCAAATGAAAGAAGCAAGACAAAAGGGACAAATGGCGATCATTAAGTATAACAAATCAATAATAGATGGGGAAATGATCTGTACAAAAGTAGCAACTAGAGAATCAGGTAGCAGAACCCACTTAGAAGAAGATAACCGGAGGCCTAAACACTGGAAGAGCAGAGAAAGAAAATTATGAAAGCAGCAAAAAACTAACGACCAACAAAAAAGATTGGAAAATTAAGGGGCTATACCACTGTGACACTTAAAAAAAACCGTTTTTTTTAATCTTATTTAACAGTTCCTACACGCAAATTTTAATCCTACACGCAAAAGACGCTTCCCGAGCCTTCAACATGACCAGCGTTGTTCCACAAGGTTTTTTAGGCCCTACACTATGGAATATACTCTACGATGGAGTCCTCAAGTTGAAACTACCCGAGGGAGTTGATATTATTGGTTTCGCAGGCGACCTAGTTCTCACCATAGTTGAAAAAACAGAAAGGAGTATTATGGCCAGGGCTAATCTAGCAATTGAGCTGATTACTGCCTGGTTGTCAACGCGATCCCTAAACCTGGCACCGGAAAGGACCGAAGCCGTCCTGCTGACGGGCTATAGGAAACTGGCCCACATCTCTTTTCAAGTGATGGGCGTGGACATAAAACCGAAGCACAGCGTAAAATATCTGGGCATTACGATTGACAAAAGCCTATCCTTCACTGAACATATTCAAAGTGAGAGTCAGAGCGTCATAGAGAGGAATGAGAATGACAGCAGCACTCGAGAAGCTCATGCCCACGTAGGAGGACCTAGAAGTAGCAAACGCAGGCATTGTAGGCACACTCAGCACTGTAGCACATTCCGCCATGCTATATGATGCTCCCATCTTGGTAAAAACTCTCAATAATGTAAAAATAGCAAAACTAGCTACCGTCCAAAGAAAAATGGCCCTACTTATATGCAGCGCCTATCGAACGGTGTTTCGAAACGCAGTTCTCGTAATCTCAGGAATCCCCCCAATTGAACTACAAGCGTTGTACAGGAAAGACCTGCACGAGGCAGGTTAAAACAAAACTGCTAGAAAAACGGCCAGCAACAAACTCAGACGAGAATGGCAAGAGGCGTGGTCAAGTACAGTAACGGGCCAAAAATCCTCATTTCGGTCATAGAAACGTAGACTAGTCGTAGGCATGGAGAATTATCATACTACCTAATCCAGTTTCTCACGGGTCACGAATGCTTTAGAGATTATCTCCATAACATCAGGAGGGCATCTAACCCAGACTGCGTTTACTGCAGTGAGGTGGATAGTGTGACTCACACTATATACGAGTGTCCGAGATGGGATTAGGAACGGTTAGAAACTAAAAGCGATAAAACTCGACCCAAAAATATGATGAATTTACCACCACCACCACAATTATGTAATGCTTATAGCAGTCCCAAGATGCTCGGTTCTTTCCAAGGGGATCACTTGTATGGTCAACCGTAAGGTGCTTGTCTTGTTGGTCTAGTTTGTCTAGCTCTTGTTTGTCTAGTCTAGTGGGTTTGTGTGATATAACCCAAGAAGCACCCACTCTCTATTGGACGAATTACGAAACCAGTTAACAACTTAGCCAAGTCAATTAACATACTACCGATCGATTTCAAAGAACAAAAGACAGATAGGGCTTTGAAAAAATAACGAAAACCTTTGTAATTGAAAAATGATTTTACTCGGTTAAAGGTTTTTTTTTAAAGCAATTTGACATACATATGGGAGCATTCGACTCTACAAAGTTAATTACTTTATATTATTGTACAGTGATATTTTAGATCAGCAGTGTAATTTGGGATTAGTTTTAGAACACCTAGATCAGTGTTTCCCAACCTATTTTGTGCCATATCCCACCTAAGCCTTTCAAAAATTCTTATACCTATGTAACACCTATATACCTATGTTATACCTATGTATACCTATGTAACATATACATAATTTTTAACATTAAAAAATTGAATTGTTCACTTAAGAAACTAAAATGATACGTTTTAGGAAGAAATCACTAGGAAATTGTAACGACACAAGAAAATTTCCAAAACATATAATGAAAAACGGAAAAATTCGAAACAAATTGAATAAAGATTTTTCTATATTAACTTATTAATTTAATTTAATGAGATCCTTGCGCTTGATGCTTGCTGTACAGAGATTTTATGTAAAGGTAGACTTCCGAGCAAAGCGGCACTGGCGTCACTAACGCAGCGATACTGACGCGACGACATAGCGATAGTATTATGCACATTGAAAATGTATGAGGCGCCATTCGAACGCAACGACACTGTCAATCTTTCCTTTAAATCAGCTGATAGTATTGTTACATGATCGACAATAACATAATAATATAATAAAGTATGGCGGTATCATTTACTTCACATGTTTGGAGCCAACGAAACTGTTCAAAATTTTTGTTGTTAATATATTTCTAACATAACTCAAAAAGGGTAATGAAACCAAATATCTTCGCTATTGCACCGACAAGAGTTTTATTTGTTCCTTGAAGTTGCTTATCTAATATATTTATTTTTTCAAAAATATCGGCTTTAGTTTCTCGTCAGATACTCCATTTCATGTTTGTCGCTTAAAAAATCACTAAGAGTATCAAACAGTCCATAAATCTTGTAAGCAGTTCCCTTTAGAGAGCCTTCTTATTTCAGTGTGAAGTAAAAGTCTCATATGTCCTGCATTTTGTTCTTCACAAAATAGCTTAAAGTGACGCTCACATTTGACATTAGCTTTTATAGCATTGATACACTTTATTACTGAATCTAGTACTTTATTTAGAACAGGCGAGATGTCTTTAACTACCAAGTTTTCCCTATAAATAACACAATGTACAAGAATCATTTCTGCATTCTCATTTTTCATCAATTTTAAGCAGCCATTTTTCTTGCCCATCATATTAGGAGCACCATCTGCAGCACAAAATGCTATATTTTTCATTGGTATACACATTTCTTCAGAAAAATGAACACTATCAATTCATCTTACATAAGTTATCAATACTGCCTCACTGTCTCTCAAAGTTGATTCATCCATTTGCACTGCAATACCAAGGACCTCCCTACATCCTTGTCTAGCTAACAGTGTAGTCACAAGTGGGGAGGATGTGATACAGTCAGAGCGAAAAGCTAGTTATATTTAGTTGTATAAATAAAGAGAGTGAGATCGAGTGAGAGCGATTTTCCTTTTGGACTGTACTAGACGCAGATAGAGCAGTACGAGAGACACCTTGTGATGCTCTCTTTCGGCCTGCGCAAGCCAAGAGGCAGCGCCCGTTCCAGTTAGTATATATTTCAGTGATAGAATCAGAACAATCATTCAATAGATGGTTAAGAATTCCTTTTAGTTTGACTATAGAGAAGACTATATTTTAATAAAATTTATATTATAATTTTTCCTACAAAAATAACATGTTTAATGATACTTTCTATATGGATATCTTATATTTATCTTATATGTATAGTATGGTACATCACAAGATAAATAAACGATTTGATTTGACTAGTCAGACAATAATAAACAGATTAGACTGACAGACAAGACTAGACGGACAAGACTGGACAGACAAGACTAGACAGACAAGACTAGACAGACACGACTGGGCAGACAAGGCTGGACGGAGAAGTCTAGACAGACAACAAGTCAAGACAGGCAGGACTAGACACACAAGGCTAAACAGACATGACTAGAGACACAAAAATAGACAAACAAGACAATATTTTGTTATCTAAAAAGTTGAAACTTATCAAAAATATTAATAATAAAGTAAATAAATTAATAAGATTTAGTTGGTTGGCAATAATCTTGCAGGCTAGTCAAATAATTGATTAAAAAAAAAATTAACCAAAAATTTTGAGCTTTTGCAAAAATAATAATAAAATTAAGAATTTCTGCAAGTTCCACAATATTCTATGTTCTGCAACTTGATAACAATTTGGCAAAATTATATAGATTCTTGCAAAAAACTAGAAACGTGTAAACACTTGTATAATATACGCCAACTGTAACTTATAAATTATACACAAAAGTATAATCGCAATAAACACAATTAACTATTGTTGACTTTAGCTACTGACCATTAACTCTTATGGTCAGATTTGTAAAAATGCGTTAAATCGTGGAAATCGGTAGATTGAGGTTCGTTATACAAAGGTTTTACTGTATAATTTATAATATTTCACCTGAAGGGTGCCGATGAGGTAGTTGCCTAGGGCGCAATCAATATTTAATCTGCCTCTGAACCACCCGAACTTAGCTAACAATAAGATGCTGTGAGAAGTTGTTAAAGTCACTGAATATACAAAGTACCGCAATAGATATTAAACGTGTGCTAGAGAGAGAAAGTAGATTTTGCCCTACAATGGCGCACACGTGACAGTTAGTTGACATTGTTGACATCTCTGACATGTTGAGTTCAGCGTCATACACGTTTAATTCTACTAGATTTGTTTTTGTAGTGTGTGAAGGTGTTTTGGGCAATTTTATTTGTGAATTTGAACCAATGCCAGGTTATTGTGCAGTTAATTGTAAAAATAAAACCCAACTGGGGTTCAGACTTTTAGGATTGCCGTCAGGTAAATACAATATTTTTGTATTAACTTTCCTAGGTAATTTTAATTTTAATGTTTTTAGGTGACACTAAAAAAGTTAGACGAGAATTGTGAACACTTATTGGAAGAAACGAAATTACATCGAATTCTAAAATTTATGAGGTTAGTATTTACAAAATTGGCCAAGTAAAGATATAAGAAAAACTTTTTTGAATCTGTTGTGTAGGTCCATTTCTCAGAGACTCAATTTGATCAGAAGAGAGCTGAGGGATGGAAATTATTACGTCCTGATGCAGTTCCTGATTTATTGTTAGTGAAGTCTGTCGACATACCAGTGGGTGAAAAAATGTTTATCGAGGATGTTGAGAATCAAGTTTGTGAACCTGAGGAAAGGATTGAGAGCAGTAATGGCAAAAGAATACATTTGGAATCGGAAAATTGCACGAATGGTGAAGAGGATGAAGACTTGACATTTATCAGTGAATGTAGTAGTAAGTATAATTACAATATTTTTCCATGTATTAGTTATTTTTATTGAAATGATTACTTTTGTTTGATTGTTATGAATTGTAATTTTTATTGTTAATATGACAGTGTTTAAGAAAATATTTTGCTTTAGGTGATAACAGAGATGGAGATGAGAATTAGGAAGGTAGTTTCTATGAGGATGTGGATACTATGACTTCAGATACTGCAGTCCAGATTGTAAAAAGTAAAAATGATTGTTTCTATTTCTGCTGTATACCTTGGTAAATAAATAAAAGTATTTATACACACTTAAAACAAATGGAACACAGCCTGAATATATTAATATATTCAGCCTTTCCAGTGCTCTATAACGATTACTGAGTCTTTTTTGGACTACCAAAACTAATCTCATATGAAATCTGTAAGTTATTTTATAGCTTTCGGTCCACCTTCGTGGCAGTCATCAAGATCATGCCGCCCTCCTTGCGGTACTTGTATATCCAGTCACTTTAAAGCGACCTACAGACGATCAACATGGTTGGTCAAATGCAGTGTTGAACCATTTTTTGAACGGCTATAGGCAGGTTGTACCAAGCCTCAACCATCCAACCTGCCTACAGATGTTCAACAAACACTTCAACACAGCGTTTGACCAACCATGTTGATCGTCTGTAGGCCCCTTAAGAAGTTGTTAGGAAGCACCCTCCATGTGACAAATTATAAATAGCAAAAATGTTATATAATATTAATTTTTTGAATTTAATCAATTTCGTCTTATAAATAGAAACAAATTAAGAATCTTATGAGAATTAAACCTACTGTGAAAATTCTAATAAAATTTTGAGGTTGGATAATGAATGGTTCATAGCTTCATAGTTCAACCGTACGGCAAGTTATTGGGAATGGTATTTTGCGAACATTTTGTTTTATTTTGTAAAATTTGTGTGAAAAAAACTTACATTTTGTGGAGCAGTTTGCACTGCGGCAAACCTTCGAAGCCGATGCTACCAAAAACAAAACATATCCTAACAAAAGAAACTCAACTGCGCATGACGGTCCTGACACGTTGCGCGTGCTGTGATTGGTTCAATTGAATTTCAATTTTTTTTAATTTGTAAAAATTATTTGTTTTTGCAAACTTGGGGTTTCTTGACCGTAGCCAAACCTAAATAAACAAAATTTTCAAAAGTTATCAGAATGTAGTGACATTTTGACACTTTATTAATCCACAAAATCTCGCTAACCACACCACCCCCAACATTCCAGTTTGCATTGAAAGCTTTTGAAACCGTCAACTCAACCTTCCAATAACCCAAGAAAAAAAAACCCGTAAGCCAAGATTTCATCCCTTTGAAAATTGTTATAAAAAAAATACCAATTTTCAAACATTCACATACCTTACTAAACCTCAACGAACCCCAAAACTAAAACTAACAGAATCATCCGCAAAGCTTTCTCTCTAATTTGGTACCAAAATTTTATACCACCCCTAAAATTCAATGAGTTCTTGATAAAAGACACACGGTGTGTTTTTTCGAACATAAATGGGCTCACTTTTTTGATTTTAAAGCTTTTTGAGATTTTTTTCGGAAAAGTGAAAACCAGACAAAGGGAAATAAAAAACTTGCAGGTGTTTTTTAACGCAATGAGGTTTAGGGTCAGAAAATGGGGCTCAAAAGGTAATTTTTTTTTTTATAAATCTGGGGGCAAAAATCAAATGTTTTGCAGAAATATCAAGCTTTCCTCTAGGAATTTCCCTCAGAAAAACAGATCAGAAAGAATTTTTCAGAAATTCCTAAAAACAAAGGAGATACGCTACTTGAACCCGAAAATTTGCAATAAATAAAATATCTCGGTCAATTTATAACCTTGGACGACTAAATTTGTTCCACATGCATACCACCCCATCGCCCACTTTTTTCAACTCTCATTTCCTGATTTAAACACAGTTTTCCGCAAACTTTTCGAAAATCGCGACCTGTCAACTGAAATATATCAGCTTCAGAAATCGCTACAAGTCGAACTTAACAAAAAACTAACCTGAGAAATCGATTCCCCGACCTCGAAAACCTATAAAACGAACCCCTTCGCGCCCCGATTCGGTATTGTAACGATAGGCTTAGTAATTTTCCCCCAAAAAAAATTATTTGCAAATTGCGACGTTGCCGTTGTTTTTTAACGAAAACGAGGGCCGGAAATGTGTTCTCCAGGTGAAAATGGTGGATTATGTGTGTTTTGTTGCTTGGGGCGATAGAAATTAGACAAATTGCAAATAGATGGATGACAGTAAAGTCTAAACTAAAAATATTTGGCAATAACTTGCATATTTGCACAGTGCAATGGTTATTAAACAAGTATAAGCTTTAGATTAAAGCACAGAATATTTTCCGACTAATTTTGTCTGTCTAGCTTTGTCTATCTAGTCTTGCCGGTCTGTCTGGTTTGTCTGGTCTGACTGGCCAGTTTGGTCTGTCCGGTCTGTCCAATCTGTCTGGTCTAGCCAGTCTGTCTGGTCTGTCTAGTCTCTCCAGTCTGTTGCCTCTCCTGCCTGTATAGTCTGTCTAGTCTGTTTCATCTGTCCGGTCTGTCTTGTCTGTAATGTCTGTCTGGGCTGTCCGCTCTGTCTGGTCTGTATGGTCTGTCCGTTCTGTCCAGTATGTCTGGTCTCTCCAGTCTGTCCGGCCTGTCCAGTCTCTCCGGTATGTCTAGACTGTCTACCAAAGATATTTGAAAATAACTTGCATATTGGCACAGTGAAATGGAATATTAAACAAGTCTTAGCTTTAGATGAAAACCCTTTTTATTTTCTGTCTAATCTAGTGCGTCTAGTTCAGTCTGTCAAGTTTTTTGTGTGTCCGTCCTGTCTGTCTACTTTTGTCTGTCTAGTCTTACCTGTCTAGTCTTGTCTGTCTGTCAAGTCTTGCTAGTCTGTTTGATTGATTGTCTATCCCATCTGTCTGGTCTCTCCGGCCTATTCGGTCCAGGCTATTAGGTCTGAGTCTGTCTACCAAAAATATTTGCAATAACTTGCATATTTGCACAGTGAAATTGCAAATTAAACAAGTATTTACAACAAGTATTTACAAGCTTTAGATTAAAACCTTATTATTTTTTGTCAAATCTTGTCTCTCTACTCTTGTCCGTCTAGTTTTGTTTTGTTTCTGTTTTGTTTTGTCTGTCAAGTCTTGTCTGTCTGTCTAGTCTAGCTAGTCTGTTTCAATCTGTCCTGTTTGTCTGGTTTGTCCAGTCCATCTAGTATGTCCGGTCTGTCAGGTCTCTCTGGTCTGCCGGCTTGTCTAGTCTCACCAGTCTGTCTAGTCTGCCTCGTCGGTCTGGTCTGTCCAGTTGGTCCGGTCTATTTGGTTTGTCTGTTCTGTCCAGTCTGTCTGGACTGTCTTGTCTATCTGCTCTGACCAGTCGGTCTGGTCTGTCCGGTCTATCTGGTCTGTCCAGTCCGTCTGGTCAGCCTAGTAGGTCTGGCTGTTTTTACGTGTTTAAAGACAAGTAGAAATTCTCTTCAAGAGAAGAAGAACAGCACTTTCACCAAAAAATTCTTATATTTTATTCCCTATTCTGGGGATGTACTGTATTACTATTATTTTACTTAAGATTACTATATTACTTATGATATTACCAGAACAATATCAGTACAGTTTATGTTTTTAATAGCATATCTCAAAACTTTTCTACTATTTTCTAGTACCCTTTTCTAGTCCACCATGAGTGGAAATTTTGGGAAAAACTGCTCTAAAGGTAACGGAGATATTTGGGGTGGTCATGTTAAATGACCCTCCCTGTACAACAACGGGGGAGAATGTAAAGGGATAAGGAGAAAAAGCAGCTGAAGCCACTTTTCCCACCCGATTGCAAGGGAAGATGAACAGAACACTCAATTTTTCATTACTTTATTATTTAAGTATTTAAGTATCATTCTTATTATCCATATCAAGTTTCACTAATCTAGTCCAAAAAACAACCTATAGTTGTCTATACAAACTTAAAACCAACGGAACACAGCCTAAATATATTCCGCCTTTCCGGAGCTCTATAACAATTATTGAGTCTTTTTAGGACTACCAAATAAATCTCACATGAAATTCGTAAGTTATTTTAGAGCTTTCATTCCACCTTCGTGGCAGTCAACAAAAACAATAAAAATAACATTGTTTTTTAGATCATGTCTTTCTGATACCTTAAGTGGATAGCCATCTGTGGACGCGTTTCGAGATTTATCTCTCATTAGCACAGCTTTACTTCCATACAACAATAATTTGTAAACCACTCACTTGAAAACCCATGTGGTGTTTAGGGTTAGATGTATATAATTTTGATATTTTGTGAGAGAGACATGAACTTAGCAGGTTATTGATTAAACTGAAGTTGTTTATGACAAGTCAAACTTTTGACAAGTCAAACATAGGCAGATATTTTGATAACATGCATTGAATCTTACTATTTAAACATCTATATTATATAGAGTTATCTAGGTACATCAGTCTAATTTCAAATGTTTTATTATATCTATCTTTATTAATAACCATATCAAATTTCACTAATTCACATAATAAGCATTTCATAGGCATCCTTTCGGATGAAAGCATCAACATATCTGTCTGTTTGACTTGTCATAACTTTGACTTGTCATAAACAACTATCAGTTCAGTTAACCTGCTAAATTCATGTGTCTCTCACAAAATGTCAAAATTATAATCATCTAACCCTAAACACCACATGGGTTTTCAAGTGAGTGGTTTACAAATTACAAAAAAACATAACACAGTTGTTTTTTGCACTATGACATGCCATATTATGCCATATTATGTTTACCAGGCCTGATGTTTTCTCTATTATCTACCTGCCACTATTTTATAGACACTGCACATTTACCTGTGTTATCTAAAAATATTTCGTTTTACCAGGAATATACCTCTAATAGAGTCTAATATAGTATAATCTAATCTAGTCTAATCTCATCTGGTTTCATTAAGTCTCACCAAATCTTATCTAATCTTATCTGTCAAATTTTATCTAGCCTCATCTAATCCCATCTAATCGAATATTGTCTCATCTGTTCTTATATAATCTCATCTGGTCTTATCTAGTTCCATGAAGGCCCATCTAATTTCATCTAGTTTCATATAGTCTCGTCTTGTTTCATATAGTCTCTTCTAGTTTCATATATTCTCATCGAGTATTTTGTAGTCTCATCTAATCATATCCAAACTGATCTAGCCTCATTAAGTTTCAGCCAGTTTCATTTAATCTCATTTAGCTAGTCCAATCTAGACCAATCCACTCTAACCTAGTCTGATCTAGTCCAATATAATCTAATCTAGCCTAATCTGGTCAAATCTAGCCTCATCAAGTCTTATCTATTTTCATCTTGTTTCTCATCATCAAGTTGCATCTAGCCTCATCTCAACTTATTTAGTCACAACTAGTCTCATCTGGTCTTATCTAGTCCCATAAATGCTCACCTAATTTCTTCTAGTTTAATATAGTCTCATTTAATCTTAAACAAATTCATCTAGCCTTATGCAGTCTCGTCTGGTTGCATTTAATGTCATCTAGTCTAATTTAGTCTAATCTGTTCTAAACTAGTATAATCTAGTCTCAAATGGTTTCATCAAGTCTCATCTAATCTTATCTAGTCTTATCGAATCTCATACAAATTCATCTCGCCTTATCAAGTCTCATGTCGTTTCATTTAAACGCATATAGTCGAATCTAGTCTAACTTAGTGTATCCTATGCTAATCTAGGCAAAACCAGTCCAATCTAGTCTGAACTAGTGTAATTTATTCTAATCTTATGTAATCTCGTCTAATCTAATCTTATTCAGACTCATCTGGTTTCATCTAGTCTCTTCTAACCTCATCTAGTCATATCTGGTTTCATCTATTCTCATTTAGTCTCAATTGTATTAATCTAGTATCATCAAATCTCGTCTAGTCTCGTATGGTTTCATTTAGTCTCATGTAGTCTCATTTTAATTTCATTTACTTTTATCGTAATAATAATTACAATATTTATTTATTTTAAATTAAATAAAATACGAGTAAAATCGGGTAAAATCAGAAAGGAAAATGATATTGATAAATAAATCGCGTGTCCAAATTGCGTGAATTATAGCGTGTACTCAATATTTATTTACAATGACATCGGGTGAAGATGTGTTTCTAAGAATTTCTGTGGTCGCGTGAACAATTTGTTACCGGTTGTCATGGCAACGTGCATAAATTAACTTCGCCGGCCGATCGCGCGATACACAAGGACCAATCAAAACGCAATTATAATCAAAATTTGTATTTCATCAAATTACGGAATTTATTTCCAAAATTTTGGTTCTAAATATCGGAAATTAACTTACCTTTGAGTTCTCGCAGTTTTCCGGAATCTGGGACCGGTTTTTCCAGGAATTCCTCGCGATTTTCCGGGAGTGAAACACAACACAGCTTTCACACGGCGAGTAGAGAGCTCAGTAGGGGTTCACACATGCGCACCAACAAAACAAGGCCTACTTTGTAAAAAAAGTAACTAATTTTATCTAACTATTCTTGTCTCTCTAATTTTGTCTGTGTAGTCTTGTGTGACTAATCTTGTCCGTCTAGACTTGCCTGTCTAGTCTTCTATGTTTAAGCTTGTCTGTTTAGCCTTGTATGTTTAATCTTGTCTGTCTAGTCTTGTTTGTCTGTCTAGTCTTGTCTGTCTCAACAGATAGACGGACAAGACTAGACATACAATACTAGATAGACAAGACTAGACATACAAAACTAGACAGACAAGACTAGATAGTCAAGACTAGATAGACAAGGCTAGACATACAAGATTAGACAGACAAGACTGAACAGACAAGACTAGACAGACAAGATTACTTAGGCCTAGGCCGCACTACGGCTAAACCGCGCGATTTTTTGACTCACGTAAGCTACTACAAGTGGCCTCACTTGCGGTTTTTTTCCGCGACTGATTTTTCCCATAGCGTAGTGTGTGTTTCCCGAGCGGTTTCGCGGTTATAGCGGTTACCGCTCCCGGGAAAAAAACTGTAGTGCGGTCTCGGCCCCTCGGAGACAAGATTAGTTACTTTTTTTTACAAAGTAGGCTTGGATTTCTTGGTGTTAGGGTTGGGCATAATTCAATAAATTTTTTATTTGGAGAATCAAACAATTAGAATTTTAATTGCAACTAAATTAATTGCAATTAATTGAATTCAATTAAGTGTTTAATTGTGAGATGCAATTCAAATCAATTGCAATTAAATCCATAGACCTTTTTACGGTTAGTTAAGCGCATGCGCTTCCGCCAAGTTTGAAAGGCGGGAATATGAACGTTTCGGGGACATATATACGTTATATGAGATAGTTATACGTCAAAAAGTTCGGGCAATTTTGACGTATAACATGGCGGAAATTGACGCAGGCGCACAAAAAAATTCAACTACGAACAGGTCTATTAATTATGGTTTACAACCAATTAATTTAATTGCAATTAAAATTTGAATTGTTAATTAGCTTAATCATCATTTGTTTATTATAACAATTAATATTATTTGTTGAATGTAAAAACTTAAACAGTAGGTAAAGATGGTCTTTCTGGACCCTCCAGCTCCAATTCCGGCCCCCACAACGCCCCCAATTCCGGTTTCCACCCCACTTCCGGTCCCGAACCAATTTGGAAGTGGGGATGGGAACCTGAAGTGAGGTGGGATCCCGAAGTGTGGGCGGGGGTGGATGACCGGAAGTGGAGGTGGAGGGTTCAGAAAGAACCATCTTTCCGTACTCTAAATCTATTTGTTTCTTAATTAATAATTGTGGGCTTAGCTAATGCTCCTTCTAATGGGGAACTAGCCCTTCGGGCTCGGGCTCTACTCCAAACGAGCTGTCGCGTGGTAAAATCAAAAATAAATCTTTCCGCACTCTAATGTAAATTACTATTTCAGTTTAACATTGTAGCAAGTGATACATTGGAGTATAATAAACAAATCTTCTAACCGACAATTATTAATTGTTAACTGTAATTGTAAACGTACATCAATTAATTAACAATTATTTCATTGTAATTGCAAAATTTTACAATTAACCCTTTGAGTAAATTTGAGACTCGTCATGCATATATTTCACTTGTCTTGAATTCTCTAAATAAATACGTACCCAAAGGGTTAAGAATTAATAAATTGTTAATTGTGTTATCTTGCAATTACAATTAATTATTTTGGTTGTTAGTTGCAATTAAATCTGGCAATTTACTTGTTTGTTGTTAATTGTTTTCTCAATTATTTTTTGCCCAACTATGGTTAGTGCGCAGGTGTGAAACCCTACTGAGCTCAGTACTCGCCGTGTGGAAGCTGTGTTGTGTTTCGTTCCCGGAAAATCGCGAGGAATTCCTGGAAAAACCGGACCGAGATTCCGGAAAACTGCGAGAACTCAAAGGTAAGTTGATTCCTGATATTTTGAACCAAAATTTTGAAAATAATTTCCGTAGGTTACAAAGATACAAATTTTGGTTATAATTGCGTTTTGATTGGTCCTTGCGTACCGCGCGATCGGCCGGCGAAGTTAATTTATGCATGTTGTCATGGTAACCGGTAACAAATTGCTCACGCAAACACAGAAATTCTTAGATATTCGTCTTCACCCGATGTCATTGGGAATAAATATTGAGTACACGCTATAATTCACGTAATTTGAACACGCGATTTATTTATCAATATTGTTTCCCTTTCTGAATTTATCGATTTCAAATAAATTTTGTATTTAATTTAATTTAAATAAATATTGTAATTATTCTTGCGATAGGACGAAACGAAATTACAATGACAATAAATGAAACCAGATTAGACCAAACGAGATTTGATGAGACTAGATAAAATCAGATGAGACTAGATGAGATTAAATGAAACTACATGAGACTAAATGAGATTAGATGGAACCAGATAAGACTAGATGAGATTAAATGAGACTAGATGAAACCAGATGAGTTAATGAGACTAGATTAATAAGACTGATTTTATCCAGTCTGACTCAGGTGTCGGACTGGATAAGATTAGATTAAACGAGATTATATAAGATTAGAATATATTACACTAGATCACTAGACTAGATTGGACTAGTTTGACTAGACTAGATTAGCATAGGTAAGCATAGATTAGACTAGATTACACTAAATTAGATTAGATAGGGCTATATGCGTTTAAATGAAACGGAATGAGACTTGATAAGGCTAGATGAGTTTGTATGAGATTAGATAAGACTAGATAAGATTAGATGACGCTAGATGAGACTTGAAGAAACCGGTTGAGACTAAGACTAGATCAGAGATCCCCAACCTTTTAGCACAATCTAGAAAGCCGGTCGGGCGGTGGGCATCTTATTCTTTTCAAGAAGTCCTGATCTTATACATTGGGTTTTAGGAAAATGTCGTTTTAAAGGCACAACATTTCTAGCTCCAGTTTTTCTGTTCTTGAATTTTTTCTGCAATGTATGCTATTTTGGTTACGTTTACTTGCGGCGGGCACGCGTAAAACGGTCGGCGGACGCCACGGTGCCCGCGGGTATAGGGTTGGGTTTGGGTAGAACTTGGGTAGAAGGTAGTTTTAGGTTGGGGTAGACTAGATTAGACTAAACTAGACTAGATGAGATTAAATGGAACCATATAAGGCTAGATGAGTTTGTATAAGATTAGATGAGACTATATTAAACTAGATAGAATTAGGTGAGCATTTATGGGACTCGATAAGACCAGATGAGACTACTTGTGACTAAATAAGATGAGATGAGGCTAGATGCGACTGGATGAAACAAGATGAGACTAGATGAGAATAGATACGACTTGATGAGGCCAGATTAGACTAGATTAGGCTAGATTAGATTATATTGGACTAGATCAGACTATAGTCCATTTTTTTTAAGAATGCAGTAACTAGATAACTGATTTACACTATGACAAATCTAGTTACAAAATTTGGCGCTAAATACAAATATAGTTACTTGAATATAAAATTGGTACTTTATTAATGGTGTTGATTGAATATCTATTAAATACACCAAATGGCAACAATAGTAATAAAATATAAACAAATAAATGGAGAAAAACGCATTAAATCTAAATAATACAAATAGATGAAATGACGATAGACCTTTTCATAGTTGATTTTTTTTTGTGCGAAAGTATCAACTTCTGCCATGTTTTCCGGGCACTTTTTGACGCAAAACCAATGAAAATAATAAAGTTGTGCCCGAAACTTTCAAATTCCCGCCTTTTAAACATGCCGGACGCACGCAAAAAATAAACTCCAAGTATACTTTTTTCGAACGCGAATGCATGTTGAGCTTTTAGTTGTCAATGGCTGTCGTGTCAATTCACATTAGACCTTTTTACGGTTAGTTAGGTGCATGCGCGTCCGTCTTGTTTAAAAGGCAGGATTTTGAAAGTTTCGGACACTTTTTGTTATTTTCATTGTTTATACGTCAAAAAGTGCCCGAAAAACACCGCGGAAATTGACACATGCGGACAAAAAAAAAACTATGAAAAGGACTATTGGCAAAATATGTCAAATTAAGCCTAACTGCGCTTAACTAACCGTAAAATGGTCTATTTAATGCCGAGCTTAAACGGTCTTAAAAGTCTTAACGGTCTTAAAACGGTTACATTTTTTTCTGTAAAAAGCGAACGAACAAGAAAAAGTGAGCGACGAACGGATTTTTATCAAAATTTGTATCAAATCCTCTTAATTCCCTGAAAAGTTTCAAATTTGTAAACTGGAAATTACCGAAATTACAACTTTGCAAATATTAACTTAAATAGTTTTACAAAATTTTCTTGCAACGCGCAAAATTTATTTTCTGTAAAAAGCGAACGGACGAACAGATTTTAATCAAAATTTCAGGAATTATTCTTGAAAGTCTCTTTTAATGCCCTGAAAAGTTTCAAATTTGCAAACCGCAAATTACCGAAATTACAACTTTGCAAATATTAACTAGTTTTACAAGATTTTCTTGAAAGGCAATATTTATTTACTGTAAAACAGACGAACAGATTTTTTTGAAAATTTCAGAAATTATTCGTGAATAATAACACAAGATTAGACCAAACTGGACAAACCTAGTCAAGATTTTACATATTTTGCCAGTAGTCCTTTTCATAGTTTTTTTTGTCCGCATGTGTCAATTTCCGCCATATTTTTCGGGCACTTTTTGACGTATAACCAATGAAAATAACAAAAAGTGCCCGAAAGTTTCAAATTTCCGCCTTTTAAATATGACGGACGCGCATGCGCCTAACTAACCGTAAAAAGGTCTATTGTGAATTGACACGGCAGCCATTGACAACTAAAAGCTCAACATGCATTGGCGTACGAAAAAAATTTACATGGAGTTAATTAATTTTTTTATTTTTAAATTTAAAATTGAATATTAAATTATATATAAAACATTATTGTATAATATAGTACTTATTAGCCGTATAATTTAAAGTTCTATTATATTTAGAAATTATTCGCAGTATTATATTCATTTACTTACATATCACCAAATTCTACGCCAATGACTGCAAATGTATGTGAAAAGAGAGAGACGGAGAATTAAATATCGACGGTGTGAACTTCTCCTCCCTTTAAGCCAATCAGAGAACAAGGTCAAATAATTCCTATCTTCCCTGTACGGCATTCTTAAAAAAAACGAACTATAGTTTAGAGTGGATTGGTCTAGATTAGACTAGCTTAGACTAAATTAGAATACGTGTGGCTAGATGAGATTAAGTGAAACCGGATGAAACTTGAACTTGATGATGCTAGATCAGTTTGGATATGATTAGATGAGACTACAAAATACTAGATGAGACTATATGTAACTAGATGAGACTATATGAAACTAGACGAGACTATATGAAACTAGATGAAATTATATGGGCCTTCATGGGACTAGATAAGACCAGATGAGATTATATAAGAACTGATGAGACAAGATGCGATTAGATGAGACTAGTTAAGATTTGACAGATAAGACAAAATTAAATGAAACTAGATAAGATTAGATGAGATTTGGTGAGACTTATTGAAACCAATAAGTGAGATTAGACTAGATTAGATTATACTAAATACTCTATTCAATGGGTCATCCACTAACTTGCAATACATGTTAGTATTTAGATTAGTTAGTATTTAGCATTACTGCACATTACTTTGCATGCCCTAGCAGTACGTATTACACTACAAGTATTACACTACACTACACAAAGTACTTTTGAATTTCTTGAATTACTCTTGCATTCCCTGAATTATGTTCACATTAAATTCGCAATACGTCCATGTTACGTCCTCACTACACGCGCATGAGCTTATCATGCGCGTCACCATGTGATAGATATAATTTTTTAAATAAAGTAAATTATAGAATGCCTGAATAAAGTGCCGCATGCGACCAGCGGGTCGCTACTTGTCCAGCCCTGGTCTAGACTTTTCTGTCTAGTCTTGTCTCTCTCTCTCTCTCTCTCTCTATATATATATATATATATATATATACATATATATATATATATATATATATATATATATATATATATATATATATATGTATGTATATATATATGGTGTTAAAGTTTGGAGTCAAACCAATAATTTCTTGATTTACTGTTTTTGGCATAATCGCACGGACCCGTGAATTTTATTTTCCAAAATACAAAGTTATGACATAAAAAAACTTGTTCACCATTTTAATTTGTACAAAATTTGTTCACCACCATTTAGACAATTAGAAGGTCTATCCAAATCGAGAGTAAAAAATGGGGATTGCCATTTAAAAAAAAATGTCGATGACGTCATACTGCAAACACCAATACCGTCACGAAAATTTTGTTCACGTCACAACTTTGTATTTTGCAAAATAACATTGACGGGTCCGAGCGATTATCTCAAAAACAGTAAATGAAGAAATTATTTGTTTGATTCCAAACTTTTATACCACCCTGTATATATTTCTTATTATCCGTTTATACATTTATAGTTTGAAACAACAGTGTAAGTCAGTCGGTTATTTTCGGGACTCGAGCGAATTGAGTCGATGAGAAGTAGGTCACTAGTATTCCCTGGACGAGAGATATGCGTTTCTAACCTAAAAAATATATACATCATGTGTTCTTCTTTCACATTCCGACATTAACAGTATTCAGTTTATTCTTGAATAAAAAGAGGGTTTTATTTAAACGTAACAAAATAAATGGTCTTTTGAAGCAGGCAACATTTTGGTCCAATCGAGCCGAAAAGAGTTGAATCAGTGTGAAGAAAATCCTTGTCGGCAGTGTTGACGCAACAACATCGAGCGATCCGATCCAGGCATCAGCATCAAATCAACAGTCTATCAACTCAGAATCTATTCTTAAAGCGGAAGCGTCATACTCAACAAGCTTAAAGTCAGCAAAAAAGAGGTCATTCCATTTTACCATTTAGCTAACCTGACCAGTCTTAATAATTAATCGATCAATCAATTCACTTTGAATTAAAAGCATCTAATAATGTTTGAAGATAATGTTTTATAATATGTAGGGTATATTCGGTTTTACGGGTCTGTCTTGAAAATATGTTTGTGTACTTTTTACCTGTTGTAACTGTTGTTAATCGTCTTTGGCACTCTTTTATTAAGCTCCGCAAGCAAAAATTAAGCCTCTACGTTGTTTTTGTTGAATTTTTTTTTGACATTTTTAAGATTGTAGACAGTATATGTGAACGCAATTATTTGGATGTTGCCACGTTTATTCTTGCCCGTTTATATCAAAGAGGATCCGATCCTCTTTGCTTTTATATGAAAAACTAACTATGGCAGCATATATATTATTTTAAGCGTCGTATTGAATTTGCATTCATATTTCAACCAGATTTCAACGAACAGCTACGGTACAATGTCTCGTGTGGATTTTATTGGTGGTCTTACCTTGGTTAGATTAGGTTGTCCGCCACGAAGCGGGAAGATAAATCAAGACAACATACGCGCGGCAGCGCGAACTCTCGGTCCAATGTAGGACAAAGTGGCAAGGGCCGTTGGTTTAACCCTGGTTAGATTAGGTTGCCCGCCGCGAAGCGGGAAGATAAATCAAGACAACATACGCGCGGCAGCGTGAACTCTCGATCCAACATAGGACAAAGTGACAAGAACCGTTGGTTTTACCTTGGTTAGATTAGGTTGTCCGCCGCGAAGCGGTAAGATAAATCAAGACAACATACGCGCGGCAGCGCGAACTCTCGGTCCAACGTAAGGTTTTATCTGTTTTTTTTTAATTTCAAAATTTAATTTGTATTTTCCAGATGGAGGATCTGGCGATTTTTTTTTATTTAATTTGATGAAAATCTTAATTTATTTACATTTTTCCCTGGATATATTACTAGTTTTCCTTTTTGTTATTTCGAAGCAAATCTGTTGATAATTGGAAAAAATATTAAACGTGGCAACATCTAGTTATTTGCGTTCGCGTCGACTATCTGTCACGTTGACAATGTTTACAACTATTTCAAGAAAAACACGAATATTTATTGAACCAGATAACTTAGAAGCTTCATTTTTGCTTTCCGACCTTTGCGACCTTTCCGTTAACCCGCGACAAGGACGATTAATAACAGTTTCACCAGGTAAAAAGTCCATAACACTAAATTTCAATAGACCCGTAAACTCAAATAATTCCATGTATAATATGTTTATAATAATGTTTATAAAATTTTAAACCTAAACTCATATAAAATGTCAGAACTGACAATGAAACAAAAACGCAAACAAATAAAATCAACAATAATACGTAGGGTATGGGAATACCCGGTCTTTTTAGGCTCGGCGAGTCCGAGTCGAGTCCGAGTCCGATTTTTCGGGTCCGGGTCTAATCCGTCTCGAAATTTTATCAATAAAACGAAAGAATTTTTCGTGTTTACACATTTGGTAAATTAAGCGATACTGTACGAACTTGCCGATTAAGTTAAGTGGAACTTAGATAAACAAGGTATTTGGAAATGTTATGGTAAATAGGTGAACAAAACAATTTTTAGCCGGCTTCAACGCCTAATGTAGATTCTTCAATACTCTTTACTGCAAGGTGCCATATATAGCCATACATTCCAGAGCAATTATTTTTACTTAAAAAATAAAACTTAAGAAAAAAACTAATGCACTTAATGAATTGTCTGATAATCTAGAACGAATTCTCGTACAGAAGTTAGATGCTACAGAAAATATTCGTTCGGAATTTGTTGATGTGGGTTTTATGGTCATTAACGCTTGATATAATTTTTCTAAATATTCAGTTCTTTTTTTAGTTTTTGCAAATAATACAAATTCTTCGATAAGATCAGCAAATTTATCTTCGGATCTTAGCAAAATTGGACATTTCGCACTTTCTATTATTTTATCGAGTTCTTCTTCCACTGTTAATGTTAGTGCGTTTCCTGTAGTATTTTTGAGGTTATTTTCAGTTGAATGTCCCTGCTCATTATGTGTGTTTTGCTGTTCTTTATCCTCATCAAATAATCTCTTCATTAAATCTGTTGTAAATGTTTGTATTTTCTTTGAAGGCATTCCAGTACCATATACAAGAAAATCTAATAGCTCTTCTTATTCTTGGTTTTTACGGCGATTTATTCTAGAGTTCATCGTCATTAATAGCTCTCTACTCAAATTACCAGTGGATTCCTTTAATTTTCTTAACATAAAATCAATTGCTAATCGGGCTATTGCAAGATTAGCATCGTCTCTGCTAAGAGCTTCAACAGTTAATTTAATAGGCTTTAGCGTATTGTCCAATTCATGTAATAATTCAATATTAATATTTTCAATTAAATGTACACTTCCAAAATCTTGAAGGGCTTCTTTAATCATATCAAATAATTTAAAAAATCTAGATATCATTTCGAGCAATGAGTTCCAACGAGTTCTTACGTCTAACACTAGCTGAAGTTCATTTCCTAAAACTATTTTGATCTTTTCTTGCAAAATATTATTTCGCACAGAAGAACTTTTAAAAAATGTAGCAATTGTAAATTAAACACTTTTTATATTCCCTTCTAAATTGCCTAAATTTGTTAATTCAAGTTGTCTGTATTCTTCGACTTCATCGACGCTCTCGTCAGAATAATAATTTTCATCTTGGTCATCATCAATACCATCTTGACCATGGTCATCTTCATCTTGCATGTCGGTAATATTTTTCTTTTTATATATTACATCACAAACAGTTAAGTGTATAGTGTGATTCAAACACAAATTATAAAGACTGGGAGACTCTCGTCCAAATTTCATCATTACACTTGCACCGTCGCCGGTTGAACCAACTAGGGTAAACCACCCAATCGTTGGCACTCCTCCAATTATTGGCAGTTTAGAGTTTAGTTCGAAAAAACAAGGAAACCATAGATTATTCAAGTTTGGTATGCATTAAAGAGTAAAATAGTATTATTTTTCTGTTGAAAATTGACAACATTGTTCCAAAAACCAATATGGCGATTTAGAAACAACAGCTGACATTTTGTGCTGGTGATATGGTGTAGTTATTTTGGTATTTTCTTAAGGTGTGAGCTTCATTATTCATAGTAGATTGTAACAATTCGCTAATTGATACTTTCGAAATAATTTGATATACTTAATTATACCTCTAGGCAGTAGATTCAAAGGTTATTTCTTGAATATCTTTATCACATTTTATTTATTGCATGTGTCAACATATGGAACAATAATTTCAACAAAATCCCTTTATTGGCATTAATGCCAATAATAGGAATTTTTCGAATATTATCAACAAGCGAGTTTATGATATATTTGGAAAGGTTTTCAATAAATTATGGTTTCTCCATAGAATATTTTTTTCTTCTATAGCAATTTCCAAATGTTGGCCCACAGTGCCAATAAATAGCACCAGCTAATTATTGGCAGTAGTGCCCATAATAGAATATTGAGTGCTAATAATAGGTTTTTTATTCATTTAGAGTACGTCGTAAACAATGAAGAGAGGAAATGAAAAAGAAACGGATAAAAAGAAGTCAAGGGGAAAATAGAAAAAAGTGAACGAAAACAATATAGTGAGGAAAGTATAAAAAGGGCTTTAGACGCGATTAAAAATGGCATGGCCAAAAAGCAAGCGGCGAAACTATATCAGGTTCCTCGAGCTACGTTACAATTTCGAATTAAGAAACCAGATCATAAACCTCAGCCTGGTCCAAGTCCAGTACTTAACGCAGGCGAAGAGAATAAATTAAAGAATTGGTTAAATGTTAGCCATGCAAAGGGTTTTCCTAAACAGAATGAAGATCTTTTGAATAGCGTATCTGAATTTATAAAAAAAGCGGCCGATCTAACCCGATCAAAAACAACATTCCCGGAGATAAATGGTTTAAACTCTTCTTAAAACGACATCCGGATATTGTTGTGAGAACTCTCGAAGCAGTAACAGCGGCAAGTGCGGCCGTATCAGAAAATAATATAAAAGGATGGTTTCAAGCAATTGAAATATACCTGAAAGATCATGGTTTGTTTGAAATTCTATCAGACCCGAAAAGAGTCTTGAATGGTGACGAAACCAATTTCGTTCTTTGCGCAAAGACAGGTGTGGTCTTGGCCCCAAAGGGTGCAAATAATGTTTACGAAATTGACCATGCCCCAGCTAAAAGTTCACTAACAGTGATGTTTACTTTTGCTGCCAACTACCAAATCACCCCGCCTATGGTGATATTCCCGTACAAGCGCTTGCCAAGTGAAAATGCATTAAAGGTTCCATCAGATTGGGGTATAGGCCTCAGTGACAATGACTGGATGAAAACAGAAATTTTCTCTCAATATATAGAAAAAGTGTTACATCCGCATCTCGTGCGAAAGCAAGTACCATTCCCAGTAATTCTATTTGTAGATGGACACAAAACCCACCTCACTTATGCCGTCAGTGAGCTTTGTTCCGCATTGGACATTGTGCTTATAGCACTTTATCCCAATTGCACTCGATTGCTTCAGCCTGCAGATGTCTCAGCTTTTAGACCTCTAAATGTGGTTGGCAAAAGACGGTTTTAGAGTGGTGGCGTGACAATCCATCTCGACCTCTTACAAAAGTTGATTTTGTGCCACTTTTGCAAAAAACTATTGATAAATGCGTAAAACCAGATACAATTATTAATGGTTTCCGGGCTACCGGTCTTTTTCCATGGGACTCAACAGTTATAGACTACTCTAAAAGCAGATTATACAACTCAGAGTTAATTCCATGCATATTGATATTTAGATATTTTTTATTTTTCATACTCGTCCATTCATCAACTGTAATGCTAAATCGTCGACCTTCTTTAATTTTTTCTTGTAATAATTCTAATATTTCCAACTTCTTTTTTTCATAAAAACTATGAATTAAATTCATAACATCTCTTTCGGCCTTAGGAAGATTATAACTTGATTTTACTAAACTTTCATGAATAAAGCTAGACTTTGTAATAGCTCTAACTGATATACCATCTAGAGCGGCCATTTTAGCAACAATTTCTTCTAAAGGTTTTCTTGTGACGGTAACGAAACTGTCGATAGTTTTAAATCGTTTGGAGGCGTAGTTGTCTCCTATTTCTTCCCGGGTTGGTAAAGGAATTCCATGTTTCCCTTTTAAATGTTTAATCATTGATGAAGTGTTTCCATCTTTGTTTGTTATTGTTGATGAACACTTATTGCATTAACCACTTTTCAAATCGCTACATTTGGTGAAATAGTCCCATACTTTTGAATTCTTCGGCATGGCGGGATTTTAAAATCTATTATTTGTTTTAAAATTTATTATTAATAATATTTGAATTCTAGTTATGCATATATCACTATACAACACTGGACACGGAAATGCAACTTATATAACTCACTATACTTTTACAAAATTTTAGAGAAAATAATTTATCTTAGCTTATTATTGCGCATGTGTTGGTCTACAAAGGGATACCGCGCGGCGCGGCGTACTAGAAAATGCCTAACATTCACTACCCGAGACTCGTCGAGTCTTAGATCGGGTATCGAGTACCGAGTATTTACCCTTGGACTCGTCGAGTCCGAGTCCTGGTACTCGGACCCGAAAAACCCTAAAAACACGCCATCAGACAGTAGTGTCACTATTCAAATCGGTTGACGATATTTATGGTTTAGAGATTCGAATGAACAAATAAAAAATTACCATGAAGAAACTTTTTAAAAATTGCAATGAAGTTCAATTATAATTAAAAGGGTCTGCATATATTGATGTGAGGGTACGCAAAAGGTTTAAAAGGGGTACGAGAAGATTTTTCTTTTTTTTCTTTTTTGTGTGGGACAAAGCTAAAATACAAAGAGAAATTGCAATTTGTAAATTACATTAAAAATAAAGCTTCAAATATTACTTTTTATATAATATTTGATTCCTGTGAATTAGCTGTTAATTTGCTAAATAGTTCTATCATCTCCGATAGATAATTAATACAATACAAATCAAAACCATTTATGTTTCTTCTGTTTTTGAATTACTGTTTTTCTTTTATAATTCTTATATAACCAAGAGTTTATTTTACCAACTGTTGACGACAAAAATTGAAAATTGTTTTAACGTATTTAAAGGCAAGAAGAAACTCTCTTAAAGAGAAGAACACCAAAAAATTCTTATCTTTTATTTCCCATTCTGGGGATTACTATATTACTATTACGTTACTTACGATTACTATATTACTTACGATATTACTTGAACAATATCAGTACAGTTTCTGGGTTTAATAGCATTTATCTCAAAAAAATTCTATTTTATACTACCCCTCGGGGTACGAAGGGATACAACATGTTTCAAAGGGGTACACATGGGTGGAAAATTTGGGAAACACTGTCTTAGACCAGCGCTTTTCAACCTTTTTTTACTTACGTACCCCTTGACCTAACATCGCTAATCTACGTACCCCTACCCTACCCCCATTATGTGTAATAACGATGTAAAACTTGTTCAATATATTACGAACAATAAAAATGAGTGAATAGATTTTGTAGAATTCCCTTAGTAACATCTTTCGGTTTAGTTTTTATTTTTTAATTTATATTTAATTTATCTTTATCAATGTCCGCCATTACATCATTTCTTTTACGTACCCCCGAAGATGATTACACGTACCCCCGGGGTTACGCGTACCCCAGGTTGAGAAACGCTGCCTTAGACTAACGCTTCTTCACATCGCTAATCGCTAATCGACGTACCCCCCATTATGTATAATTACAAACATCTACATACAGGTACAGTAATATCACTATAATACATTTGGTTATATATTATATAGCACCTTTGGTTAACCTTGGAGAAATCTTTGGTTATTGGCAAATATTTGAAACTCAGGTGCTTTAATCGGTCCTGCTCGGTAGTGTAGTCATTGGCGTAGCGTGGGTTTTCGCAGCCCGGGGCCGACTGGAAATTCTCCGCCCCTTGTCAATATAGCTAAATTGGATAGTCTAAATGTGAACATAGTCGATCTTAAATAATTTTTAATTAACTTTAGTTTAGAGAAGCTTCTCTCGCAACTGGCATTGCTTATGACAGCTGTTAAGAATATTCTCAACATTATGACAATGTTTGGTAAGCAATCTTCAAGTTTAGACTCAATAATATATTTTAATAAACCCAGTGAGCCGGAGTTAATGATCTATTTTTTATAGTCTGGGTCTGTTGTAGCTACGAAAGCTCGTAGACGTACGCGTTCAAGTTTGAACTCTTCTCTATTTATGTCATGAGGAGCTTGATCTAGATTAAGTTTGTCGACGCCCAATATCACCGAGGGTCTTAAAAAGGCGTATGTATTTTTGCGCCAGATTCTGCAATTGTTGGAATCTGTCTATTGAAGAAATCATAGTTCGTCTCAAGTGGTCGTACGATAACCCAACATCTCTACTTCCGCCGCCATATATATGCCTCCTCCTAATTCGTCTTGGGGGTTCAAAAGAAATTCCAAGTTCTTCACATAAACTTTTAGCGTATCTTAAAGCCTTGTCTACAGATTCCTCTCGTTGTTCTTATAACTCGTTGTCCTAATACGGTCTGTAAAGCGAATATTTTTTGAGCACACTGATAAATGTTTAGTCCCTCAGTTTGCAAATAGTTTTGAGCATCATTGACTTCACGCAGTATCGGTTGCGAGAGGCCCAAGTAACATAAAAACGAAAATGATTCCATCGCCACTAATAAACTTCCCGCGTCCGTCCGTGTGTTCAAGCTTTCGTCCGCTTCCGTCAGATTTTCTAGTGCAGTTAAAGTTTCTTTGTAATGATCTCTAATGAAATTTACAACATCGCCTCTAGCACTCCAACGTGTGTCCTGAACCCTCTTCAAACTTTTTCCTGTGGCTGCAAGAAGAACTTCCCAACGGTGCGTCGACATAGAAAAAAAAGCGTAACAGCGTTCTAGCGTACCAAAGAAACTCACCGAATTTACCTCCACTGAAGCCGCATGTAGGCAAAGTAGGTTTAGTGAATGGTTTGAACAGGGAACAAATTTGGCATTAGGATTGATATCCTTTATTCGCTGTTGTACACCTGTGTGGCATCCAGCCATCGTAGCAGCATTATCGTATGCTTGCCCTCTACAGTTCATAATGTCGACCCCATTGGCCTCGAGTTTGCTTAGTATCATGTCACTAATACCTTCCGCAGTTTTGCTTTTCGTTTCAATGAAATCTATAAAAGATTCCTCTAATCGCACCTCCTGGTTTTCAATCATCACATATCGTATTACTTGGCTTGTTTGATCTTTGTGGGAGATGTCCGGGGTGCTGTCAAAAATCATGGAATAATACTTGGCCTTTTGAACACGAGCTATAATTTCTTGGCGAACTTTATTTCCTAAAACTTAAATGAATTCGTTTTGAATTTTAGGTGACATATAAGCAAGAGAAATTTTCTGGCCCATTTTTATTCTTACTAAATGCTCTCTTAAAACAGGATCGTACTTTGCCAGTAGATGCACCAATTCTAAAGAGTTGCCTCTGTTGGCACTGGTGTCGTCTTCCCTGTGACCACGTAACGCCAAATTTTGTTTTGCCAGAAATTGTATGATATCAAACATTCTGGTTAGAATTTCATTTTCATTTCCATTTTTTTTAGTTTCTCTTGCCACTACTTCTTGTTCTTTCTTATCAATAGTCTCTCCCTTTCGAAGCCTCGTTTCTAACTCATTTGCAAAAATGTTGGTTATGTTGAGCACTTGATTCATGATTGGCAACTTTGGGATTCTATTTCCACCAAGTTTTAAATCCGTCGCAGGAGTAAAATTTCGGCGCATTTGGTGAATGTAAATTTGCGTTCTGAAACAAAGGACAACACAAGCAGAACAATGATGCTTTAGAAGGAGAATATGCCATCCAAGAGCGTAAAAGTTTCTCGCCGTTTGGCAATGTGCGGTAAAACCAATCTCGCGTCAGACGCCTCCTGGACAATACTTTTGCTGTAACAGAGTCTGCGTCTGACTGAACCGTACGTGGTACTGTTGACTCTACTGAGAAGTCTGTATTCATATGTTGAACGACTTCAGGACCTCTCTGTATTAATAGCAGCCTTATGTTTGAATTTATATTTTCAGGCCATTTCCCAATGTCGTTGATATCAAAATCGGATTCAATATGTGCGGTTACATTTCGTTCTGGTGTCGAAATTTCAGCAATCACAGCAGCAAGTATTTGAATCTGACAAATTCGAACAATCAATTGAAGGTTGTAGCAAATCATCGGTATCGAATATTTGTACTACATGAGCTACTTCTTGGATTCGAACGGCACTAGACCCTGAAGAACTAACATTTGAAGGCCCTGACGTAGACTGTGGTAACTCTGGCGTACAATGTGGCGTCTCCGAAACTTTCACAAACTTTAATATAGCCCCTTCATTTTTTTCTAATATTCTCCTCTTTCGCTCTCTTTACCATGCTCCACTTTCTTTTGCCCTTTTCATATTTAGTTAGATGTGCTAAAAGAGGAAAAATAAAAAAGTAGGTATCCGTCTCCATTATATAATATCTATCGAGAACAATGAAAAGAACCGAAAAAACAAAATAAATAAAGGTAGATGTGGAGTATAAGGTGTCAGGTTTAGAAAGTAAATTGGCGCATGCTCAGTAAAATCGTAGCGCAGTGGTAAAAAACAGTTTTTAAAATCTGAATCTTTGTTGCCTCTTACAATTTCAGTCTGTTAAAATAGATTTGGGAGTTTTTTCTTATTTTGGATTAAGAGTTCGCACTCCCGTGCGATAGTTCTTGATTTATTGTCTCTAGGACAACTTAACCTGACCAATTTTTTATCGAAACTGGATAAATTTCAACAATTCTCCATATACTCTACCGCCTTGCCGCCAAAGATTGTCGTTTGTTCCTCTAATTTTCGTTCTTGCCGCCCCCTTTTCATATCCCGCCCGGGGCCATGGCCCCCCTAGCACCCCCCACGCTACGCCTCTGAGTGTAGTGTAGACACATAAACATACCCAAGCGAGATAACCGGGTGCGACTCCCGGTCGGGGAGGCAACAACTAGGACTGTTTTCACTAACCTTCCGGGTTGTCCACCCTGAATGAGTTCGAAATATGTGATACCGAGGTGGCGCATACTGAAAGTCAAAGTGGAATAGGGGGTTTTAGTGAGATATCCCCCAAACCACTTTATTTAGTCTTGTCTGTCTAAATTAGGCTTTGTAGCCCTCTCCGTATAGTTTTGTCTGTCTAGTCTTGTCTGTCTAGTATTGCCTGTCTAGTCTTGTCTGTCTAGTATTGTCTGTCTAGTGTTGCCTGTCTAGTCTTATCTGTCTAGTCAGAATCAGAAATTTTTATTTACAGCGTAGGTATATAAATACATATGTGTATGGTCAAAATAATAAGAAAAATAAAGAAACATTAAAAATTACATAATATCAATTTAACTTCTCTAGTTACCTAAAAGAAGCTTAGAAAATCATGGAAACTGTAAATTGTTTCCTTTAACCGGGATAATCTTAGTTTTTTCTAAAAGCTTTGTAGGATTTTTCTTCGGTGATGCTAGCAGGCAGCTTCTTATAAATGAAAGTACCATACATTGCAGATGATTTGCTGCAAATTGTGAGGTTGCTTTTGGAGGGATATAATTTTCGGTGTCCTCTTGTGTTGTAATGGTGTTTGTCCATATTTATTTCCATGTTTGCTTTGTTTTTGTGAATGAAGCAAGAAACTTCTGGAATATATAGATTTGGGATAGTTATAATTTCTAAGTCTCTGAAGTAAGTGCTACACGAAACTCTCCTAGGAATGCCAAATATTGAACGGATAACATCTTTTTGTGCATTTAAAAGCGTTTCGGTATTTGTAGAGGCTCCCTATATCAAGATACCGTAGAAGATAATAAATAGACTGTATTTCGGTAAAATAAAAGTTTAATAGATCTTCATTTAATAGGTCTACTATCTGCCGCAATTTTCGTATTGAGAAAGCTTTATAGTTGTTAGTGTAGATTCCAAGTTAAACATTCTTCAATTTGAAGTACTAGGAACTTTGTAGAGTTTGTTCGATTTGTTTGGAAGTTTGCTGTTCCTAAGTTAAGGTTTTCTGCACGATAGCTTCTCGGAGTTTGGAAGATTGCATACTCTGTTTTTGTGCTGTAAAAATAGATTGTTGAATAGACTGTCTAGTCTTGTCTGTCTATTCTTGACTGTGTAGTCTTGTCTGTCTAGGCTTGTCTGTCTAGTCTTGTCTGTCTAGTCTTGTCTGTCTAGTCTTATCTGTCCTTTTTACAAAAGTGGTTCTGGGGAAGCTCTCACTAAACCCCCTATTCCACCTTGACTTTAAGTATGCGCCACCCCTAGGTTACAACTTGATCTAATCGCCGCCCTCTCAATGTTTGTAGAAGCCGATCTCTTAAGGCGGCAATATGGAGTTATTAGAAATAAATAAATATTTAAAAATAAAACAATGATTATTATCCGAGTTATACCATTGCAAAGCCAGCAAAAAGAACGTTATCCGGAAAAAGCAGCCTATCGTGTAACTGAAAGTTGTGCTGAAATTAACTTGCAGCATTTATTGGACCACACAGCAAAACGTTTGGCTACATATTTGGAGGATGTATTGATGACATTAAATATACAAGAGCGTAAATCATTGACGCTAATTTCGAAATGGTGATGTGACGGATCGCAACAAACACAATATAAACAGAAGTTGCAGGAAGAAGATTCCACAGACAGCAATATTTTTCAAAGTTGCTTTGTTCCACTGCAATTGGTTTGTAGCATAAACAAAAAAGTTGTTTGGCAAAATCCAACTCCCTCTTGAAACCAATGAGGATACGGTTTGTCAAAGAAACAGTGGATATCACAAAATCCGAAATCGCCTATGCAGAAGAAGCTATGAACGCTTTACAAAATAGTGAATTATACAAGGAAAGAGCTCTATTTCGATTAAGCATTTATTGACGCTAACTATAGTGGATGCCAAAGTATACAATGTTGCCACGTCAACTACCTCAACTATGAAATGCTACATATGTGGTGCTACCTCCAATGTATACCTCCTCAATGCTACCTCCAATACCTTAATGACCTTAATATTACAAGAAATGTCTCCACAAACGCATTACAATTTGACCTTTCTATATTGCACGCTAGATCGTCGATGTGCCTAAAGCTGGATACGGCAACACTATTGATGGTAACACTTGCAGGATTTTTCGCCAATGCAGAGATGGCAGCTGAAATTACCGGTATTGACTACAACCTGATAATACGAATCAAAGTGATTTTAGAGGTAATTTTAATTTCTCGAGAGAGCACTGCAATTTAGATGTTATTAACAGATTATTGCTCAGCTCTGATCCCCTAATTACTCTAATTAGTATGAGGCCGAAAAAGAAAAGGATCAGTGATGCACAGCAAAGAAGCAATGCAAATGCTTGTTTCCGCCGAGCCCATTAATAAAAACGACGAAAGTTCTTCAGAAGAATCTGCGGAGGAAACTGGGGAATAGGGAAACCGAACTGACGACGAGATGTGGGACTCTTCAGGTTAACTAATAAGTTTTCTTGTTTTTATGAAAAATTTAGTTTTTGCTTCATTTCCCTTAATATAAAGATTTTTTTTTGTGTCTCAATATACTATTTGTTCCTATTTATTTATACTCCTATGTACTTCAAACAACTATAACAACTATAAATAAACATAAAAACCGATTTAAAATGTATTTTTAAAAAATTTATTTAACCAGTCTAATTTTACATGAGCAAATAACATTTATTAATTACCCGTAAAATCCTGCAGAGGTACACGCAGGTACCTGTTGGCAGGACTGGTAGATCTTACAAACTAAATATAACTCCAATATAACTAACTATTATAGAACAATTATATCCATATCTTTATTGTAAACTTGTTTTATATTGTCATCTTTTCTGCCGCTTTTCCCGAGTTTATATTTGATTATTTCCCATAAGTGTCTTGGATTTTTCTGATTCCTTTTTATTAGTTCGCTATCGAATTTTATTTTTGCTTTTGTAATGACCTTATTCAGAATCCTTGTGTAATTCTTATATTCTGTCTTGAGCCTATCGTTTCCTTGATCATATTTCCAGACCTTATATAATAATTCTTTCTTACTACATGAAATTATTATGGCCTTACTAATCCATTCCTTTCTTGGTTTTGTTTTGTCACGTTTATTGCTCTTTTTCACGTTAACAGTAGCATGGTCTACACAGTTTTGTATATTATTAATGAGAGTATTAGTAGCCTCCGTTGGATCATGCATAGTCAATATAGTATCCCAGTTTACATCATTAGAAATATTTTTTAATTTTATATAATTTATTGCTGTTTTGATATCTTTATCCGTATTTCTTTTAAATTTTGTAAGTGATATAAATAGTGGATAATGATCTGTTAGGGAGTCTATGAGTTTAAAGGTATTAGTTTTAATTGTTTCAGTTTTGATAAATATATTATCTATGCATGTTCCAGAATTTTTTGAATCTGATGGTCTTGTTATACCCTGAAAACCTGGATGGTACCCTTTATCTAGTAATTTGCATAAGAATTCATTGCTGAAGTTATCGTGAGTCATTAAATCTATGTTAAAATCACCTATAATTAGATGATTCTTTGTTTCTCTCTTGGTTTTTATTAATTCTTTTAAGTTGATTATAAATTCAGATTTTGGTAAATCATGAGATCTGTACAAAGCTGATATCTCTAAGTTAATGTTATTGCCTAGTTTAATACAAGAGTTCAATACCTTGAGTTTACCAATCTCTATAGTCTCTGTATTTTCTTCTATATTGTTTTGTATGTATACAACAACACCATCAGATTTGTTAGTCCTACTGTCATTATAATAAATTTTATAACCTTCTAATATAAAATAGTCTTTGAATTCTAAGTTCCAGGATTCCGCACATATTATTATGCAGGGTTTTATTTCTAGTCTTTCAATAAAAACTTGAAGTTTGATAAAATTTGCATTTAAGCTTCTGATATTAATATATAGAATGTTATCGTTATATATTTTCATGTTTTTATTGAGAGAGACCAGGTCTGAAATAGTTTTTTCGCATTGTATCATCTCACTCTGTACATTGTCTACAATTTCAGTATTGTGGTCCATATTACTCATTTCTTTGGTTGTGGGTTTGGTGACTTCGTAAGTTGACTAAGCTGGAATGACGTGATGCTGATGATGAATGCAGTGTGTTGCTGGAGTTTGTTCTTCTTAATGTCATTGCGTTATCTATTTTACCAATATATCGTTGGATAACCGGGTTTTCCGGATAATCTGTTGTTTCAATGTATCTTTTGATTTTATTTCGAAACACTTGGCACAGATGGCTATCGTTCGCGACGTGTTTTACATCAAATTTTGTTTTGTATTTGTTGTAACTAAAATTACAATTAATGCAGCACAATTCAGACTGTCTGGGATAATCTATTGAATTATGAGAGCCAGCACACTTTAAACATGCCTTTTCATTTATACATTTCTTGCTACTGTGTCCAAATCTACCACAGTTCAAACATGGTTGTAGATTTAGATCGTCATAGACTTTACAGTTCTGGTATCCTACAAAGATTCTATTGTTGTTTTCTTTAACTACCTTGTATAATTCAGAGGTTACTTCTACTATTATGCTTTCCTGATTACTTTTTTTGTTTAAAAATTTATGAACTACTTCACACTTCGTGTCACAGCCTTTGAAGTTCCTTGTGTTTATATCTGTTTCTAATTCTTTTAGGTCCATTGATTCGTAATTGTCGACTCCTACTATTTTTAATCTTGGTTTATTCACCACTTCTTTTACTATTGTAAACATACCCGCCAATTCCGTATTCATACACTTGATAGTTTCTTCGGCACTTTTAGGGTTCATACAACTTATGATTATTTGGTTGTCATTTTGGCAGTACATTTTTTTTTATTTGAATTGTCTTCTCTTTGTTTAGATTTTGCGTTACACTTTTCTTTAAAGCGGTTGTATCTTTCTTATTTTTCTTCTTTATTATTATGTTCGGTACATGTTCTTTTTTAGACTGTACTCCTGATAGTACTTGTGCGTATGGTTTCCTGTTAATAATATTGTCTTTGTGTAGTAGTGTAATAAATTCCTTCGTAATTACGTTTTTATCATGTAGTTTACTGTTTACTTGTTTTAATAGATTATTTTCCTTTCTCAAGTTAGTTATTTTAATATTGTCTTCTTTCCTATCGTAACTATTACCTTCATACATAGTATCCCTATCATTTAATATATCATTTCTTAGTTCATCCTTGTTGGAAATTTATTTTTGTTTGTATTTTCATACAATGATTATTCATAATATTTTATTTTGGCGGCATTTTTATAGTTGTTATGTTGGTAAAACTTTTTTACATACGGCGTTTTTTCCTGTCCGTTAACTAGTTTTACGTTTTTGTTTGTCGTTAGATGAAGATTCTGTGTTTAGTATTCTGTATGTTTTTTTAATGTTTTAGTTTAAGAATAAACGTTCATCCTAAAATTAATGTGCATTTGAATTATTAAAACTTAATAACAATAGGTTATTGGCCCAGTAAACGTGAATAAATTCAATGCGTAAACAAAATAAGTGCTATGGATGGATTAGGAAGTGAAGTTGAAGTGATCAATCAAGAACAAAAAACCATGTCGACATTCGTAAGTTCTTCAATTCCCAATATTATAAAACTAAAAGGCATTGAAAACTACCAAAGCTGGAAATATGATATGGAAATGTGCTTAATGCATGAGGACCTGTATGACTGTATTGAACTAGACAAAGATGGCAACCCATTGTGTTCGGACAAGAAAAAGGAACAAAGGGCTAGAGCAAAAATTGCTCTCAGTGTAGAAAGTGGTCCAAAACTCTTAATCAGAAATTCAAAATCTGCTAGTGAATCTTGGTTAATTCTATTAAAAAACTATGACGACAAAGGAATAAACAGAAGATTGGTGCTTTTAGATCAGTTATTGGAAATTAAACTAAAAGAAAGTATGGATAGTTACGTGTTAAAATTTAAAGAGATAACTAGCCAGTTACAAGAAATGGGAAAACCAATCGATGATGACTTAACAACTGTTTTAATGTTAAGGGGTCTTTCTTCTGAATATGAGGCATTTAAAACCGTTTTAAAACATAACCTAAAAGGTGTTACGGCTGATGATGTGGGTTCAAAGCTCATTGCAGAGGCAAGGGAAAGAGAAATGTCACGTAAGGATTACAAAGAAAGTGGTGCAGCTTTTTCTGCTAAGGGACAGCATTCAAGGCCATATGAGAACAGCCAGAATTGGATAAGTAGTCAATCCAATGGAGGAGGATGAGGTGGAGCAGTGGTGAGAAGATCTAATCAGCCCCCAGGAGGAAATCAAGTTCGTCAATCCTGTTTTCACTGCAAGAAGGTGGGTCATACGGCTAAATACTGTTGGTTCAAGACGAGGCACAGGCCACAAACTGAAGATAATGGTAATAGTCAGAACAAAAGTACTGTAAGTACAAATCAGAGTAATAATTCTGGTAGCAAAGGGGACAAATCATATAATTGGCTCACTGCATTATCGGTAAAAGTTGAATCAGAGGGTTGGTATATTGACTCAGGAGCAACGACGCATTTTTCAAAGCACTAAAAGATAAATTATCTGTTGGTATAAATTTTAACCATAAAGAGTCAGAACCGTGTATCTCTTGCGTTGAAGGGAAAATGACCCGTACCCCATTTCCAAAAGCTAGTGGCAGGCGCACAACTGAGAAATTGCTCTTGGTTCATTCAGATTTGGTTGGCCCTATGAACATAAAGTCAATTCAGGGTAAAAATTATATGCTATTATTTGAAGATGACTATACTAGGAAAATATTTGTTTATTTTTTGACCTCAAAAGATGAAGTTGGATATTATTTTAAATTATTTAAATCCAATGTTGAAAAAGAGACCGGGCTACAAATTAAAGCACTCAGAACTGATTGCGGTAGTGAGTACGTGAATAAAGAACTTGAAGGGTTTCTAAGTAATTATGGAATAAAGCATGAAAAATCGGTTCCCTATGATCATGAACAGAATGGGGTAATTGAGAGGTCAGTTAGGACAATTGTTGACAAGGCTAAGAGTATGTTAAGTGATAGTGGGCTGGAAAAGTATTACTGGCAATATGCGTGTGAGGTGGCGATATACTTAAAAAATAGGTCACCCACCAGGGCGTTAGTTGGTTACACTCCTGAAGAAAAATGGAGTGGGAACAAAGAAGATTTAGCTCATATTAAGGTTTTTGGTTGCATTGCATTTGTGCATGTTCCAAAAGAGAAAAGAAAAAAATGGGATTTTAAGGCTCAAGCAAAAATTTTTGTTGGCTACCCAGATGGTATGAAAGGTTATAAATAAGTAGATCCTGGAATGCCGAGTAAAGTTACTTTAGCTAAAAGCGTAGTTTTCTTTGAGAATATGTCACTAGGTAATCTAGAATCGTGGAAAAATAATAAAATAGAACCAGTTAATGTTGAAAATGTTATTGCTTATTTAGAAAATTATGTGCCCGAGGGTGACTTAACTGAAAATTTAAATGAAAAAGATTCAATTGTCGATATTTCTGATTTGAACGAAACTAGTGTTTTGTCAGATAGTGATAGTGTTTTGAATGATAGTGACTTACCTGAAACTCCTGATGAAATAGACGAAGGTCAAGTTATAAGTAGGCGATATCCTTTGATAGACAGAATTGCGAAACAATACCCTGATCACGTCCTTTATAGTGTAGGGATGAATGATGAGGAGCCAGAAACTTACATGGAGGCCATGTCGAGTGTAAATAAACAAAAATGGCAAGAAGCCATGGAGTCAGAAATTGAATCATTAAAGGAAAACAAAACATGGACCCTTGTAGATTTGCCTCCTAATAAAAATCTTATTGAATCGAAGTGGGTGTATAAAATTAAGAGAGATGCTAGTGGTAATATGATTGATAGGTTCAAGTGTAGGGTTGTTGCACGGGGTTTTAGCCAAAAATATGGGGTTGATTACGAGGAGACTTTTGCCCCTGTAGTTAGACATTCCACTATTAGGCTACTTTTTGCGTTAGCAGTAAAATATAATATGTGCGTAGAGCACTTAGATGTGGAAACCGCGTTTCTCAATAGTGAGTTAAAAGAAGAAATTTACATGCGGCAGCCAAAAGGCTTTGTTGAAAAGGGGAATGAAAATAAAGTGTGTAAGCTCTCGAAGGCAATTTACGGGCTAAAACAGGGGTCTCGTGCTTGGAACGAAAGATGCAATGAAGTGTTAAGTAAATTAGGATTCAGTAAATGTGATAGTGAACCATGTGTATATATTCGTAGGAAAAATAAAAGTATTGCAATTATGGCTTTATATGTTGACGACTTTTTATTATTTTGCAATGATGATAATTTAATGCAGCAAGTAAAAAATGAATTAAACTTGGTCCAGTATCACATATATTGGGAATGAGAGTAAAGAGAGAAAATGGGTGTTATTTTCTAGATCAAATGGCTTATATTAAGAAACTATTAAATAAATTTGGCATGGGTGATTGCAAACCTGTTAGTACGCCTCTAGAATTAGGATCTCAGTTAGGATGTAATGAAGATATAGATGAAAACTTACCGTATCGTGAACTTATAGGTGGGTTGATGTATCTGGCGGTGTGCACCAGACCAGATATTATGTATGCCGTCAGCTATTTAAGTCAATTTAATTCGTCATTCAGAAGGGAGCACTGGTTAATGGCAAAACGTGTGTTAAGATACTTAAAAGGGTCGTGCGGATTAGGCCTTAGTTTCAGAAATTCTGATGATAATTTAGTGGGATATGTGGATGCAGATTGGGGAAGCGATGATAATGAAAGAAAATCGTATACCGGATATGTGATCAAACTAGGGGATTGTTTGATATCTTGGGAGTCAAAGAAACAAAGGTGCGTAGCACAATCCACTACGGAGGCGGAATATGTGGGCTTGTCTGAAGCAAGCAAAGAGGCTGTATTTTTGAAAAATATTGTTTACCAAATAATTGGGTTAAATGAGCCGGTAAAATTATTCAATGATAACCAAGGGGCGATAAAGTTGGTGAAGAATCCTGTCCATCATAAAAGGACAAAACACATTGACCTAAGATATCATTACGTTCGCAATTGTTTTAATGATAATATTATAACTTTAGCTTACATGCCAACCTCAAAGATGCCAGCGGTCGCTCTGACCAAACCTTTAGGTAGGGTAAAATTTAATTAATGTATTTCTAGCATATGTATGTCAAATGTTGTACAAGAATAACTTTAGAATAGAGAGAGTGCCGATAATTCATAGAATAATCATTATATTCAATAAGAGGGAGTGTTGGAAATTTATTTTTGTTTGTATTTTCATACAATGATTATTCATAATATTTTATTTTGGCGGCATTTTTATAGTTGTTATGTTGGTAAAACTTTTTTACATACGGCGTTTTTTCCTGTCCGTTAACTAGTTTTACGTTTTTGTTTGTCGTTAGATGAAGATTCTGTGTTTAGTATTCTGTATGTTTTTTTAATGTTTTAGTTTAAGAATAAACGTTCATCCTAAAATTAATGTGCATTTGAATTATTAAAACTTAATAACAATAATCCTTCATATTATATTTCACTTTTGCTATAATGGTTCTGGCATCTTCATTTAGCGTCGATTCATCGTAGTTTGAGGTTAGATTTATATGAGAATGTTCTGGACAAATTACTAGAACATCACTGATATATTTTATGCTATTTAATTTATTGAAGTCACTTATGTGATACACATTTTCACAAATTAGGCAAATTACCGTGCCAACTCTTGTGCCTGGATGACATTTATATGTTTTTTCTCGCACTTTATCTGGCGGTAAACCACCACCCGTTGACATCTTTTGAACGTCTTTATATAAACTAAGAAATAATTTTGGCCGGCTAAATCGCTGAAATACCACACTGTGCGACGTCGCGAGACATCGCCTGTCAAATAATGATTACATTGTTTTAAATGGGCACGTTCTCACTATGGCTATGCGACAGCTACGCGACGTGCCCATTTAAAACAATGTAATCATTATTTGACAGGCGATGTCGCACGACGTCGCTTAGCTGAGTGTCGCGCATATGGGAATCGACCTTTAATGTATAAATCTTATTTTTGTTATAGACCTGTCAGAATTTTTATACCAATTTTGTTATTTTATCATCAAACTAAATTTTAAAACACTATATGTATTAAATACATGTCCATACATTAAGAAATAAGAATAATAGGAAACAAAAATTATTAACGCGTGAAAGACGGAAACCTGTTTAAGACGGAAATATTTCACGGTCCCTCGCGGTTCCGCCTTAGACAAGTTTCACTGTATATACAATAATGGATAGATAAAATAGATAAGGCTAGATTTGTCCTATCGTCAATACTCATAAATCAATTGAATAATCGTATTGATTATTCAATATTGGACACGAAAGACTTTCAATTCAAAGATGAATAAACAAATCACGATAGACTAGTCAATATAAAATATAAATTATGTACAATATAAATTATAAGCATAACTTTATAGGCAAAACAATATAAATCAAAAGTATAAAGACTAAAATATATTCTAAACAAGAGTGGGCCAAATTGTATACAGGGTGTTAGGTAAACATGCGGAAAAAAATCAAGGGGTTATTTCTTGGAGTATTCTAAGACTATTTTGTCTTATGATGATTTCTAAAAACATTATGTTTCGAAGATACAGGGTGAACATAATTAAAAGTAACAACCTTTTATTCTCAAAACTCTTTGCACATAATTCCTGAATGCATCACAAAATAAACATCTGTCTCATAATAATGATTCTTTTTTTTATCAAAGAGCAATAAGGCCTGGGGGTTTTAAAATGAATATTACTGGCGATAGTTCATCTGATGAGTCAGTAATTTCAAGATGCGTAAGGAGAACGAGACTGCGATTGCTTTCGTCCTCTTCAGAAGAGATCAGTATTAATAGTATCGAAGACTTGCTTTCCGATGCTGAATTTTCTTCAGATGATTCAGTTGGTAATGTAGAAGAAGTACCTAATACTAGAGAATGGACACCTATTACGGAAAGAAGAAATCAAATTTTTGAATATGTACAAAATGTTAAATTACTCGAGATGAATGTAAATTGCGATGATCCATATTCTCTCCATAAATAATTTTTAACGGACAATATATTGAAAATTATCATAGATGAATTGTAAATATGTTGAATCTACAATAAATGTTCGAAATGACTTCCTCCAGCCTGGATAAAAGCATGAAGGATTTGAATTTGAAATTTGTCTTGTCTGTCTGGTCTTGCCTGTGTAGTCTTGTCTGTCTAGTCTTGTCTGTTCTTCAATCTGTAATTCAATTTTCTCGTCATTCAGTGCCGAACTCTTTCAAACATCCCAGTGTTGTTTCTAATTAAGTTATACCCAGCCCCATCCAAAAAGTTGGTATACATCTCGCCAGTAAGTCTTGCTCCACAATTCCAATCAAAACATTCAATGAGAACTGATGTTGAAATCGGTCTTCACATACCTCATGCGGATTATCAACGTGTGTGGGCACATGAAAATTGTGGCATGTGTTATGAAAATTGGCTCCATCGGTGAAAAGAATCTGTGTCAGAAATTTAGGGTTCAAAACTAATGTTTGCAAAAGCTATTGACATAACGTTGATAAGTGGACGGTAATCAGCAGGTGGTAGTGTCTGAACACGTTGAATTTGGTATGGATACTACAAATTGCACTTAAGAATTTTCTAAACTGTACAATGATTTATAACGAAAGTATTGGCAATTTGTTCTGTAGAAGTACTTGGGTCTTCCTCTATTATATCTAGCACATTCTGTTCCAGTTGTACCGTTCTTACTGTCATTAATCTTCCTCGCCCTCCATTTCATTTCAATGTGAATGTTTCACGAAGACGTCGATGAATGTTTTCAAAGATCTTTCGGTCGGATATATTTAGGATTAGGATACCGTTCAATGTATAATCGTCTAGCTTGTAATGAATTGCGATCAGCAAGTCCATACATGAAATACATGTCAGTCATCTCGTTCGGATGTATGGTAGAGGACTTCATTAATATTACTATCAAAGACACGTCAAAGAGCCAAACGACACTCAATGTGACAACTGCGACCGATACAGTTGATGATCACTGACGAGACGTATTCAAATGAAATTCACTTGTACGTTAGTAGATGAAACAGCCGTTCCAAGTAATCGTCAACAATTTTTTGTACTTGATAAACTCATTGGAGTACGCCATAGTTTTATTTACATTAATGATTTCAACAAATATCGAATATGTTTGTCTTAAATTTTGTTCACCCTGTATCTTCGAAACAGAGGTTTTTTTTTCAGACATCAGCATAAGACAAAATATTCTTAGAATAGGCCAAGGAATAACCCCTTTAATTTTTGACGCATGTTTACCTAACACCCTGTATAGAGAACGAAAACTCAAATTATATTGATAAGAGTGCGGATTCACAGTGAGAAGCTACAGAAATAAATAGATAAGATTCGAGAAAGGCATGTATATTGAAACATAAGTATAATCTTCCCTGTCTGGTCTTATCCAGCAAATTTGGTTGTGTTTTGAGTTGCTTTTCATTTCAAGCTACTCAGAGTTATATTTTTTAAGTTCGGTTATATTGTTTATTGTGTTGGTTGTAGTTTAAGATTTTGTCGTTGATATTATGTGCGAAGTGAAAATATACAGAAATCTATAGATTAGTTTTAGTAATTAAATGGAGCAAAGGAAAAGGTACTTACTTACCTTCATATCCGAGATATCCCATCAAATACACTACCTACACATTTAAAAGATTTTACGACGGAAAATTTATAGACTATAAAGCAATTTTATTGGCTAAGTTTTATTATTTAAGTTCTTGTATTTTCATGTCAGCAATTGAAAGCACTATTTTTCTTATTATGTAATAAAATATTTTCTTCTTACTATATACGGTTTGGCTTTTTGGATTATTTTTTCTTGCACTGCGTACATAAAAATATCACGCCAAACTGATCACGCCATAAATGATAATTTTTTTGCAATTATACATTTTATTGTTTAAGTTTTGTGTGTCGTTTGAAAGATAAAAGCTTTCTGTAATAAATGTCCATAGAAGCAAATGCGTTTGCTGTATATATTTCGTGTATAAATGTGTTTCTAAAATTTTAATATATGAATATTGTATACGTTTTCAATATAATGAACAACCTTATTTATAATTATATATTAAAATATATTATATATTAAAACATATGTATCTAGTGCCTACAGCTAAATCTTTAAATTTAAAAAAAATATAGATCAATAAGTTGAAGAAGTAAATCTTTAAAGTTGAAACTATATTTACTTGTTTCATTATATTTGTGCACCAAAAACTTATATTACACTTTTTTAATTTTGCTAATAATTCTACTCTATATACGGCAGAAATATAAAGAAAGTTTCCGTTTCGCAGTATTTTCGAAGTATAATTTGATAAATCTTCTGCAAAGCTGCGTGAAATCTACACCAGATTTCTTGCAATCTAAATATAGATTACAAAATTTCTGTTATATTTCAATTTATGTTCAAGAATAAACTATAGTATAATATTTCATAGCTCATTTTCACTCATTCTACAAACAGTTTTCGTTTACTTTTATGTTGACTTACAAAATTTGCTTTATTTCTATTATATTTAGAAATATAATAGAAATTTCTTTTAACTAATTAAAAGTTAAAACTAAAGTTTTTTTTTCCCTAAAATTATTAAAAACATAATTGTTTTGTTGATTTTGTTAATTATGTGACTGTTATAAATAGTTGTCATAATTGTAACTTTAAAAAAACTGGAACAAAATATAATATGAATTGATATAAAGTTATTCCTTGTAATGAAAAGGATGGTGCGACTTTTCCTAGGTGGTAATTCATACTTACTCTGAATTGGAAAATTCCCTGTCCCGACTAGAAATTTCAGCTCGTTGTTAATAGACTTTTTACGGTTAGTTAAGCGCATGCGCATCCGTCAAGTTTGAAAGGCGGGAATATGAAAGTTTCGGGCTCCTGTATATACGTCAAAAAGTTTGGTCAATTTTGACGTATAACATGGCAAAAATTGACACATGCGCACAAATAAATTTCAACTATGAAAAGGTCTATTAAAGGTCTATAGGTCTATTTCCACTTGCACTGAACTTGCAATTTCAGTTCGGATTTTATTAAGAACGAATAGGCATGCCGAACTTCCTGTCCGTTTCAAATGAGGCAACCGCATTTGGCCGTCATCATATATGTAACGCACGTCCGGCTTTGTTCCTAATTAGGTAGCCCGCGTCGGAACACATTCGGAAGCGGCAACTGTAACTAAATCCTTTAAATGTGATCCAACTTTTCCTTTCATCTGTGGTGCAAATGCAAATATATTTATTTACAATTGTACGAACAAAATGTAGTAACTACCTACTGTTTTAGTTAACAGTTTGTTTTCTATTATTTATTATTTACCTTTATTGGCATATTTACATATTTAAAACACTTAGTTATAACAATACAACAAAACAAAACAAAAAGAAAGAAAACACAATCAAAAAACAAACCAAAAAACAGATAACAAAAACAGCACTAATAACCCGACCCAAAAATACCCCAAATACTCAAACTTGAAACTACACTTTAAAGAAACAAAAAAATAAAAATTCTTCGCCCGCACTAACTTTTCTCCCTCCCTAAACTCTTTCCACAATCACTCCCTCCCGCTCTAAAATTTCCCGCATTATGGGCCACCCTCTCGCTACCTGACTCGTCCGTGCACGCTTCTAGGTCTTTACATTTATTTTTCTTCATCACTTCCCACGCTAGCCCTTTACACTCTTCTATCCAATGTGCCCACCTTTCAGTACCCTCTCCGCATATGGTACACAAATTCTCCCTTTCCTTCAGCCAGTACCTTCTTCCCTTTTTCCCTTCGTTACCGCACCGAAACCTGGCTATCCTACATTGGCTACTACTAGACTCTCTGCTTAGGTACAAAGGGAGTCTGACGTACACTTGTACCTTGTTGTACTCCCGATTGTACCTGCTTTCGTCTATGCGGCCTTGCCTTATCTGCAGATCTATCTCCCTACTCCTTTCTCTCAACAATTTTTCACAGCTTACGCCTTCCCCTTTCATCCTTTCTACCTCCTGTTTCATACATTTTTTTTTCATTCATTTTCCCATTCTGTTAGTCTATTCCCCCGACACCTTCCTTCCTCAAACTTTTGAACACCTCTTTTACTATCCTTTTATCACCTAACCTATACACTTTACTTTCGTATCTTGCCACTATCTCTGATGCTTCTACTGCTACTTTATACCTATTGGCTTCTTGTAGCACCAGGTACCCTGGCGTACTCCTGTCTTGTTTCAACGCCCTTTTTAAAAACTGAAGTTGTACCTTTTCTACTTGATCTACCTCATTCATACCCCATATTTCCCTTCCATAAAAGAAAATACTTTTGCTTTCCACACTGTCATTTCACCACGAAACTCTCTTAATATTTCTCTTTCCAAGCATTCCAAAACCTGTTAGCAGACACTCATGCTTTCTTACATATGAACTTAATGTGGTCATTATTGGACCCATTACTACCAAACATAAATCCTAAGTATTCAAATCTGCTAACCAGCTCTATAACCTCTTCTCCCCACATCAAGCTTTCCTCTTTCTTACTAACTTTCTTTCTAAACACCATCCACTTAGTCTTCTCTACATTCACACTTAACCTTCTTTTCTCAAAATATCTTTTAATCCTTCCAATCATCTCTTTCATTTCCCCTTTTGTGCTTGCTAAAGCAACTATGTCATCCGCGTATGCTAGAGACCACACTTTCATCCTACCTATTACCACTCCTCCTGCCTGCCCATTTTTTAAAACCTTTTCTAAGTCATATATAAAAAACATTAAATAGGACAGGGCTAAGTAGACACCCTTGCTTTAACCCTTTCCTGACCCAGAATCTTTCGGATTTTTTCCCACTTATTCTTACTCTGCAGCTTGTCTTGCCGTATAGATCTGTAACCGCCTTCACTAGCCACCCCCTAATCCCTGTTTCTCTCATGAGTTCCCATAGCATCTTTCGGTTTACTGTGTCATATGCCGCTTTAAGATCTATGAATACAGCTTACACCTTTCCACCTTGCTGTGCCAGCTCTTGCTCTATTATGTATTTTAAGGTAACCAGCTGGTCCGTTGTTCCCCTTCCTTTTCTAAATCCCCATTGTAGTTCAGGAATCACTTCCTTCTCCTCAATTTCTTCCTGTACTTTCATCTCCACTACTTTTGCATATATCTTATATGATGTATCCATCAGCGTGATTCCTCTGTAATTTTCTACTTCTCCATTATTTTCTGCTTTGAAAATTGATGTACGATGTCTCCTTCCCTCCAGCTTTCTGGAATTGCTTGCTGTCCTTTGAAAATATTGTTGAATATTTCATGGAGTTTGTTTTTGTATTAACACCGGCGCTAGTTTCCACGCTTCATTTGGGATTCCATCTGCACCTGTCACTTTTCTTCTTTTCAGCCCACCGGGAACTTGCTCTATTTCCTCCCACATAATTTCTGGTCGATGAATTTCTTCTTCTTTTCAGTCCTCTTCCACTGTCTCCTGTGCTTCCTTATCTTCTTTTCTGTCCAGCAACTGCATACAATGTGCTCTCCATCTTTCCATCTTAATTTTTATTAACTTTCCGGGTTTCTTTTTCCCCATTTTTGGCAATAAACTTTCATATTTCTTTTTCACTATTGAGCTTCCTTGCCTCCTCCATTTGTTTTCTTCGCCACGTTCCTTTTTTGTTCTTCACAAGTTCTTTCATTTGGTCCCTCATGTTTTTTAATCTACCTGGTGTTCCTCCGCTCTGTCTCCATCTTTTGACATCCTCTCTCAACTCTTTTTTCTTGGAAATATATTCTTTATCAACCCATACGCTGTTATTATGATCACTCCTGACATTTTTCCATACTATCGCCTCATGGACTTTAGATACCAGTTTTTCTAGGCTATTTATTGTTTCTAGCTGACAGTTTTCCACGTTGCTCTTAAATCTTTTTACCGCCTCTTTATTCCATATCGCTACGGTTTTCTACTTTTCCATCAGCATTCTAACCACCGTTTTTCCATTTACCGTTACTTCCAGTGGAAATTGATCCGACTCTATCCTGTTACCTACTTCCAGGCTGAGAATGTCACTCGTTGCTGCCTCGTTTGCTACTACATAGTCTATCACTGATATTCCTCTACCCCTACATACGTTGCCACTCCACTCTTATCCCCTTCCATGCATCCATTTAATATGGTCCATTTTCTTTCCGTCATCCAGTCAAGCCATTTTCTACCATCCGCGTTGATCATTTTGTCTTTTGATTTTCTTGTTACTTCATGTCCTCCTTCCCCGAGTTTTCAAACCTGGCTCTCTCCTATTCTTACTTTCCAGTCCCCCGCAATTATAACTTTTGACAAGGTTTCCTCGTTTGCTTCCGTCTCTATTTCCATTAATAGTTCTTTTAGCCTTTTGTTATTATAAACTATAATACATTTCCATTTATTCCCGTTTAATTTTATCTTTCTGATTTGAATTCCTTCGCCGTAATCTTCTCCCCTATAATTCTCTTCCTCCATGTTTTTCTTTACTCCGGTTATTAAACCGCCTTTTGCTCACCCCATGTTGAAATCTCTTTTTGCCCATTGGCACTTCCACGCGAAGTTATCCGGCAGTTCGTTCTACACCTCCTCCCAATCCATGTTTCCACTATTCCAATTATATCGAAGCTATTCATGTAAACCAACAAGTCATCCTTATAATCCGCTCTTAATTTTCTCTTCAAACCTGCTACATTCCAACACAATATCTTCGTTTGCTTCGTAACCTGCTGGTTTTCCATCTCCCTATTCTTTATTACTTGTTTTATAAATTTTTCACAGAACCACAAGACATTAAATTAATGCAATTATAGAGGAATCATAAAACATATTAATAGATTTAAACGCTCATTTGATAAATGTATTTAAAGCAAATATATTTATTTAAAAAAAAAACATTTATAGCAACGTCTTCTTCTTTTAGTGCCGTGCAGATTTCTGCGTAGGCGTTCATATTTTTCTTATTATCATCATCATCATCATCAATCAGCCTTTTGCATCCACTGCTGGATATAGGCCCCCCCATTTCTGCCCACTGTCCTCTATTTTGAGCGCTCTGCATCCACTTTGTGGTTATTCTTTTGATATCGTCCGTCCATCGCGTGGGAGGTCTTTTCCTGTTTCTCTTGTCAGCTCTTGGTCTCCACTCGAGCAGCCTTTTTGTCCATTGCCCCTCTGCCATGCGGGCCACATGTCCAGCCCAGCTCCAGTTGACTTTAGCCACCTGGTAGATAACATCCGTGACTCTTGTTCTCGCCCGTAAGTCCTCATTTCTAAGGTGGTCAAGAAGTGACACACCGAGCATTGATTTTTCCATCTTGCGTTATTATTCTAAACTTCTTAGCAGATGTGCTTGTCAGAGTTGAAGTTTCGGCGCCGTAAGTCATAATCGGTAGCAGGGCTGTCTTGGGTCATTGTCGTACGAAGGTACGATTTTATTAGTTTAAGCGGAGAGAAGCTGCGCTCCAGATTACAAGTGGTTACTGGTAATGTAGCGAGAATTTATAACAAAATTTTTATATTTGGTAAAAACTAATTTGTCTCTTGATGCGCTGCAGCTGCTGTTTGGGGGAGATGTTGTCTACCACTCCATAGCTCCTTCCAAAGAGTTATTTCTTCCGATAACGATAGAGAATGAGGTAAATCGTCACTGTAAACGCGTGCAGCTGCTACTATCGAGGTTAGATTTTCTGTGTTTACGATGGCACTTGGTAGAAGGTGGAACACATTGAGAATCGAAGAGTGCTCTGCTCTCGAAAAGCGACTCGTCATCTGTCCCAAAACAAAGTCTATGAAAGACTATGCAACTTGCCTCTTTTCGTCTGTGGGTGTATTTTCCAATCTTCTTGTTCCAATCTTCTTGCTGACTCTCGTACAAAACTGGTATCATTATTTACTATTGCCATCATATACTTGTGTGTATACTTGTGTTTGGTGTCTAGGTCTTAGACACAAGCGTAGGGAGCCCTTACGTTTTTTAACGTGGGTGGCGAGCCACATTTGAGGGAGGTATTCTCGGCAAATTGCTGTGATGACTTTGCCAGAGTCATGCGAACACTAGTCAAGCTGCATGCCTTCACGACAGCTAGGTTTAGTTTATGCGCGACACAGTGCTGTAAGGCGCTAACGGTGGGATCCCGGGACACGTATTGTAATAAGCCACCGTCCTCTTATGCATTACTCTGGCAAAGTCATCACAGCAATTTGCCGAGAATACCTCCCTCAAATGTGGCTCGCCACCCACGTTAAAAAACGTAAGGGACCCCTACGTTGTGTCTAAGACCTAGACACCGAACACAAGTATACGTAAAGGGAGGAGACCTATGGAGGGGGGGGGGGCGTCGCTTGAGCCCCTTAGCCGCCCCCTAAGCTTACCATTGTCTGCCAAAACTGTAACAGACAGCACAAAAAAATGTCGCTAAATATATGCCAACAACAAGTTGAGGTCGTTAAATTAGCATCAGCCATATCAATAGCGGTCGATGAGTCTTCTGACATAAAGCATACTGCGCAAGCTGTCCTCTGCTCGCTATATTTCATCAGATGGGCCCAAAGAAGAACTCCTGGGATTATTGCCACTCAAGGGTCAAGAACGAGGAGAATATATTGAAAATGCTGGGAGTAAATGTCTGAAGAAAAATCCACCCCACTAAAATTATGTCAATTACAACAGATGAAGCTAAAAGTATGGTTGATAATAAAAACAGGATTTTTCGCGATTTTTAAAGAATAAATTAGTCATAACGTGTTATCTTTTCATTGCATAATTCACCAGAATGCACTTTGCACGCAAACATTTCCAAAAGAAGTTATGGATTTGGTAGTGAAGGCCACCAATAATATTATCGCAAAGATAAAGGCAATGAACGAAATACAAACATATGACTTTCAAAAAAAAATCATCCGTGGCTCTTGATTCAGTTTGAAATCATTTTAAATAAAAAAAATGGCTCTTACGTTTATAGAGTTTGCAGACTTCTGTTTTATATCGTATCATCCAGGTTTTAGAACAATGCTGAATATTATAATTTCTAATATATGAAGATGGTGGGTTAGTTGGTGGTAGGTAGTAGTTGGTGATGGAGAAGAACCATGGATGAATGCTATATGTATGATAGATACATCGCTAAGTACTTTAATAAAATTGCAATATTTAGGTAATATTTCTAGTAGATTAAAGAATATGCGTTTTCGAAAGTTTCAATTGAATTCAAAAAAATAAATCTATGAAAATAAACATTTAAATTCAAAAATACCACCCTCATTGTACAGCCCCGCCCCGCTACAGTTTTTAAAGAAGGTTTTTATAAATACATAATAATTAATAAATTTTGAATTGTTAAAACCATACAACATTATAGATAATCAGATAAACTTAACCCCTTGACAGACGAATAAAATGTGCGTTGACGTGTCGGGAGGATACCATTTAATTTGGCTGAAGAGTGAACGTTTTTATACAAGCTCAGAACAGATTTTTTTATTTGAGACATGATAATGCATAACGCAAAATATGCTCTAACATGATTTTATATCATCATTTATTAGTAGTCACCACTTTTATTTTACTCTACTATTATTTGTACTGCATATCTATTCGTTTCTCTCACTATTATTTCAATAAAATCATAACAAAATACTTCTTTGAAAACACACAAAGTTGTTGCATTTATACTCAATCTTCGTAAAACTAAACAACTGATACCGGCAGTTGCAGTAAATTGTTTTATATTGACAATATTTTCTTTTTCTATCCATTCATCCTCTAAAAATTCTTTACTGCTCGAAATAGATCTTGCACGTTTACGCACATTTTGTTGAATAGTGCTAGGCTTCACTTGAATTTGAAGCATCACTTGAATACTCAACAGCATCACCTGATGTTCATTTTCAATTTCATTATCACCACTTGGGACTTGGTAAAGAATACTGGATTTTTTTAAAGATAGTGTTGCGGACTTTTATCTGGTGTAACTGTTGTTAATCGTCTTTGGCACTCTTTAACTAAGATCTGGAAGCAAAAATTAAGCTTCTACGTTGTCTACGTTGATTCAACTCGACGTTGCCACGTTAATTTTTTTTTAAAGAAAAATATCCCATATGCATATCAAATATCAATACTTTTATTAGGATACCTAATCTAACCGGGGTTAAACCAACGGTTCTTGCCACATTGTCTTATATTGGATCGAGAGTTTGCGCTGCCGCGGGTATGTTGTCTTGATTTATCTGCCCGCTTCGCGGCGGGCAACCTAATCTAACCGGCGTTAAACCAACGGTCCTTGTCACAGTGTCCTATATTGAAACATGTTCTCGATCATATAAGACAATGTGGCAAGGACCGTTGGTTTAACCAACTCGGCTGGTATCATTTTCCATTCCAGTAATTTTTGAATTGTTTAGTCGAGATGTCTTAAAATATTCTGAATATTCATAATAGACAAATAAATTCTGGAAGCCAATTTTGTATATACTTTACACAAACATGTGACGCAGAAAAATTTCAATAATTTATATGTTGCCCAAATTAAATTTGGCATGCTGACCCAATTGTATCTACATTCTCAGTTATGTAATCAGTCATACACGTCACTTATTTGGTTGAAAATGCAATTTTTTTTATTACAAAAACCTAAATATTTCTCCGAAATAAGAAAAAAATATTTTTTACAAGGCCTATGTTTTTCCACTACAATGTGCATGCAATTTCTGTGGTAGTGGCTTTAATAAGTAGGTACCAAAAAAGCAACCAACCTTAAAGTATCCCGACACAGTTTCAAGAGGCCGTTTTTGCACTTATGCGACCAGCAGGAGCATTTATACGACCCCTCGGCCGGGATCAATCTCCACTCAACCAAATTCTTGACGGTTTCGTCTCGATCCTGCAGAATCTGGTGGATATCCAGGACACTTAAAAAATTAACTCGAGACATTGTGGCTGTTTCTGGTGTGGCTGTTCGTTGCAATATGAATGCAACTTCAATACGACGCTTAAGATTGTATATATGTTGCCAAAATTATAGTTTTTCGTATAAACGGGCATATAAACAAAAATAAAAGTGGCAACGTCTACCTAGTTGCGTTCGCGCATATACAATCTGTTATCTTGAAAATGTCAACAATTATTTTCAAGAAAAACACGAATATTTATTGAGCCAACGTAGACAACGTAGAAGCTTAATTTTTACTTCCGGATCTTAGTTAAAGAGTGCGAAAGACGATTAACAACAGTTACACCACGTAAAAACTCCGCAACACTAAGTTTAACAAAAATCCCGTATTCTTTACCTAATCCCTATTTCTAATTTTACAAAATTCAAATATATGTTACGGCATTCAGCGTGCGAGATCACTGTTGTTATACTAACTACTGCTTCCATTGCGCATTCCATTCTTTCTGTTTATCTGTTTGCCGATGCGATTTTGTTACCGATAATATTGAGAGAGGTATTTCTAAAAAAATATCATTGATGCACGACCGATACAGATAATCTAATAATATTATACTGCCCGTTATTTGCCAAAGAAATTTCTTGACGTCTCGGAGACGTCCAAGTCTACCATGGCACTAGAAATACATGACGCCTTTCATACGTCATTGTATGTCAAGGGGTTAAAATAGACGGAACAAAGCTTCTTGAATATATAAATATACTCAACCTTTTCGGAGCTCTAATACTAATGAGTCTTTTTAGGACTACCAAAAACAAATCTCGTGTGAAATTTGTCAGTTATTCTATAGCTTTCAGTCCACCTTCGTGGCACTCAACAAAAACCATAAAAATAACATTGAGTTTTAAGATCATGTCTTTCCGATACCTTGAGTGGATAGCCATCTGTGACCGCGTTTCGAGATTTATCTCCCATCAGCACAGCTTTGCTTCCAAGAACAATAATTTTTAAATCACTCACTTGAAAACCCATGTGGTGATTAGAGTTAGGTTAGGTTATGTTTAGCTTAGATTATAAGTAATTATTAATAAATCGGGACGAACATATAATTGAGTAATTTAGAACTAATACATATTTATAATTAAAACGTGTTAATTGAATTTAATTTATTTAATTAAAAATAAAACATTATAAATAATGATTATCAATTATCCACTTCTAATGAATTTCAAATTATTACTAACACATAAATCAAATTAGAATATATGTTTATTACTTTTTCGAAATACGATTGCAAATTTATTTTCACAATTAATAGAAAATTTGAAGCTTTCATTCGAAATCATGTGAAATGTTGCTTATTTCGTGAATTTATATTGTATATTATATAACGAGGAGTCTAAAAACATCCTAATTATTTCTATATGTGAAAATTTATAGATCGTAAAACGTATAATAGATCATTTATAGATAATTGGTAGATAGACAAACTATAAAAGTTTACGTGTCTCGTAAATTTAATCTCGAGTAAATTTATTTGCTTCCATCTTATATTAACAAAAAAATTACAGCGGAAAGGATTTTTTGTTGTTTCAAGTAAATTTATTGTTCGATTAAATTTAAATTACTAGTACACTTTCATGGCAATAAGAAACTTTAAATCAATTAAAAGTCAATTTATTTTAAACTGATTTTCCATCTTTACATTTTAGATTTTCCTCAATAGATTTCAAAAGGAATTGTATTTTTTCTACTCCATTTGAAAGTGTTTAATAAATTTTAGAAAACTACTACTATTTATTTAATCATCTTATCAATTACGATATTATCTTCGTATTTTTAATACCCTTGTATGTTTATTTCATATTCGTAAAAAAATTCGACTTCTGCAATCTATAAGTTTATATCAATGGCTTAACGCACAAAGTAACAAGAATCATCAAAATCCCACTATTAATGATAAAACAACTGTTTAGGGATGATTTTAACCACAATCGTGCATAGTCATTTGAAGACTGAAATACCTTTTGAATACCCTAATATTGTTGTGTCAAAGAACCACTTATTTAAATCATTTTACTTGAACTTTTTACTCAACATATTTGTGAAGCAAGTCATTGGAATATACAGGACTTAATATTATATTATCTATTATATCTAATATATACGTTCAACAGAAAATCAAAACTAATAATACAAAGTCAAAGGAATTAATCCAAATTGTTTAAAATTAAAAAAAAAATTAATTTTACAAAATACAAATCAAAGAAGCTTTTATATAGATAATTAAGTGTAAGTGATTTATATTATTTCTGCTTTAAGCAAATTTCTTCAGTTTGTACATGTATTTTAGTTATTTTAGTACACATTGCAAATTTATTCGACGACGACCTGGATCGACACACCATTATCTAATGTACATTCCTGTGTAGGACGTGGGACTTCCTCCCACAGCCTACACTTGTGCTTGGTATCTTGATCTTAGACACAAGTGTAGGGAGCCTTTGCAGTTTTTAACGTGGTTTTAACTATTCGGGGAGGTTTCGAGGCAGATTTTTACTGTGATGAGTTTTCCAAAGCCATCTACAGGAGTACGGTGGCTTAGTTTGTCCAGGGAACCCGGGACTTGCGGCTCCGTAGTCTGACACCTTGACTACTAGGCTACCATCGCTTCATATATGGAGCAAATTGCAAATTTATTCGGAGAACCAAATTAATCGTTTATATAATTCTGATTATCATAAATGTTAAAGCGTTAATATTGTATTATTACTTTAAATATGGTATGTCCAGACTTGTTCAACTTTTGGTTGTCAAGAGGCATGTTAAGATATGATTCGTTCGTTGAAAGGTTAGATGCATGTGCTGTTGAACAAGACGCATGCAACGACGCACATGAAGCATACCGCAAATTTTGAAAGGAAGTCGACGAGCACCGACTGCCACCATCCTTGGGTTGCTTGCCTCTTAGCTTTGAATTTTTAATAAATTTGTTTGACGACCAAAAGTTGAACAAGTGTGGACATACCATGAGGCATCAAACTACATGCTCTAGCGCAATTTGAAATGAAGGATGATGAAACGCAAGTTGAAAGGGAAGAGGAATAGGTAACCGCACAAGTGTGGACATACCTACATATATATGGTCTACTCCTTCTACCTGCAAGGGTGAACTTATGGCATGCGTTCTCCGATTTATAAAATTTTGTTTTGAGAGTTTTTAATAAAATATGCACATACCTTACCACGTTTTTATTAGCACGCTTTCTTGTCTGACTTTTCTAAACTCCGTCCGGAGGGATTTTTGCAATCGATTTTAAACTAACTTCCCCATGAGCTAGAGACTTGAAACTTCAAAGAAAACTCAGAACAGGATGACAATACAAGATTTGAATACTTTAGACCAGTGGTTCTCTTCTAAAAAAATCTCGCGGTACGATTTAAAAACGGTTTGAAAACTTTAAAATAAAAAATAAAAACATTACAAATTTAATGCTCAATTGTCTTTAATGGGATGAATAAAATTGTTTGGAGGATTCTTTAAGTTTATGTAAAGTTTGGTTAATTTCACCCTCAAATCACTTGATACAGAGAGTTTGCTCCTGTACCTGCTTTTAATGTAAGCGTATGTTGAAAATGCAGCATTGAGACAAGTAACGCTTTTATTTAGTTTTTCAAAGATGTAGGAGAGGTCTCCTAACTTAAGCAGCGAATCGACATCAGTGAATTGTTCGATAAAAGCTCTTCTGTAAATGTTAACACAAATGTTAGTACTAGTGCACCTTTTAGTTAAAATTGTCTGGCTAAAAAAAGAGGTGGAAGTGATCCATACTCAGATCTTCGGCGGTAAGTTTTAAAAGGCGTGCTTGAAGCGGGCGGCTCTTATCGTGATTAATTATCTTCACAGCACTATCCAATACGACTTTTAAATCTTGCGGCATACTTCTAGTTGCCAGAGAATGTCGATGGATGACACAGTGGCCGCTGGTGGTATTGTCTGCCACCTGCTTCATTTTAGAAACGGCTTCCTTTAGTTTTAGAACCATTGTAGCAAATTCATCGCTGCAAATATCAACACTCTTGTTCCTTTTCAAATATTTTTTCTGTATATATTTGTCGATAACTTTGAACATTTCCTCGCCAGTAGTGTAAGTTTCAAGTAATTCACTCATCAAAAGTTCTTCTATTTGCATTTAGAATGAATACGTTACAAACACAAGAAAAACAGCAAGTCCCGCAACGTCGGTACTTTCATCAAGCTGTAAACTAAACAAAACACAATTTTCAACCTTCTTATAACCTCGTTCTCACAGACTCTGAAATTGTGTAAATTCGTTTGCTTTTATGCTATTTGACAGCTGCACAATATCAATCTTCTTGGCCCTGTTTGGACTTAAAATGCAACTTCCTTCTCAACATCCTTCGCGCAAGGTTTAATCAGTGTCTCGGCAATAGTATGGGGCTTTCCAGATGTTGCTATGTGTGGACTGACAATAAATGAAGCTTCAGTTGCGTTTTCATTTTCATTAAAAAAAAATTTTCTCCACCGGCGGCGTTTGAAGATTTTTTCACCTTTATGTACTAAATCAGATTGATGGCATGCCTTTTTAATTTGGATGGAACCAAGCAGCTGTAAGAAACAATTTTATGACAGATAACGCATTGCCCTTCCGGTGCTTATTCGTTCCCAACAGAAACAAAGACAAACAATGTGAAGTAGCTAGGATCATATTTCCTTATTTTGCTCGGATTAACTTTTGGTCGTGAGTTGCGTTTTCACGAACTGAGTAAGACGAACTTGAATTATTTAGACTCGCAGGTATCTGCTGGGATATTTCGTTTCCTCCAACGATGCTGGTTGTCGTTGAATCAGTCGCTTCAGAAGCTTCAGTGAGTTCATCACCTTTTCGTTTTAAAGACCCAGATTTTGGCCAATTGTCCATAATTCAGCAATATAAGTAGAAACTCAAATTCGTTTACCTGCTCATCTAATTTTCTTTTAACATATTTTTACATTTCTTGATTATTGCTGCGGCACCTCACTTTGAGAACTACTTCCTGAGAGGCTTAGTTTTACTAGTATTTGCAATTTATGTATATTCCTGCAGGTAAGCAGAATAGGCAACCCTTCGTGCGAAGCTACACCGAGGTTAGCTGATCGAGTTACTGGATTGAAAAAAAAAATACTTTTCTTAATCCATATTTTTATTGAATTGCTCTGAAAAGGAAAACATTGGTTTCCTTGTCGACATTAGTGTCTGTGAATAAAAGCTTGGAGCACTAAACTGTATAAATCCAAAATCTTCCAAAATAAATAAACCCAATCTTCTTCGGCGTAGTAGTAGTAGTATCTATGATAATCATTATTATATTTCATAACCCTAAGAAAATAAATTTGCTTCTCTGAATAAATTTGCAATATATATTAAAATAATTGAAATGCATACGTACCAGTACTAATCAAACTCAAGAAGTTCGCTTAAAGCGGGGATGATATATATCACTTACAATTAATATATTCCATGCTAATATTTAGTAATTAGTTATGTTCGATATTTTAATTATTAATTAAGAAAAGCTTCTTTAAATTGTATTTTGAATAAAAGTAAAATTTTAATTTAACAATTTGTATTAATTCTTTTGATTTTGTATTGTTAAACTTTCTGCATTATAGATTAAACAACTGAATTACTTTCTTATTTACAATGAAAAACATTTGTGCATTTGAAGTATTTATAAATACATTTTTTGAAATATTGTTTCCATTTTTAATTTCTTGAATTCAACATATTTATTACATACAAGATCTTTTTTAAAACATTCTTGTAAAATTGGGAAATATTTGTTAACAGCAACAGAAGAATAAATCAAAATCTAATTACAAAAGTTTCTTCATTAAGATTCGTTCAATATTAAATACAACATTCGCATAAATATTTTTATTTTCTTCGCAAGGGATTTCTTAATTCTTTTTGCTTAAGTTTTCATTAACTGAATTGATTATTTTTTCTTTGTACACTCTTGAGTTTAAATTTTTAATTTTGGTGCAGCTAACAAATTCACATAAAAAAATAAAATCTAACATAGAGATTTCCTTGATTTCAAAGAAATCTTTATGAATATCAATAAATATTTCTTTGAAATCAAAGATAAAAATCATATAGATCTTGATACATCTTGGTATAATATTAGATTTTCTGTTTTATGAATGGGAATTGATTTTGTTACAAAATCTAGAAATGTAGAGTCGTTCTCGACACGCCAACGAGAGTACACGTCTGCGAATACTCACTTATCTACGATAACGCTAGACCTATTTTTTTCCGGCAATTTCTACCTGCTTAAATTTACTTGCGAAAAATATAACATAAATCCCTCTAAATATAATTCATATTATAAAATTTTAACACCGAACCACGCATTGTCGGTATGATTACCGATGATGCTGGCTCATCTCACATATCGAACATGTCGGATGAAGATGAATCTACTAAAAGACAAACAGTCCGCCCCGCCCCAAAAAAAGCCTCAATCAATCAGTCAATTCCAGCCAGAAAACAATTACACCACAAGCTACCACCTCAACTTCGCTCATATCCAACGCCTCTATCAAACAATAACACCAACACTACACCAAACATACGTAAGCCTTCAAGCCTTCCCACTCCACCACCCACCCCTTATATATTCTCACCAATAACCTACAAACCGCATACCTCCGTAAAGATCATTCTGCTGCCTTATTCCTAGACATAAACAAAGCCTAAGATTTGATTACAATTGGAGGAAAAGAATCAAATAAATATTGCGTTTGCTTCTTTTGCGATTTCCATTTTCTTTCAATAATCTATAATAAATAATTTTTTTATTACTAATGCGGGATAGGTACTATTTTAGCGCCCGTTTTTTAGTGCGACAAATGGTTGTTTGTCAATTCAATAATTTGCGACCAGTATACTTACGATATTCTTACGAACTTCCGTATATAATTCAGTATACTTACGAACTTCCCAATCAATTGTAAATATTGATGGATCCGTTAAGATTAGCTTACGCCAACATCAATTCCTACAACAGCAAAATACTTTTAATAGACAGTTTTACAGAGACGTATAACATTGACGGACATTTATTTGTCGAGACAAAGATGGGACAGGACAGTATCCTTACCTATAAAGACTGGTCTACCTTGGCAAAACACGGGAATCTAATTACTAATAAGGCAATGGGGAGCTTTAATCCACCTGAAACCTAAATTCAAACTTGGCTAAGCCAATCCTCCATCCTTTAATAACCCACAATAATTGCCTCCATTTCACTATCCTCTTCCTCAGTAAAAAGAATATCCACATATTCCTTGTATACATCCATCCTCACTCCGCGATTGAGCGAAAACTAACCTAACAATGGGATCATTGTTTGCATATTCATACATCGTCGGCGATTTTAATATCAACAAAACCAAAATAAGTCTCTTTGTTCGCCGTCAAACCAACCTCACATTCATTATGCCCGAAAGTAATGATACTACCCCGGACATATTACTCCACACCCCTAATATTGTCAATTCTATAAGTGATATCACCCTCTACTATCTCATTCTTTGGCTATCTCATTCTCTATAAACCTTAACTATATTCCTCCCCGGTTAGTGATCCAACTAAAATTAATCTCAACTATACGAACATCCCTAGAGTCAGCTCCAAAATCCTATCTTATATAAACACCACAGACTCCAAAAACCTTTCCATAAACGACATTGGCGAATTCCAGACCCTCCTGACAAATTTAATCCTAAAACACTCCTCCAAATCCAAAACCAATTTTTACAAACCAAGTCTGCCTCCATTCATCCTGACGCTAATGAAACAAAAACGATCACTTTATCGAATATACTGCAGAACGGAACACAGTTCATTAAAATCTAAAATGAATAGACTAAATAAAGAAATACATAGACTTATCTTCCAGTTTGGGAAGTGGCTGCCAGTCTATCAAGAAATAGAGAACAACGCAGGACGAACATACTGGCATAAAATTAAAAACATCACCAAATACAGCCCATCGTTCTATATCCCCGACATCTCCTATAATAAACAACAGTACTCCTCTGACACCGAAAAAGCGACCCTCTTTTCCAAACACTTTAAAAATTCATTTAGGTCCTCTAACTCTTCCTCGTTTGACAAACCTAAATTCGACAGAGTAAACTCAAGGTTCAACGAATACTTTAAATATGACACCATAGACCGGGATGAAATAACTTACGACGAATACCTACCTGCGCTCTTCCATGGTAAAAATAGTGCACCCGGCCCCGAATCTTGGCGCTTGTGATGGAGATACCTTGGTTTCCTTGGGTTAAGGAGCGGAAATGTTTACTTCTTTGGATAGTTTTGGTCTTACGTAATTTTGCGTCGATGTTGAATTTCAGTTTATTGTTGAATGTCGTGCCTAGGTATTTAATTTGTGGAGTCGGGAGTCTAGGTGGATATGTGGAGAATTGGGGGAAATTCTGTGATTAGGTTAAAAAATCCTTGCTTAGAAACCTTACCGATGATATCCATCTCCACATAATTAAATTGTTTAACATCTGCCTCTATAAAAGATCTTTTCTCAAATGTTGGAAAAAAGGTATAATTATCACCATCCCAAAACCTCATCAAAATCATTTCTTGCTAAATAGTTACCGCCCCATTACCCTCCTTCCAGTCCTAGGCAAAATCTTGGAACAGATCCTCAAAAATAGATTATGCAATTTTCTCAAGAATTCTATTCTATCACATCAATTTGGATTCAAGCTTTTCCACTCCACCACCCACTCCTATATATTCTCACCAATAACCTACAAACCGCATACCTCCGTAAAGATCATTCTGCTGCCCCATTCCTAGACATATACAAAGCCTTAGATACTGTGTGGCATGCCGGCCTCTTGTTCAAAATACACCATTTAGTTGGTGTATTTTGAACAGTCTCTTCGTATCTTTACATCCTTAAACATTTTCTCAATGACACATCCCTCCAAATTAAAATAAATAACGCCCCCTCCTCTGAATATTCCCCTCTGCAAGGCCTTTCCCAAGGCTCCCCCTCGCTCCCATACTTTATAACATATACTGCCACGTCATTTACAACGATAACCTTGCAGACAAATACCAAATCAACCTCTCCGGCTATATCCTACAATACACGGACGACCCCGCTGTCATATCCCACAATAAAATTCTCAAGCACTCACGGATAGAACCCAAATTTGGTTTAACCGATAGATACTCACTGCAAATCTCTCCAAATGCCAACTCCTCATCCCTAATCACAGAATTTCTCCCAATTCTCTACGTATCCACCCAGACACCATTGACGTAACACCGACGTCACAAATTAATAATCTGAAATTCAACATCGACGCAAAATTACGTAGGAGCAAAATTGTCCAAAGAAGTAAACATTTCCGCTCCTTAACCCAAAGAAACTAAGGTATCTCCATCACAAGCGCCTCCAAAATTTACAAATCCATATGCAGACCTATCCTCGACTACGGACACATAATAATGACTATTACCAACCTAAAAACCTACAACATACTGGAAACAAGTCGAACAAACAGAAGAATTATTAGATTACGTACTATTAGATTACGAACTATTAGATTACGTGCTATTTCCAAATTATGCCATCCTAATGACATCCTCCATAACGCCTCCTATGAACTCCTTTACATACTCACCCAAATTCCGAGACTCTGCGATAGACTCCAACGACTACTGACCAATACAAAGAGACCAACACTCACTGGTGCATCATAAACCCCCTATGCATCAGATGTGACCCTACCAAACCCTCCCGCAGACACCCACTCAAGACACACCACGAATCACTATATGACTAAACTCCTCATAACCTGTTGATGCTGCTTTTTTTTAATCTTGTTTTGTATCTTTTATAATAACTGTATTTTTTTATATTAAATCATTCGAATATCTCTGTATAACTCTCGGGCGGAAGGACCTAGTGGTAGCTAGCCTTTTGTTGACTTTTTGCTTTCAATAAATATTTCTTCTTCTTCTTCTCTAGAAATGTGGAATAAATGTATAATACGTGTTTACCTTGATTAAATATTCTTCTAAAAACTTTTGGTAATTCAGGAATAATCAGGAATTCAGTTTGTTAAATATCGGAAGGGTATTTTAAAAACAATACAAGCATAAATTGGTATTTATTTAAAAAAGTTTATTGATTAAGATTTGATTACAATTAGAGGAATAGAATCAAATAAATCTTGCTTTTGCTTCTTTTGCGATTTCCATTTTCTTTCAATAATCTATAAACATAAATAATTTTTTTTTAAACTTGACTATATTTCGAAATAAACTTAACTCACCCTATCCAGGAAAAAATGTAAAATAAAGTATGACCTTGATAATCCGGCGGCTGGTTAATTCGACACTCTCAGTAATCCGGCGCTCTGGAGAAACACGTGTCTTTTCTTTACGCTGTCCGGCGTCGGGTATAAACCTCGTGCAATGTAGAAATAAAGTCAGAAACAACACCATCAGTGTTCTTGGAAAAAGGTCTGGCCAACACACCCTACTTTTAACTCTGAAAACTTGATTGACGATTCTGACGAAGCTAACTCCACTCTACAATTGTCTTACTATCTGTTCTAAGTATGTACATATTTTTTTGTATATACCCGTTTACCTATATAGATACATATTATTTTTTTTTAATTGCGAATTGGCCACTTAGGTTCACGCTACTGTGCGATATGTGGTGTGGATTTATCTGCTCTAATATAACATAATCTAACCCTTATCCAGTATTTTTTCTTGTTTCGGATCGAAAGGTCGCGCTACTGCGCGATAAGTGGTCTGGATTTATCTGCTCCGTTATAACCTAATCTAACCATCCATTTTGTTCAAATCTGTAGCTGCGGTGGCGTTAGTACGAAAGTACTCATTCCACGGCCTCAAGTACTCATTCATATGATCGCTGTACTGCTGCCGTTGTTCGATCGTCCGGTCTTTGTAGCTCGTCTCTCGTCATGAAACCCTTCTGTTTCGTAAATTTGGGCCTCTGGGATGTTAGATCTTTCAAGGTCTTTCCGAGTTTCTTTAATCCATGATATAGTTTTTTTCCCCAGAAGTACTAAGATAACTGCTTGGTTAATGTGGATTTGTCTAATCTGTACATGTGACCAAGAAATAGTAGCTTCCTTTTCATCATGGTCGCAGATATTTTTTCTACATTTTGGTAGACTTCGGCGTTGTTCCGAAGTTTCCATCCAATTTTCCGGAGGATTCTCCTTTCCAGGACCTCCAACTTCTCTAGCCTGTAGTTCATTGAAAGGCATTCACAGGCGTACAGACATTCTGTTTTGACTACAGTATTTTGGCGTTCCAGGAAATGCATTTCTTGTTATAGATGTTTTTTGTAAGCCAATACGCTCTCTTCATTTTTGAGATCCTATCGCCTACAGCAGCTTTCTCTGGACCATTGTCCTGTATCGTTTCAACGAGATATTTAAATTTTTTTATTCTCTGAATACGCCCTATTTCTGTTTCAAGGATTTTTGGTCCTTGTTCGTTATTTTTAATGAATTTTGTTTTCTCTAACGAGATCCTGAGTCCTGTCTAACTGGCGATCTTTTCTAAGAGGTTAATCTGAATCGCTTCTCTTGGGCTTTCCGAGAGTATCGCAAAGTCACATGCAAAGGCCAAAGTGTTGGCTTTAATTCCCACTGATTTCCTCCCTAAGCAGATTTGGTGTATTCCAAGATATAAGATATAAGCTCTGAGTGCCACATTCGTACGATATTTTCCAGGATGCAATTGAATAGTATTGGTGAAAGTCCGTCGCCTTTTCTTACACCTGTCTTGATTTCAAACGATCGGCACAGTTCTCCCATGAACTTCACTTTGGATTTTGTGCCTGTTATTATATCTTTGATTATGTTTGCCAACTTGGATTTCAACCCAAATTATCGAATGATACCGTCCAGGGTTTATCTGTCCACCGAGTCAAAAGCCTTTTTGAAATATATGAAAGATACTACTCTTCAATTTTTTTGGAGCTCAGCATTCTATGGCGGATTATTGATTTCTAGTTCAAGATCTGCTCTTCGCAGGAGCGACCTATTCGAAACCCTCCTTGGTACTCCCCAAGTTGTTTATCAAGTGTCTCCTCTATTCTATTCAGGAGTATGTGTTAGAGGATTTTATAGGCGACCGGAAGTAAGGAAACGCCTCTATAGTTATTGACGTCCTTCTTGTGCCCTTTCTTATGTAGGGGGTGAATCAACGTTGTTTTCCATTGCTCTGGTATCTTCTATATTTTCCATATTGTCTGAAATATTTGGTGTAAGTCGTCCAGGATTTCTGGTTCTGTCCATTTCAGCAGATCTGCCGTTATCGAGTCTTTGCCACTAGTCTTGTTGTTTTTAGACTTCGTAGGCATTCTTGATTTCTTCCCTCGCTGGTGGTGAGTACTCTCCTTGGTCCTCCAGTGGCAGCAAAAGTTCTAGTTTGTAGGACAGTGGTGGGCAGTTTAAGAGGTTGTCAAAATACTGCTTTCTTGGTTGTTCAAGCCGATTTTCCGTGTTTATTTCTGAAGCTCATATATGGTGATTGGTATCCTTTGAGTTTGTTCTTAAAGGTCTGATAGAAATCTCTGGAATTGTTTCTGGTGAAATTAGTTTCGAGGTCTTCCAACTGTGCCTGCTCAAATGATCGTTTTGAGCGTCGAAATACATATTTTATTCTTTATAAAATACAATTGTACATAAAATATGTAAAATTGTTATCATATTGTTTTAATCCTTATAATCCGGATTTTTGTTATAATCCGGCGGTTGTCTGGTCCTTTATGGGTCGGATTCTCAAGGTTATACTGTAGATGAGTTTTCACAATTTCTGATGAAATAAAACCAGAATTAAATATAAAACTTTTTTCCATCTTGTTGTTTTCTATTGTTACTTTTTTATTTAAAATTAAATTTAAATTAAAATAATTTAACACTTGGTTCTGTCTCGTCTAAATATTTTCTTATCTTTATACTATAGGTGGTTAAGATAAAATTAATATATTTTTTCTACAAATCTTAAAACTGTAGACTTGCAGAAATATGTAGAATTCTCCCATTTTACTCTTTGACTTTTTGATGAAAAAAAGTCATAAGTAATTACTCCTATGATTTTCTTGCTTTTGCAATACGTATTTTCTTGTTGCTTCCACTATCGAAGCAAAGTGCTACATTTTAATTTACGTTTCTAAGTAATTTTGCACTCGAAAGGTATTCTTCTCGTTTTTAATATATTTCTGGAGTTGAACAAAGTTATCTGGCTTAATATTTCTGCAAACATTCATAAAAAATTTTGCTTTCGCTGCTTCTTGGGATGTCCTTTTTGTCTATGCTTCTCTGAATTTCCTCAGAAATTTTTTTTTCTTCCAAAATTTTTTACAAATCTAATATTTAAAATATGTAATTTTGATAAAATAAATCTCAAACTGGAAGAAAGACCCTATGATCGATAGCCATTTGTTCCTTTTGGTGACAATAAAGATTATTATTATTTTTGTGTTAAATCTCAAATTTATTATACTTAGATACTAGATTATACTTTAAATTCACAACAATTTTAGGAGTTGCAAACCAAAATAAATTAACGTATACACGTTCGGATTTGACCTGTAAACGATTTGTTAACACTAAAATGGAAACATCATCTAGTAGATTAAGATAACAATATAATAATAATGAAGAAAGAGAAGTAGAGAGAGAGAGAGAGAGAAGAAAAAACATATTACTTTTATTGAACTATACATTCATTTATGTATAACTACTACAAACTTTATTACAAGAGTTTTGTTTAATAACCATACATGAACCTCAGATATTCTAGACATATACGAAAATGTATTTGTAAATTATTTGATTATATGACATTGAAATAAAAATCTAAAATAATGAAATTAACAAAAAAAATAACATTTATACTTTTATGTATATCCCACACAAATTACAAGTAAGTACCATTACTATATTTCTAAGATGTTAAAAAGATTCATTCCTTATTAATTCGGATTATCTTTGAGAACGTTTCATATTAAATATCACGATTCCATTAAGAACTTATATTTATCACAAGGTCCTAAGCATTTTACATATATTCCTTAAAGACCACATAGTTAATAACTAACAGTGTTCAAAAAGATAGTTTTTTTTAAACATTTATTTGGCATGTTTGTAAAGTTAAATTAACATCGCTTAAAATCTACAAATATTTACAATAACTAAATTTAAACAAAAAATTATATATATTTTATATATCTACTTAAGCAATAAGAGACACTAACTGACCATTACAGTATCTTACAAGAATCTAAAAATATTTTGTTTGAAAAACTTAACAGAAAAATTCTGTTTTCCCTTCTTCTTAATTATTAGATTTAAATGTAATATATTTTTTTGATTGTTCCAAACTTTTCTTTATAAATTACATATAATAAATAGGAACATCGACATTAAAAAGTTTTTTTTTTTAATTTGTAAATCATCGGCATAAGTTTATCTTATTTTTTTTTAATGATTTCTATATTTTTAATGTAGAAAATTTTATAAAGATAAATTTATAACAAAAAACTAATTTTTAGAAGAATTGGTTAATAATAAAATAATTAAAAAAAAACTAATTATTTAACTGAATAAAAATAAATTTAAAACAAACTTATTTCAAACTATATCCATAAGATTGTTTTTTCCTAATCAAGATTAAATAAGAGAAGAAATTATTTTAAGAAATCTAGAAAACCGAAATTTAAAAGATTTACTAAGGAAATATTTAAATAAAAAATGTATCTATTAAATAAACATTTGTCTATTAAAACAACGATAATTAGGTGAGACGCATACAATTACATACTTTTTAATTCCAATAATAGAATAATATTTCCATTATTAAAAATATAGAAAACATTGCCCATTTACTTACTTATTTAACAAAGCAAAATCACATACTTTTCGAAAAAATTTCTCCAAAAATATAGAAAATATATTGTGGCCCAAACAACGAAACTAAACAACGTTATTGTAAAAATGGGACGAATACATTACACGTACAGACGGATTGACATTTCTATATACTTATATTTATATATTTATACTCACTTAATCAAAACGTAAATGAAATTGGTGCACATACATTGAAACTAATCGTCGACACATCGTAAATAAATCTGAAAATAAATAAAATATATTATTATTGGTCTAATGTACATTTATTAATGAATGTTATATTCTACTTGATGTTGTTCTACTTGATAAAGGACATAAGTCTATATTTTTTTAAAGATATTAAGATTTTGGTATATCTGTGTTCATCTGAACGTCTTGAAACAAACCCGGCCTGGCGCGCCGGGCCATCCTACAGCGCTTTTCATATGGGGATTTCTAAGCCCAATGCAACAGTCTGTTTTACCTCCTGTATAAAATGAGATTAATGGGGATACAATTAGAAATTTTTAAGTTTAAAATTGCTAATTGTAACCTCAATCATGTCATTTTGTACTAGATAGGCAAATGACTGTTTGTTAATTCAATTATTATACCACATAACTTACACGCAAATATTCAATAAAAATCACTAAAGAAAATAATTGAATAAATAATATAAACACAATCAAAACCTCAATATTATAAAAGTGACATAAAAGTGGCAGAAAGTTGTTTTTATTACAAAATAAAAATTAAAGAAAACGTTTTAAAAAGACGTTTTAAATTCTGTGGGGATGTTTTCTGTTCCGGAGACTGATGAGAAGAGTTCTTATGACGAATCCACACCATCGGAGATTGAATTGAAAAAGCAAATTCTTCATTTTTTATTATATTTTTATTGGATTCCAAACTTGTAAGATAGGTCCCCTCACATGAGTAATAAAAAATATTATCTGTAACTCTTGCGGTATTGTCAATTGCCCTTTCGAGCGAATGAGCACCAGCACTTCTCACTCCGTTAGTGCGCCTAATTTCGCCCTCGTGGGCAATTGACAACTTACCGCCCTAATTGTATAATATACTATCGTCGCACTAAAAAACGGGCACCAAGGTAGTACTTATTACGCATGAGTAAGTTATTTAAGTAACGCCCCGAAATCAACATTCCATTCGAAATCAAGAAACTAGTGGCACAAAGGAGGAGAACTAAGTGACAGAGAAGTGGAAACCCAAAAGATACTCAAACAAAGTTCTTCTTCTTCATGTGCATATCCGATTTCGGATGTTTGCGATGAGCATGACTATTTTCACTTTATTGGTTGCTATTCTGAAGAGCTCGTTCGAAGTCCCGTTCCCGTACCACGCCCTGAGATTCTGCAACCATGAAATTCTCCTCCGTCCAGGTCTTCGTTTTCCGTGTATCTTGCCTTGGATGATGGCTTGTAATAGGGCGTATCTGTCCTCGTTCCGCATGATGTGGCCTAGATATTGGAGCTTGCGGGTTTTGATGGTGTCCATGATCTCCTTCTCTTTCTTCATCCTGTGGAGGACTTCGATGTTTGTTACCCGGTCTTTCCAAGATATTTGCAGGATACGTCGATATAGCCACATCTCAAAGGCTTCAAGCTTTTTTGTTGTTGCATCATTTAGTGTCCAGGACTCGACTCCGTAAAGTAATATTGGGAAAATGTAGCACCTCAACATGCGTACTTTGGTTTCAAGATGTAGTTCGTGATTTTTGTAGAGGTTATTCATTGTATTGAAGGCAGCTCGGGCTTTTCCAATTCTACATTTAATCTCTTGGCAATTGTCCCAGTTTTCGTTCACAAGTGTACCTAAGTATGTTGTTTGTCTCACTCTCTCTATTTGTTGGTTGTGAACGTAGAGATTTGCATTAGCTATATTGTCTTTGCTAATGACCATGAATTTTGTTTTGTTGTTATTAATGTTAAGTCCATATTTTTCACTAGCCGCTACAATTCTGCTCATTAGTGTTTGGAGTCCTTCAAGAGAGTCAGCGAATAACATTGTGTCGTCGGCATATCGGATGTTATTCAATCTGACTCCGTTCAGTAAAATGACTTCTTCTATGCCTTCTAGCGCTTCATTAAAGATCTGTTCGGAGTATAGATTGAACAGAATCGGAGAAATAATGCACCCCTGCCTTACCCCTCTTGCTATTTCAATGTCTTCTATTTGTTCCTCTTCAATTTTCATGGATGCGGTCTGTTTGCAGTACAAGTTTGTGATGATTTGTAGGTCTTTGGCGTCAATTCCCACTTGTTTAAGGATGTCTATCATTTTGTGATGTTGCACTCGATCAAACGCTTTCTGCTAATCGATTAGGCATACGTAGATATCGCAGTTTACGCCTCTAGATCTTTGAAAGAGCACCTGCACTGAGAAAAGCGCTTCCCTTGTGCCTACGGCGTTGATGAATCCAAATTGATTTGCTGAGATTTGTTCTTCACATTTGTTATAAATTCTCTTGTGTATTATTTTTAGGAATATTTTGAGAAGATGACTCATAAGACTGATACTTCTATATTCCTCGCACCGTTTTGCTCCTACTTTCTTTGGTAATACGATGAATTCCGACTTCAACCACTCTTCTGGTATGCTGCCCGAGTTGTATATTTTTTTGAAGATGTTGGTAAGTATTTTGATATGTTTGTCACCTAGCAGTTTCAGGATTTCAACTTGTATATCATCCGGCCCCGCCGCCATCCCATCTTTCATTCGTTTTATTGCTACGTCTACTTCCTCTTCCAAGATGTGCGGTCCCGTTTCTCCTTCGATGATTGGTGTTGCTATTCTCTCTTCATCTTCAAATAGTTTGTTGAGATATTCCCTCCACGTTTTCTTTTTGTCTTCTAAGTTTATGATGATTTTTCCCTCGTTGTTCACCAGCTTTCCAAAGTTCTTTTTTCTTGTTTTGCCTGTCAGTTCTCTAATTCTTCGATGCACGGTAAAATCATCATATCTTTTCTGCAGCTGTTCTATCTCTTGACATGCTTCCTCTCTTTCTCTCTCTTTTGCCTTTCTAATTTCTTGTCTAATTGTCTTGTTTATTTTTCTGTATTCTTCATTGTTGTTCTTTTGTTCACATCTCTGATCCATTAATTTTAGTATCTCGTTTGTCATCCATGATTTATTCTTTTAATTTTCTCCCTCCTTCATATGTGTCTTCTTGGTCTTTTGGCTGATTTTATTTAAAACTGTTATTTGTTGTTCTACTGACGCGGTTTCATCAATTTCTTTATTGATTTTCTCGTTTAGTTCCTTTTCTACCTCTCTTTTAATGTTAGGATCCTTCAGTATTCTCATGTTATATTTGTTATAGCTTTTGGCCTTCGTTTTCTTAAACCGAACTTTAAATTCCCCAACCACTGGTACATGGTCGGAGTTAATATCGGCACCGGGGAATGTTTTAGCACAAGTGCAGCTATTTCGGAATCTTTTATTTATCAGTATAAAATCAATCTGATTTCTGATGAGATGGTCTGGCCTGCTAAGTGGAGATTTCCAAGTATACAGCTTCCTTGGGGGCATCTTGAATTGAGTGTTTAGTACGACGAATTCATTCTCCTCGACGAAGACTTCCATAGTATCCCCCCGATGGTTTCTCTCTCCTAACCCGTACTGGCCGATGTATTCCGACTTGAATCCTGCTCCAAGTTTTGAATTGAAGTCCCCCATCGTAATGATGATTTCTTGTTTTGGTAAGGCTCGTACTAGTTCTGTGATGGATCCGTAGAATTCTTCCATCTCTTCGTTTGGTTTATCCGCAGTAGGTGCGTAGACCTGGATAATATTGATGTTTACGGGAGTTGCGTCCAGTTGTATCAGTATAACTCTTTCTGATACCGGTGTGAAGTTCTTCACGCTTCGTGCCATTTGTTTGGTTATAATGACGCCAACTCCATGTTCGTGCTTGTTATTAGATGTTCCAGAATAAAAGACTTTGTGTTCATCTATATCTATAACTCCTGTGCCCGGCCACCGCATTTAACTTACCCCCATTATGCCAGTATTTAGTCGTTTCATTTCATTCAGTGCGTTGTATATTTTTCCTTCTTATGCCATTGTTTTAACATTCCACGTACAAATTCTCATTTTACTTTTCTTTGTATCTATTGATGTAGTTGGTTCGCTCTTCACTGTCTCCCCCGGAGATCCGAATGGGAGACTTGAAACTCCGGATTGAAATTTAGTTCTGAGCATAGTCATGTTCAATTTACTAGGACTTATCTCCTTCGATCTTTAATGAGGTGAGTGTCCAAACTTCTTCCTCATCCTTATGCCGTTCACTGCATTGATTTCCTTCTACAGTTCATCCGCCTTTGGGTCGATTTCTCAATCCTCTCAATTCTTCCACCCGGAGCTGTTGATTGACAGGAAGGGGACTACTTATACCGGTAGTCACTCGGTCGACAGAGCCTTGTTAGTTTCTGGCCAAAAAAAACCAAGTTAGTAATAAACTAAAAATCAAACTTAGAGAATACAGAACAGAGTTAATAAAAAACAATGTAACTGGACTGAATAGATTTGATAACTCCATCTGGAAACACTGCAACAAAATGAAAATCTAGAACACTGTCATCACCATTACGTCTGCTCCCACCATCGCAAGGGCAATGGACTAAAAGCGACTACGCGATTACGGAGAAGCCAACCTATTTGCACAATATTTAACAGAGGTATTCGAATAAAGATGTAACCGACCCACAACTACACCGTCACTTAATTCAATATAATTTCAATATTAATATTGTATGTAATGCGCCTAATAACACCTAAAATGCTGAAGGAGTTGCCAGGAAAAGGCATTGTGTTGTTCAAATATAACTTTAATGCAATTTTCAGACTCCTGTACTGGCCTAAAAACTTATAGCTTTCTTATTAATACCAAAGCCAGGAAAGGATCCAGCTTTCGTGACATCCTACCGGCCAATTAGTTTGTTGCCAGGTGTTTCAAAACTACTGGTACCTACTGACAAAAATAGACCCAGGCTTTAATTCAGCAGACTGGATCCCAAACCATCACCTTGTTCACCCTGTTCAACAATGCTACAGAATCGCTCTTCAAATAAATACCTCATTCGATGAGACGGAAAACCGGCACTTCACTGTTCTTAGATTATTCTACAGGGTCTGGCATGAGGGACTGTTAAACGGAATAAAAATGGTAATTCCAGCTTTCTCGAACCTACTCAGATCATATCTACGCAACCGACAGTTCCGAAGCAGAGACAACGAAAAAGTATCTACAGTATATCTGGTCAATGCTGGGATTTCATAAGGCAGTGTTTCGGCCCCTCCTCTACTGTTGTACACCTCTACGTGAGATATACAACCATATGCTGTACAAACTAATCACTCAGATGCCAACATCACAACCCAACATTTTCAAAATTTTCTGGAAAATTTACTGGAAAGGTGGTTAAATAAGCAGAAAGTTAAAATCAATAAAACGAAGTGCCATGCAACATTCACGCTACGAAAAGGTTTCTCTCTTCTAGTTTATTTAAATAATGTAGAAATCCCCTAATACTCGATAGTCAAGTAGGTAAAAGATCAATAGTGTGGCCTTCAACTCAAAGATCGGGCCGAAAGAGGTAGTAGATCCAAACAAAATTGGAAAGTTTTGGACTGGGAGCAAATGCTAAGAAACTTATGGTAACACAGCGCAAGGTGGAAAGTTCCATGCTCGGAGTGTCACTGCGGGATCATATAAGAAATGAAGATTTACGAAGAAGAAGCGGCGTCACAGATGTAGTTATCCAAATTCGCAAACTGAAGTGGAAGTGGGCTGGACATGTGGCACGAATAACGGACGGGAGATGGGCGAAGAGGCTGCTCGAGTGGAGACCGCACTTGGATAAAAGAAGTAAGGGAAGAACACCTACACGTTGGACGGACGATCTAAAAAGATGTGCAGGCAACTGGATACAGAGAGCTCAAGACAGGAGGGAATGGGCAGAAATGAGAGAGGCTTATGTCCAGCAGTGGACACAGAGAGCTGAATGATGATGATGATGATGATGAATTAAAGGAAATCAGTACTGTCTGAACACATTCTACAAAAAAAAATGGAACCGAAGAAAATGGACCTGGGAGAGCCCCGATTGTATTACAAAGAACGAGAATGACTACATGCTCTCAAATAACAAAACCATCTTCACAGACGTAACTACACTAGATATATTCGATACTGGCAGCGAACACAGACTAGTAAGGGCAAAGATCTCAATAAACCTCAGGATCGAAAGGAACAAACTTATGCATGTGTCTAAATCCCCAACATCAGAAGACCTAAACCAAAAGAAAGAGGAGTATCACACAGAGCTAAAGAAGAAATTAGAACGAACCGATAGTTTAAGAAGATTTAATATAAACACACTCCCAAAGAATATAAGCAGAGATATACACACCGTCATTAAGAAACTATGCATCAAGGTCCGGCACAACCAAGAATGCAGATTACGCCCAAGTACAATAAAACTAATGGAACAGAGGAAGAAAACACCCAGAGAAAACCCCGGATACAAGGAGCTTAATAAGAGAATAAGCAAAGAAAACAGGAAAGACAATAAAGCAAACAAGGCCAGGCTAATAGAAAAGACTGTAGGAAACAACAAAAACATGAAAGTACTAAAAGCGAAAATCTCAGTGGGTAAACCTAAAATCACAATAATGAAAACACAACAAGAATTAGAACTAGCCTATCGACTGACTAAGAACACTTACAACAAGAAATGCCTGTCACGCAGCCTGAAACTTAAGCACTACAAATCAGTCTTACGACCAGAAGCCCTGTATGCCATGGAGTGTCTTTCCTTGAACCGAAGAGGTCTGCTAGAGAAATTGGAAATCAGAGAGGGGAGAATCCTCAAGGAGATCCTAGGCCCGGTAAAGGAAGATGGGGAATTCCGAAGGCGGCATAACTCTGAGCTCTACGAACACATTGAGATGCTCTCTGACTGTGCAAGGAAAAGAAGGGTAACTTTCTGGCCACGTAGCAAGATTGTCTCCAAACCGACTAACCTACAGTCTGTTCAACTTCTGGCAAAACAGGAAGGGTCGTACCACTTGGTTGACAGAAACCGAGAAGGATATTAAAGAACTGGGAATAACAGATCTCCAAAACAGACAGTCTGTGAGATGCACCCTGAAGGAAGTCGGCGGATTTCAGGAAAAACCCCGAAAGAAAGGTACCCCCTGGACAGAAGAGAGAAAGGAGCTACACCGGCAGAAGATGCGACAATACTGGGCAAAGATCAAAGCTCAATATTTGAACAAGCGTGGTCCAAAGTAGGCCTATTCGAAAGAAGAAGAAGAAGAAAACACAATAAGGGATTCTTATAACAGATAAAAAGGGTATAGTTGGACGCATCGAATACTTCTACGCCCGCCTATATATGTCCTCAATGCCGAATCCAAAAATATCTAAAATCAACGAATCAAGTGTGCAACGAGGGTTTAGAAGAGTTATCCGGCATTGAAAAACCGGATATATATCAATGCAAACATTAAAGCAAATGAAGAACAACAGAAACCCAGTGGAGGACAACATCACGTGCGAAATGTTGAAAAGAGGGGGAGATATCCTACAAGAGACCTTACATATAGTATTCAAGAAATGTCTATCGGAGGGAAGAATCCTTAAAGATTGGCAAAGCGCCTAGGCCATATAGATCCCAAAAGAGGCGGTAACAACAACATCGAAAACGGACGGAGAACGGAGAAGTACAGATCATCTAAGGACAATGCATAGAGTGACGGAACGAGCCATTATAGCAGGCAGCCTGTGAGACAAACTTAACTGCGTGGAAATCGGTAAGGCAATATTAAAGTAGATGGACACCGAGATTAATGCAATGGAAATGAAAACTAAGCCAAACCAAGAGAAGTGCAGGAGACCATAGACAAGGTGGACGGACGGCATAAAACGTCATGCGAGGAGCAAGTGGCTCGAACTTGCGCAAGACATAACCACATGGAAAGAGATGGAAAAGGCATATATTCAGGAGTGAACAAAAGAACGCGAAGGGAAATGAATAAAAAAATAAATAAACAAAGGATGGAATAAAAAGAATCTCAAAACTGAAATGACGATGGGAAGGACATGCGACAAGGCAATATCAAGATAGTAGGACACCGAGATTAATGCAATGGAAATCAAGACAAAGCAAGAGGAGTGCAGGAAGAGCACAGACAAGGTAAACGGACAACATATAATGTCATGCGGGGAGCAAGTGGCTGCAATTCGCGCAAGACAAAACCACATATAGATAGAGATAGAAAAGGCGTATGTTCAAGATTGGACAAAAGAACGCTAAAAAAGTAGGTACCTAGGATTGTATCTCGACAGCAAACTCAATTGAAAAAATCGCATTACCAAAAAGAGAAAACAGATTGATCTTAGACAAAGGGAACTCAATTGGCTCATCGGTAAACACTCGAGTTTAAAACTAAGCAACAAAATACTTATATACAAAACTATCATTAAACCCATTTGGACCTTTGGCATCGAACTCTGGAGATGTGCCACTAAGTCGATGATCAATTGCCAACGCCAACATTTGTTATGTGCCACTAAGTCTAAGTTCAATTGCCAAAGCCAAAATTTGTTTAGGAAGCATTGAAAAAATTATCAAATTTAATTAGTCATAATGTCTTTTGTCTCTTCTGCAAAGTTTCACGTTGCTGAGTTACATATTTTTGCAAGTAGACCATCGATGAGAAACTAATTTAAATTAATTCTATCTAGGAGAAGAAATTTGTATAAAAGGAATAGTTTCATATTATATTAATTAAATTTACTTTTAAATAATGCCGTGTGAAATAAATGATAAACTCATTTTTGTTTTAATTTTGACTTAGACCACTTTTATAATTATGGGCACAATTGAGAAAGCAAATTCTTCATTTTTTATTCTTTCTTTTTTAGATGGCCCCTGCATCCCAAACTTGTAAGAGACGTTCCCTCGCATGGGTATTAAAAAATATTATTTGCAACACGGGCGGTATTGTCAATTGCTCTCTCGAGCGAATGTGCCCAATTTCGCTCTCGTGACCAATTGACAACTTACCGCCCTAGTTGCAAAATATACTATTATATAAACCTATATAACTTTTCTATCGTTTCTGACATTTCTTTAGTTTTAGTAAAACTCATCAATTTTACTGAAATGAAAGGAAAGTCTATCAACTTTATGAGATAGTAGTAATTTTCTCTACTATTGAAACAGTACGATAGAAAAGTTATATGGGTTTATATAATAGTATATTTTGCAACTAGGGCGGTAAGTTGTCAATTGGTCACGAGAGCGAAATTGGGCGCACGAACGAAGTGAGTGCGCACATTCGCTCGAGAGAGCAATTGACAATACCGCCCGTGTTGCAAATAATATTTTTTAATACCCATGCGAGGGAACGTCTCTTACAAGTTTGGGATGCAGGGGCCATCTAAAAAAGAAAGAATAAAAAATGAAGAATTTGCTTTCTCAATTGTGCCCATAATGATGAAAGTGGTCTAAGTCAAAATTAAAACAAAAATGAGTTTATCATTTATTTCACACAGCATTATTTAAAAGTAAATTTATTCAATGTAATTTTTACAATATCGTCAAAAATGAGCCATTAGATAGTGGTTGCAATTTCAACAATATATGGAATTCATTTAGTGTTAATAATGTGGTGTGAAATAACTGATAAACTCATTTTTTTTTTTTAATTTTGACTTCTACCACTTTCATAATTATGGGCAATTGTCTCCGGTGGTGTGGATTCGTACTGATACTGATACTTCGGATAAGAACTTCTCAGTCTCCGGTATCGCCAAAGAATTTACATTTTAAAACGTTTTCTTTAATTTTTATTTTGTAATGAAAAAAAATTCTGTCATTTCCGTCACTTTTTTAATACCCAGGTCTTGATTGTGTTTTTTTTATTTATTTAATTGCTTTTTTTTATGTAACTTATGTGGTAATTCAACCAAAAATGGCATTCGTCTCACTAAAAAACGTGCGCCAATATAGTGCCTTTAACGCATGAGTAATAACTAATATTTATGGAAATACTAAGAAAAAATAAGTGAAGAAAATAGAAATAAAAATGTGTATGAAAAAATAGAAATGAAAAAAATGTTTCTTAAAAATATTCACATTTTTATTTAAAAAAATGAAAGAAAGAAATAACAATTTGTTTGGAATAAAAAAATAGAGTTAAAATCACCTCTGTATATTTCATTCTATGAATAAAATATCATTCATTCAATGTTTATAAATTCATATTAAGTTAATTTATGTAACAAACTCAATATTTAACAAACTCAAACGTTAATCTTTTATAAAAAAAATCTAAGTTTTGTTAATTTTTGCTATTGCAAATTTGAAATATAACACAAGTCAACATGAATATTGTTCCTGAGGTTAGGTTATTTTAGGTTAGCTCAATTATAGATTGAATATTGAAATAATGTGCAATATTTTAGTATGTTTCACCGCCTACCCATATATTGCAGGCTACTGGCAGGTTACTGGCAGAAGATAATAGAGGATAAGTCGCATTATTGGGTGTGGCAAAACATATTTGCTGAAAATGTTGTAATAATACTGTAGACCATTTGATTCTATTATCATTATTTTTTAATGATAATAGATTAGTTAAACTAAATAATTTTCACATTACAAAATGTTTTGACCACTTCCACAAACTAAATGTGAAAGTAAGTCCCATATTTGGGTTTAATAAAAATTTTATTAAAAAATTCTGATCGTGAGACTAGATACTCGAGACACAAATTAAATTAAAAATATAAATTAAATACATTAAATATTGTTAAAATAGGGCGCGTAATCGCATAGTCTGTCAATGCGTTTATACCCAGTCTTTTTTTTTTATTTGGTTCTATTAAATTCTTCTGTTTAACAAGTTTAATGATTTTTAATGATTTTTGAACAATTTAGAACAAATATTTTTTTAGAACCATTTTTTCATTAGATATTTAATTTCTCATGCTTCAGAATTCCTTGTACTATATTATAGGAGGTTCAAAAATCAGATTTTCTTTTTATTGCATAAATCATTAGCTTAACTATCCAAGAATACGCTGTTTTCAAATTTCAAATCGAAATTCGCATTCGTTTAGATTTTATGAGCATACAATCGAATTATATGAACCAACTTGTGAGAAGATATCTTGATACAATGATCTTGGAATGGGTGCTGGTCAAGGTTTCTAGGATGAGTGTGCGGGTTTTCTAGTCTAACCCTAGTTCCTGTAGTATTTTGTTAAGCGGTTCCCTATCAATGGAATCGTAGGCCTTCCTAAAATCAACAAAGGTGACGACCACCTTGCAGTTTCTCATCTTGAAGTATGCAAGTACAGTTTTAAAATGGAGGATCTGTTCAACGCAGGATCGGGTCTTCATGGAGTCTCCCTGATTTTCTCCCAGTTGACTATCCAGCTGATTTTCTGCCCTTGTTTGTAACGCCTTTGAGAGATTCTTGTATGTTACCGGGACGAGAAAAATTCCACGCTAGTTTAGTCTCTTGTTTAGTCTCTTTGTGAAGCGGATGGATCAGAGCCGATTTACAATCGGGTGGTAATTTCACTGTCTACCATATGTCCTGGATGATCTCGGTTAGCTTATTCACGGTATTGTTTCCAGAACCTTTCCACAGTTCAGAAACGATAGAGTCCTCTCCAGCTATCTTATTGTTCTTAAGAAGTTGTATGATCTGGCCAACTTCTTCCGATGAAGGGAGCAGCGCAGTGCCCGCGCGTGCGTCTGGTCGGACAGGCGATCGCCTCACGGCGCCATATTTTTAGGGCAGCATATTATAAGCCCAAATATGATTTTATCAGAATGTGTTAAAATATTAAATAGCGTAAATTTGTTTCGGATGGAATTTCGTAAAAATAGTTTTAAGCAAATAATTTGTAAAGCTAAAGAAAGAGCTAATGAAATTGAAATAAATGCAGATTTTGAAAGCTGTCTTTCAATTAGAATTAGAAGTAAAAGCAAATTATTTATTTACGAAGGAGCAGAGAAAAAAATGAGAAAAAAGCTAAACCAATAGAAAACCAATAAAAAAAAGTTGAAGTTTTTAGTTTTCTCTTAAATATTTGTACTATTTCTATTACAGAAAGATTTACACAATTGGAAAATCAGAATCAATTTTTGTATCATTAGCGTGGATAAAAGATAATTTTTATCATTATCATCGTGAAAATCGAAGAAAAATTGTTCCAACACCTGCAAAATTTTTAATTTCCATTTTTTTCGCCTGCATTGAGGTTCGTATTCTAAGAAAATAAGTTATTAATGTAAAATCTAAACCTTTTTGATTTCACATGAAAATCGGAATGGCTACACTGCACGCAATTGGAAAACTATACCTACAACTTTCGGCGGATAACACAATTTTGTTATTTTTGGCTGAAATTATTCAAACAAATTCACAAAAATTGATCAAAGTATGAATGAGATAATGGAAAAATTTGATTAAATTCTAGTTAACTTTTCCCACAAAAAAAAATCCTAAAAAATCAGTATCAAACAGCCTCCTAATTGGGCTTCCCCCCTTAAATACAAATTACTGAATATGAAATGAAAGCTTACAATTAGATACTTTCAAAAAATTTCTTTTAATGTTGACCACAATTTCAATATGTTCTGTGAAAATTAAAATAATTATATAATCTTACGTTGGTTTTATAAAATCAGAATTTGTGATAAAATTGAATTAAGCCAATAAATAAATGCATATCTAAGATGAAGAGGATGGTTGCGATCGTTACTACGTGGTAATACATATTTACGCTGAATTGAAAAATTCACTATGCTTTTACCACTTATTTGGTAAAAATATTATATAACTTGTAATGTTATATCAAACACGACCCGAGTTTCGACTGTTGAAGCACATTTTCAAGAAACTTGTGAATCTTATTCTTCAGAAGTTTTATAATATTTTTACAAAGTTAATGGTAAAAACATCGTCAATGTCTTCTAGACTCAGCAATAAGTCTCATCACTTGTAGCAAGGTGCCAGATGTAGATTTAAATAGTTTATCGTAAAAGTAATTTAATATAAATTAAGAAAGAAATATAATTGATAAATAGTCTTACATGGGGTGGATGTCATGGATGGACAAAATTCTAAGGTGTGCGTACCAATGAGTGGCCTCTAAAACCTGAATTAAAAGAGAACCAAAAATAATATCACTTAACTAATTCTAGTTAATAAAAATTCAAACAAAAGACAATAATTTTTTATATCTACAGTTCTAAATCTACAGTTCAAAGAAGACTTCCATTTGTTGAAGGTATGTCTAATCATATATTTGTATTATTTCACTAATACCATTAAAAGAAACAACAATCTTGAATGCATTAGCTAGCATAGGATCTCACCAGCTCTGTTCATTTTATAACGTATTAAACTGGCATGTGTATACAAATGTATACACGCTAGTAGCGTGCGTGTATAATTTCGTATACACAATATCTTCTTGCTGGTCGTGTGTATACTACCGGAGCTTGCTTATAATAGGTTTTTTTTATGACGGAATGGTTGGTGTGGCGTGGAAGAACACTTTGCAACTTAGTCCAAAAAAAAATTGAAAAATGATATAAATTAATGAATGAAAATCAAAAAAAATGTCGTGGCATGTGGTACCTTTTTAAAAATTACCCGCGGCAGTTAACGTGTTAAATCAAGAAATAAAGGAACATCCTCACATAAATTAAATATCGTTACTCAATAATAGAAAATCAATAAGCAAACAAAATACTTGCTTATATATAAACCTATAAAATCCTCGATCCCTAAATCTATTTAAACTCCAGTTAAGTAATTGTTAGGTAGGGCAACTCTCACCAAATTAACATTATATTACAACTGCAAACATTTTCAAAAACAATAAATTAGAAATGTCAGGTTATAAATTTTGAATTTTTTTGATTGGCGAGTTGTGTCAATTAATATTAAATAAACACGTCCATAAAAACATCTTAATTTATTTATGATATAAAAAAGCTGCAGACTACGCGACGACACAGTTAAACTCTACAGAGCAGCAACTTATGTTATATCTGAGATATTAATTAATATAGAAAATATAATCTAAACATATTGTCTAACTTTGGCTAGTCCATATAATCTTGCCACACAAGTCTTCGCTCGATAGTTTTGATTGTATTTACAGCTCAATTCGTCCATTTTTAAGCCATGTTTATTTAGCATTGCTAGACTTACATTAACTATACAGTCTTAACTATCTCATTTTGTAAGTAACTGTTGGTATATTTAGCTTTGCCTCTCTAGTTTACAATTCTAGTAAAATTCTCTTACTTCTCTACATCAAGTTTTGTTATTTTTTGTATTAAAAATTTGAAACACGTCAACATGAGTATTGTTCCTGAGATTAGGTTAGGTTAGGTATTCTAATTTTGTCTGTCTTGTTTTTTCTGTCTGCTCTTATAAGTGCACTCCTCTTGACTACATACTCGTATCCAACAACATTTCATGTTCTCTCTGCCCCCGTCTATAGAGATATGTCTAATTAGATTTGTCTGTCTTGTTTTGCTTATTTAATTCATTTATTGGCCAGTTAGATGTATATAAAAGAAATACATATAGGCAAGTCAAAAAGAGAAAAAATAATGTTACAAAAAATGTTGCATAAATCTACATATTTCTCAGAATTCATCCAATTTATATGGACATTACATTAAAAGAAATTTCCTCATAGTTTTTCTAAAAAATTTGTTTGAAGTTTCCTGGGTGATTTCTAGTGGAAGCATACTGTATAGATGTATACTAAAAACATACGGCGCTTTGCCGCATATAATCGTCCTTATTTGAGGCGTGGCTAATTTTAGACAAGATCGGTTGTAATGGTCGTGTTTATCCTTATTTTTGGTTATTTGGAATTTATTTTTATGAATATAGCTCGTTGTTTCTAATATATGCAGACTGGGAACTGTAAGGACTGTACGTTCAATGAAGTGCCGTCTGCGCGATGCAAATGTCGGGAGATGCAAATCATGGCTCGTATGATCTTTGTTGGGCCTTTAGGACATTTATTACTTCCGGTGATGAGCCCCATGTAATGATTTCATACAATAAAACCGACTGAACTTCTGCAAAGTGGAAGCTTAAAAGTTCCTGCATGGTTAAGAATTTTCTTAAATGTCTAATACAATAGACTTTCTTGGCGAAAGACCTACATATTTTATTAATTGTAATATGCCACGTTAAGTGTTGTTCAATGTGGATGCCTAGAAATTTGGTGAAAGTTGATCTTTGTAAATGAAATTTTCTGTCTGAATAAAAATGTTCTAGCATATTCACTTCTCTTAGTTTGAAATGTCATAAATTCAGTTTTCTCCGTATTAAGGTATAGTTTGTTTGCTGAGAACCAGTTTATTAAATCAAATCAAATCAAAACATTTTATTTCATAATTTAAAGTTTGCATACAATAAGTAAGAACAAAAATAATATAAACTTAAAAATATTCATCCAAGTTGTATGGTTCTATTTCAACAAGCATAGCTCTTATTTCTCTCTGAATATTTTTTTTATCTATGTTTATTCTAATATTCTTAGGTATTGTGTTGTAGAGTGTAAGGTTTATATATGGTGTTTATATTTAGGTAAAGTAAATGTAATATTTTTGCCTCTTGTGCCCTTGTCATTGGAGTTCTTGTAACTTTCGAAAAAGTTTTTGTGCTTAATTGTGAAAATTTAAATTTCATAAACATAGGTCCCGGTGACAGTTAAAATATTAGATTTTTTTAATATTCCACGGCATGATTGTTTAAAGGTCATATTATTGATTATTCTATTGATCCTCTTTTGGATTTTAAAAATGTCTTGCATATCTTTCCCGTTGCTCCAGAACATTATTCCAAATCGATGATATGAGTGAAAGTTTGCATAATACACAATTCTTAAAACTTCTAAGCTTAAACATCTTTGAAGTATTCCAATAGCGTATGTTGTCCTATTTAATTTTCCTTCTAGAGATTTTATATGCATCTTCCAATTCAGGCAGCAATCGATATTTATTCCTAGTAGTCTCACGGAGCTATTTATTTCTAGGTCATCTTCTACAATTTTTATATATTGGGGGTAGTTTATTAGAGATCTATTGGTTTCAAAAATTATAATATTTGTTTTGGCTGAGTTTATTGTCAACTTATTTATTTTGAACCAATTGTTGATTTTTGAAATAGCTGAGTTGGCATTTGTACTTACATTTTCTATGGTGTTGTTTGATAGGAATATACTTGTGTCATCAGCGAATATTGTAACTTGATGAGGTGAAGTTATGATTGACGGTAAATCGTTTATATACAATAAAAATAATAGAGGTCCCAGTATACTTCCCTGAGGTATCCCTATTTTTATGGTTCTTACTGATGACTTTACTTGACCAAACTTCGTAAATACCCTAGACTGTTGTTTCCTATGGGATAGGTAAGAATGAAACCATTTTATTGCAACACCTCTAATTCCATATTGCTCTAACTTTTCTAACAGAATGCTATGGTCGACTGTATCATAAGCCTTAGTTAGATCGAGTAGAATTCTGCATGGGATGGTTTTTTTTTCTAGTTGACTTGGCGACATTTTCCAGAAAAGTGAAACATGCTGTCTCTATGCCTTTGCCTTTTCTGAAGCCATGCTGATCTTTACTTAATAGTTGATACTTTTCTAAAAAAATTACAGTTCTTTTTGCAATAGTTTTTTCAAATATTTTTGCAAACGTCGACAGAGTACTTATTGGCCTGTAATTACTAATAATTTTATTGTCTCCGTTTTTGTGCATAAGCTAGTTTTAGATTATCCGGGAAAATACCACATTCGATTGAATTATTTATTATATATGCCAGTGGTTCTGCGATCTCCAAAAAAATATATTTTATTACATTTAAAGGAATCTCATCGTCACTCTTCTTGTTTTTTAGGGACAGGATTATATTAAGAAGCTTATCGCATGTTACAGCTTCAAGAAACATTGTATTATTACTACTTTTAAAGGTATCTTTATAAGGAATATCTGGTATATTATTTGTTAATATTTGTGGGTGTTCTGTTAAAGTTGTTAAAATTGTTTGCTATTATTGACGGGTTTTTTTCTTCGTCTACAATTTTATAAGTCTTACTACATTTTGTAATACATGTCACTTTCCTTACTAGATCCCATGTAGTTTTCATAGGGTTCGCTGAATTTAGTAGATCGTTTTCAAAATTCTTTTTTTTCTCTTTTTTGAGGAGAGAAACGTACTTTCTTCGTGCCCTGTTGTAACTCGTCTTTATATTTTTATTAAAAGTAGACAATACTTGTAAAATTAAAAATTTGTTTTTGCCTTTTGGATTTCGGGGTTTGTAAACATAGATAAATTCTTTGAATTTGTTGGGATAAGACTTTTTTTAGGGTAACATTCATTAAAATATGACGCATTTTATTAAACTGTATAACACTTTATAAAACTGTTCATAAATACCTCCCATTGTGTGTTCACATCCTTTTTGTCCTAGAAGTATAGTTCTCCCCAAAGTTCTTCTTGTAGAATCGTTTTGTGTTTATCCATATTTTCTTGGCAGAATGATCGAATGTGAATCCTTTCTTTTATTTGTCTATTATTTTGGAACAGGCTAATCTATTGGGCGCTATGGTCTGATATGTGGTATTCTAGTGTTATGACGGAGTATGGCATATCTGTTTTTAATACGATGTTATCGATGCATGAGCCACTTTCCGGACGACTAGACCGGCCTCATTTAAAGCCAGTTCAGTTTGAAAAGATTGAAGAACAGATTTGAATCTACTGCATTGGCGAGACGTTTTCAAAACATCTATATTGAAATCTCCCATAATAATATAATGCTTATTTTCTTGGAATATTATAGTTAAAAGTACTTCCAATTGGTTTATGAAATTTTCATACGGCGTTTGAGGAGCACGGTATATTGCTATTATGATTATCTTATTTTTGTTTATTTTTGTTTCAATAGCTATGCATTCAAATATGTAGCTTTCTGCCAACCGTTGTATGTCAGTTCTAGGTTCATACGTTGTTGCGTTTTTGCAGTAGATTGCAACTCCTCCATGGGCACCTTCTTTTCTGCAGAATTTAGAGGCTAGATTATAATTATTAATATTGTAAATTTCTAGTTCTTCGCTTTTCCAATGTTCCGTGATTATTAAAAATTGTCAGTCTGGATTTTTTTCTAACAAATATTCCAATTTTTCAACTGAGTTTCCGATAGACTGAACATTTTGATTTATTAAGCTTATTGTTGAGTATGTATGATTTTACTTATATGCTTTGGATATTTACTCTTGGAGTTGGAAAATTTATATGTCTATTTTTGTCTAGTCGTCGGAAGTTCAGTCTTTCGTGGCGAATACCTTCCGGCCAGAAAGATGCATCGTAGACTTTTTCTTTGAGGTCGAGGTCCACCCCGACTTTAAAACTATTGTTTGCCGACAACTCACATATTCTCAGTTTTATGCAAAGTTCAAGTCTGTGTTCACAGTTTATGCAATAACTTGCGAAATAAAGAACCGATTTGCAAAAACTTTGCAGCTCCGCGTTCAGAAAACCCCAGTTTATAATTTCTGAAAATTTAATTCCGCTGCTTCAGGTATTTATAATGATACGACAGATTAAACTCGACCGTACTTTTTCAAAGCTTCGAAAACCACTAAAATTCTTACAAAAATCCGCAACAATGTAATGATACAAATGCAAACTCAAAAAACTGCAAATTTTAAAATCCTGCTCCATTCCTGCAGACAACTAGCCTATTCTCAGTTGTATGCAAAGTTCAAATTTGTATTCACTGTTTTTTCAATAACTTGCGAAATACACAACCGATTTGCAAACAGTTTGCAGCGATGCGTTCAGAAAACCACAGTTTATAATTTCTGCAAATTTCATTGCGCTGCTTCAAGTATTTATAATAATACGACGGTTTAAACTCGTCTATACTTTTTTGCAAATTTTCAAAGCTTCGAAAACCACTAAAATTCTTATAAAAATCCGGAAAAATGTACAAATGCAAACTCAAAAAACTGCTAATTTTAAAATCCTGCTGCATTCCTGCCGACAACTCACTTGTTCTCAGTTGTATGCAAAGTTCAAACTTGTGCTCACAGTTTTTCTAATAACTTGCGAAATACAGAACCGATTTGCAAAAAGTTTAGAGCGACGCGTTCAGAAAGCCCTAATTTATAATTCCTGCAAATTTCATTGCGCCGATTCAAGTATTTATAATAATACGACGGTTTAAACTCGACCGTACTTTTTTGCAAATTTACAAAGCTTCGAAAACCACTATTTTTGTTGCAAAAATCGGCAACAATGTACGAATACAAACTCAGAAAACTCAAAATTTTAAAATCCTGCTGCATTCCTGCCGACAACTCGCCTATTCTCATTTTTATGCATACTTCAAATTTGTGTTCACAGTTTCTGTAACAACTTGCGAAATACAGAACCGATTTGCCAAAGGTTTGCACTGACGTGTTCAGAAAACCCTAGCCTAGCCTAACGTAACCTCAGATCCTGCAAAAACTTTGCTAATTATGCTATTGCTAATTATATGTCAAATCTAAATTTCTGCGGAGCTTTCATTTATCTATATTTATCTCTCTCTCTCTCTCCGCTCTCTCTCTCCCTCTCTTTCTCTCTCTCTCTCTAACTCATAAGAAACTCATTACCGTTTAAATTCCTGCTGAACAATTGCCTGGCGCCTATCCAAACAAAACACTCTCTCGCAGCCGAAAAATAAAACAGAAGAGAGCCGCGGTTTATACAAATGCGAATCGAATAAATATTTTTTTGTTTTCGCGCGTTGAGATCTTATAAATAAACGTCGACTCTCCGCCGAAACTAAATCTAATTGTCAGGATTCCTGCAAGCACTGAAATATTAAAAAAAAGAATCGCGTTTTTTTCGCGATTGCAGACAGACAGGTTGAGAGATTTCCAGGAAAATCGCAGGAAAGTATTCCTGAGACTCGTGCTAACAAATGAAGACGAAATAACCGCAGGATTTCGTTCTAAACCGCTTGAAACCTTGTTTTAAACAATTTAGAATCGGTTTAGTTTTCTCGTTGTGACAGACAGACGAAGCGACGGATTTTTGCAAACAAACTTCCGCAAATAATTTGCAATGAAAATCTTTGACAAATTCCTGCTAGTTTAGCTGCTATCAAGATTTAAATATCAAGTTTGGTTTTTGCCAGTCGATCTAATACGAGAATCTTGTCAGTTTTTGCGATAACACGCAGACGTACAGACGGATTTCGCTAAAAATTCAAACAAAACTCCAACAAACGTTTTGCAACAATCGGTATTGCAAAATTTTGAGTGGTTTAAGCTTGAGCAGTTAGTAGGTCACATCGCGTATTTAGAGCCTCAACAGTCTTCCGCCGTATTTGTTATTCCGCTTTCTGTTTTCTGTTTTTAGCCGGAAATCGATAAAGTTTGCGCGAATTTATTCGCGAAATAAATAAGGCTTTTGTTTTTAGAAACTTAGCTGGAACTGAGATCAGCTTTGTACCGTTGTAACTTCCAGCAGGAAATTGGTAACAGCAGGATTTTTGCAGGGAAATATTGCTCGGAGTTCTGAGAATGAATATGGTTATTTTGGTTGAAATTAGTCGTCTCGCTTAGACAGGGTTAGGTTAGGTTATGAAAAATAAATGTTAAGTGTAAATGTTAGAGGAAGTAAAGTTAAACACAACTAGCACTCTGAAGCATGCGACATTCGTTTCTAGATGGTCTAGTTTCTATCCAGAGGGACCACTTGACTGTACAACCGACAGCTACGGCCGCCAATACAGGGGAAAAGTATTGTTTGTTTAGCCTTATCGGTTGAATATAGTCTATGTAGCTGTGTCTGTATATTTTGTCTCATTAGTTAATTCTGGCTAATCCTATCATTTTATTCATATATTCTTGTATGGCTAGGTATGTATCTAGTCTAGTCTAGCCTTCTCTTGTCCCTCTACTTTTGTTCGTTTAGTGTTGTCTATTTAGTTTTATCTCTTGCCTTGTTTTTCTAATCTTCTCCGCGTAGTTTCGTTCGTTTACCCTTTTTTGTCTAGTTTTGTCTCTCTATTCTTGTCCTTCTAGTCTTGTCTGTCTAGATTTGTCTATTTCGGCCTATCTGTTTATTGGAACGAAGTTCCTTTAGGGAGGTCTCGGTATGAGTGATTCGGCAGAAAACGTATAAGCCGCGTAAGTTTCTTTCTCTTTCTCTCAGTTTATATTCTCTATACCGCGTCCTCTTTCATTCGTTATACGCCGCGTCACACTTTCTTTCGTCATACGGCGCCATGTTTTTTTCTCTTTCTCTCAGTTATACGTTTACATAAATTCAACAAGCGAGTGGCGCAACGGTCACAGTCGGTCTCTGACCCGACGGAAATTGTTGAAATTTTGAAGTACCTGAAGCCCCTAAAGGCTCCAGGTCCGGACGGAATACAGAATAAAATTTTGAAAAATCTATCTAGAAATGCCATCGTGCAATTGATGCACATTATAAATGGCATACTTAAACTCCAGTCACTTTCCAGTGTCTTGGAAAAAGGCTAATATTATACCAATTTTGAAACCGGGTAAGAAAGACTCGGATCCGAGCAATTACCGGCCAATTAGCCTTCTGAATACACTGAGCAAAGTGACGGAGAAAGTAATTTTTAAAAGACTAAACCAACATTTACGACGACACAAAATTCTCAAAGACTGCCAATTTGGATTTAGACAAAAACATAATATAATACAACAGACTACACGGATAGTAAAAGACATAACATACAATTTTAATACTAACAACGTAACAGCTCTTGCGTTACTGGACATTCAAAAAGCTTTTGACAGAGTTTGGACTGACGGACTAATTCTAAAATTAATAAAACTGAAATTTTCACCGACCATAATAAAATTACTCGACAACTACTTACAGAACAGGACATTTACTGTGACCATAAACGAAAAATACTCAACAGCGAGACCTATAACAGCAGGGGTTCCACAGGGGTCGATTCTGCAACCAATACTATTCATAATATACATTAACGACATACCGACAATGCCTCAAACAAAATTAGCTCTTTACGCAGACGACACCGCCGTGTACAGCCATTCGTTCAGTGCGATAGCTGCACACAAAAAGGTGGAAATACACATTGGACAGATTTTAAAATTTTTTAATCTTTGGAAAATAAAACTAAACGGACAAAAGACAAAAACAATCACATTTACACGCAAATACACGAACACAAAATTATTTATCCCACCCAAAATTGATCAACACCCAATCACACCTAAAAAGACAGTTAAGTATTTAGGAATTTATTTGGACAGTAAACTTACATTTAAATCACACATAAAGAACACAATCACACGAGGATTCGCAGTCCTCAAAAGCATCTACTCCTTAATGAGTAAAAGGAGTAATTTGTCTAAAGAAAATAAATTATTGTTGTACAAAGTTTTAATCAGACCAATTTTAGTTTATGGCGCACCAACGTGGTGTAATGTCGCCCCAACAAATTTATTGCTTCTACAGAGGTTCCAGAATAAATGCCTGAGATTGGCATTAGACATGGACAGATACACAAAAATAGACACATTACATGAACAAGGAAAAATACAACTACTTTCGGACTACATACGAGAACATTCCGAAAAATTTTACACAACACAGTCAAACACAAGACATTACAACAGACTGATACGAGACATAACAAGCATAAGACTACACAACACCAATATTACACTGAAACATAGGCTCCCTTATCAAAACTTATCCATTTTTTTGGAAAACTTGGATGAATGAGTGTGTGAATGTGAATTTCAAATTTTTAATTTCAAAATTTCAATTTTCGATCTAATTTTACCAAATTCTGTATAATTTGATATATTTTAACACACGTTTTTGCATACTGCTTGTTACCTTTTATTTTTTTTTGGTACAACCTTTGAAATTTAACTTTTCCAAATTAATCAAAATTGTACATTTATACCAAAGTTGCTAATGACACGCAGCTAATAAGTATATGTTCACGCATACACTTATTAACACAGTGTCCATCAAAATTCAACTGTGGAGGTAATTACTTTTGGGTAGGTACTCCTTTTCTGTTATTTGTTTATACAATTTTTGTTAATTTTGTTTACTGTTGATTTACAAATAAAAACTTATTGAAGAAGAAGTCGGGCTCTGAGAGCGCGAAGTCGCCGGTTCGAACCCGCCAGCGCGCTTGCACTTTTTCTTAAAATATTACACATTTTTTACAAATTCTGTGTCAAAAATGTGTCTTGAATATTGTTTATTTTGGAATTAATTGTAATAACTGTTTTTATTAGCGGGAAAAGGAATTTTGAAAAAAAAATTCAATTTCTTTTTTTTTATCTCTTAATTTCTACGTTATCTGCATTGATATCAACATAACGTAATGGATATTTTACAATCCTAATCCCTTACAATTAGTATTAAAAATGAATTCGTAGATCGTACCTAGGAAGGGAATATAAATTGTAACAAATTCGACATCATTAGGTAATACGGGGGGTCACTTGACAAGTTAACTTAATGGTGCTTGCTACGTCCCGTTAAAAACATATTTACAATTGATTCCAAAATAAACATTATTCAAGACACATGAATTTGTAAAAAATGTGAAATATTTGAAGAAAAAACGCAAGCCTGCTGGCGTGTTCGAACCGCCGACTTCGCGCTTTCGAAGCCGTTGCCGTTGCGCTACTCGCTTGTTGAATTTTTAATTCATCAATCGCTATTCGAATATAGTATTGAAGGTTCTAATTTACTTAATCTAAATTATTATAAACTTCCACTCATATTGGCTGGAGACTTCAACGTTAACTTCAATGACTTTGAAAAATCTGAAAAAGTCGCAATCTTTTTATCAGAAAGGTTTGATTTGAGTATAAATAATCATCCAGCGGAGTACACAACAAGAAACTGTACGATAATTGATGCTGTTTTTTCGATACTTGGATAACATAAAATCTCAAACATATGTATCTTACTATAGATATAATAAACCAATAATTACCACACTGAATTGAAAAATTCCAATTTTGTTTTTAATTTTTTTTTTGTTTTTAATAATTTTTTCTACACAATACTACAAATAGTCCGGTGACGAGGAATTTGAAGAAGAACTCACGAACAAATGTCTATATCTATATACAAACTATATCTATCTTATGTTACTTTACTAGTACATAAACCTTTGGCCTTCCGCCCCTGACATATTAGGTCTTGAGCCTTCTCGTTACTTGCTTTGACGTAGCGAAAGGCTCACACAATGCATCTCGAAGCGCCGTGTGCTAAAGAGTAACAGAAGATATCCGTGTTCCTCCCTTTATTTAATTAATTAAGCTGTCCCAAGGTGGATGTTATTATTATTTTTAATTTTTAAGTGTATCTATGTAACTGTATAAGTCGTTTGTCAATTTGAACATTGTTTTTAAAGTTTCTAATTTATTGTATAAATACAACATATGTTGCGCCAACAATGTCGTGTGAAACATATGTTGTATTTATACAATAAATTTGAAGCTTAAAAATAATTTAGCTTTTTTTATCTCTGCTATTGAAATGAAGTTTCAACAAATACCTAACTCCATAATCAATCAATTATATGCAGAATTTATTTCGAATTACATTCGGAGTTAAAAATGTGCGAGGAACTTCGTTCCTGATGGGACCGCATGCTCGTCCCCTGACCGCATGCGTTTTTTTCTAACTATCTTGTGTTATCTGCCTTGTCTTGCCGGTTAAGTTTCTTGACTGTTTAGTGATCTCTCGCTAGTCTTGTCTATTTAGTCTTGCCTGTTTCTTATCTAGTATTTTCTTGTCTCTCTAGTGTTGTACGTTTAATATGTACTTTGTACTTATTTGTCTAATTTTGTCTGATGGGTCTTGTATGTGTAGTCTTGCTTGTCTAGTCTTGTGTATCTAGTCTTTTCTGTGTGCTCATGTACTGGTATATCAAGTTATGCTTGTCTACTTTGAATAAAATGTTTTAAAATAATAATAAATTTTCTAAGGAGTGTTGTGTATCGAATGTCGTCAATAAATATGAATTTTGTCAATGTTTTCAATTGAAATGAACTATATTATCATTTCATATTTATTTTAGTATAAAAAATGAGATTTTAATATTGTTTCTATAATAAAAGATGAAATTATTATTTCTAGAATAATCGTACGAAGGAGCTTTAAAATTCTACATAAAAGCTCCATTTTCAAGATGTAATTTTAATATTAACAGTTAAATTCTTTATGGTATATAACTTGAGTAAAAGTATAATAAATGTTAGTCTAGTCGAGTTACTTATAATAATTTTGTATAGATTCCCAGACAGGATTTTATAGGTTGGAAAGTTTGCGAGGCGAAATAAAATCGAGATCAGCGGACCGCGAGTGGAAAGAATGAGAGAACGGATATATATTGAAGTTTTATTATCCATTATATGGATCGCGAAGAAAAGCTTCAAATTAAATGTAAATTAGCTTATTAAAGAAGTAGTTCCGCCCTTAAAATCCACGTATCTATTGATTTTGTAGCTCTTTTTTGTTAAAATTTTATGGCTTAATTTTTTTTCAGCGTTGAAGTAATAAATTCAGTTTCGTACTATTAATAACCAATTAATCTTGCATAGACTGCCTCATCCAGGTATAAAATATGAGCGAAACATGTTTTAGCCGTTATATGATTTACAACACACACAACATCGGTTTTATGGCCTATCATTCCCAAGGTTTTAATACAAGTTTTAACAGCACTCTAGTGGCTCCGAATGCAACTATTGCATGTATTTTGCGAGCTTAGTTGCTTGTGCAAAACATCGTTTAGTTGTTAAAACTATACGTACGCCATTTTGTACACATTACCACCACTTACGACGCAATTTCATATCTTATTTTGCGATTCGTAATTTCTTATAAGAAAACTTCTATTATTACTACTTTCAGTAGAACGCCATTCAGAATCTACTATAAAGTAAAGTGTTTTCTTAACTCATTTTTTACTCTGTTGCTTTATCACATTACCATATTAAATCATTTTACATAATTAAAAAAATATGCTTTGTGTCCAATTAAGTCGGCATCATATGTGAAACCTACTTAACATCCTATGTTAAACGTTTATTATTAATATTAGGAAAAAAAGTTAAGCTTCAAAAAAATTGGACATCGTCTAAAACTTAAAATACTATTAATTTTAATTAATTTAAATTAATAATAACATTAAATATCATTTTTTAAGACGTATACGATATTAATAAAAAAATATGGATTTTACTCAAGAGTAGAGTACCTGTATTTTTGAAAATAGCGACAATTGTTATTAAGAAAAGTTGATCATAATTCAAAACTATTGTCAGATATCCAAAAATTTAATTGACAGCGGATTTGATAATGAACACGTAAAGTGGAGACTGTATCAATGATAAGTGAGAGGATTTTAAGTTTTCGGAGATTTTTTAAAAGTTAATAGAGGAGACTAGACAAACCATATTAGACCAATATGATAAGCAAGCCAATTCTCGCAACAATAGTAGACATAGATCACTTTACCGCAGAATTCGACAGAGGAACAATAATATAAAAGACGGATAAATAATAAGATAAACGACAGATAGACAATACTGAACTAGATAAATTATGTAAGTAACACATGGCTTGGCAGATGAGTCTATAGAGACAAATTTAAATATGTAACGTTAGATATTCAATTAAAAATACGTATTCACTGTCGAGTGCGAGCGTTCATCGAGAGTGAACGTACCTGCAAATATTCAAAACTTACAATTCTATGCAGTATTTTGTAATAGCTTATATTTTGGGTCATTTCACACTTTGCAAGCGATCAATTTATTGTTTTTTTCTCTAGTAGCATCGGACCTCGACTTAAAATTTTATGCAATAAATTTTTACTTTATACAAGTGCAATTTAGTGTATAACTATGTTATTAAGATCTAAGATCAATGAGAACCCTGCAGAAAATCAATTAGATGTGCTTACGACATTTTTACGGAGTTCGGAATATGAAATTTTCTTATCAGGTATAATAAGAAAACACGTGGAGCCCCTGAAGATGTTAATCTCCGATTTAACTTTACAAGTAGAAAGATTAACCAACGAAAAGTTAGTTAGCGTTCTAAACCTCAGGTTCTAAATCACATACAATTCCGTCAATTAAATCAAATTTAAAACAAATGGAACGGGCTGATATCACAGGGAGTGAAAGTTAGTTCAACGAACGAAGCGATAAGGCAGCAAAAACATCCAACACTGCAGATAAACGTACTAGCGCAAAAAACACAAACAATACGGAACCCGAAATTATTCCGGCTCAACCAGAAGGAATTAACCAAAACATCAAAACAGTGGAAATTGGGAAATTCAGCGCAAAAAAAGAAGATCAACTATAAAATCATACGTTGTTCACGGTACAGACGACGCAACCATAATAAAGGCGGCAAACCATTATCACCATTTACATGTGTATCGGTTGGATCCAAATCTAACAACAGATGAGTTAGCGCAATATTTAAAGAATAAAAACTTTTCAAATGTCACCTGCACCAAACTTATCTCGAAGCACCCGGAGGAATATTCATCCTTTAAGGTAACGGTACCAAAAGAAGATGCTGACAACATTGAAAAACCAGAGACATGGCCAAGAAATACCTGATACAACCGTTTTTTATTAAGACTAGTCCACGTGCCAAAAAGGACCCAATAAACCGATTATTTATCCACCAAGCACAAAAAGTTAACAACAATAAAGTTATTTTGAATAATCAGAACACCCAGTCAATTGGGAATTCTATCGACAGCATTGAGTTTATGCTCGAGAAATTTCCTCAGTGTAGTTTCCTCGTTCTAACGGAACACTGGAAGTCCGCTGAACAACTAGAGACGCTCAAAAAATAGGATTTTAATCTGGCCTCTAATTTCTGTCGTGAAGAAGGTGCACATGGAGGATCGGCTATATATTGCAAACAAGGAACTGTATAGAGACCAAAGCAAGATTTCGCCAGAATAGCAGAAAAGTTTGTTTTGAATGCTCTGCTATCGAAACAACTACAACATTTAATAAACAGCAAAGTAAAATAATTATTGTAGGAATATATAGAGCGCCTTTGACACCTATTAGTAATTTCTTCACAAAACTACATGAACTCCTAATTTTATTAGCTAGTGAGTGTAATAAGTTTATTATATCTGGCGACTTTAATATTAATATCCTAAAGCGGACGAATAATAGCCAGCAGTTTTTGTCATTAGTAGAGTCTTCCAATGCAGAGATTATTTCAAGGGAAGTAACACCCTATGTCTGGATCATGCTTAGACAATTACATCGTTAATATTAATGTTCCATTCAATATTAATACAAGATACTTCCACATCTCTGACCACTACGCACTACTCCTAACATTGGAGGATGGAAAACAGATGGACGAAAAGGTAGCAGTATCGTCCAATTTTAAACAAGTAAGAATATTTAACGAAGTAAATATGAAGCATCACAAACATGTAATGACGACTGTGGTTTGGGATGAATTATATCAAGTGGACACCTACGCTATAAATGAGCAATTGGATTTTTTCATGTATTTGTTCTTAAAACATTTTCACGAGGCGTGAAAGAGAACAACTCAGCGATTCTTTACAAATCCTCAGCTAACAATCACTGAAAACAACTTAAACCTCTTACAAATTATGTCTCATTCCAATCCATTATTTAAAAACCGGTATAATAATAATCAACGTAGGAAATTTAAGAAATTATTAAGAATCAACAAGAAAGAAAAATTCACTCAACAAATAGAAACAAACTTCAACAAACCGCCAAAAAGCAACGTGGAACATAGTTAAACAAATTACAGAGCTCAAGAAGAAAAAGGATATGTTTGTTAATAATAGTGAAGATCCAGGTACCACTGCAATAAAAATTAATAATTTCTTGTGGATAAGGCAAAACAACTAGCAGAATCCCAATCAAATACTGATTATGAAGACAACATCACCGCAAATAAGAACTCTATTTTTCTAATGGCAGTGAGTGAAGAATAACTTAATTATGAGCTTAAAAAACAGTAAAAGTGCATTGATGAAATCCATGCTTCAGTGCTAAAAAATGTCCTACAACCGATTTTGAATCCATTGCTATATATAATAAACAACTCGTTAATAGCGAGAAAAGCTAAAATTAGCAATAATCATCCCAATTCATAAAGCTGGAGACAAAAGTGAATTAGGCAACTATAGACCGATTAGCATAGTGTCTGTCTTTTCTAAAATTATTTAAAAAATTCTGTGCTCTAGAATATTATCCTTTGTAAATAGACATGATTTAGTTAGCCATCAACAACATGGTTTTGTGAAAGGCAAGAGCTTCGAAACCGCATGCTATTAATTTATATACGCTATAACTTGCAACTTAGAACAAAGGAACATTCCACTTGGCATGCTAATGAATTTATCTAAGGCGTATGACCTAGTTGACCATAACTTGCTATTACAAAAACTGGACAAATATGGCATCAGAGGGGTTGCTCTAAATTGGGTTAAATCGTTTCTATACTCTGCACGGGTATGTCTATCCCTCTGCGAGAACTATTGATATATGGATCCTTCAAGGAAGCACAATTGGACCTCTACTATTCACCTTATTTATAAATGATCTACACAAAATATCGATCACCCCCAGAGCATGTTATGGTTAACTATACGGACGACACAACCATACTGATAAGCAACCAGTCAACAGAGGCCAAACGATATTAGCCAAAACGCCAACAGTGTCACGTCGTCCCTGATTTCATGGTTTGAAAGAAATAAACTGAAACTGAATAAAGAAAAGACCAATACAATAATTTTTCAAACAAAGAGAAGCAACTTGACATACCCACAAGGAATTGTTATAGGCAACGAACACATTGATATGCTACACTCTGTAAGACTTCTCGGAATCCACATAGATCAATCTCCTGACTGGACAGTGCATACTAATCTCGTCACTAAGAATCTCAACAAGGCAGTTTTTGCATTACGATCACTTCAGAGATATTTGAGCTCAGAAGCTATTAGGATGGTGTACTTCGCTAATTTTCACTCCTATTTAAAATTCTGCATTATGTTCTGGGGAAACGGTAGTCATTTCAGAAATGTCTTTAGAATTCAGAAACAGGCCATCCGCATTTTGAATAATTTACAATTTCCAGAGACCTGCAGAGGCCGATTTAAAAAAGCAAATATTTTAACAACAACGGGCACATACATATACGAGAACATACTCTTTATTGTGAAACATCGTTCTCTATTCACGAATTTTAACAAGCCAACCCATAGATTAACTAGACACAATAAGGAACTTTACCAATTACCCAAGCATCACCTGAGGATGACAGAAAAAAATCCACCATATTGCAACATGAAAATCTATAACGAGCTACCAAGGAATATTAAACAATTAGAAAACGTCAATCAACCCAAAAAGGATCTGTACAAACTATTAATTGAATTGGAGCCATACGATATGGAGGAATTCTACAGGAATGTCAAGAAACTGTGATCTTCACAATTAATAATAATGATTTCTAACTTAATATTAAGTCAGTTTATGTTAAGTATGTGTGCATGCATGTATTTTATTTATTTATATTTTATTATTGTATATGTGTATGTATGTATATATGCCTGTCCGTTTGTGTGGGTATATGTATGTATATATTTTATGCGAACGTGTATATAAATTTATAAATGTATATTTATCTACTCTTGGTGACATATTTCATTTAGAACATGTACAACTATGTTCTAAATGAAAGAGTTTTAGAATTAGAATAGAATTAATATAAATTAATATAATAGAAAAATAGAATTTAGAATTAGATAATGAAATAAATATATTTTGATTTTGATTATTGAAAAACAATATCTAAGTCTTTCGTCACTAATTTTACGAATTACTGTAATCTTTGTAAAATAAATATTAGAAACATGTCTTTTTTTAGAAAGACTAATCTTTTAGTAATTCTGCAAACGAAAGCTTTCTTTCTAGGAATTTGTTGTTCTTCATACATATAATACAATAGATATAAGGTATATATTATGTTTAAAAAGTACTGAACAAAAGCAGGGGCGGATGGGTAGCACCTTAGCGGCCCGGGAAATAATATTTGTTGACCCTTTCTTAATTTCGGGATATGGCTAAAATATATAATTACATTTTTCCTTTAAAATTATATAGAGCATAAGTTTATTACAGATTTTTGAATCAGATTACATTTACTATCAAAAAACATTATTTTAGTTAAAAATGCTAGACTCCCAGTCAAGTGCATATACAGAAACATACCACAAAATAAAAGTAAATCAAGTCTTTTTATTCCAAGTGTAGAAATTAGGTTTGTTAGTTCAACTTGATAAAAATTCTTTAAACACATGAATTTAAGAAAAAATTATTATATAAAAACTTGACTCTTTTAACAATCTATTTAATAACTTGTTTTGCTGCATAAGCATATCTATTATGTTATCAGATTCAATATTATATAAAATATAATTTTCGCAAGCCATTGACATAAAAGCATCCAAATTATTATTCGACATTGAATTCCGCAATCTATTTTTAATGTATTTTAAGTTGGAAAAACCTCTTTCACATTGCACTTGATTTATTGATAACGTTAATAAATACTTGTAAGCATTTCCTTGTGCAGAATATGCCTCACTGTACATATTGTACTTTTGAATGACAGAATAACAGCAAATTGCACATTCAAGACAAGATTTACATTTTTTATTATTAACACCTAACCACCTGACATGCGTCTCTCAGACCCAAAGTAGCAGTAATTGTCTCACCTGAGACGTCTGGCAGGTGGTTAAGGGTTAACATCAGAACCACCATCTCTTTCAAAATCATCGTTGTCTTCTTCATCAGTTTCATCTGTATCTAAACTGTAACATTACTCTGAAATTGTTGATTATTCTCCGCATTTGTTGTTGACGAAACTCTAAATTTATCCAAATTTTCCGCGAAACTAACCAATTCTTCTTGCAGATTTTCTCTTGTAATATTTGGGTAATAGTTTTGTAGCAGTTCACGTAATTTTTTAAAGCTATTTGATGGTACTTCTTGTTCATCTTTATCAAAATTTGTTGGAGACCATAAGACAATATCCTTACAAAGCTCACCATTATTCTTAAATCTACATTCTATAGAATTTATAATTTTATAATCTAAAATTCTATTACGGGTTTCAACTTCATAGTTTTTTCGGCTATCTTTTATGGGATCATCTTCCGCAAATTATCCAGCCATTTTCTTTGGTTTTCATATTCTCTTTTCGGGAAAGGAAATTGGTATGTCGGTCTCTATTTCTTCACGGCTGTCAATTTCATCTTGTGCTCATGCGATGAACGTTTCCGTAAATGTTTCAATATAACTCATGTCGCGACTTACGGACTTTAAATATAATTATAATTCATAATCATTTCGTGGCATCTTAGTAAGTCTAATCCGCAAGTTTGCAAATATTTCGAGGCAGAAATTTGAACAGACAAACAATTGCAAGAATTTCCAAAATATATGATTTGGTTTTGAACTTGTGGACAGACAAATTGTCTTAGGAATTTTCCAAAATTTAGACAGACAAACCAATTTAAGTACTTCCAAAATATTTTTGAAGTTGCGGTGAAAAACTTTCGTGTCCTAATTATGGTGCCTTGAAGAACCAATATAAGATTTTGAAAATTCACGTTTTAAAATCGTATTCTAGTCGTGGTGCCTTGAGGAATCAAGACAAAATTTTGAAAATACGCGGTTCAAAATCGTGTCTTAATTATGGAACCTTGAGGAACCAAGATGTAATTTTGAAAAAATTGTGTCCTAATTATGGAGCCTTGAGGAACCAAGACATTATTTTGAAAATATGCGTCTCAAAATCGTGTCCTAATTGTGGAGCCTTGAGGAACCAAGATATTATTTTGAAAATATGCGTCTGAAAATCGTGTCCTAATTATGGAGCCTTAAGGAACCAAGGAATAATTTGCTCAAAAACATAGATTTTGAAGAAGTGATTAACGATTTTGCCCATCTTAAATCTAGAAGGGTGCCTCTTCAGTCAACATAGATTTTTAAGCACTAACCTGTGAACCGGTTCTTAAAGAGTTACTTTCGTGGATTATAAGTATTATATTATATCTATTCATTTAATGTGACTATAAAGAAAGAATTATCTAGAATTTTGGCAATCTAACAAAATAGTGCTCTGTCCAGTTCATAAAGGCCCCATTATCGTAATGTGCCCAGGGCGTCCCATAGGTTAAAGACGGCTCTGTGTACAAGTACATATTTATGAATTACATGTTATGGTAGATCACGTATATGTACTTTCAGCTACCGGGCCTGCGGGCCTCTTAGCAGCCGGCCCACCGCGAAATTTCATCTTATGGCCCATCCGCCCCTGAACAAAAGGATTCCTTTAGGCATTATGAGATTATAATGTCTTAGTCTTCCACGAGGTAAGAGTTGTTGAAATAGGACGATTTTTGTTTGTATTCCATTCGTATAGTATTTGAATATATTTTAGCTTTTAGTGCGAGATACTTAGTGAACAAATTTGCATATATTCCAGCTTTGAGTTACTTACAAATCAAGAAGAAGGTTTAGGTCGTTGATAGAGTTGATTACCATGTTGTGTTTACTTTCTTTAGCATCCTTTTAAACGGTTTAATTCCCACTATGTCGACGGTGTCGTTATTTGATATGTGAAAGAGAATTTAAAGAGCTGTTTTTTGTGAAGTGGTGCTGTTAGTAAGCCTTTGCTGCAGACATTGAGATTATGCACGTCTGTGCGGAATGTTATTTTATTATACAGGTATGCTGGCTGTTGGTTTATTGTAATACTCCTGAAGCAAAATATGGCATACTAGTTTCTGACCTTTTCCATGGTTTTCCATAACGTTTTTATTACAGCTGGTATTCTACTACTGGACTTCAGGCCATGGACAAACCGTATGCACTTATTTTGAACTCTTTGCATCCGCTGTTTATTTTCGGACCCGATATAACTACTACAGACTGTATCTGCATAAGTGAAAAGTGAAATTATGTAACTTTCTACTAGCCATTTTCTTAGGTGTTTCGTAAGGAAACTTCTCGCAGAGTTCAGTAGTTTTAACCCGGGGTAGGCTGTGTAGACCGTTTTCGATACATGCGATGAGAATTTTAGATCCTTTATCTAAAATAACACCAAAATTCCTGACCTCCCTTTTTATTGCTAACTTTTCTTCTGCAAAGTATAATTCCATGCTATCTTTGATTTCTTGACTCTGTTTGTCGGCGAGGATTATGATTTGAGTTTTTGATTAATTGATGCTTAGTGAGGGGTGTTTAGAAAAATCTAGTTTATTGAGCTCAAGTCGTCCGTAATTGCTTGAAGAGTATTAGTGGGGGAGAAGGTAAGTAGGGAAAGAAGTCATGTTCTGGCGCCTCTTCACTCCTCGACCGGCCGCCACCCTCTCAGTAGATGATTTCATCCGCCGCGGAGGATATTGCCAAACGATGCTGATTATATCGATGCTGATTGGTTGATTAATGAATAAATAATTACAGTTGACCTTGTGTCTCAATTCATATGTAATCTTATGGAAAAATGTGACTGTAACACTGATTTATGAAAATTAAAATGACTTCTTATGTAAAAAACGTAAAAACTTGGACCCTTGGACCCATTTTGAGGACCCTCAAGCTTCAAACTAATTTTGATGATAGTCAAAAATTGTAATGCAAATGCCCCGTTTGCAATTCAACCTTCACAAGAGAAGATAGCGACATATGAGAAAATATTATAAAATCAACAATGATGGTGGGAAGAAGAGGATTCTGAATACTGAATGTTCACCGTACACCTCAAAGAAGATAAAGTTGGAGCCGCAGACAGTCAAATAATTTCTGTAAAATATGCATCAACAATTCCCAATAAGGCTAAAGTATGCAGGAGATCAACGATCACAGAAAAGCCTCCAAGCAACAGTGAAGCCGGCTAAGCAGAACATCATCCAAGCTTGTATCAGTTTAAGAACATAGTGGTGGAAACTGAAAATGGTGTAGTGGAACATAGTGGAACATAGAATTGATGGTTCACGGGATTAATATACAACTTAAGGAATCATAAGATTCCATGTTAAAGGTTGTCCGGATTCTCGTACAACGGCTGTTCAATTTACTAACAAAGCTATCTACATTAATCCCGTGAACTATCAAGTCTATAGCTGACCACTATGCTCTTAAACTGACACACGCTTGGATGATGTTTTGCTGGGCCGGCTTCACTGTTGCTTGGAGGCGTTTCTGTGATCGTAGATCTCCTGCATACTTTAGCCTCTGGGGTGGGGGATTTGGTGGGGTTGGTGGTTTGATGCGAGGAGTGAGGAGGACAGAGCATGACATCTTTCTCTATTAAGGTAGATAGTAGCTGGGTGTCATCTGCATATTGGTGGAATTTGCATTGTTTGACATATTTACCGAGGCTAATCGTGTAAAGGCAAAATAACAGGGGAGAGAGAACCGATCCCTGGGTGCACCACTAACAGTAATGCCAGGTTCAGATAGACTATCGGCAACTTGAACTATCTGTTGTCTATTGGTTAGGCAACTCCTGAAGAACGGATTGGACTGCTTGGAGAGCCCTGCATAGTGTAGTATAGATAGTAGCATCTTGTGATTTATGGTATCAAAGGCATTATTGTAGTCTAGTACTATAATTGCTTTACTATTAGCATGCGCTCTAGTTATAACATCCGTAATATCCCGTAAGGTTGTGACAGAGCTATGGTTTCTTCTAAAACCTGACTGCGTAGAAGGGAGCACATTATTTTAGTTCAGAAATGCTCTGAGCTGCGAGTCAACGAGTTTTTCTAAAATCTTCGACAAAGCTGGTAGAATGGATATTGGTCGGAAGTACCAATAAATCATTGAAATACCAATAAATACTATTGCTAAAAATCTAGTTTTGCAAAAAAAGTACAAAACTCAAAACGAATAAAGTGGTGCAACAAGTCTAAAATTGAATCAATATCTACCGGCATTCAGCCTGTTTTAGATCTAGTCTAGTGATCTCTATAGTCACGAACGCGGAAAGACGCGAATTGCTTGCGTCTGTTTGGAAATGCGTGTCTGAAGTTTCTTTTCGCGAACTTTTACGCGACTTCTGTATTCGATTATTCGACACAAATTGGGTTTTTTCGCGATCCACCGTTTAAAAATATTTAGAATAGGGCGTTAAACAGCTGTAAGAAGATCTTTTTTTAACAATTCAACTAGATTTGTTTACGAAGTCTACGAAATAGTTTATATAGTTTAATATAAGGCTGACAAATCGCTTTACATTTTCGTATAAAGAATTTATAGATTCTTTTTTTAAATTCTATTTATCAATTATGTATTTATTTCATTATATAAGCTACTACATAAAACAATTACATTTAGAAATAAAACAAATTGTGAACAATTGTAAGCTAAATGAACTTATCGAATAGCCATTAATTTTAGTAGGATTTACTCCTAGGTAATATTCCATTATGGAGTATGGGTTGGGATATCAATGAGTAGGTATTGAAGTTGCTATTGACAATCTCAGTATGACTACCTTCATCACCTCCTTGTTGCTTTATATGAACTCAGCTTCAAGTCCTTTTTTAACACGTTAGCTGCCGCATATTTCGTTTGGCAGAGGAGGAACCAGATCAATTGACAGTCGGCTGTACAGGTGACAGCTAACGTGTTAAATTAAAGATTCTTAAAAAATACACTCTTAATTATTATATCAAATTTAAATTTGGTAAATTGGTGATTTTATGGTGGTGTACTATTCTACACTGTAGGGAGTAGGGCTCGATATACAGTTTTTCAATCATGCTAAGGTTATGTGTGGGGAAGTTGTAATTTACCCAGTTTTGTCTTTTATTCTTTCCATTGTTGATTTTTAAATCGGTAAAGTAAGAAATTTAACAAAAATATTAACCAAATAACAAAAACAAAATCGTCTGCACGCCGCGCTGCCACCTTGAAAATCTACTACTGGTACCGCAACCCCTTTTACATCGAATTATTGATTCCAACATTCGGCCATACTGCTTTTGATACCGACTCGGTATCAAATGATACACTTCGTCGTCATCTAGATCCAATTCAGGTTTCGGCCAATATTTCATATTGTCACTATACGAGCTAGTATACTTTGGTCCATCATGATCTCCAATCCTCTTCACCTTATACCTGCTATTTCGCAAAACAGTCGTGACTCGGTACGGGCCGAGGTATTGGGTGTCGAATCTCCATCCTGGTCCATGTTGCATTCTTAGAAGAATTTCAACCATGTCACCCACAAAATAACTTCTAGTTTTCATTCGCCCTTTTCCTCCTGTGTTGCTTATGCCTCTTACTTCTATTTTCTTCTTTAGAACTTGAGGAATCGGATCTACTGCCTTGTCTTTCTCTTCCAATTTCACTTTCTTCTTATTTACATCTGGAGAAATTGGTTATTTCTTCTTCTTTTCTTCGTTACTCGCTGGCTCTACATCATAGTCAGGAACGAAACTAGATTCATCTATGATTAAAGCTTGATTTTTTAGAACCTCAACTGGTTTTATTTGCCGTCTTGGATCATCTTTAACCTTCTTCTTTTCTTTTCTCGGCTTCTCTTTCATATGCTGGATTTTGTACCTTTTCTTGCGCCTCCTATCCTCACTTCTTGTTCTGCTCTGTTTTCGTTTTTCTCTTTTACTTTCTTCTTCTTTCCTTGCCCTTAATCTGGATCGTTCCCTTTTTCCGTCGCGTATCCTTGGTCTATTTTTATCTCTATCCCTATCATGGTCACTTTCTCTAATCCTTTTATGTTCTCTGCCATGATTCATATCTTCTCCTGATCTCTATCACGTCTGTCTGGATATGTATAATTCTTACTGTCTTTCTTTGTTCTCTCTGCTCCCTTGATTTCTGTCACTACGTTTATCTTCGATGTCTAATTTACGTTCATTCTTAATTTCTTGAGAAAGTTTAGCTAAAGGATTTAAAGTTCTTACTCTTATAACTGTATCAAAATCATCTACTTTGCAGCTTAAACACTCTTGAACTAATAATCGTACGGGCTTTGCAGATTCTACTTCAGTAATTGAAATCTCTACCTCTGGGACTCTTTCTTGATGTTCAGAAACCACTTCTTCTATTTCCGTTTCCTCCTCGTTCTTATCCTCTTTCTCGCCAGAGTAAAACTTGACATGGTCTAAACTGATTTTCTTCATTTCTAGGGGGCGTATAGCATTAATTGCTTTGGTAAATATGACATTTTCGACACTAACCAAATTGTCTGAAAATTCTTGTTGCTCTACACATATTGAAAGAACCTTTTGACATACAACCTCCAACGAATCTTCTTCCATTTCTATAGGCTTGTCTTCAAACTTCGACAGAACAGCATTTCTTCTTTTAAACGTGATGGCAGCATAAGCTGATAGTTCGTTTCCAATCATTAAATCGTGAGGAATATAGTTGTCAGGAATAACATCAAAACTTTATCTAAATGGCAAATCATCTATTGTTACCGATGTTTTGTTATGATGTATTTACGATTTATTGTACCGATTTATTGTATGTATTGTTACCGATGATTTCCATGATGAACCAACTCCCACAAAAGGAATCTTAGTTTCGTCTAATCGAGGTGCGCCCAATCGAATATACAATGTCGATCTTATTAGGTGTAAGTCGCTGCCAGAATCTAAAACGCATTTCACATTTTGTCCCAAAATATTTATTGTTTTATAAGTCTTTTTGTCAATGTAAACTTGTAATGCCATCAATGCGTATCTTGTTATTGCTCGTTAGTTTTTGGTCGGTACATTTTGAAGCTATGTGACCATATTTGTCGCACCTAATACACTTTGCTCTTAAACTTTTGTTCGGGCAATTTACGCTCACATGATTTTTGTCATCGCAATTGAAACATCTCTTCACAACTAGAGATTCAGAATGTGCATCTACATTCGTCTTTATTGATCTCACTTTCGCCTTATTTCGTTTTTGCTGCTCATATGATAATATGAGCAGTTCCTAACCGTTCCTTTAATTCTTTAATTGTCTTTGCACCATACAAAACTGTTTTATTCATCTCGTCGTCTTGCACATCGTCTATAATATACTGAATTTTCGCCTTTAATTCGATCGAAACTTGACTCGCGACTTCTAATACCCGATAAATATAGCACTGAAAAGCTTCATCATTTTTCTTCTTTAACCAAGTCAACTGACGATGATTATCTTAACTGTTTATCACCTTTGAAAATTCTCCTTTTAAACCCGTTTTCATCTTCCCCAATATATTTACTTGGCACTCAAAATTTATGAAAAGTTTGGCTGAACCGCGTAATAATCGACGCGCAAACTTAACACGCTGAGCATCACTTCACGAACACATTTCCGCGACTTCCTCGAAATTCGCGATCCACCGCAATGCGTTTTCATTTTCGTCTCCGCTAAACAAGTCAATCTTTAACATCTTTAAAGGTTAATACGCATTGCTTTATTCGTCTTCTTTGCAAATGTACTTCGACTTCGTCTTCTTGTAAGCTCCTCGTCTGCTTCGCTCCTCGTCTGCTTCGTCTTCATCGTCGCCTTCGTTCTCGTCGTCGTCGTCTTCATCAAGCCTCTTGCAAGCGTTTTCGCAACTCACCCTCGCTTCCTGTCCTTGACAACCCCAAACGTCTTAATCGGATTTTTATTTCCTGGAGAGTCAAATCGGACACATCTACATCAGAATTCTCGTCTTCAACGTTTTCTCCTCTTGCTTCTCGAAGTCTTCTTTGGAGAGCAGATTTTCTGCCTTTTGTAGACAACACCATGATTTCGAGCTGTTTCTTTAATTCATTTACTTTCATTAAATTTACGTCTTTTGTTACCGACATTTCACTTCTATTTAACTTTTATTTTTCCACTCACACGTGTTTAACCTCACTTTTTTTTTCAATCGCTATTCAATCTCGGACGAGCACCCAAAAAATGTAAGTTTATACAATTTCAAATAGATTATTATTATAGTTTATTAACAATAATGTAAAGAATAAAGAAATTTAACAAAAATATTAAGCAAATAACTTAAAAACAGAAAGTCGTCTGCATGCTGCGCTGCCACCTTGAAAATCTACTACTGCTATTGCAACCCCTTTTACATCGAATTATTGATTCCTACAGTATATATAAGTTCCTGTTGTTAGGATTTCCACTTTTCTAAATTTTGCTATGCACGACTCGGTGAATTCTAGATCGAAAATTACTCGGATGGCTTCCTTTAGAAATTTGAAAATTTAGTTTATCAATGTTCCGCTGCTTCTTTGATAAATTCATTATGTGCGTTTCCCAATCCAAATTTTTGTCAAAATATATTCCCAACCGTTTAACGCATTTTTGGACTCTACACTACTATTTCTTTGGGAATAATATATAGTATATCTTTGGGGATAATTATCTTTGGTCGCGCTTTGTTTTAAAAAATATTAGGTGTCGTTTTTTCTTCGTTCATAATTAATTTATTTTCATCAAACCATGTATTTACTAATTTAATGGTAGTTCTTTCTCAGAGATATCTTCTAAATATTTATTTGTGGTTATGAGGCTTGTGTCATCTGCGTAATTTATCATGGCCTGTATTTGTTTCTATAGCCGTTTGAGGTAGATCATTTATATTTAAAGTAAATAGTATGGGGCCCAAGATACTTCCCTGCGGAATCCCTACATTGGTAGTTCTGATTTCGGACTCGATTTTATCCTGTCCTGTTGAAATTTCTGTTATTTGTGATGTTATTGTGATTATATTGTGATTTTGTATCCTTTGGAACCATAAGAATACAGTGGGAACACGACAATATTTCAAGAAGACAAGATACACATTGTGTTTTACACTGCTTTCCCTTTATTTGCACGAATTCTTTGTTATGTCGTACTATCACTTCAAGATTTGGATTGGTGATAGAAATGGTCGAAGCTGTTTACTGCAGCTTCAACACAACCACTTTCTGTAAGAATATTGTCTTCCATGTCAGAACAGAGAAACACACACTGACACATCGACCTTGAAAAAGCCTACGATATCGTCCCCGTGATACAACTTTGGAAAGCTATGGAACAACTTAGTATAAGACTTACCCTGATAAACGCTACCAGAGAGTACTACAAAAATAATTCTGCTCAAATAAAAGTTGGCAACGCACTAACAGAGGCATTTATCACAACCAAAGGCCTAAGACAAGGAAGCTGCTTATCACCCTCTCTATTTAAAATTTATTTAGACAGAGCCCTACAAGGGTGGACGAATAAATGTAAGAACATGTAACTAAGAGTGGGAGATGAGACACTATATAGTCTATATTTCCCGGACGACCAAGTTGTTTTGGCGTAGGACGAAGACGATTTAAGTTACATGATTAGGAAACTCCAGGAAGAATATGGAAAAGCTGGACTGACCATAAATATGAGTAAGTGTGAATATCTGTTAGTCGGTAACGACGAGTGTAACGAGCTACCCTTGGAATCTGGAATAATAAAAGGAGTAGACCAGAGTAAATAGCTAGGAGTTATCCTAAACAAACAAGCCAACAGCATTGACGAAATTAGGGAACGGATTACCAAAGGTTAGAAAGCCATTGGAGCATTAAACTCCTTTGGTAGAAAGAAATCAAAAGGGAAACAAAAAGGAGAATATACAAAAGCATTGTGGAGAGCGTGATGATTTATGGGGCAGAAGTGTGGGATGTGAGCAAAAAGTATAAACCAAAGTTACTAGCAACTGATATGGATTTCTTAAGAAGGAGTTGCCAAAAATCCAGACTGGAGAGTGTACGGAACACGAGAATGATGTGCAAGGAACAGACTGTAGCAAACGAAATCGAAAGAAGACAACTAGTATAGTTTGGATATAAAGAAAAAGAAAAAAGAACAGATGGCCCAAGAAAGTTCTCGAATGGATACCATCGGAACGAAGGAAGAGAGGACGACCGAGAAGAAGCTGGCGAGACGACATAAAAGGAGCAATGGACGCTAGAAATTCAGAAGAGGAAACTTGTTACGATAGACAAAATTGGAAACTGCCGTAGAAATCTGTTGTTATATATAAGTAATTTTTATGTTTAAATAGGAAAACCAGACTTTTGTATATATAACTCCTGTTGTTGTTAGGATTTCCGCTTTTCTAAATTTTCCTGTGCACGACTCGGTGAATTCCAGATCGAAAATTACTCGGATGGCTTCCTTCTGAATTTTGAAAATTTCGTTTATCAATGTTCCGTTGCCTCAGAATATGAACCAGAACCTCAGTAGGCTGTGTACATTAGCGTAATAAACTGTTTTTAACGTATTTGTATCTAAATATCGTCTAAGTATTCTCGCCGCATACACAGCCCTATTGAGTTTCTTTGATAAATTAATTATGTGCGTTTCCCAATACAAATTTTCGTCAAAATATATTCCCAACAGCTTAACACATTTTTGAACTCTACTCTACACTACTATTTCTTTGGGTAATAATTTTTGGTCCCGTTTTGTTTAAAAAAATATTAGGTTCGTTTTTTCTTCGTTCATAATTAATTTGTGTTTAGTAATTTAATGATAGTTGTTTCTCTGATGAGTTCTTCTAAATATTTGTTTGTGGTTATGAGGCTTGTGTCATCTGCGTAATTTATCATGACTGTATCTATTTCTATAGCCGTTTGAGGTAGATCATTTACATATAATGTAAATAGTATGGGGCCCAAGATACTTCCCTGCGGAATCCCTACATTGGTAGTTCTGATTTCGGACTTGATTTTATCCTGTCCTGTTGAAATTTTTGTTATTTGTGATCGATTCTTATTCTAAACAAGATATATATTAAACAGACAGAAAAATTGCAAATGTAATTTATGGTTTTGTGCAAAAAGTTTGTAACCTTTAGAATAATAAGAATACAGTTGGAACACGACAAATATTTCAAGAAGACAAGATACACATTGTGTTTTACACTGCCTTCCATTTATTTGCACGAAACGAAACTTCAAGAATTGCATTGGTGATAGAAATGGTCTAAGATGCTGTAAACACAACCACTTTCTGTAAGAATATTGTCTTCCATGTCGTACTTTTAAAAAAACTAAGAGTAACGCAGGTTCAGATAGACTATCGCCAACTTGTACTATCTACTGTCTGTTGGTTAGGTAACTCCTGAAGAACAGATTGGACTACTTGGAGAGCCCTACATAGTGTAGTATGGATAGTAGCATCTCGTGATTTACTCTGCAAGTAAAATACCAGAACTACTATTTATCTCATTTGTGACCTAAAATGCCCCTAGTAACTTAACTTCTAGCCATTCATCTACGTTCGATAAATGGTCTGAATTTTCAAATCCTCAGAACTGCGCCGCCGTCAATCTCTTCATTAACAAAAATACCTGCTAATTCTAATTCACTACAAGTCTGTGGAAAAATATGATAGGTTTCGTTAAACTTGGCTAAGCATGTTAATTTGTTTTATTTATTTATATATTTAATTTACATATCTGATCGCAAAACAGACGTAGTCTAGTCTCTAACCTACAGAGTAGTCAAACCTGCCTTTTGTCCGGGAATAGTAATTCTAAATTGGTTAATTTAAAAGATAGACATTTTTGAGAAGCCCAACTACAATAACGAACTTGTACTTTCATTTCTAGTAAGCTAAACTTAAGAATCATTTTGTTTTTGCTTACCAAAATATATTACACCATAATTGAAGACATCGGTGCAAAAAGGAGGCAGCTCCATTTTATCATTTTTTTCAGTAGAAACAAAAAACTGTTTTACTACGAATTCTTTTAATATATATGTTTTATTCTTATGTAGGCTTAAACTCTAGTACCTAATACATAATATACTAACAAACTACGCTTTTTGGAAATTAGATTGACAATAAACAATATCAAAAAGAAAACGTTGGAGCTGCCCCTTTTTTGCCCAGAAAAGTAAAAAAAAATTCAAACACAAATTTCAATGAGATTTATTAACAAAATTTCATCAAAAGTAATAAATAAACAAAAACTAATCATCCATAAAGCTATTTTCTTCTGGCTGAGTAGCTTCTTCTTCTCCTTGACACTTCAGCCGATCATAAAACCACATACAGTCAGAAGGCACATATTTTTTTGCAAGTTCTTTCACTTGTAGGTATTTAGGGCGCTTAAGTGGTAACAGTCCAGAGTATAGGAGTAATGTAGAAGGAGGTAAGGTCAAAGTTACGCCATATTTCTGAAGAGTAAATAAGTCCTTAAGGAACGCACTGGCCGAACTGCTGCATTTCGCGCCTTTTTCTGTGTACTCCATGACACGATAAGAACATATACCAAATTTCTGTTTTCTTGGGTTTAACACGTACTTTTTAAAAGTCCCGTTGAAATGACCACTGAAGTTTAAAATTATTTCTTGGCAAACTGGAACCACTATAAATTTGCGGCATGTATTTTTTACCATTGCAACCCATTCTTCTGGCAATACGATCCTCTCCCGTTTCCTTTTCTCCTTTTCGATCAATCCGAAGCTCCGATCACAAGGCAGGAAACTATGTCCTGGTTCTGGATATCTGTGTATAATTTTAGCAAATCTATTAGTATTTGCAAGTGTGTAAAGATACTGAGCTAAGACTTGGTTTTTATTTTGTGAGCTGCAGTTATCAGAATACAGGTATAATTTTGTCACTGTTGATAGTACAAAATTTTCAAGAAAATAATGTAAAAAGCTTACTACATCATTAGCTCCTTTCTTGGCTATGGTTTCATCGTACATGAAAAAGTACGATTTGCCCGAACTGGCTGCAACGACACATAAGTTGTATTCCCACAGTTGCCGTTTATAAAAAACTTCTCCACTAGGTACGTGGGGAAGAGGCATATTCTGTTGATAATCAAAAGCTAACAGCTCCACCTCATCTTTGTTCTCCGAAATGTTAGCAGTATCTTCTTTCATTTTTGTGTAAAAATAGTTCTCATGTACTTGTTTTTCAGTTATTAGATTCCTTTTTACTTCTTCATTCTTTTCCGCTGATATGAGGTTGTCCAGTCTATCGCAAGTCTGGCAAGTGTCCGACCGTGGCTTTTCAAATGAGTAGTTATAATTTGAAATAAAGTACTGATTAAAATAATCGTATGAAACTTGAGGCTTTACTTTTTATCGTTCAGGATGGCAACGTATATATTGGGTTCGTACTTTTGAAGATAAAGCCTATGCATTTTTTGCATATTTAGTTCAGGTGACAAATAAAACTTATTTTCATTTTTAGTGCGGCTATAGTGTGACGATCTTTTTGGAAATGACTGTATATGCGAATCAATTTGATGTAATACATCCTAACGTATCATATTAGGGCGATTGGTGTGTTTTCCATGCATATCTTTGGGTGCCGGAATGTTATCTTTCAAGTGCTTCATAAGAAGTTCTACTCTTTTCTTACTAACATCATATAATGAACAAAAAGCATTTTTACAAACTCTGGTTACAGTTGTGCCGATTTTTATAGTATATTCACAGGAACAAGAACGTTTTCGTCCTCCACCCAATTTAGGTCTAGGTCTGGCAACCTTTTTTATAACTATTTGTGCTCCTAGAAATATGTCCTGTTTCTCTTTGTTGGCAACATTATTAAAGATTGTCAAAATATCTTGCTTAGCAGTGTCGTTTATTTTTGTGAAACATTTGAATTTACAGTTACAGTTTTTGCCAGTTTTCCTTTCACCTTTCAGACATTTATTTTTGTTTTTAATGCCGATGTAAGATTTTCTTTCGGCTTTTCTTTTCTTAGCAAAATTTCTATTCCACTTACTTTCATCTCTTGCTCGTTTCTTGACAACTTGTTTTTTTACAACTGTTTGTTTCTGTCCACCGTCATCACTTTCAGAATCATTTTGGACCAGCGATGAAATTTCAGCACTTGAATTAAACACAGAAAAGCGTCCAACACTAGGTCCAGGGTCATCTTGAGAAAAATCAGAATCTCTGTCCGAATGGTCAAATTGTTTGCTTGAACTATTGGTAGCCGACATATTATTCGATAATCTACTAAACATAACGGCAACGGCTAAAGCGGCTAAACCAAGCGGCTAAAGTATGAACTATACATTCCGTGCAAAAACCTTAGAACATATACTTATGGAATAGGAATACAAATCATAAAATTGTGTCCAAGGAGTGAGATGCAAAGTCTCATTCTATTTCTTTGGGTCGGAATGCTCATGCGCGGCCGCGGACGTATTTTGCTATGTTGTTTACAGTTGCCATCTTGTTAGATGCATGTTATTAATACAGTTAATTGTGCTTAACACAAATGTTAAATCGTTATTAAGTGTTGCACTTGTACTATCATACTTTAATTACTGTGATGCCGTTTATGGACCATGTTTAACCGAGACGGATTCAAACGTATTCAAAAAGTTCAAAATTTTTGCGAAAACGAGGTAGTAACGAGTAGAAAAGTAATGTTTATGTTATCTTTTCTTGTCACATAGATGTTGGACACAGTTTCGGTACAAGTAAGTTATACGGTATTCCTATTCCAGTAGTATAAGTTCTATGCAAGAGGAGTTGAGGGAAGCGAAGTGCGACAGTCGTGTTATACCAAGTTAGTTAGAGTGTTTCCCGGTGTTTGGTCGCTAGCGTCGAATTTCTAGCGGAGGACTAGAGCCTATAAAGTCATTATCATTGCAAGCGATTGAGTAAACAAATATGTGTATCAAGTTATTAAGCCAGTGCGGGTATTAGGAGTGCAGAACAGTGAAGAGTGAGCGGTAGGCGCGCGGAGGATTCTGCGAAGCGCGCGATGGCCGGAAGCGGGGAAAGAGGCAGCATCTCGGAGAGCGAGAGAGAGGAATTCGCGCCGTTTAGAAGAAGTAGGCGGTTAGATCGAACTCCAGAAGCTTCTCATAAAAAGAAGAGGAAGGAGAACGAAAGTCCAGCCGGAGAAGTAGACCCTATATCGATGGAAATATTGTTAAAGGAGATGGTTGAGGTGAAAGATCAGATAGTGAGTCTAATAAGAAAAATGACTATGGAGAAGGAGGAGGACAAAGTGTGGAAAGCTGGGCTGATGGAGCAGCTGAAATCTATTAGTGCGGACAACAATGAGACCAGGGAAAGAGTGGCCAACCTGGAAAAGGAACTTAAAGCAGTTAAGGTTAAAAATGAGGTGCTAGAAATAGAACTAGGGAAAAAAAACGAACTGGTAGGAAGAAGATTGGATGAACTTTTCAAATTAGAAGAAGAAAAGGACAAACAGAATAGGAAATGTAACATAGTTATAAATGGTATTAAAGACACGGAGAATTGGAAAGTGGAAGTGAAGAAGGTATTTTCGAATACACTCATGTTGGAGCCCGCAATCCTGGAGATGTATAAAGTGGGAAAAGCAAGCGGAAATGGCGTTTCACCTATAGTAGTTAAACTAAGTAAATGGGAAGAGAAAATGGATGTGATGAGAAATAAAAATAAATTAGCCGGCAGTAATATTTATATAGATGACGACTTAACCGTGAGGCAGAGGAAAATTCAACAGGAACTTAGAAAGAGGGCAAGAGTGGCAAAGTTGGAAGGGAAAGAAGTGAAGCGCATCAGAAGTTGAAGATAGATAATGAATGGTTCATTTTAAATGAAGCGACATTATCTTTGGAGAAAAAGGTTTTTCAGTGAGTGGGGGCGGTGGCGGTAGGGGGCGGAGTGGAGGTTTGGAGGAGGGTCTAGAACAAATTAAAATATTGGTATGGAATATAGCTGGTCTTAAAAAAAAAGTCGGAGGGGCGAGGAAGTCGGACTTATGTGACTATTTGAAAAGTTTTCACATAATAGGTTTGGTGGAAACGTGGGTCGAAGAGAAAGACTGGCCGGATGTTAAATCTAAGTTACCTAGGGGATTTAGGTGGGAGTGTCAAGGTGCCCTGAAGGAACAGGTCAAAGGTAGAGCGAGGGGAGGAATAATAACAGGGGTGCAAGTAAATTTTATCGAGTCAAGAGAGAACTTTCAGGAGGAATTTGAAGGTATTCAAGAGAGGGCCGTGGAAATCAATGGGGAGGTGTTAAGATTGTTCATAATCTATAACAACCAAAATTTGGAGCTGTTTATGAAATAAATTAACAGAAGAGCTAGCGACGTGTCAGGAGAAAGAATTGTCTTGGCAGGAGATTGGAATGTAAGAATAGGTGAACTCCAAACAGGAAATATAAGTGCGGAGGGTTCGAAGATAACGAGAAGATCGAGGGATAAGTTAATTACCAAAGAAGGCAGAAAATGGTTGGAATGGGTGGAAGATAAGGAATGGAATGTAATTAACGGGTGTGTTGAAGGAGACTGGAGCGGGGAATTCACTTATGCTGGTGGGGGAGGGGCATCGGTAATTGATTATGTAGTCGTCAATGAGGTAGCAAGAATGCACATAATGAACATGCAAATTGGCGAGAGAGATGAGTCTGATCATTTTCCATTGGAAATAACGTGGGAAGGTAAAATCAGGACAGTGCCAAGAGAGAATAGTTATGCTAAAGTAGTCTCGGTTTGGAACGATAAAGCCATTGTTAAGTTCCAAAACAATTTAGAAAGAATAACTCCGGGAGTCGGTAGTTTGCAGCATTTAATGGAAGTGGTTCGAGAGGCCATGGTTCGGGTCAAGATCAAATGTGGAGGGGCTAAAGAAACATATATGGTTGACGATGAAGTCAAGGAACTTAAGAGGTCTGTGAGGAAGAAGTTCAAAAGGTGAAAGGAGGGCCAGGACTCGATGGAGGAATACAATAGGTGCCGTAAGCAGCGGAAGGAGCTGGAACTCCAAAAGAAGAAGGAGAGGGAAGCCGCGCAGTTCGAGAAGTTAAAGGAGATCCACAATGAAGCGGATATTTGGAAAATGGTGTCAGCTTATAGACGAAAACAAGGGTGTTGTGACAAGCCGCTGGACCTGTGGAGAACCTACTTTAAAGAGCTGCTAACCAGTGGTGTGCCCGAACAGTTCGGCGACGATACAGGAGGGGTTAATGGGGCAGTAATTGGCAGTGATGAATTTACGTGGGAAGAATTTACAAGTGTTGTGGATAGGCTTCCGATAAAAAAAGCAGTGGGCTTGGACAGTATCCCGAATGAAGCGTGGAAGCATGCACCGATACTCATCCAGCAAGAGCTTTTCAAAGAGCTAAACAAGATGTACAGAGGTTGTAAAAGGGTGCCGGAGAGCTGGAAGGAAGGCTTAATTGTACCAATATATAAAAGTGGAGATAGGGAAGACTTAGCTAACTACCGAGGAATAACGGTTATGGACTCGTCTTATAAAATCTATGCAAAGCTGTTGGAGCAAAAGCTTTTATGTGAGGAGGAAGATAAAGGCCTAATCCCAGATGTGCAAGCTGGATTTAGAAAACATTATAGTACGGTGGAGCACTTGGTGACGTTGAAATATATTGTGGAGAAGGAATTGGTTAAGAAACAAGGGAAGCTTTACGCTCTGTTTATAGATTTGAAGGCAGCTTACGACACCGTGGGGAGGGAGAGAATGTGGGAATGTCTGAGAATTAAAGGTATAGCGCGGCAGTTAATCGAGAGAATCAGGGATTTATATCAGCATACCTGTTGCAGAGTGAAAGTAGGAGCGGAAGTTTCAGAAAGTTTTGAGGTTAGAATGGGGCTAAGGCAGGGTTGTTCGTTGAGTCCAATATTATTTAACCTGTACACGGCTGATTTAGAGAGTGTACTGAGCAAAGGTCAAGCTGGAGGGGTAGTAATTGGTAATAGGAAAGTTTGGAGTTTGGCTTACGCGGACGACGTTGTGATCTTAGCTAGTACGAAAGGAGAAATGTCAGAGATGATCGATCGGGTGAAAAGATTTTTTGAAAAGAGGAAACTGATAGTGAATGTGAAAAAGACTAAATGGATGGTGTTTCGAAAGAGAGCGGGTAATAGGAGTGAATCGTTTAAGTGGGGAAGCAGCATAATTGAGCAAGTTAGCAGCTTCAAATATCTTGGGTTTATGTTTGGGCAGGATGGGTCTGCTAAAGACCATGTGAAATATATTTGTAAAAAGGCGTGGGTGGATGCAAACGGGCTATGGAATGTATGGAAGGAGTGCTTGAACAATAACTTTGCAGCGAAAATGGTAGTGTGGAAGGCATGTGTGAGAAGTATTCTTTTGTATGGAGCGGAAGTGTGGGGAGTGAGAGAGGAGGAGAGAATTGAGAGAGTGCAGCTGCAGTTTCTAAAAATGGCCCTCAAACTAGACAGGTCCACGCCGACATACATTGTGCTGCAAGAAACAAATATGGTGAAAGTGTTTGCGCAAGCAGCTAGGAGGGTCGTCAAGTTTGAAAGCAAAGTGTATGGAATGGGCAATGAACGAATTGTAAAAGAAGTATTGAGAGTTGTAAGAATGGAAGGTTTGGGTATTCATAAGGTGACTAAATGGGGGAGTGAAAGGAAGAAGTTGTATGAAAGCTGCGGGTGGGCATACGGGGAAATTGCGAGAATGTTTGTGAGTGGAAGGAAGGTGGAAGAACTGGTATATGAAAGGTTAACCGAGGTGGAGCTGCAGAGTCGTCAGAGGATGATCGAGGGGAGTAATTTTCTACCTGAATATGGGAGCGTGCAAGTGTTCCAAAGGCTCCCGTTGTACCTTACAAGAGATAGACTTCCTCAAGCATTGATAGCACGGCACAGATGCGGGTCAGAGGAAAAGGGCAGGAGATACTGGATGGGCTCCAGTTTTAAACGATGTGAGATATGTGGGGAAGCTAGTGACGTGTGGGCGCATTGGGCTCAAAGCTGTGCACGATGTCAGTGGAGCAGAGAGGAGAGTGTCGTAGTATAAGACTGGGGCTCGTGTATGAGGGAGGACGGAGCGGGATGGCCCTTGATGAAAAGAGTGGTGGAGTTAAAAAAGAATAAAACTTTAGTTCTTTTGCCATCTGGTGACGCGTGATTTTATTATAATTATTATTTGAGAGGAAATGTTGTTTTTGAGAGGATTTTTTTTTTCTTTTTGTTTGTTTTCTTCTAGTTATTTATTATTTTTTGTTCTGTCTTAAGTTAGAGCGTGTATGTAATTATTTGGTTAACATAGATGGTAGCACTGTTATATGTAAAACTGTAGTTGTTTATGCCAATAAAAGGAATCTATATATATATATATAAGTTCTATGGCAAAAACGAGGTAGCTCCGGAGCTGTCTCCTTTTTGCACCGAATCTAATAAGGAGGCATCTATATATTCATTATATTTCCCTTACGAGTTAACGAAGCTACTTCGTTTTTGCACGAATTGATAGAGCGCCTTTAAATTACCTTATAGCGATTAAAAACGAAAAATCGTAAATATATGGAGCTGCCTCCTTTTTGCACCGATGTCTTCAATTGTTCTCAATGTTCTACTACGTGTAATCTGTTCTATTGTGGAAGAGGTTCTTGTGTTGAAACTGTGTATCTAGTATATCTAATCATAATTATCTATTTGAAATCGTATTTGTAGTCTAGTTTATTTCTCATTGCATTCATCAATTATACGCATTGGTATAATTTACTCACTCGCATTTGTTTCTTCCAGAAAAGCATTTGTTTCTTCCAGAATAGCATTTGTTTCTTCCAGAATATTTTAGTAAATATAAAAGTTAAATATAAAAGTAAATATAAAAATTTTTAAACTTTTAAATTTAGTATTGCTTTTTGTATATTTGCATTAGCTTAGTTTGCCGATTTTATTCGCCATCCGCTTTCCATAATGTAATGGCATTATAAAATGATGAAAACTAATTCGTTAAGAATAGTAAAAGGGGTTAAAAAAAAAACTATAAACCGGTAAGAACACGAATATAATTATCCGAGTGGTAATAATAAATAGAGAGAAAATAAGCAACATACTATTATTTAGCCTCCATAAAAATTAGACGTGAGTAAAACTTAAAAACCAACATAATGACATAAAAAACGGTATAATAATACACCAAATGTGACATGTAGCGGCCATTTTGTAATAAAATGAAACAGTTACAGGTATACACCAACATATTATTTATTCCACCATATTTTATAGCTCGTAAACATTTTTAGTTGAGCGTAATTATACAAATTAACTATGGCCAGGCAATATGGTGGCAAAGAGGCACTGTCATTACGGGCATAATAAAAAAATGTTTTATTGTTCTTTATTAATTACGTCGTTCGTTTTCGTTTTGTTTCTAAAACAGACATTATGAGAACTCTTAAAGTGATTTATATATTATTCTTTCTCTTACATAAGTTTTAAACGAGTCTTTAACCTTCCGAAAATGACATTTAATTGAATGAATCAAGCTATTATATTTATCAAAGTTTAAACTTCTACCGAAATTAATATTGACTTTTAGGTACATAAAACACGAAGAAACGCCATAGATAACAAATTAATCAAATTATTGTTACACACTTTATAAGTTAAGCTGTACCATAAACCATATATCTTATTTTAGGTAAAGTTGTTATAAGTAGAGTCAACAATTATCAAGTAATATTTAGCAGCCAGTATTTTGCTAATAATTATTTCTCGGGTTTTTTGGCCCATGAGGGCAACAATTTCTTCATTAATTTTACAAATAGTTCGTTTTGCAACATCCTGACTTTCCATACTTTTTCAAATGATCATTAATAAATGGATCTAACTCGATCGAGTAGTTCATTCGATTTTTCCAATTCGACTGGAACCTACCTAATATTTCGTCAGATCCTCTTAAATGGAGACGAGTTAATTTTTTAACAAAGAGTATTTATTACTCATCTAAACACTTCTTCTAGAATTATCAACTTTCTTGAAATAATATTTCTTAGGTTCGTATATAATTTCTTTAACCTAATTAAATGTATTATCCTCTTATACTATTAACTGCGTTTAGTTTTGGTTTTAATAGAGTTATATTTACTGCATTTAGTCATGACTTTGCATATAGAGTCAAGAGGTCGTTGATAAATGAAAATTATGTTAATTCGCAATATTTTAAACTAATTTTGTAATTTAGGGGAAGCCCGGGCAAGAAGCATAGTGCGGGTAAGAAGAATAACTGATTTTCCAAAAATATATAATAGTTGGCGCAATAACACTTTCTCATGTCGTGACACGTGCGACCGGCAACGCCAGGACAATTCAACCAAAATAATATGCGAGTGCATTTGTTGTTGACTTTGAGGAGATAAAAGGTTTATCGTGGTTTTGTTACGATTTTTGTTAAGGTTTGTACGCAAACTTTTTGTATTAACCATCAGTGGTGTATGGATATGTTTTGTTGATTCAATTGCACGTTTACCTAAGTATCATTTGTGATCGTTACTTTTTGTTTATCTACTACAAACATTGCAAGTCTTGACTTGTTTCTAATATTAGTTTGTTGGGCAAAACGGATAGGGGTTAAAACATAGTTCGACACATGTAAGCCATGGCAAAAATTAGAACTAACGCAAAAACGCCCTGGAATTTGCAACAAAAAATCACATCGGATATAGGGTTGAAACTAAAACTAAAACTAATTAAAGATACCAACATATTAAAGCGGAACACAGCTTATATATAAATATATTCAACCTTACCGAAGCTCTATAATATTATTAAGTCTTTTTAAGACTACGAAACAAATATCATTTTCAACAGATTAATGACACAACAGATAATTGTCTGTTATTTAATTTATTCTTAAGTGAACTGAGTCCTAGTAAATAATAGACAAATATCTTGTGTTTGAACATGAGATTTGTTTTGTAGTCATAAAAAGATTTAATAATATTATAGAGCTTCGGAAAGGTTTTATATATTCAAGCTGTGTTCCGATTTAATAAGTTGGTAAAAATCACATAATCTTTTTGTCATTTGCTCCACACACAACTGACCCGGATGCACCCTCTAGATGTAGCTGTGTATGGACCCCTTAAAAAATATTTTGAACAAGAGTTTCACCTTTCAAAAAAGGCGCCCAATTCGAACTGTAAACCAGTATGATATAGCAAAACTATTTGGGGGAGCGTACGCCAAAAGTGCTTCCGTTCAAAAAGCAGTTAATGCGTTTATACGTGCGAGAATCTGGCCTTATGATCCAAATGTTTTTGGAGAAGAAGATTACGCTCCTTCAACTATGACCGACCGTCCTTTTCCTGACGCACCGTCTACTATGACTGATGCACATTTACGCCCTGTAAATGATGCACTATCGACAATGGTCAAAGATCCTTTCAATAGCACATCGTCTACTATGACCGACTGCGCTTTAAATGATTCTCCAGCAACATCAATGACGACTGACGCGGTTCTACTTGAAATTGCATCTATTACCGCAAAGGAGGCATTTCAGAAATAGAGACTGAAAGGTTTACTACACCTTTGCTAGAATCCAATACACATAAAGAAGGATAAGCTCATTATCTAGGAGAAATTCATCCAGCGCCTGCGGTGAGGCTTAAGCCTTTACAAATTAGACCTATTCCAACTACGAGGTGGCCCACAATTAGCGAAGGGGTTTGAATTCCTTATAGCTTTTTAATTATATATTTTTTTATATCCCTTTTTCAGTATTTTGTAAAGAAGACTTGGGGAATTTAAAATGGTACACAAACAGTACACAATTGAACAACGTGCCTAAATCGTTGAACTTTATTTCTCAAATCAACGGTCCATCGTTATGACTCAGCGTGCATATCGTCATTATTTTAATGTGCGAGTTAGGGTCCAACTGTCAACAATAAACCATCTGGTTGCAAATTTTCGACATGGTCGTAACGACATGGCAGTAAGGAACCTTCCTGGTGCCGGCAGACGACGAACGGTGCACACGGATGACAATATTGAACGGGTACAGGAGAGTATCCGATAAGATGGAGAAACATCAACCTGGAGACATTCGACAAAAATTGGCCTGTCACGAGTGTCGCTGCAGAGAATTTTGCATACAATAAGAATGTTTCCATACAAAATTCAGCTTGTTCAAGAATTGAAACCGACAGATTACCAGCAACGACTTGATTATGCAATTTATTTCCGGCAAACAGCAGAAGAAAATCATGGTTTTATTTACAATTTAATTATGAACGACGAAGCCCATTTCCCATGAAATGGGTTCGTTAATAGTAGGGTTTCTGCTTCGGATATATTCGAACCGCAAAACCGCGGTTTTCTGTGCAAAAACCGAAACCGCATAACCGTCATAAAAAAACCGCGATTTTCGGTTTTATCTAACATTTCTGCTCTATCAAACATTGCAAACTGTTTTTCCAAAAATGGCAACCATTGATGGTATATGTGTAATTTCGAAATTTGTATGTATTCGGAAAGCAATAGATAGGCGATTTCCCAACCAAATCTTGCCAAAATGTTCTTCATGTGTTATGACCTTAATTCAAAAGGAATACGAAGAAAGAAATGATTTTAAAGTTTCAAGAATTAAAACCAAATGGACAAAAAATTAGTACTACGCTAAATTAGTGGACTAGTTTGAGACGACGAAGATACACATTAATATTCATGGAGAAAACAATTTTTATTGCAATTTAGGCTTTCTGCGAATTGAAGGAACTTGTTTTGCAAATAATACCGTAATTAGTATTGAAAAGCATTTAGATTCATTTCGTATCAGTTTCAGAAATGATATTGTGGGTGACTTGGATTAGAAAGTTGAAGTTCGTGGTGACGTCGCGACGCTGTTGTCAAAAATTTCGCAATGCGGTTTTTAGTCGCGCTTTACCACAAAATTTCCCTTCGCCGAAACATAAAATTTGTTTCGTTAACTGCAAAATTGCGAAAATTACAGCGGAAAAATCACCGCGAGTTCCCGAAATTTTACTTAGAGTAACAAGTTGAACTATGCGGCGACGTGGCCACGCCGCTATCAAAGATTTTGCAACGCGGTTTTCAGTCTCGTTTTCCGACCCCGTTTTGCTCTAACAAAACATCGAATTTGTTGCGGTAGCTGTGAAATTTCGAAAAAACAAATGCCACCAATCCTCGGTAGTTCTAGCTTTGATAGGCCGTCGCAGCGTTAGTTATCGAGAGATTTCAACGCGATTTTCAATTACTGGTCGCAAAAACCTCAAAGTTTGATTGAGTCTGAGATTTATTGCCGTGGGATTAATATTGAGTAAGATACTACACATGACGATGCCCGGGTATTTAAAAAAATTGTAAAGATTGTCCTGCTGAACCAAAAATTTGCATTAAGCGACCAATTCACCTCGCTGTGAGCGACACTTTTTACAAGAAATCAAGAAATCAAGAAGAAGAAAGAAATCATCATCTCAAGTAGAAAACAGCTGCAGCAGTGAAGATGAAGATTTATTTTCTGAAAAATCGCACGAAGAAGATGTGGATAATGAATATTACGTCGAAGAAGATGCTGAAATTAAAAGTAATTTACAAATGGTAAGAAAATTTGTAAATTATTTTCGTTTCTCCGATAAAATCAATTTCCTACAACGAAACGTAAACACTCTTTTTGAAAAGGAAATTGAATTAGCAATGGACATCAAGACAAGGTGGTCTTCTATTGAACCAATATAAGCAAAATTTATTCTTCTAAAAGTCGTAATATTACAGATTCTAACATATTTAGATTCAGTGCATTTAATTGAAAATGTAAATTTTCAATTGATATGAAAATGTATCTCCAGTAAGCGTAGCAGTAATAACATTAAGTAAGCAACGATGATTCTAACATATTTACGGCATAAGGTGTAATAGGGTTCTTGGAAGAGAAATTAATTGGTTCTGATATAAGCAGAGCTTCAATGAAAAATATCATGGAACGTTTGAAGACCCGTTAAAGACCCGAACCTTTGAAGACCCGAAAATCTGGAATTATCAGAATTGGCTAGATGCTTACTAGATCCTTCGAAAGTTCCAACAAAGTCTGCTTTAATATTGGCGGAAAATCTTTTTGAACGACTTTATCCAGACAACAATAAAGTTGAAGTCGAAGGTCAATGTTCGGCAAATTCACAAGATTTAGAAGAAGTGACCAATCCAAACTATTCCTTGCAAGACGAAGTACAAAAAGCTATTCAAGAAGAATTAAATAAAAATACTTATATGCAAGCAAATCGCTATCCTAGTTCTATGCAAAAGGAGTTTGCTAAATATAAAAGAACTTCTGAGAGAACAAGAAGATTAAATATTTTGTTTCAAGCACTCTCTAACACTTAAAACTACTCCACCTACTACCAAAGATAATTTTCCCTTAGCGGCAACATTTGTACAAAACTAACATCTCGTTTAAATATCAGGCAGTACCACCAAAAGTTCTTAAAAACCGAACCCGAAACCGAAACCGCGGTTTTTAATTTTAAAAAACCGAAAACTGCGGTTTGGAAAAAGTGCGGATATTCAGAAACCTTAGTTAATAGGTAAAACTGCAGGATATGGGCTACGGAAAATCTAAGAGTGGTTCAACAGCGACAATTACACCCACTTAAGCGTACTGTTTGGTGCGGTGTTTCATCGTAAAGGATAATTGGCCCATATTTTTTTGAAGATGAACACGGTGTGGTCTTTTGCATCACTGGTGTTCGATATCGGACAATGTTGAAATTTTTTTAAGGCAAAAAGTTATAATGAACTCAAACCCTTTCGGTAATTTTGAGCAACCCTGTTTAAAAACCATTAGATATCCATGGAAAACATACAATTTTGTTGATATACCTCTTAATCATAAATAAGCAGTTTGCATATAATACGAGCCCTAATGATGATAACCTGTATTGGAAACAAACAGCGGTATTTCGTGTTGATGAAGAACACACGAATGCAGTCAAAATTTTCAGAGGAGTAAAACAGGGACATATCTTGTCACCTATTCTATTTAACATATATTCAGAATTCATATTTAGAGAAGCACTGGAAGAAGCAAAAGAATGAATTTTAATAAATGGAATGAGATTAAACAACATACGGTATGATGATAATACTGTATTTGCTGATACTATTCAAACGCTACAAGTATTAAAGGATAGAATTGTAAGAATCAGCAGTCAGTATGGGCTTGAAATAAACACCACAAAGACAAAACTCATGTTCATAAGTAAGGGAAATATTACAGGAGTAAACTCATTCAAAACCAAAGAAATATAGAAAGGGAGAACAATATCCGTACCTTTGAACAATAATACAAAAAAATTGGGATAACTCGCAAGAAATCAAGATTTGTATCAGAAAAGCAAGAAGTGTGTTTCAAAAAGTGAGTGCTGTCTTTAAAAGCCACAACATAACTCTAGAGCAAAAATCAGTCTTTTGCTATGGTATGTATATTCTGTCCTCCGATATGGTGTAGAGACATGGACCTTAACTAAAAACATAGAGAAGAAGCTAGACGCCTTTAAATTGTGGCTTTATAGACGGAACTTGAGAATTTCTTGGATCCAGAGAGTGACAAACATAGATTTAATGAGAAGAATGAACACAACACATAAATTGCTCAAGATAGTGAAATGCGAAAGTTGAAATATCTTGGACATATCATTCGAAATAGAATGAGATACGACCTACTCCAAAAAATACTTCAAGCGAAAATCAACAGCAAGAAATGTCCTGGAAGAAGACTATAATAATAATATAATAGTAATAGAAGACTATAATAGTACCACCTTAGTTTGACCACCTTAGATGCTGGTTCAATAAGTCTGCAGCGAAATTGTTTCATGTCGACACCAACAAGATAAGAATAGTATTTTTTGGAATAGGTCGTATCTCATTATATTTCGCATGATATGTCCAAGATATTTCAACATTCGCATTTCACTATCTTGAGCAATTTATGTGTTGTGTTCATTCTTCTCATTACATCTATGTTTGTCAATCTCTGGATCCAAGAAATTCTCAAGTTCCGTCTATAAACCCACAAAGTAAAGGCGTCTAGCTTCTTCTCTATGATTTTATTTAAGGTCCATGTCTCTACACCATATAGGTGGACAGAATATACATACCATAGCAAAAGACTGATTTTTGTTCTAGAGTTAGGTTGTGGATTTTAAAGACAGCACTCACTTTCTGAAACACATTTCTTGCTTTTGTAATACAAATCTTGATTTCTTGCGAGTTATCCCAACTGTTGTGTATTATAGTTCATAGGTACGGATATTGTTTTACCCTTTTTATATTTCTTTGGTTTTGAATAAGTTTGCTCCTGTAATATTGCCCATAATCGCCGAGAACCGTACGAACCGGAGAAACATACGAATCGGATAGGCACCGAGAGAAGAAAAAATATGATAATGTCCACGATACCAGAATATGTACTGAACAACTTTTTAGTAATATTTGTTGGTATGTTGTAATATGAATTTCTTGAATGTATAGTATTGCTAAATATTCCATCAAATATTAAAGAATAAACCAAGGAATATAAAATAACACGAAATCATTGAAATGAGTATTTTTTAGAACTAGTATTAGAACTGTTACAAACAAAAATCTGTTATTCCCATATCTAGATTACATTAAATAGTCTATCGTTATCTTCTCGAATTAAATTAGTGGAACTGTATATAAACTAAGTGCAGCATTCGCCAAAATAAAAAGTACTGCAGTGTATTCAGTTAAATTTGCTTGCCGAACATGAATCGGTCTTATTTGGCTTATTTGTCATTATTTTCCATATTAATATTACGATGGAGTAAAATATACCAATATTTATATCAATAATTGTGGTACATGGCTTTCAAAACTGTGGAAAAAGTGTTTTGGCTTTATTTCCGCTCACTCGGAAATAGACGGAATAATGGCCTGTTTGAAACAAATCTCATATCAGCATTCAGAATAATATCTACAAGTTTTAACAAAGGGATCCCATTATAAGTGTAAATAATAAATAATAGACACTAGGTGTAACTTTCACAAATTAGTTTTCTTTAAACAATTTGTCGATTTCGGCTTCTTAGGCCTTCGTCGGAAGTTGGAATGTGTCGGAATGTTTATACGGGGTTTTTCAATAAGTGCACAACAATTTTGTATTTAAATAAAACACAGAATAATTGAGAAACCGGGCTGAAATTGATTCCAGGTGTAGTACACATGTTACAATTATGTATGGACTCCGACGTCGTACATATGACCACCACGAGCACGACGGCAGCGATCGATTCTTTGGATCCAGTTTTCAATCACTCTTTCACACACATCAGCCGGAATGTTGCCAATTTCGCGATCGATATTGTTCCTCAGTTCCTCTAACGTTGGCCGAAACCTTCGACTTAAGGTAACCCCATAAGAAAGAATTCAACGGCGTCAAATCGCATGAGCTTGGTGACCATTCGACTGGACCATTTCTCGAGATTAAACGATTACCAAATGTTCCTTTCAATAAATCAATTGTTTTACCAGTGACCTCATTTTGTTGGAACCACATATCGCTGATAACAAGTCTATTCAATTCTGGCCAAAACTAGTCTACCAACATGGCCTCCATTGACCATTACATGACGCAAAATACGGTCCTATCACACCTCAGGCATGAAATCCATACCACACGCTAACTTTTTGTGAATGAAATGTATTCTCATGAAGCACATGTAGGTTTGTTGCTATCCAGTAATGCACATCCTGCTTATTGACAAAGCCATTCAGCCAAAAATTAGCTTATTAGCTTAGAAATTAAGGATTATATTAATTTGATTTATTATGTATTCATTTGATCTTTGAGGATGTAGCTGGAGGTCATTACGAAAAATTCGCCATAATATGGACTGAGAAATACCCAATTGGTAAGGACCAATCCCTGTCGCTCTATCGCCGAAGAACTATCAAAATAGGATAAGGATCAAGGAACATAAAGGCTTTATCAACCCGGCACATTATTTGAGGTAATATACGAAATGGCAAGGTATAAGATAGATATATTAGCTCTGCAAGAATTAAGATGGCCTGGTAAGGACATATTAAAAATGAAGATACATACTCTAATGTACAGTGGAGGTGATGGGGGAAGACATGAACAGGGTACATACAGGTTTCCTAGCCCGCAAAAGAATATTAGACAAAGTTATCAACTTCAATGTAATCAACAACCGATTGTGCAAAATGCGAATAACACGCGATTTCTACAATGTATCCCTCATATGTGTGTACGCCCCAATAGAAGACGCACAAGATAACGAAAAAGACCAATGGTTTACCTAGCTCGAAGAGGTAATCCATAATTGTAATCCCGGGGATATGAAAATCGTCTTGGGAGACCTCAATGCATACAGCCTACATAAGGAGTGCAATGATAACGGATTGAGACTAGTGGATATTGCTACTGCCAATGGATTCCGAGTTGAAGGAATCTTATTCCCACATAAACCCATCCATAAAGGGACATGGACCACACCAGACGGAACTGTTACAAATTGATCACCTGCTAATTGACAGTCGACACACCACAAGTTTGCTGGACGTGAGATGCAAAACAGGGGCGGATTGTGCCTCATATCACTTTCTATTGCACGCCAAAATACCACAAAGAATCTCTAGAACGTTTATGGAAAGAGGAGGAAAGAAGGAGAAATGGAACATTAACAAACTATCTATAGAGCAATATCGAACCGAATACCATGAACAAATTAAAACCAAAATACAAGATCATCAGGATGAAACACTACGGAACAATGGTGACATAGAAGATTAATAGAAAAGTATACAGAAAATCATAAGAGATGCAACGGAAACGACTATAGGAAAACAAACTTCAACAAGGAACAATAACCAACGGTTCAATAATAACTGTAAGGCAGCGATAGAAGAAGGGCGACAGGCAAAATCAGATTTGCTGAAAACCAGAACTAGAAGTAAGACAGAACAATACACAGAAAAAAAAGGAAAGCCAACAAAGTGTGTAGATCAAGGAAAAGACAATTCATGAAAAATAAGATAGAACATATAGAAGAATACCATACCGACCACCAAGTTCGGAATATGTAGGTACGAGAGATTCCGGGAAATGAAGAACGGGTTTCAAACCCGATATAATGTATGTAGAAGTAAAGAGGGAGAATTGATAAGAGATGGAAAAAATATTAGAAAGATGGGCGAAATGTTTCTCCGAACTGCTAAACTGGGAAATAGATGAAAATGATGACAACGACAAAGAAGAACACTCACAGGAAGAAGAAGAGATCGAAGAACCAACCAGAACTGAAGTAGGGGCCGCTGTATGACGCACGAAAAATAACCTGATATACCTGACGCTATATCTGCAGAGCTATTTAAAGCAGGGGACGATGAGCTAATCTTATTATAGACATATGGCGGAAAGAACAATAACCTAATGAGTGGAAAATCGGAATCATATGCTCGGTAGACATGAAAGGAAACAAACAAGAATGCGATAACTATAGAGGCATATGTCTCCTGAACATTGCATACAAAATTTTCGCCCATATCTTCAACTAACGAATTGCTCCTCTTGCAGAGAAACTACTAGGAGACTACCAAGCGGGCTTTAGAAATGGACGATCAACCACGGATCAAATCTTTACCCTCCGGCAAATTCTAGAAAAGAGAATTGTGTAGAAAAAATGCTGTATTATATTAGCGTCTTCCAACTATACGTTGACTATAAATCGGCCGACGAGAGCATTAAACATAATACCATTTGGAGCACACTGAGAGAATTTGGTAGCTCACGAAAGTTAGTCAGGCTAGTTAAAACGACACTCATAGGCACTAAATGCAGATGCAGGATCGGGCAAAACGTCTCGAACGATTTCAATATAGCCAGAGATGTGAAACAAGGAGACATAATATCACCCATACTGTTTAACCTTGTATTAAAAGGCATCATTAGGAAAATTAACATTAACGCCGGTGGTACACTGTTTAACAAAAGCTCTCAACCTCTAGCATATGCAGACGACGTGGTAATACTGGGAAGGAGAGAAAGGGACGTAGTATAAATACTGAATCGGATGGAACAGGCGGAAAAATAAACTGGACTCAAATGGCAAGATGAATCATGAGTAAATGACAAGAAAACAAAAGCACTAACAACCTGGCGTGGAGGCCCAGAGAGAGAGAATGAATTTTTAGAGATATAGAACCGCCAACTATGTAAAAGGAATACTTTCAAACATTCAGGCACTACCATTAACCTTCTTCTTCTTCTGCTGATGCCGTATTCCCATTGAAGCTTGGCCACATGAAACAGTTTTTCAACATCCTTTCCTGTCCACTCTCTTATATTACGGAGCCAGGATTTTTTCTTTCTTCCTATTTCCTTCTTCCCCTCTATTCGTTTTGTAGCAGTATATATTTGTCGTTGTCGTATCTTGATAATTTTTAATAGTTTCCTTTCATGTCCGATGCGTCTTATTGTTAGTATTTCTTCGTTCATTATTCTATGTGTCCAGGGTATCTTTAGCATGCGCCTATATGTCCACATCTCGAAAGCTTCAAGCTTTTTGATAGTTTGGGCTTTTAACGTCCAGGTTTCCGCCCCGCACAGTAACACTGACCACACATAACGCTCCATGAACCATAATCTAATTCTCAGGCACAAATTTCTTTTGCGAACATTGAAGAGTATGCAATAAATGTATTTCGAGCCATTTCTATCCTGATCTTGATTTCTTCATCTGGATCTAGTAGGTCATTAATGACTGTTCTAAGATATTTGTATTTTTGAACCAGCTCTACTTGATTTCCATTTAGTGTGATAACAGGATAAATATTCGGGTTTTTACTGATTACCATGATTTTCGTTTTTTCTATGTTAATGGTAAGTCCTACTTCTTCGCCCGCTTTGTAAACTCTCTCCAGTAGCGTTTGTAGCTCTTGTCCACTTTCCGCCATAATTGCAGTATCGTCGGCGAATCTAAGATTATTAATTAGTGCTCCTCCAATATTTACCCCTTCTCTTCTGTCCTCCATCGCCCTTCGAAACACAAACTGAGAGTACAAATTGAGCAGTTGCGGGGACAGGACGCAGCCTTGTCGGACGCCTTTCTGGATTTTTATTTCGTCCGTCTCCATATCTTAAACCCGCACTATTGCTGTTTGGTTAAAGTATAACTTTTTTATTAATCGTATGTCGCTTTGATCTAGATTAATACTGTTTAAGTTCTCGATAAGCTTGTCGTGTTGGACGCTATCAAAGGCCTTTTGGAAGTCGATAAAACAGACGAATACATTTTTATTGTACTCTCTACACTACTGTAGCATTACTTTTAGAGCGAACAGAGCCTCTCTAGTTCCTAATCCCTCTCTGAAACCAAACTGCATCCCATCCAATTGTTCTTCACATTTGCGGTATATTCTCTGTTGGATAATTTTTAAGAGGATTTTCAACGTGTGGCTCATCAGGCTGATCATCCTTTATTCGTCACATGACTTAGGATTGTTTTTTTTTAGGTAGCGGAATAAAAACTGATTTAAGCCACTCTCTTGGAATTTCACCTGTTTCATATATTCTATTTAGAAATTCTGCTTTAGAAAGGCTGGTCAAGTTTCTGTCGTCCAATGTTTTACACATTTCTTTCGGAATGTTGTCGGGTCCTACAGCTTTGTTGTTTTTTGCTGTCCTAGTCGCATATTCCACTTCGGATTTAAGAATACCTAAAAGTCCATCTTCCTCCATTGAATCCTCTCGTTCCGCTGCAAACAGGTTTGTCACGTATTCTTCCCAGATTCGCTCTTTATCTTCCTCTGTTAGCTGAATGTCTCCGAGTATGTTTATTGTGACCATTGGTATTTTTTCTCTCGCATGTCCTGTAAGTTCTTTTAGCTATGCATATTGAAGGCATCGTGCTTGTTATGTAGCTCCTCCAATTCACGGCAGTTTTCTTCCATCCATGTTTCTTTGGCCCTCCTTATGGTCATTTTAATAGTCTGTATTTTTCTTTATTGGTATTTTTGTGTTTACGTTTTTCTTCCATAAGGTTAATGATATCCTGCTTCATACATGGCTTTTTCGCTGTTTGATCCTTCTTGCCCACGACTTGCTGCCCCACATTCAGCATTGTTGTTTTTTCCTTGTCCCAAGCAGTATCCATATTTATTGTTGATGCCTCGGATAAATACCTCGCAATTAGTACATTGAACTGCGTTTGGTATGGTTCTTTTTTGAGATTTTCCAAGTTCACTTTCTTTGGTCGATCGTTACAGTTTTCTTAATTTCATTTTTATATTGGCTGACAGCAAGTTGTGGTCCGTATGACTGTGGTCCGCATTTGGATAGGTTTTTGCGCACTTTATGATGTTTCTAAACCGCCTGTTGACAAATCTTGATTTCTAATAAGGTTATTATAATTGTCGCCAGGCGATAGGCATAGGCGACAGGTATAGGGTCACTTAGGGGGTAGTTCATAGAAGCTGTTGGTAATAACCAACTCTTTTTCCTGGCAACACTATATGAGCCTGTCGCCTCTTTCATTCCTATCTCCCAGACCAAAATCCCCCATAACATTCCCAATTCTACCCCTACCAAGCTTGGCGTAAAATCCCCCATGATTATATTGAGTTCGTGTTTCTTCAGGTTTTTGGTTAATTCATCCAAATCCGAGTAGAACTTCTCTATAGTCATCGCTGTCGGCTGTAGGGGCTTATAATTGTATAAAGTTCGTATTTATTGGGCTGGTGTGTATTTGAATCAACATCATCCTTTCAATTAAGGGTATGAAGTTGGTGACGTGTTCTTGAAGCTCTTTTTTGATCATAATGCCTACACCATGCCTGTGTTCTCCGCTGTTGCATCCTGAGTAATACAGCACCACATCGTCATGCTTGCATTTTCCTGCGTTTGGCCACCTCACTTCACTAAGACCTAGGACCTCTATAACTATTCTGCGCATCTCGAGGGCAACGTTTATTATCTTCACAGCTTTATAGAGAGTTCTGATATTCCATGTTGCTATACGGTTCAAGGTCGTATTTTTAATCATTCCTATTCCACGCGGGGATTCTTCGCACCCCTTTCCCATTAAAGGGACGCCGGGGACTCGGGGCCGTTTCTCTTTCACTACTCATCATTGTGATTATTCTTGAGAATCTATGGTGCAGTAGTTTCTCCTTGCTTTCTGCACAGCAGTGCCACAGCCGAATTAATGTATATGTGATTGTCGCCTGTAACTACCTGTCCCAAGCCTTTAGGGACATTATTTGTCGATACCATTACCATTATCCACAACAATGATTTGTCTAGCGAAATAAAGCAACGCATAATAGCAGGTAATAGGTGCATGTTCGCGTGTGATAGTATACTGAAATCGAGAGCAGTATCGAGAGCATGCAAGCTCCGCTAATACAAAACGGTGATAAAACCTGTCGTATGTTATGGAAGCGAGGCGTGGTCACTCACACAAAGAAATGAGAAGCTACTAAATCGATTTAAAAGAAGGGTTTTAAGGAAAATATATGGATCTGTGTACGACAAAGCGGAAAATGGATAGAGAATACGGATGAACTTGGAATTTAAAGAACTATTACCAAAACAAGGCATTGTTGGTTGGATTTAAAGGCAACGTATAAGATGGGTCGGCCACGTCTGGAGAATGCAAACAGAAGAACTGCCTGAGCTGTGTTTACAAATACACCAGAGGGCAGACGAGCTAGACGACGGCCTGGGTCAATATGGAAAGATAATTTGCTAGAAGACCTGAAAATACTTAGAATACAGAACTGGACTGTAACGGCTGTATATAGAGACAGATGGAAGACGGTACAAGGCTCTACATGGGCCGTAGTGCTGTGTGTGTGTTTGTCACATATTTTATTGTGCGTAATCTTCTGACGAAGGCCTAAGAAGCCGAAATCTATAAAGTGTTTAAATAAAGCTAATGTTTTGAAACTTACTCTCTATCTCTCTCCTGAGTCCATAACCCTTCTGCAGGGTGTTGTGACATCATGTACTACGCTCGCAATGACTCCTCGCCAGCGCTCTCTATCTTGGGCAGATCTCATTACTTCATGCATCCCTTGTCCCGCCAGGGTTTTTGTCCAGTCTATCCATCGTGTCGGCGATCTTTCTCTTGGACTGCGGCCTTGGACTTTGCCTTCTATTATGAGTCGTTCAATATTGTCGAACCTTCTTGCCACATGACCCAGGTATCCCAAATACCGTTGGTTTATTGTCTGGTATAGTCTGGTCTTTATAGCGAGTTGTTGAATAATAGAGTCGTTTGTGCAGTGGGCTGTTCATGGTATTTGCAGCATTTTTCTATAGCACCACATTTCAAACGCTTCTATTCTGCGTTGGTCTGAGTTCCGTATATTACACGTTTCGCAGGCGTAAGTTGCAATGGAAAAGACCTGGCTATGTATCAGCCGAAGTTTTGTCTTTTTGGTAATGGCTCGATCTCTCCAAATTTTCACCAGTTTTGCCATAGGCGTTCTGGCAATCGCTATTCGTGTGCGGATTTCTTCCTCCGATCCACCTTTGTTGCTACTGGTCCTAGATAATCTAATCTTTCCACCACTGTAAATCCAGCCACTGTGTCGCCTTGTGGCAGGTTTTCATTTTGTATGTCTATTATCATGATCCTTGTTTTGACTCTATTAATCTCCAGTCCATATGAGCTACTCTCTTCTGTGAGTCTGACCACTATAGCCTTCATTTCGGCTTCCTCCAAAGCCACAATCACAGTGTCATCTGCATATCTCAAATTCGTTATCCGTTTGCCTCCAACAGGGATCCCTCCGTTCCAATCTTCTAGTACCTTTCGCATAATATATTCTGTGTAAATGTTAAACTGTATTGGCGACAATATGCATCCTTGCCGCACTACCGCTAGTATTTTGAATGGTGTTTCGGAGCATGTGTTACTTACGCTGACACATGCAGTACTGGTCTCGTAGAGCTGTCTGATAAATCTTATTAGATGCAGTGGTGTTCCCATTTTCTCTAGTATTTGCCATAGTTTGCGCCACTTCACTTTATCAAACTTTTTAGTACAATCCACGAAGCACAGGTATGCTTTCACTTGGAATTCTCTGGCTATTTCTATTATTTGCCTTCCTTTATGATCTGCTCCCGTGTACCCTTTCCCGGGACAAATCCTGATTGTTCGTCTGTTCTATAGTTAGCACAGTCTGCAGGGGAACCTTTTTTATATATGGGTATTAGCAGAGATTTTGCCCACTCTTCTGGCCATTTCCCGGATGTCCATATGCATTGGCAAATAGTGTGCATACTGTCTATTCCTGCTTCTCCCATTGCTTTAATTGTTTGAGCATTTATGTTGTCTGGTCCCGTTGCCTTTCTATCTCCAAGTTTCCTTATAGCTTTCTCTACCTCGGTCTTAAGAATAACCGGCTCCATTTCATACTGTCTTGAAACTTACACCTAGTGTCTATTATTTATTATTATTTTTATATTGTTTCAAATTAAGAATTTCGCTGAAAATGCTTTAACATTATTTTATAAACAGAATGTAATTTATTGAGACAATTTATAACTTTTAAACTCTTTAGTTTATTCAATTACAATATCATTTATGGTCTTTATTAATCCTTATAAATTTAATTAAAACATATTAAATACTAGATTTTTATTTTTCTACGGTGCCAGTGCCTATAGCTGAATCTTTAAATTTTATATTGAGTAATTGTTATGCAATTTCGATTGGTAGTTTATTATGTCAGCACAAGGTCTCTTTGGGTGGACGAAAACAGTTTTTACCAACAACATCTAGGTCGCGTTTTTAGCTATGAATAAATTGAATAGCAGAACTACTTATATATTGAATGATAAGAACAGGCAAACATTCACATATCGCCATTCTATTGTTGTTTACCCATTTTAGCTTTTCGGGTCGTTTATAGGGTATTTTAGATTAGTCTGAATTAGTCTTTTTTAGGCTCCTCTCTCCTATTCCCTTATAGATTTATCCAGACGTTTTTCCAGTTGTCCCATATTATCCTGTATATTCTAAATCCACACACTTACAGTCACAATCTCGTACTGTTTGGCCATAGCTTGTATGGTGTCGTCTGACCTAGCCTGGCTTTTTCCTTCTCTGATTCTATCTGATTTTGTCTAGTCTGATATGGTCTGTTCTAGTCTTGTATGCACTCTTCTAGTCTTGACTAGCCATGCAGAATATTTGCTAGTCTGATTTATTTTGTCTTTGCAAGCTTAAAAAGAAAATCTAATATTCTAGATGTTTTAATTTAATTTATAAAGATTAATAAAGGCCATAACTGATATTGTAATTGAATGTACAAAACAGTTTAAAAGTTATAAATTGTCTCTCTTAATATATTACATTCTGTTTATAAAATAATGTTAAAGCATTTTCAGCGAAATTCTTAATTTTGTCGTAATGTTGTTTACATTTCGAGTAAGGATCTATTTATACAGCATTTATATAAATTATGAGGGAGAAAGTGGACGAAATTAATAAATATGTACAGTGAAAGGACAAATAATTAAAATTAATTTAAGCAGACGTACATCATCAACAGCAAAAGAGAATTACAAGCTTCGTTTCACAACGTAATGTGAAAGACTACTGAAATATTTTTAGACATTCACTACACTAGGTATCATTATATAAATGCTCATGAAGTTAAAATATGGATTTTGTTACAGTAGGCGTTTTCGTTTTGCAAATTAAAATCTTTGTTGTGATCTTAAAAAATAAATAAGATTTGAAAACGTGTTGAGTTTGTATATTCGTGCTCCAGTTTTACAGTTCTCATAAGTAGAATAGTTGCTATTTTACGATTGGCTTTTCGGCTGAGACTTTTTACGTGAGGCAGTTAAAATTTTCCACCTTTGTTTTGTTTTGGTTCATTTTATTGTCGGTTCTTTTACCGACTAAGTCTAACCCATATAAACTTTGTAATATATGTGTTTCGTGACTTTTATGACCTGTTCCTTTCTAAGATTGTTTTCAACTAATTCTCATATATATTTTTTTAATCTCATTTTCTCTCATAATAAGTTTTTTTTAGTAAATATCAACCGCTGCTGGTTATATTTTAAACGTAAGTAAAATTTATGAACTTTTGATTTATGAACAACTTTAAAAAATAGCTTTAATTTGAAACGAATTTTCTTTTTCTTTTTTGACAAATACTATTCGAATGATTATTGTTAAAAATTCTTTTCTTCGAATTTCGTTTTAAGCGAAATCGGTTTATTCAAAATTAGCATAAATACCGTCCTAAGTACCGCAATAAAAACACCATAAAACTTACATCGACCTTTCATAACATTTTTTTCAACTTTAAATTAAAAAATACGTTACATAGTAAATATGTTTTCTTCAACTAAACAATTCCACCGAACCATTTACAATACACAATTGTTTATTTGTTATTTCTGCATAGGGTTTTATTACCTGTTTTTATTTTTCCTTTTATAATTTCTCATAATATATTATATGCTGTAAATCTGCACAATGAACGATGTTAACAAGGATTTTTGCAATTCCCTTGTCATTTTATATTAATTTAAGCTTCGCTGCATCTATCTTGATATTCAGATTTATGTCTCGTTAAAACTTTAAGGTCACAATATTACAATTAATCAGAGTATGAGTTTGCTGTTTTATGGTCTAATTTAACGAAAAATTCTATTAAAATTAAATTTAATTTTATACCTCGCATACTTTCAAAACTACAAAAACTTTTAATTTAAATTAACTAAAAAATAAATTTATAAAATATTCATTTATTCAGAATTACTTTTAAAGATATGTTTATAATTGTGCTATAAAACGTAGTCAATAAAAACCATTAATTAGCAATTTTTATAATAATAAATATTTTCAAAATATTTCTACATATTGTGGAATTGTGTATTCAATATATAAAGGATGCCGATTATTCGAAAATTAATTTTGTGTTTAATCATTAAAAGTTAATTATCATTATTAATAAAAAAAAACGCGATCATAAATAAAAATTTTACTGCCAAATTTTATAGCTGTCGGAACTTTTGGCAATTTAGTGCACCTTATTATACTTAGAATTTTTGGCTAGGCAAAAGGTGAAATATAATTAGCTGTCAGCATAAATTCAATTCATAGCACATTTTGTTAATGTTGAAGTTAACTGCCATTCCTAAAACTCTATTTAATAAAAATTTGACAAAAGATATTAGTAATTTTCATAATTCCTTTCTTTTCCTTATTGACGTCTTAGGGTTCAAATTTGAAAGTATTTGAAGTACATAAACAATCAATAATTTTTATTCATAAAAGTAGTTAGTAGTGTACTACTTATGCAGTTATTATATGATGCTCATATGATAAGTAATTAGTTGCTTGACTTCTGGTTTACCTACTTTAACATCGTTAATTATAAGTAATTATAGCAACTAAACAGGATGTAGAAAACAAACAAAATATGGCAATAGCCAGTTTATTAAAAGTCATTCTTACATCTCTACTAGATTCTCTATCATTTTTTTTAAATAAAATTATAGCGTAATTAGTGAACTGACTTACAATCAAGACTAAACAGACAAGATATCATAGACTAATGTATATATATATATATATATATATATATATATATATATATATATATATATATATATATATATATATTAGGGTGGTCCTTAGGGTGGTTTCGAATTTCTTTGCACCTTATATGCTTCCAAATTAATAAAAAAAAATTCCCTGAAAATTTTATTTCTTAATATTAACTCTAAGATAGTCCGCATTCCAACCAAAGTATCTTATGGAAATAACATGGGAAAAATTTCTTTCGTTCCTTAGAATTTTATAACTTGGGAACAAATAAATTTAAAATAGTGGGACATACATATTTTGATAGATAATTTAACGATCTACAAAAAAGGTTTCATATCATTTTTTGCTAAGCTTATTGGTTCAAAAGTTATTCGAGCTCAAAGTTTAATTTTTATATAATTTTCAATATGATCAAGTATATTAATAAAATAAACACTTTTTTTTTGTAAATTATTTAATTTATTATCAATTTATGTAAAAAAAAACTGAAAGTTTCTCTATATTTAAGAATACAAAATTAAAGTATAAATGAAATGATACCATTTGAATACTTAACCTTCACTCAATTTCCTTATTTTTAACGATTGAGCTTTTTTAAATATCTGCATAATATTGCTTGTATTCTGATAAAAATTGAACTATAAATTGTTGCTGCTCTGGATTCTTACTTAGTATACCTTTGTACTCTTCAATTAGTTTAACTGCATGCTCGGCTATGTCATTAATCACTTTCAAACTTCTCACCAATAGTAAACCCTTTTTGAAATCTTCATTTCTGCACCATTCAGACGGATCTAGGATTAAAAAATCTGTACTTATTCCAAACCGTTTGAAAAACTAGAGTGACCTTGGCGAGATAAATGAGACTATGTTCAAGTTATATAAGTCGCTTATATTTTTAATTTCTAAGCGTTTCAATTTTTCTGAACCTTTGTCAATACTTTTCAACATAATCACTATCTGTTTTTTAATATTTAGTAACACTTTTTTATCAAAGAATGCCATAGCTGCAGTTTCTGGGTTTCAATACCACAAGTGCTTTCTAATTTTTTTTAATGCCACTTGAGACGTTTTAGCATCCGTTGATTCATAATCAATAAGTTTTTTTATAAATAATAAATCGTTGTTTGGAGTTTCAGATGCCAGAGGACAAGTAAACCATGCTTTAATATATACTGTAGCAACGAAAATCAAAATTTCAGAAATTGATTTTTTTAATTTTGCCGTCATTTCAAATTGCTCATTAAATAAAAATATTTTTATAGTATATATGGCTTTTGACATCCACCTAGCGTGATGGAAGGGACCCGGTTTTCTAAATTTGACTTCACTACGAGGAACTTTACCAACAAATATCTGAACCAGCTCCAAAAGTTCTTTGTAGTCTTCTCTTGGTTGTTCAGAATTAAGCTGCTCTTGAACAAATTGATTAAAATCTTCAATGTGATTATATAATTTGTTTTGTACATAAGAGTCTTCAATACCAGTAGAATATTGATTTGTATCGATTTCTGTCCAATTATATCGAAATTTTTTGAACAATGGTACATCGGGACCGGAAGTTGTAGGTATTTTCAATTCAAAAACATCTCGTAGAATAAGTTTAAAGATATGATGCCTGCAAGGCAAATACAGTAGATTTTCCTCAAGCAGCTGTTCAAGTATCACTGCAGCTCCTTTATTTGACCACAGATTTGTAGGAGTAGTATCACAGCAAAGTGCTTTGATACAGTTGGAAATTCCCCAATCGACAATAACGTCAAACAGTGCATCAGCTTGAGACTTTTCTGTGCCATCATATAGTACTGGAATGGCTAATATTTTTTCAGTTTTTCCACAACTTAATACAACTGGTAGTCGTTCTTTGGTTTCTCCAGTTGAAGTTCTTAAAACTTTACCATCCTAGTGTAAGACACTAGCATTTAAATCTTCATTTATGAAAAGTTCTTTGACTTGTTTTACTTTTTCTTAGCGTATTTTCTCTCTGATTCAGCGAATTGATGACCTATTTACGATTAATGGATTTACGTCGATATTTAATATTGAACAAAAAGTTACAATCAAACGTACAGCGTTGGGGTCACTTAATTTACAATGATCGAACACTGCCACTAATTTATCGTCTCAATTATGAAATTTATCGTCCCATGTGATTGTTTTGGTTCCTGCATTGGAGTAGTTCCCAATTCATCGGAAAAATTCGAAACCGATGATATTGTTTTTTGACTCAACTTAATTACTCCTTCAGATTCACTGCTTGATGTAAATTCCATGAATTTATCTATTTAATAAACACAAAAGATATAAAAATCAAAATTGAAGTTAACATGCATTTATTTATTTAATTAATAAATTAAACTCAATAAAGAATTATAAAATCTATTTTACCAATTCGAGCTTTTTCGCTCTCCGATTTTTCATGACGTAGCTGTAGTAATTCATCCTTAATTCTCTGTGCTTGTTCATTATCGTCAGACTCAATGTTAGCTATGTAACCTACTCTACCGTCTTTCATTTGATTAGTCAAAAAAATGTTTGTATTTACACTTACCATTCGTGCAGCATTCGCATGGGCAATGTCGAATAAATTCGACAATGAAGATTTAAATTGAGGCATTGAGTGCAAAAGCAGACTAAGCCACAATTTTTCAGATTTTGGGTTTTTGGCATTAATGTACTTTATTTTACTTTTTGAATCGAGCAGAAGTGAATTAACCCACATTTTCCCAATCAAAATTAGATGGTTCAATAGAAAGAGTTGTTGCATTGAATGTTTTTTATATTGTCTGTATACAATAGTTGCCATCGCCGCCTCCGCTCATGGGCTCCAGAGTGTTGTGTGGATTGTAGTTTGGACATCCTGAGATATTATGCAATAGTGGACTAAAGTGGTTGGTCCGTTTTTGCTCAGTCCAGATACAAATATGTGATGGACTGTGTAGTTAAAAAGATAGATTAATGTGTTTGCCATTGTGAAAATAAGTAGAAGTTTTGTAGGTTTATTAAGCCGCTATTTTTGTATGGTAAACAAATATCGTGCATAAGTTATGACATCACAATCAAAAACCGTGGGAGGGGAAATGCAGGGTAATATTTTTGTATGATAATTCAATCTGGTGAAAAGCCAGATAATTTTCGAGAATCAAACTCAGAATACATGCCATCTGATGAGAATTGCCGATCTTCTGCAAGTATACCAGATCCTGATTCATTGGAAGTATATGAAACTAGTGGTATAAGAAGCAAAGGAAAAAAAATGTGTTTAGGAACGAACGGGTTTGGATGTGGAATCAGAGAAAAGAAAAGCAAACACATGGTGAAGAATATGTTAATTCGAAGGGTAATCTTGTACCAAAAAACAACCAAAAACAGGTGCATACCGTTGCAGTAACAAGTGTTATTCGAAGGTAAATGAAGAGTGGCAAATTCAAATATTTAACGAGTTTTATAAGCTAGGAAATTATGACTTATCATTTTTATTTACAATAATCAAAGTTGTTAATAAATCTCGAACATATTCCTAAAATCAGGTTCCAAAAGGCAAAACACTAGATTTGCTCGAGAGGAATATAACAAATCGAAAATTTGCTGAGGACCAATCACAAGTGGAGTGGTTAAAGATTCAAAGGTTGCGTTTTGTGAGAGAAGAGCCGTTTAAAATCTATGTCAAATATTCAAACAATATTGACGTACTGTTTAATAAAGTTATATCGTCATTCTTATATCTTTTGATATCGTCAAAAGACTTTCCAAACTGATCTCAAAAATAGATGTACTTTATCCCAATGGGCGCTGCATAAATCTGTTAGAAAGAAAAACCTTATTTCTATGATGGAATATATTCCACCTGTTTATCACGCAACCATCAACAATGATGTAAATGAGGTACCTGTACTTGATTTTTGTAGTGAAGAAGATGTGTAATAAAGTTTTGTAATAAGTTTTGGTTTTAATAAATCGTACTCTAGCATTTAAATGATTTTTTAACGGACTATCCCATAAAAATTTAAAACAAACCAATTCAAAGGTGAACTAACCCACATCAAAATCATGTTTTTCAATAAATATTGGGGTAACTAGTTCTGTTTCCAATAATAGACATCTTGCATAGAATCAGAAGCTTCATATCATGACCGAAGGCAAAAAGTTTCAAAGAAAAATAATGCTTTATAATCCAATTATTTTGCATGCCAAATAACTCAGTTTTATATATGTTGGAGTTAGTCCGCTTTTGCGCTCAATGCCTCAATTCATCCTCTTTAATTTTATTTGACTCTCTGTTAACACTTTTTTGAAGACGCTGATATTGTTCATATAATTTTAACAACTTATCTATGCAATGATCATTTCTTTTAGTTGGAATTTGAGCTTTTTTCCAAAACAGTCTAACTCCATCAATACAGATTTCTGCACTTTCGCGTAATTTGAATTTAAGGATCCGTGTATGATAAAAAAAAATTTCAGCACTTGTAAATTTGATGGCAATTTATTATCGATGATTTGAGTGTTAACATATCCAATTAAATAAATATTTTAACGTAAAACTAATCTTGATGTCATGATGAATAATTATTTGATCAGACAACTCACATAGATTGTTTATTTTAAAGGGAGGTTATGTGATTTATGAATGTTTTTAAGCGTCGACATGTTTGAGTACATAAATATCGTAATAGTTGGCGTAAGTACTTGATAATATTGATAATTATATAAAAATTAAACTTTGAGCTCGAATAAATTTTGAACCAATAGACTTAGCAAAAAATTATAGGAAACCTTTTTTTTTAGCGTTAAATTCTCCACAAAAATATGTATGTCTCATTATTCTAGATTTATTTTTCCCCGAGTTATAAAAAAATTGAAAAAAGGAATTTTTCCCATGTTATTTCCATAAGATACTTCGGCTGGAATGCGGACTATCTTAGAGTTAATATTAAGAGCAAAAATTTTCAGGGAATTTTTTTTATCAATTTAGAAGCAGTTGAGCCCCTGGGAGCGAAATAAATTCGAAAACACCCCTGCTAGGACCACCCTAATATATATATATATATATATATATATATATATATATATATATATATATATATGTTGCATTGTTTTCTCGGGGATTCCGCGTTGATGCTAAGGGTTGGCTCTGAAAAAGAACCGGATTCTCGACGTTTCGGCGAACTAACATTCGCCATTCTCAAGAGATATATGCGTCCGTACGGGTCAACCGTTAGACGCATACTTGTATGCTGTATATATATATATATATATATATATATATATATATATATATATATATATATATATATATATATATATATATATATATATATATATATATATATATGTATATATATATATATATATATATATATATATATATATATATATATATATATATATAAGATTGAAACAATAAGAAGCAAAACGAACTGAACAGTACAGTTAAATATTAAAGTTCAATCTGATTTTGCTAGTTTTATTTTCGTTATTCACTAAATAAGTTAGTGTGTTATTGAATGAAATTTCAAATAATTATATAAATAAAACATTTCAAATAAAAGCATTTCGTAAAAGCTCACAAGAATTGTATTCCCTGACAGAACGATTCTCCTCAGTTGCACGGAAAAGACGTCTGAAATTCTACGGTCATATAGTACGAATGGAAGACTCTCGATTGACCAAGAAAATCTTCCACATCATCAATGGAACCCGACAGTCCAAAGTACACTGGCTGGTAGACACCAAACGTGCCCTCTCAGTAATCAATATAGAACCATTGGCAACTACGCGAACTAAATACAGGCAGGAAATAAACTATCATAACTTCACAAAATATAATAACTGCATAAGTAGTACTACTAACTACTACTAACTACTTTTATGAATAAAAATTATTGATTGTTTATGTCATCAAAGAATCCAACAGCTAATAGTTTGAAACTAAAAAACGCATGTACGCAAGAAAGAAGACAGGCCCAGAGCGAAAGGATGAGGAAGTTTTGGTAAGATAAAAAGAACAAGATGACCAGTGCTAAGATGACCAGTGCTATGGTTCTACGCGCTCCTTAGAGTGCTAAATAAATAAATAATAATAATAAAACATTTCATTCAATATGTTGATACTTACTATCTCGTTTTCTCAGTTTTCAAAATTCTGTAAAACCTTTCCAAAATGGTATTACTTGCTTTTTTACCTTAAAATTGCTCCCGCTTTTTTCAAATACAGTGGAACCTTGGATTGCGAGTAACTTGGATTGCGAGTATTTTAAAAGACGAGCAAATTTTTTAAATAAATTTTAACTTGATAAGCCTTGTAATACGAGTAAAATGTATGCGCAAGTCTACCAACCGTCACGTTGGTTTCAGTAGCGGATTTCAGCTTTACATATTTACTCAACATCATCATCATCATCATGGCCTTTTGGTGATCTAATTTTGGATGTAAGCCTGTTCCCTCTTCTTCCACTCTTGGAGATCTTGTGCCCGTCTCATCCAGTCTCGACCTTCATGCCGTCGAATTTTGTCCATCCAGCGCTGCGGTGGTCTGCCGCGCCCTCTAGTATCCGGTCTGGGTCTCCATTCAAGGACTCCTCTCGTCCAGCGACTCTCGTTCATTCTCGCAATGTGTCCTGCCCATGTCCACTTTTTCCTTGCTATGACAGCCATGACATCTTTCACCTTGGTCTTATTCCTGATCTATTCGTTACGTTTCCGGTCACGAAGGGTGGTCCCGAGCATCGCTCTCTCCATGCCCATCTGAGCGACTCGGAACTTCTCGGCGGACTTCTGCGTAAAGGTCATGGTCTCTGTACCGTAGGTGAGCACGGGCATGACACGGGCTCGAAGACTTTCACTTTGAGATCCAGGGATATTTTGCCACGTAGAATCTGCTTATTGGCACCGAACGCTGCCCAAGCTTGCGCGATCCGCCTTGCCACTTCCGTTACCTGGTTCTCAAAGCCCAGTGTAACCTTATGCCCCAAATATATGCACTCGGTTACTTTCTCCACTGGAAGCTGGAAGTCTGTGATTTCGGGAATGTTGGTCATAATCTTGGTTTTCTCCATGCTCATTTTAAGACCCTTCTTCTCGGATTCCACTCTCAAATCCTCCAGCATCGTCATTATCTCCCCAATGCTCTCTGAGATCAGAACCAGGTCATCAGCAAACCTCAGATTGGTCATTCTCTCTCCATCAATCATCAGCCCCTTCCCTGCTCATTTCATTTGTTGGAATATACATTCTAGTGCTAGGGTAAACAGTTTACTCAAAATACATACGAAGTATTGTTTGTTTTCTTTCTAAACGGGGTTAATGAGTATTTTTTGATAACAGTAATGTAACCATGGCTCTCAATAAGAGAACTTTTCATAAAGAAAGTGATAAGAAGAAGAAAAAGATTACGGTGGAAGGAAATCATCGAGAAGTTCGCACGAGGTATGCGAGTAAATCGCAAGATTTTATACTAAGTCAACATCTACTATTTTCATAATATTAAAGAGGAAAAAAGAATTTATTAGACTTGATGTGGCAAAAGGAGTCACGCGACTATCAAAGCAACGTCCACGTGTTCTGGAAGATGCAGAAAAGTTGCTTCTCGTGTGGATAAACGAGAAACAACTAGCAGGTGATACTGCGACGGAAAACTGTATCTGCGAGAAGGCAAAGATTTTGTACCCCGAACTCATAAGTAAACTGCCAGATAAACTGCCTATAAGATGCGAAGAAGGCTTCAAAGTGAGCAGGCGCTGGTTTAACAACTTTAAGAAGAGAAGTATCTATAGTGTTGTGCGGCATGGAGATTCTACGAGTTCGGAAGTTAAGGCAGCTGAGGCCACCGAATTTCCGAAACTCATGATTTCCGAGGGTTACCTAGCACAGCAAGTTTTTAACTGTGACGAGACAGGACTTTTCCAGTACAAGACTGTGCCAAAGAGGACTTACATTAGTATAGAAGAGAATGCAATGCCTGGTCACTAGCCCATGAAAGACCAACTCACCCTCTTGTCTTGTGCTAATGCAAGCGGGGATTTTAAAATTCAGCCCTTGTTGGTGTATTATTCCGAGAATCTACGAGACTTCAAGAAATGGAAGGTACAGAAGAGGCAGCTAAATGTTATGTGGAGGTCCAACAGTAAAGTTTGGGTCACTCTTAACTTGTTCGTTAAGTGGATCAATGAAGTATTCGGTCCTATGGTGAAAAATTAACTTGCCACTGAAAGTTTTGCTAATTATGGACAATGTCCCTGCTCATCCTCTAGGTCTCGAGGATAACTTACTGGAGGAATTCCAGTTCATTAAGGGGTAGTTCCTTCCTCCCAATACCACTCCATTGCTTCAGCCCATGAAGTCCAGCCCATTCAGACCAGGAAGTCATTTCCAGCTTTAAAAAGCTCTTCACCAAAGCATTATATTAGTGCTGTTTTGAGGTACCAGAAGGAACAAATCTTACCCTACTGGAAGGAGAAAAATCTGAGAAAAATCATGGAAAAATCATTTCCACATCGTGAACTGTCTCACGATCATCGATAAAGCTTGGAATGGGGTCACCAAGAAGAGGTTCAATTTGGCTCGCAGAAAACTGTGGCCTGACTCCATTCTATTAGATAACTGTGAGGGGTTAGCTCACGAAGAGGAACTGCCAGTTCTCGATGAAATTGTCTCCTTGGGTAAGAAAATGGAACTGGAAGTGAATGAGGACGATATACAAGAGTTGGTGGAGGAACATGGCCAGGAGCTGACCACCGACGAGCTAATGGATCCTGGAGCCCTGGGTATATCTTAACAAATTTAGTGATCCATAGTCTAATAACTAATTGAATCTTCATGTATAACCAGTTATGCTAATCAAGACCTGTCAAGTTTATCTCGATTATCTAATCATTTTTGTTTTCTGTGTGCTCAATATTAGATGTTTGGCTCATTTAGATCTTGTCTTTTAGCCCCAATTTAGTAAATATAGTCTTGTCTTATATCTTCTTTATAGGCCTCGTGTACAAATATAAGTGCGGCCACTAGTAAATGGAAAAACCGATAAAAAAAACTTTTATTTTTTCATGGAGGTCGTTAATATCTTCACTACTGTTATCATATTTTAGTGCAAAATGCAAACTATGCAAAATGTTGTCTCTTGTCCTCTTATTCCTTTTTTTGCAACATTTAAAAGCATAAATCCTTAACGATAAAATAAAAATCATTTTTAATGAAATTAATCTTGGAAGAATTACATTTTAACATGTTCACTTTATATTCGTTTACAAGAACATTATTTTGATATTTATATAGTCAGGATGAAGGTTCAAAGTGCTATCGCTTATCGCGGGTAAAACAAAATTTGCCTTACCTTTCTGGATCATAAGACAAGAACATATCAGTTGAACATTTATTATGTTCTACCTTGTTATTTCGTAAGGCGTTAAACTAATCAATTCACTTTTGAAGCAATCGCGGGTCTTGAAGCAACCCGTCTAATATAAGTAAATATAAACTACTTATGTAGGAACAAAATAAGAGATCTTAAAATTGTAATTACTAATCAGTACTGTAACTTGTCACCTTCTCTGTAACTTTTGTTAATTATGTCTTCTCATATACGTCAATATTGATCGAGAATTCTATGAACATATAATCTTTTTCAGACTTGTTCTCTGTCCTCTTCCAACTTTGTTATAATGTCCTTAAATAGCCCCTACGCTATTTTTAAGAATAAATGAATATTACCACTTCATGTTTAGCGGGTAAAACATTACCTGAAACTTTCTATATATCAATACTACTTATTTAGAGAAATTTTATAAAATCTAAAAAATTTAAACAATGAAAACGCAATAAATAACAACAAATATTTAAAATTCAATGAAAAATTTAGTTTAAACTGTGGGGCCCCATGATGTCGGGGCCCTGGGAAATCGCCCGGCTGATCTACTCTAGAGCTTTGTCTGTCTAATTTCACAGGCTAGTACTGTCTCTGTAGTCATACCCATCTAGTGTAGTCTATCTATTTTCATCAGGTCTTATTTATCTAGATTTGTCCGTCTAGAGTTGGGGCCTCTAGACTTATGTTGCTTGACTATGTCTACCCTCTTGTGTCTAATGTTGTCAATACCTCGTCGTGGTCTAATATTGTATCTCAACCTAGTCTATCCAGTTGTATTAACACATTATAGTTTCATGTTGTTCAACCTGTATTGCCTTGTTTGATCTTCTTTCTATAACCTTTATTGTCTAGTCTTTTGATACTGTTATTAATTTCTTCCTGTGTATCAAGTCTTGACTCTTACTGATGTGTATTGTGTGATTAGTCTTCCTTGTCTAGTATCGTTTAGCTAGTCTTATAGTCTTGTTAGTACAAAATAATCATGTCTGGTCCCGTCTATCGAGTTTCGTCTGTCAAATCTTTCCTGACCAGTCTTGTACATTTTGACCATCCCTTGCTGGTGCGTGAGTCAACAGTGTGTCGAGTCGACCGTTAAAATTTTAAATCTATCACTACTCATCTTGCATTACTGAACACATTTTACCGCATACAAGAAATTACTACCTAGATTTTCTATAAGGTCCGGTTGGTACAAAATAATCATATCTGATTTCGTCTATCAAGTCTTCTCTGTCTAATCTTTCCTGACCAGTCTTGTACGTTTTACACATCCCTTCATTCTTGCCTGGTGCGTTCGTCAACAGTACGTCGGCTTCACCGTTAATATTTTCAATCTATCACTATTCAGCCAGCATTAGTCAACATTCTACCGCATAGAAGAGATGTTTATAAATGTAGATCACAGTTTTTGGGTTCCTTTCAGTTTAAGGTCTTGATGCCAGGTCCTGCCCTAGCCTCTATAATACTGTGCTAGTAGACATCAATCCCTAAAATGTAATTAATTGTTCTGTGTTATTTAAATTTATATTTATGCAGACCTTCAGAATTTAATGTTATTTAGATTGTAGATTCGTAGATTTGATGGTGACTTGTTCTGTGACCTTCATAGATCTATTGTAACCCCTTTCTATAAACGTCTCCTCTAGTCCTGATTCATTTACGAACTCCTGCAACTCCTCTGCGCTCAAGCAGTGGGCCCCAAGGTACATTTGTCTCTTGCGGAGCAGTGCTCCGCAGTCTTTGAGAAGATTTGGAGGTTTCATTTGCTGAGCCACATAATCTGCATCTGTCATCTTCCTCTAGACCTAGCGCCTTGAGGTGTTTTCTAAGTCTGCAGTGTCCCGTCAGGACACCTGTCAGAATTCTAAGCTTGTTCCTGTTTATTTACGGGAAAACTTTTGTTCTTTTCTGGTTAAGAGATCCAAGCATTACTTTGGATTGTCTTAGCCATGGAAGTTCTTTACAGTTTTTCATCCATTGTTCACTTATTTCTTCATCTAAACTTTTGTGGATGATGTTCATACTTATACCAGAAAAGAATTCCGAACCTATAAAGGAATTACTGTATCCCTTGTTTGATCGGCTTCTTAGTTTTCATCTATACCAGTGTGTCCTGGTACCCAGTATAGCGTTACTTTATGTTATCTGCCGAGCTTGTTTAGCTTTCCCACACCGTCCCATTCCAGTTTGGATCTGATGGTGTACGAGCTAATGTCCATGTTGTCTGCTTCGCTATCTGACAGGATAGCAATTCGTTTTTTGCGATAGTTCCTGTCGAGGTTAAATTGTGCACATCTTTCGATTGCATGTACCTCTGCTTGGTAGATACTTGGGTAGATTTCGGTGGATTAAAAGTATTTGGTACGAAATCCAAACACTGCAGCAGCGGTACCTTCCTTTATCTTCGAACCATCTGTATATCACTTGATAGCATTTTTCTCTCCTTGGTATGTTGAGGATTCGTGTTATTAGGTACTTCCAGCCAGGGGATCTTGGCAGCGAGGCTGTTCTGGTCTCTGCTCCCGATCATTTTACCTCTGCCTATTCCTTCTTTGCTGAACATTACAATCGCCGATCTGGCGGCGTGCTCCATGACAAGGTGCAACGAAGTCAGATCCAGCAGCCGTTCCCTTGCTGCTGTCGGGCATGATCCCATCGCCCCTGTGTTGCAGATCCATTTGATTCCCTCTTATTCACACAATATAGTTTCATTTTCTTCAACCCTGATTGTCTTGTTTAATCCTCTTTATAAAGCCTTTATTTTCTAGTCTTCTCTGTATACTGTTTCTAATATCATTTAGTGTATCAAGTTTTGTCTCTTACTGAAGTGTCTTTTGTGGTTAGACTCTTATCTAGTGTCGTTTAGCTAGTCCTGTAGTCTTGTTGTGTGTCCCAGTATGCTCTATACGGTCCTGTTGGTACAAAATACTCATGTCTGCTTTCGTCTATCGACTCTCGTCTGTCCAATCTTTCCTGACTAGTCTTGTTCATTTTAATCGACGCTTTAGCCCGGAGAGCGAGAGTATTAACACTAGATTTACCACATCATTCAAAATGGCTGGTTTTACCAATTTAAGTTTAAATGTCATGACTTGTAGTGATAATTAAATGAATAATATTGGGGAGTTACTTTTATATTTTTATTCAAAACCATAAAGTTTTTGATTATCATCGGTACTTATACCAAACCAGTCAAAATGACTGTTTTTTTATGTAATTTCTATGAAATTACCCGATATTTTGACTTTTTATAACAATACTAAATTTGGCGTCGATGTGACTGATCAAATGGCACGAAAATATAGTGCCAAGTCAGGTTCCAGAAGATGGCTACTTCAAGTTTTTTCAATATTCTAGCTTTGGTTGAAATAAATTCTTATATTTTTGTTGATTTGCATATCAAGCATAGTTTCACTCTATTAATACTCCTCGCGTCATATTAACATTTACTAAATTTAATACTCGCTGAAACGTATATGACAAGGAATAAGCACATAAAAATATATCTAAAACACTAAACATAATTTTATATGTTAATATACGTTTGATATAATACATAGAATGGAAGTATATTACACGTATACAACCCTCAACTACTTGACGCAGTCCAAGTTTTGCACATTGAAACTGTCAATTACGACCCTTGGGGTTGTTTTACGAGCGATGTAAAATGTGTATATCTCTATAATACACTCGTATAGATATTATATAATATCCACCTGCATTATATACACGGAGATCCTATGTATTATACATTTCAAACTGTAATAAAACCGAGTACATAACAATGATTTGCGATTTAGATAGAATATTTACGGCTCCAATCATAACGGATTCTGAATTTTATTGTAATGGTTATTATAAATTTATATTAATGTTGTTAATATTATTCAAAATAATTTACTTTGTAAGCTTCAAGTTAATAGATTATAGTTAGATATTTCTACATAATTAGCTCAAGTGTAAGGAACCCAAGGGTAAAAAATAAAGTTACAAGTCGTCATCACCAAATCTACAATCTACAATTTACAAGGGTAAACAAACAAAATTAAAATAAATAAATCAGACTATATACTACACAAAAATAAGACAAGAATATGGAGAGAGATTAAACTGTCAAAGGTATGGAGACAAATATTTAAATAGAGTCATACTGCTAATAATACAGACCACAAGCACTTATTTATAATTTTTTTCTTAGCAATTTTCGGAAATATTGTATGGTACTATAATTACCAACAACCAATTGGATTACCAATTACCAATGTGACAACCAATTACCAATGAATTCGGAGGTTTTTTAAACCAATTTTCACTTACATCCTCTTGTTTACACGGTACAAGTGATTTGCCAAAAATTTTAAATTGCCATTATTATCCGTTTACAACGCACATATTTCAGACATATACATTTACCAATTTACTCAATTTTAGAAAATCGTAGGAAAATATTAGAAAATGTATTATACATTTTAACGGAATAAATATAGAGGGTGTTAGGTAAACACGCGGCAACAATTGAAATGGCTATTTCTTGGACTATTCTAACAATATTTTGTCCTATGATGATTTCTGAAAAACTTTGTTTTTCTTTTTTTCGAAGATACAAGCTGAACAAAACTTGCGAAAACTATTAGGTCGAGTCAAAAGTAATTTCCGTTTTTTTTTACTCTCATTGAATAACAAAATTATATTAATTTGTTATGTATTCAACACTTTTATCTATATCCTTCTCCCCTCTTCCTGGCAGTTTATCAATTCTTTCCTTGTAAAATGTGATTGGTTTGGACTGGAAGAACTTTTCTACGACCTGCCTAACTTGCTTTTCAGAAATGAAGGTTTTTCCGTTCAAAAATTTTTGTAAGGAACAGAAAAGGTGGTAGTCTGTCGGGTCGAGATCCGGTGAGTAAGGTGTATGTGGTAAAACAGACTATCCAAGTTCAAGGATTTTTTCTTGAGTCACCCTCGCTTTATGTGGTCGCGCATTGTCGTATAAAATTAGGACTTTTTGCGATTGACGCTTGCAGAACGCTTTTCATATAGTTTCTCTTGCACTCTTTGCAACTGCTGAACGTATGTATCCGCAGTAATCGTTAAATTTGACTCCACATCAAATCTTGGTGAATTATTACTTGACAATCCCACCATACACACAATTAAATACTTCTGCCATTGATGTTTGCTTTCGGATCTGGTAGGGGTGGTTGGTTGATCCTTAGATTGTAGATTGTAGATATGGTGGTAACGACTTGTACTGCGAGCTTTATAGATCTATTGTACCCCACCCTCCTCCTCCAAGCGTTGGTGTACTTACCCATTTGGAACGCCTCCTCTAATCCTAATTCCTTCAGGAATTGTAGGATCTGGGTGGGATTCAAGGCCTGCAGCTCATCTGTGTTCAAGTACTGAGCCCCGAGAAACATCTGTCTCTTGCGGAGTAGTGCTCCGCAGTCTTTGAGCAGATGTATGGGGGTTTCCTCTCTGCTGAACCGCAGAATCTGCATCCGTCATCCTCCTCTAGGCCTAGGGCCTTGAGATCTTTCCTAAGTCTGCAGTGTCCTGTCAGGACTCCTGTCAGAATTCTAAGCTTGTTCCTCTTTAATTTCAGAAGCTGCAACACTTTGGACTGCCTTAGCCCTGGAAGTTCTTTCCAGGTCTTCATCCATTGTTCTCATGTTTCTTCATCTAAACTTTTGTGGATGGTGTTCACACTCATGCCGCTAAAGGGTTCCGGACCTATAAAGGGACTACTGATTTAGAAGGCCTCCTCTAATCCTGATTCCTTCAGGAATTGTAGGATCTGGGTGGGATTCAAGGCCTGCAGCTCCTCTGTGTTCAAGCACTGAGCCCCGAGAAACATCTTTCTTTTGCGGAGTAGTGCTTCGCAGTCTTTGAGCAGATGTATGGGGGTTTCCTCCCTGCTGAACCGCAGAATCTGCATCCGTCATCCTCCTCTAGGCCTAGGGCCTTGAGATCTCTCCTAAGTCTGCAGTGTCCCGTCAGGACTCCTGTCAGAATTCTAAGCTTGTTCCTCTCTAATTTCAGGAGCTGCAACACTTTGGACTGCCTTAGCCCTGGAAGTTCTTTCCAGATCTTCATCCATTGTTCTCTTGTTTCTTCATCTAAACTTTTGTGGATGGTGTTCACACTCATGCTGCTGCACCAAGGGTTCCGGACCTATAAAGGGACTACTGGATCCCTTGTTTGCTAGGTGATCGGCTTCTTCGTTTCCGTCTATACCAGTGTGTCCTGGTACCCAGTATAGCGTTACTTATTATTGTTTTTGTTAAGCTCGTTTAGATTTCCCACAGAGTCTTGTACCAGTTTGGATCTGATGGTGTATGAGCTAATGGCCTTGATGGCTGCTTGGCTGTCTGACAGGATAGAAATTCGTTTTTTGCGATAATTCCTGTCGAGGTTAAACTGTGTACATCTTTCGATTGCGTGTACCTCTGCTTGGAAGACACTTGGAAATATTCCCATGGATTCGAAGAATCTGGTACGAGGTCCAAACACTCCGGCACCAGTACCTTCCTTTGTCTTCGAACCATTTGCATACCACTTGATAGTATTTTGCTTTATGTGGTATGCTGAGAATTCGTCGCTACAATCGGCTTTACTACTACACATTGCTGTGTAGTTTTTTTCAAAGTGGTATTTACATACCATTTCGTCTTTTGTTGCTTCCGGCCAGGGGATCTTTTCCAGCAGCGAGGCTGTTTCGGTCTTTCTCCCGATTATTTTACCTCTGCCTATTCCTTCCTTGCTGAACCTTACAATCGCCGATCTGGCGGCCGTTTCCACTACAAGGTGCAGCGGAGTCAGATCCAGCAGCAGCTCCATTGCTGCTGTCGGACGCCACCCCATTGCCCCCGTGATGCAGACACACGTCAGTCTTTGAATCTTCTCAAGCTGTAGCCTCATAGAGGCCAGCTTGGTTCTACTTCGCCACGCAACTGCCCCAAGTGATCGCAGGTCTCAATATCAAGGTGTACATCCATCGCTGGATTGTTGGGTTACAACCCCACGTTTTTCCTGACTTATTTCTGCACACCATTAGAGCGCGTTTGGCTTTACCTACCGCTGCCTTAGCGTATCTATTCCATAGGAGTTTGCTATCTAGTGTGATACCCAGATACCTTATCTCCTCTTGTGGTTATATTCTACTGCCCTCCCATCTAACAGTATGGGCTGTAGGCAGTTTAGCTTTCTCCTTCTAGTAAATGGTATCACCGTGGTTTTGCTCGTGTTGAGTTTCAGTCCCACTGTTTGACACCATCTGCTAGTTGCTTTAAGGTCTCTCTGAACGATTTCACAGAGCGTTCCTTCAAACTTCCCTCTAGACATTATGACTATGTCATCAGCGTAACCCTGACATCATGTCTAGGTCGTTTAGCCTAGCCAGTAGTTCATCAACTAGCAGGCTCCACATTAGTGGTGATAGCACACCTCCCTGGGGGCACCCTCGAGTTGTGGAGATCTTAATGATTGGTTGATCCTTATCAAGCCACTGTCTTTTGCGGACTATATTGTGATAGGTAACCAATTTTTCACGCCTGTTACAATCCTGTTTAAAAAAATTAAGTTTCTACTTAGATATTAAAAAGATTATACTAAGCTCCATCGGTAGTTACTTATGACTCGACCTAATATATTCGATATTTGTTGAAATCATTAATGTGAATGGTGTACGCCAATGAGGTTGTCAAGTACAAACAATTGTTAACAATAACTTGGAACGGCTGTTTTATCTACTAAGGTACAAGTGGATTTTACTTAAATACGTCTCGTTAGTGATCATCAACTGTATCGGTCGCAGTTGTTTACTTTGGGTGACGTTTGGCTATTTGACGTGTCTTTAATAGTTAGTGAAGTCCTCCACCATGTATACGAACGCCTAGACGACTGACATGCATTTCATGTATGGACTTGCTGACGGCATTCATTACAAGCTAGACGATTGTACATTGAACGGTTTCCTAGCCGTTATATTCCCGATCAAAAATCCTCGAAAACATTTATCGGTGTCTCCGTGAAACAGGCACATTGAAACGAAATGTAGGGCCAGGAAGATTAATGACAGTAAGAACGGTAGAACTAGAACAGAATGTGCTGTACATGATAGAGGAAGATCCAAGTACTACTACGCGACAAATTGCCAATACTTTGCCAAGTTATTGGACAGTTTGGAAGATTCTTTAGGGCAATTTGTTGTATCCATATCACATTCAACGTGTTCAGGCACTACTACCTGCTGATTTTCGTTCACGTATTGCGTTATGTCAGTGGATTTTGCAAACATTAATTCTAATCCCTCAATTCCTGGCACAGATTCTTTTCACTGATGAAGCCAGTTTCGGAAGAAATGCAAGAAGGAATTTTCATAATAACCATGTGTGGGCATGATAATCCGGATTAGGTATGTGAAGATCGATTTGAAAATCAGTTCTCCTTGAATGTTTGGGTTGGAATTGTGGGTGACTATCTAATTGGAGTGGTATTTCTTCTAACAAGATTGACTGGTGAGATGTATAACAACTTTTTGGACGAAACACTGCCCGAGGCTTTGGGACAAATGATCACCTACAGAGTATTAAGACCCTCATTGAGAAAACCATAGAATACAACAGACCACTAGTTCTCCTATTTGTAGACTTTACAAAGCTTTTGACACCATTGAGGGGAAAGCTATCCTAAACGAGTAGATTATAGATATTCAAAACTAATCTATAATATATACAGAAACACTACCATGTCAGTTAGACTACATGAAACTAGCAACCCCATTGAAATCGGAAGAGGTGTGAGACAAGGAGACACCGTGTCTCCTAAATTATTTATTACTGTCTAGAACATGCCTTCAAAAAACTCGACCAGGACACAAAGGGAATAAACATAGGTCGGAACCTTAGCCACCTCCGCTTCGCGGACGACATAGTCCTAACAACTGACGACTTGGGAGAGGCGAGACAAATGCTCTGCGAATTGGAGGAGGCATGCTCCGGGGTTGGTCTGAAAATGAACTTTTCCAAAACGAAGATCATGACAAATCTCGTCATGAGCGAAAGTATAAACATCGATAATACCGAAATCGAATGGGTCGAAAAATATATGTACCTGGGCCACGAGGTAAGAATATGTAGATACAATCAAACATAGATTGAGCTGCACAGAAGAATCGGCCTAGGATGGGCGGCCTATGGAAAGTTAAAACATGTCTTCAAGAGCGAACTCCCCATCTGCCAGAAAAGAAAAGTGTTCGACCAATGCGTTCTGCTAGTGCTCACATATGGCGCAGAAACACTCACCTTAACGACGACATCCGCGAAAAAACTCAAAGTAGCACAACGCAAGATGGAAAGGTCAATGATTGGATTGAGTTTGAGAGACCACGTCACAAACTAGAATCTGCGGCGAAGAACCGGCGTGAAAGACATCGTCGAGCAAATAACCACATTAAAGTGGAATTGGGAGGGACACGTGGCCAGAACGGGCGACGACAGGTGGACAAAGAGGTTGTTGGGATGGAGGCCTCGCACTGATAAGCGAAACAGAGGAAGACCACCTACACGTTGGACCGATGACCTGAAAAGAATCGCAAATAATTGGATCCAGACAGGCCAAGATAGAAATGGGTGGAGGGCCACGAGGGAGGCTTATGTCCAGCAGTGGACTTTCTAAGGGCTGGTTGATGATGATGATGATGATGGTGACTGCCCGAGATTCTGCAAGATGTACCATTGGCGACAAGAATTGCAATGTGGTTTATGCACGATGGTGCACTACCACATTTCAGTATGGTTGCTCGTGGTTTTTTAACAGTAACGTACGAAGAGCGCTGGATTGGTCGAGGTGGGCCACAGGCATGGCCTGCTCGATCCCCAACCTTAAACCCCCTGGTTTATTTTTTATGGGGCTATCTGAAGTCATTCTCGAATACTCTCGAATACCACCAATTCCAGGAAATCACTAAACAAAACTAGCCTGTTCTGGAGATGCAACAAACCCAGAGGAAGAGTGGAAAAAGTTCAAGCCTATACTTAGTGATGCCTTAATGACCATGACCAACAATAACAAAAACACTGGATGAAAAAAAGACTGGATGTCAGATGAATTGTGGTCTGATATAAAACTAAGGAAGGAACTTAGAGCAGGTAAGAAGTGTGACACTTTCGAAGAAGAATACTCAAGGCTCACCAACGGAATCCGTAGATTGACCAAAAGGGACAAGAACGTACACCTCGAGAACATCTGCACCAAGTAGAGAAATACCAAACTGCAGATCTATTCTAGAAAGTCAGATAAATCACTCACAAATTTAAACCTGACTCTTTGGTAATTGATGATAAGGAAGGAAAACTAATCCACGAAATCTCCATAATCGCAAAAAGATGACGGAAGTACTGTGAGGATCTGTATCAGGAGCATGGCGCTTTTTCCACTCCTGCCCACGACCCTGAGTCTGAAGTCACATATGCTAGGGAACCGAATATACTTCACTCAGAAGTAGAACAAGCCATAGGTAAGCTGAAGGGAAATAAGGCCGCAGGAACGGATCAAGTTACAGCAGAAGTATTAAAAGCCTTTGGCCCCAACGGGATAACAAACTTGCACAAGCTTTGCAATGCAATTTGGGAAACCCAAAAATGGCCGGCTGAATGGACTGAGTCATCTATACTGCCATTCCACAAGAAGGGTTCAGTACGCAACTGTAACAACTACAGAACCCTGGCCTTAATATCTCATGCTAGCGAAGTCCTGCTACATATCATCAACTCAAGGCTGAGAGCTTACCTTGACTGACAAATAGCACACGAACAGGCGGGCTTCGTAAAAAGCAAAGGAACAAGAAAGCAAATTCTAAACCTGCGCCTCATTATCGAGAAATGCCATGAACACAACATCCCAGCGTATATATGTTTTGTGTATTACCAGAAGGCCTTCGACTGTGTAAAATGGTCACAACTCTGGAAGGTCCTTGAAACCGGAGTACCCACACACCTAATAAAACTGATCCACAGCTTATACACGTCTGGGTATGGCACTGTGTCGCTGGCAGAGGTCACATTTAGCCGATTCAAGTTCTGTAAGGGAGTTCGACAGGGATGTGTGATTTCTCCATTACTGTTCAACATCTACGGTGAACACATACTATGCCAAGCTCTCGAGGATTGGACGGCGCGACTCTGCTTGGACGGTTTGGACGTCACGACTCATTTATGGCACGACTCTGCTTGCATCATCTGAGGCCGAAATGGCTGAACTGATGTACCGGTTGGAGACGGTCAGCCTGAGTTTGGGTCTCGCAGTTAACAAAAGCAAAACTAAGCTGATGATAGTGGACCGATTTATTACTCTACCACCGACCACGCTTATGCGGGATTACGAGACGATGTAGAAGTTCCAGTACCTTGGCTCTATTATCACCAGCAAGGGAAACTGCGAGCCTGAAATAAGAAGAGGTGTAGGCATGGCTAAAGCGGCAATGGCACAACTCAGTAAGATATGGAAGGACGGTAACATAACTAGTAGGACAAAGCTAGACCTAGTCCGTACCCTCGTGTTTTCCATATCTCTTTATGGGGCAGAGACGTGGACGCTAAAAGCGGCGGACAGACAGAGGATAGACGCTTTTGAGATGTGGTGTTGGCGCTGCTTGCTGAGGATACCCTGGACAACTCGCCGCACAAACGTCTCTGACTTGAAAGGACTGAAGATTGAAGGGGCGCAACGTCTGTCTCAGGTTTGCCGGCACAAGGTCTTGAAAAACTTTGGCCATATTGCTCGCAGGGGCATTGACAATCTTGAACGACTGATGGTGACAGGGAAGGTTGAGGGCAAGAGACCTAAAAGCCGTAGTCCTAAGAGATGGTCCGAGCAGATATCCGAACAGCTGGAGATACCTGTGAACGTTGCACTGCATCGGGCCTCTGACCGCAACCGGCTGAGGCGTGCGGTTGGAGGCGTGTGGTTGAATGTCTACGGAGTCACGATCCTTAGCAGTGAGGGAACGACGAATAATAGAGATCTGAAGTCATTAGTTTACACTACTCCAGTCGAGAAGTTCGACGAATTGCGAAATCGGATAATTGCTGGGTGTAACTCAATAGACCTTTTTACGGTTAGTTAAGCGCATGCGCATCCGCCAAGTTTGAAAGGCGGGAATATGAAAGTTTCGGGTACATATATATAGTTATACGTCAAAAAGTTCGGGCACTTTTGTTCACCAACCGTTCTTTTTTCGGGCACTTTTAATGCATGGCGGAAATTGACAAATGCGCACAAAAAAACATTCCAACTATGAAAAGGACTATTAGAAACAACCCATGACCATGACCATGATTAGAAACAAAAGAGTTCGGCATTCAATGCCTTGAAGATCGAATGATTGTATCCAGGCTGGAGGCCTTTCGTATTTTTATTTTATAATAAAATGTGGTTAGTGTCGCAAATTTAGTTCAACTTGTATCATTTAAACAATAGGTTTTTTAAGAAATCATCATTAGACAAAATATTCTTAGTATAAGCCTAGGAATAAACCCTAGGAACTCTTTTACCGTATATTTATCTAACACCCTGTATTTAATTTATATATATATATATATATATATATATATATATATATATATACGTAAAAAATGTAATAAAGAATAATAATAAAGAGTAAATTTTCGATTCAACAAGCAAGAAGTGCAACGTTGTTTTATTACTCCATACTTTATTCATACCGGTGTTATATGCCTCACTTGGCGAAATTGTAAAATTTATTTATGTTCACCTTTTATGTATTATGTAATATCCGTAGACTGTCTTATGATGTATTGAATTTATATAATAAAGAAAATATAAATAAATATTATGAGAATGGAATACTTAAAATGTATAATAAAATTGGTTTATTATGGTATTTCGAATTTATTTTTAAGCAGTTTAAATCTAGCGAATAATTTTCTTGTTATTGAATATAAAGAAGTGTCTTTATATTTGTATACAGAAACTGTTTTTCATTTCGTCAAATATGTATTATCCAATGAATGAAACTGTTTCTAGTAAAAATACACAGGAATATTATTATTAATATTCCTGTATTATTATTACATAGGAATGTTTTGGATTTGTTCAGTTTCAAGATTTTATACGAAGAATGAAACACTTGGGTCTTTTCTTTTAAAATTACAAATATAATTTTTAAAGGAAAGACCCAAGTGCAATTCTTATTATATAGGAATATTAAAGTATAGTATGGAAATTTATTATTCTACTAATAAATGTTTACCTAATTCTTACAAATAAAATAAATAAACTATAATATTGAGCCGAAAAAATTAGTGGAATTTTGGGTTCTTTTAGAAATTGAAATATCCAAAATTCCAAAGATGAACATCATATTACTATTAGGCGACTTCTATACACAAATAGGTAGAGACAAAAAAATAAATACAGTAGGACAATACTCAGCTCACAAAAGAACCAACGCAAATGATATGAGGGTAATGAGTTTGTGTCAAAGCTCTCACATGAAACTTATGTTACCGTTCTTCAAGAAACTCCGTAGTAAATACAAAACGTGGGTATCACCAAACCCTATGTTAGGAGAATTTCTGTTAGATCATGTGGCTATTTCACAAGAAAAGTACAAGGGAAATTATGAATGTGGAAGTAGTAGGGAATGGGGAATTTGATTCTGATTATTACCTATCTAAAATTAAAGTCAAACTCCTAACTGATAAAGAACAAAGGAAACTCACAAAGGTTAATAAAATATAATAACGACAGACTTACAATAACAGAAGAATCAATTAAAAACTATCGAGACGAAATTAAAGTGGCTAAGTATGGCAACTGGCAAGAAATATCCAAAGCAATTAATAATGCTGCACAGAAAACATTTGGGTCAAGAAAGAACAAAAGGAAAATGTGGTTGAATGAAACATGTGAAGAAGCTGTAGCAGAGAGGGCTACAAAATGGAACTGTTCCAAGAAAATTAAAGATTATGATCAGTTTAAGCAAAAAATAAAGGAAATAGCCAGGTCAACCAGAAATACCAAGCGAGCCTTCGAAAAGCAGAAACTTTTGGAAATAGACCAAAACTTTGTCAAAAATAACACCCGTGACTTTTATCAAACTTTTAAGAACAAATTAAAGGGGTACCAAACAACAAATGTCTGTTTCAAAACTGAAAATGGAAGAATTGGGCTAGGCAATATTGAAAATTGTGAAATACTAGCAAGATATTTTCATCAGCTTCTGAACTATCCTGAGGCAAATCATAAATTAGAATTCTCAGATATTAATGAAAATTTAGAAGAAGATTTAGCAACAACTATAGAAGAATTTGAAGAAGTAATTAAAACCCTAAAAAACAACAAAGCTAGTGGAGAGGATTCTACTACATCTGAACTTTTGAAATGGTCCCTACCAAATATAGAAAATGAGCTAAAATTACTCTTCGAAGAAATCTGGAAAACAGAAAAAATGCCAGAGGAATGGAAAGTTGCCTTGATACATCCACTCTACAAGGTTATAAACAGGATGTAAACAACTACAGAGGGATCTCTTTACTCGTAGTAGCATATAAAATATTAAGATTTAAACTACAAACATAATAGAAACTACACTACACGGTCATATAGCTGAATATCAAGTTGGTTTTAGGAAAGGAAGGTTTTTTGCTCAGAACAAATATCTAATCGTAAGTCAGTAATTCGCCATAGATTAATTCAAAGGACATTGTAGTTCTGTTTGTAGATTTCAAATAGGCCTTTGATTCTGTTGACAGAGAAACTATAGATAAAATAATTCGGGAATTTATCATAAAGTCTAAACTGGCAAACCTAATACATGAAACGCTTACGGATACAGTCTATAGAGTAAAATTTATGGGAGAAATTTCGCAACCTTTCAAAATAAAAGAAGGTGTACGACAAGGTGATGGCTTATTGCCAAGTCTTTTGAATAGTGTGATAGAGAAAGCAGTAAGAAGCTGGACCGAAAAACTTATTATTGAACACATTTCGCCGATAACTTCAGGAAGAGGAAGCAATAGACTAACATACATGCAAACATACTGCTGATATTAATTAATCTATTAAAGTTGGCTTTGAAATGTCACAGAATTGTTGAAATTTTTTCTACTCCAAAATTTTATAAAGGAAATAATGTCTACATTTGTCCAAGAATTGAAAAAAAAGGAAAAAAGTCCCTTCAAATTTTTAATACAAGATGATCATTTGACCGTTTGTGAAGACCGCGAAGAGGCCGAGTCAACAGCAGGATTTTGACTTTGAAATGCATTGGCAGTGCAGTTCAGTGCAACTGCTGCCTTCGTGTCCAGTTTCCATACAAAATGAATACAGACAAAATCCAGGCAAAATTACTAGTACAAAGGATGAATGGTCAATGACGATCGCTTGAACGTTTGAGATGCGTAGAGACGGAATCAAGGACGGGGTTTCGACTTCGAAGTGCAGTGGCAGTGCATTTCAATCCAAAAAGAATTGAAAAAAGGAAAAATAGTCCAAAATTCCAATCAAAATTAAAATGACTGCCGTCATATATATATATATATATATATATATATATATATATATATATATATATATATAAAGCCAACTCAAGTGAGGCTCAGCTTTGTGCTATCACCGGGGTCCACGGGTGGCGGATAGTGGAAAGGCCTTTAGATATAAAGGTTAGCTGCGAATACCCACTATGCAATCCACGACCATAATGCGGTGTTACTATCAGGATGCAGAGGGGTTGCCAACGGGTACGACTACCTTGACTAAATACTGCAGAAATCCGGCGACGGTAACATGACATGGCGAATAGTGCCGCCATTAAATAAGTACACCCCTTTAATGGGCAGCTGCGTTCCAGTATGATTATAGGTGGAGATTAACGTGTAATCGGTACAGCTGCAATCTAGACGACGAGGGCGACGATGAAATATACATCCCAACCGGTCTGGTCACAGCGCATGGAAAGCAACGGAAAACTACCATGTATCAATTTCCTAGTATAATCATCAATATGGCTGAAAACAATCAAATAATGGGCCTTAGTTCCCGGCAGACCTTAAATGGTCAGAGGCTGCTGAGAATCTCCGGGTCAGCCACTACAATAATTAGTACTTGGAACGTGAGAAGTATGTTCGCAGCGGGTAAGATACAAAACACGATTACAGAAATGTAGCGCATGCAAATAGAAGTCATGGGGATCAGTGAAATGAGATGGTAAGGAGTGGGAATATGTATAGTAAATGATCACAAAGTGTACTACTCAGGGTTAGATGAGAACCGGCACCAATACGGCGTAGGTATAATTCTTAATCAGAAAATTGCAAAAGCGGTACGCAACTTTACACCAGTTTCTGACCGAATAATGTTGGTACAACTAGCAACAGCGCCAATAAACATCAACTTAATACAGGTTATGCGCCAACTTCTGACAAACCTAACGAAGAAAACGAAGAGTTTTACAGCGATTTGCTAAAAACAATGCAGAGTCTAAAGAAAAACGAGAATAATATATTAATATCATTATGGGAGATTTCAACGCGAAAATAGGATGCGGAAAACGAGCTGATATAGTGGGCGCGTTTGGTCTGGGTGAAAGTAACCCAAGAGGGGATAGATTATATGAGTTCTGCGTAGATGAAGAGTATGTTGTACTAAACACTTTCTTCAAACTTCCACCACGTAGACTATATACATGGCGATCCCCCGCGGACAAGAAAAGCAAAATAGTAAGAATCCAAATCGACTATATTCTGTCAATAAAAGGTTCAGAAATATATTTAAAACGGTCAAGACGTACCCTGGAGCTGATGTATCGTCAGACCACAACCCCCTCGTCGGAACGTTAAAGCTGAAAATGGAAGTAGCCTTAAACCTAACAATAGTAACAGAGTAGATATTTCCCAACTCAAGAAGGATGATATAAGAGACCAAATACGATCCGCGTTAACGACAGAATTCAGATAAATAAAGAAAAACTCCGACCATGAAGTTCAAAGCGAATAGGAAATGGTAAAGAACAGCATAGTTAAAACGAGTGAAAAATTTCTAAAGCCCGAAATAACGAAAAAATGTAGAAAGTGCTGGATGTCTGACGTTAGCCTTAGGATAGGCTCATGGAAGAAAGAACACGACACAAAAATACAGACAAATACAAGGATTTAAACAAAACCATTAGGCAGCTAATAAGAAAAGCAAAACAGAAAAGAACCTATGAAGAATGTTTGGAAATAGAGGAGTTGGAAAAGAAACACGATGTCTTCAACGTACATAGAAAGGTGAAACTGGTAACTGGCACGCTTAGAAAACGGGTATATGGTCAATTAGTAGACAAAAACGGAACCATAGCATCAAATGTCACGAAGAAGCTTGCAATATGGAAAGAATATATAAATACTTTATTTGAAGATGATCGACCGTTAAACCCACCAACAATTAGGGGAACTACTGGTCCTAATATTATAACAAGTGAAGTGAAGAACGCCATCAAACAAAGCAAAGATGGTAAAGCAGTGGGTCCAGATAACACACATGCAGAAGTTTTGAAGCTGCTGGACGATGACAGTATATCGTTAATAACTTCTCTATTTAATAGAATTTACAACAGCGGAGTGATACCAAGGGATTGGCTAAAATCTACCTTTGTGACACTGCCAAAAAAAACCAAATGCGAAAAAATGCGAAGATTATCGAACTATCAGCCTAATGAGCCATATCTTAAAACTATTCCTGAAGATTATTCATGGTAGAATCTACAAGAAATGCGAGGAAAACATCAGCAGCACGCAGTTTGGATTCTGAAACGCAATAGGAACAAGAGAAGCATTGTTTTGCATCCAAGTACTGTTTCAGAGATGCAGAGATGTGAATTATGATATATACGCTTGTTTCATAGATTATCAAAAAGCATTCGATAAAATACACCACGATAAACTTATCAACAAACTTCAGAAGATTGGACTACATCAAAAAGATATTCGCGTAATAGCCAACTTATATTGGAACCAGACTGCTGTGGGAAATGTAGAGAACCAGACCACCGCCAATATTGAGATTAGGAGAGGAGTAAGGCAAGGATGTGTTTTATCACTTCTGCTATTTAACATCTACTCTGAAGAAATATGTAAGGAAACACTCTCAAATATCAACGAGGGGGTCGGGGTTAATGGTGAAATAATTAATAACATCAGATATGCCGATGATACGGTAGTCTTCGCGGATAGTCTCGAGGGTCTTCAGTGGTTGATGTCGGAAGTAGTAGCATCTAGTAAAGAATATGGTCTCTTACTGAATATCAACAAAACAAAATATATGGTAATAAGTAAGGTCGAAGCACCACCCGGCCAACTCTTTATCGACGGTCAGTGTTCGAACGTGTAGCAACTAACTAACATATCTTGTTTGCATGGTAAATGACCAATGGGACCACTCGCTGGAGATAAGGAGAAGAATCGCAATAACCAGAGCCGCATTTATAAAAATGAAGAATCTATTTAGCAGTCATGATCTCTCACTGAACATCAAGATGAGACATATTAGATTCTATATTTTCTCCATACTTTTATATGGTGTTGAGTCGTGGACCTTAACTGAATCATCCTGCAAGAAATTAGAGGCATTTGAAATATGGCTTTATAGACGCTTGCTAAATATTAATTGGACGCATAAAGTTGCGAATATCGAGGTACTAAGAAAAATGAAGAAGGAACCAGAGTTACTGTTTACAATCAAAAAAAGTAAACTAGAATACTTCGGTCATATAATGAGAAACGGAGAACGATATCGACTGCTGCAGCTCATACTGCAGGGCAAAGTAATAGGACGCAGAGGACCAGGCAGAAGAAGGATATATTGGATGAAGAACCTGAGGCAATGGTTCAATTCAACAACAACTGAATTATTTAGAACAGCCGCAAATGAAATCCAGATTGCAATGATGATCACCAACATTCGAACCGGATAGGCACCAGCAGAAGAAGAATTAGCTATATTCTCATAACTTATTACAATTAATGATTTAATACAGAAAGGTATTTTTTCTTTCATTACAATGAATTTGAATAAACTTGGTAAATTAACTTTAAATTCATTATTGAAAATATAACCACGTATTTTCCAAGCATTGGCACACCGCGACAGAAATTATCACAAGCAAAACATTCCTATTCTACCAGTTCAAGAAACTATCAAGACAATAAGCTCATTTTATGAGATTCAATTCAAAGTATGGGACTATGTATGAAAGATAAAATTATTGGAAAAGATATAAGGATATACTTACTGGTTTTACAATTTGAGATTTGGAAGAGAAAAATATAATTCATCAAAAAGCGGATCAGTGATCTCTCGAATATAAAGATCTGCAATCTTTGAACTCGTCTCAAATACTTAGATTCTATAATACTTCGAGGATTATTCGATGCATGATTAACAATCAAGCACAAACAAAACAACAACAGAAAGAAGGGAAAAAATCAACTTGCAAGCCCTACACACAGTAGAAACATAGATAAAACTGCAAACGCAAATCACATCGCAACTGGAGGGCGACGGCGACATCGCCAGTATAGAGGTCATGTGGAAAAACATGTAACCCCAATCAACGAAAGAGCCAGGGCTGTACTAAGAACCTGTAAACAGGAAAGTGGAGCAGCGTGGTGGGATGGCGAATGCAAGATAGCCATTCAAACGAGAAATGAGTCAGACAAGGTATGTAGACAGAAGAAATGGAAGTACGAGAACGAACGAGCCCTAAAGATGGAGACAGACTTCCAAATCGGAGGTATAAGAAGCGTGTATAAATACCTTAAACAAATTGGAGAGGCATACAAACCACACAGCACTCTATGCCATACAGAGACCAAACAGGGCAAATTATCAGTTACTCGAACCAAATACAAGATACTTGAAAGAAACACTTCGAAGACTTGCTAAGCGCAACGGATCACGAAGTCTCCGAACAAGAAACACAAGCTATCAGAGAAGGATTCTCTAAAGTAAACGAAGAAAACTAGGAACTTACATCAAACCCGACGATTATAGAAGTCGACGATTACATAAAGTTGCAAATTGGAACAAATGATTCGCAGTATGCGAGGATTATTCGATGCAGGAAAAACAATCAAGCAAAAACCAAACAACAACAAAAAAGGAAAAAAAATCAACTTGCAAGTCCTACAAACACTAGAAACACAAATAAAACTGCAAACACAATTCACATCACAACTGGAGGGCGAAGGCGACATCGCCAGTATAGAGGTCATGTGGGAAAACATGAAAACCACAATAAGCGAAGAAGACAACGAACTTAGCACAAACAAAACAACAACAAAAAAAGGAAAAATTAGAGAGCCATTGAGTGACTAAAAAACAACAAGACCTCGGGCATCGATAACATACACGCGGAAGTTATGAAACACGGCGGAGAATATCTAGCCACCTATATCCATACACTAATCACCAAAATATGAAGCGAAGAATACATGCCCCTAGAATTGGGAGAAGCATAATATGCCCAGTGTATAAAAAAGGAGATAAGTTACCCTGCGCTAACCATCTTAGGATATAGGTTGGAAACCTTCACAAAAAATAGAATAGGGTATAGGATAGAGTACTAAGCCGGATGTCGTCAGTTAAGATCCACAATAGACCAATTGTTCCCAGTTAAACTGATTCTACAGATAGCGTGGGAGCACGACACGGATATATACAATATATTCGTTGACTTGAAACAAGCCTATAACTTGATAAACCGAGAAAAACTTTATGTTGAAACGTATCACCTATTATGGCTCCTCTACACTATGGCTCATTGTGGGCCATCACGATGGTCACCATTATGATGGCCAATTATGATGGCCTGAATGGACGCATCCACACAGTGGTCCATCTAGATGGATCATTCTAGGTGTGCATGAATGGGCCATAGAGGGCCATGCATTGTTGATAAAAATTAATTTCAAATTTTGAATTGAAATTTTAAAGTTAATATTCAAATTTAATAAAGTTGAAATTTATAATTTCCCATAAGAAGTTGCCTAGTAACTATTATGGAGGTCGAGGAAATCGCTGCGGTGGCTTTGTGTTTGGCCACCACTAGGGAATGCAATCACGATCGCGAGATCCCGATCTCGCGAGATCTCGTCCGTATTTTGCGAGACTGAGTCTCGTTCAATTTTTGTACGAGATCTCGCGAGATTGCGAGATTGAGCGGCGCAGTAAAATCGGTGAGTGTATCGTAGCGCGGTTGCGCGCAAACTGCTCTGCGCATTCTGTAGGCACTACTCGTGGCGCAGCGCAGGGGCAGCAGGGGCGCGGGACTTGCGGAGGACGAGGCCCGGCTCACTCACTTCACGTAATTATCTAGTTTTTGTTGAATTTAAGGGATTTTTGTGATTTACTGGTTATTTTAGTGTAACATTTAATGTAATTTGGCATTGAATTATGTCTACAAACTCAAAAACAGTGTACAGTGAATAAGGAAGTTCATTAGAAGTTTGGAAATATTGCTTAAGAGCCAATGATGGACTCAGTGCAAGGTGTGTGGGAAGATTTTGAAAGCTAAAGGCCGTTCTCCAAAAGGCTTACACACACACTTGAAGTCTATACATAACATTGATTTGAACAAAAAGGTTGAGGATGTTCAGATTGAGGAAAATGTAGAAACTTTAATGAGGATTTCGGTTGCCGGGCCAGCGGCGCCAGAGCCAGCAGCTTCTTCAGATAGTACTATTCCGCAATCAAAATCATCAACTGTACCTAAAAAGCGAAAAATTACGGACCATTTCCACAACGAAGATACTTCGAAAGAAATTATGGTTTCAAGAATGGTGGCTAAAGACGGTTTACCTTTTCGTGTATTTTGTACCTCAAAAGACCTGAGAGACCTTTTTTATTCTAAGGGACACAAATTACCGTCATCTCCTAATTCAATTAAACTTATGGTAATTAATTACGGAATGACCTTAAAAATAAAACTTAATTAAGAACTTTCTCAGCTAAAGGAAGATAACTACAGATTTACATTAACCTTCGATGAGTGGACTTCCTCTAGAAATAGACGTTACATGAACGTGAATGTCCACACATGCAAAGAAAATGAAGCCATATTTTGGAATTTAGGCTTGATCAGAATATACGGCAGTATGCCTGCCGAAACTGCAGTGGATCTTTTGAAGAACAGACTTTCAGAATTTGAATTGTCTCTTGACGATGACGTAGTCTACATTACAACAGATGGGGCTAAGGTAATGATCAAATTAGGACGTTTGATTAATCCTCTACATCAGCTCTGCTATGCCCACGGCATTCAGTTTTCTAATATGGACGTTCTGTACAAAAAACAAGATTTATCTTTGTCTGAGGACAATGACATTGATGAGATACTTGACGTATCAGGAGAAGAAACCGAAATAAACTCCGATGACAAAGATGACGTTTTTTACTCTTTTTTTCCAACAAGAGAGGTAGATCTGGATACAGCGTACGCGAGTATCATAGAAAAGGTCAGAAAACTGGTCAGGCTTTTTAAGAAATCGCCAACAAAAAACGATCTCCTCCAAGTTTACATTAACCAAGAATTTGGCAAAAACTTCAAGCTACAATTAGATTGCAAAACACGCTGGTTAAGCCTTGCTGATATGATATCGACATTTAATAAAGTTAAACTGTGTGTCGGCAAAGCATTGATCGATTTAGGTCTTGACACTAATTCGGATTACTCTTTGAGTGCAGAAGAGTATACAGTTTTGACAAACTTAGACAGAGTATTTCAGCCTGTGAAACTCGCTGTGGAGGTCTTATGCCGTCGAGATTCTGACTTGGTTACTGCCGAAACGACTTTAAGATTTATGATACGCAAACTTGAAGAACTGACGACAACATTTTCAAGAAAACTACTAACGGCTGAGCGCCGAACTTGCTTGACTTCAGTATTGATATATTTGAGAGATTATGTCAAATATGAGGAAGATTTGGAAGAGTATGTGCGAGACGAAACGTTCAAAATGTCACAGAAAGTCAGTATCCGAAAAGAATTTAAAAACTTATAGAGAGATTGCACTGCAAGACGCAATACTACTATCATACACAGGAAAGCTCATCTGTTACAGAGCCACTCCCTTCAACATCCGCAGCTGCTTGTAATGATGTTGTATTTGGCGAAAGCGAAGACGCTAATGATGATGTGCCCCTTTCTGTTCTGTCCACGGCTGGAAAAAGTATTTCCCTTCAAGAGGAGCTACATGAATCGTTGACAGCATTGAAAAAGCCCAATCGTTCAACAAATTTTGCAAATTCATAGGAGATACTCATTAAAAAAGAGATGAATTTGTATGAAGCTGGAGAGGTTAAAAGTGAACACTCGTGAAGTGTATCCTTCAGTTTGTACACAACTGTTTGTCGACTCTGGTTCCGACTAGTGTAGAGGCAGAAAGAGCATTTTCGGCCGCGGGGAACTTGGCCTGTAAAATCAGGAGTCGTCTATCAGATGAAACCCTTGATAAGCTGTGTTTTTTGAGAAGCCACTTTCAAAAATAACTTATCCTTTTAATAACACTGTCTAATAATACTTACATATCCTTAAAAATTACAAATGCTCGAATTATTTCGAAGTGTTTTTTTGTTTTGGTTTGAGTTTTTTTGTTCATAATACTGCAGAAGGCTGATTTAGTGTTATTTTTCGAAGTTTTTTTTAATTTTTATTTTAAGTTTTTTGTTCTTAATACTGCACATGCAGAAGGCTGATTTTAAGTTTATATAATAAGAATAAGACTGACGAATATTATATTATAACGTAATATTGTGTTTTATTTTAAAATAAATGATTATAATATGCCAATTACATGTATGTTTTATTTTTATCTTATATATTGAAAATCAATAAACGGAATTAATAGTATTAGCGAATGTTTTTAGTAAAAATACCCAATTGGGCGAGATCTCGGAAGTCTCGTAATCTCGCGAGACTGGCTTTACGATCTCGCGAGATCTCGGCTAGGTCTAAAATCTCGCGAGATTGCATTCCCTAGCCACCACGTATAATTATTACGTACACAAAGTTACACATAGTTACTTGTCTTTCGGTTTCCAAATGCAAGACTCCTTTTGATACAACTCAATAAATTTAAATGTCTCTTCTGGAACCCAATTTATTTCTTTTTTCGATTTTGTCATGATTAATAATAAACAGCTATTTCTTGTTATTGAAATAATTAATTATTTAAAAAAACTAATATTTCAATAAACTATTATCTCAATAAACTAAATATTTCGTTATAATTAAATAATAATAATTACTAAAATCAGTGTTATCATGACAACAAGCAGCAGGCACTGATAAACGTGCGATAATGGAAATAATCATGGCCCATGGTGTGGACATGCCACTTTTGCCACTGCGCAGCTTACTTGCGCATGCTGGCCTCCTTTGATGTGTGTAGTCGGACCGCTCCCAAGGCCATCCATGGCCATCACCATCTCCACCATTCACTACTTAGTCCACTACAGGCCATCTACCCCTCTACAGAATGGTGATGGCTCACAGTGGCTCAAGATGGGCCATAGTGTAGAGGAGCCATACTTAGGCCATTACAGGCCATCTACCCCTCTACACAATGGTGATGGCTCACAGTGGCTTAAGATGGGCCATAGTGTAGAGGAGCCATTAAAAGAAGCTGCCATATCAATCGGTCTGGAGACCGTTCGCGCTCTTCACTCCCACCACTCTTTCATATAATCCGGCGGTTGTCTGGTCCCATATGTGTCGGATTATCTAGATTATTCTATATTTATTTTCTCAATTAACGCGACCAAGACGAGATTTTTGAAAGACGCGCTTTATTTCGTCTCGTATAAAGCCCTAGTCTAAATTAACCCCTAGACATATTAGACCCCTTAGAGTAAAATATGTTATCAGAATAGTTCGTAAATAGATGAATGAAATATTCATTTATGACTGAATAATTTCGTCGAATTTTATTATATCGTTAATTATTTATAAAATTAATCACATTAGGATTGCTTTTTTTTCCAGGACAAAAGCAGTAAATATCAGCTTTTATTATATACTGGGAGTTTCTCTAAAAATAAATAAATGATAGCAACTCGTTGAAGAATCCATTTTATTGCGTTTTGATTCATTTCTGTTTGATAAAATTCAACCATAAATTGAAACAACAAACAATTTCGCTAAAAATATAAAATAATTTAAACAAGATTGCGATTTCGCGTTTGAGATATGGTTGCTGTTTTAAACCGAAGTGCACAGAGTAAGCAAAAAGGTTTTAAAACCAGGATACTTCGAAGGGTCGTTAAAACGAGAAATTGCATTTGCGAGCTCACACATATATATCTATACAGAAGCTATAAAAACTATTCTATACTCTTGAATAGGTGTTAAGCTACTACTTTTGATCTTTTGAATGCATTTATTAGCCGCACCGAAAAGAATAAGGGAGGGTCATAAAGAGGTTATAAAAAGACCTTTTAACAAATTATACCCTTTATTCATGAGGTTTTCAAGTTTTACTATTAAAATTATTCTATTAAATAATACATGTACGAATAAAAAATGTTATATGTGTTGTATGTGTGAAGGTGTAAGTAATATGAAATTTTTATTCGCACCAGGGAAATATAATATTCTTTTTATTTTATGATTTTCCAACTATAAAATCGTTATTTCAATAAAAGGTAAAGCATGGATATTTTCAGCTCCTAACGATATTGCCAATGCCGTACTAAAATATATTATATAAAATGTTAAATTTTTTTATTAACATTTTCTGCATTGGATAAAATATATTATATTTTAGAACCAAATTCAAATTGAAACATTCACACAATTTAATTTCGTCTTGTATAAATTTGAATCCTGGTTCGTCTAGCATTGACCTTATCTATTCATGTTTAACCTTTCATGTTTCTATATTCTTCAACCATCTAGACCAGTCTAGTCGCTTGTGGCATTGATTACATTTATTTGGTATTATCTCGTCTTGCCCGGTTTAGTCTTACATTGTCTAGTCTTATGTGGTCGTGTGTGATGTAGACTTGTTTTATCTGGTTTTGTAAGGTCTTGTCTGGTCTTGTTTGGTCTTGCCTAGCTTTGTATGAACCTGTCTGTTCTTATCTGTTCTTGTCTGGTCTTGTCTGGTCTTATCTGGTCTTGTCTGGTCTTGTCTTGTCTTGTTTGGTATTGTATGGTCTTGTCTGGTCATCTCCGATCCTGTCTGGTTTTCTCTGGTCTTCTTTGATCTTGTTTGATCTGGCCTGGTTTCGTTTGGTTTTGTCTGGTCTTGTCAATCATATTTAATAATCATATTTATATTTCGACAATTATCTTTCTGTATCCATTTCAAAATAATTTCATAATTTCTTTAACGAATTTTTGATGTTTAGACATAAATTAATATTTATGCATAATTTATAACAATCCTAGAGTACTTGGCGAGAAATAACATTCTCTAACTATTATATTTATGCTGGAAAACAAAATAAAAAACTATTTCCACAACGTTTCATCCTCTTCTGCTTCCTGTGGCACTTCAACTTGGCCTGCTCTACTACTCCACTTGGCCTGCTCTACTACTTCCTTCAATATTTTCCCGTCCTGAACTAGTGTGGCCTAATTGCGTACTCTCATTGTTCTCAGGTGTTCAATTATATTTTCTTTCGATCTTCTCCTTGGCCTTCCCCTCATGCCCTTGGTGTCTTACCAATGGTTGTCTTTGATTCGTCTGTTCAATCGGAGGCGTGTGGTTTGGTTTCTTAATTTTTGTTTTCTTGACAACGTAAAGTCGTAATCCTCATGCCCAACCATTTATTGAAATCAAATTAGTTTTGTCTGGTCTTGTCAGGCTTTTTCTGATCGTGTATGGTTCTGTCTGGCCTTTTCTCGTTCTCTTTAGTATTGTCTAGTTCTGTCTGATCTTGTCTGATATTGTCTGGACTTGTCTGGTATCGTCTGATCTTGCCTGGTTTTGTCTGGTCTTGTCTATTCTTGTTTGGTCGTATCTGATCTTGTCTGGTTTTGTGTGGTCTTGTCTGGCCTCGTCTGCTTTTGTCTGATTTTGTCTGGTCTTTGCAGGTTTTTTTCTGGTCTTGTCTGATCTTGTCCGGTCTTTTCAGGTCGTGTTTGGCCTTGTCTGGTATCGTCAGGTCCTGTCTGGTCTTGGCTGGTCTTGTCTGGTCTAGTCTGATCTTGTTCGGTCTTGTCTGGTTTCATCTGGTCTTATCTACTCTTCTCTGGTCGTACCTGGTCTTGTCTGATTTTGTGTGATTTTGTCTGGTTTTGTTAGTGTTTTTCTGGTCTTGTCTGAGCTTGCCTGGTCTTGTCTGGGCTTGTTTGGTCTTGTATGGTCTCTGGTCCTTTCTGATCTTGACTGGTCTTGTCTGGACTTGTCTGGTTTTGTCTGTTCTGGTCTGTTTTTTTTTTTATCTAGTCTTGTCTTGCCTCTTATTATCATCTTGGGTGGTTTTAATTATAATATTGGCTATGGTATCTAATATATTGAAATAGAATTTCATTCAAATCAATATGAATATTTTTAATATGCAAAGGTTAATTCAGAGCAGTTAAAACTACAACATGAAATAAAAACTTTGAAACCATTAAAAAAAGTAAATAGAGCTAATAATTAGTACAATTTTACGTTATTTTTGCCATTTCTTCATTTCGGCGCAATTGAAACTTTATTATAACTTTTATGCCCGCTGAATAAAATGCCTGAATGGCGAGAGCTAATTTTTTAAATAAAACGAAAATCTGCAATAAAATTTGTGTCGATTTTAAAAATTAATTGCCACCATAAAATTTGTTAAAATAAAGAGCGCTAGGAAACCAATCATTTATGAAACTTTAATTAAAGTGGAATTATATAAATTTCAATAATTACGTCTAAGTGTATAAATTAATCCAGCAATAAAAATTGATAAACATCTCGAGATTAAGCAATTAATTCGATGTATATTAAAGTTATTTATAGAGGAGGGTATAAGGAAAGGTAAATTATGTAGAAAGAGGAAATGTTAATCTGCAAAATGGGCTGGACTAGATTCTGATTGGTTCAAATATAGGGGCAGTAATGGGCGTTTGCGTTTAGAGAAAGTCTAGAGAAAAAAAAATGCTATTGCACTCCGGGCGGTTGAAAGTTAGACTGGAAAAGCTGTATTCCACATTTTATCAAGTAGATTATTTATGTTAGGAGTTTTCTCAGTGATAGCAGAGCTCAACATATTAATCCTCATAATAGAAAATATTTAATATAATATCGTTAAACATATATTCAAGTTTATACTTATGTTTGTTAGTTAAAATAATCTCAGTACATACATGTTAATAAGCTTGATTTATATGCCCAATTACAGCAGCCAATATTTTGTGAAATTTTGTTATTTACCTACGTTGTTTCTGATATGACAGGGCTTTATGTTTAGGGCTTCACACGAGACGAGATAGCGCGAGAGTTTCAAAAATCTCGTCTCGCTCTCGATAGTTGTGAAAAACTCTTGTATCAGTCTCGCTCTCGCTTTAGGAACCGTTTGTCTCGTCTCGCTGTCGCTCTCGTAAACGTTTGTCTCGGCTCGTCTCATCTCCTCAAATATCGTTTTGCTAGAACTTATTGTTAAGATAGTCCTAATCTTAACAATATCTTAACTTATTGTTAAGATATTGTTAAGATAGAGGTAATCATTAATTTTATTGTAATTAATATATGCGTGATTAATTGTTATATAGATAATTGTTATATAATAAAATACAATTTTACATTACTATTTGAAGTTACAAGTTACGAAACGATGGACTTTGATAATTTAAGTAACTAAAATTTTACACTTTAAGTCACAACATGACCAAGAATTCAAACATAATAATGCTTGCATCACATCATCCTTAGGGCTTCACACGAGAACGATACTTTTCACAGAGGCTACCTGTTCAGATGTTATGAACTTAAACAGTGCCAGCTTATGATTAATTATATTCATTAATCAACATGCTAGTAATTAAAAAATAGATCAACTAGAAGAAACTATGTAGAAAAGCAACCCAAAAGGTCAAGTTCTGCTAATACCAAAACGGCCTACTAAAAGCTCATCAGCCGAAAATAAAGCAACATGTATTTATGTATTATTTATAATAAATAAATATTTTATAATAAATAAATAATTTATAATAAAAAAATAATTTATAATAACTAAATCAATAATTTATAATTGTTACGATTAGCTCAGAGATGAGAAGTATAATTGTGTGGAATAGTATATTGTGTACCTTTAACTCCTTTTAAGCAACCACTTTTATACTTTTGCAGGAACAATTAATTCTGCAGGAAAGTCTGAACTATTTTTCCTTGTGAAATTTGTGTTCATGAACAATGTATTCTTTGGTTGTTTGGGTGTTTGTTTGTTAGAGGCATTTTTGTCACTTTTTTAGCTTAATTTCAGACAAACGGATGGCCGAATTTCGAAAAACTTCTCAAGTTATGAAATTTTGAACATTTCTTGGTAATTTTCCAAATTTTGTAGATTCTAGCTCATGAAATTGCTTGCATGACAAATTAGAAAATTCAAAAACAAGATTTGTACAAAGTTCAAATTTTGCTAAATTTCAATCTCTTGTAAGACCGACAATATTTTTATAATCGACAGATTTTCTCAAAATTGTAACTGTTTCATTACTTGAAACTCTCTTTATACTTTTGTAAATTTTTCTAAATTTTCTTCATTGGGTTGAAAAATTCACTATGCTTTTACCACACTTATAATATGTAAAAATGTTATATAACTTATTATTCACAGTTGTATACATTTATACATACATCACGACTCGAGTTTCGACGTTTAACGGTCATTGTCAAGTGACAACAAATTGATGAGGTTGAATATATACCCCTATAGTTTTGGTGGGGAGGGGCGGTGTCTGTCCGTAGATGAGGACTTATCTGCTTGAGGTTGGGTGAGATTAAAATGTTGGGAAACGATTAAGTCGCTTTGCTCGTTTAGTAGATTAACTGAGGGATTACGGATTTTTTTGAAAATTTCTAATGACTCTAGGAGATTTAGTTTCGGGCCTTTGTTGCAATTATGCAAGATTTTTAGATTATCTATTTCTGGGAATTTATGATTGCATTCGAGACAATTTTTTGTTTAAAAAGGAACTAGTGTCTTTTTTCAGAATGATCTGAAAACCGTGTTGAAAAACTTCGTCCTGTCTGACCTATGTACACGCTATTGCATTGGTAACAATGAATTTCGTATACACAGGATTTTTTGTGGGGGTCGATTTTGTCTTTGGCATTTAAAATATGTGGGACTCACCCGATTACACACAAATTAGCTGCCTATCATTCAATGACACATCATAATACAGAAAAGAGAATCCAAGAGTTAAATACCATCATTTCAATCGCTACAGAGAATGGTTTCCCAACAAACTCATTCAAAACATTATCAATAATAAACAAAACCAATTCACAATGGCCCAAATATATCCGAAAACCTCAAATTCAGACAAAACTTTCACCTCCCTGACATATTTTGGCAAAACAAGCGAACAAATCGCAAATGTCCTTCGAAAGCATAATCTTCAAGTATCATTCCTCCATAAAACCTCCTCAAAGTTGTTTACCACATATTGTTTAATGCCAAAGACAAAATCGACCCCCTCAAAAAATCCAGCGTATACGAAATTCATTCCTACAAATGCAATAGAGTGTACATAGGTCAGACAGGACGAAGTTTTTCAACACGGTTTTCAGAACATTCTCGCGCTTTTCGTCTGAAAAAAGACACTAGTTCCTTTTCAAACCATTGTCTCGAATGCAATCATAATTTCCCAGAATTAGATAATCTAAAAATCTTGAAAAATTGCAACAAAGGCCCGAAACTAAATCTCCTAGAGTCATTAGAAATTTTCAAAAAAACGTAATCCCTCAGTTAATCTCCTAAACGAGCAAACCGACCTAATCGTTTCCCAACTTTTTACTCTCACCCAACCTCAAGCAGATAAGTCCTCATCTACGGAGAGACACCACCCCTGCCCACCAAAACTATAGGGGTATATTCACAACCTCATCAATTTGCTAAGTCATTTGAAAATGACCGTCAAACGTCGAAAATTGGGTCGTGAAAGTATATGTAGAAATTTATATAACTGTGAATAATAAGTTAAATAACATTTTTACATATTATAAGTGTGGTAAAAACATAATGAATTTTTCAATTCATTGATAACAATTTAGAAAAAATTGTAAAAGTATTAAGAAAGTTTAAAGTAATGAAACTGTTACAATTTTTAGAAAATCTGTCTATTTGTCGGTCTCCTACAAGAGATTTAAATTTAGCAAAATTTGAACTTCCATTTTCTAATTTGTCATGCATGCAATTTATGTGCTAGAATCTACAAAAAACTGGAGAAAAATTGAAAAACTAGATATAGACTAAAGTGTCAAGTCCAGTTGTCCTTCTGAATTCAATTTTCATTCGAAATTTCTATTTCTTCATTTCTGTTAAAGATGTGATTGCCTCACTGTTTCAAGAACTAATTCGGTTGGGATTAGAAGTTTATATTTAGCTTATTAGTAGAAAGTTTTATGGACTATGTCATGTTGTCAGTAAATACGTACGACTAGACAAGTACGACTCAATAATTAAGAACATACTGAAAAACTAAAGACAATAAGCAATACAACTGGTAAGACTAATTACAATAATTATAAGGTATATACAATAATAAAGTATTTAATTATAATAAGTAATAGATTAGTTTTTACTTGAAAACGTTTTGGTAATTTAATAGAAGTAAATGAACAAACTCAAATAAATCATAGTTTTCTTGTTTTAAGCTTATTTCCAGTTTCTCGATTAAAAAGTTTAGAGCTACAGTATTTCCACAGGTGAACCTTTTTCAGCATGAAAATATACTACATTCTATAATTGTCTATTCCTTTGAATTATAATATTAGTTTCATTTTTTGAACGAAAGCAAAGAGTCAAGCTATGCAAATAAAATCACCGACCTTAATTTTATTTAACAAGTTTAATACAAGTTTATATACTCACATAATAAATATCACTGAACTTTATATTTATTTAGTTTTCAATACGGGTAATAAGAGAACAATGGGTATAGCCGGATATATATGTGAAATTTGCCCCCGCCGAGTTTTCTCTTCGTACTTTGAAGATCGTTTTGCTACCAAATAAAAATAATTCAGACAAAATATAAGCTCTTTATTTCAAGACGTTATCAAGATAAAAAAAAACTAGTTCTTCGATTTAATTTTTTTCCCATAATAAAATTAAAATCTAAGTAGCGCCCATTTTTTTCCCAAACTTACGAGCAAAAGGCATGAAAAAAACTTTCGTTGTGATTCCCAGATCGATGTGGTAGAACAATGTGAATAAAAAACGATTCTTGTAATCGTTATGAACTAATGTTCCATTCCAATGAACTAATGTTTTATTATTGCTGAAAAAATATTTTAAACTACCCAAAATAACTAAAAAAGTCGTAAAACATTAAAAACAAATCATGCAAAAATACATTAAAAAAAATCGTAATGTCACCCAAGCTCTAGTCATTTTTTTATTTAAATTAAAAACTGGGAATTCGAATGTTACAATATCTTCCATTTTTGGTTTGGCCCGTGAACAAATGGTATCGGACTACTCTGATGAAGTGATGAACTCATTTGAAAACGACGTTTTACTATTGAATTTTGGAATTGACGCTGTCACTAGCGAAACTTTACTTATGATATATGAACTAAAAGCTGACCAGCTGGTATTTATTTATGATGGGACATATATTCGCCATGAAAAAGTACAAATAATGAATACCAGAGAAAATCATATTCTGGTAAAAAAGTTCATCTGTGCAAACCATTTACAATATGCACTACAAATGTTTGGTTATAGATTGGGCCTTACGTACACAGCTAATAAGAGCAATGCTGAAATTATGAACATCGTCTTGAGCAATCCTAATGGTCTCATTAATGGTCGTTACTAAAAAAAAAAAAATGATATTGTCGTAGTAGATCAAGGTGTTCGTGATATAACAGAATATTTAGAACAACTAGAATTCAAAGTGTTGATGCCAGCTCTAAAAAGGGAAACGAAGTTAGCTTACTATAGTCTCGAGTCAAATCAATCCCGTTTTGTTACCAAAGTGCGTTGGGTAATTAAAGCAGTTATGGTAATATCAAGCAAAAGGTCAAGCTTTTAGCTCATAAACCAAACAATAAACTACTCCCTAAAACAATTTTTTTAGTCGAGTTTCCTGTTTTTTACACAATAAGTTTGGTTTGGAGACTTGATTCAGATGTTGAGCTTTCTGAAGGAATTATTGCTGCGATGAATTCAAAAAAGCTCAAGATAATACTTTGGCTTCGGAAATAGAGACAAATCGTTGGGCAAGACGAAAAGTTCCGTTTATAACCATTACATCAAACGATTTAACAGATGTTCCAGAGTTAAAGGAACAAAAACTTAAAATGTTGTTCACAGGTTCATATCAAATGTCTCAAGTTGTATCGTATTTAGCAGAGATGATGAATGAAGACGAAACAGTAAAACTTCAGCATGTTCAAATCTCACTTAACATTATAAAATTACAAGTGAGACCTCGACAAATTACTTCGTATACAGTTGTTTCATTGATTATAAGTCAGACAAGAATGAAATCTCCGGTATTAGGTGATATTGTTGTGATTGTGTTATTGGAAGGCGTACTATTGGATGTTGCTTTCACATTGCAGCGATTATATATTATAATCTTTCTCATGTTCGATATTTGACTAAAATAATTAGACCTGCCGAAATATTAAGTCGTCTATTTATAGAGCAAAATGATAACGTTGTAGTAAATGAAGACAGGAAAAACATTGTTTTTAATTTTTTACACTTTGTTCCACCACATCAAAAAAATTCATGAGTATAAAGGAGTACAGAAGACATTTTCGGACAAAATTTGGCGGATGACACTTTTCAAAAATACGTTCAAAAAATGATTTTAGTTTTATTTCTCTTCTTAAAAATCGGCTTTCGATCTGGGAATCATAGAAAATAGTTTTTTTGGTCTCCTGAATTGTAAGCTACCTTTGACATCGTGTATACGTCCAGCGAAACTAGATTTTTACACACAATGTTGCAAAGTACGACCAGGAAGCGGTAAAGTGAACAGTAAATTTTAACCTTTCAGGAACACAAAATAAATTAAGTATAAGACAATAAAATCTTATTTCGGAAACGCTACTTTACACCATATTTGTCGCGATAATGTAGAAAATAAGTGATTTTCTAAATTTTATTGTGCGTCTGCCATATAGAAAAAAACCGGCCAAGTGCGAGTTGTGACTCGCGCACCGAGGGTTCCGTACAAACTTGTAAGTAAGGTAACTTTAGGAGGACCTAACTGTATGCAACCCATATGCTTCTGGTGCCTGACAATACCACCAACACAATAGTGTATTTTCATAAGTTTCTAATAGTAAATTCGCATTTTTCTTGTAATTAAACTACATATTTACGGTTTTCAGATTTTTCCCTTTACATGTACTGTAAGACACCGCTTCTTTCCAAATTTCATGATTCTAGGTCAACTGGAAGTACCCTATAGGTTTTGATTCCCTTGTGAAATCGCAAAATATGCGACATAAACGGTCATATCTTTTGATCGCGTTTGATATTTTCACAGCTGAAAGAGACAGACAGACAGACAGACAGACGGACAGACAGACAGACAGACAGACAGACAGACAGACAGACAGACAGACGGACAACATTGTGATCCTATAAGAGTTCCGTTTTCGGTACGGAACCCTAAAAATGACATATTATGTACCTAATAAATTTGAAGTAGTAAAAATGTCAAAGTTTGTGAGTACCAACATTACAAAACTTAATAATTTCCATTATTGTAAATAATCTAAATTTATTTATTTCTTAAATAATAATTGCCGGCCAAGAAATCTTATACAAATTTCGTGCGGAAATGATTTTACAATGCTCCAGCAAATGGGGCTGTTGCATAGGAAAATGTGCTGTTTCCGCACTCTAGTGTAAACAACTATTTTTCATGGCATTTACTCATAAGTATTGGTTAAAAAATCGGAGCTTATTAGATTTAAATTTTAAATTAGATTTAAGGGTATAAAGTAAAATCGAAAAAAATGTTTTTTTAATATCTCGATAATGGCTTGAGCTCAGATTTTGTTAGAATTATTTTTACTTGGTACCGAAAGGATCCCCAAAGTACGAGGAAAAAACTCCGCGGGGGCAAATTCCATACATATATCAGGCTATAATACACTTTGCTTAATTTTGGTGAAGTTTGTGCCGTTGTATTTTGTATTCAGGGAATATATTGAAAGTAATAATAATAAAGTAATGAATAAGAACAATGGATATGTTCAACCTGTAAGGAGTAAAATCACGCCTGGACTTAGAGACCCAGGGCCCCTAGGCACTTTTTACATTTGGCACCTCTAACCTCAAAACCTCATGCCAGTATTTTGTTTCTTCTTCCGTTTGAAGAACAAGACCCTTCTCAACTCTTCCGCCAGCATTCTTCCTAGCTAATAGTGTCGCAAGTGCTGATCGGTGTTCGTCCGAATTATCATGTTCCTTCATTCTTTGAACTGCGTTTATCCAGTCGTTGTACCCTTCATGAGCTAGCGACCCCAATTTGCCAAACATCTTACAAGGGGCGCAAAACACTGCAGCCTTGCTCTTCGAAAATATGAGCCCAGTTCGAGGTCGTGTTTCACCATTGCTTAATGTTCGGCAAAAAGTTTATCTGCGTACTGACGCCTTGAAGAAGAAATTTCGGCATCAATATTCTGTTTCACGCCATTTTGGACAAGAGCCAGGCTTGTGAGCTTATGTAAAGATTCCGCCACCGGGGCCCCTAGGCCCGGGCCTTGTCGGCCTAGGCAGAAATCCGGCACTGAGTAAAACAAAGAAAATGCATGACACTTTATATTAAAGAACTCCTAGCCTAGAACGTTTCAAAAAAGCCCCTAGGCCCGGGCCTTGTAGGCCTAGGCAGAAATCCGGCACTGAGTAAAACAAAGAAAATGCATGAGACTTTATATTAAAGAACTCCTACCCTAGAACATTTCAAAAAAGCTGCATATTAAGGCATACTCAATGCGTTACTTAAGATATTAATTAACTAATCTTCAAAATGTATATTATGTATAATATTATATAATTACACATCAATGTGTAATTGAAATAAGAATTTTGCCAATTAGAAAACTGGGTATTTATATAATGTCTATTAAATTGTCAAAATAATATCCATGTTAATACGTTGCACACACGTATTCCGCGAGACTACACTAGTTAGGATCATTACCGATTGTACTAAAAAAGCTTACATGCTTTGCGTAATTACAAAATTTGAATACATTTTATTTAAACATTATAGTCGTATTGATATTTCTATTGTAATATTTAATCGTAGTAATGTTTTTTAACCTTTTAAAAAACTATTTTTTCAGTAGCCACATTAATTAAAATAATGGTGATAGTAAAAAGGTGTTTAGGTTTTTAAATAATACTAAACGTCTTGTAATAAAACCCTGGAAGAGAAAAGAGAAAATTTATATTCAATACAGTTGCAATTTGCATTTAAGACTATAAAAATAAAAATTTTGTGAGGCAGATACAATCTTAAAACGATATAAATTTTCGTTCGGGTTTTTATTATCTGTAAAACGGTGTTCCTGAAAGAATATTTAATTACTTAATCCGGCTATACTGCATAACTATATTATTAAACTCACTTAATGAACCTTTATTACTTTCAGACAACACTTTTTTTTATCAAACATCCGATTTACTATAGAAAGCTTTAACTCGTTTGTTCTTAATAATAACATCTAGAGTTGTAATACTTTAGGACACAAAATTAAGAATTTAGTTTGTCTACAAAATTATTTAAGAAAAAGAAAATAAGAAAAATGATAAATATTTATACTGTATTAATTCAATCCAGTTTTATTGTTGGAAGCAGATAAAATAACTTCTTTTATATTTATCTGTATATTTCACATGAGAAGTATAAAAGAGTAAAACGATAATTTGTAATTTATATTAAGCAATATAAATCGTATTAAAATATTTATCTAGGAAGGTTCGTCCGACGTCTGCTGTTTTCTTAAAAAATTTCAAGAGCGTGTAATCCATTTAACTTTAATACCTGATAAAACATTTTATTGTCGACTCGTATAATATGATATATTTGAGTTTTGACGCAAACATGTTTAGTAGCACTGATCTATAAGGGCCATTACGTCGTAAAATGGCCGCAAAAGTTGAAATCACTGCGAAACGTTTATAGATTTTTATTACGTAAAAAAATATTTACTGAAAGTTTAAAAATAATTGTTTAATTTGTCACAAACCATAAGATCATCAATTCTTTAAAATATATTATGTTTCATTCTTTGACCACAAGCTTTGTTTATTTCTCAATGAAAAGAAATTCAATATTTGTTGTTATTTTTTTATTCTACTTTTTCTAAAGAATTAAGTATATAAGCAGGGTACATTACAATGCAATGAAAAGAAAGCTTTAAGCTTCAACTTAAATTTCAGAATGTACAATATGTATAAAGGTCAATAATTTTCAGATTTATGCAATATTTTAAACAGTGCACTGTGATTTCAACCTGTTATAGAGCTTGTGATCATATCATCATCAAACTTGTGAATACATCGAAATCTACAAGTTATTTAAATTTTATATTTTTGTCAAAAAATCATAACAAAAACGAACAATATTCCCGGCAAAGCTAATGGAAAAAAGTTGTAAAACACAGTAACTGCTGAAAACCTTTGCAAATAAATATTGTAACCAAAAAAAAATCCGCATAAATCAATAAATTTTATTTAAATGTCGTATCAATGTTACCGAGAAACATTTTATTACACAGGGTAACAACATTTATTCGTAATTTTTTTGGACGTTTATAATAAGAAAATCATTAACGAGATAGTAAATACTTTATGTAAGATTATAAATTATTCTTTTTATGATGCAGTTGCCTATTGTAACGAGGAGGTAATATAACATGTGTTATGATAAGCATGTGGGCGAAGGACTGCATGATTTAAATGCGACATAAATTATCGACAATCCAGCGTTTCTGATTTGTTTGATTTCTCTGATTTTTTGTTGATTATTTATAGACAGAATTGCCACTTTATCAATTTTAAGGAGACACTAAGATACCTTTCTATTATAATAAATTTTGTCCAGAGTAAACTGCATTTTTTAGTTTATCAATTTTATTACTACATTATTTGTGAGAAAAAATTTGAATACTTGTGTATTAACGCCACCGCAGTCCGCGCTGCCGCGCGATATGTGGTCTGGATTTATCTGCTCTAATGTAACCTCTTACTCTAGACAATATTTATTTATCAAAATTCATCATTCAAATCTATCTAACTCTTACTCAATATTTTTTCTTATTTCAGATCGAGAGGTCGCGCTGCCGCGCTATATGTGGTCTAGATTTATCTGCTCCGTTATAACCTAATCTAACCATGCATTTTGTTCAAATCTGTAGCTCTGGTGGCGTTAGTACGTAAGTACCAATTTTTGCTATTAAATTAACATATTATTGACAAGTTAAAAACAACAACAAAATGCAAAAACATTAAAGAGAATTTTCACAGCACGAAATTGAAATAACCATTTAACCCATTAAAAACAACCAAAACAACCCATTAAATATATCTGCCATAAATAAATTTGGAAAAAACCAGAAAAAGGTTTCACCTAATAAGTTTGATTAAATTAAAAAAAAAATTGTTGTTGAAAAAAATTTGTGATGGAAAAGCTTGAAATTATTGATACCTTTCAGAATGATATTTCAGGAAAAACCATGTTTTGCATGTAACGCACATATCTAAAACGTTCGTTCAGAAACGTTTCATTCTAATAATATTAGAATAAAACTTTCCTAGTAGAAATTGAAAATGGAGAACTGGTATGTCGAGGAATGTGCCTGATATAGAATTTAAAGCGCTAGGAAGCAGTTTTACATAATAAACTCATATTTTACATATTAAAGGCCATATTAAACCTATAAACGAGTTATACAGGGTCCGCCAAAAGTATTGCACCAAGCGCTGTAAAATTAATACGCGTGCTATTTAAGACATGATATTTTAAGGTTTCATACAGTATCCATCATGCAAATTTTGATATTTTTAATTTGCTAGTAAGAATTGTTTTCGTGTAATGGCCATCATAATCATCAGTAGTGCAACACTCCTACAGGGCCTCGACTTTCTCCAGCCTCGTCTGCCATCCTTTCCGGTCTCTGGCAAGGACCTTTCTCTACGTCTTTCCATCTCATAGTAGAGTCAACATAGTAGTTCATCTCCCCATTTTCTCGTTCTACCAAAATTTTCACAGTGCACACACGTAGTGCCGGTTTTCTCTGCACTGTGAGCAGCTTATGTTTAATGGTCTCTTTCTCCTGCGTTTGCCCAGACCGGCGCACCATAGATCATTGCTGAGTGAGCGACTGAGCACAATATCTTTCTCTTGTTACATTTTGGTCCGCCGATATTGGGCATCATCTTTTCCAGTGCTGCTGTTACCTTAAGGGCTTTCGTCGTTGTTCGCATGATAAGTGCTGTTAAACATAGCTTTTTGTCAATAATCACACCAAGATATTTAACTGCCTCCTTGGGCGTTATGGTTATGCCTCTGACCTTAAATATGTACTATCGGCCCTATATGCCTTATTCCGTTTAGCAGAACAGCTTCTGTTTTTTTCAGGAGCCAGCCTTAAGCGCTCTTCCTCCATCCATTTATCAACATATGCAATCTCCCTATTTGCACGTTCCATTACTCTCTCCTTGTCTTTTCCTGCAATTACCAGAGCAATATCATTAGTAAAACCTATTATTTCGACACCTTCTGGTAGCTTTAGGCTCAGTACTTCATCGTATAGGATCTTCCACAGTGTAGGACCCATTACTGAGCCCTGCGGAACAACGCTGTGCACTTGTCAATCCACGACCTCACCATCTGCTTCGATTATGATCTTAGGATCATGCAGATAACTACGCAGTAGTCTCAGCAGCTGTGGTAGGAAGCCTCTCTCACTAGCCTCATTTAAAATATCTTCCCATGCGTCTGTATTGAAAGCATTTTTAACATCTAAAGTAATGAACATACTAATCTTTCTTGTTGCCCTCGTACCAGCTATGGGTTTCTCCACCACGTGGATTCGCAAAACAGCGTCCACTGTTGAACTGCCCGCCCTCAATCCATGCTGTCTTTCAGATCTCTCCCCCCCTCCTTTGCAATATCTCCTGCCACCACATCTATAATAACGACCAACCAGACAAATCCAATATTGACTTATCATTTTACATTCTACAATACGACATGGCACTGATTTCCCACAACTCCCTAAAAAGTACCTTCGACCTACTCCGGAATCTCATCAACAAGACCCTTACATGGTTTTACTTGTGGAGATTATCTCAAAATCCCTCCAAATGCCAACTCCTCATTCTAAACCACAAAATTTCCTTAAATTCCTCTCACATCTGCACAGGCATCATAGTCGTACAACCGACCAGCAAAATTAAATACCTCGGAATCACTGTCGAGACTAAACATAAATTCACAATCGACGCAAAATTACGTAAGTCCCAGATCATCAAATGCTGCAAACATTTTAGAGCCTTAATAGGTTGAGCGCCAAGGCGAAATTTTGGAAAATTTCCCTTGGACTAACCTCAGATCTGCTTGGAATATATATATATATATATATATATATATATATATATATATATATATATATATATATATATATATATATATTATATATATATATACTATATATATTACTTGATAAAAAGACTCACTTGTTAGGAACTCTGCGGTCAAATCGCAGAGGAAACCCAAAAGAAGTCACCCAAAAAAAATTACGGAGGGGTGAGATTATTGCAAGAGAAAACGCGCGAGGAATTCGTGTCGAAAAACGGCATGACAAAAGAAATGTTCTGATGCTTTCAACAAACAATGCCGATGAGACAGTTACCGTTAATAGAAGGACTGGACCAATTCAAAAGCCTAAAGCTATAATGGACTACAATAATGGAAAATCTTCAATTGATTTGTCGGATCAGATGTTCAGTTACAGTAATGCCTTACGACGTACTCTAAAGTGGTACGGAAAAGTAGCGATTGAGCTTTTACTGGGAACCACTTTAGTAAATGCTCATTTTATTTATAATCATATAACTCATTGTAAAATTAGTAAATTTAAACTAAATTTAGGGAGAAGGTAGTAGAAGGTTTGCTCAAGGCACAAGAAGAAAATCAAGAGACAGGCAACGAAAATAATTCTGGCAATGTTTCTATTCGATTGCTTAGGAATCACATAATAAAAAAAAGAAGGGAAAGCCAAAGAAACGCGGAAATATTGACGTGAGTGTTATTGAAAAAAGCAGAAGAATCAAATCACAAAAAATATGGTGAAGAAAGTAACTACATACTGTGCGGATTGTGTTGGCTATCCGCATATGTGCCTCGACTGTTTCAACCACATAATAAACAATTCATAAATAAACAATTTGTTTAGTTATTTTTAAGTTTCTATGTTTATTCAATCCCAGGGAATTGTATTTGTAGTTCAATAAATTTTCTAAAGCTATACGAAGCTCGTTGTCGACAATGTCATTCATGCTAATTGGTCGCTAAAGTAAAATATTTTTTTTAAACCCAATGTTAATTATACAATCTTTAGGACTATATGGGTCATGCGACAATACAAAATGCAAATAAAAAGCGCTCACCGTGGAAAGATCGCTCCGTGAAACGTAAATATGCTGGCGGGCATTATGAGCACCGAAACCTATGGAGCTTGTCTCTCTAGCGGGCATAATGACCGCCATGGCGCTCAACCTGTTAACATAGGGCAATCAGTGGTTTTCCAACAAAAACCGCGGCAAAAATATATAAATCCGTCTGTAGACCAATACTTGACAACGGGCACTTACAAGCTACTATTAACAAAGCAAGCAAACGATCTCTTGAAGTCGCTGAACCAATGTCGCTCATCACCAAACTTAGACATATCAACAATCCTCTCCTCAACCCCTCTAGCAAACTCCTCTATAGAAAAACACAGGTCCCAACAATTGCAGACAGACATGTCTGAAGTTTAAATATAACCCCGTGACGTATAACATCAGTGATGAACTTTGTTTAAAACGACAAACTAGACATTCGAACAGAAAATATCCCTCAATCTCAATCTTTCTTTTCAAAGATCTCAAATCTTTAAACGTCGACTGATCCACATTTTTTAAATACTTTTTGTCCAATATTTGTTTATTCCTGGCTGAAAGACCACGAGTCAATAGCCAATTGTTGTATTTTTTGCCATTTGTTGCATGTTTTGTTATTATTTATTAAAACCATATTTTACGATTCTAATTACATTTTATTATATTTTATTACTCATGCGCGAAAATTGCTTCTTGACGTACATTATTTAATACGAGAAATGTCACCTCTCGTTGTATTTCCACATAAACTGGGTAAAATTTTACCAACTGGTATAACAAAAAAAAAACAAGTAACCAAAGTAAGCAGATTAACAACGCAGCTTCATTATTTTTTTATTGAGCAAAATTGCCTTAACCTTCTTTTAGTAATTGTTTAAGGATAACGTTTTCAGTGAATTATGTAGCTTATTTCATGATTTTATTGCATGCAGGTTGAAAGATCCTCCCAAATAAGGCTGAGTGAAATCTTGGTAGCGAAAATAATTGTTTGCATCCGACGTCAATACTATGCAAAGAGGATCGGGCATTGAAACGGTTGAAGAGAAAAGGTATTATTACCACTTTAGTGGTGATAATACTATGGACAAAGGTTAGAAGACTATATAGGAAGAGGTCATGTATTTTCAGCCAGTACAATTTAAAGAGATACCCGCTTATGTTATCATATTTACGAAGACCACAGACCATACATTATTGTAATCGGTGTTTTGATACCGAATCTAAACGGGTAAATCTAAAAGGGTTATAGGTTATTAGAATTTTTAGAATAAAATAAGTTTTCTTTTAAACCATAAGTCATCATAAAAAATTATGCCAAGGTTTTTGGCAGATTGAACTGTTTTTAAGCTGATATTATTGATAAAGAAAAAACCATCCACCAGAGATTGTTTAATACTTTTAGATGCAAAATAAATTACAGAGCATTTGTCGCTATTTAATGTTAGATTATTAAGGGCAACAAAAGTGACTATAGAGAGATCTAGCAGATCAAGATCTGCATTAATTACATGATATTGGGTTTTGCTCTCTGACGGTTGGAATGGATATAGAAATTGGGTATCCTCTGTATATGCGTAGGTTTTAGCGGAGCTAACAAGAGATGGTGACAAGATTATAGAAACGGAGCTATATATATATATATAAATTAAGAACAATATAGGCCCCAGTATAGGACTGTGCGCTACAGCAGATGTAATAACTTGAGAATCAGATTCGCATCCATTTACAGTACCTTTTCGATATGTCTCCGATGAGTAAGATCGAAAGAAACAAGAGGAGATGTCATCGGAGCCGTAGTAGCGTAACTTTGCCCCAAGTAGAGCATAAGCCAGGGTGTCAAATGCCTTAGAAAAGTATAACAACATCAAGGCTGAGGCCATGTCATTATCTAAAGAATAGAGGATATCAACACCAGTTGGAACTGAAGTGGTAGTGTACCCAGCTCACTTTTTTTCGCATCCATTTCCAGTGACTTTTTAATATCTCTCCGATAAGTAAGGTCAAAAGAAAAAGAGGAGGTGTCATCGGAGCCGAAGGAGTGTAACTTGGCAACAAGTAGAGCATGATCCAGGGTGTCAAATGCCTTAGAAAAGTATAACAGCAACAAGGCTGAAGCCCTGCCATTATCTAAAGAAGAGAGGATATCAACACCAGTTAGAACCGAAGTCGTACTGTACCCAGCTCCATTTTTTCGCATTCAATTCCAGTGACTTTTTGATATCTCTCCGATAAGTAAGATCAAAAGAAACAAGAGGAGGTGTCATCAAGTGAAGTCAACAAGTAGAGCATGATCCAGGGTGTCAAACGCCCGAAAATTTTAAAAGCACCAACGCTGAGGCCTTGCCATTACCTAAAGAAGAGGATATCAACACCAGTTAGAACCGAAGTAGTACTGAGCCCAGCTCCGAAATCAGCCCGATAGTTAGAAATTTAGTTGAGTTACATATTCATAAATTTGTATTTAAATATTTTTTTCAAGAATTTTAGAGACGGTTGAAAGAAGGCTAACAGAGACGAGAGAGAGAGAGCTAATAGAGATAGAAGGCTAATAGAGTTGTGAAGACTAATAGAGACGGTTGAAAGAATGCAGATCAGAGAGATCAGCGGTCTTTGAGTTTTTGGGAATAGGTTTTATAAGAGCTTTCTTCAACGCGTTGGGAAATTCCAGATTCAAGGCAGCAGTTTATAAACTGAGACAGATAGACCTTAATGTTGATAGAACATAATTTTAACATTTTGGCTGTGATGCCGTCAAAACCCTTTGAATTACTCTGAAGGTAGTATGGAAATAAAAATTAAATAAAATGGATATTTAACGCCACACGCTCTCATTCCATTCTAAAATATCATAATAAATTAGAACAAATAAACTATCTAAGTTTTGACAATAGCTGGATGGATGTTTGCAAGGATTTGCTTTAAAATCCGCTTTTTTTTAATTGTTTATAATTATTATTTGCACGGATACCATAAATTAGGTACTTTATTTGTTCTAATTTAAATGATTTTTTTAGAATAGAATGACAGCATTTTATTTTATTTTCTTACAGATTTAACACCACTATGTATGTGCTCCACATAAGTAATACCTTAATGTCGAAATTTGGATTCGAAATGACCGTTAAAGTATGTGGGATCGACCGATATAAAAGCGAGAAAAGCATAGTTTCTATAACTAATGACTCTATTTTGTAACACTAATAACACATATTATAATTTCTTACTTAATTACGCAATTGAAATGGTTTATTTAATTTTCTCACTTTCATTTATAGATTTAAGCTTAAACTTGAGAGATAAAAAGTGGAAATTGAAAGAATTTAATCTAGAAAGTGTCTGTTTAAACCAAATATATATATATATATATATATATATATATATATATATATATAGAAGTTATTGTGGGTTAAATTGAAATTCGAACTTAAAGTAAAGCCAGGTCGATAAAGGATAATTTTGCAATAGTCCTGAAAACTGCTCCGCCGCTAACGCTGCACCCACTTTATAGCTAGTTTATGTTTTATAACCTCACGGTGCATGTCTATACCGAGACGTATGGATATATAAAACCGTAAAATGTTCATGCTATATATTAATTTTATTTTTGAATATGTTGTTACCTTCCCCTATTCTACAGGTAACAATGTTGGTGGTTATCTTTTACGAGTCTCCATTTTATGTCGGCGTATTTATATTACTATTTTCTTGTTGTTAGTCCTAGGTGATACATAACGTCGATATTTTTATCAAACACTATAAACCAAATTTATTAATATATTCCGAATGTTTGTTTTCTTATTTATAACTGAACCAATTTGACCCAAATCTTTGATCGGCACTCTCTGCCAAGTTTTATCAGAAGCACGAAATTACTCTATTGCAAAAATTTTATGATCTCGTATTAAGGAATTCAATAAACCGCCCAATAAAACATTCATCAAATTACATATATTCACTACAAATAGTAGCAGGATATTAGCAGAAATCTATGTTGTGAAAGTTTATCGGTCTAGTCTTACAAGTGCTTGTAAGTAAATGATAGATTTTCTTTAGATCCTGATTAAATTATGCTGCCTATCTAATCTTACATTTTAAGCCTTTTCAATTCCCATGTACTCATCCTATACTCAGTCTAGTTAAGTTTTGTTGGGCCTATCTCTATTGTCATATCTACATATTTTTTATTGTCTAACCTTGTGCATCTTATCCAGTATATCAATAGTTGCTTCTTAATAACATCTAGTCTTGCTTGTTAAGTGTTTTGTGTGTCTAATCGTATGTGTCTAGTCTTCTACAGTCGCGGGTGTCTAGTCGTATCTATCAAGTCTTTGCTGTATAGTCTTGTCTTTCTATTCTTATCTGTCTAGTCCTTTGGCTTTATATCGTATTTTACTAAATTTCCCAAGGCAATACTTGTTATATATGACAAAGCAGATATGTCCAGGTACACATTTAGAGGTTGCGTGGAATGAAATATTCACAGAAAAAACTAATAACAGTAATAAAGTTTAATAACAATAATCTAAAATTTGATGAAAAGATATTGTTTTGTGTCTAGCATTTCTTAAATTTTAATATTTCCCGATTATTGTTACTACAGAGACAGGACTAGAGAGATAAGAAAACAAAGACAAGACTATGCAAACAAGACTTAAATATAAAAGACTAGAGAAACAAGGATAGACAGATTAAAATAGACAAACAAGATATTTTATTGCTTCTTTTAATAGGAGGAACACCTTGGACCGTATGACCCCAGAGTGTCTCACTAAACCCCCTATTCCACCTTGGCTTTTAGTATGCGCCACCCCGGTATCACATATTTTGCATTCATTCAGGGTGGACCGCCTTAGTTGTCGCCTCCCCGACCAGGATTCGAACTCGGGTCTCCTGCATTGAAAGGCGCGTATATTGTCAACTACACTACCGAGGAGAAAAGAAGACCAGACTAGATTGACAAGAGTAGATTAACAAGACTGGACTGACAGACCCCAGAGTGTCTGTTTGAAGTTTTCTATCCAATAGTTATATTGCTCCTCCTCTCTAAGTCTTGCTTGTCTTAGTCTGTCGTCTTTTCCTCTTGGACAATTTTGTCTTGTATCATTGTTGAAGTCCATCTTTCATTGTCATCTCTTATTCATCTTCCCACCTTGTCGTATGTTAATAATGTGTGCTGTATGCTATCGTCCTCTTTACAATAGTCACATGTTGCATCAAGTGCAATCAATACCAATGGTCCACCAATGTGGTGTAAGCAGTCTTTAAAGTCTCAGGTTGTGATTGAGTTCCCAGTTCTATCCGTACTTATTTTTTTTTAGATCTGGGATTACTAATCTAGTTAATTGTCCCCTTTCTGTAAGAACACATTTTGGTTGCCACTATTTGTAAGATTTTTGCCTGTGTCTTTTATGACTTGATCTGGAAATAAATTTAGGTAGCATTTTCCTGTTAGGTAGCATTACCATTATCCCTTGTACTTAAGCCAGTTGCTATTTCTTTCTCTCAGTCAAAGTTTGCCCCACTAAGGAGCAGTTTTCGGATCGCAGTTAAAGCTTTTGATATCGCGCGCTTAAGTATTCTGCAAAACTCAACCTTTTCATGACGACTCATAGGTATTTCACTCTTTCCTTGAGTCTGATTCGCTTCTTCAGAACCTTAAATGGTACAAGTGAATGTTTCCGTTTGGGGTTCAAGAGCACAGATTCTGTTTTTTAGGCCCTTCCTTGCCATTAATTTATTTATATTTTCGACTGCTATATTACTTTTCTACATTAGGCTCTTCTCGATATTTGCCGTTATTACCAGTGCTAGGTCATATCCTATTGTGGTTATACTTTCGGGTTTTGTGAGTCATATATTAGGTTCCATTGTCTGGGGTTTGTAAAACCGATCCTACCGACTAATAACGCTGTATTTTCTTGTTTTCTTGAGATATGAAAAGAAGCCTTTTACAGTTAGCTCGATCTTGATGTGTAGGCAGGACGCAGATTTAAAAGAATTCAGAGTTAGAGAGACTAAACAAAAAACTTAAAAAAAGATATATAGATAATACCAAACAGATAAGATTATATCAACAATATTAAGGAAACAAGATTAGAGAGACAAAATGGAATTACGTATTAACGTCACCACCGCTACATTTTTAAATACCGCCAATCTACACCTAAAATAGTTATGATAAATCATAAAATAAAAAAAAATTATTCAAAATTAAAACATTTTTAAACCAAAAATACTTTATTTTTTAACACCGGTAGGATTAGGTTGTCCGCCGCGAAGCGGACGGACAAATCAAGACATCATTCGCGCGGCAGCGTAAACTCTCGATCCAATATATAGCGGTGGTGGCGTTAATACGTAAGTACCGACAAAATTCGATACATAAGATTCGAAAGACAAGAGTAGACATCTATTAAAATACGAAATAAAAAAACTTTGGATATTGTTTTCAAAATTATATTTTTGAAAATAAATGAATACATTTCGTTATCTAAGTTGACATCATCAATAAACTAATTTTTTTGCATATGTAAAACAAGCTTATATATCTAAATTAGAAGAGGGGATGTTCAGCTAAGTATTATTTCTTATGGAATAATATTTACCCGATTACCAGCATCTGTTGTTTTTTTTCCAAAAACAATTTAACTAAAGAAACTAATTTAGTGGGTTTTGCGTGATTATGAGGGTATTAAGATATACAGGGGCTTAAAGAGCATACTTAGGTCGTTATTGAGGACATTCTTTAATTTCACACATATAACGAAAAAAAAAATAGATAATATAAATACATAATTCTTCTAGATAAGTAACGTATCTTCTATTGAATTTTTTACATTGCATTCTCTCAGCATGGTTTATGACTTTGTTGTTTTTGGTTTACGACCTGTTTCTATTTTGTGTAATGCAAATTCTGATCTGTTTGGGTCACTACATAACTAGGTATTGATGTTATTTAAACCTAGTTCCAATATTATGTTGTGTTTGCCCGATGTAAATTCAATAATATAAATATAAGATCTAAATGAACATGACTAGAAGGTCAACACTATACAAGTTTAGACCGACAAGACTAGACAGTCGGGACTTAACAGATAAGTCTATTGTGCAAGTTTTGACAGACAAGTGTGTCTAGACTTGTCATGATTCGAAAGACAACATTAGAAAGTGAAAAATGGACAGAGAAGATGTGGTTTATTGTCAAAGTACATATTTTAGTAGTTGTAAGTTTATTTGATTGTTGTAGTTAAATTCTTCCCTACACAAAATCTAAAGTTTATCATTAAACGTAGCGCTTGTTTTATTGTATAAATATAAATGTATTGTATAAATATCCGCAAAATCCGTCATTTCGTGAAATACCTAGGTACTTCCAGGAACGTCGACATTTCTTGTGTAGGAAAGAAATGGGCTGTATAATTTGTGTATATCAGCGGATACTACTTTCTTTAACCAAGAGCAATCATACCATGGTATCAAGACTCAATATGAAAAAATGGTAACTGTTAAAAAAAATAGAACCAGATATTACTGTTGGTGATTGTGTGCTAGTGAATGTGGATACAGTTGATAGAAGTCTAGCAGATCCACAAAATATTACCGCCGAAATTACTGACTTTCAAAATGGTGTATATTAAGTTGGTACGTCAGTAGGCTTGATAAAATCTTGGCTCAACAAAAGTGATCTCAAGAAAGCGTCATCAATTGTTGTCAAAGTTTTCCGAGTAAAGGCAAATACATTAATTTCAGTCCGAGAAGCAGTTGCTGCACAATCCTTGTTTAATGAACTTGAAAACCTGACCTTGAAAAATGAAGGTTTTGTTAAATGTTCGTGTCAGGTCGATGTATGTGCAAGTCAAAATCGATGTATGTGCTTCAAATCAAAAGTTCAATATAACTCGAGATGGCACAAAAGTGGACCTTGTGCTAATAAGTGAATATAAATAATAGTCAAACTTTTTTCCCAAAACTAAATTTGTGTTATTGTTTCCAAATCAAATATTGTGTCATCGTCAACACCAAATGTGTTTTGGCAAAAAAAAGTACACATGGGAATAAAAATCAAATTCAAATTTGTGGGAATATTTACTAAATTTGAATATTACAAATAATAGTATAAATTATAAATTACGTAATGAGAGTTGTAAGAAGCATATTATGTACGAGCGTACATAATTGCCTTACAACTCGAATTATGTACTATACTTTGTCTACGACCACACTAATTTGTTTCTATTTAATAAGAAAAATATGTTTGATGTAACTGATATAGTGATTCATCGATATAGGCAACACAATGTACGCAATGTCAAAGTCAAATGTAATAAAGTTGGACGGATTTGTTATCTATGTAAAAGTTAATATGTTCAGAATTTAATTTTAATAATTTATATTTTTGATGTTTAATTTCATTAATACCTACTAAATGGATATAAACTCTAAAGGTCAGAATAAAAACGACCGACACAAAATAACGACATCAGTTGTTTTATTAAAATAAATTCCTTTTCCCAAGAATAAACTACAATATAATAAAAATGAGAAGATCTTAAGATATATTTATAATTATTTAATTAATTTGTTTGATTATAATTTATAGCAACGGAACAATTGTAAAATATTAATGTTGGATTATTATCGGCATCATTTGAGATATTAGTAGAGTTGTGTGTACTTGCATTTGTGGAAGTGAAATTATTGTTTATCGCAGTAGAAATTTTTGTAGCAATAACATTTTGATTTTTCATGGAGCAGTCTATATAGCCTTCTGCTACTGCAGACGAACGCAAGCTACCATGCCTTTTTAGTGACAATAAATCACCACCGGAATCCACAAGAATGGTGGCTGACGAACGTCTGAAACAATGTCCTGTTTCAAGATTTGCTTCCGGCAAATGAAGATAATTAGCGATTTGTTTAGGAATAGAGCCAATTTTATTTATTCCAACACATTGCTTAGTGCAATTCTCATTTTGATATGTCAGGGTTTGATATTTCGTAGTTCGTGTTTTCTGCAAGCACCACTAATGCCAACGTTAAGAACAACCTAAAATTATTTACAAAAATATGTCGTTATGCCCGTTAGAGTGCTTATAATGCACAAAAAATAAAGTAATGAATACTTTAATCAATAAATATTTGTTATCCGGTGAATTATTGAGGAAACTGTTAATTTCTTGATTGGTGAAATTTTTGATTTCTTGCTTTTAAATACGTCAGATTTTCTCTTTAGTAAAGCTATTAACTTTGAATGTTCTGAAATATTGATGTCGTGCCTTATATTAATTGTTGTCCGAACCATTGAATAAATTGCCCAAAGTGAAGATGGTATCATTGTTTGAGATAATTCATCAAAGTATGATAATACAACATTTTCTGAAAACTATTTAGCTTTACGCTTCATTCTCCAGTGCATACATTTTCTATATGCATCCTCGTATCGATCCCGAGATTTCATCGGTAGCAAATTATGGGCAGCTTGTTTCGCTTTTTCAACAATTTCGGGCGGAGTGGTATTTTCTTTTTCACTTTCACTAGACATTATTTTAATTGAAATTGTTTTAATCGAAAAAAATATAGTGTTTATGTTAGATTAGTTTGACGTTTAATAATTGTTTGACAAATAATGGTATGCGTTGGGTTGCCTATATTAAACGATAGCGATATGTGTGTTATTGAATCATTAAATAACATTAATCGTGGACTGTTACATACGTGTGTTGTATGATGTATTTACATAATCCACGAACTGTACAATATTGGGCAATTACAATAGTGGTCGTAGATACATTTTTTTTTATCAAAATTGCAAAATTAAACATTTGTTCTACATTCTAAAAATTATTGTCCCAATTTTTTACAAGAAAAAATTGTCAGAAATTCAATTTTAAATCAAAATTTAATTATAATTCAATGAAATAAAAAATCGAACAAACGTGTTTTGGGCCAGAAAATTCAATTTGAATAGGTATATTTTTAATAGGTATATTATTCTGACAGGAGCCCCTTAGGAAACATCTCAAGGCCCTAGGCCTAGAGGAGGATGATGGATGCAGATTCTTTGGCTCAGCAGAGGAAACCCCCATACATCTGTTCAAAGACTGCGGAGCATTACTCCACAAGAGACAGATGTACCTTGGGACTCACTGCTTGAACACAGAGGAGCTGCAGGCCTTGATTCCCACCCAGATCCTGAGATTCCTAAAGGAATCAGGATTAGAGGAGGCGCTCTAAATGGGTAAGTACACCATCACTTGGAGAAGGAGGGTGGGGTACAATAGATCTATAATGGTCGCAGTACAAGTCGTCACCACCATATCTACAATCTACAATAGGTATATTACACAATACTGAAATAAAACATTTTATAAAAATTCACAAATCAAAAAAGTTGTCTTAAATTGTAAATTATATATTTTGGCAAAGTTTTTCTTACACATTTTACCTTTGTTAAATGTCTTTGTTGTTTAGTCTTTTCAAAATACACAAATATGTCAAAATTTACAAATTAATTGATTTGTAAAAAAAAGATTTTTTTCAATTAACACCTGCATTAATTTATTTTTTCATGGATAATTATTCACCTCATTCCGTCTATTTCTTCATCTTCTTGTAGTTGTTGTTTATAAATCATGTAATTAAGCGCAATGCAAAGAAAAATAAATAAGTTAAGTTTAAATAAAGTTAAGTAAAAATAAGTTTAGTTTTTGGAAGAAAAAGAAAAGCTGCGTCTGGCTTGGAATAGTAAGAGGGACAAAACCAACTAATTATGGTTAGATTAGGTTGTAGATAAAAGAAATGGACATTTACTTCTAAACACAAGTTGCAGAAATTATTAGAAAATGTAATAAAACAAATATTGCATTAATTTATTTCAAACTTTTCCCGGAAAAATGATGGATTTTGCGAAAAGACTACGACATATATAATATACATAGTTTTGTCTACTGTAGTATATCTAGTCCTCTCGGTCTATTCTTCTTTGCTTGGCCTTGTATGCGTAGCTATGTTTAGCTAGTCTAAAATTTGTAGTTCTGTCGGTCCAGTATTGATTATCTTCTATTTTATAAAGGAGAGAAAATCTTTCATAAGAAGTTTATTTTGTAGATAGTGTTGTAATAAAAACCATCCCAACCCGCGTGTTTAGGAACATTCCTTAGTGATCCCTTGATCTCACGGTTATAATGTAATAGCCAATATTTCGTTAAGTTTAAATACCATTACGACAATAGTGTCGGTTTCTTACAATCTAAAACCCTTCCGCCCTTTCATCTCGCACAGTACACTGGCACATCCACTCTGACATTTTTGCAGTTTAAAATCTATTCTATTTCCTGGTGTCCTCATTAATTTCTATAACCTTCCGAACTACGGTGTACACTTCTTCCATGACTTTTCAGATAGTGATATAGGCCCTCCATCGCGAAGGTTCTTCAGTTCGTTTTTTCTTCGACCCAGTTTGGTCATGTAAATAGAATATTGTTTACATCGTCTACTTCCCGCAGTAATTACAGTGGTCCGTGCACGCTCTCCAGCCGTCATATTCGCTCCTAGCGCAACAGCGCCAAAGGTGACATTTTTGAGAACTTCATGACCGAAGTACGTGAAAATATATTTTTCTACTGATGTATGTGAAAATGGCATTTTTTCCACAGCTTACCCTACATGAAAGTGACATTTTTTCATTCTAGAAATGAAAATATTTTTACATCTAGAGACGAAAATGAGCATTTTAAATTTATGATTTTCTCGATTAAAATACTAAACTAACCAAATTTGCATGGACTATCTTATTAATTACATCAATTTCAATGGAATATTTTATGTACAAACCTAAAACGAGCCTGAAAATATTTAAAAAACCGAAATAAAATTAGGACATTTGACTTGAAAAGTATCACATTCTATGAGAATGCAATATGTTACCATGGAAACGACCAAACCAACAATTAAATTTGTATTGGCAGTTCTGACAGTTCGCTTCGAATTGGATTTATTAAAGTCGAATTATGGATTCTGCAATCGAAATCAGTAGAAAAAAAACCGGCCAAGTGCGAGTTGTGACTCGCGCACCGAGGGTTCCGTACAAACTTGTAAGTAAGGTAACTTCTTTTGTGGAGGACGTAGCAAGCACATTCAGTTAACTTGACAAGTGGCCCTCCTGAAATCACGACCATCTTAGTACCGCTGCAAGCATAACCTCAAGATGTCGTTGTCGTACGATGGAATTCTACCCTATATTTTATTACCATACATTCACTATGAGTGTTTAGGGGTTCTGGAACTTCACTATTTGTTTTTGCTGCTCAATTTTGCCTGTATACCTATATACTGTATACCTGTATAAAGGTATACAGAGTATTTTTTTTAAATAACGCAAATATTTTTAAACTTATAAAAAGGAAACTTTATTTTAGTATTACACTTATTCACTAACTTATATTAAGATCTAACTATTTCTAGATCTAATATAAACTAATATATTAACTATTTCTAGATCTATTTCGATACTCTTAACATTCAGTTGTTCAATTGACTGCCTTTTGGGCAATTGACTACCAAAAAATATAAAATATGGCGCCATATAAAATATGGCGAACGTGATTTAAGTATAATATACTTAAATCATATTATCTACAACATATTATGTAGATTATGTAAATTATAGTATAGTATTATTATGTAGATTATCAAGATATTATGTAGATTATAAAGAAAAATTAGACGAAATATAATATATACAGGATGTTACGGGACTTGAGTATGTTGCATGTCGGTTATAAACAAGCAAAATTTAGACATAATATGTACCCTATATATATTATGTATATAGAGCGTACGTGATGAAATGCATAACGAATATAAACAAAGAAAATTCAGAATAAACAGCTTGGTGCCAACACATATTTTTAACCTTAGGACCTAACTGTATGCAACCCATATGCTTCTGGAGCCTGACAATACCACTACGACAACATTAGTGAATTTTCATTAGTTTCTAATAGTAAATTCGCATTTTTCTTGTAATTAAACTACATATTTACGGTTTTCAGATTTTTCCCTTTACATGTGCTGTAAGACACCGCTTCTTGCCAAATTTCATGATTCTAGGTCAACGGGATGTACCCTATAGGTTTTGATTCCCTTGTGAAATCGCAAAATATGCGACATAAACGGTCATATCTTTTGATCGCGTTGACTTACAAGTTTGATTTTCACAGCTGAAAGAGACCGCAGACCCGAGTATTTGATACAAATTTCAACTTGTTACCTCTACGCGTTCCTGAGAAAAATGGTCTTGACAGGCAGACAGACAGACGGACAAAAAGTGATCCTATGAGGGTTCCGTTTGCGGTACGGAACCCTAAAAATTGCATTTACTACTCGAGATGAAATTTTTTTTTTGGTTGTGTGTGATTGCTAACTCGCTGGCGGTCGTGAGCAAACTCCCACCTCACCAAAAAAACGCCTTTCATCTCTTGCTGTAAAACTATTCCTTAAAATCATTATTTATCAAGTGAATGGAAAATTCCAATGAGTGTCTGAAAGTGTTTTCCTTGCTGGTTGTAAATATATAAATTGCATTTTGCTAACAGCTCCCGTTCGCTTGTAAAATTGCAAAAATCGAGCGAATTTTCTACAAATTTGTTTGTAGCCGTAAAAAACTGACCTCCTGAAAACGATCCCGTTATCTGCTTTTCAACTGTCTTCAATTATCTTCAACTGTTCTCGAGATACTGACTTGTGAATTCGAAATTCTGGTAAATTTGAATTCAGAATTTCCCAGTAAAAAAATGAATCTTTCCAAGCAATTTACACATCGATTGTCTATTCTTGCCGTCTAGTTTCAGTCTAAAGAAAATTATTTCGCTGGGAGAGGATTGTAGAAAACCGAAAATATTACTTTTTTCGTGATCAAAACGATTTTTTTTTGACGATTTTTTTAACAAAACTTTAGGGCTTTCAGAATTTTTTTTCTGAAAGTTTACCGTTTTTGAGAAAATTGAAAAAAAAAACTGAAAAAGCAAATGACGAATTTTTTGGAAAATTTTGCCGCGACTTTTTGTTTTGGTTACCAGAAGGAAATCGAAGTGCTGAACACGATTATCTAGTTTATTTGGTTGAAATGCTCAAAATACCCAAAATATAGGCTATATCTTGCCTATTTGTAATTTTAGAGCGAAATAAACTTTCAAACTTTTCATTTTCAGCGCTTCGATTTCCTTCGGGTAACAAAAAAAAATCGCGACAAAATTTTCCAAAAAAATTGTCATTTCGGTCGAAAAAAATGGGCTTTTTCGTTTTTTTTTAATTTCCTCAAAAACGGTAAACAGCAACAACATAATTTTCGGTGCACAGAAACTACTCGACAAGACGAACAAATCGATGTGTAAATTGTTCGCAAAGATTCAATTTTTCATTGAGAAATTTCAAACTCAAATTTTACGATTGTCGATTTGATAAGTCGATATCTCAGAAACTGTGATAGATAATTAAAAACCGTTTGCGGCATCGTTTACAGAAGGTACTTCTCCACTTAAGACAATTACATTATCCGCGGGAAATTCATTAGTTTCCAAGATTTGTACTCGAATGCCGAAATGCCTTCAAATTTTATTCAATTATAGCAGGCCATCGTGAAGGGAGGGAGCTAGCGAAATATAATTTGCATATTTGTAATCAGCAGCAAAAATACTTCTAGAAACGTTTTTTCATTTTGCTATAACTAAAAAAATAACTATTTTAGCAGTTTTTAGAAAAAATAGATTTTCTTGCATTTTATCGTTTCCGCAATCTTGACTTCCCGGTTCGATGGTATTTTTTAGTTAAAAGCTTCCTAGGAATATGATATACGTTTTCAGACTAATATTGAGATTCTGAATCGATTGGTGCCAACTAGAAGTCTCTGTGACAAGCCACTCAAATGTTATGACATCGTGAAATTCGAGGAAAATACGAAAAATCCTGAAAATCATTATTTATCAAGTGAATGGAGAAAAAACAAAGTTTGTCTGAAAGTGTTTTCCTTGCTGGTTGTAAATATACAAATGGCATCTTGCTAGCCGCTTTTGTATTCCGAATAAACGGAGTAGAATTTGTTGTTTTCATTTTACTGCCAATAAAAAGTCCGAAAATTCAGAAAGCCCAAGTTATAATCTAACATCGTTTTACAATTTAGCAAAGACAGAGATCAGGGATCGGTAAACATTTTTTTTGAATAGGAGACGAAGTTACGATTTTGGCCACTGGTGGCGCTAGGCACGGTTATGTACGCAGCGAATAGGTATTTACTAAAGTAGCCGTAGCATTGGCATATCCAAGGGGATTCAACCCTCCGCCTCACCGAAATATGCAAAATATAACATAAATATTATATTGAAATCAGGAGGGACGAGTAGAGACGACTATCTTCCAGAGAGCATGGTAGCTTTGAAGTTTAGGAACCCCTGTGTGTCAGTTTTAGAAAGTAAATTGGTGCATTTCTGCAAACCCCCTCCGAAATATTTTCTAAACCCCCCCCGAAACTAAACCCTGGCTACGCCCGTGAGCTGTAGCCTGACAAAGCTAGAGTTGAAAAGTAGTCAGTTTCACCGTTGTCCACCGTCATTTTGTTTCAGACTTGGTGATCTATTCTAATTTTTCTAGTTTTATCGCCCTTGTCTAATCTTGTCGTGCCTCTATTTTTGTTGTCTTATTTTGTAGACCTTGCTGATCTAGATTGTACCTTTAGATTTGTGTGTTTACCTTTATATCATTCTATTCTCTTTCGCCTTACGCATTTTTAGTATCTATATTCATGACAATTACTGGAAGCAGAAACAAAAATGAGATATAATCGAGATAAGTGCACCGTGAATTTCATGACTTAATAGCAAAATAATGAACAAAAATGTAAATTACCAAAGGTCAAATTGGCTCAGTTGTAAACAAAATTATGCTACATCTAAATTTTCCGGAAAGAAACCGACAGAAATAGAAAGCCTTTGGCTAAATTATAGAGTAAAATTTTTATATCCGTAGATGCAAATCTCAGAAGTCATCCTGCACTTATCCTATGCAGAAATGTAATTAGCATGTTCGTATTTGTTCTCGTGCGAATTTATTATTGTACAAATGTTACCTTTTCAACACGCGTATTATACTCGCTAAATATGCTATAACCATTTTTTTATTACCTCAAAGTAATAATGATTTTCTTTTTATAGTTTCGCATCTTAAAAAATGGTACACCCCTTTTATGACTAGTCTCGTCCGAATAAAAAACTTTTGAAATAAAATAATGGGCTATTAATTCAAATTATATAACTAAATCGGAAGCTGAGATTTTTATTCGTAACATTAAAAAGTTTATTAGCGATTAGGGTGATTGCGTCATTGGTGTAGTAAAAATTGTTAGAAGATTAGACTTGACCTTTTTTATCACTGAGCGTGACTGCGATAGCTATTGATTCCATTGTGTTCAAGGGTTGTGACAAGGAACTATTCATTTATTGAAGTTGCATTTCGTGGGTTACAGCAAAAAGATATATGGTTGAGTTTTATGTTAACTAATTTCGTATGTTAACTAATTTGTTTTTTTACTTGCATCCAATATATCACAATGTTTTTTTATGACAGGTCTGTGTGTTAGATACAGTTTAAGTAAAACTAAAGCCAGATTTGGTTTAATTAGCTTTGAGCGGATGCAAAAATAATAAATTTTAACTGACCGAAAGGGAATAACTCGGTATAGCCATTCTACGTACCGCAACATTAACCGTGATCGTAAAGTGCAGTTTATATCCATTTTATAGCATTTGTAAAATATTGCATTTCAAGTATAATATATGCACTTGACTGTAGTCGGCAACGTCTCAAATCGCTCAAATCTGATTTTACCTCAACTCAAAAAGATAATATCATTTCAATTCTTATCTTCAAAAAACATATACTTAATATCTTAACTGTACTTATATATCACATCTTTGTAAAAAATAATTTAATTAAAAAAATACCTAATAAATATTAAGATTCCTTCATATTTACTTTTTTACACCATTTTTTAAAATATAGGGCGAATTGAAGAATGTGATATGTAAGTAAAATGTGATATGGAAGAAATATTCTTGTACTAGCATAGTAAATTATATACTATATTTAGTCAGTTACATGAAACTTTTACATTTGTGACGAAAGTGTCGAAAATCCAGATGTGATTGGCGTCAGCGTTCGTTATGTTATGGACAACCATTCAAATTGGCGTATCTCGACAAAATAGTATTACAATGAAATTGAAATTATTTATTTGAATATGATTTTCAAAATCAATGTTGGATAAAATTTAAATCAATGCATCAAAACTAAAGCTTTTAACAAATTATTTAGTTAATGTTTGATCAATTGTTTTTATAAAATTAAATAATAATGCTGAAGCTTCTATTGTCTTGTCTTGGTTTTTTTTTTAAATTAATCATTTTAAGTACTCATGTGTTTTCAGTGCATCAGCACACATGGCAATGCCATAGTTGAGCACTGAGCTCATCACTGATGCCAGCAGTTTAATCGTCTCTCTGGGGCCACCGACGTTAGCCATGATCCGCGGCATTGTACTAGCAACCACAGGGGCCTTATTGCTAATCTGCTCGGTTTCTTCTTTAAAGTTCAGCCTCGCGTCGAGAATTACACCCAGGTACCATATGAACGGTTGGAATGTGATTTCGGCGTCTACAACCTTAAGCCTTGTCGTTTGCTTCACCTTTTTGTTGGATACGAGGAGTACTTTTGTTTTATGGGCTGCCAGCTGCAGTTCAACAGCCGTCAACCATTCCTTTATTTTGGCGAAAGCTTTGCCGAAGAGTGCGATAATTTTCTCAAGGAATTTGGCGACGATGATGAGTGCCGCGTCATCTGCTTTCGGAAATTGTAAAAGCAACAGGGCATTGTACATGATGATTCACCGAAGCAGTCCTAGTACAGAGCCCTGAGGAGCTGAGATACGCTACATTTCAAATACATAATATACTGCTAAACCTTTAAAATGGCATTTTTCAAAATATATATGAATTGAAAATAATTTCAGTTTTCAATACTATTCTCTCAATAACAACCAATTTTTAAATTTTTATTTAAGATTTCTATAATATTGAACATTAATTTCAACAGAAAATTTTCTAAATTAATATTGGATTTAATTTTAAATAATTGCTTCAGCTCCAACTAACAACAAATTTTTCAAAAACTTCAAAAACAAGATTAAAGATGAAAGAAAAGAAACAATGGGATATTTCTAAGCTTAAAGATGAGTCCACTCAAACACTGAATATGGAAGAAACAAACGATAACATAAGAGACATTGAAGAACACTAGGGAGCAAAGTTCTCCCTAAGCTGCGAGGGTGCTCGGCCGCGCACTAATTTTTCGAAAGTTGCGCAGCCGTTTTTTGTATTCCGCGCACAATGGGCTTGTTCATCTTGGCAAAATAATTTAGTGTCAAACAAATTTTTGAAATCTGACATTTATACGTCATATGAAATCTCTTTTGTCTACATGAAGTACTTCATCGAGCGTTTGCTTGGTTTGCTATATGTTAACATATTGTGTGCGAGGAAGTCCTCGTGTACTTCATTAGAGAACGGGTATCGACAAAACACCGCCTGCGTTTGTTTCGACGTGGATTGGGGCAAAATTACCCTGATACAGCACAGCATACCTCGTCTCTCTTTTACCTAAAAAACAGAATTTGGAGGTATTTTGAGGGTAACACATACAAGAAGTATAACCTAGACATTCAAAAAATGGTTATGTTAACATCGGATGGAGCAATGGATGATGCATGGAAACATGTATCTCTTATGCAAGATATTGAGACCTTCTTTAGCACAGTTTAAACTATGTTGAGTAGATCAGGAATTAAAAAACGAAAATTTGAAGAGTTGGCTATTAAACGAGGTGCGTTGGTTATCTCGTTATTTTCCAGTGGATGTTTTGATTGAAAATTACGAAAACCTAATAGAATATTGTAATGAACAATTCGATGAATGTAAAGATCCAATTTCTAAATTTTATTTTTGAATTTTAATTTGTGAATTAGCAACTTTAAGTAAATATTTACTAAAAGCTGCTTGAATATTATTGATGCACATAATTGTATAAAAGAGAAAGTACAAATATTAAAAGCACAGTATCTGGGAGAAAATGTTTTTTGGAGTTAAAATATATTAACAAAGGTTGGAAATTATATTGACTCTCCCCCTCCTTCTTGCACTTTAAAAACCTTTCGAAGATTTTTGCACAATTCTACGTTTGTGCCTCGCAGTCAGTGCAACAATTACAGTGAACATTGCTTGGGAGTAGAAGAGAAGTGGATCAAAATAAAGAAGAGCATTTTAGACTCAACAGAAACTGTATAAGGAAAAAAAAGAAAATAGGAAAGAGTGGATAAGTCAAGAAGTTGTAGATATGATAAAAGAAAAAAGACAGTATAAAAACACAAATAATGATGATGATGAAAAGCGGAAATACAAGACCTTAAGAAACAAGATAAATAAGAGGGTAAAACAAGAAAAGGAACAGTATTTAATGTGAATCTGTGCAGGCATGGTAACTGGAACAACAATGAAAACTGGACAACAACAACAACAACAATATATTAAGAGGTTCTTTGAAACAAGAAAGCCAAAAACAATGAGCATTGAGGCCAAAGATGGGAAGTTATGTTATTTGGAACAACTGTACAGTGGAAACGGTGGTAACTTGCCCATGGGGAGATGAGATGAAATAACATAGGATGACATAGGGGCACCTATCATGGAAGAAGAGTTTGAGAAGGCAGTTCAGGACCTCAAGGGAAAAAAGGTTCCTGGAGTGGTTAACATACCGGGACAACTATTGGAAAAATCAGGGGACAAGTTTAAAAAAAGAACTGTACTGTATGTAATATTTACAAGACTGAAGAATTGCATAAAGACTGAAAAATGCATAATAGGTTTATTTTTTCTTTTTAGCTTAACAGATCCTATTATGCATTTTTCAGTCTTTAGGCAATTCTCCAGTCTTGTAAATATTACATACTAAGTTGTGCAGTTCTTTTTTGAAACATATCCCCTGATTTTTCCAATAGTTCTCACGGTATGTTATCAAATCTGTAAATAATAAAATCTGATGATCAATTTGGGTTTAGAAAAGAAGTCAAGCAGATGAAGGAAGGCAAACCTACTTTCTTAGCGTTTGTCGACCTTGAAAAGGCGTTTGACAAAGTGAACTGGAATGAACTATTCAGCATTCTTCATCAAACAGGTATCAACCTTAGAGAAAAAAGACTCATCTATAATATCTATGAGCAAGAAATTGGAATAGTTTGTTGTGGTAGCAAGGAAGAAACAGCACATATCAGAAAGGGTTTACGGCAGGGTTGTTCCCTGTCAATATATATATATATATATATATATATATATATATCAATATATATATATATATATATATATATATATATATATATATATATATATATATATATATATATATATATATATGGACAGGGAACAACCCTGCCGTAAACCCTTTCTGATATGTTTTTATTTCAGAAATGGTTTACGGCAGGGTTGTTCCCTGTCCATATATATATATATATATATATATATATATATATATATATATATATATATATATATATATATATATATATATATATATATATATATATATATATATATATATATATATATATATATATATATATATATATTATATATATATATTTATATATATATATATATATATATATATATATATATATGGACAGGGAACAACCCTGCCGTAAACCCTTTCTGATATGTGCTGTTTCTTCCTTGCTACCACAACAAACTATTCCAATTTCTTGCTCATAGTATGTATGTATCTTGCTCATAGTATGTATGTATGTATGTATGTACAAAAGGCGATCGACCGAGTAAGACAAGAATTTGTCACAAGAGTGAATATTCATGGAGATAGAGTAGACATGATAAGGTTTGCTGATGACAGCGCTAATTGCAGAATACGAAGAAGACTTACAAAAGCTCCTGAGCAAGATAGACAAAATAATGGAGGAAGAATTTAATATGAGAAAAAATACAAACAAAACAAAAATTTTGGTCTGCAGTAGAAATGGCGAAAACCGGACATCAATAAAGTTAAGAAATGAAATGATACAAGAAGTTTAGTTTAATTATCTGGGAAGTAAAATAATGAATGATGGAAGAAGCAGCAAATACTGAAGCAGAAACTGAAGCAGCTACATTAAGTAGGATTGCCCAAGCCAGGAACGTTTCCTATAAAAAGATGAATCTATTTACTGCAAGGAACATAGGTCTTGATGTGAGGAAACAAATGATGATGAAGATCTATGTAGGAAGCGTCGCGCTATATGGTAGCGAATCTTGGACAATAGGAGAGAGAGGAAAAGACTACTAGCATTTGAAACATTTTGGTGCTATAGAAGGATTATGAAAATCAGCTGGAGAGAAACGATCACAAATTACGATGTCTTTAGAAGAGTAGGAGAGAGAAGACGCTTCCTTAAATATTTAAAAAGAAGACGTGAGAGATCACTTCGTGGGGCACATACTGCGACACACTGGACTACTGAGGCTTGTAATTGAGGGAACAGCAGACGGCATGAATTATAGTGGAAGACCCAGACTGGAGTACATGAGTCAAATACTAGAAGATATGAATTCTTGCTCATACTGTGAACTGAAGAGGAAGGCGGAGAGACGAGAAGAATGGCGAGCTGCTGTCAACCAGCCTCACGGCTGTTAATTGAAAAGTAAATGTTAAGTTTAAGAGAATTTCCAGTTCGGAAAGTTTGTCCTGTCTTCATAAAATTTAAGCAAATCCCAAACAGTTTATTATTTTTAATAAATTTCAAATATAGATAAACTCCAAAAACATTTAACTGACAACTTATTCAATTGAAATTCTCTCTATAAAATTAAAATATGTAATTTCCGATTTCAATTATTATTATTTATTATTTTAACCAGTTTTTAAATGTTCAATGAATGTTTCCAAAATTCCACAAAATTCTTATTTGTGCAATGCATTTCAATGGATATGTTATCGACAATACACGAAATTACGTGCTAAATAAATGACAAAAGTCCTATTTATTTATTTATTTACTTAGCCACATTAAATACATATTGTGGATGTGATAGTTACAATAGACACGTTAATGCATTAATACATTAATACAATAAAAACAATAAATACTACAAAAATGCAACTACTACAAAATACATTAGACACTAGATTATCAACGTTATGATACAAATTATTTTTGCAAAAATTCTGGTTTTGAATAATATGCTCTTTGACCAAGGATACATTTTACATCTATTTTAAATTGCTTAAAGTTCTTTGTTTTTATTTCATTGTCCAGCTTATTAAATAATTCAATTCCTGTATGAAAGAAGGACTTCTCAAGTGAGGCCGTGTTATGTTTTGGGAACGATAGCAGAGAGTATGGTCTTGAATGGGGATCGTGATAATTCGCTAAGGTGTTAAAGTTTCTTATATGATATTTTGTATAACACAGCACTTTTAACATGTAAAATAAGGGTAATGTAAGTATAATGAACTTTAAAAAAAAATTACAACATTGCCCTTCTTTTAGACCAAACAAGTCTAGCAATTAACCAAATAAGTCTAACAATTCTTTTCTGCAAAATAAAACATCTATTGACGGTAGCGGCTTGACCCCAAAGTAACACGTGTACAGATAGATGCGAATATACCAGTAATTACTGATTGTTCTAATTACTGATTCTTTGTTAAACGATTTTTTAATTTGTAAAATTGCGAAGTAAGCGCTTCCCAGTTTTTTGTAAATATGGTCGATGTGATGTGACCAACTAAAAGTAGAGTCTATCCGTACCCCCAAAAAGTTGGTATACGTTTCGATTTATGGTTTTTGCCGTCAGTATTGAGTTGAAAATGCATTGGACTTTTCCTCTGGTTAGCAAAGTAAATACTAACAGTTTTATCCGTATTCAGTATAAGATGGTTTGCACGGCAACACGCATTCACCTCATAAATTATCCCGACTCTGCTTTCAAGCTCTTCCATACTGTTCCCAGAGACAGCCATATTAGACACTTACATATAGTGGAAGATCGTTGATGAACAGCAGAAATAGAAGCGGCCCTAAACAGTTCCGTGCGGGACACTAATAGTTATATTATTGCTATTAGATTTGTAGTTATTGGCATTTACAATAAACTTTCTTCCTGTAAGGAAGGATCTAATCAACCTTGCAAAAGTCCCTCGAAAACCATAGTTTTCCAATTTAGAGACCATAAAAGAAATGTTGACAATGTGCAAGGCCTTGGACAGGCCAAAGAATAGACCCATTACATGTTTACCTGTGTCAAGTTCTTTAATAATATATTTAGCTAACTTGATCGTGGCTGTTTTAACTAATCTGTGAGCTCGAAACTTATGTTGACAATTGCTGATCAAATGATATTTTTATAAATAATCAACCATTTTATTATAAATCAGCCGCCCATAGATTTTAGGAAAGGAAGGCGCTATCGAAATAGGTCTATAGTTAGATATATCACCTGCATCCGATTTCTTGTGCAAGGGAATAACTAAAGCTACCTTCAAAACCAATAGATATATTCCATCCTCCTCATAGATTTATTGTACAGTTGTAATAGTGGACTTTGAATGACGTCTAAGATTGATACATTAGTATACATTAGATACATTAATTAGGACAAAAAACAATGAATTATCAAAAAAAAAACGTGGTTTAATTTCAAATCTCAACAATAGAGAAACACATAGAAATTTTAATGTTTCAAAATTAAACCGTTAATACTCACATTAACCGTTAATACTCACATAATCATCACATTAACCACGGGAGAAGCACAGTTTAAGTTTCTACAACTACTAAACTTCAAAGTTTTGGTAGTGGTAGTGGAGATTAACTAGTTTTAACATTAACGTAGTTTGAACTCTTGCGGTATTTTCTTGCGTTAAGATATTGGTTAATGTGAAAATAACTCACATATTTTACAAAACTGAGGTTTTTGCCAAACCTTATTTATATTTTATATAAACCACTTGAAAATGACCGTCAAACGTCGAAACTCGAGTCGTGATATGTTTAGCAATTTATATAACTGTAAATAATAAGTTATATAACATTTTTTCATATTATAAGTGTGGTAAAAACATAGTGAATTTTTCAATTCAATGTTACATACACCATTTTGAAACCTTAACTATTGCGCATGTGCTGGCAATAGTCACTATCTCATAAAAAAATGTGTAGCTTCAATTTCTATCCGAAATAATACCTCATGTGTTGAAGCTGGAAAAAAATAGTTCTATGTGCAGAGTGTTTTTTTTTGTAGTCGTGTCAGTATCTTACTGTGTTTTAGTTTGGTACACAGTTAATTATACGCTTATCGCTAATACTAACAGTACACTTCTAAATTGTTTGAATTATATAAAGGGGAATGAAAAAGTGTGCTGATCGTTGAACATATGGTGAGATGTTTTTCAAAATAAATTTAATGGGGAAAGGATCAACGCAATATTTGATTATAAAGAGCACGTTTTGAGAAAAGAAAGCATTAGAGGAACATGCAACGGAGATAAATAGAAAGCAGAAAATATGTGAATTATTATGCTGGCAATGAATCTGTAAGCTATAAAAACATCTCCACGTTTAAGTACGACAGCTATTTATTTTAAGACTAAACTGAGCTGCCATAATTTCAAAGTATCCGATGTGGTGGACCACCAAGCTACTTGTTATTGATTCACAGAAACTGATGCTGACTTCAGTGCTTCAACGTTTGTATCATTGAAACTATTAAAAAACTGTGTAGCTTTCAAATTTCTCAATAGCAATCTATAGTGACGGCTGTACCACAATACCCGCAACCAATGTTCCCTGTAAGCTGCGCCGGTGCGCAGATACGCAGTAGTTTTCGTGACATTTTAAAATTTGCGCAGATAAATTTATTTTCCGTGTACTTAAATTACGAGAAATTGATTTCGTCTTCGAAATTTGAAATATTAGATTAATTAATATATTATTGTAACCAGCAACATATCACTATGATCAACAAACAGACCTGCAGCGCCAAACAACGCCCTGGCGGATGAGTTCTGTAGAACATCCCTTTGGACATGCCAATGTACATGCGACCCTTAAGAGAAAGAAACCTATGCATACCTCGGTGATCTAATGAGAATAAAATTATGTAATTTTATCAAATGGGCAAGCAATTAACACCGAAGAAGTTTATAAAGAGTGGGTTAGTACAAAAGACAAAAAAGTTTCATTGGAAATAACCAAAATTATTTTTAATATTATCTTCTTCTTCTTCTGCTTATAGTGCCCCCCTATCCGTTTCGGATGTTGGCGATTAGCATGTCAATCTTGGCTTTATCAACTGCTTGACAAAACAGTTGAATTGGTGTAAGACCGAACTCCTGACGTAAGTTCTTAAGCCAAGAGTTACGTCGTCCGTCTGGTCCTTTTCTTACATCTACTCTTCCTTGCATAACTAATTGTAAAATGCGATATTTGTCATTTCGAATTATATGCCCTAAATATTGCAGCTTTATTTCTTTGACGATGTTGAGCAGTTCTTTATTTTTACCGATTTTTTGGAGTACTTCTTCATTTTTGATATGATGGTTCCATGATATGCGCAAGATGCGTCAATATATCAAAAACGTTGATATATTGACGCAAATAACGCAAATTGACAATATATCAAACTTGAGCTCAAGCAACTCAAAGCCTCCAGCCTATTTTGCATCGCTTCTGTCATTGTGCAGGCCTTCACACCATATAGTAGAACAGGCATGATATAGCACCTTACCATTCGGATTTTAAGAGGAAGTGACAAGTCGCTGGAGAAGAACATGTTCTTTAGTTTGTAGAGAAATGATCTAGCCTGTTCTTGCACGAATTTCTTTGGAGTAATCCCAGTCGTCATTTATGAGGGTACTAAGGTAGATATATTTCTCTATTCTTTCAACACGTTAATTGCCAAGTATTAGTGTATCTGGGTGTGGGCGCTCGTTTATATATATATATATATATCCACGTATTTTGTCTTTGAGGTGTTTAATCGTTGTCCATACCGTTCGTTTGTGCTTTTGACCTTGTTCATTATACTCTGTAGGCTCTCCAAAGTGTTTTATACTATGATGGTATGGTTGATGTTTTCGCCATTCATCTTAATACCTTCGTTTGCGTTTAATGCTTCTTGGAAATTTTTCTCAGAGTACCTATATGTTGAACAAGATTGGAGATAGTACACAACCTTGCCTCACGCCTCTCCGGATACATACTTCTTGCGTGATGATGTTGTCAATACAGGTTTCCGATAATTATTAAGTCTTTATAATCTATGCTGGTTTCTGTAACACCTGCATCAATATATCATGTTGTACGGTATCGTACGCTTTGGCGCAATCAATGAAACAAACGTGTACATCTCGTCCCATTTCTCTATACCTCTGTATCGTGACCTCTGAATTCTCTCGTTCCGGGCGCATTCCGAAAGCCAAACTACGTCTCTCCCAAATGTTCTCTCTCACACCTACGATAGATCCTGGCATGTATGATTTTAAATATATCTTGACAATGGGGTTCATTAGGCTGACCAGTCTATATTCGTCGCATCTCTTCGCAGATGGCTCAAGTCTGCTGGCATTTGTCCCGTATTGTAGCTTTGAATAAATAAGTCGGTGATGATATTCAGGAATGCTGGGTGCGAGTTGCAACATAACTGAATCATTTCAGTGTGGATGTTGTTTGGGCCGGTTACTTTCGCATTCTTCATTGATGTTGGCTTTTTGAACTTCGTCTTTTGAAATGGTGGGTCCGTCGTTATTAACAGCGGTAATATTATGATGGGCTAATCTTTTATCATTGAAAAACTCTTGTAAATACTTTTCCCGTTCCTCCGCTTTGTTTGTGACTTCGGTTACAAGTCTGCCCTTAATACCAGTTAAACTGATGACAGTAGCAGTTTACTGGGAGTTTAATGGCAATTTACTAAGTTTCACTTGATGGCGTTTTTCCCTGTTGGTTCTCGTAATTTCCTTTACTTTGCGGTGCATATTAAAGGTATCATATATGCAATCCAGTTGTTCAATTGCATCACATTTAGCTATTAGCCATCTTTCCTAGCCAGTCTTATTTGCAGTTTTAAGAATTTCTTTCGTCATCCATTCTTTCTTTGTTGTCTATTGGTGCTTCAAGTACTTTTGGCTTGTAATTTGGATAAGGCGTTTTAAGACGTTTTAAGGCGTGTTCTTCTGTTTTTGTTACTGATGTGGTGTTATTTATACCATCGCTTAAAGATTGGCACACCTGCTCAATAATCTTTGTGTCCTTCAACCCTTTCATGTCTAGTATCGGAGCTTATCATGCTTTGATATTATGGTTTGAATAAATAAGTATTAAAAAATTGCGCAATTTGTTTTTACTTTTAATTTTTTTACTCACCGTAGACTTTGGACCGTCCAGCACTAATAAAAATTAGAGGGAACACTGCCCATAACATATTTTGAAAAGGTCCCAAATGGAGATGGATTTTGTGTACAGTTGCATTATCTAGAAACATGATTTGCAATTTTTCTATTTGTCAATTTCTTTTCTGACAATATCTGCAATATTATTGTTAATTGTTATTGTTGTTAAAGATAGTGAAGTAAACAAGAGTTCCCTTAATTAATATTCGACTAAATGTTAATAATAATTCTAAAAGGAAATACAAAATGTATTTATCACGAATTGTGAAACACACAGTTTTTCGTTTCTCCTATAGTTAGTACAAGCTATTCACGTGTTCAAGAGGCAGAAAGATGCCCTAAGAACTATATTTGCCCTAAACTATTGAGAATCCTGCAGAGAGAAGTTTAGAACAGCCAGGATTCTAACTGCGACGGGCACTTACATCTACGATGCGATATGATTTTTAGCAAAAAATAAAAATCTTTTCGAACGGAAAAGTTACCACCGTACAGCATCATTGAGCTGTACAATAAGGAACTTCATCGAATCCTCGTCGACATAGAACCCATTTATAACAAATTTATAAAGACTGAAGAAGGAACTGACAAATTTTGTGAACATTTTAGTGAACAATTTAGTGAACATCATTGACCGGCGATTATATGTTACTTGTAATTATAAAAGCTCTTCAAATGTTTGCTTACATAATGAAATAAACTATTTGAATTTGGATATACTTACATCCGTGCATAAGTTATTATAGATAATCAATATAAAAATAATTGGTGAAACATTTAATTAGTAATCTTCGTGTCGTAAATATCAATTAATTAATTTAATAACAGATTAAATATATGAAAGCGTATTTTTTCCAAAGATAGGAAATCAAATATTATCGACTATATAAACTATATATACAATTATAATTTACTTAACTATTACTTTACGGTATATAGTTAAATGGATTACGGAGGAAAACCCAATATTCGTTGTGAGACTAAATACGTAATTTTAAATTTAGTAAAATATATAACCGAAGAACTGCTTCACAGGAGTTAGGGATATATCTCCAAATCTCAACCAATACTAATTTGTTCAGAATTGTTTTCTGATGTATGATCACAATATGTAAAAGCAATAGAAGTATGAGTGAATACGTATACTTTTGCATTTTGGTTAGTTTTCTAGTTAGTGTGCTAAAACATTCTTCATATTTATAATTGTAGGGTAAAATGAAATTGCAAAGCGACAATGTTTTCAATCAATGGATATGATCATGGATATGAGAAAGAAGTTATCTAAGAGTTTAATTTGTGTTAAAGCGCAATTCAAAAGTTACAACGAAGTTTCTACAAACAGGGAATGATATGGGGAAATATAAAGAAAGGAGCGCTTCAGATAAAAAAACTGTAAATAATTTCGTATTGGTAAAACCATACTACATTATAGATAATCATATAAACTTAATAAAGTCGGAACACAGCCTGAATATATAAATATATTCAACCTTTCCGGAGCTATATAATACTAATGAGTCTTTTAGGACAACCAAAAACAAATTTCAAGTGAAATTTGTCAGTTATTTTATAGCTTTCGGTCCACCTTCGTGGCACTCAACAAAAACCAGAAAAATAACATTTTTTTTTAAGATCATGTCTTTCCGATACTTTCAGTGGATAGCCATCTGTAGACGCCTTTCGAGATTTATCGCCCATCAGTACAGCTTTGCTTTTATGACCGTCTACAAAGTCCGACCGTTGAAACGCGTCTATAGATGGCTATCCACTGAAGGTATCAGAAAGACATGATCTTAAAAAACAATGTTATTTTTCTGGTTTTTGTTGAGTGCCACGAAAGCTGTAAAATAAGAGATAAATGTCACATGAGATTTGTTTATGGAAAAGACCTAAATAGACTCATTAGTATTAGAGAGCTCCGGAACGGTTGAATATATTTATATATTCAGGCTGTGTTCCGACTTTATTAAGTAAATAATTTCGGTTCGTAATGACCATTTTTGAATAAAAACTATATGTATAAGGCTAAGGGCGTGATCATTGTTTCACACGAATTCTTTAAATAAACATACTAATAGACTTCTTCTTCATATTGAGGTCATTCGTGACCGACCGTGTCAAATCGAGCGGTTCCGTAAAAATAACAGAACGAGCATTATCTTTAGTGATATGTATCTCTTTTGTTCGTGAATGAACTGAGCAATTTTGTTGACCGAGCATACAGTTACATCATTCGTGCAATATTCATAGATAGTTTAAATTCGAAGAATTCAAAGCTATCACTCAGTTATGTAATGGAATAACATAGTGGAAAGTAACTCCAAACTCCCCGGGAGCAAAAGAGCAGCGGTTTGTTGTTAGATTGGAAAAATATACTTGATGCACTAAAATGCTATTGACAATAAATAGACCGTAACCTTTCTTGGTCAGGAAGGGGAAGGGTAGTGCATTCAATAGCTCAGGGTAGCTACTGACTTTAAATACAGATTGAAGCAATTTTGGCGCCGAAAAAATATTTCATTCAATTTTATAGTAAAAACTAATTATTAAATGTAATTGTTAAGCCACAAAGAATCTAAGAGCTAAGGCATAAAAAAGGCGTCTAATGGAAGAAGAAATTTGGTTATCGATAATATCTTTGTTATTGATAATATCCGTGTTATATACATACAATAAGGAAAGTGTGCTTAGGATAAAAAAGTATTGATGGATAGAGTAAATGTAGATAGAGATGAGAAGATAGTACTACAGATAAGCAGTATAAATGTGGATGGGGAGGTTTAACTGAATAAAAGATAGAAACTGCTGCTTATTATATGGGCGTATCAAGGGTGACTGTAATGGAAAAAGGAGTTATATTGATGGCAGCGGTGTGTCAGTAATGGATTACGTTTCGTTAATACATTAGTTATTGATGCAGCCATGGCCAAGAGTATTGCCAGTTTCAGGATGGGAGAAAGAAAGATAGAATCAGACCTCCGAAACTTACTGGAACTATTTAGTAGAAGTATATGTAAGATGAAATGGGTAAAAAAAAATGTGTGGAATGAGGGTACAAAGTGGTTTTACCAATAGAAGCTAAAACGATGGTGGGGATCGTCTTCACCTTTCGGAACTTATAAAAGGGGCAATGATATTATAAGCAAGTTAAATTTGTAAAATAATATCTCCGACGCTGTAAGCAGCAGAGAAGTAACTTAAGAGTAAGCCGCGCATAAGGGGATCATCTCCCTCATTCGGAAGAAGTTAAGCGGGAAGCTCTGAACGAGGTGGAAAGGATGGTGTAAAGGACAAGACTTTCGGGTTAACCCCAACAAATCCACCATTGTGCCTTTTACGAAAATGAGGGAATTGAAGGGCCTTAAGCCTCCAATTTTGTACAACGAACAATTAAAGGCAAGTGTCGAGGTCAAGCACTTATATGCACCAGTGCTAATGCGGGAAGCTCTGAACGAGCTAGGAAGGATGGTGTAAAGGACAAGATCTTCGGGTTAATACCCACAAATTCATCATTGCCTTTTACGATAATGAGGGAATTGGAGGGCCTAAAGCTTCCAATTTTGTGCAAGGACTAATTAAAGGCAAGTGTCGAGGTCAATCACCTATATGCACCCGTGCTAATGCGGGAAGCTCTGAACGAGGTAGGAAGGATGGTGTAAAGGACAAGACCTTCGGGTTAACCTCCACAAATCCACCATTGTGCCTTTTACGATAATGAGGGAATTTGAGGGCCTAAAGCTTCCAATTTTGTACAACGAACAATTAAAGGCAAGTGCCGACTTCAAGCACCTGTATGCTAAACTGCCCTGCAACCAACACCTTACACGAGCTACTAGCAAATGCAAATGGCATTGATGATGACTAGGAGAACACTTGTCAAATCGTGGGGCTTAAAACCAAACATGGTACATTGGCTTTACAAGGCGGTAGCAAGATCCATCTTGACATATGTTCCTGTTCACATTGGCCGCCAAGCGTTTGCGCGGGTGTGACCTGTTGTCAGGTTATTTTAGGTTAGTATACTAACCTAAGTTTAAGTTTTGGTTAGTATACTACGCTGAATAGCACTAATAAACTCTTCTGTATTGAAAGACATGATGAAACATGCTATCTTTTATAACGATAAATTCGTACTGGTTGAACTTACAGACGTCGCGAGTGAATCGCGCGTTCCGCCGCTAGTTCGAAGTGAACACACACAAACATCTCACGCGTTTGATATTGCAGCGAGCGCGCAGCGCGCGGCAGGCGCTAGCTTGCCCGCTACTTAGACCACACGTGCGCTTCGTAGGTGAACACTTCGATATTGCGCCGTATGTTGATATTTCGTGATCGCGCTCGCCACCGTGCCCGCGAGTCAACGTGGATGAGCACTAACGAGGTCGGGCCATACCTGAACAACTGCTGTAATAAAAGAGGTAATCCTTAGCAACGGGAAGCCCATCGAGGAGACTCGATGCCTCTAAGACTTTCATTCGTAATACCCTTCAAAGTACAACTACAGTGGAATTACCACAAGAAAAACCGAGACCTATTCTGGTACAGAGACGGCTCCAAAAAAGACAGTGGAACTGACGCTAGAGTCTGTGGTCTGTATACTAGGTGCAGCATAACTGTGCCACTATACAGACACACTACGGTCTTCTAAGCTGAAATTTTCGTGTATTGATATCGATACATGTGTTCGGGAAAATTAAAGAATGAACTATAGCAGGTAAAGACATCTATATTTTCACGGATAGTCAGGCTGTGATAAACGCCTTAACATGTCATAGAATAGAATCTAGGACAGTTTGGGAGTGCCTTCAAAATTGAAAACGTCTGGCACAGAACAACAGCGTTACGCTTGCGTGTGTGCCAGGCCACATAGGTCCGGAAGCAAACGAAACTTGCAAAATAGGGCGCTGCTGCAGCACTCCCGATTGAAAGGGAGAGGTCCTACTTCACCAAAACCATGGCCCGAAAAATTATAACAGAGTTGACCAAAACAAGTCACCAACTACAATGGGTCGCACAAGTGGCCAGTAGCGCAGAAAACGGATGATAGGTCCATATCTAATACGCTAACAGCTGAAATCTTGCAACTATTCAGGAAGCAGATTGCAAGTATGGCAGGTCTCTTAACGGTACACTGCGCACTAAGAGGGCATATGCAGAAGATGGGCATCTGTTGAACCACTGTGCAGATTCTGCAATGAAGAGGACGAAAGTGCCTCCCATATAATATTCCATTGTGAAGTCTCAAATCGCGCGCAGCAGGATGAAACTCAACATTACACACGAGGAACATTCCCGCCGAGCCACAAGTCACTTAGACTTCTGGACCTAATACATGGTCTGGATCTATTTACTTGAATGGAAAAATGTGGGGAAATACAAAAGGCATATAAGGCCGTAGGGTTTTCAAGAGATGTAGGTCCGTGAACTCAAATTGGGCTGAGCCGTGTATTAAAGAAAATTATGTGAACTAAAATACTTTTTGCCCCACATTTGAAGTTGTCTGTCTCGCTGACGCTTGTTTTCCTACTTTAACTTCTATAGATTCGTTGCAAAAGTGACACAAATTAAGATCATAATAAAATAATATATTTTATCTACTCACACACCAAAATGAACACATTAATAAATACATTATTGTATGTCAAGGATGCCATTATTATAATCGTGTGTAAAAGTATCCAAATCGTGCGTAAAAGTCCAATGTAAATCAAATGGAGTTTTATTATTAAACGATTTTTGTTTGTTGTTACTATGGCAACAACATGGTAACTATTGTTACTATGGCGTCACTAAACAAAAAACATAGAACTAGTGAAAATAAATTTTCTGACGTATATTAAAATTGAATTATTTTTTCTTATTTTGAATCAAGAAGTTTCGGCGTCTCAGTCTGGATTTATCTGGCTCTAATATAACAACCTAACCATTACCTAATCTAGATTAAATCTAGGTTGCGCTCAGACTAAAGTATGTAGAGTCCAGGAAAACGCTGCGGAGAATGATAAATAGCGAGAAGAGGAGATGTTGGGCAAACCTCTGCGAGAAAATCGATGAGAACCCCTGGGGAGATGCTTAAGAAATTGCAACTAGACAGCTAAAGCCCCGGAGATCAAACATGTATCCGCACCCTGACTTGATAGAGGAAATTGTCCGTGCCCTATTCCCAATCCACCCGGCACGGAGTTGGGAGAAACCGATATGCAGTAAAGTCCTGGAATTTACAACAGAAGAACTCGTAGTGGCAAGTAATCGGCTTAACAAAGGCAGAGCACCTGGTCCGGACATGATTCCTTCCGAAATCATTAAAACTGCGTGCAATGTTGTACCCCAGTACGTCCTAAGCGTCATGAACAGGACCCTACAAGAAGGTGTTTTCCCGCAGATCTGGAAAATGGCTAGGCTGATACTGCTAAGGAAAGGAGACAAGCCGCCCAACGATGCAACATCGTTCAGGCCGCTATGCCTGATGGACACTGCAGGTAAACTACTGGAACAGCTGCTGCTGCAACGAATTAAAAGAGAACTGAAGACCGGCAAAGACCTCTCAAATAATCAGTACGGTTTTAGGGAAGGGCGATCAACAATTGACTCTCTCAACAAAGTTGTAGCCATTGCAGACGCTGCAAAAAAGGGTACCAGGGGAACTAGAAGAATATGCGCTCTAATTACGATAGATGTGCGCAACGCGTTTAATTCGGCGTGCTGGCAAAACATTCTAGAGGAAGTCACGCGACGCAGCTTTCCGCCATACCTGATAGCGATGATAGATAGCTACCTATCTGAAAGGACAATTGTCATCGAATCAGACAGCCACCGCTCTACGAGGAAGATCCATAGCGGTGTTCCACAGGGATCAGTCATGGGCCCAACGTTGTGGAATATAATGTACGATGGGGTTCTCAGACTCAAGATGCCAGAAGGAGTAGAGACTGTTGGCTTCGCAGACGATCTTGCCGTGGTCGTATGCGGCAGAACCGAGGATGAACTAAAGCGGAGAGCAAATGAAGCATTGCTACTAATAGACAAATGGATGGAAGGTAAACCGCTCAAGGTGGCACCTGAAAAAACGGAGGCAGTTTTATTAACTGGCATGAGAAGAATTGCCGACGTATCCTTCAAACTTAGAGACGCTACTATCATACCAAAGGGGATCATAAAGTATTTAGACGTAATAATAGATAAAAACCTGTCATTTAGGGACCATGTCAAAAAAGCTGCTGACAAAGCTTATAAAACTTTTTCTGCACTGGAGAGGCTCATGCCTAACGTAGGAAGACCCAGGACTAGTAAGAGAAAACTGTTGTGCTCGGTGACCCACTCCGCAATGCTTTATGCAGCCCCTGTATGGGCCAGGGCTATCGACGTGAAAGCCACCATAGACAAGCTGGCAGCGGTCCAGAGAATGCTAGCAATTAGAACTAGTAGCGCTTACAGAACTATATCAAGAGAGGCGTCCCTGGTAATAGCAGGCATTCCCCCAATAGAGTTACTAGTGCAGGAGAGGCTTAGCAGCTACTCAGCTAAAGAAATCAAAACAATTACTGATTAAAAAGAAGTCAAGAGGATTGCAAGGACTGAACTACTACGGGCATGGCAGAAGGAATGGCTGGCAAGCGATAAGGGACAATGGACGAGGCTGCTAATAAAGGATGTCGAAAAATGGGTTACTCGGAAACACGGAGAACTAAACTATCACCTAACACAGGCACTCAGTGGACACGGATGTGTTCGAGACTACCTCCACAAGATAGGCAGAGCTGTTGATAGCTGCTGCGAATACTGCGGAGAAGAGGACAGCGTGATTCACACCATCTACATATGTAGCAGGTGGGACACAGAGAGGGACATCCTACCAAAGGACCTAGAACCTAGAACCACTATACCCTTCATGTTAGAATCAGAACACAACTGGAACTTAGTCAAAAAAACTATAACTGAAATAATCAGCAATAAAGAGCAGGATGAGAAGAAAAAAAAGATTGCTGAAAGACTACGGCTAAACCTGAACCCCTAATCAGCATGACTGGATGGGGGAAGTAAGGTACATCATAGACAACATTGAAAAACAACCGGCATCTTGAAGTTATGCGTAGAGCAGTGCCAAGATGTGTGGGTTTCAGGGGGACCACTTGCCAAGTAAACCCGGAGGTGCTTGCTACGCCCCCCCCCCATAAAAAAAAAGATTAAATCTAGGTTAACCTAGATTACATCGACTTCGACCAAATAGTGTTCCCGTCACTGTTCGTTTTTACTTGGCTTTTGCGTCAGCAATTTTTAACTAGTTAGGAGGCGCGGAATGTCATAACCTTATAGTGTCAGTGATTTGAAGTATGTTGTCCGTCAAAATTACAATTTTTCCAATATTATCGGTAAGAAACAATTATTTTGTAGGTTTTTTATAATGTAATATAATAATAATGTAAATTATAATTTTTATAATGTATGACACACGTGTGTGAAAGGCTTTTGTGCACTCATTGCGATTAAACCACTCGCCTTCGGCTCGTGCTTTACAATACGCAACTCATGCTCAAAAGCCCTTCTTCACACACTTGTAGCATAAACTATTTATATTTTTTATTAAAAGAGATATTTTATATCCAAATAAATCTGTTTTACTAATTTGAATCTAGAGTTGAGTTTAAAAGCGTAGATTTGAAAGAGAGTAGAAACGAAGATGAGAACATTTTTTAATTTTATCATTTTTATTTACAGTAATAATATCCTTTATTACAAATCTGTCAATTATTATAATAATTTCAATTTGAATTCAATTATTTACAAGTAAAATACAAAACACCTTGAACTAAAAATATCAGTTTATATAAAGTTTAATAAACAAGAGTTTACAAAAGTCTTAAAACGAATGAAAAGATAAAGTGAAATAATTAAATTTAATAACTTTGGATATAATAGGATTATTTCAAATTCGCAATATTGACTGCTATCTTTAATAAAACCTACAGTATAATATTTCGTATTAAATTTATAGCGGGTCATAAAAAATCAGTCGATACGAAACGACGCATTTACAATTCAAAACCCAATTTAAAAAAATCAACAAACTAAAACGATTTTTTATATTACAAATAGGAGAATAGATAACAAGAATTGTAAACAGTTATTATTTAAATATCATTAAAAATAATTTGTAGAACGAACATAAAGTAAAGGAAATATTTACTTATTCAATTTATTTAATAAATATGTAATAATTTCAATATTTATATAATCTTATTTTAAGCGAATAATTAATATTTAAATAGGAGAAAATAATAAGTAGCGTTCTGCATAAAATTTATGTTCGTCGAACATAACCGCGGGTAAGCAAACAATAACTTCGGTCGTTACGTTTTATGTTTTTGGTTCGGAACATAAAACGTTTGAATATTAAAGTATTTGTTAAATGGCTTACCATCGACTTCTTGGCCTGGAAACTGTCGGTGGAGAATGCGGAGATGGACTCGATCTTAGTCCGTTTATTAATCCTCCGTTGTAGATTCCGACGGTCGGTAGGTAAACTGGTGGATAGATTGTAGGGTAAAGATCTGATGTGTGGGACATACCCTGGCTGAAGTGGCTGAAGGGGATGTGGTGGTAATATTTCGCTGCCTCCACTGCTGCCATCGTCTTTATTTCCACACAAGCTTTAACAAGCAAAAAAAAACACATTTTTAATTTAACTATAACAATTAATTTTCATAATTATTAACATATTACAAATATGTTAACGAACTTTTTTCTATGCAGACTATAAAAGGTGTAATCAGTCAATACCAATAACAAAATTACATATTTATATATCCATTTTATAAATCTAACTATTGAAATAGAAAGATAGATATGTAATTTTGTTATTGGTATTGACTGATTACACCTTTTATAGTCTGCATACAAGAAAGTTCATTAATATATTTGTAATTTTGTTTTATGCTTAATAAAAAGAAATATTTAGTAAAAAGAAGTATTTAATAAAGTTTCAATTTAATATAGAATAATATTCTAATCGATTATTAAATATTCACACTTTAATATTAAATATTTCTAATTAAATTTTAGAAAATATTATTTTTTCGGAATTATATCAGTTGTTATCAAGCATTTTCTAAACAAACTGCAATTTTGAATAAAACAGAATAAAATGTAGTTTTTGCATAAAAACATTTTGGCGCTTGAAATAAAATAACAATAGACCTTTTCATAGTTGAAATTTTTTTGTGCGCATGTGTCAATTTCCGCCATGTGTACGACAAAAAGTGCCCGAACTTTTTGACATATAATTAAATATGTGCCCGAAACTTTCATATTCCCGCCTTTCAATCTTGGTGGATGCGCATGCGCTTAACTAAACCTTAAAAGGTCTATTATGAATTCATTTAAATTTTCGGTTTTATTTTAAGTTGTGATAAACATCCATAAATTTTATAATTTTTATAATTGCCAAAATTGCAGAATAATATGTAACCCAAACCTTATTTAAAAAACTAGAAAATTGTTAATTAATATTTAATTATCCGTTTATTATCATGAAACTAAAACTTTCTATGAATTGGGCTCAATTATGGTGAATGCGCCTGTACGAATATAAAGTTTGTTCATATTAAAATTTTATCAAATGATCTAAATAATTACGAAATGAAATAAAAATACATAAGTTGCAGATAAATAATTGGTTGAGGGCAACATAGGGTACTTATTGTGAGCCACTTCGTCCCCGGATGCAGCTGTTTACCAGAGCCAACTTACCTCCACATAAAACATAAGGTAGCAACAAAAAAAGTGAGAGAGTTAATAATGAGATAGCGAGAAAGCAGTATGTGAAATCTGATGTATGGAATCAAGAAATTTATATATTTTGGGTATTTATAAACAAATATAAATTGCGACAATCGTTAGTAACTTCGGTAACTTCTTAATTACTATTTAACAACTTGCGATGAATTTGTCGCCATGAGGTGGTCTTGCCTGAAAAATCATTTCTTTTATTGAAAAAATAATTATAATTAGATTTACATTATAGGAGTACTAAATAAAGACAAAGAGAACACAGCCTGAATATATAAATATATTCAACCTTTCCGGAGCTCTATAACAATAACTGAGTATTTATAGGACTACCAAAACAAATCTCTTGTGAAATTTGTCAGTTATTTAATAGCTTTCATTCCAACAAAACCATAAAAATAACATTGTTTTGTGTTCTGATTGTTTTAAGTTTGTATGATTATCTATAACGTAGGATGGTTTTACCAACTCTATCTTATCTTTTAAATCAACAAAGTTCATGTCTCTAAAATATGTAACCCCTAATCACCATGTGGGTTTCAGGTGAGTGTTTTACAAATTGTTATTAATAAAAGCAAAGCTGCACTAACGAGAGACAAATCTCGAAACGCGTCTGCAGATGACTACTTACCTAAGTCATCGGAAGGATATGATCTTAAAAACAATGTTATTTTTATGGTTTTTTTTGAGTACCACGAAGATTGACTGAAAGCTATTAAATAACTGGCAAATTTCACATGAGATTTGTTTTGGTAGTCCTAAAAAAACTCAGTTATTGTTATAGAGCTCCTAAAAGGTTGAACATATTTATATATTCAGGCTGTGTTCCGATTGTTTTAAGTTTGTATGATTATCTATAACGTAGGATAGTTTTACCAATTCTAAAGACAATGAGATTTAATGTAAGTTTCAACAGGACGGATACTAAATGGCTTTAAGTTCAGATTATATCATTTTAGAGAGATGAACTATATACATGTCACTCATAAATTCTTGTCTCCATTTTGCCTATTCTGTATGGAGTCCTTATTATCATGTTCCTATCTATCATCTTGAGTGTATACCACACAAGTTTTTGTATTGCTAATAAAATAGGCATACATCAAGGTACATACAATTATTCTCAAATCTTACACTATCTTCGGATGTTTACCTTAGGAACTAGTCGGAATAGAGCGGACTTAATTTTATTATACAGGTTAATTTGTGGTATAACATCATACCCAGAATTGTCACAAATCAATTTCAAGTTTAATAGAATACCAACTTGTAAGTGTTAACTTTTTAGCATTCCCTTATACTATACTAATTACGGGTACAATAGTAGCCGTTATGAGACTGGGTAATCTAGTTAATGCAAATAGTGCATGGATAACTGGGGTGAGATTGTAGAATTTAAAAATATCTCTTAATGGAGACGCTACTCTGTGATATTTTGTGAAAAGGTTAGATGTACTTATCTTTATATTATGATATACTGTTGTACATTGTTCTATTTTTCGTAAAGAGGGGTTAGCCCGTTTATATAAATAAATAAATAAATAAATGATATTTGTGTCTATTATTCTTAGACAATTTCTTTATTCCAAAATATAATTCTTAGACATTCCAAAATATTGTGTATACTTGAAATCTTTCTTGAAATTTTTGTGTATACTTGAAGTATAACATGTGTTTACTTCAAGTTTTCTATACGTTTATTTTGAATAAAATGTATTGAGTAAATGAAAAATTGAAATAATTGTAAGTTTTCATTGTGAAATACCTTGAAATTAAACATAAATTTAGTTTGGAGACATTTTGGTTCTGGTCTTATATTGGAAATAGAATTTTATGGACTAGAACCTAGTTTTTTTTTTACACGGATTTCTACGGCTGTCGCCGTCTCTCCGTCCCCTGTTTCCATCTTCTCCTATCAAGAGATTGTTCCTCGGTTAGGTTTCTTGTTTCCATCGCTTCATATGTTTCATTTCTCCAGCTTCTTCTAAGTCTTCCTCTCTCCTCTCTGGCGGTATCCATTCCAACACTTTCCTAGGCCATCTATTCTCATCCATTCTTTTCGTGTAACCCAACCAAGTCAATTGTTTTTTCTCAACTTCATCTGAAATATTATTTTCCCTGCCCATTCTATTTCGGATCCCCTAGTTTCTCACTCTATCCCTCCGTTACACACCATTGCTTCTTCTTAAAAAATCCATTTCAGTTGCAAGTAGTTTTCTCCTCAGTGTTTCTGTTATATCCCATACTTCTGCTCCATACGTTATCACACTTTTAACAATACTTTCATATAGTCGCTTTTGTCCCAGAGGATTAAATTTAGGACTATGATTTTCTACCTTTATTATTCCTCTCTGTTATCTCATTCCTGCTAATTCCCTCTTTGTTAATTACAACCCCAAGGTATTTCGACTTCTACTTTTCTCGTTTTCGAATTCGTTTTCTAAGAGCGGACTTAATTTTATTATACAGGTTAATTTGTGGTATAACATCATACCGAGAATTGTTGTCAGAAATCAATTTCAAGTTTAATAGAATACCAACTTTTCTGGTAATTATTCTCTTTCAATTATTCTGGCTGTTTGTGCCTATTGCCAGGTATTCGCATTTTTACTCATGTTCATCGATACACCAACATTTTCGTATTCCTCTTTCAGTTTTCTGACGATATACTCCAAATCGTCTTCATCCTCCGCTATCACAACCTGATCCGCAGCAAAGTATAAACTATAGAGCGTTTCATCTCCCAGTCCCAGTCTTATTTGTGCACACTTTCTTGTCCACCCTCTAAGGGATCGGTCAAGTTAAATTTTAAAAAGAGTAGGGGATAGACAGCCCCTGTCTGAGCCCCTTGGAAGTCTTCAAACTCTCTGTCAGTTCTGTTCCTAGCTTCACTCTTGCAGAATTATCCTTATAGTAGTTTTAAGTGGTCTGTCGTAGAGTTGGTCTGAACTATAGTTCATCCTTTCTTTCCCATAGTTGTGATATCGGGACGCTGTCGTAAGTTTTTCTAGGTCAATAAGGGCTATATGTGTTTCTCTGCATAATCTTCTCTTAGGCTATTATTAGGGAAAAAGTTGTCGATTGTTGAGCGACCCGCTCGAAGTCCAGCCTGTTCTTCAGGTTGTTTATCTTTTATATGGTCTTCTCTTTGGGTCTTCAGTATCCAATAAAATATTCTGCCCATTGTAGGAATGATTGTGATTCCCCGGAAATTATGTGGATCATTTTGTGATCCATTTTTATGTATGTCTGTGATATATGTGACATTATGTGACATTCGCCAGGCTTTTGGTATATCTACACCATTTAGACACCGCTCAAATAAATCCTTCAACATAACCTTCAGTTTTTCAGGGCCAAATCGTACAAATTCCGGGTATTGCTTCCTGTATTGCTCCAGGTCCTTTGGATCTTTAGTCGTATATAAAGGTATTTGGTTGGTAGATCTTTAGTCGTTTTGATTGCTTCCTTTACGAGGGAGATATCTAGTTTCAAGGTTTCCCCATCGATGTGGTGTGGTTCATTTTCCTGTGGTTCATACTGTGGCCTTGTTTCTGTTAACAATTTTCCTTGTCTACCCATACTTCCTTGTTTAGTTTGAAATCAATTTTAAATTAAATAATTATAGATTTGAGAAATCTAGTTTAAGTTGAATATGTCTAGTCTGAAAGTATCTAGTCTAAAATCTAAATCTAAAAATAATCTCTAGAAAATATCTAATCAGAATATTTAGATATAATTTGAAATATCTTGTTTTTAACAACTTAAATTTAACTTTGACCGAAATTACAAACCAGAAATTTTATAGTTTTACTCTCTTGATAAAGATCAATCTGCATAATTATACAAATGTGAATTCCAATTTACATAGGTACCTATCGTGGTAGTAGGTATTTATCACGATTTATATTCGACAAATTGGTGAAAGAATAAAGGAGCAAATATATTACACAAAACACACAAAAAATCACACGATTCTTGTTTAGAAAAACAACTATTAGTTGTTTTTAATAGCATTTTGGATGATAAAATAGAATTCCTGTGTGCTTGGAACAGATTGTAAAACTTTCAAAAGCGTGTGAGACAAATGATTGTATCGTTATACCATAAAGACAGATTTTTGAGAGCATAGAATATGGAGCATGGAATGTATTCTGACATTTATTGCTGGCATCCATTCCTGGCATCGTGATGATCAGTGATGATCGTGATGATCATCCATCCCTGGATCGTGAATTCCTGACATTTTCATGAAATATTTTAGCGAGTTTTTTCCCAAAATTCATAGATGCAAGAAAACCAAAACTGTAAAGAAAGGTCTTTTTCTATTTTGCGTCTGTAATGGACTCATAACAGCACTTATATCCGTGCGGTTCCGTGCGGTTGGCTCGCCGAGTGCGATACAATTTTTTCAAAAAGTATCGGCGATTTTTTTTAAATTTAGAAATGGCATAAAAGGGCGCAAAATAGAAAAAATAGTATAAAAAACTCGTTTATAAGGCGTTTTTCGCACTCTTCCATGTTTCGCACTCCTCGCTACGTTCGTCGTTTTCTAAACATGGAACGCGTGCTGAAAAACCGCGCTTTTTAAATTCGTTCTTTAATACTCTGTTACCAACCCCCAACTATCATTGATGGAAAATGACCTAAAACTCTACTAAACCCAGTATTTAAAAATTTATACAATAATCAGCACAGAAAATTTATTAAGACATTACGAAACGAGAAAAAGAGATATATAGAGAAATAACAGATTTATTAAAAATGAATTTAACCAAAATGAAGAACCACGCGCTAGTGCCGTAAACATTAATAATTTCTTTTCTCTCTTGACAGAGCTAGAACATTTGCTGAATCCATCCAAATATTAATTATAATGACAATATTGAGTGAAATATAAATCCTATATTCTTTGTGCCAGGTAGTGAAGAAGAGCTATCTTAATTGTAAATCTAATATAATTGTTATGGAAGGATCATATGGAAGACCTAGAAGAGCCAGAAACAGTAATATACACAGCTCAAGAAAAAACCGAACCACCTACATTGGATGAAGTCAAAACAGCCATGGAAAAGCTTAAAAATGGTAAGGCACCCGGCGAGGACGGCATCACTGCCGAAATTTTAAAATTGGCCGGAATAGATGCACATAAAAGACTGCACCAACTAATATGCAAAATATGGAAAGAAGAACAGATGCCTGAAAGGTGGAAAACTGGGTTAATCTGCCCTATCCACAAAAATGGCGACAAAACAAACTGCGACAATTACAGGGGAATAACACTACTCAACACTGCATATAAGGTACTCTCCAATGTGATATTCGACAGGATAAGACCGTATGCAGAAGAAATATTAGGAGAATATCAATGTGGCTTCCGAGAAAGTAGATCAACTCTGGATCAGGTATTTGTGCTAAGTCAAGCAATGGAAAAATGTTATGAATACAACATCGACATGCACTGTCTGTTAATCGATTTTAAAAAAGCATTCGACAGTATTAAAAGAGCAAAACTAGGAAGTGCACTTGCTCTAATGGGTATCCCACATAAACTTGCCAAACTAGCCATGATGACAATGGATGGATCTAAGGCCAGAGTAACAGTCCAAAACAAAACATCAAAGGAATTTGAAATAAGAACCGGTGTTAGGCAGGGAGATGCCTTGTCAGCTGTTCTTTTTAACCTTGCGCTACAAAATGCAATTGGAAACCTCGAAAATAAGGGAAATATCATAACAAAATCATACCAAATATGTGCGTACGCGGACGACATACTGATCATGGCTAGGGACAACAGAACTCTAGAAGAATTGTTTTTAAAAATAGAAGAGGAAGCGAGCAAAGTCGGCCTGAAAATACATGCAGATAAAACAAAATACCTAAAACTGTCACGTGATAACCCAAGGAGGGCCCCTCAGAACTTCATTATAAATGATCATCGGTTTGAAGAAGTTCAAAATGTCAAATATCTTGGAGTAACTTTCAATAACACAAATAATCTATCACTGAGGGTACAAGACAGAATCCAAGCTGCGAATCCATGCTATTATTCACATCTGAAGCTCTTCAAATCAAAAATCATCTTACGTAAAGCAAAACTGCGAATATATAAAACCCTGATCAGACCCGTGCTAACTTATGGAGCTGAATCCTGGAGTATGTCGGAAGCAGACAAAAACTCTCTTCGTATTTTTGAAAGACGGATTTTACGGAAGATCTTTGGACCAGTGAGAGAGGAAGAAGGATACAGAATTCGCATGAACTACGAACTTCAAGAACTAATAGAAGGTGAAGACATAGTAAGATTCATTAAGGCACAGACTTCGATGGGCGGGCCACATGATTAGAATGCCGAGTGCGAGAGCACCCAGATCCATCCATAAAGCGCAACCTAACACCTCAAGAAGCAGAGGTAGGCCCAGAACCAGGTGGAAAGATAAGGTAGAGGAAGATGTAGAAACTCTACAAGTAGGAAACTGGACACGTGTCGCTGAAGACCGTCAAAGGTGGAAGGGGATTGTTAAGGAGGCCAAAGCTCACCCTGGGCTGTAGAGTCAGAAGAAGAAGAAGAAGAATATAATTGTTAATCTAAAAAATAAAAAAATGTAGGCCTTGACGATATCCCATCATAGTTCTAAAAAATGTGTTAACTCCTTTATTAAGTCCCTTACTGTTCATAATAAATAATTCATTATTAAGGCCGCCACTCACGCTCAGTTAAATTGATCAGTTGAACTGAAAATTGACCGTGAGTGTGAAATCTTAAAGCTAAATGTTTAACTGACGGCAACGTACGGATTTTCCGGGCGCACCATACATCCGCTAGCTTTAGTTTCATTTTAATCACGCCAAACTGATCACGCGTGCGCTTAGTCAGTCGTAGTTTGATAACTCGAATAACTGAAGAATTTATAGAAAAATAGTTTGTTGAAATATATAGATTTGTCCATTCTCATGTAGTACGCTAGTCACTCGGTTCCAGTGACAACTCATTTAATAAATTAACATGACAATTGATATTTCTTTTTTATCATTCTTTAATTTTTTTTTGGTTCTCTATTGATTAAATAGCAAGCAGCAGCTGTTATAAGTAGAATATCCTCAAGACACCGAATCCACTTTTTAACTTACGCGATGAGAAATTTGCTAGCCAGATACAGCATGAGACTATCGAGAAATGAAGGTTGGTTTTAAGCCAGCTAGTGGGGAAATCTGTTTTAACTGATCAGTTGAAAACGTCAGTTCAATTGATCAGTTTAACTGATCGTGCGTGGCGGGCTTTACTTGGTAAATTTCCAGAGAAACTGAAAAGAGCACTTGTCACTCCAATTTATAAGGAGGGAGATAAAAATGAGATCGGAAACTAAGCATCATATCTGTCTTCTCAAATTTTTTTTAAAACATTGTAGGTACCAGAATAAAATCTTTTCTAGATAAGTATAATGTGATAAATTATCATCAACATGGCTTAAAGGTCGTACCATAGAAACTGCATGTTTCCAATACATACAAACAATAATAGAAAATCTAGAAAATTTTAATATTCTATTTGGCATGCGCATGGATCTATCGAAAGCCTATGAATTACTAGAACATAGGCTAATACTAGAGAAATTATACAAATATAGAATAAGAGGCGTAATTAGAGAAAGAGGCTTCTGATTGGATCAAATCATTTTTGAATAATAGAGAACAGATAACCAGGATTCACTCTCCCCGTGGTTTTGTTTCCTCCCCAAGGATTGTGAACATAGGCATTCCACAAGGAAGCACGATTGGCCCATTGCTGTTCTCAATATTTATCAATGATCTACATCAAATACCCACTACTGCGAAACTCCTGATGATCAACTATGCAGATGATACATCTTTACATATCATTAACAAGACTGCGGATGTTATTAGCCCAAATGACAATAGCACGATGTCATCAATGATATCATGGTATAATACGAACATACTACGATAAGCTAATAATAAAAAAGACTAGGACTATGATTTTTAAAAACAAAAGAGATAGGAACCATTACCGTTCAAGAATACAAAGAATACAAATTAATAAAAGACCTCGAGGTACAATACTCTATTAGACTCCTTGGACTATTTATAGATCAATCGTTCGATTGGACGACACATACTCACCGTGTTACAAAAATTCTGAACAAGGCTTTTGCAATTAGCTGTCTTCGTAGGTATGTGTACTTGGTGTATTTCGCCAATTTTGATTCCCTCTTAAAATTTGGTATCAAGTTTTGGGGAAATATTATCCACATCAGAAGCATCTTTAGAATACAGAAATAAGCCTTGGAATTATGAGAAAGAATTCTGGAAGCTACTCTGAACAATTTAAATTATAAATAATCATGTAGTTTATCATGTTCAAACTTGCTATTACTTTGATAGCTATTTACATCTATGATATTACTATTCATTCTGAAACATTGGCTCTTATTTGGGAGTTTAAAGAAGCCTAATCTAAAGAGAACTAGATTTTGTAACGAAGTCTTTCAGCTGCCCAAGCATAGGCTGACGCTAACTGAAAGAAATCCACCGCACAGCAATATAAAAATGTACAACTTACTACCAGGGAGGCTTAAACAACTAGTGAATTCAAACCTTTAAAAAAACATTATAAACTCCTATTTGATATAGAACCGTATAATATCGAGGAATTCTGCTTAAGAGTTAATTACCTCAAACATGTTAATTAGATATAATATTTTCTTTGAAACATTTCATTTAGAATATTTTTGGGTATACTTAGATATTGAAATGAACTTTTTTATTACTCATGCGCGAAAAGTACTTCTTGACGTAGATTATTTAATACCAAAAATGTCACATCTCGTTGTATTTCCACATAACCTGTGTAACGCACACAACTATTCAATATCGCTAGATTACATTAAAATAAACAAATAAATATAAATAAAATGGACACACTCAAGACCGCGATATTAAAAAAGTGAAGTGAAATGTTAGAATTTTTTTTCATTTCAATATAATAATTGAAATTAAAGAAAACGTTTTAAAATAAGTGTAAATTCTATGGTGATACCGGAGATTGAGGAGAGTTCTTATGACGAATCCACACCACCGGAGACAATTGAAAAAGTAAATTCTTCATTTTTGATTCCATTTTTTTTGGATGGCCCCTAGATCCCAAACTTGTATGATACATCCCCTCACATGATAAAAAATAATGTTTGTACAGCGGGCGAAACTTTCAATTTCCCTTTCGGGCAAATGTGCCACTGACTTCGTTCCAGCGCACAATTTCGCTCTCGAAAAAAATTGACAACTTTTCGCCCTAATTACAAAGTATACTAATTTTGGTTTGATTTGATTTAATGAAATCTAAACTTAACTTTTCCTTTAAATATGGCTTTGTACATTGTTATTTCGAGCAAAATCGGTGAAGACTAATATATAAGATGAAAGATATAAATATAGACAGAAAAGATATATATTTTTTATTAACTTATATTTAACGAGAATGCTGAATAATAAAATTTTAAATAAGTCTATGGGAATCTTTGTGAAAACGTCGGGGTATTGTTACTATTTTCTCATACGGAGAAATCATTTTAAAAATTATCACGCTTGTAATTTCATTACTTATTAATATGTACTGTATAAATAAATATAAAGCAGTTACTTAAACTATTTACACTGGAACCGAGTTATAAACTATTTAGATATTTTTAACCTAATAAATGTTACAGAAAGCCTTCTGACTTCAAGGTATTTGTGTTAAAATGTTTTCAATATGCTCTTCAAAGTGTAAAGTGCAAAGTGCGGATCAGATCATAAACTATTATTAGCCTCAATATCCCTCAAACTACAACACCTAAAACATCAGAAACCAAAAATACTAAATAAGAAACTATCAACTCAGCAACTTTTCAAGAACATTTAAGAACAACTCAAAGGCCTGACACCTCTACAGACCCCAACACTCTATGGATGTCTACGAAGAAATGGATAAAAGCTGCAGTAATATCTTGCACATCTGATCATCACATCAGAAAAAATCACTGGATATCAAAATGACATAAATAATGACACAAAAAAATTGATAGACCAAAGAGGACAAATTAACAACTCAAACATGCAAGAAGAAGAAAAAAGTAATTAAACATCTTAACAAACGAATCAAACAGAAATATAGACGGGACAAAAACAACCATTTAAAAAATATATGCACGGAACTACAACACCACGTCCAGCACGGAGAATCTCGCGATCTGTATGATAAAGTACGATATCTAGCTAGAGAATTTAAACCACGAACACAAATTATAAAGTACAAAAACGGAAAGGTTATAGTAGATCCAATTATAATAGCGGAAGTATGGAGACAACACTGCAAAGATTTATATAAGTCAGTTAGCCAGACAAGATCCGAAAAACAAGCAATACCACAAGAAAGAGAACCTGGGATCTTAAAATGAGAAGAAGAAAAGCTATAAAAACAGGAAGACAACTGGGGCAGACGGAATCACAGCTGAAATACTTAAAGCCATAGGACACTACGGAATAGATGTAATGCACGCGTTATGCTCTAAAATATGGGAAACGGGCCATGGTATGGCCAATGGAATGGTGCGAATCTATACTCATCCCCATCCATAAAAAAGGATCACCGACGGAATTTAATAACTACAGAACAATAACTCTTCACATCATTAATGAACGTTTGAAAACATTTCTACTTCCACAAATATCGGATGAGCAGAGAGGGTTCATACCAGGTAAAGGTACATTAGAGCAGCTACCCAATGCCCGACAGATCATTGAAAAAGCGAGGGAACGCAACTTAAAATTATATCTGTGTTTTGTGGACTATACGAAAGCGTTCGACTCTGTGAATTGGTCACTTCTGTGGAGAGTGATGGGTGAAGTGGGTGTTCCCAAGCATCTGATATTTTGAATAAAGAGACTAACAACAAAACAGGACAAACAGTGTCCAGAGCTTTTAAGATAGAGGCCGGTGTCAGACAGGGATGCATATTCTCGCCCCTCCTATACAACATATATAGCGAATACATCATGAGAAAAGTCCTTGACGATTGGAGAGGTGGATTATCAATTGAAGGAAGAAATATAAGTATCTTGAGGAATGCGGACGATTGATTATTGCAGCAGAGGAAGAACAACTGATAAACATAATGAACAAATTAGAGTACTATAGTAGAGAATATGATTTAAAAATCAACAAAACAAAAACCAAAGTAATGATCATCGATCCATCCAATGACAGATCCAATATCAAAAACGTAGCGAGATATGATGTGGCGAACAAGTTTGTATACCTGGGATCGTTGATAACCAAAGATGGAGGCTGTTCAGAGAAAATAAAGAAAAGATTGGCAATGGCCACATCAGCAACAACTAAACTCATAAAAATATGGAGAGATCAAACCATTATAAAAACAGTGAAAGTAATGCTGGCCAATTCCTTGATCTTCCCAGTTGCTGTTTATTCCGCTGTAACATGGACACTAAAGAAAACGAGAAAAAAAACACTAAAGATCGAAAAAGAATTGAAGCCTTCGAATTATAGGTGTATAGACGAATCCTAAGAGTTTCATGGGTGGAACACAGAACAAACGCCTCTGTTCTACGAGAACTAAAAATCAAAAAGCGTCTACTAAACCAAATCAATAGAGCATATCTCAGTTACTTTAGCCACATAGCTAGAAGTACAGGTGGGATGGAAAAACTCGTGGTCGAGGGGAAAGTTGTGGGAAAAAGACCTAGAGGACGGTCTCCACTGAGATGGACTGACAGATTAAAAGAAATGACAAGACACTCAATGCACGAGGCAATTCATCTAGCATAAGATAGAAATGCATGGAAACAAGAAATTCCAACACATACCGAAAATTGTATCACTACACTCTCCAGAGGGTAAAAAGACTGAGAAAGTTTTCAATATATTATGACAAACTTTATTAGAATTTCATTTATAATATAGTATTTACGTTTTTTAATTAATTAAAATTTTTGAATATTGTAGTCAAACATTCAATATTTTCAACCTATAAATGAAAATATAAATATTCAATTTACATTTTTACAGACATTACTATAAACATGATTTTAAAAAGAAGCTTGAAAATGTTAATGAAACCTCGAAGAAACCATTTAAAAAAAATATATTTCCAAAGGTATTTTAAGTAAGTGAACGGTATTTTAGAAGTATACATAATGTGTAGAGTTAATTATTTGAAAAGACATAAACAAGTAAAGGTAATCAATTCCAATATATAGCGCCAACGCATTCGAACGCAGTTAAAAATGTATGGTTGTGTTTAAATTGAAACTCATAAAGTTTGCATTGTATAACAAAATGCACGTTTAAAACATATACACTCCCATAATATTTAATATTTATGCATAAAACGGTATTATATTCGCAGTAACAACAAAAAATAATAATAATATAACAACGAGAATAGAATCTTTATTAAAAACGTAAAACAAGCTGATGTTATTCGGCAAAATGCAATAACGCAGAGCCTCGATTTAATTATAGTATAAATCCATTCCACCATTAAAAGTGTCATTATTATGATTTTATGCGCGAGGAAACGTTGCAAAGGGTAAATCTGACCCGATTTAAAATCACCGGTCATTTTATGGCTCCTAATTTAAAATGCAACTTTGCTGACTTCAAGCTATACATAAAAATCAAATACGTTGTTCCATCTACAAGTCGACACAACGACTTTAGCATCACTTTCTTACAAACTATTACCTCACACAATATCCTAGCCAATTTAAAACTTTTTCGCTTTGGATAAAGCATTTTTTTTTCTTTAATAAATAAAATTAAATATATATTTTCGTTTTGGTGTTATAATAAATACGAATCTGTAGAGAAGAATATAAAGGAAAATGTCACGAATGAATTGACTGTTTTAAAACTAGCACCTGGGTTTGTTCATTTTATGTAACGGCTTCACTTCCGCTGAAGTCAGTAAAAACGCGTTATATTTAGCGAATATGAACCATTGTAAAGTAGAAATAGACTCGTAAATCTTCTAGTTTTACTAAATAAACGTGTGTTGTGTTCAAAACCACACCGAGCACTTGTCATAATTCATTGTAGTTTATTAGGAAAATTAACTTTTCATATGTGCTACACGTTATACAGAACCGACATTTTATTTTTAAATTGAAATTGCACAGCGTTTTAGTCACTAAACACACAATAACTCAATCAAGTTGCGTGATTTTTAGGTTTCACAAATCATCTTAGCTTTCATAATTTCTAATTATGAATAAATGAAAATTAATATATTTTTATTTGAACAAAATGTGAATTTCCAGATTTATCTGTATAAGTAAAACATTCAAAAGTGCGCAGTACTACACACACAGAAACGAAACAGACAGGTCCTCTTAGTGAGTTTGTTTAGCCTTGTGAGTAATGTTTATCTTTCTAGTTTATATGTATTTTTATTAAAGTGATATTCGGACCGATTCTGTAAGAGAAACGCAAGACTAAACGGACTATACCAGGGATGGCGAACCTTTTTGACTAGTGGATCAAAGAAGACAGAACAGAGAAAGGAGTTACAGCAGCAGAAGATGCGACAATACTGGGCAAAGATCAAAGCCCAACAGTTGGAAAAGCGTGGTCCAAAGTAGGCCTATTCGAAAGAAGAAGAAGAGATGATAATTTTACAGGAGAGCAAAAAGCTGTTACCTTTCTCAATTCGTTGGGTTAGGGCATGTGTAACATTTTGTTTATAAATCACTAAATATTCTGCTTGTTTGGTCTTTTTACGTTGTAAACACGTAAGGCTCATTCTGCTGAATCCTACGATACCAAAAACTCAATTTATGAAATTTGAGACTTTTCGAACGGAATCGAACGGAACTTTTGGACGAGGTTTTACATGTAAGCCTTCGATACACTGGATGTTATGCATTTACCCTCTAGTTTATATAAAATGTCCTGTAAAGGAAATGGCGAAGAAATAAATTAAAATCAATTGTGAATTGGTAATTAATAGTAGTTTATGATGTGTGTGAAGAAGAGCTTTTCTGCATGAGTTGCGAAGTTTTAATCGCAATGAGTGCACAAAAGCCCTTCTTCACACACTTGTATCATAATAGTATGTTAAAGGAAAACGCCTTATGAATGACTTTTTTTACTATTCCTTCTGTTTCAAGGAAGTTGTTGTGCACCCTTTTATGCCATTTCTAAATAAAAAAATAGCTGATATATATTAAGAAAATTGTACCGCACTGGGCGAGCCATTAACCCTTTGCTGCTATGGACTGCTATAGCAGTTCAATAGATTTGACGCCCAGGTGCTATGGACTATTAGATTGTGCTTTCCATGGTCCACTTAATTATTATAAGTTAGTAGTCTAATTCAAGTTCAAAATGAAGTTGTTGCAACTTGAAGTTGTAGCAATACGAAGCCGCAACATGAAGTTGTCGCAACATGAAGTGGTTTCAACATGAAGTTGTCGCAACAGGAAGTGGTTTCAAAATGAAGTTGTCGCAACATGAAGTTGTTTCAACGTGAATTTGAAGATGAAATGTGGATTCGAGCTGAAAAAATCTCTTCTCGTAGTTGAAACTATATATTATAGTCTTTGCTTCGAATAGAGATTTTGGTTATTAGTAAATTTGCCAATTTTTTCAAATTATTTTGACGTTTTCGTCCAATTTTGACACAAAACAAAAGAATTTTGCAAGGTTTGTCCAATCAAATCAACAAAAAAGGAAAATTTGTATCAAATAGACATTTTGGTTTTTGAATTGGGCAATTTTTGCAAATTTTTTTGTCGTTTTCGTTCAATTTTGACATAAAACAAAAGAATTTTTTATAGTGTGTCTGCTCAAATCAACAAAAAAAGCAGAATTTGATTCGAATAGAGATTTTGGTTTTAGAAAATTTGGCAATTTTTGGAAATTATTAATATATATATTTATTTAAATATATTTTGTTGAGTTTTATTTGAGTTTTGATTTTTGATCAAATTAAACATTAGTGTTTGTATCTTATCTTCATAGATTAGAAACACATGAATTTTGCAAAGTTTGTCCACTCAAATCAACAAAAAACAAAATTTGCATCGAATAGAGATTTTGGTTTTTGAAAATTTGGCAATTTTTGCAAATTATTTTGTCGTTTTCGTTCAATTTTGATATAAAAACAAAAGAATGTTGCAAAGTGTGTCCACTCAAATTTTGTGTCGTGGATTTAGTTTTTTTTTTTAATTTTGCAATATTTGACAATTATTTTGACATTCTCGTCCAATTTTCACATAAAACAAATGACTTTTGCAAAGTTTGTACACTCAAATCAACAAAATTTGCTTCTAATAGAGATTTCTAATAGAGCTTCTAATAGAGACTAGTGGATTTTGTTTATTATATTTTTCGCACTAACTCGTGGGTCACTAGGTCAGTGGCATCACTGGGAAAAGAGGAGGGAGGTCAAAGACTCATGTTTTTGTTCTCACTTATAATGCTTTTAGATAATTCAAGTTTCCTTCTTGTCTTATAACTTTTACTTTAGAAGTGGAGAACAAAAAATAAAGATCGAAATCAAAAAATGTATACAGAATTATCTCGGTCATTCGGACGTTGGTTAATTGGACGACAAGTCCAGTAATCCGGCGGTCTGGAGGCCGCTCGCGCTCTTCCCTCCCACCACTATTTCTTATAATCCGGCAGTGGTCTAGTCCCATATGTGTCGGATTATCGAGAATATTCTGTATAAGAGTCCTCGAGCGGATCGATGGCTGGTTCGATGGTATTTTTGAATTAAAAGCTTCTTGTGAATATTATATATGTTTTCCGACTAATTTTGGGACGCTCAATCGAATTTTAGTAAAAACTAGAAGAAACCCAGTTATTACTAGGATAAGCCGTTCAAAAGTTATGCCATCGTGAAATCGGACTAAGTTTTCAGTTTGATTGGTTGTAACTTAGAAATTAGTCAAAAAAAATTAAAGGGGCTGAGACAATATTTGTAGAAAATTCCATTGTTTAAACAAGGGAGTTAATTTTGTTATGAAAAATTTTGGTTTGGAAATTTTTAAAAATTCAGATGGAATCAAATTTAGAGAAGGTTTGGCTTTGATTCGTTGTAACTTGGAAGTTGTAACAAAGTACGTGAAATGTTTAAGACAAAAACTGTTTAGAATTCCATTGTCTAAGAGAAAATTTGTTTGGTTTTATTACTCGTTTTGTAATTTTTAAATCGATTTGAAGGGAAGTCTAAATGAAGAGAAATTTGATAAAAACAGACAAAATAGACAAAAGTGGTTTAAACAACATTAGTAGAGAATTGAATTGTCTATAACATATTAATGTTGCAATAGTTTTTAACTATTGTGCAAAATTTTCTGAAAAAAATCCAATATATAATTTAAGTTAAAGTTGAAAGTTTGGAAGACTATAACTCAAAAACCAAAAATTTTAGGATTTTTTTTTTTAGATAAAAGTTGTAAAGAATTTAATCCTCTACAAAGTTATTTTCAATTTTTTTTGTTATTTCGTGTTTTTATGCAGAAAATTGCAAAAAAACGGAACAAAGCTTAAAAGCTGCTTTGGGTTGTCAAATTTAAGGGATGAAATCTAATAAAACAAATTAAAAATTTGAAGCAACCTCCGATACAAAAAACTTCTAAAAAGCAAAACAAATTAAATATAATTTAATATAAATTATTTAATATAAAATTAAATATAATTATAAAATTTCTTTCTTGCTCATAACTTCATTAAAAGTACCTATAAATATTTTGATGATGAGCGTCGCCGCGTCGGGAGACCGCCATATGAAGAAGTCTAATTAGTTATACCTACATAGGTATAAAGAATAGAAAATACGTATGAACTTAGATGTATCAATCTATCTTACAAGGTCCACTAAGTTCCTGCAGAGTTTCAATATGGTATGCGTCACGTTGGCGTTAAAGAGAACACGCAGACTGGTGAGAGCAGATGTCGATAACTGTTGTCTTATTTTGCGATTTTTTCTGAGTAAATAAATCAAGACTGAAAACTAAACGATTGTATTGTTGTTGTTTTGTTACTTACGTACGTTGCTTACACAGAGTAAATATAATCCACACTTTATCATTATCAATCTTCTTTTTATTTCTTTGTATTCTGGTTTTATTACTTGATTTACTAAGCAGTTCGCCGACGCTCATCATCAAAATATTAATAACCTAAAATATTAATAATAAAAGGGATCATCAAATGCCTAAACAGATCTTCATAAACTATATCTAAGGACCTTCTCGATCACGTCAGTTTTCAAACACAAGTTTGGATATACGGAACTAGACAAACACTTGTGTCCAATTCGTTGCAAATTAATTTTGTCAAGAAGGAAATGAGTGGATGATCATCATGCGCATGAACAGATCTTTACAAATCATAGCTAAGAACCTCCTCGCTCACATCAGCTTTCAAATAAAAAAACCGCATCAAAATCGGTCCATTTGTTTAAGAGCTACGATTCCACAAACAGCCGCATATAGGACAGACAGATAGTCTGACACACAACAAAGTAAAAATTTAGAGAAACGTTTTAGACAAAACTTGTTGCAAGTTGCAAATTTAATGTTGTCTAAGAATCTTGTTAAAATTTGCAAAAATTTTGCATGGCGTTAGAAGAAATTGATATTTACTTCACAGGTTTAATAACAGGTTGTTTTGAGAAAAGCTGAATGTTTGACAGGTTATTACTCAGAACCTAGATGATATAGACAAAATTGTTTTAAATGAGAGTTATAGAGAATTTAATTCTCAATAAAAGTTTTTTAACCAATTTTCTGCAATTTTGCTTTTTTATGCAAAAAAATGCAAAAAACCGAGTGAAAGTTCAATTTGCGCCAATTTAACTTTAAGGGATGATATCAGGAGAAGTAAACAAGTTAGTCAAAAACTCTGTAGACAAAACTCTAATGCTTTATAAGAATTTACCTCCTTTGGTGTCGTATTAATGAATAACTCCATAAAAATTCCTGATGTATTATACAATGAAATCCAATTACAGGCTGTGGAATATTCTGCTTTAAATATTGAATATAACCAATGTTTCTTAGAACGTTCAGCGCCCCCGTGGTAAAAGTTGCTAACTAGTGAAAACGCACAGGGACGGGAACACTATTTGGTCGTTGTCGATGTAATCTAGGTAAACGTAGATTTAATCTGGATTAGATTAACTTACGTTAGAGCCAGACAAATACAGACTGAGGGGCCGAGACTTAAAATAAAGTCAATTTTAATAGAGGTCAGAAAATTTTCACTACGTCTATGTGTTTTGTTTAGTGACGCGAGTTGTTGCCATAGTAACAAAAAAAAAATCATTTCATAATGAAACTCCATTTGATTTACATTGGACTTTTACACACGATTTTTATATTTTTATACACGATTATAATAATGATCCTTCATTTGTGGTTGAGAAACTTTTATAAGAAAATAATAAAAGCTAGAAAATCAATGCCTGAGTCACTTAAAAAGTCTTTGTGGGTTAGTGTGTGACCCGCGGGTCATAGGTTCGCCAACCCTGGACTATACGGACATCAGACAGATAGTATGAAAGCTAGACTAGACAGAAGAGACTGACCAGACTAAGTTGACTAGACAAACTGAACTGACAAGAGGACTGACGATTTCAGATAGGATGGATAAAAAGAGACCAAAAAGACGTGTTTTGATATCAGAAGAACAGGATGGCTATAAACAAACTACACTGTAAAAGTAAAGATAAAAAAGTTTAAACAGGCAAACAAATTAAAAGTAAGAGAAGACAGATAAAACTTCTTACAATTAGACAAACAAGACGGGACACAAAATATGAAAACATGGGCATGAAAAACTGGCCATATGTCTAGACATTTAACATTTCACACAAGAGTAGCAGCAAATAAGGGTAATTAAACCTAGGCTAATCAAGAGTGGACAGTAAGACTAGTCAAAGAGTATTCAAAAACCAAACAAACGGGCCGGGCCGATTCTGTAAGAGAAATGTTAATTGAAGAGATGCCGTTATTTTTATTTTTATTTTTGCTAATTTATTAAAAAACTTAAAAAGTAGTCTCCACAAGCATCTCTTAAATTTAAATTAGCGAAATTTTTTTAATTAGCGGAAAGAGGAAAATTTTAACTGCGACTATTTAAATTAATTTTAACCTTTCTCTTACAGGATCGGCCCGTTTGTTTAATTTTTTTATCTAGCGTTTGACTAGTTTTACTGACCAGTCTTGATTACCTTCGCTTCATTATCCTCGTAGTCTGCTGCTCATTTTTATATGTCTTCTCCTAGTTGTCATTTGTTTGTCTGTTTATACTTTTTATCTCTTCTAGACTTTTTTATCTCTCTTTTTTAACTCGTCTCTCTGGTCCTTTTTATCCGTTCTGTCTTATATCGTCAGTCCTCTTGTCTAGTCGCGTTTGTTCTTTTAGTCTGTCTTGCCTTCATAGTCATCTTAGTCTTGCCAGATTAGTCTGGTCAGTCTTTTCTGTCTAGTCTTGCTTTCATACTCGCTGTCTGATGCCTGTGTGGTCCGTTTAGTCTTGTGTGACATTTTCCTTTGTAGTCTTGTCTGACTATTTCATTTCATCTGTCTCTAATATATTAGATCTAGTCTTGTCTGTTTGTCTGGTCTCCCTAATTTCGTTTTCTTGCCGTTTCTGCGAACTTATTATTAATCTTTTTCTGTTTCGACTTATAACTCTGGATTTTTATGTTTCGACTTGTCATTTGCATTCTAGCCCTGTCACTATTTTACGTAATTAATCTCCTTGTGTGTCTAGTTTTATCTATCTCTTTAGTCGTATCTATTTACCTACTCTTATTTTCACTGTGCCGAATTGAATTTTCTTGTTTGTGAGCAAAAAGTGTAGGTCACTTATAAATTTTCAAATAATTTGTTGCTTTTGTGCAATTTTCTGTTTGTAAGGCTAAATATATTAAAAATTTATAAACCAATAGGTTTGTAGGGTAAATTAAATATTCAGTATTGAATATTATATATTTAGTACAATATTCAATGTTCAATGCACATGCACCCATAAACGCAGACAACAGAAAAAATCCTGTAAAGGTAAAAATATTCTGGGATTAGCTCGAAATGAACTGCAAAAGACTTCAAGCAATAATGTGAAAATTTTGTCGGGAAGTCGGGAAAGAACGTCAATTCCGAAGAACTATAGGTTGCTACCCAGCTCACACCAAAACCAATACGAATGGTAAGAGACTTATCGAAATATTCGAGATTTTTGATCTTCAGTTAATCTCCACGTACAGCAAAAGTCTGCCAAGGAAAAAGAAGACTTGGTGTGCTCCACGGAAAGAACTGTCAACTGGACCACTTTGCAAGTTCAAGAAGAAACATTAAAGGAATTATGAATGTGATAGTACGTAAAGAAGCCAGATCACTTCTTGACCCGCATAAAAATAAAACCTTTGGCGTCTCTCTGGGAATGTATCTATAAAGGCAAACAAAGAAAAACTTCAACAAGGAAGAAAGGACTTTGAAAACCTTTTGTGATAGAAGAAAGTGGAGACTTGCGGGGATATCCCACAGAAGATGACAAATACAGCCAAGGATTTGGCAACATTGCAACGAACTCGCAGACACCGACGGTGGATCACAGATTGTGATATAGCAGTCGATAGTAAAGCTGAAGCGTATAAAGCATGGTATTCAGACAAAACTGAAGAAAAATTTGAGTAGACATACAAAGAGGTTGCGTACCTCTTTGTATGTCTCAAATTTTAAAGTCCTAAACAGCTAAGATTCTCCGACAAGCCAAAAGGAAACAAATATCAGAATAAATTCAGAACATTTAATGAAATTTATGAGGAACAACATTAAAACCTACTATAGGACCTTTAAACAGCAAATAAATTGATATCAGCCGTCCAGCATGGGATTTCCAAGGGAAGATGGCAAACTGTTTATTAATAAGAGTGAAAGTTATGAGATATTAGCTACATATTTCGAGAAATTGTTGAATTGCGAAGAACCGAAAGATAAAACAAGGGAGAGACCGCTGTAGCTGCCGCTACTACCTTTGCATCTTCAATCGGATAGTGGAGCTCTCTATCTGGACCTCTGGTCCACTAGTGCACGAGATCCTGCACACTAGGGTTCATTTTCGTATTTGTTCTCAAATGAAACCCACGAATATCTAGGGAACTAAAGGTCCGCCATGTCAGAGCCCCGCTTGACATGTCAAGGATTGATATTCTTTGAGGTCGCCCGGTATCAGAGAGGCTCCGTTTGAGCTGACCAGTTACCGTTGGCCACTAACCGCTCCCTTCGGCAAGGGTCGAATGACACCTTTGGATTAAGGGTTTCAAAGTTCTTAGTTGTTCGTTCCCCATTGACGGCTCTCACCGGAGTTGGACCTCAGTCAGTATCGTCCAATGTTTCATTGGAAAACTAAGCCCCAACACCGCGACAAGCTGACTTTCACGTGGAGGAAACCATACTGTTGTTGGCTTATGATTTTGTATTCGCTTGTAAAAGATCTGTTGCACAATGGTTTTTCAAAGATTTTCGAAAAATTTGATGCTTATCGGCCTGTAATTGCTAATCAGTGATTAGCTTTATAGATTGGATAGATTAGTGTCCCCTTTAAACTGTCCTCGAATACACCAAATTGGGAGGAGTTAACATGCTGAAGAGGGTTAAACCCACTTGGGAGAACATTTTTAATTAAAATACTGGGTATATCAATTCCCGCACTTTATGTATTCTTAAGGCTATTAATGATAGCTCTTCTGGGGAAGCAGGTTTCACAAATATAGTGTTACAATTTTCCACCATTCTATCAACTTATTAAAGCAATACATGGCTTGTTATGCTACATAGCAGCATGAAGCCTTATTCCAACGGTGCATTCACTACCATTGACATCTCTAACTTCTTGAAGTTAATTTGGTAGCTTAACCGCAGAAGTTGTTCTATTTCGAAAACTTGCGCACACAAAAAAACCGGTCATCCCTTTGGGTGGTAACTCGTTTTCGCCCGGATCCGGGTCCTCTGCTTATCAGGCCAGTCTTCTCATAGTGATGGTACTCTTACCAACAATTCTGGCAGTTTTGCGTTTTACTCGACCACTTTGTATTAACGCTGAATTTCGTGACACAAAAATAGGGTCTAAAGGCATTACGACCTGTTATTAATCCTACACCGCGCGTCAGATAAGTTTCACTGTAAGAAATCAACGCTAAACTGAGAAATAGCCAACCAATTATTTTTTGCTCAATGACAACACTCGTTATTGCTCAATGACAACAAATGCACTTTGTTTCACAAAAGTCGTGAAGTCATGATGATAATACATGACAGATAATTAATATGACACATAACATTACTAAAACACAATTGATTCATCGTATACTAGTACAATGATTCCCTAATTATTATTACTCCAGAAATTATTTGCAGTTTCTTGACCTAATTTTTTTGCTTGCCAGTGTATTATGTCGCCAGTGTATTCGGTATATCTGGCCTTGCATCTTCGAACTAATTCAGAGGATCGTCAGAGTATTCAGTGTCCCTTTAGTGTACTCAGAGGATAGTCAGAGTATTCTGTCGCCAGTGTATTCAGTGTATCTGGTCTTGCTTCTTCGACCTAATTTAGAGGATCATCAACATATTAATGCCTACAACTCACTTTTCTACCATCGTGGATTGCAAAACGGTTAGTTATTGTTGAATTTCAAAATCATAGATAGTCATGGGAATATTGCAAAAGCTTGTTTTAGAAAGGCAGATTCTTAAACTTGTTGGCAATGTATTCGATATATAGAAGAATAAACTTGGCCGAAAATATATTCATCGTATATATTCATAATATATTCATCGTATATATTCGTCTACCAAAAAAGCTTGTATTATCAAATTTAGTGGGCTGTAGGAACCATGTTAACAGCCGCAGATGCAGATTTTGAAATATCTCGTGTACTTAAGTATTAATGATAAAATTGCTTGTACTATAATCATTACATTACCCACCTTTTTTGAATTAAATGAAATTAAAACTTTATGAAACAAGAGTATTCAATAATTTATAATATTAGCAATAAAATCAATTTGTATCGAGTCAGTTTGTACATATTATTGAAAAATCTTAACACTGTAATTTCCTTTGAGAGATTCTAATTATATTTAAGTACTTTAACGTGGAGACTGGATTTTTTATTGATTAATTTAATAGGTTTTGTGCGTAAATGTCTGTAATTTGGAAAGTTATTGCTTGTTAGTAATTATTTAAACCGCCGTTCCTACGTTCTTTATTTCTCCATTTTAATGTTTACAATAAATATAATTTTCGATTTATTTGATTTCCTACAGCCACGTCATAAACTTAATACGTAATTAACTGAAAATTAAGTTTTCTTAGCATTGTTAATAAATAACAGCTTGGTACTTTGTGTTTGTAAATATTTATGTTGAAGGTATGGATGGCTATTCCTAAATTACTCTTATAGTTAAATAATTTTAGTTCAAAAAAGTTTTAATGGAATTTAGCCCAATATAGTTAAAGCTTTAGAAGTAATTAGAAAAGTTCTAAATACGAGTACTAAGGATAGTAGACTGCAAACTATAGCTCCAATAACACCATTAAGATAAGCAGAGTTACTGCCAATGGAGCAAGACAGCGAACACACGATGGTACTAAGTATAGAAGAAGTTGTAACAGCAATCAAAACGCTAAAGGCTAACAAATCTCCAGGCATCGACGAAATACAATGCGAAATAATGAAATAGGTCGGCGAAAAGCTACCTCCACCATGCCTCGCATCATGCTAGCTCCACCATTTCCTAATGTAAATATGAAAGAAGGAACAAATCCCGCAAGAATGGAACGAGAGCATAATATACCCGGTATACAAAAAGGCGATATGATGACATGCTCAAGCCACAGAGGAGTGTCACTGGTGTGCAACGGATATAAAATATTCACGGCCGTTATTAACAACAGACACAAGCATTTTGTCTGAAATATAATAGGAGAGTACGAAGCAGGTTTTAGACCTGGAAAATCTCGGAAATCTAACCGAATCCGGGACCCCGTCCCAAAAAAAAGACATCAATTAGGGCAGTTTTTACTAACCGTCTGGGCTGCCTACCCTGAATGAATGCAAAATATGCGATACCGGGGTGGCGCATATTAAAAGCTAAGGTGGAAAAGCCAAGGGGGTTTAGTGAGAGCTTCTTCTGAACGACTAAAAAAAAGACCTGGAAGATCGACAGTAGACCTAATACACAACGTCAAACGTACCCTCAGCAAGGCCTGGGAACACAATGTCGACGTATACAATGTGTTCGTCGATTTCAAACAAGCATACGACTCCATTCAAAGAGGCGAGCTATACGTGATGCTGGACAGAATTGGGCATACCAGAAAAGCTGGTAAGACTTGTCCAACTCACCATGTTAGAATGCACCGCACGGGTGCTGGTGCCGCGAAATTTATCGGAAAGCTTTACATGTGAACAAGGGCTGAAACAAGGCGATGGACTGGCAACCTCGTTCAACCTCGCCCTGGAGCATGTATTAAGAAAGACTGGAATGAGGAGAGTCAACTCACTAATAAACAAATTTGTACAACTCGCAGCATACGCGGATGATATTGACCTAGGAGGAAGCTTATACAGTACTAAAATCAGCAGCCCAAATAATCGACCTCCAAATCAACATCGACAAAACAAAGACGCTCTTGCAAAGTAGAACGGGTGCACCAAGAATACAAATACAAGACAACTTGGAACAAGTGAACGACTTGAAGTATCTGGGCACAAACATCAATAGCAAAGACCTGTAAGACGCGGGTGTGATGAATTATAGCCAGAGTGATGATGGTGAACAAAGCGTATTTCTCATTGGAGAATGTGCTCAAGTTCAATGTGATACACAGGGATACAAAAATTAAAGTGTACAAAATAATCATCCGACCAATACACACGTAGGCTACGAAGTCTGGATCCTCACCGTAAAGAACGAAGAAAAAATCGAGGCGTTCGAGAGGAAAATATTAAGAAGGATCCTAGGACCTGCACGGGAAAATGAAGATTACCGGAGGCGATACAACAAGGAAGTATATCAGGCCCTTTCAGGCCCAACAAGTGCCGATATACGTGAAACTGCAGCGCCTATAGTGGGCAGGCCACATTATAAGAATGGCAGATGGTCATCATCATCATCAATTATCCTATCGTAGTCCACTGCTGGACGTCGGCCTTCCGTGACTGTTTCCACATCTGTGTGTCTTGCGCTGCTTGCATCCAATTTGTATGGATACGTTTAATATTATCGGACTATCTTGCAGGTGGGCGTCCTCTGCTTCGGAGAGCTTCATGTATTGGTCTCCATTCCATTATTTGTCTGGTCCATCGGTTGTTCTTCATTCTCGCAATGTGCCCTGCCCAGATCCACTTCAAGGTTGTTAGTTTTATTGCATCTGCTACTCCCGATCTTCTCCGGATTTCGGTATTAGGGATTCGGTCTCTAAGGGATAATCCCAACATGGATCTTTCCATTGCATGTTGTGTTACCTTGATGTTATTGATTACCTTCTTTGTTGGTGTTTATGTCTCTGCACCATATGTTAAGACGGGGAGGACGCACTGATCGAAGACTCTACGTTTGAAACAGGTTGGTAAGTTTGACTTAAATATATGTTTCAGTTTCCCAAATGCAGCCTAAGTTAATCCCATTCGTCTTGGTATTTCGCACGTTTGGTTATCTCTGTGTATGCGAATTTCATGCCCTAGGTATTTATATGAAGTGGTCTCTTTGACTTTGACTCCATCTACGGTTATACTATCACTCAGTACAAGATTGGTCATCAACTGAGTTTTTGCAAAGTAGATCTTTAGTCCCACCTTGCTTGAGGCTATATTTAGGCGTTGTATCATCATTTTTGCCAGGTCGATACTATCCGATATAATGACTATGTCGTCTGCAAATTTAAGATGACTAAGGTATTCCCCATTTATGTTAATGCCTAGGTGTTGCAGATCAATAGATTTAAACATGTATTCGCGAAAGTTAGTAAAAATTCGTGGGGAGATTGTATCACCCTGTCGAGCACCTCTGGCTATTCTAAATCTTCCCGTATCGTTGTGGAGTCGGACAGATGCTGTGGCATTGTTGTATATGTGTCTGATGATATTGGTATACCGGTGATCTACACGGAAATCAACTAAGGATTTTAGGATTTCGTGTTGGTCCACATAGTCAAACGCCTTCTCATAATCTACGAATATTAGGACCAGTGGCTTGTTATACTCTCTATGATGTTATTTTCTCTATAAGGTTTTTTAGGGCGTTTTTGCCAGATGGTAGAATAATCAAAAGGCGGTTACCAAAAAATCCAAAAACAAAACCAAATAACGATCGAATGGAGGAGAAGAGGTCGATAGGAAGACCAATAAAAAGGTGGGAAGATGAAGTAGACCAGGACGACAGAAAAATCCTTAAACTATGAAGATGTACGGAAGTGGCCTTGGAAAGAGAGGAATCGAGGAGGAAGCTAGGGCAGGCCAGGGATCAGATTGGATTGTAGCGCCAGAAGAAGAAGAAGACAATTAAAATTTTTACTTTTAAAGCACAATTTCGACTTTTCGACTAAAAATTTGTACAATTTTAACATTTTACATACAAAATAATCTCTATAACTCCAACTTTCCAAGTTTTTAACCGCCACGTATTTTCCAAAATTTATAATGCCAGATATTGCCTACCATAAACCGTCGATAGTGTCGATAGTGTAAACCTCGGGCAGATTACCAAACATTTTATTTTTCATATTTTATGATCACCAAAAACTCGAATAAAGCAAAACTAAGAATTTACCAGTGGGTGTGGTTTAGGAAAATTACGACAGGATATTATTCTCCCGAGACAATAGGGCAGGCCAAAGATCAGATTGGGCTGTAGCGCCAGAAGCAGAAGATAGTTAAAATTCGTACTTTTAAAGCACAATTTCGACTTAGTAAAATTAAATTCCTCCCTTATTTTCAGCCAACGATGTAATGATTATTGTTCTTTATATCTACTGCAGAGGCCAAACTCCTAAGCAGATTTTTCAAAAAAGGTTAGCTTAGGATTCTTCAATTCGCCTTGACACTGCAGATGAGATAGAATAGGTAACACACAAGTGAATCGATATAATAGACGCTTGATAAATTTATGATCATTTTGAACTATATAACGTTTTTGAACAAAACTATAATCTCGTTCTCCATGCTATTAAATTTAGCAAAATACAGTAAGCATGTTATTGCCTGACTACCGCTTTAATTAATTAGAATGTTGTTTGTTTTCCGAAAACACAAAAATAAAAGACGTTTGTTCGCTCTCAGCAATCAGCGAGTGTAGACGTGCGAGCCGCTGGCAGTTGATCTTTTAAAGTTGTATAGTATTTTATATATAAATGAAACAAGTCTAGAGAACTCAGATCTAACACCCCTTAAGAAAAGCAGTTTGATAATTTCACTACTTTTCTGCAAAGTTCTGTTTTTGAAAATCGTTTTGAAAATTTCATGTCGAAAATTTAAAAAAAGCATGTGGAGCCACTGCAAGTTCTAAACGGTGAGCTAACTGATCAAATCAAATATCTTAAATTAGGTAATGAGAAGTTATCCGCGTGTTTAAATTGTGTATGTGTAAATCAAATAAATTTTGTATGTGTAAATCAAAACGTGTATCAATGTGCAAATAAATAAACACATGGAACCGCTGAAAGTATTAATTAGTGAATTATCCGTTCAAATAAAGGAACTAAATATTAATAATGTGAAGCTAGTTAACTCGAATTTTAATTCTGTGAATTCTTGTGCCGGAATCGAAAAATGTGAACATCGTACCCACTAACGGTGATAACGAGTCTAATCCGCGACGCGATAAACCAGAAAAAGTAATATCCGCCAGGAATGTTCCATCCACCACAAAAACCTTAAATAGATTTGCCGAATCTGAATGCGAAAACATAAACACTAAAAGTAATGTAAACAGCGGCAATTGGGAGACTCAGCGTCATAAGAAACGGATACATAGGAAGTTTAACATCATACACGGTTTCAACGATGACATTGCACAGATTAACACCTAACCACCTGACATACGTATCTCACATCCAAAGTAGCAGTAATTTTCTCACCTGAGACGGCAGGTGGTTAAGTGTTAAGGCGGCAGTAAGATATTACCACCTACATGTTTTTCGTATAGACCCCAATTTGTCAACGGAGTAGTTAGAACGTTATCTGAATAGTAAAAACATTATGAATGTCACGTGCTCCAAGCTCATATCTAAATACTCTGAAGAATATCTCTTCATTTAAAGTATCGTTAGCATCAGAGGATTATGAAGTCGCAATGAAACCGGAAACATGGCCGAGAAATACATGCATTAACCGTTTTTTAGAGAGACTAACGAAAAATCTATTGAAAAAACAGGAATCCGTGTAAGCGCCAACCTCGCTACATCTGCCAAAGCCGCGCCAACCGCGAATTATCGAATTATATTGATAAACCAAAATACTTAATCTATCGGTAACTCAATAGATAGAATTGACTATATGTAGACTCCTAGAAACAGTGCAATTTTCTAGTTCTTACGGAGCACTGGAAGAGTCAAGAACAACTTCGGCGATATAAAATCAACAATTTTATCCTGGCGTCCTCCTTTTGCCGTGAAGCTGGAGCTCAAGGAGGCTCAGCAATTTATTGCAATAACAGGATTAACTGTAACCCTAGACAAGACTTAAACGGATTGGCAGAAATTTGAATGCTTTGCAATTGAGTCAGTCATTAACGGTAAAGTAATAATAATTATTGGCATCTATAGGGCTCCATTGGTTTTAAATTGTTCCTACGGAAGATGCATGCTCTCTTGGTAGTACTTTCCAATGGCAAAAACCAATATATTATCGCTGGCGATTTCAATATCAATAGCCTTAAGGAATCTAACACAAGTCATCAATTCACATCCTTGTTGGAATCGTTCAACGCGACCATCACCGCAACAGAAGTAAGCCAGCCTGAGTCCGTTAAGTGTATTGACAACATAATAGTTAATGTCACTATGGAATACACTATCGAAACCTCAAATTACCACATGTCTACTCATTGTGCTCAAATCATTGCAGTAGAGTACAAAAACGGGGCCTCAGTCCGCACAAGAAAAATGGCTAGACTGTTCAACCGAAATAATATGGAACAACACAGGGAATTAATGGCAAAAGCAACGTGGAACCTAATTTTTTAAGAGAAACCGGAGAATGTCGACATGCAATGGAATGCTTTCATGGACATATTTCTGCGTAATTTCAACGAGGCCTTTCCTAGAGTCCCCGTAAACAGCACCTAAAAATCTCAACGCTTTTTTTGCAGCTTGCAGCTGTTCCAGACGATATCACGTTATAATCCCACATTTAAGAACCTGTATAATATCCTACGTAGAAGTTATACTAGGCTGTTAAGAGACGAAAAGAGGCAACAGTTTAGAATGGAAATAGAAACATTGTCCAATCGGAAAAAAACAACCTGGGTTATAGTAAGACGAATTACCGAAATTAAGATGAAAGTACCACTTTTCATTTGTTCATGTATCATTTTTTACCCGTAATGACGATCCTCTAGTGAGTGCGACAAGAATTAATAGTTTCTTCACAAACAGAACAAAAACCTTAGCAGACTCTCAAACTGTGGTGTGCTACAGGGATAATATCGTTTTCAACAATAATACAATATTTTTAATGCCAATCAGCCGGGAAGAGCTTTATAATATTATTACAAACTTAAAAAATACAAAAAGTGCGGGCATCGACGATCTTTCTTAGACCGTTTCAAAAAATGTGCTTCCTTCGATATTAATCCCTCTACAATATATCATTAACAATGTCTAAGAGATGGGCAAATTTCCAGAAAACTTAAAAGTGGCGATTATAACACCCATACACAAGGCTGGCGATAAATGTGCGATAGAAAACTACAGGCCCATAAGTGTCCTATCGGTGTTTTCCAAGATCTTTGGGAGAATCATTTACTCAAGAACAGTATCGTTCTTAGATAAATATAAAATAATTAGTCCTCAACAACATGGCTTTGTAAAGGGCAGAGGTATTGAAACTGCGTGTTATCAGTTCACAAAAGGAGTAATTGATATTCTTGAATTCCGAAGGATCCCGGTAGGATTTCTTATGGACCTATCTAAGGCCTATAATGTGGTTAACCATAATAAATTGTTATTAAAACTTTCAAAATATGGCCTAAGGAGGGTCGCGCTTAATTTGATCAAATCCTTCCTAACAAATAGGACACAAGTCACTAGGGTTTATACTCCGCACGGATTTGTGCAATCCCCCCATGTAAATAATGTCATCGAATCTTTGACGTCATGGTTTGGGTCTAATAGACTGATATTAAACAAAGAGAAAACACAGTCAATATTTTTTAAGACAAAACGTAATTCATTATTGTACCCCGAGGAATTGGCAATCGACAACGAACGCGTGTTGGTTCAAGAGTCCGTTAGGTTGCTTCGTATTCATTTGGACCAGTATCTAGACTGGACCAGTCATATAACCTTTGTGACTGGGAAGCTAAACAAGGCTGTTTTCGCATTGAGATCCCTCCAGCGATATGTAGATTATGACGTTCTTCGGTTAGTGTATATCGCCAATTTCCATATCATTCTTAGCTTTGGGATTACGTTTTGGGGAAATTCAACTAGCATCCAAACTATATTCAGGTTTCAAAAACAAGCTCTCCGGATACTAAGTAACTTAATCTACCAAGAATCTTGCAGGGGATGCTTTAGAAGGGCCAATATCTTAACAGTAACGGGCGTCTTTATTTATGAATACATCGTATTTCTTCGAAAACAGAATCACCTTTTCATTTCTGCAAACCTACCGAACGGCGAACGAGATTTAATAAAGAACTGTTTCAGCTACCAAAGCATGCCTTAACACTTATAGAGAGAAATCCCCCATATAATTCCATGAAACTATTTAATAGTTTCCAAGGGATATTAAGCATTTGAACAGTAGCAAAGAATTTAAAATGCAGTTATTTAAACTGCTAATTAGTATTGAACCCAATAATGTACAAGAGTTTTTATTCAAAGGTTAATAACGCAAATATCGGCATTTAATGTTGACCATATCTGTTTGACACATTTCATGTAGGACTTATATAGGTTTCATTTTATTGTATATGTATGTACGTGCTTAAATTATGAAATAAACTGAATTTGAATTTGAAAGAAGACACAGTTAACTTTTAACTCACGAATTTGAACTTAAAAAGGGCGATTTTGAGTTTTGAACGGACTAATTGAAATAGTTTCTGTTTTGTTAACTTGAAACCATTGCGAGAAAGAAACATTATTATGTTCATTCATTGTAGTATTTTAATTTTCAGCATGAAATAATATAGATGTAAAATGTTAAGTGAAGAGTTAGAGGCCATTTCGGTTTTTAAACAATTAGAAAATTCTTGGGAAAAATGTAGTTTATAGTGCATAAATAAAGCATAAATTAAATATATATATATATATATATATATATATATATATATATATATATATATATATATATATATATATATATATATATAAATGTGTTGTATTGTTTTCTCGGGGATTCCGCGTTTATGTTGAGGGTTGGCTCTGAAAAGAAACGGATTCTCGACGTTTCGGCGAACTAACATTCGCCATTCTCAAGAGATATATGCGTTCGTGCGGGTCAACCGTTAGACGCATACTGTTGTATTTGAGGTTTTCGCGGATAGATACCTGTGTTGTATTGTTTTCTCGGGGATTCCGTGTTGATGCTGAGGGTTGGCTCTGAAAAGAAACGGATTCTCGACGTTTCGGCGAACTAACATTCGCCATTCTCAAGAGATATATGCGTTCGTGCGGGTCAACCGTTAGACGCATACTGTTGTATTTGAGGTTTTCGCGGATAGATACCTGTGTTGTATTGTTTTCTCGGGGATTCCGTGTTGATGCTGAGGGTTGGCTCTGAAAAGAACCGGATTCTCGAAGTTTCGGCGAACTAACATTCGCCGTTAGATGCATACTGTTGTATTTGAGGTTTTCGCGGATAGTTCTTTATTAAATCTCGTTCGCCGTTCGGTAGGTTTGCAGAAATAAAAAGGTGATTCTGTTTCCGAAGAAATACGATGTATTCATAAATAAAGACGCCCGTTACTGTTAAGATATTGGCCCTTCTAAAGCATCCCCTGCAAGATTCGTGGTAGACTAAGTTACTTAGTATCCGGAGGGCTTGTTTTTGAATCCTGAATATAGTTTGGATGGTAGTTGAATTTCACCAAAACATGATACCAAAGCTAAGAATGCTATGGAAATTGGCGATATAGTCTAACCGAAGAACATCATTATCTACATATCGCTGGAGGGATCTCAATACGAAAACAGCTTTGTTTAGCTTCCCAGTCACAAAGGTTATATGACTGGTCCAGTTTAGATACTGGTCCAAATGAGTACCAAGCAACCTAACGGACTCTTGAACCAACACGCGTTCGTTGTCGATTGCCAATTCGTCGGGGTACAATAATGAATTACGCTTTGTCTTAAAAAATATTGACTGTGTTTTCTCTTTGTTTAATATCAGTCTATTAGACCCAAACCATGAAGTCAAAGATTCGATGACATTATTTACATGGGGGATTGCACAAATCCGTGCGGAGTATAAACCCTAGTGACTTGTGTCCTATTTGTTAGGAAGCATTTGATCAAATTAAGCGCGACCCTCGTTATGCCATATTTTCAAAGTTTTAATAACAATTTATTATGGTTAACCACATCATAGGCCTTAGATAGGTCCATAAGAATTCCTACCGGGATCCTTCGGAATTCAAGAATATCAATTACTCCTTTTGTGAACTGATAACACGCAGTTTCAATACCTCTGCCCTTTACAAAGCCATGTTGTTGCGGACTAATTATTTTATATTTATTTAAGAACGATACTGTTCTTGAGTAAATGATTCTCCCAAAGATTTTGGAAAACACTTATAGGACACTTATGGGCCTGAAGTTTTCTATCGCACATTTATCGCCAGCCTTGTGTATGGGTGGTATAATCGCCACTTTTAAGTTTTCTGGAAATTTGCTTATCTCTTAGACATTGTTAATGATATATTTTAGAGGGATTAATATCGAAGGAGGCACATTTTTTGAAACGGTCTAAGAAAGATCGTCGATGCCCGCACTTTTTGTATTTTTTAAGTTTGTAATAATATTATAAAGCTCTTTCCGGCTGATTGGCATTAAAAATATTGTATTATTGTTAAAAACGATATTATCACTGTAGCACACCACAGTTTAAGAGTCTGCTAAGGTTTTTGTTCTGTTTGTGAAGAAACTATTAATTCTTGTCGCACTCACTAGAGGATCGTCATCACGGGTAAAAAATGATACATGAACAAATGAAAAGTGGTACTTTCATCTTAATTTCGGTAATTCGTCTTACTATATCCCAGGTTGTTTTTTGCCGATTGGACAATGTTTCTATTTCCATTCTAAACTGTTGCCTCTTTTCGTCTCTTAACAGCCTAGTATAATTTCTACGTAGGATATTATACAGGTTCTTAAATGTGGGATTATAACGTGATATCGTCTGGAACAGCTGTAAGTTCATTTCCATTTTCTTTAAACATGGGTTATTAAAAAAGAGATTTTTTGGTGCTGTTTACGGGGACTCTAGGAAAGGCCTCGTTGAAATTAGGCAGAAATATGTCCATGAAAGCATTCCATTCCATGTGGACATCCTCCGGTTTCACTTCAAAAATTAGGTTCCACGTTGCATTTGCCATTAATTCCATGTGTTGTTCCATATTCATAGAATATCCATAGAAAAATGTCTTTTATAGTGAGCATAAATTAAATATATATATATATATATATATATATATATATATATATATATATATATATATATATATATATATATATATATATATATATATATATATACATATATGTGTGTGTAGTAAATACAAAGCGGCCGGTAGTTAAAACCGATTGTGTTAAGAAACAATGGAACTAAAGACACGCACATAACACAGAAATTTCTTCCAGGTAATTAATGGGAGAAGAAAAGTATGACTTCTTTCTGCAGCGTGTTTCTCTATAGGGTTTTTGTTGTTTTTGTGTTGGATGTATTTTTATCAAATGTCGCACTCCCATCCAACGGCGTGTAATGTTTTAAAACAACTGCACAAAATCGTTAAACTATAATTTACGGCCGTCATAAATGCAAAGGTTATAATATTTTTAGTATGTACATATATGCGTGCCGTCACCATATTGATATACTTTTCAATATCGAACGTTATTGTGAAGCAAATATTGATTTTGTGGAATTACCTTCATCGATTTGCCTCCAGGCTTCATCTTGGTCCTCTTTGGCATATTTCAGAATAACGTCCACTAGGGCTATCATTTTCGATGGAAAGTGGTATTTGCTTTTCAGTTTGTTGCAGAATTCGTATCTAATCTCGGCACCGCGACCTGTAAATCAAAATTTCATAATTGGTATTTTTCTGCAACTAATTAAAATTTAAGCAATTATAGCTCAAAAATGAAAATGTCATGAGAATAATTACTATATGTAGGTGTATTAGAAACAGTGAAATTTCGAAATTGCAACTACCTATAAATAAAGAAAGCTACTTCATTGAAAACTATCGATTTCTTGCAAATTTACAATTCCAATGGAAATTAGATAATTAGACGATTTCGACGAAATCGTAAACTTTCTTCAATGTTAAATTTTTTTGTATCGATTTAGTCTAGTTATTTTCATAATATATAAATAAATATACAATAAATATATTAAACCATAACATAAAAAATAGTGGGATCCAAACTTTTGGTTTTAGAGTAAATTTTGCTACCAACTTTTCTTGATTACAAAATTGCATAATTTTTGAGTTTTTTTCGCATGATTTTAGTAAGTATCTAATTTCAAGAATAAATTGTGTAGTCTCAATGTTGTAATGCTTGATTGTATTTATAATAAGGCCTAAATTTGAAATATTTACCATACACTGCTCAAAACAATTAGCGGGTCACTAATTTGTGCTTCCTTAATATTCAAACGGGAAATTACTTGCAAATAAAATTAAGAACATCTAAAAGACGCTCTATCGCATCGCATCGCATACTTCCGGAGTATCCGTAATAATTAACAAAAACTATCAAAACTAAAATGAAATAGTGTATCCCAAATTTTATTTAAGGAGCTAGAATGGCCTTGTTCAGATCAATAAACAGAGGAAAATGTTTCCAATTCACAGTTTGACTTAAGTGAAAATGAGACATCTCAACCAAGTGCAAGTTGTTCGTGGTAGAACACTAAAATGGCGAAAACCTTCACAAACGACAAAGTTCCAATAGACAAGTTTAAAGAAACTACAACGTAAGCATGTCTGTTATTCAGCCATTGTGGAACAGGTACTTGGATACAGGTCAATAAAAGAGACGCAGTTTACAAGGTCACGGCACCACCAAAAACGAAATCGACTATATATTAACTAACAGAAAGAATATATACCAGGATGTAACCGTCCTCAACCGATTCTATACTAACAGCGATCACCGTATAGTCCTATTAACACAAATTTCGAGAGGAACAAACGAATCCATAGTCAAAAATACCCAACGGTAGAAGTACTGAGCAACAACAGAGAATGAATCCAGAGCACTCTAAAATCTAAACTAGGACAACCCAGAGCACTAGTAAACCTAGGAATCGACGCACTCTCTGAACACATAGCAAAAAGCATTCAAGTTTCAACAAAGAAAACATGTTCCGAGGAATAGAAAACTCGAGGAAGATCAGCGCACGAACAAGACACCTAATAGAAATAAGGAAGGGAATGAATCGGGAAGCACAAGGCTATAAGGAAATCAATATAACTATAAATAAAAGAACCCGCAAAGACCTGGACAACAAAACAAGACCCTCACAAAACCAAGATGATTATGAATACAATCGAAGATAACAGAAATATGAAGGTTCTCAGATCCAAACTATCGAACGGAAGGCCGAAACTTACAAAAATAAAGAGCAAAGAGGGCAGTATAGTCAGCAATATAACAGAGATCACAGAAGCTATTTAGGAATTCTACAATAACTTATACACTTCCACATCTCTAGGTAACCAATATCAGAGATATAACATTCAAAACGTAGAATCGGAAGAAATTCCCGAGATAGACCCGGAAGAAATCATGGCAGCAGTAAAGCAGATGAAAAATAGGAAAAGCCCAGGTGAAGATCAAATCACCATTGAAATGGTCAAAAGGAGCGGAGAAGACCTCCTTCAAAGCGTACGATTCCTACTGAATGAGTGTCTTATGGATGGAAAAATCCCAAACAAATAGCAAAATGCAGAAATGCAGAAACATTGAATATTACCGTCCTATAAGTTTGTTATCGCACTTATACAAGCTACTAAGAAAGATTATTACTAACCGGCTAACACATAAATTGAACTCATATCAACCATGCGAACAAGCAGGATTTCGGATCGGATTTTGTACCACAGACCACTTGCAAACACTTCGCACTCTCATCGAAAAAAATACGCAGTATAACATATCAATTCATATAGCCTTTGTAGACTACCACAAGGCGTTCTACTGAGTCGAAACATGGGCAATATTAAGATCCCTCGATAATGCGAGAATCGACTCCAGGTACTCAAAACTCATCAAGCAGATCTATGAAAGCGCCACCATCCAGGTGAAGATTCAAAAACAGAGTATATCCCAATCAAAAGAGGAGTGAGATACGATCTCGCCGAAAATATTCACACTCGCCTTGGAGGATGTCTTCAAAAACTTATACTGGAATGAAAAGGCAATAAAGATCGCAGATGATTAATGTTTACTCCACATTAATCATCTGCGATTTTCAGATAGTCATCAGCAGTACTGCAGAAGACCTCACAAAAAATCAGTAAAAGTTGGACTCGAAATGTACCTAACAAAGACAAAGATAATGAGCCCAGAGAATATCGACTTAACTATTAATAACAAACAAATCGAAAAAGTATCGCACTACATTTACCTGGGCCACAACATTCAATTGGGTAAAGCAAACCAAACTCTAGAGCTGTGACGAAGAATAAGCCTCTCCTGGGCCGCTTTTGGAAAATTCTTAAGCGACATTCTTAAGTCCAGGAGTTCCCGATAAACCTTCGAAGGAAAGTATTCAAATCGTGTGTACTGCCGGTCCTTACCTATGGCCTCGAAACAATGGCGTGCATTCGGAAATCATCGAATGGGCTACAAATCACACAGAGAGCAATGGAGAGGGCTATGCTTGCAATTACCCTCAGAGACAGAGTTAGAAACGAAGAGGTCCGGAAAAGAACTGGTATGACGGATGTGCTAGTGAAAGTAGCGCAACTTAGGGTAGAGATTGTCCGGTCACATGGCCGTAGCAAGACCCGGACAGATGGACAAAGAGAATCGACAAGAGACAGATAGACAAGAGAAACATGGCGCCCGAGAGGGACCAAACGGAGCGCGGGCAGACCTTAGACAGGATGGCGAGACAGTATACAAAAGATTGCAGGGAAAAACTGGATCCAAACTGCAACAAACAGGAAGACGTGGAAATCCTTGAAAGAGGTCTACATCCAGGAGTGTATAAACGAAGGCTGAGAAGATGAAGAAGAAGAAGTGGGCAAGGTCGCAATAGAAAAACAACTCAAAATCAAGACCAATTTTTACTGATTTCGAGTCTTCGCACTACAGTTTCTACGGCGAAAGACCTCTTAATTTCCCTCAGGATGACGCAAGTGGTTACTATATCAGACCAGAAAATTAGGAATTGGTTGAGGGATTCTAATTTGAGGGCAAGACAACCCGTTGAAAACCATCTTTGACACGACGCCGGACGCCACCGAATAGCAAGGATCAATTTTGATCGTGAACCTGTCGCATGGCAACTTCGAAAATAGAATTCTGTGCTCTTCACGGATGTATCAAGGTTCCGTATTGCTCGGCCTCGGAGAACGCCTAAGAGAACGCTACTCAGATGTAAGAGTAATATGGAAGAGTAAGTATCTGAGAGTTTTGTAACAATTTCAAAATTAGTTCCTATATGAGGTAAATTAAATTAAATAGTACATGTGGTTTAGATTAAATTTAACTACATACAAAAATATATAATAAACAAATTAGAGATTGGGTTGGCGTAAGTAGATTTAGATCAGGCCTGTGCAAATGACAGCCAGCGAGCCGTGTACGGCTCGACATATTTTATGCGGCCCGCGAAGCAGTTTAAAAATTGCTTCAATGAAAAAATAATATCTATGAACAATAATAAAAAACCTTCAAAACAGACTATAGCAACAACTTGACAAAGAAATTGGTGAATACCAAGCGGGCTTTAGGAAGGGAAGATCTCGTACGGAGCAAATCTTAAACTTGAAGTTAATTATTAAATATAGACAATTAAGAGGGAAAGACATCTTTATCACGTTTGTTGACTTCAAGAAAGCGTATGACTCCGTTGATAGATTAACGTTATTTAACATCCTCAGAAAGTTAAGAGCAGACAAAATAGTCGCAATCGTCCTAGAAACACTTAATAATACCTACTTAAAAGTAAAGTTCCGTGTCGAAGTGTCCAGACCTTGCAAAATCAGATGAGGAGTAACCCCTTGACTATAATAAAATGCGAATATAATGCGAATAAAATCCGCATTGAAGTGTCCATATACATGGGATTTTATCACATATACATGTCGTCTAGAGATGTCATGGTATGTATGTCAAGGGGTTAAGACAAGGAGATGGGTTGTCACTTATCCAATTCAACTGTATGTTAGAAGAAGCTATTAGAGAGTGGAGGTAGGAAAACGACTGAAGAAGGAATACTAAAAATCAGATTAGGAAGAATAAAAGATGGATTAGAAGTGGATTGCTTCGCTTTTCCGGATGACTTAGCGGTTGTGGCTGGAAGTTTGGAAGAAGCGATACAGATCAATATTCCGAAAGAAACGGCTGAAAAGACAGGACTGTAAATCTTTTAAAAAGACAGAATACCTAACCAATGTCAGAGAGACACCGAACAATATGAACACAAAGTATGGCCAAATAAAGAACTGTTGTTTCTAAATTCAAATACTTAGGGGAAAGCATCCAGTCCAATGCTTTAGACAAAGAAGGTAATAAAACAAGAGTAAGAAAATGGAAATGGTTTTTTTCCAGCTAACAAAGAATGTGTACAACAAGTATCCATTAATGATAAAATCAGACATTAAAACACAGTAATTAAGCCAGAGTGTCTGTATGCATCTGAATGTTTGGCGATGAAAACTAACAATAGAAATGGAAGCTATTGCAAAGAAGGAGCGAAAAATCATAGGAGTACTTGGACCGAGATTTGAAAATGGGACTTGGAAGATTAGAATTGTAGGGAGATTAGAAGTAATAGAGAAGTGTATGAAACAATTAAGAAATTCTTAGATACTATGGGGAAGAGACGAGTAAGTTTTTATGCCCATTTGAAAAGAATGAATGATGAAAGGTTGACAAAGAAAATATTCATGTTTTTTGACAAAAATCCCAGAACCCAAAGCACATGGTTCAAAGAAGTCAAATCAACTTAGTGGAGTTGGGTATTGGAGAAGAAGACATAACAGAGACATAAAATTCTCCATTTTGAAGGATTTGAAGCATAGAAGAGAAAAACTCGAGGAACAGTGTGGACAGAAGACCGAACGGAGCAGCAAAGAGAGAGGATGAAGATATATTGGTAGAAGAGAAAAGAGGATGAACAAAATAGGTTAGGTTAGGTTAGGTTAGGTTAGGTTTTGAAGACATAACAGAGACATAAAATTCTCCATTTTGAAGGATTTGAAGCAAAGAAGAGAAAAACTCGAGGAAAAGTGTGGACAGAAGACCGAACGGAGCAGCAAAGAGAGAGGATGAAGATATATTGGTAGAAGAGAAAAGAGGATGAACAAAATAGGAGAAATGTACATTGAAAATTAGTTGTTTAACGCGGTCCCTAGACGGCCAAGATCGAAAAAAAAACAAGAAAATTAATTTGGTTTTGTGTTCGTTTTCTGCCAAAATATTACTTCACTGAGAAATCCTAAAAGGAGAAGAAGAAGAAGGAACAGAAATCTACAAGCTACTATTTCATAGACATATAAACACAACTTTTAAAATTAAAAAAAATTCATCAACAATGTACCCGTAGGGCCGAAAGATTTGCCCGACCCTGATTTGGATGTTCTTGTGTTGAGATAATAATTTACAAACTGAATGATTTAATTTGAAAAGTAAATTAAATGCTTTAATATTGAATTAAATCTCAGAACATTAAATAAGTATAATCATGTAGCCCTCCAAATAAGGTCAAAAAATCAGATATTGTAATATGTGCAATTGTATAATTTTCAATTGACGAAGCTCCGACAATAAAATTCCGTAAGATAACTGGAAATTATTGCCATTTATTAAATACAGATGCGAATTGTGGTGTCAAATATATTGATGAAACGACTAGTAAGAAATGCTAAATTGAGTTCTAAGAATAACTCTCTAAATTTAACTCAATGATGGAATGCGGATATTGAATATTTGAGCGATAATAAAACTTAGTTATGACTTAATCTATGAAATAATCTCATGTCTACACCAAAATGCAAAACATTGGGAAAGAAAAATAACTTCATTGAACATCCAAATCAAATAGAAAGCAAAAAGGTAAATCGATCCATTAGTCAAAGTGTTTTTTTTTTTGTTGAATTTGTAAAAATTCGAACCCACTGTAAATAAAAGTCGAACCCACCATAAATAAAGTTTTTTTAATAAGTAACATAAGCAGAGCGTTTTTGGCTTAAAATAAGCCGTCTTCATTGCCAGATTCTTAGTGAAATAACTGTTTATATGCCGGCGAAACAGGATTAGAAATAGCTATTGTTTTTAATTTGTTAGGGTTGTGGAAGGAGCCTGTATAAAATAGAAACTAAAATAATAGTATATTAAAGGACAAGTTCAGTAAGCGCAGTATCACGCATCAAAGTTTGGAAAACGACGAGCGTAGCGAGGAATTTTCTAATGGACTGAAGTGCTGAAAAATGTCTTACGAACGAGTTTTTATAGTATTTTTTCTATTTTGCGCCCTTTTATACCATTTCTAGTAAAAAAAAACGCAGATACATATTGAAAAAATTGTATCGCACTCGGCGAGCCATAACCGCACGCATATGATTTCTGCTATGAGTCCTTTACAGACGAAAAATAGAAAAAAATGAAAACAGAATGATAGTGGAGCTTAGCGAATGCTACCTCGGCATATTAGTACAAAAATATATTCAATAAATAGTTAGTTCACTGAGAATACGGCACCGAAGAGATGGCTGATTTTAAAATGGCTTATTTTAAGCCGAAAGCGCTTTGCTTATAATTTTAACTATTCAATAAGCTCTATTTATAGTGGATTCGACTTTATAATTTTTTTTTATTTAACAAATAGAGAGAAGTAAAAACTACACATGACGGAAGCAGCAACAAATATATACACTAATCTGCAAAGAATTGATCAACATTTAGGTAATATACATTTTGTTTTATTGGCATATATTTAATTCTTTCGTGTACTTGAAAACAAGAGATACTCTCAAATCTTTCACGGAAGCGCGAATAGTTGTTGGCTAGGAAATTCGTTCGTATTCCAACTAAGTTTGTTGTTGAATAAAACGCGAAACTATATACACAATTTATATAATTTGAATCGCATAGCAGCGTACTTCATTCCTACAAATGAATATATAGTCAAGGTAACACAATAGTGAAAATTGATTAATATAGTAATGAACTGATTTTTTTTTAAAAAAACCTACCATAACTAGTCCTCACCGTCAGAAAGTTTAAGCGTTCCTTTGTTTGCCTGACGAGAAAAATATAGGGCCGGCCTCAAAAATGGTAATATAAAATGAGGTGTTGGTCGTGTAAAAACCTTCTAAAAATGGATTTACGTCTGATACCTGTAAAAATTTACAATGCAAAGAAAGCTGTGGCTTAAGCGCCTCTGGAATGAAAGTTATGGAGTTTAAAAGTAGAGTTATGATTCTGGCCTGCGATAAATGCCAGAATCAGTACCATTATGAATCATTCCACGAAAGGTTTTTAATGATTGGAGAATTCAAAAACCTACAGAGTATTATGGAGTGGCAGAATAAAAGAATTTCAGAACAAGATGAGGTGATAAATAAAATACCAAAAAAAAACAATCTCAACCATGCTGGTAGCAGTAAAAGCTATGCGCAGCAGCTTTTAAAAATATCGAAGTTATAGTGATCATTAGGGTGGAGCGAAATATTTTTTTAGGTTGTGAATGATCTAATAGTGAAAAATCGGTGCCGTTTAGACTCAAATTAATCCATGCAAAATATTATTTGATTTGATTTATAGCAATAGCCGCCGCAACGTCATTGAATTTTTGAAAAAATATGGTTTTTAGACAAATTGAAATTTTAATGAACAGACGTATTTTATTCCCAGAAATTATTAAAACTACAGTTTATTTCCTATACAAAAAAATGTATGATCTTAAGTTTATAATATAAAATAAGGGAGTGAGGGAGCGCAGGAGGGGACAATTAGTACACTTGTCGCGTCGTCAGTGGACTATTGGGCTCGAATTAGACTTGCACTAGATATTTAACAAGTAACCTAACGACAATTTGGTTTAGTAAAAAACATGGAAAGAACACGAAGTGTCATTAAATATCCTATTTTTGGTGATATTTGTGAAATAAAAGACAATATTCTACCTACTTACGAAGATGTAATAAAAGACTATGAATGGACAAGACATCAACTAAAGTTGCAATTGTAAACTGCTAAAGAGCCCACATTTTCAGAAATAGCAGATATAGTGACATCCAGAATTGAAAATATTTGGCAAAATGCATCTATTCCGATAGTAACACCAACAAGGGTCGTACAGATGTTAAAAGCATACCATTTAAAATGCAAGAACCTACCCAAGTCTGTCAAAAGGCTCTCTTCGGAAAAGTTAGAAAGTCGACAAAGTAGTAAGTTACTTTTTGATATTGCAGCATGCAAGTATAAAAATTTCGCAAGGATAAAAAGGTTCCCAAGCAAGAACATACTTTTTAATTGATCAAAGAACCTCTCGAAGTATGATAATAGGTGGATTTTACGTAGGTGTTACGAAGAAGTTGCAAAAGACCCTAAAGGAATGAGGAAACCGCCAAACTACAGCCTTAAATCCGTTGTTATCTGTTATAGAAGTAAGTACTTCTCCGGTATCGTCAGCGTCTGAAAGCCGTAGTATTTCAGATAATTCCACTAACACTATAGACAAACGCTTTCCGAAAAAGAGAAGTATGCGTCGATTTTCCTACTTTATCGAAGACCTGTGACAGGTTTGGTGTTTCAGATAGAGCAGCTGCAGTGCAGCGATTGCGTCGTCTATAGTGCCGCCTATAAATTTCAATGCTTCAATATATATTGATTTAATAAATTGGCAAAAATATTAAGTGAACCACCGATTATGAAAAACTTGCCTGACCAAGAAATTCAGTCTATCAGGTGGTGAGGGTGAAGTGTTTTTAAGGCTTCCATGCCACCATACCAACTAAAGCTGTTGAGCGGGCTGTAAAATTGACGACGATAGCTGCCACTTCTCAATGCATAAAAAAGTCAAGATTAAGAATTTAGCAATAAGAGTCAAATTGGAATCACGTAATGCCTAAATTTAAGACAAAAAAAAATCGAGTAAAGTTTTAGTTTGTTTAGAGTTTAAGTTTTTTATTGTTTTTTTTTTAAATAATATTTTTATAGAAAAAATATTGTATTTTTGATAAAAGGTGAATAATATATATCTGAATTATATATTGAGTATCATTTATCGCCCATTTATCATTAAATTAAGCTTAATATTTGGCCGTAACTGTACTAGACTTTTATCATTAAATTTAAATTTTTGTGGTCAGTGCGGAGGCAAAAGATATTCATCAAATTAATTCAAAAATTATATTTAGTTTAACTTTAATGTAATGCACCAATGCCCCCCGTATTACAACTTTAAATCTGAAAAAAAATATTTTTGCATACATCCGTGCTCCACCCTAGTGATCATACCAAGAGATAAGCAAGACGGTAATGTAATAAAGAGCGAAATAACGGAAAAAATTGACCCCAAGGATTTGGTTATTGGAAAACATGGAAAGGGGAAAAGGGTCAGGGAGGATCATCATTAATTATACTAATTCAGTGGCAAATTTCAGAATTCAGAAATTGAAGCAAATGATTAAGAGTGACTTTGGAAATAAGTTGAGTGTAGCGGATGTAATATAAAAATATCCCAAACTTATTATTCTAGGCGTAGAAGAAGAGTACATTGAGAATGATATATTAGTACAAGAGAAAACGAGAAAAAGTATAAGAGAACAAAATGACCTTCATATCGACGAGTCTATAATAATAGAGGTGCAGAGAAAATATAAGCAGAAGGACAAGGCTGATAAGGGCAATATAGTACTCCCTGTGGATGTCTCACTCAAGGAAAGAATATCTAAACTGGAAAGGATCAACATTGGTTGAAGAAGATGTATGGCTCAAGAGTTTTTCAGTGTGCTGAAGTGCTTCAAATGTGCAAGATATGGTATACATGTATCCATAATGTTGTTGATAATCAACATTTATTTACCAATATACTACAGCGGAATACAGCTTGAATATATAAATATATTCAACCTTTTCGAAGCTCTTTAATATTATTAAGTCTTTTTCAGATTATAAAACAAATATCATTTTGAAAGACAACAGATATTTGTGTTATTCACTAGGACTCAGTTCACCTTCGTGACACCAAAACAAGAAACTAACTAAATAACATAGTTTTTTAAGATCAGATCTTTCTATTTAAGGCAAAGTGAGTAGCCATCTGCACACGCGTTTCGAGATCTATCTCTCATCGGTACAGCTTTGCTCTTTTGAATTATAAAATGGATTACACTTACATCAGTTTGAAAACCATGTGCTGGTTTGTTTTTAAACTAATGTAAGTGTATTGTAAGTGTAGAAACATAAACTATATTAAGGTGGGAGAAAACGTCACACTTTATGTAGCGGAGCCGGATGTAAAGATAATTAGAGAAATTTGGCTGAAGGACACATTTATTAAGAATATATCATTTTAGAAAGTGACTAAAAGACACTATGTACAACCGAATGGCGCTGGTCTGGTAGCGATCCGACTGGCGGCTTCGGAACAATTAGAATTCGCGCAAATAGTGTTGAAAGGCAGGGGGCTAAGAAATGGGAAGAAGAGCAAAAGCAAACCCACTGGAAGAACACGCCAGGACAGAGGCAAGCTAAAATGCTCATAAACTATTCTGCCGCAATAACGCAGCAGATGCTAAGCTTCTTTACAAGAGAAATCAGAACTTTGGTAAGCATACTCACAGGACATTGTCCGGTGAGATATCACCTACACAAAATGGGAAAGGCAGAGGAAGTTTATGTGAATAAAAGCCTGTAGATTATGTGGAATTACAGGAAGCCTGTAGATTATGTGAATCAGATGAAGAAACCGCTGAACACATAATGTGCATATGTATAGCTCTAGCACACATAAGGCTTACCCACTTCGGGGTCGCAAGATTGACCACCTTGGAGCTGAGTAGCAAGCCTTTCAGGAATATCTTAGACTTCGTTCAAGAAGTTGAATTCCTGGGAGAGTAATTGTAGTAGGGTCAAGCACAATGGATCAAATTGGTCGCAGTGCAGAAAGGCTTTGCAGCCAAACGACAAAAAAAAAATCGTGTTGAGAAAAAACGAGAAATCGAGAGAATCCCAGATTTTTGCGATTAATTTAGCTTGGAGCAGGAACAGGATGTTGCAGACCCTGGAATCTTTCAGTGTCCGTTGCGGGCAACTATCCCGCAACGAACGAACTAATTTGATGATCTAGGCCCTTAAAAATAAGCGAGCCGCCTCCACACATGTTACCTAAGACACGAAATTTTCTTTCCGCCGCACCGGACGAACCGGAATTCACATACTTGTCCGCCTAATGTCAATAACATGCCAAGGGACGCGGCCGAAGGGTGCAGGAAAAAAGCTATCAGCGGACCAAAGTTGTTCCTTTAATGTCATAAAAACGGATTTTAGTTTTTGACACCAGGAGGACGCTGTGTGATACTTGTGTCCAGAAGAATGCGGCGGATCGAAAGCCCGTACAGTTCTACAACAGAAAATGATATTTTCCCGTTTCGCCATGCAAGAGGAAATGAGTTTTTGAAGATAAGGTGCGGAAAAGTTGAAATGCACATACAGCCGCTCCTTGCGGGTGCGCAACGTTGTAATAGTATATTAACCCTTAACCACCTGCCATACTTCTCAGATGAGAAAATTTCTGCTACTTTGGGTCTGAGAGACGTATGTCAGGTGGTTAGGTTAGGTTAGGTTAGGTTAGGTTAGGTGTTCATACTAGCACGATTTTACAGTACGCGTCCAAGTTTGGAAAATGACGAGCGTAGCGAGGAGACGTACGAACGAGTTTTTTATAGTATTTTTACTATATTGCGCACTTTTATGCCATTTCTAAATAAAGAAATCGCCGATACATATTGAGAAAATTCTGTCGCACTCGGCGAGCCATAACAGCACGCATATGAGTGCTGTTATGTGTCCATTGCAGACGAAAAATAGAAAAAAGATGTTATAAAAAACCTAATTTTTTGTTCGAGTTGCCCGACAAAAATACTGAGGAAAACTACATTTTTTACTCATTTTTTTCAATAAAATCTTTAATTCAATGACCGCTCCTTACTCGTTTAGTACATCGTTACAAAATAAATAAATAATCTTAAATAAACTACAAAAATATTTATATTTATCGGCAGCCCATTGTAAACATTTTAAAGCTTTCAATACATTTTTCTGCAATTTTATGAAAAAAGTTAAAGCACGAGAAATATATAAAGATATTTGAGAAGTTAGGCAAATCAATTGCGACACAAATAATATATAAACTTTAGTGTTTAAAAAAAATTAATTACTCTTTTCAAACAAGTTTCTTAGATAATTAAATTATCATCGATTCCAATTATAAATTATGGGCAACGTACAACAAGTTTTCCAAGTGTTTCAGTAAAAAAATATTAGATTAAAATTTAATCTTTATTTATAAATGTATTGAGGATGTTTTATTTTGTGTGCAATTTAGATGAAAATGTTAAAATCGTTAACCCATTCTGTAGATAAATATTTTCATTGCGATTATTAATAGGTTTTGATTTAATATTGAACCCAAATTAATTTGTTTATTTATTATCTTAAAAAAAATCATTTCTGCGAAAATATTTTACGAAACAGACATTACTATTTATAATATGAGATAACTTTCATCAAAGTATTTGTAATGATATCCAGAATTTCTCATTTATACACTCAACTTCCTTGTGCGTTTAACAAAACAAGGAAAATTTAACTGAAATACGGATTAAAATCAGTGGAACTACATGGTGTAACTTATACATTACCTAAATTTGTAAGGTCACTAGATTTTTTATTTTAAATTCTATTGGTCTTTCAAATTCCGTATTTCGTACATATTTTTTAGAATCTCTAAATAACCTAACTGACCTAACCTAAGTTTGAAATTTCTTAAAGAGTTAATTGTTTTAGCCTTAACTATATGAAACGTCATGTTAAATTTTTTGAATACAACTAATTTTGTGTTGTTTGATGTGATTGTTTATTTATGACTATAGTTTCACCAACACTTCAGATTGAAGATGCACTGTGTTGGTTAAACTATAGTTTCACCAACACAGTGGCATCTTCAGATTGAAGATGCACTGTGTTGTTGAAACTATAGTCATAAATAAAAAATCATATGAACATCACAAAATTAGTTTTATTCAAATAATTGCAATTTCTTAGCTCAATTATAAATTATTCAAACTAAAATTTTTTATTCAAACTAAATTTTGAATCTTAAGAAGCACGAGGAAGTGATTTAATGTTGATATCCCTTATAAATTGTCATTTAATGTAATTAGGGTTTCTGAAAATCTGCACTTTTTCAAAACCCGAAACCCGAACCCGAAACCGAAAACGCGGTTTTTAGTTTTCAAAATCCAAAAACAGCGTTTTCGGTTTCGGGTTCGGGTTTTAAGAACTTTTGCTAATTTTTTTAAGGGTGATGGAACTAGACTTTATGAATATATAGTTCTTAAAATAATTCAAGTAGTTTTGTTTTAACAGTTAATAATAATTCACATCCTCTATGAATAGTGTAATCTAGTTTTGTTTAATAGTTCTTGAATAGTACTGCTTTTTGAACTTCCTCTTACAAGGAATAGTTTTAATTGTCACTCTTTCTAATTCTCCGGATTTTGTGAGACATTCACCTTCAACTTTAATCTTATTATGGTCTACATAAAGTCGTTTAAAAGATTTTCGGCCAATATTAAAACAGAATTTGTTGGAATTTAAGCATCTAATAAGCATCTAGCCAATTCTGTTAAGTTCAGATTTTCACGGGTTTTCAAATATTTAACAAAACGTTTTACAAAATTTCTTACAGATGCGGACGATTCTTTTCTTCGTGCGCATAAACTTTTCTTTTCCTACATATCTTTAGGTAAAACGGAAATTTTTTAAGGCGATTATGCGGTTTCGGTTTTTGCATAGAAAATCGGGATTTTGCTGTTCGGATATATCTGAATCAGAAATCCAAAATGTAATATATCAGAATTTTAATAAGTCTCTAAAAATATATATTTTAAAGATAATTTAAAGTTAGTACACCACTGATGTTTTTAAATTGAAATATTTAAATGATAAGTGAGTTTAAAAATGCATGCTTTAGTGGACATTACAAATCGCTTAAATTGTTTAAACAAAAAATATCAAGGCCAAGTGTAAACTGTATTAGAATCATATGAATATCCGGGCATCTGTTTTAGAAAAAATCAGATTATTATTAATTTATATTTTATTTAAAAAAATTGTGGAAATTATAATTATGGCTGTGATATAAACGAAGTCATGGATATGTATCAACTGTGCGAAAATATTTCACACACCGTTTTATTGATTTACGGAAACACTCGGGCATGTTTGAATGTGATTTGCAGTCTAACATTAAATCAGCTTATTCATTTATATTTATATATTTATTCAGATATAGCATTTTTATAGCATATTCAGATATTTATTTCAAGGAAATTAAAACTGAATATTCGGACTGAGAGTAAATTCAATTAATCCTTTTTAATTAAATCCCGGTTTATATGCAAGCGAACCAATCCTACCATAATAATGCCCCGGAACAAGGATACTACCCCGGACCTCATGTTTAATAAGACTACTCTTACAAATGCCAACTTGTTAACTTAGTCCTTTCCCCAGACAAATTCGTATTCAAGCCCTCTCATTCCACTACTCATAGTCTGATAATGCTCACCAATAATTTCTAAAGCCCATATGTACAAAATAAATCCTCTGGTGCCCTTTTTCTCAACATTATAAAAGCTTTCGACAGTGTTTGGCACGCCGGGCTGCTTTATAAAATGTACCTCTTAGAAATCCCTCTTTACCTACTCATCTTAATCAAGAGTTTCCTCCAAAGTAGAAACCTTCTTATTAGAAGTAACCATTCCTTTTCACCAAGATTCACTGTGAATCCCCCACAAATATTCATCGACAAAATCCTCTCATGATTTAAGTGATAGAGACTTTCTGCTAACCCCTCTAAATGCCAATTCCTTATCCCCAACCATAAAATATCTCCTAACTCTCCTCAACTCCACCTAGGAACCATGGACATAACACTGACACCAAATGTTAAATTCTTAGATTTGACTGACTCTCGGCCATAGACTTTCCATCAAGCAGATATTTCCGATGTCTGTCTTCTAGTAACAACGGAATCTCCATACAAACTGCTACGAAAATATATAAAGCTATATGCATGATATAAAATATATAAAGCTATATGCATGCCCATCCTAGAAAATGGACATATACTTATGACTGACGCACGAAAAACGACAACCAACATATTCAAAATAGCTAAAACTACATCGTTATGTGTAATAACTAAATTAAGGCATCTTAATAACAGCTTTCTTCCAGGGGGTGTAAGGGGCTGCAACAAGATCACATCAGCCCAAATATCACCCTCACCTGCACGCGGCGCACCCTGCTACAGAACTGACGAGGCTCTGGTAACCCAGACACGGCGGTGTAACCGTTTTATCTAAAATTAAGGAAATGCAATTTCCCACCCAAACTGGCCAACACGTTCGGCAAGCGTGGCCTTTTACAGATGCTAAAACCTTCTAACAAATTATGAGTTTTACAACAAAGAATATACCCCAGGCGAGTAGAGTAAAACACTTAAAATCTTGCACCGGTAACTCTGTCTGCCTCATGGATTTTGGGGGAGGCAAAAAATCAGTAAATACAAAACCAACAACTATTAGGGTTGCAACGTACAACATAAGGACCATGAAGTTAAACTCTCAACTGGAAATTCTAGGAAATGAGCTAAAAAATATAAAATGGGATGTACTCGGTCTGTGCGAAACCAGACTAGAGGGAGGACATGCAACTACCCTTAAATCAGGGCACTTACTCTATCAGAAAAACGCCGACATAAACTCCCCCTTTGGAGGTTGGCTATCCTTATAAACAAAATACTAAAACACCTAGTGACGAAAATGGAAGCAATCTCAAACAGAGTTATATACATCGTCATACAACTCGGCAAACGTTACTCCGTACAAATAACACAAGTATACGCGCCTACAAGTTCATCCGAGGACCAGAAAATCGAGTACCTGTATGAAGACATAACAAAGGGCTAGAACTCAGGAAATGCCATATTCCAAATAGTAACAGGTGATTTCAACGCCAAGATTGGGGGGGAAAAGAACGACGATCCCAAACATATAGGGACTCAAGGACTAGGAAATAGAAATGCAAGAGGTGAAATGCTCGTAGATTACTTGAAACAGCAGGAAATGTACTGCCACAACACCTCTTTTCAAAAAAGCCAGCAGAGGAAATGGACATGGAGAAGCCCAGATGGCCGTAGTAAGAACGAGATCGACTACATAATCTCGAACAGGCGAGAAGTTTGCAGCAACGTAAGGGTGCTAAATAAATTCCACACAGGGAATGACCACAGACTCGTGCGGGTGACTATGAACTTTAACACCAAGCTAGAGAGAAACAAAATGATCCAGATCAAGAAAAACCCAACAACCGAAACCCTAAAGGAAAATCAAGATGGTACATCAAGACCAGATTGAGAAATCCAAATATTAACCAAATATCAAAAACAATAACTGAAAGCATAAAAACGGCAACCAAAAAAATTTGCTACAATAAAGCTCCAGAAACAGGAAAACTAAGCCCCACAACCTTGAAATTGCTAGAGCAAAGGAAGAACACAAACAGAGAAAACAGCATATATAAGGAGCTATGTAAAACAATTTCCAAGGAATCTCGTAAAGACCTGAGAACACATAACAGTCACCTAATACAGAAAGTCATAGAGGATAACGCAAATATGAAAATACTAAGAAGAAACATGACGATAGGAAAGAAGAGTTTGTACTAGATTAAGAACAAGAAATGAGAAGTAATTACAGACAAGCAAGGAATTACAGATACAATCCAAAATTTCTACCAAGTTCTCTATAAATCAGACATACCGAAACTAGACAGAGACAGCAGCAAAATTCAAAACGTCGGCTCGGAAGACATTCCAGAAATTACGAGGGCAGAATTACAGTACGCGCTAAAGCAAATGAAAAACAGTAGAGCACCGGGAGAGGTCAAAATTTCCGCAGAAATGATAAAAATGGAAGGGGCAACCCTCGAAGAAGCTCTCTGCACCCTATGAAACAAATGCATAAGCAAAGGAAAAGTCCCCGAATCTTGGCTAAACGCAGAAGTAGTTCTGATTTTCAAGAAAGGGGATACCAACGACATCGGTAACTACAGACCGCTCAGCCTCCTGACTCACACCTACAAGATATTATCCAAGAATATAATAAATCTCCACAAAAACCAGCAAACTGATTTTCCAAAAGGAAAGGATTCGTGCACAAAGGACCACCTCCAGGCGATACGTAGCTCTAAATTTAGCATTTGTGGACTATGCGAAGGCGTTCAACTCGGTTGACATGTGAACGATACTGAAGGCACTGTATGGTGCAAGAATAGACACACGATACTTAAAGATCATAGAACACATATGTACAAAATCTACAATGCAGATAGCCATAGACGAGGACATGGTAACAGAAAAAATCAAAGTAGAGAAGGGAGTTGGACAGGGTGACTCCATATCACCGAAGCTTTTCACCGGTGCTCTCGAGGATGTATTTAAAAGTATGGCTTGGGAATGCAAAGGCATCAACATAAACGGAACCTGTCTAAATAACCTCCGCTTCGAGGACAATATAGTGCTGATGAGTAGCGAAGTTAACGAACTAAAATCAATGCTTGAAGAACTGAAAGCAAAAGCAGGTAGGACAGAAGATGAACATAAACAAGGCGAAGATAATGACCAAAGAAGACATCAAGATAAACATAGATGGAGAACTCCTAAAGGTGGTAGAAGCGTACACATACTTGGCCATAATATCAAGATGGGCAAACCAAACCAAGCTACAGAAATGTCTAGAAGTATAAATATGAACTGGGCGATATTCGCCAAGCTTAATTATATTCTAAAATCAACAACCATCCCCATTAACCTAAAAAGGAAAGTTTATGATACCTGCATATTACCAGTAACAACATACGGCATCGAGACTGCAACCCTGACTAGAGGAAGCGCAGAAAGACTCATCATAACTCAAAGAGCAATGGAAACAAGAATGCTAGGTATCAGTCTCAGAAACCACGTCAGAAACGAGGAGATCGGAAGAAGCACGGAAGTCCAAGATGTCATCATAAGAATAGCGCAATTAAAATGGAGATGGGCGGGCCACGTGGCAAGGCAAATAGGGATCCAATTGGACCAAGAGAATCGTAGAATGGAGACCAAGAACAACGAAATGGAGCGTGGGCAGACCTGCGAAGAGATGGCGAGACGAAAAACAGCAGGCAAAACCAATGTGCAAAAACAATGCAGGAAAACTTGGAGAACTTCAGAGGACGCCTACATCCAGGAGTGGATTATCACGAGCTGAGGAAGAAGAAGAATAACATCCTCCATAACCTCCATAATTCACCCAACCATCTTCTATATACCTTGACCACAATTTCATATATCTCAGACAGGCATAAACAACTATTAAGCAGATTTAAAGACATTTAGAGGAAATCATTCAAACTCCCAGCAGAGCAGAACGTTCACTACCAATGGCTCTACCCATTATACATTTTCTACCAGGAAGTAGAATACACGATTCCCAAAAACCTGGCCCCAAGGAAAGCGCCTGGTTATAATCTAATTTCCGGAATTATACTCAAAAACTACCGAGAAAAAGAGTTGTGTACCTCACAAACCTTTTCAATGCCATCGTCCACATTTACTATATACCCATCCAATAGAAAACTGCTCAAATTATTATGATTTTAAAACCTGGAAAGCCTCAAAACTCTTTAAACCCATACAGACCAATACGTTTGCTGCTTATCGAATCTAAACTACTCATATGAAGAATCAGAGACTCGATAAACCAACAAGGTATTATACCTGATCACCGACTTGGATTCAGAACTAATTATTCAACGGTGGAGCAAGTTAACAGAGTCTATAACGCAATAGCCAACACACTTGAAGAGAGAAAGTACTGCTCTGCAGACATGACTACTGAACATAATCAAAATGGTCATACCGCAATACTTTCTACTCTTGAAGTCGTACCTAATTGATCGGTGCTTCCAAACGAAGCAGCGTACAGAACAATCGCAACTCATTCCTATAAACTCAGAAGTTCTCCAAGGAAGCGTCCTAGGCCCGGTTCTGTACAGAATTTTCACAGCCCATCTTCCCGTAGACCCCAACACCACCGTGACACAGCCATCCAATCTGTCCACGAAAATCCGGATTTAGCCTCGAGCATACTCAGAAAAGAGCTCAACAATGTTCAGAGTTGTCTGAACAGATGGGGGATCAAAGCCAGCGAGAAAAAATCAGTCAAATCACCTTCACGATGAGCAAAATATATATACCCATCCAATAAAAAACGCAAATTATTATGTTTCTAAAACCTTGGATCAAAACTCTCTTACCTCCTATAGACCAATAAGTTTGCTGCTTATCGCAACCAAACTGTTCGAGAAACTACTCCTATCAAGAATCAGAGACTCGATAAACCAACAAGATTTTATATCTGATTAACAATTCGGATTCAGAACTAATCATTCAACGGTGGAGCAAGTTAATAGAGTCTATAAAGCAATCGCCTACACACTAGAAGAGAGAAAGTACCGCTCTGCAGTCTTCCTTGATATCTATCAAGCCTTGGCCAACGTGTGGCACCTCGGACTGCTGTACAAAATCAAAATGGTCATACCGCAATACTTTATATTCTCGAAGTCGTACCTGGCCAACGTGTGGCACCTCGGACTGCTGTACAAAATCAAAATGGTCATACCGCAATACCTTATATTCTTGAAGTCGTACCTAAGTAAACCTAATCTAACCAAACCTAACCTAACTTCGAAACGAAGCAGGGTACAGAACAATCTCAACTCCTTCTTATAAACACAAGGTTCCCCAAGGTAGCGTCCTAGGTCTGGCTCTGTACCCCATCTTCACAGATGATCTTGCGGTAGAGCCCAACACCACCGTGACACAGCCACCCTATCTGTCTACGAAAATCTGGGTACAGTCTCGAGCATACCCTAAAAAGAGCTTAACAATGTTCAAAGATGGCTGAAGAGATGGGAAATTAAAGCCAGCGACAACAAATCAGTCCACATCACCTTCACGATAAACAAAAAAGACTGTTCATTAAATGGTCAGCCATTACCACGAGTCGACGAAGGTAAATATCTCGGTTTGTACCTTGATTGCAGGCTGACTTGGTCAATCCATATTAAAAAGGAAAGAAAAGAACTGGATCTACGACTAGAAAAGATGTATTGGCTCTTAGGAAGAAAGTCAAAACTACCACTACACAATAAAATTATTGTATACAAGGCCTTGCTTAAACCAATCTGGACATATGGTATCCAGCTCTGGGGTACGATCAGCAACTCGAGCATCACAATATTGCAACGCCTGCAAGGAAAAACTCCAGGACCATAACTAACGCTCTTAGGTAAGTCAAGAAAGTTCGTCTTCATAAAGATCTCAACATAGATACGGTTAAAAATGCAGTTCAAAAGCTCTGCACAAATTACGAGATGAGTGAGACTTGACAGTCACCCAAACACGCTAGTAGCGCATCTACTGGCCAGAACAACCATCGCAAGAAGACTGAAAAAGTACAAACCACTGAAGCTACGACAACGTTTTCGTGACGAATAAACTATTCGGCCAAAAATTGGAGACACAGGCAGTGCCTATTCTTTTGATAATGTCTGTTTGATAATTTTGATGTCGCTATTCTTATCGGAATTGGGCCGATCACGTTTCCAGAATGAAGGACGACAGGTGGACGAAAAGATTGTTGGAATGGAGACCACGAGCTGATAAGCGAAACAGGGGAAGACCACCTACACGCTGGACCGACAACCTAAAAAGATTTGAAACCAAGGATTCCAGATCACGTTTCCAGAATGAAGGACGACAGGTGGACGAAAAGATTGTTGGAATGGAGACCAAGCGCTGATAAGCGAAACAGGGGAAGACCACCTACACTCTGGACCGACAACCTAAAAAGATTTGAAACCAAGGATTCAGGCGGGCCAAGACAGACAACATTGGCAAGCAATGAGGGAAGCCCATGCCCAGCAGTGGACGCCGAAGGCTGGTTGATGAGAGCAGTGCCTATCGTAGGATATGCCTTCTACGCACCAACACTGTTACTGCTTTCAAAATAACCAAAAATCTAGGAGTATTTATTATTATGTTACATAACATATTGTAGTTAATTAAAACTATAAAGAGAAAACAAAATGCATAAAACGCGCAGATATCTTTCTAAGACAGCATACGAAACACTATAGTGACGCCCATGACGAATATGACGACTACTCATCCTATATCACCCCTTGTTTTATTTTATTTTTGATTTATTTTATATTTTATGTATAACAAACGAATTTAGACTCCCTGTTAGAAGACCTTCGGTCTCCGGTCGATATTATTATTATTTCGCATCTATAAATTATAGCACATTTAATTGAATTGCTTATTTAAATATTATATATTGTCTAAAATATTTAAAAAAGCGTAAAAAATTTCTATAAATAATTTACAATAAAATATTCCATAAATTGATATAAAAGGTTACACAGTTGTTGTACACGTGTTTAATATGAAAGGTCTATTAAATATTAAATATTTTCTATAGCAAGATATAATCTCCGTTAATATGTACCAGACTAAATATTAATATAAATCGTAAAACAAATAAATCTTGAGTGTATAAAACACTTAAGATAAAATTTGTTTAAATTATCAGATATGCAAGTGCAACGACCGATTTAGTCTACAGTAAAAAAATGTGTTCCGCGATTTAAAAATGCAATAAAACATATTCTGATAAAGTTTTTTTCGACACGTGTCTGGTAATAAATGCACGTTACAAGGTTGAGTGCATGCATTGGCGTAGAAAGACGTTAGAAAATTCTTTACAAAGAAAACTCTGCAACAACTACATTTTAAATAAAACACGACCTTGCAATAAATTTTTTATTGCGACAAAAATAAAAAATAATTTAATGTTTGTTTAATTTGTCTTGGTTAATTAATTTCTGTGTGGAGGTAAATTATGTACAAGTTTTGCATAGAATTTCGTAATATAATTCCACGAGTTAAAAATATTTAAATAAATATAATACATTTTCAAACAGAATGTTTCAATGTTACAGGCTCAATCGACCTTCAACTTGAACTTTATCAACGTCATTCTAACAACATTTATATATTCATTTAATTATCGCTATATTAAACAAACCAGATTAGATACTCCACGATTTGAACAAGTCTAGTTGTAAAATGATTCATTAAATATTTAATAATTAAAATCGCACGTGTATTTTTTTTATCATTTGAAATTTAAATATAAATTCTTTACCGATACAATTCCTTTATATTATACTTTGAATTCAAGTTTTATAATATTAACATTTATGCAAGTTTTTTTGTTGTTGTGTAGAAATTTGTGAAGAACTTACCCAAGTGTTGGAAGTTAAGAACGATTTCCGGTGCAAAAATAGTTTTTTATGGTTTGCATAATGAACGTACATGACTATGTTTTAAATATGAGATATAACGTTTTTTGTTTTAGAAATAAAAATAGTTTTCTGCATGCAATGAAATACTTTTATATATACTTTTTTTAATTAAATATGGAACTTATATTTCTTCTTTGGTTTATAAGGTTTTCTTGTGTTTGTAAAGTTCATCTTCTTAAAAAATCTTCTAAAATTTCTTCGTGCTTCTAAATTCATTTCTTCTACGTTTTCTTTCTTCTTTATTATGTGCCGTCCATGTTCCACTTTCTTCCGTCTTTCATTTTAAGTCTTATTATTTAAATCTTAATTTTTCTTCCTCTCAGTTTCTTCATGCCAGTAGTAATATATTTTGTAATTCATTTCTGGACTCTACTACATCAATCTTTATTTACATTTATATATTTTTCTTATCTGTTTCACAGTTTATTTTAAAACTTTGGGAGAAATTTTAATTCCATTTAGTGTATCACGAAATTTTCTCCAGTCAAGTTTATCATCAGACTTACCATAAATTTGGCATATTCTATTTACTTCTTAATTTATTAATACAATATTTACAACAAAAAGGAACGATCTGATATTTTCACAACTCTTCAGATATTTATATAATTATTTACATTAAATCTTCTTGAAGAAACGTTCGTTGTAATAAACTTTTTTTTATTCTGAATAAAATTATACAAAAATATTCTTTGTATTTTGCAATAGATATTTCCAAATTGTTTATAATAAATATTATTTAAACTATTTTCTTCTCTTATTGCTCTATATTATTTTGCTTTTTTTTAATAATTATTTACAGAAACAAAACAATACAAAATCATAACCGAGTCTTTTAATACTTGATCTATGTCTTAAGCTATTAGTGATGTTTTCATATTTAAAAATAAAATTGAATAAATACGTAACGACTATTAAAACTTCTTTGTTTTTTTATGTGGACATTATTCTTTCTGTGTAATAATTTTATTAAAAGATGTATTTGACTTGAAGATTCACCGTCGAACTAAACGTCGATCCGTTTGGACAGGTTCTTCTTTCTTGGTTCTTGCTATCTAATGGTATGGAAATAAACATGCATAAATTAAAAACACCCTGAAATAACAAAGTATAATCCCAAATCATAATAACAAAGAAAATTATAGTAAAAAATGTAAATCCAAAAAATAATAATAATTTATATTGAGATTTTGTTTTAACTTAGAAATTTTGAGAAAGTTTTTTAGTTTGTTATTGAATAAAAAAATTAAATTTTTAATCATCCATACTGACGGGTAGAATTTCGTAGTTCCACTCCATCGTACATGTTGAGATTGTGTATTCTAGAATATTCGTTCACCACTCGTTTCCCTATTAATAACAATTATTAAAAAAAAACAAAATCCATAAAAACACAATTAAATTAGCAACTAGAAATGATATTGATAATAAATGATAGATAATACCTTCGTCTATGCGCCTGGAAGCTTCTTCTAGATCCGCCCTAGCATCCTTCAAGATTGCGTACATCAAAGGCATCATTTCCCAAGGATATTTGAATCTCTCCAACAATTTCTGACAATCCTCCAGCAAATCCGTGCTTTGTGCTACGACAAGAAAAATCATATTTAAAATACATATTTCGTGTTTAATTAATTGTTTAAATTAGAAAGTGTTTTTAAGTATATAAATTAATCATTAGAGGTGGTATTAACCAATGGAAACGCGACAGGAGGAGTTAAGAACTGTTTTTATTGGTTCTCGGAGAAGAAACTAGTTTGAAGAAGGAAAAAAGGAGATAGTCTCTAAAGAAGAAGAATTATTACATCTAACAGTTGGTGGAAGCAGTGGGGTTACAGAGGCGGGACGCGTATAGGAAGTGGATAATCAATCTTCAAGATTTTTATTTCTGGTTTCGAATAGCATTGATGTGCCATTAATATAATGATTTCTTGCTTTTTTAGTAATAATCAAGCATCAATAAATAGGTAATAATTTAAAACAATTATGCGGTCGGTATTACTTATAACTAAATACCTGCTTTATTTGTTATTAATAGGTATATCAGTTAAAGAAAAGATAGGAAGTTATCTTTATAACTTCCTTTGCGATTTAGTTCTTCTATACTTAAATAAATGACTAGTCTACTAATAATAAAAACATATATTAATGATGCTGAATCAAAGTATTTCAACTGTATTTCTGTTAAAATACGAATTTTAAAATTTCAAACATTCTTAAAGAGTAAAAATTAAATTGTGTAAAATTATGTGTGAAAGTTATGTGTAATATAGAATTTTTTTTTAATTGTCTCCGCACAATGATTATGAATACTCACATTACATTGACATTAATTTATTATCTATTATAAGCAAATATATAAGGAATTCTATAAGAATTGGAATATCTTTGAATCCATAATATCGGATTTAAAATGAAGGTTTCAAGTGTTTTTTGAGACACAAATATTATTATTTTCTTTTCTAAACTTGTTTTAGATTAAAATAAACTTTAATTTGATTTTTAAAAAGTCAGAAAAGAAAGAAAAGCCCTGCTAGAAATTAAAACTGGGGACTTGGTCAGGCTTAGAATGAAGACACCGATATAGGATGTACTGTATAGACTGTATATAAATAAGGCTCTTGTACAGTTGACTGTGTGAATAGCATCAGTTTAGTCACCCGACTGCAAATATGTTTGTTATAATTCACTTTTCTCCCGTATTACCAGGATTCCCTTTTACTTGTTTCTAAATAACAAATGCCACCTGTTAAGTTAGAACTCTTCAAAGAAGCGTAAAGTTAGTAATTAAATTAAAAGTAAGCATAAAGCAAATCATCCAATCAGATCAATCGTACAGGAGCCTTCTTAATACCGCATTACATTCTATATCGGGTACTTTTTTCAACGCCTGACCAGGTCACCAGTTTAAATTCCTAGTTGAGAGTTAGAAAGTCTATTTCTTGAAGTTATATCTCGTTTTCTATTTACTCATCTTTCTTTGTGATTTAAATTTGATCACAGTTTTTTGAATGTTTTTTATTATTTGAATTAATATTTTATGTCTTAAAAAATATTTAAGAAACATACATGTCATAAATCTACATATTTAATATATCTATATAATACTAAATATAGTGATTGCAAAATGAAAATGTAACAAAACGCTACTGACTTTGAAAACTTTTTGCTACATATCTACATATTTGCAAATTAAAGATAAGGTTTAATTTAGTCTGTACATTGTATAGATATTTAAAATTATCATTACTTATCATTTACTTAGTAATATTATAGGCTTATATTCATTATCAATATATAATTACAAGTACATGTAGGCTACAAAACCATTTATTTTTATGCGTCTAGACTTGCCTATTTAGTCTTCGAAGGTCTTTTCTCCTCTTTCGTATATTATAATCAGAATTCATAATTATCTATATAATTATCATGTTATTATAAAACAAACGACAAAATTTTATAGTCAAATATTATTTTCAAGTATTTTCAAAAAAGGATTTTATAACATACAACGAATATATAGTTTACAATAGTATATTTTGCAACTAAGAGGCTAAGTTGTCAATTGTCGTCCCTCTCGAGCGAGCAATTGACAATGTGTTGCAGATAATATTTTCTATTACTCATTCGAGGAGATGTATCTTACAAATTTGGGATCCAGGTGCCATAAAAAAAGTAGAATCAAATATGAAGAATTTGCTTTTACAATTCTCTCCGGTGCACACTGGGCCGGATTACAAATTTACGGCGACAAAAATAAAAACCAGTTCATTTAAATTTTCTTTTTGTCTCAAATATAATTTTATGATGACATTCTGAAGATCTTAATATAAAATGAGTTTATATTAGATGTATACGCCCTCCCTCTATTAACTAAAAATGCAAAATTAAGTGGAAAAATATATTTATGACAAAAGTGTAGTGCAACATTTTCGCGACTGATCTTCGTCAAAATCAATATCATCATCACTATCTGCACCTTCTTCATAATCACTAACGATATTATCAGTAGTATCTCGTGAACATTCTTATTACATTATATTACCTCATTCCATTTTTAATTTTTCCTTGTGGGGTTTGTCCTATAACGAGTGTTTAGAGGATCAGATGATATAAGTAACCAGTTCAAAATGTCCGTAATCGTATTAATTCTTGACATTTTCCTGGAGTAGTATTGTCAAATATGTTTGTAAGTCTTATGACTAGCCTCTATAACATCTTCTGAGAGGAGTCCTACAGGCAATGGAAGTGATTTTATTATGTCAGCCCCATGCATCAAAAATTTATGGACACTCGCACAAATTCTATAACATCCATACATTATATTTGAGTCCGCATAAAAATTATTATTAGCAAAAGTTTTGCTTTGCCACTGTGCACTTTTTGCACTGTCATCTGGACCCCACTTGTAAAAGGCAGATGCTAGTTTGGTTTATGTTTTGGATAATAACATCGTACTGTACCTATGCAAGTCTCCGCACAGTATGATCTAAAAGATCCTGTAACCGCACCACAGCTTCGTTTTCATATACACTGATATGTAATGAATAATATTTTTTTTTTGCTTCCGACACCACGTGATATGAGGGTTATATATCATGCTATAGCAATATAGCTTGCTAAATCCTCAATTATGGCATTACTCTCTTAGAAGGCGATGAATAGTGAGCCGTTCTCATTCTTCTCAACCTTTTAGGAGTTCCACTTCACGCAAGTACCAGCACTTCCGCCGGACTTCTTTTGAAAAAAAGGTGAAATTTTAAGTAAGGTGGAACGATGTGGAAGGGATGATTGCTTTCCTAGAATTGTCAAAGTTTGTTTCGTCTTACAAACTATTTAATTTAACGAAACTATGTGGAACTTTTTAAAAATCAATGTATTCAGTATATTACAAGATTTTCTAAATTTACATTAGTCGTTAACAAGACTTATTTTATACTTAACCAGTTGATTAAAACTCTCTACAATTTTGATTTTATTACATGTAAATGCATACTTGATGCTATATTCTGCATTTTTATAAGTTCACAATTTTTGAGCGCAAACACAAAACAGGCGTAGTTACTTCGTGAAATATCGAGCGCAGTAATTCCTTTTTGTTACTGAAGGATGGGAAAAGAAAGATGTTTGACACGTTCCCACAACCATTGGTATTGGTTTCTCGCATTAATTTCTTTGTATTATTGCGAATGGGTTATAAAACTATACATTTTAAGTGGTTTTGATTAATTGTGAGACATTGTAAAATTCTATTTTTTTCGCCGTAAATCTGAAATCCGGCCCAGTGTGCGGTGGTGTGGATTCGTCATAAGAACTCTCCGGTATCACCAAAGAATTTATACTCGTTTTAAAACGTTTTCTTTATTATTTTTTTTAATTTGTAATGAAAAAAAATATATCGTCACTCTTTTAATATTGAGGTCTTGATTGTATTTATTTTATTTATTTAGTTGTTTTTTTAATGTAACTTAGCGATATTGAATATTATTTGCGTGCGTTACACATGTTATGTGGTAATACAGCCGAAAATGGTATTTCTCGCACTAAAAAACGTGCGTCAAGATAAGACTTTTAAAGCATGAATAATAATACAAATATATTTCTAATTTTAGATTTATTTGTTTTGTGTACCAACCAAAACAACCGAAAATAAAAAAAACAACACAACCAATCATAAAGCCAACCAAGAATCCAGAGTGAAATTTCTATTAAAAAATGGCGTTATACGATGCATTAACGATGAGATTCAAAATTGGCCCTAATTTTGGCACCAATGTTAACGTAATAAATATTATTAAAAATAAAATTTATAGGTAATTACATCTAGGCTACAAATAAATTTATTTTTATCGGTCTGTCTAGTATCTAGACTTAAGTACCTCTAGTCTTTTATAGTCTTTCCATTTAGTATTATACACACTAGAGTGATAGATTTGTATGCCTATATTTAATTTTGAAGTTTCGTCTATCTACACATGGCTAGCCAGTCCTACCTGCCTGATCTTCAAGCTAGTCAAACTAGATTCCAAGAGTAGAAAGACAAGATTAGACTGACTAGACAAAACAAAACTACACAAGACTGGACAAACAAAACTAGACAGACAAGACTAGACAGATGAGGCTGGACAGACATGGCTAGACAGACAAGACTAGACTGACAAGACTAGACAGGCAAGACCAGATAAACAAGACTAGAGAGACAAGACTAGACAGACAAGTCTAGGCAGACAAGGCTAAAGAGACAAGAACAGACAAATAAGACCAGACATACAAGACTAGACAGATAAGACTACACGCACACACAAGACTAGACAGACAAGATTAGACTGAAAAGACTACACAGACAAGACTAGACAGACAGGCCGTTTTTTATTGTGGCTGGGGGAACATCTCACTAAACGCCCTTTGCCACTTGACCCTTAGTATGCGTCATCCCGGTATCGCGTATTTCGCATTCCTTCAGGATGGGTACTTCGGAAGGTTAGTGCCGCACTGGTTGAAAATACCTCCTCGGCGGGGAATCGAACCCCGGTCTTCCGTTTGTCAGGCGGGTATGTTGTCCACTATAGTATGCTGCTATACAGACAAGACTAAACAGACAAGACTAGACAGACAATACCAGACAGACAAGACTAGACAGACAAGACTAGACACACAAGACTAGACAGACAATACTAACCAGACAAGACAAGACAAGAAGACGAAAGACGAAATCGAAACGAGTAAAGGACAATAAAAATAACAGTAAGGAAACAATTGGTACAAACACCACCACCCACCTGAAGTAATGCTCACGCAGTTCCGGGTGGAGTGTAGTGTAGAGACAGAGGAGGGGGTTTAGTGGGTATGCTGGTCACGAAGAACTCGATCAGAGAGCCCCACACTACACGGGTTTGAATATCCGGTGTGCAACAATGCATTCCCCCTCCTCTCTGAAAAAAAAAAAAAAAAAAGACAAGACAAGACAGGGAATACTAGACAGATAAGACTATGCAGACAAGACAAGGCTAAACTGACAAGACAGAGAAGACTAGTCAGAGAAGACTAGAGAGACAAGACTAGACAGACAAGTCTAGACATACAATACTAGACAGTTATGACTAATCAGAAGAGACTAGACAGACAAGAATAGAAAGACAGACTAGACAAACAAGACTAGACAGAGTAGACTAGACAGACAAGAATAGACAGATATGACAAGATAGACCAGATTATACATACAAGACTAGACATACAAGACTAGTCAGACAAGATTAGACTGACAAGACTAGACAGACAAGACCAGACAGACCAGACTAGACATACAACACTAGACTAGTCTGATGAGTTTCGTGGTTCAGGCTGTTTTTCCCGTGTCTTGCGTTTATTTCCATTGCCATTTCTGAATTAAGTCCAACGAGCGAACCATAGCCCATAGGAGTATACTCCCTAGACAGGCAAGACTAGACAGACAAGACTAGAGAGACAAGACTGGAGAGACAAGACTAGAAAAACAAGACTACACAAACAAGACTAGACAGATGAGACAAGATTGACAAGACTAGACTGACAAGATTATGCATGCAAGACTACACAGACGAGACTAGACGGACAAGACTAGATAGACTGGACTAGACATAGAAGACTAGACAGACTAGACTAGACTGACAAGACTAGTACTGCCTTCTTGTCTTACTAGTATTGTTTCTCAACTATTACCTTTCTAGTCTTATCTTCTTTAAGAAATAAGCTGTATACAATTATTCGGATTATTGTTTCTGGAATTAGTAAAAGAAAGAAAGCAACGGTAACGAGTGAATAGCTGTAGAAAGTGTGGGAAAATGAGTCTCATGGAAATTATGTAGTGAAAGATTATAGAGCGATAGACTATAGATCGTTGATTAGTAAAACATGTGAGGTGTGTATATCGATGTATGAAGTAGAACAAATTATTGTTCATGGAAGCAGAGCTGTGCTGATGAGAGGTAGATCTCGAAACGCGTCCACAGATGGCTATCCACTCAAGGTATCGGAAAGACATGATCTTAATAACAATGTTATTTTTATAGTTTTTGTTGAGTGCCAGGAAGATGGACTGAAAGCTATAGAATAACTGACATTACGAGATTTGTTTTTTGTTAGTCCTAAAAAGACTCATTATTATTAAAAAGCTCAGGTAAGGTTGAGTATATTTATATATTCAAGCTTTGTTCCGTCTTTATTAAGTTTAAGTAGAGTTTTGTTTGTCAAGTCATTACTAGACAAATAAGAATTATCTATACAAAAATACAAGTAGGTACACCGACGTATGCTAACTTATTTATGATGAACTTATGCGTCAGAAAGAGTTGTTCGAAAGTGAACGAGAATTAGAATTTCTGAAGAGGAGATAGAAAGTCTATTTCCTGAAGTTATTTTCATATATTTTTTATTATTATTTATATAATAATACTGTAATAATGCTATAATATAACTATCTTATGCTTCTCTCCATTTCTATATTGTTTATTATTGTTTTAACAAAATCTTTTTATTTACAAACACATAATTCAGAAATGCGCTATAAAACTATATTTAAAGTAAAAATATTTTATAAGAATTTTTCTTGGTTGAACTTTATATTTACATGTGAAGCAGGATATAGGAGAGCTTTATGGAGATATTACATTTTTATGTTTACTGAGAAATCTAAAACTAAAAACGATATATACTCAACTAGAATTAATACCTGTCTATATTATTATGATTTTATTATAAATCAAATCTATTTTATCACAAATAGTATTTATCTATTATAATTATTATCTATTAGTAGTAGTAGTAGTATCTATTATAATTATTATTATTAATATATTATGATTATAATCTATTTTTAAGGATATTTTTTAACAATCAGCTTATATTGTTAAAATAAGTTTCATTGTTGCATTTGCTTCGCCAAATATTAACAAAGATGATTCAGATGAAAAGATGATATTTATGATATTTTAAATAGTAGCATTTGTATCTCTTTTTCAAAGATTATAATTTTTAGAAAATTATTGTATACATATCGTCAACAAAGTTAACATCATTTGTATAACTAATCTTTCTGTAACAAACTTTCTTAAAAACAACTACTTAACTTGTAAACACCACGACTGACATTGAATTATATTAAGAAAGTTTTTGGGTTCTTTAATGTAATTCAATGTCAGTCGTGGTGTTTGCCAGTGAAGTAGTTGTTTTTAAGAAAGTTTGTTAAAGAAAGATTAGTTATACAAATTATGTTAACTTTGTTGACGATATGTATATAATAAAATAATTTCCTAGAAATTATAATCTTTAAAGAAGATACCAATGCTACTATTTAATATTATCAAAATCTTCAAACTCAACAAGATATAAATAATTTATGATATTTATTTGAAATTAAAAATTAAAAAAAGATGTTGGTAATAAAGCTGTTGCTGCAGCATGCATAATTGGATCCTATATTGACCCCATTTTTGTCACCAATGTAAATCTATGAAATATAATGGTTATCACAATTTATCATTTTAAAACATTTGAATTTTGTCAAAATATTAAACGTAACAAAAGTGGTGTTTAAACTCTGTTGATGACCACAAATATTTGTTATCCAATGTTATTTCTATTATTTTTATATTATTTTTGAAAACTATACAACAATATAATAGATTAATATATATTGTATTTGAAAGGTATTTTATATCAGATTATGTGTTATATCGTCATGATTTGATCATTTTCATAGCTACCATTCATATTTATGCGTCTGCCCTCAAAGTTAGACATTAACAACATTTTATTGAAATAGCAATTTGTCTATTGTCATAATATGATTATTTCTATATCTGGACTATGCCTCGAATGTTTGAAATATTTGCACAAGACGTCCGTTTATAATAGTTTGGATAACAAGCAAACGATGCAAGAAATTTGATTTTTGTGTGAATTTTATCACAATGTTGCTACTTAAAATTAGATTCATTATATGTGACTCAAATTCTTTCATTCAAGAATGTAAAATAAAACTGGTTTACTAACTTAGGTTTGTGAACTATTTATTATATATGTTCCCATAAAAGAAGATCAAAGCATAAATAAATTAACGGTAAACTAGATGTAGAAAGAACAGAATTAATAAAAATACTTTTCGTGATTCACTTTATTACTGATTTCAATCAATATTTGTTTCAGTGGTATTACCTACTTTCTGTGCCATCGGATCAATCTGTGAGATGAAGTGGCAACTTAATCTTTGCTTTCTTAGTTTTTGATACAATACCGAAATGATCTGAGATAGTGACTAGGATTAGATGATCTTAGGATTCACATTGCGTTCAGCAAGTTAGATCCTTTCAATTATTAATGATAATTATAGGTTATTTTTTAAAATCGTAAGCAATCTGCTCTTTATAGAATAAAATTTAAAGGTCAGGTTAATATTGATAAAATTCACAGCATTTTAGATGTCTGAATACGTATGGATATTTGATGCAATTTCTAAATAAGGATATTTATATGTGCTACGGTTGAGGTGGTGTATACACTATCTTCCAGGATTTCGTCATATGATATATGTGTTCCATGTCTAGTAATCAATTTTGCACATATCTCCAATCCAAACTTCATGCCAATATCTGTAGTAAATTTTTCTGTTTGCTCGAGTAATCCCTTTAATTTATCTTCTAACCCTAATAAAATAGATCGCTTAGGTTGTATTCGTCATTACGAGTCTTCAGATTCTAGCCGAGGTCAGAGCGTTGGAGCGTTCGTGCCAGTGGATTTAAACTCAAAATGAACCACATTGGGCTCAGTGCATCTCCCTTTAAGATATCGCCTTTTATATCTATTTCATGTGAGAATAGTGTTTCCCTTAATATTAACACGAAGCTTGATTTTCCACATGCTCCTACTGTTTTTAAGAAAGGCAATGAAGCAGTGATCTATTTTATAGGGGTCGAGGACTGCCAGGCCCCCCTTTCCCACTGGGCATTGGGGCACGTTCGCACGACCCCGCAATCGATAGGGGGGGGGGGCCTAGTTCCTGCCAGATTACCAAACGATAACCGATATTTATTACACGGGCCTATCTCAAAGAACAAGACAGTTTTTTTATGGCTCTGCGCCGTCAGTCCAACTGAATGGAAAAGATATTCAATGTCTTAATCTTTCTTCCCATAATTGATACAGCCTTTAAGTTCGTACATAACATTATTTGGAAGTTGAGACAAAGTTGCAAAGAATTTGCTTAAATCTATTATGAAGACGTTCATGAGAAAAATTGGAAATGGAAATGATGCGTTTAACAGAATACTTGAAAATTATTCATATTGAAAATGAGGTTTTAATAGTATATTGGAAATATATCATCTTTCGAAAGAAAACAAAATTGAAGATTTATTTCCAAATGTAGAATGAGAACGTTGAGAATCGCGTTGCGAATCTTTTTTAGCATGATGGTAACTAACTGCAGTGGGGAATGTTCCTTCTCCAAATTGAAAAGAAAAAAATGAGTCTATTTGATGTCTTATAATGTGATATGCTCAAAAACATAGATTTTGAAGAAGTGATTAACGATTTTGCCCATCTCAAATCTAGAAGGATACCTCTTCAATCAGCATAGATTTTTAAGCACTAACCTGTGAATTCTGAAAGAGTTACTTTTGTGGATTAATTTATCTATTCGTTTTATGTGACTGTAAAGAAATAAAAAAAATCTAGAACTTTTCTACATCCTTTGCCAATTCTAACAAGATAATGTGTCCAGGGCCTCCAATAGGTTAAAGATGGCCCTGCCAATAGCCAAGAGTGCGGGCAGAGTAGAATCCTTTTTGGTCAATGCAAGGGACTGGGATATTTTTCAATCGGTGTTTCGCATCTTGGACGACTACCGAATCCACCACTACTTGTTCTTTGCATCCTTGTGATTTATTTCTGCATCCCATTTGTTCTTCCGTTGATGTTATTATTATTTTATTTGTTTATTTATTTTTAATTTTAACCAGAAGAAGCTCACCGTGGTTCCGACCTTCACGAGGTTTCTTGTTGATCAGGTCCTGTTCGTACATCATAGACACTTCTCAAAGCCATGAGGTCAGTAGCTATGAATCCCGTACATCATGTGCCCTAAGCAGACGCAACGACCCCAACTTGACCGCTTTCTGCATTCCAGCCGCATGGGTCTCTGGCGGTTTACGGCAGGCAGGAATGATTTTCAAATTGGAGACGAGCGAGTCCTTGATGCCTCCCATGCACCCAATTACCAAAACGACGAGCTTCACTGAGTAACCTGAGTACAGCCTCCGAAGCTCATGGAGCAGGTCTTGATATTTTGTCCTATTTTCCTCCTCCTTCACGCAGATGTTATTTTTAGCAGGAGCCGAAAATTCAATAACAAACATCTGCTTGGAGGAGTGGTCCAATAGAACCACGTCAGGCTTATTCGCCGTTATCTGCCTGACTGTGAAGAACGAGAAGTTCCAATAGATTCGGCACCCTTCATTCTCCACAACGGACTCAATATCGTTCGGGACATAGGGCAGAACTGGTGACTGGTCTATCGCAGAATGATATCTTAAATGAAAGTATAACACTCTCAATGCCGCATTGTGGCGATGAATATAGGCCGAAACTGCATACATCGGGCATGCCGCCAAAATATGCATTGCTGTTTCAGGGGCCCTGTGACAAGCCCTACAGCTCACATTCGGAATCTCTATACCCATCACGCGGCTGCGATAGACGAATGTGTTAATTACACCATCTTGCGCAGCGCAAATGAAACCCTCAGTCGCAGACTTCAGTCCACTTGATCTCAGAAAGGCAAATGTATGCCTTTTGGATAAGCGAAGGTTTTCGATGTTCTTGAAGAAAACACTATCATTGACTTATCCATATGCCTTCTCATGAGAATGTCTTGCTCGGAGATTCTGACGTGGGCTGTAATACGGAGCAAATTGAGCTCGGTAATAGAGTGTGGCCGAGCTCGATCAACGTCAAAGTCAAGTTCGAGTTCATCTGCTGCTCTTTTTGCCGCCTAAAACTAAAATGCCCCGATTCCCTGCCTCTTGTGATCCCTAACAAGAAGCAACAGGGGATCTGAACTTTGGATGATCTTACAGGCTACACCCAAGATTACCCTGTTAAGAATACACTCTAAACTCAAAAGTCCTCCGCCTCCCTGGTTTCGTGGAAGATATAACCTCGGAACGGACGATTTTGGATGCAAACTGCGCTGTAGATGCGTCATTTTTCGAGTAGCCCGATCAATCTACTTCAACTCATCCAGTAACCATTTTACTGCTCCAAATGAGTAGAGCAGGATCGGAACGGCAAGCATATTTGTGGCAAAAATCTTGTTCTTCCCCAAAAGCTCTGACGGACAGATTCGTCTAAATAGATTTTTGTACTTGCCGCAGGGAGACTTTTTTACCTGGTGTAACGCTTGGACTACTAAACACCCAAGTACTTGTAAGTCTCTCCTTCGTTCAGATGTCTCAGAACGCTTTCGTCAATAAGTTGAGCATCTTCATCAAAACACTCGCATCGTCCTATTTTAAGATGAACCTGGGCGCATTTGTTCCAACCGAACTCCATGCCAATAGCATCTGTGTACTCCTGTATTAAGCGCAATGACTGCCTTAGTTCTTGCTTGCGGGAAGCATAGACTTTCAAATCATCCATGTAAAACAAGTGCGTGATCTTATGCTTCCGGTTATCGGGTATACCACAACACTGAGATGCAAAACAGAAGAGGACTCAAGGAATCTCCATGAAATACTCCTCTTCTGTATGATATCAACTCTATCCGAACTCGGTCCCGTCGGGATGTTATCGAGAATCGAGTCTTCCAAGTGACATCAGTTGTTTAATGCATCTCACCAGTGCATCGGGTACCGCAAGACATTCCAGCAAGTGAATAATCAGTGAATAATCGTGAGATGTTGTGTCGAATGACTTACGATAATCGATCCAAGCCATAGGTAGGTTGCGCTTATAGTAAACAGCATCCTGCGTGACGCACATATCGATCAGCAGGTTTTCTTTGCAGCTGTCCATGCCCCTTTTACAGCCTCGCTGTTCAAAAATTTTCGAATACACCGGGTTAATAGTGTGGAGTATTCGGTAGTACAGGAGTCGGGTGAAAATCTTATAGCACGTATTTAGGCAAGTTATTGGCCGGTATTTCTGAGGCTGAGACAAATCACCCGTTTTAGGTAGTAAAACGGTTCTCCTCTCGACAACCCACTCCGGAATGGGCCGCTCACCATTAGGCCAGAAATTAAATACCCTGGCCAGACGCGTATGCGTGCTTCGGAATTTCTTCCAAAAAAAGGTATTAATTCCGTTCGGGCCTGGTGCGGAATTTTTGATTCCCTTAAGGGTCTCACCAATTTCTTCCGGGGTTATTGGATTGCACACCACTGGTCTTAATTGAGATCTTCTTACATAGTTCTCAAATTGTGCAAGGGCTGGAGTGTCTTCACGCAACGGTTTCGACCCCTCGTATATTTCCCTCCAGAAGACTTCGACATCCTGCACCGCCGGCAATTCCTCTGGGATAGAGTTTGCCCGCTGGAAGAGCCTCGAAGGGTTTGTCTTGAACTTGTTGCTCTCGACCAACCATCGCCTACTCTTAACCAGGGACTTTCTTGCAACCACAAGACTGCGAACTCTATGCATGCTGCGCTGCTTCTCAACAGCAAGCACCGCTGCATTCAGCGTGTGATGGGTCTTTATTATTATTATTCTTATTAATATTATACAGAATTGTTGAGTATCAGTAAAAATATTTCATCGTAATCCTGAAAACTTTCCCTTACAGTAAATCTTTAAAAATCGTTTGAATAATAAACTGGAAGCCTTTGTTTTTTTATATTTAGTTTCAAAATTCATATTAATATCAGTTTATATATTATCAGTGAATTATTATCGAAGAAATTGAAGAAACACCGTATATGATACAAGAAGTGTCTGAAAATTCTAATCATAGACATTCCAGTGTGAATACACTACAAATATGTGAATATAAAGATTTAAAGGCAATAAACTGTAATTTCGTTAATACAACTGCTTGATTTTCTTTCACTTACGTTTAGCCTTTGCAATTTTCCTATATTAGAAACTCCGCTTAATATAATCAATATTCAGTTGACACTATAAACTACATAATTACATATTTGAAATTCATACAAAATTGTTAAGTAAGAATACAAAGATTTCATCATAAATCCTGAAAACATTTTGTAATAACAAATTGGAAACATTTATTAATTTATATGTATTTTCAAAATTTATTATAATTTATGTTTCCATATTATCAATGAATTTATAAAAAACAACAAAAAAAATCTTCTAAATAAATAACTCATAAAACTTTTTTTAATTTTCATTATATTTGTGTGGTTTAAGTCGTTATTATTTTCATTAAAAATATTATTATATAAAATGAAGCTTTGAAGGAGTAATAAATGTGGGAAAATAGTGGTAATGAAATTAGTGCACATGAATATGAGTTACAGTGTGGTTGTTCCACAGATTTGTTACTTGCATATCATACTGCAACTGAAGGAATAATAAGTTGGAAGCACAACATTGACCCAGAAATTGTCTCTAATGTAATATAAATTTTTCAACCCATTTTTAGGTAATAATACTGTGCAATATATAATCAATAGCTTAAAATTATATTTATGAGTATCTACTTAGTAAACAATATGTATCGTAGGTATATTAAATTTGTCGCTTGGGTTACTAATTTTGCAACTATGGCACAAATTATTATTCATAACATACGAATTAATTATCTATATGATAATTAATACCACACGTTATTTCAGTTAATTAAAGCGTTTGAACAAAAACTTTAATTTATTTTTTCTAATGCATATTGGCAGTAAATCGTGAAAGAAATTAATATAATTTTCGTTTTAAAGTAAAGCATTCTATTTCGTCTGTGTGTTCAGGTGGAAATAGAAGCCATTAAATGACTATATATCTTTACGACTAGGTACCAACTATCTACAGTATCACAACTAGGTATCAGCGGTCTATACACGGACGTCGTCCATCGATTTAAGTAAGAAGTTTGCTCACTTTAAATCGCGAAACGTTAAACTAAAATGGAATTTTATGTTTTCGGTGGGAACGTTACGATTGCAAAAATTTTAATGCAATGTCGTTAAGTTTGCGAGCATGGTCTCTAAACTGAAAAAAAAAACTATGATTACTTAGTTGTTATTATACTTAATAAAAATAAACTTTTACAACTTCTCATGACCATTCTTAATTATCAATTTATCGATAATATCTTCCGGAGCACAATTTACATTCTTTCAAAAGAAATCCATGGTTGTTTGAAACAAAGAGAATGTAAAGTATGCAATTTCTAAAGCGATGTTTTTAAAGGTGTTTTTTGAATGGAATCGCGAGATGCAGAAGGGCGACAACATAATTTTGTAGTAAACTAAGATAAGTTCCGTTTGTTAGATGTTCACGGCGCCTATCAACGTAAAGCATTGTTTAAGGGTTGTAAACTGCACGTGCAGCCTTTTCTTATAAACGAGAATCAAAATATTCGCTTGAAGTTGTCATTACTTTAATGTTAATAAAATTCATAATGCGCAAATCTGGTCTGATGATTTTCAATTTAAAGTTAAGAACATAATTATATACTCATAAGTTGCAGTATTTATTGAAGCAAGTTATTTTCACATTTTTACAGGTAATTTACAACTTCTTTATACTAAATTAGAATAAATGTCGAATATGATTTTGACGAAGATAAATAGTTAATCTACAGAAAATAATTTTAACTTTTTTATAGTTTTGAAAATTTGTAGGAAATAATTAATTTATTTCTTGAAAAAAAGCTTCTAATCTGTAGAAAGCATGTTTTATTTAGTGATAACATTTAATTGCAAATTATTTACGTAAAATTGCTAGAAAAATAAATTACAAGAACCGAATACATGGTGCTAGTAATGGTATAATAAAGATTTTTTAATACTGTTTGATACGTTGATAAGAATTGATTATTCGGGCAATACACGTGCATATAAAAATGAAATGGCAATTATTTTATAAAAAAAATACAATATTTCCTTTTTAATAACACATAATTATGTTTTGTCGCTGTCGCATGTCTAAAAACTACTCGTAAAATCCTCGCGCACATTTAATTTTGTCGTATATAGGCATTTATAGTTACAAAATTAAAATGTAATTGTAAATAATTACATATGCTAATTTTAATTTAAAACAAATTTTACTGGCATATCTTGTAAAATTAAATTGACGGGTCTATCAGTAGGAATTTAATTAATTCATCATTGAAAACAAATGATGAGGCTGGGATATGATCACTGATTATAAACCACCTGCCTATAGCCTCTATCGCGAGCACTTTGGCAGATATCTGAAACATTTTCAGACTCTGATAGACAGAAAGACCTAGTGGTCGGTAGCCTTTGGTGGCTTAGTTTTCAATAAAAAATTTTTTTCTTAGATTGACGGTTAATATACTAAACTAAATACATCATTTTTAAGTTCTACAACATATCGAATTATACTATACGTCTCGATCTCGATGATAATTTGTAGTAATGCTCGCCATTGCTTACATTTCACACTTTTTAGAGTTTGAAATTTGGCGCGTAGGCTGTTGCGGACGGCGCACGGCCGGCCCTGTACAGTCATATTTGTTCGTTGCGTACTCTAAGTATAAAAAATTACCAAGTCTAAATAACAATAAAAGGTTTATAATGTCAGGAGATAAGAAGAAGAGAAAATCGTGTTTACGATCACGAAAAGAGATAGGAAGAAACAAAAAAACGGATAGATGACTGGAAAAAATTGAAAAACAGATCGATAACCTCAAAAAACGTTAGTAAACTGGCAGAATTAAATAAAACCACTGATAAAAATCAGAATGGAAATGCAGCTATCTCATAAAAAAGGTATTTAGCCTCCTTAAGAGACAATTCAAAAATGATTAAGTGTGGACTCATTCACACTTAAATATGTTTTTTCTTTTTTCTTTTTACCAAAGCAACAAGTACAAAAACTGTCTATTTGACAAACTGTCCATAGGACAAACTGTCTATATGACAAACTGCCCAAACGACAAACTGTCTGTACAAGAAAAAAGATATATGAGTTTCCGTACGAAACATTATCAAATAAAATTTATTTAGCCTCCATACGAGACATTTACTTAAAAAATACTGTGTAGTGATTCAATCTCATTTAAGTATGTTTTTGCTTGAAAACAACATGTATAAAAACTGTCTATATGACAAATTGTCCAGACGTGAAATTGTCTATACGACAAACTGTTTATACGACAAAATGTCTGCATAACAAAGATATATGAGTTTCCACACGAAACCAGTATCACATAAAAAGTATTTAGTCTCCATACGAGACGCTTACTTAACAAATGTTTAAGTGTGTTGATTAATTCACACTTAAGTATGTTTTTTTACACAAAAACAACATGTACAAAAACTGTTTATACGACAAACTGTCTGTATAACAATGATATATGAGTTTCCACACGAAACCAGTATCACATAAAAAGTATTCAGTCTCCATATGAGACATTTACTTAAAAAATGCTTAAGTGTGGTGATTCATTCACACTTAAGTATGTTTTTGTACAAAAACTGTCTATATGACAAAATGTTTATACAAACTGGCCATACGACAAACTGTATGTAGAACACCCGCCTTTAGTTTTTAAACCTCACAAAAATTTATCAGTCTCCATACAAGCAAGAAATACATCCACTGGCACACAAACTTTCATTGGTGGCAGGGAACTTTTACGCAAAGCGTTCCTAAGTAAAAATAAAGATGAAGCATCAACAGAAATCATGATCAAGGCCATAACACCATGAACATTCAAACAATACCAAGGTGCATTAAAGCTATGGCGGAAATTTTCTACATCAAACAATATTCCAATATTTTACGCAATTACAGTAAATATAATACATTTCCTAACGGAAAGTGAGAAGTTTAGTTAGCTCCGTTTGAAAACAGAGTAAGCTATGGGACTTTGAACTGCAATAGATCAGCTATATCACTCATCTCTACTCAAGATCTCGGTAAGGATAAACTCCTGTCCCGAATCTTCAGGGGAATGTTTGAGGAACGACTACAAGGTTTAAATATACAAGTACAGGGGACACAACACCAGTCTTGATGGACTTGGCCTTATCAAATCAGCTAAAAATAGCTAAAAGCAGCTGAAAGGTGCACCAGAAAAAGTATCAACGATGCTTATTTTATCTGCAGCACAGCAAACTATCGCACTTTATAATATTAAAAACATATCCATGATCAAATAGAAAATAACAATAAAAATACCAGACCTGATAAAAATGTCCTAGCCAGGAAGAAATAAGCCATAGCTTATACTACCTTTTTTATAAAGAGAAACCTGGGCTATGTGTCGCTACAAATGTAATTCACTAGTTGATTAAGACAAAAGACCTAAGAAATGAGCAAAACAACAAATTACTCATATCAAACACCAAGCCATACAAAAACGTAACTTCTCAAGCGATTGGTCACTGGAAAAATCCTTTCTGTCTAAAGCAGGAATTGATACAAATCACTTCACAGCACATAGTACAAAATATGCTGCAGTATCAGTGGCTGGTCTTGGAAGTGGATATAGACACAACCAGACGTACTGCTGGTTGGCCTCGACGGTCAGACTTTACCTTTGCAAAACTTTACAATCGCCCGATCCAAGATATTAACGATACGTTCGCAAAATCTGTATTATCTAAGGCACGGTAAATCTTTTCTTTGTGATTTCCAGTCATGTGACATGATAAATGAATGAGTTTTCCTATACGCTAAAAGTCTACAAATTATCATCGAGAACGAGACGTGTAGCATAATTGAACGATCAAACGAGCCCGACGAAGGCGGGTGAAGTTCGATCTTGATTATACGAAACGTCTACTTCGAAGATGACCGATCTCCCTCCTTACATGTACCCGTTAATAAACATACCCAAGATCATCTTGCAGGGAAAACTCAAAAAAAAAACCTAACCTAACAATATGACTGTACAGGGCCGGCCGTGCGCCGTCCACACCTGCCTTGGCGCCAAATGACGAGCATTACTACAAATTATCATCTTCGAACAAGACGTTTCGTATAATCACAATCGAACTTCGGCGGGCTCGTTTGATCGTTCTATTATAAATGTAATAGTTAATCTCTTCCTTATTCGTCTTCAAGTGTTAATCATCTGTGACTGTTACTGATCACATTTGTCCAGATTTCCCTATTGTCGATTAATAAGAGTTACTTATATTACATATAAGTATAATTTTAATTGGTATTAAATTATGCTAAGTTAGAATAGTTAATAGTCTTCTTAAATGTGACACGGAAATGAATATTTCTTTTGTGTACATTATATTTATATTGGGTATATTTTCAATTTCTCAATCTTTTCAAGAAGATTTTGTATTACCAATATTAATGTTCAAAGTTATCTCAACCCATACCTAAACTTTTGCAATTTTTATATTGTTTCTGATCTTCAAGAAAAAGTGTCATTACCACACGTTATTTCATTTCAATAGTATGGAGCGCCTCCTCATTACTCTTACATTAATTTTCGAAGCTATCTCAACCCAAACATGTTGATTGGACGAAGAGGCTTGACAAATACTGCATGACCTGCTCGTTCATCGCACCTTACTCCTTTAGATTGTTTTCTTTGGAGATATTTGAAATCAAAAGTATATGCTACTGAGCCATTAATTGGTATGAATTGAGAATAAGAATATAAATAGTGCCTCAACAGGTCAAAGTTACTAAGAATTGTACCTTGTTTTTAAGATTTAAACATTGTTTTTAAGATCCGGGATATATGCCAGGAAGTATTATTTTCAACATGGGATTTGTTCATAGTCTTATTACGACTAGAAGAATAGAACTTAGAATATTCTAGAGCTACGAATAGGCTGAATATATTTATATATTCAATCTAGAGATTGTAGATTTGGTGGTGACGACTTGTACTGCGTCCTTTATAGTATCTATTGTACCCCACCCTCATCCTCTAAGCATTGGTATACTTACCCATTTAGAGCGCCTCGTCCTGATTTCTTTTATATTCAATCTACATTTCGTCCTTAATAAGTTCAGTGTGGTTTACTGAACCATACTGAATGTATGGTTTCTTTCATCATTAATATTGTATTATTTATTTATATTATTATCAATATTATATATATATATATATATATATATATATATATATATATATATATATATATATATATATCTCTTATCATCATATTAAAATATTTCTGATATTAAATAAAATTGTATATATATTTTTTCTAAACATAATTTATTATGTTATGTTTGTGAATAAAATGTTATATGTAAAAGTAATTTGAGTTTTTAGTAAGAAATTTCCTCGCAGCATATTTGTATTTTTAAACAATTAAGTAGTAAAATAGTTATATTAGGTACTTGGAATGAAATAGTAAACTTGTCATGTACGGTTGAATATAATCCGCACATTTAAAGAGACAATGAATCCAAATTAAAACTTTATGGTCGCGACGATTGTTGCTGAATAAATTCAGCTAGTTTTCAGTTTATTGCTTCACATACTTGCATATACGTATTTTGTTTAAAATTTAAATATTTATTCGCTCTCGTTTAATGTTTGGAAGAAAATAATTTTTAATATAGTCGACGAATACAATTTGATATTAAAAAAAAAAAAGTGCATTTCAAATTGTAAAACAATTTAGCATATATTATAAATGCATATAAAAATGTTGATACACTAAGTAAAAACAAAAATTAGTTTAGTTAAAAATAGATATAAAAGCATCGCGATAATTCAGAAAATTGTTGGTATTTTATTTATTTATAAGATTAACAAATTGTAATTACCAATTATATTTAATCACCAAAAGATACCCAATATCTTCAGATACAAATAAAGCGTATATTTTTAGCTACAATTCTATAAGTTGATTAAATTAATATTAAGTTCCAATGCCTAATTATTTGACAAATTAAAATACTTCTATAATACAATTTGGTTCAAAACAGATATAGTTTTCATTTACACACATTTATTAAGAAATCCGATAAACTAGTATTTAGTCTTGTCAATCTAATTTTGCTAGTTTAATGTAAGTGTGTTGCTTTAAAATAATATTATCTAAAACAAACATTAGCCACTCTTCTTTTATCGTCTGTCTACCTAGTCTTGTCTATCTAATCTTGATGATCTAGTCCCGCTTGTCTACTTGTGTGTCTATAGTTTTATCTGCTTCTCTCTCTTCTGTCCATAACCCTTCTGCAGGGCGTGGTGACATCTTGTGGCGCTCTTTATCTTGGGCAGATCTCATTACTTCCTGCGTCCCTTGTCCCGTCAGGGTTTTTGTCCGGTCTATCCATCGTGTCGGTGATCTTCCTCTTGGGCGGCGGCCTTGGACTTTGCCTTCTACTATGAGCCGTTCAATATTGTCGAACCTCCTTGCCACATGACCCAGGTATCCCAAATACCGTTGGTGTATTGTCTGGTATAGTCTGGTCTTTATACCGAGTTCTTGAATAATAGAGTCGTTTGCGCGGTGGGCTGTCCATGGTATTTGCAGTAATTTTCTATAGCACCACATTTCAAACGCTTCTATTCTGCGTTGGTCTGAGGTCCGAATAGTCCACGTTTCACAGGCGTGAGTTGCAATGGAGAAGACCAGGCTATGCATATGCCGAAGTTTTGTGTTTTTGATAATGGCTCGATCTCTCCAAATTTTCACCAGTTTTGCCATAGACGTTCTGGAAATCGCTATTCGTTTGCGGATTTCTTCCTCGGATCCACCTTTGTTGGTAACTACTGATCCTAGATAATCGAATCTTTCCACTACTGCAGATCCAGCCACGCTGTCGCCTTGTGACAGGTTTTCTTTTTATCTGCCTATTATCATGATCTTTGTTTAGGCTCTATTAATCTCCAGTCCATATAAGCTACTCCCTTATGTGAGTCTGGCCATTATAGGCTAATCTATCTGCGTAGTCCTGTACAATAAAACCAGTTTGTTAATATCTCTATCCTTAGTTCAGGGTATCTAGTTTAATCTAGTTCAGAATTTGACTAGAAGCTTTGATCAATTTAGAGAATCCTTGGAAGAAGCTTTGTTCAGTGTGCAAGTAGTGTTTCAGAGATGTAATTAAAATGTGTTTGCTTGCCTAATAGATTACCAGAAGACCTTTGACTGCGTAAAGCACGACAAATTGATGGAGATTTTGAGAAATATTGGAATGGAAGAGATTTCCGAATCATGAAGAACCTGTATTGGAATCAAGCATCGCAATTTCGTGTTGATAAAGAACACACCGAAGCAGTCAAAATTTTCAGAGGAGTAAGGCAGAAATTAGAAGCAATGGAATAAGCAGAAGAAGGAATATTTATAAATGGAATGAGATTAAACAACATGCGCTATGCTGATGAGACTAATGTATTTGCCGATACTTCAAACGCTAAAAGTATTAATGGATAGAATTGTCAAAATTTTATGGGCTTGAAAAAATACCACAAAGAGTAAATATAGTTCACAAATCAAAGAAATATAGAAAGGGTAAAACAATATTCGTACCGTGGAACAATAATTAACGAAAATTGGGATAACTCGCAAGATATCAAGATTCGTATCGGGAAAGCAAGAAATGTGTTTGAGAAAATGAGTTCAGTTAAATTTCAAGAGCCACAACCTAACTCTTAGAATAAAAATCAGACTTTTGTACTGCTATGTATATTCTGTCCTCATATATGGTGTAGAGACATGTTCCAGAAAAACATAGAGAAGAAGGTAAGAGGCCTTTGAATTATGGCTTTATAGACGGATCTTGAGAATTTCTTGTATCCAGAGAGCTACAAAGATAAAAGTAATGAGAAGTATGATCAAAACATCTAAATTTTTCATCAAGATATTGAAATGTCTAAAGTTGAAATATCTAGGACATATGATGCGAAATTTAAAGAGATACAACCTACTCCAAAATATACTTTAAGGGAAAATCAACAGGAAAAGACAATCTTAGATGATTCAATATATCTTCAGCTGAACTGATCCGCCTCGCCACCAATAAGACAGGAATCATAATCGCCAACATGCGAACCGGAGGATATGCACCGAGAGAAGAAGAATCTGACTACATAGTCTTGATTGTATGGTCAAATTGGTATAGTCCAGCGGTCGACAGCATGCTGCTTGTGAGCCAAATTATTTTTTATTGACGGCAAAAATTTAACTGAAGGCACAAATTCACTATCGGCACAAATATGTTACGTTCTGCAAACTGTCGGCACCAGATCTAACAAAAATAATCCGGAATTTTCTCGCTAAAAAGTATTACTTTAATTTTCAAAATCCAACACAATAACACATCTAACCTTTCTTGCACATGAAAGTAACACATTTTATTTCTGAGACTTTCATGTAAACCAAATGTAAAGAATGGTTTAACGCCCCGAATGGTACACATGTGTCCCACCAAAATTTCAATCACCCGAAAATTTCAAATTGTACTCGTATGGAAAATTTACCTGCCATTAGTTTAGCATATATTATATGTACCAAGACAAATATTATAGTAAACAATAACAGACAATACAGAACAACGAGAACGACAAGACGAGGCTGGAAAAGAATAGATCAGACAAGACAAACAGATAAGACTAGGCAAGGCAAGACCAGACAAGATCGAATATATATGATTGGATAAATCTGTACTACACAATAATAATGAACAAGGGTAGACAAGTCTGGACAAGAGCAGACATTTATATATACATATATATATATATATATATATATATATATATATATATATATATATATATATATATATATATTTATATACATATATATATATATATATATATATATATATATATATATATATATATATATATATATATATATGTTGTATTCCGCGTTGTTGATTCCGCGTTGATGCTGAGGGTTGGCTCTGAAAAGAACCGGATTCTCGACGTTTCGGCGAACTAACATTCGCCATTCTCAAGAGATATATGCGTCCGTACGGGCCAACCCTCAGCATCAACTCGAAATCCCCGAGAAAACAATACAACACATATATATATATATATATATATATATATATATATATATATATATATATATATATATATATATATATATATATAATATTATAAAATGGGACCATATTTTTCTACCAAAAATGGGATAAAAGTGAACAAGACGGCATATGACTGGACAATGTTGACCACGTTTTTATTTTCATAAGCAGATTAGGAAACCCAGGAAGTTTATTCCATTTCTGCAATATTATTTACGTTCGTGACGAAACGTAAGGGACGAAAGGGTTTAACAGATATCTTACATAAATATTTTAATGAGTTTATTTTTATTAAGAATAAAACGCCGGAAAAAAAGGAAAATATTAATAATGAGCGTGGAAACCACATTGGAGAAAAACTGTAACTTTTGGAGATATCCATTTTGCACCAATTTGGAAAATGTTCTGAAAAAATTGAGATTTTAATTTTTGAAAAAATTTGAAAAAAAAAATTTAAACTGCGAAAACAGTTCTATTTGCGGATATGAATAGCAATCTGAGTTCTATAGAAGATTTCTTTGACATCTTTTCTTAGTTCAAAAGATATTTCCAATGATAGGGAACCCAAAGAATTGGTGATAACATTGAAACAACAACCATGGGAAGTATTCGGAAGTAAGATGGAAGAAGATAGCAAAGGAATTCAAAAGTTATTTTACGGAGTTCTAATAACACTACGAAAAGGAAAACCGAATAAAAGCACAGTCATCAAATCTAAAGAAGGAAACTTAATAGAAAACGAGATAAATATAATGAAATGCTGGAACGACTACTTTGAAGATTTGCTAAATACAATGCAAAATAATACAGGAATTTAAACAAAAGAAAAAATGAATACATAGGGAACAAGGAGAATATGATACATGAACAAATAACGACGTAAGAAAGAGAAGAAGTAATTGAAACTATAAAAATGTTAAAACGGGGTAAGGCGGCTGGACATAATGGAGTAACAACGGAGATGGTAAAGAACATGGACAACAATGAAATAGAAGTACTAGCAAAATTTTTATAACAAAATTTGGATTGCAGAACGATACCTGCATACTGTTAGGTTACATATTTACCATGAAGCAACTAATATAAAAGAACGTAAGCCGCAAAATGTAGTTTCTGTAGACGTTGAAAAAGAATTTGATAACATCCCAGGAAAGGAAGTATGGAACAGCTTTAGATAAAGAGCAATTAGTAACAAGCTAGGCAAAACCATTTTCAGTCTGCATAACAATACAAGAAATTATGTTAGAAAAGGAAACTTACAGTCAGAGGAGTTCGTAACCAAAGAGGGATTGAGACAAGATAGAGTACTGAGCCCGACTCTATTCAATATAGTTCTGGACGACGTACAAAAAGTAACGAAAAGAAAAAACAAAGGAGTTACATGTAGGAACATGCAGAGGGTGGAAATTGTAGATTGTGCTTTTGCCGATGACCTAATGATTTATGCAAAGAACAAAAAGGATTTACAAACGAACTTAGACATCTTAGACAGCGTTAGAAAAAAGAAATATGAAAGTAAACGTGTCCAAAACCAAACTAATGGCCATTTGGGAAAAGAGAACCAAGCATAACGATAAAAATACTTGTAAAAGATATAGAGCAAACGAAGCATTCAAATATTTAGGAGTAAATATACATAATGACGGAAAGGAATCAACATCAGAATTGAAACTACAACAAAACTCTTCTATGCACTTAATAACACTTTCATAAGAAATATCGAAGAAAACGAAAGCGTTGGTGTACAACATTACATACAAGCCAATTCTGACAGACGGTTGTGAAAGTTGGGTGTTAAGCAGTCAAATGAAAAGTAAAATACAGGCGCTAGAAACTTAGTACCGAAGAAGCGCTAAAGGTATTACTGGAAGAGACAAAATACGAAATGAAACCAGTCATACCAATTCTGGAAAGTATGGAAAAAAGCGGTTAGAGTGGTTTGGACGTCTAGTAAGGATGGAGGGTGAAAGACAAACAAAAAGAGTATACCTAGACAAATCCACACATACAAGGCAAGGAAAACATGGATCCAAGCAGTGGCAGAAACATTGAAAGAACGAGAAATATCCTGGAATGACGGGCTGAAGATGGCAAAAAAAAACATAAAGAAAGGTCAACATTTATTTATGCATGAAATTGAGTTGATTTATTTTATTGCATTAATTTAATTCATTGTAACGATAACTTCCGTTTGCAATTCCCAGTAGGACCTTGATTGAAAATCGAAAAGATATACGAAAAATTTTACTTGATCAAGTGAAAAAGTTAAAAAATCGCGCAAAAGTTCTGTATGCAATTGCCGGTAGCACTGTAAGAGTTCTATCGAAAATCCTTAGAACATTTTTCTGTAAAGTTAAAAACCGGAAAGATATGCGAAAAGATAGATTACATCGATGCGACGAAATGAAAAAATAAACGCGTAAGAGTTCGGTTTGCAGTTCCCATTAGAACTCTAGGAGTTCTATCGAAAATTCTTATAACATTTTTCTGAAAGTAAAAAAATTGAAAGATATGCGAGAAAATAGGCTTCGCCGATGTGACGAAGTGAAAAGTGAAAAGACGAAGTGAATTTTCTGGTAGAACTCTTAGAGTTCTGTCAAAAATCCTTGTAATAGTTTTCTGTAACGTTAAAAATTGGAAAGATGTGCGAAAAATTTGACTTCGCCGATGCAAGGAAGTGAAAAAGAAAAAAAATATCCAACAAAACTTGCTGCACACTCCAAAGAGAACTCAGAGAGACAGAGTAGGATTTTTTTCTTTTTCACATCATGTTGAATTTTAGGCAATCGCCAAAAATATTGGGATTTTCGATAGAACTTTCTATCGAAGAATGAAGAAAGAACAATTCTATCGGGATCTGCAATTAGAACTGTTACGCGACTTTTTTCTTCATTTTCATTCAAAACTTATTATTGCAAGATAGCATATGGGAAGATACTTTTGAAAACAAATGTCAAAGGGATTTTCGATAGAACTCTTAATGTGCTATTAAGATCCGCGAATAGAACTATTTTCCAATTTTCAAAATTAATTTTTTTTTCTTGTAAAATCTCAATTTATGCAGATATTTTTGTAAAATTGGTCAAGAACTCTAGAACTATGCTCGAGGTGCACAAATATGTCAAAAACGCACAGTTTCTCTCAAAAGTGGTTGCTAAAAAGTTGCCCCTAAAAAAATTCATCATGATTAATGGACAGCCCCTAAAATACTAATAAACTTTCCATTTTTTTGCGAAATTCTACAGAACCATTGATTGAAATTTCATATCTGCCAGGGAAATTTTTTGCTAACTTCACAGAACAGTAAACTTTAATAATCATTTCAATAATCAATCATTGTTTAAAATAATTATTTTTTCTTAAAACTATTTACGAAATTATAATTGAGTTGAAAAGTAACTATAAATGTGACTATAAATGAGACACGAACTAAACAACACTAATTAAAAAGTCTCACACCCCCAATCCTTCCTAAATGTCAACTCCTAATAACCAACCATAAAATCACTCCCCTTACATAACAATCGGACCTAGCGACGTTCACCCCACCAACCAATTAAAATATCTGGGTACGGTGCTGGATCACAAAATAAAATTTCAAAATTATGTAGAAGAAGACCGAGTTAATAAAACGTTCCAAACATTTTCGCTCCCTCACCTAAGGTAAACACGGCATAACGACAAAGACAGCGATCAAAATTTACAAAACAATATGTACACCACTGTAGGACTACGGTCATATCATTCTGTTACAGGCTCCAAACCAGACAAGACAAATTATTGCAACAGCTGAATGTACAGCACTACGACTCATGATCAAAATGCGTCATCCCGACAATCCCTTGCATTATCCTTATAACCAACTACTGTACGACACTACCAAAATCCGGCTCATCCTAGACAGATACGCAGATCTTGAAATAAAATTTCTCAATAATAGGTCAAACTGGACAATTATTAAAGACTCGTAATACAAGACAATCAAACAGAAAACACACATCTAAAACACTTTACAAAGCACTACTGGACGACTACAGGCCCAACAATTGAACAACGCCAACGCAACTTTTTAAATATATTTGTATTTTCTATTAGGCCGAGGCCGCAATACGGTTTTTTTTCCGCGAACGGTAACCGCATAACCGCGAAACCGCTCGAGAAACACACAGTACGGTATGGGAAAAATTAGTCGCGGAAAAAAAACCACAAGTGAAGCCGCTTGTATTAGCTTATGTGAATCACAAAATCACGCGATTAAAAACGGCGCCGGTTAAGCTGTAGTGCGGCCTAGGCCTTATATTAATCCTGGCAAAAAGACCCATGGTCATGAGCCAGTTGTACTTTGTACAATAAAGATTGTTTATATTATTAAAACCTCACAGAAAAATCGTAATGTTATAGATTATAATGGGAATCTTATAACTTAAAGTTCTTAATAAATGATAGAAAGACCCCTGGTCATTAGCCAGTTGTACTTTGTACATTAAAGATTGTTATTATTATTAAAGTCTCACAGAAAAATCGTAATATTATAGATAATAAAGGGAATGTTATAAAAACTTAAAAAAACGGAACACAGCCTGAATATATAAATATATTCAGCTTTCCGGAGCTCTATAACAATTATTGAGTCTTTTTAGGACTACCAAAAGAAATCTCATATGAAATTTGTAATGGAATAACTATTAGGAATTTGAAATGTTATAGCTATTATACGTCTATGGAGTATTAATACTTAGGTAACAATCAATGTTAGGAAATTAATTATGACGCACACGTAACAACTTCATATATTGCTTATATCTCCGAAAATATTAACGTTAGTAATGTGCTTAGAATAAATTAAATTATCTGCAAAGTAAGATGTTATACGTTGTTGCAAGGGTTGAGTTGGAACTAGCTGACAATCAGATACATGTTATGTAATACCTACTAATTGTCTAAAAAGTGTCACCGATTTTTTTTTAAAGACTGGTTCTTGTAAAGTAACAATCTATTTTACTTTAGCAAATAAATTAATAGTGTTGTGTTATAACGAGTTGCTCCCACAGTTGTTTGTCGGCTCTATTCTAGAACTCATGTGGTCTGGTCCGTTAAAGTCGTTTGGTGTCATTCTGTACGTTTAGGAGCATGGATCCTGCCTCGTTGATGTGGTGCTGGAGATTTGTATCGTGAGAGATAACATATACGTAATGATGGTTTCGACAGTTTCTACACCGAGTTCACAGTGTAAGTCGCTGTTACGCACCTACCATGGCGCATTGGCGATGGTACGTAGCATTTTGTTTTGGTAACGTTGGATTATGATGGTATTTTGTTTTTTGTTTGCAAATACCATGTGTCCAGATTGGGTGCAAGACATGTTTGTGTAGGGTTAGCTTGTTGTGCACTGTTAGTTCGCAGCGATGTCCTAGGAGCCAATACATTTGTCGTGATTTCAACATTCCTCTTGTTTTTGTGCTCCTTCCGAAAAATGGAAATATTTTTGTTTATTACAGGAATTTAAAAAAGGAAGTTTATAAAACTTTTTAAGGAATTAATATAATTTATCAACTCCATTAAACTGTTTTTAAAATGATATATAATACGTTTATGTAGTATTAATACACTGACTCGTACGTAACTATTTCTTAAATTTCTTATATCTTCGAAAATATAAACACCAAAAACATATATCGAAATGATTTAACAATATGCTTAAACTATACTCGTACATGCGAAAGAATGCAGCTGTACTGCACCGAGGTATGAGGGGCAATTGATGCAACGAGGTACGCGCAGGTTAGTTCGAGTTAATATCGAGAAATATGCGCCAGTACGGACAACTAAACGCCGCGCACTCGAAATAATGTAGGGTATGCGCAGTACAATGCTAAACTCGCTGGGGAGATGCATTCTCTCGCCGGTGCGAGTATAGATGAAATTATCTACAATAGGAGATATTATACAATAAAATTGCATTCGAATTAACTGATACATAAGCTAAAGAATATAATATTTTCAAAATTGTAAGTGTTTTAAATGTATATGATAATAATAAATTGTAAGTGAATAAATTTTCCTTGACAACTTGGCTCTATTCACTTAAAATTCTGCGGACCACTGATCTAGTTTTGCGAAAAGATTTTATCCTTTAAATCAAAAGTTCCTTTCTATTCTATTATGTACACTTTGTCCTGTTATAAATTCATTAAAAGTTTTTGATATGTACGGCGGAACAATTATTTTATTACAGAATTAATATTTCAAAGAAAACATGTTAAACACGAATTAGCATTGTAAACGTCCGATTTTAACGGTTTCTAACAGCTTTTTTACATTACAATTCTTGACCGACATTATATACACTAAAGTGTTTTTGCGCTAAACTTCTAAAGTTTTTATGGGCGTTAGAACCGGAAGTGGAGTCTTATAAATAGAACAAAAAAAGAATAAGACATTAAGAATAGTAATTCATATTTTCGACTTGTAATGCGCGATTCATATGCGACGAGTTTTACGGCATATTTTTTCAGTGTTTTGCGCTTCGTGATGTTACCATTTTATACTGTTGTTGGGGTGAGAACGATCGTAAAAAGGCCGTAAGCACGGCGGTCTGGAACTTGCACTGGGCATACTGGAAATATTACGTCCCTTGTAACTATCGCATTGTTAACTGCTCCTATTTTAAATATTTCCCTTTTTTCAAACCTATGACTAAGACTGTTATTATAATGCTAAACTGCTCCTAGTAAACGATGATAAAACTCACCCCAAAGTTTTATTTTCGTGTTAAACTAATGCACCGAAAAAAAATAAACAGAAAATGTTTTTTTGGAACGAGTTGAAGAGTGTGTTTTAATACGCATTACATTAAATTATTACCATTTTTAAGCCAAAATGTTTTGATATCTTACTCGGCTGATATATTTTATACTTACTCATAGACAGTTTTATAGTTAAAAGCAACATTAAAATTATATTTAAATATAATCATAGAGTAAATTGTAAAAATAAACTGTATGTCGAATTGGAAGTGTGTCATATTAAACTAAAGTTAGTCAATATTTGAATACATGAAATAATTTATTTACCGTTAATATTTTTATTGACATATTCTATCAATACTTCAAACATTTTTTAATCTGGCGAATCATTTGTGCAGGTTACCGTTTTAAATAAAATTAATCATTTGGACAACGAAGATTAATAGTTAACTATATTGGTGACAGGGCATGTGGCTAACCCACGCACTCGAATGCCAACTGTATTAAAGATTTATTATTAGCAGAAAAAAGCAGCCACGATTATATATATGAAGTTTCCTATAGGACAAGCTTTTCTAATAAGAGTTTTAGGAGAAAATGTTAATCTTTATGAAAAATTTTGGTTGTCGACACCTATTATTTTTAAATAAATATTCTAAATAATTTTATAATATAATTCTTCGTATATAATTTTTATAATAATTCTTATAAAATTCTTATAATAATTTTAAATTAATACTAAGATCAAAAACTTAAAATCATGTCGAACTGTTCATTTTAAATATGACTTTCTGTTTGTTAAGAAGGATGGCACGAAACTCAAACATTTATTTTATTATTGTCATTATTCCACATAGTCTCCTCCAGATCCAACACAATCTTCAACTCTTTTCCTAAAGTTTTTCTAAAATGTTGTTTAACATTTCAACATTAATTTGTTCGAGAAATTATTATCTCATGTTGAAATGTTAAACAACATTTTAGAAAAAAAATATATTTATAATTTCCTCCGCAATCCGCATTTTCTTGAAAATTTACATCAGAATCAAAATTTATTTATTTCATTATTTAAGACAGCATAATAGAAAACTAAATAAAATATGTCACCAATACAAGAAGAGATCATACATGTCCTCTTAAAGTTTCTAATAATGTCCATTTTGCTGATGGTTAGTGGCTGATCAATTTTAAATTGCTGTAGGGAGGGTATTTCTCAGTCATCGTCAAGCTATGTCTTCGCAGCTCATAGGAGATATTACTAAAACTAGTTTCCCTTTGGGTAGGTTTTGCATCTTTCAAACAGTAGTTTGTATTTAACCAAAAAAATAATGCTGACAAATATATATATATATATATATATATATATATATATATATATATATATATATATATATATATATATATATATATATATATATATATATATATATATATATATATATATATATATATATATAGGCAAGTGGTACTTAGCAAGCTAGCCTTTTTAAACTGTCCACGGCATGATTCCCTGGACTCTAAAAACTTGCTGGACATACCTCCCGTTCGCACAGAACATAATTCCAAATCTCAAACATGATTGAAAATTGACGAAATACACCATCCTCAAGATATCTATGTCTAAATATCTACTCAATAATGTAAGTGCATAAACCGTTTTACTTAGTTTCATTGAGAGTTTATTAATATGTGTAAACCAATCTAAGTTTTTGCCTAGCTAGATTCTCAAAAGCCTCGCGGTGTTTTGGATTTGGATTGCGTCGTGTTCAATTCGCATTTCTGTTGGGAAGCTGATTGTAGATCTTTTTGATTGAAATATGATTGCATTGGTCTTATCTTTGTTGAATATTTGATGGTTTTCAGCAAACCACTCCAACGGGGGACTTAAGACCAGATTCACGTTATGAGAGATGTCCTCCCTAGGTTAGAGTACTCCTGAGACTTAGGTTGGTTTGATATTATGTGGTAGTATCATCTGTACAATTTATCATGGTATGGCGAGCACACATCTGGTACAAATCATTAATAAAAAGAACGAATAAAAGTGGGCCTAAAGTACTTCCTTGCGGGATAACCACGTTTAATACCCTAGGAGGTGATTTAAATATTTAAGATGGGGTAATTAATTTAGTAATGAGTATTCTATTACACAGAAAGTGTAATGATTGAAACCAGTCCAATGCGAATCCTCGTATACCATAATGCAATAGTTTATCGAACAGTGTGTCATGGTCCACTAGGTCGTAAGCTTTGGAGAGATCCAAAAACATACCAACAGGTATGTTTTTAGCTTCTAAATCCTCATTTCGTTTATGTTCATAGCTTCTACATCGTCCACATCGTTTCCAATTGGTTCTTTGTAACCTCTTTGCTTTAGGTAACCCCAAAGATAGAAATTCATGGGAGTTTAATTCGGTGATCGAGCTGACCACTGTATTGGTCCATGTTGTCCAATCCATCTACCAGGAAAATATAAATTTAAGAATTCTCTAACAATCAAGGTACCATTAGCTGGACACCCATCTTGTTGGAAATAGATGCGACGCAATTCCTCTTGCCCAAGTAATGGCAATAACAAATTCTAAAGCATTTCCAATTAGCAATATTAGCACCTCCTAAACCATAACATTTCAATAGGTAGATTCGCTGCTCCAAGGTTGTTCATCCAACAATATTTTCATATTAGCCCTTTCGCTGCGAATTACTTTTTTGAACTAATGTGATTGTGTACTCAATATTCTGAGCATTACTTTATAGCCCGTGCGGAATACTTTTATAACTTTGTAGATAACTTTCTATTATTTGCATTAATTTCCAAATTTTCAAAAACTAATATTTATATATTTCTATTTGAAGAAAATTTTGTTTTTTTGGTGATTTGAGTGGATAAACTTTGCAAAATTCATTTGTTATATGTCAAAATTGGACGAAAATGTCAAAATAATTGTCAAATATTGCCATATTTTCAAAAACCAAAATCTTTATACGAAACAAATTTTGTTTTTTGTTGATTTTCGTGGACAAACTTTGCAAAATTCATTAGTTTTATGTCAAAATTGGACGAAAATGTCAAAATAATTGTTAAATATTGCCAAATTTTCAAAAATTAAAATCGGTATTCAAAGAAAAAATTTTTTTTTGTTGATTTGAGTGGATAAACTTTGCAAAATTCATTTGTTTTCTGTCAAAAATTCGACAAAAATGTCAAAATAATTGGCAAATATTGCCATATTTTCAAAAACCAAAATCTTTATACGAAACAAATTTTGTTTTTTGTTGATTTTCGTGGACAAACTTTGTAAAATTCATTTGTTTTATGTCAAAATTGGACGAAATTGTCAAAATAATTGTTAAATATTGCCAAATTTTCAAAAACCAAAATCTCTATTCTATGCAAACTTTGTTATTTTTTGTTGAATTGAATGGACAAAACTTGCAAAATTATTTTGTTTTGTGTCAACATTGGACGAAAATGTCAAAATAATTGGCAACTATTGCCAAATTTTCTAAAACCAACATCTCTATTCGAAGCTAATTCTGTTTTTTTGTTGATTTAAGTCGACACACTTTGCAAAATTCTTTTGTTTTATGTCAAAATTGAACGAAAACGACTAAATAATTTACAAAAATTGCCAAATTTTCAAAAACCAAAATCTCTATTCGAAGCAAATTTTGTTTTTTTTTTTTGAATTAAAAAAAATTATTGTAAAATATTGCCAAATTTTCAAAACCCAAAATCTATGTACGAAAAATTTGTTTTTTTTTGTTATTTTGAATGGACAAGCCTTTCAAAATTCTTTTGTATTTTTGTTAAAATTGGACGAAAGCGTCCAAATAATTTGCAAAAATTGCCATATTTTCAAAAACCAAAGTCTCTATTCAGAGCAAATTTTGTTTTCGTGTAAATTTGAGTGGACAAACTTTGCAAAATTCATTTGTTTTATGTCAACGAAAATGTCAAAATAAATTGCAAATATCGCCAAATTTTCTAAAACCAACATCTCTATTCGAAGCAAAATTTGTTATTTTTTGTTGAATTGACTGAACAAACTTTGCAATTTTATTTTGTTTTGTATCAAAATTGGACGAAAACGACAAAATAAATTGCAAAAATTGCAAAATTTTCTAAAAGCAAAATTTCTATTCGCAGCAAATTGTGTGGATTTTTGTGTGCACACAAAATTGATTGAAAACGACAAAATAATTTGCAAAAATTACCAAATTTTCAAAAACCAAAATCTTTGTTCGAAGCAAAGTTTGTTTTTTTGGTGATTTGAGTGAACAAATTTTACAAAATCCATTTGTTTTATGTCAAAATTGGAGGAAAATGTCAAAATAATTGACAAATATTGCCAAATTTTCTAAAACCAAATATCTATTCGAAGCAAATTCTGTTTTTTTGTTGATCTGAGTGGACACACTTTGAAAAATTCTTTTGTTTTATGTCAAAATTGAACGATAACGACAAAATAATTTGCTAAAATTGTCAAATTTTCAAAAACCAAATTCTCTATTCGAAGCAAATTTTGTTTATTTGTTGATTTGAGTGGAGAAATTTTGCAAAATTCATTTGTTTTATGTCAAAGTTGGACGAAAATGTAAAATAATTGGCAAATATTGCTAAATTTTCAAAAACCTAAATCTCCATTCGAAATATATTTTGTTTTTTTTTGTTGATTTGAGTGAACAAATGTTACAAAATTTATTTGTTTTATATCAAAATTGGACTAGAGTGTCAAAATAATTGGAAAATATTGCCAAATTTTCAAAAACCAAAATCTTTTTTGCGAAATAAAATTTGTTTTTTTCGGGTTCCGTACCGAAAACGGAACCCTTATAGGATCACTTTGTTGTCCGTCTATCTGCCTGTCCGTCTGTCCGTCCTTCCATCTATCTGTCTGTCAAGACCATTTTTCTCAGGAACGCGTAGAGGTAATTAGTTGAAATTTGTATCAAATACTCGGTCTTCGGTCTCTTTCAGCTGTGAAAAAATCAAACTTGTAAGTCAACGCGATCCAAAGATATGACTGTTTATGTCGCCTATTTTGCGATTTCTCAAGGGAATCAAAACCTATTGGGTACTTCTCGTTGACCTAGAATCATAAAATTTGGCAAGAAGCGGCGTTTTACAGCACATGTGAAGGAAAAAATCTGAAAACCGTAAATATGTAGTTTAATTACAATAAAATGCGAATTTACTATTAGAAACTTATGAAAATACACTAATGTGTTGCGTGGTATTGTATGGCACCAGCAGCATATGGGTTGCATACAGTTAGGTCCTCCTAAAGATACCTTACTTACAAGTTTGTACGGAACCCTCGGTGCGCGAGTCACAACTCGCACTTGGCCGATTTTTTTGTTAATTTGAAAGGGCAAACCTTACAAAATTCTTTTGTTTTTTGCCAAAATTGGACGAAAATTTCAGAATAATTTGCAAGTCTAGTCTTGTCTGTATAGTCTTTTCGTCTAGTCTTGTCCATCTGGTCTTGTCTATCCAGTATTGTCTGTATAGTCTGGTTCATCTAGACTAGTCTAAACTTGTTTATATAGTGTCTGAAACAAATTCAAGTTAAAACTTCGAATTGACAACTTCATGTTGAACCGACTGAATCGAAACAATCTAGTTATCTATATAGTATCTAGTTTCAACTACGAGAAGAGATTTTTTCACTTCGAATCCACATTTCATTTTCAAATTCACGTGGAAATAACTTCATGTTGCGACAACGTCATGTTGAAACCACTTCACGTTACGACAACTTCATGTTGCGGCATCACATTGCGACAACTTCAAGTTGCAGACAAGAGAGAGAGAGAGAGAGAGAGACAAGACTAGATAAAGACAAGAAAGAGACAAGACTAGACAAGACTGGACAAGACTAGACAAGATTAGACAAGACTAGATGGGACTAAACATGACTAGACGAGATTAGACAAGACTAGACATAAAAAATTGATATAACAAATATCCCTAGATATACCTATCCGCATAGTTTAAAATTATTTTTTGTGATTTTGTGAAATATTCATCTTTCCAACGATAAGACCCTAGGTGCAGGGGTGAGTCCCGAATCTTTCACCTAGAGCAACGCAATGCTCTAACGAGAGTGTATGTATTTATTAATCTCTTTTTTATGTTTAAAAAAGCCACAATTAATTCATGAAGTCTGTAGACTGCTATAGCAGTCCATAGCATCTGACCGCCCAATCAATTGGACTACTATAAGAGTCCATATCACCTGAGCGTCAAATCAATTGAACTGCTATAGCAGTCCATAGCAGCGAAAGGGTTAAGCTCGCTGAACTGTCAATAAATGTCACTGGTTAACGAGCAATACATGGGTAACACGATACTGATGCAACGTTCGGACTTATTTCGGTCATATTTAGAATCAACAACTCGACATTATTTCAAATTTTTCATCTTATCTTAAGTGATTACTAGATTTTTCTTTGACTATTAGGCGTTTCGATATAAGCAAAACTTTTTATAAAGAATAAGATCTTCTCCTAAAACACATATTAAAACTATTTCATCACTTTACACATTGTATATATTGCCAGCACCGATTGCTGGCTTTAAGGGGCATACAATTTATTTATTCGGATAAATGCTGATTATGTTTTTTTTTCAAGAATTTATTAAGAGTGTATAAAATACTTAGTAGTAATTATCCTTAGTAGGAGTATATATAATACTCCTACTAAGTTAGTGCATATAAGTTAGTGCATACCTTGTCGACATTTCAACTCTTTAATTTATTTTAAGGGGTTTTAATGAACTTGATTGATTGACAATGTAAACCACGTAGTAGTGTTGTATTCAAGTATATTGAATCAAATTTACACAGCAGACAATATATCAAAGAGACTATTTGGATGTGATATGTAACACTGATGGGCTAATAATCAGCAATCGTAGAAATGCTCGGGCCATTGAAATTCTTGGCCACTCTGTACGCGTAACTCAAATTCGCAGATCATAGAAACGCTTAAAACGTTGGCAGGTAACAAAATTTAATATCTAAGGCGTTTTATGGTTTTTGCAATAAATTATTTGTCACGGGTTCATAAGGATTATTTATATTCGGAATGTTGGACAAAGTCCATTCTGGATTCTTTTGTAAATGAAAATGTCGTAAATACATTTCTATATATAGGAAAGATTAAAATTGCATATTTTATGTAGCAAGATTTCACAAAAAATAATCAAAAATATGTTCATACATTTTATATCCCTTTTTTTTCTGTTTTGGCAGTATAAAGTATTTTTGAGAGTGATTTAATCATTTAAAATTGTGAATTACAATGTGAACTAAAACTGTCGACATTCAAACAGTGAAACCAATAAAAAAAACTGTACATACCATATATGCATAGTCTGTCTCAGTATGTATTGGAGCAAAAATTTATTTATAATTAGGTAATTTGAAACACGTCACAGTAAAACTGTCAACGGTTAGTAAAATTTAAATTTTTATAATGAAAAACTTTGGTAAGTTTAATCATTTATATACATATATGTTCTCTGACGTTGGGTTTATGAGCTGGCCAAAATAACCGATTTCTCTTCAAATGTTTCAACGAAATACCATTATTCGTTCTTAAGAGGGAGATCGAGGTTTAAAATATTGCTTTCAATCAACCAATTATAAATTTCTGAGGTGTTCTCATCTCTGTCTCATCGGGAAGTTAGTTTAAAATCAATCTCCATAATCTAAGAGAGAAAAAGCGGACAAGAGAACGACGTAAAACAATAATAATCTCATTTCATAACACCCATTATTTAAAAACGAGTGAATTTATGAAACAGAAAACATAATTTTTCTCGATGCGCGAAAAATACTAACTCATGCGCGAAAAATACTTCGTGACGCACGTTTTTTTAAACGAGAAATGCCAGAACATAAACAGGGTAACACACGCAGATATCGCTAAGTTACATTAAAAAAAAAAACAAATAAACAAAATAAACACAATCAAAACCTCGGTATTAAAAAAGTGACTTGAAAATGAACCTTTTTAATTACAAAATAATAATAAAAAATAAAGAAAACGTTTTAAAATGAGTGTAAATTCTATGGTGATACCGGAGACTGAGAGTTCTTATTCATTTTTGAATCCATTTTTTGGAGGGCCCCTGGATCACAAACTTGTAAGATAAATCCCCCCCCCCCCCATGAGAAATAAAAAATATTATTTGTAACACGGGCGGTATTGTCAATTGTCCTCTCGAGGGAATGTGAGCACTCACTTCGTTCGTGCGCACAATTTCGCTCTCGCGTCAAATTTACAACTTACCGCCCTAGTTACAAAATCTACGATTTGTTCAATTGTTTCACTTTTACGGGAAAAACTTAATTAACTTTTAATCTTATATTACTTTAATAATATTAGTTTATATCATAATCTACGTAATGGTTAATGGGTTTGATTGAAGCCAAATAATTAAAATTAATACCAATTATAAGTGTTTCATAAATTCACAGCACAAAGATGCCGAAGAATAATAAATGCAAACAAACATTCTCATTATTATTTTACGTGAAATGCATTACCTCGTATATAATAAATTATCAAATATTATATGTAGAAATAATAATTTTTATGCGAAAAATTTCAAGGAAACTTTTATGCCATTATTAAAAAGTTTCATCGTGAAAACTCAGCCGAACTAAGCATTTTAATTTATGTTTATAAGATGTTTTCAGCTGTAATGGATCCTAATAAAAATATATACAAAAAAGCTGTTATAAAAAATAAAATATTCTTTGTTTTAGTTTTTAAACTTAATAATATTAATTATGATAATATAGCATAGGAATTTGTGGTAAAACTTGCGTGCAAAGAAATCGGCCCACTGTAAACTCTTATTTTTAAAAACTATTTATGAGAAGAAATAAAGAAATATGCCGTGAAAGACAATTTAACATGCTTTAAGATGAGTTTAAATTTATCAAGAATGCTTATCGTTTGTAGGCGTAGCAACCGGTACAAAAACGAATGTATTTATGTGGTGGTTATAATGAGAACAACAAACAATTTTTTATTTAAAGTTTGGTCCGATGTGGATGTTGTTGTATTAACCCTTCAAACACTGCGGCCTACTTGTGGCCTATTGTATTTTGCATTCACATACACTTATAGGCCCAGAAACCTGGGCCTATAAAAGTTGTTATTGTAAATTGCGCTAATTAATATTTTTCACATTTGTCTTCTGATACAAATGCGGCCGGCACTGGGGATAGAACTCGGTCCCTCTGTATTTGTTAGTTAGCGCTCTAACACGAGGCCACGAACGTCACCTTTACACCACTCGCGCCGGCTGGACAACTCGGCCGGCAACAAAATTTTACAATTAAAAATTGTAATTATTGCCTTTGCTATTAAAGTTGCACATTATTTGTGTTTTATAATTTGACTGGTTTTGAAGAGTGTTTGTCTAATACATACTACACCGCAAAAAACCGACCAAGCGTTTGTTCTAATCAAAAAATGGACCTAGCCAACGAGCTGTTGTTCGACAACTGGGTATGACACGCGCCGCGGTTCGATGAGTGTTCCAACGTTATAGGGAGACTGGATCATTTCACAGACAATCTAGTACAGGCAGAAGAAAATTTACAGCCGCTCTCATTGTCACTCTAATGCATTTCAACTGCAACAATAGCTCCGTGAAGGACGAAGAGTGGCTATTAGTCAGTGGACAGTAAGACCATGACTGCAGGAAAGTAACTTGACCCCTAAGTAAGACACATGCAATTTGTCAAAAACTTACCCCTGCTCATCGTCAAGCACGCCTGCGTTTTGCAAGGGATCTTTTAAATTGGGCGTTGGAACAATTGGCGTTGGGGGTCCATTCTATTCTTAGATGAGATCGGAATATGCCTCTATGTTAGCGACCGCAGAAGAAATGTGTACTGGAGACCTAGAGAGCGATTTGCGGAATACTGCATTGAAGAGCGAACTGATTACGGTGGTAGTTCCTGCACTATCTTAGGTGCAATTTTTATGGGAGCACGAACCGACTTTGCTTTCATCATTAAGGGCGCCCGTGGTCACGGGAGAGGAGGTTTAACGGGTAGGAACATCGGGGATTTTAGCAGTTCATGTGGTACCTTACGTCGACTACATTGGAGAAGAATTTATCTTTATGCTTGACAATGCGAAGCCGCACACCGCAAGAATCGTGCAAGATTACATTACAAAAATTGCTTTTCGGGTTATGGAGTGGAAAGCATGCAGTCTCAAACTAAATCCGAAAGAACATTTATGGGATGAGCTTCAACGAAGTATTCTAGCTAGGCTTTGTGCCCCATGCTCGATCCTTATTGTTGCAGTAGAAGAAGTGTGGCTTAACAACCCACAAAAAAATATAGCGAACTTGATTAGATATATGCCGTATGTGCACATATGATGATATAATTGCACATGATATAATTGCACGTATTATGTTGCAAACGCTTTTAACCAATTCTTTAAAAATGCGTCGGAACTAGTAGCTAGGAATATTCCCAGCACTAACCTAAGTGACAATCATATTCGAAGCAACGACAAATCAATGTACTTGGAAGACTACTCGGCCAAGGAAATGTCTTTAATATTCAGAAAATTAAAAACGAAAAATAGCTGTGGCCCAGACCTCCTACTATGCTCTATAATAAAGGAATTTGAAGCACCCTATCACTGACATCGTCAACTGCTCGTTCAATGATAAAATCATCCCTCCAGTGTGTAAAACGTCCGAATTATTCCGATATTTAAAGAAGGAAACTAATATTAATAATTACAGACCCCTAGCCTTAGTATCGGTAATAGGTAAAATCATTGGATACTGAATGGAAAATAGACTGCTCCCATTCATTAATAAATAGGGTCTAATCCCGAATCAACAGCATGGCTTTAGAAAGGAGAAATCCAGAACAGCTATTGTTGACATCTACAATATAATTTTGTCAGAAATAGACAAAGGCAATTGCCCAGTGGGCATCTTCTGTGACCTGTCTAAGGCATTTGACTCTGTCTCTCACATTATACTTTTAAATAAATTAAACGCCTATGGAATAAGGGGAAAGTCTGATAAACGGTTCGAGTCATTTCAGCAACACAGGAAACAGTTTGTGAAAATTGAGCATAATGGTAATATTGAAACTTTTAAACCAATAAAAAGAAACATCTGAATCCCGCAAGGAAGTGTCCTGGCACCAACATTGTTTTCCCTATATACGGCCGATATGATAAAATACACTGAAGCCGATCATTGTGTCCTATATGCTGATGACTCCAGTTTTATCGAATCTAAGGAAAATAGAGAAATTACATAAGCGTCGACCAACAGGCTGCTTCAAGGCATCTTTGAGTGGTTCAGTGGAAACAACATGTGCTTTAATGTTAACAAAACAAGATACATCATATTTCAAACGGTAAGAAGAGCTATCATGGATAATCTGGAACTACATATTGGGTAGGATAAGCTGCAGAGAGCAAGTCAAGTGAAATTCCTTGGAATGTACCTGGAGGAGTACCTAACATGGAACACAACAGCGAACAACATTATATGTAAAATAAATAAAGTATCGTATCTGCTAAGATATATACGCCACATAATCAGTAAACCCATACAAGTACAGATTTTTCACGCAGAAATACAATCTGTTATAGAGTATGGAATACTCGTGTGGCGCTCATCGCCACTCAGTAAAGAAATTTTCAAAGCCCAAGAGAGAGCCATATGATGTCTCACGGGCATTCCTATTAGAAACTCATGGAAACCCCACTTTATAGAATTGAGAATTTTAACGGCCCCTTGCACTTATATCTGGAAATTAGTCTGATACATTTACAAGAACAAAACTCAATTCTCCACCAACAAAGATCTACACAGCCACAATACAAAACATCGCGAAAAGCTCAATTGTCACAAGATAAATTTGATTTGAAAATAGGCATCAGAACTTAAAATAGCTTGCCGGATAACATAAAATTAGATAACTCACTCAGCTGTTTCAGAAAAACATTAAAAAATCTATTGAGTGAGAAAGCCTACTATAGTCTGGAAGAATACTTCGAAGACAAAGTGCAGCTGTAAAGAACTCAATTTTGCCTGAGATCTTTTTCATCACTGGTACTTTTGACTCTTTTTTATTGCTGTTACTATAACTATTATTATCTTGTATATCCTGTTTGTTCTCTGAGGACATGTTCAATAAGTACGAATGTACCTCTGTGAATTAATAAATATATTTGATTTGATTTGATGCCTAATCGTTTAATTGATATTATTAGGGTAAAGTATGGCTCCCACTTATTCTTAAACATTAAGTGTTGATTTAGATAATTGTCAATAACCATATATTTCTTAGAGGAATAAAAAAAAGTTAATTTGTTTCAAGAGTTAATTTCACTATGTTAAACACAAGAAACCGAAATAAATTTTAATTATAAACCCATATTAAAGCATATTAAATTGTCTTTCAAACGGCATATTTCTCTATTGCATTTCATAATTCGTTTAAAGAAAAAAATAGTTAAAGTCGAATGTTTAAAGTGGGCCAATTTCTATGCACGCGAGTTTAGTAATCATGTAGACAACTTTATTAAAAGAAAGACAGGTTTAACTGGTTACAAGATATTTGAAGCAGTTAGGTATATAAGCAAAATTATATAATTAGTGATTAGGGTAGTTTGACTCAGGTGTTTGGACAATTTTTTTTTAAACTACCCTAATCATTAAAACAAGATGGACGTTATATAAAAAAAAAAAAAAAATTATATAATTAATTTTTCAAAAAAGTAAAAGAATTAACGTCTCGCGATTCAAGTTCATAATCTTAAAGTTTATTAAAATTATTTTATAGAGAGCGAGAAATACTGAATTTTTTATTTGTATGTTAATTGTTTTGAATTCATTGATTAAAGATAAATTGTGAAAGTCTTATTAATATTCTAAAAGAGTTTGCGTTAACAAACTGAACCCGTTCGATCGGCACAACATTTTTTCTATTTCCTTATAGCCGACAACAAGACCTTTATTTTTTAAATGAACTTTAAAGATATTTTATTTATGACTAAAACCATTGATTAAATATTCAATTAAAAGTTCAATGAAGCAATAAGCACATTAATTATTATTATTTCGTGATTTCTTAAATAGTAGAAGACATTTATTGACGGTTCATGGTAATCCACAATTTATGATCTTTCCAACTTAAATTCAACCTGTTTTAAATTATATCTTTTACCTAGTAATTTTCTTTCGCCGGAGATCACTTTGTTGTATACAAATTGCTGCGAAATTCCCAATAAACCAAAATATTGTGAATTTTAGAAATAAATGAAAAAATATCGCATCGAAAACTTAATTCTGGGGTTCTTCCTTGTTATATATTGCGAAATTATAGCTCGTTGTTACAATGTGTGGCTAAATTATAAGTTATGGGTAAATGATTGAATTGCAAATTTATTAGGTTCAAAAATTTATTTATTTATGTATATAACGTATAAACTTATTCACGTTTAAATTTATTTATTAAGTTCTAAAGATTTTCGATAGAAAACCTAGATTACACAGGCCTACAAAAAAAAGGTTATTTTGGTGCAGCACTGTTTGTATCTGTAGTCGGTAAGGTAGGTAGAAAGAACTATATTGCCGTTAGTTAATGTTAGCTGACAGCTCAGTTTTACCTACTATCCTCATTTTAGTTCTTTTCCGGTATTATTTCAAAACATACAACTTTGCTATAACTCCTTCGAAATTTATTTGAATCTTATTATTTTATTATGGCAAGTAAGTTAAGATGTTGTGCGAACGAGTCTGATATGTTTTGTTGCATTTGTGGTTCCATATTGAAAGATCAGCGAAAATCGATTACGGACACTGTAATTCGCTTGTATTTTGCTTACTTCGGTATTGAAATTCACAACCAAGGTAACGTGTGGGCGCCTCACAGTGTAAAATGTGCACTGAATATTTGCGGTAATTGGAAAAAGGAACGAGAAAATCTGTGAAGTTTGGGGTACCAATGATTTGGCGTGAATGAAAAAATCAACAGGACAACGAAAGTAGTGCGCATCAACAAAAACAATTGCCACAGGTGGAAGTATCCCAATATTTCTTCCACAAAAAGACCTATTCCTCATTCAGACACTGCCCCAATACCAATTTTTTATCAGACAGTATTGGAATCCGAAGAGGATCAAATGAAAGTTTCTGAAGAAAATGATGATTTTCAATTCTGTGGAGAAAGATCAAATTCTAAAACATTTTCGCAGGGTGAGCTCAATGATCTCATCAGACACTTAAATCTTTCAAAAGAGCGCGCTGAGTTGCTAGCATCAAGATTAAATGGAAAAAATTGCATTTCCTCTGATGTACGAACTACATCATATCGCACGAGAGCACAAAACTTTTTGTCTTCTCTTGAAAATTTTGTATATTGTAATGATGTAAACGACTTGCTGACTTTCATGAGCTTTTAAGACTTCACATGCAAGTGATCTTTTTTGACAGTACTAAAAGAAATCTCAGAGCAGTTCTTTAACATAATTGCAATAAGCATGCCTCTATGCCAATTGCCCATTCTACATCTATAAGAGAAGAATTTAAGGTAATTTCAGTTCTTTTACAGAAAATAAAATATTTTGAACATAGTTGGGTGATTTGTGTCGACTTGAAGATGATTATTAGAGAGTTATACAAAAACTCCCTGTTTTATTTGTTTCTGGGACAGTCGAGTCATTTGACCCAAAAATATTGGCCGGTCAGAGTTAGGGCTCACGAAACAATTAGGTTTCATGTTATCCGTGATAACTACATAAGAGCAGCTAACGACCTCCTGGCCATGCCAGTGTTGTCGATCTTACAAAGTCCGGCCCACTCGCCGAGCATCTTGTTGCTGTCGACCTTGATGAGGGGGATTTAATGCTCAGAAAACAAGCCCGACACCAATCTTGTACATGGGTTCGCCGAGAGCCTTAGCTGCCTCGTGCAGCCCATGGACCACTCAGGATAAGTGCCGTCTTCAAGACCTGCTAGAGTGCTTCGTTGTTGTCCATCGGGCCACCCACTAGTGCTGGGACCAAAATGGTCGACATTTTAACCCTTTCGCGACTCCTGTTACACATGTATACCACTAAGGTTTATGTTAGGACTAAACACTTTTCATTCGATTAAATTTGGTTTATAAGTGTACCATTTACTTTTTTAATGCATTTGCATAGTGTCAGCAACTGCGCCGGCATAAAATGCATTGGAATACCGACAAATGCCCTTTATTGCGAAACATGAGCTAATTCCAAACCAGCAACATGGTTTCTGTAAACATAAATCCACAGCTACAGCTATCAATGATTTCTATAACAAAATCTTAAAGAAAGTGGATGAAGGCTCTCAAAGACCTTCGACTGCGTCGCGCATGACAAACTCCTGTCAAAATTAAACACATATGGAATCAGAGGAAAGCAGGGCGCTGGTGTGAATCGTACTTGAGCAACAGGAAACAATTCGTCAAAATAAACTCAACAGAGAGGATGGAACAATCAAATACTATAGTTTTGTGCATAGGGGTTCTGCCAGGAAGTATCTTAGCCCCGGTCCTGTTCGTCCTCTACACTGCGGATATGGTAAAATTTATCGATCAAAATCATTTTAACCTCTACGCGGATGATTCTAGCATCATAGTTAGGGAACATTCCCTAGAAGAAACGACTGCTCATCAAAATAATACCCTTGAAATTCTCTACCTATGGTCCTATGCCAATAACTAACATTTAAATATTGGTAGAACTAGATATGTATTGTTCCAGTGCAATCCAAGAAACTCCACACAAGAGATTCCACTTGGCATCGGCAACTGTATAACTCCTATAAGATATAGGTATCTTACAAGATATACCTACAAGATATAGGTATCTACCTGGAAGAACATCTGACATGATCCTCAACTACTTCTGAAATAGTGCGAAACCTGAACTCTTAATGGAATCTATTAAGAATAGTTCGTCAAACAGTGGGGGTGAATGGTCTCCTAAGCGTATACCATGCCGAAGTTCAGTCGATTATGGCTTATGGTATTCTAGTATGGGGAATTTCTTCACATTCTCAACGGGTATTTCTAGCGCAACAGAAGGTCATAAGAGCAATCTCGGTATTGTAGCAAATATATCTTGCAGATCATATTTCACAAGTGTAATTATTGTCACTGTACAATGTTTTTATATATGGTGGCTAGCCTGCTATATCCATAAAAATACACATTTAATTGGTGCCAGGGATGATCGATATGCTCTCAATTCCCGAAATTGCCTCAATCTAAGAGTTGTATAAAGCAATCTTAGCACCTGCAAATGAGCACAATGAGCAATTAGCAACCTATGCGATTAAGGTATACAAATTTATAGTCGTATTGCAATATTTTTTTAAAAGCAAACTAGTTAAAATCTATTTAGAAGACGTCTTTAAACGCATATAATAGAAACATGCTATTACAGTATTAATGAATTTTTTTGAAAATGAACGTTAATTTGTAATTAGTGTTACTACTTTTTTTCTTTTATTAACATGTCTGATATATAAATGTTTTTATTTATTCACATTTGTGATGAAGACAAGACACAAAAGAGTCCCAAAGAATCCCAAGATGTATGTTGAGCAATTGCCATACTGCTAATGTTATGTCTGCCAACAAAACTTTGAAAGATGGCTCAAAAATCTGTGTTTCTTGTCCAGAAATGCTTGTATCATAGAAGGATATTAAGGGCATCTATTAAGACTAAATAGAAATTAGCGGCAAGACTAAGCAAATAAGACTAGACAAGTAATACTGGAACATTCTAATCAAGAATATAGAGATAAGACTAGGAAAACAAAGCTAGTCAGTAAATTTTAGATTGATAAGTCTGGAATTCTAGACAGTCAAGACTAGTTTAAAAGGTTTGGCACTACGTCTATACTGGCCTTACGTTCCTCTAAGGGATTTGCCGCCTCCTCTGTCTATACTTGTGCTTGGTGTCTTGATCTTAGACACTAGTATAGGGAGCCTTTACATTTTTTAACTTTAGTGGCGAGCCACTATTAGGTGAGTTTTCGTGGCACTTTCGTGCCCCAGGAACTTAGAGAGATAACTACAAGATAAGTTCCCAAACCAAACAATACGAGAATAAACAGGCGTCACAGATGCAGTGGAAAGGATTACAACAATGAAAAGGAACTGGGCCGGCCATATTCCTAAACGGATACTCGAGTGGCGTCCCTGATCACTTGCGTTCAGAATCAGAGGACGCCCCTCCGGCACGATGATCCGACGATATTAAGGGCATCACTGGAAACTGGATGCGGGAGGCACAACATAGGGAGAAATGGAGAAATCTAAGGGAGGCCAGTAGTGAACACAAATGGTTGATGATGATCTGCCCTAGGATTTGAACGCGGCACTTATGGCTTAGTAATATGAATACTACTAGTAGTAACTTGAATACTAGGCCACCACCGCCTCAAAACATTTGGTATAGGATTAGTTAACCCAGGGAGAAAAGACATAACACTCGATATTCTACATGTTTGGCAGACACTTTGCAGACAAGGCAAACAACCTAGAACGAAAGAACTAAAAATATAAAATTGTGAAGACAGAAACTAAATTGTGAAGAAGGCAAGAGACAAAAGAGGTCCTTTTGTTGGGCAATTTCCATACTGTCAACGTTACGTCTGTCAACAAAATTTTGAGAGATTTGAGCCATCTTCTCAAATTATTGTTTCGTGTCTAGAAAAGATTGCATCATATAGTTGATTTGGCGGACCAGATGATGGGACTATACGATCTAAATCGCAAATCAAAAAAATTGTGGGAAGAGACAGCGGTTCGAAAATATATCTTTCATCTTCCAGTAGAAAATACAACGAGAAGAATGCATAAGGTATGCGGAAAATAAAACCCAAAAACGCGCAAAGACAATTTTGTTAATGTGACATTGCGTTATGCTCCAAATGGTTTTTAGTATCTCATTCTTAAAATATTTTGTATTATATACAATAATTGATAGTTTTATTTTATATAAATTGTTTCGGAAAAACACTGCCAGAGACTTCTATCAGACGTTTAATTTGGAAGGTCGACGTCTAATTTTGAAGGATACCAAGCTCCAAGTCTTTGTTTTAGAGACAAAAATGGAGAACTGGGATTGACCAACAAAGAAAACTGCTCGAGCATATCTATCTCGTAATTTTGAAAACAAACTTAATCGTGATGAACCGAAAGAAAGATTTGCTACATGCGCCCCGATCTACAAACTACCATACTCATCTCCACCTGGTAAAGAGGAGATCAAACTTATTATCATCAATTTTAAGAATAATAAGGTTATTAATTGTCTTGGGCAATCACGCATAATCCCCCAGTAATAATCGGCCATCATATGAATGTCCATCTGCCTTGGTACCTTTTATGGTACCTTAAGAATAATAAGGAATAATAAGGCAGCTGGAGAGGATTCAATAGTGGCGGAAATATTGAAGCTGGCAAATAATAAAACTCTAGATATACTAGTCCAGCTTTTTGAGGAGATGTGGAAAACTGGGATGATATCAACTGAATGGCAGTCAGCTTTAATGCATCCTCTACACAAAAAAGGTTATAAAAAGAATTTCAATACCTACAGGGGCATATCATAAGTGTCTGTACCATACAAAATTCTCTCCAAAGCAATACAGAACAGAATAGAAGGTCATTTTGATCAACTGATTGGGGAATATCAAGCTGGTTTCCTAAAGGGCCTTTCTGAAAATGATCTTAAAACCAGATTGGTATCTAAGAGAGAAAGGTTCGTGATAGGAACAAATTTAGAAGATATGGACTAACAAGGTTTTAAAATGGCATCAAATGGCATCCGTCCAAAAGACGGAGAGGACCTTTGATCGAAGAGCATAAACAGGCACTTCTTGGTGGGCTCATAAGATTCTGGCAGGAAATCAAAGCTGGAACAAAAACAGACCTAAACACTAAAATGAAATTGGTTGTTACCACGCAGTTCATAGAGGCTCAATACAACATAAAAAAAAATTAACATTTTTCAAAGAAAATTTTTCTATAGGACTGATGGTACATAAAAGTACCACAACAAAAAGGTGCTTATATGTACCCCCTTCAACCTCTTTATTTCTTTGGACATTTTCGGTTAGAAAATCTAATTTTGACTTATACAAACATAAAAAACCACAAAAATATTCCTAGGTCTTTCAGAAAAAAAAAACGTCGCTTTTTTCTTTTCATTTTTAAGAAATTTCTTGGATTGATTACTGAGAAATTAAAAGCTGTAATTTTTCATGGGCCTCAAATAAGTCAAATAATTAAATGTTCTACAAATTTTGAAGCTTCTATCGCTAGAAAAGAACGACTTGCCTGGAAATCTTTTTCAACGATTGCACAAAACTTCCTTGGAAACTGCAAGGCTGAGAAGTATTAAGCGTTAGTCAAAGAAATTCTTCTTACCTTCTCAAAACTTTAGGCTGTAATATGAGCATCAAAGTGCACTCCATAATCATATAGACCACTTTCAACATAAGTTAAGAGATCTTAGCGAAGAACAAGGAGAACGCTTCCATCAAGATATAAAAACAATGAACGAAAGGTACCAAGGCAGGTGGGACATTCATATGATTACCGATTATTTGTGGGGACTTATGCGTGGTTGCCCAAGACAATTACACTCAAGAAAATATCTCAAATAGACAACTTCTTGATGCATAATTCCAATATATTGATATTTTTGTAAAACTGTGTTTTTTTTTCTGTATCTTATAAACCAGAGTTCAAGAGTGGGCAGAGAAAATAAATGTAAAGCAGTTGTGAGGAACTATCCAGCAGTTAGAAGAACAAATAGGAATGGCGAACGACTTTGTAGTTTTGTATCGGATTTTGTAGACAATTCCACTTGAATCTTATGTCCACATACTTCAAAGCACTATCAAAGAAAATGAAGACTTGGGTCTCTCCAAATTCGATGCTATGGGAGTTCCAGATCGATCATGTCGCAATAACAACCCGAAACCATAAGAAAATCCTCAACGTCAAAGTGAGAAAAGATGCCAACATTGTATCAGACCATTACCTTTCAGAAATCAAAGTAAAATTCCATCCAAACAGACCAATGCGGAGAATAAGCAAGAAGCCCAGATTCACTACTGTGACTCTGAAGCAAAACAAAGATAAATGCCTGTATGATATGGAGATGAACAGTAGGGATAAGATCAGAGAATCCTTCCATCAAAGTATCTGAAGGTTTGGGAAACCCCCCAAGGAAAAGGAAAAACCATTAGGTATAGGATTAGTTAACCCAGAAAGAAAAGACATAACACTCAATATTCTACAGGTATGGCAGACACTTTACAGACAAGGCAAACAATTATGGAATGAAAGAACTAAAAATATATGATTGTGAAGATAGAAACTAAGAAGTCATTTGTGAAGAAGGCAAGACAGAAAAGAGGTCCTTATGTTGAGCAATTGCCATACTGCTAATATTATGTCTGTCAACAAAACTTTGAAAGATGTCTCCAAAATCAGTGTGTCGTGTTCAGAAATGTTTGCATCATATAGAGAGATTATGAGAGGTGTTGATTTGGCGGATCATATGAGGGGAATATACGATCTAGATCGCAAATCAAATAAATAGAGGAAGAAGGTTTTCATCATATCGTCTGCTTATGATGGCTGTTGTAAACGCATGGATTATCTATACAGAGAAGATACAGAGGAAGAAGAAGACAAAATTTCCTTTGCTACAATTTCTAGTACACTTAATGGAAGAAGTGTTATATGAAGGAAGAAAAGCAGCAACTGTGTGACGTTTATCGAAGAAAGAAAGACCATCTGGGAAAAATCAGCGGTTCGAAAATGTATCTTTACATCTTCCAGTGGAAGATGTAAAGATTCCAGTGGAAGATGTAAAGATTTGAACTTTTGAAGATCTAAAGATTTGAACGAGAAGCGGGTGCAAAAAGTACGCATAAAACCGAATTATATATTATATTTATAAAGTATTAAAAATAAAACCGAAAAACGCACAAAGATAATTTTGTCGAGAATGTGACATTCCGTTATGCTCCAAATGTTTTGCTGTGTATCATTCTTAAAATTCTTATATAAATAATTCTTATATAAATTCTTATATAAATATCTTATTTTATTTAACATTTTTCAAAGAAAGCTTTTTTATAGGACTGATGGTACATAAAAGAACCACAACAAAAGACTAATAGTGCTTATATGTACCACTACTACGTTTTTTAGGAAATTTGCTATTAGAAAATATAATTTTGACTTATACACATAAGAAACATAAAAAAACCACAAAAGTATTCCCATGTCTTCCAAAAAAAAATCGTCGCGAAAGGTTTAAGTTCATTTTTCAGAAATTTCCTGGATTGATTACTAAGAAATTAAAAGGAGTGATTTTTGATGTGCCTCAAATCCGTCAATTAATTAAATGCTCTACAAATTTGGAAGCTTCCATGACAAGAAAAGAACGGCGTGGAAATCGTACCGGTTGCACAAAACTTCCTTGGAAACTACAAGGCTCATAACTATGAAGAGTTAGTCCAGGAAATGCTTCTTAACTTCAAGAATTTAGGCAGTCATATGAGCTGAAAGGTAGGGGTCTACATTTTCGCATAGTAAGTAATGGACGCATCGCATCAAACAAATCGTAGTATTCTTTGTATAGGAAGTCATACAAGTGCGTCCTCTGATCCGCATCGTACGGATTGTTCGAAACTATCCGTCGGCAATGCCGATGCTCCCAGGGGCAACGTTTGCGATCTTCTTCTTCTTATTAGCCTTCATATTTCCATTGTTGGATATAGGTCTCTTTCAATTTTTTCCATGCTTCTTTGTCATTTGCTGTTCTCATCCACTGTTTTCCTGCTATCGTCTTTATGTCATCTATCCATCTTGTTTGGGGTCTTCCCGTGCTCCTTTTTGTTTCCCGGGGTCTCCAGAAGGTAATCTTTTGGCTCCATTCTTCTGTATTCTTTCTGGCCACGTGTCCTGCCCATTGCCATTTGAGATCCGCTGTTCTCTCCATGACATCTATTATTTTTGTTTTTGTCCTGATATCTGTGTTGCGCATTTTGTCTCTTAGAGTGATTCCCAGCATCGCACGTTCCATTGCTTTTTGAGTCACTCTAAGTTTTGCTGCTGATTTTTATCCATCCAATAGCCATCGTTTCCAGGCCATAGGTGGCAACGGGGAGGATGCAGCTGTTGTAAACCTTACGTTTTAGGTAAATTGAGACGTCTTGGCTTTTTAGTATTTGGCTGAGCTTTCCAAAGGCGGCCCATGTCAGTTGAATTCCGCGTTTGATTTCGGCAGTTTGATTTTCTTTGCCAATTTTAATTGTATGCCCCAGATATGTATATTGCTCTACTTTTTCTATTATGGTGTTATCAATCGACATTTCCTGAGGGCTACTAGTTATAATTTTTGTTTTGTTTAGATTCATTTTTAAACCTATTTGCTTGGACAGGTTGTTTAGTTCTTCTATCATTGTTTTTAATTCTTCGATATTAGTGCTTATTAGAATTATGTCGTCCGCGAATCTTAAGTGACTTAAATATGTCCCGTCGATCTTCATGCCTTGTCTCGTCTCTCGTCCCAGTTTAGTTTGAAAAGTTTAGACGTTTGCGATACGTACAAGCAATTACAACAAATTCTTATTCGTTTTCCTCCATTATCTTGCACATTCCACAGAAAACTACGCTACCTCTTACTACGAAAATCTGAAAGAAAGTGGCGTCGGCATTCCAATTGCTGGAAGTTGCGTAGGCAAATCCGATCGCTGCTGATACTTTGGATACGATGCGTCCGATACTTACGATGCGAAAATGTGGATGCCCACCTTAAAGGTACACTACCTCCATTATCATATAGATCACTTTCAACATAATTTAAGAGGAACAAAGAGATCGCTTTCATCAAGATATAAAAACAATGGAGAAAAGGTAGCAAGGCAGATGGGAGATTCATATGATGGCCGATTATTTATGGGCACTTACGCGTGGAAGCTCAAGACATTTACACTAAGAAAATCACTCAAAAGAGAACTTCTTGATGTATAATTGTAAAATAAATTGATATTTTTATAAAAATGTGCTTTTTTATATATCTTATAACCGAGAGCTCAAGTGGGCAGAGAAAAGAAATATAAAGCAGTTGTGGGGAACTATCCAGCAGTTAGAAGAACAAATAAGAATGGCGAACGACTTATCGGATTTTGTAGATAATTCAACTTGAAACTTATGTCCACATACTTCAAGGCACTACCAAAGAAAAGGAAGACTTGGGTCTCTCCAAACTCGATGCTATGCGAAGTTCCAGATGATCGATAATATCGCAATAACAACCCGGAACCATTAGGAAATCGTTAACGTTAGAGTGAGAAAAGGTGCCAACATTGAATCAGACCATTACATTTCAGAAATCAATGTAAAATTCCAGCCAAACAAACCAATGCGGAGAATAAGCAAGAAGCCCAGAATCAAAACTGAGACTTTAAAACAAAACAAAGATAAATGCCTTGAAAACCTGTCTGATTTGGAGATGAAAAATAGGATAAGATCAGAGAATCCTTGAACAAAGCATCTGAAGGTTTGGGAAACCCCCCAAGAAAAAGGAAAGACAGGTGGTACAATAAAAAACGCTGTCAAGTATTTGAAAGGATGTTAAATTCATGAAAGAGGTGGTATTCCAATAAAACCGATGAAAACTGGGAAGACTTCAGGAATGAAAGGAAAGAAGCTGCCAATGTCATAAGAGTTCAAAAGAGAAGATATGACACATCTAGGCTTGAAAACTGGAAGATGAATTTATAAGGAATAATACCGGGGAGTTTTATCGAAACTTCAAAGAGGAGCTAATAGGGTATGAACCACAAACTGTTTCCTTTAAGTGCATAGATTGTAACATAGTTACTAATATCAAAGAAAATTGCTAGCTCTTGGCGAGCTATTTTAAAGTGCTGCAAAATTGCGAAGAACCTCTAGAAAGACAGGACGCCAAGAACCAAATCCACGAGAACACAGATTCCAAACCACCAAGTCTAGATGAGATAAAACTGATGAAAACAAAGAACTCAAGGATAACAGAGCACCATTGGAAGATGTCATTGTAGCAAAAAATGTGGAAGATCGTAGGAGAGATTGCTGCAAAAAGGATCTATCACCTTATAGAAGAAATATGGAAAACGGGACATATCCTAAATGACTGGAAATGTGCGCTCGTACATCCACTTCATAAGAAAGGTAATGAAGAAATCGAACGGTCCTGGAAGGGGAAAAGAAGAAAAAACAAAAATTCTTAAGTTTTTCTTCTATGCGGTCCATAGTTGGCCAAATTAAAAAAAACAGAGCTGATACATAAAATGCGACTGTTTTTTTTATTATTAGCTCAAAAGACATTCTTAGCATCAGGTCTGAAATCTTAGGCACCAAAATGTGTGTAGGCCAGTGTTATCCATTGAAAAAAAAACTGTTTAAAATATAAAATATTTCAAAATATATTCAGAATAGGGTAAGAAATTTTATGAAACATATTTAAAGTCAGTTTATTGTGAAATTTTCCAATTTAGAAACAAATAATAATATAATTATTGTCTGCGATTTCTAGAATTTCACTTTGTTAATAAAACATGTTACCCATATGTATATAGTTAGATAATTAATTTAAATGTACTATTAAATGGTCTCGCAGAAGTTTTGATTTAACTGCTTAGGATTGCATGTTATGCGGGCATTTGAAATCAATGGACAATGTAAAACCACAAATGTGGTTTGTGCAAACATCCCATAAACACTTGATGATTTAAAATTGAAAATTGGGTTCATCGAATTCACTCCTATAATCGAAGTGGTCACATATAATGTATCCGTTTGTGCTTACAAATTAAAACGTAATTGTATCGATATGTAATATAACAAATATTATTATTGAATAAGCCCTTGTATCTCAAATTTTGAATGAAACATTTAGAAATTTTTGAAACATGTTCGTATGGATGTTAAAATCAACTACAAATATATTATAGATAATTCCATTATAAAAGCTGATCGAGTTGAATTCCGATGTAGTGCAGACGATTTCCAGATTTCTTGCCATAATTAATACTAGGCGTTTATTCAGTATCTCTTTTTTCGGTTGAAATGTCTCAATTAACGACTGCCCAAAATGGTGTCTTATAATGGGGGCGATTTGTCTATGGTATTCTTGAAATATTTTGGTTTAAAAATGGAAAGTTATTTTTAACTTGCTTTTGCGATTTATTTACTCATTTCTTCAATTCAAACCGTATTAAGAAATTATAATTTACAACAGGTTTATTTATTAGGTGTTTAATTTTATTGGCTAGTTTCTGCTAGAGACGATTTAAATCTGGTAATTTAAATAGATCTAACAATACACCGGTATAAAGTAATTTAGTATATAATTACCCGTTGAACCTATGTACAGTGAATTAGTTTAATATTCGATGAAGAATTAATATATCTAACAACAAGAGTCAATAATAGATCTAGCAATAAGAGTAACTGTGAAATACATGTCACCGGGTAGACTAAAAAGTAATTTAGTATATAATTTAGTATATAATTACCCGTTGAACCTATGTACCGTGAATTTGTTTAATACGTGATGAACAAAACTAACGTTTAAAATGTATGTAAGTAATTAAAGCACATATAAGGAAATGTTAAAAAATATTACAAAGATTTCTGAACATTTTGGAACGATCTGTTTAGTTATTGCTTGTAAAATTCGTAGACACCGTTAAGTTTTAAATTTGCCGTTGAAATATTTTAGCGAATGTGCACTTTATTTTAGCATTTTACAGGATCGCGTTTTATGGGGTATTTTTTACGACGGAGAGCCCAGTAATCACTTGTCTCTATCGGAGAGACAAACTGAAATTGATAGCACCAAGGACAAGCGCAACGAAGAGTAACGATTTTAAATAGAACTATTTACTAGTTTTCAGTGTAATTATTTATTGCTGCAGTTGTCAAGGAGTGTCAATGTCGCATGTGTAAACACCGTTGACCCGTACCCCATTATTACAATTTATGTTTATATTCAAATAATTTTAAATACTTTTTTTTATTGCATTATATTTTATCGATTTTTATGGAAATTCCTGCAAGGGCACGTAATCGATAAACGCATAATTTCTATTACGTGGTTTTTTTACATAACGTTGAATAAATTTATTTAATAATATCATTTACTTATTAGATCTTTATAACAGCAATTAATCATTGCCTTTAGAACAAATTATGTATTTTATCTTTAACAACAATATTACAAGCATTATATTAGGTATTCTTATTTTTATCTTTATAGTTGAAGGTTTATTAAGAATGTGAATATGTAATAAGGGGCAAAGGCAGAGGAAGTCGTAAAAAATAATCAAACACCATTCCTCTAAATTAGCCAACTAACCAAGAAAAAATATTTGAATAATTTTAAATGTGCCGAAACGATACATTTGAAAAAAAAATCACAGTATAAAGGGTCTTCCAATAGGAGGTTTCATTTTGATATGTAAAAGTGTGTGAGTGTACGAGAATTTTTAAGCGAAATCATCGGATGTTTATTTAATTGTAAAGAGGAGGTTATGCCATAAATAATGGAAAACAATATTAGCCTAATGGCCGCCACGGCTATGCCTGCAGGACCATATACCTTTCATGAATTTTTCCATCGCCAATTCGGCCATTTGCGGCTGTAAGTCCTCGATAACTTCACGAATTCTATTTTTGAGGCCTTGAATCGATTGTGGACCATTGGCATACACCTTATCTATCACGTAACCCCAAAGAAAACAGTTCTAGAGGTGTTAAGTCACAAGATCTCGGTGGCCCATTGTTATCGCCTCTTCGAGAAATCACACAGTCAGCAAACTTTTCATGCAGAAGAGTGATGGTATCGTTACTTGTGTGGCACGTAGCGCCGTCTTGTTGAAAATTAACATTATACACATCAATATCTTCCAACTCCAGATTACAAAATCATTAATCATCGTTCGATAGCGCAATACATTCACCGTACCAGTTGCTTCAGCCTCATTTTCGGAAAAGTGAGGGCTAATGACCCCACCCCGCCAGACCAAAATTCGCACCAAACAGTCACATGTTGAGGATGGAGAGGCTTTTCAACAATAATTCTTAGATTTTCCGAGGTGAAAAAGGGCCTCATCACTCAAGATGATTTTTCGATGAATTTCCGGATCAGTTTGATGCATTTCCTAATCAGCAAAGACACGACGTTGTTGATGGTCGTTAGGCGTGAGTTTTTGTGTTAAATGAACTTTAAAAGCCTTAAGACCTAAGTCTATGCAAAATACGATATAATGTCGTTTGTGGAATGCCCAATCGCAAAGATCGACGCGAAATGGACAAACCTGGGTTTTCTCAACACTATGTGCTACAATAGCAATATTTTCAGTTGTTCTTGAACTACGTGCACGATTTCGCTTCTTCCAATCCCAACAGCTCAAACTCAAACAGCTCAATTGTTGGCCGAGAAGGTGCTTCACGACGAAACAAAAATGCTTTAGATTTGCAAGCTGTGACCGCGACATTTTCACCATTTTTATAGTGAATTTTAATAATCTTTTAATAATCTTTTAATAATCTGTCAAGTAGTTACAGGTTGACACATGACAACTATTAAAACGGCGGGATACTGAAAATGAAACCTCTTATGGGAAGGCCCTTTATATATGTATTCATAAGTAAAATAGACACTAAAAAGACGTTACTTTGGATTTAACGAAAATAATATCATGCTATGGGTAAATACACAACAGCTGGCCCAAATCGCAAAGTCACTTATTTTCCACCTCTTCAAACGGAAAAGGGGAAATTTGGATTTCCAGTCTGAGGAGTGCATGCTCTGCCAAAAGGCCAATAGGTATAACTCTAAACACTTTACACGACTCGAGTTTCGATTGTTGAAGGTCATTTTCAAGTGAATTACAAATTCGTGAGATTTTTTTATACCAAGAGCTTTGGTGGGAAGGGGAGGTGTCTGTTTGTAGTTGGGGAATTATCTGAAGACGATAGCGTTAGATTAAAAAGTTAAAACATTCGGTCGGTTTGCTCGTTAATGATATTAACTGATGGATTTCGGCTTTGTTTGAAAATTTCTAATGACTTCACGAGATTAAGCTTAGAGTCTTTATGGCAATTATGCAAGATTTTTAGATTGTCTGCCAAAATAATATCTAATATGAAAATGTATTCTTAAATATGTGACATGAATAAATCGGCTAGAAGTTGACCAAGTTACCTATTGTTTGTTGGTAGAATTTGTTAATAAATTTAAAGTAATTTTCGTTAACGGTCCGGTTTATTAACGGTAAAGGTTTGCTTAATTAATGGTCGCAGCCATCCTTTTCATTAGAATGAACAAATTATTGGCAAACTTATTGTCTATATTATTTAGCTTATTTATTCGAAAGCCCCTAAGCTTTCTAACTTTCATTCTCATTTTGACTTTTCTCTTTCATCATTTCTAATTAACGAGTTCGACAATTCGGAAACCTAACTAACCTGTTATACAATTTGTTTTAGAGTTTCCTGCGTTGCAAAGAATACAAATAAGAAAAAATAAGGAGATTCCTACGATTCGGTAGCTTGTGGTATACGTCTCAACCACATTATATGGATTATACAGTAGGAGCTGCTATCGGCACTTTAGATGTTGCACAAACCTTGATAAACAAGATGGATAAGATTGAGTAGTTGCGTAAACAACTCTGCTTATAGTAAGTTTTTAAAAATTACTGCAATATTTTATTAAAAATTTGCCACGGTTTTCTATTAATTTCAACTGCTAAATTCGTTGAAAACAAAAAAGTAAATTGGAACTTCTGATTTTCATATATAACATCTTGAGCCAAAGCGATAAAAGCAAAAAGAACACATCTACAAAAATTATCTCATATAAAGCGCTTCTCTACAACAATCGGAAAAATGCATTATTGTGGCTTAACCAACGAGGAGCCCCTAAACTCTCTCCTGATACTAAGCTTTCTAAAAGATTATTCCGAAGAAAATGTCTCTTTTAAGCCGAGGCCGTAAGCTATTAAAATCAGTCACAGAAAAAAACCGCAAGGGCACTTGTATTAGCTTACTTCACTCACAAAATCACACCATTAAAAACCGCGGCGGTTTAGTCGTAGTGCGGCCGAGGCCTTAGGGTAGTCGGTAGTTGACGCCAGGGCACCATTTTTGATGTAACAATAACAGAATAATTTTTTATCAAGAAATTGTATTATTTACGACTACACGTCTTACAAATGACTATGATTCTCCAGACCTGTCTGCGACATTATAATTTTCTTAAACATTCTCCAACATCTTACGTATTAAAAGTTAATACTGAGCTGGTGCTCATAGCTCTAATATAAAATCGTTAATTCTAGTATTCTATCTCTAGATAAATTATTTATCGTTTGGAGAAATGTGGGGAAGGTTTGAGGTCTTTTATTTTGATTAATAAAATTAATTTTTAAGTGACATATGGGTCTTTATTCTCGATACATACAGCAATTATTTTTGCACCAAACTGTTGGTACCAATTGATAATGCTAGAAGTGCCCAAATATATTTAGGGGCCTAAAATAATACTTAACGCCCAAATTGACTTATATACGATGAATTGCAAATTATAGGTAACATTCATATACAGCTATTTATATCATCAAACTAGAGGAAAGCTATTCTCATGTTGAAGTTAAGTTTTTCTCAGTTCTACTTAAATTACTATATTATAAGCAATGGAAATCTATAATCCTATTAATTAAGGCTCTTCCCTATTTATTCGAAAAATAAAAAAAATATTTATTTGAATAAAATATACAATGAGTTGATATATGGGTATGCACTCTCATAACTTGTGTTGGTTATTTTCTTGATTTACTCGATATTGTAAATCTATTTAGATATAAAATTAAATAAATTCACTATTTTAAAATTTCAAGCTCCATGTGCTAACCTGCCAAATTACGCATTTTTTTGCCAGTACTAAATCATCCAAACAAAAATTTAAACTGCACTGATGTTTGGCATATTCTCCAATTTCTATTCTTCTTCACATTTTTCTTTAAATTCATTTGTAAAAATAAGGCAGATATATTTTATAAGGCGAATGTTGGGAAGATTATTAATGGACTGCCACGCAAGAAACAAATACAGTGAAGTTTATTAATAAATTTAAATGGAATATGTGCAAAATTATGAAAATTAATTCTGCTGTCGAAACGGTACTTTGCTACAAAGAAGGTTTCCTTTCTATGAATTGCTAAAAATAACATAATTTTGTACTTCATTGAAATTCTTAATTATCTGGAAATTTTGTAATAATTGGTACAATTTTCTTTGCCCAAATATTAATAGATTGTATAAAAGCACAGGTTTAATAAGAAGCAAAATTTAGTATTTGTATTATTTTCATTTAAATTATGTTTTTATGTTATCTATCTAATGGTGCTACAGTCCTAAGTAGGATCTGGCTCTCCTCCCACAGCCAACACTTGTGCTTGGTGTCTTGATCTTAGACAAAAGTGTAGGAAGTGTATTTTTTATGTACATACTAGGAATGTTGCGAATATTCGCACCAGCATCAGCAATTGCGGAGCTTCCTCGTCGATTTGGACAAGTGGATCCGCAATAATCATTTCGGATGTTCATGCAGATTTTATTTCTATTGTGATCTTAAACGTAATATTTTTTTCTAAAGGTTTTTACAGGGATTAAGATTTTTATTAAAAACATAGTTGAAATTAGGAGAAAACTCAAAACCAACGGCCTTACCAACAAGGAACAGCAAGATGAGTATTAAAAACTTTTTATTATTATTAGAAAAGTATTTTCTTAGTATTAAAAAAAAGCTCATTCAGGCAAACTGCAGAAAGGGCAAGAATGACCACCTCAACAATATCTGCAAATAAATTCAACAACATGCCAATACTACGCAGCCGAAAGATGCGTTTGGGAAAATATAATACATAACCCGTATAATATAATACAAACTCAAGCCTCACACCTGAGCGATCTGCGATCCCAACGGCAACCTAAAAACAGACATAGACGAGATCACTGAAATCTGGAGGAAATATTGTGAAAATCTCTACAGTCAAGAACAGGTTGAAACCCCAGATATAACCAATTGGGACGAAGAACCCGGCATAATGCTACAGGAAGTACGCGCGGCCATCAAGAGACTCACAAAGAATTGGAATATCCTGGATCTAAAGAATCTCCTGGATTTGACATAATTACTGCGGCAATTCTAAAAACACTGAGCGATGAAGAAATAAATAGAATTTACATGATCTGTCAAATGATATGGAGAACAGGAATATGGTTAAAAAATAAAGATTAAAAGAAATGTTGATAAATGATAATGTTGTAATAAAGATATGTAGTTGACAAATTTATGTGGAATTGAGAATTTTTTTGATCAATCAATATGTCGATTCATATAATTATAAACGATCACATATAAACTTGATTGGCATTAATATATTTCTGTTCGAGATTTTTCCTTGTTTGGAATAATATTCAATTTGTTTCGACATATTACAGTAATTAAAAACTCTTGACTCAAACTCTTGACCTAAGTCTCACATTAATTTATATTTTATACTTCCAGGAATTTCATAAAATACACACTTAATATGTTCAATCACACATTAAACATTAATAATTATTAATCTCACAAAGTCATGCATATTGCACTAATAATAAAAACATATTTTAGCGCAAGCTAATAATCACAAAACTGGTATATTTGTAAATAAAACTACACGAGCTGATCTAAAACTAAACGAATTCGTTATTCTAAATTCTATTTATTGAATTTTAATTTTGATTATAATTTATTGGTTTCTAGGAACAAGTTTTGTTTGTGGAAAGAATGTTTGTTGATTGACCTCTTTAAGAAATCGGTGTTAGTTGTTCGTAAGTTCTGGGTAACAATAAAATATCTATAATACATTAAGTGTGAATTTAAATAATAAACGTTAGTGCTTACTGTCTGTAAAAATCGGGCTATTATTAACGTAACGCATTAAAAGATCCTAATAAATGTCGAGTTTATTAACAGCTGAAAATACCATCAAGCTTAAAAAAATTAATAATTAATTAATGCGTTTCATAAATATTCTTTCATACCTTCTTGGTAATTTGGCGAATAGAACAATTATTTACAAATGTTATTTCCAATATGTTAAATTAATTTATTGGTTTATAAGTTAAATTTTACAATCAAGGAATTATCAAAACATTTACAGTTTGAAGAATCAGTTTGAAATCGGTCGGCATTTAAAAAGACGACAAACAACATAAAATGTTACCTAAAGTAATATTTAATAAGCAATCAAGATCACAATCAACATAAAATATTACCGAAAGTTTTTCAGAAAACCTGTAGATGATGAATATTTTTCAGACACCTTTGCACGCAAAAAACGAATTTATTAAACCATTCCAAACAAGATTAACATTTTTCTGATTGCATCACAAAAAACCACTGTCTGTTGACTTTTATGGTCCTTTATATTATATCAGTCTAGAATTAATTTTTATTGTGTGGTTTAATAAGTTGCATAATAAAGTTTTATCTCTTCGTTAGACTAATTTGCAGTATTTTTATGGTAACAAATTTAAATTTCAAAATGTATGTTTTCTATTTTTATCAGGGATCTAAAACATACAAACAGAACAAACAAATATAAAGTTGTAATGGGAATCAGGCTTTGGGATTGTAATTCTCTTTACGGTGAGTTTTTCAATTCGGAGATAGGAAATAGGTTGCCTTTGTTACTAAAGTTTTAGCCTTCATATTTTGCAGGATTTCGATGATAATTGAACAATGGGGGTATTAAGAGTATTAGCCATTTCCAATAAAAGAAAATAAAGTCAAAATACCACCAAAAATGTTTATGTAGGTCAAAATTTACCAAAACGGAATAGTACCTAATAATCAACCAAATTTTAAAAGACAAATCAATTTTAGTGATAGAGGTTTCTATAATTTTAGAACAAACCATTCTCTCCTCCATCAAACACAAAGTAAATTTAACAACAATTTTAATTCTTCTTCTTCTTGGTTCAGCTTCTCCGTTGGAGGTTGCTGATCTTTATCTTTATCTGCTGATATTTCTTTATGCAATTTTTATTTTTCACATGGCGGAACGGAACAGTTCCGCCGATGACACTCCAAACCAATCTCTCTAGCTGCACAGCCAAGATATGCGGCGTCGACCAGCACTTCGCTTGCCTAGGATCTTCCCTTGGATTATGAACTATTCCAATCCATATTTTTCCTTTCTGGAGATGTGGCCTAAGTATTGTAACTTTCGTTTCTTTATGGTGAAGAGTTCTCAGTTTCTTTGTTCATTCAGCGAAGTATCTCTATCTTCGTTACTTTGTCCATCCACGGTATTCGCAGCATACGACGGTAGACCCATATTTCGATGGCCATTATCCTTTTTGTTGTTTCCTGGGTCAAGGTCCAACCTTCGATCCCGTATAGCAGAGTCGGGAAGACGTAGCAGCAGGTCATTCTTAACCCCAGTTCTATGCACAGACCCGGAGAGGCCAGACTTTTTAATTTTAATGAATACTGCTGTTGCCTGTTCGGTGCATGCTAAGACCTCTTGTCGGTTTATCCACTCGTCATTTATCCAGGTTCCAAGGTATTTGTGTTTGGAGACCTGTTCTATGTGTTCTCCGTCGACGTGCAGTTGGATCTGCTGTTTGGTTTTTGAAATCAGCATGGCCTTTGTCTTTGCCGTGTTCAGTTCCAATCCGTAATCTCTACTTTTGCTGATATGTTAGTCATCATGCGTGTGAGGTTTTCAATGCTGCCCGCCAGCACGACAGCGTCGTCCGCATATCTGCTGATGCATAATGTTATTAGTTGCTCTGCCATTTACTATGATTCCAGCAGATTCCTCAGTAAGCGCCTCTCTGAATATTACTTCGGAGTATATGTTGAAAAACATAGGGGAAAGAACACATCCCTGCCTCACACCCTTTCGAATCTGTATGTCTTCTGTCAGTTCGGTTTCAATCCTGAGTTTAACTGTCTGACCCCAGTATAATTTCGACACAATCTGAATATCGCGGCGGTCGATATCCAGATTCGCAAAGATGTTTATTAGCTTCTCATGTCGGACATTGTCGAAAGCCTTACTACAGTCAATAAAGCAAACATATACGTCTGTATTGACATCACAGCACCGCTGAACCAATATCCCAAACGCATGTAGCGCTTCCCTAGTACCAAAGCCGTTGCGGAAACCAACTTGTGTATCGCTTATTTCCGACTCACTTTTTCGATAGATTCTTGTATGAATTATTTTTCTATTTAATAACTCTATTTAACAATTTTAATAGAAATTCCTATAATAATAATTCGCATTTTCCATCTTTATGTTACCGTGGACCAAATGGAACATGAGAAACGAACACTAAAGAGAACTGAAACCGTCTAGCTGACTATTTTCGAGACCTCCTCAACTGTAATACTCCATAGGAAAGACTGAATTTTGAGAAACCCATGCCCAACCCCGATTCACAACCACCGACAATACAGGAAACAACAGAGATCGAGGGATCGCTTAAAAATAATATAGCCCCTGGAGAGGACGGCATCACCGCAGAGATGTGTAAACTTGGAGATGACCTTCTTCTTCTTCTTCAAGTAGCACTACAATCCTATGTGGGTCTTGGCTGCAAGCACAATTTGGCTCCAACGACTTCTATCTAGCATTGCTTGCTGTTCATTTTCGATGTCCATCTTCCGCATATCCGATAGAACATTGTCTATCAAGCTCATTCTAGGTCTTCCCGGTGATCTTCTGTTCGTCGGTGCCTCCTGCCACTCTATTTTCAGCATTCTGTCATCCGGTGCTCTGCATATGTGTCCTGCCCATCTCAATCTTTGTGACTTTGCTTCTCTCACAATATCTCCCTGGTACAATTTTTCTAACTTCGCGTTTGTTCTTATTCGATATGGCTCTGACCTCGGATCCTGGGTTGGTCCATATATTTTTCTAAGTATTTTTCATTCGAACCTTCGCAGGGTGTCTTTGTTTGCTTTAGTTAGGGTCCACGCCTCACATCCGTATGTGACTACCGGTCTCTTATAAATTTTAGTTTTGAGGCTCGCGACATTTTTCTTGATTGGAACAGTTCTCTTAGTGCATAATAGCATCTATTACCGCTCTGTATGCGGGCCTTCATTTCTTTATTCATGTTGTTGTCTGCTGTGATGACTGCGCCGGCTTATTTGAATTCTGAGACCCGTTCGAAATTGTAGGTGCCAATGCTTGAAATGCTCTCTTCCCTGTCTCCAGGAGTTATGCATATATTTTTTTAGAATGAGATGACCTTGTAAGCAGGTCATCTCTGATGGCCTGCTTCCGACGAATGACGAATACGACGAATTATGACGAATATTATTATATTGCATGAATAATTGCAATTATTCATGCAATCTTAGAAATATGGTAAATGGAAACGATCCCGCAGGATTGGAAGTGCGCATTAACATATCCATTACACAAGAAATGTAACAAGGCGGATCGATAGAACTATAGAGGCATATCTCTACTGCCGATTGCATACAAAATTCTTTTCAAAGCTCTCTTAAACCGATTAGAAAACAAACAGATCACCTGATTGGCGAGTATCAAGCGGGTTGCAGGAAAGGTCGATCATGGTCAGAACAAATATGGAACTTAAAGACAATATTGAGGATTCGCCGAAGTACCAGCAAAATCGTCACTTTTGTGGACTTTAAGAAGGCCTATGATTCTATGGACAGACAGACAGTTTTTGATACTCTAGAAGAACTTGAAATGGACAAAAAGACTAAAGCTATTATGCAGCAGACTCTCACGAATACGACGTCTAAAATGAAATTTCTTGTGAAAGTCTTTGGGCCTTTTGAAATATCTACGGCGTTCGTCAAAGTGACGGCCTATCTCCTACTCTGTTCAACTTAGTTCTAGACAAAGTTATCAGAGAATGGGAAAAGGACATGAAAGATTTAAACATGGGAACTCGGGAAAGAAGGTCAATGTGAAATGTTTCGCGTTTTCGGATGATTTAGCAGTCATTACTAAGACCAAGGATAAAACAGTATATGCCATGCAGAGACTACACAATATAGCATCAATGGCATGCCTCCAGATATCATACGAGACAACCCAGTATATGGAAAATCTGCATCAGATTAGTAAAACTCCGCTAGAGATGGAAAACGGCACAATTACACCGGTTTCCTGCTTCATATACCTTGGAGAAATTATAATACCATCAGGACTTGACATTAGAGCCAACGAAGAAAGAGCCAGGCAAACTTCACAAGGGGTATAGATTAATATGGAATTACTATAACAAAAGAGTCATGTCGCGTAATGTAAAATTACGACACTACAAGTCAATCGTTTTGCCAGAAGCTTTATATGCTTCAGAAACTATATGCTTAGGTGGTCACTCTACAACTGCAGAAATCGAAAAACATGAGCGGAAAATTCTACGGAAAATTTATGGTCCCACGAACGAAAATGGACTGTGTATTAAGAGAAGAACAGCGTAACTCTATTCCTTCACTGACAGGTTTACTAATGCCGTACGGAAGAGACGCTTGAATTTCTATGGGCATATACATAGAATGGACGACGACAGACTAACTAAATTATTCAAAGTAATCAACTCAATGAAGGTCAAAATAGAATGGCTAGAAGAAACTAAGGCGGAGCTCCAAGAAATAAATATCACAGACGACATCCTACCTAAGTATACAGTGGATCATTTAGGACAAAAGTGGCCAAACATAAATTTCTGTAGGAACCTAAAATGAAAACTGCTAGGATGTGGTCGACAGAACGTAAGTTACAACATAGTGCATTCATGAAGAGATTTTAGGAGGATAAGAAGACGAAAACCATCAAACCAACTAACGAGTTCAAACGCGCTCATTGAATGGGCAAAACGAACAAAGAAGTAGAATAATTCGCATTTTCCAAATAAATTACATTTTTTAAATAATCCACAATTTCATGGTAACTAAACATGTATTAGTAATACTTACATAATGGAACAGATATTCTCAAATTAATAAGTTTAATCAAAATCAAATGTTAATAAACCCAATGGGGTCAATTGGGGTCCAATGAGCCCGTCTACCACATAAACTTTTAACTCCAGACGCCTAGACCAACCGTTTCCAATAACTACAATCATTTTAAACCACAAGGAAACTTAATCTCGGAAGAATTATTTACATGTATAATCCAAGGATGAACCATATACTGAACAACTTAACGTACAAAATCAAAATATCTTAAGCTAAAATCCTCAATCATATCCCATAAAATTATATTCCATAAAATCCTAAGCTGCAAACCTCAGCTAAGCCTAGAGTTTAGAAAACTCAACGTAATCGAACCCTCAATTATTTCTTTAAATATCTTGAATACCAGCGAATTACCATTTATAACAATCCCAGAAAATAATATCAAGGATAAAAAAAGAAAACTAATTTCAAATGCTGATGCTTTAACGAGAGTATAAATTAATACCAAAAAAGCGTTTAATATACATGATTATATGGACCAATTTAATGATGAATTAGAATCGAGTAAGTTACAATCTTGAAATCAAGTATATATCATTTCAACACAAGTACAATTTGACGAAAGACATTCAGAATCGACTCTTTCTGCAACCAGACATCGAAGACTCTGAAACTTCAATTACCGCACCCGAAGAGGAAATAGACGATATTTAGACAACACATACAAATGTCGAAGACTGTAACTACAAATTCCGCACCAGAAGACGAAATAGACAATAATCAGACAATATATACAAATGCTGAAAACTAAAAAGTCGCATGTGTTTCGCTTTAGGTTATTTATAGACACTTTTTGGCAGATCTCATAAATATGAAATTATATGATTTATAAATGAAGATTGGACTTAGCTGCTTGAGATATTTAAACATCCTAGTCTAGATTTACAATTAATTTAAACGGTATTAATGCTAATAGTTCCACACATTTTGTTTATAGCCCATTTTCTAGTTATTTTCATAATTATCGTAATCGCTGAGAAAGAATCAAAAAGAAACGTAGAATTCTACAGGGATTAAATACAAAGGTTGGTCTGCAAATGCTTTGTGTTAAAATCATAGATAGCCTCGACCCTTTCAGGCAGGGCCTATTCCGCATTATTATTTTCATCGCTCGCAATCATTTTCTTGGTTATATGCATTAATCATGTTTTAATCACATTAACAGCTTGGTTATCGGAACTCTATATGAGCAAGAACGGGGAAATGGTTCGGGTGAAAACAGTAGACGGCAGTAGAACGATTAGTAAAAAATGATCTGTTTGATTATAGTTTGTGGGCATGAACTGCTATCTGCTTTAGGTAGTGTGTACAATGGTCTTGAGTTTTGAACGTTTAAACTTTGTATATAAAGTAGGACTACATAAAAAACTTATATGGACACTATTTTGACTTCGAAACATAAGTACCTTAATTACTTTATAAATTTATTTATAGCAGCAATCTATATAATCATTTCAGCTGATTTGCAGTTATTACTTACGAAGTCTTAGTTAAGAACGAAAAGGAGGAATACAAAAATGTGTTGGAATTAACTTCTTTTTTCTATTTTGCGTCTATAATGAACTCATTAAAGCACTCGTATGGGTCCATTAATGGCTCGCCGAGTTGTGATACAATTTTCTCAATATTAATCTGCAATTTTTTATTTAGAAATGGCATAAAAGGGCGCAAAATATAAAAAGTAGTATAAAAAACTCGTTCATGAGGCGTTTTTCGCACTTGTCCATTAGAAAACGACAAGCGTAGCGAGCATAACATGGACACGTGCTGAAAAATCGCGCTTATTGAACTCTTGTTCTTGAACTTGTTCTTTAATATACTATTATCTCATAAGTACATAAATGCGTTTTAAAATCTACTATTATGTTATGGCCTACTACATCTAGCTAGTCCCCAGCTTTTAATTTATAATCTAGATCTTAAAAAAATACAATATTTGTATTATTGCAAGGTGTTTTTTAAATTTTTTTTTTATTTTAATTAATAAAGTAGCATATAATGAAGAATTAAAAGGTTCCCTTTTTCTGCAGTCGTCAACGCTGTTATGTGATTAAATAGGGTAAAAAATTAGTTTTTATAATAGTAACAATAATTACATGTGTAAGTAATTAAGGAACGTATATTTGAGAGTTTTCTTCTGGACGCTTCACGCGGGTGGTATTTATTACGGTAATAAAATATAAATACACTTTGAGTGTCTAATAGAAATAACTTTTAGTACATCATATGTCTAGTTATTTAGCGCATTTCTGTGTTTCGCCGCGATAGTTTTACTTACCACGTTTGCAAGTTTGCAAATTATTAATAAAACATATCACACATAAAAATAGCACTAATTGTTAACTGATAAAAAAAATAAACAAAAATAATCAATACATTCTTGATACTGAAATTAGTGTAGTGTATCAATGTAAGATGTTTTGTAACGTATGGTGTTGTATATAAATAAATAGTATTAAAACTGTGAAAAAAAGAAGTGAAAAAAAAAACTGTGAAAATAGTTATTTTAAAATTATTATTTTTACATTGAATCTAAACAAAAGAAAAGTCCAGCAACTTAATTGGAAAAACCAGTATTTATAAATTGAAATTTCTTTTTCCGGTAAAGAACATGTTTGCAATTTTATAACGAATTCAATCAGTAATAAATTGTCACTTTTATACAGTCTATATCAGTACAAGTCTCTCTACATATGGTTTTATTTTATATCACACTACGCCGGAGCTGGAGACCCTTTTTATGACCACGTGCTATTCTTTTTAAATCTTGGCATTTTGCAATGTTGACGCGTCAAGTAAATTATTGAATGAATAAAACAAAGATTTCTATTAAAATTGTATTAAATCACTTTCACTAATTTTTCCGTGTTTAAAAACATGTTATTCAACATTGTATTTGTGTTACTTGGATTTCTTTTAGTTTGTGTATTGCATTTCTTGATTTGCTTTTGGGACGCTGCAAGCGCCCTTGCCGAGCTCCAGAAGTGTTTTTGCGACTCTGTTCCACATTTGTATTGCGTTTTTTGATTTGTAAGCGGTCTGAGCGACGCTACAAGCGAGTGATTTGTTTGAACATCCCCTTTTTATTTTTGTTTAAATAATAATTTCTTTGACGTTAAGCATTAGCGGGTTTTCCCGCGGAGTGAATTGGTACATCGGGGATAAGAGAGTTAACCTAAAGAGAACCAAAGAGACCGCTCACCGAGCTCTCGACTATTGTTTGTTTTTAAGCCATGAAGTTGTATTTACCAAATTTGTCGCATCATTCTTTATTTTTTGTGGTTTAATAAAATCACACACAACTATTATTATTTTTTAAATTAAAATCCACAAACATTCTTTTCAATTACTTCATTCACCTGGCTAAATTGATGCATTTGTTAAGATTAAAAATACTGAGTTAAATTTATAATATAAAGGGTGTTTGCGATCTTGTGATTTTATTTTTAAGGGCTAATTAAACATTTTAAAAAAGGTCATTAATCTTAAAATGTCTTAACAAAAGTTACATAAGAGAGATATTACTGTTTAATTGAATTTTTAAATTCAAACGATAAATTATGAAGTAGGTTTTATTAAGTAGGATGATGATGGTAACTTTTCCCATCTGTGAAAATGCACTGTGTCTTACTGCACTGTGATTTGAAAGAAATTCTTCCGACAAAATCCTAATAAGGAATGTAAAAATGGTCCACCGCACCAACAGTAAAAAAGTTAACATGTTTTTAATTTATGAGGAAGTACTCCAGAACTCTGCTACTGTAAGTGGAGCTTAGCGGTTTCCTAACAGGCCAACACATATTCTACAAAAATTCACCACTCCAGTAATCCGTGCACGAGAAACTGGTGTACTGCCAAACACCTGGCTGACACCAACGAATTTTGGATGCCGAAAAGAAATCTTAAATCTTGTCATTCTTGTCAAATCTTGTCAACATACTTGTCCTTCTAGTAGTGCTCGACAAATATCTCGCCAAGTAGATGTCACCAATCGAATTGTCTGGCGAACACTAGACGAGAATCAATTGTATCCTTTCCATGTAGAAAAGGTACAGGCTTTACAACTGGAACATCCTTTACATTTACAATTTTCAGGATGGTTTCTACAAAATCATGCTGACATTCCAAACTTTGATTGTATTGGCGACTGGTGAAGCAACATTTAGACGTAACGGCATAAACAACATTCATATTTGGGCTGTCGAAAATCCACATACAGTTCGTCGTAATCATTTCCAGCACATATTTTCCATAAACATTGGGACCGGACTGGTAAATGGACAACTTATTGGCCACCATGTGTTGCAAAATCGATTTACTGGAAATATCTCTTCTGTTGTTATCTCTTTTGTTTACAAAATCAGTTCATAGAATGATTGGAAGAAGTTCCTTTGAATGCACGTCGACAAATGTGGCTTCTTCAACATAGCGCACCGCCACATTTTAATCGTTTAGTTCGCTAACATTTAGATAATGTGTTTGAAAATAAGTGAATTGATCGAGGTAATCCTGCTCCATGACCTCCTCGTTCACCCGACCTTATTTATGGGGCATTATGAAGACCATTGTATATAGCAGGAGTCGACAACTGGTTCTAAGAAAAGAACTATTTTCAATAAAAAAATTTAACATATCTTAGAAAAGAGCCGCAGGGATAAATGTATAAAAAGTACTGCAGATCATATCTATTAGCAAATTCTATATATTTACTGATATTCAATGAATTAAAAAAAGCAAGGCAAGTAATTTAACAGGTTGACCGCAACACGTTTTTTACCAGCATTGTCAAAAACTTTTTGAGTACGAGATTGGGGGCACACCCTAAACCAACAACAAACGAAGTGAGCCACTTCACTGGTGCACGGCACATTTGAATTTCAATCGAATTGTGTTTCACAGCAGTTACAAAGTAGGAATCATATGGAAAAATCAGTTGTGTGGCCACGGAGACAACATACTGAAGATAACATACTGAACGAAGATAGCATACTAAACCTCGAAAAGAAGATTTCTAGAAAAAAGTACCTGACTTCACGGAACTTTTTACGTCAATTAATCGTGGCGTCAGTATCAAAGAAGGTGTGTAACACATGTGTCGCACATGGCAGTCAACCTGTTAAAAAAATGAACACAAACATTACTGAGCTTTTTGTGAGTGAATTTGCTTTGACCGGTTTTGTAATGTGTAACTCTCCGAAATTGCCAAGAGCAAAAATTTCATCAGCTTAAGTTGATTGTAAGTTACATGAAATTTATTCCATGTTTTAAATGTAAATTTATCTTCCTTTTGTGATTTAGAAAGATCAATCCACTTACTATCAACTGTTTTTTTCTTTCCAAATTTTCTAGTTCTCTTTGTAATAGTATAAATTTTGAAGACCATATCATCTGATTTAAATCTATTAACTGAAGTTCAAATTGAGCGTTACCAACCTTTTGCAGCGGAATTTTACAGCAAATTGAAATTATTTTATTTGAATCAATTTATTATTTTTTTGTAAACAATTCTGATTTTTTTGAAGAAAATGTCTTTACCATGAGTTTCTCTTTGAGCTGAATCAAAGTTAGGATTTCTTCATGGGTGCCCTTACTGGATACATCACACAACTCACGCTAAAGAAAATACAGGCGAGGATTTTAAATCAGAAACTTGCTGTAGTGTCATATTCTTTGTCATTTTGAGAGAATCCTGAAATGTCCCTGCAGATGATCAAATTTGCACAATCTTTACTTTAATAAATGAATTTTTAATAAACTTAAAATATATGTTTCTATAAACTTAAAATATATATTTTGGATGGGTTGAAAAGCCACATGGAATAAAAGAGCCGCATGGGGCTCGCGAGCCGCGGGTTGCCGATATCTGGTATGCACTAACTAAATAACTGATTTAGATGATCGTCGTGACGGCGATGAGACAGATGCAAGACAATTATTAAGACAATTCGACAGTAAGAACAAGACCTAGTAATTTATGCCAAATTATGGACTTTGCGTTCAACAATACGGCGGTGACTATGAACAACTACTTAACTTAAATAATGTTTTATTTATTATGCTTAATCGCCGGCAGAAAACAACAAAGAAATTAATACAGTAATATCTCTATTATTATGTAACTTTTTTAACTCATTTTTACATTAATGACCTTCTTTCAGCGGGGGATTACCCATAAGGCAAACTAGGCACGTGCCTAGGGGCGCACCGGCGCGCGCCAAAGTTTTTAGACGAAAATAACCTACCTACATACTTACATTAAATAAAAAATCATGCTTTGTTTAGAGCGAAGTGCGCCCGTTTACTTTACCTACTGACAATTAACGCTTTCGGTCAGTTCTGGGGCATTTCTAAGATTTTTTTAAATCGATGAAATCGTTGTACTCATACGTTTCACTGTTTATTTAAAATACCACAATTTAATACCTAATTTATAATATCTCATAATCACCTGAGGGTTGCCGATGAGGTGCTGGCCAGGAGCGCTGTCGACATTTAGTCCGCCTCTGCCTTCTTTTAAGATTTTTAGTCACCCACAAACATTCAAAACACCCTGTACTTATATATATTTTAAGAAATATTTATGCCAGTGAATGCCAGTGAAAAACCAAAAAATCTCATACAGTATATACATGCAGCTAGGGTATTCCCATCAGTCAGAGAAAAAGTAAGTGTTTCTTTCCTACAAGTTACAAATGTTTCATCACGTAATTGAGTACAATTTCTATACCCGCTTTGAAAAGTGTTTGAATATATTAGATGATAAACTGTTTCGCAGTAGATATTATGTTGTTAGTTGACAAAGCTTAGTTTTACGGGAATTGAGAAATTAATCGACTGTTTGATACCGATAGCAAAATAATCCACATTTCGTTGCTTCTTCCAAACTGTAAGCGTAAATGATTATGGTGCGGTTTGTAGGAAAATCATATGTGTAATACATCACCAGGTTGAGTCCCTAGTTAAAAAACTAAATGAAGGACACCCTGAGTGGTTTTAACAGCATGGAGCCTTTGCCCATCAATTGAAAGAAATGGACTGTTTTTCTAACCGCATTCTAGGAAGTGGTGACGAGGAATGTTCTCGTCACCGCTAGATCTTAGCCTCTTGACATCTGTTTATGAGGTATAGTAAAAATATATTCAATGCAAATCACAGATATGAGACAATTCATATGCAGAAACGTATCCTAAATGAATGTGCTTAAACGGAAGTCTGGCGTTACTCATAGTTTATGCAAAAGACATAATATCGATCATCATGTCGAAGATATTATGAAATAATATATTGAATACTGCGTTAAAAATCTGCAGTTTGCCATGTCTCCATAATATAGATAAATCCTGTGTTGGAGTTTTATTTAAAACTAACAAAATTCTTGTGGTTAAAAAAACATCAAACTGTTCAATAGCTACACGCACATACTGTCGGAGAGACCTCATTTAGGTAAGATTTTTTTAATAAAACTAGAGTAATCACTTTTAGCCAAAGCATGTGTTCTTTACATGTTTAGTTTTTGAACCAATATTTAAGAGAAATTGTAAAAAACAAATCTCATGTTGAAAGAGCTACTGCCTGGTGAATATCACACAGGATATTTAATTGTACAACAGAGATTTGCATGTTATTACTAGTCCCAGTCTATTTTTGTTTCACTAACAGAACTAGAGAAATAACATTGTTTTCAAGATTAATTCTTTCTATTTAAATTAAGTTAATAGCCATCTGCAGACTTATTTCTAGGCGCTGGACTAGTAATAACATACAAGTCTTTGTTGTATAATTCATTATCCTGTGTTATATATTAGACTTCCATGAAATAGTTGTTTCAGCATGAGATTTGTTTTTCTTAAGAAAACTTAATATTATAGATCTACGAACAGATTGAATATTTATATATTCAAGCTATATTTCGCTTTAATAAGTTTGTATGATTGTATCTATACTTAGTACTATTTCACCAATATTCATTTATCAGAAAAAAAAAATTGTTTGGGGATTTCAAAATACTTATCTAGACTCTATTTCTTAATTTTGTTAAAATCGCAAACAGGTAAATTTACTTTATTTACTGTCAATATTAATACAAGATTTACTAGTATTATACTACTATTAGTACAAGTATTTTACTTAGTTTCAAAATTATATACAAGAATATTTGATCATTTTTAACTAATGAATGTAACATGTAAAATAATGGACAACATGGAGCTGCCTTCAGAACCTTAATGCTCTGGCAAGACACAACAAGGTCACATTTGTTTGGGTACCGAGCCACAGGGGACTGGTAGGAATCGTAGGAACCGAACAAGTTAGCAAAGGATGGTGCTAACAAAGCAAACATCAGTGGGACCCCTACATTACCAAAACCATGGCCCGAAATGAAATATGTAAATGGGTAGCTACTAAACACCAACTACAGTGGGATAAAACAAATGGGCAGAAACACGGCAAACGAATGCTAAAAAATTCATCGGTTTCTCTAACTGATGAAACCCTATTCCAACTGTGAAAAAAGCATATTACAATTGCGGGAGGCCTACTCACAGGACACTCGCCTCTACGAGAATATCTGTACAAAATGGGGACATGGAGAGATGAACCACTATGCAAACTATGCTATGAGGAGGATGAAACTACTTCCCATATAATCTTCCAATGTTATGCAATTTACATGAATGGGACAATGCGGGGAAATACAAAAGGCTCATTGCCCGCAGTGTTTTAAGGGCTTACCACATTGGTTGATGAAAAAAAAAACTAAATTTGTGTAAATGTGCATGGTGTAAAATGGTGGTAAATGATTGTTGCTCGAAATTGTTTAATTAAATTCTAAATCGTCGAAACTAGTAGCTAATAACAAATTTAAACAGTTTGTTCTTTCATTGTTCTATCGTCACCTGATATCAATTTCACCTGGTTCCTCTACACTCTACTTTATGGGTTTCTAGCACAACATAGAATCCGGATATGGTGGAGACAGCAGTGATAACATCAAGATCTCCAATCGCTCTACTACCAAGATGGCTAGGTTAGTAAACCAAAAGATTTTTCTTCTCAGCTGCCGAAAACATAACCTTAGTCCTGTAGACTTGCAGAAATATTTTAAATGCCTTTTCGCTCGATGACTCTAGATCCTCCGCAGGCGTTTAAACACAAAATAGACCGCATCATTCGTAACACAAACCGATCCATTATAAATTTAGAAATCAATATTCTACATTGGCAAGTTACTTCATGTAATGGTATTTTAAATACAGTATAATCTGGATAATCCGACACATATGGGACCAGACAACCGCCGGATTATCAGGATTCAAACGAAACAATATTCTACATACAATTATATTTCAGAAAGAATAAAATATGTAGGTATATTGGTAAATGTGTACATACCAAAAAATATATACAAACTTAGAACAGATAGTGAGACAATTGTGGAGTGGAGTTAGTTTGGTCAGAATCGTCAATCAAATTTTCAGAGTTAAAAGCAGGGTGTGTTGGCCAGATCTTTTTCCAAGAACACTGGATGGTGTTGTTTTTTCAACTTCATTTCTTCGGTGCGCGAGGTTTATATCCGGCGCGGGGCAACGTAAAGCTAAGACACGTGTTTCTCCAGCGGGTCGGATTACGGAATGTTCCGGATTAAACAACTGCCGGATTATCAAGATTATACTTTAATTGTATAACATTTTTAACATTTCACCTACCACGGTTTTTAATAGATGAAATACGTTTTCTTCACCAACAACCTGTTTATACGGCAATTCAATTATTCAAGAAGAGCTCAACGAATAAAAACAATTCTAAGCTGTTATCTAACAGTAACATAGTTTCTTTAGATAATAACATCAATAGTAACTGCATTTGTAACCTGTCCCAAACGTACGTTCCTCCAGATAGTTTACAATATTTAAACTTCCAAATTTAAAATGACTGACATAGGACCCATTATTGATCCTTTCAAACCTTTCAAACATTTTCAAGAAAAATCTAATTGTAGCAAAATGCTCCAATATCATCACCAAGCATATACATTTTTCTAAACATAGATTATAAGTTTCAACCTTTTTCTACAATCTTTTAAAATCTTTCATAATCTTTTGAACAATGGTTACAATCTTTTTAAAGAAACTGTTACTTGTGGGAAGTTCTAAAAAATAGACTTTATGTTTCTCACTTAATTAACCTGCTGTTGTTTTTCTTTTTAACATGATGATACCGAAATTGTTTAATTATATATAAAATCGCCGCAACTAGTAGCCAGTACAAAATTTAAACAGTTTTTTCTTTAATTTTCCCATCGTCACCAGTTAATTCCACATTTAAACATTTTTATAAATTATACAAAAATACTTGTTTGGAAAAAATTAACCAATTTCTGATAGTCGATTTCTTTTCGTATTAATTACAGATAATTATATCAGAAAGTAATACTATTTACATAATTATATTAAATAACACAATTAACAATATTTAAGAAAATAATACTTTAAGCAGATAAACTTTTTCCAACAAATTTTACCATTAGTTACCAATATTTACCAATAGTACCATTTTTGTAATAAAACTCTGTAAATAAGATCTTTAGCTATTTTAAAAAAAATATGATTTCATGGTTTTACCAATTAAATTTGAATATAGAAACTCATTTAATAATTAAGTAAAATATAAATTAAACGGATACAATAGAATGTTTGTCACGAATTAACAATAGAATATATTATTAATCCAAGTCACTAAAGACAAGTTCCTGTATTGCTATTTTTGATCCCAAATATATATGTCATTCTTAAAATGTAAAAGATAATGGTACGATAGAAATTCTAAGTATCTCTGTGTCTGTAAAATACGACTACAGATGGGAAATTATGTTTTCATAAAGTTATTTTTATTTTTTTTATATATCCAGCAGTTGCATATTTTATTAAATTGTTTAACTCGTGTAACAAGTAAGATATAGTATGATTGGATGTCAAATTACAAATATTTATATTATTTTGTGTACAAATCGTAGCTATATTATTATAACGCAATCTCGTTTTATTTGCGACTATTACAACATTTTATAAATTCTTAAATAATATGTAATGTAGAAAGGAAATGTAGGAAGTTATAAATTATATGTTCCTCGTAAAATATAAGCTTATGTTACATTGATCCTGTTGTTAATTTCCATATTATATTTCAATTTTATTGTAATAATTGCATCGATGGATTGTAGGATTGTTTATGTTTCATCTAAATTAGTGTGGATGGTGAAGCCTTCTTCCTCCCACACCCCAACGTTTTATTAGCTACTTCGAGATGTTCTTCGTGACATATTTCCTAAAATATTAATGTTGCAAATCAAATTCTATTCAAGATTTCTCACGAAAACTATAAATTATACAATTTATGTTAGTGTTTCATTATTCGTTGTGGACCACACGTCTATGAAATTTCCGCAGTTGGTTCTAAATTTAAAATCTAATTTATAGGGGCATTTATTTATTTATTTCATTTATTGTTCTTCCTGAATTTGCATACAAAAACAGATACTTCAGAATATGTATAAATGTATGTACATACATACACTTGTATATACACACACCAACATAATCACATAATATGAATAGGATGGTTGCGACAGTTACTACGTGGTAATTCATACTTACATTGAAATGAAAAATTCACTATGTTTTTACCACTCTTATACTATTTAAAAATGTTATACAACTTATTATTCACAGTTATATAAGTTTCTACACATATCACGACTTAAGTTTCGACGCTTGACGGTCATTTTCAACTTGAAAATGACCGTCAAGCGTCGAAACTTAAGTCGTTATATGTGTAGAAATTTATATAACTGTGAATAACAAGTTGTATAACATTTTTACATAGTATACGTGTGGTAAAAACATAGTGAATTTTTCAATTCAATAATCACACAAAACAGAGAACAAAAGGACTCGTTTAGGCATTATAGGATTATAATGCCCAGTATTCCACCAGCCTTAGGTATTTCATAATTTTTGGATTATGAATTCAATTTATCATAACAGGATTGTTAAGAGTGCGGTGATACTTAGTGAGAGAATTCTACCTATTTTGCTTATTGTTGGTATAATGGATTTCATTTCTTTTTAAATACAACCAGATTAATATATATTTCTCTTTTTCTATTCATTTTGATGTTCAGTTTTCCTTTTTGATTAATCGTTTAAACGTTTCAAAACCTGCTATCCGTAAATATAGATATCGATAAGTCCCAACTTATTACAGCGGAACATAGCTTGAATGTATAAATATATTCAACCTTTCCGAAGCTCTATAATATTAGTATTTTTTTTGCCTTTTTTTTCTATTTTCTTTTTTTTAGCCTTTGCTGACGATTTCACCCTACTGGCCAACAGCATGGTGGAGGCTATTCATCAACTACAGAGCCTCTACCATGTTGCAACAAAAACCAGCTCGTGGGTCAATATACAGCAGACTGAGTTCATCAACAATATAATGCAGGCTTCTTCTACAATACCACTAGGTAACAATAATATCTGTAAAGTTCCTGTAGTAAGTCAAGTACTTGGGAGAATGGATTTCAGCAAGTGAGAGCGAAACCTTGGCCATCGACGCCAGGTGCACCAAGTTAGAGAGGGCCTATCATTCCTGTAAGAACATCTATACCTCCAAGTACCTATCCAAGAACACAAAACTAAAGAAGAACCGTCAAAAACAACCCGGTTGTAAGACTCTCTGAAATCTATGCCTCTGAGTGCCTCTTGATGAATTGAAAGGGACCATTCAAACTTGAACTCGAAGAGAGGAAGATCCTGAGGATCCATAAAAGAGGAAGATGGTATCTACACAATCAGGCACAATAACGAGCTCTATGAACATCAGGAAGACATAGTAACATGTGTGAGGAAAAGACGACTGAGCTTCTATGGGCACATAGCCCACCTGAATCACTTCAGGCTCATCCAAAGGATCCTCACAGTGACAAGTAGGGGAAAGGCGTCTAAAGCCAAGTGGTTCACCTCTGTTAAATTAGACTGAGAGGAACTGCAGATCGCATTACAGACAAATTAACTTAATGCCGACAGGCCATCCTTTAGGGAGTCTTCCTACGGTCTCTCACAAGCAAGAACTGTACAAGCACTTCCAGAGCTAAATGGACGAATGAGAGGAAGAAAGCTGGATAAACAGGCTCCAGAATACACTGGATAAACAGGCATATTGGATCAAGAAAAGCAGAAGACCCTAGCTGAGAGTTAAGACGAGCCCCGTGGTCTCTAGTAAGCCAATAACATAAATTAAACTCCTAGGCGGAAATTCATAGAGAGTCTTGGATTTCAACTACTTGAAAATTATGTGAGAAGACGGCTTGAATATAAGAGTATATCAATGATAATCAAACTCAGAATCCGAGAAATATCCAATACACCATGGCAAGAAGAAACAAGAACAACTCCTGTGCATGGAACATGTTTCTACTGCGAAACAAAGAAGAATAGGGAGACAAAATACAACTGTTATACTTGTAAGAAATCATTTGCTTGGAGTATACTTGTACCACCTGTTAAGCATCTTTGCCAGCTTGTTAAAGTTGAACACAGCTTGAATATATAAATATATTCAGCCTTACCGAAGCTCTATAATAATTCTTCAGTCTTTTTTAGATTACAAAACAAATCTCGTGTTAAAACGCGAAAGATATTTGCGTTATTCACTAGGACCACGTTCACTTTAGTGACAGAAAAGAGAAATTAGATAAATAACATTGTTTTTAAAACCAGAACTTAATCTCATAGATCTACGAAGGTCGCAGTACAAGTCGTTACCACCAATACTACAATCTACAAGATCAGATCTTTCTATTTAACAGAAAGTGAATAGCAATAATAAGATATGCAATAACTGAGAGTCATCTGCTTATTGATGGCATTTTCATCGTTTGATATATGCATTGAAATTGATCGTGTATAGACTGAATAATAAGGGGGACAGTACCTCGCCTTGGGGGCAGCACAAACGATGAATCCAGGTTCAGATGAGATGCTACCCATTCGTACTTTTTGCTATCTATTTGTTAGGTAACTCCTGAAGAATATAATTGACTGCCTAGAAAGACTTGTATAGTGGTGTATGGAGAGTAGCAACTTATGATTTATTGTGCCAAAAGCCTTGCTATAATCTAATAATATAAATGCCGCAGCATTAAGTATTTATAGCTCTAGATACTTCGTCCGCGATATGCAATAAAGTTGGGACAAATCTATGTTTTTTCCTGAACCCTGAGCAATTTTTTGGCGTTGAGAAATGATCTAAGCTGAAAAGCGACGATTTTTGCTAAGATTTCGTGGTAGGATTGGTAGGATAGATATCGATCGAAGGGGCGATAGGTCCTTGGAATGCGAAATTTTGGCTATTGGTACTATTGGTAAAGCTGTTTTAACAAACACCTTCAGTGAGACTGAAATTAATTATATGCAGTATGTGGGGTACCTTATATCATCTTATTAGCCTCAACGCCAACCTATATCAATCTGCAGAAGCACAGGTCAGAATAGAAGATTGCCTCAATTACCCCTTCAGAGTATACAAAGGAGTTAGGGGTGCATCCTTTCACCCATATTCAATCTCTACGGAGAATGGATAGTCCGCAAAGCAACCCACAACTGGGATGGAGGAATATCTATAAGAGGCAGCAAAATATCAAATGTACGGTACGCAGATGATACAACATTGCTGGGAAGTACGGAAGAAGAGATCAAGAACCTGCTCCAGAAGGTGAAAAAATCAGCGGAGAGGTAGACATTGAAATGAATAAAACAAAAACAAAATAATGATAATAGACCGAACCCAAGAAAGACTCCAAAGCCCAACCCATACTGATGGAATCGAGGTAGTAAAGGAGTTCGTGTATTTGCGCTCACAAATTGCAAACTGGCAGCTGTAAAAAGGAAATAAGGAAAAGAATATCTATGGGCAAAACCGCCATTGCCAAACTTCACGTATTTGGAAGGTTCATATCATTTCTAAAGGAACCAAGATGGCAGTCATAAAGACACTTATATTTTCTATAGTCACATACGCTGCGGAATCTTGGACACTAAAAATGGCTGACAGAAGACGAATTGATGCGTTTGAAATGTACACCTGGAGACGCATGCTCAAGATATCATGGACGCAAAAACGTACTAATGACTCCATTCTACGAGAACTTAACATGCTCGATTGACTGAGCAAAACTATCCAAAAGTCCATCCTAAGATATTTCGATCACATAATGCGAAGAAAGGACGACTTGAGAAATTTATAGTCCAAGGAACGATAGAGGGTAAGAGACCACGAGGAAGATCACCATCGTGCTATGTGGATCAAATATCCAAAGCCACAGGCGCCACTGTACACGATTGCACAAAAGCTGCTGAATATAGGGAATAATGGAGACAACAAACAACAAATATGATCCCTAGGTCATACCATTGCCACGATGCTCGGAGACGAGCGATACAATTGACAAGAATGTGGGGTAATATGTGTGGTAGGCACAATTTTATCATGCATATATCTAATCGATGACTTTAGAGATCGATTGCAGCTTTTGACTTTATATTGGACATAGCTTCGCATTTATCCTCACTAGAAACTGTTTTAAATGAATATAGAATACTTACATCTCAATTTCTCAATCTTACTTATTTGGCACTAGCATATTAAGCACAAGTATATTAGATAACAGTGGCTGTTATTCTAAATTATTGATTAATATATATTAATGTCTAAACTAAGATCTTGACCCTAGTTGTAACACATTCAGTTTCATTGCCATCCAGTTCACAAGAAATTATATTTTTATTACACTATATATTTTTCTTGCTTGAAATGACTTAAACCCTATATTATACTACTAAAACCCTATACTATAACCCTATTTATTTATAGCAAAATCACTGAGAAGTTAATGTGCACGTATTTAAAAGGATTAAATACTAATTGTGTAAATAAATTAAGCTTAAGTAGTTTATAAGAGGCTATTAGTATTTCAGTGATATAATTAACACATCGAGTATGTTTACACATCAATGCGTCGATGAAACCCACAGAAATCTTTTAGCGAAATGTTTATTTTCAAATTATACGTGTAATTATTATTTACGTGTATTTTTCTTTGTAAAATTCTAGATTAATAGAATTGATTTTTGTGCAATTAATTTTTATATTGGCAATTTAAAATGTGTTAAATTTATGAGCATATTGTTAGTAAGGATATAAAATTTAGAACATTATCGAAGTTACAGCATAGTTTATAAAAAGCGCGTTTACTTTATGTATAGTTGGTGCAATAAAAAATAAATATTGTATATATATAGAAACACGTGCCCGGCACAGTAAGGAGTAGGCAAATTGTAAAATGCTACTCAACATATTTTAACGCGAAATTTAGAGTCTGATTTAATATTTGGATTTTAGCCAATCCATTGGATTCCTTCAACCACAAAATTGCTTCAACATTTAATTGCTTCAGAATTTAATCTTAATTTAAAACTAATGTTATTATACATCGTTTTAAGCAAAAACTTTATTACTAAATGGATTAATAAAATGCCATTTTCACCCGACTGGAGAACACTTCCGCATTCAAAACTTAAGTGACAATTTATAAATTGATTAATAAATATTGTTAAGTATTGTATTTTACTATCACTTAATTTTCACGTAATATTATATATGCTTGTACTTTAATAAAACATATTTATAATGGTTGTAATTGCATGTAACATAGTAATTTGGTAAGGATTAAATTAATAAATTTACATGAATAATAATTTGAACTGGATCAAATAATCATAAATGCCGTTTAGTAAGGTAAATACTATAAAAGATTTCTTTATAAAGAATAATAAGTAAAAGTTAAATATTGTATTATGTATATTTATTACCCTTACGGGTTTATAAATTGGTTCCAAAATTTTACATCATCAAAATCCAGTACATATATAATTAATATACAAATATTGTACATAATATAAATTAAAAAAAGAGAGAAAGAAAAAAAAAAAGAATCATACTAATCAAACTAAAAACAAAAAAAAAAGAAAGCCATTAAATTCCAATCCCTAAACCGATTACCAGCTTCCCGCCCCACATATTGCTCTTCTTCTCTCCTCCACTTTCTTCATCCAATCTATCCCTCTTCCATCCTCATTTAAAATCTCTTCTCTACACTCGTCCCTTTCTCTCATTTCTGAACATTCGTTCAGCAGGTGTTCTATTGTCTCCTTGTTTTCTCCACACATCCTGCATACTCTATTCCTATCCTCCATCCAAAATTTATTATCTCTCTCTTCATTTCCACATCTGAATCTTGCTATTGTCACTCTCTCTTTTCTACTTTCTCTTCCTAGGTACTTTGGCAGTTCTTCCGTTATTATTTTTTCATATTTCCCATTGTACCTAGACTCCCTAATTCTTGCTCTCCTTTCTTGCCTTTGCACATCTCTATCTCTCTGGACCAATTCCTCTGTCATTACTCTACCTCTCTCTCTCATTCTTTCTATCTCCGCTCCTGCATACCCGTTTCTTTCTAGATATGCTTCCCTCTCTTTCCACACCCCCTTTCCTATTTCTTTTCTTTTTTCTTTGAGGCACTCTTGCAGAATTCTGCACTCTCCTCTCTCTATCACTCTCTCCTCAAAACTTATTGCTCTCTTTCCTGCTTCTATTCTTATTCCATCTCTCTTTGTTTCCTCCATCACTATATAGCCCGGGGTCTCTCTACCTAGTCCTAGCACCCATTTCAAATATTTTTCTTGCACCCTTTCCAGTCCTTCTTGCTCTCTCCATCCCCATATTTCCGCTCCATACATCATCACACTTTTCACTAGGCTATCAAACATCATCACTCTCCTTCTATAGTCGTGCCCAAATTTTCTCTCTCCTATTCCCCATACCACTCCTAGTATTTTATTGGCTTTCTTTACTAACTCTCTCATGTGTGCTGTTTCAGTATTTCTCTCATTAAACACGTACCCTAGGTATTTAAATTCTTTTACTTCTTCAATTTTCTCCTTCTCCCATCTCCACTCAATTACTCTTCTCCTGCCACCCCCTTTTCTAAACACCATCATCTTGGACTTTTCCACATTCACTGTCAGATTTTTCCTCCTCATATATTTCTCCATGTTTCTTATCATTTCTTTCATCCCTTTCTCGTCTCTCGCTAGCACCACCAAATCGTCCGCGTAGGCTAGGGACCACACTTTTTCTTTGCCCACCACAAACCCACCCGTCTGCGCTTTGCTGAACATCTCCTCTATGTCTCCAATAAATGCTGCAAACAGGCTGGGGCTTAGTGGGCAGCCTTGTCTCACTCCCTTATGCGTATTAAAACCTTCGCTCACCCTTTCACCAACTCTCACTCTACTTATTGTTTCTTCATAAATCTCTTCTAATTTTGATATCAGATGCTCCTTTATCCTTTTCTTTCTCAGGCATTCCCACAGTGCCTCTCTTGCTACATTATCAAAGGCCGCCTTCAGGTCCACAAATAATGCATACACCTTGCCGCCCTTCTTTTTTATCTCATTCCCTACTATGTGATTCAAGATGTATACATTATCCATGGTCCCTCTCCCTTTCCTAAATCCCGCCTGTCCGTCTGGTATCACACCTCGCTCCTTCAATTCCTTCGTCAATCTCTCTTCTACAATCATTGCATATATCTTATATGCCGTATTGAGCATCGTGATCCCCCTGTAATTGCTTGCTGTTTCCCTTTCTCCTTTCTTATATATGGGGCATATTATCCCCTCTTTCCACTCCTGTGGGAAGCCCTCTCCCTTCCACACTCCATTCATTATCTCCAACAGCCTGTCAGCTTCCCTTTCAGTTCCATATATCCACGATTCATTCTGTATACCGTCCCTCCCCGGTGCCTTTTTCTTTTTCAGTTTACTCAGTTGTTGTTCTAATTCTTCTCTTGTTATCTCTTCTATTTCTCCCACCCTGTGTTGACTCTTTTTCTTTTCCTGTCTGATTTCATCACCACCCAGCAGCTGACTGAAGTACTTTCTCCATTCCTCCATAGTAATTCTATTACTCACTCTTTCTACTTTTTTCTTTCTTTCCCTATTTATGTATTTCCATACCTCTTCTTCCGTCTTTATGCCTTTCATCTTTAGTTCTTCTTCCATCCATTTCTTTTGCTTCTTCTCCTTGCATACTAATTTGTACCTCTTGCGTGCTCTCTTGTAATCCTCATTACTTGCTATTCCTCTTTTCCAATTTCTTAATTTCTTTCTTACTGCTTGCTTCCCTTCCCTGCATTCTTTATCCCACCACTCGTTTTTCCAAGACCCCACCTTCACTCTTGTCTCTATCACTTTTTTTTCTGTTGCATTTTTTACGTGATCACCCAGTTCTTTCACTTTTTCGTTTATCCCTTCCTCTTCGTATCTAGCCTCCCTAAGTCTTGTTCTATAATTTTCTATTGCTTCTTCCGTCCAGATATTCTTGACAATTTTTCTTCTAACATCCTTCTCACTTCTTCTATTTTTCTCTCTTCCTTTTGTCTTCACTTCCAATGGCATATGATCCGACTCGATTCTTTCTCCCACCTTGAATTGTTCTATTTCATCCCAAGCTTCTTCATTCACCATAACATAGTCAATAACTGTCTCCCCTCTTGGTCCAATATATGTGTACTCTCCTTTCTCATCTCCTATACTGTTTCCATTAAGTATGTCCCACCCTCTTTCTTCTACTAGACTAATCAGTAGTCTCCCTTCGGCGTTTTCTGTTGCGTCTTTTGTTGGTCTTCTTTCTATTGTTGTTTGATCTTCTTCTAGCCGTATTCCCTTTCCTCCAATTCTTGCGTTAAAGTCCCCCCCAATCACCAGAGTTCCCTCGTCTTGCTGTTTTACTCGCTCTTCTATCATTCTCTTCGTTTCTTTCATACTTCTGCTGTATATTGTTATAATTCTCCATTTTTTCTGTCTAATTTTCACCGTTCTTTCCATAATGCCTCTTTCTTCTTTTGCTTCGGTTCTGTTTTCTTCTTCCAAACCCTTTTTCACTCCCATTATTATCCCCCCTTTAGCTCTCCCTTTCCTGCTTACCCTCTCTGCAAATTGGCACTTCCACTTAAACTCTTTCGGCATTATTTTTTCCAATTTTTCCCACCCCTTCTCTTCCACCCACGTTTCTACCAATCCCACTACGTCAAATTTTCCCAAATATTCCCAAAACTCACTGTCTTTGTTTTTTATCCCCGCTGTGTTCCAGTATACTATTCTTAACTGCTCCGTTTCTTCCTTATTCCTCTCCATGTTCGTTTTCCGTTTTCTGTCCTGTCGTCTTTTCCTTGTGCTCTTATTCAAAAATTTGTTGTGTTTAACTCCCCCTTTTCATCATCCCACTTAAAGCCTTTTCCGTCTATCCATATCTTTTTATAACCGACTTTCGCCCACCGTCCTTTTTGTCGCTCTTCTTTGGCTATCGCTCTTAATTCCTTCTGTATTTCTCTTTCCTTCTTTGTCAGATCGTCGTCTATGTATACTCTCTTTTCCCTTTTTTCTCTTAGTTTCCTCTTATTTTCCATAACTTTCCGCTTTTCACCCCAGGTCCCAAGTTCCGCCACTAGCATTTTCCCTCCACTTACTTTATACATCTCTTTCACCGTCACTTCTACCTCTAATTCTGCCTTTATCCATTCTTCCAGATTCTTCTCGTTCTCACATTCCCCTTCGTCCAGTCCCGTCACAACAATATTCTTTTTTCTCATTATTTTTTCCTTCTCTTCCATTTTCTCCTCCAGTCTTTTAATTTTTTCATTTAGTTCTGTCTTTTCTCTTTCCCATTTTTCTTCCTTTTCACGCATCATATTTTTCAAATATTCCATTTCCCGGCTCATCTTCCGATTCTCTTCCTTTATCTCCCCTATATCTTCCATAATTTTTTTCAGCATCTTCATTTCCTCACCCATTTCCTTTTTAGCCGGTGATCTTTCCAGTTTTTTACTTTTTTGAAAGGGGTTCAACCTTTCTTCTGACTCTCTTCCCTTTTCTCTTTTCCTTTTATAATCCTCGTCTCGGTCGCTTTCACTCTCACTTTTTTTCATTTTTTCTTTTTCTTTCCTTTTTTTTCCTTATCGCGCGCCGTTTTTACGCGTCACAAATAAAAAACTCAATCCGTAAAACTCGCTTCACAAAACACGTCCGCTCCGCTCAACCGCTCGAATTGGAATCCAAGTAAAAGTTAAATAATTCAATTTAATATAAATATAATTCCTTGAATATTTAGTTTTTTTGTCGAGGAGTAGATTTGTTGGAATGAACTGGTTAGTATAGCTTGAGGCGACGAACCTAATTCGAATTTAACACGTAAAATGACTTGCTACGGTTCAATAGTATCAGATCATCAGATTCACTTGCTACTCACACTTTCAAATGAAAAATACAAATTGAGATATCACATTTGACTTCTGATATGGTTTATTTTTCGAATTAAGTTTTAGTTTTGGAAATAATTTAAATAATTTCACACACTTTTTAGATTTCATGTACAAGTAAGGAACGGCGCTAAACAATCAATTAAGAGGACATCGATAAAAACTATTCCTATGTATTTACGTCATCTAATTTCTAAAAGATCAAAGTTGATAACCCGAAATAAAAATAAAACAAAATTACTGGAAACAGATTATTTACAATAAATTCTTTTAAAATTTTGCAAACTATAACACAAAATTAATAAAACTTTTTTTGGATTAAACTGAAAAATATTAAATTCGTTTACATTGTATTTACATTTCCATTAAGAAAACTACACATGCTAATTTTCATCAAGAACTATTGAAAGTAATTATATGTAAGTACGTTTCTGGCTCATATCCAAATCCAAACAATTTTGTATCTAGAAGCATGTATTGCAATATTTACATCTTTCCGTGTCACCTATCCCAATAACTTAAAAGAGTTTCAACAAACATAAATTCATACGTTGACTATTTAAATAAAAAATAATTAATGTTTGCTATTAAATGTTTCTATTTAAATTATACATAAATAGAAAGCGATTGACAATGTGTAGGATATAATGAGTTATAAGCATAACGAGCCAATCTACACGTAACAATAATACACGCAACATGTTATATTTAAACTATTTTATTATGGGTTTATAATAGTAGATTTTGTAACTAGGGCGAAAGGTTTTCAATATTACTCGAGAGCGAAAATGTGTGCACTAATGAAGTAAGGGCGTGCATTCATCCGAGAGTGAAATTGACAATTTCGCCCATGTTACAAACAATATTTTCTATCACTCATGCGAGGGGAGGTATCTTACAAGTTTGGGATCCTGGTGCCATAAAAAAAAATGGTGGTGTGGATTCGTCATAAGAACTCTCCTCAGTCTCCGGTATCACCATAGAATTTACACTCATTTTAAAACGTTTTGTTTAATTTTTATTTTTACTTTCTTATGAAAAAAAATTCACTTCAGACACTTCACATAACTTTTTTAATACCGAGGACTTGATTGTATTCATTTTATTTTTATTTAATTGTTTATTTTTATGTAACCTAGCGATATTGAATATTTGCGTGCGTTATTCAAGTTATGTAAAATACAACTAATATTTTACATTTATCGCACTAGAAAACGTGCACTAAGATAGTAATATTGTACATAGGTGATAAAAAGTATATTTTTCAAGTAAGAATAAATTCAGTATGAAATAATAAGTTCAATTTTTATAGTCCTGAATCCCATTTGGATAACAGAGGATATAACAGATAAAAGTGATTTTTAACATTTTTTTCACTTTACATATACTTTTCATCACGTTTTGGTGACGTTTACCAAAGATGATTAGTTAGCTCAAGATGATTAGTAAACAAGTAACGTTTTGCTCAAGATGATTAGTGAGTAACGTTTGAGCTGACTCGAAACCACAGCACTGTTTCGCTATTTGTTTTTTACCGGTTCCCAATCAGCATCACTTTCGGTCTGTCCTTAAGGTCTTAACTTGAGTCCGGGCATTGCTTTCGGTATTCCCTCTATTCGCGAGGCTTTAGGTTTTCCTCGTTTCTTCTTCTGCGTTGGAGTCTATCTGACTATCTTTCTGGGTATGCGTGGGTACTCCATCTTTTCTACATAGCCGTACCAGCATAAATGCCTTTGCTGTATATTTAGGAGGATATTTTGGTCTAACTAACCCTTTTGTTTCTCACGTGGCTCAACCGCGATATACTTACGGATCGTCGCCAAAAGTCCATCTCAATTGCTAGTAGTTTACGCTCTTGGAATTTGTTCAGTTGCCACACTTCACAGTTCCGATGCTTTAATATATAGAGTTGTAGATATCTTTCTTCCCTTCCTTGTATACGCTCTTTGACCATAACACCGACTTCTTTGCTTTCACTAGGCTATCTGCCAACTACTTCTTGCTAATGATTTTAACACCCAGATATATGTAGGTAATCAGCAGATTTTAATCGTTCGTGGTGCCGTCTAATCTTAAATGTTGCTGCGTTGTTTATGGATATTTTTCCCATTACTTCCTATGGCTCTGCTTCAGGAGCATTTTCATATACTTTTCTTTGGTCGACAAACAGGAGAAAGGTTTCGTTATTGGTGGCCAATTTGTTTTCGATTACCTGGGTCACCCGCGAATATGTGGTCCACACATGATCGCCCGGCTAGACTTTCACTAGACTACCTGCCACATCCTTCTCGCATCTTATTAATCAGTTTAACACCCAGATATATGTAGGTGTGTGATAATCATCAGATTTTAATCGTTGGTGGTGTCGTCTGGTCCCAAATGTTTCAAAACACATGCACCAGGTTTTATACATGTTTAGTATTAGGCACCATTCCTCGTAATCGTCCAATAGCTTCCTACTCATGTACCTACTCCAAATCTCCCCTCTCGTGTGCAATCACCACATGATCATCAGCGAAATGTAGGGTGTATATTGAAAATTGGTCCATAATTGATATGCCCATTCCCTGACATTTCCTTCTATATTTTAAAGAGTTTGACAGATGTAACACACTTGACGTCCTTCAGCCATGCCTTGTCCTTTCAGTAGCAAGAGCCTTCCCCTTTCAACACTTAGAAGTTTTTTGAGAGAGTCCGTTCTACTTTTAATAGTAAAAAAAAAGTTTTTCCCATTACCTCTCATAGCTCTTTTACGGGAGCATTGTCCTATACCAGAGGTAGCCTTTAAAAAACCTTTATGACCGCGTGTCAATGTTTTTTAAATGTTCACATTTTGAAAGGCTGGTGTGCCACGTAATATTTTCAATAAATGGAGAAAAAAAAACAGATTGGCAGAATTAGTTAATGTATTAGCCCGAATGTGAGACTTCTCATATTTTAAATTTTTGATGTTGCAGAAAACTAGATTGACAAATATAAATGGACAAAATTGAGTTAAACCATGTTAGACAACACTTCTCCTTCTTTTCAGTAACGGTCTACAGTTCTAAGTGGATCTAATCCCTCTGTCTTAGACCCAAGTATAGATGCAAAATTAAATGGACAAAATTAAGTTTGCCAAACTTTAATAGATGAAACTAAATGAACAAAAATAAGTTGCACAAACCTTGATAGACCATATTAACTATTTGGGTACATTTGACGGAGGCGATGGGCTAGCAGACAAGGTGTCACATTACTAAGCCATTAAGCTAAGTCCCGGGTTCAAATCCTGGGGCACATGTATGGAAAATTAAGCCACCGTTCTCACAAGCCATCGCAGTAATCTGCCACCAAACCTCCCCTAATAGTGGCTGGCCACCCACGTTAAAATCTGTAAAAACTCCCTTTACTTGTATCTAACATCACCAGACACAAGTGTAGGCAGAGGGAGAAGGTGCATTCCACTTGGGATTATGGCACCACTGAAGAAGAAGAGTCATTTGATGAGTCTATCTCGTCAACTGTCATCTAACCCAACTTAAAATACCCTACAGGTATACTATTAGCACACGCATTAGAATATAAGCATATAGCCAAATATATATATATATATATATATATATATATATATATATATATATATATATATATATTTACATTTTCCTATAATGTCCAAAAATAAGTAATAATTGTTATGAAAGTAATAACCTAATTAAAATAAATTAATTCAATTCCACTCCTCTTCAACCTGGTACAAGATAAGGTAATCAAAATATGGGAGAAAGAAGTACCTGGAGTACATATGGAAGCAAAGGACAAACGAATCAATATAAAATGCCTCGCTTTTACTGACCACCGTGCAATAATCACCTGAACTACTGAAGAAGCCAAACACGCCATTGAGGAACTTCATGAAATCGCCATCAGGACCGGCCTTCAAATCTCTTACGAGAAAACGCAATACATAGACTCCAAAAGCTCAAATAAGACACATCTAGCAATAAAATATGGCAACGTCATATAAGTTAAGCACTTTAAGTACTTAGATGAAATAATTGGAAACACTGGTAAGGAAAGAAAGGTTAAAAAAACATGTGCAGAAAAAATACGCAAAGCGTATACAATCACCTGGAAAATTTACAACAAGAAATCACTTTCTACCAAAGCAAAACTCCGTCACGGCCACATACAGTCATTCTACCAGAAGCATTCTATGCAATTGAGACTTCATAATTCACCATCTACATCAATGACATTGAGAAAGTATAACTGCAGATACTGTGAAAAATATTTGAACCCAAGGTACAAGATGGTATCTGGATGCGTAAAAGCTCGCAAGAACTGTATTCCCTGACAGAACGATTCACCTCAGTTGCACAGAAAATACCTCTGAAATTCTATGGTCATGTAGTACGAATGAATTACTCTCGATTGTCCAAGAAAATCTTCCACTTCATCAATGGAACCCGACAGTCCAAGGTACGCTGGCTGGTGGACACCCATAATGACCTGTCAGTAATCAATATAGACCCATTGACAACTACACGAACTAAATACACGCAGGAAATAAGCTAAGAGCTTGAAACTAAAAAACGCATGGATGAAGAATCTCTCTGATGAAGAAATTTATAGTGATCCTGCTTACAGTGAAATAGGAAGTCATAATAATTGGGACTTGTATTAAGTAAGTGATAATGAGCCAAATATAAGCAAGACGTCGAATACGCGTGAAACTCTTATTGAGTAATGTAGTGAATCTTCTGATGAACCATTGCAAGAGCATTGGATTTGGGAAGAAAATATTTCAAATCAAAGATTTTTATGGAATTGCTGGAATCACTCCTTTGGGCCTACGAATAGTAGGTGACAAACCTACTCCATTGAAAGTGTTGGAAAGTCCTGATTGACGATTTTTGGGATTATAACTGAAGAAACTAATAGATATGCCAGACAAATGATAAAAAAAGAAAATTTTGCCAGAAAATAAACCAAAGGTGGTTTCCTGTAAGTTCTGATGAAATTAAAGCATATATTCATTTTGATGTCTCAAGTGAAAAAATCAAAACTACATTATTGATCATCTAAATAGCATATTGTGTCATCTTTACACTCTCGAGAGAGAAATATCTCTTGATGAACCAATAATGACGAATTATATCCAATTCAACCTCAAATTCAAACGAACACGATTTGGAATAATGTTTTATAAACTTTCTCATCAGGTTTTTGTATTCGCTTCCAAATTTATGTTCCTGAGGACAAAATACATGGAAGTGATAATCCTGCTTCTGAGAGTATCGTCATGGAAGTGGCGCAACCTCTTCTAAACAAAGGTCACACGTTATATATGGATAATTGTTATTCATCGCCACGATTATTTCAAATTTACGAAAAAATGATACGAATGTCGTTGGAATTGTTCGAAATAAACAGAAAGCACATGCCAAAATAGCTGTCTTCATCCACATTGAAAAAAAGGGAAGTTTAATCGTTATCCTGTCGTAGTTTGTTGCCCTTGGCATGGAAAGACAAAAAGGATGTTTACATGCTTAGCATAGAACATGCAAATATAGACTTGTTAGATACAGACAATGAGCGAAAAACTAAATGTGGAAATTTAGAAAACCAGCATACGTGCTTGATTATACGAAAGGTATGGGAGGTGTTGATTATGGAGTGATTCCCTGTATTAAGAAGATCCTTAAAGTGATGTAAGAAATTGATTATCTTTGACTTTTTATCTAATGGACATAGCGATTTAAAATGCATATGTTCTATATTCTAAAGGTAACAGCACAAAAAAACATGTATTATTTTCTACAGTTTCTATTACTTCAGAAATATGGGAGCAAGTGTCATTGTCAAATTATAATTGCTGTGGACGTTCCTCACATACGACGAAAAATTGGGCCAACTTTCCTGAGAATATTCCATCAACTGAGAAATAATAACACCGTACAAAAAGGTGCCGCATATGCTTTAAAAACAAATTAAGGAAAGAAACTTACAAACAATTCCATGTATCACTGCATTTGCGTACATGTTTAGAAAAGTATCACACCCTACAATATTATTAGATATTAGTATTTTGTAATACCTATTTATTTGCTAGTTCTTCTTTATTCAGCCTGTCTCGTCCACTGCTGGACTTAGGCCTCTCTTAACATCTTCCATCTACTTCTATCTTGTGCTTCTTGCATCCAGTTGGTGGCGATGCGTTTCACATCGTCTGTCCATCGGCTGGGTGGGCGTCCTCTATTTCTGTATGCCTCCTGTCTAGGTCGCCATTCCAAGATCTTTTTGGTCCATCTGTTGTTTGGTATCCTTGCGACATGCCCGGACCAGTTCCATTTTAGTTTGGTTATTACTTCAATTGCATCGCTAACCCCAGATCGCTGTCTTAGTACTTCATTCCGCACTTTATCTCGCAATGTAATTCCGAGCATGGAACGTTCCATGGCTCGTTGCGCCACTCTGATCTTTTGGACGGACTTTTGTGTGAGTGTTAGAGTCTCCGCTCCGTAGGTTAAGACTGGTAGGATGCACTGGTCAAACACCTTACGTTTTAGGCAGTTGGGGATGTCTGATTTGAAAATGTGTTTTAGTTTTCCGTAGGCTGCCCACGTTAGTCTTAGCCTCCTTCCAATCGCATGTGTCTGGTTGTCTCTGCCGATTTTAATCTCGTGGCCTAGATACTTGTATGAGGTGACTTGCCGGATCTCAATCCCTTCCATTATAAAGTTTCGGGAAGGTACTAGGTTGGTCATAAATTCCGTTTTCGAGATGTTTATTTTAAGGCCGACTTTTCGTGATTGTTCTGCCAGCTTCTTAAGCATTTTTTCAGTCTTATCTAGGCTATCCGAAATTAGCACAATGTCGTCTGCGAACCGTAGATGGTTGAGGTTTTCGCCATTGATGTTTATGCCCATATCTTCTAGTTCTATGGTCTTGAACATGTACTCCATGAGGTTTGTAAATAGTTTAGGCGAGATGGTGTCACCTTGTCGGACGGGGCGTTGTATTCTGAATCTGTCCGTTTTTTATTGTAGTTTAACGCATGCGGTAGCATTTTTGTATATGTGCTGTAGAGTCTCCGAGTACCTATGGTCTATTCGGCAATTCGCCAGTGCCTTAAACATCTCATTGTGGTTGATAGAGTCGAATGCCTTCTCGTAGTCCACGAAGGCAAGGACGAGTGGCTTGTTGTATTCGACACATTTCTCTATTACGGTTTTGATGGTTTGCAGGTGGTCGTTCGTTCCGTATCCGGCTCTGAATCCTGCTTGTTCAGGCGGTTGATAAAGGTCAAGTTTGGTTGTGAGGCGTCTAGTTATGATTTTGGTGAAGAGTTTATAGAGGTGCGAAATCAGGCTTATTGGCCTGTAGTTTTTTAGGTCAGCCGTGTTTCCCTTTTTGTGTATAATAACAATGATTGCATTGTCCCATGCTGTTGGTGTTATTCCTTCCGTGAGACATTTGTTGAATAAACTCTTTATGGCTTCTAATAGCTCGACTCCCCCTTCCTTAATCTGTTCGATCGCAATATCATCCTCCCCGGGCGCCTTGTTATTTTTAATTTCCGTAATTGATTTTGAGATTTCCTCTTGGGTTATCTCCGGTAGATCTTCTGATCCTTGGTTTAAAATTTGGGACCTTTTTGGGTATATTCCGGCTCTGGTGTTTCTTGAGCGCTATAGAGATTTGAATAGAAGCGTTTTACGATTTCCAGGATCTCTTCTTTGTTCCTGATAGTTTGCCCATTTTGGTCCTCGAGTTTGGTAATTTCTGCTTTTCCAGGTGTTATTTTCTGTCTCAGTATTTTCATGCTTTTGTTCTCTTCGATAGTCTTCGCTATCCGTGTTTTGTTATAGTTTCTAATATCTTTCCTTGCGGCCTTTGATATTTCTTTATTTAGTGTTCTCAGCTGGTCTGTATGTAGTAGGTGGTTTTGTAGTTTTTCTCGCCTTTGTTTCATAAGTTGTCGTGTGTTTGCTGATAGTTTCCCTTCTTCCCTGTTCAGTTTCGTACCATGTATCTGTTTTGCCTCTTGTATCGATGTTACGATTTCATTGCTCAAGGTTTCTATACTCATTTCCTCGATGTTACCGTGTCCTAGTCGTTCTGCTATGGATTTCTTGTATTCCCCGTTATTGTTCACTGTAGTTTGTTCTTTGCTCTTTGATGTTGCAAGCAGTCTTCTCTCCGTTTTCAATCGTAGCACAACTTTTGCTCTTAGCATCCTGTGGTCGCTTCCCACTGACACCCGGTTGAGTATTGTGACATCCTGTACGATTTGTTTTTTATCCGTGATGATGAAATCTATTTCGTTTCGTGTATTTCCGACAGGGCTCGCCCAGGTCCATTTCCGGTGTTCGGCTTTCTTAAAAAAGGTATTCATCGCATTCATACGATGTTCTAAAAGGAATTGCAGTAAGGTGTTTCCCCTATCATTTATTTCTCCTATCCCGTATTGTCCCAGGGAAATTTCGCTGTCGTCTTGCTTCTTACCCAGCTTGGCGTTTAAATCTCCAACTATTAGTGTGTAGTATGTTGGAGTTTTTGACATTGCAGAATAGATGTCTTCATAGAAGGTCTCGATTTCTTCCTCTGTGTGTGTGGATGTTGGGGCATACACTTGGATGATCTTTATGTTATATCTTTGGTTTAGTTTCAGTATTATAAAGCATACTCTGGGGCTTATGCTCTCTATGTGTAGGATCTGTTTTGTGTGTTTTTTATGTATTATGAAACCAACTCCTCCATCGGAGCTCTCTTCGTTTCCTCTGTAATATAAGGTATTTCCTGATTTTAGGGTAATCTGCTGTTCTCCTCTTCTTCGTATCTCAGCCAGACCTACTATATCCCAGTGAATTTGGTTTAGTTCTTCTTCGAGTTGGAGTACTTTTTCTTCGCTGGAAAGCGTTCTCGTGTTATAAGTACAGATGTGCAGTGTACGTCGTTTGTTTTGGTAGCCTGTTGTTTCCCGGTGATTCTTTGCACCCTTTGACCGCTGCTTAATCCAACCGCTACCTTGGTTGGGTGCTAGCGGTCCGCCGGGGACTAAGGGCCGCGTTCTTGTTGTATCTTTCAAATTAAGAGGGGTTTAGCCGTTACCTATCACGCTGCGGGTTGATAGGGGTCGTCGGGGAGTATCATTTCCTTTACTCCCGTTTTGACGGTTATTCCGCCGTTACTCGGTCGTCAGAGCCTCGTTTGTTACGTAGCAGGGTGCGCCGGATGACCGAGGTAATCGCTCGTGCAGGTGAGGTTGACATTTGGGGTGGTATGTTGGGGTGGTATGTTGGTGGTATGTGGTATTTGCTAGTTGAAATTGATATAAAATTATTTCTTTACTTTTTATGGTTTTGTAATTCTATTCAATCGTGTATAACTTGTTAAGACTATGTATATTACTAAAACAAATGGATTGTTATTGGTCTAGTTCTTTATAAAAAAAATATATGTGCACATTTTTTTAGAAAAATAACTATTTCTCCGGCGTGCCAATAAAACTTTTCTGCGTGTCATCTGTGACACGCGTGCTTTGGTTTCGCCACCGCTATCCTATACTTTTGTTTGGTCGACAAACAGTAGGTAGGTTTCCCTATTGGTGTATTGAACCCGCCTTGTTCTTCTAGTTCGCAGATGCTGTATTCTGCCTTGATTATGACTTTTGATACTTCTCCCTACATCAGGATGTTGCTCATTATAGACGTAAAACTAAATTGTAAGATGGACAATTTTACTTCATAATGTGAACAATATTTTTCGGTGGAAGAAGCATTTTTTTGATCTGGCTTGTGTTCGGGATCATTCAGGTTCGTTAGCCTAATCGCTAACATCATCATTTTCGTCTTTAAGGTTTCGCTTATTATTCATTTATCCCCTTTAGGAGGTTCTTTATAAGTAAAAATACTAAACTAAACTAGTATATCGCATTGTTTGGTTTAAATTTGGCACCAGTCCAGAACTGTCATGCGCATCATGTCATGTGCATTAAGGACTCAGCCAGTCGCCGCTTTGATGTTAGAACCAATTGAAGTAGTTATAATACCTGACATCGAAATATACCAGGTCATTTTTCACTATCTTCAGGATTGTTTCAAAATTTGTAAAACAGCTTATCGATATTAAACCAGTTGGAATTTTATTATAATCGTTTGGCTCTTGGTACAACTCCGAATTCAAAACATCCTGTATGTATAGTTTAACAGAGCAATACTCATATTAACAATTAATACTTTATGGAGCAGTCTGTTGTAAAACAAGCATTTAGACTAGTTCGACTTAAACTAAAATCCAAGACATATTTTTCGAACTTATTCGATGGTAGAAGCTCAAGTCCAACGATTTAGTAAAAAATAATAATAGACATTAGGTGTAAGATTCGCAAATTAGTTTTATTTAAACACTTTATCGACTTCTTGGGTCTTAATTTCAGCAATTAGGCCTTCGTTAGAAGATTACGTAATATTTTTATAATGTTTCACCTAGTGCCTACAGCTGAATCTTTAAATTTTATTTAGTAAAAACATGTATATTTTCAAGCTATGTAAATCGGGCTTAAGATATTCATTAAAGCCCACGGGCTATAAGTAATTATTACATCCATAGAAACTAGTAGTTATTTGTACCGCTTGCTGTATTTAAATTTTGCTACTAATGGGGAACTGTGGAACTGAAAAAAGAATTGTGAATGTGTAAATTTGTTACGCGTGACTGAACTAGAAGATGACAATAATTGTAAATTAAAAAAACTAGATTAAAACTTAATGAATCGTAAAAATATTTCATAATTTATTTCCTTTTTTAGGCATCGTTTCTATTTACAAAAGTCATTTTTTAGGTAATATGTGAAAAAGTTGATATAAAAATATTGACAACCGTGCTATAGATAATTGAATATTTTTTTGTGGAAATTTATTGTGTCGTTGCATTAAAAATTCACCATTTAATTTCTGTTTGCGTTACAGTGTAATAAAATTGGGAAATCGGTGGCGCAGTCGATCTGCCAATACAGTAATTTAAACTAGTCTATATGACCAAATTTTAATTTATTTGATTTATGGAATTACCCAATTTACAAGTATCATAAAAATAAATTATTTAGAAAAAAAAATTATATTTGAAAATTATTTCTTAATTAGTTTATATAAAATTATATTACATTGCAGACTTCATTAACAAAATATTACAAACAATATTTTTATCTAGAACATTTAATCTGCATATTTAATAGAATGATTTTGTTAAATAATATTAGAAAGGGATAATATCGTTTTTTGAGCGAACGGATATTTAAAGATTATTCTTATCTCTCGGACACGTACTTTCATTTTAATATAGTTTGTACGCCCTGGAAGAATTTTATTATCTGCAAGGATCCTCGCTGAAGTAAAGTTATTTTTTCACAATCTTTCTTCTTAAAGTTTTCATTTCAGTACAAATAATTATATTTACGCATTAATATAAGAGTTATAATATACTCTTATACACTATTACTGAACTACATAGTATTAACCCGCCACTTGTGACGTGAGTTTGAGTTACATCTTTGGTGACGCCCGTCCTACGCACCGTGTTCCTCAACTTAAGATTTTCCTAATGAGCAATACTCTAACCTAATTTTACTAGATCAAATATTAAAAGACATGTTTTTTTAACAATAAAACAAAGATATTTAATAAAAAACATAACGTTTATAACTTTACAAATATGCAATTACAAACTCCTTCCAACAAATAAATATACAAATCATCCCCTCAAAAATTAGTCTTTTTCAAGTGCCATGCAGCTAGTGCATGTTGGCACTACGTGCTGTAGACATAAATATTTCTTGCAATGGTAGCAAATATATGGTGTTTTTTGGTTTTCCTGCGATCCACACTAATAACATCGACCATTTCTAGAAGGATCGGTTATCCCAGGTCCCTCATCAAACTACAAAATTTCGGCAAGTCTTTGGCTCATCAATCTAGGCAAGTTCACCTGAACCCTTCGTTATTTGATCTGAGGTTCTATTAGTCCATAGCCAAATTCTCAATACAGTGACGGCGATGAAATTTTGAGTTTGAATTATTAGAAGCACGTATCACCTGACTGTTTATAGTCCTGACATTGAGCATGACGTAAAAGAACCATAGACCAACGCCTTACTGCTCGGACACAATTGTACTTCGTGCATAACCGATCGACGACATCGACTCCTTCCTTCCAGGGGGTATTTCTTTCTTGTTCTTCTTGGTTCTTCCAACTGTTGTTAGACCAATTCTGTAGGAATGCGTCAATTGAAACAAGTGAAACAATTATAGTTGCAACCAGTATTGTAAACTGGTATAATCTTTGAACAACAGCTAGGCCAGAATTGTCAAGATTGTATGAACCGTCATTTGGTTGTTTTCCAGGATAAATTTACATACTAAATGTGTAAAACATTTTAGCATAACACGGAGCTTGAATCTTGATACCATAAGGATTTGGTTTATTCGGAATTATTGTTCAAATGCACATCTTTCACGAAAGCCTTCCAATTTTTCATCCCAATCCAATTTCATAAGGTCTAATTATCTTTGGAATTTTGGACAAATCTCTCAAATATTTCTCTGACATGGCAAATCTTGTCATGTGATTTTCTTTGTTGCCTCGTCGGGACATCAACAAATCTCAAAACTCGTAGCAAAATGTTAAACCTTTGGACAGACATAGAAAGCCGCAAAAATTGTATCAAACCATCATCCGTTCGAAATAGCTTGTCAACCTTTGGATTATTCGATTTTTAGACTCCGGCTAATAAAATCAAACTTAAAAAGCATTGCATTTCATTGACATTAGTCTACCGGGTATATGTATCTTTGTTATATTTATGTTTGACGATGTCAATGTATTGGTTGATACACGTAACAATAACATCTACTATGGTGCCGTCCCAGAAAGTCTCTCCAAATCCGAAAGGGGATCCTCTCCGCTGTCCAAATTTTGTATTTGATCTGGAGTTTGATTTTCCCATTAGCTATCACTTCCAGCTTCACTGTCCGATTATGTTACAGTTACTACAGATAATAGATCTTCTTGTAGAAGAGCTTCGACGACCACGAGTTTCAAGTTCATAAGTCATGCTAATCTTATAATTTGCTAATCCTAAAAATAAACTTATCATAAAGTTAAAATTCAAAAATTAAACTATGACTATTTGACTTAATTAGTCTGTAACCCCGGTCTCACACACCGGGAGGGCGCCAAAACTCCAAGACATGCCTCCGTGTCGCCGGCGCGGAGTGACTTAATAGTGGAGGACGCGCAATGAGGAAAGTATACGAAATCACTAATCAATTCGATGGCGGATAGCTTATTCGACTTATTCGAACCACCCGGTCTTAGAGGCATACAAGTCACAAATGGAGGGTTAAGGAAGTTCGAGCGAATCCCATGTAAAATATTTTTTAAGTTTAAGCTTTGAAACTTTTTATACATGCAAATCTATACTTTATTTATGTCCTCTCAAAATTTGATAATGGTCCACCATTTAGATTATCCGAAAAAAAAATTCAAAAATGTTTTTACAATTCTTATACGCAGGCTCTTATGGCTGATAAGCTACCGTCACGTCTTTATTTATTATTTCGATATTAATTTTGAAACTTTAAGGAATTAGAAACTATCTACCATAAACTTAGATTATTGTAAAACAAGATAACATTAAAGCAATGTGACGGTACCGATGTAATTATTTAAATAATTAAAGTTAAACTTATTTTGAATCTTGTTTATCGACAATAATTCAAATGGCGGATGGTTTGGTAACGTCGCGAGAACAGCTGAGAGCAAATAAAAAGATGGAAACATAGTTATAGAGAGATAAAAAATGCAGACTCCTTTCAATTAGTATCCTTTTCTCTGTCTATACTATAAACTTTCAAGACACAATAAGGCGCTGTTGCCAGATCTTTTTATCCGCCTTCGTTGCACTCTACAAAAACTAGAAAATAACATTGTTTTTTAAAATCATCATCCACAGAGGTTTCAGGTAAGTGGTTTAAAAATAGTTGTTCATGAAAGCAAAGCTGCACTGATGAGAGATAAATCTCGAAACGCGTCTACAGATACTCCAGGTTCTCCGGTTATCCACTTAAGTTATCGGAAAGACATGATCGTAAAAAACAATGTTATTTTCTGGTTTTTGTTGAGTGCCACGAAGGTGGACTGAAAGCTATAAAAAAACCGGCCAAGTGCGAGTTGTGACTCGCGCACCGAGGGTTCCGTACAAACTTGTATAGTATAGTATTATTATGTAGATTATCAACATATTATGTAGATTATAAAGAAAAATTAGAGGAAATATAATATATACAGGATGTTACGGGACTTGAGTATGTCGCATGTCGGTTATAAACAAGCACAATTTAGACATAATATATACCCTGTATATATTATGTATAAAAAGCGTACGTGATGAAATGCATAACGAATATAAACAAAAAAAATTCAGAATAAACAGCTTGGAGCCAACACATACTTTTTAACCTTCGGACCTAACCGAATAGGACCTAACTGTATGCAACCCATATGCTTCTGGAGCCTGACAATACCACTACGACAACATTAGTGAATTTTCATAAGTTTCTAATAGTAAATTCGCATTTTTCTTGTAATTAAACTACATATTTACGGTTTTCAGATTTTTCCCTTTACATGTGCTGTAAGACACAACTTCTTGCCAAATTTCATGATTCTAGGTCAACGGGAAGTACCCTATAGGTTTTGATTCCCTTGTGAAATCGCAAAATATGCGACATAAACGGTCATATCTTTTGATCGCGTTGACTAACAAGTTCGATTGTTTCACAGCTGAAAGAGACCGCATACCCGAGTATTTGATACAAATTTCAACTTGTTACCTCTACGCGTTCCTGAGAAAAATGGTCTTGACAGACAGACAGACGGACTGACAGACAGACAGACAGACAGACAGACAGAAAAGACAGACGGACAAGAAAGTGATCCTATAAGGGTTCCGTTTTCGGTACGGAACCCTAAAAACTGACAAATTTCACATTTGGTTTGTTTTTGGTAGTCCTAAAAAGACTCATTAGTGTTATTTATATAATATATTTACATATTCAGGCTGTGTTCCGACTTGAAAAAAACTATATTTTTAGGAGTTGGCAACTAAGCAAAAAGTTACTTTTGTTTTATTACATTATTTACTATTTGAAGTAAATAATACGAAAGTTAGTTTAACAAAAATCCTATACTTTTGAGAATAAATGTCAATTGAGTGCACAAGAAATCTAAGGTAAGTTGGCGACACGGTCCGGTAGATTGGTGATACTATGTATAAAATTTGGTGATAGAAAGAAAATTGTGTATATAACAACTTAATAAAGCGAACACAGCTTGAATGTATCAATATATTCAACCTTACCAAAGCTCTATAATATTATTATAGAGATCCGATGCCACTAAAGAAAAAACAATAAATTGATCGCTTGCAAAGTGTGAAATGTACCCAAAATATTAAGTCTTTTTAAGATTACAAAACAAAACAGATATTTGCGCTATTCACTAAGTCTCAGTTCACTTTTGTGACACTAAACAAGACTAGATAAACATTGTTTTTAAGATCACATCTTTCCATGTAACCCAAAGTGAATAGCCATCTGCATACCGTTTTGAGATCTAGCTCTCATCAGTGCAGCTTTGCTTAGTGTCACAAAAGTGAACTAAAATTTTCTAAAGTTTGTTTACTAAACGCAGGAATGATATATCGGAGCGAGAAATATATCCTCCCTATAGTCTAATAACTTTCTAGCGCTGTCTCTTTAATGTGCTTGCGTAAGGAACTGTTGGAAATTAAGTTTAAAAAAAATATCACCAAATTACTTATATCACCGATATACCTCCCCTTGCCCTACATTTTGTTAAGTGTATTGCTTTATATAATAATAGCAAACGTTTCAAAAGAAAAGTTGCAAGTTGCAAGAAATAAATAAGAAAATAATTTACCGTACATTCGTAAAATAAAACATTCATTTGGGAGCCAGAAGGGAATGAACCCAAAAGAAGAATTTAAGGTGGATAAACTGTTAAATAATAAGCGAGCGAACATACGCGGTACGTAAATACCCACCAAACAGAGAACGAGATTGCGGCTAAGATCGACACGAATCGAATGATTTTTTAGATCTCAGTCAGCTGTAGGCCGAAGGGGCCGAACCGAAAATCGCAATCGTTCATTAAATTCGGGTTCGACGTGCATCCGTATATTTACAGACATGATCATTTGAATTAGGGCCTATGGTTCCTTCACAACCGACAATTCTTTAAATAATATCAAAACAAATATCGCAAAGTCAAAATAGTTTCGTTAAACGTATTGTATTGTTGCTGATTTGATTGGAATTTCGCGCGAATTCAAATATATAATTTCGGTTTACGTTAGCCTAATGTTAAACCAATAGTGGTCATATTTTTATGAAAAAAGAAATGGAAAAACACAAATAACTTTGGAGCATATCCAACAGGACTTCTGCTTTAAAAATTGCAATTTTATTGATAATTTAATACTATGTACTCCAGTAAATACATATTATGTTATTAATATTTTTATTAAAAAAAATATTTAAACCTTCCAATATTATTTTAAGATAAAAACTGATAAATAGATAAAATATATTACACCATTTATATTTGTGTTGTTGTTCGGCGACCGTTAACAGTCGCCGAAGCCACTGACTCCAGTTCCGTTAGCGATTTCTCGTTGATAAACGAAACACCAATTAACAAACAGCAAATAATTATTAATCCACTCTACAAGGACTGTAAAGTAAAGAGTAATATAAAATAAAGCAGATTTTATTGCTTTTTATTTTTCCCAGGAAATATAATTGAGGCATGTTTTGAAAACATTACTTCTGTTACATGTGGAATTAACTGGTGAAGATAGCACAACGATTGTCTTATCGTCACCGGTTAATTCCACATGTAAAGAAAAATATAATTTTCTTTAATATTAATCTGCTTAAAAACAGCATCATAGTAGTCCGAGACAATCGACAACGGATAACCTAGACAACGGATACTATTTGTTTTTTTTTATGTTATAATTTTGTAAAACTAGTTACGTGAATTGGGAATCGATATTACAATTAAAAACATTCATTGTCGTTTCTTTTCTTGTAAGTAAGATTTTGTTATTAGAATTTATAATATTGTTTTAAAAAAAAATATAGTATCGTTCATAAATAAAAACTTTTCTTATAGAGCAACTCAAGAGTGTGTTAAATTGACTGTGTCTACCCAATCAGTAGAAAATACCATTATACACATTTAAAATATAACCACTTATTGGACATTAATCACATAATATAATTCTAAATCGGATCGATCTGATGTTTGAATTTTGAATTCAATTTGGAGATTACTATACTTTATTGTATAACGTAGTAAGTACTATATACACCCTGACAACTAAAGAGCTTATATTATATCCATCCCTAAATATTGCATATAGTAAATGACAATAGAATATTCAGGATTAGGTTTTATGTAGGTCACCAGTGCACAGTAAGCAAGTCTTAAGTATAAACATATAGCATGCATAGAGAACATTAATTCTTGTGAGTTCTTAATATATGCTTTGGATTTCGAGCGCTTTCTGCCTATACAGTGTTAATATGTGGTTAACACCGTCAGCTATATATAAAATCAATTAGGCTCTATAATTTTCATTTTATTGCATTGTTAGATAACAGGCAATTATTTAAATTTCTCTTTATGACCGTTATATATCTTATTTTTATTCATTTATTCACCATAGGATGTATATACACAAAATAGATATAGTTACGTCACAATGATTGAAGTAAATTTTCTAGTATTTCTAAAATTAAAAAGTTAATTAAAAAGTTTAATAAAATTTTAAAGTATTTCTTCGAGATTTCACCTAAACTGAATGTCTGGTGGCTTGCTTTAAAATGCCTATAGACTGGCTTAGAGTACATACTTTAAGGTTCCCTCTAGCGGTTACTAGACAGTTATGTTTGTCCAAATCCTTAGGTAGATTGTGTTTTTTTTTATGGATGTGGCTGGTGGCTTCCAGAATGTTTAGGTCCAGGACCCTTAACACGTTGACGCCGGCGTTTTGCCCTTCTTTTATTTTTAATATTTTTTTTGCGTGCGCCAATGGGAACCAGTGGCATCTAGTGGGTACGGTAAATACTAAATATCAGATTAGTATTACTAGATTAGTACTAGATGCGCCACATGCAGCACACGCGCTAACATGATGCGCATTGGTAGCGTCATTCGTCGCCAGAATAATAACCTCACTATTTTTTAACTATGAGTGATACTTCCGATGAGTCTGTATTTCCAATTAGTAGACCCTACACTTTCTTCTACTTCGGAAGGAATAGATTAAGACGCGGATACTGGTTCGTCAATAAGCCTTGAGTGTGTGGATGCTCCTGATGTTTGGCAAGGGAATCAATGAAACAGCAACTGAAACAAGATTCGAAGTACCACCATTCATTGAGGAGTTGCTCGCAACAAATGTTGACTGTAATGATCCTTATCAATTATGCAAGTTATTTATAAATAATAATGTACTTAAAATCATTGTGGCTGAAACTTTAATGTTCAGCTCAATGCATTCAAATCAATATGTAACTCAATGCCTGATCTCTGATGCTCATAGTGGAATAGGACATGCAAATTGAAAACATCAAAAAAACGTGGAGAGCAGTATCATTGCAAGAAATACGCAAGTTTCTCGCTATTATACTTATTACAAGAATAACGAAACTATCTAAAATTCGTTTGTATTGGTCAAAAACTAAAATGTATTCCAATCTACAAATTCAACTCGAAATTTATATACTGGTAGTTTTTATACGAGTGTCCAGTTGGCTGAAAAGTTTCTCAAAAAAGAAACGTTTCTTTGTGGAACTGGAAAACTAACAGAAGGTTTAACAGAGGCGTGGTGCACTATTTAGTGCAATAAATTATTCCGGGGTTGAATTTTTAAAATGGGCTGATAAGAGAACTGTTTGTATGTTGACCACCTGCAAGAGACATAATGGACCAAATGGAATAGATCTAATGGTACATTTAATGTTTTTAATGATTTCTTCCGTAGCTTTTGTGAAAACACAATTAAATGCTATGGCAATTTTATTGGGATCATGTGAATGCAGTTATTCACACCATTTTCTGTTATTTCATGTCGCGAGGTTTTATTGGTTTCCAGATAAATAATTTTCCACCTAGTTTTCTGTTTATTTTCAGAATTTACTATTAAGCCTCTATAGAAAGTTTTAATGAAATCAGTAAATTTCTATCATTATGGTCATTTGTACATATATCATCTGATATATAATATACACAGAAACAGAAAGCTTCAATATCGAAAGGGGCGTTACACAAGGTGACGAGCTGTCCCCAAAACTCTTTACGGCAGTATTAGAAAGCATTATGAAAAAACTCGATTGGGACGACAAGGGCATAAATATCCAAGGAAAAAAGCACAATCATCAACGATTCTCAGATGATATTGTGGTAATTACTGAAAACCTTAAAGATGCCAAAGAAATGTTCGGACAACTCAAACATGCCTGAGAAAAGTAGGGCTTAAAATGAATATGTCAAAAACTACAATTATGACGATTCTCGTCTTGGGCGGGACAATAATGATCGACAATGCAACAACTGAATAAGTTGACGTATACAAATATATTGGACATACCATTAAAATTGGCAGAGATAATCAAACATGCTAAATTACCGGATGAATAGGCTTAGGATGGGCGGCCTTTGGAAAATTAGGACACATACTAGGAGGTCATATGTTTAAAACGAAAAGTCTACGATCAATGCGTGTTGCCTGTTATAACCTATGGAGTCGAAATTTTAACGTTAACCAAGAAGACAGTGAATAAACTACGAATTGACCAAAGGGCAATGGAACGATCGATGAAAGGAGTGAGCAGAAAAGATAGGAAGACAAATGAATGGTTAAGACAAACAAAAGGGGTTACTGACATAGTAGAACGCATAATCAACTAAAAATGGAACTGGGCAGGACATCTCGCAAGAATCATTGATGATAGGTCAACAGAGAAAATATTGACATGGAGACCCTGGGAGTCCAAAAGAAGCAGAGGTCGACCTCCTACAAGATGGTCTGACGATATTCGACGCGTGGCCGGAAATTTAATCAACTTGGCACAGGACAGAAGGAAGCGGAAGAACAAAAGGCAGACAGACAGTGGACACAGATTCGTTGAATGATGATGATGATGATCATAACAATTATAATCTGTAAATTGATTAGACAGAATAGACCTAAGTTCTATATTACTAAACGATTCCAATATTAAATTTCACTAGGCAAAGAAGGATCAATTAATAGACAAATATTTGAGAAAATAGCAATATTTTCTAGTTATAGATTGATTAATTTTTACTCATATCTAAAACAGTTTCTATGGCAGGGTGATTGAACGAAAAGAATTAGAAAAGGGGTTAATTCAATTATTAAGATACCAGCTCCATTATTTATAATATTTATAACCAATTTGAATATAGCAACAAAAAAACTATTTATATGAGCAACTGGCAGATCCATCAAAGCTAAATCGGGTTCCTCTGTTAATTCTGGTTTATTGATCGCATTTTTAAAATTATTTCTGTATGGAAAAATATTTTTTAATTTATAAGAATAATTTTAACGTGCGCGCAAAAATTGTGGAATTTTCTAAACCGAAAGCGTATAATTTTTGCGCATATAATTTAATAAAAAATAATACGGACCGCGTCCGTAATTATGACAAGTTATTTAAATAATTGCTTCTGCTGCAACATTAAACGTATATTATTTGTAAAAGTCCAATAAATATACAAAAAAATAAAGTATAATTTAACTTTTTTTCACTTACTGAATTTATAATTGAACTCTTTGTAGGATGAAACGGGAAACTAAATGTTTATTAAGTGTAAAAAACGTGTAGCGAACGTATCGGAGATGAAATTATATAGAATCAGGATAATGAAAGGATATTGAAAAGTTATAAATTTTCCTTTCACATGAATGTTTGCATCCCAAGTTATTTCAATTTACAGTATAACAACATCTTCTATACTACACTTTTTCTTCATCAAAAGTCATAATGACATTTATATTACGATTTATTACAAAATTGTATTATATAATCTCTCTCTCTCTCTCCCAGCAGTATTGAATCTGACGATTGGTGGGTATCGGCCATCCACGAGTTTCTGTATCGTTTGCGAAACTTTTCAGTTGATGTTAGTTCTCGCAACTTTGGTTCTGAATTATTTGTTTCGTGTATTCTTTCTTCAACATTCTTTCCGTCCACAGAGCCTTCTATTATTGTGTGGAAAAGACTTTCGTGTCTCAATATGTGTCACTATGGGTCACTCAAATGTCACCTATCCATTTAGTGCAATTCAGAGTCTACAATCGCAGGAGACGCAGACTGCTTTCCAGTCTTACCAGGATTTCTGCATCATTATTTATATATACACACGAGATCCTAAAGATTCTACGGTACAACCACTTCTCGAAAGCATTAATCCTGGTTTATCTGATAGCCCAAAGCCCCAGGTTTTACTGCCATACATCATAATTTTCCATATATACGTGTGAAGCAGTCGTTTCCTGAGTTTTAGACTGATTTCGTTGGACGCCAAGAGCTGTTTTTGCTTGATTGATGCAGCAGTGTACTTCTCCTTTACTCCTTCCATCTGTCATGATTTTACATTCGAGACATAACGTACAGTAGGGTGGGGAATCTAGGTTGCTGATGGACAGAACCTTAGTTTTGATTTTATTAATATTCATGTTGTATTTCTGGACCACAGTACGCATTTTACCTCAGTTCATCCTCTCTTTCAGCCAAAGTTGCAATATCATCGGAAAATCTGTGCATGATAATTCATTCTCCTTTTATTTTAATTCCTCCGATTCCTTGAAGATTGTCACTCATCTCATCTAGTGCCTTCTGGATGTAAGTATTAAAAAAGATTGGCGAAAATGAGAAACTATCTCACTCCGTGCTGTATGCCAACCTCTTCTTCGATGTCCCTTGTATCTTAATTCCTTCGATTTCCTGCATATTGCCAATCATCTCATCTAGTGCCTTCTGGATATAAGTGCTCAAAAAGATTGGTGAAAGTGAGAAACTCTATCCTACTCCTTGCTGTTTGCCAAACTCTTCTTTGATGTCTCTTGTATCTTAATTCCTCCTTGTATTTTAATTCCTGCGATTCCCTACGGATTGTAAGTAATCTCATCTAGTGCTTTCTGGATGTAAGTGTTGAAAAAGATTGGTGAAAGTGAGAAACTCTATCTCACTCAATGCTCTATGCCAACCTCTTCTTCGATGTCCCTTGTATCTTAATTCCTTCTTGTATCTTTATTCTTCCGATTCCCTTCAGTTTATGAGTCATCTCTTCTAGTGCCTTCTCGAGGTAAGTGTTGAAAAGGATTGTTGAAAGTAAGAAACCGGATCTAACTCTTTGCTGTATGCCAAACTCTTCTTCGATGTCTCGCAGCACAAAATCACTACTCCATTTGCCTATAGTTTCCATATCAACCTTCAGTGTCTGCATTTGATACCAATTTCCAGAGGCATTCTGAACATCTCCTGCCAATTAACTAGGTCGAATCCCTTTTTAGGTCTAGGCAATGCAATGCGTGTGTTTTGATTCTTCCTCAAGCGTTTCTCTGAGATGATTTTTAAAGCCAAGAGTGTTTCTCGAGTCCCTCTACTTTTGCCGAATCCAGATTAGTTTTCTGTGAATGTAGCCTCGATCTTTCCTTCAATCCTCTCAAGTATAATGGTTGTGAGGATCTTGGACGCATGGGTTATCAGGCGTTATTGCTCGTATTAAGCCTGAAAGGATGTTTATCGTTTTATATAAGAAAGAAATAAGAAGAAGTATCATGTGGGTGAGGATTTTGGACGCATGGGTTATCAGGCGTCATTGCTCGTATTAAGCCTGAACGTATGTTTATCGTATTATATTAGAAAGAAACAAGATGAAAAATGTTTTTGGCGCTGACCCCTGAGGCCTTAATGAACTCAGCAGACTGTCGAACCCAGAAACATTTTCAGGGGCATCTTTCAAAATTGTCACTGCATGATCAAATTCACTCCAAAGTATTGCTTTACTTTCGTAGTCGTTGCCTTCCAGCATTTCACTCGGTAAGGTGTTTTTTTTTCCGTACTTCAAGGTACTGTTTTTATCTTGCTGCGATATCGGCATAGTGCTGCATCTTGCTGCGATATCATGCACTAGTGTATTGTCATCACTCTTTTGTATCTCACACTATTCGTATAAAATAATCCTTTCACTATCTTATATGCCAATTCATACTTCCGTTTGTTGATAAGGTCTTTCATTTGTGTGCACTGCACTGTTAAACTTATTCCGCAGTTGCCTGTTTGCTTGGTTCAGTTATCGAGATTTCCTCTTTTATCTATTTTTGCGATTACCGCATTAGTTGTCCATTTTTTCTTTGTGTCCGCCTTTCTCATCTCCAAGGTTTCTGATGCTGCCTTTGAGATATTATCCCTCAATACATTCCACTTTATTTCGATATTGCCTGTTTCATATTCTGGTCCTCCTACTGTGAATTCATTAATCTTCTGTTTGAAAGCTGATGCTGTTTCAATATTCCCCAGCTGATATTCGTTCCACTTCTGGTGAGTTTTTCGTCTTTACTTTCTGAGTTCAAGTCGATATTTGCTCATTACCATGTTGTGATTGCTAACAACATCTAGTCCTGAGTAACTTCTGCAATCCTTTTTTTAAATGTCTGTTTTACTAATATGTAGACTATCTGGTTTCTGTTTTGGTCCCCTGGCATTTCCCAGGTTATCGTCTTCTAACATGATGTTGAAAATGTTTATCATTTATTCACGACTTGGTTGCATGTGCAGATATCCAATAGACGATCTCCTTTTCCGTTCCTCTTTCCCTGTCAAAACTTGCCATCGGTGGTTCCAACTCTCTTTCAACCTGTAATCGCATTGCAGTTACCCATAATCATCAACTTCCTACACCTATGTTTTAAATCTCCGTTTTACTAATATGTGGGCTATCTGGTTTCTGTTTTCGTCCCCTGGCATTTCCCAGGTGTATCGTATCCTAACATGATGTTGAAATAGTATGTTATACTTATTTACGACTTATTTACTCTCTCTCATTTATTTAGGAATTGGTTGCACGTGCAGATTTCCAATAGACAATCTCCTCTTCCATTCCTCATTGCCTATCCAAACTTGCCATCGGTGGTTCCAACTCTTCCTCTATCTAATCCTATTCCAGTCGCCCAGAATTATCAAATTCTCCTCTCCTTTATCGACTACAACGACTTTTGCTAGTCCCTTGTATACTTCATCTATTTCATCTTGCTTACATTCGCTAGTCGGTAAGTAGACTTGAATTATCACAGTGTCTTGACTTTGCATTTGTAATGCTTTTTTCTAACTTTCCAAAAATGCACCTTGACTTTAATAAGACTTCTACTAAATTGCACATATCCCTTTATTTTATCAGCTATTGATTATATAATACCTATTATATAATCATCAATTTTAAAATTTATGAATTCATGAAAACAATAGAGAAATTCTGTATAAATTAAAAATCTAAACGTTATTAAAAATGTAAATGTAGTTTGTGTATTGTTAGATATTACATTTTTTATAATTTTAAATTAAAATTAAAAATATTATAATTGTCTTCTATTGTAGGCAAGAATTGAAACAAGTTAAATTTGCAATACATGTGTTGATATTCATTTAAATTTATGCATTTTAATTCTACATATATACTTTGAAATTATTTATATATTTAGCTTTATGCTCGCATGGTTACAGCATTAAGAATATAATTATAAAAAAAGTCACCATGTTAGAAGTTCTACGTTATTATTAATATTTTATTCAGGATATATTCTCGAGAAATTACATAAAAGTAATATATGGATAAACTAAAACCATTAAAATAATATTAAAAATTAAAATAAATTTTTTTAAATTTATTTAATTTTTAAGTTTTTTACTGCTTAACACGTGCTTTGGAGATAAATAGTTATTAACATTAGAGTGCGGAAAAGTTCATTTTACAACGCAACAGCTAATGAGCTGTCCCCGAGTTAGCCATTCGCTGGAACGTTGTAAAATCATTTCCGCACGAAATTTTTTGGCCGACAATTATTATTTAAGAAACAAATAGATTTAGATTATTTACAATATTGGAAATTATTTATTTGTTTAATGTTGGTACTTACAAACTTTGACATTTTTACTCATTCAAATTTATTAGGTACCACATAGTAACGGTCGCAACTCTCCTTTTCATTCAACCTTTATACCGTAATTACTGGATACTTACATTTTTAAATTTGGGGTCTTACTCGACTACCAATCTTTATGCCATACCTACAGCCGGTCATGGTCCCAAACAAATCTTGCACATAATCATAAGGCAGGTGCAATATCAAATTTATATTTTGCGATCAACATAAGGTTGAAATATCTTGTCACATAACAGAAATGTTTTAAGAATAGCTAAATAAAAAATAATACTAATGATCTTAATTTAGAAAATAAAATCTGTTATTTCACGAAATAATATCTGTGTTATGATCATGTCCAAACTAAAACGATCTGAATGTTTTTTGAAGAATTTTTTGCACAATTTAGATTATAGACATTGAATGTATATACTGTATAAATTAATTAAAGAATAAAAAACAAAATGAAAATTCATGTAAGTTATGTAAACTTAAACTACAGTTTATAAACTTTTATATATGAAAAATTAAATATTATATATTTATTTATGTATAAAACAATTCAAGGAGGATTTTTCAAATAATTTTGTACAAATAATGTTTTTGCGAATTTCTATTTACATCGCATCAGTCGATCGATTATACGAAGTCTTGAAAAAATTTTAAAATTATATGAAACATTTAATAGGATTCAATTGAAAGGAAGTTATAAATGTATGCTATATTATACATTAAGGGTGACGTTAAGAAGCACAAGAAGTGAAGACATTCTTTTTTAAATTTATTTATCCCTGCAAAATTTCTCTGTTTCTGTAATATTTCATGTAATTTTTCATTAAATTTTTGTTGAAATTTCGATTATTCTTATTAAATTATTTGTATTAATAGAATTATATTTATTATATGGATTTTTTAAATTATATTTATTTGTTAATACATTTCACAAATCTTTTATCTAATGTTGTATTAAAACCAAGAGGATATTTTAGATGATTTTAGCACGAGGTAGGTTTGAATTCATTACTGACCATGTACAGTGTGATACATTCAAGAACTCGATGACTGCTAATACTGTGCGAAACTGTGCTATATCTCAGTTCTATAATATATATATATATATATATATATATATATATATATATATATATATATATATTATATATATATATATATATATATATATATATATATATATATATATGAATATTATACAAATTGTACACAGTAATAAAAAAAAAGAGTAAAGTCATGTTATAATATGTACCAGACATTGTCCCACGTTTTATATTATTGCACAAGTTAAGCAGTTGATAGTTAAGAAGTCAGTTAAGAAGCTAAATACAAAATAAGTTATTATTCAGTGATTGCACGTGTAATTCAAAGCTTAAATATATTTGCGAGATTAAAACGCAATTTACGTACTAATAACGAGGCATTTTCTTCTTAAAAGGGAAAAAGAAAAAATGTTAAGAGAGTCGATCCTCACAATATTGTTGCCACTGTTTTACAATTTTTTGAAGATCATTCAAGAAACTCGATTTGGCAAGCCTGTCGTGACTTGAATTTAAAATATAGGTCGGTACGAGATATTTTGAAAGAAAATGATTATCACGATTAGAAATTTCAGAACTAAGAACACTCGTCAGATCAACATCAACGGCGAAGAATTACTTATATTGTCCAAGTGATGGCAAAGTTACATATCAATGACAATCGGTTTTTTCAGCATGGGGTTTCTGGACGGACGAACGCAGTTTTGTTAGTAACGGTAAGGCCAATTTAAAAAATCGGGATTACTTTTGGTGTGGTATTATTAATGAGCTTTTAATTGGACCATATTTTTACGAAATAATTTTACATAGTGAGCGATATTTACAATTTCTTCACTAGCAACTGCCTGTGCTTTTCGAAAATGTGCCATTACAGCTGCCAGCAAACATATGTTTCCAGCCGAGAATTATGCAACAATATTTAAATCCAATATACGTAAAAAATGCATAGATATAAATGGACCAATACAGTGAGCGCCTAAATCAACGGACTTGAGAGACTGAGACTTGAGACTAGACCTCAGTAGACTTTTTCTTGTTGGGAGAAATAAAATTTACAGAAAACCATCTCTTTACTTGGAATGTTTAAAGGAAAAAGTCAGATATGCTTTCGAACTAGAGAAATGTTTTGTAAGTCTGTACTGAGAGAAGTAGGTATGGCGGTGATCGTAAGTGTTTTGAAGTAGAGTAGTGACATTAAAAAAATGTTGTAGTGATTACCTACATAACTTCGTTTCTTTATGTGGTAATAGTAGTAATATATTATGTGTTTTGTAATGTTAAATTAATAAATAATACCAATTAATGTTTATTTGTCGACAGTTGCAAACTGCCCCTTGCTTCTAAAGACTCCTTATTTAAATTGTGACCATTGCAAATTTCTTTTTAATACTTTTTGAAAATTTGCTTCAATTTTTTTAACGGCAAAGAGCAATTTTTTTTCAGAAAAATGTGCTGCTTCTAAATATGCCAATATATATATAGGTATGTTTCTGAGAATCAAAATTCCATGTTCTATTCTATTTTGGCAAATTCGGCTTAAAATGGCCCTTACTAAATCCCATTTAAGAACCTCTTTTCAGATTTTTACGACATAAATGTCGTACTACTACTACGTTGGCTACCAGATTCAAATAAAACATATTAGTACGGATTGCAATGTGTTGAAAAATATTAGAAAAATCAGATAATTGCAGAATAGGAAGGAACGTATAAATATGGTTTGAACGTTTATTCATTTGAGCATTTGTTTGGCAATTATTCCTTAATATTTTCTTGTTGTTTGTTTAACCCAAGTTAAACAAACTCTATCTAAATTTGGAATTCATAATTTTGTGAGCTAGTTTATTTTATCAAATATATAAAACATTAAACAAATAAATATTCCAAATGTAGTATCTATCTATAATATATGTTACGGTAAAAATACATATACACCTTCTTGGTTTTTAAATGTAACTTCAACTTACTTCATAGTTTACCAACTTAATTAACTCAACTTATTAGTTTACCAACTATTTCCGGCAAATGTGTACACATCCCTAATGATGTTGAAAAATGGCCTCCTGAATTGTAAAGCTAGCTTTGATATCGTGTGTACGTCCAGCGAAACAAGATTTTTACACACAATGTTGCAAAGTATGGTCACGATGCGGTAAAGTGACTAGTTTTAACCTTTCAAAGACACTTAATATATTAAGTATAAGACAATAAAATCTAATTTAGAAAACACTACATTACACCATATTTGTGACGATAATGTAAAAATGGAAAAATGACATATTACGAATCTAATAAATTTGAATTAGTAAAAATGTCAAAGTTTGTGAGTACCAACATTAAAAAATTAAATAATTTCCAATATTGTAAATATTCTAAATCTATTTGTTTCTTAAATAATAATTGTCGGCCAAAAAAAATTTCGTGCAGAAATGATTTTACAATGCTCCAGCAAATGGGGAACTCGCTCTTCTGGCTCGTTCCCCAAACGTGCTGTTGCATTGTAAAATCAAGGTTTCCGCATTCTAATGTAAATAACTATTTTGGGCGTGATTAGGTCTCATAAATAATGAATTTCGAAATACAATAAAAAAACAAAAAATGCGGATAAAATTATAACGAATAGGTAAAACGCATGTATTCTTATAATCTCCTTTTGAATAAATTATGTTCAATATGTATTAATTGTTTTTATGTTTAATAAAATAATATAAATTATTTAAAATACATCTTAACCTTAATCTATAAGTATATTTTATTTATTTCTACATAAGTGCATTTTATTTCTGTTTATTATTTTTAACTTTTACTTATATACGTTGGAAAATGTGTACTTTTACCGATAAAAGTAAATATATGAAGCTGATCTCAAATTTAAAGTCACATTTACCTATCAAATTGGTAGATGTATACATATACCGGTAAATGTTTACATTTACCATAATCGCACCAACTGAGGTTATAAAGGTGAAATTTGGACAAAAGCTTTTTTTGTGACGTAGAGACTCAATAAGAAGCGATTTTTCGAATTTCAACCCCTAAGGAAACGGGGATAACAAAGTCTATATAGGAGACAAAAACAAATCTTCACATATTTACATGAAATTTGGCAGGAATACTTATCAAAGAAAATAAATATACACGTATTTCAAAATTTGCCAAATTTCATCCCTTAAGTGTATTAAGTGTATAAATCGACTATGGGGACTAAAATAGGGATGAACTGTTTATTAATGAACTTCTAAACGGCTGGACCGATGTTGATGCAATTTTTTGTGTGCATTTGAGTGGTTCCCTGGATGGTTTAAATTCACAATGAGACCCGGTGATTAGGTTATGTTATTAGGTTCGATTAGGACAACGTATGCTGCGTTCTGCTGGATTGTTTTATTATTGTGTGTGTGTGTGTGTGAGTGGGTCCCTAGATGGTCTAGATTCACAATTGGACCTGTTAGTTAGGTTAAGACAACGTATGCCGGGTTCTGCTCGACCGATTGTGATGAAATTATGTATGTGTGTGTTTAAGTGGGTCCCTGGGCGGTTTTGATTGCACAATTGGACCAAAAAATCCTAATTTTTATCAACAAATTTCTGAATTACATGTTTGTAACTTAAGTAATTCAGGCTCAACGATATTATGAGTCAGTCAGAGAGCTAAAGAAATAATTAGTAAATTATATTTATAGTTCAGTCATAGTCAATTTAGTCTAAATTAGTGCGGAACCTCCTTACTCACAAGGTTTTCAGTAACGCTCTCGGTGCGGATTACCAAACTGCTCGCAGAACTCACTTTCGAACAGGCGACATAGAACTGGCCGTGTGAGAAACAGTCTTCTTTTAGGTTTATACCGGCCAGTTTCATTGCCTGCCCTTGGGACTTCTTTATGGTCATTGCAAAACAAACTTTATGAGGAAACTGCAACCTTTTAAAGTTAAATGGGTATTCTGAGGGTATTAATGGTATTCTAGTTATAAATACAGTTTCTCCTTGGGCACATCCACTGATTAGAGTAGCCTCGATAATGTTTCGATGAAGAACTTTTATTTGCAGTCTGGTGCCATTGCATAACTTCGGAGGTTTAATGTTTCTTAAAAGCATAACTGGAGCACCAGAAAAATGTAGTTTTTATTAACAAAACGTATTTATCCTACGCGGACGAAGTCACGGGCATCAGCTAGTACAGTTATATTCAGGTTTAATCATAGCTTTAAAAGCTTGTATTTGAAATAATCTTGACTAGTAAAACTATACAGTTTTTCTATTGCTTTTCACTATTCATCAAATGAATTTCCGTATTTGTCAAATAAATTTCACGCATGTCAATGTTATATCAAAAGCTTTCCCTATTTATCAAATGACTTTCACGATATGTCAAATGCTTTTGCCTCTGTTGTATATTTTCATAATAACGCTGAGAAACGGCAACAAATCAGTTTATTATTAATTAATATACATAAAAATTTGGTAATACATAATTATCAACCAACAAGTTTATTACAAAGTTGCAAAGTACGGCTCTTTGCAACATTGTGTGTAAACCTCTAGTTTCGCTGGACGTATACACGATGTCAAAGCTAGCTTTACAATTCAGGAGGCCAAAAAGTATTTGTGCGATATTACACCGAAGATAAATAAACAATTAATTGCAAATAGACAAAGGTTTTCTGCCATACAATTAATTGCAAATAGGCAAATATTTTCAGCCTGATATATCAATGTGCCTGATCCATTATTTCTTGGCCGCCACAGAGTTTTTCTATTGCTTTTCACTATTCATCAAATGAATTTCCCTGTTTGTCAAATAAATTTCACTCATGTCAATTTTATATCAAAAGCTTTCCCTATTTATCAAATGACTTTCACGATATGTCAAATGCTTTTCCGTCTGTTGTATATTTTCGTAATAACGCTGAGAAATGGCTACAAATCAGTTTATTATTAATTATTATAAATAAAAATAAGGTAATACATATTTTTTCTATTTTGCGTCTGTAATAGACTCATTACAGCACTAATATGCGTGCGGTAATAGCTCGCCGAGTGCTGTAATATTTTTACTTAGTTAATTTATTCAAAGTTGGCACAGAAATTCAGAGCTGTCAGTGATGTCAAATTTTCGGCGAGATAGTTTTGAGGTGTTAGATGTGGAATCACAACAAAAATTTGCTCATTGAAATTATGTATTTTTTGAATGGTATAAAGTTTATATAGAGGGAAATTTATAGTGAAAAAACAAAAAGTTAACTTTAGATTGGTGTTAAAAATTGTGTTAAAAACAAAGTGAATTTGGTTTCATGAAAATTATCCTTCGAAACGTCAAATTATTTTAGTGTCAAATATTTTTTTTCTTTCTTTATGGGACTTACAAAAAGTAATATAATAATATTTGAATATTATGTAATAGACCGAATGTGCGCCGGTATAAGCAATTAACCAATATCAAATGATAACGGAAGGGCACTCTATTGTCCTGGGGGTAAGAAATCGCCCCCGAAGGCGGATGAACAATAAGAAATAGTCAACGGCATTGGAATCAGGAAAGCAATGGGAAACTACCTGATTACATATCTCTAGTTAATCAACATGGCTAATTTCAAGGAGAAAATACCTGAGTCTCTAGTCCCCTATTCAGATCTCCGTGGGGGACAGTTTTGAATGTTGCTAGGACGAAAGTAAGATGTAGAAGACCCATTTCTTGGTTAAATAATCTAAGAAAATGGTACAACTATAGTTCCGTTGAGTTGTTTAGAGCTACAACATCAAAAGTGAAAACAGTTATGATAGCCAACCTTCTACGAGGAGATGGCATTTGTAGAAGATGTGTGGAAATCGTGAATACACAAATTTAATTAGTTAATGGTAATAAATATCATTTACACATATTTATTTTAAATTCTTTTCAATGGTACAAGTATTAAAAATATTTATAGTAACATTGGATTCTTGAGCAGTAATACTCACACCAGGGACATTATATACAGTGCTACTACTACTTTTGCTATCAAATTGCATATGTGGGGCACTAGAAGAACATCCATGTAAGTTCATATTTGCTTGCTCAGACCCAAACATTTTAGATATTTCAAACTTCTTTTTTAACGAAGCGTCAACATACCCTTTCGCAACAGTAGTAGACTTCCATCCACCATGTTTTTTTACTGTCAACAAATCACCACCATGGTTGGCCAAATGTGTCGTACTATTTCTTCGGAAACAATGTCCAGTGTAAAGATCAGAGTTTGGAAATTTGAGAAATGTCGCAATGTCTTTTGATATTCTCCCCATATTAATACCAAATGAAAAATCTCTTATGCGTAACATTACTAGGGTGTAAGTTAGCATATGTTTTAATTGTCAATCCAATGAGGATCTGTAATTACAAACATTCTTGGAATAAGATTTTTTGTTTTAGATATAGACACAATGATGGAATCGGATCTGTATTCTATATCGACAGACATATACGTTAATTCCTGACGTCTAAGCACACCATTATAACCCATTATCAAGACCATCTATAATGAATACCGTTACATACAAAGCTGCAATATACATACAAATTTATCCACCTTCATAGCCAGATAAGACTTATCATCCACTTCCCTTATAAATTAATGAATATCTTCTTCTAAAATCTTCAACTTTCTAGGTGCGTAGCCCTGAGATATCCGTTTCAATAAGGCCTGCAATTCACAATATTTGGATTTATCACATCCTTATGTATAGATAAACAGGACCTCAACATAGAATATATTGTCCATAAACTTGATGGTATATACTTCTTACATTAGAATTCGAATTAAGCAAGTAAAACAATTTCCGAAACAACTGTAACTTTATTTTGATTAAACCACTCCCACTTTACACCCATTTAAATTTGCAGTATTCTTTTTCATATCTTGCTCGCGATTTATCTGGCAACAATTTATGCACTGTATTTGTAGTTATTTCGTTCAATTCTAGTGGAGTGCAAGATATTTTTTCACCAATTTTAATTATAACCTTTAAATTAATTTTAAATTAATTTTTATGTCAATTATCAGTGTAACCAACCACCATAAAATTTTATGAATATGTATGGGCGATTTTTTTATTTAGGAATGGCATAACATGGCATAAAAGGGCGCAAAATAGAAAAAATATTATAAAAAACTCGTTCGTCAGGCGTTTTTCATCACTTGTCCATTAGAAAACTCCTCGCTACGCTCGTCGTTTTCCAAAGTTGGACGCGTGCTGTAAAGTCGCGTTGACTGAACTCGTCCTTTAATATACTATTACACAACAAACAAGTTTATACTTTTAAGATAAAATTTCATTTTTTTACAATCACTCAAATATGTTTCCATGTGGTGTATAAAATTATTACAATGTGTTGCTATGATGATATTTGAAGCTTCGTGAACTGCGGCGTACAATTGATCTTTATTTTGAGACCTAGCTCGTCTAATTGAGTTTTTCCAAACAGAAAACATTTCTTCGATAGGATTCAGAAATGGGCTGTAAGTGGGTAAAAATTCTAAGTTGTGGCCGTGGTTTGAAATCAAGTTTATCAATTCCGTATTACGGTGAAAAGCAACATTGTCCAACACAAAGTGAGCTCCCTCAATTCCATCAAGAACAAGGCTGTTAATTAAGTTCACAATAAATTCGTTGAAATGATGTGAATTGTAGTGCCTGTCTTGGATTTCAAATAAGTACAGCGAATTAAAAGTCATAGCTGCAACAATTAAATAGTTTCGGCCTCTAACTTGAGCTTTGCGGATATATACCGGAGTGTTTTTAGTGGACTTACCACGAGAAACACGAGAGTAAACTTGAATTCCAAATTCGTCTAATTGTAAGAAAAAAATCTTCTCTCTATCTCCCATGATTCGGTTATACTGGACGGCATATTGAAAGCTACTCTGGATAACTTCCGGACTGTTCCTTCGTTCGGGGACGTTAGTTATGCGTTTTGAAGAAAAATGAAACTCTTTGAGAGCTCTATTAATAGTGCTGATCGAAACATCTATATCTGGATATTCCTCAAAAGCTTTGGCTTTCAGATTTGCAAGAGTCAAAGTGCAATCTGAGTCTACCCAATCACACAACAGTTGCTTATGTGCTTCAGACAATACTTGTTTCCTATGACCGGTATGTTTTTTTGCAGTTTCTCCAGAATTTTTGTAGGTAGAGTAAATTTTTCTTACCGTATTATCTTTTACACCGAACTGCACGCAGACTTGTACTCTGCTTAAGCCAGTATTCATTTGCTTTATTATCAGGCCTCTTACTTCATTACTGATTTTCGACTTCCTGCGTCGTAAATTATTTTCTTCCATTATGACTGACAGGGAAATATATTTGACATATCAGGAAATTGTTTTGATGTAAAGCGAAACTGCTTGATAAATAGTGAAATATATTTGAAAAATGTGAAAGTCATGTGCCAAATAGGGAAATCCATTTGACGAATAGTGAAAAGCAAAAGAAAAACTCTGTAATTGTAATTATCTATCTAAAGAAAGGCAAAATTGTCTATCGGAATTTAACTATGAACTAAACAAACCAAACAAAAAATGCTTCAGCATTACTAACCCTTAACTTACAACGTTGTTTGTCGAAACTATTATTGTATTTATTCCATCAATTACAGGAAGAAATTAAGCCAGGCTTTACCTCACGAAAGGTGAACCAATTTTAGTTTATCAAGTACATTTTGATAATAGTTAAAGAAGAATAAGTATTGTGATGAATATCTAGTTTAATTTGTCTAGTTAAGAAAACTAGGCAAATCATAGCGTCAAAATATCAAATCATATACAATAATGCAGTTATGCTAATATTAAACGAATAAAAACTTTTGTAGATTTCGCCCGCAATTATTCTTAAATATTTTCTTAAAAATTCCAAAAATGTTGAAAAAAATTTCTATAAACCCACATTAATGTGCCTACTAGTGTTGAAAAAAACACGTAAAATGTTAAGCAAACGGATATTCACATGATAGAGACAATCAATAATCTTGTTGAGCCTAAGAATTAGTTCCTTAAAACCTGCATTAATAATTACATTCTAAAAACCAGATTATCAAAGTTAGTTCATCAAGGCGGTTCAATTTATCACTCCATATACAAAGAATCCTAAAAAGCCTATTAAAACAAGGACTATAAGACAATACTCTACAAAAACTATAAGACAAATCAAAATGTACTGAGGCTTCACTACTTCTTCTTGATTATGTATTTAGTTTATTAAGAATGTAACAACTATTATGTCACTTAATGTCTATTATTCGTTTTAATGCTTAGTTTTTTCATCAAAATAGAAAAATAGCTACGTGAGAAATGAACGTATTCCGAAATATAATATAAATTTTGATTAAATCAAATGTTTTGCAAGTTTATATATAATCTGATAAACGAGTGATTTGTTGTAAAATTGGGTACATGTGGATCGATTTAAAGGGTGCAATTGAGTGCGAATGTTTTCATTAAAAAGCGATTTAATAAATCATGATTTTGGGGCAGAAATGTTTTCGTTGTAAGGAAAATTGCATGGTTTTGCTTCAAAAAAACTGCTCGAATATAGTGATTTACATAATAAATGCAAAACGAATTTCTATCAAATTCATGTTTTTGATCCAAGAGATAAATGGACAATCGTGCAGAGTGTATACAACTCTACTGATCTGAAATCTACATAATTTGAATTAATGAATATTTAAAAAAAAAACATTTCATCATTAGGTTCATCTGAATATTGTAATGAAAATTTTTGAACAGACAGAAACTATTACTTAATTAATACAATTTAAAGATTCAGCTGCAGACACTAGGTTATATAAAATCCATTCATCCATTTCCCATTATCTTTATAAATCCATTCCGATATATCTTTATATCTTTATAAATATTTATAATCCATTTTCATTTTAAAAATAATAATAAATAAAGACCTTAAAATAAATAGACACCTAGTGACTATTATTTATTATTACTTGATTAATAATTTTTATTTAAATAATTGAATAGCAATTTATATTTAAGGAGTAAAAAACGTAGTGATTGTTTAATTCAGAGAATTTATATTTACATCCCCAATCCGTTTTAGGCAACCGTGGGGTCTCAACTGTCTTAAAATCCGTTTAGGCAACCGTGGGGTATCAACTGCCTTAATACCTTCTCTGGAAATTTGTCGGTCGGATTCGACGTTAAACCGCTAGGTCCTCCATATTCAAATCTTAGTGCTGAGGTTGGATATGTGGCAGAGAAGAGAGCCGGTGCCCAGCAGTGGGACATAAAAAGGCTGATAGAGATATTTACATTACTACTATATCTTGTAAGTTTGAATATTGTATAATCGTTGAAATATTTACATTGTCCACTTATTCTATTTAATGGGACGATTTACTTTTAGCTAAACTCATATAAACATTTCATAACAATGCGATAACTTCAAATGATTTATAAACTTTGCAATACTTTTAAACTCATAGAATTGCAACTTTGCAAATAATAAATTCTGGAATATTAGAAAAATATTCCTTATTTTTGTATCACTTTTCTGTTTAATTAAACAAACAACTTGCAAAAGGATTATCGAGAAAACATCAATGATAAACTAAATGTTAAAATACCGCATTAAGATTAATATCTTAATAACTTATAATTGGACATCCCAATTGCTTAATCTTAAAGGTCTAATCTTAAAAACATGTATTCCAGAAGTTCTTTCTATGTAATAGATGTATTCATATAAACACCTGTGTAAATATAGCCCCAGGTAGGATTATTTATCTACTGGTAGTTGAATTTACGATTAATAAATATCATAATATCATATGCACAATAAAATAACAGTAAATTAAAAAATATAATGAAAGATAATTCTAAGATTTTACATTTGTTTTCTGTAAAGAATATTTATAAAAAAAGTTGTAAATTTACCTTTATTATTTAAGCAGTTGCAATAGGATTATGCGTGTAAGCAGCATTAAGATTTTTTTTTAATTATTTATCTTGAAAGATTTTAGAAGATGTAAAGACGAGTTTCATAATGCTTTTTTGAAATAAGGAAATGAAATAAAACTCATCGTTAGAATAAAATTATATACTTTTAGTTACGTGTGAAATCAGGAATTTATATCTAATATTCAACTTGGATTGAACTATGAACTTATAACAATATCAGAAATTTTCACCTTCTAACTATTACTATTACCATTATAATTAGCAAAAGGTTTATTATATTTTAATCAAATTTTAAAAATCAATCAATAATTAATTATTTTTCGGTTTGAAAATAAGTTTGACCATATATATTCATACTACAAATTGCTATATTGAGGGGCTGTGACCGCTGAAAATTTGGGTGATTTTCGAGAATTTTTGGAAGAAAAGTACTCAATTAAATGTTTCAGAAAATTAGGAACATATTTGGCTATATATGACACTGCATTACATATCTTTTTCATAGAAAAATATTAACATCCATGCGACTTATGACCATATGACCATGCGAACTTTTTTTTGGCGCTTCTGAAGGCAGCGCCTTCAGAAGCGCCAAAAAAAAGTTCCTCGGCTGCCCCCCTCCTTGAAGCCGATTGAGTAGCTTATTCAAAAACCTAGTTATGCAATAATAGTTTTATATATAATACAATTTAATAATAATCTTTTTACACCTTTGATTACAAATCAAAATTAAATTTTAAAGGAAGAGTCTTTAGGAAGTAGACTTCAGACTAGTTTTCAGAATAAAAAGAATAAAAATTAAACTGTGCTAAATGGCGCACCTGTTTTCAAAGACTTTTTTGCTAATTATTAATAATACTGGTTACTGGTGTGATGCTAAAAGTGGTAAATGCCAATGCCAGGTTTAATATAGAATCTGCAATATATTTGAACTTAATATAATTATAAACTTGTTCGTGGAATGTCCGATGTAGTCGAGCTGCTCATTTAAACGTAGATTCAAGAAATAAGTGCATTTAGAAAAAACAATAAAATCTAATATTGTATGAATTTAAATAAACATATTATGACTGTAATTTTAATATTAACTATTCAAAATATTTCTTTTCAATATAAATATCATTATCTAAATTCCACATTACCTACACAACAGATATTTGTATTAAGGCTACAAAATATGTAAGATTTTACAAAATTTCCAATTTTAACATATTTCTCGAAAATGTTTATACCTATTTCAAGAAATATTCTTAAAAATCAGATTGTTTTTAAATTATGAAGTAGTCTGCAGTCTGTTTTCTTCACCTTCACCTAATTCATAAATTTTATTCCAGGTGGTCCATTGAAAATGAAACAGAAGGATTTTCGGATAGTTAACGATGCATTCTCAAAAAACGCTCAGATACGTCAATCTTGCTTGTGAGTGGGACACCTTTTCAAAGAAAATTGTAGCCAAATCCGTAGCCCCTTCGCCCTTCTGGGACCACAACCCCTAAAATTTTAAATGACACTGTGGGGTAAGTTATACCTCATTTTAGCCCTGAATACTAAACGGCTAACATTTTCTAAATCTATCGATTCGTTTTCGAGATTATTTAATTTCTAGTTATTATTAATATACAGAATTCTGCCTAGTGGCAGGTCCTTGTCTTTGTACGGAGAATTTCTGCCTCCAATGTTCCCTGTCCTCAGCTTCTTCCTTTAGCCTGCTGTATCTCCTCCTTTCTTTCATGTCATCCAGATGTTGTATTCTTCTTCTTCCTCGACCTGCAGTTCCTTTAATCTTCCCTTCAATGACGTCACGTATGAGCCCCTCATGTCTAATTATATGTCCGATCCAGTTGGCCTTCCTCTGGAGAATTGTATTTAGAATAATTCTCTTTTCTCCTACCCTTCTTAGTACCTCCTCGTTTGTCACCCCATCTGTCCACTTGATCTTTTCTATTCTCCTCCAACACCACATTTCAAAACTTTAGAGGTATTTTTTCTCCCTTTCCTCATGGTCCACGTCTCTGCTCCGTACAGTGCAATGCTCCAGATGTAGCACTTCACCAGTTTCTTCCTTAGTTCCAAGCTCAACTTGCTAGTCAGTAGAGTCCTCTTCTTGTTGAATGCAGCTTTGGCCATGGCGATTCTTGCTCGAATTTCATTTGTGCAGTATTCATCCTTTGTCAGCAGGCTTCCCAAGTACTTGCACTGTTTTACATTCTCCAGTTCTTGATTGTCGACTGTTATCTTCAAAGGTTTTACCCTTTTTGATATCCTCATCACCTTACATTTTTCCTTGATAATTTCCATGCTATATTTCCTTCCAGTTTCCACCAGCCGGTTCGTCATGTGTTGTAGTTGTCTTTGGTTCTTGGCGAGTACTACCAGGTCATCTGCATATTTGATGGTGTTTATGAGGCGTCCCCCTATCTTGAAATTTCGACATCCTTTCAAAGCTTCCCTCGCCAGCCATTCACCATACACATTGAAGAGACTCGGCGATAGACAACATCCTTGTCTGACTCCTCTTCCTATTTCTACGCTGTTTGTTTCTCCGTAGTTCAATTGTACTTTTACTCTTTGTCTCATGTACAGATTTCAAATTAGTCTCCGGTCTCTCCAGTTGACACCAATCTCCGCAGACTTCTTCGTTAACAGTCAAAACTCTCTCCGGCAATATCCTCATCATGCCTATGGCGTCCCTGGTTCCTTTTCTTTTCCTAAATCCAAACTGACCATCTTCCATTACTTCTTCGATTTTATATTCTATCCGTCCATTGAGTATTTTTGCAATGATCTTCGCCACGTGTGAGATCAAACTAATTGTTCTGTAACCACTACATTTCTTGGCATGCTGTTTCTTTTCTAGAGCAACCATTGTGACATCTAAAAAGTCTAGGCCATTCCCCAGTTTCGTAGATTTTGTTGATGAGTTGTGTCAACGCTTTCAAACCTCCATCTCCTATTTCCTTCAGAAAATCCACTGGTATGTCGTGTTCTCCTGTAGCTTTCCTCCTCTTCATGTCCTTAATTGCCTTCTCTAATTCTGTTTTCAATATGCTGAGCCCTTTTTCGTCTTCATCAACCGCCTCCTCTGTCTCTATTTTAATTACTTGCGGGCGGTGTTTCTTATCGTAGAGTTCTTTTACGTATTCCTCCCATATTTTCAGCATCTCCCCTTGTTCTGTCTCCATTTGTCCTTTAAAGTTTTCTATTCCTAAGTTCCTTACTCCTTTATTCTCACTACCTCCCAACTCCTTCGTTTTTTGATACATCAAGTCGTACCTTCCTCTCCTTTGTAGTTCCTCTAGTTCTTCACACATATCTTCTAGGTATTTTTCCCTCGCTTTGTCTGTTTCTCCTGAGTTCATTGTTAAGTCTTCTGTATTCTGCTTCGTTCACATTTTTATATTTCCTCCTTTCCTCCATCTTCTCCAGGATCTCATTGGTGATCCAGAGTTTCCTCGCTCTTTTTGCTTCCCTTCCGACTTTACTCTCTAAAGTATTCAACAAGGCCAGTTTAATATTTCTCCACTGTTCTTCTGCACTTGCACTTACATTTTCCTCTCTCAATTCACTAAAGACATTCTCTAAGGATTCTCTTACTGACTCATTCTTCTCTCTTAGCTTTTCCAAGTCCCATCTCTGCTTTCTCTTCCCATACTGTCTGATCCTCTTCAACCTTGTACTGATGTCTGCAACCAGAAGGTTGTGATCCGAATCTATATCGGCAGCTGGCATAGTCTTGGTTTCTTTCACACTGCCCCTAAACCTCTGCTTTACAAGTATGAAATCTATCTGATATCTACTAATGTCACCTGGGCTCTTCCATGTGTATAATTTATTCTTTCTTATTCTTTCTTAAACCTTTCTTAAAGTGTTCATCACTACCAAATTGTTACGCTGACATAATTCCACTAGCATCCCTCCTCTGTCATTTCTTCTACCTAACCCATATGGTCCCACTATGTTTGCTTCACTATCTTGTCCTACCACACTATTCCAGTCACCCATTATTATGGTGTTTATTTTTCCTCTGCCTTCAGAGTGGATGATGTCCTCTATTTCATCGTATATTTTCTCCACTTCTTCATCATCATGATCTGATGTTGGCATGTACACTTGAATTATCAGAATGGCCACTGGTTCTGCACTTATTTTCACAAACATTAGACTATCACTATGAGACACCATTTTAGTCACACTTTGCGCTTATTGATTTCCCATCACTATTGCTACTCCACGTTCATGACTTTTTCCACCTGAGTAAAACATTGTGTAATTACCTGTCACTATTTCACCACTACCTGTCCACCTCACTTCACTTAAACCCATTATCTTCACTTTACATTTATCCATTTCTCTTTTCAGATTTTCCTGTTTCCCTGCTCTTCTAAGTGTTCTTACGTTCCATGTCCCGATCCTGAAATTAAAATGTCCACCTCTTTTGATGACTCTCCCCGAAGTACTCCCCACCCGGAGATCCGAAAGGGGGAGTATATTACCTCCGGAATTCATTCCTCCAGGAACTGCTATCATCATTCTCCATCTTCCGACGTTCAGGAAATATAATAATGTGGTAGCCTTTCCATTTCCTTTCCACATCGCAGTATCACGGCTGAGGAACCAGACTATGATTGGTTTTGCCCATGACTCTCCGATCTTGATCCAACTAAAGCATCATTTGCTCAGTGCATCAAGTCAATACTAGTGCCCGCTGCTGCCCGGTACCAGCCTACCACCGTAGGTGGGCCTCTTCCGCCAGATCTGCCATACCGATGATCTTCATCTCTGCCTTCACTGCCGTTGAGTATCATCGTACGGGTAGTAAGTCCGTACAGCAGCAGATGTTTTGCTGTGGTTGGCATTATTATTTACTCCTTTTTCTCCATTTTTTCGGGGGAGCAAAATTAAAAATCTGGCACATGCCAGAATTTCATGCCAACATTTTAATTTCTAGTTATAAACGTTTATGTGGTTGAAGGGAAGTTCAATTGTTTAATCTGTTCTTAGTGGGAAAAGAAAAACGTTACCATTCAAAGCCAGAAGAGATTTTTATATGTCCAACAAATACTCAAATTGGGTCTTTTTGAGACATGTACACATATTTTTCTATTAAGCAGTAGGTTTTGTTCTGTTATCGGAATATTACAGATAATTTTTTATTCTAATTTTATTCTCTTACCACCTAACATATCCCATTCGATCTCCATTTAAGCTTCTTTTTGAATTGTCGTGTTTCAAAATAAACATTGGTTGTGCAAAAATGGTTTACCCTATTGGAGAGGGTCGAAATGATTGCGTTGTTTTTCAAAAATGGTGAGAACGGCAATCATACGGCAGAGTTATTTAATCAAGAGCATCCCGATAAACAGGTAGGCAGAAAATACAGCTGCGTGAAGATAACCTCACAAAATAGAAAAAATAAAAAAATTAAAATGATATAGTGTTGTTTATAATTAAATGTGATATAATTAAATGTGATAAAATTAAAAAATGATTGGGGGACTAGCCCCCCAAAATACATTTTTTCTGTTTTTAAAAATGGCATCTTAAAAAACATCGTTTGACCATGTTTGCCCACCATTTTGTTGAATAAAATTTTTTTTAAGAACTCAATCGCTTAAACAACAAAATCGATTTTTTGATATTAAATTTTTTATATATTCTCTTACTTTCATTGATTTTTTTTTATTTTGGTGTTGAAAAACTTCGTTTGGCCATGTTTGCCCAACATTTTTTAAATACAAAATATTTTTAAGAGCCCCAAAATCGTTTTTTTAGTGAATGATATCCATGAACAATATGAGCGATTCCCCAAAATAAATGGATTGCCGAACATGCCGAAAGAATATACTCGAAGTTGCATACTCGAAAAATGCTGGTATGTGTGCCAATTCCTCTGCGATTTTCTATCAAATGGATAATAAGCGATCCTTGGTAATTCGTAGGATGATATGATTTCAAACATGCAGAAATAGCTTTTGACGTCAGCCCACCCTTACAGAACCGTTTTATTTGCATGCGGGGTGAAAAATTGGACGATACAGGTGGTGGATTTTAAGGAAAATGGGCAAACCTCAAAAATTGATTAAATGATATTTCACGTATATTAAAATAGTTTTTCACGTTTGCCCACCCTTGAATTTTTTTTGCTTGCATAAGGGATGAAAAATTACAGATAAAAGTTACAGACGTTCTTGGGTTATGTTATATCTGGGTATATTTTGTTTATTGTGGTCTTATTTTTTTTTAATTTTAGTTTAAAACATTTTAAAATTAGATAAAAGCAGATTAGATTAAGATTACGGTAAAGCGGGCAAAAGGTACCAAAACCTAGTAGTGGTGTCGTGAAAGGTAATTGTTCAGTAATAGTTGCTGCTATAGATTTACAATAAATTTTCGTGAAATTCTCATGCCACTACCGAATTAATAATACAGTTTAATCTCGGTAATTCGGCCATTGGCTAATCGGACGACACGTTCAGTAATCCGGTAAACATGTTCTGTAACACGTTCAGTAAGTAAAGCGGTCTGGAGACCGCTCGCGCTCTTACCTCCCACCACTCATTCTGATAATCCGGCGGTTGTCTGGTCCCATATGTGTCGGATTATCGAAATTATACCGTACTTATATCTAAAATCCCTAAATTTAAACATTATATTGTAAAAACTCATTGAAAAACCATTAGTTCCTCTTTTGGAGTCATGAACAGTGTCCAAACACAGAGTCATAAACAGCTTAAAAAGGCACTAAATTACCATTCACGGCACATATAGCAGCATTTTTCGAGTATGCAACTTTGTATGCAACTCGAGTATATTTGATTAGGGTCGGAAAATTTCGTAAACCCATTTCCATTCCTTTTGAGGAAGGTTTTTGGGGCTCTTCAAAATATTTTGTATTAAAAAGATATGATATGGCAAACCTGGTCAAACGAAGTTCTTAAAGACCAAACCAAAAAAAAATTATAAAAAATTTAATAACTAAAACATCGATTTTGGGGTTCCCAAAAAATAATTATTTAAAAAAAATGGTGGGCAAACATGGTCAAACCATGTTTCTTATGATGCCATTATCAAATACAGAAAAATTTTTAGGGGACTAGACCCCCAATCATTTTTTAATAATACCCTTGGAAACGAATGTGGACAAACAAAACTATTTGGTGGTCAATCATGGTCAAATCTTGGTCAAACGTATCCCATTTTAATTTTTAATTTTTTTTAATTTTGGGGGGCTATCTTCACGCAGCTAGAAAATACGTGTTGGAGTTTGTCACGAAATTTCAAGAAACAGGTCCATTTCTTTTGAGGAAGGATTTTGGTCGAAGGATTTTGGTCTGAAGTCGATAAAAATCGGGACCCTTAATGTGAACTCCCGGTGAGAAACGAATCTACTGTGTTTGGAGTTTTGGGATAAGTTTTTTGCAGAACTATGAGTACGAGGAAATTGGTCACTGTAACCAACATCCTTAGAACAATTATTCGTCGCATGCTAAAACAACATAAATTTCATCCGTATAAAATTCATTTAGTACATGAACTGAATGATGATGATTTCGATAAGGCAACAGAAGTTTTGCGAAGTGATGAAGATGCTGATGCGAATATTCTTATTAATGTGTTTTTCTGTCGAGTTTACATTTTTCCTAAACTTTACTGTAAATCGTAATAACTGTCGATGTTGGTCGTACGTGTATCCAAGGATTTTCTACAAAGTCCATATTCAAAATCCACAAAAACTAAATGTCTGGGCCGGTATTTTTGGAGACTGCATTATTGGTCCGATTTTTCTTAATGGTAATTTGACAGGTGAACCTTAACTGGGAGTGTTGGAAGATGTTGTCCATTGCTTGTTGATATCGTTGAAAATGATGATCGTTACGTAGAAGAACAATTGCTTTGCAACAAGATGGAGCTCCACCACATTATACGCAGGCTGTTCGGCAATTTCTGGACAGAGTTTTACCATGAGAGTAGATTGGACGAAGAAGTGCTCTGGAATGGCTGGCACGCTCACCTGATTTAAGTCCTCTGGACTTCTTCTAGTGGGCTCGTCTAAAGAGTAGATTTTATGCAACAGAAACAGAGTCTCTGGAAGAGCTACGTCGACGCATTATACTAGAATGCCGTCAAATTACGGCACAGATCCTCCAGAATGTAATAGATTTTTCTATGGAATTTTTATTTTTGTATGGAATTTGGTGACACATAATTTCAGCATTTGTTAAACTAATAAAAATCTTTTCTGTCGCTGAATTGTGTTTTTTTCATCCTATAAGGGTTCCGTACCGAAAACGGAACCCTTATAGGATCACTTTGTTGTCCGTCGCTCTGTCTGTCTGTCTGTCCGTCTGTCTGTCTTTCCGTCCGTCCGTCTGTCTGTCTGTAAAGACCATTTTTCTCAGGAACGCGTAGAGGTAACAAGTTGAAATTTGTATGAAATACGCGGGTCTGCGGTCTCTTTCAGCTGTGAAAAAAATATAAGTCAACGCGATCAAAAGATATGACCGTTTATGCCGCATATTTTGCGATTTCACATGGGAATCAAAACCTATAGGGTACTTCCCGTTGACCTAAAATCATGAAATTTGGCAAGAAGCGGTGTCTTGCAGCACATGCAAAGGGAAAAATCTGCAAACCGTAAATATGTAGTTTAATTACAAGAAAAATGCGAATTTACTATTAGAAACTTATGAAAATACACTAATGTGTTGCGTGGTATTGTCCGGCACCAGAAGCATATGGGTTACATACAGTTAGGTCCTCCTAAAGATACATTACTTACAAATTTGTACGGAACCCTCGTTGCGCGAGTCACAACTAGCAGTTGGCCGGTTTTTTTTCCCTTCACATTTGCAGTTTTTATAAGAACAGATGAAAAGACAGAGAACAATGTGACTTCCTTTCAACGGCATAAATAAAGAACGCGTTCATAACTTGAAATTAAATAATCTCGACAACAAATCGATAAATTTGGGAAATGTTAACCGTTTAGTATTCAGGGCAGAAAGGCTTTCAAATGAGGTATTACTTATAACACCGTGTCATTTCAACTTTTAGGGGTTGTGGTCCCAGCTCGAAGGGGTTAAGTGATTTTGCTACAAATTTTCTTGTAAATGGTGTATTCCTCACAAACAAAGTTAAGTTTCTTCAAGTCATCTTCAATTATCCGAAAATCCCATTGTTTCGTTTTCAGTGGCCCACAGGGTATATACATTATACTCTCGATTATCGGATTGCGGGTTACCAGTGCTTGAAGTATATTATTTATTGTATACTTTATGCATTATACAAAGGGCTATCGACCACAAGGTCCTTCTGCCCGGAATTACAAATTGATTTAAATTGGGGAAAAAATCGTATGTACATATTAATGATAACAATAGTGTAATGGGAATGAAATGAGATGATATGATGAGTTGAGTCGTCGTAGATTGATTCGTAAAGCGTCTTAGTTGGGTGTCTTCGTGAAGTGGTTTTATGTCTCGTTTTATGCATAGTGGGTCTACTATGTTCCAGTGGTTGTTGTTGAAAGTCGAAATTTTTAGATGAACTAGACAACTTAAACTAAATCTGTCTACACATTTGCAAACTACATGACTTGGTCTACTAAACAGTATAGACAAGCTTAGAATATCTCCACCAATCTATTAGTAATAGACCGACAAACTTAAAATTAAATTTTAAGATCTAGCTAGACGAAAATTCAATTTGTAGACGAACTAGAGAACCTAAAGTAAATCTGTCTACACATTTATAAACTACATAAATTGGTCTACTAAATAGTATAGACAAACTTAGAATATATTCACCAATTTATGAGTAATAGAGCGAAAAACTTAAAATTAAATTGTAAGATCTTCTAGAGATTATTTAAGATTTCTAGTTAGACGAAAATTTTATTTGTAGGCAAACTAGTCCAGAGGTGGCGTGCGTAACCTTTATGTATCAACGTGCCATTTTTCCAAAGAAATGCCTAATGAGGCCATAGATGTGCCGTCAAATAATTTTGACTTAGTGACGTTATTTTTAGCAGACTGCATGTTGAACTGGAGTAATCTGTAAAACCGTTTCTAAGCGAGCCTTTTTACCCAAAATGTGCAGTTTAAAAATTCTTTAATGTTATTCATCTCTGAAAATAATGACTCGCAGGCACAGGTAGATGAAAGTATGGTTAAAATAGCACGAGTTTGTTAATTGTGTTTAGAAACGAATTTCATGTTTCCAAAATTTTGTTACTGGAATTTGTACTTATATTGCTTGTCAATCTTTCTGTTTCAATTAATTCCAACTCTTTCCTTGTTTCAATAAATTTTTGAATCCATATTGATCAATTAATCATTAATCATTTCTTCAATTTCCAACCAATCCAAGTTCAGTTTATCAAATGAAGTCATTTCAGGGCACATAACAAACTTGAGTATCTTTGATAATTCTTTGAATAGAGAAAATCTCGAGTATTCGAAGTCCTTTTTCGTCATCACGAAATTATTTTTTAATTAAATTATTGTAAATTTAGTTACATAAATTCTATTTTGCTACTGAAATCTGATCTCGTATTGTTACAATCTCAATTAGAAGATGAGAAAGGCACAAGGCGATACCGTAATATAAATATATCTTTCTTGAAAAATGAAATTATATTGGAAACCGTTTGAAAGTTACAATTAATTTAAGCCGGTGTCTTTGAAATCCTATCAATGTGCGGGTCCATATATTAATGTGAGTAGATTTCTAGCAAAATGAAAATCCTGAATATAAAATGGGGGTCCAGCAGCTCGACGATGTTAGTCCTGAAAGTTTTTAGCTGGATAGCTGGATAGCTAGTTTTTAGCTTTGTGCTGGATGGTTGATGAAAAATCTTTTTGAATGGGTATGTAATAGCTTGGTCTTTTAAGAGGTCTTCTGCTAATGAATGATATTGTGTTTTCCAAATAACGGTGATTATATCATTTTGTCAGACTGGATTACTTTGTTGTCCGGATTGATTTTGAGAAAATTCATGCTTTTGACGAAAATTCCATACAATGGGTGATTATGTCGGGGGTTGTTGTGTATGAAATTGGTCAGAATGTTCGTAGTTTGCGTCAATGCCAGGGTAAATAGAAATATTACAGACCAAAGTTAACTGTGGATTATTGAAATAAAAATGAAATGCCATCAATGTTATGCAATTTGTTTTACATAGTCTTAGATTTGTTACTGTCAGATAATTTTGAATTCGATAATCATTCGTAGAATATACCATCCTGAATCGCAATATTAACTATATTAAAAACTATAGGTTTAATAAATACCTTTTATACTATGTTTCATTTATTGTTTCATTTTAAATGTAAAAAATTGTTTCATACTCTCATTTATATAAACAACAAATTTAATCACATTTCCAAGCTTTCTAAGTAATTTCGCATTTTTAATAAATCCAACTACAAAACTGCTATTTACACTAAGATTCTTAAACATCCAAGCAAGTAAACACAAAAATAAGAAACTTCTTTCTGATATTATATTTATATATTTTCTCTTTATTAACATCAGCATTCATTTCTTTCTGCATAAAAATACCTCATTTCTTAAGCAATATTTTTGTTTACATACGCCCTATCTACAGACTTTACAAAGACACGATTTAACTAACTTAAAATTGATTACGTTACTTATTTATAAGTCCATGATATTCTTCCAAAGAGCGTTACGTAATAAGTGTGAATATAAACATAAACAATTCATTGAGAATTGTGAGAAACTTTTTCCGATAACGTCTTGAAACGTGTAAATATTTTGATAGAGTGGTCAAGATTAAAGTCGCTGAGAGATTTTTTATTTAAATATTTATTATTGTTTTATATTTGTCCGCAGTCGCACAAGCGATACTCGAACATAAGCGTCGCTGCTGCGATTGTAGACATATTGTAAACATTTTAATTTCATTGAATCAGTTTGTTTTTCTTAGATTATATTTATTTATTTTAATTACAATAAATGTTTAGACAAAGTGGTTTTTGCATTCCTTCTCTATATAAAATACGAAACTATAACAAACATTGATTCCGGTTTTTTTTTCAGAATTCTTATTAGCTTTTGTAATCTCAATTAAATCAAATACGTTAAGCTTTTATTAAAACGCAGAACAAATACTATTACAATAATTACGTAGATTTTATTATATAGAGGTCGAAAGTTGGTTAGATTAGCTGGGTATATTTTTAATTGTTAATTATATTGGGAATGCATTGAGCTGACCGGCCAATGAGTGAATGCGTTGTGTAATTAGTGCCGGTCATGGCAAAGTGGAAGAAGTAGGCAGTAACTTTTGTATAAAAGTGGGAGAAAATTTCAGTATTAGAAAGTCAAAGTAATGTTTTCATTGGATATTACATCGCTTTTTCCACCTACCCAGCGCACCCCACACAAGAATCGGTAATTAGTACGTAATGGTTAAGTGGGTTTACACAATGAGGGAACTGAAGTTAAAGTAAACATTAAAATGATAATTGTTTTTTTATCAATTTAATGTACACCTTGTATTTACAATACGTAATTGACTATAAGGCATTATATTTTAGTTAATTTACTACTTAATTAAATTTTAATTTACATTAGAAATTTTGGTTTTTGTTTTACTAAAAAATATTTTTTTTAATAACAAATAAGAAAAATGTCTTACATTTTTAAATTAAAATATTTATGTTTAGAATTAATCATATTATTCATTTTTTCCCCATACCACAAGAACATTATATAAATAATTTATGTTTAGAGACATTAAATCAATTTGTCGGTTTATTAAAATCATCAAAATAATCTTTATATTAATATTAATATAATATGATTTCTTTCAATATTAATTTTCATTTAACTTAATTTTACTTACATTTCTAGCACATCACAAACAATATTTTATCTACTCGAACACCAAAATGAACACAATAAGTAAATTATTTTATGTGAAAGATGCTATTTGTTTGTTGTTAATATGGCAATAACTCGCATCCCTAAACAAAAAACATAGACGTAGTTAAATTAAATTTTTAGACGTATATTAAAATTGAATTAATTCAAATGTGAATTATTATATAGGTATACGTGAATTATTTCATTCATATACGTGAATTATTTCATTTTTTAGAGAGACCCTTGACAAAATAGCAGGATCAATGTATGATGAGATGAGTTGACAGTGGTTGTTGATTGATGACATCCATTATGTCTCCGTTCATTCTAGAGATTTTATAATTGAGATTAAGATATCATTTGTCTATGGTGTAGTCATGCCCTTATAGGGTAGAACTGCCAATCAATATATGATCACTGTCTGTAACACGAGTTGTATTCACTTTATATAACAATGTTGGTTCTTGGTTATATTTGTTAAAATTATCAATTTCTGTTTGAAAAGCTCGAATTTATATTCCATCGACTTGAAAAAGACAGAGTCAAATATTGTATTATTTATATATTGTTGAATTTGAAGATTGTGATATTAGTAAATATTTACATTTGTATTTTTTCTTCAAAGTTGAAAAAGATATAAAAGCTACTATCTAATATCTTAATTCACCTGACTGAAATCCCGTTAAAATAAGTAATTTTTCTGGTATTATACCACACTGTCGAATAATCTACCTCATTGCGTAACGCTTTAGCCTTAGCATTACGTAACGCCTTTAAATATCCGCTTTAAAACGCCAACCACGTTAAAAAAACATACTTAAGAAAAAAAAAAATTTATCCCTATTCAGCTTACAGTTGGTAATATAACATAAACACTTACATTGTAAAGTGTCAAGTACCGAGTATTGTAAATAATTACACATAATAATATTTCCAGTCGATTCGTTTGAGATGGAAACGCACGTACGTTCAAAAACAATTGTTACTGTAGGTAGTTTACAACGTGAACAACATACCTATAAAACACGTACAAATTTTTTTCTATATTATGCGATGTAATTACAATTAGTTGTAACACTGCCGAAGAGAAATTGTACAGCAACAAAATACGTATTTTATCAACAATAAAGTAGCTTTACTGTAAGCAAAATGAATGTTTTAAGATATTTTTCAAATTAAATTTGTAGTCAAAACAAACACTTGATACCTTATTTAGCGATAACATATTCTTGTTGCATGAAAAAACCGCCTATATCACAAGATTACTTCTTTATCTTTAATAACAGAATTAAGACTCGACTCCTTGTAGACTAGTAAAAAATTGAAGTGTCTTCTCAATTTCTTATTTAAGTGTAAATAGTAAAATAAGTGGATCCAATTTTAGGATGTAACGATTTAATACAGCATCATCATTGAAAATGATTTTAACCAAAAGTATGATCGAAGATTAAAAGGTGATAATATCATTGTATCGATTAATAGGGCATTACCTTCAAGAGACAATGAAGTCCTGCGCTAATCTGCTTTGACCCCTACTGCTCATTTATGAAAATTGCAACGAAAAGGTGTGAGGCAAAGGGCGGGTTTATTACCTAGTATAACTTGTTACACGAAAGACGGAATATTGCATGCACGCACTTCTTTGTAGTTTAGATCGCACATTCAAGACAATCAATTTTCGAATTTCTTTGTAATATTATTTCAACTGTATAAAAATATTTTTTATTAATTCCGTATTTTCCATATTAACATTTAAAAATGTTCAGTAAATTGTCAAATTTGTGTTGAAAAATAAGGAAATTGTAAAATTGTAAATATCTCTGCCAGTTATTTATGTGTATTATTCGCTAACAGTGGTTATCCTCCCAGTCGACTTGACTTTTTTTCAGCCGAAGCAACGCGAATCATATTATACCTCACAAAAACTCGGGACAAGGTGTCAATCCATTACACTAGTACTGGATTGACACCTTTAATACTACTTGGAGTCTAATTATAACTAATTTAACTATTCTAGGCATGCAAAATTATTGACAATTACTGAATAATATTATTTGTGCGAATTTAGATTTGTTCATTAGTTTTGTAATTTCAGACACACAATATATTATAGTACTTTATTATAACTGGAAATAATGAATTGAAGGGTTCAGGCAAAGAGCAGGGAATGTCACACATTCTTGTGGTTTTTGTTTTGTACTGGTAACAAATCTACGACTATGGTAATATATACTCAACATATATCGATAGAACAAGTTTTTAGATGTGCCCAAAGCGAAAAGAACTGGGAATGTACATAATATACCGGTAATGAAGGAGGATTGTCCAAAAATTAATTGTTACTATCTACTAAACCAAAATTATGAAATTTTTTTTAAAAATTCAGTTTTTTCGGTTTTTTTTCAATCAGATCGAGTGAAACATTCGGTAAGTCTTACAGCGTTCCAGCCTCACAGGGGGTCGGCTGTAGGTGCGTTTTAATATTTCTTCACTTTTTCCACGAAAACTCCTTTCCTCTTGCGCGGCGAAATGTGAAAATATCATTTCCGGCGTAGGATAGAATGGGCTTTTTATCAGTGTCTGTCTGCCGAGCACAAGGCACATAAATCGTCCTCCAGGTACGAAAAACCAAAATCCGCTTTCTTCACGACTTTTCACGAGGAGCAACTTAGTTCCGCGGCTCGATTTTTTCTTGCATCCTCTGGTCGCGTCTCCAGTACGTTTTTCCCTGGCAGTAGCATGCGACCGCCGCACAGTGGGGTATTTCAGCGATTTAGCCGGCCAAAATTATTTCTAAGTTTATATAGATTTTAAATCGGTTTTTATGTTTATTTATAGTTGTTATAGTTGTTTAAAGTACATAGGAGTATAAATAAATAGGAAAAAAATATATATTGAGACAAAAAAAAAATTAAACTTTATATTAAGGGAAATGAAGCAAAAACTAAATTTTTCATAAAAACAAGAAAACTTATTAGTTAACCTGAAGAGTCCCACATCTCGTGGTCAGTTCGACATTCACCAGTTTCCTCCGCAGATTGTTCTGAAGAACTTTCGTCGTTTTTATTAATGGGCTCGGCGGAAACAAGCATTTGCATTGCTTCTTTGCTGTGCATCACTGATCCTATTCTTGGTTTCGGCCTCATACTAGTAATTGGGGGATCAGAGCTGAGCAATAATCTGTTAATAACATCTAAATTGCACTGCTCTCTCGAGAATTTAAAATTACCTCTAAAATCACTTTGATTCGTATTATCATTTTGTAGTCAATACCGGTAATTTCAGCTGCCATCTCTGGATTGGCGAAAAATCTTTTGCTAGTGTTACCATCAATAGTGTTGCCGTATCCAGCTTTAGGCACATCGACGATCTAGCGTGCAATATAGAAAGGCCAAATTGTATTGCGTTTGTGGAGACATTTCTTGTAATATTAAGGTCATTAAAGTATTGGAGGTAGCATTGATGAGGTATACATTAGAGGTAGCACCACAAATGTAGCATTTCATAGTTGAGGTCGTTGACGTAGCAGCATTGCATACTTAGGCATCCACCATAGTTAGCGTCAATAAATGCTTAATCGAAATAGAACTCTTTCCTTGTAGGAATTCGCTACTTTGTAAAGCGTTTATAGCTTCTTCTACGTAGGCGATTTCGGATTTTGTGATATCCACTGTTTGTTTGACAAGCCGTATCCTCATTGGTTTCAAGAGGGAGTTGGATTTTGCCAAACAACTTTCTTGTTTATACTACAAACCAATTGCAGTGGAACAAAGCAACATTGAAAAATATTGCGGTCTGTGGAATCTTCTTCCTGCATCTTCTGTTTATATTGTGTTTGTTGCGATCCGTACAACCCCATTTCGAAATTAGCGTCAATGATTTACGCTCTTGTATATTCAATGTCCTCAACACATCCTCCAAATATGTAGCCAAACGTTTTGCTCTGTGGTCCAATGAATACTGCAAGTTAATTTCAGCACAAGTTTCAGTTACCCGATAGGCTGCTTTTTCCTGATAACAAGTATTTTTTGCTTGCTGTCCAATGGTATAACTCGGATAATAATCCTTGTTACTATTTCTAATAACTACATATTGCCACCTTGAGAGATCGACTTCTACAAATATTGAGAGGGCGGCCATTGGATCAAGTTGTGACCTTTTTCCGTGCATTGACTTTTTGTATGCTGTTTGGTTTTATGCTTCAAACGATTTTGTTGGTTGGCCACTAGAACGTGGTATACCACTCGGTATTTCGAATGTTCCTTGTAACCAATTGTCATTGTTTTTATAAAAAAACTTCTGATTTTTTATGCGCCAATTTTTAGTGTCCATCTTTTTTTAAATTGGTACTTTAAATGGGAGAATTTAACTTCTTTCATTTGGCTTTCACAATATCCATCTTGCGATAAAATATATGTCTGAAGGTAGCTCAACTTTTCGTCAAAATTTGGTAAATCTTGTTCCTGCATTTTGTCAAAAATAAATCTACGCGTTACTACTCGAGCGCCTGAGGTACCTTCGGATACAGGAACGAAACACAAACTATCGATAAAAACATCGTTTTCACGGGAGTCCACGGATAATTTTTGTGTTTTTAGTTAGTACACATACTATTTATTCTATTATAACTTAGAAAACCACGAATCCATCACAATTTTTGTCAAAACAAACTCCAAAAAAATTGAATTTTTTTTTTCAAGAACTGTATTTTCGAGGAGGCCCAGAACTAATCACACACTTACAACATTGATCGAATGACGACTAATACTACGGTGCGTACTTAAACAAGTGATTAAAGAACAGGGTTGTATCAAACCTCACCTGGAACAAATTCTAGGTAATCGATTTTTGGCCGCCTAAATATGGTGAATACCCCACTGTGCCCCGCGCCGATTCGTCCGATGCAGCGCAAAGAAAATTTCGTTTCTTCATTTACATTTGTGGCCGCGGTTCGTTTATTAGAAGGGGTTCAAGTCTGGAAATGGGTTCGTTCGATGAAGGAGGGTTACGGACAAATGCCAGTGAAAGGATCCGGTGACTGTGACGTCCTGTTCCCGCTACATGTCAATTTCATCGCGCAAAATCTGTAAAACGCGATTTTTTTCAACGCGATTTGCGGGGATTGTAACTCCTCCGAAGCCGCAACTCAGATCACCACCGAACTATCGCCATTCGATTCTGCATGGTGTCTTTTAGTTTCTTTGGGAGTTTAATCTCGATTGTTTTTGCGCCGCAACGCCATGAAAACCGAGCGATTGTTCTGGTTTTTGCAGTGGATTGTGGAATGGTCTTTTGGATTTCCGCACCCATAGTTGGACGTCGCAGAATCGCGCCGCGACACCCAGTTATAACTGTTAATCTGCCCAGACAAAAACTTGAATGTCGATTTAGAGCACCAGGATGTTGCGTTTTTTACATTCCACAACCGGCACGTGGCCCCCATCGAAACGCGCATTTTGGTACCGCCGCCGTGTCGCTGCCACTACGGAGACGCTCGCCACAGTTCGAAACGTAACGGCTCCCGTTCGCGGGAAAATGAGGTCTGTCTAACCGCTGCAGTTTCGCCGTTTCTGGGCTCACCGGCCCAAATTGTACTCGTTAAAAAACTAATTTCGTATGAGGCATATCTTTTATTACACAGTTTAACACAGATTTTGGCTATCCAAGAATGGATACGTACAGCTCCTGTGATGCTTATTTAGCCAAGGCTAAGGTACTTGAGGAAGAAAAGAACCTCGATGAATTAAAACAGCTATAAATTTTGAATAAACTACACCTACCAAAAGCTCATGATTTCTTATGAAAAGAAAAGGGGAGTCGAAAAACTAAATAAGAATCAAAACGATTTTCTACCAACAGCTATATACAAAAAAATATTTCTCATCTAAATATAACAAGAAATCATATTTTTTACAAGAGATAATTATCTATATGCACATTCCATATACATAATCTGTGGACTGGATAGCTTTATTTTTATTCATATCCTGAAACATTTGTCAAGAAAGGAGCTGATGAAGTTTCGTTTTTGTATTTGATTTTAATACTAATCACATGGACAAAGGTATAAGACATCTTGTTATATTTTGTGATTCCTGTTGGCGTCTAAACAAAAATTATACCATGTTTAGGTTCATACTTACTATCACTCACGAATTAAATTTTCGCGACTCCTTAAAAGTAACCTTTCACATAAGAGGGGACAATCTTGAGCATTATAAGAATATGGGTTTGATTAATCTTAAAACTAAATGATATTAGTATGATCTTTTTAAAAGTTCAAGGACAAAACCCGCATCTTTTAAGGTTATTGAAATTGATCAAAGATAAGTCGTAAGATAATGGTACAAATTTCGGTACTAACGTACTAACGTCACCGCAGCTACAGATTTGAACAAAATGGATGGTTAGAATAGCTTATAACGGAGCAGATAAATCTAAACTAAATATCGCGCGATAGCGCGACCTCTCGATCCGAAATAAGAAAAAATATTGGATAAGGGTTAAATTAGGTTATATTAGAGCAGAAAAATCTAAACCACATATCGCGCGGTACCCAAATTTCTCACAGGAAAATTCATGAAGAAATGTTAGATTGCAATTCGAATGCAAAGGAAAGTAATGATTTCCAAAGAACATCGTCCCGGGGAACTGAACAGAGATAGTTACAATGGCACTGGGAGAAAGCAACAATTCTCAGTAATTGTTGTAATCATGTCACTAACATTGAGTTCGAGCTTCCAGATTTTGTATATAAAGAGTTTTTACCCATAATTGAAGTGAAATGCAGAGATTTCATAAGTCTGATGCCGTTTTGTGCAAGAGGAACACAAGTATTTTATGAAATTCCAAAATATGATTCAAAAACCAAATATGCTGATGGCTAAATTTGACATTCTTTGTTTATTTTTGCGACGCCAAGGACATTCCTTGTTTATGTTTGTGACGCCTGTATGTAAGTAATTGCGATGTAAGGACTTTAATTGTTTTGTATTTTTTCAAGATGGTTATCAATCCAAACAACATAGTTGAGAACATGTATGATGTTTCCACGCATAATTTTTATTCTTTGGATTCAACGACCAAAGGCTGCATACAGAAGTTGAACGATTATCTTATGGTCAAAATTCACAAACGCAACAAAAGTCCGATTAAAAATCGACTAGTTGTCGGCGATAAAACTTACTTTGGAGGGTGGTCTTTACAACACGACGCCGCTGACAAGGCCCTCAAAGTCTTGAACAAACTCACAGCAGTGTAAGCTGAAAACTGTTTACGAGAAGGTCTTTTGTGTAATAAATTCTTTGCGAAATCTCCGGTTTCGTTGGTGTTTGAGACGGGAGCAACTCGAAATCTTCCGGTTGCATTCGAGATCGTCGAGTTCTCCTCAACGCTTGGCTATTTGACAATATTCCAAATTATTATGTAAATTTAACTGAGGCTCGGGCCAAGCCACAAAAAGGAATTCGCCACAATGTGCAAAGTCTGAGACTTCAAAACTCTGGGAGGACCCTCAGAGAAAGCCTCTAAGAAAAAAGCCGCAGAGAAAATGCTCGTCGAGTTGGAAAAAATCGAACCCATCACCAAGTTCAACATTAACAGTGATAACAAGAAGAAACGGAAGAAGAGAAACAAGGCCAAAGTGAAACGACCGAGAATGTTAGATACTGTCGCCCCTGTATTAAAAACAATTACTGGAAACATTGGAGAGTTTGAAACTTACGATGATGGTGGTGAGCACCATGACAATCGAGCCGGAGGCGACAAAAAGGGGGAATTATTGGATTTGGCACATACAATTGACGTGCAAATTCAAATTTTAAATGACATGAGCGATAATAAACATCATTCGATTGTGCCAATAAATATGGATCCTGCTTACATGTGTTTCAATGAAGATGTTAGTAAAGATTTGTCTGAGGAAAACGCGGCTTTGAGCGCTTTGAAGTTTTTGAAGCTGAACTTGGACAATATTGTGATTCCATTGAATGGGCAGAAGGGAGCACAACCGAAATTGGTTGTTAAAACCGCCTTGAGAGAGGGATTGCTAGAGAAAAAGTTGTGAAAATTTTGTAACCCATGCTGAATAATTTAAGTCATTTCCAGTAATTAGTTCTAAGTAAAAGTTGCATACAATAAAAATATTATAAATTCTAAACTTTAAATTGCTGTTTTCTCGGAATCTATTTATTAGGACATTCCCTGTTCTTTGCCTATACCCATTATTTAGCCTATATATCTATATTTCAAAATTGGTATATCTGTATACTTAGTAGTTACTTTATTAAATGCATTGTCGTTATATATTAATATATTAGATTCTAAAATTTATACAGTAGATACTTTAATGTAAAAAATTCTCAATTAGTAAGTTTAATATTTAGTTTAGGAGACCTAAATATTTGACCTGAAAGTCTATATTTTATTTTCAGTTGAATTTTATAATTGATATACAAAAATTGAAAGTTCATTATAACAAGATTCATTTTCTTATTTCTAAATATACTCCCATTTTGACAATATTCTAAATTATTATGTAAATATAACACACGGTAACATATTTATTTGTAGTATGACAATTTACTTTCAATATATAAATATAATATTTTGTTTAAACAATAATGCAAATAAATTATATCGAAGCAATATCACTAATAAAGCTTAAAATAGTATATTTTGTAACTAGGGCGGTAAGTTGTCAATTTGACGCAAGAATGAAATTGAACGCACAAACGAAGTGAGAAGTGACATTCGTTGTTGACATTCACGTTGACATTCAAGTTGACATTCACGAACGAAGTGACATTCGCTGGTGTTACAAATTCGTGTTACAAACAATATTTTTTATTACTCGTGCGAGGGGATGTATCTTACAAGTTTGGGATCCAATTTGCTTTTTCAATTGTCTCCGGTTGTGTGGATTCGTCATAAGAACTCTCCTCAGTCTCAGGTATCACCATAGAATTTACACTCATTTTAAAACGTTTTCTTTAATTTTTATTTTGTAATGAAAAAAATGTCTTTTTTAAAATAATGAAAAAAAGTAATGAAAAGTAATGAAAAAAATGCACTTTTACGTAACTTTTTTTAATATCTAATTATTTATTTGTTTTTTTAATGTAACCTACCGATATTGAATATTTGCAAGCGTTACCCAGGTTATGTGGAAGTACAATGAGAAGTGACATTTCTCGTATTAAAAAACGTGGGTCAAGAAGTACCTCTCGCGCAGTAAAAAAACTATTTTCTTTTGATTTTCAAATCAATAATGTTACTAATAGAAATACATTGTATTTTCAAAATACAAAAACAATATACAAATATTTATATTTTATTTTATAATTGTTTATCATGCATATCATCTAATAATTTATTATCGGAGCTAATTTAGAATAAAATTGTTTGACACGTCTATCAGATAAATAACTGCTGCAAATATTCAAAACAAAATAAATCTCAAAATTACCTTATAATAGTATGTATTTACATGTAAATTATACTCTGCGCTTTGAATGAATTAACAGTTACTTCACTTCAATTTCAAGTAACATTTAAAATCAGGTACCATTAGATATTAAATTTGTGGTACTACTTGCCGTTAGTCGCAATCCAAACCTGTTATTAATTTTCATAAAAAAAACTAATCTATGTATTAAGTCTCAGCAATTTTCCATTCGTCATTTTCGTAAATTTATATATAAAAATTGTTTTACTAAACGAAAATAATAAAATTATTCAAGGAAATAAACTGCATTTTATGTAAATATATTTCGATCTAAAAGACTAATTCTTCTTCTCATTTTGGATTTTTCTATTCTAATCGCATATTTAGTAAACGCTGGAACAAAATCTAGGAATATTGTGCGAACCAAAATCTAGTCTAGATCATTAGTAAGGTTTGTAGAATAGACAAGACCAGATAGACACGACCGGAGAGTCAAGACTAGAAAGACAAGAGCAAACACACAAGATCGGAATACAAGACCAGACAGACAAGATCGGACAGACGAGACTAGAGAGACAAGAGCAGACGGACAAGACCTAACAGACTAAACAGACGAGATTAGAAAATCTTATGTTTGAAGAAAAATCTACCCAAAAATAAATAAACGACCGGGAATGTTAGATACTGTCGCCTCTGTCTTAAACACAATTACTGGAAACGTTGAAGAGTTTGAAACTTACGATGATAGTGGTGAGAACCATGACAATCGAGCCGGAGGCGGCAGTAAGAGGGAATTATTGGATTTGGCACGTACAATTGACGTTCAAATTCAAATTTTAAATAACATGAGCGATAATAAACATTTTTCGATGGTGTCCATAAATACGGATCCTACTTACATGTGTTTCAATGAAGGTGTTAGTAAAGATTTGTCTGAGAAAAACGCGTTTTTTTGTGCTTTGAAGTTTTTGAAGCTGAACTTGGACAATATTATGATTCCATTGAATGGGCAGAAGGGAGCAAAACCGAAATTGATTGTTGAAACCGTCTTAAGAGAGGGATTTCCAGAGAAAAAGTTGTGAATAATGTGCAGTTTTATGAAGTAAAAGGTTATGAGAGAATAGCGCTTGGAACTGATCAATTTGGATGCTCAGAGTGGTATCTACTTTGGACATAAGAACGATGGATTGGTTATAGATTACCTGGCCTTTGCAGATGCCATGGCACTGTTTGCTGATTCTCTTGAGATGGCAACAATGCAGGTAAACTGCCTCAGAAAACAGGCTGCCAAAGTGGGTCTTCGAGTGTCGCTGGAGAAAACAGAATTCTTCACCAACATAAGAGAAGCAAGCAGAGAGATGTAACTGGAACAGGGAAACATCAAGAGGACTGAGAAATTTAGGTATCTCGGCGAATGAATTGAACCCCACTTATCAGAAAGTGCATCATTATCCAAGAGAGTCAACAAGTTAGAACTAGCCTATCGACTGATTAAGAACACTTACAATAAGAAATGCCTGCCACGCAACCTGAAACTTAAGCTTTACTTATCAGTCTTACGACCAGAAGCCCTGTATGCCATGGAGTGTCTTTCCTTGAACCGAAGAGGTCTAGTAGAGAAATTGGAAATCAGAGAGAGGAGAATCCTCAGGAAGGTCCTAGGACCGGTAAAGGATGATGAAGAATTCCGAAAGCAGCATAACTCTGAGCTCTACGAACATATTGAGATGCTCTCTGACTGTGCAAGAAAAAGAAGGGTAGCTTTCTGTGGCCACGCTGCAAGATTGCCTTCAAACCGACTAACCAACTATCTGTTTACCTTCTGGCAAGACTAGAAGGTTCGTACCACATGGTTGACAGAAACCGAGAAGGATATTAAAGAACTGGGAATAACAGATCTCCAAAACAGACAGGTTGTGAGACGCACCCTGAAGGAAGTTCGTGGATTTCTGGAAAAAAACCCGTGGGAAAGGTACCCCCTGGACAGAAGAGAGAGGGAGTTACACCGGCAGAAGATGCGACAATACTTGGCAAAAGTCAAAGTGGTACAAATTAGGCCTATTTGAAAGAAGAAGAATGTATAGTTTTATGAAAATTGTTTATTTTTATATATTTTGTTATGAAATAAATTGTTTGAGCTTGTTATTTGTATTTTGCATATATTAGTAAGTTTTGCAGATAGAAAGTTTGTACAACGGACAAGACCAGATATACACGACCGAAGAGTCAGGAGCAGACACACAATACTAGAAAGACAAGAACGAACACACAAGATCGTAATACAAGACCGGACAGACAAGATCGGACAGACAAGACTAGAGAGACAAAAAAACAAATCTTATGTTTGAAGAAAAATCTACACAAAAATAAGTAAAGCAAATTAGTTGTATTAGTAAAGTAAAGGGTCCTCCAATAAGATATTATATTTAATAGCCCGCAATTTTAACAGTTGTCATGAGGAAAAAGCCATTTTTTGCCCATTTCTGGTCGATCCTTGGAATTGGGCTTTCCACAAACGCCCTTGCACCCTATTTTGCATGAAGACTTGAGGTTTTAAGGCTTTTAAAGTTCAGTTAACACAAGAACTCACGCCTACCGACCATCAATAACGTCGTGTCTTTCCTGATTGGGTCCTTGAAATGCTCCAAACTGATCCGAAATTTTATCGAAAAATCATATTGAGTGATTTTCACCCAGGATGCTACGTTAATAAGCAGAATTATCGCAGTTGGGGCTCGGAAAACCCAATAATTATTGCTGAAAAGCCTTTCTATCCTCAACGTGTGACTGTTTGATGCGGTTTTTAGTCTGGCGGGGTTCATCCATTGGACCTTACATTTTCGAAAATGAGGCTAGAACAACTGTTACGGTGAATGGATTGCGCTATCGAACGATGATTAATGATTTTGCTTGGCCAAAATTGGAAGATATTGATGTGGACGACATTTATTTTTAACGAGACGGCGCCACGGGCCACAGAAGTAACGATACCATCGCTTTTTTATTTTAAAAGTTTCCTGACCGTGTGATTTCTGGAAGAGGCGATCACAATTGGCGACCGAAATCTTGTGATTTAACATTTCTAGACTTTTTTCTTTGGGGCTACGTGAAAGATGAGGTCTATGCCAACAGGCCACAATCGATTCAAGAACTAAAAGGTGGAATTTATGAAGTTATAAAGCTGCAAATCTGCAAAGTGGTATTGGAAATTTTCTTATAAAGAATATAGTCCTGCAAGTGTAGCCGTGGTGGACATTTAGCTATTATTGTTTTCCATTATAAATGGCATACCTTCCTTCTTACAATTAACCCCTTGACATTCGAATAAAATGCACGTTGACGTGTCCATATACATGTGATCTTATCAGATATACATGACGTCTTAGAGACGTCATTGTATGTGAAGGGGTTAAATGAACATGCGCTGATTTCGCTTAAAAATACTCGTTCTTTTTACATATCAAAAAGAAACCTCTTATTGGAAAACCCTTTATAAATAAAAAAGTAAAATTTGACGATCGATGTTACTGCAAAATCGTGTTTCTTGTAAAATTACTTTGGCGCAATAAACTTGGCAGTTATATGAAATGAAACAAGTACATTTATTTGTATTTTAAATATATTTATAACGACCATTTTTATTACTTCTAGTTAAAAAATGGTCAGTAACTATTGTATAATGTCATTATAAATATTTTAACGTATGATTTAAGTATGAATTAGTCGGAAAACACAAGAATCGATCTCTTGTCTCTACATCCTCAACGTGTGACACTTTGATGCGGTTTTTGGTCTGGAGGGATCATTTAAGTAGGTATGATACATCATGATGATTTACTTAAGTATGAATTAGTATGGTTTTATACTAAAACTGATTTTGACAAAAATAATTTTTAATCTAATTTATATTTACATATTTATAAGTTTGTCAATACATATTTATATTATTATTACACATATTTATTTGTTTATCAATACAAGCATTTTCTTATGGAATTTTCTGTTAGTAAAACCTGTATTCAGCAATATTGATGCTGGTACAAAAAGCCTTTCGGCGTTAGAAATAATTAACGTTAATACGATACAAACAAAAAAAATGACAAATTGATAAATTCTATAAATTCTAGATTTATAAATTGAAACGTGGTAGGCAGACCCAACATACACAACAAGATCATTTAGTTATTCATTTCAGTCGCCAATTCCTTTTTACAGTTCGTTTTGAGTTTTTTCAAGTTTGAGCAACCAGGGTCATTCGCATAACATGCGTAGGTTACTGCAATGTGCATTTTGGTACACACATAATTAATACACCAAAACCAAAACAAAAAAGCTTATCTTACGTTTTTAAATTTTTAATATTCAATTTGAAACGTGCATATGCATAATGCATACATGCATAATTATCTGAAACTATTTATTTTATAATTACATTCAATTAGCAAGCAACAAGAAACCAACCGATTAACAAAATATGTTTTTAAAGAAATATACAGTTAAAATATTTCAAATGTTGAACATTGTTATGCACATTGAAACCTACCTGGCTCGTTTAACTAATTTGAAAGGAAGCTTTTAAATCGATAATAAAGTTATAAGTATAAAGATTATTTTACAGATTATTATTTTATATATTGCATCCTTACACAAAATAACAACATATGTTGTCCAATATTAACATTAATATATGTACAGAGTGTGCAAAACTCGATGTCTCAGCTCTATTATAAGAAAACGAAAAACGATAGAAAAAAATCTGAAAAGAGGTTCTTAAATTGGATTCAGTAAGGACCATTTTAAGCCAAATTTTCATATTTGGAAACTGGAGTAATGTTCGAATTTTGTTTTCCCAGAACCACGTACATGTGTGTATATAAATATAAATCAATAAATTATTTATTTTCAATTAAGTAAATAAAATGTTATTGAAATTTAAAATAGTTGTTTTAGATATATATTTATGATATGAGTTAAACTACTATTGTAGCTGTTTATAAGCTGCTTATAAACAATTATTGTATCTGCTTGTTTTAAGTCAGTGAAGTCGGCATGCAATACCTTAAAACTCAGATGTAGCAAATAAATTTTACGGAGTAGTAGCTTTAAGTTATTATATCTACATACAAACACACTAGGTTATAAATGAAGAGATCAAACTCGTTAATAAAAAGCCATCAGAATTCATTACTGCTAAAACACATTTATCATTATCAACAATTCTTGATAATTTAACCAATATCAATTTTAAAGAGGTTCGAGGGTAACTAATGAGTCAAAATAGTGCTTGAATTTTTCTATATTTTCAATTATCCTGATAGTTGTTAAAATTCATTATTTTTATTTATAATAACATAACAAATTTAAAAATTGGTATTTATTATTTATTTAATAAAATAAAGTTACTAAATGACTTCGTTATTTTTGACTTGTAAGGTGACATAAAAAGATCTGGCAACATCAGTGTTATGAGTCGTCTGGTTGTAAAGGGATCAGAATTTTATTAGACCAAGATGTTGGCCGGAAACCTCGAATTACGAAAAGACAAAAAATTATAGATAATCTATGTAAAAATCTGAAGTGTATTCTATCAAATAGTTTCACAGAAGTTCAAAAGTTCAAAATGTTTCCATGTTTTTCTTTTATCTCACAATCAACTGTTATCGCGACGTTGCCACAACTATCCGCAACTATCAATAGTTGCCGCAACTATCTGTCATGTGAATTACTGTCGATAAACAAGATTCAAAACAAAAATATTTTACTTTGATTATTTAAATAATTACATCGGGAACATCACATTGCTTTAATGTTATCGTGTTTTAATATTATCTTAGTTTATTGTATATAGTTTTTTATTCCTTAAAGTTGGGAAATTAATATCGAAAAAAATAAATAAAGACGGAAGCTTGTCGGTCATAGGAATCTGTGTATAAGACTAAACGGAGGATTACTTTCAAATTTTGAGAGGACATAAATAAAGTATTGATCTTCATGTATAAAATATTTCAAAGCTTAAACTTGAAAAAAAAATTAACATTTGATTCGCTCGAACCTCCTTAAATAATTCGCGATTTCAATAATTATTTAAACAAGAAACATCCTACCTAACAGCAAGTTACATGGAACCAATCCAGCAAAATGTAAGGTTCTAAACTGATATAAACTATAAAAACATTATTTACATGTGCATTAAAAATCGAAATTTAAATTTCTTTAAATTATGAGATGCGATAACGAAAAGCATCTTTCAATTAATTTGTCAATTAGTTACTGTTTCAAATAAAATTAATAATAGGGAATATGCATGAAATTTAAATTTGGTTCAATAGTATATTTTGACAGCAACAGATGAAAGGCTTTTTTTTTGGTGCGGTGGGAGTTTGCTCACGAGCGCCAGCGAGTTAGCAATCACACCGAACCAAAAAAAAAACACTCATCTCGTGTAGTAAATGCAATTTTTTTCTACTGATTTCGGTTGTAGAACCCATAATTCGACTTTAATAAATCCAATTCGAAGCGAACTGTCAGAACTGTCAATACAAATTTAATTGTTGGTTTGGTCGTTTCCATGGCAACATATTGCATTCTCATAGAAGGTAATATTTTTCAAGTCAAATGTCCTAATTTTATTTCGGTTTTTTAGATAGCTTCAGGCTCGTGTTACGTTTGTATATAAAATATTTCATTGAAATTGATGTAATTAATAAGAAAGTCCATGCAAATTTCGTTAGTTTAGTGTTTTAATAAAAAAAATCATAAATTTAAAATGCTCATTTTCGTCTCTAGATGTGATAATATTTTCATCTAGAATGAAAAATTATCACTTTCATGTAGGGTAAGCCGTGGAAAAAATGCCATTTTCACATATATCAGTAGAATTTTTTTTTCCGGATCTTTATTGACCGGACAATAGAACTATACTATTATTTTTGTAATTAATATCTTTTTATATATCTAAAATTATTTGCAAATTAAGCGAGGGAAATTCAAATTTGTAAAACGCACCACCATTTGTTAAAACGAAAGTCACTACATGCCATATAAACAAGTCCGTATTTTTTAAATTTGTATGTCATTGCAGTCTTTTGGTTAGAAAACAAACGTCAAAAACGTCAAGTTAAAAATTGAAAACAGCGTTACTAAACAATGGTCAATGAACTGTCAGTGGTAAATGACGTCATAAACAGACCGCGCTAGTGGGGTTTAAACAGCTCAAAATTTTAAATATTAATAGAGCATTTTTAAGCAATATTTATATTTTTACTATGTTTTAACGGTATATAGAGTGAATTAAAATTATAAAAAAACATGCATATTCCCTATTCTAACTACTTAAATCAAATTCCTTAGTAAATCAAAAATGCAAGATATCGCATAATACTTTGCTTTCATTAATTAGATTGGTCAGTATAAATTATATTCCGAGTCTAATTAATTTTACAATATGAACATTTGGCATTACATGGTTAGTATTATTTAGACTGGAGAGATGATGGCATTCCGCCAACGACTTAATAATGATGTGTAAAATGACGAAGATAGATTTCAGTTCCTTTTTCTATAAATTTAAGCTTAAACCACTAAAACTGTTGATATAAGCGATAAGCAAGGCGCCCTTCAATATCCAGTTTCCAGATAAAATATCACAAGACAGGTTGTGTTTAAACAAATATTAACCAATTTAAAAATAGCTTAATTACAACAACCTATTTCAACGATTTATTTTTGTATATATAGTCTTGTCTGTCCATCATATATGTCTAGTCTTATCTGCCTACCCTTGCTTATCTAGTTTTATCTGTCTTTTCGTATATATCCGGCCTTGTCTACATAGTTTCGTCCATCTAGTCATGTATTTATACTCTTATCTGCGTAGTCTCGTCAGTCCAAATTTTTCAGTCGTCTTCTCTGTCTAGGCTTGTCAGTGTAATGTTAGCTATTTAGTCTTGTAGTCTCCTCTTTGCAAATATTGTCTATCTATTCTTTTATGTATGTCTACTATTTTTTTCTTCTTCTAGTTTGGGCCTAAGTAGGTTTGGGCTTAAGTAAGACCATGGGACTCGTTTTGACTCTTTATATGGGTTTGCTGTTTCTCCTTATCCCAGAAAGCTTTCATTTTATGGTTGTTGGCAAGCCTCGTCTCTTCTATCCACTTTGGTCTGTTGGTTTCTGAGTTGTTTTTGCTGGTAAGGGCCACAGGTACTACTATTCGGATGGTTTGCCGGAGTTTGGACCGATCTTCTATGGCTTCTGGTGCAATTGTAAGTTGCTCCGGGTTTGATTTCACTGAGGTGATCCATTTGTTTTTGGAGGCTTTCCCTCTAAGTGTCGTGGTGAAAATATTGTTCGTTAGTCTAGGTGAGTTCATGCGGGTTAAATGTTAATAGAAGGTTAGGCGCCTTTTCCTTATAGATGTGATAATGTCTTCTTTCAGGTGGTACAGCTCACTATTGTGTATGATCCTGTATGTGCCATCCTCTTCTCGTATTAGCCCTAATATTCTCCTCAAGATTTACCATTCTTTAAGTTCTAGTTTCCTAAGTGGACCTTTCCTGTTCATCAAGAGGCATTCTGAGGCACAGAGTACGGAAGGTCTTACTACTAAGTTGTAATGTTTAAGTTTAAGGTTCTTGGAAAGATGTTTGTAGATGAAAATGCTCTTGCATGAGTAGTAGACCCTCTCCGACTAAGTACATCTGGTATCTATAGCCAAATTCTCACTCTCGTTTGCTGAAATCCACTCTCCTAAATATGTTCGTTTTAACTGCAACGACTTTACGAATGGTAGTGCATTCTAGTAGAATTGTAGGTCGGTCCTCCTTTATGTTAGTCATGAACACAGTTTTTTGCATGCTGACTCTCTAACCGGCCTTAGCTGCTATTAAGGCTCTGTGTTTGTTAAGTACCCTCTTCTATATCATTGGATAACAGGACAAGGTCATCAGCAAAGGCTAAGCAGTGTACATTGAGGTTATCTTTCTTGCAACCAATCTTCAGTCCACTTCGCGATAGTAATGGGCAAGTCTATTCCTAGATGATTTTTTCCAGTAAACAATTGAACAGTATCCAAGAAAGACCATCACCCTGTCTAACTCCGGTTTGAATGTGAAAACTCTCAGAGGGCTCACCTCTAAATTTGACTTTGGGTGTGGTGTTTCTTATAGTGGCCTGGATTAGTCTGGTTGTATCGTCGTCCAGGTCCAATTCTGGAAGGGTGGAGATCAAGGTCTGATGTATAGTATGTTTACTATATAATAGTTTGGTCTGTCTAATTTCGCCTATCTAGGTCTGCCTCTCTGTCTCTCTCTCTCTTAATGGTGCTACAGTCCTAGTAGGACCTGGACCTCCACCCGCAACCTACACTTATACTTGATGTCCTGATCTTAGACGTAATTGTAGCGAGCCCTTACAGTTTTTAACGTGGTTGGCGAGCCATTATTCGGGGAGCTTTCTAGGCAGAATTTTACCCTGATGACTGACTTTGCCAGAGCCGTCTACAGGAGAACAGTGGCTTATTTTTACCATGTCCAGGATTTGAACCCGCGACTTGCTAGGCCACCGCCCTCATCTAGGTCTGTCTGCTTGGTATTATATATCCAGTCTTAACGGATTGTCTTTTCGACTTTCCGACTATATATCATTTTTTGCCTGGCTATTCTTGCTTGCTCGGTCTTTTCTGCTTAGTATTGAGTATTTGATGTTTAAAATGAAAAATTACTTTTGTCTGTCTAGTCATATCTAGTCGCTCTTATCCATCTTGACGGTCTACTCTCGTGAATCTATTCTAGTTTTTCTAGTTGTGCAGTTCTAGTTTTATCTGTCCATAATGTTCTGTCTACTCTTGTACTCTTATCTGTCTTGTCTTATATGTGTATTGTCCATATAGATTGTTGTATTATACATTTGATGCTATATAAAATTAATCGAACCATGTTAATTACAATGCGACGATTTAATACCAAATAAAAGTTAACGTTGTCATATTAATTATTTCATAATATTCCAGATAAAGTACTTAAGAAGAAATGCAATTTGTTTTAAAATTTTTAAATAAAGTTTTAATATCTAATATCAATTACCAGTCCATATTGAAAGCCAAATATTAATATTAAAGTTGTGTTAATTTTATAATGGATACTCGAAATGTGAGTAACAGTAATTTATTGTATTAATTGCTGGAATTATTTGATTTAATCTTATAATCGTTGAAACATTCGGTAAACTATTTGTTGATTAATTGAGTAGTAAATAAAAGCCGCTTTCGTGTGATATAGTAGTCATTTCTCAAGTAATTAAGAGTTAAAAAAGAAGAGATGGAGAGCTTTGCCGCGCCAAAAACTGTTTCATATGTTGATGGAATATACAACACCGAATAAAACACAATTTCCGTCTGCGTTTGCTGTTTCGACGACTGTGACTCGATTCTATATATACCCATTGTGTAATTAAACTACATCTAGCCGTATTAGTTCATAAGCTAACAATTAGTTGAAAACCAAAACTAAACTGCCTATATTTTTTTGCAAAAAAATCCTTAAAAAAGCTTTATAGAATTATTTTCAGTAATTTTAAGCGAGACAGCTTTATTTATTCCGATATTCTTTTTTTTTAATTTGGTCCAATATGGATACTGGGTATTAACCCTTTAAACACTGCGGGGCCTAGTGGCCTATTGTATTTTGCCCACATTTTCCACTTATAGGCCCAGAAACCTAGATGTTATTATAAATTGCGCTAATTAATTACACATTTGTCTTCTCGTACAAATGCGGCCGACACTGGGGATAGAACTCGGGACCTCCAGACATAATAGTTAGCGCTCTAATATGAGACCACGAGTGTCACCACTACACCACTCGTGTCGACTGATCCGATATTCTTAGTATTACTTCTCTATTAAACTCATTTATCGCCTTAGATGTGTTGCCTTTTTAATTGCGAGTTGAATGTGTGTCCATTAGAATCTTAGTCCAAAGAGATACCTAGTTCAAAAACTTAGAAAATGTGTTAAGATAGTTATTTATACTATGTGTTAAGATAGTTATTTATTAGATAGTTATTTGATAGTAAGAAAAGTATATGGTCTGATAAGGGAACAGGACGGAACATACAGGATAAGAATGAATCACGAACTAGAGTCTCTAATTGGAAACAACAACATAGTAAAACATGTAAAGGCACAGAGACTGAGGTGGATAGGCCATGTGCAAAGAATGGAAAAAGATCGAAACACCAAGCTTATCATGGAATGGAAACCCACCAATAGCCGACCAAGAGGAAGACCACGTAAAAGATGGAAGGAAAGCGTAGAAGAAGACATAAAAGCACTAGGAGTAAGGAATTGGAAAAGAGCAGCAGAAGATCGTGGAGAATGGCATAAAATAGTAGAGGAGGCCAAAACCCATAAAGGGTTGTAAAGCCAAAGGAAGAAGAAGAAGAAGTTATTTATTCCGATATTCTTAGTTTTACCTCTCTATTAAACTCATTTATCACTTTAGATATGTTGTCTTTTTAAATGCGAGTTGACTGTGTGGCCATTAGAATGTTAGTCCAAAGAGATATTTAGTTCAAACATATTTTAGATAGTTGTGGTCGATAGACATTTGTTATTATTGATGACAATAAAGATTATTATTATTACTGTTTTCGATAGTGCTACAAAGATGTAGTTGCAATTATGCAATAAAATAAATCTCGAAAATGTAGCGAAGAAATAAACTTGAAGATTTGGTACTGGTTGAGATCTTCAGCGCGCTTGTTTAAAAATATTTCTGGTAGAAGTTTGGTATCATTAATGAATTGAAGCATCACTTTAATAAGTATAATTTTAAAAATCAGTCCCAATTTTGTTGTCGGGACCTGCTTGACGTCGTTGACACGCATATGTTGACATTCCTCTTAAGGTTCGTACTGGTACACATGTTTCAGTACTTATGCGGGATACAATTGTGAGCTTGCACCCTACAAATCGCATATAAATCATGACACATGCTTAAAACGTATCTGTGTTTACACTTGTTGAGCAAGTTCGTAAACAGGTTAAACTGTTTTACAATTAGTTGATTTAAAGGTACGTTTATTGTTATTTATGTTAATATTTAAAATATATAAGTAATTGTAATTTTAAGTTATATGTTTTCTAAGTAGTCTAATAAAAATATCGGATAAAAAATGTTTTCTTTTCCTAATTGTCACTTTCCTTGTAAGTTATTTTATTCAAAAATTGTATAATTATTACAAATAATTAAATAAATAATTATTAGCACCTGATCTGGCTTATGATAGGACCAGGCAGGACTAGAAAAGATTAGACAGGGCCAGATGAGGCCAGATAAGACCGGACATTACTGTACAATATCAGTCAATACCAGACAATAACTGTCAAGACTAGACAAATCCCATGTGAAACTTGACAGGACAAGACAAGATTAGACAGGGCCACAGAAAGGTAGACAAACGGCAGGTTCTAAGTTTTAATAATACTAGATATAGATAGATATTCATCAAATAATGTACATATACTTTACAAACTGTACTATTTCCACATCCTTGATTTTAGGTTTTTATAGTAAAAATTGAGTACAAAACTCGACAAGAAAGAGAATAAGAAAAGGTCATCTGATCTTAACAATATAATTCACTACACCCTATCAAATATGTAAGCTTTTTTTGCTCACTCAATAATATTAGGAAATGTATAAGCTCATACAAAATAAACGAGCTATTGTATGAGCTATTTCAAAACTTGTGTATTGACCTGTTGACCTACATAAATACATGTGTGCAAGTATCAATGTACTTTTATATGTGTATGATTGTTCATGAGTAGATGGGTAGATAGTAGTAGATGGAAAGTAAAAATGCCATAACCCAAACAAAGACGATTTAATAATGGTAAAAACCATAGCACATTAAAGATAATTAAATAAACTTAATGAAGTCAGAACTATAATATTACTTGAGTCTTTTTAGGATTACTCTAATCTAACCACTAGACATCCACTTGGGTTGCAAGTAAGTGTGTTTATTTATAAAAGCAAAGCTGCAGTGATGAGAGATAAATCTTGAAATGCTTATGCAGATGGTTATTCACTTAATTTAACGGAAAGACATGATCTTAAAAAACAATGTTATTTTTCTGGTTTTTGTTGAGTGTTTGTTGAGTTGAAAGCTAGTAAATAACTGGCAAGTTTCATATGGGATTTGTTTTGGTAGTCCTAAAAAGACTCGGTAATATTATAGAGTTCCGGAAAGGTTGAATATATTTATATATTCAGGCTTTGTTTCAACTTTATTAAGTTCAAACAAAGACGAGTTAGAGTTACTTGTTTCTTATGTTGGATTTTTGTGATTATAATTTTTCTATGCCAGGTATTTTTCTATACCATTATTATGGTAGGTTTGATATGCTTGGCTGGGTTGTAGTTTGCTTTTGTTGACAAAACTCTAAAATTATTTATTTCATGCCTTCTTCCAATAGTTTTCACAAAATTATAATCCTAATCAGTAAACACAAAAGTTTATCTGTTTAGATTTTTTTACCTTTTTATTATTTTTATTCTTATCATCTAGTCTTTCTAGTCTTATTAGCTTAAACGATTTTCGATAAAATCTACCTAGTATCTCCGTATTACCTTTGCCTCTAGATAGTCTAGTTAATTTAATTTTGTTTTCCTTCCTGACTAGTATGGGTTGACTGCTACTCTATTTTATGACGATTTATTTATTCATGTGCATCCAGACTAACTTATTCTTGTATATCCAGACTAGCTTATTGACTTTCCTATCAGTCATCCACCTTACTTGTCCAGTCTTGACTGTGACCTTTTCTGTCTGGCAGATTATCAAATAGAAGAAAGTGCCCACTTGGAGCTATCCGAATGCCGATGCGACCAAATTTTAATGCTTGAGTTATTTTTAAATTAGTGATAGTTTTCCATTCATACTATTCATACAGTCATACCATTCTCAAATTTCTATAAAACATTAACAAACAAGATCTTGAAAATTAATTGTTCCAGCGAATTAATTTAATGCAAAATTTATATATTCTTCATGCGAGCACTATACAATAGGCGTGATTACAAAAATAAACATCGTCAGAGGCCGGCCACTTTTTTTTAATGAATTTATAAAACTATGTTTATTACAATTATTATTATGAAAAATACACAATTACAAAAATATAATATAATTTTGAAAGGGAAATCGGGTAAGTTGCAAATTTTCCGGTTCAAAATATTATTAAGGGGTAGTTTTTTCAAGGCAATTTTCCAAATTCCTGTTTTTGCGAGGGCCTTTTCGCGGAATTTTCTGTTCCTTTGGTCAGGATACAAGTCTCAAATCGGACCGTCAACAGTTCCCAAATGTTAACATCTTAGTTTCGCGATTTGTCTTCCAAAACTCCTGGAAAAAAGCGATTTTTTTGGGCAAAAAACAAGATTCGTTCTAAGATCCTAGATGTTGTTATCAAAGAAAGAAATTAAGAATTTTCCGACAATTTCTTCGGTTTCCATCGTCCAGAATCTAAGCATCAATTTTTCAGAAAATTAAAGGGAAACTGTTCCAACCATTTGTACAGTTTCCCGAGGTATGGTCCATAATCCATAAGAAGAAATGTCTACTTTCGTTAGTTTAGACCAGTGTTCTTCAACCGGTGTTCCATGGAACCCTAGGGTTCCACTAAAACATCCAGGGGTTCCGCGACTCAATGCTAAAAAATCAGAACTTTAACCGGCGCGGCGTTTGCTATTAGAGACGATGCGTTGCGCCGCTCTCTGGAACACGTGTGTCGATTGGAGTTTCATATTGGAACTATTCATTTCAAGTCTTAGAAATGTAAACGGTAGTAAGTTAATTATTTTATAATAAATTGAGTTTTGTTTTAACTTATCCTAAAATCCTTTAGAAATATAATGCAGAATTGACTTAAAACTGGGAAATTGGAATCAAAATAGGAAATTGGAATCCAAAGAACAAGCTTCTTGCTCTCTTGAAAATTCCAACAGTTTTCCGCAAACATTGGAGCTGATGGTTAATATTGAAGAAGAAAATAAACAGGATCTACTAGCCGAAAAATACGAAAGTATGATGAAGATTATTTGAATTTTAGATTTACCTGGATTGGTGATAAAAATGATCCATATGGGTTTTATGTGGTATGTGAGCAAATAGTCAAAACAGCAGTTTAAATCCTGCAAAGTTAAAGCGTCATTTGGAAAATAAACATCCGACTTTAAAAGGTAAAAGCGAATATTTCAAAAGAAAATGTCTTGAATTACAGCAGAAAAAGAAGGCATTTGAAAGGTATGTTCGTGATGATATCAAAAATGTTCTAAAAGCATCTTATTTAGTTAGTTTGCGTGAAGCTCATACGATTGCAGAAGAATTAATTAAAGCTTGCACAAAAGATTTAATCAAATGCATGGTCGGTGAAAAAAATACAAACAAAATTGACCTCGTCCTATTGTCTGATACAACGATGCCTTGCCAATTAAGGAAAGAGAGCAATTTCTAGATACATGTACCTACAATACATTACAATTTACATTTGGACGAAGGGAAGAATATCCGGAAATTTCCAAACGCGCGGTTTAGGAATTGATGCCTTTCGAAACAACCTATCTCTGTGAAAAATCCTTTTCCACATACGTCGCTACGAAAACTAAGTATAGAAATCGACTTGATGCCGAAAATGATATGCGTCTCCAATTAACACCGACCCAACCAGATATTGATAAATTATGCAGTCATAAACAAACACAACGAAGTCATACATTTTTTTTAAATATTTTTCTTTTGATTATAATTTCATTTCTTTGTATGTATAGTACAAGAATTTTATATTTTATATGAAGTTATAATTTTGTTTGAATAAATGCAAATTTATTTATTGAGACTTTTACAAAAATTTTATAAGAAATGCAGGGACAAAACTTGTTCATAACATGTAATGCGATTCCCCCCTTAATCAAAGTGCCACTAAACAGAGGGTTCCATAAAAAGAAAATTCTTAAAAAAGGGTTCCACGGGATGACAAAGGTTGAAGAACACTACTTTAGACCAAAATCAAGGAAAAACTAAAAAAATTCCAATAAGGCCTTCTGTTCCTCATGGTCTGATCCAAACTGTAAGTAGAGATTCTCGAAAATCTCCAAACTTCTTCAGTTCCCATAGTCAGTTCCAACGCTCAAGAAACAGTTTTCCCGAAAATCGATGAAAATATTCAGATATTCAACAAAACTAATGATTTCTATTTCAAACATTTCATAACGAAACTTTCTCAAAATCCCAGGAAACCAAACCGATTTTTCAATTATTTTCCTTCTAACAATTCGAGAAGTTAAGTGAAAACTTCCGAAAGTCCTTCAGTCGGTTTTCTGCCGGGAAAACAAACTAGAAACAAAGTAGAAAACAGAAAACTGCGGAAAGTCCTTCAGTCGGTTTTCTGCCGGGAAAACAAACTAGAAACAAAGTAGAAAACAGAAAACTGCCGAAAGTCCTTCAGTCGGCTTTCTTCCGGGAAAGGTTTTAAATAAAAAATAACATATTACTAAGTTCATGGCTCCTATACTTCGATTATAAATTGACGTACTAATACGTCGTCGACTACCAAATTTTATATTAAAAAAAAACGTATTAATACAACAACGGACTGCAATGTGTTTATAGTTTATCTGATCATTTTAAAAGTTTAAAAGCTTATTGACATAGCTTTATGTATAGTCAAGTTTGTAGTAGTATCAACTATTACAACAAAAAAAATAGTAGTACAAGGTGTAAAATCAGCATTGTTTAATTTTCTATGTTAATACTTATCGCAATAGTTTGCGAAAATATAACCTTTTGTAATTCCTGTCTTTTCTATTTAACCTCATCATTTGAAATACACTTGTCGGTTAAATCACGTCTATTTATGTGTTTCCAGTATTGTGTGAGATGTATTGTAATCAACTCTTAAAAAAAGTCAATTCAAAGCTGATATTACAAATTAAACATAAATAGAAACAGCCCGTTATTTGTTAGTAAGGTGGTTTATAAGCTTAAAGAGGATAGTTACTCTTGAGACCTGAAAAACATGCCTTTCTTTTCACCTTTCTGAAGTAATAAATAAAGATAGACACTAGATATTTCTTTAATTCAAATCCTCCATTTATCAATTTTGCTAGACTAGAAAAAATTATTTAGCTTCAGTTATTAAATAGTTATCAACAATAACGTGAAGTGTTGCGCGCGGTGCACCATTAAGCGGTGAACATGATTACAGGTTATTGTCTCATACGAAACAGAAATTTAAAAGGGTTTTATAATCTCTAATATGTTTACTAAAATGTATTTGGTGCAGATTCTGATAAATTAAATTTAAGATACTTTACAATTATTAATATTTTTCTTTTTTCCGACCAAAGAGATTATATTTAGATTATTATTTTTTATTGATTGAGATTATATTTAGATTATTATTAGATATTTTTATAGATTATTTTAGATAAAATAATTATTTTATATTTATATTATTCGCATTGCTTTATAAAATAATAAAAAAAATAAAATAATTCTGATCCTACTACATGGTGCGTAATTTGTTTGTGTATCTTAGTTTCAATTTTCATCCAAATCATTGCAGCGGTTTTCGAGATACCTGGTGAACAAGGTTTAGAAAAATCATAGTTCGTGGGAAATTGCGATTAAAGTTTGTTATCAATTTTAAATTATTTTGCGAACAAGGGTTCAAACTTTTCAAGTTGATTACCGCCTATTCTAAGACACCCGTCGAACAATCTGTTTTGCGGTGTATTTTATCACTCAATATAAGTGCCCAAGATAACAAGAGGAAAATGGACAGTTGAACGTCGAGCTAAACATAGCGAGATGATGAAACAATTCTGGAAGAACAAGAAAACTAACAGCAGCAGGTCATAATTTGTTTTATGCGATCTCCTGTGGGTCTAAACAATGTAAAAAAAAATACAAGTGTTTGAAGGGCGTAAATAACCCAATATTCAGATTTGGAGAAAAAAAAGGGAGAAAAAGTGTAAATATTATTACTAATATATTCAGTTCAGGATTTCTAATATATTCCGTTTAATTAATATGTTAATATAGCGCTTTTAAACTATTTTATTTAAACACGTTTTCAATTAGTTATTGTCATTATGCAACTTGCTCTTACTAAAAAGAAAACAAAACAAGGAATTAATTGACATAATTAGCTTTAGCCTTTGATATTATTGAGTTAATGAACTTGACTTGTGTGTATATTATTTATATAAGTTGTTAGCATATGTTGAAGCAAATGTAATTGAAACATACAGTTATTTATGCCACACGTATGCATCTGTATTTTGGACATCTTGTCCCTTTTTGGTGTTCAAAAATTTTAAAAATTTTAATCGAAAACTAGAAATATTTTCATTTCTATAAAAGTCTTAATGAGCACATCAAAAATAATGAGCAATTTCATAGCGTACAATTTTATAACTATATTTTTTACTATCAAGATAATAATATAGCACAAAATAACATCAAAGCAAACAATATCAATTAAAATTATAAAAAAGTTTTAAATTAGTTTTTAAAAAGAAATTGTAAGATAGATTTGGCAAAACCATCCTACGTTATAGATAATCATACAAACTTAAAACAAACGGAACACAGCCTGAATACATAAATACAGTCGAACTTCCATAACTCGAACTTCTGTAACTCCAATTTTTCTATAACTCGAATATTTTTAGAAATTCGTACGTTTAGATAGCATTTTACATGTAATTTAACTTCCATATCTCGATAATATATTTTCCATAACTTGAATTTTTCCATATCTCGTAGTAAAAATTTGTACAATAGTAAAATTGTACACACAAAATAATCTCTATAACTCCAATTTTTTAACCGCAGATCATTTAATCGAAGATCACCCACAAGGTGTATATATTATGGAAAACAATTAAGAATTACTGACTTTCAAAAAATAATATGTTAATTAAAATTATTTTTAATTAATTATAATTATATAACATCATATTAATAATGTATACCTACATATTTCTTTTTTATTTTTTGTTTATAAATACATACATATGTACCTATGTATTTACTTTGAATAAATTGTGTATTTTACTCATTTTATTGTTATTTATTCCTATAACTCCAATTTTCTATAAATCCATTTTTTTTCATGAACTCTGGAAATTCGACTATGGGAAGTTAGACTGTTTATTCAGCCTTTCCGGAGCTCTATAACAAAAAACTAATTGCTATGGAGCTCCGGAAAGGCTGAATATATTCATATATTCAGGATGTGTTTAGTTTGTTTTAAGTTTGTAAAAAGATATTGTTTTTGGGTTCCTCGCGTACATCATAGGAGCCAAAATAGAAAATATATATTTTTATTTTTACAATAAAAAAATAATAATTGTATAAATTTAAATACTGAATTCATAGGTTATTTATAACTCCGTGAGAGTGAAATTTAAGTACGCTAAAGTTAATTATATAATTATTGAAAAAATGAATGATTATTACAGACCTAGACAGTATTTATTTGCAAGATGCATCTGGTAATACCGTACCTAACAGCTGTGTGCACTATATATAGTTAGCTGTAACCCTAAAAATTATTTTAAAAACTGAATGATCAACGACAATAATTCAGACACAACGGGCGGTTTGCAAAATGAAATTTTATAGAATGGAGAAAAATTTGAGTATTTAGAAGAGCATTCATAATAATTTTTCATTTTCAACGTGCGCGTCACTTTACATTCAACATTGCCAAACATTCACAACTCATCTATCTTTTATTTTTAAACATTGCTGACAGATAGTTTAGTAAATATTTGATATTACTCCCCAAACTTACACGGCAGAATACATTTTTATCATTTTTATATATCTACAAGAATTGAATAATAAAAACATCAGTTTTCTAGATTTTAGTTTTTAGCAGTTATAGTTGAATTATATTAAAGAAATATGTGTTTTAAATAGGATTGCCTATAGTCTAGATTAGGGATGGCGGACCTATGATCCGCGGGTCAGGCAATGAGCGACACCGGCTTCTTCAAGTGACCCCAAACTTACATGGCAGAATACTTTTTTTATTATTTTTACATAAACCACAAGAATTGAGTTATAAAAATGTCAGATTTCTGGATTTTAGTCCTTACCAGTTATGGTTGGATTATATGAATGTGTGTCTTATAATTAAGTGTGTCTTAGATTTATAATAAGAGACCTATAGTCTAGATCAGGGATAGCGAACCCATGACCCGCGGTTCAGACACTTTTATTACTTTTATTATATTATTTTCTTATTATAGTTTCTCAACCATAAAGGTATGAATATTACATATATCAATAAGAAATTTTCTATCAAATCATTATATTTTTTATAAAAACACAGCCACATTACAAGGTTACAGCTAAAAACCTATATTTTTAGTTGTAACCATGTAATATGGCTGTGATACAAACGATAAAAACAAATGAAACAAATCTCAGATCCCACCAAACAGAATGGTTTGATAAATATTGTGTGATTGAAGAGACTAAAAAGACTATGTGTGTGTGTGTGATTTCGAATGAAAAAGTTACTTCTCGTACATATAATGTGAAAAGACATTTTAAAAAGTTGCATTCTAATCTCGCTTTTTCAACAGATAAAGAAAGAAAAACATATTTTTCACAAAAGAAAAAAGAGAAGCATTTTGTGTTTTAAAAGCGTGGCAACTCATGCACAAAAGCTTTTCACACACGTGTATCATACATTATTTTATTTACGAAGCATCTTAAAATACTGTTGAATCTACAAAAAAAAAAACTTACCGATGATATTGAAAAATTGTATATTTGACAGACAAAATACTTAAAATCATTGGCACAATAAGGTTAAACTTTCAGCCCATGCGTAGCAAAAATAGCTAACTATTAAAAGCCCACAGTGACCGAAACACAATTTGGTAGTTGACGATGTTATCTAGGTTAATCCAGATTTAATCAAGATTTAATATAGATTCTATGGTTAGGTTAAGTTATATTAGAGCCAGATAAATCCAGGCTAAGAGGTTGAAACTTATTGTTTCAAAATAAGACAAATTAATTCAATTTTAATATACGTCAGGAAAAATTATTTTCACTACGTCTATGTTTTTTGTTTAGTGACGCGAGTTTGACATAGTAACAACAAACAGCAATCGTTTGATAATGAAACATCATTTGTTTTAAATTGGACTTTACCGCACGGTTTGGATACTGTAAAAGTATACGATTATAATAATGGAATTCTTCACATACAATAAATTTCTTATTAATGTGTTCATTTTCTACAGCTGCTAGTTTTCAAGTTACCCATTGCATTGCTCGTCACTATAAACTGCTTTCAGAAGAGAGTTCGTAAAACAAGCGTTTTAATGTTGTGTTACTTTATTTCTAGATTTTGAAGACATGGACTTGATTAAGAAACGTATAGATGAGTTACTAATAAGTCAGAATACAATTAAAGATCGAATACTAGAATTAGAAAGGGACATTTTTGCGCAAATACAAATGATGCAGCAATGTATTCAATTGCTTTAGATGAGGGTAATAATGTAAATGGTTTTGCACAATTACCAATTTTTGCTCGATATAAATCAGGAAATATAATGAGCTATTGCAAATAATAACCTTGAAAGGGAAGTGTGCCGGTCTTGATATTTTTTAAGAATTTTATATTGCATTTAAACAATGGATATTGACCTACACAACATTGTTTCTGCTACAACAGACGATGCACCTAATATGGTGGGGAAAACATTGGTTTTACTCAATATCTTAAGCAAAATATTTCACATCCTCTAATTGAATTTCATTATAAAATACATCAGGAAGTTTTATGAATTTATTCATTGATACATTTTTTGACTTCGACCTTTTTGCTCTCCACTTCCAAAGCAGAAGTTGAAAAACAAGAAGGAAACTTGAAGTTTGTAAAAACCTTTAAAAGTGAGAACGAAAAAAATAGTCTTTGACCTCACTCCTCTTTTCCAAGTGATGCCAGTAACTTGGTGACCCACAAGCTAGTACGAAAAATATAACAAAGTTTTAACCACTACTCAAAAAGGTTCGCCATCCCTGGTCTAGATGCTAAATATTCAGTTTTTAAAAATTGATTTTGCATAAATATTACACATTAGATCTTACTCAAATGTTTTTAAATTAAATGTATTTAATATCGATTAAGAACAGATTAAAAATTCAGCTTCAGCTGATATTTACATTGCTTGAATGGCTATATAACTTTAAGAATTTATTTATTTGTATTTTATTGAATTCGTGAAAACAACAATGTAATTGCAATTAGGCAAAAATCCACTGAAACTATTTGAATAACTTTTAAGTTTATCTTAACATTTCCGTGACCGAGCGGGGTATTTTAGGTACTCCAAATGCGGTTTTTGTTTAACAATAAGTAACTTTCCAAGTTTTTTTGCTTTACTTTTTCCCACCAGGTAATCCCAAAAAATATATTAGCAAGCTCTTTTCTAATAAAAACAATCAATTTTATTTCAAATTTTCCACAAAAAAAACTGGAATTAATTAAATGCGGTGCTTTTGTTACAACGTACGGTCTGCATTGTATCGAAATCCTACGTGCACAATTTATGTCCCATCCTGTCGCCGGTCGGCCAAATACATGAACCATTTCTCTTTTTAGGTTACTATCAGTATTTACTTTGCTTTGTGGTAGCAGTTCATGTGTAGCAAATGGCGTGACATAACTATTATAATGATTAGAAATTACGTAGAATTTTAGAAGAAAGTGACAATAGGTATTGTGAACTCGAGATCAGTGATAGTGAATCAGAAAGTACCCAATATCAAAGAACAACAATCAAAGTTCTAACAATGAAATTACAGCAATTGGAAATGATGAGGAAAATGCAACTTTTAAGACAATTGGGGAAATACCAAAGTCAAAATCGAGATTTGAATGGAAAACGCAACTACACTTGCAGGTAGTTGCGTTATCCATTCATATCCCGACAAGCTGCAGAGCCCATAATACACTAAATTGTCACGAATGTTTGCAAAATAATAGGTGTGTATTCGCTCCAAGCACTAGCGCCAAAGGTGACTCTTTAAAGAACTTCATGATCAGTTACATCATTATTAAGCATTTATTTGTACATATTGACATGTATTTAAAAAAAATTGAATCCAGAATTTCGGAAGAAAATATTGAACGCCGAAAATCTTTCCAATTTACACATCGATTTTCTTGTCGTCTAGTTTCAGTGCGCCGAAAACAATTTCTCGGGAATTTGTTGTTTCGTAGAGGATCGTAGAGAAAATGTAACTTTTTTTCTGATCAAAACGATGGATTATTTTGGTGATTTTTTCTGAAAATTCTAGGCTCTTTTTTTTCAGTTAATCCGAAGGAAATGGAAGTGCTGAACATGATTTTCCAGTATATTCGGTTCAAATGCTCAAAATAGCCAAGATATATGCTATATCTTGTTTATTTGTAACTTTATGGCGGAATAAACTAAAAAATCGTTTTCAAGACGTCGATTTCCTTCGGGTAATCAGAAAAAAATCACGACAAAATTTTCCAAAAAATTCGTAACAAAATTTTTTCATCATTTCGGTCGAAAAAATTGTGCTTTTTCGTTTTTTTTTATTTCCTCAAGAACAGCAAACAGCAACGAAATCATTATAGGCACACAGAAACTACTCCACAAGACGAACAAGTCGGAGTTCAAATTGTTCTGAAAGATTCAATATTCGTCGAGAAATTTCAAACCAAAATTTTACGATTCTCGAATTGCTAAGTCGATATCTCAGAAACAGTTTCAGATAATCAAGAACGGATTGCGGCATCGTTTTCAGAAGTTCGTTTCCCTATTAACACGTTGAGATTATCCGCCGAAAATTCATTACTTTCCAAGATCTCTACTCGAACGCCGAAATTTCTTAAAAAAATCCTAAATTTTAGCAGGTGATAGGGAACGGAAAGAGTTAGCGAAATATAATTTACATATTTGTAATCAGCAGAAAAAATGTTTACAGAAACTATTTTCAATTTTGATGTAACTCAGAATATACCGATTTTAGCAAAATCGATTTTCTCGCATTTCGTCGTTTACGCGGTCTCAACTTCCCATGTCAATGGTATTTGTTAATCGACGGCTTCCTAGGGAATATAGTATACCTACGTTTTCCGACTAATTTTGGGACGCTAAATCGATTGGTGGAAACTAGAAGTATCTGTGGCAAGCCGTTCAAAAGTTACAACGTCGTGAAATCTGCCGGAAATGCGAGATGGTGTACTGCGAGAAACTATATATCTTGTTTATTTGTTACTTTAGCATGAAATAAACTAGAAAATCGTTTTCAGCACTTCGATTTCCTCAGGGAACCGAAAAAAATATCACTAGAAAATTTTCGAAAAAAATCTTCAAACAAAAATTTTCGATTGTATTTAAGTCGGTGTATAAATTGTGCGAAAAGATTCAATAATTCGTCGAGAAATTTCAAACTGAAATTTTACGATTCTCGATTTGACAAGTCGAATTAGAAGTCTCTGTGGTAAACCGTTCAAAGGTTATGACATAATGAAATCTTCGGAAAATGCGAGAAAATATATTTCGAAGTATTCTGACAACGAAAATGTGTTAATATGTTCGGTACATTGACTGAAATATTGAAGAATATTTTTGCTATGATTTAATGCTTTTGCAACGATTTAATTGACAATTTTTAGTATCAAGTCCAATTATTACATTATTTTAAATATCCATATACTATATGCAGTAAATGTCCTGCCATTATTATAATTCTGTGTAAAAGTATGCAAATCCTGCGTAAAAGTCCAATGTAAATCAAATGGAGTTTCATTATTAAACGATTTCATTTTGTTGTTACTATGGCAACAACTCGAGTCATTAAACAAAAAATATGAAAGTGGTGAAAATGAATTTTGTGACTTATATTAAAATAGAATTAATTTTTCTTATTTTGAATCAAGAAGTCTAGGGCTCTCAGTCTCGATTTATCTGGCTCTAATATACAAACTAATAATAACCTAATCTAGATTAAATCCAGGTTAACCTAGATTACATCGACAACGACCAAATAGTGTTCCCATCACTGTGCGTTTTTACTAGTTAGCAATTTTTGCCACGGTGAATCATTGCGATTTAAACGCATGCACAAAAGCCCCCTTTGAAACACTTGTATCATAAACTACTATTTTAATCTTGAGAGGAAATGTTTGCGTACACAGCAGCACCTCTTGATGTATAATGCAATGAAAGATGAAAATGTTTATCTTAAAACGGGAACGTACTTTTGTCGCGTAATTTAAACATATCGCATGTAATTTTTCTAAATGACTCAAAATCTATATTTTAATATATGAAAGTTTTATTTGTTCCAATAAACTTAAAATAGTGTTATGGACGAGTTGAAGAGCCACACAACTTAACGGGCGCTCCAGACGCTACGTTTTGCACAACCTATTGTCTGCACAGTTCAACACGTTGCAGATAAAACGTTGCATGTAGAGTAAAAGTGCTCAGTTTCGAAAACGGCGCGAAGGCGGTACTGTTGCAGCGATAACTGAGCTAGAGAGCATAGATATCCTTGAACTGTGCAGACAAGTCGGCGTATGTAGACGGTAGCTCCGTTTTCCGATTCATTTTGTTCAAAAATGACCAGACTAGTACCTCCTCCCTGACGATTTCACTAAAACTGTGCGAAATTTACATATATATATATATATATATATATATATATATATATATATATATATATATATATATATATATATATATATATATATATATATATATATATATATCTGCATCGTGTAGACGCTCTGAAAACTGCAACGTTTCCATTCCGTTCTAAGACTACGCAAAGAAAAGGTTGTGCTAAACGTAGCGTCTGGACCGGCCTTAAGAGAAGAACCACGTGCGGCTCGCGAGTTGCCGGTCCCTATCCTAGACGGTCTGAAACGTAACTTTTTGTAGCACGGTTCCGGAAAGGTTAATAGAAAAGGGTCGTATTATAGCGGAATACCCCAATTATGGTATAATTTTCGAAACTAAAATGACATAATAAGATATTATAAGACATATAAACATTATATTATATAATGTTATAAGAAATATTGATTTAAAAATGCAGAATAACGGACAATAAACAAGCATTTGAAAAGATTTAATAGATTTTAATGACTGATAATTATTCTTGGTAGCTCAGGTTGTACATATAAAACTACTATATATCATAAAAATAAATAAATAATTTAAAAAATCTAATGTAAATGAAGGTTGCGGCTGTTACTATGTGGAAATGCATACTTACCCTGAATTGAAACATTCACTACGTTTTACCGCTTATTTTAAAATTAGTGCTAAATCCCGTGAATGTTCCAATTTAGAGTTAAAAATCTATGTTTTAGGTAAAATTTTCCATTGAACTTCCACATTACTAATAAAATATTAAACCCTTCCATATGATAAGCGACAAAATCATTGATTTTAATAATGCACGAAAGTTTTATTTATTGATCTATAAATTAACTAAATAGTTAACTACTAAACTAAATTGATTAGAACTACTCACCATATATAGATTTCGAATACTCTGACTTAAATGATGGTTTAACACCAAGCACCGGAAATGTTCAATATTTTCGATACATTGACGATATTTTTTTATATTGATATTTCGATATTGAAAAAGATTTTTGCTATGATTTAATGCTTTTGCAACGATTTGATTGACTATTGTTAGTATCCATTATTACTTTTATCTATTCGCACAATAAAATGAATACATTAATAAGTAAATTATTGTATTACCTATATGCATCCTTGCCATTATAATAATCGTGTGTTAAACTGCTTTTGCAACGATTTGATTGACTATTCTTAGTATCAAGTCCATTATTACTTTTATCTATTCGCACAGTAAAATGAATACATTAATAAGTGAATTATTGTATGTCCTATGCTTCCTTGCCATTACAATAATCGTGTGTAAAAGTATGCAAATCGTGCGTAAAAGTCCAATGTAAATTAAATGGTGTTTCATTATTAAATGATTTCTTTTTGTTGTTACTACGGCAACAACTTACGTCATTAAACAAAAAAAACATAGAAGTGGTTAAAAAAAAAATTGTGACGTATAGACTTAATGTAGATGTAAATGTAGATGATAATGTAGAATGAAATGTAGATGATAATGTAGACCTAAATGTTGACTTAGCAACAAGTTCACTGTTCAATGATATAAACAATTTTGAGCTTTTATTCAAAGGTAGTTATGTTATTGTGTTATAGATAAAACTATCAAAATTATCAAAAACTTATCAAAATCTAATAAAAAAGCAGAAATAAATTAATTTTGAATCGTTATAGGTTTTGTTGTTTTTATGTGTATGATTTGTATCTAGTCAAATTTAGCTTTCGATTAATAAATTGCTTACTTGGCCAGTTCAGAAAACCAAGAAACGATTTAATTTCGTTCTTATTATTCATTTTTGTATTTAAATAGTAATATTTTAGGGTGAAGGTGGTGTTTACATGTGGCGCTGCAAATTTTTTTTTGTGTTATTTGAAATATGCCCACACACAGATTACATAGTTGTTTGGTCTCTTAAACCAGTTATACGCGCTAAAACAAAAATAAAACTGTAGAGAAATTACCGATCTATATTTCATGTTGTGGATCAATTTTCGGAACCCCTCATTTTCCAAAATAAAATCGAAACTGATTGAAAAAACAAATTAAATGATTGTTTTTATTACAATGATACATCTTAACAGCATCTGCCCGGCAAAAAAAAAGTTTTGTTATTTTATACTTGAGTTTTCTTCAAGAAAATGAATAACGTTAACGTTTTCTTGAAGAAAACTCAAGTATAAAATAACAAAACAAAAAATATTAAAACTTCAAGATGGTAAAATACACAAATAAAAAAAATATTATTGGATTTATATATCGATATAACGGGATTTATATTTTTTCGTTTCTTATGTAATTAACGTATTGGATGTTAATAAGAAAACTAGTTTCTAAGTGAGACGAAATATCGGTTAAAAAAAATTGCATATTCAATAAAACGGATTTTTAACCACAGAGCCTTGCAACACTTAGTATGTCTCGTGAACAAACCTGTTTCAGCTTTTTTTTTAGGCAATTTCAATCATTCCTACATTTGGTATAAGTTTACAAAGTTAATTCAACATGCAAATATTTAACTAAATTGTATAAATGTTCTGTTACTATGTAGCCATATGTCTAAACGTGTTTCCTACACGTGTCATCTCAGACTATTATCAGGCATTTTTATTGCAACTTTTACTTATATATAGAAAAAAGTTTATCTTATCTAATTAGACAAATATAAGGACCTATGACATGTTGTATTTGGGAAAATTTATCGCAAACTTTAATTTCGACTTAGTTTTATTATCCATTTTTTTAAATAAAAAATTTATATTTAGCTTTGATCGACGTATGTAAAAAATGTTGAACTAGTTTATTTTCTTATCTCACGGAAACTAGAAGTAAAATATGATTTAACAATTTTATAAAAATGTAAAATAAATATAAATTTAACGGAAAACTAAATCTTTTTATATTTTATACTTTTCGTATACGTCATTATTCAGAATTTATTTGTATAAATTGACATGTATTTGAAAAAATTTGAATTCAGAATTTCGCAATTTAAAATTGAATCTTTCCATACCAATTACATATCCATTTTCTCTTCTTGTCGTCTAGTTTCAGTGTTCCGAAAATTATTTCGCTGGGACTTGTTGTTTACGAGAGGATCGTAGAGAAAATGTAATTTTTTTCCTGATCAAAACGACGGATTTTTTTGGCGATTTTTTTATAAAATTTTTGGGTTTTTTTGTCAGTTAATCCGAAGGAAATGGAATCGTGTTCACCACACGATTTTCCAGATATTTCGGTTCAAATGCTCAAAATACCCAAGCTATAGGATATGTCTTGTGTATTTGTAATTTTAGAGAAAAATAAACTAGAAAATCGTTCTGAGCACGATTGCCTTCGGGAAAAAATTTTTTTGTCAATCATTTCGGTCGAAAATAAGTGCTTTTCCAGTCTTTTTCAATTTTCTCAGAAACAGCAAACAGCAACAAAATCATTTTTGGCACACAGAAACTACTCGACAAGATGAACAAGTGGATGTATAAATTCTGAAAGATTAAATTATTCGCCAAGAAATTTCAAACTGAAATTTTACGATTCTCGACTTGCTAAGTCGATATCTCACAAACGGTTTCAGACAATCAAAAATGGATTGCGCCATCGTTTTCAGAAGGTCTTTTTCCTATTAACCGCATTCAGATTATTCGCGGGAAATTCATTACTTTCCAAGATACCGCCGATATATCGTTGGCACTCCTCGAATTATGGGCAGTTTAGAGTTTAGTTCGAAAATTTTTAAAATAATAATAAATAATAAACTTTAGGTATAAGTTTCACAAATGTATTTATTTAACTCTGTATCTCATTCGGCTTCTTAGGCCTTCTTCAGAAGATTATGTACAATACAAAGATGTTACATGTTTATATATACTTTTTTATCATCTGTGAGGGAAAAGGGATTATTTTAGGAAATTCCTCATTAAGATTTTGCAGACGTTGGAATGGATTAAATCTACCTGGTCGTTTAAGATGTTTGCGCCTTTCATAATGGCTTTTTGAATTCCATAAGTATCTAGGAAATCCTAGGAAATTTCTGTTAAAAATTAACAACACTGTTCCAATAACCATTATGGCGATTTTGAAATAAAAGCTGACATTTTGTGCTGGTGATTTGGTGTAGTTGGTTTGTTTTTTTCTTAAAGTGAGGACTCATTAATCATAGTACATCGCAACAATTCGCTACTTGATATTTCCGAAATAATTTGATATACTTAATTAAACCTCTAGGCAGTAGATTCAAAGATTATTTCTTGAATGTCTTTATCACATTTTATTTATTACATATGCCAACATATAGAACAATAATTTCATCGAAATCCCTTTATTGGCAATAGTGCAAAGTTTTGGAAACTGTAAGTAAACCAACTTTCACTACCCTTATGAAGACAAACCTACGAGAAATAAAACTAGATGACAGATTAGTGCTACTTGAAACACCTCAAAGGGATTGAGACAAACAAAGACACCTTATGTTATTACGTCAGATTAATTCAACAACAAAAATTAGCCAAAACTGAACAAATGCTAAAGAAAGAAGCAAAATGTGTCAAAAAAACGAGTTGTTAAGAAACATGAAACTACGAAATCTGCAAAAAGAATGTTGTTTTCGAAAGATTTTTCCAATTTAAACATTAACATTGTGCTAATGAATAAACAAGAAAAAAACAAGAAAGATGAAAATGAAGTAGAATTGATACAAGAAAAGGATAAAAATAAAGTAAATTGAAACAGGAACAAATTAATAAAGAGAAAAGGGAAATTAATAAAGAAATTTGCACACTAAATAGTCCCAAACAAAATATTAATTTTCACAGTTTTAAAATAAAAAAATAAAAACGTGATTGAAGTTGTTGACCGATGATTAGAGATTGGCTTAAATGTTACTTTTTGATTGATTTCAGTAAGACTGCGAACTACGTAAAATACTTAAGATTATTAAGTTGAGTAGGTTCTTATTTAATCTGCGTTATATTTTGGCATCAACACAAGATGGAGCCCAGTATTATGAAAAAATACAATTAAACGAAATTGAAAATCAATTTTGCACCAACCATGCAATTCACTTGGCTGTTATATACATTTTACAACAAAAATAATGTAGTCAACGAAACTTCAGATTCTGAGAGTACGGATGAGGAAGCTGAAATTCATTTTAATTTCTTTGCTGGCGACCAAAATTTAAAAATAGATAATGATATCTTTAACACTAAATTCAATTTACAAGATCCTAACCTTAATGAAATACTGCAAAACTTTAGAAACACTGTCAGATTTTTTAGAAAATCGCCAGTAAGAAATGACATACTGCAAAGATATGTTGAAGAAAAAGAGGGCAAAGCGCTTAAACTAATCTTGGACTGTAAAACTAGATGGAACTCGCTTATACCTATGATGGAGAGATTAGTGCTACTTAAAGTTTGCATAAAAAAAGCATTGGAAGAAATCGGGCGGGAGGATTTATACAATGAAAATGACTACACAATTTTAGTACATTTAATATTAAAGCCGACAGAATTAGCAGTAAAAGAACTAAGCAAAAATACTTCAACTTTAATGACTGCAGAAGGAGTGTTGTCCTTTTTATTTACACAATTGAAACAAAACAGTACTGCTTTGGGGAATTTTTTTTATAATTGTTTAGAAATAAGAATTTCAGAAAGGCGGAATAAGGGAATATTGACGTTATATAAATTCTTACAAAGTGGAGCTTTTCCACAAACGGAGAAGGTGGAACTTCCATATTCGTCGAAAGCACATACTTGCTCTTTAGCAACGACCCTGGCTATAAGGTTATTTGGGGATCCAGCAGTTCAGGAATTATTTGCTGAAAATAAAGAAGAGATTGCTGAAAGATAATTGGAACCAACACCATCCGCATATTTACTTGAGCAACTTAAGAATTCCATTTCTATATGTGTTCAAAGGAATGTACCAACGCCGAGGGCAGTTTTGAATCATCCTTCAAAACAGAATTAAAAACGTTCAGCATCGCTAAGACAAAATCGATGGTGATCGAAAATTTAATTAATTCGATTCAACCCACCTCAACAGATAGCGAGAGAGTTTTTTCGGTCGGCGGTAATTTGTGTACAAAATTTCGATCGTCAATGAAATATGACCTCTTAGATGGGTTTTTAGATATTTTTCGATGCGAATTTTCCTGAATTATTATTTTATTAAAAAACAAACTTTATTATCATAAAATCAGAAAATGATGTATTTTTTATATACTTTATAAAATTATTTTAAATTCTATTTGAATATTTATATAAATTGTGCCAATTTTTTATTCTTTACGTAAATATAATGAAATAATAAACAAATTTCAATATTTATTTTATTTGGTTTACAGCCGCAATTTATTTATTTTTATACTTAAAACCGTGTTGTAACCGGTTAACCGGTTTTTTACTTTAGGAAAAACCGAAAACCGGTTTTTGAAATTTCATCGGTTTTTTGGATGCCTTAGTATCTATTTCTTACTTTCACTACATGCCAATAATTAGACGAGTAGATGCCAATATTGAAAATTTCTATGCCAATAATAGGATTTTCTGTAGCCTTTTGGATTTCAGTATAAAATGTTTATTTAATACTATACAATCACATAAAAGCGGCTATAAAAACAAAGATTAAAGTATTTTCTTTGATACTGTCATATGTTTCGTCTACTAGTTCTTGTAAATGAAATTTTATGGTAATTTAATTTCAGATTGACACGAAGCTCACTCTTAAAGTGCCAACGATTGGGTGGTTTACTTTACCCTACTCGAGCACCGAAATTTCTTAAAAATTTCCTCAATTTTAGCAGGCGATAGTGAACGGAAAGAGGTAGCGAAATATAATTTACATAGTTGTAATCAGCAGCAAAGTTTTTTCAGGAGTGATTTTTAATTTTGCTGTAACTCAAGAAATAACAATTTTATCAAAATCTATATTCTCGCATTTCGTCGTATCCGCGGTATCGACTTCCCGTGTCGATGGTATTTGTTAATTGATAGCTACCTAGAGAATATTATTCGTATTCTATACGTATACGTTTCCCTAATTTTGGGTCCCTGAATCAATTGGCGAAAACTAGAAGGGTCTGAGGTAAGCCGTTCAAAAGATAAGACGTCGTGAAATCTGCTGGAATTGCGAGATGTACAGCGAGAAACTATATATCTTGTTGATTTGTAACTTTAGAACGAAATAAACTAGAAAATCGTTCTCCGCACTTTGATTTCCTTAGGGAACCCAAAAAAAATCACGAGAAAATTTTCGAAAAAATTCATCAACAAAAATTTCCCATAGGCGAGCAAGTCGATGTATAAATTGTTCGGAAACATTCAATAATTCGTCAAGAAATTTCAAACTAAAATTTTTCGATTCTCGATTTGACAAGTCGAATTAGATGTCTCTGTGGTAAACCGTCCAAAGGTTATTCTAGGGCAACGGGCAACCAAAAATATGCAAATGCATATATTTTCCCATTCTACTTATAAAATAATGGACTAGCCAGAAATGTGTTTCTGACTAAACTATGAATTTAGAGCCCTATTCGTAACGGCATATTTTTGCATATTTCACCAATAAGAGCATAAATTGCATATTGGCTATGATAGAACATATTTCGAAATAACTGCATATTTTTAGTGCATATTTTAGTGCTCAATTTGGTTAAAATATTTATTTTCATTGATCTGGTTTTTGACGGAAAACTCAAGACGCATATTAAATACTGCAGTGCTAGACAACGCAAATCATAGCACTATTGCAAGACTAATAATTCAATAAAAATTCTGGGTGAAAGTTTCAATCGAGATTCGATTTTACTCTTTATATCAGATGCCGCTCCATACATGGTAAAAGCAGCCATACAAACGTTTTAGCCTAAGTGACAAATCTGACTTGCCTTGCACAACGGCTTTATGAGTTCAGACTAATTCGAGGAATTTATACTAACGTCGATCGTCTAATAGTCAATGTAAAAAAGTATTTTTGAAATCACCGTCAAGAGTAACGATTTTTAATGATTCGGCACCTGGCTTCGCACTTCCTCCGCAACCAGTAACCAATAGATGGGGAACATGGATTGATGCCGCAGGGTACTATGCCACCAACATCGAAATAATTGTGAAAGTATTCAATGTACTGGACGAAGAAGAGGCCGCATCAATCAAAACAGCTACTAATTTCAAAAGAGCTACTAAATGACGGTGAAATAAAATTTGATTTAATTTTCATTGCCTCAAATTATGGATTCCTAAGTCCATCAATAAATTCGCTTGAAACGTCTGGGCTACTGCTTGCTAAACAGATTGAGGTAATAGAACATGCTCAGGATGTAACTAATGGTTTAACGGTGAAGCAGCTAACTTTGCGAAAAAAACTTGTTATTTAAAAAAAAATTGGTTTTCCATTATGATGGAAATTCCAATCTAATTGTCTAGGTCTAGAGTCTAGAGCAGTGTTTCCCAAAGTGTGGTACGCGTACCCCAAGGAGTACGCGAATGGTTTGCAAGGGGTACGAATTGATGTTCCAAAATAGTTCATTATGTGTGTGTGTGTGTTAAAGTGGATATAAGAACAAAGATAACAATATTTAAATTACATGAAAAATAGTCCATCAAACATTGCTTTTTATAAAGTGTCTGAATCCTATGCATTAGCTGTGAATCTGCAAACAGTTCATCTTCATTATCTTTAATAATTAATTAATACAATACAAATCAAAACTAACTTGTGATAAATTCTGTTTTTAAATGATTTTGTAACTTTTCTCATTTTTAAATAACAAATAGTTTATTTTACTAACTGCTCACGATAAAATGATTGCACATTGTTATATAAAGACAAGCAGAAACTGTCTTAAAGAGAACTCATAAAGAACAACTTTTTCCTAAGATTTGTAACAATTTTTATTCGATTTTGCTTTATAGTTTGTTTAATTCCTTGGAAACGGATCAATAAAACAGTGGTTTATTCACTAGTGAAATTTTATTTCACTAGTGCAATAAAAGTATCCATAGCTACACATCAAAATAACTCACTTATGGGCTCCGTAAAAATGTTGACTTTCTGCCGCTGATGTTTTGAGTTCCAATCATAAAATTTATTATAGGTACTTTTTTTGTATAAATCTATTGATTTCTGCGGAAGTAATCTTTCCGCAATTGCGTTACCATCTAACAATAACTCTTGGATCTCTTTATGGTTAATACAACACTTTCTTGTATTCTTGTATCCATTTATGATTACTAAAACACAAATTAATGCTACACTAATTCTAAACAAAATTTTGACATACGAATCAACAATTTTATCGTTGTCATGAGAACAATTTATTGTAATGAGCGGACGACATGCTCTCTTAAAAAAACACAGAAAATGGAAATTATGAACTTGAACTTGTTAAATGAAAAGCAAAATTAAATAAAAGCTTGCATGACACTCACAGGTAATATATAAACTATATTTTTATCTTTTCCCAAACAAAGCTCAATCTGGAGACTATTTTATTACTTAGTACGGTTTTTGTTTTTAATAGTATATCTCAGAAATTTTAGAACCCCATCGTACCCCAAGTGTTAAAAAATATTTCAAAGGGGTACGTACACGTGGATAGATAGTTTGGGAAACACTGGTCTAGAGCACTGCTTCCCAAACTTTTTGATGTCGCGGCTCCCCTGCAACTCATATCGATAAACCCTGGCTCCCTATTTTTTTTTAAATTGGGTTACGTAAAAACATATATATATATATATATATATATATATATATATATATATATATATATATATATATATATATATATATATATATGTATATGTATATTGTACATATATATGTATACTGCTTTTCAAAGAAGTTTATTGATTCTCTTAAATGATTTTTTTGTTTTGCGCCTGTAATGGACTCATAACAGCACTTATATGCGTGCGGTTATGGATTGTCGAGTGCTGTTATGAGTTAATTTTTTCAAGGTTGGCACTGAAATTCAAAGCAGTCAGTGTCCAATTTTCGCTATGAGCGTAGCGAGGAGTTTTCTAATGGACAAGTGCTGAAAACAGCCTAAGGAATGAGTTTTTTTATAGCATTTTTTCGCATTTTGCGCCATTTTAAGCCATTTCTAAACAAAAAAATCAAAATAAATTTTATGGTGGTTGGTAACACTGATAATTGATATTTCGCGATTTCCACACATCACATAACCTAAAAACTATAACGCCGAAAATTTGACACTGACAGCTCTGAATTTCAGTGCCAACCTTGAAAAAATAAACTCATAACAGCACTCGGCGAGCCATAGCCGCACGCACATGAGTGCTGTTATGAGCCCATTACAGACGCAAAATTGAAAATTATGTATTAAAGGACGAGTTCAGTAAGCGCGATTTTTCAGCACGCGTCCAAGTTTAGATCGAGTTTAGAACCAAGTTCTAAACTTGAACACGTGCTGAAAACTCGCATTTACTACACTTGTCTTTTGATATACTATTACGATATTCGTTTTAAGTTCTGTTGACAAGTACAATATTTTCTTATTTTCATGCTTGTGGTCCCTTGTCCAAAGCTCTTGGTTCGTACGGACATTTTTTTGAAATCCTTGTAGCTTATTGTTAAGAATCAGTACATTAGTACTTTTTCTTTGAAGAAAGTTCTCTTGAAATTGGGCAGCTAAATCTGGTTTCTTTTCTAGAAGAAATATCCTAAGCTCGTCATTATTCCTATCATATCATTCGTCCTAATTTTAATGTTTTTACCGAGTTTATAATTTTAATGTGCATAGTTGACATTTAAACTTATTTAATGAAAGATTATATTCGCGGCCCCCTTGCGGGCAAGCCCCGGCCCCTTAGGGGGCCGCGGCCCACTACTTTGGGCAGCACTGGTCTAGAGGTTCTACAACAATAGACAATATAGTATTATTGAAGCAATAGCATTTAAACTTGCAATTTTAATTAATTTATTAAAAATTATTTAAAAAAAAAGTATTTAAATTATTTTGAAGTTTAGCTGTATTTTTCATTTGTATTTCTGTTTACGTACCTAGAATTTAACATTTCTTCAAATATTTTTTTTTTCAGATTTAAGAGAATATATCTTTTTAAATGCATTTTTTTAAATGCATATTATTAATTTTATAGAGCATATTTTCATTTTTACCGAGCATATTTTAAGCGCTTAAAGGTATATTTTTGGTTGCCCTAGTTATTACATAGTGAAATCTTTGGAAAATGCGAGAAAATGTATTTCGTATAGAATACATAGAAATATATTTCAAAGGGGTACGTACACGTGGATAGATAGTTTGGGAAACACTGGTCTAGAGCACTGCTTCCCAAACTTTTTGATGTCGCGGCTCCCCTGCAACTCATATCGATAAACCCTGGCTCCCTATTTTTTTTTAAATTGGGTTACGTAAAAACATATATATATATATATATATATATATATATATATATATATATATATATATATATATATATATATATATATGTATATGTATATTGTACATATATATGTATACTGCTTTTCAAAGAAGTTTATTGATTCTCTTAAATGATTTTTTTGTTTTGCGCCTGTAATGGACTCATAACAGCACTTATATGCGTGCGGTTATGGATTGTCGAGTGCTGTTATGAGTTAATTTTTTCAAGGTTGGCACTGAAATTCAAAGCAGTCAGTGTCCAATTTTCGCTATGAGCGTAGCGAGGAGTTTTCTAATGGACAAGTGCTGAAAACAGCCTAAGGAATGAGTTTTTTTATAGCATTTTTTCGCATTTTGCGCCATTTTAAGCCATTTCTAAACAAAAAAATCAAAATAAATTTTATGGTGGTTGGTAACACTGATAATTGATATTTCGCGATTTCCACACATCACATAACCTAAAAACTATAACGCCGAAAATTTGACACTGACAGCTCTGAATTTCAGTGCCAACCTTGAAAAAATAAACTCATAACAGCACTCGGCGAGCCATAGCCGCACGCACATGAGTGCTGTTATGAGCCCATTACAGACGCAAAATTGAAAATTATGTATTAAAGGACGAGTTCAGTAAGCGCGATTTTTCAGCACGCGTCCAAGTTTAGATCGAGTTTAGAACCAAGTTCTAAACTTGAACACGTGCTGAAAACTCGCATTTACTACACTTGTCTTTTGATATACTATTACGATATTCGTTTTAAGTTCTGTTGACAAGTACAATATTTTCTTATTTTCATGCTTGTGGTCCCTTGTCCAAAGCTCTTGGTCCGTACGGACATTTTTTTGAAATCCTTGTAGCTTATTGTTAAGAATCAGTACATTAGTACTTTTTCTTTGAAGAAAGTTCTCTTGAAATTGGGCAGCTAAATCTGGTTTCTTTTCTAGAAGAAATATCCTAAGCTCGTCATTATTCCTATCATATCATTCGTCCTAATTTTAATGTTTTTACCGAGTTTATAATTTTAATGTGCATAGTTGACATTTAAACTTATTTAATGAAAGATTATATTCGCGGCCCCCTTGCGGGCAAGCCCCGGCCGCTTAGGGGGCCGCGGCCCACTACTTTGGGCAGCACTGGTCTAGAGGTTCTACAACAATAGACAATATAGTATTATTGAAGCAATAGCATTTAAACTTGCAATTTTAATTAATTTATTAAAAATTATTTAAAAAAAAAGTATTTAAATTATTTTGAAGTTTAGCTGTATTTTTCATTTGTATTTCTGTTTACGTACCTAGAATTTAACATTTCTTCAAATATTTTTTTTTTCAGATTTAAGAGAATATATCTTTTTAAATGCATTTTTTTAAATGCATATTATTAATTTTATAGAGCATATTTTCATTTTTACCGAGCATATTTTAAGCGCTTAAAGGTATATTTTTGGTTGCCCTAGTTATTACATAGTGAAATCTTTGGAAAATGCGAGAAAATGTATTTCGTATAGAATACATAGAAATATATAGAAAATGTATAAGTATGCTTCAAAGATCATGACATTTTTTAACATAAAACTTTTATATTTAGGTTTGATCGACGTATGTAAAAATTGTTGTATTAATTTATTTTCTTATCTCACGGAAACTAGAAGTGAAATATGATTTAACAATTTTATAAAAATGTAAAATAAATATCAATTCAACTGTAAACTAAACCGTTTTTATATTTTATACCTAATTGATAAATTAAAACTTAATTGATGTCTAATTAAATCGTGCATTAATTACTGTTTATTTTTTTAATATCCAAGTGTGATCATTGCGTCACATTTTAAATTATTTGGTTTGGCTTAATCTAACCATTTCTATAATTCAGTTACATAATGATTCATTTAAAATTGTAAAGGCTATCGGCTAGTTGTAAAACTTTGAATTTCTGAGACATTCAAGTAATCCAAATAAACTTTACATTTTAGTCCGAGATCATTCTTACTGAACTTAACAGACTTTGGCCGAGGGCGCACTACGTTTTTTTCCCGCGAGCGGTAACCGCTATAACCGCGAAACCGCCCGAGAAACACACAGTACGCTATGGGAAAAATCAGTCGCGGGAAAAAACCGCAAGTGTGGCCGCTTGTATTAGCTTACTTGAGTCACAAATTCACACGATTAAAAACCGCGGCGGTTTAGCCGTAGTGCGGCCTAGGCCTTTGACCGAGTTTCCAAATTAATCTAAATCATTGCTACTAATTATTGTTTGTCATTTATTAACAAATTATAATAAATTATAATTAGAAAAAAATTACTGTTATACTGAAAATAATTAATTAATGATTTTTTTGGATTATTACAGGCGCGAATCTTCAGCAAAAATTTGGGATTGTCCCTGCAACATTGAATCGAGCACATTGTCCCAACTTCTATTGCCTACTTCAAATTTGTTCGTACATAGAGTAATACGAACAAGACCTTGAACCTTTCATACACGCGCCAATCAGTAGGAACAATTTCCATGAATATCGAATAAAACCGTATCTACTTTTACAGGTTTGTGATGTATTAAATGTGATTGTGATGTTTACAGGTTAATGATGTATTGTGATGTAATTAAGTTGGTTGATTAGTCTATACAAGAAACAATTTTGCCGCGATACTCATAATTTGTCAGATTAGCACATAGTAAAAATATTTTATTGTTTAGCTTAAAAGTATTTATTCTTTTCATATTGGAGGTGACTTAAAGGAAGTTATGGAATTAATTTACCAAGTTTTCTAATAATTTTATTTTAATTGATTTGTTCTCATTAGTTCTTAAGCATCACTGACTAATCAAATAATTCCACATATTTTAAGCAAATATCTTGAAATACTAAGTACTCTTACACTGCAAGTAAGCTTTGTTCGGTCAATTATTATCTACTAAAGCTAATTGTTACGTTAAATATATTATTCTGTTCAAGTTCGTTCAAGTTAGGTCAGTATTATTCCGACACAACAATTAAGATGAAACATCTTTCTTGAGTTGACACGTGTTTAAACACGCGCCAAAATCTTTTTAAAAATTGATTTAATCAATAATTCAATCAAAACTAATCTAAATATTAAATTTGCAATAGATTTAATCAGTTTGAATGATTTTAAATGTCGAGTGTCTCATTGTAATTGATATAAATTAATATAAAAGTAAGTAACATTTTAACTAGTTTGTATATAAAAACTTCTTATAGGTGCAAAGGTAACAATGGCTTATCAGCAACCAAGACTTTAAATCTAGATAGATCATTAACGCATAATTAAGTAAATATGCAAGAAAAACTAGTTATGACAACATTCTCTTAATTAATTATAAGTGTTTATATATAGATGTGATATTCGAATTTGAATATATTATATCTGTTAGTTACTGGGCATATTAAAATTACTTAAACAAAAAATACGTTACAAATAAATTAGAACAAAATTAATAATTGCATCATGTTAAATCTATTTATTAATTAATAGCTGAAATTGTGAATAACAGGCTTTCATTTGATCGAAATATATGTACCGCCAATACACTCACACCGCGAGCATAACGAAGTAGATAACACAAAACACGTTTAAATTAAATAATAGCAAATGAATTTTAAATATCTTTGTTGCGCCAGAATTATCTTAACAGATAAATACTATTTATAAATCTTAATATTTCATTTAATTAATGCACATTTGTTATATTAAAAGAGTGTGGTATGTACAAATGATATTGATTATAACTACTCCTATAATTGCTTACTTACATAAATTATTTGATAAGAAATAAAAAGTGTGATAGTATTTGCAATTTAATTGCAACTTTATCACCAACATGCCATGTTTTATTATAACCAGAAGAATTAATATTATTAGTAATCAAAATGTAATACCAAAATATTTTCTGTGCTATCTAGAATCCAAAAGTGTTGGTATGCGTTGCGGCTTTTTAATAATTATCATTATCAGTAATTTAGGAGAGTAAGTAGCTTAAACGGAAGTTGTTGTGTTGTCTTTATGGCCAAGATTGTTATTTAAAACCCAAAGAAAAAGCGTAAGTCCATTATTTTTAATGAAGAATTCATTATGTAAATATACAACAATTTTCTTAAATTTTATATGGTCGGCTAATAGTCGGCTATTTTGAACACAATTTGTTTTTTTGTTCAATAAAAATAAATGTTATATTCGACGAGAATTCTAAAGAGAATAGTCTGCATATTTTAATATATAAGTTAAAATTAAAGATTTGTCAAATTGGTACAGCTGGACTACAAATAAATATTCATGTCCTTTTTGAAACAGATCTTTATAGCTAGTGTTTTAGAAACGGGTTTCATAAAGCAACAACAATAAAAAGTCGTATAAATATTTCAGGCATTTTGAAATTATTCAACAAGAAACTCACTTTTAAATTTATTCAAAAATACTTTGATTCATATACTTTTTATATTATCGCGAAAAAATTATTATTATATTAAATCGCAAAGTAAAGTTTATCTACAAACTAATTGCAAGTAATTACATGTTTTACTACATATATTTGTGATGGAAGAAATAAAGTTATCCGTATTTAGTTTGATCGAAAAGTAGTTTAATAAACTTCTCGATATATTCATTTAACTTCTCAAAGACGATTTTTATTTAAATATAAATATTTTATTCCACATACAAAGTAGGTATTTAAATTAAATATTGAAATGTTTTGAGATTTAGTTTTGCTTGTTATAAAACGATTTGTTTCAGTAATTATGGTTATTACAATGTTTTGTCCGAGATTGACAAAACGTATTTATGCGGTTTTGTTATTTACATATAATATTATAAATAGTAATAAATTGTACTTACCGACATTTCCCACGGTGGTTGTCGAAGGAATGGAATCGATTTGGTTAATTTTCTTGACAACTCCTGCAGTTGTTGAACATTGCGAAGAAGCGGATGAATCACAGTCGAGACTCCTTTCTAGGTTGTGAATCGGTGAAGGGCTTTTATGCATGGCAGGGGAGATTCCACTTGTCTTAAGCATGGCCTCGTCCTGGGCTTGAGCCCTACGTAGGGCAGTCTGCATTGCCATGACTCGTTGTCTTTCAGACGTAAGCCGGCATTTCTCACATTTGCAGGTACGGTATTTACAGTAGCGTTTGTGTCCCTTAAGGGCAATTTTCATGCGGTGATTCCTGCAGCGAGCACAGTTTGGGGGTGTTCGCGGTGTGGCTGACGTACTAGACGCATTCACGTCCATTTTCGCCTCGTACTCTTGAGTATCTGACATCGTCTTTTATTTCGTTAGTTTTATTTTATTTAACTTTAATTTATATTTCACTTCACTATGGGGTTTAGTTTGTAAACTGTGTGATATAACTTTATATATTCAGAGTTTTGGTGAATATAGGATTTAAATTAAAGCACGTGTTCACTAAGTCCTAGGATAATAGAGAAGGAGTTGCGAAGTTTCGAAGTGGAGCGCGCGTGATGCGCAACAGGTTACAAATGTGTATTCCCGGTTCCGAAATCACTAGAATTGTGCAATGTATTCAGTGGGTCGTGATACATGAATCGTATCTACCAAAATACAATTGCGAATCTTTCTCAGGCGATTTGAACTGCCAGTCTTGCAATGCCAAAGTGAAGTGAAGTTTAGTGCAGGATTGCATCGGATAGCGGGGCAAAGGGTATATCATTTACGACTTCAGCAGTGGGGGAAATGCATGTGCGGACTGCAGTTTAGAGCTGTGTTTTATGTTGCTATAACTTCGGGAAGTGAGTTTTGATAGCAGGTATTCGAAGTAGTTCTGTTGCAATTTGGTGAATACCACGCTGGTTATATTAGCCGTTTATGATACTCTGTTCTATTTGTTATATTCCTGCTGCACACTGTTTATGGTTCATAATAAGGCCCCAGTTACATTCTGCGTGCATTTCAAATACCCGATACTAAATTTACCATTGTCGCATTTAGTTATTAAATTTTAGGAATTTCATATGCGACCTCCTTATTTTCTAGTTTACGTTTTATGTCTCACTTATAATTTCATAATTACTTACCCCACAACATTAAATATCATCTCACTTTATATAATATTCACAATTATGCACTCATTCCATCCAACACAAATTATAATTACATAGACTATAAATTATATAAAATATTAAAATGCACTTTCCGTAGAAACGCCACGTTCATTTTAATAATTACAAATTTCTTTATTAATTACAAAAAATAAATATTAAATCATATGAATGCCCACAAACTAAAATTTTATCTTTAATATTAAATATTTTTAATATATTTCTAGTGATACAAAATAATATTGGAATTGATATTAGTAACATATTCTACAGTAATTACATGCGCTAGATTTCCATATCAAGATATTGAATTCATTCCTATAATAATTATTATGAAAAAACATGTATTTTTATATCTTTCTTTAAATTTATATTATTAAATATTGCAACAATAATTTAGTCCTATTTAACTAAACAATTATTTTTTTGTTGCATAATGAGCATAGTTTATTTTATTATTTACTGTGCTGTATTATCATTTTTTTTAACAAGAAAAATTGTTAATATCGGTTTTTTAATACTTTTTAAAAATAATTATGAACTATTGATAATTTTAATAAAATATTTAAACACACTTTCTGTAGAAACACTAATTTAATTTCAATAATTTTATTTGCCCTAATATTCTTTAAATATTAAGCAAATTTGTAAAACTAAATTCTTTTATAATTTAAAAAAAAAATATAAAACAGGTGAATGGATCGAGATGACTAATTCCACAACATGAAACGTTTCCTTTAAAATTATAAATACATTTCTATTCAAACAAAATTGTTTTAATCCATTTGTTGTAAATGTATTCTACAGCAATTGCAGAAGCTATTTTGGAATTATCATTTTGTTATCGCGCAATTATCATTTATTAACGCAATTATCTTTATTATTAGCAATTATCAAAATATTCAATTCATGTTATGATTATTATAATAAAAAAAGAAGACATACATTTTTTATGTTTCCTTGAATTTGTATTAATAATTATTTAATCAATAATTTACCTGCTACTTTGTATTTTAAATAACTTTTAGTTATCTATGTTATTTTTATATTTTTTAAAGAAATGTAAATATTATTACAAACTTAAAACAAACGGAACACAGCCTGAATATATAAATATATTCAGCCTTTCCGGAGCTCTATAAAAATTATTGAGTCTTTTTAGGGATACCAAAGCAAATCTCAGTGAAATTTGTCAGATATTTTATAGCTTTCAGTCCACCTTCATGGGACTCAACAAAAACCATTAAAATAACATTGTTTTTAAGATCATGTCTTTCCGATACCTTAAGTGGATTGTGGATTGAATTTCACTGAGATTTATTTTATAGACTTAATAATTTTTATAAAGCTCCGAAAAGGCTGAATATATTTTTATATTCAAGCTGTTCCGTTTGTTTTAAGCTTGTATGATTATCTATAACAGGGGTCTCCAAACTTTCCAGCCTTAGGGCCATACTGATTTCTCCAGTAAGTTCCGAGGGCCAAAACCATATTATCATTGTGACCGGTGGTAAAAAGTGAAATAGTCCACTGATGAAAAAAAAAGTCGGATGGAAAAAAGCGGATGGAGAGGTAGTGGCAGCCACAGCGGCCCCTCCCTCGGAAGTTACGACCGCAACAACGGCCACTTCCGGGGGTGGAAGGTATAGCGGTGGCGGCAACTCCCTCTGCTGAACCTTTAATGGCCAAGGCCGTGAACAAGGAAGTCAGCCCGGATTACCGGGAAGACGACCTCGACCTCACACTCGTAGACATGAGCAGTCCAGCTATGTCTATGGAGGAAGAGGTAGATGTGGTTCTGTTGGAGACAGAGGAGGACTTGCCGCCTTCTGTCACAAACCAAGAATGACCAGCAGGCGCACCAAAGTAGCCCAGGTGAACATCTACCATGCCAGGGCAGCCTCGACTGTGATGGCTAGGATGTTCACCAAAGAACACCTAGAGCTAGCGCTACTGCAAGAACCTGGACCTACGGAGGTAAGATCAGAGGCCTTAGCAAAAGGGAATGTAAGTTGGTATGTGACAGCCGTGAGGCATCCCCTAGAACTTGCATTATGGTAAGGAAGGACATTAATTACTTATGTCTTTCAGAATTCTTAACGCGGGACTTAGTTCCGATACAGGTCCTCATGAAGACCGACAAAAATTGACATGTTGAGTGGTTTTCTTTGGCCTTGGATGAGTCAACGGATGTGTCAGATGCTGCTCAGGTGTTGATTTATATTCGAGGAGTAGATAAAAGCTATGAAGTGCATGAAGAACTTCTTGATATGTATAGTATTCATGGCACAACTACTGGTACAGATATTTTTAAAGGAGTTAAAATGGCCATTAATCAAAAGAACCTTCGATGGAAAAACTTGAAATGTATTACAACTGATGGAGGCAAAAACATGAGTGGGAAAGATAAAGGAGTGGTCTTTCTTGTGTCAAAGGCTGTAGAAAATGACGGTGGTTCAAAGCCATTAGTCTTACATTGTATCATTCGTCAACAGTCTTTGTGCGGAAAATGTTTGGATATGTCTGAAGTTCTGAAACCAGTCATATAAACTGTTAATTTTATCAGATCTTTTGGGCTGAATCACCGACAATTCCGACAATTTATTGAAGAGATTGGAGAAAATGACTTACCTTATCATACTGCCGCACGTTGGCTTAGTTGTGGGAAAGTCCTTCAGCGCATTTTTGAACTGTGATCGAAAATTTTTTGAATGAAAAGCATCGCCCTCTTACTGAATTACAAAACAACGCATGGCTGTGGAAGTTAGCATTCTATGTTGATTTGACCAAACATGAGAACGAACTGAATTTGAGATTGCAAGGAGAAAACCAGCATCTTCCTGATTTATACACTAATATCAAATCATTCCGGAAGAAATTGATACTGTTTCAATCACAACTACGAAGTAAATGTTTTTCACATTTTAAAACATATGAAATATTCAGCCACACCACTGAGTCTGAGATTCCTATCGATTTTGTAATCGAAACTTTGAGTGCTTTGAAAATAAATTTTGATACTCGTTTCTCGGACTTTGATGCCATTGCGAATCAAATTAAGATTTTTCAGAATCCTTTTGATACTGACATTGAAACCCTAGCCCTGGAACTTCATATGGAAATGATTGATCTACAGTGCAGTGATATAATTAAGAACAAATATCAAAACTCATATTTGTTGGAATTTTATAAGAGTCTTCCACTGACACAATTTGATAATTTGCATAAATTTGCTCGTGGGCTGTTTTCTGTTTTTGGTACTACTTATTTGTGTGAGAAGACCTCCAAAATGAAGTACCCAAAAAATGTTTACAGATCTAAATTAACTGATGAGCATCTTAAATCTCTTTTAATAATTGGTACAAGTAAAATTAGTCCACAACTACAAACTATTGTCAGTGGAAAATCTCAATTACATAAATCTCATTAGTATTTCATATGTCATTATGCTTGTTATAAGTTATGTTTTTATTTAAAATGTATAAAATGTTAGTTGAATTCATTTCAATAATTTGTTAGTTATTATATACTGAAGTTAAATTTTCTGCATATTATACATGTCTTTACTCATTACAATTATGTGTTTCTTTATCCAAGTTATCACAAAAACAATAACAATAAGCCTACAACAATGTTATGAGTAGCTAGCCCATGACCATATCAATGTAGATGTCATATTAATAATTATTCAACAGAAAATTAGAATACTTCAATTAGAATAAACTAAATTGAATGTGCTATAAAAAATATATTCTCTAAAAGGAGTTTTCAAGTATGCTAGCTCTCCGCGGGCCGGACAAAATCTGTCCGCGGGCCGGATGTGGCCCTCGGGCCGTAGTTTGGAGACCCCTGATCTATAACATGGGATGGTTTCATCAATCTCTAAATATTATTAGTTTGATTTAATATTTGGGGTCGTCCATTAATCACGTGATGTTTTTTGCAACATTTTAAACCCCCCCTCCTACCCGGTGAGACGTGGTGAGGTTTTAGGTTACCCCCTCCTCCTACCCAACATCACGTGTATTTTTTTGGTACAAAGCATCTAAAAAAATTTCAGAATATTATCTTTAACAGGTATAATCTTATAGAATATAAGAAAAGTTTCTCTCACCCGAACAATTTGTCGCTGGTGTACATAGCCATGCGAACTGCTATATATAAGTTTAGATGAACAATGCAAAATAAGTTTTGCAAATTCTTTTTTTGCAGGAACGAAGACAGACTTTTCAAATATCCAAAATCTGGTTTTACCAAAATTATTTCAGAAGAAAGGTGGCATTGGAAATGTATGCATTCTTGAACTAAGTTAGGCTCTAAATCATTAGGATACATTTCTTCCAAGGAAATTACTTTTACCGTAAGGGTTGATGATGAAAATTCACCAATTTTGGTCAAAAATTAAAACTTTTCATTGAACCTGTTGTAGGCCTCCTGTTGTTTATTTAAATCGGATATGAGTCTATCAATAAGGACGAGAAATGTATTAACCCTGAAAGTATCACTTGTAATTACTCATTTCTTTATCGCGTGTTCCAGCATATATTTTTCTCCTTTTCGGTTGTCTTTTTCCCATATCTTTTGTTTACTGCTTCGTTACGCTTTATTCCATCGCCTTTTCTTCAAAATGCTTAAAATTCTCTCATTCAGCTACGAAAAACTTGCAAAGGGATTCGTAAAGATCGGTAACAGTGATTACATCTACTGTAAAAGCCTGCATTTGAATATTCACTTTGTTTATTCTTTCAAAAAAAAACGCACCACGCAACAACCATTACCGCCGTTTCCGGTTTTTTTAAATTTAAAAGTATTCCCGTCGCTTCGTTTCGCGTTACTGTTTTTTCAGTACAATCGTCCTTGATTGATTCCAAAGTATTAAGAACTTGGTGCCAAGAAACTCTCAAACTTCTAGATGCGTCCTCTCTAGCTGACAAACATGTCAAATTTACTCTCTTTAGCGTTTTGCTTATCCCAATTTCAGTCATTAACTTTTGCCAGCGTTGTGTCGAATTTATGAAAATCTTAGTCTTAGATATTCAACATGACTCGCTAAAAATGATCGAATTCAGCTAACAGTTCCAAAATCATACAATAACTTCCGTTATTCAGATCACTGAACTTTCCATTTTTCCTCTATAGCACACAACCGAAAAAAAAATTAATACATTTAAGAAATTGACTCAATCAACAGATGAGGCTTTTCTTTTCGGTGGCTTTTTCGTTTGTATCGCCGCTCTATATCAGTCTCTCTTAGACTCAATTCCATTACGCGGCGTATTCCCCTAACAGCTCGGCCCCGTCGATCCTTCTTCGGACCAACCACTACTTCTACAAAAACAACACAAATTCTACACAAATTTCCAAGAACAAATTCTAGAAAAAATTAACTTAACAATATGTGGTGAAAAATATTACATATTGAATTCTTTATGTGGACCTAATAACGTTCACATTACGGTATATAAAAATGAATCTTTTTTATTTTCTGTACGACAAAAAAATGTTGGCCCCAAATTTGCCGCCCCTAAAATCTGCCGCCGTAGGCTCCAGCCTACTCAGCTTGCTGTTAAATCCAGCACTGTCTCCTAGTTTAGACATTGTTTTGAGACAAAACATACACGGCAACGATTTACGCCTGTATTCGGCGTCAAAATCACAGATTTCTACTAGGACTGGCAGCGAGTCGCGCGCCGTTTTTCGGTTTAAAAATCGCGGGTTCAACGAAAAAATAAATACACGTAATATCTCACTACACCCCCCTCCCCCTCGTGATGTTTCGTGATTTTTCACAAACACCGAAAAAGATAAGAAACGAAAAATAAACCAGAACAACTAATAAAGAAGAGAAGAGAAACCTGCCGGGACTCACCCAATTACAACACCATAAACAAAAAAGTTAAAAAGAAGATACGCACAGATATCAGGGCTTATAAAACCCAACAATTCAACGAAACCATAGAGGCGAACAAAAACAAGAGAGTACTCAAATCAAAGCTTGCAAATGGAAATAAGATATTGTTAAACTAAAAGACCGCCATAGCAATATCACTACCAACAAAACAGACGTAGTCGCAGAAGTTCAAAGATTCTACGCCAGCCTATACACATCATTCATACCGAACCCAACGACATCCTCAAAAAGTATTACAAATCTAGGATCGGAAAAACTGTCAGAAATACCGAAAACTGAAATAACATATGCGTTACAACAAATGAAAAACCGGAAGACCCCAGGAGAGGACCAGATAACAGCAGAAATGCTAAAAGCGGGAGGCGGAACTCTACTGGAAGCTTTGCGGATAGTAACAAACAGATGTTTGATCGAGGGGAAAATACTAAAGAAATGGAAGAACGCAGCGGTCATCATCCTGCACAAAAAAGGTGACACCACAAACATAGAAAACTATCGTCCAATAAGCATGTTATCACACCTATATAAGCTTATGATGCTGATTATCATAAACCTACTCAAAAAAAAACTAGACTTCTACCAACCAGTGGAACATGCGGGCTTTCGGAAAGGTCTCGGCACAACAGACCACCTACAAACAATCCGAACACATCGAAAATACAACAGAATACAATATCCCAATAAATATAGCGTTCATAGACTACCGCAAAACGTTCGACAGTGTCGAGACTTGGGCTATCCTGTCGGCAATGAACAACGCAAGAATAGACTCGATATATACCGCTCTAATGGATGACATTTACAGAGAAGCCACCTTTCACGTAAAAATAAACGATGACCTACACACAGGGAAAATAAATCTCAACAAAGGGGTACGGCAAGGGGACCCGATCTCCCCCAAATTTTTCACCGCAGCCATAGAAAAGGTTTTCAAACAACTAAACTGGGAAGAGAAAGGCACTAAGATCGACGGGACATATCTAAGTCACTTAAGATTTGCGGACGACATGATTCTAATAAGCACTAATATCGAAGAATTAAAAACAATGGTAGAAGAACTAAACAACCTGTACAATGGGGGCAAATAGGGTTAAAATGAATCTAAAAAAAACAAAAATTTAACTAAAAACCTAAAAATCTAACTAGTAGCCCTCAGGAAATGTCGATTGATAACATCTAATACAAAAAGTAGAGCAATACACATATCTGGGGCATACAATTAAAACTGGCAAAGAAAATCAAACTGCCGAAATCAAACGCAGAATCCAACTGACATGGGCCGCCTTTGGAAAGCTCAGCCATATACTAAAAATCCAAGACGTCTCAATTTACCTAAAACGTAAGGTTTACAACAGCTGCATCCTCCCCGTTGCCACATATGGCCTGGAAACGATAGGTATCACTAAAAAATCAGCAGCAAACCTTAGAGTGACTCAAAAAGCAATGTAACGTGCGATGCTGGGAATCACTCTAAGAGGCAAAATGCGCAACACAGATATCCGGACAACAACAAAAATAATAGATGTCATGGAGAGAACAGCGGATATCAAATGACAATGGGCTGATATTCGGATCACTGGACTTTTTATTTTTCCCTCTATAGCATACAACGGAAGAAAAATTAATACATGTAAGTAATTGCATGACTCAATCAACAGAGGCGGCTTTTCTTTTCGGCGGCTTTTTAGTTTGTATCTATGCCACTACGCGGCTTATGCCCCTAACAGCTAGGTCCAGTGGATCCTGCTTCGAACCAACCGCTACTAGTCAAATTGTAGGAAAAAATAATTAAACAATGCGTGGTGTAACATATTACATGTTGAATTGTTTTAAATCGTTTTTGAATATTTATATAAATTGTGCCACTTTTTTATTCTTTACGTAAATATAATGAAATAATACAAAAATATATATTTTTTTATATATTAAATAAATATAAATGGTGAATAAATATTTTAATTTTATTTGGTTTACAGCCGCAATTTATTTATTTGTATACTTAAAACCGGGTTTTAACCGGTTAACCAGTTTTTTACTTTACGAAAAACCGAAAACCGGTTTTTGAAATTATATCGTTTTTTAGATGCCCTAGTCCATCCATCATCTAGGCATATCACCCCGGAATCTAATTCCTTTATTTTAGCATTATCCTTCACAATCCTTCATTTTAGCATTACAAATGTTGTCTAAAAAACTCCCATATGCCAGCATGTTAGCGTCCTTAGATATTCAAGGTCAAAGGTCGAAAAAATCTGTGTTTCTGAAAATATCTCGTTTTCTCTGCCTTTTATCGCATTTGCATTTATTATGGAAGTTATTATGGAAAATATTTTCTTTTTAATGTTGTTTATTGATGATGTTTTTATTATTATTATTAGTCTTCTTCCGGTTGACCAGCAGTTTCAGACTCATTCTCATCTTCACTCGTTATCATTGACATTAATTGTCATATCTCCTCGTTATCATTGACATTAATTTCAGGGTCATATGCATTGTCTCCATGAACATCTGAAGGATATGATGATGCATTGAGGCATGCATTTCCATTGCATTGACCACAAGCTAAAGAACATTGCATTCCTAACTTACGGCATTCACAACGCGAACCACAACCAATCTTGCAGTTGCAAAATATTGCAGTGAGTAGTTCATCTGGTGCAGGTGGTATTGTTGTTACCGGCGTTAGCCTTTCATTTTGAAGTACCCAACCCCATTCCTGGGTTTGTAAATTATTGCCTAACTAAGTTTGAATTTGGTAGTAGACACATTTAATGTGTTGATGAACTGCTGCACTAGTTGGTGGTAGAAGTGATAACTTCATAGGTTTATTTAATTTGGTTGATTTAATAAACTATGTGTATTGAAAGTAATCGATGTTGCCCTCAGATTTTGACTGCCAAGAAAAGTCGAGTTCCATTTTCATATAATGTTGGCAAAGCACAGTTTTCTTCTTGACATACTTGAGCCAGACGATCCAAATGAAATAATTTTTCTAATGTTGTGATGACTCTGTTTTTTGCTTTCGAAAAAAGATACGTCGTGCCACAACTTCTGAATGCGTGTAAGAATAAAATATGTTCTTTACAACGGGGATATTTATCAAAACTTTTAGTGGAGTATAGTTGTGTTTCAACGTTGACTTTTTTTAGTAGATTGCAATTTTTTTAAAGTAAATTTCTGGTTCGTGTGATTTAGTACGTCCAGTTAAAATTACTAATAAATCTATGTCCTCACCTATGATGACAGCAGTTCTTTGTTGTTCTGATTTTAGTTTCGACAATAAGGACCAATCAGCATCGTCTCTGGATACTTTTGTAGCGATTCTTCTTTCTTCATGTGCATATCCGATTTCGGATGTTTGCGATGAGCATGACTATTTTCACTTTATTGGTTGCTATTCTGAAGAGCTTGTTCGAAGTCTTCCCGTACCACGCCCTGAGATTCTGCAACCATGAAATTCTCCTCCGTCCAGGCCTTCGTTTTCCGTGTATTTTGCCTTGAATGATGGCTTGTAATAGGGCGTATCTGTCCTCGTTCCGCATGATGTGGCCTAGATATTGGAGCTTGCGGGTTTTGATGGTGTCCATGATCTCCTTCTCTTTCTTCATCCTGTGGAGGACTTTGATGTTTGTTACCCGGTCTTTCCAAGATATTTGCAGGATACGTCGATATAGCCACATCTCAAAGGCTTCAAGCTTTTTTGTTGTTGCATCATTTAGTGTCCAGGACTCGACTCCGTAAAGTAATATTGGGAAAATGTAGCACCTTGTAGGGGTAAAATGTAGTAAAATGGTAAAAGGGGTAAAATGTAGCACCAAATGTTCGTAGCGATAGCGATTAGCAATTTTCAATTTCTCAACGAGCATGTCGATTAGATTTTCTTTATTAAGTCGCTTTGATAAAAAAATTCTATTCTGATGGGAACTACCATTGTTTCATAAAAACGAACTTCATACGACTTTGAAAGAGCACATGTTCTCCTTCGTTGTTAAATTAATATTTTTTCATTGGCTGAGTATACATTAAATACGACTACAATATTAGATATAGAACCATAATGTGTTTGTAAATATTTATTATATTTTTCTAAAACAGCATCTTCTTTACTTCATACGACGCGGTGCAGAAGAAATCCTTCATCAACAATGTATGTAATTTTACCATACAATTGGTACCATACCATACTCTGATATAAAGATGATTTCGTGGTTCTTCTCATGCCATTGTTATCAAATAAAGATGTCAGATACGAGCTGAGTTCATAATGAAGATATTCTTGAAGGTTACTTTCGGTATAATACATTGGGATTCGGGATTAAGGTACGTATGGCTGAGCGCTCCACACTCTACGCCTTGTATCTCAAAAACAGCTCGACGTACAAAAAAGGCTTTAGATGAAATTTGTAGAGAATTTTATTCTCCATAAGTTTTATAATAAATGCAAATATGATTATGGCAGAGAAAACGAGATATTCTCAAAAAACTGATTGACCTTGATTATCTAAGGACGCTCACATGTTGGTTATTGTGATTTTTGAGACAACATTTATAATGCTAAAATAATGGTCTATACAAAAATTAAGTTTCTTCAGCTAGATTCTGAGATTGACCCCTTTTTTGACAGATGACTGGATTAGTTCATATTCCAGAAAGTTTGCGTAGTAAAAACTATGCGATTTCATTTTTGGAAGTTGAAATGTGAATACTGTTGAAAAAAACTGAAATATTAAATGAAATTAAAATGGCACATTTTCATACTTTAATTGCTGATGAAAGCACAGATATTTCAACAACCAAATGTTTAACTTTATATTTTCAGTTTAGAAAATCTGATCAATATAAAACTGTTTTCGGTGGGATAAAACATTGAATTTAAAATAAATTTAGAACTTATCTTTTAACTTTTAAAACCAAGGAAAATCATATTGGAAACATGGTGCAATAAAATAAGCGTGTTTTACAAAAAGGCTAATAATTTTAAATATAACTATAAAAACAGATAATATGTTTCCAACGGATGAAGTAGAAGATTGGATCATTTAATGGATGGATGACCATATTTTAATAATGGTCTAGAATTCTAGAAAAACGAAACAAAGAAATAGATTACATGAAAACTCTATGCCAATATGCTGATAAGACTAAAATCATATATAATGACGGAAACAATGTAAATTTAAGTAAAGGTTATACAGAGTGGTTAAAACCAAAAGACAGGAGAGAGAAGTATCAAATAAAAGCCATTAAAAAATATATAATCCATAATTCTAAAATTCTTCAATAATAAGTGATTGTGAATTGTTGTTCTTGTTTGTTTGTTTGTTTTGCAAATGCGTTGATTGAAAAATTTAGACCAGTCAATGTAAGTATTAAATTTTCTTATTTTCCATTTGAATGGAAATGGAAATGGGAAGCCACAGTAATCAGCTAAATACGAGTCTAAATATGTCTTCACGAGCTATTGATTTGACTTGATTTTAGAGTAGCTTTTTCATGTCAATGCGAATAAGTCGGTACAAAATTTAGCTGAATATTAATTATTATTTATTATTATTGTATTTTATATTATATGCGCTTTTTTAATTGCCACACACATTTATTTTATTTTGAAACAAATTGCACACACTTAAAAAAGTGCGCACACAGGTCACAAAAAATTAGAGGGAACACTGCACGTGGCCAGAAAGAATACAGAAGAATCGAAACACAAGACCTTCTGGAGACCCCAGGAAACAAAAAGGAGCACGGGAAGACCCCAAACGAGATGGATAGATGGCATAAAGACGAAAGCAAGAAAACAGTGGATGAGAACAGCAAATGACAAAGAAGCATGGAAAAAAATGAAAGAGGCCTATATCCAACAATGGAAGTATGAAGGCTAATAAGAAGAAGAGGAAGAAGACCCTCCCCCCATTTTGAGCCTCACGTGACTAATGGGCGATACCTTTGAACAAAATGGATGGTTAGATTAGGTTATAAAGGAGCATATAAATCACGCGGCAGCGCGACCTCTCGATCCGAAATATGAAAACAATTTCAATACTTTTAAACAATTTTAAACAATTTTTATATACCCTAATTTTTATAATTTATATATTTTATATTCTAATTTATTTTTCCTACCCCTAAGTGTCTTGAATGCGCACAATGCGTACATTGGGTTGCCTATATCTATGACGTCTATATATTTTATATTCTAATTAATTTTTCCTACCCCTATGTGTCTTGAATGCGCACAATGCGTACATTGGGTTGCCTATATCTATGACGTCTCTTACACTAGTTTAACCCTAGGAAATACTAGAAAATATTGCTTAAACAAATGCGCAACTGCTTTGCCGCCGACATGTTCCACCTGCAATTCCACGGAACATGCTGCTTGGTCCCCATATGCACCAGCCATCCAAAAGCTTCCATCGAGGTAGTACCCAATGTAAAGGTAAGGAGCACAAACAAAAGATCATCGGAGCTACCTGCTAAAGTCACCAGAAAATTCACGCATTCATTCACCTCTCACAACTCATGACTTTATCATTAATATTTACACGCACGAAATCAATCCCTCTTCCATTAGCAACCGTGACGAACTATTAAAAAAGCTTAACAGACGTTTTGTGACTGATTTACAAATTGACACCCATGCCTTCTTCTCAGGCAACAGGATGTACATCCTGATGTTCGGCCTGACTTCCCCTGACTCCGACACCCCACCCAACCAACGGACGAAACCTCCCAATCCCCTATATATCCATGTATTCCCCTATATATCCATGTAAATATCCATGGATGTAATTAATTTTGTTTACACGAACATCGACAGTCACACCAACAAACGGCTACTCATAGACAGATATAGAGATACTCAACACATTGACGGACATTTATTTGTTGAAATAAAGACGACACCCGGCATTAACACCTCGTTTAGAGACAGGACAACATTAACGAAACATGGAAACTTACTGACCAACAAAACTAGGGGTGGCGCCTTGGTTCACCTTAACCCAATATACCGACTCGGCAAGGCTAATCCTCCCTCTGTAAATAAACCTCAGAATGATTGCTTCCATTTTTCCATTCCTTTCCTGCAAAACAAATTTGCAAAAACTGCGAAACGACTTTTTCCTCGTCTATATTCATCCCTTCTCCGGGGTTGAGCAGAATATTCTGACAATGGCCTCGTGGTTTGAATGTCCTGTCAGCACCGAATACTTCAATGTTAACAAAAACAAAACCCTCACATCCAGTCCTTCATTAATAATTCCCGCTTCATACACAAATAGACCAATCCTACCTTTATAATGCCGCAGAATAATTATACCACCCCCGATCTTATATTCCATTCTTCTAACCTCACGAACTCCATTGTTGCTATAGCCCTCTCCACAAACCTTGGTTCCGATCACCTTGCAATTTCATTTTCCATTTTACTTGACCATACCCCTCCACCCCAATAGCATCCAATTAAAATGAACTTATACAAAACCAACCAAACTTTCCCAGATTCAGCTCGAACATCACAGAATATATGAATGCCGTAGACACTGACAATCCTTCCCTAACAGACATAGATGATTTCCTAGACAAAATAACAGAACACTCTGCTATCTTTAAAAGTTTGGTCCGATGTGGATGCCGGGTTTGCCGACCCTTCGAACACTGCGGCCTACTTGTGGCCTTTTGTATTCTGCATTCACATTCTCTTATAGGCCCAGAAACCTAGTTGTTATTGTAAATTGCGCTAATTACTATTTTTCACATTTGTCTTCTGGTACAAATGCGGCCGGCACTGGGGATAGAACTCGGGACCTCTATACTTGTTAGTTAGCGCTCTAACATGAGCTCACGAACGTCACCACTACACCACTCGCTCCGGCAACACTCTCCTAAATTCAAAACCAATTTTCCAACAACTGCAAAACAACTACCCCCGTACATATTAACGACTCAATCTAAAGTGATCAAAAGAGGACATCATAAGACGATCAAAACTAAAATTAACAGACTTAACAAAAACAAACCAACTATTACAAGAATTTCGTCCCAATAAGTGGATATCTGTGTGCAAGGAAATTGAAGATGATACAGGAAGATCCTTCTTGCACAAAATTAAAAAAACTCTCAAGTTACCACATAGTCTGCAAAATACCAGACATGACAATAAACAACGAAAACTACACAACCGACATTATCGGGGTCCTCCTCTTCTCTAGACACAAATCGTTCACACCTTCCAACTCCGCTTCCTTCGACCCAAATAACTTCGACAAAATCACATCCTGGTACAATAACTTTTTCTTAGACAACAACATGACGAACATAGACGTAATGACGAATTTCTAAACGGTAAAAATGGCTACCCCAGTTCCGACCTCATTAAAGGCTCCTTATAAGAAACCTCTCAGAGAGTATCCAATCCTACATCCTTAAACTTTATAACCTCTTCCTTAGAAAAAGATATTTTCCAAACTGCTGGAAAAGAGGTATTATTATAACCATTCCTAAACCCGACCACACCTTCCCAAATAGTTATCGCCCGGTCACACTTTTTCCGGTCCTTGGTGAAATCCTAGAACAAATTCTAAAGGTTAGACTATGGAACATCGTCCTGAACCTCATTCCGCTATTCATCCTCTAATAATCCTTACCAATATTCAAACTTCATTCCTAAATAATAAATCCTCTGCTGTCCTTTCCTCGACATTAATAAAGCATTTGACAGCGTTTGGCACGCCGGAGTGCACTTTCTTGAAATCCTTCCCTACCTACTCCATATATTCAAGAGTTTCCTTCGTATTCGCAACCATTCTAACCATTCCTATTCCCATAAATTTACTTCCTCTTGTGGCCTTCCACAAGACTCTCCGCCTTACTATTGTAGCGACAACGAGCCGTTGCATTTTTATTTTTAGTTTTAGGAGAGCATTACAATAATTACCCAAATATTTTCGGACGAATTTGCGTAAACATTTTATTAGAGTCAATAGTGTAATCTTCGGGAAGATTCCGACAAGATGTTTTTCTCCCGAGAATCGGTAATCATCAAAGCGACACATATAGCCGAATATAGAAAAATAATCACACCCAGATGACGCACCAGTATACCTTGACATAATATGAATACCTGGACCCCCGAATAAACACGGTCAGCGAAGTGACACTAGTTCAGTTCAGTCTAGCCAGTGGACCAAGTCAGACGAGCACAGCCAGTTCAATCAGACTCAGCCAGCAGTCAGTCAATCAGACCAGTCGAATTCAGTTCAGAGAGTCTAGCTCCACTCAGTCTTTCAACAGTGTATATATCTCTTCTAATTTGTATATATCGTCAATGTAAATAAATTCCTCTGCAAACCTTAAGTTATATATCTATTCTACAGCGTCTACCACCCACAAATTGGTGACCCCGACGTGATCGACAAGAGCAATCCGGTCTTTTACAAATTGTTCGTCGTGATCCAAAAGTGAAATCTACGCACTCAAATATGGAACCAAATGCACCTGAAATCTGCCGCATCGTTGAACCACACCCTGCATCCTTGCCAAGAAAACCTTATACGTGAAACTAGACACTGTTTCTCGTACGCCTCTTGATGCCACCTCCATCCTGATTTAACAACTTCTACGATGACGCCTTAAACCATCCACGAGGACGCCGGTAACTACGTCTGCGACGACGCCTTCAACCGTCTACGAAGACTCAGGCAACAACAACCTCTACGATGTCGCCTTCAACCATCTACGAGGACGCCGGCAAAAACAACGTCTACGACAACGCCTTCTACCGTCTGCGAGGTCGCTATCGACTTGTTAACCTTCCGGATTGACTCATACTTATAGGTGCAAGCTGGTTTTGCATAGGAAACCGCCTATCAGCAAACGACATCCACGAGGACGCCTTGCAACAAACTTGCAACAACAAGCTATACAATGACGCATTCAACCGTCTGCAACAAACCTGCAACAACAAACAACGTCTACGGTAACGACTTCAACTGTCTACCTGACGTCGACGAACAAACACCGCAACAGTGACGAGGATGACGCATTCAACCGTCTACCAGGACTCCTGCAACAACAAACAACGTCTACGATAACGACTTCAACCGTCTGCCAGACGTCTACGAACACACGCCGCAACAACGACTGATAGGTGCAAGCTGGTTTTGCATAGGAAAACGCTTATCAGCAAACGACGTCCACGAAGACGCCTTGCAACAAACGTATATGGTAACGACTTCAACCGTCTACCAGACGACTACGAACAAACGCGCAACAGGGACAACAATGACGCATTCAACCGTCTACCAGGACGCCTGCAACAACAAACAACGTCTACGGTAACGACTTTAACCGTCTACCAGACGTCTATGAACAAGCAAACAACAACAGCAACAAACTCTACATAACGTTATCACTAGCAAGGGGTAGCGGCAACGAGCCGTTCCATTTTTATTTTTAGTTTTACGAGGGCATTACAATAATTACCCAAATATTTTCGGACGAATTTGCGAAAACATTTTATTAGAGTCAATAGTGTAATCTTCGGGAAGATTCCAACAAGATGTTTTTCTCCCGTGAATCGGTAATCACCAAAGCGACCAATAGCCGAATATAGAAAAATAATCACCCTCAGGTGAGGGACCAGTATACCTGGACATAATATAAATACCTGGACCCCCGATTAAACAGGGTCAGCGAAGTGACACTAGTTCAGTTCAGTCCAGCCAGTGGATCAAGTCAGACGAGCACAGCCAGTTCAACCAGACTCAGCCAGCAGTCAGTCAATCAGACCAGCCGAATCCAGTTCTGAGAGTCTAGCTCCACTCAGTCCTTCAACAGTGTTTGTATCTCTTGTATATTTGTATATATCGTCAATGTAAATAAATTCCTCTGCAAACCGCGAGTGATATATCTATTCTAGGGCGTCTCACACCGACACTATATAACATATTTTACCACGATATCCATAATTTCAAACTTTACAACAAAACCCAAATGCTCACAAAAGGACAACTGACATACTCAGAGTAGCCGAAACCACATCAACAAACATCCTCCAGAACCAATCAATAATCTCCTATACTCCCTGACCAAATTACAAATATCTCAAACAGACACGAACAACTACTAGCCAACTTTAAAGACACAGATATACATCGGACAATCATCGACTCACTCTGCATGAAGCGAGACCTAAGGCACCTTACTCGCAGACATCCCACAAAGACCCTATGCGAATCATTTTATGGCGTCCATGACGAATACGATGACTAGTCATCCCACAGCACTTCCAACTTTGTTTTTCAAATAGTGTTTACCTAAAGTATTCTATTCCCTGGCAGAAAGACCTTATGGTCGATAGCCATTTGTTCCTTTTGGTGATAATAAAGATTATTATTATTATTCCCTAAATATGTAGCACCTGTATAACAAATATTGTTTGTAATATGTAGCACCTGTATAAAACATATGCTTTTAAATATCAAAAACGTGCAGTTTAAGCACAAAATTAAGGACTTAAAATAGCATTTTAAATTTTTAAATATTACTGTTATTAGAATAAACGTCTTTAAAATTACAAAATCATTACAAAAATGAATGTATCAAAATTTAGGACTAATTTTTATGATTCGACATAGATATAAAAAAATCGTAATAAAAGAGCGCCTTTTGCGCCTTTCAACAGTTTTTGGGACCCTGCCCGAAAATGGTAGGAGTATATAATTTTAGGCAAATAAGTAGTTTTACGCAATTCATAAAATTTAGTGTATCAAGGATTGAAAAGGTGAAGAGAATAGTTACTGCTCTGCTTATAACTATTAATTACAAATGAACAATTAAATTATTTTGTTATAATTTATTTCATGTTTTTCATATTGTTTTTTTTTTTGGTAAATTAATAAATTTATTAATTTCATAAGTTGATATAAAAATTGTAAAACATTATAATTGATTGTTTCAAAGGCCTTGATCTATAATTTATCGATTCATGACAAAGCAACATTTTCTATAAATTAAAGGAAGAAATAAAATACATTTTAATTACTTGTATTTATAAAATCAATAAAACATAAATATATAAACTGTAACCATATAAAACCAATAAAACTACCGAGCCTACATGAAAAACATTTGTTTATAATTTGATATAATTTCTATGAAAAAATAATTATTTTTTTCTAGTTAAATGATATCAGTCAATATCAAAACTCATTTCAGTTGCGAAAAGAACCTGTAATGTTTAAAACATGTCCATCTGTTCATATACATATATTCACCTCACGTGAATACACAATTGGTCATTGTGTAAATTGATTGCTGTTTGAAATATGGAAAGTCTAATTATTCTAAATTTGTCAAATAAGATGTAAATAGACTATCAATAGAAACTAAAAACCTAGTTTATTTATTTTTTCGTAAAATAATAATAAATAAATCAAATAGAATAAAATAGAAATAGAACCTATGGAGTGTCTCCCAGTTACAGAACCAGCTAACCGTAATACTGAGTATCGCTCCTTCAACGTATGAAAAAGTCAGAGAAATAATTAAACTACTCAAGAATAATAAAGCTTCTGGAAAAGACGGCACAGACGCAGAGGATACATAAAGTAATTCTGGAAATAGGGACTAGTGGGAGGATCCCAGATGATTAGACGTCAGCCATTATCCATCCAATCCACAAAAAGGGAAGCAAAACAGATACCAGTAACTACAGAGGAATATCAATCACTCCTTGCTGTTACCTATAAGATATTTTCCAAGATTCTGGAACGCCATGTAACAAGACAGCTGTATTAAGAGTTAGGAGAATATCAAGCAGGGTTCAGAGCATCGAGGTCCTGTACCGAGCAGATACACAATCTGAACACCATCCTTTAATACAGCAAGTCAACAGCGAGATAATGGCTATATTTGTCGACTTCCAGAAAGCATACGACTCAGTGGACATAATTACTCTTGTAATATACACAGCCACAGTAAAGTTTAGAGGACAACTCTCGGAGAGTTTCGGCATTAAAACAGCGGTGAGACAAAGGGACGGCATCTCATGCATATAAATTAATTGCTTTCTGGAAAAGATCGTCAGAGAGTGGAAGAGAATCCTACAAGAGAACACTGGATTACAGATGGGGATTAAAGCCGACAACCTAAGAATACCTTGCTTAGCCTTTGCAGACGATTTGACTTTATAGGCAAATGACATACAGGAGGTTACTACTCAGCTCCAAACACTACACTCAATAGCGGCTGAAACGGGTCTTCTGATCAACATAGGAAAGACCGAGTTTGTTACCTACATCAAAGATGTCCCTAGAATGATGAGAGTCAGTGATAATATCTACATCAAGAGAGTCAAAGAGGGGGAATGGTTTGGGTACATTGGGGAATGGACCTCAGTGAAACAGTGGCTCTTGAACACAGGACACTCAAACTAGATAAGGCTTGCACTATGCCTGTAGAAAACTATATGCTTCTAAAATTTGTTGATGAATGTCACACTAAGACCATATAATGCAGCAGTTAGACCGTCAGTCCTTTATGCAGCAGAGTGCCTATATCTAACTAAAAAGACCCCCTTAAGAGCCCTGGAAGTGCAAGAAAGAAAGTTCCTGAGACGGATAGTACGACCAAGGATTCTACCAGATGGAAGCCGAAGGCATCAACCAAATCGTGGACTATATAAATACCAAAAAACTCTCATAGATGCCATCAGAAGAAGGCGACTGGCTTTTTACGGACATCTTTCCAGAATGGACTCAAACAGGTTATCCCATAGGATCTTCAAGGTTGCTAAAAAGGGCAAAGCTACTGGATTCTTGTGGATGAAGCAAGTGAAGAAGGATCTTTCGGAAGTCCATATAATTCAAAATGACATAGCCGACCGGAGGAATTATCATACAACTTTTAAAACTAAATCCTTCATAACATCCTTCACAGAAGTTAACCACAGACCAAAAGACGAGACCAGGATATGGTCTGGGGAACGTAAGATTAAATTTAGCCGGAAAATGAAGGACTACTGGGCCATCAGAAAATCACAAGGTACCAAGAAGAAAGCAGCTGCCAAACCCACAACTAAGAACACCAATCGTGGTAAACAACCACGATTACATCAAGAGTTAATTACATTACAGTTAAAACACAAGTAATAAAAAAATCACATAATATAGGTATCAGTGAATTGTAAAAAAATTAACTTATATTTTAACAAAAATTTAACGAAATATTGGTGTTTTTAGTGTTTTTTAATGTTTTAGTGATAATTAAATAATTATCACTAATTTTGCTTTTTCTTAAAATAAAGTTACGTCTGTGTCAAATCTTAAAAAATTAAGTTAATTTTGTCTCATTTAATATGTTTTTTATAAATACAAGGTGGGCCATTGAAAAGGAAACAGAGGAATTTTCGAATATTGTATCCAAATCACTTAACCACGTCGCGCTGGGAACACAACCCCTAAAATTTTATATGGCACGGTGGGGTATCTTTTACCTCATTTGAAAGCCCGTTTAGCCCTGAATACTAAACGGCTAACATTTTCTAAATCTATCGATTTGTTTTCGAGATTATTTAATTTTAAGTTATGAACGCGTTTTTCGTTGACGCCGTTGAAAGAAAATGGTGATCGTTAATTAGAAAACCATTTGACTTTTTAACTAGATGGAGCGCCTCCACATTATACGCAGGCTGTTCGGGAGTTTCTGGAAAGAGTTTTCCCGGGACAATGGAATGGACGAAGATGATATGGAATGGCGGGCCCCGCTCACGTGAGTCCTCTGGACTTTTTCTTGTGAGGTCATCTAAAGAGAAGAATTTACAAAGAATCAGAGTCTCTGGAAGAGTTGTGTCGACGCATTAATGAAGAATGCCGTCAAATTACGTGAATTATGTCAAAAGATCCTCAAAATGTAAGAGAACGTCGAGCGGAATTTGTATTTTTGTATGGATAGTTGGTGGTGCACAATTTGAGCATTTTTTAAGCTAATAAAAATCTTTTCTGGCTTTGAATTGTGTTTTTTTTTCACTTTTACAGTTTTTGTATGGACAGATTGAGCAATTGGAGTTCCTTTCAACGATATAAACGAAGAACGCGTTCATAACTTTAAATTAAATAATCCCGACAACAAATCGATAAATTTGGAAAATGTTAATTGTAGTATTCAGCGTAAAAAGGCCATTCAAATGAGGTTTAACTTACCCCACCGTGCCATTTATTGTTTTAGAGATTGTGGTCCCAGCGCGTAGCGGTTAAGTGATTTGCCTATAAATTTTCGGATGTGGCTATTTATACATACAGTATGTATTCGCAATTGGCCATTTATACATACAGTATGTATACGCAATTGGCTATTTATACATATAGTATGTATAAGCAATTGGATATTTATACATACAGTATGTATACACAATTGGCTATTTATACATACAGTATGCATTCCCAATTGACTATTTGTACATTTTGACTGTATATACAAATATTGGAGTTACTATTTTGGTAATAACTTCTCAATTATAAGTAATTATACTTATATTTATTAAAGTTTAATTAACATCTGGATCAATAAACTCATGAATAAAATTCATAGTATCACTAAATCAGGTTTTTTTTACATTCAGGTTTAAATTACATTTAAAGTAGCTAAAATATAGTATAAAGTAAAATAAATACAGGTATATCATTTTTGATTCTGTATTTTTTTTTTTGTAAAAAGTGGTGTGCTTAGTCTTTATCTTTGGACGTCCTTTGGATTTTATTTTAGATTAGAATTGTAAGTTTTTATTTGATTGATTTGAGGGGCTGACAGGGCTCGATTGACTGGGCTCGGTATTAGACCGGATTTGTTCTTCAGGTTCTTCTCTTTCTCTTCAATTGCACTAAGTCCACAGCTACTCTCTTATGTTCATTACTACTCTACAATATAATCATCAATGTTTACATTTATAACATCTGTATCCATATATAGTGCATTTTCAGTTGAAATATATCTTGCATGAAAACAAGTTTTTGAAAATATGTCCAAATCATTATATTTTCTTATCATAAGAATATGACGACGTGGTATCATTATCCATAATTTTAAAAACATTTTCTTTATTTTTATAATTATTCAAATAATTTGATATTTATTCATATCAATACAGTTTATGATTTCCGTAATACATACGTAAATTATTGGCAAACTATAATATTTAGTTGTATGTATTGTTTAAGGGTCCAAAATTATCGTTCATTTCTGTTTGTTGTAGTGTCTCGCATTAATGGTAAATGTTTTCTAAAACAATGTACCCAGATTTCTTTATAACTATCCCAAGTTTTAAGGAATTGTTCCTTAAGTGTTACATATTTATCTTTTGTTCCTATAAAAACTTGCACAGATTTACAAATGTCCAATTCTTTTTTCTGCTCTTCGTATTCTTCATATGCTTGGGAATACAAGAATTTCTTGAATTCATCCAATAATTTATGCTTCTCATCAATTTGCCAATTATAAGCAGTAGAAACTAATCGTTTATATATAATAACATGGAATTTGTCAGGTTGAACCCGTCATTTCTAAAAGGGCATGAGTCAATGCATTAAAACTTTTCTGAATCAACAAAAATATGTTTTTTGTAAAAAATGTCATTGATTCTGAAGAAACTGATTATAGATGTTGTTTGCGCCAATATTAATAAACCCCTATTTCCAATAGAAATTTAAATCGATTTCGGTATCGATTGAATGAAGGGGACAGATATGACGACCTGGGCCGAAATCTCGCGATTTTTATTTCTCACGACGCGAATTGATATTTCCGGTAGTATGCTTCGAGTGTTAGAAGCGAAATGACACGGGTTTAAGCGCGAACCCAGGGCGATCGACACGTGCACGTAGCTAAATTTAATAGTTTCAAATTATTAAGGGGGTGTAATCACGAGCCAAAGGGCTGCAGCGACCACAAATGCATGGAAGACAACAATTTTAAGGGAATCCCTCCACCTATTATTCTTATTTCCTTCATTGAAATAGGCGCCGGAAGGCAGGTCCGCACGGGGCGGAGATGCGAGCAACCCTAAAAGGTAAGTAATCATACCAGCCCGTTTAAAATTAACAAAATTTGATTTTCAACAAAATTTTGATCAAGGGATCATTTCGAAGAAGGCCAAAAATTTTAGTTATTTAATCATCATTTTCAGCAAATTTTGCTTTTTTTATTCTATTATGTTTATAGTTTTCACAATTCCTGCCACCAGAGACTCTTTTCTAGGTCTAAAAGCATTTTCGGGATCATTTCGAAAAAGGCATAAGTCCAAAAATGTTAGTTAGTTAATCATCATTTTCAGCAAATTTGGCTTTTTTTATTTTATTATGTTTTCACTTGAAAGGGGCATAAATAAGTCCAGTCTATTTTCATTGCTTTTTAAGTTGACTTGTGGTATATATACATATACACGCTCGTTTCTCATGGGATATGTAAAACGCTTCATTGAATAAAATGGCGTAAAAAGTGACATTTCAAAGAAGTGTGACCCGTGCCCTTTTCGAAATGACGGGTTCAATTAAAAAAACGGACAGATTTGTCTTACATATTTTTTTGAATTCATTCATACAATATATGAATCACGAATATGTTTCTTTAGCAATAAATGCTACAGCTGCAAATTCCGGTTTATCGGTTATACTAGAGTAATAACAAAATCCCAATATTTTCAACATTAAACCCAAAAAGAACGTAAGCACTGAGAATTATTGCAATTTAGAGCAATTTCTGAGGACTCTATAAATAATGATTCCAGTTCTTCTTCCGTGTCTTTTTTATAGCGAAAAATGGTTTATCTCCATTTCCACCATTTTCTTCATTTTTTCCTAAAAATTCCATTAAATCACTTTGGTCTGTTTCTGTGCTTGTGGTAAAAATTTTTTTTTTTAATTTTGAATATCCTTTCGTATACACTTTTTCATTTACACACTTACACACTTACATTCCATGTTTAGCGCTCGATAATAACAAAGCTGTTGCTGTATCATAATCATTTTCATTCATTTTTGCTTTGCCATAATGTATCCATATTCTACTCTACCTGTTATATGATTATGATTAAGTAACATTTTTATTAGTGTCCATTTTGTATTTTCACCTCTATAAAAATTCAACACTATATCTACAGACTGAATGCAGACTGTATGTATAAATAGCCAATTGCGTATTCATACTGTATGTATAAATAGCCAATTGCCTATACATACTGTATGTATAAATAGCCAATTGCGTATACATACTGTATGTATAAATAGCCTATTGCGTATACATACTGTATGTATAAATAGCCAATTGCGTATACATACTGTATGTATAAATAGCCACATCCTAAATTTTCTTGTAAAAGGTGTCCAAGAAAACGTATCGGAGCATTTTTTACAAATTAATCTTTAACTATCCGAAAATCCCTTTGTTACGTTTTCAATGGCCCACCTAGTATATTTTCATTATAAGAATATTAAATATCTCTGGCTCTGTTATACATGATATTATAAAAACTCATATAATAGATACTTATCTACTATTTTTATTGACTATTCCAATTATATTAAAATGTTTAAATTGCCAAATATCAACTTAATATTAATAACTACCCGTAAATAATTATTAAAACACAGACATAAAACAGTTTGTAGTTAATTATCACTGCAAAAACACTAGCATTTACATTTATTACTGATTTATTTTTGGACTACATATACATATTATAAGCTCCATTTCACACCAGAAATTTCTACTAAACTACATGATTATTCAAATTTACATTTCTATAATTCAAATATTGTGGCTGTCCCTAACTTGTACATCAATGTAATCGAATACGATACATTGATTGATCTAATACAGTAGAAATTGCGATCGTAAAAGAGAGGCCTAAGAATGTTAACCTCCTTGTGCTAGAAAGAGTTATTGCATACTTGACAGTATTAAGCTAAGTGGGTAATTTAATTAATTACGATTATTATACAGTTAACAAGTTGTTTATTTTTGTTTCATTTCAAATATTCAAGACTCAATCGCATTAGTGATGATGATGATACATGATATAGCTGAGCTATATTGAATATCGGCTAGTATATTATTATTGGTACAAAGGATTTAAAATATGATAATTTCATGATCATAATTTGTAGTTTGTTGTATATTAACGCCCGTCTTATTTTTTTTTATATGAATTTAAAGCTTCATTTTCACTGTTTATATATATATATATATATATATATATATATATATATATATATATATATATATGTATATATATATATTTATATATATATATATATACATATATATATATATATATATATATATATATATATATATATATATATATATATATATATATATATATATATAAATATTTATTAAGTATGCAGTACTACAACAATAAATGGAATTAAATTTCCATATTTCTTTTAGATAATATGGTACCTGTGCTTCTATTTACTAGAAACTACACCATGCGCGTTACTAATCGGTTAAAGTTTACTAGAATCCCTAAAGGAACTTGTTCTTTATAAAGAAGGTATTCGTGTTTGTAGTACAAAACTAATGAGAAAAAAAAGACACACACAAGAAAGTTTGAGAATAATAATACAAGACAATTTGTATTTCATGGTTTTTATATTAAATATAAACTAATATTGTTTATAAAATTTAAAGATTCAGCTGTAAATATAAACACAAATAAATAATAAACACTACGAGATTATAATCTTCTGAAGAAGGCCTAAGAAGCCGAAATCGATAAAGTGTTAAATAAATATATTTGTGAAACTTCTGCCTGGTGTTTATTATATTATTATTATTAATATTGTTTAATTTATAAGACCCCAAACGTTTAAAATTGTTAATACCTATGAAGTTTCATTTAACAATATTTATTTGATTAGATAATTTCAACCAATATTTGCGAAAATTTAATTTTAATATGTCGGTTAAAACTCTTCAGCGACGTTTCAGGAAACCGAAGGAAACTGCGCTAAAAATGATTTTGCTGTAAAATTAACCAGATATCGGCGATATATTATGAGACCATTTTGACCATGTTTTGAGACTATTTTACCTTTTTCTAATGGCGTAATAGAATTACATACATATTTTTTGAGAATGATTTTAAATAGGTTAAAATGTTCAAAGAGAAACAGCAGGTAAACAGCAGAGAAAACACTTTTAGATACATTTTGAAATTCGCCATTTTCTTGATAAATATTGATTTTAATGAAATACATGAATAAATAAATAAATAAATAAATAAATAAATAAATAATATTTTCCGCAGATTTCACCGTGTTATAACTTTTGAACGGCTTATCGCAGAGACTTCTAGTTTTTACCAATCGTTTCAGCATCCAGAAATTCCTAGAGAGATCTTAATTAAAAAATACTGCGCAAACTATTTTTATTTGCGACCTAACATTTTCTGTAAAATTTTATCTGATACCTAATATTTTACTGCTACCTGATACTTGCACACAGCCATCACACCATAATAAAAAATTATTATGAATTCAGCGACCCAAAAAAAATCTCTATCGACCCCTTTGGGGGTCGGGACCCACGGTTTGCGCACGCCTGCTCTAGTCACACCAGGACGTTTTCCAGCGTACACTCGCAAATTGCAGAGGTAAGCAGCATCAGCAGCTTCCCAAATTTTAATGCCGTATTGGGCCGATTTTGATTTTTTATATTGCCTGGAAGCGATATCTCCTGAAGACAACTAACTGTTCAGCTAATGAACTGTCAAATGTGCAGATGGTTCAATTGATTTTTTTCAGTTTGCGACAAATAAATTCCAGACATTAGCAAATGCCGCATTAGTTATGAATAAACTAAATACTTATAAAATTGAGTCAGCATTACGACTATAGGATCTAACACCACCATGGGTACTCACAATATTTCTTAGAAGAAGCTTAGAACCTCTTTCAGGATTTCTGAACCATTTCGTTGCTGATTATATAATTTTCTAATTATCGTTAACACCTTCTTCAACATCGTTGTCATCTTCTGAATCAGCAGCTCCCCAAAGTTTAATGCCGTATTTGGCTGGTTTTGATTTTATATATTGCCTGAAAGGGCATCGTTTCCCGAAGACAACTTTTTTTTTTCTCCGAAGGGGGGGAAAATACCTTTACGTACAAACCCCTAGGACAAGATATCTCAGAACTCAGGACTCAGGACTCACCCGGCTTGGTGTTAGCACCGGTCATACCCACTAAAAACCACATCCCTTTTTCTTTGGTTCATTGCTTCTAGCATTTGCCGGAATATTGTCACGGAACCGCTTTCGCATTACATCGAGACATTCCGGGGCTTATTGTTAGTTGTTTTTTTCTATCCGTTTATCAAGGTAAATCTCTTTTTTTTTGACGATTTTCCTTATAAACGAACTTATTGGTTTCCATTTTCCATCCAGCATCTCAGCTATTATATTGTCCGTTGTAATTTGCCTTCCAATTTCCTGTTCCAATGCTTGCCTCTCTATGGCCCATTGCTGGCACTCCAGCACTGCATGCTCCGGCGTGCCCTCCTTCTCCCCACAGTGCTGGCATATGTTGGTTCTACTTTTCCCAATCCTTGCTAGATATGTTTCGAAGTTACCATGCCCCGTTAGGAACTGGGTTATCCAGCAGTCTAGGGCACCTTCTTTCCTTAGGGCCCAGGAGACAGGGTCTCCGATAATCTTCTGTGTCCAACAGTCACAGTTTTCCCAACGTTCCTTCCATGTTTTTTAATGTGTTTTCTCGAGCTTCTTGCTTTTCGCTTCTAGTTTTTCTTTCCGTTAGGGTTTGCTCAATAGTCAATAGGTCTATTGGTATTATTCCAGCTATCACGTTCAGGCCTTCCGTTCTGCTAGTTCTATATGCTATTGCGATTCGTAACCGCATCTTCCGCTGGATTTTCACTAGCTTCTCCCTATATTTTTTACATCTTATTGCCTTTCCCCATACGGGTGCTCCATATAGTAGGATCGATTCGACGACCATGTTGAGCGTTTTTCGTTTAATTTCCGACGCACCTCCCACTCTCGGCATCAGCCTGGTGAGCGCTTTAACCGAGTTTTCGGCTTTGGTTATTGCTGATTTCTTGAGCTGATTCTTTCATCGAATATTATGCCTAAATATTTTAGTCTCCTTTGGAGATGAATTTCTTTCCGCAGCATTTCAAAGGCCACAGGCCCATATCTCTTCATTCCCACAAGCATAACCGCTTCCGTTTTCTCCATAGCTATTTCGAGTCCCTTGGTTTGTATATAGGTGGCTATTCGGTTAAGAGCCTCGTTGGTTATTAACACTAGTTCACCTTCCTGTTTCTCCGTAGCCACTACCGCAATGTCGTCCGCATAAGCAATTATCGTTACCCCTGGGGGCATTTTTAATTTAATAATTTCATCGTAAAACATATTCCATAGTAGGGGTCCCAAGACAGATCCCTGCGGGACACCTGCTGCTACCTTAATTGTGACCCCAGGGTCTATTTCGATACTTCTGTTTTAAACTGGGTGTTACTCGTCTACTGTCGAGTGCATCTAGTATAGCCGTCCATGGCACGGTGTTGAATGCATTTTTGACATTTATAGTCACCAATGCGCATAGCTTTCTTGTTGTTCGTGTCTTTTTAGTTTCTCCTTCTGCAATTTCGAGCACCCTTCTCGCTGCATCGATGGTGGACCGCTTCGCCCGGAATCCATACTGAGTATCTGCTAAATCCCCTTTCGCTTTTATCTCTTGTGCAATTCTTTTAACTATTACTTGCTCCAGAAGCTTTGCTGCCGTATCGATCATGCATAGCAGCCTATACGATGACGGTTCTAGGCTTTCCTTATTAGGTTTCTTGATTAGTATAACTTTAGCTTTTTTCCATACTTCCGGGATCGTTCCAGTTTTCAGTATGTTATTCATAACATGTGTAACCACCTCTGTATACTCACTTGCCATAATTTTGATTATTTCTGGTGGGATTCCGTCTAGTCCAGGTGCTTTCCGAATCTTCATTTTTTGAGCTGCGCTAAGAATTTCTTCGTTCCTGAAGAGCATATACTCTTCTATATCTGGATTCACCCACTTCTTCTCTTCATGTTGCGGGAACAGTCCTCTGACAATTCTCATTTTGTTTTCTGCGCTAATTGTCATCGGGGGAAGTTTTAGCCTTTTCATGACAATGTGGTATCCTAGACCCCACGGATCGTTCTCCACTTCCTCACATAGGGCCTTCCAGCTGCTTTCTTTAGATTTTTTAATCATATTACGGAGCTTTTTTTTTCTCGTCTTGTTCTGCTCTTGGATTGTCTCACTTGGGAGTTTCTTCTTATTGGTTCTAGTTAAGTCCCTCCTAGTTTTCAAGCATTTCTGTCGTTGTTCTTTGATTTCATCTGTCCACCAATATACTCCTACGCGTCTTGTGTTGTCACTCTTCATTTTGGGCATTGCCTTGTCACACGCTGCCGATATAAGTTTTATCAGGTCTTCAGCTGTTTCCACTTTGCATTTCTTCAAGCCCTGGTTAACGTCAGCAAGGAATTTTAGTTTATCAAGCTTGGCCAGTCTGGGGCTGCGTTCGCTCTAGTTTGTACTCGTTTTCCACCGAGCGCGTAATAGATGTCACGATGGTCACTGAGTGTTTCTTCCGGCAGTACTTTCCACTCTTTAACTTGACTGTTTAGGTCTGCGGTGGCAAATGTGACATATATTAGGGAGCTTTTATTTCCACTTCAATAAGTGGGTTCTTCGCCTTCATTGGCTATCTCGAGATTTTTTGCCACGGCCCATTCAGCGAGTAGGCGCCCTCTTTTATCATCTACTTTGGAGCCCCACGCTTTTGCCTTTGCGTTGAAATCTCCAGACACTAATTTCTCCTTGTTCGTTTGGCTTATGCTCTGCTGCAGTTCCCGTAGGTATACTTCGAACTCTTCGACGACAACCTACTGTTCATCAACTGTCGAATTTGCAGGTAATTCAAAGTGTTTTGCAGTTTTCGACAAATATATTCGAAACATTAGCAAATGCCGCTAATTTGTCATGTTTCTTTCTTTCGTCCATACTCAGTTTATCGTCGAACCGCAAAACACGCGAAATTTCTAAAAACCTGTATCGTAATATTCTCTTCTTCTTCTTCTGGGTAGCAATACAACCCTTGGTGGGTCTTGGCTGCGTTAACGATTTGCCTCCATCGGTCCCGATCCATCATGGCCTCCTTCCAGTCATATACCTGCATAGTCTGTAGATCTTTTAAAACGTTGTCCTTCCATCTGATCGGCCGCACCAGCAGTCTCTTTCTTGCTAGGTTTCCTTCCCATACTATCTTGATCAGTCGGTCGTCAGGTGCTCTTTGGACATGTCTAGCCCATCTCAGACGCTGGGATTTTGTTAATTTTTTTTTTATTTGACTATATCCGGCTTTTGGTATAGGTACTGTATTTTGGTATAGGTACCAATGGTATAGGTATAAATTCTGCATTCGTCTTTATGCGATATTGCTCCGTGTTTGGATCCTTGACGAGGACAAATATTCTTCTCAGGGTCTTCCTTTCAGCCCGCTTTAGTAGAAGCTCATTGTGTTTCGCAAGAGTCCGGGTCTCATAGCAATAACAGATGATCGGTTTGTTTACAGCCTGGTATACCCTCAGCTTTGATACTCTCGACACCGTTTTGGATTGCATGAGGGTTCGCATGGCAAAGAAACATCTATTGCCACTGTGTATTCGTGTTTTAATCTCTTCGTTGCTGTCGTTGTCTGAGCATATCGTGGCTCCAAGGTACTTGAACTGTCTGACACATTCGAAGATATAGGTGTCCATCGTTATATTCTGATCGATTATGTCCCTGGTTGGTTGTCGGGTAATGTGCATGTATTTGTTTATTTCGTCGTTGATGTTGAGGCCCATTTTCTAACATTCCTTCTCTATTTTCAGGAAGCTTTCTTTGACTTTGACAGTACTTCTTCCGACCGCGTCAATGCCGTCCGCGAATGCTAGGATCATCTGTGGCCCCTGGTAAGTAAATACTTCCGTGGTGATGTTCGTCTTCTAGATATCCATATCTAGGACTATGTTAAAGAGTAGGGGCGACAGTCCATCTCCCTGTCTCAATCCACTCATGACCGAAAATTCCTCTGTTATATGGTTTCCTACTTTAACGCAACATCTGGTATTGTTTATACGTAACTTCGTAAGAGTGACTATTTTCTGTGGTATACCTATACTTGCCATGGCTATCCAGACACTGTCGCGTATAATGGTTTTGTAAGCTTTTCTGCACGTGCACGTCTTTATTAAATTCCCAGTGTTTCTCCAGTAGTTGTCGGATTGTGAATATCTGGTCCACTGTTGACCTCTTTGGTCTGAATCCACACTGATAGTCGCCAATTTGTTCCTCTGCATACAGTGATATGCGGCTCAATAGCACATTGGAGAGTATCTTGTATGCTGCGTTCAGTAGCGATTTTCCCCTGCAGTTGATACATTTCATGCGATCTCCGTTCTTATGGGTGGGGATGATAGTACCTTCGTTCCATTCGTCTGGCAAGGCTTCCCATTTCCATATGGCTAGTACTAGTGTTACATATAGTTCTTTGTGGAGTTGCGTTCCTCCATATTTTAGGCATTCTGCTGGTATTGTGTCGCATCCAGGAGTTTTGTTATTTTTCAATTTTTTGATTGCCAATATTATTTTTTGGAAGCCTGGCTCCTCTACGTCTATTTCCGCTGTCTAGTATGTTGTGGTTTTTGTAGTTATGCCATTATCTGCATTAAGAAGGTTGTTGAAATACTCTTTCCATGTTTTAAGTATTTCCGAAGTGTCGGTTATTAGTTCGTCCCTATCACTTTTTAGGATAATGCTTGTTATGGGTTTATATCCTTTCTTCAATGTCTCGTGACATTGCAGCTGAAAAACGTGAGCGGCGTATACTGCGATCCGTGATCCACATTTCTCGTACCGATACTTTTCTTCATCTCATAACACTTAGCGCCCACTTATCTCATAGCCTTGATAAGAACACCCATTAAATAGCACAAATAGCACAATAGTTGTATCTAGATTGTAGATTGTAGATTTCGGTGGTTGCTTGTACGGCGATCTTTACAGATCTATTGTACCCCACCCTCTTCCTCTAATCGTTGGTATACTTACCCATTTGGTTGGAGTGCCTTCTCTAGTTCTGTTTCCTTTAAAAATTGCAGGAGCTGCGTGGGATTCAAGGACTGCAACTACTGTGTGTTTAAGCAATGGATACCAAGATACATTTGTATCTTGCGGAGCAGTGCTCCGCATTCTTTGAGCAGATGTATGGAGGTTTCCTCTGCTGAGAAAATAATCTAACTCGGCGTGTTCTTGTTAGTGGGGATGCTTTTCATTCCATGATACGAAATATTTTTTAGCTTCCTGATTAGTGCATAAACATACACAATCCTTAATTTCATTAGTTATGAATAAACTAAATACTTCTAAAATTGTGTCAGCATTACGTCTGTAGGGTGAGACACCGGATGGCTACCTACAATGTTTCCTACAAGAACCTTTATCAGGATTTCTGGGCCATTTCATTCCTGATTATATAATTACCTGATTATCGTTAACATCTTCCTCAACATCTGATTCTTCTTCAGATTGGATTTATACGTTGTCATCTTCTGAATCTGGTACGTTTTCTTCTAAAATAAATTTCTCATCAGTATCATTTTCAAAGTCTACTTCATTTTCATAGGCAATTTCATCCTCATTATCAGATAAACCTCCGAATTTCTCAGCTGTTTTTACGAATTCTTCTTTTGACAAAGGTTTTTCAGTTTTTATTTTGTGTATTTTTGTTTTATTATGTGTTAAAAGCACTATCTTGACGCACGCTTTTAGTGCGACAAATGCTATTTTTGGTTGTATTACCACATAACTTAATGCACGCAAATAATTAATAGCGCTAAGTTACATAAAAAAAATCAATTAAAGAAATAAAATAAACAGAATCAAGACCTCAATATTAAAAAAGTGACATTTTTTTCAATACAAAATTAAAATTAAAGAAAACGTTTTAAACTGAGTGTAAATTATATTGTGATACCGGAGACAGATGAGAGTTCTTATGACGAAGCCACGCCACCGGAGACAATTGAAAAAGCAAATTCTTCATTTTTTATTCTATTTTTTTTTTGGAGCCCCTGGATCCCAAACTTGTAAGATACATCCCCTGGCAAGAGTAATAAAAAATATTATTTGCAACACGGGCGGTATTATCAATTGCCAAATCCAAGCAGAGGTACACGCAATCGAAAGATGTGCACAGTTTAACCTCGACAGAAATTATCGCAAAAAAAAGGAATTGCTATCCTGTCAGACAGTCAAGCAGCCATCAAGGCCATTAGCTCATACGCCATCAGATCCAAACTGGTATGGGACTGTGTGGGGAAGCTGAACAAGCTTGGCAGGTATAATAAAGTAACGCTATACTGGGTACCAGGACACACTGGTATAGACGGAAACGAAGAAGCCGATCACCTAGCAAACAAGGGATCCAGTAGCCCCTTTATAGGTCCGGAACCCTTTTGCGGCATGAGTGTGAACACCATCCACAAAAGTTTAGATGAAGAAACAAGAGGAAAATGGATGAAAACCTGGAAAGAATTTCCAGGGCTAAGGCAATCCAAAGTGATGCTGGGATCAAGAGACAGATGTACCTTGGGGCTCAATGCTTGAACACAGAGGAACTGCAGGCCTTGAATTCCACCCAGATCCTGAAATTCCTAAAGGAATCAGGATTAGAGGAGGCGCCCTAAATGGGTAAGTACACCAACACTTGGAGGAGGAGGGTGGCGTACAATTGATCTATAAAGGTCGCAGTACAAGTCGTCACCACCAGATCTACAATCTAGTTTGGACCTTTTCCACAGAGTGTTAGGTTTGTTATGGGCCTGTATAGTTGGTGTTTAATTCTCGTGTCGTGTTGATGTTTATGCAGATGCTTCTAGAAGGTGTGCTTCTGTTTATGGATGCAGCATGTTAGTTCTAGAATATATAAACATGTGACTGTGAGAATACTCAGCTTGACATGGGGTCACTCTTGAAATCACGTGATCACTCTTGAAATGGGGTCTACTGGTCTCCATGATTTGATACCCATTAGGGTTCTGATCATTTTCTTCTGCATTATTAAGATGGATTCAGTTACGAGCGTCTCCAAAGCGGAATACCATATGAAATTATTGATTGGATCTCCGCATAGTAGAATGTAAGGAGATCTTCGATTTTTAGAAATCGTCGTAGATACCTTATTTGAAAGAGCTTCCTATGTAGCTGGGAGTCCTTCTGTCTGTTGTCAAGTCCTTCAGTAAGTTGTAGTGTTGAACTTGTGTTGAACTGTAATGCTAAAAGTAGATATCTATGAGCCTACCCAAATGAACCGCAGCAGTGTATTTCCAAACTAGGCAAGTAGGAAACGACCGTTCTGTTCAATGTAATAACTAGATATCTAAATTTTTGCTCAAAATATTTATTTTCGAATTACCTAGTTATAGTATTGAACCCACGATATGTTGTATGGCGGTGTTCCATTAAAGGTGTTCCTCTAAATGAATTCCTAGGAATTAATCCACCTTGGTTCGTTTAATTTCGTCCTTAATTATTTTCAACTGGATATCTATGGGGAAGTTGCTAAGAGCTGTATGGAATATAACGTATTCTGTTTTATTTGTGTTGAGAAAGGGAATGTTGTGCGCGAACCATTTGTGGAGTGTATCCAACAGCATGTTGGTTATTGGAAGCATCTTTTTCGGAGACGATAAAACTGACGTCATGAGCATATAAGGTAAGGTGTTGATCTCGGATGTAGCTGACCAAGTCTGCGGTGTGTAATAGGAATAGAGTTGGAGCCAGGATACGATGCTCTCGATCGAATATGCGCACTCAATTAGTTCGAGCGCCCAATTTCGCTCTCGTGACCAATTGACAACTTACCGCCCTAGTTGCAAAATATACTATTGTTCAACCCATTTCCAGAATAAACTGCAATAAAAATAATATTATTTATATTTACGTAAATACCGAAACAGAGTACTTTGGGGTCCCACATTCATAATTAGCTAAAATTTCTAACACCAGATATTTAATAAAAACGAAACTGCATGAGACTTAACCTCAAATGTCAACTGAAAAATAGCTGGAAGCAATATTTCCAGCGGGTTCAAAAAATGAAGTTTTAACAAATTTTAAGTGTTAATAAAAACCGAACTGAAGACGGAGTTCAGCCAGCCCAATTCGTTCCTAATAAACCGAACTGAAATTCCTAGTCGGGAACACTTATTAGATTACTCTTAATAGGGGCTAACGAGACCAATTAGTCATACCCCAAACACACTATCTAATTGTCTTATATGTTCCGTTTTTATTTTGTAGTTAGCCCTGTTTATCGAGTCTTCTTTTATTTGCCTAGTCTTACCTGTCCGATCTGTCCTATCTAGTCTCTTTTTTCTTGTCTATTTTTTTCTAGTATTGTCTGTTTATTTAAGACTGGATTAGGGCAAAAGTTCCAATGTGCTGTAATTCATTAATTTGCCATCAATAAACACATTTATACAATGACGATTCCAAATTAAATTTAGAAATATCAAAATTAATTGCTTTAAATTAATATTTTTTTTAAATTAATATTAATTATGTTTAATATTTACTTTAAATTAATTAACATAATGATATTGATATAATAAGTTGGTACTTATATAACGCCACGGCAGCGAGAGGTCACGCTACCTCGCGATATGTGGTCCAGATTTATCTGCTCCATTATAACCTAATCTAATCTAAACCTAAAGTAAAACTAACTAACCTAACCTAACCTAAACCTGTAGCTGCGCGGGCGTTATTACGTAAATAACAATAAGTTTAAACTAAGTATTATTTTTTCACATTTTAAATAAATATATTAGGGTTATTATTTTTAGTTTAATATTTCTATACATTTTACAACATACATGATAATCGTGTAGCACATAAAATATTACTAAAACTACAAAAAATTTCCTTTAAGCTTTTTATGTCCACACAGAAACATATTTATTATATCCAAAAATTTCCGAAAATAAAATTCTACATACTGAGACGAATTGAAAATGAAACGGAAAGATATTATTTCACACAGAAAAAAAGATAACAAATATTAAGCATCAAAACGAATTGCAGCTATAACATTCCCATTAAACCATACCGACATTTTTACAATAACTCCCCAATTATAATAACAATTCTGTGAATAAACTAGCTTTAAAAAAAAATCCAACTAACATATAAAAATTTTATTACTCAGCCCAAAAAGCCAATAAGTGTTTCTTTTTTTTCAAAGTGATTCCATCTGTTAAAATTAGTTCAAGTCGAACTGTTTCCACTTGACGTGAAGCAGCAAAGACCCCTTCATTTGTATCGTTTTTATGGGGAGCTACCAGGTACAAGGCAAAATGTAATAAAAAATCTTTTATATGTTTGAAACGTGCGACATTCTCGTTTTCTCTAATTGATTAATGACCACAGGGGTGTTAGAAGGCCCCTTGTAACCATTAATTCATTTATAATCAATACGGTTTTGTGAATATATTAATATTTAAACGTTTCTATTATAAATTAGTTTAATCATAAGTAGACAGAAATGAGTAGGCAAATATAGAAAGCGTATAACAGGAAGAAAAATTCTAGTTTCTTCTTACAAATTTAGTTAAAGCAAGAAATATCTATCTAATTAATTATTTTTTTTTTTTATTGTTTATTATTTTAATATAAAGGACGTTCAAGTATGACGCAAACTTTTAATGATTTTAGACTTTTAATTGATCGCCGAAATTTAAGTAATTACTTTTATGTCTAAGAGATATTTAATACTTGTCAAACTATACTAATGATAGATAATCATATAAACTTATTAAATTCAAAATATAGCCCGAATATATAAATACATTCAACCTATTCGTAGCTCTATAATATTAGGTCTTCCTAAAACTACAAAATAAATTTCACGTTGAAACATCCATGAAGCCTGAAACTTACGTATATAATCAATAAATGTGTAATCAATAAATGTGTAAAATATGTAAACAATAAATGTGTTTCACTTAGTTTAAAGTTCTGTTGATAGATTTTTGTCTTAATTGCACAAAATAAGTTCGATATATTTATTCTAAAATTATGCTGTTTGTTCAATTTGCATTATTCTCCACAGCAAAAGCTGTACGGTCCTCCGCCAAGCGAAAAAGTTCACCACCCCTTCTTTTGCCGATCCAGTGCTGAATATTTCTGGGCCACGTCTGTTGCTTTCTTCCAACTCCACGGCGCCCCTCAATCTTACCCCTTAGTATGAGCTGTAATAGACGATATTTATCACCTCTCAAAATATGTCCAAGATATAATGTCTTCCGGCATTTTACGGTCGTCAAAAGTTGCCTTTCGATTGCTTTTTGCAGTACATTCTCGTTTATAACATGTTGTGTCCACGGAATCTTCTGTGAAGCCACATTTCGAATGCATCCAGTTGGGTCATCGTCCTGACCTTCAGAGTCCACGTCTCTACTCCGTACAGCAATACTGACCATACATAGCATTCAACCATGCGTTGTCTCAGCTTCAGATTCAGGTTGTCATTGCAAAGAAAGGATCTCACATTATTAAAAGTTTCCCGAGCAATCTCTATTCGGTACATTACCTCGGAGTCCGGGTTTAGAACCTCTGTACTAATACTACCAAGGTATTTGAACTTAGAGACACGTTCAATTTGGCTTCCATTAAGTTCTAGGGTAGTGCCATGGTGTGGTTGCCTGCGAGAATATCATAAATTTGGTGTTTCCTATATTGATTTTTAGACCTTGTGTCTCTCCACGTCACCGATTTTATTTATAAGCAACTGTAGTCCCTCGATTGTGTTTGCTAAAATCTCTGTATCGTCAGCATATCTGATTCTTGTTATTGGCTCTCCATTTATGTTGATACCGAGGTGTGATATTCCTTCCAATGCTTCCTCAAAAATTCGATCAGAGTATAGGTTGAAGCGTAAGGGCGACAAAATGCAACCCTGTCTTACTCCACGTTGTATTTCAATATGGTATATTTTAATTTTGCCTATTTTTACCTGTGCCGTTTTGTTCCAGTATAGATTTTTAATTATGCGGATATCTCTATCATCTATTCCAACCCCCTGTAGTATATCTGTAAGTTTATCGTGTTATATGCGGTCAAACGCTTTTTCGTAATCGACAAAGCATGCAAAAACATCTTTCCACTGATCACGATATTTTTGGAGAAGAAGGGTTAATCCGAAAAGTGGTTCACGCGTTCCGAACCCGTTTTTGAAGCCGAATTGAGAATCTTCAAGATCTTCCTCACATCTACGTCTGATGAGTGCGTGAATGATCCGTAGAAATGCTTTGAGCATGTGGGACATGAGGCTGATTAAGCGATAATCACCACATTTTTTTGGCTGATGTTTTTTAGGTAGAGCAATAAAGGTTGATGATAACCAGTCAGATGGAATTCCACATGTCTTATAGATACTATTAAACAGTTTAACTACCAAGCCAATATTTTCCTCTGTAATGAGCTTTAGAGCCTCGGTCGGAATATCGTCAGGGCCAGATGCTTTCCTATTTTTTGCTATAGAGAACGCATGTATCACCTCGGATTTAAGAATAGTTGGTCCCATGCCCCCATGCATGTATACCGCATTAGCTCTATGATCTTTAAAGTTGGCCTCTATATAACTGGTCCATGTGTTTTTTAGTTCTTGTTCCTCAAACATTAGTTGGTTACTATTATTTGTAAGTGACATAGTCGTTCTCTTCCTGTGGACTCTAGCTACTTCCTTTACTTTTCTGTACATATTAAAAGTATCATGTTTGGAGCAGAGGTTTTCTATTTCTGCACATTCCTTTTCCATGCATATTTGCTTGGCTTCTTTGATCTCCCTTCTTATGACCTTTTGTATTTTTTATATTTGTCAGGTTTGTTTCTTTGCCAGTCTTCGCTGCTCCATGAAGATTCGAATCTGTCTTCCACTTGTTTTTGGGTTTAAAGGTCACGCGGGGATGCAATTTACACGTGTACACAAAGATATTCTTGATGTTATTCCAAATATCTTGGAGCTGGTTCTCTTGCAGACGTGTTATCCTGTTATTTATTTCTTCGGCAACAATATGTCTGTCTTCAGGGTTATTTAGCCTCGTTACATCAACTGCTCTAGCTGGGTGTGTTTGCTTTTAAGCTGTTAGGTTTAACGATAATTCTGCCACAAGGGGATTATGGTCCGAGCCAATATCAGCTCCACGATGAGTTTTGGCATTTTTTATTATATTTTAACGCCTATTTATCAGTAGGTAGTCGATCTGATTTCTAATTGGTATTGAGTTATTTAGTTCACTGCGTAGGGCTTGTCAAGTATAAAGTCTTCGTTTGGGTAGATCGAAAAACGTATTAGCAATTATCATCCCTGAGTCGTGACAAAACTCATAGAGTCTGTCACCTCTCTCGTTGGAGCTACCAAACCCAAAACTACCAACTATATCGGTGCGTTGTCCTTGCCCAATTTTGGCATTAAAATCCCCCAATATAATAACACTATCGCTCTTTAAAGTCTTCATTGTGGAATCAATTAGCTCATATAAGTTTTCCACTTCCATGTTATACCTCTTCTCAGCAGTTGGAGCATAAACCTGAATAAGATTGATATTGAATGGTTTGCAAGCCATTTACAGTAAGTATATCCGGTGGGATATTAGTACAAAATTCTTGACATATTTTGTGTATTCTGATGCAACAATGATGCCGTCGTTGTCATCACTACCTGGGTAATATCGTGTGCCGTGCTCATGTTGACATTTTTTGCAGCCTGGCGAACGGTGTTCTCATATACCTATCATGTGCATGTTCATTCTCTTCATCTCCTGAACCAAATTATCGAGCTTCCCAGCTTGAAACAGGGTTCTCACGTTCCATTTACAGATACAGATATTAAAAACTCCAATGAGACGTAATTTGTTTCAGAACAATGAATTTGATTGTACGAATGCTCTAGAGTAAATTCGGTTGCTCCAAACACGGGAATCACCAACAATGGTTTAAGGCGATTCGAATCTTTTACATAACTGTGATAAGTACAAATGCCATAACAGATATCTATAGTATACAAACTATAAAATATGTATTCTGCATGCCACATAGATTCAAATTGTTTATAAATTCTATGAACAAAATATAAATAAAATACAAATCTTAATAAAAAGCACAATATTTCCAGCCATTGTTGTAACGCTGTCCATAGAATAAAACGATGGCAAAATATCAATATTAGTTGTTACATATACTAAAATAGAATCGCACGCCTTTCTGGGAGGGGGCGGGAAAAATTCGGCAAATCGAGTTTGGTAAATTAGAACGGACGTTTTGAGTGATTTTCGAAAGAAACTTTGCCGCGCAAAATTAGTGAAATGTTTAGAAATCTCGAGACAATTAACAAATCTTTGAGATAATGTGGTACCGCCGAAGGCTGCGGGAGTGCGGCGAAATTTCCGTTTCTTGGCTGCCGATCGGGAGCGCCGATTTTTTTACGCACAAAACTGTCATCTTTTTAGATCCCTCAGCTTTGTCATCTGTTCGAGTTTTCGCTGAAAATTTGGAGATAATTGGGAAAAACAGAACAAAATAATCGCAAAAAACGAACTTCTTTGACGTTTTATTGCAAGCCGACCGCTGAACTGAAAGCCTTCCTGTTTGCGGATCCGGTTGCGTAAGTTCTTGCTCTCTGGGTCTTCGAGGAGGGCGCTAGATGTTTTTGCGAAACGGGACGCTTGGGCTGCTAAACCGGAAGTAGGTGACATTTTGAAATTTCTTCTACACCGTTCGATTTAGGTCGATGGTATCTTGATTACGATGTGACGATTTGCCGATTCGCAGTAAGCAAGAGGTCGCCACAGCCGATAAAAGGAAACCGGTAGGATGTCAGCCCGCATTCAAGATCTTCTTCCTCTCGACAACAGGATACACAACTTCCTGTCCTACAATAGCAGATCGAGCACAGACTGGACCGTGCCATAGGCTATTAAAAGTTATAAAAAGTTCGCAAATAACTGGCAAAGTTATTGTAAGAAAACGAAATTCGCATTTTGTGTTATAGCTGGGAGGTGCTTGCGAATTTTTCATAAATTTTTGAACGGTGTCCTTCCGAAAAAATTTGCCTTCATACTGAAACCAAGTTCGCACGTTTCGCACGATCGCCCATTTTTCGCATATTTTATCTGTCTTTCAACTTTAGCAACTTTTACCGCTGCAATTCGCAAATTTCAACTCTTTTCTGCAATGATTATAAATTTCGCTTCTTCGCCGGCTGCGGTTCGGCGAATCTTCTTACCACGACATTTACTATGCAACGAAAAACACCAATCGGTGGCAAACACATTTCCAGACTTTCACCTGCAAGTCCCTTCGCAGGACTATTCGAATTTTCGACTTTTTTCAGCATTTTCTGTATCGTGAATTTACCAAGAAAACACACCGGCGCTACTGGCAGGACGCAAACACAAACGTAAGCCGTCTTAACAGGTTCCACTCCATGTGGAACAATAACATTGTATACATTTGTAGAGGAAGGATCAGACGATGAAATCACTGTGTCAGTTTTGCAAAAAATTTTATAAATCGGTGGCAGCAGCCCCACAAAGTCAAAGAAGATATGATGAAAATAAATTAGCTACTACTCGAAAACTGTAAGAGATATATCAAAAATTCTATCAGTTCTGCATAGGTCGTTGATTTTAACATCGAAATTAATGTTTTGGTATCTTAACAGTGGATAGCCTTGACATGAGATTTTTTTTAATGAAGGAGTTCAAAATTTTCAAATATTTATATTGTTCAACTACAAAATGCTCAAGATTCTATTCACTAAGAAGCCCTACAACTATTCGATCTACACTTTGAATTGTTTCACCCTCATCAACTTTTCCACCCTATTCAACTATTCCATCCGCATTTACTAGTTTTATATAAAAAAAATCCTTTTCTCAAGAAAAAACCACAATTATAATAAAAGGATAAAATCTTAAGACATCATCTTTAAAAATTTTAAATACTAGTTTGTATTGAAGATTTTTAAACTTTTAATCGGAATATTTCTATAAAATCTATTGATTCAAATATTTAGAAATTCTATGAACAAAATGTAAATATAAATCTTAATAGAAAAACACAATATTTCCAGCCATTGTTGTAACGCTATCCATATAATTACTCCTATATTTTTAATTGTAACTCTGTTTCTTATAATATTTACTGGTGATTATTTTTTCCATAAATAAGTAGTTGTATAAAATTAAATTCTGATTTAACAATAAAATTTTCCATTGTGCATAAAATAATAATGTAATGAAATGATAAAAAATAATATAAGGAAATCTCATGTAAAATATATATCATACTTAATTTGTAATTATTTTTAAAAAGAATTTTCTCATTCACTCCATATGATTAAATTATTAATTTTAATAATATACAATTTTGCCTATTTATGAACATAAAACAAGTTACTCAAGAGTTACTCTTTCAGTTGTCTATAAAAAAATGTTTCTATATCAATTCATATTTTTTTATCAAACTTAGAAATTAAGGAAATCTTACGTTAAATTAAATGTGAAATGTTAAATATAACCGACCTCAGTAGATTTATGTAATTAAAATAAATAAGTTGATAGAAGAAGAAGAAATGTTTATTGAAACGTTTACAAAAGGCTATCTACCACTAGGTCTATACGCCCAGGTGTTTACATTTTAACCCTTTCGTCCCTGAACGTAAATAATTTTGCAGAAATAGAATAAATCTCATGGTTTTGTTAATTTGTTGATAAGTAAACACTATATAACCAAAATAAAACGACAATGGGTCGATTTACCGCAAGAGATATCCCAGTGATACAAATAACAAATCTTATCTAATCTATTCTTCTCCAGTTTTGTCCATTATCCGGTCGTGTCAAATTTTGTAGATGGTCATATCCAGTCATATCCGATATTCTTCACTCTTGGCCAATTTTGTTCCAAAACTTTGTCCACTGCACAATCTTGACCAGACATGTTGAACTTTGATCATTCTTGCCCAGACTTACGCGAGACGTCCAAACGAGATATCCAAAGCTGACATTTGGCCAAGAAACGCCTGTGTGAACCGTTTTTTGTCAAGACTGGAGAAAAACTCAGCAAAAATAACATCTCCTACTGAGAGATTACCGAGTTGCAAAGTAAATCAAAATAAGCATTCGAACAATATACAAAGTTATACAAAAACAAAAATTACAAGAGAGGTCCTATCTTTAAACATTCAAAGCTTAAACCAAAAAAGTAGTGAACTTGAACTATTAACAACCTTATATGAACCGGAATTATTATGTCTTACGGAAACATAGCTGAACGAAGAAAATCTGCAACATCTATATGTAGAAAACTAAAAAACTATTAAGCTTCTATTGCTGAAGAATGTTCACTGGTGGAGGGGTGCTAGAAAATGAAAGAAAGTGCTATCTGGGCTAGAAAAAATCTAACAAATTCCAAAGAAAATTTAAATATATTCAACAACACAATTGAAAAACACATAGAAATCTGCGTAACATAATTAATTGAAAAACATAAAAGGAAAATAATTATCAACTTATATAGACCACCAGCAGGTTGCATAGACACCTTTTTATTAGTAATAGAAAATGTGCTCGAAGTATAACTGACAAATTAGTGTAAAAGATACAACAATAATCCGACCATAGACTGATACTAATGAGCAATACAACAAACAAAACTGAATTTTACAAACAAACCAAAAAACAAACCAGGAATTTTGGAGAAGCTAATAAAGCGCGATTCGGACAAGATTCACTACAAGAATCTTGGGGTTGTGTACAACAATCAAGATGCAAATGGAAAAACGGTGGAGTTCTTAAAAACTCTGAGAAATCATTTTGAACTATGTTTCCCGTTGGTAAATCTAAATAATCAAAGAAAACCATGGGTAAATTCGGAGTTAAGATACTCCAGTAATAAATTAAAACATCTCTTTGTTCTACAAAAAAAGTTTCCATTTCTTAAGGATAAATATACGCAGGAAAAGAAAAAACACCAAAGACTGATACGGAAACAAGAAGGAAGTTCTATTGCGGGCTTATTGCAAATTCACAAAATAAACAAAAATATATGTGGCGAATAATAAATCAGTTATTTAATAAAGAAGAACGCACGAGTACCATTGAATTAAAAGAAAACAAGAATATATTAGACAATCCTAGCAGGATAGCTGACACCTTCAAGAAATTTTTCAAAACTGCCCCAAAGATTATTGCCACAATGATTAAAGGAACAACTTTAAGAGATGTGCACATGCAGCACAACGACAATAGCATGTACTTACAAGAATTTACATCGCAGCAAATGAGTACACTATTACTAAAATTAAAAAACAAAAGAAGTAACGGACCTGACGGCCTGCCATGCAATTTCATTAGACAATTTAGTATGGAATTAGTGAAACCAATAACCGACATAGTGAATTGCTCTTTTGATGCCGAAACGTTTCCGGACATTTTAAAAATGTCCTCAATAATTCCGAATTATAAAAAAGGAGATAGGAACAATATCAACAATTACCGACCGGTAGTTCTTATCTCATTCTCAGCGAAAATAATCGAATACTGCATTGAAGATAAACTTACACTATTTCTCGGAAAATATAAAAAGATTCCACTTCAATAACATGGGTTTCGTAAAAATAGATCCAATAAAAAAATAATATCGGAGGTGGATAGTGGAAAATGCCCACTGGTTATCTTTTGCGACCTCACTAAGGCATTTGACTGTGTGTCGCACTCCAAGCTACTAGGAAAACTTTATACTTATGGAGTTCGAGGAAAAGCTGGGAGATGGTGTCAATAGTACCTTCATAGTAGAAATCAGTATGTAAGGGTTGGGAATAGCAGATCCAAAATACTGCCATACTATTCTCACTCTATACATCTGATTTAATTAAATATATTGGAGAAGATGGGATCACACTACATGCCGACGATGCTAGTGTTTTCATATGCAAAGCATCTATGGAAGAACTACAATCTGAAGCAAGTGAGGTTATATCGAATTTACACAATTGGTTTCTGGGCAATAACCTACGCTTAAACTGTGATAAAGCAATGTATATTAAATTCCAAACCAACAGTAGAAAACCAACCGAGGATATTACTTTAGGAATCGAAGGAAACATCATTCAAAGAACAGGATGTCTAAAATTCCTAGGTATGTTCTTGCAAGAGCATCTCACCTGGAATGTCATGGCAGATTACATTATTAAAAAAGTAAATATAAGAACATACCTCATAAGAAGGGTTAGACATATCCTACCCAAATCCGCAATATTTTACATATACCACGCGGAAATAAAATCAGTGATATCCTATGGGATTCTAATATGGGGAGCTTCCACACAGCTGAAGAGGGTATTTATAGCCCAGAAAAAGATAATAAGGCTTGTCGCACACTGGATCCGCTCCGCTCACATCAGATCCGATCGGGTCCGCTCCTCTCAGCTCCGTCATTTTTGTACATATTGCATTCGCTCAGCTACGTCACTTTTACACACACTCAATCCCCTCCCACCTCTCCTCCGGGAGAGCTACCATCCGACCTCCATATCCGGGAGAGTGAACTATCATCCACCAGCATCCGACCTCCGGCCTAGTATTCTTGACAAACATAGGATACGGAGCGGAGAGGAGCAGAAAGGAGCCAAGCTGATCTGAGCGGACGCAGTATGAGCGTCTCTATTTAAATGCACGGGTTTTATATTTTTCTTGGCTGAAAGGCTGAGCTGAGCGGCGACGAGCGGACCCAGAGTGCGACAAGCCTAAGAGCAATATCCGGGAAAACCAGAAGGCAATCTTGCCAACCTTGCTTTAAAGAGCTGGAATTATTAACACTACCGGCATTATATTTATATATATATATGGGAGGTTGCGTGCTATATGCATAAGAACGCAAAGCACTTCCATTTAAATATAGAATTTAATTGAAATGTGCTACTATGACATTAATGAGTTTTCAATACACTAATAAATTCAAAAAATTTAATATAAATTGCTTATAAATTATTTAGCTATATATACTTTATTTATTTTGTGTCTGTAGATATATTTTAATTGTAAATATTATTTTGTGTTTTTTATGTTAATTTTTGTGTCTTGCACGAGCATACTTTTTGTATAACAAATATGTATTGTACTGTACATCCAAAAGATTAAAGAAAGACAAAAGAATAAATATTTTGATTTGATTTTATTTGACTTGTCAGACCTGTTTAGTCTATTATTGTCTTGGCTAATCTTGTAAATTATATGTTATCGGTCTTGTCTGGTTTTGCCTGGTCTTGTCCTTTCAAGTCTAATCTGGTCTGATCTATTCTGGTAAAGTCTTGTCTTGTCATTTTGTGTCGTGTATTGTCTGCTATTATATACAACAACAATATGTCTCCTGGTATATATAACATACAAGAAAGTAATACCTGTTACATTTTCCATAGGAATACAATTTTAATTAAATCCAAGCTTTGGAGCTTTAGTTTGATGTGACGTATAGGTGCCATTCGGGACTAAAGGGTTAATCGTCAAAATAATTTAAAAAAAAAACTGCCGAATTTACAGATTATAGAGGTTCAGTCGTGTCGTATATTGTTTCTTGAAATCTTTTGAATGGGTGTCTACGGGAGGTTTGGTATAGTCGCTTATAATTAGAGTTTCTGAATAAACTTAAAAACTAAAATCCGCTAACTAAACTAAATCCGCGGTTTTCGGTTTTTGAAAATTAAAAACCGCGGTTTCGGTTTCGGGTTCGGTTTTTAAGAACTTTGGGCCTGATATTTAAACGAGATCTTAGTTTTGTACAAAAGTTGCCGCTAAGGGAAAATAATATTTCGGAGTAGGTGCATGTAACTTTAATTGTAGAGAGTGCTTGAAACAAAATATTTAATCTTTTTGTTCTCTCAGAAGTTCTTTTATATTTAGAAAACTCATTTTTCATAGAATTAGAATAGGGATTTGTTTGCATATAAGTATTTTTATTTAATTCTTCTTGAATAGCTTTTTGTACTTCGTGTTGCAAGGAATAGTTTGGATTGTTCACTTCTTCTAATTCTTCTGAATTTGGCGAACATTGACCTTTGACTTTAATCTTATTGTTGTCTCGATAACGTCGTTCAAAAATATTTTCCGCCAATATTGAAACAGACTTTGTTGGAACTTTCGAAGAATCTAGTAAGCATCTAGGCAATTCTGATAATTTCAGATTTTCACGGGTCTTCAAACGTTCCATGATATTTTTCATTGAAGCTTTGCTTATATAAGAACCAATGAATTTCCATTCCAAGAATTCTATTACACCTGATTCCGTAAATATGTTAGAATCATCGCTGCTTTGTGTTGTTATTGCTACACTTACTAGAGATAAAGTTTCAAAACAATTGAAAATTAAAATTTTCAATTAAATGCACTGAATTTAAATCTGTTAGAATCTGTAATATTACGAGTTTTAGAAGAATATTTTTTTCTTAAATTGGTTCAATAGAGGACCCACCTTGTCTTAATGTCCATTGCTAATTCATTTCTTTTTCTTTCAATTTCTTTTTCAAAAAGAGCTTTTATGTTTCGTTGTAGGAAACTGATTTTATCGGAGATAAACGAAAATAATTTACAAGTTTTCTTACCATTTGTAAATTACTTTTAATTTCAGCATCTTCTTCGACGTAATATTCACTATCCACATCTTGTGGATAGATATAAATCGTGCGATTTTTCAGGAAATAAATCTTCATCTTCACTGCTGCAGCTGCTTTCTACTTGTGATGATTTCTTGAAAAAAGTGTCGCATACAGCTAGATGAATTGTATGCTTAATGCAAATTTTTGATTCTGCAGGACAATCTGCACCATGTTTTTAATTACCCGGGCATCGTCATGTGAAGTATCTTACTCAATAATAATCCCACGGAAATAAATCCCAGACTCAATTAAACTTTGAGATGGGCTACCAGAAATTGAAAACCGCGTTGAAATCGCTCGATAACTAACGCCGCGACGGCCCGTGAAAGTTAGATCTACCGAGGATTGGTTGCATTTGTTTTTTCAAAATTTCGCAGCTGCCGCTACAAATTCGATGTTTTGTTAGAGCAAAACGGGGTCGGAAAGCGAGACTGATAACCGCGTTGCGAAATATTTAACAGCGGCGTCGCGACGCCACCGCAAAGTTCAATTTCCTAACGCGGCTGCTGGTTTTTCCGCCGTAGTTTTCGTAATTTTCAAGCTAGCGAAACAAGTACTACGTTTTGTTGAAGATAAAGCTTGTTAGGAAGCGGTAGTGAAAACCGCGTTGCAAAATCTTTGATAGCGGCGTCGCGACGTCGCCGCATAGTTCAGCTTGCTAATCTAGATCGAATTTCGGGAACTCGCGGTGATTTTTCCGCAACAGTTTTCGCAATTTTGCAAATAACGAAACAAATTTGATGTTTTGGTAAAGGGAAAGCCTGCGGTAAAGCACGACTAAAAACCGCATAGCGCAATTTTTGACAACGGCGTCGAGACGTCACCGCGAACGTCAACTTTCTAATCCAAGTCACCCATAATATCATTTCTGAAACTGATACTAAAAGAATCTAAATGTTTTTCAGCATTTATTATGATATTATTTGCAGAACAAGTTCCTTCAATTCGCAGAAATCCTAAATTGCAATAAAAAATGTTTTCTCCATGAATATTAATAATTAAGTATCTTCGGCGTCTCAAACTAGTCCAATAATCTAGCGTAGTACTATTTTTTGGTCCATTTGCTTTTAATTCTTGAAACTTTAAATTTATTGCTTTCTTTCTATCTTCGTATTCCTTTTGAATTAAGGTCATAACACCTGAAGAACATTTTGGCAAGATTTGGTTGGAAAACCGGCCAGCCAAACGTTGCCAAACCATTGCTTTTGGAATAAATGCAGATTTCAAAATTGCTCAACACATATACCATCGATGGTTGCCATTTTTGCAACAACAGTTTGCAATGTTTGAAAGAGCACTAATTCAATGTACTTTTATTTTTATTTATCTTTAAATAAAACCGAAAACCGCCGTTTTTTTATGTTGGTTACGCGGTTTCGGTTTTTGCACAGAAAACCGCGGTTTTGCGGTTCGCATATATCCGAATCAGAAACCATACGTCTAATACATAGCGGGTTTGTGATGGTCCACTGAGTGTTAGTCGCTTTGTGTTTGGTCAGTAGTCGTTTGTGTCAAAGAGTCGCGGGATTTGGGTGAGTCTGTAAAGGAGTTCATTGGAAGGGTAATAAGCTGATATTAAGTCATAACTATTAATATAATCAAGTTTGCATAAAGATGGTATCTTATGTGTTTTATCTGTATGCACATTTTTATTATGCCTTTAGAGTGCTGTCGGACAAAAATTATAAAGTTTAAAATTGAAATGAGTGGATGACATTCGCCACTGCTTCCTTTATGCCTTAAAAAACGAGCCAATAACAATATTTTACTAATTAATACATAAAGGTTGGATGAGATTAAAAAATGTTAGATAAAATAGTAGTTAAGGAAGAAAAATAAGTTTAATTAGAATACAACTATTTTTACACGTGAAAGCAGATAATGAATGCAATTAGACATTCTCTATGACCTGTTCTTTTACTTTAAACTTTTCAATGTAATTACAATTACAAAATAATTACTACAAATATGAACTACATATCAATACCAGGTGATTGTTTATGGAGGCCTTTATACATAAATCTTTTATTTTCATTCAATATATTCATGTTAGGTACTTTCTTAAAATCGCACAATTTATGAAATGTGTAACATTTTGAAATGACGACACCTTCTCGCGTTTTATTTATTAGCTGATATTCGGGTCTATCCTATCTTATTTCTAATCTATTCTATTTTCTAAGTTACGCGTTATTTTTTTATACGTTAATGGACACTGTCAAAAAGTAAATGTTAACGTGAGTCTTACCGGCAGTACGACCAAATGATATTCCGTAAGCCTAACTACTTAATTTTTAAAGAGATTTAGCTGTTAAACATCTGTTATCTGTTATGGTCTTAAACTATTTTTGCATTTAACCATTATTAATAAGTTTGCATGTTTACGTAAACTGAAATATTTAATAATATAATTTAAAACGGCACGCGAGTTGGAATATTTAAGCTCCTAAACAAGAAAAGGCGACGGCGAGCTCAACAAAATTTGTAGGCCACCATAGAACAACACTAGTATAGTAATTACGCTGCTTATAATAATTTGTTGTCCACCCTAGAGGCAAAACGAAAATGCTAGAATATTGTCAATCACTCTAGAAAGACCAAATTTATTAATTTTTTTATTAAAATAAGTTACTGTGTATTTTAGTTGAATATTTACAGAGTGCCATTATAGAATAGTATACAAAAAAAAGTTTAATAATAATATTCATTACTAATGTACATGTTTGAGGTATCATAAACAATTCCTCAGTCTTCCGAATGCCCACGATAGAAAACATAAATGAAAAATACTAGAAAATATAAAAGTACATAGTTAAAATTATAAATATAAATAATAATAATTTTAATAATGCTACTGTAATTATTAGTTACATCGGTCACTATCATATCGCATGTTATAATTATAACAAGTTACACATAGTTGGATTAGATTAGATTTTGTTAGTTCATTTACAAATACAAACTTAAAACAAACGGAACACGGCCTGGATATATAAATATATTCAGCCTTTTCGGAGCTCTATAACAATTATTGAGACTTTTTAGGACTACCAAACAAATCTCAGTGAATTTTGTAAGTTATTTTATTGCTTTTAGTCCACCTTCGTAGCACTCAACAAAAACCATAAAAATAACATTGTTTTTAAGATCATGTCTTTCCGAAACCTTAAGTTAATAGCCATCTGTGGACGCGTTTCGAGATTTATCTCTCATAAGCCCAGTTTTTAGCACAGCACAGAGATAAATCTCGAAACGCAGATGGCTATCCACTTAATGTATCGGAAAGACATGATCTTAAAAACAATGTTATTTTTATGGTTTTTGTTGAGTGCCACGAAGGTGGACTAAAAGCAATAAAATAACTTACAAATTTCACTGAGAAATGTTTTGGTTGTCCTAAAAATACTCAATAATTGTTATAGAGATCCGGAATGGCTGAATATATTTATATATTCAGGCTGTGTTCCCGTTTGTTTTAAGATTGTATGATTATCTATGACATGGGATGGTTTCACCAATCTCCATTTTCAAATAGGTTGATTGAGACTGGGAACTAAAAATTGTCGATTATATTTACTTAAAAATCAGATGGAGGTAATACAATCTAAATATCGTAGTGTAACTGTATTTAGATTAATGGTTTTTGCTATTTGGTAGGAATATGTAGATGTGTAACGTGCTGTTTTGTGCTTGGGTATTGATAGCAGATCTTTGCTGCGAATGTTAACATTGTTTATGATTGTTCTAAGTCTGATCTTGTTGTGCAAATAGATTCGCACCTTGCTCGCTAAAATTTTATTAAAAAGGCAGGTTTTGTGATAATCACGAATTTCACCCATTGGTATCCATTGGTATGTGCGAAATATATTGTTAGGGATATGTTACCTTGATCTTAGGCCTTGGATGAAACGAATACAGCGATTTTGGAGCCTTTGGATACGTTCTCTATCTGCGGAGTTAAAGTTACCAAAGTGTGTCCGCATGTGCCAAGACAGATAAAACATGTGCTATGATAACTCGTTTTTTTTTCGTTTTGCGTTCAATAGATGTTTTGAGGGGTAAGTTAGATGAAAACTTAACTTTACTTAGGCAGTCTTTAGAAGTTGGCTGATATTTTCTCGAAAAGAGAATATTTCATCAAGTATAACCCTAGATATTTACCCCAGTTTTACCCTTATTGCTTATTTTTAGATCTTCCCCATATATTGATAGACATATATTGAGAGACTCTCGAGACCGTAGTAAATCCTTCTCTCGGCTAGTTGCCAGTTTTTTGGGGAAAATGTGTGGATGATCTTTGTATCATCTGTATACTTATGTTGGTTGCTGTATTTGCATATCTCACCGAGATTAATCTTCTTCTTCTTCTTTAGCCTTTCAAAGTCCACTGCTGGACATAGGCCTCCCTTCATTTATTCATTTTTTTCTGTCTTGGGCTTCTTGATGCCATCTTTTGCCGATTAGTCTTTTTACATCATCCAGCCATCTTTTCTGAGGTATCCCTGCGCTTCTCTTAGTTCTGCGTGGTCTCCACTGTCTAACGCTATTTGTCCAACGCTCTGAGTCTTGTCTGTCTAGTCTTGTCTGTCTACTCTTGTCTGTCTAGTATTGTCTGTCTAGTCTTGTCTGTCTAGTCTTGTCTGTCTAGTCTTGTCTGTCTAGTCTTGTCTGTCTAGTCTTGTCTGTCTAGTCTTGTCTGTCTAGTCTTGTCTGTCTAGTCTTGTCTGTCTAGTCTTGTCTGTCTAGTCTTGTCTGTCTAGTCTTGTCTGTCTAGTCTTGTCTGTCTAGTCTTGTCTGTCTAGTCTTGTCTGTCTAGTCTTGTCTGTCTAGTCTTGTCTGTCTAGTCTTGTCTGTCTAGTCTTGTCTGTCTAGTCTTGTCTGTCTAGTCTTGTCTGTCTAGTCTTGTCTGTCTAGTCTTGTCTGTCTAGTCTTGTCTGTCTAGTCTTGTCTGTCTAGTCTTGTCTGTCTAGTCTTGTCTGTCTAGTCTTGTCTGTCTAGTCTTGTCTGTCTAGTCTTGTCTGTCTAGTCTTGTCTGTCTAGTCTTGTCTGTCTAGTCTTGTCTGTCTAGTCTTGTCTGTCTAGTCTTGTCTGTCTAGTCTTGTCTGTCTAGTCTTGTCTGTCTAGTCTTGTCTGTCTAGTCTTGTCTGTCTAGTCTTGTCTGTCTAGTCTTGTCTGTCTAGTCTTGTCTGTCTAGTCTTGTCTGTCTAGTCTTGTCTGTCTAGTCTTGTCTGTCTAGTCTTGTCTGTCTAGTCTTGTCTGTCTAGTCTTGTCTGTCTAGTCTTGTCTGTCTAGTCTTGTCTGTCTAGTCTTGTCTGTCTAGTCTTGTCTGTCTAGTCTTGTCTGTCTAGTCTTGTCTGTCTAGTCTTGTCTGTCTAGTCTTGTCTGTCTAGTCTTGTCTGTCTAGTCTTGTCTGTCTAGTCTTGTCTGTCTAGTCTTGTCTGTCTAGTCTTGTCTGTCTAGTCTTGTCTGTCTAGTCTTGTCTGTCTAGTCTTGTCTGTCTAGTCTTGTCTGTCTAGTCTTGTCTGTCTAGTCTTGTCTGTCTAGTCTTGTCTGTCTAGTCTTGTCTGTCTAGTCTTGTCTGTCTAGTCTTGTCTGTCTAGTCTTGTCTGTCTAGTCTTGTCTGTCTAGTCTTGTCTGTCTAGTCTTGTCTGTCTAGTCTTGTCTGTCTAGTCTTGTCTGTCTAGTCTTGTCTGTCTAGTCTTGTCTGTCTAGTCTTGTCTGTCTAGTCTTGTCTGTCTAGTCTTGTCTGTCTAGTCTTGTCTGTCTAGTCTTGTCTGTCTAGTCTTGTCTGTCTAGTCTTGTCTGTCTAGTCTTGTCTGTCTAGTCTTGTCTGTCTAGTCTTGTCTGTCTAGTCTTGTCTGTCTAGTCTTGTCTGTCTAGTCTTGTCTGTCTAGTCTTGTCTGTCTAGTCTTGTCTGTCTAGTCTTGTCTGTCTAGTCTTGTCTGTCTAGTCTTGTCTGTCTAGTCTTGTCTGTCTAGTCTTGTCTGTCTAGTCTTGTCTGTCTAGTCTTGTCTGTCTAGTCTTGTCTGTCTAGTCTTGTCTGTCTAGTCTTGTCTGTCTAGTCTTGTCTGTCTAGTCTTGTCTGTCTAGTCTTGTCTGTCTAGTCTTGTCTGTCTAGTCTTGTCTGTCTAGTCTTGTCTGTCTAGTCTTGTCTGTCTAGTCTTGTCTGTCTAGTCTTGTCTGTCTAGTCTTGTCTGTCTAGTCTTGTCTGTCTAGTCTTGTCTGTCTAGTCTTGTCTGTCTAGTCTTGTCTGTCTAGTCTTGTCTGTCTAGTCTTGTCTGTCTAGTCTTGTCTGTCTAGTCTTGTCTGTCTAGTCTTGTCTGTCTAGTCTTGTCTGTCTAGTCTTGTCTGTCTAGTCTTGTCTGTCTAGTCTTGTCTGTCTAGTCTTGTCTGTCTAGTCTTGTCTGTCTAGTCTTGTCTGTCTAGTCTTGTCTGTCTAGTCTTGTCTGTCTAGTCTTGTCTGTCTAGTCTTGTCTGTCTAGTCTTGTCTGTCTAGTCTTGTCTGTCTAGTCTTGTCTGTCTAGTCTTGTCTGTCTAGTCTTGTCTGTCTAGTCTTGTCTGTCTAGTCTTGTCTGTCTAGTCTTGTCTGTCTAGTCTTGTCTGTCTAGTCTTGTCTGTCTAGTCTTGTCTGTCTAGTCTTGTCTGTCTAGTCTTGTCTGTCTAGTCTTGTCTGTCTAGTCTTGTCTGTCTAGTCTTGTCTGTCTAGTCTTGTCTGTCTAGTCTTGTCTGTCTAGTCTTGTCTGTCTAGTCTTGTCTGTCTAGTCTTGTCTGTCTAGTCTTGTCTGTCTAGTCTTGTCTGTCTAGTCTTGTCTGTCTAGTCTTGTCTGTCTAGTCTTGTCTGTCTAGTCTTGTCTGTCTAGTCTTGTCTGTCTAGTCTTGTCTGTCTAGTCTTGTCTGTCTAGTCTTGTCTGTCTAGTCTTGTCTGTCTAGTCTTGTCTGTCTAGTCTTGTCTGTCTAGTCTTGTCTGTCTAGTCTTGTCTGTCTAGTCTTGTCTGTCTAGTCTTGTCTGTCTAGTCTTGTCTGTCTAGTCTTGTCTGTCTAGTCTTGTCTGTCTAGTCTTGTCTGTCTAGTCTTGTCTGTCTAGTCTTGTCTGTCTAGTCTTGTCTGTCTAGTCTTGTCTGTCTAGTCTTGTCTGTCTAGTCTTGTCTGTCTAGTCTTGTCTGTCTAGTCTTGTCTGTCTAGTCTTGTCTGTCTAGTCTTGTCTGTCTAGTCTTGTCTGTCTAGTCTTGTCTGTCTAGTCTTGTCTGTCTAGTCTTGTCTGTCTAGTCTTGTCTGTCTAGTCTTGTCTGTCTAGTCTTGTCTGTCTAGTCTTGTCTGTCTAGTCTTGTCTGTCTAGTCTTGTCTGTCTAGTCTTGTCTGTCTAGTCTTGTCTGTCTAGTCTTGTCTGTCTAGTCTTGTCTGTCTAGTCTTGTCTGTCTAGTCTTGTCTGTCTAGTCTTGTCTGTCTAGTCTTGTCTGTCTAGTCTTGTCTGTCTAGTCTTGTCTGTCTAGTCTTGTCTGTCTAGTCTTGTCTGTCTAGTCTTGTCTGTCTAGTCTTGTCTGTCTAGTCTTGTCTGTCTAGTCTTGTCTGTCTAGTCTTGTCTGTCTAGTCTTGTCTGTCTAGTCTTGTCTGTCTAGTCTTGTCTGTCTAGTCTTGTCTGTCTAGTCTTGTCTGTCTAGTCTTGTCTGTCTAGTCTTGTCTGTCTAGTCTTGTCTGTCTAGTCTTGTCTGTCTAGTCTTGTCTGTCTAGTCTTGTCTGTCTAGTCTTGTCTGTCTAGTCTTGTCTGTCTAGTCTTGTCTGTCTAGTCTTGTCTGTCTAGTCTTGTCTGTCTAGTCTTGTCTGTCTAGTCTTGTCTGTCTAGTCTTGTCTGTCTAGTCTTGTCTGTCTAGTCTTGTCTGTCTAGTCTTGTCTGTCTAGTCTTGTCTGTCTAGTCTTGTCTGTCTAGTCTTGTCTGTCTAGTCTTGTCTGTCTAGTCTTGTCTGTCTAGTCTTGTCTGTCTAGTCTTGTCTGTCTAGTCTTGTCTGTCTAGTCTTGTCTGTCTAGTCTTGTCTGTCTAGTCTTGTCTGTCTAGTCTTGTCTGTCTAGTCTTGTCTGTCTAGTCTTGTCTGTCTAGTCTTGTCTGTCTAGTCTTGTCTGTCTAGTCTTGTCTGTCTAGTCTTGTCTGTCTAGTCTTGTCTGTCTAGTCTTGTCTGTCTAGTCTTGTCTGTCTAGTCTTGTCTGTCTAGTCTTGTCTGTCTAGTCTTGTCTGTCTAGTCTTGTCTGTCTAGTCTTGTCTGTCTAGTCTTGTCTGTCTAGTCTTGTCTGTCTAGTCTTGTCTGTCTAGTCTTGTCTGTCTAGTCTTGTCTGTCTAGTCTTGTCTGTCTAGTCTTGTCTGTCTAGTCTTGTCTGTCTAGTCTTGTCTGTCTAGTCTTGTCTGTCTAGTCTTGTCTGTCTAGTCTTGTCTGTCTAGTCTTGTCTGTCTAGTCTTGTCTGTCTAGTCTTGTCTGTCTAGTCTTGTCTGTCTAGTCTTGTCTGTCTAGTCTTGTCTGTCTAGTCTTGTCTGTCTAGTCTTGTCTGTCTAGTCTTGTCTGTCTAGTCTTGTCTGTCTAGTCTTGTCTGTCTAGTCTTGTCTGTCTAGTCTTGTCTGTCTAGTCTTGTCTGTCTAGTCTTGTCTGTCTAGTCTTGTCTGTCTAGTCTTGTCTGTCTAGTCTTGTCTGTCTAGTCTTGTCTGTCTAGTCTTGTCTGTCTAGTCTTGTCTGTCTAGTCTTGTCTGTCTAGTCTTGTCTGTCTAGTCTTGTCTGTCTAGTCTTGTCTGTCTAGTCTTGTCTGTCTAGTCTTGTCTGTCTAGTCTTGTCTGTCTAGTCTTGTCTGTCTAGTCTTGTCTGTCTAGTCTTGTCTGTCTAGTCTTGTCTGTCTAGTCTTGTCTGTCTAGTCTTGTCTGTCTAGTCTTGTCTGTCTAGTCTTGTCTGTCTAGTCTTGTCTGTCTAGTCTTGTCTGTCTAGTCTTGTCTGTCTAGTCTTGTCTGTCTAGTCTTGTCTGTCTAGTCTTGTCTGTCTAGTCTTGTCTGTCTAGTCTTGTCTGTCTAGTCTTGTCTGTCTAGTCTTGTCTGTCTAGTCTTGTCTGTCTAGTCTTGTCTGTCTAGTCTTGTCTGTCTAGTCTTGTCTGTCTAGTCTTGTCTGTCTAGTCTTGTCTGTCTAGTCTTGTCTGTCTAGTCTTGTCTGTCTAGTCTTGTCTGTCTAGTCTTGTCTGTCTAGTCTTGTCTGTCTAGTCTTGTCTGTCTAGTCTGGTCTGTCTAGTCTTGCCCTACCCAGCTCCATGTGAGGTTTTCCACTCGGTGCATTACATTTGTTACGTCTGTTCTAGTGCGTACCACTTCATTTTTGACTTTGTCCCTGAAGCATATTCCAAGCATTGCTTACATTCCAAGTATTCTTAATTTCTCTGCGCTCTTTTCTGTCAAGGTGATAGTTTCTAGCCCATAGGTCATTACATGCAGTATACATGCATTGAACACCTTGGTTTTTAAGCACATTGGGACATTCCTTTTTTAATGTGTCCTAGTTTTCCGTTTTCAACTTAATCTTACTCGCCTGAAAATCTCGGTGGTTTGATTTTCTTTGCGTAGTATAATTTGATGGCCTAAGTATATGTATTGGTCGACAGTTTCTATGATATTACCATAAATAGATATCTCTCGGTTAGTGTTGCTCTTTACCTTTGTTTTTTTCAGGTTCATATTTAATCCGACTTATATCCCACGAGATTAATCACACAGATAGCAAAAGTAACGGTGCTAGCACCGAACCCTGCGGAACACCTACATTAACCTCCCTATAATTAGACAGTTTATCGTTTAGAAGTAAGTGCTGGCAACGTCTTTTCAAATAAAAATGAAAGAATTTAATAGCCTGTTGTAATAGTCCAAAATAATGCAATATTTCCTGAAGCATTCTATGTGACAACGTATCGAAGGATTTGCTAAAATGTATTAGTATGAGAGCTGTAGCTATGTTGATATCAAGAGCCCTTAAGATGTCGTCGGTGACGTCAAGCAGTACAGTGAGTATGGTGTTGGTCTCCAGGTAGTTGGCTAGTTGAGCTGCTACGATTCTCTCTAACACTTTGGATAATTTTGGTACATGGAAATTGGCCTTCTGACGCTGCGGTTTTTTTGGCTTGCTGATCTTCCATCCATCCCTTCCAATGGTCTTCCATGCCGATGGAAAAACTGATTCTACCAGACACGTATTGACGATATGTGTTATGTAGGGTAGCACTTCAGGTAAAAATAGGGTGAGAATTTTTATATTTCGTGGGCGCGCGTGCAAAAGGGGATATGTCGGAAAACGAGAATTTTGGGAAATCAAAAAAGAAAGTTTGATGTCACCTCCAAAATTTAATAAATTTTATTTCCAAGCAATTTTAACCTTTCCTGATTTTCTTTTCCTGATTTCATTATAAATCATGTTATTAAATGGCTTTTGAATATTTTCAATTTATAGTAATAATAATAATAACCTTTATTGGCATAATTAAAATAATTTACATTTCCATACAAAATATACATACAAAATAAAACAATAAAAAAAGTAATAAAAAAGTTGTGAAACTAAAACCCCATTAAAAAGAAAAAAGAAATTTTACCACCCTATAAACCTATACTTCTACCCAATTTTACCACCCTATAAACCTATACTTTTTCACTCTGTGTAAAAACGACAGTCCCTTCCCGCTCTAGTCCATACACTCCCTCCAATCCTTTCCTCGCCTTCTCTCCTGGTCATTCCACTCCGCCATCGTGCATTCTTCCAACCAATGACTCCACATATCTTCCTTCAACCCACACACCAAACACCTTCTCCTTCATCCAATGTCTCCTTCCACGCTCTTCATTGCCACACCTGAATCTCGCCAACACTGACTGGTCGTCCGACCCTTTACTTGTCCTCAAATAACCAGGAACACGGCCGTGCACTTGCATCTGACTGTAGCCTTGGTGATATTTACTAGCCTCTATTTTCGATTGGCGCTCTTGGAAGTCCACTTCTAATAACCTCTCTTTTTGCATCCGTTTCCACTGAGCACCCGCACTTTTTTCCGTTTCCAACCCCTCGGATGATAACCCGCCTCTTTCATACAGTTTCCTTTTATTCAAACCCCAACCGCTCCCTCTTCTACCACTTAACCCCTCTTTATTCACTAATCGAAAGATTTCCTATATTATCCTTTCATCTCCTAACCCATCCACCCTATACTCGAACTTTATCACTCTTTTACCGCCAACTTACAAGCACTCACTTCCTGAAGCGCAATGTGACCAGGCGTCGGCCTATCAAGTTTCAACACTTTCTTATAAAACTTTAGCTGCAACCTTTCGATCTTGTCTTCCTCTTTCGTTCCCCAGACCTCGCATCCATACAGTAACACGCTTCGCACACATGCCTTCCATATGGTCTCTGCTGCTCTAAAGTTTCCATCAAGGTTCCTTTTCCAAACCTCCCAGATACGACCCGCCGCCACCCATGCCTTCTTTGTAACATACTCTATGTGTTCTTTATTACTGTATCCAGTCCCAAAGACATACCCCAAATACTTAAATTTACTAACTTCCACTATTTCAGTTCCCTGCCATTCAAACCTTTCTTTCTTATATCGCCCACCCCTTTTAAACCGAATCCATTTTGTTTTACCAACATTCACCCTTAAATCCCTCTTTTCGAAATACCTACAGAGCCTTTCAATCACGTCCTTGATCTCACTAGCCGACTTTGTAAATACCACCATGTCATCCGCATATGCCAAGCTCCACACCTTCTTTTTCCCAATCACCACTCCTCCAGCTTGCTCGGCCTGTAGAACCTCTTCCATATCCGCCACATACAGATTGAAATGCGTGGGACTCAAAGGGCAGCCTTGTCTCAGGCCCTTCCTCACCTCAAAATAGTCCGATTCCCATTTATTCGCTACTACCTTACAGACCGTTTCCTCGTACAAATTCCTGATGTTCCTTCTTACCTTCTCTGAGATACCTAGCTTGCCCAAACACTTGTCCAGTCTCCTTCTGTTCACCGAGTCATATGCGGCTTTCAAATCAATGAAAAGAGCAAACAGGAATCCCTTTCTTATTCCTTGGCCTATGATGACTCTCAAGGTCACCAGGTGTTCCACCGTGCTCCTTCCTTCTTTGAACCCCGCTTGTATTTCCGGCAAAAGCTTCCTTTCATTGATTTCCTTCCTCAAGCGACAATCCAGGATTTTAGCAAATATTTTGTATGAGGAGTTCATCAAAGTTATACCTCTATAATTTTCTAGCGCGTCCCTCGTTCCACTCTTAAACACCGGTTGAATTATCTCCACTTTCCAGCTGACTGGTATTCTTTTGTCTCCTCTCCCTATCCTTCTCAATTCCTCCGTAAACTTCTCCTTACAGATTCCAGGTGCTTCTTTCCACGCTTCATTTCCGAGCCCATCCAAACCTCCCGATTTTCTTGGCTTTAGGGAATCAATAACATCCTCCACCTCCGCCACGGTGATATCCTCGGCGAGCTCTTCCTGCTTTCTCCGTCGATCTCCTGAACTATCATCTCTTTCTGACCGCATCTCCACCCCTCCTACCTCATGAAGTGGTTTTGCCATTCTTCTATCGCAATGCTCTTGGGTAATCTTTCCTTCCTTTTCCTATTCTCTCACGTATTTCCACAGCTCATCTGCCGTCTTGATTTCTCGTACCCGCTGCTTCTCCTTCTCCTCCCAAAGCTCCTTTTTCTTCTTCTCCATTTTTTGCAACTCTGTCTTCGCTTCCAGCACGTGCACTTTGAGCCCTTCTCCCTTTCTCCATTCTCTCATAGCTTCTCGAAACCTTTGCTTTGCGTTTATAGTAATTTAGTAATAAATAATATCCGATTTATAGTAATTTAGTAATAAAGCAAACTGATCAAAAATAAAATTGTTGTAAACACAATTCGTAGCAAACCTTACTTCGTTAAAAAAATTATATATTTTTGAAATAAAACGATTTGAACATAGAAACATAATTTCTATCAAAAATAAGTAAAATATTCTAGAAAAAAAATATTTTTAAAAATAAAGATACCCCTAGTTTATTTATAGGCTGTACCCCCTAATTTATGTAAATTTTACTGCAGCCAATCTATCGTCAGATGTCTTGTTCCATGGAATTGAACTTCCTCTGTTTTCTCTATGTACTGTACCGCCTCCCGATGAACGTTTTTTAGCTACAATGATTTCATAAAATATTAAAACTATTACTATTATATTATTATTATAATATTGTACTGTATTACTTATTGTTATTTATTCACTTTCACTGTCGCTTGCCAAGTCATCTACATGAGCCCTCTTGTTCTTTTTCTTTGGCTTCTTTCCATTGTTGCTTTTAGCTACTTTTATGTTTCTATAATACTCCTTGAAAATGTTCGAGATAAATGGCATCTATCAGATCTTTCTTTTTATTAGCTGAAATTAGAAGTTGCTGTGTAGAGATAACTCTTGGAGTTAATTTTTATCGTTTTCCTTGTTTAGAAAAACTCAATGTTCTAAAGCTGTCCTCGTCGTCAACAGAATAATTTACAAGAAATGAAGGGCCCATCGTTTTCAAATATCTTATCCATCTAATTTGTCTCCACTTGATTTTATTATTTCCGACGTCTGTTTTACCCAATTGAAAGGATGATTTTAGTAAATCTGAGTAAGAATAAAAATCTTCTTGAGCCATCTCTGTCATTACAAAAGGCTTCTATTTCCCTGCAACTCTTACAAGTTGAGCCCATTCTCAGTCCCAGTCCAGGGACAAGAAACTTATGATTTATTTCAACCAAGCTTTTTGATTTTTGTTTTGCCGTTAAGCACATTGTAGCAAAGTGTGTGTTTCTATTCTGGCCTCCACATGTGTCGCAATGTTGCAATGTTTTCTGGAAGATTTTCGATATAATTGTAAACACACGATGCAATTTCGTTTAGCCCTCTTGCTGCTATTGTTTCATTCCAAAGGTTACAATATCCTTGTGAGTTATCGCAGTCATGCACTGTCAAATGCAAAACCCATAAGTGGCGTTTATCGAAGGAAATGCAGTTTTTCAGCATTGGGGTTGGCAGGCATGAGGGATAATTTTAAGAAATTTCTCTATCGTTAGCTTTTGAAGTGTATGCATTATCTGCAAGCATTAGATGTTTTTCATATTTTTCTTCAGACACATGTTTTTCATTATCTGTATTGCTCATTTTAATGTCCATTTGCAGACGATCACAGGTCTGGCAAGTGTTTTTATTAGGTTGTTTAATGAAAAAATGTAACTTATGGAAAACTGAGGAGCAAATTTTTAATGATACTGCTTTGCTGCCTTCTATACGTTTGTATTCATTATAGAATTTCTCAATAGTCAAAGGAGGAGGCAAATACTTTTTTTTGTCTTTTTTGGTTCTTTTATAGTGGCGTCTTTATAGTGGTGTCTTTCTTGGTTCTTTTATAGTGGCTATCGTAGGCAGAAATGGAGATTAGATGCTGATGAACTGCAGCCAATCTTTCGTCACATGTCTTGTTCCATGGAATTGAACTTCCTCTGTTTTCTCTATGTATTGTACCGCCTCCCGATGAACGTTTTTTAGCTACAATGATTTCAACAAAGTTGTTTGTTATTGCAAAACATTTTAACAAATCTGCTTTACAAATTGGATAACATATTCCATTTATATGTACTTTATATCGTAAAGAAACTTGTCTATGGTGAAATCTATTAGGGTCCTGAACTCTTGAACGGAAAGCGACTTTCTCAGATATCTCTATTAATCCTGATATGTACATGCGTTTATCATGAGAATCTAATTTCATTCTGCATGGCCCATGCTCAGATAATTTCTTTCGTTTTATTATCTTTCCCTTCTTGGTGATGTATTCTTTACCATTACACATTGCATCTTTTCTATCCGTCCTACTTTCGCTGGTGTCTCTCTTTAAAATACGTTTGCAATTCCGAAAAGCTCTGGTTCTAATCACAGTATTTTGTAACACCTACACAACTGCAGCCTATTTTATTCTCGCCTATTGGTCTGCATTTTCAAATGCTATAACCTGGTCTATATCTATTGAGGACACCTCCATTACCGCATGTTCTACCTACATGGCTACACTTTCTAAAACAGCATGATTCATATATGTCTTCAGAACTGCATCATCACTATCAGGACAATCAATTATATTCTCGATCATGTTGACGTTCTTTAACCAAGCTAACCTAAATCAATGACAGTTTACAGTCATACAGCAGAATGACAGCAGAATGTTTACATCTATGAATGAAATTATAGACCGTAATGAACCTGACCACGATAGGAAACCTCCATACAGAAACGCACCTTTTCTATTATTTTGTTCCACAAGAGATCTACAATTCAAAATGTTTTTTTTTCTCTTTGAACTTTGAGCATCAGTTTAAGTCACCTTCTCAGATTGATATGTCTAGGGAGTTAAGTCAGATTTTTTGGTGGCATAACCTCTTAAGCGCAGCAATCTAGATCAGTGCTCAAAAAGATATTTCATAACATTACATTACTAGAATGACTTATCCCCATTTGCACAAACAACATTGGGGCAAGTCCAAACTACCTCCTAATTCACAACCAAATTAAATATGATTGGGTCACATTTGACTTGTCTCCTCTTGCACAATGATGGAGAAAGCTTTTTTCTTTGGAATGATGATAAAAACGCACTTTTGAAAAAAAATTACTTATCCCCTTTTGCACGCGCGCCCAAGATTTATTCCATCGGTACCCTGTGTTTTGGTCATATTAACCCCTTAGCATACAATGACCTCTCTAAGACGTCATGCAGAGGAACACGTTGTACCTAGGCATTATGTGTACCTAGGCCAGTTGATTCGTTTCAAATATTGCCGCGCTATTAAATTATTTCGTATGTGCTATTCGATACGTCACTGAAGACGATCTAGTGTGAAGTTAGTCGCTTACCGCCACTAAGACAGTGCTTTGTGTTATCGAAGAAAAACAAAATTTGTCGAAAAAGTAACTATTTTTAATATATTTTGAAGTCTGTTAGCTTTATACATTTTATAATAGACACTTATCTTGTATATGCAATCGGTTCTTTGATTTATTAAGTCTTAAAACAATAATAAACTTCAGAGATAAATAATCTTAAAATATTGTTACAAATGTTTGTCACAAAGAATGTTTTAAATTTACAGTTTCCAACCATAAGGAGCAGTGTTGTAACTTGACCACTGTCGATCAGTTGTACCTTGATCGGTGGCCTAAGTACAACCTGGATGTTACTTTGGCCAGAAAGATTTATCTTTATTTATTGCATATTTTAAGAATAAATTCTTAAGGACACTTCCTCAGAAGTCATGCTTAGAAGTAAAGAAAAGAAGAAGAGGCTTTATTAATGTGAATGACTTCTCAAGTGCCATTAAAATGATCAAGGTGAAAAAATTCACGACTTTCGGTGCTTCTAAACATTTTGGGTTACCCAAAACAACTTTGCGTCGTCAATTAAAGCACTGTATGGAAACAGGTAACGATGTAACAAAATTACACGATATTCTTTCAGTTAATCAAGTTAATCAAGAACGCAGTCTGGTTGACTTTATTAAAGACGCGACACACTTTCAATTTGGACTGATATTGAAAGACGTGAGAATACTTGAATATCAATTTGCAAAAATGAATGGAAAAAAAAAATTATCCTTAGAGCTGGGATACTAATAAAATGACAAGAGTTTATTGGCTGAGCTTATTTAGGAAGCGATACCAAAACGAATTGTCTTTGAGAACATGCCGTAAGCTTAGCATTTGATAATTTCAAGAAAGCCCTTTCCAAATGTGTTGATATAAAAGCAAATGATATCTGGACAAAATTACAATATTGGATATTGGAGAGAATATTGGAGACAAAATTACAATATTGGATTATATTATATTTATATACGAAGGTTCTTATTCTGATGGAAAGATAGAATCAATATCTGAAGAGGCTATACTGCTGAAAGCGAAGCAAAGTCATTCAAAAACTGGAACTGGCCTGATAAAGAAGATTTAAATCTGTACACAATAAGTGAAATTAAAGAAAAAATTAAAACGCTCCAAAAAATTGACAAAAAGAGAGGAATTTCTGCCAAGGGCTTAAAAATAAATAATTTATACATATATTACTAGTATTCTTTTAAAAGCTAGTCCTACTGACTGATTAAAAGAGGTACCTACTGTATCTAGGTACATACTAGTCCTAAAGAGTGCTTTGTGACAACACAGTGATTAAATAGTTAGTTGGTTATGTTTAAAGATTTTCTGTATAATAATCTTAAGATAATCTTAAGTAAAAAAAATACTATGAGAGTTATATGATGGTATTTTTAAGAATTTGTAATTTAAATATTTAACTAGAGTCAATAAAACGATTTTAGTACAGAAAATTCCCCCAATCCTGGATGTGTTCTAGGTACGAGGTTCTACTGGGTACGAGGTACATAGGTTGTGTTGTACCTTGGCCTCATTTACGATTTTCTTTTAAACATTTTAAGCACATGCACGTATAAATTACGCATTGCTGATATTTTAGTGGTGGATACTCAAATAATTTACCTTCAAAAATAAGTAAATACGGTTGTGTACAATACATCAAATTACAGAAAAAAATTATTATTTAAAAAACTGTCCTAAGTACAACAGGTTCCCCTATATTTGATAAGATCACATGTATATGGACACGTCTACGCGCATCTTATTAGTATGTCAAGGGGTTAATCTTCTTTATGATATTAATAATAATAATAACCCTGGCGCAACAGCCCATGACTGGCCAAGGTCTCCTCCCACGGCATACAATTGTGCTTAGAAGTGTCGGTGGGGTTTCGTGGCAGATTTTACTGCGATGATTTGCCAGAGCCATCTACGTATGATATTAATAACGACTCTTATTAATATTCTTTAAGATCTTAATAACGACAGATTCATCAACCCGGGTAAAGTTAACTTTTTTCTTCTGTCTGGTTTCATATATGAATAGTTGTAAATGAAGTACTCCTTATCCTTCCAGTAATGTAATTTAAATAGAAGCTACAAAGTAGTTTTTGAGGTCGTCAGGGTCAGTTACTCTCATAGGCAATGCGGGCCTGGGTCTTACGATGTCTACATGCAGATCCTTAAGCCTGCTCCATAGTAGCTTCTGGGCTTTATCATTATGAAGTGAGTTAACCTATGTTTTTTTTCGCGTCAGAGACTTGATACAGAGGCGTAAGTGAATTTCCTCAGCTCCTCATAGTGTTTTATAACCTCTATGTGGTATAACTTCTTAATTGCAGCATGCTTTCGGGAGTTGAAGAGAAATCGTGGTTATCACGATTCTGTTATGCAAATTACATTATAAATGTCCTCAATCTGTAGACATCTACAGCTCGAACGGTTAGCTAGAATTGTGTTTAGTAGAGCCATATGTAATTGTTTATATTTGTATTTGATGGAAACTAGATTAGGTTGAGATGAAGACTAATGACTAATGGTAATATATTAGAGTATCTAAACTAAAGACTAATGGTAATTAGAGTAGGTTTAAATATAAACGAGAGCACAACACGTAAATATACAAGGTGGGCCATTGAAACCGAAACAAAGGGATTTTCGTATAGTTTAAGATGGTTTCTCAAAAAACTGTCGGACACGTCAACTTTGCTTGTGAAGGGGACACATTTAACAAAAAAATGTGTAGCCAAATCACTTAACCCCTTCTCGCTGGGACCACAACCCCTAAAATTTTAAATGGCACGGTAGGGTAAGTTGTACTTCATTTGAAAGCCCTTTTAGCTCTGAATACTAAACGGCTAACATTTTCTAAATCTACCGATTCGTTTTCGAGATTATTGAATTTCAAGTTATGAAGGCGTTTATAGTTAATGTCGTGAAAAGAAAATGGTGATCATTAATTAGAAAACCATTTGGATTTTCAACAAGATAGAGCGCCATCATCATCATCATCACGTAGCGCTACAACCCTGGGTGGGTCTTGGCTGACTGTACAACTTTTTTCCAATTTGTTCGGTCTTCCATCAACCTAGGGTCAAATGGAATGTTCATTTTCCGGAGATCTGCTTGGATGTTATCTCTCCATCGCATTCTGGGACGTCCGAGCGGTCTCTTGCCTGTGGGAATCTCCTCCCATACCAGTTTTACAAGTCTTTCGTTATGCAGTCTGTGCACGTGGCCTGCCCATCTTAGTCGCTGTGATTTAATTTCTTGGACAATATCGGTGTCGTTGTAGAGTGCTTTTAATTCGATATTGGTTCTGATCTTATACTGGTCTGTGGTGATGTCATGGTGAGGTCCGAAAATTAGTATTTTTCGTTCAAAGCGTCTGAGCTTTTCTTCGTTTGCTTTGGTCATGGTACACGTTTCGCATCCGTATGTTATTACAGGTCTGACGATGGATTTATAGATTTTGATCTTTGAACTTCTTGTGAGATTTTTTGATTTTATGAACTTATTCAGTGCAAATAGACAGCGGTTTGCAGATTGGATTCTGTCTTTTATTTCTTCGGTACCATCGTTGTCCGCTGTGATTACGGCCCCCAGATACTTAAAACGTTGTACTCTTTCGAAATTAAAGGTGTTGATCGTCATATTTTGTCCTATTCTGTCTCTTCGTGTCGTTCTATTTATACACATATATTTCCTTTTCTCTTCATTAATCTTCAGCCCTACTTCACTTGTTGCTCATCACATTATACGAAAGCAGTTCGGGAGCTTCTGGATAGAGTTTTCGCGGGAAAATGGAATGGACGAAGAGGTGCTTTGGCATGTCCGGTCCGCTCACATGACTTAAGTCCTCTTGACTTTTTCTTATGGGATCATCTAAGGAGTAGAATTTATGCAAAAGAACCAAAGTCTCTGAAAAAGTTACGTCGACGCATTATTGAAGAATGCCGTCAAATTACGCTACAGATCCTCCAAAATGTAAGAGAACGTTTCGTGTGGAATTTGTATTTTTGTATCGAATTTGGTGGCGCACAATTTGAGCATTTGTTAAACAAAAAAAATCTTTTCTGGCGTTGAATTGTGTTTTTTTCCCTTCACTTTTGCAGTTTTGTAAGGACAGATTCAACAATTGGACTTCCTTAAACATAAACGAAGAACGCGTTCGCAACAAATCGATAAATTTGGAAAATATTAACCGTTTAGTATTCAGGACAAAAAGGGCTTTCAAATGAGGTATCACTTACCACACCGTGCCATTTAAAATTATAGGGGTTGTGATCCAAGCGCGAAGGAGTTAAGTGATTTGGCTACAAATTTTCTTGTAAAAGGTGATCCCCTCACAAACAAAGTTGACGTGTCTGAGCGTTTTTTGAAAATTAATCTTTAACTATCCGAAAATCTCTCAGTTTCGTTTTTCAATGGCCCACCTAGTATAAACAACATATCAGTCAACGTTAACATCTACAGGACATCTACAGGACATGAAACATACTCAAACAACTATCAGATTTAGCCTTAGATGATGCTCACAAATGGATAAATGCAAATAGCTTAGTACTCATCGCAACATTTAATATTCACTACTAAACATATTATCGAACAAATCGGTGTTACTATTCTGGGATTCCATTTAGGCAGCTCACTAACATGAAAACAACACATACATCACATGAGCCATAAACTCTCGGCATCAATATTTTCCATTGGAACAATTAGTTTTATAGTAAACGAAGCAGCTGAGAAGCTCACCTACTATGCACACTTCCATAGCCTGGCAACATATGGACTTATGCTGTGAGGGCCTCCGCTGCACCAAGAATATTTCTTCTACAAAAGCGAGCTGTTCGATCGATTGTCGGAGCATATTCAACTGATAGTTGCAGGCCGATATTCAAGAAACTGAAAATACTTCCAATACCAGCCTGTTATATGCTCATCTGTTTGTGTGTTGTCCACAAAAACTTACCTAATTTTAATATCCATTCAAATAATCATGGTTATGAAACGCGAACTAGAGACAATTTAATCATACTTCGCTCCCGTATGCAAATCAGCCAAAATACCTACAATTATTTGAGAACCGAAGTTTTAAATAAATTCCCTGTAGAAATAAAATCGCTAAATAACAAAAACTTCAAAATCAAACTAAAATCAATTATGTTAGAGTCAACTTTCCTGGTATTCCTGGCGCAAGATTTACATAAGGTACTGTGTGAATCCTGAGAATTGTGTAAAAATCTGTAAAATACTTACTCTATGTTAATTCAAATGACATGCCTTGTAAATTAAAGGTGAAATAAATATGCTTATTATTATTATAATAATTTGTTGGCCACCAAGATTGAGGTTCTAGGTAAGGAATAGAGGTATAGAGGTAAAATGAAAATACTAGAATATTGTCAATCACCCTAGAAGGGCCAAATGAAAATATTAAATTATTATCGGAGGCTATTCTAAAATTTGCAACTGCAGTGGAAGCGACGAGGAAATAGCTTTTGTTATTATAAATAATAAGATAAATAATTATTATTATTTATTTAGTGTATAAATATAAACAAAGATAATAGTTAGGCTTACACAATACAATTTGAACGTATTGCCGTTAATAGCCACGTTAACATTTACTTTTTATCAGCGACCATTAACGTATTATAAAATAACTTGAGAGTTACAGAATAGACCCGAATGAATTAACACAAAGTTTTATTATTATGTTTAATAATTATAGTAATAGTTTTATGAAGTCGGTTTGTTGATTATAAGCATAAAAACATTATTGTTCTCGATTATTATTTCAGTGAAATGAATAATGTTAGTTAAGAATTTTTTAAGAAATATTTCCAGAGCATATTATAACTGAAGATTTGTTATTGGAAAGACAATGTACATTAGTCTGACCCATATCTTAAATTTGTTAATAATCAATATTTTTTGACGACTGTTTCATTAGGCTTGAGTCATTTGTTTCCATGAATTTTGTTTATGACGTGCTAAAGACATTGTTGAAAACTGAAGTTGTTCATTTATTTCAATATTTTAGGAGTAGATCTGGTACTTACGTATTAACGCCATCACCGCTATATATTGGATGTTGGCGAATGTTGTCTTTATTTATCTATCCGCTTCGCGTCGGGCAACCTAATCTAACCGGGGTTAAAAAATAATGTATTTTGTGTTTTAAAAATGTTTTAATTTTAGATAAAATGTTTTATTTTATGATTTTTCATAACAATTTTAGGTGTAGATTGTCATTTAAAAATGTAGCAGTGATGACGTTAATACGTAAGTGGCGTAGATAAAAAAAGTGTCTTACAAGGAATCAATATATATTATTCCTCGAATTTAAATTTGCTTGTCATAAACAATGTGAAATGAACATGGAACATATATTTGGCATAGATAAATATTTGTATAATAAAGAATGTTTTCTCCATGAAATTATAGCCATATTTTTTTGATAAATATTAGTCGTAGAACCTTTAGTGAGCAGCACTGCGTCCAAAACTCGTAATACGAAAAACGTAATTCTGATTCATGTCACTGTAAACCCACTCATGTTTTCGAATCTAGTTCTCTAACTATATTCAGACAATAAAATAAAGACTGAAATCATACAATTTTGTTTCAGACTGAATTGGAATTAGGTTTTTGTATTTCGAGTATTGGACGCGCAGTGCTGCCCACGAAAGCTTAGGTCAGGTCAGGTTTGCAACAACTGCTGCTAATAAGGATAAAGGAAGAACTAAACAATAGGGTAAAATCTCTCAGATAACAGTTTGGTTTTAGGCAAAGGCGATCCGCAATCGATGCGCTCAAATGTTGTGACCCATCGCAGATGCCGCCAGAAAGCATACCTGTAGAACCAGAAAGATATGCTCATTAATTTCTCTCGATGTGCGCAATGCGTTTAATTCGACCTGCTGCCAGGACATTATGAACGAAGTCACGCATAATTTTCTACCGTACCTGTTATCTATGATAGATGGTATCCTATCTCCACAGGAAATTGTCTTCGTTTTAAATGTCTGATGCACTATTAAGAAAATACATAGCGGTAATCCACAGGGCTGAGTTATGGGCCCATACAACAGATAGGCAAGTGGATGGAGGAGAAACAGCTAAAGCTGGCACCTGTAAAGACGTAGGCAGTTCTCGTAACAGGTAAGAGAAAAATTGGCGAGGATATATTCAAGCTCAGAGACTGCCATTAAATCAAAGAGTTCAATTAATTATCTAGACGTACTGATTGATAAGAATATGGTATTTAGAGCACGTCATATGGTAAGTATGGTATGTAGAGTCGGAGCACGTCATAAAAGCTGCTGGAAAAGCCCAAAATTCCCCTTCTCGCTGGAACGACTTATGCCTAATGTAGGAGGACCACGAAACAGCAAGAGAAAACTGCTGTGCTCACTGGCCCGCTCTACAATGTTCTACGCGTCCCCCAAATGGGCTATTAGCGTAGATGTATACAAACGCAAGCTTGGAGCGATCCAAAGAATGCTGGCAATCAGAACATGCAGTGCCTAGAGAACTGTCTCCAGAGAAGCGGTCCTAGTCATAGCTGGCATAGCACCAATAGAGCTGTTAGAACAGGGAGATCAAACATATACACATCTTATTTTATTTATTTTGTAAATACAATGCCGGCTCTCCGCTTTCGCACTGAGCCGGTTATCTTAATCTAATTTTTCTAATGGCTAACATGCTACTAACATAAGTTTATCTAAACTAACCTAAGGGGCCTAAACTAAATTAAGCCTAAAGCTATGGGGAATGGTGAGGGGGAGGATGGGATGGGGTAGGATGGGTATGATAGGGAGGTAGGTGGGGAAGGTGTGCAGAATGGTGACAGATTATATACATTTATATCGCCGTTTGGTGTGGCCTAGAGAGAACCTAAAAGAAATCAGGTAGGTAAAATAAATTGACGCCAGTATGTTTATTTAATATGCAATCTGGGGGGGGGGGCTTGGGGGGGCTGGTGGGGTCCGTGGTGGTTTGCTTCTTCTGTGGGGCGGGGGTATCAGGGCAGGTCGTGGTCCATTCGTGTGAGGCGTCGGGCGCAGCTGTTGAAGGTCTTCCACCAGGTGTTGTGTAGCTCTGTGTCCTTGATTTCTTCTTCTCTTCTGGGCCAAGTGCATCCGGCGTTGAACATGGCGATCTCTGTCTGGTCTCTCCATTCTCTGGTCATCGAGCAGCTGAATAATACATGGGCAACGGAGTCCACTTCACCACAGCCGCAGGCCGGCGACTCCCTCCTTCCAATGCGATGGAGGTAGGAGTTGAAGTTCCCGTGTCCCGTGATGAGTTGTACCGCTTGGTGTGAAAGGGCCAGGTCCATTTCCATCCACTCTTTGATCGATTGGATGAAATTCCTGGTCCAGCTTCCGTTTTGGGTGTTCTCCCAGTGTATCTGCCATTTCCTTTTGGCTAAAAGTTGCTCTGGGGGTCGGCTGGGTGGTGGCGGCGTAGGCGGTGGTGGCGGCTGATGGGGCGGCGTGGACGGCTCTTCCTTCCTTCAGTTTCCTAATTTCGTCCTTAAGGTTCCGGTTCTCGGCGTCCTTCTTGGTTTCCCTGGCTCGTACCTCTCGAAGAATCCCGCAAAGTTCGCCGATGTGGCCGATCAACTCCAGCGATGAGTCCTGTAGCTCCTCTTTGATCTCTTGACGAATTGTCTTGGCGTGGGAGATTTTGCCAATCTTCCTGGCCAAGTTCATTATTTTGTCCTCCAGTTTGATCTCCTCGTCTGCTGCCGTCTCGGGGATGCTTTTGGGCACGGGCTCCACAACTACTTCAACATTTACGCACCTTTCTGTGTCGCTGGCACTACTGGTGTCTGAATCTGAGGATTCAGAGTCACTTATCACCCGTTGTTTTTTCTTCTTTTTTTCCACCTTTTTCCACTTTCTGATGGAGCTTTCTTCTTTCGCCTTCTCCATTACACAGTTTTACTCACAATTCACACTGTTAATTTATTCGTTGAATAAATAACTTATTATAACACGTAACTTATTAGTTTGGGTGTTTCAGGTAAAAAACCCTTTTTCTACATGAACGGATTAACTGTCCGGAGCGCTCGGTTCAACACGTCCGCACCCAGAAAACCAGAAAAGCAAATATGATATATAGAAAACAGGAAGGTCGGAACTATTCCGGGCATGGCAAAATGAGTGAGAAGCCTGTGAAAAAGGGCAATGGACAAAATTGCTTATAGGACGTGAAAGGACGTGGAAGGATGGGTAGAGAGGAAGTACGAAGAGCTGAGTTATCAGCTAACTCAAGTCCTCAACGGACATGGCTGTTTCCGAGATTACCTCTACCAGATCCCAAGTCTCCCAACAGCTTGTGTGAATATTGAGGTGTGGCGCACACCATTTTTGACTGTAACAGGTGGGACGCTATGAGAAAGGATTTCCCAAACGATATAGAGCCACGTAACATAATAGAGTTCATGTTAAAATCGGAAAGCAATTGGAACAGCTTCAACAAAGCCATATACGACATTATCAGCTGCAGAGAGAAGTAGATAGAAAGTTTAGAAACAACGCGCAACCTAAACATCAAGCTATAGCCGGACAGCAGCAGTAAGTTGCGACAACCCAACGGCGTCTTCTGAAATTAAAGGAAGGAGACGTAACTTAGGCGTAGGATGAGGGAGGACCCACTTGAAGCATGTGTTAAAAGATACCGAGTAGAGCCAGGCGGAGGAGTCTTACTGGGTATGCTGGCCATTAAGAACTTGAACAGAAAGCCCAACACAACACAGAGATGTAGGTGCAATAATGCATTTCCCCGGCCCGTCTGAAAAAAAGGTTAGGTTAGGTTATATTCGGTCTAAAACAAAATTGTATGATTTCAGTCTTTCTTTCAATGTCTGAATTTAGTTAGTAAACTAGATTCGAAAACTTGAGTGCCTTTACAGTGAGATCGTAGTAGTCTAAGTTTGAGATAAACTTTAGAGACTAGTCCAAACAGACTTGGTTTATGACGAGATAAATTCGTGGTAAGTCCTAACTTAATAACAATCAAACCCACAATGTTGTTTAAAAGATTCAATCTCGAAACTTCCCTCAATCTAGACTGGATCAAATTAATGTAGTCTACATGCAATTCTAGTCAATCAACAATGTGCATTGAACTAGTTCGCAATATAATTTACTAGATGCATTCTAGATTATGTCGTATGAGAATAACTCATTTAGTATGCAGTTTAAATATAAAAAAAGTGAATAAAAAAACGTGTGACTAAGATAACTTTTTAAAGTCGGAACACAGCCTGAATATATAAACATATTCAACCTTTCTGTAGCTCTATAATATTCTCTATAATATTCTCTATAATAACACAAAGTTCATGTGAAATTTATGTTATTTTCTAGCTCCCAATACACATGGCACTAAACCAGAACTAGAAAAATAACATTGTTTTTAAATTTTGAGATTTATCTATCATCTGTGCAGCTTTGCTGCTATGAACTAAAACTTGGAAAACACTTACTTGAAAAACATCGTGGATGAAGGAAGATTAGATTTTAAAATCTAACCTCCAGTCATCCACGTGTCATGCACTAGCAAAGCTGCACTGATGAGAGTTAAATCACGAAACGCGTCTTCAGATGGCTATTCACTTAAGTTAATAGAAAGACATGATCTTAAGAACAATGTTATTTTTCTAGATCTTGTGTTGTGCCATGTAAGTGGACTGGGAGCTAGTAAATAACTTACAAATTTCACATGAAATTTGTATTTTAGTCCTAAAAATACATAAAAATATTATAGTGCTACAAAGAGGTTGAATGTATTTATGTATTCAGGCTGTCTTCCGGCTTTAATAAGTTTATATGATTATCTATAATGTAGTATGGTTTTACCAATAGTAAATTTTCATTTAAATCAATAACCTGCTAAGTCCATGTCTCTCTCACGAATTATCAAAATTAAAATTTAACCTCCAGTCATCCACGAGGTTTCCAAGTAAGTGTTTCTCAAGTTATAATTCTGTGGTCGGCGCTAAAAATGTCATAAGTCGTATTTTTAGTCGTATTTATTTATAACTGTTTTTTCGGTCAAATATGCTTAAAAATAGGCTTCTTTCAAAAAACCTATTTATTCTAAAAAATGTTACAATTAGGGTTGCTGAAAAAGATGTGATACCAAATACACGGAAATACGATGATTTAAAAGACAAATAGACAAAACCCGTTAACGTTTTATTAATAAAAACTAGGAGCTGTGCTAGGATCTGTGCTCCGGCTTTAATAAGTTTATATAATTATCTATAATGTAGTATGGTTTTACCAATAGTAAATTAAGATTTAGTAACTAAGTCCATCTACCCAATTCCGACTCTCACCTCCACGTGGTGAACCCTGATAACCCGAGCAACCTAGCCTGAGATGCGGTAACCAACACGTATGGAAGGTGGGGTTGGGGCTAACGAGAGCGGGACAAATGGCTCTCCGAAAAGGGGGTTGGACGTGAGGCGAACTACCTCACCTCGCAAAAAATTTCAAGTTTCGAAAGACTTACAACAGCCTCGGATCGGATTAATTTATACACAACGGACTAAGAAAAGAAAGGACTTGGAAACGGAACTAAAAATCGGCACATGGAATGTACGTACCATGTTGCAGCCAGGAAATAGCAGAGGAGCTCCATATATACCTTTTAGACGTAACGGCACTACAAGAAATCAGATGGAAGGATGAAGGTAGCATAGACAAACCAAAGTATCGCCTATATTACAGCGGCAATAACAAGAAACAAGGAGAAAATGGAGTTACATTCTTAATAAATAAAGCAACTAGTATAAAGCAACTAGGATTCGAAGCAATCAACGACAGAATATGCAAATTACGCCTTAGAGGAAAATTTCACAACCTTTCTCTTAGTTGTGCATACGCTCCAACAGAAGATGGTGAGGATGAAGTAAAAGAGCTTTTCTACGATCCGCTTTTAAACATATGCGAGAGTACGTCTGAACACGATGCATTAATACTACTGGGAGATTTTAATGCTAAAATAGGTAAAGAACAACAGTTTTCCAACTCAGCCGGAAAATACTCGCTACACCAAACCACAAGTAGCAATAGAGAAAAACATCTTGCAGCGAACACCAATTTGAGAAGTAGCAGTACGTGTTTCCCACACAAAAAATACATATAGGGACGTAGACAGTGCCCGGTGGCAGAGCAGTGAAACAAATAGACCACGTCCTGATTAACAAACGTCACTACCATGGTCACGGATGCCAGAACGCTTCGAGGAGCCAACTGCGACTCAGATCACTTCCTACTAAGAGTCCTAATCAAACAGAAAACCTCCAACGCACTGAAAACCAATACCAGAACAAACACATGGAATACGGATGCTCTTAGAAAGGAATTAAAACGAGTATAAACAATATATTTCGAGAAGATTGCTTGCAAATATTGCAAACACTGGTGTTGAACAAGAATGGCAACATATAAAGACGAGTATACTTGAAGCTGCAGATATTACAGTAGGAAAACAGATAAAAGTCAGAAACTCATGGTTTGACAGCTAATGCAGGGCAGCCCTACTCGGTAAAAATGAAGCACGGAAAAAGGTACTACGAAGTGGAATCCGAGCCAACAGAACTAACTACGAGCACCTCAGGAGAATAGCTTCAAAACTTTGCAAAGCAAAAAAGAAAATAATGTCAAATAAACATGTGGAAGAACTAGAACAATAGAACGTAAATAAACAAAGCACAAAATTTTATAAGGCAGTACAACAGCAAACAACGGCTTTTCAACCTTTAGATAAAAACGGGACAATACTAACCGAGGATGCAAAATACTCCAAAGATGGCATGAACACTTTAGCGAGCTACTCTCCACTGAAATCCAAAGGGGTGGTTGAGAAAAGGAAATCGTATGGCATCATGAAGCACAAACCGAAATCCTCGAACCGAGCTATGAGAAAGTTACCGAGATAATACACAATCTTAAAAACAATAAATCTCCAGGAAGTAATACAATTCCCACGGAACTTCTGAAAAATGGAGGTGCACCACTGTGGGAAGGAATCCATAAACTTATTGTCAGGGTGTGGAAAGCTGAGATTATGCCAAGTGACTGGAGAAAATGCATTGTTTTTCCCATACACAAGAAACGAAACAAGAAAGAATGTTCCAATTACCGAGGAATTACTCTTCTCAACACCACTTACAAAATATTATCCAGCGTAACATACAATAATATATGAAGAGGAGATACTTGGGGACTACCAAGGAGGTTTTCGAAGGAATCGATCAACAACGGACCAAATACAGCTAATAAGGCAGATGCTTGAAAAATGTTTTGAGCATAACATAACTTTGTTCCACCTGTTTGTTGACTACAAAGAAGCTTTTTATAGCGTGTCTAGAGAAGAACTATTGTACCAGTTACTTGTCTATGAAATTCCTCAAAAACTTATAAGAATGGTAAACTTAACTCTAACCAATACACGTGCTCAAGTATTAGTAGCATCCAAACTCACGGACGAATTCGACATCAGGACAGGGTTCAGGCAAGGGGATGCGTTATCTGCTATGTTATTCAACTTTATACTTGAATCAGTTATTAGAAACCTGCACATAACCGGCCACATACACATTAAGGTGGAGCGAAATATTATTTTTGGGTTGTGAGTGATCTAATAGTGAAAAATCGGTGCCTTTTAGACTCAAATTAATTCATGCAAAATATTATTAGATTTGATTTATAGTAATAGCCTCCGCAACGTCATTGAATTTTTGAAAAAAAAAGACATCAATTAAAGTTGCAATTGGAAACTGCAAAAGAGAGATGGCAAACTGCATCTATTCCGATAGTAACACGAACAAAGGTCGTACAAATGTTAAAAGCATACCATTTAAAATGCTAAAACCTACTCTGTGTCTGAAAAGTCTGTGTCTCAAAAAGTGTCTGTCAAAAGGCGCCTATCAAAAGTTTTCGAAAAAGTACGAAAAGGTACTTTTTGATATTGCAGAATGCAAGTGTAAAGATTCCCCTCAATGTATCTGTCGCAAGGATAAAAAGGTTCCCAAACAAGATCATACTTTTTTAATTGATCATGGAAGAAGTCACGAAGAAGTTGCAAAAGACTCAAAAGAGGAGAATGGAACGAGAAAACTTCCCAATTAAAGCCTTAAATACTTCGTTATCTCTTATAGAAGTTAGTACTTCTCCATTATCGTCAGCGTCTCAAAGTCTGAGTAGTTCAGATAACTCCACTAACACCATAAAGAAAGGCATTCCGAAAAATAGTATGCGTCGATTTTCCTCCGTTATCGAAGACCTGCGAGAGGTATGGAGTATCAGATAGAACAGCAGCAGCGATTGCGTCGTCTAATTTATTAGACATTAAGTCTGATATCGAGGTACAGACATAAAGCACGAAGAGAGAGAACTAAAACTAGACAAAAGTTAATGAAAGAGATCGCAATCCCAAAACAGCTTTATATTTTGATGGGAGAAAAGACAAAATGTTGAAGATTATTAAAAAAGGTGGTAAATGCTACAGGACTATGACAGTTGATGAGCACATCTCACTAATTCAAAAGCCAGGATCTATTTCAATGGGGTACGTAGTATTTAACGTTGGTTCAGCTAAAGGAATAGAAACTGCGATGAAAAACTTTCTATCACATGTAGGAATTCCCAACATCGTCTTATGGTAATCGGTTGTGATGGAACCAATGTAAATACTGGCAGGTATGGTGGTGTTATAAGACTGCTTTAAAAAAGGCTACACAAACCAATCCAGTGGATAATTTGTTTACTCCATATGAACGAACTTCCTTTGAGACACTTGTTTTTCATCTTGACGGGGGTACTTCGGGACCTAAGTCTTACACTGTGACATTGGGGAAAGCACTTTTTTGGGCAGTTTTTGGGCAGCCGTCTTTCAGTTTTTGCGTTTTTGGTCGTATTTGCACCGAGCTCGACGAAAGTAGTAACATCGGAAAACTCCCACCTCGAATTTTTGAGTACCGCTGAAAATTTGGAGATAATTGGGAAAACCCTAAAAAAATCGCAAAAAACGATCTTCTTTGGCGTTCTAATGCTAGCAAACCGCTGAACGGGACTGCTTCTGGTTTGCGTATCCGGACTTGTGAACAATTGCCTGTTAAAAAAATTGAGCATTGAAGGAGAATTGCTTCCAGAAATGGCTCAAGATTTAAGTACAGATTAACAGTACCTGCACAAGATTGTCTCAGCGTTACTTTCAAGTGATTTTCCGGAAGATTTGGCAAACAAATCTCTAGGTAAAAAGTCACATGCCCGTAGGCTCACACGTGCCAACCGAATACTACGTTTTAGACTTGACAACTTTGGCTACATTTGTTGTAAAAGTTTACGCACATATTAGTTCTACATTAAAAATAAACCATCATGCAAGGATGGCTCACAACACCTTTTTAACATAATTAAGGCCTCCAGGTACCTGTCAGAGGATCTAAAAAAGGTTATTGATCATGTGATTCAACGCAATAGCTATTTTGCACATCCGGAGAGTCCTTGCAATTATAACTGATAACAGAACGCACATTCGAGAATAGAATGTTTGAAGTGCCGCCTACAAATTTCAATGCTTCATCATATAGATTTTCAAGAAATGAAAATTCAAGAAAAACATTCAAGAAATATTAAGAGAACCACCGATTATGAAAAACTTGCCTGACCAAGAAATTCAGTCTAGTGTTGTTTTTAAGGCTTCAATGCCACTCAAGCTGTTGAACGGATTGTAAAATTGACGATGATAGCTGCTACTTACAATGCACAAAAAAGTCACGATTAGATGCAATAAAAGCCAAATTGGAATCACGGAACGTAATGCCTAAATTTGAGACGAAACGAGATTTTCGAGCAAATTAATTGTTTTTTTTTTTTAATATCTTTATAAAATAATTGTTATATTTTTGATTAAAGGTGATTAAAATAAATTTAATTATTATAAATATATCTGAATTATATATTGCGTATCATTTTTAGCACTCATATATCATTAAATTAAGCTTAATATTTGGCCATAATTGTACTAGACTTTTATCATTAAATTTAATTTTTCGAGGTCAGTGCGGAGGCAGAAGATATTCATCGAATTGATTCAAAAATTATATTTATTTTAACTTTAATATAATGCACCAATCCCCCCCTATTACAACTTTAAATCTGTAAAAAAATATTTTTGCATACATCCGTGCTCCACCCTAATACACATAAAATCTCAGCAGCTATGCGCATATGCCGATGATATAATTATATCAGCACAAACAGCAGAAACCCTAAAAGAAGCTACTGCCTCCTTAGAACAGAAATCTAGCTTAGCCGGACTAATAATAAACGTGAATAAAACCAAGTTCATGAGGAGTACCAGGGATCCAACACCCTGGCCAGAGCCAATACAAGTCAACGCATTTAATTTCGAAGAAGTCAGAACCTTCTCTTAGGGTCGAAAATAACTAACGACAACAGAATCAGCGAAGAAATCAGTGCGAGAATTGTAGCAGGAATCATAGCTTATTACTCGAATAAGAATCTACTAGGAGAGAAAGAAGCTTCTAAGTGTCAAATCAAAGTTAAAGATCTATAAGGCACTCATTAGACCCGTCATAACATACGCGTGTGAAACATGGACCATATCTACGATCAACGAAAACGCACTACGAGTCTGAGAAAGAAGCATATTACGCAGAATCTTTGGCCCCGTACAGGAAAAATGTGGTACATGGAGATGCAGAATGAACCATGAACTGGACAGACTAATTGGAGAAGCGGACATCGTAAGGCATGTAAAGGCACTACGGTTACAATGGTTTGGACATGTTATGCGTATGGAAAGCACCCGAGGACCGAAAATACTGATGAACTAGAGTCCACAAGAAAGAAGAGCTCGGGGTAGACCACGTAAGAGATGGCGAGATGACTGCATCGACGACCTAAAGATATTATGTGTGAGAAACTGGCTGCAATTGGTTAACAGCAGGGAGAGATGGAAGAATGTTGTAACTCAAGCCAAGGCCCACCCAGGACTGTAGAGCTATTGAAGAAGAAGAAGAAGAACTAAGTTCATCTACATGCAATTCTAATCAATAAATACTGTATAGTGAACTGATTCGCAATGTAGTTTACTAGATGCAATCAAGACTATGTCGTTTGAGACTAACTCATTTAGTATGCAGTGTGGATTTAAAAAAAATGAATTAGCGCGTGATCTTAAATTATAGTATTTAGATTTAAAGATGGACATCGAAACCCCTGTTCTAACCTTGAACTTTATCGACCAAATCTGTTTTGACTAAATCAAAAATGCTGTCGTAAACTAAAACTAGTAAATGTAATAAACAAAAAATATCTCCAATTAGAGTAGACTAAATCGAATTAGACTAGACTAGATCAAATGAAACCAGACAAGATAAAATTGGACTGTTATGTAAAGATCAAGATGTTAGATCAATCTAAACTAGACTATATCAAATTAGACTAGCTTAATTAGACTATTAGATTGATTAGACTATTAATTTGACTAACTGAAACCAGACTATGCTAGATAAATTAAACTTAGAAATAATAACGAGAAAGGTGCAAAAAAGAACCCAACAACTACCGTGGCATCACACTGCCTAGTGCAGTGCTCAACATTTTCACAAAAATATTAGCCGAGAAAATCGAAGTTGCCTTGGGAAGCTGTGAAGAACATCAGGGATTCCGCAAAAATAGATCAACAATAGACGTTATCTTCATAGTGCGACGACTAGCGGAGAAAGGAATTGAATTTGACAAACCCGTCTACTTATGTATGGTGGACCTCAAACAAGCATTTGCCCGAATACAATTGAACGACATTACAAATATTCTACGTCAACATCGAGTGGATGACAGATACATTAACGTAATAAAAGACTTAAACAAAAACAATAGCACACACATTAAAGCAAACCAAACGCTAACTGAAAATATTGACATCAAGGCTGGAATTAGACTGCGGAACAGCTTTAACAACATGATGAAAGAAATAATCAAAAAGGTCAAAAACACAGGAACAGGATACAGAATGACTGACCTGCCTCTAGATAATATGTTATGCAGATGATGCCACACTAATATCACAGAACGAACACGACGTACAAAGATTACTATTTGCACTCAATAAAACCGCCAAAAATTCAACATAATCATATCAACAGAAAAAACTAAATCAATGGTTATATCCACAGAGCCTGTCAGGTGCAAACTTATGGTTGACAATAAAACGATAGAACAGGTCATGAAATTCAAATAGCTAGTGTCGCAAATATCGAGCAGCAGAAACCTAATTGAGGAAGTAGGAGCGAACTGCATCAAAGCATCATTAATTTCCGGAATCCTAAGAGACCTCCCGTGTGGGGTTGTAGGTCCCCCATCGGGCGCCTCCCCAGGTGGCGGATAGGGGGATGCCTCCTAGATATAGGTGGTACCGGGGAAATCAAATACCCGGGGCGGACCAAAGCCTACAAATGTAGCGTCTGCACTCAGAATGAGCGGCTACAAATCCGCAGCGTCTGTTCCAGATTGGGCGGCTGCAACAGCGTCTGACCCAGAATGGGCGGCTGATTTAAATCCTGTAAACAGAAGGCTGGTTTGGAAGCTATAGCTGGCAGCCCCAGCACCAAACTACGGCCACAGTGGGCTAATAACCTGCTTGGCCTAAACTATGCTATTAATGAAACCTCTACAACACAAATCCGGACGGACAAGACGAAGACAACACTGGCTACACTTAAGGAAAAGTTACGTTTTGGATGCTGGAACGTAAAAACTCTATACGAAGCATCAAAACTGCATCAAGCGGTAAGAGAATTAAATAACTACAACATCTCAATTTTAGGCTTATCAGAAGTTCGCTGGCTTGGCAAGGGGGAGCTCAACTTACAATCTGGGGAGCTTTTCCTGTACAGTGGCAAAGAAACTGGGTCTCATGAAAGAGGCGTTGGTTTCATAATTACTACAAAAGCCAGAAAGAGCCTAATTTCATGGAACCCCATTGATGACAGAATAATTACAGCAAGGTTCCACACTAAATATAGAAATATCACCTTTGTACAATGCTATGCACCCACAAACAGTGCGAGTGCTGAGGAAAAAGAAAATTTCTACGATATCCTTGAAAGTACGTTAAGGAAGATAAACAGAGGTGATATCACCATACTCATGACAACCTAGAAGACATCATGGGTAAAGAAGGATGTGGGGAAAGAAACGAAAACGGTGAACTATTCACGAAACTCTGTTCAACATCAGACCTAGTTATAGGTGGAACAGTGTTCCCACACAAGCAAATCCACAAAGTCACATGGATATCCCCCGACAAGAAAACCCAAAACCAAATTGACCATATTGCCATATCGAAAACATGGCGGAGATCCCTACTTGATGTCAGAAACAAAAGGGGTGCAGACATTGTCAGCGACCACCACCTTCTGCTCGGCACGTTCAGAATCAAACTGGCCGTACCAAAGAAACCTGAACAATCAAAGAGAGTAAAGTTCAAACTACACAAACTGCTGCAACCACACTGCAAAAAAGTTTTCCTAACAAACCTGCATGAAAATGCAGACCATAATCCCATAACATCTTGGGATGGCTTAGCCAAGACACTACTCGAATCGGCCAAAACAACCCTTGGCACAAAGGAAAGAAATCGAAAAGACTGGATCTCAGATCAAACATGGCAACTTATACAAGACAGAAAGGATGCGAAGAAACTGGTACTCCAGTGCAAAACTTCGATGACAAAAAATGATGCAATCTGGAGATATACACAACTATGCAAACAAATTAAAGCATCTGCCAAAAAAGACAAGCGAATATGGATTGACCTGATATGTGAGCAAGCAGAAGAAGCAGCCAAAAATAACAACTCGAGGACTCTTTACACACTGACAAACAAGCTCTCCAAAAAGCACACAAAGACCACAAATATAGTTGAAGCAAAGACAACCGCCCACTGACCACCCCAGAAACTCAGCTCGATAGGTGGAAGGAATACTTTGCTGATATGGTCAGCTCACCCACGGAAGACGAACTTGAGATAGCTCCAGAAGACAATGCAAATGAACAGCTGAATATAAAAATAGACGCGCTTTCAAAAACAGAAATACTAAATACCATCAAGCAGCTGAAAAACAACAAAGCGGCAGGGGTAGACAACATACCTGCCGAACTAATCAAGGTAGACCCTAAATGGATTGCACCTCTACTTGCAAAAATAATAAAAGGGATCTGGACAAACCAAGAAATTCCAGCAGAAATGAAACATGGTCTCATTATCAAACTGCCAAAGAAAGGAGACCTAACGCAATGCAAAAATTTGGAGAGGAATAACGCTGTTAAACACCATACACAAAATTATTGCAAGTGTAATCCAACATAGGCTGGCAGAAGCATTCGAACCCATTCTGCGTCCAAACCAAGCAGGCTTCCGCCCAAACCGCTCATGCATAGACCACATAAATTCAACAAGAATAATTATAGAACAATCCGTTGAATGGCGATCGCCACTATATCTTGTTTTCATCGACTTTGAACGTGCTTTTGACAGCCTATCCCACTCTGCTATATGGAAGATACTACGGACAAGAGGCGTGCCAACAAAAATCATCGACACGATTAGAGAACTGTACCATGACGTATCATGTAGCATCCTGCATAGCGGAGCACATAGCAACCTTTTTCCGGTGAGATCAGGAGTGAAGCAAGGATGTGTGCTCTCTCCCTTGCTTTTTAACATTGCTCTTGACTATATCCTGGAAAAGTCTTGCAGACCAAACGATGGTATTCGATGGTCTCTTTACTCTAATCTCAAAGATCTCGAATACGCAGACGACATTTGCCTTTTTTCGCATACCTATGAAAGTATGCAAAGGCAACTCACCCTACTATCAGACATGGCACAGAAGATAGGTTTGAAAATAAATGTCTCAAAAACAAAAGCGATGCGAATGCACACAAATAATGACGCACCGTTTCAAATAAACGACCAACCAATTGAGAATGTAGAAAAGTTTCAGTATCTAGGAAGCATTCTCAACGAGACGGGCGGAACAGACCTAGACATTCTAAACAGAATTCAAAAAGCACAGATGGCATTCAGGCAACTAAACACAATATGGAGGTCCAACATCATAAAAACAAAGAGCAAGCTGCGTTTATATAGAACAAACGTCAAAGCAATCCTCTTATATGGATGTGAGACCTGGAAAAACACTAATGCCACAAAACATAAACTTCAGGTTTTCGCCAACAAATGTCTACGAATCATCCTCAGAATCTTCTGGCCACAGAAAATTACTAATGAGCAACTTCTTAAACGATGCGGAGAAGAAACAATAGAGCACGACATTAAGAAAAGAAAATGGGGATGGATCGGCCACATTCTAAGAAGAAAACCAGACGACATTGCAAGGGCAGCACTAGACTGGAATCCCCAAGGAACGAGACGACGAGGAAGAGCGGCTCAAACATGGCGGAGAACAGTGTTAGATGAACTAAAAGCACAGAAAACCTCTTGGAGTGAAGCCAAAGCAATGGCCCAGAATAGGGTCTGCTGGAGGGTGCTTATGGAGGCTCTATGCTCCACCTAGGAGTCCAGAACCCATATATATATCCTAAGAGACCTAATATGGAAAAACAAATATATGACGGCAGAAAGCAAGATAAGGATATATAAAACCTGTGTTAGACCTATCCTAACATACGCTGCCGAGACCCGAACCGAAATAACAAAAACTAAGAAACTCTTGAGAAGTACCGAAATGAAAACGCTGGGAGCAATAAAAGGCGTAACACTACGGGATCAAATAAGAAGCAGCGCCATAAGAGATGAATTACAAACGGAAGATGTTATCAGATGGGTCAGATCCAGGAGAAAGCACTGGAGAGACCATGTAAACAGGATGGACCAGGATAGAATTGCCAAGTGGGCAAAAGACAGAAGCCCACAAAGCAGGAGACCCCCAGGCCTCCTACCCAAGAGATGACAAGAGTACTGGACGTCAGGATGGCAAGAGTGGTAGACAGCAGTACAATACAGGGCAAAGTCCTAAATCAAGAAGAAAAAGAAATAATAATGATAAGAAATATACCAAAATTACGTACCAACTCAAAGGAAGATTTGCTAATTACGTAAACCAACCAACGATAATTTGAATGATTGTGTTTTAATTGATTGAGATTGTGTATTTAATTTATATTTAAGAGGAAATGTGCATTTAAACAAAAAAATAGTTGGTCTAGCTTGTAACTGAAGCGATAAATAAAGCATAACCTTGATGATTCGGCGGTTGGTTAATCCGGCACCTCCAGTAATACGGCGATCTGGGGAAATACGTGCCTTTTCTTTCCGCTCTTCCGCGCCGGATATAAACCCCGCGCACAGAAGAAAAAGGACACCCTAAACTCTGAAAACTTGATTACCCATTCTGACCAAGCCCACTCAACTCTACAATTGTCTTCGGCGAACTGTAGCAAGCGGTGACGCGTTTAACATACTCAATGTTTGTTTGAAATAGACTGATGAAAACGCTACCGCAAGTGTTGATGTGTTAGTGTAAAAGAAGTTGCCAGAGCGCGTTTTTGATAAAATGTATTATGCCCTCTCCACAGTCTCGCGAAGTAGCACGGAGTTGAGAGAGGAACGAGAGTGTGGTCAGGTTGCTCGGTCCGCCTTGTGCTTCCTCGCCCCGCCTTGGCTAACTTCGCTTCATGAAGCGGTTTTTCGTACCCGAGTCAAAGGGAGACGAGGCGCGAGTACAAGGAAGGCAGAGTATCACGTTTACACCCTCGTGTTTACTCGTCCTTTCTTATATATTATACACACAAATAGTTGCAGCAGCAGCTACCACCTGCTCGGTGTCAGTCATGGCATTGAGGTCCTCGCGAAGTAAGGCGAGAGTGTAGACGCCTCCTCCGTCTAGTTCTTCGCCTCGAACAACTTCGGCGAGGATCATTGCCGAAGTTACTCCGCGAGAGTGCGGAGCGGGCATTAGCCAAAGAAACAAAAAGCAAAAGAATTTTGTATAATATTTTTTCAATTATTTCTAGTTAATACTATCTGTTCTTAGATTGTACATGTTTGCTGTATGTATACGTTTACCTATTTAGTTACATATTTAATTCTTTTTGGAATACAATTGTACATAAAATATGTAAAATTGTCATTTGTTATGTTTTAATCCTGATATTCCGGATTTTTTGATAATCCGGCGGTTGTCTGGTCCCATATGTGTCGGATTATCAAGATTATACCGTATATTATTCAGTTTTCTGAAAATGTAAACATTTTTATTTGCTAATATTTAATTTGCAGGACAAAATATTTCTGCATAATTGTTGATGGAACAAAACAAAAGAAAATGTATAGTCAGACATATCAACAAATTCCCATATTTCTTTCTCAGATATTCTTATTATCCTTTTGTTATATCACTTAGAAATAATTCTTTTAATACCTTCTTAGTCACTTATAATATCCATAATTTTATTACAATTTTAGTTGCAATAAAAATCTTTAATAACTTTAATTAAATGTCTTTAGGATCCATTGTATAACAGACAAGTACAATACATTCTGCAGTGTGAAGGAAAACTATGAATAAAAACTAACAATAAATGTCTAAGGTATAATATTTTTTACGACACCGTTTTAGAATAATATGACATCATGTTTAGCACAGTAGAATTTCTTTGAATATATTTAGATTAGGTGGGATTTGAAAAGAAAAACATAGTTTCTCACATATCATAGACAATGAATTACTTTATTCGCTCTTATCTGTAAAATAAATAAATTTCTTTGTAATTTTAAACAATATAAACTTTATATGTCGATAAGATAGTATTTATAAAATACCATTAATGAATTTTACGTATCAATTTAGATTAAATAAACAGTATAATTCCTGGTAGAAATAATTCAGAAGAGAAACTTAAATAAACTTAAATGTATTATATATCGTATCTTTCTTCATTTTGTTATCTTAATTAATATTTAGATAATGTTGCTTTGAGAATCGTAGCTAAATAAAATATAATAATTCATATTTAAACAAGTTTGTTTTTAATAAGTTATTTAAAAAAAAATGTTTTTTTTGCAGAATTTGTGTTGGGGTGGGCGTAACGTTTTATGAGTATGACCGAAAAGGGTACCAATGAATTCTCCCAAGCCGCATATGAATGAGAATTCTTTCAAATTAATGAGTTAATTATGTTAATTCCTCCAGGCAATCCATCTACGACAATAGATTTTGTTGATAACTTGAAGCAAATTACAATATTAAACGTCAATAAGTTAAAGTGCAGACGTTTAGCGAGAGAATTGTTAATGAATAAATTTATTTTACAAGCTTTTGTAAGAAGCAAAATTTGGTGCTTTTCATTAATTTATTTTGTTTTGAAAATATTAAAATCTTTAATTATAAACTAAAGTAAATAATTAAATTTTAGTAAACTGCCGGTTAAAAAATATTATTTTTTTTATCGATTATTTGCAACTTTACCCCGTAATTATGAAAGTAATTATTACACATGTACTAATTTCATTTAATTACACTTTTTTGTTGCAAAAATCATTAATTTAAATACTTTTACGTGTATTATTTATTGCTTCTATAATTTAATAACAGTTTTTATTTGTTATAAATAATCTCATTTTGACTGATATTGTATTTACGATAACTACTGAACGCAAGCAATAACCAACATTGTTGCATAGAAATGATTAAATGACATTCAATATTATTTTTTTCTAGACACCAGTATTAATTATATAGGGTGTTTTTTTTAGCGGTATAAAACTTTGAACTGAAAAGTTCATAAAAATCATGTTACGGCCATCGTATTGGCTTTATTTTAAAGATAATTTTATGCCATTACCAACTAAATATGATTTGGAGCATATGGACAACGTGGCTGGTTTGAATTAAGTGCAATCTGAAAGTCCAATTTTCGACCACTTTTTTGAGCAACGGGGGCCGTATATCGGCAATAACGCGGCAAATGGTGACTTCCAGCTGATCCAACATCTTTGGTTTATTAGCGTACACTAGCGACTTTACATATCCCCACAGAAAATAGTCCACAGGTGTGATATTGCACGACCGTGGAAGCCAAATCACGTATCGGTCACACGAGTTTATGCGGTCAGCGGATGTTTGCTGTCATAAATTGATTGTGTCGCGCGCTGTGTTGCATGTTACGCCGTCTTGTTGAAACCAAAGCTCCATTGACTGGCACGTGCTGGCCGACATCATCTTTTTTCAGCCGATCAGAAATTTGGACTTATGATTCCACCAGACCTTAAAGCACACCAAGCAATGTGTTTTTGTAGATGTAACGGCGTCTCAATAATGGCTTCTGGATTTTCCTCGCTCCGAATCCGGCAATTTTGTTTGTTTACGTAGCTATTGAGCCAAAAATGAAAATGAGATTCAAGAACAATCTTGTTTTCAAGCCATTCTCCGAACATACGACACATATGATGGACGCGGCTTCAGCACTTACACTTGCTGTACCTTGTAATCTCGTAAACCGAGATCTATTCTTCCACAAGGTAAATGTAAACAGCTCCATTTGCTGTGCACGATGGCGCATCGACTCATTCGGGTGCTCCTCAACACTACGCTACAAAGCTGGAACAACTTCTTCGTGGGCACTGTACGACGCCTCTGCGGAAGCACATTATCAATCAGACTATGAATCGTGCCAAAACGATCCATAGTTTTCTGAATAAATTGCTCGGATGGACGATTATGTCGACCGTAAAATGGATGTAACCCACGGTAAGTTTTGCCAACTGAACCACGGATGAACCACTAAACCACCGCGGATACCTCCAATGATTGAATAAAATATTAATTATTCATAAATTTTAAATGCATTTATAATAATAATTACTATACTATACATATACAAGTTAGTAGGGAAAGATGATATGTTCTAGATCCTCCACCTCCACTGTCATGCGCATGCGCGATGACCTTTGGGCCCTAACCATAACTTCTGACATTGACCGGTCAGAGCGACACTTCCGGTTTTGACTTCCGGTTTCGACTTCCGGTTTCGATTTCCGGCCGCCATTTCCAGAACTCTCCAGATGCGCGGGGAAATTAAAAAAATAGACGCGAGACGAAAAAATTCATAATTAAATCCTATTGAGACAAATGAGGTGAGAAGTTGGCTGCATATATCAACGAGACTAAATACATGCGACTAGACAGACGGGGCTAGATCCATGAGACTAAATACATGACACTAGATAGACGGGGCTAAATACATGAGACTAGATAGATGGGGCTAGATACATGGGACTAGATACATGGGGCTAGACAGACGGGGCTAGATACATGAGACTAGGCAGACGAAGCTAAATATATGAGACTAGATAGACGGGGCTAGATACATGGGGCTAGATAGACGGGGCTAGACACATGAGACTAGACAGACGAAGCTAAATACATGAAACTAGATAAGACTGAACTAAAAAATATAAGGGATTGTATAATTTTTTCGTTTAACTTAATAAATATAATAAGATTTGAATTTATCAGTAGTCAGTTAAGCATAGCAGGATGTTTGTGTATGTCAGTGCAATCAATTTCTTAGATTTGTTTTTTGTTTTTATTTCGATCTACTGCCCTGGCTTGGCGATTAGACGCAGCCGGATGTTTGGCAGCAATAACAACTTCTGCTATCTTATCAGCTACATACAAGCGGAGAAATAATAAATTATGTAACGTGATCTAATAAATTTCTTGAAATTATCCCGTGTTTAATTTAATAAACATTAAGATTTTGATTTATCGGTAGTCGATTAGGCGCGACCGGGCGGGATAGTGCTGATAACACCAGGCAAGAATAGAGGAACTAGACTAGACAGACTAGATTAGACAGACAAGCTGGGGAAAATTCAAAATGAGTTGCGGACGAGTAGCGGAGAATCGTGTATGCATACATAATTGATTGCAAACATATTACGAATTGATTCAAATGAGATTATTGGTTTAAGACTGGACAAGATCGGACAATACCGAACAAGGTCGAACAAGAACGGACAAGACTATACAGACCACATATTTCCTATGATATTTATCCGAATAATTTCCATTGTGTAAGCGAAATTTCTTAAACTTGTTTGTGACCCAGATAATATTAATTTTTTCATTTATATAAATACCAAAGAGTTCAATTTTCTGGCATCCACTTTTCATCTACTTGCATCCGCTTTTCATCTACTTGCATCCACTTTTCATCATGCTAAACAGGGGTGTGAGGTCTATGTAACCCCACGCTAAACAGGGCGTGAGGTCTATGTGACCCACGCTAAACAGGGTGTGAGGTCTATGTGACCCCAGGCTAAAAAAAGTTTGAGGTCTATGTGACCCCACGCTAAACAGGGTGTTAGGTCTATGTAACCCCACGCTAAACAGGGTGTGAGGTCTATGTAACCCCACGCTAAACAGGGTGTGAGGTCTATGTAACCCCACGCTAAACAGGGTCTGAGGTCTATGTAACCCCACGCTAAACAGGGTGTGAGGTCTATGTAAACTCAATCAGCTTTAAACAGCTTTCAATCAGCTTTAAACAGCTTTCAATCAACTTTCATACAGCTTCTTCTCTTCAGCTTTATTCTCATGGGGTTAGTTGGGTTAGCATTAGGTAAGGTTGGCATTAGGTTAAGTTACGGGGTGTTAGGAATGAAGCGCGCTTCATTCCCAACCTCCCGTACCCTAACCTAATGCTAACCTTACCTGATTGCTGATTGAGGTTACATAGACCTCACACCCTGTTTAGCCTGGGGTCACATAGACCTCACACGATGTTTAGCGTGGGGTCACATAGACCTCACGCTTTGTTTAGCATGAAGAAAAGTGGATGCAAGTAGATGAAAAGTGGATGCAAGTAGATGAAACGTAGATGCCAGAAAATTGAATTCTTTGGTATTTATATAAAAGAAAAAAATAATACTATCTGGGTCACAGACAAGTTTAAGAAATTTCGCTTACACATTTTTCGAAATTATTCGGATAAATATCATAGGAAATATGTAGTCTGTATAGTCTTGTCCGTTCTTGTTCGACCTTGTTCGGTATTGTCCGATCTTGTCCAGTCTAAAACCAATAATCTCATTTGAATCAATTCGTAATATCTTTGCAATCAATTAGGTATGCACACACGATTCTCCGCTACCCGCCCGCAACTCATTTTGAATTTTCCCCCGCTTGTCTGTCTAATCTAGTCTGTCTAGTCTAGTTCCTCTATTCTCGCCTGGTGTTATCAGCACTAGACGCCCGGTCGCGCCTAATCGACTACCGATAAATCAAAATCTTAATGTTTATTAAATGAAACACGAGATAATTTCAAGAAATTAATTAAATCACGTTACATAATTTATTATTTCTCCGCTTGTATCTAGCTGATAAGATAGCAGAAGTTGTTATTGTTGCCAAACATCCGGCTGCGTCTAATCGCCAAGCCAGGGCAGTAGATCGAAATAAAAACGAAAAACAAATCTATGAAATTTATTACACTGACATACACAAACATCCTGCTGTGCTTAACTGACTACTGATAAATTGAAATCTTATTATGCTTATTAAGTTAAACGAAAAAATTAAACAATCCCTTATATATTTTAGTTCAGTCTTATCTAGTTTCATGTATTTAGCTTCGTCTGTCTAGTCTCATGTATATAGCCCCGTCTATCTAGCCCCATGAATCTAGCCCCGTATATCTAGTCTCATGTATTTAGCTTCGTCTGCCTAGTCTCATGTATCTAGCCCCGTCTGTCTAGCCCCATGTATCTAGCCCCATGTATCTAGCCCCGTCTATCTAGTCTCATGTATCTAGCCTCGTCTATCTAGTCTCATGTATCTAGCCCCATCTATCTAGTCTCATGTATCTAGCCCCGTCTATCTAGTCCCATGTATCTAGCCCTGTCTATCTACTCTGATGTATTTAGTCTCATGGGTCTAGCCCCGTCTGTCTAGTCTCATGTATTTAGTCTCGTTGATATATGCAGCCAACTTCACACCTCATTTGTCTCAACAGGATCTAATTTTGAATTTTCCCGTCTCGCGTCTATTTTTTTAATTTCCCCACGCATCTGGAAGTTCTGGAAATGGCGGCCGGAAGTCGAAACCGGAAGTCGAAACCGGAAAACGGGGAGTCGAAACCCGAAGTGTCAAGGTCAATGTCAGAGGTCAAGGTTAGCGGCCAAAGGTCATCGCGCATGCGCATGACAGTGGAGGTGGAGGATCTAGAACATATCATCCCTACTTAAGTTGATAATAGTTACTTGATAGTTACTATACAAGTTGCTAATGAACAACGTACTTTCTGTCAGGAATAATACAATATAATATACATTCAATTTATTCGACAGAAAGTGGACGGTTTCTATCTTGTTTGATTGTGTGTATTTAAAATTAAACTTAAGTCTGTTATTAATGTCCAATTTGAATCTTAATTTAAGAATTTTATTACGTTAGTGATTCATATCTTTAAAGATATGTCTGTATGCGCAGACAGTCCTGAAAAGAGCTGATGAGAAACTGATGAGAAAACCTGAAAGATCGGATGAACAGATTATCAGAAGTCATTGAAAGGTATGGTCTCACGCTCAATGTCAAAAAACGAAGTACATGATAGTATCCAAAAACAACAACCATTTCAGACAGCTTCGAGTTAACAACGAACTGATTCAGAGACTCCAAAAATACACGTATCTAGCGACAACTTGAAATAAAAAGTGGGACCACTCAATGGTAAACGCAGAGAAAATGTGAGATCCGCATTCCTGAAATTGGCAGAGGTATTCAAAGCACATCACCTGAATATAAAAAGAAGATCAGGCTACTAAGATGCAACATCTTGAGAGTCCTGGACTCTGACAGAGGTTACCTGGCGGTGACTCGAGGCATTCGAGAGTTGGTTACACCGCCGCATACTCAAAATTTCCTGGACGGCTCACGTCACCAACAAGCAGGTCCTTGAGAGAATGAGAAAAGAAACGGGAGGTCTTAGTAACAATAAAGACAAGGAAGCTTGAATACCTTGGCCATATACTGAGGAACAGTCAACGCTATGGTCTAATACAACTTATACTACATGGAAGAGTAGATGGAAGAAGAGGGTCAGGAAGAAGGAGAAGATCGTGGCTAAAAAACCTTCGAACCTGGTTCAACACAACAACAACAACTCTCTTCAGGGCTGCAAAAAAGTCCGAATTTCCATGATAATCGCCAACATCCGAAGCGGATAGGCACCAGAAGAATAAGATCTTTAAATATGACCCTATCTGGGAAATCAGACGACCCAGAAAGAACTCTCGTAATACTGCTGTTGAGTCCCTTTCAAAGATGCAATGTCCTTCCTCCTCCTGCCTCCTTCCCACCTATTGTGAAGAGAGAAGGTTGTTTTAGCAAATTAAAATAAATAGACCCGACAGTGATTTTTCGCACTAAACCCGAACGTTTCGATGCATTTTTCTTTGTTGTTCGCGAACGTTCCTGTAAATATTTCTTTGTTGTTGATATATTTAAATAAATGTTAAAATCCACCATATATATTAAAGTGGTCCTTCGAACAAAGTTAAAATCTGTAATTCTTACAACACATTCGCGAATCCGTAATGCGATAAATAAAAACTGCCTTAGACATGTTGGATTCATGAGGCCTTGCACCTGTACCAAATATCATTTATTAGTAGTCGGGGTTGAGCGATGGCATCCATTAGGAACGTTTGAAGCCTCTCCACATAACGTTCACTATTGACAACTACTGCGTTTAACATTTCACCCTCCAATAAATACGGTTCCAGCTGAGCATATTCCACATCATACAGTTACCTTTAGGGAAAGCTTCTCGTCGACTAAACTTGACAATTCATCGGAAGTATGACCAAAAAAGGTAGGTCTATGAATTCTCCCAAGCTGCACACGAATGAGAACTCACACACACACTCACTGAGCTGCAGACGAATGAACATTAACTTCAAGTTAATGTTAATTCCTCCAAGAAGTCCAACAGCGGCAATGGAATTTTATGATAATTTGAAGCAAATTACAATATAATACATCAATAAGTTATAATGCACACATTTAGTAACAGAGTTGCTATTAAACCAATTTAGTTTACAAGCGTTTAAAAGGAGCAAAATGTCGTGCACTAGATTTATTTATTTAGTTTTGAAAATTTTAAAATATTTAATTACAAATTAAGTAAATAATTAAATTTTGATAAAATGTTAAAAAATATAATACTTTTTAATCGATTATATGCAATTTTACCCCGTAATTATTAAAGTAATGATTACGCATGTACTAATTTCATTTAATTGCATTTTTTCGTTGCGTAAATGGAATCATTATTTTAAATACTTTAAAGTGTATTATTTATTGCAACTGCAATTTTATAACATTTTTTATTTGTTATTAATCTCATATTGACTGAAATTGTTTATTTTTATAATATTTGCAATAATTACTTTATATGTACAGTGTGCAAAGTGGTGAAGTCCTATAGGTAAAACTTTAAAACGTCTAATATGAGCTTTACGAGAAAATCTTATTCTTTATAAAAAAAAGTTAGCTTGTATCTAAACCCCCTATATTCAAATAAAAATCCAGAAATTAAAATCAAAAACTTAAAATTATGTCAAGTTGTTGATTTTAAATATGACTTTTTGCTTGTAAATAACGATGGCACGAAACTCAAATTTATCTTATTATTTTCTGAATTTCTTTAATACAATAATAATTTAATTTTTTATTCTATAATTATTCCAGATAGTCTCCTCCAGGTTCTGATGATATACCAGTTGAATTACTGAAATATGGGGGTGAGAAACTCCATAAGAAACTGCATAAGCTTCTCCTGAAAATATGGCGGGAGGAACAAATACCGGATGAATCAGAGGAAGCAATTATTGTCCCAATACATAAGAAGGGAAATAAGCAAAACTGCATAAATTATAGAGGAATGTCCCTACTTGTCACAGCTTGTGACGACTAATTCCATACTGCATTCGTACAAGCAGATCTAAAACAGACAACATATTTTGTAACAAGACAATCAATGAAAAAGTTTGGGATTACAACAAAACGTCCATTATCTATTCATTGATTCACAAAGAAACAGTGTGGGAAATCATGGCAGAATACAGAATCCTCAATTTAGCAGTTGAGGATCTACGTCATCTGACGGAACTTGTGAAAGGGGCGCTTACATATAAACAAGTAGTAGAGGTAAGAGAGTGTTATTACAAGAGCTGGTAAGATTTTAAGAGCTGGTTCCAAGAGCTGGTAAGAAAGCCAGAGAGGCGTTTAAAAAGTGGAAAGAAGGGAATTAATTATACATATGTGCAGTTTAAGGAACTTATAAAGGAAGCTAAAGATCTAGGAAAGGAAAAGGAGAAGCTATGGCAAGAGCAGCAAATGGCGAGGGTTCAGCAGCTGAGCAGTGAGGCAGAGAAATGGAAATACCTAGCATCGAGGAGGCAGAAATATAACCAATTCATCAGAGATATCCCCATAGTCCGATGGAAAGATTATTTTGAAGGTATTCTAGGCAACGAGATGGGAAAGGAGCTCGATGAAAAAGTTGAAAGGACGGTACAGGGACCAGGGCAAAATGAAATATCTTATGAAGAACTAGAGTTTGTCCTCCGTGCAGTAAAAAACAAAAGAGCGCCGGGACAGGATGCGGTTCCTAGTGAAGCATGGAGTGTAGCTCCGACCGGAATTCGACAAATTCTACTGAAAGAATTGAACGGGATTTATAAAGGTCAAAAAGAAATGCCGGACGGTTGGAAAGAGGGATTAATAATACCAGTGTTTAAGAATGGGGATAGGGAGAACACAAATAACTATAGAGGTATAACACTGATGGACTCGTCGTACAAAGTATACGCCAAGGTTTTAGAGCAAAAACTGCAAGGCGAAGTTTGTTTCACTCTATCTATGATACCGTCCGATTGGCTAAATTCTACTTTTGTCATGATACAAAAGAAGAGCAAAGCTACTAGATGTAATGACCATCGAGCAATTAGTTTAATGAGCCATGTGTTAAATATAATTCTGCGAGTAATTCATGGCAGGATAAATAAGCAGGATAACCAGTTCTGTTTTAGAAACGGCGTCAAGCATGATGTATTCCTTTGTGCGACTTTGTTAACTTTGAAAAAGCGTTTGACAAAGTACGCCATGATATAATGATTCAAATTTAGACGACTTTCTAGACGATTGGAATAGATGGCAAAGTTATTCGTCTGATTGCCAATTTGTTCTGGCATCAGACAGCTAAAATACGAGTGAAGCATCAATTATCGGAGGAGTCAATATCAAAAGAGAAGTGCCACAGGGCTGCATTCTGTCTCCCGTGCTTTTCAATCTCTATTCGGAAGAGATATTCATTGAAGCTCTTGACGATGCCAGTGAAGGAATCAATGTAAATGGTGTTAATGTTGATAATATAAGATACGCCAACGATACACTAATTGTAACGAACAACGAGGAAGATCTACAAAATCTAATGAATAAAATCTCGGACACCTGTACTCAATTTGGTTTAAAATTCAATATCAACACAACAGAGACAAATTCAGACAAGAAGTCAGGAAATTTAGAGGTTTTCAGGAAGCTAAAACAAGCAGAAAAAGTGGTGTCAAATGGTCAGATGAGAGGAAAAAAGCTCATTGTGAGAAAATGAAAGAGTGTTGGAGGAAGAGGAAAGAAAAAAGAAACTAATGATGTGACCATTAGTTGGCCTGTAATAAAAAAATGCAATATGTAGTTCTTTATCATTAAAAATATTGTACAATAACATAATAATTGGCTTTCTAAAGATTCTAAAAGCGTCTTAAAAAACACAAAACTTTTTTAATCCCTCTATTGTTAATAGAAAATATTATTTTCTGCATATGATACCCAATATGCAAAACAAAAAAATATACAAACATTAATCTAATTAAATTGTTTGTTTTTGCAAAATTTTTCCATAGAGTATTATCGTGATTCAACAAATCATTAGAATCTAAATCGTATTCCAAACCAATTAACTAAATTTCCAACAGTCAAACTATACTTGTATCTAATTGAACGTTTTTTTTAAGAATGTATGTGAAAATTTTCTTTGTTTTCATCACAAATCCTGTTCACATTCAAAGAAACGTTTCATAACATTGATAAACATATTGGAATTAAACTTAATGTATATTATTTATTTGTTAACTCGTTTTGCATAATTTTGCAGCGGTGTTTTAATAATAACGCGGTGTGAGTTTTGCTACTTCCTTTTTGCTAAATAGACTGCATTATAATTAAATAAAATTGTACAGAAATTAAAGAAATACATAATTTATCGGTTATTTTTTAAACTTATTATGCGTAGTTAGTTATTGTGTTGTAAGTAACAGAAGGCAAAGGAAAATTATTTGCTTATTGTTTTATATTAAAATAATATACTAGTCGTTTGAATTTAGAAATATAAAATTTGTAAGCTTAAAGCTTTCTTCTATGAAATATAATACGTATAATATTAATACACCCATCCCTTGATTTGCACGGTAGATTGTTTGCGTGTAATTTAAAACGGCAAGACTATAATATAATCTACATAATATATATTTTACATATTATGTTAAATATTTAAAATTATGTTATCTTTCTGATAAATGAATTTTGGTAAATTAAGTTAACTTCACTTATTTGACCATATTTGACATGTGACCTGTGATCCACAAACTAACATTAGTTTACAGAACTAACATTAGTTGTTTGGCTACAATCGATTTAGGATGTGAATTGGATTTAATGAATATTAACTTTAGGACTCGCAATTCTGAATATAATCCTTCCAGCGTTAATTATTACTCATAATTTATGAGGCATCGAGGGGTAATTATGAAGATACGAAAGCTTAGGGTGACTGCCTTAACTGCCTCCAGACGTTCCGTTTTGCACAACCTTTTGTTTGAGCAGTCTTAGGATGGATTGAAATCGTTGCAATTTTTAGAGCGTCTACATGGTTCAGAGGTATATCTGTATATTTCGCACAGTTTTAGTGACGTCGTCATGGAGGAGGTACTACTTTAGTCAACTTTGGCATGCTGTCTTGTTAAGAAAAATAAAAGATTGGAACGTCTCAGAAGTACCCGGCGTTTAAGTGGCTTCTAAAAAGGCAACACTTTTCCCATATTAGATTACTGCGTGAATTACGTGATGAACCTAATGATTGGTGGAACTACTTGAGAATGGACACCTATACTTATTTATTGCAATTAGTGAAATCGCATATCATCAATGAACATACTTGTATGAGAACAGCAATATCACCACATGAAAGGCTAACAGCAACTTTTCACAACAATTCATTAAGATTTTTCACAACAATTATATCGAAACAATCGTTAAGTAAAATCATTCCCGAATAATGTGAAGCTATCTTCAAGGTGCTAAAGAATGAATAATAATTTCTATCCTTAATAATTATTACAAATATATATATATATATATATATATATATATATATATATATATTCACTCCTGCATTACAATGGAAATTACCCCCCCGCAAAAGCCCAACTTACTTACAACTTACTACAATACTTGAAGGTAAGTAATAATGCTATTATCTATAAAAGATTTATATTTATATGAAATGTTGACAAGTCACCTTGCTGTAGGATGATGCGTGAAACTGCCGGTATTTGCCCAATTGTTTCATGCTCCTGAGTGTGTGCAAGTTGTTCTGGGACGTAGTTATGTGGAATAGGCTGCGACTGTTGCGAGAAGGAGTGGTATTGTCCAGCTTGTGAAGAAAGAGTATGTAGCATTCTCAATTGCTGAGGTATATCTTGTATTTTACATCTGTTGACGCCAATTCCGTCAATTCACTAAACCAAAATCATCTTGTCGCTGGCTAGTCATATCAACAATTTGAAAATTTCTGGTGAGCGTAACCAACTCCGCTTCGAATAAAACGTCGGAAATTAGTTTCTGAGCGATTGCGTTTTGTGAACTAATGAGTTTATTAGCCACATGTTTCCCAAACCCCTGAAAAGCATCCTCTGCCTGTAGCGACTCCTATTTTGTTTCTTAACAACTTCATAACGACAGTTGTGCCATCACCGTTTGAAACTCCCTTTCTCTTGCTAAGTCCTAAAGGACTTCTTCAAAAAACAGTAAGTGGCTGCATAATACTCAACGCGATCAATACCCCCCATTGAAGAGGTGTAATTCAACACAACCTGTGGCTTTTCTAACAATATCTCAGCACCACCTTGCAAGATTATTTTCGTTCAACAGATCCAGCATGATCCCAAGTCGAAAAAATAGTCACTACTCTCGCTGTTTTTCGGGATCATTGGCTTCATCTCTCCAAGCTAGGAGCATTGTATTTTTTCCCCTTCTGTAAGCAATGGATTAGCTATGGAGTATAGATTGTAGATATGGTGGTGACGGCTTGTACTACGACCTTTATAGATCTATTGTACCCCACCCTCCTCCTCCAAGCGATGGTGTACTTAACCATTTAGAGCGCCTCCTCTAATCCTGATTCCTTTAGGAATTTCAGGATCTGGGTGGGATTCAAGGCATGCAGCTCCTCTGTGTTCAAGCACTGTGTCCCAAGGTACATCTGTCTCTTGCGGAGTGCTCCGCAGTCTTTGAGCAGATGTATGGGGGTTTCCTCTGCCCAGCCACAGAATCTGCATCCGTCATCATCCTCTAGACCTAGGGCCTTGAGATGTTTCCTAAGTCTGCACTGTCCCGTCAGGGCTCCTGTCAGAATTCCAAGCTTGTTCCTGCTTAATTTCAGGCAAGCTATTGTTCTCTTCTGGTTAAAAGATCCCAGCATCACTTTGGAGTGCCTTAGCCCTGGAAGTTCTTTCCAGGTTTTCATCCATTTTCCTAATTTTTTCCTTGTTTTTCATCTAAACTTATGTGGATGGTGTTCACACTCATGCCACAAAAGGGTTCCGGACCTATAAAGGGGGTACTGGACCCCTTGTTTGCTAGGTAATCGGCTTCTTCGTTTCCGTCTATACCAGTGTGTCCTGGTACCCAGTATTGCGTTACTTTGTTATTTTTTCCAAGCTTGTTTAGCTTCCCGACACAGTCCCATACCACTTTGGATCTGATGGTGTATGAACTAATGACCTTAATGGCTGCTTCGCTGTCTGACAGGATAGCAATTCCTTTTTGTGGCGATAATTCCTGTCGAGGTTAAACTGTGCACATCTTTCGATTGCGTGTACCTCTGCTTGGAAGATATTTGGAGATATTCCCATGGATTCGAATACTTGGTACGATGTCCAAACACTCCTGCAACAGTACCTTCTGTTCTTTCGAACCTTTGTCTTGGGTATGCTGAGGATTCGTCGCTCCAATCGGCTTTACTACTACACATTTCTGTTTAGTTTTTCTCGAAGTGATATTTGCATACCATTTCGTCTTTTGTTACTTCCAGCAAGGGGATCTTGCCAGGGCTGTTTCTGTCTCTGCTCTAGATTATTTTACCACTGCCCATTCGTTCCTTGCTGAACCTTACAATCGCCGATCTGGCGGTCCTTTCCACCACAAGGTGCAGCGGATTCAGATCCAGCAGCAGCTCCAATGCTGCTGTCGGACACGACCCCATCGCCCCCGTGATGCAAACACACGCCAGTTTTTGAATCTTCTCAAGCTGTTTCCTCATAGAGGCCAGCTTGATTCTACTCCCCACGCAACTGCCCCATAAGTGATTGCAGATCTAACTATCATGGTGTACATCCATCGCAGGATTGTGGGGTTACAACCCCACGTTTTTCCTGCCAGATTTCTGCACACTATTAGGGCGCGTTTGGCTTTACCTACCGCTGCCTCAGCGTGTCTATTCCATAGGAGTTTGCTATCTAGTGTGATACCCAGATACCATATCTCCTGTTTGTACTCTAATGCCTTCCCATGTAAGAGTATATTCTAGTAAATGGTATCACCGTGGTTTTGATCGGGTTGAGTCTCAGTCCCATTGTTTGACACCATCTACTAGTTACTTTGAGGCCTCTCTGAACAATTTCACCCAGCGTTCCCTTAAACTTCCCTCTGGTCATTATGACTATGTCATCGGCATAACCTTGACATTTGATGTCTAGGTCGTTTAGCCTAACCAGTAATTCATCAATTACCAGGCTCCACATTAGCGGTGATAGTACACCTCCCTGTGGGCACCCTCGAGTTTTGGAGATCTTAATGGCGTCTCTTCCCACTTGTGTCTCCGCTGTTCTAGTTCTCAGCATTTTTTCCATGGATTTGTTAATCAGCATAGCTAATTTAGGTTTCTTCATTTCTATGGGAATACCTTTTCTGTTTGCCATGAAGGTTCCGGTTAGATGATACTTTAATGTCAATAGTTCTCTATGATACTTTAATGTTAATACTTCTGCAGCTAATGCAATGCTGGTGAAGTATCGGTCGGTGAATAAATGGGAATCAGTGTCAGTTAGATGCTCGCTCAATAACTGATGATATAAATGCACTAGAATCCTAGTAGATACTTGAAGGCCTCATCAAAGACTTTGTTGTTATACTTCCAAAATACGGTAAAATCGAATATATATACCCAGTTGATGAATCAGCCAAAAACCATAAACGCGGATTCCCCACTTTGTCGTTTTTTTTTCGGAATGTAAGTAATAAAAGATATCCTTCCTATTCATTCATCCACGCAGATGCTTTTCCCTGGGAGTCCACTGATTTCTTCTAAGAAACCACTGATAAGCTGAATTTTTGCTTTTGGATCCCCGTTTGTGCTGTCAGGAGGTGTACTTCGAACTCGTTCCACGATGTAGCATCCAAAAAAAATATTAAAAATCTGGACCTGGTGAAAATTTTTTTGAAGAATGGGATTCTACTTACGGCATCAGAGGACCAATAGTCTTTGATATTTCGAACTGTCATTGTACCCAGGTTCACAATAACTCCAATGAAAGCCCAAAATTACTCATTTTCAACATCTTTCCATGCATCCCAAATGGATATGCATACTCATTCGTTTTTAAAGTAAATCATCCACGAGTTCCTCAGTGAAATATAATTTGAAAAATCCAGTGGTTCCTCATGGGTTCCGGCATCTCGTGGTGAAACATCAAAAGTAAATCTTTCTGGAATATTGAAGCTATCACTCACGTCATTCCACTTAACAATCTCATCTATGTCACTATCACCGAGAACCCGAAGTCTGCGCCTCTTGCGAAAAACTATGTCACTTCTACTACTACCGTCACTTTCATACTCAACCTCAAAATCGTTAATTTTTGAATTGTCGGAGATATCAAAGTCGCTGTCATCTTCACTCTAAGCCGATATAAAATGTTCTTCACTCTCGTTTATATTCGGGTGAATCGAAAGGGTGGCAATTAGTAAAAACGTACGTGAGCACTATTGTTATGAGCACTATTGTTAAACTTGTTAGTTTGCTTAACACGTTGACTGTAGGACGGGCTTCTTTTATGTACGCATTTTAGTGCGCTATGACACGTACCCGTCGAGTGGATTCGGTGAGCAGTTCGGTGGGAGTCCTCTAACAAAAAAAATAACGGTCCTGCCACTACACGTAAACGTGTCCCCGATGCAGAGCCAAAGGTTCTGCCACTACCCGGGCATATGTCCCCGCTACGGAGACAGCGGACCGCAAAGGGTTAAGTTTCCCTATTAGATTGGAAAATCTGTATGAAGTGCATAGACAATTTAGCAGTTATGAACCAGAACTGTTTCTAGGACTAATTTACAGGATGGTAAAACAAGATTAGTCTTATTCAAATTTGTGAACGGCAAAATAGTTTTTACCCGAAGAAAATCGCGCTAGATAATATTTATCCAATAGTTAGTATATATTTATGCATTTTATAGACCTTTTTACAGTTAGTTAAGCGCATGCGCATCCGCAAAGTTTGAAGGGCGGGAATATGAAAGTTTCGGGCATATTTTCTTATTTTCACTGGTTATACGTCAACGTAACATGGCGGAAATTGACATATGCGCACAAAAAAATTTCAACTATAAAAGGGTCTATTGTCAGACTTTTGCCACAAAAAATTAGCAATTTTAGATTTTGTAATAATTGTAATCAATTATAAGTAATACGAAAATTTTTTAATTTTTTTTTATGAATACTTCTTAAAAATGGATATTGGATAACACGTTGGTCCAAATCACTCTATTGACTGCCGCTCTGAATAGAGCTGTTAATGTCATTCCATGTTCGTAAATTTTTTCTGCGTCCTGCTGAACTGCGACCCTCTATTTTCTCCTGTAAGATGAGTTGAAAAAGGTGATATTTTTCTCCTCGCATGATATGTCCGAAGTATTACAATTTTTTGGGCGACGTTTGGTAGGTATTCCAGTTGTCCAGTTGTCATCTTCAATAATGCAATGTGATCTTGTATTAACATGCTTTATGATTATACTCCTAGAAGTTTTTGAGGAACCCCTTGGCCACTTTTCTTTAATTGCCGGAATCAATCTATCCATTAACATACGTTTGTAAACATCTTTACAGATTTCTACAGGTTTGGTGACTCTTGCACCTTTGGGTCGATTTTTTGCTATTTCGCGAGGCTGGTTTTTGTACTATAAATGGCCACATTCCAATTTTTACATTAAAGAACTGGTTACTGTAACGATCGTACCGCGGTCGGGCAACGACTGCCAAAAACATCACTTTGATCATGTTTGACTTACTTTGAGCTTGACGACATGGTTCAACTTCATCAGGCAGAAGATATATGTTCTGCTTTACTATAGTGATATAAAACCACTTTTCGTCAATGTGGATGTAATTCATTAAATCTTTAAACTCGCCATTTTCTTTCACAAACGACAGACAATAATCCAGACGTGATACCTTGTTATCATCCTTTAAAAGCGGTTTCAAGGAATTGGAATGCCTCTCAATTTCACCATTTTGTAGCAACCTCCATAGCGAGGAAGGCGGAATTTCAACTGCAACTGATAACGACCACAATGTCCCTCTTCTTTTGTGATCAACTAATCGAATATTGCCAATTTTTTCTGTTCTGTTAATTTTTTTCCGACCCGACTTTCCTTTCTTGTTACAATCAACATTCATAGGCGTATTTTCATCCAATCCACAAACATAATCATTACCTTGTTTCCATTTTCTTCTTACAGTGGCTCTTGCCATTTTTCTGATGTTTCAGTAAAAACTGAATAATAGCCGTTCGTTTTTGGTTGATTAAATTTGGTCTTCTCATCGTTAACTTCATTCATTCGAAAATTAATTGTCGAATGTTAATTGTTACTTTTGAAGAATTATACTGTCTGATATTTTGACATCCATGGCACATGTGTTTCGTACTTTGGTGTATATTAAGAATATCAAAATATAAATTGAAAAAATAACTAAGTGTCAATAAGTTTGAAAGAAAACTCAAATGGCTCACTTATTATGGAACAGAGGTAGTATATTGAAATCAGGAGGGACGAGTATAGACGACTATCTTCAAGAGAACATGGTAGATGTGGAGTTTAGGAACCCTTGTGTGTCAGTTTTAGAAAGTAAATTGGTGTTTTCTAAACACTGCCCACCACCCCTCCGAAACTACAACCATGCTAAGCCCGTAACATGGTCTATAAGCCTTTGATGTCTTTCAGCAGTATCTGCTACAAGGACGGTATCATCAGCATATCTTAGGTTATTTATTATTTCTCCTTGTATAACAAGTCCATCCTCCATGTTGTTCAATGCCTCTTTAAATAGATATTCTGAGTAGACGTTGAATAGGAGGGGCGAGAGTATACAACCTTGACGCACTCCTCTCCTTATGTGAAACTCTTCCGACGTTTCGTTTTCGACCCAAACAATGGCTGTTTGTTGCAAGTATAGCTTTGGTGTTATATCTGTGTCTCTGTCGTCAATTCCTGACTCACATAGGATTGAGATGAGTTTACTGTTGGAATTTATAAAAAGTCTTTTCGAAATCTATGAAGCATGCAAAAACGTCTACGTTGACGTCCCGTGCTCGTTGAATCAGAACCTGTATGGAGAATAATGCCTCTCCCAATGCCAAGCTCCTTCCTGAAACCAAACTGTGTGTCGCTTATTCTCTTGTCGAGTTTTCTATGTAGGCGTGCTTGAATGATATTAAGGAAAGCTTTTAGGATATGTCTCCCCAAGCTGATTATTCAGTGGTCGGAGCATATAGTTGCGTTCGCTTTTTTGGGAAGTGGAATGAATGTCGACAGCAACCAGCAGTCATTTGGCATTTAACCGCCTGTGTAAATTTTATCGAAGAGCTTGGTGAGCAGTTTTATCTGTTCAGGGTCCAATAGTTTGAGGACATCTCCATGAATCGGGTCTGGCCCAGGGGCTTTGTTGTTTTTTTAGTCGTTGAATAGCTTCTACTTCTACTACTCCTGTGTGATGATAAGCCTTTCCTCGCCAACCTCTGCGGGCATATTATCGATGTTTTCGTCTCTGAAAAGTTTTTCCATGTACTGCTTCCATCTCGTGAGTTTTTTGTCAGTCTTGGTAATGATGTTGTCTTTGGAGTCCAAGATTATTCCTGGACCCCGTCTTTGATATCTTCCTGTTGTTTCCGTTATTTTCTTATGAAGGTTAAAGCTGTCGCATTTTTCTTGTAAGATCTCTATTTCGACACATTTTTCCTGTAGCCACCGTTCTTTAGCCTCTTTAATTGCTCTTAGGACTATTTTGTGTAGTTCTTTGTACTTTAAATTATCTCTATTTCTGCGTTGTCTTCTTTCTTGCATAAGTTCCAAGAATAGAAGAAAATGAATTTAATAAAAATAGAATTAATGAAAATAGAATTTGTAGTCCACTGTTGTTTCTTCACACCATCTTTCTTTCTTCTTTTGTGAATGAGGTTATTGATATATTTATTCTATTCCACAGGTCTTCTACTTCTATTTCCTGGTTGTTGTTTTCAGATATGTTTTCAAGTTCTTTCTTTAACCTTTCATTTCTGAAGACCGGGGGATTTTTAGCACCTTTACCCCATTTAATGGGTGCCCGCGACTGAGGGCTGTTGCTTGATTTTGTGTATCCATTGTAATATCTTGGAAAATATAGGTAAGTCAGGTAGTGTCCCGTTGCTTTCCTGACGATATTCTCACGCTCCTACGTGGAGAACACACGGTGTCGGATTATCGCTCCTAAAATGGAGACCGTCGTGTCCTAGTGGTGCTAGTTTTGGTTCGCCTCGAGTATTTGATTTACACGGTACCACCCATTTCTGAGAGGCATTTCCCTATCCGCCACCTGGGGAGGCATCAGATGGGGGACTAGCAACCCCACATGTTTTATGAATACTAGGAATAATATACTAATCATAGATAAAACCTATTCAATTTGTACCTAGGTGATAGTTTTGATCCGCCACGAGTATTTGATTTCTTCGGTACCACCCATTTCTGGGAGGCATTCCACTATCCGCCACCTGGGGAGGCACCCGATGGGAGACTAGCAACCCCGCATGGGTTATGAATACTAGGAATAATATAGTAACCATAGATAAAACCCAATCAATTTGTAACTAGGTGCTTGTTTTGGTCCGCCCCGAGTATTTGCATAGATAAAACCTAATCAATTTATAATAGATGTAAATGCTGTAGAGCAGGCATGAGCAAACTTCGGCCCGCGGGCCGCATGCAGCGCCGGTACCGGCTTCCTTCCGCTATGAAACTTACTCCTCTGCCCTAAATTTTAATAAACGCAACCAATATTTCTGCCCTATGCTGTGATAACTTGGGCTAAATAACCATTATTCCTTCGAGTACAAAGGCGTACTCGGTGGAATAATGGTAATTTAGCCCTAGTTATCCCTAGCCTAAAAAAGGTTACTCATACCAGCTCTAGAACATAAATTCTTAAACTAGGGTAGGCCTAGATTGTTAACTAACAAATCTGGAGATCACAAGTTCGATCCCGGGGGCCAATGTCTGCTGCATTTTGTGCCAGAAGACACATGCTTAATTAATTAACGCAAATTTTAAATAACACCTAGGTTTCTGGAACTATAAAGAGAAAAACGTGTACAAATTACAATAGGCCACTTGGCCACAGTGATGGAAGTTTTAATAACCCGCAATCCACATTGGACCAAACTTAAAAAAAATAGATGTAAACTCTTTAGAACGGGCATGAGCAACCCACGGCTCGTGAGCTGCATAGGGCTTCCCTCCGCTATAAAACTTACTCCCCTGCCCCAAATATTAATAAACGAAACCAATATCATGCCCAATGCAGTATGTGTCGCATCTGTACTCAAAGGAATAAGGGTAATTTAGCCCTAGTTATGCCTAGCCCAAAAAAGATGGCTCATGACTCATGACTTTTCTAGAACAGAAGTTTCTGTTCTAGAAACAAAGACTATTACCAGGGTTTTGCGAGAAAATAAAAATCTAAAAGATAGTAGCAAGACGTTCAAGAACATGATGATTTGATGTATCTTTTTAATGATATTTTTATTAATTTCATGTTTTTTATTCTATATACTGATAAAAGTTTTAATATCTATAAATGCGCAAGACCATTTATTAAAATGACCAACGATACATTTGTACCAATATATATTATTATGTAGAATCTCGACGTAAAATTGGCATCAGACTTTGTCTTGGCAAAATCTGATGATATTTTTACACTTGAACTTCCAAACCCATTATAATTATCCGGTAAGCCTGCCAGCATAATAATGCTGTGGTCAATCTGTAGAACCGGTGGTCAATTGTAAAAGCTTTGAAACAAAGATGATACTTTGTATTTATTTGAATTACGAAGATGTTATCCAATTTCAATTTGTACTTCGAGCCATATCACGACCAGTTGGACCAAATTTACGCAATTTCAAAAGGAGGGTAACCCGAATTGAGCAGAAAAAATCGAATGTTGTGCCATCAACTACTATCAACAATAATGATAATCATGTGACTCCCTGAAGAAACCACCAAGTTCTAGAAGAATCTGATGGAGTGAAGTTGCTTGCCACATCAGACATACAGTCCGAACTTAGTGCTACTCGATTTCCACCTTGTTGCTAATAATTCAAATTCTAATTTTGCCTCTAATTCAAATGAAAGATGCAGAGAACGGATAGAAAATCTTGGCCGGCAATGGCGGAAATCAATCGATTGTACTAGATTATATTTTGAATTTTAACAATCTTTGTGTTTTAATTTTGCTAGATTAAATTTTGATCTTGGTTAGTGGACTATAACAACCTCATATTCACAAGTTGCGAAAGGTAAACAGATGATGCAGAGAATTGCCCCATGAACTACAGAACATACAACGACGAGTACAAATTTGAAATCAACTTTTTGCGACGAATTGTAACGTGTGATGAAAAGTTGATCTACCTTCGTAATCCAAGTAATTTAAATCATTCGTTAAGTTGTGCCCAATCTGTTGAACCGGTCATCATCATCAACATCATCATCAAGCGACCAATCGCGTCCACTGCTGGACATAGGTCTCCCGTAGCTTTCTCCAGCCTGGCCGATCCTGTGCTGCCTCTATCCAGTTGGTCTTTATCCTTTTTATGTCGTCGGTCCATCTGGTTGGTGGACGGCCTCCACTTCTGTATGCGTCTCCACTCAAGTACCCTCTTTCTCCAGCGATTGTCCGTAAGTCGCGCCATATGACCATCCCAGTTCCATTTTAAGGTTGTTATACGGGTAACCGCGTCCGTCACTCCGGACCTCTCCCTTAATGTTATATTTTTGATCCTGTCTCTTAGTGATACACCCACCATCGACCACTCAATTTTCCTCTGCGCGATACTTATTCTATTTGTAGTGTTCTTTGTGAGGGTAAGTGTTTTTGCCCCGTATATTGGCACAGGCAACACGCACTGATCGAAAACTTTTCTATTTAGGCATATTGGATTGGATGGCACATATTTAGGCATATTGCCGCCCATGTTAGGCCTATTCTCGACATTTCACAGGTTTGGTTGTCTCTACCAATAGAGATTTCGGTATTTATAAGAGCTTACTTGTTCTATGCTTACTCCGCCTATCTTGATTGCCTCACTTATAACAAGAATTGTCATGTATTGAGTTTTGTTGGTGTTTTGAGTTTTCAATCTAATTGGTGTTTTGAGTTTGGTGTTTTGTTTGAGGTTCGATGCTTCTCATACCCTCCGTAGCACTTCTTTTGCTTCGCCAAACTACCTGCGATAATTAAGATATCGTCTGCGAATCTCAGATGGTTTAGTTTGCCTGGTTGAACAAATGTTCTAGGAGGGTTGTGAATAACTTTGGCGATATGACATCTCCTTGGCGTACACCTCGTGCAATATAAAAGTCGTGGGAATCCTCTTGCAGCCTAACATAAGCTTTTGCTTTTTGTAGCATTTTATGCTGGTTTATTGTAACGAAAGCCTTTTCGTAATCGACAAAGATTATGCGGAGGGGTTTATTGTATTCGATGCAATTTTCGATAAGGGACTTGACTATTTGTAGATGGTCATTTGTGCCAAATCGGGCTCGAAAGCCAGCTTGCTCGCGGGGTTGATATAGGTCGAATTTGTTTGTTCCGCTACGTTGATCGGGGGAAAGCGAGCTGCCGGGGACTGAGGGCCGTGTGTTCTGATGTACTATCTTTACGGAGGTTTTAGCCATTTGCCCTTCCGCGCTGGCCAGTGCGGGTTGGTACAGTTGAGAATTTATTTCGTTAGTTCTCTGTTTTAATGGATATACCGCCATGACTCGGTCGTCAGAGCCTCTTTGGTTTTCTAGCAAGGAGCACCAACGTGCAGGCGAGGTTGACATTTGGGTCGGACTTATCTGTTGTTTTTGCCGTCACCCCTTACTCCCCTCGTTGGACCGGTGGTAAGTGGTAAAGCTTTGAAACAAAGTTGATGCTTTGTATTTATTGGAATTACGAAGCTCTTATCCAATTTGAATTTCTACCAAAAAGTAATAAATTCTGAATTAGATTACGACCAATGTTACCAAATGTACGCAATTTCAAAAAGAGGGTATCCCGAATTGATCAACTAAAGGCGAATGCTGTTGCATCAACTAACATCAACAATAATGATAAAATGATAAGCATGTGACTCTCCGAATAAAACTCCGGGAACTATAAGAATCTGATGGGATGAAGTTACATCTTCAGGCGTTCAGACTTAGTGCCATTCGATTTCCACCTTGTTGCCAATGTTGTGGAGGTAGAAGAAGGATGCCGTGATTTTTTTGCCTCTAACAATAAATCATAGGAAAGATACAGAGAACGCATCGAAAATCATGGCAGATAATGGCTGTCAGTGAGATCAATCGATTTTAATAGATTATATTCTGAATATTAACTGTCTTTGTGTCTTAATTTTGTTAGATTCAATTTTGATCTTTGTTGGTGGATTATAGGGCTTCTTTCACACGGGACACTCTGTGTCCGGATTCTGTGTCCGGACACAGAATCTTGAGCCACTGGACACCCAATTGTGCGGGACACTGCATTGACACTATGTGGCTCTGACGTTATCCAATAGTCTTTTTATCCGAATTTCTTCACTCGTCAGTCATGCTTTAGCCAGAGGAGATGGCTGCACTTGTATGTGTTATTTCAAATAGTTTAAAAATAAAGAAAATAAAACGTAAAAGGAAATTATGGGTACATCCAATTATATCCAGCAGACAGGAAAAAGGTATTTTTTATACTCTTTTTAATGAAGAATTGCAAGACAGAAAAAAAAAATTTCAATTACTTTAGAATGTCAATTTCATCATTTTTTGAACTGTATGAGAAATTAAGGATTCCGCTGACATTTCAAGATACAAATATGAGAAAATGTATCCCTGGAGGTTGGAAGAAAGACCCCTGGTCATTAGCCAGTTGTACTTTGTACAATAAAGATTGTTATTATTTGGATCCCTGGAAAAGAGAGACTAGCTGTGACTATTCGGTAAGTAAAAATACTAATACTTGTTTGATTCAAAAAATTTTATTATAAAATAATAAACAAATAGAATAATAGGTACATAAGTATTGAAAACTGTGCATTAATTAAGTAGGGAAATTATAGAATCATCAGACTCAGCATTCATTGGTGAGAGAGTATATCTAGGCTGAAGAGAACTGATATCGTGAATACCAGTCTGTGAGTAGTAAACCCTATTTCCAGGTTCATCAGAATGAGCCAGAGGCGCAGGTTGCGATTGATGAGGCACTTTTGCAGAATAATTAATATTAAGTGGAGGTGAATTTATAGGAAAAGATGGAAAATGTGTTGGTGTGGGAGGGAGGGACTGTACCCAGGGTTATTAGATATTCCAGATGAATCCGTCAATGGTAACCGCAGGGTACAAACTATAAAAATCAGAGAATCGTTTGCTGACTATTTTGTAGGTGAAGGGAATTTGCCATGGCAGGACAACAGAATTTGACTAATTTTATGTATTTTTACTTCAAAATTTTGCATTTAGCCAGAGAGTTCTTCAAAGCCTTCTTCCATCTCAACAAAAACTTCCAGCCAGAACTTCTGCTTAATTATTTTATTGATGTAATCAGCTAAATTATTATTCCATATCGCTGGTCTTTCCCGAACCATTTCAATAAACTTTTCTACATCGAAACTCGCCATAATGTAGAAAATAAATAAAATGAAAACAAAATAAATATTTAAAAAGTGAATGAAAGAATTGTGTCCCGTGTGAATGCTCTCATAGAACTGAATATACGAGAGTGGCCGAGAGAATCAGACAGTGTCCCGGACACCGCCAATTCGGGACACCGACAGACACTGCCGCGACACAGAATTCAGTGTCGCCAAACACTGAATTCTGTCTGAACGCACCCATCTACTTCTATATCGAGACGGTGGCTTGAGACACAGTATCCGGACACACAGTGTCCCGTGTGAAAGAAGATTAACGACCTAATGTAGGCAAGTTGCAAAGGGTAAATAGATGATGCAGAGAATGGCCATTGTCTGTTCTGCAGTTCATGAGGCAATTCTCAGCAACATCTGTTTACCTTTCGCAACTTGTCAATATGAGGTCGATATAGTCCACTAACCAAGAGAAAAACAAAAACAAACGCGCAATACCAACAAAAGACTTGGAGAGAATCAAAAATTGAAAAAGATACTATTTTTTGGGTTTGAGTACGAAACGTTGGGTTCGAATCCAGCCAGGTATGAATTATCTTTTGCATGAAAACATGCTACAATTATATTTGTTTTTCTATTTCATTTTCAACTTTTATTTTCAACAAAATAATAAATGCGAGCGTACGTTTAAAATTAAAGTAGAAAGAGTTTTAGACATAAAAAGGTTTAGACTCACTAATTTTAAAACAATTATGGTATAATAATTCAAAATTTACATAATAAACTCAACTGATTGAGGAAATAATTTAAAATTAAAAATACCTATCTAATTGTTCTGATGGTCCTCAAACACTGTGTACCACTTTCATGTCTGCACTTTTTGTTTTCTTGGTCAGGCGTACGCATCAATTACATAGCTGCCACAATAAGAAAATGTTCTACGAATGCAAAAATTTAGCGCCAAATTTAAAATAAAGCTTAGAGTCCTAGTGCTCAAACTCGCACTTCCCCGTGCGCGCACTTGGCCGAATTTACCTTAATTTAATAATATAAAAAATGCGTGAGCAACAACGGGGTATCCTCTGACCGCACACGTTTTCTTTTTAATCTATAATTTTTGTTTTCTAATAAGTGTAATATAATAGAAAAGCTTTAATTAAAATACTTCATTCTGGATTGCTATATATTCACATAGAGCAACTATTTTGTTATTTATATAAGATAACAAATATAGGGTAAAGTGTGTCGAGTATTGTCCTTCAGGTAGTTATTGGCACTTAGCAGTAAAAATTAAGAAAATAAGTTTAAACTGCGTAAACAGCCGTTTTTTGGGAGCACTTTAATAACAATGTGTCCTCAACCACGTGGGCTAATGATTGTGAGAAGACTGTGCCATCTGTCACCGAGGGGCCAATAGCTTTATTCTGAACAAAAAAATCTCTATACTTTGTCTGCATTTTCGTAAATGGTTCTACAAGTTTGCATTTTTTGTGTTGTTTTAGAATGACTATATTTTTAAAATGCTTATAATATCTTATTGTAATTTGTTTTGCAAGGCCCACATAAATGAAGTAAAAAACAAACAAGGTTTGCTTGGGTGGCCCAATGGTTATGTATTATAAAAGCATTATAAAAGAATATCGTCAGTGAGATCGCTGTTGTTCTATTACATCTGCTAGTGTCTCAATCCTTCGAGCGAATGTAAAGCAAGCCGAAAGCAGGAATAACACACAAAAAAATGCAATATATAATTTGCTGTCCATTTAAACCACGGTGGTATTTACTTAAATAATTTGTTTGTAATTCTGCTGCAATATTTAATATGTCCACCTCTTCTAATCCTTCTATTTTTATTTCTTATGTTCCTTCCTAACGTGGACTACATATTTTCTGTAATGCTTTCCACACATTTTTTTTCAGAATGTTTTCGATAAAAACATAATATATTATGTAAAATATATACGTTTCGGTATTTAAATAATTACATACTTATGCCGACTAAACTTCGGCATTTATTTCTTGTTTAATGCACAATTATGAAAAAAAATATAATTAAATATCATTAGCAAGAAAAGAGAGTGATCGCATAACCATTAATATTAATTCTGGCAAATGTACAAATTATGGAATTTAATATTCTGCCTGTATTATAAAGTAATTATATATTGTTGAAATTATTAGCTCTGATAAGCTTATATTATGTAAATTGTTTTTGTGAATTACCACACTATGTGCCCAGAATTGCCTAAACTTTTGTTGTTCTAATATCAAAAATTAAATTTTTACCCATTTTTACACACTTGCAAATATTTACATTTTACATAACAATACTAAGAAGTTTTTATATTTAAGATTTATGTTATATTTACATTATTTTAATTTAAACATGTCGTGTTATATTTAAAGATTCCCGCGCCATCTATCTTATAGTAGCTCTGCTGCTATTACATTATCACATGTAATTCTTACATAATCCTATATAGAATATTTTGCAGAAATCTGAAATATAGAAGTTCTAAACAGATATTTTTGAGTTTGTTAAATTATAGGTCTCGTTACAGATTCCTTACATTTATATTTAGAATCAGTGTAGTATTTTCTATCAGCCACGGCAGTTTAGTACACAATTAATGTTGGAAATTATAGCGTTCTATTATACAATATATTCTAAGCTTTCAACTAATAATATAAACTTCGTGTTAATTCTTTAAAATAATTAGAAAAAGATATTTAAATAGCACAGAAGGACCTTGTGGACGATAGTCCTTTTTATAATGTATAAAGTTCTTTTTATAATTATATAATGTATACATTATAAAAAGGACTATCGTCCATAAGGTCCTTCTGCGCTATTTAAATATCTTTTCCTAATTATTTTAAAGAATTAACAGGAAGTTTATACTTTTTCTTCTCAATTTTACTATTTGAGTTTTAAACTCGCCTTAAATGATTATGAATTGTACCTTTCATTGTTAAAATCAAAATAATGGAAATTTATTATAACTGTTTGAGGAAATGTAAAAGTTCTACTATCTATAATTTTAATATTTATAACTTAATTTTACATATTTTTACAAAACGATTTTCGCTAATTTGTAAAACAAATTATGGAAAGTGTTAAATATGTTATTAGAAAATATATTTAGTTTGACAATGTTAATTAATACGAATATGCTTTTTTGATTGTTTCAGCAAATGCGATGGTATGTATAATATGTTCATTTATTCATTTTTCGAATAATTATGTTTATAATGAAATAAATGATAGACAGTTATGCAAATACATGGATTATTCTAAGGGGAAAACGTTAAAATGTGATTGGAGAATATCCTTTTATATATTTCAAACATTTTATAATTCTTACAATCGAAGGTATTCATTTCAATCTAATTATCGTTTATCTTGCAGTTCTTTTCAGGCTATCATTCATTCTTATGTCACAAACATAAAACAAATTTCTGTAATAAAACATTATAATGTTACTTTTTCTTAGGATTATAATATCTATTATAATATATTTTAGTATTTTTCCTTCCTTCTTCCTTCCTCTAAAACAGTGGTTCTCAAACTTTTTTTTTGCCGCCGCACCCTCATCGAGGTAAAAAAAATCTCGCGACACCCTTGTCGAGCTACAAAAGTTTCGCGGCACAGCTACCGTAAAAATGGTTTCAAAATTTTTCCCCTTGATGGCCATCGCACTTCTGTGTGTAGGAAGAGGTGGAAGTGATCCATACCCAGATCTTCGGCGATCACTTCCACCCCCATAAGTTTTAAAAGACGTGTTTGAAGCGGTGGCTCTTAACATGCTTAATTATCTTCACAGCGCCATCCAATATGACTCTTAAATCTTGCGGCATCCTTCTTGTTGCCAGAGAATGTCGATGGATGACACAGTGGCCGCTGGTGGCATTGTCTGCTGCTTGATTCATTCTAGAAACGGCTCTCTTTACTTTTCCAACCATTGCAGCCGCTTCTTCTTCTTCTTCATGTGTCATGCCCTCCAAGAGCGTTGACGACCAATTTCATTATTTGAATTTTATCTGCAGCTTTTCGAAATAGGGATCTTGTACTTTGTCCAAACCATTGGCGAAGGTTCTTGAGCCAGGATGTTCTGCGGTGGCCTGGACTGCGCGTACCTTGTATTTTACCCTGTATTATTGTCTGCTGTAACCTGTACTTATCATTTCGGATAACATAACCAAGGTATTCCAGTTTTCTTCTCTTCATTGTGTTGAGAACTTCTGTTTGCTTATTGACTCTTTGCAAGACCTCGACGTTAGTAATTCGATCCACCCAAGAAATTCTCAGCACCCTACGGTAAGTCCACATCTCAAAAGCCTCCACCTTCTTACACATAGCCTCCGTAAGTGTCCAAGCCTCGACGCCGTAGTACAGGATACTAAACACATAGCACCTTAACAATCTGACTCTGAGGGGGATTTCCAAGTGCCTGTTGTTCAGCACTTTCTTCATTTTGGTGAAAGCTCTTCTTGCCTGTTCGATGCGGCTTCTAATTTCCGATGTCATGTCCCATTTGTCGTTTACGTTACAGCCAAGGTACTTATAGGAGTTGACGCGTTCCACCACCTCATTTCCAACTCTTAGATTCAGCTGGTTATTTACGCTGGTTTTATTTACGACGAGCCATTTTGTCTTATTAACGTTGAGTTTAAGACCCATGGACAAGCTGTGCTCTGTAACGGTTGTCATTAGTTCTTGTAGGTCTTCTATGTTCGTAGCCAATAGAACGGTGTCGTCGGCATACCTCAGATTATTGATCACTATGCCTCCTACGATTAATCCTATGTTCTTGCCATCCAATGCTTCTCGAAATATTTTTTCTGCATAAAGGTTAAAAAGTAATGGCGAGAGAACACAGCCTTGTCGCACCCCCTTTTGAATCATGACCTCTTCTGACAGTTCTTTGTTCACTAACACCGCTGCTGTTTGGTTACAATACAGCTCCAATGCAGCCGCTCCATCGCTGCAAATATTGCTCCATTTGCTCCATTTCAAATCATGTTGCTGAATATATTTGTCGAAAATTTCCTCAGCAGTGGTGTAAGTTTCAAGCAATTCACTCATCAAAAGTTCTTCTTCTATTTGCATTTTGAATGGATACCTTACAAACACAAGAAAAACAGCAAGTCCCGCAACGTCGGGCTACGTCTCGCTTTCATCTACATTTGGTCTTGAGTTGAATTTTCGCGAACTGAGGCAGACGAACTTGAATGATTTAGACTGGCAGGTGTTTGCAGGGATATTTCGTCTCCTCCGACGATGCTGGTTGTCATTGAATCAATCGCTTTAGAAGCCTCTGTGAGTTCATGACCTTTCCGTTTTAAAGTCCGATTAGTTCCTTTAGGTTTAAGTCCTCGATTTATGATAAAGTCAGATTTTAGCCAATTGTCCATAATTCTGCATTAAAAGTAGGAAGTCAAATTCGTTTATTCCTCATATAAGTTTCTCTTAACATTTTATTAACATTTCTTGATTATTGCTGCGGCGCACCAGGCATATGCCCGCGGCACCCAGTTTGAGAACCACTAAAATATACTCTTGAATAGTGAATAAGTTTTCTAAAAGGGCTAAATTGCAATGAAAATTTTTAACAAAATACAATTCGAAATTAATATTGTTTTGTATCAAATATTTAAGAAAAAAAAAATTGAAGCTAAACATATCTGTTATTGGCCTCGCAGTCCATAGAGCTAGAGCGTTAATTAACAAATCTGGAGGTCCCGGGTTCCGACCCCGGGAGCGATTGTCAACCACATTTGTAGCAGAAGACAAATGTGTAATTAATTAACGCCAAATAGAATAACACCTACGTTTCTGAGTCTACAAAGTGAAAAATGCGGGCAAAATAAAATAGGCCACTTGGCCGCAATGCATATATACAGTGCAATCTCGATAATGTGAAAACGCGTTACATGAACATCTCACCAACGTGAACATGAAATGTAGTAACATTTGGATTTTGGAACATTGGACGCCGTATAATGTGAACAGCGGCAACCCCCGATAATATGAACGAAATATATGAAACAAAAATATGAAACAAAAATTCATAAATATGTAATTGCGCAGATCTTATGTTCCTGCATATTGTTTTCCGAGTCGGTCTACTTATAACAGTTAGAGACTGTGGTCCGTAAGTATTGCAATGCCGAAAATTCATAGGAAGTGCTTGTCTTTGAGTGAAAAGGCTAGAATGCTAGAAGAACATGATAAAGGTATGTCTAAATCTACTGTTTGTTCTCTTAAAAATAAACAACAAGTAATTACTAATGTAGTCATCAATACGCTGAAGGCATCTAAGACATGTACTCTAAACAGTTTGGAAAATCCAGAATTAGAGCAACAATTATACAGCTGGTTTCTCAAACAAACCATTTACCTGTATCACGATAAATGCTTAAACTAAGAGCAATGTCATAGTGCTGGACAATAGTTTAAACGTTCCTGCCATCACTGCCAGCGTTTTAATTGTAAACATGGCATACGATTCTTGAAAATTACGGGCGAGAAGTTATCATCTAATCCTATATTGGTGGACCCCTTCAAAGAAGAGTTTACTCAAATGTTTGAAGAACATGATCTGAATTCTAACCAGGTTTATAACGCCGACGAAACCGGCTTATACTGGCAGTTATTGTCAGATAAAACCTACGTTTCCAATAATGAAATTACTGCTCTGGGGACGAAAACATCAAAAAAGAGGATAAGTAGTACCACTAATAATTTGAAAATCAAAAACTCCAAGATGTTCAATGCTCGTAATAACACCCCGCTCTCTTTAAATAACATCCCAATCGATAATACAGTCAACTTCTGCTACCTGGGCAGCCAGATTACTCCAGACGGAGGAGCTTCAGAGGATGTCAAAATACGAATTCGTAAAGCAGGATACATCAAAAGAAGTACCAAAATCAAGGTCTTTAACAGCAACGTCAAATCCGTTCTTTTGTATGCCTGCGAAACCTGGAAAGACACCCTAGCGGTTACTCCCAAGATTCAGACCTTTGTCAACAAGTGCCTGCGGCGCATTCTTGGCATACGCTGGCCGCAGGTTGTCTCAAATGTTACTCTATGGAGGTTAACAGAGCAACAATCAATTTCCAAGGAGATCAAGAGGCGCAAATGGAGTTGGATAGGCCACACGCTAAGGAAACCCAGCTCAGATATCTCCAGGGAAGCATTAGAGTGGAACCCTCAAGGCCAACGCAGGGTAGGTAGACCTCGCTCTACCTGGAAACGCACAGTGGATAGCGAAGCCAGGAGAAATGGAAAGTCTTGGAATGAGGTCAAGTGCTTGGCGTCGAACTGGACAAGATGGAGTTGTTTCGTGGAGGCCCTTTGCTCCTCCTTGGAGCCATAGGAATCAATATATATATATATATATATATATATATATATATATATATATAAACTTTACAGATCATGGCAGATTCAAATCATGGATTGCTTTTTCTATGCGTTGCTTTAATATTTACCTATCATGAGGAAGACACCCCTCAAAAAGAAATCTAATAAAGAAAGATCAGGCAACCTAGCTGGGTAACGGTTTGGGTAAACCTCCCTATCCACCTTTCGTCAAAATGATCATGTAACCATTGTCTGACCAAGGCTGTGCAATGTGCAGGGCAGCCGTCTTGTTGCTTAAACAATTTATTACGTACTTCTGGCTTTAAAAAAGATTTAAGAAAGAAAAAAGTTCGAGTTATAGAAAATTGGAGTTATAGAAATACATAACTATAAAATGAGTAAATGAGTACTATTCAAAATTTATTCAAAGTAAATATATATGTATATATTTATAAACAAAAAACAAATAAGAAATATGTTTACATTATTAATATGATGTTATATAATTATAATTAATTAAAAATAATTAAAAAAAAAATTAATTAAAAAAAATATTTTTTGAAAAAGTTTTTTGAAATTTGTAATTGTTTTCCATAATATATAACACCTTGTGGGCGATTTTCGATTATATCGTCCCTTTTTGGATTACGGATACTCGACGAAAGAATATCCTGTCGTAATCTTCCTAAATCAAACCCGCTGGAAAATTCTTAGTTTTGCTTTATTCGAGTTTTTGGTGATCACATAAAATATGAAAAATAAAATGTTTGGTAATCTACCCGAGGATTACACTATTGACGGTTTATGGTAGGTTATAGAGTTATAGAGATTATTTTGCATGTTAAATTTTATCATTGTCAAAATTTTTGCTACGAGTTAAGGAAAAGCCGAGTTATGGAAGTTAATTTATATGTAATATGCTATCTAAACGTGTGAATTTCTAAAAATATTCGAGTTATAGAAAAATTGGAGTTACAGAAGTTCGAGTTATGGAAGCTCGACTGTATTATGAAATGGTAAGACAGACAAAATGTTCCAGAATGTTCAAATACAATGCTGGTTTAAATTTCCCTCTATAAAATATGGGCCAATGATCCGAACAAAAAATTCCACACCATACATTAATTTTTTTGTAACGTTGACCTCGTTAGTTTATTATGTTTACTAGGTTCCCTGACCTCGTTAGTTTATCAGAAGTTACAAGAACAACTAAGAACAATTAAGAAGAAAACGCCCGGAAGCATGGTTTTTTATAAACTTGTCCCGGAGGTAAACCATTTATAGCAAGTCTTGTTATTTACATAATTTAGCATAGACATATTTTTTGTATGAATGATTTTAAATTTTAGGTGACATTATTTTTGCGAGGCATGAATCTGCTGCAGAAAGCAGTTCTACGTTTAGACAATGCGCCCTGACATCCATTAGTTGAAGAGCTCAAAACTCCAGATGGCAGGATTTTCGTAAAGATCCGGAATAACCCTTTCATTACAACGGATGGATCAGAACATCTTAAGGATCACAAAATTAAACTATAGGAATAACTTTCTAAGTTGTATCGCCGCAATTCAGGAAGCAATCAAGGAACAGCACTCAAAAACTTTACATTCAGAGATGCAGTTTTCCATTTGTCATCTGGTTGGGGTAAATTAACAATAGAAAGCATTAAAAATTTGGGAATTTTATAATGCCTAGAACTGACATAGCTACCAATTAGGGATCTGACAATGCAGAGGATGATTCAGGCGACGATGTACCGCTTAACCTTTTGCAACAAAGATGGAGGAACGGAAAGGCTAAGGAAATTGAGAGTGTTAAAGGGGAGATACTGCTAGAAGAAATAGCACCCGTAAATTCAATTTTTATAAAACCGTAATTTATAAAACATGAACCACACAAATACATATTTATTCAAGTACCTGATTTTTTATTGTAAAATTTATTACAAACTAAGTACAAATCTAAAGATGTGGAAGAGTGGAATGAAGATGTAAATAAAAGAGGTCCAATAAAATAGCAAGAATCAGATAGCAGTGAGGATCAAGAAAACGAACCACCAGTCATCAAAATAGCACGTGTAGCAGCTATAAAAACGTTAGACACTGCAATAGAGTGGTCTAAAGAAAATGCAATCCTTATTAGTGACCTAATGGCATTAATTTGCATCCTCGAAAAAGCTGTGATAGCAAAAATATTACAGAAAAGGACACAAATGAAAATAAATTCTTTTTTATAAAAAAAAATAGTAATTTTGCTTCTCGATTTTTTTTTTCGAAAATATGTACCTATTAAAGTGTTTTTTTTTTAATTAAAACAACAGTTTATATATATATATATATATATATATATATATATATATATATATATATATATATATATATATATATATGGGTTCTGGACTCCTAGGTGGAGCATAGAGCCCCCATAAGCACCCTCCAGCGGACCCTATTCTGGGCCATTGCTTTGGTTTCACTCCAAGAGGTTTTCTGGGCTTTTAGTTCATCTAACACTGTTCTCCTCCATGTTTGAGCCGGTCTTCCTCGTCGTCTCGTTCCTTGGGGATTCCAGTCTAGTGCTGCCCTTGCAATGTCGTCTGGTTTTCTTCTTAGAATGTGGCCGATCCATCCCCATTTTCTTTTCTTAATGTCGTGCTCTATTGTTTCTTCTCTGCATCGTTTAAGAAGTTGCTCATTAGTAATTTTCTGTGGCCAGAAGATTCTCAGGATGATTCGTAGACATTTGTTGGCGAAAACCTGAAGTTTATGTTTTGTGGCATTAATGTTTTTCCAGGTCTCACATCCATATAAGAGGATTGCTTTGACGTTTGTTCTATATAAAGGCAGCTTGCTCTTTGTTTTTATGATGTTGGACCTCCATATTGTGTTTAGTTGCCTGAATGCCATCTGTGCTTTTTGAATTCTGTTTAGAATGTCTAGGTCTGTTCCGCCCGTCTCTTTGAGAATGCTTCCTAGATACTGAAACTTTTCTACATTCTCAATTGGTTGGTCGTTTATTTGAAACGGTGCGTCGTTATTTGTGTGCATTCGCATCGCTTTTGTTTTTGAGACATTTATTTTCAACCCTATCTTCTGTGCCATGTCTGATAGTAGGGTGAGTTGCCTTTGCATACTTTCATAGGTATGCGAAAAAAGGCAAATGTCGTCTGCGTATTCGAGATCTTTGAGATTAGAGTAAAGAGACCATCGAATACCATCGTTTGGTCTGCAAGACTTTTCCAGGATATAGTCAAGAGCAATGTTAAAAAGCAAGGGAGAGAGCGCACATCCTTGCTTCACTCCTGATCTCACCGGAAAAAGGTTGCTATGTGCTCCGCTATGCAGGATACTACATGATACGTCATGGTACAGTTCTCTAATCGTGTCGATGATTTTTGTTGGCACGCCTCTTGTCCGTAGTATCTTCCATATAGCAGAGTGGGATAGGCTGTCAAAAGCACGTGCAAAGTCGATGAAAACAAGATATAGTGGCGATCGCCATTCAACGGATTGTTCTATAATTATTCTTGTTGAATTTATGTGGTCTATACATGAGCGGTTTGGGCGGAAGCCTGCTTGGTTTGGACGCAGTATGGGTTCGAATGCTTCTGCCAGCCTATGTTGGATTACACTTGCAATAATTTTGTTTCTGGTGTTTAACAGCTTTATTCCTCTCCAATTTTTGCATTGCGTTAGGTCTCCTTTCTTTGGCAGTTTGATAATGAGACCATGTTTCATTTCTGCTGGAATTTCTTGGTTTGTCCAGATCCCTTTTATTATTTTTGCAAGTAGAGGTGCAATCCATTTAGGGTCTACCTTGATTTGTTCGGCAGGTATGTTGTCTACCCTTGCCGCTTTGTTGTTTTTCAGCTGCTTGATGGTATTTAGTATTTCTGTTTTTGAAGGCGCGTCTATTTTTAAATTCAGCTGTTCATTTGCATTGGCTTCTGGAGCTATCTCAAGTTCGTCTTCCGTGGGTGAGATGAGCATATCAGCAAAGTATTCCTTCCACCTATCGAGCTGAGTTTCTGGGGTGGTCAGTGGGCGGTTGTCTTTGCTTCTAACTATATTTGTGGTCTTTGTGTGCTTTTTGGAGAGCTTCTTTGTCAGTGTGTAAAGAGTCCTCGAGTTGTTATTTTTGGCTGCTTCTTCTGCTTGCTCACATATCAGGTCAATCCATATTCGCTTGTCTTTTTTGGCAGATGCTTTAATTTGTTTGCATAGTTGTGTATATCTCCAGATTGCATCATTTTTTGTCATCGAAGTTTTGCACTGGAGTACCAGTTTCCTCGCATCCTTTTTGTCTTGTATAAGTTGCCATGTTTGGTCTGAGATCCAGTCTTTTCGATTTCTTTCCTTTGTGCCAAAGGTTGTTTTTGCCGATTCGAGTAGTGTCTTGGCTAAGCCATCCCAGGATGTTATGGGATTTTGTTCTGCATTTTCATGCAGGTTTGTTAGGAAAACTTTTTTGCAGTTTGGTTGGTTTTGGCGCAGTTTGTGTAGGTTGAACTTTACTCTCTTTGATTGTTCAGGTTTCTTTGGTACGGCCAGTTTGATTCTGAACGTGCCGAGCAGAAGGTGGTGGTCGCTGGCAATGTCTGCACCCCTTTTGTTTCTGACATCAAGTAGGGATCTCCGCCATGTTTTCGATATGGCAATATGGTCAATTTGGTTTTGGGTTTTCTTGTCGGGGGATATCCATGTGACTTTGTGGATTTGCTTGTGTGGGAACACTGTTCCACCTATAACTAGGTCTGATGTTGAACAGAGTTTCGTGAATAGTTCACCGTTTTCGTTTCTTTCCCCACATCCTTCTTTACCCATGATGTCTTCTAGGTTACTGTTATTTGTCCCGACCTTAGCGTTGAGATCACCCATGAGTATGGTGATATCACCTCTATTTATCTTCCTTAACGTACTTTCAAGCATATCGTAGAAATTTTCTTTTCCTCTGCACTCGCACTGTTTGTGGGTGCATAGCATTGTACAAAGGTGATATTTCTGTATTTAGTGTGGAACCTTACTGTAATTATTCTGTCATCAATGGGGTTCCATGAAATTAGGCTCTTTCTGGCTTTTTTACTAATTATGAAACCAACGCCTCTTTCATGAGACCCAGTTTCTTTGCCACTGTACAGGAAAAGCTCCCCAGATTGTAAGTTGAGCTCCCCCTTGCCAAGCCAGCGAACTTCTGATAAGCCAAAAATTGAGATGTTGTAGTTATTTAATTCTCTCACCGCTTGATGCAGTTTTGATGCTTCGTATAGAGTTTTTACGTTCCAGCATCCAAAACGTAACCTTTCCTTAAGTGTAGCCAGTGTTGTCTTCGTTTTGTCCGTCCGGATTTGTGTTGTAGAGGTTTCATTAATAGCATAGTTTAGGCCAAGCAGGTTATTAGCCTACTGTGGCCGTAGTTTGGTGCTGGGGCTGCCACCTATAGCTTCCAAACCAGCTTCCTGTTTACAGGATTTAAATCAGCCGCCCATTCTGGATCAGACGCTGTTGCAGCCGCCCAATCTGGAACAGACGCTGCGGATTTGTAGCCGCTCATTCTGAGTGCAGACGCTACATTTGTAGGTTTTGGTCCGCCCCGGGTATTTGATTTCCCCGGTACCACCTATATCAAGGAGGCATCCCCCTATCCGCCACCTGGGGAGGCGCCCGATGGGGGACCTACAACCCCACACAGTTTATAACTTATTATAAACACCCCCAGTACTGTGAACAATCTCGATAATGTGAACGGTCTCCGGGATTTTTGTGTTTTACATTATCGAGATTCCACTGTATTACAGTCAAATGCCTTGCAGACGATATTGCCATTATCACTAACACCAGGCATGAAGCCATATATACACGCAGTGGAAAAATTACATGAAATTGTGCAAAGAACCCGACTACAAATTTCTTATGAAAATTAATTGAATTTCGTGTCCGGTGATATCCGCTAGTGGAAGGATTTGCCACTGTCTGGTGGGACAGTGTTACCAGGGAGCCCCGGCATGTTCTGCATATACAGGAGAAAATGCACGCGTGGAAGCTCCTTCCGTGCTCCCCTTCTTATGAAACAACCCCAGCATATGGAAAGACGACCAGAAAATAACTCATCTTTAATCGCACAATACGGTAAGATAACTCAAGTACCCCATTTTAAATACCTTGGTGAAATCATACAGTCCTAGAGACTAAACCGAAGCGCCAATGAACAATGAATCACCAAACTACGGAAGGCCTATAAGCTAACGTGGGCTCACTACAACAGAAGTGCATCTCGCTAGAATCAAAATTAAGGCACTATACAACGGTGATTGTTCCGGAAGCAACTTACGCAGCCGAAACAATGGTGATCGAGGGTCATTCCAAAATTAAGGATATAGAAAAACAGGAAAGCAAAATTCTCTTTGATTTTCGGGGCAGTTAATACTAACGGTATTTAGATGAGAAGACCTCAAAACGAACTCTGCCAAAAGATCCACACGATAAGGGTCGTAATCAGAAAACGCCGATCACAGTTTTATACACACATTTACAGGATGGAAAATTCCAGAACGGCGAAGAAATTGCTCAACGTTATAACACAGAGTAAGTGTGGCAGTGAGTGGCTGACGGAGATTCGGAGGGACTTACAACAGGTCAACATACAAAATATCGCGGACCGCACTGAGTGCCGGAATAAAATCCAAAATGTTATATTTAAGGATAGACCATCACGACAGCCTGGAAGAAAATGGACTGCTAAGCGGAAGAAAGAGCATTCTGAGAGAATGAAGAGATTTGGGGGAAAACGCCTGAAGATGAAATCATGTATTCAAGTTTAAACGCTCTCCTAAAGGGGAACAATCGATTAAATAAAAATAAATATTTCTTTTCTCGGAGATTCCGCGTTGATATTGAGGGTTGGTTCTGAAAAGAACCGAATTCTCGACGTTTCGGCGAACCAACATTCGCCCTTCTCTGAAATATATGCGTCCGTGCAGGTTAAGCGTTAGACGCATACTGAGCGGTCGTTCGTGTGACACGATTACTTGTAGGTAGGTGTCTGGCTTCGGGTCATGTGCGTTGTGTATTCATCTTGTTGGTCGTATGTATTTGGGGTGTCTGGAATTGTATTTTGAGGGTGGATGTAATCGGTCGCCATGCTGGGGAGAGACACGAAGAATCATCTCTCGTGTTCAGGCAGTAATCTCGTTTTTATATCTTTACGGCTCGTCTCATTACCCGTAACATTTCATGGCTAATCTGCACAAGGGTTCTTAAGTTTCTGAAATACTTATCTGGTCAAGAAATGTTGGACAAGAGCGGATTAGAGTTTCTCCTTTTGTCTGACTGAAACTGCATGTTCCTGAATCCTAGCCGATATGTTACTTTTGGTACGTCAAATATAGATTTGTTTATATATTCCACAGGGTATTTCGTAAATTCCATGAGATTCTAACGGGATGGTGTCTTTCACGCTGCGTAGCATGGAGGATATTTTCTGGGTTGTAAATGGTGTCGGTATTGTGTCTTTTTAGGATTCTGGCAATTTGGTCAGATGATCCATGAACATATGGTAGGTATGCTGCGCTGAATGGTTTCTTGCGCTCTTCAATTTCTTGGTTACGGTTCTATGTTCGACAGAAACCTCTGGATATTAGGCTGTTTGGGTATCCATTTGAAGAAAGAGCTTCTCGGAAGTTCTTCAATTCCTTTGGTAAGTTAAGCAGGTTAGCTAGTCTTCTGGATTGGGTGGTGAGAGTGTTGACTACAGATGCTAGTTGTTTGGGGTGATGATGCGAAGAAGCGTTCAGGTATCTGTCTGTATGAGTTGATTTCTGGTACACAGTATGACTCAAGGTAACATCTGGTTTCTTCTTTTCCAAAACATCCAAGAAGGGGAGCCGTTGATGATTTTCTGCCTCCATTGTGAATTTGATTTGTCCAGTTCTGGTCTGCTGTGGGGCCAGATTACAAATGTGTTGTCCACATATCTTAGCCAAAGTGTAGGTTTAAGTGTAGCTGATTAAATTGCCTTTTCCGCAAAATCTGTAAGAAATATTTAGACTATTACTGGGGATGGAGGTGAACCTATTCGTGCTCCAAGAACTTGTTTGTATATTTGACCATCGTACCTAAAGTATGTATTCATTAGAAAAGTATGCATCAGATCTAGCGGAACATTATATAAAGAATCCATACTTTAAGTACGTCGGTCAAATATACAAACAAATTTATAAAAACAATGGAGAAATTATACCTTGAAAATTCTAGTGGTAAATCAATATAAATTAAATATTTATTAAATAAATAAATAAGAAATAGTCATTTTACTACTAAATCATCTAATATTGAATTTTGAAAGTATCTGTCGAACTTAGTCAAACTAGAAATTAGAAACTAGAAATTTGTGCAGGACACTGTAACGTTTCCCCCTTCTTCTGTGGTGTTTACATCTTAAAGATGTTCGGGAGGTTGACCAATATAATGAAAAAGTTATTAAACTTCTACAGATAGTTAACGATGTTGTTAGGAAATAACAGAAAAAAAATGTCAATTCACTAGACTGTATACTAGTTATTGCAATTCAGAGTTGAACAGTTTTTAAACGACGTGTAAAATGAAACACAAAGAAATGAAATTTTCTTATGACTTTTTGAACTCTTTTTATACCGAGAACATAGTGTGCTCAGAACACTATATTCTTATAGCGATAAAAAGCCATAATGGCTATTATTTAGCCATTTATGGCTATTATATAGCCATAAAAAGCTATAAAATGAGATGACAAAATTTCATTTCTTATTTCATATTTTGTTCCCGAGCATCATTAAGAAGTTTTCTTCTTAAAATTCAAATGAGTTAAGAAAAACAAAACGTTTATTTGCATTAAAATGAATGCTCTAACAACTACTTAAAATTATATAAAAAGCACAAAACATAATAAACTTACTTATAAATAACTTACTTATTACATTTGCTGAAAAGGTACGTTATAAAATTTCACTCAAGTATTTAAGCTAGTTGTGCAATTATACTTAAGTAATTTATGTTAATAGTACCTACCTTATAATACTGTTGTTTGACTAATTGTTTGATTATGAGATTCGTTGATATACTTGGTTTCAAAGCTGCTATTGCGTTCGGTTCCCTAGTTTGGTGCCTGTGCAGAAGGCAAAACATAGTTTCTAATAAAATATTAAATTAAATTATGTTGAAAAAATTTAAAATAATGTAATATTTGTTAGCAATTTCTTTAAATATCTTCATTATATCCTAATTATTTTATTTTAAATAAAATGCAATTTGGACTTATTATAAAAAGTATAAATATTATAATATTATTCTAAAACACCACAAATAATAAAAACATGTAAAAATTTGATTTATATACTTTATTATATCAAACTTTGTAGATATTTGTATTTTAAAGTTACCTATCTAAACAAAAATATCTATACGTACCATAAATTGTGAATATACAAACACGGAATATACGGTAAACACGGAAATTGCAAAGAAATATTTGGAATACACGGAATAATTGCAAAGAAATATTTGCCTACAACAGATTTAGCCAAGGAGGAAGCACAAATGCTTTTCAAAATGTAGTTTGAATTTAGTTGAGACACCAAATAACTGAATGATAGATAACATCAAAAATACACAACACAGAAGTTGGGATGTAATTGAGAACAAAGGAAAATAATTGGAAAGTCAAGGATGTTTTATAAATGAGAATATTTTGAAGGATATTTTCGCTACTCCTATTATATGAAATGAACTTCAAAAGAGAAACTTTGGTTCATCTAATTTTCATAAATATGTTTCATTACCTGCAGAGGTAGAATTTGTTGAGACAATTGATGCGATGCTAATACAACTCTATTGGTTGGAGCTTGGGCTGTAAATTTGAACTTGATTAGGCGGAAGACAACCATAGTCTGAAAACAATAAAAATAATAGTTTTTTAAAAGCACTTATAACCAAATATTAAAACTAAATAAATTAATTCATGGAGGCATCACATGAAACAACTGCAGTCGCACTTTCCAACTCCACTGCTAGTTCTGTTGCAGAAGAATCGTTAGTATTAACAAATATAAAAGCTTCAGGTGTCACAAACGCTTGTAATAAGATTTTTTATAAAGTATTCTTTTCAAATTTCTTCTGTTTTAAGGGTTTTATACCTTTCCCAAGATATTACAATATACGAGAAAAAAAGTAAAGAAGGAAATAATTTTAGTTTAGAGTTATATACAAATGTTGGTAAACCCAGTAAACGAAGCATAATTGTCTCTTCTATTAAGAATTATCAAAAATTGATAATAGTCTGCACAAATTTTCTTTACAAAATTCACCTATTTTTCTTTATCTCGCCTGGCGATTTTAATCCGGAACTGCTTTGTGTTTTCATTTTCTTTTTTACCGGAACAATGTTCCTAAGCCTTCATACGAAACGAGATAAGGCGAGAGTTACAAAAATCTTGTCTCGGTCGCGGTAGTTGAGATATAAATTACTATCGTTTCAGTCTCGTTCTCGCTCTCGTAACGGTTTGTCTCGCCTCGTCTCTCCACATCTCGTCTCATCTCCTCCAATATCGTTCTTGCTAGAACTTATTGTTAGGATAATCATTACAAGGTAATCATTAATTTTATTGTAATTATATGAGTGAGCAAGTTACACTGTGTGCTAACAAACAATCATGGAGAGCGAAATTGAGAGAGCCGTTATGTCCATGAAAAATAATAAAACTCCAGAGCCAAATAGTATTAACGTTGAGATCCTCAAAATTATGTACGAGACAAGTCCGAGTTTGTTCGATATGCTAACGAAGCTACTCAAAGAAACCTACGACACAGGCGTAATACCTTATGCACTCGACATTTATCGCCATACCAAAGAAACCAACTGCAAAAACCTGCAACCAACATCGACTAATTAACTACGATCTTTACAAAAGTGATGCAGAACAGAATCTACGCAAAATGCGACTCTGAGGTTGATGATTCGCAATTCGGTTTTCGTAATGCACTTGGCACGAGAGCCATATTTGTCTTGCAAGTTTTAATCCAACGCTACAAAGATACAAATAAAGATGTCTACATCTGCTTCATTGACTTTGCAAAGGCTTACGATGATAGTCAGCCCCTACTGGGGACAAATTGCGTGTGTGAAATTAGGCAACTCCTCTACTGAAAAGGTCGAAATAAAGAATGGTGTACGCCAGAGATGTATACTATCTCCCCACCTGTTCTACAGATATACAGAGGAAATTTTCAGGGAAGCATTACACGACGCAGATGTGGGCATAAATCTAAATCGTGAACTCATCAACAACATTCGCTATGCTGACGATACAGCAATACTTGCCAGCAGTATCGAAGAACTTCAACATCTACTGCGAAAGATCCAAGCTATCAGCGAACAGTACGGTTTGAAGCTCAATGTTTAAAAACCAAATGGATGGTTATCAGTAAACGACAACAACAAGCAAAACAGCTGATACTTAACACCTAACCAGTAAGCAGGTCAAGAAACATTGCTATCTTGGATCATTAGTAAACTCTCAATTGGACCAGTCTATAGAAATACAATCAGCAATTGAAAAGGCGAGAAGAGCGTTTAACAACATGAAGTCATTATTTACAAGCAAAGATAAATATTTGGAGACAAAAGTCAAATTAGGTAAGTGCTACATATTTTTTCAATTATGTTATTTGGGGTAGAAGCATGGACAAGGAGAGACCGAATGATGAATGAACTGGAGGCCATCGAAATGTGGGTATACCGTCGCATTTTACGAAAATCGTGGACCGATCACATCACCGACTAGGAGATTCAGAGTCGGCAAACGGAAAGAAATCCCATTCACTGTTAAAAAACGTAAAATGGAATACCTTGGGCATATAATGCGTCATGAGAATTATCGGATCCATCGGGCAAAACAGACAGCCACTGAAATATATACTAACTGGAACGAGCGCTGGCCTCTTGACTTGTGCGGGCCGAGAGAGAGGTCCCAAGGACCTCCCTTCATCCTTGTCTAGCTAACAGTATAGCCGAGAGTGGGGAGGATGTGATACAGTCAGAGCGAAAAGCTACTTGTATTGAGTTGTATCAAGAAAGCGAGTTAGATCGAGTGAGAGTGATTTTCCTTTTGGACTGTACTAGACGCAGACAGAGCGATACGAGAGACACCTTGTGATGCTCTCTCTCGGCCCGCACAAGCCACGAGCCAGCGCTCGTTCCAGTTAGTATACATTTCAGTGCAGACAGCAAAAGATGACCGGGCAGACACAGACATTCATGGTTGCATAATCTGCGTGAATGGTAAGGACTCACTTCAGTAGAACTATTTCGGAGTGCAGCGAACAAACTTAAAATAGACATGTTAACCACCAACGTCCGCAATGGATAGCGCACCACAAGAAGAAGGAGAATATGAGTGAGCTACTTGTAATACTATCCTACCATAATATCGATGTTGTTATTTGATATTTATTTATTGTATTCTCCCTTGAACCACTACAATCAAAAATTATTCCTTCAATTATTCCTCAAATATTCCTCTTCCTTAATTAAGGAGAAAGTAATAGAAGTTTTACCAGTAATATTATTATTATTATTAAGCAGAACTTGACTAGGCACACGTTTCCAATTGCTCTACTAGATCCTCCAAGTTGTCAACGTCTGTTGCTGTACCTTGCATCAGTAAATTCCTGTCGACCGGAATTATACCCAGTTCCGTTCTTGTACAAATTTTATCGTCCTTGATTCAAACGTTCCGCAATCCGTACTTATCTTGCGCCACCCTTAGAAGCTCAAGCCTCTTCTCAAATAACAGTACTGATCTCTTTTAGATTCCTTCTAGTTATTAGTATGTTTCTCTTTTTAGCATTTCAATCTAACTGGATGAGGATACCTCTCGACTTTGTGGAGTGCTTGACAATTCTTCTACACTCGGTTAGGGATGCACATAGCGATGCACATTTATTAATAGTTTAGACGCCAAAAGATCAATCACTACCCATCGAGGGTATCAGGTACGCCGAAAATAATTCGTAACTTTTTCGCGTTGTTTTAGATTTTCCAGTTCAAGTTTAGCGACAGCTAGTTTATCATTTAGAGCTTTTATTTCTCTTTCTTGTTTGAGGAATTAATATAAGCTTTCAATTTTTCCAGTATCTACTACTTATGGAGATCGTTTATAAATTTATCATCCGTCAAAAGGGAAGCAACCACCTCAGTAGTTGATCTTTTTTAAATCTTCTTTGTTAGGATGACCAAGTTTTCCACTCATTATAGCTAGAGCCTTCAAGAAAGACTTTGTATATATGTTCGTAAATTATCTTATATAAATTTTTTCACGTGCTGCTCTAAAGGTTAGGTTAAGTTTGGTTAAGACCCCATTCAGGAGCACAATCTCAAGGGACGCATACATACACAGTTAAATACCTGCGATGGAAGATTTGTTAATCCTATAGTCTATAGTGCATATAACGGTACAATATTAATTTTATTCGGAGGAGAGGAAGTTTGTCCTGAAATGTTATTGGAAAACCGAAAACGCTATGGAAGTTCAAATACGATTCAGAAAGGAATTCGAGAAACTGCCACCAACGCACCGGACCATTGCTCGCATCGAGATAAATTTGAAGCAGATGGAACCGTTCACAACGTCAACAAGAAACGACCACGGACATCTACGAGCCCTGTCAAAAATATCAGGTGCAGGAAATACTGCTTCGATCCCCACATAAATCTCTTCGACAAACTGCTCAGGAGACCCACATCTCAAAAGGTAGCGTCCATCGAATGATGAGGCGTCTGCGCTGGAAACGCTACATTCCAACACTAATCCATGCTCTCAACGAAGACGATCCTGATCGGAGAGTTCAATTGTGTGAATGGTAGCTGACAAAATGTGCGGAATGTGTTTCCACCGAAAACTGTGTGCCGCCACAATTGCATGTACTAAAGTTCTGTAAATCCTCATGTAACAGTTGAACATCATTTAAACTTACCACGAGTGACAGTGTGTTGTGGGCATTTGGCATCAGTCCGAATTTGATATCATTAGATTTTTTTTAACGGAACTGTCACTGGTGAGAGTTGCCTTACATAACTGCAGGAGTTTGTCCATATTTTACAGAGATGTTTGGTGATGACGACGAGATTTACTTTCAGCAAGATGGAGCAACTCTCCACTACCCTCGCGATATACGAGCTCACCTCGATGCAGCTTTTCCAGACACATAGATTGGGCAAAGAAGAAGCATAGAATACACTGCGCGTTCGCCAGACTTCACGCCATTGGATTTATTTTTATGGGGATACCTTAAAGACAAAGTTTATTGCACCAAACCAAGAACAATTGATGCTTTGAAATTAAAATACAATGTCGCGAAATTCCAAATGACCTGTTTCGTGACGTTTGCAAATCTGTTACTGCTAGGGCTTTACACGAGAGTACCGTTTCTGATCTCGTCGCTGCTCTGGTTCAAATTTATGAAAAAAATGTTATGATCGTTCTTGGCTCGGGCAAGTTCGGGTTGCTCGGGTTCAACTTTAGGAAGAAAATGTTACGGCTGCCCGGAACGAGATCAGAAACGGGACTCTCGTGTGAAGCCCTAGTTGCTGCGCGTTATCAACATTGTCTGGACAATAATGGTCTTCAATTTGAATATTTGCGAACATGATTCTTCAATTTGTAGCGGCAACGAGCCTTTCCTAGTTTACGAGGGCATTATAATAAATACCCAAATATTTTCGAACAATTTCCGAAAATATTTGAATAGGGTCGGTACTCTAATCCTCGAGCAGATTAAGAAATATTTGTACTTTTAGTTTTACGAGGGCATTAAGGTGATTACCCAAGTATTTTCAAAAGAATTTCCGAAAATATTTTATTAGGGTCAATGGTGTAATCCCCGGGGAAATTACGACAAGATTTTTTTCCCGAGAATCAGTAATCACCAAAGCGACAAATAGCCGAAAATAGAAAAATAATCACCTCCAGATGAGGGACCAGTATACCTGGACATAACATAAATACCTGAACTCCCGAACAAGGAGGTCAGTCACGACCCACACAATTCCGTCCAGACAGTCAGACGCCAACAGTCAAGCAAGACAGTCAGCAAGTCGACTCCAGTTCAGTTCAACCAACAGGCGCAACCAACCAACAAAGTCCAGTCAGTGCAGCCAGTGGACTTAGACACACCAGTCCAGCCAGTGGACCCAGTCAGCGAAATGAGTTCATTCCGGTCCAGCCAGCGGACCCAGCGAAGCGAGACGAGTTCATCAAGTCCGACACAAGTTCTGGTCCGAATACCGCCTCTCGTACGTCTCATGATGCCGCTTCCGCCCTGCAACAAACAACAAACTCTACGATGACGCCTTCAGCCGTCTACGAGGACGCCGACAACAACAACCTCTACGATGACGCCTTCAACCATCCACGAGGACGCCGGTAATTACAACGTCTGCGCCTTTAACCGTCTACGAGGAGGCAGGCAAGAACAACCTCTACGAAGACGCCTTCAACCGTCTACGAGGACACCTGCAAGAACAACGTCTACGGTAACGCATTCAACCGTCTACCAGACGTCCACGAACAAACTCCGCAACAGCGACGACGATGACGAATTCAACCGTCTACCGGCAACAATAAATAGGTGATATAATAGATAGATAAGCTGGTTTTGCTTAGGAAACCGCCTATCAGCAAACGACGTCCACGAGCACGCCTTGCAACAAACTTGCAACAACAAACAACGTCTACGGTAACGACTTCAACCGTCTACCAGACGTCCACGAACAAACCATTTTCCATTCCATTTTTATTTCTTAGTTTACGAGGGCATTATAATAATTATCCAAATATTTTCGAACAATTTCCGAAAATATTTGAATAGGGCCGGTAATGTAATCCTCGAGCAGATTAAGAAATATTTGTACTTTTGGTTTTACGAGGGCATTACGGTGATTACCCAAGTATTTTCAAAAGAATTTCCTAACATATTTTATTAGGGTCAATGGTGTAATCCCCGGGGGAATTACGGCAAGATGTTTTTCCCGAGAATCGGTAATCACCAAAGCAGCAAATAGCCAAAATAGCAAAATAATCACCCCCAGATGAGGGACATAACATAAATACCTGAACCCCCGAGCAAGGAGGTCAGTCACGATCCACACAATTCCGTCCAGACAGTCAGACGCAAAGGGTCAAGCAAGACAGTCAGCAAGTAGACTCCAGTTCAGTTCAACCAGCAGGCGCGACCAACCAACAAAGTCCAGTCAGTCCATCCAGTGGACCCAGCCAGCGAAGTGACACTAGTTCAGCCAGTGGCCTCAGGCACACCGGGCCAGCCAGTGGACCCAGTTAACCAGACTCAACTAGCAGTCACGGTCAAAACAGTCAGGCCCAACCAGTCAACAGTTCGATCCACACAGTGACGGTCCACACAGTCAGGCGCGAACAGACGGCAAGTCGACTCCAGTTCAGTTCAACAGCGAGGCGCAACCAACCAACGAGTTCATTTCAGTCCAGCCAGTGGACCCAGCCAACCATATACACCAGTCTGACCAGTTCAACCAGACCAGTCCAGTTCAGAGAGTCCAGCTCCACTCATTCCCTCACAAGTGTTTGTATCCCTTGTACATTTGTATATATATCGTCCATGTAAATAAATACCTCTGCAAACCGTGAGTGATACACTATTCTACTACGTGTACCACCACAAATTGAATTTGTTTTCTGTTCTTCGCCCCTTTCAACTTCTCTCTATGTTCATAAATAATGTTTTTCTCGTCATTCGGAGTGTTAGTACATTTGTTTGAGACACCCTGTATAATGAAATGTAACTTGGGCCCGAGCCCAGAACGAGCAGTTCAGATTTATGCAAGAAAATATTACGGTTGCCCCTGTCAGAGTCAGAGATTGAAAAGTATGAACGAGAAGAGAAACGAGACTCGTGTCTCGCCGTATGGGGCCTCGCTCTCGCCTAAATAGTTTGCAAAATAGTTTCGGTCTCTTCTCGCGTTGAAGAGACGAGACGAGAAAAATATCTTTCTCCTGTGAAGGCCTAGATGTTCCGAAGAATACTGGCTTACTTGTTGCAGTATTTTGTAATAGCTTATATTTTCGGTATGTATGACCGTACAAGACACGTTACTACTCAATCGTTTTGAAAGAAAAATTCTTAGGAAAATATTTGGAGCAGTCTGGGATCAACAAACGTTGCGGTATAGGAACTATATAATAGCCCAAGTATAGTACAAGAAATCAAGTCAAACAGATTAAGATGGCTGGGACATGTCCAGAGGAGTAATGACTCAAGGCTAGTTAAAATGGTCTGGGAAGAAACCCCTAACAACAAAAGACCACTGGGGCGCCCAAAGCTTCGATGGCGGGATAATATCCGCAAGGACCTTCAAACCCTGGGGGTGCTCAATTGGGAAGAAGCCATTCAGGATCGGAGAGAATGGAGGAGGATTGTTGAGGCGACCAAGACCCACCGCGGGTTGTAGAGCCATGGATGATGGTTAAATTTTGGGTATATTTCACACTTTGCAAGCGATCAATTTATTACATGATGATACATGATCCTACATACATGAGGTCCGATGCTACTAGAGAAAAAAACAATAAATTGATCGCTTGCAAAGTGTGAAATGTACCCAAAATATAAGCTATTATTGGCTTACTTTTATCTGTGCTTGTGCAGTAGAATTGAAATTGGTGGAAGCAAGGGGTAATTTCTTGATTGAATTAAGGTGGTAATGGTTGGAGAAATAAATAAGTAATCTCCAAATAAATGTATATATTTATTATACTGCTCAATGAAAACACAGTCACAACGTCTCGATCTACCCAATTAAGTGTTTAGCTTGGGGTAGTCGAAAAGATTGCTGTACACCAAATAGTAAAATTGTCTAATATAACATGGATACTGCACACGCTAAAATAAAGTAAAATAAGCAACGGAAGAAGGTGCTGTTCGCACACTTACGAGTACTTTGTACGTATATAGTATAGTATACGTCGCCACGCCATCATACATACGCGTACCAACAATGGCGCCCATGAAACGAAGTACCATCTCTATATATTATATATAAATTTTTATATATACAAATTCATTTAAAAATTCCTAAATTTTAATTTCCTTAAATTTATCCAACCTAAAATCTCTACAATAATTTTTTGTCCATACCAAATTTTGATTTACACCAATATAAATATAAAAATACTCTTAAATTTTTACACATATAAACTTTGGGGTATATTTCGTATCATGGGCGCTATGAAATTAAATTTTGAGCTATCTCGATTTTCACGTTTTTGTACTAAATATACAATCTTATTCGATTCTCTATCGACGCCTAACCTTAAAAATTACTGTAAAATCGGAGCCTATAGGCTGTGGCGGCAAAATGACAACCAGAGACTATTCTCGACAATAAAACCACTGACTTAAAAACCGGTTTAAGTAACTCAAGTTAATCTTTATACCTCGTATTTTTTTTTGCTCGTCTATATACACTAAAATTCCTAAATATAAATTTACAATTTTTCATTCGATGCAACAATGCAGTTTATCACAAGTTGCATAGGATCCTGAACGTTATAATTTCTCTTTTTACAAACATAGAATTTTTTTCTTTATATAAATTTTTCATAAATCTCAACATAATCATATATTTTTTTATACATTACCGCCTAATATAACCGAAATTAGCGATAGGTAGGAGCTTTTTTTTTCATAAAAGTTTTATGGGCCCAGAATTTTTGGGGGTATTTAACTTGAGTTAACAATAATTTTAACCTAAATTTGTTTATGGGACATTGCCAAATTATGGTAAACTTCATTTCAAATATCTATGCAGCTTTTGTTTTCAGCTGCATTTCCGGAAATTTCGAAAGCCAAACAATTATATTTCAGTGGTTATTATGTTTTAAATAATGTTTTCATTCATTGTCGAGATAGAAAAAGGAAGACCATTTAAGTCATCTGGTGACAGAAAAAATTAAACTTAATAGGGAAAGCAAATTGATTCAATACATGTTAATACTATAAACATATCGGTATATTGCACATGTGGAAACTGTCCAGTAGCGGCAATTTGGAATTTACTTATGGTTAATCGTTATGCAGAAGCTAATCCGGAAGATTGGTTGTGCGTTGAGTGTATTTACAATATAAATACATGTGTGTGTGTGTGACTATGGCTATTTATGTAAATATATATAGTTAATATTGCTCTATTGCGGTTACTTATATGGTTATCATATGGATTTAGTAAGTAGTTAGTTTCCCCGTTCCAGTCGCACCGAGAACTGCTACACGCTGCATTGAATCAATCTGCGTTTAACAAATAACAATAACAGCTAACGTAAACTGTGTATAACATGGAGTTTAACTGAAACCATTTAATCTGTATGTTATTATCTACTTCTAATTCAAAGTTACTATATACCACAAATAGTAATAGTATCCCCGCGACTTTAGAGCCCGGTTCAACCATCTTAGCATAACAATATAATATTTATGAAATAACCTTATGTTATTATATCGAGTGCCCCTTAATCTAACTAAATTTAAGTACAGTAGATAGTGCTCGACCGGAGGAACGTTTTGGTTGGGCGATGTGTCTATTTAGGGCCCTTAATTTGTAATTTTTTTTCGTAAAAACAACTTTGAAGGCACTTTTTTGTCGGACGAATTGGCCCAGTGTAATTTTTGAATGAGTAATTTGCCGGTTTTTTTTTTGTCGAAAACTCGAGTGTCTGTATTTTTTTGGTTGGTTGCCTTCATTTCTATTGCTTCAGTTTTAGTGTGGCTTTTTAGTGACTATTTCAGAGTGAGAACGTTCCTAGGGGCGAGCTCTATCGCAAACTAACGGTTGCTACAACAAAATTAGTTTGTTCACTTGTTCTTGTCATATGGAAATTTTGAGCGTTCCGATCACTTTACAGAATATCTTATGGGATTTTATATATCACAGTGATTGGAACGCTTAGGTTAAATCTAAAGCGAGTATATCTTTACAGTTATTACAGTTTACAATGTGTTACAATAGTACATTATATTTGGTGGACCTTCGAGAAGACCTGTGTTATATTTAATTATATACGGATTTACATTAGTGTACGGTTGACATTGGAGATTATTTGGTTATAAAATTATTAGACCTTAACGTAGGTGTATACACCGATATCTTGTTATAGCTTGCTATGCTATGCTGTAACGCAAAAGTACCGATAAAGTAACGCAGTGTGTGAACTTATTAATAACTTAAGTTTTAAACAACGGAGGCACCCGATCTTTTACCAACAATTGTACATGTATACTACAACTCACACAAAATGCTATGTATTACATATTGGACTAGATTAGTTGATAATTAATTTTATGGAAATGGTTAAAAATCGTCGGTGTTAGGTGATCAAGAACGATATACACTAGCAAATAATTGCGCTATAACGGTAGGAGATTTTTTTCGTCATAAGAAAATAGAATAAGGCAGATTTTGGTTATACACACTCATATCATTTTTGCTTCGAATTTTTTTTTAATTTTAAGGCGCAGAGGTGCTTAAAATAAGCTTGTACTTTTTTCGTGATATTTTTATGCATCTTTTTGAACCGGTGACCTAAACGTTTTTCCGAACAGTGTTTCAAATCTGTAAAATATTGTTTATCTCTGTAACTCAAAAACATACAGACATTACAACTTTCGCGCGCGAAACCCTGCCGCAACGCATCGCGTCGCGTTGCATGCGCAGAAGTTGCATTGTCACGATGTTATCCGAATGTGTGTGCATATGAAACCAAACATTTCGCAAACGAAAAGCACAACGAAACGTCATGAAAACGGCCAAAAGTTTATAAAATACTGTAGAATAACATAACACGGATTGAACATGCTTATAGGGTCCTACCTAGGAGGGGGGGTTACTACACTATATATCCCCAGAAAGGGGAATCTGCTTGGATCGACCTCAAAAATTACTTTTACAGTCTCATCCAGAAAGCAATGTAATTCCTCCGTGACCTTCTTCAGGCCTTTTCTGAATTCATCTGTTTTATAGAATTGTCTTTAACAATCCGAGTCGAATTCACTAACGACTCATGTGAAGGTTAGATGCAAGTACTTTCAAGTTACTTGCTCGGTTTATATTTTTTCTTTAGTCGGTTTTTTTCTGTAATTAATATTGCGGCGATTATGTTGAGTGAATTGTCAAAACCAACCGTATATTTTTGAGGTCTTAGTTTGTCAAGTTCATAGATTAACATAATAATAATTAAGAAGTTCCATACCTTCATTTCTTCTCATCTGTGAATAATTTTTTAATACAAACACCGAAAATTTGATATTGTTGAAAACAAATACAACTTCTCATGTATTATTACAAGAAAACCCATAGCCAAGTTAAATCTGCAGGAATATTTGTCTAACATTATTTTTAATTTCTTTTTAAATTAAAGCATTTTTCGCGCTATTCACTTCAAAATCCCTAGTCACATATCGACAGTTTCCAAACTTTTGTACTCCACTTTTATTTTAGTCACGTCGTTTCTATTATTCATATGATAAAATTAACACCGAATATGTGCATTTTCTAATTAAGACTACCACATCTATTGCCATGGATGAAGCTTATATTTACACAATTAGTATTTACTTTGATTATTAAATATTTAATACAGTATTTGGATTTGTTGCGAAGTGACTTGTTTAGTTTGAAAACTGTTGATATTTAGAGTACCTTACAACCATTCAACGATTATAATTTTTAGAATTGTAACAACTAGTTAGTTTGCTCTAAAACGTTTTTTGTTTTGTAATTTTGTATTGTACCTCCATCCAGATCCCGAGACGTAAACCAAAGTCAAACATAAACGTTTTAAATCCCAAACGATTAATTTTGAAACGCAACGAAAAGTTAAAAGCTGAACTCAAAATGAACTTATAACTTTTAAATGAACGGCAGTCTTATAATTTCGGCAGTTTCCAATATACTATCCCCTTTCAAAAATAATAAATAAATGTTTTTAATAAACAAATTTTTTGTTTGAAATAATTTTTGAAATGAGATGGTATGATTATTTTAGGAACAGGAAAATCACATTCTTATAGCCTAAATGTAAGCTACGTTAAATAACGTCTCGGAATCCTTCAAGTAACTGTGGGACACGAAGGAATACGTGGAATTCTAACAGATTTATGTACACTAAAATTAAATTATAAAACATGAGCTTTCTTTGCCATTTTGTGGGCTTTTAACTTAATTATTTAGGATGATTTCATCAAGTATTGCCATGTAAACTGTATCACTTTTTTCAATTTTTTTTCTTTATAAAAATATAAATTAAATAACGAAAAAAGGAAACTACTAAAATCAGAAATAAATAAACTTAAATAATAATACAATTATATTTATTATTGACTAGTTGCCTCACACGGTGTGTTTTGCGAGATACGGATATCTACGCTAATATGTGCTAGTGAAAAATATATTTAACTAAATTAAAAAAATATATTATGCAGGCATGCCAAAAAATAAACTAAAACATAAATAGCAACTAGCCGAATTGGACATAAAATACATAAAATATAAGGACATGCCAACGTAATATAGTTTAAAAACAAAAAAGAAAATAATTAAAATAAAAATGTTTTTAGATCTTATATTTCATATAAGAAATAAATCATATTTATTATATTTCGGATAAAGTGGATGAGCGTTTCAAAGACCGAAATAATTTTATACAATTTTACAGGGTTTATTTTTCAAGGTGTTCTTTGAAACGGTCGTCGTTTTATCCGCTATAATAAAACATAAAAATAAATCCCACGTTTTTTTCCTTGCGGGATATCTTTTGGTGAGTCTATCAGTATCAACATTAATTTAGTTATTGCAGAGATAGTGATAGAGTACCAAAAGGTTTTTTTTATGCCGAGACTAGTAGAACAATAACTTTGGTTAAGATATAAAATAACTATAAAGAGAATAATTTAAATTAAAAAATAATTATGATAAATACTATTTACAAGGATTATTTACACGACTTTTTTTTTGTTTTACAGTTTACACTGGCAGCAAAGAAAAACATGCCAAAAGTAAACGTAAATGTGCAGATTTTTAACTTGCTGACTGCTGTTTAACGAAAACTAATACTTGACGTCGATAAATTTCTAAATCCGGTTAATATAGATCAGGTAAAATGATTTCAATGATCAACTAGAATCACTGGCGAATTGATTGATTATAAACCTTTGTATTCACTGTTCGTCTTCACGAACGTTTGCCTGAGGCGAATTATAATAGTCTTTTTTATTATTATTATTGTATAACTGTCAACCTAACACAATTATTATTTTAACAAGTCCAGAATGTTTTCGAAAGACGCGAGTTCTTCAGACATCTCCAAAACCATTCATTGGTTCCAAATATTCATTTTTTATATATTTATAAACAATAAAACGTTGACAGTTTATAGGAAGGTTAAAACTAACGCACCATGCGTCACCGATTCGTTGGTTAACCGCCGGTTGCAGCTCTGGTTACAACCCGTGGTGTCAATAAAACGTTAGCGAAGAATTCACCCACTAACGTTGATCACCCAATTAAAGCAACACCATTACCATATGGTAATGTCGTTACCGTTGGGCAACATGCTACCATGCTTGGTAACAGGTCACTCGAGTTGTTCGAGGAAATTTGGTGACTTGAAATACTCTGGCACAGGATCATCCAACCTAGATATAATCTTGTAGATCGATTTCTTCCAGGATTGTTCCGAGTCGCGACCCTCTTGTATCGCTTTGAAAAACTCGCGCAGTGTTTGCTCAACAACAAACCGGAAATTTGATGGAACCTATAATTAAAAAATGATTTTATAAAAAAACACATTGCAACAAAAAAGGGTTATTTGTGTTTTGTGTGTATAAAAGAAATCAAAACAATGGATGAAAATTATATGAAGGGGTGACAGTGACTGTTCCACGAAGAATATTCTTCAACTGAGCATGGAGGAAAATTTCGCTGAAGGCACTACCCCAGGTGGTAACCAATCCACCGTCAACTATGGTTATGGTTGTTATGGTTATTACGTTAGCGGATCTTCGGATTCTGGGTTCTGAGTTCGCACCGACATGCTTTAAGGATGAGTCGGAGTATCCTGAAATCACCGGACGTAAACTCAGACCAAGACGGCAAAGCTTCTTCGAAACATTTAATGCTAACTCACTGATAAAAGTGAGTAAACTGAAACATCTGATTGATTCACAAACACGATACAACATAACACTGACAGCAGTACAGTAAACCGGATTTACGGACGAGCATGCCTTCAAGTCCCAAGGCTACAGAATCCTCAAAGGAAAAGTGAACCAGAGAATGATTGGTGGATCTGTGTAGGACCTTTGGGTTGCCCATGAAGTCTACAGCCTTCAAACACTTGCCAAGGAAGCAGAAGACTTGGATTTCACCTAATACCAACCTGGGTGAATTCCAGATAGAACATGTGGCCATTTCACGAAAATCTCAAAAGGAAATACAAAACGTGAAGGTACTAAGAAGCTCCAATCTGGACTCAGAGCACTGCCTCTCAAAGACCGAAATAAGACTCCAGCCTAGAAACACTAGATTACACAGAACCTCCAAAATGGTAAGATTGGACAAAGAGCGCCTTAAGAACAGTCAAGAAGTAAGTCAGAGATTGAACAAGACCAATCAAAATTGGCATAAATTTTTGGAACAAAGAAAGCTACTAGAACAGCCAAGATAATTCGTGGAACCAAATGGACCTTCACACAAAACCAACTAACCCAAATCGAAGAGAGCTTTGCTAAGAATAACACCAGAGATTTCTTCGGAACCTTCAAGCTTCTAACGATAATGACAACTGCCACCTTTTGGCTCAGTACTTTAAAAATCCACTCAGCTTTGATCCACCCAGCGAAGACTTCGACTATAAACACACCACATTAAACTCGGACTCGCTGCCCCCTTCATTGGAAGAATATGGCCAGATCATTCAACTTCTTAAGAATAATAAGGCAGCTGGAGAGGATTCTGTGGTTGCTGAAATGTGGAAAGATGCCGGAAGCAATGCCGTGGGCAAGCTAACCGAGTTCATCCAGGACATCCGGAAAACAGAGAAAATACCACCCGATTGGAAGTCGGCTCTGATCGATCCGCTTCATAAAAAGGGAGATTTTACTGATCTAAACAACTACCTTAGAATTTTTCTCGTCCCGTTAACATATAAGATTCTCTCCAAGGCGTTACACACAAGGGCAGAAAATCAGCTATAGTCGATAGTCAACTGGAAGAATATCAGGGATTCAGGAAGACCCCATCCTCTGTTGAACAGATCCTCAATCTGAAAACTTGCATACTCCAAGATGAGAAACCGCAAGGTGGTCGTCACCTTTGTTGATTTTAGGAAGCCCTGCCACTCCATCGATAGACAAGCGCTGAACAGAGTACTCCAGGAACTTTTGTTAGACAACAAAACCCGCAAACTCATTCTAGAAACCTTGACCAATACCCATTCCAAGGTTAAATTTGGAAGCGAGATCTCAGAAAGCTTTGAAATAAAAACTGGAGTGAGACAAGGAGATGGCCTTTCCCCACTGGTCTTCAACTGCGTCTTTGAAAAGGTTATGAGAAAAGGAACTGATCAACCTGGGTGTTCAGAGTAGTATCTACCTGGGACGTTAGAACGATGGATGGCTGTAGATTGTTTGGCCTTTGCAGATGACATGGCACTAATTGCTGATTCTCTTGAAATAGAACAATACATAAATTGCCTCAGAAAACAGGGTGCCAAAGTGTCGCTGGACACAACAGAACTCTTCACCAACATCAAAGAAGCAAACAGAGAGATGTTTCTAGAGCAGGGAAACATCAAGAGGACTGAGAAATTTAAGTATCTCGGAGAATGGATTGGACCCAACTTATCAGAAAGAGCATCATTATCCATAAGGGTCAACAAGTTAGAACTAGCCTATCGACTGAATAAGAACATCTACAACAAGAAATGCCTGTCGCACAATCTGAAACTTAATCACATCAGTTATAAGCTCTGTATGCCATGGAGTGTTTTTCCTTGAACCGAAGAGGTCTGTTAAAGAAATTAGAAGTCAGAGAGAGGAAAATCCTCAGGAAGATCCTACGCCCTGTAAAGGAAGATGGGGAATTCCGAAGGCGACATAACTCTGAGCTCTATGAACATATTGAGAGGCTCTCTGGCTGTGCAAGGAAAAGAAGGATGGCTTTCTATAGCCGTGTTGCAAGATTGCTTCCAAACAGACTAATCAACGGTCTGTTCACCTTTTGGCAAAAGAAGAAGGTTCGTACCACTTGGTTGAAGGAAACCGAGAAGGATATTAAAGAACTGAGAATAACCGATCTCCAAAATAGACAGTCTATGAGACGCACCCTAAAGAAAGTCCGTGGATTTCAGAAAAAACTCCGAAGGAAAGGTACTCCCTGGACAGAAGACAGAAAGAAGACACCGGCGGAAGATGCAATAATACTGGGCAAAGATCAAAGCCCAACAATTGAATAAGAGTGGTCCAAAGAAGAAGAATGAAAATAATAAAAAAAAATTATATGGTTGTGGTCTGTGATAGTGTCCGGGCATATGTAGCAACCGCGTTCTTACATTCATTTTTAATTAACAGATAACTTTAAAATAGATTTATTCCTTTAAAGTTATCTAATTAGTAGGAATGTGGTTTATATATTTGCCATGGACCTTCGATTAAGAAGCCACGAACCTGTGGGCCCCATACCTCGATGTGATTATTTCGGTTGTAGTGAAGATTCAACACTCTGTACAATTCAGAGTCACCACCAACGTGAAGGTCTTCGGCGTTTTTAACTCCCTCCGACACCGCTTGTCTGGCGTATTTCTCCATTTGAATATAGTAGAACTCCCTGCAATAAAAAGAAATTTTTAGTGAAAAATAAAAGGGATGTTGATGTGTGTTAATACAGTCAAAAATAATAACTGCGGAGAAATACGCTTAACAGCGAAAGAACAACTGCTAATTTTAAGTGTCGCACTTCTCGAGTTACGATACGTCGTGTTGTTAACAGTTGCATATAATTGCGTCTACATCGATAGACAGAGTGGCAATTACAACGATCGTATATCGCAATTCGTGTCAACTTTAACTCGTTGAATCATGAGTTATTCACACTGACTTTTTGCACACTTAGCTTCCCATTTCTACGAGATTTGTATAATTTAAAATAATTATTCCTTTTCATAACACAAAGACAAAAATAAAAATTTAATTTAGTAAAATAATTGTTAAAATCGAAATGAAAATGAAAGTGGAAACTGTGAATTATTAAATGTTATTATATTACTCAATTATATTATTTAATTGTGATAATGTGTGGTGAAACCGGTGCATTTTCAATAGCTAAATGCCTATCAATATTGACTAAACACTGTGGTGTCATGTCATAGTATCCAAATACCAATTATAGGCCAATTGGCCATACATAATTAATACAGTATTAGAACTGGTAAATTATTTACTTATCAACTGTTGCATTCAAACAATAACAATTATAATAGCAGTTAATTGCCGTTGATAAAAATTGATTTACAACGTATTTCCAAAACATAAATCAACTACCCAAAAAAGAATGACTCCGACCTCTTTAAAGTTCAAACCCGCATTTTAATTTAAATTCAAAGAAAAAAAAAACACCTGCTTGCTCTTACACATATTTTTGTGTTTATATTTACTTTCTAGTCTGTTGAAAAGTTCATGAAATCTTGCAAAATGCACGTTCTTCCCTTCGGAAGGAACTGGACTGGGAGTTCCCAGGTAAATACACAACGGTCTTAAAGGCGAAAGACGTTAAAGCACAATAAAAGATTTAACATCTGCTTTTTGATTTACCCTCCTTTAAGTCGAATTTCTTTATTTCGAACGAGCTTTGTTAAAGACGTTCCACCAGCGTCTTAAAGAAATCACGGTTAACATTTTCTCCCCTCGTGTACACATATTTTTTTTTATTTTGCAACGGAAATAACGCATCCAGGCACGTGCTTTACAACAATGACACTTTTTTCTTCTTAAACTCTATATTTTCTTAACAATAAAAATAACGGTCTTGAAATCAACTGCAATGTTTTCTTATCTTTAAGAAACCTTTCTTAACAGCTGTAATTTTCCTTACACATCTATCTATAGCATTAAATAAATACGAATTTATATTATTAGAAATATTTATTAATTTCAATGACAATTTCTACTAAATAAGTTTTTTTATTTATTTATCAATAATATAATAAAGTAGGTTTAATAATTTTTAATTTAATTTTTATGTAAGGTATTATTTTTCTGTGAATTTTTGATAAGATTTTTGTGTGACTAAGCGACTTTAAACTGTGAATCAATTCCAAGGGGTGACAACCCTGGGAAAAGTGATTTCTCAATGTTTACAAGGGTTCCATAATGCTGATGATTTCTTTAACCCTCTTTGAAATGTAAATAAAAGATGTTGATGAATTTATGGAAGTCTTAGAATATTTTGGGTAAGGGGTTGGTTGCACTCAATGAAAAGAACTTTTAATTATTTGCTGAGGAAGAAATGATTGTACATATTGATTTTACAAAAATAACTGTGTCACACGATTCGTAATTTGTGAAACTATTATCTTTAAAATAAGAAAAATATTATCTTTAAAATAAGAAAATATTATCTTGTTTTTACTACACAGGGATTATTTTTAAAATAATGAGATAAATATTTGTAATTTTATTGTTAATATTTTCCTAAAGATTATTATTTTTTGTATGAAATTGATGGAGATAAATTTTATTGTTGCATGGAGAAAGATAAAAATGTTCATCCCTCCGAATAAAAAAAAATTGCAGGAACCCTATAAATGTGCGATCGATGAAACACATGGTGATGTTTGAACAATACTGGTCTATAGGTGCAAGGGGCAGATGTTCAATCGAATTTCGTCAAAAAACCGTTACAACTAGTTTTCTAATAGGTCACCCCACATCAGCTACGCAAAGATTCACCCCTAAGTATTTTCATTATGAAAACGAAACTCGTCGCTTAGAAAGGAAAGTGAGTTAAGGGAGACAACAAAAAAGCATTTAAACCGAAAAATCTCACGTATTTTTTTTATGGGGAAAATAAAAAAAAAACTTGGGAAACCGCTAATTAGTCAATTCTAATTAAAAACAGTGTATTGAGTAAGTTGCTTAACAAGAGTTGTTAGCAAGACTGCAACAGAAAATATACACGTTGGATTCATTTATGCTCGAATGCATTCGCTGAAAAATAATCTTTACATTTTCTAAATATATACGTGGATATTTCTCTTGTAATTTCTTATTGTTTTCGCTATCAACTAAGATTCATTAATTGCAGAAAATGCATAACCGCGATTAGCGCCACCCGTGGCCAAAAAGACAACTTCGTGTGCAATAATAGTGTACAAAAACAACAGGCAAAAGCAAAAAATAATTAATTGAATAAAATATACGATATTTGATAGCAAAAAAAATATGGGTTTTGTAATACATCAATTCTGTAATTAAAAAAAAATTGTCTCAAAATTAAAGACACTACCGAGATAATAATTATAAATTAAATTCATAATGGGTAAAATTATTCAAACTGCTTTGAACACATTTTCCAATCTATTGATTTTAATAAACAAAAAAATGTCAATGGTGTAAAACTAAGTGAGATGTAACGTTGTTGATGTTGAAGAGTTTAGAATTAAAAATCAAGGAATTATAATTAAATGTAAGGTTTTTCGGCAAACTAATGTTACCGAAGCTCGATATAAAGTACAGCAAGTAAGTTGAGATTGTTTATTAAATAACTAATGTCATAATATATTATGAAACTTTATTTATAATCTACTATTTTGTTAGTTGAATGATAAACGATACGTTATTCAAAGGCCTTACACATGCGTTTCTTAAGCATGCGGAAAATATAAATAGTATATTACGTAACAAGAGTTGTAAGAAGCATATTACGTACAAACGGAAGAGTTACGCTCGACCGGCGTAGCGGCGAGTGCGTAATTCCGCGAGTACGTAATTGCCTTACAAGTCGAGATATGTACTCTATACTTTATCTACGACAACTTCTGCACCTGCACGACCACTTCTGCACAAATTTGCTTCTGTTTAATAAGAAAAATATATTTGATGTAACAAATTTATTTCTAAATTAACTTATTTATCATTATATTAGTTTTATTTATTATTAGTTTTATTTGTATTTATTTACAGTTCGTAGACTATGTAAATACATCATAACACACACGTATGTAACAGTCCGCGATTAATGATAAGTTAAGATTGATAACACACACGTGCGTTTGGTTTACGATTCGTTGATTGGTTGAGAGCTGCACGTCAATGCGATAGTTAAATATAGTACTCCGTGATATTCAAACAATCATGAAACATCACGTCACTCGCATCGAAACTGTCATTCATTTCGTTTTTTCACGCTTAAATCTAACAAAAACTACAAATAAGTACTAAATAATAAGGTATGTTATGAATGTATTTCTTGTTAATTCTATCAAGTTAAATAATGTCCAGTGCACGGAAAAAATACACTTTAAAAATTACAGTTTCAAATAGTAGCAGCGGCCTTACGAATTTGAAACTGTAAAAACTACAAATTGCTTTTGTTAAAATTACCGTTTCCGGTATTATTTGTAAATAAGTATTAAGAATTACAGTGTGCGACTGCAATCTTTACAAATTTGAAATTTTACTATTTGAACTGTAATTTTTAAAGTGTACTTTTTTCCCTGCACTGGACATTATTATGGACACTGAACATATTTATGATAGAAGTGACAAGATGTGATAGAAGTGACAAGAAATACATTCATTCAACAATTCATTCAACATACCTTATTATCTAGTACTTATTTGTAGTTTTCGTTTTTATTATTTCGCTTTTATTTGTAGATTAAAATTGTAGAGTAAAATTTTGTAGATTGATTTGACGTTTTATGATGGATTAAAAATCACGGAGTACTATATTTAACAATCGCATCAACGTGCAGCTCTCAACCAATCAACGAAGCGTAAGCCAAAAGCACGTGGGTGTTTTTAATCATAACTAATCATTAATCGCGGACTGTTACATACGTGTATGTTATGATGTATTTACATAGTCTACGAACTGTACAATAATGGGCATTTACAATAGTGGTCGTAGATAAACATATTTATGCATTGATTGATTTTATTAACAAGGACAGTAGTGAATGGAAGACTTTTGATGAGCAATGCATATTACAAAATACATGTCAATATAACTGCACATGAAGTTCTTAAAAGTGTCACCTAAGGCGCTAGTGCTGTTGCGCGTGTAGCGAATCCCGAGAAAATTATTTTCTAATTGATATTTAGATGAAGAATTTTGAAAGAATAGCGCAATATTTTCTTTAAGAAATTTCTCATTGCCAAATATATAAGAATAATAGTAATTCACAGAAAAATAAAAAATATATTTATTAAAATTTATTTTTGAAATTTAATTGAGATTAAGATGAGCAATATTGGATGGAAAGTGACCGGATATGAGTAATAGAGTATTAAGCAATCGTGAACCTCACGTTCCACCCTTTCCTGTAGTAGTAGTCTGGACTCTTTACCACCTCATTATCTCCCTAATTAATTAACAGTAATTACCGATAAATTCGAATCGGGGATGTAATTAAACAGTAAAATATTAGTACGAAGAAAAAGCTCATATAACACTAATTAATGGTAACATAATTAATGCATTTTATTAAGATTTATTTCAATGCACCAGTATGCAACCTTAAAACATGAAAATCCCCGCAGCAGCGCTCGGATTTTTGTCGTGCTGCTCAATTAAAAATAACTTAATTAAGGTCTTGAGACTAATTAGTGAGGTTGGCATATTTTTCTTTGGGGCGTTCTTTCCTTTTCTCTGGCTTGAGATGGAGTCATTACCTCTCGCTTTATCTCATTAGCTTTGATACGAAATTAGTCATTAGGCGACTAAAATGTGTACATTAATACATAATAAGGCAGGTAAAGCTCATTTTCTTATTTTCCCTACTGCCATTTAAAATACTTCTTTACGCAGCAACGTGTGTAATTTTAATTATCCATTTACTTCTATATTAAAAAAAAACCCTTTCAATAACACACACACCAGATTTGATCAATATATATTTTATCTTATCGCCACGTCCCATCTGTTTAAACATAATTTGAACTTACGTGGATACTATTAAATATTATTAACAAAATTTCTTTTTAGAATTGTTTATATATCGTTAAATTCATAGTTTTCTGGAAACGTTGAATAAAGCGATTGGGGTAGGTCTAAACCGAGTAGTGAAGCGTAAAAATTCGATTATTGGGGCTCAAATAGCACAAACGGGTCTGTAATACGGACACACATATATTCAAACACGCACTTTCATATACATGTACGTTGTACGTACGCAATACACATGGCAATAAAAAGACTTTTCCGGCAGTTTTCATTTAAAAGCAAGTAACGAACACAGCAACTAGCAAATGAAACAGGAAGGCTTTGTTAGCATGTGCATGTGGGCTTGGGGCAAAAAGAGCAGTTCATATGTATTTTCAGCGGTACTAAACTATTTCCAGGTAGAAATTTCATTGGAAAACTGCTTTTATTTTAATTTAAATTAAATTCAAACCGTGTATAATTGAATTGTTTAATCCTACAAAACTTGTCTCTGTTTTTTTATCCGCAACCCCTTTTATATAAAAGCCGCGTAATTTATTAATTAAAATAAAAATAGTTATTATTACCTGAAGTTTGAGAACCACTTGACCAGTTGGGCAGTATTGTTTTTGTTGAATTTGATGTCGGGGAAGTACATCTTGAGAACTGCAGAGCTTGGGTATCGAACCCAGAAGAACATGAGTTTGGCTTTTCGGAGATGCATCGGCGTCAGTGTTGACGAGTTCACAGGAGTTAAGGAAATATCTTGCTAATTTGAAAAGAAGAGAAAAAAACTACTCAACAAAAAGTATGTACTGAAAAAATCGCTAATAAATCGCAACGGTTATTAACATTAAAGAACTTTCCAATTATTAAGTGAATAAACTGAAAGTTTATTTTTTCGTTTTTGCACGATTCTTTTCCTTACTGTAAAACACATGCGATATTCTCACAAGTCGGCTAATAAAACAATAAGAAGAATTTAAAATATTCATAAGAATTCCAAACCATCTAGTTTAGAAGTCTGTAATAATAGACATCGATATTCACAACTCAATCTACTTAGGTAAGCTGTAATATCTGCATATCTATTATAAACCAAACCTTCTTTTATTAAAAGGATTTAATAATTTAACGCTATTTTCCGTGAAATTTTTGTCTTTTGATGTGAATAACTACCTAGAAAAACTATCAAATTAAAGCCGAGCGAAAAGAACTTTATACTTCTAGCGAGGATTAAAATGATCATAAGGTTTCTTATCAAGTATTGTTACTATTAAAATAAAGAGATACCTTATAGAAAACTTAACCTCGAAGTAAATCATCTAAAGAAGTCCTATAACTGATTAACCGCGAATTAAAGCGATCTAATGCAATTTACGCGAAATTATATTCAGATACATACTTGATATTTACTAAGATTTTGACTAATAAAATCTTTGCATAAAAAGGATATTGTAGGCTGCATTCCATCGTACGAAATATCTCCCGAATTACAATCGGAATTTCTATCTCCATTGTCCATATTCATGCCTCCGGATGGTCCGCGGATGTGTCCATAATCTGGTGAACCGCCGTGTTGGGCGGCAGCTAATAAAGCTGGATGCAGTAGGGTTGGAGGATGATGAATTGGTGGAGAATCCCTTTCGATCTTATGCATACGGGGTGGAGATGACGATGCCTATAATAAAATAAATAAATTAAATATCTGTTTATTGATTAAGTTTGGTTTAATTAATTTACCTGCATTGCCATATGATGTCCATGACTTGGTCCATGGAAGAACGGACTGTAGGGGGAAAAAACCTGAGATTCGTGCAGCCCTGGATTGGGAATAGCAACCGAAGTGGGTAGAGATACGGGTAACATTGGAGGTGGTTGATGATATGGTGGAGGTCTGGGTGATGGACAAGAATTTGGTTCCATAGAAGCGGGCGACATTCCCATACCATCTTGCCCTAATATCCTGCTGACTGTTCTTGGTGTTATCCTTGTGTCAGTAACCTTATGCCTCTTTTTCTTCGGTGCCACGACTAAACTTAGAGCTTCATTTTGTTCGGGGTTTTCTTGCTTAGTTACGCAGAACGGATGGTTCATCGCATATAGGGCAGCTTGGCTAATACCTGGGGGCTTTGGTGGCTGAAACATTGGAGGTCTAATATGCAGATCTGATGGTTTCTGATTCATCATATTATTCATATGATGAGCAGGCATCATAGGGTGACAAGGACCATTTCCATTTACCATATGATTATTCGATGGTGGTGGAGGAGCCTGGGGCCGTTCAGCTACTTTGGTTCTGGGCGATTTTCGATCCAGCAATTGAGATGCCATCATCAGGTCCTTATTCAACTGTTCAGCGGATGCTGCAGCGTCAGATTTACATCTTCTTTGGTGCAAGAATCGCGTGACAATTGAATCGATGAGGTTCGATAACGAAGCGGTGATTTCCGTTTTCAATACGTCCGCTAAACCTTCTAAATCTGTACCGGATGGTGTTGTCATATTGCGCATCATGGATAATCTATCGGTTACAACTTCTGGTTTGTTTTGAGGAACTTGTGGATTTGAATGTTGAGACTCGGCTAGAGATGCGGCAGTAGCAGCTTCTTTAGCCATTCTAGCTTCTTGTTCCATTAGCAATTTGTGGCTTACACCAAGATACATAGCAGCAGCATTACTAATATGTGGGTTTTCGTGTAAGAGGCCGTTGTGGAATGGTCGACCAGGTGGGCTGATTTTTAGTTTGCTCACCTGCTGTGCTAACGTGGGTGGTTGTGGGTTTGGTGTTGCTACTGATGGAACGGGTGACGCAGCAGCTGATCGCTTACTCTGTTCACTATCACTTGGCGTTTCTTCTACTTCTTGACTTTCTTCAGATCCTTGATCCATGCGTGTACACAATTGCACATATTTTTGTTGCATTTCGGCTAATTGTTCTTGCATGGTACGTAATTGAGATTTCAAAGCATTCTTTTCTACACGTTTTTGTCTTATGGGTTCTTCTTCTTCTTCGTCGTCAATGTATCTTTCTGCTGTGCTATCGTGTTGTTGTGGTTGATAAAGCTTGCGTTTCTTACAACCGTTGACTTGAGGCGGTGCAGGACTTGAACGCATACCTGAGACTATGTTTTCAACACGTGCTTTTTTCGCGTCTTCTGGCTTAGCGGGACTCGATGGCTCCACTTTCGGAGATGGGAGCGATTCCGTTTCCATTCCATTTAATGCCTCTTCCATTAATTCAGCTTGTTGTCTATCACCCACACCGGCTTCAACTAGACACTCTTTCATAGCGGCTGCTGCTTCGACGTCGCTGCGTTCTGAATCTGCTTTAGGCTCGTTGTTATTGTTATTCATAATGTGATCCTGACCATTGCGTAAATCATGCTCGAGGGCTAAGAACTCGTGCTTCCGCCCCTGCAGGATGTCACGAAGCATGTGATGAGCTAGTTGCTCCCCAGACGGAGGGCTACTATCACACCGTATCACTGATTCAAATTTCACTTCTTCACCGTCTGTGCCTTCAGGCTTTTGCCGACCAAGTAACTCGTTAAGCATTTTTGCGGGTGCAAACCCCGGTCCGAATAGACCGAACTGTTGCTGTTGGGTAAAAATTGCGCCGTATAAATTATTACCGTTGCCGAGAAAGGTCGGTCTCGAACTGAAGTTCGGGATCGAGGAGTAACTGTTACGCGGCTCGCCGGCGTCCACGCGCTGTCTAGTTCTTTTAGTTTTCTTCAGGAGTTTATCTGTGTACAAACCAAACTCTGTCTCCTCCTCCGATGACATCATAAGTTAAAGCGTTATTGGTCGTTCAGTTCCCCCTCCAGAAGTTTGTCGTCCCCACTTAAGAATAGTCGCCCATGTCAATACCTGAAACAAACAAGTAAAAGTTCTGTTCACTGAAAAAGCTTCGTGCGATATAGGGGAGCGCTGCCTAAGAACACCTGCGGCCTTTAGCACAACTGTTGATCTAACCAGCCGCACGAGTCTTACGAGTTTTAGCATTACATTTTAAATTTAAACATTCTACCTAAACAACTAACTCACTAATTACACAAAATACTCAATCATAATTTCGTTATTAATTTTCAAAATAATAAGAAATCCTTTATATAAAGCCATTTTATTATTAACGTCTTCAAACGCAATACTTGGATAATCAAAACGTTGTAAAATTAAAAAGAGTTTTAATTTCAAAATTGAATATACGTTATAATTTTCTAAATATATTATTTAATATAATTATATTTTTAAAATATAATCACCCCAGCATAACTATTATCTGTCTTTATGCTTTGCCATATGGCACGTTCAAGTACTTTCTAGTAATTCTCACCATAAATTACCATCTGTCGCTGGAATTGTTGTCTTATCAAACGAAATTAGACTCTTATCTACATACAACAGCCTACAAGTTTTATATTACTGACAAACATTTATTAACGCCGAAGTAAAACTAATTTTATCTTGCATATATACTCAAAATAATTCAATAAGGGAAGAAGAAACAGAAATTCTCAATGTGCCGAGTACGTGACCGGGGTGTATAGACGCCTCTGAAATGGGTTACTTTCTCTACCTACATGAATTTTAACAATTGTGTTCGTGTTTAGAGGGGAAGAAACTGCGTTTTTACCTAAAGTCTAAGAATTCGGTAAAAATGGTTTTAAGAAACCGTGGGAAATTCTCACAAGGAGATTTAAATAGAAAACCTTTGAAATCATTCCAAATCCTATTACAATATTTTTGTTGTCGTTTAATTGAGGCAAATCTAAATCTTAAAACTCTTGGAAATCGGTTGTGTTGTAAGAGTAATGACGGAAACTAAATTTCATTATTCACGAATTTATTAGTTTGACAAGAATTCAGTGGGATTAGGGGAAACTGAGGCTTCTAGTTTTAATTGAGGATTTTATTTAGTTTAGTTTAGATAAAAATAACCGAAATAATCGAAATACTAAATTTCAACAATTACACGTTTTCTGTAAAGCTCAAGCCATAGACAATATTTCTAATCGCTTAATAAATTGTTAAAACTGTAGTTTCTCAAGTCATTATTGTGTGTTCTTTTGTAAAAGCAAGAGAAAACATTTTACTTAAATATATTTCACAGGATTCTACTTGCATTGTGATAAAATAAAAATAATAGTTAGATTGAGTAAATTTTACAATTCTGAACACATTGAAATTAATGCGAACAGAATGTAAACTTTCGCAAAGCAATGAATTAACTACGTGAGCAAAAGTGGTCATTTTACTTTACTATGACTAAACAAACATAATAAAACAACAAAAATGTTTCTATAACAATTCGATTCGTGATAGCGATAAAAAATTCGTATGCACATGTTAATCTTATTCATTAAGAGTATATCACCGGTGGGAACAGCTCTTTTCATGTGTGCTCAACTCGCATGACCGACCGGAAGTGCTACTACTCGCGATCTAAATTCGATGTCCGCACCGGAAATACATCTCCCTGTCTTACCTTTTACCTGAACAATATGGACTTAAAAACCCATATGCCACACATTAATAAAACTCCTACCCTTATTTCTGACTTTACCTTTTCATTATCTTTTTTTAAAAAGTTATGAAGCGTTGAATAAAACTGTGCATATGGACAGATAAGACATATGTTAATTTTCTATTCCTGTAGACTTGTTTTGAAAGGTAGGAAAGTATGAATAATGCGCGTAAATAATAAGTGTGTATGCGGTGTGATCTAATTACCAGTTAAAGTGATGACTTCGCGTCATTGCAGCTAACTATTTACATCCGGTCCCTTAATTTAAAGACGACGGAAAGAGCATTTAAGTTTATGTGAAACAATACACATCTATTTAAAAAAAAAATCGTCGGAATAAATTGAATAATTTTTTGTGCGTTTCTCTCGCGTAAATTAACTACTGAGAAACTAATTAGCGTCCAGCGAATTTCATTTAAATAATTTCACATGAAATTTTATCTTGACTAATACCGCGTTTATTTTGAGTAAATAATTTTAAGATGGCTAAATGTTTGTTTGTTACAGCGGAAACGGGATTAACTATTAGAATTGAATAAAAGTGACGTTGTGTCCCCTCTCGTATGACTTTGCGTCGACGTGATTTGGACTCTTTTGAACCATTTAAATCTTAACAAGTAGCTGCATTTAACTGGCAATTAGCGATACCCCATGTTATTAACTTGTCCGGTATCTTATCCACAGTTATGTACGCCCCTCTTTGTCTAACAATCACAAATTTTCAAATTATCTCTCTCGTACAGCTTCCTCATTACGTATTTCCTTTTGCCCTGGACTTCTCAGCAAGGGTTTACTTTCATTCTTCCTTTCTCATCACAGAAGACAGGATACGCTTTCATTTAATCAATTTTAATCCACCAATACGAATACGCGAGATTCACATTAAAAACGTACAGTTTCAGCAAAGATGCAATCCCTCGTTTTTTATATATGATGTTACTTGAAGGGTAAGTCTGTATTTGTATCGCGCGTCACCCCATCTTAGAGGGTGAGACAAAAGGCCAGACTACTCAAGAGTACTCTAGGAATCTACACAACCCGTGGTTATTAATACCTAAATATATGTCATTATAACTATATGCGGCTGTCTTAATTTATTATTTAAATATAAATCACAAAAACTACAATCAAGTTATAAAAAACTTGTTTCTTAACTAAATGCGGTTAAGTGGTTTGTTGCGAGTTGTATTTTAATATGCGCAGCATTAAACAAAACTGATTATTGTGGGATTATTAGGCCTAAATTGAGAAGTTTGTAGACGTAGATAAGGCTTTATTGATTTAATAAATAAGCACTTAGTTTTGTTGTAAGGCTTTTTATGTGAAAATCGATTATTTTATAGTTTTCTCGCTTCAATAGTTTAACACCCCGCTTTCCCTTTACCGAAAAAAACGCACACGCTGCTAATGTGGCTATTAAAAAGCATTACAAACCTATTAAACTGAATAAAACAAACATTAAAAGATTATTTCTGTGCATAGAATAATATTGAACTTAAATATTCTGAATATCTAAGATACTCACTCTTCTTCCTTAATTTAATATTAGCATATATGTTATATTTTAAGATAATAAATGCCCGTATATAGTGGCGAACTAATTGTTTAAGTAACATGTTAGGAGATATATTAAGGTAGTGAATAGTGCGGATCCGGATACGGAAGGAAACCCTACTCGAGTTGGAGACATGGTGGTTTGACGAACAACTAAAGATATCTCACCAATCTTATGTAACAATCTATAAAATTCAACCGGAAACTTTTTACACATTTTTGTCTCTATTGGTGTGAAATTATTTTATATAGAAAATGTCACATATAGAAAAATCAAATTAATTTTGTAGATTCCTTCCATTTTTATTTAAACAAAACAGTTATTTTATTAATTTTGATTTAATTATTTATAAAAGAATCCTACAAACCAATAAATTTGATCTATTCCAAAATTATTAGAAGTTTTATAAAACTTTGGAATTGTTTACTTGTGGATCCGATAAATCATATATTTTATAATTTTTTCAATTCAACCGAATTTTTCAAGTATGAATTACCACGTAGTAACAGTCGCAACTATCTTATTCATATATTTTATCGATCAGAGCAATTAACTATAAGATGTAGGATTTTCAGTGTTAACAAACAAAAAATCACTTGGTTTTTATTATTATTATTTCCTTATATTTAAACATATTTTAACTAGTCTAGCAAAAATTTTATTAAAACGAATGCTTAATTTACTCACTCTTCCATTTATTACTTTTGACGTAGATTAGATTTAAGTAAATTGTCTGTTCTTAATTAATGTATGAAATATTAACCCCCTAAATTTTTTAATGCATTTTAAATATTAATATTTTATCTTGTACCAGTTAATAAATCGACAGATTTACTGTGATGACTTTGCCAGAGCCATGCACATACTTGCGCCTAGGGGATTTGAATCTGAGATATATGGCTTAGTAATCTGATACCTTGCCTTCTTTTTTTAACTTGACTTACTCAAGAATGAAATATGGATACAGCACGCACTTTTTGATCTGAGCTTTCCTAACCCTTCGTCCGTTCAAGGTGTTTATAACTTTGATCATATTCTTGAAATGGTTCAACCGATCAACCAAGTATTCCGAGATGCTCAAGTGCAGCCAGGCTTTGATAAACGCACAAATGCCTAAGCAAAACGCCGAATAAATCTAAGTCTTGAAAATTTAACAATGAAAATTTATTCGGTTGCAGGATTGTTTCATAAATAATTAAATCAAAATTAATAATAACTGTTTTAATAAAATAAAAATTACAGAAACGGTAATTATTTACAAATGAATTTATTGTATAAACTTACATTTAATAAATTATAAGGAATCTATAAAATTTATTGTGTTATTCTAAATGAGACAATTTTTATATAAAATAAATTCAAACCAATAGAACGAACTTCTGAAGATATTTACAGGTAGATACGTGTTGAGCATCTGTCCACAATCGGTTTCGTCTCCGTCTTCGTAAGTCTGGATGAGACACAAAACCCAAAACGACACCCACCGATAAATACAAGTAAATTATAAATACTTTCGCCAAGAAATTCAGATGTTCGTTGACTTTTTCTATGCCTGTGGGTCGCTCGAAATGTCTGAAATCGCCTAAGGCGTATAGACTTCTCGAACATGCTTCTGATAATGGAAGATAGATTTGAAAATATACATCACAGAGTTTGTGGACATCAAACATCATCAGCTAAATATAAATAGCTGAATGAGTTATAATCTAAAACCACAAAATCAGATTTCTTAAAATATTTTCCAAAAAGGAAAATAAACCAATAACAAGAGTAGACAAATAGCTACATCCAGACTAAACGTTTAGACTATATCTGGACTATATCTAGGCCTAGACTGGTCTTGTCTGGTATGTCTGGTGTTGTCTGGTCTTGTCTGGCCTGTTCTGGTCTTGATTGGTCTTGTCTGATCTTTTCTGGTCTTGTCTAGCTTTCCTTGGTCTTGTGTGATATTGTCTGGTTCTGTCTGGTCTTGCCTGGTCTTGGCTAGTCTTGTCTGATCTTGTCTGGTCTTGTCTAGTCTTATCTGGTCTTGTTTGATCTTGTGTGATATTGTCTGGTCTTGCCTGGTCTTGTCTAGTCTATATAGACTCTGCGAAGAACAAATATCACCAACACAGTTTGGGTTCAGAAATGCCGTTGGTACACGAGAAGCTTTCTATAGCATTCAAGTGTTATTTCTACTTTGCAAGGACATGAACTGCGATATTTTTGCTTGCTTTATTAATTACCAAAAGGCATTCGATAGAGTGCGACATCAGAAGATGATTTTAATGAAAGTTGGACTAGGTGAAAAAGAATCATCATAAACATATATTGGAATCAGTCAACAACTGTTAGAGTGGAGGGAGAGAGGACAGAGGAGGTGAACATTCTACGAGGAGCAAAAAAAGGCTACATACTATCACTGTTGATATTCAACATCTATTCGGAATACATATTTAAAGAAGCTCTGAAAGACCTGGAAGCTGACATGGCACTAAACGGTGAAACAATAAATAATATACGTTACGTAACTAGAACACCACATGAATCGAGTCACAGCAAGTAGCGAAAGGGGTGTCCTTGATAGAAAAATCAAAACGACAAAATTAATGATTATTACTAAATCACACATTGGAAATTGTCACCTCATAGTCAATCAGAAAACCATCGAGAGAGTAAATAATATTCCTATCTTACTACTCTACTCTAAACAATCAGTAGGATCATTCTCAAGAAGTCGAAGTATCGAGAAAGCGAGAGCAGTTTTCAACAGCATGCGATCCCTACAAATCCTTGCAATGTTAACGAAACTGTGAATTCTGCGTTGTTATGTGTTTTCGGTTCTTTTTTGCGGAGTTGAATCGTGGACACTAACCGATGCTGTGAGCAGAAAACTGGAAGTATTCGAGATGTGGTTATATCGAAGGATATTGAGAGTTTCGTGGAAAGATCGAATAACCAACACTGAGATCATAGAATGCAGAAGGATAAAGAGCTCCTCAACACGATTAAATGCAGAAAACTCCAGTACCTAGGGTATGTTATGAGGAATGAAAGCAGATTCCATCTACTACAAAGAATGTTGCAAGGGAAACAAAGCTGCCGGAAGAAGAAGGATATCATGGTTGAAGAATCCAAGAACATGGTTTGCCATGTTACCACAACCGGGCTTTTCCGAGCAGCAGCAAACACAGTGATGATTGCCAAAACGATTATCGTCTGGAACGGATAAGGAACTTTAAGAAGAAGAATTCTATGTTCAAGGTGGAATCAATGTATTCTAACGTCTCGAGTAAAAATTAAACTTTTAGTAATTTGGCACTTACTTCGTATTTTATGGATTGAGAACGATATACTTAATAATGCGGTGTGGTGATACCTCAGATACTTGGCCTTTGAGTAAGACAGCTGGGGTCAAAATCCCCACAGTACCAAAGCAACAAAAAATAAGAAACTAATGACTGCAACCCATCACACTAAAATCCCCACATAGGCAACCGTGGGGTCTCAACTGCTTAAAGGTCGATTTCAATATGCTCGACACTCAGCTACACGACGTCGTGCGACATCGCCTGTCAAATAATGATTACATTGTTTTAAATGGGCAAGTCGCGTAGCTGACGCATAGCCATGGTGAGAACGTTTTAACGGCCCATTTAAAACAATTTAATCATTATTTGACAGACGATGTCACGTTACGTCGCGTAGCTGAGTGTCGCGTATATGAGAATCGGCCTTTACACCTTCTCTGGAAATTTGTCGTTCGGATTCGACGTTAAACTGTAGGTCCCCCATATTCAAATCTTAGTACTGAGGTTGGATATGTCGCAGAGAAGAGGGACATAAAGGCTGATAATGATACTTAAAATAATATGTATACTAAAGTGTATGAATACTAAAAAACTGTTGAATTTGAAAGATAATGATAGAAATTAGTTTGTCTATGAAATCTTTTGCCTTGAACGTTACTGCATCTATTTCGCTCATGATATCACTTAGGAACATGAATAACTACCATATCTATATTCGACTAAATTACATAATTATTTATATTTAATTTAAATTATTTTATTATAAATTACTAAATTAGGTACGATACGAGTCGAAGGCCCGTTGAGTTTTACAACAGAAAATGATAATTTTCCGTTTTGACGCGCAAGAGGAACGGAGTTTTTGAGGAAAAATTTCAAACGCACCCACCGCCGCCCCCCTGCGGGGGTGGACCTTGCTAAAACTCGTCTAAAAAAACGTTTTTTTTTTTGCTCAATTCCCCGGAAAAAAATCAAGACCACATTTTTGGTCAATTTTTCGTAATTTTCAAAAAAATCTTAATTTTTAGACCCCCTTTTTGTTCAGTGACGGAACCTTACTCACTTAGTACAACGTGAAGATTAAAAAGAGCACAAATACCTCTAATATTACAAATTTATTTTTGATATATATCTACATATCTGATTATTATTTGATTACGTAACTACATATCTGATTAGATTACGTATCTACATTAAATTGGATATTTTGATATTACTCTAAATCACTTTATATAGCACAAATAGTGCACATCTCTACTGCTTATATTGTCTATTGGTATTTATAAAACGTTTTTACCACGTTTTTAGATATTAACTGGTTCTCATATGTTGAAACGCTTTCAAATAGTAATCAATAGCAACCTTAAAAAAATGCGATTTTATCGGTTATGATCGAAAATTTAATGAAATTATGTACCAAATAATTCAATTTAATTCTAAGATGAAGAATTATATTTTCCAAGTTGCTCGATTTTATGAAGACTACATCAGCTTTATATATCGCCTGTTTCGAAATGTCGGGTATCTCTTCTGTCACACATGTATAAACTAATGACAGAAATTTTGACAAGATCGGTGATTACACAGGAACAAGCTTAGAATTCTGACAGGAGTCCTGACGGGACACTGCAGACTTAGAAAACATACAACTAATGACAGCTGCAGATTCTGCGGCTCAGCAGAGGAAACCCCCACACATGTGCTCAAAGACTGCGGAGCACTGCTCCGCAAGAGACAAATGTATCTTGGGGCCCACTGCTTGAACGCAGAGGATTTGCAGTCCTTGAATCCCACCCAGATCCTGAAATTCCGAAAGGAATCATGACTAGAGGAGGCGCTCTAAATGGGTAAGCTTATCAACAATTAGAGGAAGAGGGTGGGGTCCAATAGATCTACGGAGGTCGCAGTACAAGTCACCACCGAAACCTACAATCTAGATCTAGGATCGATTACCAGCTAGTAGAACAGGCAGGTTGCCGCAAAGGATTCAGCACCATAGACCACCTACAGACAATAAGAATGCTAATAGAAAAGACAACGGATTACAACATACCCTTACAGCGTGCTTTAATAGTCTATCACAAAGCATTCGATTCCATTGAAATCTGGTCCATCATACAAGCAATGGACGGGGCCAGAAACGACTCCCGCTACTCAAACCTTATAAAAAACATGTACGAAAACGCAGCAGTAAAATTCAAGCAGTCCAAGTAAAATTAAACTCGAACCTGGCGAGTATAAATATTAAACGAGAACCTGGCGACAAACAGCATCAAGATCAGAAAAGGGGTACGCCAGGGAGACCCCATATCTCCATAACTATTTACTACGGCGCTAGAAGACATTTTTAAAAGACTAAACGGGGACAATAAGGGTGTAAACATCGAGGGCATCTTTATCTTAAACTAACCTGCGATTTTCAAATGACATAGTCCTCATCAGGGGCCCATTTAGACTTGATAAGGCTCTAAGCTATTTGAGATATGGGGCTTTTTTGCCAGTGCTAAATAAATAAATAAATGATTTTCGGATACCTATAGGGGTATTTTGGGGGCCCCAAGAAAGTTGGGCCCTAAGCTATAGCTTGTTTAGCTTATAGGAAAATCCGCCCTGGTCCTCGTCAGCAGTGATAAGCAGGAGCCAGAGACCATGCGGGAACACCTAAGCATAAAATCTAACCAAGAAGGCCTTAAGCTGAATCTGTTCAAGACAAAAATAATGAGCGACTTAAAAAGGGACACCACGATAAATAACACCACTATAGAAGTAGAAATACACCTACCTTGGACGTCATTAAGCTGGGCAAGGGAAACCAAACAGCCGAAATAAAGAACAAAACAAGACTAATGTAGGCTGCCTTTAGCACACTAAGGCACATCCTCAGAAACAAGGACATCTCAATATATCTTGAGGGCAAAGTTTTCGACTCCTGCGTTACACCTGTAACAACATACGGCTTGAAGACAATGGTATTGACAAAGAAAAGTGCGGACCATCTAAAGATAATGCAAAGAGCGATGAACCGAGTAATGATAGGAGTCAGTCTGCGAGACAAACGTGCGAGGAAATCAGACGAAGAACAAAGGTAGTGGATGTAATAAAAAGATTCGCAGAACTTAAACGCCGATGGGCAGGACACGTAGCAAGGCAACATCAAGATAGATGGATACCGAGATTAATCCAATGAAAACCAAGACAAACCGTGGCTCCAACTCGCACAAGACAAAACCACACGGAAAGAGATGGAAGAGGCGTATGTTCAGGAGTGGACCAAAGAACGCTGACAAAAAAGTCAGCTTAGAAAATAACTACAAAGACGTATTTCATGGCCTGAAGTTATTCGCACCAATGATATCGAAACAGCTATTAGCTGTATATGTAAATCATTAGAAGGTAATTTCTTAAGATAAGTAAGAATAACTAAAAATACCCGCGTTGTGAAATTATTCTAGAAAAATGCAGCGTCCTTAGAATAAAATATGTTTTGTGAAATATTTAAAATTACATTGTATATGGTTTAGTAGTTTTGTGTTGGCTTGATTCGTTTTTTGTGGTGTACAACTTTTTCAATCATAATTTCAACACTTTCAGTAAATTCATTGCATCCATCAGATATTTTTTAAAACATGTTTCAATCATCAAATAATCAATCACGCATTGATAAACCAAAATGAGAGATAGCTTAGGCAGGTAATGCAGGTATACTATCATGTATTAAGATTTATAAGTAACTAATATACCTACTTTGAAATAAATATAAAATTTTGTATTCCTAGTTTAATGCATATTGGGTTGCAATTTCATTTATTAATTGTACATACAAATATTTTGTAAACATAATGGCTTTAACATTAAAAGTTCTTTTGAAGTTCAAATTCTTTTTAAATTCAATTTCGTCTTGGTGGATTAATTTTTGGAGTACTTTTTTACCAAAAAAGAGATGGACAAAATTATTTAAAATACATTTTTTAAATCCATTTTTATATTTCTTGGATATTTTGCCAATATTATAGCAAACATAACTAATAGTACCGACACATTGTCTAAGCTTGTATATTTTCTAGGAATAATAAATATTTTTTATCTACTCGCTCACCAAAATGACCACATTAATAAGTAAATTATTGTAAGCGTAAGTAAAGCAAATAGAGTTTCATTATTAAACGATTTCTGTCTGTTGTTACTATGGCAACAACTCGCGTCATTAACCAAAACACATAGACGTAGTGAAAATAAATTTTCAGACGTATATTAAAATTGAATTAAGTTTTCTTATTTAGAATCAGGAAGCCTCGACCTCTCAATTTGGATTTATCTGGCTCTAATAAAACTTAACCTAACCATGTTCCTGTTACTGTGCGTTTTTAATAGTTAGCAAGTTTTATCACAGAGGCGCTGAACGTTCTAACCTTGTTGTGTCAGTGATTTGAAGTATTTTGTCTGTCAAAATCACAATTTTTCAATATTATCGGCAGGAAGCAATTATTGTTTGTAGATTTAACAGTATTTTAACATGATCCGTAGATAAAATAATGTATGATACACGTGTGTGAAAGGCTTTTGTGCACACTTGTATCATAAACTACTCTTATACATAAACTTTAACTTCTGCTTACATATTTATATCAATTCTGCTAGTTCTATTAATCTCTTAGGTAAATGTATATAGTGACTAATAAGTATTTGCAATTACTGCTCTTTAAGTTTGTATGTATTTACAAAACAATTTCCTTAAGAAAATTGTAATTTGGTAGAATTGGTAAAACCATCCTACGTTATAGATACTCCTACAAACTTAAAACAATCGGAAGACAGTCTGAATATATAAATATATTCAACCTTTCCGGAGCTCTATAACAATAGAGATAGAGTTATAGAGCTCCGGAAAGGTTGAATATATTTATATATTCAGGCTGTGTTCCGATTGTTTTAAGTTTAAATGATAATTTCATGAAAATTTGTTTGTAAATTTTTTTGAAAAATATTTGTAATAATGATATCTATTGGTTTTTCTGCAAATTTCACTGTTCTCTGCAATTTTCAGAATTATTGTTTTATATTGCTATGACCGTCTAGTAAAAATTACAAAATTATACATAGCAGAACAATTTACATGAACCTTAAATACTGAGATTTTATCTGAGAAATTAAATTGTAGCAACTTTTAACAAACACTTTTTAAATTGTTTAACTGTTTAATACTCATAATTATGTCAATAACAATAAAATAATATTTTTTAATTCGGTTATATTAACACTTATAATGATTTATTATAAGAAATATTGAAAAACACTTTTCGCTTGATAATTATTTCAATTGTATGTTTTGGGTGACTTAAAATTTGAATCTATAGTTTTTGCATACAAATTTTCAACTAAAGTTTTGATTAGTTTTATTGTAAAACAGTTTTTCTTTAGAAAATGTAATAGTAAGTATGATATATTAAGGTAACATAATATAATAGAGATCCGGATACGGAAGGAAAAGCCCCGGTTCAAGTTGGAGACATGGTGGTTTGACGGAACTAAGATATCTCACGCAGATCGGCTCTCCACTTACTGTTCTCAGGAGTTGATACATCCTTAAGTGGGCAAGGGCTCCCTCTCATCTCGAAATTGTCTTGATGAAATGCTCGAAATCTCACGCTCGAATTATTCCATTATATTTCGAAAAAGAAAATAATAAAAATATTTCGCAAAGAAAACATACGGTAAGTAGATGAAAACTACCCGCATCTGTTACCTATTATACTAATAACAATTTTTTGCTTGTATTACCACCAGCATATTTCATATCTTGCACTTGAAGACCTAGAAAATCATCAGGAACTTTCATCCCCCTAATTTGTAATAAAAGCGAACAGCTTTAGGAGGCGGAATCAGTTTTCAAAGAGTGTTAGAAAAAAACCTTTTATACAATTTACTTTCGGTCTAATGATTATAATTTTTGTAAGAAACGTAAGTCACTTAAATATAAAGCGTCCACCGAAATTATATATCAAACAAGAATTCTTGTAAATATTTAATCAGGATCCAAAGTTTAAGTGATATAAATGCTCCTATAAATTATAGTATTTTTTCGGTTACTGAAACTTTTCTTTTTATGTTAATGTATAATTTAGATTGGAAAAATGAGTTTTTTTTTGTGGATATTTTGTGGTAACAATATGAAAATTAAACTATAAAAACGTTATTGCAGAAACACAGGCTATAAAAGTGACTAGAATTTACAATAAAAAAAACACACACACACACAAAATAAAAAGAATAATAATAAACCAGTTTAAGGCGCTTCTTTTTAAAAGTCATTCTGTTTATACTGTCATAATAAAAAGACACCTCCAATACAGTAAAAAATATATTCCTTGACTTGACATTCGCGTCTTTTTTATTGCAACTCGTTTGTAATTTCAAAGTTCTTTTTAAGGGCGCCCACGTCATAAAAACGCGAAAAACTTTGATGACAGAAATCAACGAACAATAAAAAATAAAATAGAAAACGGAACCGGATACCATGCGCAATCATTAGCCCCATCTCCGGCGGACAATCACACCTTGCAATCCATCCGGTTTTGAATACTTCTCGAACTATTTTTTTATTACCGGAGCCCCTAGGAAATTGTGGACTGTGGCACGCGTTTTTTGAGGTAATTGACTTGAGGATATAAGTAAATTAGTCACACTTATGGCGAGTGTCAGGAAGTATTTTTTTGGGAATTTCCGATTGTAAATTTTATAACTTTTTTAATTGTGCGGGCACAAGATAAACAGAAAACTAACAATTTTTAAAAAAATACGATTATAAACTTTACTTTAATAACATCAAATTATTATGAATATTTCATTAAGGCATTTTAATTTATTCAAATTTTTATTTTGCTCTGTTTTTTTTTTTATTTTTGCCTATAGAATTGAATGAATAGTTCAAACTATAACAGACATTTAAATCTTCTATTTTTGTTTGGAATTTGTAATTTTGTAGATTTAAAACATTTATCACACGAATAAAAGATTTATATTGTCGACGTCCGATTGTAAATTTATTTATGATTGTTTGAGTGTTAAACATTTTTTTATTCATTATTTCGGGTTTTTTTTTTCGCTTTTGTGAATTGAGTATACGACACAGACAGTAAAATTAAAATCAAAAAATATGAATAAAATATGAACACAATAAAATAAATACGTTCGTAAAAGAGGAAACAATGCACGCGCTTACAAAGCGTCGGAAAATTCTGTCAAAAATCAAATTATTTTCCCACATGAGGCTAATAAACTAAACAGAGGCCGGGCTATATTAAAAATACGAGCAGCAAAAAAGCACACACAGAGAAAAACCCCATGTAAATATTGAGATGAATTTTTAATTATGTTATTCTAGTTTGCAAGCTCATTTGAAACTTTTTTTATTTCGAGCGAAACGCACAATAAAAAAACAATTGTGTAATTATACACATAATAACTAAAATAGGAAACGCGCTGAAACGTTATCACATATAGAAATGTATTAATAATGGGTGTAGGGAGGAAAGGGTGCGTGCCATGGCGGATTATAATTTTTTTCCTGACTGCGCCGTTGCGGGAGATGAAGAAATCACATTTTCCACTCGAGATGGCTTTCCCTCTTTCACCACCCCCACAGTCAACCCCCAAGACCACTCACAACCCTTACACAATCTTAACTACACTACGTAATATCTATATATTCTTCGTCTGATAAAAACGTTTTGTATATGGGATGTAAATATTAAAGATTTTAGTATGTATTTATAAATATCTGTTGTGTTTCTTTGTTTTATAAGATTGAAAGTTTTTTTGTTGGAGTGGATTTTTTTTTAAATCGAGAAAAATATTTTGTAATAATAAAAGGTATAGAGCGAGTGGAGAAGCGAATATGCAGTGACGTGAATAATAATAATGGTAGCAGTTTCTTCCGCGTTGAATATACCTAAGTAGTAATCAGGATAAAAGAGATAGGAATGCGGGCCCAACGACTTGAGACCATTGATTCACTGGCTCACGGAAGGGAACGAGAGATCAATACAAACTGTGAAACCCTAGTGGTGTGAGGCAGGTTAGGGAAGGTTTGCACTCACTGCAGTCTTTACTTCCTTCACTTCCCCTCAGTCTTAGCTCGCTGCACTAGATTCATATAATTACAATTGTGGAGACCCAGATTTCCTTTCCCCGTTCCACCCTCCCAGTCCTATCTCTCTCCGCTGGGATCTTTTTTTTAAGATAATATGCAAACATGCGATGAAGATACACTTACATATCTACTTCGTCATTAACAACACTCTGTGATTTATACTTTTTCGTTAATTATTAAGAAGGTTTTTCATTTTCTTCGGATTTATTCTGTTAGTTCTCTTTTTCCATATCACATGATAAAATGCATCTCAGCATCTTTATTTTTATCACTCATCATTCTTAAACACTCCTATAATAACTCTTTATTATTCATTAAATATATTTTCAAACAACAATTATTCTCATTAATAATATAATGCAAGTAATGAATACAATATATAAATTGCAATATTATTTAAAGAAAGATTGCATGAAACTTACTAGTTTATTTACGATATTTACGATATTTTTCTCGTCTCGTCTCTTAAAAGCGAGACGAACTCTCGTATCGTCTCGTTTCGTATGAAGCCCTATTATTGTTAAATAAATTTTTAACTCAGAATAGTGCAAAGGAAGTCGCTAAAATGTAATCGTCTACCCTTGTGGTTTTGCTCCAAAATGTTTTTTTAGTTGTTCATCTTCTTCGGTTGGTCCGATTTTTGGGTTGAAGTCGCCTTGGAAGATTGTCATTTTGCTGGTCAGCTTGTCCTGCAGGGTACTCTAAAGTTGTCCGTCGAACTCTGTTATTTCGCCTTCGCTTCTCGCTGTTGTAGAAGCATCATCATCAAAGGTCTTCAATCCGAAGATTGGTTTGCAGCAATTCTCCAAACTGCCCTGTCTTCAGCTTTCCGCTTAATTTCGTGATATTTTGTGCATCCAGCATCTCGAATTAGCTGGTTAACTTCACTGAAAAGCACTCCAACCATGAATAAATTGCTGGTGTCTGAGATATCCAGTTGGATCTTTAATGGAACCACTCCATTAAAGATCCATCTGGATACATCGTTGCCTTCTCCATCTTACGCCGTTGGCCATCAAGTGTCTCTTCCGCCTTTAGGGGCAGTTTCCCACCCCAAGGGCAAGGGGTGCTCTTTACCTCTACTTGCTCATCCGCCCTCCAAAGAGGCCGTTGGCACTTGGTATGGGACCACTTATACCGGTGGTCACTCGATGAAATAACAGTTATATCTTGTTTACCTTAATTTCTTCTTGTTTATTGGCGTTTGCCAAACAACAAACACAATACTAGAAATGTACGTTTATTTTGAATTTGAAATCGTGTAAGCGATGGAAATGAAATGTCAAAATGAATATAATAAAATCGCCGAGAAATATTCAAAAATTTTCGATGTTTCTGTTAGTTCCTGAGGGTTGCAAATGTGCTTGGGATGAAGTAGGGATGGTTACCATGACCTGTGAGCATTTTCACACCGACGGGGCGAGTTTTTCCTGGTAAATTTCTGGAGCACAAACACCATCCGTTGACAGCTGCACTGTCATTTTGCATAGACCTAAATGGTTACTGCCTTTTTATTATTCTCCTAGTACAAATTGTGCTTGGCAACCATTGTGTTAAGGAGTTGTTTATCTTTGCTCAGAAAATATCTAATTTGTGAGAGATTTAAAGCGAAATTAAAGTCAAAATAGTGACCCTTTCTAGTGATTAGTGTTTTGAAAAGAGAACATTGTGCGGAAACACCAAATTTTGTTTTAATTGCAAGTCATTGAAATTTCTCCAGGTTTGACAGTTGCCTACCCATATATCATTTTGATGTAGGGAATCAATAAAAGTCGCCGATATTATTGAACTTATCACAAAATCCATGTGGAGATGGCCTGGACGCGTGGCTCTCACTAAAAACAACCGATGGACAAAACGAATCCTGGAATGCAGACCCAAAAAAGATAAGAGAAGCAGAGGAAGACCCACCCACCAGATGGACGGACGACGTTAAACGTGTGACGGGCAATTGGATTAGCACCGCGCAAGACAGAAGACAGTAAAAACACCTGAAGGAGGCCTATGTTCAGCAGTGGACGAGAAATGGCTGATGATGATGATGATGATAATATCATTTTGACATATCCACCGAGGGACTTCCGGGATCAGAAGTCATCCCCATCCCAAAAGCCAACGGCTGGATGGCGGATGAGTTGTCACTGAGTTGTCACTAAGTTGTCCAGAAGCGGAAGAATTCACTAGAATCCACGGCATCAGGATGGAGAAGGCAAGAGGAAACCACTCTATTAAGGACCTTACGGTATCCCACGGCAAAATGGCACGGCATAATTCGAATACTACGCGGATCTCCGGAGTGGACAGTGTCCGAGGAGTGCTTTTAAGAAGTAGATAGATTTGAGAACGCAGAATTGAACCTGCACACATCAGAACATAAAAGAAGAAGATAAATTGTGAAGACTAATGAGATTTGATTTTTTTAAGAATGTGGAGTAAGGAAACAACACACCGAAATCATGAAAATCAACACCCAGAAGACAGAGATCATGGTATGCAACCGCCAACAAATTACAGCCGATATTAGGGTTAACGATGTACCACTGAAACAAGTTAATACGGTCACCTACCTAGGAAGCAAAATCACTTCAGATGGCAAAAGTTCAACAGACATAAAAAGCAGAATTGCGCAAGCAACAAAAGCCTTCAACAACAAACCGGTGCTTCTTACTGCAAGGAACTTAAATGCAGAGACCAAAGAAGCATTTATAAAATGCCATGTGTGGAGTGTGGCATTGTACGGCTCAGAAACCTGGACACTTGGTACATGCGCTCAGAGAAGACTAGAAGCATTTGAAATGTAGTATTGGTGGAGAATGCAGAAAATCTCATGGACGGCAAGGCAGACAAATGAAGAAGTTCTTAGAAGAGTTGATGAAAAAAGAGCATTATTGAAAACAATATTGAGGAGAAGAGACCAGTTAATAAGACATCTGTATAGTCACAATGATTTTATAAAGAATGTTATGGAAGGAATGGTACAAGGCAAAAGAGGCAGAGGAAGACCCCGATTACAATACATGAAACAAATTCAAGGAGATATAGGAGTAAAATCATATGAAAAATTGAAAACACTATCAGAGAACAGAGAGGAGAGGAGGAGAAGAATTGCTGCCAAGCAATCTTCGGATTGAGAAAGAGAGAGGAGTAAGGTAACAATAATATCGCACCATGCACTGTCAAACATCTGGAGAAAAATTACGTTCTTATTTCTTCGTAAATGATGATTCAGTACACTAAAGCAGTGATTAGGTTACTTTAGGTAAGGTTATCCCAATTCTGAGGAAAATGTTTATTACGCGACCCAAAAAAACCAAACTTTTTTTCATTACCATTTTTAGACCATTTTTGAAAGAAAAAATCTTCAATTTTACTATAGAGACCATTTTAACTCACATATCGTGGGTCTACTGCCAAAAGTGATCAATTCAAAAATTGGCAAAAATGAGATAATTTGCCCAAATCGTTTTAACGTCTGTTACCTTCAAAGGAAAAAAATAGTCCAAGCCAATATACATAGCTAATCATAACCTCCTAACATGGGCCAAAAATGATTAATTCTTTTAGATCAAAATCTCTACTGTTAAAAGTGTCCATGTCTAGTTACTCATTTTTGACTAGGTCATTTTTAAAGATGTGTTGTGAAGTTATATAAATCTACACACTTTACACTCGAGTTTCGACTGTTGAAGGTCATTTTAAGGTAAAAGATAAACAAAGCTAGTTTTCGATGACAGGAAAATTTAATGAATAACCCAACAAATAATAATGACTGATGGAAGACAAGGAAAACATGAAGGTCCCCAATCCAACATCTTGGTGAATATCAAATCGATAACGTTGCCAACTACTACGCCCATTACAGGCATCACGACATCACGACATACAGTCATCACGACATCATCCACGACATTCGGGTTAAGAAGTTAACTCTATGCCAAGTGCCAACGGCATCCCTGGATGGCGGATGAGCGGGTATAGGGCTGGGGCACTGTGTTGTCCAGAGAGTGAGAAATCACCCACAAAGGCGGAAAAATTCACTAGAATCAACGGTATTAGGATGGAGAAGGAAAGAGGAATCCATTAAGGACCTTAACTCCATTAGGTGAAAAGAATAATAATAATAAATAATAATAAAAGCTAAATAAAACTAGTTTTCGATAAATAATAACAAATAAATAATAATAATAATAATAAATATAATAATATGTGGGAGGAGAAGGAGAGGAGTAACAACCTCGTAAAAAAACATGGATCATCTGGCCCGGGTGGCAGTACCATGTGAGGGCCCCTTGCCAGGGTTACGGTGAAGTCCTAAATGGCAGTGAAGGCGGAGATGAAGATCATCGGTACGGCGGAACTGACAGAAGAGGCACCCATGCTTTTCGGGATAGCAAAAGAAAAGCCTGACTAAAATCCAGGCGCGTCTGAGTGGTATCCACCGGCTTCCTGGTCCTCGTCTGACACCCTTTGGGTGCGGCGACGACTCTATGCTCCAGGAACTACCAATTCCTGGTTCGAAGTACCCAGCATTGCTGGAACTCCTATTATAAGCCAAACATGATTTGAAATCATGTTTGGCTTCATGTGTTCCTAAAGGGACCGTTCATGTAAAATAATAAATAAATAAATAATAAGTGATGGATAATAGATAATAAGACATGGAAAACATGGCGATCCCCGATCCAACATCTACTATGCCCACTAATGTGCTTACTACAGAATCATCTACGAAATTCAAGTCCAAAGAGGTGCGAACATAGACTCAGACCACTATCTCACCCGAGTTAAAGTAAAATTCTCTCCGAAGAGAGTGCACAAAAAAAAACCGTACATCCAAAAGTTTGACACATTCAAAATTCAAGAAACAAAGATCACATTGATCACATTGAAGAATGGTAAAATGAACCGATGTACAACTGGACCGTCTTCTGCAACAAAATAATCAGAATAGCCAAATAATTAATCCAACTTAAGAAGAAGGCAAAACACCTATGATGGGATTCCAACTGCGATCAAGCCATCATCAATCGCCTCGCCTCGAAAATACAACAGCAACAACACGTCCTCGACATACATAAAGAGACAAACAAAATCATCAGGAAAACCAAACGTAAATTCTTCACCGAACAGCTCAAATCAATTGAGGATATCTATGTCTATCAATGATGTCGTAAGCTTTTATAAAGTCCACAAAGTTAACTACAGTGTTATTTGTCTGTCTGACTTTCAATATTGTTCTTAGGTTCCAAATTTGTTCGACGCATGATCACCCTTTTCTAGCCAGCCTGGTATTCTCCTATTAGAGGATCTGCTTGTGATTCTAGTCTGTTCAATAACACTTTAGAGAATATTTTGTAATTGACTGGCGCTGGTGAAATACCTCTGTAATTATTTGGATTTGACTTATCATCCTTTTTATGTAATGGGTGGATCAAGGCACATTTTCATTCTTCCGGCATGTTATCTGTGATCTTGTTCTCTGATGTAGTTTCTTCAGAAACTACAATAGCAGAAAATTCTATGCAGCTTTTGCAAACAAAATTAAAGATTACTCAGCACGGAATTTGACCTTCAACAAACAAGATGACAAACTTGCAATCACCAACCAAGAAAACTGCGAAGAACTGGCAAACTACTTTTCCGAGCTCCTTAACTGCCCAAAACCACCCGAACGATTCCCACACACATCCCCAAAAAATAAAAAATCCGACGCCGATCTACCGAAGCAGGAAGAAATCCGACACCGCATCACATAACTGAAGACTGGAATGTTGGACAACGATCATTGCAGGAAATTACACAGATCATACAGGAATCTGGCGAAGTGAAGAACTCCCAGATGACTGAAAATGCGTACTCATCCACTCACTCCAACACAATAGGAGACACATCTGATGTGAATAACTACAGGGAAAAGGTGGGAGATTCTTTCCATTCCTTACAAAATCCTCACCGCTTGCCTCTTACAACGCGCACAAAAGCAACTCGAACACCTAATTGGGGAATATCAAGAACTATCAATATAAATAAGAAATATCACTTTTCAATTATCAATTGGGGAATTCAGACCACACAGATCAGGCACTGAACAAATTTTCAACCTGAAATCTATACTGAAAATTCGAATTATACGAAATCTCCCAACCATCTGTACATTTGGCGACTTCAGGAAAGCTAGCGACTCCATCGACAGACAATCCGTGTTTAATGTACTCGAAGAGAACAACCTGGATCCAAAAACAAAACGGCTCATCCAAAAAAACCTTAACAAACACAACTTCCAAAGTCAAATTCAACGGAGAAATCTTACAATCTTTCCACATCACGTCTGGTGTCTGGCAGGGTGATAGCCTCTTCCCATTACTCTTCAAAATCATTTTAGACAAAGTCATCAAAGCATGAGAACAAGAACTGGAAAATCGAAACATATGGAGGCCCATAAGACTAGGAAAACAACAGGATAAGATCAACGTCACATGCCTACCCTTCGCTGATGATCTCGTGATCCTTTCCGAATATGAACTAAACATACCGAAGTCCTCAAAGGATGTGCCGAGAAAGGTGGACTACAAATTTCCTTTTCGAAAACCGAATTCATGGCCACAAAACACATCTACAAAAAAAAATGCAAATTAAGCGTGGGAAATTCAAATTTCTAAAACGCAACACCATTGGCTTAAACGAAAGTGACGTAACATACCATGTAAAAAATACCAAGTTCGTTTTCTTTACATTTGTATGTCATTACAGTCTTTTGGTTAGAAAAGAAACGTCGAAAAATGTGAAGTTAAAAATCAGAACAGCTGTAGTAAACAATGGACTGAACTGTCAGTGGTAATTGACGTCATCAACAGACCGCGCGTAAATGGCGGCGTTTAAACAGCTCAAAATTTTTCTCTATTTTAACAAATAAATTAAACTTAATTACAGCATTTTTAAGCAGTATTTATATTTTGAACACCTAACCACCTGACATACGTCTCTCAGACCCAAAGTAGCAGTAATTTTCTCACCTGAGACGTATGGCAGGTGGTTTAGGGTTAACTATGTTATAACGGTGTAAGCAGTGAATTAAATATATAAAAAAAAACATGCATATTACCTATTCTGGAATAACAAGGAAAATAACAGCAAACGGTCATAATTTGCTTTATGTGATCCTCTATGGGTCTACACAATGTTAGACTCATGTAAAAACACCTACTTTTAGTCTTAAAATTTGTGAAATTTTTTGTTTAGTTCACATCATAGTTCGACGAAATTTGTAGGTCGAATAGGTTAAGGACCACTGCACTAAAGTGAGACACAGAGATTTTATATTGTAAATTTAGACTCATAGCAAAAATTGTTTCACATTGAAGAAACATTCTATCATAGGTAAATTGTAAAAAAGGTACAAAATTATGAAATATTTCTTAAAAAAATTGAAAACAATTTTTATTTGCTTTTTATGTCTCTTGTGTTATATTGATATAAATAAAATAAATTATATACACAATATGTATTCCTATAACGGGAACGCAATTGAATTTTTATCAAAAAGCAATGCTAAATATTAATTGATTCGGCACATACACCTTCGATGAAAAATTCCATATTTTTATGTTGATGTTACAAAACGAATATGGCATTTCATTTTCCTCCTAATGGACTTTCCACGTTCACATTACCTTTTTCCAAAATATTAAATAAAAACAGAAATTCGCACACAAAAAAAATTTTGCACACACCAACAAAATGTTATCATATTCATATTAATAACAGCTTTTTATATAACAATGACAAATGATTGATAATATTTAGTATAGCAATAAAAAATATAATAAATTGCCTTTTTTTTGTTTTATTTTTCTTATTTCAAACTTTTTAACTATAAAAAGTAAAAATAACGCCATTTCAATTTATTTCAACACTTTGTTACAATATATTATATTTTGTAACTAGGGCGAAAAGTTGTCAATTTTTCGCCACAGCGAAATTCACAATTGCACATTCGCTCGAGAGGGAAATTGACAATTTCGCCAGAGTTACAAACAATATTTTTTATTACTCATGCGAGGGGATGTATCTTACAAGTTTGGGATCCAGGGGCCAAAATTCTTCGTATTAAATAATCTACGCCAAGAAGTACTTTTCGCGCATCAGTAATAAAAAATCTATTTCAATTACTTTATCTATAATATAATCTCCAATATTCGAAACTTTTGATCTTGAAACTTTTAACAATTCGACAGGCAATAATTGAAGTTTCTATCTGGTTTTTCAATAAGTTAAAACTTCTTCATGAACAAAAAATACATAAGAGTCTAAAAATGGTAAAATTGATAATACGTAGAGAACGACAACGGACGATTCTGTTGGTTTGATGCGATTAAAAAAAATCTTTTGTAAAACGCACATACTTTTCAAATAGGTAAATATTTTGTCGTTTAGGGAAAGTTTTCAATTAAGCTTGCTAATATATTCCCGTCGCATCTTTGGGTAATAAAGCCGCCGTTGCACTCTAACACGTTGCATTTAATGATTTGCAAAACAAAAGCAGGAGAGAGAAAACCTATGTATGGTTAAAACAAGACTAGCCGAGCTTCCGATATTTGCTTACACACCACAGATTATGAGCTCTTAAGGTATCGATTGTTAGTTATTAACAATCTACCCTACTTCTAACGAGAGTACCAACAAACTGCTCTTGTCATTTTAAGAGACAAATAGTTTTGATATTAATAGACACATTTTTAATGTAAAATAAATATTTTAATTAATTAAAAGAGGTTGCTTTAGAATGATTATAGTGAGCTTCTTTGTATTAGGGGTCTACCCTATTTCTAACCAGAGTACCAACAAACTGCTCTTGTAATTTTAAGAGACAAATAGTTTTGATATTATTTGCCATATTTAGCGTAAAAATATTTTAATTAATTAGATGAGGTTGTTTTAAGATGATTACAGTGAGTTTTTTTTTTGTATTAGGGGTAGATTTCGTATTCTAAATAAACCACGGTACATCAAACATGAAAAGAGAACTAAACTTTTTTCCGTGCTGAATGAATATACTGACCCTTGCCTTGTTTTATTTAAAAAGTAAAAACTATGAATGCTCTTTTAGCTGCAAGCCATACATCCTATTCCTAATTAGCATACACGCGTAAAGCGGACTGAAAATCAGTTTTGATATAAATCTCCAGTCTGTTTTTATTTTAATTAAATCTAAAACAGGATTACATCCAAATATTACATCCGAACAAAAATGATTGCGTGTCTATTTCTGGAGAAGTGGTTTAATTATTCTTAGACAGATAGACAGACAGTTGTTTTCGTACCATGCGATGATACGCCTGATACACAACCTTTGAACTTAAAGTTTTGCCTTAACGTGCAACTGTTTTGTTTCCGTAAAAGTTATTAATTGATCTGGAAAGGTACGTTTATGGTCAGTAACCAGATGGTAGACGATAACGTTCCGGTTGCTTATTATTACTATTTACTATGTTTTGAAATGTTACCCCTAATTCCGCATTTCTCGGCTGGTAGGTCTTGCAAGAAAATTGTTGAAACTTGCTGAGTCAACGAATTAATGTACTTTCTTTGATGAAGTTACGATGACTTTTCACTTTTTTTTTAATTTCCAAACGTCGACACGTGTATATATATATATATATATATATATATATATATATATATTTATATATATATATATATATACATATATATATATATATATATATATATATATATATATATGGGGGTGTTTTTGGTGTGTTAAAATATAACTATTAAACTATATTTGAAATTAGCGTAACCGACATGACAGGATTGTTGACGTGCACAGCGTGCACCGGAACAAAATTAAAAACTCATAGAGCAAACAAAAAATTGATTTCCTATGGAACAAAAGTCATTGACAATTTAATAAAAAAAAAAAAACTAAAAAATATGCACAAGTCTGGTGCAGGCATCATTCAATTAGCCCAGGGTGTGGCCACATCGCTATATAAAACATCGATCGAACGAGCGGTCATCGCTTCAAAAGTGCGCTGTTTGATTCCCTCATTGCCGCTTTAAAATCCGCCGGACGCATGCGCCTTCGACGTCCGAATCCGCGGCCGCCGCTAATTTTCCAGCAAAACCATGCAAAAAAATGTTTAACTCGTCCCTCAGCTGATACACTAACGACAACCTTTTTACATAACATATAAAACAAACTATTCATTTATACATAAAGATTTATAAAAATAACATTTTTACACCGTCTCAAAGGTTTTTACATTGTTAATCAAGATTTTTTACTGAAGAAAGGTTAGGTTAGGTTAGGTGTTCTGAAATTTAAATAAATCTAAGCGCAGATATCTAAAACTTTCTTGAAAACCTAAAATAAAATTATGTTCTTATTATCTCCTTATTTTGTTATTAAATTAAAAGAAAATTAAAAGAGAAAGTTAGGTAAGAAATTCAATCTTCGATTTATCTAACTTTGAACAAAATTTGATTGGATGCAACATTAAAGGCTGCGGTGTAAATTATTTCATATTAAAGTTGTAAATGAATGTAAAAACAACGACTTTTGAGACGATGTAAATATCCATTTTTATCATTTTTTTAAAGCTTAATAAAATCTATTTCTTATAAAAGAAAACCATTGACGAATTTGATGAAATAATCCATCATATTTCTGATTTATGTGACAATATATTACAACAAACAAATCGCCTAAGGCCGAGGCAGCACTACGGTTTCTTCCCGCGAGCGGTAACCGTTATAACCGCTCGAGAAACACACAGTACGCTATGGAAAAAATCAGTCGCAGGAAAAAACCGCAAGTGAGGCCGCTTGTATTAGCTTACTTGAGTCACAAAATCACGTGATTAAAAACCGCGGCGGTTTAGCCGTAGTGCGGCCGAGACCTAAGTCAAATAGTATTCAAGATTGTAAGTCATTAGTGTTGCAGATCTCCCAATTTTTCGGGAAGGTCCAGAATAGAGCCCTCTAATTCCCGTCTTCCGTATAAGACTTTTTTTAAAAAAAGAAAAATTATTTCAATTTTAATATACGCCAGAAAATTTATTTTCACTACGTCTATGTTTTTTTGTCTAGTGACACGAGTTGTTGCCATAGTAACAACAAACATAAATCGTTTAATAATGAAACTCCATTTGATTTACATTGAACTTTTACGCACGATTTATATACTTTTACGCACGATTATAATAATGGCATCCTTCACATCACCAATCCAATCACCAATCCAATCCAACACCGAACCGAGTCGCGAGTTACCAAAACTAATGAAAAATATTTTTTTGCATTTTACATGGGTAATATAAATTACGCTTTTTCTGAAGTTATCTCCTTATTGGTTATTGTGATCTGTGTTCCAAAAAGGGATGACAGATCAGCCATTTGTACCGCTGTCTAAATTTAACCAGCCCTTAAAATTGCGAAAATGTATTCGATATGGGGCTTCACACGCGACGAGATAGGGCGAGAGTTTCGAAAATCTCGTCTCGCTCTCGTTAGTTGTGGAAAAAATTACTCTCGTCTCAGTCTCGCTCCAGTGTTCACAGTGTTCCAGTGTATACAGTGTTCCAAAAAGGGATAATGACATAATAACAACAAACATAATAATTTAATAATGAAACTCCATTTGATTTACATTGAACTTTTACGAACAATTTGGATACCTTTACGCACAATTATAATAACGGCATCCTTCACATCACCAATCCAATCACCAATCCAATCCAACACCGAACCGAGTCGCGGGTTACCAAAACTAATAAAAAGTATTGGTTTTGTATTTTACATGTTTAATATAAATTACGCTCTTTCCGAAGTTATCTCCTTATTGCTTATTGTGATCAGTGTTCCAAAAAAAGATGACAGATCAGCCATTTGTACCGCTGTCTAAATTTAACCAGCCGTTAAAATTGCGAAAATGTTTTCGATATGGGGCTTCACACGCGACGAAATAGGGCGAGAGTTTAAAAAATCTCGTCTCGCTCTCGTTAGTTGTGGAAAAAATTACTCTCGTCTCAGTCTCGCTCTCGCTCTAGGAACCGTTTGTCTCGTCTCGCTCTCGTAACCGTATGTGTCTTCTCGGCTCATCTCATCTCGTCAAATATCAAATATCGTAATATATATATTGAAATGTAACTTGCCCGAGGCCAGAACGAGCAGTTCAAATTTATGCAGGAAAATATTACGGCTGCCCGTGTCAGAGTCAAAGATTGAAGAAGAAGTGTGAACGGAGATCAGAAACGAGACTGTATCGCAAAAGCGAGACCACATGCGCTATCAAGTCTCGCGAAAGTGAGACCTCGCTGTCGCTAAATACTTTTCAAAACTGTCTCGTCTCGGTCTCGTCTCGCTTTTACGAAACGAGACGAGACGAGAAAAATATCGTTCTCGTGTGAAGCCCTAATTCGATATTGTACGGTATTTACGGTACGGTATTTACGGTTATAAGTTATACTTAAAATGTGAATTAGTATGACTGACTATCCATTAATTTGCTTCATTCATATCGAAGCTAATTCCCTAACGGTCAGATAAAAAAGTTAGATGCAATCACTAGCACTACATACTGTTCTTAAAATATATAAAGTGCGTTTTGATTAATTACATTTGAAAAATCGGTCTGGAGATAATTTTAAATAATTTGTAATCAACTTATTTTGACACCAAAACATGTCTTGTAAATATTGTTTATCTACTCTCACACACAAATGAACCCATTAATAAGTAAATTATTGTATGTAAAAGATGCCATTATTATAATCGTGTGTAAAAGTATCCAAATCGTGCGTAAAAAAAACAATGTAAATCTAATGGAGTTTCATTATTAAACGATTTCTGTTTGTTGTTATTATGGCAACAACTCGCGTCACTAGACAAAAAACATAGAACGTTGTGAAAATAAATTTTCTGACGTATATTAAAATTGAAATATTTTTCTTATTTTGAAACAAGAAGTCTAGGGCTCTCAGTCTGGATTTATCTGGCTCTAATATAACTTAACCTAATCATAACCTAGTCTAAATTAAATCTAGGTTATCCTGGATTACACCGAAAACGACCAAATAATTAGTTAGCAATTTTTACCACGGAGGCGCTGAACGTTCTAACCTTATTACGTCAGTGATTTGACGTATTTTGTCTGTCAAAATTACAATTTTTCAATATAATGGGAAAGAAACAATTATTTTTACCTTAACCTAACCTTATTATGTCAGTGATTTGACGTATTTTGTTTTCAAAATTTTTCAATATTATCGGTAAAAAAACACATATTTTTTGGTAGATTCAACAGTATTTTAACATGCTTCGTAAATAAAATAATGTATGTTACACGTCTGTGAAAGCATTATGTTCATGAGTTACGAAGTTTAAAGCACGAGCCGAAGGCGAGCACAAACTCATGCACAAAAGCCCATCTTCACACACTTGTATCATTTTTTTTACTTGAATTGATATATTGATGATAAAAATAAGTTATTTTAATAAAGTAATTTATAATAATGCTCGTAATATATAATTTTGCGGCCTTCATTAGTTTTTAAAGTCTCCAACAAAATAATCTTAAACCATCGCTATCTTTAAAATTTTATTAATTTAATGTGTCCGCGACATGTCGTTATATTCAACAAAATTTACTTTAGAATATCCACGAAATGCCTTAAATATCATCTGGCTTGAATACGTTCTTAAAAAGAGTTTTCGTGTTTGAAAATCCAATGTAAATCAAATGGAGTTTCATTATTAAACGATAATTTCTGTTTGTTGTTACTATGGCAACAACTCGCGTCACTAGACACCAAACATAGACGCAGTAAAATAAATTTTCCGACGTATATTAAAATTGAATTGTTTTTATTCTAGGTTAACCTAGGTTACATCGACAACGACCAAATAGTGTTCCCGTCACTGTGCATTTTTACTAGTTAGTAATTTTTACCACGGAGATTTTAAACTTAACCTAACCTTATTATGTCAATGATTTGACGTATTTCGTCTATCAAAATTATTGAATTTTTCAATATTATCGATAAGAAACAATTATTTTTTTTTAGATAAAATAATGTATGATACACGTGGGTGAAAGGATTTTGCTCATGAGTTGCGAAGTTTAAAGCACGAGTCGAAGGCGAGCACAAACTCATGCACAAAAACCCTTCTTCACACACTTGTATCATAAACTACTATTTTTTTTTTTACTGGAATTGATATATTGATGATAAAAATAACTTATTTTGGTAAATTGATTTATAATAATGCTCGTAATATATAATTTTGCGGCCTTCATTAGTTTTCAAAGTCTGCAACAAAATAATTTTAAACCATCGCTATCTTCAAAATTTAAAAAATTTAATTTTCGTATTCAGCAAAATTTACTTTAGAATATCCTCGAAATACCTTAAATATTATCTGGCTTGAATATGTTCTTAAAAAGAGTTTTCGTGTGTAAAAATCCAATGTAAATCAAATGGAGTTTCATTATTAAACGATTTCTGTTTGTTGTTACTATGGCAACAACTCGCGTCACTAGACAACAAATATAGACGTAGTCAAAATACATTTTATACATACATACGTATATTAAAATTGAATTGATTTATTTTTATTTTGAATCATGTCTCGGCCTCTCAGTCTGTATTTTCTGGCTCTAATATAACTTAACCTAATCATAACCTAATCTAAATTAAATCTAGGTTAACCTATATTACATCGACAACGACCAAATAGCAATTTTTACCACGGAGGCGCTGAACGTTCTAATCTTATTATGTCAGTGATTTGACGTATTTTGTCGGTAGTAGTACAGTATTTTAACATGCTTGGTAGACAAAATAATTTATGATACACGTGTGTGAAAGGATTTTGTGCATCAGTTGCGAAGCTTAAAGCATGATCCGAGAGTGCGTTAAACTTCGCAACTCATGCACAAAAGACCTTCTTCACACACTTGTATAAGAAACTACTATTTTTTCACTGGAATTGATATATTGATGATAAAATAAGTTATTTTAATAAAATGATTCATAATAATATTCATAATACATAATTTTGCAGCCGTTATTAGTTTTCAAATTCGCCAACAAAATCATTTTAAACCTTCGCTATCTTTAAAATTTTATAAATTTAATGTGTTGTATTCAACAAAATTTACTTTAGAATATCCTCAAAATGCCTTAAATATCATCTGCCTTGAATACGTTCTTAAAAAGAGTTTTCTTCTTTCATTGCATTCAAGGATTATAAAACCTAAAACATTTTGTCTGAACTAAATACAAGAATTTGTATTATTAAAAATATCCGTATTGTAAATTTTTCTGTCACCTACCTTACAGACTAAATAATATTTTAAATAGAAACGTCGGAAGCATCTTTTGTAAAATCGCAAAATAGAACAATTGCACAATTTTCTGGTATTTAACACAAGAATCGTAAATAATGAAAAGGACCCAGACAAATTTGTTGAAAACATCCATCTGCTAACTTTTGTCCAAGAACGTTGTACAACACAAATTGTAACAAGCAAGCCGCCTAAGTCAGTTGTCATGCAATTGTAAATCACTTGGGTTCCTCGTTGTGGTTTCTAAGTACCAATTAAGGCCATCTTTAACGCACCGGAAATACTAAACAGTGTACCTTTACCTACAAAGATGTTCTTTCTCTATTTAGTGCAATTTTTTTGGACAGGTGGGCTCATCTCAAGGAAGTTATATAGTTTTCTAAATAAAGTACTTTATGGCGAGAACCAGGTGGTAGGCGTGATGTTTGATCTAAAAGAATTTTTTTAGCAAATCGTGAGTAGTACTCAAATTTCCTATTTTAAAAGTTTATTGTCGTGTTATATAGTCACCGATAAATACAGTTTTTAATGTTTTCGTTTTGTTATTAACAAAAAGTGATTAGAGTTGTAATTTTATCACATATTTTTATTACAGCATCTTTTATATATGTATAAACAAATTTATTTAGAGGGACATACTTTGTATAATAAAGGTTTGGATAGAAGAAAAATATATTCTTTTATCGTTGAAACCAGATGCGTATCAAGGTGTTTCTGCAGATGCATTTCATATTCACCCTTTTTGCAAAAATATATTTCACCCTTTTACCTGTTTTTGCACCTTTCTCCAACAAACAGGTTTCTTTTTGATAAACCCCACTCAAGACGTTCTTCTAAACATGTTTGTTACAATATTTTTCCAAAAGAAAAGAAAGAAAGCATTTCCATCTTTTCCAAACCAAAAACTCTTAACTGAATAACAACAGATGTTTGAATTAGCTTCTGCTGAGATCATTTGAATAGAAAACAAAAATAAATGATTTCAGTTATAATATTGAAGTGGACGAAAAATGTTTGAAGGATAATCAATCGAGATTTTCGAGTTGAAAAATATCATCCCCTTCACATGTAGAAGTGAAGCAATAAAAGAACCGCAAATACAATATCTTGGAGCACGAGCCCGATTTAATACGGCGATTAGACGGGGGATTTACTGCCGACAATATCATTGCGTGGCCTAGTAAAACGCTCAGAACAATTTTATTTCAATTTGCATACAAGATGAATGTACATTTAAATACTTTCCGGTTGTTCGAAATCTATACATATATTAAATAGGGTTACAAATATTTTAATTAATGTTTCGATCAACAGGTTGCCCTCACATTAAATTATATAAAAAAAAAGCATTTTTTACGAATTATCTACCCCTCGGGTTCGAAAATATTTCATTGATATATTTTATTTCAAAATTATTTTTTTTTATACAAAATAAATATATTGCACAGTTTTTTTTTTAGAAATATATGTTGTGGTAAAAATAATCGAAAACCCAATGACCTAGTAATCATAATTCACCCCTAACCTAACGCATAGAAACCCCTGTAGGATATAGAAATTATTGTCGATTTTCGGGGATAATAGTTGAGCACGAGCCGGGTCTCTGCAGGAGCGAGCAAAGAGGGCGATTTGATGAAAAAAGAGAGTAGTTTATAGTAAAAGAAGGGTAGTAGATAAGGGGGGTTTTCTTTGTTGTTTTCGAGACTAAGTCAGCTGGCTGCTTAGATTCTCCCCCCCTTATAGGTGCAGCTGCTTAGCTTGGTGATATACCATTTCTTTTTTAATATATATATATATAATACACAGTGTCGGAACTGATAGAACTTTTAAAAAACACTCTCAAAGAAATTAAAGCAAAGCTGTTATTTTAAATTATCTAGATTTGTTCATATACTGCATTACACTGGCTACAACTCACACCATTAACGTTTATTAGTCGTGAATCATGTTGTCCGATAATCAATTGTTAATTAAGTTTATCAAACTGTTTCCCTAATAATCAATCTAAATATTTAGGCATAAACAGTTTTAGACAACGCGAAATTAAACGAATTTAACTACGGACTAATTAGCGTTAAAACATATTTGATGATACATTCAATGGACTTAGTATAAATATAAAAACTAAATTGTCTTTTAAAAGATTTCATAAAGTACAGCATAATCTTGATAATCCGGCGGTTGATTAATTCGACACGTTCCGTAATCCGGCGCTCTCGGCAAACAGGTGTCTTTTCTATACGATGCCCCGCGCCGGATATTAACATCGCGGACAGAAGAAGTAAAGTCAAAAACAACAACATCCAGCGGTCTTGGAAAAAGGTCTGACCAACACACCATGCTTTTAAAGCCTCTGGAAACTTGATTAGTGATTCTGACTAAGATAACTCCACTCTACATTTGTCTTACTATCTGCTCTAGGTTTGTAAATATTTTTTTGTATGTACACGTTTACCTATATAGTTACAGATTTTATTCTTTCTGAAATAGAATTGTACATAAAATAAACTTAAAAAAAACGGCCTGAATAACCTGAATATACTCAGCCTTTCCGGAGCTCTATAACAATTATTGAGTCTTTAGGATTACCAAAACAAATCTCTCATGAAATTTGTAAGTTATTTTACAGCTTTCAGTCCACCTTCGTGGCACTCATCAACAAAAACCATAAAAATAACATTGTTTTTAAGATCATGTCTTTCCGATACCTTAAGTGGATAGCCATATGTGGGCGCGCTTCAAGATTTATCTATCATCAGTACAGCTTTGCTTCCATGAACAATAATTTGTAATTCACTTACTTGAAAACCCATGTGGTGTTTAGGGTTAGATGTTTATAATTTTCACATTTTGTCAAAGAGACATGAACTTAGCAGGTTATTGATTGAACTGATAAGATAAAATTACGAATTTTGTACATAAAATATGTAAAATTGTTATTTTTTTCTTTGAATCCTGAGAATCCACAATTTTTTGATAATCCGGCGGTTGTCTGGTCCCATATGTGTCGGATTATCAAGCTTATACTGTATTCGAAATTTCTAAATTGCTGTTAATAATAAATATGTTGCTTAAAATTTAAATTTTAATTAAATTGTAATTATAATTGTAATTTTGATTTAATATAATTGTAATTTTGAACTAAATACTAAAAGTTTCAAATGAATTATAAATCATATTTTGGATATAACACAATTTGAGCTTTAAGCAGTTTAAAGCTTTCTCTATGATATTTATTTTGTATTTATTATTATTATCTTTGGTGATGTACGCCACTGTATATATAATATTGGGGGTTCTCTCTCTTCAGACTAAATACAATCTAGCGAACGCGTGTCGGGCACGGGTCCCGTTTTTTTGACCCTCGTGTCTCAACAAAAGAAACTTCGCCCCTTGCCGAGCTAACAATACGACACCGGGCCATAATCTTAATACCTCATTGTCATGTTAATATCCGCCGTGGAAACATCTGCCGTTTATGACGTAGCATTACGTAAGACGCGCGTCTCGTTGTCTCCATGACGTATGGCCAATGTACGTCACGGCTTTAAGGAAACCGTCTCAAGGTTGTGTTGCGTCCGGTGACGTAACGTAAGGGTTACTCGGCCGGAAACTTGAAGGATTCTTCGCGTGGCTATTGTGGCCGCAAAAGCCGCCGGTTAAATAAAATTACTAACCCATATAATACGAAACCCTTATTTGACAAATAAAACTGTTACACGCTAACTGCAAGAAATATTTAGTTTTTAAAGCTAATAAGGGTTGATCGAGAACGCGAAAATTTTGAAATATTAATGCCATTACCTTGTTTCTTTTAAACCATAGTAGGTAGCGTAAATATTTAACAGGCTTTTTATGTATCTATATCAATTTGTACCGCCTATTAAAATAAGTCACGCTTGTTGCAAACAATAAAAAATTTTGTCACGAAGAGTATTTTCTGTGGAACAAAAATCAATTATTAATAGATATGTGAGGTGATAGATATCACCTAGCATGATTATACAGAGGTGTTTCCCATGTCTAAAGTTGGCGTGCTAGACTTGGTGCATTATGGGTGCACGCTAACCGGAACCGCTTATTGTACTCGCTACTTAGCCACTTCCGTTATTTGCCGCGTTTCCTCTATTCCACTTCCGCTGTTTCCTTATACCCTGTCTACACCCTTGTCTACAGGTGTGACTTAATTATTACTTATATACAAACTTACTCATTATATTTACATACAATCATTTCTTTGCATAACTTTATAATTATTACAATAATAATTAGCATTATCATACCTGATTATAAATCATAGTGAGAAACCTATTTTATTTCTAACTTTTCAAATAATTCTGTTTAAAAAAATTTTACTAGGTAATTCAACTAGCTTTGCCCAACGCTCAATATTATCAGAAAAATGATTACCTCACCAATATTTTCACTGGCAATTTTAAAATATCAATGTCTAAAAATCTATAAAATATGTGTAAAGTAATTCATTCGTATTTTTTATCACGATTTAATAATATTAAATATAAATGACCAATTGAGATGAGAATGAGATGATCAATTGAAATAAACTTATAAACTTAACAAAGTCGGAACACAGCCTGAATATATAAATATATCCAACCTTTCCGGAGCTCTATAACACTAATGAGTCTTTCTAGGACTACCAAAACATATCTTATTTGAAATTTGTCAGTTATTTAATAGCTTTCATTCAACCTTAAATAAAAGCAAAGCTGCACTGGTGAGAGATAAATCTCGAAACGCGTCTGCAGATGGCTACTTAAGTTATCGGAAAGACACGATCTTAAAAACAATGTTATTTTTATGGTTTTTGTTGAGTGCCACGAAGGTGGACTGAAAGCTAGTAAATAACTGACAAATTTAATATAAGATTTGTTTTGGTAAAAAGACTCAGTAATTGTTATAGAGCTCTAAAAAGGTTGAATATATTTATGTATTCAGGCTGTGTTCCAACTTTATTAAGTTTAAATGATTATCTATTGTATTATGGTTTTACCAATTCGAAATAAACTTAGTTTGTCCTACTAGTACTGGCTTTAGTAAAACTATATTTGTACTATTTATAAAACGTTTATTTTAGTTTAAAACTTAAGTATGCGGTATTATGTATGTTGCGTATGCAATTGTATATCGCTACACAATAGCACATAGTCAAAAATGAAATTTCAATCCGGCGTCGCGACGCAATCGATAAAGGTATCATATTATTTCAAAAACATATTGAAAGCCAGATTCAGTTACAATATGAAACACACATTTTTTATCGATGGAGCGCTGACTTACAGGTTTTAGCTCAAAATCCATATGATTAAATTACAATCTCATAGAGGGATATGGTTTAAAAAACATAACAAGTTTAAAATAAATTAATTGTAAATTTGTTTATAGAAATCTTAAAATTTTATTTTATGAAATTTGAGAAAATGAGGAATATTATCAATTACATTTCTCGAAAACTTTTTTAAATTAAATTTTTTTTAAATACATTTCTCTAAAATGTATATTTTCACAAATTATAGGACAGAAGGACACCGTTTTCGATAGCCCTTTGTGAACCAAGTATGCCAAAAATATATTTTTATTACTCATGCGCGAAAAGTACTTCCTGACATACATTATTTAATACGAGAAATGTCACGTCTCGTTGTGTTTCTACATAACGTGCGCAATGATTCAATATCGCTAGGTTACATTAAAATAAACAAATAAATTAAAATAAAATGAACACAATCAAGAGCGCGATATTAAAAAAAGTGAAGTGAAATGTCAGAGTTTTTTTTTAATTACGAAATAATAATAAAAATTAAAGAAAACGTTTGAAAATGAGTTTAAATTATATGGTGATACCGGAGACTAGCTAGCATACATTAATTTCAGTACCCGCCCAGTTCAAAAATCACGAATTCAGACCAAAACCGAACGGAAAATTTAAAAATATTAAAAAACAGTGATAAAATGTATTATCCCTAAAAGGATTTCAATGAAACTTTTACCGAGTGTGGGTAGTACCAGGAAGTAGTCTTTGACCAAATTCGAACTCTCCGCTTCCAATGGAACCGGCGTGGGGAATTATTTTTGCTTTTAATGTTTTTTGCAAATATCTCGTTAATGCTTCGAAATAGAACATTGAAACCCGGATGTCCACATGTGAGACGTCAGTGTTTACAAAAAAGTATTCTTTGTAAATTTAGTTAAATCATTCGGTTTAGCCACAAAAGTAAAAAAATATGAAATGCAAATTTGTTTCCCATCTTTGAGTCTCATTTCTCAATTTATATGAGTTTAAATGGTTGGGTGTTGGTGTTGAAATTAATGTACGCTCTGGAGTCTTAAAGCGAGTTATTAGGAGAGGAGAGTCCACCGATCCACACCACCGGAGAGAATTGAAAAAGCAAATTTTTCAATTTTGATTCCATTTTTTTTGGATGGCTCCTGGATTCCAAACTTGTAAGATACACCCCCTCGCATGAGTAATAAAAAATATTGTTTGTAACACGGGCGAAATTGTCAATTTCCCTCTTCAGCGAATGTGCACAATATCGCTCTCGCGAAAAATTGACAAGCGAAAGGTTGTAAATTTTTCGCAATTATCATTCTATCGTCATTCTATCAGGAATCCCCTCTCTAGCGAATGTGCGCACGAACGAAGTGAGTGCGCACAATTTCGCTCTCGCGAAAAATTGACAAGCGAAAGGTTGTCAATTTTTCGCAAACCTAACCTAACCTAATTACAAAAATAATATTATCTCCTCGCAAATGATTATTCAAATATATTAATATATGTTCCATGATTTATAGATTTTATTCAAAGTAAAATATAGGTTAATAAATTCCTCGTCTAATAATTTATGGGATTCGGTTGTGGAATGAATCGAGAAGGACACCGTCATTTTATCAGGAATCCCCTCTCAAGCGAATGTGCGCACTCACTTCGTTCGTGCGCACAATTTCGCTCTCGCGAAAAATTGACAAACGAAAGGTTGTCAATTTTTCGCAAATCTAACCCAACCTAAGTACAAAATATAATATTATCTCCTCGCAAATGAATATTCAAATATAGTAATATATGTTCCATGTTTTATAGATTTTTTACAGTAAAATATAGGTAGATACATTTATCATCTAATAATTAAATTTGAGCTTAAATGTGCAATTTTAATCAAAAATGTACATGTTGAAGTAATTCTTTCTATGTACCTACTGTGAATGTTGTAATTGGATGTTGGATTTATCGAATTTGTAGAATGAAGAAATATTTATTGAAAGCACTAGCATGTTGACAAATGAGATGATTCAAATATATGTTTTATAGGACATATAGATTTTTATAACAAATTATTGTTTGTTGCATTCCTCGCCTAATAAACCGAAATAAATTTGAATTTAAATATAAACGTACCTACAATTTGAAACAAAAATTTAAATGTTGAAATAATTCTTTTTATGTACTGTGGACGTTGTAGTTGGAAGTTTATGAAGAGATTAAATTCGTTATATTTGAAAATAGTGGAAATAGCGATATTGATTTTCCGCACATTAAAAATGCCTATAGGATTTCACGTGGGCAAAAGAGTTTTGGTGCGTTAACATCATAATTTATGAATGAGCGGACGTTGGAAAATTAGTGATGTTTGATGTTTATGTCGTGGCATCTGTCACTAAAATACAATACCCTTTCAGTCACCTGCATTATTTAGAATTACGCATTTTATATTTTACGAGAGTTTTCCAAGTCTGCTTTGTATTATACCCCGTAATTCGCGTTAAAAACGAAAATATTCGATTACGATATCGTGAAGCGACAAGAAAATTACATCCACTTATTAACTTAAAAAAGTTATAGGGTTATTTTCCTTAACCGCTTTCAAGAAGAAAAAAGTTTAAATTATTAACCTCATGATATCCCAACTTGTTGCTCGCATTTCGGGGACTTCCTTAAAGATTTCTTAAAGCGCAACAGGTGTCCACTTAGGGAGGATTTCTTAACTTGTTTGGTTTATGTTTAACTCGCCCCCTCGACAAACATCCTAAAACGTTTTGCGAATAATAAAACGAGGAAATTGCTCCCCGGTAAAGTTTAATTTGATTTTCCTTAAGAAATCCAACTTCGTGATTATATCCAGTTTGATTAATCTAATCGAATGACCACCTATTTCCAACAATTACCAACTTAATAAAAGTAATTTATCTCGTCTCTCGGACGTTGTTTAATTACAAATAAAACTTTAAGCATCCATTTATTCAATCATCCGCCTTCCACAACGAAACCCCATCAACTTTCAGCAAAAAACAATCTCTGTTTACATAACAATTAAAGTTTAAAAGGTTTTTTTTAACAAATATGAAAAGTCGTGTAGATAAGAAGCAGGTAAACAAGCGTCAAAAGGGATATTATCTTGAGGTCGCCCATTCATAAAAAGGAAACTACGTCTACAACTCAAAGTGGTTTTGTGCCGTTCAGACAGGTGTTCAGAGCCAGGAAGTTCAAGGATGACGTCTTATGTTACGTCATCAACAAGGGCGTAAGGAATCCCCGTCGTATGGGAATTCCTTCTTCAAGGGGGAGATTAACACCTGATTATAGAATAAACAAGTTTTTTTTTATTTCAATGAGGAAATTGTGAAACTGTGCAATTATTATTTAAATTGTTGATTGTGTTTTAATTCCGTGCTGATTGAGTATCGATTTTGCGGATATTTTATGCATAAGATTCTTGTCCCGGGTGATAATTGGATAGGGAAATGGGAAAATTGTGATTTGTAATGAATGGAAGGATTTTTTGTTACAGTTATTTTTCGTTTTTTTTTTTTGGAACAATACTGTGATGAAACGAAAATATTTACGTGTTATTTTACGTGAGCGACACCGCCGGTACTCGACGGCAGCCAACGGAACTAGTTGAGGGCTCGTGAGTGATAATAGCCACAAGTAGCTAGGCTCACACACATACGCTCTTTATGTCCCTTTTGATGTCAAATGTGGAGTTTTCTAAACAACATTATCTTGTTGTTCACTAAACATTTTAGAAATTAAAAAATTCTTTGTGGAATCCAAAATCCATTAACAAAATTTGAAAACCAAAATTTCCAAAAAGTAGACTACACAAATAATAGTCCACATATCCATATACGTATGACTATTGTATAATTTATTAATAATTTTCCTTAAACAAGCACAGGCATGAAAGTTTAAAATTTTCCAACAAATAATTAAGAAAATATAAATTAATTGTAAGAATTTCACACAATTGAAATACCTAATAATATAATTATTTTATCTACTCACACGCCAAAGTTTACACTTTTAATTAATAAATAGATTATTGTATGTGAAGGATGGCATTATTGTAATCGTGTAAAAGAATCCGAACCGTGCGTAAAAGACCAATGTAAATCAAATGGAGTTTCATTACTAAATGATTTTTGTTTGTTGTTCTAACATGCTTCGTAGATAAAATAATCTATGACACACGTGTGTGAAAAGCTTATGTATGTGCATGAGTTGCGAAGTTTAAAGCACCAAAGAAGAAGATCCAAAATCCATTTACAGAATTGGAAAACTAAAATTTCCAAAAAGTAGATCAGATAAATAATAGTTCACATACGTATGATACTTGAAGGATGGCATTATTGTAACCGTGTGTAAAAGAATCCGAACCGTGCATAAAAGACCAATGTAAATCAAATGGAGTATCATTACTAAACGATTTCCATTTGTTGTTTTTACATGCTTCGTAAATAAAATAATGTATGACACACGTGTGTGAAAAGCTTTTGTGCATGATTTGCAAAGTTTAAAGCACGAGCTTTACAAGATCCAAAATCCATTTTCAGAATTGGAAAACTAAAATTCCCAAAAATTAGATCAGATAAATAATAGTTCACATATGTATGATACTTGAAGGATGGCATTATTATAATCGTGTGTAAAAGAATCCGAAAAGTGCGTAAAAGACCAATGTAAATCAAATGGGGGTTCATTACTAAACGATTTTTGTTTGCTGTTTTAACATGCTTTGTAGATAAAATAATGTATGACACACGTGTGAAAAGCTTTTGTGCAGAGTTGCGAAGTTTAAAGCACGAGCTTTACAAGATCCAAAATCCATTTACAGAATTGGAAAACTAAAATTTCCAAAAAGTAGATCGGATAAATAACAGTTCACAAATGTATGATACTTATAATTATTGTTTAATAATTTTCTTAAAATAAGCACATGTATGAAAGTCTAAAATTTTCCAACAAATAGAAACTAAAAAAACATAAAGTAATTCCAAGAATTTTACCGTTTTTGAAGCACCTAATAATATACACATTACACAATAAATACATTATTGTATTTGAAGGATGCCATTATTATAATCGTGTGTAAAAGAATTAAAACCGTGCGTAAAAGTCCAATGTAAATCAAATGGAGTTTCATTATTAAACGATTTATGTTTGTTGTTACTATGAAAACTATAAAAAAAAACAACTAAACTAAGAAAATATAAATTAATTGTAAGAATTTGATACTTTTTGAAATACCTAATAATATAATTATCCCACACTCCCATAATACTCCCACACCAAAATGAACGCTATATTGAACACAATAAATACATTAGTGTATTTGAAGGATGCTATTATTATAATCGTGTGTAAAAGAATCCAAACCGTGCGTAAAAGTCCAATGTAAGTCAAATGGAGTTTCATTATTAAACGATTACTGTTTGTTGTTACTATGGCAACAACTCGTGCCATTAAACAAAAAACATAGACGTAGCGAAAATAAATTTTCTGACGCAAATTAAAATTGAATTAATTTTCCTATTTTGAATCTGAAATTCTCGGCCTCACAGTATGGATTTATGTGGCTCTAATATAACTTAACCTAACCATAACCTAATCTAGATTAAATTTAGGTTAACCTAGATTACATCGATAACGACCAAATAGTGTTCCCGTCACTGTGCGTTTTTACAAGTTAGCAATTTTATCCAAGGAGGCGCTGAAGGTTCTAACCTTATTGTGTGATTTGAAGTATTTTGTCTGTCTAAAATTACAATTTTTTCAATATTATATAATATATCGGTTAGAAATAATTTTTTTGTAGATTCAACAATTTTATTATGATTCGTAAATTAAATAAAATTGATAAATAGATAAAATAAGATGAAATAAGATATCACACATGTGTGTCTACTAAAATGCTTTAAACTTAGCAACTCATGCATAAAAGCCCTTCTTCACACACTTGTATCACAAACTACTCTTATTGGCAGTTTCTGTTGAACGATAGTTAAAATAATGTTTAAAAGAAACTTTTTAAAGAATGCACGTGACCTAAATTTTAGGCATTTTCATTTGTTACTATTATATAGCTAACTTATAGCTCGTGCTTTAAACTTCGCAACGCATGCATAAAAGCCCTTCTTCACACACTTGTATCATGAACTACTATTATTGGCAGTTTTTGTTGAACGATAGTTAAAATAATGTTTAAAAGAAACTTTTTAAAGAATGAACATGACCTAAATTTTAGGCATTTTCATCTGTTACTATAATATAGCTAACTTATAGCTCGTGCTTTAAAATTAGCAACTCAGGCATAAAAGTCCTTCTTCACGCACTAGTATCATATACTACTATTATTGGCAGTTTTTGTTGAACGATAGTTAAAATAATGTTTAAAAGAAACTTTTTAAAGAATGCACGTGACCTAAATTTTAAACATTTTCATCTGTTACTATTATATAGCTTCAAAAATGACATCGCAGCATCTCAACGTTTAGGTTTTCAATTTCCATTTAAATGTAATTGGAAAGCAACTAATAAGAAGTATTTAAAACTTAGACATTCTCATGTTTAATTTAAATCTTTTTAAAAGCTTTCATGTCAATTAAAAATTTCATTTTTATAAAAATATTTTTAAAAATTTCAAAATTTCTTAACCATCTTTGCATATATCAAAAGTACCTTTCGGTATTAATTTGGATTTCCTTAAACCATTTTTGTTGTTTCTGAATATGAACAAGTAAGTAAAACAAATCTGCATATGTATCATATCTGCATTTTTATATCTGCATATCGTTCGTTTGGATGAATAGGGTATTAACTCATAATGTTCTTGCCTGCAGATTTTTTTTCTCCGTAATAGCAAATTGACAAAGTCAGGAAGTGAACAAAAGCGTTATCAATAAACGTTAATCAATAGTTTAAAATATATTATAAGAGAGGATAATCAATTATTTACAGAAATGGAAATATATTGATTTCAAAATTTCAAATCGCTCTTCAGGCTTTTTTGAGTTAATACCCTGTTCATCTGGACCGACGCTATGTCAAATTATTAAGTTTATCTATCTTGCAGAAATTTCACGAATGAAGAAATACCAAACAAATATAATCTGAGGTTATAATTTTTGAGATAAACTCACAATTATCATTTTGTCTTTATTAAGAATAAACATTTTACCAAAGATAAGCTTCATTATTTCTGAAAAAGTATAAAAATAAAATAGATAAAGTCTATCTTCACTTTTAAATATCCTTTATATGATAAGAGAAAAGGAAGAGGAAATTGAAAGCAAACTGTAAAACAATCTTGGTAAACCCTGTGACTTAATAAAACGTATAAAGTGTCGCGGGTGGACCAAAGGATATCCGCTGGTGATTCGGTCCAAAGAATTCGCGGTATCCAGGATTCACGGTGTAAACCTCATCACACATTCTATTTTCTCTCTTATTATTATCATTCCGATTATGCAACGTCCGGTTTTTGCATTACCATCGCCACTTGTTCTGTTTACATAAAATATCCAATTAAATCCGTACGTCTTTGTTAATGTTTTAAATATGTTTATAATGTTTTCCAGAAAATATATTCATAAATAAAAATAAATTTTCTCGCACAAAAACATAATAGATTTTATCTGTGAGCACTACCAAAAATTAATTTCATTTATTGAACGAATTAAAAATTTAAATTAAATGTTTGTAAGAGTTTAGGTAGTCTTAATTGTTCTAAAATATCCCAACATTCATAAAACTTTGAAAACATTTTAAATATCGGCTGAAACATGTGTATTTGGTCTAAGTCTGTGGCTTTTCTAGCTCCTTGGGGAATTCGAAAGGGGCAGATACCTTGAAGGATGAATAATCCTTTGGGCATCTGGCTTCTAGTTTCTTACATTTAATGTTATGGGGCTGATATTTTTGCCTTGCAGATACCTCACGACATCATTTTCGTTTATACTTTTATTGAGTTTAAACACATGTAGGTGTGCATCTATTGGCTGTCTTAATTTCGGTATTCTCCGAGCGTCCGTAAAAAACCTCTGGCTTCTTACTTTTCCTATTCTTTTTACTTGTTCTGTTAAGTTATAATTATTTTTCCTTGTTCTTTGTTGAAAGTTGTATTTTCAAGACTGTTCAAAACAAATAAACCGAAAATGAAAAAATCTTATACATATAAGCAAAAGATTTTTAAATTTTCCAAACTCATGATTTCATCTTATATTGAAATTACTTCATTGGTGCAATCCAGAATGTATACATTACACAATTGTAAACTAATTTATTTAAGATTTTCAACAAAACCTGGAAGATTATACAAATTTCAAAGTTTTTTATTGTGCAAAATATGGTTTAGTAGTTCAACCTTTAAAATACCTTCTGTTTTGTTTACATAAAATATAAATCGATGAACAATGTTTGTTGTTGTTTGGTGAAATATGATATTGGACATCTTCAAGAAAGTGACCGATGTCCGATCGGAGCGGTCAGCTAAGATCGTAATAGATATCGCAGTGCTCGCAAATCTTGCCACAATGGGATAAGCATATGTTATCAACAATGGTAATCGGATATTGGACATTTGCCAGTGCGATGTTTGCTTACAGTCTAAGCAGATGCGATCTTCAGAAATATCGAATATCTTCGAAATTACATGATCGATCTCTTTATCATAGCTTTCTCTCCGCAAAAAGGCCAATTATTACCTGAATTGTATCACGCCACAACTTTAAGGGTATGATTGTGCTTTTCTTTATACCTCCAGGGTGGCCGAAGAAATCAAAACTCCCACATAAACTCTCAACATAGATCGATTATGATAGATCACTGTATATTACCTTCTAATACACTTCCATTAAAAAGTTATTTAAACTATTTAAAAAGCGTCGGTGTTATTTTTGATAAGAAATTGGCTGTTTATATCGGTGGCATATGCAAGTTAAGACCAGATGTGTATATGTATTTCCCTTGTTTGTAGACCGTGGCAAGAGCCAGGTGGTAATTTCTTTCAAGGGGTGAGTTACCTATAGCAGATGTGCTTTACCCCTTGCGCTTTACCCTTACCATAGTTTCGCCAATATACCTCGCGTCTTATTGTTACCTTCAATTTATAATAACCACTATTTACAGGTATACTACCATCCCTTACAATTCTTCACATAAAACCCAATCAATTTATTATTGTAATTTTTCCCTTTAAACAACAGAATAAATATTTAAAAAACATTGAAAAACATTGCAAACATTTGCAAAAATAAAGAATAAACAATAAAAAAATTTACGCGAAACATTTCAAAATACATTATTAGTTATCAACTAGCCAAGTTCTACACACACTTCATAGTCTAATCAAGTCATATATACACTTCAGGGTCTAGTCAAATCCTACACAAACTTCATAATCTAATCAAGTCCAATACACACTTTACAAAATTTTTTCTTGTGGTTTGTAGGAAACTCACTTTCCAATGCCCTTTTTTCCAATTCTATTGTCTCTGTGCTGACTCTCGTGTCTTCGTACTGATTCAACTGTCTTTTTACTGACTATACTGTCTATTTAATCACTCTACTGCCTTTTTACTGACTCTACTGTCCCTCTACTGACTCTACTGTCTCTCTATCGACTCTACTGTCTCTCTACTGACATCTGTCTCTCTACTGACTACTGTCTCTCTACTGCCTCTGTTGTCTCACTACTGTCACTACTGTCTTTCTATTGACTATAGTGTCTCTCTACTAACTACTGACTAGTGTTTTTCTACTGACTCTACTGTCTTTCTACTGCCTCTATTGTCTCTCTACTGACACTACTGTATTTCTACTGACTCTAGTGTCTCTCTACTGACTCTAGTGTCTTTCTACTGAGTCTACTGTCCTTCTACTGACTCTACTATCTTTCTACTGACTTGTTGGATTGCCAAAGATATACACTGTACTTACAAATGTTTAAATAAAATAAAATTAAAAAATTTAAGTAACCCCCGACGCAAAAAAACTCTAAAAATTAAAACAATAAAATTTTTTCCTTGCCCTTTTAACTTCATTATGATAATTAAAATTACAAAAATTATATTATAATTGTTCTTGAAAGATTATTTTATGAAACCATTTATTTTCTAATTACATTTTTGTTGTGGCATATGTATGGGAATTTATCTAAATTAATAGACTAGGGCAGGTGATACAGGAAAAGAATAAATTGATGTTCCTTCTGTTGGGGTCAAAGGGCCAAATCTTCTTAAGCGACAAAGCCCTTAGAAAATATATTATTAATTATAATACGTTGTAGACACTTTTTTGCCTGCCAAAAAAGGTTTATTACCTGCTGCCTCTGTTTTTCTTTTATCTCGTCTTATAAATATTCAACAGTTTTTTTTTTATTGCTGGCAAAAAGATACAAACGCAAATGTATCTTGCGGATTAACAAGAAGAATATAAAAGTTTTTTTTTCGGTTGGATTATTTAAATAAGTTTCGAATTACAAGCTGCAAAAAATAAATTAGGTTTTCGAAAAAAAATGTCTTGGGAGAAAATTGTTGAAATCTTATAAGACCAAAAGTGTATAAGACCAAGTGTACAAAAAATGTATTAAAACGAGTCCTTTATGTTCTAACAGGGGTTTATGACTTTTTTGCTACAGATTTTCAAATGAATTAAATTAAGATTAAGAAATGAATCCTCCAAGAGAACTTTATACTGTGAGATAACTTCTTACTGTCAGATTTCTTTGCAATTTATAAGACCAGTAAAATTTCTCTATAACAGAATTTCACTAATTGCCAAAGAAACGTTTTCCAAGGAAAGTACATACAAAACTATATACAAAGAAAATTATTTTTTTAAACTTAATAAAGTCGGAACACAGACACAGCTTTATTAAATTTATATGATCTATAATGTTGTATGGTTTTGCCAATTCCAAATAAATTTTTTAATCAAATTTTTTGATCTTGGTATTTTAAAAGTTGCTCTTTATTTGCTTCAAACTGCAAATGTGTTTATCTTAATAGAACCGAAACTAAAATTTGCAAATTCGATTTTAATGAATTATTGAAGTCTTAATTTCGTTGCTTATAAAATATCATACAAATTATATTTAAAAAATTTAATGGAAAAACAGGAAGCCGTCAAGGATTTGTTTAACATATAAAAAAACTTTGCTGAAAGTTAATTGCAGTCGTTAAAATAGAAACGCGACAACAACAGGTAATCTAATATAAGAATAAAAAGGAAATGACATAAAAGAAGGTGAGCCTTACAGCACTCCTCCCAACATCCGGTTGATTCTTATTGGCTCCAGCGAGATAAGATCCGCGAATCAAATAAAAGATTGCAAAAAAATACCCGAAAACCAGTATTTGGCGATTTATTCGTTTAATAATTACGACTTGTTGCTGTTTGTAATTTCATTTTGAATAGATTTTTTTTTTCGGGAAATGTATTTGTAATTATATATAAATCTGAGGTAAGAGATGAGATGATGAGAATTTCCTGTTATGTACCAAATAGGAGACACGGTAGGATGGAGACATTATTATCAGGATGTAATGTCCTGTAAGTAGGATACTTATTATTTAGAACGTCCATTGTATTTGTAACTTTTTTTTTCAATGTATATGAAAAGAATTTCAATCAAAAGAAAACTACGCAAATATAAATAACTGCAGTACGTCCTGTAATGTCATTATTCGTATTATTATTTTTTGTTTTGTTTTTGATGTAGCTGAATTCTCTTACTATTTTTGCTCGTCGGTTATTTGTTCTATAGAAAATAACTCATTCTTAAAATGTATGAAGACATAGATTGTTTTTATTTAGCCTAATTTCTACAGATATTAATTTTCTATACTTATTTACTTAATCTTCAATATTTTCAATTTTATTTATTTAAGAAAATTTAAATCGTTAAATAAATAAATAGTTGAAATAATCTCATTTAATCATACCAAAATTTGTTAAATAGAAAATTAGTCTGAATTCTTTAATTAAAGTGTCTTACATTGTTTAAATGGTAGTCTAATAAAGCACCACTAATACTTTTCAAAGCACAAGTATATTAGGCGCTAGTTACATTAGTATATATTTATGATTAACCTGCTGTAATAATTGGCTGTAAGTAGGTACATATTTTGGTAAACTTAATAATCTAGGAAATCAGCCTGAATATATAAATATATTGAACCTTTCCGTAGCTTTACAATATTATTTTCACTTGAGATTTGTTTCCGTAGTCCTAAAAAGACTATATAAAAATAATATTATAGAGCTACGGAAAGATTGAATATATTCAGGTTGTGTTCCGACTTTATTAAGTTTATATGATTATCTATAATGTAGTATAGTTTTACCAATAGCAAATTATTATTTAAATCAATAACCTGCTTCATCCAAGTGCATGTCTCCCTCACAAAATCAAATTAAAAATATCTAACCTCTAGTCATCCCTGAGGGTTTCAAATAAGTGTTTTACAAGTTATAGTTCATAAAAGCAAAGCTGCACTGATGAGAGATTAATCTATAAACACGTCTGCAGATGGCTATTCACTTAAGTTAATAGAAAAACAATTTTATTTTTCTAGTTATTGTTTAGTGCCACGAAAGTGGCCTGAGGGCTAGTAAAAAGCTTACAAATTTCGGTACTTACGCTTTAACGCCACTGCAGCGAGAGGTCGCGCTACCGCGCGATCTGTAGTGTGCATTTATCTGCTTCGTTATAACCTAATTTTACCATTCATTTTGTTCAAATCTGTAGCTGCGGTGGCGTTAGTAGGTAAGTACCCAAATTTCACATGAGATTTGTTTTGGTAGTCCTAAAAATACTCAGTAATATTATAGAGCTGCAGAAAGGTTGAATATATGTATATGTTCAGGCCATGGGCGTAGCCAGGGGGGGTTCAAACGCCCCCCGAAATATGCAAAATATAACATATATATTATATTAAAATCAGGAGGGACGATGAAGTAGAGGCGATGTGGAGTTTAGGAAACCTTGTGTGTTAGTTTTAAAAAGTAAATTGGTGCAATTTTGCAAAACTGAAATATTTTCTAAACCCCCCCTGAAAGCCCGTGGTTCAGGCTGTGTTCCGACATTATTCAGTTTATATGATTATCTATAATGTAATATGGTTTTACCAAGAGTAAAACATATTTTGATGTTTGAACAGTAGTAAGCGTATTTTATAAACAATTATCATTACTGATTACATAATTCAATAGAAAATTAAAAAAAATATTAAAATGTTGTCCAGATATAGAAAATCAATAAACTAACACGATTCAAATTTCTTTAGGTTTTTAATGGTTTCAAATAGAAAATATAAATTTGGAAACTTAGATAAGGCGCACATTTACTTTTGATACCTTTTGAGGACAAAAAAACTATCCGCACTACTATGCCGCATATTATAATGATTTCACATTTTATTAATATTATTTGGAGATATAGATGGATTAATATTTTTTAAAGCTATGTAACTATTCAAAAATATTCAGAACCTCATGACGGGGGGTTTCAAAGTATATACTTTCAAAGTGCCTGTAAACCTCTATACCAGGGGTGGGCAAATTTGTTTGCTATCGGGCCGCATCATGTATGAAAATTTGACCGCGGGCCGCATTAAATTTTGTTGTATTTTAATATTTATTTGTATACCGTTGCCCGTTACATATATACTCGCCTATACATAACAATATTACATATTAGGTTTTCTCATAGTGGAAAATATAATGCTTGTAAAACGAAATATTGTCAGAGAACTCCCGTAAATCTGCATTGTCTATAAAATAGTGGAAGGTAGATAATAAAGAAAATGTCAGGCCAGGTCAACATAATAAGCTTATCATAGGCATGCTTTAGGGATTTTTTGTAGCCTTGTTTATGTTGGAATACGAATTAATTCATTGTGGGTATTATTCTGGGTAATATTTTGGTAGGACACAATCATAAAACCCATTTTTGTTTAAGAGTAGTTTATAAAATGCTTCGCGGGCCGCATAAAATGCAGACGCGGGCCTCGTGTGGCCGGCGGGCCGCGATTTGCCCAGGCCTGCTCTATACTATGTGTTTCAAAAAAAATCTTAGTGAAAATGACCTCAAATTTATGGATATTGCAAAATATCAGCTAATATAAATTAAAATGTATATTTTTTAAATAACCAGGCAATTTTATTTCAGACGTACATTGAAAGTAAAACAATATAGTAAACAAAAATAACCTTTTTATATTATATAATACAATTAATATACTATATAATTAATAATCCTGAAACTTGTCAATATCAATTGGGCAACAGATTTGACGAACTTGATGAAGCAAGAGAAGTGGATGAAGGTGTAACTACAGATATTGACAGACTGTGGAGGGATATCACGGAGGTGATTTAAAAATCAGCTAAAACCACACTACCAAAATTGGAACGAAAGAAGAAGAAATGGTTCAACGACACATGTAGAACAGCAGTAGAAGCTAGCATCACAGCAAAGAAAACATGGATACAGGACAGGAAAAAGGAAGAATTAGAACAGCACTACAGAGAGACACAAAAAAGAGATGAAACTCTACCTTAAACACACATTAGAGAGCATTGAGAATGCCCAGAAAGGGAACAACATCCGTAATGTATACGGGACAGTAAATAACATTAGAAAAGGATCATCAGTTCTTCACGACAACAATGGTATCATCGCAGGAATTGACATTTTACAGGCATGGAAAGAGTACTTTCACAACTTACTGAACTGCCCCGAACCAGAGAACAAGCTTGAGAAAACAAGCTTCAACGGTAGAACCTTTCATCAATGATCCCTCATATGAAGAGGTAACCAGCAGTCTGAAGAAACTGAAAAACCACAAAGCTGCTGGTTCTGATAGTGAAGAGATCTATGAGAAGAAGATGGAAGCTTCAAAACCCCCTAAAAGATCGAGGTGTAGATGGCAAGATGAAGTGACCTCTGACTGTAAACAAATGGTCGTCACTGGATGCAACGCTGAATAAGAAGGAATAGAGGCAGATAGTGAGAGCGGCACGGGATCGTCACGTCCCAAAGAAGCCTACGGAGTGAGTGAGTGAGTATAATTAATAAACAAATAATTCTAGTTTCTACAAATTTTTGTTCAATGAATTCCAAAGAAAAATATAATATTACGAATTTACTTGAAGCTTATGGGATGAATGAATATATTAAACAACATACCAGGATCACATTCACAAGTAAACTCAAATAGACAACATATTTGCTACTACGGGACAAAAATTTAAGACAACGGTGGAAAATACTCCCACATCGGATCATCGTATGTTAAAACTGAGCTGTTTAACCAAGATAGAAACCGGTAACCAATATGAATTGATAAGAAGCTTCTCAACTCATAACAAAACTCGTTTTGCCAACCAGATCCGCATTTAAACTTGAGATCACGTTTTTAGCAATACAAGCAGTAACAGCGAGGCACTTGCCATCAAGGGACTTCAATATCACTTATTTTCAAGTTTTCCAGTGATAAAAGTCAAGAAAGATAGATGAGCTACAGAAGAAGTAAAATTCTCGGCTGCTAATTTTAAAGATATGTTTCTGCTACAGAAACTCACCCAGCTTTAAGTAATCTATATCTAAAACAGAAAAGGTACATAACAAATTAATTACAGTAGCAAAACATTTTAACCATAAGATAATGAAAGCAACGAATAAATCAAAAGCCATTTGGAATGAAATTAATTTGCAATCAAATAAGCTTAAAGTATCCGGACCTTCACAAATAATGCAAAATGATCAGATATACCTACAGATCCTAAGGAAATCGCAGACGTATTAAATAATTTCTTCCAAGAAGCGACAAAATTAATAGCTAACAATATTAATCCGACAACCATTTCAAACAAACATATAAAGACCAATACAAAACCCGTATTCATAATTATTTTTCCGAAACTTCTGTAAATAATCGCCACATTAAGTAACAAATCAACAATTGGACCCGATGCAATCTCGTGTACCATCATAAAAGAATTCAGGCAATTCAGGCATGTGCTAATAGCATCTATAACTAAATAATAAATTACTCTTCCGCTTCTTTGCGTCAACGTGAAAGCAAAATGAAGCAAATTGTGACAGAACAAACGGTTAAAGTGCCGGATGGACTGTCTGTGATGGCCAAGTCCCGTGTTATCATACTCAAGGGGCTACGAGGAGTCCTCAAACGCTCTCTCAAACATCTGGCTTTCGATATCCGTATGATCAAGGACCTTGAAGGTTGGAAAATGGTTCCGTAAAAAGAAGGAACTTGCTGCAGTACGCACTGGCTGCTCCCACGTAGAAAACATGTTAAAAGGTGTAACGAAGGGTTATCAACATACAATGAGTGCTGTTTATGCCCATTTTCTCATAAACTGTGTGACCACGAATGAGAATTTGATAATTGAAATCAGGAATTTCTTCCGAGAGAAATACATCTGCAGGGTGAAGATCTCCGGAAGGTGAAGGCACCGGGTGTGACCGTCACAAACTCTAACAAGAAAAAGAATGAGTTGATCATCGAGTGGAACTCTCTGGAGTATGTGTCGAGTTCTGCGGCTTTGATCCAACAGTCTACCACGGTTAAAAATAAGGATAATTGATTATTCTTGGACGGGTTGTACGTTTCGGAGAAGACTACCGTTGTGCAATATGAATAAACTTGTATTTATTAAATGAGTTTCTTATTATAAAAAAGAAAATACATATGCCGAGAAGAAATTTCCAGATATCCTGAAAACGTCAAAAATTATGCCAGTCTACAAGATAATAGCAACCACGAATGCCCAAAACTATAGATCAATTAACCTTATTTCTGTTTTAGCTTCTAGAATACTGTACCCAATCCAGACTGATCCAATTTATAGAAAAGCATGATTTGATTCCTTCCCAACAGAACGGTTTGTGTAAAGGAAAATCTACATCAACAGCTTTGGTAGATTTTCATAACAAAATATTGCAGGCAGTAGATAAAGGCTATCATCCCATTGGAATATTTTGCGATCTAACAAAAGCCTACGATTGTGTATCGCAATGATGCGCGTGAACAAACTATACAGCTTTGGGATCAGGGGAAAAGCGGGCCGCTGAATAAAATCCTACTTGGAAATAGAGCTTCACACGAGAACGATATTTTTCTCGTCCCGTATCGTCTCGCAAAAGCGAGACGAGAGCGCAACGAGATTTTTGAAACTCTCGCCCTATCTCGTCTCGTGTGAAGCCCTACTTGGAAAACAGGAAGCAATTTGTATCGGTAAGGATTGGAACCAGAACTAGACAATCCAGGACAGTATGTACACACATAGTGGTACCACAAGGAAGCGTACTGACCCCAAAATCATTTCTGCTATATACCGTAGATTTAGTTAAGGATATAAGAGGGTGTCATTGCACTCTTTATGTCGATGACACTAGCTTTATTGTGTCTGGAAAAGACTTTCACAATAATGTTGAGGTAGGGCTTCACACGAGCGTCTCGTTTCTGATCTCGTTCCGGACAGCCGTAACATTTTCTTCATAAAATTGAACCCGAGCAACCCGAACTTGTCCGAGCCCAGAACGAGCGTAACATTTTCTTCATAAATTTGAATCCGAGCAACGACGAGATAAGAAGCGGAGACTCTCGTATGAAGCCCTATCTTGAGGAAGCCAATCGATTATTAGAAATTGCCTTAATAAATGGCCTACGGTTAATAAGCTCCATTTCAATACAATTAAAACAGAATAGGTTATTTTTTAATCGACAAGAAGTGCCTATGCTAACAATATTAACCTAATAATACAAACTCACCAGAAAGGGTAAAATATACAAAATTCATAGGTGTATATTAGGAGGAACATTAGAGATGGGCAAACCAGATGCAATATATCAACGCTATACTGCACAAGAAGGCATTACTAATCAAGACATTATCATCATCATCAGCCTTTATGTCCCGCAGCTGGGCGCCGGCCTCTTCTCTTCCACATATCCAACCTCAGCACTTAGATTAACAAAACAAAACCTAAGCCGGATTGGGAAATTGAGTGTGATGGGTGGCAGTCATTAGTTTTTAATTTTTGCTGCTTTGGTTCTGTGGGGATTTGAACCCCAGCTATCTAACTTAAAGGATAAGTGCTTAGCTATCTGAGCCACTACCAAACCCGTTTCTAATCAAGTACCTATTCAATATTCCGACTAAGGAAGATCTTCAGAGCTGGTATTTTGCTGAGGTAGAGAGTATTCTGACATATGGAATAATCTTGTGGGGTGCTTCTTCGCCATGAATAAAACCAGAATAGACTCACGGTATACACAATTCATTCGACAAATATACCAAAATGCCACTTTTAAAGTGACACTAGATGAAAAGCCGACTACAGAGAAGATCAAGATAGGTAGAGAAGTCAGGCAAGGAGACACCATATCACCAAAGCTATATTAGAAGAGGTTTTTAAAAACATGCCTTAACAGAAGAAACGCATAAGGATAGATGGCAAATATCTAAATCAGTTACGTTTCGCCGATGATGTTATATTAATAAACCCAGACTTCCAAGGACAAAGACATGCTAGACCAACTAAATATGACATCACTATCAGTAGGCCTGAAAAAGAACTTTGGAAGGACCAAGTTCATGACCCAAGAAGTTGGAGCCCAACCGCACCAAATGGACGGGTAGGAAATCGAATAAGTGACCGAGTACATATACCTAGGACATCAAACAAAACTGGGGAAGGAAAATCAGGCAACAAAAATATCCAGAAGAATAAGTTAGAGACACATAGTAAAGAACCCAGACATACCGCACTGCCTGAAACGAAAAGTATACGACACGTGCATATTGCCCGTTACAACGTATGGCCTGGAAACGATGACATGGACAGCAAAGAGCGCAAACAGAATAAAAACCTGCCAACGAGCATTGGAACAGGCTCTGCTCGGCATAAGCTTAAGAGACAGAATAACGAACCAGGAGATCAGACTGCGAACCAAAGTCAAAGACGTGATTGAACGAAGCGCAGATCTTAAGTGGAGCTGGGTAGGACACGTAGCCAGGAAAAACAGCGACAAATGTACCCATAGGATTACTCATTTGAGACCAAGAGCCACAAAACGAAGCACTGGAAGACCGCAAAGAAGATGGCTCGACGACATCAAGAAAATAGCGGGGAAAGAATGGCATCAAATCGCAAAAAGAAGATGCGCATGGAACGACCTGAAGGAGGCCTACGTCCAGCCAGAGGTGCGTCTTCGCAGATAGAAATAATACTTATAAGTAATAAGTATTGTTTCTAATTTCTAAGTAAAATCTAAGTTATTATGATAAACAGAATTTTAAGAAACATACTAGGTTTTAAAATTACTGATTCCTGGAAGCAACGCTTACAGAATTTTATTTAGGATTATTTAGAGAATATTAGGAATATTAATTTTTATGAATATTAACAGTAATTAGCCCGTATATTCTAGAAAAGTTTATATTCATAAGACCAAAGCAACTCTCCAGAAAAACGCGGACAATCACAATTACAACATGAGAGGGAACAATCTGTTATACCTACGCCTCAAAAACAAATTTGACACTATGAAGTAAAGGACTGGACAAACCAAGGAGTAAAACTTTGTAATAAACTACCATTGGCCCTCCGAGATGAAAATTCTTATAGAAAATTCAGAAGAAAGGTGAAGCAGTTTCTATGTTTGCTTGCTTCCTTTCAAAGAATTTTTAAAATGTAATTTTAAAAATCTTTAATTTGTATGTATTTATTGTTGTTGTCAGAAAAAAAAATTAAATTGTAATTTAAAAAAACATTAAATTGCATGTATTTATTGTGACTGAACCTATAGATAATTTTCTCTCAAAGGTTCAATAAAGAATTTGAATTTTATATTAAATATGGTTTCATCTTCTCTTATTATGAAGCAGATTAATTTTAACACCCAAAATACTATTTACACCAAAAACTATAAAAACTTACTTTGGAAAAGAATAATTGTTAGTTATTTAAAATTTCAGATTATCAAGTTATAATTAAAATATTTAAAATAGATAGTTATATAAACTAATATGCTATTTAGGACAAATCTATAACAAAATTAGAATCTAATTCTTTGTTTGAGAACAAACCAAGTTTTATTTTCATCAATTAACCAACTAGGCGAATCGTCGATATTATAGATAATTTACTTGTTTTATAGACAAATCTACAAGATAATTTGAATGTAATTGCATAATGATATTTTGTGAAACACAAAGTTGCTGAGGGTGAAACCCCTTCAATGATTCCTTTCCATAATTTATAAGAAAACTTTCTTGAGCAACTTGAAGTAGACTCCGCCTCGTCACGCCACAGAAATCTCCAATGAAATTTTGTAACAGGTGTACCAATCACGAATTTATATTTTATAACAGTTAATGTTTGGGTGCAATTAAACTTGTGCGTTATTAATACTTGCACAATAATAATAAAAATAATGAATGTGCGAAATATTATTTTTATCTGAGAGTTTTATGGGTTTTTCTGTTAATACGTTATGAAAAATAGATAGAAAAACGAAGACATTATTTCCTTTATTATTGATAAACTATTTTATAATAGTCTATCTTTGGGTGAAATTAAACTTGTGCTTTATTAATACTTGAACAATAATAATAAAAATAATGAATGTGCGAAATATTATTTTTATCTGTGAGTTTTGTGGTTTTTTTCGTTAATAGGTTATGAAAAATAGATAGAAAAAACGGAGACGGTAACATTATTTCCTTTATTATTGATAAACGAGCACGCGAATACCAAGCAATTATAAAACCGAATTAATCGAATTTAAACCTTATGAATGTTTTCAATTGGATACAGCGACCAATTAGCAGGGAATATCTGTTCGTATCATTTTTCCGTTTCCGTTTTGCACCATACACGATTTTTGTTTTTATCAACAAAAGCTTGCTCAAGTCCGCATCGAGAGGAATTGGATTTATCTTGAACTCAAAAGACGTGTGTATTATTATTTTTAGAACTGATTAAGAATTTATCTCGTTCAGAAACCGCAGAAAACAAATGTCGAGATGTTGATAAGAGCACAGTCATGGGTTTCCGCCTTTTTATACAAAGTTTTTTTTTACAGGTTTTGTTTTTTTTTTTTTACAAAGAATTTTTCTTGAATTCTCTTCTTAATTACAACTCCTAATTCTTGCGTTTGTAAGGACAAATATAAAGGCTTTGTATAAAGACCTTTCCCTCTTTTGACGTCGCGCGGTTGTTTCTCTTAATTAATAATAACGTTTAGCTACATGCACAAAGTTTCTTTCTCTTAATAAAAGAAACATGGAATTTAATTTAAAATAAAGAAGCTTTTTTGTATTAATAAAATTAAACTTACCTTATTTGGAAGGGAGGGAAATTGAGGGGCAAGTTATAGTCCATTTACTTAGTCTGCAACAAGGAAGATAAACCAAAAATTAACTGTAATTGTAAATTAATCCGTTTGGGCGTTTTGTATTTAACAAAAACGTTTGAACATTAAGACGCCTCCCGTATAAAGTTACTTCCAAGATTTAATTTCTGCAATCGATATATCCAACATATGTTTTTTTTTGTAATTGAAATTGAGCTAAATTATCAAGTAAAGGAAATATTTTCATATCGGATTTCGAAATTATTTTTGCGAAACACGAAATCCATTGAAACAGTAATTTAAACGTTTTCGTTTTATTACAGTTCAGTGTTCTTTGTGTTGTGTTTTAAGATTTCTACTCGCCCGCATTCTGTTTTAAATTTCTAATTTTATTTAATCAATACGAAATTAACCTCTTTAGATTTCTGACGCATTATTCACATTTTAAGGACAAATTGAAGATTTCTAAATCAATTAATATACTCCAAACTTTCTAACAATTTGTCAAAATAAAAATATAAACAAACTAATAGTTAATAATCAAAAAAGTTATTTTGTTTCGTAACATATACGTAAAAAATAAATGAATGTGTATGTAGAATAAAAAAGATAGGATGCATTGAATGTGTAATTAGCGTGCAAAGTCTGGCAGGTGAGATTGAGTTGTAGTATTGTTCGCGCGTGCGCAATCCGGGTGTTTGCTATTTCCGGAACGGAAATGGTTACCGGTAATTGCAACTAATGCCACGTGGAGCGTTCATGTTGTATCCGAATATGTTATGATCTAAATTTTCGTTTTACATTGCGTGATTCCATTGCCATTTATTATCTTCAATAAGATTTTTTTAACACAAATTTTAATTGGGATAAATTACCACAAACGGTTTTTCTAGATTTATGGACTCTCCTATAAACTATTCTCACTTCCACAAATTTTCACAAATTGAATAACAAACTTTCTGGAATATCGCAGCTACTATTTAAGATAACAAATCTAGAATTGTTTCTTAACGTATTATCCAAATATAAACTGCTACTAGATAATATGAGGAAGGTTACATCTACGATCCAAAATAAACAAATATCATTAGATATTTAGTTTTCATATGTATAGATCAACAAAAGTTAGAAAATCCACAAATGTATCTAGTACCTAGAAAGAAACTCATTCACTTACTAATTCATTTGCAGATAGTTAGTAAATAATCCAGCCACTCTATATCAGAACCTCCATAAGAAGAACTATAAACTATAGATGCGATCCTAATATGTGATCCTAATTTAAGTAAGTTATTCATATAAATTGTATGTATGTTGTTGAAATTAGATCAAATGCCTTCAGTGTAAACACTAGATCAGAATTATGATATTCTATGGAAATTAGAATTAGAATGAAAATAGGTGCAAATTATTTTTTGAAAGAATAAAATATTCAAAATTATCTTATCAAAATTATAATATTGATAATCCGACACATATGGAACCAGACAACCGCCGAATTATCAAAAAATTCCGGATTATCAGGATTAAAACAAAACAATATACTATATATAATAAACAATTTTACATATTTTAAACGCGTCACCGTTTGCTACAGTACGCCAAGTTCAAACATTCATAAGACATCGTTAGCTTCATCGTCATCCGTGGAACAAATTAGGCTGATGATTTCTTCGTCAGAAAAGGAATGAAAATTTTCTTCGCTTGTTTCTTGAAGTCAAGCTAAGTCATCGCTTGTCAGCGCAACAACAAAGCTCTTGTGAAGACAATTGTAGAGTAGGGTTAGCTTGGTCAGAATCACGATTCAAGTTTTCAGAGTTTAAGAGTGTCCCTTTTGACTTTTTTTCAGCTGTGCCCAAAGTGCATTAATCAAGGTCCGGCGCGGGACTGCGGAAAGAAAAAACACGTGTTTCCCTAGAGCGCCGAATTACTGAACGTGCCTGATCATCCAACCGCCGGATTATCAAGATTATAATGCACTAATTCGTTAAGCTACTACGACAGAGCAAACATATTTATTGCAAACTTGATATACAAAAGGCTGCCGATAACGAGGACCTGCTACTACATAGATATTGCAAATTTTGTTAAAACTACTAGTAAATATGTAGTGTATATGTTACGGTAAAAGTACGTAGTTTGCTAAATGTACACATTTACCGGTATGTGTACACATACACCTTCTTGGTTGGTAAATGTGAGTTCAACTTACATTTACCAATTATTTCCGGCAAATGTGTCCATATGCCCAATGTTGTTGGCAATTGTTAGAGATTTACATTAACACACACAGCGCACGAGCTGTCCAACAAGATACACGTGATATAGTAACACACAAAAAGTACACATTTTCCGGTAAAAAGTAGATATATAAAGCTGATCTCAGATTTAAACTCACATTTACCTATCAAATTGATAGATGTATACATATACCGGTAAATGTGTACATATGCCGATTTTGTACTTTTACCGTAACATATACATTTAGAAGTAGATAAAATAATTAATCTACTTAAAGACTAAATTATGTGAAAACTGTCTGAACTTTAATATACAATATTTTTAGATAATATAGATTTAGACTAGATCGGTGTTTCTTAACCTTTTTCTCCTCGCGAACTCCTTGTAAAATTCAAAATAAAATTGGCAAACCTCCTATACTGGCCGGTAAAAAAGCAATAAAATCCGAACATTTATTTTTCATATTGAGCAATAGTTCTTAACAAGAAGAGAAAACATAATCGTAAAGTAAAGCGTCCAAGTACAAACATTAATAAAACTAAAATGATAGTTATGAATAAAAATCGATTCAATATACCAACTGGTTTTTAATTAAGCACGCGTTAAATTAAAAAAGTAAACCTTAGGCCGAGGCCGCACTGCGGTTTTTTCCGGGGAGCCGTAACCGCTATAACCGCGAAACCGCCCGAGAAAGACACAGTACGGAATGGGAAAAATGAGTCGCGGGAAAAAAACGCAAGTGTGGCCGCTTATATTAGCTTACTTGAGTCACAAAATCACGCGATTAAAAACCGCGGCTGTTTAGCCGTAGTGCGGCCTAGGCCTTAATGGGATTAATAGGGGCTGTTTGGTGGAGCAAAGCAAATCAAAATTTGGCACAATATCTGACAATTTCAGTCTTCAGTCACATCTTCAGTCAGATCAGTTTCTGCATCTAACTGTGTTAGGTGTCTATATTCATCTTTCAGATAGGTATACATTGTAAATCCTTTCTCACTTAGATATGTTGCGCAAAAGGGCAATAGAAGTTCAATAACTTTTTTTCACAGAACAGGAGATTCATTTTTAATATTGAGCCAACCAGACAATCAAAGAGTGATCTTTAAAACTAGATTTTAGAGAACTGTCACAGGATAACTCTATGAGTTTTTCTTTCTCCACTAAAGATAGAGAGGTTTCGAGGTTTATCTCTCCACAGTGCAGCTTTGGTTTTTATGAACAATAATTTGTAAACCACTTAATTACTATAAATTATTATTCATAAAAAGCAAAGCTGCACTGATGAGAAATACATCTCGAAACGCGTCGGCAGATGGCTATCCACTTAATTTAATAGAAAGACATGATCTTAAAAAACAATGTTATTTTTCTGGTTTTCGTTGAGTGCCACGAAGGTGGACTGAAAACAATAAAATATCTGACAAATTTCACATGAGATTTGTTTTGGTAGTCCTAAAAAGACTCTTTTTAGTTGTGTTATAGAGCTCCGGAAAGGTAGAATATATTTATATATTCAGGCTGTGTTCCGACTTAATTAAGTTTATACGATTAATTGTAAAGTATGTAATTATTTGTAAAATATGGTTTTACCAATATCAGCAATGACTCCATTATATTTTCAAGTTTATCTACTTATACTCGTGCCATAAAAACTGTCCTGTCATTGATTTTGCATCTTCTGTACTACACGATCACACAAGCCATGTTTATTCCACTTTTTTCAAAATAATCTTTGATCATATCGAAAATTGCTTCTCCAATTATATAGGTTTTCAAAGGCTTTGCAAATAGTACATCTCATTGAAGGATATTCCCCAAAATATATCTAAACTGGCCAGGCAATACTACGGCGTTTGCTACATCGGTCGACTCCTCAAGCTGAATCGCAAAATAATTCAATTTTAGTCTCTACAAAAGTTCCATTCCACTTCTACATTATTAGCCAAATAATTAATTCTACACAACACCGTGCCGTTTGATAAGGAAGCAAGATCAATTTTCTTTTCTGCCTTTTCTCCAACTAGTCCAGTCATTTAAGCTTAAATTAGGTAAGAATCTCGGAATTCGAGATACCCAGCTGTAAGTCTGTAAATACTTGTATATTGACACCCTAAAAGTTGTCTCAAAACCTACATATGGTATTGGTATACCTACATATGTAGGTTTTGAGACAACTTTTAGGGTGTATACAAGTATTTACAGACTTACAGCTGGGTATCTCTAATTCCGAGGTGAACTTACTATAATGACTGGACTAAACCATATATTTTGCACATGGTTCAATGTATATGCCTGTTCTAACCTTTCAATTCTATAACTTACTCGAAAGGATGCCTCAAGGGCCATTTTACTATCCTCGTTTGAAGACAGGAAAGAAGAATCATTAGACTTTTTAGAAATAGATTTATCTGCTATTTTCTTTTAAAATACTCAAAAAGTTTATCCGGGTGCGTCGAATGTTTTGCTTCACGGTGTGAAGGGACAGGCAAATCATAGAATCGAGACCGTACGAACACAAAAGAGGAAGAGGAAGACCTTATGATGACCTTATAGGAACAGCCGGACTAGCATGGATCCAACTAGCTCATCATCTTCTTCTTCCGCTTTTGTGTTCATACGGTCTTTATACTATGATTTGCCTGTCCCATCTCAACCGAAGAAGTGATGGTTTTAAACTGCAGTTCGCAAGAACTTCATTGCAGAATACACAAAGCTGTTTAGGTTTATGACTCTTCCCCAGTATAATAAAAACCCATTTGTACATAGTCTCTGCCATATTTTCACCATTTTTTCCTTAGTTTTTGGTATGATGATATGCTATCCCACTACTTCCAAACTTCCAGTATCTGGCTTCTAAACGACTCGTTTATAACCATCGATCCATAATAAAATTGGGGCATAACAATTATTGAAAAGAATGGCACTAAAAAAAAAAGTCACAAATGGCATGCTACTAATTCTGAACTTAATCACAAGTTTACAACCCTCTGTACGAACATCTGTTAAGGAACGCTTTAGCACAGGTCTGGGCAAATATAATAATAATAAGAAACGCCTTAACATGGGCCTGAGCGTCATGCGGAACGCGTGCGGCCCCTGGCGACATTTTATGCGGCCTACGAAATATTTTATAATTTACTTAGGTTGATTTCGTGATCGTGTCGTGCTAAAATATTACTTCACTGAGACAGCAATTCAAAATTTATCTGTACAAAGTACCCACAATGATTGATTCATTCATATTCCAACATAATTCATATTCTTAATTCATATTCCAACATAAACATATCTACAAAAATCCCGAAAGCATGTTTACGGCATGCTTATAATGTTTACCAAATCTGATGTTTCCTCATTTCTACCAGCCGCAACATTCTACCTTCCAATCTTCTTCTTTAGCCATTAGGTCCATCCTTGGACATAGGCCTTTCTCATTTGTTTTCATCTTTCCCTTTCGTGTACTAGTTGGATCCATGCTAGTCCGGCTGTTCCTATGAGGTCATCATACTGTTCTTCCTCTTTTGTGTTCATACGGCCCTCATTCTATGATTCGCCCGTCCCGTCTCATCCGGTCACATCTTGCAACGTAACCTGCGCATCTTCACTTCAGGATTGCAATTTTCTCTCGAATATTGATAACTTTAATATATTGATGACTTTATCTTATCTTATATATTGAATATTGATGACTTTAGTATTCATTGGTTTTACTATCTGTTCCTTCTTGTAATTCCCATTATTCACCTCTTCCTTGCTCTTTGTGCTGTTTTTAGTGCTATGTGTCATCAGAGGTAAAATGCACAAAAAAATTATAATGGTGTTGCGCTATTTTCTTATTTTGCAAGCTGAATGGAAGTTTGGCGAAAGCCACCCATCGTAGCCTTATTCCCTTTCTTATTTCTTCCTTCTGTTTGGTTTGGTTGAGAGAAAGTTTCTGTCCTGTATATGTATGTCCTGTATACGAGGGTAGATTGAAAAGTTTCCGGAATGTGCCTGACTTCGCAAAGTGTCTGACTTGCTTCACAAGATTGCCTAGAAAACAAAAACTGAACGACGAACCTGTTTGAGAATTTCACAGGTTCATCGTTCAGTTTTTGTTTACTAGACAATCTTGTGAAGCAAGTCAGGCACATTCCGGAAACTTTTCAATCTACCCTCGTATATGTACTCAGGTCCTATGTACATGTATTCTTCCACGTTTTTGACTTCTTGCCCTCCCACTATTTTTGGTTCTTCTGTTCCTAGCTAAATTATCTGGGTTTTAGAAAGGTTCATTTGCTGCCCTGTTTTTTTCTATATTCTCTTTGTTGGTCTGCAATTATTGTTGATCTAATAAATATTCTCTACTATATGCCAAGATAATGATATCGTCAGCATATACTATATTGGTTAGTCGAGTTTCATTGATGTTGATAACTTTGTCAGTTTTCTTAAAAATCTTCTCCAATGCTAAAGTGAAAAGTTTTGGAGATAAGAAGTCACCTTGTCCTACGCCTTTTTCAAGTTGGAGAGGTTTAATTTTTTTCGTGGAGAATGTAAGTTGTGGTTGCTTCTTTGTTGCATTCTTTGATGGTATTCCTCGAACTTTCTCTCTAGTTGGTGATTGTTTTTGTCAGTAATTTCTGTACATGTGACATTAGTCTGATCAGCCTATAATTTTCTATCTTGTTGATCACCTATTTTTATATTAGGACAGCGTTTTTTCATTGTTTTTGGTATTTTCCTCGTCTTTACACATTCCGTTTAGTAGTTTCGATTTTTTTTTTATTTGATTATCTTCTCATTCTCGTGTCATTTCTTCAACCATGATATTCTCATCTCCAATTGCTTTATTGGATTTCATTTTGTTCAAAATAGTTTTTACTTCCTATCACCTACTATTCTACCAATCACAATTTCAAAGATACTGCACATTAAAATAACTATTAAAATAGAATTTTTTTAATGCGGCCCGCCGTTAAATTTTCATCCGCAATGTGGGCCTACAGCCAAAAGATTTGCCCACCCCTGCCTTAACAAATGTTGACGTGCTTAGACATTGCCTAACAACATAACGATGTTGATAGGCAATCTTTCCCCAACAAACGGGAGGACATTCAAAATTATTCAATTTCTGCAAAGTATTTTAGGTTATTTAATTAGGTTGTCTAGAGAAATTGACTAGCAGATATATAATGAGACATCAAGCGAACAAAAATAGAACTAGTACTTTTTGTTTGTTGGGTATTGCAGTTTTGTTTGGGTATTGTTTTTCTTGAGTTTCTTTTTCTTTAAATGTATTTAAAATGTATCCATTACAATATTATTTTCGCGAACCCCCTTTGTACACCTCGAACCACCGGTTAGGAATCGATGGAATAGATGATAAAGACTGAAGTTGGGAATCGATGGAATAGATGATAAAGACTCAAGTTGGGAATCGATGGAATAGATGATAAAGACTCAAGAAGAAATACTCAATTAGTTTGAGTATTAATTAAACAAGGAGTATTAAAAAATACTTATATTTGAACGTGCTTGTCCACGTTCAAATATTAGTATTGTTTAATAGACACCAGACAAACAAGATTATGTAGACAAAGATAGGGCTTCATACGAGAACGATATTTTTCTCGTCTCGTCTTACTTTTACGAGACGAGATCGAGACGAGATTTTTGAAACTCTCGCCCTATCTCGCCTCGTGTAAAGCCCCAGACAAAGATTATACATATAGTTATAGTCGGTCAATTCTAATAAGACTAAATAGACAATACGGAACAGGCATGTACGGATGTGTGTGTACGGAACACACAAACACGGCATTATCAAGGCAATAGCATAAAAACAATGGCAACTAAACAATCCAAACCGAACCGACAAGTTTAAATATACAGGACTACAGAGACAAGACTACTCACATAAGGTGAGACAAATATTCTTAAAGAAGCAGAACCGGGTAGACAAGATTAGACAGTTAGGAACAGACAGCTATGATTTAAGAGACAGAACCAGGCATATAATGATAGTTATACAAGAGAACACAAGACAAGACATAGATGAGGAAGTAGAGACTAATTTAAATAGGGATTTTGGACTAATTTAAATAGGGACATTATGATTTAGAAAAATTATGAAAGAGAATCAAATTATAGAATGAAATTGAGGTTACTAAAGATTTAAGTCTCCTACTTATATTTGTCCACACAAGATTACAAAGGAAAAACTATACGAATAACACCAGTTAGACAGAAATATATGGACATGGTAACATAGTTAAAAACGCTACACAGCAAACACTGAACGGACCAAACTACAGACAAGACTATCCAGATAAAAGTAAACATACGAAGTTTTTTTTAAAAAAGGTGATTCGGGGGGCAAGCTATCACTAAACCCCCTATTCCACCTTGGTTCTTAGTATGCGCCACCCTGGTATCGCATATTTTGCATTCATTCAGGGTGGGCAACCCAGACGGTTTTACTGAAAAACCGCCCTAGTTGTTGTCTCCCCGACCAGGAATCGAACCCGGGTCTCCCGCATTGAAAGGCGGGTCAACTAATCATGTTATCAACTACACCACCGAGGAGAAACATACGAAGTTAGACAGATATAGATTAGACCTAGACAGACATACATAATCCAAAAGACTAGGCAGATGAGATTATAAGGTAAATAGGTATCTAAATGATCAAGGACCAGACAGAAAGCGCTAGCCGGGCAGCACTAGACAAACATTACTAGAGAGAAAATTATACAAAACTACACAGAAAAGGCAAGGTAAGGCAAGTAAGCATTAAATAAATTACACTAGGCAGACATGTTAAGTTTGTATAGTCAGTAAAGCCCGTTTAGTTTTAGTTAATGTCAACTTCTGTAGTTTTAATTAATTTTCTTGGGTTCAAGTGCAGGGGTCGGCAACCGGTTTTAAGTAAAGAGCCATTTTCTTTAAAAAAAATTAACAAATCTTATATAAAAGCCGCATGGATTTTTAAATTAAAAAACACTGTAGATAATTTGTATTATCAATTTTTTCTATATTAAATGATATTTTTAATTATTTTATTTATTAATTTTAACATATTGTAAAACAAATACCCTATTTGGGTAATAGTAAATAATGCAAATATTTAAACAAAAAGTCACAATCAGTGAGATTTTTGCGAGTGAATTGATATTAGAGATTTGTTTTATATCAGGTTCGCAATTTGAGGTCTTTAGATTTAAACAACTTTCAAATCTGACGTCATAAAGTTGCTGGGCCCCCCTTTTATATTCAGAATATTCATGTTCTTCAAAATCTGCTCACAATAATATATGGCCTCGCAAATTGATAAGATTTCAAATGCCACCGGCCTAAATTAATTGTAACTTTCAAACTGTTCCAAATACAATTTCGTCTTTCAAGAATGACTAAAAAAAAGTATGATTTCTAAAAGTGTATTCGAAGAATCGTTTCGTCCTTCTCGTAACTTCTTATTGAAATTGTTAAGATGCGCTGTCTGATATCAGTAGCAAAATAGGATTTTTGTAACCAGTCGTGATTTCGACAAAGGGCTTCGAATACTAGTTGAATGATGGTTTAACACCAAGCATTCAAAGCCTTGTGGCAACGAAAATGTGTCAATATGTTCGATACGTTGACTGAAATATTGAAGATCTTCGCTATGATTTAATGCTTTTGCAAAAATTTGAATGACTATTTTTAGTATCAATTCCATTATTACTTTTATCTATTCGCCCACTAAAATGAATACATTAATAAGTAAAATATTGTATATCCTATATGCATCCTTATGACATTATTATAAACGTGTAGATGTAGATTGTAGATATGTTGGTGACGACATGTACTGCGACCTTCATAGATCTATTGTACCCCACCCTCCTCCTCCTCCTCCTCTCTCTAATCCTCTCTATAATCGTGTGTAAAAGTATCCAAATCGTGCGTAAAAATCCAATGTAAATCAAATGGAGTTTCATTATTAAACGATTTTTTTTGTTTTTACTATTGCAACAACTCGCGTCGTAAAACAAAAACATAGAAGTAGTGAAAATAAATTTTCTGACGTATATTAAAATTGAATAAATTTTTCTTATTTGGAATAAAGAAGTCACTGAACTCAGTCTGAATTTATCTGGCTCTAATATAACTTAAACTAACCTTAACCTAATCTAGATTAAAACTAGGTTAACCTAGATTACATCGACAACGACCAAATGGTATTCCCCTCACTGTGCGTTTTTACTAGTTAGCAATTTTTGCCACGGAAACTCATTGCTATTTAAACTTCGCAACTCATGCACAAAAGCCCTTCTTCAAACACTTGTGTCATAAACTACTATTTTAATCTTGAGAGGAAATGTTTGCGTACACAGCAACACCTCTTGATGTATAATGCAATGAAAGATGAAAATGTCCATATTAAAACGGGAACGTATTTTTCTCATGTAATTTAAACATAACGCATGTAATTTTTCTAAATGACTCACAATCTCTATTTTAATAAATGAAAATTTGAGTTGTTCCAATAAACCTAAAATACATGTTATGGACGAGTTGAAGAACCACATAACTTAAGAGAAGAGCCGCGGGCGGCTCGCCAGCCGCGGGTTGCCGACTCCTGTTCTATTGCAATATTTCTATGCAATACATTTTTATTTCTTGAGTGTGATAAAGAAGAGTGTGATAAATTTCTTGAGTGTGATTCTTGAGTCTATAAATACCATAGGTTACCACCACTGGTAAGGACTATTCCAGAAATGGTAAAATATAAATGTTTGGAATATATTTTATTTAGAAATAAATTTGAAATATATTTTATTTACAACTATATCGGCTCTTATATTTCAATTTTAATTTGAATACTAATTTCTTTTTGGTTAATAAAATTGACTGCAAATAGCTGATTGTGTTTGGTATTTAGTGAAATTTTAGTTGAAAACACTAAATAAAACGGAGAAAAAAAGAACGGATTATTGAACTTTCATTACGTCCATTAAGTTTTCGAAATCGATAATTCGAGAAAAGTATTTGAAAACTTCCAGTACAAAGCTTTTTCAATAAGGACTTGAATACACGCGCAGCCGTTTCCCGTATATTTATAAACTTACAATATTTGATTTAACTTTATATTTTTTTAAGCATTTTTTAGAAATAGTATAGAGAATTTATAGTCAAACTGTTAAATTATATCTGTCAAGTTAAATTATATTTATATTTTAGTGGGGAATTCCCAAGAATTAACTACAATATAATAAAAAGGATAGGATCTTAAGGCACGTTAAATTAAACTGTTAAGTTAAATTAAATCAGATTAGATCTAATATATCGTTCAAAAATTTATTTTTTCTTTAATAAATATTGTGGATTTGCATTAGCTTCAACGTAATATTTAGTTATAAACTTTGGGTCTGTTTACAGCTAAATATAATAATAATAACATTTGTCACCAAAAGGGAACAAATGTCTATCGACCAGCTAACTATTTAATCGTTTTAGCCAAATCTTAATTTATGTAAGCTTGAGAAATATGTTTATTTAAACTAAACATTTAGTGGAAACATGAGTACGAATCCTTTATGAACTTTTGCTATAGATTTGTTTGCATTATGTTAAATTCGAAAGAGATTCAGAAACTATGTGCTACACCTGCAATTTTGGTGCAGATTATAAGATGCATTTCAACAGAAAACGCACTATTTCTTGACAAGCAGTAAAATCGCTACATTGTAACCAAAGCTGGAAGAAGTTTTGTTGAAATATGAGAAAACGTTTAAATTTATTAGCAATTCTTTTTAATAAAATAAAATGTTTAGAAAGAGTTGAGTAGAAACAAACTCACATAAAATATATCTTGTATCCTTGAAGCTTTTTCCTCTATCTTACTAAGAGTTAACAGGAAACGCGGATTCGTTATGAATTTAATTATTATCAATAGATACACGTGGATATCTGTGAGCACGTGATGACCACGTGTATTGACGCGTAACGTTTAATGAACAGTCGTTGTGGTCGACCGCAATTAACCATAATGTGTAAACTAGTGACCAAATTATGTACAGTAGGGGGTGGGGTGTCATTGATGCACCGCGCCGATTGATATCACATGTGTTTAGCAAAATACATTAGTGAATAATCTATTAACACTGCTATATGTATATAGGTGTTTATGTACCTATGATAAACTATTATGCCGTTATTGCTTTTAATTGATTGACAATTTTCATTTGATTCAATAAAAGGACTTTAACAAAGGTTAAACATTTATTTTTAAATTCATAACATTTGTTATGTCTTATTATTTATAAATTTATATTTATAAATTCATAAAATTTGTTATGTCTTATATCTACCAAAATCTTACGATTTTCATAGGAATGTAAAAACTCAAATGGATAAAAATAGATTAAAACGGATCTAAATTAAACCTAATAATAACGGCGAAACACAGCCTGAATATATCAATATATTAAACCTTTACGGAGCCCTATAACAATATTGAGTCTTTTTACAACATTTTATTCAACCTTGCTTTTAATTTAACAATAAGTTAAATGTAAAGAAAATTTTCGTTTCCTTTGTTTTTCTTTTCACAAAAAGCAGTCCGGCCATGATTGAGTTGTTATCATGATAACGATAAAATTGTTGATTCGTACGTCAAGATTTTGTTTAGAGAATTGTGTTTAAATAATTTGTGTTTTATTTATCATAAATTGATACATCCGAAGAATTATTGTTAGATGGTGACGTAATTGCGGAAATATTCCTGTGGCAGAAATCAAGAGATTTATACAAATAAATGTATAATAAGTTTTGTGATTGGCGATCAAAAAAGCGCACCAACGGAGACAACATTTAGAGTAATAAAATAAGATGTCATGGTTTGAACCAAATTAATAAGAGAATAGAAAGTAGGTTTTTTAGTAGGAATTACACTGATATCCTCTGTTACTCCTTATTTTTTCTGTAACTTCAAGGCACACCTTGCTAGAGATGCGTTGGGTGAGTCGTTCGCTACGTCAAAGCAAGTAACGGGAACGGTCAAGATCAACTTTTGTCAGGGGCTGAAGGCCAACAGATATTATGAAAGAGTAAAGAAAATAAAGTTAGAATTTTTGTAATTACTACCTTAGAGTCCAAGATAGGGAAATCTCTTCGGCTCCTCATCCAACGGGAACTCTTATCTGAAGGAAAACTGACATATAGCGTAAATCAATAAACAAACAATAGATTCCTGTTTTTTTCATCGCAAGGCCACCATGGATTGTGGTTAGAAAATTAATTTTGTTATTTCTTTTGTAAATTAATTTGGTAACCACAATCCATGGTGGCCTTGCAATACGAATGATTGTTTATTGATTTACGCTATATGTCAGTTTGCCTTCAGATAAGAGTTCCCGTTGGATGAGGAGCCGACGAGATTTCCTTATCTTGGACTCAAAGGTAGTAATTATACAAATTCTAACTTTATTTTCTTCACTCTTTCAAAATATCTGTTGGCCTTCAGCCCCTGACAAAAGTTGGTCTTGACCGTTCCCGTTACTTGCTTTGACGTAGCGAACGGCACACACAACGCATCTCGAGCAAAGTGTGCCAAAGAGATATGATCGCGATCTGTACATTCAATTTCCATATGCACGACACTCAGCTATACGACGTCGTGCGACATCGCCTGTCAAATACACGTGCCCATTTAAAACAATGTAATCATTATTTGACAGACGATGTCGCGTGACGTCGCGTAGCTGAGTGTCGCGTATGTGAGAATCGGCCTTTATTGAGATATTGTTTACTGCTAGGCATCTGAAATCTTCAAATGTGAGTATTTTATGTAATGGTGACCGTCTATGGAACAAAAATATGGACCACCAAGTTTTCGAGCCACTTTCGAGCAAATTTGTAAATTTATTGGATTTGATGAACAAGATCACAACGTCGTGCATAGAATAAACTTGCACCTATTACAGAACTGTGGGATCGAATGAATAAAAATATTGGAAAATTCTTCATTCATCATGTAATCTGACTGTAGATAAGCAATTGTTCGGTTTTGAAGAAAAATGTCATTCAAGCTTGAAAAGTCAAAACCATAAAAATATGGAATATTTTGTCTAAACGATTCTGAAATATTATGCGAAAATTAATTAATATAAGAAATAATTACTCAAATATAAAAAAATATGTAGATAATTTATATAAACACTTTTTAAATAAATATAGAATCAAAGAGAACCAAATGTCTAAGATGTAATTGAAAAATAATTCAATAATAGGGAATATGCATCAATTTTTTTTGAATAAGCTTTATTCACTTTTTAGTTCCTCTTAACATTTTAAAAAATATAAATACTGTTGAAAGTGTAGAATGACCTTAAAGGATAATGAAAGAAGGAAAACCTCATAATCTAGAAATAATAAATCGATCAAGCTTAACTAGTTGCATATACTTGATAGATGTGCAATTAAGGGTTTTGTGCTACTCAACTTTTAAATTCATTATTATTGCAAATTAATTAAAACTAAAGGTTTTAAATGTAATAAAACTTGTATTTTAGCTCGATTTTGCATCACATTACATTCATCAAGACCATGGTCAGCACAAAGGGGTACTGTTGGTGCAAGCCACCTAGGTGCCTAGAAATGGTTTGGTGATAGCCAGTCTTCTCCAAGCGATAATTATCGTGCAAGTTTTGATTTTGTTTAAGTGTAGATTGACCACAGAATCTGACTAGTTTTCTTAAATTTGAATTATTCGAATTATTTTCATAAAGTCTAGATTAGAATTGGTAAAACTATACTACATTATTAATAATCCATAGCCGGTCATATCCATACAAACTTAATAAAGTCGGAACATCGCCTGAATATATAAATATATGCAACCTTTTCGAAGCTCTATAACTCTATGAGTTTTTAAGACTACCTAAGTTCATGTTTCTCTCACGAAATGTCAAAGCAAAAATATCTAATCCTAATCATTCACATGGGTTTCAAGTAAGTGGTTTACAAATTATTGTTTATAAAAGCAAAGCTGTACTGATGAGAGATAAATTTCGAAACGCGTCTACAGATAGTTATCCAGTTAAGTTATCGGAAAGACATGAACTTAAAAACAATCTTATTTTTCTGTTTTTTGTTAAGTGCTACGAAGGTGGACTGAAAGCTATAAAATAACTGACAAATTTCACATGAAATTTTTTTTGGTAGTCCTAACAAGACTCATTATTGTTACTGATCTCCGGAAAGTTTGCATATATTTATATATTCAGGCTGTGTTCCGACTTCATTAAGTTTTTAGAGTCTAGATCAGTGGTGGCGAACCAATGGCACGCGTGTCACAGCTGACACACAGCTGAAAATTTGTATTGGCACGCGAACTATTTCTCGCGAGTGCCTTAACTAAACTTCTTAAACTTAACTTCTAATTTTCTAAAATATATTTGTAAGTTTCTCAATCTACTTTTGTGTAACATGAAGGTGTAAAATATAAGACGTGTTATATTCAGGCTAACACGGTAACTGATTTTCACTATAAGAAATGTTCATTCATTGTAAAAGTTACATGGCACGTCAGCATTTCAAAATGTGAACATTTAAAAAAAATGGCACGCCGCCGGAAAAAGGTTCGTCACCCCTGGTCTAGATTATTCCAGAATCTAAATCAGGGGTTCCCAAACTCGGACACCCTTAGCCCCCAGGTAGTACGGGAAGCTTGTAATCTATGTACTTCTAATATAATTATCTACATTGGTAACATACTCTCAGAGTACGGTGAATGGCAGGCTAATAAATACTTTATGCTATGCATTCTAAAAAAATATTGTATTATATTATTATTAGGTATATTATCAATATTGGTAGTGTTTTCATTAGGGCTTCACACGAGAACGATATTTTTCTCGTCTCGTCTCGTCTCGTCTCGTAAAAACGAGACGAGAACGAGACGAGACCGCATGTGGTCTCACTCTCGCGAGAGCGAGAACTTATGTGGTCTCGCTCTCGAGAGAGCGAGAACGTATGTGTTCTCGCTCTGCGAAAGCGCATGTGGTCTCGTTCTCGCGAGACACGAGAGTCTCGTTTCTGATCCCGGTCATACTTCTTATTCAATCTTTGATTCTAATACCGGCTGCCCGTATAAACTTCTAATAATATTTTCTTGCAAAAATTTGAACTGCGGGCTCGGGCAAGTTACATTTCATTATAGAACAATTAAAAGAGTAGATTTCGTAATATGAAATAGAGTCGTAAACAATTTAAAATTATGTTCGTTTTTATTAATAATTTTAAATTGTCAACAAAATAGAAGGTTTATATAAACAGACATTTAAGGTATGTTATCGCTACATTTTCATGTGGATGGAACAAAGCGAAATTAGAAAATATTAATAGTAACAAAATAGAAAATTTATGTAAAGAGACAGTGATTAGTTTACAATAAAATGAATGATTACCTCGTTTTGGACTATCTTAACAATGAGTTCTAGAAAGAACGATATTTGGCGAGACGAGACGAGAATAACGGTTCCTAGAGCGATAGCGAGACTGAGACGAGAGTAATTTTTTACACAACAAACGAGAGCGAGACGAGATATTTGAAACTCTCGCCATATCTCGTCTCGTGTGAAGCCCTACTTTACATATTGATTTAGAAAAAATCATTGATAACTAATTGTCAGCGAATGACGAGTGCAACAATTGATCTCCGCAATAACAAAAAATCCTGGATTGATTCCCAGTTGAATTGCCATTTTTATAATATCTTGTTTGTGAATCTTTCTAAGTATTCTATGTCTAGAATTCTTTCTAAGAACTACTTGCAATCAACTCCAAAACAAGAGAAAAGCTAGAGCATGGACATAATATGCGGGGATCTAATTCAAAAACATTATTGCTGAATGAGAAACGGAATCAACTGTCTGGCTAGTCAATTTGGTACTTACGTATTAACGCCGCCGCAGCCAGAAGTCGCGATATGTAGTCTGGATTTATCTGCTGTAATATAACCTATTTTTCTATTTTAACCCTTATCCAATATTTTCTCTAATTTCGGATCGAGAGGTCGCGCTGCCGCGCGATATGTGGCCTGGATTTGTCTGCTCCGTTATGACCTAATCTAACCATCCATTTTGTTCAAATCTATAGCTGCGGTGGCGTTAGTACGTAAGTACCGTCAATTTTACTACGGTTTAATAAAAATGTTGCAACTTTAATTTACTTTTAGGAAAATTTTATTATTGTTTGTTTCTTATATTTCTTAAATATGCATGATAAACAGGCCCCTCTTTACCACTAGACACTCTAGGCACGTGTCCAGGGCCCCGTGATCTATAGGGCCCCTCTAGTTCCTGCCAGATAACAAGCGAACGAAGCAAAGCGCCAAGTTTGAAATTACCAATTTAGTTCAGAAACTCCATACAGAATGTTACTTACGTTATGTTTAAAATCTCATCATTTCATAGATTATTAGTTATTACAAGTTGTATTACAAGTTTAAAAGAAGCTTGTAAGAAAAACGCAGAATGTAATTAAGAAAACAAGAACTATATATATTTGATTAAAAATGTAAGTGTGCATTATTATCAATGGGAAATTTATGAAATAAATATTATTTTACTGGACCGATTTTTAATATCAGCCACGACAACGTAACGCTTCAAATACGTCGGGGAAGTATTAGGTCTACAAGCAATAATCAAGGAGAAATGTCAATTTGCCACCTTTGTATCATATGCGGGACATTGACTAAACTTGGTGGGTGTCCAAGCTCCTGGCTGTGTATCAGAGACAACAAAGTTTTTTGAAGTTGTTCAGAAAGTGTACAACTTTTGTTCGGGCTCTACCCACCGATGGAATATATTGACAGGACGGGGGGTACGAAAGGATTGGAGGCTCCTCTCGTCCGTGTGCATTTTCTCCTGTATATGCCGAACATGCCGGCGCCCCCGGTAAAATTGTCACACCAGACAGTGGCCAATCCTTCCACCACGGGAAACCACCGGAAACGAAAAAATATAGTAAGTAAATGACAGAACATTTAGGTTCACGAAAAGTTGTTAAATGTCTTTCACAAACCAGATGATCAGCCCGAGCTGCTGCAGCAAACGGCTTGCATGAAGGCCAAGAAGGCACAGAAACTAGAGACGAAGAAAGATGATAAACCTAGAATTTAATACGAACGGATATTTGCAGCTCTATATAGGAAAAAAAGACAATAACGCTAGACCTTGCAACTAATTAGTTTACATCACTTGGTGATTTTATTATTAACCTCAGAGATAAACGTGTTTACTTCGAAACGTCCGTCAAAGAAAGAAACCCGGAATCTGACTACAAGGATTAATCTCAAAAAACAAGAAATTCACAGCATAGTTTTTTTAATGGCTCTGCACCGTCAGTCCAATTGAACGGAAAAGAGAAACTAGAAAAAACAAAGCAGAAACATTTCTTCCAATAATTGATCCCTGAGCGTTCATCTAAAACAGCGATGAAGTTCGTATTAGAACATTACTATTATATTATATTATAAACATTGCGCGAACGCCTTTGCATAACAGCAGCACTGCGTAGTTGATCCAGTGCTAGAGATTCTCATCAAATAGAAGTGAAATGCAGGCCCAAAGGGTTCAAAAGCTCTTTGAAACCGTGTTATCCAAAAGAGTGTCGAAAAGGAATGCACATTGTGAAGAAGCACCACCAACCACTTACAACGCTTTGCAAATCCCACATGGAAGCTGGCAAATACACCATGATGCCCAGCAGAAGAAATACAATGCCCATTTGGCTATAGGACTTGGTTCGGCCATTGCTATGTTGGTGGCAGCCAAAGCTGGTGGATTCATGGAATTCCACTACAATCCACCAGACTGCCCAGCTGAATCTAACGATTACAGCAGTTAAATATTTTGTTAGTAAATTGATGAAAACAACTGTACAGTGACAATGCTCTAGTTCAATAAATTCACATAAATTATAAATTAGTTAACATTTCGGTGCATATTTTCGCTTGAAAACTATGAATTTCAAAAACTTGAGACATAGTTGCAAATAATTTGCTGAAATCTATTATGAAGACGTTAACGAGAAAGAGTTGGAAATGAAATGTCTGCATTTAATAGATTACTCGGATACGCGTGCATTTTCTCCTGTATATGCAGAACATGCCGTCGCCCCCTGGTAACGCTGTCCCACCAGACAGTGGCCAATCCTTCCACCACGGGAAACCACCGGACACGAAAAAGTAAATTAAGTATAGACTACTTGAAAATTGTTCATAGTGACAATGAAGGAACTAATAGTATATTGGAAATATATCACCTTTTGAAACAAAAGAAAATTGAAGACACATTTCTAAATGTGGAAATCGCATTGAGAATCTATTTAAGCATGATGGTAAAACCTAACTGCAGTGGGGAACTCTCCTGCAAATTGAAGAGAATAAAAAATGAATTAAAAAGTACAATGCTTCAAGAAAGATTAACCAGTTTGTAGCTGATGTCCATAGAATGTGACAATCTCAAAAACATGGATTTTGGAGAGGTGAATAACGATTTTGTCCACCTCTAGAAGGATACCTCTTCAATAAAAAATGGTTTTTGAGAACTAACCTGTGAATGCTAAATTTATGAATTATTACTTTCTTTGTCTATCCTAACCAAATAGTGTATTATCCTAATGTGCCCAGGGCCTCCAATAGGCTAAAGACGGCCCTGATGATAAACTCACGAATTTCTTATTATTATAATATTAATTAATAATTAATATTATTATTAAACTTTGGGAATCCCTGATGTAGATACTGGAAGTTTGAGAACATTTGCTGTTTGAAATAGAGACAACAAAATATTGATTGTTTAGGTTTAAATAAGACTAAATGTCTCGGATTATATGTACTGATAATTGATGATATGTACCGATAAATGATAATACATATTCAAAATTGAATTTTAAGTCTCAAAAAGAATTAACTTATTTAACATATTTAATAATTAACATAAGAAGAAAAAACATAATAATTTATAAAGTTAATAATATATAAAGTTAACATTTTTATATATCATAATATATAAAGTTAATAGAATAGATAACAGACAATTTCCTGTTTTTTGCACCTCGAGGACGCCGTGTGGGACTTGCGAGCGGCAGACAGACACGGGTCGAAGGCCCGTTCAGTTTTACAACAGAAAATAACAATTTCCCGTTTCGACGCGCAAGAGGAACGGAGTTTTTGAAGAAAAAGTGAAAAAATTAAAACGCTCCTACAGCCGCCCCCTGCGGGGGCGAAACATTCTGGAGCTTGTCTAAAAAAACCTAATTTTTTGTTCAATTCACCGGAAAAAAATCAAGAGACAATTTCAAGACACAAACAAGACACAAAGACCGTATTTTTACACAATTTTTCGTAATTTTTAAAAAAGTCGTTAATTTGAGACCCCTTTTTTTTCTTCAGGGACGGCACCTTACTCGATTAGTACAATTTAATAATTATATCGACATACTTGCTCGAATTTATATCAAAATTCTTCAAGATTTAAACTTCACACCGCGAAATGCATATTAGATAGTTCATAACAGCTAGAAGCTAGAAAATTTAATATATAAGCTTGAAGAAAAGAAAAGATTGAATATGGTATTTTTGCTTATTCGAACCATATATGTATTTGAAAATTTACTACACATAACTTGAAATGAAGACACAAATCGACATGCAGCCATGATCGAATATAATTTTTTTATTTTTGTAGATCCAAACTTTATACATAAATAAAAATATATCCAGAATAGATACCATAAAATGGAACTAATAACTAACTAACTAATTTATAAATGGATAATAACTAACTAATTTATAAATGGAGCATTAAAAAGTAGTTTTGCATTTTCACATAACCTGGATTAAATATTTCCAATTCAACATTATGGAAAACAAAAAAACTGTATATTGGTGGAACTACACCAATTATAGATCCAATCATATAAACTTATTAAAGACGAAATGTAGCTTGAATATATAAATACATTCTACCTGCTCGTAGCTCTATAATATTAAGTCTTAATAAGACAAATCTCATGTTGAAACAACTACTTTCTTTGCTAATACCACGCGCCATATTGAATTATACAACAGACATTTGCATGTTAGTACTAGTACCAGTAGATTTGCATGTTATTAACAACCATTAGATAAATAACATTGTTTTTTAAAATCATTTCATTCTATTTAAATTAAGTGAATAGCCATTCAATATCCCGAATGGTATTAAGCAGGAAAGTAGTTGTTTCAACATGAGATTTGACATAGTCTTAATAAGACTTAATATTATAGAGCTACGAACAGGTTGAATATAGCCTACTACTTCCTAGGCTAATACCACACGGGACATAAAATTATACAACAGACATTTGCACATTATTACTTGTACTAGTATATTTGCATGTTATTAACAAGCACTAGATATATAAGATTGTTTTTTTAACATTTCTCTCTATTTATAATAAGTGAATAGCATTCAATATCCCTAGTGGTATTAACCAGAAAAGTAGTTGTGAGAAAAGTAAGTGAGATTTGTCATAGTCTTAATAAGACTTAATATTATAGAGCAACGAACAGGTTGAATATATTTATGTATTGAAGCTACATTTTGCCTTTAATAAGTTTAAAACAACTGTAAGTAACTCTAAATTAGAACTAGTGAATTTATTTCTTGCTTGGAATCTGCCGTATAATTTAAAATTCATAAAATATTTATTAAAGTTCACTATAATTTTGCATAAATCCAGAAATTAGACAAATGTTTGATTGAATTCTTTAATTAATGAATACTTTTAAGAAAATCAAAATGTATTTAAAAAATAATTAAAATCTTTAATTGTAAGTTAATTTGAATCTATCCCTACATTAAACGCAAATAAAAAATAAAATTGCGTGGAAAAAAAATGTCACATGAAATTAAAACGCGCCCGAAAAATATCCATTAATTACAAATAATGTATATTCTGTATGTAATATAGTATTTACTATCGGTGTAAACATTTTGTATACGTATATGGTAGGTCAGTGTCAAATGTGTGTGAATATTAATGTAATTGAAGCTGATATTGTATTTAATAATTAACCTGGTTATTGGCTGACCGATTAAATTTTTAGCGGTACGTAATACACAAACACATCCGAATCGTAATAATAAATAATCATATAATTTTATTATTCTATTTTAATAATTACGTCGAAAGCGATTTTTATGAATGATTATTATTGGTTAGTTACACGTATTTATTTATTTATTTTTTAGCGGGTTTTAATGAAATATACAAATTTACTTTTACTATTAAATACAATCAATTTTAAATTTAATATTTAACGGAATTTAATTCATTTTTTCAAAACAACTTTTACTAGTTTTATTAAAACACATTTACAAATGTGTAAATAATATTTATATTTCTAAAATTATTTTTGAGTTTGAGAGATCTTTATGCAACACATCAAGCTTTAAAAATATTACTTGGGTACTAGCGGTACTCACTGGTACTATCCATACACATACATATGCAACTCTTTATACACATAATAGTACCGGCGCGGCACGTCAGTTCTACATTTTTGATGACATCTTACGCAAAACTATGTAATTAAAATAATGTTTTTTAACAACTACTTTATAGATAGTACACCTGTGATTCAATAATATAACAAATACGATCGGGTTAGGATCATTTTTGGAATTCGATTTTAAATTTTTATTTTGAAATAATTATTATTGCTATTAACTTTGGGGTATTTTGGTAAAGCTAGTTGTAAATCCGGAAGGTATTTAATATGGATTGCGACGAATTCCAACCGGGCATTGTTGTATCCAAATCTCCGTTCGTTTGGAAAAGTTGTCATTGTCGTTAGAATTTTGAGTTTATTTCCATCAAAATTTCAATTCTACAATTCAGAAATTTGAGTTACTTGAGAATCTCTACCAGCTGCTTACGGAAAACATGTTAACAATACAATACACAAATGAAAACATGAAAGAGACTATTTTCTGATATTAAATGTGTTGAATATTTTGTCCTATTTTCTTCAAGAAGTCGTTTTTAACGATTAATGTTTAATGCTTAGCTGGATTTACATGTATAATACTTTATTAATTTGTAACTTAATATGATTTTTTTGTCGACTATTAGCTTATTATAAGGATTCAAAAATCGAAAACGCTTAGTATATTCTATTTTTTAAATAAATTGACTCAACTTAAAAGTAAAAATAAAATACGCGATAGAATCAAATTAAGTATCATTGTCGGAACCACTAATATTTTCTTGCAAAAATCTATTTGTAATAAACGAAAATTCGTCTTAAATTTAAACTGATTCGAGATTTTTTCCTAATTATCGCGATATTTGTATTAAAACATATAGTACCATAGACCATTTTATTATAGAGACAAGACGTATCAAATTTGTGTTTGATTATTATCTCCTAAAAACTTTTCCTAAATGTTTTAATACGAACATCACAAAGAAATATAATACAAATTTAATTGAAATGTAAAGTTTCAATTTTGTTCTTTCTATTTTATTGTCATCTTTTGGCGAAATACAAAACCAAATTATGATTTTAATAAACTTAAAATTAAAATACGTGAAGCAAATGAGAAAACACAGAAAGCACCACAACACAAAACGTTGTCAATTTTATTTCAAAGAGTAAAAGGAAAAACATATATTTACAAATAAAAGCAAAACATAGTGTAACAAGCAACAGCAAAAATAAACATAATTAAAAAATTACAAATACATACAAAATAATAACAAGTTTAAATGCAAAATTAATAGAAACACTGAAAACTATAAAATCTATGAAAAATAAATAATGTAAATGGGAGAAATGTAATGATTTTAATATGTTTTGTTGTTAAAATAAATGTGAAATTGCGGAGATTGAAGATTGAGCGTCGCGACGTGAAATATGTTACGCGTTATGCTACAGATTTATTAGTGTTTTGTAAACTGTGTGATTTTGAATGGTGTTTTGCGGCATAGATAAAGATATTGAAAAATTAGTTTTTTTTTTAGTTGAAAAAGTATTTTGGAGATAAAACTAGTTTGTACGCGAATGAAATTTATGTGTCGAGATTTTCGCCGCAAAATGGAATTGAGTAAATATAACGATTGCAATATTTACACAAAGCCATAAATTCTCTTTCAAAGCATAAATTATAGAAACTGAAAATGGTGATCAAACAAAACGAAAACTATATCAACGAGATATGCAACCCAACTGTCATGCAAAACGCAAACCTGTCCTATTCATCTCAAAAAGCCGGTAATGAACAAGTTTGGCACAATACGTTAAAGTACACTGATTTTCATCCTTATGTCACATGTATTTTCAAGTGTTCTACCTTCAAATAAAGCCCCTATTGTTCAGTACAACAAACCTGAATGCGAAGTTATGAACTGCAAGTTGATGTGAATGAGGGAGTCGAAATTCAACCAGTTCATTCGTTAACTCTTCCAGAAGGAACACGCGTTATTTCATTAGAATCGAATAAAAAAAATAGATTTAAAAATAAAAAAAAAATAAAGTTAAAAAAGTTTAAGGGCACAGAACACAAGTCACAAGTTACCTTAAAAATAAAAAAAATAATAATCCATAAGAAATGTTTCAGGTTTTTAAATGTTTGTTTGGGAATAGTTTCACTTATAGTCAAAGTCCATAATGAAGAAGAGTTGTTTCAATCCGAGGATGATATAAATTGTATTAAATATCGCAGCACTAAGTGTTCACTAAAGGATAACAAGTCCGTTGGAGATGAAGTCCCAAGTCGACTGAATAAGCGTCGCGACGTTAGAGAACGATTGGGTATCCTGCGCAGTCCTTACGCGACGAAGGATACCGAAGGAGTGAAGGCGCCGAGCTAAGACATGGGTATAAGGCGATCCTTTTGGGGAAAGACGACGGCGATGGAGGATGCTCGCCGACGACTGACGGAAGACGTCGCAGGAGGGCGTCGCGCGCCGGCGTCGGTCCCCACCACCCACGCCACGCCTCCGGAGGGGAGGATAATTAAGTTGATTTTTAAGTAGCTGCTAAGATTTTAAAAAGATTCCTACCCCTTCATCCCCCAAAACCTCCTTCCAAAAAAATCCCCTCCCAAATAAAACACTCCAACATTCCTCTCTTTCAACGATTAATTTTTTTTTGTTTGATCCGAAAAGTGAAATTCAATTATCATTCCTGAAATTAGTGGAAGCGAAATAAAAATAATTGGAAAAAAAACTTCCAACAAAAAGTCCAGATGAAATTAAAATCAAGAACGATCAACGTCCACTTAAATCGACGGGACTACAAAAAAATAAAATAAACTCCGATTTGTGATGAAAATCTAAAACAGTTCACAATAGCCCAATAATCGTACGTTGTCCAAGTCAATCGGTTAATCAAAAATGGATTCCAATCAAATCAATCCCCCACCTCTTTACTTTCAATTTTTTTCATTGTTGCCGTACCTGACCTCTCGATAAAAAACATACAACTCCATATAAAAAATACAAATACGCTTCGATAACTCTTGATTAGCTGACTCAAAAATGCGGACCGCATTTGTCCTTCCAGGAACAATACCGGCACAACCTTTTTTCCCCTCGAATAAAAGCTTATGACTTATATTCCGATTTACAAACCAAAAAGTTGAGATTTTTAAATGAAATAGTAATGATAAGAGTTGACGCGACGCATTGAGTCGAAAGGATAACAAACGGAGAGTGCACAAGTTTGGATGCGAGCAGGCGGTCAACGGCCGGGAAAATCAAGGCAAAAGCTTTCCGACAAATATTTCAACAACAATTCACAAAACAAATAATACATAAACATGCATTTCGTGTAATAAATATTTAATCTGTGTTTATGTTTCTGTAGTTTTGTGGGTTTAGAAATGTGTAGCCGCGTTGAAAAGTTTTTAATATTCAGTTATTTTTTTAACACTTCACTTGATGTTGGAAAAATCGTCCTGATTTTCGTCCTTTTTAATATTTTTTGCACAGTTTATTTTTCACCCTTTTAAAGTTCTTGCGGATATAAGTCACTTGTCCAAACACACTTAGTCCTTTATTTTTCAACTTTATTAAACCTTTTTATTTTTTAGTTATTTTTCTAGCGTTTTTACTTTAGTGTATAAAAACGACTTCGTTCACTTTCACTTAGTCTCCCAACCGGCACAATAAACTTAAAGCAGGAAAGAAATTAAAAAAAAAAAAAAATAATTTGTAAAAAAATGTGAAGAAAAAAATAAATTGTTTTTTAGATTTTTTTCAAGCCATTTGATAGTTGGAACATCTTACCTTGTTTAGTATCTTAGATCTTATAAAAGGCGCACACATGTAACATAGGAATCAACACACTTAGGGGACATGGTCATGAATGCCTGTCTTGTGGCACACTATCAGCCCTTATTGCAGAGTGGGGAGGACGCATGAGCAGCGTCGCGACGCCAAGGATGCCGATTTGTGGCGCCCCGGAATCCTGGCGGAAAACACGAGAACTTTAAACCGTCGAAAACTCATACCCCTCAACCCTAACTATATGTGACTCCAACAAATACAAATCCACAATCACATTAGATTTTTTTTTTCGAAAATTTGTTTACATATCGAGTTCACAAACCTTTTTAAAACATAACAATATTTACTTTTTTAAAGAAAAATTTTCTGTTTCTAAATATTTTCAGTTTGTTTTTTTACAATTTTTATTCATATTTGAAGAAAGGATGTTTAAATTAAGTGAGTAGTTTTAGTTTAAAGAGAATTAAAATTGCATTTTCAATTAAAGTTGGATCGATATCAATTAACAGCTTTTATTGCATTTGAGCAAATCAATTAATGTAATTGCGGAGACATCTGGCAAGATGTTGCGTTCTCTAAATAAATTCAGCGAGTCAGTTACAACGCTTGACCATTCTCCCTTTGTGTGTCTGCGGTCACTCTAATGTCTTTATTTACATTTACCATTCCTGCTATAAACTTACTCTTTAATACATTAATTTTTAATTTTCTTAGCTTCTACATTGAGTCCAATTTAAATCACCATTGAATTGATTAGTTCTCATCGTATGTTATCGAATGACTTAATCGTATGTTAAATATTGAATTTCAATTGTTGAGGATCAAGTTGTCGTCGATGATTTGACGACCTGTGAATTAATATTGATGTTAAAAATATTCTTTTAGAAGGCTTTACGACAATCCTAAACAAAAATTTAAGTAAGTTTTACACGTTTATCTGATTCATAAGATCTTTGCTAGTTTATTCTCAACCACTTCTATTATTTACTTCTGTTTTTGACACATAATCATACAATATTGTTACATATAAAGAGTCTAAGACATATCTTTTGACTGTCTTAAACCTAACCCTAAGAGTCTTCCTTGTTCTAAAAAAAAAATAATATTTCCTCTCAGCGACGAAATAGATTTTGAACAGGAAAATTTGTATTTATTTTAATATGTAGCCTTTTGTGAAAGAATCAAGGACAGGTATTAATGAACACCCTGTAGCACTTTACATAATGTCTAGTAAACATTTTACTATCTAGACTTATCAATACATTTTTTTATCATTTATGCTTGGTATATATTAATAGAAAATGGCCTTGTACGTTCGGTACGTTTGATTGTGAACTTTTGTCTACCGAATATTTTCTGCGGAATTTTAACTGTCTAATATCAACTGTCCACTATTGTATTTGAGGTTTAGACTTGTATACTTAGTCTCCTAGTCTTGCCTAGTTTATCTAGACCAGGGATCCCTAACCTTTTAGCACTCAAGAGCACATTTTAGAAAGCCGGTCGGGCGGCGGGCATCTTATTCTTTTCAAGAAGTCCTCACCTGATACATTGGATTTTAGGAAAATGTCGTTTTTAAGGTCCAACATTTCTAGCTCCAGGTTTTCTTCTGTTCAAATAAGTTCTGCAATATATGCTGCTATTTTGGTTACGTTTACTTGCGGCGTAAACCGGTCGGCGGGCGCGGGCATAGGGTTGGGGACCACTGATCTAGACTGTATGTTATTATATAACTAGTTGTGTTTGTCTAGTGTAGTCTAATCTAGTTCTGCATATCTTCTTTCTTGTATGCCTAATGCCCACTTTAGGTTCAGGAGATCTTGTTTGTCTTACATATCTAGTAGTATTAAGTATAGTCTTGTCTATGGAAATCTATGGAAATAAACATTTCAGAAAATTATTTGATTCAAATATAATGTTATACTTTCCAAAACAATATTTAACCGATAGAAGTAAGATTTTGAATACATTTCGGCGTTGATTGTAATTTCTAAAAAAAAAACCTGTAACCCATCGATTTTGATCAGTAATTTCAATTTCTGTTTAGCCATGTAGCAATGAATTTTGCATTAAAAACGGGCCATATTTTGTAGAATAAACTGTAATGACGAATACGTAAATGAAACTGATGTCCAAAAAATGTGCGCCAGTTAAAGCATTCGGGATCGATATCGATAGGGTTATATGATATATGTTTGTGTAACATATCGCATCCAATGTTGGTATATTTCACATGTATATATATATATATATATATATATATATATATATATATATATATATAAATATTTTTAAAGTCATACAGAGAGACGCAATGTATCGATCCCTATCAATAGTCCGCTAGTTGGTGACAACAGGTGTCCCCAATAATAAAAAAAAATAAAAAACTCCCTCAGTTTTTTTTCCGGTGTTTTTTTTTAATATTTTTTGCAGTTCCACTTTTTTCAATGGTGACAGCAAGGACACCTATTAATACATTTTACGGTTTTATATTGTGAGTTCATTGAGCGATGCACAAATGTGCTCCTATTAATTATGCAACAAATATAAACTTTTTTTTTTGTTAACGATTGAATTTATTTTTTTCACGTCATTTTTAGCTTTTATCTTTTTTTATGTGGCCGTGAATTTAAATTTTCTCAATTGAATTTACTGTGTATTTCAACCTGTTTAATATTCATTTTAATTTTGTTTTCACCACCGACATCTATTCACATATCATCTCGTACTTGTTTTGAAAGCCAATCATAAGCTTAACTGAAATATCATGTAAAATTTCTTGAAAGCGGCGAGTGGTGAGTGCCTGAAATCTTTAAACTACTTTTGAAGCATCTACTAAAATCTTAACTTAAAAAAGGCTGAGGTTGGTTATCTTAACTGAAAATAGGAAAGGTGCTGAATCCATGCAGCACATATCTAGGGATACACGTACCGCACCATGTTAAAAAACTGCCCTATATTTTAAAGAATATGTGATATTTATTTATAATACCCAATAGTTACTATAAGTACCATAAATACTATAAGTATAATAATAATACTAAAACATCTTTATTGTTATACTTAAATGCAAACAAATACAACTACAACAATTGGCCATCAACCCGTGGTCTTTCAGCCGGAAATGAACAGATATGTTGCGCAAAAATTGAAAAAAAAACTTTTCGAAAAATTGAATGAGAATGAATGAGTCAGTCTTCGTCTAAGGATTTAAGAAGAGTTTTGGAGGGGTATTATCTGCTAGAATGTTTAGATGGACGTTTAAAGCAAAGTTCGTTTAGGATATTGGACGTCTTGGGATTGTTTAAGTTTTTTCCTAATTCTGTCATGTCTGTCAGCAAGTGGAGGGACTCGGGTTTGTGTATGGAGTAGTGTAGAGAGGGTTGTTTGGATGTCTGAGTTTGGTGATGAGACGTAATGCGATTCGCTCTACGACCTCAAGGGTTGGTCTACATTTATTATTGGTAGATGTAATTACATGTCCGTTATCAAGGATGGGACGACAGATAGATTTGTAGATTTTCGACGCGGTCTTTGTGGAAATGCCCTCGTTGCCGTAGTACGTAAAGGCTCTAAAGTGTTTGTAGTGTTATTAATTATCTGGGATTTGCGTAATTTGGCGTCGATATTGAATTTGTGCTTCGAGTCAATAGTTAGTCCAAGATATTTAACGCTGCTGGAGGGCAGTACGTCGGAGGAGCCTGTGTGGATGCGAGGTAAATTTGAGGAAGTTTTTTGGTTTTGGATGAGTAGTTGGTATTTGGAAGGATTTGGTGATGATCTCCAATGGTTGAACCACGTGAGGGTATTGTTGGTCAAATTTTGGAGTAGGTCGAAGGTAGATTTGAGGGAATTGCTGTGGGAAATCAGTGCACTGTCGGCAGCGTATTTTAGTATGTCGGAAGAAAAGTCAATGTGGGATTTGTCTAGTTGATTGTAATTGTAAATGTCATGACAGTATATACTATTGAATATGAGTGGGGAAAGTGGTGAGCCTTGAGGGAGACCTTGCAGAGAGGGAAATGCAGGAGTAGAGATCATTTTCACCTTTGAGGATCTGTTAAAAAGGAAACTTTTAATTATATGGATTAGGTAGGGAGGGACATTGATTAGTGACATTTTGAACAAACGGCCGGCATGTCAGACGCTATCGAATGCTTTGTTAATGTCCAAGAAGAGGGCTGCGGATTTTTTATTTTGTAGGTATGACGATTGGATATTGTTGCTTAGGATGAACAGAGAATGTATAGTGAAATGGAAGGGTTTAAAACCGAATTGATATTTGGGGATGTGGTCTGCAACGAAATTCCATAATTGGGTTTTAAGGATATGTTCGAGGATTTTGCCAAGGACAGGGAGGAGAGAGATCAGACGGTAACTCCTGGGAATGGATTTATCTTGACCAGGTTTAGGGATTGTGACTATTGGGTTCATTTCAATGGGCAGAAGTTGAATTTTTTTGTTATAAAGGAGTGGATGTCTTTAGAGAGGAGTCTGATGAGATGTTTGGTGACTAAATCGGGGCCGGGGGAGGAATTTTTACCATGAAAGAGGGCAAAAAGAAACTCTTCCAGGGAAACTTCATCAATGTTATAGGAGGGGGCTTTCCTAAAGAAGTCGGCAAAGCAGTGATTTATTCTGTCAATGTTAAGTCCTGAGAGTTAGAAGGTGAAAATGGTTTTTTAGTGTGTTTTTAAGTGTTCTGCGAAAAGTAGAGCCTTGTCTGAGTCACTGGAGTAGGTTAGATTGTAAAATGACAGGTCTGGAATTTGAGAGGTCGGTTTATATTTCCATAGCTTTTTAATATTGGTCCAATAGGTTTTTCGCTTGTCTTTTCCTATTGCCTGGCAAACAGTGAGCCATCTATGGGAGCGGAACTGTCCAATGAGTTGATGGATGTCTTTGTTTAGTCTGTTTATTTCGGTTTTGATGTCGGGATTTTCTATCTGTCTGTAGTGTCTCTATTCTCTGTCTTTTTATTTTTGAGTTTTATTATTGAGTCCGTTACAGCTTTTTTTAAATTCGGTAATGATGTCAAAGTTCAGGTCGTCGGAATTTATAGAGGAAATATAGTTTTGGATATCAAGGTTAACCTTGGGAATGAGGGTTTCCTTTAGGTTGGGCACAGAGACAGGTACTTGAGGTAGTGGGACATAGTCAATAAGTATTGAAAAGGATATAGCCAGGTGGCCGGATTCCAGGGTGATCCTGGTCAGGAGCTAGGATGATATCTACGATACTGTTGGTAAGGGCTATATAACTTCAACGGTAACTTTGGTTCATTTGTGGCGCAAGTATCGAAAAAATAAAATATAAAATAATAACAATAATAGTAATAATAAAAGAAAACAATTTTATGAATTAACCGTTGAAGTTATAAAGAAACAAATAATAAATATTAATACTAATAAAATAATTAAATTGACAAATTAATAATTAAAATTAAAAAGTTAAACAATAATAAATAATAATATTAATTAAAGAAAGTCATTTTAAAAATTGCAAGAAAAAAAAAAGCGTCCCCATGGGGAATCGAACCAGCGATCCTTGTACTATAAAGCCGAGCTCTTACCGATGCGCTAACCGGCCATTGAAATTTATGCTAACATAGCGGGCTTACGGGTTGTCGGTAACTTACCGGTCCGCGTAAAAAGTGAGTTATTTTTTTAACGCTTGGCCATCTGGCCCTCCCGCTTGCGTCACTTTCATTTATAGTCAAGCCCTACATATACTTGTAAATTTTAGCCAAATCGGTGATGACGCCCCCCGGACGCGTCCCCTTGTTAGATATGACAATATTTATACCCGCTCTCCGTTGGCATAAATGCTCACGGACGAGACCTCAATTGTGTCCGATGAGGACGAAGAATGGACGAAGAAGAAAAAGAGGGCGGCCCAAAAAGTCGCACCGCTCAGCAACAAAAACCTCATTCAACCAGCATCTACCAAATAGCCACAACAACTGATTTCTACCTTAACCACCACATCATCCGCCTTAGCCTAACAACATTCCACTTCAACTCCACACGTTTCTGGTAATCCAGCGCCTCAAACCTCACCTTCAACTTCTACTTCACTAAACACTCGTAAACCATTCAAACAATACAACTTCACAAATCGTTATCCCCCACAAATCCGTATCCACTTGCAGTATCGGAAGTTGTATTTCAAGTATCCCAAGTGGATAGCTCATCATTCATCACTGATCTCGTATTCAACGTGCTCAATAACTTCAGCGTATGGCTCGTTTCTGGTAGAGAACGAGGATCCAGATGGGGTGCGGGGAAGAGGTTTATAAGAAGCTAGAGATTTGTTTGAGGCGAGAGTTTGAAGAGCGGTGTTTGCCTCTTAAGTCGGTTTTTAGGAGAAAGCCAGTGCAGGTTTAGATTAAAAGATCTTGATTATTGGGACGAACTGTTTGCCATGTTGTAGAAAGTTAGATGCGTGTGGTAGACGGATTTGTGGGGGATAACGATTTGTGAAGTTGTATTGTTTGAATTGTTTCCGAGTGTTTAGTGAAGTAGAAGTTGAAGGTGAGGTTTGAGGCGCTGGATTACCAGAAACGTGTGGAGTTGAAGTGGAATGTTGTTAGGCTAAGGCGGATGATGTGGTGGCTAAGGTAGAAATCAGTTGTTGTGGCTATTTGGTAGATGCTGGTTGAATGAGGTTTTTGTTGCTGAGCGGTGCGAATTTTTGGGCCGCCCTTTTTCTCTTCTTCGTCCTCATCGGACACAATTGAGGTCTCGTCCGTGAGCATTTATGCCAACGGAGAGCGGGTATAAATATTGTTGAAACATAAACAAAAAGTATTTCTTGAACGCACAGTTTAAGAAGAGAGTGAGAAAAAAAAAGTATAGTGATAGCACTTTATCGAAAGACATAACGGACAGGGTGTAGAAGTGTCGACAACGACTGTACTATAAGTATTAATTAAGAAAACACAAATTTTATAAACTCCCTTACCGTAAGAGGAAAATCTTTCTCATCTTTCTTATTTTTCTCATTTTCTTCCTATTCTAATAATTTCCGAAGTATTATTTCACATACTAAGGTTATTTAGTTTGACAGAAATCTAATTAATAATTCATTCATCATTCAAATTATTTAGTACAACAATATTTGTCTGTGAAAACCAGTTATATGAAATTTTCTTCAAAACATTAAAATTTAGCATACAGTTTAATATGTCTCTTAATAAACCCGAATAGAATGAATCCTGAATTTTTTAAATATTAAAATAAACAGTTAGGTACATTTTCTATTTCAGATTTCAAATTAAACTCCGTACGAAATATTTTAGTTCATTTCGTTTATACGACATATAATCCAAATTTCAGTTCAATTTGTTAAATATGAAAAAGATTTTGTATTTTTGCTATTAAAGATTGATAGATAAAATTATCTATTGTTGTTATTTCATTAATAATATTGCAACAAATATTATCCATTTATTTAATTCAGTCTACTGCAGATATGTTATCTTAATATCTTATCACAACTGGTGTTCTTAGGGAAGCTACAATTTTGAGCGCCGTTTTGGTATGTTTTAGTTATGATATTATTTATTTGACATTCCTTTAAGCGAGGAAAATTTAGCATGGACAATGGGTTTTAATATCGTTTAAAACCCCCTCAATATCAATTCAAAAACCTTGTTAGAAATGAGGAGTTAGTGGAGAATTCTTCATTCAGATTTGCACTTGCTTTCGTTCACAAAATCCGTTACCATAACATATCTTCTCTCGAAAAACTAACAGCAATAATTTATTGTATTTTTTTGAGAGAGAGAGAGAATATAATATCTGAAAAGAGGTTCTTAAATGGGATTGAGTAAGAACCATTTTAGGCGAAATTTACATATTTTTCCATATTTGGAAAGGAGTAATGACCTCATCGAATTTTGTTTTTCCAGAACCATACCGATGTTTTTGCATATTTGCAAAAAGCTAATTTTTCTGAACAAATTTCGTAAAGAAAAAAATTTGCTATCTTTTTCCGTTAAAAAAATATAAGCAAATTTGTATAAAGTATAAAGTAATTTAAGAAGTTAAAAGTAATATCACAAAGTCGCAATAAACACGATTTAAACAAGTAGCCTTTGGAAACAAATGGCAAAGTCGCATCTGTCAATAATTATAAATTATTAATTAGTATTATTTAATAATTTAACATTACAAAACACACTACTATTACTACTTTACTACTATTAAAAAAAAAAAACAAAGTTATGTAGGCAATCACTACAGTAAATTTTCAATGTAACCATCTCCTACTTCAAAACACTTATCCAATCTCCACCTTACCTACTTCTCTCACTGAAGACTTACAAAACATTTCTCTAGATAGTTCACCGCAAGCATTTCTGATTTTTTCTTTTCAATGTTCCAACTTAACAGATGGTGTTCTATGAAACTTTATTTTTAAAAGTTCCCCACAAGAAGAAGACTAGTGGGGTTAAGTCCGGTGATTTAGGCGCCCACTGTATCGGTCCATTTATACCTATGCAATTTTCTTTGTATGTTTCTTTATTATATTGTTGGATATTTCTTGCTTTATGCGGCGGAGCTCCGTCATGCTGGAAACACATGTTTGCTCGCAGCTGTAACGGCACATTTTCGAGAAGCACAGGAAGTTGTTCTTGAAGAAATTGCAAATATCGCTCACTATGTAAAACTCCTTCGTAAAAATATGGACCAATCATATACCTATTAATAATACCACACCAAACGTTAATTCCGAAGTGTCCTTGGTTTTCAGTCAGATTGACAAAATGCGGATTTTCAATAGTCAAATTCAATAGCAAATTTTTTTCTTAACAAAATTTGTTCAGAAAAATTAGCTTTTTTCAAATATCCAAACATATAGGTATGGTTCTGGGAAAACAAAATTCGATGACGTCATTACTCCAGTTTCCAAATATGGAAAAATATGTAAATTTGGCTTAAAATGGTCCTTACTCAATCCCATTTAAGAACCTCTATCGTTTTTCGTTTTCATATAATATAGAGACATCGACTTTTGCTCACACAGTACATACTAATGATATCAATAGAGTAATATGAATGAAATGAGATGAGATGATAAGTTTAGTCGTCGTAAATTGATTCGTAAAGCGTCTTAGTTGGTTGTCTGCGTTAAGTGGTTTTTATGTCTCGTTTTATACATTGTGGGTCTATTATGGTCCAGTGGTTGTTGGTGTCTTTGAATGTTGTCCGTAGTTGTTGATTTCCGTCTAGGAGTTTCGGAACTTGGGAGAGTCTGCATAGAAGGTTGTTGGGAGGATTATGAAGGATGGTATTTGGATGTTGTAACTTGGAGATCAGTCGTAATGGAGTTCGTTCTGCCACTTCCAATGTATTTAGTGTTCTGTCGTTATCGCTTGAAAGTAATATGTGTCCATAGTCAAGGAGTGGGCGGCAGATGGCTTTATAGATTCTAGCGGCCATTTTGATGGAAATGCCTTTACTTTCATGGGTTAGGCCACGGAAATATTTAATTCTTGTTATTGTCTTTGTCTTTCGTTGTTTCGCGTCGTTGGTGAATTTCATGTTGTTATCGAAGGAGTGTGTGTTACGTCCTTGCTGCCTAAGTGTATGGGGGGAGAACTGGGAGAGATTATGTGGTCAGGAATGAGGAGTTGGCAATTAGATGGATTGGCGGAGAGTCTCCAGCGATAGAGCCATAATATCGTTTCGGCAGTAAGGGCTTGGAGCTCGTATATGGTTTTTTGAGGTTTTTGGTATGGGAAATATGCCGGTGTCGTCGGCATATTGTAGGATTTATAAATAAATCAAAAATTATTTTCTCTATTTGAATATTAAATGTATGATTTAATTTTAAAATTTATAATTATCTTTATTTCATAGCTATTGGTGTGTTCCGGTTGACCGCACTATCGCTCCGCTGCGTCTAATATATGTATTTATATTTTATAATATAAATAATAAATCGGACACGACTGCTGACGAGTTAATTATCTTGTCCATCTCAGAATTTTCATTAAGAACTAAACAACTTATTGTTGATAATAAATCAAAAACTAAGTTCAAATGAATTCTCGAAAGAAGGAATATCGACAGCACTATCTCAAAGTGGATGGGAGAAATGCTGAGAACTAGAACGGCGGAGACACAAGTGGGAAAAGACACCATTAAGATCTCCACAACTAGAGGGTGCCCACAGGGAGGTGTACTATCACCGCTAATGTGGAGCCTGGTAGTTGATGAACTACTGGTTAGGCTAAACGACCTAGACATCAAATGTCAAGGTTACGCCGATGACATAGCCATAATGGCTAGAAGAAAATTTGAGGGAACGCTCTGTGAAATTGTTCAGAGAGGCCTCAAAGTAACTAGTAAATGGTGTCAAACAGTGGGATTGAGACTCAACCCGAGCAAAACCACGGTGATACCATTTACTAGAAGAAGAAAACTAAACTGCCTACATCCCATACTCATAGATGGGAAGGCAGTAGAATACCAACAGGAGATAAGGTATCTGGGTATCACACTAGATAGCAAACTCCTATGGAATAGACACGCTGAGGCAGTGTTAGGTAAAGCCAAACGCGCCCTAATGGTGTGCAGAAATCTGGCAGGAAAAACGTGGGGTTGTAACCCCATTATCCTGCGATGGATGTACACCATGATAGTGAGACCTGCAATCACTTATGGGGCGGTTGCGTGGGGAAGTAGAATCAAGCTGGCCTCTATGAGGAAACAGCTTGAGAAGATTCAAAGACTGGCGTGTGTCTGCATCACGGGGGCGATGGGGTCGTGTCCGACAGCAGCATTGGAGCTGCTGCTGGATCTGACTCCGTTGCACCTTGTGGTGGAGAGCGCCGCCAGATCGGCGATCGTAAGATTCAGCAAGGAAGGAATGGGCAGAGGTAAAATAATCGGGAGCAGAGACCGAAACAGCCTCGCTGCCAAGATCCCCTGGCTGGAAGTACCAAAAGACGAAATGGTATGCAAATACCACTTCGAGAAAAACTACACAGCAATGTGTAGTAGTAAAGCCGATTGGAGCGACGAATCCTCAGCATACCACATAGAGCAAAATGCCATCAAGTGGTATACAGATGGTTCGAAGACAAAGGAAGGCACTGGTGCAGGAGTGTTTGGACCTCGTACCAGATACTCCGAATCCATGGGAACATCCCCAAGTATCTTCCAAGCAGAGGTACACGCAATCGAAAGATGTGCTCAGTTTAACCTAGACAGGAATTACCGCAAAAAACAAATTGCTATCCTGTCAGATAGCCAAGCAGCCATCAAGGCCATTAGCTCATACACCATCAGATCCAAACTAGTATGGGACTGTGTGGGGAAGCTGAACAAGCTTGGCAGGGATAATAAAGTAACGCTATACTGGGTACCAGGACACACTGGTATAGACGGAAACGAAGAAGCCGATCACCTAGCAAACAAGGGATCCAGTATCCCCTTTATAGGTCCGGAACTCTTTTGCGGTATGAGCGTGAACACCATCCGCAAAAGTTTAGATGAAGAAATAAGAGGAAAATGGATGAAAACCTGGGAAGAACTTCCAGGGCTAAGGCAATCCAAAGTGATGCTGGGATCTTTTAACCAGAAGAGAACTAAAGCTTGCCTGAAACTAAGGAGGAACAAGTTCAGAATTCTGACAGGAGCCCTGACGGGACACTGCAGACTTAGGAAACATCTCAAGGCCCTAGGCCTAGAGGAGGATGATGGATGCAGATTCTGTGGCTCAGCAGAGGAAACCCCCATACATCTGTTCAAAGACTGCGGAGCATTACTCCGCAAGAGACAGATGTACCTTGGGGCTCACTGCTTGAACACAGAGGAGCTGCAGGACTTGAATCCCACCCAGATCCTGAGATTCCTAAAGGAATCAGGATTAGAGGAGGCGCTCTAAATGGGTAAGTACACCAACACTTGGAGGAGGAGGGTGGGGTAAAATAGATCTATAAAGGTCGCAGTACAAGTCGTCACCACCATATCTACAATCTACAAGTTCAAATGGATAGTGCATTGTAAGCAATGGTAGTGCATTTTTTCAAAATTTATCAAAACGATATTTTGATAAATTCCAAAATGTAAGATATATTTTTAAGTATCAATATCCCTTACTCTATCTGGTTATAAAAAATATTGTCATGTAATGTTAATTGCTAATTTTTTGCAAGTCTGTGAAATGTAAAACGATTTATTTGTTTTGGAAATTCGTGTTATTTAATAGCTTTGATATTTTATAGTCTGCTAATTATCAATTGCGTTCGATAGCATTAGATAAATGTGAATCAATAACCGATAAACTATACTTTCTATAGCTAGACTAAGCCTGTTATATGCTGAATTATTAAAATCACAAATAGGTTTATTAAGCATTATAAATTTAAAATTATACAGTGTTAAAGGAATTTTAAAAATATGTTTTATCTACTCGCCAAATTCAAATCTCACCAAAATGAATATGTTAATAAGTAAATTATTCTATGCGTTTAGGATGCCATCATTATAATAGTGTGTAAAAGTATCCATGTCGTACGTAATAGTCCAATGCAAATCAATTTTCATTCTCAAACGATTTTTGTTTGTTGTTGCTATGGCAACAACTTGCGTCACTAAACAAAAAATGTAGACGTAGTGAAAATAAATTTTCTGACGTTTATTAAAATTGAATTAATTTTTCTTATTTTGAATTAAGAATCTCGGCCTCCCAGTCTCGATTTGTTTGGCTCTAATACAACTTAACCTAACCATAACCTAATTTAGATTATATTTAGGTTAACCTGGATCACATCGACAACCACCAAATAGCGTTTCTGTCACTATGCGTTTTTACTAGTTAGCAATTTTTGCCACGGAGGCGCAGAATACGGCGTTACAACGTTCAGCGCCTCCGTGGCAAAAATTGATAACTAGTAAAAATGCGCTATTTGGTGGTTGTCGATGTGATCCAGGTTAACCTATATATAATCTAGATTACGTTATAGTTAGGTTAAGTTATATTCACCTTATTGTGTCAGTGATTTGAAGTATCATTCTGTTTTTGTCTGTTAAAATTCTGTTTTAAATTACAATTTTTCAATATTAACGGTAAGAAACTTTTTTTTGTAGATTCAGCCGTATATTTTTAGCATGCTTACTAGATAAAATAATGTATCATACACGTGCGCGAAAGGATTTTTTTGTGCACTCATTGCGATTAAAGCTTCTTAACTTCGCAGCTCATGCACAAAAGCCCTTCTTCACACACTAGTATCATAAACTACTATTATGTTTCGAAGGTATTAGTCTAAAGTAACTGAAACTGCATTTCCCTAAAATACATATTTTTGAAATATTCTTTATCCGACAATGTTTACTGTATTTTTCATAATATAATTTTTTAATTGTAATTTGATTTTCCACTTAAATATCATATACGTAGGTTACTCGTTGTTTCAAAAAGATATATCATAAAATACACACAATTTAAACTTGGAAAAATTCAATATTTAAATTTGAAACCTTTGCGCAATTTCCTGTTTCACCAGTTGAAGAAAGAAAAAGCTACGCCCGAGCAGGGACTTGAACCCTGGACCCTTGGATTAAAAGTCCAATGCTCTACCGACTGAGCTACCCGGGCTGTCTATATGCAATTTATGTTATATTGAAGTAGACGTGCAATACAACTAACTTGAGTTACTATAACTATTTAGTTCCTAAACGTAATTTAGGCAACCATATCTACAATTCAAACAATTACTTTTGATCACAGTACGGCAACCCGTTACTCGTTGTACATTAATATTTATTAATAAATATATTTAAATTCAATCTATGTAGGCCAAAGCTTAAATAATCTCGTCTTTATAGTTATTTTTGTCTACCTCGTTTTAATTAATGGACTGAATTTATCTGTCTGGTCTAGTCTTGCCCCGGTAATCCTGTCTGTGCGGAATTCTTCGTCTGATCTTTGTCTTGTGTTGCCAATGCATTCCCGTTTGTCTAATAATGTTTGCCTACTTTTTTCGATTGTCTGGTATTTACTGCTGCCATATATTTATCTAGTCTACCTAAAACTCTATTATTTATTTTTGATAGTCTATACCGGTGTTTCCCAATGTGGGGCCCACGCCCCACAGGGGGGCTATTTGATTGTTGAGGGGGGCAATTCGAAAATGGACTCGACACGAGTTCACCTTTTTGATCCGGGCCATTTAAATGCAATGCAATATTTCGGTGTCAAAATGGAACGAAAAATTTGTCAAATGGAAAAAATATGTTATTTTGCGTTGGCGGTGTGGTAAATGATATAAAAAAACTAGTTAGATGTAAATAATATGCCAATGAAAAATAAAGCATCTTGTGCTGCCGCTGGTGCTCCTACTATGATGGGCAAGAAAAATGGCTGCTTAAAATTTATGAAAGATGAGAATCCAGAAATGATTCTTGTGCATTGTGTTATTCATAATAGGGAAAACTTGGTAGCTAAAAACATCTCTCGCCTGTTCTAAATGAAGTAATACACTCAGTAATAAACTGTATTAATGCTATTAAAGCTAATGCCAGATGTGAGCGTCTCTTTAGCGCTATTTTGTGAAGAAGAAAATGCAGACCATGTGAGACTTTTACTTCACACTGAAGCAAGATCTCTAAAGGGGACTGCTTTAAAAGATGTATGGAACTTTTTGATACTCTTAGTGACTTTTTAAACTAGAAACCTGAAATGAAGTATCTGATAACAGTAGATGGTAAAGCATTTGTGAGTTATTTAGCTGATATCTTTGAAAAACCAAATATATTAAGTAAGCAACTTCAAGGAACAAATAAAACTCTGATCAATGCGAAAGCCTTTATTTGGTTTTATTACCCTTATTGAGTTATGTGAGAAATATATTAACAGCAAAAACTTTGAACAGTTGCATTGGCTCAAAAATGGAAGTAAATAATACCACTATACAGTATAATATCGATAATCCGACACATATGGGACCAGACAACCGCCGGATTATCAGAAAGAGTGGTAGGAGGGAAGAGGGACCGCCGGATTACTGAACGTGTCGTCCGATTAACCAACGGCCGAATTACCGAGATTATACCGTACTTGAAATTGTCGATCATCTGAAAATACTATCGGCTGATTTAGAAGAAAGATTTCCTGAATTAAAACAAATTGATTTTCCAACATGGATGATGCAGCCAATGTTAGTGGATTTTACTGATATATCAAATATGCAGTATCAAGAAGAACTCGCGAAATAACTAGTCAGTTAAAACTGTATTTAACCCTTAACCACCTGTCATACGTCTCACAGATCCTGTCGTATATAAAACCGCGAATATTTTTGTATGTTAGGTAGTCAAGGGTTAATATAAAAGGAGGAATGGGATGGCTTTGTGAGGAAACAGAAATCAAATACCCAAATTCAACTAAATGTGCAAGAAAACTATTGTTACCTTTTCCATCTTCGTATTTAGCTGAATGTGAATTTAGTGTAAATGATGTACTGGTAAAGAAAAGAAATCGTCTGCATATAACACCACGGGGAGACTTGAGACTGAAGCTAACCAAATTGGAAACTAATATAAAATATGTCTAGAAAATTTACTTGCTGTGTTTCGTTAACAATTTTCTAGTGATATCTTCCCGAAACCCATCATTTAAATTTCTTAAGTGAACAATTCAATTTTTTTATATTAAAAATTATGTATATGTTACATAGGGGGGCATAAGAATTTTAGCAAGACTTAGGTGGGGCATGACACAAAAAAGGTTGGCAAGCACTGGTCTAAACCTTAAAAACTGAAAATAGTGTTTGCCAGAGAGAAAGAAGTGGAAAGCTCACTGCGACGATATAAACAATGAAATATGGGGAAGGCCTACAAAATAGCAGCCGGGAAACTGAAACTGACAACACGAACCACCCTAACAAAAGAAGAAAGAACATCCCAAGTAAATAAATTATTCCCCAACAACCTCATCATGGACTTGCCAACAAGTAATGTCCCAGTAAATGTCCCTAAACTAAAAGCAACTGAAATACTCGCCGCGGCTTTACGAATTAAAACATAAAAGCTCCAGGTCCTGATAATATCATACCAGAACTAGTTACTCGCGTCCAACAAAGAAGCGGAGACAGTAATAAATGTTATGCATCAACAAATGCTTACTAGAAGGGAAATTTACAGACATCTGGAAGATCTCCAATCTAGTGCTTATTCAGAAACCCATAAAGAAGGCACAAGACGCATAAACCTACAGAACGATTTGCCTCATAAACTCTATGGGTAAACTATTAGGGCTCTCATGAAATCAAGACTCCATTAAAACAACTTAATAGCAAAGATTCCATACACGCCAACCAATTCGGCTTCAGAAGCGAAAAATGGATGCGATTAGTAAAGTTCTGTAGAAGATCAATGAAATAAAACAAAAGCTAACCAATCGAGAGGTATGTGTACTCATAACGCTGGATATCAAAAACACATTCAACTCGACACCCTGGAAAGGAATAATTGATGCACTGAAAAAAATTCAGCGAAAACCTCCTGAACTTCATAAAATCATATCTAACAGAGAGATTCAATTCAATTCATTTATTGACCACCACAAGATGTACATATATACAGATACATATGGGTACGTCCAAAAGGTACACAAACTCATTGTAGTCGTAGGGACACTGTGCAATAAGTAATTCTCTTATTACGCTTCTGAACCTCTTATATGAGGTCTCCTCCGTGAGGCTCGTTGGGAGCTTATTGTATATAATAATGCCTTTGACATCTGGGGTTTGCACCAAATATCCTGCCTTACTTTGGTAGGGTACAGCTTAAGGATACGTGGCGATAGAGAGTGGAGCAAAAATTAAGACATCCAGCTTTGTACCACAAGGATCGGTACATGGATCAACTCTTTGAAATGCATTCTACTATCAAATTTTGGGATTAAAAATGGAAAACGGTGTGATGACGCTAGCATTCACGGACGATCTTGCTTTAGTTCAATCTCGACAAGGAGTAGCGAAGACAAAGCAAAATACGCGCTAATCACAAAAACAGCGCGTCTAGACTCTTGACGAAATGAGTATCAAACTGGCACCTGTAAACCCCTGCTTGCAGGCCGTAGGAAACTCACCACGCTGGAAATCAAAATAAATGGTGAAACAATAAAATCCAAGAATTCACTAAAATATTTGGGCCTCTACTTAAACATAGACACAAAAATGTCTGATCATATAAATAATGCCATTACGAGATTTCACAACGCTTCCAAATAAAAACTGCAGTGAGACAAGGAGATGGACTTTCTCCACTTCTCTTCAACTGTGTCCTTGAAAAGGTTATGAGAGAATGGCGAAAGGAATTGATCAATTTGGGTACTCAGAGTGATATATACCTGGGACGTAAGAACGATAGACTGGTTGTAGTTTGCCTGGCCTTTGCAGATGACATGGCACCGTTTGCTCTTGAGATGGCAATAATGCAAGCAAATTTCCTCAGAAAACAGGCTGCCAAAACAGAATACTTCTCCAACATCAGGGAAGCAAACAGAGAGATGTTACTACAGCAGTGAAATATCAAGAGGACTGAGAAATTTAAGTATCTCGAAAAATGGATTGAACGCAACTTATCAAAAAGAGCATCATCATCCAAGAGAGTCAACAAGTTAGAACTAGCCTATCGACTAACTAAGAACACTTACAACAAGAAATGTCTGTCATGCAACCTGAAACTTAAGCACTACATATCAGTCTACCGACCAGAAGCCCTGTATGCCATGGAGTGTCTTTCCTTGAACCGAAAAGGTCTGGTAGAGAAATTGGAAATCAGAGTGAGGTGAATCCTCAGGAAGATCCTAGGCCCGGTAAGAGAAGATGGAAAATTCCGAAGGCGGCATAACTCTGAGCTCTACGAACATATTGAGATGGTCTCTGACTGTGCAAGGAAAAAAAGGGTAGTTTTCTATGGCCAAGTTGCAAGATTGCCTGCAAACCGACTAACCAACCTTGCCTGTTCACCTTCTGGCAAAACAAGAAGGTTCGTACCACTTGGTTGACAGAAACCGAGAAGTATATTAAAGAACGAACTATAAATAACAGATCTCCAAAACAGAGAGTCTGTGAGACGCACCCTGAAGAAAGTCCGTGGATTTCAGGGAAAAAACCCGAAAGAAAGGTACCCTCTGGGCAGAAGAGAGAAAGGAGAACACCGGCAGAAAATGCGACAATACTGGGCAAAGATCAAAGCCCAACAGTTGAACAAGCGTGGTCCAATGTAGGCCTATTCGAAACAAGAACACGAAGAAGAAGAATGCCATTACGAAAGCCACAAAGACCCTTAATGTTCTCGTCCGAATAATACCCAAAATTGATGCCTTGAAGTTGAAAAAATCGAAAAATTCTAACTTCCGTTGTCTCTTCCATCATCTTCTACATAGCTCCAGCTTGGGCAAGCGCCAAAGAAAGTAAGCGAGGGAAGCCTTGAAGGCTTCGTGGCAGGACTCGTGGTAGATATATGAAGGTTGGAATGAAACCTTCATAACAAACGCCAGAGTATAGGGCGAGACACCATTAGGTGAGGTCAGACCACTACATAACCGAAGCAATGGCAGGACATCTCGTCTTTGGTTAAGGTGACCAGATTTTTTTAACGCGAAAGCAGTACATTGTACCACTTACTTTGTTTGTCTTCCTCAATTTTCCACTTTGGTTTATTTGTTTTACGGGTGGCACACCGGTTCGTATTCTGTTTAGCGTTCTTCATGTCTTCCAGTCCAAATTTTACCCTGCACAAGGGCTTTCGTTGATGGAAGTTGTCAGGCGGTTCCATGCTTCAAAGTTTTATATACTTTTTCGCTGTACACCTTCTCGCATTTCCGACTGATTTGACGTTGTCATAACTTTTGAACGGCTTACCACATAGACTTCTAGTCCTCACTAATCGATTCAGCACATCAGAAAAAATTGAAGAATTTTTTTTCATTGACATGGCGATCGTCGAAGGTTTGCTTAAATTTACATGCTCTATACCCATTCATCTTTCACTTACTTCTGCGAAGCCCGCTGCCTTGTACAATTGGTTGATTGGTGTTCCTGCAATCCTGCAAGTTTGGATTAAGACGATGGACGTCAAGTTTGGATTAAGACGTTTGGATTTTGCATGGCTTGATCTGCACCAGACTGGGTAGACATAGTCTGCAGTTGAAAAACAGGACTTGAGGTTTTGCACCATTTTATTTCTAGCAACTACTTTTTGTCTGGTTTTGTGACAGAGCTGCTTGTATGTTAGTGTTCCATCTAAGATTACACCCAGATACTTTGGTGTTTCGGCGTATTTTAGTTCTTTAGTTCTTAGTTTGTTGTAAGCCTTGTGGGTATTTAAATGGAAAGCACTTACTTGGGTTTTTGATGGCTTCGGTTTGTGATGGTTTGGGATAGTTTTAGTGAGTTTTTCGATAGTATTTGGACATTAGTTCCGATTGCGTCTTATAACCTTACCTCTATCTCCCCGAATGTCTTTCCTTAAACCGTTATAAATAGGTCATCAGCGTACACGTAGTGTTTGACGTTTTCTGTTATAGGCTGGTCATTGGTGTATATATTAAATAGAGTGGGGGCCAGAACACTTCCTTGTGGGAGACCGTTTCTTTGGATTCTCCAGCGGCTTTTTTTTATTTTGAAGTTCCACATAAAACCTTCTGTTTTGGAGTAATGATTGAACTGCTTCGTTGGTTTGTAGTCTTTTGTGGTTTTGTTGACTTTGATAAGCAAGGTTTAAGACGGATGTAAAAAAATAGAGATTAGTCTGACTAAATAGTCATTTTTATTTTTTATAATTATATTTTTTATTGAATGAATTTTTTCAAGATATGTTTCATTTTCATTTAAAACATTACAAAATGCTTCACATGTATACTGGAGATTCGCCTTCACTGAATGATGTTCAGTTGCTCCAGAAATTATTGATGATTGAAAATACTTGTCCAACTGTCGCATTGGTACCCGGCAAACACATTGCAAATTCAACAAGTAGTTTTAAGTTCTTCCATTCATTTATTTCTTCCGTGGAGCAATACTCCGCTTACCTTCATCGAAGAGTTCATTATCATCGATATCAATTTTGTGGTTTTCTTTCACATAATGAACCGTCTTCATTTGGCTTTTTAATAATATCCATCCAAAAATGTGAAACAATCAGTTAGTTCATTTTTTACTTATTCATTGAATTTTTTTTAAAAACATTTAATTTCTGCAATAAATTTCGCCTCGCTTCCAAGGGCTGACTCTTCGATTGTATCGAGTTTCTGCGTTAACTTTAACGGAAAAAATTCCGTATTATACCTAGCGACTGTTTGCTCCAACACATTATAAAAGACAGTTTTAACCTCAGAAGAGCTAACACTTTAGAGCTTTCAATTCTTTAATAGTGATATTAAATACAACAGCATTTGCTTTGAAAATGCATAAAAACACAGTTATACTTATTTAGATGGTTACATGATATTTTACAATAACATGCAAAGTAGTACAAGCAGTACATTCTATAAAAAAGGCAGTACAACTATAGTGCCTAAGAATTGGACAGTTCAGACTATCTCAAAGAAGTACTGTACTGCCGAAAGCAGTACGTCTGGTCACCTTATCTTTGCTACATACCTGAACAAAATTGAAAAGAGGCAGATCATCGGGTGTTGGTACTGTCACGATAACACACTCTATTTCACTGCTCCAGATGGGACGAGTGCTGTTTTTCTGCGTCCCATCTGGAGCAGTGAAACAGAGTGTGTTACTGGGGCAGTACCAACACCCGGTGATCTGCCTCTTTCCTATTTCGTTCAGGTATGTACTAAAGATGCCATGTCCTGCCATTGCTTAGATTATGTAATACCAGATAGATAAAACACGAGACAAAACATAACACAATCAGATAACAATTGCAAGGGACACTAGCGGTATTACCTTAACAAAAAGCAACTACTCACAAGTGCTAAGTTCCAGCGGGGAGGACAGCACAATAGCCACCAAAATGCTAAGATACGTAAAACATCACTTTATCTATATATTTTCTATTTAAACAACGATAAATTTTGTCGATGTAAATTATTGGATGCAGTTAATTCATTGTTGTGAATTATAATTTTATTTACCGCAAATTAATAAAACACTAATAGTAATTTTAGGTCATAATAATATTTATGTTGGTATTATATTTAACGAGCATCGAGCGAGAAAGCTGATTAGAATAGTTTTCAATAATTAATATTTAGCTTTATGCATCGCGTAATATAGTGCAGAAACTGCCAAAGTAATCAACTTCAATATAATTAATATAATTTAGTTTAAAATTGTATTTACTGGACACTTTAAGTATTCTCTCATCTACGTTGACTATATTAATATTTAACGCTATTATAGATAACTATTCTAATTTATTATTTGTAAATTCATCAAATATTCGATTTAGTTATATAGACAACAATGAAGCTTGTCCTATATTCAATTTATCTGGAAATTCTATATTTCCTTTCCAAACTTAATAGTTTAATGTTTAAATATAGATCTGGATATTTTAGATCTATAATTTAAATTTCTTTCATTTACGAAATCTTTGATATTTTATCTAAAATCAGAAAATCTTCTTCAATATTTTTGATTTAGTAAAGTTATATGTTAATATATATTTTCTGGGCAGAAGGACCTTGTGGTCAATAGCTTTGTAGACCTTTGTACAAAGTATACATATCGATTGTAAATATATAGACTCACCATAAATTATACAAAGTCTAGTAGATAACCGATTAACACAATATAGATCACAATATATTAAACAAAAAATATAAACACGATGTAAATTAAAATTTGATCACAAAACTAAAACTTTCAGGTAAAATATAGAAATTTAAAAAAATATCACAATATGTTCTAATACTAATTTTCAGTCTTGTTCTACTCACTCGTCCACTGTCTACTGGCTGAGAACTTGCTACGTCTTATTTTTTAAGGGTGCATTCTTAGGGCAATCTTAATTTCGCCCCCACTTTTTTAACGGCTAATTTCTTACTGTTTTAGTGTTGACTTGATATGGTGGGGAGTCTTATCTATAAGTACACAAGTAAGACACGCGACCGTTGAAGATGTCATCCTTGAGTGAACTTTGACTTGTGCCGGACCTTATGGTCTACTGAATTCCATACTGGCTCTTTAAAAGACAATATCACATGGTAATATTAAAAAAAAAACAATTTAAAACAAAAAACATTGAGTTGAATGATTTTCTTTAGGTTTATATAACAAATTATATATTTTCTGTTGTAGATTTAATTAATTAATTGTTTCCTTTCAATTGTTACTGAAATTATTTAAGTGGAATGAAAATCTGAAACAATAAATAAACAAAAACTAAATTATAAATAAATAAAAAACTAAATTATAAATTAAAAAACTATTTTTTTTAAATTTAAATATTGAAATAAATAATGGAAGATGCCCTGGGCAGAAATATTATTAAACTTTACCATGTAATTATTGATTAACATACAAAGTTTTGATCAATTTAAATAAACCGTTTTCCTGCAAATTATACAATTTGTTTATACTCGCGGTTATTATTTGCATATTAAAATTACCTCAAGCTCAAATTATTATTACACAATTCATTATCATTGCAATGATTATTATACATAAATATTAGTTTTTTGAATATCATTTATATCTTTTTAAAATAATCCATTATATTGTTAATTATCCAAATAATATAAACATTTAGGCCGGTAAGCTTAATTGATGCACTCCAAATATAATACCAGATAGATAAAACACGAGATACAAAATTAGATTGCCCCGATTAGATAAACAATGTAAGATAGATAGGACTCAACTGGCAAGAATAAATAATATGAACTATCTGGACAAAACAGCTCGAGATAAACAAGAATAGACATACAGGAAATCGACTGACTTATCAAGACAAATTCTAGAATCGGTACACAAGAATAGAATATGATATAACGAACACGAATAGAACTAGAGATAAAACTAGGCCGACAAGTATATAACTCCTCAAAATCTATTGAAATCGAAATATAGCCTCCTGAATATATAAATATATTCAACCTGTTCGTAGCTCTATAATATTAAGTCTCATTCTTCTTCTTTCTCCCATTATAGGCAGGCCTGCCTATGCATCCATCACTATGGTCGGTCAAGGTGAGACCTATTGTCGCTCCACTGATTTCTTGGTCTCCCTGTGCTTCTTTTCCTTCTTGGCGAATTATCCCGTGCTATTCGGACCAGCCTGGTGTTGTCCATCCGGTCCACGTGGCTGCGCCAAATCTCTTTTCGTTCTTCTACCCAGTCGTTTATGGGTTGTAAGTCGGTCATTTGCCTTAGCTCCGTGCTCCTCATCCTGTCCATTAAGGTTTTATTGTTGATCTTTCGTATGACCCACATTTCCACGCTCTCCAGCATTCTTTGTGTTGTTGTTGTCACAGGGCGAGTTTCTGCTGTGTATGTGGCTATTGGTCTGATTCCAGTCATGTATATGCGTGATTTCATGTAAGTGTTTAGGTATTTGCTTTAAAAAATGACCCCGTTCAGGCATCCAGCAATTCTTGATGCTTTCATGGCTTGCAGCCTGACGAATGCTTCTATATCCCCAAAAGTCGATATCTCGCCCCCAGGTATTTGAATTTCATCACTTGTTGAGTGATTTTGCCATCTACCTCTAATTTACATAGTATTGGGACCTTTGATGTTGTCATACTTTTCGTTTTATGTGTTGATATGGGCCATGTTTAATTGTTTGGCTGTCTAATTAAACGTGTGTAGCAGTTTTTGGAGGTTGTCCTCACTGTCGGCGAACGGCATCGTCTGTGTAGCAGATAATTGAAATGTCTTTAGCGCCCATTGCGTAACTTGCGTAACGCCATTGCGCCCTTGGCTGGCTTTTTTCTGATTTCGTCAAAAATTATATTAAACAGTGTTGGGCTCAAGGAGTCGCCTTGCCTTACGTCCTGTTCTACCGGAATTGCCGTCGTGGTTTAGTTATTAAGTCTTGCTCTTACTGAGTTCGATGAATATATGTCCTCTATTAGTTTTACCAGGTCGTAGGGTATTTGTCTTTTCTGCAGTATAACTATGACATCCCCGAGCTGCACTCTATCAAAGGCTTTCTCTAGGTCTACAAAACATATATAAGCCGGATGTATTCTATCGACTTTTCTACTATAATTTTATTGCGAATGCAGCATCTTTGCAGGACCTTCCAGATCTAAAGACTGGCTGTTCTTCTTTGTCAGCAGTTGCTGCTTAAGAGGTTGCTCTAGCTCTGTAGTTGGCCGGGTCGGTTTTATGTCCCTTTTTAAACACTAATATTGATGTGCTTATTCCCCACTCCTCTGGGATTTTGATTTCGCTTAGTATTTTACTGAATAGCATTGTTATTTCGTGTTCTAGGGTGTCGCCTACATACTTGGAGGGTAATTATCTATTCCGTCCGAGCGAGCACTCTTTCGGTTTTTGTTTTTTTTTTTGGGCTGTCGTGACGAAAAATTCTTGCGATGATGGTTCCATCTTCCACTCATCAGCGGTGCGTCGGCGTTCTGTGGCTTGTGTTTTCTCGTTTCTTTGTGCGGCTCTGTGAGGTATTTGGGCCATAATTCTGCTGGTATTGGTTTCTTATATGTTAGTTCATTTATTTCTCTGCGTGAGCTCCTTATTAGTCACCAGATTTGTTTTTGCAATCCATAGAAATCTCGATCTATTGATTTTGTGAGGCGCTGCCAATATTCTTTCTTGGTTTTCCTTACCAAGCTCTTCGTTTCATTTCTTATATTCTTAAAGTTTTGGAATGCTCATTTTGTTTGTTTGTTCTTATATTCAATGTATGCTGCTTTCTTCTCCTTGCATTTAGTTCTGATTTCTTGGCAGAAGCACGGCGTGTTACTGGTCTTTGTCCTTGATCTGGTGGTTCTCGTCCCCAGGGCCTCTTTAGCCGCTTCCTCCATGTTTTGTTTTAGTATTGTCCAGTTTTAATTCAAATCTTGATCGTTCTGCAGTGGGTGTGCTCTTATTTTTTTCACTGAGTCTCTTCTGGTAAAGTTGTTATGCTGACTAGTCGAATACGCTTTCTATACTTATTTTTGATTCATTATTTGGCTTAATTAGGTGCTTTGTAAGTTTTGTCTTGATACTTTATCTTGGCCATGAGTAAGCTGTGGTCGGTATAATGTTTTCACGTCAATCACCTGTGTTGGGCGAATCTTCCGATTCGTTATTATATAATCTATCGTGGAGTGCTGTCCCCTGGTGTTTGCAAATGTTATTTTTTGTTAGACTTTGTGTGGAAAGAATGTATTATTGATGCGGAGTTCCTAAACAAAGCTCAAAGTGCCACGAAAAAAAAAATCTCATTAAGACTACAAAACAAATCTCGGTACTTACGTATTAACGCCATCACCGCTATATATTGGATCGAGATTCGCGCTGCCGCGCGTATGTTGTCTTGATTTATCTGTCCGCTTCGCGACCGGCAACCTAATCTTACCGGGGTTAAAAAATACAGTATTTTGAGTTTTAAAAATGTTTTAATTCTGAATAAAATGTTTTATTTTATGATATATCATAAAAATTTTAGGTGTAGATTGGCGGCTTTTAAACATGTGGCGGTGGTGGCGTTAATACGTAAGTACCCAAATCTCATATTAAAACAAGTGCTTCCCATGCTAATACAACAGCTAATGATATAGAGTTACGAACAGGTTGAATATATTGATATAACGTGGGTACATTTCGCTTTCAATAAGTATATATGGCTATCTATAATTAATTTTATCAGTAGCAAATTATCATTTAAATTAATAACCTGTTTAGTTCAAGCCATTCTCCACAAACGTCAAATTGAAACCTAACCTCGCCAGTCAACCACGAGGCATCCAATCCAGTTTGTGTATTCCAATTTAAAATTCAAAACAGCAAAGCTGCACTGATGAGAGATAAATCTCGAAACGCGTCTGCAGAAGGCTATTCACTTAACTTAAATAGTAAGGTATAATCTTAAAAACAATGTTATTTATCTAGTACTCGTTTAGTGCCGCGAAAGTAGACTGGGGCCTAGTAATAACATACAAATATCTGTATTATAATTCAATACCTTGCGTGGTATTAGCAAGGGAAGTAGTAGTTTCAACATGAGATTAGTTTTGTAGCCTTAAAAACTTAATATTATTGAGCTACGAACAGGTTGACTAAATTTATATATTCAGGCTATAATTGGCTTTATTAAGTTTATATGATTATCTATAATATGTATGGTGTATATGTTCTAACTTACTTAACAGTGATTTACTACAAGAAAAATTGAAGTTCATCAATTCTTATAAAATTAATCAAGATTCAACCCCAACGACTGCACAAGAGAATAAAGAAATTATTAAATCACTAAAAAATAACAAAGCTTCAGGGGAGGATCAAATAACTGCGGAATTGTGGAAAAATGCAGGAAAAAATTGTATCACAAAATTGCACGAAATTATGTTGGAAATTTGGCAAACGGTAAAAATCACCACGGATTGGAAGTTGGCGATAATCCATCCCATACAAAAAAAAGGAAATAAAACTGACCCAAACAATTATCGAGTTATATCCCTTCTTCAGGTCACATACAAAAATCTTTCAAAGGCTTTACTAAACCGTGCAGAGCTTCAAGTAGGTAATCAAATCGGTGAATATTGGTATATCGGTGATATACGGTGGATTCAGGAAGGGACGGTCAGGTGCAGAGCAAATTTTGAATTTGAAAAACATCATACAACATTTTCGCAACACAACTAACAAAAAATATGTCATAACGTTTGTGGATTTCGCTTATCACATGTTTTAACAGAATTTGGACTTGACCAAAAAACAAGAAATATTATCAATTACACACTTACGAAGACAAAGGCTAAAGAAAATTTTATGAGTGGATTAAGTGAAGAGTTTGAAATAAATACAAGCGTCCGTCAAGGTGATGGAATTTCCCCATTACTTTTCAATTGTGCCCTTGAAAAAGTTGTTGGGAATGGAGAAAAGCAGGGGCACCATCTGACCGACTAGGGCCAAAGATTAAGGGTATTCAAACGATTAAGGGTATTCAAATAGACTGCCTAGCATTTGCTGATGATATGGCACTAATTGCTGAAGACATCTCTAATGCACAGAAGCAGATCACTATCTTGGAAGAACAAGCAGCAAAAATAGGGCTTCATATCTCTTATGAAAAAACTAAATTTATGACTAACATAAAAAATGCGCCAATTGAAATTTATATTAACGTTAACAAAATTGCTAGAGTATAGGAATTTAAATACTTAGGCGAATGGGTTACAGAAATGGCAATGAAAATAAATCTGTAACATCAAGAATCCAGAAAATGGAGGTTGCTTTTCAATACACCAAAAATGTTTATAACAAGCAATGCCTGTCATGGAATAATAAAATTCGCCATTACTTAACAGTGATTAAACCGGAAGCTCTTTGTGCTTCAGAAACGCTCAATTTACAAATTAAAACGTTAAAGGAACAATTAAAGATTAAGGAAAGGAAAATTACGAGAAAGATCAAAGGGCCCAGAATTAAAAATGGCATATACTGTCCCAAACCCCATTCTGAAATATATAGAAAAATTTCTAAACTTACCGATACCATGAGAATGAGACGAATTCCATTTTTGGGTCATTTGGAAAGAATGAATCATACGAGGCTTACTTACCGAATCCACAAATTTCTACAGAACAGACGTGCAAGACCAAAGTGGTACAAATAAGTGGAGAGGGACCTAGTGGAGATGGGATCGCCAGATCTGATGAATAGAAATGTGTTCTCGAATATTGTTCATACAAGGGATTTGAGGAAGATCAGAAGAAACTAACACGACGTGCATGGTTGGAGGAACAGAAACTGTAACAATCCATGAATATGAAAAGCTATTCGGCATGGAGGAAGTCTAAACATACGTTGATTCCGCGTGGTCCTAAGTGACCCATCCGCGAGAAGAAGAAGAAGAAGTATGGTATCACCAATAGTAAATTATCATTTAAACGAATAACCTGTTAAGTTCATGTCTTTCACCACAAACGTAAATTGAAACCTAACCTCGCCAGTCAACCACGAAGCGTTCAAGTTTGTGCTACAGACAAGAAAGCTAGACATACTAGACCAAGGGTCGGCAACCTTTTGAAACAAAAGGAGCAAGAAGTTACGTTTTAAGTTAAGTTTTCCAATTTTTAAAGAGCACAAAAAGTTTTTTTTTTCAATATTTTAGTATTTACTTACTTATTGAATGGAATATATCAATCGACGCATTGGCTTTTGAAAATTTAGTTAAATCTGGCTAATAACTTGTTGTTCTACGTTTCAAGCAGTCTAGATTTTTATTTCTTAGTTGACACTTTTCATTATGCTCATGCAAGAGAACGCTTTCTTGTACGAATATATCGACCCGATGATCGTCAGCACTCCAAATGCCAACTTTTCCAACTCACTGTAGCATTCTGAAAGGCTATTCCATGTGCCGAATATGAGTGCCTCGACTCGCGGACTTTCTTTTAAAGCTGTCCACTTGTGCTGCGCCACGTGCAAGCATTTCTGGACCTTCATGTTGCTCATGAGTTCTGTTAACTTGCCACTCTACAAGTCTTTGCGTTTCAGATCCAGAATTTCAATGTGGATCCCATTTGTATTTGTATTTAGAGGATTTACTATGAACGCGAGACTATTTTAGTTTGTTTTGAATTGCTCGAATCTCTTAACAAATCCATCCTTCATTTTTTTATAGATATGCTGAAGCAACTGGTCTCATCGCGATATTGCTTCGGATTTTTAAAATGAAGTAATGTACCGCTCTCCATGTCTTCAATAAGAAGAAGTAATTTTTTTTCGAAACAAATCACTGCTCGCATCAAGGCATTGGCTAGGTTTACCTTTCCATGCAGTTTTAGATTTAGCTATTTAGTTGAATTTTTGGAGTCATTTGTCTACGTCCAATTGAGGATGGTCAATGTTTATTGTCAATGCATTTTTCATTGAGGAATGTTATTAAATCACTCAAAGGAAAATGTTTTAATACGTTACCTCTGGAAAGCCATTTCACTTATTGTGCAGAAGTGGGTCAGAATAATAGTTCTCTATTTCTTCAAGAAATTCTTTAAAGTGGCGATGGTAGATTGCTTTTGCCAAGATGCTGTTAATAAACATAATTACCAAGATCATGACCTCAACTGTTTTGGCCCGAAAAATTTTGGTACCAACCGCCTCTTGATGAATTGATGTTGCCCCTCTATTTATTAATACCATACTACTGACTCCAACAGTTGCTGTGGCATTTTTGCACCGTTCTTCTAGGCATTTTTGCGCAGCATTTGCTATATCTTCTACATGAGTTTGCCCTGAGAGCGGTGGAAATCCTAGTAGTTCTTCGTTTGGACCTTGGGGCGACTTATACCTGACAAAAGGGTAACTTGCGTCTTTTATTCCACAAGACTCATCTATATCATATGATAAGGCAGGTGCCACTTCAACATCTTCCACTTGCATATATGTTACATTTGAAGACATTGTAGCAGTTCTATCTCGTACTGTTTTAGCAGATACTGGCAAATCTGTGATTTTTTTTCAGGATTTATGCTTTGTTTTTGAAACCACGAAACAGTTCTTCAGATGCACTTATGAAACACGTACGTCTTTGACCTACTCATCGTCTGTGAATGATTCCCCCTTTTAGCAAATTTTTAGTGATACTGCAAAACTTGTCAGATCATTATTTGAAGATTGCGCCCAGTTACTTAATATAGAACTTGACTGTTGTTTCTGTGTATTTCAAGCTCTTCAGCAGATTTTTTTCGTGTGTCACCGGTTGAATATTTAGCAGCGAACTGGGTATGTTTTGTAGTGAAGTGTCTCTCCAAATTTGACTTCTTATTGTGTTTTTCGTGGCAAATGAAGCAAGTCGGAATCCTGTGTTGCTTTTGCACTCAAACGACTCCGTCCAATGCCGATTGAATTCTCAATATTCGTCTTCGATAGACGATGCGCAATGAAATGAAGTCCGAATGTAATTTCATACAGTATGATTTGTAGCAGACAATTGAAGAAAAGTAGCAGGTGCAATAAACGAAATTAGTTCCATATGATTGATTGCACAATTTTAAGTGTTTTGAAAATAGAATAAATTAATTGTTGCTTATGGAACTGGAGAGCCGCAATTTATCGAAAGATCCGCATGCGGCTCACCAGCCGCAGATTGCCGACCCCTGTACTAGACTAAACAGACTGGACTAAATAGACTAGACAGACTACACTAAACATTTATCAATGTTGTTGTCAAACAAGGAACACTAGAACAATTAGCTTTTATTTAAAAATATTTGACTGGTTTAACGTTGTCTTCTTAAATTTCCATACAGTTAATAATTTATTTCATAGTGAAGTAAATTGTCTTTGGCAAAGGTGCAATAATACGTTAGGATTGTGGCCATATGTCCGGCGGAAGGTTAGGCTCGTGTCTTAAGACGTTGAAGGGGGTCGCGAGGGGTTAACAGTATTAGGATCTTGGGGGTCCACGGCGCGTGACACGCCGGAAACGCGAATCGTCTAACCAGAACAACAGCACGAGACCTATGCTGGATAATTACGGGGCATATGTCGACTTATTTAGGAAGGGTTACAATTCCACATATTTATTTGTTTAATTATTTCATGTTTTGTTTTCCATCTACGTAACTAAAAAAAGTATAATGAACTAAACAACTTTTTACTTTTAATTGAAATTTAATTTAAATATTAGGTTAATAATAAATATACCTCGGGGGTAATTTCTCCAGGGAGGGTTGTAGAGTATGTATAATAAATTGCACTACCTAGTGGAACTTGCAACATATCATGTACTTGTAATAGTATAATAAACTGGCCTAAGACAAAGTACACAATATTAGATCCTTATATTGACATACAAGATTATATAGAATAGCCTAAGAAAGTTCTAATAAATAGCAAAAAAAAAGTTTGGTTGGATAAGATGATTCAAAACTACATCTTTCTATTAGAGATTTGGTTTTAGCGAATTATGCGTTTTTCTTTTAACTGTCCCCTTTTCCTGTTTAACTGAATTTAGGGTGTGATATGGTGACAAGACATGCAAACCACGCAATATTGGTTGTAATTTTGTAATTGGGTTATTCGGGCGTTTTACTATGTAATATGGTCTACTTTCTGGAAATGAATTGCAGAATATCGAACGGATTTTTGCGGGATAATAATTAGTTTGTTTTCTACGTGGTTTTGATCATTGTCTCTGGAACTGCATGTTTTGATCACTGTATCTGCAACTACAATTTTTAATACTTTTACCAAAGTGTATATAACCCTACAAATGTGTAATTTGATTGTATATTCACATAATACAGTTCATTAGGGCTTATCAAAGTTGTTTATTTAACAAAAGGGCCAAGAAACGTCGATTGCAACGTCTTACTTTTCTCGAAATATTTTTTTTGTTTGATGGAAGACATCTTCAAGCTTATTATTAGAGAGGCTATCATAGTTCTATTTTTAAAATCGTCGAAATTTGGATGGCACTTATAATATAATATCACCTATAGGGTGTTTTTTTTAAGGTATAGAACTTTGAACCGAAATATGACATTTACTTACAGCCGCTAAATCTTGAATTTCAACAAAATTGAATGGTTTTTTTCGAAAAACAATATTTCATACGCAATAATTACGAAAAACTGCAGAAAGTACACACATCATCGCATAAAAATTATAACCGAAGGCGCAACCACGCGCAGTTAATTTTTGGATAAGTTCTGAAAATGAAGAAAAGTAGCAGTTGCAATAAATGTCTGAGCAACAATTTGAATTTGGTTTAAGAGACCGGGACCAGGTTTTGACTTATTGCTATATTTACCAAAACGTCATCAAGAAAAATAACACTATTTTCATGAACTATTTACTATATCATACATCGTTAATAATAATTTGGAGAAACACATTCAAATTGTAGTTACTGTCTAGAGAAGAATCCATTTTTCAGAATCCAAATTCGTTAAGTTTTCCCGATTCTACAGCAGTTTGAACTTCGTGTTACTTACGACGAGCAACGAGCATATAATGGCCAGACGCGTGCCGGGTTCACGATTATAATACATACTAGAATACCGCTAATGATCATAATACATTCTAGATGAACCACTGCAACTATTCCAACCATTAAAAGTCTCTAGAAAAAAATTTTTTTTTTCAACTTCTGGCCAGCTTTTTGGGATTTCCGACCACTGTGCGCATGGCGCCTAGTTGATTCATTAGAACACGCCAAAGACTAGAAATTATGAATTAAGAAACAAACCAAAAACTAGAAATTATGAATAAATAAAAAAATCTAAAATAGATCTAGACCTAGTAATATAATAATACGTGCACCTTGAACATCTTTGGTAAACAATGGCACGGAGCCTACCACCTGGGAAGAGTGGGGTGGACAGGACTCCTTAGCCGTAGTGAAGGCGACCTGTGACAGTGGCTCCCCACTGTCCCATGAAGAATATTCTTCAACTGAGCATGAAGGAAAAACTCGCTAAATGCACTACCCCAGGTAGTAACCAATCCACCGTCACCTATGGTGACGTTAGCGGACCTTCGGATTCTGGGGAGTCCGCACCAACATGCTTTAAGGATGAGTCGGAGCATCCTGAAATCACCGGACGTAAACTCAGACCAAGACGGCAAAGCTTCTTCGCAACATTTAATGCCAACTCACTGCTAAAAGTGGGTAAACTGAAACATTTGACAGATTCACTAATACGACACAACATAATACTGACAGCAGTACAGGAAACCAGATTTACGGACGAACATGCCTTCGAGTCCCAAGGATACAGAATCCTCAACGGAAAAGTGGGTCAGCGGGTAATGAAGAACGTACTCCACTTAGGTACAGGATTTATATTCAGTCACAGGATACTGGATTCAGTCGCCGACTTTACCTCCCCGAGTAGTCGTGTATCCATCCTCTTTCTCAAACGCGCAAACAAGGGCTACAGTATAGGTAATGTACATGCCCCAATCAACCAGGACAACAGACGCAATCCAGACAGAACTGATAAATTCTGAGAAGACTTAGAAGATATTATCTATAAACTTCCAGGGAGGCACACCGTTATACTGCTTGGTGACTTCAATGATCAATTGGGAAGAGAGAAAAAATACAGAAACATAGTGGGCAATTATCCGCCATATAAGCGAACCAACCGCAACGGAGAACGATTGGTGGATCTGTGTAGGACTTTTGGGTTGATCATGAAGTCTACAGCCCTCAAACACTTGTCAAGGAAGACTTGGCTTTCACCTAATACCCACCTGGGAGAATTCCAGATAGATCATGTGGCCATTTCACGAAAATCTCAAAAACAAATACAAAACGTGAAGGTACTAAGAAGCGCCAATCTGGACTCAGATCATTACCTCACAAAGATCAAAATAAGACTCCAGCCTAGAAACACAAGATTACACAGAACCTCCAAAATGGTAAGATTTGACGCCGAGCGACTCAAGAACAGTCAAGAACTAAGTCAGAAACTGAACAACACAGACCTAAACAACTGTGACCAACTGAAGGAGATTCTTGTCAAGGCGGTCAATGAACTCGCCCCTCTCGCTAGAAGAAGGAAGCATCCGTGGTGGACTGGAAACTGTGACAATGCAATAGCATGAAGTGGAATTCTAAAAAGACCAAGGAAAATTGGCATAAATTTTTGGAACAAAGGAAGGTTACAGCCAAGATAATTCGAGGTACCAAACGAACCTTCACACAAAACCAACTAACCCAAATCGAAGAGAGCTTTGTTAGGAATTATTCCAGAGATTTCTTTGAAACCTTTAAGCAGGCACTCAAGCCTCCACTTCAGAGACTCACAAGGCAAACTGGCTTATAACGACAAGCACAACTGCTTCCGTTTAGCTCAGTACTTTAAAAATCTACTCAACTGTGACCCACCCAGCGAAGACTTCGACTATAAACAAACCACACCAAACCCGGACTCATTTCCCCCTTCATTGGAAGAAGTTGGCCAGATCATTCAACTTCTTAAGAATAATAAGGCAGCTGGAGAGGACTCTATCTTTGCTGAACTGTGGTAAGGTGCTGGAAACAATGCCGTGCGCAAGCTAACCGAGATTATCCAGGACATCTGGGAAACAGAGAAATTACCACCCGATTGGAAATCTGCTCTGATCCATCATCCGCTTCGCAAAAAGGGATATTTTTCTGATCTAAACAACTACCGCGGAATTTCTCTCGTCTCGGTAACATACAAGATTCTCTAGAAGGCGTTACAAACAAGGGCAGAAGATCAGTTGAATAGTCAACTGGGAGTATACCAGGGGGGCTTCAGGAAGACCCGATCCTGTGTTGAACAGATCCTCAATCTTAAAACTGTACTTGCATACTCCAAGATGAGAAACCGCAAGGTGGTCGTCACCTTTGTTGATTTTAGGAGGGCCTACGATTCCATTGATAGAGAAACGCCTAACAAAGTACTCCAGGCACTAGCGCTAGACAACAAAACCCGCATACTCATCCTAAACACTATGACCAACACCCATTCCAAGGTTAAATTTAGAGGCGAGATTTCAGAAAGCTTCGGAATGAAAACTGGAGTGACACAAGGAGATGGAGTTTCCCCACTTCTCTTCAACTGTGTCCTTGAAAAGGTTATGAGAGAATGGCGCATGGAACTAAACAATTTGGGTGCTCAGAGTGGTATCTACCTGGGACGTAAGAACGATGGACTGGTTGTAGATTGCCTGGCCCTTGCAGATGACATGGCACTGTTTGCTGATTCTCTTGAGATGGCAACAATGCAGGTAAACTACCTCAGAAAACCGGCTGCCAAAGTGGGTCATCAAGTGTCGCTGGAGAAAACATAATTCTTCACCAACATCAGAGAAGCAAAAAGAGAGATGTTACTAGAACAGGGAAACATAAAGAGGACTGAGAAATTTAAGTATCTCGGCGAATCGATTGAACCCAACTTATCAGAAAGAGCATCATTATCCAAAAGAGTCAACAAGTTGGAACTAGCCTATCGGCTGACTAAGAACACTTACAACAAGAAATGCCTGTCATGCAACCTGAAACTTAAGCACTACACATCAGCCTTACGACCAGAAGCCCTGTATGCCATGGAGTGTCTTTCCTTGAACCGAAGGGGTCTAGTAGAGAAATTGGAAATCAGAGAGAGGAGAATCCTCAGGAAGATCCTAGGCCCTGTAAAGGAAGATGGGGAATTCCGAAGGCGGCATAAGTCTGAGCTCTACGAACATATTGAGATGTTCTCTGACTGTGCAAGGAAAAGAAGGCTAGCTTTCTATGCGCACGTTGCAAGATTGCCTCCAAACCGACTAACCAACCATCTGTTCACCTTCTGGCAAAACAAGAAGGTTCGTACCACTTGGTTGACAGAAACCGAGAAGGATATTAAAGAACTGGGAATAACAGATCTCAAAAACAGACAGTCTGTGAGACGCACCCTGAGGGAAGTCCGTGGATTTCAGGAAAAACCTCGCAGGAAAGGTACCCCCTGGATAGAAGAGAGAAAGGAGTTATACCGGCAGAAGATGTGACAATACTGTGCAAAGGTAAAAGCCCAACAGTTGAACAAGCGTGGTCCAAAGTAGGCCTATTCGAAAGAAGAAGAAGAAGAACACGCCAAAATTCGTAGAAAATTCAGCAACCAAACTTGCAACCTATAGGTACATATTTGAAACGAATACGATTGTGTCAAGTTGATTTATTCTTTTTACGTAGATATGGCGTCAAATGAAAGAATAAAAATGGATAGCACTTACGACTTGACATTCGACCTTTGACCTTCTTGACACCTTATCAGATAATACGGATTTTGAACATATAATATATCTGAAGGAAACTTTGTTGACTACGATAGCATTACTGATGCAGATTATCGTTATACTAAACGTAAGATTTCTAAACGAAGACATTTTCCTGAAGAATCGAAAATGATCATTGCTTTAATGAGTAGCTAGATATGGCTATGGTATCATTCATTCCGAATATCTAACTCTACCACAATTTCAAGCGAAATTGGCAGCCGTATATTGTTCTAACGACGTAATAAGGAGAGGACCTGGCCGACCTTTTACTTCGAAGCAAAATAATGCGCGAGCACGAACTAAGAAGATTTATGTTTGATTGCATCGAATATTACATCGGGTTTGAGTACCCGATGTAAGGTTCGATCAATGAGTGTGCAAGAATATTGGCTGTAAAAAAGGGAAGAGAAAGTATTTTGCACAAAATGCAATCTTAACCAGTGCCTTTCATCGACACAATCTTTCATCTGGTTTCCAAGAGTTTCCAAGAGTCTTGTTTCCACTGCAAGTAGTAAACATCTATTGTAGTATGCTATTAATGCTAAAATGAACGTTTCTACGCCGTCGCCTTAAGGCGGCGTTGCTTTGAGGGTTGCTATCACCCTTAAGGGGCCCATACACTAGCAACGTAGTTATCAACCTTGTCGTCAACAAGATTGAGGTACTTGCCCACACACTAGACAAACAAGTTGAAAACATCAGTATCAGTATATTTAAAACGTACGTTGCACGTTGCAACGTTGCACGTTGCTTTTGTTTGGTTTATTCATTAGGGTAGAGTTTGTACGAAGAATTTAAAAATAATGAGTGAAGATTTGATGATGTATATAGTTTTGAACGAGTTTTGTGAGGATGATATGCGTCCTTTGAAGAAGAAAACATTGTTTTTCCCACAGGTTTCGATATTAGGCCCCATCCTGTGGGACGTGCTATAGACGGCGAACTTATAATGAAACTGCCTTTGGGGGGCCACCGTAAATGGCTTCGCAGAGGATATTGTACTTCTTGTCACAGCAAGAACAGAACAAAGATTGATGCAAACGGCAAATCAAGCAACAGAAATGGTCAGCGCGTGGATGAAATCGAAGTACCTGAGTTTAGCTCTAGAAAAAACTGAAGCGGTCCTCCTCACAGGCCTAACGGAACTTAGCCCCGTAACATTTAAAGTGGAAGAGGCAATAATAGCACCGAAAGAAAATCTCAAATACCTCGGAGTATTAATTGATAAAAGGCTATCTTACATGGCGCGCATAACCGAAGCAGCAGGAAATGGAACGAGAACACTAGCAGGTATCCAGCAACTCATGCCAAACGTAGGAGTAACAATTTTTCCATGACAATCTTTTTCTTGTTACGATCTTTATAAACTTCAGACTTTACTTTCCACAACTCAGGCAGCTCTCGGAACGTTTCAAAAAATTCCACCCATACAGGAATATTTGGTATATTAGCCATAACTATTAAGACGGTCAATTCAAAATTACAAAAACATAAAAAAATAAAAATCGCAAGTCACAAGTCACCTGGACAAACAAGAATTCCAAAACCTTAACAAATTCACAACTGGTGTTTATAACTCTATGTTCAACCTCCACACACACTCCTCAACATGGTTGCCAACATCAGACTCGGCCCACCAAAAATCCAAGTTACTTTGATTTTATTCAACTTTGAACTCAACCTGAAATGCTGTCTTCATTCAACCAATACACTACTAAACCTTGTCGTTAACATAGCAAGTTGACCACAAGGTTGCTGACTAGGTTGCTAGTGTATGGGGCCCTTTAGCCACTAAATATATTTTTAAAAGTAACATGATTTTCATCATGCCAAAGCATATAGAAGATAATCTAAATGTTGTATTATTATACAAAATTGGACAGTTAGATTAATTATTATCTTTAAGGTTTAATCGTTTTTCACTTTTTTACATTCAAAATTTTTCAACATGACTTTTTAATATATTTGAAGAGCTAAAAGTGAACCTATAATTGATAATGTAATTATTATGCCAATATTTATATCCGGTCTTATAGTAAACATACCACAAATCAGCACCAAATAATATTATCCAATTACAAACATTATTAGACAATGTAATTATACCGTTGCAACACCGATTAATAGCTAAACGTTTAAACGTTTAAAATAATAACATTGTTCATATGCACACCTTAATAAGTATGTAAGATCGATTATGAATTAATTTAAATGAAATTGAATTTTTGAGAAAATAAAATTTTTGTTAAATATTGGTTTTTGTTTGCACAAAAAGAAAAAGAACGTTTTAAATATTTGTGTTTCAGCTATTTTCAAAGTAGTTTGTAGGGCACGCGAGGGTAGTTATGCACCCTTGGTCAAGAATATAAACTTGATCGGAAATAGATTACTTAAACGGCTTCCTTAATGATTATACTTGACACAAGTATATAATTTCCTAGAATTTTTAAATAATTTACAAAATAAATCTATCGACGCAGTTTCAGAAACAAAATCAGTTAAAAGCGATTATTTTTCCTTTTATAAAACAATTAATAATAAATTGCAGAATTTATAAATACATAATTTAGGTTATTGATTTGAATATATGATTTAATATCAATATTAGTTATTATGATAATGGAAAGGTTCTTGAAAGTTTAATTTGTAGCCTCGAACTAAGATTACGGTTGCAGATTTATTGTCTGCCGTAAAGTTTCAGGTCTGAACGGTCAGATAATTTTCTTGAATTAAACTGAATTACTTACACACTAACACACAGAGATTTTCAAACATTCTATAGGGTGAATTCAACTTTGAAAAATAGTGTATTGGAATAGAAAATTATAATTACAGGATATTATAAATAACAAAATAGATTAATTCATGCTCTAGATATTTAAACACTGCATTTAATACAGAAATGTTTTTTGCTTTTTGTAGGTCATAGAGGAATTAAAGATGTTTAAATCAAGATTAACAAAATGTTATATTACAGTGTGTAGATCAATAGCAATTAACTTTATTAATATATATTTCTTTGTTTAAACCATTTTTATTTCCATAGTAAATATAGATTAAAGACAATCATTAAGAGTTTACCATGTTATCAGCAAACGAAATCAGAAGTAAAATCCCACATGAACGTATTTATTATTAACCGGACAATTTTTAATGTCAGGCGATGTAAATGTAGTTCCAACTACAAATACAAAATAAAACCTTGTCTTAATGTATCATAGAAAATGCACAGTAAAAATTGATAAGATCTCCCCGATATTAGGAGGTTTGGATAAGAATTTATTTTTGTAATTTTCCCTCTATGTGTATGCCTAATATCGATAGTAAGCATTTCTAAATGGCCAGTGGTCTTATCTAGATTTTTGAATAAGTAATGCGTAATTCCCCGTATAGACATGTTATATTCGACCCCTCTTATCTCCTGCTACCCCCTTAGATGTTTTTCGGTCATTTGGGAGTTTTCAGATTGTTATTAGAAGATATGGCGTGACATTATACATACAATATGATTTTTTCATAATTAGTACGACGCAAATATACTTTTCCCTATTTCTATAATGATTAATAAATTATATTACTTTTTATGTTGTATTCTATATTCAGGACAAATATTACGTGATATGATAATGTTTATTACACACAAATCCTTGGTAAAATAATTATAGAAACAAAATAATTCGGAAAATTTTAACATATTTTAAGTACATAGCACCTAACAAACTATGAAATTATTAGACCATAATATCGACAACGCTAAAACCAGATAAGCCTAGGTAAAGCCAGACAAGGCCACAGAAGACCAGATAAGACCAGTCTAGATCAGACAAAATCAGACAAGACCAGACAAGACCAGACAAGACTAGACGAGACCAGACGAGACAGACGAGACCAGACAAGACCAGATAGGAACAGACAGCACCAGACAAAACCAGACAAGACCAGACAAGACCAGACAAAACCAGACAAGACCAGACAAGACCAGACAAGTCCTTACAAGACCGGACAAGACCAGATAATACCAGACAAGACCAGAAAAGACCAGACAAGACCAGACAAGACCTTGTAGACTGTAAGAGCCTGTAACTGTACCCTCTGAAACCATATTCTTCTAACTTTACAACCATTTTTGTATGGTCTATACCAGTGGTTCTTAACATTTTTAAGCCGCGACCCAATTTTTGAGGAGTATGTTTATAGCGCGACCCAAAAGATCAAACGGAAGAATTTTTAGACCACAATTAAAAAAAAATTCTTATATAATGACATTTAAAGTCACATATCGTGGGTGTACTGAAAAAAGTGATCAAGTCGAAAATTGACAAAAATAAGATAATCTGCTCAAGTCGTTTTAACGTCTGCTACCTTTATGTGAGAGATTCAAGGGTAGTGCTTGCGCGTAGTGATTGTCGCATAGCCTCTCCTACCCAATGCCGACTCTCACCTCTACGTGGTGAACTCTAGTAACCTGAGTAACCTCGTGGGAGATGCGGTAACCAATCGGTATGGAAGGCGAGGTCAGGGGTAACGAGAGCGGGAGAGATGACGCTCCGATAAAGGGATTTACCTCGGGGCCAACAACCCCATCATAGAAAAAAATCGTTACGAAGACTCTAAGAAAAATGACCGGACTGAATCTACGACGACGAGGAAAACGATGACGAGGAAAATGATGACGAGGAAACGATGACGACGAGGAAAGTCCCGGAATAGATTGGAATGGAAAAAAAATCTAGGAGGCCAAGACCCGTAATGGGTCGTGGAGCCAAAGCTGATGATGATACCTTTATGTGAAAAAATTGTGCAAGCCAATATACGTAGCTAATCATAACCTTCTAGCATGGGTAAAAAATGGTCAAGTCTTTAACATCAAAATATCTACAGTTAAAAGTGTCCATGTCTAGTTACTCACTTTTACCAATTTTTGACTAGGTCATTTTTAAAGAAAACTGTGAAGTTATATAAATCTGCACACTTTACACGACTCGAGTTTCGACTGTTCAAGGTCATTTTCAAGTAAAAGATAAATAAAGCTATTTTTCGATCCCAGGAAAATTTAATGAATAACCTAATAAATAATGGGTAACCTCCCAATGTTTTTGTTTAATTTAGTTTCAATTTGGTCTCTACATTCGGCTCTGCGAATTAGTTTTAAAATCTTAAATGGTTATAACTAAAGAATTAGTTGAACTATTGGAGTTCACGGTTTGTGGAGGCTGATCGAGCCCGCAGGAAAACCAGTGCCACTAGAAACGTTAGAAAACAAAGTTTTCACCATCGCGATGGTGAAAACTTTGTTTTCTAACGTTTTTGTTTCACCCCAATAAAATAACTTTTTGAAGAAATTCTCCGCCATATTGGATCCGCCATCTGTTTTCCTGAATTTTGAGTTTTTCGAATTCGTGATCAGCTACCCTGAAAACACCCAAGTCAAGATTTTCATCCGAATCAAAAACTTTTTCGACTTTTGGCCAGCTTTTTGAAATTCCGTTCCACTGTGCATCGGTATCCATCTCCATGTATCTAACCTGTACAGAATTAGTTGGTTTTGGTCCTTAGCTTAAGATGAGATGTTTCGATTTGGCTGCACCAGGCAAACAAAGGCTTTCAGGACTCCAAGGGGGCGCCACCGCCCAACGCGCATCTATTGGGGATTTACCATCGGGTTTGCAAACTCTGGTACTTCAGGATCAAACCGGTGTTTGTTTTCTATGGCGGAGTTCCCGCACTCAAAATCCAAACAATAGTATGTAAATAGAGTCGCCAGTTCCAATTTAAACCAAGTTTTTTAAACACTTATCGGAAACAGATAATATCCAAAAACAATTGCTATCGACTTCATTGAAACATTCTGCAATCAACAAACTTTTGTCGGAAAGCACGAAAGGGGTCGTCCATTAATCACGTAGTGTTTTAAGCGTTCAACAAAATTAAAAATTGCTCGTTTAACGAAAAAATAAAACACGTGATATCTCACTACAGCCCCTCCAGGTGATATTTCGTGTTTCTTCAAATGAACAGATTGTTGAAGAGGTATTCAGTGCAAAACGCCATAGAGGAAGCAGAAAAGGAAATGGCACAGTTTGAGTTTGGGAGAGTTGGAGGCTTTGTTGAACGACCATGGGACGATTACCGATGAAATGGGGAAAAGGCTTTGGATGCAAACACAAGATTTTTGTATATCAAGGATGTTAAAAAGGCTTTGCAAAAAGCAAAAACTGGAAGAGAATTTAAAAAAGGTATATACCATGTTTTCTCGTAAAACTAGGGAAAAAAACTTTTCTGTATCACCTCTTAGTTCGACCCAAGAAATTTGTCTCACGACCCAATTTTGGGTTAAGGGTTAAATTTAGGTTAAGAACCACTGGTCTATACTATCGAATGCTTTGGAAAGGTTCAAGAATATCCCAGCAATATTTTGACCCAAATTCAAGGTGTTGACAACTTCCTCAATGAACTGAAATATAGCCCTATAGAATAATAACAACTGTCACAACTGTCAGAACTGCAAATATTCATCAGCGCTTTAAACCAATTTCTGTCCTACTTCGGATAACTATACTTTTGCAAAATGCTACTAGTAAAATGCCAGGAACCATCAGCTCATCTGAGAACTCTACCGATCTAGTGATTACGTATCTAAAAACCCCAGCTTCCAAAGAAATAATTTCGGAAGTTTGGAAGAATGAAATTGAAAACGTAGTGAAGACATCACTTATAGAAATCATACGAGAAATAATGCACGAAGAATTGCAAGAATACATTATAAAAACTCAATTTTGAAGGAGCACAATTCACTCCTAAACGAATACATCAATACACTTAAACAACAGCTCCCTAACTCAGAAGAAAAAATAAATAAACAAAACGAGGCAACCCAAATAACACCGAATAATTACCCAGCTACATCTTACGAAATTTTCCAAGAAGAGCAAACAGCAACATCAATAAGAGATATCTCCCAAGAAGAGGAATCAGCAACACCATCTAACGACATTCCTCAACAAGAACAAGCAGCGTCTACGTTAGGCTAGTTTCACACCTGCGCGGTTTTACGCAGCGCGGTTCTGATTCGGCGCGGTTGAGGCGGTCGCCACACAAGTGTGAAGCGAGCAAAGCGGTGAAATTCAAACCTCTTGGAGACCGGACCGGCACCGCGCTACACCGCTTGGCCCCTCGAGCCGCGTCGGCAGTACGCGGCTCTGAAACGGCGCCAACGAGGGTCTAGGGGTATGCACACACGTGTAGCCCAACACACACAAGCGTTTTAGTTTCGGTTTCGCATTTATACAATCCACAAGTGGTTTAATTTTTATAATTTATGATTTTTTTTTTTTTAACTTAATTTTATTTTATTTGTGGTCATGGATGTGGACATGGATTTATTAATTTCATTAGTACAAGAAAGGCCAGTGATTTGGAACAAAACTAGTGAAAGATATGAGGACAGAAATAAAACCTTTCAATCATGGAAGGAAATATGTGCAGAACTAAACAGTGATTTTGAACAACTAGATGACAATGAGAAAAATAAATGTGGAAAGTTACTTAACATTTTATTTATTATTAAATACATTTTTTCTTCAGTTATTTAAATAAGTAAATCAGATTTTTGAATGCTGCCATTTTACAGCGCCAACTTCAGTTAAAAAGTAGTCACTTAGGACATCTCTCACATTTAGTGCTGCTAATCCTGCCCTTGTTCTTTCCCCTGTGTATGTCGGAATATCTTCTAGTCCTGTGATCGACAAGGTATTCTCAGTTTCATAGCCATCTCTGTCACGTACGAAATTATGTAAAACTACACAGGCCTTTACAATGTCTGTAGCATAGTCGGGATCTAAGTTAATAGCTCGATGGAAGATTCTCCATTTGTTGCTCAATATTCCGAAAGCGCATTCCACGTACCTACGAGCCCTACATAGGCGATAATTAAAAATTCTTTTTTTGATCGTCAAGTGATGTCCACCGTACCGTTTAAGCAAATGCTTGTGCAACCCAAACGCGTCATCTCAACTAGGAAATAAGGTATTTTCGGACTGTTCGATCCTGGGAGGGGCTTTTCCTCAGGCAAATTCAGTTTCTTTTTGATTATTGATGTCCACAATGAACAGTTTTGAAATACGTTAGAATCACAGTCCTTTCCGTAGGCTCCAATGTCAACATACACAAAACGGTAGTCGGCGTCGGCAACAGCCATCAGGACTACAGACGAATATCCTTTGTAGTTAGTATACATTGAGTTGAGAGGGTGAACTATTCTTATATGTTTACCATCCACTGCTCCGATGCAATGCGGAAAATTTGCTTTCCTCTCGAATTTAAGTGCAGTTGATTCCCATATTTCTTTGTTTGGCAAGGGAATACACTCTGAGCGCAATACTGACCAGATAGTACAACATACTTCCTTTACAATTTTGCTGATAGTCGAAATCCCATAGAGGTAACTGTAGTGTAAATCCGTAAAAGTGCAACCGCTTGCCAGATATCTGAAACAAACAATCCAATGACGTTTTTTTTTCCAGGTAAAGATGTCATGAAGAAGTGGAAAAATGTCAGAGATTCCTACAGAAAATCACAAAACAAAATTAAAGAAACTAAAAAATCAGGGTCTGGAGCACAAATTTTGAAGACGTACATATACGACTCTCAGTAGCAGTTCCTTGATAAAATATTTCAACACCGAACCACAGAAGATAGCCTGTCTGTAGATCTCAACGATTCCGAGAATGTGGAGATAAAAGAAAATGATAATCCTTCTGAACAAGTTATGGACGTATTAAACAACCAAGCCTGAAGTGGTCAGTCTAGCAAAGAACCTAGAAGTACTAATGCTCAGATAGTGACTGAACAGAATTTTAAAAAACCTAGACAAAATAAAAGAAAATTGGACCCCGTCGAATTGGAAATGATAGAAGCTGTTAGGGAAAAACCGAATAGGCACCAGTCATTCTTCAATGGAATATTGCCTTCCATTGAAGATTTTGACGAATTTGAAGTACTTGAATTCCAAATGGGCGATCTTAAAACAATTAAAGCTATCAAACTGCGGAAGCAAAGAGTCGAAGCAGCTACAAAACCAGTGTATTTAGCCCAGGATATGCCAAGTACGTCATTAGGTGTTACTCATAAATTGACTGAGCATAATGTAAATTGTCTGCAACAAGCTACACCTCACTACACTACATCCCAATCCCACAGTTTTCAATTCCAGTCTTCACAGTTTCTTACAATCCACAATTTTTGTCACAATCGCCAGTCATCATATACAACATCTCTCCGGTATCAGACGTCAGTTCATATGAAGAAACATCCGATTTTTCCAAGCCATGTATATAAATTCTATATTTTATTATAAATTATGATGATAAATTATTTTGATTAAAAGTGTGACATTTTCTAATTTTACTTACCTTAATGTAACTGCCAACATTTCAGCTGGGTCAATACATTCCCTCATAAATATATCTTGATGTTGAATAAAATCCCTTAGCGGTAGGAGCAGTTCATCAAAGGATGTTACTGACATCCTGAAGTAATTAAAAAATTTGTCACTGTTTATTCTTAGACCCTGAAAAAGTGTGTAATACGAACCATACACCTTTCTTTTCATAAGAAGAGGTTGGATCCAATTAATTATATTCCGCCTTTTTCGTTTTATTCGCCTTAAAAGAACCATCATGGCTATAACACGTCTACGGTCCATGCTGAACTGATAGATTTGACCGCAATCAAACCTCGTAGAAACCTGACGAGTGTGAACATATCGGCGAGGTTACCGCGACCGCCGCAACCGCGCCGAATCTGAACCGCGCCGCGTAAAACCGCGCAGGTGTGAAACTAGCCTTAGCCACCGTGCCCTCGTGACGAAACAGGTCGACAACCATACCAGCAAATGATCATAGAAACAACCAACTATCCAAATCAAATGAAGTAAGAAAAAACTCATCACAAAGGGACTTCAATAACCAAAATAAAGATAATGTAGGCAACGATTTCAAGATGGTCATAAGAAGGAAGAGGAAAATCCATTAGAGTGAATTATGCTCCTTCACGTGCTAATTTTAAGGTCTCGGACGAACAAAAAAACTTCAGGTTTCTCGGGAAGAGTGTTACAACACAAGAAAATCAGGATATTTGTTTCAAGAGCAAGAGACCACGTTACAGAAGATATTATATTATTTAGCTTTTTGTACTAATGGTTGTTTAAGGTTGTGTAATGGTTGTGTAATGTTGTACTAATGTTGTATTAATGGTTTTTCAGTGAGTTTTTACAATTTCAACACATTTTATCATTTACCAGAACACGACCAGTTGTTGGTACCTATTGGACGCGTTACCGTAATTTTTCAAGGGTGGTCAAACGTGAAAAAATATTTTAGTATACGTGAAATATCGTTTAACCAATTTTTGAGGTTTGCCCATTTTCCTTAAAATTCAAAACCTGTATATTTCAATTTTTCAGCCCGTATGCAAATAAAATGGTTCTCTAACGGTGAGCAGACGTCAAATGCTATTTTTGCATGTGTGAAATACCATCCTACGAATAATCAAGGTTCGCTTATTATCCATTTCATAGAAAATCACAGGGGATGTGGCACTTATAGCAGCTTTTTTGAGTATGCAACTTCGAGAATATTATTAACGTCGGAAAAGTTCAGCAATCCATTTCTTTTGGAGAAGCGATTCTCTCTTAAAAATATTTTGTTTAAAAAAAAATGTTGAGCAAATGTGGTCAAACAAAGTTCTTCAACACCAAACGAAAAACTATAAAAATATAATATTAAAAAATTGATTTTGTGGTTCCTTAAACAAAAGTTATTTAAAAAAATGGTGGGTTGACCATGTTTGCCTAAATCTAACCTCACCTAACCATGTTTTTTAAGATGCCATTCTCAAATATAGAAAAAATGCATTTTGTGGGGCTATGCCCCCAATCATTTTTTTATAATAAACCTATCCCATTTTAATTTTTTTATTTTTTCAATCTTCGCGCAGCTACGGAGATACGAGGTTTTCAGAAAAATCTAAAAAATTAATTTAAGAACGAAATTTTTAATGGACAATTATTATTAAACCTACAACTTAAAGAATCAAAATATCAATTTCTATTTTATTAACGTAAAACTGAAAATGTTTTATTCGATTGTATTAAAACAAAAAAATAATTAAAAAAATTAAATAATACTTTAAAGATGAGGCATTGTTCGGTCTTGTCTGGTCTTGTCTACCCTTGTTTGGTCTGACCTGGTCTTGTCTGGCCATGTCTGGTCTTGTCCAATGTTGCGCACTTAAATTACGAGACGTTGATTTTCTTTTCAAAATTGGAGATATTAGATTAATTAATACTAACCTCCGTTTCACAATAAGTAAGCTATTTCAACTTTTATTGAAATTTATTGAACTGTACTAACTTTTTTTTTTTTAATTTTAACTATAAACATATAGTATTTCGTACTACACTACGAACATAGTCAGCTGTGGATTTTTTGTTCAGTTGACGTTTCCTAATAGTAGTACCAATTATAAACAGTTTGACTTGATTTTTGACACCAGCTACAATCACAGTAATTATTTTATAATTCTTGAAAGAGTTGGGTTTAGCGAAAAAATGGCAAAACCTAATTTAAATAATTAAACGCGCACAACTATTTGCATTTTCTATTACAAAACCACAAAAATTTGAGACTGAAAAGAGTGGGCTGACCATGTGAAAAGAGGAATTGTAGTTACGTCTTCTCAACGATTCAAGGTCTCTCAAGCAACAATTAAACGGATTTGGAAAAGAGCAAGAGATTCAATTGCCCGTGGGATAGAACCAATAAATGTTCAGTCCAGAAAGAAAGGAAATTTCGGCCGAAAATTAGTAGATCGCCAACAACAATAGGGAATATGCATGTTTTTTTTTTATATATTTTTAATTCACAGTTTACACCGTTATAACATGGTAAAAAATATAAATACTGCTTAAAAATGCTGTAATTAAGTTTAAAAAAATATTTAAAATTGAGACAAATTTTGAACTGTTTAAACGCCGCCATTTTCGCGCGGTCTGCTGATGACGTCAAAGATCTGGGATCTTTCACGCCATCAACAGATTAATTGTTTAGTACAGCTGTTTTCATTTTTACCTTGACGTTTTTGACGTTTTTATATCCAAAAAAATAAAATAAAAGAACGTCATTTTCTAACCAAAAGACTGCAATGACATACAAATGTAAAAAAATACGGACTTGTTTATATGGGACGTTACGTCACTTGTACGTTTTAAACAATGGTGTTGCGTTTTACAAATTGAAATTTCCCTCGCTTCATTTGCACTTTTATTTATTAATTTTAAGTATTTCAAAACATATTAATTACAAAAATAATGGTTTAGTTCAAATGACCGATCAATAAAGATTCGGAAAAAAAATATTTGAACCAAATTTAAATTTCATGAATATCCCCATTGAACACAATTAAGGATATTGAGGTTACAAGGCGGTCCAATCTTCGTTCTTTATCATATGCAACAAGCATTCCCAAAACATCTTTATGTCGTCTCTTGAAAAATGGTAAATTGAAACGACATACTAATCCTCTAAAACCTTTGCTAACGGAAGAAAACCAATTAAAACGAGTTAAATATTGTTTATCATTTGTAAACGACAATAACCAATTTCAAGATATGTTGAACTATATTCACCTTGATAAAAAATGGTTTTATATGTCCAGAATTAACCAAAAGTTCTATCTTCTTCCTGATGAAGCAGAACCTTGTCGCAAAGTTACCAGCAAGTCTAATATGGTTAAAGTAATGTTTTTGGCAGCAGTTGCCCGTCCACGTTTTGATCAACAGAGAAATCAATACTTGAATGGTAAGATTGGTCTATGGCCTTTTGTTGTAAAGGAACCAGCGATTCGTAACCGTAAGAATCGCTGTAAAGGGACGTTAGTTACAAAACCGATTGAAATTACTAGAGTAACTTACAAAACCATGTTGCTTGAAAAAGTGATTCCCGCTATTAAACAAAAGTGGCCAAATGGTTCAAAACATAACATCATTCAACATGATAATGCAGGGCCCCATTCAAACATTCCGGACGAAGTTATTACAAAATAATATATAATAATAAAGTACAAAATAATAAAGTTATTACAAAGTAATGGATGGGTAGAACATTTTGTTTCGTTACCAACCACCTAACAGTCCCGATCTAAATGTTTTAGATCTGGGATATTTTACTTCTATACAATCTTTGCAGTACCAACATGCACCCAAAAATATTGATTACCTTATCCAAGTACTAGAAGATTCTTTCCGCTCTATATCGAGAAACGCTTTACACTATATTTTTTTGACATTACAAATGGCTATGGAGAGTATAGTGGAATATAAAGGTAACAACAACTACCAATTGAAACATATGTCTAAAGAAAAACTTCGTAAGGAAAAGCAGCTTCCGCTTAGTATCAATTGCACCATCGATATCATTAATTCTGTCAAAGAACTGCAGAATTCATTTTAAAGAACTAGTAAGTTTGTTCAGTTTATAATTGTACTTGATTAATGCGTAGTTGTCAATTATTAAAATAATTCATTAACAATGTTTCCATTGTTGATGTTCTTAAATTTTTTTAATAGCTCACTTATTTTGGAATTTTTAAATAGGTTTAATAGCTCACTTATTGTGGAACGGATGTAGTATATTAATATATAATTCTAACCATCAACATATTACTATGATCAATAACTATACTATAATACGTACGTACTATGATACGTAGTAAGTTACGTAGTAAACGTAAAGTCGAAACAAATTTTTACATTAGAATATAGGGTGAAACTAAACTATTTACAGATACAGTCAAACCAACTTATTTCAGCGGAACACAGCTTGAATATATAAATATATTCAACCTTTCCGAAGCTCTATAATATTATTAAGTCTTTTTAGGACTACAAAACAAATTTCATCTGAGATTTGTAATTTATTTACTTGCTCCCAGTCCACTTTCATGGCACTAAATAAGAACTAGAGAAATAACTTTGTTTTTAAGTTCGTGTATAAACATATTAACTTAAATGATTAACTATGATTAACTATTAACTTAAATGATTAAAACATATTAACTTAAATGAATAGAACTACAGAAGCGTTTCGAGATTTATATCTCATCAGTGCAGCTTTGCTGCTATGAATTATAACTTGAAATACACTTACTTAAAAACCTCGTGGATGACTGGAGATTAGATTTTTGATTTTGACATTTCGTGAGAGAGACATGAACTTAGCAGGTTATTGATTTAATTTACTATTGGGATGAGTGGAAGTTAGATTATTTAAAACATATTATTTATAAACAACACAGAGAAGCTACAAATATTTTGAAAAATGACGGGATTTTAAAACTGTTAATGGAAACACCCGATGAACGTCAAAAGTACGTAAAAGGAGAAAAACAAGAACGTTCAAAATCTGATTTTGAGAAATTTTATGTATTAATCGAAAATTAAATTATTGGCTATACGTATTAATCTACCAATGAATTCATTGAATGAACCCATTCCATCCCTGAAATCCATAAGCATATGGAAAAATTTATCAATTTGCCACAAAATTATACCTTTGGAAAGAAAAATTGGGTAGCAGCGGTTATTAAAAAGGATATATTGCATTTAACCGAGCAACACTGTGTTGCACATCGAGAAGATCTGAAAACCGTGCAAGAATGTACCTGTTATGCAGAACTTTACTTACAACTGTGTACAAAATGTTTCACCGATCGAGTTAAAAGGGAACATTTGAAGATTTAGCCCAAGTAACCGAACCTGATGAAGAGGAAAAATCTTATAAAAAATTTAGAAAAATAACAAACGAAATCCTCTCCAACACTATCTACAGACTCGAAGAATTTATACTATATATTAAACATGTAAACTGTAACAGTATATTGTAAAGATCTAATGTTTAAAGACACTTCCTATAGATTCTATATCTCATGGGCAATAAATTGATTTGATTTGATGCCATATCATTTAAACCAAACAATGAAGTAGGTTTTCCAGATATTTCGCAGTTAGTGCTTTTGTCAAAAAATACGAAGTTCTAATTGAATATTGCCAAAATCAAGTTGTGCAACGAAATGATCCTATCTGTAAATTTTGCGCAACAATTCTGACGGATTCCTAATCTTGGATAACAATTTTTGCTCTCAAAGACATATTAGAAGAAATTTTATCTTTGCGCAAATACCTACAGAAAAGTTATTTAACTATTAATCGAAAAATAATACGATCAAAATAATATTGATACTTCAACTATAATACAATTTGTCTAACGCCGGGGTCGGCAACCTATGACCCGCGGGTCACCCATTGACCTATTTAGTAATTTCATGTGACCCACTTTAGTTCTTCTTAAGATAAAGTATAATAGAAAAAATAAATTATACAACATAAATACGAAACGACCATTTTGAGAAGAAAAGAAAGAAAACTATCCGAACAAATTTATCACACCATTATTGAACGTGGGTGTCGATATCTCAATTGCAGTATTGTCAACTGTACGATAATTATTGTACGGTAATTGTAACGTACGTAATGTACAATAGTTTAGTAATAACATGAATTTAGTATTTTTATTTCTAAGAAACATAGTTTTGTTAACCCCTTGACCAGGAATGACGTGTGTGGCTCGTGACGTTGTACATGTGCCATGACAGGCAATAACGAGCAACACACGGGACACATGGGATCAGGTTTTCCGCGCATGCGCTGCTAGAAGGCGACAGTGCTTTCTATTTTTTTTTTTTTTTTTTTTAAAGTTTGGTTCGATGTGAATACCGGGTTTGCCGACCCTTCGAACACGTCGGCCTATAGCCTATTGTATTCTATCACATTCACACTTAGGCCCAGAAACCTGTTGTTATTGTAAATTGCGCTAATAGCCATTTTACACATTTGTCTTCTGGAACAAATGCGGCCGGCGCTGGCGATAGAACTCGGACCTCTATACTGCCGTCCACTGTAGAAAGGCAGTAAGTCGAAATTTTCGAGTTTTGACATTTTTATATCGTTGGAATCAGAAAAAAAAGCTCTATTTAACTAAATAATCGTGAAAATTATTCAAAAATTGCAAAATATTTATTTTTAAGAAAATTAATTACTGCCTTTTAAAAATTCGTAGCTTTGCCACAGTGAAAAGGAGTAAAGCCAATTGCTGCCGTTTTCTTTTGTATACTATCAGTTTTTTAATTCCGTAAGTGGCCTTACTGCCTTTCTTTGTGGTACATAGTATGTGGTAATAGTCGGAAATAATAATATGTCTTAAACTTTGGTCCTTGTTTTCTCAGTTCGAGATTTTTTGACTTACTGCCTTTCTACAGTGGACGGCAGTATACCTGTCAGTTAGCGCTCTAACATGAGGCCACGAGCGTCACCACTACACCACTCGCGCCGGCGTGCTTTCTATTACGAAAGAGACTTTTGCTCTGTCTTTGTCTAGCAGTAGTCTGTTTTTCTCGTTTATTTAGCTTTAGCAGCTGGTTTTCTAGTTTATTTTAACGTGATATATAATTAGAATTGGAAATAAGAAGCATCTTTGTCCTAAAATGTGCAGTTACTACAATGTATTTGACAGTGATAATGATACTGATACAAATGGTGATATTAGTGATTGCGATGTAGGAGTCGTCGATGATAATGATAGAAACTCGCTTTTAGGCAGTGATTCCAACGATTTACTGCCTATTCGGAGACGTCATGTTAGGCCGATTAGCAGTAGTGATGACGCAGAAAGTGAAACTTCTAAAAATAATACACAAGCCACTACACATAGTTTCTCAGGATTTCCTGGAATAATTCGATAGGTTTCGGAAAGATTAAGAAATGAGAACACCAATATACTATATGAAATATACTATATGAAATACTTAGTGATGATTTTTGGCAGATGTTAGCATCAGAAACTAATCGATATCACCAACAAACAATCGAACATGAAGAATACCGCAAAAAGAAATTTGAAGTGGGAAAATATTAATTCCAATGAAATGAAAGCATTTTTTGCTTTGTACATTATAATGTCTCAAGTGAAGAAATCGACAATTAAAAGCTATTGGTCCCAACGTAGATCAATTGAAACCCAAATATTTCGAAAAATAATGCCATTATCAAGATTTGTATTACCTCGGTACTTGCATTTTGCTAAGAATGATGATGCAGATAGAACGGATGGACTTCACAAAATACGAAGTGTAGCAGAATATCTGAACACTAAATTTTCTGAAATTTATATACCACAAGAAAACGTAGCAATAGACGAATCACTGATGAAATTCAATGACCCCCTATCTTATGTACAGTATAATCCATCAGAGATCTATAAGAGAGCACAATTTGGTATTAAATTTTACAAGTTGTGTGAAATCAACTCTGGATTTTGTAATAAGTTTAAAATTTATACTGGACAGGAGACATTACCCACTACTAATACAAGTGCATGAGAAAATGTTGTTATGGAGTTTGCAGTATGGAGCAAAGTTTATAATGAATAAAGGATATACACTCTATATGGACAACTGGTACTCTTCACCACAACTGTAAAATAATTTAGGCGCCAAAAATATCAACGTTGTTGAAACAGTGCGACCGAACAGAAAAAATATGCTGAAGGAATTAGTTTCAAGAAAGTTGTAGAAATAGCAAGTAAAGTGCAGGTCTGCAAGTGGATTATTGGCCGTAAAATGGAAGGACAGAAAAGAAGTTTATATCCTTTCCACTAAGCACAACAATGTAGAAATGATCGACACTACTAGAACAATTCTAAAAAAAAGAAATAATGAAGTTAAGGGTGGTAAAACCACAATGCGTTTTAGATTACAACATCGGGATGGGAGGAGTATATCGTCAAGATCAATTTTTAGCGTGCTTTCCCGTTATGCAAAAGTATATGAAAGGTTATAAGAAAATCTTTGTCTATTTGCCTGATATGGCCCTATTCAATTCCTACGTTATATGTGGTCGATTGAGAATCAAGACATCGAACAAGACGACGAATTTTCGGTTGGATATCGCCGAACAAATATTGAGTAGTGTCCAGTTGCCCAATTATAAAACCCGTGGAAGACCATCTGTTGGCGATACTCCATTACGGCTACAGGTAAAGACCTGGGCACATTTCCCAGGACATATTCCACCAACAGCAAGCAAACCAAAATCGTCCAGAACATATAAAGTATGCTCTAAAATGCACAAACGAAGCGAAACAACCTGGAAATGCAAATCTTGTCTTGTTGCTTTACAGGTACCAGACTGCTTCGAAACATAACACTCAGTTGAGAATTATTAATTTAATTGTTTATATTTATGTTGTATTTGAATAAATATTATTTTCTTACGTTTCATATAAATTCTCATAGTTTTTTTATCATATTCAATAAAAAAATAAATAGTATTTTTTGACACTGACCATCTTGATTAATTTCCTGGTCAAGGGGTTAATTATTTGGAAATGTACGATAATTTTTCTTTGAGTACGATAATTTTGTACCAGCATAAAGTTTTTTAATAGCAGTATTTTAATAATACCACAATCACGACCTTTTAGATTGACAACACTACTCACTTGTAGAACATATTCAATAACACAAGAATATTGATGCAATTATAGTTACGCGGCTAAATAATTAACAGAGTTACGTAAGTTAAATATTAATTATATAAATTTTTAAAAATCATGGACTAACGGAAAGCAAAACAGAGATTATTTCAAGTATTGTGGATAGAAAAGTATGGTTGTATAGAAAATGGTGATAAATTGATATGTACTTTATGTACTTTTCTTCAAAATAAAAATATGTGTGAAGAAATGACATTGTCAGCTAGAACAGTTGAGCGTCGCGTTGTAGATATAGCCAAAAGTATTGATGAGCTGGTCAAAAATGATATGTTATCTTGTAATTAGCACTGCAGTTGATGAAAGTACCGGTAAAAAGAGTATGGTTAGGATTACAATTGTTATTAGATTTGCATCAATAAATAGTTCAAATGACATTAAAGAACTGCGCGTTCTTCCTTCATTGAATGAAACGACCAAAGGCACTGATATATTTCGTCAAGTACAAGAGTTTACAAATTAAAAAAATATTATATATAAGTAAATTATTTTCCAAAACAACTGATGGTGCTTCAAATATGGGAGGAAAAACTTTTACATTCGTAAAACTAATGAACAGTGCACCTTGCCGCTCAATTTTATCGTTTCATTCGATCATACATAAAGAAATTTATTTACATAGGTAAAAACTTAAGGATACAATGGAAAAGGTTGTTATAAACATGCTAATAGCACGATCAGCATTAATATACAGGCGCTTCAAAGGTTTTTTGGTGGAAATTGAATCGAAATATGGAGTTTTCCTCTTATATTCTGAAATATGGTGCTTAAGTCGAGGCAAAGTTCTCAATAAACTACTTGGAATAAACTGTTTTGATGATATAGAAATATTTCTTCATGGAATCGGTGAAATAAACAATGTTTTTGAAGACTGTGTTTGTTCTTAACAGACATAATGATGACAGAAGGATTATTTATAATGATTTCATCGTACGACAACAAGTAAATACTTCGAAATTGATATTATTTGAAACTGACATAAAAACTAAAAAAACATTTCTTTCCCTTATTAAAACGCATCATCAGTTCAATCTATAAATGTGCGCAAATATTTTCAAAAATGAAATATATTTTAAGCAATAACTGGAATATTCGTCTTAAAACTATAATAAACTATAAACCAGGCAGACTAAATTGACGTTGAAAGTTCAACATCAGGTGAGTCATTGATTGATTGCGAGCCTGGAAGAGCACGTTTAGAAAAAAAGTTTGTAACTTATGTATTAACGCCACCACCGCTATATATTGGATCGAGAGTTCGCGCTGCCGCGCGTATGTTGTCTTGATTTATCTGTCCACTACGCGGCGGACAACCTAATCTAAGTAGTTAAAAAACAAAGTATTTTAAAAAATGTTTTAATTTTGAAAAAAATGTTTTATTTTATGATTGATCATAAAAATTTTAGGTGTAGATTGGCGGCATTTAAAAATATAGCGGTGGTGGCGTTAATACGTAAGTACCTAAAGTTTTTTTCATTCAACTATTAATATTAGCATTATAATTTAGAATTTCTGTTTAAAATGTATCACAATAAGACTGTTTTGAAATTAAAATATCACTGACCCAAACGTCTCCATAACAATCACATTTTGACCTGCAGCCAAAAAAGGTTGCCGTCTCCTGGTCTAACGTGTCTGTATCTGTATGCACTTTGAAAAAAGATTTTCCGACGACCGCCGCAACGAACAATACCAATGGCAAGAACGTGATTATTATCAATTCAGGGAAAATTTTGACGATACGTTAACTTTCGTATTAACCCATTCTGAATTTTCTAATCTTATTTTCAAATTTTATAATAGTGGGTTAGTACGAAAGACAGAAGATAATAAATATTTCATTGTTTCATTGCAAATAACCAAAATTATTATTTTACTATTTGATATTATGGTTTGAATGGGTAAAAGTATAAAAAAATGCGCAATTTGCTTTTAATTTCTTTGCTCACACTTGATTTTGGACGGCCCAGCACTAATAAAAATTAGAGGGAACAATGGTCTTGTCTGGTCTTGTTTGGTCTTGTCTGGTCTTGTCTGGTCTTGTCTGGTCTTGTCTGGTCTTGTCTGGTCTTGTCTGGTCTTGTCTGGTCTTGTCTAGTCTTGTCTAGTCTAGTCTTGTCTGGTCTTGTATGGTCTTGTCTCGTTTTTTCTGGTCTTGTCTGGTCTTGTCTGGTCTTGCTTCGTCTTGTCTGGTCTTGTCTGGTCTTGCCTGGTCTTATATGGGCTTGTATGGTGTTGTCTGGTCTTGTCTGGTTTTGTGTGGTCTTGTTTGGTCTTGTCTGGTCTTGTATGCGCTTGTATGGTGTTGTTTGGTCTTGTCTGGTCTTGTTTGGTCTTGTCTCGTCTTGTATGGGCTTGTATGGTGTTTTCTGGTCTTGTATACACTGGTCTGGTCTTGCTTGGTCTTGTCTGGTCCTGTCTGCAATTGTCTACACTTGTCTGGTTTTGCCTGGTCTTGTCTGGTCTTGCTTGGTCTTGTCAGGTTTTGTCAGGTCTCGTCTACATTTGTTTGGTCTGGCCTTGCATGGTTTTGTGCATAGTTGTTGTATGGTATTGTCTTGCCTGGTCTTGTCTTTTCTGATCTTGTCTGGTCTCCTCAGGTTTTGCCTGGTCTTGTTTGATCTTGTCTGCTATTATCTATTCTCGTGCAGTCTGGTCAAGCTTTGTCAAATCTAGTCCAATGTTCTCTAGTGTAGTCCATTCTTGTTCAGTCTTTTCCAGTCTTGTCTAGTCTTGTCCTGTTTTGTCCACTCTTGTCCAATCTTGTATATTCTTATTTACTCTTGTCTGGACTTGTTTAGCCTCTTGTCTTGTCTTTATAATTGTAGAAACTTGTTTCGTCTGTCAGTTTATTGAAAACTTGTTTGTAAAACCCCTAATCTCTTCGTAAGCATACTTTTAAAATTTATTTTTAGGTTATGTTATCACAGTGGAAACAAGAAACATAATTAGGGAGAATTTATAGTGACATCTTGTTTAAGTTGAGAATTTTCATTTACCTTTCAGTTATAGAATATATAATTCTAAGTAATTATAATTATAAGTTATTATAATTCTAACTAACTTATCATAAATCCCAGTAACAATATTACCTGGATCAAGAAGAATCTTCCTAGTTTCTTTAAAACATTTATTTGGATGAATCCATTTCACTTTATTAAAATTGAAACAAGAAACATAATAAACAGTAAATATGGAATTGCAGGTTTTATGTAGTAATAAAACTCGTTTAAATTCGTTATTTGCGTTTACTAGCATATTATCAAATGATTTATTACTATTGATAAGTTATTAGTTGTGTAAATCTTACCTTGATCGAGAAGTATCCTCTAGCACTTCACCACACTAAAATCCAAACACTACTAACCTAATTTTCTCTGCCTCTACAAAATATTTGAGTGCATTTAATTCCACGCGATTTTTTATCAACCCTACGTTCGGATTCCAAGAACAAACAAATGTTTTTTTGCCGCGTAGACTCACAAAAACTACACAAACGATGCGCCGAACCACATTTATTTACACAAATCGTTGCATTTCTTTTCCATGTATTATTCTTAATACAATTTTTACAAATAAACATTTATTTATAAATATAAATGTTTTTAATTTTATTTTCTTAATGCGATAGTTTTCGTGTCTACATAAACGTAATTGTTTGTTTTAATATTCCTGCTTGCTGACGATTTGACACTTGTCGCGTTCCTATTGGCTAATAAATCGAGAAGATGTTATAGCGATTTCTGTATACAATCTAGGTGAAAAGTTAGTGCGCGCCTAATGAGTTTAATAGGGATTTCGGGTGGCGCTGACTTTCGGCCGAATGTGTGTATCTGTTTATTTTGACATAAGCAAACAATATGGCGGATTGTTATTGTTTTACGTCGATTTATAATCGGAATTAATTTATTAATTTTGCAGTTTCTTGTGTATAAAAAGTAAGTAAATTTTTACACAGCTCTGTTAATTAATATCTTTTCGCTAGAATATCAGATTTTAATAAGTAAGTCTTTTAAACAAATTTTCTTGATTTTAATTTGCAAAAGTAAAATCACGCGTGCTATATCAAAGCACGACACAATTATTTCTTTAAAAAGCAATTACAAGCTAATCAAATATTTTGTCGAATGATTATTTATAAACCGAGATGTTTTATTTCGCAAATTACACTTGATTTTTCATTGCACTTGGCCATAAAAACTTGGTTCGGTTTGGATAGTGAGGAACAATTTCAGTGATTTAATTCAAGTGCTCAAGAACATCCCAAGATTTCTCTTTTGTGCTCCAATCAAGGTAATTGCCAATATGTTTGCAAATATTTCTTAAATTTAAGGTTTATTTACTTTAATGAACAAAAAAAAAACTAAAATTTCGGAATTTAAAACAATGTATAAAAAAAATAGTTATAGAAGATTAGAACGACAAGACTAGACAGACAAAACTAGAAGGAAATAACTAATCAGACAAGACTAGACAAGACTGGACAAGAATGGACAAGACTGGACAAGACTCTACAAGGCTGGACAAGACTGGAAAAGACTGAACAAGACTAGACAAGACTAGACAAGACTGCACAAGACTGGACAAGACTGGACCAGACTGGACCAGTCTTGTGAGATTGGACGAGACTGGTCGAGACTGGACAAGACTGGACAAGTTTGGACGAGACTGGACGAGACTGGACGAGAGTGGACGAGACTGGACGAGACTGGACGAGACTGGACGAGACTGAACGAGACTGGACCAGACTGGACAAGACTGGACATGACTGGACAAGACTGTACAACACTGGAAAACACTGTACAACACTGGACAACACTGGACAACACAGGACAACACTGGACAAGGTTGGACAAGACTGGACAAGACTGGACAAGACTGGACAGGACTGGACAGGACTGGACCAGACTGAACAAGTCTGGACAAGACTGTACAAGACTGGACAAGTATGGACAAGACTGGACAAGACTGGACAGAACTGGACTAGACTGGACGAGACTGAACAAGACTGGGCAAGACTAGACTAACTCTGATAAGCTATATATACTAAATTTCACTACTTCTCAGATGGGGTAGCTCTTATGTGGTAGACACATAAAGCTTTATAATGTACTTCTTGGTGACATTAAGGTATTTAAGGTAATTACAATAAATTTGAAACCACCTTCAAAGAAATGGTTCTCTTATGTATATATACTAAGTATAATAAACTTAAGTACTCTAAGAATAATTTTTTTAAATATTTTTTTAATAAACAAATGTGACGTGATATAAATTTGAAAATCTACTTGTCTACTTGTCTACTTGTACATGTAAAGATGTCTATTAATGACATCAGTTAACTGTAACCCTTTATTGGCATATTTACAACAATTACTATAAGACTAACAATACAACATATCAAAACAAACAAAAAACACATGGAAACATTAAAAAAAAAAGAACAAAAAACAAAACATAACTAATAACCCGACCCAAAAATACCCCAAATACTCTTAAAAAAAACTACACTTTAAAGAAACAAAAAAAAAAACAATAATTCTTCGCCCGCACTAACTTTTCTCTTTCCACAATCACTCCCTTCCGCTCTAAAATTTCCCACATTATGGGCCACCCGCTACCTGACTCGTCCATGCACGCTTCCCAGTCTACATTTATTTTTCTTTCCTTCTTCCCATGTTAGCCCTTTGTACTCTTCCATCCAATGTTCCCACCTGTCAGTACCCTCTCCGCATATGGTACACAAATTCTCCCTTTCATTCAACCAGTACCTTCTTCCCTTTTCTTCGTTGCCGCACCGAAACCTGGCTATTCTATTTTGGCTACCGCTGGACGCTCTGCTTAAGTACAAAGGGAGTCTGCCGTACACTTGTACCTCTTTGTACTCCCGATTGTACCTGCTTTCGTCTATACGGCTTTGTCGTATCTGCAGCTCTCCATCTTCCTCCCTCTAGGAGTAGGAAGATCTCTATCTTCCTACTCCTTTCACCCAACAATTTTTCACACTTTACGCCTTCCCTTTTCATCCTTTCTACCTCCTCTTTCGACCACCCTACTCGTTCATACATTTTTTTCCATTCATTTCCCCATTTTGTTAGTCTAATCCCTCCGACACCTTCCTTCCTTTAACTATTGAACACCTCTTTCACTATCCTTTCATTCCCTAACATATACACTTTCCTTTCGTATCTTGCCACTCTCACTGAAGCTTCTACTGCAACTTTATACGCATTCGATTCTTGTAGCACCAAGTACCCTGACGTACTCCTGTCCAATTTCAACGCCCTTTTTATAAACTGGAGTTGTACCTTTTCTACTTGTTCCATTTCGTTCATACCCCATATTTCCGCTCCATACAACAAAATACTCCGAACACACGCATTCCACACTATCATTTTTGCCACGAAACTATCTTCAAATTTATCTCTCCCGTAACCCTTGATTTTCCCTGTAACCCGTGATATATTTTTAAAACATTATTGTGATCCAAAGTAAGGAATAAATAAATCAGTAAATAAATAGTTAAATTGGAAAATATCTGATCGGATAAGACTTATCTGGTTAAGACCAGACGAAATATTATATGGACGAGGCCAGAGTATGAAAGAAATGTATTGTAGTCAGTTAAGTCTAAAGTATCTTAAATTCATAAAACCCTAGCAGGAAAAGCAACTTGATCAACTCAGATAGCTAAGCTCTTTGGCCTTTTCGTCAGACAGCTGTTGATCAAATCACCACAGAACCAGGGCAGCAAAAATTAAAAATATTGGCTGCAACCCATCACACTCAATTCCCCAATCCGGTTTAGGCAATCGTGGGGTCTCAACTGCCTAAAGGTAGATTTCCGAGCTACGCGGCTCTGGCGTCACTAACGTAGCGATACTGACGCGGCGACATAGCGATAGTATTATGCACTATATAAACGTATAAAGCGCCATTCGAGCGCACTGACGCATTGACGCTGAGCACGTCAGTGTCGCTGTGATCGAATGGCGCCTCATACGTTTCTATAGTGCATAATGCTGTCGCTATGTCGCCGCGTGAGTATCGCTGCGTTACTAACGCGAAAGCCGCGTTGCTCGAAAGTCTACCTTAAGTCTATCTCCTACATCGTGTGACATGGTATAGTGATTTATACACTATACCATGTCACACGATGCGTTGCACCATAGGCTTGTGACCTGCGAGACGTTGCGGAGTGGGGTGATACGCTGCAGCGCCGGAGTGCAACGTGCCTCCACCGCAGAATTGTATCGAACGTGTTTATTTAACAAATATTAATATTTATCTTGCTTACGATGAGTATCGATAATATTGATATTGATTTCCTTATATCTTTAGTACAAGAAAGACCTGCATTATGGGATAAAACACACGATGATTTTAAAAATAAGTTGAGTCATTGACGTTGCGGCGCCGCGCCGCACCGCGGTAACTGCGTTCAACTGCGTGCCGCACCGCCCGCGTGGTACCCTATAGCTCGAATTAATTGTGGTGCGGTGCCGCTCTAACGGTGGCCTTGCTCTAACACCTTCTCTGAAAAGTTGTTCGGATTCGACGTTAAACTGTAGGTCCCCCATATTCAAATCTTGGTGCTGAGGTTGGATATATGGCAGAGCAGAGGCCGGTGCCCAGCAGTTGGACATAAAGGCTGATGATGATGATAACGTAGCCATACACATGGCTATTCCATGCTATAAAATTAGTTACACACAATTTTACAAACAGATTGTTCTATTTATAAAATTGTAATTGAATAAATTAAACGGACCCTTCAAACGGACAATCCAAGATCAGATAATTAAAGAAAGTAAATAAGCCAAACTAGGCGATGAAATGTTATATAATAAATGTTATATAAAGTACGAAATATATCAATAATAATTATGTATTTATTCGAAATCAAAATCAAATTTATTCATTCTAAGATGTAAGTATAGAAAAAGAGAAAAAAAAGTTATAGATATTACATATGGAATTTGTCACTAAAAAAATCTTTAATGCTATGGGGTGGGTCTCAGCTGCCTAACTTCTCTGGAAATAAGTCGTTCGGTTTCGACGATAAAGTGTAGGTCACCCATATTCAAATTTTAGTGCTAAGGGATATGTGGCAGAGAAGAGGCCGGCCAGATGTGGGACACTGCTGGGCACCGTGCAGTGGGAACATTTCTCTAAAACTCTTTCTCTTTCGTTTCTTTATGAATCTCTTGTGAAAACTTTCTTGGGTTGGAGCAGAGGGTAGCTTGTTACATATTTTAATGCCAATCTTGTTTTTAGTTTTGCAGCACATTGTTAGATTGGATTTTGGTGTCCGTAGTTGATTTTGTCCTCTTGTGTTGGGTTGATGTATATTTGTATTACGTATAATGGGGGATTTATTTTTGTGGCTGCGGGAAGCTCCCATATGTAGAGGCATGGCACCGTCAGAATTTTTAGGTTTTTGAAGTATGTAATACATGATTTTGTTTGTGTTATACCTGTGATTGCCCGAATGAGATCCTCTTTTGAGATATGAAGATTCTTTGCAATGTTGTTGAGATAGTCCCCTAGTATTCCATATGATATTATGGACTTTACCTCTGCCTGACTTATGTTTAACAACACGGATAGCTCTACAATGTTGAGCAAATTCCTTATAAGATATGCTTTGTAGTTGAATTTTTTAATTTAGAATTTATGTGGATATCCCATGTTAGGTTTTCTATTAAATTTATGCGTAAGAATTTGATTGAGTTTGCTCTTAGAAAATAATATATTTTGTTTTGTCGTTATTTAGGTTGCAAATTGTTGGCAGAGAACCACTGATATACATCACTAAGTTGTTGATTTGTTTCTAATTCTGTTTTATATAGATACTGTTCCGACACTACAAAGCTAGAGTCGTCCGCGTATAATATGCATTACCTGTCCTTTAAATAGTGCACTAGATCTGCGGTGTATAGAGAGAATAGTAAAGGTTTTTTTTACCACGCTATTTGTTGTGACTTGTGCAGAGGCCCAATTCTTATTTAGTTGACAGATTTGGACATATTGCTTCCTTTAGTAAGGTGACTAGGCGTACTGCTTTAGCCAGTACAGTACTTCTTTGAGATAGTCCGTACTGTCCAATTTTTAGGCACCGCATTTGTACTGCCTTTCTATAAGATGTACTGCTTGTACTTCTTTGCATAATATTGTAAAAATAAATAATTTTAACTCTGATTTTATGCATTCCCAAAGCGAACATTTTTCTCACAATTTAGTATTGCTAATAGTGGCAAAGTAGCAATAACCAAACATTTCAAGAGTCATAAACATAACACTCAGATTAATGTAGCAGGCCTGGGCAAATGGCGGCTCGCGGGCCCGCGAAGATCATTCAAACTTTTGTTATCATTTTTTTTTTGTAAAGCACATGCATAACCATTGCCCCTCCATCCGTCTCATCCAATTTATAGCTTTCGCGTTTAAATAATCTGGAAATAGGTAAAGGTAAGTGGCCACTGTCAATTCTTCTTCCAAAATTAGGTTAACAGTGAACGCTTTTTGAACAACAAGTGAATTTTGTGAACAAGAAGTGAACTTTTAATTCTAGAACGTTTGACCTTAAAAGTTTTCAAGAATTCGCTTAAGTCGCTATTTTAAAAGTATTTCAAATAGCTTATGTACTGCTTTCGTGTTTAAAAAATCTGGTTACCTTACCTTTTGTCCAAGAAAGATTCAAATCATCTGCCGACTTTGCCTGGGTTAGTCTATACAGTTTTTTCATCATTTTTTTATGAGACACATAATGACGGCTTTTGATATGTCGCAGGAAATTCATTTTCGAAAAGGGTCCTGAAGCCATGTTGTTGGGTGGGTATTAAGTTGTATTTATCGATAAAACAGTTGACCCTTTTTTCAATACAGTACTCAATTATCTTAGATACCACTATTGATAGGCAATAGCTTCTTTTGGAGCTTCTTCTTCTTATTATAAGCCAATAGCTTGTTCATTCCAGATTATCTTTCCACCTTTTTTTGGTCTTCCGAGGCTGCGCTTCCCGTGGGGTCTTCTCTCTATTGCTATCCTAACTTGTCTGGCCTCGTTTATTCTGGATATGTGCTGATTCCATTCATCTCTGCGCTGTTCTACCCATTCTCCAATCTTTTGTATATTATATTATTTTCTAATGTATTCGCTTCACAGTTTCCAACATCTGTTTCGTTTTAACTGTATCCGCACGTGTTTCTGAGGCATATGTAAGTACTGGCCTTACTACTGACTTGTATACTCTTACCTTCAGTTCTGGTTTTAAGTACTTATTTCGCCATGTGTAATCGTTCAGGCATCCAAATATTCTCAACGTTTTATTGGCTTGTCTTTGCACTTCCTCATTCAATCTTCTTTCTCTCATTATTTCTGACCCTAGGTAGTTGAAGCTGTGTACTTGTTCTATAATTTACCCGTCTAGTTCCAGTTTACACAGAACTCTACCTGCGATATTTGACATTTTATTTTGAGTGGATTAAGTAGCCTGTTGAGTGTCGTTGCCGGTCACAAGCACGGGTAAAAGAGGAGGGTTGGCGGAACGGGTTAGCAGACTACTCCCTGAAAATTAATTGTAAGCTCTTAGAACCAGAGAGCAGCTTCTCTTGGATGAACGTTGTCATTTTTCTAACATCCAACTGACTTCATTCTTTCAACTGACCATTTTCAACAGAAAATGTCACTTCTAAAATTTTGAGAAAGGGGTCTTTCATTTTTTTTTTACTATATTTACTATATTTTCTCTTTTGTTTTAATTTTCTAAAGGATCTTCCAATAGAGGTTTCATTTTGATATGTAAAACGAGTATTTTTAAGCGAAATCATCGGATGTTTATTTAATTATAAAGAGGAGGGTATGCCATTAATAATGTTAGGAAAACAGTATCAGCCAAATGGCCGCCACTGCTTCGCTTGCAAGACTTGTTTTCATGAAATTCGCACCAATTTGCATATTTACGACTGATTGTCCTCTATACCTGTGAATAGTGAATAGAAATGTATACCTGAACTTCACGAATTCCATCTTTGAGGTCTTGAGTCGATTGTGAGCCATTGGTATAGACCTTATCATTCAGGTAGCCCCAATGAAAAAAAGTGTAGAGGTGTTAAATCACAAGATCTCGGTGACCAATTGTTATCGCCTCTTCGAGAAATCACACGGCCAGGAAAATTTTCACGCAAAAGAGCGATAGTATCGTTACTTCTGTGGCACTTAGCGTCCTCTTTTTGAAAATAAACGTCGACCACATCAATATCTTCAATTCCGGTCGAACAAAATCATTGGTCCATTGGCCAATCATCACAGGTCCAATGAAGTGCCCCAGGCACTCAGTGATGTCTATACCAGGCCAATAGAGCTTGGAATGCAAAATAAAAAACTTTGTAAAGTAGTCTATCTAAGACAAACGATTCGTTGACAAACGAATACCTACTGACAGTAATGATATAAAAGATATATTCCGTGTATCATATACGTGTTCCACCTTGTGTTAGAAAACTTGACACAGATGGTCTTAATATTCAAACAATTTACGATAGCCTTCAAGAATAAGAACAAACCAATAAAATTATAAATTATGAAAAGAAATTTGGGAAAATTCCAAGCTTGTCACTGCACCGAAGCAAATAGCGACAATCTTCAGCGACTATTTCGATCAAGCAGCCGAAGTCAATCAGCCAGCACATCACACCAACGGAAATCACTTTAGCCATAGCCACTTTAATTTCAAACCAAATACTATGTTCCTTTTCGAATTTTCGCCGAACGAGATTCTACAAATTATGGGGTCCTTAAAAAACACTAATACGTGTGGACCTGACTCGCTTCCTACCCACATCTTTAAAGAATTCAGACATTTGCTAGTTGATCCAATAGCTATTGTTGTGAACGCCTCCTTCGCTGATTAACTATTCCCAGAAATCCTGAAGATATCCACTATTATTCCTGTTCACAAAAAGGGAGACAAAAAACATGCTAACAGTTATCGACCAATAGCCCTAATATCTGGTTTAGCTAAGATCCTGGAATACTTTATGCGAATAGGGCTTAACCCATTTGTTGAAAAATTTCAACTTATTCCAAGTCAACAACATGGATTTTGCAAAGGAAAATCTACCACGACAGCACTAGCTCAATTTTACAACACAATCATAGCTGAGGTAGATAAGGTTAAATGTCCAATTGGGATATTCTGCGACCTATCGAAGGCATTCGACTGTGTATCTCACAGTCTTTTTCTGGACAAAATCTTAATTATGGAATAAGAGGGAAATCCGCCAGATGGCTTAAGTCCTTCCTCGAAAATCGTCAGCAACTTGTTCAAGTCTAATCGGGGACGGTAGTCGGCCAATCCCTTGTTAAGTTTGCAAATATGGGTGCCCCTCAAGGAAGTGTCCTCGCCCCAACACTTTACCTACTATACATTTCAGACTTGGCTAGCTACATAAATGAACATCACTGCATACTGTATGCAGACGGCGCTAGCTTTATCGTCTCTGAAAATACTGGGACTGAAAACCCATCTCGAGCCAATATACTTCTGGGAAAACTTAACAAATGGTTCTCAGCAAACTGTCTTTACCTCAACAGAGATAAAACCGAATATATGATATTTCAGACTGCACGCAGTTCTCGTACCAAAGACTTTCCACTTAAATTAGGAGCACGACGCCATTAGGAGAGTTAATGTAACCAAATTTCTTGGTATTCATTTAGAGGAAATTCTGCACTGGAATATCACCATTCAAGAAATTTGCAGCAAACTTCACAAGAAGATATTTCAAATCAGGTACCTCCGACAGTTTTTACGGAATGAAGATCTTCTCACATATTATTTTGCTGAAGTACAGTCATTATTTACATATGGTATACGGCTATGGGGATCCTCGCCGCAGGTAGAGAAAATCTTTCTGGCACAAAAAAGAATAATCAGAACAATTAGAGGTATCAGTATTACTACTTAATGTAGGACACATTTAATGGAATTAGGCATTCTAATAATCACGAGCCTTTATATATTGGAAATTGCCTGCTATATACATAAGAATAAATAAACACCGTTTCCAAAAGAACTATAATACACTGATATACACCACCACTACACAAGGGGGAAACATCTTTTATACAAGCCCAAGACCAATCTTATGATTTGCGGAAAAGGACCAAATAATCAAGGAGTTGTTATTTATAACCAATTACCAACCAACTTAACTGAGGAAAAGTCCGATAAAAAATTTAGAAAGAGACTGAAAGAACTGCTACTAACTAAAACAATTTACAGCCTAGCAGAATTTAAGTTTTAATTATTTAATTAAGTTTTTACTCTTGTATTGTCTTAATTCTCTGTATATTTTTTGTCTTAACAAACCCTATAGATTTTACATCTCATTGGGAATAAATATTTTGATTTGATTTGAACTAAAAAACCTGCTACTTAAACATAATAGGACAAAAATAGTTGTTCCAAGATCCACGGGAGCGGAGTGCGCGACCATTAAGAAGGCAATGGAGTTTACCTTCGCAGATTCCGAAATAGAAATAAGGGTAATCATACCAAAGGATAAAGCGACTGCGGGATCGACTCCCAAAAACCAGACAACGCAGTACATGTGAAAGCAAGGTGGGAGACAAACGGAGGCGGTCTACAAAAAAGACAACAATAGGACCTACGCAGAACTGATAAGGAATGTGAAAACAGGGATAAACATATAAGAACAGAGGGGATAGAGGAGGAACAATATATAGAAGCAGACATTGAACGCATAAGGGAAACAAAATCGGGAGAAGTATTACTGGAAGTAGAGACAGGTTAAGCAAAACTACTAAGAGATGGAAAAGCCCAACGAATACCAGATGTTGAATGTACGAGGTAATAAAATAGACGTGATATTGAGTATAAGAGACGTAGATGCCACCGCCACAGTGGAAGAAATTAAACGTGCCATTGAAAACTAAATGCACCTAGAAGATACAAATAAAGTTGTAATTAAAAATCTAAGACCGGCATAAGGGCAAAATCAAATCGCGACAATAGTGCCAAAAAACCAAAATATATATATATATATATATATATATATATATATATATATATATATATATAAAAATATATATATACCAAAAAAGGGGGTCAAGAAACTCCTAGCATTTGAACATTGTAATAAACATTGATAATACACAAAATAAACATTGGCTGGATAAAATGCAGGGCCAAGGAGAGGATTAACAAAAACAGGTGCCACAGATTCTGGCTCGCAGGACACAAATCCTAAATTGTCAAGGACCGAACAGGCAAGAGCTCGCCTGAAGTGTGGAGAAGAAGGTCACAAGCTATTCTAATCTCGAAATGATCCATTCTGCCCGATCTGTAACGTAAAGGTCACCGAGTAGACACTCTACAATGCCCGGAATATAAAAAGGCACTGTGCACAGATACACCAAACAAACATGAACAGGTGCCGTGCATATTTGATGAAATGAAAAAATTAGGGCGGCAGTAAGCCGTCCGGGCTGCCCACCCTGAAGGAATGGGCGACGATACCGGGGTGGCGCTTATTAGAGCTAAGCTGAAAAGGGGGTTTAGTGAGCGAGAGCCTCACACGCACGCTGGTAAAGCTTCCCCAAACCACAATTTAAAAAAATGGTCCAATGACCCTACCAAACATAAAACCGCAAGAATCACACGTCGAGGATGGAGCGGCTTTTCAACAATAATTCTTGGGTTTTCCGAGGTCCAAATGTAAAAATTCTGCTTATTAACGTAGCCTGCGGGGTTAAAATGGGCCTCGTCACACAAGATAATTTTTCGATGCAATTTCAGATCTGTTTGATGCATTTCAAGGACCCAATCTGGAAAGACAAGACGTTGTTGATGGTGGGTATACGTGAGCTCTTATGTTAACTGAACTTTAAAAGCTATAAGACCTTAGTCTTTATGCAAAATATGCTGTAGTGTCGTTTGTGCAATGCCGAATTCCAAAGATCGATGAGAAATGGGAAAACCTGGGTTTTTTTCAACACCATGGGCTACAACAGAAATATTTTCAGTTGTTTTTGAGCGACGTGCACGAATTTGCTTCTAATTTTTCCCAACAGCACAAACTTTTACACTAGTTTTATAATTGCTGGCCGAGAAGGTGCTACAGGACGACTCAAAAATACTTTTGTTTTGCAAACTGTGACCGCAAAATTCACCATGTTTCACCATTTTTATATTGAATTTTGATCATTTCTATGCGTTGTCGAAGCGTATATCGTTCCATTTTTATTAATAGAGTAGTTTTTACTTGTCATCTGTCAAGTAGTTATGATAAGACTCATGACAACTGTTAAAATGGGGGGCTATTGAAAATAACCTCTTAATGGTAACCTCTTATGGGAAGACCCTTTATTTTAATTTCAATCAATTTGATTTATTATTTTGATATATAAGTATTGTGGAAAATTAGAGAAGAGATAAAATTTATTGCGGACAAAGTTTTAAACTAGTCGTAATTCTATTCGAAAACACATAATATACAAATAATTGATATAAATTTCCAAATGATTATCATAAAGTTCCGTCTTCACTCTTTCAATAATGAAAAAGCGCGCCTGCAGCGTACTGCAACGACCGATTAATATCAATTTGTGACTCACATGTAATCGCCTTGAATAATAAAAACGAGGCCAAAAAAAAATTACAAAATCGAGGTAGTAACACTTAAGGCCTTTTAATTATTCAGCGCATTCTATGAAAATGATCTAATTAACGGAATACACGAAAATGGTCACTGAAATTTGCATCTTGCTCGCATAAAGTTAGATAAGGATCTTTTTGGAGAGGGACAATATAGTGTAGGAGATATTAAGATAAGGTGTGTGCAAGTGGATTACTTTAGTAAGAGGTGCGGTTCCCGTGAGATGTCTCTAGGAGGGGCCGTCTTGCCCCTAGCGGCAGGACTCCAAACTGACATAATAGGTGTGGGTCCCTTAGCGTGCGCAAAGTAAACTAGCATTTTAATGAATTCGCTCATTCCAATAAAGGATGGGCTTAAAATAATAACTTAGATGTACATTATATACTCTGCACATTCTAAACTGGACATCAATAAAATTACTTTTTTCCGTTTTAGTCTCCCACGGAAATGCAAAACAAACTTTCTGGTCATTAGCTTGAATCATTGAAAAAATGTCTTTTCTCAAAGAGTTATTTGATAAAAAGAACTTTCCAAGATGTTTTCAACTAGCTTCACTAAGAAAACACTGTTTTTCCTAAGTTCATAAAGTTTAGACAAAATAGTTTTGTGGAAGTCGAATATAGCTGGATCAGTTTAATTATTTTAAAAAAACTTTTACCATAATTTTATGTGATTCATATTATTTATTCAATTATTTAAGAAATAACTGCAAGGAGACAACCTATTGCAAAAGTATATTAACGGTAGAAAATAATACAGATTTAATTAAGATCTATCTAGGATAAGCCCAGGATAAATATCAATATCATGCTATCTATTATCCATGTCGAAATAATCGTCACGTACATAAAACGTTTACTGAACTTTGTCGAAAATATAATTACGTAAATTGGTTTTGTGTGATGCGTCCGGGATAAGATATTTGCCAACTCCAGACACAATGTATTTAATTAAAGGAAGGGATTATGCAAATGTGATGGACATTATTTGATACCGCGATACGAATCTTAGACGAGTTCCTATTTACACTTGAGGTTTCTTCCCGAAAAGCTCCCCAAATGACGTAAACATTATCCCGGAAAGCTATTTGCAATTCCCTTGAAACTAGTAAGGAAAATATGTCCGAACTTTATTATTTCTTAGTTTGCATTGTGGAAATAAGTTTAGGCGGACTAAACTGGACATAAAATATTAGATAGGAAAGACTAGACAAACAGAAATAGAAAGGAACAATTTATGGATAGGACTAGACTGGTAGGAATCAGATATAACTAGACTGAGGATTTCGTCTTTTCTGTCTAGTCTTTATAGATATTGCCGTCGTAATTTATCTTGTCTGTCTAGTCTTCATAGACATTATCTCGTATAGACATTATGCATGCTTGTATAGTCTTGTCCGAAGGCTCATCTTTCCAATATGTCTAGTGTACAGGTCTAATCTTATCTGTCAGGTTTTATTTACACAGGTCTAATATCGACACAGTTTCATCTACACAAATCTAATCTTACTTGCTTAGCCTTTTATATCAAGTCCTGTCTCCACATCCTCCTAAGTCTGTCTTGCCCATCTAATATTGTTTGATTCTTCTATTCTGTATAGACAGAAAGATAATACAGAAAAGAAGAATCAAACAATATTAGATGGGCAAGACAAGACGTGGGAAGATCTAGAGACAGGACTAGATATAAAAGCCTAAGCAGGTAATTCCTGACAGATAAGATTAGATCTATACACTAGACATATTGAAAAGATGGAAAAGATGATCTTTCGGACAAGACTATACAAAACTCTACAATGTCTATACGAGACAATGTATATGAAGACTAGACATACAAGACAAATTACGACGACAATGTCTATAAAGACTAGACAGAAAAGACGAAATCGATTGTCCTAGGGACAAGCCCAGGCAGGGAGGACTGAACTGACAAGTCTAAACATAGTATATTAGGGATCTTGGATAGAATAGTTTTTCTTGGATAGACACAAAATTTACATAAAGCTTACACTTTTAGAGACAAGATTAGACAGACAAATTTACACAAGCAAGATTGTATGTTAACAACTCGATATACAAAATTGAATTAATGAGACAATTTTGGCAAGAATATAAGGATATTGTATATGTTTGCAATAGCTGCAAATTTAAAGTGAATGTGATATCTTAATATATAAAACACAGTCGAGTTTGAATTTTGGCTTTTAAAAACTCAAGAACGGCTGGACCGATTTTTATGATTTTCACCCCTGCTATTATAGTTACTATTAAAATATTGGAAAACTTAACTGAAACTTAACTGAAAACGAAAAAAGGTAATAATAATGAAAATAATAGAATTTTCTCATTTTTTTGGAGCGTTTAATGTACTTAAGCTATAAGTTAAGCTATGCCACTAGATGGCGCTATTTGTTCCCCATTCTTTAAAGTTATCCACGTGTTTTACATTTGGCGGTGCATCTAGAAAATGGTCAACGAGTTTATTTCGACGCATCAAATGTTGCTCAACGTGCTGCAGCACCACCAGCGACAACATTGACAAGTTTTTTTTTTATTTGCCAATGCGATCTATTTGCTCGAACGTTTCTCTACTGTCTAATGTTCGTGGGCCGACTTCTTTTAAATCACTACGAACTGTCAATGAGGCAGTGGGCCCAACATTTCGTGCTGCATGTCAACAGCTCAATTTGCCTGAAAACGAAACTTGTTAGGACATTACAATAGTTAAATCAGATCTTTCTGCATCTCCAAGTCAGGTACGCACATTATTTGTTTTCATTATTTCAACACGTATCCGATTGAATCCAATTGAACAGTGGAACAAGTACAAGGATGACATGTCAGAAGACATTTTACATCAAATTCGTGTCACTTCTGGGAATCCCGATCTCGAGAAGAATTAGGAAATACATAAGCAGACTTTGCTTTCGATAGAAGACATGTGTTACTTCATATGCGGCAGTTTGTTAGTACAGTTAGGAATGCCAACGCCAAATCGTGCTATGAACGACGTTTTCAATCAAGAATTGGAATCACTGAATCAGTTTGAGTGAACGTACCACTGTTGAACTCAAAACAGAAGGATGTGTTCGATAAGTTAATGAAGGCAATTGATGATGGATTTTCCTCGATGCGTCCGGTGGAACTGGGAAGACATTCCTCATGTCATTGATTTTAGCCACTTTTCGTGCGAGATCGGAAATTGCCGTAGTAGTTGCTTCTTCTGGTATAGCGGCCACGTTACTAGAAGGATGCTGCACGGCTCATTTTGCGTTAAAGTACCGTTAAACCTTCAAACGACTGAAAGGCCCGCATTCACAACATTGCGAAAAAACCGGCAATGGCCAGAATGTCAATAAAGTGTTAATGCAAGTAAAATGACCATATGGGATGAATGCACAATTGCGCACAAACGTTCATTGGAAGCTCTAATTCGAACCATGAAAGATCTGCGCAATGTCTCAAGATGTTTTGGGGGCGCAATGATTCTAATGTCTGGCGATTTCCGGCAAACACTAGAAATTCCAAGATCCCCCGCTACCGATTAAATAAACGCTTGCCTCAAATCATCATCTCTGTGGCGCTATATTAAGAAACTTCAGCTGACAACAAACATGCGAATTGTTCGAATTGTTATCAATCGATAATGGTCGTCTTACCGTCGACGAAATGAACGGATTGATTTCGTTTCCGCATAATGTTAGCAATTTCGTCTCAACTAAAGACGAGCCCATCAGCAAAGTGTTCCTGAACATCATTGTTAATCAGAAAAAATACTATTGGTTTAGTGAACGAGCAATTCTAGCGGCAAAGAACAAAGATGTAAATCACTTAAACATGATAATTCAAAATCAAATCGTTGATACACCGCATTCTTTAAAATCTATCGACACTATTACAAATGAACACGAGGCAGCCAACTATCCAGCAGAATTTTTAAACTCTTTGGATCTGCCTGTCTTGCCACCGTACAATTTACAACTGAAGGTTGGCTCGGTATAGTTATCATGCTTCGAAATCTTAACCAACCGAAGCTATGTAACGGAACATGTTTGGTGGTGACAAAACTCATGAGAAATGTGATTCACGCGACGATACTTAGAGGTTATTTCAAAGGCGAGGAAGTTCTCATTCCGAGAATTCCGATGAGCCCAACCGATATGCCATTCGAGTTTAAACGACTTCAATTTCCAATTCGCTTCCATTTGCCATGACGATCAACAAATCACCAGGTCAATCCTTGGGTGTTTGTGGCCTGAATCTCGAAAATTAATGTCTCTCTCACGGTCAATTGTACGTAGCATGTTCACGTGTCGGCAAACCATCCGCTATGTTCATTCTCGCGCCCGGCAAGAAACGAAAAATGTCGTATATCACAAGGTGCTACGATGAATCAACTTGATTTTGGATTTTGGGCATATTGACATTTGGATTATGGGATTTTGAACTTTTTGAACGATTTTTTGATTTTGTGCATTTACGTGTATACTTTGAACTTTTGGATTATGGGCATTTATATCTACTTAACGATTTTAGACTTTCGGACTTTTGGATTTTGTCCTTTGGGACTTTTGGATTTTGAACTTTTAGTATTTTGTGCTTTTATATTTTGAATTTTGGGCTTTTGCAATTTTGGTCTTTGCACTTTTACAGTTTGAAGTTTTGGATTTTTGGCTTTTGAAGTTTTGGATTTTTGGCTTTTGTATTTTGGGCTTTTGAACTTTTGCGTTTTGGGCTTATGGATTTGCAACTTTTCGATTTGGCTTTTTTTTTATACGTCGTACCTTATGCGAGGGAGAGGATTATATTCCCATCTATTATATAATCGTGTACGATAATATTACCAGATATCGATAAGCGAAACATTTGACTGACTTTAATTTAGCTAATAAGATGTTTTTTAATGATTATAGATTCTGAGGCGATACGAAGTTCGCCGGGTTCAGCTAGTTTAATTATATAATAACGGTTAATTATGTAAGCGATTTTATAAACCTATTGATTTGGGTATCATCATTAATATTTAGTCAAAGTGGTAATAATTTGATATCAGAAAAAGTATAGTAGATTTTGTAACTAGGGCGAAAGGTTGTCAATATTACTCGACAGCGAAAATGTGCGACCGAACGAAGTGAGCGAGCACATTCGCTCGAGAGTGAAATTGACAATTTCGCCCGAGTTACAAACAATATTTGGTACTTACGTACTGACGCCACCGCAGCTACAGATTTGAATAAAATGGATGGTTAGAGTAGGTTATAACGGAGCAGATAAAATCCAGACAACATATCTCGCGGTAGCGCTACCTCTCGATCGGAAATAAGAAATAATATTGAATAAGGGTTAGATTAGGTTATATTAGAGCAGATAATTCCAGATCACATGCCGCGCGGTAGCGCGACCTCTCGCTGCGGTGGCGTTAATCCGCAAGTTCCCAATATTTTTTATCACTCATACCAGGGGAGGTATCTTACAAGTTTGGGATCCAGATGCTATAAAAAAAAAAATTAATCAAAAATGAAGAATTTGCTTTTTTAATTGTCTTCGGTGGTGTAGATTCGTCATAAGAACTCCCTGGTATCACCATAGAATTTACACTCACTTTAAAACGTTCTATTTAATTTTTCTTTTCATTTTGTTATGAAAAAAAAAATTTGACACTTCACATCATTTTTGTAATACCGTATATATACCATATTTTAATGTAACCTAGCGATATTGAATATTTGCGTGCGTTATTAAAGTTATTTAAAATATAACTAATATTGACAATTTATCGCACTAAAAAACGTGCACCAATATGGTACTATTGTGCATGAGCCAAAAAGGAAACGTATGCGGTCAAGGGACGCCCGTCAGGTACGAGGTTCCTCGCGCATTTAACAGAATGGAACAACTTCTCTTTTAATAAACAATATAACTCTCGTATGATTTAAAACAACAAAATACAAATACGTTTGAACAATTTTTTTTTTCTTGTTTAGTTTTAAGGTTATAAACCACCACGCTCGTCTGTCATTCTGCGAAAGAAAGAGAGACGCATTCTAGTAATATACACTAGGAGAAAGAGAAAGAAAGAGAGAGCGCGCGGTATAGAAATATACACTGAGAGAAAGAGAAAGAAACTAACGCAACGAAAGAAAGGAACGCGGTGTATAAGAAAAGAGAGAGAGCGCGCGGTATAGAAATATACACTGAGAGAAAGAGATAGACACTAACGCGGCGTATATGTTTTCTGCCGAATCGCTTATAACGAGACTTCGTTCAAAAAATATTTCCTAAAATTATTTTGTGTATTAAATTTAAATATTTATGCAACTGAGCATTGAAATATCTATATATTTCGAATATTAATTTCGACTATTTATGAGAGATAAAAACATTTATGTGAAAAATATTTTCGCCTTATAATCGCAGCAACAGATTAAAATTTAATATACCGATTAATAAATGTTGATTGATCGCCTTCCACAAAAATAATTTATTTATATAATTAACTATTGGAAATAAACAATATTGGATCTATCGCGTTTAATAAACGTTGATGGTAATTGATTAAAAATTTTCATTAAATATTTATTATGGTTTATTGTACATTTTTTATTTTCTTAAAAAAAATCAATTTCAATTCGACGAATTCGACGAATTCAATATCCGACGATATAACATTGTTACAAATGTCATGTCATGTGCTAATGTCCATTTATTCTTTTAATGTAAAAATTTGAAGAACAATTTTATAAGGCGATTTAAAGAACCATTTTGTTGTAATTATCTTTCTGATAAGAAATTGGATTTGTAATGTGTGAATGTTATTACCAAATTGAAGCGATTATTGTTTCTGATCGATTGAGGTTTGCCTTTTAGAAAATAGAATATATTTGGATATCGAAATTGTGTTACATACATTACCCATATCGTTAAAATTCAAAATTAAAATAAAATTCAACTTTAAATCGTTAAAATTCGATTTAAATTAAAACCGTTTTATCTAACTAGTTAAGACACATAAACACATGGCAGCCATCACTACCATCACCAACATAAAACAAATCAAAGAATAGAATCTGACTAGTCCTTTGTAAATTGAAAATTCTAAACTAGTTGGACTAATTCTTGATTTGTAGTACAAATAAGACTAGACAGACAAGACTAAACGGACTAGATGTACTAGATGGCCTAGACGGCCTAGACGGCCTAGACGGCCTAGACGGCCTAGACGGCTTAGACGGACTAGACGGACTAGACGGACTAGACTGACTAGGTGGACTAGAGGGACTAGACCTGGGGTGGAGAAGACCGTGCGCTGTTTTTATGTAAATATCCACATTATGAAATGCTGACGTGCCAGGTAACTTTTGAAATGAATGAAAAAAGGCATAGCTGAATATATGTCACTTAATAGAATATCGGTTACCGTATTAGCCTGAATATATGTCGTCTCACATTTTGCTTTTAATGTTGCACAAAACTAGATTAACAAAACTAAATCGACAACATACAACAACAAATGAACATTGAGTTGCGCAAACCTCGATAGACAAAACTAAATGGTTGATTGTTGTTGCACAATACCTTGATAGACAAGACAACTAAATGTACAAAGTTTAGTTGTCTAAACCATGATAGACAAAACTATTATAAATGAACAAAATTAAGTTACACAGACATTGAAAGTAGAAAGAATGACAAGAAGAAAGAAGAAAGACAAAGAATGACAATAACATATGGACCATTAAGTTGCCCAAACCTTGATAGAAAAAACCGTGTCCATTTACAAAATTGAGATGCGGAAATCTTGTTAGACAATATTAATTGGACAAAATTCATCTTTTATTGATTCCTCAACTGTGGTTAAATTATGTTAAGTGGTTACTACTGAAAATTCAGTTAATTGAATTTGATCAGTTTAACGTGACGGATTTGCTATAAAGAATTAAATTCGACAAATCTCTAGTTTAAATACTTATTTCAATCTTAAAATGAAAAGCACGTTATTTCATCTAAACAACATCTTTGTAGTAAATTCCTCAGCTTAGCCCTTTAGAAATTTAGAGTGTTGTGGTTAATTTATTAACCACGTTCATAAATACCATGTCCATAATGTATTTGTTGCAACAAATAATGGATTATAGTCCTTGAGTCCTCTAGACTTGAAAATGACCTATAACAGTCGAAACTCGAGTCGTGATAAATGTAGAAATTTATATAACTGTGAATAATAAGTTAAATAACATTTTTACATATTATAAGTGTGGCAAAAAACATGAATAAAAAACGTGAATTTTTCAATTCAATGGATTATAGTCCTTACAGAAATTTATCAATAACTATACACTCTGTGGTTTTACATATGTAATCAGTTTCTGAAGCTTTACGACGAAGTGTGAACCTATATGATCACTGCATGCGGACGTGCAAATATTATTTACGATTGGCGGACTGGTAATTATTCTGCGCAATAATTCGAAACTATTTTGTCCGAAGTTAATGTTAATATTTCAACAAGGCGTAGAAGTATCTGTTAAATTGTATACTTATTATGTGATTAATGTCCAAAATCCAAAAAGGGGTCATATTTTAAATGTGGAATTAACTGGTGACGATAGTTTTGTTTTCAATGAAAGAACAAACTGTTTAACCCTTAACCACCTGCCAGACGTCTAAGGTAATACAATTACTGCTACTTTGGGTCTGAGAGACGTATGTCAGGTGGTTAGGTGTTAAATTTGTTACTAGCTACTAGTTTGGGCAATTTCAAATTTAATTAAACAATTTCGCCATCACCAGTCTACAAAGGAAAAAGAACAGCAGGTTAATTAAGTGAGAAACATGAAATATTTTTTTACAACTTACCACAAGTTTTATCAAGATTGTCAGCACTGTTAAAATTGATTAAAAATTGGAGACAAAAGCTGAAAATAAAATTCATTTATGATGAAGAATATTATAGCATTATTAATATGTTGAAACATTAACAAAAATACAAATTGAAATCTCGATTAAACAGGCCAGCGCGCAGGCAAACTGACTTGTTAGTCAAGCGAATGATACGCAAAAGACATTTTGAACATATTGTATGCTTAATTTGACATTTGAAAATATTAGTGTGTGTAGTGAATAGCAAATTTTACAAATCCAATGAAAAATAAAGAATATGCAGTCAGTTTTCTTCAACAAAATATTGTTCAGAATGTGATGATTTTATTATCCACAAGTTCCTTAAGTTTAACATGTGTAGTTAATATACTAACGAGATCTGGGTATATTAATTAAATTAAATATTAATAAAAACTTAATAGCAAAAAAGTTTATCAAAAACATTCAGGAATGGCACATTATATTGTTAGACATCTAAAATCATTATATATTAAAAATACTACATTTTTCTACGTGTCAGATATGACACTGGTTCGCCACCGCTAGACTAGACAGACTAGACCAGGGGTGAGCAAATCTTTCGGCTGTAGGGGCCACATTACGCATGAAAATTTGACCGAGTGCCGCAATAAAGTTTTTTCAAATTCAACAGTTATTTACTTATTTGTATACATTGACCGTTGCCTATATACTGGCCTGGACAAAACATTATTGTTAGGTTTTCTTAATGTGGAGAATATATACCTATTTCTTATAAAACGAAATATTATCAGAGAACACCCGTAAATGTGCAGAGTCTATAAAATAGTTCAATGTAAACATCAAGTAAACAGCAGGCCTGGTAAACATAATAAACATATTATCATAGGCATACAATTAAAGTAGTTTATAAAATGCCTTGCGGGCCGCATATAAGGTCGAAGCGGGCCGCAAATGGCCCGCGAACCGTCACTTGCCCAGGCCTGGACTAGACAGACCAAACGAGAGGGACATATCGTCTCATCATCTCATTTCATTCCCTTCACTCTATTGCTATCTATATATTGATATATACATACGTTTTTTTTTCCTTTTAAGTCAAATTCTATTTCATGGCAAATGGAACTCGAGGTTTTTGAGATACTTTGAGGTTGAAAGATACTTGTTTAAAGTATACAATAAATATATTCTCTCTCTATAAAACACTAATAAATCTCTTTAAATTCATTGAAATTATTAAATAAAAGTACAAAGAAAAGATATTTTTAGTTAATAATATCAAAATGTTATTGTGCATTATCAAAAAAAGAATATATTGCATAAATCCATTTGGCATCAACAAAGCTTTTTGGATTTATAAATGTAATCTTGAATATTCGATGCATAATTTTAACACGGAATATTGTTCATTGTGGCAAGTAGTTTATTTATTTATGAATTGAAATGAGATTTATTGGTTTGGACTAAGTGTAGGCGGAAAGTAGGGAATAGTGTAAAGGTCTACAGGTTGCAGGAAGTTTGAAAGATTTAGCAGGATTGCAGGAAGTTGACAAAGGAATCCATCGGGGAACAGGATAATCATTTACGTTCAATTATATCCAATGGAAAAATATGAAAATAAGATATATCAAATATTTGCCGCAGTCTCAACAATATTTAGTTGCCTTTTTTCAAAATATTGTCACAAATTATTTAAGAAATAGTTTAAACATTATATTATATATATTTGCTGTTTATTAAATGAAAACAGGTCGTAGTATTAATAAGACTTTATTATAGAGCTACGAATAGGTTGAATATATTTATATATTCAGGCTACATTTCGTCTTTAATAATTTCATAATCTTTAGTTTTAAAGTGCCAAAAATCGAGTTTATAAATATTAAGTAAAACATTTAGTTTATTTAGCTTACTTTATAGTTGAAACTAATAGCTTATTTTTCACAATTTGTGTTGTGTTTGTCTAAATATTTTAAACTATAAATTGATTTTAGTAACATCAATTACAGTAAAACTTGCCGAAAACGGAACCCGTAAAAGACGGAAACCTGCATTAAACGGATTTTTCTTTGCTAACGGTTCATTTTCCCATTTAAAACAACCCGTGTAAAACGAAAAATGATTCCTAAGACGGAAACGAATTTAGTAATATTTAATAGTAGTAGTAGGTAATTCTCAATGCTGGAAGATTTGTCTACCAATAAGTTTTTGCCGACAGAATTCCCGACATACCAACAGCTAGTGCAAGCAAAATTACATTAAATTTGGCACACTTTGTGAGGAAAGCGCGGGTGTCTGTCAGCAAACAGTCTAGGATTAGAAAAAAAAAGAATCGTAATAGACATTGAGAGGTATAAGTCTAAGGACATAGCAAACGGAGATAAAACGGCGGTTTTTTTTGGCGCTTTGACAAATAAAACTTTTGCACTAAAAAATTAGAAATGTGTCGGTGGTCAGCATTCAAAGAACGAGTCACGTTTTATTTTTGGGGTTTTGCTGATGAAAAATTCTAGAAATTCAAGAACCTTTGGTTATTGTCAAATCTTGAAACTCAGGTGCATTAATCAACTGACTCTAAATAATTTACCTATTGAGTGGCATAAAAATGAGAAGATTTGGATGCCTGGCAGCATATTATTAAGTTAGCTCAAGGATTTCAATTTAGAAATGAAAAGAAAAAGCTAAATTTTAATAAACCAAATGTATTACATACATGTCCATTCATTAAAAATTGAGAAAAAAAGGAAAAAATGATTATCCCGTGTAAGACGGAAACCTGTTTAAGACGGAAATATTTCCCAGTCCTTTGAGGTTCCGTCTTAGACAAGTTACACTGTATAAGTAATAAGGAATATAGTATTATTTTAGTTAATAAACTTTAAACAAATATTTTAGAAGAAATAATTGTTTCTGGCATTTTTAGAAATAACCGAAAGCAATACCTATTATGATTTCATCAAACTGATTTGCCTGTAATAAGAGATTAAAGCTATTTTTTTCAAATATCAAATAAATATTGTTTCACTTGCTCTTCCTTTTGGTTTGTTTGTATTTGCCATAACAATCTTGAACATCTAATAATCTATTAATTATCTGTTATTATAAAGTTTTTCTTGAAACAGTTGAAACTTATAAAAAGTTTATTAAAGCATTGTTGTACACTAGCTCTTGTGTCATGTACGTAAGCTCTTATAGGACAGGACGTACATTGCGTAAACCTAATAATACAAATCTGAGAATCGACTACTGAGGAGCTAAGGCCATTGTACAACGCCTAATCCGCCAACTCAAGAACAATTGGTTCCAGCAAAAAGCCAAAGTAATGGTTGAAGAAAGCGAAGAGTTGCTTGATCAGAATAATGCTAGTGCATTCCACAATGCCATAAATATCGTTTATCGGACTGCTCCATTAAACTTGGAATCGGACAGCTCCATTAAGAACAAGGAAGGGGTTTTATTGAGGCAGGACACTGAAATAACAGAACGTTGGAGATAGTACTACCAAGAGCTTCTGAACAACTACATATATAACATACAACTACATACAACTACATCAAGGTGAATCACTGTGAATCTACAAGCTGTCAACCAAATCCCCCAATATCCTGTGAGGGAGGAGCCAGCTCTCTACCCAGCAACTGATGAGATTCGCATGGTTACCCTACAGCTTAGAAACCAAGAACTTAGAAAACAAGAAGACACCTATACTAGATGGCTTGCCAATTGAAATCTATAAGTGTGGTGGTACTCTTATACCTAATAACATTCTCCCCCTATTTAAACAAATCTGGGATTTTGAAAAGTCTCCCGCTTACTTTAAGGATTCTATAATTGCCAATATATACAAAAGGAAAGGTAACAGATCAGATTGCACCAATTACCGTGGAATGGTGATATCTAACCGTCTACAGCTTGCTTTAGAGTCAATCCTACCAGAGAGTCAATCTTGTTTCCGCCCGCACAGAGGGACAACAGATATGATCTTCTCACTTCGACAACTCCAGGAAAAAGTGAGGGCGCAGCATTCTTCTATGTTCGCTATTTTTGTGGATCTACGGAAGGCATTCGAAATTGTGAACAGACAAGCCCTGTGGCTAATACTCTTAAGATTTGACTGTCCTGCAAAGCTAGTGGATATAATTTCCGATCTTCATATGGACAACGAGGTACAAGTTATTGCAAGTGGCGATATCACCGGCTCTTTCAACATTTCTAATGGCATAAGGCAAGGCTGCGTATTACCACCTTTTCTTTTCAATATTTTCATGACTATGTTTCTCTTATGCTTGGATCGAGTGCTTCAGGACCGTGGTATTGACATCCAATATCGCTTTGACAATGGATTACGTAACCTTGCACGTCTTAAAGTTAAAAAAATGTACGCAAGAGATCCCTCACTGAGCTGCAGTATGCAGATGACCTTGCTAATTTCGCCAAAACATCAGAAGAAGCGCAACGTATGATGGACACATTCTCAAGTGTATATGGCTCTCTATGGAAGGAGGTAAACACGTCCAAAACCAAACTCCTTATTATGAGCTTTCATCCACCAGCAGCATCATCCACACGTAGATATATATATATATATATATATATATATATATATATATATATATATATATATATATATATATATATATATATATATATATATCTATAGGTAGAACCTCAATTGAGACTGTTGAACAATTCAACTACCTGGGAAGTCTAGTGACAGCGAATTGCGATGGATGCCGAAATTATCGACCGTCTACGGTGTGCCTCGCATGCTTTCTTTAAACTGGGAGTGAGTCTTTGGTTGTAATGACCTGACCATACACACGGAAGTCCTAGTTTTGCAGTTCTCTTATCCATCCTACTATACGGTAGTGAGCGCTGCTGCATTGTGTACAAAAAGCACGTTAAGGCGCTGGAGAAATTCCAAATGAGACAGCTGCGCTGTATCATAAAAGTTAAATGTCATGATTTCATCTCCAACTTCATCTATATAGAACAGCTTGGCGCGCAATCAACTGCTCTGGCTAGGGCATGTGCGCCGGTTGTCCTATGATCGGCTCCCAAAACAAATTCTCTTTGGTGAGCTATCCCATGGTCAGCGATATACTACTGTCCAGCTGAAGAGATATAAAGATGTCATTCACTCCGTAGTAAAGAAGCCTGAAATAGAAGACACCCGGGAATCTCTGTGTCAGGACTGAGGCGCTTTGCGTAACATCTGCCACAATAATTCCGGCATATTCCCTACACGCAACACCACCAGAAGATCAGGCGGCGTCGATACATTTGTATGTTCTCAATGCCAACCCACCATCCGATCTCGCATCGGTCTGTGGAGCTAGCAACAGGCCCATGAGCGGAGGCGGCGATGGTAATGAGGGAAGGACCTTCAACGAAGAAATCCCGACGAGGACGACGACGATGCTCTTATATAGTATGCAAGCTCTTATATCATGTATGCAAGTTCTTATATCATATAAGCAAAATTCAATTTTGATAAAATGTTAATAAACATATATCGATAAATTTTCTCGCAATTGAAACACCACATAAAATAAATTAATTTATGATTTCATTAATTTTTGGTAAAATACTTCCTGAAATAATTAAAACTTGAATAAAGATTTGGAATTAAAACAGTTGATTAAGAGTTAAATATAGCAAAAAATTATTACATAATAAAAAATATTTATAAAAAGTCCAATCAAATCAATATATTTCGGTTAATAGAAAACTTAATTTGCGCGTAAAATTGTGTTTATCAAAATATGTTACCACAACTTGTCTCGTCCACTGCTAGACATAGGCCTCTCTTAACCTCTTCCATCTATTTCTATCCTTGACTAATGGGATCCAGTTAATTGCGATGCGATTCACATCGTCTGTGCATCGGGTTGGTCTGGCATTCCAGGATCTTTGAAGTACATCTGTTATTTGACATCCTTGACACATGCCCAGACCAATTTCATTTTGTTTAGTTTAATTTTGTTATTCTATCAATTTTGCATAATTAACTCCAGATCGATGTCTTAATATTTCGTTTCGAACTATTTATCTTAATTTCTCTCGTTGCGCTACCCTGATTTTTAGACAAACTTGTGTGAGCGTTAGAGTCTCTGCTCCGCATATAAGAACTGGTAGGATGTATTGGTCAAACACCTTGCGTTTTGGGCAGTTAGGGATGTCGGACTTAAAAAAGTTTTTCGTAGGCTGCCCATATTAGTCTCATCCTCTTTCCAGTCTCATAAGTCCGATTGTGTTGATTATAATCTCGTGGCCGAAATACTATTGTAAGGTGACTTGCGAATACCATTCCCTTCCATTATAAAGTGTTGGGTAGGAACTAGGTTGGTTATAAATTCCGTTTTGGAGTTCTTTATTTTAAGACCGTCTTTATGCGACTGTTCTGCCTGCTTCTTAAGCACTTTTTCCATTTAATCGGTTTAAATCTCGTGGCCTAGATACTTGGGCAAGGTGACCTGCCGGATATCATTTCCTTCCATTATAAAGTTTTGGGTAGGGAATAGGTTGGTCATAAATTTAGTTTTGGAATGTTTATTTTAAAACCCAGTTTATGCCGTTATTCTGCCTGCCAAGCACTTTTTCCATCTTATCGAGGCTATCTGAAATTAGCACAATGTCGTCTGCCAACCGTAAATGATTGAATTTTTTGCCGTTGATGTTTATGACCACATCTTCCAGTTCTATGGTCTTGAACATGTTCTCCATGAGGATAGCAAATAGTTTAGGCGAGTGTGTCACCTTGTCGAACGCTACTTTGTATTTGTAAGGTGTTGTCATTTTTGGTGTAGTTTCACGCATGCGGTAGTAGTATTTTTGTATCTGTGTTGTAAAGTAGTCACGTTTTTTTTTATTTGGCTGTTGTCTGTCCGGTGGGCATAACCCTCCCTCTTGCTCTTTCACGTAGTCCTGTTCTGGGCCGCTAGGTACCAGTTAATGCCTTTCGTTCGTTCCAGGTCGTCGTTCCATCGCATCTGTGGTCTTCCTACGCTTCTTCTGTTGTTCCATGGTCTTGATCTTAAGTCGGGTTTGATAAGATGTCTATAAGATGGAGACCAAGTGGTCAAGTACATCTGATCTATTCGGCAGTTCACCAGTACCTCGAACATCTCTATGTGGTAGCGGTTGATGCACTCGAATGCTTCTCAATGTCCACGAAGATCAGTGCCTTATTCTACTCGACACATTTCCTAATTGAACCCGTCATTTCGAAAAGGGCATGAGTCCATGAATTAAAACTTTTCAGAATCAACAAAAATATGTTTTTTGTTTAAAAAGTCATTGATGCTGAAGAAACTGAATATATTGTTAAATAAAAAACATTCACGCTTTTTGGAATATTTATTTATTAAAAAAGAACAATTTTCATCAAGATATTTTTAATTGAAATTTTTGGACTTTTTCGAAATGACCAAAAATTTGAGTTAGTTATCATCATTTTCCAGAAATTTTGGCTATTTTTATTTAATTATGTTTTCACTATTCCTGCCACCAGAGACTCTTTTTCTAGGTTTAAAAGCATTTTCGGCAAGCTCACGATAAAGTGATATTATGTTATATCTAACAGATGCGTTTCGTTTCACTTGTAAGGCGCATACGTCCAGGACTCGTGCCCTTTTAATTGCTTTTTAAGTTGACTTGTGGTGTATATATACATGTTTTTTTTCGCATGGAATATGAAAAACGCTTCAATGAATAAAATGGCGTAAAAAAGTGATATTTCAAAAAAGTGTAACTCGTGCCCATTTCGAAATGACGGGTTCAATTAGGGTTTTGATGGTTTGCAGGTGGGAATTTGTTCTGGATTCAGCTCTGAATCCTGCTTGTTCAGGCGGTTGGTAAAAGTCAAGTTTGGTTGTGAGACGTAGATGTATTAGCTTTGTAAAGAGTTTATAGAGGTGCGAGAGCAGACTTATTTGTGTGAAACTTTTTAGGTTAGGCTTTAAGCTTTTTGTGCATAATAACGATAATTCCATTATCCCATGTTGCTGGTGTTATTCCATCCGTAAGACACTTATTAAATAAGGTTTTTATGCCTTCAAATAGCTCTTCTCCTCCTTTATGCCTTCGATCCAAATATCATCCTCCCCTGCCTCCTTGTTGTTTTTCATTTCCGTCATTGATTTAGAGATTTTCACTTTGGTTATCTCCGGTAGATCTTCCCATGCGTAGTTTAGAATTCGGGGAACCGTACGGGTAACTTCCAACTCTATCTTCCAACGCAGAATAGAAGCGTTTGAAATGTGGTGCTATAGAAAAATGCTGCAAATACCATGGACAGCCCACGGCATACACGACTCTATTATTCAACAACTCGGTATAAAGACCAGACTATACCAGACAATAAACCAACGGTATTTGAGATACCTGGGTCATGTGGCAAGGAGGGTCGACAATATTGAACGACTCATAGTAGAAGGCAAAGTCTAAGGCCGCCGCCCAAGGGAAGATCGCCGACACGATGGATAGACCGGACAAAAACCCTGACGGGATAAGGGATGCAGGAAGTAATGAGATCTGCCCAAGATAGAAAGCGCTGACTAGGAGTCATTGCGAGCGTAGCAAATTGATGTCACCATACCCTGCAGAAGGGTTATGGACTGCAGAGAGAGATTCCAACTCTATTGTTCTATGATCACTATACAGGTTTGAAGAGAAGCGTTTCACGGTTTTTGATAGTTTGGCAGTTCTCGTCCTCAAGTTTGTTGAGTTCCCCTTGATTTCTCCCATGTATTATTTTCTGTCTGAATACTTCCATGTTCCTGTTCTCTTCTATAGTCTTCGCTACCAATTTTTAGTTGTATCTTTCCTAGCGGCTTTTGAAATTCCTTTATTTGAGGATCTCAGCTGGTTTGTATGTGGTGGGTGCTTATGTACTTTTTCTCGCCTTTGCTTCATAAGTTGTCGTGTGTTTTCTGAGATTTTCCCTTCTTCACTGTTCAGATTCATTCCATGTCTCTGTTTTGCTTTTGTATCGATGTTATGATTGAGTTGCTCAGGGTTTTATATTCATTCGTCAATGTTACCGTTTCTTAGTCTTTCTGCTACGGTTTGCTTGTACTCTTCGTTTTCCTTCACTGTGATTACTTTCCTCATTGTTGTGATGAGTAGACTTATCTCATTTTTCAATAATATGTCTAACATCTAGTAGGATTTGTAGATTTGTAGAATTCGGTAGTAACTTGTATTGCGTCCTTCATAGATCTATTGTACTCCACCCTTTCCACTATTTGTTAGTATACTTACCCATTTACAGCGCTTCCTCTAGCTCTGATACTTAATACAGAAATACAGAATTTCAGGATCTCTTCATCTTCTTATAGGTCTATGATTATATGACCCTGATGTGTTTTCTAAGTCTGCAGTGTCCCTTCAGGACTCCTGTCATAATTCTAAGCTTCTTCCTGTTTAGTTTCAGGCCAGCTTTCGTTCTTTTCTGGTTACAAGATCTCAGCATTACTTTGGATTGTCTTAGCCCTGGAAGCTTTTTCTAGGTTGTCATCCATTGTTCTCCAATTTCTTCATCTAAACCTTTGTGAATGGTGCTCATATTCCGAATTCCGGACCTGTAAAGGCATTGCCGGATCCCTTGTTTGTAGGTGATTGATTTTTTGATTCCATCTATATCAGTGTGTCCTGGTACTCAGTATAGCATTACTTTATTTTCTCTACCGAGCTTGTTTAGGCTTCCCACACAGTCCCATACCAGTTTGGATCTGATGGTGTATGAGCTAATGGCCTCGATGGCTGCTTGACTATCTGATAAGATAGCAATTAGATTTTTGCGATATTTCCTGCCAAGGTTAAATTGTGCACATATTTTGATTGCATGTACATCTGCTTGGAATATACTTGGGTAGATGCCCATGAATTTAAAGTATTTGGTACGAGGTCCAAACACTCCTGCAGCAATAAATAGCTTTGTCTTCGAACCATTCATATACCACTTGATAGCACTTTGCTCTATGTGGTATGCTGAGGATTCGTCGCTCCAATCGGCTTTAGTACTACACATTGCTGTGTAGTTTCTCGGTACTTCCAACCAGGGGGTCTTGGAAGCGAGGTTGTACCGGTCCCTGCTCCCTATTATTTTTCCTCTGCCTATTGCTTCCTTGCTGAACCTTACAATCGCCGATCTGGCGTTCCTCCCCACGACAAGTTGCAACGGAGTCAGATCCAGCAGCACTCCCATTGCAGCTGTCGGGCATGACCCCATCGCCCCCGCATACAGACATCCCCCAGTATTTGCATCTTCTCAAGCTGCTTCTTCATAGAAACCAGCTTGCTTCTACTTCCCCACGCAACTGCCCCATAAGTGATCGCAGGTCTCACTAACTCAGGATATCTCAGGATTGTCTTAATATCTCGGGATTGTGAGGTTACAACCTCACGTTTTCCCGGTCAGATTTCTGCACACCATTATAGTCTAACATCTATCTATTACCTGTAATTTGTCTATATTCCATGTATAACCTATATCTATAGTATTCCATCTGTAATATTTACAATTTTCTAGCTATAATATATATATAAAATTCTATCTATAATATTCTATCTCTAATATTCTATTTAAAAGCAAATCTGTACCATCCTGTTCATTATTATGTTAATCCGTTAATTATTCAACAATTCACTAATTATTTCTTAGATCTAATAACCTACTGACACACCATAAAAAAGCAACAAAAATAAAATTAATGATCAACGTCCTTTACACACATTTACAAAAACGAAACAAAAAACTAGATAATCCTCTAAGGAGCTATACGTAACGCAATTACATATTTAATTAATTACATATCGTTGACTAATTAGAATAATTAATTACGAGGTTTCGTGTTCGACGTCGTAAAATTTTTCAGGAAAGATTATCTTCGTCTTTATGTGGAAAATTAAATTAACTGAAAAACAAAAAAAAGTACAAATGATAATTAAAACAAAGGGGTAGAAGAAAAGTAAAAATATGGAAATATATAGATAAACATTTGGTTTGGGAGTATTCATGTTTATCGGGCTGGATCAATTGAGGACAAAGCTAGTAAATATGCACATAAAAGTGTATTAGTGTCTTTTGTTAAAGCCTACATGCATGTAGGCAGGGATGTGTCTATGTTATTACCGGTAGTATCTGTCTCAAATCTCGCACGACAACTTTTAAGCCGAGGAAATGACACGCAAGTATGTGATTGCTTGCTTATATCCATTCACTATCACCGTACAGTTCACCTACAAAGTAAAACAATAACAAATAAAAAATGCTCATTAATGTTGTTTAACAAACACAACACAGTTTTATTGCAGAATTTATTAGCAGATTTATTTGGTGAAATCTTTTCAGAAATCAGTTTTAGTATTTTATTTATTAGTTAAATGTTAAACATTAGTGTTTGAATCTTAGCTTCACAGATTATAATTTCTAGGAAATTGTTTTATACATATCGTTAACAAAGTTAACATCATAGCGTATAGAACGTATAACTAATCTTTCTTTAACAAACTTTCTTAAAAACAACTACTTCACTAGCAAACACCTCGACTGACACCTCGTTGGCCCAATTATATATAATAATAATATCCCAATTTTGAAAATTAAGGTTTTTTTAAATAAGTATATGCAAGAAATTTAGGAATAGCAGATTGAAGAATTTTTACAAGAATACAGAGATAGGATATAATATATTATCAATACCCCATATTAAAGCGACCACAGCGCATGCCGTGGCAAAGATCCGCAACAATTCGGGATTGTAGATTTTGGTGGTAACTTGTAGTGCAACCTTCATAGATCTGTTGTACCCTCTTGCTCTAATTGTTGGTATACTTACCCATTTAGAGCGCCTCTTCTAGTCCTTATTCCTTTAGGAATTTCAGAATCTGGTTAGGATTCAAGGACTTGAACAATTCAGGATAGTGAATTTCTTTATATATTGAAATGGGTTATATATAATTGTTTGGAGGCAAAAAGTTAGACGCGGTAGCATGCCCGAGTTACGATATCACGATATACCCTAAATACATCGAAAGAAGAAAGTTAGTATCTCACAAGTCCTAGCTAAATATACACGCCTGATAGACCGAAGAACCACAAAATTAGCAGACACCACATCAAAATAAGTAAAAATTAAAGAACTAAATGCCATTATTTCGTAGATCTCCATCACTTCTTACATGTTGAGCTACAAGTAACTTGTTTCCCTTGATCACAGTCTGGGATTGGAAATATATATTGTGCATTATATACAGTATAATCTCGATTATCCAGCGGTTTGTTTATTTCATTGCATTGGTGTGGTGGTTTTTATGCTGTCTACATTGCCTCTGAATCTCTTTGTTTAGCTGTTTGTGCTGATCTTTACTTGTTTACGTGGTTAGAACTTTCATTTTTAGTTCTTTTCTTTTGTTAATTGTCTCGAGAGTTCTTTGTGTTATCCAGTGTTTTTTGGGTCAGTGAAATTTTGTGTTTGTTGGAGATTTTTTGCTGTTTCTTGTATGCAATATCTTATAGATCGCCATTCCTGTTCTGGATCGTGATTTCCCAATATATTTTCTTTGTTGGTGGCAAGTGAGCTCTCGATTTCTGCTTTGAATTGATCTTTAGCATCTTCTGTTAGTCGAATTCTGTTCTGTCTGCATTTTATGTTTTTCAGGCGTAATTTAAATTTCATTATTAGTAGTTGATGGTCTGATCCGTACTCAGCTCCAGGAAATGTTTTGCAATCTTTTACACAGGATTTACATCATGAATTGGTCATGATATAATCAATTTGATTTCTGTACCTGTCTCCTGGAGATATCTAGGTGTATATTCGTCTCGGATGATATTGGAAAAATGTTTTGGCTACAGAAAGGTTATGTTCCTGGCAGAATTGAAGCATTCGTTCTCCATTGTCATTTCTCGTGCCGAGACTGAAGAGTCCGATCAACTCGGTCAGCTCTTCTTCTTTTATATTGGATTGTCCCAGTTTAGCATTCATGTCTCCGAGCATTATGAGGATTTCGTTTTTGGGTAGTTCATTTATAGTGTTGCCTAGCTGTTCGTAGTAACTTTCTATATATTCTTCGGATGAGTCAGTTGTTGGCGCATAGGTCTGTATGATGTTGACGTTAAAAGGTTGAGCCTTTAACTTCATGGTTATTATTTCGTCATTTATTGCGTTATATCTTAGAACTGCTCTGGTATTGGATCTTGGAATTTAGCTACTCACAGCTACTCCGTTGCGACTTTCGGTTTCATTACCGGCATGGTATATTGTGCTGCCTGTGCTTGTAGTGAAATGCCCAGTTCCTTTCCAGTGCGTCTCTGCCATTCTCAACAAATCAAGTTTCAAGTTTGTATGAGAGGGCCTCTTGTTCGACAATATACGGTTTTCCAATTTGAAGCAGTCCTTGGGTGTTCCATGTCCCTATTCGGTTTAGTCTGCGTATATTTAACGAGTTTTAGTCTAGAGACTTAGAGATTAAGACTATAATACATACCAGAAAATCGCAATTTTTTTGAAATATTCAATTTTGGTAGAGAGAATTGATGAAACGCTAATAGATACACCGAACTATACTGGACTAGACTTTCACAGTTAAGGTTAAATAGACAAAACTAAATAGGGTTAGGCTAGTGTGCTGAAGCTTGCACTAGATAAGGCTATACCCAAACTGTTTAGTCATATTTAAACAAATCTCGTGACAATAGGACAAACTAAGATTAAAAAAAAATGAAGTTTGATAATTATTTTGTTTAATATCATCAAATTAAAATTAAGAAAGGTACGATTTAGTAAAACTGTAATCGATTTTTTGCCAATTTAACAAAAAGAGCTAAATTTTAGTTTAATTAAAAATGTAACTTTTAAATAAAAAAAAAATTACGTAACGAGAGTTGTAAAAAGCATATTACGTCCGCGAGTACGTAGTTTGCTTACAACTCGAGTTATGGTCTATACTTTATATACGACTACACTAATTTGTTTCTGTTTAATAAGAAAAATATGTTTGATGTAACAAATTTATGTCTTATTAGGTTATGTTTATTTAATTATCATTATTTAACATTATAATAAACAAACAGTTGTATTTTCATATATAACTGTTACTCGACATTATTTTACTTGAAAGAAATGAAAAAAATACATTCTTAATGGTTACATACTTTATTATTTAGTACTTATTTGGGTTAAACTTAAATAAGAGTGCTGATCGATATAGGCAACCCAATGTACACAATGTCAATTTCCGTTAGTTTAAATTGTGGCACGGGGGCGCTGAACGTTTGAGCATGTAGTGCTCTCAACCAATAAACGAATCGTAAACCAAACGCACGTGTGTGTTATCAATCATAACTTATCATTAATCGCGCACTGTTACATACGTGCGTGTTATGATGTATTTACATAGTCTGTATAATAGTCACGAACTGTAAAATAATAGGCATTTACAATAGTGGTCATAGATTAACACTTTTAATCTCTATTATGTCTTTCATAAACTAATTGCTTAGTTATGATTTTTGTTTTAAGATAACATTTAAAATTAAAATAAATGTGTGAAGTGTGTTGCATCTAGTAATAAATATCAACTACTATTAATCGATTAGACAATAGTAATAATAGCATTTATATCTCGCTTAGATATTGGAAATATTAATTTTATTGGTTGGCGATGGAAAATGACGATTAAATTTTATAGGTTCTTGTACGCAAATATTGTTAGATTACATACTCGACAATTTATTATAATTTATTTGTCTGTTAAAAAATTACAGATTGTTGAGATTTTTTATAATATATGGATAATTATTATAAATACAATTTACAATTAGTGTCTTTCTATTGTTTTATAGAGGCGAGATACTAGAGTTTTGTCTGAATACTAGATAGTTATCTAAATACAAGATTGTAAGCTAAATTAATTTTTAAACTTAATGAATCAATGAATAATTTATCAATATATAAATTATTCAATAAACATTTTTCAATCTGTATCAATGATTGTGTGATTAATTAAATGCTTTGTGGCAATCGTTTTTCGTTATTTTTCTGTAGCATTCATAAGATTGATTGGTTTTGTTTGAATGTAGTCGATTCTTTGATATTTGATTTACATACGTCAGTTAAATTCGAACGTCAATGTAAATCAAACAATCTTCAATCGGAGAAAAATAAAACACATTTTTTTTTTGTCGAATACAAAACATATATCAGTTAGCAAAATCAAAAGCCTTATATCTAGAAAATCGTTCACGGTTCCGAACGTAAAATTTGATTTCGTTTTATCACTTCCACGATCGGATATGAAATATCGCTTTTCGGGGCCATATTTTTCACAGATCAACAAACTCGTTCGGAATGAGAATGCAAAAAAAAATTAAATTTACACAAAAAAATATCGCGAAACTGCTTTGAATGGCAATCGAACCTGTCAGGACAACATAACGGGGCCTAACAATCACTTTTCACCCTTATTTATTAACCGAAATCAATGTTGAGGTAAATCAGAAATACCTATAAACAAAAAAAAAACGCCTGACATTTATGGTTCATCTAATTCACTGTGAATTTTGATGCGGACCGTGTAGAAAAACGCGAGCGGTTAATATTCGCCCTCCTTGTTTATTCCACTGAATTAGGGAAGGAGGGAAAGCTTTTTGTGGGAGTATTTCAGGGGGAGCATTCGTCATAGAGCACGAGATGTGGTGACAGAATTGTTCTAAAGCCTGACTGATCGGAGGTCATGGGCTATTCAGTTTTGTCAATTCTCTCGATCCCTTTTTTTTGCAATCCATTAAATGACAGTAATGTATTTACAGAGTTGAAATCGACCGTAAACACATATCTTGTGTTGCTACACTTGTTGCTATTACCTTCACCTATATAATATTTTTATTATTTAAAAAAAAACAAATATTTTTACTTGAATTATGTTTCACTCTCATTTCATTTCCAACATTTTTTTTATTTTGGTGTAATTATCAAACTTTAACGGTTTCAACTGCGGAACGGAAATAAGCTGTAATCAATAACCTGTCTTTATAGTTTCCGCGTCTGTCATAAGCAAAAAATTAATGAACAGGTAGATATAAACTGTAGCCATTTAAGATTATGACATGTAACAGATGGGTGATGTTCCTTGCCGTTTCTACGAATGAGGATAACTATTTTACCTCTACACCCTAAATTACAATTAATATATTAACTTGTCAACATAACTATAAAAAGGAATGATATTTTTCTTTGTTTAGTAAGTTTTATTAACCTGGCTCTACCTAAGATTGAATGTATACCCTGCATCACGTATAGATTAGAATTGTTAATTAGTTAACTGCGATCTTTAGTCGTTTATTCTTTGTATTAAATAACAATTTAGTCTGGACTGGTCTGTATGTTTTGTCTTGGTTTCCTTTCTCTTTCCTGCGTTGTCTTGTCTTGTATTACATTTGTCTGCTTTGTCCGACTTGTCTCGTCTTGCCCGTCATATATTATTTAGTTTGTCTTGTCTTGTCTGTCTTGTGTGCCTTATTTGTCTTGACTTTTTTGTCAACCTTTTCTTGTCTTGTCTATGTTACCTTTCAAATTCAAATTCAATTTATTAATCAATAGATGTAATAATTCTACATATTAGACAGGTCAAAGTTAGAATACAGCACATTTATTTACTTAAAAATTAAAAAAATAAATATTAGACCATTCAAAAAATCACTGACAGTATAGTAATAGCATGTAAGGTAAGTTTTAAGGCGTATTTGGAAACTTCTATAAGTGGCTAACTCTTTAATAGCCAACGGTAACTGGTTATAGATTTGAATACCTATTCGATTAGGAGTACCTTTGCAAATGGTGAGATTACTTTTCACCGATCTTAGGTTCAAATAATTTTGGTATCATATCCACCGCCATGGATATGATACCAAAATTCTCTTACTCCAATTACATTCCTATTTTTAAAAATATGGCATGCTAACTCCCATATATAAATACATGGAACGGTGAGGGTTTTAAGATTTTTAAAGTATGATCTGCAAGAGGTGGTTCTTCTGATGCCTGCTATTGTTCGTATTACCCTTTTTGTGCAAGAAATACTCCTTGACTAACTGAAGCAGCTCCCCAGACTAAAATGCCATAAGCTAGAAGCGAATGAATTTCGGCATGGTATACGCTGAGAAGAACATCTTCGCCCACCGTTTGTCTTACTTTTCTTAACAGATACGACTTACCGTGCATCTTATGAATTATTGCATCAGTGGTTGTAGTCCAGGTCAGGTGTACCTCTAGGTATATATCTAGAAATTTTACTTTTTCCTGGCGAGTTACCTTGCAGTTGCCAATTTTGAAAGGAATGTCATCAGTGGGATTTCTTCGACTGCATTGAAAAATAAGTTGAGCTTGTTTTTCTAATATTGAGGTGTAAGTTATTGGCACAGAATCATGTGTATAGTTTTAACAGGATACTGTTCAGTTGTGTTGCCGTTGCTTCAATTGAACGTTCCGAAACTAGGATACTCGAATCATCCACATACAGGGTGCAGTGATAAGAGCCGATAAAATGTATCATATCAGCTGTATAGAGAGAAAACAGAATCGGCGCTAAGATACTACCTTGCGGCAACCCTATTCTGAGAACTTTAGTATTGGAGTATCCTATCGTCCATCTTGCATTTATTCTGGCGTATTGTCTTCTATTATTTAAGTAGGACTCGAACCAACGACCAGCCTTTCCTCTAATTCTATAGGTAAATAGTTTGTCCAGGAGATTTTCATGTGCGACGCAGTCAAAGGCTTTTGACAGGTCGTAAAAAATTTCCACCGGACTTTTCCCTTCGTCTACCTCATTAACGATTTTGTTGTAGAATTCACTGATTGCTGTGGAGGTGGATTTTTGTTTGCAGAATCCATGTTGCTGCCGAGGTATTAGATGATGTCGCGTAATGAAAGGCATTAATCGCCTTTTCATAGAATATTCAATTATCTTTGCCAGAACCGATGCGAGAGAGATCTGTCTGTAATTGTTCCTATCAAATCTGTCTCACTTTTTAAATATAGGTAAAACTACTGCGATTTTTAGAGCATCAGGTACCTTTTCAGAAGCGAGCGAGCAATTGATAATATCAGTAATGGGCTCACTATCAGTTCACTTTCTAATTCCTGAATTATACTAGCAGGCAAGGAGTCTGGGGCCTGGGTTGGTTTATTTTTAATTTTTTTGAAGACCAAAGACATTTCGCTAGGAGAGAAATCTTCAAGATAAATGATTTTTCGTTTCGGAGAATGTGGCTATTTTCTAAGTAGGTTGACGGCATGTTTTGTATAATACTTTCAGGTGCTGAGCTAAAAAAGTCATTACAAAGTGAAGCTACCGTTCAGCTTCTGGAGCTTCTACAAGTCTTTCATTCTATAATAGGTAAATGTCTTGTTTACTCCGTACACTCGTTGACTCGTTACTCTTGGACAGTTCATCGACTCTCTTCCAAAGAGTACGTTGTTTGTTAGATGATTTTCCAATTTTATTTGTGGAGTAATTTCTTTTAGTAGGGATAAGGAGATTCAGGTGCGTTTTCTTGTGTGCCAAGAAATTTCTTTCAAGTCAGGGTGCTGCTTTTGTTAAATATACAGGTCTTTTAACTTTCTACTTCAGATTTTAATTTCTTTGGTTATCCAAGAAGAGGGAGTAATTATTATTTTCTTTAATGGACAAGATTTGAAAATGTAAAATTGCATCAGTTGCATAAACGAGTTGACCTTTCTCTCGCAGTCCTTAGTTGAGAAAATATCTGCCCAGGATTCTTTTTGTAAAGCTTGCGAAGTTTTTTGGCTGCACAGAAGTTTCGAGCAAAATAAAAATCTTGTTTAGTTTTATTAGGAGGTACTACATTGGCAACCAGTATGAATCTATGGTCAGAGAGAGTGTTGTCCCCAACAGTGATTGCAGCTGGGCGATTTAGTCTGACAAAAAGATTGTCAATTGTGCTCTGTGAGGTGTTAGTTATGGCTTGATCACACGTAACGAGTACAATGGCGAGACAGTAAAATGTCATTCGGCCGAGAGAGTAGAGTGGGCGAGTAGGTGTTTATACGCTTTAATTTTTTTGCCGAGTGAGTCAGTCAGTGATCATGATGGATAGTAAAAGGTTGATTCAAAAATGCACTAAGATGCTTACACCTCATTTAATTGAGGAGTTAAACGAATTGTTGCGAAACGATAAGAAGCGCGTTTGGACAAGGCCTTGGATGTTGAGGAGACCCGAACTTGGAGCAAGTAACAATCTACTTCGGGAATTGGAATTAGAAGACCCAGGGGAATTTAAAGCGCTACTGAGAATAGATGTAATATAAGCAAATGAAAAATATAAGTCGTCTAATTCAAAAACAAAATACTATAATGAGGGAATCTATACCGGCAAAGATAAAGCTTCAAGTTGCTTTAAGCTTTTTAGCAACAGGGCTCAACTACCGATATTTGCAAGGTTTCTATAGGATTTCCTGGGCTTCAATATCAGCACTTATACCTGAAGTAATAGATCCAATTAATTAATAATTAAATAAAGCAATACTTCATCAAAAGTTTCAATTGTAGTATTTAAAATTAAAACAAACAAACTAGCCACCGTCACCGTACTGACAAAACGACGAGAGTACTTGTTCAGACATGCCGAGTGGGACAGCGAGTCAGTAGCGATACGAGTGGGGGTAGCCACTCGGTTTGCACTCGGCCTAGTAAATAGAAAGGGGTCCGAGTGATGTCTCGCCATTTTACTGGGCCGAGCACTCGGCCGTGTACTCGGTGACATGTTTACGTACCCAGTACTCGGCCGAGTTTACTGTCTCGCCACTCTACTCGTTACGTGTGATCAAGGCATTACCTTAGTGGGAACCTTTACTCTGTGATCTAGAATCTTGACCATATGAGCAGCATGTTGATTAGATTGGTTTTTTCTTTGGAATGTTTATCAAGGTGTATATTAAAGTCACCTACAATAAAGATGTCATCATATTTAAGAAACACACAGTCAAGTAGCTCTTCGAGAATTATTATGAAAGTGGTGACACACCCCGTAGGAGGTCGATATACAGTTATTATAACCACAGAATTAGTACCCGACTTCCATACAACCCCACACAACTCAACTTGTTTTTCAAAGGATTTTGCTGGAGATTTTTAGAGTGTGGCAGTTGACATCGAAATATATGTGTTTAACCCAAATTGCAACCCCTCCGCCAATAGACTGCGTTCGTGAATAGGAGACAATCGATTTTTAATTAGGTATATTTATGTAAGTCATTAGCTCATCCGACAACCACGTTTCTGCCAGACATAAAAAGTGTGGCGAGTGCTCAGATGTTAAAAGCTCCAGTTGAAGGAGTTTTTGCTTAATACTTTGAGCATTAATGAATAATATCAAATTGTTAATAGGTTTGGTACTATTTTTGCAGCTATTTTTCGATGGGGAGTGAAGTAAAATTGGCCCTGAATTAGGAAGATTTACTTGGTTACTCTCAGTTTGTGAGGGTTTGGGAAAAAAAAATGATTAACTCTTGATTGGCGCTACCACTAGCAGGGACATACAAGTAAACGCCGTAACAGTAAAAAGATGCAAACAGTTCTGCTACTTGGGCAGCATCATAGCAGTGGATGGAGGAGCCGATCAGACATCGCCAGAAGAATCAACAAAGCGAAGGGAGCGTTCGCCCAACTGAATAACGTTTGGAGCTCTTCAATACTTTGCCGTAAAACGAAACTCAAACTATATAATAGCAACGTCAAATCTATCCTGTTCTACGGCAGTGAGACGTGGAAAGTAACTAAAAGCAGCACAAACAAACTGCAAGTTTTCGCAAACTGGTGTTTGAGACGGATCCTTAGAATCCGATGGCCTGAAATTATATCGAACCACGATCTGCTTCGTTCTACAAACCAACTTCCAGTAGACGTTGAAATAAAGAGAAGAAAGTGGAACTGGATTGGACACACCCTACGGCGCAATCCACAAAACATTGCAAAACAAGCATTGGACTGGCATCCCCAAGGCAGTAAGCGAAAGAGAGGAAGGCCAAAAACAACATGGCGACGCACAATTGAAGCCGAAATCACCTCCACCGGCAAATCGTGGAATGAGTTGAAGGTCGTGGCTCGAAATAGAGTCAGATGGCGACAATTGTTAGAAGCCCTATGCCCCACTGGGGGAAACAGGAACTAAGAGAAAGAGGAAGAGGTATTGCGGCCAGGTTTCCAGTTTTTGCACATCTTCAAGTTTATCCATTGGGACAGAGGACCTTAAAAGATGAGTATTCTTTGGGAAACTTAAAAGGAAGTTTAGTTTATGTACACTGTATATGGTCGTTTACTGTTGTATGGCTGTTTACTGTTAAGGTATTTGATTACATCATTGGACGATGATTGGAAGTTTTTACTCGCAGAATTAGGCCAGGCCATTTTTTCTAAATGCATGGAATTTTGGGTTTGTAGATTTCTTACTTGTTGCGTAAGTTTCCGTAGTTCCTTTTTCACACTGTCCTGGATAATATCCATGATTGATGATCTCATCGACTCTAATTCACTCCTTATGGCTCCAGTAATCATGTCCTTGATATAGGGACTTTGAAGGTACAATATCACAGGGTCACCATTTGCATCTGGATTAGCGTTTGAACGTAATTCTCTTCGCATGTTGCAAAGAAATATATTAAATTCACTTAGATTTGATTAAAGAGATAGTTTTCTCTCAAGCTTGATTTGATGTTCACGTTCTCGCAGTTCGACCGCAACTGATCTTGCTTATCTCTAGTGCCTTGTCATGCCAATCTTATCTAGTTTGTGACCAACTGTGATATCTAGTTGTCTATTCTTTGTATTAAATGAAAATCTAGTCTGCACTGGTCTGCTTGTTTTGTCTTGGCTTCTCTTCTTTTCCCTGCCTTGTCTTGTATTACATTTTTCTGTCTTGTCTTGTAAGACTTTTCTCGTCTTGTTCGCCATATATTGTTTTAGCTTGCTCTGCCCTGTTTGTCTTGTCTGCCTTGTTTATCTTGTCTTTAATTTAATTTAATTTAATAGATTTATAGCTCAATAGTTTTAAAGCATAATATAAATTACAATAAGATCATCTAAAAGATGTAAAACATGTCAAAATGTAAATGAAAATATATAAAAACAATTTGCACTAATAAAATAAAAACAATAATACAGGAAAAGTGTGTAACCAATAATACTCTTGCAAACATAAGCGAAACATAAGAGAAAAAAAAAAGGTCAAAATATAGACATTGGAACTACTAAAAAATAAATAAATATGAATATATAAACAGTTTAAAATTTTATAAAAAACCCATACATACGTGTACGTCTGTTAGAGAAGTATCCCACCTTATCTTTTATTTTGAAAATCTGATGGATTTGAATCAAGCGCGCTTGCATGAGCCGACCGTGAATCTTCGTGCGCATGCACAATTTCTTGGCGAAAAACCAGACTCCTCTGGTTTGACAGGCTCCTTACTCTCCTGATATGACCCCCTGCGACTTCTGGCTATTCCCCAAAGTCAAGAGGCCATTGAAAGTCGATTCCGAAAGAGTTTTTGGAATGCCGCCATGATGTTGTTTAGTGCAGATAAGATGTTTCATACGAGGGAAGATGGAGTTAAAAAGGATAGATTCAAAGATTTTGAAAAAATTGGAAATTATGGCGACGTGGCGATAGTTCTTAATGTCAGACTGTAAGCCAGATTTGAGGATTGGACAAATCTTTGTGGGTTTTCAAATAGCTGAAAACGTGCCTCCATACAGGATCCTGTTGAAAAGTTTGGTGAGTGGAGGCTCAAAAATATGCGCACCGTCCCGAAGTAAGAACTGTGCGCATATTTTAGCATTTTTTGTCTTGTCTTCTCTTTTTTGTCAACCTTTTCTTGTCAGGTCTATCTTGCTTATCTCTATTGCCTTGAATTGACAATCTTGCCCAGTTTTGGCTTACCACGTCTTTGATGCCTACTCTTGTTATCTCCCTTGCCTTGTCTAGTTTGCCTTATCTGTCTAATTACTGTCTAATTACTGTCTAATTACAGCTTATTGCCTAATCTTGTTTGGACCTTGCCTGGGAAGGAACACAATCGTAGACATCTCGAGTTGTGCTATGTGCGTTTTCTTGTCTTTTTTGCATTGTTTCCGTTGTCTAGCCGTTTTTACTTATTTTTCGACTAATCTTGCCTGTCTAGTTCTTGTTTGATAAGTTGTGTCTCTTTAGTTTTGTTTGACTGGTCAAAATCATAAAAAAAATAAAAAACCATTTATTTCATTATTTAGGCGTAAAATATTAAACAAAATATATAAAGGAAATGAAATGTGTCAAAATAAAAGGTAAATAAACAGAAAAAAGGTTAAATTGTAATTAACAAATAATTATGACGATGTGAGATATTCCTGTGAGATCTGATATGTTGATGCTCTCTTTAATGACACATGACCCCACCAACAACATAGAGACGATGATATTAACTTCAGAAAAATGACAAGGCCGTAGGACTAGACTACATTCACGCAGAAACCTTGAAATTGATCGTAATGCGGATGATAGGAGCCTAAAACTTTTCACATCCATGTTTAACTCATTATACGAAACTGGCTGAGGTCGACGTTCATCACATTACCAAAAAAACCGATCGCTTCTCAATTGGCAATCTCAATCAATTTGGATTTAGGAACCGAGTGGGCAGGCGCGAGGCTCTCTTTTCTCACAACGTTCTAACACAGCGATGCACAGACACGAATGTCGATATATACGCCTGCTTTATTGACAACCTAAAAGCTTTCGATAGTCTCTCGCACCAGAATCTCATTGAGATCCTAAAATATAACGGAGACGATGATGGAGATCTGATCTACATCACGCAGCTTTACTGGCATCAAACTGCAGAGATTAGGATAGAGGGTATAACATCCGAAAAAAAAACAGAAATCAGGAGGGGTGTTAGACAAGAGTGTGTCCTGTATCTTCTGCTCTTCAATATATACTCGGCAGTATTCCAAGAGGCACTGGTGGACGTGAAATCAAACATTAAGATCAACGGCACCCTTATTAATAATATGCGATTCGCTGACGATACGTTCGACCTCACCGGCAGTCTCCCACATCTCCAGAATATGATGGACCTAATCGATGAGCAGAACACACAGTATGATCTACACATCAACGTTGCCAAGACCAAGTTGGTTGTGTTTTCCAAGACACCTTCAAATTAACAATCTTGAAATTATCAACCCTGGTCGTGGAACAAGTGCGGTCCGTTAAATATCATGGAGCCCTCGTCAGCGAGAACACTGACCTTAAAATGGAAATCAGATCAAGGATAGAGTAGGCTAGAAGGACATTCATCTCCTTTAAGACTCTGTTCACTAGTAGAGACGTAAACCTACAGCTCCGTATACGTACAATGCGTTGCTATATCTTCTAAGTGCTATTCTATGACTCCGAGAGCTGGACATTCAGCCAATCAATGGAGAGCCGTATTGAAGCCTTTGAGATGTACTTCTATCGCCGTATACTGCGTATATCCTGGGTAGACGGAATAAGCCACGAGAAAGTAAAGAGGAGATTAGGTAAGAGTAAAGAGCCGATAACAACCGACAAAGAACGAAATCTCCAATACATCGGGCACGCTGTGAGGGGAGAGCGTTGCGAGATCCTTCGACGCGTCATCGGGGGGAGATCGAGGGTAAACGATCTGTGAGCAGACTGCAGAACTCATGGTTAAAGGATCTGCGTCGATGTCACGCACCATTATAGCCAGTTGGTTCGTCAACCTTCGATGGGAGACGGCGGCCTAAGAAGAAGAGATATTCCTATATTAAATATGGTTCCGTTATTGATATGGTGGTATACTTTTTGATTGTAAAACTTAAAAGTTCTTATACGTAGACATCTCTACGTACCTTATGATGTCCCTTGGTAGAGAATTATTTATGGCGTTGTATTTGGGACTCTTCTCAGTCAGTGTTAGCTTATGCCGGGATGTCTTGTAGGCTAAGTGTAACAAATGCCTGGTGTTTTGTTCATGGGATACAAGATAACTTTCGAAATTGTTATCATGCTTATATATAAAAATATGTAGTTCATAGATATATATGCCTACGTATTCTTGCACTTTACATAGCGTGATTCTCTAAAGTTTAGCTTGAAAATAATTCTGATGGCCTGTTTTTTGTATTCTAAAAATATTTCTGTATTCTGAACTGCTACCCCAAAAGATGTCGTACCGCAGAATGGACTGAAAATTTGCGAAATAAACTTTTTCTTAACACTTATGTCAATACCCAGTCATTACTACGTTGTTCAATACCCGGGTACCCGTGTACCCGCATGGGTTTTTCATTCAATAAAATAACTTTAAAACACGGAGACTTTCACATTTCAAGTCGGGATTACCCATAGAGTATTCCACTACCCGAAAAACCCTATTTCTATATATAAAACCGCCGGGTGGGCAAAGTATGAGATCAAAATATGGTGGATATGCGACGCCAAAAATTCATATCCATTGAAAGTTCAAATTTACACTGGCAAAATAACAACTGGCCGTGACATAAATCAAGGCGAAAGAGTGGAAGAGAGTAAAAGATTTAGCTGAAAAATATAAAGGATCCGGAAGAAATATTACAATGGATAATTTTTTTACTACTTTACCTTTAGCAAAGCATTTATTGTATGGGACCTAACAATTGTAGGAACATTGAAAAAAAAATCCTTTTTGTAGATATGCCTAGCATCTAAAGATCGTGAAGAATTCTCTTCTCTCTTTGGGTTTCATGAAAAAGTTATTCTATGCTCTTATGTTCCTAAAAAAAGAAAGTTGTTATACTTCTATCTACGATGCACTCAGATTTGCAGCGAAGACAAAAAAAGGTACCAGAAATTGTTCAGTATTATAATAAAACAAAAATTGGTGTGGATATAATGGATAAGATGTTGGGCCGTTACACAATCCACAGATGGACTAACCGATGGCCTCTCGCATTTTCTTTAAATATTTTGGATATCGCCAGTCTTGCCAGCTATATCATTTATCATCTAAATAACGTATTTTTACGAAAATTAAGTGAGAAGTAAGAATTATGTATGACAGCTATTCAAGAACGATCTCAAAATATGCAAATTATGAGAAATTTCACCACCAGGATTGCCATAGAAAGCATATATGGAAAACCAATAGATTCAACATCAAAACCAAAACCAATAGATTTAGCAACAACATCAAGTGAGCCAGGCGAGTCTACTGAACAGACATATTTCACTGGACAAAAAATTGTTGAAGGCTCATGTCATATTTGTTACCAGGATGTCTATAAAAAAAAACGGAGAAAAAACGCGAAAATCATGTAAAGAATGTAACAAACTAGTTTGCGATGAACATTCAAAAGCAATTGTAAAATGTGAAACATGTTGCCAATAATAAATTGAATATAAAAATATTTTATGTATAATTTATAAGTTTTATAATAAAATTAATGAAAAGTTAAATAAATCCGTTTATTTATACATTAAATAATATTTCTTATCGCTAGAAATAAGTTTAATTATTTATTTATATATGGGTACCCAGGGTATTGAACAACGGGGTATTTGACGTCCAAAAAGTTTTCAAATTTCAAAAGAATCGATGTCAGTAGACTCAAATAACGAGGATCTGAAAGGATTTGATGATTTTTCGTTAAATAAAAAAGATATGTAAGTAAGAACATGCAAAAGGGTACCCGTGTACCCGGGTATTGACATAAGTGTTAAAAATATAACACTACTTCTGAATCCACTGTAGATTGAAAGATCATGAGGGCATATGTGGCCTTACTTAGTTTAGGTCTTAGGCAAGCAATATGCTTGATCAATCTACATTTTTATGAATTAACACTTATAGGAGATATAACCGATTATTTTACTTCAAAAATGTGACTAGCTATCTACTATTCAGCGAGCTATAATCTCCGACTTCTTCTCGTCCTGAATATTATACTAGGCTGTTTTGTGTTTATTGATCACTAGACGATTCCTATTAAACCAGCTTGAGATTAGATTCATTGCTGATATGGAATTAGTGTGGACTTTTTTCATAGTCTGGTTTAAGAGTACCAGACTAGTGTCATGTGAGCGTAGTGACTATCTGGAAGTTAGTATGTACTATAGATGAGGGTAGATCATTACCATACAATAAAAAAGGAGTAGGACCCAAAACACTCCCTTGATGGATACCTTTCTCTACAGTCCTCATCTTTGATATATATATATATATATATATATATATATATATATATATATATATATATATATATATATATATATATATAACTTCCATGAGCGGTTTGGAATTTAGTGCGCAGTCTGCCGTTGGATATATAGGGCTTATTGTTAATCCAATCCAGCGCCGTTCCTCTAATTCCATATCTTTCCATTTTATATATTAAAATGTTGTGGTCGACAGAATCATATGCATTCGACAAGTCGACCATAATGCCTGAGGGTATATTTTGCACGACAAGTTGCTTCTAAATGTGTTACTAATGTATTGAAATCATGTCGACTCCACAGATTTTCCTTTAAAAAATGTTTGCAGATGCTGATAATATTATATCTACTGAAAAATGACACAACACTGATATGAAAAATTTCTCCTCAACAATTTTAGAAAAAGCAGAAAGGATACTGATGGGTCTGTAATTGCATATATTCTTCCTATCACCCTTTCTTAAAAATGGGAAGATTGTAGACATTTTCAGCAATTCTAAATTATGTATAAAAGGGGATCTTCTAGCTCCAAGAAGACCTCTTTTATTAGAAACATTAGAATGACATCATTACCCATGCTCTTTCTGCTTTTCAGGTTCATTATAATGACGCTAAGGCCCAAGAGTAAAATAAATTCGAATAGGACGTACGAAATATAATTGAACAAATTCCCAATCATCATGAAATTATTATAGCGAGGAATCTTAATGGTAGAGTAGGCAGACAACTAAGTAGCCAGATAGTTGGAGGGAACGGGGAAGAGGTAATGGTGAAAGGCTGAAAAACCTTTGTGACCAACATAACCTAAAGATTACGAACACCTTTTTTGCACATAAGGACATCCACAAGTATACTTGGTACCAACACACGAGAGGTTGGAAGTCAATTATAGACTACGTGATTGTCAAACAGGGCGCAAAAATTAGGGTCCAGGATTTACGGGTCATGAGATGAGCGGATTGCGGAAGCGTTCACTGTAAGTAGTAGTAAAGAAGAAGATCTATCGCAAAATCAAAATAAATCACAAGAATGTTACGAGAAGAAATGAAAAGATGTAAAAAGATTTTACATAGAAAGCTTTGAACACGACAGTACAAAGTTTCTATACCAAAGGCGATATGAACAGAAATTGTTGCAACAACAAAGGAGTACAGAAACCGAATATGAACATATTACACAATGTATTAATGAAGCTACGATGGAATCTTTAGGGACGACGGCTCTGAAGAGAAAACCATATTGGTGGGAAAGAGAAATAGAAGAACGAATAACAGAAGAGAAACAAATATATCAAAAGCTTATCCAGACGGGAGATCCTAGATCAAAGAGAGATACAAGCAATTAAATAGGAAAGTGGAACAAGATGTCATAAATAAGAGAAATAGCTTGTGGCTCAAAAAGTGCGAATACGTCGAGCAACATATAAGCGCTAATAAGAGGCATTCAGTGGCATGGAAGGCATAGCTAAGGACCTCATCCAGAACTGGATTCACAATTAATAACATCTCCAAGGAAGGATGGGTAGATCATTTTACAAAATTGTTAAAAGAAACGACGCCACAGTATGTAGAGTAAAATGAACCAAACCATATCGGTGGGGAAACCTTGAATAGATATGTCCCTCGTAAAAGAATGAATCAAAACGACTAAAATTAGAAGATCCCCATTACCTGGAGGAATACACTAGGAATTTGTACGATTTGGCCCTGAAGGTTATGTTGAAGAATTTATTTAAGCGGTGACGAAATGGTGCAAATATTCCAAAAGCCTGGCAAACGTCATATATCACAGCCACACATAGAAATGACCTCGAAATGACCCACATAATTTCCGGGGAATCGTTGTCATTCCTACAATAGGCAGAATATATTCTCGTATACTGAAGACCCTAATAGAAGAGCATATTAATGATAAACACCTTGAAGAACAGGCTGGATTTCGATGCAAATTTTTTTCGTATGCAAAGAGGCAGAGAAACACATATAGCCAATATTGATCTAGAAAAGGCTTACGATAGCGTCCCGATATCATAACTATGGGAAAGAATGCATTAACTAGAGTGCAGACTGACAGACCACTAAAAACTACTATAGGAACAATTCTGCAAGAGTGAAGCTAGAAACAGGCCCGACAGAGAGTTTTAAGCCCTCCAAGGGGCTCAGACAGGGGTGCTGTCCATCCCCTACACTTTTTAAAATTTACCTAGACCGACCCCTTATAGGGTGGACAAGCAAGTGTGCACAAATAGGACTGATAGTGGAACATGACACGCTCTATAGTTTATATTTTGCTGACGATCAGGTTGTGATAGCAGAGGATGAAGACGATTTAGGGTATATGGTCAGAAAACTGAAACAGGGATACGAAAAAACTGGTGTATCGATGAACATGAATAAATGCGAATACCTGGCAATAGGCACAAACAACCAGAATAATCTTCCCTTAGAAAACGGATTTATAAAAGTAGTAGTAAAGTCCAAATATCTAGGGGTAGTATTTAACAAAGAGGGCAATAGCAGGGATGAGATAACAGAAAGGAATAATAAAGGTAGAAAAATCATAAGAGCCCTAAATTTAATCCTCTGGGAAAAGAATATAAGGAGAACAACAACAACTATATGAAAGTATTGTTCAAAGTGTTATAACGTATGGAGAAGAAAGAATACCTCAGAATTAGAAAAATGCTTGCAACTGAAATGGATATTTTAAGAAGAAGCTATGGAATGTCACGGAGTGGAGGGATAGAGTGAGAAAAAAGGAGATCAAAAATAGATTGGAGGAAAAGAATATTTCCGACGAATTTGAGAAAAAACAACTGACTTGGTTCGGTGACACGAAAAGAATGGATGAGAATAGATGGCCCAGGGAAGTGTTGGAATGGATACCGCCGGAGAAGAGAAAGAGTGGAAGACCTAGAAGAAGCTGGAGGGATGGAATAGATGAAGCGATGGAAACAAGAAATCTAACCGAGGAACAGTCTCTTGATAGAAGAATATAGAAACTGGGGATGGAGAGGCGGCCACAGCCGTTGAAATCCGTGTAAAAAAATGTTCATTATAATATTGAATAGTTGTGTAAGTGTGAGTGGGTTAACCCTCATTATTCTCTCAGTGTCTGGTATATCATTGAAGAAAGGATCCTTTGGAAGCGTCGCAGTGATCATTTCAGCGATGTTTGTGTTAAAGTTGTTAAAATTTGATACTACTCTTCTGGGAACACTGTCAATGTTTACAAAGAGTTTTTTAGGTTTTGGATATATTTGTGAAAATTGTTTAACTACGTCCCGTTAGTAAGACAATTAATAATAATTTATCTACGTCCCGTTTGTTTTGCTTATGTTCTCAGAGTGCTTGAGCTGGTCTTCCATTACTTTCTTTTCATGCGTCTTCAGAAGCGCGTTACATTCTTTACGAATTCCATTATTCATATTTTTTAGTTCTGGATTATGCTTCATTAGTCTTTGTAGTATGTTCAAAATTATTTTAGCTAAGTCTTATCTGTCTAGATTTGTCTGATCAGTCTTGCTTGCATAATCTTTGCTTATCTAAATTTATCTGTCTAATTTTCTTTATTTAATCGTTTCAGTTTGACTATTAGTCAGGTTTTCTCTATGTAATATATTTGTTACTGTAGTATCTTGGTAGATTTGTTTGTCTAATTTATTTGTCTTTTTATTTATTTTTTAAAAAGATTGCCAAATAGAAAACCAATTACAAAATAACTTCAAAGGCTTAAAAGTTAAACTTGAAGGTTTGAACAAAAGTATAAAAAAATCCTCATATAAATAAAATTGATACACGCAGACATAACTTAAAGTGATAGGTACTGGAAGAAATTAGAAGGTTAAGCAAAAAGACTTCTAAGGGCCTTTAATTTGAAAGATCTAAGCTTCACAAAGATGTCTCACTCCGAGCTGATTGAGTTATGAATCCAGCGCATGTTAAATAGGGGTGGCACCAACATGAGGGGTCCAAGCGGCTTAAGGCCAAAAGACTAGACCGGCCAGAGAGCGCCGAGAGCTCAGCGATTCGTACCCCAACTCATTCAGCAACGATAATGGTCGATGTGAAGCGGAAGAGGACCTCCAAAATTCTTAAACAAGAGGTATTTTAAGAATCTCGTCTAAACAACCTCCAAAGCCAAGATGTGCTTTATAGTGCGGGTCCCAAATAATGAAGGATCTTTGGAGGATGGATCATAAGAAGCTGTCGCCAAGCTGTTATTAAAACCGCGAGCATTACGAAATTGAGTGCTTCCGCGGCTTTGGAGACTGAAGACAATATGTGTTGAGCAAACGTGAGATTACAGTCGAATAAAATGCCAAGGTCTTTTACTGTATCACAGAGCTCCAAGTGAAAGTTTTTCAAGGTATAACTGAACTCGGTCGGGTGTTGAAGTCGAGTATATGTGACAATCTTGCGTTCATCGCACCATCTTTCCAATATATCGAGGTTCTCTTGTAAGAGTCCACAGTTATATGTCTCTTAAATTGACATGAAGACTTTTAGGTCGTCTGCAAAAAAAAATGTGGCACGGAGAAAGAAGCACTCAGGTTGTTAAGGAAAAAGTTAAATAGCAAGGGCCCAAGATTAGATCCCTGAGGAACCACGGAGGTGGCAAGAAATTCAGCTGATGCATAACCGCAGTGAAAAACGTACTGCATTCTATCCAGGTATAAGGACAATAAGGATATTAGGTTGTCAGCCAAGCCAAGAGAATGAAGCTTTTGATAATTAATGCATGATTAATGCTGTCACAAGGAAACACTATTAGTCAGGTTTGCTCCACTTAGTATATTCTGGGTAGAATTTTAATTTCGATATGTCAGTATAAATGCAGTCAACTTGGCCCCTGTTTCCTATTATTGATGAAGCAAATTGCGTAAAGGCAACTAAGTTGGTGACCGTGGAGCGTCCCTTCATGAATCCATGTTGATTCGGGGAATCTTGCTCCCCTAATCTAGTCTCTCACGTCTAAGCCTATCTATCCAGGATTATTCCTAATTATGATTGTTTAATCTCCATCTGCTAAATTTAGACTTGTACGCTTTGTTTTATTCGTGTAATCACGTATGTCTATTATTGTATTGTATTGTATGACTAATTTTGACTGCCTAGATAATAGATTACAATTGCTACAAAGTAAAATAAAACCATTTAGAACACTTATAATCGTTTCATTAAGGGAGTTTTTCCTACCACTAGTAATAGAGCGTTCGATAAAGATGTCGTTAAGAGATTTAATCGTTAATACTAAATAAAAAAACCTTGTGTTTGTACTATTTCCTTGTTGTGGTTTGAAAGGCAATGTATACATTATTTGCCGACTAATTTTCCTCAGAAACCACAACAAAATATTTCGTTTTTGTCGTTGTCGTAATAATCTATTCAATTATTAAAAATACTGACAAAAAAAAACACTACGTCGGTCGTGTCACCTACATATTACCGAAGTAATTATTTTTTATTTACATGTGCGTTTGGAATTTATTTGTTTCTCTTGTTCCATTCCGCATGCCGTTCTAGTCTATTTTTTTATAGACGGAAAAACCGTCGGCAGTTTTTATTTTGCTACAAAGGAATTTAATGGAGGACCACTGACAGAAAATAGACAATAGGGTATATACTAACTGTATTGGCCGTGTTGTGCTCGAATTATTTGAAGGAAAAAAGAGTTTCACGTTAGCCGTCATTTCATATCAAATTATTTTTAATTGTTAGTCGAACAGATAGCTTTTCTGTACGCTATTCACATGTAACATCATCGAAGTTTTACATAAATTATTAAAACATATACCTACAATGTTATAGATATTTTTTGTAACCTCTTATCGATTTATACTTTTTAGTATATTAACCTGAGAAAATTTAAAGACTGGGCATTTTAAACGTAGTTTTATTACAAAAATAGAAAAACTTAAAGAAAAATATGGTAATAATATATAAACTTTTTTTTTCGAATTTAATATAACCGAAAACCATCTGATAATTAATATACATTTTGCTGCTTTTGTTGATTATATCTCGTTTTAAACAAGATTGACTTTGAGTTTGTGTTTGAGTTCGTTTTCATTTTCAAGTAAATTTTACATTTTCTATTGTGTAACTAAACTTTCAATTGTCTACACTTTCTATTGTGTAACTAAAACTTGTGGTAAAATATCTTGTTGAAGAAAAAACATTTAATGCATTGAATAAATTAATATCAATGGGATCAGTTCTATTATTCGATTAGTTTGAATTGAGGGTAAAGTGCGAGATAGAGATTCAGGTTGCTAATATTGAGCAGCAATCAATTTGTGCTAACCCTATCTCCACATTGAAATGGCCATCTTAATTGCTGGCGGACAACTTAAGAATGTAGTGACCATGTCCGGGGGCCATTTATCCCGAAGTCTTGTTGGACTCGGAGCGTATGAATAGGAGTGATTAGGACTGGGGAACAAGTTGCTAAGTTGGTAGCCCTTGTTATTGGAACTAATAACCGCCGTGAGCAACGGCCTGTTTGTATAAGGTGACCGCTCCTAAATTATCTGCAACTTACCCTGAATATTTACAGAAAAAAAAATGGGTTTTGGGTTTGCCTGAATGATATGAAGTTTCACGTCAGACGGGGAAAACGCGGTAAGTTAATTGGAAGTTTACCTGTGGGACTTGCACTATTAATTTCTATTCTTTTTCCTCCACTCCCTCACAATTAAAAAAAATGTCGAGTAATAACTAATAACAATATTAAAGTTAATTACAAACAAAAATATAAAACGAATATAAAAATGTTTTTTTAATTTTTTGTCTGGGATAAGTCATAGTAATTTTTATGCGAAATCTAATCAAAGTGTAGGTAATCCCGGGGATTTACGACGGGAGGCAATTAAAGCCCTGCAGGATACGCAATAAGTGCGGCCAGCGACAAACTCAGAGTGACGTCCGTTCCGGTCCACCGGAGCCGCTCCGGTAATGTATGCATCGGGTATTAGTGTCGCTAAATCACATCACCTAACACTAATTGAATGCTAATTCATCTCGTGTTTATATTTTTGCATAATTTATAACGCTTTGTTCTATCTTGTAATGTAATTTATCGCACGATGCATACAATTTTGTTTTAAATTAAAAAGAAACTTGAAAATTTACCCAGATGTATACATTTAACCTGGACATTAGAGACTGTAAACCCAATGAATCTTCCATAAGAAAAAAATTAAAATTTGATAGAAACTTGACTAAATAAATTCGTGTAGAAACTTGACTATCTCGACGAGACGGCATAGTTCTTCTAGAATGTCGAAATATATAAGTTCTCTACTTACGTTATTAATTCCTAAGCTAAAAACAGCGTAAATAATAAAATACTAAAATTAGATTATTACGTTTTTGTCCGACAATACGACCGACGCCACGGATGATAAGACGAATTTATGATACATTTTTGATTAGCTAGACCAGTGATTCTCAACGACTGTGCCGCGGCACTTTATGTGCCGCCAAATTCTTTATGTGTGTCGTCAAATTTTTAACTAATTTTAGCGCAAACAATAAAAATTATTTGGTGTGTACTTTGATACAGCATGCTTGTATAGTTTTACTGCAAATCTGGATTAAACCCAAACAAAACTATCTTCTAACAGAGTTCTCGGCAAAAGCTTAGTTCGATGCCGTGGCAGAAATTGAAACTAACGTAAAAAAGACAATATTTTACTGATTTCACGGTTTTATCTTAGGTTAGGTCATAGGTTAGATTGGGTAATATTAGAACACATAAATCCAGATCATATATCACGTGGTAGAGCGACCTCTCGATCCCATATAAGAAAAAATAATTCAAATAATTTACCTTGAGACTTGGACGCCCTCCTTACATGCGCTATAATCCGAGTTTTCTATTTATTCAATTTTGCCTCATAAAGTCATGTTTAATTCCTTGCATGCGTATCAATAAAACAGTGATTTATTCACTAGTGCAATAAAAGTTTCCATGGCAACGCAACAAAATAACTCACTTACGTGCTCCGTAAACATAATCCTAAATGTTCGCTGATGCTCTTTTTTGATCGGCAATCTCACAGCTTATTATACCTACATTCTTTTGTACAAATCTCATGATTTTTGCCGAAGTAATCTTTCCGCATCAGCATCTAACAATAATTCTTCGGATGTATCCAGTTACGATTAATAAAACACAAATGAATTAAACACAATAAATACACAAAATTTTGACGCACGAATCAACAAATTTATCGTTGCCATGAGAACACCACAATCATGACCAACTTTTCTTTGAATTTTACCTTGTTTAAAGAAAAGCAAAATTGAATAAAAGTTTGTATTTCACTCGCAGATAAAGTTAAGGTTTAACTCGAGAATTTAAATCAAATTTATCAATCCGCTCTTTAAACTTAAATTTAATTTTATACCCTTTCATAATAAATGACTATTAAACTCATTTCATTGTCAGTGTGCTGCCAAATTTTGATGTTGTTTAAAGAGTACCGCTAGAGAAAAAGGTTGAGAATCACTGAGCTAGAACATTATAAACTACCTTGGAATCATTCATATTTTGGATAATCAACTCTGTATAAACAGCAACAAAGATTTCTCGATATGCAAAAGTGCCTTAGATAGATCGGCAAAAAAAAAGGAATTTTTATGAACACATGTCGAACGCTGGACAATCTCAACAGGACGAAAGTTAACGAAGTAAAGGCATCTGTTCGATGTATCTGCAGGCTGTACAATTTAGCCTCAGCGAAACGAGTAAGAAAAAAAAAATGATTGATTAATCTACTTATTTAATGAAAACATATATGAAACAGTATCAATTGCAAATTTATGAATTCGCATAAGCCGAATACGCGGGTGTTGATGACTTACAGGTACTATGCAGTGAATTTTCAATATAAATTATCCAATAATTTTTCGAAACATTGGGCCAATTGTGGGAAGAAATGGCGAATGTGCTTGTTAAACAGTGCATAGATATTATTTTTGCAAAACAGATTGGCATAAATTGTAATCTCTTATTCTTTTATTAAATATACATTTATCTTGGTAAAATAAAAAGAACTTTATATGTTATTAATTTAATTTTCATGAAAAATTACATTGGTCGCAGAATTTGGTATTTTCTGTTGTTTCTTAGCATTATTGTACTTTAAAGCCGGGGTTCTCAAACCGTGTACCGCGGCCAGCGAATGCCAAGGGTGCCGCGTGAACAATTTAGTGTCAACAAATACATAGGAATGTTTCTGGACCAAGTAATTTGAGGGTAAAATTAATTATACTTCCCATATAAACATAACACAATAGCACAAATTCCTCTGAAAGACATCCTTGTGGTAATGGGAGATTTCAACGCCAAAATTGGTAATATTCAATCGACGATCACCTACGTAATAATGTTGGGAAATACGGACTCGGGGTAAGGAATGAAAGGTGAGAACGCCTTTTTGCAGTTTGCCATCAATAACAGCTTGGCTATTGCAAGCACTATGTTTAAACACCACCCACGCCGACTCTCAAAATGGATATCCCCAAATGGCTTACAAAAGAATCAAATCGATTATTTACTCATTAGAACTAGATGGAGAACTTCTATTAGAAACGTTAAAGCAAAACCTGGTTCTGACTGTGGATCTGACCATAAACTTCTTCTTGCCAACCTAGCAATTAAACTGCATAGAACAACTAGGCTGACACCCCACAAAAGAATTATAACACCGAAGATAGAAGAATTTCATGAGCTCCTCAATACCTCTAGAAAACCAAATATTTATGAGAACATAAACCAATCCTTGGAAGAAATCAAAATATGGATCTCAGAAGCTGCACTTAAAAGTACTCCAGTACAAGCAAGAATCAGGCGGAAACACTGGATATCAGATGCAACCATCCAACTTATAGACCAGAGGAGAATCTTAAAGATGTCAAGCGGAAATATAGAACAATAGAACCAGCATATAAAACAACTAAATCATCAAATTAAACGAACGTGCACATATGATAAAAATAACCAGATTAAGGATGTATGTGCGGAGGCTGAACACCATGCTAAACACAATGAGTTCCATGAATTATTCGATAAAATCCGAGACAGTACTGCCAGAAACTGTTTTCCAATACCATGCAAATTCTAAGGTGCACCCCAACCTACTGTCTAGAAAAGGAGCCAAACATTCTAAGATCAGAAGTGGTAAAGGCGATTAAAAAACTAAATAACCGGAAAGCTGCTGGCGCGGATTATATAACATCAGAAATCATTAAGTCCAGTAGACGTAATACACTCATTATGCGATGCAGTATGGAACACCGGGAAATGGCCCTCAGAATGGCGCGAGTCAATATTCATCCCACTATTAAAGAAAGGCGATCCTACAGAATGCAACAACTATAGAAAAGTTGCATTAATATCACACACCAGTAAAATTATGCTTACCATAATAAGCGAGAGACTGAAACCTTTTCTTCTTTCCCAAATATCAGACAAACAGAGTGGATTTGTCCCAGGAAAAGGCAACATCGAACAAATACTGAATATTCTCCAGAACATCAAAAAAGCACGCGAATATAACGTCATAATATTTATGTGCTTTGTCGACTACTCCAAAGCGTTCGACTCCATTAAGTGTTATGCCCTCTGGCAGATCTTTGTGGAAATGGACACACCAGGCTACCTTATACAACTAATACGGTACATCCAACTCCAACCCGATGGAAAGACGGAATCAGAAGCTTGACTTGACTATCTCTGCACGAGGCCACAGAACTAGCCCAGAACAGAGAGGAGTGGAAAGTTGCTTAAAAAATGGAGGAAGCAACGTGCCACCAAACCCTTGTGAGGGTAATAGGACCGAGGAGAGGATAAATATAAAGGAATTGATGAAATAACATTTTCAATAATCCCTTTAGTAATTTCGTTTCCTAAGTATTCAAAGGCGGTAAAAGTTTGATAACCGCTGCAATAAAGGACCAGGTTAGAAAAAGTTATTTATTTCTCAATCTTCAATTAAGCACCTGCATGTATTCAATCAATTTTACGAAAACCAAAATATTTCCGTCGAGTAATTTCTCCATAGATAATTCCGAATGCGTAGCACATTGATACATGTTGTTTGTTATAAAGTAAGAATATCCGAGGTTTACAAAAAGACATAGCTATTTCTAGGTTAATCTAAATATAGCAGCTATAATCCAAAATTACACATACTGAAAGAGTAGCGTACGCCTTGTTAGAGGGGGCGGCAAAAATACGTCAAATTGGGTTTGAGGAATGAAAACGGTCGTGATTTGCAATGATTTGAGAAAGAAATTTTGCCGAGAAAAAGTACTAAAATGTTTAGAAAACTCCAGAGTATCGACTGATGTTTGAGTTATTATGACGCCGCCGGACGAGGCGGGGTTGCGGCGCGAAAACAAAATTTCAGTTTTTTGGTCGCTTCGCGGCCGGATTTAGCCCGATCGCGCCCGAAGTAGTACCATCAGAAGCATATCTTTTCCGCACATAACTGCCATCTTGAATTTTTAAACCTCCCACAACCTCCCCTAGACAATTGCGGAGATAATTGCGAAAATCCGAAAAAACATCGCAAAAAACGATCTTCTTTGACGTTCTATTGTGAGCCAACCGCTAAACGGAACAGTTTCTAGTTTGCAGTTCCGGCTTCGTAGGTTTTTCTCCGCGCGATAGATGTTTTTGCAAAACCGGATGTTTGCGGCTGTAGTGGCCGTTCAATGACGGTTGACGGTATCTTGGGTACGGTATGCCGACTTTCCGATTCGCAAAAAGGCACGAGCTCGCCACGGCCGATAAAAAGAAACCTATAGAATGTCAATTCGCATTCAAGATGTAGAAAAGTACAAATGGCACAACTTTGTCCCACAACAATTGTCCCACAATGGCAGATCGAGAACATATCAGACCATGTCATAGGTTATTAAAAGTTGCAAAACGTTCGCCACTGGCAAACAAAATTTGCATTTTTCATTCTAGCTGAGAGGTACTTGCGAATTTTTCAGAAATTTTTGCACGGTATCCTTCCACCGGTAATTCTAGAGATTCCGGAACCACGTTTGCACGTTGGGCTTTTGCGGTGCGCCGCCCTACGAATCGTCGACCATATTTTGCGCGTATATTTCCCTCGTCTTTCAACTTTAGAAACTTTTACCGCCAAAATTCCTACTCTTTTCTGTAAGGGTTGTAAATTTCGCTTCCTCACCGGCTGCGGTACCGTGTAGTAGGTTAGGTTAGGTTAGGTTAGGTTAAGTTAGGTTAGGGGGAATTTTTAGAAGGAATTTTCAAAAATTTCGTCAAAATCGGAATTTTATTGCCACGACATTAATGGTGCAACGAAAAACACCAATCGTTGGCAAACACATTTCAGCACTTTCACAAGTTCCGTCGCAAGACGATTCGAATTTTAGATATTTTTTTACACATTTTTTGTACCAAGAATTCACCAAGAAAACACACCGGCGCTACTGGCGGGACGCAAACACAAACGTCAGTTGAAACAAACTACGACCGCGGAAAAATGGGCTTTCGGAAGAAACTCAATCTTTTTTAACCATTTGACCAATTCTGATCGTGAACAGACATCGATAAATCCGATGTTATGTTAATCGGTAATTTTGATAAATTTAATGATTCGGCCGTTAGCCGTTTCGATAAGACGAGTGTCTTTCCGTAATTCCGAATTACTCCGTCTTTCCCTTATAAAAACTACACAGACGACATTTCACTGATCAACTACTTGTTGAAATGTTCAAAAGTTGATTTTTTTTTGATAAAAAATGAGATTTTCAAATTTATTAAGGGGAAAATTTGCTTTATCTTATGAAAATGGAAACAAATGTACTAGTAGTTTTATTTTATTTTTTTTAATTCTCTAATTTTCGTACGTTTGTAAGGAAAGTATCCTTAATCTAATTGAACTTGGTGCACAAACCTGATCGGTAAGTCAGAAGTCTTATTGTACCGGCGAGGTCACCAGAGAATAAAATGATAGGTGACATCGGAATGTAAAATCAGAGAGAGTAAAAGTAATCAAGAAACATCCTCCAGAATAATAACTTTGAATGTTGTTTCTTTGCTATTACAGGTACGATTTATAATTAGGATAAGTGGTTTATAAGTATTTTTGTGTATTTCGTGCAAAACAATAAAATAACTTCGTTATTACAGAGAAACAAATTCTACTTATGATTCAAGAAAAATTGAAACAATAACTTATCCATTATATTATAATGGATACATTATTGTATCAATTTTTCTAATGATTATAATTTTGTTTATAACATTTTTTTAGATTTTCAGTAATTTTTAATAGATTATGAATCTAATTCCTTTTTTATCTTTTTTATTCTGAATGTAACTGACAACTTTTTAAAGAGGGATATTTTACCCTTCACATTTTTAGAAAATCTATTTTTAGTTTTCAAATTATTCATATACCTGCATCCTTTACGTGCTTTTAAGGGGCAATACCACTGTGACATTTTCTTTGTCTTATTTGACAGTTCATACTATCAAGAATATCCTGTGAAAATTTCAAGGCCGTATTTCTAATAGTCCCCGAATGGCAGCCGCTTCTAAAGCATTGCGCTTATGAAGCGCAACCGCTCGCAGGTATAAAATTCTGCACTTGATATAAATTATATAAATGATTTTGTAACATAAATTTTTGGATTTGGAGGCAATACATTTTTGGAAAACTTATTTTTTTATATTTTTCAGTAAGTTGATCGATTTTTCTAAATTCGCATGCATTTTTTCGGATTTTTCTTATATTTTTGAAAAAAAAAAATCGATCATTTTTTGAAATTGGAAAATAAGTCAAAAAGATAATAAAAACCTGGGAAAATTTAGCCGGATTCTGAAAAAGAATTCATTTATTTGAAATAAAAAGAATAGGTTTTCTAAAAATTTGTTTAAAAAAATCCATTTGTTAATAACTTCATCATTATTATTGTGTAAAAGCAATGTTTCCGACATTTTTAATATATTTGACTTTTTTTCAGATTTTTGTCGTATTCGGAAATATAAAAATTGTCATCAGATTAAACTTGAGAGATTGAGAAAATATAGGCCGAACGTCCTTAACTTTAAACGCGTTTTTCTCGAAATTACATTTTTCAGATTCCAAATTTCAAGTCAATCGGATAATTTCTCTTTGAGTTACAACAGGGGCAGTTGTAACTCAAAGAGAAATTATCTCTTATTATAATACTATACTCTTATCTAGATTGACTTGAAATTTGGACTGAGTACTCTTCAATATATTTACTGTACTGGCAACTGGGATATTTTTGATAGAATGAAAATTGACGATTTGGCATTGAACAAACGACTATTTTCTAGGCAAAAAACATTTTTAAACTACGCCATTTTGTTGGATTTTGATATTTTGCGCTAATCCAAGTTCATGGTACAGAAAACCTTCCAGTTTAATGACAATTTTTTTATTCGTGTTCAGCTAACTCAATCGGCTTCAAGGAAGGGGGCATTGGAGGAAAATTTTTTTTGGCGCTTCCGAAGGCAGCGCATAAGTCGCTTGGATGTTCATATTTTTGTATGAAAAAATTACGGAATGAAGGTCAAATATAGTCAAATATGTTCTTAATTTCCTGAAACATATAATTGAGTACCTTTCTTAGTTAGAAAATCACTCAAATTTTCAGCGGTCACAGTGGTATAGCCCCTTAAGCCCAATCGGAATGTAAAATTCAAACGACATACCTTTCTCATTATACCGTTATTATTAAGTTATAATGAGAAAGGTAAGCGAGCGTGAAAGTGAGCGAGCTATACGATGGTGCTCCATGAGAGTGGTTCTCGACTGTTCTCTGTAAATATGAAACTGTGGATAATCAGGGTGAAGAACTGGATCATGAACAGACGTACTTAGGTTTGTTCATGATGCAGCTCTTATCCTGATGCCTAGAAAGCATTTTCTCAAAAGCAAATGAAAGTTTGAACTCTAGAATATGGAAAGATACGCTGTTTTTGTGAAGGTTGAAGATGTAAAAAATGCGGGCATATTAAACATTTTAAAATCGTTTGATGTATTATTCGGGCCCGAGCCTATGGACAGAGAAACTATACGGAGAAATTACGCCCCATGTAGTGGGAGCAGAATTTCTAAAGTAGATATTAAAACAAACATAAAAATTCTTATCGAAAAAAAGAGCAAATGGTTTAAAAATTGTTCAATTCAATCTTCAGTTTAACAAAAAATTAACAAAATCGAACATCTGCTCCAAATATATTTTAGTAAAAATATTAGAGATTATAAAACTCTTTTTTTAATTTTCAAAAAAATTTCGAATAAATCTATCACCTGGAATCATGGTCACCATTTAATGCTGTACCGCGCGCAACGCTGCACCTTGTTGTAGATAACTCTTTAATAACTGAAGATAAATGATTTTTTTAATGTAAATAAGGTTGATAAATTGAGGTTCCAAATTAAATGGAAACCTAGTATTTATCTTTATTCTTCTTCTTTCGAATAGGCCTACTTTGGACCACGCTTGTTCAACTGCTGGGCTTTGACCTTTGCCCAGTATTGTCGCATCTTCTGCCGGTGTAACTCCTTTCTCTCTTCTGTCCAGGGGGTACCTTTTCTTCGCGGTTTTTCCTGAAATCCACGGACTTCCTATATGGTGCGTCTCACAGACTGTCTGTTTTTGAGATCTGTTATTCCCAGTTCTTTAATATCCTTCTCGGTCTCTGTCAACCAAGTGGTACGAAGCTTCTTGTTTTGCCAGAAGTTGAACAGACGGTTGGTTAGTCGATTTTGAGGCAATCTTGCAATGTGGCCATAGAAAGCTACCTTTATTTTCCTTGCATAGTCAGAGAGCATCTCAAAATGTTCGTAGAGCTCAGAGTTATGCCGTCTTCGGAATTCCCCATCTTCCTTTACCGGGCCTAGGATCTTCCTGAGGATTCTCCTCTCTCTGATTTCCAATTTCTCTATTAGACCCGTTCGGCCAAGGATAGACACTCCATGGCATATAGAGCTTCTGGTCGAGACAGTTTACCTGCATTGTTGCCATCTCAAGAGAATCAGCAAATAGTGGCATCTGCAAAGGCCAGGCAATCTGAAACCAGTCCATCGTTCTTACGTCCCAGGTAGATACCACTCTGAGCAGCCAAATTGTTCAGTTCCTTGCGCCATTCTCTCATAACCTTTTCAAGGACACAGTTGAAGAGAAGTGGGGAAAGTCCATTTCCTTGTCTCACTCCAGTTTTTATTTCGAAGCTTTCTGAAATCGCGCCTCTAAATTTAATCTTGGAATGGGTGTTGGTCAAAGTTTCTAGGATTAGTCTGCGGGTTTTGTTGTCTAATGCTAGTTCCTGGAGTACTTTGTTAAGCGTTTCTCTATCAATGTAATCGTAGGCCTTCCTAAAATCAACAAAGGTGACAACCACCTTGCGGTTTCTCATCTTGGAGTATGCAATTACAGTTTTGAGGTTAAGGATCTGTTCAACACAGGATCGGGTCTTCCTGAAGCCCCCTGGTATTCTCCCAGTTGACTATCCAACTGATTTTCTGCCCTAGTTTGTAACGCCTTCGAGAGAACCTTGTATGTTACCGGGACGAGAGAATTTCCACGGTAGTTGGTTAGATCCGTAAAATCTCCCTTTTTTGAAGCGGATGGATCAGAGCAGATTTCCAATCGGGTGGTAATTTCTCTGTTTCCCAGATGTCCTGGATGATCTCGGTTAGCTTGCGCACGGCATTGTTTCCAGCACCTTTCCACAGTTCAGCAACGGTCGAGTCCTCTCCAGCTGCCTTATTATTCTTAAGAAGTTGAATGATCGGGCCTGTTTGCGCATTTGAGAGAGAGAATGGATACACAACTACTCGGGGAGGTAACGTCGGTGACTGAATCCAGTATCCTGTGACTGATTATAAATCCTGTACCTAAGTGGGGTACGTTCTTCATTACCCGCTGACCCACTTTTCCTTTGAGGATTCTGTAGCCTTGGGACTCGAAGGCATGTTCGTCCGAAAATCTGGTTTCCTGTACTGCTGTCAGTATTATGTTGTGTCATGTTAGTGAATCTGTCAAATGTTTCAGTTTACCCACTTTTAGCAGTGAGTTGGCATTAAATGTTGCGAAGAAGCTTTGCCGTCTTGGTCTGAGTTTACGTCCGGTGATTTCTGGATGCTCCGACTCATCCTTAAGGCATGTTGGTGCGGACTCCCTAGAATCCGAAGGTCCGCTAACGTCACCATAGGTGACGGTGGATTGGTTACCACCTGGGGTAGTGCATTTAGCGAGATTTTCCTTCATGCTCATTTGAAGAATATTCGTCATGGGACAGTGGCGCGCCACTGTCGAAGATAGGTTGCCGTCACTACGGCTAAGGAGTCCTGTCCACCCCACTCTTCCCAGGTGCTAGGCTCCGTGCCATTCTTTACCAAAGATGTTCAAGGGGTACGTATTATTATATTACTAGGTCCAGATCTGTTTTAGATTTGCTTGTTTAATATTTCAGAAATAATGTTGACAAAAGGCATGTTTTTAGATCTAAAGGGCAACTATTCCCCTTAATTCTCTAAGATTTTTGCACAAATGCCAAAGATATGCCTTAGTTAGGCTTTCCTAATTTAGATGGGAAAAGGTTCCTATGAGGCTTGCCACAGTTCGATAACAGTTCGGAAGGCCTCATTAGGTGGAAGTTAGAACTTCCAAACATTTGTGTATGTTAGGCTTTCCTAATTACGACGGGACAAGTTTCGAATGAGGCTGGCCACAATGCAGTAACTATTTGAAGTGCCTCCTTAGCTTTTTCGCTAATTAGCTTCTTCGGCATGCCACACTATATTCCTAGTTGGGTAACATATGACGATGTTGAAGAAGACGTCCAAAGTGACTCTCATGCAATGAATATTGATAACAATCTTAGGTCTTAACTGTTTCTTGGAATTTCCTCATTGAAGTAACACTTCAACGTCCCCATTTGTTTGATGTTTCAGGCCTTAGTCCTCCTTTGAAGAAGAGCTGCCTGTCAATAAAATAGACAAGACTAGACAGACATTACTAAACAGACAAGGTGAACAGACAAGACTAGACATAGAAGACTAGACAGACAAAACTAAACAGACAAGACTAGACAGACAATACTAGACAGACAATACTAGACAGACAAGACTAGACAGACAAGACTAGAGAGACAAAACTAGACAAAAAAGACTAGACAGACAAGACTAGACAGAGCAGACTATACAGACAAGACTAGAGAGGTAAGACTAGACAGACAAGAATAGACAGAGAACACTAGACAGACAAGACTAGACGGAGAGGACTAGACAGGCAAGACTAGACAGACAAGACTAGACAGAAAAAGCTAGACAGACATGACTTGATAGACAAGACTAGACAGACAATACTAGACAGACAAAACTAGACAGACTAAACTAGACAGACTAAACAGAAAAGGATGGACATACAAGTGTAGTTTGTTTAGTTTCAATTTATTATTTTGATAATTGATAATAGTAATTACGCTCGTATTTTGCTAAATATGATTTTTATTTAATAAAAAAATATACATACATACATAATCAATAACCTTATTTACCCTAAGGTGTAAGGTGTTACATTTCGTATTCTAATTCTAACATTTAATCTTTACAATACATTATATTCACACATTTCTTTCCCTATATAAGAACTTTTTCCACTCCTTTTTTCCTTTAGCCATAATTGATGTTTGAACCATTGTCAGTCCTCTGTCATCTATTATTTTCTCTATGTTTCGATTCCATGTTGTCTTTGGTCTTCCTCTACTTTTCTTTTTTTGACCTTTAGCTGCCCATACTCTCTTGACTGGTCTTTTGTCCTCCATTCGCTTGAGGTATTCATACCATCTCAGTTGGCAGTTCTAAATCCGCTTTGCTACTGGTTGCACCTTTAACTGTTCTCTGATGGTGCAATTTCTTATGTGATCTCGTCTTGTGACTTCTTATACTCTTCTTAGGTATTTCATTTCTATACTTTGGATCTTGCTATTTAATCTCTTCGTTAACATCCAGCTTTCTCACCTAAATGTTAGTATAGGTACCAATACAGCTCTGTATATACTCATTTTTGCTTTCAGTGAAACTTCTTTCTTTCCCAGTAAACTATTTCTTAGGCTGTGGTACACCCTTGCTAAACTCTCTATTCTGCCATTAATTTCTATTTCATGATATCCCTTGCTATCCAGACATACTCCCAGGTATTTAAAGGTGTCAACTTGCTCTATTGCCTTTCCATTTAGCTCATGGTTTACTTTCGTATCTGGTTTCCCACTAACCATGATTTTTGGTTTCTCTTAGTTTATCTTGAGATTCTTCACTGCTAATTTCTCATTTCATATCTCCAAGTTTCTCCTTAGTTCAATTTCACTTCTCGCGAATATAACAAGGTCGTCGGCGAACGCACATTCTCTTATACGCATTGGTTCTGGGTTTCTATACCCCACACTAAATGAAGACGTTCTTTTCCTCGTTTCTTTCATTACTTCGTCCATAACTAGGTTGAATAAACTTGGACTCAAAACACCTCCTTGCCGTACACCCTCGTTTACCGTAAACTCACGTGATTGCATGTTGTCTGTTCTTACAATATTTCTACTATTTTTGTACATACCCATTATTGTTCTTATTAGTTTTATGTTAATTCTTTTTTTGATCAGGGTTTCTTCTATAATTGATTTTGATATTCTGTAGAATGCCTTTTCCAGGTCAAGAAATGCTTGATATATTTCATGGTCTGTATTGCTTATTCTTTCCATAATCTGTTTAATCGTAAATATATGATCCTGTATACTCCTGCCTTTCCTGAAACTACTTTGTGACTATTCGAGCTGCGGATTTAGTTCCCGACTCAGTTTTGTTTCTAATATTCTCTCATACACTTTCGATGCTATGCCTAGCAGGGTGATTCCTCGGTAGTTGTTACAGTCTCTTCTGTCTCCTTTCTTGTATATTGGCACATAAAAAAATATAAATATGGAATTTATAAAAAAGATTTAACTGAAAAAAATTAAATCTTGATATTTATTTAAATGTATGGATATATTAGAAATACATGTGTAGCTCATATTTTTAAACGACATAGAAAAAATCGGGTGAATTAATTTTTCCTACAGATTTTTTTTCCAGAAACTCAGGTTTTCTAAATAAATTAGAAAGAGAAAAATTATTATTTTTATTACATTTTTATACATTTATTTTCATTGTGCAAAGAAACGGAAAAATCATTTTTTTCATTTTCGAAAAACACGAAAAGATCAGTAAAAAGCATATATTGTTCAAATATGTTTGTGCAAAAGGGCTTTGTAGGCTAGAATATTTAAAATATATTTTGTAGGTAACACCAACAATAAATTTCAAATTCAATTGATAAAATATATAGAGAAACTATTTATCGTAAATTGAGACGTACAATATTGTGAGGAATTAAATAAAGGGTTTTTCAATAGGGACAATTGAAACAATGTTGCTTTATAATACGGAACATAATCTACAAACTTTATATGATCTGTCAAAGATAAAATGTCAGTCATGGCTTACGTTTTTATCATAGCTAAGTTCACCAACGGGCAACGTTTGGAAATCGTTTAAAGTTACTACCGACATTCTGAGTCGGTAGTCGCAACTTTAAGGGCGCTTACTCCATTTTTTTGTGGCAATAGTCGTCCCACCAGGCAAGCAGTGCGTTCGATGGTCAATAAATCTAAAATCAACATATTCGCTATTGAATGTTCTTGTGCCAGTGAGACAACTCACAGGTCGAAGTTCTGAAAATATTGCAGCCGTAAGAGCTTCTGTTTAAAATGAACCGAACAAGTCGATTCCACACCGGTCACAAGAATTGGGAATTTCTCAGTCAACATTATTGCGAATTTTGCGTAAATATCTCCAGCTACACCCCTACAAGATCAAATTAAGCGAAGAACTAAAAGCTTTGGTTCATTTAAAGCGCGAGAACTTATCCGATTTTGTTCGGCAAAAGCTTGAAGAAATCTTGAATTTCAACGAGAAATTATCTTTAGCGATGAAGCTCATTTTTGGCTGAATGTCATTGTAAATAAGTAGAATATGCGTCATTGGACAGCAACAAACCCACATGAGCTTCATGACACTACATTGCATAAACAAAAAAAAGAGCGTATAGTGTGGATTTCATGCCGGAGGTATGATTTTTTCGTCGATGGAAATAATCGCCATGTTATGGTAAATTAAGCTCGCTATGCTGAAAGAATATTTTTGACAAGAATTGGATGGACTTGACCTCAGCGATATGTGGTTCCAACAAGATTGTGCCACAGCTACTCAAACAGCAGATTTATTGAAAGTAATTTGTTAATCGTTTAATCTCGATATGATTTTGTTCATGTGATTTGACGCCGTTTGATTTTTTCTTATGGAAGTTACTTCAAGTCGAAGTTTTATGCCAACAATCCAACAACGTTAGAGGAGCTCAGGAACAATATCGAAAGCGAAATTGCCGGCTGATATGTTTGAAAGAGTAATTGAAAATTGGATCCAAAGAATCGATCGCTGCCGCCGTGCTCGTGGTGGTCATTTGAACGACGTCGAGTTCTATACATAATCGTAACACGTGTACTACACCTGGAATAAATTTCAGCCCGATATCTCAATTATGCTGTGTTTTATTTAAATACAAACTTGTTATGTCCTTATTGAAAGACCCGCTATATAATGTTGGTAAAATGCTGCAAACATTTTAATTTTGTACTAAAAACTTTAAATCAAGTATAATATATTGACATATTCTTCAATTTAATAATCTTCAGTAAACATTGCATCCATTCCATCCCAGTAAAAGTCTATATTCTACACAAAAACTGCTTCACTTAACAAATTATCTTTCACAGAAGACAAATTATCCTCCGTAGAAATTAGACTTATGTTATTTAATTAATTATTTGAAAGGTAAAGACTATATATGTTTTAGAAAGTAAGTAATTTCCAAATTGAAGTCATTTTAATAAAATCCGTTGATATAAAATATATTTTTGCGTAGAATTAAGCACAGTTACTTATAGTCTTTAGATGCAAATGCGACAATGTGAATTAGGGTGGACGGATCCAAGCAGCCAATTTAAGTGGACAAAGGGTTTTAGAAGACATTAGATAGGGGAGAGAAAATCTATTCGTAATTCTGCTTGCACTAACTGCATTGTCACCCTCTGCCCCTTTATATACAAAAATATTAAACCGTTGGTCAAACTATCAAATATATTCTCAATCTACAAATTAAGTTTTGGAGGAAGCAAATATTTTTATTGTATTGATTCGTGTAATAGACCTTGAACCTAACTTTTATTGGATTGACTTAGCTATTTTATGTCCTATTGGATATATGGAGTTTTCTTGTAACACTTCAAGTTCCCCGCTGATCCGTTCTTAAAAGAGAACAGAAGCTTTAGGGCAAATAAAGCAGATCAAGGACAACTTTTACTTATTCACAGTTATTAACCCGATTACTTCCCCATAAAAAAAATACTTCCCTATCGATATCATTTCCCGTTCTTTTTTCAAGTAAAAGAAATGCAAATTGAAAAGTTTGCTAACATATTTTTGATAAAATATTAATATCTTACACATTAAAATGTTTTGGGTTTCATGAAGAGAATTAAATTAGAAAAGGAAAAATATATTTTGTGTTGGAGATTAGTTTTGTTTTAAACGATTTAGTATTAAACGCGAAATAATAGCAATATAAATTTAATGTAAATATATTACGAAGTTGTGTGTAGCAATTCATATAGATAATGTAATCGATGCATTGTTCGTAAGCAGTAAATATTCAATTGATATCCAATTGTTCGATGAACGGATTGATGGCTTAATCAAGACAAGGCTGACCAGTCCGAGTAACTTGGTAAATTGGGGACACTGCAGTTCTATGTATCTGTAATCACTCCACTCTCTGATAATATATTCAATGAACTTAGTTTCTATTGCCAAGTCCATATCTACGATCCTCTTACGCTGCCAAACACTAATAACAAATCAATATTTCTTCACTATTTAATCTAACTAAAATAGCCACATTAAATATTACTTTACATTAGCGGCAATCAATCATTTTGAAACGGTGGTTCATTCCAGGTTGCAAAAAATGATGGTGAGTGCAATCGAATTTGAAAACCTATATTTTGGCTTTGAATACTTGGTACCAATAAGGGTTAGATTAGGTTATAGTACCTACAGCAGAGAAATCCAGACCACATATCGCCCTGTAGCGCGACCTCTCGATCCGAAATAAGAAAAAATTAAACTACACTTAAATTAAAACACTTTCTAGTTATATAACATACCCTTCACAAAATATTTTTTACAACGTCTATGTCTTTTCTCTACAATGCGCATGCAACTTGTGCCACGGTGGCGTTAATACGTAAGTACCGCATACTTTTATAGAGTTACACAAGGATCTTTTATTGAGTTAATCTTCAAAATTTCCGAGGATTTGAGTGCACGCAGCCATAAGCTTGAGAGTCAGTCCCTGTATTATATCAATCTTGTTTTCCCTAAAGTTTAAAACAAAATTTACAAAACGTTAGTTTCAATTTAATAAGACCATCTTCTCTTAAATTATTTTTGTTGCGTTTGTAACATTCTATTGAATAATCCAAAAATATGACTAAAATTTAAGTAAAATTATAAAAAAAAATAAGTAAAAATAAGTAAAATTAAGTAAAAAATACTAAATGTAATCGATAATAAAATACAGAGTTTTGTATACAAGGCATTGTTTAGAAACTGTTTACGCAAACGCTTAACCCTCAACGTGGGTTAATTACGTCCGTAATGAATAAGGGAAAAGAACTAATAATCCCTCTCTTCCTTTTTCATATTGTCTTTAATACCTTCATAAGTATCTTACGCTTTTATTTTGACGGAAAGAAATACGAAAGGATTAAAATGCGAGGCACTTGGAGATCGGGAAAGGGTTGAATGTTTAACTTTTATAACTTTGCTAAGACCGTATGTTCATAACTTCTTTCATTAAAAAGTACTTAGCGAAAAAGGAAAAGCGAATACAGCTTGACCGAGAGAGAATTATATATTAAAAGAACTTTATAAATTATGTAAGTTTTTTGAGCGAAGCGTTATCGATTTGGAGCTGGGATTTGCTAGAGTTTAGTTTTGCATACTTTTTTAGCATTGCACTTAAAACATTAATGTTTTACTATTTTTTTCTTAAATTGCCCATTAGTTTTGACAAATTCCTTGATTTCTTGAATTTATAATACAAAAATCCGATAATTTAATTCATTTCCTGATATTTTTCCACAAATTTCCTGGGTTAGGTGGAGAATACGGGTCTGTTGAATATATTTTTGCGGACTTTTTACCTGGTGTAACTGTTATTAATCGTCTTTGGCACTCTTTAACTAAGATCGGACAGCAAAAAAATGAAGCTTCTACGTTGTCTGGTTCAATAAATATTCGTGTTTTTTGTTGAAAATAGTTGTTGACATTTTGGTTGGCTAGATTAGGTTGTCCGCCGCGAAGCGGACAGATAAATCAAGACAACATACGCGAGGTAGCGCGAACTCTCGATCCAATATAGGTTAGGTTTATGTCAACAACTATTTTCAACAAAAACACGAATATTTATTGAACCAGACAACAATTTTTGCTTTCCGGCCTTAGTTAAGCCGTGCCAAGGACGATTAACAAGAGCACCAGCTAAAATGTCCATAACACTCATTTTCAATAGACCCGTATTCTCCACCAAGTCCAATTTCCTATAATTTTAACAAATTTTCATGGGAGTTATGTCGTAACACATTTATAAAAATTCTATTACAGTTTTATCAATTTTTGTCAAATTTTGCAAAACTGAATATTAAGAAAATTTTACAAAGAAAAAAAACTTGAAATTTCTTTGTAACAAAACTTTCTTTTTTATCTGGGAATAAATTGACAATTTTTCCCTAAACTAGTTAATACTTCTATGCAAAAACTCACCAACCAAAGCAGAAGTTTCAACAATAATTTCACAAACACCCTCACAAAACGATTTACGAAAATCTCAAACACTTTTAGCACCAATTTCACAGATATTCTGCATTTTTTGCTCACAAGAAAATTTATCAACATCACACAATTGGACGCCAATAACTGAAACCATTCATAGTCGAGTTCAAACTGACACTATTTGCATAGATTACGCTCGCTTCGACCCGATTTGTTTACGTTTTTTTGCACCAGCAAGGTGACCATGAAATCAACGTAAAGCTAAACATCGCTGCATTTATTCTTTACCAAACAGAATCGCTACTCAAATAAACAAGGGTATATTCCACCTTAAAATTTCTATGTTCTAGTTTTTCTCTTGTCTATCCTCCAAGTTATGCTATACATTTTAAATTGGGTGCATTTTAAATTTATCAATTTTGTACTTTTACCATAACAACTATAACATATTCTACTTTGTGATTCTACACGATCTACTTAAATATGACTAAGATATAGTTTTCTCAGGATGAAATGGGATTCCCCGAAAAAACTTACTGACGTAAGGTTTCCGTGAGTCCACAAAGTTTGAAGACCACTACTTCACACAAGATTTTGACGAAAAATTAGAACGACAAGTCTAGACTTACAAGATTAGAACAGCAAGACTAGACTGACAAGATTAGACAGAAAACATAGATAGACATTGGTAAAATTTGATAGAAAGTAACACAAGAAAATAAAATTGAGGTAATAGTATATTACGTAACGAGAGTTGTAAGGAGCATATTATGTACGAGCGGAACAATTACGCACGACTCGCGTAGTAGTGACTGCGTAATTCCGCGAGTACGTAGTTGCCTTACAACTCGAGTTATGTACTATACTTAATCTACGACCACCCTAATTTGTTTCTGTTTAATAAGAAAAATATGTTTGATATAACAAATTTATTTCTTACATGGTATCAGGTACATTATATAACATTATAATAAACAAACAGTTGTATTTTCAATTAAAAAAACTTTGTGAACTGATTGTATTTTCATATATAAATGTTACTCGACATTTTTTAACTTGATAGAAATGAAAAGAAATACATTCTCAATAGTTACATACCTTATTATGTAGTACTTGTTTGGGTTAAACTGGAATAAGAGTGTTCATAGATATAGGCAAATCAATGCACGCAGATTGTTACGAAACTTAACGACCAGCCTCGGAAAAGGACGGATATCCGGAGACGACTCAAGCAACGACCAAGGAATATGATTATTGGAACCTGGAATGTGCTTAGCTGGTTTAGACCAGGGGCAGCAAAGGGAGCCATAGAACAGATAGAGAAATATAACATGGACATCACGACAGTACAGGAAATCCGGTGGTCCAACAACGGGAACCTCAATATCAGTCAATCATTAATTGTAATATTCTATAGCGGCAACCAAGACGGGCGACATGAATTCGGGACAGGTTTCGCAGTAAGAGAACGGTTGGTGGGACAGATAACATCATTCAAGCCAATAAGTGAGCGAATCTGCTATCTTAGGATGAAAGGAAAATGGCGAAACTATTCAGTAATATCAGCCATTGCCCCGACAGAAGAAAGAGATGAGACTGACAAAGACTCCTTCTACGATCAGCTAGAGGATACGATTAGCACTATACCAAAACAAGATATGCTCATCTTACTAGGAAACTTCAGCGCCAAATTGGGTAGATAGCCTGCACCTGGGCCGCATATCGGATACCACAGCCTCCACGATATTTCAAATGACAACGGCCAACGATTGGCAGGACTAGCAGCGACCAACCATCTAATGGTTGTATCAACGATGTTCGAACACAAAAACATACACAAAGAGACGTGGGTCTCTAATAACCACAGAACACGAAACTAAATAGACCATGTGCTGGTCAATGCTAGGTATGCAAAAAATATCATGGATGTGCGATGCCGAAGGGGTGCAGACGCGGACTCCGACCATTTCCTAGTACAGATAAAAATGCGCCTGAGAATCAAGAGCATAAAATCAGAAGAACAGCAAACCATAAATACAGCAAGATGGGAAGCAAGCACACATGGAAACGCTGAAATACGAACCAAATACCAAACCGAAATGGAAAACCAACTACAACAAAACACCCCTGAAATAGAAGACATAGAAACAGCCTGGGGTACCCTCAAATCAAGTATAGTGGCGGTCACGAAGAAAACACTGGGAAAGAAAATCAGGACAAAGAAGAAAGAATGGTATGATGTGGAATGCGAACAAATTCAAAACACAAAAAATAAAGCCAGATTACCCATGTTACAAGCAGTGTTCCCTCTAATTTTTATTAGTGCTGCGCAGTCCAAAATCGTGTGTGAGCAAAAAAATTAAAATTTAAAAAAAAATTGCGCAATTTTTTTATACTTTTATTTATGCAAACCATACTATCAAATGGCAAAATTATAGTTTTGGATATTTCTAATGAAACTTCAATTTCTTTGTCTTCTGTCTTTCGTACTAACCCACTCTATATAAACTTCTTCGGTGTTAATTGTTTGCTCATTTGATAAATGTAATTTTATTCTCATTAGATCACCGAGGTGTTCATATTGCAGTCTGTTGTGATCTTCTCTTTAATTGGAATTCATGACGGAAAATCCCCGTTCGCAATCCGCACTGGAAGCTTGGAAGACGCCATAATATTGCCATAAGAATAGCGTGATTAGAAAATCCTGAATGGGTTAATACGAAAGTTAAGATAACGTCGAATGTTTTGAATAATCCAAGATTACTTTTCTCCATTGTTCTAAATTTCATTATGGAATTCATCCCATATTTTATCAATGTCAATATCTTGATTTATCGAAATACAGAATATTTTTCGGAAAGATTCTTATACCTATCCTATTTTTCAAAATCAATTTTTTTTCCAGAATTCATATAATCTCATAATCAAGTGCTTGTTTTTGACCGTCGTCTGGAAATCTTCTTTCCAGGTGCATAAAGACGCGTTCGACAAATTGTATTATATTTGAATCAACAATATTATTTTGTGAACTTCTGATAATATTTTTTTTACATCACTGCTCCAAAACATTTTGTGCCAGTTATGCCAGGTATTGAGATTTTAATTTTCTTATTTTGGTCTTTACATACTGATGAGCATAATTAATAGTTAAACAACTTTTCAATAGGTATTTGCACTTCTAATACGTCTGTGAATGCTCTTCTATATATTGGGAATTCGTTAGCTCATGTATCCAGATATTTCGCAGTTAGTGCTTTTGTCAAAAATTACGATGTTCTAATTGAATATTGTCAAGCTATGGAACGAAAGGATCCTATCTGTAAATATTGCGCAAAAAATCCAACGAATTCCCAATATCGGATGGCTTGCATGTTCCCTAAGACGTATTAGAAGAGCATTCACAGACGTACTAGAAGCGCAAATACCTATTGAAAAGTTGTTTAACTATAGACTATCTTACTTCATTGATTGGTTTAAATGATATGACATAATGTTACTTGAGGTAAATATTAAAATTTTCCCTTTTGCATGTAGATTGTAGATTTGGTGGTGATCACTTGTACTGCAACCTTCATAATATCCCATCTATTGTACCCTACCCTCTTCCTCTAAATGTTGTTATACTTACCCATTTAGAGGGCCTCCTGTAGTCCTGATTCCTTTAGGAATTTCAGAATCTGATTGGGATTGAATTCCCTTTTGCATAATCGATCGGTGAAACATTGTGTACGAAGTTCTGAGTAAAGTTTCTTTGTTCTACATAACAGGTACATTCTTCCATGCATCGTCGATTCCCAGATCTTCACTACAGTGTTGCTTGGTTAAATGCAATATATTCTTTTTAAGAACCGTAACGACTTTATTTTTCTTTCCAAACATGACATTGGCTCTATCAGTTGTAAACATTATCATTTTTTGGAAGTTATTTTCAACGAATTAATTAATAATTTTTGTTCTACAATTGACTTGCTGTCACAATTTTCGAGTTTCAAAATACCACCAAATACAGTTTTGTAATTTATATCATTATCACGTTATTTAAAACAAAAATTAAAACAAAATTAGTACTGAAATATGGCTGGTTTCGTCTAGAATTAATGTATGGAAGGTTGAACCTTATATTTCGTTAAAATGTTTGTTTCCAGGATATTGCTTATACATTCGGTGAATACAAAAGCATAATTTTTACTCGCCAATTTTGTGGCAACTCTAACTAATAATTTTTTTTTATTTTCTTATGGATTTCAGGGACGCAATTCATTGCGTATAGCCAATATTACATTTTCTATGAATACATTAATATTTTAAATAATATGTCTTCTTAAATAATCTAACTTCGACTCATCCCATTTTTTTCCGGTACTAGATTCCATTACAAAATGTACTCATCACGTTTTCAGAATCCCCATTATATTGGAAAATTTCGCTTAATTTTATACTTTCGTTTCAGCCCTGTGAAGTTAGCAACCGAATTTGGAAAAATATAATATTTCATCTGAGTGCCTGGTAGATATGGAATTGTTCTAGAGTACTTTGTGCCAAATTTCAATTGAACTTCGTGAAAAAAAAATGGAAAATACCAATAGCGAGCTAGCAGCAACTTTTGAGAAAAACTGTGCATTTTTTGACATATTTCTGCTCCTCGATCATAGTTCTGCAGTACCAATTTTGCAGAAAATTGTGTAAAAATTGAATTTTGAAAAATAGAAAACAGTTCTATTCGCGGATCTGAATAGCACCCTAAGAGTTCTATGGAAGATTCCTTTGACATTTTTTGATCAAAACCTTAGTTCAAATATATTTGTAATAATGGAGGACTAAATGAAAATTAAAAAACATTGCGCAACAGTTCTGTTAGAAGTTTCCGGCAGAAGTCTTAGAGTTCTATCATTAATCCTAATAACATTTTTCTGTACAATAAAAAATTAGATAGATATGCGAGAAATTGGACTTCACCGATGTTACGATGTAAAGAGAAAAATATCGCGTAATAGTTTAAATCGCGCAACTGATTTTCTCCTAAATCATATTAAAACAGTTTTTCCTATAGGAAACCTCATCACTTGATACACCGTATACAGTATATTAATTAATCTAATATCCCCAATTTCGAAGACAAAACCAACGTCTCGTAATTTAAGTGCGCGGAAAATAAATTTATCTGCGCAAATTATAAAATGCAACGAAAACTACTGCGCATCCGAACACCCGCGCAGCTTACAGGGAACATTGGTTACGAGACAATAATAACGCCAACATAGAGAAATTTAAAGCATGCAGAAAGGAGGCAAGGAAACTTATTAGGAACCAGTAAATAGCGGCCCAGAATAAAGTAGGTACTACAGCAACTGGAGGAGGATGCCAAAAGCAACAATAGTAGGACATTCTTTCCAGAAATATTGCGGATGAAGAAAGGATATAAACCCACAACAAGCAGTATCCTAAAAAGCGATGGGGACGAACTAATAACCGACACGTCGGAAATATTTAAAACATTGAAAGAGTATTTCAACAACATTCTTAATGCAGATAACGGCATAACAGCAGAGACCACAAAATACCAGATAGCGGAAATAGACGTAGAGGAGCCAAGCTTCCAAGAAATAATAGTGGCAATCAACAATCTCAAAAATAACAAAATCCTTAGATGCGAATGATACCAGCAGAATGCCTAAAATATGAAGGAACATAAAAAAAAAGATCAAAGATCTACATAAACTAGTACTAGCCAAATGGAAATGGGAAGCCTTGCCAGACGAATGGTTCTATCATCCCCATCCATAAGAAGGGAGACCGCATGAAATGTATCAACTGCAGGAGAATATCGCTACTGAACGCAGCATACAAGATACTCTCCAATGTGCTATTGAGACGCATATCACCGTATGCGGAGGAACAAATTGGCTACTACCAATGTGGATTCTAACCAAAGAGGTCCACAGTGGACCAGATATTCACAATCCGACAACTACTGGAGAAACACTGGGAATTCAATAAAGACGTGCAACAGCTGTTCATGGACTTCAGACAAGCTTACGACGCCATTATACGCGACAGTGTCTGGATAGCCATGACAAATATAGGTATACCACAGAAAATCATCACTCTCACGAAGTTATGTATAAACAATACCAGATGTCGCGTTAAAGTAGAAAACCACATAACAGAAAAATTTTCGGTCATGAGTGGATTGAGAAAGGGAGATGGACTGTCGCCCTTACTCTTTAACATAGTCCTCGGTATGGCTCTCAAGAAGACGAACATCACTACGGAAGTATTTACTAACCAGGGGCCACAGATGATCCTGGCCTTCGCGGACGACATTGATGCGGTCGGAAGAAGTACTGTCGAAGTCAAGGAAAGCTTCCTGAAAATAGAGAAGGAATGTAAGAAAGTGGGCCTAAACATCATCGGGGAAAAAACCAAATACATGCACATTACCCGACAACCAACCAGGGACATAGATGGTCAGAATATAACGATGGACACCTATAACTTCGAGTGTGTCAGACAGTTTAAGTACCTTGGAGCCACGATATGCTCAGACAACGACAGCAACGAGGAGATTAAAACGCGAATTCACAGTGGCAATCGGTGTTTCTTGCGAATGTTCTTGCCATGAAATTCTTGCCATGCGAACCCTCATGCAATCCAAAACGGTATTGAGAGTATCAAAGCTGAGGGTGTACCAGGCTGTAATCAAACCGATCATCTGTTATGGCTGCGAGACCTGGACCCTTACGAAACACAATGAGCTTACTAAAGCGGGCCGAAAAGAAGATCCTGAGAAGAATATTTGGCCTCGTCAAGGATCCAAACACGGAGCAATATCGTATAAGTACGAATGCAGAACTCCAGGACCTAAACCAAACGCCGGATATAGTCAAATCAATAAAATCCCTGGGCTGGACATGTCCAAAGAGCAACTGACGACCGACTGATCAAGATAGTATGGGAAGGAAACCCAGCAAGAAAGGGGCCGCTGGGGCGGCCGAGAATTAGATGGAAGGACAGCATCTTAAAAGATCTACAGACTATGCAGGTATATGACTGGAAGGAGGCCATGTTGGACCGGAACCGATGGAGGCAAATCGTTAACGCAGCCAAGACCCACCGAGGGTTGTAGTGCTACCCAGAAAAAGAAGAAGAATGTCAATGGAATGTCAATTTCCGTTAGTAATTGTGGCACGGGGTGCGCTGAGCGTATGAGCACGTAGTAGCTCTTAACTAATCAACGAATCGTAAACCCAACGCACGTGTGTGGTATCAATCATAACTTATCAATAATCGCGGACTGTTACATTCGTGTGTGTTATAATGTATTTACGTAGTCCACGAACTGTACAATAATGGGCATTTACAATAGTGGTCGTAGATAAAATAGTTTTATATTTTGTTAATTTTCATTTTTGGTCGCATGATTTTTCGTTGTTTTGTTTTGTTTAGTTGGGTATTTAAATAACAAAAAAAATGGTGTGATAGTTTTTCCAGTGTTTTTTTTTTTAGAAAAATCAGATTTAAACCTTGATAACTGAGTCAATTTTAAGTCTATTTCTATAAACTAGGTCGCAAATTCAAGTCAATTTAATCCCGCTTGCAAATATTTGCATAAAAATTATTTGTTAACTTTTTTTCCACAATCGGCAAGAAAACAAACTTAAATACGCATTTGTTGCAAATTCATATTTGTATAATTAAACTTAAATAACTTATTATTAAGTTTAAATCTACAAACGAAGAAGCGATTTAAAACCAATTTAATAGAATATGCAGATGTCTATACAAAAATTTATTACCAAAAAAATCGAAGCTATTTTGAAAATTGCGAATTGAAACATTTATAACTAACTTAATACCAAGTGTAAATCCTCAAAATAGGTCTTAAACTAAAGACAATTTATCAGTTTGTAATAATTTTGAAAATTTTGAAAAATAATTTATTTGGTATGAGTACTCATTTACCAAATTATTGCACGGCACAGGTAAAAATGCAAAGGTTTTTTGTATAAAAGGACGAATTTTTGGAAAGCGTTAAAGAAATATATAAATCAATACCATCTAGAACTAAATATTGTATACCATCTAGAACTAAATAAGATGTAGAAGGAGAACTTTAAGAAAATGAATTGATACTCAACATCTGTTTTAAAAAGCACTCAATTTAAAGTGTATTGTAATAACTTAGACAAAAGATGGTGGATAGACAAAAGATAAACAAGATGATAGAAGCTTTAATGTAGAATATAAACCTGTTTTATTAATTAGAGTAACGATTCTGTTTGGTAAAGAATAAATGGCAGCGATGTCTAGCGTTTTGTTGATCGCGGTCACCTTGCAGGTGCAAAAAAACGTAAACAAATCAGTTCGATGCGAGCCTAATCTATGCAAATATTGTCAGTTTGAACTCGACTCTGAATGGTTCTCGTTATTGGCGTCTCATTGTCCGCTGTTAATAAATTTTCTTGTGAGCAAAGAAATGCAGAATATATGTGAAAATTGTGCTAAAACTTTGTGAGATTGTTGTAAAACGTTTTGTGTGGGTGTTTGTGAAATTGTTGTTGAAACTTCTGCTTTGGTTGGTGAGTATTTGCATTGAGTTATTAACTAGTTTTACGGAAAATTTGTTAATTCATTTCCAAAAAAAAAAAAAAGTTGTTGGAAAAAGGAAAATTTCAGGTTTTTTCCTTAAAAATTTTCTTAAAAATGTAGGAAAATTTGTCGAAAATTGTAGAGACTTTGTAAGAATTTGTGGAAAAGTATTACAACATAACTTCCATGTAAAATTCGTTAAAATGATAGGCAATTGGTGGAAAAATATTGGAAAATCATTAAAATTATCGGATTTTAGATTTATACATTAAAAAAATCAGAGAATTTCTCAAAATTAATCGGAAATTTAAGTAAATCGTAAAAGTAAGTATAAACTTAGAAATAATATAATAAACTTCGAAATAACTTGGTGGATAGATACGAGATAAACTAGACGATAGAAGTGGAATATGCCCTTGTTTTACTACTTTGAGCAGCGATTCTGTCTGGTAAAGAATTAATGGCAGCGTTTCGTTGATCGTGGTCACCTTGCAGGTGCAAAAAATGTAAACAAGTCGGTTCGATGCGTCTGATTGCCCGCTGTTAACGAATTTTATTGTGAGCAAAAAATGCTGAATTTCTGTGAAAATTGTGCTAAAACTTTGTGAGATTTTTGTGAAACGGTTTTTGAGAGTGTTTGTGAAATTGTTGTTGATATTTCTGCTTTGGTCGGTGAGTTTTTGCATTGAGTTATTAAGTAGTTTTAAGGAAAATTTGTTAATTCATTTCTAGAAAAAAAGGTTGTTTGGTGAGATCACTTTGGTGAGAAATATCAGGTTTTTTTTTTATTTTACTAGGGGCAAACCTAGTAAAGTAGGGATATTGAGATTTTGATTTGAAAATATTTGAAAAAAATCGATTTCTTAATAATCGATTTTTTGCTTTTCATAATTAATCGATTTAGAAAAAATCGATTTTAATTAGAAAAAATAATAGATTTTTGTGAAAATTATTCGAAAAAAAAATGCCTTCTTTCCTATATAGTAATAGAACTAAGAGATTTATCAGAGCATTAGAACAATTTATCAGAATAAAAAAATCAAATAAAATTATAAGTATAAAAAATAACCACATCGACGAACTTCTGGTTGCAAAACTAAAATAATGTTTTTCCTAAAATGCGGTATCGTGTTTTCTTGGCAAAATTCCTCACGCTGAAAAATAATCTTCCGGCTCATCACAGAGAGGTTTTAGAGCCAATTCGGTTTGGTTAGGGAAAGTTCCTTCGAAGCTTCTCCATATATTTAGGGCATCTGCCTTGGGATTTCATAACGGTGCCGCAATATATAGGTCCAATTCTGTACTTTTGGCTATTGACGTGTTAGCTGCCATTATTTTTCGAAGGCCGAAGGATTTGACAGCCAATGATTCAAAATCAGCCGCTACTGGAATATCATCATTCCTGGTATTCAAGTTCAAACATCTGTTGATATAATTTATTGTTTGTGACTAGGATACTGCCTCATCTAAATATATTTTTTTGGAATATGGGAACCAAAAATGTCGCAACTGAAAAAAAGGTGCACGTTTTGGATTTTTTCGAATCTTTTATTTAATTCTGTTTGCAAGGAATTTTGATTTGGTTTGCGAAATCACTCGTTAGAGTTATTGCGTCTAACAGAGTTCTCAAACATTTGATAATAGGTATGGCTTTGCTAGCTGTAACATATTTTTCCGCACTCATTTCTTCGGTGACATTTTCAAAAAGCTTTAAAATTTGTTCAATTTCTTTCAGCACAACAATTTCGTTTGCTGTGAGCATTTGGGGCTCATTTGGGTGATTTATCAAAACAAATCCTATAGTGCCGCTAGCTCATTAGCACGAAACGTTCTATCATATGTAATTGCGGCTTCCATCTTGTGGATACGTCCCGTATCTAATATTTCAATTTTCCTTCGGAAACAATTTGAAGAATTTGCGCTTGTCGCAATTCTTCAGCGCCATCACCACTTTGGTGAAACCAAATCACGATTTTGGGGACTCTGTCCAGAAAAAGTTTTATATCAGTTGTATTTATAGAATTTTCGACCACCAAGTTCAGTGTATATGCTAAGTACCGAATGTTTTGCTCGACCAAAGGAAATTTCACTAGCTTTAAGTATGTTGCTGCCGGCGCGAGTGGTGTAGTGGTGACGCTCGTGGCCTCATGTTAGAGCGCTAACTGGCAGGTATAGAGGTCCGAGTTCTATCCCCAGCGCCGGCCACATTTGTTCCAGAAGACAAATGTGTAAAATGGCTATTAGCGCAATTTACAATAACAACAGGTTTCTGGGCCTAAAGTGAATGTGATAGACAATAGGCCAATAGGCCTACGTGTTCGAAGGGTCGGCAAACCCGGTATTCACATCGAACCAAACTTTAAAAAAAAAAAAAAAAACTATGTTGCTGCCATTGTCAGTAGTAACGCTTACATTTTTTTCGTGAGACAAACCCCAATCTTAACAAACTTTATTAATCGTTTCTGACAAATAATCTCCTGTATGGTGATAGTGAAGTGGTTCACATGCAATGTTGGTTGACTTCATTTCAAGGTTTTCTATAAAGAGCACTGTCACGCCTCAAAACTTTTTCAGGAGGGGACACATACCGCTGAGTTTCTTTGCATTCTTCATTGAAGAGTTCTTGGAGTTCTTCTATCGTCATCGCTCATCTTAATTTTCCACTGTGAACTCTTGAATGAAATCCTCGTTCACATCCCAGATTCCAGATCTCTCTCAGTTTTCATAATTTCATGCATAATTGTCTCCCTTATCATCTCTCCCTCATTGTCTCCCTGATTAAGGATGGAAACAGCTTTCGACAAACAAAAATCAACTGTCGTTATGTGAATGAGACGAATAGCTTCAATAATGTAAACATTTTCTTTTTAAAACGTTTTCAAAGTCATTGTTGAGGGGGGTTTGCATGCTTCAAAACACCGATGAAACATTTTTCTTGAAACCCGCAATGTCATCACGGACATCAAGGACTTCCATCAACACTGGTCGTGTGTCCGATAGTTGAGAGGTGTTGGCTAAAGTTTGTTTTAGCTTGATATTCGAATTTGTGTTCGTTGGCCGACACAAAAATCTTTCGTGAAATTTTCGTTGTCCGATTTGGTCGCAGCCCGAACTGTTCGTTCACCGATCATCCACTGTATAGCAGAATTAATATATTGGAATAGTATATTACGTAACGAGAGTTGTAAGAAGCATATTAATTGCCTTACAACTCGAGTTATGTACTATACTTTATCTACGACCACACTGTTTATGTTTTAAGAAAAATATGTTTCATGTAACAAATTTATTTCTTATTAGGTACGTTATTTAACATTATAATAAACAAACAGTAGTGTTTTCATATATAACGGTTACTCAACATTATTTAACTTGATAGAAATGAAAGAAATTATATACCAATTATAACCATTCTTAATGATTACATACTTTATTATTTAGTATTTATTTGGGTTAAACTGGGTGCTCATAGATATAGGCAACCCAATGTACTCAATGCCAATTTCCGTTAGTTTGAATTGTGGCACGGGGGGCGCTAAACGAATGAGCACGTAGTAGCAGCTCTCAACCAATCAACGCATCGTAAACCAAACGCACGTGTGTGTTATCAATCATAACTTATCATTATTCACGGACTGTTACATACGTTTGTGTTATAATGTATTTACATAGTCCAGGAACTGTACAATAATGGGCATTTACAGTAGTGGTCGTAGATAAATTCTTTTAGATTACATTTTAGACACTGCGACACTAATCTTTAGGTTGTACATTTCATTTATTGTCTCTTATTTTTTGTTTTCGTACACTTTTAATTAACATTTCTTTTAGATCGCGTGTCTGTAACAAAATTTTAATATTTGTATTCTTTATTATAGAAATATATATTGAAGTAATTTTCCTATTATTTTCGAAAATAAATAAACTTGATTTTGTCTTAGAAGAAATATGTTGTTATCAATTACGTGGAATAGTTCAATTAAACAATAAACCAAATTTTACTTTTATAGTTTTGGTCAGTTAGATAAACGTAATCTTGGGGCGGCACGGACCGTTTACGTCCTTATCATAATCTTACTTCCCAAACTTTGCTTACTATTTAGAACATTAGACTCCTGTGTAATAAGCAATTACGTTTATGAACCATAATTACTGGATATTGTCTTAGAGCGTTGCTATCTCCTAGACCGATACACTGACCACGTTTAGGGCTGCAATTTCTCAACCCCTTGAGGGACCCAAAGCCAAACCGCATTTAAAAAAGAACCATGACAATTAATTTAATATAAACTTATATATTAAGTTTAGAAACATTATGAATATTGATAAAACAGTTGTTTGTTAACTGCGCAAACAAGCCATTCTAATTTATCTAATCTATATAAGAGAGCATGTGTTTTATTAGGAATCTATATTGGATTTTATTTGATAAGAATATGGATGGGCATTAAGGTGTATCTAGAGTAAATATTTTGCCAACAGATGGTGGAAATCGCACCGTTATCTGTAAGGCAGATTTATCATCTGCCCTTTACATGTTAAGGCCTTTTATATGAAATCACCGATATTTATCCTGTTACTATACAGCATGTTTGCTTTTCCGAGTGTGATAAAATCGGCGATTATTATTAAGTGAAACTAACGAGCTATTGTTTAAATACATATTCTTTTATTAATTAATGTTTGGTTTACTCTTTATTTATATTGAATATATTTTTTCTTTGTTTAAAATATATAAAGGGTTTTTCGGTAGGGACGACTTGTTATTAAAATGAAATTAAACAAAAGTTGTTTAACCTGTCAGTCAATTAAACAGAAGTTGTTTATCTTGACCTGTCTAATTGTCCTGTCTAATTTATGAAAGTATTGGCCAGGTGTCAATACAAGCAATTGTGAGAAGGAGATTGAGCTTTCCGCATTACACAGGCTTTTATTGAGAATTCCTCGAGATAAATTCACAAATTTAGTTAGACAAGATTACAGAGTTGTCAAGATTTTACAAACAAGAGAAAGCTATAATACTAGACCAACGGAATTAGTGAAAACCGCCCTAGTTATCGCCTCCCGGGCCAGGATTCGAACCCGGGTCCCCCGCATTGAAAGACGGGTATGTTGTCAACGGGTTAGGTAAAGAATACGGGATTGTTTTTAAACTTAGTGTTGCGGACTTTTTACCTGGTGTAACTGTTGGTAATCGTCTTTTGCACTCTTTAATCAAGATCCGAAAGCAAAAATTAAGCTTCTGCGTTGGTTCAATAAATATTCCTGTTTTTGTTGAAAATAATTGTTGACATTTTTAAGATGACAGATAGTAGATGCGAGCGCAACTAACTCGACATGGCCACGTTTATTTTTGTTTATATAACCGTTTATATGAAAAACTAAAATTTTGGCAACATATATACAATCTTAAGCGTCGTATTGAAGTTGCATTCATATTGCAACGAACAGCCACGCCACAAACAGCTACAATGTCTCGCGTTAATTATTTAAGTGTCCTGGATATCCACCATATTATTTTTTTACTTTTTACTTTTTGTATTAAAAAAAATTGTGTCTTCAACCAAATAACTGACGTGGTCACATAACTGGGAATGTAGATATAATTGGGTCAGCGTTGCCAAATTTAATTTTAACGACACATAAATTATTTAAATTTAAATGTTTGTGTAAAGGATATACACAATTGGCTTCCAGAAATTATTTGTCTTTTATGAATATTCAGAATATTTTAAGAGATCCCGACTAAACAATTCAAAAATTACTTGAGTAAATTGATACCAGCCGAGTTGGTTAAACCAACTGTCCTTGCTACATTGTCCTGTATTAGATCGAGAGTTCGCGCTGCTCTATGTGGTCTTGATTTATCTAATTTACCGGGATTAAACCAATGGTCCTTGTCACATTGACCTATATTGAACCGGGGTTCGGGCTGCCGCGCGAACTGTCAATCTAATATAGGACAATATGGCAAGGACCGTTGATTTAACCCAGGTAAGATTAGGTTACCCGCCGCGAAGCGGACAGATAAATGAAGACAATATACGAGCGGCAGCGCGAATTCTCGATCTAATATAGGACAATATGGCAAGGACCGTTGATTTAACCCAGGTAAGATTAGGTTACCCGCCGCGAAGCGGACAGATAAATGAAGACAATATACGAGCGGCAGCGCGAATTCTCGATCCAATATAGGACAATGTGGCGAGGACCGTTGGTTTAACCCCGGTTAGATTAGGTTGGCCGCCGCGAAGCGGGCAGATAAATCTAGACAACATACGCGCGGCAGCGCGAATTCTCGATCCAATATAGGACAATGTGGCGATGAGCGTTGGTTTAACCCCGGTTAGATTAGATTGCCCACTGGGAATGGTGCGGGGTCCATTGTGGACCTTACATTTGTCTCCCCCACTCTATACAAGGGGGTGGGAACTGGAGAGTAGGACAGGGGTACACTGCTAGCGATCATCGGGCGATCTTCTTCGAAGTGCGCCCCTTCAAGAGGTTTACCAAAAGAGGCGAACACAGGCTTGGCTCCCCACGCTGGAATGCCCGTGATTTCCACGAAAGCACTTTTACTGAAGCACTGGGGCTGTGGCAGCTCGATGATAACTCCCCCATCAGCTCCGAAAGCGCTATAGAATGCGCCAGACAGGCGATTAATTGCGTCACCAGAGCGTGCGACGCCTCCATGCGTACCAGCAAGCCGTGCGCGTGGGGCCTACATGTGTACTGGTGGAGCGACACCATTGCAGAAATGAGGAAACGGTGCCTCTCACTCCGACACCAATACACGAGGGCAAAAAAGAGAGCTCCGGATGCCGCCGGAGAGCTCCGACCGCAATACGGCTTTGCCAGGCTGTCCCTGCGCCAGGAAATTAGCGAGAGGAAGCGCACTTTTGCTGGAGGGAACTTTGCGAAGAACAGGACGCGGACCCATAGGGGAAAGCTTACAAAATTGGCGCAAAAAAGATGATGAGGAGCCAGCCTAAGATGGATGAGGCCGAGGTAGAGTCCATCGTCAACCATCTCTTCCCCGGAATCGGGCCAATGAAGGCAAACATACGGGAGAACGTCGACCCGCGCGACATCCCCCCGGTCACACGGAGTGAGGTGCTAGACACATGTCTGCGCTTTGGCACGAGGAAAGCATCCGGTCTCAAACCTGGCTTTGACAGCGGCCGTCAAAGTTGATCCCGCGAGGGCTTACGACAAATGCCTACGCGAAGGTGTACTCCCGGACGTATAGAAAAGGCAACGCCTTGTCCTGATCCTAAAACCCGGGAAGCCCCTTGCGGAACCATCTTCGTATCGCCCACTGTGTATGCTTGACATCCTGGAGAAGATATTCAACATCATCCTGAACTACCTCAGTGACAGAGTACTATTCGCGGAGACGACGACTGGAGTCAGGGAGTTCAGCATCACTGCAGTCGTTCCACAGGGGTCGGTTCTTGGCCCGGACTTATGGAACGGCCTGTACAAGGGACTACTGAAGCTGCCCTTGCCAGGGGACTGTCAGCTGGTAGCGTACACAGACGACGTGGCGGTCCTCATATCCAGCACCGACTGTGACGCCATCGCTGCACTGTTCGTGGAAGCCATGGAGATTATCTGGGAACGGTTGGAGTCAGTCGGCCTCTCGTTCCCGCTTCCAGGAGCGCCTTCGCGGCTGCGTGGATCAACAACTGACGCACAACCAGTACGGTTTCAGACTTGCGAGGTCGTCTACGGATGCGGTGGAAGAGGTGAAGCGACTGGTCACCAGCCACATTTGCGGACCACTTAGGAGGAGGAGTCTCATGGTTGCACTGGATGTAAGAAACGCTTTTAACTCCGCAAGATGGGACAAGATCTGTTAGGCCCTCCGCCGAGACTTCAACGTCCCCGGGTACTTGAGAAACATCATCCTGAACTACCTCAGTGACGGAGTACTATTCGCGGAGACGACGACTGGAGTCAGGGAGCTCAGTATCACTGCAGTCGTCCTCAGGGGTCTGTTCTTGGCCCGGACTTATGGAACGTCCTGTACAACGGACTACTGAAGCTGCCCTTGCCAGGGGATTATCGGCTGGTAGCGTACGCAGACGACGTGGCGGTCCTCATACCCAACACCGACTGTGACGCCATCGCTGCACTGTTCGGGGAAGCCATGGAGATTATCTGGGAATGGTTGGAGTCAGTCGGCCTCTCCCTGGTACAGAAGACTGAGGCAGTGCTTTTCACTGGTAGAAAGGTTAGGACCTCAATGGTACTAACCTAGCGAGGATGCACTATCAGGAGCAAACCTGCCATAAAGTACCTGGGAGTAATGCTGGATCAGAGGCTCAACTTCAAGGAGCACCTAAGATACGCAGGAAAAAAAGCCGCTACAACTGCCGCAGTTATCTTGAGGATACTGCCCAACATTGGAGGTCCGCGCGGTGCCAGGAGAAGGATGCTCGCCTGCGTTAGCACCTCGATCTTGCTGTAGGCGGCACCGACCAGGGCAGAAATGACGGAGGTTACCGCATACATAAGACTGATAGCCCATGCACACAGGACGAATGCACTGCGAATTGCATGCGCCTACTGGACTGTATCCGCAGATGCAGCACAGGTCATAGCTGGCCTGCCGCCAATAGACCTGCATGCAAAAGAGCGCATGCGACGATATAAAAAGAAGAAGGGGCCGGCCCTGGACGATCCCCAACAGACGGAGGCCGACAACGATTGAGCACAGACCGAGAGGGCGATCACCCTTACGCAGTGGCCGGAAAGATGGAACACATCAAGTAACGGTCGCTGGACCTATCGTCTGATCCCGTCCATCGATCCGTGGATCTGTAGGATGTACGGTGATGTGAATTATCACCTCACCCAAATACTCACGGTACATGGTGGCTTCGGTGAGTATCTCCACCGAATAGGGGTAGCAGTAACACCCGACTGCCCCCAGTGCCCAGGGATCTCGGAGACTGCAGAACACGTCGTGCTGGAATGCCCCAGATTCCAGCAGGCGAGACAGAGATGGGAGTGTATTTCTAGCGCACGCATAACTGCCGCTAGATACGGTGCGTCATTGATGCACTCGGAGGAGTAATGGAATGCTGGCTGCGAGCTAGCCGTAAACATCCTGAAGACACTACGCCTCCAGGAGGAGGCGTATAGGCCCAGGAGAGCAGGGCGCAGAGGTAGGCATAAGATAAAACAAGTAACTCGACAAAAGTGAACGTCGGCAGGGCCGAAGCTTCCTCCCCCGCGAAGTAATGACTAACGTCGGTTCCACGGGGGATCCATGGGAAATCCAACAAAGGGGGTTTCTTAGTGCGGTCGGCCGAACCCTAACACTGGGAAACCACCAATCCCACACTGAAAGCCTTAGGTGAAATTTGAATATTTCCCGTTGAAGGTTTTTCCCCCTAAGAGAAAAAAAAAAGATTAGGTTACCCGCCGCGAAGCGGGCGGATAAATCAAGACAACATACGCGCCGCAGCGCGAACTCTCGATCCAATGTAGGACAATGTGGAAAGGACCGTTGAATCAACCAAGAATAATTAATAACAAAAAAAAAATATTAATGGCAACGTCGAGTTATATGCGTTCGCATCTACTATCTGTCATCTTGAAAATGTCAACAATTATTTTCAACAAAATCACGAATATTTATTGAACCAACGTAGGCAACATAGAAGCTTAATTTTTGCTTTCGGATCTTAGTTATAGAGTGCCAAAGACGATTAACAACAGTTCTTCTTCTTCTAGTGCCTATTCGTTTCGAATATTGGCGACCATCCTGGCTATGATGACCTTGTTGACTGCTGCTTTAAACAGTTCTGTGGTTGTTTTTGAAAACCATGTCCTTAGGTTCTTGAGCCATTATATCCTTCTTCTTTCTTTGAGAATGGACTTTTCCTTGGAGGTTGGATTTTAAGAGTTTGTATTTGGTGTCATTTCTCATTATATGCCCGAGATTTTCCAGGTTCCTTCACTTAATCGTGTTCATCGCCTCTTTTTCCTTCCCTATTATTTCTAGTATTGTTTTGTTGGTCACTCTATCTACCCATGATATTCTAATGATCCTTCTGTATAGCCACATCTCGAAGGCTTCGAGTTTCTTTTGTGTTGCTTCGGTCAATGTCCATAATTCCATGCCGTAGTACAATAAGGAGAACATATAGCAGCGCAAGATTTTTACTTTAATATCTAATTTGAGGTTGTGGCTTTTGAAGAGCTGAGACATTTTGATGAAGGCATCTCTGGCTTTTTCTATGTTACATCTGATTTTTTGAGAGTGGTCCTACTGTTCGTTTACTAAGGTTCCCCGGTAGACAAGTTTGGATACCCGTTCTATTGGTATATTTTTAACAGTTGGAAGTTTTCTTTCTTCTCTTATGACCATAAATTCTACCATAAATTCTACTTATGACCATAAATTTTGTTATGTTGATGTTCATTTTTAGCCCATATCGTTAACTTACTTCATTCACTTTGTTCATTAGCTGTTGAAGACCTTCTATACTATCTGCAAATATGACGGTATCATCTGCATATCGGATATTATTCAGTCGTTCATCGTTTACAAGAATTCTATTCTCATCGTTTTACAGACCCTCTCTAAATATCTCTTCTGAATACAGATTGAATATCAGAGGGGAGATGATACACCCTTGTCGTACGCCGCGCAGAATGTTCCTCTGTTGTTTCATCTTCCAGGCTTTGTAACTGCCTCTGTTGTTTCATCTCCAGCGTTGATTTTAATGGTGGCTGTCTGGTTCCAGTACAGGTTTTGCATAATTCTGAGGTCTTTATCATCCATTCCGGTGCCGTTCAGCAGCACATGTATTATCGTGTTGGACTTTGTCAAACGCCTTTTGGTGTAACAACAGTTACACCAGGTAAAAGGTCCGCAACACTAAATTTCAAAACAATCTCGTATTCTTTACCGTTGCCAACTACACTACCGAGGAGGACTTGTATAAAGGTCTAGAGGGAATGACTAGTCAGTCAAGACTTGATTAGACTAAGCTGGTTTAGTTTGACTAGAGTTGATTAGGCGGAACAAGATGGGAATGGATCTTTAGAGACTGATTATTTGATTATGGTGTTCTTGACTAGAATAGTTTAAACTGGGATACTTAAGGCTAAAGTACACTGTACTAAGACTGATCAAGATTAATCTGCTCTCTCCTGTTCTACATCGAACTTAATTTATCAATTTATTTATTTGGACTAAACTAGATCAGTTTAATTTGAAAATCTTTAAAAATAATTATTTTCTTTAGCTGTTAAAATAAATTAGCTTTTATAATAATTTTATGAATCATACTGTATATATATTTATGTAAGAATGAGATATAACAGATAGATAAGAAGTAATTCGCATGTGCAAGTAGAGCATATAGTATGTGGTACTAGGAGGTACACACTAAATGATAAACTGAAAGGGTACATTTCGCCTTTCCTATCTAATTAAGATCGTGGGATTCGCACAAAAGGTATTTCCTCATATTAATTATTATTCGCGCTAGCTTAAATATGTTTCGTACATAAATAATATATGAGTTTATCAGATTAAAATATTTTATCGATTTCTTGTGCATTAAAAACGTGAAGTAAAACAAATATATGCATAAATAAAAAAAAACATTTTTAAATTATTTATATATTGTTGAGTTTGAAGATGTCCTAGATTTTTTTATGATTTCCTAGTAATTATAATCTTTGAAGAAAAGATACAAATGTTACAATTTAATAACCTTTTCAAAGCTACTTTTTTCAATGTAAAATTGCTAATTTTTCAAAGTTAAATTGGTAATTTATTTATTTATTTAGTAAATTGTGTTTTGTTTGAAAATGAAATAGATTTATTTTTGTGAATTAAATTTATAAATGCTCGGTTTTAGTGCGGTTTCATTTAATTAGTCATAACTAAATATTAAAATTTATTTCTCGAAACAAATTATTCATAAATTAATGTTTAAAAGCTCGTTTAACGTAGAAATACCTAAAATCAATTGCAATCATTACAAGGCAAATAAATAAAAAACAGTTTTGAACTTAAAAATATATTTGGAACTAATATTACGAATAAATTCTAGCGATAAATTGCTACATTTTTCATGAATTTTCAAAAAAATAATTTGTTCTGTAAAACCTTGAGAAATATAGATTTAAGAGATATAATTTTGAGAGATATAAGTTCATTTTCTTACTTCTCATAACTTTGTGCGTCAAATGAGGTGCCCGATATCGAATGTAATCCTCTATGAAAAAAACTCTTGGACTTACTGTTGGCCTGATTTGGTGAATACTCGAGCAGCAGTTCAGTCACCGAATTGCAAACATTTGATCTAATTTTTTATCGGGATTTCCTTCTGCTTAACACAGTCTTATCTACAATCCTAGCGACGAACGTGACTGCCGAATCGGTTGACTGAACTAGTGCCCGATTGTTCATCCGTTTTCACCCGCACATTATATAGATTAGATTCCTTTTATTGGCATAAACAACTACAGTTTTACATATAACAGTGCTACCATCTATGTTAACCAAATAATTACACACACGCTCCAACCTAAGACAGAACAAAAAATAATAAATAACTAGAAGAAAACAAAGAAAAAGAAAAAGAGAAAAAAATCCTCTCAAAAACAACATTTCCTCTCAAATAATAATAATAATAAAATCACGCGTCACCAGATGGTAAAAGAACTAAAGTTTTATTCTTTTTTAACTCCACCACTCTTTTCATCAAGGGCCATCCCGCTCCGTCCTCCCTCATACACGAGCCCCAGTCTTCTACTACCACACTCTCCTCTCTGCTCCACTGACATCCTGCACAGCTTTGAGCCCAATGCGCCCACACGTCACTAGCTTCCCCTCATATCTCACATCGTTTAAAACGGGAGCCCATCCAGTATCTCCTGCCCTTTTCCTCTGACCCGCATCTGTGCCGTGCTATCAATGCTTGAGGAAGTCTATCTCTTGTAAGGTACAACGGGAGCCTTTGGAACACTTGCACGCTCCCATATTCGGGTAGAAAATTACTCCCCTCGATCATCCTCTGACGACTCTGCAGCTCCACCTCGGTTAACCTTTCATATACTAGTTCTTCCACCTTCCTTCTACTCACAAACATTCTCGCAATTTCCCCGTATGCCCATCCGCAGCTTTCATACAACTTCTTCCTTTCACTCCCCCATTTAGTCACCTTATGAATACCCAAACCTTCCATTCTTACAACTCTCAGTACTTCTTTTACAATTCGTTCATTGCCCATTCCATACACTTTCCTTTCAAACTTGACGACCCTCCTAGCTGCTTGCGAAAACACTTTCACCATATTTGTTTCTTGCAGCACAATGTATGTCGGCGTGGACCTGTCTAGTTTGAGGGCCATTTTTAGAAACTGCAGCTGCACTCTCTCAATTTTCTCCTCCTCTCTCACTCTCCACACTTCCGCTCTATACAAAAGAATACTTCTCACACATGCCTTCCACACTACCATTTTCGCTGCAAAGTTATTGTTCAAGCACTTCTTCCATACATTCCATAGCCCGTTTGCAGCCACCCACGCCTTTTTACAAATATATTTTACATGGTCTTTAGCGGACCCATCCTGCCCAAACATAAACCCAAGGTATTTGAAGCTGCTAACTTGCTCAATTATGCTGCTTCCCCACTTAAACGATTCACTCCTATTACCTGCTCTCTTTCGAAACACCATCCATTTAGTCTTTTTCACATTTACTACCAATCTCCTCTTTTCAAAAAATCTTTTCACCCGATCGATCATCTCTGACATTTCTCCTTTCGTACTAGCTAAGATCACAACGTCGTCCGCGTAAGCCAAACTCCAAACTTTCCTATTACCAATTACTACCCCTCCAGCTTGACCTTTGCTCAGTACACTCTCTAAATCAGCCGGGTACAGGTTAAATAATATTGGACTCAACGGACAACCCTGCCTTAGCCCCATTCTAACCTCAAAACTTTCTGAAACTTCCGCACCTACTTTCACTCTGCAACAGATATGCTGATATAAATCCCTGATTCTCTCGATTAACTGCCGCGCTACACCTTTTATTCTCAGACATTCCCACATTCTCTCCCTCCTCACAGTGTCGTAAGCTGCCTTCAAATCTATAAACAGAGCGTAAAGCTTCCCTTGTTTCTTAACCAATTCCTTCTCCACAATATATTTCAACGTCATTATATATCGGGCACCTTATTCCGAGCCCGATCAGGTTCCAGTTTCATTTTCTTTAATATATTTTCATAGATAAATTCTTCTTACTAGGTGTTCCAAATAATTAATTTTTGTTAATTTGAAAACCAGTTTTTATTTATTTTATTTGTAAACTTTGACTTATCAAACAACATTTTATGTGTTTTGCTAAGAATTTCAAATTTAGTAGATTACAAGGTTAATGAAATTGGGGTTGTAATTACTAAATGATTTTAATTATTTAAAACTAAGATTACAATTTCTGTTTCCTGCTAATATGTAAAAATGAGAAATGAAAAATTTCCTTTTAATAGAATTGGTAAAACCATACTACTTTATAGATAATCTCATAAACTTACTAAAGTCGGAACACAGCCTTAATATATAAATATATTCAACCTTTCCGGAGCTCTATAAAACTAATGAGTCTTTTTAGGACTACAATAAATAAATTTCATGTGAAATTTGTTAGTTATTTTATGGCTTCCAGTCCTGGCAAGGACAAAAAAACCAAGACCACCTTCGTGCCACTCAACAAAAATCAGAAAAATAACATTGTTTTTGATCATATCTTTCCGATACCTTAAGTGGATAGCCAACTGTAGACGAATTTCGAGATTTATCTCTCATCAGTAAAGCTTTGATTTTATAAACCATCATTTGTAAACCACTTACTCGAAACCCATGTGGATGATTAGGGTTAGATATTTTTAATTTGACATTTCGTTAGAGAGACGATATTTTTAATTTGACATTTTGTGAGAGAGACATGAACTTAGCAGGTTATTTAAACGATAAATTTTACTTTTAAAGAGCTCCGGAATGGTTGAATATGTTTATATATTCAGGCCGAGTTCCGACTTCATAAAGTTTATATGATTATCTATAGAGTAGTATGGTTTTAGCAATTCTAAATTTATCATTTAAATCAATAAGCTGCTAAGTTCATGTCTCTCTCACAAAATGTCAAATTAAAAATATCTAAGCCTAATCATCCACATGAGTTTCAAGTAAGTTGTTTACAAATTGTTGTTTATAAGAGCAAAGCTGTACTGATGAGAGATAAAATCTCGAAACGCGTCTACAGATGGCTGGCTATCCACTTAAGGTATCGGAAATACATGATCTTAAAGAACAATGATATTTTTTTGGTTTCTTTTTTTTAAGAATCATTAGTTTTATAGAGCTCCGGGAAGGTTAGACATATTTAAATATTCAGGCTGTGTTCCGACCTCATTAGGTTTATTCCTTTTAATAAATGATTTTCCTCAAACAAATTCTGATTTCTGTTTAAAAAAAAAAAAATCTAAGAAATTTTGATGTTTACAGATTTTTAATAGACTTAAATAAAAATCTTATCGCAAATAAATTGTCATTATATTGCAAATGTAATTAATTATCTTTGGAGAAAAAGACTTTTTGCTAATTGTGGGTAGTGGCAGTAGGGACAAAATGGAGTTTTGGGAAAGAGTGTAGAGGAAATTAAAATATTTCTATGGAATAAGGCAGGGCTCAAAAAAAGGATGGTAGGAGTGGGGAATGGTAGAAGTTGGAATCCGATATATGTGACTACTTTAAAGGTTTTCATATAATAGGTTTAGTGGAAACAAACCTTAGTTGGAATGGGTTGATGATAAGGGGTGGAATCTAGTTAACGAGTGTGTTGAGGGTGATTGGAGCGGAGAATTCACTTTTGTAGGTCGGAGAGGGCCATCGGTTATTGATTATGTTCCGTTGGAAAAAACGTGGGAAGTTAAAGTCAAGTCAGTGCCAAAAGAGAAGCGATATATTAAAACAGTTTCGGCATGGAATGATAAGCCCATTGTCAAGTCCCAAAGTAATTTGGAAGAACTAGGTCCGGGGGTCGGGAGTTTGCAACGTATAATAGAATTGGTGCAAGATGCCATGGTTCAAGTGAAAACTAAAGGTAGAGTGACAAAAGAAGCGTAGAGGGCTGGTCAAAGACCCTAAGGAGATTTTGAGGAGGAAGTTCAGAAGATGGAACGGAGGTCAGGGCTCGATGGAGGAGTACAATAAATGACGTAGACAATTGAAGGAACTGAAGTGGAATTGAAGTGGAAAGACGTTATGGATGGATTAAAGGAGATTCATAATGAAGCGGATATATGGCAAATCGTGTCAGGTTCTACGCATAAATTAGAGTCTTGTGAGAAGTCGATTGGTGAGAATTTGTGGTGAGCCTATTTCAAGGAGCTTTTAACTAGTGGTCTGCTCAAACAGCTCGGCGTTGACGCATGAGGAGTTAACTGTACACTAAGTAGTCATGATGAAATTACGTGGAAGACTTATAGGTGTTTTAGATAGGCTCAGTTATACTGACTGTACTCTGAATGAAGCGTGGAAGCATGCGCCGGTTGACACCCAGGGAGCGTTATAGCGATCTGGAAAGACGTGGAAAGAAGGCACAATTCTGCCAATCTATAAAAGTGGATAGAGAGAAGACCTTTCCAACTACCGAGGAATAACTAAAATTTATTCGAAACTATTGGAACGGAAGATTTAATTTGAAGAAAAAGGAAGAGATCTGATCCCGGATGTACAAGACGGGTTTAGTAAAAATTAAAGTGCGGTAGATCACTTTATCACATTAAAATATGTTGTGGAGAAGGAACTGATTAAGAGACAAAGGAACCTAACGCTCTGTTTATAGACCTTGAAGCAGCTTATGACACTATGGAGAGAGAAAATGTGGGAATATCTGGGAATGAAATGTATATCGTAGCAGTTATTTGAGAGAATTAGGGATATTTATCCGGATATACGTTGCACAGTGAAAATGAAAGGGGAAGTTTCAGAAAGCTTAGATGTGAGAGTGGTTCTAAGGCAGGGGTGTCCGTTGATTCCAATTTTATTCAAGCTGAAGACTGCGGATTTAGAGAGTGTGCTAACAGTGGTCAGGCAGAAGTAATTGTAAGTAATTACAAGTAATTGGGTAGTATGCGGACGGCATTGTGATTTTAGCAGGGACGAAAGGAGTAATGTCGAATATGATCGAGCGGGTGAAAAAGTTTTTTCAAAAGAAGAAATTGGTAGTGAATATGAAGAAGACTAAATGTATGATGTTTGAATGGGGAAATTGAGCGAGTTAGTTGCTTCAAAGTCCTTGTGTTTATGTTTGGGCAAGATGGGTCCGTCAGAAACCATGTGAAGTATATTTGCAAAAATGCATCGGTCGGGGCTAACGGGCTATGGAATATCTGGAATGTTTGCTTGGGCAATAACTTTTAGGCGGAATTAGTAGTATGGAAGGCTTCTGTGAGAGGTATGCTTTTGTATGGAGCGGAGGTGTGGGGAGTGAAAGGGGAAGAGAGAATTGAAAGAGTTCAGCTGCAGTTTATAAAAATGGTCCTCAGCCTAGGTAGAACTGCGCCGGTATATATTGTAGTGCAACGTATTTTCGCAGGCAGCTAGGAGGGTAGTCAAGTTTGATAGGAAAGTGTATGGAATGAGCGATGAACGGATTGAGAAGTGCTGAGAGTTGTAAAGAAAAGAGTTGAAAAAGAGTTGCAAAGGTATGAGTGTAGATAAGGGGACAAAATGAGGGAGCGATAGGAAGAAATTATATGAATATTGGGGTCGGCATATGCAGAGATTGATAGATTGTTTGGGAGTGGAAGGAAGTTGGAAAGAATTGGTGTACGAAAGATTAGCCGAGCTGGAGTTGCAGAGCCGTCAGGGTAAGATCGAAGGGAGCAAATGTATCCCAGTATATGGGACGTTTTTCAAAGGCTTCCGCTGTACCTTAAAATCACGAGGCTACCTCAATCATTGATAGCACGGCACAGGTGTGGGTCAGAAGAAAAGGGACGGAGGTACTGAATGTGCGCTCGCTTTAGGCTGTGTGGAATACGTAGAAAGTCTAGCGACGTGTGGGCACATTGGGCGCAAAACTGTGCGGAATGTCAGTGCAGCAGTGATGAGAAGGTGGTGGTAGAAGACTGTGGTGTGTGCATGAGAGAAGATGGTTCACACAGTTTAAGAAAAAAAATATATGTTCGTTTTTGGTGTGATGAAGCCAAATTATCTTCTGAATTTTAGGGAGCTTGTAATTATTATTTGTATTTTTATTGTTATTTTTTAATTAACACTTTCTTGATTTTTAACTTGGGGCTTTGATTGTTCATTTATATTGCTAGTGAAGAATTTCGCAGTTTCGTTGTTTATATGTGTTTGTTATTTAAATTATGCCAATAAAAGGATTATAATCTAAAGATTATATATAAAGGAATATATAAAAGGACATAACTACTTCTAAAAACCTTCTAAAAACCTAAATAATAATCACTCCAGTCATCTAGGCATATCACCCTGGAATCTAACGGATGAAGCTGAATTTTTGTATAGACCTTTATTTTAGCATTACAAATATTGTCTCAAAAGTCACACATGCCAACATGTGAGCGACCTTAGATATTCAAGATCGAAAATGACAGAAAACAGTTTTTTTGAGAATATCTCGTTTTCTCTGCCTACTATCGCAATTGCATTTATTATGAAAGGTCGCGCTCCACACTCTGCGCCGTCTATCTCAAAAACAGTTCGACGTATAAAAAAGGTTTCAGATGAAATTTGTAGAGAATTCCATTCTGTACAACTTTCATAATAAATGCTAAAACGATAGAAGGCACAGAAAGTGAGATATTCTCAAAAAACTGATTTTTACGACCTTTGATCTTTAATATCTCAGGACGCTCACGTTGGCATATGTGACTTTTGAGACAACATTTGTAATGCTAAAATAAAGGTCTATACAAAAATTCAGCTTCTTCCGTTAGATTCCGAGATTGACCCCTTTTTTGACTAATGAACTAAAATAAATTAAAAAAAAATCTTATCACAAATACAAATGAAATAAATTTATCATAAAAAATCACTTATTGTTAACCAAAAGTGTAATCAATATTTTTCAATGATGACCATGTGACGTCCAAACATGCAAACAATGTTTGTGTTTAACAATACGTTACAAAATTGTAATTTAGTTTTTGGTAACTAAAAGCCATTGAAGAGTTTGGACAAATACAATGTAATTAGGAAAATAAAGTATAATTATAAAATAAAATTAAAATCTTTAATAAAAGAATTAACATCATCAAAATAAATTCGTAAACGCCTTTTAAAATTACATTTTCAGATTTGTTTAAATTTGATGTAGAAATTTTAAAATGTTTTGCTTATTTTGTTTTACGTAGAAAATGTAGACATATTAAGTTTTCAACATATATACATACATACATAACTAATAACTTTAGTTACCTTTAGGTGTAAGGTGTTATATTTCATATTCTTATTCTTACAGTTAATCTTTACAATACATTGTATTCACACATATCGTTTCCCCATATATGAACTTTTTAAGTTTTCAACAACAAATTAAAAACAAATCTTTGGAAAATTGCAAAATATTTGTTCTGAAATATTTCTCTAATAATACGTGCATTAAGAAAAAGCATCAATCTTTTATTTTATTTTATGTAGTATTTATAGGAATATAGTGGACATGAAGTTGGCATCGTGAAAATGACCACTTCTTTGTAATTTCCCTAAAAGGCCGGCATTAATTTTAAAACGCCGGACGTTTTAATCCTACAAAGAACGCAGACAGAGGAAACGGATTTTAAGAGCTTTTTATATTGCGACTAGTGTGTATTTCTTGCTATTGTTAAACGACCCAAAAAAAAAAGATTTATTTGTAAAAAAGAATAAATTTTAGATTGCCTTATACCACAATCGAGAATTTTTCCTTTTTTAAATGAAACACTTTTTTATTTGAAGGTTTCAAATATTTTCTTGTTCGTGTTAAAACGTTCGTTATTTTATTTCAGCTTAGTTTTCTTAAAAATATGAATAAAAGTTACAAAGAATATTTATATATTTATTTTGTGTATCTTTCGTGCATATTCCAAGTTTGATTAGAACTTTAAAATTAAACAAGAAATCTTTTAAAAATCTGCAAAACATTTATAAAAAATGACACTTAAAGGAAAATTAATGTCAGGTTTGATTATCACTTTTCGTATAGTTTATAAACGGTTCGCAAGAATAAAATTAATGTATTTGAATAAGTTTGATTATCAAAAAAAAGTAAGTAGTTAGTAAAAGCAAATAGAGTAAAATAGTAAGACTACAATGAAATTATATGAAAAAATAACTTATTTTAGAAATGAAATAATTAAAATACTGGTGAAATATTGTGAATATAGTAAATTTAATTATACTGTAAATTATTCGGCATTGTTAGGCTAGGAAAAGTTAGAATGAAAACACTGTTGCACTGGCTGTTTCTAATTATTTAATTCATTGTACTGATGTAAAATTATTTTACTATTCTTATTTTACATAATCATTGTACTGATGTAATATTTATTATGAACTTTTCACATTGTAACATTTCATAAGCAACTGGAAATATTCATATAAGTAGAGTGTTTATTTTCCTTTAACGAATAAATGTTTTTCCAGCACATTTTTCTTTTAGAAAATTTCCTCTACTTTACATTTCACCAGCAAAAACCTATTGTAAGGTGCTTAAATTACTAACCATAAAGGTGCTCACAGACCGGAGCGGAATTTTCGCTGCCGCAACCGGTGCGAAATCGCGGCGGACCGACTGACACGGCGGCGGCTTATGTACATGTTCAGATAAAAAAGCGCAGTTGCTCGACAAGTACTCTGCATGCGCGGTTAGTTTCGCTGCCGCTGTATTTTGAAATGGTGATATCTTTAATCACATTGATTTTATGAACCCATGTTTTATTCTGAAATGAATTTTATGTGTTTTAGAAATTCAAAATAAATACAAAATTACATATTTCATCTTATTCAATCAATGCTTAAAATAGCATAGCTTCTTACACTGAGGACATCATGACTACTATATGCACGTAAAAATCGCGTTTTGTGGCGGGCATTGCCATTTGGCTGCCGCGCCGGTAGCGATTTTTTCGTTGCGGAAATTTCGCAACGCAATACGCTCCGCGCCGGTCTGAAGGAGCCTTTAAACAGTTTCAGAGTAGTTTATAGATTTTCTGACAAATAAATTTATTCTTCTTCTTAAGGTGCCTTCTCTCTACGGGGTTTGGCTATCATTAGGGCAACACGTATTTTGGATGTTGTGGCTCTCAATAAGTCGATTGAGCTACATTTAAACTAGCTTCGTAGGTTTTTCAGCCAGGATATGCGTCTTCTTCCTATTGAGCTTTTCCCGCTTATTTTCCCCTGAATTATCAGCCTCAATATTTAACATTTTTTGACCTCGCATAATATGTCCTAGGTACTTTAGTTTTCTTTCCTGGATTGTGAGCGTTAATTCTGTTGCTTTTTCCATTCGGTTTATTACTTCTATATTCGTTATCTTATCGGTCCACAGGATCTTAAGTATTCGTCGATATATCCAGAGCTCAATTGCTTCAATTTTCTTCATGTTTTGTTGTTTCAAGTTTCACACTTCTACGCCGTACATTAGTAATAGGAATATACAAGGTGCGCCATTGAAAACGAAACAGAGGAATTTTAGTATAGTTAAAGATAATTTCTCAGAACACGCTCGGACACGTCAATTTTGTTTGTGAGGGGGACACCTTTTACAAGAGAATTTGTAGACAAATCACTTAACCCTTTCGCGCTGGGACCACAACCCCTAAAATTTAAATGGCACGGTGGAGTAAAACCTCATTTGGAAGCCCGTTTAGCCCTGAACACTAAACGGCTAACATTTTCTAAATCAATCGATTTGTTTTCGAGATTATTTAATTTCTAGTTATGAACAACGCGTTTTTAGTTCATGTCGTTGAAAGAAAATGGTGATCGCTAATTAGAAGACTATTTGACTTTTCAACAAAATGGGGCGCCACCACATTATACCCAGGCTGTTCGGGAGTTTCTGGACAGAGTTTTCCCGGGAGAATGCAATGGACGAAGAGGTGCTACGGAGGAATGGCCGGCCCGCTCACCAGATTTAAGTTCTCTGGACTTTTTCTTGGACTGAACTTCTCTGGACTGACAAAAGAACCAGAGTCTCTGGAAGTGTTTCGTCGACGCATTATTGAAGAATGCCGTCAAATTACGCCACAGATCCTCCAAAATGTAAGAGAACGTTTCGGCCGGTATTTGTATTTTTGTATGGAATTTGGTGGCGCACAGTTTATGCATTTGTTAAACTAATTAAAACCTTTTCTGGCGTTGAATTGTGTTTTTTTTCCTTCATTTTTTCAGTTTTTGTAAGGATAGATTTCACAATTTTACTTCCTTTCAACGACATAAACGCAAAACGCGTTCGTAAATTGAAATTAAATCAACTCGACAACAAATCGATAAATTTGGAAAATGTTAACCGTTTAGTATTAAGGGCAAGAAGGGATTTCAAATGAAGTATTACTTACCCCATTGTGCCATTTAAAATTATAGGGATTTGTGGTCACAGCGCGAAGGGGTTAAGTGATTTGGCTACTAGTTTTCTTGTAGAAGGTGACGTATCCGAGCGTTTTTTTTTAAATTAGTACGAAAATCCCTCTGTTTCGTTTTCAATGGCCCACCTTGAATACAGCGCGCAGTGCGTAGAGTTGCTCTTAGGTATAAATTCTTGTTTGATTGGAGTGGTCTCATTTTTATAAATTCTGTCCTTGCAATCCCTATTCGTCTATTTATTTCCACACTGTGGTCATTTTCCTCATATATTATTGTACCTAAATATTGGTACTTTAGCACTCTCTCAATGGTTCTGTTGTTGATAGTAATTGTGTTTCTATTGTTATTGTTCTGCTTGCTTATTACCATATATTTGGTTTTCTTGTGATTTATTGTGATTCAATGCTCGTTACTGTGTTTGTTTATGTGTTCCATGATTGTTTGTAGTTCCATCTGGCTCTTTGTCATAATTAGAGTGTCATATCCATATCTGATATTGTTCATGACTTTTCCATTGATTACCACTGTAATACTAACAACTTACGGCTGTTGTGTTGGCTAGGGCATGCTCGAAATTTTTTTCTGAGTATAAATGAAACAGTGTCAGTGATAGAACGCACCCTTTTCTGACTCCTCTGCAGATATTTATTTCTTCTGAGGTTTAGTCTTTTATTGGGATTGTGATTTTCTGATTCCAGTGTAGCGTTTGTATTACATTTATAATTTTACCGTCAATTCCGTAAATTCATTTTATTATCTATAAGTATGGAAATGAGTTTTTGGTGGCGTACTTTATCGAACACCTTATCGTATTCAATGAAACATATATGTATTTCTACGTTCATATCAAGGCACTTTTGAAACATTACGTTAGCCGCAAAGAGTGCTTCACGAGTACACACGCCGTTTCAAAACCCAAACGGGGTGTCGCCAATATTTTGCTCTAGTTTTTTATATTTATTCTCATATGGATCACCTTGAGGAATACTTTTAGGGTGTGGCTCATTAGGCTCAGTGTTCGGTCTTCTGAGCATTCTTTGTCATGTTGTTTTTTTTTGGAATCGCCATGAATGTCGACCGAAGCCATTCCTGCGTCATGATTCCTGCATCGTCAATGGTATAGTATAGGTCAGTCAGCGTTTTTAGGTCTTGTTTTTCGATCAACTTCAGCCGTTCCACCGGTATTTGGTCTGGTCCTACTGCTTTATTATCTTTGGAGTTTCTATTCCTCGACCTCCTCCGTAGTAGAAGGAGGTCGTATAAATTAAAAATAAAAAACAATAAATTTATTGCAAATTATGAAATAACAATTTCAGTAAAGAAATTAATTTAATTAGACCACTGTGACTAATTAAACAGAGCCGCAATAAAGCCAAGCATTAAGGGAACTAATTTTGACCTAAACATCTATTTAACTTTTCGAATAGAAATCAATCAAATTGCATTACCAGTTTGATAAATTAACAACACATAAAAACCTATTAAAGACGAAATATAGCTTGAATATATAAATATATTCAACCTGCTCGTAGCTCTATAATATTAAATCTTATTAGGACTATGAACAAATCTCATGTTGAAGCAACTACTTTCTGGCTTATATCACACAGGGTATTGAATCATGCAACCCACATTTGCATGAACAAATTTACCAGTACAAATTAAAACCTAACCTCGCCAGTCATGCAAGTGCATGTAAGTGTATTCCAGTATGTAATTCAAACAGCAAAGTTGCACTGATGAGAGATAAATCTCAAGACGCGTCTTCAGATGGCTATTTACTTAATGTAAATAGAAAGAAATGATCCTAAAAACAAAGTCATTTCTCTAGCTCTGTTAGTGCCATGAAAATGTACTAGGACTAGCAACATGCAAATCTCTGTTGTTTAACTAAAAACGCTGTGTAATATTAGCCAAAAAGTAGTTGTTTCAACATGAGATTTGTTCATAGTTTTAATGAGAGTGAATGTTATAGAGCTATGAACACGTTGAATATATTTATGTCATCAAACTATATTTCGACTTTATTAAGTTTATAGGATTGAATTATAATTAGTATGGTTTCACAAATATGTAACAATACATAAATTTAAAAATTTGCCATAAAAGTCTGCACCAATTTTTCATTAATGAAGTGATTTATCATAAGGAAATAATGGATAGCAATTAAAATAATGTTCCATTTCCATAAGAAAATTAAAGAAGTGAGAGGGCTGAGGCTAATCTGACCCGTCCTCCTTGTATCATTAAGGAAAAACTTGGAATCACTTTTTGATAAAGGGGAACAACTAGAGAGGTCAAAAGAATATATAGCTTAATTGTTTGACGATAATAGATATAGCTTAATGAAATAAAACGCATACATAGCAACACCTATAACAAGCCAAGAAGTCGAAAAAGCGATCTCTTTTAAACAAGCAAGTACACTCGCTGGACCAGAAATCTGCGCAGATATATTAAATTCAATTGGAAGAATCTAGCATCAAGACACTGACAAAACTATTCAACTCGCTCCTTGATACTGAGGCGATATCAATGGAAGGGTTGCATTCAACCTTTGTTGCCATTCCAAAGAAGGTTAATTCAAATTTGTGCAGGGATTATCGTAGTCTAAGTTAGATGAACCATGTCTTCAAGTATTTCTGCGTATAATATTCGACTCTTACATGGGCTATATTATAGTGTTATAGGCTATATATATATATATATATATATATATATATATATATATATATATATATATATATATATATATATATCGGGTTAGAACGTTTTACGTCTTCGGATTCCTAATCGCTATTCCTCTCTGTTCGTCAACAGGCCTTCTTTCAGATCCGTCTGTCGAATTTCCTTGTCCACTCCGCCTCTCCAGGTTTTTCGAAGTCTTTTTGTTTTCTGGTTTCTTTGTGGTTCCCAGTATAGTACTTTCTTTGTGATACTGTGTTCTGACATTCTTTGGACGTGCCCATACCATATTAGCTGTTTAGTTGTAATATCAACACTAATGTCGTCTTGTGTTCCCAATTCTTGTCTAATGGTTTCATTTGGGACTATATCGCCCCTGGATTTTCCCGCCGCTTTTCTCCAGAAGTCCACTTCTGTGGCTTTTAGTTTTCTTTTTGTTTTTTCTTTTATCGGCCACACCTCCGAGCTATATGTTATTATGTTTTTCACGATTGAATTGTATATCCTTTTTTTATTTTTTTTTGGAACGGTGTTGTCCCATATAATACTGTTCACATAGAAGTAGCTCTTCTTCCCTGTACGTTTCTGTCCGATATTGCTTCGTCTAGCGTTCGTTCCTTAGATATTTTCATTCCTAGGTATTTCTATATATCGTATTGTTTGATGCTCTGTCAAGTTGCTAGTTGTAGGTCTTCTTGTTGTCCTCCTATACACATGTATGCCGTTTTTGTAATGTTGACATCCAGACCCCATATTTGATACACCTTGATGAGCTTTCGGTTCATATATTCCATGTCATCTATATCTTCTGCAATAACTACTTGCTCATCCGCAAAAGACAGGGTATGTATTGTCGTGTCGTCACCCACTAGTATTCCCATGCTATTGCATTTCCGTTTCCATGTATTTAGCGCGTGTTCCAAGTAAATTTTGAACAGTGCCGTAGATATACAGCAACCTTGTTACTGTTTACTGTTTATTTACCTGGTTACTGTGAATCCCGATGTTAATCCTTCTTTGGTTTTGACTCCGGATGTGGAGCCCGCGTATAAGGACTAAAAGCTAAGTAAAGAGTATAACCAAGATATAACCAGAGTATAACCAGAGACGGATGCTGTTCAGAGGAAATAAAGAGATGCTTGACAATGGCCAGTTCAGCAACAACGAAACTCATAAAAATATGGAGAGATCAATCCATTACAAAAACAGTGAAAGCAGAACTTTACTCCGCAGAAACATGGACACTAAAGAAAACAGATCGGAAAAGAATTGAAGCCTTCGAATTATGGGTGTATAGACGAATCCTAATAGTGTCATGGGTGGAACACAGAACAAACGCCTGTGTTCTACAAGAACTAAAAATCAAAAAGCGTCTACTAAACCAAATCATAAGGATACTTGTGCAGTAACTACTTGCTCATCCGCAAAGGGGAGGGTATATACTGTCGTGTCGTCATCCACTGGTATTGCCATGCTATTGCATTTCCGTTTCCATGTCTTCAGCGCGTGTCCCAAGTAAATTTTGAACCGTAAATATACAGCAACCTTGTTTAATACCCTTGGTTACTGTGAATACGGATGTTAATCCTTCGTTGGTTTTGACTCCGGATGTGGAACCCGCGTATAAAGACTAAAAGCTAAGTAAAGACTATTAACTAAAATACTACTAATATAGGCTGTAAAATAAACTAGATAGTAGAATTGGAAAAACCCAATTGGGATTCAGAAATGAACTGGCGACACGTGAAGCCCTATTTAGTACTCAAGTTCTGGTCGAAAGATGTCGAGACGAAATTAAAAGTTCGCGCATTTGCGCGATTGACTATGAAAAGGCGTTTTATAAGATGCAGCTCAATAAGATCTTACAGATATAAGACACCCAAATTGACAATAGAAATTTGAGAATAATAACGGCGTTGGAGGAAAATTGATCAGCGATGTGAAAATTAAAAGAGGACCATACATATATACAACGTAATATGCATACTTTCTCCGCTAATATTCACTATAACACTGTTGTTACGATGTTGATGCCGTTATCAATAGAAGACCATCTTTGAGTTTGTATAATATCCGATATGCCAGCGATTCGCTAATTTTAATAAGCACAGATCTTCCGAAACTACCGAACTTAATAACCAGAATTTCTCAATGTTGTGACAAAGATGGTCTGACGCTGAATATCAACAAGACAAGATGCATGATAGTAAGAATGGGATTCACCCTATATTCATATTTCTAAACAGTAAACAACTTGAAAGAGTAAAAAATTTTACATATCTGGGAAGCTAAGTTAACGAAAAATAAGATCTTATCGGTGAAATACAGAGTAGAATTGCAATGGCACGGTCAACTCTTGTCAAAATGAAACGAGCTCTTTGTACGCACAATCTTACTGTTGAACTAAGAGTTATGCTTAAATGATATATATTCTTGGTGTTACTAGACTTGGTGAAGCTAGGACAGTAACAGAAACTCTATTGAAAAGAATCGAGACATTCGATATGTGTGTCTATTGAAAGATACTGAAAGTCAGCTGGATAGGCAGAATCACAAACAAGGAGATCCTTCAGAGCCTGAAAAATAGTACTGAACTGGTAATAACCATAAAAAGTCGGAAACTGAAATACTTCGGACAGATTATGCAACACCAGGATAAATATAGCCTATTGTATCTGATTATGCAGGGAACGATAATAGGTTATATTAGGTTCGGGAACGATTATAGGAAAAAGGAGTTTAGGAGGAAGAACATAATTGAAAAGCTTATGGGTTTGGTATGGCAATGCAACAACCTAACTGTTTCAAGCAGCAGATAAAATTAAAATCGTGAACTTACCAATATCATTTTCAACGATCGGATTAGTCACGACACCTGAAGAAGAAAAATAGAGAAATAATGTAATAAGTGTAGTTACATGCGTCAGACTGATAAGTCAGTCAAATATAGATAATTTGATTGTAGAAACTTAAAACAAATTTTTAATAATATCCTACAGAATGTACTGATATTCGATTGATTCTATATAGATACTAATATGTATATAGATGTTATATAAATACTAATATGTCATAGATAGATAAAAATATATAATAAATTCGATAGATACTAATAGGTGTCCAAATTTGACATTCCGTTTTCTTTTTTTAGCAAAACCTACAAATATTACTCTATAATTTTATTAATTAATTATAAATGTGGAGGTTAATAATGGAAAAATATGAAACCAGCTTAGTTTTTGTGTCAATGTTACGATTATTTTGCAAAACTTAAGGCAAACATTATAGTACACACCCTGTTCAATTTCAGTAATACTATTGATAACCTTACCCCGAAAGTGTTCAATTGATACCTTTTGGCATATGCAATTATAATGGTTTACGTATTTACCTAGTTCAAAATGAGACAACAAATGCGGTCGGACTTCAATTACTGAGTCAACTGTATTAATACATTCTAGTCCGTTGCCGTATTAATACGTTTTCCTTATTTAAAATTTAATAGCCGACGACGTAGTAGTACGTCAATTTATAATCAAAGTATAGTAGCCGTTAACGTACTAATATGTAAAGGTTTTATTTAAAACCTTTCCGTGAAGAAAGCCGACTGAAGGAGTTTCAGCAGTTTTCAGTTTACTTCTTCAGTTTCCTTTCCCGGAAGAAAGCTGACTGGAGGACTTTCGGCAGTTTTCAGTGTGTTCCTCGAATCGTTAGAATGAAAAGAATTGGAAAATCGGTTTCGTCTCCTAAGATTTTTAAATATCTTCGTTTTGAAAAGTTTGAAACACAAAATCTTCAGTTTAGTGGAATATTTGGAATTTTTCCTGGAATTTCGAAAAATCTACTCACAGTTTGGATCAGACCATGAGGAAGAAAAGAAGTCATTGGATAGTTTTCCCTTGATTTTAGACTAAACTAAGGAAAGTGAAATTTTTACTAGATTTTCAGAAATATCGTGAAATAAAATATTGGGAAACTGAAAAAGTTGTTGCAACGGTTCACCTCCATTATCGGAAAAATTGATGTTTAGATTCTGGATGAGGGACTAAAGAAATTGTCGGAAAATTCAGAATTCCTTTTTTTTGTATAACTACAGCTAGGTTCTTGGAACGACCCTTGCCGAACTGAATAATTTTCCGAAAAAAATCGCTTTGTCCCAGGCGTTTTGGAAAGGAAATCGCGAAACTGTGAAGGAAATTAGCGTTTACGAACTGCTGACAGCCGGCTTTGAGATTTGGGTCCTAACCAAAGGAATGGCAAAGGTACTCGGAAAAATAGGAATTTGGAAAATTACCTTCGAAAAAACTAGCCTCCAGCAGCATTTTTAATCGGAAATTTGCAGCTTTTCCGATTTTCCTTTGAAAATTTTGTTATATTGTCCAGGTGAAAATTTTCCAAAAATAAAAATTAAAATTTTCCTTCTTTCTGTTTTTAAGTGAGAATGTTTAGGTCTAATCGACGATTATAAATATGCCATTTTCTAGCTGTCCCATAATTAAAAACTGATGTATTTTTTAAATTATATCTTTATATAGATATATGTCATTCTAGTATAACCTACAACCGCAATAAAAATTCCAACAAATGTATATCGAAATGTCAAGTTTAGGCACCCTTTATACCTTGCAACACCCTACATCTTAATATAATTTAACTTTTATGTAACAGAATAACTTGTACTAAACTTGTCCAGATCTATTGATAATTACATAATATAGAGTTTAATCTTTGATATTTTTTACTGCAAAAACATTTTATTCTCGACATGGTTTATATATAAATCGTTAATTCTTTGTCCAGGTTTTATACGTGCGAATGTAATAATAACGTTTATTCGAAATCAAACAGAAAAGGCAATTTCTTATAGTGTCTCGAATCGGCGTAAAAAAGAAATTATCACGTTATATTGTTGCGGAATAAAAATGTGCCTGTCAAGTGTCTATATATTCTTATATTGCCGAATTTATGTCTTCCTGAAATTACTATCTCAACGCTAACATAACAACAGGGGTGTACACTATCCGTTTCACTACCCCTCTCATAGATTTAAAAAAACATTGAAAGATAAAATTCTGCTTTATATAGGGACATATTTTACGAATTAATAATTTAGTCTAGACGATACTACCTGTGCTCAAATAGATTACCAGCAGTTAAGCCTAGGCCGCACTACAGCTAAACCGCCGCGGTTTTTAATCGCGTAATTTTGTGACTCAAGTAAGCTAATACAAGCGACCTCACTTGCGGTTTTTTCTCGCGACTGATTTTTCCCATAGCGTATGTTTATCGAGCGGTTTCGCGGTTATAGCGGAATTTCGCGGTTATTTGGAATTAATCAAATTTAATGATTATTCCTAAATTGATATTTTTTATTTTGAATTTCCTATTGATTGTTCCCAATTTGAACTTATTTAGTCTAAATTTGAATAAGTGTATAAATGGGTATTTACGATACAAAACATAATACTAGAGTAGATACTTAAGCCATTGACTGGAATAAGCAACTTGATTATATAGGTCGCATGAGACTACACAGAAACTACTGGAATAAAGTATAAAAATATTTGGAACAATCTTATTAACGCGAAATATAGCTTGAATATATAAATAAATAAATTGAACCTTTTCGTAGCTCTATAATATTAAGTCTAATCAAGACTTATGAATGCGAAGCTCATGTTCTCATGAACAATTGAACAAATCTCATGTTGAAACAACCTACTTCCTGGCTAATATCGCACAGAATAAGATGAGAGATAGATCTCGAATCGCCTGTGAAGTCTATTCACTTAATTTAAATACAATGAAATAATCATAAAAACAATTATTTCTCTAGTTCCAGAAATTGCCACACAAATGGACTGGGACTAGTGATAACATGCAAATCTCTGTTGTATAATTCAATATCCTGCGTGATATGAACTAGGGTTTATACAAAAACCGACTTTTTGAAAAACTGATTTTCAGATTTTCAAAAAACCGGTTCTAGCCGGTTTTCGAAATTTTGTGAAAAAATAGAATACAATAAAAGGAAGAATATTTTATGTAATTTATATAAAATAGCAAAAAATATCAATATCAAAATCAAATTAAAAAAAAAAAATAGGAATGTACATTACTTAAATAACGAAAATTCAAACAAGAATTTCAAATAGTATTTATCTTTCTTTCAAATATCATTTATCTTTAATTTAATTTCTCTTAAGAAAATAGGATTTTAAAAAACTTGAAATATCCACTGGACGGTGACTAAGTCTTGTTCTTTTTTTCAATTTCAAATATACCTTCACTTATTAATAAATTGTCATCTCGTCGCCCCAAGCCTTCAGCTGCTATACAAATCGGTCCAAGACTTTCTGAAGTTCCAAAAGTTTAGGATATTGAGCTTCGTTCCACATATTAGAAGAACCAATATCATCCAATGGTAAAACAACACATTCTTTTACTACCAGAAATCTTCCAATCATGTCCTCTATACTGTTGCACTTTGTTCAGTCAAGAATTAAATTTAATATCTTTCCATTCTCATGTTTGATATAATTTTGAAAAATGGTGTTTTTTACTGGAGGATTTTTAAAGCACTTGCAATTTTTTCTAATTTGTGAACTTATTGTTGGTAATTGTCGGGCAAAATAGGAATATAATGTTCTCAGTTACAAACACAATAAAAATAATCTTCATAATCGTTATATTCGTCTTCATCTTCATCTTCCGATTCTTCACTTGAAACATTTATATGGGAATCAGCTTCAGCCGTTTCTCTATGTTTATATAATACATTATTGACTGATAATTTGATAGCGTATTAACAGCATAGTTGATTAATTATGTTGATACTTTGCAATTTTTTTTCATAACAGCAGCACCATCATTTGTTGACGCAACTATGTCAGTTTTTCAGAAATTTTTTAGCCTTTCAGATACCAAATCTAATGTTCTCTGACCATCAAAGGGACCAGCTATTGGCACTAATCCCAAGTTGAAATCTTCTGCCAAGTGGATTTTGCACATAATTTTCATATATTATGCACATCATGTGTGCAAAATCCACTTGGCAGAAAATTTCAACTTGGGATTAGTGCCAATAGCTGGTTGCTGTAATGGTCAGAGAACATTAGATTTGGTATCTGGAAGCCTAAAAAATTTCAGAAACTGGCATAGTTGCATCAATAAATGATGGTGCTGGTGGTTATGAAAAAAATTGGCAAATTATCAACATAATTAATCAGTTATGCTATTCATACGCAATCCAATTAGTAGTTACTAGTGTATTATATAAACATAGGGAAATGGCTGAAGCTAAAGCCCATATAAATGTTTCAAGTGAGGAATTGGAAGATGAAGACGAATATAACGATTATGAAGATTATTTTTATTATGTTTGTAGCCGAGAACACTATGTTCCTATTTTTCCTGACAATTTCCAACAATAAGTTACACAAATTAGAAAAAATTGCAAATGCTTTAGAAATTCTCCAGTAAAAAACACCATTTTTCAAAATGATATCAAACATGAGAGTTGAAAGAAATAAAATTAAATTCTTGACTGAACGAAGTGGAATAGTATAGAGGACATGATTGAAAGATTTTATGTTAGTACATATTATGTACTAACATAAAATAAGTCGGTTAGGCACGTCTTTTCCACGTACGCAGTATACAATGCACAAGCACTGGGCTACGCAACGTTATAAAAATGTGTATACTGCACGTTGCCGTTGTATAGAATGAAAAGCAAATCAAGTTATGTAAAAAATGTAAAAATTAATTTTTATTTAATTTTAATTTTTGAAACCGGTTTTTTTAATTTAAAAACCGGTTTTCAAATGTGACAAACTTATTTAAAAAAACTGTTTTTTTAACCGGGTTTGAAAAATCGTCAAACCCTAATATTAGCCAGGAAGTAGTTGCTTCAACATGAGATTTGTTCATAGTATTAACCTTCCGTTTGGCGCATGGGTCCAGTCAGACCTTTTGCGATTTCATTTGTTGTTTTAATATAATTCTAATTGAGCTATCGACTTAAATTTCCTAAACTTTTCCAAAAATTTCATTGGGTTCCATTTAAAAGAAAAAATAAAAGGATACATGTCATACAAGGATAATTACAAAGATATGTATTTGAATATACTTCGATTTGGCACATGTGGTCTGTCCGGACCCATATATATTTTATAAGAAATAAAATGTATTTTGAACATTTTACCGCGTTATTTTTACTTCCTCTATATCTCACGCTAGCTCACGAGGCCAGCCCTCGAACTTTTGTCTTACTCGTATATCGTCCTTTGATCTATCTAGCTCGCAAGCCATGTGTTGGATCAGTTTAACATCTTGCTATTTTTTGTTTTGTTTCGCAAAAATGAATGACGAAGTTGAATTTGTGTATAATACGCGATTATGTAGACAAAGTTTGCATACTGATTTTCATTCCTTTTGGGAGCAGCTTTATCTAACGAAATTCAACGTAATCCTGAAGAAGAGATTGATTAAAATGTTGAACATCATCCATTCATAGACGAGGGCGACGATAATGATATGATAATGTACCTAAAGAAGATACATCTGATATTGAAGAGGATTTGGTAATCGAACCAAAGGAAATTCTAGATAGTGACGAAGAAGAAGAAGTAGAGGGAAAACCACATTCTAAAAATCAACAAAGCTGCAACTGATTATTTGACAAAGAATTAAATTTTTCTTTAACAAAGGCGGTACAAAATAGAATAGAATTGAACCAGCTGCTTGGTCGTTTGCATCATCACAATATTATGCGTTTTAGAGCTGTATCCAAGAAACAAAATTCAGTTCCGATTGAGGTGTTCCAGAATGTTTTTTTCACAAAACATTACATTTATCATCACGACCGAAACGAATCGTTATGCGAAAGATACATTTTAAAGGTGGAATCTGAAAAATCCACATAAGAAACCAAAAGTTTGGAAAGAGCTAACGAGCACTGAATTAGATGCATTTATTGATGTATTTTTGGCCGCTGGAGTTTCACACAATAACATGCAAATATCACTAGTTCTTTGGCACACAGACGGCCTACCAATATTCCGATAAGCTATGTCTCTTAAGCGATCGCTACGATGGATCCATTTTGATGGTAGGCATATGTGTATTTCGCCAACGAACTGACAAAGCCGCACCAACAATTCCTGATATTTGCAATTTTCTGAATGAAAACTTTACTTTTTGATGAACAGCTATTTCTATACTGCGGCAGAACAAAATTTGCTCAATACATTCCATCAAAACCATCAAAATATGGCAACAAAATTTGGTGGGCATGCGATTCCAAAACAAAATATCCGTTGCAAAGAAAATTATACACAAGCCGTGAAGATGGAGCAAACTACACAAGGATACTAAACAAGGTTAACTTGAACGTATTTATTGCTGAAGTTAGCAATACGGTATAGTAAGCCTGGTTGTACAGCTATTGCTGAAATTTTTTTCACCACATTGGAAGCAGCAAAGCGACTTGTTAAATTGACATTGCTTTTGTTGGCACAATTCGATCTAATAAAAGATGTGTTCCTGAAGAAATGAAAAAAGTCCTTCACGTCCTATTCTCTCATCTCATTTTTACGTGCCAAAAAAATAGGGTAATTTTACTTTCCATCGTGCACTACACTAAAAATTGTGCCGGAGAAGCAATGAACGCCTCCAACAATGTAATATTTCCATATGTTTGTATAGAGATATTCAGCGGTCTGGCCAGACCTCATGTGCCAAACCAAAGGTTAGTGGACTATGTGCCAAACGGAGGGTTAATAAAACTTAATATCATAAAGCAAAGAATTGGTTGAATATGTTTATATATTCAAGCTATATTTCGCTTTCATAAGATTGTACGATTGTATCTATAATTTGTATAGTTTCACCAATATTCAATATTGAACAATTTTTATCATCTTATTTTCATTTAAATTCTTCATTATAATCATTTATTATAAATCATTGGTTTTTTATTACTACTCACTATTATTTAATACTAATTGGTTTTACTCATCATTACTTACTATTACTCACTACTACTTAATATTACTCACTATCACTTATTATTACTAACTATTACTTACTAACTATTACTCACAATTTCTTACTACTACTCATTATAATTTACTATTACCTGTTATTATTTTTTATTACGTGTAATTTCTTACTATTAAATATTGATACTTACTACCTACTGTTATTTAATACATTGACTTCCACGGTACTTTGACTGCCGAGAACTACGAGTTAACTCGTTGTTTGGCGATCAAGGTGTTAATACTTCTTATTATTATTCACCCTTACTTAGTACTTACAATACTACTACTGACTACATGGCAGTATCTCAGCAGCAATCAATGCATTCATAATATTTCTTATTTAAATCATCAAAAGCGAAATATAGCCTGAATATATAAATATATTCTATCTGTTCCTAGCTCTATAATATTGAGTCTTATTAAGACTAGAAAACTAATGTTAAAAACTTAATGTTGTAATGTTGAGATAATTGTTGAGAAAAATCTAATGTTGAAACAACTATTTCCTTTGCTAATACCACGCAGGATATTTATTTATACAACAGATATTTCTATGTTATTACTTACACCAGTCCACTTTCGTGTCACTAAATGAGTACTAGATAAATAAAATTCATTTAACATTAATAAATTGCCGTTAAGTGTGGTGGTGGCTCAGATAGTTAAGCACTCGGCTTTTGAGTCAGACAGCTGAGGTTCCCCAATCCGGCTTGTGCAACCGTGGGGTCTCAACTGCCTAACACCTTCTCTGGAAATTTGTCGTTTGGATTCGACGTTAAACTGTAGGTTTCCCATATTCAAATCCTAGTACTGAGGGTGAATGTGTGGCCGTTGTGTGTCGAGAGAGAGGCCGGTGCCCAGCAGTGGGACATAAAAGGCTGATGATGATGAAATTGCCATTTGCAGAAGCGTTTCTAGATTTATCTCTCATCAGTGCAGCTTTGGTGTGTTAAATTATACAATCAAATACACTTAATTGAACGCCTCGTTGGGTATGACTAGCAAAGTTAGGTTTTAATTTGATGGTTGTATAAAAATACATGAACTTAGATTAGGTTATTTATTTAAATGATAATTTAAGTTCAAGTTTTTAAGTTCATCTTTTTGTATACCCATATACGACAATACCCAATACCTATATAGGACATATTGCCCCTAAAGTGAACCAAAAAGCCTTCATGTTGAGAATACTATATAATAATATCGACCTACCGCTCCTACTACGAATGTACCACGTGCAGGTTCAATCAATTATTGCATATGCGATCATAATATAGGGGGCATCTCCGCACTTAGACGTCTTATTTAAGGCACTAAAGAGAGTGGTGTGGTCCATCAAGGGCATATCCAGATCAATGTCATGTCGGCCACAATTCAAAGAACTACACCTTCCGACAATCCCCTCCACCTACGCCTGGGAACTAGCTTGTTTATTTTTTTAAATTATCTCAAATTTTCCTAAAAAAAAATTATCGACACACATAATACTAGAAACAAGAAAATGAAACAAACACCATTTGGCAACTTAACACTGTGTTCCAAAGCTCCCTCGCATACTGAAATCCTAATCTTCAACAGTTTTCCCATTAATTTAATAGAAGAATCATCATATAAGTTATTTCGTAATTATCTAAAAGATTAATTAATCAATAAATGCTTGTAAAATATCGATGATCTTTGGCGTTGCTTATATGCTTTAATGGACAGGGTGAGCAAAACTCGATGTCTCAGTTTGTGAGTCTCAGTCTCAGTCCTCTGACAAGAGGTACTTAAATGGTATTGAGTAAGGACCATTTTAAGCCAAATTTAAATATTTTTCCATATTTGGAAACTGGAGTAATGACGTCATCAAATTTGGTTTTCCTAGAACCATACCTATATTTTTGCATATTTGAAAAAAACTACTTTTTTTTAACAAATTTTCTAAAAAAAAAAATTGCTATCTTTTTCCGTTACAAAATTATAACCAAATTTGTAAAAATAAAGTATTATCAAAAATTCCCGCATTAACCCCCTATTATCCCTAATTCCATTAGAAATACATTAGATCCTCTCAATTACCGGTATTGCCAACTAAAAAAAAAACGTATTTAACCACAGATTATCAATAAGTTAGTATATATAATCCTATGTTTTCAATTGCAAAATTCTGCTGCCCTCTCTCCGATAGCTTAGGAAACCTCTCGGGCATACTACTTTTTTCCGTTAATAGTAGTAACATATTATGTGTTTTTTAATGTTAAATTAATAAATAATACTAATTATTAATGTCTAATTATTGACAGATGCGACTTTGCCATTTGTATCCAAAGGCTAGTTGTTTAAATCGTGATGATTGCGGCTTTGTGATATTAGCTTTTTCCTTCTTTAATTACTTTATACTTTATACAAATTTGCTTATATTTTTTATTAACGGAAAAAGATAGCAATTTTTTTTCTTTACAAAATTTGTTCAGAAAAAATAGCTTTTTTCAAATATGCAAAAATATAGGTATGGTTCTGCGAAAACTAAATAAATAAACTAAACATTACTCCAGTTTCCAATATGGAAAAATATGTAAATTTGGCTAAAAATGGTCCTTACTCAATCCCATTTAAGAACCATTAGAACCATTAGGAACGTTTCTTTATAATAGAGCTGATACATCGAGGTTTGCTCACCCTGTAGATCTCAAAAGCTAATAAATTGTTTTGATTTCATTCTACACAAACGTCAAATTTAAACCTAACCTCGCTGTCATACGAGGCGTTCAAGTAAGTGTATTCCAATTTATAAATCAAAACAGCAAAGCTGCACTGATAACTATCTAAACGCGTCTGCAGATGGCTATTCTTATTATATTACTACTACCTAATATCAGTATTATCCACTGATAGTATTATCCACTAAATCAGTATTATCCACTAATTATCAGTATTAAGTAATACTTATTGCTACAGCTACTGACTAATATTCCTTACTTTACAAACAAATTATTGCTAAAATAGGAAAAAATTAATTTAGTCTCCTCTGAGTTAGTTTTTCAGAATATAAGACTGAAATATTTTTTTTTAACTTCTTTATTTATCAGATCAACAAATTTATGTTATACATGATAGTTATCTTATTTATTTATTTTAATCTTGGTGTGGTCTACTCTGGTCCGTCAGAGGTTTTCATATATGAGGTCTTGTTGGGCTTGTTTGCGACTTAGACGTTGGTGAATATTCTTTAGTCCTAGGTAAAAGTATGAAGCGCTGTCTCAGTGTTGAAGATTTGTATGGAAGGTTTTGTGAAGGAATATTTAATTCATAATATAGTTGTTTATTTCGGATGAACCAGGGCGCGCTGACAATTGTGTGTTAGTCGTTATTTTGTAGCGATTGATTTTTTTTAGATTCCTGCCCACCGGTTCCGGTTTGGACACTCATATGTTATTAGTGGGCGTATGACCGATTTGTGTAGAAGCGTCGCTCATTCTATATGTAGGAACGACTTGTGGTTCATATTTTGGTATAATTGTGCGAGTCGTGCATTGGTTTAACGGTTGTTGGTCATGGTAATTTCATGACAATCTGGTATCCATCATGCCATTGATGTTGAGTTGGTTTGGGTCTATATTGCGTTTGAGGGAAAATACTTTGACTTCTGTTTTGGCTTCGCTGATAGTGATGAACTATTTTTGTACCATCTTTCTGATGCTATCATCAGATTTGAGTCTTGAGTGGTGATTACTATATCGTCTGCGAACATTCCATTATCGGCGTTCGTTAGGAATATCGGGAATATCGTGTGTGAAGATAGTATATGGGGTTGGACCTAGAACGATTCCCTGCGTTGATGGTTTTCATGTTGGAGGCGGAATTGTTCACTCTAACAGAGAAAATTATGTTATCAAGGAATCAGAATATAATTTATGTTAGGAAGTTTGGTAGATCAGGTTTAAATATTTTGTATTTTACTTCGCACAGCTAAACTTTGTCGAAGGCTTTGGTGACGTCTAAGAATAGACTGCTGGTATATTTTTTAACTTCACAGCCCTTTTCGATGATTTCAGTTAGACTTTGAAGTTGATGCAGAGTTGAGTGACCTTTTCTGAATCCACATTGCTTGGAATGTATGATGTTTTCTCGAAGAGTTTTGACATTGTTGGAAGCAGGCTTATCGGCCTGTAACAATCTATGGAGTTTTTGTTTTTGCCGTGTTTGTGGAATAGGAATATGTGCACGTGTTTCCAGATTTTGTGGAAGTGTTACTGCCTGTCGCATGTGTTAAAAGTAATATTACGTATTTTAGTGTATTTTTGGTTAGGTTCTTTATTATTTGGTTGGTAATTAAGTTACGACCCGGTGCTTTTTTTTAGGTAAATTTTTGATTAACGTTTTGACTTCTGGTAGGGTTATTTCGTCGATTGAATCTTCGGTCGCTGGCAGATGCATTTCACTGTGTTGTATAATTTGTGTTGCTTGTCTTTGGTTTTTGTGAGTAATTGTTGATATGACGATATTTGCTAGGTGGTTCGCAAATGCCTGACATTGTTCGCCAACGGTTTAATACATAGTGCCGTTGTCTGTTATATTCCAGATGCTTTCTGGTTATTTGAGCAGTTTTTTTGTCGTTTGCCACTGCCCAGGGTCCTTAGAGCTTAGTACTTCGATTGTTCGTGAGTGTTATTGGTAATAGTAGTTGTCCGTTTCCCATTCAATTTATGTGTAACTTTGTTAAGAGTGGTTTTGGTTTGCTTATTTCTTGTTTGTTGCCGTTCTCTACGCATTGCTCATTTTTTGTTGATTAGTTCGATTATGTGGTGTGGTGGAATTTGGTAGGCGAGGCGGTTGGATTGTGTTCAAGTGTTGTTTTGTTCTTTGCGTTGTGGATACATTCCTCAATTGTCTCGTTAAGATGTGCTATTGCTAAAATGATTTCGTTGTGGTTGGGCAGCTTGACTTTGGAGTATAGTTTCTCGTCGAAGGTCTTTTGAAAAATCTTCCTGTCTATTTTACCTTTGATTAGAGTTTGAGGGGGTAGGATTTATGTTGGAGTAGCTATGAATGTTATGAGGATTGGCAAGTGGTCAGATCCCAATTCGGGGATAGGCCGTTGATATATGGCCGTTGCTTCTTGAAATTATTCATTATTATTATGTCTAGGATGTCGGATTGGTGATCTTGTCCGTACGATTGGTAGGTATGTTCTTCGGGGGGCTTTAATAGGTAGGGGTGTGTAGCTAGTATTTTGTGGAGCTTGATTCCGTTGGCGTTATTGACCCGATAGCCCCATGAGGTATGTTTCGAGTTGAAGACCTCGATTGATAACGTAGACTCATCCTTCTTGAAGAGATTTATGATGACAGAATATAAGACAGAAATACTTGTATTGGGTGAAATATAAATCTCAATAGATTATACTAAAAACAGTATTCTTAATTAGTTTACTATATTGAAAATTAATTAACAGGATTATTAACAGTAGACAATAAATTATTAGTAAAATTTAGATTTTCGTTCAATAATTTATTCAATAATTTATATTTATATTAATTTAATATTAATCTCAATATTTTTTTTATAATAATTTCTGATTGAATTTTTGTAAAGTATTTTTCATATTATTTAATAAATGTTAATTACCTTTAACATTAAATGTAAAACAATTATGATAGCTTTGGTGAAACTATCCTACATTATATATAATCATACAAACTTAAAACAAACGGAACTCAGTCTGAATATATAAATATATTCAACCTTTCCGGAGCTCTTTCCGGAGAAAAATTATTAGGTCTTTTTTAAGACTACCAAAACAAATCTCATGTGAAATTTGTAAGTTATTTTATGGCTTTCAGTCCACCTTCTTGGCTCTCAACAAAAAAACACAAAAATAACGATCACGTCCGATACCTTTTTAACATTTTTAAGATCATGTCCGATACCTTAAGTGGATAGCCAACTGTGGACGCGTTTCGAGATTTATCTCTCATCAGCACAGCTTTGCATCTATGAACAACAATTTTTGAACCACTTACTTGAAAACCCATGTGGGTTAGATTCATGCACATTAAAAGAATAGATTAAATATATATATATATATATAATATATATATATATATATATATATATATATATATTAATATATATATATATATATATATATATATATATATATATATATATTTTTTTTATGTAATAAAAATATATTTATATCAGTTTGAATATTCCCCTAGCGGTAAAGAATGTAAAGCTTCTTCGTTGAGGGCTGAATACATTAGGGTGAAGCTTAACGTTAAAAATAATACATTTTATATATGCAACTCCTTTAGCAAATATTTTTGTCTTAGGCCGTAACGACAAGGCACATGAATAGTTGCCTGAAGGCGTAGACAATAATTACATGAAACTAGAACACTTGAAGTCACTTGAAGTGTTAGGAATAATACTACTAGCAAGACTAGCCCAACAAAATTAAACCGGACTACTCATTGATTTTCTATCAGCATTAGAAATTTGGTATCGATTTTTGTAATTATTAAACAAATTTTATTGTAATTATCAATTCAAATTCAATCGAAATCAAACCTACCAAGTTGAACCTTGCACTTTTATAAATTTCATGTCAACATTTTTATGTTGCCATTATTATGGCCGTTGGATTATGATAAATGTAAATTTATTATTCCATCGCATTATGTTGCCGTGATGAGTTTGTGGATTTGTTTTAATGCGAAAATTTTGATTTTCTCACACTCCTTCGGCCCATCTCGACAACGAGTCCACGCAAACCCCAACGAATTTTACTACTGACCCCATTTCTAATGTGCAATAATTCATACGCTGATTACAAGCAGTGCAGAAGCAACCCCTACAACGATGGGCTCTTTAATATCTTATACATTTAAGGGTAAAAAAATCGATGAAATTGTCAAACGATTCAACGCAAATGCATATTTATTTTCGTAAAACTTTCCGCTTTATCCACCCCTGGTAGGAAATAAATAAACATAAAAAGAATATTTTTTTACATAAAAGTACGACGATGTACGTTATACGGTTAAGGTGGTATTCTTAAAGCAGCCAGTAAAGAATTTTATGTTTATTACATACATCTCGTAAAATCTGCTAAACAAAAGTTGACACTTACATTTTATATGCCATCAAAACCAATACTTTCGGATGCGAATATAAAACTACCCCTCGTACTAACCCATATTACACATATTTATACTATACACATTATATTTACACCAAATGGTGTAAATATTGATACCAAATTTAAAAAATGATATTTTCAGATATTATTTGTAATATGTTAAATAACCTATTAGATACAACAATAATTCAATAGATATTACTATTTTTGATTTTTAAACATTGAGTAGAAGTTAGGTACTACAGATAAAAAATACTATTCTTACAAAACAAAGAAGGTTACATACATCTCCAGGGTTGGACAGATAATATACATACACATATATGATAAATAAATAGACATACAAATAGAAGGATAGGCAGAATGAACTAAAGTGAAACGGTCACATAAACAAATGCTAGACCTTTACCAACAAATAAACGAAGATATGTGGGGATATATAGGACTAAGATAAAACAACAGTAAATATCTAAAACTGCACAACGGAGATGTGAGCCATACAACTAGGTAGTTAACATAAACCGGAGACAAAAGACAAAATCTGACCTACAAAACATGGACAGACAACAGAAAGCCAGAAAGACAAGAGAGGAGAGCCAAAACCAGAAAAACATCAGATACACAAGATCAGAAAAACAAGCTCAAACCGAAAATATCGGACAGACAGAACCAAAAATATGTGTACACGAAATAAGATTGGCAAAAATAAGTAGGAAAAATCAAACAGACAAAACCAAGCAGTATAACCAGAGAGTTTGAACTAGACACATAAGACCAGAAATACAGAAATCCAATAATGAAAATCAGAAAATACCACATAGTAAAAACAAAGACTGGAGAAAAGAGGCAATATCTGTCTAATCAGACTATACAGAACTATACAGACATACAAAATCAGACGTGAAAGATCAGACACACAAGACCTGGCAATCAATACTAGATAAACAAGAGCAGACAGAAAAGATTCGATCGACTGAACCAGATAGATAATACGAACAAGACATGACGGAAAATATGAGACAAACAAGATAAAATCAGACGGAGAAGACTAGAAAAAAAAGGGGCAGACACACAACACAAGACACACTAGACCAGACAACACATTATATTCATCGACATAACATTCATGACATAACATTCGTCGACTTCAAGAAGGCTTACGACTCCATAGATTAACACTCTTCAACACATTGGAAGAAATGAAGGTGGACAACAAAGACCAGAAATATAATCCCAGAAACATAAACAAATACAACATCTAAAGTGAAGTACATGGGAGAGGTCTCGGAACCATTTGAATTCAAGACAGGATGTCTCACGCCGGAAGACGGCCTCTCACCGATTTTATTTAATTCAGTTTTAGAGAACATAATCAGGACATGGGAAAAAGGAGTCAGTGGGGTAAAGATGGGGAGACGCAAAGATAGAACCGTCAAAATAAAATGTTTGACATTTACTGATGTCATAATCATAACAAATAATAGAAAAGAAGCTCTAGAGACACTTCACGAAATTTTAGTCAAAGCAGGGCTGCATCTCGTACGAAAAAACACAGTACATGGACACACAATCCACAGACAGACACCCACTGGTAAATAACAATAAGTATGGAAAGACAACACAAGTAGAAAATTACAAATACCTGGGAGAGATTATACAGAAAACAGGACTGAACTCCATCCAATGAAGAAAGAATAAAAAAACTACAAAAAGCATACAGACTTGCATGGAACCACTACAACAAAAGGAGTATCTCTATCAATGCCAAATTGAGACACTATAATACAGTAGTTTTACCAGAGGCCTTATACGTCTGGTCTAGTGTGTCTTGTTTTGTGTGTCTGCCCTTTTTTTTTCTAGTCTTCTCCGTCTGATTTTATCTTGTTTGTCTCATATTTTCCGTCATGTCTTGTTCGTATTATCTATCTGGTTCTGTCGATCGAATCTTTTCTGTCTGCTCTTGTTTATCTAGTATTGATTGCCAGGTCTTGTGTGTCTGATCTTTCACGTCTGATTTTGTGTGTCTGTATAGTTCTGTATAGTCTTATTAGACAGGTATTGTCTCTTTTCTCCTGTCTTTGTTTTTACTATGTGGTGTCTAGTTCAAACTCTCTGGTTTTGCTGCTTGGTTTTGTCTGTTTGATTTTTCCTACTTATTTTTGCCTATCTTATTTCGTGTACACATATTTTTGGTTTGATATTTTCGGTTTGAGCTTGTTTTTCTGATCTTGTCTATCTGATGTTTTTCTGGTTTTGGCTCTCCTCTCTTGTCATTCTGGCTTTCTGTTCTTGTCTTGTAGGTCAGGTTTTGTCTTTTGTCTCCGGTTTATGTTGACTACCTAGTTCTATGGGTCACATCTCCGTTGTGCAGTTTTAGATATTTACTCTTGTTTTATCTTAGTCCTATATATCCCCACATATCTTCGTTTATTTGTTGGTATAGGTCTAGCATTTGTTTATGTGACCGTTTCACTTTAGTTCATTCTGCCTATCCTTCTATTTGTATGTCTATTTATTTATCATATATGTGTATGTATATTATCTGTCCAACCCTGGAGATGTATGTAACCTTCTTTGTTTTGTAAGAATAGTATTTTTTATCTGTAGTACCTAACTTCTACTCAATGTTTAAAAATCAAAAATAGTAATATCTATTGAATTATTAACAACTCACTTATTATACGACTCACAGTATCAGACAAACATGACCACACAGGCAAGATCACGGAAATAAAACGAAACAAAAAAATACGGGACAGACAAAATTCCAGACTAGACATGACTAGACCAGGGATTGACAACTGGTTTTAAAAAAGAGCCATTTTCTTTAAACAAATTTAAGACATCTCACAGAAGCGCCGCATAGATGATAGTATTAAAAAGCACTGTAGAATATTTCTATTAACAATTTTATTAATATTTAATAACTTAATATTGTTGAAACTAACTATACCAATTATAGATACAATCACATAAACTTATTAAGGGCGAAATGTAGCCTCAGTATATATTTATATACTGAGGCTACATTCAACCTGTTCGTAGCTCCATAATATTAAGTCTTATTAAGACTACAAAACAAATCCCATGTTGAATCAACTACTACCCTGTCTAATGCCACGCAGGGTTTTGAATCATACAACAGGCATTTGCATGTTCTGGTATATGTCACTAAACGAGTACTAGATAACATTGTTCATCATCAAAATCATTTCTTTCTATTTAGCTTAAGTGCATAGCAATCTGCAGACGCGTTTACAGATTTGTCACTCATCAGTGCAACTTTTCTGTTTTTAATTATGAATTAAAATCCACTTACTAGAACACTTCGTACATGACTGGCTAGGTTCGGTTTTAATTTGACATTTGTGTAGAAAGACCTGAATTTAGTTGCAGGTTATTGATTAGGTTATCTATAATTTGAATAGTTTCACCAATATTAAATTATCATTTAAATCAACATGGGATTTGTTTTGTAGTCTTAGTTAATAAAACTGAATACTATATATAAAGCTACGAAGAGGTTGAATATACAGGGTTATTAAGATTAGAGGTTATTAAGGGTTAGAAAGAAATAGACACTTTCAATGTTTTATTAATCCAAAATGAATTAACCAATAATCGTTATTATTTATTTGTTTAAACTATTTTACATAGTGATTCTTAAAGTTTACTTTGGGAACTCATAGGTGCTCAATATGGCCTGCTCCTATCATACGGCACACACCAAGGCGATAGTCTAGTTCAGGGGTTCCCAACCTGTGGTACGCATACCACTGCTGGTACGCGGGAACGTTTCAGATGGTACGCGTGAGTGATGTGAGGAACATGCCAATAATAGCTTCTGAACGCATGACCAATGAGCACGCAAACATTACTCAGCTGATTGTCTCTGCAGGAGTGGAGGAGAGACGGCGCCGGGTTCGGGGCGACGAGAGCTGTCTTACCCCTCTTCCCCCACGGCTCGCGTTATTAATAACTTTCCCTGCGCCTACACTCTTCCGCCTCACAATATTGCCAGAGATTGTGCAAGTTCATTGTTCGCAGTTCGTTGAGCATGTTGTGATTTCGTATATGAAAACTGAACTATAAAACGATTTCTGACGGCCTCTTCTACTTTAAAGGATTGTGCTAAAAAACCTAAATCTCCGGCCAATCGTAAATACGATGAAAGCTACTTACAGTACGGTTTTGTAGTAAAGCCAGGGACTGAAACCAGTGACATTCCTATTGACATTGAGGAATGTGTTATATGTCTTGAAACACTTTCGAACCAAGGCATGAAGCCTTCTTTACTGATGCGACACCAAAATACTAAGCAGCCTGCTTTGATTGGTAAGCCCATTGAACTAAAAAAAAAAATCTAATATTTTCAAGAAAGAAAACCAATGTTTGACGAAGTTTGTCAATACTGATAATAAGTTAAAAAAGGCGTCATACCTTGCTAGTTTAAGAATTGCAAAGATGGAAAGTCTCACACAATCGGTGAGACGCTTTTACTGCCGGCTGCTGTGGATATGGTCCAAGCCGTGTTAGGAGAAAAGGCAGCCAAAGAAATTAAAAAAATACCACTATCAAATAACACAGTAAAGAGACGAATTGTCGGTATGTCTAATAATATTGAAGAGCTACTGGCTTTAAAATTCCAAGAATACACTTATTTTGCACTTCAAGTTGACAAAAGCACCGATGTTACAAACATGGCTACTTGTTTTCGTGAGATTTGATTATAATGAAGAGGTGGTAGAAGAGTTTTTGTTCTGCAAAACACTTGAATTAAATACCACAGCGGAACTCATTTTTAAGGTAATTGGTCCAAGTGTATTGGCTTGTGTACAGATGGGGCAAAAGCTATGTCAGGAAGATTGACAGGCCTAGCAGCAAAAATAAAGGAAGTTCCTCCTGAATGCAAAAGTACGCATTGTGTCATCCATGGAGAAGCATTAGCTGCTAAATGTATGCCGGAAAATCTTAACTCCGTTCTATCAGATGCTGTGAAAGTTATTAACTTAATAAAGGCTAGGGCTCTAAACACAATATTATTCTCCTTGATGTGTGAAGAAATGGGTGGCAAATTCAAGACTTTACTCCTGCATAGAGAAGTGAGGTAGTTATCTCGGGGGAAAATTTTGAACCGTCTCTTTAAACTGAGATCAGAAGTTTTCTGTTTTTAAGTGAAACAAGTCATGACATGAAAAAATTGTTTGCTGATGAAGAATGGTTGTCAAGATTGGCTTATCTAGCCGATATTTTTGACAAACTCAACACATTGAACTTGGGACTTCAGGGACCAAACACAACAGCCTTCACAGCCAGTGAAAAAAAACTCCTTCAAGAGAAAGCTGGTCCTGTTTTTTCACAAATACAGGAGAAGAATTTATCTGCATCATCATGCATCATCATTTTTTGAAGAAAATGAAATATCTCCAATGCCAGATGTGGTTGCAGATATCATTGTTCACTTGGAAGGCCTTCAAAAAACTTTAAGAAGTATTTCTTTGAAGATTATTCAAAAGTGAATTGAATCAGAAATCCTTTTTCGGGAACCTCACCAAATGAATTAGAACTAAAAGAAAGTTTTATCGATCTTACAGAAGATAGTTCCATGAAAGATTATTTTAAAGAGAAATCTTTAATTAACTTCTGGATCGGATGTAAAACCGAGTACCCTTTGATCTTCCGGCAAGCTCTGCTATTTTTGATGCCATTTGTTACGAATTACTTGTGTGAGAGTGGATTTTCTGAACTCTTGTACATAAAAAATAAACATAGAAGCAGAATAAGTGTTGAAGATGATTTAAGAGTGAAGATAAGTTCCATTCCTCCTAATGTTGATATTTTAATCACAGGCAAACAACAAGTTACGCACTAAAGACTATAAAAGTATAAGTTGCATGATGATTAATGTTTTGTTGAGTTTGTACAAATTTTTTATTTGTATGTTTTTAGACCCAAATAGGGTAATTACCATTTTAATCTTTTTATTTCTCCTTTATTATAAGCATGTTATTATAAATAAACAAATATCTAACCATTAAATGTGAAGTTTTTTCCGGAATTTAATTTAAAAAGCCTTTGAACACTTTTAGAAGAGTAAATATTACACGTTTATTAAAATATTTAGGTCTGGTGGTACGCCAAAATTTCTCAAAAAGTCAAGTGGTACGCAGGTGCAAAAAGGTTGGGAGCCCCTGGTCTAGTTCATTCCGAACCCGGTGTAACATATCTGCTTTGACACTTTCCACAGCTCTCGTGATGCGTTGTTTTAACTCATCTAAATCAGTAGGAAGTGGATTGACGTAAACCAGGCCTTTCACAAATCCCCATAGAAAAAAATCGCACGTTGATCAGGACTCCTTGGTGACCACCGTACGAGAACGCGGTTGTTGGCTGTTGCACGGTCTATCCAGCGCTGTGGAAGTGTTAATTACAGATAATTTCTTACAACACGGTGCCAGTGAGGAGGCGCTCATGTTTGAAGATAAAGTTCCCCCCGTCCTCATGCAGTTAAGGCATCAACCAATTGATCAAGATTTGATGATATTTAGCTCCTGTCACTGTGTTTTCTTCAAAAAAAAGAAAGGACCATACACCTTTGTGCGAGATACAGCACATAACACATTCACTTTTGGAGAATGACGCAAATGCTCCACCAACACTCTCGGAGGTTCAGTCTACCATATTCGGACGTGTCTTTATTCACCTTGCCACTTATATGGAACCTTGACTCGTCAATGAAAATTATCCGCTCGCGAAACTCATCTTCTGCATTAAGTTGCAGCATTTCATTCCAAAAATCTTTACGTTTAAGCTTGTCATCTTCGCGTAGATGCTGTACCAATCGCAATGTGTAAGGCGTCAGTTTTAGTCGTTTACGTAAAATTTTCCACATAGTTGGTTGTAAAATTTGTAGTTCTAAACTTGCACGTGTTGTTGATTTTTGTGGACATCGTTGGTACAGAGCACGGAGACGTTCCACTTTTTCTTCTGACACACGAGGTCTTCCTGGACTTTGGCCTTTACATAAACACCCTATCGTTTCAAATTTATTGTACCAATCGTAGATCGACTGTCTAATAGGTGGTGATTTTCCAAAACGTGTTCGAAATTGTCGTTGCACAATAGTTACAGAGTTCTTTGTAACAAATTCAAGCACGCAATATGCTTTCTCAGTAGAGTTTGCTGCCACCCTGGTGCTATCGAAACATCTACAGTTCCTCAATCTGATAACGCAAAATGCATCTCAATATCACAACTAATTTTTGTTTTATACAATACCAAAGGTGTCTATTTCTTTTATAATAACCCTATATTTATATATTGAGGCTACATTTGACCCATAATAAGTTTATATTTAATAACGTTCTAATTGTTTCCGACTCGTCACACGGAAAAAGAAAATATAATACAAATATAAAAGCTGTTTATTTGTACTAAACAAATATAAATTGCTGTGTACAAATATAAAAGCAGAAAATTCACATTTTCTGTCATTTTGAACATTCCATCTTGAATTGTATTTCGAGATAATCAAATTTGCATAATAAAAGAAATTTTAATTTGTTTCAATAAACTTAATATATATTTTGAACCGTCTGAAGAGCCATACAAATTGGGGATAAAAGAGACACATGTGACTCGCGAACCGTGGATTACCGACATCTGGACTAGACTGATGAATACCACGCATCAAAAACCAGATAGCCAAGACCAGACCAATGATAAAAGTGGGAACACAAGGTATAGAATGTTAGATAGATATGTAATCAAGGCTAGATATACAGGCGGTCTTTAACTTTCGTACGATTCCCCATTTCGTACATTTTTTAAAATTGAATTTTTTAAAGATTTCTGTCGTTAATGATCAAATGTTCCCTTCAATAGATCCGCTCCTACAGAGCAGGGTAACATAGATTTTTCAAAATCATCATTTTTCAAAATATTGATATTGGTTCTTTTTGGAAACTTACCTATTGCTTTAAAACTGGAAACTATTGAAATGAAAAGGGTTGATAGGAAAAGATAAAGAATTGCATCCAGTCATTTGGAAATTATATAAAAACGCCTGGATTACTATATCAATATTTAAAGCCTGGTTCACTTTTAATTTCGTGCCGATAGTTAATCTATATTGTAAAGATTTTTAAACAATTATATTAATTTTAAACAATTTAAAGCATTATTAATACTCAGCCAATAGACCAAACAGTTGAAGCTATAAAAACTCGTACCGGCGAGAGAATGCATCTCATCTTGACGAGCTAAGCATGGTTCTGCGCATACCCCCACATTATTTCGGGTGCGCGGTGTTTAGTTGCTTACTAAATTTAGTGGCAGAACTTGATAGGCAAAAAATTCTTATGCTTGCTTTGCAAGAAACTCGATTTACTGATGAATCCCCTTTGGACTATGGAAACTATCGTATCTTTAAAAGTAAAACGCACAAAAAAATTCTAAAGGGAACCAACCCCCATACTGGGTATGAGCTTCTTAGTAAAAAAAAGTATACTGAACTCAATCAGAGATGTAAACTCTATCAACAGTCGTCTAATGACAATGAGAATTTAGTGCGTTAATAAAAAATATACCTTGATAAATGTAGACGCCTCCACAAATATAGACAACAAGAAGTATCCCGAAAATGTAGAAAAATTTTAGAACAAGCTTGAAAGGGTAATGTCAAAAATTCCAAAGGATGACATTAAAATTCTGTTAGGCGACTTCAATGCACAAATTGGCCGATAAAAAGAACATAGAATAACCGTTGGACTTTATCCGGCACACAATTTACCAACAAGAATGGCACAAGACTCATTGAACTATGTCAATAGTGCAACCTTCTAAGAAAACATCCTAGGAAACAGAAAACCTGGAGATCCCCAATTGAATCCATTGGTGAATTTCAGATTGACCATATAGCTATTTCTTGTCCCCTCCAGAAAGAAGTACATGATGTACAAGTGAGAAAAGGAGCAAACATCGACTCTGATCACTATCTGACTAAAATTAAAGAAAAATTGACTCCTAGAAAATACTACACCAAGAAACTCCAACAACAGAAATTTGATACGAAATTTATTCCCCTTGCCAATCTAAAAGAAGCTTGGGAAAATCAACCAGCGAAAACATGGGAAGAATTTTGTACCAAAAACACACAGAAGGCTCGAGAAGTTGTACCCCTAAAAAAGAACACAAAACACGCCTGTTGGAACTCTACCTGTGACCAAGCTCTAGAGATAAGAAAATTTGCATTTTAGAAATACAATAGCAAAAAATCCCAGGAAACACAAAAAAAATCATGAAATCCGAAAACAAGTATCTAAAACCATCAGACAAGAAAAAAGAAAACACAAAAGAACAACTGAACTCAATTGAGGTAAACTTCAGAAACTACAGAACTAGAGATTTCTACAGAACGTTCATAGAAATAATCAAAGGATACATCCCGCAAAACCTATGCTTCAGGAAAAAATATGTGAAATTGGCCCTTACTAATGAAGAAAATTGCAAAAAATTAGCACGATACATCTCAGATCTTCTTAATTGCCCTGAACCTACTGAAAGATTTCCTGAAACAGTCCCCAGTTTCAGTCACCCAGAGTCACCTACACCAAACCAAGAAGAAATTCAGAATAACATTACAAGATTAAAGAACAACAGAACCTCGGGAAGCGATGGCATTGTGGCAGAACTCCTCAAGAACCTAGGTCCAAATTCACTCAAGGAACTTACAGAAACTTTACAGGAAATCTGTAAAAACGAAAAACTTCACAAAGACTGTAAATGTGCTCTGATTCACCCACTCCACAAAAAAGGAGACAAAACCGACGTAAATAACTACAGGGTAGTTAGGTTACAAAATTCAAGGCTACTATTCAATTTAGGCTACAAAATAGGCTATAATAGTTGAAGTCGGCTACAAAATTTTCTCTACAAGCCTGTTTAAAAGAGTAAGAGAGTACTAGATCCACTCGAGCATAAGATTGGCGAATATCCAGCTGGACTCCGTCCTGACAGATCGTGCACGGAACAGAGTTTAACCTAAAAACCGTTCTAAAATTCAGGGCCCTCAGAAACCTCCCAATCATATGTGCCTTAGTAGATTTCATGGAGACTTATGATTTAATTGAGCGACAATCCCGGGTCAGCATCAAAACAGTAAAATTGACCTCACAGACCCTCACTGATACAAAATCAAGAGTAATATTCATGGGAGAAATCTCAGAAGAATTCCTGATAGAAACTGGTGTCCGGCAAGGAGATGGACTATCGCTCATTCTCTTCAACCTTGTCCTAGATAAAGTGATGAAGGAATGGGAAAAATAAATGAAAGCACAAAATAGCTGGAACCCAACAAACATTGGGACACAGAAAAACAAGCTCAAATTCCATGCTTAGCCTTCGCAGATGACCTAGCCCTTATGTCCTGCGATGAACTCGCAGAAATAAAGCAAATTGAAACTCGCCAGGAATTTGCTAAAAAAGTTGGGCTGCAAATCTCCTTCCAGAAAACAGATTTTTTCGCTTTAAAAATAGATGTCTCAAATCTAAATACGAAATATTGACAGATCAGCAGAGTCCCTCACTTCAAATACCTAGGTGAAAACGTCGCACCATGGGGAAACGAAAAAATAGCTCAAAACACCCGTGTCCAAAAACTCGGAAGAACATATGGGAGAACAAGAGACATTTACAATAAAAATGTATTGTGTGGCTCCATGTTAAGATTAAACATTACATACTGTAGTCAGGCCTCAAGCTCTATATGCAGGAGAAACTCTCACGCTTAATAAAAAAGGCAAGCTCGAGGATATCCTAAAAGAAGAGCGAGAAATCATAAGGAAAATCTTAGGACCAAGACATTCGGAAGAGGGTTACCGCCAACAATCACGGAAATCTACAGAAAAATTATCTAATATTGCGGCAGAGCTCAGGAAAAGAAGGTTAAAATTTTATGGACATGTTAAAAGACTCCCTGACACAAGGTTAATCCACCAAATTCTCGAAAGAGTTGACAAACAAAAGACTTTCCCTTGGATAAAACAAGTAGGGGCAGACATGAGAAATGTTGAAATCCAACCAAAAGAAATTTCGGACCGACACATATACAGAGAAAAAATTGACATGTGGGAAGTTGTTTCAGAGAATGAAGTACCAAAAAGATCAGGTAACAAGTGGACGGAAGACAGGAAGAGGATCTTTAGTGAGCAGATGAAAGCATCCTGGATCCTTCGCAAGCGAATTATAAATAAAGCTTCGTGTGTTTATTATAATTCGCATCCAGGATACTTCCATCTGCTCACTAAAGATCCTCTTCCTGCCTTCCGTCCACTTGGTACCTGATCTTTTATATATATATATATATATATATATATATATATGTATATGTATATGTATATGTATATGTATATGTATATGTATATGTATATGTATATGTATATGTATATGTATATGTATATATATATATATGTATATGTATATGTATATATGTATATGTATATGTATATGTATATGTATATGCATATGTATATATATATATATATATATATATATATATATATATATATATATATATATATATATATATATATATATATATATATATATATATATATATATATATATATATATATATTAATATCAAGACATCGGTCAGGGATGTTAGGCTTTGATAATAGTTTTTTAGAAGAACTATAATATATAAAACGAAATAAAGAATATTTAGGACTCGTGGACTGAAATAAAAGAGTAAACACTGAAAGAGTCTTATAAACAAAAATGCCCACCAATGTTGATTGATTTTATAACTTCTGAAGAAGCTCCGAAGAATATGGAAAAAATGAACCTAATGAACGACAAAAACATAGATGCTACTGAGTTAATTGCTTTAGCAAATGAATATTTGAAATATATAAATGAATACCTGAACTGAGAGTTAAATAAAATACACTATGAAAATGATAAAAAAGGAATGGAGCTTAGTTATGTATATTGATAAACATATTATTGTTATGTTAAAATAATATTATAAAAAACTATTTTTGAAATGTTATTGTTTTTCAACATTTAATAATCGCAGACATTTTCAAGAACCAACTATCTATAAGTAAGAGATTAGGAAGACAATATATGGTATTTATATCAGACTAGAGTAAGCCAGACAGGAGGCAGCATATGCCAAAGAGAATATACGAGACAAAGATGGCCGTTCGGACAAATTCAGATATTGGAAACCTTGTCAAGAAGTCTAGATAGATGTAATTATACAGATGAAGGATACACTGTCATGAAAGTAGACTAGAGAAGTAAGGCAAGATATACAGGATTTGACTGAAAATGCGAAACAGACGTATCTATAGATAAGTCCACAACATCGAGCAGACCCTTTATATTATTACAGAACTAGACTACAGGACTATTTAAGGTAAATTAGAAAAAATATAAGAGCAGTTAAACATGAATTCTATATTGATTTAGTACAGTGGATCGTATAAATTAATGTGAGCAGGTTATAGGGAATATTTACTAATATTGAATAAATATGGTAAGTTGTCAATGTAAATAGCTAAACTAATATTTTATTGATTAAAAGGGATACAGGTCAGTTATTAGTAGGAGGAATTAAATACCTAATTAAAATTAATAATTTAAAAAAATGCAGGTTTAGTTAATGTGGATATATGAAAGTACATCTTTTCTGTGGGTTCCTAACAGTTAAGGAGATTTTCGAAATATTCTGCTAATACTTTGCAGTTGGCTTTGTTGTTATGGGCAACATTTCCTTCTTTATCCCGGAGTTGTAGAATTGCGGAATTGTATTCAATTTCATCTTAAAATTCTTAGAAATGTTTGGTACATTGTTTCTGTGAAAGTCTTCATTAATTTACATAAGCATGTAATCATCTCGAGCTTTTTGATTCTCTTAAAATTTTTAGTCACTAATTTAAAAAAATTTGTCTGTTATGGTCGTTTTTCTGTGATTGCCACTGGTGCCTTGGTTTCCTTCTTAGTTGAATGAGACTATCGCACTCTTCTGCCCACCATGCATGTTTTTTTATTTAAGTTAGAGGAACAGTTTGTTCTGCTTTAATTTTTAAACTTTCCTTCATTTGATCCCAGCCTTGATTTTGTAAATCTGCAGTGGCGATTGAAAACTCTTTTGAGTTCATTATCTTTTCAGGATCGTGTTTCCTATGTTTTAGTCTGTTAGTACGGATTTTCTTATTGTGGATGATTCTGAGCTTTATTTTAGAAAGCTAGTGAACATAATTTTAGTTAGAACCCCTGGGTACTTTGACATTTTTTATTTCTTCATATAAATACTGTTTAATCTAATTTGACAAAACTGCGCATCTCAGAAACGCCTCTGTATAGACAGAATTGTATACCAAGTAATAAATGGATCGATTTAACAAACACAGAAAAGACTAATTAATTGAATTATAAATGCGTAACTAGACAAATAAGGCGATAAATACTACTATATGCAGATAAATACTATTTAGTCTAAATTTGCAAAGTTAGGCATTTCGGACACTTGATTTAACAATTAGAATATTTCATATACAGCAGTATATTTAATATTGCACTAACAATTAGTGATTGCAATACCCTACCAAAAATACAATACCGGTATTCGGCATTTCTTGAAACGATTTACCGGAAATCCGGAGATACCAGATAGATATAGATACCACTATTAGGTTAGGATTAAAACAATTATCAGAAACACAGTTGTTTCTTTGTTATTTCCACCAGAAATTTAAAAAATCCTTGAAAATGATTTGCATCTCGCAAAATATTTTTTATCGAATATCGAAAATACCGGTATTTTACTTTAACAAATTCCCGTTTCACGAAATTGCAAAATAACACGAAATGCTGGTATTTGGTTTTGGTATACCGGTGTACCGGTATTGCGATCAAAACTTACAATACTAGATACCAATACAAGATAAGCATACGAACTTATAGTGTAATTTTATTTCTATGTTTAAATAGTAAATTTTGTAACTAGGGCGAAAAGTTGTCAATTTTTCACGATAGCGAATTTGTGCACACGAACGAAGTGAGTGCGCACCGCTCGAGAGGGAAATTGACAATTTCGCGTTACGAACTATATTTTTTATTACTGCTGCGAGGGGATGTATCTACAAGTTTGAAATCCAGTTACCATCCAAAAAAAAAATGAAATCAAATTTGAAGAATTTGCTTTTTCAATTGTCTCCGAGGTTGTGGATTTGTCATAAGAACTCTCCTCAGTCTCCGGTATCACCATAGAATTTACACTCATTTTAAAACGTTTCTTTAATTTTTATTATTATTTTGTAATGAAAAAAATATGACATTTCACTTTTTTTAATATCGCGGTCTTGATTGTGTTCTTTTTATTTTTATTTTTTTGTTTATTTTAATGTAACCTGGCGATATTGAATATTTGCGTGCATTACCCAGGTTATGTAGAAATACTACTAATCTACGTCAAGAAGTACTTTTCGCGCATGAGTAACAAAAAATAATTATAAACTTTTGGTAGGCAATACATTTTTTTCTGGGTTAAAATGAAAGCAATTTCAATGCTGTAACTATTAGTGCTAATAGCTTAATAGAGAATTATACTTTTTATAGTAGACACGTCCTACTATAAAAAGTATAATTCTCCAATAAAAATAATTGTTTAATACTTAAACATTTAACTTAAGTCAACAAACCTATTTGTAAACAATTGATTTCCTAAATAAAAATATTTTCGTTTCAAGTGCACTTTTTTCCTACGTTTGTTTGTGCTTTAATGAATGAAATATTTTCCCAGTGCGTGTAAATTTCACGGGATGCGAAATAATAAAAAAACAACTATTCATTTCACCCTTCATTTTGCAATGATTTGCATCAAACGCAAAAAATTTAAATAAACTCAAAAATGTCTAGCGTAATAAAAAACAACAATGTGCACGTACAACGAGGAAACTAATATAAAATTCTCTTTGTAAACAAAAAATACGCACAAACGGAAAATAGTAACGCAGATGACGCAAATTAGTTTAATATAGTAAAGCTTTTATAGCAAAATTAAATGATACATTTCATTAAAAAAATTAATATAAGGTGTTTTGTTGTTAATAGTTTATAAATAAATGATGTTTGTGTCTGTGGTTTTGGTGTAGTAAGTTATAGTGTTGCGGCGCTTGTGCCATCTATGAATAGCTAGCTAAAACTATTTGGGGGATGATGAGCTGCATCGAAGAGGTTGTTGCGATCAGAGCGCTCCGGAGCTTTCCGGGGGAGCTTTTAAACTATATTCGAACGCGAGTAGTGCCGCAAAGTTCAACGACTCTATTGTTTTTTTGATATTTAGCACGCTTTTGAAGTTTTTTTGAATGTTTATCAAGCAATTGGACGATACATCACAAAAAGTTGTCTTTCAGGACAAAATTTTATTTAATTAAAGCAATTAAAGGAAATTATCAAATAATAATATGGTGTATTTAAAAAGTTACACATGTTATTGTAAAATTGTATATTGTAAAATAAATAGTTGTAGTTATAACTTTTGCTATATATTTAGACAAATTAAACATTTTTTTTTAATTTTTTGTAAACCAAACTAGATAATACATACTATACAGGGTGTGTCAAAAATGTTCGGTAGAAATTCTAAGGCGTATTCTAGAGCCTCAAATAAGAAAAAAAGTTCTTATAAAGATATGCCCGAAAACGTTTTCCAACTGAAGTACAGCCCTTAAGCGGGGATGGCCTCACACACCATTTTTGCTAATATCTCAGACGCAACTTACGATAATTGAATCAAATTTTTCAAATTATACTCGATACTGGAGCCGAACTACAGTTTGTGCTTATTTTCGTCTTGATAGCTAACCTGTGGCGGTACATACGGAGAACAACCTTTGTATTTGTGCAAATATTTTTTCCATCTGCCCTTTTAGCAACTAGATCCATCTGCCCTTTAGCTTGACTAGATGAAATTGTTCGCAATCAAAAACTACAATGAAAAGGTTGTTTAAGTCGCTCAAGATAACAGTTTTCAGGAATAAATTTAAAATTATTTTGGGAATGATACAATAAAAAATTATTTTGAAAATCCTAAGATATTTTTTTTAAATTTATAATTCAATTATAAAAGGGAACAACACGAATACGGCCTGCTATGAGTTCATCAAAGACATAGGATTCCAGCTAGAAGCTCGAAATATTCCATACGGGATGTCAATGGACCTATCGAAGGCATCGACCTAGTGGATCACACCATCCCATTGGATAAACCATCCAAATATGGTATCAGATGGGTCCCACTGCACTGGATTACATCATTTTTGATAAATAGAACACAATTTACCAAACTAAAAACCAGTGTGTATTTCAACGCAAGATCAATCAACATGGGGATACCACAAGAGTACTGCCTTGTGGTATCCCCATGTTGATTGATCTTGCGTTGAAATACACACGGGTTTTTAGTTAGGGTCTATGGACCTATCGCAGGCATCGACCTAGTGGATCACACCATCCTATTGGATAAACTATCCAAATATGGTATCAGATGGGTCCCACTGCACTGGATTACATCATTTTTGATAAATAGAACACAATTTACCAAACTAAAAACCAGTGGGTATTCCAACGCAAAATCAATCAACATGGGGATACCACAAGGCAGTACTATAGGACCACTGCTCTTCACATTATTAATTATCGATCTGCCCCGAATACCCATCATCCTGTAGCATACATATAAAAAACCTAACCTAACCTAACCTAACCAGTGGCGGTACATACGGAGAACAACCTTTGCATTTGTGCAAATATTTTTTCCATCTGCCCTTTTAGCAAATGCTTAACTAGATGAAATTGTTCGCAATCAAAAACTACACTGAAAAGGTTGTTTTGTTTAAGTCGCTCAAGATAACAGTTTTCAGGAATAAATTTAAAATTATTTTGGGAATGATATAATAAAAAAATATATCAAAGATCCAAAGATTTTTTTAATTTATAATTCGACTATAAAAGGGAAGAACACGAATACGACTTGCTATCAATTCATCAACGACATAGGATTCCAGCTAGAAGCTCGAAATATTCCATACGGGATGTTAATGGACCTATCGAAGGCATCGACCTAGTGGATCACACCATCCTATTGGATAAACTATCCAAATGTAGTATCAGATGGGTCCCACTGCACTGGATTACATCATTTTTGATAAATAGAACACAATTTACCAAACTAAAAACCAGTGTGTATTCTAACGCAAGATCAATCAACATGGGGATACCACAAGGCAGTACTATAGGACCACTGCTCTTCACATTATTAATTAATGATCTGCCCCGAATACCCATCATCCCGCAGCATACAATGTTAAATTATGCCGACGATATGACTGTGCAATTAATTAACAAGTCAGTAGAGGACATTAGTTAGTAGAGGACATCAGTCATCGGTATTCTGGTCTAGCCATGTCATTGATGACCGCAAGGTTTACTAATAATAAATTAGTATTAAACAAGAATAAAACGAAATCCATTATCTTCCAAACTAATAGAAGCACCACGAGTTACCTTCAAGAAATCCGAATGGTAAATGATGTAATAAAGGTAGACCATTTTCAGGTCGATTTTCAATCAGTAAGACACCTTGGAATGTTTATTGACAATGCAATTGAGTAGTCCTCACAGGCCGACTATATTACTAATAAACTGAACAGGACAATTTTTACATTGCGAGTACTACAGCAATACGTAGAATATACATGTAAGAACTAGCCTATCGACTGACTAAGAACACTTACAACAAGAAATGCCTGTCACACAACCTGAAACTTAAGCACTACGCATCAGTATTACGACCAGAAGCCCTGTATGCCTGGAGTCTCTTTCCTTGAACCGTAGAGGTCTGGTAGAGAAATTGGAAATCAAAGAGAGAAATCTTCAGGAAGATCCTAGGCCCGGTAAAAGAAGATGGGGAATTCTGAAGGCGGCATAACTCAGAGCTTTACGAACATATTGAGTTGCTTTCTGACTGTGCAAGGAAAAGAAGGGTAGCTTTCCAAGGCCACGTTGCAAGATGTGCCTCCAAATCAACTAACCAACCGTATGTTCACCTTCTGGCAAAACAAGAAGGTTTGTACCACTTGGTTGACAGAAACCGAGAAGGATATCAAAGAACTAGGAATAACAAATCTCCAAAACAGACAGTCTGTGAGCCGCACCCTGAAGGAAGTCCGTAGATTTCAGGAAAATCTCCGATGGAAAGGTGCCCCCTGGACAGAGGAGAGAAAGGAGTTACACCGGCAGAAGAAGCGACAATACTGGGCAAGGATCGAAGCCCAACAATTGAACAAGCGTGGTCCAAAGTAGGCCAGTTCGAAAGAAGAAGATATTAAAAATCCAGTCAAGGAAAACAAACAAATATTTTTTTCAGTTTTGAATTAGTACATAAACCTAATAGTTAATTCACTATAGATGTTTAAATTGCCATCCCTCAACCACAACACAAGCTTCAGCACGTCGACGTAATGATCTTTCTTTCTTTCTTTCTTATTCTAGGCATATATTGTTCTTTATAAATATAATACAATAGATACAAGGTATGAATGATGTTTAATTGAACAAAAGGACTCGTTTAGGCATTATAAGGTATAAATCCACGAGCCCAGAGTTATTGAAAAAAATCGTTTTTTGTTTGTGTTCCATTCGTATAATATTTTAATATATTTATCACTAAATAAAATTAGCATTTAATATATTTTTGGTGAGAGATACTTAGTGAACAAAGGTGCATATATTCCAGCTTTGAGTTTCTTACAAATCAAGAAAAACGTTTGGGTCGTTGATAGATCGTTGATTAGCATGTTTGGTTTACTTTCTTTAGCATCCTTTTAAACGGTTTAATGCCGGTTAACCGTAGAGATTTTCGAACGCCTTTAAAAATTACTGCGGTGCAGGAATGGTTTCACATCCAGTTTTTACACGACGTTGCATTTCTGCAAGATCCGCCACTTCCGTATCATAGACCAAGTTTTTATGTAACCCCAAAAAAGTAGTTCAAGGTGTTCACGTCCGGTGACCTTCCTGGCCAAGCAACGGGACCGACTCGACCTATCCGCATACATCGTAAACAATAACACACCAGACAATAATGGAGAATCGTTGCTTTATAATTTATTTTGTAGGTTATGCAATCAATATGGATATTTCAGGGTAGATTTTCTTCAAGATTTACTCCTAGAAATTAAACTGTGTTGGTCCTTTGTACGGTTGCGTTGCCTATTTTTAATGTTAAATCGTCTTCTCGAAAACTACGGGTTGTTTGCACCTTAATAGGGTTAAAGGCGTTATGTAGGTGAGTTCTCGCTAACGCACTAAAATTTGCAGCTGAACCGTCGTGCATAAACCACATTGGGCGTCCAGTCAAAACAGGCACATCATCCAGCAACCCTGACAAAATTTCTGTTAAAAAATGTCGATAAGCTTCTCCGGTCAACCGCCCTAGTAGAATAAGGGGAGCGATTGATGCATAATCAATAATACAACACCAGACAATAATGGAGAATCTTTGCTGATGAGCTCTGAACATAACAGTAAGAGGATTTTTGTCCGCCCAGCAGTGCATGTTAATCGAATTCATAATTCCATCTCGTGCAAATGTTGCTTCATCTGTAAAGAGCACCCGACTCGCAAACATAGGATCTTGGGTACAACGAAGTAACAGCTATCAACAAATTTTTTGTTGGTAATTCACAAAAGAAGAGATGCACAACATTATCGCTAAACTGGAGAACAAATCGAGCAGCGACCCGGACTTACTGCCATATAAATTATTTAAGGAATTCAAGAACGAAATTGCAGCTCCAATCACTGACATTATTAATAACTCTATAGAAACTCAAGAATTTCCTGAGCTAATAAAAAATATCAAAAATAATGCCCATATATAAAAAATCAGATAAGCCATACGTTATGAATTACAGACCAATATAACTTCAAAAATAATGGAATATGGTATTGAGAAAAGATTAAAATGTTTTATCGAAAAATACCATTTAATTCTTACCCAACAACATGGCTTCAGGGCTGAAAGATCCACTACAACGGCAATCAGCGCTTTTTATGAAAGAATACTAGAGGAGATAGAAAAAGGAAACATCCTGTGGATTTTCGATTCGAGAGTTCGAGTAAGTAAGACAGACGTGCGGGTGTTTGACAGAAAGTGTAGTTGAGAGTATAACCGTTGGTAGTTCGCTAGCGTCGAATTTCCAGCGCAGCCCTACGACAGAAGGGGCAACGAAATCTCCAAAAAGTCAAGTAATCATACCAAGAGAACAGGAAAGATAAAAGGGGGCTGATTATAAGGAAACGGAGGGAAGAAAGAAAAAAGCAAAGATAACGGTAGCAAAAAGAAAAAAAAAAAAGATAACATGGAGTATAGTGAGAAGGAACGCAGCTCCAATAGTGAACAGGCCAACCCATTCCAATCCTGTGGGGATTTTCTGTGTGTCGCATGAAAAACTCATGATTAAACTGTATAGGTAGATGCGAAATTCGAGGCAAAATTGATAGATGGTTCGAATCATTTTTACATTTTTACATAAAAAGAAGCAATGTGCAAATCTGACAATCAAACAAAAATAGTACCGCTGCGCAATTAACAACACATACGTTGTACCAGAGGGAAGTGTATTAGTGCCTTTATTATTTTATCTATATACTGCAGACCTGATACAATATTTAAAGGGCAGGGAATGCATTCTCTACGCGAGTGGTCCCCAACCCTATGCCCGCTGACACCGTGGCGCCCGCCGACCGTTTTACGTGTGCCCGCCGAAAGTAAAAGCAACCAAAATAGCAACTTATTCAAATAAGGACGGAAATAATTTTTTGACCATCAAAACGACATTTTCCTAAAATTCAATGTATCAGATGAGGAATTGAATAGAAAAAGATGCCTGCCGCCCTACCGATTTTCTAGAATGAGTGCAAAAACGCAGACGATTCCAGCTTTATAGTATCGGAGCCGTCTGTACAAAAAAGCGGAATCAGAGGCAAATGAACTTCTAACTAACGTATATCAATGGTTCTCTGCCAACAACCTATATTTAAATAATTAAAAAACAAAATATATTGTATTTCAAACAACCCGTATTTAGCGAGAATACGATTTAACAATCTGTGCTGCGAAATATATGCCACGCGGAGGTACAATCTGTCATCTCCTACGAGATTATAGTTTAGGGACCCTTTCTACAAACTCAAAGGGTCCAAAAGAGGATCATTCGGGCAATCATAGGTATAGGTAGAACAACATCCAGTATGCTCTATTTTAAAAATTTAAACCTCCTTAGGGTGTCACCCGTATCACCAAAAGCCTTTATGTCCCACTGCTGGTCACCGGCTTCTTCTCTGCCACATATCCAACCTCAGCACTAAGATTTGAATATGGGGGACGACCTACAGTTTAACGTCGAATCCGAACGACAAATTTCTAGAGAAGGTGTTTTGGGCAGCTGAGACCCCACGGTTGCCTAAGCCGGATTGTGGAATTGAGTGTGATGGGTTGCAGACATTAGTTTTAATTTTTGCTGCTTTCGTTCTGTGGGGATTTGAACCACAGCAGTCTGGCTCAAAGGCAAAGTGCCTAGCTATCTGAGCACCACCGCACCCCTCCACATACACTTAACCGCAAAGTTAACGCACCACATATACATTTGGATTTATTTTAATTGCCGTCAATATTATCATACATTGTGAAAAACATGTTAAGAATAGAACACATACACAGAATTATTTCGATAAAAATAATAAATTTTACTTAAATAATTGTGGAGAAAAAAGGAAAACCAAAAATATGGATTATTTAACAGAATTATGAAAATGATTTATTTATAGCTTTTTTAAAATGTTTTTGGCCTATCAATATCTAGTGTTACCTACCACCTCTAGATGTTATTATAGCCTGACATCGCCGTAGTAATCTTAAGGGATATCTTCCCATACGCGGATATGACTTTGTCGCAGCTCGTCTAAGCTGTTAGGTGGTGGATGACTTATAAGCCGGCGCCCCATTATGTCCCAAAGATGCTCTATTGGACTCAGCTCTGGACTGCGGGCTGGACACTCCAGGACTTAAATATTAACATAATTTAAATATACAGTAACTATATGTACCGCAGGTGGCCTAGCATTATCCTGCATAAGAACGAATCCTTCCCCAATGTAAGATGCAAAAGGTACCACAAAATGTTGTAAAATGTCTGTTATGTATCGTTCAGAATGCAGACGTCTACCATCTGCAATCAAAAGCTCCGTGTGAGCTGTTAAAGATATTCCACCCTATACCACCGCTGAACCACCTCCATATAAAGTAATTTTTTTGAATGTTACAAGCGGAATATTTTTACTTTGGCCTTCTATACACTCTTGGGCGGCGATCAGAACTTGCAAGGCAAAACCTTGACTCATCTGTAAATCATACCTGCTCCCAATCATGGATTTCCTAATCCACATGCCCCCTTGCGAAAGCCATTCTGTTTCTTCTGTGGTCTACAGACAAATCTGGGACCAGTAGCTGCTATCCGAGGTCGTAAATTTGAAGCACAAAATCTTCTTCTTATGGTATCTTGACTAACAGCAGTGCCATTCACCTCAGCAAGTTGTATTTTGAGAATTTGTGCAGTAGTGAACCGTTCCCTCAGTGTTCGAAGCATTAAGAATCGGTCCTCCACGGCATCAGTACCTCGTGGTTTACCTTGACCAGATCGTCTAGCGTGATCTTTCTTGTCTATAAACCTCTGCAGAACCCTACCGACCGTTATAAGAGACACTCTATATCTTCTACCAAGTTCGCGATTTGATAGTCCTTCATTGGACAAAGTTACAATTTCAACAGATTCATCACGATTTAAATTTTGTCTAGCACGTTGCATTGCGAGCAGATGTATTTCACAAATGACAATTATCGTATCTATTGATAAAACAAGTGAAAACCAATTTTAGAAGCGAGATTTAATTATTAGAAAAACATACTACTTATGACAAGCTGCTATTACTTCGAGGTTAAGTAAAGAGGACAGCTAAAACCTACAAAAGGCGTAACAATAAACATAAAGGCGTAACAATAAACTCCTATAGCAGCAGCAACTTTTCGAGAACTTATCGCTGAATTTGCTTCAATAATCTCCAGGATCTGCTCTTTAACATCAGGATTGCGGGCTATTTGTCCCCCAAACGCAATTAGTTCCAATCGACCGTGTTCCTTGAAACGCCTATCTATGGCCTCAAAAGTTTTTCTATTAGGTATTCTTCCATTTGGGTACCTTTCATAATTAAGTCACCGCTTTAATGGCGTTTCCCTCAGCCAAATCATACATGAGACACATATCTGTGTACTCGCCTTTAGTAAAAGCTCCCATTGCAAAATTACGGAAAAGTGTGACACTAACAGTTTTCTACGACGGACTGACACACAAAGCTTAATTCTAAAGCTGCACTAAACATTTGTTCCTTATCATCACATTTAAATTTGTACCTGTACTAAAGAAAATAGAAAATTTTGATTGAAGGAATAGAAGAAATTTGTTTGTTTTTTTAACAATTTCATTCCCTAGACCAGGGGTTACCAAAGTTTTTCTTTGGCGGGCTGATTTAATATTGCCAAATTTTTTGGCGGGCCAAAAAAAAACGGAATAAAATCAAAACTATAACCACGATTTTTTTTTACAAACTAGGTCTATTAATTAACACTTGACACAACAAAAATAATGTGAATATAAAAACTTAATAAATTAATTAATTTGTATTTAGCGACTTGTGTAGTTGTTTTATTTTAATGATGTTATTAAACGTTCCTTGTATGTCCGTCGAATGTATTCTTAATACTGATTATAAATGATATTAGTATTATCATATATATATATATATATATATATATATATATATATATATATATATATATATATATATATATCAGTATTCTTAATACTGATTATAAATATTTTGATCTTAATTTCGACTAATTTATGCTCATAATTGAAAAAGTTTTTTCGCAAATATATGTGCTCCCATATAATGAAAATATTTGTATATTGAGCATATTTTCGTATTTTCGGATAATTCACGCATGATAATCCTTTATAGATATTATCAATTAAGGAATTGTTCCGATAAGAATTCTTAGCATCGATATTTTCCAGTAATTCTATCAATTCAAATTACGTGTCTTAAATTATTCACAGTTCTCTCTATTTGAGACTATTATTATATATTTCTGTACAAATGTGTAATAACTAGACTAAACATACTAAAATATTTTTTAAATATAAACTAAACAATATTTTACTAATACAAACGCATTAAAATATTGTATTACTGTATTTTATTTGTAATATTGATTGTTTATTTTACTATTTACTTATTTATTTAAAAAAATATATCGTATCGATATCGCGGGCTGAAATCACGGGCTTTGCGGGCCGCATTTGGCCTGCGGGCCGCACTTTGGGATCCCCTGCCCTAGACAATACGTTTCATTTTTTCATCGAAAACTGTTATCTTGGGCAACAGTAAAAAAGTACCTTTTCAGTGTAGTTTAGGATTGCGAACAATTTAATGTAGTCAAGCATTTGTTAAATTTGCAGATGGAAAAAGTAGTTTAGTATTACAAAATTGTAAAGGTCGTTCCCCGTATGTACCGTCACTCGTTGGCTATCACTGGTTAGACAAAAATAAGCAGAAACGATAGTTCGACACCAGTACCGAGTACACACAAAGTCTGAATCAATTATCTTTAGTTGCGTCTGAGATATTAGCAAAAATGTTGTGTGAAGGTACTCCCTTTCAAGGGCTGTTAGAAAGCGTTTTCGGACGCATCTTTATATTAGTTTTTTTCCTATTTTGGGCTCTAGAACACGCCCGAGATTTTCTTCCGTACATTTAAGAAACACCCTGTATAAATAGAAATGAAGTTAATTAAATTCTCATAATGTTTGTTAATTTTTTTTTTTAATAAAGATAATCATATCTTATTTGTGAAATTTTTCACATTCAATGAATTTTTAGAAGGATTGTTTAGCAAGGAAAACTACAAAAACACTTTTTTGGTTCTTTCGATATTCTAAATTCTTGAAAATATTGAAATTTTAGTGAAAATAAAAATGCAATTTGTTGTAACAAAACATTACTGCCAGATTTTATTAGATTTTTTTTTTTAAAATGTCCATGAATATAATAAAAAAAAATACGGAAAAATAAATTTATAAAACTAAATTTATAAAATTAAAAACATGCGAAAATTTTATAACGAAAATATATTTTATCTTCCCACAAACCAAAATGAACATATTAATATATAAATTACTGTCTATGTGAATTACTATTATAATTAACTATTCTATGTGAAGAATGCCATTATTTTAATCGTATGTAAACGTAAACGTAAACGTAATCGAATTCGTGCGTAAAAATCCAATGTAAATCAAATGGTGTTTCATTATTAAACTATTTCTGTTTGTTGTTAATATGGCAACAACTTGCGTCACTAAACAAAAAACACAGACGTAGTGAAAATAAATTTTCTGAGGTATTTAACTCATATAAAAAAATGTCCCGGCCTCTCAGTTTGGATTTATCTGGCTCTAATACAACTTAAGCTAACATAACCTAATCTAGATTAAATCTAGGTGAGCTAGGCTAATCTAAGGTTAACCTAGATTACATCGACAACAACCAAATAGTGTTCCTGCCACAGTGCGTTTTTACTAGTAAGCATTTTTTTCCACGTAGGCGCTGAACGTTCTAACCTTATTGTGTCATTGACTTGAAATATGTGGTGTGTCAAAATTACAATTTCTACAATATTATCGCAAAGAAACCATTATTTTTTTTTGTAGATTCAACAGTATTTTAACATGCTTCTAAGATAAAATAATGTATGATACACGTGTGTGAAAGGCTTTTGTGCACTCGTTGCGGTTAAACCACTCGCCTTCGCTTTAAACTTCGCAACTCATGCACAAAAGCCCTTCTTCACACACTTGTATCGTAAACTACTATTTTTAAATTAAATATAATTTTAAATTTCTGACTGAAGTAACTAAAGATAACATTGTTATAGATGCATTCGTTTCTTCTCAGAATCATAGGAAACCTAGATAGAGTATATGAAATCTGAAATAATATACCTAAATATATGTTTTTTTCATAGCGTTCGAAAATTCTTTCTCTGCTTTAAAAAAAAATCTAATTTTATAAAAAAAAACAAGTGTACGGCTTTTTTTCTGGGGTTGTTTTGTGATAATGTGAAACAAACCGTGGGATGATCCCCGAAAAAAACATTAAAAAATATATATACGTAGTCATATGCATAACTTGATAGCAGGCAATACGTACATATAATATTATATAAAGCTAAAAGCAAATGAACGAAGCATGGAGAATATGGCTTCAACAAATAGATTGCAAGTTAGATTAAACGCAGGATTCTGCTCGATAAAGCTGGCTTGGCTCTCTCTCCCGTGTTGCCCCTAACATTACCACCCTCCGCCACCCTATCTGAGCACCCTTAGGAGCGCTAATATTCCCCCGCATGGCTGCCAACATTTGCACAAAATGAGAACCCGAGATCAGTTCGATTAAAACAATGGACGTTCGCGAATAGTTAAATTTACTAGATTTGGATTTACCAAATTCAATTAAAAAAAAATTTATAATTGGATAGATCTACACACTTAGTTATTTACGCTACCATGCTTGATCTTAATTAATTTATGGACCACGTGTAATTTACGTAAACACGGCATTTATTCTTAATACTATTCGGGTTTATATTTAGGCAAAAAAATGTTACCTCAATGTTAAATTTTGTAAATAGTGGATAATATATAGCAGATTTAAATATTGAAATTTGTATTTGCAACTTGATACAAATATTTTATAGAAAACAAATTTGTATTTGCAATTTGATACAAATAGATTTTAGAAAACAAAAATAAATTTTATTTTTTCATCCATACTGAAGAAGCCAAAAAGCAGAAACGCGTCCATGGGTGTTCATTAATTATTAATAATTATCAGGTTTTTGTGTTATAGTAACCCTGGCATGGTCTCTCGTAGCACGAAAGTGTAGGAAACCAAATTGTACTTATTTTATAAGTCAAGAGTGAATTTAAAGGTAGTAATTTCTTAATTCTTTATTCGTATTATTTTTTCCTGAAAGTATAAAATGTTTCTAACAGTTGCTACAAATTACTATCTATTGAAAGTTACTATCTATTCATTTATGAATATTAATATTTGCTTTGTGGCTACCTTGAAGTACAATTTTGACTTTACTTTTATTTGTTCACTCGGATTAAAATATTCTAACGCAAATTAATATTTATTTTTTAAATTTACATACTTTTTATGCATTATTAAATAATTCATTAATTACCATTAATTAAATGTTATAGCAACATTTTTTTGTTAATTAAAAAATATTTGTTCTGTTTAAGGCGGACAAGATACAAATATGGATTTATTTATTAATCTGCACCGTGTCAAAGTACATTAAATATGATGGAAAACATCACGAAAATTACAGTCAGCCCTCGTGTACTTTTTCATAAAACAAATATTATAAATATTATTTATTTAACCAGAGAAAAGCCATCACGAACGTACATGAGATCATTAATTAAAATGGAATCACAATATTTTATTTGAAAAAAGATGCTGCGGTGTGAACATGGATAAAACTGGGTTTAAAAATACGAGTATAGATAAGTAATTTAAATTTAATTAATCATTTTTTAAATACATATCATAAATAAAGAAATTTATTTTTCGCATTGTTCTCCATGTTTCTATGTTATGAATCTAAGAGTGTATAGGAATTCATAAGAAGGATTCTGCAAGAAGTTAGTTTTGTGGATTTGAATTGGTTACACCATACAACATTATAGATAATCATATAAACTTAAAAAAGTCGGAACAAAGCTTGAATATATAAATATACTCAACCTTTCCGGAGCTCTATAATACTAATGAGTCTTTTTAGGACTACCAAGAACAAATCTCTCAAAAAGAATAGAATAAGAATAGAATAAGAATGAGAAAGACTCATTAGTTTTATAAAACTCCGGAAAGGTCGAGTATACATTCAAGCTTTGTTCCGACTTAAGATCAGAATAAATTTGTTTCGCCATTTCCAGAATTTGTTCTTGTTTTGACATTAGTTAGTAATATTATACTTGGTCTGTTAGAAAAGTATCCGACCTTTAGCCGGAAAAAAGTGGAAACACACTTCTCCCAGCGATGCCTCCCTTGACTTTGGGGAATAGCCAGAAGTCGCAGGGGGCATATCAGGACGCTTTATTCATTACGCTTTACCGTAAGGAGCCTGTCGAACCGGAGGAGTCCGGAGGGATTTTCGCTAAAAAAATGTTAACCATGTGCGAAGAATGTGCTGGAGCATTGTCGTGATGGAGTCGCCAATTTCCTGATGACCACAACTCCAGTCGCTTGCGGCGCACAGCATCACGTAGGCGACATCTCTCATTTCACTCGTCATTTTACTTGCATTGAAAAACCGACGAGAGCACTACACGCTACGTCACTCGAACACTGCTCGACAGCAACTGACGCTACCTACAGGCGGGAAAAAATTCACGCATGCGCACGAAGGTTCAAGGTCGGCTCACGCAAACGCGCTTGATTCAAATCCATCAGGTTTTCAAAATAAAAAATAAGGCCGGATACTTTTCTAACAGACCACGTATATCCCGTTATTATATATCCCGTAGAAGTGGCATCATATAGAGATTACTTGTTTCCTTAGGCTAAGCAATCGAAGTGATGGCGTAAATAGTTAGGCATAGACGTTTAATTATGGTGTTGGTGTAACGTCGTTGCCGTCCAAATTTATGGGAAGAGAGTTAGAAAAATTCTATATTTGGCGTTATGGTTTATGGTTGGGTATTATGGTTATACCCCAACCATGGTTTCATATGAATTGTTATGTTATCTACTGTGTAGATATCATATTATCTTCTACCCATTATGTTATCAGCTTTTGGGAATATTTTGGAAAGCAACTAAACAATTAAAATTGCTTAGATACTTTCGCAGCTTCCAAAGTTCCTACCCAGACTTGTTCGAAAAAGGAGATTAACTCTAATCATATCCAAATAATTTTCCAAATACAATAACAAAATTCCCTTGACGACTTTTCTTGTATAAATACAAGAAAGCCAGTAAATCAGTCCGTAGTCTTCCCGCAGTAAGTAAAGAGAAAATATGTATAATGGGAATCAATATAAATGGAGTTAATGTTAATAATATAAGATAAGCCGACGATACACTAATTGTAACGAACAACGAGAAAGATCTACAAAATCTAATGAATAAGATCTCGGACACCTGTACTCAATTTGGCTAAAAACTCAATGTCAACAAAACAAAATATATGTTCATCAGTAAAGCACGGGACTTTAGAGGTAATGGTATCATGGTCGAGGGCAATGATTTGTCATACAAAATTTATTGGAAACTGTTTGAACAGAAACTTTTAAGGAATGAGGAAGATAAAGCTCTCATTCAGGATGTACAAGTCACTGTGAGAAAGCATTATAGTGCGGTGGAACACTTGTTACGTTGAAATATGTTGGGGAGAAGGAGTTGGATAAGACGGAAGGAAAACTTTAAGCACTGTTTGTAGATGTTAAAGCTGCTTACGGCATTGTGGAGAGGCTTAAAATATGGGAATGAAAGGTATAGCTTGGCATTTAATCGAGAGAGTCAGGGATATAAATATCTGGATACACGTAGCAAAGTTAAAATGAGAGAGGAAGGTTCAGAAAGTTTTCATGTGAGAGTGGAACTTAGGCAGGGTTGTCCAATAATATTTGACTTTTAAACCGCTGTTTTAGAGAGTGTGCTGAGCACAGTTCAAACAGGAGGGCTAGTAATTCGTAACAGGAATATTTGGAGTTGAGTACCACATTGTAATTTAAGCTGAAACAGAAGGAGAAATGTCATAGACGGAGAAGGAGATATGTCGATGATCGAACGGGTCAATAGGTTTTTTGAAAAGAGCAAATTGGTAGTGAGTGTGAAAAATACTAAATGGATGGTATTCGAAACGGAGCGGGTAAATGGAATGAATTGTTTAAATGGGGACGTAGCGTAATTGATAACTTCAATTCATTGGGTTTATATTTGGGAAAGATGGGTCCGCCAAGGACCATGTGAAGTATATTTGTAAAAAGTTATTTGGGCGGCTGCTAACAAGCTAAAGATTGTATCGAAAGAGTGCTTGAGCATTAACTTTACCGCGAACAAAATACTGTGGAAAACATTTGTGAGAAGTGTTTATTTTCATGGTGCGGATGTGTGGGGAGGGAGTGAAAGAGGAATAGGGAATTGAGAGAGTGCTGTTTTTTAAAACGGTCCTCAGCCTAGATAGAACTAGGTACGTTGTATTATAAGAAACAATTATGTGATTTCGCAGGCAGCTAGGAGGATGGTCAAGTTTAAAAGGACAATGTATGGAATGGGCCATGAAAGGATTGTAAAAGAAGTGTTAAGAGTTGTAAGGCTGGAAGTTATCGGTGAACATAAGGGGACAAAATGAGGGAGCGAAAGGAAGACTTTTATGAATGCTGAGGAATGTTTTGGAATGGTTGCAAGGTGGAAGAATTGGTTTGCAAAAGATTAGCCGATTAGTTTAGCTGTAGAGCCGTCACGGCAGGACTGAGGGGAGTAAGTTCCTCCCTGAATATGGGAACGTACAAATGTTTTAAAGGCTTCCGTTATATATTAAAGCGCTATACTACCCCAGGTGGTAACCAATCCACCGTCACCTATGGTGACGTTATCGGACCTTCGAATTCTGGGGAGTCCGCACCAACGGATAAGTAAAGGATAAGTCGGAGCATCCTAAAATCACCGGACGTAAACTCAGACCGAAACGGCAAAGTCTCTTCGCAACATTTAATGCCAACTTACTGCTAAAAGTGGGTAACCTGAAACATTTGACTGATTCACTAACACGGCACAACATTCTCAGGAAATACAGGAAACCAGATTTACGGACGAACATGCCTTCGAGTCCCAAGGCTACAGAATCCTCAAAGGAACAGTGGGTCAGCAGATAATGAAGAACGTACCCCACTTAGGTACAGGATTTATAATCAGTCACAGGATACTAGATTCAGTCACCGACTTTACCTCCCCGAGTAGTCGTGTATCCATCCTCTCTCTCAAATGCGCAAACAAGGACTACAGTATAGTCAATGTACATTCCCCAAACAACTTCCAGAGAAGCACACCGTTATACTGGTTTGTGACTTCAATGCTCAATTGGGAAGAGAGAACAAATACAGAAACATAGTGGGCAATTATCCGGCGCAGCAACGGAGAATGATTGGTGGGTCTGTGTAGGACTTTTGGGTTGATCATGAAGTCTACAGCCTTCAAACACTTGCCAAGGAAGCAAAAGCTTTGTTGAATTCCAGATAGATCACGTGGCAATTTCAGGAAAATCTAAAAAGGAAATACAAAACGTGAAGGTACTAAGAAGCGCCAATCTTGACTCAGACCACTACCTCTCAAAGATCAAAATAAGACTCCAGCCTAGAAACACTAGATTACACAGAACCTCCAAAATGGTAAGATTTGATGTCTAGCGACTCAAGAACAGTGAAGAACTAAGTCAGAGACTAAAGAACACAGACCTAAACAACTGGGAGCAACTGAAGAGCAACTGAGGAAACTCTTGTCAAGGCGGCCAATGAACTCGCCCCTCTCGCTAGAAGACTGTGACAATGCAATAGTCTAAAGACAGATAGTCTGAGTGAAGTGGAATTCTAAAAAGACCAAGGAAAATTGGCATAAATTTTGGAACAAAGAAAGGTTACGGCCAAGATAATTCGAGGAACCAAACGAACCTTCACACAAAACCAATCAACCCAAATCGAAGAGAGCTTTGCTAAGAATAATTCCAGAGATTTCTTTGGAACTTCTTTGGAACGCCAAGCCTCCACTTCAGAGACTCACAAGGCAAACTGGCTTATAACGACAATGACAACTGCCACCTTTTGGCTCAGTACTTTAAAAATCTACTCAACTGTGACCCACCCAGCGAAGACTTCGACTATAAACAAACCACACCCAACCCGGACTCGCTTCCCCCTTCATTGGAAGAAGTTGGTCAGATCATTCAGCTTCTTAAGAATAATAAGGCAGCTGGAGAGGACTCTATCGTTGCTGAACTGTGGAAAGGTGCTGGAAACAATGGCGTGCGCAAGCTAACAGAGATCATCCAGGACCTCTGGGAAACAGAGAAATTACCACCCGATTGGAAATCTGCTCTGATCCGTCCGCTTCACAAAAAGGGAGATTTTACGGATCCAAACAACTACCGTGGAATTTCTCTCCTCCCGGTAACATACAAGATTCTCTCGAAGGCGTTACAAGCAAGGGCAGAAAATCAGTTGGATAGTCAACTGGGAGAATACCAAGGGGGCTTCAGGAGGCCCGATCCTGTGTTGAACAGATCCTCAATCTTAAAACTGTACTTGCATACTGCAAGATGAGAAACCGCAAGGCGGTCGTCAACTTTGTTGATTTTAGGAAGGCCTACGATTCCATTGATAGAGAGACGCTTAACCAATTACTCCAGGAACTAGCACTAGACAACAAAATCCGCAGACTAATCCTAGAAACTTTGACCAACACCCATTACAAAGTTAAATTTAGAGGCGAGATTTCAGAAAGCTTCGAATCAAAAACTGGAGTGATACAAGGAGATGGACTTTCCCCACTTCTCTTCAACTGTGTCCTTGAAAAGGTTATGAGAGAATGGCGGAAGGAACTGAACAATTTGGGTGCCCAGAGTGGTATCTACCTGGGACGTAAGAATGATGGACTGGTTGTAGATTGCCTGGCCATTGCAGATGACATGGCACTGTAATCCTCTTGAGATGGCAACAATCCAGGTAAATTGCCTGAGAAAATAGGCTTTCAAAGTGGGTCTTCAAGTGTCGCTGGAGAAAACAGAATTCTTCACCAACATCAGAGAAGTAAACAGAAAAATGTTACTAGAACGGGGAAACATCAAGAGGACTGAGAAATTTAAGTATCTCGGCGAATGAATTGAACCCAACTTATCAGAAAGAGCATCATTATCCAAGAGAGTCAACTAGTTAGAACTAGCCTATCGGCTGAATAAGAACACTTACAGTAAGCAATGCCTGTCATGTAACCTGAAACTTAAGCACTACACATCAGTCTTAAGACCTGAACCCCTGTATGCCATGGAGTGTCTTTCCTTGAACCGAAGGGGCCTAATTGAGAAATTGGAAATCAGAGAGAGGAGAATCTTCAGGAAGATCCTAGGCCCGGTTAAGGAAGATGGGGAATTCCGAAGACGGCATAACTCTGAGTTCTACGAACATATTGAGATGCTCTCTGATTGTGCAAGGAAAAGAAGGCTAGCTTTCTATGGCCACGTTGCAAGATTGCCTCCAAACCGACTAACGAACCGTCTGTTCACTTTCTGGCAAAACAAGAAGCTTCCTACCACTTGGTTGACAGAGACTGAGAAGGATCTTAAAGAACTGGGAATATCAGATCTCAAAAACAGACAGTCTGTGAGACGCACCCTGAAGGAAGTCCGCGGATTTCAGGAGAAACCTCGATGGAAAGTACCCCCTGGACAGAAGAGAGGAAGGAGTTACACCGGCAGAAGATGCGACAATACTGGGCAAGGGTCAACGACCAACAGTTCAACAAGCGTGGTCCAAATTAGACATATTCGAAAGAAGAAGAAGAAAAGCGATATACTATCACAATAATTGAAATCAAGGCACCGGTGTGGATTAGAAGAAAATGCCAGGTAGTACTAGATAGACACTCACTTTACGCTGTGTGGGGTATGTGATTAGACTAGCAACGTTTGGGTGCATTGAGCGCAAAAATTGTGTGGGAAGTCAGTAGAGCAGCAATGATAGACAATGATAGAGCAGCAGTGGTAGAAGACTGGGGTTTTTGCATGATGAAGAATAGAGCTACTTCGCCCTTGATGAAAAGGGTGGTGCATTTAAAAAGCTTTTGTTCTTTTTACGTGTGGTGAAACTTAATTTGGAAAAGCCCAGACGGTAGAACTCGCAACGAAATTGATTTTAAAATCTCCAATAATAAACAAATAGTCAAAAACGTAACAGCACTCAACAACTGCAACGGGAAATGACCACCTAATGGTAAAACGTAAAATCCAAATAGACCTTGAAAAAGAAAGGTACAAACTTTCAAATAAAACGACCAGTCACGTATGGGGTGCCCACTGGACATAGATAAATTTCAAACCGACATTAAGAAATAACGATCACTCAGAAACAAACATAGAAAATCTAAATGACGCAATAACGGAAGCTATATAAAAAAGTCAAGATACCAACTGCGCTAAAGCCAAGAAAGTAGAAAAGATTAGCCAAGATGCTAAAACTTAATGGCTAAACGTAGCGAAATGAGAATGGTACGCAATATCTATAAAGTTTCATGAAAACGCCAAACCCATTGAATGTAGAAAAGGTGTACAACAGGGGGATACCATGTCTTCAAAACTATTTTAAACCGTCCTGCAGTATGCCCTCTATAAGCTAAATTGTGAAACAAGATGCATCAACATAGATGGAAAAAACTAAACCACCTTCGTTTTGCGGACGACATAGTGGTCACAACCGACAACTTGGGAGAACGCTTGAAAGTTGGATTGGAGATCAACTTTTCGAAAACAAAAGTAATGACTAATTTAGTACCGAGCGATCACTTTAACATCGGAAATACAAACGTAGATTTAGTCTACAAAAACATACACATTGGTCATGAAATCAAAATATCTAGAGATAACAAGACCTGCGAATAGCAAAGAAGAACCTACCTTGATTGGGCATCATATGGCATATGGGGCGGAAACGTTAACTATTACCGACAGTACGGCAAGAAAACTTAAAATAACATAACGAAAAATTGAAAGATCAATAATCGGAATAACCGTACACCACCATACCACCAATGGGGACCTACGAAAGAAAACTAAAGTTGCAGACGTGATCGAGCGTATAACTAAACTCAAATGGAGATGGGCTGGCCATGTGATTCGAATGAAGGGCGAAAGATGGACGAAGAAAATATTAGAGCTGGTAAGCGTAGCAGAGGGATACCACCGACACCTTGGACCGATGACCTAAAAAGGATCGCAAATAAATGAATCCACGAAACTCAAGACTTAAGACGATGGAGTGCTATGGAGGAGGCCTATGTCTAGCAGTGGACGGAACGGGCTAGTTGATAATGATGATGATAATGAAAGTTTATTATCTTTTTGTTAGTTTTGAGAGCCTGGAATTTTTGCTTGTATTATTATCATTTCTTTCTTTTTTCTTTAATTTTCACTTAATTTGATTGTTTAGTTATTTTATTAGTACAGAATTCAGCTCTTTCGTTGTTTAAATGTGTATGTATTTAATAATGCCAATAAAAGTACACTCCTACTACTTCTCCTAGACCGTCAGGATACGCAAACCAGACAGAGAAGCCAGCCAAATAAAACTAGATGAACGAAACAAGTCTTGACTACGACTTGACAAACGTAAACAAGACTTGACACACAAGACCAGGACCTAAGACTCAGCAGGTGAAAGTAGACTGGCAAAACGAGTGAAATTAAATATGGAAGACAGGACAGACAATACTGTCCAGTTGAGACATAATTAGACCAGCAGGAGTCTAAAGACAATACTAAAATATTTTTAATTTTAATTTTCATTGCATTATGTTAATAATAATTTATTTATTGACTGATTGGACTATATTTTATTAGACTATTATTAGACTATGTCATTAATAACAACTCATCAAGAATTCATTCATTTATGCATGCAATTAAATTTGAATAGACCACAGAAAGAGGCAAATTTTATGAATAAAAAAAAATTATTATTGATTTTGTGTGACAAATTTTGAGGAAATTAGATTCCATTTGTTAATGTGAAATTGTAGAGCGTTTTTGTGAAAATTTTACGTTATTTTTTGTTTGTTTTCGAATTTTAATTTAGGTGTGAACGGGTAAAAAAAAAACAGGATGAAAATTTTCTCCCTGTCCGGCTATTATTTTATTTACGGGGGTTGAAAGCGGACCTACATCAACACCAATTTTAGAAAGCTCAATTTTGTATTTGAAACATGCAGGTTGTTTTGTACCGAAGAACAATCGAATTTGAAAATTTCTATTACCGACAAACACCGACAAAAATAATATTATAATTTATTCAAAATACGCAAAAATATTTTTCTAAAAATCTATGCGAAATTAAATTTACCAATACACTAATTAATAGAGTAGGAATTTTTAAAATATTAGTGAAATTTTGAAAGGTTTTCATTAAATCAAACAATTTATTTTGTGAAAATCTAATTTAAAATCCAATTCTTTTGTTTAATTCAACTTACCTATTTAATTTAGGGAATACTCGCTTAACATTTCAGTTATAAAATTTTTATATAATATAATTTTATATATAATATGTATCTTAAGATCTTATATCCTTTTTATAATATTGTAATTTATTCTTGGGTAGTTGTTTAATAAAACAACTAATATCGATATTTTACCAACGTTTCGGTCTTTTTTTCTGACCATATTCAGGGCTTATACTAGTTAGTAGGTATCAATGACACACATAAAAATATAAATGATTGAGATTAAGGTCTGAACATGTTAACTTTAATATGAAATCTCTATACTCCTCTGACAATTGACAAAAAATTATATATAATGATCTGGCCAACTTCTTCTAATGAAGGGGACAGACAAATTAATACTAATTTATTTATAACTGATTAGAATATATTTTTTGTCATTAATAAGAACTCATCAAGAAAATTCATTATTTATGCATGCAATTAAATTTAAATAGACCACAGAAAGAGACTTACCTATTTAATTTAGAGAATACTTCTCGCTTAATATTTCAGTTATAAAATTGTTATATAATATACCTAATTTTATATATAATATGTATCTTAAGATCCTATATCTTTTTTATTATATTGTTATTTATTCTTGGAAAAAGGAATTTTTTAATAAAACAACTAATATCGATATTTTACCAACGTTTCGGTCTGTTACATTTATAAATAAAATATATATTTATAAATCTACGTACAAACAATGGAATTCTATTAACAATTTTAACACAAAGAGGCTGTAATTCTACAGAGATTGTAATTCTAATAGCGTTAATTCTTTTTTCCATGCAACGCACATTTCCGAAATTGATATTTTCACATAAACAGACAAAAAACAAATATTATTGCTAATATATTAATTCACATAATTATAAGTTATTAAATATCATTTATTATGTTTGCTGTATATTGATTTCACTCGAACCCTCAAATTGAACCAATTATTCTAATACAATTTGCAGTAAAAGTAATTTTCTATGATTTAATTAATTATCGTTCAATAATTTCAAAAATTAAATTACAATAAGGTTCTTATAGCAAGTATAAGAAAATATATTAACTTATCCAGACAGACCAGACTGACTAGAAGACTAGTTTGATAAGACAAAATTATACAGGGTGATAGGTTAACAAATTCAAGGGCTTATTCCTTGGCCCAAACTAAGAATATTTTGTCCTATTAGGATTTCTGAAAAAACCCTTTGTTTCGAAGATACAGGGTGAACAAAATTTGCGACAAACATATTCGATATTAGTTGAAATCATTAATGTAAATAAAAGTATTACGTACGCCAATGAGTTTATCAAGTACAAAAAATTAATGAGTTTAACAAGTATGAAAAACTGTTGTCGATAACTTGGAACGGCTCACAGTGGGCTGGATTGTCGAAAAAGTGGACAAAAATAAAAAAATCTAGATTTTAAAAATACCTTTTTTCCTATATTATCTTCTAGATGAAGCCTCTGTGCATGTCTTAACGAAAGATAAGGCAGGTAGGCAACACCCCAAGACGCTTTTTTTTAAATGTTTTACTTTCTGCAGAAATTTTGAAAGTTGATGAAAATTTAACAAGGAGGTATTACATTAGGTATACAATAATGCATGTTAAGTCATGTGGATTGGCGATCAGTGTTGCTGCTTTCAAAACGTATTGTTTGGAAACTGAGGAATTGTTTGTCGATTAGTACCCATGGTATTTTACGTCGATTACAAGTCATAAAGTACATATGAATGGGACTGAAATATTGGCCCCACTTCCGATTGGTCAGATGTCAGAAGACGCCCAAGAAGCACGTAACAAAGGTATAAAACAATATCGAGAAAATTTCACAAGAGAAAATTGTGGAGAAGCTACATTGGAGGATATATTTAATAGGCTTCTTGTTACATCCGAGCTTTATATGTTGAGCATAAGCAGAAAATACCCCAAAAGTAGTAAAAGTTTGTCTGCCGAAGCTTTGACATTGTTGCGTGTTTACGATCCAAGGACTAGCAATTTTGTTGATTCTTATTAAAGATAATCAGATATTCACAATTATTTTAAGCAACACTCAAAACTGTCCAGTTATTTTTCATTTACAATACCACATATACAATAAAGAATTTTCTATATTGGATCAGCCATTCCGTTTTCAAAAATTTTAATAGGAAATTTATAATCACAGGCTTGAAGGACTCCTAATGCACAATTGTACTTCATATTGGACAATCCATTCTGTCTTTTGAAATTCCGACAATTGATTCCTGATCAACGATGTATAAAAACTTCTAAATACACTATTTTGTAAAAAGTTTTTCGAAAAATTGTCCGCAATATTGCATCCGCCATTTTGTTTTTGAACATTTTGATAACAGATTCGTGTTCAACAGCTTAGAAAAGCCCTGTAACCAATATTTCAAATGTATAGGACGAGGCATTCTAATTTTGTCCACTTTTTCGACAATCCAGCCCACTGTACGGCTGTTTTATCTACTAACGTACAAGTGGATTTCATTTGAATACGTCTCATCAGTGACCTTTATCGGTCGCAGTTTTCTTACATTTAGTGACGTTTGGCTGTTTGGCGTGTCTTTAATAGTTCGTGAAGGCCTATTAGACCAGGCGCTGGATGGGGTTGAGTGTGCAAAATATGAGGACCGCATTCTAGATATTGTTTTAAGCTCAAAAAAGCTTGCAGATTATGATTCAGGATGTAGCCGGAAAGTTTGTTGGTCCATTTATTTTTTACACCCCATTCCCTTATATCAGTGCTCCGCAACCGCTGTGCCGCGGCACACTACTGTGCCGCGAGGTGATCTTACCTGTGCCGCGGTTTTCTCAAGAATAATTAATATGTAAAAATGCCTTTAAAAAACATGTACTTAGTTAAACAAAAAATGTACATTGTACATATAGTACTGTGAGTGTTAGTTTGCGTACTTATGCGTAGAGATAGACGTACGTCGTTTAATGTGATATTATTATTACATTAGTAAAGCAGATTGCTGTTATGCTTTTATTAGCATTTTCTTATTATATAATCGGCACTAGTGCATTTATTTCGGGTAAGTCAAATTTATAATCTTGCGTATCGATAATAAAACATTTAAGTCGTTCCAACTGAGTGTTTCGCCAATATGTTATTTTTTATTTAAGCATAGCTTTGAGCTAATATTAATTATTATCCCAATCTTCTAAAGATTTCAGAAACACGAATCGAATAAATCGTTCTCGACTTAACAAAATTCTGTCGTAGGTTAGAAATATTAAAATTAATCGTTATAAATGTACTAGTAGTGATCGGTTTTCGATCTCTTCATTTCGTGGCGATTTTAAGATCGATCTGGCTGACAAAAATTGGGCTTTAAGAGATCGACGTATAATAAAATCGAATCTAGATCGGAAACTCTAGTATAAACCCATATTTCGCTGTTGCACGTGGGGCAAATTACGGAGGGCGTGGCTCGAGCGTCGACACTTTGTGAGTCTCGACGTATTTTGTTCTATCTACCGAACTGATGATCATGTTAGTCAGTCTGCATCCGAACGAGAAGAACTCCCATCAAATACCACATTTTTAGGTTATTTTGTTGTTATACCTCTAAAAAGTTAAGTTTTTAGAAAGATTTTCGAATTCACCGACAAACCAAAATGAACCAAGCACAAGTGATGCTGTAAAAACAGAAGATGTGGGAAAGAAAGTATAACGAAGACTACATTCGATATAGATTTTCGTGTTGTGATAAAGAAACGCCACCCAAACCAAAATGCATCAGTTGCGGAGAAATGCTATCTAACGAAGCAATGGTACCCAGTAAACTGCTTCGCCATTTAAATTCAAACCATCCTAGTTACGTTAAGAAGGACAAATCATTTTTTCTTAGACTGTTCGATCAAAGGCGAAAACAAAAGCAATCACTGTTATCGTTAGTCACAGTTTCTTATAACGCCTTAGAAGCTAGTTACCATGTTGCAAGATTAATTGCAAGTCAGAAAAAAACACATACTATTGGTGAGACACTCATTAAACCAGCATGCATAGAAATTGTTAAATCCATGCTTGGGCCTAGAGAAGTTAATGAAGTAAAAAAAGTACCGTTGTCAGCTGATACTGTTGAAAAACGAATCAACGATATGTCGAACGATATTTTAGGAATACTAATTGCAAAACTAAAAACGGGCCAGAAGTTTGCACTACAAATTGATGAATCGACGGATATTAAAAACCGAGCACAACTCATAGCTATTGTACGTTTCGTTGACGAGGGCATCATAATAGAAAACTATTTATTTTGCAACGAGCTTCCAGAGCGAACTACTGGCGAGGAAATTTTCAAAGTAACAGATGATTTTTTTAAAACTTATGATATGTCATGGAGTAATTGTATTAGTATTTGCACGAATGGTGCTGCAGCAATGATGGGCAAGAAAAAGGGTTTTATTTCGTGCGTAAAACGGCAAAATCCAAATATAGAAATTACACACTGTTGCACACATCGCGAAGCATTAATGACCAAAAACTTGCCAACGGAACTATTAAAAACGATGAATAATCAATGCATTACTATCATAAACATTATTAAAACAAGAGCCTTAAATTCGCGAATTTTTAAAATAATATGTGAAGAAATGGGATCGGATTATGAATCCTTATTGTTTTACACCAAGGTACGTTGGCTATCCCGTGGAAAAGTTTTGGGTAGATTGTTTGAGCTTCGCAACGAGGTTCGATACCGAACTTTATCAACTTTTTGATGATAATTACTGGAAGTCCAAACTGCCGTACATGGCTTATATCTTTGAGCACCTGAACGAACTCAATAAAGGAATGCAAGGTCGAACCGAAAATAATCTAACGTGTTCCGACAAGTTAGTGGGCTTTAAAAATAAGCTTGAACTTTGGCAGAAAGAGATACAAAAAGGATCATTAGAAATGTTCCAAAGGACTCACAATTCAATGATTGAAAACAAAAAGATAATTCTGGATCTGACTCAACAACATTTAAATTTGTTGCAAGACAAATTTAATCATTATTTTTTCACAATTAATGCGGAGCAATATAACTGGATTAGAAATCCTTTTATAGCATATGCAGAAAATTCAACAGAAGCGGAAAGTGCTTCAAATTCGAGAGGAATTTATAGAATTGAGGAACGATGGGACGCTGAAACTCAACTTCAGTGAAATGAAATTGGCTGATTTCTGGATTTCCGTTCAGAATCAGTATTTTCTGCAAAGGCTATTGCAATTTTGCTTACTTTTTCTATGATATACTTATGTGAACAAAGTTTTTCTACATTGGTTCTAATTAAAAATGAAAAACGATCGTGTTTAAAAGGTCTTGACCATGAACTCCGAGTAGCACTTTCTAATATAGAGCCAAATATACGACGTATATGTTCTTCAAAACAAGCACAAATATCACATTAATAAATTAGTTATTATGTTTAAATACTGTTTAAATTAGCATTGATGTTTTATAATATTTATTTATTTATTTAATATTTCTGTATATTAATTGTGGTAGAAACATAGTGAATTTTCCAATTTAGTGTTATATAACTGTGTTCATAAGTCATATAATATTTTTACAAATTAATTATGGTAAAAACATAGTGAATTTTTCAATTCAGAGTAAGTATGGATCACCTAACATAGATTAATTATACATAAGTAAATAACAACAAACTTCATAGTTAAATTAAAAGACATTTTTTTACATGTGTAATCTATAATAAAAATATATGTGTTTTTGTGTTGGTGTAAAATTCAAATTGTATATAAAAATTATTGTATTTTTAACCCCCGACGCAAAAGAGGGGTGTTATAAGTTTGACGTGTCTGTCTTTGTATCTGTGTGTCTGGCTGTGTATAGCTGCTAAAGGAATGGACCGAATTTGATGCGTTTTTTGTTTGTTTGAAAGCTGACATGATCGAGCTATAATTTATGAAGATCTGCTCAGGCGCTGGATGATCATCCGCTCATTTCCTGCTTGACAAACGGGTCTTAATAACTTTCACAGATCTGATTGATTTGAAATATGTTCGGGGGTTACTTAAAAATTTTAATTTTATATTATTATCTAATAAAAACATATACGTACCACCACCTATTATTGTTATTTAATTCAGTAATACCCCGACCTTACGCGATAGGTCGGACTGAGCGCTAACCGGGTAACTCGAATTCGCGTAAGTCGGGTTATAATTTCGAAAATAAATACCTATAAATTATTTTTAATTGGGGCCGGAAGCGAAAGAAAATAATAATTTAGACAAAAAATGTTTAATAAAATCTTAGATTATAGAAATATTAAAAATTGCCTACCGAAGTTATTTTGATATAGCAGGCTTCATAAAATCTAACAAAGTAGTTTGACGACTCAAAGATTTTTTTTCTCCCTCAAAATTTCCTCATAGCATGCTAATAATTTCTTTATTACTCGTTTTGTGGAAGAAATGAGTTCTTCGTTGGAGTGATTTTCTAAAATTCAGTGTAGTTGAAATATAATACAGTTACGTTATAACACATGTATTTTTAGCCACGCCACTATGTCAGTTCCCAATAGTGTGGGGGCAGTAAGTCTATAAACGATAATCAAAAGTTGTGTGACGCTCAAACAAAAGACGAATCGACAAGATTTGAAATCGCGTAACTCCGAGTTCGCGTAAGTCGGGGTAGCGTAGGTTGATGTATTACTGTATTTTTAAAGCCTTCACTTGTGGTGTGCCGCGGAATTTTTGAAAATACGTTACTGTGCCGAGGAGATAATAATTATTATACGATTATATAACAAGTAAATCGATTGCTTTGATCGAATGAATCGAATGTATACTTTGGAGCCATTTTAATGAATATTTTAGTGACAGTATTCATTTCTTTCTTAAGATTAAAGATACTTTAGCTAGTCAATTGAAAAATAATACAAAAAAATAAAAACAAAAATTGTTACAAAAATCACTATTTAATACGAAATGCAAATTTTAACGTAAGCGTACAAAAAAATAAAAATAATCAATCTTTTTTATTTTCATTGTTAAATCAGTCAATGTTAATACATTTGCGCAACAAAATACAATTTAGTTGTAATTTTTTGCAAGCATAAGGTTTGATAATTTGAAGTACATTTGCACTGCTAAATCAAAAATTCTGGTGGTCAAGTGTACTAATAAGTGATAATCCTAAACAACACCGACGTGCTAGTTTATTCCAAAAATAAATTCCCAGGACGAAAACATCTGTACCAGCGCCGAGGATTATCATATGGGCAGATTGGATTTTTACTGCGTGAAATATGTCAAAAAATTCTCGAATCAGCTTCTAAATGGTTCGTATTTTAGTGAGGTTACTCAAAAAATAAAGAGCCTTCTAATTTAACCCTTTCGTCCCGATGGGTACACATATGTACCACCGAAATTTGAAAATTCCTAAATGTCGTAATAAACTTCATTAGGCTATGGAAAGTTTACCGCGCCGTTGTTTTGGGTCTTTTAAGTTAATTTACATTTACGTTAATTTACGGTGGAAATCAATCATTTTATAGCCAAATAATTATATCCTCAGAGTTTTCTTGTTCTCAGATTATTATTTATATTCAGGGACAAAAGGGTTAAAACATTTTGTTGGATCATCAAATCCTCCACAAATACCCACGTCGCAAACTTCTTTTACTTGTGCATATGTAGGAGCAGTACAGAGAAATCGTACGAGCTGTAACTTAAATCTTTACAATTTGTTAGAATTTATGCGTTATGATTTATTATTTTATGATTTATTATTTCATAATATATGATTATGATTTATATATTATGTGTGATGAATTATAATATTTTTAATCATTTGGCTTTTACTCCGTAAAGTTGTCTTGAATAAAGTAATTTATCAAAATATAATCATATCTATCAAACACAATATCTCGTTTTACATTTGACTGCAAGAAAAGATTATTGACTCTTTCGAAGAATGCCTCAGCAATGAAGAAATGAAGAATGCAAAATCGCCAGAGGTGTGGAAATTTTTGAATTGGATTTGATGAAGTATGAAGTAGGTGAATATGGAAGTATGACTATATGAAGTATGTGAATCTAAACGTCTTGCAGCGTGTTTGTACCACCCTTATGCTTATTTTGAATTCCGAGAAATCCGATTTTTGGAGATTTCCTGCAAAATCCTTTTGCATCAAAAAGGTGTTTGCATTAATTCAAAATTTCAAAAGATGTTAAAATTCAAAGCAGCTGGTCAAGAAATAGGAAAGACAAAGAAATTAGTAAAACAACCATGGATTACTGAATATGTATTAGAACTTATGGAAAAAAGGAAAAAAAATTAAAAATTCAAAAAGTGAAGAAGGAATTCAAAACTATAAAAGACTCCGAAACGTAGTCAACACAGAAGAAAAGAAGGCTAAAGAAGAATATATAATGAAACAATGCAAGGAAGTAGAAAAAAGCTAAAGAAGGGAAATATAGAAACAGCCTATGACTAGTCAATGAAAATATAAAAGTCAATGGCCATAGTAATAACATATTAGATGAAATTGGAAAACTGTTAACTGAGAACGGAAGTGGGAGAGAGATGGAAACGTTACATTATAAATTATATGAAGATCCAAGTGAGATGAGTAATCTGGAAAACGAGGAAAATATAACAAATGATCTGTTAGGACCCTCACTAACAAAAGAGGAATATTCAAACGCTGTGAAAGAACTGAAGAACAATAAAACACCAGGATGCGATGAAATAACTGGAGAATGATAAAAGGATTGGATGATGAAACACATAGTTATAAATTTAAACTAATCAAACAAATATATGAAACTGGAGAAATACCGGAAGACTTTAAAAAGTGCATCATAATCCCAATACCAAACAAACCAAGTACTCTAAAATGTGAAGAACACCGTACCTTGACTCACACATGTCTAAAATATTAACACACATTATCACACATGTTATTATCACACATGTCTAAAATATTAACAAGAATAGCATATAACCGAATTAAAAACAAAATTGATCAAAATTTAGATGAAGATTAGTTTGGATTTACACAAAATACAGGAACAAGGGAGGCTGTTTTAATGTTAAGACAGGTTGTAGATAAAATGCACAACCTAAAAAGAATGCTGTTTTTTGCATTTGTCGACTTCGTGAAAGCCATCGATAATGTCAATTGGAATGTGCTGATGAAAATTATGACTAATGCTGGTCTAGATTTCAGAGACAGACGGATAGTACATGAACTGTTCAAAAATCAAAGAGGCATTCTAAATATAAAGGGTAAACTGCAAGAGGCATACATACAAAAAGGAGTATGCCAAGGATAAAATTTATCACTAGTATTATTCAACTTGTATATTGAGGAGGCAATTAAGGAATGTAAACAGGCTATGGGAGGAATTAAGATCAATGGAGTAGAAATTAAAATGATAAGGTTTGCTGACGACATTGCTATCATTGAGGAGAATGAAACAAATCTGCAAAAAGCGTTAACAGGAATCAATAAGATCCTATGAGAAACGTACAACATGAAAATCAACACACACTCATAGAGAAGACAGAGATCATGGTATGCAACCGCCAGCAAATTACAGCCGACATTAGGATTAACGATGTACCACTGAAACAAGTTAATACGTACACCTACCTAGGAAGCAAAATCACATCAGATGGTAAAAGTTCAGCAGACCTAAAATGCAGAATTGCGCCTTCAAAAGTAGCCTTTAACAACGAACAAGTGCTTCTTACATCAATAAACTTAAATGCAGAGACCAGAAAAGCATTTATAAAATGCTATGTCCGGAGTGTGGCTTTGTACGGCTCAGAAACTTGGACACTTGGTACATGCAATAAGAGAAGACTAGAAGCATTTGAAAAAATGGTGGAGAATGCAGAAAATCTGGTGGGCGGCAAGGCGGCAAGGCAAATGAAGAAGTTCTTAGTAGAGTTAGTGAAAAAAGAGGCCTATTGAAAACAATAATGAGGAGAAGAGACCAGTTAATAGGACATCTGTATAGGTACAATGGTTTTATAATCAATGTTTTGGAAGGAATGGTGCAAGGCAAAAAAGGCAGAGGAAGACTCAGATTAAAAATACATGAAACAAATTCGAAGAGATATAGGAGTGAAATCATATGAAAAATTGAAAAGACTATCAGAGAACAGAGAGGAGTGGAGGAGAAGAATTGCTGCCAAGCAATCTTCGGATTGTGAAAGAGAGAGAGCTAAAATTCACGTTGATTTGCCAACATAAATGTTTTTTGAAAGAGACTTAGATATATCTGTTTATCTTGTAACTTTTTATTAAAAGTGCTTATGCTTAAAAAGTTGCCAAATTTATTTTGTTCAATGAGATTGGAAAACTTTTTACTTTTCAATACAAATCGCTCATTTTGAATGCTCTTTTTAAACGGATGAAGGAGCAGCCATCTCTGCACTGCTTCTTCATTTTTAGTAATGCCAATCAAAGCTCCAGATCACTGCTGAAGATCGGTTCTGAGACTGCTTTAATGTTAACTCGGGGCTCACTGCATAGAATTAACCTTCCTTTCATTTGCATTTGCACGGGCAGCATTCCTCTCTTCATATCATGTACAACTTCCAAAGGTAGTTTTATCATGTCTTGTAAATAAAATGTCACTCCGCGTATGTAATTTGCCGTATGTGTGGTAGTATATCTAGTAGTTAATAATGTTGATTATAACATGTATGTCTAGTAGTTAACAAATGTAATTCATAATTATTACTTCCATCAGCCATAATTGAATTTAACAAAATTTCTACCATTTCACAGTAGTTATTAAAATATTGCATTTAACGAGCTCATGGCGTGTAAGAAATTACAAAAATTCGTCAAAAAATCTGTAATTTTTTTCTTGTTTTGCTTGTATTTCTCGATCAGTCTTTCATGATCTTTATAATCTCTCTTATCTCTTATCATAATCTCTCTTATCTCTTGAGGACAAGTATTTACGCGCGCAGCAGGGAGAAGGGCGAAAAGGAAAGGGACCAGCACAGATTCCGGCAACATGAGTTTTTTTCTTGTTTGATGAACACAGTTGCCGGTCCTCACATTTTGCATACTCAACCCCCTTTGGCGCCTGCACCATATACCACGTATACATACGCCAAGATGACTGAGATGCATTTACTGTATGAACTTGCTGATGGCAATTCATTACAAGCTAGATATTGGACGGTTTCCTAGCCGTAATATCCCCGACGGAAATATCTCCAAAAACATTCATCGACGTCTTCGTGAAACAGGCACATTGAAACGAAATGGAGCGCTAGGAAGATTAATGGGAGTAAGAATGGAACAACTGGAACAGAATGTGCTGGAAATGCTAGAGGAAGATTGAAGTAGGTACTTCTTAGGGCTTCACACGAGACGAGATAGGGCGAGAGTTTCAAAAATCTCGTCTCCTTCTCGTTAGTTGTGAAAAAATTACTCTCGTCTCAGTCTCGCTCTAGCTCTAGGAACCGTTTGTCTCGTCTCGCTCTCGCGAGAGAGTCAAATATTGAAAAAGAAGAATGAACGAGATCAGAAACGAGAGTAGAGACTAGAGAGACAAGAGAAAAAGTATTTTGACTTGTAAAAGCGAGACGAGACTGTTTTGAAAATGATTCTCGCGAGAGCGAAACCACTTATACTCTCGCGAAAGCGAGACTACATAGGTTCTAGTTCTCGCGAGAATAATTTTCAAACCAGTCTCGTCTCGGTCTCGTGTCGATTTTACGAGACGAGACGAGAAAAATATCGTTCTGGTGTGAAGCTCTAGTACTTCTACGCGATCAATTGCCAATACTTTGAATGTAAGTCATTGGACAGTAAGTCAAGAGCAATTTGTTATATCCATACCACATTCAATGTGTTCAGGCACTTCTACCTGCTAATTATCCTCCACGTATTGCGTTATATCAATGGCTTTTGCAAACATTAGTTCTCATTCCTCAATTCCTGACACAGATTCTTTTCACTGATGAAGCCAGTTTCTCTAAAAATGCAATAAGGATTTTCATAACAACCAGGTGTGGGCAGATAAATACGTATGAATAGGATGGTTGCGACAGTTACTACGTGGTAATCCATACTTACATTGAATTGAAAAATTCACTTTGTTTTTTACCACACTTATATTATGTAAAAATGTTATATAACTTATTATTCACAGTTATATAAATTTCTACACATATCACGACTCGAGTTTCGACGTTTGACGGTCATTTTCAAGTGTGAAAAATTTTGGTGTGGTCATTTTCACTTGAAAATGACCGTCAAACGTCGAAACTCGAGTCGTGATATGTGTAGAAATTTATATAACTGTGAATAATAAGTTATATAACATTTTTACATAATATAACTGTGGTAAAAAACAAAGTGAATTTTTCAATTCAATGTAAATACGTATGAAATACGCAAGAGGTATGTGAAGATAGATTTCAACGTCAGTTCTCCTTGAATCTTTGGTTTGGAATTATGAGTAACTATCTAATTGGACCGGTATTTCAATCAGCAAGACTTACTGGCGAGATCTATCGCAACTTTTTGAAAGAAACACTGCCCGAGTGCCTCAGGATATACCATTGGCAACAAGAATTGCAACGTGATATATGCACGATGGTAACCCACTACATTTTAGTTTGACTAATCGTGATTTTTTAACAACAATATAAGTAGATCGCTGGACTGGTCGACGTTGGCCAGACGCATTGTCTGCTCGATCTCCAGACTTAAACCTCGTTTTTTATGAGGAGAGGAAAATACATTACGTACAACCGCTGCACACCCCTCACACTCCCTGATGTATACCCCACCTTAGGGAGTGTGGGACTCTCCATCTGGATGTTCGAGATGGATATACCCACTAAAAACCGCTCCTCTGCTTTCAATTTTAGAAAGAACCCTTCCTCCCGGAACTACCTTATTGGTATTACTTCAGAAGGATGTTTTGCCATTTTTCCTTACGGATCTTCTGTTTTCTTAGCTGTTTCCTCTTCTTTTTCTTTCTCTCGCCGCAGTATATCTGTGGCAAAATTACTTATTGTCTTCCAATTTTCAGAAATTTTTAGCATTTCTCCAACGACGCTTTCTGGGGCCAGTTTATAATTCATTATTTTTTCTACATGTTGACGTTCGACATTCTATCTTTGGCACACAAAGAATGTGTGGTATGCGTCGGATTCTGCATTTTTACATTGTAGACACATTTGGCTTTCGCGTAGCTTAAACCTATGTAGATAGAATCTAAAGCATCAATGACCAGATAGCATTTGAGACAAGTGGTACTTTAACTCCTCATGATCTCGTTCCGTCCAGATCTTAACATAGGGTATAAGTCTGTAGGTCCATCATCCTTCTCGCAGGTCCTTCTCGCTGTTTTTCCCCAGGCAACTTGCTAGCTCTTTAGGGTGTCTTGTCTGAGACTCTCTCTGTTCTTATGTCGGTCTTTATACATTTCCCTTCTTTCCACAATGATAAGTTCGATGGGGATGACGGAGGCTGCTACCATTACAGCATCGGTGGAAGTTGTTCTATATGAAGCACTTATACGTATCGCCATCGATCTCTGTACCAGAGTTAGGTTATTTCTCCACTTTTTGTATTTTAGTACGTCCGTCTATATAGGTGCCGCGTGGAGCATCGCTGACGTCACGACTGAGAAAAGAAGCCTCCGTTTGCTCGAGGGCCTTTTTGGCCCTTCAATCGACGGCATCAGTTTGGAGATTGCCCCGGTAGGTTTTGCAGCTTTCACCAAGACAGCTTTTGTATGTTTTGTGAAAGTCATTCGATTATCTATTGTGACTCCTAGATATTTGACCAGGTTCCTCGGTTCGATAATTATTCCTCTGGTGTTGAAGTCCACTTTTTTAACTTTTTTAAAGCCAGTTAGCAATACTGACTCCGTTTTTTGTGGTGCCACTTCTACGTTTTTCTACCCAGCATGCGATTCTCTCTAGTGCGCAGTCCGTCTTATTTTTAAGTATCCTCTCATTTTTGGCCGTCACTCTGAGGGCAAGATCATCCACATAGGCCAGGGTTCGACAAAGTGTGGCTCGCGAGCCACATGTGGTTCTTTTGGTGTGATCGAGCGTTTCAGAAACATATTGAAACATAAAAAAATTACAGAAAAAAGAAAAGATCGGTTCCTTTTCGGAAGTCTTACAACCGCCACAGCTAAGTTAATAACTCGCAGTCACAGCGCGGATCTTGGTTGTTTCCTTTAGTTATTGTGTCACGCAATCAAGTCAGTGCATAGTTTAAAATTGTGCTTTTTTTGGACACAATTAGCCGATAAATAGCCGATCGACGCGACATCTTGCATTCCAAACAGAATGGACTAAATCGTTTGCGTTTGTACCTAATGCTGCTGGTCTTCAAACTTGTATTATTTGCTATCACAAACTAGCAAACAACAAAAAGTCTAATTTCGGGAGACATTTCGAAAATAAACATGCTGTACTTGCAAAGAATTATCCCTTCGGTGAAGTAAGAAAGAAAGGAATTGAAGAGCTACAGAAAAAATTTAAAAGACTCTCTTTTCCTCTTTTAGTTGTTGGATGCAGACTATAAATAATACTAACTTGGCAAGCTTTGTCGTGATTTAGGAAATCGTCAATATCGGAAAACCATTCACTCATGGTGAGTAGGTACATAAAAAGTGGTTTTATAAATGTGGATGACAAACTTTTTCGCACTTTTAACTATAAAGAAGATATCATGTATAAAACCAAAAGCCTCCATTGTCTACCAAAATTGGGATAGACAGGACAAAAAAAGTCATTAAATGTATGCCAAAAACAAGTTGAGGACGTTAAATTAGCATCAGCCATATCAATAGCCGTAGATGAGTCTTATGACATAAAGGATAATGCGTAAGTTATCCTCTTTGCTCGCTATATTTCATCAGATGGTCCCAAAGATGAACTGCTGGGATTATTGCCACGCAGGGGTCAAATACGTAAAGAAGATCAAGAAAATGTAGTGTCCGAATGTCTGAAGAAAAATCAAATCCCACTTACTAATTGAGTCAATAACAACAGATGGAAAGAAAAGTATGGTGGGCAATAGAAAAGGATTTGTTTAGTCCATTAGAAAAGGATCTGTTACAATTTTAAAAGAAAACATTGAACATGGTGTAGTATTTTTCCATTGCAAAATTCACCAGGAAGCACTTTGCGCACAAACATTTCCAGAAGATATTGGTAAAGTTATGGATTTGGTAGTCAAGGCCACCAATAATATTATCGCAAAGGCACTTAATCATCGCCAATTTAAGAAAAAAATACATAGATGTTGCTTTATGAAAGAAAAATCATCAGTGGCTCTTGATTAAGTTTGAAATCATTTTAAATAAAAATTTTGCTCTCAAGTTTATAGAGTTTGCCGACCCCTGGCATAGGCGATCAAATCCAGACTGTCCCACGGCATATTCTGAGAGCATCGTCATATAGGTTTTGTTCCAAAGGGTGGGTACGTGGACCAACCCTTGTGGGACTTCTGCATATATGGGGATACAAGTCTTTTCTTGCTGAGCTTCCAGGACTAGATGCCTGTCGGCTAGATAGTTTCCGATTATTTTTTTCAGTAGCGGGTCTACCTTCTTCTGATCTAGAGAGTTCATTATCATTTGCCACGATGCACTGTATGATGCACACTATTGCACTGTTGAACACATGCACACTATTGAACGCATTTTTAATGTCTTTAAAATTAAAGCGCATAGTTGCCTTGAGTGTCTTGTTTTCCTATTTCGTGCCTCTGTTGATATGTCCAACTCCTTTTGAAATGTAGACTTAACCCCTAGATTATTTCTTATGTAGAAAACCTATCTAAAGTCATTAGTATATGCCACCCCAGTGGAGAATTAGGACAAAACGCGAAATAGGATAATTGTTGGATGTAACTCAAGTAACTCTGTTTAAATGAGTTTGGTTCATTTGGCACTCAATGATGAGAAAATTGAATGCTTGTATCCAGGCTGGAGAAATTAATTTCGAACATTTATTGTAGATTGAGCAACTTTACATGCACTTTTTGATAATAAAAAATATTGTTAGTGTCGCAAATTTTGTTCACCCTGTATCTTCGAACCAAATTCTTTTTCAGAAATCGACATCATACGGCAAAATATTCTTAGAATAGGCCATGTAATAACCCTTTGAATCTTTGCCGCGTGTTTATCTAGCACCCTGTATAAGACTGGACTCTGAAGGCTAAAGTAATATCTGTGAAGAGTATACAAGAGTAAACTGTGAAATTCAGTCTGGTAGACTAGACTCGTTATTGACAAGACTAGGCTGACAAAACTAGCAATAGAGAACTTGTAGAACAGTACTTAAATAACCTAAAGATATAAAAAAAATAATTTATCTGCTAGTATTTTGTTTTGTTAATTTTGAAAGATTTCATGCGGTGAATAAAAAAAAAATCCGTCAACAAATTTTAAAAAGATTTATTTGTCATCGTTTGACATATTTGAATAATAATATAAATATTGATAATGTTTGACTGTTGTGTGTACAGTGGAATAAAATTAAAAGCTTAAATACGGTCGAGCAATTAATATAAAAAACACATCCGATGTTTGCCTGGTAAATAAAGTAAGCAAGACAATCTGGACAAGAGCGATTTAGATTACTGTTTCTCGGTAATGTGCATTAGTCTCGATATTTACAAAATATAAAATGTCGCTAATGAATCTCAACCCTTTTTCTTAACCGAGCAGCAGCCGAGGTTGCATGGGGGCCAATATCAATTGTACCACTCATTAATCACGACGATCCACGGTACTTCTGGATGTCAAACGCAGTCCAGCTGAAGAGCTGCTTTGAGGGTTTCATCTAGCTAATTGCCAACGAAACGACGTTTTTAATTAATGAACGCGCATTACGATATTTTCAACCCATCCAAAAATTTACTAAAAAAAAACCCCACTTATAGACTTAACAACAATCTCAAACAATAAAAATTTATATTTAATTTAAATATCAAATACTATAAAAAGAATCCTTAAATATTTATGATGGATTTGGTGAGAACCTTTAACCGTTTCTTCTGGACGGGTTTTTTTTTGTGAGCGCGAGCTCGATGACCAGAAGGGGTGACCGTGGGATCAAGACGGTTCGGTCCCATTTGACCAAACCTGCCGGGTCACAGATCACCACGACCTGCCGGCATAAAAAATTTATTCGGGGTTTTGCGCATCTGGGCACCGCAATTTGTAATTCAATTCTTGTGTTATACAGATTTTTTTAATCCACTAAGCCGCTCGTTTAAAATTTAAACACCACTGAAAATTCACTATTTTTTCATATAAACCAAATATTAAAATAAAAGTAATTTATAAATTTTATTTATTATATAAATTAGCATACTGTTTCAAACACCATTATATAGTTACTAGTTAACAGGACTAACGAGGATGAAACTACGACTAGTAGACTACAATAGGCTGCAATACTATACAATCAGAATTATGGACAAAAGTGAAATTCTACGGCGAAAACTATACCTCAGTGACTCGATAGACAAGGCATTGTAGACTAAACGATATAGTCCAGGCAAGAGAAATGCTACAGGACAGAGAAGACTACAATGTTCGAATATAAATATACACAGAAGAGTTTACAGAAAAGACTGAACACACAAAACTATACCTCAGTGACTCAATAGACAATTGTAAGTAGACAATGCATTGTAGACTAAATAATATAGTCCAGGCAAGAGAAATGCTACAGCACAAAGAAGACTACAATGTACGGATATAAATATACACACAGGAGTATATAGAAAAGGTTCAGTCTTTTCAGACACAAAACAAAATAGACAAGATAGAAAATTTTATCAAGACAATACTAACCAAACGAAGACGTGCTAATCTATGGAGATAGCTTTAGATACTCAAGGCTCCGCTAAATGCATTTAGGGAGACAAGACTATACAGTCAAGACTAAAACGAAACAACTAGACGAGCAAGAGTAAGTAAATACAGCATTACATACTGGGCAATACAGGCTAAGCAAAAGAGACAAAATAGCACTGACTACATACTAGAAACTGGGCAAATGGCGGCCCGCGTCGACCTTTTATACGGCCCGCGAATCATTTTATAAACTATTTTAATTACAACAAACATTTACGCATAATAAAAACAAAAATTAAAAGTTGGTATTGAGATTGTGGCCTACAAAAATATTACTTCTCTGAGAAAGCGATTACTAATTTATTTATACATGTATACATATGTAATAAATGTATACATATTCTTCTTCCTATGGTGCTACAGTCCTAGTGGATTTTGACCTCCTCCCCCTGCATACACTTGTGCTTGGTGTCTGGATCTTAGACACAAGGGCCTTACACTTTTTAACGTGGGTGGCGAGCCACTATGTTAGGTTAGGTTATGTTAGGTTAGGTTTTTGGGTGGCGAGCCACTATTTTAGGGAGGTTTTCCTGGTAGATTACTGTGATGGCTTTGCCAGAGCAATGCGCAGGAGGACGTTGGCTTATTTCCATATACGTGCCCCCGGGATTTGAACTTGCGACTAATCCTACCGCCTCTACTTGGTACTACCGCCTCAAATTCTTATTCGTATTCCAACATAAAAAAAACGTATGTTATGATATTATTATGTTTTACAATACCGTAAAGACTAAAACGAAACACCTGGACGAGCAAGAGTAAGTGGATACAGTGTTACATACTAGGCAATCTAGGCATGGCAAAGCAGACAAAATAGCGCTGAGTTCACATACTGGACAAACTAGACCAGGCCTGGGCAAATGGCGGCCCGCGGGCCACATGCGGACCGCGGGCCTGATGCCTGATGATGATATGCCTGATGTTTACTTCATTATATACTTGCCACTATTTTATAGACACTGTACATTTACGGGTGTTCTCCGAAACTATTTCGTTTTACAAGCATTATATACCTATTGTCCATTAAGAATCCTATGAACCAAAACCTAACAATATTGTTGTGTCGAGCCGAGTATATATGCAACGGTCGTAGTATTCAAATAACTATTACAATTAAATGCGGCCCGCGGTCAAATTTTTTTTCGAAAATTTTCAGACGTAATATGGCCCACATTACGTCTGAAAATTTGACGGCGGGCCGCGATCAAATCGTATGGTATGCGGGCCGCATACCAAATGATTTGCCCACCAGTGAACTAGACCATACACAGAAAGTAGACCCATATATTCAAAACTGGACGCACTATACTAGACACACAAAGCTAGATAGACAATACTAGATATATCATTTTAAACAGACATGACCAGACAAAACAGCCAGTCAAAGCAAGAAGAAAAAACTAAACATTCAGTAATAAAGTGACAAGTTTGTACATAAAAACACTCCTACTATCTACTTTTACAATAAATATCGAATGTTCTCTGTATAGTCTTAAATGTATATCCTTTTAATGTTAGTCGTGTCTAACAGATATAGATTTAAATGTAAATTATATAGAAAAACATTTCCTGTTTTAGTCAGTCGCTCAATTATTATACGTGTTTTCTTTTTTTTCAGGAAATCTATAACAGTGTAAATAATTCGATATACTGGTAAATTAAATCTGGTCGCCATCCAATAAATATAATATTGTGACACGTGTCGTATTTTTTATAGGGTGTCCCGAGGATGGATACGTCTGCCTCCCTACTTAACTGTTAACTCATCCCTAAACGCGTGTTACATGGGGTCCCGTATGGGGATGTTTAACCTCCGACTTTTGCCATGTCGCACGTGTACGGCGTGTATATACCTGTTCTTGAAAGACAGGTTGGTTTTTGCGGCGTCCCGTACCTGGATAATGCTTTGTCGTGTGTCAAAAACTTGATATTTGATCTCAACATAAAGTTCATAGATATAAAAGGGTAGTTTGGCCCATTTAGGAATTTTTTTATATCATAACTATATTAAACGTGACAACTTGATACGTGACAAATGAAATTATTAACTTAATTTATGTGACAATAAATATAACTCAATTAATGTTATTACCTTTTTGTATTTGGCCTCTCTAATGAAGTCATTAAAGCACTCATATGGGTTCGTTAATGGCTTGATGAGTTCGATACAATTTTCTCAATATGTATCGCCGATTTTTTTTTAATTAAAAAATAGTATAAAACTCGTTCATAAGGCGATTTCCGCCATATATCCATTATAAAACCCATCCAGAGTCGCAGAATAAAAATTCCACCCAGAGTCCAATATAAAACTCCTCGCTACGCTCGCCGTTTTCTAAGGACGCATAACAAGACGCGTGCTGAAAAATCGCACTTATTGAACTCGTTGTTTAATATACCTACTTTTAATAAATTTATTTGCTTTCTAAAATTCTAGGTTTATAAAATTGTTAAGTTAATTGTCAGTTTAAGTAAATATATAATGCATATGCAACAAATTTATTTCTGAAGACTTATTGGCTTCATGTATTTGAATTTTTGTTTAAGCCAAGTTTTCTAAACAGGATTTGTGTCAGAACGCGCAAACTCTATTCTAATCAGAATTCGTTAAATCTCAATCGCCAGTTAAATCTGTCGTTCCTTTCTAATTTCCATCCCTTTCTTTTCCAGTTTCTCCTCTTTGTAACCTTCTCATAGTTTCTTACTAATTTCAGCTGTTATTCTCTCTGGCTCAAAAGAAAATGTAAATTTTGAAATTCGGTTGAAACAAGTTTTGCTCTTTCTCTCTGATGATTTGCATATCATGAACGAAACTATTCCAATCGTTTTGAATTTATTCAAATTAAATTGTAATTTAAAAACTGTTTTTGTCTTTCTTAAATCATGAGAAGAAAGCTATTTCCTTTTGAATGAATTTTTTTTTTGTTACAGATATTTAAAAGAATGTTTCCATGATGGAAATTTCGCGGTGGTAAATTTATTCTAAAATTTCTAGTGAAATTAACGGGAATAACTGACGGTAAAATGATGATTTTATAAATTTTTTTTTCTATTTTGCGTTTATAATGAAGTCATTAAAGCACTCATATGGGTTCGTTAAAGGCTCGCCGAATGCGATATAATTTTCTCAATATGTATCGGCGATTTCTTTTATTTAGAAATACATAATATAGAAATATATAATACATGCATATAAGGGCTCAAAATAGAAAGAGTAGTCTACAAAATTCGTTCATAAGGCGTTTTTCGCACTTGTCTCCTCGCTACGCTAGTCGTTTTCTAAACATGGAAGCGTGCTGAAAAATCGCACTTATTGAACTCGTTCCTTAATATACTATTTTTTTCTTTTACAAGAACATCGTTTACATATTTTGAAATTATATGAAATCATTTCGTATTTTTCTTGCTAAAATACATTTAAATTGAAAAAAATAATTTTTAGGATTTTCTTTCAAAACAGTCTTAAGAAATGCGTAAATAATGAAATGCGTAAACTGTGTATCGGAAAATGAAAAGTATAATCTACAGCTAACCACCGATCACGAAGTCTGGAGCTAAAACTGCTCAACCCTGAATAAAGTAATTGATAGCCAAAAGAAGAAGTACCACAACTTCTCGAGATAGCAAACAAAGATAGCTATTAAGAAAGCACGACAAACAAATAACTACTCATCAAAAAATCACGGAAAAAAATTGCTGAATATTGGATACATAAATATTAGATCACTTAAATCTGGATTTGAAACTTTTTTGGAAATTGTTATAGAAAGAGATTTTGATATCGTATCGGTCGCCGAAACTTGGCTGTCATCATCGGATCATAACAAAATGATCACCATCCCGGGCTACAGTTTACTTAGAAAAGACAGAGACTCAACCACTTCCAACAAAAGACGTGGTGGTGGCGTAGCCATCCACCTGAAATCAATGTATAAGTTTGAAACTTTAGAACAGGCTGAAAACTCACAAACCGAACAGCTATGGTGCATCGTGACCATCAAACCCACATATAAACTTGGCCTAGGTGTAATCTACCGAACGCCGGACATAAGTTACAAAATCCTAAGGACAATTGAAGAACAGCTGTCAAGTTTTTCGGCGGAAGTCAATGGAACAATGGTAACAGGTGACTTCAATATTGATCTCCTGCAAGGACCGTCTCCGGAGTCAGAATATTTATACAAAATGGTAGAACCTTTTGACTTAACTCAAATCATTACCACACCCACCAGAATATGCCACACCATTGCCATTCTGATAGGCCATCTATATATTAGCAATAATGACCTTCTGATTGATTCTACCGTTGAGCGGATGAATGAAATTACTATCGACGACACCAAAACTCTGACCGACCATAGCCTCATTACATGTAAATTTAACATTGACGTACCGAAATATATCCCCCAAAGTAAACTTTGCAAAAACTTGAAAGATGTTGATATGGACTGTTTACTCTATGATGCAGCTTTAATGCCGTGGAATGCAATCTATAATATCGACGAAGTTTCCAAAAAAGTTGAAGAACTAAGCGCACTGATAACACAATTATTTAATAAGCACGCCCCGCTCAAACCTGTAAAAATAGTAAAGCCGGCACCCGAATGGTTCACCTACAACCTTAAAGAAATGGTAAAGTCAAAAACCAAAGCTTTGAGAAATTACAAAAAAAAAGTCAGGGCGCATGGAAACATTACGTAGAAATAAGAATTTACCTCACGAAGGCCATTAGACAAGAAAAGATAGCATAAGCAGCGTACACACAATGAACTGCCAAAGGGGACTCGCAGAAGATATGGAACGGGATAAACGTGCTGGGAATAAACAACAAACAAAAAACTGTGATTCCAGATGCCCTAATCAGACCAAACGAAATAAATGATTTTTTCGTCACGTCGGCAACGCTCCCACCAACCAACGAAGCAGATGTTCTGCAGTATTATAACCATCACTGCTACAAAAAACTTGAACTGAGATTTTCCTTTACACACGTGCCTCGGGACACAGTAGAAAACGCCTTAAAAGCTATCAAACCGAATGCGGTAGGCCCTGATAACATCTCAGTTGCGATGATCAATATGATCTCAGAACATATAGTGGATGTATTGTTAGACATCATCAACTCTTCCATTGACCAGTGCTCATTCCCGGAGCTATGGAAAAAAAGGCAGCGTAATTCCTCTGCCAAAAGTCCCTAGCCCTAACGACATCAAGGACCTCAGACCAATATGCTTGCTACCAGCACTATAAAAAATCTTAGAGAAAGTTATTTGTAAACAAATTGTGGAGTATTTGAACAAAGAAAACATATTACCCGAATTTCAATCAGGGTTTAGAACAAACCACAGTACCTCGACAGCAATATGGAATGTAACAGACGACATCCTGAGACACCATGACAACGGTCAGGGAACCATTTTAGTTCTGCTCGACCTATCCAGGGCGTTTGATACCATTAGCCATCGCATACTGGCCTCGAAGTTGGGTTACTTCGGCTTTTCCACCAATGCCACCAACTGTATCAACAGCTACATAACCGGACGACAGCAAAGAGTGCAAATAAACAGTGATCAAGGTACTTGTGTCTCTAACTTTCGTGAATTAATAAATGTGGTACCACAGGGCTCCATACTAGGACCCATCTTGTTTCTAATTTATACCAGTGACATATCAACGTGCCTCACGAATGTCGCCACGCACTGCTATGCTGACGACACACAACTTTATGTGCCAGTGGATAAAAATAATGTTGAAACCCAAGTGCAGTTGTTAAACGCTAATCTAAGATCTCTTTCAATATGGTGCCAAAATCAGCGACTACGACTAAATGCAGCTAAGTCAGCGGTACTCTTATGTGGACCCAAGAAAACCTGTGAAGAAATAATTGTAACTGTAAAAAACATTAACATTAGTGGTAATAAATTAGAAGTAGAACAATCAATTAAGAACTTAGGTGTAACAATGGATACCGAGCTGTCTTTTTTCAAACATGTATCACTTATATGTCAAAAATGTAACTTTAGTGTAAGATGTATCTACCCGCATAAAAATCTTCCACCAACAGCCTTGAAACTTAAGTTATGTGAAGCACTAGTCTTATCATTAATCAACTACTGCATCTCAGCATATGGATCTTGTATAAATAAAGGAGATGTGTATAAGTTACAAAAGATACAAAACTGTTGTATTAGATATTGTTACAACCTCGGTAGAAGGGAAGGGTAGAAGGGAACATGTATCCCCGTATGTAACTAAGTCTGAATGGTTAAATATAAGTACTAGAATACAGTTTGCAATACTTTCAGATGTGCATAAGATCTTACACTATCATTCACCGGCCTACCTGCATAATAAAATCAGATTTCGCCATTGTATACATAATTTGCAGACGAGACTTACAGATCAGATAGAAATTCCCAAGCATTACAGGGAAAAATTTAAGAGTTCATTCACGTATAAATGCACAGCATATAATCACTTACCACCTAGGTTTAAGACCATGTCCGTTATTAATTTTAAAAAAGAATTGGAGATTTACTTAGTTAATAGACAGCAGACCAAAGGGTATGAATGAAAAACAGCTGTACAGCTGACTTCACTCCATCTTTGCTGCATATATATGTTTGTATTTTTGTAATCACTCGCTAATCTGTACACTTTACTGTTTTGTCCTGTTTCATCATTTGTGTGTACTACTAACAATACTGCAGCAAATAAATTTTATTATTATTATTATTATTATTATTATTAAATATTATTTTTACAATTATTTTGTTATTTTTGTGCAGTGAAAATATTTTAGAAATTTTGTGTCAAAAATTATTTGACTAAATATTTTTGTGTTTAATTTTAAACAGTGTATAACATTTTTCAAACTTAAAGGCCCCAACAAACAGAAAAATTGGATTATTCAAATCTATACAAATGTTGGATTAGTAAATTGACAAGAATATATTGGCAAGATTGATGTGGGCAATAAATGAACTACAGGAGAGAAAACAAGGATTATTGATTTTCTTTCAAGTTATCCTATTTGTTTCAGATTTTCTACCAATTTAACAAAACAAAATAATTGAAAAATCACTACGAATGTAAATTGAAAGGAGAGTTGGCAACATTGATCTGGGCAATAAAATACAACAAGATTGATTGGTTTTCTTCCAGGCTTTTGCTTCTGTTTCAGGATTTTCCACAACAAATATTTCAAAAAAACAACGAATTGGAATTGGAAAAAAAATTGTTTCGCTATTTAAAAACATTTTAGCCAAAAATATATTTTCTCCATATTTGTGGTTAATACTATATAGAATGCGCGATTACAAAGGTGAACATCGTCAGAGACCGGTACCTTTTTTCAAGAATTAATAAAACTTTGTTTATTACATGTTGGTTTTTATCGTCCCTATTATTCATCGTTTGTTTAGTTATTGCTCCAATTAATCCAATTAGTACCATTACCATTTATTACAATTAATATTGTGTAGCAGACAAAATTAGAAAAACATACCAGAATTTTGAAAAGAAAATTGGAAAACTTGCAAATTTTTCGGTTCAAAATACTGCTAGTATTTTGAATATGGAAATTATAATATGGGCTAGTTTTTTCAAAGGCAATTTTCCAAATTCCTGTTTATCCGCGGGTCTTTTCGAGGAATTATCTGTTCTTTTGGTCAGGATCCAAATCTCAGATCCGACCGTCAGCAGTTACCAAAAACTAATTTCCTTCCCAGTTTCGCGATTTGCTTTCCAAAACGCCTTTGGAAAAGAAAAATTTTTCCTAAAATTCTTTAGCTCCGCAAGGCTCGTTTCAAGATCCTAGCTGTAGTTAAAAAAAGGAATTATGAATTTTCCGATAATTTCTTCAGTTTCCCATCGTGCAAAATCTAAGCATCAATTTTTCCGAACATCGTGGGGAAACTTTTCCATCAACTTTTAGAGTCTCCCAAGGTATAATCCATAAATATTATGCCAAGGTATAATCCATAGTTTGATCTAAAATCAAGAAAAAACTTCAAATTTTCCAATCACACCCTTTCTTTTTTATAGTCGGATCCAAACTATGAGTAGAGATTCTCGAAAATCTCCAAAATCCTTCAGTTCCCATGGGGTTGTCCAAAGCCTAAGTAATAGTTTTCTCGAAAATCGAGAAAAATCTCTAAATATTCCCCAAAACTAAAGATTTCTAAACTTAATAAAGTCGGAACACAGCCTGAAGATATAAATACAGTATAATCATGATAATCCAGCGGTTGGTTAATCCGGTGCGTTCATTAATCCGGCGCTCTGGGGAAATACGTGTCTTCTCGTTACGCTTCCGCGCGCCAGATATAAACCTCGCGCACAGAAAAAATACCATCCAGTCAAAAGTAAAAGAAAAACACCATCCAGTGTTCTTGGTAAAAGGTCTGGCCAGCACACCCTGCTTTTAATTCTGACTTGACTGACTTTAAACTGACAATTGTCACCAACCTAACTCCACTCCACAATTGTCTTACTATCTGTTCTAAGTTTGTACATATTTTTTAGGTAAACATTTACCTATATAGATACATATTTTATTCTTTGTAAAATCTAATTGTACATAAAATATGTAAAATTGTTATTAATCCCGATAATCCGATTTTGTAATCCCGATAATTTTTTTGATAATCCGGCGGTTTTCTGGTCTCATATGTGTCGGATTATCAAGATTATACTGTATATTCAACCTTTACGGAGCTCTATAACATTATCTCGAAGCGCGTCTGCAGATGGCTATTCACTTATAGTAAATTAGAAAGACTTGATCATAAAAAACATGTTATTTTTTGTTTTCATTGAGTGGACTAAAAGCTAGTAAATAATTGGCATATTTCACATGAGATTTGTTTTGGTACTCCTAAAAAGGCTCAATAATATTATATAGCTCCTGAAAGGTTGAAAACATTTTTATATTCAGGCTGTTACGACTTTATTAAGTTTATACGATTATCTATAATGTAGTATGGTTTTACCAACACTAAAGATTTCCGTTGCAAACTTTTCAAAACGAAGATATCTCAAAATCCCAGGAAACCAAACTGATTCTCCAATTCTTTTCCTTGTAACGATTCGAGGAAGAAACTGAAAACTGCCGAAAGTTCTCCAGTCGGCAATTTAATAAATTTTTTCAATATTTTACAATTTCGAAAATAATCTGAATTGACTGATTCATTCTTTAAGTTATTTATTCTTTAAGATACTTGCAGTTGCAAGGAGAATCTCTACATGTTTCTATCGAGACTCGAACTTTGATCTCGATTTTCTCGGGCCCGCTGACCGGATGCACCCTTCAACTTAGTTCTATCCGGCCCTCGCATCAATTTTCAAGTATCATTAAACCTGGTGGAGAGTGTAAACATCGTCTTCAGGGTTTCGTAGGTTAAGCGGTTTAAGCTTTGAAATATGCAACGACACTCATCTATTGTTACCATCAACATTATATAACATTATAGAGGATTCATTCCAGTTTATAACACTATGAACTATATGTCCTTATCTAGAATTTGTCTACCACATATTACGTAATAGCCTACAATAGTACAGTGTGTGGAGTCATTAAACATTTTAGATATCTATTTTCAATTTGTATATTAAATTGTAATTATAAACTATTACTCAAATGTCAAAATCTGCAATTGCGTATTATTTTTTAAATAATTTATTTCTACCTGTATTTATTGGATTCTGGAAAATTATAATATTATCTATTTCATAATTTTTTTAAAAGAATTTAAATACCAATTTTCACATCTCTAACATCTCCAGTTTTTGAGGACGCGTTTATCCTTAGATTTTCGGTAAATGGTAAAAACCCATATTTCTCTATTTTCTCAGAAGAAGGTTGCTGTTAATTTTTACAATTGTGGCATAATCGATTTCAGAGATATAAGTTATAATATTATTTAACCTCTAATTTTCAGCCTCCTCATCGGATTTTAGAGAAATAATGAATCACGTGTCTATTTTGAAAGACGGATCTGAATATCAAATTTCATATCAGTAACATTTTCCGTTTCTGAGATATAGACGTCCTAGTAACAAATTCTGGCTACCATTTTCGCCCCTTTAGGAAATAATTTTCCAAAAATCCACATTTTGTATGTTTGCGTGATAAAAGTTCCTTCCAAATTTTGCGTACGTAAGTTAAACCGTTTGCGCTGTGGGCTGATGTTTCATATATTTCTGAAACCATGCTATCTATATGCATACATTATAGATACTATCGTAAATACGATAGTTCTTGTCAGGCTTTGTAATGTAGGTATATTACGCCATCTGAAGATGGCAAAATTTGTGGTTAAAATATGTTAAAAAACCAGGTTGGGTAATATAGTAGTAATTCGCAAAACGACACTTTTTACAAATCTATAAAAGCAAAATTTAGCTTCAATATATAAATATATTCAACCTGTTCGTATAATTCTCTATAATTCTAAGTCTAATTTTTAATTTAATTTTATTAATTTTATTTATTTTATTCACTTAGCTACATTAAATACATCTTGTGGATGTGATAGTTATAATAGACACGTTAATACAGAAATACATTAATACAATTAAAATTTAGGTCAGAAATTGCAAATAATTTCATGTTTTCGTGGAATTTTCTGTTTGTAATGCTAAATATATTGAAAATTAATAAATCTATAGGCTACATTAAATATTGAGTATTGAATTATAAAGAATATTTTTTGGTTTGTGATTTATTCTGAAAAAGCAACAAATTTAGGTTTAAAATGTAGTTCGATTTTCTGCTATGAGGAACTAAGAAAATGAAAAACAAACTTAACATAAATTAAAAGGAATAATCATTAATAGTGTTAATAGCGACGAGGTATACTTTCAAGTAAACTTAGAATTAAATGTTGGTAAATGTTATTCCATCCCTGCAATAGCAACTCTTTTAACTCCTGAGCAGTTCTTGGAGCTGGTGTATGCCTTCGGATACGTCGTCCCATATCATCCCACACATGTTCGATTGGATTCATGTTTGGACTGAGTTCTGCCTATTAAAACCGCCTAGTTCCCACCTCGTCCAGATATTCTCTGACAACTCCAGCTGTGTGAGGTTTAGCACCAAGAAAGGCATAATATCATCTAGAACCTCCATAATGAATCTGTGAGCTGTCCAATTAAGTGACCAACTCAGTGCGTGCTCGTGCAGAAATTCCTGCCCAAACCATAACCGAGCTACCGCCAAATGGAAGTCACTTGTCTATGCAAATTGGGGCATTTATTTCTCCGGGTCTTCTCCATACTCGTCGACGTCCGTCTGGTCCAGTGATGCAAAAACGGGACTCATTTGAAAATAGGACGTTGATCCAGTTATCAAGATAATCCAGCACCATGACACCTTCTTCTAACGGTCCATTCGCTAACATTGACTAACTGACTGACATTCTTGAAGTTGATTTCGTACCTATTTCACAAACTTGCGGCACACCAAAAAGTGGTCATCTCAGTCGTCGCCAGTCGTGGTCAGTCTTCATCTCAGTCAGTCGTGGTGCAAAGTTTAGCAAGAAAATTACATGTTAAATAACTCAATCTTCTAGTATACTAAAACTTCTGATTTCTTTGTTGACTAAATATGTTTTAAAAATAAACTGTATACTATATACTGTAATATTAGTAGAAAACTCTGTTAATGTCACTTGTATTGCAACTAAGACTGGCCTAAGATGACCCGGATCCAGACGAAAACTAGTCACCACCCAAAGACAATGACCGCCTTTTGGTGTGCCGCAAGTTTGCGAAATAGGTACGAAATCAACTTCAAGAATGTCAGTCAGTTAGTAAATGTTAGTGAATGGACCGTTAGAAGAAGGTTTCATGCTGCTGGATTATCTTGATAACTGGAGCAACGTCCTGTTTTCAAATGAGTCACGTTTTTGCCTTACTGGACCTGGACTGGAATGGACTGGATATGCTCCAGTTTGGATTGACAAGTGACTTTCATTTGGCGGTAGCTCGGTTTTGGTTTGGGCAGGAATTTCTGCACGAGCACGCACTGAATTGGTCATCATACAGAGTGGTTCGCTGACAGCTCACAGATCCATCATGGAGGTTCTAGATGATATGCCTTTCTTGGTGCTAAACCTCACACAGCCAGAGTTGTCAGAGAATATCTTGACGAGGTGGGAACTAGGCGGTTTTAATAGCCAGCACTCAGTCCAGACATGAATCCCATCGAACATGTATGGGATGAGGTAGGACGACGTTTCCGAAGGCATACACCGGCTCCAAGAACTGCTCAGGAATTAAGAGAGTTACTATTGCAGGAATGCAATAACATTGACCAACATTTAATTCTTAATTTACTTGAAAGTATACCTCGTCGCTATTAACATTATTAATGCTTATTTCTTTCAATTTATCTCAAGTTTGTTTCTCATTTTCTCAGTTCCTCATAATAGAAAATCGAACCACATTTTAAACCTAAATTTGTTGCATTTTCATAATAAATCATAAACCAAAAAATATGCTTTACAATTCAATACTGAATATTTAATTTAGCCTACAGATTTATTAATTTTCAATATATTTAGCCTTACAAACAGAAACTTTCACGAAAACATGAAACTATTTTCAATTTCTTGACCTAAATTGTAATTGTATTAATGTATTGCTGTATTAACGTGTCTATTGTAACTATCACATCCACAATATGTATTTTATAAGGCTAAGTGAATAAATTACATTAAATTAATTGAATTCAAATTAAATTAAAAATAAAACTTAGACTTATAGAGAATTATACGAACAGGTTGAATATATTTATATATTCAAGCTATATTTCGCTTTTATAGATTTGTAAAAAGTGTCGTTTTGCGAAATATTACTTAGTATATTACCCAACCTGGTTGGTTACATAATTTAATCACTAATTTTGCCATCTTCAGATGGCGTAATATTCCTACATTACAAAGTCTGACAAGAACTATTGTATTTACGATTGTATCTATAATGTATGTATATATTATGGTTTCACAAATATATGAAACTTTTTAATTTCTACTAATATATTTCTTGCCAATTATGAATGTTCCAATTTATGAATTTTGTATAGATGTACAATATTGCAAGAACAAATATACATTTATTGGAAATTGAAGGTTCATACTAAGTTAATAACATAACAATTATGTCAAATTAATAGTCAAATTAAATTATACCATAAATTGTTATATTAATTCATCGATGACTAAAATTAGTTTCGATTTCCTCAAAACTTTAAATAACAGTTATTACATATAAATATTACTACAACAAATACTAATTGCATTTGTAAATAAAATATGAACATTCCCTAAAATGTTTATTTGATTTTCAAAAAACTTTCATAGGCCCACCAATCCAGACAAAGTACTTTTCAGAAAACCTTCTACAGTATCAGAAAATAAACTTTTACGGTCGCTAGCGATCATTAAGAAAGTATAGAAACCTTTGTATAGAGACCACTAAACTTATGCTTATTTGTCGATTACGAAAATATTTTAATTACTAAGAATATATATTTGAAAAATATATTATTACAGTAGCAATAACAGTAGAGAGAAAGATGGTTCCTTCTGGACCATCTACCTCCTATGACCCTGGGTTTAACCTAGCTGATTAAACCCAGGGTATAAACATGTTTAAACCTGATTACTACCTGATTAAAACTGATTATTACCTAATTAAATCTGTTTGTGAGCTGATACTTACGTTCCGTATCCGGATCACAATAACAAATCAAACTTTCAGTTTCCAAAAATTCCAAAGTATCCAAAAATTCCAAAGTTTCACGAGTATCGCGTCCTCCTCTGTGCAACTGTGCAAGTCTCACTAATGTTTGGGCACACAGCCAGATGTTGGTAGTCTTGAGTCACGCCGCATTCACAATTGTCATCCTGTTTGTAGCCCCATTTTTTTAGGTTGCTGTTACATCGTGCGACTCCCGTTCATAGCCTGTTCAGCGTCCTCCATGTGGGGAAAGGTAGATGGTGTCCAAGGGCCAGCTCTTCATTTGCCTCGATCCGTGTGCGGATGTCAGCCACCGGCCATAGGTTTGTTCGGTGTGCTTCAGGCGTAATCTGCAGGGGTGTTGACCGTATAAAACTCATCCGAAACTTAAGTGTATGCGGTTGCATTTGGTGCCCATATAAGGGATACCTCTGGTCGGTTTCTTATTTTTTTCGCTCAGCCACTGCCGCAACACACCTCCTGATTGTGGGTGAGGCAATACCAACTATTGGGTAGATTTCCTCTACTGGGGTCGGTCTCAGGCAGCCAGACACCATGCGCACCGTCTCGTTCAGTACCGCGTCAACGTGCTTGATATGACCGGAATTGAACCATACCTGCGCAGCATATTCCGCGGTAGAAATGCATAAAGCAAGATTTGAAGTCCGGAGTGTATGAGGTTGGGCTTCTCATTTTGTGTTTGTTATTCTTGAGTTGAGTTTTCGAATGATATTGTTTCTTGCGCATACTTTCCCTTTAATCTCTTGACAGTGTTTCGGAAACTCAGAGTTCGTTGTTATACTGCAACTCTTGGCCCCGCCAGGCCACCCTTAGATTTATGCGTGCTTCTTTGTTTCTAAGATGGAAAGCACACACCTTTGTCTTAGTGGGATTAGCTTTGGGGTAATTATATTTATAGTAGGCTCTCAGATCCTCCAAAACGTGAGAGAATTTATCCTCTATATCGTTGAAAGTTCTGCCTTGATCTGCTATAGCCGTATCATGGGCATATAAGAAACGCTTTGTCTCTCCATTTGTTGGTTGATCTTTGGTGTAGATATTATAGAGGATTGCCGCCAGGACGCTGCCCAGGAGTTGGACGTTTCTCTGAGTCCTCTACCGACTATTCCTGGACTGAAGTGTTACAAAAAACCGTCGATTTTGTAGGAAGCATTCTACCAGCTTAGTTAGGCAAAAGTCCTTGGTGATGTCATAGAACTTTGACATCAGCCTTTGATGGATCACGGTATCATAGGCAGCAGATAGATCTATGACCCTTTACCAGAAAGAGGAAGCTGAACTTGAAAGCTCCGAGCATTGAAGGTCAGACGTTAGAGTTTTCCGAGGAGGTGAAATATCTAGGGGAAACCTTGAATAAGAAAAACACTTGGAACACGCATCTGAACAAAACGCTCTCAAAAGCCGCGGCGGCCTTTTGGATCTGCCGTAAGCTTTTTGGGAAAACATGGGGACTAAAACCCAAAATAGTCCTTTGGTCTTACACAGCAGTGGTAAGACCGATTATGACCTACGGTTCACTCGTATGGTGGTACAAAACAAGGGAAATAAAGACCCAAAACATGCTACAAAAGCTTCAACGGCTTGCGTGCTTGGGTATAACAGGAGCGATGCAATCTACTCCAACCACAGCAATGGAAGTTCTGTTAGACCTACTTTCACTGCACAAACAGGTTGAAAAAGAAGGTCTTCTCAGTGCTCTTAGACTAAGGTGTACATCGCCTATTCAGAGACACATGAAAATAAGGGAACAAATCAGAGAGAAATTTCTGAAGCAGTCCTGGGACGCAATGTCCGCAGAATACGACTTTGACATAGCCGTTGAAGTGGTTATCAATGACCGCCAAAGCAGTGTTCAAAGAATTGAAAACCTGAAAGACAAAGCGCCAATGTGGTACACCGACGCATCAAAAACTGCTAAGGGTACAGGAATTGGCGTATACAGCCGGAGTCACAGAGAGTCCACGGCATTGGGCCAGGCTACCACAGTACTACAGGCTGAAATTATAGCCATTGAAAGATGTGCACAAATATGCCTAAAGAAACATCTTACAGGAGTGTAAATCTACATCCTAACGGAGAGCCAGGTAGCTCTAAGGAATTTAAAAGCCCTCAACTTTAATTCCAAAGTAACGTGGAACTGTAAACAAACCCTAAAGCAACCGGTGAAAGATAATAGACTCACGCTAATGTGGTCACCGGGTCACCAGGGCATATATGGGAATGAAATGGCCGACGCACTCGCTAAAAGCGGGGCCGAGGCTCCCTTCTTGGGCCCGGAGCCAACTTGTGGGCTTACAAAGGCCCACTTAAGGCAGGGGGCTAAGAAATGGGAAGAAGAGCAAAAGCAAACCCACTGGAGGAACACTCCAGGACAGCGGCAAGCACAAATGCTCATAAACTATTCTGCCGCAATAACGCAGCAGATGCTAAGCTTCTCTAGAAGAGAAATCAAAACTTTGGTAGGCATACTCACAGGACACTGTTCGGTGAGATATCACCTATACAAAATGGGAAAGGCAGAGGAAGTTGCCTGTAGATTATGTGAATCAGATGAAGAAACCGCTGAACACATAATGTGCACATGTGTAGCGCTAGCACACGAAGCCTTACGAAGCCCACTTCGGGGTCTCAAGTTTGACCACCTTGGAGTTGAGTAGCAAGCCTCTCAGGAATATCTTAGACTTCGTTCACGAAGTTGAATTCCTGGGAGGGTAATTGTAGTAGGGTCAAGCACAATAGATCAAGTTGGTCGCAGTGCAGAAAGGCTTTGCGGCCAAACGACCCCCACACAAAAAAAATAGATCAATGACACGACTCTGCTTAGTTATCTGCTTCCGGTCAGACCCATCTTCGATATATTGTGTGAGATTGTGGGTTTGCCCGGAATACGATTTGCCTGGTGTGAAACCTGCCTGTTCTGGTATGGTCTCCTCCTCGATTATGTCAGAGATTCGGTCAAGAACCATTCTTTCAAGAAACTTGAAAAGGTGATACAGCAAAGAGACGGATATAAAATTCCCAGGATCTGTTGGCTTTTTTGCTGGTTTCAGAAGTGCAACCACTTTCGCCTTCCTCCAAATTTTTGGAATTTGCACTTTGGATACGCAGTTATTCATCATTTGAACGAGCCAGTCTATGGTTAGGGACCCAAAATGCTTAATGTGTTCCGACCTAATTTCGTCCAGGGCAGCTGCTTTATTTGCTTTCAGTTGGTGGATTGTTCGTTTTATTTCATGGGTGCTGAAAGGGTCGTTAAGGACATCGTTTTCGTTGTTACTGTCACGTTGGAGTTTGATTTTCCCACTTTAGTTGACGATTTACCATTAAGTAAGAGGCGATGGGCTATCTGGTCTAGTGTGACTCCAGACAAATCGGGTGCTCGAGCGGAGGGGTCGTTGTTGAGATTCTTTATTAACTTCCATGCACATCTACTACTTTGTTTCATATCGAGACTTGTTATGAGCGGAAACACCATCCAATGAGCTAATTAAACGTGTTTATTGACTGATGAAACATGTTTGCTAGCTGATTACACCTGATTATTACCTGTTTAAACTTGTTTATTAGCTGATTAAAACCATGGTCATGGGAGGATGAGTGTCCAGAAGGAACCATCTTTCCTTACTAATAACTAATAAACCTGTAAAGGTAATATATATACATCCTACTACTACTACTAATAACTAATAAATTGATATTATAATTCTGTATTTCTTAGTGGAAGGATTCATTTACTAAATATATAATAAACACACAGTTTTTTTTTCCTTTATGTATTATGAAAACCAACAATATGAAAAAGCTTAATAATCCTAATTAACAAAAAAATGTATTTAAAATAAATACTATAAAATACACAGAGAATTCCGGACAACAGTCATAGTAAAATTATTAATCCAAAAACACAAAAACCTTTAGAAATCCAGCGTAAATTCAGATAATAAAATCTAAAAAGGAATCAATAATTGGATTATTTCACGCAGACACCCCCTTTCAATAACCACAATCCATTACAAAAACAACTTAAAACAACTGTGTTTTGTTAGTTTTAATTTTTCCGATATATCGGGGCAAAAAACCGGAGCGAAGTGAAAGTGGTTTTTTTCCGCTGGCACACAGAACGCGCTTGAAAAATATAACACAAAAAACAGGGTGAGAGAGAGTGATAAAAGAAGAACCCCAAACAACATAAGGGGTCGTGTTTGAATGCGAACGCATCCGGAAAATCTAAAACGCTTGTCAATTTTCAATTAAATGCCACATAGGAAAAATCATATTAGTAGCTTAAATATCCTTCAAAAAAAGCATACGTAAAATAATAGTCCGCCCTTTCCACATAAAAAAATGTAAGAGTGTTATTAAGTTAATAATTCCGGACCTGATTAAATAAAATATTCTGAAAAATTATAAAATCCCTTGTTAGTACTATTACTGACAAAAAAAACTTTTTTTTTCATTAAATATATACGGTGAGGGAAATGCAATTTTGAAAACTAGCGGTTCGTTAATAATGAAAAATAATGGTGCATCAGTCGTGGCCGTGTTTATCATTAAATTTGATGGAAGGCCGGCTAAGCGCTCAAGCAGGGTAGGTGGTAAATATTTGGTCTTTTTGTCGCTTCAGGGCATTAATCTCTGTCTTTGAAGATATATTATGCATTCATGTAGTTCAAATATTACATTATGTCCGAGTACAATCACTAAAACATACAAAGATTTAATGAACATTTTTCATTTAAAATCGATTACAACCTTTCTTATTTCAACCAATTTATCCATTCAACCTGAAAATCTGTATAATATTGTCTATCTTTGCTAACATGTCTAGTTCTAATCTGTCTATTCTTATCTGCCTAAATAAGTCTTCTTAGTGTAGTCTGATTAATCATAGTTTACGTAGTTTAGTCAGCCCTGTCTAGTCTATCCAGCCTGTCTAATCTAGTCGACCTAGTCTATTAGCCTAGTTTTATATGCTTATTCTAGTCTGGAATATCTAGTCAACACTATGTTGCCTGTCTAGTCATGCATATCCAGCTTAGTTTTATTGAATAGTCCTGCCTCTCTGGCCCCATGTGTAAAGTCCGGTAAGTCCAGTCCTGTATGTCTAGTCTTGTTTTTTAGCCTTGTAAATGAATCCCTGTCTTTGAAGATATATTATGCATCCATGTAGTTCAAATATTACATTATGCCCGAGCACAATCACTTAAACATACACATATTTAATGAACATTTTTCATTTAAAATCGATTTCAACCATTTTATCTATTCAGTTTTATTACATCTGTGTAATATTGTCTATCTTCTCTAACCTGTCTAATCGTAATCTGTCTATTGTTATCTGCCTAGATAAGTCTGCTAGTGTAGTCTGATTCATAAAAGTTTACGCAGTTTAATCAGCCCTGTCTGTCCATTCTAGTCTGTCCAGACGCCAAGGAAGCTGCTGGAGCAGGCTCCTGGTGTACAGACAGACATAAAAGTATCAGATTGTCCATAAGACAATTTGGATTCAGCGAGGGAAGATCCACTATCAGCGTAATATAAGCGGTCCTAAAACTTGCAGAAGAAGCTAGAAGTGGCACCAAAAGGACAAAGAAGATATCAGTCAGAAATGCACTAATTACATTTGACGTTAGAAACGCATTTAATAGTGCTAGTTGGAAAATAATAATGAAGGAACTAACCGAAAGAGGAATAGCGCCTTACCTCCTGCGGATGGTAAGAAGCTACTTCGATAATAGAACACTGCTTCTACAGGCACATGGAGTTTGGGCAGAGAGAGAACTGAGTAGCGGGGTCCCACAAGGTCCAGTTTTACGCCCTACTTTGTGAAACATCTTGTATGATGGCGTCCTAAGATTGAAACTTCCGGAGGGTTCCACATTCACTGGCATCGCAAACGACCTGGCGCTCGTGCTGTTAGCAAGAAGCGGAATCCATGCTAATGTAAACGGCAAACCGCACAATTCGCCAAGTAACCGATTGAATGACAGCAAACAACTTGAGCCTTGCTCCCGAAAAATCTGAAGCAGTGTTACTGACCGGCCTAAGCAGACTCAACGCAATACAATAGAGTGCAACATACATATATAAGCCCAAAGAACGAAATCACATACCTCGGGGTAGTCACAGACAAGAGGCTGTCCTTAGGTCCACACCTGACGAAGGCAGCAGCTAAAGGCATAAAGGTAACGGCGGCATTGGAGAGAATTATCCCCAATGTAGATGGGCCTACAACCTCCAAGCGTAAACTCCTTGGTACGATCGTACAATTCACCATGCTATATGCTGCCCCAATATGGGCACAAAGTATGGCAGTAGAAAGCAATATATACTTGTTAAAATTGCGTAAATTCAAAGAAAAACTGTAATCAAGATCTGTAGCGCATACAAGACTCTATCGGGGGAAGCAGTTTTGGTAATAGCTGGTATAGCCCCCATTGAGCTACTGGAAAATTAGAGAGCCGAACTGCATGAAGCCGGATGTGATCTAGAATTGCCGCTAGAAAAAATCTCGTTGCAGAATGGCAAGAAAAATGGTGGGCGTTCGAAAAAGGCCAATGGACGGAGTTGATCATACCAGATATCACCACATGGGTCAACAGGAAGCAACTTTTACGTAACTCAATTCCTCACAGGGCATGGATGCTTCCGCGACTACTTGAAACAAATACCGCAGATGATTTGTGTGAGTATTGTGATGATGTTAGCTCTGTAAGACACACAATATTTGATTGTTGGAGATGGGAAGCAGAAAGAGACGAACTAACAGCCAAGATGAAGATACCGTTTAACGCAAGAACGGTAATGGGTTACATGCTACAAAATATAGAAAACTGAGATAGAATGACCAGATTCGTTAAATTCATTATTTCCTCTAAAGAAAATGACGAAAAAGTGAGATGCAATAGAAAGATCCACCAGAAAGCCCAAGTAAGATGAATCAACAACCATCTTTACTAGAACAACCACGCTGAAGATATGCTACCTGCGGTTCCGGTGTGATTGCAGATATTTGTAGGTCCACTTGTCTGTCAGCCCTCAGCTGCCAGCTACGTCCAGAAAAAAAAACCTGTCCAGTCAAGTATTTTTTTTTGTGGGGGAGGGGCGGGGCGTAGGAAGTACTTGCATTATCTTTGGGCAAGGGGTCCCCCTGGAAGGAAAAACCCACACATCCCTGGAATGCTCTTCGCATAACATCAGGATGAGACGTCTGACATTATAGTAGTTCCGTAATTATATTGCCTAACATCCCTTTCTACATAGGCTGATTAGGGGTTCAGGAGCTTCTCTTTGTATCTCTGTAACATACGTTCGTCTTCTTCCTTTGTTTTAAACATGGCGCTAGCCATGGCATCCGTTGCCAACCAAGCTTCTTAAGACGATAGCATTTCTAGAACTGGGGTTTTCGCTTTTAGGTTGGCGTGTGTCGTAGCTGACCATTCTTCTCTCCCTGGGGCCATCTCATCTGTTACATTGGAACATCTGGCGCATGACACTGTCCACAAGGTCATCAGGGGCTCCTCCTATACTATTCACATAGTCACGGAAGCATCCGTGGCCGGTGAGCTCATCATGGTGAGCCCATGGTTCAAATTGTGGAACTAGCAGCTTTTTACACTGTCTCTTGACAATGGAAAAAGCCTTGCGGCACTCCAGTGGCTTTGCCACTTGTGGTAGAGCTTCGCACGGACCTACTTCCTTATCTCGTGTATTGTCGGGGGTCCTATATAGTTCAGCCCTTTCCTCAATCATATACTCGATTGGAGATATTTTTGCGACCACAAGCACAGCGTCTCTAGACACTGTCATGTAGGCGCTGCACACCCACAAATCCATCCTCTTCTGCACGGCGGCTAGATTATGCAGGTACATTTTTATATAAATTGTCCTTGCCCAGACTGGTTCCCCATACAGCATAATTGAATGGACAACAGTGCACAGCAGATTCCTTTTGCTACCATTTGGACCACCAAGATTTGGCAGCAGCCTTTCAAGTGCCACAAGTTTTTTCATAGTTTTTTGACTTGCGTTTGTTACATGCGTTTTGAAGTAGTGTCGTTTTTCAATGGTTACACCGAGATACTTTATAGAGTCTTTGGGCATAATAGTGGTGCACCCCACTTTAAAGCGTGTTTTCTAAATCCTGTGAGTAGCACCGCTTCCGTTTAATATGGAGCCAGACTCAGCATATTTCCCATCCACCGAACTACTTGTGCGATTTTACTTGTGTCCAGTCTAGTCTGTCCAATCTAGTCTCTCCAGTCTACTCAAATAAAATCAAATCAAAAGATATTTATTTCAATAATAAAGTAGTTTATACAAAAATGAATAAAATACTAAATGAAATGTGTTAGTAAAACATATACCATGATAATGCAAGAAACAAAAGCAATATCATAGTATTAAATACAGATTAAGTACTGCTTATAAGTACAAACATTAATACACTATACATATAAATAAATAAATTAATTACAGAGGTAAAAGATACAAATTGGCATTACATTTTTCCTGACTTTTGGCCGGAATGAAACATATAAACTCCTCCATTGTGTAAGGCTCCATGTTGTTGATATATTCAAATATCTTATGTTTATAATTTCTTAAGCCCATTATGAATCTGATATCCCTAGGCAATGCATTGAAGAGTTTTATACCGGTATATGTAGGGTTTTTCTCAATCAACGTCAACTTATGCTGGAGTATGTTGTAGGATAAATGAACTTGTCTGGTGTTTTGAATGTGCGAGACTAAATAATTCTCAAAATACTTTCTGTGTTTATATATGAAAACCAGTAGTTCATAGATGTAGGTTGAAACAACTGTCAGGATTTTCGCGACTTTAAATTTCCCAGGACAAGATGTCCTGTATTCTAGATTATATAATATTCTGATAGCTTGCTTTTGAATTCTAAATAGACATTTGATATCCTTACCGGTGCCCCAAAATATAATACCATAGCGGAGATGGGAATGGAAATTGGCAAAATATACAATACGTAAGACTTCTAAGCCCACGGATGGTTGGAGGATTCTTAGTGCATTACTGGCTTTATTCAATTTGCACATTAATGCTACAATATGGTCTCCCCAGTCTAGGGTGTTATCAACTATCACTCCTAGAAGTCTTACAGATTGTTTTGCAGCAAACAGATCGTTCCCTATGGCAATATGTTCAGGATAAACTTTCAAACTTCTTTTTGTCTTAAATATAATGATGTTGGTTTTGGACTTGTTAATTACTAAACGGTTTGAATTGAACCAGTTTATTAACCGGTTCATTACCAATGTTGAATTGGTATGAACTTCTTCTACGCTACGGTTTTTGAGAAGGAGACTATTGTCGTCCGCCTAGTTAACCATCAGAGCTGATGTATTGTCTATTGCTGTAGGCAGATCGTTGAAATAAATAGTAAATAGGATAGGGCCCAAGATACTCCCTTGAGGTATGTTCTTGTTGTAGATGTTACAAATCCGTAAGGTGTTTCAATTTTCGTGATCTGCTTACGGTTGGATAAGTGATTACGGTTGGATGCCCATTCTAGTGATGTCCCTCTGATTCCATACTTTTCCATTTTCTTTAGAAGAATATTGTGGTCAACAGTATCATAAGCCTTCGATAAATCGACGAGAATACCGGAAGGGATGTCTTGGTTATCCAGTTGCTTGTAGACGTTATCAATATATTGGAAACATGCCGTTTCTATACTTTTTCCTTTGATAAAACCATGCTGGCAGACGCTAATGGTATTATATTCCTGTAGAAAGGATACTATTCTTACTTGAAAGATCTTCTCTACAACCTTTGCAAAAGAAGATAATATACTGATAGGTCTATAGTTCGCCATGTCATTTTTATCCCCCTTCTTAAATATAGGAATAATTGTAGAGGTTTTAAGGACTTCTGGGAAAATACCAGATACTATGGAGTTGTTCGCAATTACATTATTCGCAATACATTATTGGGTCTGCTATACCCCAAAAACTCTCTTTGATAACTTTGTCGTCGCTATCGGTACATTTTTTGTTTTTAATATGCATGGTGATATTGTAATACTCCGTTGCAGTCAGAGGGTCTACCACCATTGACCTGTTTGTTTCCGGGATGTAACTATGGAAAGGGACAGATGGGAGATTTTTATTATTTCTTCAGCGTTATATGTAAAGTTGTTCAAATTTATCGCTAAAATTGTTGGGACTTTGTTTGCATTTTCAATTAATTGTAAAGGTCTAGGGTTTAATTGCGTGATTTTTTTAATTACGTCCCAAGTTGTTCTGCTGATGTTGTCAGTATGGTTTAGTTGGTTTTCAAATTTAATTTTCTTTTGTGTTGTCTGTAGAGCAGTATAATCTCTACGTAATTTATTGTAGGCTTTTTTGTACTCTGGCTTGAAATTTGATACAATTTGTAAAATATCAAGACGTTTTCTAACCATGTATATTTGGCGAGTGTTAGAGGTTCTATGATTTCTCTTCCTTGTATCTTTAGGGACTCGAGGAAAACATTCATTAAAATATAAAATGAAAACGTTCATGAATGTATTCCACTGGCGGTTGATATCCAATTCGTCACATTGTAAAATTTCTCTCCATGATTCCTCACGCAGCCGTTGTCTAAAAGCTGCTACATTGGCCTGTGAGAAGAGTCGTGTGAATTTCGAAGTTGAAGGTTGTTTGAACCTTTCACAGGTAATCAGGTGAGCATTGTGGTCGGAGATATGGTAGTTAATGTTTTTGGTTTGAAATATTGAACCGGATTTTATTATAAAATTATCGATACAGGTTCCTGTCGACGGGTGACTCGTATCTTTGAATGCCAAAGTGCACTGAAAGGGGTCCAGAATTAAAATCCCCTGCAATGAAAAATTCCTTTTCTTCTTTATTTAATTTCAGTAGGAGGTTATGAAGTTTATCCATAAACGGTTTATGTGACGCGAGAGGCGATCTGTAAATGGTTATTAAGATTATGGACTTGGTGTCGAGAAGCATCTCCGTTGCTGCACATTCAAATACAACTTCTTCTGCTAGATTGTTTATATCGTTCCTGCTTTTTTGGTATAGAGTTTCTTTACAAAAAATAGCGACTCCGCCGTGATTACCCTCTTCTCTGCAAAGATGAGAGGATAGTCTAAAATTTTTAATTTTGTACAGTTGTAATTGATCTGCACTTTTCCAGTGTTCAGTCATTGAAAGACACTGACAGTGTAGATTATCCTTTAACATATATTCAATCTTATTTATACAATTGCCAATGGATTGAACATTCTGGTTTATTAAACTAAATTTTGAACGAGGGTTAAGGTTTACATTTGTTTTCCTCTCACCATGTAGGCTGTGTGGTATGATTGCAGGTTGCTTAGTTTTTGAAGAATTTATTCGAGGGGTTGTAGTAGTAACTCGGTTTATTTCAATTTCTCCGTTGTATTCTCCAACCTCAGTAAAAAACGTTTTATACACGTGTTTCTCGGCCACGTCTCCGGTTTCATTTTGTTCTCTTGATGTTCTATCGTCACCGTTACCTTGAACGACGAATATTCGTTGGGATGTTTGGAAATTAACTTTTTACAAGTAACGTTGTTGAAGTTTTTATCATTGAGGTAATTAGTAACGTTATCAATTGAGAGTTTCGGATCTAGCCGGTAAACATGTAAATGACAATATCTTGTTGCTGCTTTTATGACAGTAGTATCATGGTTGGTTCCAATTATGTTCGAGTTTTTGGTTCTGCTTTTTCTATACCGCTGAGTTTCCCATTTGCTATGGTTTTCATTTAAATTTGTTGAATTTTCCTCGCCTACCGTTTCAATTCGATTGTTATTGTTCTTTCCTCGAGCATGCCGATCCTCGACAGGGATTATCTTATTACTTTTTTTTTTCATTTTTATCTTCTTTATCTTCTTCTTTATCGGGCTGTACAGCGGGACCGTTATAACTAAAATTTATCGCAGCATTCTCCTTCAGGGACGATTTTTGTGGTTTTAATGGTTTTTCCCGCACAGTAGTATCCACTGCATTTAATAACACTTTATTTTGATGCAGTAGCTCTTTCACCTGATTTGATAAATCTGTCCAGTCTAGTCTGTTCAGTCTAGTCTGTCCAGTCTAGTCTATCTAGTCTAGTCTATCCAGTCTAGTTGCTCCAGTACCTGTACCGAGTGAGACCAAGCGACGACTGCACAAAGAGCGATTAAAAGAAAGCCGCTAGGGCGCGAACGTATAAGGCATGGCAAAAAGAATGGCAACTATCGAACAGGGGACAATGAACCAGGATAGACCAGGTGTCACTAAAGCATGGTGAAACGAATTTTCACCTTACATAAGTGCTAAGCGGTCATGGTTGTTTTAGGGACTACCTGCATAACATGCGCAGGGCAACCGATAGTCTCTGTGAATACTGTGGTCTTGAAGATAGTGTTCGACACACCATCTTCGAATGTCATCGATGTATACCAGACAGAGAAACGTAGGAAAAGAAAACTCACCTAAAACTAGAGCCCATAGGCCTAACCGATCATATGGTCAGGTCGGAGAACATATGGGCAGTAACAATCAATATGGTCAAAATGCATGGTGTCGCAAACAGCATGACCCTGAAAGAGCAGGACGAGAGGAAACGGCTCGAATGCAATAAGAAACTTAACTGAACCTGAACCCCTAATCACTAAACGCGTAGGGGGGATGTAAGGCGAAACTAATACGCCAACATCTTGATGTTATGCGTGAAGCGGTTCCAAGATGCTCTAGAAATTCATGGGGCCACTTAGACAAACTAACCAATGGTGCTTGATACGTCTCGATAAAAAAAAAGTCTGTCCAGTCAGCCTATTCTAGTCTAACTAGTCCATTGAGTCTATTCTAATCTGCCTAGTCTTACATGTTTATTCTAGTCTGAAACATCTAGTCTACACTATGTTGTCTCTATAGTCATGCATATCTAGTTTAGTCTTACATGCTCAGTTTTATTGAATCTGTCTATCTGGTCCTGTCTGTAAAGTCCCGTCCTGTACAACTAGCCTCGTATGTCTAGTCTTGTTTTTCTAGCATTGTATGTCGGTAACGCTTTGTCTGCATTGTTCTGCCGCTAGTCTTGTTTGCATTGCTGTGCGCTTGGGTTTTGCTTGCCCAGTTTTACTGCTCTATCTAGTTTTTCCTAAATAGTCGTATTTCTCCGGTCGCATTCATATATTCTTTCTATTTTGGTGCATCTTGTCTTCTCTATATGTGTAGTATTATCTATAAAGTTTCATATATATCTCTAGTTTCTTATCTAACTCGCCTTGTCTGCTATAGTTTAAAGGTAGACTTCCTAGCAAAAAACCTAACCTAACCTAACCTAACGCAGCGATACTGACGCGGCGACATAGCGATAGTATTATGCACTATGGAAACGTTTGAGGCGCAATTCGAGTGGAGCGACTCAAACGCACTGACGCTGAACGCATCAGTGTCGCTGCGCTCGAATGGCACCTCATACGTTTCCATAGTGCAGTGTTTCCCAATGTATGGTACATGGTGAATGGTTTTAAAGGGTACGAAACGATGTTCCAAAATTTTCATAATTTGTGTGTGCCAAAATGGATATAAGAAAAAAAATATCAATATTTAAATTACATCCAAAATAGTGCATCAAACATTACTTTTTATAAAGTGTTTGAATCCTTGAATTAGCTGTGAATCTGCAAACAATTCTTTATCTTCACACACTCTTCATCATCTTTGATAATTAATTAATACAATACAAGTAAAAGATTTTACTAACTGCTCACGATAAAATGATTACAGATTGTTTTAACGTATATAAAAACATAAACGTCTTAAAGTGAACTCATAAAGAAATTTCCTAATATGTGTAATATTTTTTATTCAATTTTTCCTTAAAAAGTCACGTTTAATTCCTTAGATGGGGATCAATAAAACAGTTTATTCATTACTTCAATAAAAAAATTTATTTCGCTAGTGAAATAAAATGGTAAAATCGTATCCATAGCAACGCATTAAAATAATTCACTTATGGGCCCCGTAAACAAATCCCTAAATGTTGACTTCGCTGATGTTCTTTTTTGATATCCAATCACAAAACTATTTTTGTATAAATGTCTTGATTTCCGCGTGAGTAATCTTTCCGCAATCGCATCACCATTTAACAATAATTCTTAGGATGTATCCATTTATGATTAATAAAATACAAATTAATTAAACACAATACTCTAAATAACATTCTGACGCACAAATCAACAATTTTATCGTTGTCACGACAACAATACAATAATTGGCTGACTGAATGGAACTTGAAAATGGAAGCAAAATTAAAGAAAAGTTTGTATACACTAGCGAATAAAATTAAGCTTTAACTCGCGAATTTAAATCTCCTTAAAACTTATTTTTATCCGTTTGTATAATAAATCAATCAAATCTGGAGACGGTATATTACTTAAAAAAGAGCGGTACAGTTTTTATTTTTAATAATAAATATATCTCAGAAATTTTCTACTAAGGGGTACGAAGTGTTAAAAAATATTTGAAAAGGGTACTCGTGAATCGAAAGTTTTGGAAACACTGCCATAGTGCATAATACTATCGCTGTGTAGCCGCGTCAGTATCGCTGCGTTAGTTAGGCCAGAGCCGCTTTGCTCGGAAGTCTACCTTAATACAGATATAAATCTTATCTTCCCCCTATAGTCTTGTTTTGGTATATATTTTGGTATAGCTGCTTTTAAAAGATTAATTTGTGTGTCGAGCTGTGTCTTTTATTGTCAGCTGTGTCTTGTATTGTGTCACAAATAATTCCTCTACTAGACCAAGAAAATATAAACTTATGTTTATCCTTGTGTGCCTAGTATTGTCCATCTAATCTTCTACAATACTTAACAGACAAGAATAGACAACTTGCACTCTATATAAACTGGCTATACTCATAAAAATAGACGAATAAACAGACAAAATGTGTAATGTTGTTTCAAGAATAAATAGATTTGTTTAGAATTTATGGTTTGGAAACTATTTTACGGTGGGGGCTTAGTAGTCTAGGTGTCAGATTACTGAGTCCCGGGTTCAAATCATGGGACACAAATAAAAATAAGCAACCGTACTCCTGTGCATGGCTCTGGCAAAGCCATCACAGTAAATCTGCCGCAAAACCTCCCCAAATATTGGCTCGTCACCCACGTTAAAAACTATAACGGAGTAGGGAGCCCTATACTCTAAGATCAAGACACCAAGCACAAGTGTAGGCAAATGGAGGCGTAAAACTATTACTAAATTATTTTACTGCCAAATTATAAATTATCGTTGGTAAAACATGCGAAAAATGACGGAATATTCGGTTAATTTGGTTTGTAAAATATGTTACTGCTGAAAATATGAACTTTTGCTGCTTTGTGTTAAAAATATCCGTTTATTATTATTTTCCACAAGGTAAAATTTATTCTGTTCTATCTTATTTATTAACAATTATTTCCTAATTATATACGAATATACAATCTTACTTGTTTAGTATTTCTGTTTTGTTGCTGTGGGTATTGATTTAGCGTAGAGAGTTGTATTATCAATTAATAATGTTATGAAATATGTTTGTTGTCTCCCCTTGTGATTTTGCCATTTGTTATCTGGGTATGTGCATACGATCCCTTATGTAACCTCCCACAAAAATGTGTACGAGCTCGTGCGTTTCTGCTTCCTCCCTCTGACTGAGTGCCAATTGTAGCATATGGAGGAACTATTTAACAAGCAGCATAATTTATAACTTACATATTCCGACACTACACTAAATCATATGCACTTTATATTAAATTATATACAAAGAAAAATATATAGAGTAATGTTTCTTTAAAATTTATTATTTAATATCCACATTTCTTTCTTTTAACTACTTTTAAAAGTATTTGCATCGTATGTAATTAATTAATTTAATAGCGTTTTGGTAGCATAAAATGTCTCAGCCTAATACCCACTTCAGAAAAACAAATTCTAGCAAAGTAATTCTAGCAATTGATAAGTATATAAATATCTACTATATGCCACGTAAAATCCCCTTCTCGTTACTGTTTATATGTACTCGTTGTACTATTGTACTATATGTATATGTACTATAATACTCGTTTATGTGTTAATGCTATTTTTATAGACAAAGAGTATTTGGCGGCATCTTTAGCAAATAGCATTTTAGATTATAGCCCCATATGCCTATAAATAAAATATAATTATAGATTTGTTTCAGGCAATAGATCTATAAAAGTCGCAGTGCAACAAATCATCAACAATCCACAACATAAAATGTCTCAGGCTAATAGCCATTATAGAAAAACAAATACTAAGTGTGTAATGTATGAAATGTATAATAATAAAGTGTGAAATGCCAAAAAAATATAAGCTACTAGCAAAATACTGCAAAAAATATTACTAGCAAATGTCAGGAAGGAGCAAATATTATATATTATTATTATGTTATCTGAATTATTTGCAAGATTTAGAAGGATTCGGTTAGGTTCTGTCTAAATAAATGAAGAAGATTTAAAACTTCTAATAAAGAAAATTTTAGCAAAGAAGACTATCTTGGCGATAGTTGGAAAGAAAAGAAAATGGGATTGTTTTTATAACGCAGTATATTAAGTTCGTAGATTTTTTCCAGATACTGCATCGAATATTAAATTTATACCAAAATCCAAAATTAACATGAAATACATACTCAGTTTAGATAAACTTCTTCTGGCGCTACATCTCAATTTGAGCCTTGGCCTCCCTTAGCTTCCTCCTCCATTCCTCTTTCCCGGGCCACTTCCTTCCATCTTCCTAGATTAAGAATTCGTCTGGTGTCCTGGTCCACTTCATGCTCCCATCTTTTTCTGGGTCTTCCTATCGGCCTCTTCCCCTCCATTCCGGATTCTTTTGGGCATTCTACCATCTAGCATTCGTATAATGTAGCCTGCCCACCGAAGGCGCTGCAGTTTCATCTATATCGACACTGGTTGGTCTTTAAGGTCCTAATATACTTCCTTGTTGTATCGCCTCCTATATTCTATATTTTCCCGTACTGGTCCTAGGATCCTGCTTAATATTATCCTCTCGAACGCGTCGATTTTTTCTTCGATCTTTACGGTGAGGATCCACACTTCGCAGTCGTTCGTGAGTATTGGTCGGATCATTGTTTTATACACATTAATTTTTTTGTCTCTGTGTATCACATAGGACTTGAGTACATTCTCCAAGAAGAAATACGCTTTATTTGCCATCACCACCACGCCATCCCTATTTTCCGCGAATTCCAGGCCTCTGCTATTGATGTTTGCGCCCAGATACCTGAAGTCGTTCAGGCCTCTTCCCCTCCATTCCGGATTCCGGATTCTTTTAGGCATTCTACCATCTAGCATTCGTATAATGTAGCCTGCCCACCGAAGGCGCTGCAGTCTCATCTATATCGACACTGGTTGGTCTTTAAGGTCCTAATATACTTCCTTGTTGTATCGCCTCCTATATTCTATATTTTCCCGTACTGGTCCTAGGATCCTGCTTAATATTATCCTCTCGAAAGCGTCGATTTTTTCTTCGATCTTTACGGTGAGGATCCACACTTCGCAGTCGTTCGTGAGTATTGGTCGGATCATTGTTTTGTACACATTAATTTTTGTGTCTCTGTGTATCACGTAGGACTTGAGTACATTCTCCAAGAAGAAATACGCTTTATTTGCCATCACCATCACGCCATCCCTAATTTCTGCGAATTCCAGGCCTCTGCTATTGATATTTGCGCCCAGATACCTGAAGTCGTTCACTTGTTCCAACTTGTCTTGTATTTGTATTCTTGGTGTGCACGTTCTACTTTGTACTTTGTTTTGTCGATGTTGATTTGGAGGCCGATTGTTTGGGTTGCTGATTTTAATGCTGTATAAGCTTCCTCTGTGGCTCGTTTTGTGTGTCCCATTAGGTCAATATCATCCGCGTATGCTGCGAGTTGTAGGGATTTGTTTATTAGCGAGTTCTCTCCCTATTCCAGTCTTTCTTATTACATGCTCCAGGGCGAGGTTGAACAGCGTCGATGCTAGTCCATCGCCTTGTTTCAGCCCTTGTCCACATGTAAAGCTTTACATTAAATTTTCCTGCACCCGCACCTGTGCGGTGCATTCTGACATGGTGAGTTGGACAAGTCTTACCAGCTTATCTGGTATGCCAAGTTCTGTCATTATCACGTACTTATAGCTCGTCTCTGTTTATGGAGTCGTTTGCTTATTTGAAATCGACGAACACATTGTATACATCGACATTGTGTTCCCAGGCTTTGCTGAGAGTACGTTTGACGTTGTGTATTTTGTCTACTGTTGACCTTCCAAGTCAAAAACCTGCTTGGTACTCTCCTATTATATATTTTTTGTATTATTTTTATTTATTGAAATTTGTTCAACAATTAGAATATATAATTTTGGTGTCCATCTAACGATAGGACCTCTGAGTACCGTTAAGGGTCAGTTGGCCAGCGTCTCTTAAGTCTTCTGAGGACTTGGTGTTGGGGAAGCGTGTTTATTAGTGAATTTGTGTGTGATTCTATTTTGTCTTGATGCTTTTTTCGTCTTTCCTTAATTTCTTTCGTCACAGGGGTAATTTGCAAGTCTTCTTGGATCATGTGGTTTGTTACGTACCATTGAGCGTTAGCAATTGATCTTAATATTTTAGCTTGGCATCTTTCCATGATCGCAATATTCGATTTGCTGGCACATCCCCAGAATTCGATGCTATAAGTCCAGATAGGTTTGATGATAGTTTTATATAAAAGTATTTTGTTGCTTAGCGTTAAACTTGAGTTTTTGCCAATGAGCCAGTTGAGTTCTCTATGTCTGAGATCAATCTGTTTTCTCTTTTTGGTAATGTGGTTCTTCCAATTGAGTTTGCTGCCTAGGTGTAATCCTAAGTACTTGAGTGTCGAGTATTGGGGGATTTCTATGTTATTTAAATAAACTGGAGGAGAGAGACCTTTTCGTAACGTGAATGTTGGATGGCAGATTCATTGATTTTAACTTTCCACTTCTTTAACCACTTTTCCAGTAGATGTATGTAGTCTTGGAGATGTTTTATGGCGATGTTGGGGTCTGAGTGATTAGTTAGTACTGCTGTGTCGTGTGCAAATGTTGCTATGGTTGTGTCTGGTGCTTCGGGTGTTTCGGGTATATCTGAGGTGTACAGCACATATAGTAGAGGACCCAATACACTGTCTTGTGGGACCCCAGCTTTGATGGGAAATGCTGCAGATACTTCTTCGTTGACTCTGGTTCTGAATTTTCGATTGTGTAGGTATGATCTGAGTAAGTTCGAGAAAGCTGCGAAATAGCTGAGAAATACCTTTTTTATTTTGTATAATAGCCCCTCGTGCCAGACTCTCTCGAATGTTTGTCTAACGTCTAGGAATAGTGAAGTGCAGTATTCTTTTTCTTCAAATGCGGTATTTATTTTATGGGCGATTCTGTGGCATTGTTGAACAGTTGAATGGTGCCGACGAAATCCAAACTGGCGGCTTGGGATCCCGTCTGCTGAGTTAAAGTCTGGGTCTATTCTTGTTAGTATCAATCTCTCCAGTAGTTTAGAAACAACTGGCAGCAAGCTGATTGGCCGGTAGGATCTTACGGAGCTGGAATATTTTCCTGGCTTTGGTATTAGTATTATCTCAGCAAGCTTGAAGATTTTAGGCCAGTACTGGAGTCTGAGGAATGCCTTTTCTTGGTAACTCTTTCAGCTTCTTGTGTGTTATTAGGTCCGTTCCTGGTGCCTTCTTTGCACTTTGCACAAATGTTGGATCGCGCCTTTGATTTCCTTGGGTGTGACTGGAGTCAGTGGCGGTTGGGGTTGTGTGTCGTAAGCAAGGTATTCTGAAATTTCGTCGTCTTTATTATTGTCTGTTGGCTGGAATACCCCTGCTAAATATTGCGCAAGTAGGTTGACTTTTTCGTGATCGCTTTTAGCCCATTGTCCTTGCGTTGGTGGAAGCATGCGTAGAGGTGATGACAGTGATGAAGGTTTTTTGAGGGATTTGATGGATTTCCAGATGGAGTTATCAAATCTGTTCAGCCTGCCTAAGTAGTCCTTGAATGATTCCGTACTCTACTCTCTGAGTTTGGTTTTTTCCGTACTCATATTTTCCTTCCATACAGGTTTTATCGTGAGGGTTTCGGCTTCTCTGCCACTTGGCTCGAGCTCTTCTTTTTTGTGCCACTATTATCTTAATTTCAAGTGGGATGTTGATTTCGAGGTATCTATACTCTACTTTAGGAGTAGCTTGTTGTGCTGCAGCTTGCATAGCTTGCATAACTTCTTGTAGTTTGACAACAGTTTTGTCAAGTTTATCGGGATCTTCCATGTTTATTTTTAGGTCTATAGTTTCGTTTAGGGCACTGCGGTAGGTGTCCCAATTGGTGTTTGCGCTGTGTAGCCTGGGGGGTGGTTTCCGGTGAATAGCTCTTGTGCTTATTGTCGCTATTACTGGAGAGTTGGCAAATGTTGAATCGTAGCTTGATGTTATGTCCGTGTAGGTTGATGATATTCCACTACTAATGAAGAAGTCCAGGAGGTCAGGAGTTTTGTTGGGATCTGACGGTCAATATGTAGGAGTTCCTGTTGACATGTACGAGTTCTTCTTTTCATTTATGAGGTTGGATAGTTCTTTCCCCTTTATAGTTGTTAGCCTGGAGCCCCATGTTTGCTGTTCCAGTCGCCTCCGGCAATGAATTTTGGTTCTAGCGTTTCGAATAACCGCTTGAAGTCATCTTTTCTTAGGTTGTGTTTTGGGGGACAATATGCTGCTGTTACGACTAGGTTGTATGGTAGTGAGTATATTTGTATTGATGTGGCTTATATTCTGCGCGATGCGAATTTTCGTAGAACGTCGTGCCGGAAGTTTGTCTTATTAAAATGGCTGTTCCCGCATGTGCGGTTTGGTCAGAATGGTTAGTATAGTATGTGTTACAGTAAGAAATTTTAAAGTAGGATTTTTCTGTAAAATGGCTTTCACTTACTAGAAGAGTGTCTATAAAGTTTTGATTTAAGAACAGTATAACCTCATCTTTTCTTCGTGCCAGGCCGTTGACGTTCGATACTGCTATGCGAATGAATTTAGACATTACTTAGTTTGTTTACTAGCATTGTCAGCATGTTGAGCACCATGCTATTTTGTTGGATAATTTGGTTGAACATTGCTTTGAATTCATCTAGGAATTTGTTGAGCACTACACTGGTAGATTCTTCGTTGTTGGTGGTGGCTTGTGGTGGATTGTTGATTGCTTGCGCGTAGCTTCTGTTGGGGCGGCTGCATGTCTGGCTGTTATAAATGATGTTTGATTTATTTTGCTTTATACTGGGTCCAGTGTTGTTGTGGCTTTTGTGAAGTAGATTGTGATAAAATTCACAACCTTTAGACTTGGCCGGGTAGTTTCCTCCACAAAGGGCGCATGTAGCTGGTGTATCCTTACTTTTCTTGCAGCTAGCTGTGCTGTGCGGACCTCCGCATTTTACTCACACAAAAGGTCTGTTGCAGTATGATTTTCAATGTCCATACATTTGGCATCTCGTACATTGTACGATATTTCTATCTTTTTTTTGGGGTTCAATCTGGATATTCCTATTTTGTAGTTTATGTATTTTGTAGATGTCTTTGTTATTGTCAGAGGGTTCGATGTCGACGAAAAAAGGTTTAGCGGCTCCTTCGTTACTCTGTGTTTGGCGTTTATGATATTTCGTACTTTGTGTCCGTGCTGGGATATTTCTTCTCTTATGTCGTCTGAGTTGAATGAGTGGTGTAAATGCTTGATGACCAATCTGTAGGCTCGTTCCTCTTTTGGTTGGTATGTGTGATGTATAATATTATTCTCTCTCATATATTTCGCTAGTTTTCTGTAAGTTTCTGGGCTACAGCAGTTTATTTTTACTGTGTTATCTGCTTGACATTTGGTGGTCTATTTGTCCTCTTCTAGTAAGTCTGACAGTTTCAATTTCATTTCTGGAAAATTGAGGACACCGTACACAAATATTGGTGGTGGCTTAGGTTTTTTTCCTGTTTGTTATCATCTTTTGTTTTATTATTATCGTGAGAGGCTGTTAGCACACTAAATTTGTTGGACAGTGGTAAATTAGTATTTTCGTTGTTTGGGCTTTCTCGACTTGCTCTTATTTTTCTGTGTTTTGTGCTTCTCGTAGAAGCTTGCTGCCACGGATTTTCCTTGGATGGAGCCGTTTCTACGGCTTCGTCGTCGGTGGTAGACATCATTCTAAAACGTGGTTGTTTTATCGGGTTATTCGGCTGTGGGGCGCGAACTACTGTTCTAATGTACTGAACTCTGTTCGAGAACCGGTCGTTCGATGATAGGAAGCACGTCCGTACGGCTCGAAGTCTCGAACGTGAATCCTTATCATATTTGAGGCAAAATGCTTGAGTCTGTTGTTAATTATGGTCGTGAATATTTTGTATCCGTTGCATACCAGTGATACTCCTCTGTGGTTTGAGCATGTCATCCTATCGCCTTTCTTGTATATCCGGCATATTATGCTCTCGTTGCATTCTTGCGGGTTGATCCGATCCAGCAGGCATCCTTCCTTATTTCGTTCGCTTCAAAATATCCTCTTCTAGAGCCTAACAGAAATCGCCATCAGGATTTCTTAGGACTAATGAGATTCTATTTAGAAATCGTGTCTGATTAGTACCTAGTTTGCGCCTTCTGTTTTGTCGTTTTGCAGAAACCGGACGATTTGGATTGTTCGGCGCGTGTGTCAAGAAAGAAGGCAGGAAAACGCAGGAGATCAGGTTGGCAACTTTGAGGTTTGTTTAGTTTGTAAGTCAAAATATGTATTACATCTTTTATTAATATTTTGCTTTTAGGCAGTTTTCAGTTTTTAAATTATATATAAATAAGTGATGTAGTGCGGGTCGCGAGTAAAAACAGTAAAGTCAGAGAGTTATATAAAGTCGGGAGTGTTATTTTTGGCGGATAGTTAAATCTTTAATTTTCGAAAACTTATGTAGTTCACGGGTGTAAAGTCGGGAGTGTTAGTTCCGCGTGAAATAAAATGTATAGGGAAAGTTTCCGAAAAGTTTTGCAAATAAAATTGTGCCGTAAACAAAGACACAATGTTAGATTCGCGAGTAAATAAATAAAAATCGTGAGTAGGTTAGTGATGGATCCTACCAATGGCTGGTGGATATGGTTGGGGAAGCGGTGCAGACTGCAGGAGACACCTGTAGGGCAGGAAGGACACATGTCGCTCAAGGTCTCACAAAAGTGCAGGTTACCGTCCACTGCACAAAGGTAGGTCCTGCAATAGATTAAAGTCCAAGATGCCAAGTAGTGAGTGATTTTTTAAATTTATTAATCGCAGTCGCGAGGTCTTCGAGAGGACTTGCCGCTCAAGATTTGGATTGAGTTTTGAGTGGTCGAAGTTCTCGAACGTCCTCGGAGAATTCAAATTGCTGTTTAGACCGATCTGGAATATGGAATTTGGATCTGTTCCTTCTTCCGTATTTCCATTAGGAGATGGTGTTGGTAGCATGCTAGCTTTTCGTCGCCTTGTTTCAGTATTTCGCTTTGTATTTCGTGGATGCCTGGAGATTTGTTAGCCTTTATCGTGTTGATTGGTGTCACCACTTCTTCTATAGTCGGTATCATCGTGTGTTCGCTGTTAGATAAACTTATGCTAGTCATATAAGTCAGATAAGTAATACATTCGCAACGAGTTCCCATTTTACGTAGAAAACCTCCAAGCTTAAATCAAACATACGTAAAATACAAAATTTTCCAATAAATTATTAATGAAATGGTCTGATCTTTTATTGTTTTCGCTGATCTAAACTAGCATTCCCTGGACTTGCCTGTTATTCTTATCTGAACAGAAATCGTCTTATTTGCTATGTACCGAGGGACTATGATGTTAAATAGGAAGGTGATTCGAGTTTTCTCGAACCTACTCAGATCCTATCTACACAAGCGATAGTGCAGAACCAGAGTCAACCAAGAAGTATCTGCAGCATTTCCGATCAATGCTGTGCTTCCAACAGTCAGTGTATTGGACCATCTACTGTATGTGCTGTACACCCCGAAATACCTAACACAATCATAGGAACATTTGCAGACGACACAGCTGTACTAACCAAGCACTCACACCCTAATATCACCAAAAGAATCTTCAAGACTACATATATCTACTGGAAAAGTGGTTACAAAAGTGGAAAGTTGAAATCAATGAAACCAAATCCTGCCATGCAACATTCACGTTGCGAAAATGTCTCTCTCCTACAGTTTATGGAAATAATATAGAAATCCTCCAATACTCGACCTTAAAGTACCTAGGACTACATCTTGACAGCAAACTCAATTGGAAGAATCACTTTATCAAAAAGAGAAATCAGCTTGATTTCCGACATAGAGAACTCTGAGAACGAAGTAAAAATCTAGAAAGAAAATATAAAGGAACAGTGGACGCAAGGATCCTAGGACCAGTGCGGGAAAACGAAGAATATAGGAGGCGATACATTAAGGAAGTATATCCGGCCTTTAAAGACCAACCAGTGTCGATATACAGGAAACTGCAGCACCTCCGGTGGGTAGTTCAAATTATAGGAACGCCAAATGCCCAAAGGAATCATGAACGGCCAAATGGAGGGGAAGAGGCCGATACGAAGAACAAGAAAAAGATGTAAGGATGAAGTAGACCAGAACTTCAGACGAATCCTTAAACTAGGAAGATGGAAGGAAGTGGTCCGGGAAAGGAAGGAATAGAGGAGGAAGCTAGGGGAGGCCAAGGTTCAAATTGGGCTGTAAAGCCATAAGAAGAAGATAGAGAACTCTGCTGGCTCATCGATAAATAGTCGAGTTTAACGCTTAGCAACAAAATAGTTTTATATAAAATAAGAGAAGCGGTCGTCTCGCAATAGAACGTCAAAGAAAAGCGTTTTTGCGATTTTTTTCGGTTTTTCGAAATTATCTGAATTTTCAGCGAAGACTCGAAAGACCGGGATGGAAGTTTTGTGCGGAAAAACTCGGCTCTCCCGGTAGCAGCAAATACGTCGCCATCGGTCCAAATACGGCCGCTCGGCGGCCGAGAAACGGAAATTTCGTTTTTGCGCCGCAACCCTGCCGCCTCCGGCGGCACCGCAATATCTTAAAAATTAGTCAATTGTCTGGAGTTTTCTAAACATTTTACCACATTCGCCCGGCAAAATTTCTTTCGAAAATCACTCAAAACGTCCGTTTTCATTCTCCAAACCCGATTTAACGTATTTTTCCCGTCCCATCCCAGAAAGGCATACGATACTATTTTAGTTTATGTAAGCTATCATCAAACCAATCTGGAGTTATGGCATTCAACTCTGGAGATGTGCCAGGAAATCGAATACTGCGATCATGGAAAGATGCCAAGCTAAAATTTTCGGAGTAATTGCCAACGCTTCATGGTGTGTAACAAACTACATGATCCAAGAAGACCTGCAAATTACCCCAATGGAGAAATAAATTTAGAAAAAAACGAAAAAGCATCAATAAAAAATAGATTCACACACAATACACTAAAAAATACGCTTCCACAACAGCAAGTCCCCAGAAGACTCAAGAGCCGCTGGCGAATTGACCTTTAGCGGTATTCAGAAGTCCTATCGTTGCATGGACACCTCATCACACCTCAATTTGTATATCGTAACTTCAGCTCATAGAATAAAAAATATGATGTATTCTGATTGTTGAAAAAACTTTGCAATAAAAAAAATGTCTCGTCTTCTCTGGACGTATCTAAACTTTTATAATTTTGAGAAAGAAAAACCTAGAAACACTTCTCGTTAGTATTTTTAGGCATTTATTGGGTTCGGTAAATTAATTGTTTGGTAACATTAAATTTACACAATTCAAGAATTTCATATGTAAGTAGTTTGTAGTAAGTAGATAGATATGGGATTAGGAATATATAGATATTGTAATAACAAATAAATTTTAATTGAATGATGTAGTGATAGTGGTTTAGTTTTGGTACGTGCCAAGTCCGTTTAATGGAAACTTGATAAAATGTATTATGAAATAAGCAAACGCGACTATTAAAATAGAGTATAATGAAGCATAAACAAACTCATAGACTGAAACTTTTCGATATATACAGTATTATAATGTATATATTTTATATGATATAAAACAGTAATGAAGGGAGGTATAGCAAAATACAAGCTAATGTTGTAGAAATCCTTGGAGAGATAATTAAAGTCTGTCGCCAGCTAACGAAGCTAAACACACACATTCATCACCCCCTACTACTTCTCACTGGCCACCCCCTGAATGCACCCCTGGAGTCTCCACCCTGCCCGTATAATTATATACGGTGTGTTTGCCGTTCGTGATTAGATGATAGCGGATTGAATTTCAAACCCTGATTCATTTAGGTTCTTTCAAATGTCACCGGAAAAATCACCAACATTCCGCGCTGATCGATCGCAGCGGCGGTTATTAATTTGCCATGTTTATTATACCAATCATCTGGGGCACAAAACGTATTTTCGGGGGTCAACCTAACCACCGTGCGTTCGCAAACTTTACTCTCTCGCTCCGCACGCTCGTTTAATAACACACATACACAAACAACTGATCGCGAATAACACTCACACACATGCGGACGGCAAAAAATAACACAGACCGAAAACACAAATCGTTAATTACGACAAACCCTATTTCCTCCGCCACATCTCACAATTTTCTCTATACTCCTACTAACAGCAACATTAATTTATGGTTTATTCAAAATAGTAAATAACTAGCTTATTCCTGCAAGACACATTTTAAACAAATGTAACTAGAATTCTATAAATAAAATGAAACTAAACAACTCTTAGACGCTAGATAAGGTAAACTAGTAAATATATGTATAAGATTGTATCCGCAAAACTATAGTAAACAAGACCTAGGAAAAGAAAGATAAAGGAATAAATATATAAAATAAATCAACATAGATTCACTACATAAAACCAACTAAACACTACCTAATTTACTGTCTAGTCCGGCTAAACAAGTAATTTTTATCTAGTTCAACAAGTCAAGTCTTTTCTGTATGGGTTCTACTGCATAGTTTGGACTATTTATTCATTCACTAATCTTAACTATTTACTTCCATTCTCAACTTATGGCTCTAGTGTTGGCTGTTAAGTTAACTTTAGTTACCCTGACTTTTTAGTCTTGTCTGACGGGTCAAATCTACCCTTTCTAAATTTATTCGTTTCATTTTTTTTACATACACTATAGATATACATACATAACGCTATAGATAATCTATTTAGTCGTATCTTTTCCTATCTACATGGTCGTGTTTGTCTGGTCAACTTTATTGCTTTAACTTGTTTATATATTTCTATTTGAAGTTTATCTAGTTCATTGATTCCCAACCAGTGGTACGCAAACCCCTTGGGGTTCGCAAGGTGTACAAAGGGGGTTCGCGAAAACATTATAGTAATGGAGACATTTTAAATTTCCGGAGAAAAAGAAACTCAAGAAAAATTATACACAAATAAACATACAAAACTCAACAAACATAAAGTACTAGTTCTATTTTTGATACCTTTGTTGATGTCTCATTATATATCTACTAGGCAACTTCTCTAGACAACCTAACTAGGTAACCTAAAATACTTTACACAACTTGCATAATAATGAATATCCTCTCATTTGTTGGGTTAAGATTGCCTATCAACATCGTTATGTTGGTAGGCAATGTCTAGGCACGTCAAAATCTGTTAAGGCGTTCCTTTACAGACGTTCATACAGAGGGTTATAAACTTGTGATTTAGTAATAGATTAGTAGCATAGCTATTGTGGTTTTGTTTGTTTAGTGCCATTCTTTTCAATAATCATTATGCCTCAATTTTATTATAGATCGATGATTATAGACCAGTCGTTTAGAAGCAAGACATGCAGTATTTGCAGTATTTTGTAAAAGCTTATATTTTAGGTACAATTCGCACTTTGCAAGCGAGCAATTTATTGATTTTTCTCTAGTAGCATCGAACCTGAAGACATCGGAGAGCAAGACATGATGATACTGAAAGCTGTCGTGGGCTACCATTTTAACAGACTAAAAACAATGATGGCAAACACTATTTACAAATGGGTTTTATTATACTGGGGAAGTCAGGGAGTCATAAACCTAAACCACTTTGTGTATTCTGCAACAAAGTACTTGCCAGCAGTTTAAAACCATCACATCTTCGTAGACACCTTGAAACAAAACATCCGACGCACAGGGATAAACTTTTGGAGTATTTTTTTGTTTCTTCTTTCCTGTCTTCAAACGAAGATAGTAAAATGGCAATTGGGCATCATTTCGAGTAAGTTATAGAATAGAAAGATCTGAGATATATTGGACCATGTGCAATATATATTGGAGGAAAGGCAGTAAAGAAAATTGATCTTGTTCCCTTATCAAACAATACGGTGTTATTAATCATTAAAAAAATAATGTGGAACTGGAATGGACCTTTTGAAGAGATTGAATGATTAAAAATGAATTATTTTCCGATCCAGCTTCAAGAGGCCAGAAAAATCATTTTCAATCAAAAATAAAAAATTTTACCAGAAAATTGAATTTAGTTTGATGAAAATGAACTTCAATTAACCCTCTGATGACTATTATCAGAATAGATCCGATATATGCCTCTCAAACAACTAGACACGTAGTCTTTGTCAAGGAGATGTAAGTTTAGAAACAGCTAACTTTGCTGGAGAAAGATAAACTCATAGTTATCCTGTAACTCTTCTCTAAAATCTATTTTTAAAGATCACTCTTTAATTGTCTTCTGGCTCAATTAAAATGCATATCCTGTTATGTCAAAAAAAGTAATTGAAGTTCTATTACCCTTTTGGGCAACATATCTATGTGAGAAAGGATTTTCAAGATACACCTTTCTGAAAGATGAATATAGAAACAGGTTAAATGCGGAACCTGATCTAAGACTGAGATTGTCAGATATTGTGCCAAATTTAATTTTAATTATCTGATTAATTTAACGATTTATTGCTCAACAGTTTATATGACCAATGACCGAGCAAATATAAGAATTATGAATTTAATTGTTTTCTATCCTTGTTAAGAACTATTGTTCAATATGGAAAATAAATGTTCTACACGGAAAAAAAGTACACTTTCAAATAGTAGCAGCGACCTTACGATTTTGAAACTATAAAAACTATAATTGGAGTTATTATATTACAAATTGTTTTTTTTTTGTTGAAATTACAGTTTCAGATATTAAATTTTATATTTTTGCTGTAACGTGTCACTCTACTAAAAATAATTTAAAAATCACAGTATCGAGATGTTATATTTCGGCGTTCATTTCTCATACTCAACGAGTAATAGCTCAAACTGTAACTTTGAAAATAAATAATAAATATTATATTATGAAGTATGGATGTATTACTTCATAATTGGGATCATAATTGGGATGTTCAAAATCGAGTTAGTTTTGCAAAAAATCGAGTTCAGATTGTTCAAAATGGAGCTAGGTATGTCAAAATGACATTTGAGTTGCCAAAATTAAGTTAAGAATGTCCAAAATTAAGTTAGAAACGTCGGAAATTAAGTTGGGTTGTTCAAAAGCGAGTTAGTTTTGCAAAAAATCAAGTTTAGGTTGTTCAAAGTGGGGCTAGGTATGTCAAAATAGTATTGGCAGCGTAAAAATTAAGTTAGGAATGTCCAAAATTAAGTTAGGAACGTCGGAAATTAAGTTGGGATGTTCAAAATCGAGTTAGGTTTCCCATTTTGGAAAAAATTGTAATTTTTACAGTTTGGACTAATAATGTATAGATATTATATGATGAAAAGTTACAAAATAATACGTAAAAAAAAGTAAAAAATATTTTAATTTTCTATTTAACAAAAAGTACTTAATTCACAGCTTGGAATTGTAAGATTTTTATTTGTAAGTTTTAAAAATCACAGTATGCGACAGCAATCCTTACATGTTTTTATTCGTAAGAACCCACGTTACTATTTTAACTGTAATTTCTACAGTGTACTTTTTTTCCGTGTACCGGATATTATTACTTTTTTACACGCCAGTATAAAATGTTTGGGGGTTCGCCAAATTATTTTCAATTTAACAGGGGATTCGCGAAGAGAAAAAGGTTGGGAAACACTGATCTAGTTCATTCTGTCTAGCATAGTCTATTTAATTCCCTTTTTCCAAAAAACCTAATCTAGTCTTGTCTTGTCTTACCTATAATCTAGTTTCCTCAAGGCTAGGTACTTGATCATCTGTTGGTCTTCCAGTCTAGTCTGCCTAATCTGGTTTCTTGTCCCTTTAGCCTTGTCATTTTACCCCGTATAATTTGTGTAGTCAAGTCTATACTTAATAATCTTCTCTGGATAATCATTTCTCTAGACATATCTTTCGCGTCTTAACTGGCTTAACTTAACTTAACCTAGTTTGTATAGTTCGTCTGATAAATCATATATGTCTAGTTATTTCAGTCTTGTCTGTCTAATCTGTTTAACCTTGTCCACCTAGCCTTGTCTATTTACTACTGTTAAGTGTTTGTTAAGTGTTTGCCACAACCTCAAATTAGATATCAAAGTAAAAATCCTGGGCTGCTATGTGTTCTCTATATTGTACTATGGCATGGAATCATGGACATTGACCGAAGCAACACAAAAGCAAATCGAAGCCTTCGAGATGTGGCTATACAGGATCCTTAAGGACTCTCCTAAAGGATTCTTAGAATATCATGGGTAGATAGAGTGACAACCGAAACAATACTGGAATGAATGGGGAAGGAAAAAGGGGTGATGAACACGATTTAGAGAAGGATACTGGAATATCTCGGGCATTTAATGAGAAATGAAACCAAATACAAACTCTTAAAATGCATACACAAAAGAAAAGTATTTGGAAAGAGAGGGCCCGGAAGAAGAAGTATATCATGGCTCAAGAACCTAAGGACATGGTATTCAAAAACAACCACAGAACTGTTTAAAACAGCAGTCAACAAGATCATCATAGCCAGAATGGTCGCTAATATTCGAAACGAATAGGCACTAAAAGAAGTGTTTGCTATACTATCTGTATAGCTATGTCAATCTAGTCAAATCAAATCAAATCAAAATTAAATTTATTTCATTAACGATGTACACTAAAATACAAATATGATGAAGTCAAAAAAGAAAGAAAGAATAAATTCAAAAAGATACATTAAAAAATTCTTGAAGAGAATAAAGAGTATCTTTCAACAAAACGGATTTCAACTTCTTCTTGAAGTTTCTCCATAAAACTTAATCTCTAATACTATTTATACTAAACTCTTTTTTACTAAACTCCAAGGATAGTTGGAGATTTACTGCAACTTTGTATGTTACACTTAGTTTCGTACGTCCTCTCGTAATGTGATATCCATGTTTCTGTTCAACCCTAACTTCATTTTGGGGACGAAACATGCTACCTCCAAAATGTATAGGCTAGGGACTGTTAACATCTTTAGCCTTTGAAAATGCAGTCAGCAGGTGGCTGTAGAAGAAATACCTACCAGAGGACGTATGGCATTTTTTTGTACCTTGAGCACAAATTCTATTTTACTAGAGGTTCCCCACGCCAGAATTCCTTAAGTTAAAATAGACTCAATCTCAGCATAGTAGAAATGAAGCAGTTCATGTGGGTTGACAATTTTTCGTAACGCTCGAATTAAGAAATCCTTACTATTTATTTAATTTGATAACGGATCCAATGCAAACCATGATCGAGGTTAGGAACTCGTCAAAATAGAGTCCCAGGAATTTTGTTGCTTTTATTCTCTGAAGGTTAAAATCATCGATCTTTAACTTCAAGTTCTCCGCATACTGACTTCGCTATGTTTGAAAAATGAGGTATTCAGTTTTATCCTTGTTTAGGAATAGGTTGTTAGCAGAGAACCAAAAAAACATTTTGGATAAAACATTGTTAGCTTCAATTTCATTTTCAGTCGTTAAAGTTCTAGATATTATGAATGTTAAGTCGTCAGTATATAAAATGCATCGACAGTTCTGCATAAATGAGACTAGGTCCACTGTATATAATAAGAACAAGATAAGGAGCCAGAACACATCTTTGAGGAACACCTATGTTAATATTCAGCGGCTCCGATATACCAGTTTCAAAATTTGAAGTGGCTTTTAAGTGTTAGTTCCTGTTTTATAGGTAGGACTGCATTAAATTGACCATCTTTCCACGTATACCAACTTGAAATAGTTTACCTAAAAGTTGTGAATGAGACGCACAATCGAAAGCCTTTGATAGATCGGTTTTGATAGTCGTATCAGTCCAGTTTTGCCTATCTTACTTTGTATGTGTAGTCTCGTCTTTCCAATCTCATCTGTCTCGCCACCTCTGTGTAAATATTAATGTGTAGTATTTTTTCTAGTATCATCTACCTACTCGTCTTTGCCTATTCTCGTTTGAATAGTCTCATCTATCTAGTCTCTGGTACCTGGACTCGTCTGCCTAATTACATCTGTCTGGTCTTGCCTGTTCAGAGAAGTAATCGAGGGAACTGTGGAGGGTATAGGAGATAGAGATAGAAGAAGAGGGAGCATGGTTGGCGAAATGAAAGAAGGGAAAGGCTACTTGGATATAAACAGAAAGGCTATGAATAGAGTTGAGTGGAGGAGGCAGAATGGAACCTGCACATAGCAGAACACCAGTGATGATGAGTCTCGTCTGTCTAATTACATCTGTCTAGTCTAGTCTTGTCTTGCCTTACTTCTAGTCTCTAATCTAGTCAAGGCTGGGCAATTAGCCACCTGCTGTTGTTTTTCCAGTCTAGTCTCTCTAATATTGTCTCTTCTCTATTTAGCCTAGTCAATTTAACCTGTATAAAGTCTATATTGTATAATCTTGTCTAGAAAATCATCTATCTTTTTTTGGGAGGCTGGGAAATGCATTGCTGCACGCACGCACTAGGCTTCACAGGCTTGGAGTTTGGGACTCTCTGGTCGATCTGTTCGTGACCTGCATACCCACTAAAACCCCCTCTGGGATCAGTACTCCACTTCGGAACCGCGTTAGCATTACTTCAAAGTGGTGATCCTTTCCATTACGGCTGCCCGTTCCTGGACAGCAGCCTGACCTTTTGTCAGCCTGACGATTTTCCGCCAAAGCACAGTATTGATTTCATTTTTTACATCTAGCGCGACCGCTAAGCATATCTTTCTGTGCCTTCTTTTCCCCAGGTTAGCACAACATTGCCCGTTGTGTCCTCATACTGAAATGAACCCATACTGAAATGTTGATAGTCCCCCATGCAGGTCGAGTTCCTGGCTTATCCTCGTAGCTATTATTTCTTCGAAGAGCTTGCCGATGGTGTCCAGTAGGCAGATTGGGCGATATGATGTAGCGGGAGGCTTATCAAGTCTAGGCACTACAACCAGTCTGGCCTCTTTTCACCTTTTGGGAATTTTTCTGGTGCGGATGACGACGTTAAATATATCTTCAAACAGCTCCATTTGCAGGAGGGCAGTCAGCCGTGTCACCTCCGATGGAATGCCATATGGGCCTGCAGCTTTGTTGGATTTTATTCTTAGAGCTGCTTCCGCGATTTCTTTGTTTATAATTTCCAGTGGTACTGTGTCCCCAGATTCCATCTTTCAGGAAATCAGTTGCTTTAGCGGAAACAGCGGCTTAAAGTTTGCTCTCCGTGTTAAGATTCGGTGTGGCGCGTTTGCCCATTCTTTTACACATTATTTTATAACCGATTCCCCAAACATCGCCATTTACAGCCTGTATGATATGTTGCCAACAAGCTAGCTTTGCTTTTTAATGCTGGTCCTCAGCTCTTTCCTTGCCTTGGCGTATACTCCATGGCTGCTTTCTAATTGCAAAGGATCAACATTCTGGGTCGCTTTAGGTCTTGTCCACGATCTTTTTTTCCCACGCAGTAGACAACTTTTCTTCGGTTCTGTCCAAGTCTCGATAGGATGGCGACACAGGTTTTAGATAGAGCCGCAGTGATGGTAGGCACATGGGGTAGCTCTACCTTGCTGAGCTCTAACAGGAGATTTTCCTTGACAGCGTTCTCTTTATGGGGTTTATACCTCCACATGTGCGCTGCGCCCACCTTTGCCATCAGTGATCGTTGTTGCCCGGCGTTTATGGAGACATGAAATGTGATAAGCTGGTGGTCGCTCAGTGTTTCCTCCTGAAGTACCTGCCAGTTTTTCACATTATCGGTCAAGTCCGCTGTGGAAAATGTCACATCTATTGTGCTTTGGCTGTTGCCGCGAATGAATGTGGCTGCGTTGCCCATGTTAGCAGTAACAAGGTCGAGTGATGCTAGCCAGTCCTTGAGGATGGATCCTCTTACATCTTCGTACTTGGACCCCCAGAGTGGGCTTTTCGAGTTGAAGTCTCCGGAGATGATCTTTGGGCCATTTTGGTTTCGGATTGTCTCAGATAGTTCGTTTGGGTAGTCCTCAAATTCGCTATTGGTAATGTTTGGTGATACGTAACACGAATAGATTGTGACGCCCGCGACCTCACACCATGATGATCCGTTGCCGCTACCGTAGGTTGTTGGTATGTTATTATACACTCTCACGGCGCTGTGAGCCTGGGCATCTACTGCCCAGGCGTTGTTCCTCAAGTGATGTTTATTTGATTCGGTTTCCAGTAGCACGTCAGCTTTGTACTTGGACCTATTTTGATAAAGTAGGTCCTGGGCTTCGCGGCATTTAATTAGGTTAAGTTGTAGGAACTTGATAATTTCTCTTAGTTGGTCGGGTGAGTCTGGCTTCCGCTAGGGCTTTTTTGAAGTCGGGAAAATTTCCCGAGTTCGCCCGATGTCCATGTGTCTCACATACAGGGCAATACTCCTCGTCCTTGCAATCCTGCGCAATGTGTCCTTCTTGTCCACATCGGAGACAAATCTTCAGGCTATTGGGTCTAGTGCATTCTATCGCCAGGTGTCCATACAGCCATCATCTGTGGCATTTTGTTACGTTGAGTATCTTTTGGATATTGCACTCGAACATTCCTATTATGATCTTTCCTTTTTTGACAAGGGTGCTTGCATGCTCCTCCGGCAGTAGGAAGGTAGCGGCCTTAGTATCGCCATAGGCCGGTCTCAGGCTGCGGATCGTTATTTCCAGGTTATAGTCGCCGGTTAGAGTCGCCTCATCTCTCTAGACATATCATTCTGGTCTTAACTGGCTTGTCTTGTTTGTTTAACCTACTCTGTCTAGTCCGCCTGATAAGTCATATTTGTCTAGTCATGTCAGTTTAATATTATCCGTCTAGTCTAATCTGTTTAACCTTCTCTATCTAGTCTTGTCTATTTACTATTGTCAATATTATACATGCTATACTATATGTGGGGGTCTTGGGTGTAATGCGCAATATATGGTTTTATACCACATAGCCTCTCCACTACAAATCCACACTCGCCTACACGTGGTGCCCCTGTTACGTTGAGCAACCTGGTAGAATGTTTGGGTAACCAATTCCAGCGGGAAACCAGGTCAGCAAACTAAAGAGTGTTGGGGGTCTAGGTGGGGCTAGTACCTGTCGTAGCTGGAGAATGGCCTCCTAGACTGGGTAGTGACAGAGACATGTTACCTTCTCTATGGACGGCGGCGAAATGAGATAAGCTCTCAAAAGTACGGCGGCGGAATGAGATAGGCTCTCAAAAGTACGGGGTCGTTCCTCAGCCCTGAAGATTGGGGCTATTATCTTTGTTACTTAAGGGTACTCACTCTCACTAGTTTCTAGTCTCACGAGTCTCAGCTATATGTGCCACTAGGATCGGAGCCTGTACCTGTAGCAGCAGGCGGGGTATTAGCTGCAAGCCCCCCTCTTACTCTGTGCACAGTCACCCTCATTCACCATCAACCATCTCCAACTATTCTTCACCAACAAACTACATATGATAAGATCAGGCAACATCGAGAGATTTGTATGTTCTCAATGCCAACGTACCATCCAATCTCGCATCGGTCTCTGGAGCCACCAACAGGCCCATGTGCGGAGGCGGCGATGGCAATAAGGGAAAGATCTTCGGCAACGAAGAAATTCCGACGACGATACTATGTGTATAACTCCGTCAATGCAGCCGTATCAGTATCAGTCTGCAGAATCGGAGGTATTTTGTGGACTTCCAATGGCAACGTAGCCGATGGGGACTAAAGAAGAATGACCTACCCCAAGGAAGTGTTCTCGCTCCATTTCTGTTCAATGTGTATACAAATAACCTGCCCATAACTCCCAGCACCAAGAGTTTCTTGTACGCTGACGATCTCAATCTTGCTGCACAGGGTTAAGATTTTCAATCAGTGCAGAATAACCTTACGAGTGCCCTTAAGGGTGTGTCCAAATACTATTTCGCAAACCAACTTAAACCAAATCCCTCCAAGACAAAAGCATGTGCCTTTTACTTGAGAAGCAGGAAAGCCTTTCGTGAATTGAAGGTAGTATGGTCAGGAATAGAACACTTGGAACACTTTTGCACCACAAAATTTCTAGGAGTGAAATTCGACAGAGCTCTTATCTACAAGAAACGCTGTCTGAACACCAAGTCAAAAGTATCCACCAGGAATAATCCTCTGACAAAACTGGAATGTTCAAAACCAGGGGTAGTCAACCTGAAATCATTCGAACATCTGCAATGACATTGTGCTATTCCGCTGCAGAGTACGCCTGTCCGGTTTGGTATATATCAACTCATGCTAAACAGGTGGACGTAGCTCTAAATGAAACATGTAGAACTATAACTGGATACTGAAGATCAACACCAACTGAGTGCCTTTACCAGCTCGCAGGAATAGCATCACCCTCTATTCGACGAGAAGTAGTTGCACACAAGGAAAGGAAGAAAGCTGAGCAGGAATCAACCCATCCTCTACATGGGTATGAACTACATGCTCAGAGGCTAAAGTCTAGGAAGAGTTTCCTTAGAACGTCCAAATAATTAAAGACTAAGTGCGAAAAAGCCAGGCTAGAATTATCGAAAGCTAAGGAATCTCTTCCCCTGGGCTGGAAAAGGATAGTCGAAACTTTTCCTCCTGGTCATGATCAAGATGGTTAACGTGGAAATCCTTGAATAGATTAAGATCAGGAGTGGGCAGATTTAAGGCCAATCTTGCAAAGTGGGGCTACATTAAAGAAGATAGCATTCAGGACTATGGAAAAACCAGACTGTGAAACATATGCTTCATTGTAGACTGTGTCCGATCTCCTGCACAGAAAATGAACTTTATGAAGCAGGACATCACAGAATGCAGTGGAAGAGGCTAAGTTTTGGTCAAATATTATATAATGCTTGTAGTCATAGTATTTGTATCTGTGTTTTATTTGATGTTTTCTGACACGAGAATAAATAAATCTACCTACTCTTCTCTTCCTAATTTCTCATCTGTCTACTCTCGTTTATCTAGTCTCGTCTCGTAGACTCGTCTGTCCAATTACGCCTGTCTAGTCTCGTCTGTTTAATTACATATGTCTAGTATGGTCTTAGTCTAGTCTAGTCTAGTCTTAATCTTGTCTGTCCAGTCTCCTCTATCCAGTCTCCACTCTCCAGGCTCGTCTAGTCTCACTTGTCTAGTGTCTTTTGTCAAGTTAAACTAAACCATAATATAAACACACTAGGGTAGAAATCTATTTAGATAGAAAAGTATGTATTTCTTATGTCTAGTACCATGTTGTACTAATACCTCTTTGTAATTAAAGCGAAAAACGTTTTAAAATAACAATTCAGATGCAATATAGATAACAAATGGGCCGTGAGTAATACATGTAAACAGAAAATATATCCATTATTTCTTCGCTCGTAAAAAATACAATAGCGGCATTCACGTGCAAATGAAATACCGAAAACGGCAATAATCGCGGCCGACTATCTTCAATCGTGAATAATATCGGTGCAAATATCAATTGGCGCAATAAAATTGCGAGAACGGGCAACGCAATGCGAGCACATGACAATAACAGATGATCGAACTGTCGCTCCTCTATAATGAGGTGATAATGAGCCCAGGGCTAATCTGAACCAATGATCGGCTTGTTATAATGTTATGTGCCCGGTTCGTGGCCAGTATTGTGGCACCAACTAACCAACAGGTACGTTAATTTGGACGCTGCGTTATAACAAATCTAATACAGTTTTCCTAAAGAAAATCGCAAATGGAAAAAATAAATAATTGTGTCGAATAAAACTTAGTATTTCTTTTCTGCGTAAGTACATAGACGATAAACTTGTTTGTTGCAGTGTTTTGCACATGTATTTTTAAGCTTTGCATGTATTGAGAATGTGTCAGATCTCATGTAAAAGTAAAAATTGTTTTTGTACCAACAGGTAAACGTAATACTGCGCAGTATCTGTGCAAACTAACACAGTTTTCCCAAGAAATATAGATTATTGCAAATTTGTTGAATTAGTATAAATCGTAACATATTGACGTATTTCCTAAATTTTATATTTAAATTGTATTATTTATCGTGAGAAAACTAAAAATTTTCCTGAAAAAAAATACTACATCATTTCTTTTTTCTATTCTCAATAAATCTTATTATATTTGTTGTGTTTAGTTTTACTTATCGATTAACAGCAGTCATAAATATTTTCACGGTTGAAACCAAAATAAATTTTTATTCCAGTTTACAACTATTTGTCTATAGACAGTATAGACCAAGGAAACGAAAAGATAAAAGAATAAATGGTACTTACGGATTAACGCCATCACCGCTACATTTTTAATTGCCGCCAATCTACGCCGAAATTTTTTATGATAAATCATAAAACAAAACATTTTATTTATAATTAAAACATTTTTAAAACTCAAAATGTTTTATTTTTTAACCCCGGTCAGATTAGGTTGCCCGCCGCGAAGCGGACTGATAAATCAAGACAACATACTCACGGCAGCGTGAAGTCTCGATCCAATATATAGCGATGGTGGCGTTAATACGTAAGTACCGAATAAATATATAATATAAATCAACAAAGATTTACTCACAAATAATAAACTAAGAAACACTAAATAAACTAAACACTAAAAATAAATGTAGACAGCTTATTTTTTTACAGAAACGGTTTGTCTATTTCTTATGATTTAGTATAATATTTTAAAAATTGTAGAAAAGAAAGGACAAGCTTTGTTGACTTAGTATTTGATAATCATTTTCATAATCATTTTAAATATTTAATCTTGCCCAGTTTTTTAATTTATTCTTTATACTAATTCTATTAACACGCATACCTTTCAATTCTACTGGAAGTGAATTGTAAGTCATTGTCGTCGCGAAAAAACTGTTCTTCTTACCAATTTCTAAGTTAACCTTAGGCAATAAAATACTCTTAATCCTCTTATTACTAAGTGATTGCACATGTAAATTTAGCAAATGCCTGTACTGATATTCAGTTGACTCCAATATATTATGTATGTTTGTTCTATGTTTAGTGGGGTCAGTATAGTCTCGTATTTATTTGTTTTATTTATTATTTTTACTATTTTATTTTGCAGACTCTGTAATATATTTAAATGACTTTTATAGGCAATGTCCCAGCCAATTATACCATAATTAATGTGGCTGTTAAAAAGACAATAATAAATTTTCAAGAGGGAATTTTTGATCATAAACCTGGAGAGTTTCGCAAATACAAAGGTTAGATATTTAGTTTTTTTTTACCATACTTTCAATATGGCTTCTCCATTTCATATTGTAGTCGAATATAACATCAAGGTATTTGAAAGTTAAAACTCTTTTTAACTGATAGTCCCCGATTCTTATATTTATTTGTTTAGGAACATTGTCATCTTTGTTTCCAAAAGTCATGAAGACTGTTTTTTTTTTTGTAGATTTAGTGACAATCTATTTGAAGCTTGCCAAACTATAGTCAGATACTGACTTTGGGTAACGGAATACTTCTATTTCTAGATTTCCCTTTATAGTTCTCATACGCATATTTACAACTATTGTAGTGATAACTCAACGACTCGAGTATAAATGTATCTCTAAATCCTAGAACACATTTTCCATCCTAAAATATGTTAATGAGCTTAGATTGAATTTGAGATATTAGTGTTGGTTTTGTAACTTCCCCCCCAAGCAATAATTCCATAATTCACAATACTCTCAAAAAGAGAATGGTTATTAATCTTCAGTGATTGCTTGCACATTATTTTTTTTAATTTATGAAAGATAAACAAAAAGTATCTAGTTTTACTTATAAGATTTAATATATGGATATTCCACTTCATGTGACAGTCAAACATTAACCCTAAATATTTACAACTATTGACTCTTTTAATTTTCTCATTATAAATGGATAACTCAAAAAAATTAGGTACACTGTCTTTGTAACAGCCAAAAGTCATGTATGTTGTTTTATCCACATTTAATGTTAAATAATTATTTTGTAACCACATACCTATTTTGTCTAGGTATGATAACATATTGGATTGTGCTTCAGACCATGTTTTACCTATACCTTTAGCCACTGTGTCATCAGCAAAAGCTGCTATACTATTTAAAGGTAGTATTTTAAACATATCATTAATGTATATAATAAAAAGTAGGGGTCCTAAGACAGTTCCTTGTGGTACACCAATTTTAATTTTACATTTTTTACTTTTAACATCCTTAATTTTGACTACCTGAAATCTATCTGTTAAATATTTTTTAATTAGGTCAAGAGCTACTCCTCTAACACCATATTTATATAATTTATTAAGCAATATTTTATGGTTCACTGTGTCGAAAGCTTTGGCTAGGTCTAGAAAAGCAACAACTGTCGGATTACTGATGTCTATATTAGTATATATAAAGTCAGTGATCAATGCTAACGCATTCTTTGTACATTTATTTTTCATAAAACCGTACTGATGACAACTAATAATGTTACAATCCATAACAAAAGAGTACAATCTAACATGAATAATTTGTTCAAAAATTTTCACAATATTAGAAATAAGTGATATTGGTCTATAATTAGTCATATGGTGTTTATCACCAGTTTTAAAAATCGGCAATATTTCCGCGCATTTAAGTGCATTTGGCCAGATACACTTTGATAAACATATATTAAATATATGTTCAAATATATTGGATATAATAGGGATTATAGTTTTGAGTACTTTTGTGCATATACCATCAACCGCACCGGCTTTTTCCTTTAGATCGTTTACTATATTTATAATTTCAGAGCAATTAGTAGGTTTTCAGAAAATGGATTTAGGATTATAACTTATTCCATCGTGAATTGTAGCAGCACTAGTAGGGATTTTGGCAGCTAAATTTGAACCAATATTACTAAAAAAATCAACAAAGTTCTTAGCAATATCATTTGTATTTGTCAACTTATGATTGCCTTTGTTAATATAATCTATGTTATTGACCGAATTTATCTTTTAACCTAGCTTTTTATTTACGAATTTCCATAGATCCCTACTATTTTTAGACTTGGAAGAAGCTTCTTTGGTGTCAAAATTTATTTTCGCAATTTTTATTAATTTGTCAAGTATTTTGCAGAAATTTAAGTATTTCATTCTTAGATATAAATTATTTTTATCGCGCTTCCATGTGTTATATAATTTTTCTTTTGTTCGACATGATTTCATTAAGCCTGGCGTGATCCAGTCAGTCCTAGGTTTGTATTTACGCGCTAGCTTCTTAAAACTAGATTCCTTGATTAGGTTTTGTATTTTTAATAATAGTTTTTCAGTTGCTTGATTAGGATCCGTGACAGCTAACAGGTCTGACCAATCAGAACGATTACAATTATGTATTAATTTGTTATAGCATAAAAATGATTTTTAGCACAAGTGGAAAGAAAATTGCACCTACCCACCCTCTCCGTCGTTGTAGTTTGCTCGAGAGAATTCGAAATATAAATGACGACTCCATCCGATTTGTTTATGAAGCTACCGTTAAAATAACATGTATAATTTTCTAATGTGAACATGTTAGGACAAATAAGGTTCCAAGTTTCGGTGCAGACGATTACATGCGGTTTGGTTAGTAGAGATGTTACCAGTAATTCCAATTTTTCATAGTTTGCGTTTAAACTCCTGACATTAACGTGTAAGAAAAGTAAACCAGAATCGTTCAAAAAATAGTTTAGGTCTTCTAAATTATCAACAGACTCTTCAATGTAATTATTAGAATCAGACATAATTTTGTAAGAAGTTATATATTAGTTATTAGAAGTTTGTTGTTAAGGAAGATTCTTTTCTTTGGCCTGGGAACTTACGAAGGTAATTTGGTATTTTTGGTAAGGTAGGGTAATCAGTTATATTTAGAAGATTTTGTATCTTGTATTTTAGGTATTCACACTGGGTTGTATTATTTGGGTAATGATTTGTGCATTTAATTAGGCCATATTTCTTGTTGTAGAATTCACAATTAACACACTTAAGAATTTCAGATTTGCAGCTTTCTGTTGGATGGTCACCAGCACATTTTAGACACTTGATCTTGTTAATACAATTTTTGAAGCTATGGTTTAAACGTCCACATTTGAAGCATAAGTTTATATTGATATCATCGGATACTCTACAACACTGGTAACCAATGAATATTTTGAAACTATTTTTTATGACAGTGCTGTATACTTCAGGTGAAGCCTCCATGATCACAGTGCGTTGTTTCATTGCATTCGTAAATTCAGAGATTAAAGAGAAATTACTATTTAACATGGATGGGTTTCTGTTTTTAATGTCCTCTTGGAGGTCACTTAAGTTCATATCATTTTGAACATCAAATATTTTTAATCTAGGTAATTTGAGAGTCTGCACTTCCACTAGATAATAATTTTTCAATTTTTCATTTAATAAAGCCGTTGTTCTTTTGACATCCTCCTTGTTTTTACATTTAATAGTAACTTCTCCAGTCTTGTAAATTGAAACTTTTTTGATAGGTACTGAGATATCGTCCAGTAATTGTTTTTTAACATTTTTATCTACTTCACGATTGTTTTTATCTTTTGCTTTAACTATGATGTTAGGTATGACTTTCCTAGTGTTATTATTATCAATCTTAGCCATGTCTGCATAACTAACGAGATTACTTTTACTTACAGCATTTTTTCCTTCAATTAGTTCTTTCAGTAATACATTTTTGTCTTTAAGTTCTTGGTTCAGTTGTTTCAGTAGTTCATTTTCAACCCTCAGTATAGGAAGTTCATTATCAATGATAGTTTCAACTATAAGGGTACCTTCACTTGTTGCATTCGGTTTAGTACTACTCCGCAGCTCATGATTCATCTTTTTCATACAGTTTGGTTTGAATTATAATCTTACGTGCATCCTCGTTTAAATCAATGTTTTGGAAATCTATTTTAGAGGTAAGGTGGTGGGCTGGGCAGACCACTAGAATATCACTTATGTATTTACCCATATTTAATCTGTTAAAATCATTAACATGATAAACACCTTCGCAAATTATACAAATCACTATTTTCGGTACTTTTATATTCAAATGACACTTAAACATTTTAGGATTACTCATTGTGACGTCCGCATCTCTCGTCATTTTGACTCCGAAAGAATTAGAGGTAGAAGCATTTTCTTTATCTTCGAAGTTTTGAGTAAGGGCTGAATTTTTTTGAGTGATAGGGAGTCGCCTCTTAGACCTCCTATTTCCAACATCCCGCATGTTGTCATGTCCAGCGTCGGTTTCAGACATGTCTTGGCAAACACCAGGCAGGGATTTTCTGGGGTGTAGAACAGTCACCGTTTTTATGGCTGTGAAGTTGCTGCTTTACTTCAGGGTTTGCCGATGTTTCATTGGGAATGGTTTATGCTCATAATTGATATATTTATTCAAAAATTAGGGAGCGTAAAAATAGAGTAATATATGTACTGTACAATATGTACTGTATATATTATTTACCCTAACTTTCTGCTTCCTGTTTGATAAGTAGCTTTCCATGAGCTTATGCACATTTCCCCTAATTCCATAATTGTAAAGTTTTGAAGCAGCAATTCGTGATTTACTGTGTCAAAAGCCTTTACTAAATCAAGAAAAGTGGCAATAATGCATTTGCTCTTATCAAGTTTCTGACAAGCAACCGTGTCTGACAAGCAACTTAGTGCATCTTTAGTGCCTTTATTCTTAAGGAATCCAAACTGATACTTATTAAATATATTATTTTCTTTAAAAAAGTGAAATAATCTGCTATGTATTATTTTTTCTAATATTTTTGCCAAATTTGAGATTAAGGAAATTGGTCTATGTATAACATTTTGGCATTTTTTTATCCCCTGACTTAAATATAGGTATTATTTCCGCGTTCTTTAAAGCATTTGGCCAGATTGAGTGTTCTATTATCAAATTAAAAACATAAGTGAGAGGTTGTGCAATGTAAATAGCCGCCACTTTCAAAACTTACTTATACAATCCAGACCGCCCGCTTTTTCTTGCATATTATTTATAATATGAGTTATTTCGTTTGAATCTGTTGGATATAAAAATATACTCTTAGAGTTGTTGGGTGGTAAGTTAATTGTTACATCTTTTGGAGGTGTTATTGTATGACTCAGTTCAATGCCTATTTTACAAAAAAATCTATTTATAGAATTGGCTATTTCCGTCGGATTTTCAATTTTGTTTCCTTCTTCCACAATACCACCTATATCCTTATTGTCAGCCTTCTTTTCCTTGTCCAATTTAGCGTTAATAAAATTCCATAATCTTTTAGGGTTTCTGATATTGGCATCAACCGTTTCTTTGTTATATTTATTTTTGGCCTCTTTATTACTTTGTCTACAATTTTTACATAATTCTTGTACATATTTTTAAGATAATCATTATTAGGATCATTTCTCCAAGTATTATATAGTGCCTCTTTTTTTGCACAGGATGTCATTATAGCTTTAGTCATCCACTTTTTTCGCGGTTTTAAAGATCTCTTTTTAGACTTTTTTGTAGACCTTTTTATGAGGCTCTGCAGATTATCGATCAAATATTCAGTAGCCATCTCTGGATCCTGCAGATTCAAAATATGTTTCCAGTCAGTGTTATAAATAAGTTGCTTTAGTTTATTGTAATCGATATACGCTATGTGTCGTTTGGTTACATTTTTTACTTCAATTGTCTGAGTATCTATATATAAACATAAAGTAAAATGGTCTGTGATACCATTGGCGTGCTTGCGTGTTGCGCAGTGAAACCATGGCGTGCTTAACCTTATAAGCTTTGAAATTGAGATAATTACTCCTAACAAAAAAATTGTCTATGCAAGTTCCACCTGCAGAATTCAGAGAAGGCCTAGTAACACTCTGGAAATATGGTAGATATTTGGTTGAGAGTACGTCATTGAGAAAAACATGACCATCCGAATCTAGAGAAATCAAATCTATATTAAAATCACCAACTATACAATGATTTTTACAATTTCTATTACTTTTCAAAAAGGTATTTAGATTAGAAATGAAAAGTTTTTTGTTTAGATCATGACATCTATAGAGAGCAGAGATTCTCAAAGTGATGTTATCCTTTATTTTTATATCCGAGCTCAAAATAATTAAACCACAAATTTGATCAATAATAGTATCATAAATCATTTTTTTTCTAATATACATTACAACTCCATCAGATCGATTTATGTTACTTCCATTATTAAATATTTCATACTCATTAAGACAAAAATACCTATAGTAATCTAGATTCCAGGTTTCACTACACACGATTACAAGGGGTTTATAAGTAAGACTTGCAATAAGCAACTGTAATTTTTCAAAATTAGTATTTAAGCTTCTAATATTCACGTGTAGTATTAACTTACTATTTTCGTTACAATTACAGTTTAGGGCCTGCACATCAGAAAAAGCTTGTTCAGTATGTGCAATTTTAGCAAAGTCAAGTTCTTGATCCATATTCAAATACCTGAGATATTTTGGTTGACTTAGATGTATTTTCACTAACTGGTTGTTGTGATGCACTATTAGGAGGCCTCTTTATCAATTTTCTCGCAACTGCTGTACTAACAATGTAGGCTGAATCACAGGCTGCACGGGATAGTCTGTTATATCTATGTATTTTTTTATTTTATGCTTTAAACTGCACTTTTCACTGTCTGTAGCAAAATGGTTTGTCTCATATTTGGTGCTATATTTATTATTACTGAAAATACAGTTTACACACTGAGCATTATCTGTTTCATTACAACTGGCCGTTGTGTGGGACCCAGCACAAAACATGCAAGCATTTTCATTAACACATTTATTAGTATTATGGCCATACCGTCCACACTTTAAACAAGGTTTCATGTCAAAGTCATCAAAAACTCTGCAATATTGATATCCAACATAGATTCTGTTTTTATTTTCTCTTATATATTTGAATATTTCTGTTGTTACTTCTAGTATAATGCTATGAGTTTTGGTTGATTCATTTGAGTATGTGTGAACGGCTTGGCATTTTGTTTCAAAATTGTTAAAGTTTCTTGTATTTATATCGATTTCAAAGGTTTTGATATCCATATTGTTACAGTTTTCTATTCCTACCACTTTTACTCTAGGTTTATTAATAGCTTCTCTTTGTACCCTACAACTTATGGGTAATTTTCTTTTCAAAACTTCTTCCGCTTCATTAATACTTTCTTCATTTGGGCAGTTGATAATTATTTCATCGTCGCTTTTTTTATTCACACTATTAGTTTGTATAGATTTTTCTTTAGTTAAGTAGTGTGAGACTATTTCTTTAATATTAGTTTTATCCTCCTTTGGTTTCTTTATTATAAGCATAGGGACTCTTTTTGATTTCGATTTTATAACAGTGCCTGCTTCAGCATAAGTTTTCTTGGCTGTATATTTACTCTCTTTTTCTTTAGACAATAATTCTTTTAGTTTATTTTTATCCATTAATTCTTTGTTTAGTTGTTCCAGTAGATTATTTTTTAACCTCAAAATTTCCAGTTCATTGCCCTCTTGGGGAATTGAATTGTCTTGCTCAGTTGTGCTATTATTTGTCATTTCGTTCATAAGATCTTCTTTCTGTTGTAATTTAATTTGAGAAATTATGAATCTTGCATCATAATTTAGAATTTCGGTATTTAATTTTTGGGTTATGTCGACATCCACGTGGTCTGGACAGATTACAAGGGCATCACTTAAGATTTTTGTGTCTTTTAACTTACTAAAGTCCCTCGTATGATAATAGTTTTCACACACGATACATATCACAGTGGCTACTCGTTGATTAGGATGACATTTATAGTGTTTAGTTGCGCTCTTATCAGGCGGCTGCTTCTCAGTCGTCGCCATATTTATATCAGTTGATTAATTATTACTTTGGTTTATTTATTTGGTTTCATGTGAAATGTGTTTGTTATAAATGGGGCAGTAGATTAGAGAGTTTTACAGATATTTTTATCTTTAAATTATTTTTTAGTTTGATATATCAAGGTTGACGTTTATCACACTTATCAAATCCAATATTCAATATCGATTTGTCAATAATCAATGATAATCAGAACCAAATTAGGAATCAACTGCAAATATAGCTCTAATTCGTTATCCAGTTTTCTTAATATAATAACCCATTGTATCTGCCAGCCCTGTTTGTTCAGTTTAAATCTAGTTTCACTTACTGTTCTCATTTTAGTCTTCAACGGAAATTGTATGCAGACAAGGTAGATACAAAAGTAATTATTTAAAAACATGTAACATTCTTGTATTGTGTATATTCTTCTGACGAAGGCCTAAGAAGCCAAAATCGATATAGCTTTAAATAAAACTCATTTGTGAAACTTACACCTAGTGTCTCTAATTTAATATTATATCTGTTAAAATGTTTCACCTTGTGCCTACAGTTGAATCTTTAGAATCTTTAGATTTTAGATTTTTTCTTAATTCTAAATCTTAGTGTACTATTGGGTATTAAGGTAATCTATATAGACTCAGGTACAGTATTATAGAAATGACAAATTAATATTAGTTGTGGACTAGTCTAGCCTATTACTTTCTGTCCTTACTCTTCTTTTTTCCCTCGTTCCATGGCAGTCCCTTCTCTCTTAAAGTTTCAGTCACCGCCTCATCCTATGTTTTTCATGCTCTGCCCCTTGCTCTGCCATATTTGTTTTTTTGATCTTTCCTCCTTCATCCTCACTAAGTGGGCAAACCATTTTAATTGTTGGCGTTTGATACTTTCTATGATGGGTTCTACTTCCAGTTCTTCTCGTACTAAGTCGTTTCTGATTCTACTTCTTCGTGCAATCCTCTTTACTCCTCGTAGGTACCTCATTTACATTGCTGGGATCTTGCTTTTTGCTTGTTTGGATAACACACAGCTCTCGCTTCCGTAACTTAATACGGGTTTAAACATAGTTTTGAATACCGTAATTTTTGATTTGCTGGATATTTATTTTTCCTTATGAAGGCTTTGTTCAGTGAGTTATATAACCTAGCAAAACTTTCCAGTCTATCATTTTTTTCTGCATCTATCTTTCCATTTTTGTGAATTTTCACTCCCAAATAGTTAAATGTTGCTAATAATAATAGTTAAATAGTTAAGTGCACTTGCTCTAATCGTTTTTCATCCAATTTTATTGATATTCTTCCTTTTCTATCACCATTACCTTGGTTTTTCCTGCATTCATTCTCAAATTTCTATCTATTAGTGCATTTTTCCATATATTCAGGTTATATTGCAGATCTTGTTCGTTTTTCCCATATATAACCAGGTCATCAGTAAATACACTCTCTTTGGTTTCTTCACTTTACTCTTTCTTTTATTATATCGTGCATAACTATATTGAACAAGGCTGGGCAGTCAAACTCATATGATATTGCGGGCCACATTTTCTATTTTGTACTAAATTGGGGGCCGCATGTTTTTACTGTTAAAAAAGTTAATAGAATATGATTGTTAGAATGATTATATTATGCACTTATTTTATTCATGTTATTTTTTACACGGAAACTATAAATATTCTATATTTAAAACAAAAAACTAAAATAAAAGTTATAATAAACAAAATCACAGTTTAATACTACTTCTTAGAAGATATTTGACATCATTAGTTGGAAAGCAAGTCATCAATATTTGGTTGAATATCTCTGGTTGAGTAACTATTGCAATTTTTAAATTTGATGATATATGTAGGTTAATCTTGACCTTCCTGAATTTTTGTTATTTTTCATTAAAGAAAATAGTTGCTCGCACAAATAAAAGCTTCCGAATATAGCCAGTATACGCGTAACAAACGATAACATTTTAGGAAATCGATCTACAGATAAATATGTATATATTTATGGAATTTCAACTTCAATAAATTCAAATCAGCAAAGAATAACACTGAATATCAATTAATTCTGTTTGTAAGTTTTTATCAACAATTTCAATATCGATAGATAGAGATAAAGTAAAAAGACGAAATTATACTTTCTTCAATCGAAATTCTTCGATCGAATTCCATTTATAATAATTAAATTTGGTGTGCATATCTTCGTAAATTTTAATTTAGGTGACTTAAGCTGTAGATATTGACAGCTTTCAAAATGAGAAAAAGTTTTCTTTTTGTATTTACCAACTTATTAAAGCGGAATATAGCTTGAATATATTAATATAATCAACTTTTCCGTAGCTCTATAATATTATTAAGTCTTTTTAAGACTACAAAACAAACCTCATGTTGAAACACAACAGATCACAAAACACATCAAGATCATGTTGAAACATAACAGACTATTTATTAGTCTTCAGTCCACTTTTGTGGCAATAACCAAGAACCAGATAAATAACATGGTTTTTAAGATCACTATCTTTCTATTTAATACAAGTGAATAGTCATCTGCAGACGCGTTTCGAATGTTATATATCTAGTTCTTATTTAGTGCCACGAAAGTTGACTGAGGGCTAGTAAATAGCATACAAATATATGTTGTGTGTCCACATGAGATTTGTTTTGTAGTCTTAAAAAGAATTAATAATATTATAGAGCTACGATAAGCTTGAATATACAGTCGAACTTCCCTCAAGTCGAATTGCCATAGTAGAAAAAAATTCGAGTTATAGAAAATTGGAGTTATAGAAATACATAAATATAAAATGAGTAAAATACTCTATACACAATTTATTCAAAGTATATATATATATATATATATATATATATATATATATATATATATATATATATATATATATATATATATATATGTATATATTTATAAACAAAAAACTACCAAGTAATATGTATAGATTATTAATATGATGTTATATAATTATAATTAATTACAAATAATTTGAATTAATATATTATTTTTTGAAAAACTCAGTAATTTTTAATTATTTTCCATAATATATAGCACCTTCTTTTTGGATTACCGAACCTCGGGAGAATAATATCCTGTCGTAATCTTTCTAAAGCGCACCCGCTGGTAAATTCTTAGTTTTGCTTTATTCGAGTTTTTGGTGATCATAAAATATGAAAAATAAAATGTTTGGTAATCTACCCGAGGATTACACTATCGACGGTTTATGGTAGGCAATATCCGGCATCATAAATTATGAAAAATACGCGGCGGTTAAAAAATTGGAGTTATAGAGATTATTTTGTATGTAAAATTTTACCATTGTACAAATTTTTACTACGAGTTCGATAAAAAAATCGAGTTAAGGAAAATTCGAGTTATGGAAGTTAATTTATATGTAATATGCTATCTAAACGTATGAATTTCTAAAAATATTCGAGTTATAGGAAAATTGGGTTCGAGTTATGGAAGTTCGACTGTATTTATATATGCAAGCTATATTCTACTTTAATATTTTATTATGATTGTATCTAAAATTAGTTTGGTTTCACCCCAATATTCAATTATCTTTTTCTATTGTTTTTTCTGCTAATAATTTTTCTTTGAAAGCGTTAATATTATCAAATAGCGTTGTAACAACATGATTTTTTTTTGAAGTTTAAGATTAAGTTGATTAAGATGACTTGAAATATCAACGGAGCAATCTAAGAGCTAATTGTTTTAACACTTTATGAGTGGGAAGCCATCGCACTTCCGTATAATTTGCTAGATCGGTGTATTCACATTCTATATCTTCCAAAAATAAAACAAATTGACGATGATTAAGCCCACGTACTCGAATATAATTTTGGTGACTTGCTTGTGAATAATACCATGAGAATGTTCAAAATATTATCACCACAATGTTTAGATATTTCTTTTCATCCCTCAAAAACTCCTTTAGTAATACCGGTCATGGTAAGTGCACCATCAGTTGCAGGTGCACTAACTTTTCCAATGGTAACTTATAAGAAGCATAAGTTACCATTAAGCATTAAGTTTTATATTAGAAACAAAACTTCCATAAGCGCAACAAAAATATCAGCTCCAGTAGTTTAAAAAGACGAAATTATACTTTCTTCAATCGAAATTCTTCGATCGAATTCCATTTATAATAATTTAATTTGGTGAGCATATCTTCGTAAATTTTAATTTAGGTGACTTAAGCAGTAGATATTGACAGCTTTCAAAGTGAGATAAGTTTTCTTTTTGTATTTACCAACTTATTAAAGCGGAATATAGCTTGGATATATTAATATAATCAACTTTTCCGTGGCTCTATAATATTATTAAGTCTTTTTAAGACTACAAAACAAACCTCATGTTGAAACACAACAGATATTTGTATTCTATTTATTAGTTTTCAGTCCACTTTTGTGGCACTAACCAAGAACCAGATAAATAACATAGTTTTTAAGATCACTATCTTTCTATTTAATACAAGTGAATAGTCATCTGCAGACGCGTTTCGAATGTTATATATCTAGTTCTTATTTAGTGCCACAAAAGTGGACTGAGGGCTAGTAAATAGCATACAAATATATGTTGTGTGTCCACATGAGATTTGTTTTGTAGTCTTAAAAAGAATTAATAATATTATAGAGCTACGGTAAGCTTGAATATACAGTCGAACTTCCCTCAAGTCGAATTGCTATAGTAGAAAAAAAAATCGAGTTATAGAAATACATAAATATAAAATGAGTAAAATACTCTATACACAATTTATTCAAAGTAAATATATATGTATATATTTATAAACGAAAAACAACAAAGTAATATGTATAGATTATTAATATGATGTTATATAATTATAATTAATTAAAAATAATTTTAATTAATAAATTATTTTTTGAAAAACAGTAATTTTTAATTATTTTCCATAATATATAGCACCTTCTTTTTGGATTACCGAACCTCGGGAGAATAATATCCTGTCGTAATCTTTCTAAAACGCACCCGCTGGTAAATTCTTAGTTTTGCTTTATTCGAGTTTTTGGTGATCATAAAATATGAAAAATAAAATGTTTGGAAATCTACCCGAAGATTACACTATCGACGGTTTATGGTGGGCAATTTCCGGCATCATAAATTATGAAAAATACGCGGCGGTTACAAAATTGGAGTTATAGAGATTATTTTGTATAAAAAATTTTACCATTGTACAAATTCTTACTACGAGTTCGATACAAAAATCGAGTTAAGGAAAATTCGAATTATGGAAGTTAATTTATATATAAAATGCTATCTAAACGTATGCATTTCTAAAAATATTCGAGTTATAGGAAAATTGGGTTCGAGTTATGGAAGTTCGACTGTATTTATATATTCAAGCTATATTCCACTTTAATAATTTGTTATGATTGTATCTATAATTAGTTTGGTTTCACCCCAATATTCAATTATCTTTTTCTATTGTTTTTTCTGCTAATATTTTTTGTTTGAAAGAGTTAATATTATCAAATAGCGTTGTAACAACATGATTTTTTCTTGAAGTTTAAGAGTAAGTTGATTAAGATGACTTGTAATATCAACGGAGCAATCTAAGAGCTAATTGTTTTAACACTTTATGAGTGGGAAGCCATCGCATTTCCGTATAATAAGGTAGATCGGTGTATTCACATTCTATATCTTCCAAAAATAAAACAAATTGACGATGATTAAGCCCACGTACTCGAATATAATTTTGGTGACTTGCTTGTGAATAATACCATGAGAATGTTCAAAATATTATCACCACAATGTTTACATATTTCTTTTCAGCCCTCAAAAACTCCTTTAGTAATACCGGTCAAGGTACGTGCACCATCAGTTGCAGGTGCACTAACTTTTCCAATAATAACTTATAAGAAGCATAAGTTACCATTAAGCATTAAATTTTATATTAGAAACAAAACCTCCATAAGCGCAACAAAAATATCAGCTCCAGTAGTTGTATTATGCATAGGAATGACTTCCAAAAGTTCTTCACTTAATTTTAAATTAACATCGCATCCGCGAATCAAAACGGACAGCTGAGCGATATATCGAATATCTGTACTTTCATCAATTGCAACAGAGTAGGCTTGAAATGTTGATATTATTTAGTTATGCGGATTTCTCAAAATCTCGGATATTACATCAACTCTGCTTGCTACAAAATATCGACTTACTTGTGCTGGACATAATATTTCCGCCGTATATAAAAAATATTTTGAAATGTCTCGGCGGGCCGCACTCTCTGTATTGTTGTGCCGTTTGACATGCCTGTCTTAAACCTTCCCTAGTTGTAAACTCCTCTGATTGTAGGTATCCTATTCTCACAATGTTCCTTGTGTTCCCATATATACTTTGTATCGTTATGCATCGCTGTAGTTTTTTGTTCACTCTTCTCCTTTTTAAGCCGTTCCACACAGTTTTCCTTGTGACGCTGTTCATTGTGTCTTTGCGATATTTCTCTATCAATTGTTTTATGGAGAATATATGGTCTTGCACCCCTCTGCCTTTCCTGAACCCGCACAGCGAGTCTTCTAGTTGTGTTTCAGTTTCTTTCATTAACCTTCCGTCTAGTATTCGTTCATACAATTTTTATATTATGCATAGCATAGTAATTCCTCTGTAGTTATTACATTCTCTTCTGTCGCCTGTTTTTGTGGAATGGTAGTATTATCCCTAGCTCCCAATCTTTTGGTAGTTTCTCTTCTGCCCATCCTTTATTGAACAAACTAGTTAATATTTCTAGACCTTTAGTTCCCAGGCTCTTAACCATTTCTGTTGTTATTCTATCGTGGCCTGTTGCTTTACCCCTTTTTACATTTTTTCACGGCTTCTACTACTTCTTCGATCTTTATATTTTATTCTTGTCTTCCTAAATTACTCTCTATTTCTCTTTCTCACTCTCTGGTATTTCTCTTGTTTGCTCTATCGTTAACATTTCCGCAAAGTATCCCTTCCATCTCCTCGCTATGCCTTCTTCATCTCCCAGTATGCTTCCGTCCTTAGTTTTTATATGGTTGACTCTAACTGGTTTTCCCCTCCGAAGTCCCTTGATAACTTTATAGAATAATTGTTGGTTTCCAAATCGGTCTCTTTCCATATTTTCTCCGAATGCTTCCCAAGATTTTTGTTTCGCTTGTTTCACCATTTCCTTGATTTTGTTCCTCTGATCTTTATTTTTTGTACTTCTCCATTGTTACGTTTCCTAAGTAGTCTTTCCATTTCTGTTTCTTTATTTTTACTTCTTTCGTTAATTCCTCATTCCACCAATTCGTTTGCTCCTTAATCTCGATAAATTTGCTTGTTCCACATACTTCTGTTGCTATTTTTAATAGCTTGTCTTTGATCTTGTTGTCCTCCTACGCGGAGCATAGGACCTCTACAAATACCTTCCATCTGCCTCTATCCTGAGCGAGGCGTTTCACCTCGTTCCACATTTTTCCTGCGATCTTTAATTTTGCGTCTATGGTCCTCCTCCACGTGTTAGCTGGACGTCCTCTTCTGCGAGAACCCTGCGGGTTTCATTGTAAGGCTTGCCTAGTGATGTTTCCTTCGTCTCTCCTCAATACATGGCCCAACCATTTCCACTTGCGGTGTTTTATTTCTTTTTGTATCTCTTGTTGGTTTGTCAGGTACCATAAGTCTACATTTCGTATTGTGCCTGGACAAAAAATGCGCAGTATACTTCGTAGGCATTTGTTTATGAATACCTGAAGCTTATTTACTATTGTTATGGAGATTTTCCATGTTTGGCACCCGTACAGCAAGACGGATTTCATATTTGAGTTGAATATTCTTAGTTTTGTTCGTGTGGAATACAGTCTGGAGGTGCAGACCGGCCTGAGCATACCAAATGCCTGTTTGGCCCTTTTTATTCGGTATGAGACATCGGTGGCGGTGCCGCCCTCATTAGTAATTATGCTTCCCAGGTACGAGAATTCATCTACATCCTCTATTTGTTCGTCATAAATGCGGAAGGCGCGGATATTTTTCGTGGCGGCTCTAAGTTGATGATGATGTTGATGTTGATCAATGTTGATTTTTATACCTGCTTTGGATGCTTCTGCAGAGAGACGGTCGAGTTTGCTCTGCATGTCGGAGTGGGTGTGTGCCAAGAAACAAATATCGCCTGCGTAGTCCAGATCTTCCAGGAACGAGTTTAACGTCCATCTAATGCCCTCACTTCTTGACACTACTTTGTCCATTATTGAGTCTAACAGAATGTTAAATAGCAAGAGCGATTACGCAGCCCTGTCTGACTCCCGAGCTGATGGTAATGTCGCTGCTCTTAGCAGTTTGGTGTTTTACATAGCAGGATGCGTCCCGGTATAGTTCCATTACTAGGTTTATTATCTTTTCCGGTACCCTCTTTTCTTCTAGCGCTTTCCAGACTGCAATATGATAGATGCTATCAAAGGCCCTATGGAAGTCGACGAAGACCGCGTATAATGTAGACCTCCATTCCATGGACTGCTCTATGATGATTCGCATTGTGTTAATTTGATTGACTTGCTTGTCTTTGATATACTTCCATCATTCTTCCAGCGATGCATTGTATATGCTAGTTAAGTTTTTGGCTAACTCGGCTTCTACTTTTTGGTTGAATTCCTTTGATGTCTCCTCTTCTTTCAATTTATATGATTTGATTTTTTCTTTGGTCTTTTTTCACATATTTTTCCTGTACTATTTGGTTGTTTGCTTGTTTCTAACTTTAATTGTATTTTTGGCAACACTAAATGATGGTCCGCGTATATTTCTGAACCTCTTTGCATCCTTGTATCCTTTACCTATTTTTTAAAATCTCTGTTTATTAGAAATAAAAGTGATATAAAAGTGTTAAATTAATTTTAAAAACAAATTTATTTCTTAATATTTATCAACTTCCGCTATATGGATTTGCAATTATTACAAACTAAATCAGATTAAATCGAAGCTACTTGGAAAAGAAAAGTGGTGAGATCTTTACAAATCAAAACAAAACTTGTATATACAGCAACGTTTCATATTTCTCTACAAATATTAAATAATCTACACAAACCCACGACGTTTTCCATATATTTAACTTTACTTTGAAATATATCGACAACTGATTGACGCAATCACAACTAGTCTCTCGTCAAAGTAAAACAGTTTTATTGTTTATTCAAGACAACCGCACGATAATAAGAATTGTATTCAAAAACTTGTTTCAATAGTTTTCTATTGTCAATACAACAAATAACGTATGTACATAAAGAAAACAGAAGTTTTGATACTTGAATTGTTTTTAGTTTTGAATATATTACATATATCCATTACATTTTATTCGATAATCGCGTCACACTAAAACCGCCACTATTATTGTCTTAGATGAACAGATTTTCTTAGTTTCTTGGTCTAGTTCCTATAGCCAGCTCTTATATATCTCACCCAGGCAAGAACAGTGACACACGTCAAAAAATATTTAAAAGGAGAATACTAAAATCAATTGTAAAACTTAAAAAGATATGTTCGTCGTCGTGCACAATATCAACAACTACAACTATGAAGTGATTTTAAAAGGGGTCATATTATTGGTATGGGCGAAGCGGGTTTTTCGGTTCGTGCTATTGCTGAAAGGGTGGATACGCTGCTGGTCTAGATTGTCCGAAGCTGGGGAGAATAGACGTAGACTTAGATCAAGACGTTCAAGAAGCACCACTAAGCGTGAAGATCTTACGTCTTACGACTTTACGTTACGCTTTACGATATTTCATTTCATATTTTTTACGATTATTATTATTTTATATTTACGATTAATATTATATTACGATTATTGTTATTTTTTTACGATATTTCATTTCATCACAGGTCAGGCAAAGGTGGGAGCTTTTAGAAAAGCAAGTGGCAGGGCATATCGCGATAACGGATGTAACAGAAAATTCTTAAGAAAAAATGCTTTCATTCGGATTACTCTTCAAAACACATATACAGTGGACAGGATTAAACAGCCGTATAAAAAGTCAAGGAGACCTATTCTGGTACACACACAGCTGCAATAAGAATAGTGGAACTGGAGCTGTAGTCTGTGGATTATCTCCTAGTACATGTCCGTGAACATGTCCGTGCACATGTCCATGAGCTCTTATAAATTGTTGAATTTTTTTTATTCCAAGTAATCGGACCTTGTCCATTAGAGCATGGTAGTACCACGCTGGAGTTGTTTGGACGTGTTTTGGCTTCTTCCAGCATTCGTTATGGTTTAATAAAAATGTGATGTGAACACTTTTGCAAAAAAAGGAAATTGTTTGACAAACACATCACTCTGTTTAATAGAGATAGGAAATTCTTTTTAGAAACAGTAAAATTATATTGACTAAAAAGGAAAACGAAATGAAAAACACTGTATGTCTTTATATTTGTTGCATTTGAAATAAATGTTTATTTAATATTATTTACGTGAAAGAAAAAAAATAAACACGTAAAGAACAAACAAACTGTGTTAGAATGGAAAGTGCGAGTGAAACGAGAAAAGAAAAAGGATCGTGTATAAAAGCGCTCGCGACACGACCTAGGCTAAACTGCAAAAACTCGTAACTTAATTTAACGAAATGAATAAAAAAACAACACAGTGAGAAAAAACGCATCGCAGGTGGTTGCGTTTAATGGGGGGTGAGGAAATGGTGGTGCGAGTGAAATAAGTAGGTGCAAGTGTGTTGGTGTGTTTGTGTGTGAGTATGAGTGGAAATGAACGAGGGCACGTGACCGGCGCCTCCACCAATCATATTCCCGGCAGATGCGGGCGTATCGACTTTTGGTCGCCGTCTACACTGCTCACCGGACAAACATCTCATGCGGCTTCAGCCGAAATATGGAATTATGGACCTAGTTTTAATAGGTTTTGTTTAAATTATTCAGCGGGACTTACTGCTTACATTATTCGCTCGGAAATTATCTTTCAACATTACATATTAAATTCCGCACACTCACGCCAAATACTTATTAAATCATTACTGAACCAACACTTTTTACATTTAGTAAACTTAACGACGCACCGCTCTAAATTATCTATACTAACATTATTTTCCAAACTACACAAACGCCTTACTCTATATATTTCACAAAAAAATTATAATTTTTATTCCTTAATTTGATTATTAAATTAATAGCATTATTCTTCCAAATTCTTACATTTTTTAACAAATTTTTAGAAACTAACATTGAAATTGTATAGTCATAGTTTTAAGGCATGGGGGTTAAAATCGATTTGTCTGTCTGCAACATATTTTTGAATGTTTTTTCGACGGCTAAATAAAACAACAATTTTTCATTTCCACCAAGGAACTAATTTATCGATAACATAAAACATAATCAATCACCAGTTAAATAAATAGGTAGATAGATAGGTTTTTAGATAAAACACATACTAAACTAATTACATAGGAATAAACAGACAAAATCTAGACTTAAAAAATGCAGGTATCTAAAAATTTCAAACAGGCAATACTAAACAGACAATTCTAGACAGTCGCGAGTAGCCACACATGAAGGGACAAACAAGATAAAAAAGACAAGACTATATAGAAAAGATTAAATAGACAACACTGTATAGAAAAGATAAGTTAAACAAGCCTAGATAGAGAGGGCTAGATGGATAGGACTATACATATGTGTCTAGACTAGACACACAAGACTCGATAGAAGCAACTAGACTCTTCAGAATATACAGAAAAGACTAGATATACAAGACTATATATAAAGGCGACTAGACGAACTAGGTGAACTTGACGGACTAGACGGATTAGATCGAATAGACAGACTGGATGGACTAGACAGTCTAGACGGACTAGACGGACTAAACCGACGCAAACGGACTAGACAGACTAGGCGCACGAAACAGACTAGACGGACTAGACTGACTAGGCGGAATCGACTGACTAGACGGACTAGACTGTTCAAATGGACTAGACGGATTAGATGGCCTAGACCAGTGTTTCCCAACCTTTTTTGTGCTATGCTCCACCTAAGCCTTCTAAGATTCTTATAGGGTTTGTTATCGGCGAGCTTCTTCTCGCTGTTCGGTATCGGTATTGTTTTCATCGGCGTGCGAACTGGATTGCAGTTTTCCATCTCAAAGCGTTTCAGAATTATTCGGAGGTAATTCTTTTGATTAAAGCTAAAACCCTCGTCAGTCCGTTCGATGTTGATTCCGAGGAACGATACATAAAGCTCCTCCTGAATTGCACCGTGTAGGAATGCATTTTTAACATCCATGTGGTAGACTGCGCAATTCTTCTCGACGATTAAGGATAATAGGAGTCTCAGCGTCGCAAGTCTTGCCAATGGGGCATATGTTTCTTCGTAGTCAAAACTAGAGTGACGATTTCCTCGTAGTTGCTCGGTACATCTTCCACGAAAACTTCGGCGTGCAGCGTCAGGATTACATAATTTTCTGTTTCATCGTCCAGGTAATAGTTCTGCAGATAACGTGGCCTCTTTCCTCTCGTAGATCGACTAGATGTTTCTTCATTTTCCGGTTCTTTTGCCTTGTCCTGCTTCTCCTGTGAGCTTTCGTAACCATTTTACCAAATCTCACTTCCAAAGGTCGGTTTTCTCATTGCTGCAATCAAAGTCATCTTTCTAAAAGGGTTCTTCTTCGTCTTTACTGCTTCCGGTTTTTTCTTCTATTGGCTCTTCAATATCTGGATCAATCCAGTCTTCATTTGACAGTCCTTCGGATGAAAATTTTGATTCGTTGAAGAAACATCGGATCCAACGATGACCTTATGCTCTTCTGGATCTCAACACATGTAACCATTTGTGCAATATCCAATCATGAAACATTTCTTCGATCGATAATCGAATTTTCCGCCTATAATTTGCGTTGGAATGCGTGGAAAGGCTACGCACCCAAAAACCTTTAGTTTCTTCAAATTGGACTTTTTTCATGTACAACGCTGACGTGGGACTTTGATTAATCAGATAAACTGCTGCTTGACTGCTTTTTGACTGCCTTCTCTATTATGGTTCTATTCATTCTCTCTTCTACTCCGTTTTGCTCTGGCCTATAACGGATAGCAAACTTTAAAGTTGGAAGGTAATTAAAATCTGAATTAATATGAGCACTATGTTTCACCTTCAAATGCGCCTCAAGACGACCTTCTTTCATTGATTGAAAATCAAAATTCTTCTCAAAAGAAATTTATAATATTTATTATTTAAGAATTTGCTTTTTTCTTTCAATTTTGGCACCGAAATCTAGCATTGCATTTAAATGGTCCGGAGTTAAAGGGTTAAACTCGCGTCGGGTCCATTTTCGAATTGCTCCCCTTAACAATCAAATTGCCCCCCTTTGGGGCGTGGGCCCCACGTTGGGAAACACCGGTCTAGACGGGCTAGAAACCTAATCGGGCTAAAAACCTGAAAATAGCAAGGGGATCAAACGAAACCGGGGTACCAAGATGGTGTACCCTGGTACTAGTAGATGTTAAGAACGCTTTTAATACAGCGTCATGGCGTCTGATAATAAATAAAATGGAAGAAAGAGGAATCTCCACGTGCCTTACAAACATTGTTAAAGACTATTTTACAGATAGATGGATACAAATTGACAGAAACACCAGGAAAGAAATAGGTGGGGTCGTTTCTAAGTGGGGTTCTGTTCTAGGACCAACTCTGTGGAATATCTTATACGACGACATAATGAGGTTGCAGGTACCTGAAGGCGTTAAACTGCTGTGTTACGCTGATGACTTGGCGATCGAGATCACGGGAAAAAAATCGATCAAATGCGAAGCAACGCAAATACTGCTTTGAGCAGAATGCAAACCTGGATGGACGACAATAGCTGCAGAGAAAACGGAGGCTGTGTTATTAGCCACACATAAACATGCTAAAAGCGTCTTCTTTCAAGTAGGAGAATCGCGAATCTTCCCTAGCCTAGCCATCAACTATCGGGGGGTTAATATCGGGAAAAAATTATCCTTTAAAGCCCTTATTGAGAAAATAGCCCAGAAAGCTAACAAAGCTACCAGAGCTTTAAGTGTCCTAATGCCCAACGTTAAAGGTCCACGAGCAAACAAGAGACGCACTCTGTACATGGCGGTACAATCAATAATAACTTATGGCGCACCAATTTGGTGTGATGCACTAAACGTAGCTGCGCAAAGAAAGAAACTCGCGTCTGTGCAAAGAAGCATGGCCTTTAGAATAGCTAGTGCCTACAGGCACCGTATCGAATAAGGCCCTGATGGTTGTGGCAAAGGTAATACCCATACATCTAGTAGTAGAGGAAAGAAAAAACATTTTCACTACACGAACTGACACATCTACAGAAAAAGAAAGGACCCTTGAAAAATGGCAGACCCAATGGAACTTAGCAACCAAAGGCACATGGACTAGAAGACTCATAAGCAACATTGAACCGTGCTTCAAAAATAAGGGACGGACTGACTACTGTTTGACCCAATGCCTAACAGGGCACGGTTCCTTCATGACGTACCTGAAGCGAATAGGCCGTCGTGACTCTGGAAGATGCATGTACTGCTCGAAAGATGACGATGCCGACAACACAATATTTAAGTGCAATCGATGGGAACATGAACGACTCCAGCTAGAACTTATGGTGGGTTATATAACGCCAGAAAATATTGTGAATATTATGCTCTCCAGTCAGAAGGAATTAGATGCTATACATGCATATATACGGCGTATTATGACAAAAAAAGCAGAAGACGAAATAAGGCTGTAGGTGAAGGGGGACCACTTGAAGAATGTGAAGAACGGTACCAAGTGGATCCAAGGAGGAGGGGTTTTAGTAGGTATGCTGGTCATTAACACCTCAACCAGAGAGCCCCACACTCCACGGAGCCAGGAGGCTCCGTGCGTGCATTAATGCATTTCCCCCCTCCCCTCCTCAGACGGGTCAGACCAGCCAGACGGGCCAGACGGGCCAGACGGGCTAGACGGGCTAGACGGACTAGACGGACTAGACGGTCTAGACAGACTAAACCGATTAAACGGAGTAGACTGACTAGACGTTCTAGACGGGCTAGATGGGCTAGTCGGGCTAAACGGGCTAGACGGGCTAGACGGGCTAGACGGGCTAGACGGGCTAGACGAGCTAGACGGGCTAGACGGGCTAGACGGGCCAGACGGGCCAGACGAGCCAGACGGGCCAGACGGGCTAGACGGGCAAGACGGACTAGACGAGCTAGACAGACTAAACCGATTAGACGGAGTAGACTGACTAGACGTTCTAGACGGGCTAGATGGGCTAGATGGGCTAGACGCGCCAGACGGGCCAGACGGGCCAGACGAGCCAGACGGGCCAGACGGGCTAGACGGGCAAGACGGACTAGACGGACTAGACGAGCTAGACAGACTAAACCGATTAGACGGAGTAGACGGGCTAGACGGGCTAGACGGGCTAGACGGGCTAGACGGGCTAGACGGGCTAGACGGGCTAGACGGGCTAGACGGGCTAGACGGGCTAGACGGGCTAGACGGGCTAGACGGGCTAGACGGGCTAGACGGGCTAGACGGGCTAGACGGGCTAGACGGGCTAGACGGGCTAGACGGGCTAGACGGGCTAGACGGGCTAGACGGGCTAGACGGGCTAGACGGGCTAGACGGGCTAGACGGGCTAGACGGGCTAGACGGGCTAGACGGGCTAGACGGGCTAGACGGGCTAGACGGGCTAGACGGGCTAGACGGGCTAGACGGGCTAGACGGGCTAGACGGGCTAGACGGGCTAGACGGGCTAGACGGGCTAGACGGGCTAGACGGGCTAGACGGGCTAGACGGGCTAGACGGGCTAGACGGGCTAGACGGGCTAGACGGGCTAGCCCGTCGATTTTAAAAAGGATTTTTTTAAAATCCTTTTCATCATCCGAAAGTTAATTAGGCATGAAATCTGTATTACAGAATATTATTAAAAATAATCAAAGTTTAGTATCGATCTGATTTCATAGATCCCTCTACGTTAAATTTAAATTAAGAACAAGATAACAGCGACATAATGCGTATTCGTCCCCTTTTATTCAGGTCAACATATTCTGAATTCATCAGAACGGGGAAATTCAGCCCCTTTTCTTACAATGGGAAAGCGCCACGTTTTCGTTCCGTGTTAAAATCGCCTTCACGACGTGCCTTCTCCGTCTGCGATAGACTGATTATGTGCCTGAGTCACAGACAAAGATGTCCGATCTATTTTCTGTTGTGCGAATGGCATTAGGAGGAACCCTCGTCTCTTTCTCTATGCCGGCTCTCCCGTTTCGAATTCTGCGCTGATAATTAAAACTTTTTGAATTCCGTTGATGTACTTCGCGTTACATAAAGGAAAATTAAATGCATAAATAATGTTGGAAATATGACGAGAGTAAGAATAGGGTTTCTGAATAGGGGTGAAATTCCATGAGATAATAACCTTCGTGTTCCATCTCAGATTTATTCCATAACATTTTATTACAATCATCATAACTCATATTATATGTAGTCACTAAAACTCATATTATATACTCATATTATCTAGTCACAAAAATATATGACTTATAAAAAATCCATCTAAAACCACAAAACAATTTTATTGTTTAGAAAAATAATCCATAAGATTTTAAAATCAGTTACGATACCACAAAAATTAATATTTTAATTATTTATTAGCTTTAGTTTTTTTAGCTTTAGGATAACGTTTCGATGGAGAATGGAATTTTCAATTCATCTATTTAAGTTTTTGCACGCAATTGGGGTTTGATTCCTGCTCAGATTAAAACGTGAATGACATTGATGAAATTTGGCATGTATCTACAAGGCACGACAAAAGAGATTTATCGCATTTTGTTCAAAATTGGATTGTTTGATTCCACTCAATATTCGAAAAATTTCATTCAGAATTTTTTTTTTCAATAATAATTTTTATAATACTTTAACTTCCTAGATTTTCATACTTAATTGCCTACACTAAAATATCTATTCAAATGTCTAAATTTTCTTAAATACTATAGAGAGAGGGCTAAACAAATTATACTATACTGTCAAGACTAGACAGATATGACAAAATTAAGAGGATTAAGGAAATATCTATGACCAGACAATTAACACTAGATAGATGAAACCAGACAGACGCGACTATTATATTATTCCAAATGCGAATATTATGATGTAAACAAACCAATACCTTCCGACAATACAAATTAATGAAGAAAACCTCTGAAGCTGATGAAGAAAAGTGCAACATTCAGTTAGTCTTCTTGGACTTTATATAGATCAATCTCTAAATTGGACTACACCTATTCATCGTATCACAAAGAGTCTGAACAAGGCAGTTTTTGCGATGAGATGAGTCCAGAGCTATATAAACACAGGAGCTTTTAGGATGGTGTATTTCACCACATTTTTTCTTTTCGCCACATTTCACTCCCATTTAAGATTTGGTATAATGTTCTAGAGAAATAGCAACCACATGAAGAATATCTTTAGAATTCAGAAACACGTTATTTGTATTCTGAATAATTTACAATATAGAGAATCCTGTAGAGGTCAGTTTAAAGCAGCCAGCATTTTAACTATCACTGCAATAACAAGATTCAGTAAGGTAAACTTTCAGCTCCCTCAACATAGATTGACGCTTACAGAAAAAAATTCACCTCACATAAATCAATTAGTGAATTTAAACCTGTTCAAAAAGGAACTTTATAAACTCCTAGCTGATAGAACCATATAATTTCTAGGAATTCTCCTTAGAGGCCAACAAAGTTAATTAGAATGCACATGCTAATTAAACATCACAGCATCACATTTCTTTGACACATTTCATTTAGAATATTTTATATCCCTAAATAATGAAATAAACTTATTTGGTTTGATTTGATTAGACAGACACTCTCAAGTTCAAAAACACTCAAGTTCTGTGTGTCAGTTTCGTAACATTTATCCACATTGGTCAGTATATTACTTCCTGTAATGAATTGATAGTTCCAGACACTTGACAAAACTAAAGTTTTATGTCTACCTTAGCTTTGTTAGTACCAGCTGTTAAGCCCAATACGCCTAGTCTGTCAAGTCAGTATAATCGTGTAATCTCCTGCTTGTAAAGCCCTATTTATCTAGTATTATACTACAAGTCTCGTTCTCGATGATAATTTGTAGTAATGCTCGTCATTTTTAACATTTCACACTTTTAGAGTTTGAAATTTGGCGCCTAGGCTGGTGTGGCTGGCCGTGCGGTGTCTACCGTCATATTTTGTCGTTGTGTTTGACGTTTCACACGTACTGAGTACTCTAAGTGCAAAACATAACCAAATCTAAATATGAATAAAAGGTTTATAATGTCAGGAGATATGAGGAGAAAATCATGTTCGCGATCACGAAAAGGAATAGGAAGAAACAAAAAAAGGATGAAAAACCTCTAAACATCGTTTGTAAACTGAATAAATAAAACCACTGATAAAAATCTGAATGAAAATGCAGGTATCACATAAAGAGTATTTAGCCTCCATACGAGACACTTAAAAAATGCTTAAGTGTGGACTCATTCACACTTAAATATGTTTTTTATTTTTTCTTTCTACAACAACATCATGTACAAAAACTGTCTATATAACAAACTGTTTATACGACAAACTGTCGATACGACAAAATATCTGTAGAGCAAAAAAGATATATGAGTTTCCATACGAAACCATTATCATATTAAAAGTATTTAGCCTCCATACGAGACAATTATTTAAAAAAATGCTTAAGATTGGTAGTTCGTTCACACTTAGTGAATTTAGTGCATTTTGTATGTTTTTTTTGTACAAAAACAACATATACAAAAAAACTGTAAATATGACAAACTGTCCATACGACAAACTGTCTAATATGACAAACTATACGACAAACAGTCCATACGACAAACTATCTGTATTTTTCCTATAGTCCAGTATTCTAGTTTGACAAGTTTTATACATACTGTCGCATAGGTATAATTTTGCTTATCGATTTCTTATCCATATATCAAGTCCTATATATTCAATCTTGCCTATCTAGACTTATCTGTCTATTTGGTATCTCTGTTTTATCAACAAAAAATATTTAGAGATTTAATCTTATGTGACAGGTCTTATATTTCTCGTCTTGTGTTTTTACAATTATGCCTACTGTTTTGTATTGAATCTTATATATCTTATATAGTCTTGCCTCTCTAAAACTGTTACTTCTGTCTCGGCTGTTTAAAGTTAATAGACATTTAATTATATTTAATTAGACTTGTCTATCTAACCTTCACACAAAATAATAAATAATAATTTATTACAAACAAGACAGATTTCTTAATTATTTTAATAATCTATACACTTGTAAGACTTATTTCCATGACAGTCTAATAGTTGTCAGTAATATCGGATAGTAATGTTAGCAATAGCTGATAAATCCTCCAAGAACCGGATATTTAGTCAGAAATGGACCAAAAAGAACCAAATGGTGGCGATTCAAGGAGAACGAGGCCAATGTTCTTGCAAAAATCACAGTACCTCTAGTTGAAGAGAGCTAGACTCTATTGAAATATGCCACTCATGAAGCTGCACGTTGAGTGCTCGGTTCAACGAAACCAGGTCGGCAAAGAATAGATAAATCCACGTGGCTTTGGAATGATGCCGTTAAAGAGGCAGTACGTATGGATAAACAACTATACCACAAGTTCCTCGAAGATAAAACACCATCTCGTTGGAATGCATATAAAGCTGCCCGTAGTGAGGCGAAGAAGGTAGTTGCTGCAACAAAAGCAGATCGGTGACCTCTATCGCTGACCTCTACGCAAAACTTGACACTCGTGAAGGCGAAAGTGGCGTCTACCGTCTGGTCAAATCAAGGCACTGCAAATCGGAAGACATCCAACGCTTTTATGGCTTCAATAACGAAACAGGCGAACTGCTGGTCGACTAGGAGAAGGCGAGAGAACGCTGGCGAAGCTACCTGAGATAATGTCGACCGAGGAATTTCCCCATCCACCCACCTCTTCGAAGGTTCGCCGCAGTTGAGGCTATTCTGAAAGAAATAAAACTGGTGAGAGTTTTGGCACTCTCAACGATGGGATGCAGCAAGATGGTTAACGCAGTTCTTTAACCAGGTTATCAAAGAAGGTCGGATACCAACAGACTGGCAGCGGAGCATCACTGTCCCAATCTTCTAGAAGAAAGGAAGCCCTGCTGATTGTTCAAACTACCGCCCAATCACTTCTGAGCCACGCGATGAAGATCTTCGAACGTATTCTCGACAAAAAGATTCGCAAGATAGCAAAACAAAGAACCAAGCTGGGTTTGTGAAAAACTGCGGTACAACGGATGGAATCTACGCAGCAAGGTTGCTGGTCGAGAAGCATCGTGAAAAGAATAAGCCACTGCATCTCGCTTTTCTTGACCTGGAGAAGGCATTCGATCGGGTGCCTCATGATGTAATCTGGTTGGTGCTCCGAGAGCACGCAATTCCAGAATATCTTGTTAACTGGGTGCAGCTTCTCTACAAAGAACCAACGAGTTATGTTCAAGCTGCTGCAGAAGCAACCAATAATTTCAACATCATGGTAGGGGTCCACCAGGGCTCTGCCTTGTAGCCTCTGCTGTTCATTCTTGTAATGGATACTGTCACATCACACCTGCACAAGCCAATCCCATGGACGCTTCTGTATGCTGATGATGTCATGTTAGCTACAAACATCAAATTTGAACTCCAGCACCAAACAAAAATGTGGATTGACAGATTATCTGAATATGGTCTGCGACTCAATGAAAGGAAGACGGATTATATGACTTTAGATCTCCAAGAATTAGGGACCATCAGCGTTGATGGAGAAGATCTCCCTCGTGTAACAAAATTCAAATATCTTGGATCTACTGTCTCTGACGATGGCAGAATCTTTGACGAGGTTAACACAAGGGCGTATTCATCTTGGTAGAAATGGAGTGCGACGACAGGTGTCAGCTGCGACCGTCGGATGAAAGACCACCTTAAATCCAAGATCTACCGCACTGTTATCCGTCCAGTCGTACTCTATGGTAAAGAGTGTTGGCCCACTACAAAAGAGGTGGAACGACGACTAAGCGTCATGGAGACAAGGATACTTAGGTGGCGTCAGGCGGCGTCACTAGAATGGATCATGTTACCAACGTTGATATACGGAAACGTTTCGCAGAGGCACCGATCCATCAGAAAATGCGAGAAGGCCCAGTTTACGCTGCTTTGGCCAGATGCTGCATGCAGAATAAGTCATATATCCTGGAAGTCACGGGAAAGAGGCTCAAGGGACAACCAAGACCGAGGTGGGTTGATACGATCCAAAATGACCTGAAGACTGCACATCTACACCCAGATATGGCTCAGGCCCAAAAAAAATGGAGACAACGAATTCTCACAGCGGACCCTGCCACCAGGCGGAACAAACGCTAGGAAGAAGAAGAAGGACTCTAATGGTTGTCTGTCTAATAATGTATGTCTAAACTTTTGTTTCTGACAAGTTTTGTCTGTCTAGTCTTCTCTGTCTAGTCTTGTCTGTCTAGTTTTGATTGTCTAGTCTTGTCTGTTTAGTCTTGTCTATCTAGTCTTGGATGTATTGTCTTGTCTGTCCAGTCTTGTCTGTCTGGTCTTGCCTGCCTAGTCTTGTCTGTCTAGTCTCGTCTGTCTAATCTTGTCTCTCTGGCCTTTTATGCCTAGTCTTGTCTTGTCTTGTCTTGCCTGTCCGGTCTTGTCTGTCTATTCTTGTCCGTCTAGTCTTGGCTGTCTAGTCTTGACTGTCTTGTTTTGTCTGTCTAATCTTCTCTCATTAGCCTTGTGTGTCTAGTCTTTACTGTCTTGTCTTGCCTCTACTCTATTCTCTACTCTCTATCTTAAATATACTACTCGTGTTCTGCGGCACACACCGACAAATCAGAGAGGAGGCAATAACAGGGAAAGGATCGATCCTCTTTTCCTTGTTATTGCCTCCTCTCTGATTTGTTGGTGTGTGTCGCAGAACTACATATTCTTTTCACTTATAGAGGTCGAATTGGTCATTGCACGAATGAACCCAAAGAAAGCGCCAGGTATCGAAGGAATTTCATCAGACATTGTTCAAGTTGCGCTCAAATCCGCTCCAGGATTGTTCTTGACGCTTGTTAATAAGTGCCTCATTTATGGGGTTTTCCCTGCCTGCTGGAAACGGCAACTTGCAATAATAATTCCCAAACCGGAAAAACCTAAAAAGCAGCAAACGATTGCAGACCGATTAGCTTGCTTCCTGTTGTAGGGAAAATCCAAGATGCACTACTTATTTCAAGAACCGAGCATTCCTACTACAGTCACAATCTACTTAACAATAATCAGTATGGATTTCGCAAAGGAGTTTGCACAATCGATGCAGTTAACAAAATTATAGAGTTCATAAGGTCATCAAGAAATAAACAGCAATATTGTGTAGCCATATCCTTGGACATTAGCGGAGCCTTTGATAACGCCTGGTGGCCGTTAATTATCCATCGCCTTATCTCTTAAGACTGTCCAAACAACCTAATTAATTTGACAAAAAGTTACTTCGCAGACAGAAAAGCCATTATCGCAGAGTCAGGTATTTATATAGAAAAAGTCGTTAGTAAAGGTTGTCCGCAAGGTTCGAAATCTGGTCCACGATTCTGCAAAATTTTATATAATTTGGTAATTGTTAACACCTTCCAGATCGGTGTGAGTTGGTTACCTACGCGGATGACGCAATGTTTCTCGTCAATAGCAGAACAATCACCGAGCTGAAACAGAAAAGTAACCAGGCCCTAGATACCCTTCGCCAATGGACACTAAAATGCAAACTCAACTTCAACGCAACAAAGACAGAGGCCTTATTCTTCGGTAAATCACCAAGGCAAAGGAAACCGGTTTTTGCTCTTGGATATGCACGAGTTAAATGCTAAGAGTATACTAAGTATCTAGGTATTTAGATTGACAGGTGCCTAAATTTTAAAGCTCACATCAAGCAGACTTGTTCCAAAGTCAAAAACTGTACCTTAAAAATGGGCATAGCATCAGGGAAAGAATGGGTTCTTAATAAATCAGCTCTATCAGATATTTACGAAAGGCAACTTTTGACGACCGTAAAATGCCGAAAGACATCATATCTTGGACATACAATGAGAGGTGATAAATATCATCTATTACAGCTCATACTAAAGGGCAAGATTAAGGGACGCCGTGGAGTTGGAAGAAAGCAACAGTCGTGGATCAGAAATATTCGGGACTGGCTAGGCAAAAGAAGGGCTGGTGAACTTTTTCGCTTGGCGGAGGACCGTACAGCTTTTGCCATGGTGATCGCCAACGTCAGGGAGACCGGACAAGGCACATGAAAGAAGAAAAAGATCAGATATATAGGGGAGTCTTGGAACCGGCCTTGCTCTATGGGGCTTCAATTTGGCAGATGTGGTGTAAATCAAAGGAAAACCTGAAACTCCTAGGACCCAACGTCCTACAACAATTCGAGCAGGCAAAGTCTACTGTACGGTCTCTACGGAGGCAGCCTGTGCCATCTCTTGTCTTGCTCCAATAGACTAAAAAGTCAAGCAAGCACTCGTCAATATGCACTCCATGTAGGAAAATATGTTTTGAGAAACTACTGGATTAAACGCCTCCCCAAACCAAATCGAAATACGCGCAAATATAGAGGAATTTATTCACTTGTCTGATGTTACCCACATGAAATACTATCTGACCTTGACAAACCCATTGTCCACTCGAATATATACAGATGGCTCAAAATCCAAATATGAAGTCGGGTCTGCTTTTGTCGTATACAGGGAGGATGAGGAAATATTCCATGAACAGTTTAGATTAGATAATTACTGTTCTATCTTCCAAGCAGAGCTCGTCGCAATTAACAATGTATCTCCGTAAACATAGACCACATCCAATCTTCTTCAATCATATGCGATAGCCGATCAGTGTTGGAAGCCTTACATAACTTTTAACAAGGCCCACATAACTTTTAGTGGAAATGTGCCCATTCATTTCCGACTACTTCGGCTTGAGCTTTCACCCGGTGCCATCGTAAGTTGACTCTGCCTGATAAGTCTTCTGCCGCCTGCCACGTTTCCACTAAAAGTTCTGTAGGCCTTGTAAGATGTTTTAAGTCTTCCAACACTGATCGGATATCGCAGAAAATTGAATGTGGTCTATGTTTACGGAAACATATTGTAGAGCCCTGATGATAGATAGTCTGGCAACGCAAGCTTAAGGCATAAATCCTTCTGGTGAAGATTTGCAGGATATCCCACTCTCATACACTAAAACACCAAGGGAAACTAGTAAGCAAATGATAGCTTCTCACAGCCTTAAAGAATAGCAGTTGAAATGGGATGCCTCAAAAACTGGGCTCTGGACGAAGAATTTTATACCCAACATAGAAAATTGGACAAAAATGGATCTACAGCTGATACACCACGCGGTGCAAATAATCACATGTCATGGAAACAGACCTACCTCCACAGATTTAGAAATAGGTAATGTACCTCTATGCACATGCGACGAAGCGGACTCACATGTGGTATTCAATTGTAATCTCACAGAACACTGGAGAATCCAGACCGAATTAAGAATTAATTGAGCCGGAGGTGTCTGGCCAAAAAACGAAACAGAATTAAAAGCAGCAAATAAAAATAAAACATAGTGGCAAAACTTTAAAAGCAGTGCAGCCCAATTTAAGAGACTTGACCATGATTAAACAAACCAAGTTCTAAAAATATGACCATGATGACAGTATAGCCAACATAGTGTCTTTTAGACGGAATGCTGAATACATATGCTACAGCAGTGGTTCTTAACCTATGGGTCGCGACCCTAAATTGGGTCGCGAGACATATTTCTTGGGTCGAAATAAGAGGTGAACCAGAAAAGTTTTTGCCCTAATTTTTTGCGAAAAAAATGGGTATACGAACTATGTAACTTCCTATTATTATTTATTAGGTTATTCATTCAATTTTCCTTTGGTCGAAAGTACCTTGATCTGTTTTTCACTTGAAAATGACCTTCAACATTCGAAACATCAGTTATGTAAAGTGTGTAGATTTATACAACTTCACAAATTATCTTCAAAAATGATGTAGTAAAAATTGATAAAAATGAGTAGTTACTAGACATGGACAATTTTAATTGAAGAGATGTTGATTTAAAAGACTTGATCATTTTTGGCTCATGTTAGAAGATTATTATAAGCTACGTATATTGGCTTGGAATATTTTTTTCCAGAAATGCAGCACACGTTAAAACGACTTGGGCAGATTATATCAGTTTTGGCAATTCTGGACTTGGTCACATTTAGCAGCACACCCACGATATGTGAGGTAAAATGGTAATTATTGTAAAATTGAAGATTTTTTTAAAATATGGTCTAAAAAATCCTTTCGTTTGGTTTTTTTGGGTCGCGCTATAAACAAATAAAAGGATAAGAACCACTGTGCTACAGCATATGTGAAAACAAATAACCTGTCTAATCTTGCCTGTCTAGTCTTATCTGTCTAGTTTTGTCCGTCTAGCCTTGTCTCTCTGGCCTTGTCTGTCTCGTCTAGTATGTCTAGTCTTGACTGTCTAGTCCTGCCTGTCTAGTCTTTTCTGTCTAATTCTGTCTGTTTACAATTGTCTGTCTAGTCTTGTCTGCCCAGTCTTGTCTGTCAAGTCCTGTCTGTCAAGTCCTGCCTGCCTAGTATTGTCTGTCTAAACTTGACTCTCCAGCCTTGTGTGTCTAGTCTTATCGTTTTGTCTTGCCTCTCTAGTCTTATCGTTTTGTCTTGCCTGTCCAGTCTTATCGTTTTGTCTTGTCTGTCTAGCCTTGTCTGTCTAGTCTTGACTGTCTAGTCTTGTCTGTCTAGTCTTTTCTGTCTAGTCTTCACTGTCTAGTCTTGCCTGTCTAGTCTTCTCTATCTGAACTTGTTTGTCTAGTTTTGTCTTTCTGTACTTTTCAGTCTAGTCTTGTATGTCGAGTCTTATCTGTCTAGTCTTGTCTGTCTAGTCTTGTCTGCCAAGTCTTGCCTGTCTAACCTTGACTCTCCAGCCTTGTGTGTCTAGTCTTGCCAGTCTTCTCTTTCCTGTCTAGTCTTGTCTGCCTAGTCTTGTCCGTCTAGCCTTGGCTCTGTAGTCTTGACTGTCTAGTCTAGTTTGTCTAGTCTTGTCTGTCTAATCTTGTCCGTCTAGTCTTGTCTGTCTAGTCCTTTCTGTCTTGTATTGTCTGTCTAGTCTTGTATAGTTTGTCTAGTCGGGTTATAGTCTATCTAGTCTTGGCTGTCTAGTCTTGACGGTCTAGTCTCGTCTGTCTAGTCTTTTCTGTCTAGTCTTTTCTGTCTAGTCTTTTCTGTCTAGTCTTCTCTGTCTAATCTTCTCTGTCTAGTCCTCTCTATCTAAACTTGTTTGTCTAGTCTTGTCTTTCTGTACTTTTCCATCTAGTCTAGTATGTCTAGTCTTATCTGTCTAGTCTTGTCTGTCTAGTCTTGTGTGCCTAGTCTTGTCTGTCTAGCCTTATATGTCTAGTCTTGTCTTTCTAGTCTTTTATGTCTAGTATTTTCTGTCTAGTCTTGTCTGTCTAGTTTTGTCTGTCTAGTCTTGTCTGTCAAGTCTTGTCTGTCTAGTCTTGTCTGTCTAGTCTTGTCTGTCCAGTCCTCTCTGTCTAGCCTTGTCTGTCTAGTTCTTTCTTCCTAGTCTTCTCTGTCAAGTCTCGTTTGTCTAGTCTTGTCTTTCTGAACATTTCTGGTTCTGAACATTTCTGTCTGGTCTGTCTAGCCTTCTGCCTAGTCTTATCGGTCTAGTCCTGTCTATCTGGTCTTATTTGCATAGTCTTGTTAGTCTAGTGTTATCTCTCTATTCGTGTCTGTCTAGTCGTGTCTCTTTTAACATGCAGTCTGGTCCTGTAAGTTCATAGTGGCTATTCTAGACTTACCCGTCTAGTTGTGTAAGTATCGTGTTGCCAGACTAATCTTGTCAGTCTAGTCCAGCTAGTCTATGTTTTTTCTCTCTAATGTTTTCTGTGCAATCTGGTCCATCTAAAGTTGTCCTTCGTGTCTTGTTTATCGTATCTCGTAAGTTGCGGCTTCTCTGTTTATTGTATGACTGTTTGGCTTCTCTTGTATATTTCGTCGCGTCTTTGTTAATGTAATGTTCCTGTTCATGTTATATTTGGTCTGAGAACAAATGAATTTATGCTTTTTTGTTATGTAATTTAGAATAAATTTCATTGTATACATTTCTCACATAAAAATTAGTTGGATTACACTTGAATGGATGATTAAAATTCGTATCTGGAATGTAGCATAATAGAAGAGACGATGAGAAGAAACTGATAAAAGAATATAAATATGCATAATAAGAAAATATCGCTTTGTGTAAAAGTGCCCTTCGAAAATGCGAGAAAAAAAAAGCATCGCGAGAATGAATATTTATCATATAAAAAAAAAACGCTGCACATTAAACACATTTTACATTAATCTACATATAAAAGAGTATTTATATAAATAAAATTCAACCTGCTGAAGATTCACACGGTCACCTCCCCATCTAAATTTTGAATAATAATAAAAAACACTTCCCCATCCCTCTTTGTGCGGCGCACTGACCAAGCCGCTGACCGTCTTAAGGTAGACAGGGATGGAAGCTGCGAATGCATCCACCCGAGCTAAAGGTTGGAAAAAGACGCCTGCAGGAGACAAGTACAACCGGTTAGATAAGGTGTTTTTCTAATCTCTGAGAAGTTCATAGATATCAATTCAGTTGCGCAAGTGAACGTCTAAGAGATAGATTTATATAATCGGAGAAAAAAGAAAATTAGTTTGTGAAAAAAAGATTTAATCCTGTATTTTGCAAAAAAACCTGAATTTATTGTTTAATAATCCTTTTTAATTACTTTCCAATCATTAATTAATTATTTCAATTATTTTGTTGTTATAAATATTTTCTCTGGAAACAATAAACATTTTTTCGGGAAAATGATTTTCCTCGTTGAAATATGATCGCAGATTAAAATATTTTGACAAATACATGTTAAACCAATGGTAAATATAAATATACAAATCATGCATCAACGTTATTCCGAATTACAAATATATCAATGACAGTTATTACTTATTTTAAACATTTCTGCTTTTCCTCTTTTCGACCCTCCAACACATCCAAAAAAAAACTAATACAAAATTTATAAAAATAATTTAATGAAAATGTGAGTGTATGGGCATTACAGTGAAGTGTTTTAGGTTTTTTCTGTGTGATTTAATAAAATTTATTTAATTAATATTGTGGGTGTCGCATAAATTTAAAGGATTGCGCAAATTATAAATATATAATTAGGTAAGCATGAGTAATTTAGAGGTTTTTATTTCATAACCATATGCATGCTCTTAGTGTCTATTTTTAACGTATTTGTTTTTAATATTTGATTTGATGGTCTTTTGCTCCATGAGTTCCTCCATCGGATTTTTTTTGCATAGGAATTTATATAAATCATGCAAATAAATATCCCTTAAATATCTTAAGCATGCATTTATTGTCAAGAAATAATCCAATTAGATTATTAAAAGAAACTTTATTTGCTAGAAAAGTTTTTGTCTACATAAATAATTAATTTCGACTTTGATGCTTTTCTTTTTTATGCAGAGCAAGAATTCGATGAAATTAAAAAAAATTTCTTTATTTTTTTTTGTGAGAAAAAAATTTAAGAAAAAAAAATTAAGTTAATATTGGTGTCACTTTATGCGTGGCTGGCAATGAAAGGCTAGGACAAAATGGACGCCTGATGGGCGTCGCGACGGAGGATAAGGCACAGCCACCCCTGATCAATAATGAACATTCGCCATGAGCAAGTCTTGCTAGGACTGATTGAACAGTTCAATAAATGATTAATTCCCTGCCAACGGCAAACGTACCCCAAAAAAAAATTCGAGAAGAACAAAAAAAGTTCACCAGCGCATTATTTTTTATTTTTTTCAATTTCCCGAAATTAGAACAATCGTCGAGGTTTCACCATTCAAACAATAAAATCGCATAATATACGAATATTAGGTGTAATTTATTTTTAATTTTATTTTTATTAATTAATATAATCAACATAATAAAGTATAATTAGATAGATTCAGTGCTATGTTTTTAGTAAACAAAATTGGAATTCCAAATGTTTTAATCATAATTTCGCGTGCGGAAATATTTCTGGTCTTATACATACACACTACATTTTATTTACAATTTATTTTATATATTCTTATTTTATATGTTTTACATAAATATAATTATATTAGCAAGAAAGTTAGAATTGTCATGTTTTATATGAAAACATTATGATTATATAAAAATTTTGAGAATATTTAACGAGTTTTATAACTCGGTTTCCTTTTCAAGGTTTCAAGAAAATCGATATTATTTCTCACCACAGCTGATGCTTAAGTTTAATGCGTAAGCAGATTTACTAGACAATTCTATTCTCAACAAAAATAAAAACACCATAAAATCTTGCAAAGAAATAATCAAACACTGAATTAGAAGCTATAAAATATGCCTAAAATATATAAGATTGGATACGTTAGAACTAATAATTAACAAAACGTAATTTGAGATAATAAAGTCAGATAATCAAAAAGAATTACATAGACGCTAGTTAATGCGTTGATAAAAAGTTTATATTGGCACACAAATCAGAATTGTTCCGGCAAACTTTACATTAACAGTACTTACTTTAACTTAACAGTATTTACTTTAACAATAGTTTTTAAGAAACAGATAGGGAACAGGATGGAGAAAAAACGAGGCAGCCAAACTAGACAGGCAAGATTAGAGGGAAACACATGACATATAATACAAGATAAGACCATAGCATAAAAACAAGACTATTCTACTAAAAATAAGACTAGACAGACAAGACTAGAGAGACAAAACTAGACGGAAAAGAATAAACAGTAAATACTAGACAGACAAGACTAGACAGACAAGACTAGACAAACAAGACTAGAGTTACAAGACTAGACATACAAGAATAGACAGACAAGACTAGACAAACAAGACTAGAGTTACAAGACTAGACAGACAAGACTAGACAGACAAAACTAGACAGGCAAGACTAGACAGACAAGACTAGACAGACAAGACTAGACAGACAAGACTAGACAGACAAGACTAGCCAGACAAGACTAGACAGACAATACTAGACAGACAATACTAGACAGACAAGACTAGACAGACAAGACTAGACAGATAAGACTAGACAGACAAGACTAGAGAGACAAGTCTAGACAGACAAGTCTAGACAGACAAGACTAGACAGACAAGACTAGACAAACAAGACTAGACAGACAAGACTAGACAAAGAAGACTAGACAGACACGACTAGACAGACAAGACTAGACAGACAAGACTAGACACACAAGACTAGGCAGACAAGACTAGACAGACAAGACTAGACAGACAAGACTAGACAGACAAGACTAGACAGACAACACTAGACAGACAAGACTAGACAGACAAGACTAGACAGACAAGACTAGATAAACAAGACTAGACAAAGAAGACTAGACAGGCAAGACTAGAGCGACAAGACTAGACAGAGAAGAATAGACAGATAAGACTAGACAGACAAGACTAGTCAGACAAGACTAGACAGACAAGACTAGACAGACAAAACTAGACAGGCAAGACTAGACAGACAAGACTAGACAGACAAGACTAGACAGACAAGACTAGACAGACAAGACTAGACAGACAAGACTAGCCAGACAAGACTAGACAGACAAGACTAGACAGACAATACTAGACAGACAAGACTATACAGACAAGACTAGACAGACAAGACTAGACAGACAAGACTAGACAGACAAGACTAGACAGACAAAACTAGACAGACAAGGCTAGACAGACAAGACTAGGCAGACAAGACTAGACAGACAAGACTAGAGAGACAAGACTAGACAGACAAGACTAGACAGACAAGACTAGACAGACAAGACTAGACAGACAAGACTAGACAGACAAGATTAGACAGACAAGACTAGACAGACAAGACTAGACAGACAAGACTAGACAGACAAGACTAGACAGACAAGACTAGACAGACAAGACTAGACAGACAAGACTAGACAGACAAGACTAGACAGACAAGACTAGACAGACAAGACTAGACAGACAAGACTAGACAGACAAGACTAGACAGACAAGACTAGACAGACAAGACTAGACAGACAAGACTAGACAGACAAGACTAGACAGACAAGACTAGACAGACAAGACTAGACAGACAAGACTAGACAGACAAGACTAGACAGACAAGACTAGACAGACAAGACTAGACAGACAAGACTAGACAGACAAGACTAGACAGACAAGACTAGACAGACAAGACTAGACAGACAAGACTAGACAGACAAGACTAGACAGACAAGACTAGACAGACAAGACTAGACAGACAAGACTAGACAGACAAGACTAGACAGACAAGACTAGACAGACAAGACTAGACAGACAAGACTAGACAGACAAGACTAGACAGACAAGACTAGACAGACAAGACTAGACAGACAAGACTAGACAGACAAGACTAGACAGACAAGACTAGACAGACAAGACTAGACAGACAAGACTAGACAGACAAGACTAGACAGACAAGACTAGACAGACAAGACTAGACAGACAAGACTAGACAGACAAGACTAGACAGACAAGACTAGACAGACAAGACTAGACAGACAATACTAGACAGACAAGACTAGACAGACAAGACTAGATAAAAAGATTAGACAGACAAGACTAGACAGTAGCTGCGGAACGAGAGGTAAGTGTAGTAAGTGTTGTAAGTGTAGTAGTGGTGCTCCACAGGGCTCTATTTTAGGACCCACCATGTGGAATGTCCTATATGACGGGGTTCTCTGGAATTGCCGGAAGGATCTGGCTCTTGTTGTAACGGGCGAAAATCATAGAGGATTGATGCTAAGAGCCAACAAAGCCATAGAATTGTTGGACTCGTGGCAAAAAAGGAGCTAAAAAGACGCCAGAAAAGACCGAAGCGGTGCTGCTTACAAAAGGAAGACACATAGGCCCAATTATATTCAGTGCAAAATGCGGCAGTTACACCTAAAGACTCGATTAAATACCTAGGTGTTACCATTGACAAACAATTATCATTTAATAAGCACGTCGCACTAGCCGCTGCGAAGGCGCTAAATACGGTAGCAGCACTGGGAAGAATAATGCCAAACGCTGAAGGTCCAAGAAGCAGTAGGAGGAAATGATTATGCTCGGTTGACCATTCAGCAATGCTGTACGGGGCTTCTGTGTGGGAGAAGGCAGGTAGATACAGAAGGCGAGCATAAGAGAGAAACTTGCCACGGTACAAAGGAAAATGGCTCTACGGGTGTGCAGTGCTTATAGGACGGCGTCGCGAGACGCCGTGCCGGTGATCGCGGGCATATCGCCCATAGAGTTCATGGCCGAGGAAAGTACCTACCTGTATAACGCTCAAAAACACGGGAACGGGAGAAATAATATGGAACACAACTAGGAAGCCAAGTGCCAGATGTTCGAATGGTGGCAGAGACACTGGATTGCTTCTAAGAAAGGCTAGTAGACCAGACAGCTAATGCCAGATCTGTTACCATGGGTGACACGAAAGAACGGAGAAGTAGGTTTCCATCTCAATCAGGCGCTGGGCATGGGTGCTTCAAAAAGTACTTGCATAAAATCGACAGGGCCCCATACAAACGCTGTGATTAATGCGGCCTTACGGATAATGCTCTACACACATTGCTCAAACAGAACCAAGGGAGATTAATAGAACATACCGAATACCTGAACCCCTAATAACATTGCTTTGATGGAGGATGTAAGGCTACTCATAGTTCTAACCAGTCGAAAGTTAGAATGTGATATGTAACAACCTCATCCACACCATTCTCAAGTAATGCCCCGAGCGGTTCCCCGTGCTACGTTCCCATTAAATAATGAAAAAAAAACAAGACAAGATTAGACAGACAAGACTAGACAGACAAGACTAAACAGACAAGACTAGACAAAAAAGACTAGACAGACAATACTAGACAGACAAGACAAGACAGACAAGACTAGACAGACAAGACTAGATACACTAGACTGGGCAGACAAGACTAGACCGGCAAGACTAGACAGGCAAGACTAGATAGGCAAGATTAGACAGACAAGACTAGACAAACTAGGCAGACAAGGCTACAGAGACAATACTAAACAAACAAGACAAGACAGACAAGACTAGACTAAAAAGAACTAGATAGACAAGACTAGGCAGACAAGACTAGACATGCAAGACTAGACATGCAAGACTAGACAGACAAGACTAAAGAGACAGGACTAGACAAACCAGGCAGACAAGGGAAGATAGACAATACTAGACAGACAAGACAGACAAGTCTAGACTAGACTAGAAAGGGCTAAATAGACGAGACTAGAAAGACAAGACTAGACAGGCAAGACTAGACAGACAAGACTAGACAGGCAAGACTAGACAGACAAGACTAAACAGACAATACTAGACAAACTAGGCAGACAAGTCTAGAGAGACAATACTAGACGGACAAGACAGACAAGACTAGACTAGACTAGAAAGAAATAGATAGACAAGACTAGGCAGCCATGACTAGACAGGCAAGACTAGACATACAAGACTAGACAGACAAGATTAAACAGACAATACTAGAGAAACTAAGCAGACAAGGCTAGAGAGACAATACTAGACATACAAGACAAGACAGACAAGACTAGACTAGACTACAAAGGACTAGATAGACAAGACTAGGCAGACAAGACTAGACCGGCAAGACTAGACATGCAAGACTAGTCAGACAAGATTAAACAAACAATTCTAGACAAACTAGGCAGACAAAGCTAGAGAGAAAATACTAGACAGACAAGACTACACTAGACTAGACTAGAAAGAACTAAGTAGAGAAGACTAGGCAGACACGTTTAGACAGGCAAGACTAAACAGGCAAGACTAGACAGACAAGACTAGACAGGCAAGACCAGACAGACATGACTAAACAGACAAAACTAAACAGACAAGACTAGACAAACTAGGCAGATAAATCTAGAGTGACAATACTAGGCAGACAAGACAAGAGAGACAAGACTGGACTAGACTAGAGAGGACTAGATGGACAAGACTAGGCAGAAAAGACTAGACAGGTAAGACTAGACATGCAAGACTGGACAGACAAGACTAAACAGACCAGACTAGACAAACTAGGCAAACAAGTCTAGAGAGACAATACTACACAGACAAGACAAGACAGACAAGACTAGACTAGACTAGAAAGGACTAGATAGACAAGATAGACAAGACTAAGCAGAAAAGACTAGACAGGTAAGACTAGACATGCAAGACTGGACAGAGAAGACTAAACAGACAAGACTAGACAAACTAGGCAAACAAGTCTAGAGAGACAATACTACACAGACAAGGCAAGACAGACAAGACTAGACAAGACTAGAAAGGCCTAGATAGACAAGACTAGGCAGACAAGACTAGACAGCCAAGACTAGGCTTTTATAACTAGGCAGATAAGACTAAACAGACAAGACTAGACAGACAATACTAGATAGAAAAAACTAGAGAGACAATACTAGATAGACAAGACCAGGCAGACAAGACTACACAGACAAGACTAGACTGTCAAGACTAGACAGACAAGACTAAACAGACAAGACTCGAAAGCTCAGACAGACAAGATTAGAGAGACAATACTAGCCAGACAAGACTAGACAGACAAGACTAAACAGACAAGATTAGACAGACAATATTAGACAGACATGACTAGACGGACAAGACTAGACTGTCAAAACTAGACATACAAGAAGAGCCAGACAAGACTAGACAGACAAGTCTAGACAGACAAGTCTATACAGACAAGTCTAGACTGACAATTCTAGACAGACAAGACTGGACAAAGTAGACTAGACATACAATACTAGACAGACAAGAATAGACAGATAGGACTAGACAGACAAGATTAGACAAACTAGACAGACAAAACTAAACCGACAAGACTAGAGAGGCAAGTCTAGACAGATAAGGCTAAACGGACAAGGATAGACGGACAGGAATAGACGGACAAGACTAGACAGACAAAACTATACAGACAAAACTAGACATACAAGACTAGACAGTCAAGACTAGACATACAAGACTAGACTGGCAAGACTAGAGAGACAAGACTAGACAAACAATACTAGACAGACAAGACTCGACAGACAAAACTAGTCAGACAAGTATAGTCAAACAAGTTTAGTCATTCAAAACTAGAAAGTGAGACTAGACAGGCAAATTGAGCAAATAAGATAAGACGGACAAGAGTAGACAAAGAAAACTAGACAGATATATACATAGGAATAGATACAGAAGACTTGGCATACAAGACTGGATACTTAATACTAGATAGAAAACACTAATAAGTTAAGACTATGTGGGCTGTGCTAAGACATGAGTACACAGTTAAACTAGGCATGCTATGCTATACAGTTACAATAATGAATGAGACAATATGGTACAGAAAATTGTATTCGGACTAGACAATACCGACAATATTTAACTTTAAATTGTATAAAGAAGAACTACTAAAGCGAAATTATGATATTATATTATAGTTAGGATATTATATAGGAAAAAGGTATTAAATTGGATTGAATGATTTGGTAATAATTGTAATTACAACTCCCAGAAACTATTAAAATGTTTGTCAGATACACAAGATATAACTTTTAAATATTATTTGGACCGTTTTTCAAGACTTTTTACCGTATAATGGAATATTTGTCATTTTTCACTAATCTCTAAGGAAAGAAATGATAAATAACAGTAGACTACAAAACAAGCAATAAAATGTGAATTCTTCCAAATGAATAATAAAGATTTTTTATATTTCCATGATGTATATGACGTTTCCACATAGAAAAAAAACACAAAAGCCTCATTCAGGCTATAGAAACTATGATTTTAATTGATTACGCGCGTCAGTTTTGATGCTCTGGCGAGAAAATAATAAAAAGGTAAAAACACGTAAAACCTTGCATTCTTTGCATGGACGGACAGGTTACAAAATCTTGCCCAATTTGAAAAAAAAATGTTTTGTAATTTTCCATGTATAAAGTCATCCATGCTGATGACGTGCAAAATACTAATAGCCTATCAGTATATTTTATTTTCGTTGGGTTTTCCGATGCCGATGTACATAAATCATAAATTTTCCGGGCGCTGACAGTGGAAAACATTATTGGTATGTTAACACTTACCTGAACTAATTTCTACGCGTTTTTTTCCCAGCTCGGGTCATATATATATGCGAAACTGGTAATCCTGAAGTACGTATATGTGCTATGTACCGCACGGTTCCGCCGAACTTGAAACATGCGCGAAACGGAACGGGAAAAAAGGTTCGAGTTGTTTCGTTCGAAAAAATGTCAAGGTCGGATCGATTAATAACTTATGAATGGGATGTCCTGAACCGATTCGATTCGAGTTCAAAGAACTTTTTACAATCGCGAATATGTTACAGATTCGTATTATATTTTTGATTGACTATTTTTCTTAAACTCTTTAATAAAATAATTTTAAATGTATTGAAAGGATTTAATATCAGGCGAAAACAAAACTTTTAAACTTTAAGAACATTTAAAACCAAATGAGTTGATGGCATTTAATAATAAATGTTTTACCTAGTGCCTACAGCTGATTCTTTAAATTTTATCGATTGAATTTCTTTAGATTCTTTTTTTAATTTTTTAAAGGCTTAAGACATATTTAAATTAAATTTAAAGAATTAATTTATAATATGTTAAGTTTCATGTTCAATATTGTAGGAATAATTTTCACTGTAACTATTATTTGTTCAGAAAAACGCTTTAGAAAATTTTGTTAAATTGTAGTTTATTCTTGGGAAAAGGATTTTTTTTAATAAATAACTAATATCGATATTTCACTAATGTTTCGGTCTTTTATTCTGACCTTCTTCAGGGCTTATATCTATTTACTAGGTGTCAATGACTTAACAAAAATTGTCAATGACTAAACAAAAATATAAATTATTAAGATTAAAGTCTTAACATGTTAACTTTAATATTAATTTTAGAGTTAAATTTTTTTTTATTTGCATTACAAAATTTAGAAATATATTGAAAACTATTTGAAATATTATTAATTAACTTCAGTTTAATGTACGATTTTATAAAACTTTAAAGACTTGAATTTTAATCTATTTTTGAATATTAGAAAAATGTATAAATGTTTTATGTACAGCAAAATAAATTTAACAAAATCCATCCAAAATTAATTGAACAAATATTTTGGTTAAAAATTATTTATCAAAACCCCTATTCTTCAAACTTAATTATTATAACATTACTTTATTACAACTTTTTTATTTTTAAATATTTTAATGATAGTAGTTAATACCTATAATTCAATAATTGACTGATTCTTAGAAAAGTTCATTTATATTATTTATTACAGCAATATCATTTTGTTGTTCGGGCTTCTACTTGTCAAACAAATATTAAAACTACCTGCATTCCATCCCCTAAATTCACCCGAAACAACCATCCAACCAGAAAATAAAGTTACCTCTACAAATATTCCAACAATTATTTTTCCATCCAGATTTCCAAAAATATGTTATTACCAGAAAACTAATATTAAGTTATCTATTTGATGTCTAATTAATGAGTAATGGAAGCTTGGCAATATTTAATAACGCGCACTATGTTTGATTAATTCTCTAATTAAAATGGCAGTAGGTATCCTGTAAATACGAACATAATACAGTTTTTAATACAGGAAAAAAACTGGCACATAACAATTATCCTAATATCAGTAAAATATATCTTAAAAATGTTCCAAATTAGTTTTTAATTACATTAAAAAATATAATATGTTTTTTCCGAATCAAATAAAACCACGTCAATTATGACTTGTTCAATAAATATTTTGATTTTAAAAATAGCTTTTATTTCGTTTTAATTTTTTTCTTGCATCAGATCAATAAAATATTTATTATTTATATTGTATAAAATGTATTAGGAGATCTTAAATCATTTTTCGATTTTCAAGAAATGTAGCAATGAATATGATTAAAAACCTTTTTTTCTATTTTGCGTCATGAAAGCACTCATATTAAATGGGTTCGTTAATGGCTTTCCGAGTGCAATACAATTTTCTCAATATGTATCGCCAATTTTTTTATTTATAAATGGCATAAAAATCCGCAAAATAAAAGAAATCGTCTAAAAAACTCGTTCATAAGACGTTTTTCCGGGCCGCGTGTAGTGTAAACTTGGATGCGTACTGAAAAATCGTATTTCATTTTTTCTCTGAAAATATATATTTTGTTTGAAACTGGAAAGAAATTGTTGTATAGATTAATACAAGGTTTGGGAAATATTGGAGGAAGATATAAAATAGTGTCAGAGCATGGGCAATATTATCCTTGAAAACAAAACACACGTGTGAAATTAACAGAATTAATTTTCTTAATTCACACATTCCCAAACAAAAAAAAACATTTATTTGTATGCCACATAATCGGGACTAAAAACTCAAGTATTTTTGCATAAACACGACAAATTCGGTAAATTTGCATAGTGTAATAAAACCCGAGCGAGATCGCGTATCGTTGAGGCTTCGAGGGTGAGCGAGACCAATATCAAGTTTAATCCGTTCTGGAGAACGAAGACAGCAGATGAAAAAACATGTGTCAGACGAGGGAACATGTATGTTTCATGCAGGCTAAAGCCTCGGGGATGAGAGACAGAGATAGTAGTCGGCGCGCAGAATTTCCATAAAAAAAAAGAGGAATGGAGATAAACGAACGTTGGCAACGCGATGGGAAGAGGAGAAAGAGAGAGTATCGAGGAAAATGAGTTGGAAACAAAGATGGGCAATGAAAAAGTCGAAAGAGAATGAGAGAGGGAGAGTTAGTAAGTTCGGAGGAAAAAGTCCGGAGCAGTCCGGAGCGCTCCGGCGTGCGGTGGAAAGTAGAGAAAGAGCGAGATGGAAGAGTTGGAGATAGAGAAGAATGGGAACATAGCTGCAGATGTGTAAAAGGGTAGAAGCAAGCGAGACGATAAGACAAAAAGAGATAAATATAGCATGCGCGGGATGCAGGACCTCCCTATCCTGGATCGATCCTTGGACGAGCAAAATGGCTCCGTAGTTGAAAACCTAGCTGGAAAAGCATTAAGGACGAGACCCTCGCAGCGCAGCATGGGAAATTCAACCCTAAAAACATTCGAATAAAGGTGAAATGACGTTGAAAAATTACGAGGTTTAGTGAAAACTCACAAGGCGCACATTCGTTCAGCGTCCGCTTTAAATTCCATGCATTTTTCTGTTCAAACAGACCTTACCGACGTAATTTAGCTACGGCTAGAGTTGCCCACATAAAAACTATCTCTCAAAGCCAACGCCACTGAAAAATATGTGTACTTTGACGTAAATTAATGTGCGTAACGTAAATTCAACTATTCTATAATAATTTCACATGAACGCAGAGAATATACAGTTTAGGAAACGTCTAATTAAAGGTTCGAACCTACGTTTCAACTAATGAGACCTCATCAGTAGACTTGTTCGATTTTGATTAACCTTTCACCTACACAAAGACGCAGTTACATATAGATTCATAGACGTTATTAAATCCCTTTTCACTCCCTTCATTACTTTTAATTACACTTTTGTCCGCATAATTAAACTCACAAAACTAAAAATTACCTCGACCTCCTTCCCCTAGCAAAACATATCCTGCAAAATAGCAAAACTTTTAGTTATATTAGTTTTCCTAAAACAGAAATACGCTACATGTATAATTCAGCATTAATGGATAATATTCACAATAAAACCAGAACGTTAGGAACGAAACTCGTTCATTATCCAAAAACCGAAACCTATAGAATTACTGGGAATAAGTTGATTCAACTTTCCTATTACCCTGCGGAGATAGTTTCCAATTTAGTTTCGAACCGCACTCCTCTGAAATATGTCTAGTATTCGTGAGGGCTATTATTAGAACTGCGGTATTGTGTACTCAAAGTCAAACTAAGCCGAGCTCCGTTTGGTTGAAATAGATTAGGAACTAGTCCATTGTTTTAATTACTATCGTAATTCCTACTTGCATTTCCTAATTGTTTGTTTCAAATTTTAATTAAAAACAATAAAAATAAAAATAATATTTATAAAAACTCAATACGGTATACCACAAAAATTTATATAAAGAAAATTCTAACAAGACAAAAGAAACAAGTTTTAAGTTTGTATGATTACCTATAACGTAGGATGGTTTTACCAATTCTAAGATTACAAATACTACAAAGGCAGCACTTCTCAAACAAGTCTTGTTTGTCTAGTGCTGAACAAGAGTAGACATACAGGATTAGACAAAAAATATTGGGATTATAGGAAAAAGTAGAAAAGGCGATTAGGTACCTAACAATAGATAAACAAATCAGAAGAAATGGAGAATAAAAGAAGATATGTTAGATTATGTAGATAAGATTCAATGGATCCGACTAGGTAATCCAGACAGATATAATGAGATAGTGAAGACAGCACTACTAAACTTTAATACTAAACAAACAAGATTATACATTTAGATCATATACACAAGACGATAGATAGAAAACAAAGAGCCCGAAAAAGGGTACTTACGTATTAACGCCAGCACCGTTGCATTTTTAAATGCCGCCAATCTTCACCAAAATTTGTATGATAAATCATAGAATAGAACATTTTATTTCAAATTAATACATTTGTAAAACTCAAAATTATTTTTTTTTTAACCCCGGTTAGATTAGGTTTCCCGCCGCGAAGCTGACAGATAAATCAAGACAACATACGTGCGGTAGCGCGAACTGTCGATCCAATATATATATAGCGGTGGTGGCGTTAATACGTAAGTACCCGAAAAAGTTATGCAGGCGCAAGTAAACAGGAAATGTGGGCAGCAAAACTGTCAAGGAAACAATATTGAGGAGGTAATTAGAAGACCATAGCAATAAATCAATACAGAATTATATACACAGGATAAGAGTATAAAGCTTGACAGAAAGATCATGTAGAAAAGTGTGGACAAACAAGACAATGTTGAGACCGACGTCCCCAAACTAGTGTATTTTGCCTTAATCCACATCCTCTTTGGATTCAAAATTATGTTCTGGGAAAACACGTTGCAAGTGTGCCTTCAAGTTACAGAAACAAGCACTGCGACTAATATTTGAACTACCGTGAATCCTGTAGATGACATTTCCGTAAGGCGAACATTTTAACATCTTCATCCAAGTTTATCTATGAGATCATTGTGTTCCTCAAACACCTCTTCATTAAATTTTGATTAACCCACTGAACGGCTAAACAGATATAACAAAGAACTTTATCAGTTTCCTAAGATGTTTTAAGTTGTGAAAAAAATGTACCCGACTAGGAATTTAAGATCGTTTTTTATTAGGGGCGAATTAGGCATGCCGAACTCCGTGTTGGTTCCAAATGAGGCAACCGCATTAAGCCGTCATCACATTTGTAACACACTTGCGGCTTCGTTCCTAATTATGAAGCCTAATTCGGAACACATTTGGAAGCCACACTTGCACAGAACTTGGAATTTCAGTTCGTGTTTTATTAGGAACGAATTAGGCATGACGAAATCCGTGTTGGTTCAAAATGAGGCAACCGCATTAGGCCGGCATCACAATTGTAAAGAACGTCTGACTTCGTTCTTAATTAGGAAGCCTGATTCGGAACAAATTAGGAAGGCACAATTGTATGCTTCAACAGTTACTAAATGGGTTCCAAATTTTCCTAAAAACGCAGCTTTATAGTGAATTTTTAAAACATACGAAGATGTTTGATGCACTATAAATTATTTTTCATTACACATGCGCGAAAAGTACTTCTTTACGTACATTATTTAATACGAGAAATGTCACCTAATTAAGTGCTCTTAATTCTCGTTGTATTTCCACATAACCTGGGTAACGCACGCAAATATTCAATATCGCTAGGTTACATTAAAAAAAAAACAAATAAATAATTAATAAAATACAATCAAGACCTCGATATTAAACAAGTGACGTGAAAGTGTCAGAAATTGTGCAACTTACCGCCCTAGTTACAAAAAATACTATTTGAAAGAAAAATAAGTAATTGAAGCTATATATTGGTAAAATATGGAAATACAGTATAATATCGATAATCCGACTCATATGGGACTAGACAACCGCCGGATTATCAGAAAGAGTGATGGGAGGAAAAGTGCGAGCGGTCTCCAGACCGTCGGATTACTGAACGTGTCGTCCAATTAACCAACGGCCGAATTACTGAGATTATACTGTAGTCTTTTGGAAAGAGGGAGCGTGTGGACGCATGCGCGTAATTAAGCTAATGAAACAGTAACCACAAGGCCTCATTAGGTGGAATTTAGGACCTCCAAATATATTCCGAAGTGAGGCTTTCCTTATTAGGACAGGACAAGGTTCGAATGAGGCTTGCCATAATTTGGTAATCGTTTGGTAGGACTCATTAGATGGAAGTTAGGACTTCCAAAGATTTGCCCAAGTTAGGCTTACCTAATTAGGACAGGAAAAGTTTCGAATGAGGCTTGCTACAGTTCGGAAGGCCTTATTAGGCCCGAATAGATTGTTCGAAATGCCTCACTATATTCCTAGTCGGGTACTCGTTGAATCGATGAATTTCACATTGAATGATTTTACATGGCGAAAACGTGCACGCGAGTAGTAAAAAATAAAGAAATCACGTCGACCGAAAGAAATCCCCATTATATTAGCCTGACACTATTCAATGCTCTGCCACGAGGAATCAGACACATAGAAATCATAAAGAGTTTCAAGAAGCAGCTATTCCAACTCCTAAATAACATTGAACTATCCGAAGCAGAAGAGTTCTTCTCGAAGGTGTAATACAAATAGACTTACATCTCCTATTCATACCAGAAACACATATCATTTAGAATGTATGTGTTACGTACTTAATTCACTTCCTATATTTGCTTGAATATTTTTTAATCTGAATTTGAATTCAATTTAAATTGGCAAGATAAACGAGATTAAACAGAGTTTTGACTTTTTTGTTTAAAGTAGACAGACAAGCCTAGGCACACAAAAATAGATCGACAGGACTGGACTGACAAAAAAAATACAGAAAAAACAGGATAACTACGACTAACAGACGTGATCAAAACTAAACAGACTAAACTAAACAAACAAGTCTAGATAGATGATACTAGAAGATAAGACTAGAGAAAAATACTAGACAGATACAACTAGATTAAAGTGGCCACATTTTTATTGAGACAAAGCGGAGCAAATAGGATGAAATGAGAATTATAATTTAGTTATGAAAGCAGACCAATATATGGCTTCACACGAGAGTCTCGTTTCTGATCTCGTTCCGGGCAGCCGTAACATTTTCTTCATGAATTTGAACCCGAGCAACCCGAACTTGCCCTAGCCCAGAACGAGCACAACATTTTCTTCATAAATTTGAACCCGAGCAACGACCAGATCAGAAACGAGACTCTCGTGTGAATCGCTAGACCAATAATTAAAAACAATATATTTTATCTACTCACCCACCAAAATGAACACTTTAATATATTATTGTATGAGAATGAAGCCATTATTATAATCGTGTGCACAAGTAACCAAATCGTGCGTAAAAATCCAATGTAAATCAAATAGAGTTTCATTATTAAACGATTTCTGTTTGTTATTACTATGGCAAAAACTTGAGTCACTATCAAAAAATATAGATTTTGTGAAAATAAATTTTCTGATGTGAACTCATTGCGATTACATAAAAGTCCCACATTATGCATAAAAGCCCTTCTTCACACACTTGTATCATAAAGTACTATTATTGTATATATTCATTTACTTGTCTATAGATATACAAAAATGTATTTATTATTAATATATTTGAGTAATATATTTGTAAAAAATAATAATTTGAAAATTATGATTTTTAATTAATTAAAATTTTTTATTTAAAAAAAAATATGATTTTCTTTCCCAGTCAAATTGTTGATCCGAGAGAATACTCGGATTTATTAAAATATCGTGAAATTTCTCACATGAATTGGTCAAATTATTTGTTACGCTTAATGGATTTTAAAGTTTAATGTTCAACTGCGTTTTTTCAGTTATCCATATTTTATTGATACAAGAAAAAACTGTTGTTTTTATTTGTTTTTTTATTCTACCATTTTCAAAATATTTTGATAAGCTAACTTAAGTCAGAATACAGCCTGAATATATAAATATATTTAACCTTTCCGCAGCTCTATAACAGTAATTAATCTTTATACCTTCGTTGCACTCAGGAAAAACTTGCCTTTCCGATGCCTTAAGTGGATGGAGCCATACGTAGACGCGTTTCGAGATTTTTCTCTCATCAGTACAGCTTTGCTTTTATGAACAACAATTTGTAAACCATTCACTTGTTCACGCTTCTACAGATGATCCACTTAATGTATTGGAATAATATGCGGAATAATGCCTCATCAAAATGATCATTCCCGCAAATATTGTTTTTCTGAAAATGGTTACTTATATATTCAAAAGATTTTTCCACATAGGGATATGTGGAAAAATCTTTAATCTAATCTCTAAAATCTCCTTTTTTAATGTCACTCAATAAAAATTTCAGAACAATGTGCCATTAAACGATCGGATTTTCTGAAAAAAAGTAAAAAAAATTTATAATCACTGCTTGGAATATTTCAAAGAAAGGACAGTTCAATTAGAGGATATTAAAAAATTTCGTTGTGTGACAAAAAAAATGAGATTTTATTATTGTATATATTACAGTGCATTTAAAATAAGACATTTTCTTTAAAATGAAAAAAATCATAAAATAAGGTATTTTCTAAAAAGCGACAATTTTAGAAATGGGCGGGACTGTCCTCCAAAAAGCGGGACTGTGTCGTCAAAATCGGGACGTGTGGTCACTTTAAACTAGATAGACAATTATATACAAACAACACCGGACAGGTAGACTTGACAGGCGAGATAAGAGTAGACCGAAAAATCAATAACGACTACATATACTAGACCCATAGCACTTGATAGACAAGACTGGGCAGACAAGAATATACTGACAATATAAGAGAGACTAAAGACAAATGGCTAGGCGCAAACGATTAAAAAGAGGAGACTATACCGATAGGACCAATCAGCAATGACTAGAGCAGGGGTTCTCAATGTGCGGCCCGCGGGCCAAATGCGGCCCGCAAAGCCCGTGAATGCGGCCCGCGATATCGATACGAAATTTTTATTAAAAAATAAATAAGTAAATAGTGAAATAAATAATAAATATTACAAATAAGATATAATAAAATATTTTAATATTTTTAAAAAATTCTCACAGAGCTTTAACCATAAGCATTTGTATTAATAAAATATTCTTTAGTTTATATTTAAAAAACTGTTAATCATTTAAGACATGCAATTTGAATTGATAGAATTAGCTTAGGTTAGGTCAGGAAAATATCGATGCTAAGAATTCTTATCGGAATAATTCCTTAATTGATTTTTATAAAGAATTATCATGCGTGAAATATCCGAAATACGAAAACATGCTCAACAAATGTTTCCATTATTTGAGAGCACATGTATTTGCGAAAAAACCTGCCAAAAAATTCGGTAAAATTAAATTGGCCCGTCTAAGAAAAACTTTGGAAACCCCTTTACTAGAGAGACAAGATTAGATAAACCTAGATAAACAGATAAACAAGTACAGTATAATCTCGGTAAATCGGCCTTTGGTTAATCGGGCGACGTGTCCAGTAATCCGGCAGTCTGGAGACCGCTAGCGCTCTCCTCTCCCACTACTCTTTCTTATAATCCGTCGGTTGTCTGGTCCCATTTGTTTCGAATTATCTAGATTAAACTGTGCATATATACAGATAACGTTAGACACACAAGACGAACAGGTAAAGCTAGAAAGACAATTCAACACTTATGAGACTAGACATAAAAGACTGGATAGCAGACTAGTTAGAAAAGAGGATTAGACAAACAGGACTAGACTGACAGGACTAAGCAGACAATACTAGACGTACACCACTGGACTGGTAAGACTAGACAGACAAAACACTTAAACAAGTATAGAAAGACAAGGCATAACAAGAAAATTATACAAACAAAAGGCCTGGAAGATTTTGTAGAATTTAATTAATATATTTTTATTTTGTCTTTGTTGTTGTCTTTGTCTTTCTTGGTTTATAAAAATGAGCAGATTACTATTAAGTAAATGATCGATTATTAAAAATCGATAATAATCGAACAATGCATGCGCGATATAACATTAGATATTTTAGATTTTAATATTTAATGGGTGAGAGTATAGGAAATATTATATTTTTTGCGGGTGTATGAGTGCAAAAGAAAAAGGAAAGTAACAAAAAGGTTGTGTAAAGAGCATTTGGATATCAATGGCAGAAACCGAACCACAGAACAACCAGATGGATACCGCAGCTTTAAAAACGAACCAACTTTTACACCTCTCTCATTTTTCACATGCGCGCAGCGAGGAAAAGAGTTTCCACAATCTGTTTTAAAAAGCGATATCATCTTTAACCGATTAAACACATTCTATAATGGAAATAAGTTACAAGCCACAAAAATACATTCACAAATATTTAATACATTTTTTTATAAAATAAATTATTACTAATTTAATAAATTACCAAAAATTAAAAAAAAAATTACATAAACTCATTACTTCCATAATTAACCTTGAATTGTTCATTTTTAAATTATTTTTAATTCCACCAGCCTTTTTGAAACGTTGAGGAAAACTTTTATTTCGGAAGAATATTTTTTTAATAAAAGTAATTTCTTTTTCTGTTTGTAAATAGAATTTCCTTTTAAAAATTTCCAATTCCATAATGTTTTGGTGTATTTTCCAAGGCGAACAAAGAAATGCGCCCTAACGCTAAGGGCGATAGGGTCGATATTTGCCGGTCTCCTTCGTTTTACAATAAGGAGTGGTTTTGCTTGTAATGGTAGAACCCGGCCAAGCTAAGCTAAAAATCTTGCAGAAGCTCCAGCTAGCTGTATTGATCAGTGGCGTAAGAGTGGGAGTTTGGTCTAAGGGTGGTCGAGGAAAGGACAAGGGAGGGTTGCGGTCTTAGTCCCTACCCGATAGCTCTAACACCCTCGAATATTACGTTCGGACCCTCTTTGCCTCATCTTTCATCTTAACACCAGCGCGCATTTATCAAGCCCGACGAAAAACTTCCCCCTAAATATTCTTTCTTTTTTTTAAATCTTTATTCATTAATATGCTAATTTGAAAAAAAAACAAACACACAAGACTCGCACAAAATTAGCTCATCAATATTTAAAAAAATATTTTAAGCATCTATTAAAATGAGATAAGTTTATAATAATAAGCTTGTAATTAGTTAAAAATAAATTGAAGTTTTAAACTTGATTTGTGAATAGGATGGTTGCGACAGTTACTACGTGGTAATTCATACTTACATTGCATTGATTTGTGAAATTAAGCTCAAAAGTTCATAGAAGATTAAGCGATTTAACTAAGCCTGGTTTGGCTAGGTATACAATAATACTATCTAATTCAAAACTAAGATAATGTAAGAAAAGATAAGACAAACACAAAACCAACAAGACATATAAGAACAGATTATCCAGACAAGGCAGATTAATATCTGACTGACAAGGCCAGACATGTATAACTATGAAAAGCAGCAAAAGAAAATTGGTGGAATATTAATGAGAGAAAACGGGACTGTCTTATAAAAGTATAAACTCTATATACTCTTATAAACTCTATTAAAAACAAGAATAAATATAGAGATGCATAAGATTAGATAAGCAGTAATACATATGCCAAATTAAAAATAAAATACGACAGACATGACTAAACGAGTTGAAGATAGACATAGATGTAAACAAAACAACTTAAGATAGCGTAAGAAGCCAAGAACACGTATCCAGGATTAGAGAGACAAGACTCATCATGCAATATGAGATATCTAATTCTAGAAAGATATATTTATACACAGATTAAATAAACGGGTCTATCCAAAGAAAACTCTTAAGATATTTTAAGACAAGATTTGACAGATAAAATTAGAGTAGAACTTGTCCACTGCTTATTCTTGTCGAAACGGTTTTATTTGATCTGTAAATATAATCGGTCTGCCCTTAATGTGCAAAGCTTGTTTTGGGAATAAACATTTTATAGTTTTTAGATGTGAAAAAAATGTACTCGTTAAATCGATGAATTTCACATTGAATGATTTTACGTGGCGAAAACGTGCACGCGAGTAGTAAAAAATAAAGAAACCAAACGCAAACATGTTAAAAAACATAGAAGAGGAGAAAATAAAAACCCCATTCCACATATCCGTTGAATGCCTGTTTTTTTACTCTCGGTCGCAACAAAGGAAAAATAAAGTGAGAACTGGCAAGTGTGTTTGAATGAAATAGGGGTGTAATTCTCACACAGGCAATGGTCCCGGAGTTATCCGGTGAAATTACTCTGCACGGTCCCGGAAACAAGTATTACCGACCGTTCCTTGCGCAGGGCTTTGGCCGAAAACTCCGCAGGTCATCAAAAGTAACTACCAACCCTGTACAATAAATGTAGGAATAAACACAGGGACTTGAATATATGTTCTATGGTCACGGAAGAAAGTATTGAGCGATGAAAAATGGAAGTAATTAATTATTCAAGGATATCTGGAAAGCTTTTGTACAACTGTTGAAGGAAGACAATCGACCATTGTTGCCCGGCAAAGCTTAATGCCAAACAATTACACATAATTGGGACTCTTTCCTGCACAAAAAAAACGTTTTATTTATTTCTTTCCAAAATATTTATTTACTTGTTAAACTTTTATATTTCGTCGTGTTCATTAGTTAATGGATCTGACTTTTCACTGGAAATTGTTACATTGAATAATTACCACCGAAATAACAACGAACATTCTAAAACTAATTCTCGTACTATAATCTACTCATGTATAATTAATAACACAATGTTGCAATATTATGTTACAAGAACAAAAGCTATTGTTTTATAATAGATTTTCGAAAATTCAATAATTCACGTTCTACTATTGTCTTAGTAAATATCTTTTTAAATTACTAAAAATTAATCACGAAATATGAGATAAAAATTAATTAGAAAATATAAAATAACCAATAAAAAATCTCATTACAACACAATTTACTTATTTAAAAAACATAAATAGATATTTGCTATTGTCAGATAATATTGGCAGTCGTATTTTCTACGTCTGATCTTCCGTCTGCCTAGATCTGACTACTCTTCTCTGTCTTTTTATTTATATCCTCTCTTTATTTATGTCCTCTCATTATGATTAATTACAGGCAGGATATTAAAAAAAATGCAGGAAATAAAGCACGCACATAACAATTTACATAAAGAGTTTATTTATTTAATCGTGTCTGAGCTACTCAAATATAACAATATATGTAAACGAAAATGCTGTGAGGTGTGCTGAAAATGAGTGTTATATGAGCATCTTATAAGAACATTTTCTTTGAACAGTTGACATTTCATGACATGTGTGATCATGTCCTGAAATGTAAACTGTTCAAAGAAAATGTTCTTATTAGATGCTCATATATCACTCCAATGTTCAGCACACATCACTGCATTTTCGTTAAAAGACCATAGGTCCCAGAGAATACATGGAAATTGTAGGGATTGGCACACCAGGAGGTGTTCCATTGTCTGGGATTCTCCGCATTCACATGCTTCCTCTTCCGCATATCCCCATTTCAGAGGTTGTTCTTGCATCTGCCCATTTGTCAGCGTAGTCTGTTGATAGTTTTCCAAGTACCCCAGTTTAGGCTCGAACCTGAAGGGAGTTTTTCTCTAGGATTCCAGGTTGGAATATTATTTTCTGCTACGCGCTGTTACCATTTTGCCTCCTTGGTTGCAGCTTTAGAGGCTGTGAGGGCCTTTGTGGATTGCATAAAGCTTCGTCTTGATTTTAGTCTGGGCACAGGCGGGGCATGTCCGTGCAATGGAAGTTTGATGTCGTCGCGTTGTTTGCTTCGTTCGGACATGGCCTGGGTTAGTAGTCAAGTTATTGGGCCCATTTTTGGACCCATTTATATTAGTAGTCAAGGGCCTCAAGTTAGCTAGTTCTCAAGCTGTGGCCAATTAAACTCAAACTTTGAATAAGTCGCAATCAAGATTAAAGTTTCTAACGTAGACATACTAATCCTTCAATTACAGACGAACTACGCGATTTAATCTAGATTAGTGTACGTTCTCTTAAAACTAAATAACACGGCTACAAATTACGTCTAATTGCGTATTTCCACCTAGTCTAGTTCTCAAGGTCTGACTAATCTTGCAATTTTGGAAGTAGTTGCACTAATTCTGCGATTACAGATGACCTAGTCGACTTATTCTAGATTATTTCTCGCAGTCTTAAAACTAGATAAAGCAGCTACAAACTAACATCAGCTAGACTATCCTAACTAGTCTAGTTCTCAAGCTGTGGCTAATTAAACTCAAACTTTCAATTAGACTCAATCAAGATTAAAGTTTATGGAGTGGATTTTCTAATTCTTCAATTACAAACGAGCTTAGACTTAATCCGGGTTAGTTTTCGTTGTCTTAAAACTAAATAACACAGCTACAAATTACATATAATTGCGATTTTCTACCTAGTCTAGTTTTCAAGCTATGACTAATCTAGCAATTTTTGAAGTATTTGAAAGTTTTGAAGTATTTTGCCGAACTAGTCGACTTATTCCAGATTATTTCTCACAGTCTTAAAACTAGATAATGCAGCTACAAACTAACACCAGCTGGACTATCCTAACTAATCTAGTTCTCAAGCTGTGGTTAATTAAACTCATACTTTGAATTAGACGCAATTAAGATTAAAGTTTCTGACGTAGACATACTAATCCTTCAATGTGGACATTCTTGGGCCCCTCCTTATTTGAGGTGGTGCAATCCCGGCTAGCATGTAATTTGTTTGTTTGGCCTTGGTTTTATCAATATGTTTTCTGTAGATCAGGGTTCGGTCTAATGTAACCCACAAATAGACTGGGTTTGGGCAGTGTTACAGCCTGATAGAGTTCCACTCTATTTGCAGTTCTCTTTCCACCTGTCGGTTATCAAGGTGGAAAAAACATGTCAGTGTTGGGCCGGAGGTAGTTTAATCTATAATAATTGCTCAACACTGAGAGCGATTCTCTTAGGTGCTGTTCTATCACTTCAATGTTTTTTGATTGGTAGGTGATTGCTACATCATCGGCATAAATGAAGCTCCTTGTTGTTGGGCCGGTTAGTTGATCGTTGGTATACACGTTGAAGAGCGTGGGTGCCAGCACGCTACCTTGGGGGAGGACATTCTTCTGGTTCCTCCAGCGGCTTCTTGTACCTGGAAATTTTACGTAGAATCTTCTGTTAGAGTGCATTGTTTTTATGACTTTAGTCAGATGGTAATCTCCTGTCATTTTCAAAATTTTCTACAGTAATATTTTGTGGTTTATAGTGTCATAAGCCTCTGATAAATCTATAAAGACTGCCCCTGTCTTTTCCTTTCTTTCAAAGCCATCATCAATGTGTTGGATGAGGCTTAGTACCTGGCCAGTACAGAACTTACAAGGTCTGAAGCCTGCTTGCTGGGGGATTTGGTAGTTTTCTATTTGGGTCCCAATCTTGCTCAGTATGAGGCGTTCATATGGTTTAAACGGGGAGCATAACAGTGACACCAGACAGTAGCTTTTGGCATCTTCACGTGGTTTCTCCGGTTTATGGACGGCTATTACCTTAGTTTTTAACCACAGTTTTGGTATTGTGTTGTTGGTCCATCAGGAGTTGTATAATTAATGAAGCCAGCTCCGGGCTAATGGGCCTAAGTTTATCAGAAACCCATTTAGGAAGACATCTGGGCCAGGGGCCTTCCTGGTCTTCAGGGACGTGATTGCGGTTTGTTGACAAAGTTTACATAAAGAGTTGAGGTTTTCTAATTCTCATTGTTTTTAATTTTCTGCCTCGTTTTAATATTATATTGCTATATCCACGCTAGGACTAGAGACTATGTACTAGATATTTTGCAATTAGTGATCTAATTAGATATGATATAATTAGACATGTGACATGTGACTTAAAAATCAAGCTACTTATTTGGCATATCCACTTTAATAATCGAAAATATTTTGAACCGATATTTAAAATAATTAAATTTTTGGAAGATTACATTGCTTTCTTTTGATGCAAAAACGTAATCGGTAGTAAAGTTAAACATTTTTTATACGAGATCATTTGAGACCACTTTTACTAATTAGTTTTGTCTACATTGTCAAGCTTCTCACTATATTCGTTCCTGCCTACATAATTTTGTGTATTTAGATTAGTCTTCTCTGGATAGTTTCCCTCATTCTACTCTGTCTGGAATAAATTGTTTACTTTTACCGGCTTTAATTAATTAATATTTCTAATCTTGATTTTTGTGTCTTATATTTGGCATCGTTTATTCTTGTTCCATGGTTCGTGTTGGCTTTTTAGTCGAGGCTAGTTTTGGGCGTCAAAAATGTCTTTATAATATTTCGGACTTGTCTTATTTATCGAATCTTCACTGTCTTGTTTTGTCTCTCTAATCTTGTCTTGTCTCTAGTCTTATATGTCTAGTCTTATCTCTTCAAACTCGTCTGGTTAGTCTTAGCCGTTTAACATCTTCGGTTTAGTCTTGTATTATGTTTCTAGTCTTATTCATCTAGTCTCCTATCTCTCAAGCCTTATCCGTCTAGTCTTGACAATATACTATTGTCCGATTATTTTTGAATGTATGATATTCTACGCCTGATCTTATCTGCCTAGATCTGACTAGTCTTGTCCTTAGAAAGTCAAAGCCGTTTAACTTTTTCTGTCTAGTCTTGTGTTATGTTTCGAGTCTTTTTCATCTAGTCTCTTATCTCTCAAGCCTTGTCCCTCTCCTCTTGACGATTTACTATTGCCTGATTATTTTTGTCCGTCTAATCTTCTACGTGTGATTTTGTCTAACTACTCTTCTCTGGACTTTTATTTATGTCCTCTTCTCAAAAATTGAGGAAACTATCGAATTCCTAAAAATATATCAAAGCAGATAATAGTATATATAGTGAAAGCCAATTCGGCTTCAAAAAGGCACTGGGAACAAGAGTGGCTATTTTTACAGTCCAGGTTCTGATTCAGAGATGCAGGGATATGGGCCGTGATGTCCATGCCTGTTTCATAGATTTCTCCAATGCCTTCGATAATGTACAGCACGATAAAATGATCGAGGTATTACAGGAAACAGGCATAGATACAAAAGACATCAGAATAATATCCAATATGTATTGGAATCAGACAGCGTCTGTAAAAGTAGATGACAACAACTCCGCAAATATTAACATCCGCAGAGGCGTATTACAGGGATGCGTATTATCTCCGACTCTATTCAACCTGTATTCGGAGAAAATCTTCAAATAAGCGCTCAAAGACACCAGCGAAGGCATCAAGATGAGTGGGGAGCTTATAAACAACATCCGATACGCCGGCGATACCATCGTATTTGCTAGCAGTTTGGAAGGCTTACAAGAACTAATGACTAAGATTCACACCACTAGCTCGGTATATGGCCTCAAGCTCAACAAAAGCAAAACAAAACACATGCTAATAAGCTGAAATGCTTCAGATCCCAGCGTATTGATGCTAGAAGGAGAGATCATGGAACGAGTAGAGAAGTACCCTTACCTGGGAACTATTGTCAACGACAACTGGGAGCACTCCGTAGAGCTGCACGGCAGAATAGAGAAGGCTAGAGCGGCATTTAAAAAACTCAAAACAATGCTATGCAGCAGCGACCAGACATTACAACTAAAGGTCCGAATGGTTAGGTGTTACGTTTTCTCTGTTCTGTTATACGGCGCAGAAGCATGGACGCTAACGGAAGCAACAGAAAGGAAGATATAGGCGTTCGAGCTCGGGGTATATAAAAAGCTGCTCCGCATATCCTGGCGGGATCATATTACGAATGAGGTGGTAATGCAAAGAATAGGCACGCAGAGGCAAGTTCTGAGCACAATCAAGAAGATAAAAACCGGCTATCTTGACCATATAATGAGAAACCAGAAATACCGCTTACTACAGCTGGTTCTGCAAGGAAGAGTAGATGGACACAGAGGACCAGGTAGAAACTCGTGGCTAGGAAACCTGAGGCAGTGGTTCTCGCTCACTTCCACACAACTTTTTAGACAGGCTGTAGATAGAGCGGAAATTGCTATGTTGATCGCCAACATCCCGAAGGGATAAGGCACGCAAAGAAGAAGAAGAAGATAATAGTATGTTTTGTTACTAGGGCGGTAAGTTATCTATTTCACCTGAGAACGAAATTAGACGCACATTCGCTTGAGAGGGCAATGACAACACCGCCCGTATTACAAACAATATTTTTTATTACTCATGCCAGGGGATGTAACTCACAAGTTTTAGATCCAGGGGCCATCCAAAAAAAAATGGAATCAAAAATGAAGAATTTGCTTTTTCAATTGTCTTCTGTGGTGTGGATTCGTCATAAGAACTCTCCTCAATCTCCGGTTTCACAATATAATTTCTTCCGCTTTAGCTCCACAACCCATTATGGGTCTTGGCCTCCTCTAGATTTGTTTCCATTCCAATATATACCCGGCCTTAGCTTTCCATCCGGTCACTTTTCCATGCGGTCTACTGGTCTTTGTCGTGTAATAAGTTTTGATGGCTCTGAATCCTTCATTCGCTCGATATGTCCTATCCATCTTAATCTTGCAAATTGTTATAGTACGAACTACATCCGCGTGTTCGTAAAGGTGGTACAGCTCATGGTTGTATTGCCGTCTCCATTCTCCGTTTTTCTGTACGCCTTTATATATGTGTCTTAGAATCGTGCTTTTGAAACATCAGACAACAGAGTCTTTCTTCCTCCTTGGTTAGGGTCCAGGTTTCGGCTGCGTATATCAGAACAGGTCTTATTTGGCTCCTATAGATTTGACATTTGGTTCTTATCGAATCTATACCTATACCTATAGATTGACATTTGGTTTCTAACTATAGAATTTACACTTTTAAAACGTTTTCTTTAATTTTTATTATTACTTTGTTTTGAAAAAAATTTCGGTCACTTCACGTCCCTTTTTTATATCGAGGTCTTGATTGCTTTTATTTTATTTTTATTTTTTTGTTTTTTTTTAATCTAACCCAGGTTATGTGGAAAGACCAGGTTATGTGGAATGCAAAGTGGCATTTCTCGTATTAAAAAACGTGCGTCAGGAAGTACTTCGCGCGCATGAGTTATAAAATAGTAGTTTATAATAGAAGTGTATGAAGAAGGGTTTTTGTACATTAGTTGCGAAGCTTAAATGCTTTAATCGCAATGAGTCTCCGTGGCAAAAATTGGTAACTAGAACACTCACAGTGAGGGGAACACTATTTTGTCGTTGTCGATGTAATCTACGTAAACCTAACCTAACCTGGATTTAATCTAGATTAGGTTATAAATAGGTTAAGTTAAATTAAAGCCAGATAAATCCTGACTGAGTTGATGAGTCTCTATGACAAAAATTGGTAACTAATACACGCACTCTCGTTGTCAATGTATTCTAGGTGAACCTAACCTAACTTAGATTTAATCTAGATTAGGTTATGGTTAGGTTAAGTTATATTAGAGCCAGATAAATCCGGACTGAGAGCCCGAGATTTTTTGATTCAAAATAAGAAAAATTAAATCAATTTTAATATACGTCAGAAAATTTGTTTTCACTACGTCTATGTATTTTTGTCTAGTGACGCGAGTTGTTGTCATAGTAACAACAAACAAAAATAGTTTAATAATGAAACTCCATTTGATTTGGATTGGGCTTATACGCACGATTTGGATGCTTTTACACACGATTGTAATACTGGCACAAATATGCACATAGGACAAACAATAATTTACTTATTAATGTATTCGTTTTAGTGTGCGAATAGATAAAAGTAATAATGGACTCGAAACTAAAAATGGTCAATTGAATCGTTGCAAAAACATTACACAAATTGAAAATTTTCTAAAAAATATTATTGTAAACTTCTTTTTTTCTATGTAACTGAATGTACTATGTAACTGAAATACACAATAAATGATTTAAATAAATTTAAAAAATTTCAGTCACTATATCGAATATATTTTCATTGTCTTCGCATGCTTGGTGGCTTCGCCAAAGACTTCGAATGCTTGGTGTTAAACCATCATTTATCACAGAGTATTCGAAGCCCTTTGTCGTCATCACGACTGGTTACAAAAAATCTATTTTGCTACTGAAATCAGAAAGCGCATTTTAACAAACTCAATAAGAAGTTGCCAGAAGGGCGTGACGATATTTCGAATTTACTTTTAGAAATTATAAATTTTTGAAATATTTCTTGAAAAATTAAATTATTTTTGAACAGTTTGAAAGCTACTAAATTTAAGTCCGTGGTATTTGAAATATTATTAATTTGCGGGTCTATATATTATTGTTGGCAGATTTTTACAACATGAATATCCTGAATATAAGCTGGGGGCCCAGCAGCTCTACGACGTTAGACTTGAAAGTTGGTTAAATCTAAAGACCTCAAGTTACGAACCTGATATAAAACAAATCTCTGCATGAATTCACTCGTAAAAATCTCACTGTTTTTTTTTAAGAAAATGATAGTTTACTTCAAACCGGTTACCGACCCATGGTCTTGTCTCTTTATACTCATCTGGTTAGTCTTAGCTGTTTAACATCTACTGTCTAGTCTTGTGTTATGTTTCTAGTCTTCTTCGTCTAGTCTCTATTTTTGTCTGTCTGGTCATCTAGGTCTGCCTAGATCAGACTACTCTTTTCTGTCCTTTTGTTAACCCATTCGAGACCGATTTTACACCGTGTGTGCAATTGATTTCCGAGGCTATAAGACGGCCTGAACACCGTGTGTGTAATACCAGTAATGTGCAATTATCAGTTATTCTGAGTAAACTAGTCGTCGAAATAAGATTTTTCTTGAATTAATGAAATCTGTACCTGTATGTACATAAGTGTTCCTGTAAGTACAGGAAAACAAAATTTGTGATTGGTTTTACTGTGTACCAAAAAATCTCAAAATTATCTGAAGCCTTTCTTACATGTAAAAATAATGTATTTTCATTTTATCTTAAAATGCACATATGGTGTTCAATCCGCTCCTCGCAATAAAAAATTTCCTAGGAGCGAGCTTCACACCCCGTGTGCAATGATGAAAGGGACCGTGTTCGAAAAAAATCGTCGTCTCAAATGGGTTAATTCCTCTCCTCATAAATTGAGAAAACTACAAAATTCATAAAAATATATCAAAGCAGATAAAATATATTTTTGTTAATTAGAAATTATTTCGGTTGTATTGTGAGCTAATACTTAGTCTCCAGTTATCTATATTTCTGGACGTAGTCTATATTTATGAGACATCTACTTTCCGCAAATCTCTATGAATTCTAATGAACTAAGAACTAAATAGACTAATCTTCTGTGCATAATAGATTCGCTAATCTAACAGCTACATACATTATTTATCAATGAAACAAATTTAATAATAATAGTAATCTTTATTGTCACCAAAAGGGAACAAATAGCTATCGACCATAAGGTCTTTCTGCCAAAGAAATGTATATTACATTTAAAATATAAATGTAAAAATTAATACATTTTATAGATTATTCATTTATGTGACAAAATGATTGCATTCACTATAGCTCTATGACTTACTTTTACATTTGCCATATTTTTAAAGTTTTTTTTGAAATATTGATTAATTGACTTCATTCAATTTTGCCTCATAACGGATCAATAAAAGACAAATGGTTCATTCCCTCAAATAAAATTTTTATTTCACTAGTGAAAAAAAAATTACAGAGCCCTTAAGTGAGTTATTTTGATGTGTTGTTATGGATACTTTTATTTCATACCCAGTGTTGACTTCTCTGTTCTTCTTTTTGGAGCGCCAATCAAAAAACTTATACATAAATATTATAAACTTATACTATGTAGGAATGTTATACATATTATTCACAGTTATATAAATTTCTACACATATCACGACTTAAGTTTCGACGTTTGACGGTCGTTTTCAAGTGTCATTCTCACTTGAACCATGTCGCAACCATCCTATTCATAAAAAACTTATAAATTATAAATAATTTTGTATAAATCTCTTGATTTCTGCGAGAGTAATCTTACCGGAATTGCGTCACCATCTAACAATATTTCTTCGGATGAATCCATTTATGATTAATAAAACACAAATTAATTCAACACAAATTTCTAAACACAATTTTGACGTACGAATCAACAATTTTATCATTATTTTATTATATTGTCATGACGACAACGCAGTCATGGCCAACATGCTTCTTGTAGAAAAAAAAACACAGAAAATTGAACATTTCTTTGAATTTAATTTCAAAAGCTTTAAAATCCAACGCAAAATTGAATTAAAGTTTGTATTACACTCACAGATGATGCGCTCCTAGATATAACAATCCGCTCATTAAACCTTAATTCTATCCGCTTGTATAATAAATAACAATTTTTTTTAAAGCTAACTTTTAAATGAAATATTTAATTATTTTATTTTGCGTTAATGTTGTTTGTCAATACAAAATGTCCATTACATTCTGTATTGACAAAAAACATTAAAATACTTTCTAAAATCGATTTGATGCATAAAATGTTCTTAATCTTATATGGTGAAGGAGATGTTACTCCAATATAAAATATTAGTTAAATATGTCGATAAGTTTATTTTGTAAAAACTAATCAGCTCATGTACAGGTAATTAGTTTACCTCTATGGGATACGGTCTATGTAAATTACTGTATAAACTTATTCTGGTTAAAATAAATAAATAAATAAATGTAATATTGTTTTTTTTATAAAAAAAGTTAATTTTGAAAGCTTTTAATCTGAGTATATTTTATATACCTCAAGCAATATGTTTGTAATGAAAATTAATCTTAAAATATAATGAGAATTTCAATTTGCAAAAGGTCATCAAGGGCGTTTGAGCTTTCCTAATGTCTTATATAAAATATTCCCGACTGTACCTAAATATTGGTTGTATAGGGTGAATGGAAAGTTGAGACATAGACTGTACACCTCTATGTATATGAACCTTTGCACTGGGGGTAAGCCGGCCCAGAGGGTCGAAAGGGTGGTATAAACGGGGGAGGCAAGCGAAACTTGTAAATGCAAACTAAGCACAAGGAGTGGGGCGATGGCCACTAATGATCATAGGGGCGGACGAAAATCACCCTTATACCACTGATAAGATAGATTGCTGGTGGACGTGACAAATTCACAGTTTGGGATTTGGCCGGATTTATGGAGACCCCTTCAAAAACTTTCACGAAACCAAAACAAAATAAAAAAATTAAATCTGAGAAATTAATAAATTAATCTTAAATGGTAAACTTAATTAAGTTATTAAATGTTCACTCAAAGAAAAATAATTTAATCAAATTTCGACATAATAATTTCACATATTTAAGATTTTGAAGAAAGAAATTTTATTTGATCATATAAACATTTCTATCTACTTTTTTTAAATTTGTACTGACAATCTCTTGGTAGGATTTATATATAAGATATGGACTTATTATATATACAAAATCTTAGATATGGACAACAAAAAGAACAGAGTAACCTTTGTTTTTGTTTATAAATAACTGAAAGTATCTCAAAAATAAACATAGAAAACAAAATACAGTAGTCTCACTAATCCGGCTCTTTTAAAAACTAAGGTGTGCCGGATTATTGAAATGTTCGGATTACTGAATTGTATAGAAAAATGCATAATAAATAAAATAAAGCATTTCATAAAGAGAATTCATAACATATATTTGTGTTTAAACACTACAGATATGTACAGTGACAGATATGTACAGTGATGTAGAGTGATATATATATATATATATATATATATATATATATATATATATATATATATATAACAATGAACTAATTAGTCTTAAAATAATCCTTTATTTAAGTTTGTTTTTTTTGCAGCTTCTAGTCCTTGATTAAAAACATTTCCTCGCCTGTTTCGAAGAATTATATCTTTTATTATAAGAATTATATCAGGTACGCCATTTTCTTCAGCACATGTTATGCAGATATTTAAACTATTAAATGCTGTATCTGGTTTTATTTTTAAAATTGTTGTAGTCGGTAGCTTCAATATTTCTACAAGGCTTTCTTCTACGTGAACTTCTTTATGTATTTCTACATGTCATCACTTGCTCTGTTGCTTCGACTCCTACACACCAATAATTTAATTTGTCTTCACTTGTCTCGATAAACTTTCCTCTTTCTGATTAACTTTGCAACCAATCGGCAATTGGTAGATTATCTTCAGTATCCCATTCTTTTGATTCTTTTGATAAAGCATTCATTTTAGGCCATAACTTTTTCCAGGATGATTTGATTAAGTCAGGTGAAACAGAGCTTCTCCAGAGTTCAAAGATAAATTTTTTGAGACACTGCCTTATGTCACCACTCTGAGAAATAATATAATGGAAGTGGGAGCGGTGGGTACCGGATTATTGGACGTACCGGACTATTGCATCCGTATAGCTATTTTTAATTTTAAAATTCATTTTCTTTAAGAAAATTGCTACTTGTTTAAATATAATATAGAAATGACTTATAAAATTTGCAAATAAATATTTTGTTTTTGTTTGCAATTTTTTTTTAATTGTTTTGTTGTAAGTATGCAAAATTTGCTTTTCGCTCTACTTGAAACGACGTCGTTTCAGCTGAAATTTTCTTCTCAAGTTTGAAATATTACTTTCATTTACAGAATTTTGTAAAGAACAGAATGAATATAACTTTGATCATTCCATATTCTAGCAGTAAGGCGGATGCGACCGGGGGGAAATAAATCAACCAAGTTATAATAATTGTGGATAAGGCAGAAGTTACTATAGCCTGGTTACAGTGTCTAGAAAATTGAAAAATGGAGTCATTGAAAATAAGTAATTTGAAGGCAACTGGCAACGTATATTTTTTTCCTCAAAAAACTGAGAGAATCAGGTGGCATGGGATTTTAAAATTATAAACTTAGAAAATGCTGCAGTGTATTAGTTGTTGACGACATTCTCAAATCTCGTATCTCCAGTTTTTTAGAAAATTACGCGATATTTTTATTATTTAATCGATTGTTCCAATTTAGGAGAGCCATTGAACTTGAATACATGATTTCATCTTCTGGCGTTTTCCCGCTTCTCTTCCCAAAATCTCGTCATACTTTCAGAATGCTCCTTCTTCGCTCAACTCTCCATTTTCTTCCAGGGTGTCGTGCTGGTCTATCCTCAAACTTTACATTTTTTATTTTATTCCGGCACTCAGTGCGGTCCTCGAAATTTTCTATGTAGACCTGTATGTTGACCTGGCCCTTTGAACCTCTGTCAGCCACTAAATGCCACCTTACTCTGTGTTATAACGATGAACGATTTCTTCGCCGTTCTGGAGTTTTCAATCCTGTAAATGTGTGTATAAAACAGTGCACGACGTTTCCTGATTAAATCCCTTATCGTGTGGATCTTTTGGTAGAGTTCGTTTTGAGGTCTTTTCATCCAAATACCGATATTATTAACTGACCCGTAAATTTTCCTGAGAATTTTTTTTTCCTGTTTTTCTATATCCTTAATTTTGGAATGACCGTCCATCACCATTGTTTCGGCTGCGTAAGTTGCTTTCGGAAGAATCACCGTTGTATAGTGCCTTCATTTTGCGTCTAGCGAGATGCACTTCTTGTAGTAGTGCGCCCACGTTAGCCTGTAGGGTTTCTGTAGTTTGTTGATTCTTTGTTCATTGATTCGGTTTAGTCCCGAGGACTGTTTGATTTCACCAAGGTATTTAAAATGGGGGACTTGCGTTACCTCACCGTATTGAGTGATTAAAGATGAGTTATTTTCTGGTCGTGTTTTCATATAGTGGGTTCCTTTATAAGAAATTTGCAGTCCGGTTCTTTGCGCAATTTCATGTAGTTTTACCACTGCGTGTATGGTTTCATGCCTAGTGTTAGTGATAATGGCAATATCGTTCGTAAAAGCGAGGTACTTGACTGTATGACGGTTCTCTTTTTTGATAACAATTTGAATGCCTTTCATATGAGGTTCCCATTCCTTAATGCTCTTTTCTAGAACAATATTAAAGAGCATTGGGGATAATCCGATTACCTGTCGAACCCCAGTTTTGATGACAAAGGGCTCTGATAATTCACCCATGAATTTCACTTTGGACATAGTTCCTGTAAGCGTCTGTTCAATGATTTTTCGAGTCTTTCTGTCTATCCCGAACTCTTCCATGATTATAAAAAGTGTTTCACGGTCTACAGACTCATAAGCTTTTCTTAAGTCGACGAATGTAATTACTGTATTTCTACATTTTCTCATTTGAAATAACGTTTTTAAACTCCACACGTCTTCAGGACATGATCGCCATCTTCTGAATCCGGCTTGATATTCACCAATTAGTGGTTCCGCCTGGGGTTTTAGCCTCTTTAAAAGTTTCTTGGAGAGGATTTTATCAGCAATCGGGAGCAGGGAGATTCGTCTGTAGTTACTGATGGCTGTTTTATCACTCTTTTTGTGTAGCGGACGAATTAGACCACATCTCCAGTCTTCTGGTGTTCGCTCCATCATCCATATGTCCGAAATGACGTTATGAAGTTTCTTCGTTCAGTTTCCAGAGTTATGCAACAATCTTGCCTGTTGCTTTGTTATTTTTGAGCTGTTGGATGATCTCCTGAATTTCTTCTAGGTCAGGGGCTTGTCAGGCCGGGTGTGTGGAAACCCAAAGAGTGAACGTAAATAGTTTCTTTTGGAGTGATTCGCAGTGAAGAAAGGAGTTGAAATATTGGGCTAATCTTTTACAGTTTTCTTTCGCGTTTGTTTCCAACGTGCCATCTGGTTTTTGAAGCACAATTTGGGCGTCTGATATCCCTTTAAGTTTTCTCTATATGTTTCGTAGAAGTTTCTAGTATTATGTTGGGTGAAATTCTGCTGGATTTCATTGAGCCTATTGTTGTCATATCCTCGTTTTTCTTTCCTAATTGTTTTGGAAGTATATTTTTGGGTTGTAAGAAAGTTCTCCCAATTTTCCTCAGTTTTGTGACTGTTAAACTTTTCCCAGGAAGTCATTCGGTTCTCAACTGCCGATCGCAAATTGCATTCCACCAGCGGTGTTTCCATGTACGAAGAGGTTATCCTAGTTTCATGACTGAAAATTCCGCCTATTATTTTGAATAAATAATACGATATAAATTTCTATACACGTTATTTTTTTATGATTTTTTTAAAATTTTTGAAAATTTGATTTTTAATAATATTTTTAAATATACTAGTTTATGAGACATGAATGAATAACGGCTTTTATGCATGCGCTACGAAGTTTAAATCACAATCTAAAGCCTAATGTTTTAATCGCAATGTACGCAGAAAGTCTTTCCACACACGTGTATCATACATTATTTTATCTAGGAAGAATGTTAAAATACTGTTGAATCTATAAAATTGCTAATTAATTGTTTCTTACCGATAATATTGAAAAATTGTAATTTTGTCAGACAAAATACGTCAAATTACTGACACAATAAGGTTAGAACGTTTAGCGCCACCGTAGAAAAAATTGTTAACTAGTAAAACCGCACAGTGACGGGGACACTATTTGGTCGTTGTCGAAGCAATCTAGGTTAATTTACATTTAATCTAGATTAGGTTATGGTTAAGTTAAGTTATATTAGAGCTAGACTGAGAGGCCAAGACTTCTTGATTCAAAATAAGAAAAATTAATTCAATTTTAATATACGTCAGAAAATTTATTTTCACTACGTCTATGTTTTTTTCTATAGCGACGTGAGTTGTTGCCATAGTAACTACAAATAGAAATCGTTTAATAATATAATTCCATTGGATTTATATTATACTTTTACGCACGATTTGGATACTTTTACAGACGATTATAATACTGGCACCCATTACATACAATGAGATTGATAACATACATAATTTACTTATAAATGTGTTCATTTTGATGTGCGAGTAGATAAAGAATTATTTTTACCATAAATTCTACAAAAAGCAAATTTTATTGCAGACTGTAAAACGTCTTAGATAGTCCATTTTAATTTTAAAACAATATATTTTTATGAATAAAAATTTGAATTTCTAAAACTAAGTATTAAAACCACTTGTTTACCACATTGTTAAATATTACAATTATTTGCAATAATTTATAAATCAATTATAAAAACTTTCGAAAATTGCGTTTCTTTTTTCTTTTTCATTTTGAAACTAAATAATTTCCTATTACAGTTCCTTTCTAAGTTCTAATCCTTTAAAACGATATTTACTGTGAATCTTCTGTGATTAACTGTGACCTATTATAATTCCTTCAAAACTTTTTGTAATACAAATAGATTTTATATCAAACTTATATCTCTCAATAATAAAGTTTGGTAATTATTAATTAAGTGAATTTCAAATTTTAATTAATTTAACTGAAATACAAATAGTAAAATCTCATTTTTATAAGATTTTAAATTTATTTTGATTTAAAAATATTAATAAAATAGAATAGGGGATAAGAAATAATTGCATAAGTATAGAAAAACAATTTGTGGAGAATTAATACAAAACGTATGTTAAAATAATTATTTGCTTGGATTTCTTAAATTTAACAATCCCTTTAATATTTTCTAAATTAAAAAAATACGAGATATATTGAGATATAGAGAGAGAATATTTTTATTGTATACTTTATACAAAGGGATATCTACCACAAGGTCCGTCTGATCGGAAATTTAAAGAAAACAATTTGATATAAAAGGGAAAAAAAACAAACGCATATACATATTAATATATAGCTATCAATAGAGTGATGGTGATGGAATGAGATGAGATGATGTTTAATCATCGTAGATTGTTTCGTAAAGCATCTTATGTGTTTAGATATATTCGTAAGTTACCTTTTATATTTAATATTAACGTTGTTTATTAATTTCTTGAAGAAATTAAAAAAAAATGGAAACAAAATCAGGCAGATGCATTAATCCTCTTCATATTTTATTTGAAAATTTAATTTGATATTTTGTTATTATTTGTGAAAAAAATCTGAATTTATTTTTTTTACAGAAGTTGATACAATAATTGCCATTTAATTATAAGAAGGTATTAAATAGTAACATTTCTATCTTTTCTTCAAAGATTATAATTTGTAGGAATTCATTGTATATGTCGTAGTCTCATAGTGAAATCCGTCAGATTGTGTAAAACAGAGTCATTTCATGGTCTGCCGGCAGATCATGTAGTTTTGTAGTTCATGAAACCACCGATTTTAGGCGGCATTATATTTAGCTACAATTAAATAATCTGAATTACTTACCGTTTTGTCGTTTCACGAAATTACAAATAAATAATAATATAAAGTATAAAACTACTTTTCTTAATTATCAGACCTAATAGAAAAGAAATAAATAAACAAATATATATGTGGCTGTTTCATTAACTGCCTAGTCATATCGTGTAATACATAAACTGCCGTCAGATCATGAAATAACTCTGTTTTACACAATCTGACGGATTACACCATATGACTATGACATATACATATCGTCAACAAAGTTGACATCATTAGTATAACTAATCTTTCTATAAAAAATCATTTCTTAAAACAACTACTTCCGTGGCAAACACCACGAGTGACATTGAATTACATTAGGAAAGTTTTTGGATTCTATGTAACCCTGTAATTTTCCAAAAAAAACTATATCCTGATAAAATACAAAAGATAATTATCAATAAATTAATGAACATCCATATACGAGTTTCTGCTTTTAGGCTTAATTTAAGTAATCAAATGAGTAATCAAAGGTTCTCCAAATCGCGTTTCCGCGACCTTGAAACACACCCAGATTTAGTCTGTAGTCCAGGTATTAAGTCTCTAGTCCATATATTTAGTAGCTAGTCCTAAGTATTAAGTTTGCAGTCGAGGTATTAAGTCTGTCCAACAAATTACTCAAATTTCCCTCAATTTCGCAAGTTTTCTAAAGTTTTCTCGCAATTTTTTCAATCGTGTTCAATTCGTTGCTGCACTGAGGAAATTTTGATGCCGAAACGCGGTCGATTGTCTTATCAGTTCCCGACTTATTACGGAAAACCATTTACTATTCTTTTCGGGAGACGCGATTTTCCACCAAGGTTCTTCAAATCGCGTTCTCCGCGACCTTAAAACACACCTAAATTTAATCTGTAGCCCGGGTAATAAGTCTCTAGTTCAGAGATTAAGTCCTTAGTCCTATTATTAAGTCTGTAAGTCTCCCCAACAAATATCACAAATTTCTCCCAATTTCGAAAATTTCTTGAAGTTTCCCACAATTTCCTCAATCGCCTTCGATTCGATGCTGCATTGCTAAAGTTTTCATACTGAAACCTTTTTCGATAGCTTTATCGGTTTCCGAGTTATCGCGGAAAAAATAGAAATAATTAATTAATTCTTTTGTGTTTGATGAGGATATAGTTTATTAAGAAAATTACAGGGTTATATAGAACCCAAAAACTTTCTTAATGTAATTCAATGTCAGTCGTGGTGTTTGCCACTGAAGTAGTTGTTTTTAAGAAATGTTTTTTTATAGAAAGATTAGTTATACCAATGATGTCAACTTTGTTGACGTTATGTAAACAATGATTTCCTAGAAATTATAATCTTTGAAGAAAAGATACAAATGTTACTATCTAATAATAGCAAAATCTTCAAACTAAACAATATATAAATAATTATAAGAAGCTATTAAAGTAAAAAATAAAAATAAAAACACATAACCGTTTTCATCTCCTTGATATAATTACTTTGTGTTAATATCTTATTTTAAAGACTCTCGAGACATATTGAAATGATCCTTAATGTAAGAAATCATATTTATGACAAAAAACTAGTTTAATTATTAAATCATTTTCGAAAGAAACAATTTAAGTGATAAACGAATTAAAAATTACGATAATTTTGTATAAAATTTCAAATTTATCCTTGAGAGTAAAACTAATCTAATTCCCCATTTAATAATCGTATTTTCATATACGAGTAAAAGTGTTTAAATGAAATAAAAATAAAAATGAAAACACCTAGCCGTTTTCATCTCCGTGAAATAATTACTTAGAATGTTAAACACTCCCGAGACTTTTATGACTTTTTACTCCCCGACCCTTTTTCTTTTTACAACTTCCATCCCCCCTTTTATTAAGAGCACACAGACACACATACCGAAAGAATTACCCCCGCGTTTTCATGTGCTTTTCATATTCTTTTCATTCTAATGTACGTTAACAACCTGTCCATAAACATCTCCATAATAATCATTAGTATACGCCGAATGAAAGTTTTGAGCGGAAAAAATCTCAATTTTTTCAGATTTTTTTTTCTGTGACGTTAAGAAAGTTTCAATTCATTGTACGACTGTACTGAATGCGACAGAGTGCATTTTTCTTAAAATGTTGCGCACTGGCGCCATTTCTAATGCGCGGATCGTTAGATACTTTTATAGAAACGCATGCGCGAAAATTATCCTGATAGGACGAAGTCAAACAATACTCATCAAATCATCTAAGATATTCCTACTTTTTTTTTCGAAAATTTCTTAGATTTCCACCTTGAAAAAAATTCTCAAAAAAAATCTAAAAATAAAAAAAGTAAAGCAAAAAAATATATAAAAAAGTAGTTTTTAATTTCTGTAGTCTTTAAGTTTTTGAATATTTAGTTAAAATTTGGAATGGGTTTATGGTTTTTTTTGTTGTGGTAGTTTTGCAACATATTCCTACTTTTTTTTCGTAAATTTCTTAGATTTCCATCTTGAAAAAAATTCAAGAAAAATTCTAAAAATAAACGAAGTAAAGCAAAAAAATAAATAAAAATGTAATATAAGTAGTTTTTTTTAATTAATCTAGTATTTAAGTTTTTGAATGGTTAGTTGGTAAAATTTTGAATGGGTTTTATGGTTTTTTTGTTGTTGTAGTTTTGCAAATTTTGTTGGTGAAGGATTTTGTTGTGTAGTTTTTGGGTGCAAACATAAAACATTTTTTACGCCGTGCGTTTTGCAACAATTTTATTCAAAGTTTATATTTGCACACAAAACAAACATTTAGCTTTTATTTGTTGAAAACATTGTAATATGATAATAAATAAAATAAATAACACGGTGAACCACAATTTTTCTCCCTGCTTTGTATTTATTTACTTTTTTATTTTGTAGCTGCTGAATTTCTGCTTTTATCTAAGCTTTTTAGTAACGTTTCTCTAATTCCACCTAGCGAGAGGCAGCGAAACTATCCGGACACTAACTATTTATGAAGATGGCGTTTATGTAGACTGAGCTTTTAAGCTCTACTTTTTTCCACGTTCGAATACAAAAACATATTTACTTATTTAAAAAAAACTCTAAATTCCTAACAGGTACGTGGTTTTGCTTTAGCAAACACCTATTATAAATTGAATAAGGATTGTGTTTTTTCAAACTTATTTTATCAAAAGAAGTTATATATTTTAGTTTGTATAAAAGGAACGTAAATCCTTTGAATATGTAATTTTTTGTGATGTTAAACATATAACGTTTTCTCTGGTTGAATAAATACGTATTTGTTATGTTTTTTTCTGTTATATAAACATATTAATTTCGGATGTGTTTACTTTTTCTTTAATTGTTTATAATTTATTTAATTATTTTATTTATTCTTGTGTAAATATTGCAAATATTTAATTTTGCGTTTATAATATTTTCTCCCAGCGTTCAAAATTTTTATGGTAAATAAACACACATTGTGGCACATATTCACTTAAAAAATTAAAATCATATTTCTTCAATTTATATCTAATGAAGTACCAAATTTCTTAAAAAGTAAGTAACATGTGTTATAAATGCCATAGTCTGAATTTAAAAAAATATGTCGAAATTGAAGATATTCATAAAGCGACCAGAAAAACGTGTTATCCAGATATTACACAGAAACGTCTTTTTTTATTTATAAATCGCATCTTGAATATACCAATTGTAAATTCGCTTTTCAAATGCTTATTGTAGTTTAATTTAGTACAAAGATTGTATGTTTTAAATTCAGCACATTATACCATTGTAAAAATTTATATATTTTAACATTTGATTTTTTTAACTTTTGACTATTTTAATTTTTGCTGAAATCTTCAACAAAACACCTTAATTTTTTGCAACATAAATGTTTTGTTGGATATATAACATATGAATCTTAGACCTAAATTAATTTCTCCATTATTTTGAAACTTGAGATTTATCCGATTTTTATTTATTTTGAATAAAAAACATTATATGCTTGTAACCCAGCTATCCCATAAATCCTTAAAACATCAATTATTCTTGTGTTGATTAACACAAAGGTTCCTATGTATTAGTATATGTTCCCATGTGTTCTTATTCGTTCCCATAATTTTTTTTTTTTAATAAAGATAAAATAATTCCTGATTGTATGCATAGTAAAGGTGCCAATTTGCTGCTTATCTATTGCTTATTATGCTTTTAATATGTCTGTGCTTTTATGCTTTTTATGCTTTTATACTTGCTTTTTTAGTAATTGCTGCAAAGGTAAGTGGTGCTTAATATAATTTGCTTTTATTTAATTAGATGATAATCATGAAATATTATATTAGAAAAATAACGTTTATATGTTAAAAATAAATTAAATTACATTTAATAAAATCGATTGTAGTCGTATTCGTATTAAGAATTTGCATTTTGATAATTCAATTTGATTTGTTATATTGAATCTACTTATGTTTCTTAAGTGATTTATTGTAAATTTTTTAAAGTTAATAATTTGAAATAATTTTTTACATTTGCCATTTTTACTCGATCCAAATGAAACTCAAATTGTATCTCATTTCATTGATTAATATCCACATCATTGGTTTCACCAATATTTTGCAGCAATCTCTTCCGAGAAAAAAATATTTATATTAAATGTATTTACACTTCCGTGTGATGTATGAAACTCTTGCTCTACATGCCACGTGTTTACAAAATCCAATTTTAAAAATAAATGATCAAATTTACTTTCCAAGATTTAACAATTACTTGAGATTAACACTTTATTTTTCATTCTTTCAAACACCTTTAAGTACTTAATTTTATTTGAAAACTAGTAAAAATATTTTTGTTAAAATTTCTTTGAAATAAACAAATTTGAATTGAAAATAAATCAAAATTTATTATTATTAAGGCACAAAACCGCAAACTAAACGTTTTGTATACTTTTAGTTGCAATATTTTTTTTCTAGGTAAAAACATAAAAGTTATCAGTAAAGACAATACAATAAATTTCGTTGCTCCAATTTTAAAATAATCAACATATTTACTATATACTAACTATCAATATACTAACTATAGAATAACTATGAATATACACGTTTATTGAGAATAGTCGACTGGCAGGACAAGCCAGACGGGTCAAAATAGATAATAAAGGCACAAAATAGATAAGGTCAGAGAGACAAGATAATTTGAGACGGAACAGAATAGGCAAACATATAGAGAAAATCAAATACGGGACTAACCGTTAAATGATATATAATTAGGGCTTCACACGAGTACGATATTTTTCTCGTCTCGTCTCGTCTGGTCTCGTAAAAGCGAGACGAACTCTCGCCCTAAGTCGTCTCGTGTGATGCTCTACATATAATCAAAACGATTCAGACAAGATTAATTAGACTTAATCAAATAGATAACAGCAGACGAGATAGACAATTGTAAATAGACAGAATTATACGGAAAACAGACGACTAAATCTACTAATAGCCAAATGTTAGCCAATACCAGACGAATAAATCTAGTAATAGTAAAATGTTACTAGAAAGGCAATACTCCTAACCTAACATAACCCGACCAAGCAAGTGCCTCCCCCCCCCCCCCTGGAACGCATCCAAAACCTGGGAGTGAGGGATGAATTAGTCCACTTCATGTTTGTGAAAGTTATTTTATAGGCTTGGATCTCGTCATTTTCTTTTTCCTTCATTTTTGTATGAATTAGCCCTTGAATGGTGTACCAGTTTGCTTTACTCTGTAGCATATATGAAATTATTGTTCTGGGTCCAATAGATTCTTCCATGTTCCTTTCAACTTCCTCTCTTTCCGTTTGCCATATCAAAAAGTGGAAGATGTCATGACTGACGCTGTCTGTTTCTCCACAGTATACATACAAATCGTCCTTTGCTCTACCAATGTTGTGGAGGTAATCCCTGAAGCAACCGTGGTCGGTTTGATTCTGGCTAATATGGTAACTAGCCTCCCAATATTTTCTTTTTATCCAGGAGGAAATGTGCGGTATTTGCAATTGGGTCCACTGTCCTTTTTCACTTAGCAGCCATCTTCTTTGCCATTCCTCAATGAGTTTTTCTTTGGCGCAAGTCGTTTTTCTTTCTTGCTATAATTAGAGTCGTGCTGCTTTTTACGCTCCTTTGCGAGCAGATCTATTGGGGGTATTCCCGAGATAACTTGAGCGGCCTTTCCTGAAACCGTACGGTAAGCGCTGTATGCACGCAGAGCCATTTTACTCTGGATGGCTGCGAGTTTGTGGAGATTTCGTTCTTTCTGTAGTTCTTTATCCCACAATGGAGCGCCATATAACATAACGGACTGAACTAAGTACTCTACGTGAGCTGTTCTTTTCCAGCCGATTCGGTTATATGCGCCGGAAAGGATTACCCTTTGTCTATAACTATTCCGAGGTATTTGGTGGTTTCCTTCAGTATTGTTATCACCTCTTCCACTTTAAATATTACGGGCCTAAGCTATCTTTGGCCTGTGAGAAGGAGCGCTTCAGTTTTTTCTGGCGCCAAGCTCAGGCTATTCGATTTTATCCATTCACTGATCTGTTCTATTGCATGATTTGCTGTTTGAATCAGCTTTAGTTCTCTTCTCACTGTTACGACTAGTGCAATATCATCCTCGAAGCCGATTATGGTAGCCCCTAAAGGTAGCTTCAATGTTAGTACTACGTCGTAAAGCACATTTCACAGGGTAGGTCCTAGAATTGTGCCCTGAGGGACAGCGCTACTAATTTGTCGTTCTTCTATTTTCCGTTCTCCTAGTAGTAGTGTATTTCTACTGTAGGGGTAGCTTCTTATTATTCTTAGTAGGTAAGGAGATATGCCCCTTATTGTCAAACTGTCCATAATATGTTTCCAGGATGCACTGTTAAAGGCATTCCTAACATCAAATGTTAGGAGAGCACACATGTGCCTAGTCCTCTGCGTACCACGTTTGGCCTGGTTTTAAAGCCTAAGCTGGACATGGTATACTATGAAGAGAAGATTTGACACACAATAGCATAAGCCAATAATACACAGACATGGTAGTATAAAATAGACTATTAGACTAGATAGACAAAGTTATATATATACAAAAGTAAATTGAGATTGATCACTTACAAATTATAAATATTTAATATCAAATTTCAAAAAACATATGGAAAATTGAGAATAATCGACGTTAAATTCAGAATAAACAACATTGTTTATAATTAATTTTATCGAATGAGATATCATATATCATATCTTTTTAATATAGAGAGACAAAACTGTATAGAATCTAGACAAATAATGAGACTAGCCAGATTAAAGTATGTAGTTAGGGCTGCACACACACATAATTAGACAGTTTTTCTCTGTCAAGTTTAGAGAGAAAACACTATGACAAAGCATGAGAAATTAGAGGACAGAAATTAAAAGGCGAGGCTAGATAGGCAAGACTAGAAACCTCTGAGAAAAATGTCTGCAGAGAAAATACTGGATGAGTTATTAGAGTACATTGTTGATTGAAAGTTTTGCTTAACAAATAGTTGTAACAAAAAGGAGTTTCAAAATTGGCAACTATATTATTTTTGTCAAGGAAACTTCTCTCGAAGTTATATATTTTTTAAGATAAACACAAGACAATATTATTAATTTTAATTTTAACAATTAATATGTGATTCATTTGAGCACCCAAAAGTAGCATTCATCTACGAACTATTTGTCTTTGTAATATTTTAGAACCTATTTTAAATCGTTTTAATGTGAATATCCTTTAGACAAGATAGACAAGACTAGGCAAACAAGACTAGACACACATAACTAGACAGGAAAGACTATAGATAGACAAGACAAGACAGACAACACTAGACAGGAAAGACTATAGATAGACAAGACAAGACAGACAACACTAGACAGAAAAAACTAGACAGACAAGACTAGACAGACAAGACTAGACAGACAAGACTAGACAGACAAGACTAGACAGACAAGACTAGACAGACAAGACTAGACAGACAAGACTAGACAAACAAGACTAGACAGGCAAGACTAGACAGGCAAGACTAGACAGACAAGACTAGACAGACAAGACTAGACAGACAAGACTAGACAGACAAGACTAGACAGACAAGACTAGACAGACAAGACTAGACAGACAAGACTAGACAGACAAGACTAGACAGACAAGACTAGACAGACAAGACTAGACAGACAAGACTAGACAGACAAGACTAGACAGACAGGACTAGACAGACAAGACTAGACAGACAAGACTAGACAGACAAGACTAGACAGACAAGACTAGACAGACAAGACTAGACAGACAAGACTAGACAGACAAGACTAGACAGACAAGACTAGACAGACAAGACTAGACAGACAAGACTCGACAGACAAGACTAGACAGACAAGACTAGACAGACAAGACTAGACAGACAAGACTAGACAGACAAGACTAGACAGGCAAGACTAGACAGACAAGACTAGACAGACAAGACTAGACAGACAAGACTAGACAGACAAGACTAGACAGACAAGACTAGACAGACAAGACTAGACAGACAAGACTAGACAGACAAGACTAGACAGACAAGACTCGACAGACAAGACTAGACAGACAAGACTAGACAGACAAGACTAGACAGACAAGACTAGACAGACAAGACTAGACAGGCAAGACTAGACAGACAAGACTAGACAGACAAGACTAGACAGACAAGACTAGACAGACAAGACTAGACAGACAAGACTAGACAGACAAGACTAGACAGACAAGACTAGACAGACAAGACTAGACAGACAAGACTAGACAGACAAGACTAGACAGACAAGACTAGACAGACAAGACTAGACAGACAAGACTAGACAGACAAGACTAGACAGACAAGACTAGACAGACAAGACTAGACAGACAAGACTAGACAGACAAGACTAGACAGACAAGACTAGACAGACAAGACTAGACAGACAAGACTAGACAGACAAGACTAGACAGACAAGACTAGACAGACAAGACTAGACAGACAAGACTAGACAGACAAGACTAGACAGACAAGACTAGACAGACAAGACTAGACAGACAAGACTAGACAGACAAGACTAGACAGACAAGACTAGACAGACAAGACTAGACAGACAAGACTAGACAGACAAGACTAGACAGACAAGACTAGACAGACAAGACTAGACAGACAAGACTAGACAGACAAGACTAGACAGACAAGACTAGACAGACAAGACTAGACAGACAAGACTAGACAGACAAGACTAGACAGACAAGACTAGACAGACAAGACTAGACAGACAAGACTAGACAGACAAGACTAGACAGACAAGACTAGACAGACAAGACTAGACAGACAAGACTAGACAGACAAGACTAGACAGACAAGACTAGACAGACAAGACTAGACAGACAAGACTAGACTGACAAGACTTGACAGACAAAACTAGACAGACAAGACTAGACAGACAAGACTAGACAGACAAGACTAGACAGACAAGACTAGACAGACAAGACTAGACAGACAAGACTAGACAGACAAGACTAGACAGACAAGACTAGACAGACAAGACTAGACAGACAAGACTAGACAGACAAGACTAGACAGACAAGACTAGACAGACAAGACTAGACAGACAAGACTAGACAGACAAGACTAGACAGACAAGACTAGACAGACAAGACTAGACAGACAAGACTAGACAGACAAGACTAGACAGACAAGACTAGACAGACAAGACTAGACAGACAAGACTAGACAGACAAGACTAGACAGACAAGACTAGACAGACAAGACTAGACAGACAAGACTAGACAGACAAGACTAGACAGACAAGACTAGACAGACAAGACTAGACAGACAAGACTAGACAGACAAGACTAGACAGACAAGACTAGACAGACAAGACTAGACAGACAAGACTAGACAGGCAAGACTAGACAGGCAAGACTAGACAGACAAGACTAGACAGACAAGACTAGACAGGCAAGACTAGACAGACAAGACTAGACAGACAAGACTAGACAGACAAGACTAGACAGACAAGACTAGACAGACAAGACTAGACAGGCAAGACTAGACAGACAAGACTTGACAGACAAGACTAGACAGACAAGACTAGACAGACAAGACTAGACAGACAAGACTAGACAGACAAGACTATACAGACAAGACTAGACAGACTAGACTAGCCAGACAAGACTAGACAGACAAGACTAGACAGACAAGACTAGACAGACAAGACTAGACAGACAAGACTAGACAGACAAGACTAGACAGACAAGACTAGACAGACAAGACTAGTCAGACAAGACTAGACAGACAAGACTAGACAGACAAGACTAGACAGACATGACTAGACAGACAAGACTAGACAGACAAGACTAGACAGACAAGACTAGACAGACAAGACTAGACAGACAAGACTAGACAGACAAGACTAGACAGACAAGACTAGACAGACAAGACTAGACAGACAAGACTAGACAGACAAGATTAGACAGACAAGAGTAGACAGACAAGACTAGACAGACAAGACTAGACAGACAAGACTAGACAGACAAGACTAGAGAGACAAGACTAGACAGACAAGACTAGACAGACAAGACTAGACAGACAAGACTAGACAGACAAGACTAGACAGACAAGACTAGACAGACAAGACTAGACAGACAAGACTAGACAGACAAGACTAGACAGACAAGACTAGACAGACAAGACTAGACAAACAAGACTAGACAGACAAGACTAGACAGACAAGACTAGACAGACAAGACTAGACAGACAAGACTAGACAGACAAGACTAGAGAGACAAGACTAGACAGACAAGACTAGACAGACAAGACTAGACAGACAAGACTAGACAGACAAGACTAGACAGACAAGACTAGACAGACAAGACTAGACAGACAAGACTAGACAGACAAGACTAGACAGACAAGACTAGACAGACAAGACTAGACAGACAAGACTAGACAGACAAGACTAGACAGACACGACTAGACAGACAAGACTAGACAGACAAGACTAGACAGACAAGACTAGACAGACAAGACTAGACAGACAAGACTAGACAGACAAGACTAGACAGACAAGACTAGACGGACAAGACTAGACGGACAAGACTAGACAGACAAGACTAGACAGACAAGACTAGACAGACAAGACTAGACAGACAAGACTAGACAGACAAGACTAGACAGACAAGACTAGACGGACAAGACTAGACAGACAAGACTAGACAGACAAGACTAGACAGACAAGACTAGACAGACAAGACTAGACAGACAAGACTAGACAGACAAGACTAGACAGACAAGACTAGACAGACAAGACTAGACAGACAAGACTAGACAGACAAGACTAGACAGACAAGACTAGACAGACAAGACTAGACAGACAAGACTAGACAGACAAGACTAGACAGACAAGACTAGACAGACAAGACTAGACAGACAAGACTAGACAGACAAGACTAGACAGACTAGACAGACAAGACTAGACAGACAAGACTAGACAGACAAGACTAGACAGACAAGACTAGACAGACAAGACTAGACAGACAAGACTAGACAGACAAGACTAGACAGACAAGACTAGACAGACAAGACTAGACAGACAAGACTAGACAGACAAGACTAGACAGACAAGACTAGACAGACAAGACTAGACAGACAAGACTAGACAGACAAGACTAGACAGACAAGACTAGACAGACAAGACTAGACAGACAAGACTAGACAGACAAGACTAGACAGACAAGACTAGACAGACAAGACTAGACAGACAAGACTAGACAGACAAGACTAGACAGACAAGACTAGACAGACAAGACTAGACAGACAAGACTAGACAGACAAGACTAGACAGACAAGACTAGACAGACAAGACTAGACAGACAAGACTAGACAGACAAGACTAGACAGACAAGACTAGACAGACAAGACTAGACAGACAAGACTAGACAGACAAGACTAGACAGACAAGACTAGACAGACAAGACTAGACAGACAAGACTAGACAGACAAGACTAGACAGACAAGACTAGACAGACAAGACTAGACAGACAAGACTAGACAGACAAGACTAGACAGACAAGACTAGACAGACAAGACTAGACAGACAAGACTAGACAGACAAGACTAGACAGACAAGACTAGACAGACAAGACTAGACAGACAAGACTAGACAGACAAGACTAGACAGACAAGACTAGACAGACAAGACTAGACAGACAAGACTAGACAGACAAGACTAGACAGACAAGACTAGACAGACAAGACTAGACAGACAAGACTAGACAGACAAGACTAGACAGACAAGACTAGACAGACAAGACTAGACAGACAAGACTAGACAGACAAGACTAGACAGACAAGACTAGACAGACAAGACTAGACAGACAAGACTAGACAGACAAGACTAGACAGACAAGACTAGACAGACAAGACTAGACAGACAAGACTAGACAGACAAGACTAGACAGACAAGACTAGACAGACAAGACTAGACAGACAAGACTAGACAGACAAGACTAGACAGACAAGACTAGACAGACAAGACTAGACAGACAAGACTAGACAGACAAGACTAGACAGACAAGACTAGACAGACAAGACTAGACAGACAAGACTAGACAGACAAGACTAGACAGACAAGACTAGACAGACAAGACTAGACAGACAAGACTAGACAGACAAGACTAGACAGACAAGACTAGACAGACAAGACTAGACAGACAAGACTAGACAGACAAGACTAGACAGCCAAGACTAGACAGACAAGACTAGACAGACAAGACTAGACAGACAAGACTAGACAGACAAGACTAGACAGACAAGACTAGACAGACAAGACTAGACAGACAAGACTAGACAGACAAGACTAGACAGACAAGACTAGACAGACAAGCCTAGACAGACAAGACTAGACAGACAAGACTAGACAGACAAGACTAGACAGACAAGACTAGACAGACAAGACTAGACAGACAAGACTAGACAGACAAGACTAGACAGACAAGACTAGACAGACAAGACTAGACAGACAAGGAGATCAAGGTGGTGATCAAGGAGACAGAGGGGCCGGTATGAAGAAGGAACACATACGGGCTTCTTTGTTTCTTTTTTGCTACTACTAATTTAGCCTAATTCCATCTGGCAAGGAACGTACCAGTCAGTAGGCTATTGTTTAATATTTCCAGGACTAGACAAGAATTTAGATTTTAGGACTAGACAAGTTTTTTACCATTAGTTTAACAGCCTCCGTAGAGATACCATCTGATCCTGGAGCTCTGTTGTTGCGCATACGGCGGTGAACGGAGGAGTATGGCCAAGTTTAGGTTGATCCCAGGTTGGTTTGGGATGCACTGGGAATAGTGATTTGGTCACCTCAAGCATTTTATTCATCGGAAGTTCTGAATTCGGCTGCCGTATACATAGGCTCCTTGTTACTATTCTATATGCATCTCCCCATGTATCGTCCTCGGTGCTTTTACATAAATTTTCCCAGTGGGATTCCTTTGAGAGGTTAATTTCCCTTCTTAGTTGTTTTTTAGCTTAGCATCGGTGCACGTGTGTTTCAATTTCAGTAAGTAGAATCTTTAGTCCTTTTGGCGTGCCGGAGATACTACCTTCTTGCCGCTATACATGTTGCTCTACAGTTCGCAATGAGCTGGTATCTCCACCAGTATACAGGCTTTCTCCTGCAACTTTTCCTTTTTTTGCATCGAGGAGTAACATGCTATAACTAGAGCTTCTATTAGTGAGTCGACAGAGTTTACTCCGCGCTTGCTTAGTTTAGACAAGACTAGACAGACAAGACTAGACAGACATGATTAGATAGAGAAGACTAGACAGACAAGATTAGATAGACAAGATTAGACAGACAAGACTAGACAGACACGACTAGACAGACATGACTAGACAGACAAGACTAGACAGACAAGACTAGACAGACATGACTAGACAGACAAGACTAGACAGACACGACTATACAGACAAGAGTAAACAGACAGGACCTGATAGACAAATTTAGACAGAAAAGATTAGACAAACAAGTATAGATAATGGAAACTAGTGAGACAAGACTAAACAGAAAAGAGTAGACAGACAAGACTTGTTAGACAAGACTAGACAGACAAGAGTAGACAGATAAAACTTGACAGACAATACTAGATAGAAAGAACTGGACGGACAAGACTAGAGAGACGAAACTAGACAGACAAGTCTAGACAGACGCGACTAGATGGACATGTGTAACCCGACAAGACTAGACAGACAAGACTAGACAGACAAGACTAGACATACAAGATTAGACATGCATGACTTGACAGACAAGACTAGACAGATAAGACTAGACAGAAAGCACCAGACAGATATATAACTCGTATGTAGTTATATTTTATAAACTAATATAAAAATGCATAACTAATATAATATAACTACTATCAACTGCGCACCAACTAATATGTTTACCTATGATTTTCTTGAAACAACATAAAATGAACTTGCACCATTTTTTAAATAAACATCCGTATAATAAAACACGTTCCGGTGGGTTATTAGACAAATTAGTTGTTATATAATACAATACATTCAAAATGTATATACAATATAAGATCGAATTTAACAATAGACTAAAGTGCTTAATAGTACACTGCCTTTGATATAATATCAAATGGCAGTTTACTATTTACTGTTTGCAATTGTTAGTATCCCCTTCATATAGCCCACCTTAACATAATTATATCCAGATATGGGATCCACAGGAACAGGTTGTTTACTGCAGGTAAATACCATTCACTGGAATAATGGCTTAACTAGCACGCGTCATCGTGTTTACTAACAATAGAGTACACACTTATGTTTGAAAAAAAGGTTATTTTTTGCCTAGGTGGTTAAATGGTGTTATCCTGATATGGGATAGTGGCTTATAGGGGTTGGACTATACGCGTGTTAGAAATTATCCTGTTATTATTTGGACATCATTCTTTTTTGTTAAATTGAATTCTGGTTGGTACTGTAAATTATAGCATTTTTCTTACCAAAATATATTTGTCTTAATTTTCTTACATTGTAAATTGTTCATTTTATTACAATCATGCATTCATAAATGAAACAGATAAAAATTATTTTGGATGTTCTCTTGATGTTAATGTTTGTCTGGTTAGTCTTGTCTGTCGAGTCTTGTCCGTCTAGCCCTATCTGTCTAGTCTTGTCTATCTACTCTTGTCTGTTTAGCCTTGTCGGTCTAATCTTGTCTGTCTAGTCTTGTCTGTTTTGTCTTGTCTATCCAGTTTTGTATGTCTAGTATTCTCAGTCTAGTTAAAAATCAAGAAATCAAATTTCAAAATAATTTTTGCTGTTTAATTTGATGCCAAATTGAAGCAAATTTTTATCTTTATTTTCAAAACTATAATTATTGTATTTTAATTTGTCTATTTGTTGTAATATATTAGTAAAATACAATTACTTTTAAGAATTTTTTATTATTTTGCATTAAGATTTCATCATTTAAATTTCTGTATAAAATAACAGATTCAGCAGAAACATTTGAAAGGGGTACACATTGATGGATAGTTTGGGAAACAGATAAAATAACGTAAATATCAAGTTTTTTAAATAATCTATGCACATATTAATTTTCCAAGTAGGAATAGCAATATTCGTTTGTTGAATTAATAGAAATAATATATTACGGAATTACACGATGATTAAAACAAAACAAAAATTCTATTGTGATGCAAATAGTGGAATTCTTTAACAAAGCAAATTTTAATTTAGCTTGAAACTTGTAAATTAGTTCTTATTACTTTTGTGCGAAATTATACGAAATCTGACGGAAAATGATTTAAAAAAGTACATGCAAATTGAAATACATATGATAAAAAACAATTTCAAATGTTTGAAATGAAGTTTTTTTCCGAAATGAAAAATATATTTAAATTACCTGACTAAAATTTTAATCTTAAACTTAAAGTAAAGATGATCTCACAAATCAATAACCGATTCAAACAATATATTTGATATTAATTTTATTTTAAAGTTTCAGTGCAAAATGTTTAATACTAAGTGTTTTTATACGATTAAACAATAAACAAGAATTTACTTTTGTTGCAAGAACAATATAAACAGAGAATAACATGTTACGTTAATTATTGGTGTTAATAGGCGTAATATAAATTGCAACAATAGGTACTATAACCCATTTAATTATTTTAAATATGAATTCAAATATAAATGTATCATATGCTGTTAATCATAATTCACGCATAATTATGGAACTAAATTTGTAATATGTTATAAACTAACTAAACCACAGTGCATATAAAATAATAGAATAAAATTAATCCAATAGAATTATAGATTATGTTAGAAAGCGTGCAAGAACGAGTTTTAAGACATATTTTATTGAATGCACTGCTAGATATAGTAGGATATTGTGTAGCAAGTTCGATCTAAAATTAAGAAAAAGAATAGAAAAGATCTTTGTATGGAGTGTTATGTTGTACGCATGTGAGACATGAACAATTTTAAAGAAGGATAGGAAGGATGGAGGCTAAGGAGATGTGGATTAGGGTGGAGCGAATTATTCTTTTTGGGTTGTGAGTGAACTAATAGTGAAAAATCGGTGCCTTTTACACTCAAATTAATCTATGCAAAATATTATTTGATTTGATTTAAAGTAATAGCCTCCGCAACGTCATTGAATATTTGAAAAAAAAATGTTTTTTAAACTTTTAGTCTTTTTGGTCTATTTTAATAAATAGACGTGTTTTATTCCCAGAAATTATTATAACTACAGTTTATCTTCGATACGAAACAAAAAAAATGCATGATCTTAAGTTTATAACATAAAATAATAGGAGAGAGGGAGCGCAGGAGGGGACAATTAGAACACTTTTCGCGTCGTCAGTGGACTATTGGTTTTGGCTCGAATTAGACTTGCGCCAGTTATTTAACAAGTAACCTAACCCCATTTTTTTTTATAGAAACATGCAAAGAACACGACGTGTATTTAAGTGTGCTATCTTTGGTGATATTTGTGAGATAAAAGACAATATTCTACCTACTTACGAAGATGTAATAAAATACTATGAATGGACAAGACATCAACTAAAGTTGCAATTGGAAACTGCAAAAGAGCCCACATTTTCAGAAATAGCAGATATCCAGAATTGAAAATATATGGCAAACTGCATCTATTCCGATAGTAACACGAACAAGGGTCGTACAAATGTTAAAAGCATACCATTTAAAATGCAAAAACCTACCCAAGTCTGTCAAAAGGCTCTCTTCGGAAAAGTTAGAAAGTTTTCGACCAAGTAGTAAGGTACTTTTTGATATTGCAGCATGCAAGTGTAAAGATTTTCCTCAATGTATCTGTCGCAAGGATAAAAAGGTTCCCAAAGAAGAACGTACTTTTTTAATTGATCAAAGAACCTCTCGAAGTATTATAATAGGTGGAATCAACGTAAGTGTTACGAAGAAGTTGCAAAAAACCCTAAAAATGAAACTGGAACGAGAAAACCGCCTAACTACAGCCTTAAATACTTCGTTATCTGTTATAAAAGTTAGTACTTCTCCGGTATCGTCAGCGTCTGAAAGTCGTAGTAGTTCAGATAATTCCACTAACACCATAAAAAAAGCATTCCGAAGAAAAAGAAAAAAAAATATGCGTCGATTTTACTACGAAGACCTGAGGTAGGTATGGAGTAACAGATAGAGCAGCAGCAGCGATTGCGTCGTCTATTTTATTTGACATTAAGTCTGATGGTCATTGACAGACATAAAGTACGAAGAGAGAGAACTAAAACTAGACAAAAGTTAATGAAGGAGATCGCAATCCCAAAACTGTCTGCTTTATATTTTGATGGGAGAAAATACAAAACGTTGAAGATTATTAAAAAAAAGGTGGTAAATGCTACAGGACTATGACAGTTGAGGAGAACATTTCACTAATTCAAGAGCCAGGATCTATTTACATGGTGTACGTAGTACTTAACATTGGTTCAGCTAAAGGAATAGAAACTGCGATGAAAAGGTTTCTATCACATGAAGGAATTCCCCAACATCATCTTATGGCAATAGGTTGTGATGGTACTAATGTAAATACTGGCAGGTATGGGGGTGTTATAAGACTGCTCGAAAAAAAGCTACAAAAACCACTCCAGTGGATAATTTGTTTACTCCACATGAACGAACTTCCTTTGAGACACTTGTTTTTTCATCTTGACGGGGGTACTAAGGGGCCTACGTCTTACTCTGGAACATTGGGAAAAGCACTTGAGCCTTGTGAACAATTGCCTGTTAAAAAATTTCAGCACATTGAAGGTGATTGCTTCCAGAAATGGCTCAAGATTTAAGTACAGATCAGCAGTACCTATACAAGATTGTCTCAGCGGTACTTTAAGGTGATTTTCCAGAAGATTTGGCAAACAAATCCCCAGGTAAAATGTAACATGCCCGTTGGCTCACACGTGCTAACCGAATACTACGGTTTTATGTAACAACAGAGAGACCATCAGAAAATTTGACAACCTTGGCTACATTTGTTGTAAAAGTTTACGCACCATATTGGTTCTACATTAAAAATAAACCATCATGCAAGAATAGCACACGACACCTTTCTAACATAATTAAGACCTCCAGGTACCTGTCAGAGGATCTAAAAAAGGTGATTGATCCTGTGCTTCAACGCAATGGCTATTTTGCACATCCCGAGAACATACTCCTTGCAATGATAACTGATGATAGAAAACACATTCGAGAACTGGCAGCCCGGCGCATATTAAAGGCACGCAGGATGCCTAAAACTTCAACACCTAGAATGTTTGAAGTGCCGCCTATAAATTTCATTGCTTCAACATACATTGATTTATTAAATTGGCAAGAAATATTAAGTGAACCACCGATTATGAAAAACCTGACCGACCAAGAAATTCAGTCTATCGCTGAATCAGGTGGTGAGGGTGAATTGTTGTTTTTAAGGCTTCCATGCCATACTCAAGCTGTTGAACGGGCTGTAAAATTGACGACGATATCTGCCACTTCTTAATGCACAAAAAAGTCACGATTAGGTGCAATAAAAGCCAAATTGGAAACACGGAACGTAATGCCTAAATTTGAGACAAAAAGAGATTTTCGAGCAAATTATTTTTTTTTTAAATAATATTTTTGATTAAGGGTTATTAATATATATCTGAATTATATATCGCGTATCATTTATCACCCATTTATCATTAAATTAAGCTTAATATTTGGCCATAACTGTACTAGATTTTTATCATTAAATTAAAATTTTTGAGGTCAGTGCGGAGGCAGAAGATATTCATCAAATTAATTCAAAAATTATATTTATTTTACCTTAAATATAATGCACAAATCCCCCCTTATTACTACATTAAATCTCGAAAAAAATATTTCCGTACTCCACCCTAATGTGGATGTGGATGTGGAAAAATACTAGAAATAAAATGGGCAGACAAGGAGAAGTAGAAGAAGAAAGATCTTTATACGAGACTATTTTGAAAAGAAAGAGATTGTGGCTTGGGCATGTGTTGAGAGGGAGTTGTTTGTTGAGACAATTAATCGAGGGAACTGTGGAAGGTGTTGGGAATAGAGGTAGAAGAAGATTGAAAATGGTTGACTATCTGAAAGAAGCCAAAGTATACGTGGATATGAAGAAAAAGGCTATGAATAGAATTGAATGGAGGAGGCATAATGGAACCTGCACATAGCAGAACACAAATGACAATGCTAGATATTTAACAACTAAATAGTTTAGAGCCAAATAGAATGAAATGGAATTTTTTTAAAATATTTCCATTCAAAATATCATTAATATTCTGTTTTAATGTGATTTATGGAATTACGTATACAGTCTGCTTTATTAATTCTTCTTCTTCTTTGAGTTCCCTCCTATCGGAGATTGGAAACCATCATAACCATACGTATCCTGTTGAGAGCCGTCCTGAACAGCTCGCCAGACGTACACTCAAACCACTCTCTCAGGTTGCGAAGCCACGATATCCTCCTTCTACCAACAGTTCTTTTTCTTCAAATTTTAACCTGGATAATTAGTTTGAGGATTTTGTCTCTTTCTCCTTTTAGAATGTGTCCCATGTACTCAAGGTTTCTTATTTTAATGCTTTTATGGATCTCTCTGGTTTTATGCACCCTGTGCAGTACTGCTTCGTTGGTAATTTTGTCGGTCCATGAAATTTTAAAGATTCTTCTGTAACACCACATTTCGAAAACCTCCAAGTTTTTGATGTTTTTCGCCTTTAGTGTCCAGGCCTCCATTCCATACAGCAGAGTAGGAAAGATGTGGGCACTTTAGCTTTAATAATTATTTAATAAATTAGAAACTAGATAAAAAATTTATAACTAAATTTAATTTTAGTATACTAGTATTTATTCAAAGTCGATTTCTTAGTCTATGAATTTTAAATATTTTATAAATTCGTTTTAAATAATAACTTGACTACGTTCCACCACTTGTCTGGATCTTGTATGGATGGACTTGTCTGGTCAATCCCAGGATTTAAACCCAACCTGAAGAAAACCTATAGCCCCAATGGTAACCTTGAAACCCAAATCTTTACTTGCTCGAAAAACTCTGTTGACATGAACTTTGACATCATTACCAAATTTCAAGAAACTTTAACGGACTCAATATGGAAACACTCTCCCCCATTGCCGCCTAAATTCCACCACCAACAACTTCCCCCCTTCATCCTAACACTCATAAAAGTAAAAAGATTGAAATTTTTTTGAAAAAAAATTGAAAAAGTTATACCGAGACTATAGACTGACAGAAAATGCTCACATCAAAACGGAAATCAACAGAATAAACAAAGTCATACACCAACTTATTAGACAGTTTCGGTCATACAAATGGCTCGCAGTCTGTCAGAAAAACGATAAACAGCTGGGAAAAACCTTCTGGAACAAAATTAAAAAACTTTCAACAATATAAACCTACCACACAAATACCTGACATTCATGTCAACAATCAAATACGAATGAGTAGATCAAATTTACTCCACTTACACAGACAAGATACTACTTTTCGCAGATCATTTCCAAAAAATCCTATTCACCATCTACCTCACTCGACTTTGACAAAAAATAATTTTGACAGAATAGACCACTGGTTCACTGACTTCCTCAAGACAAATCCCTCACACAACTTTGATAAAATATCCCTTGAAGAATTCCTTTCTGCTCTCTTCCTTGGTAAAAATTCTTCTCCTGGTTTTGATTTGGACACCAAATACCCCAGATACTTCTCCGAAGCCATTCACTCCTTTATATTCAAAATTTTCCAACTTCTGCTTCCCAAAGCGTTCCTTCCTTTAGAAATATTTACTTTTGTTCGACAAACAAAATTGTATGAAAAAGAGAAGGCGGACCAGGACTAGAAGGCGGACCAGGACCAGGAGTAAAACACTAAAAAGACAAGACTAAACAGACAATATTAGTCAGATAAGATTAAACTGCACAGATAAGACTTTCTCCTTTTTATTTAGAAAATGGTTAGTTACAATATAAAAGACGCAGTATAACCAAATACATTTTCCTCCCACTTTACTACGGAAATCACCGTAGTATTACTTCAGGGAAAAGCTGTGTCGTCTAATTTTCCTGTCTATTTGTCCCATTCACTTCTTTCATCCTTTTCTTTCGTTTTCGTTATTTCTGTTAAATTTCTTGTTATAGTTCTCCATGTTTCCTCACTCTGCAGCATACACCTAGTAACATTTTCCGCAGTTACACTTTCGCTAATGCTTTCCGTCTTTTTTTTTTTCTTTGCGCTTCCCATCTTGGACAATCGAAGACTGTATGTTCCGCTGTATTGTTCTCACCACAGTAGTAACAATCCGCCGTTTCTGCTAGTTTGAAACTATTAAGGCAGGGATTCCCAAAGTTTTTCCTCTCGCGGGCCAATTTGAAATTTCTCAAATTTCTGGCGGGCCAAAAACTTGTTACCTTGTACTTTTAAATTTAATTCATTCATAATTAGCAAAAAAGACCAATTACTAGAAATGTTAAGTCGCATAACCAGATAACATTTTGCAATGAGGCAACTATTTTTTCCAGTTAAAAACTTTGTAATTTCTTTTCTTAAACCAAGAAACCGTTTTTATGTTTGTCCTCTTGAAAGTCATCGAACTTTTGAAAAATATATAACGTCTCCAAATGGAGACTCAGATTCTTCTAAGAAAGCTTTAAATTGGCAGTGATTGACAGAATGTTTTTTGATAAAATTAACTGTATTAATAACATCATTCATAACAATATTCATTTTTAACACTTGAGCTATAGGATTTTCCTGGAATTGTGAATATTTCAATGATAATGATATAATTTATCGATATACTCTGACAATACCGATAAATTACATCATCATTACATGTTCAACTTGTTTTTTTTTTAAATGTATTAACCCTTATTTGTGGCCAATCTTAGATGGGGCATCGTCTCTAATTCCTCCTACCAAATTGTTGCAATTAATATTGTTCAAATCAAAAGCATGGAAAATATATCACATCCCCTTGTACGAAAGTTTTAAGCTTCCCATTGACAACAACTCTTCAAAAATTATAAAATTTCAGTAACTCCACGAATCAATATTAAGAGTTGTACCGAGTCGTACATATCTATATTTTCGTCCAAAGCAATGGAATAAGCAGTAAACGATTTTGAAATTTTTGTAACTGTTGTAAAACATCTTGATGAGGATGTTTTACAACAGTTACAAAAATTTCATCTTTCTATTTTACGAGAAGTGGTCATTTTCTAGCAGGAAATATGATTGAATAAAGATTTTTTATCTTAGCGCACTATGTCGACAACTTTTAACATACAATCTAAAAAAAAATCCTTCTAAAAATGGTTATTACTATATTCGGCAATTTCTTGGGCAATAACATAGCTAGCCAAAATGGAGGATTCATTTTGTTTAACAAGATTTTTCAGCATCAATTTCTGACCACTAAAGGATTTTCTTAGTTCGCAGTATCGTTCTGTATCTGTACCTGTGGTAAACACTTCTTTATCTTTATAGAAAGTTTATTTAACTCTCTCGTCCTGATCAGTACACGTATGTACCAACGAGATTTGGCAATTCATAAATGTCGTAATAAACTTCATTCAGCTATGGAAAGTCTACCACGCGGTTGTTTTGGGTCTTTTACGTATAATTTATCACGCTTAGTAAGCGTTTATTTTACGTTCACTAAACTTTTTGATGGTGGAAATCAATCATTTTATAACCAAATAATAATATCCTCAGAGTTTTCTTGTTCTCAGATTATTATTTATATTCAGAGACGAAAGGGTTAAAGGGCTGGAAAATCGCACCCACATTTTATTGTATTATATTTGTAATATTTTATTATCTATTTTACTGTTTATTTACTTTTTATTATTTTAATAAAAAAATAAAACATGGCATCGACATCGCGGGCCACATTCACAAGGTTCGCGGGCCGCATTTTGACCGCGGACCGCACTTTGGGAATCCCTGTGTTAAGGTATTGGTCAAAACATCCATGCTCTGTCAATACTTGTGTCAGGTAATAAATAGCCCACTTCATCATGCTCCCGGTTTATCCAATTTTTTACATTTGGTATGAGCCTTTGCGTCCAATCCGCCTTTCCCTTCAAGTTCTCCCATCTTTTCTGTCACAGGTTAGATATCAGTGTTCTGCTCTCTGTTGCGCATGGTTTCTTGGTTTTTTCTTTCTTTGTTTCTTTCATTGAATTAAAAAATTCACGATGTTTTTACCACACTTATAATATGTAAAAATGTTATATAACTTATTATTCACAGTTATATAAATTTCTCACATATCACTCGAGATTGGACGTTTGACGGTCATTTTCCATGACCTTTCGTCATATAGGTGCACCATGGATTATGTTGGAGCAAAGGAGTAAACTACCGATGCGATTAGCCGTCGTTTGCTACATCGTTGTCCTCCGATGTTTGGCATTAGATGTGTGCCAGGCAGGGCCTCAGCTTTCATAGCTATTTGTATCACGTGCTGTATCATACTCATATTTCTGTTGAATGACTCCGAAACAATGACTATTTAAAACAGTTATGCATAACTATAGAAAACTTGAGAGTCACTAGACAGTACACTATTTTCATTTGCGACAAAGCATTTTGTGTAAAATTTAATTCTGCAATGACTCCAAGATACCCCAATGTCTCAGATGTCGTTATTATTGCATCTTCTACTTTTATTTCCATTTTTGAGAGCTTTCTCCTTCCTGTTGTTATTATAGCTCCGTTTTAGTCGGTGCCAGTTTTAGGGTTTTGGAATTCATCCACCGGCTCACTATCTTTATCGCTTCGTTTATTTTACTACACAGCTCCTCTTCTTTCTTGCCTCTTACAATCACAGCCAAGTCATCCGCATAACCTATTAAGGTTACTCCTGCAGGCATGCGCAGCGCTTGTACCTGATCGTAGAAGATATTCCAAAGTAACGGTCATAGTATAGATCCTCGAGGGACGAGTCTTGTTATCATTAGATCTCGTCATTTCTCGTCGTCTCGGTCTCTTTCACTAAGCTAACTGAATACCATCTGTACTAGGTATGGTGGTATCTTACGCCTGACTAGTTCAATGACAATTTCCATCCATCGAACAGAGTTGAATGCATTTTGCATGTCGAGAGTCACCATAACGCAGAAATCTCTGCGTTTGTAGCATCTCGTATTCGCCTTGGTTGCTATCTCCTGTACTACGCGCATTGCATCGATTGTAGATCTTCCGGAAGCAGAATTGCCTTTCTGATATATTCCCTTATTTTTCGATACTTTCTTTGATTTTGTTGCTTAGTAGTTGCTTCAGCATTTCCCCATTGTGTTTAGCATACATAGTAGCCGATAAGTTACTTCTGCATTTTCTTGTTTCTTTTCTTTAGGTATTAGCACTAGCCTCGCTGTTTTCCATATCCTAGGGAATTCTCCTCTCTGTAGCTATCTGTTAAACATCTTTAAACAGTATTGGGGGCTCCCATCCATTAAAGCCTTCACGACCTCCACCGGTATCCCGTCTGGTCCTGGGACCCTTCAGTTTTTCATTTTTCCGGCCGCCTCTCTCATTTCGTTCTGTGGATAGTGATTGTTATAGCGGTTGTTAATGGGGATGTAGTCTATTTGGTTTCTAAATGTATTTCCAGGGTTGTCCGAAGGGGATTTCCAGGTGTACAATCTACGATCTGGTAGTTTTAAGAAGGTATTTTTTATCATGAGATCTCTAGCTTGACAGAACTCTAGTTTTTTTTATATTGGTTATGCAGAACTGTATGCTTTGTTTTTGTAGTCTAGTTCGCCTAGATCTTTACCCTTTACCGTTTTGTAGAAGCTAGCTCCAGTCCATGCACAGATAAGACTGGATTCACAAAACTAGCACAACCTAACACAACACTAACCATGAAAGTTTAGACACACAAAACTAGGCGAACTAGACTACAAAAACAATGCCAAAATGTTATGCATAACTAGAGAAAACTAGAGTTCTGTCAAGCTAGAGATCTTATGATAACAAATACCTTCTTCAAACTACCAGATCGTAGATTGTACTCCTGGAAATCCCTATCGGACAACCCTGGAAATACAGTTAGAAACCAAATAGACTACATCCTCATTAACAACCGCTATAAGAACTCAGTCAAAACTGCAAAAATATACCCAGGGGATGACATTAACTTCGACCATAACACAGTTATAGTACACAAGCCTAGAAACCTAACCTAACCTAAAGTTAATATAAAGATGAAAAGGATTAAAAAACATCTCAACAACTATATAGACCCAAGAGGTGAGGCGTGGATCCTCAAGAAAAACATGCACAAACTACAAGCCTTCGAAATGTGGTGCGACCGAAAAATGTTGCGGATTTCCTGAGTTACTAATGCCGATGTGCTAAACAGGTTGCAGAAGTAGTGCGAAATATTTAACACCATAAAAAAGAGAAAGCTACAATATCTGAAACATATAATGAGAGGACAGAAATATACACTTCTCTAAGTGATAGTACAGGGAAAGATTAGTGGAAAGCGGAGCATTGGCAGACGCTGGGTATCTTGGCTGAAGAACCTAAGGGATTGGTTTAATTGTAGCAATGTTCAGCTGTTCAGAGCTGCAGTCAACAAGGTCCGGATTGCTGTGATGATAGCAAACCTTCGATAGGAGATGCACTATAAGAAGATGATAGAAAACTTGACAGTCAATAGACAATACACTAGACCAGTGGTGCCTAAAGTATTTTCATTTGCGACCCAACATTCTGTGTAAAATTTAATCGCGCCCCTGGATAGAAAGTAGAGGTTTTTTAAATTAGTTTATGTTAACATTCCACTATTTTACTGCTACCTGAAACTTACATCTGAAAAGCGTTAAATTTTGCATTAATTTGACGACTCAAAAAATCTCTATCGACCCCTCTGGGAGGTCGCGACCCACCGCACACAGACTGGAGACATAGGAATAGACAAGCAAGGTTAGATTGGCAAGGCTAGAGAGGCAAACCTAGAAAACCAAGGCTAGGTATTCAGGGAGAGACTAGACATATCTACCTGACTAGACATATAAGACAAGGCAACTAAAACTGATGTCTGTCTATTCTTCCCTTATAATGACAGATTAAATAAGTCAAGGTAGATGTACATTTGTGGATCCGATGGGATACCATGTAAACTAATAAAAGAGTTCATGAATGAAGTTCTAGTCCCTCTAACGCATGCATATAGTCAATGTATCATTAACCACTGAATAGTTAGTTCTCTTTGGTTCTCAAGACAGTATTATTTCACCAGTGTACAAAAAAGCGATAAAATTAACTGTTGAGTCGCGGTGGTTGTTTGTCTTTGGACAAACGTTCGCGTAATCAAATCTAAGGCGGTTAATTCAGGGTTGCCAATAGATTCGAACGGTACTGGAATTTAAATGTTTGGGCAAAATAGAACTTGTACGCCTCGATAAACATGTATTTAATATTTAGTTCCACTTAAAGCATTTGTGACGACGTGCACTGTCGGAGTTTGGAATATTCTTGGTATGTTTGTGGCAAGAGGGTTACAAATGAACTGAGTGTGATTAGATATTGTTACAAACCGGAAAACTCAATCGTACCTCCCATTTGCCTGCCCCCACTGAACCAAGAAGAATTCCAACCCGAAGTGCACATGGTACTTTCTTTGAATAACCTTAAAACTACCCAAAATTTAAATACTTATTCTAAGGAACCTTAAACATAAACATTGCATTGTATTTTCAAGTGTTTACGACCACCAAGCATCCAAAAATCATTAGCGATCGTAAACATCCGCCGAAGCGTATTTGCAAAGGATTAGTGATTACAAATGGTCTTTCAGATGCGTAGCGGCCATAAACAAACTCCAAACGCATTCAACAAATATCTACAACCCTACCGACCAGATATTGGGAATCTACTGGTCGGTTTAAGATAATATTGATGTAATTATTATTTACCTACTTTTAGAAATACACTATACAAGAAAATAGTTTTAAGACGAAAATGAGAATAAAAATAACTTTGTTGGATCTTAACAGAGAATTGTAGACCAATTGACTCAGTATCTGTTCTATCAAAATTTTTAGAATATTGCATGCTGAATAGACTAATGCTATTAATTGACAAATACCAACTGATACCAGGCGAACAACAGGGTTTCCGCAAAGGTCCACTGCAACCGCTATTATCCATACCTATAACAAAATACTAGGAGATGTAGATTGTGTACAATCTCCGATAGGCATTTTCTGCGATCTATCTAAAGCAGAGATGAGCTTCTCATGATTGGACGATTTTCTCGTTCCAGATCCCATCCCGTGGAACGGAGCCCTGTCGCCTCCCCATCCCATCACATTTTCGTTCACTGTCCCATTCCACAAACCAAAAATTTTCGTCCCATACCATCTCATCCCATCCAATCCCGATCATGCGGCCCATCCCATCCCATTCATCCCATTTTTCCCATAATAAATAATTCGTTCGAATTTTATTGATCCGTAATTTCTTTATCTGACAATGAGTAATTCTTTTTCGTCGCAAGTGGATCGTAAGACTTTTAAGGAACTACAACGTTATGACAGAAACCTCCTGGGCTCGACATATTATGGAAAACGTGCGTATTGGCCCGATAGGCAATTAATTATGCACGAACTAGATTTGCTAGATTATCAATACTCTAAAATTTTCGTTGTTACAAAAAATCTAAATAATTTTTAGTTGAGACTCTGGAACTTAGAAATAATTACAATCTATGAAACTGTCTACTTTGTTTTAAATTTATCTAATCAACTTTTAGAAAAACATCTTGGGTATTCTTATCGTATGTAAAGTTTCTCGAGTATTATTTAGCTCTATCTAGCACCTTTTCTAGTTTAATCTAATCATATCTGGTCTTGTCTAGATTAGGTTATTCTCGTCCAGCCTTCGCTCCTGTAGATTAATGTAAAATTCAATTGTTTGTACATACTAATTCGTATGTTATTATTAAATATGTATTTAAAATCATTAATATCTTAAATATGTTTGACGACACCGGGCAGAACAACCTTGTGGTCGATAGCCCTTTGTATAAAGTATACAATAAATATATATTCTCTGTTTCTATTTTACGACAATTTTCTTAAAAATGATCGTAATAGGATAACGTAGAAATGTAAATATAAAGTAGTAAATTTATTTATTGTTGAAAATTGACTTACACTATTTTCATCAACGTCTCATATGTCTATTTATATAAATTTATGAGATTATAAGGTTTTAAAAAGGTTTTAAATGAGATTAAAATGATATTATTAGCGATTGTATTTGTATTTTTACATGTAATAAATAGTTAAATTTGTTAGTCCTATTGTTATTTGGACATTGTGCTTTGAATGAATTCCACAATTTACAAATGTAAGTTATTACATTTTTTAATGTTCTCCCATATTCAAATATCTATCAAAATTTTAAAGAGGAAATTTTTCATTTATCAAATCGATATTTGTTAAATTTTTATTCAAAATTTTAGTGTCAAGTAGGAAATAATATTATCGTATTGCTAATGTAAAATTTGAAATATAGTCATTTTATAATGTCTATAAAAATATAGTTTCCAAAACTTAAAATACATATACCTAACCGCTATATTAAGTAATATAAGTATTAAATATTTGAAGATTCAAACAGCCACATTAAATATAATATCAAGAATATTTAGTTTCGGTCGTTTTTTTCTCATTCTACTTGATCTGTCAAATCCTAGTCAATTTTTTTAAATTAATTTTCATTTAAATTGTACAGAATATCGGTTCATTGTAATGCACGTTGTAATAATAAGGACAATACATATATAACACTATATTGTAATGCCAAGCGTTCGATTAATTAGAAATTTCATCCTTTCTGGAATGAACGCCGTCGAAACAAAATATTAATTTCTGCATAATAAACATCACTTTGATAAACCGAAACTGGGATGATGTTGCTGGGTATTTAAATGGGAAATAAAACGTAGCAATTCTAATTAAATTATATAATTCAATCCGCCTTGAAATTAGCCAACGTTGAAAGTCGTAAAACGTTATGTGTTATAAATGTATATAATGGAACGGTTTCTTATATCTGAAAATTACTGTTTGAACATGCACATATTTGAACCGGGTAACACTAATTAGAAACAGACAGCTCAAAGCGTGCTGTGACCGGAACTCGCGTTAAATATGTGCTCGGCCATTTTGTTTTTAGCTGCCGGATGTTGGTTTTTAAACTGTCTCGCTTGCTCCTCTGTTTTAGTGTTTGGTCTGTCTCGGCCGGAGCGAGCTATCTTTAATTGCTCCCTAGTTTCTGGAACTACGTACATGCACACAGGCCGTCCAATATGTTTCCACTTCGATACAGAACTAATTATAACTTTATGCATAATTTACATATAAACAATCACATAAACTTTCGTTGCATAATTGTTAACTATACTAATTAATAGGAAAATAATTGTTACTATAATTAAATACAATTAAGGAAATATATTAAGTTTTTCAATATGGAATTAAATAATTTTTGTTAATCTGTAAAAAACTAAATTCGTGTAAATCATTTTTATTTTCTATAAATATTTTGTTTTTTTCGCGAAATATTTGAGTATTATTATTAATATTCTCATATGTTTTTAATAAAATCAAATCAATTAAAATCGTAATTAAAAAATCTCCCTCATATTTTTTTTTGTTCAAATAGTGTATACCTAAAATAGTGGCAGAAATACGTTATGGTATATATAATATTCCCTGGCAGAAATACGTTATGGTCGATAGGCATTTGTTCCCTTTCTAAAATCTCATATAAGAATCCTAAATTAAAATTCTTGACGATATTAAAATAATTACAAATTATTCTAAAAATAGAAACATTTTGTCCAAATTATTTATTTTTGTAAATTCACAAATTATTTTCGAAATTTTATTGCCTATAAAATATTTGTAAAATTAAATATATTAATATTTTAAATCTTCTTCTTCATCAGCTTTCCATTATGGACATAAGCCTCTTCGTATATCTTCAACATCTGGCAATTTTGGAGTTTGCGATGACAGTTTTTACTAGCGGTCGATTTATTGTTGTCCTACCACCTCCTTTGTGGACGACCCCTGCTCCGATAGAGGTATGTATTATGTTAACCTATTATAGGGGTTCTCAAACTTATGAACCCTGAGGACCCCCTTTTCAACTATTTTTTGTTTGCGGACCCTTTCTTGAACAACTTTTCACGTCCATTTCACGTCGTTCTTGAGACTTAATTTCTGGCTCAATAATATCATGGACATAACATTATAATAAAAATTGGTAAAAAATTATCTCTGCTTATTCTAATAAACGTTCATTTTGATTAGGATACAAACATTTTTATAAGGATATAGAGTAAGAAATATAAAATTATTAGAAATATCAGAAAAAGTATATATATATATATATATATATATATATATATATATATATATATATTTATATATATATATATATATATGTAATATCTATATATGTAATACGTATATATGTAATATGTATATATGTAATATTTATATCTATCTTAAGATCTTATCATTTTTTTTGTCAATTGTCAAATTGGTATAGAGATCATTTTATTTTAAACTTAACATGTTCAGACCTTAATCTCAATAGTTATTATTTTTATGTTTTTATTCAATATTATTAGCAATAGGGATTAGCAAGAGAAGTAGTTGTTTCAACATGAGATTTGTTGTGTTGTCTTGATAAGGCTTAATATTATAGAGCTACGAACAAGTTAATTATATTTAAATATTCAGGCACTTTGAATAAGTTTATATGTTACTATTATTAGATAATAAAAATGTTATAAATGTTATAAAAATATACTTATATTCTTATTAAATCGTATATTCTTGCTAATATAAAATTTTTAGATTTAATCAAAATTCAAAATTGCTAGTTCCAGTATATTGTGTTAAAATTAACGACATGTGTATTTCAAATTACCAACTGCTTATAGGTACCTGACAATATAAAACATGCACAACAAAATGCAAGATATTTTTAAAAATTTCCAAAAAAAAAAACTAAAAACATTGCTTCTGCATATTGGTCGGTAGAATTTAATTTGTGGTATGATTACTATTTTCTGCGACAGTTTATAAACAAGGACAAAAAACGAATAATATATCGATCGTTTGTGATCACAACGAAAACGGAAAATTTCGTTTTCGTCATTTACGTTCTCACCCAAGAAATATCGTTTTCGATTACGTGAAGCGAAATTAAATAACGATTAAAACCAGTTTTGCAAATTTAACTTAATTCAAGACGTTTACTCGATGGTCAGACGATTTTAGGCGTATCCATCCCAATTGGATGAGAGCAGCACGGGACAGAGGGGGGTGGAAGTTCCCATCCCATAGTATAGCTGGATGATGAAGACGTTTACGTTATTTATAAATAGTTTATCAATTTATTAAAGCGAAATATAGCTAGAATATATAAATATTTTCAATTTTTCCGTAACTCTATAATATTATTAAATTTTTTTAAAACTACAAAATAAATCTCATGTTGAATCAACTGATTCCTTTGCTAATATCACGCTGGATATTGAATTATGCAACAGATATTTGTGTTATTTACTGGCCTTTAGTTCACTTTCGTGTAACCAAACAAAAACTAGTTAAATAACATTGTTTTAACATCATATCTTTCTCTTTGTTGTTCTCAAATTTGGTATGTTTGGTATAATTAGTGTGGTTTCACCCCAATATTCAATTATAACAAGTTTATTTCTGTTTGATTGAAGTTTCACCATTGAAACTTGTGTTATAAATTTCGATAACAAAGTATTTGCAAATAAACAAATTGTATTTTTATATATATATATATATATATATATATATATATATATATATATATATATATATATATATATATATATATACATATATATATATATATAAAAATACAATTTGTTTATTTGGTTATATATATATATATATATATATATATATATATATATTTATTCTATACTAACAATACTTTTTTCTACTGATATATGTGAAAATGGCATTTTTTCCACGGCTTACCCTACATGAAAGTGACATTTTTTCATTCTAGAGATGAAAATATTTTCACATCTAGAGACGAAAATGAGCATTTTAGATTTATGATTTTCTCGATTAAAACACTAAACTAACCAAATTTGCATGGACTTTCTTATTAATTACATCAATTTCTATGAAATATGTTATGTACAAACGTAAAACCAGCCTGAAACTATTTAAAAACCGAAATAAAATTAGGACATTTGACTTGAAAAGTATCACCTTCAATGAGAATGCAATATATTACCATGGAAACGACCAAACCAACAATTAAATTTTGTATTGACAGTTCTGACAGTTCGCTTCGAATTGGATTTATTAAAGTCAAATTATGGATTCTACAACCGGAATCAGTAGAAAAAATCGCATTTATTACTCGAGATAAAAGTGTTTTTTTTTTGGTTCGGTGTGATTGCTAACTCGCTGGCGCTCGTGAGCAAACTCCCACCTCACCCAAAAAACGCCACTTTCATTTCTTGCTGTAAAATATACTATAACTCAATCTTGCCTTATACTGTCATGTCCAATTGCTTACAAACGGATCATTGAACCAGTGGTTTAAAAATATCAATTAAAATTTGTATTCCGCTAGCGATTTAAAAATATCAAATGAAGTTTATCTCCTGGCAACGTATCAAAATAACTGATCGAAACAATGCTCTAGGCAAAATTTTGACTTATGTATCATAAACATTTTCATCGTTGTCAAGACAATAGTATATCCATGGCCAGACGAAATGTTAAAACTACAGAACCTCAATCTCTTGCAAAGTTCCTTTTCAAGCACTTGAAAATGGCATTCAACCGTCGAAACTCGAGTCGTGTAAAGTATGAAGAGTCATAAAACTTCACAAGTTACATAATATTTTTACAACAATTAGTAGAAAAAACATAGTGACTTGTTCAATTCAGAGTATGTATTAAGCTTTATTGCGCTTTTTTATATATTCTTAGTTGTGTCAATATGATTTTTTGATTTCGAAGGAGAAAGTAGCCACAATATTACTTACGTTAACGTGATGGCTTAATTCATGAGTTGTTTGGAAAGGTATTCAGAGAAAAACGTAAGAGCTTTCAAAATATAAAACTTTGAGTTTGTATTCAAACGGATATAAAAATAAAACCGGTTAAAACCGATAACCGAAATTATTTACTTCGTTTTTAATCATGAACGGAAAATGGATATTTTGTTTTCGTTTTCGTTCCCACAAACATTTTGAGTTAACCCATTTTTGCCCAAACTGCTACACTCAATATAGGGTTACTATAAACTCGTTGTACCTGCTTGTGTAAAATGGGTTAATCTCGTTCTTTCGTTTTCGTTCCGTTCTTAGTCCCTGATTAAATATATATATATATATATATATATATATATATATATATATATATATATATATATATATATATATATATATATATATAATTACATTGATGATATAATTATATTATAACATATTATTTCGGCATTGAGATAATGTTGGAATCTTATTTATTAATCTTGCTTTTTCTAGTTTTTTTTTAAATTATTTAGCCAAACTACACAATAAATTCACACAATAATTAAAATTACTAATAAATAAGTGCTGTTTCTTATCACCTCTAATATTCATTTTTTATTTTGTTATTGGGAATGCATTATTATTAAAATGTTTTTATAACATTACTATTTGTTTATCTGACAAGTTTCGGTGGCTTTCTATCACCTTAATCATAGTCTTCTACTCCATAGTCTATGAGCCACCCAAACTTGTCAGGCATATTAAAAGTAATGCTATAATAGTATATTTTGCAACTAGGGCGGTAAATTTCCAATTGGTCACGAGAGCGAAATTGGGCGCACGAACAAACTGAATGCGCACACTCGCTCGAGAGGGCAATTGGCAATACCGTTCGTGTTGCAGATATTATTTTTTATTACTCATGCGAGGGGACGTAACTTACAAGGTTGAGATCCATGGCCCTTAAGAAAAAATAGAATAAAATATGAAGAATTTGCTTTTTCAATGGTCTCCGGCGCACAGTGGTCTCAAATCCCAAAAAGCTGGCCAAAATATGAAGGATGTACTGTGAAGTATGTAGGATGTAATATGCAGGATAACTGAATTCAAAATTTCGAAATTCAAATTGGCGGATGCAATATGGCGGATAATTTTTCAAAAAAAGCGTTCAATTTTGTTGATGCTTGGTATTTAGGGGTTTTAGAAGTCGCTGATTACGAAACTGAATTGAAAAATGATCAACTGATTAACTGATCGATTTTGTCTACAAAATCTTGCTGTTTCATGGAATTTGGTTCTTTGAATTCATGTTTCAATTAAATAGACAATAAATAGAAAACAAAATGACAAATTGAATGTAAAAAAGTTAAAATTATTAATCACCATCAGATGTATCTGCTTGATTGCTGATTTTTACTGAACTGCTGATTGATTTTTGAACTTATGATGATTAAAAGTGGAGCTGTTATTTCTGCAAATAATTGCAATAATCTGCAACCGACTTCATTTTTTGGGGAAGTTTTCGAAAATTTGTAATTTTAAGATCTGGTGATGTCAAGAAAATGCTATTAAAAACGTCTTCCATGTTTTTTACATTTTCGTGCAAAATTTTATCGAAATTTGTTACATATAGTCGAACTTCCCTAAGTCGAATTACCATAGTTCACGAAAAAAATTGGAGTTATAGAAAATTCGAGTTAGAGAAATACATAACTACAAAATGAGTAAAATTCAATTTACACAATTTATTCAAAGTAAATATAACATAATATAACATATGAAATAAACATAAAAAGAAATAAACATTATTAATATAATGTTATATAATTATAATTAATAAAGAATAATTATAATTAATATATATATATATATATATATATATATATATATATATATATATATATATATATATTTTAAAACTCAGTAATTTTTAATTGTTTTCCATTCTAAAATTCTCTATCTACAAAGTTCTCCAAAGTACATACGCGCGGTACACTTTTTGTCTTTAGAACACAAATATTTAAATAATTATGGATTTCTTTGTTAGTGAGTGGAATTGGCGCTGTTTGCCAAATAAGACACCTTAACCTTTTGTAAACTTATTTAAAATATCGGCATCTGTTGGATAGTCCGCTATAACCACATCTTCACCTACAGATAGATAAGAATTAAAAGACACTGTATTATCCAAGTTATTCTGATTATATGTGGACTTAAATTCTATCAGAATAGTTTCATCTTCTTCACTCCAGTTTGTTTCGCCTGGTTTTTTTAAGTCAGCTTTTCTGAAACAATATTTTATGGTTGCTTGCTGAATATCGATGTCCCACGCTTTTGTCAAGTTCGTATCAGTATTCTATAAAGTAATATGTCCGGGTTGATTGTCTACTAGGGCAACTATAGTTTTTCTTAGAATTCTTCTTCTATAGTGCAATTTTATATTGTTAATAATTCCTTGGTCCAAAGGTTGTAACTTTGACGTCATGTTTGGCGGGAGAAGAACATCAAGAATCGAATTAAGCTGCTTAGTAATTTGTGATTGTGACGGTTTTCGGCATTGAATTACTTGCATAAACTAGAAAGCCATTCTTCATAAATTGCGCTTGGCACCCAAGCTATTTGTCGCTTCTGTATATCACTGGTAAAAAACGTTAATCTTTAAAGCATCGCGGATTTTTTTATTTTCCAATCACCAATGATTTCAGTTTTTCAGTACCATACAAATTGGTTCTCACCATGGCGGCGATTCCTTCTTTGCTGTGTTTTCCATCGAAGCACTTTGATTCTATAAATTTTAATGTTTTATTAGGCAACCATTAAAAAAAGCCGGTTTTTTTCGCGTTAAAAATGTCTTTTTCATGATAAGATGCTAAAAGTTCCAGCATGATATTGTTGCACCACTATTCAGTCATGTTCATTAACGTCTGCACTCTCACCACACATAACCTTTGGAATAATATAGGTAATACATGTTTGTACAACTTTTCATTTTTTCTTTGGAAATTTTGATAATTGGTTATTAGTTACATTTTCAAGAATTATATATTTATTTTTAGCATAGCAATATGTAAAGGGGCTGTCGGGAAAAGGGACGGTCAGGACGTTTTAATATTCTGTATTTTTTAAGATTTATTTACGGTAATTTCCCATATTGTCTGTTTACGAAATATATCACCCTACTTTTGAATGATGAATTTTACCTATACGGAAAGGAAAACGCGAATGTTTTTAGCAAATTTCATAGGTAAAATTCATCATTCAAAAGTAGGGTAATATATTTCGTAAACAGACAATATGGGAAATTACCGTAATTAAATCTTAAAAAATACAGAATATTAAAACGTCTTAAATACATTAAAACGTCTAATAATGCTAGGGACGGCCTTGAAGATTATTAAAATACGCACAGAAATGATTACCTAAATTTTCACTAGAATTCGCCACAACACAAGCACATATTCATTGCTCATGTTTTCTTAGCCTAACTGACAAATGTGCACGTCACAAAACCAAATTTTACTGCCTGGTTCATTACAGTGGCCTTCGAACTACTTTAGATGTGTCGGTGGACGGTCAGGAACAAGAATTTGTCGACATACTTTGTAGCTATAAAATAATAGGATAACAAATGAATATCATACAAAAATCTATGTCTAATAAAGATTTCATATCTTTTTAGATATAAGTCCTTTTAGATATTATACCTTTTCTTAAACTTATCTAGCAAACCTGCACTAGCGATGAAATCAGTGTGTCCCAGCAAAATTAAGAAAGAGCATTTTCTCTAATAAGTGGTCCATGCATTGGCACATTTTTATCCCGCGCAATTTTAAACCATTCCAAAGTAGCTTTGTCAATGTCTTTGTAGGTAAACTTTTTCGTTTCTTTAACGTTTGCATCATTAGTTTGCACCATTTTCGGCTTTGTTCAGAATTTCTTTTCGGTTTCTTATAATTGAAGAATGTGTACTTGGCGGAATCCCAAAGTCTTCAGGAATCACTTTTTTCTTTCTAATTCCTTTGTCAACTTCGATCGACGACAACGACAACGACATCGACATCGTATTGAGTTTTCTTCTCTGACCACTCATATTTGCAATTGTAACGGCAGAGTTAAGAAGAAAGAACGAGTTTAAACTCTAAAATTTCATTAATATGTAGCACCTTTACTATAACAAATAGGATACCGTTTATGGTAGGCAATATCCGGCACCATAAATATTGGTAAGTACGCGGCAATTAAAAATTGGAGTTATAGAGATTATTTTCTATCCAAAATTTTACCATTGTACACATTTTTACTACGAGGTATGGAAAAATTTGAGTTAAGGAAAATTCGAGTTATGGAAGTTAATTTATATGTAGATTGTAAATTAATTTTTTTTTGTAATGGTTGCTAAACGTATGGATTTCTAAAAAAGGTCGAGTTATAGAAAAATTGGAGTTATAGAAGTTTGTGTTATGGAAGTTTGACTGTATTTATATATTATATATTTATTGCAAGATTCTTGTGCTTCTTCGAATAATTGTCCGATTGAAGGCAATGATGTCAATAATCCTATTCCCGTGAGTGAAAATTTTATGGACTGTTGTCGGCATGTAGTACTACGAGTACAATTCAACATCTTTTCTTGAAGTGTCAACAGCGCAATTTTTAAATTTATTTACATCAATTTCAAAACCACTGGAAATAACTTAATATTAATAATAACGTAATATTACGTGGAAACTTATTATTATATCTTCATCAGCTCCAGTGATTGTGGCAGAGACTTTGGCAGACCACTCAATAGTTATTTTCCGAAAAAAAATATTGTTTAAATATAATATTAATTTGTAATTTTTAATACACGCAAGCCTGAGAATGAAATGAAAATTGAAAATGCCTGCAGATAAAAATGAAGAAAGAGTGTTGAAAAAAGAAAAATAAACGAATTAAGTGCTATAAATTATAAAACGGTAATCAACAACTCATCACAACATCCTAAACAACATAAAATGGCAGCATTTCATTCCATGGTTCACCGTCTCTTTAATAATCACCAAAATGAAAACGCGTTTAAGTTAGAAATAGACACAATTAAACAAGTGGCAAGTAACAACGGCTACAACCCTGACATCATAAACAAAATGATAGACAAATACAAATACAAAAAAGCTCTTAAACCCATATATCCAAAAATAACAGATACACACACCTACAAATGTATCACCTTCCTGGGTAATATCTCATATAAAATTGCTAACTTATTAAATAACAAAAACACAAAAATAGCCTTTAAAACCCAGAGAACCTTATACCAAATATTTGTTAACCACAAAGACAAAACAAATATCCTAAAAAATTCCGGAGTTTATAAATTAAAATGCCAAGACTGTACCAGTGTATACGTTGGACAAACAGGACGTAATTTCCAAATTAGATTCAAAGAATATCTAAGAATATATAAGAAGTAGCTCTAAATTAATGAAAACGGATTCTACATTTGCCCATCATGCACACGACACAGGCCACCGCTTCCCCGACAACAACAATTTGGAGATTATCCACATAGAAGAAAAGGGATTAAAACTAAATCTACTGGAATCATTTGAAATCTACAGGACAAAGAAAAACCCGACAGAAACTTGCATAAATGAACAACAAGATCTACACACTTTCCCCCAACTCAATATTTTGTAATGTTTTAATATATGTCTTTTAAGTATATATAAGAACACTTTGTAATATAGTTTATTAGTCTGAAGATGTCACAGTGTGACGAAACATGTTACTAATTGAATAAATAAAGTGAAACTCAACACATAGTTTACTTATCAATTATTTTACAATTATGAAGTTCCACATAATAAAGGCTGAAACCATTCAAGAATTAATACTATTATTCAGTTCAACCGGCTCGTCCACCATCTTCAAATTCATAAAAACTTTTACAAAAATTGATATAACAGCTAAAGTGTAAATAAGTGCAAGCTAGTTTCTTGAAATATTTTAGAAAAACCTATTCATAACACTGTCCCGTTAATTACATAGCCGTGGAGCGCAGCTTCTTGAAGTTTTGTTCTATATGAAAGAAATTAAGAAAAAAAAATTCTTCACAATTTTTTTAAAATTGAACCATTTTTTTTTGCAAGATTTTAATAAAATAAAATACATTTTAAAGCACAGATAAATTCTACATACATTCATAAGAAGAATCTATATTTCTGGGTTGAAAACGATCAATTGTAAGGTTTAATATAAATTATTTCACTCAGCACTCTTTTACGAAGACTTGAACAAATAATGACGCGCGAAAATTGCCCAACTTTGAAAATATATCCAGACTCAGCTACACCCACATAAGCCTTTTAACCCTTATATCGAAAGCACAGGACCCTATTTAATCCATAAAAAAAATAAAAATTAAGAAAATATAATCTTTATTTTTTAAATTTTTGCCAGCTTTTTCGGGTTTGTGCGGCGGAGTGGATTCGTCATAAAAACTCTCCTCAGTCTTCGGTATCACCATAGAATTTATACTCATTTTGAAACGTTGTCTTTTATTTTAATTTTGTAATGAAAAAAAAATCTGTCACTTTCTTAATATTGAAGTCTTGATTGTGTTTATTTTATTTATTTAATGCTTTTTTTTTTTTAATGTAACTTAGTGATATTGAACATTTGCGTGCGTTACTCAAATCATATGGTAATATAGCCAAAAAAAGCACTTGTCGCACTAAAAAACGTGCGCCGAGATAGTACTTTTAACGCATGAGTAATAAAAAGGCCTTTTTGATAATATCATATTTACAATAACAAAATAGATAAATAATAAATAAGCTTTTAAAAATTATATATTATCAAGATATTATTAAAAACAAAAATGCAATATTTAATTTATACTGTTAATAATATATTATTGTTTGATAACCTTAATATTTGTTACCTGTGAAATTTTAATGTCAATTTAGAAATTTAGATTAAATCGTGTCCGGCTAAAGTTTCTCCATTCATCAACGTCAATAACATCTATTTGATAATCAATCAAACTTCACAATGCAGGCTCACATTTTTTTCTGTGTGTTATGGTCGAGCTGTCCGCATATTAAAACATTCAAAATGCTTAAGAATAAAGAAATAATTTTCTTCGTGTGTGGGAATAATACAAAATACCGAATCGTGTGTGGGAATAATATAAATAGAAAAAACTTGCAAAATGCAAATTAAAATTGACCAAATAGACCTCACTCGCTAACTTATTTTTTAACAAATTCTATACAAGCTAAAGAAACCTTAATAGCAAAAACCTATATTTATTTAAATGTTTTATCACGCAAAATATTTGATAAAACTTGAAATTTAATATCAGTGCGGACATAAGTTAACTAACTCATTCAAAATAACTCATTTATTCATCGATGTTTATCTGAAATTTCTTCTAATTCTTGACCAAAAGAAACCTCAATAGCAAAAGCCTCTAGTTATTTAAATGTTTTATCTCACAAAATATTTGATAAGACTTGAAATTTTATATCAAATATGGATATAAGTTAACTAACACATTCAAAATTGCTCGTTTATTCATCGTTTTATTTATCTAAAACTTCTTCTAATTCTTGACCAAGATACATTTAATGTAAAAATTAAATTTATTTTAAATTATTTTAATTAGTTTTCCATTCACAGATATCGAATATGTTATCATATTTCGGTTAAATTGTGAATATCATATTGTTATCTAGTTCATTTATATTCTTTTTGTAAGGGATAGTGGCGATTTTATCAGAAATGAAAATAAAAACTAAATATCCAAAAATGTTTCGGTCTTTGTAATATAAACATTTTTTTCCTAAAAATACAATTAAAACAAAAAACCATCTATAAAATTTTTGTCGATAAAATATAATGTGGATATTATTGTAGAGTATAAAGCAAGTGTATATAATTTATAATCCGCATTGAAACGGCTCCATCCGTACTATTTAATTTTTCTAGCTGTATCTGCTCTATCTGGCCAGAGCTCGACTTATACAAATTTACAGCTATTAATCGCTACACACAGAATTGCACATAGCCCGTGGTGTACGGTGGCGAACATATTTTTTGCATTGTTCACCCGGAGGCAATAAATAATGGAACTCTTTAACAAAGTGCGTCCAACTCCAACAGAAAGTGACACATGCAATATGTGTCCTTCTTTGTTTATTACATTGCAACCGTAAGTTTGCGTGTTTTAATAGTTTTTTTTTCCGCGCACCGAAATATGTCAAATGCATCTACACGCATTTGAAATTTATTTAATGCGAGTTTTGTTTATTAAAACTATGGATTTATACGCAAAACAAACAAAAAATATTGTTCTATCTATCTAAAAAAAATATATATAATTCGACAAAATCTAAATACGATTTGTTTCAAACAAGATTGAAATATTAATTAATTTAATTTATATATCTTTTAAGTTTTTTAATGATATTTGGTGGGTTTAGATATATTTTTTGTTTGGAATTAGATGTGTAATGTTTTATAAGTACATTTTGTAAAGTAGAAGTTTTTCGTTGGCCGCAAAAAGATGCACAAGCAATCAATCCTTGTTTCCGCGAAAGCTGGTGGCCAAAAAATAACCCAAAACTATATTTCAGGCGGCCATTGGAACGGCAATGTATTTTTAAAGCTCGGATCAAGAGAGAGCTTTTTAAGCTCGTCGGCTCCCCACTCGGAAAAAAGTGAAGGCTCGGGTCCCGCCCTGTTCACCTGCGAGCGTCACCATTGGCTGGAAAATTCTTCAACACAGACATATCATTAAGAAGACTTTGAATTTTATGCCGGCCGAATTTCGCCCGTATAAATCAGGATGACGTTCGGGGAGACTGCCATCCCGGATAAGGACGAAATTCGCATGAACGCCTGGTCATTAATACCGAACGATTGAGCTTAGACCTCTCCGCACTGAAACGTGGTTATGGAAATCGGCCAGAATGTTCTTGAAAACTGAGAAATATTTTTTTTATCAACTCACTGCCTACCATTCACTGGGGTAATTTATTGCCAATTTTAGGTCACGTACGATAACTGATAAATTAGTTACAGAGACGTGGTCACATTTCTAAAATTTCATTAAACTCACTCAAAGCTCTTTATGGAACATAATTCTCAAATCAAACCAAAACAAAAATACCACAGAGATTCTTCACAAAAACACACCAATTTACACCAAACCAGAAAAAAAAATGTGAAACTAAATAAATGTTAACTCACGTTTTGAATTGTGATGGAAAGTTTGAGCCGTTCAAAGCTCTTTACAAATATTCCAATCAAAATATTTACATTATAAAACCTTGAATTTGTTTGTGTGCATGTGTTCGTTGTTCAATATTCATTAAAAAGCTCGACTAGACTATCAATCTAATTAACATCAACTATAATAAATTCTACCTAGAATTTTCAATAAAATTAAAAAAAAAAAAACTGAACTAATGCGTTTTAAACACGATAAAAACAAAATTGCTTTCGCAATTATTGAAACAAATTTGTTTCTATTTAAAAACACACAAGAAATTATTGCAAATTTTATTGAATTAATAAAAAACGGTTTGTATCATCATCAAAGTAAACCAAACCTAACCGCACATTGTTCATAACAAATTCTTTATAAAATACTATACCTTTCTGTAAATAGCGACAATTTTTTGTCATTTTAATTTTGTAGACCAAATTAAAAAATATTCTGTTAAAAACAGGATTATTGACTAAAGCTATTTTTTGTTGTTTCAAAAGCGTTAAAGAGAATTTCATTAAAAATATCAAATTTAAAGTAAATATTTAAAACTCTTAAATTCTAAAATACTATAATTAATTACACAGTTTTGTGCAGTCTAATCAATTTGAGTAATTTATGTAATAACTGTTTACTTTAATCTCGTGGACAACCATCGCCGGGACTCATATGTCCCACTTGTATGGTATAGTATGGCATATGGCAGTATGGTATAGTTCATAAAGTTTTTGTTAACGTGTTATATTTGTTTTATTTCGGACAATTAGTGCTTCTTCTCCTTATTGTCGATTCGACATGAACATAGTCACATTGGAATATTTCTGAAATTTTTTGAAAGATTTAGCTATAGGCACTCAGTGCAGATCAGTGTTTCCCAAACTTTCTATCCACGTGTACTCCTTTCAAATATTTTTTAACATTTCGTACAACATAGTTGAAAATTTTTGAGATATGTTATTAAAATCAACAACTCTACTTGTCTTTTTTACGTAATATACAGTCTCCAGATTGGGGTTTCAAAGACAAAAATATAGTTATGTATTATACAAGCGGATAAAACTAATTTAACGAGATTTAAATTCGCGAGTTAAAGCTTAATTTTATTCGCTAGTGCTTAAGTTCCATTTTGGTTTTTTTTTAAGAGAAGCATCAAAGTCGTCCGCCCATAATTGTATTGTTATCATGAGAACGATAAAATTGTTGATTCGTACGTCAAAATCTTGTTTAGTGTTTAATTAATTTGTGTTTTATTAATCATAAATGGATACATCCTAAGAATTGTCAAATGGTGACGGAAAGATTACTCCCGCGGAAATCAAGATATTTATGCAAAAAATGTATAATAAGTTTTGTGATTGAGGATCAAAAAAGAATATAAGCGAAGTCAACATTTGGAGTTGTGTTTACGGAGCCCACAAGTGAATTATTTTGATGCGTTGCTACGGATACTTTTATTTAACTAGCGAAATCAAATTTTTATTTCATTAGTGAATTTTATTGATCCGCATCCAAGGAATTTTACGTGACTTGTTAAGGTAAAATCGCATAAAAAATATTACAAATCTTAAAGGAAAAATGTTATTCGTTATGTGTTAAATGTTATACTTTATCTCTTCACTTTTCTTACTTGTAAAATCAATCTGCAATGATTTTATCGTTAGCAAAATAATCTATTGGTGGCATTGTATTAATTAATTATCAAAGATGATGAAGTTGAATTATTTGTAGATTTCTAACACTTTATAAAAAGTAATGTTTGATGCACTATTTTTTTATGTAATTTAAATATTGTTATTTTTATTACCCAGGAGGGAAAACTACTATTTTGGCGCCCGTTTTTTGGGTGCGACAAATGGCCGTTTGTCAATTCAAATTATGCTTCTCACACGCTAATATTCAATAAAAATCGATAAGTTACATAAAAACAATTGAATAAATAAAATATACACAATCATATCCTTTATATTAAAAAAATGACGTGAGAGTTACATTCTTTTTCATTACAAAATAAAAATTAAAGGAAACGTTTTAAAATGAGTGTAAATTCTATGCTGATACCGGAGACTGAGGAGAGTTCTTATGACGAATTCACACCACCGGAGCCAGTTGAAAAATCAAATTTCTATTTTTTACTTCGTTTTTTTTTTTGGATGACCTCTGGACCGCAATCTTGTAAGATACGTCCCCTAGCATGACTAATAAAAAATATTATCTGCAATTCGTGCGGTATTATCAATTACGAGAAACGAGCTTTCACTTCGTTCGTGAGCCCAATTTTGCTCTCGTGGGCAATTGAATACTTACCGCCCTAGTTGCATAATGTACTATTTTCACCTTATATACACTTTGGCACACATAAAAAATGAATATTTTGTAACGTCGTTTTGTACCCTTTCTAAACCATTCGCGTACCCCTTGGGGCACGAATACCACACTTTGGGAAACCCTGCACTAGATGAAACATTATATCAAAAATAATAATAAATTAAAAACACTACATGTAAGTTTCCCAAATGAGTTTTATTCAATATTTTATCGATTCCTTAGGCGCTCGTCAGAATGGTGTTTAATCTTACTTGGAAAAAGTGACTTCTTCTGAAATCGCTTATAAGTGTTGAATAAAGCGCATTTGTGAAGCTTACACCTAGTATCTTTAATTTATTATTATTTCTGGTATATTTAAGGTCTATTCTTGCATCGTTTTTTATTTTGTGAGTATCTTTCTCTGCAGCCAGTATTTTCCCTCCTAGTGATGGAAAAATAAAATCTATTGATCTTATTTCAAATTACTTGAAGTTAAGATAGTCCAAAACTTGGTAATTATTATTGATATTGTAATTAACAAATGCGTGATTATTAGTTATATGTATTATTAATATTGAAGCCTTTTCATATTTGTCGTATTATTGTCCTTTTCGCTAAATATTTTTCTTATTCTAAATTCTTCACATACTGAACATATTGCCTTTTTTCATGTTTAATTATATCATTTTTTGAAAAAAAAAAATGAAATTTTGATATCACTGACGTAATTTTGATTAAACACAGTTGATTAAATGTTTCAATCTCACTTAACGCGTCAGGCCTTTCATCTTACCTTGGCTTTTTATTAGGGTTGTTACTACTAACACCTTCACTTAATGACATTGTTGCTGTAACATTTCTGCTAAGTTCAAAATATCTTCGTTAAAAATTAAAAAAATATGTTTATATGTATTTATAAAAATATCTCTAATAAAAATAACCGTTGCATTTTATTGCATGAAAATGTAGCATAAACTTATATAAATAATAACCATAATAATACATAAACTTTCTATTCGGTTACTATTTCTATCTTCGAACTTCGACTTGTTCCTTGTTCCATCCAAGTGAAAATGTTGCGATAATAAATCATTCAATGACATTGTAGCTGTTCCTAGCGATCGTGTTTTGAAGAGAATTGACAATTTTCTTAAATTGTCTAATTACATAAAACTTTGTTGTTAACTAAAATTTATATTTATAAAAACGAACGAAATAATTTGAAATTGTCTACGTCATCTGTTTTATATTACGTAATCTACTCTTTTCATTGTATGTAGGTATATAATAAATTGTAACTTGGGCCCGAGCTGTAAATGAGCAGTTACTTGAGAATGAGCAGTTCAAATTTATGCAAGAAAATATTACGGCTGCCCGTCAGAGTCAGAGATTGAAGAGGAAGTTTGAATGAGATCAGAAACGAGACCTAAAACTCGCCTAAATAATTTTAAAAACTGTCTCGTCTTGGCCTTTTAACTTTTAACCCTTTCCAGTGAAGTGGTTCCACCATGGGACCACGAATATATATTTCTTTTCTTAGCGGCCTAGTGATCGTAGGCCGGAAACACCACCGGCTATGACTAATTTCAAGAACACAAAAAGACGGAAGTAAGGAAGCAGTAAAATGTTTAAAATTAGTTAAGGATTATAATCGACACATGGGGTACGAGGATAAATCAGATATACTAAAAGCATGTTACGAAATTGAAAGAAAGTCTGGTGGCATAGAATTTTTTGGCATTTTTTAGATTTGAAGAATTGACTGTTGTCAATTCTATTATTCTCTTAAAAACACAATCGCTAGGGACAGCGACAATGTCATTGAAAGATTACAAACTGGCCGTGGTTTTTGGACTAATAGGAGCCCAAACTGGTTTTCCAGAGAAAAGAAAAAGTGCGAGTATTCCAAATCCTGCCAGTAGATTCAAAGTCCAGGTTCATTTAGAGAAAAGAACTGATAAGGCTGCACGTATGCCGGAACATGGCACAAAAGGAGATGTACTAATTGTAGCACAAAGGCTAAACCTCGCAGAACAAGATGGCATTTCAGTTCTTGTCATGTGGGATTATGCCTCACTGACAAACAATTTAAAGAGTTTCATAAGGGATAAAAATAGTTTTTATTTCCCGGTGGTGCTTCAGGTAAACCACCTATTTTTGAAAAAACCTCAACATAAATTTGTGTTTTTATTTTAGTTTTGTTATAAAACCCCGAAAAATATTAAATTATTAACACAGAATGTTCTTGATCCCTGAAGCGTTCAAATACGGTCCTCGTGTGAAGCACTATTTCACATCATACGCAGATCATAAATATCATAAATATCTAGTTTCAAAATCTCACCTTTGCCAAATCTTACGATATATTGGTTCCAAATAGACTAATAGGACAGACACATTGCGATTATAAAATGTTGATATCTGGACTATACAGTTTTTTTTTTAATTTCTTGGATGTATTGATCTCGTATATCAATTTATAGCCTAATAATTTGGTGTTTTTCATCCAAATATGTTTTAGTTCAATTCAAGATTGTTCTGTTAGTGTGTACAATTATATAAAAAGTTTGAAATAAAAATAAGAAGATAAGAGAAAATCGAACTGAAATATAAATATTTAGACTAAGGTTTCACACGAGAACGATATTTTTCTCGTCTCGTCCCGTCCCGTCTCCTAAAAGCGATACGAGACCGAGACGCTACTGTGGTCTCTCGCTCTCTGTAACTTAAAATATTGTAACCTGCATGAATGAATAAAGTTTGCAATGGTCTTCATGCAAAGTCTGCATGAATGAATAAAGTTATTGTAAAATTGTATTTTATTATATTACAATTATCTATATAACAAATAATCACGCATTTATTAATTAAAATAAAATTAATAATTACCTCGTTTTTGACTATCTTAACAATAACTTCTAGCAAGAACGATATCTGACGAGATGAGATGAGGCGAGACGAGACAAACGATTACGAGAGCGAGAGCGAGACGAGACAGTCGGTTACGAGAGCGAGACAGAGACGAGTGTAAGTTGTTTCACAACTAACGAGAACGAGATTCTTGAAACTATCGCCTTATCTCGTCTCGTGTGAAGCCTTAATTTAGACACGAAATTTTATGATTTTTAAAATAAATTTATTGTTTCCACAAGTTTACTACATTTTCTTGTATAATCATTTTAGTTGTTTTAATATTCTTGTTTCAAATTTTAAGTATTAAAATGTTAAATTTGAAGAAAGGAATTCAGGATAATATGTAAATATTCTCTCTTATTGGTAAGAATTCGCAATAATTCTTCAATAGCTAGTTGATTTGATTTCGATTCGGAATTGAATAAAAATGGACTCACTTTTAAAAAAAATGCAAATATTTAACGTTCTATCCCCTTGGTAGAAATCAAATTGAGGCACCTGAGCGTAGAATGAGGTGCCAGATAAAGATTGTACTGCGCTAGGAAAAAGGTTCCTGTAAATAGCTCAATAACATTCAAACGGATAATTACATGCAATAATAAAATTAAGAACATCTGAAAGCTCTATTTAATTGTTTTAATTGACACCGGGAACTATGAGCTTCGCATACTTCTGGAATATCCATAATAATTAACAAGAACTAACTCAAATTTGATTCAAATAGCTAAGAAGGCTCTGTTCGGATTAATATATAGACGAAAATGTTTGCAACTGACAGTTTATTTTAAGTTAAGTGAAAATGAGGCACCTCAATGAAGTGGAAGTTGCTCGTGCTATAATGTTAATTGGAAATGGCGAAAGCTTTCGATAAGTTTCAAGAAGCTTCAACGTAAGGCTGTCTGTTATTCAGCGATTGTGGAACAGGTATTTTGAATAGAGATCATTATAAAAGGCGCGGTAGGCAAGATTGCTAAAGAAAAACAACTAAAAATCAAGACCAATTTTTACTGATTTCGAGTCTTCGTGCTAGAGTTTCTATGACGAATGACCTCTTAACTTCCTTTAGGACGATGCATGGAGTTACTGTATCCAACCAGACAATTAGGAATAGGTTGAGGGAATGAAATTTGAAGGCAAGATGACCCGTCCGAAAACCCTCTTTGGCCCAACGACATAGAATATCAAGGATGAATTTTGCTTGTGAACATGTCGCATGCCATCTTGGACAATGGAAGTCTGTGCCCCTCACGGATGAATCAAAGTTCCGTAATACTCGTTGTGATGGCCGAGTACGTGTTTACAGACAGCCAGGAGAACGCTACGCAGCCGGTAAATTCCAGGAAGTCGAAAGATTTGGAGGTGGTTTAGTTTTGGTTTGGGGTGGGATTAGTATCGAGAGTATAATCTACTCTGCTGTAATTCCAGGAAAGTTTAACGCTAATCGCTATGTTAACATTGTGTTAGGAGAACATGTTATCCCCGTGGCAAATGGAATAGGTCCAAAGTTTTTCTTAATGCAGGACAACGCAAGACCACATACTGCACGAAAGACTTTAGACTTCCTACAATAACTGGGAATTCAAACAATGGTGTGGCCTGTGTTAAGTCTTGATTTAAATACCATAGAGCATATTTGAGATATGCTGTGGATATGCTTTGGGATATGATAACAGACGTGTTCGTGGTTGCCCGCATCCTCCTCAGACCATCTCCAGCAGCTAACGGCCGCTCTTATTGAAGAATGGGACGCCCTATACCACAAGAAGACTTTCGAAAACTTTTGTGAAGCATGCCAATACGGTGTAATGCCGATTGTCGTGCTGTGGGAGCATATGTTCGTTATAAAGTTACCAATTTTCCCGCTAACAACGAACTAAGGCTCCACAACCACGTCAACGCTGAAGCGATACAACTACTGGATATGTGTAGAATAAGAAGACCGAAAAGATATATACCCCAGGAACTAGTATAGTGCGAGGACTTAGAGCTAAGGTATGTGATGTGTGATGTTCCTGGAACGTTTAGTGAAAACTTTGGTACACCAGTGGGTGAACACTAGATTAGAGAAAAATTATTCGTTAGTTTAGTTAAGACTAGCATTAATAATTACTGTATTTGAAAGAAAATTTAGCAATTTATGAACAAAAGTTTACATTAACAATTAATTTAAATTCGTTTTATACTTTGGTTTCGGTAATTGTTGTTAATTATTACGGGTACGTTATGCTAACACTTCCATATGTGCCAATTAAAACAATTAAATAGAGCGTCTTTCAGATGTTCTTAATTTAATTTGCATATAATTTCCCGTTTGATTTTTTTGGAGGCACACATTGGTGACCCGCTAATTGTTTTAAGCAGTGTAGTTTAGTTACCGAACTATGAAGATTTTTTGATAAATTTACTTTTCTCGGATTACCGAGAATGTCAGCTACTTGTTACTAAATAATAAGTCTCACTGATGAGGTTAGAACTTATCAAGCAAGCATAACATTTTTCAAAAGTACGTATCAGGATCAGGTAAACATTTTCCAAGCTTGTAGTTATTAACTCACAGTAGCTTTAAGTGGAGTTCAGCATTTTATGTGTGTTGGTCATTTTTGTCACATGTAGGATCTTTTTCCAGTGGATATTCAGAAGTATTTCGATCTTGAGGTGATGAAGGTGAAGAATTAATTCAGCGCATTTGCTTCTTCAACCGTAAAAAATGAAGTGAGTTTAGGAAGTTTCTGGTTAATTCTTTTTGAGCTACAACTTTTTTTCTGTTTTATGAACCACTTAAATATGTTCTTATCGACATAATAAAATGAATAAATAAACGAACACGTCAACACTTCTATTACCAACACACTTCTAACACTTCTATTATTTACTTTAAATGATATATCCGTTAATGTTTACATACTAATGAAAGCAAAAAGAGATTTATTGTTGCCCCTACATACCTAACTAAAAACAAACAGCCGAAACACGTCAACCTTCTCTTACTTCAAGACGGATATTATGACGAGGATGAAGATTGTGCTGATGTCCCCCAACCTCGATACCACTACGTGTGAATAAAGAGTCTTTCCCGTCTTCTCTCATCACAACTTAGCAAACGTAACGGACAAAAATATTTTGTCCCCCTTAACGGTCTACAGTCTCTAGACTGCAGCGACGGATGTCAAAGACTGAAGCGACTGAAGGACTGCCAGTCCATAGGGTGATTGAACTTTCCTGACAATTCACCCGATCGGATCAACCATACAAGAGCCTTCTACTTCTTCATAGTATATTACATTTCATATCGAACACCTCATTCCACGCCCGATCAGGTTGCAAGTTCCAATTTCTACAAAGTCTATATAAAGCTGAAATAAGATTTTGAATCAATTTTCGCATTCTCGGTAACATTAAAACAAGAAAGTAAATATTACTATTGGTAAAACCATACTACATTATAGATCAGTGGTGCGCAAACTATTTTTATTTGCAACCCAACATTTGGCGTAAAATTTTATAGCGAACCCTTGATAGATACTAAACGTTTTTTAAATTTGTTTATAGGGTATTGACATTTTACTATTTATTTTAGATTTTATTAAAAATATGAATTAGTTTCCCAGTTCTCTGCCCGGGCGACCAAATTTCGCACAAATTTGCCAAATATATCAAGTCATATTTCGGGAAGGGAAGCAGCTACCGAAATACATTTTATATATTTACAACCAGCAGGAAAAACACTTTCAGATGAACTTTGAAATATTCCATTCACTTGATAAGTATGATTATAAGGAAACAGATCTTACATCGACTTCACGATGTCATACATTTTGAACGGCTTGTCACAGGGACTTCTAGTTTGCATCCCAAAATTAGTCGGAAGTCATATATGATAATCCTATTAAGCTTTTAATTAAAAAATAGTATCAAACCAGCGGTCCGCTGAAGGAGTCTTGCATTTTCACGAAAACAAATTGGAAAATCGTGTTCAGCACGTCCATCTCCTTCAAATAAACTGAAAAAACAGCCCTAAAATTTTCCGAAAATATACCAAAAAAATCATTTTAATCAGGAAAAAAGATACGCACTTTTTTCCTGATTAAAATGATGGATTTTTTTTGGCATTTCTTTGGAAAATTTTCGGGCCGTTTTATATGTTTTTTACAATCCTCTCTGAAACTATAAATCCCAGCGAAACTATTTTGATTTGCGATTCAACATTTTCTGTAATATTTTATCTGATACCTGATATTTTGCTGTTACCTGATACTTAAAAAAAACCAGCGACCCAAAAAAAAATAATTAGTGGACCCCTGTGGGGGTCGCGACTCACGGTTTGCGCAAAACTGTTATAGAAAATCATATAAACTTAATAAAGTCGGAACACTGCCTGAATATATAAATATATTTAACATTTCTGGAGCTCTATAATATTAAAGCACCTTTGCTGAGCCCCATAATATTAAATAATTTTAAATATTATAGAGCTCCGGAAAGGTTGAATATATTTTATATAATATTCAGGTTTTGTTCCGACTTTATTAAGTTTAAGTAAATATTACCTTAATTAAACTTACTGAACTTACTGATTCAAAATATTTTATTTATTTGCCAAAATAATCTAATTCCAGTTTTCAAAAAAATAAAACTTAAAATTTCGCAATTGCAACCGAATTTAGAATTAAATTATAATTAAAACAAAATAATTTGCAACAATCCTACAAATTATCCACCTACCTAGGACTACACGACCATTAATAAATTATCTGGAAATTCTATTAGGTCCGATTGCTCAAATTAATATAAAACAATTAAAACCAATTAGTTTTGCAACAGTTTGTCCAGCCCAACAAGATTACAAACAATTCTGCAAATTATGTATACGTCTAATTTATGTTACCCAAAAATTATCAATTGCTGCGCTTTAAACTAATTGTAAGTGAAAATGATATTTTAGAATAATAATCCTTTAAATTAGTTATCATGGGTTTCAATATTTGTTGTTTTACAGAACAAAATAAAACGAAGGAAATAAATTGGGATTAGTAGATAAAGTATGCATCGGCACGTCTATTTTGTTATAATGTCTGGTGGGAGTTAAAGCGTTTAAAATAAAAAAGGTCTGTGATTTTTTTTTAATGTTTCTGTAGTCAGGGAAAACTTTAATTTCGCGCCGTGAAGCTTGTAAAATATTGCTTTAATCTCCGGAAAACGTGAAAAATAACACGTCTCCTCGCCTTAGCTGAATTTAAATTACTTGCATAATCCCCTAAAAGATGAATAAAAATCCGACGCCGTTCTCTCGCATAAAACAGATTACAGTTACGAAGCATTTTTATATTGCTGCGTGCTGCATGTACACACACAACACTCGTGTCTCGGAAAATGTTTTCTAAAAAAAAATATATTTAAAAAATGTATTATTAAAGGATTTTTTTTTCTTGTTGAGTTTAGGCGTCATTGAATATTTTCTCTTTTTATCTCGTTTTCTCGTTATCGGTAAATGATGGTTTTTGAAATATTTTAATTAAGAATACATCACAGAAACAATTAATTTTTTATTCAAAATACTTGCTGCTTTTCTTTTATATTATTTTATTAAAAAATAATTAATTAATTTTAATACTTTTTTCTTTATTTCATTTTAAAAATTATTTAAAACATTTTCTATATATTCTTCTGGGGAGTTAACAAAGATCGTAGACCATGATAAAGATGATCTTATTTCTGGAATATGAAACATATTTTTGCAGGACCTTCATAAGATATTTGATATCCAAGTGTTAAGATTTGCCCTTTTTAATAGAAAATCAAAATCTGAAAAGATAAAAGTAAAAAAGGTAAAACTATTTTTTCATAAAATTATTAAATTTAAAATTAATATTTCACATTTAATTAATAATCATCTTTATCATTTTTTTCAATGATTTATGCAATAATTGCTTATTCATCAAAATAAATGAACAAATTTAAGTTAGAAATTATAATATCTATTTTAGTTTCAACAAAAATATGTATGGGAAATATTAAAAAAAATATTTCAAGAAAACTTCAAAGAAAATTTGTACTATTAAGAAATATTAGAAACTTGAATAATAAATTGTTCTTGAATTCTCTAGTGATTTAATAATTATACCATATAATTAATGATTGTTAAAACAATTTAAATAAATACGTTATTTCGATTATAAATTGTATTTGTTGCAAATATTCATCAGCCGTAATATGAAAATAGTAAATTATGTAATTATGATATGATATGAATTTGAACAGTTACCTATTAACACTATTCAATGGTTTCAAAATTGTAATATTAATGAATGCACGTCCAATCTTAGTGGGAAGTAAAGTCATTTTAGAAAATAAATAAGTTTGCTTTATGCTATATATAAAAGTTTTAAAATTGCCATAATTGGTTGCCACTGGGTAAATCGCTGATTTTTCCATCTTCCTGGCCACCAAAAGGCCAGAAATTGTCACTTGGACTTTTGCTACGTAACCGATTTCTGAAAGTTCGGATTCTAAACACACTAAACTAGATGCTATTTTATCTCTTGCTATTTTAAGATTTAATATTTTTGGAAAAAATTTGGTATAGTTCTGGAAAATTACTGCACTGGAAGGAAACAAGAAAATTAATTCTGTCTGTTCTTGTCTGGTCTTGTCTGGTCTAGTCTGGTCTTGTCTGGTGTAGCCTGGTCTTTTCTGGTCTTGTCTGGTGAAATGTATATATATATATATATATATAAATGAAATGTATATATATATATATATATATATATATATATATATATATATATATATATAATTATATTGTCTAGTTAAGGAAATATTTCAATATGTGCAATATTTCCTGAATTTAAGTAATAAACTTTGAAATAGAAATTATCATAGGGCTGTGTAATTGAGAAACTATAGATTATAATCAACATATTTACTTTCTTACAAAAGCTTACTCACAAAATCTAATCGAAATTACAGTAACTTAATAATATATCTTCTTCTTATTCTTCTTCTACTGGGTAGCACTACAACCCTTGATGGGTCTTGGCTGCATTAAAGATTTGCCTCCATCGGTCCCGGTCCAGCATGGCTTCTTTCCAGTCATATACCTGTATAGTCTGTAGATCTTTTAAAATGTTGTCCTTCCATCTGATTCTCGGAAGCCCCAGTGGTCTCTTTCTTGCTGGGTTTAATTCCCATACTATCTTGTTCAGTCGGTTTTCAGGTACTCTTTGGACATGTGCAGCCCATCTCAGACGCTGGGATTTTATAGATTTGACTATATCCGGCTTTCGGTATAGGTCCTGGAGTTCTGCATTCGTCCTTATGCGATGTTGCTCCCTGTGTGGAACCTTGACGAGGCCAAATATTCTTCTCAGAATCTTCCTTTCAGCGCTTTAGTAGAAGCTCATTGTGTTTCGTAGGGGTCCAGCCATAACAGATGATCGGTTTGATTACAGCCTGGTACACCCTCGGCTTTGATACTCTCGACACCGTTTTAGATTGCATGAGGGTTCGCATGGCAAAGAAACACCTATTACCACTGTGAATTCGTGTTTTAATCTCTTGGTTGCTGTCGTTTTCTAAGCATATCGTGGCTCCAAGGTACTTAAACTGTCTGACACATTCGAAGTTATAGGTGTCCATCGTTATATTCTGACCGATTATGTCCCTGTTTGGTTTTCGGATAATGTGCATGTATTTGGTTTTTTCCTCGTTGAGGTTGAGGCCCATTTTCTTACATTCCGTAGCCCCTACTCTTTAACATAGTCCCTAGATATGGCTATCAAGGAGACGAACATCACCAAGGAGATATTTACTAACCAGGGGCCACAGATGATCCTGTCCTTCGCGGACGACATTGACGCGGTCGGAAGAAATACTGTCGAAGTCGAAAACACATTATCCGAAAACCAAATAGGGACATAATCGATCAGAACATAACAATGGACACCTATAACTTCGAATGTGTCAGACAGTTTAAGCTGTCGCCCCGACAGTCCTTCTCCCTCTCTCAATCCATCTTCTTGCAGTCATTCTCCTACCGGAGGTTGGACACCATCATGACTATTCTTATCCTGTTCACCGCTGCTCTGAACAGTTCCGTGCTGCTACAGCTGAACCACTCGCGCAGGTTCTTCAGCCAGGATACTCTACGCCTACCAATACTCCTGTTCCCTTTAATTTTTCCCTGCATAATAAGTCTTAGAAGACTATATTTGGGGCCTCTCATGACATGGCCTAGATACTCTAGTTTCCTTTTCTTAATGGTCAGCACGACTTCGCATTCCTTTTTTACCTTTTCAAGTACCTGTTTGTTGGTGACTTTATCTTTCCAGGATATTCTAAACATTCTGCGATAACACCACATCTCGAACGCTTCCAACCGTTTTAGTTCAGGTTTCTTTAGGGTCCAGGCTTCAACTCCGTATGGCAGGGTAGAGAACACATAACAGCGTAGTATTCTAATTCGTAATTCTATATTAGTGTCTCTGTTACAAATAAACTTTTTCATTTTCATAAACGCTGATCTTGCTATCTCCACCCTTCTTCGTATCTCACCTGCCTGGTCGCTTGTTTTGTCTAGCACGGTTCCAAGATATTTGTAGGAATCTACTCTTTCAATTATGGTATTGTTGATATTTAGTTGCACTTGTTGGTTATGTGCCTTAGAAACTACCATACACTTAGTTTTTGAAAGATTCATTTGAAGTCCATAAGCTTCACATTGGTGGTTTACTCTTTCGAGTATGTGTTGTAGTTCTGCTTCGCTACCTGCCAATAATACCGTATCGTCGGCATATCTGATGTTATTTATTACCTCTCCGTTTATGTTTATACCTATTGGTTCTCCTAACAAAGCTTCTTCAAATATAGTTTCACTGTATATGTTGAATAATAGCGGGGATAGGATGCAGCCTTGTCTAACTCCGCGGCGTATTTCTATTTCGTCTGTCAGTTCATTTTCGATTTTTACAACTGCACTTTGTCCCCAATATAGGTTGGTAATTATCCTGACGTCTTTCCGGTCTAAATTCTTTCTAAGTATTAGTTGTTGTAATTTGTCATGCTGAACTTTATCGAAAGCCTTTTGGAAATCGATGAAGCACACAAACAGGTCTTGATTTATTCTCAATCCATACATGACCGAAAATTCCTCTATTATATGGTTTTCTACTTTGATACCTGGCTTAATAATATACTCCCATATAATCATAAATTATTATTATATAATAATAAAATTAATTTATGGACTCTGACCACAACCTCACAAAATTCCCTTTGGACATTATCTCAGAAAGGAGGAAATTCGCTCCAAAATTACCTCCCCGTCGATGTGATGTTCATCTTAACTAGTTCATATAAACTAGCATGGAATTTACGCAACAGACTCAAAAGTTAACTTCAAGTAGAACTTCTAAAACCGGCTGAAAATATTGCACATTTAACCAGGATACAGAAACATGCATGGTAGACTGATGAGTGTGACCACCTCATACACCTAACACAACCACCGTGTCTGAACTGGATGTGCAACAAGAATGATAGGACGCTACAATATCTTCAAGACGTTAGAAAATCAGTAAAAAATCGCTTGGAGTGATTCATAAAAAACGTGAAAACAGTAAATTAAATATAATAAATTTTCAAGAAGACTTCAAGAAACATTATTATAGAAATTACTCTAGAACATGCAAGTACAAATTAACTAAATATTCCTCCTTCTCTCCAGTTTCAAAACGACCGTGGAAACATCGCCCACTCAAAAACAAAATTGTGCACTTCTTGTGGATTATTTTGACAAACTACTCAATTATGAGAAACCCCAGGAAAAATTTCAATTTTGTCATACCCTACGGAATCCTGACTCGGAACCACCTGACCTACAGGAAATTCGGGAAATAATCCAATCCATGAAAAACAACAAAGCCTCGGTAGAGGACCAGATCGTTGCAGAACTATGGCAAAATGCAGATGAAAACCTCATCATCAAAGTCAAAGAAATTATTGTCGGAATCTGGAAAACTGAAAAATCTTCCAGATTGGAAGATGGCAATTATCGATCCAGTATGCAAGAAAGGTAGCAAAACAAATCCAAGCAATTACCGAGGGATCTCACTAGGATACAAAGGATATGTCCAAAGCCCTTTTGAACCGTGGCTATTGCGGTTAATACCAAAGTGGGTACTGGAAAGACCGATCGTGTACAGAGCAAATTATCAATTTGAAAAACTCAATGTCTTACTTCCGTAAAATGTCAAAGAAAAATTATGTCATGCCTTTTGTTGACTTTGCAAAGACTTATGACAGCATTGACCTTGAAGTCCTTATTGCTGTACTCTCAGAATTTGGATTAGATCATAAGACAAAACCAATCATCAAAGATGCCCTCTTGAATCCAAGTTTAAAGTTTAAACTTATGGGAGGAATGAGCGTAAAATTTTCAATTGATACAGGAGTGCGTCAAGGAGATAGATGATGTACATTGTTGTTTAATTTTTGTCCGAGAATGGAGACGAGCCGGTGCACCATTCCATAGACTAGGACCAAAACTCAAAGGGATAACACTCGACTGCTTGGCATTTGCGAATGACATGACTCCAAATAATTCTGATGCCCAGGAACAACTTGAATGACTCCAAAAACAAGCAGCAAAAATCGGCTTATGGATTTCTTTTGACAAAACAAAATTTATGACGGATATTAAAATTGCTCGGAATACACTCCGCATTGGTAATTGTAAGGTCTATCGAGTGAAAGACTTCAAGTATTTAGGTGAACGGATCAATGAAACTGGCAACGAAAAAAAATCTATGGAAGCAAGACTACAGAAAATGGAAACTGCTTTCCATTTGACAAAACAAGTTTATAACAAAAAATGTCAAATGAATTGTAAAATAATTAAACAATATTAACATTAAACAACATTATAAAACAGTAGCCTTAGATCCAGCCCTTTATGCAGCCGATACACTTACAACATAAAACTCTGAGAAATTGAAGATTAAAAAACGCAAAATAATCCGGAAAATTTTGGAACCAAGAATGAAAGACGGAATTCATCTTGCTGACTAACGCTGCATCTAATGCTGACTTCTATTTGAAAATTACTAAAAACACAGACACAATCCGTATAAGAACGATTCAATTCATGGGACATTTGAACAGAATGGACCCAACTAGGTTAACACATAAAATCTATGCGTTTTTGCAGAAAAAAGCATCAAGGTTCAATCGGTACAAACAGGCGGAAAGGAACTTGGCAGAATTAGGTTTTCCCAATCTCAAGGATCGAGAGGAAATTAAGAAAATTGGGGTTTTAAGGGAGAAAAGAGAAGAGTTACCAGACATGTCTGCTCGCAGCAACGAAGACTCGATCACGCTCAATCGTTGCGCATGAAGAGTTATTCTGGAAACATCAAGGCCAATACGTCTTCTGGTTATAGGGAGAGAGGGTACGCACCGGGGAAACTGGTGCGAAATTCATTTTTGCATGGAAACGCAGGCTTCGACGCTCGGTCCGAAGTAGCCAGTCTGCGTGTTACGGACTTACCCGGCGAGAGTGTTTCGGACTGGAAGCAAACGCAGCCAAGCCCAATCTTCTCCTCCAAAACTGCACGTCGGCGCGAAAAGCCTGACTTCGGCATGGAGCTGCCGGTTATGCCGACACCTGGTGTCTACCTTGTAGCCCGCGTACGTCGCGACCGATAGATTTATCTCTTTCAGGCTGGAGGGCGACGAATTGAGTTTGCCAACGTATTTCAAATGCATTAATGTTACCGGCCCTATGCCGAACATAAGATTCGCGAATTTCGCGCAATGCTCTGAAGTAAAGCTGTGGAACGGTAGTTCAAGCGGGCCTCTCTTGTCCAAGGAGATCCATTCACGCAGAAAAAAATATTCAATTAAAAAGTACAAGAACACAAAATACTAGTAAATTATGAGAATATCACATTAAAGAAATAATTAAAAACGGTTCTTATAATTGCTGTGGAATCAAATAATTCTCCAGCATTTTCATGCAAATAATTATTTTGTCATGAAATAATATTAATGCAAAATGGGCTAAAAATGCAATTGTTTTCAATTAAATTTTAATGTCATTTTTGCAATACAATCTGGTACACATATTTCAGTGTTTAAAAAATATTCAAAATATATTGCATAATGTGATTACAGTTCCTCAATAAAAACCCAAATGAATTTTTAACCCTTTCGCTACCAACGGAATATATTTGTCCCAGCAAAACTTTAAGCATTCTGGAGGATACATTTTTTTACTTGATTCTTTACTTGAGTACATTCGCTTTCAACATATAATTTGGAATATATGAAACCAGAGATCCAGATAGAACTCTTTGCGGAAATTTTTGTTACAAAATGGTATATAGTAATACACTATTCGTGTCTTCGTGTAATACTATACTAACAAATTGCTTGTTTGTGTTTTGATCGATTCTTTGCATCTACACCTCTTATAAATGAAATATCTTCTGGTTGTGTAGGAACAGTCATGACGAACCGGAAAAATATGCCAAATTTTTAAACTCGCAAGCCTGGGAATCGAATTTATTACAGAACCCAACAAGAATTGCTTCTGTGCAACCAATATGGTACCAAGGAGGGTATCGTGCAGAGACAATAAAGATGTCACTATTTTATCAAACATGCATTTAGCAGATAATCAAAAGATGGAACAAAAACCCCAGTTCCTTGCCCTGAAGCCGTACAAGCAAATAGAGCGAATATTTGAGTGGCGTTTTACAGCGAATCTGTGGGTGGCGTTTTACATCGAATATATGGGTGACGTAGACCTGTCAGATCAACTAGTTGGTTTGTATGTGATAGACAGGAAATCTAAGAAGTTTTGGAAACGCCTTTTATCATCAACGTAAATGCATTAAATAATTTTCAACGCAATACAACATAAGAACAACAGCTTCTTAGATCTCCTTGTTCCGATAAGAGAATCAATCATTGTATATGGAAACAGCAATGCAAGGCTGTTCCGAAAGCGGCAGTATGGCAGACTATGAGAAGCTTCAAAAATTATATTGAATGTTGGTTACCATTTGTCAGTCGTAGGCTCAGCCCGAAGAAGATGCCATAATTGCTCAAAAAGATATAAGGAAAAGCGAACTTTCATGCTTTGTAGCGCATGCAATATTCTTTTATGCAAGAATTGCTTTTCTTCTTACCACACATATTATTTTGGCAGACTATAAGGAGCTTCAAGAATAATTTTGAATGTTGGTTACTATTTGTCAGTTGTAGGCTCAACCCGAAGAAGATGCAATATTTACTCAAGAAGATATAAGGAAAAGTGAACTTTCACGCTTTTTACTGCATACAATATTCCTTTATGCAAGAATTGCTTTTCTTCTTACCACACATATTCTTGGCAGACTATCAGGAGCTTCAAGAATTATTTTGAATGTTGGTAATCGTTTGTCAGTCGTAGGCTCAACCCGAAGAAGATGGAATAATTGCTTAAAAAGCGAAAGATATAAGGGAAAGCGAACTATCACGCCTTTTACTGCATGTACACAAGATTCAATTCCTTTATACAAGAATTGTTTTTCTTCCTACCACACATATTTTTTGTTCGATTTTTTTATATTAAGTTTTCTTAGAAAACTATTAGGTTTTTGTCCCGGTGCACACTGAGCCGATTTTCAAATTTGCTGCGACAAAAATATAATTTTACAATGTCTCACAATTAATCAAATTATTTTGGTTTTTAAACCACTTAAAATGTATTGTTTGATAACCCATTCACAATAATACAAATTGATGCCAAGAAGCAATGCCATTGGTTGTGGGAACGTGTTAAATATATCTCTTGTCCCTTAGGTACTAAGAAGGAAAAAATGCGCTCGATATTTCACGAAGTAACTACGCCTGTTTTGTACTTGTGTTAAAAAATTCTGACCTTTTTAAATATGGAGAATATAGCGTCAAGTATGTATTTACATGTAATAATATCAAATTTGTGGAAACTTTTAATCAATTGGGTTATAAAATAAGTTCTGTAAACGACTAATGTAAATTAAAAAAAATCTAGTAATATACTGCAATACATTGATTTTTTTAAAAAGTTCCGCATAGTTCCTTGAAATTAAATAGTTTTTAGGACAAAACAAACATTGACAATTCTAGGAAAGCAATAATCCCATCCACATTGTTCCACCTTACTTAAAATTCCACCTTTTTTCAAAATAAGTCAAGCGGCGGAGCTGGGACTTGCGTTAAGTGGAACTCCTGAGAGGTCGAGAAGAATGAAAAAAGCTTACTATTCACAGCTTTCGAAGAGAATAAGTCCTTACAGTGCTCATAATTGACAATGTTAATAATAATTTGTATGTGGACTCAAATATAATTTATAGATGTTATAGAATTTGTGCGAGTGTCTATAAATTATTTATGCATGGGGCTGACATAATAAAATCACGTCCATTGCCTGTAGGCCTCCTCTCAGAAGATGCTATAGAGCAGGTATGGCGAATCTTTTTGCATAGTGGGTCAAATTTTGTTGTTTTGCAATTTTTTTTTTGTACTAGCTTGTGGGTCACCAAGTCACTGGCACAACTTAGAATAGAGAAGGGAGGTCAAAGATTACTTTTTTTGTTCTCACTTTTAAAGGCTTTTACAAATCCAAGTTTCCTTCTTGTTTTAAATCGGTGAACATCCCTAGTTTTTCAAGAAGCAAAGATCAAATGGCAAATTTTCTAAAATCGACTTCCGAGAATTCAAATTTTCTTTGTGTTACTATGGTCAGAATTCAAATGTAATATCCGACCGTTAAGAGCTCCCAAAACACAATTTCTTTTTGATTTCGCGATTTCCCCTCCAAACGCCAATTGGGAAGAGCGAAAAAACCCCAGGCCAAAATTCTAGCTTTAGTTTTTCCAATACTCAAAAACGAATTAAGAATTTTCCTACAATTTCTTCAGTTACTCTTCATCTCGCACAAAAGCATCCTTTTTTCAAAACTCATTATTACAAGTAAATACATACATGACGATATATTCTTCATCAAGGTTAAACTCTTAGGTTAAACAAATCTTCCAACAACTTTTTCAGTTTGCCAAGATTTAGTCCATACCCAAGTATAGTCAAAATCCGGGAAAATATTTAAATATGTCTTCCAATGACGTTTTCTGTTTTTTCTGGTCTGATTCAAATTGTAGGTAAAGATTTTTCTGAAAATCAAATTTCTTTAGATCCTCTTTGGTCTTGTACATATCCCAAGTAAGCGTTTTTCTGATAATTGAGAAAAAACTTCAATTTTTCCACAAAACCAGAGATGCTTTTTCCAGGAAAAATCGATTTTCCAATTCTGTTCCTTCCGAAGAATAGAAGACGAAAAGGCGGGAAGAAACGGGCGGAGCAGGAAAGTTTAAATAATTTGAAAGAACAATTTATATTTTTAAGAGATGTTTTACAAACAAATTTACATAAAAATCAAATAACATAAAGGCTATATAAAAATCTAAATATTGATATAAAATATTATTTAATGTTATTTGCAAACAAAAATCATAGTCATTAAAAGATACAGAACTAATTTTAAAGCAGAATGAATTTGAATCAAAACAAATATTGTAACATGTTAAAAAATGTATTTGGCTTTCGTCCAAAAAGTTTGGAACTCCTGGATCTGTCAAAATTATAAAATGATACATAAGGTTGCATCATCGGTCAATAACGGCTGAAGGAAAATTGTATTCAAGTAAAAGAACAACTTACAACGTTAGGCATACGTTTCAAATAAAGTGTAACGTATTACTACGTCATCGGACTGCAAGGTGTTAATCAAGACTTTGTCTTTAAAATCTGGAAATAAAGTAGCACTGCATTATAGAAACGCATGTTTTACAAAAACCCTTTCTGAAAGATGTTTCTCGTGACAAGCAATGCAATGGAACACTTGAAAATTAGCAGCTGTAATGTTCTGATATATGTAACGGGAACATATAGTGTTCCCGTCACTGTGAGCCTTTACTAGTTAGCAATTTTTGCCACGGAGGGGCCGAACGTTCAAACCTTATTGTGTCAGTGATTTAAATTATTTTGTCTGTCATAATTATCATTTTTCAATATTATCGGTAAGAAATAAGATTAATTTGTAGTTTCAACAGTATTTTAACATGCTTCGTAGATAAAATAATGTATGACACAGGTGTGTGAAAGACTTTTGTGCATGAGTTGCGAAGTTTAATCGCAATGGGTCTTCTTCACACACTTGTATCATAAACTACTATTTTGGGATCAAAAACGCTTTTAAAACACAAAATTATTCTCTTTTTCTAAAATATGTTTTTCTTTCTTTATCTGTAGAAAAGGCGAGATTATAATGAAACTTTTCAAAATGTCTATTTACATTATCTATGCGTTTTTATTCGCTTAAATCACACAATATTTATCAAACCATTCTGTTTGGTATGATCTGGGATTTTTATCTTTGGTTTTTCTTTCTATAACCGCAGCCATATTACAGGGTTACAATTAAAAACATTTTTAAAATCTAATTTGAAAAGAAATTTTTTATTAATATATTTAATACCTCTGTGATTGAGAAATTTTAGTCAGACAATAATAAAAAGTGTTGCGTTATTGAACATTACTAAAAGTTCTAAAATCAAAGGGTCACTTAAAAAGCCTGTGTGGGCCAGTGTCCGACCCGCGGGCCATAGGTTCGCCATCCCTGTTATTGAGGCTAGTCATAAGACTTACAGATTAGACAATACTACTCTAGGAAAATGTGAAGAATTAATACGAATACGCACATTTTGAACTGGTTACTTATATCATCAGATCTTCTAATCACTAGGTATAGGACAAAACCCACTAGGAAAAAATAAAAATGGAATGAGGTAGTATTTGGAAAGCCTCGAATGTCCAACTATCTCAATGAAGAATGTTCACGATAAACTACTGATGATATCGTTAGTGATGTTGAAGAAGGTGCAGATAGTGATGATGATATTGTTTTTGACGAGGATCAGTCGTGAACTTGTAAAAAGAATGTTGCAGTAGCACTTTTGTGATAAATATATTTTGCCACTTAATTTTGCAATTTTTAAGTAATTGAGGGAGGGCGTATACATAACGTGACCATTTATTTTATTAGTCAGAGCGGGACACCCGCGGATTGTAAAAAAAAATCTTTTTGATACTATAGTGTCGATTACTTGTAAGTTTACTAAAACATTACGGACAGTGTAAGGAAGAAAACCTTATCCCTTACCCACCTGCCATATGTCTCAGGTGAGAAAATTACTGCTACTTTGGGTCTGAGAGACGCATGTCAGGTGGTTAGGTGTTAAGTACCAGGTTATCTCGGAGACGATTAATTTCTTACGCGCAACTCAATTGCAGACACGTATTGTCCCTCGATTTTCAACTCGGCTGGTGGAAAGTCGCTATCTGTGCATACAAAAAATGTTACCAAAATGCAGAGCTGACATTTTCAAAAAACATTTTCAAAATATTTGGGCCTTTGTGGATGCTCAGAAAATAGCTTTTCAAAGGCTGGAACATATTTAGAACTCTCTCAAGCGCAGGCATTAACGCAAGCTACCTTGTTTTACTGTAGCCCAACAGTTTGTGAAACTATATATCAGTTGAATCACAAAACTCTTTCAAAGCATTCGAGTAGAAGCTTTGAAAGAGTTTTGTGCTGTTGATACAGCAAAAATAATAAATTTTCACATGATGTCAACATGATGTTCACTTTCACATGATGTTCACTCGAAGTCAACAGAGAGACAATCTGTTTTGATCACACGTCTGTTTGGATCGCGTTGTGACCCATGTGGGCTTCACATCCAATCCAAATGAGCTCGGCAGACATCTCATTGGGATTGGATGTGGAGCCCACATGGTTCATGTGAGACATCAATTTGCGTGAACATTATCTCCACAAAATCCCCCAATATTCTTATTCAAACCATTGCAAGACAATACTTCCTTCAAATAATCAACAATTATATCCGATGTTTCACCTCGCTGTTCTCGAAACTCCAAAACCTTGACTTTGACGCCTTCGTATGCTAAAAAATAGCGGATTAAAACTGAGAATAATTTTTGAAGCATCTCTTAATAAAGTTATGCATTTAGGCTTCGGTCACGCGTTACAACTTTGCGAGTGCAAAAATAATAAGCAGGTAGTACGGTGCTTACACCCTAGCAAGTAGAGACCTACCCGCGGAAGCGGGACGTTTTTGCCCTCGCTGGGCACAGCGGGACAGACAGCCTGAAAGCGGGACTGTCCCTCCCAAAGCGGGACGTATGTCTCTAATATAGTCTCATTTTATATTAAGAACATCAGATTGTCAACATAAAACAATATTTGAGGCAAAAAATTGAAATGAACTGCTTTTTATTTTTGTCGCCGTAAATGTGTAATCCGGACCAGTGTGCGGTGTATTATACCAATGGGACGTATATATCCCACTGCCCTTATCTGCCGACATTAACTTAAAAAAATTGAAAAATAATTAATTGATTTGCTGAAAAACGTGACTATATTGTTAAAAGAACAATTATTATAATAATCCTTTATTGGCATAAATGTAAATACACGACAGTTCTTACATTAGTGTGACATCCAAAAGAATAAAACTAAAAAGAAAACAAAAGAACAAAAAAAAAATACACCAGAAGAACAATTAATAGCGAAAGGCTTAAGTTCCCTTCTTCTTCTTTTAATTATCTAAAATCATTCCAAATCTACAAAAAAATGTAATTAGCAATGAATAATTACGATAATAATTATTGACAAATTATAAAAATACATGACAAATTATAAAAATGAAATATTTCATTATTGTAGGCAAAATATTGCTGTATTATGGAATTGAATTGCGCAGACACAATTAAAAAAAATCTTTATACAAAACCAAAACTATATAATTTATATCTTTCTATATCCTGACGAATATAATAAACACAAATAATAAAAAGGAAAGTGTAATTAAAATGTGAATGAAACTATTGTGTTCCAAAAAAATCCACAGCAATAAATTTGTTTATTTAAAAAAAATGTATATATTTTTTTTCTGTATAGGTTTCAATATCGATTGCGTTGTTTACTTTCATTTCCAAACAACTAAAAAAGTATTATAACACTTTATCTAAATTTGCGAACACACCACAAAAAAATTATTCAGTTATTTCCGTTTTAAATTATTTGTTGCAAATACTTTATTACTAATTTAATATTCACACAGAATTTGAATCATTAACAATTATATTGATAGCCTTATTTATATGATTTTTAATTTTTTTTAAGGAACTACAGTCTATTAAAAAATAAAAACCATTCCATTATTATTTACATTCAGACATATTTGTTTTTTTTTATTGAATATGCAATTAAATATCAATATTATTTATCCAATAAAATCCGACAACAACAATAAATTAATTGACTAAAAAAACAATTTAAAATGTTTGTTCATATTTTCTCTATTTAAGATTTTGATTTCGCTTTGGTGAATTATTTATGTAAATGTTTTGGAATCGTGTAAAGAACGGAAATAAAACTTTTTTTAGGAATTATTATATTTCAAATCTACTGAAATGTGTGTAAATATTTTATCATCAAATTTTTCGTATAATATTCACGCGATCTTTGGTTTAAAAATGCAGCTGGCCGTCGGCAAAAACGTAATGGCGTCGGGACGGCCGTCGGAAAGTAATATACGCGTCACAATCGGCGGTTTTTATTTTGAAGCAAAAATATTTCTGTATATATATAATTTTTTGTGTCTATGTTTTTGTTGAAATGTTTTATTGTTTTTCAGTTTATTCCACTTTGATAAAAATATTTATAAATGTGCCGGGGAAGATTTATTGTATAAAATAAATAAAAGGCGTCCGTCCATTTTTATACACGTTGGAGCAAATCTCGCCTAGTTTATGCCTACATATACTTTATTCCGTTATTTTAAATAAATCCGATGTTATAAAATGTTATGTTAAAAATCACTAAATATGTATCGGGGATTTTCTATTATAACTTTTATTGTTGACATATATTTTTTGCATTTAACTAGTTTAAATACATTCAAAGCTTTACAGTTCTTTTCATCATATAGTATTAGCGAATATGGAAATTTAATAATTTATCCTACAAATATATTCTAGTTCTTAGTTATATCAAACTAGCGAATTCATTTTACCTATTGTTCCTATGAGAATTCAATATTAGAGAAACCATACTAATCATAGGAACAATCATACAAACTTATTATTAAAGGTCATCTTCCATTTTTGTCTGTTACGGTTATAACAAAATGACGAAAAAATTAATTTTAAATATGAGCAGATTATCAACAAAAAGGTAATGGATATGCTCTTGTTGTGTCCTTTTTTTCCACAGATTTGTCAATTTTTATTTTAATATTCACCAAGAACAAAACAAATAACAAATTGAAAAATGTATTTATAATAGACAAACCGTTGAATAAACGAATAAACCATTTGATAAAGAAAACCGTTCAATCGTATTAAATAATAATCGATTTTCTTGAACAAAAAGAAAAATTATCGATTTTTTTTTTTGCAAATCTCACGACGAGAAAAATTACAGGATTTGAAAAATTGACAAAATTACTAGAGCAAAAATTTTCCGTCTTAATTGCTGAATATATCAAACTAGCGAATTAATTTTAGTAAACCATGAAAAATGTCGTATATTTAATTAGAACTTTTTATATTATTTTTCTATTTTGCGTCTGTAATGGACGCATAACAGCACTCATATGCGTGCGGTTATGACTCGCCGAGTGCGATACAATTTTCTCAATATGTATAGGAGATTTTTTTTATTTATTAATGGCATAAAAGGGCACAAAATAGAAAAAATGCTATAAGAAACTCGTTCGTAAAGCGGTTTGCAGCACTTATTAACACCATTAGAAAATGTCCATCACTTGTCCAAATTTGCACGCGTGCTGTAAAATCGCACTTACTGAACTCGTCCTTTAATATACTATTTTTGTTATTCATTGTGTCTAAGATAATTTAATATTGTTGAAACTATAATAATCAGAGATACAATCATAGAAACTTATTAAAGGCGAGATATAGCTTGAATATATAAATATATTCAATCTGTTCGTAGCTCTATAATATTAAGTCTTATTAGAGATGTATATATAACACTAGATAAACAAATCTCGGCAGACTAGACAAACAAAACCAGACATACGAGGCTAGACAAAACTAGACATATAAAACAAGACAAACGAAACTATATGGATTGACAAGACAAAACATATAAGACTAGACCGAAAAGATTGAACAGACAAGACTAGGCAGGTAACACTAGACCTACAAGACTATTAATAAATGTGGGAAATTTGAAATAATTGATAGTAACTGCTTAATTATTGAACCCGATAAAATTGCCGTTGTGTTTAACGATTTCTTTACTAGAGCTCTAGAGGAAATCGTTGAGAATTTTCCTCAAACCAATGTGCCTAACATTCCATTTATTTAGGAAACTATTTATCTAGAGGATTTCTCAGAAAATGAATTATTATATATTTTAGATAAAAATCTAAAAAAATAAACACTCATACTGTCCCGATGGGCTGCCGTATAGTTTATTTAAGGAGAACTTAAAATATTTGGCAAAACCGCTCCTCGTTCTAATAAACTATTCTTTTGATAACAAGGAATTTCCTTCCATTTTAAATGTAGCCACCCATCCACGTACCTATTCACCTATCCAAAAAATGGAGACAAGAGGATTCTTAACAACTACAGACCTATTGATTTAAATTCTGTGCTCTCCAAAATCTTAGAGTATTGCTTCTTACATAGACTCAAACCATTTATTACGATGCACAAAATTGTCCCTCCAGAACAACATGGCTTCCAAGGTGGAAAATCCACCAATACGCCGATCCTAGGCTTGTACAATAAAATCCTTAGTGAAATTGATAGAGGAAATTATCCAATAGGAGTTTTTTGCGACCTCAGCAAAGCTTTTGACTGCATAAATTACAAACTACTTCTAGGCAAGTTATAAAGGTACGGCTTGAGAGGGAAAGTGGTGAACTGTCTGACATCATTTTTGAATAATCGATCCCAATTCGTAAGAATACAGTCGCATAGGAGAAACGGACTGTCACCAGAAAGAGTCACACAATTAAGGATACCCCAAGGAAGTGTTCCTTCACCGACTTTATTCATTCTATTCCTAGCAGATTTAGTAGCATATACACAATATTGTAACTGTGCGCTAAAGTACAAAAAACGTAAAAGTGCTGAAAGCGAAAGCAGTAACTCGAGTAATAGTACAGGCATATATTTAACAGATATTTTAACTAAAACCGAAGATGGCAAAAATTATTAACAGAAACTTTATAAAAGATTATTAAAATAGGAAATCTTATTGAATCCGAAAACGATGGTACGACCAATTTAACTATTAAGAATATAAAATTTAGTTCCACGTTAAACGAGAACAAAAAGATTGAGGAAGATAAGACCAAGAAGAAAAATCATAAACGGAAAAAGCATAAACACGAAAAAGAAAATAGAAGCACAAAAAACTTTGATCACATAAAAACAGAACTAAGGAGAAAACCGATTAAAAGTATTACACCCCTGAAAGGAAACTAGACTATACAAGTCGAAGGAGCAGAGAAAAATCGACAGAAAAAGATGATTATAAAAGAAAATCTGGAGATTTAAGAGAGAATATTGTTAGCAAACATCGAGATGACCATAAATATAGGGAAGATTATAAGTCTAAAGATGACTATGGCAGTAAAGACGAATACAAATATGATTATTTATCGCTTATCGCCTTGAGACTGCCCCCAGCCACGCTGGGGGCAGTCTCAAGGCGACCGTTCATATCCACCCTCAAAGTGCAATCCCAGACACCCCAGAGTCATGTACGACCAACAAGACAAACAAACAACCGAACCGAAGCACCGCACACAACGCGCATGACCCGAAGCCAGACAGCTATAAGTAGTCGTATCGCACGAACGAGCTCTCAGTATGCGTCTAACGGTTGACCCGCAGGGACGCATATATCTCTTGAGAATAGCGAATGTTAGTTCGCCGAAAGGTCGAGAATCCGGTTCTTTTCAGAACCAACCCTCAACATCAACGCGGAGTCCCCGAGAAAACAATAGAACACAGGTGTCTATCCGCGAAAACTTCAAATACAACATATATATATATATATATATATATATATATATATATATATATATATATATATATATATATATACATATATATGTATATATATATGTTTATCTAGTGTTATATATCTAATCTCTAATAAGACTTAATATTATAGAGCTACGAACAGGTTGCATATTTTTATATATTCAAGCTATATTTCGCCTTTAAAAAGTTTGTATGATTGTATCTATGATTATTATGGTTTCGCCAATATTAAATTATCATCGACATAATAGATAACAATAGTATATTAAAGGACGAGTTTAGTAAGCGCGATTTTACAGCACGCTTGCAAGTTTGGTTTTGAGTTTTCTAATGGACAAGTCCTGAAAAACGCCATACGAACGAGTTTTTTATAGTATTTTTTTTTCTATTTTTTGCCCTTTTGTGCCATTTCTCGCCTGTACATATTGAGAAAATTGTATCGCACTCGGCGAGCCATAACCGCACGTATATGAGTGTTTTTATGAGTCCCTTATTATTAGACCATCACTTCTAATTAAATATACGACATTTTTCATGTTTTACTAAAATTAATTCGCTAGTTTGATATATTCAGCAATTAAGATTTTTTCTATAGTAATTTGTCAATTTTTCAAATCCTGTAATTTTTCTCTTCGTGAGATTTGCAAAAAAAAAATTCTCAACATCAACGCGGAATCCCCGAGAAAACAATAGAACACAGGTGTCTACCTGCGAAAACCTCAAATACAACATATATATATATATATATATATATATATATATATATATATATATATATATATATATATATATATATATATATATTCATTTTACCGGGAGAGATCTGAAAAAATAGATCTAGATATGTTGATAGAGCAAGGGAGAAATCTCGGGATTCAGACGAAAATCACATTGACAAAAAGAAACTGCTGGAAATAGCGAAAAGAAATGCCATATAGATGATGAAATCGGGAAGTTTACCTGGAGCTTTGACTCTGGGACTCCAAGCTCAAGAAAAAGTAATAGCTGCGATAAGATCCGGAGGAAAAACAGTGGAAGAACTAACGAATTTTTGTAAAACGTTACCAAAAAAAGAAGAATTAGGTGTTATCCAGTGTTTCTGATAACAGCATTGATAACGATGGGGACCAACCTTTCCATCATCCATTTCAAATAAAAGATGAACCATTAACAATGAATATTAAGAATTCCGTCCCGCTACCTTTAAAAACAAACTAAGAAAGGGCTTCAGTACTGCGGATTCATTTTCATGTGGGCAGCGGCCAACAACATCGCAAGACTGAAAGTGAATGGATTCCAATTCCTCCCAAACCTATTGAACCTCCTCCCCTTCAAACACAAAAAGCGGTTCCTACATCTGTTCCGGCCTCAACACCTGCACCATTAGCTATAGAAGCTACAACTTCTGTTCCACCCGTAACCAATCCATAACCTATCGTCATTCCACTTGGACCACAAGTCCAACCAATACAGATGTATCCACCAACCAATCCAGATGCATTAAAGCAAGAAAACATTGATATTGGGATGATTGTAAGAGATTAACAGCAATGAGGAAACTACAAGAAAATCCAAACGATGTTCAAGCTATTACAGAAATATACAAAGCTTAAAAATAAATGAATACTTGGACTGCAAAGTACACAACAAATTGGTCAATTTACTGGGTCAACAAGAGCCCAGATATTGTCCCAAGTAGAGTTATCATCAGGGTATCAAGCATGGACAAGAAAGGCATTTGTCATATATCAGGTTTGGGAGCTGGTAGCTTGATGATCCTCATCCTGACTTTGTACTAATTGTGGATCAGCTTCAAACTGCAGCTCCGGTCTCTGGAAGAATGGGAAGGCATTTACTACAGAAAATGGGTTGGAAACCTGGAGAGGGTCTGGCTAAGGAAAAGTCCGGCATTTTAGAGCTTTTATTGTTAAAGGTGAAATTAGATAAAAAAAGGTATTGTTGCCAAAGAAGAATAGAAGAGAAAAGCAGTGACAGCTCAGAAAAAAACTGTTAAAACTTTACAGATAAGCATCCAGTATCTTTACTAAGTGAATATGGGTCTAAAAGAAAACTGGGAGCTTCGCAATATACTGTGGATTTCGAATGTGGACCGGATCACAAGAAAAAAAATTATTTTCAGGTTTGGGAGCTGGTAGCTTGATGATCCTCATCCTGACTTTGTACTAATTGTGGATCAGCTTCAAACTGCAGCTCCGGTCTCTGGAAGAATGGGAAGGCATTTACTACAGAAAATGGGTTGGAAACCTGGAGAGGGTCTGGCTAAGGAAAAGTCCGGCATTTTAGAGCTTTTATTGTTAAAGGTGAAATTAGATAAAAAAAGGTATTGTTGCCAAAGAAGAATAGAAGAGAAAGGCAGTGACAGCTCAGAAAAAAACTGTTAAAACTTTACAGATAAGCATCCAGTATCTTTACTAAGTGAATAAAAACTGGGAGCTCCGCAATATACTGTGGATTTCGAATGTGGACCGGATCACAAGAAAAAATTTCTTTTCAAGGTGATATTAAATGGCGTGGAACATAAACCAAATGTGGCAAGTGATAATAAAAAGGAAGCAAAAGCTGTAGCTGCCTCAATTTGTTTACAGCAATTAGGACTTCTCCCTTAATTCCACCAAACTATGAAAATATCTGTACAGTTTATGTTTTAAAAAAAAATCTTATTTTTACCAAGAATTACCAATTGCTTGAATTGACAAGCCTTTAGTAATTCCAGCGCTATATACAAGGTATAAAATAAAATCCATTTAAAATGTTACAGAAATGAGATCAACCATTGTTAAACGTCACACTTGCTACACAAAACTAAAAAAGCAGGACAAGATAAATTTTGCATAAATGCTTAGACTGACATTTCTTTCTATTTCAATTAAGTAAATAGCCATCTGCAGACGAGTTTCAAGATTTAAATCTCATCAGTGGAGCTTTGCTTATTTGATTTTTAAATTGGAATTTTCTTATATTAGCTTGCACACTTCTTGAATGACTGGCGAGATTAGGTTTTGATTTGACATTTGTGTAGAAAGACATGAACGTAGGAAAATGAACTATGGTTATTGAATTAAAGGATAATTTAATATTTGTTAAACCATACTAATTAGAGTATTTAAAATATTATATCTTGAAACGCGCCTGCAAATGGCTAACTTAAATACAAAGAAATGATCTTAAAAAAAGTTATTTGTCTAGTTCTGTTAGTGACATGAAAATGTACTGGGAGTAGTAATAACTTACAAATGTCGCTTGTATAATTCAATATCCTATTTATTAGCCAAGGATATTAGCCAAGGAGTTGTTGTTTCAAAGTGAGATTTTTTCATAATTTTTAATGGACTTAATATTATAGAGCTACGAACAGGTTGAATATATTCATGTATTCAAGCTATATTTCATCTTTAATGAGTTTCTATGTTTCTATGTTTCTATGATAATTTAAGACTATAAATATCAATAAACAAATTATATTAAGGAGTTTTAGTAAAAGTAAGCATACAGATTTTTCTTAATCTACCTCTTGTAAACATTTGTTATAGATTTGCAGATTTGTTTTTGAAAACTAACAATTATTTACCACTATATTGAATTAGATAGGCCATTAAAATAATTTATAGCACGCCTAATTGTTTATTATGTATATATATATATATACATATATATATATATATATATATATATATATATATATATATATATATATATATATATTATGCGTATTTTTTTTTTAATTTTTAATTACAATCTAGTCTTTAGGCCTAATTTAATAAGTAGTTTCAATTTAACTTAAATTACTATTAAAATATATCTAAGGCATTGTTCACTGACGTCATCTTGTTAGAATCCGTAAAAGCGAAGCATTGGTTCATGTGTTCTTAGTTTGTAACATTGACACTATTACACTAACTCATACGGTTTGATGCTTTTGAGTCTCCTCAATAGACCCGTGTTTTCAACATACATTAATTTCAACACCTAGACCTGACCATTTATACCCACGTAAATTGAGAAACGAAATTCAATGAAGGGATACCCCCCATTGAAAAATATTTTGCATTTCATGTTATTTACTTTTGTAGACACCGACGTCTTACATACTGCGATCCGGGATACAATTTTATATTTTGAAGTGTAGACGAGATATTTGCAAGAAATCTTTGAAGCAAAAATAATTCCTTACGCGAGCCTTCAAATTTGGTCAAAGGGTACTTCTTGTGGATTCCCACATTTTGTAAAAGTTGAAAAAATATTGAATGTCATTGAAATCCTTCTAGAGTTATTACATTTTCTCGCAATTTTTTAATATTTTGTAATTTTCCTCCTGTTAGGTTTTGGTAGGAATTCGTGATGTTGAACAGGCCTAGTCTATGTCTTAAAATTAATATAGGCTCGTGTTTTCTACTAGCTGGACTGCCACATCATTGCGTGGTTTTAGAGTCAATGATCGTTGGTTACCGTATGTTTTTTAATAACATTATCCATAGTTTCCATATGTAGATAGATCCGTATAGATATCGCAATTTCTGATGTACCAGGGTTGAAATCATTATGTTCCTACTTTATTCTAAAACCTTTTGAAATAATAAATCACAAACTAGTGCTCGAAAGGTAATATAGATACATACGGATTGAGAGGGAAAGCGGGAAAGTAGCTTACATTAATCATTTATTTATTTCAATGATCATTTTTGAATAATGGAATCCAATTCGTAAGAATACAGGCGCATAAGAGGAACGGAGTGTCACCATAAATTGTCACACAAATAACGGTACCTCAAGGAAGTGTTCTTTCACCGACACTATTCATTCTATTCCTGGCAGATGTGGTATACACAAGGTTGTAACTGTAAGCTATATGCCGATGGTGCCAGGATCTTATTATCGCAGAATACTGTGCAAGCCTCTCAATTATAGGTGAACAGTGCAATTAAACACATTTCTAAATGGTTTTCCGCTAATAAGCTGTTTTTTAACTTGCACAAAAACAGAATTTATGGAATTCCAAACTAGCAGGAACGAGTATGCAGAAAAGATTTCTATACAAAATGTTGTAATATAGAGAGTCCAAACATTTCGAAATTTCTGGGTCAAAATATTTCGAAATTTCTGGGTCCAAACATTTCGAAATTTCTGGGTCTTGTAATCGAAGAACATCTGTTATGGCATAACACTATCAAAAACCTAGGCTAATCGATTGATAAAAGAACCTTTTGTATTTGCTACCTACGAAAATTTCTGATACCTGAAGAGCTACTCAATTATTACTTTGTGGAAATTCAGTCGCTGCTCGTGTATGGAATAATAGCTTGGGTGATATCTTCAGAACTACCAAAAATCCTGAAAGCTCAGAAAAAAGTTATTCGTGCTTTACTTCGTATACTATATATGCCTCATTCAGAACCCATTTCAAACAGCTAAATATACTAGCGGTATTTGGTTTGTATTTACTAGAACTAACATTCTATATACACAAGACAAAATTAAAGTACCCAATAATGAGAATAAGCACCATCATCTCACGCATGGACACAGGAAGCTATATACCCTAAAGACAAGACTTGTTATGTGAAATAAGGCACCAAATGTTTATTAAAACAATAACAATACATATATATATATATATATATATATATATATATATATATATATATATATATATATATATATCTAGATGAATCTATAAATTTAGAAAATAAATAACTTGTCAGAATATGAAATTTAAATATGTAAAGAAATATTTGTAGAAGTATTGCTTAATTTTTGCTAATTACATTTGGGGAGAAAATTGATTTTCGCTGTGCAATTAGCAAAAAAAACTTCATAATTTAATTTCATAAATTATTTTTATTTAATTGCTTATTATAAGTCTGTGCCGACAAATATTATAATAAATACGTTTTTAAATGATAATTCTCTCATTAAAAGAATAATTTGTTTGATAGTTTCGAAAAATTCCAACAAAAAAATAGCTGACAAAAATAAAAGCGGAATTATGGAATCCCGTGTAGGTTTAATAAATATTTAAAATCGATACGTTTTGCCTGTCGCATTTATTAAATTTTTTTGAGAACACAAACGCAAATTCAAAATCGTTTCAAAAAATGTTGAAACTATAAAACCAATTTGATATATAAAATGTATTAAAACCCATATGGCTCTAATGTATAGAACTTTGGGGGTGTGCCAAACAAAGAAACATTCAAATAATTCCAAAAGGTTTTAGAATAAAATACTAAGGAACATAATGATTGCAACCCTGGTACATCAGAAATTGCTATATCTATAGGGATCTATCTACATGTGGATACTGTGGATAATGTTTTTAAAAAACATGCGGTAGCCAACGATCATTGACTCCAACACCACGCAATGATGTGACAGTCCAGCTAGTAGAAAACACGAGCCAATATTATATTTAACACCTAGACTAGGCTTGTTCAACATCATGAATTCCGACCAAAACCGAACAGAAAAATTACAAAATAATAAAAAATAGCGAGAAAATGTAATAATCCTAGAAGGATTTCAATGAAACTTTTACTGAATGTGGCAATCCACAAGAAGTACGCTTAGGTCAAATTTGAACGCTCCGCCTGCAATGGAGGAGGCGTGGGGAATTATTTTTGCTTGAAAGGTTTTTTGAAAATATCTCGTCTACGCCTCGAAACATAAAATTGTAACCCGGATCGCCGTATGTAAGACGTCGGTGTCTACAAAAAGTATTGTTTGCAAATTTAGTTAAATTTTTCGGTTTAGGCACAAAAGTAAAAAAATGAAGTGAAAAGTATTTTGGAATTTCGTTTCTCAATTTACATCAGTATAAATTATCAGGTCCAGGTGTTGAAATTAATGTATGCTGAAAACACGGGCCTATAGAGAAGACTAAAAAAAATCAAACCCTATGAGTTATACTGTAATAAATAATGTCAATGTTACAAACTAAGAACACATGAACCAATGCTTCGCTGTTACGGATTCTAAGATGACGATTCGGATAGATTCAGATAGATATATTTTAATAGTAAGTTAAGTAAAATTAAAACTACTTATTGGCCTAAAGACTAGATTAAAAATACGAACAATTCGGTGTCTCACCAATTACTTTAATGACCTATCTAATTCAATATAATGGTAAATAATTGTGTTATCAAAAACAAATCTGCAAAACCAAAACAAATGTTTACAACAGGTAGATTTAGAAAAATATGTCTGCTTACTTTTACTAAAACTTATTAATATATTTTGTTTATTGACATGTATAGTCTGAAATTATCATAGACACAAATTCATTAAAAACGTAATATAGCTTGAATATATAAATATATTCAACCAGTTTGTAGCTCTATAATATTAAGTCCTTTAAAAGCTATGAAGAAATCTCACACTGAAACAACAACTTTCTGCCTAATATCAAACAGAATATTGAATTATACAACCGTCATTTGCATGCTATTACTATTCCTAGTACATTTTCATATTAGCAACAGCACTAGACAAATAACATTGTTTTCAAGATCATTTCTTTATATTTAAATTAAGTGAATAGCCATCAGCAGACACGTTTAGAAATTATATATTATAAATACTATAATTAGTATGGTTTCACCAATATTAAATTATCGTTTAAATCAATAACTGAAACTAAGTCCATGTCTTTCTACACAACAGTCAAATCAAAAGCTGACCTCGTCAGTCATGCGCTAGTCCAAGTCCAAGCTAATATAAGTGTATTCCAATTTATAATTCAAAAAAGAAAATCTGCACTAATCAGAGTTAAATCCCGAAACGCGTCTTCAGATAGCTATTCACTTAATTTAAATAGAAAGACATGTAAGTCTAAGTATTTATGTTTTACCTCGCTATTGTAGTTAATCTGGCAAATTTTATATGTGTAACAAATATTAAAGACGATATATAGCTGGCAGCTACACTGGCAAACAAACTGCTGTTATACAAATCTATTCTTAAACCAATCTGGACTTACAATTCAACAATTCTGGACTTCTGGATTTCTGGAAAATTCTGAAATATTCCAAAGGTTTCAATCCAAAATATTCTGAAGATAATTGCTAATGCCCCGTTCTCCATAACAAACCAACAATTACACCACGACCCTGAAATCAGAAAAGTTCAAGAAGAGACTAAACACTCAATGAAGTCGTACAGGAACAGACTTGATCATCATCCAAACACACTGGCTACACACTTAATAAATGATAATTCAACATTCAAAAGGATAAAAAGAAAGTAGCCGTCTGGTATTTCTAGCCTTGTCTATATATTTGAAATCACTAGATACTAAATGAATTTAAAATATGAAATAAATTGGTGTGTCTAATCGTTGTCTACAAGTAAAGAAGCGTAGATAATATAAGACTAGTTCTACAGGTCATAGTGTAGTCAAATCTTGTTTGCCTTTGCCTATCCAGTTGTTACCGTCTGATATTGCAAGTTTAGGCTTGTCTAAATACTCTGGGTTGTCGACTCTTATCCTATCTTCATCCTATCCTGTACGAAATATAACAAGACCCGATAGACCAAACTTGATAGAAAGGACGGCGTATGCATTAGATTAGATTAGATATTTTCCTGTCAGAGAAAATTAGCCAGTATAGATAAACAAGACCAAACATATAAAGGTAGACAGACAAAATTAGACATACAAAACAAGACAAACAAAACTATATAGAGAGACAAGACCAGACAGACAAGACTAAACAGGTAAGACACACATGACTAGAGAGAAAATACTGAACAGACAAGACTAGGCAGGTAAAACTAGACATATAAGGCTCAGCCGATAAACATAAATTAGACCAAACTAGATAGACCCAACTACACAGACAAGTTTAGACAAGTTTAGAGCGGATAGACGAGACTAGATAGATAAGCCTGCGCAAACAGAACAGACCAGATTAGAAGGCAAGACCTACAAAAGACTGAACAAAAAACCTATCCTATCATATATAGTTTTATCTACACATGAATATCCTGCTTTTTTAGTTTTGTCTATCAAGTGGTGCGTTTTCAAATGGTTTATCTTATTTCTGTAATATTGTCTCTGTAGTCTTATGCTAATGCTTTTCATCAGTTATTACTGTGAAGAATAATCACTCTTGCTACATAAGACTTCTTCGATCAGCCTTCTTCTCCCTTGATTTTAGATGAGTGCTTTGTCTGTCTGTTAAGTTGTACAGCTCTTATCTCATATCTCGGTCAATCATAAGTCTTTAACTAGCCTGCTATATCTTGTCTTATTTTTATCTTGTCCGTCTAGCTTTGTGTGTCTACTCTTGTGTAACTAGTCATCTCCGAAAAATATTATCTACCTGACCTATTCGCTAGTCTGTCCATATTTGATTATTTTCTTTGATTTTTTATGTAATCTAATCTAAACTATTGCCTACGCCATCCATTAATTCGAGCTTGATCTATCGAGTCTAGTTTTATTTGGTACAAGCTATGTAATCCTATCTATCAGTTTCCTTTTATCTAACGTATGTCAGTCTTGTCTACCCAGACTTGTGTATGTAGTCTTGTTTGACAAGCCAACCTTGATTGTCAAATCTAGTTTTGTCAGTTTCTCTATCTATCTTCTTTATTTAGTCTTTCCTGTCTAGTCATTTGTATCTAATCTTGTATATCTAACCGTGTCTGTCTGAACTTTTTTGCTCAATCTTCGTACTCGTCCATCGGGTGTATCAACCTGGTCCTATTTCTATTTCTAATCTGGTCTGTCTAGTTGGGTCTGTCTAGTTTTGTCTAATTTTGGTTAATCTGTCCAGTCAAATCAAATCAAATGAAATTAATTTATTAAAGATTTTTTTCATTTGATTTGAATTAATTTCATTTGATTTGATTTGAATGGACAGATTAAGACAGACCCAACTAGACAGACCTGATTAGAAATAGAAATAGGACCATGTTGATACACCCGATAGACGAGAACGAATAATAAAGTTCAGACAGACACGGTTAGACTGGACTGGACCACGCTACTCATTATTAGTTTTCTTTTGGATCCTTTAGGTCCTCCGATATTTGGCAGAAGGCTAGCGACAGCATTTGGCGTTTTATCCGCCTTGAGGGTAACTTTGTTCATTGTGATGCACGAAGGTCAACCTGGTGTCCAGCCATACTCGCAGATATTTTACTGCATGCAGTAGGAGTTACTGTTACATCTCTGGCATTCAAAGTGATCGAGTATGTCGTTTAGATGTTACAGGTACTGCTGTCGTCTCTTCTGGCGCCAGTTGAAGTTGCCGCTGCTCAAGGCACTTCAGTAATCTTTGTAGCCCCGTATTAGCTGTATCCATTAGGAGGGATCCTTCTCTTGTGGTTACCATCATCGCCACGGCGTCAGCAAATCCAATTAGGATTATCACCTTCGGAATTTCGGTTTTAGCAGATCGGTATAGATTATGTTCCACAGGATGGGGACTAAGACTGATCCCTGTGGTACACCATTGTTTATCCTTATTTTTTGATTTTTTTCTTCTGCCTCTAGGATGAGCTCTCTTTTCGATAGATATGCCACTAAATGTTAATAAGGCTATCTTCTATCTTCATTCTTCTTAGAGTGCCTATCCGATCCGGATGTTGGCTATCATGTGGGCTATTCGAACTTTGTTAACAGCAGCGCGGAATAGCTGAGTAGTAGATTGGTTGAACCACGTTCTTAAATTTTTCAACCACGATATTCTCTCCTATTTAATATTTTCTCCTTTTGCCGACTCTTCAAGCTCCATATACCTTGATCTTCTATCTTCCGCTTTCTTAATTCATTTAATATTTGCTGCCCCGAGGCACTATTGAGGACATTCCTCACATCCAGTGTTATTACCGCACACAGTCTCCGGTATCGAGCTGAGTAGGTTAGTTATTTAATTCAATAGATAGTCTTTTCTGGTCTAGTATGTCTTAACATGACTGTCTATTTATGTTTTGCCTCACTATTCTGGTGAGTCTAGCAAAATTTACCTTGTCCTGCTTTTTTAAGTTTGTCTATCATGTGGTGCGTTTTCCAATGGGTAATCTTATTTATGTAATCTTGTCTTTCTTGCACTTCTTCTTCCTTGATATTTGATCAGTGATCTGTCACCTCAATCACCAATGGTCGTTCACCTCGTATATCATCTCATCAAGCTCGGTCTATCGAACGTTTTTGACTAGTCTGGTCTATCGTGTCTACTCTTTTGTCTTGTCTGTCTAGCTTTGTGTTTCTATTCTTGTGTAACTAGTCATGTTCGTCTAATGTAATATATCTGATCCATTTGCTAGTCTGTCAATTTTTGTTTACTTTCCTTTATTTAATCTAATCTATTTCCTACGCCATCCTTAAATCGAGTTTTGTCTATCGAGTCTTGCTATATTTAATACTATGTAATCTTTTCTATCAGCCTCCTATTATCTAACATACGTTAGTCTACACTGTCATATCTATATAGCCTTGTTTGCTAAACCAGCCTTAATTGAGAAACCTGTTTTTTTCAGATTCATCTTCTCATCTATCTTCTCTAGCTAGCCTTTCCTGTGCCAAGTAATGTGTCTCTAATCTTGTCCATCTAACCTTGTCTGTCCGAACCTTTTTGTTCAGTCTTTTTGTAAGTCTTGCCTTCTAATCTGGTTTGTTCTGTTTGCACAGGCTTGCCTATCTAGTCTCGTCTATCTGGTTTATCAACCTGGTTCTATTTGTCTAAACTTGTCTGTCTAGTTAAGTGTATCTAGTTTGGTCTAATTTATGTTTATCGGCCGAACCTTATAGATCTAGTCTTACCTGCCTAGTCTTGCCTGTTCAGTCTTTTCTCTCTAGTCATGTGTGTCTTATCTGTTTAGTCTTGTCTGTCTAGTCTTGTCTATCTATATAGTCTCGTTGGTCTTGTTTTGCATGTCTAGTTTTGTCTGTCTAGCCTTCTATGTTTGGTCTTGTTTGTCTAGACTGTCTAGTTTTCTATGGAAGAAAAATATCTAATCTAATCTAATGCCTACGCCGTCCTTTATTTCAAGTTTGGTCTATCGGGTCCTGTTATATTTAGTACTAGCTATGTAATCTTACACATCTTCCTTTTATCTAACATATGTTAAGCCAACCTTGAAAAACGAATCTCGTTTTTTCAGTTTCATTTTCTCTTCTATCTACTCTATTTAGTCTTTGTTGTCTAGTCATGTGTCTAGTCATGTTTCATCTTTTCCATCTAACCTTGTCTATCTGGACTATTTTGTTCGTTTTTGCCTTCTTTGCCTTTCTAATCTGGTCTGTTCTGTTCAGCGATTATCTATCTAGTCTTAACTATCCGGTTTATCAATATGTTCCTATTGGTCTAATCTGGTCCGTCTCGTTGGGTCTGTCCAGTTTGGTCTAATTTGTATCTGGTCTATTTGTGACTAATATTGTCTAATTTGTTTGGTCAGTTTATCTGTCCTGTTTTATAGGTCTAGTATTAACTACCTAGTCTTGTCTGTTCAGTGTTCTCTGTCTTGTCATGTGTGTCTGGTCTTTTCTAGTTTTGTCTATCTATATCAGTGGTGGCGAACCTATGGCAAGCTTTTCACAGCTGACACGTTGAAAATTTGTATTGGCACGCGGAAGAAGGAGGGTAGCGTTAAAATGTTGTGCTTGATTGTGAAAGACCGTCAGGATTGAAGAGGATGTACATTAAACATCGCTCGTTATAACTTTTTGTGCATTTTAAATACCGCATCAATATTTGCTGCTGACCCCAAAATATTAGACCGTATGACAAGCTAGACTGAACGATGACGTGGAAAAATATTTGCAGAATATAAACTTTTACACATTCTCTTAGGTTTCGAATCAGATAACACAGATTACTTAATGTCGAAAATGTTGGTTCAATATGTTAGTACTATTTTAGCTTTGATCAAATGTTACTCTTTCTGATTGATTTTGCACCCATTGGTCGATTTTTCATAAAACTTTGGAAGTAAACTATAATAATGAAGTATATTTGCGTGTATTTAAAGGCCATTGAAGATGTATACATCATCATCCTCCAAAAGTTTCCGATTTTAAATTGCTACTTTTAATTAAATCAGTGTACAAAATATAATCGCATTGTGAAATTATTTATTTGCGCCAGATCATTAATAAAACAAGAATAGAGTTGGGCCCATTGGAGAGCCTTGGAATACCACACACTTTTTTAATTTATTTTCCGATTTTGAACCGTTTACGATCTTTGTTCATTCTCTTTGGCGCAAAGAAGATTTTACCCACTTCTTGCCGACGACTCTAACACCAATATCTTTAATTTTTAGTACAAGGAGCTTATGATCAAAAAAGTCAAATGCTTTACTTAGGTCGTAAATTAAATCAATAAGCTACTGATTACAATTTATAAACGAAATTATAAAATTAAACAGTGCAGTATCAGTTGAGCCGTGTTTGCCAGCATGTTATTACTTTTCAAGAAACTTGATAAACCAGTCAGAAAAGCTGTCTTAAATTTCTTTTTTAATTGGCTTTGAATACAGATTCAAAGCAAACCTCCGATATGAGCTGTACTATAAGAAGAAGAACAGATTGGTTTGTAGTTATAGGGATCTCACAGTGACCATCAATTGTAAATCGGGATACTTTCAAACATCTTATTCAGGCTAATACTTTATTATATTATATTCAGGCTAATACGGTAACTGATATTCAGTTCTCAGGCACGTTAGCATTTCACACTGAAAATACTAGAAACTTGGCACGCGGTCATAAAAAGGTATATAGTCTCGTTTGTCTTGTTTTGCATGTCTAGTTTTGCTTGTCTAGCTTTGTATGTCTGGTCTTGTTTATCTGCTCTGTCTAGTTTGGTTTATCGAACATTGTAAATCTAATTTACATAGTCATGTCTATATAGTTTTATTTGTCTCGTAAATCTGCTGCTGCAAGTCTTGTTCTTTCTATATATTCTTATTTGTTCAGTTCTATAAGTCTATTCCTGTTTTTATTGTCTGTTTATCTTTACATAGATCAATATCTTCATATTTTAATGATATAATGCTTCCAGTTAATTATTAATAAAAATAAATATTCTCAAAAAATATTTCGACACAAAGCTATGAAATATTTATATCTAGACTAATTAGATACCTGTGTAAACTTATAAATAGTTTAATAAATTAGTGAAACTTTAACTAATCCAACATCTAATCCTAATATCCGCATAAATATCTTATTATTTCAGCAGCATGTGGAACAAAACACGCCTGATATTGATCCGAAAGAGAGCTAAGTCCTCTTCCCTCACATTCCTTTTTACCCGCCCAGGCAAAACCGAACAAACAAAACAAAATTCAAAAACTTTCCTCGCTGTATAAATACGTTCTGAAATTAAACAACAAAAAATGCGTGTATCTATTTTTTGTGGATCTCAATGGAGCAATACCTTAAATGTTATAAGTAAAGTTATAATGAATATTCGAGAGAATATGGCTGCTTGCCTGAGGGCCCGGAGGTCATCTATCAAGACCCCTCTGGGTCCCACACAAACAGCACACACCGCCGGTCTCTCCCACCCTCGACGGCCACCCACTTTGCTGCTCCTGCAGGAAAGTTAAGGGATGGGAAGATACACCGAGGGGTGCATGTTTAAATCAATAAGATGGCGTAAGCAGGAATACGTGATATTTTTAAAATTCTAAATAAAGTTAAAACAAAAATTATATTTTCCAAGATTTAGTTTGATTAAATATCCTGTATTCATATTTAGACTAATATTACTATTAGATAGATGGATTATATTGAATCACGTCGAGTTTAATAAAATAAAAATAAAAAGAGAATGAATTACGGGTAGTTAGGACATCGAAATCAGAACTCTGTTTTAATTTTAGTTGAATTTTTCGTCCTTTTATTAGGACTTTCTCAGCAACTACAAAATATAAATATAAATTATGTTAAGAGAGGTTGTAATTTAGATTTATATTTTGTAGTTGATGAGAAAGTCCTATTAAAAGGACGAAACTTTCAACTAACATAAAAATCAAAATGAAGTTCTTATTTATATGTCCTGACGACCTGTGATTAATTCTCTTATTATTTATTACTATTAGATAGGTGAAATATAATTTAAAAATTGTTGAATATCATTAGTATATTATGATAAGTAATAACTTTTATTTGGACAAAATTCTCGGATACTACTTAATATGGTAAGAGTTTTAATATGGTAGTCCTAAAAAGACTCATTATTGTTATAGAGCTCCGGAAAGGTTGAATATATTTATATATTCAGGCTATGTTCCGACTTTATTAAATTTATATGATTATCTATAATGTAGTATAGTTTTACCAATATTAACTTATATTTGTATATATGTTAAATTAGACTAGACGGAGGAGAATGAACAACTAAGTCAAAATAGACAAAAATAGAAAAAACGGGAAGATCAGAAAAAATTTGGAAGGAACACAAAAGGCTAAATATACAGGTTGAATAGATTGTACTTATTACAAATGATTAGTCAGAGTACACCAGACACGTAAGGCTAGATAAACATTATAAAGGCAGAGAAGTTTCTATATACTAATAGAAGCTGGTTGTCTAGATTTTAGATTATACTAGTATAGATTATTTAATACCAACTTTTGTCTAACATTGTCCGCCTTGAATAATGACCAGTCAATACTATACCACTCGGCATGGGACAACTCGCTCTTGGACAACTCGGCCAATTCGACACCGGAAATGTTTACCAAGTTTATTTCTATTAGTATATAGAAATTTCTCTGCCTTTATAATGTTTATGTAGCCTTGCGTGTCTGATGTACTCTGACTAATTATTTGTAATAAGTACAATCTATTCAAACTGTATGTTTAGCCTTTTGTGTGCTTTCCAAATTTTGTCTATTCTTCCTGCTTTTCTATTTTTGTCCATTTTGACTTTTGAATTTAATATAATTACAAATGTAAGTTAATATTGGTAAAACCATACTACATTATAGATAATCATATAAATTTAATAAAGTCGGAACACAGCCTGAATATATAAATGTTTTCAATCTTTCCGGAGCTCTATAATAATTATTTGAGTCTTTTTAGGACTACCAAAGACAAATCTCATGTGAAATTTGTAAGCTATTTAATAGCCCTCAGTCCACTTTTGTGGCACAAAACAAGAACCAGAAAAATAAATTTGTTTTTAAGAGCATGTCTTTCTATTAACTTAAGTGGATAGTCATCTGCAGACACGTTGCGAGATTTATCTCTCATCAGTGCAGCTTTGCTTTCATGAATTATAACTTGTAAACCAATTGCTTGAAACCCTCGTGGATGACTAGAAGTTAAATATTTTTAATTTGATATTTCGTGAAAAAGTTTATTAAGCTTATATGATTATTTATATTGTAGTATGGTTTAATCAATAGAAATTATCATTTAAATCAATACCCTGCTAAAAAACTTAAAACAAACGGAACAAAGCCTGAATATATAAATATATTTAGCCTTTCCGGAGCTCTATAACAATTATTGAGTTTTTTTAGAACTACCAAAACAAATCTCACATGAAATTTGTAAGTTATTTTATAGCTTTCAGTCCACCTTCGTGGCACTCAAGAAACCATAAAAATATCATTGTTTTTAAGCAAATGTCTTTCCGATACCTTAAGTGGATAGCCATCTGTGGACGTGTTCCGAGATTTATCTCTCATCAGCACAGCTTAGCTTCCATGAACAAATTTAAAAAAAAATTGGGTTTTAGTTTTAAACGGAATTTAGGTTTAAAAATTATTGTTTAAAAAACAACGTTGAATATACTCAACGGAAGGGTTGGATATATTTATATATTCAGGGTTTGTTCCAACTTTATTAAGTTTACAAATATAAGTTTTTTAATAACCATTTAGTATTAACATTAAGTTGTATATCTTGGCTATTAACAATCTAAAATATTTATGTGCCTTCTTGTATTATATAACCAATATAACTTTTTCTTTAATTATATCTAGCTATTTATATAGACTTGTTAGTATAAACGTGAGTATAAACTAGACAAGCGTTTCCATATTTAGAGAAATTAAAATGGTAACTTTGGCACAATTTAGTCCGTGATTTATTTGGCTTATGCATTTTCTATAGGACATTGCTCAATTTTCTATTAAATCTTAGTAATCTCTTTATCTATTTTATCTTTATTACAATTAGTAGTAACTATCTCGATTATAAATATTTAGGTCCATATAGACTAAGGTGACCACACGTCCCGCTTTTTGGAGGAAAGTCCCGCGTCCCGACGATTTTTAAAAATGTCCCGCTTTTTTAAAAGTATCTGCATTTTTTATTTTAAATGTACTGTAATATGTAATATCCCATCAAAAACATAAAGTGTAAAAAATGCAAAGTCTCGTAACGCAGATCTTTCGCTACAAAAAGTTGTGGGATCTCATGTAAGATCAAGTCAGTTATTTTAGTTAGTGTATATGGAAGCAGCTATTCAACTACTTAGATTTAACTTAAATTTAATGTAGAATCGGTTATGGTTAGGTTAAGTTATATTAGAACTAGATAAATCCATACTGAGATGCCGAGAACTCTTGGTTCCAAATAAGAAAAGTTAATTCAATTCAAATAAACGTCAGAATAATTATTTTCACTTCGTCTATGTTTTTTGTTTAGTGACGCAAGTTATTGCCAGAGTAACAACAAATAGAAATCGTTTACTAATGAAACTAAATTTGATTTGCATTGGAATTTTAAGCACGATTTTGATACTTTTACACACGATTATAATCTGATTATAATGGCATCCTTCACATACAATAATGTATTTATTAATGTATTTATTTTTTTGTGTGAGTAGATAAAATATATTTTTTTGAATTATTGGTCTGCTTTGAAAACTAAATTATAATTCTCATTTTATCCCATTTGTCCCGCTTTGTCTCAATGAAAATGTGGTCACTTTAATATAGACCTCAAATATTAAAATTTTGTCACTAGTGGAGTGTACTTAATTTTATTTCTCTAGTGTTTTGTCGATAATGTTCTCCTGTCTTGCTTTCCTAGTTTGTTTGTAGAACCTGGTCGTCGCGGTTTACTAACCACTATTCATAGTCTTGACTATGCAATGTGTTATCTTTTCTACGTAATATTAGACAACAATATTAACATATTTATCTTCCATATCCTGTCTTATATGTCTAACTTATGGCGAAACTTAGTTTTCCAAAATTGGGTCTTGGCTGCTTTATCTTACCTATGTTTACTTATCAGTCTACGTTATAGATTGTAGATTTCGGTGGTGACTTGAACTGCGACCTTTATATATCTATTGTACCCCTCTCTCTTTCTCTAATCGTTGGTGTATTTACCCATTTAGTGCGCTTCCTCTAGTCTTGATTCCTTTAGTAATTTCAGGATCTGGGTGGGTTTCAAAGATTGCAACTACTCTTCGTTCAAGGTAGATTTGTCTCTTGTGGGGCAATGCTAGGAGTCTTTGGGCAGATATATGGAGGTTTCCTCTGCTGAGCTGCAGAGTCTGTAACTGTCATCTTCCTCTAGGCCTAGAAGTGTTTTTTAAGTCCACAGTGTCCAGTTAACACTCCTATAAGAATTTTAAGCTTGATCCTGTTTCGTTTCAGGCAAGTCCACAGTGTCCAGTTAACACTCCTATATGAATTCTAAGCTTGGTCCTGTTTAGTTTCAGGCAAGCTATTGTTCTTTTCTGGTTAAAAGATCCCAGCATTACTTTGCATTGTCTCAGCCTTGGAAGTTCATTCCAGGTTTGTATCCGTTGTTTTCTTATTTCATCCTCTAAACTTTTGCGGATCCGTATCTATAAATGGATTAATATATTTCTGATTTGCTAGGTGAAGGATTTCTTCGTTTTCAATCATATCACTGCACTGATACACAGCATATCGTTACTTTTTGTTCTTTGCCGAACTTGTTTAGCTTTCCCACATAGCGATTCGTTTTTTTCGATAGTGTATATTTTGATGATTGTATTTCGAATGCATGCACCTCTGTTTGGAAGATACTTGGGTAGGTTCCCATGGATTTAAAGTATTTGGTATGAGGTCCAAACCCTCCTGCGCCAGTTCTTTGTATCCGAACCTTCCTTTGTATTCGAACCATCTGTATACCTCTTGATAGCACTTTGCTCATGCATGTGGTATTCTAAAGATTCGTCGCTAAAATCGGCTTTATTGTTACAAATTTCTGTGTAGTTCTTTTCGAAATGGTATTTGCATACCGTTTCGTCTTTTGGTATTTCCAGTCAGGTGATCTTGGCAGCGAGGATGTTCTGGTCGCTGCCCCAAATTATTTTAGATCTGCCCATTCCTTCCTTAATAAATCTTTAAATCGCCTATCTGGTAGTTCCCTCCACGTCAAAATCCAATGCAGACAAAATCCAATGCAGACAGTCGAGCATGTCCCCATCCGCCCACGTTATATAGACACATGCCAGTTTTTCAATCTTCTCAAGCTGCTTCTTTGAGGCCCGTTTGGTTCTATTTACCTGCGCAACTGCTCCGTAAGATATCGCAGGTCTTTTATCCGCCTTTGTTAGACTATTTTTGTCTATATAGTCGTGACCGAGAAGTCATCTCTGAATATCTAGTATTGGACTTTTGGCATTATTTTGCTAGTCTTCTAACTAGTTTTTTCTAGTCTTGTGTGACCTCATGAGAAAAACTTGATGTTCAACAAGACTAGTCCTTGAATATTTTAATTATGCAATATTACTGATTCTTAATTAAAAGAAATATTTTGGTAGTAGTTTCATAGTTTTGAGAATTTGCGCTTGAGTTCTACGCACAAAAATTGATTTAGAAAACATAAAAACAGTAATTTTCGTTTGGCGCTAATGTTAAAAACAATGTTAGACCAATGAACCTAATTATTTCCCTTTTTCAACTAGTAATGTTCTTCGACTAGCAGCGCTTTATCACGCAAAATGAAAATAGGGAATATGCATGTAATTTAAATTTGGTTCAAATATTTTTATTTAGAATCTTTATTGGCCGGACATTTGAACTAAATCATTATTTTATTAATTAATATCTTTTTAATTACTCAAAATTAATGAATAAAAGTGCAAATTAAGCGAGGAAAATTCGACTTTGTAAAACGCAACACTATTAGGTAAAGCGAAATGAGACGAAACTTAATATGTAAACAAATTCTATTGTTTACATACATTGAATTGAAAAATTCACTTTGTTTTTTACCACACTTATTTTATGTAAAAATGTTATATAACTTATTATTCACAGTTATATAAATTTCTACACATATCACGACTCGAGTTTCGACTTTTGACGGTCATTTTCAAGTTGAACAACTTGAAACTTGTTTCAACTTGAAAATGACCGTCAAACGTCGAAACTCGAGTCGTGATATGTCTAGAAATGTATATAACTGTGAATAATAAGTTATATAACATTTTTACATAATATAAGTGTGGTAAAAAACAAAGTGAATTTTTCAATTCAATGTAAGTATGGATTACCACGTAGTAACTGTCGCAACCATCCTATTCATAAATTCTATTGTATTTAATTTAGATTCTATTGTATTTAATCTTAAGTATGGTGAGATGTAAATATAACCTACAATTTTTTATTTTTGTAATCAGTTTCTATTGTATTTAATCTTAAATATGATGAGATGTAAACATAACTTACAATTTTTGATTTTTGTAAAACAAACCAATGTTAAAGAAAATTGCATACATACACTGTATTTTCTTGCTAAATCTAATCATATGTAATGTGTTATTAATGTGTGACAGATAATGTGATTGTGAGAGATACGGTCTCTCAAGTTTATTATCATACTTTTTATGTATTTTGGCAGAAAATTACTTATATATTTATTAATTGACGTCATCAAAAGAGCGCGGGAAAATGGCGGCGTTTAAAGAGCTCAAAATAATCCCGTTTTAAATATTTTTCAAACTTAATTACAGCATTTTTAAAAAGTATTTATATTTTTTACTATGTTATAACGGTGTAAACAGTGAATTCAAAATATATAAAAAACATGCACATTCCCTATTGTCTAACTGAATTCTTGGAAATAATAGCCACACTCACGACATTATACATACACAAATTAATAATGTAGTTGGATATGCTAACAGGAGTCAAGAGATTATTTTGTAACTGAATTCTGTGAAATAATATAGGTACACTCAAGACAATATACATACACAAATTAATAATATAGTTTATGCAAATATATGCTTAATAATATAGGATATGCTAATAGAAATCATAGGAGTTATAAGGAAATTGTCTACATTAAATAAGTTTTGTTTTAAATTTCATTACAAATTATATTTGTACAGACTAATTATATATTAAATTTTAAAGAAAATATGTGCGGCAAATTAACAAATTGTTTTTAAATTGGCAAATCATCATTTTTTCAATCAGCATCATATTTTGATGTTCGTTCACAATTTTTACCATTCAGTGACATATTTTACCGTTAAAAAATACTTGTCGTTAAGGCACGTATTTTGTCGATTAGTTACATATTTAACTTGGCCATACAAGATTAGGCAAAATTAAGATAAAATTAAGATAAAGTAAAAACAAGAGTCATCAGATAAAGCAAGACCAGACTAGACCAGACTAGACGGGACTAGACTAGACATGACTAGACTGGACAAGACTAGATAAGACTATACTGGACAAGACTGGATAAGACGACAAGTCTAGACAAGATTGGGCAATTCTGGATAAGGCTGGACAAGACTAGACAGGGTTAGAGAAGACTAGACAAGACTGAACAAGACAGAAATATACTGGGCACTGGACTGGACTGGACAAGACTAGACTCATCGAGACTGGAGAAGACTAGGCAATATTGTCGAAAATGTAAAATCTTTTTTCAAGGTTTAAACAAAATTGATATTTGTTTAAAACAAATAATGTTTCTAAGAAATTATAATTAATTTGAAACAAGATACTGAAAAAGATTATATAATGATAGTCCACATCTAGATCAGGGGTGGGCAAATCGTGCCACATTATTTATGAAAATTCAACAGTGGTCCGCAATATTTTTTTTGTTTTAATAGTTTTGTCTCTGAAATAGTAACAGGTAGATAATAAAGTAAAGATCTGGCCTGGCAAACATAATAAGTACATCATAGACATGCTTTGGGAATTTTTTTTAGCTTTTTTGTGTTGGAATAAGAATTAAGATTCAGGCTTTTATTCAAAGTGTTTACAAGCTCGAATATGGTTCGAAAGAAAAGCTAGTTTCAAAAGGAATTCCGGGCTTTCAAATAAATTTGGTATATTTGGATTTGACCTGCTGTAAATACACCAAAAGTTCAGCTCGAAGTTCCAAAACTCTTGTCATTACTTTGCCTTTCGATAACTTCTGTGCTGTAAAGTGAACTTTGGTGCAGTGAACCCATATCTTCATAAATGTTTCGAAATAAACCTGTCAGTAATACTTTTCCTTTAATATAGTTTTCTAATTTTATAATAATCTTTAATAATAAGAACGTTATTATATTCCTGTGCCAAGGTTTTGGACGCAAGAGCTTGGCGATGAAGAAAGCCATGTATCAAGCAATGCAAACAAGCCTTTCGCATCAGTGCTTTAAGTGTAGGTAATAAAGCCGCTTTTCGTACCAGTCATGGCTATTGCTACGTCATTACAAATAGCTATGCATCTCTTCACCCAATCGATATGAAAGTCTTGTGTAGGTTCAAGATACATGTTATATAAGCACTGATCTGTTGTATTCGTAAGCAAAGCTTTACGAAACAGTATTTCTTCTATCAATCTCTCGTTGGATTCAAAACGCACAAAAGCCCCAAACTGCGTACAACCCGCAATATTAGTAGATTCATCAAACTGCAGGGATACAAAGTACTTTTTCTATAACTTGATCACGCATGTCAGTCGCCATATCGCTTATACTGCGTTGAAAGGTATTGTCAGAGAGTGGTATATTTTTAAACTTTTCTACCTCTTGTTTCCCAAACATAATCTCTGCAATATCTAAAGCCGCAGGTAAAATAAAATTTTTGGAAATCGTATGAGATTTTCCAGCTTTTACCACACGAAAAGCTACTTGATAACTTGCTAGCAACGCTTTTTCATTTATATTGGACATCTGTATTGGACAGCATTTTTTTATGATTAAGGCCCTTCAATTTTCTTTAAAAAAATTTCAACGGTTTTTTTCTTTCATTTGGATGTTTGGTCTTGAGGTACCATTTTGGGTTATAGAGGGACATTCTTTTAATTTTTATATAACATATATGTTGGTATATATGTATGTTTATTAACATATATTGGAAATAGTCCCTCTATGACAAATTATATTATTAACACAGATAGGAGAAATTGCATTGCTATTGTCGTATCGCTTCTCCGTGGAGGCGTTTGCCGATGCGGTAAAAATATGTTTGTTCTATGTAAGTAATTACATATTTGGCCGATATCTTATTATAAAAATAAGTAAAAATGATGTACGGATTCGATATTTGTATCATACAAAATACATGCTAAAAACTACGAAGGGTAGGATTGTGGGTACTATATATAGATAAATTTGTAATTGCTCAAAAAACTAATATTTTAGCAGGACGCAATCGCACAATAAACTTAATTTTCTTTATTTTTATTATTATACACAGATATTATTTTTTAATTAAAGTAATTTACAAAATTGAAAATTGAAGGGAGCCTCGCTATTAGTAGTTACATATAAATAAACCTAATAAAACGAATTTTAAACAAACGGAAACTTTCGTTTTATTATGTTTATTTAATTTACAAAATGCTGTTCGGGCCACATAAGATATAGGCACGGGCAGTAGGTGGCCCGCGGGCCGCAACTTGCTCAAGCCTGATCTACATATAACCACAATAAGTTATTTATAGTTACATATTGAAATAACCATTAGTTAACTACAGTAAAATCTAAAACTAATATTACGTCTATGTAGTATTAATTATTACTAGTACTATTATGAATTTGTGTCGAGTTCAATTAGCGTAAATAAAAGGTATACCTCAATACTAACAAAAAAAGCTAACGATTCAAATTAGTAAAATATAAAACTTTGCCTTAGTTCATACACTTATATAAATACTTAAACCAATACTATATCTATAATTAAAACCCATTAAAATTAAATTAATAATTCTATTGTTAGATTTAACTAGAAGCTAGAGTTCACTAGAGCTTCACTCTAATAAAAAATTCTCTACAGTCAGTGAGTTGATTTTTAGGTAAATTATTGTCTTATCGTGTAATATCAAGGATATTTTTTAATGTGGTTGTGTTAGTTTACTGGTGTATGCCGGGTTGTGGTTAGTGAAACCGTAGTACATTCAGTACATAAAATATATTTTATTAAAATTCAAATATATAAAACGTGGGTGTTTACCTTAAACTCGAATGTTTAAATAAAAATATTTAAATTTTTCATTATATAAAATAATAAATTTTTTGCTTAGCTCAAAAAATTGCAGGTACCATTCAGTGGAAAATCTATGTTTTTATCATATTATATATTTAATTTTCGTTAGCATTTTAGTCGATTCAAATTGCAATCAAATCAAATCAAAACATTTTATTACATAATTTAAAGTTTACATACAATGAGCAAGAACAAAAATAATATAAACTTATATGAAACTTGTCAAATATAAATGTGATTATAATATATAACTTTTCAATAGCAAATTTACATTATTTGAGAATTTTTTGCCTAATTTTTTAATAATACGACTTTATTTTCAAAAAATATTCGTCCAAGTTCTATGGTATTATTTCAACAAGCATAGCTCTTATTTCTCTATGAATATTTTTCTTTTCTATGTTTATTCTGATATTCCTAGATATTGTGTTGTAGAGTGTAAGCTTTATATATGGTGGTAGCCTTTCTGATATTGTAAGATAGTGTATAGGTAAAGTAAATGTAATATTTCTGCCTCTTATGCCCTTATCATTGGAGTTCGTGTAACTTTCGAAAAAGTTTTGGTGCTTAATTGTGAAAATTAAAATTTCATAAACATAGGTCCATAGTTAAAATATTAGATTTTTTTTAATATAGCATGATTGTTTAAAGGTCATATTATTCATTATTCTAATGACCGTCTTTTGGTTTTTAAAAATGTCTTGCATATCTTTCACGTTGCCCCAGAACATTATACCAAATCGAAGATATGAGTGAAAATTTGCATAATGCACAATTCTTATAACTTCTAAGCTTAAACATATCTGAAGTATTCGAATAGTGTATGTTCAATTTAATTTTGCTTCTAGAAATTTTATATGCATCTTCCAATTCAGGCAGCAATGGATATTTATTCCTAATAGTCTCACGGAGCTGTTTATTTCTAGGTCAACTTCTCCTATTTTTATATGTTTTTGTAGGTCAGTTGTTACCGCATCCTTCCATCTCCCTCTTGGCCTTCCGGCCTTTCTCCTTCCCTCTGGTTGGCCATTGAACAACTTTTTCGGAACCCTATGATCACCCATTCTCTGCATGTGTCTGAGCCATCTCAATCTTGCCACCTTGATGAAACTCACAATATCTGGTTGTAGTTTATTAGAGATCTATTGGTTTTAAAAACTATAATATTTGTTTTGGCTGAATTTATTGTCAACTTATTTATTTTGAACCAATTGTTGATTTTTGAAATAGCTGAGTTTGCAATTGTGCTTACATTTTCTATGGTGTTGTTTGATAGCAAGATACTTGTGTCATCAGCGAATATTGTAACTTGATGAGGTGAAGTTAAGATTGATGGTAGATCGTTTATCTTCTTAATGGCACTACAACCGATTGCCGGTCTGGGCCTCCTTCAGCATGTTTCTCCAAGCGGACCTATCACTCGCCAACGTTCTCCAGTCCCGTACTTGAAGGTTTTGTAGGTCAGTTGTTACCGCATCCTTCCATCTCCCTCTTGGCCTCCCCTTCTCCTTCCCTCTGGTTGGCCATTGAACAACTTTTTCGGAACCATATGATCACCCATTCTCTGCATGTGTCCGAGCCATTTCAATCTTGCCACCTTGATGAAACTCACGGTATCTGGTTGATTGTAGAGCTGATATAGTTCGTGATTATATCTTCGGCGCCAGATTCCTCGTTCTTGGGTCGCTCCAAATATTGCACGTAGCATTCTTCTCTCAAATACACTTAAAGCCTGTTCTTCGCTCTGTGTTAAGCTCCATGCTTCTGCACCATAGGTTACCACCGGTCTTATCAGTGACCTGTACAGTGTGCACTTATGCTTGGGGTGGATTGATTTGGACCTAAAAAGTTTGAGTAGCCCATAATAGCACCTGTTACCAAGAGTTATCCGCCTTCTAATCTCCTCGCCCATCCGGTTTACGCTGTTCAGTTGCGAGCCCAAGTACACAAATGTATCTACTGTGTCAAAGTACTTTCCGTCTAGTTCTAGCGTTGGTCCTACCTTCCGATGAGTTTCATTAGCCACCATGTATTTTGTTTTGTTTACGTTGACAGTGAGTCCTAGGTTATTTGCTTCCTTCTCCAGCAGCGAGTAAGTAGTTTTGGTCGCCTGTTCGCTTCTGCAAATTATATCAATGTCGTCTGCGTAAGCCAATAGTTGTGTTGACTTAAAGTACACAGTGCCGTTAGTATCCACTCCACTACTCCTAACGGCCTTTTCTAGTACGATGTTAAACAGTAAAGTTGCCAGTGGGTCTCCCTGTCGTAGTCCTTCCTCTGTTATAAAAGTCTCAGACAACTTGTTTCGTATTCTTACTACAGACGATACTTCAGACAGTGTTACTCTGGTTAGGGCTGTCAGTTTTTCAGGGAATCCGAAACTTGTCATTATCCCCCACAGTTTGTATCTTATAACGCTGTCGTATGCTGCTGTGAAGTCCACGAATAGATGGTGTGTCGTGATATTGAACTCATTACATTTCTCCAGGATCTGCCTATTGCCAAACAGTTGGTCTGTGGTTGACCTGTTTGAGCGGAAACCGCACTGGTCTTCACCGATATTCTCTTCTGCGTATGGTAGTAAGCGACGGTACAACACATTAGCGAAGACCTTGTATGCAATGTTTAGCAGCGTTATCCCCCTGTAGTTAGAAGAATCTAACTTATCACTTTTCTTGTACAATGGGCATATTATCCCTAGCTTCCATTCATCCGGTAGCTTTTCCGTTCTCCATATGTTTAGTATGAGATCATGCATGCACGATATTAAGGCTCTACCTCCATACTTCAACAATTCTCCTGGAATGCCATCTGCACCTGGCGCCTTATTGTTCTTGATCCTGCGCACTGCAGTCTCTACTTCTTCTAAGGTGGGTTCCTCCACTTGTTCCGTCCCTAATATTGATGTTGATGTTGGCGTTATACTTTCCTCTTGGACTACGCGAGTGTTCTGGTTGAGCAGGTCCCTGAATTACTGACCCCACCTCTTGATACACTTTTCTGTGTGTCCGATTACTCTGCCGTCCTTATCCTTACACAGATGTGGCTGCACGAGGTGTTCAAGTAGGTGCATGGCGTAGCCAGGGGGGAGGTTTTGTGGGTTGAAAATCCCCACCGAAATATGCAAAATGCAACCTAAATATTATACTGAAATGAGGAGACGAGTAGAGACGACTTTCTTCAAGAGAGCATGGTAGATGTGAAGTTTAGTAACCCTTGTGTGTCCGTTTTAGAAAGTAAATTGGTGCATTTCAGTTATTGTATTTTCTTAAACCCCGCCCCCGAAACTAAGCTCTGGCTACGCCCTTAAGTAGGTGTATTCCAATTTATAATTTAAAACAGCAAAGCTGCACTGATGAGAGATAAATCTAGAAACGCGTCTGCAGATGGGTATTCACTGCAGTTATATAGAAAAAATGATCTTAAACTTAAAGTTAATTATCTAGTACTCGTTCAGTGACATGAAAATTGTACTAGAGGCTTTTAATAACATGCAAATACATATTGTATAATTTAATATACTTCGTGACATTATCCAGGGAAGTAGTTGTTTCAACATTGGATTTATTTTGTAGTTTTAATAAGACTTACTGTTATAGAGCTACGAACAGGTTGAATGTCTTTAAATATACAGGCTACATATCGCCCTTAATAAGTTTATATGATTGTGTCTATAATTAATATGGTTTCACCAATATTAAATATCTGTCTAGCCTTGTCTTTCTAATCTCGTCCGTCAAAACTATTCTAATTAGTATTATCTTGCATACTATAGTTTGTCTAGTATTATTCGTCGAATCCTAATATTCAGTCGTATCTGCTGGGCAATCTTTTGTCTAATTGCTCTTCTCTGTCTAGTTTTATCCATACGTTGTAGTATTTTCAGTCTTATCTATTGAAACTTGGTCGTCTAGTCTTCTCCAGTCTAGTTTTTCTAACATTCTTCTTACAGCGTAGGCAGTCTTAATTTTTTAGTCTTGTATATCAAGATTTATCTGTTTACTCATATTACTCCGTGGGCAGTTTTTTCTCTCCTTAGTTTCTTGTGTGGCTAGTCATATGTGTATAAACCTGCGTGGCAAGTTGTTTGTCTAGTCACAATCTTCTAGTTTTAACTAGCAAGTGTGGTCTGGCCACTATTTCTATCCATTCTTGTAAATAAAGTTTTCTCACTCTATAGTCCAGAGGTGGGCAAATCTTTTGCCTGTCAGGCCACATTGCGTATGAAAATTTGACTGCGGGCCGCATTGAATAATTTTATATTTAGTTATTTCTATACCACGACCCTTGCATCTAAACTTGCCTAGACAAAACAATATTGCAGGCATTTTTCAAATAAGAGCATAGAAATATATGTTGATTTTTTTTCTCGGAGATTCCGAGTTTATGTTGAGGGTTGGTTTTGATAAGAACCGGATGCTCGTCGTTTCGGCGAACTAACATATTTGCCACATATATAGACATCCTTTGGATAAACACGTCCTTGATTGATACTCACGTGCTTTTAACCGTTAGACATATACAGGGCGTTCGGTTAGGTTAGGTTAGGTTTTTTGATTGAGGGTTGGTTCTGATAAGAACCGGATGCTCGTCGTTTCGGCGAACTAACATATTTGCCACATATATAGACATCCTTTGGATAAACACGTCCTTGATTGATATTCACGTCCTTTTAACCGTTAGACATATACTGGGCGTTCGGTATATGGTATCATTTGTTTTGAGGCAGTTTGAGTGTGTGCCTCTTTTTCCGCCGTCTATGTTTGTATGTTTTCGTTTTGTCACTTGTTTTTTTTTTGTTTCTTTTTTTGGTTTTTGTTTTGCGTAACATATTAAAACGGTTCTTTTCCTTTTCTTTGTCATTTGTTTGCTTGCTTTTGTTCTGCTGTGGCCTCTTGTCCTCTGCTAGGTTGGTCCTGCTGTAGTGCTATGGCCCTTTGTCTTCTTTCCTTCCTTGTTTCTTCTGTGGTATTTCGTTTCCTGTGCTGTTGGTGTGATCCTTTCGTTTCGGCGGGGTTGCTCTGGGTACCCTGTAGGTAGAAAACAGTGTTATTTATTGTCTGAATGTGGTTTGTTGCAGTTTTGAAAATTTCCATTTGACGTTTGTTCTGTAGTTTACTGTTTTTTGGATTGTTATATTGTTATGTTGTCGCATGTTGTCAAATGTTTTCTGTGTAAGTTTTCCTATGTGCTCTGTGATTGTCTCGATTTCGAGGTCTTTATGTATTTGCTCGTTGGTTATGTATCATCGCGAGTCTGTGATTTGTCTCAGTATTTTGTATAATTTTTATTCGGTGTTTTACGTGCTTGCCAGCTTGCATCCAGCAGGTCGGCGAGTACGTGATTATTGGTCGTATTATTGTCTTGTACAGTTTCAGCTTATTTTCTACGTTGAGTTTGCTTTTCCTGTTAATGAGGGGATGAAGATAACCTTTAATTTGTTCAGTTTTCTTCACAATGTAATCCACATGTACTGCGAAGGTCAGTCTTTTGTCCAGAATAATACCTAGATATTATACCTGTTTTTCCCATTTTATAATTGTATTATTAATCTTAAGGCGTTTTGTTGGGATGTGTTTGAATTTTCTTCTTGTGAACATGATGGCTTTTATGGCGATGTATCTCATCTAGGTGGTTTATTAGTAATCTCTCGGTGACGGTGCTCGCCATGATTCCTCTAGTAAATATAGCAGTGTCATCTGCATATAGTGCATTTTTTGTGTTTTCCAATCTAGGTATGTCAGCGGTGTAAATGTTGTATATCAGGGGCCCTAGTAAAGGGCGCTCCGTCGTGTGACGCCTATATTTAAACCTATCTGGCATCAGGTCATGCGCATTACTTGCGGTACTTTGGATCCCTTGTTTCTTCGTTTTGTTGGTCGTATGTGTACCTGAGATATTAAGTTGGTTAGATGAGGAATCTGGAATTGTATTTTGAGGGTGGCTATAATCGGTAGCCATGCTGGGGGAGCCACAAGTAATTATCCCTCGTGCGTCTACACGTTGGTTTACTAGCAACTGTGTGACTCAAGGTGCCGTCTGTTTTTTTCTGTACGAAAACATCCAAGAAAGGGAGTCGTTGATGTTTTTCTACCTCAATTGTGAATTTGATAATTTGCCCGCCCAGAGAGTTAAGATGGATGAGGAATTTAACTGGTCTGTGTGACTGTAAGGAATCTCTAAGAAATCAGTGGATGTAAAAAATAGGTTTTGTCCGTGTCGGATCGTGTCATGCAGCGCGTTGGCGCTTCGTTCAGTTAGCGTTTCTTTTTTTCATTCGAGCGCTGCTGATATTTCACCATAATCGCGAACAGCGCGATCGCGCTGCGTGGCGCTAAAAAGGTTATAGTTATTTACATTGGAGTGTGAAAAGCTTGATTTTACAACGCGACAGCTCGTTTGGACAACGTTAAGGGCCGGAAGTGGAGGTGTAGGGTCCAGAACGAACCATCTTTCCCAACTATTTAGATTATTTACAATATTGGAATATATTATATTTGGCACAATGCGAGAAAGTACGGCTAAAATGTGGGAAAGTGACTTTACCGCATTGTAGCCGGACTTTGCAACATATTGAGTAAAATTCTAGTTTCGCTTTATGTATACACGACGTCAAAGCAAGATTTACAATTCAGGAGGCCAAAAAAGTAATTTGTAAAATGCGAGCCGCAAGAAAGTTGACGTGGGCCGCCATTTGCCTAGGCCTGTTTTCGACTTAGCAGCGAGCCCATTATTTTTCCTTTGTTCCAGTCTGTTTGGTATTGAGTTATACATATTTCTCTTAAAATTGCTATTATTAGTTGAATTAGTTTAGTTTTTGTTATTATATTATATTATTTTTCCTACAATGTTTGAAAGAAAATTAATTCACACATTTTATAACAAATGTGAAAAGATATAATTTTGTCACAAAAACATATACGCCGTGCATATCGTTATTTGCAAACAGTCTCTGATGTATTTACGTACGAAGTAATTGAACAAAGGTATTATTAGACTACTGTTTATTTTATTAATTAGTCTAATTAAATTAAATGTTTGAAAATGAACAAATTAATTAGTCTCCTATAACGTGCATTCAAAAAAACGTAATTAGATTTTAATTTTCTCTAGACATGCAGGTAATATTAGAAACCTTTGATGCACGCGAATATTAATTACACTGAAAACACAGTTCAGTCGGAAATTAAATTATAAAATAGTTTCACCAAAACAACGATTACGCTTTATTATTTTTTATTTATAAATACGTTTTTCGTTTAATGAATTTTTAATTATTTGTTATAGATTGTTCCTTTTTTTCTCTGTTGTATTTAATAAATAAATGATCCTAAATATTACCAAATTATGTGCACTAAATAGTATTTAATTATAGACCACATTTAACAATTAAATATAATTATGACCGCATTAATAAATCTAATTCCATAACAACAAAATATTTTATAGCATGGAGATAAATCATCGTTCTTTTACATACTATTAATATAATTATTTGATCCTGTATAAAAATTTTAATTATTTTATTCGAAAATCAAATTATTGTTTACTTTATAATTATAAAACGCGTTAAGATTTAATTGTGATACCTCTAGGCCAGCTGTTCTCAAACTTTTTTAGCCGCGGCGCCATTGTCGGGCTAAAAAGAATTTGCGGCACAAGCTTTAAACTTCAACTGTTCAAGCTTTGAATGGGTACTAAGAAAAAGTTGCCAATGTGTTGCCTGTTCGGATGAATTTTAGCATTATTTCCTTTATGTTTAAGGGCAGTTTATTTAATATTACCCTCAGATCACTTGACCCACAAAGTTTGCTCCTGTATTTGCTGATACCTGATTATTATCGCGACACGTATAGGCTACGTATATATTTTTGTGATAAAAATATTTATCACTACAAAAAAAAATGTAAATGGAACTGTCTGCATATGATGACGCTAGTAGAATATGAATATACAAACGGTTATAATATAAGTATAATTTAGAATCTGAGCTTCTCAAGAACTCTACACCTCGACGTAAGAATTTTATCCGCACCATTAATGTGAACACCCTCACTAAAACAGGCAAATTAAAGCAACTCACTAACGCCCTCGAAAAATTTTACTGAGAATGCCGAGAATTTCAGAATCTATACAGGCTAAACCTGCCTTAAAAGTTAGAGGCAAACTACCACTCCTGGGAACCGGTTTCGCCATACACAATTCCGTACTCGACTCAGTCATTGATTTCTGTTCTCCCAACGAAAGAGATGAACTCTGATATCAGTAAAGTCAGCCAATACAGCTTACACACTGATAACGTCCACGCTCTCATAAATCAACTCAACAGATCCGACCCTGAAACTATGGACAAGTTCTGGGAAACTTTCGAAGAAACATCCAATAAGATACCAAGGCACCAGGTCAGGATCTTATTTGGTGATTTTAATGCCCAGTTAGGTAAGGAAAAGCTTAGGTAAGCACTATACAGCGGTGATTCTTCCATAAGCAACTTACGCAGCCGAAACAATGGTGATCGACAAGAAAAAATCGGTAAAATAACGGTATTTGGATGAAGAATCCTCAAAACGATCTCTACCAAAAGATCCGAACGATAAAAATTTAGAAATTTAGTGACACCACAGGCCCCATACTAAGCACGAACGTACCAAAGGGAATGGTGAAAGACTAATTGACTTCTGCATAAACTTTGGACTTAAAATTAGGAGCACACAATTTCAGAAACCTCACAAGTTAACCACATGGAAATCACCCAATCTTAGACAGGGTGAATACCAAATTGACCATATCGCAATTTTCAAGAAAAATACAAAAGAAATTTTAAACATCAGAGCTCGGTGAGGAGCCTTTGAATCAGTCTATCATCTTCTCCAAATAAAGACGAAATTCCGACAATAGAAAGAAAAAAGGCTCACCGAAAAATATCAAACCAGAGCCAGAGTGACTGAAAGTCCACAAAGAAGAATTCATAATGCAAGTTAATCAGGTAACATCAACAGACTGGCAGAAAATAACGAAGAACATTCAGGGACTCATGAAACTAGGACAACCTCCTCGCACAAGGAAACATCGGAATGCAATTTGCGATCGGGCGCTTGACAACCGATTGACTGCGTGGAAAAAGTTTAAGTCACAAAACTGAGGAAAACTGGGAGAACGTTATTACAATCCAAAAATGTGCTTCCAAAAGAATTAGGAGAGAAAAACGAGGACATGACAACAACAGACTCATTGAAATCCAGCAGGATTTCACCCAACATAATACTAGAAACTTCTACAAAATATTTAGAGAAAACTTAGCGGGATATCAGGCGTCCAGCCTGTGCTTCAAAAAACCAGATGGCACGTTGGAAACGTGCACGTTTAAAATATTAGCCCAATGCTTATAATCCCTTCTTAACTACGAATCACCCCAAGAAAATCTTGCGCTCACCGCTCCAGTTTCCACACGCCCGGACTCACGAGCCCCTGACCTAGAAGAAATTCAGGAGATCATCCTAAATCTCAAAAATAACAAGGCACCAGGAGAAGTTTAGATTATTGCAGAATTCTAGAAACTGAACGATCTTACACTTAGTAAGAACTTTATCACGTCATTTCAGACATATGGATGATGGGGAGAATTGAAATGTGCTCTAATTCACCCGTTACACAAAATGGGCGATAAAACAGCCATCAGTAACTACAGAGGAATCTCCCTGCTCCCGATTGTTTATAAAATCCTCTCCAAGGCACTTTCAAACAGGCTGGAACCCCAGGCGGATCCACTAATTGGTAAATACCAAGCCGGATTAAGAAAAGGGCGATCATGTTCTAAACAGGTGTGGAGCTTAAAAACGAATTATATATGAGAATTATTAACGAATTATATATGAGAAAATGTAGAAATACAGTAATTACATCCGTCGACTTCAGAAAAGCGTATGATTCTGTAGACCGTAAAACACTTTTTATGATCATGGAAGAATTCGAGATAGACAGAAAGACCCGAAAAATCATTGAACAGACGCTTACAAGAACTATGTCCAAAGTGAAATTCATGGGTGAAATATCGGAGCCAGTTGTCATCAAAACTGGAATTCGACAGGGAGACGGATTATAGGGATAATGCTCTTTAATATTGTTCTAGAAACGATCATTAGGGAATGGGAACCTCATATGAATTGCATTCAAATTAGTATCAAAAAAGAGGACCGCCTCACAGTCAAGTGCCTCGCTTTTGCGGATGATATTGCCATTATCACCAACAACAGACATGAAGCCATACACGAAGTGGAAAAATTACATGAAATTGCGCAAAGTACCGGACTAGATATTTCTTATGGAAAAGCCAACTATATGGAAAGACGACCAGAAAATAACTCATCTTTATTCACACAATACTGTAAGATAACACAAGTCCCCCATTTTAAATACCTTGGTGAAATCATGCAGTCCTCAGGACTAAACCGAATCGCCAATGAACAAGGAACCACCAAACTACAGAAGGCCTACAAACTAAAGTGGGCTCACTACAACAAGAAGTGCATCTCGCTAGAAGCAAAATTAAGGCACTATACAAAGGTGATTATTTCATAAGCAACTTACGCAGCCGAAACAATGGTGATCGACAAGAAAAATTCGGTAAAATAACGGTATTTGGATGAATAATCCTCAAAACGAACTCTATCAAAAGATCCGAACAATAACGGACGTCATCAGAGAACGCCGGGCACAGTTTTATACACACATTTACTTGGATTGGAAAACAGAACTGCGAAGAAATTGCTCAACGTTATAACACAGTGTAAGTGTGGCACTGAGTGGCTGACAGAGGTTCAGAGGGACTTACAACAGGTTAACATACAGAATATCGAGGACCGCACTGGGTACCGGAATATAATAAAACTGTTGTTTGAGGATAGACCATCACGGCAACCTGGATAAAAATGGACAGCTGAGCGGAAGAAGGAGCATTCTGCGAGGATGAATAAATTTTGGGAAGAGAAGCGGAAAAACGGCAGACGATGAAATCATCATAAGTCTTCAAGTTCAAAACTAAAACTAAGGGGGAACATTCGATTAAATAAAAAATAAGTATATTAGTGATAAGTATCCGCATGCTTGTGATGATTCTACAATATTGCAATTTGTTGCTCTTAGAACGAATAGCTTTATAGATTTAATGAAATTAGAATTTATTCGTTATATCAATAAAGCTATTCTTTCTAAGAGCAATAAATTATAATCTTGTAGAATTATCACAAGGACGCGGATAAGGACTTATCTTTTCTTTATGTTATCAAAACATCAACGGCTCAAGTTATTTTCAGCAACATCTCAATATTTTCCAATCTCATTTGCCAGTTTATATAGTCTCACCTCTACCTTTCCATACAATAATTCTGCCATACTCAAAGTGTTTGAGACTCAAAGATTATTCGTGATTCCGCGTCGAAATTGAATATCTTTGGAAATCCAATTGTAGATTTATTTATTTACGTATTTGAACTATCTGTAATAGCTATGTTTCGATAAAAACGAGTTATTAGACTCATTACTTTTAGAGAATTCAATTAGTTTACAAGTCAAGCAAGAAAGTTATCTTAAACTAGATTTAAAGTTGACACGAAAGTAGTTGACGCGAATATGAAAAACTATTTATAAATATTTTAGTATAGAAGTATACAATGCAGCAATACTGATGAAAAAGGTAGTCAAGCTTGCACTAACTATTCTACTTCATCTCAATTTTTTATTTTGGGAATAAAGCTCTTTTTCGCATATAACTGAGAGTTTTCGATAGACAGCTACGTAAATTTTGTTTGTTCCTCCCCATGAAATTGAAAATGTGCTTCGTCACTCATAATTATTTCGTGATTTTTGTGATTATTTTATGACAAAACTATCCCCTTTGTCGAACATCCATCGACTGAATTCTAAACGTAAATTTCGGTTTATTTGAAGAAGTTTCTTGGCTTTTTGCCATTTCTAAGGCCGAAAGAGAAAAACTTTCCTTAAAATTGTTCTTACCGACTCACGTGAATTTCTTACTTGCTGCGATACAACGGATTGATTGTGACGATTGTGACGATTGATAGGAATTTTGTTCAATGTTGTTTCTAATTTGCAAGGTATGCCCTTAGGTTCTAGCAGTTTGTTTGCTCTCTGGAGGTTTAGTATCCTTAAGAGAACATGTCCCACCTCCCCAGAAACCACCTCTGAGTTTGAATAATGAAGTTCGTTCAAATAAAATGATCTACACAAGCAATCCTTTGTTCCATTTTCAAAAACAGCGAAGGTTTACTGAATATTCAGCAGTTAAAATAATAACAAATAAATCATTACTTCTTTTTGTATGTATTGAGTAAAATTAAGAGACTCTTGTAGATTGTAGATTGTAGATATGGTGTACTGCACCATATACTGTATACTTGTACTGCGACCTTTATAGATCTATTGTACCCCACCCTCCTCCTCCAAGTGTTGGTGTACTTACCCATTTAGAGCGCCTCCTCTAATCCTGACTCCTTTAGGAATCTCAGGCTCGGGGTGGGATTCAAGGCCTGCAGCTCCTCTGTGTTCAAGCAGTGAGCCCCAAGGTACAGCTGTCTCTTGCGAAGTAATGCTCCGCAGTCTTTGAACAGATGTATGGGGGTTTCCTCTGCTGAGCCACAGAATCTGCATCCATCATCCTCCTCTAGGCCTAGGGCCTTGAGATGTTTCCTAAGTCTGCAGTGTCCCGTCAGGGCTCCTGTCAGAATTCTGAGCTTGTTCCTGCTTAGTTTCAGGCAAGCCTTAAATCTCTTCTGGTTGAAAGATCCCAGCATCACTTTGGATTGCCTTAGCCCTGGAAGTTCTTCCCAGGTTTTCATCCATTTTCCTCTTATTTCTTCATCTAAACTTTTGCGGATGGTGTTCACGCTCATACCGCAAAAGGGTTCCGGACCTATAAAGGGGCTACTGGATCCCTTGTTTGCTAGGTGATCGGCTTCTTCGTTTCCGTCTATACCAGTGTGTCGTGGTACCCAGTATAGCGTTACTTTATTATCCCTGCCAAGCTTGTTCAGCTTCCCCACACAGTCCCATACCAGTTTGGATCTGATGGTGTATGAGCTAATGGCCTTGATGGCTGCTTGGCTATCTGACCGGATAGCAATTCGTTTTTTGCGGTAATTCTTGTCGAGGTTAAACTGTGCACATCTTTCGATTGCGTGTACCTCTGCTTGGAAGATACGAGGTCCAAACACTCCTGCACCAGTTCCTTCCTTTGTCTTTGAACCATCTGTATACCACTTGATGGCATTTTGCTCTATGTGGTATGCTGAGGATTCGTCGCTCCAATCGGCTTTACTACCACACATTGCTGTGTAGTTTTTCTCGAAGTGGTATTTGCATACCATTTCGTCCTTTGGTATTTCCAGCCAGGAGATCTTGGCAGCGAGGCTGTTTCGGTCTCTGCTCCCGATTATTTTACCTCTGCCCATTCCTTCCTTGCTGAACCTTACGATCGCCGATCTGGCGGCGCTCCCCACCACAAGGTGCAGCGGAGTCAGATCCAGCAGCAGCTCCAATGCTGCTGTCGGACACGACCCCATCGCTCCCGTGATGCAGACACACGCCAGTCTTTGAATCTTCTCAAGCTGTTTCCTAAAAGAGGCCAGCTTGATTCTACTTCCCCACGCAACCGCCCCATAAGTGATTGCAGGTCTCACTATCATGGTGTACATCCATCGCAGGATAGTGGGGTTACAACCCCACGTTTTTCCTGCTAGATTTCTGCACACTATTAGGGCGTGTTTGGCTTTACCTACCACTGCCGCAGCGTGTCTATTCCATAGGAGTTTGCTATTATCTCCTGTTGGTATTCTACTGTCTTCCCATCTATGAGTATGGGATGCAGGCAGTTTAGTTTTCTCCTTCTAGTAAATGGTATCACCGTGGGTTTGCTCGGGTTGAGTCTCAATCCCACTGTTTGACACCATCTACTAGTTACTTTGAGGCCTCTCTGAACAATTTCACAGAGCGTTCCCTCAAATTTTCCTCTGGCCATTATGACTATGTCTTCGGCGTAACCTTGACATTTGATGTCTAGGTTGTTTAGCCTAACCAGTAGTTCATCAACTACCAGGCTCCACATTAGCAGTGTTAGTACACCTCCCTGTGGGCACCCTCGAGTTGTGGAGATCTTAATTAATCTTCCCACTTGTGTCTCCGCCACTCTAGTTCTCAGCATTTTTCCCATCCACTTTGAGATAGTGCTGTCGATACTCCTTCTCTCGAGGGCCGCCTTGACAGCCTTAGGAGACTCTTAATTTACCACAGTTTATATTCAAGCTTATGTTTAGTAGTCAAAATTCAAAGAAAATTTTGAATATTTACACAAAAGTTACTGTTTAGTTAATGAATGTTAAAACTAGCCTTAAAAATAAATATGAGATTATTTATTGATAAATCCAAAAGAAAAAGAAAATAATTTGTCTAGCTTTGCTTTTCTGTAAAAGTTGAAAGTTTGTTCAAAAATCGACAGGCAGACTCAAATTTGATGTTCTGAGCAGGCATGTTCTTTAAGATCAATTCGATGTATTTTGTTTCATCAACAGATCAACAAACAAACTCAAATTTCAATTTATGGATAAACTAAATAAATTTTACGAAACAGAGGAACAAACATTTATTAACAATTATAGTTCATCTCAATTTCTATATGATTTACAAACAAGCTTACATTTGGATTTTCGGACAAAATCTTCAACTTACAGATAGATTCTTTTAATCTGTTGTGAAATGATCAAAGACAGACTCAAATTTGACTTACAGGAGAGATCTTCAATTCGTCTCAATTCCTTTGACATATTAACAAGCAAACTTACACTTTAATTTTCGGACAAACTCGTCAAATTACGAATAGATTATTTTTATTTGATCTTAAATAATGACAAAGACAAACCTAAATTTGAATTTCTCGACAGCTTCTTTCAAATTACAGATAGAGAAAATTATAGTAACTATAGTATAGTCCCAATTTGTTCATTCCCGACTAGGAATTTCAGTTCAGTTTTCATTAGGAACGAACTAGGCATGCCGAACTCCGTGCTTGTTTCAGATGACGTAACCAGCTTTAGTACAGCATCACATTTGTAACCCACGTTTTACTCCTTTGCTAATTAGGAAGCCTGATTCGGAACACATTTAGCAACTTGCATGTTATGACACAACATGCAAGTATGGCTTGCATGTTGTAACCTCAACCCAGACTGGTTCGAGTGCGGTTTCCACTTTAGGCAGCAATTTGGCAAACAAACCCGGATTTGACGACCTCTACCAAATCTGGCTCTAATTGGGATTCCTCTTTAGGCGGCGATTTTGAAACCATACTTCGAATTTCGTACTTAACTTCGTGTCAAAACAGCAGTTTGTTTCTTCTTGCTTTTTCTAACGGTCCGTCCACTATCTCAATCACCACAATAATTTAAAACAGAGAACACATTTATCTACTGATCCATTAAGTGATCACTAAGGGATCTACTGATCACTTAAGGGATCATCTGCCGAATTCGAATTTTTGTTTAGGTGGTGTTAGTTTATTGCTGAACGAACAAATTCACTTTTCAGATAACTTATATCGTTAATGAGAAACATGTTTGCATAAAAACACAGCTTAAAAATAAATCTTATAAAAATACGATATTTGATGGATTATGAGGTATTTGAAAGAATAGTAAGTAGCTGAAACCTTTTCTTGATCAACTATGGAAATAGTCTTTTGGCAGGAGTAAGCGTGTGGACGCATGCAAACAATGAATTCAAAGTGAATTCATTGTTCGTGTTGGAATTCCAAAAATATGCTTAAGTTAGGCCATGCCACAGACATTTTAATAACAACCGAATTTCGCTTGCCTAACTTCTATAAACATTTGGTTATGCATATAAGGTTGTAGTCAGGAAATCCAAAGTTTTGCCTAAGTTAGTTTTACTATTGAGTTTCCTAATAACAATCTAGTTTGTAATTTCTTCAACATGCCGTGTTTCGGTATTCCCGATATTTCCTGATTGCCAAAGTTAGATTTTCCTAATTAGCACGGGACAAGGTTCGAATGAGGCCTCATTGGGCCCGAATAGATCTTTCGGCATGCCCACTATTCTCCTAATTGGATTATAAGTTGCCAAACTAAAATTTATTTCAATCTGATTAAGCAATTATGGTGATTCTAAGGAAACATCGTGGTGAAGCCTGCTAATTATTCCTCGAGTATTTTCAAATTTCTCCTATCCTACCTACGCCTACGTTGGGAAACATTTATCGAAAAATATAATTAGCTCTTCTTCTTCTTAAAGTTCCTTATACGTTCCGGGCGTTGTTAACCACTTTGGTCATCATCATTTTGTTTGCTACTGCTCGGAAAACTCGGTTGTGGTCATGGCAAACCATGTTCTTAGATTCTTTAATTTTGATATATTTCTTCTTCCGGCAGCTCTGCTTCTCGCTACTTTCCCTTGCATTATTGTTTGAAGTAGATGGAATCAGCTTTCATTCCTCATAATATGCCCCAGGTATTGGAGTACTCTGCATTTTATAGTATAGATGAGCTCTTTATCCATCTGCAATCTATGAAGGATCTCAGTGTTAGTTATACGATCTTTCCACGATACTCTGAACATCCCTTGATAAAACCACATGTCGAATGTTTCCAGTCTTTTGCTCATAGCATCGATTAGTGTCCACGATTCAACTCCGTAAAAAAAATTACCGAACGACGCAGAATTCTCAGTTTCGTTAACATTGTGAGGTCGTGACTCTTTAGTAAGGATCCCATGCTGTTGAAAACATTTTCCGCTTTCTCGATACGGATCTTCACTTCTTGAGAATGACCGCACAGATTATTGTAGTGCCAAGATATGAAAATGTATTTACTTTCTCAATGGGTTTATGATTGGCTATGAGGTGATAATTTGCAATGTGTGATTTACTAATAATCATTACCTTTGTCTTTTTGATGTTCATATTAAGGCTATACCTTTCGATACTTACTATTCCTCTATTTATGAGGTGTTGTAGTTTTTCCATGCTCTTAGCAAATATTGCCGTATCATCCGCGTTCCGTATATTACTTATTGTTTCATCGTTTATTGATATGCCAGCTTACAGGTCTTCCTGAGCTTCTTTAAATATGTATTCCGAATACATGTTGAATATCAACGGTGATAGTATAGAGACTTGCCTTACTCCCCGTGGAATTTTCACCTCCTTTGTCCTCGCTCCCTCCACTCACAGTTGCTGAGTGGTTCCAATGTAAGTTAATGATGCTTCTTAAGCCTTTTCCATCTAGTCCAACTTTCTTTAAAATCTCTATCATCTTTTGATGTCGCACTCTATCGAATGCCTTTTGGTAAACAATAAAGCAAGCAAAAATATTGCAGTTCATATTTCTGCATCGTTGAAATAACACTTGCATGCTATAGAGAGCTACTCGTGTACCCACCGCATTTCTGGACCCAAACTGTGTTGACAATATTTGTTCTTCGCAGATTCTATATATTCCAGTATTTTGAGAAATAGTTTAAGGTGACTCATAAAACTTATGGTTCTAAACCCTTTTTTTGATGGTTTTTATGTTTCTAAACACTTTTTCATCAGGTTTTTTGAGTAGGGTGATGAACATCATTCAACCCATCTGAGTCCACTTCATAGATATACTTAGATCTCCCTTTCGTTCTTTCACTTCCTTCTGTCCTATGCCAAGTTGATCCAATTTCCGGCTAGGCGTCTAAAATCGTCAGACCATCTTGTAGGAGGTCGGCCTCTACTTTTATTGGACTCCCAGGTTCAATATTTTCTTGGTCCGCCTGTCATCAGTGGTTATTGCAAGATGCTCTGCCCAGTTTCGGTTGGTTATGCGTTCTACTATGTTTGTAACTCCTGTTGGTTGTCTTAACCATTCATTTATCTTCTTGTCCCTTCTGGTCACTTCTTCCATCCCAAGTTCCATTGCACTTTGGGCAATTCGTAGTTTATTCACTGTCTTCTTCGTTTCGACTCCATAGTTTATAACAGGCAACTCGCATTGATCGAAGACTTTTCGTTCCATATTGGATACTGACCTCCCTAGTATGTGTCTTAATTTGCCAAAGGCTGCCCACCTTTGATAGGGTGATGAACCCGGACTAATAATTAGGTATATAGGTAATAATAATTAGGTATATAGGACTGATAATTAGGTATATGGAAACTATTATTGTGTTTAGAAATGTATCAATTCTTTTACAAATATCACTGGTGGTAAAAAGTAAAGTTAATTGAGACAAAATTGAGACCATATCTGAGCTCGTGGAAGATTAGGACATTATAATCTTATATCTATTGTATTATATTTGTAAAGAACAAAAAATGCCTAGATAGAAAGATAGAGAAAAAGTTAAAAATTAATTTTTAAAAACACAGTGAAATTAACGTTTTGCAGTGTATTCTAAAGTTTCATTTTTTACTTTACAAATATTTTTTGTACAACAGTGTTATATTTATGTATAAGATTCACTGTGAAAATTCTTACTTAAAAAACAATATTTCTGTTATGTATAGTGTTTAGTATATATAGTTTAGTATATATTTTTCATTTAATAATAAAGAAAGTGAGTGAAAATTATATATTGAATATAAATTAATCAAAATAAATCAATTTGTTCGTATAACTCGACAATATGTCATTAACATAATAACCAAAATTACGAAATATCGCCGTATCTCGTCGTTTCAGACTAAAATTGATTCCGTAAAGTGTAATACAATCCGATGGTCTTTATAGGTAATGGCCAACCGAACAGTTCCATTCTCCTGCCGAACCTATTAACTTGCTCTATAGACATTGTTAATGTGAATGTGTCTTTAGGGCATTGACAGTGAGCAATTGGGTAATTCTGAATAAAAATTCATTATTTTAGCCTGAATTGAACTGCCGTCTACTTTATAGAGATAAATTTATTCACTTGGGAGAACGATTACATTTTTTTTCTGTGGGTTTTGTTCATCTCGTTTATTTTTTATTCTCTCCGCCCAGCAACTAACACTGACAGGAAGATTTTATTTCATCCCATCCCAAAAAAAAAAGAACAAAAAACTTTTTAATCGGACGAATATCAAGACCAGAGATAAGGAATTTAAAAAAAATCGCCTAAAATTATTTAAAAATATTTATTAATGAAATTAATTTATGGATGTACGAATATAAAAACTAAAAGATATTTTGGAATATTTATTTAAAATTATAAATATGAGACATTGTTAAATTTATATATTAAAGAAATTAAAAAAATATATAGATGCATCTGGGATTTTACAGATATTTCATCAAAATATTAAATAGAAAATAGTTCAAGGATTTTCTAAAAAAACTTCCTGCGAAATCTTTTTTTGCTTTAATAACAAAATTAAATTAACAAAATATTCTTATACCTATTTTTGTTTAAAGTAGATATGGTCGCTGTTGATGATATAGATTATAATTTGGATTATAATTTTATAAATTTAAACGACCAGGTAGATTTAATCCATTCCAACGTCTGCAAAATCTTAATGAGGAATTTCCAAAAATAATCCCTTCTCCCTCACAGATGAAAAAAAAGTGTATATAAACATGTAACATCTTTCTATTGTGCATAATCTTCTGAAGAAGGCCTAAGAAGCCCAAATCGATAAAGAGTTTAGAAAATACATTTGTGAAAATTATACCTAGTGAATATAATTTATTATTATTATGAAGAAAACAATTTTAGTTCGTGAAATACTATTATATTAACGGTTATATAATAAATATTAATTTCCATATATTTTTATTGTTCCTTATTTGTATGAATCCTAAATCTTCATTTTTTCTTTAATCATATGAAATAAATATAGGGAGCAACTAAACTAATTACAGATGCAATCATACCAACTTATTACAGTGGAACACAGCTGGAATAAATAAATATCTTCAACCTTTCTGAAGCTCTATAATATTCTTAAGTCTTTTTAATACTATAAAATAAATCTCATGTTAAAAGACAATAGCTTTTGTGTTATTTACTAGGACTGAGTTCACTTCCGTGACACTAAAACAAGACACTGGATAAACAACATTGTTTTTAAGATCAGATATTTTTCTTTAGCCCAACCTCTTGTATGCAGATGGCTATTCACTTTGGGTTAAAGAGAAAGATCTTTTTTATATTGACAAGTCAGACTCCTAAAGATAACCAATAATATGATACTTATAGTAAGACTTATAAGAGGTTTTATAATGATTTAATCAAAACACGATTTATATAAAGAAATTTTATACTAAATTTGTTCTAGATTCACTCAATTTATAAGATTTGCTTAAATAGAAGGCACCATAATTTACATGACTAAGATATCACAATCGTTGACTTGACTTTATACAACTAAGGTTTTGCTCAATGCGGTTTATCTCTAAGATTGAATACAAAGTGTCAAAAGACCAAACTCAACAGATACTATTTTGTATTTATATACTTCCACTTTTCTAGAGTTGAACCATTTCACTGGACAATTCTTCCCACAGCCGTATTTTAATACCTAATTATAGTAGCAACATGAGGTAATATGAAGTGTAATATGAATGCTTTTGTGATGCTAATCTATTCTAGTGTCTAACTTTAATATCCTCCATAAATAATACACGTAAATAACTTGGTTTACCTACATTCAATAATTTATAAAAGTTACAGGCCATGTAGTACCTTCGACGATGTCGAAGTTTTGTTGTTTTGATGTTCGATGTTTGATTTATAGCCATTCTAGCTCTCATCGATAAGGGGTTTTGTGCTCAACACGTTTCAGACTAAAGATAAATCTCATTGAAGAATGCATTGCGCGCTGCAACTTTAAATCATTTTCTGGTGTAGAATCAGAAGTACTAATTGTGCAGTAATCTGTGAGCGGCAAGATAGTTGCTGAAACTAATAACTTTCTGATTTCCGTTGTAAACGTTAATTTCCTGATTTCCGTTGCGATATTTAAGGCAATGTATGGTCGAATTTACTTTACTAATTGTCTGCGAGACATGATTATTACAGGACAAGTTCTAACTTATATGTAATCCTAAACACTTAGTTGAATTTACATAAGGTAGTGCAAGACCATCTATTATAATAGGAGGTAATCCCTTTCCCTTTCTTGTAGTTGCTTTCGTTTACTATTCGAGTCCAATATCATTACCATAGTTTTACCTAGGTTTAACTCCAAGCCATGTCCCCTAGCCGAAGTCCCCTAGCCCTAGCTATTGATTGTGCATCATGAGTAACTTTCCAGACGGACACCATGCTTGCAATAATCAATCCACCCAACGACTGAATGCATCATTATCAAAAACAATATCGGTCCAGAACAGATCCTTGGGAAAGTTAAGAAAAGGTTGTAAAAAGTTAAATTGGAATCCTAAAATTATTTAAAATTGATTGAGACCGTTTTGATAAGTAGGAGAAGAACCAAGAACAATCGTTTCCAGTGTAAAAACAAGTCTGAATAAAGCAGTTAGTATAGTTTTGTGGCCAATGTGGTCAAACACTTTGCTCAAACAAAACTAAAAATAAGTTCGAATGATTATTATCCACAGCATGTCTGATATCATCAGTAAGGCGCAACAGTGCTGACTGGGTACTGTGGTGTTTGCGGAATACAGATTGTAAAGAATCTAATCATTCATTTTCTTCTAAATAGTTTACCTCTTCATTTGCAATAATTCTTCCCAAAACTTTAGCTGTATAAAACAAGTTTACAGTCGCTCGAGTATCGGAGGGCGATTGGATAGGCGGTATACTCTTATTTAACGGTATGATATATATATATATATATATATATATATATATATATATATATATATATATATATATATATATTAATATATATAGCATAGAAATGAGCACGGGACGAGTTTTTCGTTCCAGATCCCATCCTGTGGGACGAAACCCTGTCACTGTCTCATCCCATAACATTTTCGTACCGCTGTCCCATCCCACAAATCTAAAATGTTCGTCCCATCCCATCCCATTCCGGTCGCACGGAATCACATTCCCGTCCCATTCAATCATCTGTCTCGTTTGTCTCGAGTGAGATTTTGTTAAACTCTTTGCGATTTTTTGTTGGACAAGGGTTTTAAGAAACTCTAGAATCGTGGGTTGCATCCAAGGCAGCAACCAGATCCTTTTCGTCAAAAGCTGCAGGTCTTGTAGGTGTTGCTATTGCTTTTTCATATTTAATGCTGCTGTAGTCGGTATTACTTTCCGCCTAGCTTCGCAGTGCGAAATTTTTTTTTTTCTTTTAATTTCCTGTATAGCTCATTCTTCTTTATACTTCGGACATGTTCGAGCATTACCATAGAGCAGACTTTTTTTTCGGTTCATGCTTTCTTAACGATAATTCGTACGAATTTATTATTTCCGAAATTTATTTACATGACAATGAGTAATTCTTGTTCCTCACAAACGGATCGGAAGATTTTTCAAGAACCACATCGTTATCACAGAATTCTCCTAAACTGGTCATATTTTGGAAAATTTCCCTATTGGCACGAGAAGCAATTAATTATGCACGAACTAGATTTACTAGATTAAATAAACTCTTCAGAAAAGGAAGAAGCACAATAGATGCGATCAAAAAAGTGCAGGACATTGCAGAAAGCGTAAACAGCGGAGCATATAAAAGACGAAAATGCTGCCTGCTAGTGACTCTGGACTTCAAAAACGCTTTTAACTCTGCGCCGTGGAGAAATAGTGACAGAATTAGAGAAGAAAAATAGCTCCATACTTGATAAGAATGATTCAAAGCTACCTGGAAGAAAGAACACTTCTAGGTGAGATGCAAGTAACGTGCGTGGTTCCCCAAGGCCCTGTCCTGGGACCCACGTTGTGGAACGTTTACTACGACGGTGTCCTTAAAATATAAATGCCAAAAGAGCTAACCATCACAGGGTACGCAGATGATATAGCATTGGTCGTTAGCGGTATGACGGCCGAAAAAATTAGACAAACAACGGAAACGGCGATCAGCAAAATACAACAATGAATGGATATGAAAAAACTGAAACTGGCTCCAGAAAAAACGGAGGCCGTAATGATAGTGGGAAGACGGAAAGTTCTTGACGATAACAGTGTATAATGACATAGAGACGATGCTTGCGACAAAATATCTTGGGGTATACTTCGACACTGACCTTAGAATGACAAGACATATTATAGAAACTCTCAAGGAAACGGAAGGTACGGTCAAAAGACTAAACATGATCCTGCCCAATATAAGAGGACCAAAGGAGGAGAAAAGGAAAGTACTCACGTCAATTGTGTGTTCCACACTACTATACGGAGCACCAATTTGGCAAAAAGCGATCAAATTTAAAAAATATAAAAACATAATAACATAATAACAAGAGTCCAACGCAAACTACTTATCAAAATAGCACATGCATATAGGATAGCTTCTACCAAAGCGCTACAAGTCATAACGGGAACACCACATATAGACCTCCTAATTGAAGAAAGGACCAACACATACCACGCAGGATCTAAAAACAGAGGACGAGAAATAGAGAAAATAATAAAAAAATTGCAGAAAATATGGGACAGCCAAACGCAAACAGCCAGATGGACAAAACGACTAATACCGGTGATAAAAACATGGGCGGCGCGAAAGCACGGAGAAATCACACACTACACAACACAAGCCATATCAGGACACGGGGACTTCCAAAAGTATTTACACAGATTTAAAATAATCGTTTCGCCGAACTGCCGCTTCTGCGACGTGGATGATGGGGAGCACAGGATTTTCATGTGCCACAAATGGGAAAAAAACAGAAGGTACCTTACGTCAAAAATCGAAAGAACTCTAACGCCGGAGAACATCATTAACCTAATGCTGGAAACACCTAACAATTGGAAAGATATCGAGGATTCCATAAGAGAGATTATGGAAAGCTACGTCCAAGACGAAAGGGATAATAGAAATAAATATACAGCACATTCTGACAATCCTACACCCCAAATAATACTTGACGGTCTCCGGGGTGCAAGGAGTAGAATTGAGGAGTGGGTTTTTTTGGTGGGTAGTCTAACCACGGAGGCGAGTAGTCCCACACTCCTCAGAGCAATTTAGAGCACTTGGGGCTGTACGTAAATGTATTTTACCCCTCCTCACGAAAAAAAAAACTTGACCCTCACAAAATTGTCGTTGCAATCTTTTGGAAGTTTCCTGACTTATGGAAGGGCATCCTATATTAGAGATGAGCATGGGATCCCATCGATCCATCCCATCCCATTGTTCCAAGGGATGGGATGAGTGGTGTGAACGTCGCGTGGGAAGGGATGGTATGTGTCGATGGGATCCCATGCTCATCTCTAATATAGGATGACCTTCCATAAGTCAGCAAATACACGAGTATCAAGAGATCTATCGAATAAGGCCGTGAGATAGATATAAATTTGAGGAAAATGATCGCTTAACCATCTCAGATGTTTTCTAACAGGACTTTTACAAAAATATTTCCTTGAACAGATTTCTGAACAATAAAAACTCTACGCTGTCGGGCAAGTTTTTATGCTTTCTTTTGGAATCGATAATGAAGTCACGATCTTACATTGATTTACGCCCAAGTATATATGAGCGCAAAACATCCTTAGCACTATTATTACTGGCCAACGATTTTTTCTTATTTTCTAACTTTCTAATGTTTAAAATATCAGTTTTTCAGCAATCAGGCGTATCACCAACTACATCCGGAATTCCTGAGATCACTTCGACGTGGCCAAATCTGATAGTGACGAAGACGAAGTGACGAAGATAAGGGTCCATCCTTTCCTTCAACAGATGATATCATCTCTTGCAGGTTTTTAGTTTTTGAATAGTATAATAGAATAAGGATTTAGAATAGAATTAGCTCAAAAATAAGTATTCGTTGCAACATTCCCAATTATAACAGACACCTTATCACTAAGAGTATCTTGAGTCTGCCAAAGTAACTTCATTTTATTGGTCGAGTCTCAAGGAAGTTTTTTCACTATATGCCTCTATAGCTGTCATTATCAATGTAAACTTATCATCTAGTGATTTTAATGACCAATCAATTGTAACAGCAGTTGAAGCTTCGTGTGACATTGTGGATGGGGGTCGTTTGGCTGCAAAGCCTTTCTGCACTGCGACCAACTTGATCTATTGTGCTTTTTTTATTGTGTGACATTGTGGATGAGCACTCACTAACATTTTTAAAACAGTTTATTTTTGCAAATACTAGACCAGCGATTTTCACCCCGTGGTACGAATACCCATAGAGGTAAGCATTTGATGGCTTAGGGCTACGCGAAAAAAATATAGTAATTGTGGATGTTAAAAATATGCTATTCTCCGCTCGTTTCGATCTATTTTCAGAGCGATGGCAAACAATGGACATAAAAATTGTTTAAGTGCTCCCTATTTACAAGTAAAATATTTTTTCTACTGATATATGTCAAAATGGCATTTTTTCCACGCCTTACCCTACATGAAAGTGACATTTTTTCATTCTAGAGATGAAAATATTTTCACATCTAGAGACGGAAATGAGCATTTTTAAATTGTGATTTTCTCGATTAAAACACTAAACTAGCCAAATTTGCATGGAATTTTTTATTAATTACATAAGTTTCAATGAAATTCTTTATATACAAACGTTTAACGAGCCTGAAACTATTTAAAAAACCGAAAGAAAATTAAGACATTTGGCTTGAAAACTATCACCTTCTATGAGAATGCAATATGTTACCATGGACACGACCAAACCAACAATTAAATTTGTATTGACGTTTCTGACAGTTCGCTTCGAATTGGATTTATTAAAGTCGAATTATGGATTCTACAGCCGAAATCAGTAGAAAAATTGCATTTACTACTCGAGATGAAAGTGTTTTTTTTTTGTATTTTTGGTTTGATTGCTAACTCGCTAGCGCTCGTGAGCAAACTCCCGCCTCACCAAAAAAAAACGCAAAAAAATATATACTATTTCAAAGTTATGTGTTTTTTGTTTAAAATGTAAATGTATATTTGAAAATAATAAATGAATATGTATACTTCTTATCTGAACATAAATTGTATTAGTCAGATACCGATGCAATTCTGGCATCATTCGGTGGGTGATTTCTTTTGGCGCATATCGATGATTTTTGTAACAATCCTCGGAATCTAACTTTCATTCGAATCCTCGAATCACTAAAGTTACATTTAGAATTCCAATGCAACATAACGTGTCTATGGTATATGGTGCATATGGTGTCTATATATATCTATGGTATGAAAAATTCAATACTCGTTTCTTTCGATTCTTCTTTGTGTGTGCCGTTAAGTGCCGTGTCCTCCCAGAACATTGGCGATCATTCGCTTGATGCTCACTTTGTCCACAGCCGATCTAAAGAGTGTCGTGGTGTTTACTCCATACCATTGGCGGAGATTCTTGAGCCAAGATGTTCTTCGGCGCCCAGGGCCACGCTTTCCCTCTATTTTTCCTTGAATAATAATGTGGAGCAATTCATATTTCCGATTTCTCATTACATGGGCAAAGTACTCCAGCTTTCTTCTTTTTATGATATTAAGTACCTCCCTTTGTTTATTAATATGCCGTAGAACCGCATCATTCGTCACCCTGTCCATTCACGATATCCTCAGCATTCTTCGGTAAGTCCACATTTCGAAGGCTTCAATCCTTTTGCATACTGTGTCAGTGAGGGTCCATGCTTCCATCCCATAAAACAATATGCTAAAGACATAGCAACGTAATAGGCGTATTCTTAAGGGAATTTTTAGAGCTCTGTTGGTAAGCAGTTTTTACATGCTCCTGAAGGATGTTCGTGCCTGTTCTATTCTGCTTTTGATTTCTTGAGTTAAGTCCCACTTTTCATTCACCCAGCAGCCCGGATATTTATATTTTTGTACTCTCTCCACTATTTCTCCATTTATGCTGATATATGTTAAGTTGTCGGCCATATTTTTGTTTTTGCTGACAACTATCCATATGGTCTTCCTTATATTTAATCGTAGACCCATTTGTTGGCTATGTTCTGTAACCGCTGCTAAGAGTGCCTGTAAATCATCTTTATCTGTTGCCAGTATTCTTTCGATTGCTCAATTCTTATTACAAATTAATATCAAATTTATTTTCGTTCGGTAATTTTTAATTTGATTTTTAAATTTAAAAAAAAAATTTATTTAGAATTTAAATTATTTTCTAAATTAATATAGGGTTAATTATGGATCAGTGGTTGAAAACCGATACAGTAATAAATATTAAATGTACACCGGAAAGTGACCAATTGGGCTCAAGATGGTACAGAACACAGGAAAGCGCTGTCTTCAGTTCTGCAGATAGGAAAAAAAGAGAGAAACGACTACACGAAATATGGATTTTTATATACAGCAGGTGAAGACAGCCCTGAACCGAAATGTGTAGTATGTGGGGAAGTACTGTGAAATAGCAGTATAAAACCTTGTTGATTTTACGTAATGTTTAAACAAAACATGCCAATAGTAAATACAAAGAATATGAATTTTTGAAACGCTTCTCAGCTCAAAATATCAAGACGTCAGTTTTGACATCGTACGTGCTGTCAGCTAAATAAAAATGCGAAATTGCTACATGCGGTAAAAAATTTACAATTGCTAATAATATAATTCAATTGTATTATTTGTAATAATGTATTTGATGGAATAGACCTTTTTATGGTATAAACTTTTCTGTGCGCATGTGTCAATTTGCGTCATGTTTTTCAGGCACTTTTTACGTATAACCAGTGAAAATAACAAAATCTGCACGAAACTTTCATATTCCCGCCTTTTAAACATGCCGGACGCGCATGCACTTAACTAACCATAAAAAGGTCTGTTGTTAGTTTGGTAGATCAGTTGTCATTTGGTTATTAAGTTTTAAAAAATAATTTGACAAAAGTGTCATTTTTATATTAATTAATGGTTTATTTGGCAACAAATTTTAACAGTAGATTGATAGAAGAGACCCAAACAATTTAACTCAAATAATTATTGCAATTGATTTCTCGACTCTTTTTATTCATCAGCAACTTTGGAATGTGTTAATTACCTTCACGCGGCTATTTGACACTTTTTTCAGTCATTTTATTTTATTTTTGAAAGCCAGCGCTTAGGCCATAATAAATTCTTTCAAATAATTTCTTTTCATAAGAATTTTAGGTTTTTAACAAATTCTTCGTTTAAGTAATTAATTTCTCTTTAGCGAAAACGTCGATTAGTGAGAATTTAGGAACATTTATAAAAAGTTATTTAAATGTTATTTATTTTAGTCTTATTGCCTTAGAAAATATTGCCCAAGAAACAAAATACAACAATCTTTGAGGCAACTTGAGCGGCCCCGTTTTGGGGCCCATAAGACGGTCTTATATGTCCCAAAACGGGGGCGCTCAAGATGCCTCAAAAATTGTTGTATTTTGTTTCTAGGGCAATATTTTTATGAATGAGTTTACTTTAAACATTTTTATATATTGTTGGGATAATTTGTGCGAATTCTGTGGAAAAAACTACAAAGAAATTATCAAAAACAAATCACAACAAATATATTTGTATCGAAGAGCAGATTAATAACAATAATGACAATAACTCGACTAATAAATTATATACAGTCATGTTTTAAACAAACTTTTTCAGGCGACATTTATTTGTCTCACATATCTTGTGTTTTTGTCTCTCACAAATCCTTTCAAAATCCAATTTTCCTATCGAAATGTGAGATTTCTAATAGAATTGTCATATTTTGATAACCACTATCAACAATTACCAATATTTTATAGTAGCTGTCAAAATATTGACGTATCTTAATGGACCTATGAATACAGTAGTAGTATAGTAGAATATAGTAATCATGGGTCCATGCGTAGGTGTATGGGTATAACTGTCAATATTTTGACAATTGTCAAAAATAATCGGTTTTAAAAATTGTCAAAGTTTTGATTTTACAAAATAACTCAAATTTGTAATTTATTATCAATTGACTCTTAATTATTGCAAATTATTTGTTGCTTATTGTAAAGATTTGTAATTTTTTTGATAAAAAATAAAATGAAAAATATCAAATTTTCAAATTTCATTTAATTTTTAAAAAACGTCAACAGACCTTTTCATAGTTTGTTTTTTGTACGCATGTGTCAATTTCCGCCATATTATACGTCGTAAAGTGCCCAAACTTTTTGAAGTATAACTAAATATGTGTCCGAAACTTTAATATTCCCGCCTTTCATAGTGGATGCTCATGAGTTTAACTAACCGTAAAAAGGTCTATTAAATATACTTATCAAAAGAGCAGATGTTGCTAATTTCAATTTTGCTTGTTATTACGAGGTATTTAAAAGACAATGAAGCCGTAGAAAAACTTTTACTTACGCATGCTCTGTCAGAACACACAACAGGTGAGGATATATTTAAATCTATCGATTTCAAAGAAAAATGCATAAATTGGTCTCATTGTTCTGTGCCGATGGTGCAAGTTCGTCAGGTATTTGTTGTCGTCTGCCCGGTCTTGTCGTGCAGATAGCTCCCAATGTATGTTGGAGTCACTGTTGAATCCACAGACAGAGTTTGGCAACTCAGAACTTTCAAGTGCGAATCAAATTTGTTCTTGACGAAGCTACGAAAATGGTTAGTTTTATAAAGTCTAGATTAACCAACCCGAGAATTTTGAAACCTCTTTGTGAAGATTTTAAGGGGCTATACCAATGTGACCGCTGAGAATTTGGGTAATTTTCGCGAATTTTTTGGAAGAAAAGTACTCAATTAAATGTTTCAGGAAATTGAGAACATATTTGGCTATATTTGACCTTCATTATATAATTTTTTCATAGAAAAATATTAACATCCCAGTGACTTATGCGCTGCCTTCGGAAGCGCCAAAGAAAAAAGTTCCTCCACTGCCCCCCTCCTGGAAGCCGATTGTGTAGCTGAACCAAAAATATCGTAGTTGACGGTACAGTAAATATATTCAAGAGTACTCAGATCAAATTTCAAGTCAATCGGACAATTTCTCTTACAGGGGCAAATTTGAAAAATGCCATTTCGAGAAAAACGCGTTTAAAGTTAAGGACGTTCGGCCTATATTTTCTCAACCTTATATACTTCCGAATACAACAAAAAATCTGAAAAAAATCTCATTACAAATTTCGGAAACATTGTTTTTACATAATAATAATGTTGCAAAGTTATTAACAAATGGATTTTTTTTATGTTTTTTAACAAATTTTTGGAAAACCTATACTTTTTTTATTTCAAATAAATGAATTTATTTTTGAGAATACGCCAAATTTTCCGAGATTTTAATTATCTTTTTGGCTTTTTTTCCAATTTCGAAAAATGATCGAAAAAATATAAGAAAAATCCGAAAAAAATCATACGAATTCAGAAAAATTCAGAAGAATTCAGAAAAGAAAGATCTACTTAGTGAGAAATATAAAAAAATAGGTTTTTCAAAAATATATTGCCTCAAAATCCAAAAATTTATCGCCTCCAGGCAGGTGCAGAATTTTATTCCTGCGAGCGGTTGCGCTTTAGAAGGCTGCCATTCGGGGAGTATTAGAGATACGGCCTTGAAATTTTCACAGGAAATTCTTGCAAGTATGAACTGTTAAATAAGAGCAAAAAACGAGTTTTTTTTAGTGTCACAGTGGTACAGCCCCTTAATAGTATTTCTTAATAGTATCACTCTGTTCTTTCATACATTAGTTCGGTGACTATCTCGAGGCAAGGTCCTTGTCCGGTTGTTCGAAGTTAGATATGAACTACAAGCTTTTTTCGAAGAACAACCTTTCCAACTTGCTTCCAAATTATTCTTCTTCTTCTGGCGCTACAGCCCAATTTGAGCCTATCGACCTCTTCCCCTACATTCGGCCGTTCAGGATTATTTTGGGCATTCTACCAACTGGCATTCTTATAATGTGGCCGGTTCACCGGATGCGCTGCAGTTTCACGTATATGGACACTGGTTGGTCTTTAAGTGCCTGATATACTTCTTTGTTGCATCGCCTCTTATTTTCTTTATTTTTCCGTACCGGTCCTGGGACGCTTCTGAATATATTCCTCTCGAACGCGTTGATTTTTTCTTCGTTCTTTACGGAGAGGATCCGCATTTCGCAGCCGAAATGTGAGTATTGGTCGGATGATTGTTTTGTACACCTTAATTTTTGTGTCTATGTGTATCACATTGGACTTGAGTACATTCGCCAATAAGAAATACGCTTTATTTGCCATCATGACTTTAGCTGTAATTTCCGCGTCTTCCAGGCCTTTGCTATTGATGCCTGCGCCCAGATACTTGAAGTCGTTCACTTGTTACAAGTTTTCTAGTGTCTGTATTCATACTATGCCCGTTCTACATTGCACTAGTGTCTTTGTTTTGTCGATGTTGATTTGGAGGCCGATTTCAGATTCAGTGATTTCAGATGAATTGATAATTCAAAAAAATTGGAGGACATGTATTAAAAATGATCAATCAGAGGTATTTGAAACTTTCCCCAATTTTCTATTAGATAATTAACTTTGCCTCTCCAGAAAATTGAGCAAAAAAATATGTAAACAATTAAAAAAGCTAAAATCCAGTTTCGAGAAATACTTTCACAAACCTGGTGAAGGAAACAGTTGGATTTCATATCCTTCCAATGAAGAATACTTTTTTGTGGCTAAATTACCTATCAAAGAAAATAAGAACTTAATTGAACTTTCAAATTACTCTTATATCAGCACGGAATATAAATACTTTCTGTATTCTTCGTATCTTTTTATTAAAAACAAATCACGTAGTAAGCTGGATGTAGCTCAAGGTTTAAGATTATATCTTGCATCAATCGAACGTGATTTCAAAAAACTATCTGTCTCAAAGCAAGCACAAGATCTCACTGAATATAATAAGTAAAGTGAAAATTAATGTAAAATTGCGAATATTTAAATACCTTATGTTTATAACAGTTAAAAACAGTTAAAAAAAAATTTAAAAAAGATTTCAGTTTTCATCAATAAAAATTCTGAGCATACTCCTTGACACGGTATTGCTATATATTTAGTGTTAGAACAAGTTTAAAATAGTAACTGCGAGCATTTAAATTGTAAAGATTTTTCAAATGTAAGAGGTACAATTTAAAGATAATGGGGTACGCAAGCTGAAAAAGGTTGATAGCCGATGTAGTAAAGGAATAAGTTGATGGTCAATTAATATCAAATTGCTTTGATATTTTGAATAATATCAAATATAATGGCAATTATATAAAATTATAGCATAATAAAAAAATTGTAAATATTTATTTTTTTATTATGGAATTATAATTTTCATGTTTGTAAATTTAGATATTACCCTGAATAAAATATGAGCATGTAGATTTAGTTTATGAGATAATGAGGGATTGCATGTAAATAGATTAGCATGAAGTCACTGTTTCATAATGAGTTTTTATATTGTAGTTAGTTTAAATAATAAAAACACGTATATAGTGGAGGTTGTTGGGGGTAATGAGGTAGAAAGCTCAAAATGCAGATATAAGAGAGAAGTTTATAATAAATTACAATCTAGAATGAACTAACTCCTTTTTAATGCGGGGAATTTTACATATTTGGAGCATAATTCTTAGCATTTTCCCGGGGTTGTGTGCGTTGTATATTTTACACGGCCGGAACACAACTCCAGACCAATTAAATAAAATATTCTTTTATGCTAATGTTAGGACAGTGAGTATAATAGCCTTAAAACTCTATATTCTGCAGTATAATGTAAAGTCCTTAACATTTTACTCTTCCGAAAATATTTATTCTGGCCCGCAAATTTATGGCATCCAAAAATAATGTTTGTGCGAGCTACGCGCTTTCCAGAGGGAGTAGCCGGGCCGGATTTTTTCCACCGAGTTTTCCACCAATGGAAAGTTCACGAGGACGCCGCCCACGCGGGGCGCTCTGCGTCACTTTTTGCTTCTCTCTCTTCGCGTATATTTTTTAAACGGTGTGCTTAGGACACTGTAAAAAATATGAGAGTAATTTAATACTGTGACCGCTGTTTAAACAGACCCGAAACCGAGTTTGCGGACCCTGGAAATTATGGCCGCGCGCAACCGATAGAGGAAACTTTAAAAAAGTATTTTCGCTACTCGTGTGATATATATTATGGCACTTTATTCTACTGGAGAACTTATCTGAATCGGCGCTGTCTCACAGCCTGATGCAGATTGCGGTTTCGGTTTGGAATTGCTAAAAATTGCAAATTGGCACACACACTTACTCTAGTCTGCTCTGCCCCGCTCTCCACTCACATTACACTTTTAATTTATTCCCATCCTGAATAACCCTCAAGATTTATTTTTATTACTCTCTCATCTAAATCTTCACACACCCATAAAAAATATCTCTAATTCTACAGTTAGTTATAAGTGCACACATAATTCATGGATATTATTCACACACTTAAAAATTCACGTAATATTTTTTTAACTCGCTAACACATTCGCCCTTACTATAAATGGCACTACAACAAATTTTGAAATTATTTTTATTACTAAAATATGTTTATTTCTTTTAAAACTCCACTTTCATAGTAATGGCAATTAAATAAATTACACACTGTTTATAACTATTATTAATATATTTAACAAAAAATAAACCTTGCCGTCTTTATAACTCATTTTATATCTTTTTGTATGTTATGTTTCTCGCCGAAATTTCGGATGGAAAGATATTTAAGAAGTAAAGAATATAATTTTTGATGACACAACATTCAAATCAAATCAAATCATTTATTCATGCATTAATTTTACATTAAATTTTTACATACGTCATAGATAAGTAAAAGTATAATGTGTATATTAGTACAAATTACAAAAACTTATTCTATAATAGAACTTACATTACTAGTTAAAAGGTCAGTTGTGTTCAAGCAGGCATCTCTTAACTGGTACTATTTTATCACAGACTTGATTTTTTTATTGCAAATCACGCACATTTAGAGGTAGTTTATTAAAAAATACTGGACCTTGGCGAGGACTAAAGATCCAAGATTTATTCAATCTAAGTTGAGCAGGCATTAGGTTATCTCTATACCTGGTTCCAAAGTTCTGTATGTCACTATGAACCATATATCTATGACAGTTTTCCTTAGCAAGAATCAGAGAATAGTACGTATAATATGATAATAAAGTCAGCAAGCTAGAAGCAGAAATGAAAGAGCTAAAAGAGGAAACGGAAAGAGAGGAAAGAAAAAGACAAGATGGAAATGTAAGTCTATCAAAGGAGATAAGGGACCTGAAAGAGAACGCGGAACTTAGTCTAAAACGGAGCTTACGTAACAATATTGTTGTTTTTGAATGCGGACTGAACACATACAAAGAGGATGTCACAAAGATATTGAAAGAAAAACTAGGAGTAAAGGAGGAAATAGTTTCCATGGAAAGACTAGGACGCGAGGATAGTGAAAAACGTCCTGTTGTTGTAAAATTGGAAGATGGGGATGTGAAAAGAAAAATTATGAAGAAGAAAAGTGAACTAAGAGAGACTAACGTATTCATTAGCGATGCTCTTACAGAGACAGAAAGGGAGTGCCAGAAAACTATAAAAATTAGAGCAAAAGAATTAAAAGAGAAAGGACACCAGGTAAAAATAGGTTAAAAGAAACTATTAGTAGATGGAGAAGTTGTACCATGGAAGGAAGGAAAATAAGGTTTAAAAACCGACTGAAAGAGAGGGAGGGGGCGATACAAGAACAATGATGAACGGTTAACTGAAAATGTTAAGATACTTTTTTTGTAATGTGGCGGGACTTAAGAGGAAACTGGAAAGCGATAACGGATCTACTAAGATTTTTCTCAAGAAATTTCATATAATTGGATTAGTTCAGACCTGGAGTCAGGAAAAATATTGAGAGAGCTGCAAATGAATCCATGGTATATGTTGAACGGGAGTATAGAGGGCGAATATACAGTTATTCTCTCAACGGGAACTTCGCTTAAGGACCAGATTTTAACATATGATGCCACAAGACAGGAAATAACAGGTATGGAAATCGTAATGAGAAGTGAGTCGGACCACATGCTAGTAATGGTGTTTTTGAAGTTACGAATGGATGGAGAAGATAGGACGCAGAATTGGGTGAGATAAATGTGCGTCGAATGAATATATGACGTGATTAGAGTTTACAAAGTGAGACTAGTAGACGATATAAACATGATGGCAAAGAAACTGAAACCAGCTCGTGACAGAAAGAGGACAAGACTTCGTAGAACTAGTGTTTAAGTTGAAGTTTATCTGTAGTTATTTTTATTTACTTTTGTTGTTTGCCAATAAAGGTTATATGTATGTATGTAGTAAAGTCAGTATGCTGCGTTAGATGAAGGCCTTCTTTGTATCAGCTCGGTAACTCAGACCAGACAGTATGCGTATGGCTCTTCTTTGTAAGCGAAATAGTCTCGCAGAATGTGCTGAATGTCCTCAAGTGAGTATACCGTATGTGAGTAAGGATATTTTACTGTCAACATATTCAGACAAACGTCTCAGAGCATAGATGCCAGATGCGACTTTTCCCACAATGTAGTCGATATGTGATTCAAAAGTCATCTTTATATCAAATTTAATGCCCAGAAATTTTACATTTGAGATCTCTTGTTCTTGTTGCGGCCTTAGTGAGAACATCAGTGTGTTATCATGTGTCATCTGTGTGTTTTAGTGTGATTCAAATGTAAGTGATTTGCCAGGAACCAATCCTCTAGGTCCAGAATAACGTTGTCCATACTTTCACGATGCTCACTAGTGCACAATACCTTTGTATCGTCAGCAAAGAGAATCAACTAATTTTGGAATGTAGCAGTAGACAGGTCAGCGACGTAAATGAGGAAACGTAACGGCCAAATGAGCGAACCATGTGGTACCCCACTCTTAACCAATTTCCTTTTGGACAGACCACACCCGCAGAAGGTCTACTGATATCTGTTATAATAATCAGTCAACAACCGCAGTCCTCTCTCATCGACCCCGTATATTTTGAAATTATCAGCTAATGTATTGTAGTTTACACAGTCGAAGGCTTTGCTGAGGTCACAGAAGACAGAGCCCACATAATGACCCCTTTCAAAGCCTCTCATTATGTAGTCCGAACTGTCTTGAACTGGCTGAGTCTGGTTGAACTGGCTGAGTCTGGTTGAACTGGCTGAGTATGGTTGAACTGGCCGAGTCTGGTTGAACTGGCCAAGTATGGTTGAGCTGATGTCGACTTGCTGACTGTGTCCACTGGCTGGACCGGTGTAAATGAGTCCACTGGCTGGACCGAACTAGACTCGTTGGTTGGTTGCGCCTCACTCTCGGATTGAACTGGAGTCGACTGCTGACTGATTGCGCCTGCCTGTTTGCGCCTGACTGTCTTGTTTGTTCAGGGGACCAGGTATTTATATTATGTCCAAGTATACTCGTCCCTCATCTGGGGGTGATTATTTTCCTATTTTTCTAATAAAATGTTTTCGAAAATTCGTCCAAAAATATTTGGGTAATCACCGTAATGCCCTCGTAAATCTAAAAATACAAATATTCCTTTATCTGCTCGAGGATTAGGACCCTAATAAAATATTTTCGGAAATTATCCGAAAATATTTGGGTAATTATTGTAATGCCCTCGTAAACTAAGAAATAAAAATGGAACGGCTCGTTGCCCCCACATCACCCCCTTGCCAGTGATAACGCTATGTAGCGTTTGTTGCAGTTGTTTGTAGACGTCTGATAGACGGTTGAATGCGTTACCGTAGACGTTGTTTGCTATTGCCGGCTTCCTGGTAGACGGTTGCATTCGTCATCGTCGTCGCTGTTGCGATGTTTGTTCGTAGACGTCTGGTAGATGGTTGAAGTCGTTACCGTAGACGTTGTTTGTTGTTGCAGGTTTGTTGCAAGGCGTCCTCGTGGACGTCGTTTGCTGATTGTATCTACTGGCTGGACCGGAGTGAATGAGTCCACTGGCTGGACCTAACTGGACTCGTTGGTTCGTCGCGCCTGTCTGTCGGATTGAACTGGAGTCGACTTGCTGACTGGTTGCGCCTGACTGTCTTGTTTGTTCGGGGTCCAGGATAAAGGTATATTACATCCAGGTATACTCGTCCCTCATCTGGGGGTGATTATTGTTCTATTTTCGGCTATTTGTCGGTTTAGTGATTACCGATTCTCGGGAAAAACATCTTGTAATTTCCCAGGGGATTAATTACACTATTGACCCTAATAAAATGTTTTCGGAAATTCGTCCGAAAATATTTGGGTAATCACCGTAATGCCCTCGTAAATCTAAAAATACAAATATTTCTTTATCTGCTCGAGGATTACATTACCTACCCTAATAAAATATTTTAGGAAATTCTCCGAAAATATTTGAGTAGTTATTGTAATGCCCTTGTAAACCAAGAAAAAAAAATGGAACGGCTCGTTGCCGCTACACCCCTAATGTTGATCTACCTTTTCGAAATCCATATTGGTTCGTTCTTTATAAATATGTCATTAGATTCAAAGTATTTGGTAAGCTGAACTTTAAGAATACTCTCTAAGATTTTTGATATGACTGGGATCAGCGAAATTGGTCTGCAGTTATCTTCTATCGACCGGTCTCCTGTTTTGAAAACGGGGATCACCTTAGACAGTTTCAGACAGTCTGGGGAAGATTCCCTCCTCTATACACAAGTTAAATAGTTGTGTTAGTGGAAAAACTAGCTTATTTATTACCTTCTTTAGTAGTGAGACGCTCAGTCCATAGTTGTCTTTACTGTGCTTGCTTTTCAGCTTGTCAAGTGTATCTCTGACCTCTATGAAAGTAACCCGTATATGAAGGAAAACCGACTATGTCCCCCACGATCAAGTATATGTCGTTACATACTCATCGACTGAATGAGATAAAATTCACCAGTAGATTCAGATTCAATGTAGATTCACTAAAGATTATATATTTTAACAATATATAATTTGTTTATTATTAATTAATTTAAATATTTAAATATCTATTATTAATTTAAACATATAATTGAAAGTAGGAGATTATTACTACGATATCTTCAAAACTGTCAGTAGCTGGAATTCACTGGCATATATACAGTACTGGCAGATTTGAAGATATAGTAGTGATAATCTCCTACTTTCAATTCTATTATTAATTTGGTTCAAACCATGACATCTCATTTTAAATTAATTTAAACAGTAACATCTTTTTGGAAAATGCTCCGCTAAAATTAATCAAAATTAGTTAAAGTTATAAAAATCTGGAAAATATTGAAACCATGGAGGAGCTCAGGGGACAGTGCCAATCAAGAAACCTGATCCTGGATGTGCTGTGTACATCTGACCATCCATAATAAATTACTGATAGTGCTAGAGCCGTGTAGGAGCCCAGAGGAGTTAAACACCAACGTTTTACTTACAAATTTTAATGTCTTTTTAATGTCAATTAATCGAACTATTTTCCCTATTACCTTTTCTGAAATCTGACAAATTAAATTAACTTGACATTAGTGAATGACATATTTTGGATAGCCTACTTATGATAAAACACCTTTGGACTTACGAAATTACTGAACCTCTCGTCGCGTACGTTTTTCGGAGTTTTCGAACTTGGAGTTTAAACAATACTGAAAAAAATTTCGGAAGATATAACATGTGCCACTTTAATATTATTTCTATTCATTTAGAATGAATAGAAATAATTCGTATTGAAATAATTCGTAATTATTGTATTTTGTATTCGTATTGTCTTTTTTGTATTCGAATGTATTGGAAATGATAGATTCCACTTCCGCAAAATAGAATGTTAAGAGGTCATCCCTCGATAAAATGTCCTTTAAGCACCTTATTTGATATACCCTTTTGTTAAGGGTTGCACAAATATTTTTAATAACGTAATTCCATTTCAGATGTTATTCTATGTAGATCCCCAAATAAATTGCGCATGTCTTGGCTGTCTGACCTGCTATTTTAATGTGCTTTTAACCTACTCTTAATGTGTTCACCATAAATACTTGTTTTCATGTCCTCTGCATATTTACTTCTTTCAGTTTGAAATATTATGTATTCTGTTTTATCCTCGTTTAAGTAAAGATTGTTGGCTGCAAACCACTTCATTGTTTTATAAATAACCTTTTGTGCTGAGACTTAACTAAGCGAATAATTGTCATTCTGGATCAAAGGTGATCCGGGTACGATAGCTTTATTAGTTCAAATCATCGCTGAGAAAACAGACGCATCAGAGGCAGAACTAGATCGCCGTACAGCCCATGTTCATTCTGGTACCCTATCGGCTACCTTGTTCAACTATGAGCCGAGGTGGTCAAGGTAACTCAGCCAGCAAATTCCTTACAGATTTTGCAAAGAACGGAGAAGAATATACCATTTGGTTCCAGTCTGTCTTTCTGTAGAGCATCTCTGTCCTTAATATGTACTACCACTATTATGGGAGAGTGCCGGTGCAAATGCCATAGTTTTGCCTGCCGGATGCTGCATATGAAGGATACCCCCAAAAACTTCCTCCCTCATTGAGCCCACCTATCAAACGGTTACCATCCCTTCTGCATGATATCAAGTGGTATACAGATGGTTCGAAGACAAACTAAGGTACTGGTGCAGGAGTGTTTGGATCTCGTACCAAATACTTCGGATTCATGGAAACATTCCCAAGTATCTTCCAAGCAGAGCTTCACACAATCAAAATATGTGCACAATTTAACATCGACAGGAATTATCGCAAAAAACGTGTTACTATCCTGTCAGACAGCCAAGCAGCCATCAAGGCCATTAGCTCATTCACCATCAGATCCAAACTAGTATGGGACTCTGTGGGAAAGCTAAACAAGCTTGGCAAAGAAAATACAGTAACGCTATACTGGGTACCAGAACACACTGGTATAGACGGAAACGAAGAAGCCGATCCAGTAATCCCTTTAAAGGTCGGGTACCCTTTTGCGGCATGAGTGTGAACACCATCCGCAAAAGTTTAGATGTAGAAATATGAGAACAATGGATGAAAACCTGGAGAGGACTTCCAGGTTTGAGACAATCCAAAGTGATGCTGGGATCTTTTAACCAGAAAAGATCAAAAGTTTGCCTCAAACCAAACAGGAACAAGCTTAGAATTCTGACAAGAGTCCTGACGGGACTCTGCAGACTTAGGAAACACCTCAAAGCCCTAGGCCTAGATGAGGATGATAGATGCAGATTATGTGGTTTGGCAGAGGAAACCCCCATACATCTGCTCAAAGACTGCGGGGCACTGCTCCGCAAAAGACAGATGTACCTCGAGGCCAACTGCTTGAATGCAGAGGAGTTGCAGTCCTTGAATCCCACCCAGATCCTAGAATTCCCAAAGGAATCAGGAATAAAAAAGGCGCTCTAAATGAGTAGGTATACCAACGCTTAGAGGAAGAGGGTGGGGTACAATAGATCTATAAAGATCTCGGTACAAAACTTTCTGCTAGAATCAGCCTGACCGACACCCGCGACAGGGAGCATGTGTTTCAGCGGATATAACTGCAAGTTTCCTCTTTGGATATTAAATCGAATCGATACAATCGTGGCAACTGCAGTTGAACATCGGGCACTGTTAAAAAAATAACAACACCTTCATTTGTCCATTTATCAAAGACTAGTCGGCTGTCTGAGGAATTTCTTCCCTTCTTGTGTTATGCTATCTTATGCTTCTGGAGTAGAAAGTTGCAAGTGGTCCAGAGGCGTTGTTGGACGAATTGAAAAGATCTAGAGGAAGAATATTAGGTGCGAGAAACTGGCTGCAATTGATTAACAGCAGTGAGAGATGGAAGGATGTTGTAACTCAAGCCAAGGCCCACCCAGGGCTGTAGAGCTATAAAAGAATAAGAAGAGGAAGAAGAGGAAGAACAGGTGTAGATAATATGACTGACACTATTCAGCTGAGAAGACTTTTGTACTAAGGCAGTGGCCACCGTTCATGACTTATCCGATAGATAGAGATGGAAAATTAGTTTCTCTACTTATCTCATGTCTGTTTGCTCACACGGCGAACTAGAAGTAATTATTCGGTGGTTTATGTTATTCCCAGAAGAGGAAAGTCATCTCATTCGTCGATGGGTTCATACTATTCTTCGGATACAATAATCGTCGAATCGTCTGCATATAGTTCCGTTGGTGTCGGTAGCTAAATCAGCGATGTAGAGTAAAAAGGCATGGGTGCCAGTACACTTCCCTGAGGAACATGTACATTTGTTTCAACTGTTCTGCATTGGGCTAAATTGAATCAGACATGCATGATTATAAAGAAAAACTAGATACAGATTAAACTGGCGATGGTAAATAGTTTAAGTTAAACATTCGCACATAGACATTTAATATTCCACAAATATGACTAAACATATAAGACTAGATAGAGTAAATAAGATTGGCATTATTCTAGATGGACAACTGTACAAAACCAAGAAAGATTACACTGGCAGGATTAGTCAGACAAGTCTAAACTTTTCTAGAATAATTGAATGTAGGGTTGAAACTAAATATAGATATAATTTTAGCATGATCTAATTATAAATATGATCATACCAAATATATGATCATAAAAAAAGAACTGGATAAATAATATTGTTTTTAACATCAGAACTTTCTATTTAACTCATAGTGAATAGCCTTCTGCAGACGCGTTTCGAGATCTATCTCTCATCAGTGTAGCTTTGCTCTTTTGAATTATCAAATGGGATACACTTTCAGATTCAGTTCAGGTTTTTCCACATACAAGTCATAACAGAATCTCTCCTCGACAGCCCTGCACATGGTTTCAAACTAATGTAAGTGTATCCTATTTTATAATTCAAAAGTGCGAAGCTGAACTAATGAGAGATAGATCTCGAAACGCATCTGCAGATGGCTACTCACTTTGGGTTAAATAGAAAGATATGATCTTAAAATAGTTATTAACATTAGAGTGCGGATACATTGATTTTACAATGCAACAGCTCGCCTGGGGAACGAGCCCGAAGGGCGAGTTCCCCATTTGCTGGAGCATTGTAAAATCATTTCCGCACGAAATTTGTATAAGATTTTTTGGCCGACAATTATTATTTAAGAAATAAATAGATTTAAATTAATTACAATATTGGAAATTACTTAATTTTTGAATGTTGGAACTCACAATCTTTGACATTTTTACAAATTCAAATTTATTAGTTTGGTTATGTCATTTTTCAAAATGTCAGACGCACAGTAAAATTAAAAAAATCACTCTTCATTTCTACATTATCGTGACAAATGTGGTGCAAAGTAGTGGTTTTTTAATTAGATTTTCTTGTCTTATACTTAATTTATTTTGTAAGTGTCCCTGAAAGGTTAAAATTTACTGGTCACTTTACCGCAGCCGTAGCCGTACTTTGCAACATTGTACATAAAAATCTAGTTTCGCTGGACGTATACACGATATCAAAGCTAGCTTTGCAATTCAGGAGGACAAAAACAATATTATTTATCCAGTTCTTTTGTGTTCTTTTGTGTTGTCTGTTGTGTTTCAACAAGAAATTTGTTTTGTAGTCTTAAAATGACTCAATAATATTATTTTAGAGTTCGGCTAAGTTGAATATATTTATATATTCATGCTCTGTTCCGCTTTAGTAAGTTGGTTTTCTTGAGTAGGTATGATAATGTATGTGAATGGTGTAATAGTTATGTTTCAAATATTGAAGTTAGTTTAATGACACAACTTTATATAAGAGCATTAGTAAATCATAGAAGTTTTAAATAACATAACTCTACATCATATAATCTACGAGATGTAGTCTGGGCAAAGCCGTACATGCGCAAGGATTGCAAAATTAGAATCTACAAGACTTGTATGAGACCGATCATGTCATGATCAGGAGGCTGCGAAGACACCAACAAGAGTAAAAACATGCTAAGGGTGGCCAAAATGAAAACTCTGAGAACAATAGTGGATAAAACAAGAAGAGATATAGTAAGAAACACAGATATCAAAGAACAATGCGAAATACAAGACATTGTGAGATGGGGAAGACAACGTAAGAGACAGTGGTACTACCATGTTAGACGGATGGACAAGATCAGACTTCCAAAAATCGTTCTAGAAAACAACCCGCCCGGGAGACCACCTAAAAGATGATAACCTAAAAGAGATAGTTGGCAATCTACCTCTCAGGAAAGGATGTAGAGGCGGCTCCAGTATTAACAGATCAACAGATCTCCAAGAAGTAGAAGAAGAACAAGAACAATAAGAACAGAAGAAGAAGATCAAGAAGAAGGATATTTTGTTACCTTGTAGCTGGATGATTTTACAGTTACTTTAGTTATTCACCATGGACTAAAATAAATGGAGAATATCCATATACCCCTTGATACTAAACTTCACTTTCGTAGTATTCAGAGTAACAATATAGATTTTGTTTTACATTTCTTTCTCGAATATTATTCGGAAAGTAAGCGAAATTTTGAAAAATAATTCAAACATAACTTATACTCAACCAAATTTCCTATAAGAAATTTTGTAATCTAATGATTTTCTGTCGGTCAAATTCATAGTAATTAACCCTGATACAAAGTCACCTTGGATTAGGATATCCAATTACGATAGGTATTAATTGATAGTAATATCTTATATGTTTGAAGCAAGAAACATATAAAATTGGAGGGATTTTATATGTTTCTTGCTTCAAACATATTAAATATTACTCTCAATTAATCCTATCGTAATTGGATATCCTAATCCCAGGCACAAAATTCATCTTAACTTGTGCAATAGTTCATAGGTTTTTTTATTAAGTCTGAAGTAAAGGGTCTTCCAATAAGAGATTTCATTCTGATATGTAAAAAAAAACGAAATCATCAAATATTAATTAATTGTAACATACCATCCTCTGTATGCTATTAAGAATTGAAAACAATATTAGCCAAATGGCCGCGTCTACGCTTGCAGGACCATATTCTTTTCCATCGCCCATGCGCACATTTGCGGCTGTATGTCCCCGATAACTTCACGAGTTCCATCTCTGAGATCTTGAATCGATCTTAGGCCATTTGAATAGACATTATCTTACACGTAGCCCCAAATAAAAAATCTAGAGGTGTTAAATCACAAAATCTCGCTGGCCAATTGTGATCGCCTCTTCGAGAAATCACACGGTCTGGAAACTTTTCACGCATATGAGCGATGGTGTAACTTGTGTGGCACGTAGCGCCGTCTTGTTGAAAATAAACTTCGTCTACATCAATATCGTCTAATACCGGCTATACAAAATCATCGTTCGATATCGCAATCCATTCACTGTAACAGTTGCTCAAGCCTCATTTTCGAAAAAGTAAGGTCCGCTAACCCCGCCAGACCAAAAAACCGCACCAAACAGTCACAAGTTGCGGATGAAGAGGCTTTTCAACAATAATTCTTGGGTCTTCCGAGCCCCAAATGCGACAATTGTGCTTGTTAACGTAGTCTTCGAGGGGAAAACCATCTCTTCACTCAAGATGATTTTTCGATGAAATTCCGGATCAATTTTATGCATTTCAAGGACCTAACCAGCAAAGACACGACGTTGTTAATGGTGGGTAGGCGCGAGTTCTTGTGTTAACTGAGCTTTAAAAGTGTTAAGACCTACGTCTGTAATGTTGTTTGCGGAATGCCCAATTCCATCGACGACAAATGGATAAATCTGGGTTTTGCTCAACGCTATAGGACTGTAACCGCGAAATTTTCACCATGTTTGTAGTGAATTTTAATAATTTTAATGCTTTTTTGATGCGAATATCGTTCCCTTTTTATTTATGGCGTAGTTTTTACTTGTCATCTGTCAAGTAGTTACAGGTTGACTTATGACAACTGTCAAAATGGCGGGCTATTGAAAATGAAACCTCTTATTGGAAGACCCTTTAGTAAAATATCTAAAAAAACTCTTTAAAAACCACGTTTTGTATGCTCTAAAAAAGAGAATTTATTTGTTTCTATTGATATATATGAATATGTCAATTTTTTCACGGCGTGCCCTGCATGAAAGTAATATTTTTTTATTCTAGAGATGAAAATATTTTCACATCTAGAGATGAAAATGGCATGGACTTTCTTATTAATTACTTCAATTTCAATGGAATATTTTAACAACAAACCTAAAACGAAACTAAAACTATTTAAAAAAAACTGAAGTAAAATTAGGACATTTGACTTGAAAAGTATCACTTTCTATGAGAATGCAACAATATGTTACCATGCAAACAACCATATCAACAATTAAATTTGTATTGACAGTTCCGACAGTTCGCTTCGAGTTGGCTTTGTTAAAGTCAAATTATGGATTCTGCAACCGAAATAAGTGAAACATTCACACCGCCGGGCATTATAGAAGCGGCAAACTCCGCTTCTAATAATATCTTACCCGAAAAGTCCCGAGAAAGGTATAAATTTGTATATAAAAATTTCATGGATTGGAGAAATGACAACCAGATAGGCTCATTTTCAGAAACCGTTCTTCTGGCTTATATTGGAAAAATATCGAAGGATTTACAAATAATATCTGTAGAAAAAATTACATTTACTACTCGAGATGAAAGCGTTTTTTTGGTTCGGTTTGATTGATAACTTGCTGGCGCCGTGAGCAAAATCTCACCTCACCTAAAAAACGCCACTTTCATCTCTTGTTGTAAAGTATATTATTTTCCGTATTGACTATAAATAAAAGCGTGGGTTGCTCACTAAAAAAACTTGAATATAGTTTGGCGCTCCAAGTTTTTATTTATAGTCGACACGGAAAAAATTCTCCATTTTAACGCATTTTAATAAATAGGTGGATTTTTAAAAAGTTTATTTTATTTTATTTATTTTATTACCTGCTTTTCAGAATTGCGTGTGTGAAATTTTGGAACCGATTTTAAATATTGTTTGAGCGGCTTCGATTCTGCTTACTCCACTTTCTTCGTTTAAAAATTATGTTTATATACAATACACCTACATATACAATTCCCGGCAGCTATAAGTGCATTTAATATGAAGTTCAATTAACATGGAATACCTGAATACTTCAAGTAAGTGTTTAAAATACTAATATAATAAAACATATTTTATTAAGCATTGTGTATACAATTTTTGTGATCAGCGGATCTTGTAACGTACACGTTTTCCGTTAAATTCTCGAAATCCATAGAGCCTCCCGCTGCGCGTTTCGCGCACCATGGACACTTTATTAAAAGAATCCTTCCAATTCCTTCGTTTTCTGTTTCGTTTAAACGGGTGTTTAAACTGTTCCAATTCGATATCGTCGCTGCAGTCGCTGGGTATCAGCTCGGGTATCGCCGATTGCGTATACACTTCCATAACCGAATTGCTCGCTAAACTTTTACCTTCGTCACTGGTTTCTTCATCGTTTGCCTCAGACTTTTCCAAATCTGGCGACACCTTCTCGGTAAAATCTCCCTTGGAAAATGCACCTTCACTCTTCGGCTTGCAGATTTTTAAATCGTCAACTGAATCGATAACTTTTCCCTCAAAACTCTCGGTCTTCGTAAGATCAATTTTGATGGGAACGCAACATGGCGGTGGCATAAGTTCTTCTCCTTTCTCAGAAACATTCGGTGAATATTCAGGTATTTGTTCATTCAACATCACATTATGCGAAGTTTGAGATTTTGACAACAACAAAGATTTCTTACTGCTCCTTTTAGAATGCTGCGAAAAATTATAACTTCCAGTTAAATTCTTCGTTGTGTTAATATTAACGATAGGTTGTTCATTGTCACTTGGTACCTGCAAGGATAAATAATTTATGGCTTCCTTTTGATTTTCCCGAGTGCTAAATAAGTTTCTCAAGACCCACGATCTGTTTCGTTTCAACCAACGACGCTGCTGAAGGTATTTATCCTTGAACATGTTAGCGTTTGACGAGCAGCGTTTGGCCATCGTTATAATCGTTCCTCTCCTGGCACGATTGACAATGAAAGTGAAGAGTGCACCGATAACATATAAATAGAAATGATTGGGGTTAGTGAAATGGTCTGTGAGCCAGGGGCATTTGGAGATGATTCTTTGCGTTCTGACCCCGAGCTGCGAGTCTCTGATTTTCTTAAATATTATGGTCACTACGGCTGCCGGTAAATTTAACAAATTCATATTCATTTTCTATCTACATCCAATAAAACAATTTAATTTTACTGCCTTTCAAAATTACATGACATTTCAGTCATAATAAAACGATTTATTAAAATCGCAAAATTTGCGCGGATAGAAAACAGACAGACGAGGGAGAAAACGAGCTAAAACATTCTAAAATGTGGTAAGTAATGTATTATTTTTTAAGTTGAAGATTAATTTGCAAATGAACATTTAAGATTGATTAACGTGATTTTAATAAAATTCTCATTGTTAAGCTCGTACGCCTCGATGCTCTCTCATGGTTCGATGACGACTGTGGTTTGAGTCGAAATTGCTCAAACTTGCAAATTGCCATTCCACTTAATCTAATCTCACATATGTTGAACCAGTTGGGTTATTAAATTCCTCACAGTCTCTGCAAGAAAATTACTCTTCGAGTAAAAAATCTTGTTATTAACAAACTTAATATCTTATTTATTTTTTTAAACATTTGTTCAAATGGAAAATCTTCACATAATGTAATCTTGTTTTAATTAAATCTGTTTTAATTACGTCCATTAATGAAGCTGGGGATATTCTGTTTCAACAAATTCAAATGGAAAGAAATCCTGAAAAGCGAAGATCAAATATCGTGCACAGCTTTTATACCTTTTTTCACAGGAAATTCAATAAATAAATTACAGAAAAATATTACTTACGCTACTTACTTGTGTCTTATTTAAAGTCTAGTTTTATCGTTCAGCTTAGAAACTTGATTATATTTATTATTAAGTTTAACATTTCTTCTGTAAATTAATTGAATAACCACAATCCATGGTGGCCTTGCGATACGAATTCCAAAACCGGAATCTATTGTTTGTTTATTATTTTACGCTATCTGTCAGTTTGCCTTCAGATAAGAATTCCCGTTGGATGAGGAGCCGACGAGATTTACTAATATTAGACTCTAAGGTAGTAATTACACAAATTATAACTTTATTTTTCTTTACTCTTTTATAATACCTGTTGGCCTTCAGGCCCTGGCAAAATTTGGTCTTGACCGTTCCCGTTATTAGACTAGTTAAAGAACAGTAAAAGGCAATACACAGAATACAAAGAATACTGGCATACAAAAATTACACCCCTGTTATCTATTTTTTACCTATTCTCACTTTCTGTTACCTATTTAGAGTTTCGTTGTTTTCAACGTCCAGTATGATATCTTTCTATCTAATGTTACCTGTCTAGTCATGTACGTGTAATTTTTGTATGCCAGTGTTCTTTGTTTTCTGTGCATTGCCTTTTACTGTTCTTTAACTTGTCCAAGGGTGTAGTCTTGGGGTGTAATTTGGTCACGCCATAGAAGTAGCACCTTTCATTAGAATCGGTCATATCAAGCGTCATAGACGGGAGATAGGTTGTAGTGACTGGTGCTCAAGGGGTGCCCAGCTCCTACTCAAGGCTCCACGTGCCACACCCTGGAAACTGTGTTGGCCCACAGGCCAATTGAGTAGAGTAGACTAAGATATGGCGAAACAAATCGGCAGCGTCTGTACACGAATGAGTGGCTGCAAACAGTGTCGGACCCAAAATGGGCGGCTGAATTAATCTCTGGGAACAGGATCCATTTTAATGCCAAACTCCTTCCACGGCCTATATGAAATGTCTACATTTAAAACAGAAATATCCCAGGCGAGTAGATCCAAATGCTCAGAATCTCGCGCTGATACATCAGCCAGCCTCAAGGATTCTGTGGAAGGCAAAACCTCGACACTAGCAGATAAAAAACGGAAAACAAACGAGAACATCCTAGTCTTAACATACAACATTCGTGCAATGAGACTCGAAGAACACCTACTAAGTCTAGAAATCGTAATCCAAAACTTCAAATGGGACATACTAGGAATTAGCGAGACCCGACAAAAAGGCGAGGCCAGCACTATTCTGAAATCTGGACATATGCTCTTTCAGAGAAATTCCGAAACAAACCATCATATCGGAGGTGTAGCGATCATGGTAAACAACAATAGAAAACACCTGGTCACGAAAAGCAAAGCTATATCAGACCGCGTTAATAATTTTATAATCCAACTGAACAAGAGATACGCAGATACGTAGATATGCAGATAGTACAGACATATACATCCACATCAACATCAACAGACCAAGATATCGAGCAATTCTATGAGCAATTATATAAGATCTGACGATGCCTAAAAACCAAGAGAAAACAAAATTCAAGGTTATAATCGGGGACTTCAATGCTAAGATAGGACGTAAAACTACGACAGAAAGCGCGAACATCGGTAATTTTGGACTAGGCACGCGAAATAATAGAGACGAAATGATGCTGGATTTTATGAACAAAGAACAAATGAACTGCATGAACACGTTTTTCTAGAAACAACATCAGAGAGAATGGACATGGAGAAGTCCGGATGGCGCAGAAAAGAACGAAATTGACTATATTCTCACAAAGGTTAGACAGTCCTGTACCGACGTATCAGTTATTATCCGTTTTAATAGCGGACCACAATCGTAAAAGCCACAATAAATATAAACATACGCTTGGAAAGAAAAATGCAAATCGATAAAGCTGCTCGTCCAACCGGGATTCAGCTCCAAGACAAATTGGAAGAATACAATGTCCAAATCAACAAAAAAACTAGAAAAAAACTAAAGATCTGAGAAATATGGGTCTAAATGAGTAATCTGGAAAATCACTAGGAGCATACAAGTAGCAGCAAAGAAAATAAGTTACATCGCAGAAAAAAACTAATTTGAAACTCAGCCAGAGCACAAACGCACTCCTAGCAGAACGCAGAAAATTGGACAGAGACTCAATAGGATACTAAAAACTAGACAAACGAGTAAATAAAGCGATTAAAAAAGATCTAAGATCTCATAACACAAAGATCATACCAGAAGCCATCAAAGACAACATGAATAAGAAAGTCTTCGGATCAAAAAGAACAAAGGGATGGTCGCTCATATACAAAATTAAGAACCAACAAGGACAAATTGTGACAGAAAGGGAACAGAGAACATTCACAATGACGGCCAAACCGTATAGACCAGATTGTCCATAATGTGGGCTCCGAGGACATCCCGCAGATTGATACTGCTGAGCTGAGAATGGCACTGAAGCAGATGAAAAACCGAAAGGCCCCGGGACAAGATCACCTTACAACAGAAATAGTGAAGAATGGAGGAATAACTCTTGAAAAAGCAATGATATTCCTTCTTAACAAATGTGCGGAGGAGGGAAAAATTCCCGACGCCTGGAGAAATGCCGAGGTAATAATTCTCTTCAAAAAAAGAGATCGAACGAACATCGAAAACTATAGACCGATCAGTCTTTTGTCCGTTTTGTATAAGCTCCTTACCAAAATCATAACCAACCGACTCAACAAAAAGTTCGATTTCTGCCAACCAGTGGAACAAGCTGGTTTCAGAAGCGGCTATAATACGAAGGATCACATTTAAACGGTACGTACTCTTATTGAGAGGTGTACCGAATATAATATCCGATTACACCTCGCATTCGTCGACTACAAAAAAACTTTCGATTCTGTGGAATCCTGAGCGGTGCTGGAGGCAATGGGTAATGCGAGGATTGATTCAAGATATACCAACCTCATTAAAGATATCTACAAGGATGCTATAATACATGTCAACGTAGATGAAAATATAACAACCGAAAAGATCCCTATACGGAAAGGGGTAAGACAGGGCAATTCAATCTCTCCAGAATTATTTACCCTGACATTCGAAGACGACGTGTGTAAGAACCTGACATGGCAACAAAAGAGAGATCACATTGAGAGGAGCTTTTTGAGTAATTTCCGATTCGCCAACGACATTGTGATCATGAGCACCGACCAGGACGAACTTAACACCATGATATGCGAACTAAAGAAAGAGTCACAGAAGGTAAGACGAGAAATGAACCCCCAGAAGATGAAGATCATGATCTCAAACAATAACAACGATTATCGATAATCGTGTGTGGATATCGATTATCGATAACCACACACTTCAACTAGTGGAATTGTATATTTTCTTTTTCAGAATAATTGGTATCTTCGGTTCATTGTGGATATATGCGAGTTTTCCAAATGCTGCCCATGACAAACATGACAATGACAAATCCTCCTCCATATCTAGGCTGTCTGGTTGTCTTTGCCTAGCCTGATGCGAACTACCAGTTATATTATACGGACTCGAAACAGTTACCCTGCCAAAGAGAAGTGCACAACAACTACGGGTTTGTACGATGGACAACAACTAGGGGAACGTGCGATGCTGGGAATTAGCTTAAGAAATAAAGAAACGAGGATATCAGGGCTAGAACCAAAGTAATGCCCGGCATACACGCTACGGTCTACCGGAGAGGTTACATGTGCAGGTCTATTCCCACACACGCTCCGGTCTACCTGCGCAGGCAAACCTGCACAGGTTGACTTGTCCGGTGGACCGTTGTGTGTATGGCGGGCATTATAAGCGACGTCATGGAACATACTTCAAGAAAGAAGTGGCGTTGGGCAGGACACGTTGCACGAAATGATGAGAAATGGAGGAAAATCAGTATGTAGTGGAGACCACGGAGAACAAAGAAAGGCAGAGGCAGACCCATGTTAAGATGGCGGGATGACATTCAAAGAAGAGCGGGAAGGAACTGGTTGCTCCCAGCACAAGACAGGTCAACATGGAAGGAAATGGAAGAGGCCTATGTCCAGGATAGTATCTTGTAATAGTTCAATCCGCTTAGGCTTTTTTGTCTAATTTATTTCTCTCTTCATGTCTATCTTGTTTTTGTTAACTTTCATTTACACAGCCATCTGTAACTTTTTGATCAAAACTAATGTAATCTGCCTAGCTCTGTCTATCTAATCTTGACCGGTTAGTTTCATCTTTATAGTCTATCTCGTCTTCTACACTTAATCTATTTTAACTAGCTTTGTATTTTTTTTTATAATTTAAAAACACAAAAAGGAGGAGTAGGCTTGAAACGTCAAAGTGAATTGTCGAAATTTTTCTACTCCAAAATTTATACATTTATTCAATAATGTATGGCCCTCCCAAATGGGGGTTGAGGCATCGGGCTAACTCCTCGACACTCGGAAAAAAACATAGAATGTTAAAAAACCAAGCGACCAGCCTCGGAATAGGACGGATGAACGAAGACGAACAAACTTACGAAAACGGAAAACGATTATTGGAACATGGAACGTGCAAGGACTCGCAACCAAACTGAACGAGGTGATAAATGAACTTGCAACACTACAGGTAGATATAGCTGTACTTACCGAGACAAAGAAGAAGGGACAAGGATCGGAAAACTTAGGAAAATATGACCATTTCTACAGCGGCGTCCCAAAGGCGAAACGAGCACAACAAGGGGTATCCATAATGATACACAAAAAGCTTAGAAAATATATAACAACATGGGAAGCAACACGTGAGAGAATAATCAAAGTAAACATGTGTATAAGGGGATACAGAATCACTGTTATGGGAATATATGCTATCAATGATAATGCAGTAGTAGCAACTAAAGATGAATTTTTCGAACAACTGAATGAAGAAATTGGAAAAATTGGGGGATGGCGTGAGATCATAATCCTCGGAGACTTCAATAGCAGAATAGGACAAAGAGAGTTGGATAAGGTAGTAGGACAGTACGGAGAAGGAGTAATTAATTACAACGGAGAAAGACTTATAGACCTGTGTAGTCAAAACAAACTCAAAATACTAAACGGATTTTACCAACATAAATCAATACACAAGTACACGTGGACACAAGAAACAAGAAACCTCAAATCAATAATCGATTACATAATGCTAAAACAAGAAACACAAATAAGAACCCAAGATGTAAGAGTCTACAGGGGCGCAACATGCGGTAGCGACCACTACTTAGTGCTGGGGCAAATGATATTCCCAACAAGGAAAAGAGACACACCACAAAGTAAAGAAGATGACTATACAGAAAATCTTAAGGAGATAAAATACAACATAGCGCTCCTGCAGGAGGAAAGCGTAAAAAAATTATACCAAAATAGACTGGATAATAAATTAGAACAAAAAGAATTCTATGATGTAGAGCAACAATATGAATACATTAAAAAGGCAATCCACGAAGCGGCTTTTGAAGCGGTAGGACTATATAAACGAATAACGAAATAAAAGCCATATTGGTGGGATGAAGAAATCGAAGACAACAACGAAAACAACCAGAATATTAACGTCGTAGCATCACCAATAAGAATAGAATATGAAGAAATAGTAAAAGCATGCAAAACACTATAAAATAGGAAATCCCAGGGGAACTATTAAAGTATGGTACAAAAGAACTATGTAATCAACTCAGAAAACTATTCCAAAAGTGTATCAACTCACTAAAAACACCAAGAGAATGGCGAGTGTCATATATGACAACCATACATAAAAAAGGGAAAAAACGAAATGCGAAATCTATCGCGGAATATCAGTCACGAGCTCTTTAAGCAGAGTATATGGGAAAGTACTAAAGAAGAGAATGGAACTGGAATACCAAACAATGGAAGCAGAAGAACAGGCAGGTTTCAGAGCTGGGAGATCTACGATAGACCATCTCTTTTCCCTAACAAAGTTAATAGAGAAGAAGATGGCACGAAATCAAGAAGTACATCTACTTTTCGTGGACCTACAGAAAGCATATGACAGTGTTCCATTAGAAAGGCTTTGGGAAATATTATAGAGAACCAACATAAACATCGGATTAATTAGAGCGGTCCAGACACTATACAACGAACCCATAACAAAAATAAAAATCGGTAAAAAGGTCACACCTGGATTCGTAGTAACGAAGGGATTGAAACAGGGCTGCTGTCTATCACCAACAATATTTAAGGTATATTTAGAAGCGGCCCTAAGAACATGGAAAAACAAATGTAGAAACATGGGGATACCCATCACTAACAATATACTACTTAACACGCTATGCTTCGCGGATGACCAGGTGGTAATCGGCCAGGACTATGACGATCTCATTTATATGACACGAAAACTCATCGAAGAATATGGGAAATGGGGATTAGAAATGAATATAAGAAAGACCGAATACATGTGTATAGGGGGGGGGGGACAGCAGGATATGAAAGTGGAAGAGGAAAAGGTCATTAAGCATTGCAAACAATACAAATATCTAGGAGTAACTATTTCACGAGACGGTACACTGGACACAGCAATAAAGGAAAGAAACAACATGGGAAGAACTGCTATCTCCCTACTGAATGGCGTGATATGGAATAAGAATATCACAAATGAAAACAAAAAAAGAATATACAACACCATAATCAAAAGCATCACAACTTACAGCTCGGAAATATGGACCCTGAAAATCAGAGCAGAACAGACACTGAGAGCGAAGCAAATGGGCTTCTGGAGAAGAGCGGCCGGAAGATCAAGAACGGAACGAATAACGAACGAGCGCAACAGAGAGATAATGGGGATTACACACACAATTACAGATGATATTAGGGATAAACAACTTATATTGTACGGCCATGTGCAACGAATGCCTGAACAGAGAATCTCAAAACAAATGATGAACTGGCAACCTATTGGCAGAAGAAGACGGGGTAGACCAAGAAGAAGCTGGCGAGAGGGCATAGACGGCGAGCTGAAAGACTGTGAAAAGATGGACTGTGGACGGACCGAGGAAGATGGAAGATGGAAATCAGAAGACGTCGGAGAGCGTTATAGAACCGATGTATATAAAAAAAAACACAAAAAGGAAAAAGTTTGAATTATTGAAGTCAACATTTTCTTGTTTAGAATATTCATGTATGTATACTATTCTCTCTCAAGCTAATATAGTATAGTCTGTCTGAACTTCTTAATCTAGTATTGTATGTATTTTCTATATTTATCTCTAGTCATATCTTAAATTGTCATGCTGGAATTATGTATATAATAAAGCCGTTGTAAAAAGATTATTAATAATTATATTAATAAAATATAAACAATGGTTCATGCATTATGTAAAATAATGTAAAATACGTCCAAAAACTGAAAATATGGTATTGGAACACGTAGCACATGTGCGCGTTCATCATATGAATATCTATCAGTGTCGATGTTAGTCCGTGCCTGGGCATAACGCACTAATCCAGGTGAATCCAAGCCATTGGATTGTGATTTGTATCATAGAATGCCTACAAATGAAACGATATATATGGCCGGTCTTTAAACCGACCTGTTTAAAAATAAATTACACGGAAAATTGCAGTTACATAGGTCAGGCTGAACGTTATATAACACTTATATATCCTGTACACAACGTCCGCTTTTTGGCTATATATGTTTTTGTTAGTGGTTTGTAAATATTTTATTTGATTTGATGCTCACTAATCCCGAGCGTTGATATTTTAATATCAATATAAAAATATTTTACATATTTTCTATTATCTACAGAATATTCCAGGCAACACAAATCAAGGATTAACAAAACGTACTTAGTAAGAACACATAATTTGTCCTGGATTATTTGTCCATAATTTGTCCTGAAAACAATTTTAGACAAACCCGTCTTATTGAAACAAATTAAATCAGCAACAGTACTTCTCTATATTTGAAAGACGACACGTAGTTTCAAAAATATTGGTGTTTGTAGAAAATGTTTGTAACAAAAAAAAAATCATAAAATATCTAACTTTCTAAAAACTCGGCTTCTCGTTGCAGACTCCATGTATGCATAAAAAAGCAGGAAAGAATTGAAGCCGGAGGCGATCAAAGGATAACGAGAGACTGATAAAGTTTAAATGAAAATTCACTAAACTCCCTCACTAACTACGTTCCCTAATTAGAAGAACTCCACTTTGCCATTACAGATCTATCAAAGTTTTTTTTTCCTTTTTTGCAGCAAACCTCCATTAAAAAGACACATTTTAATTCGCTTAATGTTCATTTAATCTCTTTGCAAATCCTAGTTCAATAGAATGAAAAGTTTCTTTGAATTATCACTAAAATGTTTATTTCAATATAGTTAGCTCTGATCTACATAGTTTTTTATGTAACCTATTGAAAATTATCTGTTCAGTCTTGCATATTAATTCAGTCTATTTCCGGGTATGTAGTCTTAATTCTCTAATCTTATTTGCCTAGTCATGTCCGTCTAGAATGGTTACTATCATTGCAGACTTGTCTGTTTACTCTTGTATTGTCTTCCTTTATCTTGTCTGTATATTCTTATCTATCTAGTCTCGTCTAGCCATGTCTGCCTAGTCTGCTCTGTCTAGTCTTGTCGGTCTAGTTTTGTACATCATTGTCTAATAATTCCTGTCTATATAGTTTTGTTTGTCCACTCTTGTTTGTTAAGGCTTATCCGTCTTGTCTTGTCGATCTAGTCTTGTCTATATAGTATATCTTGTTCGTCCAGCCTTACCTCTTCGTCAACTCCGTGTATGCTCCTTCTCAACTCCGTGTATGCTCCTTCTCGTATCGGTAGAGTCAGTCTAGTCCTGGCTGCCTAGTCCATTATATGATGTTGGTATAGTGTTGACTGCCAAGTCTTAACCTTGTCAATCCATGTTTGTCTGTTTAGTCTTGCATGCCTAGCCTTATTTGTCAAGTCTATCGAGTTTTGTCTGTCAAGTTTTGTCTCCCCGTTTTAATTCTCTGCATAGAAATGTGTCTATTCAATTCTGTCTATTTAATCTATTTAATTTAATTTAGTCTATTTAATTTTGTTTATCATGTCTGCTTTATTTAGTTTTGTCAGTTTAGTATTGGGTCTCTAATCACAAGTGTGCGTATTATTTTTCAATTATTATCTGTCTGGTCCTGTCCGTTTAACGTTTTTCATATACAGTCGAATATTGATAATCCGGCGGTTGGTTAATTCGGCACGTTAAGTGATGGGCAGGCACTGGTTCGGAGCAGTATCGGCAGTATCGAGTGCATCGGCGCTCTGTAGAGCCACGTGTCTTTTCTTGCCGCCGCCCCGCGCCGGATATAAACAAACAGGATCGCTATAAACAAACAGGATTTGCTCTTTCCTCCCTCGCCTGATTCTATATGTAGTCATTCTTTTGGTACTCTTGTTCTGTAATTGGTTTGTCGTTTATCGAGTGTATCTAGTGTATGTAGTTAATTATTGTACAATGTAGCCAAATCGTGGCTGTAACGATCAAATATTCGCACTTCGCCAGTTGATGGAAGACAATTATCGTCTTTATCGACTTTAAATCTGCCTTCGACTGCATCCACTGGCCATTTTGACTGAGCCGTTTTGAGGGAAGCATTCGATGGTCGACGAGGCGTCCGATACGGTGACACCAACTTCATTTCCGATCTGATGTTCGACGATGATAGCGCTATTTTTGCCGATACAGATGCCTATGCAACAGATATTCACTATAACATTTCCCGAATCGCCAAATCCTATGGACTGAAAATAAAGGTGGACAAGACGAAAGTCTTGACGACGGACGGATCGCAAGCCAATGTTCATCTTAATGGTACTCAAATCGAACACGTGAAAGAATTCAAATACTTCGGCTCGCTGGTGCAAGAGAAGATAGTGGCATCGGCCGCTGACATTCATATCCGGATTTGTCAGGCATCAGCAGCCTTTGCGTCGCTCAAATGGTGCAAATGGAAGAAGACGAACATATCCACTAATACCAAAATTCGGACTCTCATCCTACCAATTCTTTTGTATGGAACAGAAACGTGGACACTACTTCAATCGGACCTCAACAAACTGGAGGTGTTCCAAATGCGTTGCCTAAGACAAATTATCGGTGTTTCAATTCATGATCGCCTGCGGAATGAGGAAATTCGAGCTAGATGCGATCAGCAACCATCGATTGTGGAACAAATACAAATACGATGTTTCGGTCACATTTGCAGAATGAATGAAAATCGGCTTCCACGCAAACTACTCTGGCGGAAGCAGCCGCCCAACTGGAAGATTCAGCGATTAGCGCCGAAGAAGATATGGATAAAATATGTAGAAGACGACCCCAAGAACCGACGACTGGACCTCGATGAGGCAAGGGATATTGCCATTGTTCGGAAAGCGTGGAAGTGTATCGTGAATGAAGCAAAAAATCCAGCGGCACAGACAGCAGCGTATTGGTTACAAGAACGGCGTGCTCGACAAACGCCAGCTACGGATTGAAGAAGAAGATTGTACAATGTACAAATTGATAGAGGAGGAACCACGACAAACTTAGGAAACACGAGAAAGCACAGAGAAAAAATATCAAGTGATGTTTCGGCAGTTGGTCCTTTTCAGAAGAAATTGGAATTAAAAATCTAAAAATTAGGTCTCTTGCCTGAACAAGTTTACAACGCAGAGTGGTTTATTCTTGAGGAAGCTTCCGCTTAAGAACTTTACACTTCTATTCCTATTCTCATTCCTGTTCTATTCCCAGCGCCGGCCGCATTTGTTCCAGAAAGACAAATGTGAAAAATGGCAATTAGCGCAATTTACTATAACAACAGGTTTTCTGGGCCTAAGTGAATGTGATAGAATACAATAGGCTACCAATAGGCCACAGTGTTCGAAGGGTCGGCAAACCCACTAATCACATCGAACCAAACTTTAAAAAAAGGACCTTTGCACACTGCTCCGAAGTGCCCCAGGAAGAAAAATGTCAAATAACAGATTGACTTACGTGCCTGGAAAATTCCACGGGCACACAAAAACTTTCCCTATTGGTTGTAGCAAGAGCCAAGCAGTTGAGGGCTTTTAAAAACCTAACTCACTTACCAGTTATACAGGGTGGGCCATTTAACGTGACCACCCGAAATGTCTCCGTTACCTTTAGAGTGACGGAAAAATGTCTAAAGGGAATTTTATTGATTTTGAAGGGCTGACGTAGTGGTTAAAAATACTTTTTTGTCAAGGTCATCGTTTATGAGTCCTCAAGGTCATCAATGGTTTTTCAAATAGGAACATGTTAATTTTTATCAACAAAATGTAGCCACTATTCACAGGAATCCAGAGATCCAGAATATCATGACCTTTCATGTTTCCTTTTGTGCGGATTAACACTGTCCCTTTCACGGAATAAATGAATAATTCGAACGAAACATCGACGGAAAGATGATTTCTGTCAGGATAACGTTGTGCATAAAGTTCCAGCGCTCGCACAGAGTTCCTACCGGTCTCACCATGAATCAGAATCATACTTTCTCCGCTTGACAGTGCAATATCAATTTCGATACGGTTTTTCAAAGTTATTTTCAATGGATACACTTGTGAAATCATTTCAAGGTCATGATATAATGGGTCACTTGATTTGTCTGAATAGTGGCTACAAGGTCTTGATATTAAAATAACTTGCTTCGATTTGAAAAACCATTGATGACCTTGAGGACGCAACTGTGACCTTGACAAAAAAGAATTTTTAGAAATCACTAAAATTCCCTTTTGACATTTTTTCCGTCCCTCTAAAGGACCGAAGATATTTGGGGTGGTTATTTGGGGGGGATATTTGGGATATTATTGGCCACCCTGTGTATAAAAATCAAGCAAAGAATGAGTTGCCCGATATAAATAACAGTTCAAGGAAGATTTTAGTTTGACAACAAATTTTTTTTCTAAAGTTCACAACTTGCCTTTTAAAGCTTTGCTTCTTCCGGGTAACGCTCTGGACAAGTCCTCTACATGCCTTCAAATACAACCACTATTGCAACCATGGATCTAAATTGTAATCCAGCAAATAAAAATAAATTACAGAAAATCTCTACTTTCAGACTAAATCAACAAACTGATGGAGTCATTCATTTTTTTTTTAAACTACAAAAAGACGTCGTTTTTGTCGTCGTTTCTGGCACACAGATTGAATAAAGTCAAGAGCAACATCAATCATTGCGTAGCCAACATACCATGCTTTTAAGTATGAAAACCTGATTGGCGATTCTGGCCAAGCTAACGCCACCCTACAAATGTCTTCTGAACTTTTACAAGAACTTTCCATCAAATGTGAAGTGGATGTTACACTGACAAACGATGACATAAAAGTTGAGCGAGGAAAATTTGCAGTCCCTTTCTGATGAAGAAATCCTCAGCCAACATGTGCCTTTTTTCACAGAGGAGAGGAAATGTTTTTACGCACCCCCAACTATGGTTTCAATTTTGGGGAGTGTGGGGTCACCAGCCCTCTAAGGCAGTCATACCCACTAAAACCATCTCCTGCTGTACTGTTTCCGCCTTTCAGCCTTACGTCCTTCAGGTTTGGTCTTAATATCCTTTTCTCAGGTGTCGCCTCTTTCTCTGCTCTGTTATTCAAGTTCATCTTTTAACATTATCCGCATCACTTCTTCTACAACATTTTTCACAGTTTCCCAGCTGTTTCATCGCTTCTACGCGATCATTTCCTCTATTATGTTTCCCGGGGACATGGCTGCCGCAGGCAGGTTTCTTTTTATATTGTTCCTTTCGTTATCCCAATTCCCACAATGGAATATTGTGCGTTCTGTAGTATCATCTACTTGTTCTGTACAGTATCGGCATTGTGAGGCACTGTGTTATGTGGAAATTTAACGAGCCATGCTTCCTCTCTACCCATTTCTTGATGCCCGGTATCATCCTGTAGGTCCACCTTCCGACTTTAGTGAGGTCCCATTCTGTCTGCCACTTCTAGTAAGTCATTTCCCGCTGTTCCTTCCGCTCTGTTATTATCCTGTGTTGGTCATATAGTCGCTTTCTTTTTTCGGCAAGGAGGTGTAACGGTACGAGGCCTGCCACTACGGGCGCGGCATCTGTCAGATGTTGTGCTGTATGCACTGCACAATGCATACATCACTATCTACTCCATTGTCATCGCTAGCACCTTCTTTTCTGTTGTTATGGACCTCTAATATTTGGCAGTATGCTGCCTAGTGCCATTATCGTACGTTTTGCCTTCGCGCACGCATAGTGGATATGTCGCCCAAACGATAGCCCCTATCTATTACCAGGCCCAGATATCTGTCGCACGGGATAGATATCTTCTCCTGTCATGGTAAACTTTATAGGAGGTAGTTTTTCTCCAATTTAGGACTATTGCCACGGTTTTATGCACGGCACTTTCAATTCGTTCCGCTTCATCCACCTGTCCATAGTGTTTAACGTTACATTCACCTTCATTGCCAGCGCTTCGGGATTTTTTGCAGACGCCAATACGACCAGGTCGTCCGTATAGACCACAAATTCGATTCCCTCCTCCATATCCACAGACATGACATCGTCATACAACACGTTCCACAAGCTTGGTCCGAGGACCGAACCTTGGGGTGCACCTCCCAGGAGGTTTCTTTTTCATCTTGGATGTTATCTGGAAGACGCGATTTCTGAAGTATGCTTGTACAGTGTTGGTTAGGTACTGGCTAACTCCACTGTTTTCAAGTTTGGATAGAATTATGTGCCACGGGGCAAAATTGAAGGCGTTTTGTACGTCAATAACGACAAGGGCACTCCATTGGCCTTTTTGCATTTCGATTTCTGCATTGTGGATGACGTGCTCTACCGCGCGAATTATGGTTTTCCCTCTACGAAATCCGTACTGATTTCTTACCAGCTTCAAAGTATTCCGTGTTTCTGCCTATAACTGCCTTTATTGCTTCAGATGGTATTCCATCCGGGCCGAGAGGCTTGCCCAACTTTATTTTTGTACGTACGTTCATACGTTTTGTAAAGCCCTTATAACCTGCCAACATGTGCCTGGCCAACATACCATGCTGTTAAGAATGAAAACCTGATTGACGATTCTGGCCAAGCTAACTTCAATCTACAAATGTCTTCTCAATTTTTACCAGAGCTTTCCAACAAATGTGAATGGGATGTTAAACTGATAAACGGAGACATAAAAGTTGAGCGAGGAAAATTTGCAATGACTTGAATGCTTCAACTTGGCGAACTGGAATCTACGATGAAGCATTCAACGCACATGTTTTACGAAATGGGCAGAACAAAATGCCATCGCAAGTTATGATGTATTAGTGGTCAAAAGGTTGCAGAGTGCGTTTTCGATCAAATGTTTGACAAAGAAACAAAAAACAATTTATAATTATTCTGTATCTTCTTCTTCTTTCGAATAGGCCCACTTTGGACCTCGCTTGTTCAACTCTTGGGCTTAGATCTTTGCCCAGTATTGTCGCATCTTCTGCCGGTGTACCTCCTTTATCTCTTCTGTCCAGGGGTACCTTTCCCTCGGGGTTTTTCCTGAAATCCACGAACTTCCCTCAGGGTGCGTCTCACAGACTGTTTTGGAGATCTGTTATTCCCAGTTCGTTAATATCCTTCTCGGTTTCTGTCAACCAAGTGGTACGAACTTTCTTGTTTTGCCAGAAGATGAACATACGGTTGGTTAGTCAGTTTATTCTGTATAATATTTGTTTCAGTCATTTTTATTTAATATGTGTTCTTAGTATGTATATATTTTTGTTATGTGCCCCTATATTTACCTATATAGGCAGGGTCGTAACTAAGCAGACGGAACAGCGGCACATGCCCAGGGCACAGACGGAATGGGGGCCAAAAAGTGCAGAAAATTCAAAATAAATTTAAAAAAAAACGTGCGCCTTTCGGCAGTTTTTTGGTAATCTATCCGAAAATAGTAGAAGCTTTATTCAATTTATCAAAGTTGGTGTAGGAGTGATCTGGTAATGAGGTCTTGCCCAGGGACCCAAAAAAGTAAAGCGATAATCCGGCTTTTCGATAATCCGTCTACTGGTTCCATATGTGTCGGATAATCAAGATTGTACTGTAGTCTCGTTAGCTTAGACTACTTTGCTAATATTCTGCCTTCTATTTAGCCTAATCTAGGCTAATCTATTTAGCCTAATCTAGGCTAATATATTTAGGCTAATGTATCAATTGCTATCCGTCTAGTATTACGATATATTGTCTTAATAATTACACTAATAAATTCAATATTAATTCAAAATTAATTTGGCAAAGTAACTTGAAATAAAAATAAAGTGATTACTAAATAGAGAGAACTTTATCATTTCCGTCAGTTTACGTTCATTTCTCCCTTTCAACTGTGCAACAAGATATTTCGGTCTTTGTTTATTTCGAGTTGATAAATGTTTGATGCTATTAGCGGCGGAAGACACGAGTGACACGTTAGTTCGAATATGTGAAGTCGTCATTGAAGTTAATGTTTTGCTAGCGTTTTGCGGAAGACTTATGGATATCGAGTTCTCATATATCATCCATTTTCTCTCGACCCGCGCGAACTGAATTACACAATTGCTGGATACTTCGTCGAATTGTGAACGCATAATGAAAAACATAAAACAATTTTTTTATTTGGGAATAAAATTTGTTTGGCGAATAAATTACATTTTTTAATAAAATATTTCAACTAAAACTATAAAAAGTACTGGTGTAATATAATAATGAATATTTCAGCTTGCAGCTTCTGCATTTCTTATTGTCTTGTATTTTAATCTTATCTGTTGTATATCCTGTCATCTTTGCCTAGTACTTACCTAGTCCTACCCAATAAATTTAGCCTTATCTATCTACACTCTTATATATTTAGTATGAATCTGTATATTTTTTTAAATTCCTTATTTAATAAAGAAAATGATAAAAGAGTTATTGAAATTAAATTAACAAAATATTTGTGTTTATAAAACCGAGTCGTGCATAATAATCCATTTAAAATTGACAATGGTAGAATGGAGTTAGAGTGTGTTGTCGGCCAATAGCGTGCACGTTATATAATTAGCGACAGTCTCGAAATAATAGGCAGGAAACTGATTAAAGCTCAGAATACAATCCAATATTGGACACAATGTTGAAACAATGCCATAGAATTAAGAAAACGTTTAATGTGGAAAACAGATTTTGTGGAAACATTTCAATACATTTAATATTGCAATAAAATGTTGTCGGTCTAGCCTTGTTTGCGTAGTCTATTATGTCTAGTCTTGTCCCTCCAAGCTTCTTTAGCTATGTATAGTTTTACAATTAACTAGTTGATCTAGTCAATCACTTTAGAATTAATCCATATATTCTTAAATAAAAATCTCAAGGCTTATGACAAGGATACACTTGTCTTATCTTAATTTCCTTGTTTATCTAGTTTAACTTACTGTAACAAATGTTGCTATAGCAAATAAAGATATTTAATAAATATTTTCTGTAATGTTTTGGTGCAAAAAGCAATAGTTAGTGCAGAAATTTTATTGATTTGAAAAGTTTATTTATTAAATCGGCTTTGATATTCTACACGCAGTATTTCCAATAGATAATAAGTAGTTAATTAAATTCATTAGATTTTTTTTGTTTCATTTTATATGCTCACAAATAAATAATCAAATTTAATTTAAAATAATAAAATTTCTTTGAGATTTTCAAAGAAAATTAAATCAGAAATATGTATTAATAATATCAAGAATAACACCGAATTAATCCTTGTTGATTGAATCTGTGTGAAATTTTAAGGCGCATAAAGCCAAATGCAAAACAATTTGTGATTTCCGTACGTTAAGCTTGGTGAGCCATCTCTTTAGAGTGTCTTTGAGGGTGATACAAGAGAAGAATGTATGGACTATGTGAAACAGATAGCCTCTAATCAGTTTGGGTTTGTTAATGTAGTGGGTACGAGAGAAGGCTTGCTCAGTGTGCAAGTACTGTTTCAGAGATATAAATAGAAATGTATTTGCTTGCCAAATATATTACCAGAAGGCTATCGACAGCGTAAAATAAGACAAATTGATGGAGAGTTTGAGAAATATTTATGTGCTCTTCCTTCTTCCAATGTATACATTGAGTCTTTTCCCATTGGTTTTTCTTCTTTTCCCATATTATATTCCGTACTCTCTTTTGTAATTCTTTGTATTTTATTTTGTCTTCCATAGTTTTCGAACTTAAATAAGTATATAGGAAGCATTTGCTAATGTGAATTATTTTACATCAAATTAGCAAGAAATTTTAATTAATGTGATTAATATTTTTAAGCTAATATAATAAAAATTATTACTAATATAGGTTAGAACGTTTTGATTATTAAATATTATGAATATTACAACAATCTAACCTAAACTAGTAATAATTGTTTATCCCACATTTATACCACATTTTGTAACAGCATTTATAAAGTTTCTTATCAAATCTAATGATAATTAATATTTTAAAAATTCCGAATAAACAATTCTGCATTTAATCCCCGTCTTAACGTTTATTACGAAAACTAAAACTATGAGAATTTCATAGTTGACTTCGTCATAGTTGGAATTTAAAATATATTTTAAGAATTTCTTTCTATATACATTAGTTGATCATTTGATTTCAACTGAATTAAAATAAAATTAGGATTTTTAATATATAGATGAGATATTTAACCGGTTGACAAATTTGATTAAAAATCAATAAATAGGCCCGTTAGTATTCACGCCGTGTCTGCTATGTTCGTCGTGACTAGATTACAAGATTTAGTCAAACTAAATCAATTTCAAATTTAAAAAAATCAATCGGCTATATTTTTCCAAATCTTTCTCAAATTTAAAACTTAATAAAACAGATATATACAGACGAGACTTTATGGACAAGATTAGACGAATCCCCAAAAAACGTGATTAAATATGCTTGACGCACACGTCGCAAGTTAAAAACTAGGTAGAGTACATTGTAAAATTTCACAGACAAACCGACTAGACAGACAAGTCCACTAAACAGACAAACCGACTAGACCAGGAGTCGGCAACCCGCGGCACCCGCGCTGCATGCGCTCTTTTATGTAAATTGTGTGGCTGTTCAACTCGTCCAAAATATATTTTAAGTTTATTAAAGTAACAAATTAAAATTTTATTTATAAAAGTAAAGATTCTGCAAATTTGATTAAAATTTTGCAAAGACAAATCACGATAGAATACTCAAAATAACAACAAGTGATATCGCCGCAGCTTTTTTATTTAAAATTCAAAAATATTTATTTCATTATTTAAGCATATATAGTAAGTAAATTAATTACATTACAAATAGATTTTAAATGAAATGTGTCGCTGGTACGTATAGGAGATATAACTCCATCTGTATTACACCTTCGATAAGAACTCTTCTACTTCGTATGGCTCAATGTTGTTTAGGAGTTTAGGAGTTCAATGTTGTAATAGCTATTCCTATTTCTTAAAACTTTTTATATCATTAATTTGTTTGATTTCTCGAAGCGGAGCATTTAATAGTTTCATGCTAATATACTGGGGATTTCTATCGGTCAACATAAGAACTTACTTGGGTAGCTGGTACAGCTGTTGTATCTTGTTAGCCGTTCAATGGGTTTAACAATATCTATGAAGAGGTGCTTGTGTTTCTTTGGGAACACAATGTTCGCATAGATATACGTAGCTGTAGTTGTTAAAATGTCTTTACAAAAATGTCATCCGCAGGATTCCCGGTAGTTCAAATTTAATAGTATTCGCAGTGCTTGTTTTTATATATTTAAGACACACTTGTAGTATGTAGCATTTGTCCAGAACAAAATTCCAAATCTAAGGAGACTGCGGAAGATGGCAAAATACACCATCCTCAGGGCGGCGGTCTCAAGATATTGTTGGAGGGATTTTCATTGCGAATACTATTTTAGTTCAGTTTCTTTGTCACAAAATTGGTATGTGAAGTCCAGTCCAGGGATTGGTCTTTATGAAGCCTAAGGAGCCTTACATAATTACTTACTGGTACATAAGCCTTCACAATTATCATTTCATTAGGTTATAGCGACGTATTCTGCTTCGTTTGGAAGATTATTGTTTGAGTGTTTTCTTTGCTTAGTTTAAGTCTATTAATATCAAACCACACTTTCAACGACTCAGCAGCCCTTTTGCGTTGGTGGTAATATCGTTTATTGTACTATTTAATAAGAATATGGATGTATCGTCCGCATAATAGATCTTAATGTAAGGTAAGTTGATAGGGGTTGCATGAAGGTCATTTATAAATAGAACGAGGAGTAAAGGACCCATTGTTCTACCTTGTGGAATATCCGTCTTGATCGTACTCGGGGGAGAATGTACAAATCCGTGTGGAGTACGGTAACTTGAAATTTGTGTCCGATTAGTTCCGAATGATGTGATCAACTCCAGCACGACTGCTCTTATACCATACCTTGAGAGTTTTTCTCCGTCAGGTTCACAAGGTTCAGATTCTGGGAGAACTTTGTAACTACCATTAACTTTTTTTTTAAGTTAATCTTTAAGTTTTTCTTAAAGTTAATCTTTAGGTCGTATTTATTACATCGCCCATCTAATTTTTCCAAAAGGTGTTGTGTGTCTTCAAGATTGCTCGTTAACAAGACGGTATCAACAGCATACCTCAAATTATTAATTACTTCTCCATTTATAAGTATTCCCACTCTCATCTTCTAAGGTATCCCTGGAAATATCTTCGCTATATAGATTTAAGAGAAACGGGATGCAACCTTGTCCCACACCACAACGAATCTCCATTTCTTCTGTCGGTTGGTGTTCTACCATTGTATTAGCTTTTTGGCCCCAATATAGGTTACTAATTATATATTACGTAAAAAACATTAAATTGATACAAATAAACTAATATCTATTGCTATATCCTCCTCAGGCCCCACTGAAAACGGTTTGACAGAAATGCATAAAACTTTCCCTATGTATGAACTATGAGCAGAAAAGCATTAATGAATTTTTTATAGAAAGGTTGTTTGGAAAAAAAAATTAGCCATTGCAATGAACATCGGAGCGTATTCAAGTAAAATTTATTATGTTGGTAAACGAAAAAAAAATTGGTATTAGTTAAGTCACTAATTTTTTGTACGGACATGGAGACATTCTTGTTCTTCCTTTGGCACTACAGCCCTAAATGGGGTTTTGCCTAACCTCTTCTGCCTACACTTTTCTTCTTTTGGTGTCTTGATAATACACAAGTGTGTAGAAAGTGTAATCCCTTACAGTTTTTAACATGGTTGGCGAGACACTATTAGGGGAGGTTTTCGATGCAGATTTTTGCTGTGATGTCTTTGCTAGAGTAATGCACAGGAGAAAGGTGGCTTATTATTCCTTATTTAAGTTCCGGGGACTTATGGCTTCGTAATCTGACACCTTAACTACTAGGCCTCCACCGCCTCTGTACAGAGACTTGGTAATTATAAAAAGAATTACGTTCAGCGGTAATATATAGATAGATAAGTTATATGGTTTTTTTTTGGCAATTGAATTTGCCCCTCATATTTTCACATTACTTATTTTTGGTAAAACCTTCATTATTTGTTTTGTTGGGGATGATCATGGCGATGGAGCATAGCATCCAGGATTCTTTCTTGTTGTTTCTTTCTTGTTGGCAACTTCAAAATATTTTCGTTATTTTCATCATAACGATTTCTTTCCTGAAGGAAGCAGTTTGCCACTTGAATTTAAAAATTAAAAAATTTGAGTGTCCGATTTCTCGTCACCATGTTTTTTTTCGGTTCTCGCGATATAAAATCCTCGAGTTAGCTATCGCTAAATCAATCAAATGCAAAGACTTTTCACAGTACATTTTTTTGTTCTAGCAGATATCCTGTAGTAACTTATCATCAAATATTTTGCACATCAGAAGCTTCAAAATATATTGCGATGTCTGGATTTTCCCGTCTTTCGTTCCAAGTTTCTAACGGTAGGAGCTTAACGCAATACTGGGTACCAGGAGACACTGGTATAGACGGAAACGAAGAAGCCGATCACCTAGCAAACAAGGGATCCAGTAGTCCCTTTATAGGTCCCATTTGCGGCATGAGTGTGAACACCATCCACAATAGTTTAGATGAAGAAACAAGAGAACAATGGATGAAAATGTGGAAAAAACTTCCAGGGCTAAGGCAGTCTAAAGTGATGCTGGGATCTTTTGAACAGAAAAAAACAAAAGCTTGCCTAAAATTAAGCAGGAACAAGCTTAGTATTCTCTCAGGAGTCCTGACGGAACACTGAAGACTTAGGAAACATCTTAAGGCCCTAGGCCTAGAGGAGGATGACGGATGCAGATTCTATGGTTCAGCAGAGGAAACCCCCATACATCTGCTCAAAGACTGCGGAGCACTACTCCGCAAGAGGCAGATGTACCTCGGGGCTCACTGCTTGAACACAGAGGAGCTGCAGGCCTTGAATCCCACCCAGATCCTTAAATTCCTAAAGGAATCAGGATTAGAGGAGGCGATCTAAAAAGGGTAAGTACACCAACGCTTGGAGAAGGAGGGTGGGGTACAATAGATCTATAAAGGTCTACCACCATACCTACAATCTACAATCAGTAGGAGCTGATGTATCAAATTGTTGTCCATTCAGTCTGACAGATTTTTTAGAGGAGTGTCGTCCAAATGGAGCTTTTAAATTAATTAGAGGAATGTTAAATTCTGAATTGGAATCTGAACTTGAGTCGGCAGATGCTTCCTCTTCAGATTGTTCATCTAAATCTTCTTCAGGTTGTTCATCTAGATGTTCAGAAAAGTTTTCATTATTTAAAAAATTCTTATTTTCGGAATCGGAATTAGTTTCATCGCCCTCGAATCCAATGATATCGGTATTTTCTAAAATGAAATGTCTAAGGTGGGTCCAATTGCCAACTATTGCTAGATAACAAAATTATTGATTTGTAGTTTAGGAAAATAATATTAGCAGAAAGATTCCGTGTCCATTTGAATGTACATGAATTAATTCCGACTGAGATAAAACCTTTCTGTCTCTGCATTGAAAATTTTGCTTTTTCATTTTTAGAAAATGTCTAAAGTTTGCAATTAAAGGTTGCCCCAACGCACTCATATTCGTTAAACTTTGATAGCTAATCAACTAGTAACAAGTAACCTCACTTGGGCAAGTTCAAACTTATGGACGTCTATTTTAATTGATTGCCGGGTTTTAGTACGGCAGAAACGAATCTCACTCTAATATGTCTCAAAACTAATATGTCCATTTTAATGGACGTTTGGCTTTAGGAGGATATATGGTGCAAATAGTATAACTGGTAGGAATAACATATTACCACTGTTTCGTTGTCAAGGAGCTTCTATTGCCCGGAGATAAACGATGACCGTTATTGACAAAAATTCTATTTTGCTAATGATATAACAGACAGCTCTTAACAATCTCAATAAGAAGTTGCAAGTTTAGAAATTCTTGGAAGTCAATCATCTATGTTTACTCAACATATCAATATGAGGTACGACAATAATTTTAATAATTACGTCTGTAATTTTCTGCTTCTTCTTAGCTTTCCTCTTGACAGAAGAATCGTGATCAAGCTTCGTATTACTTCATTACTCGCTTTACCAACTCCCGCCATTTTCCACGGTTATAGGCGCTGAGTGCTGCTTGGTTGATTGTTAAGTCAGTCCCTTATTTGATCAGTCCAGCGTGTAGGAGACCTACCTCGGGACCTAGTACCTTCTACCCGACCCGGAACTATTAGTCGCTCCAAGTTGTCCTCGTCTCTTCTCTGAATATGCCGAAGTATCTAAGGATTCGAGCTTGCACTATTTTGGATAACTTTTGGAGTTCGTTTACTTCTTGGACGATGGACGCATTAGTTCTTCTTGCTGTCCAGGGAACTCGTAGGATTCTTCTCCAGCACCATAGTTCAAACGCGTCGATCTTCCTGCGATCGACAGCCTTCATCGACCATGTTTCTGCTCCGTATAGACCGGGAATATCAGTGTTTTAATGATAGTTTCATTTTGTGTTTAAAGTGATATTAATATCTGTTCATATTTTTTGGAGGCTTTTCCCTGTTCGTCTAGCGATTTCTTATCTACGAATGATTTCCTGAGAACAGCCACCCTCATTTGAAATCAGTGCTCCCAGATAGATATATTGGCTCACGACTTGGCATTGACTGAGTTGAAGGATGTCTGGCATATTATTCTGGACCCTGTCGATGATCATATTTTTTCTATTTTACTGGGATTAGATAGTTGATTGTCAACTCTTACGACTGGCTTACTGTTTATGTACAGATTCTGAATTAAAGGTGACAGATGATCCGGAACTCCCATTTCCTTCAGCATTATCCAGAGCCAGTTCAAATTAATGGTATGAAAGGCCTTAGCATAGCCAACAAAGCATAAGTATAGTGGTCTGTTGAATTCGCGATACTTTTGAATGACTTGGCGAAGATACAGTATTTGTTGTTTAGTACCACGACCGCGAACAAATCCTCCCTGCACTGGTGGGATTTGCAATTCTAGATACGTTTTTAATCTTTCATGTATTATAGAGAGCATTATTTTACTAGAGTGTGAAACCAGAGATATCAGGCGGTAGTTGGCATACAAGGTTTTCCTACCTTTCTTATGTAGAGGCATAAAGATAGATGTCACCTACTCCTCTGGCCATGTTTTTGTGGACCAGATTTTTTGGCACAGGGTGTGAAAAATGTCAACACCTCTTACTCCCATGGCTTGTATAATTTCTGCTGGGATGCCGTCGCAGCCTGGTGCCTTGTTTGGTTAAAGTTTCTTGATGGCTAGTTCTATTTCTGGTTTTTGGAATGGAAGGTTTATCCATTGCCTCTGTTTGCTTATTTCTGTTGCTGGTGTTTCCATCTTGGAACAGACTTTCACAGTATTTTCTCCAGGTTTCTAGAACATCATCCAGATCTGTGACTATTTTTCCGGTTTCCCTCATTATGACCCATGCTCTTGGAGAGCATTGATGGTTTATTTTCTTTATCGATTGGAATAAGCCTCTCGTTTTGTTGTGTTCAGCATGATGTTGTGCTTCGGTATATATGTTTTGTAAATATGTATTTTTATCTCTTCTGCATAGTCTTTTTATTTGCTTACTGAGTTCTGCGTATTTCAATTTAATTTCCTGCGAGTTTAAGCCGTGATTTCTGAGTATACGCCTTATATATTATCAGCTAGAGTATATATATATACTTTTGAACTTATTATTGTAGGTCTTATAAAGTCGTGTGATCCGTTAAAAAAAAGAAAACGCCAAGGTATGTCTTAGATACTTAAATTAATATTTTAAACCGCCTTGCAACTGGTGAAGGTGCAACGTCAGTAGGTAGAGAATTTGGTATAAAGGAATCTACAATAAGGTGCATTAAGAAAAATTAAGCCACTATCACAGAAGCGGTTATCACTGGCACAAAATTAAGTTCTAAATCTACATCATACATCATACATCATACATACGAGATATCAAAGAGAAATTGGACAAGGCGTTGATACTACCTATAGAAGATTCTCATCAGAAGAAAATTCCAATAAACTGAATTTTTTTCAAGCAAAAAGCTATTTAGTTTTATGAGCAGATTAAACAAAACTGAAATAACGAACTAACAGATTCAAAAAATACGCATTTTCTGCAAGTAATGGATGATTGATGGGATTTTTAAGTAGATTCTCCTTGCATAGTGTCAAAATTCAGGGAGAAATTTCATCTGCAGATGAAGTAGCTGCTAAAGAATTTGTTCCGATAATTGCGAAAATTATAGATGGAAGATACACTCCCCAGCAAGTTTGGATTGCCAATGAAACGGGCCTATTCTACGAGTAATTTCTATAAAGCGAGTAATGAAGTAATACAAAGCTTGATCACGACTCTTCTGTCAAGAGGAAAGCGAGGCGATATACATATATATATATATATATATATATATATATATATATATATATATATATATATCTATACCGGGTGGTCCATTTAAGTCAAGACATTGAAATATCTCGAAAAATAAACATTGTACGAAAAAATTTCCCAAAGGAAAACTTAATATTTGAAAGGGGGTTATGCACTGGTGCTAAAGTTAGAACTCCTACTGCACCTCTTCTGCAGGGGCGGGGGGTAACTCTGAAATCTTAAATGGAAACCCCATTTTTTTTCTTGCAGATTCAGATTTTATGACATGAAATAAGAAGACTTTATTCTAAACATTTTTTTTTAATCTTTATAAATGGCGATGTAAAACGTTAAAATTGGTTACGTTTCATTTTTCTTACTTAGAGTGCTTACTTGGGCGTTTTGGGCAACAGCAGCTAGCACAGCTACCTCATTAGCTTCTACAGTAACAGTTCTTCTACGCGTTATTTTTTTAGATTGCACACTTCCATGGGTAGTAAAGGCTTTAACAACATTGTAAAAACATGACCGCGACCGAACATTATTTGGAAAACGTACAGCATACAAGGCAACAGCATCGTCTATATTTCTTCTACACTCGCCATAAATGTAAATCATTTCAACTTTTTCTTCTATAGAAACAGGAAACATTTTTCTGCTCTTAAGTCGAACACTGCTTTGGTTTTATAACAACAATTATTGCGTGAAACAAAAAGAAAAAAGATGTTGGCAGAAGCCGCCTTGATAAAAACCTGGGTTTTTTTTGAAAATCTAAAGAGATTCTACGCCATCTACAGAGATTCTAGAAAAATGTCTAGAACAAAACTTTCATGTTTTTTTGTCGAAGAATCTGAATCTGCAATAAAAATTCCATTTAAAATTTACCACCAAAGTTACCACCACCAGTCTCTCTTAGAAGGAGTAGGGTGGGAGGTCTAAAATTTTTATCAGTGAATGGCCCCCTGTGAAATATTAACTTTTCATATGGGTTATTAGTTTGTAATATGTTTATTTTTAGAGATATTTCTATGTCTATTTATATATATATATATATATATATATATATATATATATATATATATATATATATGCGAGAATTGAAAATTACCTGAATGAACAAAACAAACATACACATAAATATGAATTAGGTAAGAAACTCGTGGAACATGTGTTTCCAGCAGGCAATTGCAGACCTGCTAATTAATCGGATCCAATGCGCAGGCGCCGGACGTATAGGTAGAAGAAGTAAAATTGCATTTAGTCGATTCTTCAAACCGTGCTATTTCGAATTCGCATAAAAATAATCCGCATAAAAACAGGTTTGTCTGTATTGTCAATATCTTCTTCCAAGCTTTGGTCTCTTACGGATAGGTATAACACGGTGGGCAGGATAATGAAGAATGTTTGAATTTCAGGAAGCCATTAGAGCTGAAGAACTGGAAACAACAAGGAAGTTCAGGTACAAGCTTCAGGCTAAGGAAGATCCTTGAAGCTGTGTAGGTCGGGACCAATTAGTAAATTGGGTATTAAACGATATTTATTTAAGCTTGCATTGAAAACTTAACAACTTCTCGTCTGGTCTCGTCTCGTAAAAGCGAGACGAGAACGAGACGAGACCGCATGTTGTCTCGCTCTTGCGAGAGCGAGAACGTATGTGGTCTCGCTCTCGCGAGAGCGAGAGCGCATGTGGTCTCGTTAACGCGAGACCCGAGAGTATCGTTTCTGATCCCGGTCATACTTCTTCTTCAATCTTTGATTCTAATATGGGCAGCCGTAATATTTTGTAGCATAAATTTGAACTGCGGGCTCGGGCAAGTTACATTTCATTATATAACAATTAAAAGAGTAGATTTCGTAATATGAAATAGATCTCGTAGACAATTTCAAATTATGTTCGTTTTTATTATTAATTTTAAATCGTCAACAAAATAGAAGGTTTATATAAACAGACATTTATGGTGTGTTATCGCTACATTTTCATGTGGATGGAACAATGCGAAATTAGAAGATATTAATAGTAACCAAATAGAAAATTTATGTAAAGAGACAGTGATTAGTTTACAATAAAATGAACGGATACTTCGGTTTCGACTATCTTAACAATCAGTTCTAGCAAGAACGATATTTGGCGAGATTAGACGAGACGAGACAAACGGTAACGAGAGCGAGACGAGACAAACGGTTACGAGAGCGAGAACGAGATGGGACTAACGGTTACGAGAGCGAGACGAGACTAACGGTTACGAGAGCGAGATCGAGACGAGATTAACGGTTCCTAGAGCGAAAGCGAGACTGAGACGAGAGTAATTTTTTACACAACAAACGAGAGCGAGACGAGATTTTTGAAACTCTCGCCCTATATCGACTCGTGTAAAGCCCTAGTTTCAAGATGTTTTTTAAGAAAATATCTCTTTACTTAAAACCAGTTGCCAACTCCTAGACAGATAAGCCGACTAGACAGGCAAGACTACAGAGACATTTCTAAAGATACAATTAATTTGGCCACATTGCATATACAGGCTGGATATAATGGACAAGACACGATGGACAAGAATAGACAGACAAGATACGAATGTACATTGTAAATAAGATAAGACACCAAATAAAATCCATAATTTTATGCAGTTACATTATAGACAAAAGTAGACAGACAAGACTAGACACACTAAATAATGACAATAATGACTAGGTAGACAAGATACAAGCGGACTTGATAACACTAGATTAGCAAGATTGATATACCAGAGAATAGATACAATTCGATAACTAGATTACACGACTAATTTACAGACAGATAAAGCTAGACATACAAAATTAGACAAAACTAGACTAGGTTTTCAAAAAACGTCTAAAGATGCTAATGTATTTCTAGACAAGGCATAAAAATAATAATTGTAAAGAAATTTTAAATCTGGGTTTCTTAACCTTTACTGTTACCGCTACTAAGGTACAATAGATCTATCCTTGGTAATGTTGTTGACAATATACCCGCCTGACAAGCGGGAATCTCGGGATCGATTCCCGGTCCGAGAGGAAACAACTAGGGCGGTTTTCACTAACCGCCTGCGTTGCCCACCCTGAATGAAGGCGAAATATGCGATACCGGGGTGGCGCATTCTAAAAGCCAAAGTGGAATAGGGGGTTTAGTGAGAACTTCCCCCAAAACAAAACAAAATACAATCTACAATCTACCGCTAGCTATCTGCGACCTCTTGTACTCTCAAGGGGTCCGTTCAAACGTGATGACGTTCAATATTCAAGAATTATTTTTTTGATATATTGTTTATAGTATAATTCAGAGATTCCCAACGGCATTGATATCGCGGACACGAACAACTCAACTCCGAATAACTTGCCACTGAACATCTCAGAACTAGATGTGTCTGCTCCAGGCAACTATGCCACCGAGAAACGCGTCATTATCCTTAACTTAGCATAAACATAATTCTTGTAAAACTCAGAAGTCTGAATTGAGAAACTCTGCTTCGTAAATACTGACTTATTCATGTGCCCAATTATCCCACTGCTGAGATGTCCAATAACGACTTGTCTATTTCCGATTTATTCAGAGTCAAATGTGGTGTACCTACCACGAAATCGTCCCCCTATAAATTGATAGAAATTGAATAATTAGTGACCGAACAGATGATTCATAAATCATAAATATCCATCTGATTATTACACTGATTACATTTGTTTTAAATACATTTTAACAGCAATAACTTAAAAATTTGTTGAATGTAATTAAATTGCTTTATACCCATCCCAGAAAATTACGAATTAAAAAAATTCTAAACCACTTTGAATTGAGGCTTAAAACATTTTAGAAAAACTAAGTTTAATATTTCGCACCTACATATTGTCTTAGAGTTAGAGTAATAAGTATGTAATAAGCGGGAGAATCTATTAGCAATGAAGGTGACCCGATGAAAAGCTAAGGCCCGGAATAGATTGGAATGGGAAAGAAAATCTAGAGGAGGTCAAGATCCATAATGGGTTGGGGAGCCAAATCTGATGATGAATACGTGTGTTGTTTAATAGTGAATCAAAATGTATTTCTTGTAAGGTACAAAGCTTCAAAATTTGGTTCCTAAACTCTGATTTCTAGTCTAGTTTAACATTTTATAACTCTCACAAAAATATAGAGAATTGTTTTAGTAAGATTGTAGATTTATAAACTAAGTAAATGAAATTGAAGATATATCGACTAATTAAAAATACAGAATATAAAATGATGTTTAAAAAATGAAATTCAATGTTTCAATTTTGATTTCACATAAAAGTGGAGAGCAAAAAAACAAAACAGAAAATAATAATTCATTCCACATTTTAGCGTATAATATTTCCATCCACCCATACATTTTTTGTATTATTTTCCGAACGCAAACTACATAGCCTAAGGCTAAAAACAAACACTGACCAAACAGCCCAAACATCACCACGTGACGCCACTTCAATCACCCCTCCCCACTTGCAATAGTACGCACTTTGTGACTTACAAAAACGAAATTTGAAAAAAATTGAATAAAAAATAAATCGTTGCTGATGGTTGAATTTTAGATTTAGGTCATGGTTTGACTTAGTTTTTGTGTACATTTGTGTGAGAAAGTAAAAAAATAATTATGCTTACTTTTTTGGTAAGAAGGAAAATCTTTCACTGAGAACGGAATCAAAAAAGTTGGGGATGAGAAATGATATACATGTGTTTTCTATAAAATCAAACAATCGACTGAAAAATTGTGAATGAAACGCAACAAGAGCCGCATAAAAAAGCAAATACGATACAAATATTTGAATCGAAAAAAAATTTTAAAAATAGAAATAAAAAAAAAACTAGAAATAAAAATAATGAAATAAAAAAAACAACCGTTGCATACGTCATCCACTAACACACGGAGTCAGCGCAAGTATTTCGATGTGTGTGTATACATGTTGGAATGTGTGTGTGTGTGTTTGTTCAGAGTTTTAAAAACGCGCATTCCAAAACAATAATACTCAATCAATGATAGCAATGAGCCAATAACCAAATGGGACGTTACATTGGTGGAAGGGGGATGTGACAACCCTGTTTACAAATGTAGCGATTGATTCTTCCAATGTTGTTTGAGCTGTACTGATATGTCCGCGCTCTCATAGTTTTCGTCTAAAAACAAGAGAGAGTGCTTCAAGTGACAGGTGCTGTAAAGAATCTACCTCCGACGGATAAGACATTCAACTACCACCCCACCGAGAAAAAAAAATGTTACACATAAAAATTAAATCCAACCCTCAACAACAACACGCTTCCTCTTCGGCAAACCAACAAGGGTAAATACTTAATATATTATGCATGTATAATTTGTACTTTAGAAGGTCGACAGATCTTAAACAATATTACTTTTTTAACTTAGGGTGAAGCTTTGTTTGTGTAACGATTTATCTGTTTCTTAGTTTGATTGATGTTTCTGTTTTATTTAATTTGTTTTAAACTGTTTTTGTTTAATTTATTATTTATTTATACGTTTTTTTTTTTGTAAAGCTTGGGTGTGGTTCGAATAAGTTATGCAAGTGAAAATGGCCGCTGTATACTTGTTAAAAACAAGGGGTGGAGTTTTGCGAATGGACCAAAGCCACAAAAGTTGTGCGGCCTCTGAAAAGTTCTCCCCTGCATTAGGGGTGAAAATGGCACAGAGAAAAACAGCCCTTATAGACTTTTATTTCGGTTATGTTATCGCGTACGTTTCAAGATGAGTTGGCGCTATTCTCTTGTATAATTAACTTGCTTTCGTGCCATTTTCAGTCTTATTACGTATTCGCATAAGTTTCGTTTTCACTAATGGCTACTTGAAAGGGTGCTTTCATGCGTATAGATTATAAGTTTTAATTTTGCTTTGCAGCTTTTTTTTTTCTACAATGCGGCATTTTTCTAAAGATCTAGATGCGCTTTTGTCGTGTTACACTTTTTCCTGGCAACAAATAAAAAACAACATTAAGATAATTTTTCATTAGAATAAAAAAAGCATTGTGGATACACAATACAAACAAAAATTTCGCCGAAACAGCAGCCACATAAAATAGCCGACGATTTATCACAGCTTCAACCAAAAAAATTAATAAATGTACCGATGTTAGAATTAATACACACACCATGTAATTTGATATTACACATTTACAGCAATTTTAGCTAAAATAACACAAAATATCTACAGGTCTGGAACAAGTTTTGATCATTAATTTTCTATATATTTATTACAAATTATTATTAATCAACTCAATTATGGTAGATTTGTAAGAAAATTTGTCGTCACATATCATGACGTTATAGTCTCTTTATAGACTAGCATCTTTATAGTCTATCTGTAGCAACTTTATAGTCTCTTGTTTCCATAATTTTTAAATTATATAGAAATAAAATACAGTAATGTATTGTTGCTCTTTAAAAAACTGCCATCAATTTATCATATTTTAACGGATTTAAAAATAATAAATTAACTGATGTTACAATTACACTCCCTGTAATTTGATATTTATATTTTTGTTCATATTAATTTCAACTAATACAAAGATAAATATTTGCAATTATAAAAAAATGTACTCTTTTATTGGAATATGTTCATAAGCAGTACTTAAAAATATATTAAAATATTGTTCAATCTAAATGAGAATTTTTGTAGATACAAGGAAACATGACTTAAATTTTGCACAGTAGGTAATTTTAAGAATTAGATATAATTGCTATATTTCCAGTAAATAAAATCTATAAATTGTAATAATTTAATATTTATGTTCTAAATAGAGAATAGGATCATAAATTTATAAATTATTAATAAAATAAATCTGGTATTTTTGAAACCATACTAATTATAGATACAATCATATAAACTTATTAAAGGGGAAATGCAGCCAGAATATATAAATTAATTCAACCTTCTCGTAGCTCTATTAAGTCTTATTAAGACTATAGAACAAATCCCATATTGAAACAACTACTTAGCTGGCTAATGCCACGCAGGATATTGAATTATACAACAGGTATTTACACGTTATTACTAGTCCCCTCCACAATTTTGATGACACTAAGCTAGTACTAGATCAGGGATCGGCAATCTATGACCCGCGGGTGCTCGAGTGACCCATTTGATATTTTGAAGTGACCCACTTTATTCCCGAAAATAAAGTATTGTTCCGAATACTTGTTTTATGACTTCGCAAATAAAAAACAAATAATTGTGAGTTAAGATAAGATAACGATAAGATTACTTAAGACTTTCACAAGATTTATTAAATCCAGATAATTCGAGACTGATGTTTATATTTCAAATTTTCAACAAAATTTATTCAAAATTATGCAAAATTGTGAATAAATAAAAGTAGGGAAAGATAATTCGTTCTGGCGCCACTTTTCCACCTTCTGCCGAGCATGGCTACTTCCGATTTCCGGTTTCGACTTCCTCCGCTGGTCTCCGCTTCCGTTTGAGGTCTATGTAACCCTACGCTAACACTAAACAGGGTGCGAGGTCTATGCAACCCCACGCTAAACAGGGTGTGAGATGTATGTGCGTGGGGTTAACGCTAATACTAAGCTGATTAAAGCTGTTTATAGACCTCACACACTGTTTAGTGTTAGCGTGGGGTTACATACACCTCACGCCCTGTTTAGCCTGGGGTTACATAGATCTCGCACCCTGTTTAGTGTTAGCATTGGGTTACATAGACCTCACCCGGAAGCGGAAACCGGAAGTCGAAACCGGAAACCAGAAGCGGTCGGGAGGCAGGAGAAGGTGAGAATACTAATATATTTCGTTATTGTTAATTTTATTGAATTTCAAAACTATTGTAATCAGTGTAAAAGATAAAGAAAAACTGTTTTTACCATATTGAATACTCCTGATTTTGTTGATCAGAATCCGTAATAATATATCACCGCGCCAACTGCTTCTTCACTTCCTATTATAATATGGGGTGAACTATTGGATGACCTATTATAAGGTGAACATATTTTCCACAAGGGCAGTCCCGCAATTGAGTTGCCTCTCCCGAGTAAAAAGTGTCCCCAGTCAACACTGTCCCGAGTCCAAAGTGTCCCGACTTTTAAAACTGGAAGCGAAGAGCTTTCTATTGCGGTTTATCGAGAATTTTCCTAGTTCCTAAAATTTTCTTTGGCAAAAGAAAATAACTTTTTGGAAAATATGCTTTTTCCACAAATTATGTTTCCATAATTTTCATTGAAAAAAATAGCCATTTGTAGATATTTAAAGTGGGAACCTCGTGGAATGATATACCCGATATAGAATGTAATTCATAACAGCTAGGAAGGAATAGACAGAGGTAAAATAATCGGGAGCAGAGACCGGAACAGCCTAGCTGCCAAGATTCAAGATCACCTGGCTGGATGTACCAAAAGATGAAATGTTATACAAATGTCCAGTATGCAAATGTCCATGTTATGCAAATGTCCACTAGTAGTCCATTTGTAATCTTTATATTTTCATTTCGAGAAAAACTTTACAGCAATGTGTACTAGTAAAGCCAATTGGAGCGACCAATGCCACATACAGCAAAGTTCTATCAAGTGGTATACGAATGGTTCGAATAAAAAAAAAATATTGGTGCAGAAGTGTTTGGACCATATACTTTGGACCATACCAAATACTTTGAATCTATGGGAGGGAATCTATACCAAGTATCTTTAAAGCAGAGGTGCATGCAATCGAAAGATTTAGACAATTTACCTCGACATTTACCTCGACTTTCACAAAAAACGAATTGCTATCCTATCAGATCTTCAAGCAGCCATCAAGCCATTAGCTCATACACAATCAGACCCGAACTGGTATGGGACTGTGTGGTAAAGCTAAACAAGCTGAGTAGAGAAATAAAGTAACGCTATACTGGGTAACAGGACACACTGGTATAGATGGAAACGAAGAAGTCGATCACCTACCAAACAAGGATCCAGTAATCCCTTTGTAGAACCCTTTTGCAGAATGAGTATGAACACCATCCACAAAGGTTTAGATGAAGAAATAGGAGAACAGTGTATGAAAACCTGGAAAGAACTTTATTTTATTTATTTATTCTAGCTCTACAACCCTGGGTGTCTTGGCTGACTGTACTACTTTTTTCCACTTAATATGGTCTTCCATCAATCTGTGGTCGAAAGGAATGTTCATCTTTTGGAGATCTGATTTAATGTTGTCTCTCCAACGCATTTTAGGAGGTCCGTATAATCTACTTCTAATTCTGCCCTCGGTTTCCTCAATGATTTCGTTATCAGCAGTGACTGTAGCCCAAAGGTATTTGAAACGCTCTACCCTTTCGAAATTAAAAGTGTTAACTGTGACGTTTTTCCATATTCTATTTCTTCGTCCCATTCTGTTTATACACATGTATTTGGTTTTCTCTTCATTCACTTCTAGTCCCACTTTACCCGTTGTTTTTTCGATCTTGTTGAAAATTTCTTCTTCTTAAGTCCACCGTCTCCAATGACATCGATGTCATCTGCGTATGCTAATAGTAGTTTGGGGCCTTTGGTTGCTAGCAATTCGGTTTTTATTTCCGCTGATCTCACGGCTTTCTCTCAGACGAGGTTGAAAAGCAACGGTGACAGGGCGTTGCCTTGTTTAAGTCCACCGTGTATTTCGAAACTACTAGATAGACTGTTTGTTTACTCGTACTTTTTCGCATTCCAGACCTGACTTCTCTTTATGCTATCGTATGCTTGGAAATCTATGAAGGAAATCTATGAAGAGGTTATGTACCGTTCTAATATACTCCCATTCTTTTTCCAGGAGCTGCCTCAGTGTAAAGAGTTGGTCTATTGCTGACCTGTTAATTCTAAATCCGGCTTGGTATTGTCCCAGGAGGCTCTCTCCATATTGGGTTATTCTACATAGTAGGATGTTTGATAGAACTTTATATGCGGTGTTCATCAATGAGATTGCTCTGTAGTTAGAGCATTTTGATTTGTCTCCTTTTTTATGGATTGGCACTATGAAGCTTTATTTCCATCTTGTTGGTATTTTTTCTTTTCCCCATATAAGAGTTATTAGTCTGTGAATTTGGCGTTATAGTGCTTCTCCCCCATCTTTTATAAATCCTGCTGGTATCTCGTCCGAGCCAGGTGCCTTGGAGTTCCTCAGTTTATTTAATCCCCTTTGGGTTTCCTCGAAAGAAGGTTCTTTGACTGGTAGATCCACTGTGATGTATGTTTCTTCTTTGTGCGGTTCCTCCTGTTTTACGTTTAAAAGATTTACGGTTAAAAGTATCCTTTCCAATTTTCTATTTGTTATTCGTCATTGGGCATCATGTGGCCTTGATTGTTTTTCAGTATTTGTATGGATCTGGGCTTAAATCCTCTCTTCTACAAAGAAATTGCTCTATAGAACTCTCCAGAGCCCGGTTTATGACGATCTCTTTCCATTGTTTCATACTCCTGTCATTCATATCTTCTTTTCTTCGCTCTTATTAGTTTTCTTGTTTCTTTCCGACAGTTTGCATATTTATCTCTACTTTCGTTTGTTTGTAGTTGTATCATTCTCTTCTTTACTGTTTGTCTTTTTCCTAGCTGTTTTTAGCATTCTTCGTCGAACCATGTTTTTGCCCTCTTCCTTTTACTTTTTCCAAAGACATTTTCGGCGGTTTTTGTTATAATTTCTGCAGTTCCATCACATAGCTTTCCAATTTCACTTCTTTTTGTTTCAGAGTGTAGTGTTAGTTCGAGTTTTTCTCTATATTGTTGTTGTCTTGTCTCATTTTGCAGTTCGTCCATGTTCCATTGTGGGGTTGGTCTGTCGATATTCTACTTCTGACTTTTGCTCGTACTAAGTAATGGTCTGTGTCCCCATATATTCCTGTGAGGCTTCTCACATACAAAATGTTGCTCGCGTGATCCGCATCTATAATGATATTGTCGATCTGGTTTCGAGTAATGTGTTCATCCGAGACCCAGGTCTATTTATGAATGTCCTTGTGTAGGAACATGGTTGATTTTATCAGCATATTATTTGCTGCGGCTGTTTCTATAAGTCTTTGGCCATTATTATTGGATACATTATGGAGGCTGTGTTTACCTATTGTTGCACATAGGTTAAGCTCTTCGTCTATTTTGGCATTAAAGTCTCCACAAAGTAGTCGCATGTCTTCTTTGGGTATTGCATATATAGCTCTATCCAGGGCATCGTAGTAAGCATCCTTCTCCATTATCCTTCTCATCCTTCTTCATCTTTCTCTTCGGTTGGTGCATGTGCTGAAATGATCGAGGTGTTGTACCATTGTCCTTTAATTCTGATGTAGTATATTCTTTCATTTATTGGTTTGAGGTTCAGTATACTCTGAACCAAATCTTCTCTAATCACAAAGCCCGTTCCAAACTCGTGCTTTCCGTTTTCGTTACTGCTAAAGAAAATTACAGATTTGCTTATATTTCCATTTTCGGGCCACCTTATTTATTGAACTGCTGTTATGTCCATTCCTATATTTTCGAGTTGTTGCACGGCGTTCGTAGAGGCCCCGGATCTGTGCCAACTCTGGACATTCCACGTCCCAATATTCATAGTCCTATCCCATTGCATTTGTCGTTTACCATTTTTATCTGTCCGATTCCGAAGCAAAGTTACAGTTTTTGTAACTGGGTTCTTTTGACGAGGGTAGGTAGTTAGCCCTCCGCACAAACCTCGTTTATCCAGGCTTGGTACCGTACCGCCATCCAAAAGACTACTCGATTCATCCCTCAGATGGCTGGGCGGAGATGGAAGGAACTGCGAAGGCTAAAACAATTCAAAGTTATGCTGGGATCTTTTAACCAAAAAAAAAACAAAAAGCTTGCCTGAAGTAAATGAAAACAAGCTTATAATTCTGGCAGAAGTTCTGCAACGGGACGGGACACTGCAAACTTAGAAAACACCTCCAGGCCCTAGGTATATTGGAAGATGACAGATGCAGATTTTGTGTCTCAGCAGAAGAAACCCCCATAAATCTGCTCAAAGGCTATGGAGTACAGCTCCACAAGAGAGAAATGTACCTTTGAGCGACCTGCTTGAAAGCAGAAGAGTTCAGTCCTGGAATCCCACCCAAATCCTGAAATTCATAATGGAATCAGGACTACAGAAAGCGGTCTGAATGAGTAAGTATACCAACGATTAGAGGAAAAGGGTGGGGTACAATAGATCTATGAAGATCGCAGTACAAGTCACCACCGAAATCTACAAATCTAGAATTTAATGTGCTATGAAGATGGCTGTGCGGTTGGCCCGATCGGGTGAATAGTCGGGCACCAATTCACTCAGCCGACAGTAAACATTTTGTTTAAATTTTACTTTTCTTAATTGCTGGGATTTCCTGGTACTTGTTAAACTTGTCCCACTGGTTAGGTTAGAGTACTAGTCTTATAATATTGTAAAACAAGTCCAACTGGTTAGGTTAGACGTCGTCAAGGAGGTATAAAGTTTGTAACTAAATTCAAAATAACCATAAAACTATTCAGCTTCATCCGGTCAATCGTATTGGAGCCCTCTTCGTAGCGCATTAGATTCTATATCAGGCACTTAAACAACACTCAACACATATTAATAAAGAAACCAATTTAAAAAATTAATATAGTTCATGTAATTTAGTATTTTTCCTTTTCATTAATATCAATTCATACAGAACGTAAAGTCACAACATTTACGTAAAAAATTAATGAAATTATTTATTATTTCCACAGCCGTTGTATTAAATATTTGTCAACGACACGAATGTAATATTAACAATTACAACCTTAACAAAAGTTATATTACAATATTAACCGGCACAAATGCGTGTATGTAAATACCAGTAGCTAGCTAATAATATTCGATATTTCAACATGTAATGAATTTGTAAAGTTCATTTTCCACATATTTCAATATAAATATTCCCGCGAGCGTTCATCCATATTTATGAATTAATTTTAAAGAATGTCGATAATCTAATTTATAAACTTCATGCACAGTACATGTCCTAATTTGCATACGTTTAATATTGCTGCGAATTGCAGCGATGCTTAGTATTCATTAAAAATTAATTAAAATTGTTTACGACCGCCCCGTTAGATTTTTCCATTATAAAACAAACACTATTGTATCGGGAAAGTATTGAAACAAGTTTTTTTTACTTCACTAGTTGCTCTAAAACCGATACAGAAACTGTATCTTCAATCAACATACTAATGAACGAACCAATTATTTTCTCAAAACTAACTTCGTAATTAATTTCTTAATAACCTAGACAAGGGGTTCTTAAATTTATGTGATCTTACAGCTCGTTTTTGAACTTTTTTTAATGTAGAACCTCTTGAACCCCTTGATTTTCTTGGTATACCATAGACATTTTACGTCGTTACTTCCTTTCTGGCTCTATAATCTCATCTATCTCTCTTTCTCAATCCGAAGATTGGTTGGCAGTAATTCTTCTCCTCCACTTCTCTCTGTTGTCTAATAGTCTTTTCATTTTTTTCAGTTGTGACGCAAGCTGACGAAAGGGACCTTATCTTGCCAGAGGTGAAAATTGAGTTTTTGATGCCACTGGATAAAGAACAAAAACTTCTGAACTTCTGAAGAGAACGCCACTACAATTGCACAAAAATGTCAAAAATTGCCTATTTAAAAGAAAAAGAAAAAGTTATGGCATTTTGCAGTTTAAGGTACAAAAAAGGTAGTTTCGAGATATTCGAGGTTTCGAGACACCAATTGTTAAAGTTTGACTTAGTTTTTGGACGTGTTTTCAAACATTATGACAGTCTAATAAAGTGCCCATGCGCAAATTTAGGCTTAATTAATTAATTAATTAATATCCTCATCCCTGCTGATTTCATCCAGAAAATCCAGAAAATTTTGACCTAAGTTCTCGTTTTGGCCTGTACTGAAAATTTTGCTCTTTGCAAGATAAGGTCCCTTTCGTCAGCTTGCGTCACATAAGATTTTACTCCTATAAATATCTTTTTGAATCTGTTTCATGTATTGTAATCTGGGTCTCCCTCTGTCTCTTTTGCCTTGTACCATTATTTCTATAACATTGATTTTAAAATCATTGTGCCTATCATTGTGCCTATACATATGTCCTATTAACTAGTCTCCTATCATTATTGTTTTCAATAGGTTTTCAATAGGCTCTTTTTCCACCAACTCTTCTAAGAACTTCTTCATTTGTCAGCCTTGCCGTCCTCGACATTTTCTGCATTCTCCTCCAACAACACATTTTAAATTTTTCTAGTCTTCTCATATCGCAAGTGCCAAGTGTCCAAGTTTCTGAGCCGTACAAAGCCACACTCCAGACATAGCATTTTGTAAATGTTTTTTTGGTCTCTGCATTTAAGTTCCTTCATTTAAGAAGCACCCGAATGTTGTTGAATGCTATTTTTGCTTGCGCAATTCTGCTTTTTATGTCTGCTGAACTTTTGCCATCTGATGTGATTTTACCTCTTAACCTTAATGTCGGCTGTAATTTGCTGGCGGTTGCACATCATGATCTCTGTCTTCTGGGTGTTGATTTTCATGTTGTACTTTTCTCGCAGGATCCATTCCTGTTAACGCTTTTTGCAGATTTTCTTCATTCTCTTCTATGTCGACAGCAAACCTTGCCATTTTAATTTCTACGCCATTGATCTTAGTTCCTTCCATAGCTTGTGTTTACATTCCTTAATTGCTTCCTCAATATAGAAGTTGAATAGCACTGATGATAAATTGCATCCTTGGCGTACTCTTTTATGTATGTATGCCTCATGTAGTTCACCCTTTATATTTATAATGTCTCTTTGATTTTTGTGCAGTTCATGGACTATCCGTCTTTCTCTGAAATCCAGACCGGCATTAGTCATAATTTTCATCAGCACATTCCAATTCACATTATCGAAGGCTTTCTCCAAGTCCACAAATGCAACAAACAGCATTCTGTTTGGGTCCAGTATTTTGTCTACAATCTGTCTTAACATTAAAAAAACCCTCCCTTGTTCCTCTACTCCGTCTAAATCGAAACTGATCTTCATCTAAATTCTGTTCATTTTTGTTGTTTATTCGGTTGTATACTATTCTTGGATCTGTACAAGGATTCTGTTGAAACAAAATTCAACTGTGAGCATCTAGTCTACATGACTGTGGATGACCTTAGCGACAGGCTAACTGCAGCCTTGATGAAATCACCCCAAGTGTTCTGCCAAACAAACCGACGAAATTAACACCAGAGACTATAAAGTAGATGGAACAAAGATGGCCACTATGCAGTGAGGGAAAAGTGGGTAGTAAAGAATACAGGGACCTGCAAAAGCAAATCCGCAGGAAGACCCGAAGCGATCTGTTGGACCATAACACCCGTCTCATACAAGAGGCTTTAGAAAAGAAGAGCAGCCGAAGAGTTCTTAGGCTGAAGCTGAGTGAGGGCAAGAAGCAAATCTTCAAGCTTCTGAACGGGAATGGAAAAGTAGTTTCAATCAAGAAGCAGCTGCTTGCAATAGTACAGGACTTCTATGAAACACCCTTGGGGAAGATGATATATTACCAAAGATGATCAAAAGCAACGGCAAGGTTCTTAGTGAAATGCTGGCAATCCTATTCACAAAGTGCATCCTGAAAGGAATAGTATCTGCATCATGGCATAACGCGATAATCACCCTAATCCACAAAAAAGGGGATATCAAGAGGCTGGAAAACTACAGACCTATCAGTCTACTTTCGCATGTCTACAAGCTCTTCTCTCGGGTTCTAGTTGACAGGAAGCTAGAATTGTTTCAACCCAGAGAACAGGCAGGCTGTCTCTCAGGCTTTAGCACCAATAACCACCATCAAACTCTCAAAACAGTCGTGGAAAAAATGCAGTGATTACAGGAAACCACTTATCCTAGCCTTCATCTACTACGAGAAAGCATTCGACTCCATAGAGTGGTGAGCCATAAATCAAGCTCTAGTTAAATGCCGTGTTGATGAAAGGTACATACAGATCCTCAACCGTCTGCATCAGAGGCAACTGCCTGTGTCTCCCTGCACAAGAAAACCAACAAATTTCATCTAGCGAGAGGTGCCAGGTAAGGGTACACAATATCACCGGAGCTGTTTACTCTAGAATGTATATTCCAATAGATACAATGGGCAGAAAAAGGGCTGATGATTGATGGAGAGAGAATGACCAATCTGAGGTTTGCTGATGACCTGGTTTTTGTCTCAGAGAGCATTAGGGAGATGATGACGATGCTGGAGGATTTGAGAGTGGAATCCGAGAAGTCGGGTCTTAAAATGAACCAGCTGACTACCAGTTTCCAGTGGAGAAGGTAACCGAGTACATATATTTGGGGCATAAGGTTACACTGGGCTTTGATAATCAGGTAGTAAAAGTGGAAAGGCGGATCACGCAGGCTTGGGCAGCGTTCGGTGCCAATAAACAGATTCTACGTGGCAAAACGTGTTCTACGTGTCATGCCCATGCTCACTTACGGTACAAAGACCATGGGGACAACAAGAAGGGACCCTTACGTAGAAGACCGCCGAGAAGTTCCGAGTCGCGCAGAGGGGCATTGAGAGAGCGATGCTCGGGACCACCCTTTGTGATCGGAAACGTAAGGAAAGTCCGAAATAAGATCAAGGTGAAAGTCGACATAGCTGTCATAGCAAGGAAAAAGAAAGGACTTGGGCAGAACTTAAATGGAGACCCAGAGGGGATACTCGAAGGCGCGGCAGACCACCGCAGCGCTGGATGGGCGACATTCGACGGCACGGAGGTCGAGACTGGTTGAGACCGGCACAAGATCGGAACAAGAGAGGGCTCAAGAGTGGAATAAGAGGGAAGAGGCCGACATCCAAGATTGGATCACCAAAAGGCATGATTTTGATACTATTCTTGTTAATATTTTAGACATGTGTGATAGACTCAAGGTTCGGTGTTCTTCACATTTTAGAGTACCTAGTTTCTTGTTCTGGTATTGTGATTATGATGCACTTGATGTTGCAAGTCTTATGGTTTTTCTCCAGTTTCATATATTTCTTTGATTAGTTTAGATTATTTTAGTTTAGATATATAACCATGTGTTTCTTCATATAATCCTTTTATCATTTCTCCAGTTATTTCATCTCATCCTGGTGCTTTATTGTTCTTCAGTTCTGTCACAGCCTTTGAATATTCCTCTTTTGTTAGTGAGGGTCCTAACTTATCACTTGTTACATTTTCTTGGTTTTCAAGGTTACTCATCTTACTTGGATCTCCATATAATTTCTCTATGTAACGTTTACATCTCTCTACCACTTCCTTGTTCTCAGTTACCAGTTTTCAATTTTCATCTAATATGTTATTACTTCGGCCAATGACTTTCTTGAACTGCTTCCTACTCAGTTAATAGGCTGCTTCTAAATTTCCCTTCTCTAGCTTTTCTTCTACTTCCTTGTATCGTCTCATTATATATTTTTCTTTATCCTTCTTTGCTTCTCTCTTGACTATGTTTCGGAGTCTTTTATAGTTTTTAATTTTTTATAGTTTTTACTATAATCTCACTACTCACTACATTATAATAAATATTGGAAATAACGTATCGATGATAATATTAATAAACTTTAGCTTTAAATTTAAATGAATATTTTTATTAGGATATAGAAATATGAAATGAAAAATAAAACATAAACTGAATGAAAATAATTGAATATTGGTGGAACCATAGAAATTATAGAAACAATCATATAATAGTATATTACGTAACGGGAGTTGTAAGAGCATATTACGTACGAGCGGAACAGTTACGCACGACCCGCGTAGATTACAGTGCGGGGAGTGCGTAATTCTGCGAGTAATTGCCTTACAAGTCGAGTTATGTACTATAATTTATCTACGACCACACTAATTTGTTTCTGTTTAATAAGAAAAATATGTTTCATGTAACAAATTTATTTCTTATTAGGTTATGTTAATTTAATTGTAATTGTTTAACATTATAATAAACAAACAGTTGTGTACAATACATAACTAACATAACTGTTACTCGACATTATAATAACATAACTGTTACTCGACATTATTTAACTTGGAAGAAATGAAAAGAAATAGATTCTTAGTGGTTACAAACCTTATTATTTAGTATTTATTTGGGTTAAACTGGAATAAGAGTGCTCATAGATATAGGCAACCCAATGTACGCAATGTCAATTTCCGTTAGTTTGAATTATGGCACGGTGGGCGCTGAACGTATGAGCACGTAGTAGCAGCTCTTAACCAATCAACGAATCATATACCTAACGCACGTGTGTGTTATCAATCATAATGTATCATTAATCGCGGACTGTTACATACGTGTGTGTTATGATGTATTTATATAGTCAACAAACTGTAGAATAATGGACATTTACAATAGTGGTCGTAGATAAACTTATTTATAAGCTACATTTCGTCATTAATAAGTTAATATGAATATAAATAGTAACAAAATGAAGTAAAATGTTGCAATATATCATCGGCTCCTTAAACTGTTTGCAACCATTTTTTATAATCCCGCGGACCCCGGTAAGGGCTACGCGGACCTCCCAGGGGTCCACAGACACCAGCATGAGAACCTATGATGTAGACAAGCGGATGGTAGACTTTTAAGTGAGAAGAGCCAAATTGTCAAGAAAAGAGGAATCCAGAAGCATCAGAGAGACAATCAATATTTTAGAAAATATCGACAGTTTTCTGAGATCACACAAAATTTTATTTTCTCTAACTTATATTGTCGATAAAATGACTCGACAAGTTGAAGAAATAAAAGAATTTTAACTGCTTGAATTAAAGGCGACGGAGTGTTTCATGTTTGAAGTTAAAGAGTAAGAAATGGCTATGGGCACAGGCTCGTGAGCCGCAGTTTGCCCACCCCTGATCTAGACAGTTATAAACAAAAGAACAAAACAGAATAATCGACAAATTAATAAACTGCAATCGGCAGAAGAGAGAAAGGAGTTACGCTGGCAGAAGATGCGACAATACTGGGCAAAGAGCAAAGCTCAAGAGTTGAACCAGCGTGATCCAAAGTAGGCCCATTCAAAACAAGAAGAAGAAGAAGGAACTGCAATTGTTACTTAAAAACATTTTTATGCAAATAAGAAATACGTAATTTTAAATAATAAATACGTAACGTAATACGATTTTCTTAATTATTTCGTCTCGACGAGTGTAGTGTTGTTCTGCGCATACCCCCCACATTATTTCGAGTGCGCGGAGTTTAGTTGTCCGTAATGCCCGCCATACACACAACGGTCCACCGGGGAGGTCTACCGAAGCGTGTGTGGGAGTAGACTTGTGCAGTTTCTTGCGTACGGTTGACCTGTGCAGGCAAATCTGCACATGTAACCTCTCCGGTAGACCGTAGCGTGTAGGACGCGCATAACTCAAACTAACCTGTGCGTACCTCGACGCGTCCCTTACCCCTCATTCCTCGGCGCAGTGCAGCTGTATTCTCTCGCCGGTTCGAGTTATAGCCCAGTCTTGTTTCTTTGATTCTGGGCATAATTAGTCTCTCCCGAATTGTCTCTGTAGTCCTGTCTATATATCCATATCTGTTTAGGATTTTCCTCTAATCTTGATATTGGTCATCTGCTTTTTAAATCGTTCACTCGCAAATAAATATCTAGTCCTGTGAGTATGTTTCCACATATTTCTTTGTGAACACAGTTCATTTGCTCTCCATGTTCATATCTGCCTAATATAGTCAAATATGTCTAGTCTGTCGAAATTTAATAGGAATGAACTCCTAAAGGCATTGAATAAATATCTTTATTTCCTTATGTTCCAAGTTTTTATAATTAATTCAATTCTTATTAAAAAAAAGCATAGGAAGTGCAATAGTATGCAATACTGTTCCATACAGTTCCGAAATTTACCAATCTTGTCTCTATAGTCTTGTCTGGTTACTATTCTATTTCAAATCATGGCTAATCAAACTTATCTAACTAGTTGCGTCTGTCTAGTCTTACCTATCTAGTCTAGTATGTAAAGTCCTGTCCATCTAACGGTATCTGTATAGACTTGTCTACTTAATCTTTCAAGTCTAGCCGATAATACTTGTCTGTGCAGCCTTATATGTCTAATGTGTCTACACAGAGTGTCTTAAATTCCTTCTACCTTTGTGTGCTTACTCTTACCTTTCAGGCTCATAATTCATAATAGATTTATTAATAAAACATTGTATTTTTATCATATGAGACGTATTATAAAAAAAAAATCATCATCACAAGGGAGAATGTTGAAACTAACGACCGCCTATTGTCCACTCGTTAGCGTTTTATTATTAGCACTCTTTTCAAGTTCGGCCCGAGCTTTTATATAATATTTTTTCCGTCGTAGTACGGAAGATGAACACAGTGCGAATTATATTAAAAGAGAAGAAAAGTAGATGAATACAATGCGATATACACAATAACAACAAACAACTGAAAACTTATTCTATTATAATCAGCATGAATTTGTACTCCTTTGTCTTGCACACAAATGAAATGAATTCGCAAAATTTTTGAACAAGTAGATGGCAACGGCATTATGCGAGCAGGCAAGCAAAACCAGACGCAATAGAATAGGTGCAGAAGAGTAGACACGAAGGACTAAAAGCAAATACTAGAGAAACAATATTAAACAAAGAAGACTATACAGAGAAGGCAATATAAGCAACACTAGAGAAACAAAAATAGGCATGCAAGAGGAAACTCTGTCTTAACTGTTAAGACCAGACAGACAAGACTAGATAGACAAGACTAAACAAACAAAACTAAATAGAAAAGACTATGCAGACATGGCAAGATAAATAATAGAAGACAGATAAAAATAGGCATACAAGCGAAGACAAGACTTAACTGACTAGATTAGACAAACAAGATTACACAGACAAGACTAGACAGACAAGAATCGACAGACAAGACTAGACAGACAAGACTAGATAGACAAGACTAGACAGACAAGACTAGACCGACAAGACTAGACCGACAAGACTAGACAGTCAATACTAGACAGACAAGACTAGACAGACAAGACTAGACAGACAAGACTAGACAGACAAGACTAGACACAGACAAGACTAGACAGACAAGACTAGACAGACAAGACTAGACAGACTAGACAGACAAGACTAGACAGACAAGACTAGACAGACAAGACTAGACAGACAAGACTAGACAGACAAGACTAGACAGACAAGACTAGACAGACAAGACTAGACAGACAAGACTAGACAGACAAGACTAGACAGACAAGACAGACAAGACTAGACAGACAAGACTAGACAGACAAGACTAGACAGACAAGACTAGACAGACAAGACTAGACAGACAAGACTAGACAGACAAGACTAGACAGACAAGACTAGACAGACAAGACTAGACAGACAAGACTAGACAGACAAGACTAGACAGACAAGACTAGACAGACAAGACTAGACAGACAAGACTAGACAGACAAGACTAGACAGACAAGACTAGACAGACAAGACTAGACAGACAAGACTAGACAGACAAGACTAGACAGACAAGACTAGACAGACAAGACTAGACAGACAAGACTAGACAGACAAGACTAGACAGACAAGACTAGACAGACAAGACTAGACAGACAAGACTAGACAGACAAGACTAGACAGACAAGACTAGACAGACAAGACTAGACAGACAAGACTAGACAGACAAGACTAGACAGACAAGACTAGACAGACAAGACTAGACAGACAAGACTAGACAGACAAGACTAGACAGACAAGACTAGACAGACAAGACTAGACAGACAAGACTAGACAGACAAGACTAGACAGACAAGACTAGACAGACAAGACTAGACAGACAAGACTAGACAGACAAGACTAGACAGACAAGACTAGACAGACAAGACTAGACAGACAAGACTAGACAGACAAGACTAGACAGACAAGACTAGACAGACAAGACTAGACAGACAAGACTAGACAGACAAGACTAGACAGACAAGACTAGACAGACAAGACTAGACAGACAAGACTAGACAGACAAGACTAGACAGACAAGACTAGACAGACAAGACTAGACAGACAAGACTAGACAGACAAGACTAGACAGAAAAGACTAGACAGACAAGACTAGACAGACAAGACTAGACAGACAAGACTAGACAGACAAGACTAGACAGACAAGACTAGACAGACAAGACTAGACAGACAAGACTAGACAGACAAGACTAGACAGACGAGACTAGACAGACAAGACTAGACAGACAAGACTAGACAGACAAGACTAGACAGACAAGACTAGACAGACAAGACTAGACAGACAAGACTAGACAGACAAGACTAGACAGACAAGGCTAGACAGACAAGACTAGACAGACAAGACTAGACAGACAAGACTAGACAGACAAGACTAGACAGACAAGGCTAGACAGACAAGACTAGACAGACAAGACTAGACAGACAAGACTAGACAGACAAGACTAGACAGACAAGACTAAACAGACAAGACTAGACAGTCTAGACTAGACAGTCTAGACTAGACCGACAAGACTAGACAGACAAGACTAGACAGACTAGACTAGACAGACTAGACAGACTAGACAGACAAGACTAGACAGACAAGACTAGACAGACAAGACTAGACAGACAAGACTAGACAGACAAGACTAGACAGACAAGACTAGACAGACAAGACTAGACAGACAAGACTAGACAGACAAGACTAGACAGACAAGACTAGACAGACAAGACTAGACAGACAAGACTAGACAGACAAGACTAGACAGACAAGACTAGACAGACAAGACTAGACAGACAAGACTAGACAGACAAGACTAGACAGACAAGACTAGACAGACAAGACTAGACAGACAAGACTAGACAGATAAGACTAGACAGACAAGACAGACAAGACTAGACAGACAAGACTAGACAGACAAGACTAGACAGACAAGACTAGACAGACAAGACTAGACAGACAAGACTAGACAGACAAGACTAGACAGACAAGACTAGACAGACAAGACTAGACAGACAAGACTAGACAGACAAGACTAGACAGACAAGACTAGACAGACAAGACTAGACAGACAAGACTAGACAGACAAGACTAGACAGACAAGACTAGACAGACAAGACTAGACAGACAAGACTAGACAGACAAGACTAGACAGACAAGACTAGACAGACAAGACTAGACAGACAAGACTAGACAGACAAGACTAGACAGACAAGACTAGACAGACAAGACTAGACAGACAAGACTAGACAGACAAGACTAGACAGACAAGACTAGACAGACAAGACTAGACAGACAAGACTAGACAGACAAGACTAGACAGACAAGACTAGACAGACAAGACTAGACAGACAAGACTAGACAGACAAGACTTGACAGACAAGACTAGACGAAATGAGACGGAAAAAATTACTGGTTTCGCAGGCAGAGAACCGGAACCGAAGAAAATATGGTTACACATATCTAGGGCGAAGGACCATGTTACTGAGGAAATAGTAAGAGATTATTTAGTCACAAAAACTGGGAGACAAACAAATAAGTTTGTAGTTGAAAAACTTATCCCAAAATTCCACACAGCCAATAACAACAGTTTTAAAGTTGGCGTTGACCTAGACCTAAAAGACCTAGTCTACGATAATTCTTTTTGGCCAGAAGGTATCAGACACGAAAGGCTAAATTTTCGGTTACTAGATCGAAGCCGACAATCAACAAACCCTCCAAGTCGAAACAGAAATTTCGAAAACCCATAAACAAACAGCATAATCCCAATAATACAGTCAGCATAATCAACCAGAACGCCCAATCCATTGGAAATTCAATCGAAAAGATAGAATACATGTTACAAGAAAATTCTGAATGCAAAATTTTAGTCATTACAGAACATTGGAAGAGTGAAGATCAATTGGCAACTTACCAACTATGTAACTTCCAGATAGCGTCTAAATTCTGCAGGGATGAAGGAGCCCATGGCGGCGTCGCTATTTACTGCAAGAAATGTATAAATTTTCTACCAAGAAATGATATTGAAAGACTGGCAGAAATTTACATTTTCGAGTGTGCAGCGATAGAAACTGTCATAAACAACAAAAAAACTATAATCGTAGCGATATACCGCGCACCACAAACGAGCCACGCTCAATTCATAGATAAACTGCAACAGCTACTGCTTAAAATATTCAAAGAAGATAAACAATACATTATCATGGGTGATTTCAATATAGATACAATAAAACCCACACGCCATCGCCAACAGTTCGACTCGATTTTAAGATCTTTCAATACTGAACTAACAATGAACGAGCCAAGCCATCCCTCAAGTGGATCTTGTATCGATAACATAGCTGTAAAATCAGATATGCCCTACTCAGTGCAAACTATTGAGTACCACATATCTGACCACAATGCCCAGAAGATAACGTTCACAGAAGAAAAACAAAAAACAACAACACTCAAAATCATAAGGTTATTTAGCCCAGAAAATATAATAAGGCACAAACAATTTCTACAAGAAGAGTCATGGGCTGACCTATACACCTTAGACGAAACAGATGTAGACCGTCAATGGAATGCGTTTATGAAGATTTTCATGTCTCATTTCAACGAATGTTACCCTAGAGTTTCTCGCAATGTAAACTGCCTAAACAGGAAACGCATTTTTACCAGCCCTGAAATAGACAAACTAAAAACACGACTTGGAATACTACAAATTTTGTCTCACCATAACAAATCTTTCAAGACACAATACAACAGGACACGACGGAGGTACGACTTTCTACTAAAACAAGAAAAAAAGAAGAAACTAGAAAACAAATTAATAAATTCAGAAAATCCCATGAAAACAACATGGGATATAGTGAGGGATATTACATGTCTTAAAATGTCAAGCAATAAACAGTACACCATCGAAGATCCGCATAACGAAGATCCACAGGATAAAGCCAACGAATTAAACAATTTTTTCACTGACTACCCCCGACTTCTATCCAACAATATACCTCACACTCCATACGAAGACAAAATAATAGACACCAAATCATCCATATTCCTAGAACCAGTATCAAATGAACAACTTCACAATATAATAACGTCTATAAGGAACAAGAAGAGCGCCGGTGACGACGAAGTGCCAGCTATATTAATTCAAAATATTTTCTGGGAAATTGTAGAACCGCTAAAATACATAATAAACAACTCCATAGAACGTGGAATTTTTCCAAACTCTCTCAAACATTCCATCATAATACCGCTACACAAAAAGGGTGATAAAAAATTAATAGAAAATTACAGGCCAATAAGTACACTATCTGCCTTCTCCAAAATATTTGAAAAAGTTATTGCATCCAAGACTATCAACTTTCTTGAAAAGTATCACTTAATTAGCAACGAGCAACATGGTTATAGAAGCGGGAGGAGCATCGACACAGCATGTTTTAATTTTATAAAATATATACATCAAGAATTGGAAAATAAAAACATACCATGTGGAATTTTGATCGATCTTTCCAAAGCTTACGACACCGTAGATCACACGATTCTTCTGGATAAATTATTCAAATACGGAGTGAGAGGGATCGCTCATGAGTGGTTCCGCTCCTACTTATCTAACCGTACACAGCAAACCAGAGTAAATACCACACTATGTCAAGAAAAATCAACAATCAGGGACACACACATAGGAATACCTCAGGGTAGTATCTTGGGACCCCTATTATTCACTCTATATATTAATGACCTACCTTCAACAATAAAATCTACACCACATAAAATGGTCAATTACGCAGACGACACTTCCCTGTTATTATCCAACACCAGACTGGATGACTTATATGCCAATTTAAATATTACCATGGCAAGAATAACCGAATGGGTCAACATAAACAAACACACAATCAACAGCCAAAAAACCAGCGTAACAATTTTTAAAACAGGTAGATCATTACTTGACTATCCCAAACGAGTTACAATAGGAAAAGACGATATAGCCGTTAAGAAGACTGTGAAACTTTTAGGAATGGAAATCGACTGCTGCGTAAATTGGAATGCTCACATAAATGCACTAGAAGAAAAATTAAATAAAACAACATATGCCATAAGAATTTTACAGCGAAGCGTAAGTCAAGAAGTCCTAAAAATTGTATATTACGCTAACTTTCACTCCCATTTACGTTTTGGGATTTTATTTTGGGGTTGCAGCAAAGATGTTTATCGAACATTTAGGATCCAAAAACAGGCAATAAGAATCATGTACAAAATGAAGTACTATCAATCTTGCCGTGGAAAGTTTAAGGCTGCAAATATTTTAACGGTCACCGCACTATTTATATACGAAACCATAATTTTCTTAGTGAAGAACAAACATCTCTTCACAGAACACATGAATTCCAACCACAGAAACACTAGAAATCAAAACCAAATCTTCATTTTACCAAAACATAACTTGACAATGACGGAAAGAGCACCACCTTACATAAATTTAAAACTATATAATTCATTGCCAAGACATATAAAGCTGATACAAAGCCAAAGACAATTTATAAAAGAAATCCGCAACATCCTAGTAAACATGGAACCTTACAATTTAAAGGAATATTATGAAAATATAAAAACCCATCCAACCTAATTTTTTTATTATTATTATTAGATTATACTATTATTCTGTCTGGACATATTTCATTAAGTTTTACAAATGTATTATTTATATATGTTATGTATAACTTTCTATAATGAAATAAAATAAATTGAATTGAATTGAATTGAATTGACTAGACAGACAAGACTAGACAGACAAGACTAGACAGACAAGACTAGACAGACAAGACTAGACAGACAAGACTAGACAGACAAGACTAGACAGACAACACTAGACAGACAGGACTAGACAGACAAGACTAGACAGACAAGACTAGAAAGACAAGACTAGACAGACAAGACTAGACATACAAGTCTGGAGAGACAAGACTAGAAAAACGAGTTTCCCGGTTGCCCGGTGGGTATGTTTTCAACTACACTACCGAGGAGAAAAGACAGACCAGACTAGACCAACAAGATGAAATAAACGACACTAGACATACAAGGCTAGACAGACTATACTAGACAAACAAGACTAGACAGCTAATTTGTTTATTTAATTCTAATCTGAAATATTTTCCTGCACTCCGTTTATAATAAACACTATGCTTGCCAGTTTTTACAATCTTTTTCATTTCTAAACATTCATTGGATTGTACGTATTTCTATTTAGGTCAAGGTTCAGTCTCTTTAATTGTTTAGCATTATTGTCGATAATCGGCCACCATTTTCTATTTTGCGTCGTCAAATCTTTTTCATTTGTCGTCCAAATACATCCCGCTCTCTTCATAACATATTTAATTTTTAATCTCCACAGCTCAGAAAATTTGCAATTGAATAGCACATGTGCAGCAGTGTTTTCTTATCCATATATGTAAATTGGTGACCCTCGTATTCCCAATCTATGTAGATATGCTTGTAAGTGCCCATGTCCAGTAATAAGTTGGACAGCAGGGGTAATAGATGTAGGTATATCCAATTTATTCCATATTCCAACGTTTCGAATAAATTTTTTTGTCTACCTGTTTTCGCCTCTTCCCAGCGAAATTGCCATATTTGTTTTAAATGGTCGTTCTATTTTAATTTAAGTTAAGTTCGTTAAAGGATTTTATATAAGGATTAAGGGATTTTAGAATACGAAATCGGTAAATTATTGAAATTGTCGTAATCATCTGCAAGCTATGGGCTTTCTCATTTCCTTCTATCTCTGGGCTTTAACCCAGTGCCATCTTAGTTTCACTTATTTTGTAATTTATTTTACTTTTATCAAAGTATTTAATTCAAGTTCTGTGGTAACAAACAAAAACTTTACAGTATCAATTCCTGAAGGACTATGACACAGAATAGAACAACTCTTAATAAGAGGAAGTTTATTTACTTCTTAGACAAGACTAGACAGACAAGACGAGAAAAACAAGTCCAGACAGACAAGACTTTTTTTTTGGTTAGGGACGTAGTAAGTTCCTCACTGTTAACTTAGCAAGGGAAACGCTTTGAAATATCACAACCATCTTGGGACCGCTTTTCGCATAACTTTCAAGATGTTGCTGCATGGTGTCGCCTTTACATCTCCCTTCCACTTGCAGTGATTAGGGGTTCAAGTACTAACATTTTTCATCCTTTCCGCTTCTTTCCTTTGCCGCTCGTCTAGCATTTGTATTGTCCTGATGTCTTGGATTGTCCTTGATGTATCTGCCCATAAGTCCTCCGACGAGATCATTTGTCCAACCATAGTTGATGGGTCTAGTGTTTGTCCGGTCTTAATTTTCCATTTATCCCTTTCGAGTATCCACCTGTCACACTCAAAAACGGTATGCGCCGCGCAGTCTGTGAGTCCACAGTAAATACAGAGGCAATCTGTGGCCCTACCGATGCTACGGAGAAAATTCCTGAAACAGCCATGTCCGCTTAAAACTTAGGTGACGTAAAAATTTGTTTCGCCGTGTTTTCTTGTTGGCCAACGCTCCACATCATTTATTAGGATTAGGATTCCTGTCCAGTGTCTCTTAGTGGATAGACTCTATTGGTTTTGCCAGGCTTGGTACATTCGGGTCTTCGCTAGTGCCTTTTTGTCGGCCTATGTGCCATCGCCGTTTGATCTGCCAATATAGACCTTCTCTTTTAGCATCCCTAGTGATATCTTCAGCATCCCTAGTGACAGTCCGGTAAGTACTGCATTCTCTTAGCGCCATTTTCCTTTGAACGGTTAACAAGTTTTGCCTAATCACCTATTTTCTCAAAGCATTTGCCCAAATAGTGGCTGCGTAGAGCATTGTGGAGTGAACCACTGAGCAAAGAAGTTTCCGCTTACTACTGCGAGGTCCTGTTACGTTGAGCATTAGTTGATATAACGCAGCTGCAGTTTTCAGTGCTTTGGCTGCCACTGTGGTGATATGGCGATTGAAAGATAGACTTATCAAAGGTTACATCTAAATATTTTAGCGATTCTTTTGGGGTTATTTTTTCTCGTTTTATTTTGAATGTGATATATTTCGCTTTTCTTAGTCCAGTTAGCAATACTACTTCTGTCTTTTCTAGTGCCAGCTTCAGTTTCTTCAATTTGTCCACCAGTTCAATGGCCCTGTTTGCTCTCGACATAGTTTCCATTTCCGTCTTCCCTGACACTACAAGTGCCAGGTCATCAAGGAATCAATCAATCAAAAACCAAGTCATCAATGTTCACACCCTCCGGTAGCTTAAGTTTGAGGACTCCGTCGTAAAGGACATTCCATAGTTTTGGTCCCAAAACAGAGACCTGTGGAATCTCACTATAGACTTCACGCTCCACTAATTTGTTGTTTTCTTGGAGAACAACTTTTCTGTAAGGTAGGTAACTTCGTACCAGACGGAGCAGGTATGGTGAGATTACTCTTGCTGAGAGCTCCTCAAGAATGTTTTGCCAGGTTGAAGCATTGAGTTGAAAGCATTGCTTATGTCAAGTATGATAAGGGCACATAGCTTTCTAGTTCTCTGTGTGCCCGCTTGCGATTTTTTTGCTACATCCATGACTTTTGCTATAGCTTCTACTGTTGATTTTCCCTCTCGGAAGTTCTAATAGTTTTTCTAATCTAATAGTCTAACAGTTGTTTACCTGACCTAAGTTCTAGTTTTAGTCTGGAAAATATCAGGTATTCCAAGAGTTGCCCGAAACATCTAAAAGGCACAGGGGCCTATATGAGGAAGGTTCCTGTGTTGATTTATCACCTATATTAATTAGCACCAGCTTGGCTTTTTTCAAGTCGTCGGGAAAGATCCCATCGCCAGCTACATGGTTCTTTACGTTTAAGACATATTATGGGAACTTATCCATTGCGGCTTTTAGAGCCTCAGGTGGGAGTCCATCTAGTCATGGCGCTCTACCATTACGAATACGTTGGCTGGCTCTTAGCAATTCATCTACCGTAAATAGAACCACCTCCGTCACGTTGGGTTGCTCCCAGCTCGGCTCTTCATGAGTTGGGAACAGTGTGTCTACCACCTTCAACATCTTTTCCATCAGAACTTGTAAAATTGGATGCCTCATTTTCAGCTCTTGCATTGCAATTCCATACGCATCCCCCCAGGTATCTTAGTAAATTTTTTCGCTTAAACTTTGCCAATGGAGACGTTTAAAATCATTTACATTTTGTCTGAGAGACTTTTTCGCACTTACATATTCTTGTAAGTATTTTTCCCTCAAAGCTAGGTGGAAAGCTAGGTGGAACGATGAAATTGCCACTAGGAGAGCAGCTTATTGCGTCTAGACGCATATATCTGCGCAAAGGAAGAAGGAATTTCTTCCTTTGTGCAGATATATGCGTCAAGACGCAATAAGCTGCCCACGCCGTGGCGATTTCATCGTGCCACCAATAGACACGTCTGGATTTTACGAACCGCTTTTTTATGGGAATGTTACCATATATGCTTTGCTTAGTATTATAAACGACTCTGCTGTACGATCTTGTGGCTTTTTAATTTGCTCCTGGAGATGTTCTGGTGGGCCATCTCCTTTTACCCATGTAACTGGGGAAGATTACGTTTCACGTTTTACAGTCTTTTATCGTGTAGAAGATGTAATTGTGGTCACTTAAGGATTCCCTCTGTAGGACTTTCCAGTTTCCTATTTTATTTGCTAAATTATTAGTTGTGCGGTCAATAATCGACTGGTACTCACTAAGCTAGAAAATTGGTTCATTATCTTAATTTTTGATATACACGTCCATGGTGGATATCCAGTCCATTACAATATCGCTACGTGAATTCATTTTTGGTGAGCCCCAATATGGTGATTTCGCATTAAAATCGCTGACTATGAGTTTTGGTTTTCGTTGGCCGTTGGCAATGCCTTTTGTAAGTGGTACAGAGATTCTTCTAGGGCGAAAAGTAGCAGCTAGAGAATATCATCTCTGCAGTCTCTATCCAAACGTAGCCAGTTCCACATCCACTGTCTAGTATTGGAATAGTTTTGTCTATGGTTCTTATTGCGGTATCTTTATTTTCGTCCGCATACCATTTTGTATTACTAATTATTTTTTTGCTTGGCTCACTTAGTATTATGATAGCACCCACGGGATCTCATTGCAATTTAATTGAAGAACGTTTTAATTTTTTTGTCCCCGAGTTGTTTTGCCCCCGCCAGCGCTTTTTGGAAATTTGGGCACATGCCAGAATTTGCCCAGTGTCCCTTGCTTTGAGAAAACGGACAGAATTCTTCTCCCTCGCACTGTTTCGAAATGTGGCCTTCTTGGCAGCATCTTAAACAAAGTTTTTGAGACAGACAAGACTAGACAGATACGACTAGACATAGAAGACTAGACAGACATGATTAGACCGATAAGACTCTACATACAAGACTAGATAGAGAAGACTAGACAGACAAGACTAGAATAAAAAATATGTATAGAGTAACATTTATTTTGCGTCTTCAAATACAAATCAATTAATTGAGTCAATAGTATTTATTTGTTTCCAAGAATAACTTAATTATAAATACAATTTCCACAAATATTTTGAATGTTAGACAAAACGAATTAATCTTCTAGGAAACAAAAAAATGTTTTATAAATTTGCAATTGCAAATTTGCAAACATTATTAAAATTAAATTATAAATGATACGAATTTGCCCTCTTTGTAAAATCGTAAACGCTATAAAGTTGAGAACGAATATTATGTTCAATATTTTTTTAATTAAATTTAGTTTTTCTTGATAAAATTAATAAGTTTGTGGCAAAAAAGGTTGATGTTATTTTGAACTCACATTATTATGAAGCTTTGCAAGATATATGGTGCGTTCCATCCTTCCATTCATCCATCACTCTGGCTCAGCAATGACTTGACAACGTTAGATCAGATTTGCATCAACATAACAAAGCATTATAATTTAAACTTAATAATAATAATAATTAACTTCATTGTCACAAACAGTTACAAATCACTATCGACCACAAGGTCTAATAATAATGTAATAATTATTATTATCTTTATTGTTAATTATTATCGTAATTGTTCAGAATATACCATCTATAAATATAGACAACGATCACTTTCAAAAATGACAAAACTATGTATCTGCAAGAACTCATTCCAAACGAGATGTCACTAATTCTAAACAAATAAAAAACAAATCCTTTCACCTACCGCATTCACTCCCCGGAAATATCATCAAAGAATTCCAATTTGAATTAATCGAACCTCTTACCCATATCATCCATTGTTCTTTTTCTTCTGAAAAGGTGTCTGCAATATTAAAAACCTCAACTGTGATTCCTGTATTCAAAAAAGGAGACCGCTTGGATTAAACAACTACAGGTCTATATCATTGGTATCAGTATTAGCTAAAATACTAGAATACTCCATGGAATAGAGATTAATGCCTTTTATAACAAAGCAAAACCTTATTCCAAATGAACAACATGGCTTTTGCAAGAACAAATCTATCACTACGGTATTTAACGAACACTACAACAAAATAGTATGCGAGGTGGATGAAGGTAAATTCCCAGTGGGTGTTTTCTGCGCACCTCTCTAAAGCCTTCGAATGCGTCTCTCACCACATACTATTGCAGACTCTTATGGAATTAGAGGTAAAACTGGCAACTGGTTCAAGTCGTATTTGACCAGGAAATAATACGTACACTTGTATTACATTTATGTCTATCGGCTCTCCCGTTAACTGGAGCAAAGTTATTCTTACAGAGTTAGGTATAACGTTTTCAACATATTTCTTAAGTAAGTCTCTTATTAAGATTCCCACTCCGCTTCTGTAGTTAGCATCCATTTCATCCGCTCCCGAGTAGTAAAACTTTGTTCCATGCTGTTGGCATATTCCGCTGTGCGCCAATCTTGTTTCGCTGATTCCCAATATGTCCAATTCAAGTGTTTTCATCTTCTTAATTGCGTTTGCGAGCTTTCCTGCGGCGTACAGAGTACGCACATTCCAAGATTCTTCTCTTCACTATGTCCAGCCGGGGGATTCTACGCACCTCCTGATGATTTAACACCTGCCCGGGACTGGAGGCCATTTTTCTAGTTTTTCCTGCCATAATAAAGTTTGTGAACACATGGTTATCCTAGGGATATCCCGAGGGATCTTTAATTGCAGTGGTTTCCCGTTACCTTCTGCATCTCCTTGCCGTTGGCCTATTATTGGCTCATCTGCCTTTAGGTAAGATTTCTCGTTCCTAGGACAAGAAGTTGCCCTTACTTTCGATAGCTCTTCCATTCGTAGATGTTGGCTATTTGAGAGGGGTACTGCTTATTCCGGCAGTCACTCGGTCGACACAGCCTCGTTAGTTGTCTAGCAGGGTGTACCACGTGCAGGTAAGGTTGTCCTTTATGCTGGCATTTGACGTGTTGCCATCATCCCTTACACCCCGATTATATAGGTAGTAATGAACTGATAATATATATTTAACAGATAAGATTTAGCAGATAAGACTCTCTCTCTCCATGGTGCTACAATCCTAAGTAGGACCTGGACCTCCTCTCACTGCCTAGTTAAGACTATTCAGCCAAAATTAAACTTGACAAATCCACGAAAATAAATCTGGAGAGATAAGAAACCAGAAACAAACTCAGACAGTTTAAAAGTTTCGACTAACTATATATGACAAAAACGACAAGAATAGCACAGGTTAACAAATGTGACAACATACAAAGAGTTATTACTACCTAGATTGAGAAAACGAGACTTGATTTAGATGCGTTTGTTTGTTATGTAAGGGACTTTTATTTACCAATGATCTACAATATACACCCATGAGGTCATAACTCTCCTAATATTAGTCAAACAATTATTTTCCCGTTGAATAGAATGGTTGCGAAAGTTACTACGTGGTAATTCATACTTACATTGAATTTAAAAATTCACTATGTTTTTACCACACTTATAATACGTAAAAATTTTATATAATGGAAATGAAAATGTTATATAACTTATTATTCACAGTTATATAAATTTCTACACATATCACGACTCGAGTTTCGACTGTTTAAAGTCATTTTCAACTTGAAAATGTCCTTGAAACTCTTGTCACTTGAAAATGACCTTTAAGAGTTGAAACTCGAGTTGTGATATGTGTAAATTTAAATAACTGTGAATAATAAGTTCTATAACATTTTCATTTCCATTATATAACATTTTTATATATTATGTGTGGAAAAACATAGTGAATTTTTCAATTCAATGTAATTATTTTTCCCAATTAGTGGAGGGAGGCGAAGTCCATATACATTCACTTCTTCCACTTGTCAATATTATCACAGAAAGGATTAAGTTTTCTATCATTTCTAGACCTTTTCAATATTCATTCTAAAACCAGTTTAGTATGACAGTTCCATACATTCACAATTTTTTTATTAATATTTTTATTTCAATTAGGAATTTTTTCGCAGATGTTTGATAAATCTCAATCAATATGTAAATAATTGAATAGAATAATTTCGTATGGTATTCACGTTGGCATGACAATCCACTCAAACTATTCAATAATTCTATCAGCAGATGCAAATCATTGCTAATATTTAAAAAGTGATAAAAACATCAAAACGAGATTTTGCAATTTTTGTTACAATTTCCAAATTTTCCAGCAAATTAATCCATTTTCGATTAAAACAGAAATAGTAACATCAAATGCAGATCAACAAAAATATGTGTTTTAACAAATTGATATGTTATGAAAAAAAAAATAACCGCCCAAGTGCGAGTTGTGACTCGCGCACCGAGGGTTCCGTACAAACTTGTAAGTAAGGTATCTTTTTTCTGTGGAGGACGTAGCAAGCACATTCAGATAACTTGACAAGTGGCCCTCCTAAAATCACGATCACCTTAGTACCGCTGCAAGCATAACCTCAAGATGTCGCTGTCGTACGATGGAATTCTACCCTATATTTTATTACCATACATCCCCCATTCACTATGAGTTTTTAGGGGTTCTGAAACTTTACTATTTGTTTTTACTGCTCAATTTTGCCTGTATACCTATATACCTTGTATACAGGGTATTTCTTTTAAATAACGCGAATATTTTTAAACTTATAAAAAAAAAACTATATTTTAGTATTACGCTTATTCACTAACTTATATTAAGATCTACCATTTCTAGATCTAATATAAACTAATATATCAACTATTTCTAGATCTGTTTCGATACTCTTAACATTCAGTTGTTCAATTGACTACTTTTGGGCAATTGACTACCAAAAAATATAGGGCGTACGTGATTTAAGTATATGTAGATTATAAACAAAAATTAGACGAAATATAATATATATAGGATGTTACGGGACTTGAGTATGTCGCATGTCGGTTATAAACAAGCAAAATTTAGACATAATATATACCCTGTATATATTATGTATATAGAGCGTACGTGATGAAATGCATAACGAATATAAACAAAGAAAATTCAGAATAAACAGTTTGGTGCCGACACATACTTTTTAACCTTCGGACCTAACCGAGGAGCACATAACCGAGGAGGGCCTAACTGCAACCCATATGTTTCTGGTGCCTGACAATACCACGCAACACATTAGTGTATTTTCAAAAGTTTCTAATAGCAAATTCGCATTTTTCTTGTAATTAAACTACATGTTTTAGGTTTTCGGATTTTTCCCTTTACATGTGCTGTAAGACACCGCTTTTTGCCAGATTTCATGATTCTAGGTCAACGGGAAGTACCCTAGAGGTTTTGATTCCCTTGTGAAATCGCAAAATATGCGACATAAACGGTCATATCTGTTGATCGCGTTGACTTACAAGTTTGATTTTGTTACAGCTGAAAGAGACTGCAGACCCGATTATTTGATAGAAATTTCAACTTGTTACCTCTACGCGTGCCTAAGAAAAATTCGCTTGACAGACAGACAGACGGACAGGCAGACGGACAGACAGACGGTACGGAACCCTGATGATTGAAAAATGATTAAAATGATGAAAATTTGAATGAAATGTTTATCTATTTGCTATTACTTAAAATGTTTTTCTATATGCTATTACTCAAAATGTTTAAATCTTTCTTTGATTTTCTTATAAAAATAATAATAATAAGAAGAAGAATTTGGGCCGTGAATTTCTGACAATTATAAGTTAGTACATGTTATTCCCCCGTACAAGGGCATAGGAGTATATAAGAAATGAACAAACTGCTCAGGAAACATGTTTAGAGCCGAGACTGAACACGACACGCGTGCCCCGGTGATCATTGAACGAGCCGTGATAGCGGTTCAAGCTATCGCTTCGGCAACGCTTGACAGCTCTGAGATCTTCCAGAACGAAGCTTCTCAACCTGGACCTCAGAGCACAACATCGTCAAGGTCCAAAACAAGGAAACACTCTTGAACCCCTGCGCAAAATAGGGAAGTTATGTGGGCTTTCCACTATGTGATCGCTAACTATTTAGCTGCACCAAAAAGGAAGGGAACATTCAAGGTCTGGAGGAGAAGAAATTCTCTGCTCCTCCCGGGCTTCGACCTTAACAAGCTGACAACCCAACGAGAGTAATTGAGAGATCGTTCACAAGAGCAGAAACAGATGCTATTCTTGCGGAGATCACATCTTCACACCAGCAAGAAGATCCTCCGCAAATTAAAGTTAAAGATTAAGCTCCAGGCAATTTCTCCGCAACTGGGGAGGTACCATGTAGTGTCAGCGTCGAGCAGGTGCAGAAAATCGCACTGCTGGGAACGGCCCACATTTTACGCAAGGTTAAAAACAAAAGGTTTTACAAAAGGTTCTTATCCATCGGTCAATGAACGCCCTAAGGCCCAGGTAGGGCCACGGCAAAGAAAGCTCTCTCTCTCTCTCCTCAGTCCTTACTTCCTGCATCCCTTGTCTTGTCAGGGTTCTTGTCCAGTCTATCCATCGTGTCAGCGATCTTGCTCTTGGGCGGCGGCCTTGGACTTTGCCTTCTAATATGAGTCGTTCAATATTGTCGAAGCTCCTTGCCACATGACCCAGGTATCCCAGATACCGTTGGTTTATTGTCTGGTATAGTCCGGTCTTTATACCGAGTTGTTGAATAATGGAGTCATTTGTGCGGTGCGCTGTCCATGGTATTTGCAGAATTTTTCTATAGCACCACATTTCAAACGCTTCTATTCTGCGTTGGTTTGAGTTCCGAATAGTCCACGTTCGCAGGCGTAAGTTGCAATGGAGAAGATCAGGCTATGTATCAGCCGAAGTTTTGTGTTTTGGGTAATGAAACAGAAATCTATACTTGCTATAAGCAAAGAAAGATACTGGCACAAAAGTGCCAAGAAATAATAATAATAACATATTATTTGTTCCACAGACCACACCCTAATAAGGCAACACCATACATAACAGAGGAAATTCATACAAGTAATAATAGCTAGAAGAGCTCATAATAGTAATAATAGCTTTATTCACGTTTGCTATCAAATTATACATGCCATTAAATGTAAGCTACAGAAGCAATTTTAATCTTAACCCTTTCGTCCCTGAAGTTACGAAATTTATTTTCAAACGAAAATTATAAATATTGGGGAGAATTTTGTGTCACTTACAATATTATTTAGCTAAAAAAATTAATTTTGCTGGGATGTTGGCGGGGGCTTATGATAGAAGTGTTTCCCAACAGGGTTGAGTGTGGATCAGGATTCAAATGGCGCAGTTGGAAATTCAAACATATAGTTTTAATGACTTACTTATTCAAAATGATATAGACGCAATACTATTTTGTATGATACAACATAGTCCAGGTCCAAAACAACGAAACACTCTTGGACACCAGCGCAAAATATTGAAGTTATATGGAAAAGAAAAGTGGGCGAGTGGTGGGAATTTGAAGCGAGCGTTCCATGGGATGGACAAGAGCTCCTGGAGGCCAGGAAAACAACCAATTTATAAATAGATTCGGGTTTTATCTTGTAATAAAGTTTGTAGTAGTAGACTAGACAGAAAAGACTGTCGCTAGATAGAGGCTTTTTTAGCGTGGTTTACAACGTGGTTTTGCAACTTCCTTCTTATGTTCTGGCTGTTACCACTAGAGCCAAGTGGCCTGCAAAGCCAATCACTGTCGCCTCCATTGGCAGAATTTATCTCGGCACATCGCCATATAGGACGTCGCACAAAATGGGTCCTAATGTCGATCCTTGCGGAGCACCGCTGCTGAAACTTCTCTAATCTGTTTCCTGAGTCCCTTTTATTGAATAGACAAGACTAGACAGACAAGACTAGATAGACAAGACTAGACAGACATGACATGACAGACAAAACTAGACTGACAAGACTAGGCAGACAAGACTAGACAGACAAAATTAGACAGACATTAGTAGACATACAAGACTCGACAGAGAAGACTAGCCAGACAAGACTTGGTGTGGTTTGTTTATAGTCGAATTATTCGCTGTGTTCTGTTTCCTGGAAAATGATAGTTGTTTCTTTCCTGACTATTTTTTTTTCATCCTGTACATGTCCTGAAAGAAGGTGCAATGGTACTCATTGTCAGTAAGGCTTTGTTTTCTTTGCAGGATGATCTGGATCTTTCTAGTGGAGGCATGAGGTAGTTGTCATAGCGTAAGTGATTAGTTCTTCCGCAAGGATTACTATGAAATAGAGATTCTAGAAATAGAGATAGAGATATAGAAGTTGTTCTTTCTTACGTTTCAAATCATTATAAATAATCCATGCGTTTACTGCAGACATACTGATACAAGTATAAATCACTTTTTTCCACCATTTAGCAGATTTCCTGTCGTGGTCATACATACCTATGAATTGACCAATTCCTCAAATTTTCTTGCGATAGAAAGCAATAGTTTCTGAACTGTGAATCAATCATTACTAACAATATTCAATACATAATTCTTACCAACAATATTCAATCTTCCTACCAAAATAATAAATCCTCTGCTGCCGTTTTCCTCGACACTAACAGCATTCGACAGCGTTTGGCACTCCGGACTGCTTTATAAAATGCACCTCCTTAAAATCCTTCCTTACCTAATCCATATATTCAATAGTTTCCTTCAGATAGATGCCTTTTTATCAGAATTAACACCTCCAAAATTACATCAAACACCAAATCTTACACCTCCTAATGGCATCCCACAAGGCTCTCCCCCTTATTATATAACATATTTTGCCACGACAGCCATAATATCAACCTTGACAACAAAACCCAAATTAACCTTTCTTCATATGTCCTACAATACGCAGGCGAAACCGCATTAATGTCCCACTACAGGGCAGAAGGACCTTGTTGTCGATAGCCCTTTGTATAATGCATAAAGTATACAATAAATATATTCCCTCTCTCTCTCTCTCTCTCTCTCTAACCTCGAAAAGACCATTGCCCAACTCCAAATACTCACAGACAATACAATGGTTTACAATCAATACAATCCTGTGGTTTAACCGTTGGAGACTTTCTGCTAACCCCTCCAAATGCCAATTCCTTATCCCTAAACATAAACTATCCCCTAACTCTCCTCACCTCTACCTTGGCACCATGGTCATAACCCCTGACACCACACATTAAATACATAGGACTGACTTTCGACTATAGACTTACATTAAAGACTGACGCTCTCTCTCTCTCCAGTCGATAACCCTTCTGCAGGGTGTAGTGGCATCAATTTGCTACGCTCGCAATGATTCTTCGCCAGACTGACTCTACTTTACGGAAAAAATGATGCGCAAAGAAGCAGATAGTTCCGTTGTTTGTCTTCAGGCAACAAGGGAATCTCTATGAAAACTGTTTACAAATCAATATGCAGGCCTATACTTGACTACGGACATATATTAATGTGTAATGTACGCAACAGGACAGAACCGACATATGCAGAGTAGCCGAAACCACATCGTTGCGCGTATAAACGAAATTAAGACATCCTAATAGTATCCTCCACAGCCCACCCAATGATCTCCTATACTCCCTGAGCCAAATTCCAAATATCTCAGACAGACACGGACAACTACTAACCAAATTTAAAGACAGAGACATTCATCGGACAATCATCGACTCACTCTGCATCAAGCGCGACCTAAGCACTGTACTCACAGATGTCCCACAAAGGCCCTATACGAAACATTATATAACGTCCATGACGAATACGACGACTAATCATCCCACCTTAAACTTTTTTCTCGAAAATTGTTTCCCTTAAATATGTATTCCATGGCCGAAAGACCTTATGGTCGATAGCCATTCGTTCCTTTTGATGAAAATAAAAAATCGTGATCAGATCAAGCCTAAGATTAGTCCAGCCTAATTGGATTGTAATTTGATAACAAGTAATTCAATAAAATTTGACCCACTTATTCTTATTCTGTTCAGTGTAAGGTAAGTCTGCCAATTATTGACACATTAAGGCTATTCTCCAAATTTATTTACATACTCTTTTTGGTATGTTAAAAACAGAATAGAATGGATTATTTTTTCTATTATCTAAGACATTTTTCTATAGGATTGCTGATTAGTTTCAATGTTACTGTCTTTCTTGAGTTTTTTAATTAATTAAAAATAAATAAATTCATCGAACACCAGTTATTGACACCGAAAATTTAAAGAAAATCGAATTATAGACACGTTAGTGTACTTTTTGTTGACACCTAGTGTTCATTTGTAGGAGTGGTAAAAAAAAATTTATTAAATATAAAAATTATATTTATATAAGAAAGTGAATGCAGTATAATGATTTGTATTTTTTATTTAAATACATAATAGAAATGTAATAAAACATAATTTTTTATTACTCATGCGCGAAAAGTACTTCTTGGCGTAGATTATTTAATACGAAAATCACAGTTACATCTCGTTGTATTTCTACATAACCTGGGTAACGCACGCAAATATTCAATAATGAACATAATATAAATAAACATTACCGCGATATTAAAAAAGTGACGTGAAATGTCAGAATTTTTTTTCATTACAAAATAATTTTAAAAAAATATTAAAGAAAACGTTTTAAAATTAGTGTAAAATATATGATGATTAGTGTAATTTCCGGAGACTAAGGAGAGTTCTATGACGAATCTACACCACCGGAGACAATTGAAGAAAGGAAAATTCTTCATTTTTGGTTCCGTTTATTTCGATGGCCCCTGGATCTCAAACTTGTAAGATACATCCCCTTGCATGAAGAATACAAAATATTGTGTGTAACACGGCCGGAATTGTCAATTCCCCTCTTGAGTGAATGTGCGCACTCACTTCGTTCGCGCACACAATTTCGCTCTCGCGAACAATTGACAACTTTTCCCCGAAAATTAAAACATTTTAGAACTTAAGTATACATTTCTCGTAAATCAGACAACATATTTTTTTTTATAACTGGGACGGAATAAACACTTATTTAATAATTGAGGATGGCGAAGTTGTATTATGTCTTCACTTTCATACCGGGGCCATTTCCAGACAGAACCACTTCTTTCCATGACTTTAACTTTGAATTCTTTTTGTTCATTTCTGTTCTCAATTTTAACATTTTCGTCAGGAAAAAAATCCTCATTGTATTTGATAATCACGTAATCAACTTGTATTAAAGTAGTGACATCTATGGCTTCTTCTTCTTCCTCAGAGCTTTCAGGAAATGATTCTCGCTTTGATTATGTCAAATCATTACTTAATCTAGCAATTTTGGTCGATCGGATTTGGCTGTTCTTTCTCTTCTATTAGCTAAATTTTCTTGTCTTTCTTCTTATAAAACTCTTGCCATTCTTTCTAAGAAGCCACTGCGGGGAACTTTTCACTTTTTTCCTAATTTTCGTTTTTTTTTCTCTCATTTCTTGATGGTGTTGGCCTAAGCAGTGTTTTCTTAAAAGGAGAGAGCACGTATATAACGTGATCGTATACGTGGTCTGTTACAAAAGTATCCGTCCTTTAGCCGGTAAAAAAAACTGGCATACCTGGAGCGTTGGAAACCTAATCACCCTCAAAGTAATCTCCTTGGAACTCCACACACTTCTCCCAGCGGTACTGCCATTGTTGGAAGCATTCCGAAAAAGTCTCTTTCGGAAATCGCGTTCCTTTCAATGGCCTATTGACTTTGGAGAATAGCCAGAAGTCGCAGGGGGCCAAATCAAGAGAGTTGGGAACCTGTTGAACCAGAGGAGTCTGGTTTTTCGCCATAAAATTGTGAACCAAGTGCGAAGGATGTGCTGGAGCATTATCGTGATGCAATCGCCAATTTCTTGATGACCACAACTCCAGTCGCAATTTCTCGGATAGTCACACGACGGTCCCGTATTTCCACAGCATTCACTTTGGCAATGACATGGTCATTTCGGTGATGGCCGACCGATCGTGGCTCGCTTTCCACCGATGTGCTACCATATTTAAACCGGTTCTACCACTCATTAATCTGTGTGATGCCCATATCATCGTCACCGAAAGCCGTCTGAATGGTTTCCACCTGGTTGTCGCCTAGTTTCGGGCAAAATTTAATGCAGTAGCGTTGCTCCAGTCGTTCCGTCATTTTACTTGCATTGAAAAACCGACGAGAGCACTACATACTACGTCACTCGAACACTGCTCGACAGCAACTGACGCTATCTACAGGCGGGAAAAAAATCACGCATGCGCACGAAGGATCATGGTCGGCTTTTGCAAGCGCGCTTGATTCAAATCCATTAGGTTTTCAAAATAAAAAATAAGATCGGATACTTTTCTAACAGACCACGTATATTATTGGATTTTTGTTCTATCGTTCCAGTATCTATTTGATCAGAATCGTGTTGAGTTGGCGCGGTGTAGTATGTCTTAGATATTCAATAGTTGAACTATTGGAATGAACTGTTTTGTCTGCTACGCTTTCTTTACTGTTTGTGATCGCTGCTAAATCTGTCTTCTATTTTAGGATATTATCTATAGAAAAACCTAGTGTTTCTTGAATATCACTATTTACGTATACGTTTTCTTGTTCAGGTACAATAATATTTCTTCTTTGATCAGCATCACTGTCTTCGTTAAAATGTATGTTTTCAATTACCACGTTGTCACAATCTCTGGCAGGAACCACAACGAAAATGGTCTGTTCGGTTTCAGCGTTAACTTCATTATTTTCAAAATGCTCTAACTGAAAATCGCAAGGAAAATCTAAACCAAATGCAATTTCGGTATTTATATCATCATTTTTCACAAAAGTGTCATTTTCAAATTCCAAAAAGGTCTGAGAACTGGTTAGCCTATTTTATAATCGTTTCGAAAAAAATAGATTTTCATCCTCCTTATCTCTTATATAAAGGGATGTGGAGAGTAGTCGCTATCAGTACGTGTGTATACAGTTCCCAAATCCTATTACAAGAATAACAGTGTTATAGTCTTCATTGCCAGATAAGGACTAAAAGGCCATGCCCATTGCTCTATCATTAACAACTGAAAACCTCAAGTATGTCGTTACTTAACAAGAATAAAGCCGATAATATCTGACGATGATTTTAAATTATGTAATTTATTTTGCATTTCCTGTTGAAAAAAGTTAAAAACTGTGACTGGATGCTACATCTAGAGTGGTATTATTTTGAAATATTTTAGAACAATTTACATTAATTGCTTTGAAACGACATAAACCAGTCTATCTGAATCTTCTCATAAAGGCATTATACCATTGGCTCCCTGGTCTTCCGTTGGTAAAAGGAGTTGTTCTTTTTAAATTCCTAATGAGAAATTGGACACTATCCTGTAGTTGAATTTTTGTAATAGGAAATCCGCAGTCTGCAGCATCTTTTCTAACTTTTCTTTCTTTAATTTTTTTTCAAAGTTTCTAATAGTTTTTTTCGTCTTTTGTTAATATTGCAAGAGGCCCAATTTTTCTTTCAGTTGGTGTCTTGCCTTTAGATTTATACAGAAGAGTGGTTTTACTAACACTTTAATAATTTACTAGCTCATTAGGGTGGCGTTCTTTTCCTGACGGCCTCTAGTGCTCGTGCCGTATCAGTCTCGCTCTATTGGCATCTTTTAGCTATGGTGTTACTGTAATCAAGTGATTTTTCTTCTGAGTCGTTCACTCTTGACAGAGTGGTCGTGGTCATCGGGAGTCGTTTCCATTTATTTCATTGCTGCCTTCGCCAATCCATAGATTCTTAGCCAATTCATAGACAATTTCCATAGATTCCTGATGGTCGCATTGCGCGCGCATTCTGCCACATGAGTCTCAGAGACAGATTTGATGGTGTCTGTCCATCGAGTTGGTGATCGGCCACGAGATCTGCTACCTTCCACTCTGCCCTGAATCACCAACCATTTATTGACACATGAGAGGAACTATTATTGACTGATATTTTAAGTTGATTTGTAAAATACTTTCCTTTGCAAAAACGTATGGGCAATAACTGATACGATCTACAACTGATATGATACTACTTGTACATATCTTGTAAAGACAGTACAATAAAGATGAATGAATGATCGTTTACAAGTTTAATGAAAACTATAGATTATTAATACAAGAATGCAGCAGACACTTGTGTCAGTAGTTGGTTCAAAAGTTGGTCAGTCGACTGTAACAATTATTTACACCAAAATTTATCAAGCAACGGTTATAAAACCGTTAAGAACTCTTTTCAATCACCAAATTTATTATATCATGAAATAACTAAGTTGTCAGAAGAGTTTCTAATAACACCATTTCTCAATAAAATATTTTTTGCTTTCACTACCTTGCTTAATTACTTGCTAAGATTTCCACAAGCCACACGATATCACATTGGCGGTTGAATTGAAGTGGTTATTATAAAATCAAATTCTACTTTATCACAGGTGGTATTATTTGTATTCAAAAAGTAAATATACAGATCAATACCCAGTCAATACTCTTCAAGACCTACACGAGATTTATTTTTCAAAATCGTAATAATTGCATTTAAACGTGAAAACTGTGAATAATTGGCTATTGGGAAACTACCTTATCTATTTTGATTTTAATCCTAACTATATTTCTTACTCCCATAGTTATTCAGGATTTATATAAAGGGCGGAATTTGTATAAAACTAACAAGATTCCTGATGTTAAAGTAACATTTTTTAAATATTTTTACATAACATGAAATAGATGATGGTGATGGAAAATAGTGAAGAATACAAACCAAAATGACTTGTTTTAGATTAAAAATGTATATTTAATCTACCTATGAACATGTTTTCCAATTTATTCATTGTCTTGTGTTTGCCATGTCTAAGTAACTCAAATTATTTGATATAGTTTTAGTTACCTACTTTATTTATTATTAAATTTATTTGGATCGAACATTCAAATTCCAGTTTATAAATGCATACAGGAACTTAAATGTCTCAATTATACACGAAGTTTCCATAGATAGCGAGGCGCACTAAAGCTATATAACTATCGGCTCTGATTTCCTGATATCGTTAAAGCTCAATTGCAGCAATTTCCCTCGAGTTTAATTAATTTCATTGAAGGTAGACAGCATCATTCATTTCTTATACCCAATGAAACTTAATTAAGTAATATAAGTGCTACTATTGGAATTAGTCCGCTGCTAAATAACATCTAGTTTTTTTTAATTAAATGATAATATATTTGAATTATAAATAAACATACAGAAATTACTTATTATAATACACTTATACTTATGTAGAAATTGTAATTCAAGATGAAAAGCATTTTAAGAAAATATGGGAGGAATATTTTGAAAAGTTGCCAAATGAGGAAAATGCCCGGCTTGTGTTTGAGGATGGTATCCCAAATCACAACGTAACAACTGGGATATGCAGGAAAGAGGTTGTAACTGCTATTAGAAAAATGAAATGTGGAAAAGCAACCGACCCCGATGAAATTCCAGTGGAGGCTTGGAAATGTCTGGGTAAAGAGGGCATATATATGTTGTAGAACCTATTCTAACAGGTACTTCAAGAGGATGTAATTCCCAAGGAATGGCGGGAGAGTACCATAATTCCCATTTATAAAAAGAAAGCTGACATTTAGGATTGTGCAAATTACAGAGGAATAAAACTTATGTCTCATACAATTAAGATCTGGGAGAAAGTTATTTAAAGTAGACCTCGGGTAGAGACGACAATAGGAGATGAACAGTTTGAATTTATGCCGGATATGGGGAGAACAGATACTATTTTTGTACTTAGGCAAGTCATGGAAAAGCACAGGGAAAAGAGAAAAGAACTACATATGGTGTTTATAGACCTAGAGAAAGCTTATGATCAGGTGCCCCGTCAGGAGGTGTGGAGATGCATGTGATGCAAGGAGTACCGGAGAAGTATGTGCGCATTGTTCAGGATATGTACCGTGGAGCAAGGACACGAATTAGAAGCAGTGTAGGATTGTCAGATACTATACTGGTTTTAGGTAGCACTCGAAGGATCTGCACAAAGCCCCTATATTTTTAATCTTATAATGGATGTCTTTTCTCAAAGCTTAAGAGAACCAGCTCCTTGTGCATGCTATTTGCGGATGATATTGTTTTTTGCGGCACAAACAGGGAAGAGCTTGAATATAAACTGGAATGCTGGAGAAGAGCCATAGAGAACAGAGGCCTTAAAATTAGTAGGAATAAGACCGAATATCTGTACCTCGGAGGAACTGGAAATGCAACTATTGAGATTCCAGCTACAGGCAAGGGACAGTTTCAAGTATTTCGGATCCACTGTATCTGACGATGGCAATCTAGATCTGGAAATTACCCACCGAATTCAGGCTGCTTGGTTAAACTGGAAAGGATATCTGGTATTCTGATCTGCGACAGGAGACTGAATATCCAAGTAAAGAGTAAAGCCTATAAATGTGCAGTGAGACCTGCAATGCTATACGGAGCAGAAACTTGGCCAACATTGTAGTCACAGTGCAAGCGACTAGAAGTAGCTGAAATGAAGATGCTAAGATGGATGTGTGGTGTCACAAGAAACGATAACATCAAAAACACCTTCATGTGAGGCAGCGTAAAAGTAACTGAAATATCAAAAAGGGTGCAATAAAGACGTTTGCTCTGGTACGGCCACATTAAGCGTAGGGATGAAAGTTATATAGGAAGGAGATTTCTTGATCTGGAGGTGGAAGGCAAAAGTGAAAGAGGCAGGCCTAGAAGAAGATGGATAGACTGCGTGCAGGATAATCTCCGGGAGAAGCAGTTAACAGAAAACACCTTTTAGGACCGAGAAAAATGGAAACGACTTGTCAGAAACGTCGACCCCACATGAACGGGAAAGACGAAGAAGAAGAAGATGAAGAACGTCTTACAAGACTACTTCATTTATGCTAATCAACAAGGAGGATTTACGAATATGTTCTTTTACTCTTTAGTACACATTACTCAAGATGCGTTGTGTGAGGCGTTCGCTGCACCAATGCAAGTAACAAGAACGGTCAAGACCTAAAGTGTTAGGTGCTGAAGATCAACAGTTATAGAGTGTCTTTCAGATGTTCTCAATTTTATTTGAATGTAATTGTCCATTTGAATTTTATGAAGGTACAAATTAGTGACCTGCTAATTGTTTTGAGCAGTGTCTATAAAAAAATACTGTAAATGTCTTCAGGAAATCGCATCGCAAGTATAATTGCATTGCGGAGTTTTCCTTGATGGTTTTGTTTAAACATTTAAATTCAGCGGAGAAAAACAATTTAAAAATCCATATACTTATATTTCTTTCTAAAATTTCTTAAAAATATTTCTATATCCCTTAAAAAATTGACAAATACGTTTTCCCTCATGACTACTTAACTTTAAGATAATTTATATTTTTTGTGAAAGGCCGTGCAAAAGTTTTGACAATATTTACCACGGCAAAAATCATCACCATCATCATCATCAATCAGCCTTTTGTATCCACTGTTGGATATAGGCCTCCCCTATTGCTGCCCACTGTCCTTTATTTTGAGCGCTCTGCATCCAGTGTGTGGTTATTCTTTTGATATCGTCCGTCCATCGCGTGGGAGGTCTTACCCTGTTTCTCTTGTCAGTTCTTGGTCTCCACTCGAAGCCTTTTTGTCATCTGCCATGCGGGCCACATGTCCAGCACAGCTCCACTTTTTTTATTTTGATTTTTTTTTATTAAAAACCCTTCGTTTTAAACAAATCGGTAGATTACTCTTAAATACATCCCAAAGTCAGCCATATGCAGCCCAAGAGAGGGTAATTCTTCTTTTTAATTCGCATGTTTGGCTGTCTCTCGAGATTCTTATTTCATGACCAAGATACGTGTACCTATCCACCAACTCCACCTCACAGTCACCAATAGCAATATTTCCACTAGGGACCAGATTCGTCATAAATTTCGATTTTGATATATTAATTTTTAGCCCTACCCTAAAATTAATAGCCCTAGCCAACCCCCCCCCCTCCTTTTTAGCCCTACCCTAAAGATTTTCCTGATATTTTCTATATTATAACAGCATTTTCCTGATATCTTCTAGGTTGTCAAACAACAAAGCTATATCATCCGCGAATGCTCAGATATGTTAGGTTTAAGCCACTAGGCCTTCACAAAAGAACGATATTTTTCTCATCTCGATTTTTCTCAACCGAGACGAGACTGTTTTGAAAATTATTCTCGCGAGAGCGAGAACGTATGTGGTCTCGAACGTATTTTGCGAGACACGAGAGTCTCGTACCTGATTTCGTTCATTCTGCTTCTTAAATCTTTGACTCTGACGTAAAATTGTATTATATTATATAACAATTATCTATATAACAATTAATCACGCATATATTAATTACAATAAAATTAATGATTACCTCGTTTTGGGCTATCTTAACAATTAGTTCTAGCAAGAACTATATTTGACGAGACGAGACGAGACAAACTGTTACGAGAGCGAGACGAGACAAACGGTTCCTAGAGCGAAAGCGAGACTGCGACGAGAATCATTTTTTCCACAAGTAACGAAAGCGAGACGAGATTTTTTTAAACTCTCGCCCTATCTCGTTTCGTGTGAAGCCCTATAAGCCACCTATCTTTAAACCCTTTCCGCTCCATTCAAGCATCCCGAAGGCGTATTCCAGAACGGTGATAAACAGTTTCGGTGACATAGTATCACCCTGTCGTACTCCTCTACCAATACTTATGGAGTTGGTGTTTTCGTGCAGTTTTACCATCTTGGTAGCATTTTTGTATATGTTATATATTAGGTTAATGTAACGATAGTCAACACGACATTTTTGAAAGGAGTGTAAGACTGCACTCAACTCAACGGTGTCAAAAACCTTGTGGAAGTCCACAAAGGCAATAACAAGCGGTCTATTGTATTCGAATGATTTGTCGATCACATTTCTGATGCCTTGAAGATGGTCATTGGTTCCAAATCCTCTGGTTCCAGAGACGGTATAAATAACTGCTCAATAATACATTTTTAAAGATTAAGAGTGTTGCAATTCATGATAATCGTAAAATGTGAATAATAAAATCAATGTAATATTTCAATAATTTTCGGTCTTTAAATTAAGTGCCACATGTTTTAACCACTGGTTTATAGCACTTTTTGTAGACTTCCCTATAATTGTGTGTAAACTATATTCTTGTGTCTGAACCTATAGATTGTGTAGAATTCAATTTTCTCAAGTTTCTTTCTGAAAACTCCTTGTTTGCAAATTAAATTATTTGTTTTGTATTAATAATTCTAATATTTATTTTTGTTTCAGCCGCACAGACGCCGATGAAAATACGTCGTTGACTCAAAATAAAATACTAACAAAAAATACATGGAATCAATGACGGTAAATTATCCCCATTTGTAAATAAGTGAAAGTAAATATACTATTTTTAAAACAGGTTTTTTATTAAAAAAAAACTCCCTCTCCTCCAATACAAGTGCAATATTTTTGGGGGGAAATATATTTTTCAGCCGTTGGCTAGAAGTGGTAGGGGTAGTGTGGGGTAGGCAATTTAGGGTCGCTCGGCAATCCGGTTTCGGGAGCCGTGTGATGAATTTCAAAGTGAAAAACAACGTGGTGGGGTAAAAGCTCACATGTGCAGGGAGTGGCCAAACTGAAAAGCTCTATTGATTTTTAATGTTCACTGTATGCTAAAACTCAATTTGTTTTTACTACTCGTGGTTAGGGGGCGCTGTCTAAAAAAGTTAGATTTACAGATTTGGTTTAGATCAAATATTATATGTCATACTAAATCTTTCACAAACTTTCTTGTTTCTTATTGAAGCCATTCAAAGAAATGAGTGTGTACATATAAAACGTTCTATATGTAAATTTTCAGAATATTATTAGACGAGAAAATATTCTTATAATTTCTTAAACAGAATTTGAGCTAAGATAGATGATTGGAAAGATTAAGATTCTACTATTGTTCAAGATAACGAACAATAGTACAATCTTAATCTCTCCAGTGCTATTATTGCAATGTTTCTAAATGTTTGGTCTTTTCTGTATGTTTACCTTGTTTTTTTTTTGCGAATTCAGTTTGATGTCTTAGCAGAATAATTTTGTGTTTTGCGGGAAATGTAAATTAAAATAAGCGTAACTTTCTGAAAAATAAATATATATTTGTTGAGAAAATGAGTGAACGAACTTCGCGTAGTAGTAAAAGTTTTTATTTAGATTAAAAAAGTTTCCCCTCGGGAGATGAAAGTAATTTAAAACTAGACGTTTTAAAAGCTCGCGCAACGAGCCCCGTAATTGACTTTCCAATTTCCATATAACACACGAAGAAAAATCCAGTTAATTTAATTTTTCACGTTCATTGAATAACTTTTCTTTTGACAAATACAAAAATATACAAAATATTTCTTAAAAAAAACGAAATCTTATTTAAATTTATTTATTTAAATTAATCTCTATACTCTACTTATTTATATAATGATAAAGCCATACTGATGAAACCAAAAGGCAGAAACGCGTCTTTGGATATTCATTAATTAATTCATAATTATCTTTTGTATTTGATCAGGATATAGTTTTTTAGGAAAATTACAGGTAAGGTCTTAATGTAATTCAATATCAGTCCTGGTGTTTGCCAGTAAAGTATTTGTTTTTTAGAAATGTTTTTTGAAATAGAAAGATTAGTTATACTAATATGTCAAATTTATCTACGATAATTACAATGATTTTCAAGAAATTATAATCTTTGAAGAAAGGATACAAATGTTAATATTTAATATACTCTACTTGTTTGTTCTATTCCTTACTGGTAAATGGTTTATAAATACTCTTTATATTTGTAAGCAAATTTGTAATATTTGGTTAATAAAAATAAAAATTAATTAAATTTTGAATTACCTAATTATTTGGTCAATTAAAATTCGACTTGAATTTTAACAAATATCGTGCCAGTCATAAAAATAGTTTATGCATAGTTTAATACATTCTTGTACTAGTAGTAAAGAAAATTAGGTCGGCAAAACTTACAATTGAAGTTCGTCAACGAATTGTAACAAAATACGAACTAACAAATTGCAATGAGAATTTTCTATAATGCAGCAAAAATTTTAAGTTTTATATTTATTCAGACGTATTTTATTTTGACGATTTTGTATGAATATATTGTGTAATACACATCAGGTGTATATATATAGCATGTGACTTGGAGGCCGGTAATGTTCCATGCAAAGGTCCTGTATGTAGATTACGCAGATAAAGGACATAACGGTTCGCTGGTCCTCACAACCATTTTCGGCTTTATTCTTGTTAAGTAACGACATAGTTGAGGTTTTCAGTTGTTAATGATAGAGCACTGGGCATGGCCTAATAGTCCTTATCTGGTAATGAAGACTATTACACTTTTATTCTTGTAATAGGATTTGGGAACTGTATACACACGTACTGATAGCGACTACTCTACACATCCCTCTATATTTCCTTCTCACATATTACTATATTCTTCATTTACTAAAAACTACATTTTTAAGTTTCCCAAACCTGACTAATACATACACACATATATATATATATATATATATATATATATATATATATATATATATATATATATATATATATATATATATATATATATATATATATATATATATATATATTTATATATATATATATATATGTGTGTGTGTGTGTGTGTGATTAAAAATGTGATTGGTTAGACAAGGCTAAACGGCAAACGAATATACATACTACTAGGTCAAGATAGACAATCTTAGACTACTTTAAAAAAGATGAACATATACCAAAATAGACAATAATGGACAAACAAAAGTAGACAGAAAAGATTAGGCAAAACTTTTCAAGTAAAACAAGACAAACTAAAAAAATCAGATTAGACAAAATACTTGACAGATAAGAGTAGACAGTCAAAACTAGAAATATAAGATTACATGAACACTAGAGCGACAAAACTAGATAAGACTAATTGTAATGGATAAGGCAGAGGTATCAATAAAATCTAGTATCGACAAATAAAGCTATTGAAAGACGATCAATACAGTAATAAACGGACTGCACAAAAACTAGACACTGAAGACTAGACACCAAGATTAGCTAAGCAATACTAGACAGACAAGAATGCTTAAACTAGAATAGATATAATTAAGAAATTAAATACTTTGAGTTTTTTCTTCAAAGGTTATATTTTTTGTAATATATCTATACATTTCGTTAACAACGTTAACATAATCTTTCTTTTGAGTTTTTTCTTCAAAAGTTATATTTTTTGTAATATATCTATACATTTCGTTAACAACGTTAACATAATCTTTCTACAGTTATACTGATCATGCTAACATTGTAAACGAAATGTAAAGTAACTATACAAAATATGACCTGCCTAAGCTTTAACGTTTTAAAAAATAAATGTAAATAATTTATCCTTAATGAGTGGAAGTGAAAGAGTACCTTAACACGCTGACTGCCACGTAAGTCGCGTGCGTCTCACAGGTGACAAGTTCATGTAAGCCATGGGAATCATCGGTGGTTCACGTGATATCTATTGCATTTATACCTGTAACTCACCGACGATTCACAGTGGCCATATAAATACATGGTAGTTGAGAAAACGTGGGCCCGTAAATAAAATGAGGTATTTAGCCTACGTAAAAGTTTGTTTATTTTATTTTTATTGAACGTTAATAAATTCAAAACACAATTTATGTCAATCTATTAATCGCTTTTTATTGAAAAAAACATAAATTCTTATACAAGTTTTTGGTACGTATTACCTAAACATTGTGTACGTATTACACAAAAAATAAAAATTTTAAATCATATAAGAATAACTATTATTTTGATCAAACATGACATTTTTTTGAACAAACATGAGATTGTGAAACAAATGACGCAATAGTATTTATCGCATTCAATACACTTCCATCTAGTTTGTGCAGTAGTTTTGGCAACCAGAGATGTTCCCTTTTCTTGGGATATTTTAGAATAGCAAAAGCAGCACCTTCGCCTTTTAGAAGTAATTGTAGTATATTGTTTGTGTTGCTGTTGCTATTTGCCCGTCCTGGTCTTCTTGAGGAAAATTTAGAAGGGATGAAGCAACTTCTTCCCTAAATGTGATTTGCATTATCTGTCAGGTTACTGCTACGAACAAGATGTACACATTTACCATGGCGGATCCTAAAAATAATTCCACGGCAATTTTCCTGTAGCATTTTATTCCTTTTCTCAAAGCTGAGAAATGTGCTTTGATTTGGTCCGATAAATCGATAAAAGCTTGGCATGTATTATATTTAGCAACAACATCTTTTGCTTTTTTAATTCCGTATTACGCCGTGATCTCACAGTAATGATTTGACCAGTGTGCTTAGTAGATAAAGTAAGGACATCCCTTTTGTCTTTCCACTTTGTTATTACAACTCCAACTTTCAACGTACAACTCTCTTGGCTATATGATTCAACCTTAATAAGATTTTAATTTATAACATCTTTCGGGTTATTTTTGCAATTTTTTCTTAGGGTACCTACTAAGTGAGTTTTCTTCTCTAGTAACTTGTGCGCTAATCCATACTTGTGTAGAAATTATCTACATAAATGTATCTTCCGCAGGTCAAAAGAGGTTCGTACAGATTCATGACAACGTTCGTTGTTACGCTTAACCCAACTACTTTTTCCTTGCCATAATAGATCTTCAAATCATAGGTATATCCTTCTGCAAGACATAATTAATAAAGTTACACGCCGAACTTGTGTCTTTTATTCTTAATATACTAAATAAAGCCAGTATTCCGCGGAAAGGGACCAAGGTTTCTTCCACGCATATCTGGTCTTTTGGAATGAAGAATTTTTGAAACTTCGTTCTGAGCTGAGAGGTCTCAAAAATGGTCTGAAATTCTGGGGGGTCTTAAAATCTAAAAGGGGTTCAAGTTTGTACAACCTATCAAAAGTATCCAGCTGTTTCGTTATTTGGTAAATATCAATTCGCCAACAACAACTCAAACCTGTTGCGCGACATCACACTTGCAATTTGGTTCTTATATAGTTTCTTCTTTGACCAATAGTACGACAGTTTTGGGCCAACGAAATAAACCCATCCAAATTTAAAGACCTATAAAAGTCATAATTTCCTCAGGATTAGTATCTTTCCACTTATGTATTCGAGACCACTTTGGCAGTGCCGATTCTTTTTTCTGTGCGGCGAAACGTTTCCATTACAATATTATTTACAAGATTTTCATCAACCATCAGCTTGAAGAAAAAAATCGGAGAATCATCAACATATTCAAATAAGTCATTTACAACACCACTTTCGGGAATGTTAAATGGGATGTCCTTGAGGTATTGTCCAGTAACTTCTTGCCACATCAGTGTTAGAACCAGTTCTGCCTCATTTTCATCTTTGATTAACTTTCTGGGAAGGCGATGAATCATCAGTTCTGTTAAGAAGCTGCCCACAAGTACCTTCTCTACCAACATTAGGAAATGTTTTTGCATGATTTATTTTTCTTTTTTGCCAATGGCTCATTGTTACCTTCCGAGCTATACAGAGACGATAAATGCGAATTAACTGGTTCATATTCATCTGAGGAAACCTCAAAAGGTTCGACCTCATCATCGTTTTGCAACCCGTCCACTAGGTTTTGAAGACATTCTTGTTCTTTATCATAAGTACCCATTCATCTTAAGACAAAACTTCAAATTAAATTTTGTAATAAAATTTTACTATAAAATCTTATCTAATCAATGAAAGCCACTAATACACAAATATTATAACACAGTTAAATATCTAGTAGCTCTTTACTATATCAAATCAAATCAAATCAAATCAAAAGATATTTATTTCATTAATAAAGTAGTTTATACAAAGTGAATAAAAATACTAAATGAAATGTGTCAGTAAAACATATACCATGATAATGCAACTAACAAGACCAATATCATAGTATTAAATACAGATTAAGTACTGCTAATAAGTACAAACATTAATACACTAATAAATATAAATAAATAAATTAAAATAAATAAATTAAATGCAAAGGTAAAAGACACTTTTTTTAAAAGGTATAAGATTTTTGGCCGGATTGAAACATAAAAAACTCCTCCATTGTGTAAGGTTCCATGTTGTTGATATATTCAAATACCTTATGTTTATAATTTCTTAACCCCATTACGAATCTGATCTCTCTAGGCAATGCATTGAAGAGCTTTATACCGGTATATGTAGGGTTTTTCTCAGTCAACGTCAACTTATGATGGGGTATGTTGTAGGCTAGATGAACTTGTCTGGTGTTTTGACTGTGTGAGACTAAATAATTCTCAAAATACTTTCGGTGTTTATATATGAAAACCAGTAGTTCATAGATGTAGGTTCCAACAACTGTCAGGATTTTCGCGATTTTAAATTTCCCACGACAAGATGTCCTGTATTCTAGATTATATAATATTCTGATAGCTTGCTTTTGAATTCTAAATAGACATTTAATATCCTTACCGGTGCCCCAAAAAATAATGCCATAGCGCAGATGGGAATGGAAATTGGCAAAATATACAATACGTAAGACTTCTAAGCCCACGGAGGGTTGGAGGATTCTTAGTGCATAACTGGCTTTATTCAATTTGCACATTAATGCTAAAATATGGTTTCCCCAGTCTAAGGTGTTATCAACTATCACTCCTAGAAGTCTTACAGATTGTTTTGCAGCAAACAGATCGTTCCCTATGGCAATATTTTCAGGATAAAGTTTCAAACTTCTTTTTGTTTTAAATATAATGATGTTGGTTTTGTCCTTGTTAATTACTAAACGGTTTGAATTGAACCAGTTTATCAACCGGTTCATTACCAATGTTGAATTAGTATGAACTTCTTCCACGCTACGGTTTTTGAGAAGGAGACTAGTGTCGTCCGCGTAGTTAACCATTAAGGCTGATGTATTGTCTATTGCTGTAGGCAGATCGTTGACATAAATAGTAAATAGGATAGGGCCCAAGATACTCCCTTGAGGTATCCCCGTCCTGACTGTTCTCGTTGTAGATGTTACAAAGCCGTAAGGTGTTTCAATTTTCGTGATCTGCTTACGGTTGGATAAGTAAGACTTCACCCATTCTAGCGCTGTCCCTCTGATTCCATACTTTTCCATTTTATTTAGAAGAATATTGTGGTCAACAGTATCATAAGCCTTCGATAAATCGACGAGAATACCGGAAGGGATGTCTTGGTTATCAAGTTGCTTGTAGACATTATCAATATATTGGAAACAAGCTGTTTCTACACTTTTTCCTTTGATAAAACCATGCTGGCAGACGCTAATGGTATTATATTTCTGTAGAAAGGATACTATTCTTACTTGAAAGATCTTCTCTACAACCTTTGCAAAAGAGGATAATATACTGATAGGTCTATAGTTCGCCATGTCATTTTTATCTCCCTTCTTAAATATAGGAATAATTGTAGAAGTTTTAAGGACTTCTGGGAAAATACCAGATACTATGGAGTTGTTCGCTATATATATTAGTGGGTCTGCTATTTCCCAAAAGCTCTCTTTGATAACTCGAATGGGTATGTCGTCGCTACCGGCACATTTTTTGTTTTTCATATTCATAGTGATATTGTAAAGCTCCGTTGCAGTCAGAGGGTCTACCACCATTGACCTGTTTGTTTCCGGGATGTAACTATAGAAAGGGACAGATGGGAGATTTTTTGTTATTTCTTCAGCGTTATCTGTGAAGAAATTGTTTAAATTTTCCGCTGAAATTGTAGGGACATTGTTTGCATTTTCGATTAATTGTAACGGTCTAGGGTTTAATTGCGTGATTTTTTTAATTACGTCCCAAGTTGTTCTGCTGATGTTGTCAGTATGTTTTAGTTGGTTTTCAAATTTAATTTTCTTTTGCGTTCTCAGTAGAGCAGTATAATCTCTACGTAATTTATTGTAGGCTTTTTTGTACTCTGGCTTGAAATTTGATACAATTTGTAAAATATCAAGACGTTTTCTTACCATGTATATTTGGCGAGTGTTAAAGTTACTATGATTTCTCTTCCTTGTATCTTTAGGGACTCGAGGAAAACATTCATTAAAATATAAAATGAAAACGTTCATGAAAGTATTCCACTGGCTATTGATATCCAATTCGTCACACTGCAGAATTTCTTTCCATGATTCCTCACGTAGACGTTGTCTAAAAGCTGCTACATTGGCCTGCGAGAAGAGTCGTCTGAATTTTGACGTTGAAGGTTGTTTGCACCTTTCAAAGGTAATCAGTTGAGCGTTGTGGTCGGAGATATGGTAGTTAATGGTTGTAGTTTGAAATATTGAACCGGATTTTATTATGAAATTATCGATACAGGTTCCTGTCGACGGGTGACTCGTATCTTTGAATGCCAAAGTGCACTGAAAGGAGTCCAGGAGTGATATAAGTTGCTGATTCATATTTGTCGTTTTTGAAATATCTATATTAAAATCCCCTGCAATGAAAAATTCCTTTTCTTCTTTATTTAATTTCAGTAGGAGGTTATGAAGTTTATCCATAAAAGGTTTATGTGACGCGAGGGGCGATCTGTAAATGGTTATTATGATTATGGACTTGGTGTCGAGGAGCATCTCCGTTGCTGCGCATTCAAATACAACTTCTTCTGCTAGATTGTTTATATCGTTCCTACTTTTTTGGTATAGAGTTTCTTTACAAAAAATAGCGACTCCGCCGTGCTTACCCTCTCCTCTGCAAAAATGAGAGGTCAGTCTAAAATCTTTAATTTTGTACAGTTGTAATTGATCTGCACTTTTCCAGTGTTCAGTCATTGCAAGACACTGACAGTGTGGATTATTCTCTAACATATATTCAATCTTGTTTATACAATTGCCAATGGATTGAACATTCTGGTTTATTAAACTAAATTTTGAACGAGGGTTAAGCTTTATATTTGTTTTCCTCTCACCATGTAGGCTGTGTGGTATGATTGCAGGTTGCGTAGTTTTTGATGAATTTATTCGAGGGGTTGTAATGGTAACTCGGTTTATTTCAATTTCTCCGTTGTATTCTCCAACCTCAGTAAAAAACGGTTTATACACGTGTTTCTCGGCCACGTCTCCGGTTTCATTATGTTCTCTAGATGTTCTATCGGCACCGTTACCTTGAACGACGAATATTCGTTGGGGTGTTTGGAAATTAACTTTTTACAAGTTACGTTGTTGAAGTTCTTATCATTGAGGTAATTAGTAACGTTATCAATTGAGAGTTTCGGATCTAGCCGGTAAACATGTAAATGACAATATCTTGTTGCTGCTTTTATGACAGTAGTATCATCGTTGGTTCCAATTATGTTCGAGTTTCTGGTTCTCCTTTTTCTATACCGCTGAGTTTCCCATTTGCTATGGTTTTCATTTAAATTTGTTGAATTTTCCTCGCCAACCGTTTCAATTCGATTGTTATTGTTTTTTCCAGGATGCCGATCCACGACAGGGATTATCTTATTTCTTTCTTCTTTTTTTCCATTTTTTTCTTCTTTATCTTCTTCTTTATCGCTAACCATACGAAAATGACGAAATACTACGAGAATTTACAGGTTATGTTTTGAAGTACGCATGATTGACGCGGCGTGCTTTGTAATTTTGGCCAACCAGGCCCTGTGAGACACACTTGATTAATGATCAAAAAACACAATTTTTGACAGGTCATAGTTTCTATGCTTTTGAAAGTATTATAAACAATTTTTACCTTATGGCCCAGGCGGTCCAAAAATATTTGTATTGTGACAGTTAACGTTTATTAAAAATAAAAATACCAATTTCAAGTGAATAAAAAAATTAGGAAGTCCAAAAAAAAATATTAAACGATGCGCATGTTTATTGTATTGTTTGTCCGACCTTCGTTTATAAAGATTGCGTTGATAAAGAAGGATAAGGTGAATTTTATATGCCCAAAATGTGCATTTAGTCTATATTGGTGCATCACCCAATATGGCCTAATATAACGTGAAAATAAAAAAAATCTATTGTATTTTAACTCTGAATTAATTTATTTTAATTTTCGCATTTTGGACATATAAAATTCACCATATCGTTCTTTATCAATGCAATGTTCATAAACGAAGGTTGCACAAATAATACACATACGCATCGTTCTTCTGATCCGTCTATGCAAATGTCAAAATACCATATTCATTTTTTGCTTTTTTCGCATTTTTTTTATTGCTTCTTAATTGCAGGTACGTTTTGAATATTTTGAAGATAATTTTTGGGTTTTACTTTTGGTTGATACACCTTTGGTTCTATCTTGATCGGAGAAGAATGATTTTTCAAAACCACTTTTCTACTATTGATAGCTTTCCGTGTATTAGTAACCTTGTGAGTTTTTTTGAACGGACTTCTAGAGTAATTTAGAAAATGTGCTGGTATTAGCATCTAAATTCTCATCTTCAGATGAACCTTCTTCATCAGAAATAATGAAGGCGGCTTCAACAGGAGCAATTTTTTCCATGGTCCGGACACGAGCTCTTGAGTGTTTGAGTCAATATCGCCTGGGCTTCTGGAACTGGTAAGTTGGTTGCTGTACTCGGATTAAAGACATCTTCAAGTTGTATTTGAATTATAAGGATATAACCCTGTAGCTCTAAATCCTGATTTTATGTTCGGTGGTGTCATAGCTTGATCCCACACTGGCTTTAAAGCTTTTCCAAAGCGTTGTTTTTTTAATGTTCAATCGCTATAATTGTGCCAGTAAAGCATTACTTGTTGGTCCCAATGATATTCGAGAGACCGAAACGCTGATTTGTCAAGGGGCTGAAGGCTCATGTGTTGTATTAGTTTGAAGGCAGTTTAAGACAATATTATACTGATCAGCAGTCTCAAAAATTCCATAGTCCAGGTGGCTTTTGGCTGCATCAAAAATGAGTACGCAACGACTAGGTTTATAGCATCTAAAATGATGCAAGTATTTCGACGAAGCACAAAGCATTTCGATGTCATAGAAACTATCTCAGTTATACCACAAACTGAACCAGGTGGCAAATCATGTGAATAATATGCTTTTATTCTTTTACCCATGAAAAGTATCATGGGAGGAATTGCTGAACCTATTGAATTTGCACAGGAGAAGACCATCACATTTACCCCATGTTCATTTCCGATGATCTCTCCGTACTCTGCGAACTCTGCGTACAGCTTTTTTTGCTAGAACTTTGTTCTTTGTGTAAATTAAGTCGATAGCCTTTCTCGCCCATAGTTTTTCAGGTTTACCAAAAATATCATTATTTTAGAAAACCTGTTTAAGTTTTACAAAATAGTTTTCAACAATATATTTTTTTAATTTCTCGGCTCTAGCGAGATTTAGGTTGTGAGATTTTCTGATAGAAATATCCATTCAAAAATTGCTTTGTCCATTTATGGCTTGCAATTTGCTTTATATCTGAAAATGGATGTTTTATTTTATTTTGTTTGCATTATTTGTATATGTTACGGTAAAAGTGCGTAGTTAGGTAAATGTGAACATTTACCGGCATATGTACACATTTACCTTCTTGGTTGGTAAATGTGAGTTCAACTTACATTTACCAATTATTTCCGGCAAATGTGCATATATGCATTATGTTGTTGGCAATTGTTAGAGGTTTACATTAACCTACACAACGCATGGGCTGTCCAACAAGACACACGTGATATTGTAACACACATAAAGTAAAAGTAGATATATTGTAACACACATAAAGTAAAAGTTCCGGTAAAAGTAGATATATAAAGCTGATCTCAGATTTAAACTCACATTTACCTATCACATTGGTAGATGTGTACATATACCGGTAAATGTTCACATTTGCCGATTTTGTACTTTTACCGTAACATATACATGTAACCTCAATATTTTGGTGGTTATTGGGTAGCCCACTTCTGCCAATCGTACAATTCGGGCACAGAGTTCAGCATTTTGTTGTTCAGAAAGCGTAAACTTTTGTCCCAACTTACCATTAGGAACTGATATGACATATCGGCGAAGAGTTCTACGGGGAATACCAACTTCCTTTGCTGCTTTATAATCGGACATTTTTTTCACAGTGATTGTCTCTAAAGCTTTCTCAAGGACTTCCTGAATCCATTGCCTCCCTTCTTAACTAGTGTACTCATTACTGAAATTAAAACCAACTAGTGAAAAACGAGAAATAAGTCACATAAGGTAAGCCCAATATGGCCAAGGTTTTTGGAAAAGCTTTAACCAAGGTTTGCTAACGTAAACATAACATAAGAAATATGTCCTACCTACCTACACGAGAACATATTTCTTTATAAAATTAATAGTCGTCCAGTAGAAAAACAAAATCTGGTTCCTTCATTGGAAAGCAGAGTAAATATGTTATGCATAACAAGAAAATCGTCAAACAAACAGTGCTATTGAATGAAGAGGCTGTCAGAAGATATCAAGAAAATCTGGCGACTATAGAAGGAATGGCCGGAGCTTGGTCAACTTTCAGAAATGGTACGAAATGCGTTAATTGTTAAAGTTTCGCACAATCATAATTGTCATGGAAATGCATGGGTGGACAAAGAAATTGGAGATATGGGAAAAAAATACCAGATCAGAATTTAGGGCGTGGAAGGAAGAAAGAACAACACTGGAAAGATTTCAAAATCAGTTTAAAATATTAAGGATTTGGAAAAGAAAAAGAGACAGAAGTGGTAGTAGCTAAAGAAACGGAAATCCTCAATCCTGAAGTCTCACAGGCGACTATTGCTCATTTTAGATGCGGAAGTGAAGAAAGGGGTAAGAGATATTGTATGGCTGCAAGTGATAGAACGTGCCAAGCATATGGAGAAGGTGAAGAGCTGTGGCAGCATTGGGTGGCGAGTTGCAGAAAATGTATATGGACTGAAGTGGAAAAGGCAGCAGTAAGAATTTGGGAAAAATTTATGGACGAAAGTGGATCGCATACATGAACAAAGTATTAAAATACAAATATTTGGGTTCATTGTTTTTGTTGAGTGCCACGAAGGTTCACTGAAATAACTTACAAATTTCACATGAGATTTGTTTTGGTAGTCCTAAAGAAACTCAGTAATTGTTATAGAGCTCCGGAAAGGCTGAATATATTTATATATTCAGGCTGTGTTCCGTTTGTTTTAAGTTTGAAATCATTTCGTAGTTATAAAATCTTCAAACTCAACAAACCCAAATATTTAGATTTAAGTACACAGTAAAATTAAGATTAGGAAGTCAGAAGTAGTCTCTTTCGAGAGAACACTAGGCGGATATTAAGGAATCAAGAGGACTGCGGAAACTAGTTTAGACAAGAAACGATGTAGACAAGGCTTGATAGTCATAATCGTGTCTAGACAAGATTTGATAAACGACCAAAACTAGATATGCAAGACTCGAAATACAATGCAAGGTTTTTATAATAATTAGACTTCCCAAATGAAAATAAACAGACAAGACTAAACAAACAATAATAGAGTGACAAACTTAAACAAACAAGCGTAGACAGACAAAACCAGACAGACAATAAAGTGAAACTTTGAGCAAATTGAAATTCGTATATTTGCCCGGGGTAACGCTAACGCTGAACGTAAAGGCAAGCATTAAAATCCGCACAATTTAAAAATAAATAAATAACATGTAAACTTTACATTCTTTTTTTAAATTATAAATGTGGCCATCTCCAATTCAGGGAATGAAACCGGAGGACAGTTTATACGTTATGATAATTAAAATATGTTTTATTTAATTAAGGGCTCGAATGTAAGATCGAGTTGCGCGAATAAACGAGTCTCAAGCTGAGAATGCTATCCCGTCTTGATTTCCCACGGGATCTTGCAGCAGCGTCCGGCGACTGGACCAAACTGACCAAACCTGTCATATGAACCTGTATGAAGTCACCTTTTAACCTGTGCAGGGTTTCCATCTCGCACCCAACAGGTTTCCATGAGAAGATGCGCAACCCTTTCTCTAACTCTGGAATTAGTATGCACCCTCTTAGATTTTTTTTGAAGATGCTGCAAGAAGCTTTTTCTGGAAATTGTTAGTTTGGCGAAGGATGCTTTGATGGTTGTTCGGAGTGTTTTGAGTTATTTTTTGGGATTGTGGTGGTGCGTTGGGGGAGCTGCGGCCATTGCTAATGAAGGGTTGTTTTTAACACCCCCTCGAAATATATTACGCGTCTTATTGCTTAAGTTTTTGTGGGGTTAGATTTTGCTCTTTAGGAAGGATATACCAATTTGCGCAAGGATTTGGTAAAATTAAGGTAAAATACAAATAGGTTAATATAATAATAATAATATAGGAGTAATGTATAATGTTATAAATGTATAATATATAAAATGATATGATTTATAAAACTGTTACAAATACAAATTTTAAAAGACTGTCTCCTTAACTAACAGTAGTATTGAAATTTATAAATAAATAATTTGTTATAAAGTTTACCCTATTACTGTTAAATAGCAAATAATATTTCTGCTATTAAATAGTAACATTTGTATTTTTTTTTTCAATTAAAGAAAAGATACAAATGTTACTATTTAATATTATCAAATTCTTCAAACTCAACAATATATAAATAATATTTCTGCTAACATTACATTGGTTTTTAGTTCAGAAGTTTAATACAATTTGTTACAATCAATAAAATTTAGTTATTTCATGTTTGAAATTGAAAATAAAGTCCGTGATTAACAGACAAAAATATTGAAATCAACGAAAACGTTTTATAAATTTAACCTTACCCTTTAAACAAACCCTTGATAATATTTAAACGACAAATGTTTAAACTTGATGCGAGAAACGTTTTTATAATAGTAAGAATTAGTATAAATCAACAGAAATTAAATAGTCAATCACGATTATAACGAGCACTAATCAAAAAAAAAAATCTTCACTATAATAACCGTTACTGGTTCTACTTTATGAAAATATTAGATTTGCTCTAAGATCTAAGTTATTAGAAATAGATCTCAGTTATTAAATTTCTGTTTGATCTAAGATCTAAGTTGTAACTCCCATATGATTCCAACCATTTAGCAACACTCTATCTCATACTGGAGAAGTTCCTAATTTAGTATTTACAGTGATTTAATTTACTGTTACTTATTTTAATGAATTCCGTTTAGATATTTGGAAAACAATCATTATTACATCAGAGGCGGAATCAGACTCGATTTTCAGTAAGGGCAATCAGTGTTGTAACTAAGAAAAACATAGTTTAGGGAAGATGCCGAATGCGTGGGTAGCGAACCCAATGTAACCCAGTATTTTTAAAAATTTTAAGGTCACGTGTTAAACAAGGACCCCAAAATAAACCTTAACTCTCTAATATTAAACTACACTTTTAACTAAAGTTTTCTTGAAAAATAAAATTGCAGTGACTGCTACATTTCTAATAATAAGAAAAAAAAACTCTGCTTTATATAAAACAACTTATTTTAAAATCTAATGATATTTCAAAACATTTTCATTTATAAATAAATAAACAAAATACTCGTAATAATCCAATCTAATTCAAATAACAAAATCAATTCGCCGTTTACTTGCCATAGCAAATTTTTCGATAACATTATCAATGTTAACATTTATTTCTTGATGTATATTTAAAAGACATTGTCCATTCAAGCGATCTCCGACATTCTTGTGCACAACCAAGTTTTTAATCTTCGCAAAGACGAAAAAGATCTTTCAGCAGTTGCAACACTTACTGGTAGCCTTGCAAACATGAACAGCAATGCATGAATGATTTTGAAAAATATCCTGGTCGCATTTATCAATAACTTCCATCACATCAGTAGGATAAGGATTCTAAATTCTTTCCACATTTTTAATTCTCCCCGCAACATTAGCTCAACCTGAAATTGTTGATACCCTACAAGTGAATGATATTTTTTTGGTTAATATCGTTTGCCACAATAAATCTGAAGCATTTTTTTTGTTTCGAAATACATTAGGCATGAGGTTATTTAGCTCATAACATTCCAATGAATGTTGAGAAAAACGTGATTTTATATCAATAATTATATGTTCTAGAAGTGGAATATACAAAAATTTTATATAATAGTCTTCTGGGTTTTTTGGGCTGGATAATTTTCTCTATTTCATTGCCTCTTGAGGCATACGTATCTCATCATCAATTTTGGAAGCTAATTAGAGCAAATGTGTTTCACAGTTTTTTCTCTTATTCTCTAATATCTGTATTGTATCATCTATTTGAAAACACATTTGAGAAGACTACTGTAATAATCTACTCAACGGTGCAATCGTTTTCAATATTTCAGTCATTGCTACCAGAGCTATAATAAAGACGCTAAATGACACTAAAAGTGTAGTGACCGTAGAACTGCTGTTTTTATCATTCCAGGATGAAATATGTTGTAATTGCTCCATTATTTTAGGCAAAGCAATTTAAAATTGTGGAAACTAATCATGTCTCTCAACCCATCGCCCATTTCTCATAAAATGCTTAATTGTCCACCTAATTGTTGTTTTAAAATAGAATTTCTTTTTGCCGTTAAATGCTATAGCAGATTTAATTATTCCAACAGCATTTCTGATAGTCTTAATTTTATTGGATTTAGATATTGAATTATGGATTTCAATGCATGATGAAAACAAGAACATCTTGAAGCATTTATAGCAGAACGCAGAATGTCTGTAATGCCAAATCATTTATTTTCACAATTCACAACAATTTCTCCAAGAACTTTTCCAGTTAGCTTTGGTTCTGAACTGCCTGTGTCATAGTCTATATCTAGATGTGCAACCAGTGCATCCACAATTGTAATAAATTCTTCCATAATGACATTTTTATACACAAACTGAAAACTCATAGACATTTGTTCGATACGAGACATATCCGTAGTTTCATCAAAAATTGCACTAACAAATTTAGCATTAGGTATTAATTCGAGATATACAGTCAAACTTCCATAACTCAAACTTCTATAACTCCAATTTTTCTATTTCTCTAACTTTTTTAGAAATTCATACGTTTAGATAGCATTTTACATACAAATTAACTTCCATAACTTGAATTTTCCTTATCTCGAATTTTTTGTAGTAACTCGTAGTAAAAATGTATACAATGGTAAAATTTTACATATAATATAATCTCTATAACTCCATTTTTTTTAACCGCTGCGTATTTTCCAAAATTTATATTGCCTATCATAAAGCGTATCCAGTTTGTTATAGTAAATATAATATGTTAATGAAATTTTAGAGTTTAAATTCATTATTTCTTCTTACCTCTGCCGTTACAATTGCAAATATGTGTGAATGGCGAGAAAAGAATACTGAATAAGAAGACTTTTGAATTCCTCCAAGTACACTTTCTTCAATTATAAATAATCGCGAAGAAACTCTGAACAAAGCCGAAAATGGTGCAACTAATGATCGCAAACGTTTGAAAAAGTGTACCTACGAAGACTTGGAAGACTTGAAGAATTGGAATGGTTTAAAATTGCGCGGGATAAAAATATGCCAATGTCTGACACACTTATTAGAGAAAAGGGTTCTTTATTTTGCTGAGAGTCTGGGACACACAGATTTCATCGCTAGTGTAAGTTGACTAGATAAGTTTAACAAAAGGCATAATATTGTTCAAAAAGTTATGTATGGTGAAAGAACAGACGTTAATGAACATGAATGTGAAGAGTGGTGCAACAAAATCTTGCCGAAACTTTTAGCATCTTATCACGAAAAAGACATTTTTGACGCGGGCGAGACGAGTTTATTTTTTAAATGTTGGCCTAATAAAATGTCAACATTTAGACGAAGACAAAAAGTGCTTCTTGGAAAAGACAGCAAAGATAGATTCACCGCCATGGTGGGGATAACCAATTTTGTGTGATATTGAAAAACTGAAACCGTTGGTGATTGTAAAATCAAAAAATCCGCGATGCTGTAAAGATTAACCTTTTTTTGCCAGTGACATATACAAGCAACAAAAAAGCTAGGATGACAAGCGCAATTTATGAAGAATGGCTTGCTAGTTTAGACAAGAAATTCAATACGTAAAATATGTGGAAAACGTAAAAATGGAAATGGAAAATGTAAAATCCTGCTGTTTGTAGATAACTCTCTGTCACACCCAAAAATTACCAAGCAGCTTAAATCGATTCGTGTTGTTTCTCTGCAGCCAAACATGACTTCAAAGTTACAACCTATGGACCAAGAAATTATTAACAATATAAAATTGCACTATAGAAGAAGGATTCCAAGAAAAACTAGAAAGAATCAACCCGAACATATTACATTATGGGATGCTGTTACAAACTTAACAAAAGCGTGGGACATCGATGTTCAGCAAGCAACTATAAAAAATTGTTACAGAAAGGCTGACTTTAAAAAACAAGACGAAACAAGCTGGGGTGAAGTAGGTGATACTCATCTGTCAGAAAAGTCCGCGTATGACACATATAATGAGCATAACGTGGATAATACAGTGTCTCTAAATGATTATTTATCCGCAGATGAAGATGTTGTTATAGCAGACTATCCACCAGAAGCCGATATTTTAAACAAGATTTCAAAACGCAAGGATGAAGATGAAGATGTCTTATCTAGCAACGAAACAGTGTCAATTCCAGCTACGTACAAGAAAATGCGTAATTATTTAAATAAATGTAGCGAATATCTGTGTTCTAAGACAATCTTCCAGATGAAGTGTGCCACGCATAATCTACTTTGGAGAACTTTGTAGATAGAGAATTTTTTAATGGGTAACAATTAAAAGTTACTGACTTTTTAAAAAATAATAATTAATAATATAATAATATAAATAATTATAATATAAGTAATAATATAAAAATAATAATATAAGTAATTATAATTATTTAAATTAATTATAATTATATAACATTGTATTAATAATGTATATTTGTTTTTTTATATATAAATAAGTACATATATAAATATTTACATTGAATAAATTATGTAAAGCGTATTTTTCTCATGTGGTTATGTATTTCTATAACTCACATTTTCTATAACTCGATTTTTTTTCGTGAACTATGGTAATTCGACTTAGAGAAGTCCGACTGTAATTGTTTCCTGAATTTCTTTTCCACAGTATTTTATCAATTCATTCTGAGTAGTCTTGGATATATACGTTGCTCGCGATGAAGTATTTTTTAAGTGATCTTACAGAATATTAGTTCCCGATTGAACTCGAAATTTCAGGAGTTCTCCGAAAATTTCCGTCATTTCTATCAAATTTTAAATCTATTAAAGACCCGTCATCACGATGGCTACGTAAAGGAATATTTTGTTTTCCCAAAAATATGATTGATTCAGTTATGGGTCGAAGTCTTGCACGGTTTTCTTCCATCGCATTTGGTTTACTTGATTTGATATTTCTTTGCCAGGACAATAGTACCTAAGCTGGAAGAAAACATTTACCTTTCAGAACATTTTCTACATGGTACTTATTTTTTGCATGATGCAATAGAATATTGTTATTGCCGAGCCTGTATTTTTTTTTAAATCTTTTAATGCCTCTGTAACCATTAGGTTTACAGTATTTGTTTTGTTATAGCCTGGTTTTTTGTGCATAAAAATCGCACAATATTTCCAAAAAAGTCCTTAGCTTGATAATGAATACCGTTTTATTTGCTTTGTTGCTCCGTCTACATTTTGGTTTTGAAACGAATGTGGAAAAATGTATCCTTTATGAGGACTCCAACTATGTTCTAGAAAGTAGCTCTTTTGAAAGTCATGTATCGGTTTTCCTATAAAAAGTTCCAAATCTCATGAGATGGTGGGTTGCAAATCTGTAGAATGAGAAGGTCCGGGTTCTCAATTTTTTTTATTTTCGGCTAAAATACCATTTTCAATATTGTCTTAATTTTCGTTATTATGAATGTGAGTCTAATGGAATTGCTTCATTTGCTTCTTCTTGTTCAGCATTGTCGCGCACATCAAAATTTGCTTTTTTGAAATAAGAATCCAACGTTTTATAAGCTGTACTTTTTCTTTTACCCATTTTAATGGCTAATGGTATATTTTATTTTGAGAATCCTACAACAGTCTTAAATACATAATGTGTACCTATGCAATTTCATATTCTATATATTTTATTTTATTATACTAACCTCTGAAACTAGAGTTCATAAAAATATAAACTTGTAATTATACTAGAATGAGTGTGTCAAAGACAACGTACGTTACAAGACTGATCAACTTTTCGCACAATTAGATTATTTGATAGTACAAATGAAAAACAGAAAAACTGCAAAGATGCGTGCGCTGATAATATAGAGTGCGTGAAAATTATAATACAGTGAAACTTGTCTAAGACGGAACCTCAAGGGACTGGGAAACATTTCCGTCTTAAACAGGTTTCCGTCTTACACGGGTTGAACATTTTTTTTCTTTTATTCACAATTTTTAATTATGGACATGTATGTAATACATTTGGTTTATTAAAATTTAGTTTTTTCTTTCCATTCCAAAATTCCATTTCCATTCCATTGAAACTTAACAATATATTGCCAGCCATCCAAACTGCATGCCATTCAATAGGTTTTTTATCAATTTATAGTCAGTTGATTAAAGCACCTGAGTTTCAAAGATTTTCCAATAACCAAAAGTTCTTGAATTTCTCGAATTCAAGCAACATCTCGACATCAGCAAAAGTAAAATAAATAACGTGACTCCTTCTTTTGAATGCTTACTGCCACCGACACATTTTTATTGATTAGTGCAAAAGTTTTATTTGGAAAGCACGTGAAAAAAGCGCCGTTTCAGCTCCGTTTGCTATCTTCTCAGGCTTATATCCCTCAATTTCTATTACGATTATTTTTTTTCATATCCTAGACTGACACTCGCTCTTTCCTCACAAACTGTGCCAAATTTAATGTCAAAATTTTGTTTCCACAAGCAGTTGGTATCTTCTTTCGCGAATTATGTGAGGAAAACGGTTTAGAATGTTTACTAGGTTATCGCTGATCTGTTTGCTCAGGTCGGTATCATCTGAGCAAACAGATCAGCGATAACAAAATCACCAGCAAAACCACCAATCAGACTACGAGAACTCCTAGCCCTTACTTATTGGTAGACGAATCTTCCAGCATTGAGAATTGCCTACCACCACCATTAAATATGACAAAATCCGTTTCCGTCTTAAGAATTATTTTCTGTTTTACACGGGTTGTTTTAAATGGGAAAATGAACGGGTATCAAAAAAATTCCGTTTAATGCAGGTATCCGTCTTTTGCGGGTTCCGTCTTAGACAAGTTTCACTGTACTTTCACTCTCTTGCTTATGGCGCTCAGTGTGTTTCCTACTCGCTCTCCACTCAGTAAGTCTATGCAGCGGTCAGCGAACGAAATAAAATCGGAATTTGCGTGAGCGAACATAATAATATATTGCTAGCTTTTTAAAACTTTTTTAGAGGTAGCACAAAGCAAATACAAGATGTAATATTTATGTTGTATAAATGTATAAATTTATATTAATTATTTTGTAAACATTAAAAAAAATTTAGTTATTGTATACTCGGTCCTGGCAATTGCCCTCATTTAACCTCGCTGGATCCGCCACTGTATTACATTGAATATTGATAATTCGCATATATCAACACGAAAAGATTACTTTGGTTTAATAACTTCTGTAAGATCGATTAATGAGTTTACTATAATTTTCACGAGGTATATCTTGATTATGCACAAAACAACGAGTATCTTAATAAAATTGTTGAATAGTTAGCAAACGTTCTGTAAGCGTATTTTGCGTAAACAAATGAGTTTTATGTACATTTAGTGGTATTTAAGCAGAATTATTCCGATATTATCCCAATTACGGACAAGACTGAAGAGATCAAATCACTTATTTATAAACTATATAGACTGAGCAGTGAACACAATCTTTCGTAGGCAATTTAACGGACCGAAATTCAGTTGCAAAGAGAGCAAAGCTGCATTGATGAGATCGAAAAAACGCGTCTGCAGATGGCTTTTCACTTTAGGTTAAATAGAATGGTCTGATCTTAAAACAATGTTCTTTATCTAGTCTCGTTGAGTGTCACGAAAGTGAATTGAGATCTAGTGAATAACGCAAATTTCTGTTGTCTGTCAACATGAGATTTGATTTGTAGTCTTAAAAAGACTTAATAATTATTATAGAGCTTCGGAAAGGTTGAATATATTTATATATTCAATCTGTGCTCCGCTTTAATAAGTTGGAATGATAATAATAATGATATCTATGGTAACATAAAAAAATGGTACAAAGGTCTACGATCTCGAGTTGAAATTTACAAAAAAAATTATAAAACATATTGAGAAAATTTGCTAAATATTCCGGAACTGTTCTACCAATATCTCCCCAAAATTTGACCCAAATCCCGAAATTAGTTTTAGAGAAAATTAAATTTGAAAATTTCAATGTTTACAAATTTGATTTTCAAGGTGAAACTTACAAAATACTGCAAAAATTTCTGAAATAAATATTAAAATATTGGGATAATTTGTTAAATTCTGCCAAGGATAATACAACTTGTTATTTTGAGAAAACTTAAAAACTTATATACTTATAATACAACTTGGTATTTTAAAAATTATAAAAAAGAGGCACACATATATACATGAGGTGATATGGGATGATAATGCGGTGATTAGTCTTCGTACAATGTCTCGTTTAATGTCTTTGTAGGATGTCTACGTGTGGAGCAGGCTTGGGCAAATGGCGGCCCGCGGGGCCAAATGCGGTCCTCGTCGACCTTTTCTGAGGCCCGCGAAGCATTTTAAAACCCACTTTAATTACAAGAAATATCTAGGTATAATAGAAAATAATGGATAGGATACCAGAAATTTTTTGAACCTAAGACCGGTGAAAAGTAATCTCACCATTTGCAAACTATAACCAGTTACAATAACTATAACCAGTTACCGTTGGCTATTAATTTATTTAAGTTATATAAGTTCCCGAATGCGCCTAAAAACTTACCTCCTAGAAAAATGCTATTATACTGTCAGTGATTTTTTAATGATTTCTAATACTTATTTTTTTAATTTTTAATTTTTTTTTATATATGCTTATGTATTCTAACTTTGATCTGTCTAATATGTATAATTATTACATCTATAGAGTAATAAATTCAATTTGAATTTGAAACCAATATAATAAGTTGGTTTTGTGATTGTGTATTACCAAAATATTACTTCACTGAGAAAGCAATTATTAATGGATCTATCTATACATAGCACCCACAATGAATGATTTCCATTATATCTATTTCATTATTTTATAGACGCTCCACATTTACAGGTATTCTCTCAAAATATTTCGTTTTACAAGCAGTATATATTGTCCACTATGATTAAACCTACAACAACAATATTGTTCTGTCTAGGCGAGTATATATAGAATGGCCGTGGTACAAATAACTATTAAATTGAAAAAAATTTAATGCGGCCCGCCGTCAAATTTTCAGACGTAATGTGGCCCGACAGCCAAAAGATTTGCCCACCGGTAGTGCACAGTGCCTCAAGTCCCGTTTTGAGGAAAGTGTGTATTTAGTCCTTAGATTAATGTCTCTGGCTTTGAATTTGCCTAGATTAGCTGTTTGTGTCTATCTGTGATATAAGGAATTTTAGTCAGTATAAGAGGTCGTTGGGAGGATTGTGGAGGAGGTTGTTTGGGTGTATTAAATTCGTTGTAATGCAGTAGTTTCAGCTACATTCAATATCTTTTTTGTCGAGTTACGTGCGTTGGTCTAGACCAGTGGTGCGCAAACTATTTTCATTTGCGACCCAACATTTTCTGTAAAATTTAATCGCGACCCCTGGATAGAAGTAACGTGAACATTGTAATCCCCAAACAGTTCTACCAACATCTCCACAAATGTTTGAAACAAATCGCCAAATTAGTTCTTGAGAAAATTAAGTGTGAAAATTTCTACTTTTACAAATTTGATTTTTAAGGTAGAATATACAAAATACTGAAATATTTCCTGAAATAAAAATTAAAATATTGGGAAAAATTGCTAAATATACGGGAACAATTTTCCAAACATCTCCACAAAATTTGAAATAAGTCCACAAAATAGTTTTTGAGAAAATTAAGTTAAAAATTTCTACGTTTACAAATTTGATTTTTAATGTAGAATTTACAAAAAAACTGCAATATTTCCTGAAATAAATATTAATATATTGGGAAAATTTGCTAAATATTCCGGATAAGTTGTACCAACATTATTACCAACATTCCGGATAAGTTGTCCGGATAAGTTGTAAGATATGTATGTATTTATGTATGTACGTACTTTTTTGATATGTTTTGTTTTAGTTTTTAAGTGACTTATTTATTTATTTTGCCTGTGCTTTGTCCACAGAAATCATGTATTTCTATTGACAATAAAGCAATATATTATTATTATTATTATAACATCTCTAAAAAATTTGAAAAAAATTCCCAAATCAGTTTTTCAGAAAATTAAGTTTAAATTTAAATGTTTACAAATATTTTTTTTCAAAGTGGAATTTGCAAAAAACTGTAATATTTACTGAAATATATATTAAAAAATTGGAAAATTTGCTAAATATTCCGGAACAGTTCTACCAACATATGCACAAAATTGGAAACAAATCACCAAATTAGATTTTGACAAAATTAAGTTTAAAAATTTCAACGATTACAAAATTTTCATGGTGGAATTTACATAAAAGCTGCAATATTTGCTAAAATAAATGTCAAAATATTGGGAAAATTTGAGAAATATTCCGGAACAGTTCTACCAATATCTCTACAGATTTGAAAATTTGAATAAAATCCCTAAATTATTTTTTGAGAAAATTATGTTTGAAAATATCAAAGTTTTTTTAATTTCTTTATATTGACAATTCACTATTTACTGCTTACCCAATACTTACACACAAATTGTCTCAAATATTTTTTGAATTCGACGACCCAAAAAGATTCATTACCCCTCTGGAGGTCGCGACCTATGGTTTGCGCACCACTGGTCTACACTAAGTGTCCATAGTCTACGATATGTGGGCATATAGGTTTATAGATTTAAGAGGCACTTTTTATTGAAATTCCCTTGTTTCCCGGCGACAGACATCGGAAATATTTGCCCCTTTGCACTGTGTTCATCTTACGCAAGTTGAGTGGTCGAAAGTAAGCCCTAAGAATTTTAAAAGTGGTCTCGGCGTAATATCCATGGTGCCTAGGTGGCGAGAGATTGGGGAAATTGTATGGTTGGGAATAAGAAATTTACATTTGGGGGGATTTGCGGGGAGTCTGCAACGGTTGTACCATGCGGATGTCTTGTCTGTCACGATTTGTAGTTCGTCTATCGTCCGTTTCTTCTTATTGAGATACCATGACCGTTCAACGATCGTTGGTTATCATGTTGGCTACCATGTTGACGATGATTGGTTTGTTGACAGCGGCCCGGAAAAGCTGAACCGCAGACTTCCTATACCACTGCCTTAAGTTCTTTAACCACGATGTTCTCCTTCTTCCTGGGCCTCGCTTGCCTGGTGTTTTTCCCTCTATAATAAAGTGAAGGTAGCATTTCATATTTTTCATAAAAAAAAATTATTTCTATAAAATGACCAAAATATTCTAATTTTCGCCGTTTGATAGTTTTGATTGTCCGTTTATAAGGTTGTTATTATGAGAAATGAGTGCGGTATCGTTGGCGTATTGAAGGATGTAAGAATGGAGGTTGATTTGTAATTTAACCCATTCGAGACGACGATTTTTTTTCGAACACGGTGCCCAGGAACATTGCACACCGGGAGTGCAGTTCGCTCCTCGGACAATTTTAATTGCGAGCAGCGTATTGAAAACCATGTGTGCAATGTAAGTTAAAATGAAAATACATCATTAAAAAATTTCAAAAAAATTATTTCAAAAATAGTTAGAAAAAATAATAAGAATAACGGAAAAAATAACATAAACGAGAAAACGCTTGAAACATTCTCACAAACATAATCCAGGATTACCAACACAAGTAGGACAAGTCATCACTTCGTTTATATTCTCCTTCACTGTCGGCAAATCTTTCCGTTTACTTTCCTATTTGTATTTCTTGGAAATTTTCAGGTAGGTGATCATTTGTTTCTGGTGTTGTCTCTTCTGTCCTTCGGGTTTTCCTATTAAGTATTTTAAAATATCTAGATCATAGTCGTAAAAACTCAATCTTCTTATTGTTGGTGAGTATGTTTTGTATAAATTGAAGGAATTAAAAACCAAAGTTTCAAAAACACCTTGAATTCAGAAATGGTTAAGTCCTTGCATTTTTCTTTTAAAATCATTTCGCCGTACTTGTTTGTTTCATTGACAATCAAAGAGAAAAAGCTATTATCAAATAAAAGTGCAAAATAATCGTACGAACTACCTCCGTTGGGTAACTTTCGGAGACCTGGTTTACCCACAAAAGGAATTTTTGTAAGAGGACCATCATCTTCCCACGTTTCTGTATCTTAAGTAAGCTCACCTTGATTCTGTTCCGTTTCACTTTCAAAGTCAGTACAATTGTCCCAATCATTTTCTTCAAAAGCCACATTCTGTATATCATCTAAAAGTTCAATATTCACATTCATGTTTTCCTCATTTTCACTATTACTCTCCATGATAACAAAATTTCGTTACTCCTTTCTATTTCTGGCAAACCTGAAATCATCACTTTCATTATCACTGGCTGTTTCCTGCACTCCTGATGTTCCTGCCTTAGGATCTGACATTTTAGGGGTTAAGTATACAACTGTCTATCACTTGAGAATTTTTCTGTAAGACTGAACTATTACACGTCTTCTTTGCTGGTCGGATTATTTCGGATAAAAAAGAATAGATTGGTGAAAGCAAATTTCATATTAATTCGCGGCATGAAAGGCTTCAGATAATTTTTAGATTTTTTGGTACCCAGCAAAACCAATGCCAAATTTTGTTTTTCTGTACTTTATGATATCTGATCATTAGTTCAAGAAAAATCATATTTCGACGACTAGTTTACTCAGCATAACTGATAATTGCACATTACTGTTATTGCACACGGAAATTAATTAGGAGTCTACTACGAGTCTTATAGCTTCGGAAATCAATTGCACACACGGTGTGCAATCGGTCTCGAATGGGTTAAGATGGTCGTTAAGACGGGAGTAGTTAATGTCGTGGCAAAATATATTATAAATTGGGGAGACAGGGAGAACCTTGAAGGAGATCTTGAAGGGATGCAAATTTAGAGGAAAAGGTATTGTTTAATCTAATTAGAAGAGATCTGCTTCGGAGGAAATTCTTGACTGTGTGGAGTAGGTAAGGGGGGAACTTGATGAGGTGTATTTTATATAACAATCCGGCATGCCAAACGCTGTCGACCGCTTTATTGATGTCAAGGAAAATGCAGGTTTTTTGTAAGTAGCTTAGGCAATATTAAACTAATTTCTAAGCTAAGAATTCGTAAATCAATAAACAAACAATAGATTCCGGTTTGGAATTCGTATCGCAAGGCCAATTCCAAACCGGAATCTATTGTTTGTTTATTGATTTACGCTATCTGTCAATTTGCCTTCAGATAAGAGTTCCCGTTGGATGAGAAGCCGACGAGATCTTATTATCTTGGACTCTAAAGTAGTAATTACACAAATTCTTTATTTTCTTTACTCTTTCATAATATCTGTTGGCCTTGAGCCCCTGACAAAAATCGGTCTTGACCGTTCCCGTTACATGCTTTGACGCAGCAAACGGCTCACACCACGTAGCTTTAGCGGGGTGTGCCAAAGAGTAACAGAAGATGTCCGTGTAATTCCAGCTACTGACAGATTTGAAGATATCGTAGTGATAATCTCCTACTTTCATTTCTATTATTAATTTGGTTCAAACCATGATATCTCACTTTAAACATTATCTACTAGGACCACACAAAAAAATGACAATTTTTGTTATATCGGATACACTGTGAATGCTAGAAAAATAAATTTCCATAAGCTATTACTACAGTCTTACTTTTACCAGACTGAGCTAATTGTTAAACTAATAATTAATGATTTAATTAAGGTTCGACGAAACCAGCGCCGAGATTACTTTAACCGGTTTTATTAATTTTGTCTTGAAATAAAAAATTAGTTTAGAGCAAACAGTGGGTCGCGACCCCAAGAGGGGTAGGTAGAGAATCTTTTTGGGCCGTCGAATTCATAAAAAATTGAAGGCATGTTGTGTGTAAGTATTGGGTGGCAGTAAATAGTGCTATCTATATCAATAGAAAGAAATTTACAAAACCTTGATATTTTCGAAAATATTTTTCTCAAATACTAATTTGGGGATTTGTTTCAAATTTTGTAGAGAACAGCTCTACCAACAGGTAGCTGTTTTTGACTATTTGGAAAATTTTCCCAAGATTTTAATATTTTTTTCAACAAATATTGCAGTTTATTTTTGAATTCCCCTTTTTTTAAATCTTGAAAATCAAATTTGAAAAAATTAAATTTTAAATCTTAATTTTCTGAAAAACTAATCCACAAGGATTAGATTCAAATTTTGTGGAGACGTTTGTAAAACTGTTATCGAATATTTATCAATTTTTCCAATATTTTAATATTTATTTCTCAAAAACTAATTACGGGATTTCTTTAAAATTTTGTTGAAATGTTTGTAGAACGGTTCCGGAATATTTGGCAATTTTTCACAATTTTTAAATATTCATTTCTGCAAATATTGGAGTTTTTTGTGCATTCCGCGTTAAAAATTAAATTTGTAAACATTGAAATTTTCAAACTTAATTTTCTCAAAAACTAATTAGGGGATTTGTTGCAAATTTCGTGGACATGCTTGTAAAACTGTTCCGGAATGTTTAGCAATTTTTCCCAATTTTTTAATATTTATTTCAGAAAATATTGCGTTTTTTTGGACATTCCACATTGAAAATAAAATTTGTAAACATTGAAATTTTCAAACTTAATTTTTCTCAAACACTAATTAGGGGATTTGTTTCATATTTTATGGTGATGTTTGTTAAACTGTTCCGAAATATTTAGCAGATTTTCCCAATTTTTATTAATTATTTCTGCAGATATTGCAATATTTTTGTAAATTCCACATTAAAAATAAAAATGTAAATAATAAAATTTTCAAACATAATTTTCTCGAAAACTAATTTGGGGATTTGTTTCAAATTTTGTGAAGATGTTTGTAGAACTGTCCCGGAATATTTAACAACTTTTCACCATTTTTTAATATTTATTTCAGAAAATATTGGAGTTTTTTTGTAAATTCCACGTTGAAAATCAAATTTGCAAACATTAAAATTTTCAAACTTAATTTTCTTAAAAACTAATTTGGGGATTTGTTCCAAATTTGGTGTAGATATTTGTAGAAGTGTTCCGCAATATTTAGCAAATTTTTCCAACTTTTAAATATTTATTTCAACAAATATTGCAGTTTTTGTAAATTCCAACTTGAAAATCAAATATGTAAACTTTGAAATTTTCAAACTTAATTTGTTCAAAACCAGATTTAGGGATTTGTTTCAAATTTTGTGCATATGTTTGCAAAACTTTTCCTGAATATTTAGCAATTTTTCCCATTTTTTTAATAATGACTTCAGCAAATATTGCAGTTTTTTCTAAATTCCACCTAGGAAATTTGTAAATATTGAAATTTTCAAACTTAATTTTCTTAAAATCTAATTTGGGATTTTTAAATTTTTTGGAGGTGTTTGTAAAACTGTTCCGGTATATTTAGCAGATTTTCCCAAATTTTGAATATATATTTCAGCAAATATTTCAGTTTTATGTAAATTTATGAAAATCAAATTTGTAAACATTGAAATTTTCGAACTTAATTTTGTGGAGATGTTGGTAGAACTGTTTCGGAATATTCAAAAAATTTTCCCAGTATTCTAATATTTATTTCAGCAAATATTGCAGTTTTTTTTGTAAATTCCATCAATTCCAAAATTAACTTGAAAATCGGAATTGTAAACATTAACATTTTCAAACTTAATTTTCTAATAAACTAATTTGGAGTTTTTTTCAATTTTTTTGGAGTTGTTGGTAGAACTGTTTGGGCATTACAATGTTCATGTTACTTCTATCCGGGGTCCGATAAAATTTTACAGAAAATGTTGTTTCGCATACGAAAATAGTTTGCGCACCACTGGTTTAAATCATTCAAAAAGCATTTAGAAGCAGATTATTTAAAATAAATAATAACTAGGCTAGAGAAATTATGTTATGTGGACTAGATAGATAAAATCAAACAATTTTTTTTACCTAGAATTGAGGGGGCCTCAATGCAATAAGTCCAGTTATGCATATTTTTGAGGAGAGAGGAAATTCGTTTAACTGGCGTATATATATAATTTTTCTGCCGACATTATGTTTATTTGTTTTCACAAAGTTTTATGGTCGTGTTATATATTTGTTTATAATATATAGTAATAACAAAAATATGGATTATATTTTGGACATGTCTACTTTTTACAAAGTATTGAGGAAATATTAAGTAATGTAGATCATAAAAGACCCATTATTTTGAATATGTTTATTTCTAATAGACTCTAATACAATTTCTAGTGCACTCATAAGAATTGTTTCTTCAACTAAACTAAATTTAACATATGAATACGGAACCTACTAATCAGATGCATACTCAGTACATGACGCGTTCTTATTTTGTCTTCTCCGGTACAAGAACTGAACAAATGTTCAGTTCTTGTACAGGATTATGTAGATACGTTAGATGGACATGTCTACATAATAACCCGTATTTTGAGAAAAACGGACTTGTCCAGTTATTACATTGGCCCCTCAATTGTAGTCGACGTCTGTTCACAAAATAACCGAATATCTTGAATTACGTAACCACTTTTTGAATTTTGAAGATCATGAACATTTTGAATTACATAGAGCTCCATTGTAACCACATGTTTTTAGATTGTTGACACGTCGTTTAGTTTTCACGATATTTTAATTTGAATGCAACCTGATTAAATGTTGGTGACTTTTTTTGAAATGTGCAAATGTGCGATGTTTAAAATATCCAGGCGTTTTGCAACGGTTACTTGAAAAACTTCGCAATAAGAGACCAGGCAATTGTTGTGAGATAACTCATGGTTCTTACACCACGACAATGCAGTTGAAAAAAGTTTTGTGCCCAAAATCTGACTGTCCTCCTATAGCCTCTTTATTTGCCAGACCTAGCTCAACAGCAAATTCGTCACAGACATTTGACACAAAGTTTGTGTTTCAAGTTTGCATGATTATCTATAACGTAGGATGGTTTTACCAATTCTATCTTATCATTTAAATCAATAACCTGCTAAGCTCTCATTAAATGTCAAATTAAAAATATCTAACCCCTAATCACCATGTGGGTTTCAGGTGAGTGTTTTACAAATAGTTATTAATAAAAGCAAAGCTGCACTGATGAGATATAAATCTCAGAACGCGCCTGCAGATGGCTATTTACTTAAGTTATCGGAAAAACACGATTTTAAAAACAATGTTATGTTTATGATTTTTGTTGAGTGGCACGAAGTTGGACTGAAAGCTATTAAATAACTGACAAATTTCACACGAGATTAGTTTGGTACTCGACTCAGTAATGATAATAGTATAGACTAGATAATAATAAAGACTCAGTAATTGTTATAGAGCTCCGGAAAGGTTGAATATATTTATATATTCAGGCTGTGTTCCGATTGTTTTAAGTTTGAATGAATAAATAAATTATACAAATAGATTTAATTGGTTTTACTTATTTTAAGTAAATTTTCTGAAATTACTTTTTTTAGAAAGAAGAACTTGTTGGTTCAAATTTAAAATTCATTTGATCACTGGACAAATTTCCCATAAAATACTTACAATTGGTCACACAAAAAGTTATGTTTATTTACAATTTATAGACAATACATGTTATACAATGATGTGTTTTAATTATTTAAATAATTCAAAAAAATACACCAATATACTATACTTGGGATTTGATATTTGCAATTCTACTTTTAATTGATTGTATCTACCATAGTTTTTACGTTTCCATCCGAATTGTTAAATAAAATAATTTATTTTATAAAACAACAATAAAATTAACGACGTTTAAGATAGAGTGACTATATGTTGCGTCAGGCGATTAATTACACAAACGCATGAATTCGCGACCGCTTAAATATTGATCTATTTATTTTTTGTTTTATCTCTTTAATTCCGCTCAAATATTAAATATGTTTTTCGGCGAAAATTAGTTTAATTATTTACATAGTATATGTTCCATTACACGAGATATATAGCAATAAATTTAATATTTAACTATTGCATTTTTCATAGAGGGATATAACTCTACTACATAAGGTAGTTATGACCCAATTATTGACAGTTTTCACGTTTAATTGTAATTATTAAGATTTTGGAAAATAAATCTCATGTAGGTCTTGAAGGGTATTGAAATCTGTATATTTTCTTTTTGAATACGAATAATACCACAGTCGATAAGGGGGAATTGATTTTATAAAAGCCACTTCAATTCAACCGCCACTGTGAAAACGTCTGTCTTGTGGAAATCTTAGCAAGTAAGTTAAGCAAGGTAGTGAAAGCGAAACATATTTTCTTTGAGAAATGTTGATATTAGACACTCTTGTGTTATAACTTAGTTATTTCTTTATACAATTTGGTGATTGGAAAGAGTTCTTAACGATTTTATAACCGCTGCTTGATAAATTTAGGTGTCAATAATTGGTACAGCCGTTTGACCAATTTGTACCAATTTGTAATAACTACAGACACAAGTGTCAATAATTGCGTCCTAGTATGAATATTCTATAGTTCTTGTTCAATTTATACACGACATATATATCCATCTTTATTCCACTGTGTCTTTAGAAGATATGTAAAAGTTGAACCGCATCAGTTATTTTCGATAAATTGATTGACCATACGTTTTTGCACGGGAAACTATTTTACAAATTAACTGAAACTATCAGTCAATAATAGGTCCTCTCATATATTATAAATTGTCCTCTCGCCAATAAATAGTACATATCTCTTAAATAAGTAACACTATGACTAAAAGATAAAGAAAAGAAACATAATTACATTTAAATATAAATGTTTGTTTTGTTTATGTGAATTCCAAGTGTTGAAGACACAACAAATTATTATTTGCCTAAACACAAACAACAAGCACTAAACACTAAACCTTAATATTGAGTATTTTAAAATAATCTTTTAATCTGCGTTAAGTAATTATCCTGAAACTATTAATTTTTAAACTGTTGAGGCAACTTTGTCAATTACTTTCAATCCGTTTCGCTAAACCATTTTTAGAAAACTAAGGTTTTATGCAAATTAATTTCTTCTATTGTATAATTAGTCGTCTCTCTTTTGTAAAAAAAATTGTTTTAGTTGTTTGCGGAAATAACTGAATTCGCCTATGAGAATGTAGAGCTATTTATTATAAATATATTTAATAAATATATTTATGTTAAAGCTATTATGTAGAGCTGTATTGATTGTTCTGCTATTGACGACAGTGACATTGTGTAAATCGCTTAGGCAACTAACTCACAGCTTTATCAAATAAGGAAGGTGCTTATCAAATATAGATTTATTTAAAATTTTCCAGAATCCTTGACCTGACTTCGAACCTTGCGGACAACCTTTTCTAACCACTTTTTCTATCTAAATACCTGTCTCTGAGATAATAGCTTTTCTATCTGCGATGTAACTCTGCCAAGTTAATTAGGTTGTTCGGACAGTCCTGAGAGATAAGGCGATGGATAATTAATGGCCACCAGGCGTTATCTGCACAATATTGCTGTTTATTTCTCGATGACCTTATGAAATCTATGACTTTGGTAACTGCACTGATTGTGCCAACGCCTTTGCGAAATCCAAACTGATTTTTGTTGAGTAGATGGTGACTGTAGTAGAAATGCTCGATTCTTGAAATGAGTAGTACATCTAGGATTGGTCCTACAACAGGAAGTAAACTAATCGGCCTGAAATCTTTTGCTGTTAGACCAGGTTTATCCGGTTTGGTAATTATTTTTAAAATTGCTGCTTGGAAGTTGGGCTGGAAGCCCATATATAAAGCACCCCAAGGCACCCCATAAATAAAGCAATTATTAAAAAGTGTCAAGAACATTCCTGGAGCGGATTTGAACGCAACTTGAACAATGTCTGCTGAAATTTCATCTATACCTGGCGCTTTCTTTGGATTAATTCGTGCAATGACCAATTCGACCTCCATTAGGGAAAAAAATTGTGTCGTTCGATCCTGGTTTCCCTGTTAGAGCCTCTTCTTTGATTTGTCGGTGTGTGTCGCTTTCTACCGCTGTGTCTTCTGGGAAAAATTTAGACCCAGAGTAGAGTTTCATAGTTTCAAACCAGTAAGGTAACCTGTGGAAGGTTATTTCTTTTTTGTATACGGTACCCCAAGGATTCTCATTGGATGTTGTGCAGAATTCTCGCCATTTTTCCTTCTTTATAGAGTAGAGTCTCCTAGTTTCAAACCAGTAAGGTAACCTGTGGAAGGTTTTTTCCTTTTTGTATACGGTACCCCAAGGATTCTCATTGGATGTTGTGCAGAATTCTCGCCATTTTTCCTTCTTTATAGAGTAGAGTCTCCTAGTTTCAAACCAGTAAGGTAACCTGTGGAAGGTTTTTTCCTTTTTGTATACGGTACCCCAAGGATTCTCATTGGATGTTGTGCAGAATTCTCGCCATTTTTCCTTCTTTATAGAGTAGAGTCTCCTAGTTTCAAACCAGTAAGGTAACCTGTGGAAGGTTTTTTCCTTTTTGTATACGGTACCCCAAGGATTCTCATTGGATGTTGTGCAGAATTCTCGCCATTTTTCCTTCTTTATAGAGTAGAGTCTCCTAGTTTCAAACCAGTAAGGTAACCTGTGGAAGGTTTTTTCCTTTTTGTATACGGTACCCCAAGGATTCTCATTGGATGTTGTGCAGAATTCTCGCCATTTTTCCTTCTTTATAGAGTAGAGTCTCCTAGTTTCAAACCAGTAAGGTAACCTGTGGAAGGTTTTTTCCTTTTTGTATACGGTACCCCAAGGATTCTCATTGGATGTTGTGCAGAATTCTCGCCATTTTTCCTTCTTTATCTCTATGATCCGTGCTTTATACTCCTTATGCTTCTGTTGGTAAAATGTGCGTCTTTGTTCTCTGATTTGTGCTGAACTTTGCTGGTATTTACGTCTTAGACGGTTGTTTTGCTTTCTGATGAGGGTTAGTTCTGGAGTCCACCATGGAACAGAATGTTTATAATGTGTTTTCTTGGGGGTAATGGTTTCTTGCGCAGCTTTAACCAGACATGCGTTAAATGTATGTGCGAAGGAAGAAACTTCTTCATAGGAAAGACAATTGTTGGTGATAAGTTTTTACTAAAAGTTAGAAGCTTTTCCTCGAAGTCCGGGCAGTTCGCTTTTTTGTACAGAATCCCCTCTGTAGCTCTGGTAACTCGGTATCAATGCCTATAGTCCAGCAGATATATCTGTGGTCTGACAAACTTCCCTCGTCGGGCAGGTGCCAGTCAGCAATCCATCTGCTTAGCCTACCGCTTACTGGAGTGAGATAAGTTAAACTCGACCCACTGTGTCCAATGCAAGTGGGTTCTGAGCCACTATTCAAGACAATTAAATTGTTTTGCAGAATGACTCTTTCTACAGCTTTACCATGCTTGTCTAGGTAATACTAGACAGACAATTCTAGGCAAGCAAGGCTTTACAGACAAGATTAAATGGACATAACTAGACGGAGAAGTTTTTAAAGGGACATAAGAAACACCATTGTGACAGACGACACCTTGCTGATCGCAGACACACCTGAAGGACTGCAGAGTTTACTAAGCAGAATAGCTGAAGCTGGAGAATATGGTCTCAAACTCAGTACAAGCAAGACGAAGTACATGGTGATAAGCAAAGTGGCAAATCCACAAGATACTGGTTTGTACGCAAACAAAACAGCCATTGAAAGAGTACAGCGCATCACATATCTAGGATGCAACATGAACAAGAAATGGAACCATTCGGCGGAAATAAAAACAAGAATCGCACTTGCAAGAGTAGCCTTTATACGTATGATATCCATGCTGTACAGTCATAATCTTGGCCTGAAGTTAAAAATACGTATTGTGAAATGCTATGTATTTTCGCTCTTGCTTTACGGTATGGAGGCATGGACCTTACAAAAGCATCCTCGAAGAAGATCGACGCCGGTATGGCGACATTGATATGGCACGGGCACTCTAGGTCGTGAAGAAAGGAAAAATACTAGAATAATACTAGATCTTATATAAGTTAACATATTAAAAATTGTGATTAATCAGATAAGACATATTTGGCTGATCATACAAGTATATTCAATATTTGATTTACATATCGATGGTTAAACTGAAAAACCTCGTCACCTAACTTTTGACAAATTTTCTTATATTGGTGTTAAATTTCAACATCTTTTATTCTGCAAAACCTCGTAACTCTTCGTAACGTTTTCCGGAAGAATGGGGTTGAGTATTGCAAAATGAAACCCTAACGCCGGTAACAACACTTTTACCACCTGCACCAGATGAACTATAATCACTTCAATATTCTGCAACTGCAAGAATGGTTGTGTGGATGCCGTAAGTTAGGGGTGCAATGTTCTTTAGCTTGTGGTCATGCATGCATGTGGGAAATGCATGTTTCAATGCATCATCATATCCATCAGATGTCCATGAGGACAAGGCATGTCACCCTGAAATTTTTGAAGATATGACAATGCCAATGACAACGAGGAGAGTGACGATGAGAATGAGTCTGAAACTGCTGGTCAACCTGAAGACGACTAATAATAATAATAAAAACAATAATATTAATATCAAAAAAGCTCTACAACATTATTGGGCCTTTTAGGACTACCAAAACAAATCTCGTGTGAAATTTGTTATTTTATAACCAGTTATTTTATAAGTTTCAGTCCACCTTCGTGGCACTCAACAAAAACCAGAGAAATAACATTGTTTAATAAGAGCATTTACAAGAGATAACTTAAGTGAATAGCCATCTGCGGATGCGTTTCGATTTATCTCTCATCAGTGCAGCTTTGCTTTTATGAATAATAATTTGTTAAACACTTCATTGAAAGCCACGTGGATGACTGATGGGTTAGATATTTTCAATTTAAAGTTATCTATTTGTATATTTTTAACCTTTGTTAGAAGTGGAACATATATATTCTGTCCAAGTTAGGACTTCACCCGAGAACGATATTTTTCTCGTCTCGTCTCGTCTCGTCTCGTAAAAGCGAGACGAAAACGAGACGAGACCGCATGTGGTACGTTCTCGCTCTCGCGCGAGTGAGACCACATGCGGTCTCGTCTCGTTCTTTTCTCGCTTTTACGAGACGAGACGAGACGAGGCGAGACGAGACGAGACGAGACGAGACGAGAAAAGTATCGTTCGATTCGTCGATAACTTAAGTAAATAGCCATCTGCAGATGCGTTTCGATTTATCTCTCATCAATGCAGCTTTGCTTTTATGAATAATATTTTGTAAAACACTTACTTGAAAGCCACGTGGATGACTGATGGGTTAGATATTTTCAATTTGATGTTATATATTTGTATATTTTGAGCCTGTGTTAGAAGTGGAACATATATATTCTGTCTAAGTTAGGGCTTCACCCGAGAACGTTATTTTTCTCGTCTCGTCTCGGCTCGTCTCGTAAAAGCGAGACGAGAACGAGACGAGACCGCATGTGGTCTCACTCTCGCGAGAGCGAGAGCGTATGTGGTCTCGTTCTCGCGTGATACGAGAGTCTCGTTTCTGATCTCGGTCAAACTTCTTCTTCAATCTTTGATTCTAATGCGGACAGCCGTAATATTCTCTTGCATAAATAACTGCATAAACTGAGGGCTCGGGCAAGTTACATTTCATTATTACATATACTAAAATATTATGGCACGCCTTTCCAGGAGAAGGCGGGAGAAATGCGTCAATTCAGATCGCGACGCGAGTGGTGCTATCGGAAGCGCCGATTTTTTCCGCGCAAAACTGTCATCTCGAATTTTAGAGTCTTCGCAAAAAAAATCGCAAAAAAACGATCTTCTTTGAGGTTCTATTGCGAGCCGACCGCTGAACGGAACGCCTTCCCGTTTCTTCTTCTCTGGGTCTTCGAAGAGGCCGTGCGATATTTTGCAAAAAGGGCCGTATGGTAGATGGTTTCGCAAAATCGGACGTTCGCGGCTGCCAAACCGGAAGTGGGTGGAATTTTGCAATTTCTTCTACACCGTTCGATGGAAATCGACGGTATCTTGTGTGCGATGTGCCGATTTTCCGATTCCGATAGTAGGAAACCGGTAGGATGTCAATCATAACTTCATTCAACACATGGCACAGCAGATTCAAATATCTATATTTCGAAAACTGCAACAGATATATTCAAAAATCTTTCAATTCTAGATAGCGCATAAATTTATCTATCGAAATTGTCATTTTGGAATCTTCGTGGGCAATAGCCTTTACACAAGAATTTTTTTTAAATTCAGTAATTTGTGTTGAAATTCTTCAAGTTTTTTTCTTTCCAACTTTTTGAACTCTGCCGAACATGTATTTTAGACTGTTCGATTAAGCAGATTTTCTTGTAAAAAGTCTGTCATTTTCATCTTTCCACAGCGAACCGATTTTGCGGAGGACTTTTTATTGCATACCTCCAAACATGTTCTCCATTTAACCCTCCACTACTATGGTATGGGTCCTATCCGACCCAAGCCCCACTCTTTTCTATCCTACCCCCACCACAATGGCCAGACTAGCGAGCCGCTTTAGCTATCTTATCAGTCATTCTTCCTGAAGATCTGGACTAGTTTGTGACACTGAGGTACGCACCATACTGCAGTCTATTGTTACATCATTAAAACATGTCTCCCGGTTGAGTCGGATCCGACCCCACCATAGTGTTTACGATTTTTTTTTTCATAATTTTTTCCCCATTATTTTTAGATTTTTTTAACCATTGTCATATTATTTTTATCTTTATAACTGTTAGATATTTTTGTTCGTATTATTTATAATTTTTGTCACTTGTTTTTTACTTTTTTCTCAAAGGCTGTTATTTCTTGCCCATCTTTTTTGCATTATTTTTAGATTTGGTTTTTGTTGTGATTTTTAGATTACAAAGGAAACTAAAAATATGGCGGATAATGCATTTTTTCGAACAGATGATGAGTTGTTAGCTGAATGGATGAGGCAGGAAAATTCAGATTCTGAAGATGTTCAGAGTGAAGGATGTTCCGAAACTGAAGATGTTTTAGAAAATGATGATATCGAAGGTGACGAATTTGATGAGCTTGAAACAATGGGCCTAGGAAACATGAGTCCATTGAGCCCTGGTATGGAAGTAGATGAGGCGAGTCGGAGCTTTGAAATTGGGAAAGATGGAGAAACAATATGGGGCAATCTTCCATTTATTGCCCATAAAGCTAAGACTCCACGAGCCAATATCATTTCACATTTACCAGGGCCAAAAGGTGAAGCACGTGGGCTCAATGATGAATTGAAAATTTTTAACTTGTTTATCACTGAACAAATGATTGACATTATTGTATTGAATACAAAAGAACATATTAGTAAATCGAGAAGAAAATATGTAAAAATGAGTCATTTACCCGGCAGATTTGCAGATTACAGATAATTTAGAAGTTAGGGGTGTGATTGGAATGTTGTTGATGAGTGGAGTTTTGAAAAATTCTGGTCTAAACACAAAGGACATGTTTTCTTTTGGATGCCCAATAATGAGATGCACTAAGAGCAAAGAAAGATTCATGTTCATTTTGAGACACATTTTGAGATTTGACTGCATTCAAACTTGGGAGTTTAGGATAGAAAACGACAAATTTACAGCGATTAGACTGTTTAGGGAATTATTTGAAAAAATTGTACCAACTTTTACACAGCATCAGAATATGTTACGATTGACGAAACGCTTCTAAGTTTTCGTGGACGTTGTCCATTTAAAGATATATATTCCCAGCAAACCCGACAAGTATGGGTTAAAAATTGTGTCTGAAATTTTTGCCAGAAGTTTCTACTTTTTCGGTGGGATTCCTTATGTAGGAAAACAAACTATTACAAGAAAAAATGACTTACCAATTCCAACTCAATATGTTCTGAAGCTCACAGAACCACTATATGGCAGTAACAGAAATGTTACTGTAGATAATTGGTTGTCAACATTTCAGTTGATCGAAGAGTTGTCTAAGAAAAATTTGACTTATGTAGGAACTTTAAAAGAAAAAGTTCAGATCCCTGTTTAAATGTTGTGCAAAGAAGCTGTAGGTTCAACTCGATTTTTTATCAAGATGATAAAATGTTGACATCATACGCACCCAAAAAAAAAAAAAAAAAAGATTTACTGATAGCATCAAAGCATTTTACAGGAGAGGTAAAGGAGACAATTAAGAAGCCTGAAGTTATTAATTTTTACAATTTGACGAAAGGTGGTGATGTTTTGGATAAAATACGCCACGATAATACAACAAAAAGAAATAGCAGACGATGCACTATTATACGATTATGCTATACTACTATGCGATTCTTCTATGGTGTTATAGACATAGCTGCTATAAACAGCCTTATAATTTTTAAATTTAACAAAAACGAAGACTCATATCCTAATTCTTACCGTTCTGATTTCTTGAAAAATCTTGCTTATGCCTTGGTAAAACCAATCATGTCTTAGAGGGTCATGAACCATCGACTTCCGAGAGAGTTACGACAAAGTATGTGCACTATTTTGGGAAAAGACTTTTGTGAATTGGAAGCTAACAGGCTAAATTCGACAGGCATTGTTTCTCATCAACATAAAAGAAAAAGATGTCTTATTGGTACTTGCGTCGAAAAATACGGAAAAGGAAATATGATCTGTCTAAAATGTAGTCGATCTGTTTGTGGGGAGCACAAACGAGTGATCTGTCAAACATGATTTGATAATATGGAACATGATGGTGATAATGAATAATTCTCATTAGTTTTAACCCTTTGTCGTCTGACGGTACTTTAAAGTACCACCATATAAAAATAAGTTTGAAACTAAAGCAGAGTTATATTTGTCTACATCTGCCTGTAGAAACTTCTGAGTACTATGCATAGATCGCGTAGAAATCTTAACCTAACAAATACCGTCAGTCGTTTATACGTGGTATTCAGTTTTATATAGTGAGCACACGAGTGTTGACGCCATTTCCAAACGTGCAATATTTATCTTCGTTTACGAGCCAAATTTCAAAATTTTTTTTTTCAAATTGATAATCCAAAATTTTTGTTATTTCGATTCATAAAGTGGAAAATAAATAAAGCAGGCTACTTTTGTAAAAAACAATGAAAAAATTGTTACTCTTAATGACGAATGGTACTTCTAAGTACCGGTTAATTATCTAAAAATCTAATTCGTAAAAAAAATTTAAAAAAATTCACAGTCTCTGTTGAACACTAAAATTCAAATATTTTTCCAAAAAATTGAAAATTTGCAATTTTTACTTATGTTAAAGGGTTAAAATTGTTCTATTTATATAAATTTTATTGTGAATTAAAGTTACTATATAAACGGACTATTTCTTTACTCTTATTAGTTTTATAAGTTCCCTGCGAATGATGCCTTTTATTCTACCAAATAAGACAGAAAACAGGTTCAAATGGGGGTGGGTCAGATTCGACCTAACCATAGTACTAATGTCCCGTCACTTCACCATAGTACCGGAGGGTTAAACCCATGTAAATTGAAAATTTAAATTCAGAGAAGGGTACCCCTTCATTTTTTCTTGCATTTTATATTTTTACTTTTGTGACTAAACCGAACGATTTGACAAAATTTGAAATAAATACACTTTTGTAAACACCGACATACTACATACGGTGGTGCCTGTTATAATTTTCTAAGTTGAGACGGTGTTCGGAATTCGTTATTGACAAGTCTGAATTCATTTATAAAAATATTTTACTAAGTTTCACACAACGTGGAACAATAAGATTAGACACATTTGTAGAGAATTAGTCTGTATATCATATTCCTCAGTTAGTTTTGCAAAATATTTTATTTTGCGGTGACCGCCGCCTCTCAAAGTCAACGCAGCACAGAAAGCAACACATTCAAATAACTAAATTTTAAAAACTGCAAGAGATGTATTCGAAAATCTTTCAGTTCTGCATGCGCATTCATTTATCTATTGAAATTGTCATTTTGGAATTTTTGTGGCTGATAGCCTTGATACAGGATTTTTTTTTAATTCAGAAATTTGTGTTGAAATTCTTCTAGTATAACAATTAAAAGAGTAGATTTCGTAATATGAAATAGATGTAGACAACTTCAAATTATGCTCGTTTTCATTATTAATTTTAAATCCTCAACAAAATAGAAGGTTTATATAAACAGACATTTATGGTGTGTTATCGCTACATTTTCATGTGGATGGAACAAAGCGAAATTCGAGATAGTAATAGTAACCAAATAAAAAATGTATGTATAGACAGTTATTAGTTTACAATAAAATTAATACATTGAATTGAAAAATTCACTTTGTTTTTTACCACACTTATATTATGTAAAAATGTTATATAACTTATTATTCACAGTTATATAAATTTATACACATACCACGACTCGAGTTTCGACGTTTGACGGTCATTTTCAAGTGAAATCATTTTCAAGTTTTCACTTGAAAATGACCGTCAAACGTCGAAACTCGAGTCGTGATATGTGTAGAAATTTATATAACTGTGAATAATAAGTTATATAACATTTTTACATAATATAAGTGTGGTAAAAAACAAAGTGAATTTTTCAATTCAATGTAAGTATGGATTACCACATAGTAACTGTCGCAAACATCCTATTAATAAAATTAATGATTACCTCGTTTTGGACTATCTTAACAATAAGTTCTAGCAAGAACGATATTTGACGAGATTAGACGAGACGAGACGAGACAAACAGTTAAGAGAGCGAGAGCCAGACGAGACTAACGGTTCCTAGAGCGAGGGCGAGACTGAGACGAGAGTAATTTTTTTCACAACTAACGAGAGCGAGACGAGATTTTTGAAACTCTCGCCTTATCTCGTGAATTATCGTATGAAGCCCTAGTCTAAGTGTGTCTTCACTAATTATTATTTATCTTTCTTTGTTTTATTATTTCTGAAATTTCGACGTTAGAATTTATATTATATAATATGTATTTTGAATTAAGGATTTCTTCTTTCTGTATAATTAAACAGTTATAACAAATAAAGCGTAATAATATGTAGACCTTATCTATTTGTGTATTTTGAGGCGGTGTTAGAAGTGGAACATATATATTTATGGGGTACGGATACATAAGCCATGAAAATAAATGATAACGAATAACTCAAGTCGTAACAGCGTCGAAGTTATCGCTAAATTTCCTCGGCGCTTTCCGTGTAAACAGTGTAAACAATGACTGTAAACTGACCTTTACGTTAATGTGCCGTGCGGACATACATACATATTTTCATATACACGATAAAATGGTGTATAAGATGAGTGGTCATCGTGCGATGTCGTTAGTGAGGAGTTAGTAACCTGGATTAGCGACCTTGTCGTTATCTCGGTCTCCATTCCTGCCACTATAAAGTTTATTGAGTTAGATTAGCCATAGTTTACACACGTAACCCTTATCTAGGGTCGTTTGCCTAAATTATACATCGTACCGCCGCGACGTGTCTTTGTTTTACAAGCAACAACCCCCGGTGTTTTGCCACTTGAAGTAAGGGATCGGTTTAACTCGAAGGCGTGCGTAATTTTATCCACCAAAGAACTTTATTTTTCTTAAATCTATTTACATCTCCCAAAAATATTATGTTCAGTATATAAAATTAACCGCATTCCTTATATCATATCTCAATACGCAAACTATTAACTACTTTATTATAGATCAAAAACAAATAACATTTTAATTTTTACATACACGTAGCTTAGTTATACATTAAACTTTTCTATCATGCCTTTGATGAAACCTTTTACATATTGTCTCACATTTTGTCTATTCTTTTCATACTAAATTTTCTTAATAATTTTAGGAAACATTCCTTGCTTAAAAAAATATGCAGAAAATTTTGGTCATTATGAAATAGGAAATAATAATTTCTTAAACAAATTTTAATTAGGATTTTTAATCTACTAAATATTTCTGTTCACATTTTGTTGTATAAAGATAACTATTTATTAAAATAGTTTTAGTTAATAATGTTGAAATGGGGTTTATAGTTGAAGTGTTTCACATAATATGTACGCAACTGTACATTTACAAGGAAGGGTTGAAACCCTGTAGAAGCTGTATTGATCTGCTGTAAGATGGCGGATAAGAGAGACATCTTAGGGGGAGAGAAAGGCCCCGTCTATTACAGCAGAGTAATTAAATATATGCAAATTCATCCCTTCAGCTTATAACTAGAACACTCCTCCCACTGCCTCCCCAAACTACGCAGTCTGAATAGCATTACGTATATCTAATAAGTATATCTTATTGTGTATGATAAGGGTGGAACGGAGATGGAGAATTCGATGGGAAGGGATGCTTTTCGCGCGCTTGAGAGGGATGGAGAGAAAAGTCAAGAATGATAATTTGAAGTGTTTTAAGTTTATTGCCCGGAGGGGTCCATTTGCGATGCGTGTTTAGTGTTTAATATTTATTGTTTTTATTGTTTTTTAGGGGTGTTATTGCGTTTGTGTGCGGATGGGGTGGGTTTTTAGTTGCTTTCACTTTTAAAGGATGTACAGATTTTTTGGAATCGTTTTATTGTTCAAAGTTATAAAATAATAATAGCAATATAATATAAGAATAGCAATCGGAATTTAACAAGAGATATGATTTCATCTTTTCTTATTTAAATATTTATTTTCATTAACGTCTATTTCTTCTTTGCGGTCTTTTCTTTGTGTGTACTTTTATCAATTTACAGTTGTAGCATTGTCTATCAAGTATTGCCTCTTTGTTCTTGCCTGTTGAATTTTCACTCTTCACTCTTCTCACTACAATTTTATTTTGTCTGTAAGTCTTCTATTTTCCGTCTACTATGTTTCGTTTGCCACTTTTATCGGTCTCGCATTTTCTATATATTTTCTCTGTCCAATCTTATTTCTTTAGACTTATCTGTCATCACATTTCTAACATTTCTGGACTGAATATTCTTGTCTGGCTGATACTTTCTCTCTAAACTTATCTATCTAGTTTTATTCCATGTTCTTTTTTCGCTTGATTTCTCTTATATTATTTAGATTGTCTGATAATTTGTGCTATTCGTGCTTGCGCTTATCTTATTTTATCTGTTTAGAATTGGTAAAACCATACAACATTATAGATAATCAGATAAACTTAATAAAGACGGAACAAAGCTTGAATATATAAATATACTCAACCTTTCCGGAACTCTATAATACTAATGAGTCTTTTTTTTTTTTGGTAGTCCTAAAAAGACTCATTAGTATTATAGAGTTCCGGAAAGGTTGAGTATATTTATATATTCAAGCTTTGTTCCGTCTTTATTAAGTTTATCTGATTATCTATAATGTTGTATGGTTTTACCAATTCAAAATTTATCATTTATATCAATAACCTGCTAAGTTCATGTCTCTCTCACAAAATGTCAAAATTAAAAACATCTAACCCAAACACCACATGGGTTTTCAAGTGAGTGATTTACAAAATATTGTTCATGGTAGCATAGCTGTGCTGATGAGAGATAGATCTCGAAACGCGTCCACAGATGGCTATCCACTCAAGGTATCGGAAAGACATGATCTTAAAACTCAATGTTATTTTTATGGCTTTTGTTGAGTGCCACGAAGGTGGACTGAAAGCTATAGAATAACGGACAAATTTCATAAGAGATTTGTTTTTGGTAGTCCTAAAAAGACTCATTAGTATTATAGAGTTCCGGAAAGGTTGAGTATATTTATATATTCAAGCTTTGTTCCGTCTTTATTAAGTTTATCTGTTTAGATTTTTTTTCTTCTGTCTAGTATTCTTGTGCCTAGTCTGTCCATTCTTCTTTCTTTAGACTTCTCCGTATAAACTTTCCTGAACTGTATATTCTTGTCTGGCTGGCACTTTCCCTTTAGCTTTATATATCTAGTTGTATTGTATGTTTTTTTCTCGTTTCATTAGTCCAATCTTGTCTAGATTGTCTTGAACTGTGTGCTTAGTTTTAATTTGCCTGTCTAGATTTTTTTAAATATTTAGTCTTGTCTCTGCTTAATATCCCTTTGCACTTATGTTATCATTCTGATTTTCTCTAATTTATCTTGCGTAGTGTCTTCTCTACTAGAAAGCGTTTGAATGTGTTGACCACGGGAAACTTGTCAGAATCCTTCAGAATATGAAGTTAGATGAACAATTGTATTACAACCAAGTTGTATTACAACCAAGTCGCTGCTATCAAAGTTGAGGATATTACCCATAAGTACGTTACCATTCAGCGAGGTGTGAGTGTGTCCTTTCTCCACTGCTCTTTAACATGCACTCTGAGCAAATCTTCGCCGAAGCATTGAACGAAGCACGGGAAGGAATTGTTGTCAACGGAGAAGTAATAAATAATTTGCGTTATGCGGACGATACAGTTCTGCTGGCAGAAAGTGCTGATGATTTGCAGGCGCTACTAAAGAAAGAGGGCTCAAGCTAAATATTAGCAAGACGAAAGCTGTAGTTATTAGCAAAAATGGAGAGCTTCTGGCAAACCTGAGTAGACGCAACCAACGGATTCAGCAAGTCTCGTGCTTCAGATGTCTGGGATGCTTGTTGAGCAGTGAGTGATATAACAAGCAGGAAACAAGGTCCCGCATCGAGGCTAGAGCAGCATTAAGCAATTTGAAGAAGGTTATTACATCCCGAGACTTGTCACAACCTCTGCGTATTCGATTACTACGGTGTATTTCCAATTTTGTACTATGGAATGGAAGGATGGACTTTGACAAAGGCAATGTGTGGCCCACTGGAGGGGTTCGAGATGTGGTGCTGCCTCCGCCTGCTGCGAAATTCATGGGTAGACAGAGTCCGAAACATTGAGGTGCTGGCACCGTCTCCAGAAGCAAATAGAAGTCATGTTTACCATAAAAAAACGCAAGCTGGAATATTTTGGATACGTTATGTGAGGGGAAAAGTACCGTATCTTGCAGAATATCATTCAAGGCAAAATCCAAGGAAGAAGACGCACGTCCTGGCTGAAAAACCTGAGAGAGTGTTATGGTGTCAGTTCTACTAGCCTGTTTCGTGCCGCTGCTGATAAAATAAAAAGCATTATGATGATCGCCGACGTCCTCGGAGGACAGGGCACATAAGAAGAAGAAGTCTCTTCCTATCTATCAGCTTGATATCTTTTCTCTTATATCTCTTCTTATCTGCCATCTGACTTCATCTTGTCTGCCATCAATGCCATCAATGCCACCAATCTTGTATTCCCTCCTCTTGTCTGTCTTGTCTGGCAATCTTGCCTTAACAGACAATAAATTGAATGTACATAACTAACCAGAAGAGAATACAAAATTAAAGAAAATAATACATTAGACTACCGAATGGAGACCTTCGGTGTAGTCTAATGTATTATTTTGTTTAATTTCGTATTCTCTTCTGGTTAGTTATGTATTTTCAATCTATTGTCTCTGAATCTTATCTTCTCTTGTATGTCTAGTTTTGTCTATTTTATATTGTTTTTGAATATAATATTGTTGTTTTTTGTTTTGAAGTAAAATTCGTTGTTAAGTTGGATGAGTAAATAGTGGAGACAATTATAGTTACCTATTTGAACATTTACACTGTTCGACCATCCTAAACAAATAGTAAAAGGACCGTAATCCAAGATGAGAAATCTGATAGTTTTGTTAAATTAGATTAAAATGGTTTATCTGTTTTTAAAGCGCGCATTAAACTTCCGGCAAATTTAAATCAAGCGGAACAATGTAAATGTTTATTAGTTTACAAATAAAATGTTTACGTTTATGAAAACTTTCGCAGTTAATTCTATACATTTTAGAATACCTTTTTTTTCTTAGTTTACCTTTCTTATCTTTCTTTTAATATTATTTAATATTTTCAAAGTTTGGAATAAAAGGTTGATCCGAAAATAATTTTCGGTTTTTCGCTTATCGTTTTAAGTCAAACTTAGCACCTAACCACCTGACATACGTCTCTCAGACCTCAAACTCTCAGACAGAAGTAGCAGTAATTTTCTCACCTGAGACGTATGGCAGGTGGTTAAGGGTTAAAATCATAATGTGATAAGTTTACTGCAATTTATAAATCTTTGGTAAATTATGGAATCTTTTGATAGCCATTTGTTGTATTTTTTGTATTAGAAGTACAGAAATAAACATGCTTTAATATTATTATTTATTATTAATGGAATTTAGTCTTCTGATTTATGCCTATTATTTCCATTCAATACTATTGTTCAATATAAAATCTTAAATTAAGTATTTTAAGATCAATTAATTAAAATTAGTAAATTCCCGACATTTGGTTGTATAAGTTTAAAATGAATCGTGCAGCAAGGAAAAGTGCTGGAAGTATCAAATTTATACTTGGCAAAGAGTTAAATTATATCTAATTAAAGTACAGCTCTAGACTATAAGAAGCGCAGAAGTTCGACAAAATTAATGAAGAACATTAACAGCAAATATTTAGAGGAAATAATAGTAAAAAGGATGAAAATGCGGAACTTCATAAACAGAAACTCCTTCATTTACGGTCAGTATTAGTCAAAAAGGAATAAATGTATTTAGAAACAATTATCATGCCTTCTGAATTCACAGCCAATGTTACAGCCATCTGCAGACGCGTTTCGCGATTTATCTCTCCTCAATGCAGCTTTGCTTTTTATGAATAATAATTTGTATCACTTACTTGAAACCCACGTGGATGACTGGGGTTAGATATTTTTAATTTGACATTTCGTGAGAGAGACATGAACTCATGATTTAAATGATAATTTTAATATTGGTAAAACCATACTACATTATAGATATAAACTTAATAAAGTCGTAACACAGCCTGAATATATAAATATATTCAACCTTTCCGGAGCTCTATAACTATATTGAGCTCTATAGCTCTATTTATATATTCAGGCTGTGTTCCGACTCTATTTAGTTTATAGGATTATCTATAATGTAGTATGGTTTTACCAATATTAAAATCATTATTTAAATCAATAACTTGCTAAGTTATGTCCCCAGTCATCCACGTCGAGTAACATCCCATTTCGAGTATGTGTTATTATTATTCATTAAAAGCAAAGCTGCACTGCGGATAGATAAATCGCCACTTAATCCATTCAAGTTAATAGAAAGACATGATCTTAAAAAAAATGTTATCTTTCTGGTTTTCGTTGAGTGTCACCAAGGTGGACTGAAAGCTAGTAAAATACTGACAAATTTCACATGAGATTTGCTTTGGTAGTCCTAAAAAGACTCAATTGTGTTATAGAGCTCTGGAAAGGTTGAATATATTTTTATATTCAGGCTGTGTTCTGACTTTATTAAGTTTATATTACGTTTAGTTATGTGAACCCTCTTGGCAGAATATTAGTGTGTTAGCCTTACTTAATTTGTCAAATAGTGAATACTAAACATTTTTGGCAAATGTTATAAAATGACTTCGCCAAGACCTTTTACATGCGACGACATTTACAAATTCAACAACGTTATCTTGGACCCATTGACTGAAACTAACGACTTGTCTTTTTACATGCAATATTTGGCTCATTGGCCGAAATATTTTCAAGTTGCCGAGTCTCCTGGTGGAGACTTAAGGGGGTATATTATGGGATTATTACATTATAAGGCCGAAAGCCATGGCGAAAATTGGTACGGATACATGACGTCCCTCACTGTATTTCCCCATTACAGACGGTTGGGTGTAACTGCCTCTGATTTTTCTTGAGGAAGTATCAGAAAACGAGCGACTTATTTTATAGATTTATTTGTCAGAGTTAGTAATAAAGTTGCAATAAATATGTACAAGAATTTAGGATATATCATATATCGAACAGTATTAGAATATTATCCAGAAGACTCGGATGAAGATGGTTGTGATATGAGGAAAGCTTGCTCCAGAGATATCAAACACAAGTTTGTGATACCATTACCTCATCCTGTAAGACGATGTTAAGTCCTGTAAGACCAGAAAGAAGATGTTAACTAGATAAACATTTCTCTCTGTTTTTAAATAAGAATCTATTTGATTTGCAATTGCAGAAATTATTTCTTCCTTATGACAAAGCTCGAATTAATAACAAATCTTACAAATTAAAAAATATATGGATTATAAAACCATCTTCGGATTTAATTTTCTCAGATCACTGCGCTTTCTCAGAACAACGCATTTGTAAATTAAATTATAATATATTTATATATATTAAATAAAACACAATCCTAGCAAGAATGATTAAATTTGTTTTTATTTGTGAGATAGTTTGGGATTTATGTATGAAGGTTATTGGTCTTTATTATCATAATTTATTCGTTTAGCCCTCTAAGGAGCGCGTAGAACCATTCCTTAGCACTGGTCATATTGTGCTTTTTATCTTCCCAAAACTTTCTCATCCTTTCGCTCTGGGCCTGTCTTCTTTCTTGCGTCCATGCGTTTTTTAGTTTCAAACTCTTAGCTGTTGCATTCTTTGATGTGAAGTTATGTGAATTTATTTCATTCGTGTATTTAGTTCGCGTAGTTGCCTTCTACATCATGTTGGGTGTCTATCAGCCAGCGTACTTTGGACTATCGGGTTCCATTGATGATGTGGAAGATTTTCTTGGTCAATCGAGATTCATCCATTCGTACTATATGACCGTAGAATTTCAGACGTATTTTCCGTGCAACTGAGGAGAATCGTTCTGTCAGGAAATACAACAATCGTTCTGTCAGTGAGCTTTTACGCATCCAGATACCATCTTGTACCTTGTGTCCAAATATTTTTCTCAGTATCTGATGTTCTACTTTCTCAATATCATTTATGTAGATGGCTAATGATGAAGTCTCAATTGCATAGAGTGCTTCTGGAAGGATGACTGTATGGTAGTGACGGAGTTTTGCTTTGGTAGAAAGTGATTTCTTGTTGCACTTATTCCAGGTGATTGCATAGGCTTTGCGTAACTTTTCTGCACGTGTTTTGTTAGCCATTCATTCCTTACCAGTGTTTCCAGTTATTTCACCTAGGTACTTGAAGTGCTTAACTTGTATGATGTTGCCATATTTAGTTGCAAGATGTGTCATATTTTAGCTCTTGGAGCCGATGTATTGCGTTTTCTCGTAAGAGATTTGAAGGCCGGTTCAGATGGCGATTTCAGGAAGTTCCTCGATGGCGTGTTTGGCCTCTTTAGTAGTCCGGGGTTGTCAGCAAAAGCGAGGCACTTTATGTTGATTCGTTTGTCATTTGTTCCCATATATACTCCAGGTACTTCTTTCTCCCATATTTTGATTATCTTATCTAGTAGCAGGTTGAAGAGGAGTACTTCAGTACTGATTTGAAAGGGCTTTCACCCAGATTTCACCCATGAATTTTACTTATAGATGTACTACTAGATTTTGTGCCTGACAAAGTCTGTTCGATTAACATGGTTGTTTTACTATCCACACCGTATTTATGAAGTATATTAAACAGAGTTATGCGGTCAATTCAGTCATAGGCTTTCTTGAAGTCTACGAAAGTGACAACTGTGCGGTTGGGCTGGCGATGTTAAAGTATCATATTCAGGTTCCAGATTTGCTCCGCGCATGATCGGTGCCGTCGGAAACCTGCCTGATATTCGCCAATCAGAGGTTCCGTCTGTTCTTCCAGTTTTGTGAGGAGGGCACGTGAGAGAATTTTGTAAGCGATTGATAGAAGGGAAATGCCTCGGTAATTGTTTGGATAAGTCTTGTCGCCCTTTTTGTGTAGTGGGTGGATCAAAGCATTTTTCCAGTCCGCTGGTATGATGCCGCTCTTCCATGGATTTCCAATGATAGCTTGCAGTCTGTCAATCAAAGGTTCACCTCCGATATGGAGCATTTCAGCGATTAAGACATCTTCCCCTGGTGCTTTGTTGTTTTTTAAGGGCAAAATGATGTTTCGTATTTCCTCATGTGGTGGAACAGAGTCCTGGTTTGGGTCGGCTATGTGGCATTTGAGCCTTTCTTCAGGGGGTTTACAGTTGCATAGCTTCTGGAGGTACTGTTTCTGAATTTCGCAGTTCGCTTTTGTGTTGGTTTCAAGGGTTCCATCATGCCGACGGAAGCAGACGCTCGGTGGCTTGTAGTTCATCAGTTCTTCCCTAAATGTTCTATAGAAGTCTCGCGTGTTATTTCTTTTGAACTCATTGTCGATTTCCTCTAATTTTTTTAAATGGTACGTCCGTTTAATTCGTCTGATCGTTTTGGATGTTTCCATCTGCATTTTTAGGAAATTTTGCCAAGTTTCTTGTGTCTTCTTGCTATGCCAAGTCTTCCACGCAAGCATACGGGATTCAAGGGGCCAGTCGCATTCCAATGTTCACCATCTGTGTTTTCGTTTTCGTGGCGGTTGACCGAGTTTCCTTGCTGATTGCTGGATTGTCTGAAGCAGTTCGTCTCATGTTTGTGTGTCGGTCTGTAGTTATTGTGCGAAGTCCTTCGCGTGTTCTCATAGGTATTTTGGATCTATACGCGGGAATGTAGATTTTTGACACTTCCTTCTGTTAGGTAAGAAGCAGGTTTTAATTTGTAAAAGATAATGGTTGGACTCCACGTAACCCTTACGTACCCTCACGTTCATGATTTCTGGGGAGGATTTTCTGGTTATCGCTACTTGATCGATTTGGTATTCCCCGATGTGGTTGATTGGTGATTTCCAGTTTGCTATCTTGTGTCATAAAGTGTGTGGACATTATATGGAGGTTAGCCATTCCACATATGTTGATTAGGCGATGTCCATTGGCATTTGTCTTTTTGTGTGCCGAGAAATTCCCAGTGATGTGCCTGTGCTCCTTTTCTCTGCCGATTTGTGCATTAAAATCTCCGAGGAGGATCTTGATATGGTGTTGAGGGATCTTGTTGAATGCCCGTTCTAGCTGTGACCAGAACTTCTCCACTTTGTTGCTGTCAGGGTCAATGTTGACAGGAGCATGTGCGTTAATCCGTGTGTAGGCCTTGTTAGGCCATTTAATTATGAGTAGGGAAATCCGTTCCGAAGGTGATGAGAAATATAGCACAGAGTTCTGGATACTGTTATGTACTATAAATGCGGTTCCCAATATATGTGTGTTACTATTTCTTAGCTTCACTGCAGGCTTTCCTTTGTAGATCGATATCCACCAGAGTCAAAGTTATCACAATCACGAAATCGTGTTTCTTATACTGCAAGTATGAGGATACTGAATTTATCGCAGGTGTCCGTTAGCGTCTTTAGTTTTCCTGTTTTGCTCAGCGTCTGTACGTTGAGAGTAACAATGAAGTGTTTATACTTATTGGTCTTTATTTTGATTAATTATTAAATATGATTAGATTTCTTTTTAAAAACTACCCAAAACTTCAAACAAGAATTCCAAAAGATTTCACTAAGGCAATTAATATTACTGAGAAAGCAATAAAGTTTAAGTAGGATTGATAAAAATATGCTAATGTTGAAATTTAAAGCGCTGTTCAGGTTGCGTCGTCTTCTATCGGTTGTTACACTTTTACTGACTCAACTTTTTTCAGGATTGACAACACTATTGTGGGCATATTAAGTAATTATTTAACCGGTTTCAAAATTCTTTTCTCACAAATATACTTTTTAACTGATCTTTTATTATACCCCCTTATTAAAACCCACGATTATTTTTATACCAATCAAATAATTTGTGCAGAGTATTTTAGCTATTTTTATTAATGATTTTTAGAAAAATTTTCAATGATTTCAATATCAAAATTTCTTTGTGAAAGCTGTATATTAACACTATATTTCAACATATTTAAGAAAATGCTTGACATATTTCACAATTGTTAGAAAAAAAATGTGATTTTGCAAATTATACACTAACACGATTTCCAATTTAATAAAGGAATTTTTTTTCCGAATGGGTATATTATTTGATTTTTTATTAAAAGATATATTATAACTAAAGCTCTTGGTAAACTTGGAGAAGAAAATGTTGCTGTACTATTCAAATCTAACAAAGATGTATATTGAATTGTTTAAATATTAGTCACAAGTAGGGCAACCAAAAATATCCTCTTAAAACACTACTTTAAGCGCATAAAATCTGCTCTATAAAATTGAAAATATGCTCTATAAAAATAAAAATATGCATTTCAAAATATATATGCTCTTAAATCTGAAATAAAATATGTGAAAAAATGTTAAATTCTAAGTACGAAAACATAAATACAAAAGAAAAATACATTATAATCTCGGTAATTCTGTCGTTGGTTAATCGGACGACATGTTCAGTAATCCGGCGGTCTGGAGACCGCTCGCGCTCTTCCATCCCACCACTTTTTCTGATAATCCGGCGGTTGCCTAGTCCCAAATATGTCGAATTATCGAGATTATACTGTACAGCTAAACTTCAAAATAATTTATTTTAAATTTTAATTACAATAAATGACATCACATTTAAGTTCTCAGGAAGAAAACTATTCCTGCTTGATCTAAGGACCATTTTTTACACTGAAAAACTTAGTTCCACATCAACCGAAGTTATAGGAGCAAACTTATATGCCATTGCTTCAATAATACTATATTTATTATATATTGTTGTAGAACCTCCAGACCTAGACGAATTTGTTGAAATTTACTTCATAATGGAAAAACCATGATTTTTTTAAATGAGCGTTGCTACTTTTTTTTCATAAAGTGCTTCACCGTTAACGCCATTAATTACATCCTAAGCATGTTCTATTACCTCAAATTGTTTAGCAAGCAGTAGTCCAGGCGTTTCAAGCGAATTTATTGATGCGCTAAGAAATCCATAAATTGAGGCAATGGAAATTAAACCAAACATTATTTCACCGTCACTTAGCAGCCCTTTTTATTAATGCGGCCTCTTCTTCGTCCAGTACATTGAACACTTCCACAATTATTTCGAATTTGATGGCATAGTACACTGCGACGTCAATCCATGTTCCCCATCTATTAGTTATTGGTTGCGGAGGAAGTGTGACGCCAGGTGCCAAAACATTAAAAATCGTTACCCTTGACGGTGATTTTAAAAATTACATTCGCTATTAGACGATCGACGTTAGTATAAATTCCTCGAATTTGTTTACAAACTCGATGTGCAATGTCCATGTGCAAGGAAAGTCATATGTATCACTTCTGGATAAAACATTTGAATGGCCTGAGCTGCTTTTATCATGTTGTACCATTTTTACCAAGAGCGGCATCTGATATAACTAGTAAAATCGAATCTCGATTGAAACTTTCACCCAGAATTTTGATGGTATCATCAAAAAGTCTTGCAACAGTGCTATGATTTGCCATATCTAGCACTGCAGCATTTATTACAAATCTTTGCTTAGCGATCAGTTCATCGTGGCCCAAAATTCCAATTATGACGTTTACTACGTATCTCCTAGTTAAGTCGTTAATATATATATATATATATATATATATATATATATATATATATATATATATATATATAAATAGGTAGTCTCATCAATTGAGATCCATATAAAATTTTATTTTTGAAGCAATTTTTATTTGTTTTCTGATGGCACTTTGTATTCTGTATACTTTTCTAGGAACGACACTATTTTAATTTGAATTGTTATACCCACTGTTAAGAACTGGGATTGATTGTCAAACTGGAAACTGGGATGCCGGAGACTCGAAATAAAAAGGGTTATAGAGAATTGATCTTACTGATTCAAAAAACTGACTATTCTGCCCTTAATTTACGTTACCTCCAACTCATCATCTCGGTTCTGAAGTGGTGTCTCTCATCACAAGTCTGTTAAAACCAAATAATGGGCTTAATTTTACTCTTCGTATTTTAAGCCTATTTGAATCTATCCAAGACCTTTCAAAGCGGGCCGTATGGTAAAACATCTTCGATTAGTATTTTTAATACCAACAACCATTATCTCTTGTCGAGTTACCCCATGTTGATTAGTCGGCTTTAAATCTATATCAGGTATTTTATTTAAGAAATTTAAGATAATAACTACCACAGCTATAATATAATACATAAACATTTATACATTCTTGGCTTAATTCACGCGTATTGAGATTGTTGTCAAAAAGCAGATCAATGAATACACTAAAAATATTCAGTTATTTCGAAATATGTCTTATCATTGCCAATATGCAATTTATGTTCTTATTGGTAAAATATGTAAAAATATTCCCTTACGAATAGTGTTACAAATTCATATTTTAGTCAGAAACACATTTATTGCTAGTCCATTTTTTGATAAGTAGAATGATAAAGTATATGCATTTGCATATTTGTTGCCCTAGTCACAAGCAATCAAAATGTTCGTCAATTGCTTATAAAATATGCTTCAGGATCTAATAACTATATGAACAAATAAATGTGTTAGCATCCGTTCACCATCAAAAGAACATTCTACCAGAACATTTAGACCAGCGCTTCCGTGGTCCATGGGAGACTAGACTCTACGTTGGCGTGGACAAAATGGGTTCACAAGTTCTAAGTGGGGATCCAACAGATTTCTTTTGAGTAACTACTCTATACAAATACGTATTGATGAAATGAGCTCTGATATTGAAAGCTTCTTGTCTAATTATCTGCAAACAACTCAGTGTTGTATACAACTGAACGAGTCAACTTTACCTGGTAATGAAGCATTATTATTGACATAATTTCGATTTGTTATGGAGGAAAAAATCCATAAAGGTCTGCTATTCGCAAAAACTGACACGGACAGTAAAGGCGAATCAGTATTTAATGTCCTGAGTGATTTTTAAGCAAAAATCGATTCCATTTACAAACATTATTTCGGTGGCAGAAGATGGAGCTCCTGCCATGTTCTGGAGATATCGTGGATTTATAAGCCATCTTAAAAAAATTGTACCACGAGTAACTGGAATTCAATTTATCATCCATGGACAACACCTGGTAGCGAACAATTTGAGTAATAGATTGCATCAAACGCTACAAATTGTGATAGCAGTTAATAAAATAGGAAGCAATGCGTTGAATACCCGTTTTTTTTCAAAATTGTGCGACGAAAATGAAGACTTCCAACGATTGCTCTTACATACAGAAGTACGCCGGTTGTCCAAAGGTACAAGTTTTTGCTCACTTTTTGAAGCAGTTTTAGAATCTCTAGGAAGTAAAGATCCAGATTGAAAAGAAAACCTGATCAAATTGAAAGCAGACTTTGCGTATTTAACAGATTTGACAACAATTTTATAGACATTAACTTGCAGTTAGAAGGGGACAGCCTAAATTTAATACAAACAAAGGGTGTAATTTCTTGGAAAATTGACGATTTATGAAGCAAAATATTAGCTAGCGATGTCTCTCAGTTTCCAAATTTGTCACAGAATGTCTGGATGAGGATATTCAGACATACGTACAACATTTAAATGCCCTGCATGATGATTTCAGAAATATATTTGAAGATATTCTGACGATGGAAACACCAGCATGGATCATACATCCATTTGATAAAACGAGAGTGGTTAAAGTGGTATTACAAGAATAGCACCAATGAGGAGCTGAAGTTAATATTTAAAAAGGCTATGAAACGTATTGGCTGCAGGCAGAAATACCCGGAAATATCCTGGGCGGCGAGAAATTGCGAGAAAACTTTTGATAGCGTTTCCCTCATCATACCTTGTCGAGAAAAGTTTGAGTGTCGTTACAAACCTATTAACAAAAAAAGGAGCAAGTTGAGCATCACAACGGGGAGATTTGCTGTTATTCCTAAAAAAACTTGTAGTCAAATTGATAATTTGCTGTCAATCCATCAAGTACATCCCTCCTATTAAAATTATTACTTTTTCTTAATTGTTGGTTTGCATTGTTGAAGTTATGGTAGGTTATTAATCTTCAATTTTAATTCTATTAATTCTGTAATCATATTATTTTAATAAATGGAACACCAGAAAATATACTATTTTTCTTTTAATTTTTACTCGAATTTACTTCGAACAATACATACTTTTTTTTCCACCTTTGACCAGAGCCTGGAGCTCAGAGTACATATGACCAAATGCTATGTATTTAATGTGTGACTTCAGGGTCATAAGATCAAAATATTCACGCCGAATATGTGAATCTTGTGATCCTATAACCCAGGGGTCTCCAAACTTTCCAGCCTTAGGACCATACTGATTACTCCAGTAAGTTCCGAGGGCCAAAACCATATTATCATTGTTGCCTGTGGTAGAAAGTGAAATGGTCCACTGATGAAAAAAAAAGTCCGAAAAAGTACGCAACGTTTAAAAAAGGCTGCAAATCGGACTAAAGTCCGCAAAACGGCAACACTGCATATTATTAATTTTCCTGTCATTATCTGTAATTTCTAGATTAGTCGTAGAGCACGAGCCATGAGGAGTAACGTGACACGACATCTGGTGGACACAAGCGGAAATAGGTAGTACCTTCTATCGCTAACAGATGGCGCTAATAGCACGCACAGAATAATCTCGTTGGTTCGAGAAAGTTCTGGTGTCTTCCACTCACTTCCAGACGGCAGTAATTGGAATATATAAGAAGGCTAGTGGCGCAACCACAAGTCAGTTCCTATGACACTGTTGTGAAATAAAATAGTGCGTACCTCCTTAAAACGTGTTTGTGCGTGTTTAAGTTTAAGACATCTTTGTAACAGTATTTTGATTTGAATTGTTGCTTTTGTGTGTGATTTAGTAGTATGGAAAAGAAGCGAAAAATAGATAGTGAATGCAGAAAATTTAAAGATCAGTGGAACATTCAGTATTTCGTAATTGAGTCCAGTAACAAGGCGCTATGTTTGATTTGCAATGAAAGCATAGCCGTTCCCAAGAAATATAACATTAAACGACATTATGAAACAAAACATTTTCAAAATTACTCAAAATATACAGTAAGTTTGCGTACAGAAAAGTTCGAAGCTATGAAGCGCGGATTGAAATCGCAGCAATATTCATTTACAAAACTCACAACTGAACTCAACTCGTGCCAGCTTTCGTGTGGCTCTTGAAATTGCAAAACGGGGAAAACCATTCACCGATGGAGAAATGATAAAATTTATTTATTAATTTAAGAAAGGTAAATTTATTAAAAACTGTCAGTATGTCAGCAAACACTGTGGCTCGAAGGGTAGAAATCATCGCTGAAAATATATCCTCTCAACTGTTCGACAAAAATGAACATGTTGAGTGGTTTTCTTTAGCCTTGGATGAGTCAACGGATGAGTCAGATACTGCTCAGGTGTTGATTTATATTCGAGGAGTAGATAATAGCTATGAAGTGCATGAAGAACTTCTTGATATGTATAGTATTCATGGCACAACTACTGGTACAGATATTTTTAAAGGAGTTGAAATGGCCATTAATCAAAAGAACCTTCGATGGAAAAACTTGAAATGTATTACAACTGATGGAGGCAAAAGCATGAGTGGGAAAGATAAAGGAGTTGTCGCTCTTGTGTCAAAGGCTGTAGAAATTGACGGTGGTTCAAAACCATTAGTCTTACATTGTATCATTCATCAACAGTCTTTGTGCGGAAAATGTTTGGATATGTCTGAAGTTCTGAAACCAGTCATATCAACTGTTAATTTTATCAGATCTTTTGGGCTGAATCACCGACAATTCCGACAATTTATTGAAGAGATTGGAGAAATTGACTTACCTTATCATACTGCCGTACGTTGGCTTAGTTGTGGGAAAGTCCTTCAGCGCTTTTTTGAACTTCGAGCAGTGATCGAAATTTTTTTGAATGAAAAGCATCGCCCTCTTACTGAATTACAAAACAACGCAAGGCTGTGGAAGTTAGCATTCTATGTTGATTTGACAAAACATGTGAACGAACTGAATTTGAGATTGCAAGGAGAAAACCGGCATCTTCCTGATTTATACATTAATATCAAATCATTCCGGAAGAAATTGATACTGTTTCAATCACAACTACAAAGTAAATGTTTTTCAAATTTTAAAATATGTGAAATATTCAGCCACACCACTGAGCCTGAGTTTCCTATCGATTTTGCAATCGAAACTTTGAGTGCTTTGAAAATAAATTTTGATACTCGTTTCTCGGACTTTGATGCCATTGCGAATCAAATTAAGATTTTTCAGAATCCTTTTGATACTGATATTGAAACCCTAGCGCCGGAACTTCAAATGGGAATGATTGATCTACAGTACAGTGATATAATTAAGAACAAATATCAAAACTCATCTTTGTTGGAATTTTATAAGAGTCTTCCACTGACACAATTTGATAATTTGCATAAATATGCTCGTGGGCTGTTTCATGTTTTTGGTACTACTTATTTGTGTGAGAAGACCTTCTCCAAAATGAAGTACACAAGAAAGGTTTACAGATCTAAATTAACTGATGAGCATCTTAAATCTCTTTTAATAATTGGTACAAGTAAAATTTGTCCACAACTACAAACTATTGTCAGTGGAAAATCTCAAGTATTTAAATCTCATTAGTATTTCATATGTCATTATGCTTGTTATAAGTTATGTTTTTATTTAAAATGTATAAAATGTTAGTTGGATTCATTTCAATAATTTGTTAGTTATTATATACTGAAGTTAAATTTTCTGCATATTATACATGTGTTTACTCATTACAATTCTGTGTTTTTTTATCCAACTTATCACAAAAACAATAACAATAAGCCTACAACAATGTTATGAGTAGTTAGCCCATAACCATATCAATGTAGATGTCATATTAATAATTATTCAACATAAAATTAGAATACTTCAGTAAACTAAATTTTATTTGCTATATATGTTCTCTAAAAGGAGTTTTCAAGTATCTCTCCGCGGGCCGAACAAAGTCCTGGATGTGGCCCTCGGGCCGTAGTTTGGAGACCCCTGCTGTAACCGAAAAAAAAAATGGAGTCGTTTGACATGTATCTATCTCGTCGTGGAATTTAAATCTCATGAAATCCACGAGTCACAAATGAAGAAGTACTCACACGAATGAATGAATTGGTAGAATTAATGATCACCACAAAAGAAAGAAAAACAAGAAACATAGGCCATATCATGAAAGGCGATATTTACAAAATGCTAAGACTAATAATTGAAGGAAAGTTTCAAGGAAAAATATCGGTTGGAAACCGCCAAACTTATTGATAGAAAGATCTAAGAAGATGGTTTGGGCGCACTTCAATTGATATCTTCCGAGCGGTTGTATCCAGAACAATGTTTGCCATGTGGACCACTAACCTTCGTTATGAGAAGGCATCATAAGACGAAGATGAAAACTACGAATGTAATAAATTGCAAATAGTGCAATTTGTTGGTTTGATCACTGTACCTCACCAAATTATACCTTATATAGTTCTTTCACATCCATCCCGTTCAACCAGCCATGATGTTCTTTACGGGGAAAATTTAAAATATTACTAAAGAGATACTAAACTTTTCCAGAAATAAATAGTGTCTTGAATACAACACTTTTCAAACAGATTTGCAATAATATGAGTAGCGGCTACGAATGCATACTATTTAACTAGAAGATCATTGGTTGTGACTAGTAAATGCTGTAACTTTAGTAAAAAAGTCTTTGGTTTACGACCACCATTTTTTTACTTCTGTAAGTACGTACTCTTGCTGTTTTGGCAAATAATCAAGGTTTCATACTCAAATGTAGGAAACCTGGGCCTTGACACACACCAGTGGCGACAAAATAGATATATTTGAGAGGAAAGTATTGCGTAGAATACTCGGCCCAATCCAAGACGAAAATGGGTAGATACAGAATACAATAATGAGTTGTACCAGGCCTTACAAGATCCGCCAGTATCCGCATATGCAAAGATACAGAGGTTACGATGGACAGGCCATGTCACAAGAATGGATGAAAGACTGCCAAAACGGGCCCTCCAAGGCAAAATGGTAGGGAAGAGACCGAAGGGCAGACCACGGAAACGATGGGACGCGGTAGAAGAAGATGCCAGAGGGTTGCTAAGGATTAGAGGCTGGAAGACGGTAGCAATAGACAGAAGCGCCTGGAGGAATAAATTGAGGGAGGCCAAGGCCCAACCTTGGGCTGAACCACGGAAACGATAGGACGCGGTAGAAGAAGATGCCAGAGGATTGCTAAGGATTAGAGGCTGGAAGACGGTAGCAATAGACAGAAGCGACTGGAGGAATAAATTGAGGGAGGCCAAGGCCCAACCTTGGGCTGTAAAGCCATAGAAGGGGGAGATTTGTAATTTTATTGCAGAAACTATACATTTGAAAAGCACTAAATAACGATTTAGTCTCACTACGGGTGAAACATGAACCAAAAAATTGTTTTTAAGGCTTATGCTTATGCTATAACATATTTTAGTAAAAGAAAATATTGTTAACTAGTAGCATAATCAATAACAATAGATGAGTTAATTAATTCTTAATGACTTATTTTTTTAATTATACCACATACGATTTTAAATTAATCTTTCGACGACAGAAAAAATGTAAAACTTGAAATTGGACTCCTTACAAAAGTGAGTAAATTTAAACAACTCTTTTAATATCCTCTTTAGCTATTATATAATCTTTGTTTATTTATTTAATATGAATGTTAATTTTTTTTATGAATTTTCTATATTTTTTGTTGAAAAAACGCCTTTTTTGACTTTTATGTTTAAAAACACGAAATTAGTATTTTATAGTCGTTTTGTAAGAAAAATTAGTAGATGATGACATCTCCGGATTACTATAAAGTATAGAACAAAGAGGAGGAAAGAGGAACGGAAAGTGGCCGATAAATAATGGTCTGAAAGGAAAGGAAGCTACTCAAACCCGCTGTACTGTCCAAGAGAATTCATTTCCTGATTTCATTTATTCAAGATTATCCTACACACCTAATGCCGTCATGAATTATAACACTTTGTCTTTGCTCTTTGGGGAAACGTTCCCTTTCCTTTGCAAAATTAAGATATTTATTCATGTCACAACCCCAACATAACTTAATTTAATTAAAAAAAACTAACTTAATCTAGTTTATAAATGGAAAATGAAGCGCATTTTGAATTGATTAAGTTTTGTTGCAAATTTTAGCAAGACGCAATTAGTTGGAACAATACTGCTGGATAATAATCAAAACTAGTTTTCGCTCTTCACAGTTTCCTTTATTAATGTATATCACAAAACCTTCTAAAACTATAACCTGTATACACAATAGACTTTCTGATGCATTGACCTTCCCATGTTCCATAAATTGTTAATAATTAAGCCAAATTTACCGACAAATCTCGAAACGAAAATCCGAAACAAATATTGTGAAATCTTATAATGTACTAAATATAATATCCAAACGGTTAACAATAAATGAATTATTGCAACGTAACATATTTAAGCTTTACAAGAATAAATCTATATAACACTTTAAAACTTGTTAAAGGTTACGCTTTCTAATCTATCAATAGTTACGGTTTTAAAAACAGTTCAAGTTGTATTTAATATCAGTTTATTTAATATCAGTTACCAATTTTTTTCTTTTCTTTGTATACAGGGTGTTAGGTAAACATGCCGCACAAAATGAAGTTTTTATTCCTTGATCTATTCTAAGAATATATTCTCCTATGATGATTTCTGATAAACCTCTTTGTTTCGAAGATACTAAGAGAACAAAATTTGCGACAACCATATTCGATATTTGTCGCAATTTGTATCAACTACAACAAAATTTTCGATAATACAGAACTTTTATCGGCTGTTTTATCTACAAACGTACAAGTGGATTTCATTTGAATAGGTCTCGTCATCTCATATTGAGTGACGTTTGGCTGTTTGACGTGTCTTTAATAGTCCAAGTATATGAACGCAAAGATCACTAACATGCATTTCATTTATGGACTTGCTGATGGCAATTCATTACAAACTGGACAATTGTACAATGACCGGTTTCCTAGCCGTAATATCCTCAACCGAAAAATATATTCATTCTTCGAAAATATTCATCGAGTTCTTCGTGTAACAGGCACATTGAAACGAAATGGAGGGCCAGGAAAATTAACGAGGAAGTCATTTCAAACATTTGATGTAGATTGAGCAACATTACATGTACTTTTTGATAACAAAATGTTGTTACTGTCGCAAATTTTGTTCACCCTGTTTCTTCGAAACAAAGGCTTTTTCAGAAATCATTATAAGACAAAATATTCTTAGAATAGGATAAGGAATAACGTCTTAAATTTTTGCCGCATTTTTACCTGACGCCCTGTATTTACTTATTTATAAAAACTCATCAATTATTGATTTTAATGAAATGATCATTCAAATGTTTAACAAAAATTATTCTATTTACTAAGTATTATATGTATGTTGTCTGTGTACTTTATGTGCCATGAAAATTTCAAGAGTTTATTCTCTATTCTATCTAAGCACATCCAACTTGTATCAAACCAAAAAATATGTCAAAATTTATTGTTATTATAATTGAAAACTAAACAATAATAGAAGCCTAGCTTAAAAGTAACAATAAACTATACATTAATTTGTTATAAAAGCAATGGAGCATAAACATAATGCATATTTGAGATCAAAACTGTGTTTCAAATACATATTCAAATTCCCAAATGGCCGAACGTTCTCGTTTGAATATATTTGCGTTAGAACCGTTATCTGGTGGGCCCTTAGAGCGTAGATTCACAGATGAAATGCCTTTGATATTGTAATACCTTTACTAAGTTCATAATTTATATTATGTTTTGTACTTTCAGGGTGCCATTAAATTCTTATTCGATATTAATTTTATAGTTTGCAATTTTCCGCCCCCTACTACTTACACACTCTCTCACTTATTTTCTTCATTTATTATTATTATTATCATTACTCAGAACTAGCTAATAAAAACAAGATTAAGATTATCAAAATTATAGAATAGATTATATAATCAGGAATAAAACAGATAACAGGAAACAGATATTACGTGACAAATAAGACGAGGCAGATGACAATAAACAGACAAACTTTGTCAGATTAACTAACTTCGACATACAGAAAAGCTAACGCTAACTTCGACATACAGAAATTTTTCAGAGGTAAGAAAGAAGCAGGGTAGATATCCAAAGGTAGCCAGGTAAAATTTTACAGTCAACGCAAGGGATAGATGATACCTGATAGACAAGACTACAAGAGAAACAATGCCAATAAATAGTAGATATAGTACATGAAGATGATAGATAAATATAAGTAGATAAGAAAGACTAGATGTATCCGGACATGCTGGCATGAGACTTTATATATTACACGATTAAAGAAACAAAACTAGACAGACGATACTAAAGAGGAATGGTCAGGCAGAAATTTTGTAGCAAATATATTAACTTAGTGGTTTCCAACCTGTGGGGCGCGCACCCCACGCGCCATATATTTCAGTCAAACACAAAAATTTTGATATAAGAATTTTCTTAAATTTTCGTAAATCTTTGATCAGTTTATTAAAATTCTTTTTCTATTTTGCGTGTGTAATGGACTCATAGCACCACTAGTATGCGTGCGGTTATTATTCGCGCTTACTGAACTCGTCCTTTAATATACTATTATACCATGTAAAGAAATCTGATACATCACATATATATACACCCTATATACATACACCCCATGGATTTTGTGTAAATCATAAAATTTATAATAAAAACTTTCTAAAAGATTTAAATGACACAAGATTTGTTATTGAAGTAAACTAAGTTTTTTTTGGTTTTCAACCAAATTTTATTAATAATTATTGTTTTATTATTGTTTCAATTTCAATTCAATTCAATTTCAATTCATTTATTGACTACAAGATGTACATATACTCAGATACATATGGGTACGTCCAAAAGAAACAATGTATACAGAAAACTATATAGAATTGAGAGAATTCACAAACTTATTGTAGCCGTAGGGACACTGTGAAATAAGTAATTCTCTCATTACGCTTCTGAAGCTCCTATATGAGGTCTCTTCCGTGAGGCTCGTTGGGAGCTTATTGTACATAATAATGCCTTTGACATCTGGGGCTTTGACACAAATATCCATCCTTACTTTGGTAGGGTAAAGCTTATGGTGTCCTCGAGTGCAGTAGCCGTGCCTATCACTGTTCCGAGGAATGCTTAGTTTCATTTTGTGGATGTAGCACGTAGTTTCAAGGATATATTTCTGTTAGCAGATGTAGGTGTATAAAGTGCGACCTGATCCTTTTTTGCGCTTTTAAAATTCGAGATATTTCGGGTGATGATCCCCACACTACAATGCCATAAGAAAACACTGGATCTCAGCATAGTGGTAGTTTAGTAATTCGGTTTGATTGAGAATTTTTCTGAGGAACCGAATGCAATATGGTTTCTGATTCAGTACTTTGCAGATGTTCTGAGTTGTAGCGTGCCAAGTTAAGTGCTCTTCAATATGTATTTCAAGAAATTTTGTGCATTTTGTTCGATTTAGTGCCGAGTTTCCAGCTTTTATTTGGATATTTTCTACGTATTTGCTTCTGTTGGTTTGGAAAACTATGAATTCAGTTTTTTCCATGTTAAGAAACAGTTTATTAGAGGAAAACCAATGTGTTACAGATTCCATGATTGTGTTAGATTTTTTAATTGAAGATTGCAAATTGTTTTCAGATATTAAAAAGCTGTCGTCATCAGCATATAACGTGGAATCACATTCGGGTAGATATGCCACAAAATCCGCAAAAATACGATATATAGTGTTGGTGAGAGCACACTACCTTGGGGGACCCCTGTTTTCGTCGCAATTGTTGGAGACATTCCTACCTTATCTAAAGAGTTTATTTCTACATATTGGAATCGGTTTTGTAGGAAGCAGCATAACCAATTTCCTGCTTTTCCTCTTATGCCGTAATAACCTAATTTGTCAAGCAATTGGTCGTGGCATACACAGTCAAAGGCTTTACTTAGGTCACAGAAAATACCTATTGGGAAATTGCCCTTGTCTTTATCAGATAAGATTTCATTATAAAGTTTTAGGATAACTGTGCTAGTAGATTTCCCGCTTTGAAAGCCCTGTTGTTCTCGGGTTATTATTTTATGCTTCGCAATGAAAGGGAGAAGTCTCTCCAGGAAACAGTATTCTAATATCTTAGACAGCACTGAGATTAAAGCAATTGGTCTGTAGTTATTGAGGACCGTCTTGGCTCCCTTTTTATGAATAGGTAGAATAGTGGTCACCTTTAAAATTGCCGGAAATTCTTCGGTATTAAAGGAGCAATTTATTATATTTAGTAGCGGCTTCGTTAGATGTTCTAAATTCTCCTTAATTAAGCCACAGGGTAAACCATCTGGCCCATGTGAGTTTTTATTTTTTAGATTTTTAGTTAGAAGATTGAATTGAATTCTCTTTCACAAAAATCCTCTAAATACATGGTTTCCACGATAAATTACATGTGGTTGTTTGTTATGCTAGTCGAATTGATGTTTTTAATAATTTGCTCCGGCGCTTTAGCAAAGAAGCTATTAAAAGCTATAGCAATTTTATCAGAATCCCTAATTAGACTATCATCTATTTCTAATTCGACTTGTTCGCATTTTTTCTTTTTATTTGTGTTTTGTATAATTATATTCCATACTGTTTTTTGCTTGTTGTCTCAATTAGTGATAATATTTCTAAAATAGAGTTTTTTTGTGCGTGTAATTAATCTTATATGGATTTCTTTTGTTGTCTCATCTTGCTTGGCCTTGTCTTGTCTTGCCTGCTCTTACCTACTCTTGTCTTGTCTACTCTTGTCTAGTTTAGTCTAATCTCGTCTAGTCTTGTCAAGTCTTGTCTAGTTTTCTTCAGTCCTATGTAGTGCTGTCTAATTCTTTATGGTCTTATTTGGTCGTGTCTAATCTTGTCTCGTCTTATTTGGTTGTATCTAGTCTTGTCTCGTATTATATGATCGTGACTAGTCTTGTCTAGTCTTATTTGGTCATGTCTAGCCTGAACCGAACCGAACTTTTGATTTTGCTAATGCACTCGTAGATGACGATATCTGTACAGCTGGGACCAACTGAAGGAGACTCTTGTCAAGGCGGCCCATGAACTCGCCCCTCTTGCTAGAAGAAGGAAGCATCCGTGGTGTACTGAAGACTGCGACAATGCAATAGCCCACAGAGAGACAGCCTGGGTGAATTGGAAATCTAAAAAGACCAAGGAAAATTGGCATACATATTTAGAACAAAGAAAGGGTACAGCCAAGATAATTCGAGGAACAAAACTAACTAACCCAAATCGAAGAGAGGTTTGCTAAGAATAACTCCAGAGATTTCTTTGGAACCTTCAAACAGACACTCAGAAAATACGCTCCGCCAAGACCCACAAGGCAAACTGATTGATTCCAAGGTTAAATTTAGTAGCGAGATGTCAGAAAGTTTCTAAATAAGAACTGGGGTTAGACAAGGAGATGGACTTACCCCACTTCTCTTCAACTGTGTCCTTGAAAAGGTTATGAGATAATTGCCCAGGGAACTGATTAACTTGGGTGTTCAGAGTTGTATCTACCTGGGACGTAAGAACGATGGACTATTTGTAGATTGACTGGCCTTTGCAGATGACATGGAACTAATTGCTGATTCTCTTGAGATGGCAACAATGCAGGTAAATCGCCTCAGAAAACAGGCTGCCAAAGTGGGTCTTTAAGTGTCGCTCTAGAAAACAGAATCCTTCACCAATATCAAAGAAGCAAACAGGGAGATGTAACTAGAGCAGGAAAACATCAAGAGGACTGAGAAATTTAAGTACCCAGGCGAATAGATTAAACCCAACTATATCAGAAAGCGCATCATTATCCATGAGAGTCAATAAGTTAGAACTAGCCTATCGACTGACAAAAAAACACCTACCCAGAAATGCCTGTCACTCAACCTGAGCACTACTCATCAGTCCTACGACCAGAAGCCCTGTATGCCACGGAGTGTCTTTCCTTGAACCGAAAAGGTCTGGTAGAGAAATTCAGAGAAGTCAGCGATAGGAGAATCCTCAGGAAGATCCTAGGCCCGGTAAAGGAAGATGGGGAATTCCGAAGGCGACATTACACTGAGCTCTACGAACATATTGAGAGGCTCTCTGACTGTGCAAGGAAAAGAAGGGTAGGTTTCTATGGCCACAATGCAAGATTGCCTCCAAACCGACTAACCAACCGTCTGTTCACTTTCTGGCAAAACAAGAAGGTTCGTACCACTTGGTTGACAGAAACCGAGAAAGATATTAAAGAACTGCGAATAACAGATTTCAAAAACAGACGGTATATGAGACACACCCTGAAGGAAGTCCGTGTGTTTCAGGAAAAAACCCGAAATACAGGTATCTCCTGGATAGAAGAGAGACAGGAGTTAAACCGGCAGAGGGTGCTAAAATACTGGGCAAAGCCCAACAGTTGCGTAGCCTAATCCAAAATAGGTCTATTCGGAACAAGAAGAAGAAGAAGAATCAAATTAGCTAATCACTGTACACTCACTCACATTGCGCTGATAAGACGAGCCAAATGAGGGGTGCCAAACGTTGTAAGTGCCACACGAACTCAAATACGTTTTATTGCAGCAATGCGTTGTATGTCCCGGTGTTTACTTGCACTCTTGAAGTACAGGTTCAGTGACCAATCCCACTATCAATACAACGAAAGTGAAAGTCATAACTTTGTAAGTGCCCTGTGAGCTGCAAATGTTTTTTTATGTCAGTTTATTCAATATGGCCGCTGAAGGAGGCACGTCAGTGTCGGGATTATCGAAAAAACGTGTTTTAAATAAAGCTAAATGGAAAAAAAAACTCTAAGAAAAGTTAATAAAAACAGCAGTTTTAAGTATGTGAATACGAAAAATCAAGATGTACGCGAAAAAAGCCAGCCACAGAAGGTATGTTTGATAACAATACCAAGCCATAATAATATTACGAGAGTATAATAGGTATTTACACTATCTCGATATTTTGTTGATACCTGCTACACTACTCAAGTTTATATGGATGACTATTATGCAGTAAACAATATTTACTTCGTTCTAGGTATCCTGTAAATTCCAGTTTTCTTGTACTTGTTTGACTTTGGATTGCCGTAAGAAGCTATTTCGTGACTTCTGGAATCTGGGCAACTATAATGAACAGCAGATTTACCTAAAAAATCTGATCCGAATTTGGTTAATAAACTGAAGGAGACATGGCAGTTATGATGATGCAACCAAGAGCAGGCGACAACGCACATTAAAATACGTTCTTATAATCAGAAACATGTCTGAAGTTCAGGTTTGTAAAAAAACCTTCTGTGAAACTTATGGTGTGAGTCAACGCCGTGTGCAGCTTTTGTCCGAGAAAATTGACAGCAATGACGAATCAGTAAAAGATAAACGAGGTGGAAAAAGGCCAAGACGGGAGTCTCAATGGAAAAACAAGATTATGGAGTACATATCGTCAATACCAGCTCAAGAAAGCCATTATAGTCGAAACGACGCACCCAATTGGAAATACCTCTTAGTGTGAGCTTAGTGTGGTCGTCAAGTTATACAAAGGTTTTTTGGAAATACACCATGATGGATCTACTGAGCCACCTGTATCTCGGCAGTGGTTTAATGAAGTATTTTTGACTGAGTTTAATCTTTCTTTCAAGCCTCCCCGTGTTGACACATGCCCGACGTGTGACTCTTTTAAAGTCAAAATAGATACTGCCCCAACTGAAGAAGTAAAAACCCTTGCTAAGCAAAGATTGGATATTCATCACAAACCAGCTGACATGGCAAGAGAACAAATGAGTAAAGATTGAATAGAATCCAGAAGCCGTGATTCAGATATTCGAGTGGTACAATTTGATCTCCAGCAACAGATGTACCTTCCAACATTAACCCATACACAGATGTACTATAGTCGGCAGCTTGCCTGCGTCAATATGGGAATTCATTTGGAAGATGAAGGAAAGGGTATCATGTTTCTCTGGAATGAAACTGTCGGGCAAAGAGTTTCCAACGAAATAGCTTCTTGTCTCTACAAGTTTTTCACAGCTAGTGAAATAGGACACACTACAAGTAAACAAAAATTAATTCTTTGGTCAGATAATTGTGGTGGGCAAAACAAGAAGCAGGCTGTACTTGTTATGTACCTCGTTTTGATTGCGAAAGTGTTTTTCACGGAAGTTACTCATAAATTTCCCGTGAAGGGACATACCTTTCTCGCGTGTGATCGTGATTTTGCTATTATAGAAAAAGCAAAAAAGCGTTCAAAGCAACTTATTCAAAAATACCTCATTGAGCTTGTTGCGAATGCTGGAAAGAAAAATCCATTCTTAGTAGTGGATACTAAAACGTTTTTTCATTGGATGAATATTGCAAGAACGATGATTAATACTAAAAAGCTGCAGATATCTTCGGCTACTAGATATCTTCGACTGATTCGAGTCACATTTAAAAATTTTGGTGTAATTTATACAAAGAAAAGTTTCAACGAATACGATCCATGGATCGCAACATCAGTGCTTAAACCTGGAATTACTATGGCGAATTTTGAGAGCTTGGAAATCGAGATGAAGGAAATATCTGTACCTTTATCTGCCGAGAAAAAAAAGACATTAGTGCCATGTTGCTGTATTTAGCAGGAGAAAATAAATTGTTTTATGGAAACCTTATTAAATAAGTAATCTTAAAAGTTTAAGTTAAGTTTTAGTAAGTGCAAGCAAAAACACGCTTACAACGTTATGACTTGCATAAATAATGGCACTTAAAACGTTTTGTCGTTTTCATTATTTTTTTTTAAATATTAAAATTATTTCTGTGTTTCGGAAGATTAAACATTTATATGTTAATTACGTGTATTGAATGCCAGTTTATTAATAAAAACTGTAATTATTAATTCGTTTTTTATTTAACATTTAAAACAGTTTTTTTGTGTCTACTGAAAACTTATTTTTTTGGCACTTGAAACGTTATGGTTTGGCAGCCCTCAAATATGAAATCTAGAGAAGCAAAACTAGGCAAGATAAGAGTAGATGGATACCTAATCCAGTAAATCGACTTATACACGCGTGAGTGTGTATACCATTAAGATAAGATAAACAAGGTTGTTGCAATACAATACAAATAAACTAGGTATATAACAGTAGACAAAAAAAAAAGTACCATACATACATAATAAACTATCCATAATATGCTATTCATTCATCCCAATGAAGTCTTCTGAGCATTAGATTTGCACAGTTTTTTTTAAATTATTTAAACCGCTTAAAGGGTGCCGCAATTTTTTTTAGCGCGACTAGTTGCCGCTGGATAAACAGTTTGAGAACCGCTGGTCTAGACCCTCCATTCATAATTCGTACACAATATTATTCAGTCAGAATAAGAAAGCTAAAATAAAGCAAATAGGCAGACAAACTGACCCTTTTTGTAAGATGATCAAACGTTCTTTTAAACTAAATTTAACATTTCTGGAGAGCTAAATAAGATATATAACATACACTACAAGAAATATTGTATTAAACTATATGTTTAAACAAGTTTCTTATTCTATTTTCTTGTTATTTTTCTTGAAAATCTTAAAAATATGTAATATTATGATTTAAATATAGTTCAGTCAAATGCAAATATTAGAATTTTCTTAAGCGTTAAGGTCATTCTACCGGCCGGAGCGGGCGGGCGCTCTTTTAACTAATTATTTCAGATGGCAAGAATATTATTTTGAGAAAGCGCCTTTTAGTAATCTTCTATTGGTATGGAAAAATATGAAATTAGTTTTAAAAAAATCATTATTTTGTAAAAATATCACAATTTTTACATTTTTACAAAAAACTTCGGTAGACTCCTTCTACCAACCGCAGCGGCCTGGTGAGACAGCATGTCATCAGACCACTGATTAAGAGTTATGTCAATACCCGGGTACCCGGGTACCCTTTTGCATGTTCTTACTTACACATATTTTTTATTTATCGAAAAATCATCAAATCCTTTCAGATCCTCCTTATTTGAGTCTATTGACATCGATTCATATACATAAATAATAAAATATGCCAAAAAATATATAAACTTTTTTGACTTAAAGTCAAATACTTCGTTGTTCAATACCCAGGGTACCCGGGTACCCATATATAAATAAATAATTAAACTTATTTCTAGGGATAAAAAATATTAATATATAATTATACGGAATTATTTAAATTTTAATTAATTTTATTATAAAACTTATTATAAATTATACATAAAATATTTTTATATTCAATTTATTATTGGCAACATGCGTCGCATTTTACAATTGATTTTGAATGTTCATCGCAAACTGGTTTGTTACATTCTTTACACGATTTTGCGTTTTTTTCCGTTTTTTATAGACATCCTAGTAACAAATATGACATGATCCTACAACAATTTTTCGTCGAGTGAAATTTGTCTGTTCAGTAGACCCGCCTTGATCACTTGATGTTGTTGCCCTGCTTGTAGGATCTAAGTAGGAGAACGTTCTTGAATAGCTGTCATACATAATTCTTCACTTAATTTTCGTAAAAATACGTTATTTAGATGATAAATAGCTGGCAAGACTGGCAATATCCAAAATATTTAAAAAAAAATGCGAGAGGCCATCGTTTAGTCCGTCTGTGGATTGTGTAACGACTCAACATCTTATCCATTATATCCACACCAATCTCTGTTTTATTTTAATACTGAAAAATTTCTGGTTTTTCTTTTTGTCTTCGCTGCAAATCTGAGTGCATTGTAGATATAAGTATAACTACTTTTTTTTAGGAACATAAGAGCATAGAGTAACTTTTTCATGAAACCCAAATAGAGAAGAGAATTCTTAACGATCTTTGGATGCTAGCATGTCTACTAGAATGTATTTTTTTTTTCAATGGTCTTACAATTGTTATGTTCCATACAATAAATGTTTTGCTAAAGGTAAAGTAGTAAAAAAATTATGCATTGTAATATTTCTTCCGGATCCTTTATATTTTGCAGCTAAATCTTTTACTCTCTTCCACTGTTTCGCCTTGATTTATTTTAGGGCTAGTTGTTATTTTGACAGTGCAAATTTGACCTTTCAATGGATATGAATTTTTGGCGTCGCTTATCCACCATATTTTGATCCCATACTTTGCCCACCCGGCGGTTTTATTTATAGAAATAGAGTTTTTCGGGTAGTGGAATACTCTATTGGTAATCGCGAGTTGTAATGTGAAAGGCTCCGGGTATTAAAATTATTTTATTGAATGAAAAACTCATGCGGGTACACGGGTACCCGGGTATTGAACAACGTAGTAACGACTGGGTATTGACATAAGTGTTAAGCTTAAAAACAAGAAAAGGCGTCCCAAGAATGGATTAATCACCTACCAATTAAGACGCAATTTTTATGAGAAAGATTAGGGAAATATGAAAACGCTTTCGGAAATAGGATTATAATAATTATATAAGAATATATGGTATGGTACTGCTACTGGTATATTATTAGAGGTCCAGTCAACAAAGTAAGTTTACAGCCAGGCCCGACAATTGAGAATCATGTGGATGCTTTTCGTTTACTTTTTCCAGACAAAGTATTATCGATGATAACAGATATGACAAATAAAGAGGCTGTTAGAGTTCACAAAGACAAAAAAATACAAAAAACCGTGGAAACCCGTAGATATGATCGAGATCTGTATATTTATTGAGATATTGTTTACCGCTAGGCATCTGAAATCTTCAAATGTGTGTATTGACAGTCTATGGAGCAAAAAATATGGACCACCAACATTTTTCGAACAACTTTCTCTAAATACAGATACCACGCAATTTGTAAATGTATTGGATTTGATGATCACAACATTGTGCAAAGGATAAACTTGCACTTATTAGAGAACTGTGGGATCGAGTGAATAATAATATTGGAAAATTCTAGATGCCATCATGTAATCTGACTGTAGATGAGCAATTGTTTGGTTTAGACAGAAAATGTCATTCAAGCATTAAAAAAGTCAAAACCAGAAAAATATGGAATATTTTGGCTAAACGATTCTGAAACATTGAGCGAAAAATATGATTTATTTTGTTCATCCCACATAATCTAATATAAAAATATGTAGCTAATTTATAAAAACATTTGCTTAACAAAAATAGAATGAAAGAGAACCAAATATCGAAGATGTAATTGAAAGATAATTCAATAATTACATTGCCATTGCATTAAATTGTCACCGTCCGCTCAGGCCGGTAGGCGTAGGATGGCTGACTATTTGATAGAATGACCTTAACGGTTAAGTTTATGTAAATCTTTCTCCAGTTTAATCAATTTCTTTATAACATGCAAAGAAATCTGAAATCTGATATGCATGTGATGGATTTTGTGTAAATCATAAAATTTATGATTTGTATAAAAGATTTATATGACTAGGGAAGATTTATATGACTTCACTCGAGAACGATATTTTTCTCGTCTCGTCTTGTCTCGTAAAAGCGAGACGAACTCTTGTCTCGTTTCATCTCGTGTGAAGCCCTATATATGACACAATATATGTTATTGAAATAAATAAAGCATGTATTACTTTTCAACCAAATTTTAGTCATAATTGTTATTGGTTATTTCACTTTGTCTATTTACAAAAGAATTGCTAAAATTGCTTAAAACAATTAGGGCAATTTAATGAGAACCAAGTGAATATAGAAATAAATGTCATGGTAGAAAATCTAAGTTTGTGAACAATAAAACTTTAACTTTCTTATTTACATTCTTATTATTTAATACCCTGAAATAGATGTATTTTCAGCATCTTGAGAATCTTGAAATATTTCTTGAGAAAATAATGTGAGAATTCCTAGAAGCATTCTTACTGCCCAATTTTAGACTTAATACCCTTCTGGATGTTAGTTTCTTTAATTTCCAAAATTGTCGAAAGTATCGACGCTTTATTTAACCTATGTCCACATGAAAATAAAAGTAACTAATTAAAAAGAATATTGATAAGTGATAATAAACTGTTAAGTTTTGCAAATAAACTCTAATCTTTCTTTTCTTTCAGAATTCTTTTCTTTTCTCCATTCTATCTTATTTTGCTTTCTTTGTCTTCCACTAAATGCTATCAATTCCATTATGTCTAGTTTTGGATCTATGAAAGCTGTTGTTAATCCCTTATTCGGTAAGTTGTCGGCTTCTTCACTATCCTCCATATTTGCTCTGGCAACCAATATTTACCAATATTGGAAATTACTGATTATTACTAAAGGTCGGAACTTTAGGTAATTACCTATTTTTTTCTTTATAGGTAGATGAGAAAAATAAGCAAATAAATCCATTTTACATGATTCTCTATCGTTTTACACTAGTTATAAAAAACCTATTTTGCTGTTTTAAATTGTTACTGCCTAAAAGATACCTAATGAGCTCTTATAGCGCCTATTTGTGACCTAAACTAGTGAAAATATGTTTATTCATAAATTCTTAGTCTGTGTGAAATTACAGAACGCGTTCTTTTTATCTACGTATTAGCAGCTGGTACCACTTGTCACCAGCAAACGTGTTCTTGTCTTCTTCTTCACGTATTTGTGAATCCTAACCTCAAAATTACACTTGTGTTTACAAAATTACAATACTTCTGCGGGAACCGTTGTTTGTTGTAATTAAATTTGACTGTAGCTGTGCACAGTCTATACGAAAGATACAACATTCTTTTAAAAACATAGACATTAAAAATTCTTTTTGGACTCCTGAATTGTAAAGCTAGCTTTGACATCGAGTATACATCAAGCGAAACTAGATTTTTACTCGCAATGTGGCAAAGTACGGCTGCAATGCGGTAAAGTCACTTTACCGCATTGTAGCCGTACTTTACAACATTGTGTCAAATAAAATTAAATAATTTCCAATATTGTAAGTAATCTAAATAGTAGGGAAAGATGGTTCGTTCTGGACCATCCACCTCCATTTCCGGCCCTCCACCTGCACTTCCGCCCCCCTCCTCCACTTCCGCCCCCCCACCACGCCCCCACTTCCGGTTTCCACCTCATTTGCAGGGTCCAGAACGAACCATCTTTCCCTACTCTAAATCTCTTTGTTTCTTAAATAATAATTGTCGGCCAAAAAAATTTATACAAATTTCGTGCAGAAATGATTTTACAGCGCTCCAGCTAATGGCGAACGAGCCCGAAGTGCGAGCTGTCGCGTTGGAAAATCAAACTTTCCGCACTCTAATGTAAATAACTATTGGCATATATTTCATCCAATTTTCACATTTTAACAGAAACAATTACAAAATTGGAAAATCTGGAACCCCATTAACAGAGTCTGTATCATTGGTGGACAATGTATTAAACCAGGGATGAGCAACCCGCTGCCGGCGGGCCGCTTGCGGCCCGTTAAACACGCTTTTGCGGCCCGCCAAGCATTTCTAAAATTGAATTTATTTTATTGACTTTCTCCCATCAATATATTGTTATAAAAATAATTATAATAAAATGGTGCATACTAAACCGAAACAATTTTTTGTGACTACTTACTCATTTGTCGGCGACTTGTTTAAACATGCAATACGAACGCGCTGCGTCTGTGCGATTTTTTGTGAAGTTTGTGAACAATAAAACTTTAACTTTCTTATTTACATTCTTATTATTTAATACCATGAAATAGATGTATTTTCAGCATCTTGAGAAGCTTGAAATATTTCTTGAGAAAATAATGTGAGAATTCCTAGAGGCATTCTTACTGCCCAATTTTAAACATAATACCCTTCTGTATGTTAGTTTCTTTAATTTCCAAAATTGTCGAAAATATCGACGCTTTATTTAACCTATGTCTACATGAAAATAAAAGTAACTAATTAAAAAGAATATATAAGTGATAATAAACTGTTAAGTTTTGCCAATAAACTCTAATCTTTCTTTTCTTTCAGAATTCTTTTCTTTTCTCCATTCTATCTTATTTTGCTTTCTTTGTCTTCCACTAAATGCTATCAATTCCATTATGTCTAGTTTTGGATCTATGAAAGCTGTTGCTAATCCCTTATTTGGTAAGTTGGCGGCTTCTTCACTATCCTCCATATTTGCTCTGGCAACCAATATTTACCAATATTGGAAATTACTGATTACTAAAGGTCGGAACTTTAGGTAATTACCTATTTTTTTCTTTATAGGTAGATGAGAAAAATAAGCAAATAAATCCGTTTTTTCATGATTATCGTTTTACACTAAACTACACTAAACTTATTCATAAATTCTTAGTCTATGTGAAATTACAGAACGCATTCTTTTTGTCTACGTATTAGCAGCTGGTACCACTTGGCACCAGCAAACGTGTTCTCGTCTTCTTCTTCACGTATTTGTGAATCCTATCCTCAAAATTACACTTGTGTTTACAAAATTACAATACTTCTGCGGGAACCGTTGTTTGTTGTAATGAAATTTGACTGTAGCTGTGCACAGTCTATACGAAAGATACTACATTCTTTTAAAAACATGGACATAAAAAATTCTTTTTGACCTACTGAATTGTAAAGCTAGCTTTGACATCGAGTATACGTCAAGCGAAAGTAGATTTTTACTCACAATGTTGCAAAGTACGGCTACAATGCGGTAAAGTCACTTTACCGCATTGTAGCCGTACTTTACAACATTGTGTCAAATCATATAAAATAATTTCCAATATTGTAAGTAATCTAAATAGTAGGGAAAAATGGTTCGTTCTGGACCATCCACCTCCACTTCCGGCCCCCCACCTGCACTTTCGCCCACACCTCCACTTCCGGCCCCCACCACGCCCCCACTTCCGGATTCCACCTCATTTCTAGGGTCCAGAACGAACTATCTTTCCCTACTCTAAATCTCTTTGTTTCTCAAATAATAATTGTCGGCCAAAAAAATTTATACAAATTTCGTGCAGAAATGATTTTACAGCGCTCCAGTTAATGGCGTACGAGCCCGAAGTGCGAGCTGTCGCGTTGTAAAATCAAACTTTCCGCACTCTAATGTAAATAACTATTGGCATATATTTCATCCAATTTTCACATTTTAACAGAAACAATTACAAAATTGGAAAATCTGGAACCCCATTAACATAGTCTGTATCATTGGTGAACAATGTATTAAACCATTAGAAAACTGCACCAGGCAAAAATGCACGAAGTTTAAGCGAAAATTTTTGAAAACCTGCCATATCTTTCTTATCTTTATAGAACCTATTAAAAACCTATTTTGTGTTTTTGACAACCTAATAACCTACCTATGCTAACAATTTTGATGCCTAAAGTTCCGACCTTTAATTATTACAACTTCTTTCTAGTACGAGAAAATGTTTCTGCATTAGCAAAAGCACGTCTCAAATAATTCGTATTTTTTTAATATTGTGTTTTTAAAGAAAATTATGTTTTCGGTTAGATTAGGGCAATAAATCCCAAAAATAATTTCCTACCGAAACTACAATTTTATAGATGCTTTTGGAAGCGCTCTAGGATGGGAGTTTTCAAACTGTTTGTCGCGGCACTTTTGGACATATGCATGCAATGGGTGCCGCAGCAATAATCAAACATTAGCACATACAAGAGAAAGTTTTTAAAAAGTGACTAAACTTCGCGTAATCAAATTCGCGTAAAAAAAATACTGAAGAATTCATCAAAACAGTTTAATTTAACGCATTAAATACTAAAACTTAGCATTAAATTCGAAGAGAATTTTGTTATTATTATATTAGTATTCATACCGCTTTAAGGGTAGCTTTACCGCGAATTTTTATTAATTTGACAAGAATGCCTCGGCGAGAAACGTTTGAGAACCGCTGCTCTAGGAGATTCGTTGAAAATTCATGAACAAATTAAGAAATGTGTGTTTTGCAGTATCATGGTATGTATAATAGGGAATATGCATGACATTTAAATTTGATTCAAATATTTTTTTTTTAATCTTTATTGACCGGACATTTAAACTAAACCATTATTTTTGTGATTAATATCTTTTTAAATACTTAAAATTAATAACAAAAAGTGCAAATGAAGCGAGGGAAATTTGTAAAACGCAACACCATTGGTTAAAGCAAAAGTGACGTAACATACCATGTAAACAAGTTCCTATTTTTCACATTTGAATGTCATAGCAATTTGTTGGTTAGAAAACAAACGCCAAGTTAAAAATGAGAACAGCTGTAGTAAACAATGGGTTGAACTGTCAGTAGTAATTGACGTCATTAACAGACCGCGCGAGAATGGCGACGTTTAAACAGCTCAATTTTTTTTTCTATTTCAAATTTTTTTTAAACTTATTTACAGCACTTTTAAGCAGCATTTATATTTTTACGATGGTATAACGGTGTGATTGTGATTTGGACAATTTTTAAATACACGGCTGATAGGTAAATCGTGCAGCTCAATACAATGCCAAATAAATAAAAAATATATTTTAAAGAAACTTCTAGAAGTTTGGATTGTAAAAGGAAATCAAGAAATTCGATATTTTTTTATTGTCACCTGTAACCACAAAAAAGTAAAGTAAATATTATCATAACAATCAAGTTTCAAAAATTGATACACAAAACGCCTTTATTTTCTACACCTAAAAAAAATATGAAATATCGGTAACTTAATACCAGCTCGAGGAGGAAATATTACGAGGCTTGATAAAGCGACGTTTGAAACCGGTCTAATCTAAAACTTGAGAAATTTGTGTTGGTTACGGCGTATTGATTAATATTCGAGGGATAATTTGCAAAATTAATTAAAGGAGTTTCACCAACCTTCATTAATAATTCTACATGAAGACTCCCCAAATTCCCTTCCTCAAATTCACAAACCCACCAAAAAACGAACACATTATTTTCAAAGAATTTTATTTATTCCAATTTGTTACTAATATAATTTCATATATTAAAGCATTTTTTGCAACAAATACCTACAATTAAGAGAAGTAAGATTTAAAAAATATTAATATTTTACTTGTTTATTTGTCATAATATAAAAATTCCTCATACTGGTGAAATTTGAAATATTATTAATAATAACTTCTAGGAAGAAATATGATATCCAAATTTCTCAAATTAATTATCGTGATTTATACTTTTTAGAGAAAAGTTAAAATAAATATTATATGTTAATTTATTATATGTGATGCGGAGTTTGAACATAATGTTAACACTGCTAGGCATCATGTTAAGTTTCTTGTTCGTTGTATTTGGTTATTTGGAGCGAAGGGGTGGACGAGGGTGCGATGGCCGCTGACATGGGTAAGGGCGGCTCCTGATATGTATTGATCTCGGCCCCAGGATGTAAGATGCATCCCTTACATCGCATCTCTCCCCCTACATTTACACCGCCGGGTTCAGGTCCCTTAGAACAATACGAAGGCCCGGTCACTGGTTGATGAAAATATTTGCGTCTCTTAATTGAAATGATGACTGTGTGGAAAGGTTTTATTTTTGCGAAGAAAGATTAGAGTTTATTTGCAAAAATTAACAATATTTATCACTTAGCAATATTATTTATAATTAGTTCCTTTTATTTTCATGTGGACACAAAATAGAAACGTAAATATTGTCAAATCTGCAGAAGAGTTTTTAAACGATTTGTGTGTACTATTATAGTATAATGTACTGTTAACTATTAAAATGAAATATTGCACTTATTTATATTTTAACAAATTTCTTTACAGAATTATAAATTTGCTTGAAACAAATAATAAAAGTTGATATATATCCTTCCAAAAAACTGAATGTAAAAAAGTCTTCTAAATTTTTGAAAAAATCTTTTTGAGAATAATTTCCTCTGAAAATTCTCAAATAATCACGCACAAGATTACGAGGCGCATACAAATCGTCGTCTATTTTCCTCTCACTCTTCATCTGTATAAATGGTATAATTAACTTTTCCCATGAATCTAGTTAGGTGAAATCCGCGCCTCAATTTACATTATTAGTTAAAAACCTTAATGAGAAATGAAACACTTCGAAAATGAAAACGAACTTTTCACCGTGTGTTATCGAATTATGAAACGCTTGTTAATTCAGTGTTGATTTGAGTATTCAAACTCGCTGCAACTTTTAATTTAATCAGCGGCCACTCGCGGCGCCGCCGTTGAATTTTCTGCAAATATTATCCTTCTTGCTCACCTTATTCCTACTTAGTTGAGACATAATACCCACTCATTTAGATTATGCTTTTTTATGTAATACCGAGATAATTCTGCGGAGTTTTATAGATGTTTGAACAATATTAAAATTGTGTTTGTCTTTTTGAACCGTTTTGTCGCTTTATTGCGCTTATCTTGCTAAAATTAGGATATACGATAATAATGAAATTTTAGTAAGGGTTTTCCGTTATTTCAAATCATGTCTTCTCGAGTCTCACAAATCCCGTTTATTCGAATCAAGTATTTAAATTAGTAAAAGAAGTTTCCCAAAAAAAAAAAAATCATTTTAATACTCATTAATATTCATAAAAAAACTATAGAAAATGTAACCCCTTATTTCACTTCCCTTGCCGTGTAAAAATTTCTACAAATATTTAACAAGCTCCCAGCATCTGAAAGAAACAGAATCCGTTTCCCAGATAAATCTCAAGGGGTCAAGATCAAAGTTCGGACGCTGGTCATCTTAATAAAAAGGGAGAAAAATCTTTAAAAATAAGAGGAAAAGGGTGCATAATTTAGTTGATAAGTTTAAGAGAACCGGTTTTTGGGTTTAAGTATTTTTGTTAGAAATTTAGTTTGGGTTTGCTGTGCATTTCGGGAAAACATAATCGAAATAGATAATGGAATCATAAATTGATTTGCTATTAATTAATTCTGTTACCCTCCTTAAATAGCGTATATAGCTTATACGGGGGGAAATTATTCGATTCCAGGACGTTCTTCCTTACCCTTCTTACCACGGTCAGCCTATCCTATAATCAAATTCCACCCAGTAAATGACATCCTCCCACACTAGTTGACCATAAACCAGATTTGGCACCCCCAGATGAGTGATACGGACAACCCTTAACATTCCTATACGACACCTTCGCAGTCCCTTTGTTCGGACCAAAATCCCTTTGTCGGCAACATTTGAAATTAAATGAAGTAAAAATAAGAAAGAGATAAGAAAAATTTAATTAACTTAATTATAAAGTTGATGACTGGTCCAATTTTCTTAATAAATTGCTTTTTTTAAATTTAATTTCTAAATTTAAAATCCAAGATCTTGTTATTCTCTCATTTACGTTTCATCGATTTAATTACGCGTAAATCGTAAATCACAATTAAATATTGCATCTATTACAGAAATGTATCTTTAAATTTAATTTTTGTTTATTAACGCTTTCTTTAAAAAAATATTTTATTTCTCACGCGCTAAAAGTACAATCTTGGCGCACGATTTTTAGTGCGACAAATAACATTTTTTGTTGTATTACCACATAACTTGGGTAACTCACGCAAATATTCAATATCGCTAAGTTACATTTAAAAAAATAATAATAAAATAAGCACAATCGAGACCTCAATACTAAAAATGTGACGTGAAAGTGACAGAATTTTTTTTTCATTACAAAATAAAAATTAAAATTGATGAAAACGTTCTAAAATCCTAAATTCTATGGTGATTCTATGGTGAAATGGTAAATTCTATGGTGATACTGGAGACTGATGAGAGTTCTTATGACAAATCTACTCCACCGTAGACAATTGAAAAAGCAACTTCTTCATTTTGTATTCTTTTTTTTTTTTGATGGCCCCTGGATCCCAAACTTGTAAGATACGTCAACTCGCATGAGGTGTTTATTTTTGTTTTTGCGAAAAAGGAAGCATTTTAAATAAATTTTGCAGAAGTCAAGTTAATTTTGAATTATTCTCATACATTTTATAATAGTCATCTTTTATACGCAATCCGTTCTTTAATTTATCAAGTATTAACACATTGTATTCCGTTGACGTACTAATACGTTTTTTTATTTGAAATATGGTAGCTGATGACGTAAAAGTACGTCAATTTATGATGAAAGAATAGGAGCCGTTGATTGAACAGTACGGTATTTTTTATACGAAGCTTTCCCCGATGAAAGCCGACTGGAAAATAATTGGAAGTTTTCTGTTTCGTCTGCCAATCTTTTGAAGGAGCGGAATTGGAAAATTGGTTTGATTCCCTGAGGTTTAAAAAAAAATCTTAGGAAAACCACCTTTGGTTTTGTGGAGAATATTGGGTTTTACTCGATTTTACTGGACAAGACCATAGGGGAACTGAAGAAGTTGGGAGATTTTCTTCGATTTTCAAAATAATATTTATCTACATATAAGATCAGATATGAGAAACAGAAGACGTCGTTGGTATTTAAAATTTTGGACCAGACTAAGAGAAGTGGAGTTTTTACTAATCTCTAAGGAATACCGTTATATGGATTATGGACCAAACCTTGAGAAACTGAAAACGTTGTTCGAAGATTTGCGTTTCCTCATTATTTTAGAAAAAATTATATTTTGATTTTGGACCATATTTGATATTGTGCACATTTGTTCTCATGGAAAATTCTTCTTATTTTTTTGAAAAACTAGATCAACATTGTGTACCAAGCCTTTTAGAACTAAAGAATTTTCCGAAAAATTTTGCATTGCGTAAAACCAAAACGGTCGGATTTTAGAATTGAAACCAGAGGAACAGAGAATCCCTCGAGAAGTCCTCGGAAAGACGCAAGAAAAATCTTCGAAAAAATTTAATTCAGAAAATTTATCCTTTGTACTTTGCTTTCGGTAATACTAGCCCTAATACTGTTTTGAAAACTTTTGTAGAAAAACCAGAAAGCCTTAATAGAATTTTGAACCAGAAAACATCTGTCATCGCGCAGCCTGTATAGTGTGAAAACAATAATAAACTTACGAGATAAAATATTTAAAATTTAGATACCCTGGCCACTGTCGATGTACTTTGGCCAGAAAGATTTATCTTTACCTATTTCATAGTATAATACTAAATTTCTAATGAAATACATTTAATATATCAGAGCCGAGAAGAAGAAGAGAACACCTATTAATGTGACGGACTTGTCAAATGCCATAAAAATAATTAAGGAGACAAACTTTACAACGTTCGTTGGTTCTAAACATTTCGGATTACCCGGAACAACTTTGTGTCGTCGTTTAAAGCACTATATGGAAACAGGTAACGATGTTTTCGAATTACTCGAAAACTTGCGATTAATCAATTTTTTATCGTGAGGAAGACTGCAGATAGGCTCACTATATTAACACATTGCTGTCCGTTAACGCACAAATACGTGTTTTCTTAATAAGCGGATATATAATATAACAAACAGCGCATAGGATTCGCTGACGCAGTAATTAATTTTTATGGGAAATTTTTCGTCCAAGAAAACCGATTGCAGAACTCTTGGCAGTTTTCTGTTTCGCCCTCGAATATTTGGAAGGAACGAAATTATAAAATCTGTTTCGCTTTCTGGTGTTTGGAAAATTTTTGTTTTGAAATTTTCCTTGGAAAAATCAAATTCTTTGGTTTTTAATTACTTCCAAAATGTTTGGTTATGTGGAAACTTCGTTTGTGGAGTTTTTCCTCGATTTTCTGGAAAACTGCTACTTAGACTTCGGACAAGACCATGGGGAACTAAAGAAGTTTAGAGATTTTCCTTATTTTTCGAGAAAATTTTACTTTCTGTTTGGGTTAGACAAAGACAAACTTTTTTATTTTGATTTTGGACTAGTGGAGTTTTTACAAGATTTTCAGATTATGGATCAAACCTCAGATTATGGAAACTGCCAAAGTGGTTTGGAGTTTCCCCTAGATTTTCCGAACAATCGATACTTGGATTTTGGACCAGACATGGGGAACTTAAGGAATTAAAAAAAAATTCAATCCTGATTTGTGGTAAAACTACAGCTACGACTTTGGACCGAACCTTGCGGAGCTGAAGAATTTACCGAAAAATTTTGGCTTTCCCCAATCGTTGTTTGACCGGGAAATCGCGAAACTAAAAGAAGATGGATTTTGGGAACTGTTGACTGTCGGTTTTTAGATTTCGATCCCGACCAAACGAACAGAATATTCCCCGACAAGGCCGTCGAAAAGACTGTATAGAGACCCTTGGAAAAAGTCGAATTTGGAAATTTGACATATTCCTTTGCCTCTTATTATTTTGAACCGGAAATTTGTCCGATTTTCCTTGGAGCATTCTTTTGTATTTTTCACAATTATATACACATTCATTTATTAATTCGTAAGAAAAGGTATCGGCTCCTGGCGATGTTTTACTTATGTAATCCCGCAGCCTGTATAGTGTTGAAACTCAGCACACTTACAATTTGGACAGACTTCAAGAAGTAACAATACTTACATATCAATTTGTTGATATACATATAATGGAAAAAATTACCATAAAAGACGAGATAATAATAAAACGGCCGGAGTTTATTCTTCTTCTTCTTTAAGCGCCCTGTCCTTTCGAACGTTGGCAATCATTAGCGCTATCTATGCTTTGTCGATCGCTTCTCTAAAGAGTCTTGTCGTAGTCTCACCATACCATTGTCACAAATTTTTTGGCCACGATATTCTTAGACGCCCGGGTCTTTTTCTGCCTCCGATCCTTTCTTCTATTATTAATTTGAGAAGTCTGCATTTTTCGTTTCTGAGAATGTGTCCAAAGTATTCCCGCTTTCTTCTTTTAAGTGTGCGCCTGACTTCGAGATCTTTTGACATTCTTGTAAGCACATCCACATTGCGCGCTCTGTCCATTCATATATATATATATATATATATATATATATATATATATATATAGATATTCTCAACATCCGTCGATACGTCCACATTTCGAAAGCTTCCAGCTTTTTACACATGGCGTCTGTTAGAGCCCACGCCTCAATTCCGTAAAAGAGAATACTGAAGACTTCGACAGCACAACACGGACTTCATTTTTACAAGTGGTGCTCGGAGTGGAGTTTATTGGCTGTGCAAATTAAGGAAGCGATACCGGAACGAATTGTCTTTGATGTTACTAGTTTGGCTCGTTCATCGGAGATTAATAAATATACCGTGAGCTTAACATTTGAAAATTTCAACAAAGCTAAATGTCCTGATATAAAAGCAACTGATATCTGGATTCACCGAAAATCGCTAATTTTGATGTAGTCTGTTATGATTCATCCTCACCCAAAAGCTGAACCTCGAAAAGGAATACAAAAAGGAAGACAAGAAGGAAGATCCCGAATATTGATTGATACATGAGAAAAGCAAGAAATTGAAAATATAAAGGCTAAAAAACTTATTTCAACTAAATCTTATGAAGTCTAAAAAAATCTAGCGAAAAATAAATTAAAGACAAAAAAAATTTGAAAATTACAAATAAGGTCAAAAGAAGAAATCAAATCATCAGAAATCAGTGAGGGTTCTGTCAACTATTCATGGAGCGATACATCTGAATATGTCTCCAAAATTGACAGAGAACTTTTAGATTGAACAAACAGTATAATCTTGATAATCTGACACTTATGGGATAAGACAACTGCCGGATTAACTTAATTATTTAAAAATATCTGGATTATCAGGATTAAGACCAAACATCAACAATTTTACATATTTTATGTACAATAATGTCACTGATGTTAGGACAAGACAGCAGTGACACACAAATGGGTTTTAGGAAGGGCGTGAGAACAAGAGAAGCGCTATTCGGACTAAACGAACTAAAACAAAGGTGCCTAGATATGAATCATGATATGAACATCTGCTTTATCGACTTTCAAAAAGCATATGATATCCAACACCCAAAACTCATAGAGATACTAAAGAGAAAAAGTATCGATAGCTAAAACATAAGAATAATATCCAATCTCTATTGGCACCAAAAAGCACGAGTCAAAGTCGGAGAAGATCTGACTGAAGAGATTAAGATATGTCGAGGTGTTAGACAACAGGGATGTGTATTGTCGCCTCTCTTGTTCAATATATATATATATATATATATATATATATATATATATATATATATATATATATATAGTGAAGGCATCTTTGAAGAAGCGCTGTCAGAGGAAACCTGTGGTATTGTCATAAACGGGGAAAGAATTAACAACTTACGATACGCAGACTATACCGTTATCTTCGCCGACAGTCAGGAAAACCAACAACATCTGGTTGAGTTAACAAGCATTTTCTGCATGAGATGTGGCCTATATATAAACCTAAAGAAAACCAAGGTCATGGCAACTTCAAAAAACCAAAGCACAAATCACAATAGGCCATCTATAAATATTAATAACGACAACCTGGAATGGGTATCCTCCTACAAATATCTTGGCACATGGGTAACTGAAATAGCAGAACACACAAACCAAATCAAGTGTCGAATTGAAGTAGTTTGCTGCGCTCTCATAAAAATGAATAAAATACTCTGCAGCCGAGATATAACATTAGAACTAAGAACCAGAATACTAAAATGCTATATATTCTCCATTCTATTGTATTGATTGGAGGCTTGGACACTGAAATCAGGAAACATCAAGAACATAGAGCATTTGAAATGTGGTGTTATAGGATGATGCTGAGAATACCATGGGTTGACAAGGTTTCAAATGAAGAAGTACTACGCCGAATGAATAGAGACAAAGAAATTCGTAACACCATAAAAAGTAGAAAATTAGAATATCTAGGACATGTTCTGAGAGGAGATATATATATAATATCCTTAAGCTAATTATTCAAGGCAAAATAAAAGGCAAGAGAACGATTGGCAGAAGAAGAATCTCTTGGCTGCACAACTTGAGTGATTGGTTTGGTTGCACGTCCGCAGAACTGTTCAGGCGGACGATTGATAAGGTCTGAGTAGTGGTGATGATTTCCAATCTCCGATAGGAGCGGAATTTCAAGAAGAAGAAGGTATAGGTAAACGTGTACAAAAAATATTTAAAAACTAAGAACAGATAGTACTAAATAAGAATATCTGAAAAAATATTGTACAAAATAATATTGCGTTTGGCCTTAAAATTTTTATCAAAAACGCACTCTGGGAACCTTTTCCGCACTACTTTGCCTACCACAACATCATTTGCGGTGGCGTTTCTATCAGTCCATTTCGCACAAACATTGAGTACGTTAACAAATTAGGCGGAGGATTTCTTCGTCAGAAAAGAAATGAAAATTAACCTCGCTTGTGCCTGGAAGCCAAGCTGTGTCATCGTTAGTCAGCATAACATCTACTTCACATTTGTTGGAAAGCTCCTATAAAAATTCCGAAGACAATTGTAGAGTAGAGTTAACTTGGTCAGAATCGTGAATCGAATTTAAGGGTGTCTCTTTTGACTTTATTTCAGCTGTGCGCGTGGTTTATTTCCGACGCGAGACAGCGAAAAGAAAAGACATGTGTTTCTCCTGAGCGCCGGATTACTGAATATGTTGGATCAACCGCCAAATTATCGATTTTATTATTTAATATTATTTAAATTTTATTATTTATTATTATATTATTTAAAGAAAACTACAATTGGAGACTAAATTATATTTGTATACGAAGGTTCTTACGTTGTTGGAAAGATAGAAACAATATCAGAAAACGCTGTACTGTTGAATTCGGTGCAAGAGTCACTCAAAACCTAGAAATGCCCTGATATAGAAGATTTAAATCTATACTCCATAAGTGATATTAAAGAAAAAATTATAACTCATCAAAAAATAACAACAAGAGAGAAAAAAAGTGGAACTAGTAATAACATGCAAATATCTGTTGTATAATTCAATATCCTGCGTGGTATTAGCCACTGAAGCAATTGTTTCAACATGAGATTTGTATTGAAATCTTAATAAGACTTAATATTATAGAGCTAGGCACTGGTTGAATATATTTATATATTCAGGCTATATTTCGCCCTTAACCCCTTGACATACAATGACGTCTCTAAGACGTCATGTATTTCATGTGCCACGGTAGACTTTGACGTCTCCGAGACCTCAAGAAATTTCTTCGGCAAATGACGGGCAGTATAATATTATTAGATTATCTGTATCGGTCGTGTATCACTAACATGTTTTTTTAGAAAGCCCTCTCTCAATAATATCTGTAACAAAATCGCGTCGGCAAACAGATAAACAGAAAGAAGCTCAATGGAAGCAGTGATCTCGCACGTTAAATGCCGTAGCATATATTTGAATTTTGTAAAATTAGAAATAGTGCTTAGGTAAAGAATACGGGATTTTTTCAACTTAGTGTTGCGGAGTTTTTACGTGGCGTAACTGTTGTTAATCGTTTTTCGCACTATTTAACTAAGATCAGGAAGTAAAAATGAAGCTGCTACGTTGTCTACGTTGGTTTAATAAATATTCGTGTTTTTATTAAAAATAATTGTTGACATTTTCAAGATGACAGATAGTAGATGCGAACGCAACTAACTCGACTTTGCCACGTTTATTTTTGTTTATATGAAAAACTATAATTTTTGCAACATATATACAATCTTAAGCGTCGTATTGAAGTTGCATTCATATTGCAATGAACAGCCACGCCACAAACAGCCACAATGTCTCGTGTTAATTATTTAAGTGGCCTGGATGTACACCAGATTCTGCAGGATCCAGACGAAACCGTCAAGAATTTGTTTAATTTGTTTAAGAAGTTGAGTGGAGATTGATCCCAGCCGAGGGGTCGTATAAATGCTCCAAGTGCAAAAATACGGCATCTTAAAACTGTGTCGGGATACTTCAAGGTTGATTGCTTTTTTGGTATCTACTTATTAACGCTTCCAGAAATTATTTGTCTATTATCAATATTCAGAATATTTTAAGGCATCCCGACTAAACAATTAAAAAATTACTTGAATGGAAATTGATACCAGCCGAGTTGGTTAAACCGACGGTCCTTGCCACATTGTCCTACATGATCGAGAACATGATCGAGAATTCGCGCTACCGCGCGAACTCTCTATCCGATATAGGACAATGTGGAAAGGACCATTGGTTTAACCCCGCTAAGATTAAGTTGCCCGCCGCGAAGCGGGCAGATAAATCAAGACAACATACGCGCGGCAGCGCGAACTCTCGATCCAATATAGGACAATGTAGCAAGAATCGTTGGTTTAACCCCGGTTAGATTAGGTATCCTAAAAAAGTATTGATATGCATATGGGATAATATTTTGCATCTACTATCTGTCTGTTTGCACCTACTATCTGTCATCTTGAAAATGTCAACAATTATTTTCAACAAAAACACAAAAATATTTATTGAACCAACGTAGACAACGTAGAAGCTTAATTTTTGCTGCCAGATCTTAGTTAAATAGTGCCAAAGACGATTAACAACAGTTACACCAGGTAAACAGTCCGCAACACTAAGTTTCAAAAAATCCCGTATTCCTTACCAAGTCCCTAGTGGTGATAATGAAATTTAAAATGGTCATCATGTGATGCTGTTGAGTATTCAAGTGATGCTTCAAATTCATGTGAAGCTAGTTCTGTTCAACAAAATGTGCGTAAACGTGCAAGACCTATTTCGAGCAGTAAAGATTTTTTTGAGGATGAATGGATATAGAAAGAAAATATTGTCAATATAAAACAATTTAGTGCAACTGCCGGTATCAGTTGTTCAGTTTTACGAAAATTGTGTATAACTTCAACAACTTTGTGTGTTTTCAAAGAAGTATTCTAAGAATTCGTAATTGAGATATTTTACTAGGTCTAATAAACGCTTTCAATAGAGAAATGTTAATAATTTGCTTAAATATCTATGTTTTATCCTCGTATTCTCAATTTGTCCAGGTACAAAGTGGTACTGCACGAGGTACATAGGGCTTGTTGTAACTTGGCCGCATTTACGATTTTCTTTTAAACATGGTAAACACTTGTACGTATAAATTACGGATTTCTGATATTGTATTGGTAGATACTCAAATATTTTAGCTTCCCAAATAAGTAAATACGGTTTGAGTACAATACGTCAAATTACAGAAAAAAAATGTTAAAAAATAAAAGTACAACAGATTCGACTAATAATAATATATATAGCTGCAATTTTAATAACTTTGCGTGAATAAGTTTTAGTAAGTTTTAAAAATTTGGTTTTAAAAGGCAAGTTTTAAAAACATTTACCAGTACACCAATTAGTATTTTCTAAAACTATTGATTTAACTGAGATTGATTGAGATCAACTTGCTTCCATTAAATTGAGAAACACAGATATTTTAAGTTATCAATACATTGCTCCTTCGCCATTTCATTCCTTCCTTTTTTTTTAGTTTCAAAATTAAGAAATTAGAACAACTTCATCATTGAGTACCTAGATCATTTTACATTATTTTTAAACTTTTCAAAATTTAAGGAGTATAACATTTCTATAGCATTTCTATAGCTATAATCTGCACAAACTTTCTAAATCTGTCTTATACTTTTCTTGCCAAAATTTCTGTAAAATATTTGTTATATACAATAAAATTATCAATCGAAAACCATTTAAAAATTCCATTATTTTTCACAAAAGCTTGGAAAATTCTTCTCTCGCCCTCAAGTTTTAGATTCCTAACGACTTTCATTTGCTTTTGGTTGATGATTATAAATTGTTTACATTAATATCAATAAAAGGTACAATAATCTGAATTTATTGAACAAACAATTTTACGAAAAACAATAAATATGATCGTTTCAGATAAAATAACCCAATCGTCAAAACAATTCCCTTTTAGTGCTGTTTATGGAGCTACAAACCCAATTTTCTAATAACATATAACGATCAAATAACTCTGCGGCCGTTTCCCAACAGAAGCCGAAGGAGGAAAGTGGCGGCCGTAATAATTCATATATTTCGTGGAATTACATCGCGCCTAGAAGATAGTATTTAGATGAACTATCTAATAACCGAAACAGAAACGGGTGCTGTTTAAGCCTAGAAGGCCGCAAGAAGGGTTCATATAGACAGGTCGGAATAATCCATTTCTCTAGAGAACAATGCTTTATTACACAATAACCCTCCTACGAAATTAAGCCTTTTATGTATAGATATTATTCATAGACTATCTATACAAGATAGAGTCTGTTTAAACAAAACTCCTTTTCAATCAAACTTTCTTCAACTTACAAGATAACATTTTGCGTTTCTATTCAAAGACATTTCCATATAACATACATCTACATTTATCAATCTGACATGTCTACAACAAGAAACGAAAACACAATTGATAATTTCAAATTCTAAAAATAGAATGACTTTGAAACGTTCCCTTTTTTGTGAGAACAATAATGTTTATATTAAACTTTTATTTATAAAAAAAATCTCATGTTATAAGACTTATATTAAAAGTTAAAACAGATATGTTTTAAAAATTAAGGGTGGAAATTATTTCTTTACATGCTAAAAGTTTCTGTCAGGCGTGTGGGATAATTAATCCCGAAAAATAATCGTGTTAAAAGGGAAATCAAACGACTTTGTCCCTATGTATAAGTGAAATAAATGTGAGAATCGCAAGTTCGCAAACTCGAAGTGCGGAGATTCTTCAGGCGAATTCTTACAGTTTGCCCCTGCAGAGTATCGACTCAAGAGGAAGGGGTTTTTAGAGTAGAGCGAGTGACGTCGGACGCGAGTGCAAAAGACCAGGATGGAATTATATCTGGGGGATGAGGATCCAAGATGGCGGCCGGGTGCGGTCCCTTGATATCGGCTTACTGCTGGCAATAAGATTTGCCTGTACAGTTCTGGTCATTAATATACATGAGCTTAGAGGATGCTGGAGTTTGGTTATGTTCAGATTATAGTTACGGCTCTTGTTTGTATATTAATGCAAAATTGCAGTTGTACGGAGTTGTTAATTCTCAACGAATTTTCTTATTATTATGATCTATTACGATCTAGGGATATTACATAAATAATACTTGTTTAATACCCACTAATATCCATTATTATTCCAATACTTTCATTTTTTTTTCTTAGAACCACTCACAGAATTGAAAGAGAAATAATTAAGATTCCATATTAAAGATAAAAACATGTATTCTTTATAATCTTTTGTATATAATATTTTTAATTATATCTTTAATATCTTTAATTCTTTATAATCTCATGTATTCTGTATAATCTATGTTTAATAATGAAATGAAGTTTCAACAAGTAACTCCATAAATAATCAACTAATTCAGATTCTTTAATAGTCGCAAATATAAAAGTTATGTGTTTTTACCTTAAATTTATGTTAGGGTAAGGTTGCTTAAGTCGCACCCCTTAAGATAAAAATTATATCAAAATTAGGATTTATCAAGTAAATAGAAATTAAATATGTTATCCAAAGCTTGTGTTAATATTGTTGTTATTTATTATAACGAAATTAGAAAATCCATATGCTTTCAGGTAGAGTAAACAAAATCTTTCAAAACTTACATCGGCACGACTAAGGCAACCGGTTTCTTATGTCGTACCACCTATAGCCTAAGTCGTACCTTTCAAATTTCAAATTCAATTAAGCAACAATAATAATTAAAACGTATTTTTTATTAATTTGTAACACATAAGTATTCATTCAGTAGAAAGTATAAGTATTCATTTATATATGTATTTTTTTGTTCTTTGGTCAACTCCAGCACATAGATCGTTCACCCAAGATTTGCATTTCAAATATCAAATCATGTTTTCCTCCCGATCTTCTCTACAAATAAAACAAAAACCAATCGCTTTTCTTCCTTTTAATTTTTAATGCCAATTCCTTTTTATTAATCACCGCGTTTCTTTTATTTGCCGCATTTTTTGATGTTTTCTTTAATTTGCGTTGACGTTATTTCAACTGACGAGGTAGAGCATCCAAGGAACTGTTTGCTTTGGTTTATTATTGAATAGGAGCTAAAATATAATTCCAAAACTCAGAAAGCTCTTCTTGATTATTGATGTCCAACTGAGGAGTAGGTAAAAAGTTATCAATCGTAAGTGTAGGAGCGCAAAATCATCATCATCAAATTCATACCTGTTGCATGGCCAAATACCGGTAGATTTAAAACCATTCAAAGCTATATCCATACGAACAGATTTTGGGTATGCAATTACCAATAGTTCTGACACATTAGTTTGTTTAATTATGTTTCCGGGATTAGTTCTTAACTAAGAAGAGGAGGCTTCATTATAATTGCTTTTTAGAGATTTGAAAAAAGATCTATCTAAAGGTTGGAGGCGGTGGGTTGTATGTGCAGGAAAGGAAAACATTATAATGCCATACACATATGCTAGCTCTATGGCTTCAATTTCTTTTTGTATGGATAGTGTGTCCATACAAAAGAAGAAGTACTTGCTAATTGTTACTCTTATTCAACTTTGTGTACTTGATGAAATGTTTTAATCATTTAACAAAAAGTTTTGATGTTATCCATCCGTTTTTGGAGCATCCAAATACAGTACCCATTGGTGCTCCTTTCTTTAAGCAATCGTTCATCCGCACGCGTTTAAATATTAACATAGGAGGTATGAACACCCTGCAGCATTCATACAGCATACACCTGTAGTGGTCACCGTTCGCCACTTGTAAGTGCACCAACTTGATGTTTGCCTTTCCGAGCAATTATTTTGGATTGTGAACTGTGGACAATCCTGTTTCGTCAACGTTATATATCTGGTTAGCATCAAACTTTTATTAATCTAATATGGATTCGTATTTATCAAAGAATCCATAGACACGTTCTTTATTGAAAGCCCTAGCCCTGGCTATTTATGCTGCCTCTGGAGTACGTAAAGATAAACAAGGATTGTCTTTCATGAATTTATAGTACCACTTCTTCCCTGCAATTTCCTTTTCTCTATTGAAACGGTGTGTTAATTTATATTTTTCTGCCAACTGATAAGCAAATCTTCTTAAAGCAGTTGAAGTAATCCCAAAAAGCTTGATTCTAAATTGTGAACTTGTGCAACCAACTCCTTCTTCATACTTTCAGCCATATCCTTAGGCCTCCCAAAGTTGACATTCTTATTTATTCCTTTAAAATGACGCCGTAACGCTGGTTTAGGGATGTTGTAGTGTCTACTAGCTTCATTGAATCCAATAACTCCTTCCGATAATCTGGTTAACGCCTCGTCCATATCTTCTTGTTTCCATTTATTATAAATTCGCTTTGACTGCGTTGACATATTTATGGCCTACAGATAAGATTGAAAGCAACGTCATTTGACTGTAGGTAAAAATGAGAAGTAATTTCTTAAGTCGTACCAGTACGACTTAGGAATCTAATATGGGTACGACTTAAGACACGGCAAAATTAAATTTGAAATTAAACATAACCTAACATTGAATATTGCATAAACGATTAAGTAAATTCCACTGAATTTATATTTAATAAGAAACACAATTTTATCAATAATTTACTTGCAAGATTAACTACCAAACATATGCAGAAAGTTATAAGAAATTTGAAATAATCTTACTTGATGACAGGATTTATAACGATGCTTGTTTATGGCGGACAATAATACGCAAAACAACATGGTTGAAAATGATGTATATCAGGTTGCCGTCGTATGTGCTGTTGTCGCCGTTGTTCGTTCAAAATTCAAGTGGTACGACTTAAGCTCTGGTACGACTTGAGCAACCTTACCCTAATATTAAATAGGTATCTTAAATTATTTTTTATTTAAAATTTCATAAAGATTCATTGCTTTAAGACTTTTAAATAGTTACTGTCTACATTCTTAAAAATATTAGAGAAGAAATTGCATACTTGATATTTTGTTACGGCATATTAATAACCACAAACTATTTTGCATCTTGAATAAAAGATTTCTAGTAAATTAATTTTTATGAAAAAAAAATACGTTTAATGTTGTACTCCCAAAAACTAAAACTTGATGAACAGAACAGAGAAGAAATTAGAAACAGAGAGCAGGAGCAGAGAAAAAATTAAAAAAATTGTGAAGGATTGCAAATAATTAAAAAAAAATTAAATCAAATTTGATAAATACATGTGTTTACATGTGTTTTCTATGTATCATGGAAAATCTGTAGAGCTCAGTACACGTGCCATGTATTTACCATCCTTGAAATGAGATTATAATGTTCAGAAAATACTTCATTTATAACTTTTGGATTCGCGTTCAAGACTTCCAACCGTGCGGACGTATAGTGCTTACTATCAGCGAACGACCGGTTCTCGAGCAGATAAACACATAGTTTAACGCTAAAAAACCAAACAAGATAAATTTATTCAGTTTAGCGATGCAAAATGTTCCCTACTGGAAACGGATCAGGATTTAACAATTAATTTACAAAAATTCAAACAACAGTTCGAGCCCCACAATCACAAAACCCGATAAAACAACCATTTATTAAACTGATGTCTACCACCGAGGACGAAGTCGTAGAAACGGCACGATCCAAGGAAAACCCGTGGCAACAAGTTTCTACGAGAAGCACAAAACGTAGAAAAATAGGAACAAGTCGAGAAAATCTAATCTAACAGCGAAAATACTAATCTACCACTGTCCAACAAATTTAGTGTGCTAACAGCCTCTCAAGAAAACAATAATACAAATGACGATGACAAACAAGAAAAAATATCTAAACCATCACCAATATTTATGTACGGCGTCCTCAATTTTCCAGAAATGAAATTAAAACTGTCAGACATACTTGAAGAGGAAGAATACATCCTACATAAAAGCCTACATAAAACTAGCAAAATATATGAGAGAGAATAATACCAACCAAAAGGCGATGGTTAGTTAAGCACTCAGTTAGTTAAGCACTTGGCTCTCGAGTCAGACAGTGTGGCTTCGAATCCAGCACAAAACTATAGCTGAAAAAATTTAAACTTATGGCTGCAACCCATCACAATCAATTCCCCAATCCGGCTTAGGCAACCGTGGGGTCTCAACTAGGGATGTGAAAAAATAATCGATTTTAAGATTAATCAATTATTTTTTTCCTATAATCGATTTTGAAAAGATAAACTTAATAAAGACGGAACAAAGCTTGAATATATAAATATACTCAACCTTTCCGGAACTCTATAATACTAATGAGTCTTTTTAGGACTACCAAAAACAAATCTCTTATGAAATTTGTCAGTTATTCTATAGCTTTCAGTCCACCTTCGTGGCACTCAACAAAAACCATAAAAATAACATTGATTTTTAAGATCATGTCTTTCCGATACCTTGAGTGGATAGCCATCTGTGGACGCGTTTCGAGATTTATCTCTCATCAGCACAGCTTTGCTTCCATGAACAATATTTTGTAAATCTCTCACTTGAAATCCCATGTGTTGATTAGGGTTAGATGTTTTTAATTTTGAGAGATTTACAAAATATTGTTCATGGAAGCAAAGCTGTGCTAATGAGAGATAAATCTCGAAACGCGTCCACAGATGGCTATCCACTCAAGGTATCGGAAAGACATGATCTTAAAAATCAATGTTATTTTTATGGTTTTTGTTGAGTGCCACGAAGGTGGACTGAAAGCTATAGAATAACTGACAAATTTCATACGAGATTTGTTTTTGGTAGTCCTAAAAAGACTCATTAGTATTATAGAGTTCCGGAAAGGTTGAGTATATTTATATATTCAAGCTTTGTTCCGTCTATATTAAGTTTATCTGATTATCTATAATGTTGTATGGTTTTACCAATTCAAGATTTTGAAAAGTCTTTTAAAAGATTTTTAATAAATCGATTAAGTAAATTACACGCTTAAATCGATTTTTGCGACGGATGAAAAAACGCAATTAAGTTCACTAACATGATCAAGGGCCCGTAGCAACGTAGTCATCAACCTTGTCGTCAACAAAATTGAGGTTCTTGCTCACACATTAGACAACCTAGTTGAAAACATTAGTATCAGTTGCACGTTGCTTTTGTTCGGTTTATTCATTGGTGTAGAGTTTGTACGAAGAATTTTAAAACAATGAGTGAAGAATTGATGATGTATATAATTTTCAACGAGTTGTGTGAGGACGATATGGATCCTTTGAAAAAGAAAAAAGTGTATTTGCCACAGGTTTCGATACTAGGCCCCACCCTGTGGGACGTGCTAAGGACGGAAAAATTGTGAATGTACTTAGCACATACACTGAACTTGTTGGTCGAAAATTCTGTAAATACACCTGATATAAAACTTTTTCTGGACAGAGTCCGCAAAATCGTGATTTGGTTCCACCAAAGTGGTGTTGACGCTGAAGAATTGCGACAAGCGCAAAGCTTCAAAATGTTTCCGAAGGAAAATCTGGAAAACAAGATCTGATAGGGGACGTATCTACAAGGTGGAGCTCGCAATTACATATGACAGAACGTTTCATGTTAATGAGCAGCACTATAGGACCTGTTTTGATAAATCATCCAAATGAGCCCCAAATACAGCAAACAAAAATTTCGTGCTGAAAGAAATTGAAATTTTTTTAAGCTTTTTCAAAATGTCGCCGCAGAAATGAGTGCGGAAAAATACGTTACTGCTAGCAAAGCCATACCTATTATCAAATGTTTGAGAACTCTGTTAGACGCAATAACGCTAACGAGTGATTTTGCAAAGCAATTGAAAAATTTCTTGCAAACTGAATGAGATAGAAGATTCGAAAATATCCATGCATTTTTTTCGGTTGCCACATTTTTGGATCCTATATTCAAAAAAATATAATTAGATGAGGTTTTTTCATCAGAGGTTTTAACTTGAATACTAGGAATGATGATAATCCAATAGCGCCTAATTCTGAATCATTTATATCATCAGGAGCGGCTGTCGACGGACAAGGTATATAGCAGGCACACAATGGAAAAATAATGGCATCTAACACGTCAATAACCAAAAATACATAATTGCAGCACCGTTATATTGCATATATTGCATATATTGCACCCATATATTGCAGCACCGTTAAAGCGAGAAGCTGTCAATATATGAAGGAACTTTCCCTAACCAAACCGAATTAGCTCTAAAACACCTCTCTGTGATGGCCAATTCCGCACCAGACAAAGATTATTTTCCAAAGCAGAAAATATTCTCAAGAAAACACGAAACCATATTTTAGGAAAGGCATTAGCAAGATTATTGTTTTAAGCTCCCTAACTGAAAATTTGTGATAATGATTTTTTAAAACTTTTTTGTTGTTTAAAAAAAGATTTGTTTTATATTTTAGTTTTGAGACCCAAAAGTTGTCGTTTGATTATTTTACTTGTATATCGTTTTATTTAGTTTTCATTCTGATCATTGTGAATGGTACTGAACATATGTGGTAATAATGATTTTTAGTTTTTTTTTTAATAAATTTAAGTGTAAAAAAATCTAAATTTGTATTTTGAGATCAAAAAATCAGTTGTCATTTTATTTATTGTACTAAACTTATCGTTTGATTTTATTTTGATTCTAATAAAATGTTAAATGCCACTGAACATTTGTGGCAGCAATTATTTTTATTTTTTAAAGTTTTAGGTTAAAAAAATTGGATTGTATTTTAGTTTTGACTTTTATTCTGAAAAATTGTTAATACTTTACTAATCTCGTAGTTTTATTACTATATAGGCAAGCTGGCATTTTTTTCGAATCATAGAAATAATCGATTTTTTCACAAAATAATCGTTTTTTTGTGAAAAAATCGATTATTTCTATGATTCGATTATTATTTTCTTCTAATTAAAATCGATTTTTCCTAAATCTATTAATTATGAAAAGCGAAAAATCGATTTTTAAGTAATCGATTTTTTTCACTTAATGTCACATCCCTAGTCTCAACTGCCTAACCTTCTCTGAAAACAAACCTTGAAAAAAAAACCTTCTCTGGATATTTGTCGTTCGGATTCGACGTTAAACCGCTAGATCCCCCATATTCAATATTTGTGCTGATGTTGGATATGTGGCAGAGAAGGGGCCGCTGCCCTGCAGTGGGACATAAAGGCTAATGTTGATGATGATACCAAGCAAAAGAGGAACGGGCCTATAGAGTGGTTATCAAGCATATGCGCACCACTCATTCAACACTGAAGACATAAATGAAGAAATATCCAACCAGGGACACAAGGTACGAAATATCATAAATGCGCCGAACACAGAATAACGAAAGAGCCGCTAAATATATTTTTCGTGATTTGTTGTATCTGTCAAAACATAAATTCTACAAAATTGTAATATTCAGATTGATCCCCCAAAAAGAAATAGAAATATCGTACAATCTACGAGATGAAAAAAGTATGGACATTCAATATCATACTGCAATAGACCATTTGTGTGCGTAAAATGCGGAGGACCTCACAGCACAGCGAGCTGCAAGAAAAGTAAAGCTTCATGCGCCCTTTGTGGTGAAAATCACCAGGTCAACTACAAAGGTTGTGAATTTCTTCACAATCTACTTAAACGCAAAAGCCATAACATTATTGGACATAGTACACAGCAAAATAAACCAATCAACAGTTATAACAGCTAGTCATCCAGCCACCCCAACAGAAGCTATGCGCAAGCAACCAACAACCCAGCACAAGCCACCAACAACCCACCAACAATTTACCACTAACAACGAAGAATCTACCAGTGTAGTGCTCAATTAGTGCTCTCATTAGTGCTCTCATTAGAGAATGCTACAAGATAGTGAACAACCTGCGAAATGGATTTCAGCCCAGAGCAACAATAATCAACAGTAAAGAGGGCACCTTACTGGCTGAAGAAAGTAAAGTGGTAGGTAGATGGGCGGAATATTTTAACGAACTCCTGAATACCTCACTACGAGTGGAATTAACCGGACAAACAGCTGAAGACGACCCAATTCACACACCAGAAGTAAGAGATCTGAGAGAAGATAACGAACCATCACAAAGAGAAATAAGCGAGGCGATAAAGGCACTAAAGAACCACAAAGCACCGGGACCGGATATGATACCATCTGAAATGGTCAAAATGGGAGGAGAAGGAACTGTGCTTTACACCAGCTGATAGGAAGAATCTGGAGGACAGAAGAGATACCCGAGGAATGGCGGGTGGGGAAGATATGCCCTATCTATAAGAAAGGAAACAAACTGGAGTGCAAGAACTATCGTGGTATAACTCTTCTTAACACGGCATACAAGGTGCTGTCATGGATAATCAGACGAAGACTCCAACCGTACGCAGAGAGCATTATAGGACAGTATCAGACAGGTTTCCGGAAAGGAAAGTCGACGACTGACCAAATGTTTACACTCAGACAAATACTAGAAAAGACATGGGAAATGAACATCAGCACATACCAGGTCTTCGTAGACTTTAAACAAGCGTATGATACTATCGATAGAAGAACTCTCATGAAGACAATGGAAGAATTCGAGATACCACAAAAGATCATTAAATTGGTAAATTGGACGTTAAAAAAAGACTTGGAACCAAGTCGGTATCCAAAAAACGACATCGCACAAGTTTGAAACCATTACAGGTCTGAGACAAGGAGACAGTCTATCACCCATATTATTTAACATCGCGCTCGAAAAAGCTATAAGGAAAGCTCAGATAGAATGCAACGGTACCATCTACAATAAATCCACGCAACTTTTGGGCTTTGCTGACGACCTAAACATCATCGGTAGATCGTTAACGGCAATGAAAGATGCATACGGTAAAATGGAGAAGAGAGCCAAGGAGATAGGTCTGTCAATAAACAAGGATAAAACAAAAGTAATGATGGTAAGACCGGGAGCGCCAGCACACGCAGTAAATAATCTGGATATGGGAGAGTATACTGTAGAAGTCGTCAACAACTTTAAATATCTGGGATCAACCGTCACGGATCAGAACGACGAAGGGGTGGAAGTACAACATAGAATCATGCAAGCCAACAGGGCATACTTCACTCTTAAATCCATCCTTAACTCGAAGCTAGCTAGCAGACAAACGAAGTGTAATATATATAAAGCAATCATACGACCCATCCTCACATATGGAAGCGAAGCATGGACGCTGATCCAGAAATCGGAAAAGATGCTGGAGATTTTTGAGCGAAAGATCCTGAGGAAAATTTATGGGGCAATTAACAGCGAAGAGGGCTGGAGAATTAGGATGAACTTCGAACTATATCAGTTATACAAAAGCCCAGATGTGGTATCCCACATAAAACTAAGCAGGCTAAGATGGGCGGGACATGTGTGCCGGATGGCTCCAACAGCAGTGCCGAGACAAATACTCAGAGTGCCGGAAGGTAGAAGGAAAGCGGGCAGGCCAAGAGCGAGATGGGAGGAAAGTGTGAAAAGGGATGCGAGAGAGATGCTGGGGGTGCGGAACTGGCGGGCGGCGGCAGAGGAAAGGGAACGCTGGAGACAACGTTTGGTGGAGGCCAGGGCTCGCTTCGGGCTGTAGCGCCATGGGAGAGAGAGTGCTCAACAAATTCATAGATGAATCCAAAGCCATGTTTAACCAAATCGTCCCAAGCATGATGCTCAACATGCTTACAATGCTAGTAGACAAACTAGGTAATGTATAAATTCATTCACATAGCGGTATACTACGTTAACAGACTGGCGCGGAAGAAGAGGTTATATTGTTTTTAAAACCAAAGCAGTTGGACATTCTTCTAGTGAGTGAAACCCATCTTACAGAAAAATCCTACATCAAAATTCCTTACTATAATACATACTACACCAGTGTTTCCCAACCTTTGTGCCATGCCCCACCTAAGCCTTTCTAAAATTCTTACGCCCCCCATGTAGCATATACATAATTTTTTAGAGAGCCATCTTACTTCAGTGTGAAGTAAAAGTCTCTACATGTTCTGCGTTTTGTTCTTCACAAAATACCTTGAAGAGACGCTCACATTTGGCATTAGCTTTAATAGCATTGATACACTTTATTACTGGATGTAGTACTACATTTAGAACAGACGAGATGTTTTAATTACCAAGTTTTCCCTTTGAATAACACAATGCACAAGAATCAGTTCTGGATTCTCATCTTTCAACAATTTTAAGCAGCCATTTTTCTTGCCCATCATATTAGGATATATTTTTCATTGGTATATTATTAACATCTAAGTATCATTAACATTTATTATTGACATCTTGCTTTCTAATCTTTTGCAGCACAACAGTTCTTCAGCAAAATGTCCTTTATCAATATATTTTACGTAAGCTATCAATACTGCCGCACTCTCTCTCAAAGTTGATTCATCCATTTTCAATGAGAATTCTCTTGTTTTCAGCTTTTCAATAAGATGTTTTTCTATATCCTTACCCTTTTCGTCTATTCTCCTGCTATTTATATACTCCTACTTTATAACAGTATTGTTACTGAGTGGCATAGCTTTTACATCTCTTTTCAAAATTTTTGTTTCGTCCCTGAACGTAAATAATATTGCAGAAATGGAAAAAAAACCTCCTGGCTTTCTTAAGTTGTTCACCGACATAAAAATGTGGCCTGTCAACATTGTCCAGTCATATGCGATCTTGTTCACTCTTATACAATTGGTTCAAAATTAGGTCCAAGTTTGAAGGGTTTCGTTAAATATTTACTAGTCTTGTCGGGACTTGTCTGCTCTTGTACAGACTATCTAGTCTTCTTCAGTATATTATTGTCTTGTACAGATTTGGTCAATCTTGTCACATATATATATATATATATATATATATATATATATATATATATATATATATATATATATATATATATATTCGGTATTGTCTTGTCTTGCCTTGTCTAGTCTTATCTGTTTGTCTGGTCTCATATATTCTGGTCCAGTCTTGTCTTGTCGTGTTCTGTATTGTCTCTTATTATTTACTACAATATTTGTCTTGGTACATATAATATGTTAAACTAATTACAGGTAAATTTTCCATACGAGTACAATTTGAAATTCAATTTTCGGGTGATTTTAAATTTTGGTGTTACGTATGCGTACCATTCAGGGCGACAGGTTTAAGGTTTGAAAGTAATTCAAATCTGAATTAATATGAGCACTATGTTTCACCTTCAAATGCGCCTCAATGCGACCTTGTTTCATTGAATCGTTGATCATGCATTGCTGGCATAAAATACAAAAAGGAAACCGCATATCGTGGACAGCGGATATGAACCCAAATTTAATTTGGGTATGAACCCAAAACTGCGTTGTTTGGCGAAATTTTAAAGCGTCCCGGGGGTCCCCGCGGAGCCTGCAATCTGCCGAAGGGAGGTTAGCTTGACGACGCCAAGAAACCCAGTTTTGATATAGAGATATTTTGGCCTCGTCAAACAAATTCATAATAATTATTGGCCGCAATTATTTAAGAATTTGCTTTTTTCTTTCAATTTTGGCACCGAAATCTAGCATTGCATTTAAATGGCCCGGAGAAAAATGGTTAACCTCGTGTCGAATTCATATTCGAATTGCCCCCTTTAACAATCAAATTGCCCCCCTGTGGAGCGTGGGCCACACGTTGGGAAACACCGTACTACACCAACCATCCTGACCAAGCCGCACATGCGGGGACAGCCATTTTAATAAAGCAAAACATCCTGCACGACCAAACTTCGAATCTGACAGAATTAAAGCCACATCAATAAAAATATACTCACTACCATATAACCTAGTCGTAACAGCAGCATACTGTCCCCGAAAAACACAATTAAAAAATAGATGACTTCAGAGAGTTGTTCGAGACTCTAGGACCAAAGTTCATTGCCGGAGGTGACTGGAACATTAAACATACTGCATGGGTCTCCAGGTTAATAGCTACAAAAGGGAATCAACTATATAACCTCATAGACGAAAAGAAGTACTTGTATTTGTCAACAGGAACTCCTACCTATTGTCCGTCAGATCCCAACAAAACTCTATGGATTAAACTCTAACTCTTGGATTTCTTCAATAGCAGTGGAATGTCAACCTACACGGACATAAAATCAAGCGACAAAAAGCACAAGAGCTATTCACCGGAAACGACCACCCAGGCTATACAATGCAAACACCAATTAGGACAGTTACCGCAGTGCCTTAAACGAAACTACACCGAAAAAGTACACTTTAAAATTTACAGTTTCAAATAGTAGCAGCGGTCTTACGAATACAAATTTGTAAAGATTGCAGTCGCACACTGTAATTCTTAAAACTTATTTACTAATAATACCGGAAACTGTAATTTTAACAAAAGCAATTTGTAGGTTTTACAGTTTCAAATTCGTAAGGCCGCTGCTACTATTTGAAACTGTAACTTTTAAAGTGTACTTTTTTCCGTGTATGGACTTAAAAATTAACCTGAAAGAACCCGATAGACTCGACGACACGGTTGCTAAACTACATGAAGTTATATAAGCTGCAGCACAACAACTCCTGAATTAGAGCATAGATACACATACACCTGAATTAGAGCATAGGCACCCCGAAATTAACATCCCACTCGGAATCAAGGTACTAGTGGCACAAAAGAGAAGAGCTCGAGCCAAGTGGCAGAGAAGTTGACATCTTCTGGATAAAACCTACTCATAGCAAGTCAGTAATAAACTAAAAACCAAACTCAGATAATACAGAAAAGAACCATTCAAAAACTATGTAACCAAACTGAATAAATTTGATAACTCTATTTAGAAACCCATCAAATCCGCCAGAAAACCTACATAACTGTCATCACCTCTACGCATGCTTCCACCTACGCAAGGACAATGGGCTAAAAGCGATCAGGAAAAAGCTGACCTACTTGCACAATATTTAACAGGGGTATATCTGCCAACAGACAACCACGAAATTACAGAATGAACACAAAAAACACAACCCCAACTGACTCCAGTCACACCCAAATAAATCAAAGACGCAATCCAACATTTAAACGCAAAGATTGAACCCCGGAAACGGGAAAACCTTCCTACCCTTAGCACCGATAATGGGCCTAATTACACCCAAAATGCTGAAGGACTTGCCAAGAAAAGGCATTGTGCTGCTCACATATATCTTCAATGCAATCCTCAGACTACAGTACTAGTCTAAACACTTCAAGCTGACTGAGATAGTACTAATCCATAGCCAGGAAAAGATCGAAGCTACGTGACATCCTACCGGCCAATCAGCTGGCACCCAGTTTTTTTTTAAACTACTGCAGAGATTGATACTGACTAGAATAGACCCAGACTTTAACTCAGCAGACTGGATCCCAAACCATCAGTTTGGTTTTCGTCGGCAACATTCAACTATGCCAGAGAATCGCCTATCAAATAAATACCGCATTTGAAGAAAAAGAATACTGCACTTCACTATTCCTAGATGTTAGACAGGCATTTGACAAGGTCTGGCACGAGGGGCTATTATATAATATAAAAAAGCTAATTCCAGCCTTCTCGAACCTACTCAGATCATACACAACCAATAGTTCAGAACCAGAGTCAACAATGAAGTATCTGCAGCATTTCCGATCAATGCTGGGGTCCCACAAGGCAGTGTATTGGGTCCTCTACTGTATGTGCAGTACACTTCAGATATCCCAGAAACACCAAACACAACCATACGAACATTTGCACATGACACAGCTGTAGTAACTAACCACTCAGATCCCAACATGGCCACAAAACAACTTCAAGACTACATACATCTGCTGGAAAAGTGGTTGAAAAAGTTCAAAGTTCGAATCAATGAAACCCTGCTATGCAACATTCACGTTACGAAAAGTTTTTTCTCCTCCAGTTTATTTAAATATTAAAGAAATCCCTGAATACTCGACAGTAAAATACCTAGGACAACACCTAGACAGCAAACTCAATTTGAAGAACCACATTACCAATAAGAGATAATATCGAGAAAACTAAGAGAATATTAAGAATTAAGAGAACATATTGATCTCAGACAAAGGGAATTCGGTTGACTCATCGGCAAAAATTCGAGTTTAACGCTAAGCAACAAAATATTTTATATATAACTATCATGAAACCTATTTGGACTTATGGCATTGAACTCTAGGGATGTGCCAGCAAATCGAATATTGCGATCATGGAAAGGTGCCCATCTAAAATATTAAGATCAATTGCCAACGCACAATGGTATGTCACACACCACATGATCCAAGAAAACCTGCAAATTACCCCAGTGAAGTATGAAATCCAGGAAAGACAAAAAAAGCATCAAGAAAAAATAGAATCACACACAGATCCACTAATAGATACGCTTCTCCAACAGCAAGTCCTCAGAAGACTCATCAGACGCTGGCCAACTGACCTTTAGCAGTACCCACAGGTCCCAACGTTGGATGGATACCTCATCACGCCAATTCGTATATCATAACTACAGACTATAGAATAAAAAAATGTACATATTGTGATTGTTGAAAAATTTTCCAATTTTTTTTTTTTTTTTTAAATAAAAATTTATAACTTTTCGACGTTTCACGAAAATCTAAATTCTTTGACTTCCAAATTAAAAATGAATTTAAATTCGTTATGTTATTTATAATATAATATATGTTATTTATAATATTTATATTTAAATATATCACGTTAGAAACAAAAATATAGAAACATTTTCATAAAAGCGATACAAACAAATGGGTACATTTTAATAATGTAAAGATCGCTTATTATCAGTCAAAGCTAGAAGAAGAACAAGACCTAGACACTAAAATGAAATTGGTTGTTAACACGCAGTCCATAGAGGCTCAATTCGATGTAAAAAAATAAATTATTTGGAGATTTGTTTTACAATATGTGAAAACAAATATATAAAATAATTAAAAATATTAAATTTTCAAAACTTTTATAACAAAATCTTTTATAATACAAATGGTCCACAGTCCACAGTGTCTTTTAATCCTATCATCCCTGCGGCCCTTGTGCAAGTTTTGTTAATTTTTTTAAAGAAAATGGCTTTTGAGTTAAAACCAGCTGCCGACCCCTGTTCTAGGTAATTATAGAAAATTGAATTATGAAAAATGAGATTTAGAAACAAAGTTATTTTCTTGCAATGCAAATAAAGTGCCCAAATCTGGAAACGTTTCAAGAAAAGTAGTACTAATTCGCATAATATAAAAATGATTAGAAGAATTCCAAATATAATAAATTTCAAATCAAGGTTTTAAGGTTTATTAGATAAAATATTTATTATAATAAATATTTTACATATCGTTTATCGCCTTCTTTAATAAATGTCCAACGTATAGATAGGGTTTCTTTTAGTTTCAAATGCCAGAACCTGCTGATATGTTCTGCTTTCCTTGCATTCAGTTTAAAGAATATTTAAATTCTGTTCTGTAAAGAATATTTATAAAACTTGATTCGTTTGAATAACAAATGAAACCATATATTAGGGAATCAGAAATTCAAGGAAGGGATTCGAAATTTTGAAACTTCTAAATATAATTTAAATTATAAGTCATATAATTTGTTTTAACTATACCTGAAAAAAAAATTATTGAAAATAAAACCTTTTAATTAAAACTTAAACTTCCACCTAAATCCATTTATTTATTCAAAAGATTTTTATAGCTACACTTTTTACACAGGGTGTTAGATAAAGGTGCGGAAAATATTCAAGGAATAATTCATGGGCTAATTCTAAGAATATTTAGTAATATGATGTGTAGCGGCAACCGTTCCATTTTAATTTTTACGAGGGCATTACAGTAATTACCCGAATATTTTCGGACGAATTTCCGAAAACATTTTATGAGGGCCAATAGTGTAATTCTCGAGAAGATTACGACAGGATGTTTTCCTCCCGAGAATCGGTAATCACCAAAGCGACAAATAACCAAATAGAGAAAAATAATCACGCCCTAGATGAGGGACCAGTATACTTGGACATAATATAAATACTGGAACCCCCGAATAAATAACCAACCAGTTCAGCCAGTCCAGCCAGTGGACCCAGTCAGATAAAGTCAGACGGGTATAGCCAGTTCAACCAGACTCAGCCATCATTCAGTCAACCAGAACAGTCGAATCCAGTTCAGAGAGTCCAGCTCCACTCAGTCCAGTCCAGTGCGGGTTTCTTCGTTTCACAAAGACGAAGACGTTGCAGCTCCGCCATTCCCTCAACAGTGTTTGTATATCTTGTATATTTGTATATATCGTCAATATAAACAAATTCCTCTGCAAAACCGTGAATGATATATTTATACTACAGCGCAACTACCAAAAAATTGGTGACCCCGACGTGATCGACAAGAGAAATCCGATCACCCACAAATTGGTGACCCGGCGTGATCTAAAAGAGGAATCTACACACTAAAATATGAAAAAAAAATACACCTGAAATCTACCGCATCGTTGAACCACACCATGCATCTGTGCCAAGGAAACCTTACACGCGGAACTGAACACCGCAGTCAAGGTCCAAACGCAGCCCCTCATACGCCTCATAATGCCGCCTCCGCCCTGCAATAAAAAACGACGTCTACGATGACGCTTTCAACCAACCAGGAGGACGCCGGTAACTACAACGTCTGCGATAACGCCTACAACCGTCTATGAGGACGCAAGCAACAACAACCTCTACGATGACGCCTTCAACCATCTACGAGGACGCCGGCAATAACAACGTCCACGACGACGCCTTCTACCGTCTACTAGGCCGCTATCGACTTGTTAACCTCGCGGATCCATTCATGCTGATAGATGCAAGCTGGTTCTGCATAGGAAACCGCCTATCAGCAAACGACGTCCACAAAGACGCCTTGCAACAAACCTGCAACAACAAACAGCGTCTTCGGTAAAGATTTCAACCGTCTAGCAAACGTCTACGAACAAACACCGGATCAGCGACAACGATGGCGAATTCAAACGTCTACCAGGACGCCTGCAACAGCAAACAACGTCTACCGGTAACGACTTCAACCGTCTACCAGACAAACAAGCAAACAACAACAGCAACAAACTCTACATAACGTTATCACTGGCAATGGGGTAATGTAGCGCAAAGGAACTGTTCCATTTTTATTTTTAGATTCACGAGGGCATTACAATAATTACACAAATATTTTCGGACAGTATTCCGGGTATTGTAAGGGTCTATAATGTAATCCTCGAGCAGATCAAAAAACATTTTCACTCTTAGTTTTACGAGGGCATTACAGTAATTACCCGAATACTTCCGAACGAATTTCCGAAAACATTTTATGAGGACCAATAGTATAATCCTCGGGAAGAATACGACAGGATGTTTTTCTCCAGAGAATCGGTAGTCACCAAAGCGACAAATAACCAAATAGATAAAAATAATCACCCCCAGATGTGGGACCAGTATACCTGGACATAATATAAATACTGGAACCCCCGAATAAACAACCAACTAGTTCCGTCAGTCCAGCCAGTGGACCCAGTCAGACAAAGTCAGACGAGCACAGCCAGTTCAACCAGACTCAGCCATCAGTCAGTCAACCAGACCAGTCGAGTCCAGTTCAGAGAGTACAGCTCTACTCAGTCCAGTCCAGTGCGGGTTTCTTCAAGTTATATCTAAGTTCCACGAAGACGTTGCAGCGCATTCCCTCAACAGTGTTTGTATCTCTTGTATATTTGAATATATCGTCAATGTAAATAAATTCCTCTGCAAAACCGTGAGTAATATACATATTTCACGGCGTCTCACACCCACAGATGATTTCTGGAGAACCCCTTTGTTTTGGAGATACAGAGTGAACAAAATTTGCGACAACTATATTCGACATTTGTTGAAATCATTAATGTAAGTATGGCGCACGCCAATTAGTTTATCAAGTACAAAAAATTAATGGGTTTATCAAAAAATTGTTGACGAAAACTTGGAATAGCTGTTTTATCTACTAACGTACAAGTGTATTTCATCGCAGTTTTTTACACTGAGTGAAGTTTGGCGTGCCTTTAATAGTTGTTAGTGAAGTCCTCTGCTATGTATACGAACGCCGAGATGACTGGCATGCATTCCATGTATGGACTTGCTAATGGCAATTCATTACAAGCTAGACGATGGTAGATCAATGTTTTGTTAATTTATTGATTTATTACTATATTTTTTTATAAAGGAAAATATTAATTCATTTAATTGTTTTTCATTTATAGATTCCTCATATATTAAAATATATAAATATTCTAAAATAATTTAGAATTGGTAAAACCATACTACAATATACATAATCATAAACTATCATCATAAACGTAATAAAGTCGGGACACTGCCTGAATATATAAATATATTCAACCTTACCTGCGCTGGTAATATTTCTATTGCTTCTCATCTGGTTACGTTCGAGTATCAGATTTTTTGTTTTCTGGCTGATTCTGTCTTCACCTTTAGTATTGGTGCGAAATGTCCGTTGGCTTCCCTGTAGGGTCTCGGTTATGGCGCTGTTTAGGCTGTTAATATTTGTCTCTGAGAACAGTGATTTTCTGTAAACCTCTGAATATCTCATGGTGTTTTCCATGATTGTTTCGGCGTTTTCTTTATCAATTTAAATTTTCCTCTGTCAAGTTCTATTTGTACTTTGCAGCGAACCATTCGATCCTTCAATTGTTAAGTACTACTACTACGTCTTTTACAATTGATAATTTGACTGAGATTATAAAATCGATCTCGTTACAAATTACAAATTTTTGTTCATAAAAGCAAAGCTGTACTGATAAGAGTTAAATCCTGAAACGTGTCTACAGATCCACTTAAGTTATCGGAAAGACATGATCAAAAAATACAATTTTATTTTTCTAGTTTTTGTTGAGTGTCACGAAGGTGGACTGAAAGCTATAAAATAACTGACAAATTTCACATGAGATTTGTTTTTAGTAGTCCTAAAAAGGCTCATTAGTATTATAGAGCTGCGGGAAGGGTAAATATATTTATATATTCAGGCTGTGTTCCAACTTTATTAAGTTTATATGATTATCTAAAATGAATTAGGTCTTACCAATTCTAAATAATAAAATTCGTTTCGGAGAATGTAAATTGAAGAATGAAAAATAAAATTTCATAGAATTTGTTTAAAATTTTAGGAATTACTGTTTTAAATAAATTCATATTAAATCTAAAATGTATAAATAAATTTGGAAGAGCATACATCTTAAACTTTATTACAGTAACTTAATGAAATGTCATTGTAAACACGGCCAATTGCTCTACACTCGCTTATGTTCATAGTTTATATTGCCGGGACTCGACACACATATACACAAATATAAGCAAATAGTTCGCCTCTAGCCGCAAATTCCATGCACCATCCGACGCAAGATTATTAAACAAGAACAACCGGACGTATTAATCCGAGACGGAGAAACTGAAATGGCGAGCGAATCGCGTGGTGGAAACAAAAGTTTTCCCCAGCATTTCCACGACTTGAACAAGGACTGGGCGAGTTTCTTCTGCTTTAGTGGAAATGAGACGGCGCCACCATCTGTATGAATAATTAGATCAAAAGCTTTGTGCAAAATCGTTTGAAATACGATGCGGTTGAGACTGTACAACCTCAACATCAGTTTGAGAAACTTACATGTATTACACTTATTACTAAACATTGCGCTGCTGTGTTTTATTGCACCTTCCATCTGTATTTATAACACACAAAGCCCAGTGCACTGTTTTCGGATGATGAGCGAACTATTCCTCTGACCAAGGTTGGAATAAACATTTAATTAATTGAGTCAAGCTAGTCAGGTTCAAAATTCATATTGCATAACAGCGACTGAATTATTTAAAATATTTCTCTTCTTCCCTCTCACTCGGTCTTTTGTCTATTAGATTTCTAAATATTTTATTATAATTTAATTAATATCTCAAGTATTTCAATTATTGTCCAAGTAACATATAATAAATGTTACCAGCAGAATTTAAATGTATATGAGAATCTTTACGCTTTGCTGATTTATACTAAATATCTTCAATTACTATCTATAAATACTAAATATCTTCAATTAGATTTGAAACGTTTAACACCTAGAAATTCTTAATACTACAATAAAACATTTTTGTATAAAAAATATTTAAGGAAGAAACGAAATATTAGAGGGGAATTTATTATTAGAGAAATTAGATTATGAAACTAATTATTAAAAAAAAAATAGTTTTCATTATAAAATGAATTTTAAATTACTATTCTTTCACTCCAAAATAAACATTTTTGTCTGGCAACGGAAATCTTCAGTCGCTTTTAGCTCACGTTACTCGAGATGCTTGGTGTGAGCCGTTTAGCTGCGTCAAAGCAAACGACTTGAAACGGTCAAGACGTATAGTGTCAGGGGCTGAAGGCCAGCAGTTCTTATCAATGCGATCAATAGAAATTAAAGGTTACATACTAGAATATTCTGGTAATTCTGTTTCTAGCGACAGCTCGTTTAAACTACAAAAGCTTGTCGCGTAGGAGCCCGGGCTAGACAAACCGTACAGATGTGAGACGTGACCAGTGTCTTGTGTTTGGAATAAACAGTCTAAATATACCAGGTAATCTCCTGGTAGGCCTTACGGGTCGACGGAACGGCCTGCAAATCCCAAGCTGACTCGGTAGTCAGACTTCAAGATTGGCCAGGTAGTTCCAGCTTTGCACGTGTAGGTTACACATGGCCTCTAACATCAAGACAACAATCAAAATCCCAAGCAGAACTCAACACCGTACTGTTTCGTTACTGTACAAGAAAAGGCCTACCAGGAGATTACCTGGTATATTTAGACTGTCTATTCCAAACACAAGCCAATGGTCACGTCTCACATATGTGCGGTTTGTCTAGCCCGGGCTCCTACGCGACAAGCTCTTGTAGTTTAAACGAGCTGTCGTTAGAAACAGAATTACCAGAATACTCTAGTATGTATGTATATCCATTAAATTTAAATTGGAAATTACATGCAAATAAAATTAAGAACATCTGAAAGACGCTGTATTTAATTGTTTCAATTTGCACATATGGAAGTGTCAGCATCACGTACTTCTAAAGTACCCCTAATAATTAACAACTACCAAAACCAAAGTGAAATACGAATTTAAATAAATTGTTAATGTAAACTTCTGTTCATAAATTGGTAACTTAATAACGAGTAGGTGCTCCCATAGCACGAATAACGGCATAACATCGTCTTGGCATGCATCGCAAAAGTCTTCGAAGGTCTTCTTGTGGTATAGCATACCATTCTTCAATAAGAGCCGCCGTTAGCAGCTTGATGGTCTGTGGAGGATGCGGGCGACCACGAACACGTGTGTCAAGCATATCCCAAACATGCTCTATGGGATTTAAATCAGGATTTAACGCAGGCCACACCATTGTTTCAATTTCCAGTTCTTGTAGGAAATCTAAAGTGATTCGTGCAGTATGCGGTCTTGCGTGAACCTGCTTAACAAAAAATATGGACCTATTCCATATGCCATAGGGACAACATATTCTCCTAACACAGAGATGGCGAACCTATGACCCACGGGTCATTGGCCCACACAGGCTTTTTAAGTGACCCACGCATTGATTTTAGGACGTTTAGAAATGTCCAATAACTCATTATTATTATTATTATTTTATCAGCTTTTCAGCAGATAAAGAAAGAATTACATATTTTTCACAAAAAAAAAGAGAATCACTGTATCTTTTAAAAGCGTTTTTGGTTCAAGAAACTAAAATTACAGCTGGTAGTTTTCAAGTTGCCGATTGCATTGCTAACCACGAAAAACATATTTCTGAAAGAGAATTTCTAAAACAAGCGTTTTTTTTAATATTGTGCTACTTTATTTCCAGATTTTAAAGACACTTGATTATGAAGCGTATAAATGAGTTACCAATAAGTCGGATACAATTAAATATCGAATAATAGAATTAGAAAGAGACATTTTTTCGCAAATACATAACAATTTAAATTATATAGCAAAGTATTCAATTGCTATAGATGAGAGTAATGATGTTTTTATTACTCATGAGGGATAAGTACTATCTTGGCGCCCGTTTTTTAGTGCGACAAATGGCTGTTTCAATTTAGTTATTACCTCATAAGTTGGGTGACGGACGCAAATATTCAATATTAATCGCTAAGTTGCATTAAGAAAAACAATTGAATAAATAAATTAAATACAATGAAAACCTCCTGAAAAAAACTGAGCCTGAAATTTTTTCATTACAAAATAAAAATGAAAGAAAACTAAGTATTTTTCTCGAGCTAAATTTTAAGTTTAACTAAGTTTGTTGGATTTAGTCTATTAACGGCTTGGATATTTTCATACAAAAATTGGATGTAATACTATGAAGCCGTAATTTAGATTATAGAGACTAGACAAGACTAGGCAAATTATAATATAGATTATACAGACTAGAATTCTGATCTAGATGAAACCGGAGTAAATAGTGATACCGGAGACTTATGAGAGTTCTTATGACGAATCCCCACCACCGAAGACAATTGAAAAAGAAAGTTCTTAATTTTTGGTTCTATTTTTTTTGTATGGCCCCTGGACCCCAAACTTGTAAGATACATCACCTCGCATTAGTATTGTCTGTAACGTATGCGGTATTGTCAATTGCCCCCTCAAGCGAATGATCGTTCGTTCGTGCGCCCAATTTCGCTCTCGTGAGCAATTGACAACTTACCGCCCTTTTTACACAATATGCTATTTTGCTAGATATAAATCAGGAAATAAAATGAAAGAAAAGCTATTGAAAAGGAAGTCTACCGGTCTTAATATTTTTAAAGAATTCGATATTGCATTTAAATAAATGGATATTGACTTACAGAAAATTGTGTCTGTTACAACAGACGATGCACCTAATATGGTTGGGAAAAACATTAGTTTTATTCAATATCTTATACAAAATATTTTAAATTGGATTTCTTTGCATAATACTTCACGAAGTTTTATAGACTAAGTATGGGGTCACCTGGTGTGGTAATTCATGGTACATACAATGAGGGGATTGACATAATTTTTTTGACATCGAACTTTTTTCTTATTCTGCTCTTCACCTGCAAAAGTAGCAGTTGTGCAACAAGAAGGAAACTTGAATTTTATTGAAGATTTACACGTTCTTCTTTCCAAGTGATGTCACTGACCTGGTGACCCATGAGGTAGTAGGAAAAATATTAAGAACAAAATTTGACCAACTACTCAAATAGGTTCGCCATCCATGTCCTAACACAATGCCGACATAGAGATTAGTGTTAAGATTTCCTGAAGTTACAACATGGTCTGTTCTTCTGTCAATATTAATCTCTCCCCAATTTTTGCATTGCAGCTGTGTAGCGTTATCCTGGTCGTCTGTAATAGGGATGTTGCGAATATTCGCATCCGCATCCGCAATTGCGGAGCTTCCGCATCGATTTGGACATTTGTATCCGCATCTGCATCCGCAATAACCATTGCGGATGTTCATGCGGATTTTATTTTTAGAGTGGTCTTAAACGTAATAATTTTAATAGTCAAAAATGTATGAAGAATTTAATACAGAAAGAATAATAAGATATAATAATATATCAGAAAGAGTAATTTCAATCATTCCACTATAACTCAGAAGTAACTGCAAGCAATTCAGGACAGACTGAATCAACCTAATCTCACAGTGTTCCAAGATTGTATAACGCGACGGAACAGTACATTTTACTAGTTCGGGTGTTTTTTAAGGGTAAAGGATGCCATAAGTCTCTTTACATCAATGACAGTAAGAATAATCCTATTTTGACAGAAGAGTGGAAAATCATTAAAAGTTGTTTTGAGTTATTGAAACCTTTTGAGAAAGCCACACAGGAACTAAGCAGCTCTCATGCCCTTATTTAATCTATAATTCCAATAATTCAAATGCTTGAAAAAAAAGTTGATGACTGCTTAACAAGATCACAAAATTTGGATCTAATTCGACAGGTCGTCGCGATTCTGAGAAGTAAACTTTCAACAAAGTTTTCCAATTTGGTAGAGAACAATTTGGTGGAGAACAATCATCGCCATCTACCTAGACCCTCGCTATAAACAAGTTTTTTACACCAGTGACTGATCAAAAGGTCAAAGAGACATTTTTATGATGAAAATTGGAAATAATGAAAATGCTGGTTCTTTTAATTCTGTAGGGGCTAAAAGAAGGAGAATGACAACTAGGACCAGGTTTGTTCAGAAAGCCATCCTTAAACATCATAGCAGATCGCCCTGCTATGATGTTGGATTAGTCAAGTGAAGATGAGAGTCAAGAAACACCAGAAAATGGTAATGCTGAAGCTGTGATAAAAAAAGAATTATCAGTTTTAAAAAAGGGCCAATGTAGACGAGAATTCTCTTAAATGGTGGAGCGTTCATCGACAAGAATTCAAACTATTATCACTAATATCACGTAGATTTTTATCGACACCACCAGCCAATGCTACTAGCGAACAATTGTTCAGTAGCGCGGGTTTAAATTATGAATCTGAGTTGATGAATTCTAGTCTGTATAATCTATATTATAATTTGCCTAGTCTTGTCTAGTCTCTATAATCTGCGTAACAGACTTGAATCCGAAAAGGCGGCAATGTTACTTTTTATTAATTATAATGTTCCAATTTTTAACTTTAATTACTAATAACTTGATAAAAATATTAAAAATAACTATTTTATTACTTTCTTTCTTTGAAAAAGACCTTCCTGGCTCTTTGAATCAAATTTGGGATACATTATTTCACTTGAGTTTTGGTATAATTGGTGAAACCATTCTACGTTATACGTTCTACGTTATACGTCTACAGCAAGCTGTGCAGATGAGAGATAACTCTCGAAACGCCTCCACAGATAGCTATCCACTAAAAGTATCGGAAAGACATGAGCTTAAAAGCAATGTTATTTTTATGGTTTTTCTTGAGTGCCACAAAAGTGGACTGAACGCTATAAAATAACTTACAACTTTCATGTGAGATTTGTTTTGGTAGTCCTAAAAAGACTCAATAATTGTTATAGAGCTCCGGAAAGGCTGAATATATTTATATATTCAGGCTGTGTTCCGTTTGATTTAAGTTTGTAAGTTTTGGTAGTTCTTGCTAATTTTTACGGATAATCCGGAAGTAAGTGATGCTGATAATTCCCCATGTGTCAATTAAAACAATTAAATAGTGCGTCTTTCCGATGTTCTTAATTTTATTTGCTTTCCAAAATTTTATGGAGGCACAAATTAGTGACCCGCTAATTGTTTTGAGCAGTGTTTTATTCATGTATATAAAATTTATGAAAACATGACACTCATATACTGATATCTTTAGCTTTGTTTATTAATCTTTAGCTGTTTTTTAATCTTTAGCTTTAACTGTTTAATAATCTTTAGCTGTTTGAATCAGCCACACAGCTGGTGAAACAGATTAAACGTCAGTTGACACGACAGACAATTAAAAGTGAGCATATATTAATTTATATAATTATAACTTAAGACATGAAATAGAAACTTTAAAATGTTGTTTCTATTATTCTTATAGGTAAGATAAATCGTTGTAACACAGAAATATTGTAAATAAATATTCTCATTCTTATAAAGAAACTCAATTTCGTTTTTAATCTTAAGAAACGCACCACTTATACATTCTGATTTATTTTGAAAAATAATATGTGTTTTCCGATTCACCAATTACAAGTATAATAATAATGTTTATTGCTACGCCTTTTGTAGGTTTATTTTTTTCCTCTTTATTTAATCTCGAAGTAATAGCAGCTTTACATAAGTAGTATGTTTTTCCAATAATTATCAATAGTTTTATCAATAGATACGATAATTGTCATTTGTGAAATACATCTGCTCGCAATGCAACGTGCTACTCAAAATTTAAATCGTGATAAATGTGTATAAATTTTAACTTTGTCCAATGAAGGTAGGAAAGACATGACGTCTCATACAACGGTCTGTAGGGTCCTGCAGAGGTTTATAGAGAAGAAAGATCACACTAGACGACTTGGTCAAGGTAGACCACGAGCTACTAATGCCGTGGATGACAGATTTTTTAATGCTTCCAACACTGAGAGAACGAACTGCACGAAGTCTCCAAATGCGACATGTTGAGGTTCATGGCACTGTTGTTAATCAAGATACCATAAGAAGAAGACTTCGTGCTTCAAATTTATGACCTCGGGTAGCAGCTACTGGTCCCAGATTTATCTGTAGACCACCGAAGAAACATAATGGCTTTTGCAAGGAGGCATGTGGATTGGGAAATCAATGATTAGGAGCACGTTATATTTACAGATGAGTCAAGGTTTTGCCTGGTAAGTTCTCATCTCCGCCCAAGAGTGTACAAAAGGCCAAACGAAAGATATTCCGCTTGCAATATTCGAGAAACCACTTTATACGTATGCATTCTGAACGATACATAACAGACATTTTAGAACATTTTGTGGTACCTTTTGCATCTTACATTGGAGTTGGATTCGTTCTTATGCAGGATAATGCTAGGCTATATGCGGCACATTGTTACTGAATATATAAATTAGGTTAATATTCAACTCCTGGAGAGGCCAGCCTGCAGTCCAGACCTGTACCCAATAGAGCATCTTTGGGACATAATGGGGTGCCGGGTTAGAAGTCAACATCCACCTCCTAACAGATTAGATGAGCTGCGACAAAGTCTTATCAGCGTATGGGAAGATATCTCTCAATAAACTATTAGATCTCTAATTGAAAGTATGCCACGGCGATGTCAGGCTGTAATAACATCTAAAGGTGGTAGCACTTGTTATTGATAAGTCAAAAACGTATCAAAAGAAGCTCTGTTCGTGTGTATAATAATAATTATCATTTTACTTAATTTTGTTAAATAATCCATATTTTTGGGTTTGTTTTTTTCTCCACAATTATTTAAGTGAAATTTATTATTATTATCGAAATAATTCTGTTTATGTGTTCTATTCTTAATATGTTTTTCAAAATGTGTGATAATATTGATGACGAATAAAATAAATCGGAATGTATATGTGGTGCGTTAATTTTGCGGTTAAGTGTATTATACATATGATCTTATAGAAACAATAAAGTTTATTAGAGTTCAAGTTATTATGTAATTAATAAAATTTTGTTTCAATTTTCAGTTAGCTATCTATTCTAGTTATAAATAAATACTGGAATAATTGCCCAGCGATTAATAATGTTTAATCCAATATTTAAATATTCGTTAATTAATAGATTGAATTTACAAACTTATCTAGAAATTATCAAGTATTTTAAAAGTGACAAAAAGTTGTGTTTCAAGTTGCAGTTCTATAGTCTAGTTATAGAATAATAAGTACACGAATATTTGTCTAGCGGTTTTTATGTAATTCTTAATTAATTTCAGCTTTAAGTTTAGTACATTTGTTTCAAAAATATATTCCCTAATAATTTATTTAACTACATTCGTTTGTAAAATAACTATGTGATTTTAGATTAATTAGCAGATTATTCTAATTCAAAAGACAATTCGTTTAAGTTTTATAATGAACTAGCAATAAATCTCGATAAACTTACTACTTTTCTAACTTTAACAAATCGCTGGCTTAGTATTACAAGGTTGTATGTCACCAAACATAGATATAGGAGAAAATCATTTAAATGTATATATAAAATTTTATTTTATTTCAAATTTTTGAATTTTTATTGTACAATTTCCAAATAAATTTAATAGACAGATTTGAGTTAAACTGTTAGTGAAACTTAATGTAAGTTTCACCAACACAGTGGCATTTTCAGATCAGCTGCGTGAAGATAGCCTCAAAAAATTTAAAAAATTAAAAAATTATAATGGGATACGGTTAACCAAGATTTGACCATGATTGACCACCAAATAGTTTTGTTTGCCCACATTTTGTTCAAAAGATATTATAAAAAATTGATTGGGGGTCTAGCCCCCCAAAATGCATTTTTTTTGATAATGGCATGCTGTGTTTGATAATGGCATCTTAAAAAACATGGTTTTGAACACGTTTGCCCGCCATTGTTTTTTAATTTTATTCTTTTCTAGGGACCCCAAAATCAATTTTTTAATATTAATATTTTTTTTTTATTTTTTATTTTTTTTTTTTTGTTTGTTTGGTGTTGAAGAACATCGTTTGACCATGCTTGCCCATCATTTTTTTTAATACGAAATAGTTTTAAGGGCCCCAAAATCGATTTTTTGAGTTTGATATGCGAGTTGATGGGCGATTCCCCAAAAGAAATGGATTGCCGTACTCGAATTTGCATATTCGAAAAATGCTGTTATATGTCTATATGTGCGTGTATATTATTTTTGTGCCGTTCTTAAGCTGGTTATGACTGTGTTTGGATACTGTTCATGACCGCTAATGGTTTTTCGATGAGTTTTTACAATGTAATGTTTAAATTAAGGAATTTTAGATATTATTATTATATTTATATTATTATTTAGTATTATTAATTGGGTAGAGGCATGAGAATTTCGCAAAAATCTATAGTAAATCTATAGTAGCAACAGTGTTCAAACACAGTGTCATAAACAGCTTATAAAAGGCACTAAATTACCATTCACGACACCATGACCAGTTGGTACCTTTTGGCCGCTTCAAAGTAATCTTAATCTAATCTGCCAATATCTAATTTTAAAATCCTTTAAACTAAAATTAAGAAAAAGTTCAGATCACAATAAACAAAATATACCCAGATATAACATAACCCAAGAACATCTGTATCTTTAATCTGTAACTTTTCATGCTCTTATGCAGGTAAAAAATAATTCAAGGGTGGGCAAACGTGAAAAACTATTTTAGTATAAGTGAAATATCATTTAATCGATTTTTGAGGTTTTCCCATTTTCCTTGAAATTCCCCACCTGTATCTTTTAATTTTTCACCCCGCATGCATATAAAACGGTTCTTTAAGTTTGGGCAGACGTCAAAAGCTATTTTTGCATGTGTGAAATATCATCCCACGGATTATCAGGTTCGCTTATTATCCATTTGATAGATTTGGCATATATAGCAGCATTTTTCGAGTATGCAACGAGTATATTCGATTATCGTCTCAAAAGTTCGACAATCCATTTCTTCTCGAAAATCTTATGTTGTTCATGGATATCAAACACTACAAAATTTTGGGGCTATTAAAAATATTTTGTAATTAAAAAAAAATTATGGACAAACATGGTCAAACGAAGTTCTGAACAAAACACCAAACGAACAAACAACAAACAATAAAAATAAAAAAATAATACAAAATTTAATATTAAAAACTCGGTTTTGGGGTCCCTAAAAAAAATTATTGCAAAAAATGGTGGGCAAACATGGTCAAACCATGTTTTTTAAGATGCAATTATCAAATACTAAAAAAATGCATTTTGAGGGGCTAGGCCCCCAATAATTTTTTTTATAATCTTTTGAACGAAATGTGGGCAAACAAAACTATTTGGTGGTCAATCATGGTCAAATCTTGGTCAAACGTATCCCACTTTAATTTTTAATTTTTTCAATTTTGGGGGGCTATCTTCAAGCAGCTCTTCAGATCTACTACACACATTTAACAATTATCGATATTTATACTTATATATTTAATTTTACGATGGTGTTTGCCATATTTTTAAGAGTGGTGCTTGGTGCATAAATTCGATTTGTCCATTGAGACAATTACTCGAACAGTTGATGGTTTTCTGAATTTCTAAAGAATCCAGCAGGTCCAGTTTTAATACTTTTTCTTGGAGGTGTAATATTGTCGACTGGTTGTGTGCCGAAATTTGTTATAATAATTAGTTTATAAAACATGCTGATAATATTTTAAAGTTTATCTTCAACAACATCTTCAATTATTTGGTGGGCGTCTTTTCCTAGACCTAACCTAACCTAACCACACCTTGGTTTCCTAAATCGGTACGATCAGTACGATTTAAAATACTGTTAAATTTTTCCGCGAAATTAAAAGATTTACAATATTTCAAATTTGTTTAGTATGGAAAAGCGAAAATCTTGTGAACGGGCAGAAGAACAAATTAGGATTAGAGACTTACATAAATAAAAAATGTTCTCGGCGGCGTAAAATTTCAACGCCAAAGTTAAGAAGGCGCCAAGGATTGATAAAAAGACCTACTTCTGCATAAAAAAGGTTGAAGCCATACAAGCAATATCTGCAGATATTGAAAAAAAATTAGTTGACCACATTCTAGAACTAGAATCGTCATTTTTTGGTTTAAATGTAACAGATGTCTATCGCTTAGCATATCAAATTTTGAAGGAAAATAATATTCCACAGAAATTTAATCAAAACACTAAAATGGCTGGAAAAACCGAACACGAGCTTAAGGATTCATTAGGGAATCAGTCAGCATTTTTATAACATCGTAGAAAATAAAGTAAAATCATCTGATGCTAATAAGGGCACAATCAGCACCAGTTCTCATAGAAGTGGAGAATAAAAACGATTGGTTCTGTTTTCTTTGAAATAATTCTTAATTAGAAAACATGATCCAATGCTTAATGTGACAAAAGTTGGTACATGAAGCTTGTATTGGAGTTTCGAAAGAAGACAATATTTTTTATTCTCCTAATTGTATTTCAGTTAAGTAGTGTTATATAGTGTTAAAATATTGGAAGTGCCTCCGCTGCCGGCGCCGTGTCCCGAATTGGCTGACTTTGGGAAAAAAAGCGGAAAATGGGAATTCGTAATTTGTCATATGGAGTAGATAGGAAAAATTAAAAAAACATGTATTATAGCAGATTTTCTTAAAATTTGTTATATATTAATAATTTCCATATTCTAGACAAGTATATACAAAATAACATTATTTTTGTTACGCTTATTTTTTTACGTTTTAAACCTATTACAGTATTACCTACCTAACCCCTTTGGTCGACCCCTCTTCCTAATTTTGGAAGGCATCTTTATATGCCTGAGATGTATGCATTGACGGATTGGGTTTTCTTCGCTATTTCTTCACTAATTTGCTCTTAACTAACTTGTTCTACACTTATATGTTCTCCACTAGCTTGTTTTTCCATAATTTGCACTTGACCTACATGTTCTTCAAGAAACAGCTTTTCACTAACTTGGTCCTCTATAATTTGCTCTTCCTTAACTGTTTCTTCGATAATCTCTCCAAGTACCTACACTTTTCTAATATTTTCTCCTATTTCAACTATTTCTTCTTGGCGAATAAGAAAACTTAAGTTTTCATGAACTTGTTCATCTGGAACTTGAATTATTTCTATAAGCCCACTTGTAGTTTTTGAGAAGATGATTTTTATTGAATCGTTTCCTTCAGACTAGTGTTTGATAACATTTTGTATAAATTCAAATCTTTGGTAAAAAATTGGAGTTGACACCTCACTGCATAACTTGGCCATAATTTTTCCTTGGTCATCAATCATTTTAAATTTTTGGTGACTTATTATTGCTTTTGGTAAATTAGCATAAATTAGCAAAATAGTTACTTTTACCGGTATCTCCTCGTTGCTTGTTGTCATTTCAAAATTATTTGCAAATATTCTCACAAACTTACAATAAGTTTTCAGAATACTGTCTTGTCCATCTATTCAGACATAAGCTTGATTCGTATAAGGGCAATGATAAAAGTTGTCTGCATTTAAAAATATGTCTGCATGTAAACTGATTGGATTTATGGAACATTCACGGTCTAGCGGCGTTACTTTTAAAAACCCTTCTGTTGAAATGACTAAAAATTTATCACTCTCAATCTGTTTAAAATCATTACATGATTCTGAAAATTCAAGCCGGTTTTCTACTTTTTCATATGCAAACGTAGTTAAAAGTTGGCAATACAACGCTTTAACAGATCCATTCTTAATTGGCTTTGCTAAGCGCTTGTTTAACATTTGTGAAACAGTGACATCTTGTCCAGCACGGGAGCTATTTATGTAAACAAACAAATGTTTGATAAAATCTTCCAATGGGCCATAGCGGTTAATGACACTCTTCAGATTTGAGTTCAAATTTTCCAACCGATTGTTCGTAGTATTAGACAGGCACAAATTTTGGGATGTCGGATATTTTATCCATTGATCAGTTATAGGTGCCCAGTTTGATTCATAGTATTATTTTACAATTTCTGGTACATTTTCTATCATTTCTTTATAAATAGTGTTATACTCGTGTTCTGATTTGGCATAAGTTAATTTTTGTAAAAAGGTTTGGCTCTCTCGGACTTCACTTGTTGTAAGGTTCATTTTTTTCACAGAAATCTCTCTATTAAAAATTTGAAAAACATGGAATAGGCATATCATTAACTTAGCATTTGTAAAATGTTTTGCAAAAACTTTTCGCTCGGTTTTATCCTTGTCTGACATCACAACTTGAACGCTGGTTAAAGTGGGATTATATTTTTTAAATGTTTCTATGAAGACATACAAAGCTTCTTTATTTTCGTCAACTAGTAGGCAAACAGCTACAATTTCACTCATTCCAACACTCCATTTCACTCAAACCATTACCATTCTCAACCATAATTATGTAAGTCGCTGTTCTTAAATCCACCAAGCAGTATGTCCCATCTACAAGCAATATCTCGGGGAAAGCTTCAAACTATTTTTTCATTCTCTCATCTTGAAAAAATAATCCTTTAAAAACTCCATTTTCGTCCAACCAAACATGAATACTGCTTCATTTGTAAACATTTTTCAATAAGTCAACACATTCAGCATAACTCTTCTTTTCAGTTCTCCGAGATAAGTTGGTCAAGTCTTTTAAAGTAATTTTGCATCCAGTTTGTTGTTGAATTTGATCAAGTACAATTTTTTTGTTGGCACCTGCTTTCAAACATTCTTTTGCCTGATCTTTAATAGATTTTGGTAATTTCAATCTTTGCTGTGAGAGACAGTTAAAATAGGACTTTGATGATGGATGGTTATGTTTCTCATTCAGTTCTACAACTTTCAGAGTCTTCTGAGAGGGACTCAAACGTAGAAATATAGTTGCTTCACAATCTTGTTTAAGTAGTGCACTTTCTCAAAGAATTTCTCGTTTATTGACTTGAAAGGTCTGCCTCCTTTTACACACCTGATAATACACCTGGTAATACCTGAAGGACTCGTTCACTTTATCAACGGTGTCAGGAAACCTCTTTTTTGATTTTGGATTGTTCTAGCGTCTCTAATCCAATATTTGTTACATACACTGTTTTTATATACCTTCAAGACCTCTTCCAAGTCTTCATAGCACGAATATTCGTCTCCGACATTCATTTCCACAGAAATCAAATGAAAAACTCAATTTCGCAAACAAACTCAATACATAAACAATTTCACACTTTGTTTACCGGCTTTGGAATCTAGTCTTTTGCGTCGGAGCAACTTTTACCGCTCGCGTCGCCGGTGTCCATTATGGGAACCGGCGATTCCGGCAGCCGATGTTTTCAATCTCGGCTGCCGGCAGCAATGTACTGCCGGTTCCTAACGGTGTTATTTTTGGGTGCCGGCGCCGGCAGCGCAAGCACTCCCAAAAATATTACATTTTCTTTTTATGTTGTATTGTATTGCATATTAAACTTAAATTAAAATCAAAATACAGTTTCTGTCATGGTTTTTTGATATATTTTTAATGCAACACATGAGGTACGATTGCGGAAACCGGCTGGTACCATTTAGGATACCGGTTGCCTAAATCGTAATTTTTGCATGATCTTATTCGCTCCGTGCATAATCGCGCTTAGCGCCACCCGTGAGCAAACAGACAACTTCGTCTCCAATAAATTTAATAAAATATACAATATAATACACTCGCGTTTCTGGAGAGCCGTTTCCATTGAACGGCTTACCACGGAGACTTCTAATACTCACCAATCGATTCTGCGTCCCAAAATATGTCGGAAAACGTATATAATATTCCTAAGGAAGCTTCCGATTAAGGAATACCATCGACAAGGGAAGTCAACACCGCGGAAATGATGAAATGCGCGAAAATCGATTTTGCTAAAATCGTTATTTTTTTAAAAACAGCAAAATTTAAAAAACCTTTCTGAAAGCATTTTTGCTGTTGATTACAAATATGCAAATTATATTTCGTTAGTTCTTTCCGTTTACTATCGCCTGCTAAAATTGAGTAGAATTTTAAGAAATTTTGGCGCTCGAGTAGAGATCTTGGAAAGTAATAAATTTCCCGCGGATAATCTGAGAGCGTTAATAGAAAGATGATCTTTTGAAAACGATGCCGTAATCCGTTTTTGATTATCTGCAACCGTTTCTGAGATATCAACTTGGCAAATCTGCAATCGTAAAATTTCAGATTGAAATTTCTCGATGAATAAATAATTGAATCTTTCCGAACTTACATATCGACTTATTGGTCTTGTCGAGTAGTTTATGTGTGCTGACAATTATTTCGTTGCTGTTCGGCGTTCTGGAGAACATTGAGAAAAACCGAAAAAGCACATTCTTTTCGACCGAAATGATGAAACAATTTTTTTTTGGCAAATTTTCGTGATTTTTTTTTTGTTACCCGAAGGAAATCGAAGTGCCGAGGACGATTTTCGAGTTTATTTCCCTCTAAAGTTACACATAAGCAAGATTTTGAACTTGAATCAATTTTCGATTTGTGCACTTTATTAGTTTATGTAAAATAATAAAACATATATACAAATAAATGCTAAATAATGACGTAACTGGTCATGAAGTTCTTAAAAGTGTCACCTTTGGCGCTAGAGCTGTTGCGCTCGTAGCGAATAAAAGTGTTCATATGACAATGATCTATCATTAAATATTTAAAAAATCATATTAAATAGCAACTTCGATAGTTAATGCATAGATGCAAGAAATAATATTTTCTAAAGTGCCTACTAAAGAATATGTACACTGCCTACGAAATTAAGTGGTACGAATTTACCAACTCTCCCCTAATTTAGGTTAAAGTAAAATTACTTATTAGTCTAAAGACTAGATTGTAATCTAAATAAAATAATTGGTTTTCGGATAAAATTCGTTGTAAAATTTAAAACATTGCACTTGAAATATCATTTCCTTTCCATCATGTTTTCCGTGATACTTACTAAGTTTGTTGCTGAATTCTTGCCTCCCTTGGTACATACAGCTATGAAACATTGTTGTTCAAGATGACAGAGACCGTACAGTCGTTTGTTGACCAACACTAAAGTTGGAATTGGGCACAACCAAGCCTGCAACGTTATTAACTGAAAATCGAGAAAAAGTCACCTAAAACCTTGTAATATTAAGCCAGGGAATTTTGTACAAATATGTTTTAAATTATCTATATAATGGTCTATTTAAATAGAATTAGTCTAGCTAACACCCCAAAAACCCAAAAGTTTAAGGTATTTAATAAATATTTTTATTATTTGTAGAAATCCTTAAGTTTCATGTGTATGTTATCATTAATATCATTGTTTTACCAATTTGTTAGATAAATACGCCTGTCTGTCCCTGTTACCTGGTAGATAATTAACTTATTAACAGGAAAATTAAATTTTGTTCAACTCAGAACTAATGAGTAGTAGTAGTAGTAGTAGTGGAATGACGAAATATTTCTTCTTACCCGGTTAAATTATGGTAAGGTTAATATAGAAGTAAAATCTATAATTGTTTAAATATATTTTAAGTAATTTTCAAAATAGATATTTTATCACAATGGAAATTTCTATAAATATACTTAAAAATACTAATATCGAATTAAAAACAAAACAAATCCATTTTTCACAATTTTTCTTGGTATTTTACGTATAATAATAAGTCGTCCAATTGGTATCTTTTTCGGTTTTTTAAAATTCTAATATCCTAAGTTTCAAATATTTTTGTTGTGTTGTAATTTCCAAAATGAGAATACGTAATGCAGGGTATTTGTGACCTCATTTTAACTGTGATAGGGGACTGAAACAGAGGGGTGTTTGCAGAGAGAGCTGAGCTAAGTGTTGCATGGCTGCAGCATCTGATCTTGCAAAGACCTCGGCCAGCTATTCTCGCTTCTATAGTTCAGTCAGCATACCATTCAAATGAACGTCAGACCATTCAAATGCTAATTTAAATTGAATATTTTACAAATAATTATTCCATAAAAATATATGGAAAATGATAAGTAAATAAACCTGTTTTATAAATAGATTTTCCTGTTATTTTAATATTAATTGCTTATCGAGTTGATCTTTCAGTTTTTAAATAAAATAAATATATTATTTGATATAAAAAATATCTCAAGTTGTTCAAATTAAGAATATTATCAATGATTTTTTAAATAATAAAGTGATAAAAAAGTTGTTTGCGAACTCTTGTCCCTTCAAGATCAGCAAATTGTTTTAATATATTTTGTGAATTATGTAATCGAAAGTTATAGTAACACGAAGGCTGACAGTGTATAAATTTCATTTTACAAATAATTTACACGAAGACGAGAAATGAGATTTGAAATTGGAGTATTGATAGAAACGGTCTGCGATGCAATCATTGCGAATCCATTAAGCTCACTAACTACATCAAACAGGCAATTCGGGAAAACACCACAAACACTTTGATAATTGAGAAAGGAAGTCAAGGGAATATAGTCCGAAAGACTGGTGAAATTTAAACAAAATAAAAAGCGCTTTCTGGATGTTGTGGAAGAAGTTGCGGAGTTGTAAAACTTTCGGAAATACACATGTTGAATATAATTTGTGGGTAGGAAAAAAGAGGGTTGAAAATATATGAATGAAAAGTTAAGGGTAGGTTTTCGGGGGTTTAGGAGTGAGGGTTGATGCTGGTGAAGAGGGGGCTTGGGCTCCGCCTCTGGTCCAATGAAATTTTGTGGTGTTTGGATCGATGCAAGAAAACGTTCTCAGACCGTAAAAAGACGTTTCTAATTTAAACTTAGCTGGGTGGTGGTGGGGTTGCAAGACAAAACACTGCGGTCATTAGTCATTCTGGACCGGCTGGGATATTAGTTGCCATGTACAACCTAAACCTGAACCTAGCAAAAATTTACTCCCGCTCGTAAATTATTTCGACGTAGACACGAGTATTGGCTATTTAAAGTTTTCCTAGACCCCAAAAACTACTTTCCGTGCTGATCGATAATAGTTTATACTATACTCATGTTAAACTCATATCATTATTAATCTTATACACTATATGTTCCGATTTATCACTATTTTATAGCGGCCATTTATTACATCCCTGCTGTTCCTATCATACTTGATACCAGATAGAGACTACATTATACTCTAGTTAATACATACTTAAATTTTCTAATCAACGCTTCAGATTTAACTTTATTAATTACATATATTATTTATAAACTATAAATGTAAAGGCTATGAAAACGTTTATTATTAATATTAAATATATTGGATTATTAATATTCTTACAGAAACCGCAAACAATATTTTTTAATTTTATCTGTCTAGTCTTTTCTCTTTAGTTTTGTCTGTTCAGTCTTGCCTGTCCAGTTTGGTCTGTCCAGTCTTATCTTACCAGTTTTTTTCTGTCCAGTTTTGTCTATCCAGTCTTGTCTATCGAGTCAAATCTGTTCAGCATTGTCTGTGCACAGTCGACTGTCTAGTCTTGTATCTTCAGTTTGGTCTGTACTTTTTTGTCTGACCAATCCTGTCTGTCCAGTCTTGTCTAGTCAATCCTGTCTAGTCCATCCTGTCTGTCCTCCTTGGTAGTGTAGCTGATAACATACCCGTCCGGCAAGCGGGAGACCACGGTTCGATTCTCAGTCGAGGAGGCAACAACTAGGGCGGTTTTCACTAACCGTCCGGGCTGCGAATCCTGTGAATGAATGCGAAATATACGATACCGGGGTGATGAATACTAAAAGCCAAAGTGGAACAGGGGATTTATTGAGAGCTTTCCATTAAACAACTTATAAAAAAGTCAATCCTGTCTAGTCAATCCTGTCTGTCCAGTCTTCTCTGTCCAGTCTTGTATGTTCAGTCTTGTCTCTTCAGTTAAGTGAATGTGCACTTTCTGTCTAGTCTTGTCGGTGTAGCCTTGTCTGCTTAATATTGTCTATATAGTCTTGTCTATCTAGTCTACATGGTCTAGTATTCTAGGTTAAGTCTTATCTCTTTATCGTTATCGTCTTATTATTCTCTTTTGTATCCTGTCTGGTCTTGTCGCTCTACATTTTTTTCTGACTCACCTTTCATGCATGTCTAGTTTTCTTTAGTCTTATGTATCTAATATTGTCTGTTTGTTTTTTCTGATCATGTATTTTCCATAAATATTTGTATTTAATTAAATAGTTTATGGCAAATAATATTAATATAGTTTTGATATTTTAGTGTGCATAAGATTCTAAAGTAATAAATTTATTATTGGATAATATAAGATAGCATTAATATGGAAATCTAATTCTCAATAATGGGATTATGGCACTAAATTATTAGTTGTCGAAATTGTACAATGGCTTACAATGCTGAATAGATTATCGATATTTAATGCGGTGTTGCCTCGATAAAACTTTCACGAAACTAATAAAACTAAATTCATTTTGATTGAGACTTCATGCATGTTTTAATTGCTATTAAGTTTATTGAATGATATATTGGGTTATAAAGTTTTATAGTTTTAACGTTTGAAACATGAAAACAAATTAACTCGAAAATATCTTAACATTCATGAGAAAATTTAAAAAATTCTACATTCCTACATACGGTCACTACAAATGAAAGTTTTATAATTCAAGATGTATTATCTATAATTTTGTGGGTTAAATGCAGGAGGTAGCGAATAAATTATGAATAGTTTGCAGTCTGCTGGTGCCAAGTCCAGAAATTCAACATTAAAAGGAAATTACTTCAAAGACTACATGTCTGGAAAATCCCTTCACGACCGAAAGTCAGCCAGAAATCGAATTATAATTTCAACACCACTTTATTTCCTAATAATTTTATCTGCTAAAACGTTTCTTTTTCCCAAATTTGTTAAATATCTAATTGGGTTTTTGTCGATCACAATTGTGATATTTAAGCGTTTGTGTTAGTGCATTAGTAGATGGACTGTTAGTACATGGATCATGGTGGTGTTACTCATAGTGTTAGTATTAGTTAATAATGCAACGATACCTATTGAGATCAAACAGACTGACAATTCCCATGAGATTATCCATTAAGAATCGAATTAATCGGAACTGTCCAGAACTTGTTCTTTAAATAAAAATATAAATAAAAATTTGACGTAATAGAACAACTTAGGCATTGTGACCCAGGCACAGTGACAGTGACCCAAGACAGTGACCCAGGCATTGATTTTAGTATTTTTTTAAATGTTCAATAACGCAAGACTTTTATTATTGCCTTATTAAAGTTTCTCAACCACAAAGGTATCGATATTAAATATATCAATAACTTTCTTTTGAAATTATTGTGTTTTAGATATGTTTTTAGTTGTAATCTTGTAATATGGCTGCGGTACAAACGATACAAATCTCAGATCATACCAAACAGAATGGTTTGATAAATATTGTGTGATTGAAGAGAATAAAAAGACTGTGTTTGTAATTTCTAATGAAAAAGTTACTTCACGTACGTATAATGTAAAAAGACACTTTGCATTCTAATCTCGCCTTTTCAACAGATAAAGAAAGAAAAACATATTTTTCACAAAAGGAAAAAGAGAATAATTTTGTGTATTAAAAGCATTTTTGATCCCAGATGGTAGTTTATAATGCAAGTGTGTGAAGAAGAACTCATTGCGAAACTTCGAAACTCATGTACAAAAGCCTTACACACACGTGTATCATACATTATTATATCTACGAAGCATATTAAAATACTGTTGAATCTACAAGAAAATAATTACTACCTCCGTTCCCCAATAAGTAAGCTATTTCAATTTGTATTGAAATTTATTGAACAATACACATATAGTATTTTGTACTACACTATGGAGGTTGTCAGCTGTGGATTTCTTGATTGTTAAGTTGACCTTTGCTAATAGTGGTACTAGTAATAAACAGTTTAACTTGATTTTTGACACCAGCTACAATCATAGTTATTGCTTAAAAATTCTTGAAAAAGTTGGGTTTAGTGAAAAAATGCCAAAACCTAATTTAAATAGGTAATCAAAAACGTACAATGATTTTGCAACTTCTTTGGGAAGTGCAGCTTCCGCTTAGTATCAATTGCAATTGCAAAGTATTGCAGTATTCACTTTAAAGCACTAGTAAATTTGTTCAGTTCATAATTGTACATTCAGTTCAGTTTCCGTTCAGTTCATAATTGTGTATAGTTGTATCAGAATAATTCATTAAAAATGTTTCCATTGTTGAAGTCCATAAGTTTTTTGAATAGCTCACTTATTTTGGAATTTTGAAATAGGTTTAATAGCTCACTTAATGTGGAACGGAGGTAGTATTTCTTACCGATAATATTGAAAAATTGTTATTTTGACAGACAAAATATTTCAAATTACTGACACAATAAGGTTAGAACGTTCTGCCGCTCCGTGGCAAAAATTGCTAACTAATAAAAGGGCACTGTCACAAGAACACTATTTGGCCATTGTTGATGTAATCTACGTTAAAGATTAGATTTAAACTAGATTCTATGGTTAGGTTAGTAATCCAAACTGAGAGGCCGAGACTTCTGGATTCAAAGTAAGATAAATTAATTCAATTTTAATATTCGTCAGAAAAATTATTTTCTTTACGTCTATATTTTTTGTTTAGTGATGCGAGTTGTTACCATAGTAACAAGAAACAGAAATCGTTTAGTAATGAAAGTCCACTTGATTTACATTGGATTTACGATTTGGATAGTTTTACACACGATTATAATAATGACATCCTTCACATACAATAATTTACTTAGAAATGGATATTGACCTACAGAAAATTGTTTCTGTTACAACAGACGATGCACCTCACAAGGTGAGCAAAAACATTAGTTTTATTCAATATCTTAAACAAAATATTCTACATCCTTTAATTGGATTTCATTGTATTCGCTCTGAGCGCAACAGTACTAACTCCAAAGGTGACACTATTAAGAACTCCATGTGTGGTTGCGTCATTATTTTTCATTTATTTGTATATATTGACAAGTATTTTGCTAAATAAAAATTGCTGTTTTATTATTTTACATAAACTAAGAAAGCGCATAAATTGATAATGGATTCAAGCCCAAAACACGTCAGCAAGTTCTCTGTAACGAACTGTAAAAATACTACACGAAACTCAAACTATGAACTTTATTGTCTCCGTCTGCTAACCCTAACTTTCCGTACAAATATACAACTATTCTTCTTCTTGATGTGCCTTATCCTCTCAGGACGTTGGCGATCACATTAGCCCATCTCACTTTATCCACTGCAGCTCGGAACAGTTCAACTGAAGTCATATTCGTCCATTGTCGCAAGTTTTCCAGCCATGAAATCCTTCTTCTGCCTGGGACCTTTTTTCCGTCTATTTTTCCTTCAATTATGAGCTGAAGCGCTCTGTATTTGTCGCTTCTCATTATGTGTCCAAATTTGCTTGTTTTTCTCTGTTTGACAGAATTCATTATTTCTGTTTGTCTCTCCATGCGGCTTAGGACCTCGATGTTGGTAGTATGGCTTGTCCAAGGAATTCTCAGCATTCTGCGGTAGTACCACCTCTCCTTTTCATTGTTTCTGTTAGTGTCCACGTTTCCACACCATAAGACCGTGTGTTAAAAACATAACACCTCAGAACACAGAGCCTGGTTTTTAAGTTGAGCATGAGATTGCACAGCACATTGCGCATGTTGTTAAATACTGCTCTTGCCTTTTCCACTCTAGAATTGACGTATTACAAAACCTATAATTTGTGTTGCTGTCAAATTTCGTATATTTTATTAAATGAATTATTTTTTGGTTTTTGCCTGTTGTTTTTATACACTATTATTGCACACGAAGTTGTAATTTTGGCCACGGATGGCGCTAGGCGAGGTTATGCACGGAGCAAATAATACATCAGGAAGTTTTATGGACTTATTCATTTATATACATTTTTTTACTTCGACATTTATTTTTTGCTCTTCATATCCAAAGTAGAAGTTGTAAAACGAGAAGGAAACTTGAATTTTGTAAAAGCCTTTAAAAGTATGAACAAAAAAAGTAGTCTTTGACCTCCCTCCTCTTTTCCAAGTGATGACAGTGTCAGAATTATTACTGCTGAACCACGAGCTAGTAGGAAATATATAATGAACAAAATTTGACCCACTACTCAAAAAGGTTCGCCATCCCTGGTCTATATAGAAGATCGTTGAGAGGATTATGGAGGATGTCGTTTGGGTGTCTTAACTTGGAAATCACTCGTAATGAAGTTCGTTCTGCCACTTCCAATATATTTAGTGTTCTGTTGTTTGAAAATAATATGTGTCCGTAGTTTTTGAGCGGGCGCCAGCTGGCTTTATAGATTCTAGCGGCCGTTTTGGTGGAAATGCTTTTATTTTCATGGGTTAGGCCACGAAAATATTTATGTATATATATATATATATATATATATATATATATATATATTATATTATATATTTGTCTTTCGTTATTTTGCGTCTTTGATGAATTTTATCTTGTTGTCGAAGATCACGCCTAAGTATTTGATTTAAGGAGTGGGTGTTACGTCGATGGCGCCTAAGTGTATGTGGGAACAGCTGGGAAAAATTCGGTGTTTAGCAATGAGGAGTTGGCAGTTAGATGGATAAGAAGAATGTCTCCAACGATTGTGCCATGATATCGTTTTGTCAGTAAGGGCTTGGAGATCGTAATTGTGTTTTTACGGGTGACATCGGAATATTGCTGGTTCTAGTAGAAGAGGTTGATTTAGGGTTTGTCGTCAGAGTGATAGTTATATATGTCATGGCAGTATAGGTTATGGAGTAGGAGAGGAGAACGGAACCCTTAGAATAGAAGGGGAGAGGAAACCTTGAGGACGACCTCGATGTGGGGTGAATTTGGAAAGGTCGCTGTTAATTTTGATATGGAGGGATCTCTCTTAAAGGAAATGTTTAATTAGGTTTAGGAGGTAAAGAAGGATATGGCGTTGTTCATTTTGGAAAGGAGTCCGGCGTGCCACACATTGTCGAAGGCTTTGTTCATATCAAGAAAAAGAGCATCTGAGTGTTGGTATCGAAGGTATGAAGCCAGTAGGTTATTGGTAAGGATGAAGAAAGGATGGATAGTGGAGTGATAGGGCTTAAATTCAAATTGATATATTGGGATGGTTTTCACTAGGACGCTCTGGAGGTTGGTTTTAAGGATATCTTCGAGGATTTGGCCAATAACTGCTAGGAGAGTAATGGGTCGGTAGCCATTTAAAAAGGAGTGGTTTTTTCAGTGATATTTATTCCTTTTTTCCAGTACTTGGGAAGCAATCTCTTGTGGAGGCAGACGTTGAACAATTTAACTATGCGTAGGTAGGTTTCGTCAGGCAGGTTTCAGATTAGGGATTTTTTAACGAGGTCAGAGCTAGGGAAACTATTTTTTCTATGGAGAAGGGCGGTTCTTTGGCTTCTTTCCAGAATGGATTTCTTGACCTCAACCCGTCAGGTATATTTTCATAATATAGAATACGGTTTAGGAGGAATTCGTTTCCGATTTAAATTCAATTCGCGTGACTGCACGTCTCCTTAGCTCTGGGGGTGCATTGTTGGATAGAACAGGGAACCATTCCGTCGGTGTAGGTTTTAGGGTGTCAACAATGTGTCTGTACAGTTTAGCTGAACATCGTCCTTACGAGTGTGTGAACTGCGACTCCTGCGACAGGTGCACAATGTTCTGCAGATGAGTTTACAAGTCCCAGTTAGGCAATTCGCAGCGTTTTTGCATTAGAGTCCCATCCGGACCCAGCTAGCTTATGGATGATATTGTTTCTGGTTCATAACTTTGCCGCTGTATTCTCCAGGTGTTTTCTGTAAGCAAGTGTGCGGTCGAGCGTAACATCTAAATATTTTGGACTTCGGTTGTTGATGAGTATCTGCCCCTCAAATTCCACGTTAATCGTCAAGTCAACCATGCGATTATTTAGGTAGAATAGCGCCACCTTTGTCCTACATGGGATAGGTTTTAACCTCCATTTCGCAAAATACGCTCCTAAACTCTCAAGATTTTCAGTTAGCGCTTTCTCGCAGGCAGTGACCTCTGTGTGCTGGTTTACGAGTGCAATGTCATCGGCATATTGGAACTTCAATGCAAGAGTCTCGGGGATATCACTTACATACAGGATAAAAAGTGTAGGTGCAAGGACTGAATGTTGTGGCAACCCGTCGTATAGTGTGCGCCATCTGCTTTCTCTGTCGCCCATCAAAACTTTATAACGTGGATTGGCTAACATATTCTCTTGTAGTTTCAGCAGTTTTAGACACGGGATAGCCGTGCCAAAATATAGCCTTTGTTAAAGGGGATAGCCTTGCCAAACTTTAGGAGCACTTCATGGCGCCAAACCGTATCGTATGCCGCTGAAAGGTCTGCGAACGCCGCTACAGATTTCATTTTACATTGAAAGCCTGCCTCTCTGTGCGAAGTGAGTGCCAACACTTATTCACAGCAAACTCGGTTGGGTCTAAACCCCGCCTGTTCTATTGGGAACTCATTATCCAAAACATGTTTGACCCGGTTTAGTATAAGGCGCTCCAGAAGCTTGTAAGTCATACTGAGCAGCGAAATCGGTCTGTAGTGTGATGGTTACATACCATCCTTGCCAGGTTTAAGAATAGCCACCACTGCTGCTTTTTTTAATGCCTTTGGAATAATCCCTGTGTGCATGATGTTAGTATACAAGGATAGTAACCATCTTTTAGTTGAGTCACCTGCATTCTTTAAGAACTCTGGGTAGATTTGATTAGTTCCAGCAGCTTTATTCAGCTTCAGGTAGCCAAGTGCGACCAATAGTTCGCTGTATGTGAAGTTAGATGAATAGGACTCATTCGGCCGTATTTCTGATTTGAGGGTACGCAATTTCTTCCTGACTTATTTCACTTGACCTCGGCCAACAGGTACCTTCGAGACTAACAGTAGCCTTTTTGCAACTCCATCGGGCGATACAGGAGCAGTATTAATACCCACGCCTACCTACTGGAATTCGTAAATCTCATTGCAGATGCTATCTCCTCCCAGTTCTTCTCTCGATTACTGTTTAAATCGCTGAAAAATGCATCAGTGGTTTCAATCTTCGGGTCACTTTTATAGTTGGAGTAGAATTCGCGCTTCCTTGACCAACCAGGAATGTATTCGCTCTGGTAACCTCTAGGGTAGGGTTTTTCAGGTCCGAGTACCCGGACCCGGACTCGACGATTCCAAGGATAAACACCCGCTACCCGATACCCGATCTAAGACTCGACGAGTCTCGGGTCTTGAATGTTTGGCATTGTCTAGTACACAGCGTCGAAAAGAAGATTGACGATTTAGCATTACACTTGATGAATGGACTAGAATGAAAATGCGAACATATCTAAATATCAATTTACATGGAATTGACTCTGAAGTGTATAATCTGGGTTTATTGAGAATTTTTAACTCATGTACTGCTATACAATTTGTCTAAAAAGTAGAACAGCACTTAAACACATTTGATATAAAATTTAAAAAACATATTGTTGGTTCAACCAGCGACACCGACGCGACGGTGCAAGTGTAGTGATGAAATTTGGACGAGAATCTGCTAGTCTTCATAATTTCTGTTTGAATCACACTATACACTAATCTGTTTGTGATGTAGTATATAAAAAGAAAAATATTACCGGCTTGCAAGATGAAGATGACCATGGTCTAGATCAGCGTTTCCCAAACTTTTTTGCTCGCGGACCGGTACGAGGTTTTAAAATTTTTACACAAAAATTGGAAAATAATTAAATCAGCAAAATATAATTAAAAAATTAACAAAGATATTCATTTAAAACTTTAGTAAATTAAGGAAACTTTGTTTTACATATCTTGTCCTCAGTGTGAAGAATGATGTTGTTTGTCATCACATAACAATTTCAAATTAGGAGGTAATTATGTTAATTTTATTCTCAAATTAGGTTCAACATCCAATCTGTGTCCATACTTTTTTTCCATACTTCTAATTACATCAAGGATACGTAAACTTGATACGTATAAATGTGGGCAAAAGGCATTCAAAACACTTAGACTTACATGTTGGTATGCACCATAACACCCTTAGTCTTGATATTTATTGATTTCCATAAAGCATTAATCATAGTAGAACTAACATCAATAATAGCAGCACTTGAGCAGTATAGGATAGATTATAGCCTTATAGAATACATATACAGTCACTCTACTACAACTGCAAAAGTTCATGAAACAACAGATGAAATTACAGCAGGCTGAAAAGTTCAACAAGGGGACCCCATTTCGCCTAAACTTTTCACAGCTGTCCTCGAATACGCAATGAAATCATTGCGTTGGGATAATAGAGGCATCAACATCGATGACTAAAGGCTGACACACCTCAGTTTCTCAGATGATATCGTTTTTGTCACAGATAACATGCTTGAAGAAATAATACAGATCTCAGCAAAAGTCGGTCTCCAAATAAATGCTAGTAAAACCCAAATAATGAAAAATCTAGCGCTTGCACAAAACATCAATAAGCGACTCCGAGATAAGAGAAATGCATATATACAAATAGCTCGGGCACGAAATACAAATTAGGAAGAACAATCAAACGCACGAGATACAGCGTAGCATAGGTGTGAGTTGGGCTGCTTTTTTTGCAAACTAAGACAGGTATTAAAAATGTTATACCCATATACCTGAAGATAAAAGTGGATGAAAAATGCGGGCTGCCACATAATAACATATGGAGCAGAAACTCCTACATTAACGAAAAGGTCAGCAGAAAATCTAATAGTAGGTCAAAGAGTAATGAAGACAGAAATACTTGGAATCACTAAAAGAGAATACCCAATAGTACCATCAGACAAAGAAGTGAAGTTAAAGATATAGTTGAACACATAACTAGAATGAAATGGATGGTTATATGGCGAAAACATCAGACGACTGGTGGACTAAAAGAATATCGGAATGACGACCACGAGAAGACAAACGAAATAGAGGTAGACCACCGATACGCTGGAGCGATGATATAAAGAGAATCACTGGGAATTTAAAGAACTTAGAGGATGCCTATGGTCAGCAGTGGACGACGATGATGATGAATGATCGCCGAAAAGAAACTTATTTCCTTTATTCAGCAAAAATTCGTTGCGAATTAACTTGATGAGGTCAGATATTAATTTGGAAATTTCTTAAGCTGTCAAAGTGAGGTTTTTATTTGAGGAAAGAGTGCTTTTTTCAATATTCTTTTAGCAGCAATCAATTCCTTTTTCTTATTAGCAAAAAGGAAAATAATAATGTGTTTTTACAATTTTTTTTCGCGAAACGGCAAAATTTTTCTCGGACCCGGTATCTGGTCGCGACCCACACTTTGGGAAACTCTGGTCTAGATGGTATTGATGACGATCAAGATGAAAATTATTATTCTGACGAGGGCGTCTATAATGTCAAAGAATACGGACAAGCTGAATTAAATTTAGACAATTTAGATGGGAATTCATTTGCCTTCCGCTCTTAGCCTCTTGTGGAGTTTTATTTTATTTACCTATTTACCATAACATTCTCCAAATCCCTCGTTAATCTAAGTCCCAATTAACTTAATCGGCAAGTTCGTACAGTATCGATTGCTTTATCTTATGCGTGAACATGAAAAATCCTTTCGTGTTTTTGTTTAAATTGCGAGACAGATTAGACCCGGACCCGGAACCGGACCCGAAAAATAGGACTCTGACTCGACTCGGACTCGCCGAGTCTAAAAAGACCGGGTATTCCCAAAACCTACTCTAGGGATGTGTTTACGCGCAACTGAAATAACAGCTTTGGCGAATCTATCATACGTATCGGTAGTTTCCGGTATAAGTTGAACAATGTAATCAAGGTCTTTTGCATAGTTTGGCATTCTCCTAGTTTGCCTTGATGAAATTCCAGCGAGGCTTTGGAACCGATCTGATGACAGGTATTTTGAATCCATATTCAATCACAACTGGCCGATGTTAGCTATGTGAGAAATCTTCCAAAACCTTACTTTCAGCCATATCAGAACCGAAGTTTGAGACACCGGATATAACGCACAGATCTGGAGAGCCTTTGCCACCTAGCTGAGTGGAAAGTACCTCTGTCCTTTGCATAGTAGATTAGTCTCAAATCATTTGCAGCTATCCAATCAGCTATCACCTCCCCTTTTCTATCGCTATCCCTGTATCCCCACAATTTATTATGGCTGTTGAAGTCTCCAAACTACACCGTGGGGATTTGCCATACTGGGATTGGCGGACGTGACCAAGTAGCGTTTGGAGGCTTATACACTTTAGTTACATATATTCAATTAATACTTATTGTTATTATCGATATGTTGTCGTCGTCGGCTAATTGTACTAAGTCTATTTTATCTATATCAGCCTTAGCGTACGTTTCAATGCCATGTACGCGGTTATTTATTGATATTACTAGATAATACCCCGGTATCTGTACTCTGCTATCGAGATCGTCAGCGTCTCTTGTGTGTGTCTCCTGTATTGCAATAACATCTATTCTTTGATCGCTTGCAAGTTTCGAAAGGTAAGCACTTTTTTGACTAGATGTAGCTTCGATGTTTAGATGACAGATTCTAAGATTCCGTCCGACATCGCTCGCCAGTTGGCTCCGAAGTGGCCTTTTTGTATTGCGGTTTCCTCTGACCATTGGTTTATGCAATGATTTGTGTCAGTTTCAGTTTTAGGTTCTTCTTGTTATGAAGTTTGATAGAGTTTATCCTGAGATAGGAACTAGCCTCAAACAATTATTTATAAGATATAACATGTTTTTTCTAAAAGAGAGGAGTCATTGCTGTGTCCAATTTACCTCTAAGCTCCTGCATAGTCAGATAGACTGCTCGTTTCTCTTGGTCAGATAGACTGCTCGTTTCTCAACATTTCAATCAACATTCCCAGATCATAATCTAGATCTGCCGCTAGTTTTCGTTTACCGATTCCAAGGACAATGGTATTACGTAGAGCACCTATCTTCGTAATGTGTAAAGCTGCTAATGAAGCATCTGAGGATATATTTTAATATCAATATTTATTTATTTATTTGTTTAAAAAGTCTATAATTTTTTTAATATAAACTACATACTTAAAATATATGAGTATCTACATCTATATTACATACTTTATTAATTGCATATTTTGCAACACACGAACAAAGTGCACTCAAGAGCAGGTCATGAATGTACAGCAAATTATTAAAAAACCCAGAGAATTTGCAAAGCCCACATATGCTTGCTCGACTACACCAAAGCGTTTGACTGTGTAAACTGGCACTAATTATGGAATGCCCTTTTAGACATGGAACCCCTCCCCACCTTGTCGTTCTGCTAAAAACTTTATCAAGAGGAAGCATCAAGATTGAGGTCTTCATTTAGTCTAAACAGGGCTGGTGAATGTACCACAAGGATCAGTTTTAGGACCATTCACCAATGATAAAATTTATACAACGCCAATGGTGTTAGAACATAGGTGGAACAGGATCAAATCACATGTAACTAAGACTCAAATTTCATGTTTTGACTCGAATTGGCTTTGTCTAGACAGGAAGACTATTTAGATTTTATTTGTTTAAATTAAAAATCACTAGATAAGACAACCTTACGCAGTTCCATAGGTTGTCTAGTCTATTTATTTTTTTACTTGGCATAAGGAATATCAGAGGAGAAATGCTGGCAAATTTTCTGGAAAAAGAGAATTTGTACTACCAAAACACGTTCTTTGAGAAACCACCACAACGTAGATGGACGTGGAGGAACCCGGACAACTCGGTTAAACATTAGATCGACTACATTCTCAGTTGGGAAAGATAGTTCCTCCTGGAACTCCTCTACCTACGACCTTGGCGTGACCTTGACATTAGCAGGGAAAGATTCTATGTTCCTCTGACCCTACGTGAATATCTGTCCAAGGTGCTCTTAAGAAAATGAAAAATTGTTAATGTCCGATTGCAAATTCGGATTCACGTACAAATCCTTGCTCCACCCGACCATGCACATCAAAATCGACAACAAGCACTCGAGCCCGCGGATTCGCATGGATTTCTCTTGATTGGGAGACACTCCCAGCTCCAAAGCGTGCCGACCTTGAGCGATCTTCGACAAATCGTTCACCAGTCTCTCGGTATAAATTCGCGGCTGATAAATCGTAATCGTAATTGACGTAGATGTCGACGATGCTTTGGGCGTTTCCGCAAATTCTAGTCAAGGCTTGTATCACCGTCCATTCGTGTTCGAAGGAGGAACTGGAGGTTTCCAATATGTCCGACCGTTGATTGCAAATTCGGATTCACGTACAAATGCTTGATCCACTCGACCATGCACTTCAAGATCGACACAAAGCACTCGAGCCCGCGGATTCGCATGGATTTCTCTTGGTTGGGAGACGCTCCCAGCTCCAAAACGTGACGACCTTGAGCGATCTTCGACAAATCGTTCACCAGTCTCTCGGTATAAATTCGCGGCTGATAAATCGCAAACGTAATTCACGTAGATGTCGACGATGCTTTGGGCGTCTCCGCAAATTCTCGTCAAGGGTTGTATCACCGTCCATTTGTGTTCAAAGGAGGAACTGGAGGTTTCCAAGATGTTGAGGAAAATTTCTTTGGCGAAAAAATTGATTTGTATCTTGTGATGCAGTTTGAAGTTGGAGAGGAGCGCGAGGAAGATCGCGAGGGAAAGGTCGAAGACATCAGATATAAAAATCGATGGGAGATACCACCTTCGTTTCACTGACGACATCGTTGTCATCTCCAGCGACCCTGATGAACTAGAGGGAATGCTACAACAACTCAATCAGGCGTCAAGAATCATTGAGCTAAAACTGAACCTAAGCAAGACCAAGATTGTGACCCCCGCATTTGCATAGACAACAATATCATCGAGTGCGTGCAACAATATACCTGTCTTGGGCACTCTATTCAGGGAAGGGGAACCAAGCGAATCGGATTTACATGGGCAGCGTTTGGCAATCTTCGGTACATCTTAGAAAACGAGAACATACCAATAAATCTCAAGAGCAAAGGATACAAGATGTGCGTTCTACCTGTAGCGACGTACGGGTTCAAAACATTGAGCCTCACAAAAAACTGTTCCAACAGGCTAAAGGGCTATGGAACGTGCGATGCTGGGAATATCACTGAAGGGCAGAATCAGGAACGAAACAGTGAGAGAGAAGTCAACTTTAACCGATATAATAGAACGTGTAGCCAAGTTAAAATGGAGCTGGGCAGGTCATGTTGCAAGGCAGAATAAATGGACGCTAAAAATCACACAATGGCGTCCAAGAACAACAACTAGTAGAGGCCGACCGCAAAGAAGGTGGCTAGGCGACATAAAATTGGAAGCAGGTAGCCGGTGGTACTAGAAGGCACAAGATCGATAGATGTGGAAGAAAAGCGAAGAGGCCTATGTCCAGGAGTGGATGAAAAACGGCTGAAAAAAAGGACTAGACAATCTATTTAGAAGAAGTTGTCTGGACAAGATCGAATTAGATAGAAATAGATCTAAATAAGGCAAGATCAAATTAGATGGAAATAGTCTAAATAAGACTGCTGGATGTTCTTCAAGGGATGGTTCTCAATCCATTTTTTGAACATTATGTTCGATGGACTGCTTAAGTAGAAGGTGAGATTCATGCAAAAACAAGACTGCTGGTACAACAAGACTGCTGGATGTTCCACAAGGGATGGTTCTCAATTCCATTTTTTCAACATTATGTTCAATGGACGGCTTAGGTAGAAGGTGCGATTCATGCATAAACAAGACTACTGAATGTTCCACAAGGGATGGTTCTCAATCCATTTTTTGAAGATTATGTTCAATGGATGGCTTAGGTAGAAGGTAGATTCATGCATAAACATTTGCTTGTGCACTTTGCAAACAATATTTTTTATTACTCAAGCGAGGGGATGTATATTACAAGTTTCTGATCCAGAGGCCAAAAAAAAAATGGAATCAAAAATGAAGAATTTGCTTTTTCGTCATAATTTGTGGATTCGTCATAAGTTTCCGGTATCAACATAGAATTTACACTCATTTTAAATAGTTTTCTATAATTTTTAGTTTTATTTTGTAAAAAATTCTGTAACTTTCACGTCACTTTTTTAATATCGAGGTCTTGATTCTGTTTATTTTATTAATTTAATTGTTTTTTTTTTTAATGTAATCTACCGATATTGAACATTTGCGTGTGTTACCCAAGTTATGTGGTAATACAACCAAAAGTGGCAGTTCTCGTACTAAAAAACGTGCGCCAAGATAGTATTTTTAATGCACGAGTAATAAAAAATATAATTTGAAACTATGAAATTTATCTATAATTTATTATCTATTAAAATATTTAGTTTCACAGATTAAACTAATTATTTTAATATATACTATATTTATTGTGTTTCATTTCCATGAACTTAGTATTTTTTAAATACATTGCAGTTCTGTATCACAGCACAATAACATAAATAATAAATTTAATTTGTTTAATATAGCAATTCAATGAGATTCAATGAGATAACCAATTAATTGCTATAATAATAACTATTTAATGTATTTTGGTTTTAGATTTTCATTAATTTTAGCTCTTATTTATGGAATAATAAGCTTAAACATAATAAGAGAATCGGATTTTTTATTTGATGCATTTCAAGATAAACCTAAATTCTGGTTAGATGATAATTCCTTATAATACAAGTGAGCTATTAGAGTGTACGCCTGACATTGAAATACCATTACCTATAATGCTCGCGTAAATCCAGTCAAATATTGTAATTCCTAATTGATTTCCGAATACATCCTACAACATTAAGTCTACAAGTACTATATTCTGACTACTAAATATTTAATCATTGTATTATAGAATTAGATTAATTAAGGTTTAAACAAGCATACATACTTACATGGAACCACTACAACAAAAGAAATATCTCTATCAATGTCAAATTAAGACACTATAATACTGTAATTATACCAGATGTATGTACCATATGCCTCAGAAACAACGGTAATCAAGGGACGAACGAAAATCAAGAAGATGTGTACTACATCAAGAAGATGTGTATTTAACAAACGAAAAACACAAATAAAAAGAAATCCTGCCCCTAGTATTAATACGTGAAATAAGATGCCCGATATAGAGTGTAATGCGCTATGGAGAGGACTCTTGTACGGTTCGCCCGATCCGATGAATAGTCGGGCACCAGTTCAGCCACCCGATTCAGCAGTCCTTTATTCGCTTCCGATATCGCTGCAGTCCAAGAACTGTAGAAAGGTATATTTAAAACAAAATGTTTACAGTCGGGTGACTGAAGTAGTAACTGAAGTAGTTAACCCGATCGAGACAACCGTTTAGGATGCTTCTCCATAGCGGTTCAAATTTTGTATCGAGCCAGGTTCCCATTTTCAATTTCTACTAAGATGCTGTGAGATATTTTTATAGGAGTCAAAATTCAGGCCTTTTTAAAACCATGTAGAGAACATATTAAATTAACATAAAATATAATATTATTTATAATAATTAGAAGAATCTTCTAATTCAGTTATCTAAGAACAGTTAGGAAAGAACTGATGAACTACAAGCCACAGAGCCTCTGCTTCCGTCGGCCTGATGAAACTCTTGAAACCAACACTAAAGCGAACTCGGCTCGAAGTGAAGACGGCTTAATCGCTGAAATGCTCAAGATCGGAGGTGAACTCTTGATTGACAAACTGCAAGCTATCATTGCAAATATAATCATACCAGCGGACTGGAAAAATGCTTTGATCCACCCACTACACAAAAAAAGGCGAAAAGACTGATCCAAACAATTACCGAGGCATTACTCTTCTATTAATCGCCTACAAAGTTTTCTTACGTGCCCTCCTCACCAAACTGGAAGAACAGACAGAACATCTGATCGGTGAATATTGGGCAGGTTTCCGACCGCATCGATCATGCGCGGAACAAATCTGAGACCTGAAGATGATACTACAACATCGCCAGCCGAACCGCACAGTTGTCACTTTCGTAGACTTCAAGAAAGCCTATGACTCGATTGACCGCAGAACTCTGTTTAATATACTTCATGAATACGGTGTGCATAGTAAAACAACCATGTTAATCTATCAGACTTTGTCAGGCACAATATCTAAAGTAAAATTTATTGGTGAAATCTCCGAGCCTCTTCAAATCAGTACTGGTCTAAGAGTGAGTGATGGATTGTCCCCACTCTTCTTCAACCTGATACTAGATAAGGTAATCAAAATATGGGAGAAAGAAGTACCTGGAGTATATATGGAAACAAAAGACAAACGAATCAATATAAAGTGCCTCGATTTTACTGGCGACCTTGAAATAATCACCCGGACTACTGAAGAAGCCAAACACGCCATCGAGGAACTTCATGAAATCGCCATCAGGACCGGCCATCAAATCTCTTACTAGAAAACGCAATACATAGATTCCAAGAGCTCAAATATGACACATCTTGCTACCAAATATGGCAACGTCTTACAAGTTAAGCACTTCAAGTAAAGTAAAGCTCTTTCAGTGTTTGGAAACAATGGTAAGGAAAGAATGGCTAACAAAACACGTGGAGAAAAGTTACTCAAGTCAATACAATCACCTGCAAGATGTACAACAAGAAATCACTTTCTTCCAAAGCAAAACTCCGTCACTACCGTACATTCCTTCAGAAGCACTCTATGCAATTGAGGCTTAATCATTAACCATCTACATCAATGATATTGAGAAAGTAGCACGTCAGATACTGAGAAAAATATTTGGACCCAAGGTACAAGATGGTATCTGGATGCGTAAGAGCTCAAAAGAACTGTATTCCCTGACAGACTTATTCTCCCACGGAAAAGACGTCTGAAATTCTACGGTCATATAGTACGAATGTATGACTCCCGATTGACCAAAAACATCTTCCACATCATCAGTGGAACCCGACAGTCCGAAGTTCTCTGGCTGGTAGACACACAAAATGACCTCTCAGTAATCAATATAGACCATTGGCAACTACATGAACTAAATACAGGCAGGAAATATATGCACATAACTTCCCATCAAAGAATCCAACAGCTTAGAGTTTGAAAGTAAAAAACTCATGGGCGCAAGAAAGAAGACAGGCCTAGAGCGAAAGGATGAGGAAGTTTTGGGAAGATAAAAAGGACAAGATGACCAGTGTTAAGCAATGGTTCTACACACTCCGTAGAGGGCGAAACCAATGTATATATTAGAAGAAGCTTATAGCAGCAAGAGTTTTTAGTACGTTAGCATCTTACGCCTGTCAATATAAATTCCGAGCGGATAAAGCGGAAATAAACACAAAATGGTTAAAAAACTACAAAATAATGGTCTTAATTCCCTTAACTAAAAACTCGCGCATGAAATTATAAATCGCGTTATATTGAGTTTCGCGTTAATAGGAGTCGCGCTTATCGAGGGTAGTCTGTATGTTTATTGATTCCATGATTTGGCAAAGTTTATTTTGGTAGTTTCTGAAAATCTAGGACAAACTAGTTTTAAAATGTAATGAAAGTTTTCTTGTGAAATGGACAGAGCTGGGAGAGTCGCCTTTGTGTCGGACTCGGGTCATTAGGCGCGCGTCAACGTGGAATTGACGATGACCATTCTTATACACTCCACTGCTCGCTGTATTCACCCCCGTAGTTTACTAAAATTGTATGTCCTCCCAACAAATATTTCCTCCTCGACAGAACATTAAATGTAATTTTTTAAGATTTCACATTAACGAATCTGAAAACGCGTTTTCCAGAATACATTTCTATTAGAGATAATTAAATAACGTCATGTTTATAGTATTTTAATCGTATTTTAAGGTGTTGGTGCTTAGAGGCGCGTAGGGGAAGTAAACACAAATTACTTTAATGAATGTTTAATAATGCACGGACACAACAGGTCGGCGAGATTGTGCAGACTTTGCACTCTGATAATGAATTAAATATAAATTATTAATTATTTCTCTATGTATGTTTTAAGTACATATTTACTTTATTAAACTTATATTTTCCAGATATTAATTACCCGCAACAGTTTATTTATAATATTACCTATTTTATGTCTTATTTCTAACAAATTATATTGGATTTTTTTAAAACCCTACTTTTCATCAAGAATTGTCTAATGGCAATTATATTTCGAGTCTCGTTTTTCGAGATTACATTGTAGTACCGCTAATTTCTACTAGATTCAACCACAAGTTCAGAGTTCCAAAAATTTTCGGGCTCCGGCCCTCGCAGCCTACATTACCGGTCACACTTCATAACGTTCTTTGTGCTAGAGTTGCTAGACGAAACCACATGTTTTTAAGAGTGTTCAACACGGTGTTTAAAATAAAAATAATTGTTTGTTTAAATTTGATTTAAACAAATCGTCGAATATCAGCTTACATCATGGGTAAGAGTAACCAACTGAGCAGAGACAGGGAAGAGGAAAGTACTAGCAAGAGACTGCGGAGGTTGGAGAAAATGGATGAACCTTAGCAGAAACCTTAAACAAATCAACAAAAAGTACAGTTATTTGAGATTTTAATGTTGAATGATATTTTAAATCATTTAAATTTACACGACGTCTTGTACTCAGTTTGTGTGAGTCTGGATGGACGTTTCAGGCTACTGAGTTTTGCAGGTAGAAGGCAATAACAATTAGTGCTATGATTTTCATCTAGCATTATCAGGGAAAATTATTTTTAATTTATAGATGAGGTTCAATAAACGAACAAGGAAAATATTGACATCGAGAAATATTATAATCGAATTTTTGTTGAATAAAATAACCTGGAGCCAGGCAGCAGTACCAGTATTATTCAGGATGGGTTTCAAGAGGAGACTAAAAAACAAGATGATGAAGTAGAACTTGTTTTGGAAGATGATCCCACAGCAATTATCACAAAATCAGATAATTTACATGGATACATACAAGTCTGATTTCAAGATGGTCTACTTGGTTGACGGATGGTTTATTCACGTAGGTAAAAGTTGAATTATTAAACAAATATCCACGTAATCTATTGACGCTCTACAACCCACGTTATTGAACAAAACCTAGCCGGTTCAGTTCTGCCTGCTTTGGGACAGGGCAATACAATGATTTTAAACGACGAAGAAGAGCCATTAGATCGGTTACAGTTATTGGAGAAGCTGGTCGATGCAGGCAAACTTGCTTCACAGCTGCATAACCAGATCTCTTCAACTAGAAGGGCCTTTATTTATCCAGAACTTTCTAAATCTATTAAAGATTTACTACAAAAAACAAAACCAGGGTCATTGCTGTACAGTGAAAAATTGGGTGAAAGAATTAGAATAGCAAAATCGATAGAGAAGATGGGTAAGGATATGATGGGTTGAAATCATGCCTCCACTTCATCTGCCGAGAAAAGAGATCCTAAACCATTCACATGACAGACTTTAAACTGGAGGGGCCAGAATACAGGAGAGCGAACTTCGTATCAGCGTCAGTCAGTAAAATCAGTAAAGTAAGACATGGATGTACTGATATTGAATATAAATAACTAAATTAAGCTCGTAGCTATATAATGAATGTAAATGCTAGTTATAATCATAATACACTGAATCATATAAACATTGTGCTCTAAACATCTACAATGTAATCTCGAATATCGAGACTCGAAATATAATTTAAAATCAAACGAACTTACTTTAAGCGAAGTTCGATTGCAATTATATGAGTCTCGTTCGAGATGATGCATCCCTCACTCCTTTTCTTCTCGTAAAAGTTTTACCCACCCGATTGAGGAGTCTCGTGTATACGAGCTAAATTCCTTATAGGGATTCCTTAGCTGGGATTCCTGAGGTAAATATTAAAATAAGCTTTAAACTATATGAAATGTAACGGGTAATGTAGGGTGCGGTGTAGGTTAAATCTAGCAGAAAGTAGCGGTGCTACAATGTAATCATCGCGGACGAGACTCTCATATAATTACAATCGAACTTCACTTAAGGTAAGTTCGTTTGATTTTAGATTGTTACTTACATGACCTAAATATTTATTCATATGTTGAGTTAGGTTAGGTTAAACAACGAATTGACAGGGAAGGCGGCGTTTTCTGCGAGACAGCACGGGTTCAGGAAGGGGAAGTCCACTGTTACGGCCGCAAGATACATCTTCAACCTGGCGGAGAAAGAACGAAGGAGATCGCTTAAAACAAGGAAACTGGTAGCACTAGTAACGATAGACGTTACGAATGCCTTCAACTCGGTACCGTGGAGGATCATCGTAGAGGAGTTGGAACGCAGGAGGATGCCCGAATACCTGGTAGGCCTGACCATGAGCTACTTCAGCGACAGGCGTCTGCTGGTGGAGGGGCAGGACGAGATAGAGGTTACAGCCGGGGTCCCACAAGGATCCGTGCTGGGTCCGCTGTTGTGGAACATTCTTTATGATGGAGTTCTAAATGTGGCCTTACTGGACGGTGCGAAAGCTGTCGCCTACGCGGACGACCTGCCCGTAGTGGTCAAAGCAAGAAGAGTAGATGAGCTCGAAGAAATATCGAACGCCGCCCTAGACACTATACAGGAATAAATGGACGCAAATCAGCTGGCTATTGCACCGGACAAAACCGAGGCGGTGCTGCTAATCGGCAGGAAGAGATGTGGCCCGGTGGAGTTCGTTCTCGGCGGAAGAACGTTTCGCCCGCAGAAGTTCCTAAAATATCAGGGAATAATCTTCGACGAGAAGCTAACCTTCGCTAGGCACGTCGAGGAGGCATGTGCAAAAGCTCACTGCAGGGTGAACAACCTCTTGAGGATACTCCTGAGGATCGGAGGGGCGTCTGAGAACAAAACAAGAAAATCCGTTGCGAACAATATCGTCTTGTATAGGGCACCGGTGTGGGCCAGCTGCACTGCGCCACATACGCCATGCGGGTATTGGCAAGGCTTATTCCCCTGGAGCTACTGGTAGAAGAAAGAGCCAGAATCGTGGGGTGCACGCTTGATAAGGAGGAGAATGATTCAAGGGCGGTCAAAGAAGAGGAAATGCGGGAAACCATTCGAAAGCGGCAGGAGATGTGGGACAAGGATACGAGGAATTGGAGCTACAAGCTGATTCCGCGTGTCAAGCCCTGGCTAGAGAGGAAGCATGGTCAGATAAATTACCACATGACAATGGCGCTGACGGGCCGTGGCTTCTTTCAGAGTTTTAGAAAAAGAATCGGCAAGACGAACGCGGAGAACTGCCCGTACTGTAACACGGAGCCGGAGACGGCCGAACACACGCTCTTCACCTGCGATAGGTGGGCAGGACAGAGGGCGAAGTTGGAAGTGTTAAGTGGCGGGGCAATGTATCCCCGGGCGTTAACATAGCTGATGCGAGAGAAGAAGATGCGGGTAGGAAGCGAGGAGAGCTATGTTGGCCTTATCAAGGATATCATGCAGCAGAAGGAGAAGGACGAGATAGAATGGCAGAAGGAAAGTAACGGAACAGACAAGTAAATCAGATTGCAGTGCCAAGCTGTTTTTAGGGCGTGAAATCAGGGTGTAGGTGGTTTTAGTGGGTAAACTCTCTCTGGAAGAGAATGAGTCCCACACTACCGAGTTAGTCGGTGCCTATAAAAGGTTTCCCCTTCCTCCCCAAAAAAAAAGGTTAGGTTAGGTCTTGACTGGCTAGTCTAATCTATCTAGTCTTTTCTTGGCTGTCTACTCTTGTCTATCCAGTACCTAATCTGTGTCCAGTCTTGCCCATCCAGTCTAGTCTGTCTATTCTAGTCTTTTTTTTACATAGGGGAGACGTAACAAGCACCCCTGTGTTATCTATGCAAGTGGTGCCACACATCTTGGCATTGCTCTACTCTCTAACTTCAAGATGCCGGTTGTTTTACAATGTGATCTATGATGTACCTTACTTCCCCCAACCAGCCATGCTGATTATGGGTTCTGGTTTCGCCGTAGTCTTTCAGCATTCTGCCTTCTTCTCATCCTGTTCCTTATAACTGATTACTTCAGATCCGTTAGTCCGTTAGTCCGTTTTAGGACTATGTTCCAATTGTTTTCCGATTCTAACATGAAGGGTATAGTGGTTCTAGGTCCTTTGGTAATGTGTTCCTCTCTGTGTCCCAGGTACTACATATGTAGATGGTGTGCATCACGCTGTCCTCTTCCACGCTGTATTCGAAGCAGCTACCAACAACTCTGCCTATCTTGTGGAGGTAATCTTGCAAGCATCCGTGTCCACTGAGTGCTTGTGTTAGATGGTAGTTTAGCTCTCCGTCCTTCCGAGTTACCCATTTTTCGACATCCTTTATTAACAAACTTGTCCATTGTGCCTTATTGCTTGCTACCCACTGCTTCTGCCATGCCCGCAGTAATTCAATCCGTGCCAACCTCTTGGCCTCTTTTTTATTAGCAATTGGTTCGATTTGCTTAGCTGAGTAGATGCTAAGCCTCTCTTGCACTAGTAACACAATTGGAGGAATGCCTGCTTCACAAAGGTCTCCTCCCTTGACACAGATCTGTAAGCGCTACTACTTCTAGCATATATATATATATATATATATATATATATATATATATATATATATATATATATATATAATTGCTAGCCTACTATGGAGCGCTGACAGCTTGTGTTTGGTGGTTTTCAGGCTAATAGCCCTGGCCCATACAAGGGCTGCATAAAGCATTGCGGTCGGTGTGGGCCACCGAGCACAGCAGTTTTCTCTTACTAGTCCTGGGTTCTCCGACATTAGGCATCAGTCTATCCAGTGCAGAAAAAGTTGGAGCTTTGTCGGCAGCTTTTTTGACATGGTACCTGAAAGACAAGTTTTTATCTATTATTACGCCTAAATACTTTATGGCCCCTTTTGATGTGGTAGTAGCGTCTCGAAGTTTGAAAGGTACGTCGACAATTCTTCTCATGCCTATTAATAAGACTGCCTCCGTTTTTTTTAAGTGCGAACTTGAGCTGTTTACCTTCCATCCATTTGTCCATTAGTATACATGCTTCATTTGCCCTCCCCTTTAGCTCATACCTGATTCTACCGCATACCATCAGGGCAAGATCGTCTGCGAAGCCAACAGTCTGCTCCGACAGATCCGGCATCTTGAGTCTGAGAACCCCATCGTACACTATGTTCTACAAGAGCCCATGACTGATCCCTGCGGAACACTGCTATGAGTCTTCTTCGTAGAGCGGTAACTGTCTGATTCGCGGACAATTTTCCTTTGAGATAGGCAACTATCATCGCTATCAGGTATGCCGGAACCCGCGTCGCGTGACTTCCTCTAAAATGTGTTGCCACCACTCCGAGTTAAATGCGTTGCCGACATCGAGCGTAATTAAAACGCATGTTCTTCTAGTTGTACCCCTGGTACCCTTTTTAGTGGCGTCTTCAAAGTCTACAACTTTGTTAAGTCAATTATAGATTGCCCTTCCTTAAAATCGTACTGGTTGTTAGAGAGATCTTTGCAGGTCTTCAGTTCTTTTTTAAATCTTTGCAGCAGTAGCTGCTCCAGTAGTTTACCTGCAGTGTCCATCAGGCATAGGGACCTGAACGATGTTGCTTCATTGGGCGGCTTGTTACCTTTCCTTAACAGTAACTTTTTCCAGATCTGCTGGAAGACACCCTCTTGTAGGGTCATATTCATGACGCTTAGAACGTACTGGGATATAACATTGCAAGCAGTTTTAATGATTTCGGAAGGAATCATATGTCCGGTTCAGGTGCTCTGCCTTTGCTAAGTTGATCACTTGCTACTACGAGTTCTTCGGTTGTAAATTCCAAGACTTCACTGCACATTAGTTTCTCTCACATCCGTTCCGGGTGTATTGGGAATGGGGCACGGATAATTTCCTCTATCAAGTCAGGGTTCGGATACATATTTGCACTCTGGAGCTTTACCTAACTAGTTGCAATTTGGTAAGCATCTCCACAGAGGTAAGTACTCATTGATTTTCGCCCAGAGGTTTGCCCAGCGATAAAAGGACTTCTCGCTATTTAACATTCTCTGAAAAGTTTTTCTGAACTCTACGTAATTTAGCATAAGCGCTTTTTTACATCTCTGGTAGGTACGCCTGGTCTGCCAGATAATCTTTCTGGCAATGTTGATCTCATCGGTCCACAAGTACACTTTCTTTTTTTGCAGAGTTATTCTTAGCCGGCAGACATTCCTAGCATATTCGTCTATTCTTGTCTATCTAGAATTGTGTATCAAGTCTTGTGTTTCTAGTCTGGGGTGTCTAGTAATGTCTGGTCATTTCTGATTAGTATTTTGTGTCTGGTCTTGTCTGCATGGTCTTGTCTATCTGTTTTTTCTGTCTGGTCTTGTCTGTCTAATCTGTTACTTCTGGTTATATTGGACTGATGTCCTGTGGGTATTTTTGTGAACTCTCTAAGACCTTTGACTGTGTCTCGCACGTTATACTCTTAAACAAATTATACTTATATGGAATTAGAGGAAAAACTGGGCGGTGGTTCATATCTTACTTAATCAACAGACAACAATACGTCAAAATTGAAAATAACGAGAGGACTGGAATATCATCTACCTCAGTGGTGAAAATAGGTGTTCCCCAAGGAAGTGTTTTGACCCCGGTTCTTTTTTCGCTGTACACATCAGACTTGGTTGACTGACTTTATCCGCCAAAAACACTGTACCTTGTATGCCGATGATACAAGTATTATAATATCGGAGGATTCCCTGTCGGAAAACCAAATCAAAGCAAATGTAATCTTACACAGACTTTATAAATGGTTTTGTGCAAATAAATTTTTCTTAAATCTAGAAAAAACTAACTATATAATTTTTCAATGTAGTCGAAGGAAACCCTCTGAAAATCTTAAACTGCAAATCGGAAACTACCGAGTACATCGAAAGCGAGTAGTCAAATTTTTAGGAATATTTCTGGAAGAACACCTGTCCTGGAAACTTACAGCAGACTACATCGTATACGCAAACTAAATAGCAAAGCGTATCTTTTGAGAAAGGTACGGAATACGGTAGACAAAGAAGCCCTTTTAAAAGTGTACCATGCCGAGATCCATTCGGTATTATCGTATGGCATCCTGCTATGGAGAATTTCCTCACATACACATAGAGTCTTTTTAGCTCAAAAGAGATTATAAGAGCAATAACCGGAAAAACTTTTACAACAACCTGTAGGCTTATTTTTTCAGAGGCTGGAAATTTTAACCGTGATGTTCGTCTATATATAGGAAATAGAGCTATGTGTTTAAAAATACGCAATTATTTGATATCGGGGAGGCTCACCATTCTTATGAAACCAGAAATCGTCAAAAACTACGGTCTGTAAGAAGTAATCTTAATCTGTACCAAGAGACACCAAACAGAATTGGTATACACATATTCAATCGTATACCTTTGAAGATCATACAAATCCTTTAGTAAAGAACTAAAAAGGCATCTCATAGCAAAGTGTTATTACACGTTATGTGATTTTTTTGAAAATGAACTATAGCAATACTTTTATATGTATTTATATCTTATAATTTTGTCTTATCTGTATTTTGCGTTAATCTAATTTTCTGTTAATTCTAATCTAATTTTTGAATTATTCAAAATTTTCTTTTTTTCTATTTTTATGACTAGTCTTAACTGATTGATTGGTCTCTTCTGTCTGAATTTGTCTGTCTGGTCTTGTCAGTCCGGAATCGTCTGTGTATTCTTGTCTATCGGGTCTTCTCTGTTTAGTCCTGTCTAATTGATCTTGTCTCTTCGGTCTTCAATATGTGGTCCTGTTTATTTGGTCTTGTCTATCTAATCTCCATTGTCTGATCTCTGGTCTAATGTATATATATATATATATATATATATATATATATATATATATATATATATATAAACTTGTATATAGATTCAGAATATATTTTAGCTGAAATAAATTCAAAGCTTGGAAGCATATTTGTTAATAAATGTGAAGTACACTAGAAACGTGAATCTTTTGAATAATTAAATCTATAATGACCGTCTAGCAAGTTGCAAATAGTCGGAACGAAAAATGTACTCAAAGCCACTGGACGAGAACTTTCCCGAGAAACGTGAATGTTCTGAATCAATATCTAGTTATGTGTTCCAATAGGTAGTAATTATTCATGCTACACTCTGTGTTTGACAGTTTCTATGAACTAATATAGACTTGAAACAGATAAAATGCATATATACTAAAATTACTTATATATTGATGGTTATTATCTTAAAATCTTGTTTTTCTTTGCAAATTTAAGAAAATTAAAAATGTTGCTTTATTTAAAATGTTTTAATTTCAAATAATATGTGCAAAAGTAAAAACATGGCTTAAAGGTATGGAGAGTCCTAAAAAGTTCGTAGAACTAAAGATAACTAGTCTGTTTTTGTAGCATTTGACGTAAAATTCGCAGTTTAATTTTAACGTATCTACTCCAATTGGCAAAATTGTCTACCCAACTAGGTAGGACAAACTAGACGAGGAGGACAAACTAAACTCGGGGGACAAACTTGATCTAACCTAAGGGTATGACCAATACCTAACCTAACCTCTGAGAGGAAAAACAAGTCAGTAACATCAAACTAAACGGGGAGATATACTAGTGGGGTAGACCAAACTAGACGAAGAAAACAAACTAATTTCGGAGGACAAACTTGATGTTACCTAAGGGTTTGGTTCCTAACCAATACCTAACCTAACCTTCGAGAGGAAAAACAAGGCAGTAGCAACAAACTAAACGAGGAGACAAACTAGTTGGATAGGCTAAACTAGACGAAGAGGACAAACTAACTGCGTGGACAAACACTTTGACAAGAACGATCAAATTTTATAGATTATAATATTATATATTTTATCAAATTTTTTAAACAAACAAATCTTTCTTCGTTGTATAAAGTAATTGTATTATTTTGTTGTGTTAATTAAATGGTAATAAATTTATTTAGGTGTGTGTTTTATGGAGGGTTCTTGTGTATTATGAGCTCCCACTCCAGTTACGCCTGTGCGTGGGATATTGTAAAGTGGACGAACGAGAGGTGATAATTCGCATACAATTCGAAGATTATGAGATTGAACTTTTTTTTGTAATAAAACCTGTAATTTATTTATCAGAAAAATCCGTGGGATTTAATATCGCGTTTAGACCGGAATCGAAATTGATAAATTAAATAAATACTAAAAATAAAATCAATGTATTCCAAAAATCGTGACACATTAAAAGTGTTCTGATTTTAAAATGTAATTATTAAAACACGAAATACCTTTTTTTTTGTTGAAGATTGTAGAGTAAAATTTAAGGTTTAATAACAAGTTAAATATCTAATCCTAAATTAACAATTAATACTTGAAAATTACATCGATTAGATTAGCGCTTCTCAAAGTGGTGGTCCGCGGACCGGTGCCGGTCCGTGAGCAAAAGCCTACCCGTCCTCCACTTTAGCGTTAAAACGCAATGATTATATTTATAGGTTGGCTGGAACAATGTTGAAATAAGTCTAGTACTTTATACAAATATTTATTCATCATTTTACGAAATTTTGTATTACAAAATCTCGTAATAATTAATAAATATTATTTAAAGGACGAGTTCAGTAAGCGCGATTTTACAGCAAGCGTCCAAGTTTGGTTTTTTTCTAATGGCCAAGTGCTGAAAAACGCCTTAAGAACGAGTTTTTTATACTATTTTTTCTATTTTGCGCCATTTTATGCCTTTTCTAAATTAAAAAATCGACGATACATATTGAGAAAATTGTATCACACTCGGCGAGCGATAACTGCACGCATATGAGTGCTGTTATGAGTCTATTACAGACGCAAAATATAAAATAAATATTTGAATTAATTTAATAAAATAATAAATATTTTTATCTACGACCATTATTGTAAATGCCCATTATTGTCCAGTTCGTGGACTAGGTAAATACATCATAAAACACACATATAGAAGAGTCCGCGATTAATGTTAAGTTTGATGATGATGATGGATTATGATTGATAATACACACGTGCGTTTGGTTTACAGTTCGTTGATTGGTTGAGATCTGCTACTACGTGCTCATACGTTCAGCGCCCCCGTGCCACAATTCAAACTAACGGAAATTGAGATTGCGTGCATTGGGTTGCCTATATCTATGAACACTTTTGTTCAACCCAAATAAGTACTAAATAATAAGGTATGTAACCATTAAGAATGTATTTCTTTTCATTTATTGCAAGTTAAATAATGTCGAGTAACAGTTATATATGAAAATACAACTGTTTGTTTATTTTAATGTTAAATAATGATAATTGAATAAACATAACCTAATGAGAAATACATTTGTTACATCAAACATATTTTTCTTATTAAACAGAAACAAATTAGTGTGGTCGTAGATAAAGTATAGTACATAACTCGAGTTGTTAGGGAATTACGCACTCGCGGAATTACGTTACAACGTAACGTAACTGTTCGGCTCGTACGTAATATGCTTCTTACAACACTCGTAACGTAATATACTATTATATAAATATTACCCATAGTCCTTAGACTTAGTTACACTATTAAACGTTTACTGCAACTGAATATGATGCCGGTCTGCAACACATTGCAACCTTTTAGCTCAGTAATTTAAAAATCTACTCAACTGTGATCCACCCAGCGAAGACTTCGACTATAAACAAACCATACCAAACCCGGACTCACTGCTCCCTTCATTGGAAGAAGTTGGCCAGATCAATTTTCTTATGAGTAATATCCAGTTGGAGAGGACTCTATCGTTGCTGAACTGTGGAAATGTGCTAGAAGTAATGCAGTGGGCAAGCTACCCGAGATCATTCAACATCTGGGAAACAGAGAAATTACCACCCGATTGGAAATCTGCTCTGATCCATCTGCTTCACAAAAATGGAGATTTTACTGATCTAAACAACTGCCGTGGAATTTCTCTCGTCCCGGTAACCTACAAGATTCAAGGCGTTACAAACAAGGGCTGAAAATTAGCTGGATAGTAAACTAGGGGAATATCAGGGAGGCTTCAGCAAGACCCGATCCTGTGTTGAATAGAACCTTAATCTTAAAACTGTACTAGCATATTCCAAGATGAGTAACCGCAAGGTGGTCATCACATTTGTTGATTTAAGGAAGGCTTACGATTCCATTGATAGAGAAACGTTTAACAAAGTAGTACTGGTACTAGGGCTAGACAACAAAACCCGCAGACTCATCCTAGAAACCTTGACCAACACCCATTCTGAGGTTAAATTTAGAGGCGAGATCTCAGAAACCTTCGAAATAAAAATTGGAGTAAGACAGAGAAGTGGGGAAAGTCCATCTACCCACTTCTCTTTAAATGTGTCCTTGAAAAGGTTATGAGAGAATAGCGCAAGGAACAGGTAAACCTTGGTGCTCAGAGTGGTATCTACCTGGGACGTAAGAACGGACTGATTGTAGATTACCTGGCCCTTTCAGATGACATGACACTGATTGCTGATTTTCTTGAGATGGCAACAATGCAGGTAAATGGCCTCAGAAAACGGGCTGCCAATGTGAGTCTTCAAGTATCGCTGGAGAAAACATATTTCTTCACCAACATCAAAGAAGCAAACAGAGAGATGTTACTACAGCAGGGGAACGTCAAGAGGACTGAGAAATTTAAGTATCTCGGCAAAAAGATTGAACCCAACTTATCAGAAAGAGCATCATTATCCATAAGAGTCAACAAGTTAGAACTAGCCTATCTACTGACTAAGAACACCTACAACAAGAAATGCTTGTCAAGCAACCTGATACTTAAGCACTACACATCATTCTTACGACCAGCAGCCCTGTATGCCATGGAGGACTTTCCTTAAACCGAAGAGGTCTGGTAGAGAAATTGAAAAAGAGAGAGGAGAATCCTCAGAAAGATCCTAGGCCGGGTAAAGGAAGTTGTGGAATTCCGAAGGCGACATATCTATGAGCTCTACGAACATTTTGCGGGCTCTCTGACTATGCAAGAAAAAGAAGGGTATCTTTCTATGGCCACGTTGCAAGATTGCCTCCAAACCGACTAACCAGCCGTCTGTTCGTACTACTTGGTTGACAGAAACCGATAAAGATATTAAAGATCTGAGAACAACAGATCTTCAAAGCATACATTCTGTGACACGCACCCTAAAGGAAGTCCGTGGATTTCAGGAAAAACCCCCGAAGAAAAGGTACTTCCTGGACAGAAGAGAGAAAGGAGTTACAAAGGCAGAAGTTGCGACAATACTGGGCAAAAATCAAAGTCCAACAGTTGAACATGCGTGGCCCAAAGTAGGCCTATTTGAGATAAGAAGAAGAAGAACACTAGCCCAAAATTAATCCACTTTTGTGCAACACACAACCTAGTCGTTGGAGGAACCATATTCTCCCACAAATACACAGAGTAGCATGGGTAGCTCCCGGACAAAGCAGATCAAATCAAATTTATCACATTATGATCTCAAGAAAATGGAAAACTTCCCTATTAGACGTTCGCAAAGAACGAGGAGACGATGAGGCGAGCGACCACTACCTTGTCGCGGCAAGTATCCGTCTCAAGCTAGCGAAAAATAGGATGAACAAATACACAAGACCGACGAACACTAAATACAATACGGATAGACTCAAATCAACCAGGGTCAAGCAAATTTTCAGAGAAGAGCTAGCAAACAGAACTGAACACGAAAGTATGAGAAATTGGCAATCAATCGCCAAAGTTCTCACAGAAATAGGAAAGGAAGCCTTGATGAAGGCTACCTTGAATATCAGAGGCGTCCTTGTGTCATAGTCACAACTCTACTCTCCCTTCCAGAAGGAAAACATATTTAGGGATATGTGTTGCTTATGGTGGTAAAACCTAATAGTAGCGCCACTCGGCTATATTGGAAAGTAACTCAAACCGCCAAGGCTTTTCCGATTGTTAAGATATGTCTGTTGATTATCGAAGTGTATAACATTAAGATTCAAGCGTAAGCGCAAGCGATAGATATTGAATCGCAACAGCCAAACACAGTTTTGAAGGTTTCCTGAAGGAAGCTCGAGACCTGCCTTGAAAGAAAGAGCCCAATAAGGCTCCTTGTTCTGTCAAGCAAGGTCTGTGAAACGCGAAATGAGGAACATGGAATCCTTGTTCCTCAAGGAAGGATTATGAATACGGGTATAGGATACAGGGTACGGAGACAGTACAGGCCAAAAGTTTGAATACACCTAACAAAAAAACGATTTTTCATTTTTTTTCATAGGCAATATTTTTAGCCCTCAAAAACAGAAACAGCGAGACCGATACGAGACAGTTTTGAAAATTATTTAGGCAAGAGCGAGACCGTATATGGTTTCGCAAGAATGGTATCTTACAAGATGAGACAAGATGAGAGAAGACGAGATGAGGCGAGACGATACGAGAGAAACTGTTTAGAAACTGAGAGCGAAAACTGAGAGCGAAAACGAGAGCGAGACTAAGACGAGAGAAACTTTTTTACAACTAACGAGAGCAGGACGAGAATTTTGAAACTCTCGTCTCGTGTGCAGCCCTAGACTAATAAGGCTCCTTGCTCGGTTAAGGAAGGTCTATAGAACGCGAAATCATGAACAAGGAATCCTTGTTCCTCAAGGAAGGGCTATAAATACGGATATAAGTCTACGTTTCGTGAATAGATTTTAAAAATTATTTTTGGTTCATCACCAAAACCACTTGTATCGTCTTCCCTCATCCATCACCTTGCAACTCGCTCACTTTTCTTAGTCCAGCCCTCAGCACCCTTCGTATCATGATATAATTAATTAACATTTCACCGATTTTGAAATCAAATGAACAAAATGATTAAAAAAATTAACATGAATAAAAAACTTTAATAAGAATGTTTAATAATGCATATTTTTTAATGTGTTTATTTGATTCCTACATAAAATAAATTTTATTACTTTCATTATTTATTTCTCCATTACTATTAGATGAAACAGTGAGTCTATTATGACTTTTGACTCATTTTACAACAATGTAATGAAAACATAACGGAAGAGCGCGTATCAAAAAAATAATATCGCATAAAATTGCATTATATTAATTGTAGTATTTTGCTCATTCCGTTTTGAATGAAATTTTTATTAGAAAGTTATATGACATGGAATATAGAGTGGGAACATATCATTTCCAATGGCTGAACTATAATGAACTCCATGCAAACCTGGATGTGAAATTTGGCCTGATATGTTCTATAGATAAATTCACATGTGTTTGACATATTAAAATTTTTTTTTTAATAACTTATGCCTTTATAAATTATCTACTGATCAATCGAATTATATATTAATTTCAAAATGATATTTTAATTTTTATACGAACATTTTTATTATAAATGTTCTTTATTATTCAAAGTCAATTCATAACTTTTGTTATGAATTACTATGAATTAAACAAATTTTGCAAACAAAGTTTGCGTATTTCAATCGAATTTCAATTCCAAATTATATAAAACTGATTTTAAAATATAGAAGTGTTTTTGTTTATCAATAATTTCCTAGGTCAACTACAATATTATTTTTAATATTATAGAAAAAGACCAACAAGGCTTCCGAAGGGGACTCTGTGACTGCAGACGCCGTTAGCATTGGAGGAGTCCGCCTGCTAACAAAATAAGAGACCTGTTCAATTTACAGTTAAAATAAATCTAAACAGGTAACAGATAATAACAACCCGACTTGGAAATAAACTGGAATTCTGCCGAACATTGGAGCAGACAGAATTCCACGCCCGATAGGGAACCAATGACCATCTCTTCTTCTAGTGCCTATTGATGACTGACTGCTGCTTCAAACAGTTCTGTGGTTGTTTTTGAATATCATGTCCTTAGGTGCTTGAGACATGATATCCTTTTTCTTCCGGGCCCTCTCTTTCCAAATACTTTTCCTTGGAGGATGGATTTTAAGAGTTTGTATTTGGTGTCATTTCTCATTATATGTCCGAGATATTCCAGTTTCCTTCTCTTAATCCGTGTTTATCACCTCTTTTTCCTTCCCCATTCTTTCCAGTATTGTTTCGTTGGTCACTCTATCTACATATGATATTTTAAGGATCCTTCTGTATAGCCACATCTCGAAGGCTTCGAGTTTCTTTTGTGTTACTTCGGTCAATGTCCATGATTGCATACCACAGTACAATATGGAGAACACATAGCAGCGCAGGATTTTTGCTTTGATATTTAATTTGAGGTTGTGGCTTTTGAAGAGCTTAGACATTTTAATGAAGTCATCTCTTGCTTTTTCTATTCTACATCTGATTTCTTGTGAGTGGTCCCACTGTTCGCTTACTAAGGTTCCCAGGTAGACAAGTTTGGATACCTGTTCTATTGGTATATTTTTAATAAATAGTTGGCAGTTTTCTTTCTTCTCTTTATTTATGACCATAAATTTTGGTTTTATTAATGTTCATTTGTAGCCCATATCGTTCACTTACTTCATTCACTTTGTTTATTAGCTGTTGTAGACCTTCTATACTATCTGCAAACATGACTATATTATCTGCATATCGGATATTTTTCAGTCGTTCACCGTTTACAAGAATTCCATTCTCATCGTATTCGAGAGCCTCTCTAAATATCTCTTCTGAATACAGATTGAAAATCAGAGGGCAGATGATACACCTTTGTCGTATGCCCCGCAGAATGTTAACTGCCTCCGTTGTTTCATCTAAAGCGTTGATTTTTATGGTGGCTGCCTGGTTCTAGTACAGATTTTGTATAATTTTGAGGTCTTTATCATCCATTCCGGTGCCTTTCAGCACTTGTATCATCTTCTGGTATTGGACTTTGTCAAACGCCTTTTGGTAGTCCACAAAGCAGGTATAAATGTCGCAATTCATGTCCCTATTCCTTTGAAATAATACTTGTATACTGAACAGTGCTTCTCTTGTTCCCACTCCTTTCATGAAGCCAAATTCTGTGTCTGCTACTCTCCCTTCGCTTATCTTGAATATTCTGCGATGGATAACCTTAAGGAAAAGCTTGAGTAAATGGCTCATTAAGCTTATGGTTCTGTATTCTCCGCATTTCTTTGCCCCTTGTTTCTTAGGCAACAATATAAATTCAGAAATGAGCCATTCTTTCGGGATGTTGCCGGTGTTCATCATTTTTATTGATTCTTCATCCAAAAGTTTCCAAAGGTCCTGCAGCTTTGCCATCTACAAAGATGAACATCTTCAAAGTGTAATAGTCGAGAAAAGTATTGAATACATTTATAGACCATTGAAGATCACTTGTCTTGGCCTTCATAGATTTTCAGAAGGAATTCGATACCGCCGTGATGGAAGCGCTACAGGAATGTGTCGTTAACTATCGCTACACAAGAACATCTACCAAAAATTCCAATATGACGATTCTACTCCACGAAAGCACCAAACCCATTCCAATTGATAGAGGCGTGAAGGCATGAAAGGTATCACGATATCACCTAAATTGTACACCGTTGTTTTGTAACTTGTCTTCAAAAAGTTCAACTGGGAGAGTGCTACTAGATGACGTTTTGTAGCAAAATGAAAACAATGGTACTAGAACTCCAAGAAGCGTGTAACAGCGTAGGTTCAAGATTAATTTATTTCAAAACAAAATGTATGACAAAATTCATATATGACATATGGAGGTCTATATGTATACATTGTAGAAAAATACGCCTATTTGGGGAACGAAATACGCATAGTGAGTTACCTATTTGTGGTAATTATATAATTAATATACATAGTATATTTATATAAATATATTATATATATACATATATATATATATATATATATATATATATATATATATATATATATATATATAAATATATATATATATATATATATATTTATATATATATATATATATATATATATATATATATATTATATATATATATGTATATAATGAGTATACACAGTTTATCTCTATATTTTTATTCTAGTCGCTCGCGACACTTCAAACCGTGCAGACGTACCGCAAACGAGTACATTTATTTACTATCGCCAATAACGTTATCGGATTTTTTCACCATATTCTCGTGAATCTTTTTATATACCAGTGAGCCAAAAAAATCAGATTAATAGCAAATAGACGCAAAAGCTACAAATGGTGTAAAAGCCATGGAAATTGACTTTTTAGCTAATACGCCACCAAATTTAACATGAAATGTATCCCCATCAGTAGCAAACATGAGTGACCTACGTGTAGTCCTAACAAGAAACTCGACTAAACCCAACGACGAGCCACCGACATGGTAAATTGTCCATAACGAAAAAAGACGTAGGAATTCCAATGCATCTGCGTCCGGCGTCGAGGAAAGCACTCCAATCCTGACTAATAACCGATTTTATCCTCTTGGTAACAATCAAGATAATCAAACCACGGATAGCGGTTAGCGAGAGAACTCCAAAACCGCCGCCAAAATATATAACGGATGTTAAATCTATTACGGAGCTGGAGAATTGCTTTGAAAACGTTGTTAACAAAAGCGACTACACACACAAAACATATCACAAAACTATATATATATCAACACCGACGGACAATCTAAAAAACTAAGGAAAATTGGCATTAATTTCTGGAACAAAGAAAGGTTACAGCCAAGATAATTCGAGGAACCAAACCAACCTTCACACAAAACCAACTAACTTAAATCGAAGAGAGCTTTGCTAAGAATAATTCCAGAGATTTCTTTGGAACCTTTAAGCAGGCACTCAGAAAATACGCTCCGCCAAGCCTCCACTTCAGAGACTCACAAGGCAAACAGGCTTATAACGACAAGGACAACTGCCACATTTTGGCTCAGCACTTTAAAAATCTAACGAACTGTGACCCACCAAGCGACCTCGACTATAAACCTCGACTATAAACAAACCACACCAAACCAGGACTCGCTTCCCCCTTCATTGGAAGATCATTGCCAGATCATTCAACTTCTTAAGAATAATAAGGCACCTGGAGAGGACTCTATCGTTGCTGAACTGTGGAAAGGTGCTGGAAACAATGCCGTGCGCAAGCTAACCGAGATCATCCAGGACATCTGGGAAACAGAGAAATTACCACCCGATTGTAAATCTGCTCTGATCCATCCGCTTCACAAAAAAGGAGATTTTACGTATCTAAACAACTACCGTGGAATTTATCTCATATCGGTAACATACAAGATTCTCTCAAAGGCGTTACAAACAAGGGCAGAAAATCAGTTGGATAGTCAACTGGGAGAATACGAGGGGGGCTTAAGGAAGACCCGATCCTGTGTTGAAAAGATCCTTAATCTTAAAACTGTACTTGCATACTCCAAGATGAGAAACGCAAGACGCAAGGTCGTCATCTTTGTTGATTTTAGGAAGGCCTACGATTCCATTGATAGAGAAACGCTTTATATAGTAATCCAGGAACTAGCACTAGACAACAAAACCTGCAGACTGATCCTAGAAACTTTGACCCGCACCCATCCAAGGTTAAATGTAGAGGCGAAATTTCAGAAAGTTTCGCAATAAAAACTGGAGTGAGACAAGGAGATGAACATTCCCCACTTCTCTTCAACTGTGTCCTTGAAAAGGTTATGAGAGAATGGCGCAAGGAACTGAACAATGTGAGTGCTCAGAGTGGTATCTACGAAAGTGGCTCTTTAAGTGTCGCTGGAGAAAACAGAATTCTTCACCAACATCAGAGATGCAAACAGAGAGATGTTACTAGAACAGGGAAACATCAGGAGGACTGAGAAATTTAAGTATCTCGGCGAATGGATTGAACCCAACTTATCAGAAAGAGCATCATTATCCAAGAGAGTCAGCAAGTTAGAACTAGCCTATCGGCTGACTAAGAACACTTACAATAAGAAATGCCTGTCACACAACCAGAAACTTAAGCACTACACATCAGTCTTACGACCAGAAGCCCTGTATGCCATGGAGTGTCTTTCCTTGAACCGAAGGGGTCTAATAGAGAAATTGGAAATCAGAGAGAGGAGAATCCTCAGGAAGATCCTAGGCCCGTTAAAGGAAGATGGGGAATTCCGAAGGCGGCATAACTCTGAGCTCTACGAGCATATTGAGATGCTTTCTGACTGTGCAAGGAAAAGAAGGGTAGCTTTCTATTGCCACGTTACAAGATTACCTCCAATACTACAAACCAACCAAAAAACCACTTGGTTGACAGAGACCGAGAAGGATATTAAAGAACTGGGAATAACAGATCTCAAAAACAGACAGTCTATGAGACGCACCCTGAAGGAAGTCCTTGGATTTCAGGAAATACCTCGAAGGAAAGGTACCCACTGGACAGAAGAGAGAAAGGAGTTACACCGGCAGAAGTTGCGACATTACTGGGCAAAGGTCAAAGCCCAACAGTTCAAGCGTGGTCCAAATTAGGCCTATTCGAAAGAAGAAGAAGAAGAACACACTTCCTACAGTATAGCTTTATGGAACGAAAATGTTTTGACACAACATCGTCAAGAACTGACTGTATATTTGAACGCAAAAAAATCGACATCATATTAATCAATGAGACCCACTTCACCGACGGTACTCACCTAAAAGTCCACGGCTACAACCTTTACAGCACAGAGCTTCCAGATGGTACCGTGCACGGAGGTACAGCAATACTAGTGAAAAAGACTTTAAAACAACATCTAATGAAGGCCCATGACAAGAACTATCTGCAGGTAACTAGTACTGGCCGCAGAATACTGTCCTCCGAGGCACAACATAAAATACAACCAATTCAAAGACTTCCTAGAGGGACTGGGACCTCGTTTTCTAGCCGGTGGTGACTACAACGCTAAACACCCATTGTGGGGTCAAGACCGAGTCTTGCAATAAAAACACACATTGACATGCATTTCAGGCTTTAAAAGAAAACAATATAAAACTAAATGTTCCCCTAAATAACGAGAGTGACATAGAATATTCCTCAAAAACTGAGCAAAAACCCTTGGAATGAAAACTAACGCCCCTTGGTACGTCATATGTGCAAATTTGCATAAGGATTTAAAAATTGACACTGTAAAGAAAGCTGCACAAAAGCTGTGCAAAAACTACGAGCTAAGGCTCAGTTCCCACCCAAACGCACTAGCATCCAACCTGATTAGAAGAGGTATCGTCAGGAGGCTCAAAAATATCAAGCCACTGGACCTGGTGATAAATAGAACATTGCTCATTGATGAATGGTCTTCTAAATACATAAACGTTTCATTTGTATAATACAGCATAATTATTCAATGTCATGTCACATGACAACTTATCGTTGTAATGAATAATGAATAACAAACATTTTTTTAACTATTCTGTTTGGTATATCTAGGTTACTTTCTTATTTGTCAAGATTGGTTGTATCGTCAGTTTCACCAAACTGTTATATTCTTATCTTATAAATTTGGTTTAAATTGTCCATAAATATTGTATTAAGATTCGATAAATTTTTTAAATAGGTAACATAACAAATAACATTTTGTTCTTGAATATTAAGTTTTCTGTAATAGTTTATGATTTTAGAGACAACCAAACATGTGAATTGAAAAGAAGAATATCCTTCTCCTGGGATATGGAAAACATATATTTTATACGAGACGTATTCGAGACGTATTCAAAGCGACCTACCAGAAAATGTAAGTTTTCGATTAATGCGGGTTGCGAGTGATGACCTACAACACTGAAAAAGTAATATTGACCATCGCAGAAAATAGCCAAATTGCACAACGCAAGATGGAAATCTAAGCTCGGTATGTCACTACAAAATCATATCAAAAACGAAGACGTACGCCGAGCAACAGGACTCAGAGATGTGGTAGTGCGCATTTGCAAGGTTAAAATGGAACTGGCCGGGCACGAGACTTGACTATCAGATGGGAGATGGACCAAGAGACTCCTGGAATGGAAGTGCAGATAGGCGAAACAGAGATGACCTTCCAAAATGTAGACTGTTGATATCAAAAGACCGGGGGGTGCCAGAGACGCAATTGCCAGAAATGAGTTCGGCCTATGTTCGACGCAGAGGGCTGTATAATGATGATGGTAATGAGTGTTAGGTTAATCATGATAATTAAGTTTATGATCAGTGATTAAATTTTTTTCTAACATTTCACATGGTTACAAGGGATTATTGATAAATAAGATGAAATAATACAAGCGACGTTCATCATTATTATTTATTATATTATTAATCTCTGATCGGCAAACTATATTTTCGAATAATTATTTAGATAATATAAACTAACAACTATAATAAAGTAAGCATATAATTCACTATTTTCAATAGTATTAGCTCATTATAGATTTTTGTCTTTTCAGATTTCTTAAAGTTTCTTAAACCTAAAAAATAGTTTATTTAAAGATAATCTCGCCGATACGCTGGCATTGTGTTTAGTAATCGTATGTAGATGACGGATGGGACGGCAGAAACTATTCCTGTGATCATCCAGGAGTTTCCACTCTGACGCCTCTTCTTGCATGAACGGATCCTCAGGAACCGACCGCACTGCCTAAGCTGATTACATACTTTGTGCAGTCACTCTCGCATGGTCGGTCTTGCTGATCACCTCAAGCATTGATTATAGCCAGTTATCGGCTATATTTGAACCACAAGATAAAACACCCTTAATATAAAATAAAACAACCCCTCAAGTTCACTGCGTACAAATTTATATAATACATGGAAATTATAACAATCATTTCTTAGTAGATTCATTTTTTTTCTAAAATAGTTATAATTTTTGTTATTTCTCAGATTTAATTTACCAAAATTGAAAGTATTTTATTGCCAAATATTACTATTTTTAGATTAAATAGATGATATAAATAATTCAGATATAAATTTGTGACAATAAAAATATTGATTTGGGTGGAGTAAAATGAATTAAAATAAAAATTGGGGAGCTTTATTATTTATTTACCTATTTGTCCTCAATTTAATGATATATCGGCGATTTTTACTCTCGTTTATGACCGCGAGCTAAATGTTTGTGTCATAATTAAATTTAATGAGCATATATGTGTTCACAATTAAACTCCTTTTTTGTTTTATTTTCGTTTTCCACAAATAAAATTTATTTAATCAATTGAATCTGTTTGAAACCGTTTTGACTGATTTATATATTTTGAATATAATAGGTAATATCGTATATATATATATATATATATATATATATATATATATATATATATATCCTATTCATCAAATATTAAAATATATATTATATTAAATATAGATGAACTGAATTGCCTTGCGTCAGGAAATTGGGATGTAATCCGAGACAAGAAGTAATGCTGCTGGAAGAACGATTCCTCAGACAAAGCGAATAAGACAAAATTTGTGAAATGCAGAATATGACGGCGCACTGAGACGCCGGAAAGAGGCATGGAAGAAATGGATCTCAACGAAACAAGATGATTATCTATTAATCTTCCGAAATCAGACGAAACATACAGCCCGGACTTTCAGAAGGACTAATGCTAAGCGTACACCAAAACCGATTTTGTCGGCCGATGGCGGACAGAACTACTCGAACGAGTTGATCGGACCTGTATGTGCTTAAACTGCAACAGTGCAACGGTATTACCACCAGTATTTCCACCAGTGTTACCAACAGTGCTATCCTGTCGATTATTGTAATTTTTTGAATATTTATCCCACATAAGTTATGTTTATAATAGACTAACCCCTATTATAAACACAACTTATTAATTTTTCAATATCCATAGTCGTTTAAGTAGATAACAACAAAATTTAACTATAAATGCACTCAATTTGCACTGTAGACGCCGGCAGTCTGGCGAGAAATCCCAACAAGTTCGGATCCTCGTGATGATCGGCCCTTTTCGGGCGTCATTGGACGATGACAGTCGTGTTTGTGTACGCGCTCTCATTCTTTTACAAGTGTTTGATTCAATCGCCGTCGTCGCCCGAGCAAACTTCGGCCGATGACGGTTTAGGTGTACGCGAGCCATAAGAGACAATATGAACAAGATCAACTAAAGAAAACGCAAGAAGATTTCCAAATTAGCAATACACGGAACTTTTATCGGACGTTCAAATCGCGCTTAAGGGCTTATCAGGCACCAGGAATGTGCTTCAAGAATGAAGAAGGGAGGATAGGAACGACAGATAAGCAAAACTGTGACATCCTTGCCATATATTTCGACTCACTGCTTAACTGTGATGGTCCGCAAGAAAACCTGAAAATGGAACTATCAAAAGAATCATCTCCCAATTCATTGTCTCCTGACGAAGACAAAATTTTCCGGATTATACAAGGACTTAAGGCAAACAAAGCTGCTGATGCAGATGGTATCGTCGCTAAACTCCTACAGCTCGGATCTGCGGGAGTCGTAAAATCTTTCACTCGGTTACTTGAGAACATATCGATAACTGAGACGATCCCTGCTGTCTAGCAAATGACTTTGATCCACCCCGTTCATAAGAAGGGTGACAAGATGGACGTTAATAATTATTAACGAAGCATCCCTCTTGTTTCAGTTCCTTACAAGATTTTATCGAAAACGTTACTAACAAAAATAGAAGGGTTATTGAATTCTGAATTGGGTGAATACTAGGCAGGTGTTCGGAAAGGAAGATCTTGCGCGGATCAAATCTTCAACCTGCGGAATATCTAAAGTACATGATGTTGGGACAGAATAAATATGTTGCCGTATTTGTGGACTTCCGGAAGGCCTATGACTTCATTGACCAAAAAACCTTATTGGCAATTCTCGAAAAATTTGGAGTTGACAACAAAACGAGGAATCTAATTCAACAGACGATTAGCAATACTACGTTCTCCAAAATAAAGTTCCGGGAGGAGTTGTCAGAGCCTTTGGAAATCAAAACTGGCGTACGACAAGGCGACGGGCTTTCGCCAATATTATTCAACTGCGTCTTAGAAAATACTTTATTCGAGAATGTACAAAGGAAATTTCGGATAAACAGGCTTTCAGGTTAGGGAGAGGTAAAGAAAGTATAAGAACGCATTGTTTGGCATTCGCCGACGATGTTGTGACAGTTGAAACAGCAATAAAAAGAACTGAAGAACTCCAGATGATAGCCAAGAAGACTGGGCTTCAAATTTCTTTCGGGAGGACCGTCTTCATGACCAACATCAAAGAGGCTCCTCTCCACCTGGAGTTGAGAGAAGCCAAGATAAAGCGAGTTAAGTGTTTTAAGTATTATAAAGAAAAATTACAGGACAATGGGTCGGATAAGGATGCCATCAAAGAGCGGGCGAGAAGAATGGAAAAGGCTTATCAACTTACGAAGGATACATATAACAAAAAGGGTCTATCCTTTGGGGCAAAATTCCGACACCTAGATACTGTTGTCAGACCTGAATGTCTATATGCAGCAGAAACACTAGACATGATTGGTAAGGATGGCCTCGAAGAGATCCGAAGGAATGAAAGGAAAATGTTCTGAAAAATCCTAGGCCCAAATATCAAGGATGGAGAGAGGAGACTAAAACTCAACAAAGAATTATACCTGAAGACAGAAGGAATTGTAGCCCTAATGAAAAAAAGAAGAATACAGTTTTATGGGCACTTGGTGAGGATGAACAGTACCAGATTAACGAAGAGGATTTTTGAATTCTTCAGAAAGAGGAAGATGGAGCCGAAATGGTTTCGGGAAGTGAGATTGGAATTGGATCGGATGGGGGTGATAGAAGACATAATGGACAGAGAGAGATTTAGGCGACTAATTAAGGAGTTTACAGGTTTCCAGGAGGCAGGGGAATTGTCAGTGAGGAAAGGAAGATCTTACACGGAGGAACAGAAGAAGGACGTGGGAGAGAGGATGAAGAGATATTGGCAGAGTGAGGATAAAAATTAATGTAAAAACTGTCAAACGTGGTCCATCGTTGGCCGTAAAGAATATTAAAAAATATTAAATAAGAAAACCAAAGAACGAATAGGAAATCAAGTTTTAATTAATCATAAGACGAAACTGCAAGAACAATACAATCGCCTATTAAAACGAAAATATTTTTGTGTTTTCTCCACTCTCCACTTTGTGAAGTCAATAATAAATTGAGCTTTAAATATTTATCTTCCAGCAGTAAAAAAAATCTGTGCATAAAAAGGGTTTTTTAAAAGCAAAAATTATCGGTTTTTTTTTTCGCTTTATTTTGTTTGGACGGGGACGGCGGTATATACAGTAACGCTTTTACAAAGTAAAACGGCGCAACGATTTTTTAAATGCAATAATCCAAAACTAGTGCGTCCAAACGGTAGACCGGCAGAGCACATTGATAATTACCGATTAATATGCCGAGTAAACAAACAAACCCATAAAACACCACGTATATACTGGAAAGCGGATTCAGCATGGAATTTATGTATTGAAAACAATGAGAATAACCGGCCAATAGTTGATACTATTAGATCTGCTGAATAGAGATTATCTCGACAGAACACGCCGACTCTAATGCTGTGTACTGACTGTAAGAGCATTGTTACATTAGCAGCTTACCTACATTTCGCATTTTCTTTTTATTGCACATATTTCTTACTTATATACTTTACTTAATTCGCATACCCGTACCTCAACAACTTGTATGGTCTGGTTTATGTCTTATCTTGCCCTGTTTGTTCCTATGCGATCTTATTTAGTCTTGCCTGGTCTCAGGCCATCTTTTCTTGTCTCAACTTGTCCAGTCTTGTCTAGTTTTGTTTAGTCCTGTCCAGTTCTGCCTAGTCGTATTTAGTTCTGTCTAGTCCTGCATAGACCTGTCTAATCTGAAATAGTTCTATCCAATCCTGTCTAGGCATGTTTAGAGCTGCCTAGTCCTGTCTAGAGTTAAATTTTGAGTTTGAAACAATCGTGGAACTTTAAAATGAGTGAAACAAAAATACAAAGGCGAGTTCATAACACAATATATTATTAATAAGCACAGAGCGACGATACGTATTGCATATTGTAAGACTACATGTCTAACATCATTTTTAGTTCTTCGGGTATTTGTACATAAAACTAATGGTGGAGAAATAGGTACCTAAGCGTGGTCGACGGTCCATAATAAATAGTAGATAAGATATTTGCAGATATTATTCTGAGAAGCCTGCGTCTTGTGAAATGTGCACATAACTATGGGTGGTATACGACCCTTAATAGAAAGAAAATAAAATGTTGCACTAAGAAACTCGCATCTTTTTGAGTGTGCATATACCTCTAGTCTGATTTGTTCCGTCTTGTCCTACTTAGTCATATCTAGTCCTGTCTAATCCTATCTAGTCCTACCTAGTACTGTCTAGTCCTGTCTAGTCTTGTCTAATCCTATCTAGTCTTGTCTAGTGCTCTCTAATCATTTATAGTCTGCGTATCTAGTCCTGCGTAGTACTGTGTAGTATTATGTAGTTCTATCTAATCCTCTCTAGCCGTGCTTAGTCCTGCCTTGTCCAATCTAGCCTGGTGTAGCTCGGTCTTAATCAACAATGGACTGTCTAATCCTCATATTTCTTACTTACCTACTCTATTTAATTAGCAAACCCATACCTCAACAACTTGTATGGTCTTGTCTGGTCTTTTCTAATCTTATCTTGCAATGTCTTATTTAGTGTTTTCTGGTCTCCTCTTGCCTTATCTGATCTTGTTTAAACTTGAGCAGTCTTATCTAGCTTTGTTTGGTTCATTCCAGATCTTTCCAGTCGTATTTAGTTCTGTGTATACCTGCCTAGTCCTGCTTAATCCTAAGTAGTTCTATCTAAACCTGTCTAGTCCTGCCTAGTCCTGCCTTTTTTTGGAGGGGTAAAATACATTTACGTACAGCCCCCAGTGCTCCAAGTTGCTCTGGGGAGTGTGGGACTACTCGCCTTAGTGGCTTGCCTGCGAGACTGCCTTCTCAGCATTACTTCGCTGCGTGTTTGCCTGCTGTTCATCTTATTCCTCCTTTCTTACTGTCCGTTTCGTCCTTCTCTTTTGCTGTTATGACAGATGTCGCTAGCTTCTCCGCTGCGTCCCTGCATTCTCTGCTTTGTAGCATTGTGTCCTGTAGGTTTTCTGGGGTCAGCTTTCCTCCCATCTTTATTTCTATTTCCAACCGTTGTTTCGCCCATCTGGGGCAGTTGAAAAATATAAGTGACAATCACCAGGTTCGGGCAGTACACACAATTTTCGGTCTCCCTCAGGTATCTGCGATAAACGTATGCCATGAAGCCATGTCCGAGCAGCAACTGCGAGAAAACGTAATTCACTTCTCCGTATCCTCGTCTCACCCATAGTTCTATGCGTGGGATGAGTCGTTTTGTCCACACCGCATATCCAGTTTCCTGGTTCCATCTTGTCTGCCATTCGTGCATAGTGTCTTCTCTGATCCGACTACTGCTCTCCTCCCCTTCAAGGTATCTTCTTAGCCTATCTTTTGTCATCAGGTCTATTGGCATCAGCGCGGCACCTACCGACAGCGCTTCCATCGAGGCTGTTCTGTAGAAACTACATATCCATCTTGCCAGCTGTCTCTGTATTCTTTCATACATATTTTTTATTTTTTAGTTCTCAACAACGAATAATACCACGTAGGAGCATCGTACAGCATTTTTGACAGTGCCACTGAACATAATGTGCGTCTGCGGCTCGCCCTTGATCCCTTAACGGTTGTCATTAGAATTTTCAGCTGTTCTACCGTTTGGCTTACGTTTCAAAGATTTTTTGCGGTTTCCTGCTGGTGCGTATACATTTTTAGGTCTTTATCCAGTGGTATGCCCAAATATTTTACACTTTTTTTTGTTTTAATTGTTGTATTTTTAAAACCTATGGTCATCTCAGATAGGTTCCTTCTCCCCACCAGTACCACCGCTTCGGTGTCTAGTGCTATCTAGTCCTGCCTAGTCGTGTCTATTCCTGTCTAATTCTTTCTAGTTCCATCTAGTGCTGTCTAGTGCTCTCTAATCCTATATAGTCCTGCGTAGTACTGCATAGTATTTGCCCAAATATTTTTCTTTTTTTTTGTTTTAATTGTTGTATTTTCAAAACCTATGGTCATCTCAGACAGGGTCCTTCTCCCCACCAGTACCAACGCTTCGGTGTCTAGTGCTATCTAGTCCTGCCTAGTCATGTCTAGTCCTTTCTAATCCGTATCTAGTTCTATCTAGTGCTGTCTAGTGCTCTCTAATCCTATATAGTCCTGCGTAGTACTGCGTAGCATTATGTAATCCTACATAATCCTCTCTAGCCGTGCTTAGTCCTGCCTAGTCCAGTCTAGCCCGGTGTAGTTCGGTCTTAATCAACAATCGACTGTCTACTACACATATTTCTTACTTACTCTACTTAATTAACAACAACTTAATTAACAACAACCTGTATGGTGTTTTCTAATCTCATCTTGCCTTGTTTGGTCTTATGCAGTCGTATTTAGTCTTGTCTGGCCTCCTATTGCCTTATCTGGTCTTGTCTAAACTTGTGCTGTCTTGTCCAGTCTGGTCTAGTTTTGTTTGGTTTAGTCCAGTTCTTTCTAGTCGTATTTAGTTCTGTCGCGTCCTGCGTAGTCCTGCTTAATCTTTTCAGATCTCTCCAATCCTGTCTAGTCCTGCCTAGTCCTGCATAATCTTGCCTAGTCTGGGTTTGTTCGGTCTTGTCTTGTCCTAGTCATATCTAGACCTGTCTAGTGTTATCTAGTCCAGTCTAGTCTTGTAGACTAGACTGCACTGTAGACTGCACACTGTGGACTGCACCACTGTCATAAGAACTATGTAGTCGTGTCTAATCCGGTCTAGTCCTATCTAGTCCTGTCTAGCGCTCTAACCCTATCTAGTTCTGTCTAGTTCTGCGTAGTGCTGCGTAGTATTATTTAGTTCTATATAATCCTCTCTAGTCCTGATTAGTCTTGCCTATTTCTGTCTGATCCTGTCTAGCCGTATCTAGTCCTGTCTAGCCCTATCTAGGCCTTTCTAGTGCTCAATAGCCCTGTTTAGTCTTTTATAGTCCTGTACCGACTAGCCTAATCTTTGTCTAGTTCTGTCTAATCCTGTTTAGTCCAGCCTAGTCCTGCCTGGTCCTATCTAGTCATATCTAGTCCTGACTAGTCCTGTCTAGTCTTATCTAGTTGTGTCTAGTGCTCTCCAGCCCTATCTAGAATCTAGTCTGTATAGGCCTCAAAGCCTCGTCTAATCTTTTCTAGTCCTATCTAATCCTGTATAGTCCTATTTAGTCTTTACTAGTCTTGTTTAATCAGATCTAGTGCTGTCTAGTCCAGTCTAGCCCTGCCTAGTCCTGTCTAATCCTGTCTACACTTGTTTCGTCCTACGGAGTCTTTTCTAGTCCTGTATAGTCCTGCGTAATCCTGCTTAATCTTTTGAGTTCTCTCCAATCCTGTCTAGTTCTGCCTAGTCCTGCATAATCCTGCCTAGTCTGGTTTTGTTCGGTCTTGTCTTGTCCCAGTCATATCTAGACCTGTCTAGTATTATCTAGTCCAGTCTAGTCTTGCAGACTAGACAGCACTGTAGACTGCACTACATAGTCATAACGACTATGTAGTCGTGTCTAGTCCTGTCTAGTCCTATCTAGTCCTGTCTAGCGCTCTAATCCTATCTAGTCCTGTCTAGTCCTGCGTAGTGCTGCGTAGAATTATTTAGTTCTATCTAATCCTCTCTAGTCCTGATTAGTCTTGCCTAGTTCTGTCTGATCCTGTCTAGCCGTATCTAGTCCTGACTAGTTCTATCTAGTCTTACCTAGTCCTGTCTTGTTCTATCTAGTCCTGTCTAGCCCTATCTAGGCCTTTCTAGTGCTCAATAGCCCTGTTTAGTCCTTTATAGTCCTGTACCGACTCACCAAATCTTTGTCTAGTTCTGTCTAATCCTGTTTAGTCCTGCCTAGTCCTGTCTGGTCCTATCTAGTCATATCTAGTCCTGACTAGCCCTGTCTAGTCTTATCTAGTTGTGTCTAGTGCTCTCTAGCCCTATCTAGAATCTAGTCTGTATAGGCCTCAAAGCCTCGTCTAATCTTGTCTAGTCCTATCTAATACTGTTTAGTCCTATCTAGTACTTTCTAGTCTTGTCTAATCATATCTAGTGCTGTCTAGTCCAGTCTAGCCCTGTCAAGTCCTGTCTAATCCTGTCTACACTTGTCTCGTCCTACCGAGTCTTTTCTAGTCCTGTTTAGTCCTGTCTAGTCCTGTCTAGACCTGAATAGTCTCGTCTAATCTTGTCTAGTTCTCTCTAGTTCTGTCTATTCCTGTCTAGCCTTTTCTAGTTATGTCAAGTCCAGTTTAGACCTACCTAGCGCTGTTTATTCCAGTCCCGTCTTGTCTAGTTCTCTCTAGTGCTGTCCAGTCCTGTCTAGATCTTCTAGTCCCGTCTTCAACAATTTGATAGTCTTGTCTGGTATTGTGTGGTCTTGCCTTCTCTTGTTAGGTCATATATTGACCTGTCTGGCCATATCTGGTTTTGTCTAGTTCTGTCTGTTGTTTTCTGAGCTTGCCTCGACTTGTTTGAACTTATCCATTCTTAGCCTTGTCTCCTCTGGTGTTATCTGATACTATCTAAACTTGTCCAGTCTTTTCTAGTCATCCAATCTGATTATGTTCAGACTTGTTCCGTATTATCCAGTATTGTCCAATATTTCACAGTCTTTTCTAGTTTTATTTCCTTTATTGGTCAGATATGGAACCTATAATGGCCTTAAATTTAAAGTAAACCGCGCATTGGAGACGCTTCGCGTATGGGCCAATGACATAAAATTAGAATTTAACGCTCAAAAATTCAACGCTCATCTTCGGTAAGAAACCAAATTAAGTTAAAGCAGTTTTTAACTTCACGGAAACTCGATACACTGCTCTGAGCACATTAAATATCTGGGATTCTTAATAGACAGTAAATTAAAATGCAAAGAACATACCAAACAAATATGCGCCAAAGTCAAAAGAGTCAGTTTTAGGCTCAGTTCTGCAGCAATGAAGGAGTGGGGTCTGGACAAGTCTGCTATGTCGAGGGGCTGTCGATCCTTGTCTGTTATATGGGGCCCGGTATGGTATAGTGCCTGCTGACTTAGAGAACGGAAAATGTTTCTTAGCGTGCAACGCGTGTGCACAATAAGAACTGCGAAAGCATATAAAACTGTAAACTGTAAACTCTAATGAAGCAGCCTGCGCAATATCCGGCCTATTACCTGTAGTTTGGCAGAGGCCTCGGCCAAATACCTTCTGCACAGTATAAACGGGATCGAACTTCAGGAATTGGCAGGGTTACCTGTTACTCCTCAAATGATGGAAACTAGATTATGCATCCAGGGTAAGATACACCCTGAGGGACTTGGTTTCATAAATTATTATATTGGATCAACTGAAGAACTCAACATGAAAGTGTATACGGACGGGTTAAAATTTGACCAGGGAGTAGGAACTGCATTTGTAGTTTTTCTCGACGATAGGGAAACTTACTTCGAGAAAATTAGATTGGCACAGTATTGTCAGGCCGAAAAATATTTCACAAAATATTTCAGGCCGAATTACTAGCAATTTATAAAGGCTTAACGTATATTAAGTCGCATATTCAGAACTTAACAAGTTGCTCAATACTATCGGATAGTAAATCAGTTTTAGAAGCACTAAAATATACGACCATACCAAACAAATTTCTGGTCGATACCTGGGAACTAGCTCGAGAGATCTCACAGAATATCGAGCTGCGATGGCATTGGATTAAAGCTCATGCGGGAGATCGGGGAAATGAAAGAGCGGATTGCTTGGCCGGTCAAGCATCTGGGTTAAATGAACTAGAATTAGTAGGTGCGCTAGAACCACAAATCGTTTTTAATTAGATATCCTACAGAATTGTGAGGAACAATGTTTCGTTTTGTTTTTTACGGAAATGGCAGACTAAATGGCAGACAGCAGCGCCCGGAGAATGGACCAAGAAATTTATACCATCCATATCAGAGTGGCAGAAGATGAACATGGATCTCTCACACCAGGCAGTCTAGCTGATCACAGGACACGGAAACTTCAACTATTACCTCCACCAGATCAGAAAAAGAGAACCAGCAAACTGCAAATGTGGAACGGTGGACACAGCTAACCATGTGCTGTTCGATTGCCCAAGAACCCAGGAATGGAGTCAACAAACTGAAATAAAAATAATTAGGACTGGGTGCACCTGGGCACATCAGAAAGAAGATCTTGAAGTATTGGAGAAAGATCAACTATGGTGGAAACTTTCGATGCTTGCGCATAAAGACTACAGCGATTATCCCATTACCGAGAAGAATAAGTCGTTAATAGTGTTAAAGTTGTTTAACGTTGTAAAAAAGTTGTCAAATTTTTAAGCTAATTTTAAAATTTATCTTAAATTCCTACTTTATATGTAGATTTTTATAATTAACCTTACTTAACCTAACCTAACCTAACCTTGAAACCTAACCTAACCTAACCTAACCTTACTTAGTTTATATAATTTATAGAACATTAGAACGATAGATTTAAACAGTACTAACTTAGTTTTAAACCATGTAGACACTGGGACAGTGCCTAACGGCGGTATCTAGATCATAAAAATGAACATCATTAGTTTTAAAGCATGTAGACACTGGGACTGAGACTGAGGTATCTCAGTCGATAAAAATGTAATACATTATTATCAATAAACCAATTAAGAAGTCTTTTCCAGGATTGTCCAGATTTGTCGAGTCGTGTACAATCTTATCTGAGCTTTCCAAATGTCTTAACAACCTTTATTCAATTTTATTTATTTTGAAAAAAGCTTTTCAGTGAAACTTTTTATTGCAAAACATACATTATACAAAGGGCTATGAACCACAAGGTCCTTCTGTTTATTACAAAATTTCACAAGAAAATGATCTTCAGAAAATATTTCTGCATAAAAGAAAGTTAATTTATGACGAAAATTGGATATATGCTCGTTATGCAAGATCGCGAATGTCATAGAGTTTAAAATAATCGTTTAGTGCAAATTATCAGTTTTACATAAGGTTGAATATCGTCTGGCCGACCTAAGAGTGTAATGAGGCGAAGGGGTTGGAATTAAGCAGCCCGGAGCGTCGGGGGTGCGGGTGCAAGACGGGCCCGATCAATACTAGCGCGAGGCCTCAAGGATCCATCCATTCCTCTCCAAGGACTTTAAGGATTCTGCGACAAATCGATGTCCGGCTTCCATATTGAATCTCGGGACACAATTGTTCCTTAGGACAATACAACCGATATTGATTAACGCCCCACCGGCACTCACAAAGGAAGACGCAATAAACTTTAATTGAAAGAAGTTTTACTGGACTACACTAAAACTGTTATAGATGCCCGGGACAGCTCTATGCATATAATACACACCATTCAAACTGCCACTCAATACTGCATTTATCACTTCTTTAACTCATCACATAATTAAATTCTTCTAGATAATTAAATACATAATTTCCTCCAATAATATATCTGAATATTAAATAAACTTCGATAACTGTGAACTTGATACTATTACCTCAATGTGGGCATAAATATTGAAATTTAATAATTAATTCAATAATAATTTATTTGGTAACTGAATGTTCTAGAAAACTTTCAAAATAAACGTTGCAGAAAAATATCTCCGCGACAAAAGTTGATGCTTTGGCAGAGGGAGACTCATATGGCGAAGCCATTTTTTCGAGAAATTACGAAATTTAACTTAATAAGAAATTTAATCTTTGAACTTAAACATTGACAAGAGGAGTTTGAAGTAAAACCGGTATTGTTAAATATTAAAATTAAATAGGATTTTATGAGACAACAGTCTTGTTATATATTTTTGAATCTACCGGATTAGCGCAGCAAAAATGGAGATGGGCTGGCCATATTGCAAGATAGAGCACAGAAAGATGGACATACAAATTAACAGGTTGGCGGCCCAGATAGTGCAAAATAAGTGCTGGCAGATAAAAATATGGCGTGATGACAGGAATGGAAAAATATGGAAGAGGTCTACATTCAGGAGTGGTTGAGAACAGGCTGATAAGAAGAAAAAAAGATCTGCTCCTTAAAGACATATTATTATAACGAATTTATTTAAATTTCTAACAAAAACCTTAAATTATTGGAATAATAAACATATAATAACAGTAGCGCCAGGAAATTTGAACAAAGGGAGAATGTTTGGTAATTAGTCTTCAGAATTAGACTTCAGACCTTTTCAATGAGCAAAACAGCTCCTAGAAAACACCAAGCCTGAACAGCGGATCCCAAAGGCTGAAACAAAGATCCTTAGGAACCGGGAGGAAGAAACAACAACCCTCTCCGTGCCATTCGCGATAGAGGAACTGAATGCAGCCATCAAGAAATGCAAACCGCGTTAGGCGGCGGGCCTAGACGACTTTCTTACGGAACAAATAAAACACTTTGGACCCAGGGCAAGGCTGTGACTGCTGCAAATGTTCAACAAGTGCCTAGAATCCGGCAAGATCCCAGGCATATGGCGAAAAGCCAAGGTAATAGCAATCCTGAAACCAGGTAAGGAACCCGACGATCCAAAGAGCTACCGGCCAATCTCCCTTCTCAGCCATATCTACAAAATATTCGAGAAGCTTATGCAAAACCGGTTAACGAAAGATATAGAACTCCTATTTATCCAGCAGCAGGCTGGTTTCGATCCCGGAAAATTCTGTACGACGCAAACACTCAATCTAACGCAGTTCAAATTACAGGAGCTGTATTTATACTTCGAGGAGGTAAGGCGATATTCCTCTTTCGGTTACTTCCTTCATTGTTACTTTCCTACTAGCACTGTCAAAGGCGTTTGTAACGTAAAATGCAATTAGTGCACATATCTTCCTTGTTCTTTTGCTGCCACTTCTAGCACTGATAGTAAATGTACCCTCTCTGAGTTTCGGAATCTCTGGACAATCCAAATCCTGCCTCAACTCCTCGTTTACGTCTGTCCACTAGGAGCTGCTCTAACAGCATCCCCAGCGTGTCCAGAATATACAGGGGTCTATATAATGAGGGATCGTCTAAAGGTTCGTCACCCTTGCGAAGCAGGATAAGCCTTGCACACTTCCGTTTCTTGGGAAAGTTTCCAGCACATAGTTCTGAATTCATTACATTTAGGACAATTTTTGATAGATCGATGGCTGCGATTTTAATAACCTCAGGCGGGATGCCTCGTTTAAAGTTTCGGTTGCGTAATCTACGCTTCAAAAGCGTTTGCACTGACCAATAGGGAATCATCCACCGAAAATCACGTGAAGATCACGCAAGTTTATTACACCATCGGGTGGCTGAGGCAACTATAGAGACAGACAAAAGTTGAGAGATAAGATAGACAAGCTTTATTATTATTATTACCTTTATTGTCATTATTAGCAGAATACAGAAACTTCCTCACCTAACAAAAAACGAAAAAAAACAAAATGCAACAAATAAGAACACCAACCCAAAATACCCAACTTCAAAATTAAAAAATCTTAACCAGTTCTTTTCTCACTCCCAAAACTCTTTCCAATGCTACTCCCGTCCGCTCTAAAATTTCACGAATTATGGGCCATCCGCTATCTGACACCCATGCAAGACTCCCTATCTTTATACTTTTTCCTCTTCTGTACTTCCCATGTCAGCCCTTTGCACTCTTCCATCCAATGTGCCCATCTGAAAAATTCTCTATCGGAAATTTTTCCAAAAATTTTAAACTTTGCCGACCTGGTCCGAGAAATCTGCCGCATATTTTGTCCTATGCTGAAGGTAACTTGAATGTGTCTCGAAAAATGTCGTCCCCGTCGGAAATTGTGTAAAATTGGCCCCACTACTTGTGGCCCTAATGGTGACCTCGCGCGGAAGTCACCTGTTCGAGGTTTTTACGGACCTGGTGCCCGAACCCGGCGGCCCGCGTCGACACGTGGAGGTTCCATAGCGGAAGTAGATAAGACCCAGTATAAATATGCATGTCAACCAACCACACTGATATAATGCGAATAGCAGTCCCAGGGTGCTCGTTTTATTTCCAAGGGGATCACCTGCAAGGTTCCATCTTATACTATAAAAAGTCTTGTCTAATAGAAAGGGGCGTAGAATCACGCTGGCGCAACCCGCGTAGAAATCGGTCGCAGGACTCCGACTCCAGAGCCCCACAAGTCGAAAGACGGGTTTTTCGGCGACGGCGCCGCCCGCCAGGTGAATTTTGAAAATCCGTGCTCGTAGTTAGACGTGGAATTCGCTCCGCGTTCATGCCGTTGCGGAACGGCGGCGCTGCAACCGTTATTCGGGCCGCTATGGCGATAAACAGTTTTTTAAAAAGTCTATTATTTGTTCGGTCGAGTTAGGTTTCGATTTTGGCGCGTCGAAGCCTAAGCGGCCTTGCGGGGAGCCTGCGCGGCCGCTTGAAGACGACGACTTGCGTCGTGTAGAGGTGCGACGCCTGGGGTATTGTCTTATCTGCAACTCTGTAATGCCATTCCTCTCCGCCGCAACTTTTCAAACATCACGCATTCTCCTTTCATGTTCAACGCCCCCACTTTCCCCCCCGCCCCTTCAATTTAATAGACAAGACTTTTTTATGGGATAAGATGGAACCTTGCAGGTGATCCCCTTGGAAAAAACTGAGCACCCTGGGACTGCTATTCGCATTATATCAGTGTGGTTGGTTGATATTTATATTTGTACTGGCTCTTATCTACTTCCCCCTTCTGTTCTACGAAACGATTTGGGGTTCGATACATTTCACTTTCTCTTCATAATTTTCTTTTTGGGATATGATTTTTATATGATGTTCCAGTTCTTCTTAGACTTAGAGTAGATCCATCATATTTTTTGGATTGAGTTTTATGGATTTTAGTTCTAGCCGCTCCTCATCCCATCTCGGACACTCGCATATCGTGGGACTCATGCTATCCACTTCACCGCAGTAAACGTAGTCTGGGTCGGATGCCCTCCCGGTGCTATGGAGATAATCTCTAAAGCATTCTTGATCCGTGAGAACCTGGGTTACGTGGTATGATACTTCTCCATGCCTACGACTAGTCCACGTCTCTATGACCGGGATGAGGATTTTTGTCCACTGGTCCTTTACTGAACTTGACTTCCATTCCCTGCCATTCATTGACTGCCATTCACATCTGAGTTTGTTGCTGGCCTCTTTTCTTGCAAGTTTGTGTTTTCCTGCTTCAGTCAGGTCTTTCGCTTGTAGTTCAATCGGAGGGATGCCTGAGATTAGGGGTTTTCCATTAATCACGTGATGTTTTTTAAGCTCCCCCTCCCCACGGTGATACGTGGTGAGGTTTTAGGTTAAAACCTTCCTCCCCCCCCCCTATCCAAAATCACGTGTATTTTTTTGGTACAAGTTGCGCGCAGCTTTTCGATTTAAATATCGCGCGTTCAACGAAAAAATAAATACACGTAATATCTCTCTACAACCCCCCTCCAACATGTGATATTTCGTGATTCTTCACAAACCCCATCCCTCCCGTTCGAGCCTCACGTGATTTATGGACGATCCCTTACGAGACAGCGTCACGGATACCGTTCGGTAGGCGCTGCACATACGTAGGGCCGTTTACCTTTGAACTGTAAGTAGTTTGGATATTTTTACACTTTATTTAGTGCTTCTACCTTGATGGGAGCACCATATAGCTTTGTAGTACACCATATAGTATTAACCTTCGGATGTTAATGCGAAAAGTCTACGAGATAATTAAATACTTCCAGCTAACAAATATAATAAGAACCCTGCTCCAAAACCGCATGTTCTATGTAGAATTCCTGGGAACGCAAAGTAGGTGGCGAAATCAAAAGAACGTTCTACTACAGGGCAGTATACTGGCCCCTCACCCTTTCTAATATATATATATATATATATATATATATATATATATATATTAGGGTGGGCCAAAAAAAACTTTTAATTTTTTTTTTTTTAGCTACTACGAAAATATCGTCCAAGATGACGAAAAAAAAATTCTACTAAAGTTTCATCCCTTAATATTAATATTAAGAGGTGGCTCATTGTGATTTTTGATTTCCCATTTAAATAACATAAGAAGTTATTTTGTTTTTGTGTGGATTTTTAATGCACTCGAACGAATAAATGCCTCGTGGAAATAAATACATATTCTTGTAGGAAATTTAACGATCTACAAAAAAAGTCTGAAATGATTTTTTGCTAAGTTGACTCGTTTAAAAGTTATTCGAGGTTAAAGTCCAACCTCAAATAGTTGAGGATAACGGATAACTTTTACAATTTCTTATACTCTATCACAAAATATTGACTCAAAAACATAAAATAGCTTAGTTTTCTTAAATCTTATCGAGTTTTTTTTGATAAAACAATAAAATTTTTACAAATAATCGATAATCGTAAGAAAAATCGATATTTTCATACCTAATTAAAATAAAAACACTCGGAACTGTACTTTACCTGAGAGCATCATTCCCTGAAAAATTAATAAGTTCTTTATTTGCACTTAGTTTAGTTTGATTTTGACTAAGCTATTTTATGTTTTTGAGTCATTATTTTGTGATAGAGTATAAGAAATTGTAAAAGTTATCCTCAACTATTTGAGGTTGGATTTTAACCTCGAATAACTTTTAAACGAGTCAACTTAGCAAAAAATCATTTTAGACTTTTTTTGTAGATCGTTAAATTTCCTACAAGAATATGTATTTATTTCCACGAAACATTTATTCGTTCGAGTGCATTAAAAATCGAAACAAAAACAAAAAAAAATCTTATGTTATTTAAATGGGAAATCAAAAATCACAATGAGCCACCTCTAAATATTAATATTAAGGGCTGAAACTTTACCAGAATTTTTTTTTCGTCATCATGGAAGATATTTTCGTAGTAGCTAAAAAAAAAAAAATTAAAAGTTTTTTTTGGCCCACCCTAATATATATATATATATACATATAATACCAAGGATCAACCACTCCAGATTGGTACTGAGAGCTATATCTACGCGGACGATGGAGCAATTGATGCGCAAGGGGACAGTTTTGAAGATATCGGGGCAAACTGAGGCACTGGAAGAGCTGAACCACTATTACACTAAATACCAGGCCAAACTTAGGCCAAACCCAACAAAGACCCAAGTATGTGCCTTCCACCTTCGCAACAAACAAGCTTCCAGAAAGCTACAGGTAACATGCAACTGAGTGCTGCTCGAACATTGCCCAAACACAAAATATCTCGGAGATACGCTGGACAGGGCCCTTACCTACGAACAGCACTGCAGGAATGCTAAACTGAAAGTAAGCGGAAGAAACAACATTCTATGGAAAATAACAAGTAGTTCTTTGGGTGCCAAACCAAGTGTTGTCAAAACAGCCTTAGCTCTTTGCTACTCTACTGCCGGATACGCCTGCCTAGTGTGGTACAAGTCAGCACACGCCAGACTAGTGGATGTGGCTCTGAATGAGTATTGCAGACTGATCACAAGATGCCTGAAACCCATCCCCTTGAATAGAGTCTACCACCTAGCTGGTATCGCTCCACCTGCAATCCGAAAGGAAGCAGCAGCCTATAAGGAAAGATTTAAATCTTCAACTTCCGAACGACACCCCCTCTATGGCCAATATCCTGTACATCAGAGGCTAATGTCACGGAAAAGCTTCCTAACATCCACCATAGACTTTCAAGAATATACCACCAAATCTAGGGTAGATATGTGGAAAGACACAACAGACCAACATAGGATGGCCCCATCCGAAAAACTAGCTGCTGGATGCGAGGAGAACTGGGAGATCTGGAAATCAATGAACACTTCGATCTGGAACTGTAAGATCTAGAGCCACCCTCAACAAATGGGAATACCCGGTTACTTCTGTCCTGTGCGACTGCGGCGACCCAAAGGCGACCCCACATATGTACAACTATCCTATTTGCCCCACCCAATGCAGCCTCGAAGACTTAATGAAAATTAATTTACTTTGCTTAGCTATATTTATACTGTATTTGTTTTATATATGATGCATCTGACACGAATAATATATAGGGTGTCTCAAAAGAAAGTTTATATTTGTTTAGCTTACTGCGTGAACGCAACGATTCGGAAGGGCGCGGGTGATATGTCAATCGGTAGCCTGGCTCTTGGGAATTTAGTCGCTATGGAGCGTTTCTCGGGAGCGGATCACGCGTTGTGCGTAGGCAAATTTTACAAAAGTGGTAATTCTGCAATTGAAATTCTGCACCAATTGAATTTTAGAGGGGAGTGGTTTTAGATCTTTGTGCAAAATGCTGTGTAGTGATGATCCATACACATTCAAAGCACTGGCACGCTTCGATATGGAGAGGTTGGGTTTTCATTCATCACGAATAGACCGATTAAACCATTCCACGTTCTATTCCGCTCTCAATAACCTTGGGCGTCCGGGTTTTGGTTTATTCAGTGTTGAACCGGTCTCCTCAAACTTTTTTACCCATTTCCGAATGAGTGAAATGCTTGGCGCATCATTTAAGTGACGAAAACCTCGAATATTGGAGAAATTTCTTCGCGCTATAGTCGCAGAATTACCACTTTTGAAAAATTCGCGTACGCACAACGCGCGATCCTCTCACGAGAAACGCTCCATAGCGACTAAATTCCCAAGAGCCAGGCTACCGATTGACATATCACCCGCGCCCTTCCGTATAGTTGCGTTCACGCAGTAAGCTAAACAAATATAAATTTTCTTTTGAGACACCCTATATAAACTTCAGAATCCCAGCGAAGAAAACGGAATAACAATAAAAAAAGTTTTTAGAATCCAGGAGGGAAATGTGCAATGCAGTAATAATCTTTGGAAAAAGAAATTTAATTGAAGTTTTACCTCTTCAATTAAATTTCTTCTTCCAAAGACTTAGGAATTCAGAAATAGATTTGATATCTAGAAAAAACTTTATAATTCAGATAAAAATAGGAATTCAAGGAGAATGTTGGAACCTGAGAGGCCAGGAAGAATCTATAGACTCAAAAGAAACTTTTGGAAATTCAAGAGGAAGCTTTGAGACAAAGAAAGACCATGAAAGAAAAGAGAAACTTGACTTGACAAAAAGAGTTCAGTAAACAGCATTTGCATCCAGGAAGACGTTTGGAACAAAGTACAACATTCAGAGACCAATCAGCAAGACAAAGCATTGATGACACATCAAGAAACCTATTGGAAGGGAAAATTACCTAACCTGCAAATTCAAAACACATATGCATGTCTTAAAATATACAGACAAGTGATTAAATGTTGAAAATAATTAACAAGCTAAGAACAACACAATTAACAACAATGTCAATAAATTAGAAATATATATATATATATATATATATATATATATATATATATATATATATATATATATATATATATATATATATATATATATATATATATATTATTAAATAAATAAAATACTCAAATAAGATTTCATTGATGAAAATAGAAATTAACTCTTGAAAAAGAGAGAAATTTCAACATTCAAAATTATTTCACCAAAATTTTAAAATTGTCTTAAAGAAATATAAAAAACAATCATAAAATACAATGAACAACAGTTGAACAAGCGTGGTCCAAAGTAGGCCTAATCGAAAGAAGAAGAAGAAAATACAGTGATTGTAATACAAACAACTATTAGTATTTTAATCATTTTCAACGAAGAATGCATTGATTTTCTTAATTTTAATATTGGAATACATTCTCGATAATTACCATAATACAATATCCTATTAAGTTTACGAGGAATAATTATGTTCATAGATGTAATTTACCGTGATTTAATTACTAGTCAATTGGTATTTAATCGATTAAATGTGCTTAACACACAACTTATCTCTCAACGCAATAAAAAAAAGTTTATACAATTAGCTACTCCAACACAGAAAATAGAAAATATTACATAAAACAAATCTATATTATCAAGAATCAGTATATATTAGTATTACTAATTTTAGTATTAGAAAATATTATTGGTGTAAGCACTGAATATATATTTTTTTACTATTCATGTACGAAAAGTGTTTCTTGACGCACGTTTTTTAATACGAGAAATGTCACCTGTTGTTGTATAATCTGAGTAACGCACGCAAATATTCAATATCGCTAGGTTACATAAAAAAACAAATAAATAAATAAAATAAAAACGCATAAAATTTATTCATCCAATATTCGATTAGAACTATAGAAAACTCAACATACAATAAATGGATGATGTTCTACAATAAATAGCTGGATAAATACAAAAATAAATTAATCAATCCAAAATTCGGTTACTTCTTACAAAATAAATTACTTCATCCAAAAAAAGGTTAATTCATCCAAAATAAAATGTAATCATCCAATAATTTATTTTTTCTTACAAACTATGATTTTTCCTTACAATAATCGATTGAATCGTTTAACATATTTGAAATTCACCCAAACAAGGTTTTTTATTTTACTTAATAAGTGCAAAATGCAAATTTACGAGTGTATTTAATAATCTTCACACTTTTATTATATGCATTAAAATACTGAAAGGAAAAAACTGTTCACCTTATTGATGAGTGGATTAGCTCGGAAATAAATTGCATTATTCTATCTGCTTATATATAGTATATATAGTGCTTCTTATATGTAGTGCATATATCTTCTTCTTCTTCTTCTTGTTTCAAATAGCCCTACTTTGGACCACGCTTGTTCAACTATTGGGCTTTGATCTCTGCCCAGTATTGTCGCATCTTCTGCCGGTGTAGCTTCTTTCCCTCTTCTGTCCAGGGGGTACCTTTCCTTCCAGGTTTTTCCTGAAATCCAAGGACTTCCTTCAGTGTTTTTTCTGAAATCCACGGACTTCCTTCAGGATGCATCTCACAGAAGACTGTCTGTTTTGGAGATCTGTTATTCCCACTTCTTTAATATCCTTCTCGGTTTCTGTCAACCAAGTGGTACGAACCTTTTTGTTTTGCCAGAATGTGAACAGACTGTTGGTTAGTCGGTTTGGAGTCAATCTTGCAACGTGGCCATAGAAAGCTGCCCTTCTTTTCCTTGCACAGTCAGAGAGCCTCTTAATATGTTCGTAGAGCTAAGATTTATCTCGTCTTCGGAATTCCCCATCTTCTTTTACAGGGAATGCCTAGGATCTTCCTGATGATTCTCCTCTCTCTGATTTCCAATTTCTCTACCGGAGCTCTTCGGTTCAAGGAAAGACACTCCATGGCATACAGTGCTTCTGGTCGTAAGACTGATGTGTTTGCGCTCTCTCTTTCGTTACACGCCGCGTTAGTTAGAAATAAAATTTGAAGGAATCAAGTCCTTGTTTGTAAAATTCGTTTATTGTGAAGATATAATTGTATTTTGTATAAAAAAATTGTTTGTAAAGAGCAATCAAATTTTGGATGGACCAACCTTTTTAGTACAGTTAAACCTTTTTTGGGTAAATTGATTTTATTTTGTACAAATCTATCAATTATTGTACTAAACCATTATTATTTGTAAGATTCAATCGATCATTGGGCGTTTATATTTTATTTTGGACGAAGTAACCTTTTTTGGATGAAGTAATCGTTTTTTGTATTAATAAACCGAATTTTGTATTTTTGCAACTATTTTTTGTAAAAAAACATCTATTTATTGTACGCCAAAAATTCAAGCCAAATAAAAACAATCAAGACCTCGATATTAAAAAAATTTAATTTTTTCAACAAAAAAAAGTGAAATTTTTTTTATTACAAAATAATAATAAAAATTAAAGAAAACGTTTGAAAATAAGTGTAAATTTTATGGTGATACCGGAGACCGAGCAGAGTTCTTATGACGAATCCACATCACCGGAGACAATTGAAAAAGCAAATTCTTTCATTTTTCATTCCATTTTTTTTTTTTGGATAGACCCTAAATCCCAAACTTGTAAGATACATCCCCTCGCATGAATAATAAAAAATATTGTTAGTAACACGGGCGGTATAGTCAATTGCCCTCTCGAGCGAATGTGCGCACTCACTTCGTTCGTGCGCCCAATTTCGCTATCGCGTCAAATTGACAACTTACCGCCCTAGTTACAAAATATACTAATTTACTCCCAAATGTTAGATAATTAGCGAATTGTAAATTATACTTAATATTAATAGATGAAATATTGTCTGATAAAGTAAATGCAAACCAAATCAAATAATAGCTATCTTATATTCCAGCATATAAGACGTAGATAAAAAATAGATAACATCTTATATAAACGACAAAATACGAATTCTTAAAATATAGTTAGGAAGAAATTGTACTGCCTAACTATATTTTAAGAATTCGTCTTTTGTCCATTATATAAAATGTTATCTATTTTTTTTTTCAATTAATCAAACAGTTTAACGCTGTAGGTTGCTTATTTTTTTCTTTAACAATTGCAAGAAACAATTTATGAAATGTTCTATCTTATAAGTCGTTCACAAGTTTTCAGTTCTCAAAACTCGTCTGTTGCGCAAGTTTATACGCTAGTTAACTAGATACCTCTAATAATAAATTAAACTAATTGAAAATGTAAATACGTTGGATATAGTTCATAATATTTTCATAAAGCTTTGAAATGTTTGATGCAGATTTGGGCAATAAACTGAGACGGTTCATAGCAGCGTAAATATTGCGACTGAACAATATTTTATTTATGTGTAAGTTAATTGGTATTTAACTTACAATTAGTCTAAATAGCCTAGTATTGTTTCTGATGAATTAAACAAATTTTAAACATGAAACCTTCAATTCCAAACTGTGAACACCATTAAATCCTCAATGGTAAAAGCCCATTTATTTCACTTAGGACTTTTTTGTTTTTGGGATTATAATATAATATATTATAACAAAATATAATATAATATCATGATATGTCACTACTGATGAGGCCAGAAGGCAGAAACGCGTCAATGGATGTTCATAATTATTTTCATGTCTCAAGTTATGTCATCTTCTGCTGACTTCGTGGCCTCTCTTAGCAGTAAAATGCAGGAGTACGGTGTACTAATAATTATATTTTATTTATGTTATTAGTCAATTTGTGAAGTAAAGAACATAGTTTCCTTAATTCTTTTCTTATAATTTTTAGTTCGTTTATAATATTACTAAGTTGGGAATAAAATCAACAAAAAAATCTCCAAAACATCTAAAAATATACTTCGAAAACACATTTCCAAAAATCTTACAGGAGAAAAGTATTGCGTAAGTACTAAATTACAAAATGCAAATCAATGCATAATAGTGAAAACTAGAAAATTTAGACTTCTAAATTGTTTAATATTATGTATTATTCATTGATTTTAAATAAAAAACAACATCTGTAATAAAAGAACGAAGATAATCTGGATAATTTAGATAGAATTGGTCCTACCAATAGAACCTATCCTATCCCACGATAGAACCTATCCTACGTTATAGATAATCATTCAAACTTAAAACAAACGGAACATAGCCTGAAAATATAAATATATTCAGCAATTCCGGAGCTCTATAACAATTATTGAGTCTTCTTAGGAATACCAAAACAAATCTCACATGAAATTTGTAAGTTATTTTACAGCTTTCGAGATTTATCTCTCATCAGCGCAGCTTTGCTTGCATGAACAATAATATGTAAACCAATCACTTAAAAACACATGTGGTGTTTAGGGTTAGATGTTTATAATTTTGACATTTTGTGAGAGAGACATGAACTTAGGTTATTGATTGAACTGATAATATAGAATTGGTGAAACCATCCTACGTTATAGATAATCATTCAAACTTAAAACAAACGGAACTTAGCCTGAATATATAAATATATTCAGCCTTTCCATAGCTCTATAACAAAAATGTTATTTTTATGGTTTTTGTTGAAAGCCACGAAGGTGGACTGAAAGCTGTAAAATACAAATTTCTTACTTATCTTATTTTTTATAATCTTATACTTAATAACTTACAAATTTCATATGAGATTTGTTTCGGTAGTCCTAAAAAGACTCAATACATGTTATAGAGCTCCGGAAAGGCTGAATATATTTATATATTCAGGCTATGTTCCGTTTGTTTTAAGTTTGGATAGTTTGGATTAATGTTTCCTCCTCCGTCAGCGGATAACTATAATCAAGCAGATTTTTTAGATTATCTAAGTATAGTCAGTCAGACTATAGGACTATATTATGTGTTGATTTTAGAACATTAAACCGAAATAATGAGATAAACCTGTTCGTAGTCCTATAATATTAAGTCTTACTAAGCCTATGACAAATCTCATGTTGACACAACTACTGAAGGTGCCGGATTAACTAACCGCCGGATTATGAATATAATAATGTACTTCTAAAGTTTATATGATTTTATGTGCAATTAATAAAGTTTCACCAATATTTAATTATATTGTTATAATAAAATTAATTTAGTCGAATGTTGTTTAAATTGCATTTCATTCAATGATATAATATTGTAACGATTTTAAGAAATAATAGACAAGTATAATTGACGTTATTCCTTAATTTTGGAGAATAAATGTTATTTTAGTTTTCATAATAATGGCTTCTCGGCCTATGGCTAAGATGAAAGTCTAATCAAATAGAATTTTTTTAAATAAGTTTTTGACTTAAAATAGGACAAAATTATGACGTATTGTGGTCTAAATAGTTAATTACATATATTTGATTAGCTCAAGAAAATATATACACATTTATAATAACGAAAAGTATGTATAGTCTTAATCAAGCCTTAAGAGCCGCGAACGAAAAGTTTCTCTTAAGGAAGAAAACAACAACTAAGAATGAGTGGAAGACTGAAGATATTCTAGAATTAATGGAAGAGCGAAGGCAATGTAAAATTCAGAACGATCACAACGGGTATGGAGCTCTTCAAGGAAGAATACGAAATGAAATTAGAGTGGCGAAAGGGAATTGGCTACATGAAAGGTGTCAAGAGGCTGAAAATCCCAACAGACTTGGAGATAGTTTTCATCTTCATAAAAAACTAAATAGCTGAGTTATACAATAATAGACCGCTAAATTTTATTAAAAATGAACACAGTGAAATAGTGACAGAAGCCGAAGAGTTGTTGCAAATCTGGAGAAAATATACAAGCAGTCTTTTCAACGATGACAGACCGGAGAACCCCACAACGGAAATGTCCACTCTATCAGGATCAAGCATATTAAAAAGCGAAATCATATAAGCCATCAATTCAATGAGAAATAACAAAGCTTCGTGTCCTAATGATATGTACTCGGAAAGGTTTCACTTAATTAACGAAGAAAATCTTTAAATGATCGTAAGACTTTTTAATATCATCTATGGCACTGGACATTTCCCTGAAGATTGGCTCCGCTCCACGTTTATCAAACTACCAAATTCGAACAGCGCAATCACGTGTAAAGATTATCATCTCATCAGTTAAATGAGTAATTCACCACCACCACTTTCTAAAACTTTCCCTTCGAGTTCTATACACAAGGCTTTATCAAAAATGTGAGGAAGTACGTGGAGTCAGTCAATTCGGATTTAAGAGCGGATTCGGAACTAGAGATGGTATATTCAGTCTCCAAACATTGATCCAAAACTGCCAAGATCAAAAGATGTCTTTATGTGTTTCATTGACTATGAGAAGGCATTTTACAACGTTAAACACAATCTTCTGATAACATACCTTAGAGATGTGGGACTGGATGATTAATCAATATAAGGTTAAATTAATATAAGGTTAATCGGTAATCTGTATTGGTACCAAAAATCAGAAGTTCTAATAAGCAACGCTGGAACAACTGAAGTTTCTGAAATTAAAAAAGGCGTTCGCCAAGGGTGTATCCTATATCCCATGTTATTCTACCTATACGTAGAAAAAGCATTCTCCGAGTCAATCTCAGATAGTACCTTTGGAATTAAAGTAAACGGAACCTCCATTAACAATATCCGACGAAGAAAGCCAGAGACTAGGTTTAAAAATTAACATCAGCTAAACCAAGTTGATGATTGTTAGTGGGAACGATATTTCACACACTCGAATACATATTAATGAAGAGAACATCGAACATCGATTGTGCGACCTCAATTTAAATACTTGGGATGCATGATTAACAAAAGGTGCGATCCAGGTCAAAAGATAAGATGCAGGATCGAACAGGCTAGAGCAACTTTCCTAAGACTTCGAATATTTCTTACAGACAAGAACTTGAATTTCTACCTCAGATATAGGATGGTAAAATGTTTGGACCGTTCTTCTGTATGGTGTTGAGGCATTTACGTAGAAAGTAGCAATCATCAACAAAATTGAAGCCTTCGAAATGTGGATCCGGCGACGAATGTTGAAAGTGTCTTGGGTCGATCACGTGAGAAATGAGGACGTTCTCCGAAGAGCCGCTCTAGCAGAACGAGAGCTTTTCAAAAATATCAAGAAAAGAAAAATAGGATATATCGGACACATACTGCGTGGAGAACGCTACCACTACCAACGCCTTATTCTTCAAGGTAAAATTGAAGGAAGGAAAAGAGGAATAGGCAGAAAAAAAATAACGTGGAGAAATATCCGTCAATGTACGAGGATAAAGGACCACCAAACACTACAGAATGCTGCAATTAATAGAAACGTATGATAAGAAAAAGATGAACGTCTACGCAGGAATCTGCACGATCCTAAAAGATGAAAGTATGTATACATTTTTTGGGCAACTCGGTATAAATATTTAATTTAGTCCCTTGTATCAATGCTTATTGACACTAGCTAAAATTATAACGGAAGAAATAATTTTGCGAAATGAGACAGTTGATAATTAACTTTAAAATTAAATAAAATCACTTTAGATCTTGTTTTCAAAATTATATTTAAAAAAAAATAATATGTACAATTCGTCAACAAAGTTGACGCCTAACAATATTATTTTGAAGACCAGATTCAAAGAGTTTTTATTTCATATCATCAAAATCTTCAAACTCAACAATACATATATAATGGCTTGAAGATGTAATCATAATATAAATGTGATATAATCTAAATAATATAATATCAGTTTTAAGGAATAATATACAATTAATGAAGTTAATTTACACTATAACTATAACATTCTTCTTCTTTGTTGATTTTGGAAAACAAAATTAAGTTATTTATTCTAGATAGTAGAATAATATTTATATTGATAATTGGTTTTACGTAACTAATATAGTCTAAATCACGCCTGGATAAATAGCGGCCGCATGCGGCTGGGGCCCAGTCGACATTTGATGCGGCCCACGAAGCATTTTATAATCTACTTCAATTAAAAAAATATTTATGTAGAATATAAACAAGTTGGTTTAGGAGAAAAATGATTCGTTTCGTGATCGTGTCGTGCCAAAATATAACTTTACTGAAAATTTAATTATACATTTATCTATAAATAGTACACACTCAATCATAATTCATATTCCAACATAAGCTACAAAAAATCCCAAAAGCAAGTCTGTGATATGTTTACTATGTTTACCAAACCTGATGTTTATTTATTTCTACTACTATCTTATCTTCTACCTTGGCTATTAGGTCCATCCTTGGACATAGGCAGTGCCGTATTTCTGCCTAGGCCTACTAGGCCCCGGCCTAGGGGCCCAGCCAGCCTAGGGGCCCCGGTGGCGAAACTGAAGTCAATTTGAACCGTTGTGAAGAGTCTTTCTCAGACAAGCTGGTTTGCTCGAGCTGACGCCTGTCGAAGTCTATGTTGCTCCTGGGATGAGATTATGGCAGCTAACATAGACTGTATTATTCTGATGTTTATTAAAGTCAATAAAGTCGAGTAAAAATTATATGTTCTGTACTAGTGCATTTAATTTTCTAAAATTTCAAAATAGTTTCGAGAATTAGGGGGGCCTACCAAATGTCAAGTGCCTAGGGGTCCTGGGTCTCTAAGTCCGGGCCTGGACATAGGCCTTTCTCAATTGTTTTCTTCTTTCCCTATTCTGTGCTATTTCTATCCATGCTAATCTGGCTGTTCCTATGAGAACATCATACCCATAGGTCGTCTTCCTATTTTGTGTTGATACGGTCTCCATTCCATGATTCGCCTGTCCCATCTCATCCTTCTTGCTCATCACTTCTTGCAACGTAACCTGCGAATCTTCCTTTGAGCATTGCAATTTTCTCTCGAATGTTGGTGACTTTAGTTATTGCTAGTATTCTTTCGTTTCGCTATCTGTTCCTTTTTGTAATCAGCATCATTGACCTCTTTGTGCAATTTTTAGTGCCATATGTCATCACAGGTAAAATGCACTGGTCAAAAACACTTGATTTTGGTGTTGAGCTATTTTCTTATTTCGCAGGATGAATGATAGTTTGGCAAAAGCCACCCAACCTAACCTTATACTCCTTCTTATTTCTAACTTTTATGTGGTTCGGTTGATATTAAGTTTCTTTCCTAGGTACATGTATTCTTCCTTCTTTTTGACTTCCTCTTTCACTATTCTTCCTGACAATTAATGGTTCTTCTGTTCCGTAGTACATTATCTGGGTGTTTGAAATGTTATCCTGACAATAGACAATCATTCATTCTTCCTGGTACAACATCTGAGTTTCTGAAAGGTTCATTTTCAGCCTTATTTTTTCTCTATGTTAGTCTGCAATTATTGTTGATCGAACAAATATTCTCTCCTATATGCCAAGATAATTACATCGTCAGCATATGCTAGATTGGTTAGTCGAGTTTCATTGATGGTGATACCTTTGTCGTTCCAGTCAGTTTTCTTACAAATGGGGAGCACGGAAGGAGCCTCCACGAGTGCATTTTCTCCTGTATATACAGAACATGCCGGCGCTCCCTGGTAACACTGTCCCACCAGACAGTGGCAAATCCTTCCAGCACCGGAAATCACCGGACACGAAAAAGTAAGTAAAGTTCTTAAAAATCTTTTCCAATGCTAAAGTTAAGAGTTTTGGAGATAAGGAGTCACCTTGTCGTACTTCTCTTTTAAATTGTACAGATTTAGTTTTTTCGTGGAGAGTGTAAGTTTCGGTTGCTTCTTTTTTTAATTATTTGTTGGTATTCGTGGAACTTTCTCTCTAGTCTGTTGGTGAATATTTTTGTCAGAAACTTGTATACATGTGGCATTAGACTGATTAGTTTGTAATTTTCTATCTTGTTATTACATTTTTTCGTAAAAAGGTAATAACAAGATTTCCGGTTTCGTAATTTTCTTTATAAGATCATCTCCTCCTTCTCGTGTCATTTCCACTGTGATATCTCATCTCCAATTGTTTTATTGTATTTCATAATCATTGATACTTCACATATCGTCCCTACCATGTCAAACTATCCAATGTGAAAAAGTCGGTTTTGCATATTCAATACCCTGCTCTTGCCTTGTGGCAAAACCTCGAATCTGTAGGCCCTAAAGGAACGCTGGAATTGTCTTTGATAAAGTATCGAATATGAAGGATTTTCAATATATCACACTACCAAACCATATGAAATATGAAAAAACGACTTTTTCACATTCGATACTTTGACATGGTATCGACGATAAAACAAATATTTAAATAGATTTTTTTTAACGCGGCCTGCGGTCAAATTTTCATAAGCAATGTGGCGCTACAGCCAAAAATTTTTCAATTCAGCCCACCTCTGGTCTAAATATTCCCATTTCACTGGCTCAACATTACAATATTGTATGTATACCCAGGGCTTTCTCTGAAATTCAATTTAATAAATACACTTACAATTCTGCTCAATTAACATCCGATTCTAAAGTGATTGTTACGATCAATTCTCGACCTTGATTGTAAATGATGGAGTGTAAACAGTAGTATGAGTTTCACTTTACCTATGACAGCTTATCTGATACAAATTGCCCACTATTAGCAAATTATTTTTAACCCGAAAACCTAATATTAAATTTGCTTAATTCTGGTGAAGTTTGTGCCGCGGTATTGTGCAGGTGGTAGATTTAATTCATTCCAATATCTGGCATTTACTAATTAGGGAATTTCCTAAGTAATCCCATTATCCTTCACAGATGGTAAATAGTAAATAAAAACATTAACACTATTCTTGTACTGTGAAATCGATAACGTGTTGAATAAAACTCATTTGTAAAACTTACGACTAGTGTCTCTAATTTATCATTATATATTATTATATTCCAAAAGTTTGTACTGATAATACTGATATTTTTTTTAACATACATTTTGAGCTATTGACTGTAAGTCAATTTACTTGTATTATTCATCGTCATATGAGCACAGGTAAAAATGATGTAACATCACTCAGTTATAAGCATTATATAAATACCATATGCTTGACCAGTAGAGTAATTCACATTTGATGAGGACACTAGGAAAAAATAGGTCAAGAAATAAAACTTAATATTGTCTAAATAATTTAAAACGGTCGTTTCTAAATAGGTGTTTATTGTATTAAATATTAGTAACAGTAGTTACGTTAATTAGATCTTAATAGACTAATAAATTTTCTATTAGTCTATACTTTAATTATAAATAATTGATTGATTGTGAAGTTTCTTGTTAAAACTTCATTTCAATATTAAAGATTAAAACATTAATTGTTTTTAAGTTTCAAATTTATTGTATAAATACATATGTAAATATACTCTATGACATAAAAAATGAACTAGGTAGGGGTAGGAATTTTTGGCTTAGGTAAGCCAAAAAGCCACCTTCAGGTGAGGTGGTTTTTCATTCAAAGAAATTGCTAATCGTCTTACCGGAACCAACCCTCTGTAGTACGGTGTTATCAAGCATGGTCTATAGAAGGTCAAGAACGTCGTAGAAGGGGAAGGGACGGCCAAGACAGACAAATATGGTCCAGTACCGCCATCTCCGAATAATGGCATTAAGAGGCTGATTCTCGAGTACAAAATCAATAGCCGATCAATTATTTGGAAACGAAGAACGTCATGTTATCCTGTGTACAATTTGCCGACGAATTAGAGCTTTTGGCTTGCAGTCCTATCCACCACATCCTGTGCTTCAGCTGATGGCTCATCATCGACAACAATGTTTGGAGTGGAGTACCTTGCGAGTAGATTGGAACGTGGAATGGCATAGAGTGGTCTTCAGTGACGAATCCCAATTATTCCTGGGAATTCACAATGTTCGCATGAGTCAGACGTACATATGTTGATGAAGTGTTAGAACTCGATATCCTTCCATTCCTCTAGTAGCTGGAGGACCTGATTTTCCAACAGGATAATGCCCGTCTCCACATTGCAAGATATTCTATGAAGCGCTTCAATGAGGCTAACGTAAATATCTTGCCGTGGCCACCCAGATCTCCCGACCTCTCGTCCATCGAACATGTGTGAGATATGATGGGTAGAAGACTCAAGCAATTGAAGGGCTCGGTGCAAAAACCGGTCAACTCCAATTTTTATAAATGTTCAGAAATCAATAAAAACTGTCTACGAAGAAGAAAGATGGGATTTATTTTTCGAAATGTTATTTTTTTGATAAAAGAGGTCAGCCACTAATATTTATTAAACAAAAGAAGGTGTTTTTTGCAATAGGTGTTTAAAGAACAAAAATTGAAGATATTGGAGTTGTCTGTTTCTTGAACCAAAAAAAAAAATCGAAATCAAACTACTGATTTATTTCAAGAAGTATCCTTTTTAAACAAAAAATACTACATATTTAGAAAAATAAATTTTTCGAAAAACAAATAAAAACAGATTCAAAAACAATGTATGTGAGAAAATGTTTAAACATTTGGCAAAAACTGCGAGTGCTTAAAAGATTTCTGTTTCAACTTCTTGATCGCTGTCATCATCAGTGTTTTTCTGATTCGCTTGTTGGGTAACATTATTATTAGCATTCCGAACTTGCTCATAATACCACATATATACAGGAGGTACATATTTATCAGAAAGAGACATCACATTGTCTACTTTTTTTGGATTAATGCTTAACGGCAAGGACTTGTAGACTTTATCATTTGGCAATGCTAACACGGTATTGGGATTTTTCATAGCGAATGACGAAAAAAGTGTAAAACCAGCTGTCTCGCTGCACTCAATCATATTTCCCTTTTCGTATTTAAATAAACGATACTTGGAAATACTAAATTTTTCTTTTAGCTGATTGTTTATTGTCTTTTTAAAGATTGGTTTGAACGTGCCTGTAAAATCAAGAATCATATCTTGATTTACTTCTATTACGCGGAACTTTCTTGAGGTCTTCTTGACCAAATTTCTCCAATCATGCGGCAAGTAAACAATCTCTTTCTTCCTCTTTTCCTTCTCAATAAGACCGAAGCAACGATCGCATGGTAGGAAACTGTGTCCTGGTTCTGGAAACTGGTGGATAATCTGACAAATATGAGTTCCCGAAATGTTTATAAAAGTGTGCAAATATTGCACTAACGTATGGTTTTTGTTTTGTGCAAAACAAACAGTTGTCTGAAAATAGGTAAAGCGTGGTTACATTTTCGGAGACATAGTTGGTTATATAATGATGTAAAAAACTGATTACTTCATTGCATCTTTTTTTCGCGTCAGTTGGTCGTACATATAGAAGGTGGCTAGTTTTGTTTTAGTGGAATGAATGCAGAAGTTGTACTGCCACAACTGTCTTTTGTAAAATTCGTCACCCGATGGAATATGAGGCAAAGGTAGATTTGGCTGATAGTCAAAACACAAAACATCCACTGCTTCACCTTTCGCAAGTTCTGTAGCTTCTTTCAACTTTTTCTAATATTTCTGCTTTTTGTAAGTGCAAACGTTTCTCAACGACGAGAAGAATGTTACTTTCTGCATCGTTTTCTACAGCTATCATGTTGGTAAGATGGTCGCATTTCTGACAGGTATCAGATCTGGGATGGCCAAAACTAAGGTTGTCATGAGTAACTTTGGGATGTATATCTTTATATTCTTTACCATCTTCCAGTTGCTGGTATTGTTCAAGCTCAAATTTTTCTAAGTATAGTCTATACATTTTACTCAACGACGAGAAGAATGTTACTTTCTGCATCGTTTTCTACAGCTATCATGTTGGTAAGATGGTCGCATTTCTGACAGGTATCAGATCTGGGATGGCCAAAACTATGGTTGTCATGAGTAACTTTGGGATGTATATCTTTATATTCTTTACCATCTTCCAGTTGCTGGTATTGTTCAAGCTCAAATTTTTCTAAGTATAGTCTATACATTTTAAAAATATTTAATTCTGATGACAAAAAATATTTTTTCTGGTTATCCTGTCTGCTGTAGCGCGACTTTCTTTTCGGAAAACTGGCAATATGTTCATTTATTTGGTTAACTATTTCCTCGGGGATTCTATTTGTCCTGTTGCGATGACGTCCACGTTTATCTGATGGGGACATAATGTGGTCTTCAGCTATACTTTTAGCAATATTTGGAACTCGATGTTTTGTGATAGCATGTAACGAACAAAATGCCTTTTTACAAATTTTGTTTTCTTGAGTTCCGACACGTATCTGAAACAAGAAAAGTATGCTGTCTTTGATGGTTTATGATTAAAAAAATGAAAATAAAAAAACATCTTCCGCATTAAGAATAATGTTATTGTTACCTTATACTGAAAGGAATGAGTTTTTTCGTTTCTTTCTCCTGTTGTTGGTCGCTTACGGTGCACATTTAAAGCCGTTATCAAACCACCTAAATAGATATCTTGCCTATTTTTATCACCTATATCGTAGAACAGTTTAAAAATATTTTGTTTTTGCGTATCACTTATTTTTGTGAAGCACTTCATTTTACAGTTACAATTTGGTCCAGTGGTTTTCTTTGGAATTCCTTGTTTTGCCCAGTTAACGTACTCCTCGCCCTAGGCTCTTTTGCTCTTGATTATATAATTTTTCCAGGAACTTGTGTCTTTCACTCTTCTTTACCTTTCTTCACTTTCGATACATTATTCTTAACTGATGTCTCTTGTTCTTTTAAACCTGTAGCGGTATTTGTCTGACTTGGTGTTGTGATTCTTGCACCAAACGATGCGAAATAAGCGATTTTATGCATTAAACTTCAGAACTAAAATTTGACCAAAATTGGAGTTGACCGGTTTTTGCCCCGATCCCTTCAATTAGCCCATCCTACATGGACTGGTAGCTCTCCGGCATCGAACATGTGTGAGATATGATGGGTAGAAGACTCAAGCAATTAGCCTATCCTCCATGGACTGGTAGCTCTCCGGCATGAATTACAAATTGGCTGGGATGCAATATTTCAGGGAGAAATCGACAACCTGGTGGGATCCATGCACATAAGGGTGCGTGAGTGTGAAACTAATAGGGGTGATCCGACACATTATTAATTAAAAATGCCTTCATCTTTTGTTTAATTTCTTTGAAATTATAATCAATTAAAGTAAAACATTTCTGCCAGAGTTCAAAAATGCCTACCCGTTCTTTGTGTTACATATCTTATGTCACAGAGCAAATACATGATGTATTTATAAATTTGAAACTTATATTTTAATATATTATGTATTGAAACAGAATTGATTAATTTGTTATTTTCTATTAATAGTTGTGTTGATGTCGTGTAAATTTAAAAGTCATGTTGATGAAGCTAAGTTTATCTTCGAGCTTAAAGAAATATAACAAATTTAAAAAGAAATTTTAATTAAGCTGATAATTTAGCTGAAATATGCTATTATTGTATATCTTATTTTAAAATTTATTTCATGATATAATAGTAGATTTTGTAACTAGGGCGAAAGGTTGTCAATATTACTCGAGAACTAAAATTTGCGCACCAACGAAGTGAGGGTGCGCATTCGCTCGAGAGTGAAATTGACAATTTCGCCCGTGCTACTAACAATATTTTTTATCACTAATGCAATGTTTCATGTATTTTGCAAGTTTGGAATCCAGGTGCCATAAAAAAAATGGAATCTAAAATTAAAAAATTCACTTTCACAAAACGTCACTTTTTTAATACCGACCTCTTGATTGTATTACTTTTATTTTTATCTATTTGTTTATTTTAATATAACCTAGCGATATTGAATATTTGCGTGCGTTATCCAAGTTATGTGTAAATAGACTAATAGTGACATTTTATCGCACTAAAAAACGTGCACCAAGATAGTACTATTGTGCATGAAAGATAAAAATAAATATTAATAAACTTCGGAAGTTTTCTTTATTTCAACATAGACAAATTCGCGATTTCTGAATAAACGAAGAAACTAAATTATTTTTTGTCTATTTATTTACAACCTCAATTATTTCTTACAAAAAAAGTATTACAACTTAAAAATCCTTCAAGGTAGATTTTCTTGTGATACTTATAACTTCATAATTATTGACTGCATTCAAATTTTAAAGATAATTATTTCTTAATAAATCTTAAAATTCTCTTTATTTAAATATACGCAAATTTGAATCCAATTTGCAATTTTTATTCAAATGTATTAATTTTAAATAAATGAACATATTAAATGCCTATTTAATTTCCTATCCCGATTACTTCAAATTGACAAAAGTATTAATACTGACTGACCAATCCTTCAAGATAGTTTCAAATCAAGAATTTGCTAAAAATCTTAGAATATGCAACTGAATTGTATTACTTATAGCAACCTCATTACTTACTACTTCAAATTTTCAAAATCTAAATAATTAATTATATTCGAATTTAAATTATTGGTACTTTTAATTAGTTTTTAATTAATTTATAGTTTCAAATAATGTGTGCAAAGCTAAATTTGAAACAAATTTGAAATAGGACTTTTATAATTATAACAATTCTAAAATTCCCATTGAAAGATTTTTAAAAATATTAAACAAATGTCAATCAAATAATTTCAACAAATATCTGCTGAATTAATATTTTATTTCTATTTGAATTATTATTAAATAGATCGCTTATTTTTTTACAGCTATGCATAATTTCATATTTTATAAAACTTAACAATTAATTAAATATATTCTTAAAATGTTTAAATAATTTTAATAGTTGTATTATTATATTGTTTTTTAAGTAACTAAGTAAACTATAAAGTTTTCCTTTGATGAGAATAAAAACTTGATTTTATTTCTTTGTACATAGGTATACTATGGGACAATATAACACCCATTAATGAAAATTTGAAAACAGAAAAAGACCATTATTGTTAGTTCAACACATTTGAATGAATCAATTTTTCAGCAAATGGCTCGTTCCGGATGTGAAAACGCTTTGAAAGGGCGTCCGGCAGCGGAACAACGCGCCGAACCCATTCAACATAAAACTTTTCAAAACCAAAAAAAAATATTACAAAACAAAAACTTTTTCATAATTTCCCTGAAAAAAAGTTCCAAATGCCATCTGCCCAAGAGTAGCGCAACTAGAAAACTCTTAGAAAACTCGCCGGAGCTTTCTGGTTTTTATTTTTTATTTCTGGAACAGCTGCGCCAGCTATCTCACCGCTTTGAAAATTCTGAAAAGCTCAGCAGGGGTTGATAGGACGGTTCTAACCTCGCTCCGCCCCTAACATGGCTTCCTTTGATATAATCGTCAAGGGATTCCACTACAGAAAGCTCCGGTTATTTTACCCCCTAAAGACCAACGCACACAACTAAACGAGACTTAGATTTCCAGGCAGTAATGAAGACTATTTCACACCAGCTCAAAACGCAAACTATTCAAAAAATGAAAACTTTCCCCAATTAGAAAACTGAAAAAAAAAATGCGAAAGTGAATTTTAATGTTCAATTTCTTTAAATTTTTTGTTTAATAATTTATTCAACAATTTAGATTTGTGTGTAAATCCAGCGTTGCATGCAAAGAGAACCCTTGGCGAAGTTTAATATTCACAAAGCAATGGAATATTATACGACCAGTAAACATAACTTCGGACTCCGATATTAACGCATATCGGCCTATTTGTTTGCTTATCTATATATACATTATTTAGCTCCGAGACCACATGCATATACAAGTTTCCATTGCCTCGTTTTCTAAAACCTTTGTATTTTCGAAGTTTTAGGAAGAAACATTTTTCCTTTGTTCAAGTCATTTAATATTTGCGCTATCGGGATATCTATAACAGAAACCACGTGTATCCACATGTTTCAATTGCCACCTCGTCTAATACCTTTGTATTTTCCAAGTTTTAGAAAGAAATATTTTACCGTTGCTCACTCGATTTAATATTTGCCGTATCGGGATATCAGCAACGGAAACGGACAATTTACAAATAAGAGTAGTAGTGGTTTCTGCTTGATGAGAATCTGAATTGCTGTTCTACCCAGTAATTGTTCCAATAAATAATAACAAACTAAATAAGAATGTAAATTGTTCCAAACCACTTGGGAGTCTCTATCTACAATCGTTTACTATTTCAATTATAGATTCTTCAGATATCCTTAAACTTTAATTTGGTTCATTTCAATACAAAACCATACAAAACTTGTATGGTCTTGCCTGTTCTTGTCTTGTCTTATTTGGTTTTGTCTAGTCCTGCCTGGTTTTGTCTGGTGTTGCCTGGTCTTGCTTGGTCCTGTCTGGCCTTGTCTGGTGTTGTCTGGTCTTGTCTGGTCTTGTCTGGTCTTGTCTGGATTGTCTGGTCTTGCCTAGTCTTGTCTAGTCTTGTCTAGTCTTGTCTAGTCTTGTCTAGTCTTGTCTAGTCTTGTCTAGTCTTGTCTAGTCTTGTCTAGTCTTGTCTAGTCTTGTCTAGTCTTGTCTAGTCTTGTCTAGTCTTGTCTAGTCTTGTCTAGTCTTGTCTAGTCTTGTCTAGTCTTGTCTAGTCTTGTCTAGTCTTGTCTAGTCTTGTCTAGTCTTGTCTAGTCTTGTCTAGTCTTGTCTAGTCTTGTCTAGTCTTGTCTAGTCTTGTCTAGTCTTGTCTAGTCTTGTCTAGTCTTGTCTAGTCTTGTCTAGTCTTGTCTAGTCTTGTCTAGTCTTGTCTAGTCTTGTCTAGTCTTGTCTAGTCTTGTCTAGTCTTGTCTAGTCTTGTCTAGTCTTGTCTAGTCTTGTCTAGTCTTGTCTAGTCTTGTCTAGTCTTGTCTAGTCTTGTCTAGTCTTGTCTAGTCTTGTCTAGTCTTGTCTAGTCTTGTCTAGTCTTGTCTAGTCTTGTCTAGTCTTGTCTAGTCTTGTCTAGTCTTGTCTAGTCTTGTCTAGTCTTGTCTAGTCTTGTCTAGTCTTGTCTAGTCTTGTCTAGTCTTGTCTAGTCTTGTCTAGTCTTGTCTAGTCTTGTCTAGTCTTGTCTAGTCTTGTCTAGTCTTGTCTAGTCTTGTCTAGTCTTGTCTAGTCTTGTCTAGTCTTGTCTAGTCTTGTCTAGTCTTGTCTAGTCTTGTCTAGTCTTGTCTAGTCTTGTCTAGTCTTGTCTAGTCTTGTCTAGTCTTGTCTAGTCTTGTCTAGTCTTGTCTAGTCTTGTCTAGTCTTGTCTAGTCTTGTCTAGTCTTGTCTAGTCTTGTCTAGTCTTGTCTAGTCTTGTCTAGTCTTGTCTAGTCTTGTCTAGTCTTGTCTAGTCTTGTCTAGTCTTGTCTAGTCTTGTCTAGTCTTGTCTAGTCTTGTCTAGTCTTGTCTAGTCTTGTCTAGTCTTGTCTAGTCTTGTCTGAACATGTCTGATACTGTCTGTTCTTGTCTAGGCTTGACTGGTCTTGTCTAGCCTTGTCTGGTCTTGTCTGGTTTTGTCTGGTATTGTCTAATCTTGTCTGGTCTTGCCTGGTCTGCTCTTTTCTTCTCCGGTCTTGTCAAGTCTTGTCGGGTCTTGTCTTGAATAGTCTTATTTGGTCTTATCTGGTTTTGTCTGGTCTTGTCTGGTTTTGTCTGGTCCTGACTGCTTTTGTCTGGTTCTGTCTAGTCTTGTCTAGCCTTGTCTGGTTTTGTTTGGTCTTGTCTGGTCTTGTCTGATCTTGTCTGGTTCTGCCTGGTCTTGTTTGCGCTTTGTCTGATCTTGTCTGATGTTGTCTGGTCTTGTCTGATCCTGTCTGGTCTTGTCCGGTCTTGTCTACTAGTCTTGTCTGCTCGTATTGTCTGGTCTTGTCTTGTCTGGTCTTGTCTGATGTTGTGTGGTTTTGTCTGGTCCTATCTAATCTTGTCTGGTCTTCTCTGGCCTTGTCTGGTCTTGTGTGGTTTTGTCTGGTCTTGTCTAGTCTTGTCTGGTCTTGTCTGGTCCTGTCTGGTGTTTCCTGGTCCTGTCTGGTCCTGTATGGTCCTCTCTTGTCCTATCTGATCCTGTGTGATATTGTCTGGTCCTGTCTGGTCATGTATGGTCCTGTCTGGTCCTATCTGGTCCTTTCTGGTCCTGTCTAGTCTTGCCTGGTCTTGTATGGTTTTGTCTGGTCTTGTCTGGTCTTGTCTGGTCTTGTCTGGTCTTGTCTGGTATTGTCTGGTTATGTCTGGTCTTGTCTGGTCTTGTCTGTTCTTGTCTGGTCTTGTCTGGTCTTGTCTGGTCTTGTCTGGTCTTGTCTGGTCTTGTCTGGTCTTGTCTGGTCTTGTCTGGTCTTGTCTGGTCTTGTCTGGTCTTGTCTGGTCTTGTCTGGTCTTGTCTGGTCTTGTCTGGTCTTGTCTGGTCTTGTCTGGTCTTGTCTGGTCTTGTCTGGTCTTGTCTGGTCTTGTCTGGTCTTGTCTGGTCTTGTCTGGTATTGTCTGGTTATGTCTGGTCTTGTCTGGTCTTGTCTGGTCTTGTCTGTTCTTGTCTGGTCTTGTCTAGTCTTGTCTGGTCTTGTCTGACCTTGTCTGCTCTTGTCTGATCTTGTCTAGTCTTGTCTGGTCTTTCCAAGAAACCAACGATGTAATTTACAAATAACCATTTAAACTGAAGGAAATTTTAAAATTATTTAAAAAATTGTTTTTCGAAACGTATCTAAGGTTTGAAAAAATGTTTTGTTTTTGAGATTTACCGAATTATAAAATACGAATAAACTTTTTTAAACAAATAAATGTCAGTAGAAGAAAAGGAATTGCGACTAAAATTCAAGGATAATAAATATAATTTCTCAGGAAGAATTAACAACTTCGTTTGGTTCTGTGGTCAATATATTATATAATATAATCTGTGGTTATTGATTAATCAAACAAGATTTGGATTCGTTTCAAAGCAACAATTTTTAATTAAAATTCATAGGTCAGAATCCAAAAACAAAATCAAATCCCAGGATTATTGTTACCAATAACGCTCTCATTTTTTTTTTCTAAAATAATCCGTCATGTGATATTAATTTTTTGTCCGTTGGATTGTCCGGCCGAACCGCGACAGAAATAATACGAAAAAAAAAATAGTGTATATACTAAACAGAAGAGAATGCAAACAATAGATTTCATAGAATTTCTCCACATTAACCAGTTATTTTTCATGTGTATGTGCGAGACAAATCCGGCAGATGTACATCGGAAGCTGCATTTTTTATGCGGCCCTGGACCAGTTGGACCACTGCATTGACCACTGTCCAGCAACGGAGCTGGACCCGAGCTGCATTATTATGCGGCGCGAAATCATAATGAAAATAAAAAAAACGAGTTTTGGAAAAGTCGTTGGACCACTCAAACCCCACAAGAACAACTTTTCTAACATCATTTTCATATTCAGTTGCACTTTTTTTTCTCTCGCGACAACATCTCAATATTCTCTAAGTTTATACGCGGTGAGAAACTTGTGAATTATCAAAATAATTTTAGCATAAACTTAGATTAAAATTTTCAAAATTACTAGTGGACAACAATTAGCAAATTGGCAACATAATGCTAGACAAGACTATACAAGATATCAGACAATCAGATAAGACCACACAAGACTACACAAAGCAGACAAGACCAGACAAGCCCAGACAAGACCAGACCAGACCAGACCAGACAGAGCCAGGCAAGACCAGACAGGACCATTCAAGACCAGAGAAGACCAGACAAGACCAGACAAGACCAGACAAGACCAGACAAGACTAGACAAGACTAGACAAGACTGGACAAGACTAGACAAGACTAGACAAGACTAGACAAGACTAGACAAGACTAGACAAGACTAGACAAGACTAGACAAGACTAGACAAGACTAGACAAGACTAGACAAGACTAGACAAGACTAGACAAGACTAGACAAGACTAGACAAGACTAGACAAGACTAGACAAGACTAGACAAGACTAGACAAGACTAGACAAGACTAGACAAGACTAGACAAGACTAGACAAGACTAGACAAGACTAGACAAGACTAGACAAGACTAGACAAGACTAGACAAGACTAGACAAGACTAGACAAGACTAGACAAGACTAGACAAGACTAGACAAGACTAGACAAGACTAGACAAGACTAGACAAGACTAGACAAGACTAGACAAGACTAGACAAGACTAGACAAGACTAGACAAGACTAGACAAGACTAGACAAGACTAGACAAGACTAGACAAGACTAGACAAGACTAGACAAGACTAGACAAGACTAGACAAGACTAGACAAGACTAGACAAGACTAGACAAGACTAGACAAGACTAGACAAGACTAGACAAGACTAGACAAGACTAGACAAGACTAGACAAGACTAGACAAGACTAGACAAGACTAGACAAGACTAGACAAGACTAGACAAGACTAGACAAGACTAGACAAGACTAGACAAGACTAGACAAGACTAGACAAGACTAGACAAGACTAGACAAGACTAGACAAGACTAGACAAGACTAGACAAGACTAGACAAGACTAGACAAGACTAGACAAGACTAGACAAGACTAGACAAGACTAGACAAGACTAGACAAGACTAGACAAGACTAGACAAGACTAGACAAGACTAGACAAGACTAGACAAGACTAGACAAGACTAGACAAGACTAGACAAGACTAGACAAGACTAGACAAGACTAGACAAGACTAGACAAGACTAGACAAGACTAGACAAGACTAGACAAGACTAGACAAGACTAGACAAGACTAGACAAGACTAGACAAGACTAGACAAGACTAGACAAGACTAGACAAGACTAGACAAGACTAGACAAGACTAGACAAGACTAGACAAGACTAGACAAGACTAGACAAGACTAGACAAGACTAGACAAGACTAGACAAGACTAGACAAGACTAGACAAGACTAGACAAGACTAGACAAGACTAGACAAGACTAGACAAGACTAGACAAGACTAGACAAGACTAGACAAGACTAGACAAGACTAGACAAGACTAGACAAGACTAGACAAGACTAGACAAGACTAGACAAGACTAGACAAGACTAGACAAGACTAGACAAGACTAGACAAGACTAGACAAGACTAGACAAGACTAGACAAGACTAGACAAGACTAGACAAGACTAGACAAGACTAGACAAGACTAGACAAGACTAGACAAGACTAGACAAGACTAGACAAGACTAGACAAGACTAGACAAGACTAGACAAGACTAGACAAGACTAGACAAGACTAGACAAGACTAGACAAGACTAGACAAGACTAGACAAGACTAGACAAGACTAGACAAGACTAGACAAGACTAGACAAGACTAGACAAGACTAGACAAGACTAGACAAGACTAGACAAGACTAGACAAGACTAGACAAGACTAGACAAGACTAGACAAGACTAGACAAGACTAGACAAGACTAGACAAGACTAGACAAGACTAGACAAGACTAGACAAGACTAGACAAGACTAGACAAGACTAGACAAGACTAGACAAGACTAGACAAGACTAGACAAGACTAGACAAGACTAGACAAGACTAGACAAGACTAGACAAGACTAGACAAGACTAGACAAGACTAGACAAGACTAGACAAGACTAGACAAGACTAGACAAGACTAGACAAGACTAGGCAAGACTAGACAAGACTAGGCAAGACTAGACAAGACTAGACAAGACTAGACAAGACTAGACAAGACTAGGCAAGACTAGACAAGACTAGGCAAGACTAGACAAGACTAGACAAGACTAGACAAGACTAGACAAGACTAGACAAGACTAGACAAGACTAGACAAGACTAGACAAGACTAGACAAGACTAGACAAGACTAGGCAAGACTAGACAAGACTAGACAAGACTAGACAAGACTAGACAAGACTAGACAAGACTAGACAAGACTAGACAAGACTAGACAAGACTAGACAAGACTAGACAAGACTAGACAAGGCTAGACAAGACTAGACAAGACTAGACAAGACTAGACAAGACTAGACAAGACTTGACAAGACTAGACAAGACTAGACAAGACTAGACAAGACTAGACAAGACTAGACAAGACTAGACAAGACTAGACAAGACTAGACAAGACTAGACAAGACTAGACAAGACTAGACAAGACTAGACAAGACTAGACAAGACTAGACAAGACTAGACAAGACTAGACAAGACTAGACAAGACTAGACAAGACTAGACAAGACTAGACAAGACTAGACAAGACTAGACAAGACTAGACAAGACTAGACAAGACTAGACAAGACTAGACAAGACTAGACAAGACTAGACAAGACTAGACAAGACTAGACAAGACTAGACAAGACTAGGCAAGACTAGACAAGACTAGACAAGACTAGACAAGACTAGACAAGACTAGACAAGACTAGACAAGACTAGACAAGACTAGACAAGACTAGACAAGACTAGACAAGACTAGACAAGACTAGACAAGACTAGACAAGACTAGGCAAGACTAGACAAGACTAGACAAGACTAGACAAGACTAGACAAGACTAGACAAGACTAGACAAGACTAGACAAGACTAGACAAGACTAGACAAGGCTAGACAAGACTAGACAAGACTAGACAAGACTAGACAAGACTAGACAAGACTAGACAAGACTTGACAAGACTAGACAAGACTAGACAAGACTAGACAAGACTAGACAAGACTAGACAAGACTAGACAAGACTAGACAAGACTAGACAAGACTAGACAAGACTAGACAAGACTAGACAAGACTAGACAAGACTAGACAAGACTAGACAAGACTAGACAAGACTAGACAAGACTAGACAAGACTAGACAAGACTAGACAAGACTATACAAGACTAGACAAGACTAGACAAGACTAGACAAGACTAGACAAGACTAGACAAGACTAGACAAGACTAGACAAGACTAGACAAGACTAGTCAAAACCAGAAAACCGGACAAGACTAGGTAAGATCAGACAAGACCAGACAAAACTAGGCAACAACAGACAAGACCAGGCAAGACCGAGCTAGACCAAACAATTTTAGACAAGACCAATGTTAGATAAGAACAGACAAGAACAGGCAAGGCCGGCAAAAGATCATACAAGACCAGATCAAATAAGATTGGGCACTTACGTATTAACGCCACCACCGCTATATATTGGATCGAGAGTTCGCGCTGCCGTTCGTATGTTATCTTAATTTATCTGCACGCTTCGCGGCGGGCAACCTAATCTAACCGGGGTTAAAAAATAAAGTATTTTGAGTTCTAATAATGTTTTAATTTTAAATAAAATGTTTTATTCTATGATTTATCATAAAAATTTGAGGCGTATATTGGTGGCATTTAAAAATGTAGCGGTGGTGGCGTTAACACGTAAGTACTGAAGATTGGACCAAATAACATGCAAGACCATAGTTTGTCTAGCCTCTAATATTTTCTTTGCTAATTCTACTTAGTGAGGTTTTATTTTATTCAGTGTTGTGTAATCTTGGTTTCATTAAATTGTTTAAAAAGTAATTATAAATTTAGAAGTTGGTGGTTGCGAGTTTAATATTTGAAAGGAGCGTAAAGTTTGTTTGTCCTTGCCGAAAGGACATTGGAGTTCCCTCTGTGAGTTCTGATGCATACTACAAACGGTCAATATAGTAGTAAAGTTCTAGCCAAACGGGCGCAAACTGCCTTCGAAATAGAATCGATAAGTTTGCGGCTGCGACGACCAAGACCCGCGTCTTATTTATTTCCCTTAGACTACGTGACGGACGGTGCTGCAACCGAGGGGGGTTTCATATTTATTGTAATTGAAAATATTCAAATTTTACACAATGTATTTGGGGGTGAAATGCAGATTCAGACAATACTTAAGATAAGAAATCATTGTTAATAAGTTTTCATTTGCAAATTCAAAGTTTACATTACGACCAGTGTAACATTTCCGACATACTGAACTTAAAAGAGACTAACGAAACGAAACTAAACAAACATGACTAAACAGAAAATACTTCATTGACAAAACTAGTGCAATACGTCTAGCCATACAAGATTAGGCAGCCAAGACAAAAATAATCAAGTCTAGACAGATAATACCAGACAATATTTAATTATCCAACTATTCTTATACACAGCTGACAAGATCAGACAACTTCTACTCTCCTTATTCACAGTCTCAACTTTTCAAGATGTAAATTAATTATACATAACATCAATGTTTTTAATATATTGAGAGTCTGTATTTCTCTAGCCCAATATGCCGTTACGTACCGAAAGTGTCTTTGGAAATTTAGAAACCGCAGAATTTCATAATCTACTATAAGTTTTTAAAGCATAGGTGTAAGCATTTTTATATTATTTTTATATTATTTTTATATTTTAATATTATTGTTATTTACTTTAGCTTTCAGTTTTAATTTATGCGTAAAGTATTCCAAAAATCTTAGAATCCAATATTTGCAAGTGTGTCTTCTATCAGATAGATACGACTAGTCATTGAAGACTACTCCAACTAGACTAGAAACAAAAGCAGGCAGAAAATACTAAACAACGATACTAAAGAAGAAATATGAGAACATACAGACAGGACTGGATGGATTAGTCTAGATATGATTAGATTTAAAATTAAAGAAGAATAAGTAGATCAGTCTGGGCGGACAAATAACACTGAAAAAGATAGATAGGACAAGAGCAGTGATTCTCAACCTTTTTTCTCTTGCGGTACAATTTCAACAACATCAATTCTGCGGCACACTGACAATAATATGAGTTTAATAGTCATGTAAGATACGGCTTCACACGAGAGTCTCGTTTCTGATCTCGTCATTACTCGGGTCCAAATTTATGAAGAAAATGTTATGCTCGTTCTGGGCTCGGGCCGGTTGCGCGGGTTCAAATTTATGAAGAAAATGTTACGGCTGCCCGGAACGAGATCAGAAAACGAGAATCTCGTGTGAAGCCCTAATTTAAGATGAAATGGTATACAATTAAGGTTTAACAAACGGATTGATAAATTCAATTTAAATTCGCGAGTTAAACCTTAACTTTATCCGCGAGTGAAATACTAACTTTTATTCAATTTTGCTTTTGTTTGAACAAGAAACAATTCATAGAAAAGTTGGTCATGATTGTGGTGTTCTCATGGCAACGATATAATTGTTGATTCGTGCGTCAAAATTTTGCTTAGAGTATTTATTGTGTTTAATAAATTTGTGTTTTATTAATTGTAACTGGATACATCCGAAGAATTATTGTTAGATGGTGACGCGGAAAGATTACTCCGGCAAAATTCATGAGATTAAAAAATAATGTAGCTTTAATAAGTTGTGTGATTGGCGATCAAAAAAGAACATCAGCGAACAACAGGAGCACGTAAGTGAGCTATTTTGATGCGTTGCCATGGAGACTTTTAATCCACTAGTGAATAAATCACTATTTTATTGATCCGTATGCAAGGAATTACACATGACTTTATGAGTCAAAATTGAATTAATAAGTCTCAAGGAAAATTATTTGAAATATTTTTTCTTATTTTGGATCGAGAGGCAAAGTTCCCTCTAAGCTGCGCGGGTGCACGGCCGCGCACTAATTTTTCGAAAGTTGCGGGGCCGCTTTTGTATTCTGCGCACAATGGGCTCATCTTGGTAAAAAAATTTAGTCAAACAAATTTTTGAAATCGGACATTTATAAGTCAAACGCAATCTCTTTTGTTTACATCAACTACGTCATGTGACGTTTGCTTGGTTTGAATTATGTTGACACATTGTGTGCGAGGAACGACTTAAGTCCTCCTACACTTCATTCGCGAACGGGTGTCGACAAATCATCGCCTGCGTTTCGACGTTTATTGGGACAAAATTATCCGCATACCAACAGCGCACACCTGACCGGTGACCTGAAGGTTTTGGTTTTTGGTCACCCGAAGGAAATCGAAGTGCTGAAAACGGTTTTCCAGTTTATTTCGCTCTAAAGTTACAAATAAACAATTTTAATATATTTTTTCGCTGTACACCATTTCGCATTTCCGACTGATTTCAGGCTGTCATAACTTTTGAACGGCTCATCATTAGAGACTTTTAGTCTTCACCAATCGATTCAGCGTCCCGAAATTTGTCGGAAAACGTATATAATATTCCCTAGGAAGCTGTCAGATAAGAAAAACCATCGACACGGGGAGTCTAGACCGCGGAAACGACGAAATGCGAGAAAATCGATTTTATCAAAATCGTTATCTTTTGAGTTACAGCAAAATTTAAAAACGTTACTGAAAGCATTTATTGCTGCTGATTACAGATATGTAATTTATATTCCGCTAGCTCTTTCCGTTATTTTCCTTTTTGAAAAAAAAAATTGGAATTTTTTTTCCTGATTTTTTTGATTACCCGAAGGAAATCGAAGGGCTGCAGCTCCTTTTTTGCACTTTCAAAAGCGTTCGAAAAAAATAGAGGGAACATTGTCGAGAGGTCGCGCTACCGCGTGATATATGATCTGGATTTATCTGTTCTAATATTAACCAATCTAACCTATGACCTAACCTAGGTTAAAACCGTGAAATCAGTAAAATATTATCTTTTTTACGTTACTTCTATTTTCTGCCACGGCTTACATGAATCGAACTACGTTTTAGCCGAAAACTCTGTTAGTGAATAGTTTTGTTTAGGTTTAATCCAGATTTGCAGTAAAACTATACAAGCATGCTGTATCAAAGTACATACAAAATAATTTTTATGGTTTGCACTTCCAAAATTTGACGGCACATATCAAGAATTTGGCGGCACATAAAAGTGCCACGGCACAGTCGTTGAGAATCACTGGACTAGAGAATCAATAATGAATGAACAAAACTGGGCATAAAAGATAATACAGAATAGATATATTATATTATAGACTTTGTAAATCCAATCCATAAAAATCCATAGTTTGAAAATTAACGAAATCAAATTTACGGGGAATTTGTGGAATAATTTGTAATAGGAAATTTAATAGTAATAATAATATTTCAGGAATTTGAAAATCAAAACTGAAATTCTGTCAAAACTGAAAAATTGACAAAAACATTAATATTAGATTGATAGGATTCTGTATTACAGATATGTCTAAATAGTCAAGACTTGAATAAGAAACTATACCAGCAATAATCAACAATTTTACGAGACGAATAGGTACAGACAGACAGCAGTAAATATGCAAGAGAAAACCAGACTGCTAAGAATTTACATAACAAAACTGGACAAGCAAAACTAGATAAAATGTATGAAACACGAAATAGAGAATTCTACTTCTCTGTTTCCAGAAGTAGACTTCAGTTAGAAGACTTGTAGACTTCAGTGTGAAGTCTGCTTCATTCTTATGCAAGAATCACTGTCGAAAAGCAGACAGTAGATATACAGGATTAAACTGTTTTTCTTATGCAAGAATCTGTAATAGACGAACTACAGACGAAAGGCAGACAGTAGATATACAAGATTAAACTGTTTTTCTAAGTATAATACGATCGGCAGGGACTAGATAAATAAGACTTGACAGACTAAAAAGTGAAAACTGTTGTCTTTGTATTGATTTTTACTTTGTATGGATTTATCTTTTTAAATATTTGCAAAAATTGTGAGAAAACGAAAAATTCATTGTACGATTATATTAAATGTAATCTACATAAATATCTATATAGATTAAAATAAGTTAAAACTAACCATAATCTATCCCAAAATGTACATAAACTTTGAAATAACAGCAGTAAATCAAAACTAAACGACATTCCCCTTAGCTATTATGCAGAAATTCGATTAATAAATCAAAATTTCTTAGTTGAGACGCCGAAACGGCGCTCTGAAATACGATGCTGGACTGTAAGCAGACTCCATCTATATAGCAAGACGAACACTGAACGCGGTGAAAAAGCTCTATGCGACGAGCGTTCAAGGATCAAAATCGTCTAGATAAGAAGGAAATTGTAAATCATTTTCATAGCTTCGGAACTGAGGCAGAACTTCGCAGTAAGTTGATAACTTGCCAATTTAATCTTATGTGAATAAAATGTTTTGTGAATAAAGGTAAGAATACGTAACTGCGTCAATTGTATATTAAAAAACGATGAAATTGGACAAACTATACAAATTAAAATAAATCTTTAACATTAAAATTTGAAATAATTTCGCAAAATGCAATCATTATTTCATTATTTATTTTACTAGTATAGTAACATATAGTTCATTTTTAAAACTTATTAGTAATTCGTGATTTCACCTAGAATATTAAGTTGCAGTATTTTGTAATAATACGTTCTACGGTGTAGTATGCATTAAGCTAACTTTTTTCCCATTGTGGATATCACGGCTATTTTTCAGCCCTACAAACACTGCGGCCATGTAGCCTATTGTATTTTTCCACATTTTCGATAATTCATCCATTGGATGGTTGTTCTTACGTAGAAATATATTTTGGATACAATTGACACTTTGCAAGCGATCAATTTATTGTTCTTTTCTCTAGAAGTATCGGACCTCTTCCTGGAATATTAAGTTTTTAATTTATTCTTGAGAGACATAGAATATATTTATTGTATACTTTATACATAATACAAAGGGCTATCGACCATTTATTCTTGATATATTAATCTTATACAAATAATTATTGTAGAGACTCTTTGAACTGCGGCCATTTTTCTAACTGTATGTAAATCATCATAAAATCGATATTTCGAGGAGGAATTTAATGCGTCTTATCTACCCCTCAAGTTGAGGGTGCAAATGGGCATGAGGGTTCCACCATCTTACATATGATTCATACGTAAATAGAGGATGAAGCAAGGGCACAGATTGCTTATGCAAGCGCCTAGCTAGGAAATTATCTGAATCGTAATTTTCTTGATGATAAGATTTCGATCTCTTTGTAAATCCAATTAGTTTGAAAATTAACGAAATCAAATTTACGGGGAAATTGTGGAATAATTTGTAATAGTAAATATAATAGTAATAATTATATTTCAGGAATTTGAAAATGAAAAATGATTGATTTTAATTTATTATATTATGATAAACTTTTTGCAGATTGAATAAAATTTAAATTTTGTTCACAAAAAAATAAATTCTTAAAAAAATAAATACAAAAATTCTGACAATAAAATATTGTCAAATTGTCAATCAAAACTAGTTTGAAATTCGTTTATTATAATTAGTTTTAATACAATTATTCCTAGAATATATCTATTTTTTAACTATTTTAGCAATAAATTCATGATTTATTACATTCTTTTAGTATTAACCCATTTTTGCCCAAACACGAAGGAAAAAAAATAACAATAACTTTTTTGTAAAACCCTATTAATTTAATCAAAAAATAGTAAATGCTACAGAAATTTTTTTTTTTTTCAAAAACATAAATGAGAATGGGGTGTACTCAAATGGGTACACTGGGAAGATCTGGATTTATTGAGTGTGGTAAAGTTCCAAGCAATTAAAAAAACATATATACGTAATCCAGTTTTAGCTACATATTATTAGATAGAGTAAACATAATAAAATATTGGTGTACCTGCTTGTGTACAGTAGTCAAAAATGGGTTAATACTTGTATATGCATTTTGGTACACATTGTTAAAACTTTATTTTAATATTTTTAATAATTTGTTATAATTAATTTTAATTATAGCGAATAAGCTGTTTTTAATTATGTGATGTGATATGATTTGAATTTCAAAAGAACATTAAACTCTTAAGAATTTACGAAGAACATGGAGACATGTTCTTCGTGTCTTTCTGTTCATATTTTTATCGTCAGATTTTTCTCATCACTGAAAGCATTATTCATAGAAAAATATTTATTAATATACACTATACAATATTTGTCTTTCAAAATCTTGATCTAACGAGCATTTTTCAAATCGTCTCAAATTATAAAGAGACAAGGGACAAGTTTAATTGATTTCGGCTGATTATCATAAATTAACTTAAAAATGTTGTCAAATCATGTCAAATTAGGAGTAGACAAAGTTATGGAATATTGATCAAGCTTAATTAGTTTTATCTGTTTACCACAAATATCTTAAAAATATTAAATTCTTTTCAAACTAAAAACAGACAAAAATACTTAAACATATCTCTCTAAACGTCGTCACGAATTATGACTAGATAAACTTCCAAAATATTAATCAGACTTCTCAGCTTATCGTAACATGACCGTGACAGTAACGTGACCAAAGTTAATTTCTTTTGTTATACTAAAACATACTGAACGCTGTTCAAATCCTCTCAAATTACAAATTTACAAAATTCGAAAACATTCTCAGATTTCTTTTTTTTTTCGATTTATCAAGAGAATCTCTCTCAAAATATCTTTTGAATTTAGGATCAGTGTTTTTCATTCATTATAATCAGTCTTTTGAGTGCAATTTTAGGAAAAAGTTCGAGAATATGGATTTTGTTAGTTTATCGAAATTTAAAAATCATCAATTCGTTTCAAATTAGAAATAGATAAAACAGAAGTTAGGAAAGTTCAGAACTCATACTTTTACCATTAATGATACCTAACCTACACCTGATAACGGTTTTTTTCTATTTATAAAGGAGAGTTATTTTGTTTCTACCCTTATTTATTTATATTTTCAAAATATTGCATTGCCGTCCATTTCTAAGTTGCTTATAGAGCTTCATACGAGAGGAGATAGAGCAAGAGTTTCAAGAATCTCGTATCGGTCTCGTTAGTTGTAAAAAAAATTACTCTCGTCTCAGTCTCGCACTCACTCTCGTAACCGTCTGTCTCGTCTCGCTCTCGTTCTCGTAACCGTTTGTCTCGTCTCACCTCGTCTGATCTCGTCAGATTCTCGCGTCGTTCATGCTAGAACTCATTGTAAATACAGCCCAACACATTATTTCACAACTATTGTAAGTGATTTTAATTTTATAATTCATTAGAGCAAAGCTGCACTGATGAGAGATAGATCTCGAAACGCGTGTGCAGATGGCTATTCACTTTGGGTTAAAGAGAAAGATCTGATTAAAAATATCTGTTAAAAAAAAACAATGTTATTTATCTATAGTCCATTTTTTAAGAATGCAGTACAGGGAAGATAGGGCTTATTGGACCTTGTTCTCTGATTGGCTTAAATCGAGGAGAAGTTCACACCGACGATATTTCTCAACCTTGTATCTACTCATCTCTCTCTTTTCACAAATTTGGAGTCACTGGCGTAGAATTCGGTGATGTGTAATTAAATGAATATAATACTACGAATAATTTCTAAATATAATAGAACGTTAAATTATACTACGGCTAATAACTACTATATTATACAGTAATGTTTCATATTCAATTTTAAATTTAAAGATAAAAAATACATATTTTTTTCGTACGCCAATGTATGTTGAGCAGTTAGTTGTCAATGGCTGCCGTGTCAATTCACAATTGTCATCTGATATGTTTATATCATTTATTTCTTTGTATTTTATTACTAATGTTGACATTTGGTGCACTTAATAGATATTCAATCAAACCACTAATAAATTACCAATTTTATATTCAAGTAACTATATTTGAATTTAGCGCCAAATTTTGTAACTAGATTTAACATTTGTCAAGGTGTAAATCAGGTTTCTAGTTACTGCATTCTTAAAAAACATGGACTATAGTGTCTTGTTTTAACAAGACACTTGTTTTAACAAGTTTTTTCACGGAAGTGAACTGAGTCCTAGTGAATAACACAAATAGCTGTTGTCTTTCAACAGGAGATTTGTTTTATAGTCTTAAAAAGACTTACGAATATTAAAGAGATTCGGAAAGGTTGAATATATTTATGTATTCAAGCTTGTATTCAGCTGTAATAAGTTGGTATGAAGTTACAGGTTACAAAACAATGATTACTTTACTAACTGAAATTTTACACTTAAGTAACAATATGACCAAGAATTCAAACATAATAATGCTTGCATCACATCATCCTATAACGATTTGCGCGTTTGGATCATTATAACACCTGCTGTATAGAATAATCTTTCAACAGGTACTGATGTTGCCATTATGCTTAATAAATCCTTGGCAATCTTGGAGAGAGTGGGGAAAATCGTTTCTTGAAATTTACACTCCAAAATATTTTAATAAAATAAATCGTCTCTTTTAAGTAGTAAATACTCACCAAAATCAGCTTACCAATGTATTGAAGTTTTTGCTGAATTGATTATAATATCAATTCATTTTTTAAATGATTTGCTTCCGTTCGGAAGACTATCTTTTCGGATTCTCTCTATCTCATCGGGTTGTTATTTCAAAATCAATTCCACAATTTTTGAGAACTGCGTCCAGAACGGATAAAGAACAAAGCAACAAAACGTGGTAATAACTATATTTGTGTAATCATTTTTCAAATTATTAAAACCTTATAGAAATAAAATTTATTAACTTAAATTGTCATTTAATCATATTTTTTCTAATTTTAGAGTAATCTAATTATATCTAAACTTAAAACAAACGGAACACAGCCTGAATATATAAATATATTCAGCCTTTCCGGAGCTCTATAACAATTATTGAGTCTTTTTAGGACTACCAAAACAAATCTCAAAATTATAAACATCTAACCCTAAACACCACATGGGTTTTCAAGTGAGTGGTTTACAAATTATTGTTCATGGAAGCAGAACTGGGCTGATAAGAGATAAATTTCTAAACGCGTCAAAAGATGGCTATCCACTTAAGGTATCAGAAAGACATGATCTTAAAAGCAATGTTATTTTTCTGGTTTTTGTTGAGTGCCACGAAGGTGGACTGAAAGCTGTAAAATAACTTACAAATTTCATGTGAGATTTGTATTCGTAGTCCTAAAAAGGCTCAATAATTGTTATAGAGCTCCGGAAAGGCTGAATATATCTATATATTCATGTAGTGAATTCGTGTTCCGTTTGTTTTAAGTTTGTATGATTATCTATAACATAGGATGGTTTCGCCAATTCTTTCGAAAACATTAATAAGACTTCGTAGCTTATCGTAAATCGTAACATGAGTGAAAATCGAAACAGTGACCAAAGTTAATTTGTTTTGTTATACTAAAACATACTGATTCCTCTCAGACTACGAATTTGCAAAATTCTAAAACATTCTCAGATCTCTTCTTTTTCCGATTTATCAAGACTAGCTCCATCAAAATATTGTCTGAATTTTATAATATAGGTAGAATTTAGGTTATCAGTAATGGTCTTTTGAGTGGACTTTTATTCAAAAGTTCTGGATTGTTGATTTTGTTAATTTATTTAAAAAACATCAATTTGTTTCAAATTAGAAATAGACAAAACAGAAGTTCGGAAAGTTCAGAACTCATAGTTTTACCATTAATTATACCTAACGGGCTTTTTCTATGTATACATGAGTGTGATTTTATTTCTACCCTTATTTATTTATATTTTCAAAATATTGCATTGTTGTCCATTTCTGAATTGCTTATAGAGCGTCATACGAGAGGAGATAAAGCAATAGTTTCAAGAATTTCGTCTCGGTCTCGTTAGTTGTGAAAAAAATTACTCTCGTCTCAGTCTTGCACTCGCTCTCGTAACCGTCTGTCTCGTCTCGCTCTCGTTCTCGTAACCGTTTGTATCGTCTCACCCCGTCTCCTCTCGTCTCATCTCGTCAGATATCGTTCTTGCCAGAACTCATTGTAAAGACAGCCCAACACCGGGTTTCAAACTAATGTAAGTGTTTTTAATTTTATAATTCATAAGAGCAAAGCTGCACTGATGAGAGATAGATCTCGAAACGCGTCTGCAGATTGCTATTCACTTTGGGTTAAAGAGAAAGATCTGATTTAAAAAAAAAACAATGTTATTTATCTAGTGTCTTGTTCTAGTGTCACGGAAGTGAACTAGTTCTAGTGAATAACACAAATAGCTGTTGTCTTTCAACAAGAGATTTGTTTTATAGTTTTAAAAAGACTTAAGAATGTTATAGAGATTCGGAAAGGAATAAGTTGGTTTGAAGTTACAGGTTACGAAACAATGAACTTATTGAGATTATTGAGATTATTTAACTAAACGAAATTTTAAACTTTAAGTCACAAGATGACCAAGAATTCAAACATAATAATGCTTGCATCACATCATCCCTTAATGATGTGATGCAAGCTGAGTGATGTGACCTGCTATAGAGAATAATCTTTCAACAGCTACTGATGTTGCCATTATGCTCAATAAATCCTTGGCAATCATAGAAATAGTAGGTAAAATCGTTTCTTGAAACACACTCTAAAATATTTTGACTTAAATCTTCTCTTTTCTGTAGTAAATACTCATCAAAATCAGCTTTCCAATGTTTTGAAGTTCTTGCGCAATTGTTGTATAGATTATCAATATCAATTCATTTTTGAAATTATTTGCTTCCGTTCGAACGATTAACTTTTCGGATACTCTATGGATCATCCCGATGATGTTAGTTCAAAATCAATTCCAAAATTTTGGAGAACTTTTTTTCTAGTTTTAGTGTAATCTAATTATGTATATATTAAACAAAATGTTTCACATACTTTAGTCTCTAACTGAACAATATCTATAATAGCATCGCATAATTTAAAAAAAACGCTGTTTAATTTTTACATACAGTTTTGTTTAGAAATTGACAATATGTAGATTTTTAAATTTTACTACTAATTTACAAATGACAGACATATAACACAGATATTATACAGGCAATCATTGTAATACGGTTTAAAATACCATATAATACGTTTGAGGTAACTAGTTTCTTAGAAAAATATAGTATTCAATTATATATTAGAGAAATATAGTATTCAATAAACAATATAATTTGTATATTCAATTTATCTTAAAATTATCGATTATCGCCCCTTGCAATATTTCATCCAAATCGGAATATGTAACTACTTTGTTTTTTTTTATATGTATCAACAAAAATTCCAAACATAAATACGTAATAATGAATACGTAATAATAAATAAAAAAATAATCCAAGCGTAAATCATGTAAATTTATTTTTTACCAATTTTTTAATGTTTTATCTTATGCAGCAAGACAAGAACAAAATATGAGAATATTATTTATACGTTCCAGATAATTTACTTTATAAAAGGAATCTTCCTTTTGTAGACAGAAATTTTTATATAAACTTTTATTAAAGTGTATTAAACTATTATTAGTATAAACTTATTAAAGATGAAATGCAGCCTGCATATATTAAGTATTATTAAGACTACAAAACAAATCCCATGTTGAAACAACTGCTTCCCTGCCTAGTACCACTCAGGATACAACAGACTGAATTATACAACAGACATGTGTATGTTATTACTGGCTCCAGTACACTTTCGCGTCAAAAACAAGACCTAGATAAACAACATCAAAATGATTTTTCATTATTTCTTTATTTAGAATTGGTAAAACCATACTACTACTTTATAGATAATCATATAAACTTTATAAAGTCGGAACACAACCTAAATATATAAATATATTCAACCTTTCAGGAGCTCTATAATACTAATGAGTCTTTTTAGGACTACCAAAAACAAATCTCATGTGAAAGTTGTCAGTCCTTTTATATCTTTCATTCCACCTTCGTGGCACTCAACAAAAACCAGAAAATAACATTGTTTTTAAGATCATGTCTTTCCGATACCTTAAGTGGATAGCCATCTATAGACGCGTTTCGAGATTTATCTCTCATCAGTACAGCTTTGCTTTTATGAACAACAATTTGTCAAACACTTACTTGAAACCCATGTGGATGATTATGGTTAGATATTTTTCATGTAAACTTAATAAAGTCGGAAAAAGCGGATAAGACGGGGTAGTTTATTCAGTGTTGCGGCTTAGTTTTTCGAAACACAGCCTGAATATGTAAATATATTCAACATTTCCGGAGCTCTATAATACTTATGAATCTTTTAAGACTACCAGAAACAAATCTCATGTGAAATTTGTCACTTATTTTATATGATTATCTATAATGTAGTAATGTTTATCAATTTAAAATTGAAAATTGTTTATTTCTCAACTTGAAACCAATAATTAGTGATAGTTTCCTAATTAGCGATGGTTTTTAACTAACAATGACAAACATTGTCCTTCAAGTAATACTTATATTTAGTTGTGTCCTCGTTCAACCACCGCCCACCGTGTACATACATTTTGAAGAATATCCCCCGAATTAACAAACTGTTCGTTGCTACAATATGCTATATTTGATTCACACAAATTATTGGACGAAAATTGTCGATGTCGCTTTCAAGAATTTTATGCAAAACAAATTGGTATATTAATATTAGAAAATCCTATTAAATTTGATATTTTAAAAGCACCAGAAAATTTTGCACAAGAGTTAATTGACTTACAATTTATTTATAATATTTAAACATTATAATGTATTTAAAAATAATTTTGATTAAAATAATTTAATTTCTTTTATTCATTTTGAATTATAAAGTCATGTCCATATTATAAAGTCATGTCCAAATTATAGTCATGTCCGTACTCCTTGGACACGGATCAATAAAATATTTTATTCACTAGTGCAATAAAATTTTTTTGAATGTATTGACATAACTTGGGTAACGCAAGCAAATATTCAATAAAAAAAATTCAAAAGAAAGTTACATTTAAAAAAAAAACAATTAAATAAATAAAATAAACACAACCAAAACCTCAATATTAAAAAAGAGACGTGAAAGTGAATTTTTTTTTGATTACAAAATAAAAATTAAAGTAAAAGTTTTAAAATGAGTGTAAATTCTATGGTGATACCGGAGACCGATGAGAGTTCTTCTGACGAATCCATACCACCGGAGACAATTGAAAAAGCAAATTCTTAATTTTCTTTTTATTTTGTTGTTGGCCCCTGGATCCCAAGCTTGTAAGATACGTCCCCTTGCATCAGTAATAAAAAATATTATATGCAACTCGTGCGGTATTGTCAATTGCCCTCTCGAGCAAATTTTTCTCACGTGGAGAATTGACAACTTACTGCCCTAGTTCAACAATATACTAAAACATAACTTTTAAAAAAAAGTCACATTATTATATTAAGTATATTAAGTCACAAAGTGACATTAAAATTTTGAATCTACAATTTTATCGTAGTCATACCAACAACACAATCATGGCCGGTGCACTTGCCTCTCGTAAAAAAACACGGAAAATGGAACTTTTCTTTGAATTTAACTTGTTAAATCAAAAACAAAATTGAATAAAAGTTTTTATTACACTCGCGGATAAACTTAAGGTTTAACTCGTCAATTTAAATCCACTTGCGCTGACGGGTTCGAGGATTTAACGATCCGCACATTGAACCTTAATTGTATCTACTTGTATAATAAATAACTATTTTTTACTGATATATGTGAAAATAGCAATTTTTCCACTGCTTACCCTACATGAAAGTGACATTTTTTCATTCTAGAGATGAAAAAATTTTCACATCTTGAGATTAATGTTTTAAAATATTTTCATATCTAACCAAATATGTCTAATATATGCCTAATCTAAAATGAGCCTGAAACTACTTAAAAAACCGAAATTAAAAATTAGGACATTTGACTTGAAAAGTATCACCTTCTATGAGAATGCAAAAATATATTACCATGGAAACGACCAAACCAACAAATAAATTTGTATTGACAGTTCCGACAGTTCGCTTCGAATTGAATTTATTATAAGTCGAATTATGGATTCTGTATGCTATTTCCACATAATATCAGTAGAAAAAAATTGAATTTATCACCCGAAATGAAAGCGTTTTTTGGTGAGGTGAGGGTTTGCTCACGAGCGCCAGCGAGTTATCAATCACACCACTTTCATCTCTTGTTGTAAAATACACTATTACTCAATGTTGACTTATAAAGACATGTATATTTCCTTGGATACGGATCAATGAAACACTGGTTTATTCACTAATGAAATAAGTATCAATGGCAACATATCAAAATAACTAACTCACTTACGAGCTCCGTAAAGACAACCCTAAATGTTAACTTCGCTGATATTCTTTTTTAATCACCTTATGACTTGTGACTTATTATAGACTTTTTGGTATGAATCTCTTGATTGCTGCGGGAGTATAATAATTCTTCGGATGTATCCATTTATGATTAATAAAACACAAATTAATTAAACACAATACTCTAAACAAAATTTTGACGTACGAATCTACGATTTTATCGTTGTCATGACAACAACAAAATCATGACCTTCTGTCAAAAAAAAACACAGGAAATGGAACTTTTCTTTGAATTTAACTTGTTTTTAACTTAAACTCTTCGAATTTTAACAATCCGCTCGTTAAACCTTAATTTTATGCGCTTATGTAATAAATTACTATGAATTTAGGTCTACTAGGCTATTTCCTAATTTAAGATATTTTGCAAAATCTATTATTAACATTTTGTTCGAGCACTTATTTATGCAAACTTTTCTAAGAATAAATTTCATAAAATCAAAATATAGGACGAGGTTATTTATAAAATTTGCAAAACCTTTTGATGATCTCAGTATCTCAAACTAAACCCGATAGAAACAAATACCGAAAAACATTCAGCAACAAAAATCGCATTAAATTTTAAATGTTATTTTTATTTGAATAAAAGTTGGAGTTTTATTTTCTTTTATAAGAATCATCACTACACTTTTGTTCTCCAATGTTATTATAGCATGTAAATAAAAGTCTTACTATTTTTTTTTTATTGATTGAAGTTGATTCCAAATAATATTTATATTCGATTTAAAAAAACTATTTAAGATACATATTACCTTACTACATTATTTCGTTTTTTATAATGGCCCGCAGTCAGAAAAGGTTTCCCACCCCAGTGTTAGACTATGTAGGCCCTACATAAATAATAAAAATTAGTAACAAATTTGTCAAATATGAATAACTTGGATAAAATAATGTTTGTAGAAAAATTCTAATTGCAAAAAACAAATAGTTTAATAAACAACATAGTTAATAATTTTCAAATAAATAAATATTTTTAATTTGAAAATATAATCTATTTGAAGCGAATTTATAGAAAAAGAAACGATAATGTCTATATATAGACTTGTCAAAGGATACAGCGATGGTGGTGACGTGTGCAATGAAGGGAAAACTCGTCGCTGCCTGGACCAGAGGGAACTGAATTTAATTACTGCTCTACACAGATACACTAATCTTATTACTCTCCTCAGAAAGTTGTCTTACTCACTCACTTGAAGGAGTTTCATAATTAAGTTAAATTCGCGAAACTATATATATTATATAGATTGATTTATTCCAGACTATACAGAACGTAACCGATAAGGTTACACATAATGTTAAGGGTTAATGTATACTAAGTCCGTAGACCGCATGAAATGTAACTTTCCAGAAAACTTACTTACACCGCCATAATATACACTATGAAATAAATAAAGATCAAATTTCTCAAATTTAATAAAACCTAAACATACATTGTTTAATTAATGATACATTAATTCGTGAATTTTGTTTAAAAACAAATAAAAATAATTACTCCATTCTGTCAAAATATCTAGATTATTATTAATATATTTAATAATACAAAAGTATTATAAATTAATAATTCTGGAATATAGGAAATAAACATGTGCATTGATAATTTATCCAAATTCAGCAATACCAATCAGTCGTGTAACGCCCTTTTTACCTCAACGGTTTACCATCAACAAATTAGTTTATTACATTCAAATAGTCCTATAAATCTAATCGGGCGATAATCTACAGCACCGGATAAAAACAAAATCTTCGATTTAATCAAAAACAAGATTTTGCAGAAAAATAGCAATGTTTTTATGATTACTGTTTAGCTTATTATGAGTTATTATTGTTATAAAATTGAGAAATCTAAATACAATTGAATTTCAGAAAAGGCTTACAAGAGTGGAAACTCACCCTGGACTGTAGTACTGCTGGTGACGATGAAAATGATAATATAATAGTTAGGATAATTTATTTTAGGAGAATTATTTCAGTAAACTCAAAAAATTTAAATGATAATCGAAGCTAAATTACTAGCAAAACTACACCTAAAAACACTAGATATCTATAATTAATGATAACTTAATGATAACTTAATATAATTAATGGTTTAATAAATTTCAAAACAAAAAGAGAAAAGAATGATGGAAAATATCTTGTCTATAACATCAACTAATCTGCTAATCAACATCTGCTAATCATTTATAAGAGGGAACAGGGAAATCTTATTATCCAGTGACGAGGAACGTGAACAATGGATACATGTGAAGTTTCTCGGTTTATTTGAGGAGCAGGATTATACATTAATATCTATCTTATGTTGTTCTTTGTTAGTTCATAAACTGCCGGTCTTCAGCACCTGAAAATTTAAGTCTTGACAATTCTCGTTACTAGCTTTACACAAAATGGCTCACACAACGCATTTTGAGCAAAGTGTGCTAAAGAGTAACAGAAGATTTCCGTGTTCCCTCCTATAAATGATTAGCAGAAGCTTGTGTTTAATCAATCAATCTGTTCTCTTTTTCTTTTGAAATTTCTGTTTCTTATAGTTTGTCAATTATATATATATATATATATATATATATATATATATATATATATATATATAATGTTAACATTTCCTTAATTTGTAATTTATTTAGTTTATTTTCTCAAATAAAAGTTTGAATATAATGTTTTCTTAAATAGGTCAGAATCTGCGTTTTGTATTTAGTAGTCTATTTATACAAGATGTAGTCGTTATGTAGGGGTGAATGTCAGGGGGTTGGAACTTATTCCGTTCCCCACCCAGTCGTGTATTGTGCTAGGGGTGCCGAGTCGAGCCAAAGAAAGGGGTTTATGTATTGGAAATATTACCCTCTATAAAGAAAACCATAAAAATGATTATAATCTCTGTTCTGTTTCGATATAAGGGTTAGTATTCAGTGTGTTCGGTTTGTTTTCTCAAGTAAAACGGCAATATTTTACAAAGATGCGGATTTTTTACTGACTTTTATTAGTTTTTAGTTATCTTTTATGCCATCGCGACTTTCGTGATTTGTGGGTTACTGAATATATATTTTTTCATTATTCCTCGAGTCTGCATTTCCTTATTGAATTTTTATCAAATAAATCTCAAACTTAGGCTAAAAACATTTTTTTATAATAAAATGGTTATATTTCGACTTGAAAAACTGATAAACTAAAGTTTTAAAAATAAATTTGAAAAAGTTTAACTAAAACTAGTAGCAATGATTCTAATAATAAAAATCGGAAATATTTTCTTACAGACAAAAATATAAAGTGTTGACAAGTGTAGAGGAGTAAACCTAACTAAACCAAAAGTTTCCTTTTCGGAAGACACAAACTGAAATGGACGGAAGACAAAATTTGAAGCTGTAACAAAAATTCTAATTGTCGAATATTGTACAAGACAGCCAATGCACAAACAAATCTGGTACCCTCTGGTAACGGCTCTGGTATGATGGCATCATCCATATATTAAATTATTTGCCGCCTTATCGTGGAGTGATAGTAGTCTTAAAGTTTAAGACATATTATCACTCCACGATAAGAAATAGATTCTGTCACACTCTCAATTCCGCTGCAGATGGACTATTACCATTTCTATTGCCGTTCAGGCAACACGACTGCAACAAAACTGAAAGTGTTCTTCTAACCACTAAAGAAACGGCATCACAACAATAAGTCAAGGAAATCAAATATTTGAACTTAACATAACATCACCTACTACCTAGTACACATTAAAAATTATAGAATAACGGAAAAAAATTAAAAGTCAAGAAATGGTTGTGGTAATTAATCTTCAAAAGAATTGAAAGTGCTATAGATTTAAGACTCTACTACGTTGCATGACAAATGTGTTAACGCTACATACATGAATATTTTTTGTTTCTTGAACATATTATATCTACGATACTGCAGGTAGTTATTATATCCGTTGCGCTGACGCAACATAACTCGAAAAACGAACGAACTCGAAATATGTTCTCGAAACGAACATATATTTTATTCATTTATGTAGCGTTTAAGAATATTATCATACGTACTATAAAAGTTCCAACCAATAAAAAAATATTGAGAATATCCTTTCTCTATTTCTTCTTCTTGTTTCGAATAAGCCTACTTTGCACCACGCTTGTTCAATTGTTGTGCTTTGATCTTTGCCCAATATTCTCGCACCTTCTGCCGGTGTAAACCCTGTCTCTCTTCTGTCCAGGAGGTACCGTTCCTTTGGAGTTTTTCCTGAAATCCACGGATTTCCTTCAGGGTGCGTCTCACAAACTGTCTATTTTGGAGATCTGTTATTCCACGTTATTTAGTATCCTTCTCGGTTTCTGTCAACCAAGTGGTGCCAACCTTCTTCCTTTGCCTTTTGTTTTGCCTTGTCCTTTGGTCGGTTTGGAGGCAATCTTGCAACGTGGCCATATAAAGCTACTCATCTTTACCTTACACAGTCAGAGAGCTTCTCAATATGTTCGTAGAGCTCAGAGTTATGTAGCCTTCGGAATTCCCCATCTTTTTTTTACCGGGCCTAGGATATTCCTGAGGATTCTCATCTCTCTAACCAATTTCTCTACCAGACATCTTCGGTTCAAGGAAAGACACTTCATGGCATACAGGGCTTCTGATCGTATGACTGATGTGTAGTGCTTAAGTTTCGGGTTGTGTGACAGGCATTTCTTGTTGTAGATGTTCCTAGTCAGTCGATAGGCTAGTTTTAACTTGTTGACTCTCATAGATAATGATGCTTTTTCTGATAAGTGGGATTCAATCCATTCGCCGAGATGCTTCAACTTCTCAGTCCTCTTGATGTTTCCCTGCTGTAGCATCATCTCTCTAATGGCTTCTTTGATGTTCGTGAAGAATTCTGTTTTCTCCAGCGGCACTTGAAGACCCACTTTGGCAGCCTGTTTTCTGAGGCAATTTACCTGCATTATTGCCATTTCTAGAGAATCGGCAATCAGTGCCATGTCATCTGCAAAGGCCAGGCAATCTACAACCCAGGTAGATAGATACCACTATAAACGCCCAAGTTGATCAGTGCCTTGCGCCATTCTCTCATAACATTTTCAAGGACACAGTTGAAGAGAAGTGGGGAAAGGCCTCCTTGTCTCACTCCAGTTCTTATTTGGAAGCTTTCTGAGATCTCGCCTCTAAATTTAACTTTGGAATGGGTGTTGGTCAAAGTTTCTAGGATGAGTCTGCGGGTTTTGTTGTCTAGCCCTAGTTCTGGAGTACTTTGTTAAGCGTTCCTCTATCAATGGAATCGTAGGCCTTCCTAAAATCAACAAAGGTGACGACCACCTTGCGGTTTATCATCTTGAGTATGCAAGTACAGTTTTAAGATTGAGGATCTGTTCAAGACAGGATCGAGTTTTCCTGAAGCCTCCCTGATATTCTCCCAGTTGACTATCCAGCTGATTTCCTGCCCATGTTTGTAACGCCTTGGAGAGAATCTTGTATGCTACCGGGACGAGAGAAAATCCACGGTTGTTGATTAGATCAGTAAAATCTCTCTTTCTCTATTTAGTTATGGTATTAGATAGTGAAATGTAAAGAAGTATTCGAAGAACTTATTACACATGGAAGAAGACAGTATCCCTCAAAATTCAGCTATCAAATTAGTTTTCAAATTTGCAATTTTTGTTCTTTTTTTCAAGGAAATTAAGGCAAAGAAATCTAAATAGAATCCAATAACCAAACCTTCAATTGGTTTATGTACACAAAAAATTAACTTCTGATCCATCTAAATCCACTCTGGTATATAAACCCACTTAGCGGTACAAGTGATCGGCATGGATGTTGGAAGCAATCTCACTCCCCACTTATCCCCGTTTTCCAGCACCTTTTCCTTGTTTTACAACAATCCCTTGTGGCTCTCGGTCGAGAACTCAAAGTTAGGTCCTTCGACGATTGCGTCAACTGGACAAGCCTCCTGGCAGAAACCACAGTTTGTAGGATTATTAACTTGTGCTGGACAAATGGCTTCGCAAAGCTTACACGCAATGCATCTTTCTTCCCAGGATGGGTATCTGCAGAGAGCATGTTCACCTCTGAATCTAGGACTCAGTGGTCCTTTCTCGAAGGGGTAGTTTATTGTCGCCGGTTCTTTCATTATGTGGGCAAGGGTAACTCCAAAGCCACGGATCAGCTCTGTCCAGAACATTGTTTGTGCTGCTCGGTCAGTGATGTCACTCATGGCCATGCTGGGCTCCTTATCGTTCACGTAGATGTAGCCTGGAGCCTTGGAGGACAATTGTTTTGAGCTTGTGTTTTATTTCCTCCTATTACACAATCTAAAACATTGATGTTTGCACCAAATAATGCCTAACTTCATTTCGCTCAATAAAATTATTCAAGACGGACAAATTGTTTGGAAAAATCCAATATTGCAATAAAGTAAACAGATTGGTAAACTATGTTAATTACTCGATATATTAGTGTAAAACAGGTTGTGAAGAACGTATATGCAAGTGGAGAAAATGGGATTTGAAAATACGTTGTTTATATAAGGAATGAAATTTTCTGAAAATCAGAAATATTTGGAGAATTTGATGTAGGATTACTGCACTGGTAAATTTTGTATAAAATACAAGGAGATGAAATTTGGTTTCTGCGAATATTGACCATACAATATATGTTTATTGTAAATAATATATATATATATATATATATATATATATATATATATATATATATATATATATATATATAATATACAAATTAAGACTTCTGCATAATCAATTCATTTACATTCACGCAACATTAGAAATAACTGAAATCATTCTTACAAATACTAAAGAAACGACATCTCAGCAGAAGTTCAAGGGAAACAAATATTTTGACTTAAGATAGGGCACACTATCAGAAATCTCTATTGCAATCAATAAATGAGCTTAGCAACAAAAATATAAGTAAAGTGAATATGAAAATAGTATATTTAGTAACTAGGGCGGAAGGTTGTCAATTTCACGCGCACATTCTCTCGAGAGGGCAATTGACAATACTGCCCCGTGTTACAAACAATATTTTTATTGCCAATGCGAGTGGATGTATCTTACAAGTTTGGGATTCAGGGGCCATCAAAAAAAAGGCAACCAAAAATGAAGAATTTGCTTTTCCAATTGTCTCCGGTGGTGAGGATTCGTCATAAGAACTCTCCTCAGTCTCCGGTATCACCATAGTATTTACACTCATTTTAAAACGTTTTCTTTAATTTTGATGATTATTTTGTAATGAAAAAAAATTTTGACACTTCACGTCACTTTTTTAATATCGAGGTCTTTTAATATCGAGATTGTGTTTATTCTATTTTTATTTATTTGTTTTTTTTTTAATGTAACCTAGCGGTATTGAATATTTACGTACGTTACCCAGGTTATGTGGAAAGAAAATGCAAAGTTGCATTTCTTATATTAAAAAACGTGCGTCAGGAATTACTTCGCACGCATGAGTAATAAAATAAAGATTAATGCTTGCGATATTGAACAACCAAAGCAGATACGTTCCATAAGTTTCTCCAAAATGCTCCTCTGATGGCAGCACAAAACCTTAAACCGACTCATATTAATAACGACCATATTCTTTTCAACGAAAAGTCTATATATCTGAAAAATTACACAATTCGAAATGTTAGAAATTTTACAAGAACTGAAAAATAAATCCAGCTGCGGGCGGACTTATGGCCTTGCGATATTATAAGGGAATTTAACATTATACTGGTTGCACCAATAACAGAAATAATAAATTGTTCATTTAATAACGAGATACATCCAACAGCTCTTAAAATATCCGTGATTATCCCCGTCCATAAAAAGGAGGACAAAACAAAAGTAGAAAACCCCCGGGCAATATCTCTAGTATCAGTAATTGCTAAAACACTAGAATACTGCATAGAACGAAGATTAGGACTGTTCATTCACAAACACAACATAATACAGCAGACACAATATAGCTTTAGCAAAAATAAATCCACAACCACAGCTATACACGCCTTCTACAATAGAGTACTCAGTGAGATAGACAAAGGCAAATCTCGGATCGGGATCTTTTGCGACTTGTCGAAGGAATTCGAATGCGTCTCTCACTATGTACTTATGAACAGCATATATGAGATTTGAGGATAGCTGGGCAGATAGAAGGTAGGTTCGATCGTTAATACTATACTCGGGCAGACGAGGGAATGCAGCTCTACTGCGCCGAAGTATGAGGAGGCGAGGGACGCACCGATGTACGCGCAGGTTAGTTTGAGTTAAGAAATTTGTCAGTTTTTCAAACACGGACTACTAAATACCGCGCGCTCGGAATAATATGGGGGTATGCACAGACGAGACGAGATGCATTCTCTCGCCGGCCCGAGTATAAAGTTAAATCCATTTGCGACTAAACAAAGACTAGATATTTTTTGTGTAAAGCTTTTTTGCGAAACTTATCTGGTAAAAGACCTAATCTTCCGTAAATTATGGATCGAACGCCGTCGTCTTATTTATCAACCGGCAGTTGCAACTACATCAACTGAGATTCGTATATTTTCAAAGATTCCTCATAACTAGTTCCATGCGCGAGTATCATGAATCTTCCATCGGGTTTCAAAATCTTAAAAGACAACTCCATAATACGCAAAATGAAATCCCAATGTTCTCCCGATGGCGATGGATGAAATTGGTATGTCTGTTAAATGTCGGCGCGAGAGGTGTAGTGTTGACGCTCGTGGCCTCATGTTAGAGCGCTAACTAACAAGTATAGAGGTCCCGAGTTCTATCCCCAGTACAGGCCGCATTTGTACCAGAAGACAAATGTGAAAAAATAATTATCGCAATTTACAATAACAACTAGGTTTCTGGGCCTATAAGTGAATATGGGCAAAATACAATAGGCCACTAGTAGGTAGCCGCAGTGTTGGGTTAATATCCACATTGGATCAAACTTTAAATTTAAAAAAAAATGTCTGTTAAATCTCCAAAAACATAATCAAACTTTCTTCCCTCAGATATAAATTAATCCAAAGATTTCATACAATCGCCAACGATATTTTGATAATTTGGACCTGATTTAGAATCCAAAACGTCCCAACAAATTGACCTCATGTGCTTTGCACAAGCTTTCATGACGATGTCATCTATTTCCAGCATGATCACGTTCTTCGGTTGCGCTTTGAGCAACTCACAGCAACGCTCCATCACCTCCACCTAAAATTACAATTTCCTTATCTTTATAAATTTCTTTGCCTCGTGCCATTAAAGTCTCTGTGTAGACTACTGCTTCTGATATATTTTGTAAGTGGTCTAAAACTAGCATGTTGCCAAGACTTTTTGAGTGGAAGATTTGTACTTTTTGGTATTGTGTTCTATCTTGCCTGACATCTATGGCAATTATCCTCTCGACTACTTGCTTCTCGATTTCTTTCCCTCTCTCGTAATCAATTAAAGGTTCCTGCTTCTCGCCCTTGTAATACTCGATGTTGATGGTGATGATGCCTATCCTGCAGGTGGTAATGGTCCCCAGGTCGCTCTGGTAGATTTTGAAGGATCCGTTTTTGATGGAGACACTCATGACCAGTTTCAAATTGGTCAGGTAATCGCGAAGGATTTGGAGGATGTTGGTGCAGACTAGCGCGAGGTTAGGATCGTGATTACGGCCATCGCGAAGGAAAACGTGCGTAGAATTCAACAGTTTGGTGTCTAATGGCTCTGGTATTTTCTTTGTGACAGGTTTCGGTCACATGTTCGCACAATCGGGACTAATTTCTCGAGTATATAACTTATGTTTAAAATGTACAAACTAATGAGAGTGGCATATTTGAATCATCGTATCTTAGAAGTGGTGTTCCGCAGGGCAGTGTGCTTGCCCCGACACTTTTCTCTTTATATATAGCGGACATTATAGAATATATAAGGGATATGCAGTCTATATGCAGACCACACGAGCTTCATTATTTTTTAAGAATCTCCGAGTAAAACTGAAGTCGAGGCGAACCAATTGTTGAAAATTGTCCATAATTGGTGCTCTGTCAATAAAATTTTCCTAAATGTTAAAAATAATTTACATAATCACAATTACAATAAATCTCAATGACGTCATCTTTCAAATAGATAGGAAAATGGTGGCGGAAAACCTATCCCTGGCAATTAGTAAAGAATAGGTTCAAAGAGCCAAATACATACCATCCCCAGGAATATTCTTTGAAGAATTCCTCAAATGGAACATTATGACGGATAGTATGATCAAAAAACTAAATTGCAAAATCTACCAACTTCGAATGCTCAAGAACGTTGTTAACAATTCAGTGCTCATTAATATATATTTTGCTGAGATACATCTTGTATTAGCATATGGAATATATGCCACATATGCATAGAGTACTAAAAACATATAAAAGAGCAATTATATGCATCACAGGAATTACATCTCTTGCAAATCATACTTTAGCAGGCTCAATATATTAACAGCACCATGTATCTTCTTGTTCTTGTTCTCTGCCTTTTCGTATATCACGTAGGGTCGGTGTTGCTTTGTTGGACTCTTCTTTTCCATAAATGCCTATCAAATGCGTCCTCAATCTTCCAACCGCCTTCTCTCAAATCCCCTGCTACCTTGTCTTTCCATTACATTTTTGGTCTTCCTCTCTTCCTTGACCCTCCAATTTCCAGCTTTTCAAATCTTTTTCCCACGTAGTCCTCCTCTCTTCTCTACACATGTCCAAACTACCTTAGCTTGCTTTCTCAAACCTTCTCTCCTATGGGTCCCGCTTTCACTGTTCCTCTGATGTGATCATTCCTTATTCTATCCTTTCTTGTTAAACCTTTCATCCACCTCAACATTCTCATTTCTGTCACTTCCATCTTTCTTTCATGTGCCTTTGTAATCGTCCACGTTTCCGCACTATGGAGGATAGCAGGCCACAGATTTGCAGAGCTTTCCTTTCCTCTTGTAGCTGATCTTCTTGTCACACAGTACTTTACTCAATTTCTTCCAGTCCATTAATCCATTATTTACCTTGTGTTGTATTTGAGACTCCAGTCCTCCATCACTTTGAATATATGACCCCAGATATTTAAACTTCTTGGTCGGTGGCAGTTCTTCATCCTGCAGGTTAATACATAGATTTTGAGCTTCCTTCATCTCCTTCCTTCTTCTAGGGCTTTCCTACATTCTTCGAGCCTCTCTTGAAGTTTCTCTCGGGTCAATTCACAGAGTACAACGTCGTTGGCGAACATCGTGCTCCATGGCGCTGCATTCCTCACATCCTTGACTAGCACATCCAGGGCAAAGAGATATGGACTGAGAATAGATCCCTGGTGTAGCCCTACTCTCACTCGGAATTCCGTTGTTGTACCCACACTGCTCTTTACTTTTGTCATCACACCTTCGTACATTTCTTTCACCATTCTCACATACTTTTCTGGTACACTTTTATTTCCAATACATCTCCGTATCTCTTGCCTAGGTACTCTGTCATATGCCTTCTCCAGATTAATGAAGGCCATATGTAAATCAACCTGACCTCCCTGTGTCTCTCAATCAGTTGCCTTAGTGCAAATATTGCGCCAGATGTTCCTCATGGCACCATTAACAGCACCATGTATATATATATATATATATATATATATATATATATATATATATATATATATATATATATATATATAAATAAACGGCCAGAGCGATATTTCGAATATCTGTACTTTCATCAATTGCAACAGAATAGGCTTGAAATGTTGATATTATAGTTAGAGTTATGGTGATTTCTCAAATTCTCGGCTAATTCATCAAATCTGTTTGCTACAGTATTTCGACTTAAACCTACACTTTTACATTTTTTTATTTGTGCTGGACATAATACTTCCGTCGTTCATGAAAAAATTTTTAAAACGTATCTGCGGGCCGCAATCTATATATTGTCCCGAGGGCCGCGTGTTTGACATGCCTGGTCTATATGATGGTCTTGGGCAGTCGAGAACTTGGTTTTGTTCTTATGAATGAAACATGCTAATTCACATATATCAACATTTCAAGCCTATTCTGTTGCAATTGATGAAAGTACAGATATTCGAAATATCGCGCTCTGGCCGTTTTTATTCGCGCATGCAATGTTCAGTAAGTGAAGAGCTTTTGGAAGGCATTCCTATGCGCAATACAACTACAGGAGCTGATATTTTAATGCGCTTAAGGAAGTTTTGAAGCAGTAACATAATATAATCATTCTAACAATCCCATTTTATTAATTTTTTGAACGGTAAAAACATGCTGCCCCCAACTTAGTACAAAATAGGAATTGTGGCCCGCAATATCATATGAGTTTGACATGCCTGATATAGACCATTATTATAGGTCGAATTAGCGTAGGCGAATAGGTCGGTCGAGCTTAACGATATTCAGCTCGACAGAAACGGAATACGCATCCTATCACTGTATTCCGTATAAGCTAAGGCAGGAGCATTTCAAGTCCTTCAAGACGAAGCTAAAAGATATTCTACGTAAAAAATAATGTTATAGTGTTGAAGAATTCCTTCTAAACGAAATGATTTAATGAACTGTACACTAACATCGTTAGTTTATTTATTTGTAAATTTTCTTATGTTTGTGTGTGTATGTAGGTACGTGTGAGTATGGGTAAATAAATATCTTTTTTAACAAGTTGTATATGTACATGTGTATATCTTTTATAATATTAAATTTGATTTGATTTGATCACAACAAAAGGTCAAGGAAATCAAATATTTTATAGTATTAGCGAAATAACATCACCTGCTTTAATTATACCAAATAATAATTTTGTGTTTAAACAATTATATAATAATATTTTATTAACAATTATATCACTAATAATAATAATTTTAATGTCTCCAAAAGGGAACAAATGGCTGTCGACCATAAGATATTTCAGCCATAATGCCTATTTTAATTATTATTTATTTTAATTATTTTCCTGTCGGACCCGCATATAACTTCTTGATATATACACGATGCCAATTTAATTGTAATTTTAGTTTTGTGTAAGATTATGGAAAGTTTGTACTTGAAAATTGGGGAGGAGGTTAAAAACGTCTTATCTTTGGAGATAAGTGAAGGGTGAAATCTGGTCGAATCGGGTAACAATGACGATAATAATAATAACTGGTGTGAGAGGGAGTGTGTGAAGATATGATCAGGGATCTCTCAAGTGCACAAAGCATCCGGACAGTTAGTTTTATGTATATTTTAAGGGCCTAGCAGGCAATTAAGAGTAGATAGCGGCTTCGTTGTAAGACGCAGCCTGGAAGTGTTCCCTAAGGATACTGGAAGGGGCCACTAATCTACAAGACTCTAGGGTCGGACCCGCCATGTTATTGCCGGTAATTTATTCATGGCAGTTCTCGACATGACTGTTTGAATCGGTTTGCAAGAGATTTCAACTTGGATTAACTTCAAGTCATAATCACATTGCGAACTCTTACTCCGGGACTATTTCCTCGATGCGACTAGTTTTATTATATCAGATTTACTTAAGCCTCAAACGTACTAATAAACCACTTTAGTTTATGATTTTCCATATCATCTTATAAACACACTTCATGAATCAAATTATATTAAAAAATTGCTAAAACATTTACGATGGTCAAATGTCAAGTTATTTAAGTAATACTTAAATAACTTTGTCTAAAAATTATTAACAACAAAAAAGTGTGCATTTACCCACTTAGCTTAAAAAGTTCTTTGTCTCTCCTGTAAAGTTTCATGTTTAGAGCTTATATCTTTTCGCAAATGTACCATCGATATTCATTTAAAGTTTAAAATAAAATTTATTTCAGTTCAATAACACATGTATCTTAGAACTTAAAATAATTTTCTTGTGACGCCGCATTTATTATTCCTCGTAGTTTAATTTTCTCTTCAAGCCGATTAAAATTAGATAAATATATTTGATGATTCGTAAAATATTTGTAAATAATTTTAATGTAGATATTTTCATGCTTGCTTTAATGAAATTCAGAATTTTTCAGGAATTCCTCTACCAAAAAATTACTTTAACGCAATAAAATTCTTTAAGGTAACATAACAAACCTCAGCACCGACAATAAATATTTCTAAAGCATTTTTTTTTAAATTCAGCAATTTGCTATGACATATGTGCCCATAGGTAATTATGGATGTGGTCTAAGTCAAAAATAAAAAAATAAAATAGTTTATCAGATATTTCACACAGTATTATTTTAAACTAAATTTATTCAATGTAATTTTTAAGTAGTGGTTGTAATTTCAACAATACATGAAATTCGATTAGTGTTAATAATATGGAGTGCAATAACTGATAAAGTCATTTTTTTTAAATTTTGACCTAGACCACTTTCATAATTATGGGCACATATATTGAATATATGCTATGAGATATATGCAATATATGGTATGAGAAATATATATCATATCAACTTATTAAAGTCGGAACACAGCCTGCATATATAAATATATTCAACTCTTCCTTAGCTCTATAATTAAAATCTTTTTACGACTAAAAAACAAATCTCATGTGAAATTTGTAAGTTATTTACTAGCTCCCAGTCCTTTTTCATGGAACTAAACAAGAACTAGAAAACTAACGTTGTTTTTTAAATTCATGTCTTTTTATTAACTTAAGTGAATAGCCATCTACAGACGCGTTTCAAGATTTATCTCTCATCAGTACAGCTTTGCTGTTATGAATCATAAGTTGACACACTTACTTGAAAACCTCGTGGACGACTGGAGGTTGGACTGGAGGTCGTGAGAGAGACGTGAACTTAGCATGTTGTTGATTTAAATGATAATTTTCTATTTGTAAAACCATACTATATTATAGATAATCATCTAGAACCAGATTTGAACATAAAAATTAAATTAACCATTTCTCGGCATTGAATTCGAAAGCCATTATTTTTATAATTTTTATTAATTATAATTCTTACAAGAAAGACATGTTCAATTACGAAAACAATATCTAAATCTTTCAATTCTCGTCTGTCTCGTAGTGTAATTTTCTCTACTCTTATTTGGTCCTGTCTGGTCTTGTTTTAATATTATTGCCTTGTTTAATCTTCTCTTATCATGTCTGTTTTTATTTATTCGTCTCTGCTTATGTCTGGTAATGTCTAATCGCGACTATTTTTGTCTGGTCTTGTCTGCTCCTGACTTGTCTTGTCTGGTATTAATTGATCTTGTCTGGTTCTTTATGTTCAAGTATGATTTTGTTTAGTATTGTCTAGCTTTGAGCAGTTTTCTCTGGTCTTGTTCCATATTCTCTAGTCGTGTGTGCTCTTTTTTTATCTTATCTGGTATTTTCTGATCGTATCTACTGTTTTAAAAATTTCTTTAAATTTAATTATTGGGGTGAAACCAAACTAATTATAGATACAATCCTACCAGTTTATTAAAGCGGAACTTAGCTTGAATATATTCAAGCTATATTCCGTTTTAATAAGTTGGTTCTGTAAATCTATTTATTGCAAAATTTAACAAAAAGCTACCGTCCGCAAGTCCATCCAAATATCCTTTATTTTAATACACACATGTTCTATTAACGGTATTTCAAGACCACCAAAAAACCGCAAGAACATCCATATGCTCCATATTTTAATACATTCGAAACAGGATAAGTGAGAGCTCAAGAGACCTATTCCATTCTATTCAAAAGTGTATATTTAATAATTAACAAGAACATCAATACAAAAACCTAAAGATGTCAATAAGCATAAGAATCCCTACCCTATTCGGGTAACACTTCTAAATTTTTATGGGAGAGCAGCAACCCGCCAAGTACTTACTAATACATGCTAAACATGATGTAGTAGCACATAACTTGTCGCTTTTTTCAAATTTGGTACTAAATTTCGGATTCGGAATTTCGGGTCAAAATAATATATTATGTTGTACTAAAAATATTAAAAGTAAACAAGCGAGGTTTTGCGATAAAATGTCATCCAGGTAGATACATTTTTTTTTTTTTTTGTAGTATGATAAAACGTCTATTTGAATTTAAAAGAGAAACAGAATTTTGAACACATTCATGCACTCATTCATCGTCATTTTCTCCAAATAAGGGTAAAGTTTGGCATATGAGTTTGTGTTTCAGTGTGATTGGTGTGTTGTGTTGTCTAATTGTCAAGTCTCTAATATGGCTGTGTGGGTGTCTTTTTGTTTGCGTGTTTAGTGTAAAATTTTTGTGAGTGTTCATAGATGTAGTCCGTTATTCTGGGAATCTTCGTCATGTAAGTCATGTAAGTCCTTCGTCATGTAAGTCATCAATTTTAGTATAAATATCCCTATTCAAAGCCATTCTAAGGCACTTGTTTTGGAATCGTTGCAGGGTTACCAGGTTGGTCTTGGCAGCACTGCAAGCCGATGCTGCATAAACTAAAATGGGCCGAATTATAGTTTTATACAATAAAATTTTGTTGGATTTTGACAAATGACAGTGTTTATTCATTAGGAAATAGATGCTCTTCAGTGTAGCGAAAGCTCTGTTAATTATGCGTTTGATGTGCACTTTGTAACAGTGTTTTGTGTCTAAATGAACACCCAGGTATTTTACCTCCTTTTTAGGAGGTACTGGAATGTTTTCTATTCTAGGTAGGTAGATGAGATTAGTGTTTGTGTGTTTTCGTGTGTACGTGATGCTTTCTGTCTTTTGTGTGTTTAGTGTAATTTTCCAAAGCTTGAAGAATTTTGTGGTCAGGTCTACGTGAATTTCTGTCTTTTTGTGTGCTGTGATTGGACTAAATGAGTGAGTGTAAATGGCGGTGTCGTCGGCGAATTTTTGTCTGTGGCATAGTCGGTATGTCATTTATGTAAAGATTAAATAAAATTGGTGCTAGAATCGACCCCTGTAGCGCACCTGCTGCTACAGATCTAGGTCTCGAATATTTATCGTTTATTACTACAGCAAAGTGGCGGTCTGTCAAGTAACTGTTTAATAATTTTATAATAGTCGGTGGAAATTTTAATTTAATCAATTTAAATAGTAGTCCGTCTGTCCAAACTCTGTCAAACGCTTTATGCATGTCTAGTAATGTCATGGCATTTACGTTCTGTTTATTGGAATTTAATTTTACGTCCGTTATTATTCTACAAATTTGCTGTTCTGTATTATGTCTGAATCCAAATTGATCGTCAGTCAGAATTTTGCGTCGTTTGATATGTTTCTTTAGTTTGTTAAATATAATTCTTTCTGTAATTTTACTTAGAGTGTTCAGTAACTAATGGGTCTGTAACTGTTCGAGTCTGAGTCTTTCTTTCCTGGTTTCAGTATCGGAACAACATTGGCCACCTTCCAGGAGGGCGGAAAATATTGCAGTTTAAAAATTCCGTTAATTATGTGTGTCAGTTGTACCAAAGCTTTTCGTGAGAGATTTTTTAATAATTCGATTTGTATTTGGTCAGGTCATTTCGGTCATTTCATCATTTCATTTTGGTCGGGTGCTTTCAGTGGTTGTAGATGATTAATAATCAAATTAATTTCCGTCGGGCAAGTCGTTAGTTCGTGGCCTGGATCTGTGAAGTCCTGTTCATTTAGAAATTCTCTCACGATTTCAACTATTAATTTCTGTTTCATCAAGTTCTGGGTTAATTTTGTGTACTTTTTCAAAGGTATCTGCAATAAGTTCCGCCTTGTCCAGGTCGCTCATTGCCGTTTTTATTCCATCTGTCAGCCTCGGTATCGGTTTGTTGGTCGTCTTTAGTCTTTTGGTCATTCTCCAGATATAGTTGTCTGTTGGTGTTAGTTTCTTAGTCCTTCTATCGTTTCTAAATTTGCTATGTTTTCAATTTTGATCGTGTTATGCGCTTGTATTTGTGTGTGTGGTATATCGTTCCTTACCAGTATAGCCACACCATCAGCTCCATTTCTATAATCTCTCCTCAGGGCAGAGTAGCCTCTGACCCTGAGCGAGAAGGAATGATCGATTTTCGTTTCGTTAAGAAGCATTATTGGAGTATGGGTACTGTTCAGGAACGACACAAGTTCAACCATTTTATTTTTGACACCATTGGCGTTCCAACTTATAATTTCTAACGCATTCATTCTAAATTAGTGCAATATGAAATTATGGTTTGCAATGCTTCTCCCGTTGTTTTGCATTTAAAGAGTTCATTGTTCAATTCTTTCCACGCATTGATTAGATTTGGAAAATTTTATAAAATTTCGTTTGTCCTGTTCATCTCGTCCAGTAAAGCGTTCGGAGAGGTCGTGCGGCTGCTCCTCTCTGTAGTCCGGGGTTCCTGTCTGCAGTAGGATTCTTGTCCTCAGTGGCGTCTTATGTCGAAGCCTGTCGTTGTTGTATTTTCGGAAAGTCTTCGTCACTATCTAAATTTTGATTATTTTATTGGCAAACGTTTATTTTTGGAGGGGGAGCTGGTACAAACTTCGGCCTTCCCTCAAGAGACCGCTATTTCTTTTTCGCTTATAGAGGTTTCTCACTAACCCGAGTTCCTAGCTTATAGAGGTACAGGAGTGGCCTTTCTCACTCATAGAGGTTAATAAACGATACAGCAAATATGGAATGAATAAATATATGTATGCATTATATACATAGATTTACTTATTTACAATAAGGAAAGAAACAATTTTGCAAATTTCCGTTTTTACATTTTGTGCATGCTTTTCTAATCCATAAATTTTATCGAATATTGTCTTATCAACAACCGCCGAATATTCAAAAACCTTGTGTATCTTCTCCATTGCCTTAAAAATTTCTTTCTTCTTTCGAATTTTCTCTACTTCTGTATCCAAAGTTTGTGATCGATCTGTTTCATCTTCACTGTCATTTTCGTCAGAACACGTTCTCACATAATTCTGCACGATATCGTCATCGGTAAATTCTCCGTTGGTAGCCAGGTCATCGTCAATTTGTACAAAATCTTCAAAGGTTGGCGTTACCACAACACCAATAGATACTTGAGCCACAAGCTTGGTCCATTCCTCATTGCTAGGTCCAGCGTTAACTTCATTATCTTCTGGCTGAAATTCTTGTTTATCTGTACTGATACAAAATCCGGCTTTCTTGAAACAGTTTTTAACATTACTTACTGTGAACCATGGTTTCCTTGCAAATTTCATGGCTAGAAGTACGTTAATATCCGAGCTAGGAATATTTTGTATCAGTACAGATAAACAAGAATCTCTGGCAGAAGATAATGAAGTTAACGCTGGACCTAGCAATGAGGAATGGACCAAGCTTGTGGCTCAAGAATCTATTGGTGATGTGGTAACGCCACCCTTTGAAGATTCTGTACAAATTGATGACGACCTGGCTAGCCGATGTTGAACAACTTCTCTGCGATAAAAGAATTTAAATGTGTAAATGTGTATATGATACCTTGATCTAAAGGTTGAAGTTTACTGGTGATATTTGCAGGTAAGAACATGACTTTTACATTTTCAAATGTTGGTAATTCACAGCTATCAATAAAAAGCAGGATTTTTTTACGTTTCATCTTCATTTCATTCTTAACTTTTTTCAACAAATGAGCTGGTTTTTTTGATTTTGTGGTATAAGTCCATTTTTTCATATATTGAGATATTTAAAGGTTTGCGTTTGAATCAATTTAAAAATATTGGCCAATTTTAATCTATTCGAGTGATGTTTTTTAGACTATACACCTTTTAAATTTTATTATGAAATAATAATTACTAAAATTATTTGAAAAAATAAACGATTTTTTTAGCTCCACATGGACTTATACCACTTTCAAAAATAACATATTAGATGAAATAAAAACAGGAGCAAACTTAAGTCCATATTTCTATAGACATAAAAGCTTTGCTGAAATGAATTTTTATGTAAAAAGTATTAGTTAAAATGAAGACATTTAAATACACGAATAACCAAATGTATTAAGTTTATTTCAGTTATATTAAAAATATGAAATGAAAATTACTTTAAATTAAGATCTTTAAATAAACAAAAAAAAAAAATTTAAACTTAGTTTTCTTTTACAGTTAGCATATTGAAGTATTTATGGTGAATAGGCGGTATATAAGGTAATAAACTTATATCGTTATATTTCTCTCTTGTTATTACTCCTTGAAGTTTTATAAAGTGGTAACATATAAATTTTGATGAGGATTTTTGGAGTTCCCTTTTTTCCAAATAAAAAAATTGTTTTAAATGGATCAGTTTCTTCCATACTAATTTTATTAAAAATTTGGGAGGTTCAGTTCTTTTGAACCTCATCCAACATATTTTAAGACAGTTTACAATTTCTTCGTCCGTATATTTTTTCTGTTTGATATTGCCTCTTCTAGAGATTTGGTTGAGACAAAGTCTTCTCTTCACTTTTTTTCGGCAAGCCTTTATTGCATTATAATAGTCTTGGGCAGTGTATAATTGGTCATTTTTCTTTAATGCTGTTTCCACAACTGCAAAATCTTTGTCGTTTGGAAGAAATGAATGAACCGACAGTAAAAATTTCTGGTCAATAACATTTAGGTTAATATCGTCTGATTGAACAATTCTTAACCACATCAGCGCGAGCTCAACATTGCGGTATTTATTCTTAACTATTTCTTATTATTCTTAACTCAATATTTTGTCTGGTACACATGTTGTTGGTACACAGTGGTTTTTATCATGATTTGATCGTCTGAATATGCCTCAGACAGCAAAATGCTATTTCCTCCGCACCTCTAGATGCTAGTTTCCATGTATAGATATGAATTCTATTGTCATGAAAATTATGAAAACCTTCATTAAGAACATACATGTTTCGCTTATAGTGTGCAACAGAAACTGTTAACTTGGGATATGGAAGAGCCTTTTCTAGATCAAAGGAAAATGCGAAATATTTTTCTGGGTTCATTGATGCTAAGTTTTGATCTTCTTTTAAAGCTTGTCTAGCCAGTTCTGCACTTATGAAATGTGTGCTCCAAATGTTCCTCCAAAAAGTTGTTTTTTTCATTAGGGTCTGAGATAGCTTTAATTTTCAAATTTAAGTAATCTCATTTTTGACAAGTATCTTTATGATGAAAACTTATATTAAAATTATTGTTATAAATTTTCCTATATATTCGCTCGCTGTGAAATGTTGTATGGTTTTCTTCGCACTTTTCAACATATAAATATTATTATTTATTTAAACCTTTAATTTTCTACTTAATTTATTTTTCTAAAAGCAGTTATATTTAAATAATACTTCCACTTCAATCTATTAGTATAAGAATCAAACAGTAGGACTTGCGAAGGAGAACTAAACAAACCCCAAAACCTAAAATAATTGCAATACGAAAGTTGTTTTAATTATAATTATTTGGAATGGACTTATTCCACTTTCAAAAGAAATATTTGTGCGATAGAATTGTACAGCAAAACTCTTTTTGTCTATTTTATGTTAAGATAGAACTCTATTGAAATTGTGACTGTAACTATAAAGAGAAGTTGTCTATAGCTCATTAAAATTACCGTTAACTTAGTTTTTTTTTTAAAGTGGACTTATACCACTTTCAAAAAAACCAGCTCAAATGTTGAAATAATATCTTTGTCATCCAAGCTCTTGTATTATTGGCATAATCGCTCAGTTTCATCCGCATTGTAAATATTATCTGGATGATACTACTTTAAGAAACTAAGCAATTCTTCAGTCCATTGGTTACACATGCTTTGGTCCACAGATTTATTTTCTTCGGTTACTTTTTTTGAAAGCTATATCATTACTACTTTTAAAACCCTCTAACCGGACATTAATAGACGAAAAGTTCTGAATTCCCAATTTTTAATCAAAATCTTTCGATTTTTGTTTTAACAAGGGTCCATCTATGGGAATATTCTTGTCGAGAGTTTGTTTGATCCATTCTAAAAAGCAGTTTTCGGGAAATCGGCAAACTCGGGAAGTCTCTCCTCCTAACATTTCCGTGTTCCTCAGAGCACTGAGACTTAATATAACCTTTTGATTTTACAATTTTATAATTGGTGGATTCTGGTAGACTAAACTCGCTCTACTTACTCTTCACTACGCGCTTTCCCACACTCAAACGCATTCACGATTTTGAGTTTATCACTTAAACACAACATTTGGAGTTTTCTTTTAGACATGACGTAGGAATTTAAAAATATTGAGTTTTGACTCTTGAGAGATTTGTCGCAGACTAACTTATTATGCCCGATCCACACATTTGCCACTTGCCGCAAACTATCATTCCCATTTAATAATTTTCAAGACGCCTTTACCAGAGAAACCTATACAAATGCTTGAATATGTAAATACAAGCGGATGGATATCGCACAAACGCTTGCCGCAAACTTATTTAATTTGGATTAAAACCGACTCCCATAAATAATCGAGTCATTCTTATAGAGGTTTCTATTTTTCACTCATAGATGTTTTAGAGCCTAAAAATAACGGGACCAAGCAATGTTTATAGAGTTTTTTCTCTGACCCAGTTCTCACTTACCCAGGTTTGACTGTACGCTATATACATGTTCTATTAATGGTATTTCAAAACTAAATTAATTTATTTAAAATAAAACTTATATGAAAGGTTATTATTACTAAATAATGGAAAGAATTCATTAACCAACTAAGAATATAAAATTGCAAATCAAAATGAATGCGATTTCGATAAACAAATTATTATAATATATTTATCTCCAATTTAGCTTGGAAAATCAAGGAAAATCTATGATCTCTATGAAATCTATGAAATCAAGGAAAATTCAATTTCTAAAATTTCCAAAAATGTATGTAAAAAATATTCTAAATTCTTAATAAAATTAAATGTAACAAATGATTTTATATAAAATAAATAAAAAACTAATTCAAAATCAAAATTAATCGTATGATAAGGTTAAGAATATCAGACTTATTCAAATATAAGTCTATTGACGTCTTTTATAAAAAAATAGTTATACAAACTTAATTTTATTAATCGAGAAATTTTGATGCAACCAAAACGTCTTTAAATTGGCTATTGTGGACTTTTTTAAAAGACAGTATCAAATATTGGTTAATATAGTAACATATTAACAAACAATTTTTAATATATTAACAAACTTTTTTTTGGCAAAGTGATACATTAAGTTAAACAAGTATTAATTTATAAAGGTAGAACAGATTCTATTTTGGTGAGTCAGCACTTAGGGCAGCCAATCAATTCTCATTTCTTTCAAAATCTTGGGATGTCTGGAGAGACCCTTCCGTTTCCAGAAGGGGCTAACTTGGCAACTATCTATAATTATAACGCTGCACCCCATTTCCCCCTGGATGTTATGAATATTGAGACGGCCACAAGCAATAATTATCATAAGATCTAAATTCCGAAACTTTGACCAGCGTTTCAGAAACTAATAAATACTTCACGGCAACATTCCCAATCATTTAATTGCATTGTAATTAATTATTTTTTTATGGTAATATTTGGAAGTTACGGTCAAAGCTGGTAAACGCGTCTTGAAAATTATTAAATAGGAATGATAATCTCTAAGGTTTCTTAACTCAATAATATATTCATATATTGAAACGACTTTGCTTTTATCTACAAATTTAATAACAAGGTTTTGAATTAATTATAATAATTTTAGTTTTGAATAATTTTACTTTTCTGAAACGACAAATTTTAAACGTTTACAGTGGTCTAGTGGTATACAGTGGTCAAGTGGGCAAAAATTATTTTAACTAAGTTTTGTATATTAATTGATAAATACAAGGTTTGTTAATAATAATACGAAGTGTACTATGTAATTTTTTTAAATGAAATATCATTGCAAATCTCGGCGAGCGTTTACATGTGTACACACGACACGGGTCATTCCGTTTCAACATGCACCGCATGCTATCAAGCAGCCGCGATCTAGCATTTGTTTTCAGCGACTAGACTTGCCTGAAGCTGCTGAAGCTAAAGTTCATTTCAGAAGTAACCATCGAGGCTCAGATTTAATAGTTTTACCAGTATGACATCCTTACCTACAGGTTACTATATATAATTTTTATAGTTTAGTAATATATTACAAAATTAATTAACAAAGACGCGTAAATGAAAATTACAATTTAAGGTTTATTTGTACGAATTTAGTTCAAATCAGTGCATATCATGTTTGCAGTTGTATTTTTTGTATATTTTTTGGTTACTTGTTCACAGTCAATTTGAAGATAATGCTTTGCATAAAAATTAGGGAACCTGGTTTAGAGCGCAAAAGAATACCAAGTTTTCGTTTCCACAATTTTTTCTGTGGAAAAATGGTTAGTGATATCAATGTTCTGTTTACACACATAGTTTATTTATACTTTCAGTGTTATCCTTGAATTTTTATATAGCAAAACAATGTGAAGTGATCAAGATATTTGCATAGGCGGCAGACGTGTTTTTCACTGATTTGGTCTAACTGCTGACAGCGCAGAACCGAAATAGGTAGTCTAAAACATAAAAGCCAAGGTGTTTTGTAACTAATGCTTGTGAAAGCAGAACATTGATATCACTAACCATTTTTCTACAATAAAATTTGGGTATTTTTCGGCGCTCTAAACCAGGCGGTCCTGTAAAATGAAAAATCTTTTAGTAAATTTTTGGGTGATATAGCTATGCAATTTTTTTTTAAGGATCTGGTTCCACAGAAGTATATTATTCATTTGATGAAATGAGACAATCTAACTGCATTACACTAGAAGGTCAAGTAAAATTTATGAAAAAAATCGCTGAAACACGTATAAAGTGTCCTAAATACCCAATTCCGGATCTTGATAAAAAGATTTCATTTTTTGTAGCTGATTTCAAGAAAAGATGGCAAAAAGCTAACAGAAAACATGACAGGTTCTTATAAAAACTGGTTGGATACTTCCATAAGTTTACATACATGTATATAGTTCAGAAAAAAATACATATTAAACTTTGTATTATTATAAAAAAGTTTTGTACTTATCATTTTGATAACAAAATGCGGCGCCAGAAATCAAAGAAGTCCGTGTGAAAGCGAGAGCATGCTTGGAATCATTGTGCAAATACGAAACATTGATCATAGCCAATAACCTTTTTGAGAATATTTGGATGGCGTTTGGATATATTAAAAGCATATCATATGGTAACAGAATCTTGTTCATAACTGAAAAAATAGTTAGACTTTTGATTCAGTACAGAAAACTACAGATGATTTTGTTTCTTGGGCCAATGAAGAGCTTAACAAATTTGAAGACTTCGATGTAGCAGTTCAATCAAAATTTCCTGAAAAAAACATAAGGAAAAGGAAATTAATGCCCGGAGAGTTGGCAAAGGATGCAGTTATCTCTGATGTACTCCATGCATACAAAGTCAATGTTCATAACATTATTTTCGACATAATTTCTCAAAGCAAGTATCGCCGTTTTCTCACAAATGGACAATTGTACGCTGATTTCTCGTGTCTAGATCCAAAACGTTTCCCTGACATACGTAATAATTATACATTGGATTATATGGATTTGCATGTTTGCATATGCAAATGCATAAAACGCTATTTTTATAGCATTATTGCATATTTTAGTACTTTTTCATTTATAGTGCTTATTTCAGTAGTTAATAATGTGTTTTGTATTAGGCGGGAACGGTGGCACGTCGCAGGCAGTGACGTGCCATGCGGGCACCTCACACTCTGCAACCCGTCTACTGACTTGCACTAGTCAATAAATTGATTTCCTTTACAAAGAAAGTGTTTTTAAAAGCACCATCGCGCGTACAAAAATTAAAGAGCGACTACCAAACCTAGCACTACCTCCAAAACCAATATTAACGCGGTGAGGTATATGGTTGTAAGCTGGCTTGTTTTATGCTTAGAATTTTGAGGCCATAAAAGAAGTAGTTGATCAATTTGAGAGTTCAGAAGCCAATAGACCTTTTTACGGTTAGTTAAGCGTATGCGCATCCGCCAAATTTGAGAGCCGCGAATATGAAAGTTTCGGGCACATATTTAGTTATACGTCAAAAAGGATCGGACACTTTTTGACGTATAACATGGCGCAAATTGACACATGCGCACAAGAAAATTTCAACTACGAAAAGGTCTATTAATTCAGGCCAGCTGACATTTCAGGCTCCCTCTAAAACCTAACAGAATATTGCTCTAATTTTAACACATTCTAGCAATTTTCCCGACGCAATTGAGACTCTAGCACCTAAAAACCTTGCTCTGTGCAAGCCCTTGGAAATATTGGAAAAAATGATTGAACAGAGCAACGACCTTGCTATCAGTTAACTATCAGAAAAAGTCCGTGGCAAATTAATTGCTGTTCTCTATAAAAACCCATGTCTTGAAGGAATAAAGAAAGTAAATGCACTTATAAAAGGCACCAGCCAAACTCTACCTGAAGAGGTTTTTGCAGAAGTTGCGCCAAATTTCAAGTTCTAGTCAGTAACGTCATATGGAGTAAAGAGGTTATTTTCAACCTACAAATTAATATTAAGTGACAAACGTTACAGGTTTGCTCTAGAAAATCTTCTATTAATCTTAATTAATCTCTAGAAAATCTTCTATTATAAATTTTCTATTTTGCGTCTGTAATGAACTCATAAAAGCACTCATATGCGTGCGGTTATGGCTCGCCGAGTGCTGTTATGAGTTAATTTTTTCAAGGTTGGCACTGAAATTCAAAGCTGTCAGTGTCAAATTTTTGTAGAGATAGTTTTGAGTTATGTGATGCGTTGAAATTCGCGTATACACAAATTTATTTAATTAATTGTAATAACAGCACTCGGCGAACTATAACCGCACGCATATTAGTCCTGTTATGAGTCCATTACAGACGCAAAATAGAAAATTAGTATAGTTTAGTTTAGAAAACGACGTGCGTAGTGAGAGGACAAGTTCAGTAAGCGCGATTTTTCAGGACGAGTGCTGAAAAATCGCGCTTACTGAACTCGTCCTTTAATATACTAATTTTCTATTTTGCGTCTGTAACGGACTCATAACAACACTCATATGCGTACGGTTGTGGCTCGCCGAGTGCTGTTATTACCATTAATTAAATAATTTTGTGTATTCGCGATTTCCACACATCACATAACCTCAAAACTATCTCGACGAAAATTTGACACTGACAGCTCTGAATTTCAGTGCCAACCTTAAAAACATTAACTCATAACAGCACTCGGTGAGCCATTTGGATGCATATTTTGGTATGTTGATAGTGCATATAATCCGATGTCTAGTAATAATAAACTTCAATACGGTGAACTAGATGAGTTAAGTAGACACTTATTGAAATTTGATAAGAAAGCTACCGGCGAAAATTTGCGGACTGACTTGAAACAACTGAATTAGAAGATTATAAAATATTCATGGAAGAGAATGAAAGTGAAGGTAACGATTAAATGCTTTTACAAGTAGAAAACCAAGAAGAAGAAATATTTGTACCATGTATGACTTGCCACACATGCAAAAATTGTGCTATTTGTTGTTTTTAAATTTTGCATAGATACAATCTATTTACCATAGCCTACAATTTAATTTTCGTAATTAGCGTTCAAATTTCTGCTAACGTTATCATTTTTTATTCAAATTAAGTTTGAAAGATCCTTTACCACCCTAAAAATTATAAAAAATCGCATGAGAAGTACCTTATCCTCTGATAATTTAAATTATTTTGTGATAATGGCGTTAGAAAAAGAACTATTGTTGAATTTAGATAGCGACTTCGGAAATCATTCTAACGAACTATTAATTTGTTAAAATTGAAAATATATACATTTGATTCAAAATTTACATAAGTTGTTTTCCTTTTTCTTGAGAGTGGAGGGCTGACCGTCTCTGAAATGCCCGGGGCGGTTTAATTGAGATGTCAGGTGTAGTAACGTTGGCAATTCCGCGTTCGATATTGTCCCTGAGCTCCTCTAACGTAGTTGGATTGTTGACATAAGCCTTCGACTTAAGGCAACCTCATAAGAAAAACCAACGTCGTCAAATCACATTAGTGAGGGTGCCATTCGCCTGGACCATTTCTCACGATTAAACGATTACCAAATGTTCCTTTCAATGAACCAATTGTTTGAACATCTGAGTGGTTTGTGGCACCATCTTGTTGGAATCAAATATGTTTGGAACCACGCCAAGTCCATCCAATTCTGGCCAACATTAGTCTTCCAATATGGCACGATAGCGAATTAACCATAACATAGCGATTATTTTCATGGACGAAAAAATTCGGCCCTATCCCACCTCTGGCATGAAATCCACACCGCGCGCTTACTTTTTGTAGATGCAATGTAGTCTCATGAAGCACATGTGGGATTGTTGCTGTCCATTTTCTCCAACTTTTTGAAGAACAAAATCGGATAAGTTTCGCCTCCTTAAACGATCCAGAGTTTTCAGTTCTTGGGTTAATTTGATAGTGTAAGGGTGTAGCTAAAGATCTTCAAGCCAAATTCATCATAATTTGGACTGAGAAATTCCCAACTCCTGTGAACGGCGTGGAATAGACTTGTTTGGTTCATTTTGAACTGAAGCTCTTACGGCTGCAATATTTACAGTACTTGGACCGGTGCGTTGTCTCACTGGCACAGAAACATTCAATAGTGAATTTGTTGATTCAAATTTATTCACCATTGCACGCACAACTTGCCTGGTGCGACGATTATTGCGACCAAAAATTGGAGTAAGCGCTATTAAAGTTGCGACTACCGACTCGGGACTTCGGTAGAAAGTTTTAACGATTTCCAAAGGTTGCTCGTTCGCGAACTTTACCATGATAAAAATGTAAGCCTTGACTGACGTTTTGGCTTTGACAGATCATAAAAAAGTTTGTAGGTTATGTTCCGTATTATAAAACAAAATTGTTATGTCCCTGTTGAAAAACCCTTAAGTATAAGCTTCACTCTTTGATTCATCAAATCCATTAAAATTTGCCACACATACTTCTAATTTAATCTGACTAAATAAATTAGTTTACAACTATTTCATTTCAAATCTGCACTCCCAATTATATCTACATTAATTTGAACCTGATTTTAACCTGATTCATGATAGTAACAAACTATTTTAACCAAAAATTATGTAAAATTTAGTATATGCCTTAAGTGGATAACTTTTAGTGGATCTCGAAACGCGTCCACTTAAGGTATCGAAAAGATTATCTTAAAAAAAATAATTTTATTTTTATTGGTTTTGTTGAGTGCCATGAAGGTGGACTTGAAGCTATAAGATAACTGACAAATTTCACACGAGATTTATTTTTGGTAGCCCTAAAAAGACATTAGTATTATAGAGCTCCGGGAAAGGTTTAGTATATTTATATATTCAAGCTTTGTTCTGACTTTATTAAGTTTACATTAAAATCTGTTTATGTAAACTAAAAGTTTGCCTTTTATAAAAGCCTTTTATTATTTATTTTTTTAAAACATTTTGGCAACTTTTTAAAACTTCATACACGAATTTTCTTAATATACCTCACACAATAAAACTTTACAGAAACACAAATTATTATTGTCTCCCTAACCCACTAAGTCTACCATTGTCACACAATTTTCTTTCCCTATTTCATACATTCATTTTTCTTTTTATAACAAAAAATAGTTTAGTTTATGAGAGTCTGGACAAGAGTATTACTTTATATTGAAATATTTATGACTAAATCCTCCTTTTATATTCGAGAATGTACCGGTTTTTGGGCACAAAGCCTGACAATAGGTCATGGTGTCAACAGAATCCTCATTAATTTCTGGACTAACCCTCCATCGCGCATCCTTTTGCAAGAACTTGTTTTTCAAGAGCGCCGTGGAGGATGCGTATTATGGACCAAACAATAACAAAAAACCGGATTGGATGGCAGATGCACAAAAAATATATTTTTTGTAAATATAATTTCTAAATCTGTCTAGACTTATTAATCTAATATAGTTTAATACTTATATAGACTCATGCTTGTAGATTATCTCAATGCCTCAATTATTATAGAATTTACTGTGTAAACTAAACTACTATTAAATAGTAAGTATAATTCTAGATATTTTTGTATTTTATTGAAAATAATTGTTTTGTAAAGAAATGACTAATTTAAATTGTAGGTGCAGGAAATTATACGAACTTTGCTAATAATTATATTCATAAAGTGTACACTTTACCGAAGCTGCAATATTTCACAACTAACAGCGACTTGCAAGTTTCCAAGTTCTAAGCCTACGTAAGCACGTAAAGCTACAGTTTAGTTTGAAATTTGTATATAAAGTACTGGGAAATACCTTAGGATTTTGACTTAATATGACGAACTTATTATAAAAAAACGTTTAAACAAATTTATAATATATTCAATATTTATTCTGAAACATATAATTGGGTTTATATAAGGGTTTCTTAAAGTAGTAAACTAAAGTTATTTAAACTGTGTTTATTTATATTTTATTATATTAATTTATTAAAAAAGTATGTTTATTAAATATAATGTTTTTATACAAGCAAACTTAACCATTCTACAATTAACATTGTTATGAAACAATTTAATATGTAAAATATATATATATATATATATATATATATATATATATATATATATATATATATATTTATCCAATATTATTTTATTTAAATTAAATTTCAAAACCTTTCCATAGAATTATCCAAATATTTTATATTATTATTAAACTACCTCTAGTTATACATCAAACTACCTAAAGAACTAATTGAGGTATCAATTTATTAGTATCAATCTAGACTTTTACCTGGTCTTGGATATGTAAAATGTAAACAACTATTTGAGGTATCAATTTATTAATATCAATCTGGTCAAACTAATGCTTCAAGCACCAAGAACAATCCAGTTTTTTTAAATGAACAGTACATAGTCTTCTATATTAAATAGAAGGCTATGTAGTGTACATACCACGTAAAAAAAAAATTCTTTCAGATTTTACCATAGGGTTTTCAGTCAAAAGTTGGAATTTTTATGATTAACTGAATAGAATATTTTACTTAATTGCCTAGAGAATATAATATTATCTAAATTTACAAGGTTGCAAATACGAGAAATATTGCAAATTGTATTTCTTAATTAAGTCGTCATCGTCAGTTCGAGTGGGTAGGACGTATCTTACACTGTGTGCACTTGTTCTACATAGTTTTAAAACGCTAAAAAGCAATCTATATATTATCGTTCCGTAATAAGTTGGTGTAGTTCTGTTAAAGTTGAATTTGTGAGACAAATACCATATATATTTATTAGGATTATTTAAATTGTACAAACTAGTGATAAATTTTCATCGCCCGGATATCCATCGTTTGCTCTTCTCTCAAAAACATATCTCACGGACTTAGTAAAAAATTTTATCTACGACCACTATTGTAAATGCCCATTATTGTACAGTTCATGGACTATGTAAATACATCATAACACACACTTATGTAACAGTCCGCGATTAATGATATGTTATGATTGATAACACACACGTGCGTTTGATTTACGATTCGTTGATTGGTTGAAAGCTGCTACTATTGTAAAATATAGGGGTAAAGAGTATATAAGAGTAGCAATATAAGCAACCCAATGTACGCATTGGACACGTAGGGATGGGGAAAATAAATTTAAAGGGGTTATATAAAAATTGTTTAAACTATTGAATTTTTTTTCTTATTTCGGATCGAGAGGTCGCGCTGCGATATGTGGTCTTGATTTATCTGCTCCTAACCATCCATTTTGTTCAAATATGTAGCTACGGTGGCGTTTGTTACGCGCCACTGGAGATTTTATGTCAATTTCCGTTAGTTTGGATTGTGCCACGAAGGTCGCTGAACGTGTTCACATAGAAGCTGTCATTCATTTCGTGTTTTCACGTTTAAATCTAACTAAAACTACGAATAAGTACTAAATAATAAGATATGTAATCATTAAGAATGTATTTATTTTCATTTCTATCAAGTTAAATAATGTCGTGTAACAGTTATGTATATATCTATATGAAAATACAACTGTTTGTTTATTATAATGTAAAATAATATACCTAATAAGAATAAATTTGTTACATCAAACATTTTTCGTATTAAACAGAAACAAATTTTTGTGGCCGTAGATAAAGTATAGTACATAACTCGAGTTATAAGGCAATTTCGTTATGAGCGGAACAGTTATGCACGACCCGCGTAGCGGGGAGTGCTTAATTCCGCGAGTATTATACTTCTTACAACTCTCGTTACATAATATGCTATTATTTTTTAGTGGTGGGATGCTGATTTGGCCTACCATAAACAAGAGTCGACTTGTGTTTCGTAGCACAAGGAATCTTTAACCATGAGTTCTATTGCAGAAACCCAAACAATAATCAGAACATGTCGCAAATGTAAAAAAACACTAGCTGTCGTTAAGTGCAGTAAATGCTCGTTGGTGTTTCACAGAGGTTATAAAACATATAGATTCACTGTTATTAATAAAGATACCGTAATCTGGGCATAAAAATCAATCCTCTGAAGCATGCTCCGGCCCTGTTGAAGACTTAGCTTTTCTCAACAAAGACCTTGTTATTGAAAATAGGAATCTTAAAGAAATTATCAAGAAATTGAAAGTAAAACTCTACAATAACTTGGATTCTATTAAAGAAGAGATTAAAAATGACATAGTCTTAAAAACAAATGTACTACAGAAATAAATACAAGCCCTGAAATCTTTCATTACAACTAATATTACCAGTACTAATTAATTTGCTGAACACAACCGGCAACACCTCCTTCCGCTATATCTCCACCAGCCAGGATAAACCCAATGTCCAACCACCATACTCGTCCTACAAGTTCTGCGTTTACCGTAGTATCTCCACCAGTCAGTATTAAGGCAATGTCTAGCCACCACCGCGAGAATTTGCTTTCGTGCCCTACAACTTCTGCGTCCACCAACAATAGGGATGTCGTATCTCCTAACGAACCGATAATAACTTCTCTGAAACCGCTGCTAGTAGGAACGGAACCATCTAATAAACTTCGTGCAGCTAATCCACTCAATCGGAAATGGTTCCATGTTAGGAATGTCTCTCGTGACACCAGCGAACAAACTCTGGCAGAATATATTACATCTACCGTTCCACTTAACAAATTGTTTCTGTAAATGCATAAACTCTAACAATACCTACTGCACTTTCAAAGTTGGTATCAGCGAAGAGGACACAGACAATTTTTTATATCCAGGATTGTGGCCTATGAATACTTTCATTCGCAATTTCATCTACTTACCCAAAGATAAAAGGAATCGACCAACGACACCCTATAAAACTTTTTTTGAAGAGACGATAGAAGTAAACAAAAACGACTAAAAGTTGCTTCATCAGAATTATGGTCGGAGTTGCCTGCGGATACAGTAAAAGTACCAGGCCGTCAATCAAATAATATGTTCAATACTAAAAGTGCATGTACTGTATCTGCAGTAAATGTTCAATCTATCCGGAATAAACTAGAGTTATTCCAACTATATCTAGATCGCGAGAAAATCGACGTCGTTTGTATTTGTGAACACTGGTGTACGGATGTAGAATTGGAAGCAATAAACCTCGCGAATTTGATGCTAGTTTTAAAATACTGTAGAGTGACCATTACACATGGTGGTGTTGCGATATTTGTGGGAACCGGTGTAGCAACCTCTTATTTAGATGTGAATACTTCTGCTGAAGAACTTGATTTTGAAGTTTGTGCTACTATTTTAAAATTCAATAATATTAGTGTAGGTCTTATCTGTGTTTAAAATTCAACGGCGGGAAACATTGACATTTTCTATGAGAAACTTCACACTACCTTACTTAATATCTACCAATCCAGTAGTAATTTAATACTTTGTGCAGATTTAAACATTGGTCACCTTCAAAACTTAACCCTGTCCGTTATGGTCCCACTAGACTCCACAGTAAAAGAGATGGTTCAATCTCTAAATCTGCCATAGATTACATTGCAACAAACCTAAACCCAAAGTCCTATTCAAGCAAAATTATGGACCCAGTCATCCAGGACCCAGATAGTTTAATTCTAATACATAACATAAAGCTTAAATACTTTGTTGAACATATTGCAGTACTTAATAGATACAGTAGATGCTTCTCTCCAGAAAACCTTCTAAAACTGCGTCAATAACTAATTGAAACAGACTTCGGATCAATTTTAGAAGGTGATCTTTACCAAGCAAATCACTTCCTTTCTGAAACCTTACTTGCTGCTCTTGATCTTACCTGTCCTGTAGAGTTAATGAAAATGAAGACTTAAAAACCGAAATGGATTACCAGAGAGATAGCACAGGAAAGTTTTTTGCTGAGAATTTTTTATTGGGCGTGCTGTAAGTTAGGAGATAATAGGTTGATTGAAATCTACAGGTTCAGAAAACGCCATCATACTCAGAACATCATTGATAGTAAACGGTCGCACTATCGTAAAATTATTGATGAATCGAAAAACAAACCGAAAGCTACAATCATTAACAATAATTTGGGAAAGATAACCACAAAAAAAAAAACTCGTGCGCAATTGATTTTCTATAATTTGGATTTTCTATAACCACAATCAAATTTATTTTCGATATCCTAGAAGCACCACTACTTCATTTATATAATAAGCCACTGGAACTTGGCATTTATCCTTCTACGTTAAAAGTAGATTTGGTTGTACCAATGCACAAAAAGTCTGACCCAACTGACATCACCAACTATCGACCTTTCCATTCTGTCCACCTTTTGAAAAATATTAACGACTTATTGCCAATAAAATGGATTATATTAAAAAACACGGCATTTTATCAGAATCTCAAAATGGGTTTCGCGCGAAAAAATCAGTTGAATCAGCTACTTGTGATTTTTATAAATATGTTATAGAGGAACTGGATAAAGGTAACCATGTTTTGGGTTGGTTTTTCGATTTTGCGAAAGCTTTTGATACAATTAATGCAAAGTTTATAGTAAGGAAAACTGAAACATATGGATTCAGAGGAACCATATCGAATCTGATTCATTCTTTTCTAACGGGACGTTGCTTAATTGTTGACGTAAATGGTCATAAATCAGACGAAAATGATCTTTTTTTTTTTTTTTTAAAGTTTGGTTCGATGTGAATACCGGGTTTGCCGACCCTTCGAACACGTCGGCCTAATGGCCTATTGTATTCTATCACATTCACTTTAGGCCCAGAAACCTGTTGTTATTGTAAATTGCGCTAATAGCCATTTTACACATTTGTCTTCTGGAATAAATGCGGCCGGCGCTGGGGATAGAACTCGAACCTCTATACCTGTCAGTTAGCGCTCTAACATGAGGCCACGAGCGTCACCACTACACCACTCGCGCCGGCAAAAAATGATCTAACTTTTGGGGGTTCCGCAGGGGTTAGTTTTGGGTCATCTACTTTTCTTGCTATTTGTAAATGATTTGCCGCAATGGATGCATGGAAAAATCATCATGTTTGCAGATGACAACTATAGCTTTATCTAGTAAAAGTTTAGACCATCTAAGATCAAAATCTGAACACAATGACATGGTTACTTGGTGCAAAAATAAAGACATGATATTGAACAATAAAAAAACCAACTGTATATATTTCTCCAAAAGAAGGAAATTACCACCTGACTACAGTATGAAGGTTAACAATGAAAATCTACTACTATCTTTCTATACAAAACTTCTTGAATTATATATCGACTCTAAACTAACTTGGAAAACTCTATCACATAGACAGAGTTTTGTAAGAAGCTAAGTTGTGCCAACTTCGCTATACTTTAAATGAAAAACACAATGGATGAAATCACAATATGTTCCATGTACTATGCCCTTGCCTTCTTTCATCTATCCTTTAACATCTTAATTTGGGGACAAGCAAAAACGGCTGCTAGATGCTTCATCTTGCAGAAGAGAACAGTTAGACTAATGTTCAACATTGCTGCGACAGAAAGTTGCAGGAAACACTTTAAAGAACAGCGTTTTCTAAAGTTACTGACCATTTTTTATATTGAAAGCTGCATGTTATACTAAATGTAACTTGCAGCACTTACAAACACAATCAGGATCCCATACTTATAATACTAGACATGGTTCTCTCCTTTCAGCCATGCCTCATAAAACAACTCTATTCGATAAATCGTTCTTTTATTTAGTCGTGAAGATATTCAAAATTGATGACCAAATCAAGACTAATACAATTAAGGTCTTCAAACATAAATTGAAAACCTCACTGGAGCAAGCGCCATATTCGGTAGATGATTTTTTAAATACTTAATATGAACTACTGCTTTGTTTTCACAAGCAATTAAACTTTATTCTACTATACTTATACTATACTATACTGTACTATACTATATTTTAATTGTTCAGTTATTATTATTATTATGTAACTTATGTAAGGTGGAGTGGGGTAAATGTGATAACGGGGCAATTGTGTTAGTCTCTTCCCAAAACTTGCAACATTTCATTACAATGGCGCCATATATATATATATATATATATATATATATATATATATATATATATATATATATATATATATATATATATATATATATATATATATATATATATATATATATATATATATATATGTTGTATTGTTTTCTCGGGGATTCCGCGTTGTTGCTGAGGGTCAGTATGCGTCTAACGGTTGACCCGCACGGACGCATATATCTCTTGAGAATGGCGAATGTTAGTTCGCCGAAACGTCGAGAATCCGGTTCTTTTCAGAGCCAACCCTCAGCAACAACGCGGAATCCCCGAGAAAACAATACAACACAGGTATCTATCCGCGAAAACCTCAAATACAACATATATATATATATATATATATATATATATATATATATATATATATATATATATATATATATATATATATCAATTGGTGCATATATAATTGATATATATATATATATATATATATATATATATATATATATATATATATATATATATATATATATATATCAATTGGTGCGCAACATACCCGTCTACACCCCCACCACTTTAATTCGTGTATGCAGAGCTTTTGCCACAATTCGTTGCAGATCTTTGCTGATGAACGTTTCTTACTTTGATAACGAGTGAAAAGTTTTTTGCATCTAGTGCCATAAAACCATTATCTCAACGGGACAATAAGAATTATTTAGTAGGGATAGGTTAAAAACTGTAAAGTAAATGGTGATATGTTCAGTTTATCAGGATTTAAATATTTTCTAGGTTTTTAGGGCTGTATCACATTTGCCGCTGAAAATATTATAATGGGGCAAATGTGTTATACAATGACAAGTAAATTATGTCACACTATGTCACTTTTGCTCCTTTATCTTTCCAACGTTATGATTTTTCTAGTTGTTTCAGAAATTGTTGCCTTTATTTATCTTTTAAGAACCGTTTTTTATTTTGCTTTTTCGTTCAGAAATATAAAAAGTTTGTAACTTTTTTACACTTTCCGCCTTTTTTATAAATAAAAAACCAAAATGCACAGTATTGTCCAAATTTTATGTCTTTGCCCCGTCATTTTATGTAGCAATTAGGTATACCAATATATACTCCATTATCACATTTGCCCCAAATCAAGGGGCAAATGTGATATATCGACCACGTTTAAAAAAAAATATAATAATGTGCTAATTGGTTTTACCGTACTATATCGATTCAAAACCCTGTAGCAATGCCATAAAAAATATATATAATTTCTTGTTAATAAGATTAAAATTTTGTAACACTACAAAGTTCACCTATTTAAAAACTATATCGCATTTACCCCACTCCACCTTATAATTATTGTAATATTTCATTTAATATCTGTAACTTGATTGACCCTCACATTCATTTTGGCTACGTGAATAAATAAATAATTATTATTATTAAGACGCTAGATTAGTGTCGATTACACAAAATTACAAGGGATGTCGACTTACTAAGGTACATTTGTGAATTACATATAGATTACTTTATTTATAGAAGTCAAACATACACTGAGTAACAGCGCGAACTGTAAGCTACTTTTAACGTTATGTTAAGGCATTAATTCGAGTGAGAGATAAAGCTTATATTTACGCTCTTCGTAAAAAGTGCGCTCCGAATTTTTAAAAAGTGCCATACCTAATCTTGAAGATCAACGTCGTGAGTTGATGATTTTTCAACGGTACAAATAAATGAAAATCGGAAGAAGACAGATCTGGACTGTGAGGCGGATGAACAATTTGCTGAAGGCAGACTTAGATTCGTATGATTTCTTGCATTGTCGTGCAACAACCTTTCGTCCTTTCGCCAACCTGCCTTTTCGTTTCTGTCGAATAGATTGGTACAGTATATAGAGAGTTTGACAATAAATAGCCAGTAAATGACAATAATGTTGTTTTTCGATTGAAATGTAAAGCGCACCTCTTACGAGGAGGGTATACAGAAGCTTGTGCCCCGTTGGGATAATTGTCTTAACATTAGCGGCGATTTCTTATGTAGAAAAGTAGCTAAGTAGTTTTTTCATAATGGATAAAATTCAATAGAAGAATATGTTGTTTGAAGTACCAATAGAATTTACTTGATTGGGCTTGAAATCATAGTATAACTCAGATTGTAATGATCACTGGTTGTATAGATTTTAATTGAGGTGTCAATTTATTAATATCAATCTATAGTAACTACTGTTTCAAGCATCAAGACCAATTAAGTTTTTTAATATGTACACTACATAGCCTTCTATATTTAACAGAAAAAAAGAAGATCCAAAGCCTTCTACATTTAATAGGGAAAAAAGAAGACACTATGCTAGTCTATCGAAATTACCGTCGTCTCTCAGATTGAGACTTATTTAAATTAAAAAAGTTATATTTAAATTTTGAAATTACATCTTAAAATTGTATAATGATTTTCCTTCCAACTATTTTCTCTTATTATAGTTAGTTTTAGTTAAAACATATGGACAATGTAGTAAAGTTTGCAATATTACGGACTTGAACCCGGAGTCTGGCTCAACTTACTCCGGGAACGGTGAAGTGGTTACTCTAGGGTATGATAGTAATTAAGCAAGCTTGTTCTTTGGTGAAAAAACATCCATGTCCCGAGGATTACATTCCCGTCTAAGATACCGGGAGGTGGATTTGCGGTTTTAAACAAATTCGCTTTGATGCCAAAAACTTATAGATAGCTACAAGTTTATTTAAGAACAACTTATTTTAATGATTTATAACTTTCCATTATGTAAATAAAGAAATAAATCTAAAAATAGATATATTAAAACAATAATTACTTATCATCAAAAAAGACTCAACAGAAAAAACTACACAAACAAAACGAAACAGACATCAAGCCACAAGTAGACAAACAATAAAACTAAACTAATAAAACTAGACACACAGGAATATATACATAAGATTAGACCGACAACTAGACACTCAAGACTACAAAGGTTATACAAAAGGCTATACAAACTCTATACAAACAAAAGTATGCCGAGAAAGCAAAACTATACTCTGTCCGGCGAGAGAATGCAGCTGTACTGCGCCGAGGTATGAAGGGCAAGGGACGCGCCGAGGTTCGCACAGATTAGTTTGAGTTAAGAAATATGCGTCTGTTTTTCAAATACGGATAACTAAACACCGCGCACTCGAAATAAAGTGAGGGTATGCGCAGAACAATGCTAAACTCGTCGAGACGGGATGCATTCCCTCGCCGGACAGAGTATATACAATCCAAAGGAGACTAGAGATGCAGAACTATATAGCCAAGATTAGACAGTGAAGACTAGATTAGTAATAATATATAGTGAACAATTACACCTAGTGAACAGTAGACTACAGTGGAACAGTGCCAAATAGATAAAACTAAATAAGTAATACTAGGCAGTGTAAACTAGAAAGACACGATTAGACAAGTAACACTAGACTTATAAAATAAAACTTTGCACACAAAACCAACCAATCCAAACTACTTAAAAGGAAAACTAAATGAGAGAAACAAGACAAAAAATTAGACCTATAAAACATGGTTACACAGAGAAAATAAGATTAGACAGACAACAATCTTTTCTGATATTAGTTTGTATGAGTTACAATAAGTCTAAAATATCAGGAAACAAAACAAAAGGTATGTCGCAATGTCCCGAGGTGGCGATGTCCCAATGTCACGATATCCCGAAGTCGGGATGTTTAGATGTCTTGATGTCAATAGATATGTCGTAATGCCCCGATGTCTCGATGTCGCGATGTCCAAATGTCCCGATATCTCGAAATACGAATTTCTTGATGTTTTATATCCTGATGTCTTGATTTGTTTATGTCTGATGTATTGAGTTCTGGATGTCTCGATACACTAATTCGCAACGTTGACATCCCCCATTCGAAAACGACGCAAAACTGTACAGAAAAATAGAACTGTCTTCCAAACGATCTATTTCTGCTTCCAGGTATATGTCAACTGTGCTCGATGTGACTTCGAATACTTTCTGCAACTCAAAGACCAAATAATTGGCTAACAAACTTTTTGCTGCAGCAATGAACCCGTCATCCACATGGATGGCAAGGATGATCAGATCTTCCTCATATCCGTTGGTAAAAACGCATGGATCTGTATTTGTTGTATGGAGACCCATTTTCTTCAAAATTCTGTGAGGCGACGATTCCAACATCTTGAGGCCTGCTTGAGACCGTAAATACTTCGTTTTAATTCACAAACTGTATCAATTCCATCATCATATCCTCTCGGTTGATGCATGTAGATCTTTTCGTCGATCTCGAACATGTTGAGTCTTCAGAAGGCTGAGATAGAAAGAATAATGGGAATTGAGTCGAATCTGGTAACAGGGCTGAAGGTTTCATTGTAATCAATTCCAGCCAATTGCTTAAACCCCATTGCAACAAGGCTCGCCTTATAACGTTGAATATTCTCATCTCCGTTGAACTTGGTTTTGTAGATCCAGCGGTTGTCAATAATTTGTTGATCTGTAGGTGGTTTAACGAGTGTCCATGTCTGATTCTCTTGAAGAGAGTTGATTTCCTCGTAGTTTTCTGGATCAACACAATCTGAAGAAGAAGCATTTGCATTAAAAAGACGTGAAGGTAATTTCATGTTTTTTCTGTCATTCAAATCGTATCGTTGTTTCTTAAATTCGTTTTCTTCAGATTTTTCCAACAATTCCTCGATTTTATCTCCGTCATCGGATCCTGAAGGAGTTAATAACCTTTTACAGTTTGCACATTTACATCTGCTTCTTGGTCCGGATTATTCACGTTCTACCTTTCAAGATTGCTGATCTTCTGATCAAGGTGTACGATCACTTCTATATCTTGTGCTGTTGGTGGTTTCGGAACTCCGTGTAAAAATTATGTCTCGATACATCTTCACTAGATTTTTCTCTATTGGCCACACTCGAAATCCCTTGACATTTTTATCGTACCCCACAAAATATCCTCTCTCAGCTTTTGCGTCCCATTCTTTTCTTCTTTCCTTCGGAATGTGGATGAAAACTTCCTCGCCAAAGGTTTTCAGATTTTTCAAATCCGCTTCCTGTTCTAACCAGAGCTCTATTGGCGTTTTACCTTTAATGCTGCTAGTGTCAGTTCGATTCAGTGTATATATGCTACAGTTCACCGCTTCTGCCCACAAATTAATTGGTGCTCCGACAGCTTTGAGTAAAGTCCAGGCCAATTCTACCATAGTCCTGTTTTCTCGTTCAATTGCCCCATTTTGCTATAGATTGTAAGGTACAGTTTTTTTGATGAGTTAATCCAAAAATATGACAAAGATTTTAGACTTCGTGGTTTATGAATTCTAGTCTATTGTCAGTCCGAATGATCTTAATTCCTTTTCCCTGAGTGACGGTTTCCCAGTTTCCCTGAGTGAGGTGCTTCTCACTCTTAATTATGAAATCCTTCAAGGATTTGTTTGTTTCAGATTTTTGTTTGATGAAATATGCGGTCCTTCAGTGGCTGCAGTCAACCTTCAATAGAAGAAAATATCGTGCTCCCCCAATGAATCAGCTTGCATTGGGCCGCACAAGTCTGCATGTACAAGTAGACCAGCTTGTATGGACCTCGAATGGCTTTGTTTGAAAGATGAATTGTGCATTCTTCTTAGAATACATGGAACACATTTGAATTTTTTGTCCTGGAATGGAATATGCATTTTCTACAAAATGTGTTTGACTTGGGCGATATTCTGAGCCATTTTCTGATGCCAGATGACGAAGGATTCCTGCGTAGCGAAGCAGGAAGAAGCTGTTTGCTTGAGGTGGAGTGTTCTTCACTTCGACCTCAATTTCATCTCGTTCAGTTTATTTTTCCTCTCTCCCACTGCAACGATGCTGCCATCTTTGGTGAGCTTACAGATTTCTTTATCGGATTCGTGCTTGATTCCATTGCCAAGAGCTGTCCCGAGAGAGAAAAGACTATACGATAAATCTGGAACGTGTAAGACATTAGTCAAGCATTTCTATGTCCAGCTTTTTCCATCAAAAGCGCGGACGTTTATTTTTCAAGATCCCATAGCTGGAATGATTTTTCCATCCCCCAGACGAACAGGTTTTGGTTCCGCGAATTTTTCAAAAGTCACAAACCAATCACGACGATTTGACATATGATATGTGGCCCAAGAATCCATATACTACGCATCTCTTGCTTCACCTATGTCTCGTCTTCTCCTCCTCTTTTCACTTCCTGCAATCTTGTATCCAATGTCCCAGTTTATGGCAGTTGTGGCAGGTTCCTTCTTTACGAACATTTCTGGAATTTTTATTTAGAAAATTCTTATGAGCTGCGAGAGCCGATTTTTCGAGATTCTCGTTTGTATTATTGCGCGATTCCTCTATCGCTAATCTGTAAAAAATATTTTCGATTGTTCGTTCATCAGATTGCGTCGAATCCCAATCGGTAACGACATGGTTTAAAGACGATGGAAGAGTCATCAAGATTTTTGTTATTACCATCGGAGAAGGAATTTTCTCACCAGATTTTCCAAACGATGGGCAAGATCTTGCAGACGAGCAACGTGGGTAACGATATTACCTCCAGGAATTTTCCTCAAACTATACCACTGCTGTAGTAAAATATGGACGTTGGTTTCCGATTTCTGCTCATAAATTGATTTCAATTTATCCCATATAGTCTCACAGCTGATGATGTGCAACAGAGGTTTATCCTCGACGGATTTGGCAATCACTTTTTGAGTAAAACTATCCCGTTTTATCCAGGCTGCAACTTGCTTGTTGTGGTCTGCCAAATCTGTGTTTTCTTCTCGAATTGGAAACAAGGATATCTTGCCAACATTTTCCCAGGCGCCGCTGGCTTGGAGAGTTACACGAACTTGAAATTTCCACATGGTCCAATTTTCGATCCCTTTTAATTTCGTAATACAGGAAATTTCATTATCCATCGCGATAGTTTATTAATTTTCCCTTATTGCACTTATATAATATGACGAATTTAAGTAATTATTACGTATTTAAAGCTTCACTATATAAAATTTTTTACCATGTGATTACCTATTTCCAAATTTGTATAAAAATTATATTCATTTAATTAATGTACAATAAAATTAAATGTTAGTTCTTAGCCTTTTAATAATATCCCATTCCCTATAACAAAATAAATAATAAAATTATTTTTTTTATTTAATGTAACCTTAAGAAATATTTATTATTTAGGCGGTTATATTTATTATTTAGTATAGGCTAGTAGTAAAGGTGTCAGATTACTAAGCCATTGGTCCCGTGTCCGAAGTTCAAATCCTGGTAAACAAATAAAAATAAGCCACTGTACTCCTGTGCATGGCTCTGGCAAAGCCATCACAGTAAAATCTGCCACGAAACCTCCCTTAATAATGGCTCTCCACCCACGTTAAAAACTGTAAGGGCTCCCTATACTTGTGTCTAAGATCAACTCATCAAGCGCAAGTGTAGGCAGAGGGAGGCTACAAAATCCCTTAGAAGGACATAAAGCCAAGGGGAAAGAAATATTCATAATTTAAATATATTTTCTAGACTAATAACATTTGAAATGTGTGGCGTCAAATAATTATTTGTATTAATAAACGTGTTTATTTGAGATAGTGTTTTGAGCATTAATATAAATTGTGGCAATAAGTAATAAATCACCCCCTTATAATTAAGACAAATAATATGCTTTCAGTGAGAGGATATAGCAATTCAGAAGATTAATTTTGAGAGAACGTGAAGCTCCCACAAATAATATTCATCTTAGACGGTCCACCCATCCGAAATCCCAACACACTTTTTATGATAGTCATTGGCTGCGCTAACTACAATGTAATATACAAATCTCAAAACAATTTAAATATTCATATACTATAAATATTAAATATATTATGAATTTATATTATAAAATTTCAAACTGGATCAAACTAAATGTATTTTCTTTCAGTAATTAACAACCAAAATAAAAATATATTGATTTATATAAAATATAGATTTATATAAATATAGATTTAAACCTGTTAGACTTAATTTAGAGATCGAGTTTGACTAACAATTCAAATTAATCAAGATCAAACTATTTTTTTTAATAAAAAGTATACTGCAAATTGTCTTTACTCCCCATTTTTACTAGTAAAAACATTTCATCTTCGGTTTTTCGGTGCTAAAAAAAATGAATTTTTAACATAATTTAAAATCTCTAAAACATTTTAATATTTTCACGACATACATCTCGCGTCACCCTTGTCTCTCGGGACATGTGAGTTAGGAAAGACTTTTATTATTAGATTGTTGCAGATTTTATATATTCATTGCTAATATCAGAATTTGAGAAATTGTAGTCTGCGTGTTATTTGCCGATAACTAAATAGGGACTAAACTCTTTTTAATGAAACTTGAGATTAGTAAATTGTTTTTCTTCCCTTCTGTCTAGCCACTGTGATGCATTTTTCATCATCGCGATGAAATAATGAATCATTTTTGTTACGCCAAACTTAAAACGGTAAATACAACAAATATTTTTACGCAAACCTAATATACAGTGTGTTTCAACAAGAATATACGTATTTCGCATGCATATATTTATTAAACTTTAAAACATACTAATATAAAACTTTGAATATTTAGGAACATCTCAAGTTTTGATTCTTGTTCTTGCAGTCCTTCTCCTACCGGAGGTTGGACACCATCATGACTATTCTTATCCTGTTCACCGCTGCTCTGAACAGTTCCGTGCTGCTACAGCTGAACCACTCACGCAGGTTCTTCAGCCAGGATACTCTACGCCTACCAATACTCCTGGTTCCTTTAATTTTGCCCTGCATAATAAGTCTTAGAAGACTATATTTGGGGCCTCTCATGACATGGCCTAGATACTCCAGTTTCCTTTTCTTAATGGTCAGCACGACTTCGCATTCTTTTTTTACGTTTTCTAGTACCTGTTTGTTGGTGACTTTATCTTTCCAGGATATTCTAAACATTCTGCGATAACACCACATCTCGAACGCTTCCAACCGTTTTAGTTCAGGTTTCTTTAGGGTCCAGGCTTCAACTCCGTATAGCAGGGTAGAGAACACATAACAGCGTAGTATTCTAATTCGTAATTCTATATTAGTGTCTCTGTTACAAATAAACTTTTTCATTTTCATAAACGCTGATCTTGCTATCTCCACCCTTCTTCGTATCTCACCTGCCTGGTCGCTTGTTTTGTCTAGCACGGTTCCAAGATATTTGTAGGAATCTACTCTTTCAATTATGGTATTGTTGATATTTAGTTGCACTTGTTGGTTATGTGCCTTAGAAACTACCATACACATAGTTTTTGAAAGATTCATTTGAAGTCCATAAGCTTCACATTGGTGGTTTACTCTTTCGAGTATGTGTTGTAGTTCTGCTTCGCTACCTGCCAATAATACCGTATCGTCGGCATATCTGATGTTATTTATTACCTCTCCGTTTATGTTTATACCTATTGGTTCTCCTACTGTTCACCTACGGTTCACCTACGGTTCACCTATTGTTTATACCTATTGGTTGGTGGGTAAGGGGTGACGGCAATAATCACCAAGTAAGTCCGACCCAAATGTCAACCTCTCCTGCACGCGGTGCCCGCTGCTAGATAACGAACGAGGCTCTGGCGACCGAGTCATGGCGGTATAACCATTCCAACGAGAATAAAGGAAATGTATTCTCACAACAGCCCCAGAACGGCGGACCGAAGTGCTACCGGGATAAGTAGCAAGCATTTACTAGCCAACAGCTATGGGTGGAAGAGCTAGAAAATGTTAAGGCACTCTTTTGTCCAAGAGTTGAGAAACCAATTCTGAAGGCGGATGAACTGCTGAAGCGGTCAACGGCATAAGAATGCAAAAAGCAAGGAGAAACTATTGCATTAAAGATCCTCGTGGATATCTCTAGAATCACCATTATGACGATGAAATTCACAGCAAATTATTCCGGAGTAAAAGTCTCCCAATCGGATCTCCGGGGGAGGCGGTTTTGAATGAGGTCGTGGAAAAAAGAGTGTCATTGAGATCAGACACGTTAAGAGTAGGCACATGGAATGCAAGAAGTCTATACTCGCCAGGAAGATTAGACAACATAGTACTTGAGATGGAAAGACTAAAAGCGGACTTACTTGGGGTAAGCGATGTAAGATGGGCAGGAATAGGCACGATAAATACAAATAATGGAATGCTATACTACTCAGGAAACAATGACCCAAAACATCAGTACGGAGTAGGAATAATCCTAAACAAAAAGTTAAACAGGTCAGTTACAAACTTTACTCCCTATTCAGATAGAGTAGTAATGATACAATTAAAGACAAATACTGGAATTATGAACGTGATCCAAATATACGCACCAACTGCAGATAAAGAAGATGAGGAAGTTGAAGAATTCTATACACACTAAATACAGTACTAAGAAGTATAAATCGTTGCGAAGTGACCATAGTGATGGGCGATTTTAACGACAAGGTAGGAAAAACAAAGGTAATTGGCTGCACTGGTGAATTTGGCCTCGGGGATAGGAACGAGCGCGGTGACCGTCTGATTCAGTTCTGTCAAGATGAGAATTTTATAATCACCAACACACTCTTTCAGCTCCCTAAAAGAAGGCTGTATACCTGGACATCTCCAGCCCATACAAAGGAGAAAATCATACGAAATCAAATAGATTATGTGCTCATCAGAAATAGATATAAAAATGCCGCAAAAGCAGTGAGAACTTACCCTGGAGCTGACATCCACTCAGATCACAATCCTGTAATAGCAAAGGTACAAGTTAAACTAAAGAAGATCATAAAGAAACAGAACAACAACATAGATATTCAACTTCTTAAGGATAAAAAGATACACGAAGTTGTAGTTGACCAGATAAAGCAAAATGTAACAACAGCAATGAAAGAAAATGAACTACATCAAGATGTCGACATAAGATGGAATCGAGCTCAAACAGTTCTGACAGCAGTAGTGAAAGAAAACCTAACTAGGAAAGCAACAAAAAGGAAATATTGGATGACTGAGAAAATCATAGAGCTCATGGATGAACGCCGGACCCATAAGAACCAAAATGAAAAACAGTATAAAATCTTACATAAAACGATTCAAACAGAAATAAAAAAGGCAAAATCAGAGTGGATCTCTAAACAATGTGAAGAAATAGAAATGCACGAAAGAAACTATGACAGCTTTCATATGCACAAAAAAATCAAAGAGATGACAGGAGCTAGAAAAACCTTCCAAGCTAACCATGTGATCAAGAGCGCAGATGGCCGCATAATAACAGATGTGAAAGAAAAAGTAACGAGATGGGAAACCTACGTGCGGGAACTCTTTAATGATGAAAGACCAACACAAGTACCAATAAGAGTAGAAGACGAAGAACCTAAAATAATGAAACATGAACTCGAATATGCCCTCAACAGTATGAAGCCAAGAAAAGCTACGGGGCCGGATCAAATACCAGCTGAGATATTAAAATTATTCGATGAACACCTAATAGATAGTCTCCTAGACCTGTTTAAGACAATATATGACACAGGCATCATACCGAAACAATGGCTTTTATCGACATTTGTATTGATCCCTAAAAAAGCAAATGCTAGAGAGTGCACAGATTATAGGACTATTGCACTTATGAGCCATGCACTAAAAATCTTTCTAAAAATCATCCATAAAAGAATTTATCGAAAACTAGAAGAGGACATAAGTGATAGCCAATTTGGATTTAGAGAAGGGCTTGGAACAAGAGAAGCACTCTTCGGAATAAATATTCTTTTTCAAAGATGCCTAGACATAAATCAAGACCTGTTTGTGTGCTTCATCGATTTCCAAAAGGCTTTCGATAAAGTTCAGCATGACAAATTACAACAACTAATACTTAGAAATAATTTAGACCGGAAAGACGTCAGGATAATTACCAACCTATATTGGGGACAAAGTGCAGTTGTAAAAATCGAAAATGAACTGACAGACGAAATAGAAATACGCCGCGGAGTTAGACAAGGCTGCATCCTATCCCCGCTATTATTCAACATATACAGTGAAGCTATATTTGAAGAAGCTTTGTTAGTAGAACCAATAAGTTTTGATTACAGATGTTCAATATGTCCTCCATCACCGACGCGAACAATATCACACCGATACTCACATTCCTCCCATACTCGGGCAAGCATGTCCTTCGTCACTGTTGTTATGGCAGTACGGATCCGTTTCTTCAACTCTTACAGGTTCTGTGGGAGTGGTCGTACATAAACGTTGTCTTTAACGAAACCCCACAGGAAGAAGTCACTGGGTCTCAAGTCCGGTGACAGTGAAGCCTATCTGAGACATGCTAATTCGCCAGCTCCTTGACGACCAATCCAACAGTTCGGTACAGTTTCATTCAGATAATCACGCACTTGGCGACTCCAGTGAGGGGGTGCCCCGTCTTGTTGAAAAATGAACTTGTCTTCGTGCAGCCTCGCAAACAACGAGTTTTGTAACATAGCGAGATACTGCTGACCGTTAATTCATTCACCGTTTCATCCGTATTTCCATCAAAGAAAAATTATAAAGCTATTAATACAAACAAGACTATGTATTCGTTTCTCCAATAGCCGAGCTGAGGCGCAGCGATCGATAGTTTGGACAAAAAAGACTTTGTAATACGTATATTCTTTTTGAAACACCCTGTACTCTAAGTAAGGAGGTGAGATTAAGATATTTTATAGCATAATTATGCAAATGTAAAGTAATTTCTTATATTATTGGTATTTCCATTAAATCTATTTTTTTAGTTTATCCAAAGAACAGATATAAACACTAAGTTGATAAGAATAAGCAAATGTCGATTGGGACAAAAATCGTATCAGCACCTCCACGTGGTTTGTCCTGGGTAATGCCAACGCTGAACGTTCTACAAATTTACCACTAATACTTATGTTTGATCGCTACATATATATTCAATTATAATACAATGAGTTTTATAATTACAGTAAATATATCAAGTCATGATTGAAATTAAAATCACAATTGAACGCCTGCTTTTGCTAATTTCCTCAAAAGGTCATAAGAAATTCGGCAAATTTTTTTGTTAAAAAAAGTTTTTCGTGAATGACTATAAATAAAATATTCACCTTAAATATATTGACTTTTTGTTCGTGGACGATCCACGCTTTTATTTATAGCCAACATGGAAATAGTTATTTACATTAGAGTGCGGAAACATTGATTTTACAATGCAAGAGCTCGTTTGGAGCCCGAAGGGCGAGTTCCCCATTTGCTGGAGCATTGTAAAATCATTTCTGCACGAAATTTGTATGATTTTTTGGCCGACAATTATTATTTAAGAAACAAATAGATTTAAATTAATTACAATATTATAAATTATTTAATTTTTTAATGTTGGTACTCACAAACTTTGACATTTTTACTAATTCAAATTTATTAGTTTGGTTGTCATTTTTCCAAATGTCAGACGCACAGTAAAATTTAAAAAATCACTCTTATTTTCTACATTATCGTGTAATATAATAAGTAATATATAAAGTAACGTTTTTTTAATTAGATTTTATTGTCTTATACTTAATTTATTTTGTAAGTGTCCCTGAAAGGTTAAAATTTACTGCTTACTTTACCGCATCGTAGCCGTACTTTGCAACATTGTACGTAAAAATCTAGTTTCGCTGGACGTATACAGTATGTCAAAGCTAGCTTTACAATTCAGGAGGCCAAAAGAGTATTTTCTACTTTTTTTATGCATTTTAATAAAAATGTGATTTTTTCTATGTATTTTATTATAGTAAATAATTTATTTATTTTTATTATTTTCAGCTTTTTAGTCATGTGTGAAATTTTGCAACCGATCCGTTCTTTTCAGAACCAATCCTCAACATCAAAGCGGAAGCCCTGAGAAACCACCGAAACATATATGTTGGGGACAAAAATATAGGACTATAGATTGTTTCTTAACATCCAAACTATATTTCAAGAAGAATTAATATAAAGCAGAATAGAAATGCACTAGCTTGGTCAAAAACCATTTGAGCCAAATGGAGAGTGATCTCCACAAAATAAAGGGCATATGGAAGGAGTATTTAAAAAATATCCTGGCAGTGACAGAAGAGCCAACAGAAGGACCTAGGGAAACTAGAGAACAGATATGGCTCGAAGAGGAGAGAACGAACCCTCCATCTCTCGAAGAAACGAAATAAGCCATAAATAGGCTAAAAATGAACAAAGTTTTGATTGATGGTATACCAGCCGAGGGGTATAAACTAGGCGGCCAACGCCTAACGGAAGAAATCCATTTCCTAACAATAAAAATATGGGAAGAAGAGCTATTACGAAGCGACATGCGAAAAGCGATAATAATACCCATACACAAAAAAGGAGACAAGCTAAAATGCGACAACTACTGCGGAATTAGTCTGTTGTGCACGGCGTACAACACTTACCTACATCATCAATAAGCGCGTACAACCAGATCAATACCAAGCAGGCTTCAGGCGAGGTAGTTCCTCTGTCGACCAGATCTTCACCGTAAAACAGATACTGAGTAAAGCATGGGAATACGACATCGATATATTGCAACAGCTAAATATACCATCCAAGCTGATAAGAATGATCAAGGCAACAATGGACGAATCAGAAGCCGTATATACGGAGCATACGGATCCAAAAACCAGCTATGTGCTGGCATCCACATTCTTCAACCTCACGTTAGAGTATGTCATAAGACAAATGGGAGTAAGCAGAGACAACCTCCTCACCAACAAGATCATAATAATATAATGAGCAAGCAACAAGAACATAATGAGCAGCAGGGTCGATACGGCACAACAGACATATACGCAATTAAAAGATTTTAAGAAAACACAATAACAGAAATGCACCAATTTACTTTCTAAAACTGGCACACAAGGGTTCCTAAACTCCACATCTACCACGCTCTCTTGCAGAGAGTCGTCTCTACTCGTCCCTCCGTCATATCAATATAATACTTATATTATACCAAAACCTCCCTGGCTGCGCCCATGCCAGACACAATAACGAGCTCTTTGAGATATACAAAGAGCCGCCCATATCCACATTTATAAAGCTGCAATGGGCAGGCCGCGTGCTGAGGATAGACGATTCGCGACTCCAGAAGAGAGTGCTAAACGCAAGAATGCAACGTAGGCAATCGATAGGGAGGCCAAAGTTGGACTGGGAGGGCGAGACGAGAAAAGATGCATACCAAATACTGGGGATAAGAGCGTGCAGAACGGCGACGGACAAACTGGAATGGGGGGCTAGTATCCAGGAGGCCAAAGCTCGATTTGATCTGTAGCGCCATATGATGATGAGGAGAATAGCATTCAGCTGTTATGTTATGTATATGAATACATATAATATAAAAAAATTTATAAACACAACATAAACCTTTATTATATACAATACACCCACATATATGCTCCCCGACATATATAATTACTAATCTTATATGGACATTTAATATTGAATTCGTAATTAAAGTAAAACTACATTTCTACAGTATTAAAATATTGCATTCAATCATACAATAATCCAGTTCTGAGGTGTGCTTAAAGTTTCAAGTCTCTGGCATCGGGAAGTTCATTTAAAATCGTTTCCAAAAATGTCTCAGAGCGCATTGAACGAGCTGGAGAACGGCCAAGTTAATAAAAACGTGGTTTTATAAGTTGGATCAGCAGAAAACCGAAGCAAAAAATAATCTTTAGTGCATCTCATCAATTAAAAGAGTATTTGTTGTTTTATACATTTATAATCTAGTTTAGTTCTCAATACATAAGATTATTAAGTCAGTATAGTATAAATTTATAATCTTTCAAGTAATATGATAATATAAGTTTCATAGAAATAAAATATTTATTGGAATGGGATCAAAGATAAATGGACCAAATATCTGTTGCCGCAGTATGGTATTTTGTAGACTATTGCAATATAGTCTTAGTCAAAAAAAAGGGTCAATCTCGGAATCTAACGGAAGAAGATGCATTTTTGTATAGACCTTTATTTATGTCATTATAAATGTTGTCTCAAAAGTCACAAATGTCAGCATGTGAGCGTCCTAAGATATTCAAGGTCAGAGGGGTAATATGCCTAGATGACTGGATTAATACAATTACTGCAAATCCGATGGGTACAAATACATGTGACCAATGCGGACAACAAAATCCATATATAAAGTCTTGTATAATGTATATTTATTATATCTTATCTTATACCTTCTGCACATAAACGTTCAAATTACACTTATTGTACATCTATATGTGAAAAAAAAATTTCAACTTTTAAAATTCGCATTTTAAATCTGAATGGTACTGATGTACTGTATGGTATTGATGTGTGATGAAAGACAATATGCGTAATTTATGAAAACTGGATATCTATCTATCTTTCGTCACTTGTTTTCTGGGAAAGCTTTGTCTAATGCCTTTGAAGAAGTAAATCAGAGAGGGAACAAGGTTCCTTCAAAATGAGATTACGGATTAGTGATTTAATCAGTTTGTATTTACGTTCCAGGGCGGTAGTGAACATTTAGAAACAAACAATTTTTAAAACTCCTTTTTAAAGACTGAATCGTTAAATAATTACGATATTCAAAATCATATTTACACAGAGTTAGTTCCTTACACGACTATACTATTTAATTTTAACATCATATTTTTTTAGACAATAATAAAGCCACTTGCGTTTGTCTATTTTTAATGTGTGTTTTTTAATGTTTTAATGTGCTGGGAAAATTACCAATGAGCTCGCTGCCGATGACTGCCACCTGGTGGAAGGGAGCGAATTTTTTAACCCTTTAACCCTTAAAACGCTTTAGACTTAAGCATATCCTCGATTTTAGCTTCATAGCAACCAGCAGAATCCTTCCAATAATTAATAGCGTTAATAGACAGAACAATTAAAGAATTTGCTTTAGCAATATAAATGTTACGACTTTGTAAGTCTTCTGAAAGGTAAGCGAATTCCTGTAAGACGTAAGACCTCGATTTTAGCTTCATAGCAACCAGCAGAATCCTTCCAATAATTAATAGCGTTAATAGACAGAACAATTAAAGAATTTGCTTTAGCAATATAAATGTTACGACTTTGTAAGTCTTCTGAAAGGTAAGCGAATTCCTGTAAGACGTCGATCATTTAAGCTAAATCTTGAGAAATTCCAAATTGATTTAATAATGCAGAAGTTTTGTCATTAGATTCAAAATGTTTGCATAAAGGAGGATAATTTTTCCAAACCGCCAAGTGCATACGCTACAAGCCCATCTAAGTCCGAACACGCGACCGATTTTTATAATTTCCACGTCTATTTTTGTGTTTATATGTACATTCGTGTCACTAAACGAGAACCAGATAAATAACATTGTTTTTAAGATCAGTTATTTCTATCTAGGTAAATAAGTATATTATCTAAGTAAATAACCATATGTTTAAGTTAAGTAAATAATCTATTCACTTAATCTAAATACAAAGAAATGATCTTAAAAACAATGTTATTTACATATTTATTTCTCGTTTAGTGATACCAATGTGTACCGGGGCTAGTAATAACATACAAATTTATTTTGTATAATTATCATGCGTGCTATTACCAAGGGAAGTAGTTGTTTCAACATGGGATTTATTTGGTAGTCTTAATAAGAGTTAATATTATAGAGCTACGAACAGGTTGAATATATGAATATATATATATATATATATATATATATATATATATATATATATATATATATGTATATATATATATATATATATATATATATATATATATATATTATATATAAGTATTCAGGCTGAATTTCATCTTTTATAATTTTATAAATTCTATTATGTTTTTTTTATGAGAAACGATGGTAAATTATTCTTAGTTTAAGTAAAAGTATAAACACAAAATATAAATTCTTAAATAAAACGATAGCAAAGCTTGGTCTATGTTTTTATTATAGATTGGGATAGTGGAAAGTGTGAAAAGTAAATTTAAAAAAAACTAAAAATGGGCTCGCAAATTTATAAAAAAAACCTAACCGATTTATACAAAATTTAACAATGGGCTCGTGCGAGCCCCCGCGAGCCCGCTCCAGTACACCACTGGTTTCAGGCCATTTGCAAGCCCTTTACAATTTGGAACTTTAGAACTTTGAAGTTCTTGGACGTTCACTTAAGATGTTCAAAGCGGTGTGTTACCTCTATCTTCAACTGAATCACTACTTTGCTAAATTATTACACTTCTGCTCCTGAGATTTAGTTGTATAAAAACCATTTAGATACTATTTGGATTTCCTCTTGGTAAACACTCTTAAATAATATAACTACTTCTATAAATTGTTAGATAGTTTTTCTTAAAATTGTAATCAGTTATTGTTGTTTATTTTTTTTATATAATTATCAGTTAATTTTTTCGTAACATTTTAATTTAAATAAAATTGTTGAGTAATAACTGAGAGTAAAATAATTTTTCCTTTCATAGATTGCCCTATAAAATGTTGCCATTTTAATGACCCTTAATTTTACATGAAGAATTCATTGTAAATAATATTAATTCATTTAAAATTTACTTCAAATTAGTACTAGAAATAGTCTTTATAGTTGCATCAAAATTATTATAGTTGCATCAAAAATGTCCAGATTTGGACCAATCTAATAATTCTGTCCAATTAACACGTTGGCGAAAATGGTGTGTAAAATGAATGTGTAAAATGGTGAATAAATTGAAATAAAATTATTAGAATTTATTAGAATATTTGATTTGTTTGATAAAGCATCGTAAAATAAGTGTACAAATTTATAATAAGTGTATAAATTTACAATTTACCACAAGCAACAGGTTATTTTGCTTGGTTTATAAAAAATGTATTACATTTGATTTTGTATTGTGCAGTGGTCGGCAAAGTGGTGCCCTGTAAAGTAATTTTGCAGGTACCAAAATTCCTTTGGTGCCTGCAAAGTAATTTTAAAGTGCCCACAATTCAAATATTTTATGAATGTTGTTAAGGCCCAACATTTTTTATTACAATACTTATTGAGTCTAGACGTGATATACCTATTAAAAAAAAAATCCAAAATTCTTGAGCCGAAGTCAGGATTTATGTTTTAAAAATTTATGTCATAAATGTATGTTGCTATATTATGTGATTTTGACATATCGACCGAGAGACTTCCGGGATAAGAAGTCACCCCTATACCAAGTGGCAACGGCATACCTGAATGGCGGATGAGCGGGTATAAGGTTGGGGCACTCTGTTGCCCAGGGAGTGAAAAATCACCCTCAAAGGCGGAAGAATTCACTACAATCAACAGCATCAGGATAGAGAAAGCAAGGGGAAACCACTCCATTAAGGACCTCACGGTATCCCAAGACAGAATGCCTGGAAAAGATGAAACGCAATATGGATTCTTCGAATACTAAATTATCCGGAGGTACAATAGTTTCCAATAGTCTCCAATAACTCCAATCTAGGAGACAACTAGTCTCCTTCTCAAAAAAATGAGAAAGGTAAATTGAGTCAGAAGTCTACTAAAAGAGAAAAAGTTTGAAAATCTACGACGAGAAATGATTAAAAACAGGCTGGATATGATTGGTGTAAGTGAAGTAAGATGGGAAGGGCAGGGTGAGGAAAACTGTGATGGTGCAAAGTTCCTTTTCAGCGGTAAGAAAACAGGGAAAAGCGGAGTAGGATTGCTTGTGAGTACAAAACTCTACAGGTGTGTAACGAAACTGATTTATGGCTGTGATAGAGTAATAGCTTTAAATCTCAACGCGGTGCCAAAGGGTATACTAGTCATTCAAGTATACATTCTAACTACAGGCCATGAGGACGAGGAGGTAGAAGATGTGTATTCAAACAAAGAGGATATAATGAAGGAGGAAGAGAAGGAGGAATGTTGTAGGAGCTGGAAGAGAAGGAGGAATAGTTGACATGTACGGAATTGGAAAGAGAAATGAGAGATGCAATAGGCTGGTAGATTTCTGCAGAGAAACAAAACTGATAGCTACCAACACATGGATTAAATACCATAAAAGAAGACTGTACACTTGGAAATCGCCTGGAGACCGTTAAAAGTCAAATTGATTTCATCCTAGTAGAAAAAAGATACGGAAACGGAGTGAAGCGAGCGTGTGAATTACCAGCTGCGGATATATACATTGATCATGTTCTGCTTATGGTGGAAATCAGACTTACGCATAAAAAGGTGAAACGATGACGGAAAGAAAGAAAATTGAATTTAGATAAGTTAAAAAGTATGGACAAACAAGAGGTTGGGAAAGTTGATGGAGGAAGAGATAATGAATCTTAAGCCGCTACAAGAAGAGGAAGATGACGATGGAAAATTGAACAGAATTAAAATGGGAATAATAAAAATAGCTGAACAGAAGATTAATTATAAGGAAGGGACAAGATCAAAAAAGCCTTGGATAAATCAGGCAATGATAGCAAAGACGGGCGAGAGAAGAATGTAGAAAAACATCTGTACGGATGAAGGAAGGATAACATATCGAAATCTAGACACGGGGATACGAAAAGAAACTGATGAAGCTAGGAAAAAGTGGCTGGAAAACCCTTGTAATTAAATGGAAGAACTGGAAAGATTAGGCAGGCATGACATTGTTTACAACGAAATAAAAGAGATTACTTGGGATAGAACATCAAGATAAATCAGAAAAATACGAAGGTTATGAAGACCGGGGAAGCTGAAAATATGCAAGTGATTGTGAAAGGTGAAATGCTGAAACAGGTTGACAACTAGATTTAGCATAAATATCTAGGTACCACTGTAACGAATGACTGGAGAAGCTGGAAAGATATAAGAACACGAGTAGGAATGGCTAAAGAAGATTTTATAAAGAAAAGTAGGATATTGTGTAGCAAGCTCGATCTGAAACTAAGAAAAAGGATAGCAAATATATTTGTATGGAGTGTTATGTTGTATGCATGTGAGACATGGACAATTTAAACGAAGAATAGGAAAAGGATATATTCTATGGAGATGTGGATGCGGAATAAAGTGGACAGACGAGATCAGAAATGAGCTGGTTGTGGAAAGAATATGGAAAGGAAGATCTTTATATGAGACTATTTTGAAAAGAAAGAGATTGTGACTTGGGCATGTATTGATAGAGAGTTGTTTGTGGAGAGAAGTAATCGAGGGAGCTGTGGAGGGTGTATAGAATAGATGTAGAAGAAGAGTGAAATTGGTTGACGATCTGAAAGAAGAGAAAGCATACGTGGATATGAAGAGAAAGGCTATGAATAGAGTTGAGTGGAGGTGGGCAGAATGGAACCTGCACATAGCAGAACACCAATGATGATGAATATTCCTATGTTCAAATGTTAGGCCATTGTGCCCGCCGAACTCACGCATTTACGAAATATGCCCTTCTTGTAAAAAGGGTTGGCAACCCCTGTTATAGTGCCTCAATAAATATCATTACTACTGCTACTACCCTGCTCAAACATTCCTATTGGGAAATGTTAAATCCTATAGGCTTTTACAGAATTTGAATAGGAAACATCATATTTCAATAGGAAAAGTTAAGAAATTTCTTGCAACTGGAAAATGCCTAATAGGATTATTATACAAATCTGAATAGGAAATAAAATGATGATCGTTAACCTATAGAATTTAGAGCTTTCCTATTGACACAACTGAATAGGATTATGATGATTCTAAAAGGAAGTTAGCGATTCGATAGGAAATGAAGAGTTTTTATAAGAAATGAAAGTAGAGATCTAAATAGGAAACCAAGTGAATCAATAGGATAATGCGGCTTAGAAAATTTATCATTATTTCTAAATTTCGCAATGGGATTCTGCATTATTCAATAGGTTTGGCTTCACCAATGTCCAATAGGAGATGAATAGTTGTCAATAGGGAAATACGACATCGAAATTATTTTTATATTATAATGATCCACAATAGGATTTAGCATTATTCAATAGGATTGACTCCTCCAACATCCAATAGGAGATGAATAGTTGTCAATAGGGAAATACGACTTAGAAATTATTTTTATTTTTAAATAAACCTCAATAGGATTCTATGATATTCAATAGTTTAGGTTTAGTTTTACCAACATCTAAAACATCTGGACAACATCCAAATTTCAACTTACGAGTAGTTTATGGTCATTAAAAATTCCCTAAATTAATACAGCTTGACCTTATTCAATGGGAAAATTATAATCTGAGAAGTCCTATTCAAGTTATTAAAATCTTACTGAAGAATCGAATAGGATTCTGGATTATTCTATAGGAAATTCTAAGACTGCAATATTCCCATTGAATAGTTTCAACTCCTATTGCAGCATCTAAAAGGAATTGCCTCTTTTCAATAGGAGAATTATAATCTGAGAAGTCCTATTCAATTTATTAAAATCCTATTGAAGAATCGAATATGATTCTGGATTATTCTATAGGAAATTCTGAAACTGCAATATTCCCATTGAATATTATCAAATCGTATTGGAGCATCTAAAAGGAATTGCCTCTTTTCAATAGGGGAATTTTAATCTGAGAAGTCCTATTCAATTTACTAAAATCCTATTGAAGAATCGAATAGGATTCTGGATTATGCTATAGGAAATTCTCAGACCACAATATTCCTATTGAAAAGTATTACATCCTATTGGGAAATCGAATAGGATTTAGCGTATCTCAATAGGACAACTGAATAGGATTCAGGAGATTTCTATAGGAAAATAAACCTTCAATAGGATTCAATAGGAAATTTCCGATGCAATTTTCCCATTGAACTTACCTCTCCCAATAGGAATAGATTGGTTTTTCGAGCCCCGTGCCGAGACGAATATTTAATTAAAAATCTTGATCTTTTACGCAGATATTTTGAGGCCACATTTACTTTTTCCGAAACTCCGCACAAACTCCAACGACCCTGTTTTAAATGAATTTTATACTTATATGATATTATACAGGTTTTAGAACATTTTAGTCACATTGCATTGAATTGAAAAATTCACTATGTTTTCAATTAAATGCAAGTATGAATTACCACGTAGGTAATAACAGTCGCAACCATCCTATTTATTAATCAGATTGATTTAAAAGAAATGAATGATCTTACATTATTAAAATATTTCCCAAATTCCAAAAAATCAGTTCATAAAAAATTCTGAACTTTTTGCAAGATACCATACATGAACATTATGTATTGTATCTTGCAAAAAAAATTAATTCTTTTTATTTTCTATTAAATTCTATTTAATTTCTCGGAGAAGATAATAGTATAAGAAAATCGATGGTGAAGAAGTTGATTACCAAAAAATCAAACAGAATCTAAGAAAAAGTAGCATAAACAAGAAAATCCAATCATCAATCTCCTCTTAATTATTTTTTTTCCAGAACTTTCGATAATAATTTCCCATTTTGCTTTGTTCCGAAAAAAAATTTCAAAACTACCAATTACCGATTTCGAACAGAAAATATTCAATATTTTTGCAGAAATGAAATAAATTAAACAAACATTTTATAGATATTTTATGAAAATACTTATTTGCATTGATGATAAAGACCAAGAAATTGAAACTGTAAGAAATATTTTACCTTTTTTCCGATGTTGTCCTAACGAAAGTAAGATAGAATGTTTTCAGCAAAAAGGATTATTTAAATCTTGTTCCAAATAAAAAATTGTTCTGTTTCTTCAATCTCATATATGAAACAATGCTACAACAATGTTTGTCCATGTAGTCACCATTCTTGCAAATGATTTCTGAACTTTACGAGTTTTAGATCCTTAAGGAATTAAGATTGTCACTATCGATTGTCTGAACTGCTGAATCTTCTTCCAAAATATACAAAAATTGGTTTTTGGACTATAGATAGATCATAAGTTTCAACCCGACCTGAGCAGTTCAAATAATGGGCGCTTGGCGACACCAAGAACTTGCGCGCGGAATTCAAAAACTTGCTTGAAATAATTTAATTTTAACGAGAAAAATTTTGCTTTGTTCAGAAAAAATGTTTCAAAACCAATTACCGATTTCGAACAGAAAATGTTCAATATTTGTGCAGAAATTAAATAATTTAAACAAACATTTTATAGATATTTCATCAAGACATTCATATTCATTGATAATAAAGACCAAGAAATTGAAAATGTAAGAAATATTTTACCTTTTTTCCGATTTTGTCCTAACGAAAGTAATGTTTTCACCAAAATCCAAGGATTCTTTAAATCTTGATCCAAATAAAAATTGATCTGTTTCTTCTTCAATCTCATATAGAAAACAATTCTTCAAAATTTTTTGTTCATGTAGTCACAATTCTTGCAAATGTTTTGTGAACTTTACGAGTTTTAGATCCTTACGGAATTAACATTGTCCATATCGATTGTCTGAACTGCTAAATGTTACAAAATACACAAACATTGTTTTTTGGAATGTAGATAAGTAAAAATTTTAATGTGAAACACTAAGTTAGTTTCAACCCGAACCGACCAGTTCAAATATTGGGCGCTTGGCGACGCCAGGAACTTGCGCGCGGAATTCAAAAACTTGATAGAAATAATTTAATTCTAGAAATAATTTTATTCTTTTTCCTCATAGGAAAAATAGTAGTGTTAAATCCGGCGAACGAGCAGGCTAAGGGATTACTGCACGTCTCCCAATCCAGCGTCTAGGAAATTATCGGTTTATCATTTCACGAGGTATAACTTCCCAATGAGCTGGACAGCCATCTTGTTGATATCACATTCGGCATCGCTGTGCTAACGGAATGTCTTGTAGTAATTCTCCTAAAGTATTGTTCAAAAACTCGACGTGTTTTCGTCTATTCAAATTGCCGTCTATAAAAATGGTGCAAACCACACATTAGCACTCCAAAGAAGATGATGGTGCACAATTTGTCGGAGCCACTTTGGATTTTCTATTGACCAATAGTGCATATTATGCGTATTCTACTGTCCATGGTTATTAAAAGTTGACTCGGCAGCAAAAAATCGGATTCACCTGTAACTGACGCAGAGCCCGCTCACAGAACTGAACCCTATTACCAAAATCAGCACCATGAAGTTCTTGATGCAAGGAATTTTTTTTTAATTATTTATTGGATTACATTCTAGTCTTTAGACTAATACGTAATTTTATTTTAACCTAAATCACTAGAAAAAAAACAAATAAAACTATGATGTTGTCCACTAACGTCATCTTAGAATCCGTAAAGGCGAATCACTTCGTTCATGTGTTCTTAGTTTGTAACATTGGCACTATTTATAACACTAACTCGAAGGGTTTAGTTCTTTTGTGACTTCTCAATAGGTCCGTGTTTTCAAGTAGCTGGAGTGCCGCAACATTCACATGGCGATGGAGTCTCGTGAGCAGCAGAGTGATTTTTAATAATATTATCCACAGTATCCACATGTAAGTCCCTATAGATATCGCAATTCCTGATGTACCAAGGTGCCTTCACTATGTTCCTTAGTTATTTATTCGGAAACCTTTGTATGATTTGGATGTTACTTTGTTTGGCACACCCCCAAAGTTGTTTACCATAGGTCCATATGGGTTTTAGTATTTGGTTATATAGGAGCAGTTTATTTTGAATCGATAGGACCGAATTCCTACCTATTAGCCAATAAATTTCTTTATATCGAATTTCCAAGGTTTTCTTTTTCTTTTTGATATGTGCCTTCCAGTGCAGCTTTGCATCGAGAGTCATGCCAAAAAACTTTGCAGTATTTGCGTAAGGTAATTGGTTGTTATTTATGGTAAGTGAATACTATTTTGGTTTTTTATTTGTAAAATTCACATCAACTGATTTTGATTCATTTAATTTAATTCGCCATTTTTTTTGTCCACTCGTAGATATAATTCAAAGAAGTTTGTATTTTCTCAGTTGCAGCTTGGTGAGTTTCTCCAATAGCTAGAATAGCGGTATCGTCGGCGTAGGTCACCATAGTATTGTGTTCTAGAATTGTGGAATGTCACAAGTGTACAGTAAATATAGCGTCGGATCCAAAACGCTTCCTTGTGGTACCGCAGCTTTAATTTCATTGATTTCTGAGTACGCATCTTCCTGCCTTATTTTCGATACGATTATTTAAGTTATTTTTAATGGATGCACTTGTCAAATCATTTCAAGGTCATGATATCTGGATTCGTCTGAATAGTGGCTACAATGTCCTTTTTTTCAGAACTTTCGATAATAATGTCCCATTTTGCTGTGTTCAGAAAAAAATGTTTCAAAACTTCCAATTACCGATTTCGAACAGAAAATATTCAATATTTGTGCAGAAATGAAATAAATTAAACAAACATTTTATAGATATTTCATGAAAATACTTATTTGCATTGATGATAAAGACCAAGAAATTGAAAATGTAAGAAATATTTTACCTTTTTTCCGATTTTGTCCTAACGAAAGTAAGATAGAATGTTTTCACCAAAAATGATTATATAAGCTTGATCCAAATAAAAATTGATCTGTTTCTTCTTCAATCTCATATATGAAACAATGCTACAACAATGTTTGTCCATGTAGTCACAATTCTTGCAAATGATTTCTGAACTTTACGAGTTTTAGATCCTTAAGGAATTAAGATTGTCACTATCGATTGTCTGAACTGCTGAATCTTTTTCCAAAATTTACAAAAATTGGTTTTTGGACTGATAGGTAAGTTTCAACCGGACCTGATCAGTTCAATTAATGGGCGTTTGGAAACACCAGGAAATTGCGCGCGGAATTCAAAAACTTGGTTGAAATAAAAAAAATCTAACGAGAAAAATTTTGCTTTGTTCAGAAAAAATGTTTCAAAACTTCCAATTGCCGATTTCGAACAGAAAATGTTCAATATTTGTGCAGAAATTAAATAATTTAAACAAACGTTTTATAGATATTTCACCAAGACATTAATTTTCATTGCTGATAAAGACCAAGAAATTGAAAATGTAAGTAATATTTTACCTTATTTCCGATTTTGTCCTAACAAAAGTAATGTTTTCACCAAAATCCAAGAATTATTTAAGTCTTGATTCAAATAAAAATTGTTGTTTCTTCTTCAATCTCATATAGGAAACAATTCTTCAAAATTTTTTGTTCATGTAGTCACAATTCTTGCAAATGTTTTGTGAACTTTACGAGTTTTAGATCTTTACGGAATTAACATTGTCCATATCGATTGTCTGAACTGCTGAATGTTACAAAATATACAGACATTGTTTTTTGGAATGTAGATAAGTAAAAATTTAATGTGAAACACTAAGTTAGTTTCAACCCGAACCGACCAGTTCAAATATTGGGCGCTTGGCGACACCGGGAACTTGCGCGCGGAATTCAAAAACTTGGTAGGAATAATTTAATTCTAACGAGAAAATTCTTAAAACGGAAAGCATTTTCTAGAATGTATAACTTGTTTCTGAATGTTTCTTAAATAACATGTATCCATTTCTCTTATTGTCAAGAAATATTTTTTATTGTATGGAGTAATTGTCGATTTGGGTGGAACAGATGTTACAAAGAAATTTATATTCTTATACCCTATGAAATTTATTTTACAGGGTGGGGCATTTAACGTAACCACCTCAAATATCTCCATTACCTTTAGAGTGACGAAAAAAATGTCAAAAGGGAATTTTATAGATTTCGATGGGCTGACACAATGCTTAAAAATTCTTTTTTGTCAATTTCATAATGTATGCGTCCTCGAGGTCATCAATGGTGTTTCAAATGAGAGCATGTTATTTTTTTATCAATGCATTCTAGCCATTATTCAGACGAATACAGCGTTCATATAATGACCTTGAAATGGTTTTTCGCCAAAATAAACGTGTAAAAACGGGAAATCGTGATGTTATTGATAATAAAAATATCCGAACAATGTAGTTATATATTTTTTTGCAGAAAATTTATTATAACAAATGTTCGAAGTGATGACCGTTAACCTCAACACATTTTGAAAGATGTCGGATAAATTATTCTCTTGAATGTTCTGTTGTGATAGCTGCACAGGCTCTTCTAATTCGTTCTCGCATATTAGTCGACGGCGTTTGAATATCATGGTAAACACGATCTTTTATAACTCCCCATAGAAAAAATCAAGTAGTGCTAAATCCGGCGAACGAGCAGGCTAAGGGATTACTGCATCTCTCCCAATCCAGCGTCTGGGAAATTATCGGTTTATAATTTAATGACCTATAACTTCCCAATGAGCTGGACAGCCATTTTGTTGATATCACATTCGGCATCTCTGTACTAACGGAATGTCTTGTAGTAATTCTCCTAAAGTATTGTTCAGAAACTCGACGTGTTTTCGTCTATTCAAATTGTCGTCTATAAAAATGGTGCAAACCACACATTAGCACTCCAAAGAAGATGGTGCACAATTTGTCGGAGCCACTTTGGATTCTCTATTGACCAATAGTGTATATTATGAGTATTCAACTGTCCATGGTTATTAAAAGTTAACTCGGCAGCAAAAAATTGGATTCACCTGTAACTGACGAAGAACCCGCTCACAGAACTGAACCCTATTACCTAAATCAGCACCATGAAGTTCTTGATGCAAGAAATTTTTTTTTAATTATTTATTGGATTACATTCTAGTCTTTAGACTAATACTTAATTTTATTTTAACCTAAATCACTAGAAAAAAGAAAAAAAAAACTATGATGTTGTCCACAAACGTCATCTTACAATCCGTAAAGGCGAATCACTTCGTTCATGTGTTCTTAGTTTGTAACATTGGCACTATTTATAACACTAATTCGAAGGGTTTAGTTCTTTTGAGTCTTCTCAATAGGTCCGTGTTTTCAAGTAGCTGGATTGCCGCAACATTCACATGGCGATGGAGTCTCTGCTCGTGAGCAGCAGAGTGTTTTTTAATAATATTATCCACAGTATCCACATGTAAGTCCCTATAGATATCGCAATTCCTGATGTACCAAGGTGCCTTCACTATGTTCCTTAGTTATTTATTCGGAAACCTTTGTATGATTTGGATGTTACTTTGTTTTGCACACCCCCAAAGTTGTATACCATAGGTCTATATGGGTTTTAGTATTTGGTTATATAGGAGAAGTTTATTTTGAATCGATAGGACCGAATTCCCACCTATTAGCCAATAAATTTCTTTATATCGAATTTCCAAGGTTTCCTTTTTCTTTTTGATATGTGCCTTCCAGCGCAGCCTTGCATCGAGAGTCATGCCAAAATACTTTGCAGTATTTGCGTAAGGTAATTGGTTGTTATTTATGGTAAGTGAATACTATTTTGGTTCTTTATTTGTAAAATTCACATCAACTGATTTTGATTCATTTAATTTAATTCGCCATTTTTTTGTCCACTCGTGGATATAATTCAAAGAAGTTTGTATTTTCTCAGTTGCTGCTTGGTGAGTTTCTCCAATAGCTAGAATAGCGGTATCGTCGGCGTAGGTCACCATAGTATTGTGTTCTAGAGTTGTGGAATGTCACAAGTGTACAATAAATATAGCGTCGGACCCAAAACGCTTCCTTGTGGTACCCCAGCTTTAATTTCATTGATTTCTGAGTACGCATCTTCCTGCCTTATTCTAAAAGTTCGATTTGACAGGTATGACAATTAAAAAATAAATGATGCAAGGAAATATGGTACGAATGGAATTTATGACGTCCTAATATTCTTAAAATACTCGCCATGGAAATTCCGGAATAGTGCTCAATTTGCCGTCTACTTAATTGCGGATCATGAACCACTGCAGATAGAACGGCAATTTCTGTTTTTGTCTTGCGACGTTTCTGTTTGCGTGGATTAACACTGCCCGTTTCACGCAATAAATGATTAATTCGATCGAAACATCGACAGGAAGGGTGATTTCTGTAAGGATAACGTTCTGCATAACGTTCCTGCGCTCGCACAGAGTTTCTGCCGGTCTCACGATAAATCAGAATCATATGCACTTTCTCTGCTTGACTGTACAATACCATTTTCGATACGATTATTTAAGTTATTTTTAGTGGATACACTTGTCAAATCATTTGAAGGTCATGATATCTGGATTCGTCTGAATAGTGGCTACAATGTCTTGATAAAAAAATAACATGTTCCCATTTGAAAAACCATTGATGACCTGGAGGACGCATAAAGTTTGACTTTGAGAAAAAAAATTAAGCACTGTGCCAGCCCTCCGAAATCAATAAAATTCCCTTTTTGTATTTTATTCGTCACTATAAAGGTAACGGAGATTTTTGGAGCGGTCACGTTAAATGGTCCACCTGTATAAATATACAGGGTGGTAATACAGGTACTTGTAATATCAATACAAGGAAAATTCCTTGTATTAATAAGTATAAAAAAAATTTCATATACAAAATTACACGAAAATATAATTCTACAAAATAGTTTACGTTCAGTGTTTGCATTACCCGGGGTAAACCACGTGGAGGTGCTGATACGATTTTTTACCCCTGGACAAATCGTATTGCACAATATTATACATATGAATTTAACATAAATGAGAATACTACTGTCCACTTAAAAACGGACAGGTAACGGAGATATTTGGGGTGGTCACGTTAAATGGCTCACCCTATATAAATATACAGGGTGGTAATACAGGTACTTGTAATATCAATACAAGGAAAATTCCTTGTATTGATAACTATAAAAAAAATTCATATACAAAATTACACGAAAATATAATTCTTCAAAATAATATGATCAGAGGCGTATTTAACATAGGTGCAATCGGTGCGTAGCACCGACGGGCCCCAATGCGTGCGGGCCCCTGTGTCAATACTTTACAATACACATGTTTGTCCTTAAGAATAGTTAAAAAAAATCAACAAGCCAAGGGTGAAAGCTCTTTTAAGTTTAAAATTACAATAAAACAACGAGTTTATGTTTCTTGTTCCTATCATGTATTATACTATATGTTATCTGAGTACAGTGTGCAGTAATTGAAGTTTGAGTTTGTGCTACAAGTTTTCTGGCATTTTTAAATTTTTAATGGTAAAAACATTTTTCTTTATCATTTTATCTATCCAATTGTAATATATTTTTGCTTTTAAGGATAAATCAAAGTATAAACACAATTCGGGCGCTGAAAAGCGTGCGTTATGTAATGAAAAATTAAGAGAAAAAGCTGCAAAAAAATTTTAGAAAATGTCAGATTTTTTGTCGTTTCACATTCATCTTCTACTTCTACTGCTGTTTCAAATGAATCAGTTTTGTCTTATGTTAGGTTAGACTCCGACTCAAGAGACACAGGATCAGAATATGAATGTTTTCCTGTCACCTAGCCCGTTGAATTCTACACTTAGCACTGAGTTCGAGTCTTTAGAATCTTTAGATAAGTTTACTACAAAAACCCTAAAACCAAAAATCGCAGTTTTTCAGAGAAATACTTCAAGTTTAAGAATAGCTTACGTGAAAGACGTAGCAGATGGTGACTTTCATATGCACCTCAAATTGATGTAGCTTATTGCTATACAGGTTGGTTATTTGGAATAGAAAACGTTGTTTTGTGGAATGATTGGGGACTTTTATCCACCAGAATTCATGAACATTCCCGAAGTTAATCTCATCTAAAGGCCACAACTGAAATACGGGCATATATACGGGAGTAAAATTCAAGTGATGCATCCCTTAAGTCAATATGACGTAGAACAGAAAAGACGGAAAGAAGTTCTTACATTGCAATTTGATCTCCTGCGGACAATTACGTCACTAACTTTACCCCCACGAGGTTATTCTATACCTAATGTTTATTAAATTTTTTTCAAGATACTGACCACAATTGCTGTATCATTTAGAAAGATAAAACCAAAATAAAGTATTTGAGTGCTTCAGCAATGGAAGAATAAATTCGACTTTTAGCAGCTGCTACAAGAACTACATTGTTGGAAAAAGTTCAAAAAGCTATATTTTGGACTATCATTGTTAATAGTACCACTGACATTTCGAAAACAGACCAAGTGCCTTTATTGATTCGTTATGTACATTTAGATATTCTAAATAATAATGTGTCAGTGAAAGAAGTATTTCTAGAATATTCCAATTTGGACAACCATCAGCTCCTGACTTTATCATTCTAGCTTTAATAGATAGGTCACTCCACTACGGAGTGAGACGCAGAGATGAGAGACATCTATAGAAGAACCATCTTTATGAGAGCATTTGAACGCAAGTGTTTCCGTTAGGAGGCAAGGTAATGAGCAACTGAACATAAAGGTGTTTGGCTAGTTCCAGGCTGTATCACAAATGAGTTCTCAACTCGATAAAATAAATGCCTTTTGTTACTTTACAATGCGTGGCAATAAATCAACGTCATATGGTTCTGGAGTTTACAGAACTAGCAGCGTGACTCCACAATGTGTGACAAAAAATTGTCCAACAGAACTCTACAAGGTGATGCTCCTTCTATGCACTCTTTCTCTTCTCTAAGAGCGGGCCCCGCCAAAAACTTGCACCGAGCAGCATAAAAAACGCGCCTGAATATGATATTGTAATTACGATTGATCCATCCTTGGAAATACAAAAGATTTACAATAGGTAAATAAATAATACTTAAATAAATTACTATGCATTGCTCTATATACATAATACTTAAATAAATTACAATACATAGCTAAATATATAATAAATTACAATAAATATCTATGATTCTTCTCTCGCTCCAAATGTTGAAACTTGTACAGATGCATTTTGCTCTCCCTTCATCCACCGTCACAACCCCAACTGACCGACTTTTTTTGCACATAAGTACATCAATATAATCATATATCATCGATATACAAATACAAATGAATAATTTACACAATTAAATTAGTAAGTAGCTCACCAGCACAATTTTTATTAGGAAAGTACGTCTGCTTCTCTATTTTTCTCTTCTTCCATACTTCATTGTTTTTCTCTCGCTCCAAATTATTCTTAAAAGCCTTGCAGATGTTTATAAACTTATCTAATGATTCCCCGTCTAAGGTCCTCGCCTCAGAATATTTTTTTTATTACTCATGAGCGAAAAGTACTTCTTGACGCATGTTTTCTAATACGAGAAATGCCACTTCTCGTTGTATTTTCACATAACCTGGGTAACGCAAGAAAATATTCAATACCGCTAGGTTACATTTAAAAAAAACACAATCAGACCTCAATATTAAAAAAGGATCATGTCACTTTCAAGTGTCAAGTGTAATTTTTTTCATTACAAAATAATAATAAAATTTAAAGAAAACGTTTTAGTAGCCGATGTGGATGCCGGGTATTAACACTTCAAACACTGGTCTATTGTATTTTGCATTCACATACACTTATAGTCCCAGAAACCTAGTTGTCATTGTAAATTGCGCTAATTAATATTTTTCACATTTGTCTATTGGTACAAATGCGGCCGGCACTGGGGATAGAACTCGGTCCCTCTAGACTTGTTAGTCAGCGCTCTTAAATGGTGATACCGGAGACTGAGGAGAGTTCTTGCGACGAATCCACACCACCGAAGACAATTGAAGAAGTAAATTCTTCATTTTTTATTCCATTATTTTATGGCCCCTGGATCCCAAATTTATGATACATCCTCTCGCATGAGTAATAAAAATTATTGTTTGCAACACGGACGGTATTGTCAATTGCCCCCTCGAGCGAATGTGCGCCCAATTTCGCTCTCACGTCAAATTGACAACTTACTGCCCTAGTTACAAAATATAATTTAAGTTCAATCTGTAAAAATATTTAAATTTAATATTAAAACAATTACACATTTTGTGTATAATTTCTTCACACCTGTCTCCTTCATTAGCTATCGATAGATGTGCTTGGTTCATTATTTTGTTCTTCTAAAAACTAGCTATCGCTATGATACGTTCGACGAGTTGTTTAGTCGCGCGTTTTTTTCCATTCTTACAGGAAAACAAAGCATATTAAATTTTATAGGCAATTGTAAAACTTTTCCCATCTGGTCAATTTTTCTTCGTAATAATCTTCTAATTTGGTAATAAGCCCAGTCTATTCATATCTCTTATCATGTGTATTCTGCTTAAAAAAAATACCATTCGCCAATATAGAATTTGGGAACCTGATTCTCATATTCTGTATCAAAGAATGATTCTTATAATTTTTATTTGAAATTTTGGTGACTTATTTTTATGGTACGTATACCACCACCACGTACGCCACCACCGCTACATTTTTAAATGCCGCCAAACTACACCTAAAATTTTTATGATAAATCATAAAATAAAACATTTTATTTAAAATTAAAACATTTTTAAAACCCAAATACTTTATTTTTTAACCCCGATTAGATTAGGTTGCCCGCCGCGAAGCCGACAGATAAATGAAGACAACATACGCGCGAACTCTCGATCCAATATATAGCGGTGGTGGCGTTAATATGTAAGTACATTTTTATTTTCATGTGAGAAACAAGGCTACGTTTGCATACTCCTTGAAAATACTAACCATATGACCATATTATATCTTAAAACTACTTAATATAAGCGTGAACAGAACAATAAATGTTGATGTGTATCAGTATTTATTTTTTCAATGATTTTTTTGTGAAGAAACATTGAAAACAATTTTTTTTATTAATTTTCTTCAAGAAACAACAATTACAATCTCAGATTTGTTTAATGCAAGGAAACAATAAATATACAATAGAAATCGCCTACGGAAAAAATAAATAATATAATCTACTGAACAAAATTTATACAGCTGAAAAATAAAATGATTCATGAGAAAAATATAATCAATTTATAAAATAAAAATTAATTAAATAAAGAAAAGTGTATAGAAGGAAACAATTTAACAAAATTGTTTTTTTTTTCATTTATAGTGGTGCAATTTCCTTTTACTTTACAATGCCATTCAATTCTACATTTACAAAGAAAAACACTATTAATACTTGCACGAATATCTTAAAAAAAGAAATTAAAATAATCTTTTAATAAGATTTCATTCCTTTTTCATAATATCAAACTGTTACAAATTACGTTCACGGGTACTATATAGCTCTGTAAATATACAATCAAAGTCTGTAAATTGTTGTCCAATATACTGTACACATAATCTAATTGTCAGTATTTACAGTCCTGCTAGCATAACACGGGGATCTTCTACAGCCGCCTTAACCTTACGGAGGAACAGAACAGCTTCACGTCCATCAATCAATCTGTGATCGTAAGTCAACGCGACGTACATCATGGGCCTAATTACAACCTAAAAAAAATATACTCATTCAAATTTGTGTTTCTATTTTGTGTTTGTAATAGACTCATAACAGCACTCATATGCGTGCGGTTATGGCTCGCCGAGTACGATACAATTTTCTCAATATGTACCGGCGATTTTTTTATTTAGAAATGGCATAAAAATAAAAAATACTAAAATAGAAAAAATACTATAAAAAACTCGTTCGTAAGGCGTTTTTCAGCACTTGTCCATTAGAAAACTCCTCGCTACGCTCGTCGTTTTCCAAATTTGGACGCGTGCTGTAAAATCGCGCTTACTGAAATAACGTCCTTTAATATACTATAATAATACTGAGATTTTAATATTATCCAATTTTGCAGTCGTCTTATTACTGCATAAAAATGGTAAATTATTAGAAATGCCTTTTTTATGTAAAAAATACTCTCTTAGTTTATCTACCAGAACAACGAGCACAATAAACTAAAAAAGAGAGATTAGAGTTTTTGGAATAATCTAATTACCCATCTTTACTTCAATATCCAATGCAATCCAATTTTTTAGACATATAACAATTTTTTTTATCTATTCCTTGCCAATTATGAAGGACTCTATGGCTCATATATAACATTGATTCAATCTAGTTTTGTCTATCCATTTTTGTTTGCCTAGTCGTCTAGTGTTGTCTGCCCAGCCTTGCCAGTCGAGCCTTGTCAGTCTAGCCTTAGTAGCCTAGTTTTGTTTGGTTAGTCTTATCTGTTCAGTCCTACCTCTCTAGTTTTCTCTGTATAGTTTGGACTATCTAGTTTTGTCTGTCTTTTGCCTGTCTCTGAAGGAAGAAATAATTACACAGTTGAAAATTTCACTAAATGACCTGAGACAATATATAAGAGGCTCCACTAAACCGAAAATGATTGCCGGTGATTTTTAAGCCAGGTCTCCATACGGGGGCTGTTCGAAAATGGACGAGCGGAGAGATCTGGTTATGGACTGGCATCCGAGCTAGCTCTCACTGTAATAAATGAAGATATAAACCAACTATCGAAAGAAGGGAGAGCTTCCATAAAAGATCTAACACTGACAACAGCTGCAACAGACAATGGCAAACGAAATTGAAAACTGGCAGGTGCTAGATAAGGAGACCACAAAAAGTGACCACAAATACATCTTGTAGCAGTTGCATAGCAAAACGATATACCGTTCGTCTCAAAGTAAGGGCGATAGGACTATGGCGAACCAAAAACATCGACGAAATTTTTTTTTCCAGAAAGGCTGAAGTAAATAAGCAAATAATCCAGACAACGGAACGCACCCCTGAAGAACTAATTAAGATCCTTACGAAAACATGCGACGCCACAATTAGCATAAAACCAGCTTTCAGTAGGAAGAGACGGACGGACCTTCGACTCACCTATGATGAAATCGCAAGAAAGAAAGGAATGTATTGTTGAACGAAGAAAATATCTGCTCAAAGCCAAGAAAAATCTAAGCCCGAACTCTATGCAGTATCTCAGAAACCAATACAAAGAAGAAAAGAGATTACTGAAGGTAATAAACATTTCAAAAAGAGAACACTGCCGAAAAACGAAAACGTCTGGGGGGATGCCTACACCCTCGCCACCCGGGAACTAAGGCTGAGGTACCCAAACTCCCCAAGGAACAGCTGCAAGCAGTTTCAGACGTCCTATTCCCAAAACACGAGGTACCACAGTTGAATCTACCGGAAGTGAGAGAAACGGAAGATTTCACGCTTGAGGAATTAGAAAGAGCCAGCAAACGACTAGGGAATAATAAAGCGCCAGGACTCGACGGTATACCGCCGGAAGCTCTTAAAATTGCCGCAAAGATATGACTTCATATTAGACACTGCAAACGCGATAATGAAGGATGGAAATTTAAAAAAATCTAGATTTGTCCTTCTAAGAAAAGGGAACAAACCCATAGAGAAACTACCTTCCTAAAGGTCCATATGCCTACTAGATGTGACAGAAAAGCTATCAGAACATCTGATACTCGAGAAAATTGCAAATGATATTAAGGGTGCTAAAGGTTGCAGAAGGCGCTTCAGAGGGTTACCAGCAGAAAGGGAAGACGCGTGAGCTGATCACGTTAGACGTCAAAAATGCCTTTAACTCAGCTGCATGGCAGAACATCGTGGAAGAGCTGAGCCAGAAGTTTGCCCCCTGCCTACTGAAACTGGTGAGCAGCTATCTATGCAAGCGCTTTATCATATTGGAGGCGGAAGGTATAGCAGTCGAAAGCGAAGCTTACAGTGGTGCTCCGCAGGGCTCAGTGATCGGACCCACCCTGTGGAATATCCTGTGTGACGGTGTTCCAAGGCTGAGTTTACCAGAGGGCGTTGACATAGTAGGCTTAGCCGACGACCTAGCTCTCATCGTGACGGGCAAAAACGAGAAACAAGTCACAATGGACAGAGTCAAACAAGTCAAACAATGGACAGGGGGAACATGGCCATTAAACTAGTGGCAACTTGGATGAACGGGAAAAAAATGAAGCAGGCTCCAGAGAAAACCGAAGCTGTATTACTAACAGGATGGAGGAAAATAGGCCTGAGGTACTAAGACAAAATTTTGAAAATTCGCGTTTCAAAATCGTGCCTTAGTTGTGATGCCTTGAGGAAACATTACAAAATTTTGAAAAATCGCGTCTCAAAATCGTGTCCTAATTATGGAGCCTTGAGGAACCAAGACATAATTTTGAAAATTCGCGTCTCAAAATCGTGCCCTAATTATGGAACCTTGAGGAACCAAGTGTCTGAGTTGTGATGCCTTGAGGAAACAGGACACAATTTTGAAAAATCGCGTCTCAAAATCGTGTCCTAATTATGGAGCCTTGAGGTACCAAGACAAAATTTTGAAAATTCGCGTTTCAAAATCGTGCCCTAATTATGGAGCCTTGAGGTATTGATCTATTTTTATTAACCTCAATTTAAATTCAGCTTTCGAACATGTATGTAAACAGCCTCCTAACCTACAGGGTGTTTCAAAAAGAATATACATATTAAAGTTATTATTAAACTTTAAGACATATGAAAATGAAACTTTACACACATATTTACGAATCTCTCAAGTTTAGATTACGTATGTTCAATATGTCCTCCATCAGTGACACGAACAATATCACACTGCTACTCAAATTCCTGCCCATACTCCAGCCTTGTTGAAAAATGAAGTTGTCTTCGTGCAGCCTTGGAAATAACGAGTTTTGCAACATAGCAAGATACTGCTAACCGTTAACTGTGTTTCCATCAAAGAAGAAAGGAGCCTAAACAGATGGTAGGGATATCGCACAAAACAAATTGACTTTCGGCGAATCTCGTACATGTTCAACCTATGAACATTTTGAATACATTGAACATGTTGAATACATTGAACAGAGACCATCATGTTCAAAATAGAACATGAAAAAATCATACCCAAGAAAACTATAAAATACCTGGGAATCACTATAGACCAATGTATCTCCTTTAATCAACACATTGCGACAACAATGGCAAAGGCCCTCAAAAGCTGTGCCGCACTCAGAAGGCCAAACGTGGGAAGACCAAAGAGCAGCAAATGAAGAGTGTTATGCACAGTAGTCCACTCCACTATACTGTACGGAGCCCCAGTATGGAACAAGGCCATGGAAAAGGTTACCGTGAAACAAAAGTTGGCATCAATTCAAAGGAAGATGGCACTGAGAACTTGTAGTGCATACAGGACGGTGTCAGGAGACGCGGCACTTGTAATAGCGGGGATACCACAAATACAGCTCCTAGCGAAAGAATGGGCTGTATTACATAGTACAAAAAATCTGAGAAAGAAGACTGTGAGGTCTCAACTGTATCACCAACTGGCAACAACTGTTGAACAGCTCAAACAAAGGAGAATGGACCCGACTGTTAATCCCCCAAGTAAAACCGTGAGCGACAAGGAAACTTAGAGAGGTGGGCTACTACGTGGCACAATTACTGTCCGGCCATGGGTGCTTCAGACAGTACCTGAGCGGCATAGGCCGAGCCTCAGACGGTTCGTGTCTACTGTGGGGAAATGGACAGTGTACAAAACACAATCTTCGATTGCCCCAGGTGGACACCAGAAAGAGACAAATGGGCAGACAGAACCCAAGCAACACTTGAAGTCAGAACACCTACGGACGTAGTGCTAAGGTCGGAGCAGGACTGGATAACAACGGTGACCATGGGTACCGACACATGATCACGATATACGAGAAAAAGGAAACGACGAACGGAACGCGCATATAAATACCTGAACCTCTAATCACCCCCGGTGGAGGGAGGAAGTAAGGCCTAAAATTGACCCAAACTGCAGACAACTTTAGAAACTGATAAATAGACAATGTCATCTTGAAGCTAAATGCTATGAGGCGGTACCAAGATGATCGTGTTCTTTCAGGGGGCCACTTGTCAAGTCAACAGAATGTGCTTGCTACATCCCATTACATTTTTTTTTTTTAAAAGACCTTGCCTGTCTAATCATATCTGTCCAGTCTTGATTGTTAGTCCTGTTTGTCTAGTCTTTTTAGTCTTGCACATCTAGTGCTGTCTATATAGTCTTGTTTGTCTAGTCTTGTCTGTCTAGTCTTATCTGTCTAGTCTTATTTTGTCTGTCAATCTAGTCTTGTCTGTCGTAAAAAATGGCAAGCCACTGAGACTCTCATGACATCTTTCAGCGTAGAGATCTTTGAGTCTAGGAAACGATTACTGTCAGGGAAAGCACCTGGTCCAGACAATATCCCAAATGAGATCATCGCAGAAGTGATGGAAATGTGGCCAGACTTGTTGCTGGAAACTTACAATGCGTGCCTTCGAAAGGGAAATTTCGCTACGCAATGAAAAAGACAAAAACTCGTCCTACTGAGAAAAGGGGACAAACCGTTGGAAGAACCATCGTCATACCGACCGATATGCCTCTTAGACAACATAGGGAAACTTCTTGAAAGACTATTACTTAGGAGACTCCAGTCATACATCGAAAACAAAGGAGGATTGTCCCAATGGCAGTATAGTTTTAGAAAAGGTCGGTTAACCGTGGGCGCTATTGCTGAAGTAATAAAGGCAGCTGGAAAGGTCAAAACTGGTACATAGCAATGGAAAGGTTACTACTCAATTTCTAATACTACTTCATCAACTGCAACAGCTTCCCCAACTTTCTTCTGCAACCTTAAAATATACAATAGTGACATAGTGCATTAGTGACCCTTGACGTAAACGCCTTTAATTTAGCCAGGTGGGATGTAATCATGAAGGCATTAGCATCAAGACACCAGAATACTTGAGAAAAATGATAGGCAGCAACTTGAGCGACCGACGGTTGATATACCACACGGACGAAGGTGATGTTTAGTATGAGAAAACGGCGTTGTCCCACAAGGATCGCTCCTTGCACCATTCTTGTGGAACATTATGTACGATGGCTTGTTAAACCTAGACTTGCCTATAACAGCGAGAATAGTTGGGTTCGCAGATGACGCCACAGTGGATGATCGCGGTGACTACAAAGGAAATAAGCACACTGGAACTAGCAACTAACGAAACCCTTTGGCGGGCAAATAATTGGTTAAAAGAACAGGGTCTAACAATGGCAGTTCATAAAACAGAAGCGATACTTATCACGGACAAGAGGCTATTCGCACCACCGAAACTCGTTCTAAATATCCCCTTATCGAAATAATTGAGGTACCTTGGCGTCCAACTCTACAGCGGTCTGAGATAGGCAGACCATATATAGCCAAATCAGCGAAAATGGCAGCGTCTACAGTGACAGCTCTAGTACGGTAGATGCCGAACATTGGAAACTTCTCAACAATGTGGTATACTAAAAATTCTCTACGCGGCGGAAATATGGGACGACGTAACGAAAAGGTTAGGAGCGAGAAAACAACTTACAGGAATTCAGAGAAGAAGTGCCTAAGGCAGTAATTTTCGCCTACAGAACGGTTTCGGAAGATGCGGCGCACGCCCCCAATACGAAGAGCTGCAACAGCACAGAGCGAAAAACGAAGTAAAGCATGAGAGGGCGACCGCCAAGGAGAGAGCGCGTAAAAGACTCATGGACCGATGGCAGACAAGATGGGATAGCCACACTAGTGGACGGTGGACACACAGACTTATCCCTAACGTGACAGCATGGTACGACAGGTTACACGGACATATGAGTTACCATCTTACACAGGCGCCATTGGCCATGGGTGCTGCAAGGCATACCTCGAACGATTAAAAAAAAAAAAAGCGGAGTACTTCTTCTGCGGTCATATCCCAGACGACGCACAACACACTATCTTCATGTATACAGAATCAGAGAATGAAAGAACTCGACTCGCGGAGACATTAGGCGGTACAAGACTAGAAGAACAGTACATCATGGAAGTAATGTTAAAAAGTGAGCATAACTGGGATGTAATACAAGCTTACATAAGCGTAATCATAATGGGAAAAGAGCAAATGGAGAGGGAATGGAAGGCGACCATAGTATCGCACTACACACAAGTAAGGTAACATGGACGACTAGACATGTGACGAAAAGACGGAAAAATAGTAACGCACACGAGTACATAGCTAATACGACAAAAGACGAAACCGAAACAAGAGAAGGACAACAGGAAGAAGTAAAAGGAAGTAATTAGAACAAACACCACCACCCACATGAAGTAAGTCAAACGGTTCCAGGTGGTGTGTAGTGTAGAGAGGAGGGGTATTAGTGGGTATGCTGCTCACGAAGAACTTGATCAGTGAGCCCACACTACAAGGGAACGAAGGCCCCCATATGCAATAATGCATTCCCCTTCCGCAAAAAAAAACCTAGTCTTGTCTACCAATCTAGTCTTGTCTGTCTAGTCCTGTCATTCTTAAAAATGAATTAAATTAAAAAATTAAATCCTCGCGGCACTAACCGTCGGGGCTACCCACCCTGTAGGAATGCGAAATATGCGATACCCGGGTAGCGCATACTAAAATCCAAGTGGAAAGGTTTAGTGAGAGGTACCCCAAACCACAATTTAAAAAAAAATCAGTCTAGTCTTGTCTTTCTACTCCGGTCTGCCTAGTCTTGTCTGTCTAGTTTTGTGTATAGTCTTATCTGTCTGGTCTTGTTTGTCTATCTATATCTGTCTAGTCTCTTCTATCTAACCTTGTCTGTTTAGTTTTGTCTGTCTTGTCTGTCAAGTTTCGTCTGTATAGTCTCGTCTGCCAACACTTGTTTGCCCAGTTGGACAAGCAAGTGTCCAGTCTTATCTATCTAGTCTAGCCTGTCCAGTCTTGTCTGTTCAATCTTGTCTCTAGTCTTCTCTATCTAATCTTGTCTGTCTAGTCTTATCCGTCTACTCTTATCTGCCTGGTCTGTTTGTCTAGGCTTCTCTGTCTAATCTTGCCTATCTAATCTTGTCTGTCTAGTATTGTCTGTCAAGTCTCGTCTGTCTAATCTTATCTGTCCAAACTTGTTTGACCAGACTTGGCTGTCCAGTCTTGCCTGGATAGCCTAACCTAAAAGTGGTTTGGGGGGAACTCTCACTAAACCTCCTATTCCACTTTGGCTTTAGTATGCGCCACCCCGGTATTGCATATTTTGCATTCATTTGGGGTGGGCAGCCTGGACGGTTAGTGAAAACCACCCTAGTGTCTTGCCTCCCTGACTATGAATCGATCTCAGGTCTCCGGCATGGATAGTCTAGCCTGGGCAGTCTTGTCTATAGTCCATTTTTTTTAAGAATGCAGTACAGGGAAGATAGGGCTTATTTGACCTTGTTCTCTGATTGGCTTAAATCAAGGAGAAGTTCAGACCGACGATATTTCTCAACCTTTTCTCTTGTCATCTCTCTCTTTTCACATACATTTGCAGTCACTGGCGTAGAATTTGGTGATATGTAATTAAATGAATATAATACTACGAATAATTTCTAATTATTTTTTAAATAAGTACTATGTTATACAATAATGTTTTATATATAATTTAATATTCAATTTTAAATTTAAAGGTAAAAAAGTTAATTAACCCCATGTATATTTTTTCATATGCCAATGCATATTGAGCTGTTAGTTGTCAATGGCTGCCATGTCAATTAAAAATTGTCATCTGATCTGTTTGTATAATATAGATTTTTTGCGTTCGTTGTCTTCTCCATTTATTTGTTTGTATTTTATTATCATTGTTGCCATTTGGTGCATTTAAGATATATTCAATCAAACCATTAATAAATTACCCATTTTATATTCAAGTAACTATATTTGAATTGAGCGCCAAATTTTATAACTAGATTGAACATTTGTTATAGTGTAAATCAGATTTCTAGTTACTGCATTCTTAAAAAAATGGACTATAGTCATGTTGACATTTTTAAATTTCTAATGTAAATGTTTATTTTACTAAATTTCTATTTGGCCTATTCTTATATTTGTATTTATTTCAAGTTTTAGTTTTCTAATATTTACCTGTCCCTTGAGAGCAATAGGTCTCTCGAAGATGCCATGCATACCCAAAATAGAAGATTGTGGTGGATTAATAATCGGTGTACCCAATAGAGAACCAAAAACTCCACCATTACTTATAGTAAAAGTACCTCCATCCATATCCTCAACAGCCAATTTACCTAAACAATTAAAAAAAGGAATATTTATATAAAGCACTTGAAATATAAAAAGGACTTCCAAAAATAATATTAACTACTATAAACTATTTTACCGCTCTTGGCTTTTTGTCCCATGGCAGCAATGGCTATTTCGATTTCAGCATAGTTCATGCTTTCGACGTTTCTAATTACCGGTACCACAAGACCTTTTGGTGTTGCGACCGCGACGGAAATATCAACGTAATCTCTATAAATGATCTCCTGGCCTTCAATGACTGCATTGACCACCGGCTGGTCTTGCAAAGCATAAGCTGAAGCTTTAGCAAACGCGGACATAAAACCCAATTTAAGACCGTATTTCTTCACGAAAGTCTCTAGGTTCGCTTTCCTGAACTCCATAATGTAACTGGAATGGGATCAAACAAGTAAATGTTTTGTAAACAGTAAGTATTATATTCTTACCTCATATCGATTTCCGCAAAGGTAGTTAACATAGCATTAGTATTTTGAGCTTCCTTTAATCTCTGGGCAATCCTCAACCTCATCCGATTCATCTTCACTCTTTGTTCAGTGCGAGTTCCAGATATTTCCTTCGATGGATCAGCTGGAGGAAGCTTAAAAAAAGTATTATTTTATTCGTTTCACATACGGAAAAGCAACTCTTACCTTAACAGTTGCAGCTTCAATAGCGTGAGCATGCCTGATAGCAGCTACAGGAATTGAACTAACTGGAGCTCTTGGTGGTGGAGCTGCAGCAGCTGGTGGTGGAGCTGCGGCAGCTGGTGGTGGAGCTGCAGCAGCTGGTGGTGCAGCTAATATACAAAACACATTAACATTTATTGAATTATTATTGAATATTTGCTTTTAATACCAGGTCGAGGTGATGGGGCAGCAGCAGCTGGTGCACCTGCTTTTGGAGCAGCGGCAGCTTTAGGAGCAACACCTGTGATGTTAAGCTTGAAGAGCTGTTGTCCAGATTTGACAGTTGCGCCATCTTTAACAAAAAATTCTTCGATGACTCCACTACCTGGAGCTGGGACTGGAACTGAAGTTTTATCCGTTTCAATTTCTAATACTACTTCATCAACTGCTACCGAATCCCCAACTTTCTTCTGCAACCTTAAAATATACAATACCTCCTTTACCATCTAGTTTATAACTTTAATATATTTTATTCTCATTCTCTATTTTTTTAATTTTTTTCAATAAGTCTTCTCAAAAATTTAAATCTAAATATTAATTTACCTTACATCTCCCTCAGAAATGGAGTCAGGGAAAGGGGGCACTTTAATAACTTCTGATGCAAATAACGCAGCACTTGATCTGACGTATCTTACTTCATGGGCATAGAGCGCATTTTTCGGACTGGAATTTATAAAAGAAATATTTGTATTCAATTAAGGGATATTTCTGTGAAACAACTACCTTGCTAATATAGTGTTGTTTGCCCTTTGGCAAGCCTTGAAGAATACTCTTGCAGTTTGGTGATATGATCTTTGGTTAATTGGTAACTAAAACCAAAAAACATTTGATTTATAAACAATCAAAACTATTAAATGGTTAAATTATCGCTATAATGTATAACAAAATGTAAATTGTATACCTTTAATACGAAAAATTATAATAATTTTATAGTCTACTGTCAAAATCAATTTTATAAACAGATCTTTTCAAAGTTGAAATTCTTTTGTGCGCATATGTTAATTTGCGTCATGCTTTTCGGGCACTTTTTGACGTATAACCAGTGAAAATACCAAAATGTTCCCGAAACCTTCATATTCCCGCCTTTTTAACATAGCGGTTGCGCAACCGCTTTACTAACTGTAAAAGGGTCTTGTAGATAAACCAGTAATTTTTACCACGACAACGGTAGTTGGTTGCGTAAAAAAAAACTAATGCGCACTTTATACAATTACTTATGTTCGTTCCTTTGTTGTTTGGTTACTATTTCATCATCATCATTAGCCTTTATGTCCCACTGCTGGACACCGGCCTCTTCTCTGCCACATATGCAAACCTCAGCACAAAGATTGAATATGGGGGGCCTAGCGGTTTAACGTCGAATCCGAACGACAAATTTCCAGAGACGGTGTTAGCCAGTTGAGACCCCACAGTTACCTAAGCCGGATTGGGGAATTAAGTGTGACGGGTTGCAGCCATTAGCTTTAATTTTTGGTTACTACTTGCCTTTATTTTATTAAAATTTTAGTTGTTACTTTTTCATCTATCTCTGTGTGCAAAATAAACAATCCGGTGAAAAGTTCTATAGGTTATGTGCCCGCACGCACTGAGCTGAGAAAAGTAAGGCAAGGAAAAAGTGCAAAGGATGCATACTGCACAAATGAAATTCGAGCAAGAATCGCCATGGCCAAAGCTGCATTCAACAAGAAGAGGACGTTGAGCTTGGAACTAAGCAAGAAACTGGTGAAGTGCTACATCTGGAACATTGCACTGTATGGAGCAGAGACGTGGACCATGAGGAAAAGGGAGAAAAAATACCTCGAAAGTTTTGAAATGTGGTGTTGGAGGAGAATAGAAAAGATCAAGTGGACAGATAGGGTGACAAACGAAGAGGTACTAAGAAGGGTAGGAGAAAAGAGAATTATTCTAAATAAAATTCTCCAGAGGAAACCCAACTGGATCGGACATATAATTAGACATGAGGGGCTCATACATGACGTCATTGAAGGGAAGATTAAAGGAACTGCAGGTCGAGGAAGAAGAAGAATACAACATCTGGATGGCATGAAAGAAAGGAGGAGACACAGCAGGCTAAAGGAAGAAGCTGAGGACAGGGAACATTGGAGGCAGAAATTCTCCGCACAAAGACAAGGACCTGCCACTAGGCAGAATACTGTATAATAGAAACACGGAGAAAATGATAGAGTCTTATAAAACACATTGGTATAATATATACTATCCATCGGTATAATATAATATTTTTGAAACTAACTAGGATACTTGGAAACTCCAAATGGAGGCTATTTTAATTAAAGAGGAAGAAATCCGCAAAGCGATTGAAAATAAGTTAGCAATGGCATAATGGGAGAAAAGTGATCAAAAACCGGACATAATTCTTGCCATGAGCCCAAGTGACCTCCCTTACCACGTATGAAATGAGAATTATAATAATCCCCGGAAAATGCATCTACAGAAAACATGAAGTCCAATTTCTTGGATACGCGGTTAGCGGGGAAGGAACATGACCACTGGATGACAAGGTGAAAGCCATTCAAAAATTTCCAATACCAAGGACGATAAAGGAGCTTCGTCGATTTCTTGGAATGATAAACTTCTATAGACGTTTCAACCCAAACGCGGCCGCCTACCAACAACCCTTAAATGAATTATTAAAGGGCCCGAGAATAAAAGGTAACGCTCCCATCACTTTATCGGAACACGCCCAAAAAGCCTTCCACAGCATGAAAGACGCGTTAGCCAACCATGCTCGCACATCCAACAATGGGAACGCCAATATCGATAAACGTCGATGCTCCCGCCTATGCTATGGGAGCCGTTTTGCAACAACGTTTAAATAGCGCCTGGCAACCACTTGCACATTTCACCAAAGCCTTATCAACAGCCCAGCAGAAGTACAGTGCTTACGATCGGGAATTGCTCGCGGTATACGCTGCGGTCAAACGTTTCCGACATTTTATCGAAGGACGATCCTTTACCATATTCACGGACCACAAACCGTTGACGTTCGCCTTCCGACAGAAGCCAGAGAAGTGTTCGCCGCGGCAGTTTCGATATCTAGATTTCATCGAACAATTCACGACCGACATCCGTCACGTCGCAGGAGCGGAGAACACTGCCGCCGATGTTTCTGTCTCGTATCGAGGCCATATCAGTAGCAATCAAACTCGAAGATCTCGCCACCGCTCAAGAAACGGACCAGGAGTTACTGGACAAGAGTTACTGGAATGCAACAACCATTCTCTGCAACTACACAAAATGAAGTGGCCGGATACGGAAATAGAGATCTACTGCGACATATCAACAAGAACAATTCGCCCATATGACCCGCAGCAACTACGTCGGAGCGTATTCAACAGTTTGCACGGATTAGCACACCCTGGAATACGAGCATCGCAAAAGCTATGTACGCAGCGGTATGTATGGCCAGCTATATCAAAGGACTGCAGAGAATGGGCCAGGACCTGTATCCCTTGCCAGCGCTCAAAAATATCTCGTCACGTAACCACACCCGTCAGTGCATTCAAGAATACAGAAGAGAGATTCGAACACATCCACATAGATATTATAGAGCCGTTACCCACATCCCGTGAGCCAGGTACTGCCTCACCTGCGTGGATCGATTCACGCGATGGCCGGAGGCCATTCCTATGGCAGACATAACCGCCGAGACCGTGGCAAGATCCCTAGTCGAGGGATGGATTTCACGTTTCGGAGTTCCGTCCAAAATTACATCTGACCAAGGAAGACAGTTCGAATCCCACCTGTTCAAAGAACTGATGAGGCTAACAGGTACGACACACCTGAGAACGACAGCCTACCATCCAGCAGCTAACGGCATGGTAGAAAGACTCCACCGTCAGCTAAAGGCAGCAATAAAATGCCACGAAACGAACAGATGGGCGGATGTACTTCGCATGGTGCTATTCGGCATTCAAAGAAGACTTAGAAGCAGCACCAGCAGAGTTAGTATACGGTGCGACAATACGCCTACCGGGAGATTTCTTCCGAACTAACAAGCCAACGCAATTGCGGGATATAATTCGACTAATTAAACCCGTAGCAGCGTCACGGCACGGGAACAGAAAGACATTTGTGTTCAAGGACCTGGCGACCATTTAATTATTGTAAATATATTTCCTCTTATTACAAAACGTGAGTGATAAATTTATTCCTAACACCTATCACACACAAAATAAAAGTAGACGACGATCTTCCATCTTCATGTCAATTCTTCTGATTTATGATATACCGAATTGCCAAAACTAGAAATGCTCAAAATCAATCTACTGTAGGAAGCGAACGCAAAACGGGTATGGAAGATGAGCAATCACAAAGCGCACTTTATGCAAAAAAGCTCAACGCAAAGAACCCAATTAAGCAAAAACGAAATGATCACCGAAAAAACAATTGAATGCAGCTAAACCTTAAAGTCGTCTTTATAGAAGGAAAAGCCAACAATGTTTATCGAGATGAAAAAATAATTCTTGAAGCAAGCCGAAAAGGGGATTTGTAATTCATAGAATCGAATATAGAATCTGCGAGTCTGCTTCTTCTTACGGTGCCGTCTCCTGTTTCAGAAGATTGGCTCTCATGGCTATCCGAACTCGTGATACTGCAGCTCTAATGGGCTAAGCAGACAAAACAACTTTGTTCTCCGTATTGCGCCAATAGGCAACTAGCTGTTTACATATAATATAAAGAAACTGTGCAGAAACAGCAACTCTAGTTGCGAGTTTCGATGATCGACAACAGTTTTCAGTTCCAGTCTACAATCGATGACAAAATCAGTTTCAAATTAACGCAACTAGCCACTGTCAAATTTGTACTACTTGTTGGTTTCGGCAAGTTGCTGGTTTCGGCAATCGCAACGCATCGAACGATTTCACCCAGTCCCCCGCAGCGCCAGTCTTGCTCAAGGTATCGGCCTTTTAACACTATTAAAATATGGCACATGGGGCTGATGCGATCTGCGAGCGACAATGCAAACGAAATCTTGAAATAGCACCAACGTTTACAGTGTGTTAAAAGAATCGGATTTATGTTAACTCTCGGCAGGAAACTAGGTAAATGGATCAATGTAATTTTAACGCAAAGCAGACTCTACCCACGTGCTACACGTGCATAAAGCGAAAGTTGACGACAACTCCACTACCGAAGACATATATAAGCAGGGATCTACAAGGAAAAGCAGAGGCCTGATCAGTCTTGAACACTGAAACGTGCGCGGACCGATGCGAAAAACTTCCATCGGAGGTGCGAAATACTTCGTCACGTACATCGACGATAAATGAAGACACGCCGAAGTACATTTCGACGAGACATAAAGGAAGAATAATCAAAACCGACAACGAATTGGAATGCAATGGTAAAGAATTCACCGAAGAACTGTAACGCGAAAGTTTGAAAAGAGAGCGAACAACTTCCAGTAACAAACGTGGGTAGTCACAATCACATCTCAGCAGAACGGTGTCATCAAGCGCATGAACCGAACACTATTGGAAATAGCGCGTTGCATGTTATATGCAACGTTGCATCTTATAAGTTTGGGATCCTGGGGCCATCCAAAAAAAAATATTGAATCAAAAATGAAGAATTTGCGGTTTCAATTGCCTCCGGTGGTGTAGATTCGTCATAAGAACTCTCCTCAGTCGCCGGTATCATCATAGAATTTACACTCATTTTAAAACGTTTTCTTTAATTTTTATTATTATTTTGTAACGAAAAAAATGTCTGCAACTTGCACGTCACTTTTTTAATATTGAGGTCTTGATGTGTTTATTTTATTTATATATTCGTTTTTTTTTTAATGTAACCTAGCGATATTGAAAATTTGCGAGCGTTATCCAGGTTATATGGAAACACAAGGAAAAGGCATTTGACGTATTAAACGTGCGTCAAGAAGTACTTTTCGCGCATGAGTAATAAAAAATATATTATATAACAAGATATTAAACATAATACTTTATTATCAATGTAATTTGTGTTTAATTTTGTGTCCTTAAATGTAATAAAAATGTCTCCAATTTTAGAAATAATTAAAAAGCATCCACTTTCATTTTTCACAATTGAGTAAAAGACCATTGAGCATTACATTTGCACAATATTCTCCAGCACATTAGATTTGCACAATATTTCTTCTTTTCTAAGTATTCAAACGACTTAAGGATACAGATTATACATACTGACACGGATAATAAATACCCTACACAACACCAAATGCAAAAGAAAATTAATTAAATTGGAACAAATACCAACTTGTATTTTTAAATTATATAATCATCAACGTCAAATGAACGAGGAATTAACTGTGGTGCCACTATTGTGCACTGATAAAGGGATAAACATGAAATCTTTTTTTGGCAATTCAATTTTCTTCTGTTTTAGGCCTAGGCCACACTACGGCTAAACGCCGCGGTTTTTAATCGGGCGATTTTGTGACTCAAGTAAGCTAATACAAGCGGTCTCACTTGCTTGTTTTTTTCCCGCGACTGATTTTCCCATAGCGTACTGTACGTGGTCTGTTAGAAAAGTATCCGACCTTATTTTTTATTTTGAAAACCTGATGGATTTGAATCAAACGCGCTTGCATGAGCCGACCTTGAAGCTTCGTGCCCATGCGTGAATTTTTTCCCGCCTGTAGATAGCGTCAGTTGCTGTCGATCAGTGTTCGAATGACGTAGACGTTTTTTTTCAATGCAAGTAAAATAACGACAAGTGAAATGAGGAATGTCCTACATCGCCTACGTGATGCTGTGCGGCGCAAGCGACTGGACTTGTGGTCTGCAGGAAATTGGCGACACCTTCACGACAATGCTCCAGCACATTCTTCGCACTTGGTTCACAATTTTTTGGCGAAAAACCAAACTCATATGGTTCGACAGGCTCCCTACTCTCCTGATATGACCCCCTGCGACATCTGGCTATTCCCCAAAGTCAAGAGCCCATTGAAAGGAACGCCATTTCAGACAAGAGAGGACATTATGGCTGCAACGACAGCCGAGCTAAAGTCGATTCCGAAAGAGGCTTTTTCGGAATGCTTCCAACAATGGCGGCACCGCTGGGAGAAGTGGGTGGAGTCCCAAGGAGTCCTACTTTGTGGGTGCTTAGATTTCCAATGCTCCAGGTATGCCAGTTTTTTTTTACGGCTAAAGGTAGGATACTTTTCTAACAGACCACGTATGTTTCTCGAGCGGTTTCGCGGTTGCCGCTAGTGGGAAAAAAGCGTAGTGCGCCCTCGGTCCTAGCGGTACATGACCAAAAATATTGGTGATTGCTGATGTAGTCAAAAAAAATACTCAGCAACACGATACACCACTATACAATCATACATACACAAGACTGGGCAGACAACAATATTAAATAGGCTTATCTTATAAAGATTAGTAAATGTAAAACTATATAGAACAACTGAACTGACAAAATAAAAGTACATACAAAGCATTATAGATGTTGAATACCAAAGATGCAACTAGAATAAACGTGTACAGCACATACCCATATACACATACCATATTGGCAACTGTGGGCCTGTTATTTCACGAAACAGTTTGTTTAACACATTTGCTTCATATTTAACAACTGTGTTGGCTCAGATACCCAAATGAAATCCCTCAATAATGTAAATAAATAATAAAAATTTCCTAATAAAAATACACTGCTCAAAACAATTGAACCCGTCATTTCGAAAAGGGCATGAGTCCATGAATTAAAACTTTTCAGAATCAACAAAAATATGTTTTTTGTTAAAAAAGTCATTGATGCTGAAGAAACTGAATATAGAGATTTTTAAATAAAAAACATACACGCTTTTTGGAATATTTATTTATTAAAAAAGAACAATTTTCATCAAGATATTTTGAATTAAAATTTTTGGACTTATGCCTTTTTCGAAACATTTAATTAGTTAATCATCATTTTCCAGCAATTTCGGCTTTTTTATTTTATTATGTTTATAGTTTTCACTATTCCTGCCACCAGACACACTTTTTCTAGGTTTAAAAGCATTTTCGGCAAGCTCACGATAAAGTGATGGCAGGTTCAATTAGCATGTCACTAATTTGTGCCTCCATAAAATTCAAAAGGGAAATTACATGCAAATATATTTGCAAATTATTACATGCAATAATTGTTTTAATTTACAAATAGGGAATTACCAGCATAGCATTTCCGGATTTCCGGAGTATCCGTGCAACAGAACTACCAAAACTAAAGTGAAATAATGTATTCCAAATTTGATTCAAAGAGCTAAGAAGGCTTTGTACAGTTCAACATACAGACGAAAATGTTTGCAACTGACAGTTTGACTTAAATTAAGTGAAAATGAGGCATCTCAACGAAGTGAAAGTTGTTCGTGCTATTACATTAATTGAAAATTGCGAAAGCCTTCGACAAATTTCAAGAAACTTCAACATGAGCCTGTCTGTTATTCAGCGGTTGTGGAACGGGTACTTGGATACAGGTCAATATACCAGCCGCGGTGGGCAAGGCCGCAAAAGAAAAACAACTTAAAATCGAGTCGATTTCAAGTCTTCGCAATAGAATTTCTAGGACGATAGACCTCGTAATTTCCCTCAGGACGACGCATGTGGTCACTGTATCAGACAAGACAATTAGGAATAGGTTGAGGGAATCAAATTTGAGGGCAAGACGAAAACCCTTTTAGACACGACGCCACAGATTAGCAAGGACGAATTTTGCTCGTGAACATGTCGAATGACAACTTCGACAATGGAAGTCTGTGCTCTTCACAGATGAATTAAGGTTCCATATTTCTCGTTGCGACGCCACGCTATTGTCCAGGAAGTCGAAAGATATGTAGGTGGTTCAGTTATGGTTTAGGGTGGAATTGGTATCGACAGTAGAACCGACCTTGTAGTAATTCGAGGAAACCTTAACGCTACTGTCTATGTTGACATTGTGTTATGAGAACATGTTGTCCCTGTGGCATTTGGAATAGGTCCAAATTTGTTGTTAATGCAGGATAACGAAAGACCACATACTGCGAGAATCACTTTAGACTTCCTACAAGAATTGGAAATTCAAACAATGTTGTGGTCTGCGTTAAGTCCTGATTTAAATCCCATAGAGCATGTTTGGGATATGCTCGACAGACGTGTACGTGGTCACCCGCATCATCCTCAGACCATCCAGCAGCTAACGGCGGCTCTTATTGAAGAATGCGATATGGGATGTCATACCACAAAAGACCTTCGTAGACTTTTGCGAAGCATGCCAAAACGGTGTAATGCCGTAATTCGTACTATGGGAGCACATACTCGTTATTAAGTTACCACTTTATGTACATAAGTTTAGATTAACAATTAATTTAAATTCTTTTTGCACTTTGGTTATGGTAGTTGATAATTATTACGGGTACTTTAAAAGTACGTGAAACTGACACTTCCATATGTGCAAATTAAAACAATCAAATAGAGCGTCTTTCAGGTGTTCTTAATTTTATTTGCATGTAATTTCCCGTTTGAAATTATGGAGGCACACATTAGTGACCCGCTAATTGTTTTGAGCAATGTATGTTTATTTTGTATATCACGCTAATTTTAATTTTTCATAATTAGTGAAAAAATCAATTTTTCAAAAATTCGGGAGACAACGACTGCTAATTTCACTTGAAACGATTTTTTTGCAAATCGTTTCAAGTGAAATTATCAGTCGTTTTTGAAAAATTGATTTTTTTTGAGTTCTGGCAAGATTTCGAATAGTTCTAGAGTTCTTGCTTGAAAATTACAATAGTTCCGGGAAATTTCGGGCAGAAATCGAGAAAAACAATTTGGGGCCAACTTCTGGCCCCGGGGGCTGCGTGCCCCCTTCCTCCCAAAGAGGGGGCACGCAGCCACCACTTTTTCAGGAAAAAGAGTTCTGATGTAATATTTTAGTTCTTTATATAGAGTTCTAGAGTTCTCAATCGATAATGCATATAGTTCCACTTTTTTTTTGCAAAATTTTGTAATTTTTGTAAAAAAAAATCGGTTAACGGTTTCCTATTGTACTAAGGCAGATTTACAAAAAATGCTTATAAGACACTTTTGTAAAATCAATATTTATAAATTTATTTACAAAAAAACTTTCGAAAAAGATAAAAAAAAATACAAGAGTTTTGATAAGAGTCCTGAGTAGCCCCCGGAGAGTTCTAAACAAATAACCAATACAATTTCTTTGTCAAACAAATATTAAAGAAGTTATAAGCAAAAACGAGTCGCTAAATTTTTGAAAATTACAGAATTCCAAAAAAAATATTTGTTTTTCATGAGTTTTGATATGAGTTATGAGTAGCCCCTGGAGAGTTCTGAATAAATAACCAATACAATTTCTTTGTCAAACCAATATTAAAGAAGTTATAAGCAAAAAATTCGGCGCTAAGTTTTTTGACATTAAAAAATTGAAAAATATTTTTGTTCGTGAGTTTTGATAAGAGTTCTGAGTAGCCACCGGAGAGTTCTAAATAAATAATCAATACAAATCCTTTGTCAAATCAATATTAAAGAAGTTATAAGCAAAAACGAGGCGCTAAATTTTTGAAAATTACAGAATTCCAAAAAAAAAAATTCCATGAGTTCTGGGTAGCCCCTTGAAAGTTCTGAACAAATCTCTTATATAATTTCTATGTCCGACCAATATTAAAGAATTTATAAGCAAAAACGAGACGCGGTTAATATTGGTTCGACAAAGAAATTGTATAGATTATTTGTTCAGAACTCTCCGGGGGCTACTCAGAACTCATATCATAAGTAATGAAGAACAATTTTTTTTTGGAATTCCGTAATTTTCAAAAATTTAGCTTATAACTTCTTTAATATTTGACAAAGAAATTGTATTGGTTATTTGTTTAGAACTCCCTGGGGGCTACTCAGAACTCTTGTATTTTTTTTTTATCTTCATCGAAAGTTTTTTATAAATAAGTTTATAGATATTGATTTTACAAAAATGTTTAATAAGCATTTTTTGTAAATCTGCCTTGGTACAATCGGAAACCGTTATCACATTTTTTTGTAATTTTTAAATTTTTCAAATATTACAAAATTTTGCAAAAAAAAAAAGTGAAACGTTATATTGACCAACCGCTTAAAATGAATTAATTGCAGTGTAATGTTTGGTTTTCCTATTAAATTCTTTATAACAAAGTTCAGATATAATGACTGTTTAAAATGCCTTGTCGCTTATTATGACTTATTTTTAAGAAATTATGTCCGGTTATAGTGACAGTCACCACCAATTGTATGCGAATATGCAGATTAGAAAATGGAGAATCAAATTCAATCAAATATTTTGAATCCAAAGTAACTTCAAAAATCACTACAGAATAATATCAATCATGCGTTAATACATTGGTTTAAAATGGCGAGAAATAAAGGAATATTTTTAATAAGGCAAATATTTTTGCTTTACGTTTTGGTAACCTCAACTTTAATTGTTCTGCGAGCTAGATAAGTTGTTTTAAAGTGAGACATAACAATGTGGCGCTCTGTTGATGAAAGTTCTACAACAAACTGGTTAACCACTGTGTGGCCAAATCTACGGAAACAATTTTCTGATGATGAGATTTTCAATGCAAATGAAACTGGTCTGTTTTATAAATCAATGCCGAACATAACTTCAAAATTTAAGGGAGAGAATTGTAGTTGAGACAAGTTATCAAAAGATAGATCAGAATAGCCATCATGGTAGCAGCAAATATGAGCAGCCCTGAGAAAAAAATTGCTCGTTATTGGAAAATCTGAAAAACAAGATGTTATAACAGTATTAAATCGTTGCTAGTCAATTATGCAAACAAGCGTAAAGCCTATATGACTTTAGAACTGTTCGAAAAGTGGATTCGAGATTGGGATCGCGATTTGGTGGAAGAAAAAGATTTTATTGCTGCTTGCTAATTCAAAACCTGGCGCATCCAAAAGTTACTGCATTAAAGCCTATAACACTTGTCTTCCTTCCACCAAATACAACATCAGTCTTGCAGCCAATGGATCGAGGAATAATAAGGTGACTCAAAAGCAATTTCAGAAAGAACCTTGTACTTAAAATGATTAATAGCCGTGATTAGAATCAAAATAGCTCTGCTATTTCAATGTGGATGCAATTCTTATAGTGTATGATGAATATTGAATAAAACGCCACAAAGTACCATTATGAAGTTTAATTACAAAGTACCATTTACAACTGTTTCAAACTTGCAGGATTCATTAAAAACAATGCTGATTTACCTGCTCAAAATACAGCAGAAAATGAATTTGATGATGAAGACGTTCCTTTATCATTGTGGGTATGAAACCTAAATTCAAACTCGTTAACAGCTCATGGAACGATTATGTTGACATTGATAAGCGCTCTCCTGTCATCAAAAGAACCATCAAGATGAAAGTATCATAGAGAAAAGTACAGCTAATGAGCAAAACGAAAGCGACGAGCAACAGGAAGTCGAGGAAGAATAAATACCTACCGCAGAAGAGGCTTTAAAAGCTGCAGTCTTATTATCGCGATTTATCCATACCAATTTTGAAAATAATAATTTAAACAGGGCAACGTTTTCTTTACACTCTAATGTTAAATGCTGTTATTGGAATCTAAAGAGAAAACAAAAGCAGAAAATTATTTCTTAAGTAAAATATGACATTGGTATTATGTACAATTTTTATTGTTTTGTATACAAATGGATATGTCTGTTGTGTTTATTGTGTTTATTAGATATGTCTATGGTGTTTATTTTGTATAAATTTGTTTCTTTTTTTGTTAATAGATATATACATTTTGTGGTTTTTCTCTCTGAACTTAATAACTAACAAAAATAGGAAGTTCCTTATTTACTATGCTTTGTATGCCGTCCGCTTATTATGATGGATTTGTCACTTCTCTTCTGTGTCATTATAAGCGGATTCCACTGTATATACATTATCTATTGAGAACTCTAGAACTCTATATAAAGAACTGAAATATTACATCAGAACTCTTTTTCGTGAAAAAGGGCAAACTCTTTTGTGAAGTTGACCCCCAAATTGTTTTTCTCGATTTCTGCCCAAAATTTCCCAGAACTATTGCAATTTTCAAGCAAGAACTCTAGAACTATTCGAAATCTTGCCAGAACTCTAAAAAAAATCAATTTTTCAAAAATTCAGGGCCAACTTCACCTGACCGAAATTAGATACATGCATTTTTATTTCAGTACTGAAGCATTGGGAGTACTAAAGTCATCATATGATTTATTTGCCAAAAAATCACATGACAACTTATTTGTCATCAAATTAATGTCATGGTTATCCAATGACGCTATTGGATTAACCTAGCTCTCTAGTCTCCCTGGGTACCCAATTATTACTAATTATCAACTAAACTAAATATGAAATTTCAGTTCTCTACAGCCTGTGATTTTATATGACTAAAGACCATTCTACCGCTTTTCAATTAACAGGGACAAATATTTCACTCCATTAGTTTGTTCTTTGATGCAAAGAAACAATGGTAATTTGTACTGGAACCTAGAAAGAGTGCTCTATGCATGCTTTAAAATAGGAGTTCTTTGGGCCCATGTGGAGGAAAGTTTGTCTACCTCTGGTGTAGTCTCAATCAAGTATCACACTATACCAGACAAAAGTACAGACAAATAAAACCAAGCACACCAAATCATCAAAACCACACAATCTATATAGAGTGCAATTAAAAAGAGACAAAATATACTATTTGTTACTTATATCATTAAATTTGATAAAAAGTAAATACAATTTTATGTAATTACATTTTCTGTTTGTTTTAACATTTATGCAATTTAGATATACTTAATCTGTGGCTATAATTAATTATTCAATATAAGTTTATGTAATAATATAATTGTGATAATTTTGAGATTACATAGATATTATGCAAGAGATCAAAAAAATAGGAAACTAAATTTGAAGGCAGAGATAAAAGCAATGGTTTTAATTTCTCTTTCTGAAATTATTACATAATCACGAAATTTAGCAATGAAATTTATAACCTCAAACATCCAGCTTTGCCCAGTATAGTATATTACATAATTATTTTATGAATGTATATTTTTTTGGGCTGGTTATATCTATATCTGAGCTAACTTTTTCTAGTACAGGGGAAATACAGATTTTCTGTCACTTACCTGAGTTAATTTTGTTTCCAAATTATTCAAAGCTCTGAGCATCGGCCTTGGAGAGTTCCGGGCCGCTAATGCGATTATACCAGCCATCGTTTTTTGTAAAAAACGAGGACCCGAAAGGCCCCACACAAGAAATGATCGAAAAAAGTTACTGCAACGCCTGCACCAAAAAAATTCACACACTGCTGCCTGCCTTCCGCAGGATTAAAGAAACTCGTCAACTGTCAAATTTCTAATACGTCAAATATTATATAAGTACCAACAGTATAAAAATTATTATTTTAACCTATCAATTCTCACTGGCATTACAAAATAAATATAAATTTGAAATATATAAGAACATAATGTTGCATTTGTCTCAAATTCAGTTGCATTGTAAAATATTTAAATATTTTCTGTTATGTAATAAAAATATTACCAACATTACGGATAGATTCCTAGTTTGTTTAAATTATTATTTTTGACAGTCATGGCCGCAAATTATAAAAGAATTGTACAAATATTAGAACGTTGGCCCTTAGATCAAAACAAAGCTGGCAGGTAAATAAATAAATTAACTAAAACATTGGACTTAGAATCATTATCTTTTCATTATGTGTTAATATCATAACCTCTTTTATCTTCTTCTTCTTTCAAATAGGCCTACTTTGGACCACGCTCCTTCAGCTGTTGGGCTTTGACCTTTGCACAGTATTGTCGCATCTTCTGCCTGTGTAACTCCTTTCTCTCTTCTGTCCAGTAGGTACCTTTCTTACGGGGTTTTTCCTAAAATCCACGGACTTTCTTCAGGGTGCGTCTCACAGACTGTCTGTTTTTGAGATCTGTTATTCCCAGTTCTTTAACCCTTTCGCTGGTCCAACCGTATATACTCGTAAAATAAAAGTGTGGCCCATACTCTCTGAGCGAGTTTACTCGCACCTTGTTTTTAAATTGATCTCTGCCCCACACGAGAATTTACGCTGTGTTTATATGCATCTTAAGTACCTATGAGCACATTGCTACGTGTTGGTGAACGTTGCAGTAGTATTCATATGGTGTTGTTCCGCACAATTCAGATAGAACTGGCAGACATTCAGAAGCTGCCATTTTGCCATTCCGCCTAACTGCTAGACATTTTCCAACATTTCTGCCAGCTACAGAATCAAAATTGAATCCAACAAAATGCCAGCTACAGAATCAAAATTGAATCCAACAAAATGCTACATTGTGTACCTAACAAAAAATAAGAGAAAGGAATCTCGCTATTTTTGTGAACCCTGCAATGTTTCATTATGTGAATTACTAAATCTTTGATAGTTTCATACTTAGTATATCATATAGCTACATATGTAAAAAAGTTAACAAAAAAAGTTAATAAAATATTTTTGACTGTATTTTGGTATTCATTCACTCACATGTTTTCCTAACATTTCAAGAAAACTGTTAACTGCTCTACATGTACAAACTCGCAGCACTAGATGTTGATTAACTGCTATATATGAAGAAACTCGCAGCACTAGATATCGGCGAACTGCTCCACAGGAATAAACTCGCAATCTACAAAATATGTGCACACAGCTAGCATGAAATCTCAAAATGTGTTGCGCAGCGAAAGGGTTAATATCCTTTTCGGTTTCTGTCAACCAAGTGGTACGAACCTTCTTGTTTTGCCAGAAGGTGAAATGACAGTTGGTTAGTCGGTTTGGAGGCAATCTTGCAACGTGGCCATAGAAGGCTACCCTTCTTTTCCTTGCACAGTCAGAGAGCATCTCTATATGTTTGTAGAGCTCAGAGTTATGCCGCCTTCGGAAATTCCCATCTTCCTTTACCGGGCCTAGGATCTTCCTGAGGATTCTCCTCTCTCTGATTTCCAATTTCTCTACTAGAGCTCTTCGGTTCAAGGAAAGACACTCCATAGCATACAGGGCTTCTGGTCGTAAGACTGATGTGTAGTGCTTAAGTTTCAGGTTGCATGACAGGCATTTCTTATTGTAAATGTTCTTAGTCAGTCGGTAGTCTAGTTCCAACTTGTTGACTCTCTTGGATAATGATGCTCTTTCTGATAAGTTGGGTTCAATCCATTCGCCGAGATACTTAAATTTCTCAGTCCTCTTGATGTTTTCCTGTTCTAGTAACATCTCTCTGTTTGCTTCTCTGATGTTAGTGAAGAATTCTGTTTTGTCCAGAGACACTTGAAGACCCTCTTTGGCAGCCTGTTTTCTGAGGCAGTTTACCTGCACTGTTGCCATCTCAAGAGAATCAGCAAACACTGCCATGTCATCTGCAAAGACCAGGCAATCCACAACCAGTCCATCATTCTTACGTTCCAGGTAGATACCACTCTGGGCACCCAAATTGTTCAGTTCCTTGCGTCATTCTCTCATAACCTTTTCAAGGACACAGTTGAAGAGAAGTGGGGAAACTCCATCTCCTTGTCTCACTGCAGTTTTTATTTCGATTCTGAAATCTCGCCTTTAAATTTAACCTTGGAATGGGTGTTGGTCAAAGTTTCTAGGATGAGTCTGTGGGTTTTGTTGTCTAGTGCTAGTTGCTGGAGTACTTTGTTAAGTGTTTCTCTATCAATGGAATCATAGGCCTTCCTAAAATCAATGAAGGTGACGACCACCTTGCAGTTTCTCATCTTGGAGTATGCATGTACAGTTTTAAGATTGAAGATCTGTTCAACACAGGATTGGGTCTTCATGAAGCCCCCCCTGGTATTCTCCCAGTTGACTATCCAACTGATTTTCTGCCCTTGTTTGTAACACCATCGAGAGAATCTTGTATGTTACCGGGATGAGAGAAATTCCACGGTAGTTGTTTAGATCAGTAAAATCTCCCTTTTTGTGAAGCGGATGAATCAGAGCAGATTTCCAATCGGCTGGTAATTTCTCTGTTTCCCTGTTGTCCTGGATGATCTCAGTTAGCTTGTACATGAAAACTTAACTTAACCTCTTTTATCATTTTAGAGATTTGGGACAATATCTCCGAGATTATATAAAGAAAGCTCACCAAGAAGGGAAATTAAAAGAAAACACACAATATTGGGACAGACAATATTTATCTTTACAAAAGATTGTTGATAATGAGCACAAAAAGAAATATCCAAGATTTTTGTCATCAACTGCGACTGGTTTAACAGCGGAACAGTGCAATATTGTCCTCTCCAATGAGTTTCTAGAGCACTTAGAAAACGAAAAACAACCATTTTTTAGAAAAATATTCTCCAGAAAACAGTAGATATGTTAACTTTATTAAGAAATATACATAAGCTTAGGTTTAGAACGTTGTCAACGCTAGTTGCTGAAGAATTCGAACCTCAAAAACCACACATCCCAGTTATGTTAAAGGAAGTTTGCGAATATCTAAAACCACAACCAAACAATGTTATTTTAGATATGACTTTTGGAGCTGGAGGCCACAGCCGCAAGTTATTAGAAACAGCACCAAACATCAAACTCATTGCTCTTGACAGAGACCCTACAGCCCATGAATATTCACTGGAATTATTAAAAGAATTCCCAAATCAAGTTTTACCAATTTTAGGTAGATTCTCTGAACTACCATTACTATTAACATCTCACAAATTTCACCAAAACTCAATTGATGGAATATTATTTGACTTTGGTTGTTCTTCAATGCAATTTGATATAGCTGAACGTGGTTTTTCCATCTCAAAAAATGGACCTTTAGATATGAGAATGGACGGAGATCGTTTTCCAGACAATCCAACAGCTTCAGATGTGTTAGCTTCAGCTACAGAAGAAGACATTTATAAAATAATAAAAGTTTATGGAGAAGAGAAACAAGCTAGGAAGATAGCAAGGGCTATAGTGGAAGCTAGATATTTGTTCAAAAATCTAACAACTACAGAGGAGTTAGCTGATTTGGTGGATTCAGTTTTTGCTGGTGAAAATAAACTTGATAAACTTCAGCGGCCAAGTCATAATGCTACAAAAACTTTTCAAGCACTAAGAATTTTTGTTAATAATGAACTAAATGAAATTAATTATGGCTTACTTTTAGCTCAAAAATATCTTAAAATTGGAGGGAGGCTAGTTACCATCACTTTCCATTCTTTGGAAGACACAATTGTTAAAAGGCATTTATTGGGGAATTTAATTGAGCATTCACCGAATCCACTTCCTCTTAAATATAGCAACTATACTTTGAGTATAGATAAAACCATTGTCGACGAAGTAATGGAGTCTAACTGGAAAATGTTACATAAACATGTGATTGTTCCTAGTATTGATGAAGTTGATAACAATTCAAGGAGTAGGTCAGCAAAACTTAGAGCTGCTGTAAGAGTTAAATAAATTTAAAATGTTGTTTGAAAATATAGTTTTACTATTTTGTATTTAACAAAAATTTACAAGATTTAAAATAACCCTTCAATTTCTCCTGTGTCTGTATTCAAATCGATATCATAGATTGCTGGTCTTGTAGGTAGTCCAGGCATTTTAGAAATCTATAAAATGTTAATTTAATATTTTTTACTTGATATTTTTTTAGATATTACCTCTCCAACAATCGTAACAATGAAACCTGCACCAGCAGATATAGAAATATCGTTTATCTTTAAATTAAAACCAGTTGGTGCTCCTTTAATGCTAGGATCCCCAGTTAAAGACAAGGGAGTCTTTGCCATGCAAATTGGTAATTTGTTATATCCCTTAAAAATTAAAATTTATTTACATTGAAAACCATATAAAAAAATCCTTACTTGTTGTTTATATTCGTTAATTTTCTCTTGTACTTGTGGTTCAAATTCAACAGTGGCAGCTCCATACATTTCTTGAGCTATTTTTAAGATTTTGTCCTCAATTGATATGTTTAAGTCATAGAGCAATTTGAAATCAGCTGGTTCACTACAGGCCTTGACAACTGCATCTGCCAATTTTGCTGCTCCAGCTCCTCCATTTGCCCAATGATTAGAGCTAACTGCATCAAAAGCTCCATTATCCAATGCTGCTTTTCTAACCAAATCTATTTCAGCTTCTGTATCACTCCTAAAATATTGAATAATTTAGCATACCAAACTCGACGAATTTGAACCAATATTTACTCAAAGGTATTGATAGCTACTACAACTGGTACTCCAAATTTCTTGCCATTGCTAATGTGTTTCATTAGATTTGGTAATCCTTTCTGCAACAATTCCAAATTTTCTTGAATATATTCCATCTTTAATGGAGCTCCTGGCGTAACAGCAGGTCCACCTCCATGCATCTTCAAAGCTCTGATAGTTGTCACCAAAACAGCACAGTTGGGAATATTTCCAGAAGCTCTACATTTGATATCAAAGAACTTTTCCATTCCTAAAAAAAAGATGAAAAATATAGTTTCTAATTTAACTTTACCAATTTCATAATACCAATGTCTGAGCCAAAACCAGCTTCTGTTAAAACGTATCCTTTCTCTCCTACTAATTTCAAGGCAACTTTGTCAGCCAAAATTGAAGAACAACCATGGGCTATATTAGCAAATGGTCCAGCATGTACTAATACAGGTGTTCCTTCTAAACTCTGCATTAAGGTTGGTTCAACTGAATCTTTTAATAAAACAGCCAGTGCTCCAGTAACCCCCAAATCATCAGCAGTAACAGGAGTTCCAGTTTTATCAAAAGCCACAACCATTTTACTCAAACGATCTTTGAAATTGCCTAAATCTGTGGCCAAAGCCAAAACAGCCATAATCTCACTAGCCACCGAAATGGCATAACTTGTCTCTCTAGTTAAACCTTTTTCTGTTGGTGATTGCCCAATCGTTATCTTACGAAGATATCTATCATTAAGATCAACAACTAAAAACCAAATAAATTATTCAACACCTTAAATATTCCGCCCTCAATTTTTACCTCTTGTCCAAACAATTTTATTAGTATCAATATTCAACCTAGCAAACTTAACCTTTTCTTCAGGAGTTAAACTATCGGGATCAGTTTTACTAATTCCCAACCTTTCTAATCTTCGCAACTGAATTTTAGAAAACTTTTTAACGCCCTTAACACTAGGTACAAGCCGATCATACAGGGCTTTATCAGATTGTGTTGCTTCATGGAAGATTCTTGCATCCATTTGAGCAGCTACTAAATTGTTGGCTGCAGTTACAGCATGGATGTCTCCAGTTAAGTGGAGATTGAAGTCTTCCATTGGGATAACTTGGGAGTAACCTCCTCCAGCTGCTCCACCCTTAATACCGAAGGTTGGGCCTTGCGACGGTTGACGAAGACAAGCAAAAGCATTCTTTCCACGATGGGCGCATAAGGCTTGGACTAAACCTAAGGTTGTTGTGCTTTTACCTTCGCCTAAAGGAGTTGGTGTGATACTAAAAATAATAATTGCTTATTGTGTGAAGATTTTTTGTGAATGCATGTTTACCCTACTACGACGACGTATTTGCCATCGTTCTGATGTTTGAAACGGTCTAAGACTTTAAGGGAGATTTTGGCCTTCTTGCTTCCATATTGGGAAACTTCTGCAGGGTAAAGACCAACTTCTGTCGCAAGTTGTAAGATATCTTTGGGTTCTTGAGAACGAGCAATTGTTATATCACTACAATAATAAAATTATGAGACAAAATATATATAATAACACTGGTATTAAATCTGGAAGTTTCAGTAATTATTTATTGTTTACTCATAATAAACTTGCGTACATAGAAATCGATTCACTGTAAATTTTCGACTTTTTAAACTATTTTTTTTATATTGTAATTTATAGTATTTATATTGTAAAGTATTTATATACTATCTTTATTACTCATGCGTTAAAAATACTATCTTGGCGCACGTTTTTTAGTGCAACAAATGGCCTTTATGGTTGTATTACCACATAACTTGGGTAACGCACACCAATATTCAATATCGCTAATTTACATTAAAAAAACAATTAAATAATCACAATCAAGACCTCAATATTAAAAAAGTGACGTGAAAGTGACAGAACTTTTTTTCATACACAATTTCACAAAATAAAAAAATTTAATATGAGCGTAAATTCTAAGGCGATACCGGAGACTGAGTTCTTATGACGAATCCTCATCACCGGAGATAATTGAAAAAGCAAATTCTTCAAGTTTCATTCTATTTTTTTTTTGACGCCCCTGGATCCCAAACTTGTAAGATACGTCCCCTCGCAGGATTAATAAAAAATATTAATTGCAACACGGGCGGTATTGTCAATTGCCCTCTCGAGCGAATGTGTGCACTTCGTTGGTGCGCCCAATTTCGCTCTCGTTACCAATTGACAACTTACCGCCCTAGTTGCAAAATATACTATTATATATAATATTGAATTATAATATTTGACTTCTACTTTATATTACTAAATTTATTAGTAAAATTAATTTTTCCATTGAGTGGTTGTTGAAAATTTACTTCAATATTAAAGATAAAAACGTAATTTTTATGTTTTAAATTTATTGTATAAACACAACAATTGTTTCGCCAACATATATAAGCCCTGTTATTTAATCATATTGGTGAAACATAAGTTGTATTTATACAATACATTTGAAACTTATAAACAATTTATGTTTTAATCTTTAACATTTTCACCTTCATGAGTCATGTAATTTATAAACAACATATTTCAACAAACTTATAATTAGTTAAAAAAATAATTTATAATTTCTTGTTTGTTTCTACAAACATCTTGGAAAATGATTTCGTGTGATAATTTTTTTTACAAAAATTAATTAATTAGACATTAAAAAGCCAAACAATTCCTGTAGTTGATGCTATTTACTTCTCAAACTAATTTTAATTAATTATTTAGATTTTCGAAATCTCCGTATTGTGAAATTGAATTTCTTTACGTAATTACGCCAAAGGTCAGCTTATTATCAGATGCATTTTTTGTAATTACTGGTATAGCAATAAGATACTGAATATATTGATCACTAATTACGAAATATCTCAACAATTAGTGTAAATAATTACATAATACATTAAATTAGGACTAAGCTTGGGCGTAGCCAGGGGGGGGGGGGTTGGGGTACACCCCCCCCACCCCGAAATATGCAAACCTGTTAAAATTGGTGCATTTCTGTTACTATATTTTCTTAAAATCCCCACCGAAACTAAATCCTGGTCTTAAAACCCCCCCCCCCCAAAACTAAATCCTGGCTACGCCCATGGGACTAAGGGTGACCTGGAGATGCGATTAAACAAACAAGTCTACAAAAAATGTTGTTTTATAAAATACGGTTTATCCCTGAGTACCGACAAGATTAGACAGAAAAAGCTAGTTGAACTAAAGAGACCAGACAGAGTAGACTAGACAAATCAGACTAGATAGATAAGACTAGACAGAGAAGGCCAGTTAGACAAGACCAGAGAGACAAAACTGCACACATTCAACAACATGGAAAACAGCTAGGGATTGCAATCCAAAAAACCAGATCCGGAAATCCGGCGGATCCGGCATAACTAGACGTTTACCGGATATTGTACCGGATATACCGGATCCGGTGATGCTAATTTTTTGTTAAAATAATAGCCCGGTTACATGAGTAGGTATGTTTCGCATTTCAACGGCAAACAGTATTACTCGTTCGAGTTAACCCCAATATTAATAACCTACAGCAGTGGTTCTCAAACTGGGTGCCGCGGCACCCTCGGGTGCCGTGAGCGTTTGTCTGGGGTGCCGCAGCAATAATTAAGAAATGAAAAAAAAATGTTAAAAGAAAATTACATGAGGAGGTAAAGGTGTCTGGGTCTTTAAAACGGAAAAGTGATGAACTCACTGAAGCTTCTGAAGCGACTGATTCAATGACAACCAGCATCGTCGGAGGAGATGAAATATCCCAGCAGACACCTGGAAGTCTAAATCATTCAAGTTCGTTTGCCCCAGTTCGCGAAAACGCAACTCACCAAAAAATAATCGACCAAACGACCAAAAGATAATCCGAGGCAAAAATAAGGAAATATGATCCTAGCTACTTCACATTGTTTGGCTTTGTTTCTATTGGGAACGAACAAGCACCGGAAGGGCAATGCGTTATCTGTCATAAAATTGTTGCTAACAGTTGCTTGGCTTCATCCAAATTAAAACAAAAAACATCTGGAATGCAATCAATCTGATTTAGTACATAAAGGTGAAGATATCTTCAAAAACCGCGCTTTATCTCTTCAGGCAGGGTCATCCATGGTGGAGAGAATTTTAAAAAATGAAAATACAACTGAAGCTTCATTTATTGTCAGTTCATCCATAGTAAAATCTGGAAAGCCACATATCTACTATTGCCGAGAAATTGATTAAACCTTTGGTTTAAGTTGCATTTTAAGTCCAGACATGGCCAAGAAGATAGATACTGTGCAGCTGTCAAATAGCACTATAAGATTTTTTTTAGCCCGCCAAGGGTGCCACGAGATTTTTTTAGCTCGATAAGGGTGCCGCGGCAAAAATAGTTTGAGAACCACTGACCTACAGAATCCAAAGAAATATCATTAAGATATAATACGAGCCAAAACTATGCCAAAGAAGAAAGTTATAAGTCTAGAAATGATGTCTGATATATCTTAGAAAGACTTATTTAACATAACTTTAACGAAAATGTGGAGGGCATAGTAGAGATGAACTTAGGTTCATCATCCCTGAAAAAAGATTCGACGTTACAGGAAGAATTACAATTACAAATCCAACAAGAAGCGACAAGAAGCGAAGTATTCAACAAGTAAATGACTGCATTTGAAAGTAAGTAAGTTCGAGGAGAATACGTGTCTGCTATTCATGATTATTTGTTGACAATAAAGCCAACAAGTGTAGAAGCTGAAAGGGACTTCTTGGCCGCTGGTTATATTTGTAGCTCTTTGTGTAGATTTATGTGTGCTATATGTGTTAGCTCTATGTACTAGATTTTTAATTGTTTGTCGGATTATAAATGTAATTGTGCGTGTGTGTAAACTACGCATTTGATACACTCACTCGATTATCCTAAAAACATTCCATTTTGGAACGAAAAGAGAAAATTATTCTGATCGGATCAACCCGGCCGGATCCGGCCGCATCGATGGAAATTCGGCCGGATCCGGCAGGATTGAAAATGATACCGGATTGAAATTCCTAGAAACAGCACACATTCGCTAGAGGAAACTCATCTTCTATAATAGACCTAACCTTCTGTTCACATAACTTGGCCAAATAGATACAGAACTGTTGGGACAGTTCTTAACAAGAAAATACTGATCGACCACAGATATATATCATATAAGGTATAAGGTATATATATCATATAATCATAGGAGACCCACCCAGAAAATCTACACTCACAGAAAAAAGAAAAGGTTGAGAGTGTTGGCGTATAAAAAACCTCGATGAAGCAGCAATGACAAACAACTTTGCAGAGCAAATTCTAGGCACCAAAACGAGAAATGCTGTTACGCTTAGGCAGGCAGTGAATACGGCTTGTAACTCTATGTTACCGAAGAAAAGGGGACGAACCTGGAGGAAGCAAGTGTACTGGTGGGCTTTACCCATACGGGTAGACCAACGAAATATCTGACATGAGGGCCTAATGCGTCTCAACCAGAAGAAAACGGCAGAGACCAAAAAAAGATGAGCATCACACGCTCAAAACACTAATGGACGCACATAAACTAAGCAATAAGCAGGGCGATACAAACCCCCTGGGAAAAAATGGTGGAAGACTTAGATGCAAACATATGGGGAGATACCTTTCAGCTATGTAAAAAGAAATTCAAAGCCCATGCCTCTAATACACAACTACCTATGGAAGACCTCAAACGAGTGGTGGATGCACTTTTCTCAGAACACGAACCCTTTTGCTTGGTAGCAGCCAGGTAAAGGATATACCATTATTTACAGAGGAGCTCGCCATAGCAGACAAGCGGATCCACATCGGAAGAGCATGAGGTATACCACACGAAATAACAAAAAATTGTAGCTCGTCACCACACACAAGATGTATTGGAGACAATGAACTCTGAACTAATTGCAAGAAATTTCCCAAAGAAATGGAAAAGTGCGAGGCTAGTCCTATCACGCAAAGGCAACAAACCAATTCTCGAACCAACTTTAAATAGACCGCTGTGCATTCTATACACACTGGTAAAACTCTGAGAACAACTGCTAATGGGCAAACTAAAAAGAGAACTTGAGACTGTAACCGGGTTGTCTGAAAGACAATACGGCTTCACATAGGACATATCCACAATCAGTGCGTTAAATGCTGTATTAAAACTCGTCGAGGAGGCTAGACAAGGCACCAAAAGTACTAGAAAGATATATACAAGATATATACAAGATATGTACATTGAAACTTTCTTGTTTTAAAGGTAAAAAATAAAAGTATAATTTGTACTTTTTTTTTTTTTATTATTAGTATTAAGCATTAACATGGGAAGTTTTAAATTAAGATGTCTTAAAAAGCATTTTTGACAAGTGTCTGCCGTTGCTGTCGATGCATTGTTGTAGCCGAGTTCTGTACTTGATGTGGGCTCTTTCGAGCATTGCAATCGGTATATTGCAACCGGTATAATCTCGTGACGAATATTGTTTTTCAATTCTTCCACAGTTACAGGACGGTTATTGTAGACTTTAGATTTAAGGTAGCCCCATAGAAAAAAGGTCCCATGGTGCTAAATCTGGCGAGCGTGCTGGCCACGATATGTCACTCCTGTTGGAGATAAGTCGCCCTGGAAAATTTTCCCGCAAAACAGCCATCGAAATTCGTGATGTGTGGGCCGTGGCCCCATCTTGCTGAAACCATACTTCGCCTATAGCCATATTTTCAACAGCTGACAGAAATAAGTTGTTAATCATTGCCACATAACGCTCAGAGTTTGCTGTAACCGTGCGATTGCCCTCCTCAAAAAAATACGGCTCAATGATTCCCACGCTTGATATTGCAGCCCAAACTGTGACCCGATCCGAATGAAGAGGTCTCTGATGAACTTCCCTAGGATTGATATCGCTCCAATAACGCATATTTTGTTTATTAACACAACCTGAGAGATGGAAGTGTGCCTCATCGCTAAAAAACACAACTGCTTCAAGGGGCAAATTATCAAGGAGCGTTTCGCATGCCCCTTGCCGTGAAATAATATCACGTTCGGAAAGTTCTTGTGCGACTACCATTTTGTAGGGGTGAAAGTGAAGATCGTTATGAAGAATTCGACGAGTTGAACGCTCCGACAACCGCAGGGCAGCTGCATGTTTTGAAGCAGAGCGCCTAGCAGATCACAAAACCGACTCCTGCGGAACACATTTCCAACTGTTCTAAAAGCCTCCACCCAGGATAAGATGGATCTCCGGGCAGGAACAGCTCCTCGAGGGGGAATACTGTACCGTAAACGGAACGTACGCTACACCCCAACTATTGAGCGGCCTCATGAAAAGAACGTTTCTACTGCAAACACGCGTTGCTCTCTCGCCCAAAGCATTTTAGCGACTGACGATGGTTCGGAATAAATCTCCCCTCCAACGTTCTTCGTTAAGAGCACTGCCCCGCCGCAATTATCTCCAGTAGCGTCCTCACGTCTCATTGAAAAAAGAAAGTTTCAGTGCCGGACCCTGTACATTAATCACCTTCGACGTGCGAAATGCTTTTAATAGTGCAACCTGGAAGATTATAATGCATGAACTGACAAGACGCGTGGCTCCATATCTACTACGCGGTAGTGGGATAGTGATATATAGTGGGATAGTGACGGTAGTGGGATAGTGACATACTGAAGAGCTACCTCGGTGACAGAACCCTATTATTAGAAGCAACAGAACCCTATTATAGCAAGTAAAGTGCAGAGGGAACTAAGTAGTGAAGTCTCGCAGGGTTCAGTTATTGGCCTAACTCTGTGGAACATCCTATATGACGGTGTCCTAAGACTCAGACTCCCAGGTGGTGCCACACTTATTGGCTTCACCGACGACCTGGCGTTCATAGTCTCAGCTAGAACGGAACCTACTATAATGTAAAGGGCAAATCGCGCAATACAACTAGTAACAGAGTGGATGACAACCAATAACTTAACGCTTGCACCGGAAGTTCGAGGCTGCGTTACTTACTGGGCTTAGGAGATTAAAGCCAATAAATTTCCAAATACAAGAGACCCGCATAGGCACAAAGGATGAAATCACAAACCTTGGAGTAGTAGTGGATGAACGACTTTCCTTCGTCCCACACCTCACGAAGGGAGCAGCCAACTGTATGAAGGTATCCTCTGCGCTGGACTAAATCATACCTAATGTAGATGGCCCAAGAAGCAACAAACGCAGACTCCTTAGTATGGTTACGCAATCCACTATGCTTTACGCCGTTCCAACGTGGGTTAAAAGCGTGGATGTGGAAAGGAATGTTAAGAAGCTAGCAGCAGTACAAATAAAGGTCGCTATTAGGGTTTATTTAACCATATCCCGAGAAGCCGCCCTATTAATCGCGGGCATACCTCTCATAGACCTCTTAGTAAAAGGGAGAGCTGAATTGTACGTGAATGGTAGTAACAGGCAAGCAAGAAGAATAGCTAGTAAAAATCTTCTAGAGGAATGGCAAAGAAGATGGCGGGCGTCAGACAAAGGTCAATGGACACAGCTGGGCATACCAGACATATCGACATGGCTGAACAGTAAGCACGGTGGGACAAACTATCATCTAACACAATTCCTCTCAGGTCAAGGCTGCTTTCGAGACTACCGGCATCAAATACGAGCTGCCGTGGACAACCTTTGCGAATATATATGAATGCTATAGATGGGACCTCGAAAGAAGTAGTGTGAAAAACAAACAGGTAGTGTGCAGATAACGAAGCCACTGTCTGTATTGATAATAAAACGTCCAATTCCTTTAAAGTAAGCAAAGGAGTGCGTTAAGGCTGCATATTGTCGCCTAGACTATTTCATGTCTATATATATATGCATCGGGTTACAACGTTATCCGTCTTCCAATTCTTAATATCCAACCGTCGCGGTTTTTCCAAGCCTCTCCCTCTAATGCTATCGTCCGGATCTCTCCGTCTATACCCTCTCTCCAGCTTTTCCGGGGTCTCCCTCTCCTTCTTCTTACCTGCGGTGTCGGTCGGTTTTGGTCCATTCTCTGTACATGACCGTACCATCTGAGTTGTCCAGTTCTTATGCCATCCACGATGTCGTACTTTACTTCCATTATTTCCCTTATACTTTCATTTCTGATTTTGACATATCCAATCTAGACTTTCCTGCCGCTCTTCTCCAGTAGTCCACCTCTGTGGCTTTTAGTGATTTCTCTGCTCTATCCTTTATAGGCCACACCTCCTGTCTTGAAGGTTTCTTTCGGCTATTGCTTCGTCCAGACTTCCTTCTTTCGATATTTTTACGCCTAGGTATTTGTATGAGCTGCACTGTTTGATATTCTGTTTGTCTGACATAGGCAGATCTTGTTGTGCTCCTCCTATACACATGTATTCTGTTTTCACGTCTAGACCCCACCTGTCATACTCTTCAATTAGCTTGCTTGTCATATATTCAATGTCATCAATGTCTTGTGCAATCACCACCTGGTCATCCGCAAATGCCAAAGTATAGATTGTTGATGTATCATCCACAGGTATGCCCATTGCTTCGCATTTTCTCTTCCATCTTGTTAATGTGCTTTCTAGGTAGACCTTGAACAGTTTTGGGCTTATACAACATCCCTGTCTGAGTCCCTTTGTTACTGTGAACCCGGTTGTTACGTTATTTCCTATTTTTATTAGTGTTCTTACCATTAAATGACTATTAAGTGACTATTTAATGTCTATGGTGAATTTATAATGAGACGTGCATTAGAAAATTTCAAGGGAGGAGTAGCAATTAATGGTAAGAAAATAAGCAATTTGAGATACGCTGACGACATCACTTTAGTAGCAACAAGCGAAGAAGAAATGGCTAGATTAATTGAACTCGTGGCGAATGAAAGCCAACCCTTGAGTGTGTAGATTAATTGGACCAAGACTAAACTAATCCTCATCGATGGGAATAAAATAATACAGATGGAGAACCTGCATAATGACATCGACGTTGTCGAGGAATTTATTTACTTGGAAGCATCAATAACTAACAAGGGAGGATGCGAAGCTGAAATTAGAAGACGAATATCGATTGCTAGAACCGCAATGTCCAACTTAGTCAAGATATGGAAAGACAGACAAATAACAAAAATACAAAAGTGTCCCTGGTTAAAACATTAGTGTTCTCTATATTCGCATACGGCTCATGGACAATCAAGTCCTCCGACAGAAAACGCATAGATGCATTTGAGATGTGGTGCTGGAGGAGAATGCTCCGGATACCTTGGACAACACTGAGAACTAATGCATCAATAATAAATGAAATAGGAATTCAAGACCGATTGTCCACTATATGTCGAAGACGCATCCTAAAATTCTTCGGACACGTAACCAGAAGAGCACAATACAACTTGGAGAAGTTGATCGTACAGAGCAAAATTGAGGGAAAAAGACCGCGGGGCAGGTCCCCGTCGAGGCGGTTGGACCAAATCAAGAACATAACGAGACAACCCTTGCAAACCAACTTATGATCGGCAGAAGATCGCAAGCAATGGAAACAACTAAGCAATCAGTGTACATAACCTCGGTGTCACAACTCTTCAGACATGAAGACAAGACTAAAAAGTAGTGTGCAGATGCCATTCGATCCAGGAACGAAAATGACGTACATGATGGATAACAAAACAGATTGGGAGAGATGGTTCTCTCCCAATTTGTTTTGCTATCCATCATGTACGTCATTATCGTTCCTGGTTCGAACGGCATCTGCTTGTCGAAAACATTATGTCCTCCAAAGAAGAAGACGAGAGGCTAAAACGCCACAGAAATAATCGGATAGTGCAACCAAGGTAAATCACCAGCTAACGAGCAAAAACACTAATTAAATTTACAACCATCATTCTGAGGACATGCTAAACGCGGTTCCGGAATGATTGGTGGAGTTCCTAAGCGCCACTTGTCTGCACAGCTCCCAGCTGCCAGCTACGCCCAAATAAAAAAAGACAGACAATACTGTCCTCCTAGGTAGTGTAGGGGACAACATACACGCCAGACAAGCGGGAGACCGGGGTTCGATTCCCCGCCGAGGAGGCATTTTCAAACAGGGCGGCACTAACCATCCGGGCTGCCCACCCTGAAGGAATGTGAAATACGCGATACCGGGGTGGCGCATACTAAAAGTCAAGTGGAAAAGGGGATTTGGTGAGAGGTCGCCCAGTCCACAATAAAAGAAAGACAGGCAAGACTAGATACGCAAAACTAGACATTCATGAGTTGTTTAAAACTGTTTAAAAAATGTGAAGCTGAAAAGTAATTTATATAAATGGATTATATTGCACTGCCTAGTCTAATTTGTTCTTAGAGAAACTAAACGAATTTTAATATTAAGTTACTTACTTTGGCACTGGTTTTTGTAGGTGTAGTGGTAAATGTTTAATGTCCCATGTATTCTGCATGATTTTTTTCGCTGATTTTTCTGCACTTAATACGGTATTCTTCATTAGCATAACCACTGTCATAGGACCAACACCTCCTGGAACTGGAGTAATATAAGACGCGTTTTTGCTAGCTCCAGCAAAATCGACGTCACCAACTAATCTCTGACCAGACTTTTTACTCGGATCTATGCACAAACAAAATAAGTAAATAATGATAATTTATGGAAAGAGAATGTTGATAAATGATGGTAAAACTTGGTAATATTTTGTTTAGAGTTCAGTTTGTGAATATTTAAAATAGTTTTAGTTGAAACTACACATTGGATTAAATTATAGTAAGTAAAGTAATGTTAATACTAAAACTACTAGTTTTAAGTACATTTTTCATTTAAAGAACTCGAATTTGCAATATATTTTTTTAATAAATTTAAAAATATTTAGACTGATATACTTTGATTTATATAAATAATAACAATAAAATCTGCAACTAACAAGCACACGTGTAGACTAAACGTTTAGGTTTGTATACACTCCTATTTTAAGTGACTTGCAAACTAGTTCTCCCCACCCCTTTCAATATCGAGGAAAGGAATTTTGCCTACTTAAATCGTTAACAGAAAAGTATCTAAAACAATATTTGCACAATTCGTCATTTTTTATCAAATGTTGCACTGTGAGATTGGTACTGCTTATAATTTTATATTTTTTTTAATTAACTCAGTAGAACAAGGCAACAAATTTGAAGCTAGTTCATCAGATATGTCATATAAAGAAGACAATATAAAGTCCTTATATGTATTATTAAAAATCCTTATATGATCCTTATAAATCCTTATATGTATTATTATATAATGATAATAATGAGTGGGCCATTTAACGTGAACACCACAAATATCTCCATTACCTTTAGAGTGACGAAAAAATGTCAAAAGGGAATTTTACTGATTTCGAAGGGCTGACACAGTGGTTAAAAATTCTTCTTTGTCAAGGTCATAGTTTATGCGAGATGTTTTTTCAAAGGGTAACGTGTTATTTTTTATCAAGACATTGTAGCCACCATTCAGACGAATTCAGCGACCCATGGTATCACGACCTTGAAATGGTTTATCACCAAAATACACGTAAAAGCAAGTAATTTTATTGATAATTCAAATATCCGAATAATGTAGTTGATTTTCTCTGCAAAAAATTTATTATAACAAATGTTCAAATAACAAAAGTGTTGACCATTAACCTCGACACATTTTTAAAGACGTCGGATAAATGATTTTCTTGAACTTCGAATATTTTCTGGTGTGATAGCGACACAGGCTCTTCTAATTCGTTCTCGCATGTTCGCCGGCGTCATCGGAACATCATGGTAAACACTACCCTTAGGAAAATAGCTCCCCATAAACTGTACAAAGTAACTCAAGCAGAAAAGCGTGGACACTCCTAAAAAAACTAGGAAGTGGATCACGCATACAAAGATCAAAAACAACTATCTCGCCAAACGCAGTAGCATCTCATATAGCAGCAACGTCCAGAGCACCAATAAAAGTTAAAGGAGGTGTCTGAGGTCACCTTAAAACCTGAGAGAAAGAGAAGGAACACTCCCGACCATTCACAGCAGACGAAATCTCGACAACAATTTAAGATCTTAAGCCCGGAAAGGCCCGCGGATTCGATAACATCAGTTCTGAACTTCTAATACACTGAGGAAAAAAAGCAAGCAGTCGGGCTGTTACTTTGCAGGGAAACACTTGCAGAAACTTACAGATCATGCCCTGTCGCCACACCGTGTCGTAAGCTGCCGACAAGTCGATGAAGGCGGCTGCCGGTTATTTGCGATCAAATGGCTGGCCGAATTCTTCACCGACATACTACGGACGGGAAATCTACCCAAGGAATTTAAAAGATCCAAAATCATAGCTATCCTGAAACCAGGCAAACCGGTGCACTCACCCAAAAGCTATGACCCATGCGACTGCTATCCCTGAGTTACAAACTGCTCGAACGCCTTATATACAACCGAATAAGCCAAAAAATCTTCGACGAAATCCAAATAGAACAGGCGGATTTCAGACCGAAACGAAGCTGCTTTGACCAAGTTCTCTCGCTCGCCACACACATCGAAGGAGGGTTCCAAAGAAAACAAAAAACGGCAGCCGCTTTCATCGACTTGTCGGCAGCCTTCGACACGGTGTGGCGAGAGGGCATGAACTGTAAGTTTATGCAAGTGATTCCGTGCAAAGTAACAGCCCGACTGCTTGACAAAATGTTGAACGACAGAATTTTCCAATTCGTTATAGGATCCGACAAAAGCTCTCCGAAAACACTCAAGAACGGTCTACCTCAAGGAGCGGTGCTTGCACCGCTCTTGTTCAGCTTATACATCTCATACATGCCCGAAACTAGATAAAAATACATGGATATGCAGACGAATGGGGACTTACTCTAAGATGCGGCTCATTCGAGGAAGCAGAGGAAATTTTGACGGCTGATCTCGAGAAGTTGGGGAAATACTTCCGGAAATGGAGATTCCAACCAAACGCTAGCAAAACAGAAGTAACCAGCTTTCACCTGAATAACAAACTCGCAAATAGGGAACTCAGGGTCCACTTTGAAAACACTCTCAACTCTCAAACATAACAAAAACCCAAAGTATCTAGGTGTGATACTCGATAGAACACTTTCGTTTAAGGATCACTTATCAAAAACAGCAGAGAAACTGTAAACAAGAACAATATAATACAAAAATTGTGCGGAACATCTTGGGGTGCTTCCGTATCTACTCTCCGCTCGTCAGCCCTGGGCCTCGTCTACTCAGCTGTAGAGTACTTTGCTCCGGTATAGCTCAACATCCCACACGTCCAAAAAAGGATCAGAGATACTGAAAACAAGAAACAATAAATACAAAAATTGTGCCGAACATCTTGGGGTGCTTCAGCTTCTATTCTACGCTCGGCAGCCCTGGGCCTCATCTACTCAGCTGCAGAGTACTGTATTCCGGTATGGCTCTACATCCCACACGTCCAAAAAATTGACGCACAGCTCAACAATACAATTTTGCTGGCGTTATTAAATCGATCCTACAGAATGGCTGCCAGTACTGAGTCACGTCCCACCGCCAAGCCTGCGCCGCATAAACGCTCTATACTCTATAACCGATCCATACAGACATTGAGGACGCTAACCACAACCGCCTCCAATCTAGAAAACCACCAACCAAGACCGCACTAAACGCAATAGAAGACGAATGGAGCATCACCGACGCTTGGTATCAGGAATGGACGGCGAAACAAAACAGTGATATGCCATGCATTACTAACTCACCACCAGGCTTCGACTTACCAAGGAAAACCTGATTCACGCTAAATAGAATCAGAACACAGCATGGCAGGTGCGCCTATACTTTACACAAATGGGGCAAGAGTCCAAGCGCCTCCTGCAAGTGCGGCGAAAACCAAACCTTCAAACATATTGTGTAGGAATGGCCTGAAACGGCTTACAACGGCAGACCAGAAGATTTCCTACTAGCGACTCCAGAATCAATAGAGTATATAAATTTGTTGAATGTTCGTTTATTATAATTTTATTGTCATATAAATGCTTTGTGTCTTAATAAGCCATAAATATATAAACTCCCCATAGCATAAAATCAAGTGGCGTTAAATCTGGTGAACGAGCAGGCTAAGAGATTACTGCACCCCTCCCAATCTAGCGTCTGTGAAATTTTCTGTTTATCACTTCACGAGCTATAACTGTCCAATGAGCTGGACAGCCATCTTGTTGATACCACATTCGGTATCACTGTTCTAACGGGATGTCTTGTGCTAAAGTGTTGTTCAAAAACTCGACGTATTTTCGTCCATTCAAATTGCTGTCTATGAAAAATGGTCCAATAATCTGGTCCTCAATTATGCCACACCACACATTAAAACTCTTAAGTGGCTGGTGCAGAATTTGCCGCAGCTACTTTGGATTTTCTATTGACCAATAGAGCATGTTATCCCTCTGTCCATTGTTATTAAAAGTTGAATCATCAGTAAACAAAACATCGTCGAAAAAAATCAGATTCACCTGTAACTGACTCAGAGCCCAATCACAGAACTGAACCCTATTACCAATATCAGCACCATTCAGTTCTTGATGCAAGAAAATATGGTAAGGATGGAATGTATGACGTCTTAATACTCTTAAAACACTCGCCTTGGATATTCCGGAATACTGCTCAATTTGCCGACTACTAAATTGAGGATCATGAACTAATGTAGCTAGAACGGCAATCTCTGCTTCTTCGTTTGTTTTAGTCTTGCGACGTTTCTTTTTGCGTGGATTAACATTGCCCGTTTCACGCAATTTATGAATAATTCGAAACATCGACCGGAAAGATGATTTCTATCAGAATAACGTTGCGCATAAAGTTCCTGCGATTGCATAGAATTTCTGCCGCTCTCACCATAAATCAGAATCATATCCACTTTCTCTGCTTGATTGTACTATACCATTTTCGATACGGTTAATCAAAGTTATTTTCAATGGATATTATATTTCATAGTCATGATATCATGGGTCGCTGGATTCATCTGAATAGTGGCTACAATGTCTTGATAAAAAAATAACATGTTCTAATTTGAAAAACCTTTGATGACCTTGAGGACGCATAAAATATGACAAAAACTAATTTTTAACCACTGTGTCGGCCCTTCGAAATCAATAAATTACATTTTTTCGTCATTCTAAAGGCAACGGAGATATTTGGTGTAGTCACGTTAAATGGCTCACCCTGTATATGTTTATTCAATTCTCTCAGTCTTAGATAGTGTGTATCATTTATCGTTTTACCTGGAATAGCATTAATTCCACAATCTATGACTACTGCTCCGGGTTTCACCCAATCTCCTTTAACAAATTCTGGTTGTCCAATAGCTACGACTAACAAGTCTGCATTTTTACACTGAAAATAATATTGTAACTTTAACATATAGCGCCAAAAATATATTAGTATTAAACATTTGTTTTCAAGTATGTGTCAACTGTCTCATATAAAATGTTAATACTTTATTAGGTAAATCCTTGGTGCGTGAATGGCAAACGGTAACTGTTGCATGATTCCATTTCAACAATTCCGAAACGGGAGTTCCAACAATTTTGCTTCTGCCTAATACAACAGTTTCAGCTCCAGATAGATCAATCCCAGAACGTTTCGCTAATTCTACGCAGCCGTTTGGAGTGCATGGTAAGAATCCAGTCATGTCACCAACGGCTAGTTTGCCTTCATTAATGGTATTTAATCTGCAAAGAAATTGACAGTTTTTTGGTTAGTTATAGACCGGATTATATGCAACAATCAAAAAACTTGAAATATGTATGGAATGAAATAAGCAATGTATGAAATATATGCATGAAAAATGCCTAAAATATGCCTAAAAATGCCGAAAAGAAGTGTAGTGAGATATCAAATGTATTTATTTTTTCGTTGAACGCGCGATTTTTATACCGAAAAGCGGCGCGCGACTTGTATAAAAAAATACACATGATTTTGGGTGGGTGGGGCTTAACTTAACCTAAAACTTAACTTAACCTAAAACCTCACCCCGTATCACCCCGGGGGAGGGGGGCTTAAAAAGTTGCTAAAAAACATCACGTGATTAATGGACGACCCCTAAGTAGGTTATTTTCGTTTAAAAACTTCCGCGAGCGCCTGCGCGCCCCTAAGTAATCTCGCGCCCCTAGACACGTGCCTCCGCTGAATCCGCCACTGAGTAGATATGGCCGATTTTGTAGGCAGTGATTTAATTTATTACGTAGAAATTAGTTATTAAATATGTAGTGTGGACGACACCAATGTAAGATTGACATTCATGAACTAGCCTACCGAAAAATACTGTATACCTAAATGTAGGTTAAATATGCATCATGAGTAGATCTTAGATAAAAAATGTAATGACCGCTGAAAATGGACTAAATATGCAAATGCATAGAATCCGGTCCCTAGTTATAAGATTTGAAGAGCTTACCCGTCGACGTCTTTGTCTGGTGAGACGGCATCGGTGATTAGGTGAGAGTCAATCTTGTTTTCAGAATCTAACGGCATTTGGACGATGATTCCATGAATTTTCGGGTCTTCGTTGAGTTTTTTTAATTTATTTAAGAGCTAAATACAAAAAAAAAATTATATTAGATATCTGGTATAGCTGAAAAACCGTATTATATTTGCAGAATAAATATATATTTTCTGGTTACCTAGAACATTTGTTGTAGATACAAGATAATAAAAAACAAGATATAAATCACAAATCCAACAAAATATCATTTAATTGATTTATTAGCTTTCCCTACAAGCTAGAAAAATGCAATAGTCATCCCCGTCCCTAAGAAAAACTAGCCTGATATTAATAACTCATAACGCGGTATATGATAATTGATATATATATACATATATATATATATATATATATATATATATATATATATATATATATATATATATCGCACTATCGCACACATACAATAGTGGACTAAAGTTGATTGGTCCGTTTTTGCTCAGTTCAGATACAAATATGTGATGGAATGTGTAGTTAAGAAGATAGGTTAATGTGTTTACCATTGTGAAAATAAGTAGAAGTTTTGTAGGTTTATTAAGCCGCTATTTTTGTATAATACACAAAAATAGTGCATAAGTTATGACACCACAATCAAAAACCGTGGGAGATGAAATGCAGGGTAATATTTTTGTATTATAATTCAATCTGGTGAGGAGCCAGATAATTTTCGAGAATCATGCTCAGAATACATGCCATCTGATGAGAATAACTGGGCTTCTGCAAGTATACCGGATCCTGATTCATTGGAAGTAGATGAAAGTAGTGGTATACGAAGCAACGTAAAAAAAAGCGTGTTAGGAACGAACAGGTTTGGATGCGGAATCAGAGAAAACAAAAGCATGCACATGCTGAAGAATATGTCAATTAGAAGGGAAAACTTGTACCTAAAAACAACCAAAAACCGGTGCGTACCGTTGCAGTAACAAATGTTATTCGAAGATAAATGAAGAGCGGCAAATTCAAATATTTAACGAGTTTTATAAGCTAGGAAATTATGACTTACAGTCATCATTTATATTTACAATGATCAAAGTTGTTAATAAATCTCGAATATATTCGTAAAATCAATTCCAAAAGGCTAACCACTGGATTTGCTTTAGAGTAATATAATAAATCGAAAATCTGCTGAGGACCAATCAAAAGTGGAGTGGTTAAAGATTTAATGGTTGCGTTTTGTGAGAGCCAAGACGTCTCAATTTATCTAAAACGTAAGGTTTACAACAGCTGCATTCTCCTCGTTGCCACCTATGGCTTGGAAACGATGGCTATTACTAAAAAATCAGCAGCAAAACTTAGAGTGACTCAAAAAGCAATGGAACGTGCGATGCTGGGAATCACAGATATCAGGACAAAAACCAAAATAATAGATGTCATGGAGAGAACAGCGGATCTCAAATGGCAATAGGCAGGACACGTGGCCAGAAAGAATACAGAAGAATGGAGCCACAAGATTACCTTCTGGAGACCCCGGGAAACAAAAAGGAGCACGGGAAGACCCCAAACAAGATGGATAGATGACATAAAGACGATAGCAGGAAAACAGTGGATGAGAACAGCAAATGACAAAGAAGCATGGAAAAAATTGAAAGAGGCCTATATCCAACAATGGAAGTATGAAGGCTAATAAGAAGAAGAAGAAGTTTTGTGAGAGAAGAGCCGTTTAAAATCTAAGAATTTCAAATATTCAAACAATATTGACGTGATGTTTTATAAAGTTGATATCGGCAAAAGACACTCCAAACTGATCTCAAAAATAGATGTACTTTATCCCAATGGGCGCTGCATAAATCTGTTAAAAATGGAAGACCTTTGTTGGAATATATTCCAACTATTTATTACGAAACCACCAACAATGATATAAATGATGTACCTGTACTTGATTTTTGTAGTGAAGAAGATGTGTATGTGTATTTTTCAGCCTTTACGCTGCTCGTGTTATTCGGTGTTCTCGTACATTTCTAAATATGAGTCATTGGTTTCAGGTAACTCTGGCTCTTCGTTGATATCGTGTTCACGGTATAGTTGCTTAAAGTGTTCCATCCATTTACTTTTACTGATGTTAGATATAATAGTGTGTTCGTTAATGTCCCTTTTCTTGTTCTTATCCTCTTCCAAATGCGTTTTTGTCCTCCATAGATATTTCTCTCTATTTCGCTACTGAATTTCTCCCAAAATTCTTGCTTGATATTACGTATTGTGTTGTTAGATTTGTTTCTGAGTTGTTTCGAAATTGTATGTATGCCTTCTTCCGCGTTTCGGCAGCTACTGCTATGACTTCTGTTGCGAAGCATGGTTTGGCTCGTTTACGATGTGTCTTTTTCACTATTCTGGTGCCCACGACTTCTGTGGCTACCTTTTTGATGTTGGTTAGGACTTTATCATAAACATATCATATTTATGTTTTAGACCTATATAATACAATATTTTTATGTGAATTCAAAACTTCGTCAAATCGCCGGATTGAATCCCTAATCAGAAGTGGAAATTGATCACTTACAATTAAAGAAGCCATTTTTCATTCAATATAAGAAATGTAGAAAAAATAAGTAGGAAACTTGAAATTTTTAATAAAAAAAGTAGCTGATTGTAATTAATCACCCCAATAATGATCTCCAAAACGAGGTCTTTGGCACTTATGATTAAATATATATGATTTAGGTTTTTAACTTTTTTATTATTATTATATTTATTTATTTAATATTGATTAGGTTTTTAACTTTTTTAACAAATTAAACCTTTTCAATTTCAAATTAAACCTTTTTAAATTCAAATTAACCTTTTTTAAATTCAAATTAAACTTTTTTAAATTAAAATTAAACTTTTATAAAATTTAGTTAAATATTAATTAATATAGAAACAACAAATTAATTATCAAAAATTATAAAGAAAACAACTATGAAAAATTATAAAAATAATGTATAGGTTGTCCATCGACATAATATTTATTACTATCTGCAGAAGTAACAGTGGCCACGGATTACTCAATAATATTAACCAAATTTAGATTATTTTCTGGTTCCGCCAGCAAATTTCTTACAGCTAATTTTTTTAATAATAAGCTAATTTAGGAGTAATTACCTGTTAGTCGTGAAAGAAAACGTAGAGCAAATTATTCAAAAAGATATTTTTATAAAATGTTATGAAGAAGGTAAAACAATTGCAGAGTCAGCAGAAATAGTAGGTATTAATAAAAACATCGCTTAATCTATAATTAGACGTTATATGAAGGATGGATATGAGATGGTTAGACGAAATCGTGGTGGAAAAAGGAATAGTAAATTATCTGATTTTAAAGTTTTGTAGAGCAAATTATTGAAGAAAATCCATCGATTACTTAAAAAAAAAATATGAAATTGAAGATATTTGAAAATAAAAACGTCAACTTAACAAAAAAAGGACCACAACATCTGTATGTAATGCATTAAAAGCTTTAAAAATAACATTGAAAACTTTTGCAATTAGTCTGGACCGTTTAAACTCCACGTCAACAATTAAACAACGCAAAAATGATGCAATTTTATTTTCACAAAATGCTCCACAAAGACGGGAGAATATAATTTTCATTGATGAATACGGTTTCAACTACCATATCCGGCGAAATAAATCTCGATCAAAGATAAATACTCATGTAATACCCATGTAATAGTTCCAACAGTAAGAGGCAGAAATGTTTTAATCATTGCAGCCATGAATTTACATGGTATTATTCATGAATTTACATGGTTTTATTCATTTTGAAATAATTTCTAATTCATCAGTAAATTCATACATGTTTATTACATTTCTTGATGGTTTATTTAATAAAATGGCTGAAAGTAACATCGTAGAAGCTTGGCTGGTTCTGGACAACGCCAAAATCCATAAAACTCAGGAAGTTCGTAATAAAATAAATGGAACAAGCCATAGACTATTTTTTCTTCCAGCATATTTACCCATGTTAAATCCCATAGAAAAAGTTTTTTCGAAAGTTAAATTAGCTGGAAGAAATTTGCTGGCGGAACCACAAAATAATCTAAATTTGGTTAATATTATTGAGGAATCCGTGGCCACTGTTTCTTCAGCTAATTGTTATAAACATTATGTAGATATGTCGATGAAATTACCATTGGCTGAGGCAGGTCAACCGTTACAATAACATTATTTTTATAATTTTTCATAATTGTTTTCATTATAATTTTTGATAATTAATTTGTTTTTTCTATATTAATTAATATTTAACTAAATTTAATAAAAGTTTAATTTGAATTTAAAAAAGTTTAATTTGAATTTAAAAAAGGTTCATTTGAATTTAAAAAGGTTTAATTTGAAATTAAAAAGGTTTAATTTGAAATTGAAAAGGATTAATTTGAAGTTAAAAACCTATAACTTCTTCTAAATATAAACAAGAATGAAATAAATTATTCCCAAAGTTAACGTCGTAGGGCATAATACATGCAATTTATAAGCAGCCAAACAGTGATATTATCAATTTTGCATAATTTGATTACGAATTTGAAAATTATAAAAACTAGATAAGATTGTTAAAAAAAAAACTTATAAAAAACATATTTCTTTAATATTCAATTATGCAATAAGTACTTTAATATTCAGTTATACAATAAGTACTTATAGTTAGTTATTCGTAAGAAAAAATCATTGCCAAAAATGAAATATTCGGATGATTTAATAAAAATTGAGAAATAAAGTAATAAAATTATATACGAAATAAAAAAAAAAGTTTAATTTCCCACTAAATTAATTGACATATGAAGTATGTCTAGAAACATTTTTATGCAAACAATACACATTACAACAATACGCTATTAGGAATTGTAAAATACAATCACTGATAATGTCGTTCTGTTGTTGTATATGAAATGATTGATGAAATGAATTTCCAATTATTCAACACGTTCTCTTACGCATGTTATGGTACAAGCTCTCTAAGCAATGATTTCATGTCTTCGTGATTCAAACTACAAAATGCGACCGAGATAGAAATTGTTTTGATTTTGATTTAATGAATAGCGAAAAAAACGATTATTTTAAACTGTGTAATTGGAAGATGTAGTTAATTTTTAAAGGGTTTTAACAAATTCTTCCGCAACTAAAAGCATAGAATAATGTCAAGGAAAGTATTTTTTATAATGACATAAATAATTAGTTATAAATTGTCAACCATTCAATGTCAAGTATTTGCTGGCAATAAATTTGAAATATGTGAAACTAAAATTGCTACAAACGAACAAAAAATAGCGTCAATTATTTATTTATTTATTTATTTATTTATTCTTATCCAGCAAATGATACACAAAGTACATAGATACTACATACATTGTGTCCTATAGAGATATATAAAAAATATCTGTACATAGGACTGGATTCCAAACACTTGGAATTTAAAAAAAATTATTAAATACTTAAAATAATAAAAAAAGAAAAACATAATTTGAATTCAATATAATATTACTAATCAACATAAATTACTATAATTATTAATCAACATAAAATCTTACTAATAGTTCATACTCAGACGTCATCAGACGAAATCAGACGTCCTGAAACGATGGCAGGAATATTTCTGCGACCTGCTTAATAATAAAAATGAAACAAACTCAGAAGAAGAACTAACTCAGTACAAAACAGCTGAACCAAAAGTTGAAACACCGACACTGGAAGAAACAACTGAGATCATAATTGCCTTTAAGAATAACAAGGCGCCTGGTAGCGATAACATTACAGCAGAGCTACTAGAGACAGGAGGCCCAGAACTGTGGGCCCGTATCCACCAATTAACCAAACGAATCTGGGAGGAAGAAACAATGCCAGAAGAGTGGAATTTAGGCCTTATACATCCTATTCACAAGAAAGGAAGCAAAAGAGATTGTAAAAATTACAGAGGAATTACATTATTAAATGTAACATATAAAATCATTTCATGCCTCATTCACAAAAGGTTGAACGTATATGCAGAAGATATACTAGATGACTATCAATGTGGATTTCGACCTAACCGATCAACAACCGATCAAATACACCAAATGCGACTGCTGCTAGAAAAGGGATACGAACACAATTTTGACATACACTGCCTTTTCATTGATTTTCAACAAGCCTTCGATTCAGTCAATAGAAATAAGTTATACCTGAACTTAATACATATGGGCATACCAAAAAAGATTGTCAATCTAATTAAACTAACATTAGAAAGAACGTCAGCGGCAGTAGTAATACAAAACGATAAAACCGAAAAATTCGCCATTACGTCTGGAGTCAGACAAGGTGATGCGCTATCCGCTCTACTTTTCAACCTAACATTACACGCGGCTATAGAAAAACTAAAGATAACGGGAAACTTAACATCAAAAAGTAGACAAATCGGAGCCTATGCAGATGACATAGTAATCACGGGGCGCATGGCAAATACAGTAAATGACACATTTAAGGACCTCGAAAAAGAGGCAAGGAAAGTAGGACTGACAGTCAATCAAGAAAAAACAAAATATATGATGATGTCCAGAACTGCACCACAAAATGAAGATAGATACATAGTAGGCGACCACAGCTTTGAAAAAGTTAAAAATTTCACGTATTTCACGTATTTGGGATCTCAACTAAATCAAACCAACGACGAGAGTGAAGAAATAAAGATACGAATATTAAAAGGAAATAGAACCTACTATGCGAACAGAAAACTACTTACCAGCAAACTACTAAGTCACAAATCCAAGATAACTATATATAAGTGCCTAATACGACCGGTAGTTACTTATGGCTGTGAAACATGGACCCTCCTTAAGAAAAGTGAGGAAGAACTAAAGACATTTGAAAGAAAAATATTAAGAAAAGTATATGGTCCGATAAGGGAACAGGACGGAACATACAGGATAAGAATGAATCACGAACTAGAGTCTCTAATTGGAAACAACAACATAGTAAAACATGTAAAGGAACAGAGATTGAAGTGGATAGGCCATGTGCAAAGAATGGAAAAAGATCGAAACACCAAGCTTATCATGGAATGGAAACCCACCAATAGCCGACCAAGAGGAAGACCACGTAAAAGATGGAAGGAAAGCGTGGAAGAAGACATAAAAGCACTAGGAGTAAGGAATTGGAAAAGAGCAGCAGAAGATCGTGGAGAATGGCATAAAATAGTAGAGGAGGCCAAAACCCATAAAGGGTTGTAGAGCCAAAGGAAGAAGAAGAATAGTTCATACTTAAGCTTGAAAACCAATAATCATAGATCCACAGAAAATTGAAACATAAACACACATATCCCATGTCAACCTCATTAAGTACCAAGAAAGTATCAAACACACAAGATTCAATCGTAGATTATATCAGAGTAGTTCATAGAAAATTACCAGGAATTGATCCAATTAATTATATATTTTTTGAAAGTTATTTTATTTCCAATCAGGTTTTTTAAATTATTCGGTAATTTATTAAAATTGTTAATAGCCGTATAACGCTCATTTTTTTGGCTAATGGATTTATTAGTCTTTGGCAAAATAATGAACTTGTTTCTTGTTTTTCCACTATGCATCATATATATATTCTTTTACATTCATCATAAAAATAAACCACAGTATTCACTATATAGAGTTTATTAATACTTAATACAGATTTAACCTTTGCTATACTAATCAATCTATTTTGTATAGCGACAAGTGGTTTATTTACATTATCATAGGCACTACCCCAGGCTATTAAACTATAGCTGACAATACTTTCAAATAGGGCATGGTATATGACCTTCATAGCTTTTGGTTCAAAGGGGGGTTCAAAGGGGGTAGTGCATGCGCACCACACGACATTCGCACTGAAAGATTTTTTCGCATAGCCTCTCCTACCCAATTCCGACTCTCACCTCCACGTCTGGTGAACCCTGGTAACCTGACCACTCTAGCCTGAGATGCGGTAACCAACCCGTATGGATGGTAAGGGTGGTCAGGGCTAGCGAGAGCGAGAGAAATGGTCCTCAGATCATCAGGGGGTTGGGCGTGTGGTTAACAACCAGCACCATAAAACAAAACCTGTTATGAAACCTTCAATAATGCCTCGGAATGGACTGGAAATACGGCAACGACACAAGCAACGGAAAAGGGAGAACGATTGGAAAATTGCATCGTGGAATGTTGTAACTTTATCGAGGCTTGGTGGGTTGAGAACTTTAACGGATGCCCTAAAAATCGGCGGAATGGACATAACTGCTGTTCAAGAAACAAGGTGTAAAGGAAACAAAGAACTTACTAACCAGTAAGGAGTACTCATTTTACTACAGTGGTAAAACGGGCGGCAAAAAGGAATTTGGAGTGGGTTTTATTGTCACAGGAATTGAGATGGCTCGGACACATGCAGAGAATGGGTGATCATAGGGTTCCGAAAAAGTTGTTCAATGTCCAACCAGAGGGAAGGAGAAGGGCCGGAAGGCCAAGAGGGAGATGGAAGGATGCGGTAACAACTGACCTACAAAAACTTCAAGTACGGGACTGGAGAACGTTGGCGAGTGATAGGTCCGCTTGGAGAAACAGGCTGAAGGAGGCCCAGACCGGCAATCGGTTGTAGTGCCATTAAGAAGAAGAAGAAGCTTTTGGTTCTAGTATATGACTTTGTTTATAAAACACAAATATCAAGTATCTAGTCTTTTTTTAAATTTCTTTAATATGGTAGTCCCATCTCATAAAGCAATCAAGCTATACTCCAAGATATTTACAGCAGTCGACTCTCATGATTTGCATATCCTCAATTCTAGCTTGATATCAACAGGTATACTATCGCGATAACACCCAAAAGTTATAAAAGTAGTTTTTTTAATGTTTGGTGATAGTTGATTAGTTCTAAGCCATATATGAATCGTATTCAACCATACCATAGTTTTCGCAGCTACCTCCTCCCAGGATTGACCCGAACATAATAAAGCCGTATCATCAGCATATGAAACTAAATTGCTAGTAGGTAGGATGTTAAAAATATCATTGATATATAATATAAATAGTAAGGGACCCAAGATAGTTCCTTGGGGAACACCTGTTACTAAAATATGTGTTTTGCTATAACAATCATTATACCTCACTAATTGAGTTCTGATATATATGAGATCAGATATATAGCTTTTTATCAAATCATAAGCAACCCCCCTAATCCCATATGCTTCAAGCTTAGAAAGGAGAATTTTGTGGTTGACAGTATCAAACGCCTTAGCTAAATCAAGAAAAGTTACTATTGTTGGTTTATGAATATCAATGTTTTTAAATATGAAATGGGTTACATACACTAACGCATCATTTGTACTTTTATTTTTCATAAAGCCAAATTGTTTGTCTGATATTACTTTATTTAATTTAAAAAAATTTATCAGTTTATAATGTAGAAGTTTTTCAAAAACTTTGGCAATATTCGAAATTAATGAAATAGATCTAAAATTGTTAGTTAAATGCTTATCACCAGATTTATACACCGGTGTAATTTCGGCTTTTTTAAGGGATTCAGGCCATATAGCATTTGTCAAGCATAGGTTGAAAATATGTTCTATCGGTTTACTAATGTCTTTAACTAGACATTTCAAGACTCTACTACTTATTCCATCTACTCCCCCAGTTCTATCTCTTAAATCATGGATTGTCTTTTCAACATCAGAGAATGAGACTGGACTTAGGAAGATTGTATTTTCATTAACTTTTATCTTATTCGTGGTTATATTAACATTGTTTTGGTTAATTTTGGCGGCTAGATCCTTACCCTTGTAGATCTACCCCCCGTAGATTGTACCTTTGCCAATCTTAATGTTGATAAATTGCCATAATTTCTTACTATTATTGTAATTATTCCTAACCCTATTACTCTCAAATTGCCTTTTAGCTAACTTTAGTAGTTTATTTAAAATGTAGCAGTACTTTTTATACTCATTCTTTAGATGATAATTTGATTTATTTAGCTGCCATATGCGATATAGTTGCTCATTGGTATTACAAGACCTAATTAGACCCTTGGTTATCCATTTCTTCCTAGCATTATTATATTTTTTCTTACAAGTTTTTTTGAAATAGGCTTTATTCATCAAGCATTGGATATTATTTACCAGTAAATTTGTAGCCTCAACAGGTTCCTGTATCTCCAATATTGCTTGCCAGTTGGTTTTGGAGCTATGATATGATATGATTAAATGACCTAACCTAACCTAACTCTTTTATCTCCTTGTAACACACCCAGGGAATCTGGGAGGGTATATGCAAACTCACGAATTAAAATAAACGTGTGGTGGGAACACGTTTATTTTAATTCGTGAGTTTGCATATACACAGAATCGTTTGGAATTAATTTAATTTATCAAATAAACATCATTAGATAGTATCTAAGCTCTTTCCAAGTTCCCTACCCAACTACAGCTTCCATGAAAAAAGATAGAAATATGGACTCCGAATCATCGACAATAGACGCGAGAGACAAGCAGAAGAGAACAAAGTTACTCGTAACATTTGGACAAAGTTTAATTCAAACTTAAGTAATATGTATATAAGCCGAGTAAATTTAACAATTAGTCAACCGAGTAAAGTTAACACAATATCAAAAATTTGAATCAAAATTTGGTTGATTTGCGATGCCAAGAATGCATGGTATAATTTATTCGGGAAAAATTGAAAATGTTCGTCAAAAAAATCAACGAGGGAAAATTGAAGATAAAGAATCAAGGAGAAAAAATAAATCGAGGAGAGAAAGATATAGGCGTACGCTCTTGCTTCGAAAATAATTTATTATCAGAACAACAAAATGATACTAATCAACTATAAAAATCACCAATAAAACACCAATATCAACAATAAAAAAACTAATCAACGACGTCTTTTCTTGCGTCAACTGAGTGAAGAATTGACAAAACCGTATTGAAGATGCCAATAATACGTAACTATAATACAAAAATTGCGATTGACAGCCTGATTGAGCAACAGCTTGCTTCTTCCGCTTGTTCTGGAGAGAAAAGTCAATTTGTCTGCCAAAAGGAAACGATTAAAAGCCCAGGAATAAGCGAACATGTCGTTCAGTCGTCCAACAAAAAAATCTATTTGAAACATCTATTCTAAATGTCTATTTATATAAAAATTCTAATTTATCTTCTAAATTATTGTATTTTATATTTATTAACCCCAATTACTCCTATGAAATATTCAGTAATAATATTAATAAATTCCCGAGTCGAAATATCATTTTTCATCTAGTGGGTACCGGCGTGCGACCACTAAGCACATGTACTTTAACGTCATTTAGTTTAGGTTCAAAACAATTGAAAATAAAACACCCATATGTTTTTAGCTTCAGAAAGAGTGAAATAATGGGAATATGGAAGCCCATGACTATATTTCAATTTTGTAATCAATTTTAAAGCAGAAATATGACGAGGTGGGCAGCCGGGTATCCGGATGTTTACACAAGGGTTAAAAATAATTTTTTATTACTCATGCGTGCGAAGTACTTTCTGACGCACGTTTTTTAATACGAGAAATGCATGCCACTTCGCATTGTCTTTCCACATAACCTGAGTAACGCACGCAAATATTCAATTTCGCTAGGTTACATAAAAAAAACAAATGTATAAAAATAAAATGAACACAATCAAGACCTCGATTTCAAAAAAATGACGTGAAGTGTCAGGAATTTTTTTCATTACAAAATAATAATCAAAATTAAAGAAAACCTTTTAAAATGAGTGAAAATTCTATGGTGATACCGGAAACTGAGAAGAGTTCTTATGACGAATCCACACCACCGGAGACAATTGAAAAAGCAAATTCTTCATTTTTTATTCCATTTTTTAGGGATGACCCCAGGATCTCAAACTTGTAAGATGATGACCTCGCATGAGCAATAAAAGTGGGGAAAGATGATGCGTTCTAGGCCACTCCTCACTCCTCGCCCCCCACCACTACCCTAACCAATACCCCCACCCCTAGACCCCGCCCCAGACCACACGCCCCTCCCTTAGGCCCCGCTCCAGACCACCCCCACCACTACCCCTACCACTAGCCCCACCCCTAGACCCTGCCCCAGACCACACCCTCACCCCTACACCCCGCCCCAGACCACGCCCCCAACCCCCACTTTCACCCTAAAACTCCACCCCCAACCCCCAGACCCCACTTCCAACCCCCAGACCCCGACCCTAACCCCACTTCCAAACCCTCAGATCCCGCCCCCTATCCCCACTTCCAACCACTCCTTCAATCCCCAGACCACGCCCTCAACCCCCCGTTCCACCCCCAGACCCAAACCACCGGACCACGCCATTTTTCAACCATTTGATGAGAAAAATCAAATCTGGTGTCAGAACGGCTCTTGCATATGCCCTAAGGGAGATACTGCCCGACCGCCTCACCCTCAGTAGATGACGTCATCCGCCGCGGCAGATATTGCTATACTAATTATCTCGATTCTGATTAGTTGATAAATGAGCAAATAATTACGTTGACCTTGTGTCTCACCGAGCCAGCATTTTCGTATTTCAACTTGTATACATTCAGATGTTCGGACGTTTTGTTTACAATAAATTTACTAACACACACCTAGAGCGCGGTCGGTTGTTTACCCTTGATAATTATTTTATAGCTATTCAGAACGCGATTTATATTTAAGCCTAAGCTCTAAATTCATAGTCATATCAACATTTAAAACTGTATCCCTGCGATCAATCTGTAAAGGTTTTCGCAGCAAGGATAATCTTGGTAGCCATAAGGAAGTATGTGATGACAATAAAAAAATGTACTACAAATACACCGTTTGCAATTCAACTTTCACAAGAGAAGATAGCGACATATGAGAAAACATAATAATGGTGGGAAGAAGAGGAGTCTAGATCCTGAATATTCACCCTAAACCTGAAGCCGGTGAAGCCGGTCCAGCAGAACATCATCCAAGCTTGTGTCAGCTATAGAATTGATGGTTCAGGGATTGATGTAGATAGCTGTATTAGCAAATTGAACAGCCGTTGTACGAGAAGCCACATTCTATTCATACACTTTACGTCCACTTTTCCGTCCATTTTTTCCGTCCACCGTCCACTTTTTCCGTCCACCGTCCACTTTTTCCGTCCACCGTCCACTTTTTCCGTCCACCGTCCACTTCTCTCGTCCACTTTTCATCCACTTTAATCAGCTTTTAAACAGCTTTTAATCAGCTTTTTAATCATATTTTAAACAGCTTTTTAATCCATTTTTAAACAGCTTTTTGATCAGCTTTTAAACAGCTTTTTAATCAGCTTTTGAACAGCTTTTAAACAGCTTTTTAATCAGCTTTCAAACTGCTTTTTAACAGCTTTTAATCAGCTTTTTAATCATATTTTAAACAGCTTTTTAATCCATTTTTAAACAGCTTTTTGATCAGCTTTTAAACAGATTTTTAATCAGCTTTTGAACAGCTTTTAATCCATTTTTAAACAGCTTTCAATCAGCTTTAAACAGCTTTCGGCTAAAGCTAATCAGTTTAATCGACTTTAATCAGCTTTTAATCGGGCCTTAAAAATAATACTAACTATATAAATCCATCAGTCATGTCTCAGACCTTCACACTGTAAAGTACTACAAAAGTGCTCTCTGTGAATTATTAACTACCGACAGAATTAGACCTCGACACATTATATTGCTTAGGACTTATTGGATTTCACACATACAGTACTATTCCAAATATTTACGAAGATCGTAACAATCTGCTAGAGTACGCGGATAGGATACAAATAAAAATACCAACTGGCTCGTATGAGATAGTCGTTTAGAGCTGAAGAGTATTAAGTGAGAGAGAGAGAGAGAGGGTGAGAGGGAGAGAGAGAGAGAGAGAGAGAGATGGGAATTAATTTTCACGGAAATCGTATAAGAGCGGTTGTTTCGGACAATTCTACCCATAGTCTCAGCGACCGTCGCAGCCGCAAGATGACCACCGCTACAACGACAAACCCCAACGAAGCCCTCGTGGCAAAGTATTACGACCCCGACTACTTGGACACCGTGGACGACAGCGTCCTCGCCGAAATGATGGACTATATAACGCTTCTGCTGAAGAAAAAAAGCGCCGCCAAAGACACCACCGAAACCGCCGCCGAAGATTGCACCGATGCCGCCGAAGATTTCACCGAAGCCGCCGAAGATACCACCGAAACCGCCGAAGATACCACCGAAACCGCCGAAGATACCACCGAAACCGCCGAAGATACCACCGAAACCGCCACAGAAGATTTCACCGAAGCCGCCGAAGATTTCACCGAAGCCGCCGAAGATTTCACCGAAGCCGCCGAAGATTTCACCGAAGCCGCCGAAGATACCACCGAAACCGCCGAAGATTCCACCGAAACCGCCGCCGAATACCCCACTGAATCCGCCGCCAAGAAGACCACCGTAACCGCCACCGAGGATTCCACCGATGCCGCCCCCAAAAATTCAACCACCGACGCCGCCCCCAAAAATTCAACCACCGACGCCGCCCCCAAAAATACAACCACCGACGCCGCCCCCAAAAATATAACCACCGACGCCGCCCCCAAAAATACAACCACCGACGCCGCCCCCAAAAATACGACCACCGATGCCGCCCCCAAAAATACGACCACCGATGCCACCCCCAAAAATACGACCGAAGCCCCCAAAAGAAACCGCCCGATGCGCAACCAGACAAAGAGAAAGAGAAAACTACCAGCACAAATAAAATCAAGACTGAAAGACAAAGGAGCTAGAATCAGCTAAGAAAACAAGACCCACCCGCAGCCAAGCAGAACCCAACACAGCCCACCGAAGGAAACCAAGGAGGAAATGAAATGAAAAACTAACTCACAGAAAAAAAAAAAAAAAAAAAACCAAGGACAAACAAAAACAGACGACAACAACAGAAAAAACAAAACAACAACTGAACACAAAACCAACGACGGCGGAAGGACGGGCTCGCGCCCAAAACCGCCATTGAACTAAGGATCCCATACTACAATTCTACCAATCGACATTTACATCGCAGAAAGTTAACACCTATATTAAAAAATAAACTATTATCTCTAGGATATAAGTTAAAGCGACAGTATGGATAAAATAGATATATTCTCCAAAGTTGACTATGAGGATACTATCACAAAGAGTGGATTTCACACGTATTATCCTATAGCTCAAAATTATAGAAACAATGATGAGATTCGTATTAGGATTCAACACCAGGATATTTACACTTATCCTAGCGAAAGTTATATTTATGTAAGCGGAACCGTTAATTTTCCGAAACTCATTCCACCTGCAACTACACACAACTTTGAACTTGTGAAAAATGCATATGCGTTTTTGTTTGAAGAAATTCGCTATGAATTGAATGGAGTTGAAGTAGATAAGAATCGAAATGTCGGAATTACAAGCACGATGAAAGGATTACTCTCCAATACCAAGCGGGATCAGCATATACTCGACCTTTGCGGCTGGGCTGAAAATGCTACAAATGTTACATACTTTGATAATAACAGAAAGTTCTATGCTCTAATTCCATTGAAATATTTATTGGGTTTTGCTGAGGATTATACAAAAATGTTAATTAATGTAAAGCAGGAATTAATTCTACTACGAGCTAGAACTGATGTGAACTGCTACAAAGGAGATGCAAATATAAGATTCAATATTGATCAAATTTACTGGCGAATTCCCCATATCCAACTCAACGACGAAACTCGATTGAATGTATTGGACACACTCGAAGAAGATAAGCCGATATTAATACCGTTTCGTAGGTGGGAGTTGCATGAACTACCTGCTTTAAAAAATAGTGGTAGTGGTGGGGGGCGAGGAGTGAGGAGTGGCCTAGAACGCATCATCTTTCCCTACTAATAAAAAATATTGTTTGTAATACCGGCGGTATTGTCAATTGCCTTCTCGAAAGAATATGCGCATTCACTTCGTTTGTGCGCCCTATTTGCTCTCGCGTGATATTGACAACTTACCGCCCTAGTAACAAAATATATACCATAATGCGAAAAAAATTTATATTTAATTCACTAATCATATTTCAATGCAAAAATAAACCCTATTTTAAATTTAGATTTTCTGCTGAAGATATTTTACGCAGCATCTTATTTATTTTTATTTCTAATCTAGTATTTTCACATTTTTACTCAACTCTTATTTCAACTCTTAAAATCGCAGCTTTAAATTTTCACGATAAACCTATTTGATTTTTAACTTCCTTCACGAATTTCTAAAGTCAAATTATATAGTTCATACTCATATAATTAACAGTTACTTGCTCGAGAGCATATTTCGGGATGCATGGAAACATGCATATATCAACCCAATTGCCAAAAACGCACGCCCTAACTTAATTACCGATCTAAGGCCCATTTCTATTTTACCAAACATTTCCTTGAGTTTCCAAAAGTTGTGGATTTGCAAGTTAGGAAGTTTCTTCCGTTGTCTTCCGGTTGACTCAAAAAAAAATCTTTCCGTTGACTCAAACCGATTTTAGAAAAGGCTCTCATAATTCCACTACAGTACTAATGGACGTAGTTGATGAAATAGCAAGGGCGCTTGATAGCCACAATGTAGCTGTATTAGTACTATTGGGTTTGAGTAAAGCCTTTGATACGGTAAATCATCCTATGCTTCTCAGTATTCTACACTACATAGGAATGTCCAAAAACAGTTTAAAGTTTTTTGCTTAGTTTCTTGCGGGGCAGAAGCCAAAGGGTTACTTTACAAAATGACATCTCTGAAAGTATAGTTATAAATGGTGGTGCGCCGCAGGGTTCTGTGTTCGGATCAGTACTGTTACGCTATACACTATAATACTTCATCACTTCATCATCAGTAGGCTTACGACAAAGAGTTAATATACACTTTCCCTTCTGATAAGCTTGAACTCGCGGAACGATTTATAGATGATAACCTGTAAAGTATAATTTCACCACTGGAAATTCCCTCACGATCAACTCGAGCAAGACTAAAATCATGGTATTTTCCTCAAAAAGGAAACAAGTTGATATTAAGGAAAAACTGACAATTACCATGCATGATCAGCTCCTGAATATAACAAATGAATAAAAAAATCTCGGACTATTAATTGATGACAGATTAAAATCACATGTATCGACACTTTTAAATCGTGTTTATTTAAAATTGAAAGTGTTGCGTTTCTGTAGGCATATCGCATCTTTAAATTTATAAAGGAAACTAGTGACTGCCCATGTTTTGTCAATGCTGGGTTACCCTGAATCGGTGGCTACTAGTTTTATTAATAAGACAGATTGCGCCAGAATACAACGAGCACAAAATAGATGTATCAAATTTATACATGGCCTCGCGGCCTCGCCAAAAAATATCCACGGAAATGATCCAAATGGATCAATATGGAAAAACTTAAAAATTTCAACTTACATATCTTTTTAAAAAATTCCTGCAAATAACTGCAAATTACAGATAACCTACAGAATGGACGTTCATACAATTAATATTCGTAATAAGGGCTTGCTGATCCCACCTATACACCACACCTTAAAATTTAAATCTTCGTACACTTTCTAAATAACGTCCATCATTAATCTATCTATCAATGGAGTTAAAGCAAGCGAGCGTTGAACAATATAAAAATTATATTAAAACGTAAAGAATACAGTGTTCAGAATAGAGTGAGCATTTAGAAAAATTAAGGCTAATATTCCTCTCCCTATTTTTCCTATGTTAGTCGGTGTAAGGTTTATCTCAAGAATACAAAAAGGGCTTATGGAAGAGAAATTCTTGTTAATTTCTTGAATAAGTCCTTTCGTTCTCCATTCACTTCCATTTAACTATATATTTGTATTTTATATGACAATCAGATTGTATATTTCTTAGTGTGGAAGACAATAAATGATTTAATAACAATAATAATATAGTTGCTTACTTCAGATTCAGTTGTTGTTTTTGGCAAACGAACATGTTGAGTATCGATACCAATTTCACTGGCAGCTTTGATTTTCATTCTAATGTAAACATTGGAATCTTCGCGCCCGCCCACTTGGACTATGGCTAGTCCTGGACAAAATCCAGGCAGCATTTTCTTAAGTTTTGCAACTTCTTGGGCCAATTTGCTTCTCATTTCCCTATAAAAGAAAACAAAATAATTATTTAGTGAAATAAAATTGAGTAATAACGGAAGAAAATAGAATTAGTTTACTACTAATTTATATTTAATCCCAATAACTGAAACTCAAATTATAATTTTTCACTATTTTCATGTAGTTCAAACGATAGTGTGAATTTTAAATTAAAAAAGATTTAGAATTGATTGAAAATGTTATATTTTAAATTTATTAATATTTATACCTTAGCTTGTATACGCTTTAAACGTTTCAATGTTAATTGTGTAGTAAGTTCAGCTATATAGAATAAAGCGAGTAGCTTATCAATTGAGGACTGATTTAAATTCAGACGTATGTTAATTTGAAAAATAAAAATGTATAAAATTTACATTAAGAAGTTCAAAAATAGGCGGTTGGATTCATTTGGAATACCTCTATTACCATTTAAATTGCAAAAAATATTATTTTTAAATAATATTTTTTGCAATTTAAATGTGTGTATAAATTAAATTTTAATATTCAAAAATTTTACTCCCTCCGTCCGGAAATATGGTATACATTTAAAAAAAAATCATAGATTATCGTGAATATAGAAAACAAATGACAACATTCATTATATTATTATAGTATATATTAATGGTAACATAAGCTAATATAAATAAATAATATGTGTCATGTTCTTCTTGGTTTAGAATTTAACGATCAAAGATCGGTTTTTTTAAGATAAATAAAATTGGTACCGCTACAAAACGAATATGGAAAATTCCAAAGAAGAATTGGTAAACTTAGAAAGAAGAGATTCCAAATATAAACAATTGACCATAGAACAACGTCATGGTATCTTAGAAAAATTATTACAGCACATGAAAGAGAACAAGTTAAAACACCGTGCAATCAATGACTTTGCTACTGCGATTGAAGTATCCCGGCTTAACATAAGTAGAATTTGGCATTCAGCACAAGCTCAATACAGAGAAGGTAAAATATGTGTCGATGTTTCTTCAAAAAAGAAAAAAAAATGCGGAAGAAAACGTAAAGATTATTCTAACAATTTAGCGCAAATAAAGAATATACCATTAAATCGTCGAAGAACGCTTCGCAGTCTTTCTTTCGCAATTACAATTCCAAAATAATATTAGCAAAATCATATTTTAATTAAAATTATTCTTATGTAATTATAGTTTTTCTAAGAAAGTTACTTTTCATGTAAATTTTTAGTTTTATTGTATTTTTTTCGCAATGTATACTATATTTCCGGACAACAAAAATCGCGAAATGTATACCATATTTCCGGACGGAGGATTCCCTATAAAATACCAATAAGACATTTATTTATATATTATATTTATTATATTTTGAACAATAATATCAGAAGAAATTATTATTTATTTCAATTAGAAATATATGTACATACATACACTTGGATATACACATACTCACATACACACATAAAACCGAGAACGAAAGGACTCGTTTAGGGATTATACGCAGTGGGTCTCAAGCAAACATGGGTGGGTCCTCAAAAATAAGACGACAAATAGAGCGACCGGACTGACGCCGTTGCGTCGATTTGTCGTTTAATTAAAACTTGCTGCATCTAATAGCAACTGTGTCATTGGTGCGAGTTCTTGCAATTTAATACATTTTCTGAATAATACGGGATTCAAGGGTAGTGCATGCTCACCGCACGACAACCGCAGAGGAAGAGATTGTGGCATAGCCTCTCCTACCGAATTCCGACTCTCACCTCCACGTGGTGAACCCTGGTAACCTGAGTAACCTCGTCGGAGATGCGGTAACCAATCCGTATGGAAGGCGAGGTCAGGGCGAACGAGAGCTGGAGAAATGGTCATCCGGGTTTAGCTTGGGGCCAACAACCCTATTTAGAAAAAAAAAACCGTTACGAAAACTCTAAGAATAAAGACCGGACTGAATCTACGACGACGAATTGGCGAGAAAAAGATCTGACCATACATACATGGAATGTGCGATCACTGTAGAGGCCCGGAGCACTGCACAATCTACTAAAAATACTGGACAAATATAAAACGGATATCATGGCAATACAGGAAATGAGATGGACAGGTAATAAGATCACCAAGAAACCAAAACAAACAATATACTATAGCTGTGACCCAAGCCAACATACCTTTGGAACAGGATTCATCGTAAACAAGAGAGTAAAACATCTGATAACCGATTTTAAAGCAATATCTCCACAAATGTGTATTATCAGATTGAAAGGAAAATTTTTCAACTACAGCTTTATAAATGTACACGCAGCTACAGAAGAGAAGACGGATGAAAAAAAAACAGTCAAGTGCGAGTTGTGAGTAAGCGCATCGAGGGTTCCGTACAAACTTGTAAGTAAGGTATCTTTTTTTTGTGGAGGACACATTACCGAGGAGGACCTAATTGTATGCAACCCATATGCTTCTGCTGCCCGACAATACCACGCAACACATTAGTGTATTTTCATAAGTTTCTAATAGTAAATTCGCATTTTTCTTGTAATTAAACTACATATTTACGGTTTTCAGATTTTTCCCTTCACATGTGCTATAAGACACCGCTTCTTGCCAAATTTCATGATTCTAGGTCAACGGGAAGTACCATATAGGTTTTGATTCCCTTGTGAAATCGCAAAATATGCGATATAAACGGTCATATCTTTTGATCGCGTTGACTTACAAGTTTGATTTTTTCACAGCTGAAAGAGACCGCAGACCCGAGTATTTGATATAAATTTCAACTTGTTACCTCTACGCGTTCCTGAGAAAAATGGTCTTGACAGACAGACTGACGGACGGACAGACGGACAGACAGACAGACGGAGAACAAAGTGATCCTATAAGGGTTCCATTTTCGGTACGGAACCCTAAAAAGGATGACTTCTACGAATCTCTAGAAGCAACCTACCAGAGATGCCCTAGAAATTGTATCAAAATTATAATAGGCGACCTAAATGCTAAAGTAGGACATGAAGACCTGTATGCCTCGACGATGGGCAAACATAGTAAACATAAGAAGTCAAACAACAACGGTATAAGATTAATTCACTTAGCAGCCTCATTAAATATGGTGGTCGCGAGTACATGTTTCGTGCATAAAGATATACATAAAGGCACATGGACATCCCCAGATAAAGAACCGTCAAGCAGATAGACCATCTGATAATAGACGCTAGACATTTTTCCGACATAATGGATGTGAGGAAAAGGCGAGGGGCTTATATCGACTCCGACCACTTTATAATAGAGACACGAATAAGAGCTAGGATATCTAATGCAAGAAAGAAAGAAACAAATAACAACAGGTTGGTATAACATAGCAGAACTAAAGAATCCAACAAAAGCTGAGAAGTTCTAAAGCACAATTGAAAACAAGATAGAGGCACAAGTGACTGAGATACCAAAAACAATCAACGAACGCTGGATAGATTGTAAAAAAATCATCGAGGAATCAGCAATCGAGGTCATAGGAAGGCAAGAGAGCCATAGACGCAGGCCAAAGGATAAGTGGTTTGATACAGAATGCGAAGAGGCAACTAAAAACAAAAATCAAGCATATCTAAAGCTACAACAGACACATCACACAAGGGAAGCTGAAACTACCTATAAAGAGCTGACAAAGAAAGAAAAAAAAACCCACAAACGAAAAAACAAGGAATTCTTGAAGCAGGAACTGCAAGAGATGGAAGATCTAAATTCACAGGCAGAAACTCGAAAATTTTACAGAAAACTAAATAACAGTAGAAAAGAGTTCAACTCAAAGACCGCTATGTGCAGAGACAGACAAGGAAACATTATCTGTGAAACAGATGAGATACTAAACCGGTAGGAGGATAATATCGAAGAACGTCTCAACACAAACAACAGGGAAGACATCGATCAAGTCAGTATGAACACAAATCAGAGAACGAAACGAAATTCCAGCCATCGTAGATATCGAGATAGCCATTCAAAGGTTGAAGAACAACAAAGCACTAGACAATGATGGTATAGCAGCGGAGCTGATCAAGGTAGGAGGTAAAGAACTAGCCACACGCATCCAAGAACTTATAGCGGAGATTTGGCAACAAGAAACTATACCAGGCGAATGGAACATGGGCAAAATCATTCCTATACATAAAAAAGGTGACCAACTAGACTGCAACAATTACAGAGGCATAACTCTCCTCAATACTGCCTACAAAGTACTAGCCCATATCTTATTCGACCGCATCCGACCTTATGCAGAGATGGAGATCGGCAACTACCAGTGCGGCTTCTGTCAAACTAGGTACACAATAGACCAGATATTTACACTACGGCAGATCCTAGAAAAGACTCGGGAATATAACGTTGACACGCACATCTATTTGTTGACTTCAGAAGTGCGTATGACACTGTCAATCGAAAAGCACTATTCGACGCAATGATTGAACTAGGCATACCACAACATCTGGTACTTCTTACGAAGGTAACTCAAAAGTGGAAAGCAGAGTTAGGATCGAAAATAGTGTATCAAGATCTTTTACTGCAGGACACACAAGGAGACGATGCACGAAGACGATAAACAAAGATGTACGATAGGGCGTGCATCTTATTTAACATCGCCCTTGAAAAAGTAATCAGGGAATCTTGACTAAACAAAATAGGCATGATAATCAACAAGTCAGAACAGCTACTAGCATACGCGGACGATGTAGATATAATAACAAACTCGAAAAATAAGATGATCCAAGCATTCACGGCCATTAAAGCAGCAGGAAAAAGAATGGGTCTAGTAATAAACACAGATAAGATATAGATACATGATTGTTTCTACACGGGATGCACAAGTACAAAACGTAACTATCGGGACACATAATATCGAAGGCGTATCGGAATTCATGTACCTGGGCTCCCAAATTGAGAGCACTAACAGCTGCAACAAAGAGATAAAAAAAAGATTATACGTTGCAAATAGAACATATTACAGACTAATGCGGCACCTAAAATCCGATACTATATCCAGAAGAACCAAATGTCAAATCTATAGGAGCCTAATAAGACCTGTACTGATATACGCAGCCGAAACCTGGACCCTAACCAAAGAGGAAGAAAGAATCTTGGGATGTTTTGAAAGAAGGAGTCTAAGACACATGAAGAACACGAGAATGGAGACGGCGACACAACCATGAGTTGTACCACCTTTGCCAACACACGGATGTAGTTTATACTATAAAAATTGCTAGATTAATATGGATAGGACATATCAAGCGAATGAAGGATTCAGAGCCAGCAAAACTTATTAAACGACAAAGACTAGTAGAGAAAAGGTCACGGGGCAGGCCAAAAACAAAATATCTGGACCAAGTGCAGGAGAATCTATTAGCAATGAAGGTGACCAGATGGAAAGCTAAGGCCCGGAATAGATTGGAATGGAAAAAAAATCTAGAGGAGGCCACGACCCATAATGGGTTGTAGAGCCAAAGGTGATGATGATGATTTCGGAATAATGGAGTGGTTACAACAGTTCTTGAACATAGACCTTGTGCTTTGTGGACACACTGTAGCCTTTACAGAGAAGCACTGGTATAAAAAATATTACCAGAGGATTTCAAAACAGTACTAACCACAGCTGTGAAAATTGTAAATTATATTAAATCGTATGTCGTATCAAATCGTGACTCTATGGTCGGCGCTTAAAAAGTCATAAGTCGTATTTAAAAAAAAAATAGGGTTTTGGTCAGATATGTTCAAAAAATAGCCTTCTTTTGATCTGTTAAAGCGGTATAAGTGTATTTATGAACATGACTTTACTGAAAAAATATGATACCAAATACAAGGAAATAGGATGGTTTAAAAGACATAAATATACATAACCCGTTAACGTTTTATTAATAAAAACTATTAAAACATTTAACAAATTTCAATTCATAAATTTGGATCCTCTACGCAGACAAAAAATAATATATCACAAAATGTCTAAACTGTACTTAACCTCCTCGGGCCCACTGTCCCCTGTAGGGGACACAAATCTCGTTTTACAACCTTGGCTATAGCTAATCAGCTATTTGAGCTGGGAGGTTGCAGACTATTTGCCTGAGATAGACCTGATTGAGGAAAGTGTGGATGAGGAAGGTGAGGCGGAGGTAGGCAATATTGATTTGGATACCCCAGGTACTTATTGGAATAAAACAGATGATCTTTCCTGCTTCGCCGGTTCCTGAGTATGAACCACCGCCAAATACTCCAATAAATTTATCTGTGGATGATTACGTAAGGAAGTACATCCCAGATGATTTTTTTGATTGTGAGCGAATATACTAACAGAAAATATTTGCTGGAAAAGGGCCGGCCTTTGAAAACAACACCACAAGAAATGAAAATGTTTTTTGCAATTACCATCAAGATGTCATACCTGGGATATCCTAGGATTAGGATGTACTGGCAGCGCCAATTGAAAACTGATGGAATTGCTGGGGTAATGCCTAGAGAAAGGTATAAAACAATCAGATCACATCTGAAATTAGTAGACGACGCTGAAGTCTCTGATGCAGATAACGAAATTAACAAATTTTGGAAAGTCGAACCACTTTTCCAAATGATACGGACTGGATGTAGATTACATTTTCGACCTCGGATAATTTGTATTGATGAACAGATGGTACCATTCTGGGGACGAATGCCTGCACGGCAAATAATTCGAAATAAACCAAATCCGTGCAGGATAAAACTTTTTGTTTGTGCAGGGGCAAATGATGTTCCACTTGATTTATTTTTTGATCAGGGTAAGGGAGATCCTATTACCTCTGAAAAATATACTAACGCGTTGGACGTAGGTGGAAAAGCAATTATGAAGTTACTAGAAACTGTTCCTCCTGGTTCTTCAGTTTTCATGGATAGGTTTTTTACTTCTCCACTACTATTAGATCTGATGTTTTCTGAACGTAACTGTCAAGGAACAGGTACAGTACAAAAATCTCGTGTACCTAAAGCTGCGGATAAATTGTTAACTGATGACAAAAAGTTCAAGAAAGCAGGACGAGGGGTCATTGAACAGGTCGTGAGCAGTAACGGACAGGTTGCTATAATAAAATGGATGGACAACCAACCTGTTCGACTAATGTCTAAGGAACATGGAACATGGCAATCCTGTAGGTCAGTGTTCCCGGTGGAGTAAAACAGAACGTCAAAGAATACAGGTACCTCGCCCATTTGCCGTAAAGGCCTATAATATAAACATGGGAGGTGTTGACTTTTTAGACAGAGTTGTGAGCTTTTATCGCATTTCGGCTAGGACCCGCAAATGGACTGTTAGAACAATAATGCATTTTTTTGATTTTGCAATCTCTGCTGCGTGGATAGAATACCGCGCAGATCAAATTGCAATGGGGACTCAAAAAAAAAGAAATAATGGATAGTCTGGATTTCAGAACTCGTTACGAAGACTATCGAAGAGATTCGGAAGAGTTCAACATGATTCAGTATCTGAGGAGGAGGAGGATCCTGAATACATCCCAGAAGACATGGTACGAGAGGCGCCTAAAAAAAGAAGAAAAACAACAGCGCATCCGCCTGATGCTTTCAGGACCAAAGAATCAATGCATCTCCCGGAATTTCCCCAACCGGTTACTAAAAATAGATGTAGGTATCCGGGATGTTCCGCTAACAAAGTGCGTGTTCGATGCAGTTCTTGTAAAGTATGTCTTCAACCCGAAAGAAATTGTTTTGCAATGTACCACAAATTTAAAAAATTGTAGTAACAACTAATATTATTTATTTTATTTTATTTATTTCTTATCTAATTTTGCATTAGATTTTAGGATTTTTTTAACACAAAGTAAACGTACTTGCAATGTACCATAAATTTTGAAAATATTGTATAATAAACTGTTCTTGCATTCGATTTTGGGATTTTTTTTAACACGAAATGAGTGGTAAAACAAAAAAAATAGGTTGTTTAGAGCCCGATGTCCCCTGTAGGGGACACTTAAAATTTGGCCCCACTGCCAAATTTCTTAGTCGAAGAATTTTTTAAATATTTTTTAGGACTCTTTTTTAATATACCTGGGCCGAAACTGAAAAAACGCGAAAAAAAAAATCATAAAATTTCCCTGGGCCTGAGGAGGTTAAGTCCTTTTAAGCGCCCACCACAGAATTGTAAAATATATTTATCTACGTAACTGCCGTTGTAACTGCCCATTATTGTACAGTTCGTTGACTGTCTAAATACATCATAACACACACTTATGTAAAGTCCGCGATTAATGATATGTTATGATTAATAACACAAACGTGCGTTTGGTTTACGATGCGTTTATTGATTGAGAGCTGCTATTACGTGCTCATACATTCAGCGCCCCCCCCGTGCCACAATTCAAACTAACAGATATTGACACTGCGTACCTTCAGTTGCCTATATCTATGAACACTCTTGTTCCAGTTTAACTCAAATAAGTACCAAATAATAAGGTATGTAACCATTAAGAATGTATTTCTTTTCATTTCTTTCAAGTTAAATAATGTCGAGTAACAGTTATATATGAGAATACAACTGTTTGTTTATTATAATGTTAAGTAATGATAATTAAATAAACATAACCTATTAAGAAATAAATTTGTTACATCAAATATATTTTTCTTATTAAACAGAAACAAATTAGTGTGGTCGTAGATAAAGTATAGTACATAACTCGAGTTGTAAGGCAATTACGTACTCGCGGAATTACACACTCTCGTCGTGCGTAACTGTTCCGCTCGTACGCAATATGCTTCTTACAACTCTCGTTACGTATTATACTATTAATATATTAAAAAGATTATATATATATATATATATATATATATATATATGTATATATATATATATATATATATATATATATATATATATATATATAGATATATATTAAAAAGAAGACCATCTCTTCACACAGCTTTTGGAATAAACTTGTTTGTAAGGGTCTTAGACACTTTTATTCCAAAAGCTGTGTGAAGAGATGGGTAGTCTTCATACATCTCTTCTTTTGCATACAGAAGTACGTTGGCTATCCAGGGGTAAAGTACTGACACGATTAGTGGAATTACGCAATGAAGTTGCGATTTACTTGGAAGGAAAAACTGAATATGTTGAATCTCTACTAGACGAGGAATGCATTCTCATAACCTAACATACTTATTAAGTATGGCAGATATTTTTCCAAAGTTAAATGAATTGAATTTGTATTTGCAGGATTGAAATGGATCCGACATTTTTGCACTTCGAGATAAAATTCGAGCGTTCCTGAAAAACTCGAACCTTCTATTATAGAAAGTGCAGCCAAATTTAAACGAATTGTCTGCAATTTTCACTTATTTTTATGCCTACTTACGGGAAGAGATGAAAAAGCTCGACACGATGAATTGAATTTGTAACTCATTTCAAGATTACCTACCTATTGCTTATTGCTATTAGAAGTAACTAAAAAAAATAATAACTAAAAAAAGAAAAAATTGAAGTTGATGTCTAATTAAAAAAATAGAACTTGTATTTACATATTAACACATTAGATCGGAACTGTATGTTTTTTTTTCTTGTTTGAACAGCCCTTCATTCATATGAGAGAGTCCCAAATTTGGAACTTATTGTCAGGTGAGTCGCGATCCAGTCAACTTTGGGAACCACTGCTTTATAGGATTATAATGCCCAGTCTTCCCCGAGTTCTAGATTAGCCCTTAATGAGCCCTAGATAAATTAAATCTTCAAGATAAGATGTAAAATCGTATCAGATATTTAACAAAATATTAAATTCTCTATTAAAATCATTTGAACTTTAAACTTGGAATTTAAAATTGCGAATAAAATAAGATTTAAAAATTTAAAATTGCTTCTAATAATATCGGTTTATCTGTTCTTTATCTATTATCGTATCTGTTCAAAAAATACGGTTAAAAAACTTTAAAACGTTTTTATTACGCACGATTTGGATACTTTTACACTCGATTATAAAGTTGAAAGTTTCGGGGGGATTTGAAGCCCCGCTAGAGATGGAAAACGGCACAATTCTACAGGTGTCCTCCTTCAAATACCTTGGAGAAATTATAATACCATCAGGACTACTCATCAAGAGCTACTAAACTCCATAAGGCGTACATACATGGAATTACTATAACAAAAGAGTCATATCGTGTAATGCAAAATTACGACACTACAAGACAGTTGTTTTGTCAGAAGCTTTATATGATTCAGAAACCATTAGGTTGTCACTCTAAAACCACCTAAATCGAAAAACAGGAACGGAAAATTCTACGGAAAATGTATGTTCCCACGACACAAAATGGAATGTGGATTAAGAGAAGAACAACGGAACTCTATTCCTTCAATGATAGGTTTGCTGATACCGTACGGAAGAGACGCCTGAATTTCTATTTCTATATATATATATATATATATATATATATATATATATATATATATATAAATATATATCATAATATCACATACGACATCATAGCAAACCGGGGATCGTTTAGGACAAAAGTAGCAAAACATAAATTTTTGGAGAAACCTAAGTAAAAAGAAAACTGGTAGGAAGTGGTCGACAGAACCCAAGATACAACATAGTGCATTCAGAAAGAGATTTTGGGAGGATAAGAAGGCGAAAACCATCAAATCAACTAACAACTATCAAAGAGCGCGTTCTCTCTTTGATTGTGCAAAACGAAGAAAGAGAAAGAGAGAAGAATGGCATCCTTCACACACAATAATTTACTTATTAATGTGTTCAATTAATAAGCAAATTATTGTGTTTGAAGGATGCCATTATTATAATCGTGTGTAATAGTATATTACGTAATGAGAGTTGTAAGAAACATATTACGTGCGAGCGGAACAATTAGCGGAATAATTCCGCGAGTACGTAATTGCCTTACCACTCGAATTATGTACTATACTTTATCTACGACCACACTACTTTTTTTTCTATTTAATAAGAAAATTATGTTTGATGTAACTGATATAGTGATTCATCGATATAGGCAACACAATGTACGCAGTGTCAGTGTCAAATGAAATAATTTATATTTACTTAATAATTTATAATCTTTGTTTAATTTCATTAATACCTATTAATACCTACTGTGTTGTAGCAGTATCGTTTTGATTTTTCATGGAGAAGTCTATATAGCCTTCTGCTACTGCAGACGAACGCCAGCCACCATGCCTTTTTAGTGACAATAAATCACCACCGGAATCCACAAGAATGGTGGCTGACGAACGTCTGTAACAATGTCCTGTGTAAAGAAAGATTTTCTTCCGGCAAATGAAGATAATTGGCAATTTGTTTAGGAATAGAGCCAATTTTATTTATTCCAATGCTTAATGCATTTCTCATTTTGATAATTTAGAAAAAAAAGACTGAGTTTTGTCCATATTTTGTGGGCGTACGTTAATATATTTTTTACAGGTTTGGTAAAATTCTTTCGGTAGCACAAAAGATCTTTAAGTTTTTGTTTTGGAATCAGGAATTTTAATGATCAGAGATGTTCCGGTGTCTTCTATATGGCAGGGTTTGACATTTCGTAGTTCTTGTTTTCTGCAGGCACCACTAGTGCCAATGATAAGAATAATCTAAAATTATATAAAAAAATATGTCGTTATGCCCATTAGAGAGCATTATAAGATAAAAAAATAATGAATACCTTCATCAATAAATATTTATTATCCGGTGAATTATTGAGGAAACTTTTGAATTTCTTGAATAGTTAAAATTTTTGATTTGTTGCTTTTAAGTCCATCAGATTTTCTCTTTAGTAAAGCTATTAACTTTGAATGTTTTGAAATGTCGATGTTGTGCTTTATTTTAATTGATGTCCGAACCATTCAATAAATTGCCCAAAGTGAAGATCACTGTTTGAGATAACTCATCAAAGTATAATAAAACATTTTCTGAAAAGGATTTAACTTTATGCTTCATTCTTCGGTCCATAAATTTTCTATATGCATCCTCGTATCAATCCCGAGATTTAATCCGTAGCAAATTATGGGTAGCTTGTTTCGCTTTTTCAACAATTTCGGGCGGAGTAGCATTTTCTATTTCGCTATCACTGGACATCACTGGACTTTAATTGTTATAATTGAAAAAAAAATATAGTGTTTATGTATTAGTTTGACGTTTATTTTTTTTTGACAAATAACGCAATGTATTGGGTTGCCTATATTAATGATAGTAGCAGCTCTCAACCAATCAACGAATTGTAAACCAAACGCACTAGTGTGTTATTGAATCATTAAATAACATTAATCGCGGACTGTTACATACGTGTGTTGTAAGATGTATTTACATAATCCACGAACTGTACAATATTGGGCAATTATAATAGCGGTCGTAGATAAAAGTATAAAACGATTTCTGATTGTTGTTACTATGGCAACAACTCGCCTCACTAAACAGAAAACATCGACGTAGTGACAATAATTTTCGAACGTATATCAAAATTGAATTAATTTTTCTTTTTTGAATAAAGAAGTCTCGACCTCTCAGTCCGGATTTATCTGGCTCTAATATAACTTAATCTAACCATAACCTAATCTAGATTAAATCTAGGTTAACCAAGATCACAGCCATGACGACCTAATAGTGTTCCCGTCACTGTGCGTTTTTCACCAAACAAGTAATCCCCCTTGCTTCTTACTTATTGTAAGGCTTAAATAATGACTCAAGGCTTTAATAATATTACAGACAGCACAGATTAGTACCATTTTTGGCATCTCAATGTTTCCAATGATGTTTCTGCAATCTTCATGTCACGTTTTTGTTTCGAGGAAATATGGTCAGTCTATAGTCTTAAGCAGCGCCGTCGTTTGGATTTTGAGATCCCGGGCATAAATATCCCAGTGGGCCCCCAGTAAATAAAAAAAAGTGAATAAACAAATAAAATATTTAATTTTTAATACATACAAGAAAGGCACATATGTATAGAAGAAATATAATTAGTATATTAATATAAAAGAAAAACAAATTGAATTGAAGTTTATTTTCCTTGTTTTAATTTCAGCAAATTTATCCATTATCTCACTTAAAATTAATTCCTCGCATAATTCATTTTCTATTGAAAGCAACGCTAGGTTGGATAGTCTTTCATTTGTCATTGGATCTTAAATAAATTTTAATTATTTTAAGTTTTGAAAAACTACTTCGACTTCGGAAATTCATTTCCTGTTTGGTGATTTTTTTAAGGCATTCTAATGGTGACCAATCATATATTTCACACCCTTCACAGAAAATGTTACAGGCCGCTTTTATTTCTTCATAAAGATCATTTCCGTTAATGTCTCCATTGTTATCATCATCATATTTTAATGCTAGTTGCAAATCCATACAGAGCTTTTTTAATTTATCATTTTCTTAATATTTTAAAGTTGGTATATTATATAGAAATCCAAATAAGTCATTGTTTCTCTAGCTGTTTAAATCTCGCCTGAATTGAAATTATACCTTGGTCTACTATTTATAAAGAGTATTCTCGATCAAAGTTAATTTCAGAATCGATATCTCGAAAAACTTCTCCTTCGTAATAAAAATAGCGCTTTCTTTTTCTAATTCTATTTTTCTTAAATTCTTTAGAAATATTACATTTTTCACATAATTTTTAAAATTCGACTTTTGATTCCGCAAAACCGGCATTTCTAAAGTGTATCAAAAAGTTTTCCAAGCCCTTCAAAAGAGAAACTGCTGCCGAAAGATAGGTTTTTCGGTATTGTAAATTTTACTAACGGTATTTACATTCAGCAATATAGATAGGACGAGACAAGACGCGTCTACTTTTTAAAAGGTCTGTTCGCAGAAGCATTTTGCAAAGCGATTTCTGCGTATTCTGCATGCATATTAAATAAATAATTATTGCATACCCGCTGGATTTAATACATTTGAGGAGGTAGCTTTCAAAACGCAGTATTTGACAAAAACCTGTTTTTCTGTAAATCCTTGCCCCTACGTTATTAATTCGAATATTTTATTTTTTAATGTACCAACATGCAATTGTGCTACAATGGTTAACAATGACACAACATTAAGAAATCTATATCTGAAAGTTACAATAAGGCTATTAAAATAAAACTAAAAGGAAAAAAAAACAAAATAAGAGTTAAATAATGCGTTTTAAAAGTTACCTCCCCATTTATTATTGCGCATCTTTGACGTTTGAAAATGGTTTCAAATCGTCTGTATTGTCGATTAAAACAAAGTGGCTCTGATTATAAAGTGATTACAAAGTGGCTCGGATAATTAAGATTTTCAATATTGTGGAATATTTGAGAACACAATAGGGAATATGCAAGTGATTTAAATTTACTTGATTTTTTTTATCCCCGATACATTATGATCTTGGCATTACACCTATACCATTATTTTATCATTTAGTTTGTTTTTAATGCCATAAAACTCAAATCAAAAAGTCCAAATATGCGAGCAAAATTCAAATTTGCGAAACGCATCACCATTGATCGTAATGGTATGTGAGGCGCACGTTGACATTTATCGGCGTCGATGTAGGTAGGGTAGACTATACACCTCGATTGGGACTTTGTCAAACAATTTATCTGGTGTACTTATAATAGTGATTTTGCATTCCGGTACTATAAAATAAAATGTTTTCTTTAGCTTTTTCCATTATCGAAATAGCAAATTCAAACCGAAAATCCTTAACTGTCTATGCAAATAGGCTATACAACATTGAATGTCAAGTTTTATGCGACGTCATCCAAAGCGCGCGATAAATGGGATCGTTCAAACAGGTCAAATTTAATCGGTATTTTATATACTATTTTAAAAATTAATCGAAACACTTTCTACAGTATTTATATTTTTTACTATATGTTCAGATGAAGTAAAAAGAGAATTAAGCATATAAAAAAATTGATGCCTATTCCCTATTTATCTAGGACCGAGAGCGGAATGCCCTGATAAAACAAAAACTTCAGGATTCTGAAATCAATAAATGACATCCATGGCACACGGAAAAGGCTTTCAAAGCTCAACCATAAGACGCACATAAAGATGTTTAACCAGATAATTAAGATTATCAAAATCGTGGAATAATTGAGAACTCAATAGGGAATATGCTAGTGACTTTTAAGCACTAGCTATAAACTAAACTAAACAACGTTTGGAAAACATCACTATGAGAAGATAATAATGATTAAAATGTGAAATTTTCCTCGAGTGATATTTTCGGCATGTTATTATGTTGCTGTGATATGTTCGACGTATATTTTGTCGCCTGTTATTTTTTATCGGTTTATATTAGGATGTGATGTTTTCGTAGCGTGTCGTTTCCGTTGTTATGTCGCTTTGATATTCAACGATTTATGAATAGGATGGTTGCGACAGTTACTACGTGGTAATACTTACATTGAATTGAAAAATTCACTATGTTTTTACCACACTTAGACTATGTAAAAATGTTATACAACTTGTTATTTACAGTAATATAAATTTCTACACATACCACGACCTAAGTTTCGACATTTGACGGTCATTTTCAACTTGAAAATGACCGTCAAACGTCGAAACAAAAAAACATAGTGAATTTTTCAATTCAATTCAACGATTTTCATTATTTAATTGTAACAAATCAGTAACAAATAATTTTTGTTATCAACATAATGCTATTGTTTAATTATAATTTGCTCGTCGAAAATTAAATTTATAAAAGTAATTTGCCTTATCGAAAGTACAGTGTAATCATTGGATGTTTTTAATAAAACATATGTTCGACTAATAATCTGAAAGTGTTATGCTTGTTTAGCAATAATCTTATTCAAATAAAACTTGATAAATAACAGCCTATAGTTCAACAACCTTCGTGTTTTCTATCTTTTCCACGTTGTCTTTTGTATCTTTACATTATTAATGAGAAATCATTTGCAGCATATAACAAAGCAATGAGTTTGGTATCAAAAGCATATTGGCGACAGAGAGAGGGGAGTGCAGAATTCTGCAAGAGTATCTCAAAGAAAAAAAGAAAGAAATAGGAAAGGGGATCTGGAAAGAGAGGAAGGCATATCTCGAAAGAAACGGGTATGCAGGTGCGGAGATAGAAAGAATAGCGAGAGAGAGAGACAGAGTAATGACGGAGGAATTAGTTCAGAGAGATAGAGATGTGCAAAGGCAAGAAAGGAGATCAAGAATTAGGGAGTCTAGGTTCTTTCAATGGGTTTCAATGGGAAATATGAAAAAATAATAACGGAAGAACTGCCAAAGTACCTAGGCAAGGGGTAATGGCAAGATTCAGATGTGGAAATGGAGAGAGAGAGAATAAATATTGGATGGAGGATAGTAATAAAGTATGCAGGATGTGTGAAGAAAACAAGGAAACAATAGAGCACTTGTTGAACGAATGTACAGAAATGAGAGAAAGAGAGGAGTGTAGAGAAAATATTTTAAACGAGGATGGAAGAGGGATAGAATGGATGAAGAAAGTTGAGGGGAGAAGAATAGCAATATGTGGGGCGGGAAGCTGATAATCGGTTTAGGTATAGGAATTTAGTGATTTTTTTTTCAGTTTTATTAGCATATGTTTCTTTTTTTTTCTCTTTTTATTTAGATTTGTTTTTAGTAGGTAGTCCCAAAAATACTCATTAATGTTATGGAGCTCCGGAAAGGTTGAATATATTTATATATTTATATAGATTCAGTCTCGAGTCGACGTTCAGCGAGAGTGGACGTACGACAAGCAATTGAATTTTAAAGTTAAAGTGAAGTTAAAAGTATTGTGAAGCTTTCTTTCTACATACTACGTTCGATAATGGCTAGGGAATTACGAACATACCCTCGACTAAACAGTTCGAAATATTAACAACTTTTCTCGAAAGCCCTAATTTTGAGAACCGTATTACGGGTATAATTAAAAAGGAAATTGAGCCTCTGCATGTTTTAATTGGAGATCTAACTAATCAAATCAAAATATTGACAGAGAAAAATGAAAATCTAATAAAATCAGTGAGTGCTACTGCGTGTGAAAATCCAATTATTCCGCATAAATCGACACAAAACGAGCCAGCTACACCGTATATCTGTGATAGTGGCTCTACTAATCGGCCCGATATAGAGAAAAAAGCAACTCTGTCAAGGATGGGCGCACATGCGAAAAAAACAATAACAATTACAAAGAAATAATAGAACAGACAAGAACAAATGAAAACAAGGAGAAGTGGGAAACACAACGTTACAAGAAGAGGAGATATCGAACATCAAATATAATACAGGGAACTAACGATGATACTACACAAATAAAGGCTGCTACCAGATATTACCTGCACGTTTTCCGGTTGCAGCCAGATTTGTCTACAAAGGACCTGACAGAATATCTAATTAACAAAAAATTGAATAATGTCACGTGTAAAAAGCTGACGTCGAAACAATGATGAATACTCTTCATTTAAGCCTTAAATTTTTTTTTTTGCCTTTTCTTAAATTTTAAGGTAACGGTTCCATTTGAATGTCTCGATGACATTATGAAACCAGAGACTTGGCCTAGAAACACATGTATAAATCCTTTTTTATTAAGGCTAGAGACGCCCCGGAATGTCAATACCCACATATAAAATCAGTAAAAAAAAGAAATATATTAATGAAGAACTCAGCAGCCAGAAATCAATTTACGTTAATAAATCAAAATGTGCAATCTCTAGGAAATTCTATTGATAAAATAGAATATATGCTTGAAAATATCAATATTTGCAGACTGTTGATTGATCACGGAACACTGGAAGAGCCCAGAACAACTGGACAATAAAAAACTTCAATCTGTCCTCATATTTCTGCAGAGCAGAAGGATTATACGGAGGATCTGCTATCTACTGAAAAATGATACAACATTCACAATTAGGGAGGACATCAATAAAATGGCTGAGGAGCATGTGCTTGAGTGTACAGCTATAGAAGTTGTGATAGACAAGAAGGAACTAATAATCGTTGGATTATATAGAGCTCCGCAATCAAATATTAAATATTTTATGGACAAGCTGCATCAACTTCTACTATTGCTCTCAAGAAATACTAAGCAATACATATTATCAGGAGATTTTAATATAAATATTTTAAATCTAACAAATACTAGTCAACAGTTCCTGTCTCTGCTAGAATCTTTTAATGCGGTATCGACTTTAAAAGAAGTAAGTCATCCATAGTCTGGCACGTGTATTGACAATATTATAACAAACCTCAATGTAATATACAGCACGGAAACTCGAGACTACAATCTATCTGACCATTCTGCACAGTTACTAACCACGATTTTTGAGAAAGAAGACATTCCATTTAAATATAAACTTACTAGGATTTTTAACAGTGACAATATGCACAAATTTAAGTATCTAATGGATGAGGTAGTGTGGGACGAACTCCTTGAAATCGATTGCGATGAAATAGATAACCAGTGGACGTTTTTTATGGAAATCTTCAACAGACACTTCAACGAGGCCTCCCCCAAAGATCTTATTAACACCAGACCGGCAGTTCCTCGGGGTTTTTTCTAATCCTGATTAGATGGAAAAACGGATGGAAAAGGATCTGAGAGTAGCCCAAGTACTAAGTAGATTTTCTCCAAACTGCAAGAAACTTTACAATAATCTGCGAAGAAACTTCACAAATCTATTAAGAAAACGAAAAAAAGAAAATTTAAATAATCAGTTAATAGGATCTTCAAATGTTCAAAAAACAACTGGGAGAATTATTCGTGATTTAACTAATTTAAAAAAGAAAAATACCACCTACTATAACCGTAACGAGGACCCACAAACCAGTGCTACAAAGATAAATAATTTCTTCGTAGACAGGGAAGCTATTGTTTAATACTATACCGACGTTAGAATTCAATGACAATATAACAGCGAGTAACAATTCGATATTTCTAACACCAGTAACAAGTGAAGAACTATATAGTACAATTATGAATTTAAAAAACAAGAAAAGTGCAGGTCAAGACGAGATTCCTTCAATCGTTCTAAAACATGTGTTCCTATCGATTTTGACGTCATTAAAGTCCATCATAAATAACTCCTACACTGTTGGTAAATTCCCAGAGAACCTTAAAGTAGCCATAATAACTCCAATTCACAAAAGCGGAAATATAAGTGATGTGGGAAATTACAGACCAATAAGTATCCTTTCAGTGTTTTCAAAAGTGTTCGAAAAACTCATCTGTACTAGAATAATATCATTCCTTGAAAAATATCAAACAATAAGCCCACAGCAACACGGATTCATCAAAGGAAAGAATATCGATACTGCCTGCTACGAATTCATCAAGGATATTATGAATAAACTAGAAGCTAAGAATATCCCACTAGGTTTGCTAATGGATTTATCCGAGGCATATTATCTAGTGGATCACACTATTCTACGAAACAAATTAAACAAATACGGCATCAGAGGGGTTGCACTAGAATGGTTAAAATCGTACCTTAACAACAGATCACAAATAACAAGTTTAGACACTCCGAATGGTTGCTTAATGTCCAGCGAAAGGAGTATCAGCATGGGTATCCCACAGGGGAGCACTATTAGTCCATTGCTCTTCACCATTTTTATTAATGACCTCCCCAAAACGCATATCATCCCTCAACATACCATGGTTAACTATGCGGACGACACTACCCTTTTAATAATAAATAAGTCAATGCTAGATATTAACGGAAACGCTAACCTAGCAATGTCTTCACTAACTACTTGGTTCTCAGAGAACAGTCTGATATTAAATCAGAACAAAACAAAAAGTATTATATTACAAACTAAAAGATGCACTACAGATTATCCACGAGCTATTGGAATAGGAAATGGGTTGATAGATGTACAACAATGAGTGAGACTATTGTGATTATACATTGATAATACTCTGGACTGGACATCCCATATAAATCATGTTACCAAGAGCCTCAATAAAGCAGTATTTGCCATGCGATCCCTCCAAAGATATGTCGACAAGAAAGTTCTGAGACTTGTATTTTTCCAATTTTTACTCTCATTTAAGATTTGGAATCATATTCTGGGGCAATGGAATTAAGGTTCAAAGGGTATTTAGAATACAAAAGCAAGCCCTGCGTATTCTATGCAATTTAAAATACCGAGAGTCCTGTAGAGGCCATTTCAGAAGAGCAGAAATATTAACAACTACGGGCACATATATCTACGAAAGCATTTTATTTGTATTCAAACATAAACATTTATTTGAATATTTTAATAAGCCCAAAGAACGAGATACTAGATATAACAGAGATCTTTATCAGTTACCTAAACATATGTTAACAATGTCTCAGAAAAATCAACCCTATATGTCTGCTAAACTCTACAACAAGCTGGCTAGCGAAATTAAACGTATTACACACATCAAACAGCTTAAAAGGGAACTTTATCGTTGGATTAATAATATTCAACCGTATTCTATAGACGAATTTTATTCGAATTATAAATTTTAGTATATTAGTAATTTAATTTTATTATTTAGTAATTTAATTTTAGTTTTTTCTCATATTTCTCGTCAATTCTGTTTTTGTTTTCATGAATTCAGTTAACTTATTTATGTATTTTTTTTCCCTGTTAAATATGTCAATTTCATTTAGATTTGTATCTTAAATAATGAAATAAATGTATTTGATTTGATATACTCAGGCTGTGTTCCGACTTTATTAAGTTTATATGATTATCTATAATGTAGTATGGTTTCACCAATTCCAAATTTAAATGAAAGTGATCCTCAACTCGCGACTAATCTCTTCTAAAATACTATACACATATATGAACATTTTAGAGTTGAGTTTGAGTTTAAAATTTTAAAAATTACATAATATTACTACATTCAAAATACATAATTTGCAGAGTTGACAAAGCTAATAAAAACGTGGTAAAAATAGGATGCAAGTATTCTGAAAAAGATTTGAGCACAACTATTTACTACTTCACCAGGCAAGGAATTTAAACTGACGATGCTACTATTTAATATAAGTCACTTTATATAATTTACTTCCCAAAAAAGAGTTTTTTCAAACTTCTCTTCGCAATTATCGTTTATTTAATCGTTTCAAAGCATTTATTTTTGACCGAAATTTCATTTAAAGGTTTAAAAATAATTAGTGATGAGTCGCCTGTGAACGAACTGGTTGAACAATGAGTAGATAGATCAAAATAATTGTCCATACCGAACCATCATATATATATATATATATATATGAACGATGGTTCGGTTATATATATATATATATATATATATATATATATATGTAATAGTAAATAGTAATAAATAAATATAGTAATATAATAATATGTGGGATTGTCTATAGAGGAGTAACAATCTCGTTAAAAAACCTGGGTCCATCTGGCTCCATATGGTAGCACCCTGTAAGGGTCCCTGCCTAGAGTTACTAGGTGAAAATTGGTCAACGGTCTTGCAAGCGGAAGAGGATTCTAAAATTCCCAACGGTGGATGGAGCGGAAGAGCCGGGTGGATACACCAATATAAATCCGCTTTGTGTCTGGCTTAGATTAAGCGACAAAGTGGTCAGCCTCTGTTCACCAGTGGTGCGGCTGTCACAACATCTTCTTGATCTCAACAATCAAGTCGTAACCTTGTGATCTTCTTCTTGTTGATCACCCCATTTTTAACTTCAACTTGAAATAATCATGATGATAACAGAAGGTACAATTCCACTACCCCGGGCATCAGTCAATAGACTGATTACTCCTGGTCGTCGGATTCCGGGGGACCAGAAGCATCATGTTGAGAAGGATCGGAGCTTCTCGAATCTTCTATGCGCGAAGTATAAGTACTTTATTGGCATGCTCAACTCGAACACTCTTAAAGAAATTTTAAAGAATTAAAATTAAAGAATTTTTAAAGAATTTTTAAAGAGAACCTGACAGGTTATCGACCATCCAGCCTGTGCTTTCATCGATCTGATGGTTCAATGCCGACAAACACCAATGCGAATTGTCAAATTTTAGCTGAGTACTTCAACTAACTTCTCAACTGTGACCCCCCATCCAGCAAGTTTATTTTTTAACAATCTGAATCCAATCCAGATTCCGTGCCGCCTTTCTTCCAGGAGATAACTGACATCATTCATTCATTGAAAAACGACAAAGCCCCTGGGGAAGATGGAATCATTGCCGAGTTATGGAAACTGGCTGACGACAACCTCATTCGCAGAAAACACAATATAATATGTGATATTTGTGTGACCGAACAAATCCCCCCAGAGTGGAAATGTTATACACCCGCTTCATAAAAAAGGTGATAAGATGGACCCGAATAACTATAGAGGCCTTTCCTTCCTCCCAGTAACGTACAAAATTCTTTCGAAAGCTCTCTTGAATAGACTTGAACTTCAAGTAGACCCACAGATAGGAGAATATCAGGCAGTTTTCCGTAAGGGGCGCTCTGAAGGGCGAATCTGAAGACAATCTTGCAAATACAATCTTGTAGAAACACCGTGGTTAGCTTTGTTGATTTCAAAAAAGCCTACGACTCCGTCGACAGACCAACTCTCTTCAGCATTCTGGAAGATTTCAAAGTTGATAGGAAAACCAGGGCATTAATTCAACAAATTCTCATTGATACTACATAAAGGGTTAAGTTTGGTGGAGAAATTTCTCAACCTTTTGAAATTCGTACGGGTGTTCGACAGGGAGATGGACTTTCATCCATCCTTTTTAATATGGGCCTGGAAAAAATAATCAGAACTTGGGAAAAAGAGATTGAGGGAATACACATTGGTAAGAGAAGAGATTATTGAGCTAATATCAAATGTTTGGCGTTTGCTGATGATCTTGCCGTGTTATCGAATACCAGACAAGCAGCAAAGCATGCACTTGAAAAATTTCACAAAAGGCTGGTCTCCTGATATCTTATGAAAAAACACAGTATATAGAACGTAATATAGAACGTAAACAATGGTAATGAAACTTCTTTCGATGATTGTAAAGATTCAGGTTCAGCACGTTTCTTCTTTGATTGAAATTTATCTCTGTATATTTTATCGCCTGCAGCATGTTCTAAATCTGTATTTTGTAAAATTTCTTTTTTCCTTTTTCTCTCACGATACTCTTTTTGACACTGAGGTTGTGATTTCATTATTGTCTCTCTATAATGTATATGTCCATCGGATTGTGTAAAACTGAGTTATTGCATGATCTGCCGACAGTTCATGTAAGTTTTCTATTTGAAATATTCGATATGACTAGCAAGTTCGTGAAACCATCTAAAAATGTTTCTTTGTTTATCTCTTCATTAATAGGTCTGTTAATTAAGACAAATTGCTTTGGCAATTTGGCCTCACAGCACTTTGGCATTTTTTGAAACATCGAATCGGTCAGTAGGTAAGATAGTGAGTGTAAATCCTAGTTAAACAAGTGTCTCATAAAATTGGCGATTTCATGAGCTACACGAATTAGATGAACTACTCGAACTGCCGACAGATCATGCAATGAGTCAGTTTTACACAATATGACTTATTTTTCACTACATGACTAGGATATACATATATACATATATAAATATAGCAAATATCAATCACTCCAATTACATGTACGATAAACATGTGTAAACAGTTTTTTTTTAATTTGCTACTAATTAAACAATTGCTATAAATTATACAGTTTTTTTTTTATTAACTTACTTTTTTTCAGTATTTTGTATATTATCTTGGGTTTCCATTTCTCGAAACATAATTCAAATAAAGAGTATAATATTTATAAACAATATAACTCTCGTATGATTTAAAACAACAAAAAACAAATACGTATGAACAATATTTTTTTGTGATCATAACGTGACCATACGTCCCGCTTTGAGCGGGACAGTCCCGCTTTCAGACTGTCTGTCCCGCTGTCCACAGCGAGGGCAAAAACGTCCCGCTTTCGCGCGTAGGTACCTACTTGCTAGGGTGTAAGCACACTAGTACTTGGATATTATTTTTGCACTCGCAAGGTCGTAACGCGAGAGGGAGAGAGAGAAAGAGAGCGAATGTCGCGCAAATGCGGGATAGATGCTGCAATCACTCAGCGAACAACCAAACGCAGCGCTTTAAGTCCTAAGTTCACACCGGACGGAGTGTATGATTGTACTATAACAAAAATGCCTAAAGGCCAGTGTACCTTTAAAATTATGTGGTACATCTACAGCAAACGTTACATGCGAAAAGTTAAAACAACGTTAAAAAGTTAAAACGTTACATGTGTCGTACTGATTTTAGTATAAGTCACGGTGGTGCCAAAGATATCGAGAAACATTTAAAATCGAAAAAACACAGGCTTTTCGATCAAGCTACGAGGCAAGCTCGTCAATGCTTGCGTTTTTTAAAACAACCGATTTGTTGACTTCTAAAGATTTGAATATAGCTGCAGCGGAGGGAGCGTGGGCGTTTCATACGGTGCAAGAAAATCAGTTTTCGCTCAAACGGCTGAGCTTCTCATTTAATGCAAACATGTTTTGAGCAAAAATTTAGATGTACTCGCACAAAAAACCTAAGGCTATTGTTGTAAATGTGTTGGCCGATATGGCAATCGATGAATTGAAAGCGGAAGTCCACTGCATAACTTTATTAACGTACTATTAACAGATGCTTCAAACCATGGCTCGGTAAAATTATTCCCAGTTTTAATCCGCAATTTTTTACCATACGAAGGGGTCAAAACCAAGGTTTCAGAGTTTCGAGAACAGCCAGGTGAAACATCGGGTATAATTGTTGATTATTTGAAGGAAGTCTTGCAATGGTTTGAATATGAAATTTGTAGTATTTTGTGGAAATAATATGAACTGCATTTTGGGAGGAAAGAATAGAAAGCGGATTAATTATGTTTACGCAAAATTGAACAAATCACTCGGAAGACAGCTCATTGGGATTGGACAAAGTTCACTTTGGAGCCCACATAGTTCACAATGCAATCAAAACAGCCGCAGATTCTTCTCTTCCTGTGAACTTCGAGTGCAGTATTGTGAAAATTTATTCGTCTTTCTATTTCTACAGCATTCGAATAGAAGCTTTGAAAGAGTTTTAAGATCCAACTGACACAGAGTATCACAAACTGCTGGGCTACAGTAAAATAAGTTGGCTTGCGTTAATGTCCGCGCTTGAGAGAGTTCTAAAAATGTTCCAGCTTTTGAAAACCTATTTTCTGCGTATCGAAAAATGCTCAAATATTTTCAAAATGTTTTCCGAAAATCCCAGCTTTGAACTGTGGTTACATTTTTTGCATGCACAGGCAGCGACTTTCCACTAAGCCGTGTTGAAAATCGAGGAACAATACGTGTCTGCAATTGAGTCTGCGAAAGAAATTAATCGTCTCCGAGATAACCTGGCACTTAAGGAGAATCTGCTTTTTCTTCCTCATACTGTCCGTAATGGTTTAGTAAACTTACAAGTAACCGATAATGTAATACCAAAAAGGTTTCCTTTTACATAATTCCGCGGGTGTCCCGCTCTGACGAACAAAATAAATGGTCACGTTAGTTATAACCCACGCTCGTCTGTCATTCTGCGAAAGAAAGAGAAAGCACGCATTATAGTAATATACACTGAGAGAAAGAGAAAGCAAGAGAGAGAGCGCGGTATAGAAATACACACTGAGAGAAAGAGAAAGAAACTAACGCGGCGTATAACGAAAGAGAGAGTGCGCGATATAGAAATATACACTGAGAGAAAGAGAAAAAAAACTAACTCGACGTATACGTTTTCTGCCGATTCACTCATACCGAGACCTCCCTAAAGGAACTTCGTTCCAAAAATGTTTTTTTTTTGCTCATGCGGAATAAGCACTATCTTAGCGCACGTTTTTTATTGCGACAAATGGCTGTTTGTCAATTCAATTATTACCATATAATATAAAAATATTTATTTGCGTGTGACAAGTATACTAGTCGCAAGCAAATTATGCTTGGCGCATGCAAATATTCAATAAAAATCGCTAAGTTTCATTAAAAAAACAGTTGAATAAATAAAATAAAAACAATAAATTTTTCTTTTTAACAAAATAAAAATTACGTTTAAAAATGAGTGTAAATTATATGGTGAAACCGGAGACTGATGAGAATTCTTATTAAAAATCCACACCACCGCAGACTGATTGAAAAAGCAAATTCTTCAATTTTTTGTTATATTTTCTTGGATAGCCCCTGGACCCAAAACTTGTAAGATACGTCCCCTCGCATGAGTTATAAAAAATATTATCTGCAACTGGTGCAGTATTGTCAATTGCTCTCTCTAGCCCAATTTCGTTTTCGTGGGCAATTGACAACTTACCGCCCTAATTGCACAATATACTATTGCAGTCGGGTGTCAAAACTGATGCTTCACTATTCACCAGATCGGGCCAACCGTACATGAGCCTTCTAGATACTTATTTACAATCTATATTGTGCACTTAATTCTACGGCCAGCCAAGTCCCCAGTTTCATTTTCTACTAGGACTATAGTTGTTTTATTATTCATATTTTGTGAAACGAAAATTGTCTTTACTTTAGCAACGGTCGTAGTTAATGATATTTATGTAATAATAGGTAACATTTAATTTTCAGACATTCTAAAAATTTGATTTTAATGAGAATTTTAACTCTAGAACGTTCATAATTATACTAGTTAATTAGTAAATATAAGACACCCGAATACATAATCTAATTTAGCCTTAAGTGCTTCACTTAAATATAATTATACCCGGAATAAATTATTTCTGTGAACTTAGTAATGATATAAATGCTTCGTAACTGCAATGACATGACGTGACTCAAAATATTATGTTACTTATTATAAAAAAAAATGCTATTTACATAATATCACAACAGTTAAAGTTAAACAAAAACAATCTTCTTTTTTCTTGACCAAGGATAATGAACGAATTATAATAAGGTAAATGCTTTAATAGCAGAAATATTAGAAATGAAACAATATTATTTATCTAGTACTCGATTAGTAACATGCAAATATACTGGGGGCTTGTTAATAACATGCAAATACCTGTTGTATAATTCAATATCCTGCGTGGCATTAGCCAGGGAAGTAATTGTTTCAGGATGGGATTTGTTTTGTATTTCTAATAAGACTTAATATTATAGAGCTACGAACAGGTTGAATATACATATTTATATATTCAAGCAACATTTCACCCTTAATAAGTTTATATGCTTTAATAGTTGATAATAAATATTTTCCTTTGTCGATAGAATTAATTTTCATAAATTGCAGAAAAACTAAATTAAACAGATAAGACTAAAAGAGTCGAACGCTTGAATTTTTATTGAAAAGTGGTTTAAACCCGCTATATACGACGCTTATTTATCACACTAGTTAATATGTTAACTAGCAATATTCGCTCACCGACTAGTAGTAGAATGAGACGGTGCTATTTTTTGTGTTAATTTTGTAGTGAGCGCCATATGTCAGTATCGGCTTTAGCACCCATTAACGCAATGGGTTAATAATATCAGCAGAGGCAAAAGCTTATGATTCTGAGGTCCCGAAATTAATTCAAGCGATGTCCGACCGCATGTGATCTAATATAACAAATGTGACTACTAACGTAACAACTTTACAGAGAGACAAACTTAGACAGATGGCACAAACATTTCAAACCCGACTATGATAGTGGATTATGTATTCTTGGGACCATTTCATAAAGAATAAAAAGGGAGGTGGCAACTTTCAACAACCTAGCACAAGCAATGAAAAGGGGCAGTACAATACTTGTGCTGATAAGGGGTAGTTATGGTACCATATCATAAGGATGAAGGGCATTATAATCCTTGTACAGGTACCATATCATAATGCTTTGACTAGGGGAGAAAGTAATCTTCCAAACCTATCATTAGAAACGATAAATGGGACAAGATGCTTTGAACAATCATTGCAAAGAAAGAAAGCAACGGTCGTACTTCTCATACATTCTTTCTGTATAAGATCAACCATCCATGGGATGAATTATCGAAAATGTCGAAAAATACAATAGGTCAGATGGCTGCAGAGTTTGTAGGGTTGCAAAATAGCCCTGATATCCACATTGGGGAAGGAAAAATATATCAGCAGTTAGTAATAGGTATCTTTTTAGTAATTATCTGTTTGAGTGGGAAGAATACTTCATGAAACTACTGGAGGGGAGAAAAGAAGACTAGCGAGCAGAAACAGTAATGGGAAAACCGCAGGTAGTCCCAGAGGGTACAGAAATAAATAAATAGAGAGACAGATAAAGAGGCTGAAAAATAAAATAAAAAAGCACCGGGGAGAGATGGCATACATAATGAAGCGTGGATGTATGGGTCGAAGAGAGTGATAGAGAGGCTGGCAGATGTAATGAATGGGGTGTGGAGAGGGGAGGGATTTCCGGCAGGATGGAGGGAGGGGGTAATATGCTAGATTTTTAAAAAGTTTGAGAAAAACAAAGTAGAAAAATATCGGGGAATAACCCTGCTTAACACAGGGTACAAGTTGTACGCATCAATATTGGATGAGAGACTCAAGAATGAGACAGAGGAAAAAAGAATAATCCCAGACGGCTAAACAGAATTCAGACAAAGGAGAGGAACTATGGACAATGTATACATCCTGGATCATCTAACGAAGAGTGAGCTAAAACAGAAGGGATGGGGAGGGTGTACGCATTGTTCATAGATTTCAAAGCATCGTTCTATAGAGAGAAAATGTTTGAGCGTATGAGAGAAAGCGGAATAGATGGCTGATTGGTGGGAAGGGTGGAAGAGATTTATGCAAGAACAAGAAACAAAGTGAGAGTGGGGGAGATAGAGAGCGATTGGTTCGAAACGACTAAAGGAGTTAGATAAAGCAGTCTACTCAGCCGCCTACTGTTTACGATATACGTGGCAGATATGGAAGAAACGTTTAAGAGGGCGCAAGCGGGAGGGTGTGTAATAGGTAGAGAGAATGTATGGAGCCTAGCGTTTGCGGATGATGTGGTAATAGTAGCAAAAAGCGAAGGGCAAATGAAAGAAATCATGAAAAGTCTAGGGAGGTATGTAAGAAAGAAAGACACAGATGTGAATGTGGAGAAAACGGAAATTATGGTGTTCGGCAAGAGAAAGAGGAAGAATGAGGAGAGAAAATGGAAGTAGAAATAAGGAGCAATAGAACGAGTAAAGGTCGATTACCATATGTGCGACACTTAGTTACGCGACGTCGTGTGACATCGCCTGTCAAATTATGATTACATTGTTTACAGTGCGCACGTCGCGTAGCCATAGTGATAACGTGCCCATTTAAAACAATGTAATCATTATTTGACAGACGATGTCGCGTGACGTCGCGTAGATGGGAATTGGCCTTAAGTGTGTTTAAGTATCTAGGCCGGGGATGGCAAACCTTTTAATAAGTGCATGTCGCCTTTTTTTTAATTTTCACATTTTGAAATGCTGAGGTGCCAGATAATATAAGACATCCCGACTAGGAGATTTAATCCCGACTATAGGACAGTTTAGTACTTTTTTTTTACTAGGACCGAATTAGGCATGCCTTTTACCTTGTATGGCCCAAATGAGGAACCCACAGAAGGGCGGCATCACATTTGTAACGCATGTCCGTCTCTTGCCCTAATTAGGAAAGCCTGATGAGATACACATGTTGCTACCACCCTAACCTAGTCTAGTCCAAGTTCGGCTTCCTCTTTAAGCAGCTGTTTGTAAACCAAACTGTGAAGTAACGACCCCAACCTTATCTCGCCCAATTCGGCTTCCTCTTTAGGCACCATTTCGTAAAGCACACTCGTATATGACGATCTCCGCCTGCTTTGTCCGGATTTGACTTGCTCTTGAGACAACTACACTTGCATGCGCCAACTGTAACTTAATGTGGCGCCAATTTGGCTTTTATCTTAATAAAGGCCTAGGCCGAACTACGGCTAAACCGCCGCGGTTTTTAATCGCATGATTTTGTGACTCAAGTAAGCTAATACAAGCGGCCTCACTTGCGGTTTTTTCTCGCGACTGATTTTTCTCATATCATACTGGGTGTTTCTCGAGCGGTTTCGCGGTTCTATAGGTTACCGCTCGCGGGGAAAAACCGTAGTTTGGCCTGGGCCTAAGACGGGACAAGGCTATAATTAAACTTGCCACAATTCGGAAGGCTTCAAGACATAACACACTGCATCCATAGTCGGATAATTATATAAAATCATTATATAATAATAAACAACTATTTATTTATTCAACCTGTTCGCCAAACTACAAAAATTTGGAAGGTTGAATATTTTATATTCAGGCTATTTTTCGTCTTATTATGTTTATTTAAATGTATCTACAAATAGTCAGGCCCCTCCTTAATTTTCAATTAACTATTTATTTGTATAAATATAATTTGATATTAACAATAGAAATAATAATTTTCAAATATTTAAAAAAAAACTATTGATTGGCGTGCCAATACAATTTTTACACGTGTCAGCAGTGACACGCGTGCCACAGGTTCGTCACCACTGATCTAGGCTATACTCTGAATGAAAGGGCATCGGATAAACCGCATGGAGAGAGCTAGCCAGGATAGCGATTAAGATAATGGGGTGTATCTGGGGGATAGGAGAGAGAAAATGGGGAAGCGACTTCAGGAGGAGAATGATGGTGTTTGGATGTTTGAAAGAAAATGTATGAATGTATGGATCAGAAATATGGGGTTGGTAAGAACAGGTGGAGGTGGAGAGAGTGCACGAGAATAATATCTGAGATGGGTGCTAGGGGTACACAGAGAGACGTACACGAGAGAGTTACATGAGAGAGGAGAGGAGAGGAGAGAGGTTACATGAGTTACGGTGTGAGAGGAATGTAAGAAAAGCAAACTGATAGTGAAAGCGGGGAAGAAGGCACTAAATTCGAAGGTAGAATGAAAAGAAGGGAAGATTGGAAAGTAAAATAGAGGATACAGAAATGAATGGAAGAGAGAAATATTATCAAAGAAATGGATATGCGAGTATGGAAGTAGAGAGGTGAAGAGCGGAAGGCAGGTGGATGGATGGAGAAAAGAGACATGGATGTAGACCAGCAGGAAAGAAGAGAAAGAATAAGGGAATGCAGGTACAATATGAAGTATGAAAGATGTATAATAGAAGAGATTCCGAAGTACCTGGGAAGAGAAAGTGTGAGAGAAAGGAAGATAAAGGCGAGGTTCGGATGTGGAAACGAGGAGAGAGAGAATAGATATTGGATGCAAGAAGAAAAAAGATTGTTTGGATGTGCTATCAGGAGAGAGAGAGGTAGAGAGATAGTGGAGCGTATGGGGAATGAATGTGTCGAGATGAAAGAAAGAGAAAGAAAGGAAAGAGAGGAAATACTGAATGAAGACGGAGGAGAGATACAGTGGATGAAAGAAGTATGGGAGAGGAGGGTAGGGTTGGATAGGGAATTGTAAATATTGTAAATATGATTATAAAGATAAAGAAACCCGAATTATAGTAATTATCTGTTTCATTCAATAGTGGATTAACCCCGTAATGCACAGCGTCCACTTCAGTGGACATCTCATATTTTCGTGTCTAACATAGATGCCTGTAAAGTAATCTGCAATTTCAAAGTATAAATCTGTAAAATGATGCCTTATTGCATTACATGATTACATGTAATGCAGAGAAACTTTTCTTAAAAACGCTGAACAATTAGATATCACGCATTCTGTTGTTATTGCACAAGTCATGATGACGGACTCTGATATCGGTGAAATTCCCGTTAATATCTTTTATTCTAAATCACTAAAAAGGGTAAGAAAATATGTAATATGTTTCTACGGATGTGGATATCGAGCTATAACAACGTATTTGTCGAACAATGCAATATTTCAAACGATTTGGCCTATTTTATACCTATCCACTGTAGTTTACAGTGTGCATTACTGAGAAATTAGATCACTTTTCAAAAATCATAATATCCTAACCAAACATTGCATTTTGCAAGGAATAAATAAACATTATTATTATTATTCATTCATATGTTTTGTTTGTTTTATAGCGCGTTCTTTTTGAAACGGAAGAAGTTCACGTCGCTGATGAAGATATAGATTTCAGTGACGACCAGAACATATTATTTGATTCACCTGAAGGTTCGGAATCGAAAATGTAAACCTACAATCTGATTATGATTCGGAAGATGATTTACCATTATCGCATTTACTAAAAAACAACAAAATTCCCTTGAAATGAAAAGGAGGACAAGATTCTATGTTTGGTCCCGGTACTATGCCACCATATTTTGGGACTAATGACATTCACGTTAAAGGTAATCATAAAAAAATCAATGAAGGTAATCATAAAAAACTGTTGACTATTTTTTGACGATATTTGCTGATGATTTATTAGAAGACATAGTTTATCAGACAAACCTATATCCATCTCAGAATAATAAGCACAATTATGGTTTGACAACATATATCCAAGGATAAGGTCTACTGGTCTACTCTGTCTACTACCAGTACTCATGCGTTAAAAGTACTATCTTGGCGTACGTTTTTTAGTGCGAGAAATGTCATTTTTGGTTGTATACCCACAAAACTTGGGGAACGTACGCAAATAATCAATATCGCTAGCTTACATTTTAATTCCCATCTCAATTTGTTAATAATTTGGATTATAATAGAGCTCGATAGGTCACCACCACAGATACAATCGGAGACTTGTTATTAAAACACAATATCCAGTTTAGATTTTGAACAAATCAATGTTTTTTTATTACTCATGCGTTAAAAGTACTATCTTGGCGCACGTTTTTTAGTGCGACAAATGTCATTTTTGACTGTATTACCACAAAACTTGGGTAACGCACGCAAATATTCAATATCGCTAAGTCACATTAAAAAAAACAATAAAATAAACGCAATCAAGAGCTCAATATTAAAAAAGACAGAAATTTCTTTTCATTACAAAATAATAATTAAAGAAAAACGTTTTAAAATGAATGTAAATTCTATGGTGATATCGGATACTGGAGACGGTGGTGGCTTATTAGTCAAGGTGTCAGACTTCGGTAGGACTGTAGACTCGTAGTCTTTACTGGTCTACTGATGTAGGGTTACGAATGGATGTAATGCCAAAGGCTATGTCAGTAGGCAAGTATGAATTAATTTTGAGACATTTGCACTTATAACTTAGAACTTGATGCAAATAATGACGACAAAATGCGTCCATTTCTGAATAAATTACATATATATCAAGTTAATCGACGAACAGATTATTCGACTAAAAATAAAATTAGAAATAAAATAATATTTGTCAATGAACCTTATAAATGGGGCTTAAAATTATGGGTAAGAGCTGGCATTAGTGGATATATGTTTCAATTTGAGATTTATTAAGGAGCACATGGTGGCAGGCAAAAAGTTTCTAATTTCGGAGCATATGCAGATGTAGTACTTCGCCTGAAACTGAATGTTTCATAAATACAAACACTAAAATATTTTTTGACAATTCATTACTCGATACTTTTGTTAGAGGAACTTACACGAAGAGGAATTTGGGGAACCGGAACGTTGAGGCAAAATCGCTTGTAAAATGTAAATTCATGTTTACAGTCAGACAAAAATCTAAAATGTCGAGGTAAAGGCAGCACCTCAGTTGCAACAGCTACAGGATGTAATATTACCGTTACAAAATGGTATGGTAATAAGCCGATTCATATTGCATCAACTTGTGCAGGAATAGAACCTCAAGATAATGTTAAACGGTCGAAAAAGAAAACAAAAATCATGATGGCAATAAACAGACCATAATGCGTGGCATTATATAATGCAAACATGGGAGGTGTAGATTTGTTAGACCAGATGGTGGCGTTGTACCCTCTGAGGAGAAAGAACAGGCGATGGTATATAAAAGTTTTGCACTTCATTGATGTGGCAGTTGTTAATAGTTGGATCTTGTTTTGCAAGAAAGAAAAACTCAATACAGACTTTTTCGAATTTAAAGTCAGCGTAACCAATCGAGATGTGTATAAAGAAAACAGGAGGGGAAGAGCTCGCTCAGCCATACCACCAGGAATTTGAAAGAAAAAACGTCTCCCGGTTCATCGTGTACCTCTGGAAGCAAGGCAAGATGGATTTGGCTATTGGCCAAAATTGATAGATGCAAAAAAAGTAGAAGATGCCATTCAGACATCTGTAAAAAGAAAACAAAAATATATTTGCATAAAATGTAATGAACCACCACTCTTTATTTTTTTTCGAATTTTAAACCTAAAAATATTTTTTTAAATATAATTTAATTTTTTTTTTTATTATGCACGAAAGGGTTGATATAATTAACGGGTTATAACTATAATATAATCAACGGGATATAAGTAAAGGGTTAAAATACTTCTCATTTTGACCCAAAACTTTTTGCAAACTGAACGCCTTTGTGTTTAATCACATGAAATTTTCCAGGTTTCTGGTTGATTTTTCGCCTCAGCGTACATATAAACCAAGGACAGAAATAGGGGGTATAATACTGCTACAAGATTTGTTCATCCGAAAGAACGAATTTGTCACTAGTTAGTATTATACTAATGTTTATGGATAATTAAGTCTTGGTTTAAGGATATAAGGTATATTTTATGTTATGACCATTTGGATGCATTTATTTAAATATTTACTTGGAGGATCCTGTATAACCTTATATCCCGGGCTCTAGAGAGTTCTACAGAGCAATTTCTTGGGATAAGAGAGGATTTAAGCTCAGATCCATACCAATACTGAAAAACAATCAGGGCCACGTGTTACCCAATGACGATGAACAAATTGAAAAGTGGAAACGATATTTTAAAGATATTTTAAACGTATAACAGGAAGAACGACACAAAGAAAAACATACATCACAGTGGACCTACCAATCAAAGAACCCTCTTTCGAGGAAACCCAAAAGGCATTAAAAAAACTGAGGAATTCCAAGGCACCCGGCTCGGACGAGATACTGGAAGAATTTGTAAAATATGGGGGAGAGGCACTACATCGCCAAATTCACCGACTAATAACTCTTATATACGGAAAAGAAAAAATACCAACAAGATGGAAAGAAAGCATCATAGTGCCAATCCACAAATAAGGAACAAATCAAAATGCTCAAACTATATATAAATCTCACTGATAAACACCGCATATAAAGTTCTATCAAACATCCTACTATGTAGACTAACCCCATATGCGGCGAGCCTCCTGGGAGAATACCAAGCGGCATTTAGGAATATATAACAGGTCAACAATAGACCAACTCTTTACATTAAAACAGCTCCTAGATAAAGGATGGGAGTATAATAGAACGGTGCATAACCTCTTCATAGATTTCCGGCAGGCATACGATAGCATAGAGAGAAGTCAGGTCTGGAATGCGATGAACTCTCAATACCAAAAAAGCTCATTCAGATGAGTAAGGTTTGTATGGAGGGTGAAGTATAAAGTACGAGTAAATAACAGTCTATCTAGTAGTTTCGAAATACACGGTGGGCTTAAACAAGGCGACGCCCTGTCACCGTTGCTTTTCAACCTCGTTTTAGAGAATGCCGTGAGATCAGCGGAAATAAAAATAGCATTGCTAACAACTAAAGGCCCCAAACTTCTATTAGCATACGCAGATGACATTGATATCATTGGAGACTCCATTACAACCGTAAAAGACATTTTCAACAAGATCGAAAAAACAACGGGTGAAGTGGGACTAAAAGTGAATGAAGAGAAAATCAAATACATGTGTATAAACAGAATGGGACGGAGAGATAGAATAGGGCAAAACGTTACAATTAACAATTTTATTTTCGAAAGGGTAGAACGTTTCAAATACCTTAGGAGCTACAGTCACTGCCGATAACGACGTCACTGAGGAAATCAAGGGCAGAATCCAATCTGCAAAACGCTGCCTATATGCACTGAACACTTTTATGAAATCAAAAAACATAACAATAAGAATATAAAAATTAAAATTTATAAAACCATCAGGCCAGTAATAACATATGGATGCGAAACGTGTACAATGACCAAAGCAAACGAAGAAAAACTTCTGAAAAAAAGGCGTTCTGAACGAAAAATCCTCAGAAAAATCTTTGGACCCCAGCACGATCCGACCACAAATCGGTATTGCATTAGAACGAATTCCGAGGTGCAAGAGCTTTACAACGACAGCGATATTGTCCAAGATATTAACTCACAATGACTAAGATGGGCACGTCACGTATACAGGCTTGATGACGAAAGACTTGTAAGATCGGTGTGGGAAGAGGTTGCAACAGGAAAGAATGCGTTGGAGAGACAACATTAAATCAGATCTCCAAAATATGAATATTCGTTTTGACCACATATTGATGGAAGACCATATTAAGTGGAAAAATGTAGTGCAGTCAGCCAAGACCCACAAATAGTTGTAGAGCTAGAATAAATAAATAACAAAATAATCCTGTATAACCGGATAGGAAAAATGTACACAAGAAAATTAGAGCAATTATCACATCAATATATAAAATTGCATGAATGCAGAATAAATTAAAAAAATAAAATTCGCGTATTTAAATATGTTCTGTCCTCAAAACTTTCAACGTCATGCTTGTTTTATCTTCCAATTTATTTCATTGTCATGTTATTGTGAATTATAAAAAAGACGTAATGCTTGACGATCATAGAGTTGAATACAAAACAAACAAAAGTAATTTGCCTAATAAATTAAAACTAGTTGGACTAATAAAAAACAACTATACCTTTTTAGCTTCAAATATCTTTTAAACTTTAGACTAAGGCATTTAAAATTGTGAATAATTGCATTAAAAGTGAGAGTTATCAAATGTGGACTAAAAAGCTTTAGGCTACTAATTGACATTAAATTTAGGTCATTTTAAATCTTTACATGTGGGCATCTCTCTGACCATTAGAGCAAGAAAAGTTTTATAAAGCAAATCTTCATAATCTTAACTAGACAAGGCGCAATGAAATATCTTATATAAATATGTATTTATATACCATGGACATTGAGGATTTCGCTTAATTAGAATTTTTTTTAAACAAATTTTATCTTATTAGCCAACTAGGTTTAAGCCAGCTATGTTTGAGAAGTTTTAACTACTATTTTTATAAATCACAATCCTTTTAATGTAGGGATTCTGCTTCGGATATATCCGAACCGCAAAACCGCGGTTTTCTGTGCAAAAACCGAAACCGCATAACCGTCATAAAAAACCGCGGTTTTTCGGTTTTATTTAAAGATAAATAAAAATAAAGTAGGTACATTGAATTAGTGCACTTTCAAACATTGCAAACTGTTGTTGCAAAAATGGCAACCATCGATGGTATATGTGTTCGAACAATTTTGAGATCTGCATTTATTCCGAAAGGAATAGCTGGCCGGTTTCCCAACCAAATCTTGCCAAAATGTTCTCCAGGTGGTATGACCTTAACTCAAAAGGAATACGAAGAAAGAAAGAAAGCAATGATTTTAAAGTTTCAAGAATTAAAATCAAATGGACAAGCAAATAGTACTAAGTTAGATTAGTGGACTAGTTTGAGACGCCGAAGATACTTAAACATTAATATTCATGGAGAAAACAATTTTTATTGCAATTTAGGTTTTCTGCGAATTGAAGAAACTTGCAAATAATATCGTAATAAGTGTTGAAAAACATTTAGATTCATTTAGTATCAGTTTCAGAAATGATATTGTGGGTGACTTGGATTAGAATGTAGAAGTTCGCGGTGACGTCGCGACGCCGTTGTCAAAAATTTCGCTATGCGGTTTTTAGTTGCGCTTTACCACAAGCTTTCCCTTTACCAAAACATCAAATTTGTTTCGCTATCTGCAATATTGCTATAAAACTACAGCGGAAAAATCACCGCGAGTTCCCGAAATTCGACCTAGATTAGAAAGTGGAACTATGCGGGGACGTCGCGACGCCGCTATTAAAGATTTTGCAACGCGGTTTACACTTCCGCTTCCTGGCAAGCTTTCCCTTCAACAAAACGTCATACTTGTTTCGCTAGCTTGAAAATTACGAAAAATACGTCGGAAAAACCAGCAGTCGCGTTAGGAAATTTAACTTTCCGATGGCGTCGCGACGTCGCTGTTAAATATTTCGCAACGTGGTTTTCAGTCTCGCTTTCCCACCCCGTTTTGCTCTAACAAAACATCGAATTTGTAGCGTCAGCTGCGAAATTTTGAAAAACAAATGCAACCAATCCTCGGTAGATCTAACTTTGACGGGTCGCGACTTTAGTTATCGAGCGATTTCAACCGCGTTGAAATCGCCAATTTCATTCCAATTTCTGGTAGCCAAAACCTCAAAGTTTGATTGAGTCTGGGATTTTTTGCTGTGGGATAATTATTGAGTAAGATACTACACATGACGATGCCCGGGTAATTAAAAAAAGGTATGCGGTCAGGGGACATTCAATCAACGCATTTGCGTGCACTTATTTTAATGATAATTCAAAAAGAAAAGTTGTTCGATTCTTAAATGCGCGAGGAACTTCGCTCCTGACGGGGGAGGAACGAAGTTCCTCACGCATTTAAGAATCGAACAACTTTTCTTTTTGAATTATCATTAAAATAAGTGCACGCAAATACGTTGATTGAATGTTCTGGAAAATTTGAGCAAACTAGGGCAAGATAAGTTAAAATGCGGCCCAAAACAAAACGGACATTTTTTTTCATTCATTTATTTCAGATACCAAATTGTGAGTATAAGTTTACAAATTTCGCAACGCAAGCAGTTAGTATGTAGATATAGACTAAAATTCACTATCCAATTATTTAGTGTATAGACGAGATTATTATATTACATCAAAACATGCGGTCGCAAAAAATGTGTGCGAAAATAATCTAGTCTGTCATAAATGAGATAACATGTGTAGTTGAGTATTTGATTTAGATTTGATTTAGAGTATCCAACTTGCGGCCCAATACCAGTTGAGAATAACCAAACATCAAAATAGACCTTTTCGTAGTTACAATTTTTTTGTGCGCATGTGACAATTTCGCCATGTTTTTCGGGCACTTTTCCACGTATAACCGGTGAAAATAACAAAATGTGACCGAAACGTTCAAATTCCCGCCTTTTAAACATGGCGGACGCGCATGCGCTTAACTAACCGTAAACAGGTCATGCAATGGCTCAGTTTTAAACAATCTGAATGATTTCACTATATGACTACGACATATATAAATATATCAAATATCAATCACTCGAATTACATGTACGATAAACATGTGTAAACAGTTAGCCATTGCTTCAAATTATACAATTTTATTTTTTTTATTAACTTACTTTTTTCAATATTTTGTATATTTTCTTAGTTTCGATTTCTTAAAACCTAATTCAAATAATGAGTATAATATAAACAATATAACTCTCCTATGATTTAAAAGCCGATTCTCATATAAGCGATGTCACGCGACATCGTCAGTTAAATAATGATTACATTGTTTCAAATGTGCCCATGTTCTCACTATGGCTACGCGACAGCTAAGCGACGTGCCCATTTAAAACCATGTAATCAATATTTGACAGGTGATGTCGCACGACGTCGCGTAGCTGAGTGTCGCACAAATGGGAATCGACCTTTAAACGACAAAACACAAAAATACGTTTGAACAATTTTTTTTCTCGTTTAGTTTTAAGGTTATACACCGACCACGCTCGTCTGTCACTCTGTGAAAGAAACAGAGAGAGCACGCGTTATAGAAATATACACTGAGAGAAACAGAAAGAAAGAGAGAAAGCGCTGTATAGAAATATACACTGAGAGAAAGATATAGGCATGTAAAGTAACGTAACGTTTTCTGCCGAATCACTTATGCTACACTTTTTACAAGAAATCATCTCAAGTAGAAAGTAGCTGCAGCAGTGAAGATGAAGATTTATTTCATGAAAAATAGCACTAACATGGATAATGAATATTACGTCGAAGAAGAGGCTGAAATTAAAAGTAATTTACAAATGGTAAGAAAACTTGTAAATTATTTTCGTTTATCTCCAATAAAATCAGTTTCCTACAACGAAACATAAAAGCGCTTTTTGAAAAGGAACTTGAATTAGCAATGGACATCAAGACAAGGTGGTCCTCTATTGCAGTGGTGCGCCAACTATTTTCATTTTCGACCCAACATTTTGTGCAAAATTTTATCGCGACCCTTCACGAGGTCATTTCTTAACGGATGCACTTAGATTTCCTTAAAAATATTAATTAGTTTCGCAAAATTTCGCTCGATTTTGCCAATTATATCAAGTAAAATCTCGCGAACGAAAGCGGTTATCAAAATCTAATATGTATATTTAGAACCAGCAGGGAAAACACTCTCAGACACATTTTGAAATTTTCAATTCACTTGATAAATGTTGATTTTAGGGAAACATATTTTCTCTCATTTTCCGCAGATTTCACGATGTCATAACTTTTCAACGGCTTATCACAGTGTCTTCTAGTTTGCCAATCGATTCTGCATCTCAAATTTAGTCGGAAAACATATATCATATTCTGGAGTACTGCTTGGTTTTCTAAGGTTTCTTAACTTATTCTTAACAGATATATCATATCAGCGTAATCTGTGTACAATTCTGCGTCTTTGATATACAATATGTAAAAATAAGAGAGGTGTCGAAAATTTTTCGAAATCGCGAATTTTTCCATGGATATTGACATATAATACACCAAAAGACGCGAAATTTTGTGTAGAACAAACAACTAATAATCTTTTTGGCCTCCTGAATTGTAAAGCTAGCTTTGACATCGTGTATACATCAAGCGAAACTAGTATTTTACTAACTATGTTGCAAAGTTCGGCTACAATGCGGTAAAGTCACTTTCCCGCATTTTAGCCGTACTTTCCCGCATTGTGCCAAATAAAATAATTTCTAATATTGTTCTAATCCCTAATTTCTAATCCCTCCACTTCCGGCCCCCCACCACGCACCCAATTCCAAGTTCCCACCCCACGTCCGGTTCCCTCCCCCACTTCCAGTTCCCACTCACACTTCCGGTTCCCACCCCCTTTTCCAGTTCGCACCCCACATCCGGTTTCGAAACCGGAAGTGGGAACCGGAAGTGGAAAACCGGAAGTGGGATGGGAGCCGGAAGTGCGATGGAAACCGGAAGTAGGATGGGAACCGGAAGTAGGATGAGAACCGGAAGTGTGGATGGGAATATTTGTTTATTTTTATTTGTTTCTTAAATAATATTTGTCGGCCAAAAAAATTTATATAAATTTCGTGCGGAAATGATTTTACAGCGCTCCAGCTAATGGGGAAAAAACCCAAATGAGCTGTCGCGTTGTAAAATCAAACTTTCCACACTCTAACGTAAATAACTATTTTCTGGATTGGTAAAAAGCCTGAAATTAGGGATTAGAAAATGGGGACTTTCAGATTTTTGTCCGAAACTTTTTCCAAAATGATCTAAATTGACTAAAACTTTTTCTGAATTATTCTAAATTAAATGCAGATTAGAACTATGTATGATGCTTTGCAATTGCAAGGAGAACAAAGTTCTCAAATTTTCTATAAAACGATTCGATCACTTTTTGAGAGACTCGTAACTTTGATTTCGATTTCGCGGGCTCTAGGGCCAGATCTACTCTTCAACTTGATTTTATCCGGCGCGCCAACAATTTTCAAATCTTATTAAACCTGGCCGAGAGTGTAGACTTCCTCTTCAAAGTTTCGTAGGTTTAGCGATTTGAGCTTTGAAATATGCAACGACACTCTCTTATTGTTTCAATCATGGGACATTAAAGAGTCTTCATCCCAGTTTTCAAAACTATCAATTTATTTGTTCATATACTTTTTTAATTTCCTTAAAAATATTAATAAGAGAAATGAAAGTAGGAGATTATCACTACGATATCTTCAAATCTGTCAGCTACTGAATTTTTTAAACTTTAAACTTTTAATATTAATAAGTTTCTCACTTCTCTGCGCGAGTGACCAAATTTCGTGAAATGTCGCTCGATTTTGCGCCAATTATATCAAGTCATATCTCGCGTACGGAGGCAAAATGCAATTTGTATATTTACTACCAGCGGGAAAAACACTTTTAGATATACATTGAGATTTCTCATTCACTTGATAAATAATGATTTTAAGAAAATACATTCTTTAATTTTCTCGCATTTCTCGCAAAATTTCACAATGTAATTACTTTTTGACGTTTTTGAAATTTGTTTGTATTAATATTTCATTATTTTACAGCTACCTGACATACACGACAAGCCTTAATTTTGTTATGAATTCGACGACTCCCACGGTTCGACCCACGGTAGCGCACCACTGGCTCTATTGAACCAATTTCAGAAAAAAATTCTTCTAAAAGTCGTAATATTACAGATTCTAAGAGATTTAAATTCAGTCCATTTAATTGAAAATGTTAATTTTCAATTGTTATGAAACTTTATCTCCAGTAAGAGTAGCAGTAACAACATAAAGCAACGATGAATCTGAGATATTTACGGCATAAGGTGTAATAGCATTCTTGGAACATAAATTAATTGGTTCTGATATAAGCAAAGCTTCAATGATAAATATCATGGAACGTTTGAAGATCCGTGAAAATCTGGTATTATCAGAATGGGCTAGATGTAAGGTGACCACACGTCCCGATTTTGGCGGGCCAGTCCCGCTTTTTGAATGACTGTCCCGCGTCCCGCTGATTTTTTTAAATGTCCCGCTTTTTATAAAATATCTGCATTTTTTTTTAAATGTACTGTAATGTATAAAATGAGATTTTTCCACATATTCCCATAAAATCTCCTTTGTTTAGTGTCACCAAATGAAATTTTTTAATATCCTCGAATTGAACTGTCTATTCTTCAAAATATTCCAAACAGTTATTATAAATTTTTTTAACTTCTTTCAGAAAATCCGGTCGTTTAATGGTACCTTGCTCTGAAATTTTCATTTTGTGACATTAAAAAAGAATATTTTATAGGAATATGTGGAAAAATCTTTTGAATATATTAGTAACCTTTTTCCGAAAAATAATATTTGCGAAAATGATCTTTTTTGATGAGGCGTAATTGGTAAAAAGATACGTTACTACGTTACGAGTGCACGTCAGAAAATTGATTTTCACTACAAGTTGTTGCCATAGTAACTACAAACAGAAATCGTTTAATAATAAAACTATTTGATAAAACCATTTGATTTACAATGGACTTTTACGCACGATTTGGATACTTTTACACACAATAATGTACTTATGTGTTTATTTTGGAGTGTGAGTAAATAAAATATATTTTTTTGAATTAATGGTCTGTTCTCATCACTAAATTATAATTCTAATTTCATCCCGTTTGTCCCGCTTTGTCTCAATGAAAATGTGGCCACTTTAGCTAGATGCTTACTAGATCCTTCGAAAGTTCCAACAAAATCTGTTGTAATATTGGCGGAAAATATTTTGGAATGACTTTATCGAGACAACAATAAGGCTGAAGTCAAAGGTGAATGTTCGCTAAATTCAGAAGAATTAGAAGAAGTGACCAATCCAAACTATTCCTTGCAACACGATGTACAAAAAGCTATTCAAGAAGAATTAAATAAAAATACTTATACGTGGTCTGTTAGAAAAGTATCCGACCTTATTTTTTATTTTAAAAACCTGATGAATTTGAATCAAGCGCGCTTGCATGAGCCGACCTTCGTGCGCATGCGTGAATTTTTTCCCGCCTGTAGATAGCGTCAGTTGCTGTGAAGCAGTGTTCGAGTGACGGTTTTTCAATGCAAGTAAAATGACGACAAGTGAAATGAGGGATGTCCTACGTCGACTACTTGATGCTGTGCGGCGCAAGCGACTGGAGTTGTGGTCATCAGGAAATTGGCGACTCCATCACCACAATGCTCCAGCACATTCTTCGCACTTGGTTCACAATTTTTTGGCGAAAAACCGGACTCCTCTGGTTCGACAGGCTCCTTACTCTCCTGATATGCCCCCCTGCGACTTCTGTTTATTCCCCAAAGTCAAGAGGCCATTGAAAGGAACGCAATTTCAGACAAGAGAGGACATTATGGCTGCAACGACAGCCGAACGAAAGGCGATTCCGAAAGAGGCCTTTTCGGAATGCTTTCAGCAATGGCGGCACCGCTGGGAGAAGTGTGTGGAGTCCCAATGAGACTACTTTGAGGGTGATTAGGTTTCCAACGCCCCAAGTATGCCAGTTTTTTTTTACCGGCTAAAGGTCGAATTCTTTTCTAACAGACCACGTATGCAAACAAATCGCTAACCTAATTCTATGAAAAAGGAGTTTGCTAAATATAAAAGAACTTCTGAGAGAACAAAAAGATTAAATATTTTGTTTCAAGTACTCTCTACAATTAAAGCTACATCCACCTACTCCGAAAGATCATTTTCCCTTAGCGGCAACTTTTGTACAAAACTAAGATCTCTCAAAAGTTCTTAAAAACCCGAAACCGAAACCGCGGTTTTTAATTTTTTTGACATTGCCATTGCGTACATTGTGTTGCCTATATCAATGAATCACTATATTAGTTACATCAAACATATTTTTCTTATTAAATAGAAACAAATTAGTGTGGTCGTAGATAAAGTATAGTACATAATTCGAGTTGTAAGGCAATTACGTACTCGCGGAATTACGCGCTCCCCGCATATTTGGCATAACTTATATATTAGAAGACCGTTATAAATAGGGCCCGGATTTATATGTAAATACATATTTTTAATTCAAATTGTTTTCGGTATTTATTTTGTTTTCTACACAAATTATGATATTTGGAAATAAAGATTACATTTTCTCGTTCCAAATGCCATAATTTATGTGGAAAACAACGTAAAAAACGAAAATAATTTGAATTAAAAATATATATTTACATATAAATCCGGGCCCTAATAGTTATAAAGGAGGTGAATAATAAATTGGTATTTTAAAAATTTAAAGTAATATAATATGCAAGAAAATGAACAAACTATAAACCAATAGATGCTGTAAATTTTTTTTCGTATTAACATCGTGATTGTTTGTAATTTGTATATAAAATAATTCAAATAATTCCAAGATTTAATTAACATTTTTGTTTTGTTCATTCATATTCTTAAATGGAATTTTTTATATTTACTACATTAATTCCACTATTACGAATGCAATTAAAATATCGGTAAAAATATTCTTCTAAAAGTTATTCCAAAACAAATTAGTTTTATTTAAATTAATCGAAAATTGAGCGAATAAAATTGCTTTTGCGCAATATTTTCTCCAAACTAAAACTGTTTTTGAAAATACATTTTAAAACATATTCATTTTTATTAAATTAAAGAGTATACAAACAATAGTTTCACTGATACTGCCGAAAAACTTAAAATATTGTGTTTGAAATGAAGTTAAATGTTGTTTTGAAAATATATAAAAACTATACAAACAATAGTTTCAATAGTTAGAAAAACTTCAAATAGCTAGAAATATGGTGTTTGAAATGTAAAATATTGTGTTTGAAAGTTAAATGTTGTTTTGAAAATATATTGTTTAACATTTTATATATTTGTTTTGTTATTTTATACTTTATTTACTTCAAGAAGATTAATCTCCTTAAAGTAAATAAAGTATAAAATAACAAAACACAAATATTTAAACTTCAAGATGATCAAATTCACAAATAATGTAACATTGTATATTAAAAATTATTTGTATTATGTAACTTGATTATGCAACTTATGTAACTAATTTTTAAAAGTTTAAATTCAATTTATTTAATAAGAAATTGTTACTCACATTGCGACATCCGTTCCAGAAAGAATTTGCCCTCGGACGTTCATAGCTGCCATCCTTATTATTTTAAAAAGCGTCCAAAACTGAGTACCCTTCAGAATCCTTCGTCCTCGCACAACTGCCAAAAAATTACGCAATTCTAAATACCACCGATATATTTATGTGAAATATAATGGCCTTATCGCTAGCTGGGGCCACCAAAGGCTATCAGCTAATCACTTTTTAATTACCACAAGCTAACAAGAATGGGATTCAAATCGAAAATTTTCAAATAAAATCAATTTATAAGAACTCAAAATTATTAATAGGAGATATAAATATGAAAATAATTGAGTGAATCTTTATTCTATGAATGTTTGCAAAGGAATGAACTTGTAACATGTACAAGGAGTACACAAGTAGTTTATATTTAGTTTACTTATTAGTATTAAAAAATAATAATATGGTTTTTCTAAGTATTTTATTGCATATTTATTTGGTAGGCGTTACAACCAACGTGTGTTGGCTTGTGTTTCAACGGTTCGGCAAAAATTTGCGGGAAAGTTACTAGATAAAAATGGCTGCAAGCAAGCGCACTAATATTGTAAACATGAAGTTGCATAAAAAGTAATTTATACCGTAAGCTAACTTGGAGGTAATTAATGTTTTAATATTATTAGATTTTATAGAATGATTCATAAAGTTGTAAATGATAATGCATCTTGAATTTTATTTTATTTTAAAAGTGGCGCAAGTCCATTTCATGTTGTTTCGAGAATATGAAATATTAGTCGATATACGCAATTTCTTATATTGGCCAATTTTAAATTGAACAAAACAGTCGCTTTTTTAAGATATCAAATATTAACTAGTTATGGATAAAAAGTACACATTATAGTATATTACGTAATAAGAGTTGTAAGAAGCATATTACGTGCGAGGGGAACGCGTAATTCCGCGAGTACGTAATTGCCTTACAACTCGAATTATTTACTATACTTTATCTACGACCACACTAATTTGTTTCTATTTAATAAGAAAAATATGTTTGATGTAACTGATATAGTGATTCATTGATATAGGCAACACAATGTACGCAATGGCAATGTCAAATGAAATAAAGTTGTACGGATTTGTTCAGAATTTAATCTTAATAATTTATATTTTTTCTTTAATTTCATTAATACCTACTAAACAGATACAAGCCCTAAAGAAGGTCAGAATAAAAAAGAAGAAAAAAAACCGGCCAAGTGCGAGTTGTGACTCGCGCACCGAGGGTTCCGTACAAACTTGTAAGTAAGGTATCTTTTTTTGTGGAGGACATAACAAGCACATTCAGTTAACTTGACAAGTGGCCCTCATGAAATCACGACCATCTTAGTACCGCTGCAAGCATAACCTCAAGATGTCGCTGTCGTACGATGGAATTCTACCCTATATTTTATTACCATACATCCCCCATTCACTATGAGTTTTTAGTGGTTCTGGAACTTCATTATTTGTTTTTGCTGCTCAATTTTGCCTGTATACCTATATACCCTGTTTAAAGGTATACAGGGTATTTTTTTTAAATAACGCGAATATTTTTAAACTTATAAAAAGAAAACTTTATTTTAGTATTACACTTATTCACTAACTTATATTAAGATCTAACTATTTCTAGATCTAATATAAGCTAATATATTAACTATTTCTAGATCTATTTCGATACTCTTAACATTCAGTTGTTCAATTGACTGCTTTTTGGGCAATTGACTACCAAAAAATATAAAATATGGCGCCATATAAAATATGGCGAACGTGATTTAAGTATAATATACTTAAATCATATTATCTACAACATATTATGTAGATTATGTAAATTATAGTATAGTATTATTATGTAGATTATCAAGATATTATGTAGATTATAAAGAAAAAATAGGCGAAATATAATATATACAGGATGTTACGGGACTTGAGTATGTCGCATGTCGGTTATAAACAAGCAAAATTTTGACATAATATATACCCTGTATATATTATGTATATAGAGCGTACGTGATGAAATAAATAACGAATATAAACAAAGAAAATTCAGAATAAACAGCTTGGTGCCAACACATACTTTTTAACCTTAGGATCTAACTGTATGCAACCCATATGCTTCTGGAGCCTGACAATACCACTACGACAACATTAGTGTATTTTCATAAGTTTCTAATGATAAATCCGCATTTTTCTTGTAATTAAACTACATATTTACGGTTTTCAGATTTTTCCCTTTACATGTGCTGTAAGACACCACTTCTTGCCAAATTTCATGATTCTAGGTCAACGGGAAGTACCCTATAGGTTTTGATTCCCTTGTGAAATCGCAAAATATGCGACATAAACGGTCATATCTTTTGATCGCGTTGACTTACAAGTTTGATTTTTTCACAGCTGAAAGAGCCCGCAGACCCGAGTATTTGATACAAATTTCAACTTGTTACCTCTACGCGTTCCTGAGAAAAATGGTCCTGACAGACAGACAGACGGACAGACAGACAGACGGACAACAAAGTGATCCTATAAGGGTTCCGTTTTCGGTACGGAACCCTAAAAATGAAAATATACGTGGCCAGGGATACGACATTAGTGCAATCATGAAAGGTATTCATTGTGGTGTGCAAAAACGAATTTTAGATAAAAATTTTATAATAGATATATATATATATATATATGTATATATATATATATATATATATATATATATATATATATATATATATATATATATATATATATATATATATATAAAAGCATGGGCGTAGCCAAGGGGGGGAAGTTTTGGGGGTTCAATCCCGTCCCCGGCCCCACCCCGAAACATGCAAAATATAACATAAATATTATATTGAATTAAGGAGGGACGAGTAGAGACGACTCTCTTCAAGATAGCATAGTAGATGTGGAGTTTAGGAACCGTTGTGTGTCAGTTTTAGAAAGCTAATTGGTGCATGTATGTTATTATTTTTACAATTAGAATTAGACGTAAAAGCAAATTATTTATTTATTTTTTATTTGTTAAGTAAATAAAATATATCATCGGTTTATTATTTTTTTTTAATATTTAAATTCGCCTTAGTAGACAATAGGCGTCATTGTATTCGCCTTAGGAGGCATATTTTATCGCGCCGGCCCTGTTACCACAAAAGATCTTTGAGTTTTTGTTTTTGAATCTTCTATATGGCAGGGTTTGAAATTTCGTAGTTCATGTTTTCTGCAAGCACCACTAATGCCAATGATAAGAATAACCTATAATTATATAAAAAAACTGTCGTTATGCCCATTAGAGAGCATAATAAGAAAAAAAAAAGTAATGAATACCTTCATCAATAAATATTTGTTATCCGGCGAATTATTGAGGAAACTGTTAATTTCTTGATTGGTGAAAATTTTTAATTTTCTGCTTTTAAATCCGTCAGATTTTCTCTTTAGTAAAGCTATTAACTTTGAATGTTTTGAAATGTCGATGTCGTGCTTTAAATTAATTGTTGTCCGAACCATTGAATAAATTGCCCAAAGTGAAGATGGTTTCATTGTTTGAGATAATTCATCAATGTATGATAATGCAACATTTTCTGAAAACGATTTAACTTTATGCTTCATTCTCCAGTCCATAATTTTTCTATATGCATCCTCCTATCGATCCCGAGATATAATCGGTAGCAAATTATGGGCAGCTTGTTCCGCTTTTTCAACTATTTCGGGCGGAGTGCTATTTCCTTTTTCACTTTCACTGAACATTATTTTAATTGAAATTGTTTTAATTGAAAAAAAATATAGTGTTTATGTTAGTTTAGTTTGACGTTAAATAATTGTTTGACAAATAACGGAATGCTTTGGGTTGCCAATAATAAACGATAGTAGCAACTCTCAACCAATCAACGAATTGTAAACCAAACGCACTAGTGTGTTATTGAATCATTAAATAACATTAATCGCGGACTGTTACATACGTGTTTTGTATGATGTATTTACATAATCCACGAACTGTACAATATTGACCAATTACAATAGTGGTCGAAGATAAAATTAATTACAAATTATGTGATATCTCATTTAAGAAACTGGATACCATTTTCAATATAAACCGTCCATAGTATAAAATAACATTAATTTATATCAAGAATGGACAGACATGTTTAGACCGACTTGTCTAAGACTAGACGGAAAAGACTAGATTAGGCTGACAAAGAGGAGACAACCCATAGGAGACAACATTTAAGACTTCAAAAATACGAATAAGATAATTTGAGATTGGGATCTTGCTGCATCAGAAAATTCATTCCGTTCATTCGTTGTTCTAATAAACGTACCAACTTTACAGATACAAACTTAGCCAGACTACACATGTCAAACCTAACAATGTCAACATACATGTCAAACCTAACAATGATAGGGGATTATGTAATATTTGGGACCATTTCTTAGACAATGAAAAGGGAGGTAGCAACTTTCAACAACCTAGCCCAAGCAATGATAAGGGGCAGTACATACTTGTACTGATACTATATCAATGATCCATCCGTCCAATGGCGCTACAGCCCAAATCGGGCCTTGGCCTTTTCTATTTTCTTCCTCCAGCCATCCCTGTCCTCCGCCGCCTTTCTCCAGTTTTGAGTTCCGAAAATGGATCGAGCGCCCCCCCTGGATTTTGTCTGCCCATCTCGCTCCTGGTCTTTCAACCGGTCTTTTACAATCCTCTTGACTACTCTTGACTTCTCCATCCTTTGTAAATGCCCGGCCCATTTAAGTCTTTGTAATCTTATTGTAGTTGCTAGGTCTGCTCCTGCGAAGAGCTGGTAGATCTATTGGTTGTACCTTATTCTCCACTGTTCGTTTTCTTGGACCGGTCCATATATTCTGCGTAAGATCTTTCTTTCCAATGCGTTCACCATTGTTTCCGTTCTTTGTGAGAGCGTCCAGGTCTCGCTTCCATAGCATAACACTGGGCGTATTATTGTTTTATAAAGTTTCAGATTAGTTTTCCTGTGGACATTCCCCGATCTGATTATGGCCGAGATGTGGTAGTAACTTTATTGGCATTGCTGATACTTCGTTGGATTTCCTTCAACTCGTCCCGTTTGCTAGATATATTACAGCCTAGGTAGGTAAAGTCATTGACCACCTCAAAGTTTTGGTCGCCTATTGTCATGTTGGCCTCTCCTCCTATTGCTTCGGGTCTGTGTTAATAATTTGGTCTTATCTTCATTCACTTTTAGGCCCAATTCTTCAGCCGCGCCTTTTAGTTGTATGTAGGTTTCTTGCATTGATGTTAGGTTTTTTCCAAGTATGTTTATGTCATCTGCATATCCTGCTAGTTCTGTGGATTTGTGTAGCAGCGATGCTTTGGTGTCTACCGTGGTTTTCCTTACTGCGTATTCTAATGCTAGATTAAAGAGCATTGGGGCGAGTCCATCTCCCTGCTTGAGGCCTTGGTTTATTTTAAATGGGTCTGTTAGATTTCCTTGTATCTTCACGCAGCCTTCAGAGTTCTCAATTGTTAGTCTTGTTAGCGTTACTAATTTTCGTAGTATGTTAAAGTCGAGCATGATGCTGTAGAGCTTTTCTCTCTCTATGCTGTCGCATGCCTATCTCAAGTCCATGTAGAGCTGGAACACATTAATGTCATATTCCCAGCATTTCTCCAGAACTTGTTTTACTGCGCATAATTGGTCTGTGGTCCATCTTCCTGGTCTAAAACCCGCTTGGTATTCGCTAATGATGTTTTCGGCTAGCGGTTCTAGTTTGTTCTAGAGGATTGGTGTGAAGACTTTATATGTTGCTCTTAGTAGGGATATTCCCTATAATTTTTATATTCTAGCTTGTCTCCTTTTTTATGGATTGGACAGATGATGCTGGTTCGGCATGCGATCAGTTCGGCATTTTTTCGGTTTTTCATATTTCTTAGATTAGGTCCGATACCGCTGTCGCTAGATGTGGTCCTCCATATTTTATTAATTCTGACGGAATGTTGTCCATACCTGGTGTTTTGTTGTTGTTTAGCGACTTGATTGCTTTTCTCACCCCTTCTTCAGTTGGGGGGTCGTTGTTCTACTCTCGTTCTCGTTCGTCTGCTGTGAGTTCAAGTACTCTCTGGACTTTGTTGGTTGGATTCTGGTTGCTGTTTGGGTTTATGAGTTCCTCGAAATGTTGTTTCCACCTCCCTTGAATTTATATTTCGTTTCCGATGATTTATACTGTCTCATCTAAGCTAGTGCTTGACTGGAAACCTTTCTTGAATATATTTATTTGCCTTTATGCTTCCCTGGTGTCGTTTTTCTTAAAGTCCTCCTCTATTTGTAGCAGTGTCTTGTTAATGGCCGTTTTTTTCTTTCTTCGTAGCAGTTTATGGGTTGCTTTTCTGGCATCCTCGTATTTGGTACTCTATAGTCGGGTGGGCCTCTCTATGTATATAGCATATGATTCGTTCTTGTCGTTTATGGCTTTCTTGCAATCCTCGTCAAACCATTCTATTTTGTTTTCCTTTGCTTTGGGGCCTATTGTGTTTTGGCGGCTTCTGTGACCGCTTACTTGATTTCTTTCCATTTCTCCTCACCGATTTCGCTTTCTTCCTGGTTTTCTGTTACCTTATCTTTCTGTTTCTGTAGTACTTCTGCTATGTTACTTTGGAAAACTGTTACTGTTGTTTCTTCCTTTATTTTTTCTAGGTGATATTTTGTTTGGGATTCCTGGGATATTTTTGCGCGGTTGGCTATCCGTTCTCAATGAAAAGGGGCAGTAATGGTACCATATCAAACAAATGTTGGGCGGTACAATCCTTGTACGGGTACCGTATCATAGAGCTGCGACTACGGGGGAAAGTAATCAAAAATTACTTTGAGAAAGTAATGGGTTTTCGGGACTCAAGACGGCGGCCTGATACATTATCCAATATCATGTGGATTGGCAGATTTCTAGGGTGTTTAGGGTCGTGTAGTTTGTCCCATTCGAGAACAGTAGCTTGTTGTCTCCTCAGGTTTGGTGGTGCCAAATTCATTAGTGCGTGGAGCCAAGGTACTGGAGTGGACTTTAGTTTTCCTGATATAATTCTCATGGTATTATTGAGGTGCACATCGGCTTTGTTAGTATGAGAACTCTTGTACCACACTGGTGCACAGTATTCTGCCGTTGAAAGAACAAGTGATTGAGCTACCGTTCGTAGTTTTTCTGCTTTTGCTCCCAAAGTAGTCCCAGACAGTTTTCTTTTTAGTTTTTGTCCAGTTATTTCCAAATGTCTTTTATATGTTAGGGACCGGCCTAGTTTTACGCCAAGGTATTTGGGGTGGCTGTTGTGTTTTACTCTTTTACCACAGAATGTGACATTCAGGTCTTTATTTGCAAGACGGTTATTAAGATGGAATGCACATACATATTGCTTGGATTTCGACATAGTCGCACTGTTTGTAGTATCTCCCGAGGTTTTCCGTTAGAGTTTCCTCGCCATCCTCAAGGAGTCTGCTTTGAGTGGCTATAGTGATGTCATCAGCATAGCAGATCTTCTGGGAGTTGGTTGCCGGCATGTTACTGGTTTAAAGGTTAAAGAGTATAGGGGCAAGCACCGATCCCTGAGGCAATACATTTCTAATGGTGAATGACTTGCTAGTTGATTGTCCAAGAGCGACTTTGAAGTATCGGTTTCCTAACATGTTTCTCATAAGTTTAGTTAACTTGGAGCAGAGTATTATTTTTTTAGTTTTAGTATTAGACCATCCAGTCATACGGTGTCGTATGCAGCCGTCAGATCAACAAATGCTACTGACTTTTTTAGTCCCCTTTGGTGTCCTGATTCGATGTATGACGTTAGGGTTTAGGGCACTTGCTCACAGCAACTTCGGTTGGATCTGACACCAGCCTGGCCTGGCGGAATACTATCGTCTATAGTTTGATATATTCTATTGTATATAAGCCTCTCCAGTAATTTATAACCATCACTGAACAGTGCGATTGGACGATAACTAGCTGGGTCGTCGCTTCGTTTCCCTGGTATCAGAATAGCAGGGGCCTGGGCTATTTTGAACTGTTCTGGGATTTGTTCCGTATTTAGTATATCTGTGAGGCAATATCTAAGCCACTCTCTCGCAGTTTCTCCTAGGTGCTTTATAAATTCTGGGAATATACCATCCAGGCCAACTGCCTTCCGAAATTTGAGTGTACTTATAGCCTTGTTCAGTTCAGCGTTAGTGAAAGAGGAACAGAAAAGAGGGTTGTCTTCGTTATTTTAAGTTCTTCCTTTATCGCTTCTTCAAACTCTTTACGGATCCGTACATTTTCTGAACGTTGTTTAATATGTAACGCTACTTGGGAAGAGGTCACTTAAGGTTCCTTGGTAAGTATAGGCGTGGAAGCTTCTAGTCGACTTAATCTCTTTCGGCTGGAGGCTGTAAAATCCATATTTTCTGTCGTACTTTCCCATCGCTCCCTTCTTTCATCGTTGAGCGTTTGCAATATCTGGCTTCCCAAATCCGGGTTCCCAGTTTTCTCATACCCTTTGTATAAAGTTGCAGTGTTCTTATTCCAACAGGATATGTATTCTTTTCTATATCCGCGGGGAATGTTACGCTTCCGATCAGTACGACAGCAAACCTTCCATAGTTTTCTGATTTTGGTGGGATCCACCGTAGGTGTGAATCGACTTCTTTAGAATATGATGTCCAGTTCGCCTTGCGAAAGTTCCATCTTGGTTTTGGTATAGATTTTATCAAAGGTACTTGGATTCTGATATTGATAATAACTGGCCTTTCTCGTATAAGGTAGGAGGACTTGCAATGAGTCAGTTGTAAAAGCACAGATCAGGGTTTGTGTCGCTCTGTCGTCGTGCTGAAAGGTTTTGAAATCCTTAGCATCATAGATGGAGATCTAACTCATCCATCCAATTTGATAGGCTCTCTCCTTCCTAGAGGAAAGTATCCATGTGCGGGAAATAAACTTGAACGACCAAGTCATAATGCTACAAAAACTTTCCAAGCATTAAGATTTTTTTTAATAACGAACTAAATGAAAATAATAATGGTTTACTTTTAGCTCAAAAATATCTTAAAATTGGAGGAAGACTAATTACGATCACTTTCCATTCTTTGGAAGACACAGTTGTTAAAAGACATTTATTGGGGAATTTAATTGAGCATTCATCTATTCCACTTCCTCTTAATTATAGCAATTATACTTTGAGACTAACTGGAAAATGTTACATATACATTTGATTGTGCCTAGTATTGATGAAGTTGATAACAATCCAAGGAGTAGGTCTGAAAAGCTTAGAGCTGCTGTAAGAGTTAAATAAATTAAAAATGTTGTTTGAAAATATAGTTTTACTATTTTGCATTTAACAAAAATTTACAAGATTTAAAATAACCCAACAATTTCTCCTGTTTCTGTATTCAAATCGATATCATAGATTGCTGGTCTTGTAGGTAGTCCAGGCATTTTAGAAATCTATAAAATGTTAATACAATATTTTTACATTATATATTTTTTAGATATTACCTGTCCAACAATCGTAACAATGAAACCTGCACCAGCAGATATAGAAATATCGTTTATCTTTAAATTAAAACCAGTTGGTGCTCCTTTAATACTAGGATCCCCAGTAAAAGACAAGGGAGTTTTTGCCATGCAAATTGGTAATTTATCATATCCCTCAAAAATTAAAATTTATTTACATTGAAAATTATATAAAAAACCCTTACTTGTTGTTTATATTCGTTGATTTTCTCTTTTACTTTTGGTTCAAATTCAACAGTGGCAGCTCCATACATTTCTTGAGATATTTTTAAGATTTTGTCCTCAATTGATATGTTTAAGTCATAGAGCAATTTGAAATCAGCTGGTTCACTACAGGCCTTGACAACTGCATCTGCCAATTTTATTGATCCAGCTCCTCCATATGTCCAATGACTAGAACCAACTGCATCAAAAGCTCCATTATCCAATGCTGCTTGTCTAACCATATTTATTTCAGCTTCTGTATCACTCCTAAAATATTGAATAATTTAGTATACCAAACTCGGCGAATTTGAACCAATATTTACTCAAAAGTATTGATAGCTACTACAACTGGTACTCCAAATTTCTTGCCATTGCTAATGTGTTTCACCATATTCGGTAATCCTTTCTGCAACAATTCTAAATTTTCCTGAATATATTCCATCTTTAATGGAGCTCCTGGCGTAACAGCAGGTCCACCTCCATGCATCTTCAAAGCTCTGATAGTTGACACCAAAACAACACAGTTGGGAATATTTCCAGAAGCTCTACATTTGATATCAAAGAACTTTTCCATTCCTAAAAAAAGATGAAAAATAAAGTTTCCAATTTAACTTTACCAATTTCATTATACCAATGTCTGAGCCAAAGCCAGCTTCTGTTAAAACGTATCCCTTTTCTCCTACTAATTTCAAGGCAACTTTGTCAGCCAAAATTGAAGAACAACCATGGGCTATATTAGCAAATGGTCCAGCATGTACTAATACAGGTGTTCCTTCTAAACTCTGCATTAAGGTTGGTTCAACTGAATCTTTTAATAAAACAGCCAGTGCTCCAGTAACACCTAGATCATCAGCAGTAACAGGAGTCCCACTTTTATCAAAAGCCACAACAATTTTACTCAAACGATCTTTGTAATCGCCTAAATCTGTAGCCAAAGCCAAAATAGCCATAATCTCACTAGCCACCGAAATGGCATAACTTGTCTCTCTAGTTAAACCTTTTTCTGTTGGTGATTGCCCAATCGTTATCTTACGAAGATATCTATCATTAAGATCAACAACTAAAAATCAAATAAATTATTCAACACCTCAAATATTACGCCCATAATATTTACCTCTTGTCCAAACTATTTTATTAGTATCAATATTCAACCTAGCAAACTTAACCTGTTCTTCAGGAGTTAAACTATCAGGATCACTTTTATTAATTCCCAACCTTTTTAATCTTCGCAACTGAATTTTAGAAAACTTTTTAACGCCCTTAACACTAGGTACAAGACGACCATACAGGGCTTTATCAGATTGAGTTGCTTCATGGAAGATTCTTGCATCCATTTGAGCAGCTACTAAATTGTTGGCTGCAGTTATAGCATGGATGTCTCCAGTTAAGTGGAGATTGAAGTCATCCATTGGGATAACTTGGGCGTAACCTCCTCCAGCTGCTCCACCCTTAATACCGAAAGTTGGGCCTTGGGACGGTTGACGAAGGCAAGCAAAAGCATTCTTTCCGCGATGGGCGCATAATGCTTGGACTAAACCTAAGGCTGTTGTGCTTTTACCTTCGCCTAAAGGAGTTGGTGTGATACTAAAAATAATAATTTCTTATTGTTTGAAGATTTTTTGTTAATGCATTTTTACCCTACTGCGACGACGTATTTGCCATCTTTCTGATCTTTGAAACGGTCTAAGACTTTGAGGGAGATTTTGGCCTTCTTGCTTCCATATTGGGAAACTTCTGCTGGGTAAAGACCAACTTCTGTCGCAACTTGTAAGATATCTTTAGGTTCTTGAGCACGAGCAATTGCTATATCGCTGCAATAATAAAATTATGAGACAAAATATAATAACACTGGTATTAAAACTAACGTTATCTTATTTGAACCAACTACTAATCTTAGAAGGTACTACTTAGAATACCTACCACAGGGAAGTGTACTGGCTCCTATGCTTTTCAACGTATAAACAAATGACCAACCAACCGACCAACAGACACGTCGCTTCATTTATGCGGATGACACAGCCATCGTCGCACAAGGGAAAAGCTTCGAAGAAGTTGAGAATAAACTAACTACAGATTTACAAAACATGGCACAGTACTACGACATAAAGCATTTAAAGCGAACCCCAAAACCCAAAACCGAGGTAGGTGCATTTAACCTGAAAAATAAGGACGCACGCAAGAAGCTGCAAATCACATAGAGAGAACACGAACTCGAAACATGCGACACTTCAAAGTACCTGGGCGTAACACTGTACCGTACACTATCTTTCCAAAAACACGGCCAGAATAGAAAGGTCCAAGTTTGTGCTAGGAATAATATCATTCAGAAGCTGACTGGTAAAGCATGGGGAGCGCAGCCTGACGTGATCCGTACGTCGGCCCCTGCTCTCAGTTTCTCCGCTGCCGAGTACGCGGCACCAGTGTTATACAACTCGGTTCACGCAAAACATGTCGACATCGCCTTCAACGAGACCTTGTATTGCAGAAATGAACTCTAAACTAATTGCAAAAAATTTACCAAAGGAATGGAAAAGAGCGAGGCTAAAGGCAATAAACCAATGGGCGAACCAACTTCATATAGGCACCTGTGCATTCTAGACACACTGGGAAAATTCTTAGAACAACTGCTACTGGGCAGACTAAAAAGAGAGCTTGAGACTGGAACCGGGTTGTCTAAAAGACAATACGGCTTCAGAGAGGCCAGATCCACAATCAGTGCGAAAAATAATGTATTAAAACTCGCCGAGGATGCTAGACAAGGCACCAAAAGGACTAGGAAGATATGCGCATTAATCACCTTCGCCGTGCGAAATGCCTTTAATAGTGCAAGCTGGAAGATTATAATGCATGGACTGACAAGAAGAGGCGTGACTCCTTATCTACTACGCATACTCAAGAGCTACCTCGGTGACAGAACCCTATTATTAGAAGCAGATGGAAGTACAGTGCAGAGGGAACTAAGTGGTCGTGCCGCGCAGGGTTCAGCCATGGGCACAACTCTGTGGAACATCCTATATAAAGGTATCCTAAGACTCAGACTCCCAGATGGTGCCACACTTATTGGCTTCGCCGACGACCTGGCGCTCATAGTCTCAACTAGAACGGAAACTACTATAATGCAAAGGGCAATCTGCGCAATACAACTAGTAACAGAGTGGATGATAACCAATAACTTAACGCTTGCACCGGAAAAGTCCGAAGTTGTGTTGTTACTGGGCTTAGGAGATTAAAGCCAATAAATTTCCAAATTCAAAGACCCGCATAGTCCCAAAGGATAAAATCACAAACCTTGGAGTAGTAGTGGATGAAAGACTTTCCTTCGTCCCGCACCGCACGCAGGCAGTAGCCATGTGTATGAAGGTAGCCTCAGCGCTGGACAAAATTATACTCAATGTAGGTGGCCCAAGAAGCCACGAACGCAGACTCCTTAGTATGGTTACGCAATCCACTATGCTTTACGCCGCCTTAACGTGGGCTAAAAGCATGGATGTGGAAAGGAATGTTAAGAAGCTAGAAGCAGTACAAAGAAAGGTCGCTATTAGGGTCTGTAGCGCATATAAAACCATATCCGGAGGAGCCGCGCTAGTAATCGCGGGAATACCTCCCATAGACCTCTTAGTAAAAGAGAGAGCTAAATTGTACGTGAATAGTAGTAACAGGCAAGCAAGAAGAACAGCTAGAAAAAACCTTCTAGAGGAATGGCAAAGAAGACGAAGGGCGACTGACAAAGGCCAATGTACACAACTGGTCACACCAGACATAATAGACATGGCTGAACAGGAAGCGCGGTGAGACAAACTATCGTCTAACACAATTCCTCTCAGGGCACGGCTGCTTCCGTCAGTACGTGCATCAAATACGAGCCACCGCGGACAACCTTCGCGAATATTGTGGCGAGATACACTCAGTATGACACACCATATTTGACTGCTATAGATGGGACCTCGAAAGAGAAAAACAAACAGGTAGTGTGCAGATGCCATGAGGTACATGATGAATAACAAAACAAATTGGGAGAGGACCGACAGGCTTGTCAAAAACATTACGTCCTCCAAAGAATATGACGAGAGGCTGAAATGCCACTGAAACAATCGGATAGTGCAACCAAGCTAAATCACCAGCTAACAAGCAAAAATACTAATTAAATTTACAATCATCATTTTGAAGATATGCTAGACGCGGCTCCGGAATGATTGGTGGAGTTCCTAAGGGCCACTTGTCTACACAGCTCCCAGCTGCTAGCTACGCCCAAATAGAAAAGGCAGACAAAACTGTCCTCCTAGGTAGTGTAGTGGACAACATACCCGCCAGACAAGCGGGAGACCGGGGTTCGAGTTCCCGCCGAGGAGGCATTTTCAACCAGGGCGGCACTAACCATCCGGGCTGCCCACCCTGAAAAAATGTGAAATACGCAATACCGGGGTGGCGCACATTAAAAGCCAAGTGGAAAAGGGGGTTTAATGAGAGGTTTCCGAAACCACAATAAAAGAACGACAGAAACAATTAAAAATATGAAGCTCCATAAATTTATAAATGGATTATATTGCATTGCCTAATCTAATTTGTTCTTAGAGAAACTAGACAAATTTTAATATTGTTACTTACCTTGGCACTGGTTTTAGTAGTTTTAGTGGTAAATATTGCATGTCCCATGTACCCTGCATGAATTTTTTGGCTGATTTTTCTGCACTTAATACGGTATTCTTCATTAGCATAACCACTGTCATAGGTCCAACACCTCCAGGAACTGGAGTAATAAAAGACGCGTTTTTGCTAGCTCCAGAAAAATCGACGTCACCAACTAATCTGTGTCCAGACTTTTTACTGGGATCTATGCACAAACAAAATAGGTAAATAATGAAATTTATGGACAGAGAGTGTTGATAAATGATGGTAAAACTTGGTAACATTTTGTATATAGTTCAATTTGTGAATATTTAACCGTTAAGGTCATACTACAAAGTATTCAGCCATCCTACGCCTACCGGCCTGAGCGGCCGCTAACAATTTAGTGCAATGGCAACGTAATTATAGAATTATTTTTCAATTTTTTCAATAATTTTTGGTTCTCTTTCAAAATGTTTTAAAAAATTATCTACATATTTTATTATTTTGTTAGATTATGTGGGATAAACGACATAAATCCATTTTTTCGCAAAGCGTTTAAAAATATAACATTTTGTCACTTAATTTTTGTATTAATTTACACACTTATTGCATAAGATATTTGAATGACTATTACAACTATTCTTCTTAGAATGTATATAATATTAGAAAACTTTCCTTTCACTTTCACATTGCCGTTGTGTCGTGTCTTTTCTGGAGGAAGAATAAATACTTTCCGTCAAACCCTTATTTCGCAATTTTCGCACCCTTATTTTGATTCTGTCGTCGTTTGAAACTTCCTCTATAAAAGTATTTCTATTGTCCTTTTTTTAGAATTCAAATTTTTATAAACGTTAGTGTATGTAACATATGCAGCCAATAAACTTATGTCTAAAATATCTATTGTCTATATCTATTTGTAATTCGTAATTTTTTATCAAATGATGATGATTGAGATTACACTGTGAGATTACTACTGCTTATAAGATTTTTTTTTAATTAACTCAGGACAACAAAGCAACAAACTTGAAGCTAGTTCATCAGTACAAACAAGACAATACAAAGTGATAAATCCTTATGTATTACCATATAATAAAATCAAGTTTATTCATTATACAGGGTGGGCAATTTAACGTGACCATCCCAAATATCTCCGTTACTTTTAGGGTGACGTAAAAATGTCAAAAGGGAATTTTATTGATTTCGAAGGACTTTCGAAGGACAGTGGTTAAACATTCTTTTTTGTCAAGGTCATAGTTTATGCGTCCTCAAGGTGATCAATGGCTTTTCAAATGGGAACATGTTATTTTTTTATCAAGACATTGTAGTCACTATTCAGACGAATTTAGCGACCCAAGATATCTTCTTCTTCTTCTTAGACTTTTGTATAGGCACGTGTGCCTGTTTCTTTAAGTTCCTCCTTAGTCTCTAATCTCCTGTGATATGGATGTCCAGGAGTCTTCCCATCTCTTTGGTGGCCTTCCTGGTGGTCTTGAATTGTTGTGTCTTTGTGTCATGGCCCAGTTAACGATCCGTTGAGGGATCACGCGTTTCACAGGGTCCCGCCAGTACCTCCGACGGTCTCTTGTCCAGCGCACGAAGTCCTGTATTTGTAGATCCTCTCTGATTGCGGAGCTCCTGATTTGGTCTCTTAGCGTGAACTTTATTACTTTTTTTTTTAACCTTTTTGTTTACCTTTATTAGGATGCGCATCTCTGTCGTTCTTAAGGCTTGTTTGGTAACTGCTGTGTCGATTCTTGTTTCGGCTGCTTATGTGAGAATTGTGGTTTTGTATATTCTGATTTTACCTTCAAATATCAAATATTTTTATTCCATTATTTAAGCGTACAGAGAAAGTGTGTATAATATAAATAATACATGTACCATTTGTAGGCTAAAATGGAATTTATCAAATTGTTCTTAACTTTTCTAGGTTTCTATTCTAGTATAAAATTCTTGAAGGGTGTATGGTTCAATTTCTATGAGGAGGCGTTTGAGCTCCTTCTTAAACTCTTTAAATTTTGTTAACGATTTTATATATAGTGGTACCTTGTTAAATAATTCTATATAGCTATATGGTGGTAACTTTTCTGTCAGGGTTAGCTTGTGTGGAAGTTTCTTATAAATTGTATTTATATTTCTTGTCTCCTGTGATGGAATTGATGTTCTCCAAATAACGGTTTATTCTTGACCAAAAATAATAAAGATTCATACACATACGTGCCGCTCACTGTTAATATGTTAGCTGTTTTAAAGACATCTCTGCATGTTTCTGTGTAGTCTAAATTGTATATTGTCCTTAGTGTCGCCTTTTGGATCTTGAATATGTCACTAATTAGTGTACCGCGCCCCCAGAACACGATACCAAATATTAAGTGGCTGTGAAAATTAGCAAAGTAAACCATTTTTAATACATCCTGGTTTAAGTATCGTGTTAGGGTTCTAAGAGTATAAAGTCCCTTATTTAGACGCTTAGTCAGGTTTAATATGTGGGTTGTCCAGTCAAGTGTATCGTTAATGTATAATCCAAGTAATCTTCCGTCATGTTGAACTGTTATAGTGCTATCATTCAAAGATATTTCATTATTATATATGCGATTGTCTCTTTTAGTTTTGAATATTAATATGTTCGTCTTCGATTTCATTGTTTAAAACCATTCTGTTTTGGTAGAACCATGTTGTAACTGTTGTGATTGTTGATTTGATGTTTGTTTCTATATCTTTAACTGACTTATTAGCTGATATCAGGGTAGTGTCATCTGCATACATAATCATTTTATAGGAATTATTTAGGGAAACATTTGGCAGGTCATTAATGTATAGAGTAAATAGAAGAGGCCCTAAGATGCTGCCCCGAGGGATTTCCATGTCAACTGTCAGAGGATTTGATCTAACTCTGCCTTTAGTTGTGGGTAACTCTACTATTTGTCTTCGATTCGCTAGATAACAGGAGATCCACTGCAGTGCTATGCCTCTGATTCCATATTTTGTTAGTTTTTTTGTAAAATGGTATGATCGACCGTATCGTAAGCTTTCGATAAATCTAGTAGTATCCCGAAAGGTATATTGTGTTTTTCTAATTGCCCCGTAGCTTCTCTAATAAATTGGAAGCATGCTGTATCGGTGCTCCTCCCTTTAATAAAACCCTTCTGATAATTACTTATCGTATTATTTTATATATTACATTTAATAATGTAATTCCTCTGTAATTTTTAGAATCTCTTTTGCTTCCTTTCTTGTGAATAGGATGTATAAGGCCTAAATTCCACTCTTCTGGCATTGTTTCTTCCTCCCAGATTCGTTTGGTTAATTGGTGGATACGGGCCCACAGTTCTGGGCCTCCTGCCTTTAGTAGCTCTGCTGTAATGTTATCGCTACCAGGCGCCTTGTTATTCTTAAAGGCAATTATGATCTCAGTTGTTTCTTCCAGTGTCGGTGTTTCAACTTTTGGTTCAGGTGTTTTGTACTGAGTTAGTTCTTCTTCTGAGTTTGTTTCATTTTTATTATTAAGCAGGTCGCAGAAATATTCCTGCCATCGTTTCAGGACGTCTGATTTCTCTGTTAGGATCGTTCCATTTTTGTCGTCGCACAACATTTCTTTCGCTTTGTACTCTGAAGAATGTAGTTTTATTTCTCGGTAGAACTTTTTGTAATTTTTTCTGTTATTGCTCTCGTCTATTTCTTCTATTTCCTTGTTATAGTATTCTCTTTTCTTTCTTCGACACGTTCGGTATGCTTCTGTTCTTTTTCTTTCATAGTCTTTCCTTTGGCTTCTCGATTCACGCTGGAGGCACTTGTTTCCTGCTTCATCTTTTATGTCTATCTTCTTCCTGCACTCCTCGTCAAACCATTCTTCGTTTCGTATTTTTTGCTTTTCTCCTATCTTTTCAGCTCCTTTTAGAATACTATCTCTGATGTGTCTCCATTCATTCTCCACATCGTCTTCGCTTGGGTTTTTACGTAGGTGTTCCAGTATTGTTTCTTGATATTCTCTTTTTCCCTTTCAGTTTTTCCACATTCCACTTCTTTGGTTTATCTCCTCCGCGTTTTTGTATGTTGCTTATTCTCTGTCTTACAGTTGCTATTACCAAGAAGTGGTCGGAATCGCAGTTAATTCCTCTGAACGAGCGTACATCTCTTATATTTGATGTCCATCTTCTTGATACTGCGACATGATCGATTTGGTGATCGACAGTTTATACTTATCGACAGTTTATATTTATTAAACCGATATCGACATCTTTCTTCTTTGAGTTATACTGGTTAATTGTCTTTATATGTTGAACTGAAATGAATTTTCCTGATGAAAATGTGTCTGTCTGTTTCTATCTAAGAGCCGGAAGTTCAGCCTTTCATGTAGAATGCCTTCTGGCCAGAAGGTAGCATCGTATACTTTATCCTTCAATGCTGGTTCGACGCCTACTTTGAAACTTTTATTATTTGTTTGTTTTACTCTTGGTTTTATGTATTCGGCAATAAAACTGTTCTTTTCGTACCCGGTTTTTTGTATTAAATAGTTTAGTACTATTTCTTCGGTGACGTGTTCTCTAGCCCTTGATACATAGAGCCATATTTTCCTTGGTTTTGCTTCTCTTCCAGAGAAACCAGATTCCCTCTCCTCCTCGCTGACTTTGGCGTTTCCGACAGCACAGTGAATTCTTCTTCTTCTTCTGGGTTCTACTATGCCTTGGTTTTCAGTTTGTAGAGGTTCTATGGTGGTCGTGCTTCTGTTTTCAATAGATGCGGATGTGGAAGATTCATTAGTAGAATGTTTAGTTCCTCTCTTACTCCTCTGCTTGTCTTTCAACGATTCATCGACAGAATTGACCATTACCATTGGATTAAGGACTGTTGCTTCATTATTGGTCCTAGTACTCGGGTCTGTTAGATTGCGCGTTAAAACAGAGTTGTTTACAATTTTTCCACTTGCGATTTGGTTACTCGTTAGTATATAGGTATATAGTATATAGAACGTCTCTAGGGTTGCCACGTATTTTTTGAGGATGGCGTTCTTGTCTTCAAATTCCTTAGGCATTCTTTTCAAAAATTCTTTTTCATTGAAATCCTTGGAAGAGTTTTCATCAGAGGTTAGGGGATTTATCTCCGAATATTCTCTTACTTCGCCAAAATTATGTTCGCAGTTGGTAATTCGTTTCTTTTTTTCATTAGTTGAGCATCCTGCATGATAACAGTTTTTGCACTTGATGCATAATAACGGTTTTATCACTTTTTTATAGCAATAATTGCAGATAATTTCACTAACTACACTAGCTTCAGCCATTTTCCAAAAATGTCCAAACGTCTAATGGAATCGCCTAATTGTAATCAGGAATTAATTTATTTCCGGGATTTGATTTTGGAGGTCCAAGAAAGTATTTAAGTGTTCGCGCCGCACTAATGGTAACTGTTGTTTGGAGATACACTTAGAGGCAATTCGCAACACTCGCGTTTAATTATAGTTGATTTTAAATAGATATATAATCAAAAATATTGGAGAGAAAATTAAATGCAACTGACATTCGAGAACCGTCAAATCAACAAACCTTCTTTAGATATATGCTAATTTCTCCACATTATATTGTTTATTGCACCGGATATTTTTCGGGTCTTGTTGGCGGCTACTCGGGTTTCCATCTTAAGGTTTCTGTAGCTTGATATTTCTATGCCGAGGTATGTGAAGCTCATCACTTGTTCTATTACCTTACCGTCGAGTTCTAGTTTTCATCTTGTAGGGTATCGGCTGGTACCATGCATTTGGTTTTTTGGTGGGAAATGTCGAGGTTGTATTTCTTTGATGTTTCCGAGAATGTCTTTAGTAATCGTTGCAGATTGTCTTCGTTGTCTGCCATTAGCGTTGCATCATCTGCATAGCATAGGATGTTGAAGGATTGGTTTCCCATTTTGTATCCCGCTTTAAGGTTCTTTACTGTGGTTATTATGTTGTCCATTATGATGTTAAATAGGGTCGGTCTCAAGGCTCATGCTGTCACCTTGTCTTACACCATCGCTTACGCGCACCCTCTCCGATGTCTTTGTTTTTGTTTTTATGATTATGTAGTTGTTGGTGTTGATGTTTCTCATTAGGTTGGTTAGCTTTCCCCCGATCTTTGTTTTTTGAAATCACATCAGCGATTCGGATTTTGTCGAATGCTTTGCTCAGGTCGACGAAGCACAGATAGGCGGGTTTGGCAAACTCTATTGTTTTCTCGGTGATCTGTCTTACAGTAAATATTGCGTCTGTAGTTGATCGATTTTGTCGGAATCCTTGTTGTTCGTCAGTTACCGTTATTCGTTCGTTTATTTTCTGGGCCAATATTTTTGTGAAAAGTTTTGCTGTGGTGTTTATCAATGTGATGCCTCGGTAATTTGAGGGGTCTGTTTTTTTACCTTTCTTGAAGATCGGGATGGTGATTGTGTTTTTCCATCTTACCAGCACTTGTTCGGATTCGACAATTTTTCTAAACAAGGTGTAGATTTCTGTTTCGAGTTTGTCGCCGCCGTATTTTAGGAGTTCGTTGGGAATCATATCTTCACCTGGTGTCTTTCTTGTTTTTAGGTTCCTGATTTCCCGATTTATTTCTTCTTGGCAAATAAACCAGTATGACTCCTCTATTGTCTGTTCGTGCGTTACGGTAGTGGTTCCTTCCTTGATGTTGTTGCTTTCTGTTTCATACAATTTACTTGGCCCATTCTTCAGGTGTTATACATTCGGTTTGATGTTGTTCGTCAGCTGGTTGCTTAAACTTCCTGAAGAGCTTACAGATTTTCTTTTGACCGCCATATAATTCGTGTTGCAATTCAATGCTGAAGTTCTCCCAGTATTCCCAGTATTGATCTTTTAGGTGTCGCACTTCTGTCTTGCACCTGTTCCTCACCAGTTTGTATTGATCGTAAGCTTCCTGAGTTCTCGCGTTCCTATATTTTCTGTAAGCTTCTGATTATTGTCGGGCTATGAGACCAAAGATATCATGACCTTGAAATGGTTTTTCAACAAAATACACATGTAAAAACGGGAAATCGTTTTATTTTATTGATAATAAAAATATCCGAATAATGCAGTTGATTTTTCCTGCAGAAAATTTATTATAAAAAATGTTCGAAGTGATAACCATTAACCTCGAAACATTTTGAAATACGTCGGATAAATGATACTCTAGAACTTTCTTGAATATTTTCTGGTGTGATAGCGGCACAGGCCCTTCTAATTCGATCTCGCATGTTCGCCGGCGTGGTAGGAACATCATGGTAAACACGATCCTTTATAACTCCCCATCGGGAAAAATCAAGTGGCGTTAAATCCGGCGAACGAGCAGACCAAGAGGTTACTGCACCTCTCCCAATCCAGCGTCTGGGAAATTTTTGGTTTCACTACACGAGCTATAACTGCCCAATGAGCTGGACAGCCATCTTGTTGATACCACATTCGGCAGCGCCCGCATCGCAGTGCTAACGGGATGCCTTATAGTAATTCTCCTAAAGTGTTGTTCAAAAACTCGAAGTATTTTTGTGCATTTAAATTGCCGTCTATGAAAAATGGTCCAATAATCCGGTCCTAAAATATGCCACACCACACATTAACACTCCGAGGAAGCTCAATTTTCCGGAGCCACTTATTGACCAATAGAGAATGTTCTGCGTATTCAACTGTCCGTGGTTATTAAACTCACCTGTAACTGACTCACTTTGGATTTTCTATTGACCAATAGCGCATGTTATGCGTATTCAACTGTCCATGGTTATTAAATTCACCTGTAACTGACGTAGAGCCCATTCACAGAACTGAACCCAAAATCAGAACCAAAATCAGCACCATGAAGTTCTTGAAGTAAGGAAATATGGTACGGATGGAATTTATGACGTCTTAATTTTATTTTATTCTCTTAAAACACTCGCCTTGGAAATTCCAGAATAGTGATCAATTTGCCGACTACTTAATTGCGGATCATGAACTAATGCAGCTAGAACGGCAATCTCTGTTTCTTCGTTTGTTTTAGTCTTGCGACTTTTCTTTTTGCGTGGATTAACACTGCCCGTTTCAAGCAATAAATTAATAATGCCATCGAAACATGGACCGGAAAGTGATTTCTATCAGGATAACTTTGTGCATAAAGTTTCTGCGCTTGCATAGAATTTTTGCCGGTTTTACCGGACCGGACCATAAATCAGAATCATATCCACTTTCTCTGCTTGATTGTACAATACCATTTTCGATACGGTTATTGAAAGTTATTTTCAATGGATACACGTGTCAAATGATTTCAAGGTGAAAATATCATGGGTCGCAGGATTCATCTGAATAGTGGCTACAATGTCTTGATTAAAAAATAACATGTTCCCATTTGAAAAACCTTTGATGACCTTGAGGTCGCATAGACTACGAGCTTGACAAAAAATAATTTTTAACCACTGTGTCAGCCCTTCGAAATCAATAAAATTCCCCTTTCACATTTTTTTCGTCACTCTAAAGGTAACGGAGATATTTGGTGTAGTCACGTTAAATGGCTCACCCTGTATATGTTTATTCAATTCTCTCAGTCTTAGATAGTGTGTATATTGATATCATTTATCGTTTTACCTGGAATAGCATTACTTCCACAATCTATGACTACTGCTCCGGGTTTCACCCAATCTCCTTTAACAAATTCTGGTTGTCCAGTAGCAACGACTAATAAATCAGCATTTTTACACTGAAAATAATATAGTAGCTTTAACATATTGCGCCAAAAATATCTTCTCTGGCTTAGTATTAAACATTTGTTTTCAAGAATGTGTCAACTGTATCATATAAAATGTAAATACTTTATCAGGTAAATTCTTGGTGCGTGAATGGCAAACTGTAACTGTTGCATGATTCCATTTCAACAATTCCGAAACGGGAGTTCCAATAATTTTGCTTGTGCCTAATACTACGGTTTCAGCTCCAGATAGATCAATGCCTGAACGTTTTGCTAATTCTAGGCAGCCGTTTGGAGTGCATGGTAAGAATCCAGTCATGTCACCAACGGCAAGTTTGCCTTCATTAAGGACATTTAATCTGAAAAGAAATTGACTTAGTTTTTTGGTTAGTTATAAATACAGACCGGATTATATGCAGCATAAAAAAACTTGAAATATGTATGTAATGAAATATGCAATGTATGAAATATGAATATGCATAAAATATGCCTAAAAATGCCGAAAAAAAATAGTTTTAGATTATTTATTGTCAATCAACATACAATTGGGTTTTTGAACATTTAGTTTCTTGTTATAGCACACATTGTTAAACGATGAAACCAATGGTTACAAGCAGTGCGCCGAATAAATCCTAAAACGACGATTTTACAAAGAATATTCAGTTTCACTGAATGGTTTCACTGGCTCGTTTGGCGTCACGTGATTATTTTTAAAATTCTTCTAGTTTTAAATTGTTTATTCGCTCCGAGCGCAACAACACTAGCGTCTAATCTAAACAAAGGTGACACTTTTAAGAACTTCATGACCGAAATACGAGAAAATTTTTTTCCTTAAAAACATTATTTATCAAGTGAATGGAAAAATTCAAAGTGTGTCAGGAAGTCTTTTCCCTGCTGCTTGTAAATATATAAATTGCATTTTGCTAATAGCTTCCGTTCGCGATATTTGACTTGATAAAATTGACAAAATGGAGCGAATTTTGGCGAAATTTGATCGTACGAGGAGAGAACGGGAAAACTAATTAATATTTTTATGGAAATCTGGGTGCAGTCGTAGGGAAATGGTCTCCTGAAAACGATGCCGCGAATATCGAATCCGTTTTTAATTATCTGCAACTATTCTCGAGATAGGGACTTGTGAAGTCAGTGAAGAAGTAAAAAATGTAATCTTTCCAAACAATTTACACATCGATTTTCTCTTTTTGTCGTCTAGTTTCAGTGTGCCGAAAATGATTTCACTAATATTTGTTTTTACCGAGAGAAACGTAGAGAAACAACAATGCAACTTTTTTTTTCTGATCAAAATGATGGATTTTTCTAGCGATTTTTTCAGAAAATTGTAGGGCCTTTTTATAGTATATCCGATGGAAATGAAAGTGCTGAACACGATTTTACAGTTTATTCGGTTCAAATGCTCAAAATACCCAAAATATAGGCTATATCTTGCTTATTTTTAACTTTAGAGCAAAATAAACTAGAAAATCGTTTTCAGCACTTCGATTTCCTTCGGGTAACCAAAAATAAAAATTGCAACAAAATTTTCCAAAAAATTCGTCCAAATTTCGGTCGAAAAAATGTGCCAAGATATAGGCTATATGCTTATTTGTAACTTTAGAGCGAAATAAACTCGAAAATCGTTTTCGGCACTTCAATTTCCTGCGGGTAACCAAAAACAAACATTGCAACAAAATTTTCCAAAAAATTCGTCCAATTTTTTTTCGGTTTTTATCGATTTTAAAAAAAAAGGTATAAACAGCAACGAAATAATTTCCGGCACACAGAAACTACTCGACAAGACGAACAAGTCGATGCATAAATTGTTCGAAAAGATTAAATTTTTGATTGAGAAATTTCAAACTGAAATTTTACGATTGTCGATTTGATAAGTCGATATCTCAGAAACGGTTGTAGATAATCAAAAACGGATTGCGGCATCGTTTAAAGTAGGTCATTTTCCTATTAGCACACTTATTGTCAGATTATCCGCATTAATTTCCAATATCTCCACTCGAATGCGGAAATGTCTTAAAATTTTACTCAATTTTAATAGGCCATCGTGAACGGAGAGACCTATACATATAATTTGCATATACAGGGTGGGGCACAAGTGTTACAGAGCAATAACAGTCAAACTATTTTATATTCAAAAAAGTTTCAGACAAATATTTTAGGGATCGAGAGGGCCGTCATACTGGACCACTCTATTTTTTTTATCGGTGGAGGCGCTGAAGCTACGTCAAGGTCACCTCCACTTTTTTAAATGGAATCATGTATTTTTTTTTTCGATAATATTATTGCCGATTTTAAGACGAATTCAACGACCTGCAACACAAGGTCAAAGGAACGAATGAAAAAGGCACATAATAATTAAAAAGGCACATAAAGTGTTACAGAGCAATAACACACAATTTATTAATAATATCCAAAAATGTTTCATATGAAAGTTTAAGTGTTCGAGAAGGCCGTCATACTGGGCCACACTATTTTTTTATCGGTGGAGGCGCCGAAGCTACGTCAAGGTCAACTCCACTTTTTTAAATGGAATCATGTATTTCTTTTCGATAATATTATTGCCGATTTTAAGATGAATTCAATGAGCTGCAACACAAGGTTATTCTAGTAATGCAAAGTATGTAAATAGTCGAAAATATCGAAAAATATCGGAATAATCACTTTCAAAGGATCGACTAACCTTGGTTTCGGTCTACCTACAGAAGATGCTCGAAGTGATGACCCTCGACTTGTAAACACTTGTTAATCCGCTGGTAAAAAGACCGTCTAACTTCAGCCAACATTTGTGGTGTAATTTCGGTGTAAGCTCGGCGGATTCTTTCCTTCATGTCATCAGGCGTGGTAGGTGCTACCGCCATTACGCGATCTTTGATAAACCCCCATAAAAAGTAATCGGGTGATATTAGATCTGGCGAATGAGGTGGCCAAGCTACAGCACCGCCTCGTCCTATCCACTTTTCGCAAAAAATCTCATTCAGCACTTGTCTTGAACACAGAGCATAATGGGGTGGTGCACCGTCGTGTTGCATCCACATGTTCATGCGAACATACAAGGGCACGTCTTCTAGTAATTCAGGCAGTACGTTTTGCAGAAAGTTTGCGTAAACTTGCCCAGTCAAGCAACCTTCAAAAAAATATGGACCAATGACGTGATCGCTGACAATGCCGCACCAACAATTAACGGACCACGGATGTTGAAATGGTACAGTTCTCATCCATCGAGGATTCTCATTTGCCCAGTAATGCATGTTATGCCTATTCAGATGCCATACAGATCCCCGACTAATTCCACTCTCGCTTTCCATTTTCCTGCTACTCGAATGTGGATTTATTGCAACAAAAGCTAACATAGCAGCCGCATTATTTTCATTAGTAATCGGTGGACGTTTCACTCGTGCTTGTTTCACTGTACCGAAGCGACAGAAATTGTCAGCTAAACGCTTAAAAGCCATGTGCGATTTTTGTCGCCTATACGGATAACGAGCCGCATACAAATCTAGGGCGTTTCTGTAATTTTTACGGCATTCGCCCAACACCATCAACATATCAAAAGGTTCTTGAAATTCGTTCATTTTCGCGATTCAATGTTCTCACATTAGAAGGTAAACCGTGACTAACTGATATGTCAACAGAAAACCAAGGTTAGTCGATCCTTTGAAAGTGATTATTCCGATATTTTTCGATATTTTCGACTATTTTCATACTTTGCATGACTAGAATGACCTTTTGTTGCAGGTCGTTGAATTGGTCTTAAAATCGGCAATAATATTATCGAAAAGAAATACATGATTCCATTTAAAAAAGTGGAGGTGACCTTGACGTAGCTTTAGCGCCTCCACCGATAGAAAAATAGAGTGGTCCAGTATGACGGCCCTCTCGATCCCTAAAACATTTGTCTAAAACTTATTTGAATATAATCAATAGTTTGACTGTTATTGCTCTGTAAAACTTTATGTGCCCCACCCTGTATAGAGGAAATATAATTTGCATATTTGTAATCAGCAGCAAAAATGCTTTCTGAAACGTTTGAATAACTATAAAAAAAACTATTTTAGCAAAATCGATTTTCTTTTCATTTTATCGTTATCGCAATCTTGACTTCCAGGTTCGTTGGTATTTTTTAATTAAAAGCCTCTTAGGAATATGATATACGTTTCCGACTTATTTTAAGATGCTGAATCGATTGGTACCAATTAGAAGTCCCCGTGGCAAGCTGTTCAAAAGTTATAACATCGTGAAAACCTCGGAAAATGTGAGAAAATGTATTTCCTGGAAATCAATATTTATCGAGTGAATGCAAAATTTCAGTGTGTCAGTGGATAGGCTAGGAGAGTTCGGGACCAAAATCCCATAAGGATTTACATAGGGGTCTAAATTCACATTTCTTCCGGTCACGTGTCCGGTTCTAGCGCATGCGCAAACCGCCAATATCTGTTTATTAGCTGTTAAAAGTTTATTAGCGAAAGTCTCACGTGTGAGGTCTACTTTTTAATCAGCTTAAGAACAGATTTTGAACTGGTTTTGAACAGCTAATAAACAGGTATGAAGGGGTTTTAACAGCTAATAAACAGGTATTGGCGATTTGCGCATGCGCTAGAACCGGACACGTGACCGGAAAAATGTGAATTTAGACCCCTATGTAAATCCTTATGGGATTTTGGTCCCGAGCTCTCCTAGCCTATCTACTTGTGACTGAAAGTGTTTTCCCTGCTAGTTGTAAATGTATAAATTGCATGTTGCTAACAGCTTCCGTTCGCCATACTTGACTTAGCGAAGTAAAATTGACAAAATTGAGCGAATTTTCGCGAAATTTGGTCGCCCGAGCAGAGAAGTGGAAAATTAATTTATATTTTGAAGGGAGGTGTGGGTGCAGCAGGAAAATGACCTCCTGAAAACAATGCCGCAATCCGTGTCTAATTATCTGCAACCGTTCTCAAGATACGGACTTGTGAAGTCAAAATTCTGGAAAATTTGAATTCAGAATTTCGCAATAAAAAAATAATTTCTCTAAACAATGTACTCATTCAGTGTGCCGAAAATGATTTCGTTGGGATTTGTTGTTTCCGAGAGGATTGTAGAAAACCGAATATGCAACTTTTTTCCTGATCAAAACGATGGATTTTTTTGGTCAGAAAAAATCAGAAATTCAGACATTTTTTGCTGAATACGATTTTCCAGTTTATTCAATTCAAATGCTCAAAATATCCAATATATAGTCTATATGCTTATTTGTAAGTTTAGAGCGAAATAAATTCGAAAATCGTTTTCAGCACTTCGATTTCCTATGGGTAACAAAAAAAAAATGCAACAAAATTTTCGTCAACATATTTTCCTCGAAAAAAGTGTTTTTTAGTTTTTATAGATTTTCTAAAAAACCGTAAGCAGCTACGAAATCTGGTCCAAATTATGGGATCACCGTTGTCTGGTCCAAAGTATGATAAGTACTGCTGGAGATGGGTGTTCCGCGCCATTTAGTACATCTGATCGAGAGGCTCTATAAGGACGGCATAGCATGTGTGCGTTTAGAAGGAGTAGACTCTGAATCCCTTAAAACACAAGCTGGTGTGAGACAAGGATGTATATTATCACCTTTACTTTTTAACATCTACACCGAATACATTATGCGTATTGTTTTAGAGAAATGGGATAAAGGTGTATCGATCGGTGGTATGAACATATCTAATTAGAGGTATGCTTATCATACAACGCTTCTGGCTTCATCCAAGGACGATATCAGTAACATGCTGCGGATACTCGAAACCACTAGCCTAGAGTTAGAAACCACTCGCCTTGAACCGCGAAAAAACAAAGATGATGATAGTTGATAGAGCCAATGACAGCAAGCCAGATACTTCACCCATTGTCAACTGTGAGGTTGTCGGCAGCTACATTTACTTGAGCTCCACTATCACCAATAGCGGGTGTTGTGACCTCGAGATTAAACGATGTTGCGCCATGACACGCTCCGCTGGGCAAAGGTTAGACAAGATATGGAGAGACCGCCGAATCACGAAAAATACCCAAATACGCCTTATGAACAGCCTGGTTTTCCGATATTTTTATATGGAGCGGAAACATGGACCTTGCGGATGAAGGATCAACGCAATCGACGCCCTAGAAATGTGGTGTTGGAGGCGCATGCTAGGAATCAGCTGGACCGCTCACCGGACTAACGTGTCCATACTCAAGGACTTAAAAATGACTAGCGTATCTCGTCGCTTGTTCAGTTACGAATCTTTAGATTCTTTGGACACGTTACCCGCAAAAGTGACTCAATGGAGCGGCTGGTGATTCAGGGCAGAGTGGAAGGTAGCAGACCTCATGGCCGATCACCAACTCGATGGACAGACACAATCAAATCTGTCACTGGGACTCCATGCGACCAACTGGAATCTATGGAGAAGATTGGCGATGGCAGCAGTGAAAAAAGCAGACGACTCCCCATGATCACGACCACTCTGTCAAGAGTGAACGACTCAGAAGAAGCAACGAAATCATTTCCGGCACACTGAAACTACTCGACAAGGCGAACAAATCGATCTGTTAATTGTTCGAAAAGATTCAATTTTTCATTTCGAAATTTCAAACTGAAATTTTACGATTGTCGATTTGATAAGTCGATGTCTCAGAAACTGTGGTAGATAATTAAAAACGGCTTGCGGCATCGTTTTCAGAAGGCATTTTCCTGTTTTCCTGAAATTCATTACTTTCCAAGATATTTACTCAAATGCCGAAATGTCTTCAAATTTTACTGAATTTTAACATGCCAACGTGAACGAAGAGAGCTAGCAAAATATAATTTACTTATTTGTAATCTGCAGCAAAAATGATTCCAGAAACGTGTTTACATTTTGCTATAACTCAAAAAATATCCGCAAACTTGACATCCCGGTTCGATGATATTCTTTAATTAAAAGCCTCCTAGGAATATGATATACGTTTCCCGACTAATTTTGAGATGCTGAATCGATTGGTGCTAACTAGAAGTCTCTGTGACAAGCCATTCATAAGCTATGACATCGTGAAATCCGCGGAAAATACGAGAAAATGTATTGCCTGAAAATCATTATTTATCAAGTGAACGGAAAATTTCAAAGCTTGTTTGAAAGTGTTTTTCTTGCTAGTTGTAAATATACAAATAGCATCTTGCTAGCCCCTTTTGGATTCCGAATAAGCGGAGTAGAAGTTTTTGTTTTAATTTTGCTGGAAATAAAGTCCGAAAATCCAGAAAGCCCAAGTCATAATCCTGACCTTATTCGACAATTCAGCAAAGACATTACAGAGAGATCAGAATCTTCAGTTAACCGGTAAAAAAATGATTGAATAGAAGACGAAGTTGACTTTTCGGCCACTGGTGGCACTAAGCGCGGTTATGCACGGAGCGAATAGCAATAACGACTTTCCACTTAAAAGTTTAGGTACAATTACGCAAGCAGCATTAATTTCGAATGTATGATGTAGGATGTTATAGCAGTAGATACAGAGGTGGATTAAATGTCGACAGCGCCCTAGGAAGCACCTCATCGGCACCCCTCAGGTGATCATGAGTTATTATAGATTATGATCATCTTCGGAGGCTTTATACAAAGTATGATTTTTTATTTAATGTAAGTAGGTAGTCTATTTTCGTTTAAAAACTTCCGCGCCCGCCGGCGCGCCCCTATGCAGTCTTGCGCTACTACGCACGTGCCTAGTTCTTAGTGCCTAGTCCTAGATCTTACAATTAGATAAAATATGACCTCTGAAAATGAGAATATGCAAATGCATATAATTCGGTCTTTAGTTATAAGATTAGACGACTTACCCGTCGACGTCTTTGTCTGGTGAGACGGCATCAGTGATTCGTTGATAGTCAATCTTGTTATCAGAATCTAATGGCATTTGGACGACGATTCCATGAATTTTCGGGTCTCCGTTGAGTTTTTTTAATTTACTTAAAAGCTAAATATGAAAAAAAGAAATTAGATATCTCGTCTAGCAGAAAAACCTTCTTGCCGATAGTCATCAACATTGTAGGCTATTATATTTGCATAATAAATATATTCTCTGGTTACCTAAAACATTTGTTTCCTAAAACATTTCTTGTAGATCTATACAAGATATAAATCACAAATCCAACAAAATATCATTTACGTGAAATATTAACTTTTCCTACAAGCTGGAAAACTGCAATCGTCATCCCCGTCCCTATGAAAGAACAAGCCCGAGAAGCTGTTAGACATGAGACATGAGTTAGAAAAACAACTGCGCGAATTCATAGAGGATAATGAATTGTTGCCAGAAAGTCAATCCGGTTTCAGGAAGAACCACAACTGCACAACCATCCTACTTGATGTAATTGATGACATTGCCGTGCACTTAACGAAAACAAGGCTGTTGCTCTAGTTGTGCTAGACTACAGCCAAGCCTTCGACACAATTAATCACAAAATGCTCTATAGTACATTACATAGTTACATTATACAGGCCTATCTCCGAGCGCGGTAAAACTTTTGCAGAGTTATCTTAGTAACAGAGGGCAACTAGTACAAATAAACAATTTTTACTACCAGTGCCTCTTTCGAGTGGTGTGCCCCAAGGCCAAGATGATGGGTTTCAATGCTACACATTTTCAATTTATAAATGTAAATCAATGAAGGAGAAGAAACATGGAAGATTTAACTCCCTAATTGATAAATAACAAGATAAGTTTGCAAAAATAATGTGAATTACCCATATGAAATAATCAGTAATAATATTAATTAATTCCTGAGTCGAAATATAATTTTTCATCTAGTGGGTTCACGGGTGTGCCCATTAAGCACATGTACTTTAACGTCATTTAGTTTGGCTTCAAATAATTTGAAAAAAAGCAAAATAAGCAGAAATATGTAGAGGTAGAAGTAGAAATATGTAGAAGTTCAAGAAGATACCATTTTTTTTCTTTACCAAATTTGTTCAGAAAAATTAGCTTTATTCAAATATGCAAAAATATAGGTATGGTTCTGGGAAAACAAAATTCGATGACGTCATTACTCCAGTTTCCAAATATGGAAAAAATGTAAATTTGGCTTAAAATGGTCCTTACTCAATCGCATTTAAGAACCTCTTTCAGTTTTTTTCTATCGTTTCTCGTTTTCTTATAATAGAGCTGAGACATCGAGTTTTGCTCACCCTGTACATTCGGACCCTCACTGGTGTATGTGGACAATCACAGATACGCTCTGGTGGAGGTCCAAAATGGAGATGTTCACAGAGAGGCGACTGGCTCTCTCCCGCCAAATCCTTTGTTCTGCTGGGAGTCAATCAGCTTTATCAGTATTATGTGGCAATAAATAAGATTTGAATCACAAAAATTAAGTAATTTTTTTATTACCATTATTTTCGTTTCTTATTTAGAATGTACTGTAGGTTTTAAATTATTGGTCACTCCTCTCAGAAGGAGCGGCGAAAAAGTTACGTCACCCTTGTGACGTTTTATAGCGACTGAATTACGGAGAAGAAAATATAAATCTTCGACATGTTCAACATTCACTATTAGTGCATGGTGAATGTTGACATTCACCGGTGAAAGTCGACATTCCTCAAATTTCGGTCTTTCACGGCAACATATACACTATAAATATCGGTGCAACAAAAAAAAAAGGTAAATAAATGGCTTAGTAAATGGCTTATAATGGTTAATATATACTTTTCCATCTTTAAGCTTGAACTCGCTGAACAATTTATAGATGATGGCGTGAAAACTATAGCTAATTTCACCACTGGAACTTCCCGATCAACGATCAACCCGAGCAAGTCATGGTATTTGCCTCAGAAGAGAAACAAGTTGCCATTAATGAAAAAGTGACAATTGCCATGCATGATCAGCGCCTCAACATATCAAATGAATGAATCTCAGGCTATTAATTGTTGACAGATTACAATGTTCATCACATGTATCGACACTTTTAAAGCGTGTTTATTTAAAATTGAAAGTGTTGCATTTCTGTAGGCATATCCTATCTTTAAATGTATAAAGGAAACTAGTGACTGCCTAAGTTTTATCAATGTTTAGTAACCCTAATCGGTGTATACTAGTTTCATAAATAAGACAGATTGCGACAGAATACAACGAGCACAAAATGCGTGGTCTTAGAAAAGTATCCGACCTTACTTTTTATTTTGAAAACCTGATGGATTTGAATCAAGCGCGCTAGCATGAGCCGACCTTGAACCTTCGTGCGCATGCGTGATTTTTTTCCCGCCTGTAGATCAGTGATGCCAACTTAGGGGTTTTACCCCCAAATTTAGGGGGAACCAAGATGTAAAGGGGTTTTTTTAGGGGGTACATTTATTTAGGGGGATATTTAGGGGAATTATTAGGAAGATAAGTTAACAAAAGAAGAGTATAAAAAACAAAAAATACTGTAGGAAAAGAAAATGATGTACATAAGCAAGAAATAAAAAGGAAGAAAGCAAAATAGATGTACATAAAGAAAAGTAAAGAAAAGGAAAGTTGAAAAACAAAATATAAAAATCATTTTATTACATTGTTGTTATCAATACTATTATTAGTTCATAAATTAATGTGTGTAAAAGTGTAAAATACACCCACATAAATACAAAAGCTCTTACTACTAACTACTTTATAGTATTACCCAACTATATTTACTACTTAACAGTATTTTAAATTTACATTTTAAATAACCTCTCAAACAAGGTGAACAATGAAAACTTTAGGGGTTTTTAATCGAAATCTAGGGGGAAATGAAGTTGGTCCTAGGGGGAAAATTCTGTACGAGTTGGCATCACTGCTGTAGATAGCGTGAGTTGCTGTTGAGCAGTGTTCGAGTGACGTAGTGTGTAGTGCTCTCGCCGGTTTTTCAATGCAAGTGAAATGACGACAAGTGAAATGAGGGATGCCCTACGTCGCCTACGTGATGTCGCCTACTGTGCGGCGCAAGCGACTGGAGTTGTGGTCTTCAGGAAATTGGCGACTCCATCACGACAATGCTCCAGCACATTCTTCGCACTTGGTTCACAATTTTTTGGCGAAAAAACAGACTCCTCTGGTTCGCCAGCCTCCTTACTCTCCTGGTATGACCTCCTGCGCCTTCTGGCTATTCCCCAAAGTCAAGAGGCCATTGAAAGGCCTAAAGAGCTAAAGTCGATCCCGAAAGAAGCTTTTTCGGAATGCTTCCAACAATGGCGGCACCGCTGGGAGAAGTGTGTGGAGTCCCAAGCAGACTACTTTGAGGGTGATTAGGTTTCCAAAACTCTAGGTATGCCAGTTTTTTTTTACCGGCTAAAGGTCGGATACTTTTCTAACCGACCATATAGATGTATCAGATTTGTACATGGTTTGATGCAAATGAATTAATATGGAAAAACTTATTGAAAAAAAAATTCCTGAACTGCAAATTACCAAGGTATACAATTAATATTCGTAACTAGGGCTTGCTGACTCCACCTATACACCTTACCTCAAAATTTAAATCTTTCTACACTTACCAAATATGGTCCATCACTAATGCATCTACCAATGGAGTTAAGGCAAGCGAGCGTTGAACAGTATAAAAATTATGTTAAAATGCAAGAAATACAATGTTCACATTAAGATGAGCATTTAGAAAAATGAAAGTTAATATTCCTCTCTAAATTTTTCCCATGTTAGTCGGTGTAAGGTTTATCTAAAGAAAACAAACAGGGCTTATGGAGAAATTCTTGTTAATTTCTTGAATAAGTCCTTTTGTTCTCCATTCACTTCAATTTATGTATATTTGTATTTAATGTGTAAATCAGATTGTATATTTCTTAGTGCGGAGGACAATAAATGAATTAATAGTAATAATAAAATAGTAACTTACTTCAGATTCAGTTGTTGTTTTTGGCAAACGAACATGTTGAGTTTCGATACCTATTTCACTGGCAGCATTGATTTTCATTTTAATGAAAACATTGGAATCTGCGCGACCACCCACTTGGACTATGGCTAGTCCTGGAGAAAATCCAGGCATCATTTTCTTAAGCTTTGCAACTTCTTGGGCTAACGTGCTTCTCATTTCCCTGCAAAAGAAAATTGTTTAGTGAAACAAAATTGAGTAATTACGGAAGGAAATAGAAATAATTAACTACTAATTTATATTTAATCTGAATAACAAAAAAAAAAATCTATATTTTATATAGTTCAAACGAAAGTATGAATTTTCATTAAAAAAAGAAATTAGAATTGAGATTTAAAACAAAAATGTTCTTGTGATATTGTGAAGGTATAAGTATGTATACCTTACTTTTTAGACGCTTTAGAAGTTTGAATGTTAAGCCGGGGTTATATTAGAGCCACGCCGCGTGTCGCAACGCGTGGGATTGCAATCGGTTACATACATTTAGTATCAAGGTTTACATTAGCTCTGTCCCGCGTGTCGCCGAGCGAGCTGTCGCCACGCAGACCACTCGATTTCGATCGGCGCACAGTGGGATAAAATCCCAAAAAACTGGCCAAAAACCCGAAAAATAATTATTTTTTAATCCGATTCCAAGAATGCATCTCATTAGAGAACCCTTGGGACCATCGGATTCCGGGAACTAAAAGAACCCGGTATTGAAAACCAACCCAAAGTTTCATATCAAACGAAGCAGTTGAGTGTGTAGAATCATACGCGCAACAGTTAGTGAAAATACGTGAAACTTTGATTGTGTATTAAACGGTGAATAAATTTTCGAATTTAATTTTGCAAAATGGCTGAGGCACAGAAAGGTATGTAGAATTGAAATACATCATTGGCTGAAAATAGATTGTTATTGTGTAGCAAGTATTTAAGAATAATTCATAGCAATAACTACAACGCTTTGAACTCGAAGATTCAAGTTTATGGAAAGATACAAAAAAATTAGGGCAAATGAGTGCTCTAAATTTGCTCAGGTTTGCTTTATTAGACATTTATTGTTTAAGAAAATCAAGAATTGGCTGCTACTAGCTGCTATTTTGTCTTCAGTATATTTTTTTATCAAATCATTTATTAAATTGAGAAATTCTCACATTTATATTTTATAATGCTAAATAACCGATAAATTTTATTTTTAATCGAGGTGGTTCTCAATTCGGTTGTTTTTTTTTTAATGTTTGTTACCTCGTTAGTTCGTTATTTATGAACAGATATCAAAAATTCTTTTTTTGTTTGGGACGGTGTACTTCACGATTGGTCTCATTTAAATTTTGAAGAAAAAAGTTCCACCCCTAAGGGTGAAAATAGGGGATGAATTTTTTTGGGCACGAATTTTTGTTAGGGCAGTTTTTGTTTTTGAAACAATTTCTTTCGGTGGGTTTTTTTAATTTAATATATTAACTTTATTTTTATTTCAGACTCAAGTGACAAAGGTATTATGTTTAGGAGGGATCTTTTTTACTTATTGAAAGGTTGTTTTGGTGACAAAATAAGTGAAATATATATTACCGTGGAAAGAGAGTTTTGTGTAAAAAATTGAAATACAATTTTGAGTTGACTGAAAAAAACAAAACTATTTTACGCATAAATGTGAGAAACGCACGTGAAGTGGTAGAAAGTTTCTCGCATAGAAGACAAATTCCTAAATAAATTTAGGGACTGGCTGGACAAGTTTATCATCTTCACTGACGAATCGCTATCGGAACCTTCTCAACAAACGACCTCTGCGGCTAGCCGGGGTCGGCCTTCCATAGCCTTCTCCGAAGCGAATGAGAGAACAAAACGCAGAAGGACAGATGACATTCGAAAAGATAGGAGCAGCGCAGAACTGGCATATGCAACGCGAATGAGCTTGAGAGCAGTGGGAAAATCGGCTGCGGCACAGGTTTTACATGACATCACGTATGGCACTCCATCAAAACTTTCCAAATATAGAAAGTCTCAAAAAAATTTAAATTATTTCCCGAAATTATTATATCCTAAAATATATTTTATATCCTGAAACTCGTTCCTATCAAATTGTCAAGATATGAAAACATTTTCTCAGGAAAATAGCCATATTTGATCCGCCATTTTGTTTTTGGAAAAATGAAACTCAAATTCATAACCAGCGACCCAAAAAACCCTTCCATACCAAATTTGGTGTGGGTAGAATGAAACCTTCTATTTATGGCCAGTTTTTTGGGATTTTATCCCACTGTGCGGCGTGGCATCGCTGGTGGGGGAAGTAACGCGTTGGCTTGCTCCGCGCTAGTATAATCACCACGTGGCTACGCGCATTCCGGCGCAGTGTATTGACGAGCAAGCAAGCAGATGTCTACCATATTTCAGTACGCGCGCAGGATATCTACCGAGGAACTTATTGAGCTAGTAAGAGAGTAAATTGCTCTTGTCTACTTTTGTATGGAACTCTTGTCTTGTTGTAGATGGTAGCTACGCTCCGGAATAATCATTAAACCATCTATTTGTAAAATATTTGTAACGTTTTTGTTAAATAAACTTGGTTGAAATCCGCAATAGTGAAAATCCGCAATAATTATGCCCTAAAGCCCGGAAATGATATGTCCTAAGCTCTGGACTTGTAGCAATGACTATATGTCATTAATAAAATTTAGGAAATAAGAGCTTTACACCCAATTGGCAACATGCTAAGATATTTTAAACAATTATTTTAAAGAATTCATAAAATTTGCTATAAAAGAGTCGGAAGAGAACATTGCAAATAGGTGCGGACGTTTACGCGGTCGCCACTGAACTGACACAAAAATTAATCAGCACGAGCGGCGACGCGACACTGTAGTATAATCACCAGCCCGTTGCGTCCACAGCGTTGCGACACACGGCGTGGCTATAATATATCGCCGGCTTTAATTGTATAGTAAGTTCAGCTATATATATTAAAGCGAGTAGCTTATCAATTGAGGAGTAATTTAAATTCAGACGGTATGTTAATTTGAAAAATAAAAAAGTATAAAATATTCATTAAGAAGTTCAAAAATAGACGTTTGGTTTTATTTGAAATAAGAAATACCTCGGTTGTCATTAAAATCCCAAAATATTATTTAAAAATAGAGTGGCTAATTAAATTTTTATATTCAAAAATTTTATAAAATACCATCCCAATAAGACATGAAAAACATATATTTATATCTTCATCTTCTTTCGAATAGGCCTACTTTGGACTAGAGATGAACATGAGATCCCATCGTCCCATGGTATGGGATGAGTGGTATGAACGTTGCGTGGGATGGGATGGGATGGTACGACAATTTTGTATGGGACGGATTTTTATAATCTACTATATCCATAGGTGGGTATTAACTAGTTAATCCGTTAACCGTTAATTAACGAAGTTAACAAAATGCTTAACTGCTCTTGTTAACTTCCGTTAAATTGAACTTCCGTTAACTTTAGTCCGTTACATTGGTTGTTTGTTGACATGTGTTGTCACTTTTTGTTTGAATTACGCGCCACGCTGTTGCTCATAAAAGGAAAAATCCAGAGCCGAAAAAAAATAAAGCGACCCTGTTGATTATTTGCTCCGTGCGAGTGAATACGACAAGTTTTTATAACCTGACTTTTTCAGCGTTTGCATCATTTTTAACCGACTTCATTAATATTTTATCAATCTTCATTTATTTATCTTTTTCGTTTGTGTTGGTTATTGCTGGAAATAACTGATGATGTAACATTTACAAATGTACATCATGAACACTACTACTTCCACTCAAAGTACGCAAAGCTCTGAAAGTGAAGCTGAATCAAATCCTTGGCCACACTTGAGTGATTACTTTATATTGAAATCAAAACTTCGAGAACCGAAGTTGATTTATTAATGCAAACTGCGTTTGCCTAAAGTGTGAACAATAAAGGCATGTCTAGTCTTAATAATCTTAAACAACACTAGAAAAGGACTCATGCATCCAAATATATACAGTTTGAAGAAAAAGTAAAAGCAGCGTCAAGTCGGGTTCAGACCAGGCGGTTTCACAACTGACCAACTATTCATTGTAAAACAAATGTTCAAATGCACTATGTAAAACAAATGCACTATGCTGTGTACAACATATTTGTGGACTTCAAACAAGCTTAGGATTCGGCCAATCGGACAAAGTTGTATACGACTCTTAAGTAACTCGTCATACCAGGGAAACTGGCAAGACTTGTACGCATGACCATGGAAAAGAGTACGGCAAAAGTGCGCATACAACGACAACTAACTGAAGAACTCCCATACGCGCAGGGATTGAAGCAGGGAGATGGATTAGCACCGACCCTCTTCAACCTGGCGCTAGAACGGGTAGTCAGAAAATCGGTATCGGCAGAAACAACTTACTCACCAACAAAACTGTTCAGCTAGCGGCATACGCCGATGACATCAACATCATTAGCCGAACCAAAGCCGCAGAAGAAAAAGCGTACACCCTCCTGAAGGAAGCAGTTAGGGACATATATGGCTGAAAATTAACGTAACAAAGACTAAAGTGCTAACGCAATTAAGAACAACGGCAATGGCGATAACAACACAAGACAACTTAGACCAAGTCAGCAGTTTTCACTATCTAGGGGTGACTCTAGAAAACAACGGAAGCGAAGAAGCAGAAATAAGAGCCAGAACCACAGCGGCAAACGGAGCATACTTCGCTCTCGCACATATATTCCGATCTAAACACGTGCACAGAAACACAAAAATAAGGATGTACAAAACAATTGTCAGACCAATACCCACATATGGCTGCAAAACCTGGGACTTGACACACACCAGTGGCAACAAAATAGATATATTTGAGAGGAAAGTGTTGCTTAGAATACTCGGACCTATTCAAGACGATGAATAATACAATAAAAAGCCTTTAATTTCTTCCATATTAGTTAGTCTTCCATAGTAGGTGCATAGGGTCGCTACTGTCGCTATTAATAATTAAGTAAATCAATTAATCTATCTACTTGTTTTTGTTTCATTTACCTATGTATCCCATTCCAAAAGGATACTTAACTTTTAACGTTTAACTTTAACTTGCGTTAAATTTTCGAAATTTTAACGCTCTAACGATTCACGAAGTTAACTTTTTTATTAACGAGTTAACGATTAACAAAGTTAACTTTTGGATTAACTGTGCCCACCTATGACTATATCTAGTTTGTGCATAATTGCTAATATAAGCATCTTTTTTTCATTTGTTTGTAGACTAAAGTAGGCTTCCGAATACAAATCACTGTAATTTTGTTAACTATTTCTAGATTTTGTTTTTTGAAAGTAGCGCACATCTTTTTTGTGTGAGCCTTAGTTAAGTTTTTCACGACCCGGCGCGACAGTTTGTCGGCTACTGAATCGTGCTTGCGCAGTTCGGCTTGTATTTTTCTTTTATGAAAAAGAAAATTCCATTTTATCCTTGAAAATAATGAAAATGTTGCAGCTTTGTTTTTAACGATTAGATTGAAAATAGACAATAATCCAAAATTAAAGTTTATCGTGCCAATACGCAAAATTTTAAAACATGGTAAGCTCAGGAGATTTCTGGCATAACGTTGTAGTTCCTGAAAAATCTTCCGATCCGCTCGCGACGAAAAAGAATTACTCATTGTCGAAAACCCGAAAAGAAAGTCTGTTTTATAGGACAAATGGGATGAATGGGACGGTTCGCGCGACCGGATGGGATGTATGGGACGAAAATTTTACGTTTGCGCGATGGGACAGTGGGACGAAAATGTGATGGGGTGGGACAGTGACAGGGATACGTCCCACAGGATGGGATTTGGGACAAGAAACTCGTCCCATGCTCATCTCTACTTTGGACCACGCTTGTTCAACTGTTGGGCTTTGATCTTTGTCCAGTATTGTCGCATCTTCTGCCGGTGTAGCTCCTTTCAATCTTCTGTCCAGGAGGTACCTTTACTTCGAGGTTTTTCCTGAAATCCACGGACCTCCTTCAGGGTGCGTCTCACAGACTGTCTGTTTTGGAGATCTGTTATTCCCAGTTCTTTAATATCCTTCTCGGTTTCTGTCAACCAAGCGGTACGAACCTTTATATTTTGCCAGAAGGTGAACAGACGGTTGGTTAGTCGGTTTGAAGGCAATCTTGCAACGTGGCCATAGAAAGATACCCCTCTTTTTCTTGCACAGTCAGAGAGCATCTCAATGTTCGTAGAACTCAGAGTTATGCCGCCTTCGGAATCTCCTCTCTCTGATTTCCAATTTTTCTACCAGACCTCTTCGGTTCAAGAAAAAACATTCCCTGGCATACAGGGCTTCTGGTCGTAAAACTGATGTGTAGTGCTTAAGTTTCAGGTTGCGTGACAGGCATTTCTTGTTGTAAGTGTTCTTAGTCAGTCGATAGGCTAGTTCTAACTTGTTGACTCTCTTGGATAATAATGCTCTTTCTGATAAGTTGGGTTCAATCCATTCGCCAAGATACTTGAATTTCTCAGTCCTCTTGATGTTTTCCTGCTCTAGTAACATCTCTATGTTTGCTTCTCTGTTGTTGGTGAAGAATTCTGTTTTCTCCAGCGACACTTGGAGACCCACTTTGGCAGCCTGTTTTCTGAGGCAATTTACATGAATTGTTGCCATCTCAAAAGAATCAGTAAACAGTGCCATGTCATTTGCAAAGGACAAGCAATCTACAATCAGTCCATCGTTCTTACGTCCCAGGTAGATACCACTCTGGGCAACCAAATTGATTAGTTCCTTGCGCCCTTCTCTCATAACCTTTTCAAGGACAAAGTTGAAGAAAAGTGGGAAAAGTCCCATTCCTTGTATCACTCCAGTTTTTATTTCGAAGCTTTCTAAAATCTCGCCTCTAAATTTAACCTTGGAATGGGTGTTGGTCAAAGTTTCTAAGATGAGTCTGTGAGTTTTGTTGTCTAGCCCTATTTCCTGGAGTACTTTGTTAAGTGTTTCTTAACTTTTCAATGGAATCGTAGGCCATCATAAAATCAACAAAGGTGACGACCCCCTCGCGGGTTCTCATCTTGGAGTATTTAAGTACAGTTTTTAGATTGAGGATCTGTTCTACACAGGATCGGGTCTTCCTGAAGCCCCCCTGGTATTCTCCCAGTTGACTATCCAGCTGATATTCTGCCCTTGTTTGTAACGTCTTCAAGAGAATCTTGTATGTTACCGGGACGAGAGAAATTCTACGGTAGTTGTTTAGATCAGTAAATTCTCCCTTTTTGTGAAGCGGATGGATCAGAGCAGATTTCCATTCGGTTGGTAATTTCTCTGTTTCCCAAATGTCTTGAATGATCTAGGTTAGCTTGCGCACGGCATTGTTTCCAGCACCTTTCCACAGTTCAGCAACGATAGAGTCCTCTCCAGCTGCCATATTATTCTTAAGAAGTTGAATGATATGGCCAACTTCTCCCAATGAAGGGGGCGAGTCCGAGTTTGGTGTGGTTTGTTTATAGTCGAAGTTTTCGCTGGGTGGGTCACAGTTGAGTAGATTTTTAAAGTACTGAGCCAAAAGGTGGCACTTGTCCTTGTCGTTATAAGTCAGTTTGCCTTGTGAGTCTCTGAAGTGAAGGCTTGGCGGAGCTTATTTTTTGAGTGTCTGCTTGAAGGTTCCAAACAAATCTCTGGAGATATTCTTAGCAAAGCTCTCTTCGATTTGGGTTAGTTGGTTTTGTGTGAAAGTTCGTTTGGTTCCTCGAATTATCTTGGCTATAACCTTTCTTTGTTCCAAAAATGTATGCCAATTTTCCTTGGTCTTTTTAGAATTCCACTTCACCCAGGCTGTCTGTCTTTGTGCTATTGCATTGTCACAGTCCTCAGTCCAACACGGACGCTTAGTTCTTCTACCGAGAGGGGCGAGTTCATTGGCCGCCTTCTCCTTCAGTTGGTCCCAGCTGTTTAGGTCTGTGTTGTTCAGTCTCTGACTTACTTCTTGACTATTCTTGAGTCGCTCTACGTCAAATCTTACCATTTTGGAGGTTCTGTGTAATCTAGTGTTTGTAGGCTGAAGTCTTATTTTGATCTTTGAGAGGTGGTGGTCTGAGTTCAGATTGGTGCTTCTTAGTACCTTGACATTTTGCATTTATTTATATATTATATTTATTACATTTTGAACAATAATATCAGCAGAAATTATTTATTTCATTTATTGTTCTTCATAAATATGCATACAAAAACATATAGGTATACAAAATATGTAGAAATATATGTACATATATACACTTGTATATACACATACACACATAAAATAGAGAACAAAAGGACTCGTTTAGGCATTATGGGATTATATACGTTTTCCTCGATCCCTACATTAGCCCTAGACCTAGACGAGCCCTAGATTAGCCATATAAATCTTTAAGATGAGAGGTAAAACCATGTGAGAAATTTAATAAAATATTAAATTCTATATTAAAATTATTTCAGCTTCTAATTTGAAGTTTAAAATTGCGAATAAAATAAGATTTAAAAGTTTAAAATTGCTTCTAAAAATATCGGTTTATCTGTTCCTAATCAGAAAATACGATTAAAAAAGCTTTTTTAAAACATTTTGTATTAAAATGCACTAAAAAGGAGAAAACATATTTTCGGTGTCGACTATAAATAAAAGCTCCACTCATAAAAACAATATTTTCTTCTTTTTTAGTGCATTTTAGTTCAAGTTTTTTTTAAATACGTACTCCCACACCAAAATGAACGCATTAATCAGTAAATTATTATAATCGCAGGTCATTATTATAATCTGTGTTAAAGTATCTTATAAGTAATCAAATGGAGTTTCAATATTAAACGATTTTTGTTTGTTATTTCTATGGCTACTCGCGTCACTAAACAAGACGTAGTGAAAATAAATTTTCTGACGTATATTAAAATTAAATGAATTTTTCTTATTTTGAATCAAGTCTCGGGTCTCTCAGTCTGGATTTATATGGCTAACTTAACTTAACCATAACTTAATCTAGATTAAATTTAAGTTAACCTAGATAACTTCGACAACTACCAAATAATGTACCAAATGTAGTGATAACCAAATAGTGTACCCGTCACTGTGCGTTTTTACTAGTTAACAATTTTTGCCACGAAGGCGCCGAACGTTCTAACATTATTGTGTCAGAGATTTGAAGTATATATTGTGTTTGAAATGAAGTTATGTTGTGTTGTTTTGAAAATATATTCTTTAACATTTTCTATTTCAAATTATTTGTATTATGTAACTTAATTATGCAACTTATGTAACTAATTTTTAAAAGTTTGTGTTCAATTTATTTAATAAGAAAATGTAACTCACTTTGCGATATCCGTTCCAGAAAGAATTTGCCCTCGGACGGAAGATGCCATCCTTATTACTTTAAAAAGATTCCAAAATTCAGGACCCTTCAGAATCCTTCGTCCTCGCACAGCTGCCAAAAAATTACCCAATTCTAAATACCACCGATTATAATGGCCTTATCGCTAGCTGGGGCCACCAAAGGCTTCTAGCTAATACCTTAATTAATAATTAAATCCCTTTAATTACCACATGCTAACAAGAATTGGATTCAAATCGAAAAATTTCAAATCAAATCAATTTATAAGAACTCAAAATTATTTATAAGAAATATATGAAAATAATTTTAAAAAATTGAGTGAATCTTTATTCTATGAATGTTTGAAACGAATGAACTTGTAACATATATACATGGAGTGCACAAGTAGTTTATATTTAGTATACTTATTAGTATTAAAAACATAATATGGGTTTTCTAAGTAATTTATTGCATATTTATTTGGTAGGCGTTACTCGAGTGCGTTTCAACTGTTCGCCAAAAATTTGAGGGAAAATTACTAAATAAAAATGGCTCCAAGAAAGCGCACTAATATTGTAAACAAGAAGTTGTATAAAAAGTAATTTATACCGTAAGCTAACTTGGAGGTAATTAATGTTTTAATACTGTTAGATTTTATAGTATGATTCATAAGTTGTAAATGATAATGCATCTTGTATTTTATTTTATTTTGAAAGTGGTGCAAGTCCATTTCTTGTTGTTTCCAGGAAATCAAAGTTAACATATTAGTCGCTACGTAATTTCCTATATTGGCCATTTTAAATTGAAAAAAGCAGTGGCATTTTTTAAGATACCTAAAATTAACTAGTTATAAATAAAAACTAAATTTATTACAAATTATGTTGTATGTCATTTAAAAAAATGGATACCATTTTGAAAATAATCCGTCCATATTATAAAATAACATTCATTTATAACAAGAATGAACAGACCTGTTTAGACCGGTTTGTCTAAGACGGAAAAGACTAGATTAGGCAGACAAAGATTGACAGACGAGATTATGGAGACAACCGGGCCGCCGATAGGAGACAACATTTAAGACTTCAAAGTTAGGAATAAGATAATTTGAGATTGGGATCTTGCTGCATCAAAAATTTAATTCCGTTCACTAATTGTTCTAATAAACGTACCAACTTTACAGAGGGACAAACTTAGACAGACTACACAAACCTAACAATGATAGGAATTATGCAATCTTTGGGACCATTTCATAGACAATGAAAAGGGAGGTTTCTCAGTTTCAGGGAGGTAGCAACTTTCAACAACCTAGCCCAAGCAATGATAAGGGGCAGTACATACTTGAACTGGTACCATATCAATGATAAGGGTCAGTAATGGTACCATATCAAAAATATAACGTACGGGTAATGAATGTATCGTATAGCTGTAACTACGGGGTTTTATGATATCGTTAGGGTTAAGGTCTCCGCTCCATACGTGAGTTTTGTTTAGTTATCGCCACTTCCTATGCCATTTTCAACCAGTTGTTATCTCGCTTGTTGTTTAGCCAGCTGGCTTCTATCAATTACAAGATTTCGATGAAGAAATAAAAAACGGACGTCGTCTCATAAACGATGTTAGTTACCCTGTCTTCAAGTCATTGAATTTAGAGCTTGGGGTTATATACTACCACGTTCCGAATGTGTAGCGATAAATGGACTGGAGGTCACCGGTAGTGGCCTGGGTCACCGGAAGTGGTGGCGGTGGGCCTAGAACGAAGGATCTTTCCCTATTTCTATCAGTCTATTGGATGTCAACACACGAAGATTACTGCATATCACCCTCCATGTGACGGTGCCATTGAAAAATTTCACAGAAAATTGAAGACGATTACCTGTCACGGCATCGAAAGTTGGATGGAAGCCTTACCTTTTGTTCTATTCGGGATAAGGAACACGAGGATTTGAAAGCCTGTCCACCTGAACTTGTATACGGTGTACCACTCCGTTTACCATGTTAATTCTATGACTCAAATTCATCACGAACAACAGACATTACAGATAACACAGCGCGCCTTCATAGGTTTGCTAATAAACTCAAACCAGTACCTGCAACAAGGTACAATCGCCAATCCATTTTCGTTTACAAAGATCTTATGCTTGCTAGTCATGTTGCCTAAGAGAAGGTGCACTAAGAGGTTCCTTACAACCAGCATACACCAGCCCACATCCCGTGGTAGAAAGAAATGATAAGGATTTCAAATTGCAGATAAAAGGCGAATCTGTTACTATGTCCGTTGACCGCCTGAAACCCGCGTATATCCTACACGAAAAAATCTATCCACTTTCTAAATTATTATAGCCCTGAACGGTGTCTGGAAGGGGATGATGTAGCGCAGGTTGTGACGGGAAGTCGTTTACTGCCCCGAAATAAAACTAACACCATGCTGGACACCCTCCCTGATCTTAGTGCGCGGGCGAAAACGTCGAAAAACAGGAAAAATAATATCCCCTTCGGATACGAAGACTTCAACAAAATTTGAACACTATCAACAAGAAATAATATATGTACCATCCCCCGTTAATACAAAAATCCGTTGAGTTCAAAACTTGCTAACGCTCACATCGGTTTTAGTTCAACAAGTAACCGCAGAGATTTATATCAAGAAGTAGACCCATCAGTTAACATTCTTGAAGTAGTTACAAAAAAAGTGTTTACATTGCTATAGTTTTTATATTTAAATAAATATTTCCATCAAAACAAAATTAAGATCATTAACATCATCAGCTTCATTAACTTCACTAGCTATTATAGCACTAGAGTATATTGGTGAAAACATAATCGCTAATAATCATAATAATCATCATTATCATCATAATCTTTAATATTTGCGACAGTCGATCTGTGCTAGTCGCCCTAAACTAAGTTTCTCAGTCCACTGAGCTACTGGTAGAGACATAGAAGAAGGCAAAAGTAACCTCGGAGGGCATTAAAATACGATGGTACTGGGTCGAGACGCATGCTGAAATAGAGGGGATTAGTTTTATTTTGCCCGTTTGCCGGGGCAGTAAACGACTTCCCGTCACAAACTGCGGCCACTACAAGAGTTTCGCCATTATGCATAAGCGAAGAGGTTGGCACAGCTGCACATGCTCTATTGTCCTGTCCTCTCACCGAATTTTGGCGACGCAAATTGAAAATTCCATATCGGACTCCGATTTGGTAGGTTTGGCCAAAAAGCGAAGAGTTAATACAACCGAGAAAAAGAAAAATGGTGGTAGATCTTCGACCAAAATAAAACTTAGGGTCTTAGTATCTATCTAAGACACTATAGTGTCTTCACGACGGAATGTTGGCCACAAAAGCCTACACATATGTGAATAAACAAATAAGCTGTTGCCTTGTCTTTTGCTCTGTAGGTTGCCTTATCTCTTACCCTGTCTATTGCCCTGTATGTTGCCATGTGTATCTACGTACTAACATAATTGAAGTGCGGTATACCGGCAGAACACACTGGTCGAATATTTTTCTCTTTAGGCAGATGGGAAGATCGCTTTTAAAGACACACATTTTCCGTAGTCTGATCATCCAAGGTTGATTCTTCTATGTAATACACGTCAAACAGTTTATTTTATTCCGCGTCTTTTAACATAAGTCAAAAAAATAAAACGTCAAATTTGTCAAAGTTATGTCGTCATCAATATTTTTTTTTAAATAGGAAGCTTTTTTTCTTTTTACATTATTTGATAAAGCTTGTTTTTCTGCATTATAAAAAAATAATTGAAGTAGGGGTCATATAAGAAATAAACTAAATTTTAGTAATAACTTTTAAATTAACCAAACAGTCCATTAAACCAAAACTATTACTTACAGGAATTGTCCAAACTGTGTCCCGTTCACTATCTGACATAGGCCAAGACGATGGTAGATCTGATTTACAGAGTTTTCGATAATCTGCGGAGTTATACGAGTCATTTCATATCTAATTCGTTCCATTAAGTCTTCTAAATTGTCTGGTCGGTTAACATAGACCCGACTTTTTAAATGTCCCCACAGAAAAAAATCAAGGGTGGTAAGATGAGGTGACCTAGGTGGCCACTCCATTGGTCCCCGTCTTCCAATCCACCTTCCTTCAAACTGGTTATCCAGAAACCTTCGAACATTAAGACCATAATGTGGTGGTGCACCATCTTGTTGGAACCAAATACTGGGATCCAAGTTTTCCCTATTATTTGGATCCGGAAATGCCGCAATGAGGTCCGGAAGCACTGCCATACGAAGATGTTTCAAATATCGCTCAGGTGGTAAATTCTCTCGAAAGAAATAAGGACCAATAAATCTTCCCCTGACGATTCCTACCCAAACATTCATTTTTTGGGGGCGGTGGGTGTGTATTGTCTGAATCCAGTGGGGATTTTCCCGAGCCCAGTAGCGACTGATTGTGTCGATTTACTGTACCACTTAAATAAAACGTTGCCTCGTCTGAAAATACTACACTATTAAGCAAATTTAAATTTTCGTCACAATGCCTCATGAAGATTTCACAAAATTCCGAACGTCTGTCCGGATCATCTTCTGAGAGTTCGTGAACAAGTTGAACTTTGTATGGGTGCAATTTTTCTTTTTTTAAAAACTTTACTACAAACGACTGACTAACATTTTCTTGTAAGGCAATTTCTGTTGTAGTTGCGTGAGGGTTGTCTTCTAATGACAGCAAAATATCTAACTTTGCATAGTCGCTTGTTTCTGGTCTTCCAGATTTTGGAGCATCCCTCACGCTTCCAGTTTCATTAAATTTTGCAACCATTCTGCTTATTGTGCTTCTAGCAATTGGAAGTCTTTCAAAATGTGTTTCATTAAATAAAGCACATGTTTCTTCAAAACTTCGAAGTCTATCGCCGTGACCTACCATCATTAGAATTTCCATCCTTTCTCTTTCGGTTAAAGGAGCCATCATAATAAAATTGGTATGACGCTAATTGTAAGACTGACACTGACAAACAGTTGTTTTATTAAAACAATTGAAAAAAATGATAAAAACAGATGTTCTTATTAGGTAGCTTTAAGTTTTAATTCCTTTAATATTTAGTTTTTTTTTTCAAAAATTCAAAATCAAGTTTATTTTGTTTTTTATTAATTCTCTCAGTTTTTTCTTATATGACCCCTGCTTCAATCATTTTTTTTATAATGCAGAAAAACAAAGTTTCCTATTTAAAAAAAATATTGATGACGTCAAACCTTTGACAAATTTGACGTTTTATTTTTTTGACTTATTTTAAGGAGGTTTGAGTGTAACTAATGAGTCAAAATAGTGCTTGGATAGTGCTTGAGATAACCGGGCCGCCGATAGGAGACAACATTTAAGACTAGGAATAAGATAATTTGAGATTGGGATCTTGTTGCATCAGAAATTTCATTCCGTTCACTAATTGTTCGAATAATCGTACCAACTTTACAGAGGGACAAACTTAGACAAACTATACAAACATTTCAAACCTAACAATGATAGGAATTATGCAATCTTTGGGACCGTTTCATAGACAATGAAAACGGAGGTAGCAACTTTCAACAACCTAGCCCAAGCAATGATAAGGGGCAGTACATACTTGAACTGGTACCATATCAATGATAAGGGTCAGTAATGGTACCATATCAAAAATATAAGGTACGGGTACCGTATCATACAGCTGTAACTACGGGGTTTTATGATATCGTTAGGGTTAAGGTCTCCGCTCCATACGCGAGTACCGGCAGAACACACTGGTCGAATATTTTTCTCTTTAGGCAGATGGGAAGATCGGTTTTAAAGACTTATTTTAAGGAGGTTCGAGCGTAACTAGTGAGTCAAAATAGTGCTTGAATTTTTCTATATTTTCAATTATCCTAATAGTTGTTAAAAATCATTCTTTTTATTTATAATAACATAAAAAATTTTAAAATTGGAAATTATTATTTATTTAATAAAATAAAGTTATTAAATGAAATTCGTTATTTTTGACTTATAAGGTGACAAAAATATCTGGCAACATCAGTGTTATGCGTCGACTGACTGTAAAGGGATCAGCATTTTATTAGCCCAAGATGTTGGCCGAAAACCTCGAATTACCAAAAGACAAAAAATTATAGATAATCTATGTAAAAAGCTGGAGTGTATTCTATCAAATAGTTCCACAGATGTTCAAAATTTCAAAATGTTTCCATGTTTTTCTTTTATCTTACAAACAGCTATTATCGCGACGTTGCCAAACCATCTGTCATGTGAATACTGTCGATAAAAAAGATTCAAAACCAAAAAAATTAACTTTAATTATTTAAATAATTACATCGGGATCATCACATTGCTTTAATGTTATCGTGTTTTAATATTATCTAAGTTTATTGTATATAGTTTTTTATTCCTTAAACTTGGGAAATTAATATCGAAAAAAATAAAAAAAAGACGTGACAGAAGCTTGTCGGCCATAGAAACCTGTGTATAAGATTCGAAAAAACATCATTTTTTATTTTTTTTCCGGATAAAATTTCAAATTTTGAGAGGACATAAATAAAGCATTGATCTTCAGGTATAAAAAGTTTCAAAGCTTAATCTTGAAAAAAATATTTAACATGGGATTCGCTCAAACCTCCTTAAAAGACGAGGAAAAAAATAATCTGTTTGATGTGTTTTTGCATTTTATATATATATATATATATATATATATATATATATATATATATATATATATATATATATTATATATATATATATATATATATATATATATATATATATATATATATATATATATATTTATATATATAATTAAATATTATTAAAGCCTCCAGCTAAGAGTTTTGGTTTTGAATGGTTTCTCATTGAGTACTCGTCAGTGATTTTTCGAAGAGGTCTAGTCCCTGATTAGGTGAGAAATAGCAACTGTAGAAAATACATTCCACAGTCTCTATCCACACATTGCCAGTTCCCCTTCCACCGTCCAGTACAAATGTAGTTTTGTTTATTAATCTATAATAATAATTTTTTTTTCTCAACCATTGGTTGTTTTCGATCTTTATGCCCTCACTCATAACAAGATTTGTAATGATCTTAGTCTTCATTTTCAGTCCAACCCCAGAGCATGCTTCTTTCAATTCATGGAACATTTGTTTCGCCTTTTCTTTGATTGTCGGTTGTTAGGACAATGTCATCTGCGAAGCGAAGATGACCGAGTTTACAACGGTCCTATGTTTATACCCCTAATCTCCCAATCGAGTTTCTTGAAAGCGTATTCCAGGACTGTTATGAATAGTTTTAAGTTCTAACCTAACTAGATTTAAGCTGTGAATACTCCATATATTAACGTAATTTCGAGAATATTTGCTGAAATTTTCATGAAAATCGCCCCATTAGTTTTTGATTTATGAAGGAAAATTTGAAGACTCGCTTTGTTACCACCAAACATTGGAACATTTAGGCTTTAGTCAAGTTTGTCGATTTATACTAACTAGTCTAACTAGATTTTAGCAGTGAATACTACATAGATTAAAGTGCGTATTTTCGAGAATATTTCCTGATATTTTCATGAAAATCGCCCGATTAGTTTTTGTTTTATGAAGGAAAATTCGAAAACTAGTTTTGCTTCCACCAAAAGTTGGAGCATTTAGGAATCAGCCAACTTTGTCGATTTATACTAACTAATCTTACCACATATACGCTGTGAAAACTACATAGATTAAAGTGCATATTTTCGAGAATATATCCTGAAAATTTCATGAAAATCACCCGATTAGTTTCTGTTTTATGAAGGAAAATTTGAATACTCATTTTGTTTCCACCAAACATTGGAACATTTAGGAATCAGCCAAGTTTGTCGATTTAAACTAACTAGTCTAACTAGATTTAAGCTGTAAAAACTACTTAGATTAAAGGGCGTAATTTCGAGAATATTTCCTGAAAATTTCATGAAAATCGCCCGATTAGGTCTTGTTTTAATTGAAAATTTGAAGACTCGTTTTGTTTCCATCAAAAATTGGAACATTAAGGAATCAGCCAAGTTTTTCGATTTTAACTAACTAGTCTAACTACATTTAAGCTGTGAAAACTACATAGATTAAAGTGCATATTTTCGAGAATATTTCCTGAAAATTTCATGAAAATCACCCGATTAGTTTTTTTCCTTCCCCGTATTTTCGAGAATATTTCTAGAAATTTTCGCGTTACTAAATTTATATGGAAATACAGCAAAAAATGGCATTTATCGCACTAAAAAACGTGCGCCGTAAAAAGTAAGATAATACTTTTAACGCATGAGTAATAAAAATATAATTTACTTGGTTATTAAAATAATTTAAATTCAAAAGAGGTTTGGAATATTAAAGCTTTTTGTGACTCAAGTCACTCAAAAGAGGCGATCTTTTTACTTAGTTCTTAGTTACTTAGATCTAAGTTACTTAGATACTTTTTACATAGTTTGCCCACCTCTGGTCTAAAATATGACTAACAATAAGATTATTTAATTAAATTCACAAAGAAACCATAATGGATAAAGCACGAAACAACAAAAAACATTAACCCTTAACCACCTGCCATACGTCTCAGGTGAGAAAATTACTGCTACTTTGGGCCTGAGAGACGCATGTCGGGTGGTTAGTTGTTAACAACCCATATGCGCCCAGAGTCAACTGATATTTGGGCTGCCTACGGATTTGTACATTATTTGTTGAATGACTGTTTAGGGAACCTTTTACCTGTTTTACTTAAGAAATACCAAAATTTCGAATTATACTAGAATTTATAATTACGATACCTGATACAGTGTCCATTCTGACGGTATGAGGAAAATATTTATGTAGGGTGGACATATAAATGGGGTTCCTTCGATTGAGACTTTACCCATAGTGTTAAATTTATAACTGAAAATGTTTAACTGAAGGAACACTATAAACAATACGACATAACCTCAAAATCACTACAAATATGGTTAATATGAATTTACATTAATAACTGACAGCTACTTAAAAATGACATTTGAGAATTTAATTTTATGTGTGTGAATTAAGAAATGACGTGCCTCTTATATTCATGGCAGCAGTGGATTTCAAGAGTTTTGGGACTCACGATATAAATTAGTTCCAAAATATTTCTACTAAGCTTAAAATGGGCTCATGCCAACATACAAAATATTTACCCGATAGGCTTAAAGCGGTGGTACTCATGATCAGGCCTGAACTTAGAGACCCAAAGCCCCTAGACACTTGAAATTTACTTTGAGATTTCAAATTTTCAAATTAAATATACTAGTACACAACATATAATTTTGAATTTCGACTTCAATGACTTTAATAAACGTCAGAATAATACATTAATCTATGTTACTATAGTTACGTTATTATAATATATATATATATATAATACGCTATAAAATTTATAGAAACATACGTCAAACTTTCTTCAGTGCAAAAGAACAATGCCATGATCATAATCAATTGACTGCCTTATTTCTGACTCCATGTACATTACAGAGAGCGAATTGAGACTGACCTAACCTTCTGCTGATAGTCCGGTCAAATTAGACCAAAAAATCGGGGTGAGGTTACAAAAATTTAACTTGGCTGAAAATTGGTAGGATTGTTCAAAACACTATTATAAATTAAATGTGAAAAGTCCTCATCAATCGGACACCTGGAAAAAAATTTACTCGGGGTCAAAGGTCACAAAAACGGGTTTTTCTCGATTTTCAGCAAAACGGTAAGTTTTATCATAAAATTAGCCCAGACAAAAATTGGAGATCAGACAATTATCTATAAAAAATGTTTAAATACTTTTTTTCCTAAGAGCCACCGTTTTTGAGATATATAACGATTCAAAAAGTTGATAGAGTTGTAATCGTCATAATATGTGTAAGTACTCCACGTATATACATCAATGAAGTTGTAATACAAGTAAAAATGTCGTTCTATCGAATTTCTGGTAAAAAGCTCGATCTCCAATCGAAAAAACTATTTATTTTTTAAAACCTGGAAAAGCTCAACATCAATCGGTAATATATTCATCAAAAAGTTTATCTACTTTTGCAGTGTCAAAATCATGCACTATTTTTACATTTTCAGGTGGGGTAAAATAACTGTTTTTAAAATGTTTGAAAAACAAGATTTAGTTCAATCTGCTGAAGTTTTCAAAAAAGTAATTCAACTCCACAAGAAGTTGCACAAGAAGATGTGCATGTTTCGTTAAAAATACTCTAAATAAAAAACAAGTGCAGTTAGCTTGTCTTCCTCCAACCTCAGCGGCTGCTTATTAATTAACATCTTTTTCGGGTATATTACCAAGTTCAAGTGTGGCTTGGTTATCTGCTAGACCTAAAAGACTGGGGTTGGAAGTTGGTCGACAATTCATTAGAGCCAGTTCAAACTTTACTCCCACCTGCAGACACAAAAACTGCTAACCACAATTTTTTCACAGCTATAAAAAGGAATGTACTGCTAAATGTGGTTGCAAAAAAATTTTACTGTTTTGTTCTGTAGCATGTACAAATTGTCAATTCCGGTCATGCTCCAATGTTGAATCACCAACAATTGAAGATTCATTTGATACTAACGAAGAGACATGCGATGTGTCTTTATTGGGGCAATTTACTTGCATCCAGGATGAAGAAGATAAACAAGGAGAAGAAGAAAAAGAAGAACAAGGAGAAGAGGAAGCAGAAGTTTCAGATAATGATGATTCCGATGGATAAATTTCCCTAAATAAATTTTTTTTTGTTTAATTTATACCCCTTTTATCATTTTCAACCCTTGCCAATATCTTGAATTATTTAATAGTTTCAAATTAAACAGAATCACAACAGATCAGTGGAATAGGCCTACCGGGGAAACCACATTAAAAAAAACGCGCTAGGTACACTACCTTAAAGGTGGCGTGGAAACGTGTGTGTAAGTATTTAAACATTTTTCATAGATAATCTGATCTAAAATTTTTATCTGAACTAATTGTATGATAAAACGGTAAGTTTTGCTGAAAATCGCGAAAAGCCCGTTTTTGTGATCTTTGATCCCGAGTAATTTTTTTTGCAGATCAGGATCGATGAGGACTTTTCACATTTCATTTATAATAGTGTTTTGAACAATCCTACCAATTTTCAGCCAAGTGTGAATTTTTGTAACCTTGGATGTCTAAATTGACCGGACTATGAGCAGTTTGACGCTGGTGTACACAACACAGCATTCGGAGCACAACTCCATCGTTTGGATAAATGTCCAAAAAGCCTTTTTCCGATAAGTATTTGTATAGCTTCAGTGAAGATTACTCTATAACTTCATCATTCGACGACAAATCCCCCGGATAAAAAGTCCGCATCTTCGTCAGATCTGCCGCATAAGTCCGCATCTTCGCATAAGTCAGATCCGCATCTTCGCAGATCTGTAATTAGTCTATAATGACGTTAAATATGGTATCTCTGAATCTGTCCCTGCCAGAGTTCGGACTCATTTTACTTCGTTGAACTGGACTTTGCGCTTACGTTTCCTCTGCATGTTATATGCATAGCTATTTTCACCGGATTTTTCAATTACTTTCGACTTATAATGATCAAAGGTACAGGTACTGAGTTCCCTTAAGTGTTCTAGGTATGTTACCAATCGATGGACCTAACAGACAGAATCTTTGTTTAAGATGTGGCCAAGAAGGCCATATCGCAAACAATGCGAAGAAGAAGAATTCTGTCCCTTATGCCAAACTTAGGGCAAACTGTGGGGCGTGTCCTAACTTCCAGAAGTCGCTGTTGGAGGCAAGGCGAGTACAAAATATATTAAAATATTGAATATAATACAACTAAATGCAATGCAGTGCCGTGACCTACTTAACGCCAAAGTGACGGAGCTAAACATAGACCTAATTATTTTAAGCGAACTATTATGTCCGTAACTATTTGTAAGGGATTAAATAAATTACACACAACTGTTAATGTAAGGTACTTTACTCTATTCGAGTTACATGTGATGCGCTCTCTATTACAACTACTCGAAGACCCTGCACGCGCATGACTCTCGCGCATTCTTAGAGTATGGGATCCTTTGTTCAAAGGCGGTTTTGGGCGTGAGCCCGTCCTTCCGCCGTCGTGAGTTTTGTTTTTCTGTTGTTGTTTTGTTATTTAGTCTGTTGTTGTCGTCGGTTTTTGTTTGTCTTTCGTTTTTTTTTTTTAAATTTTAGTTTTTCATTTCGTTTCCTCCTTGGTTTGTTTCGGTGGGCTATGTTAGGTTCTGCTTGGCTGCGGGTGGGTTTTTTGCGGGTGGTGTTTCCTTAGTTTATTCTTGGTCCTTTGTCTTTTTGTCTTGATTTTATTTGTGTCGGTAGTTTTCTCTTTCTCTTGGTCTGGTTGCGCATCGGGCGGTTTCTTTTGGGGGCTTCGGTTCTTTTCTTGGCGGCGGCTTCGGTCGTATTTTTGGGGGCGGCGTCGGTGGTTGAATTTTTGGGGGCGGCATCGGTGGAATCTTCGGCGGCGGTTACGGTGGTCTTCTTGGCGGCGGATTCAGTTGGGTATTCGGCGGCGGTTTCGATGTAATCTTCGGTGGCGGTTTCGGTGTAATCTTCGGCGGCGGTTTCGGTGTAATCTACGGCGGCGGTTTCGGTGGAATCTTCTGGGGCGGTTTCGGTGGTATCTTCGGCGGCGGTTTCGGTGAAATCTTCGGCGGCGGTTTCGGTGGAATCTTCTTCGGCGGTTTCGGTGTAATCTTCGGCGGCGGTTTCAGTGTAATCTTCGGCGGCGGTTTCAGTGTAATATTCGGCGGCGGTTTCAGTGGGGTATTCGGCGGCGGTTTCGGTGGAATCTTCTGTAGCGGTTGCGGTGTTTTTTTCGGCGGCGATTTCGGTGTTCTTCTTCCTTTTCATTATGTAGAGAATCATTTCCTCTATAACGCTGTCGTCCAGGGTATCCAGGTAGCCTGGGTCGAGGTACTTTTGCGCGGCTTCGTTGAGGGTTGTCGGAGTACAGGTTGACATGTTGCAGCTGCGACGGGCTCTGAGACTATGATGATGCATTCTTAGAGTCCATACCACTGAAATATATACTAACTGGAACGATCGCTGGCTTCTAAGTTTGTGCGGGTAGAGAGAGAGGTCCCAAGGGGAGCCCTCGTATCGCTCTGGCTTCATCTAGTATAGTCTTAGTAAAAAACCTAATGTATAGTATAAATATATTTATTTTATTTTATACATGTAATATATAATACAAAAAGAAAATTATTATATATATATATATATATATATATATATATATATATATATATAATACTAGTAGCACATGACAAAATATTATTAGTTTTAATATTTTGTATTTACATGGTGTGGATAAATACTTGATTTGGTTTGATACAACTAGCTTTTCGCTCTGGCTGTACCACATCCTCCCACTCTCGAATTCAAGTCATCCTCTCTCCCTCAAACGCAAGGAGGGTGGTCTTCCCTTGGGACCTCTCTCTATCCGCACAAGCATAGAGGCCAGCGATCGTTCCAGTTAGTATATATTTCAGTGGTCCATACACAATATTCTTCCCTGACATAAAAAAAGAAGCGAAAGATATAAAAAAAATTAAAATGTAAAAAGGTATAAAATGTAAAAAATATAAAATGTAAAAAGATAAAATTGACATTTCCATAACACGCTAGTCAGAAGTATAACGTGCTGGGAAACGGCGTTGTCGCTGGGACCGACGTGGGATTCCTTGTGGCTCGTTCCGTGGTTTTGGTGTTTCGGCGATAATTTCCGGCATCCTAGGTGACATCGCCTCGGGTGTGTGATCTGAGTTTGTTGCTGAATTCCCATAGAAATGAATCCGTCGGGACTGTCGAGCGATGTCTCTGTTTTCTGCCGACTGTGACCTACTGTCTCGTGATTGAGATGACGATCCTCCTTCGTACCGAGCTCGGATTTGATCTATATGCCTTTTGAAGTATTTGCCATTGTATTCAATCCTGTAGTGTAAATCTCCTAGGCGTGTTTCAATCGTTCCCGGGATCCATTTAACCAACCGAGGATTATGCGACAAGAAATAGACAGGCTGGTAAGACTTGAACATCCGGAAGGGAATCGGAACACCAGTTCCCGCTCTTCGGTTTCCTCGTGTTGCGTTTCATCCGGTAGTACCAAACTATGACGTGCGCGTAAGTTTAAGGTGATTGTACCGTAGTTGCGTGCGGAGCTTGTCGGTATTGACGTAGGAATTCATTTAAATTTTGTCGTAACATATTTCCTGTAGTTGACATTACCTTTAATGCATTCTTGACCGTTTGAACGTATCGTTCTGCTTGTCCATTCGTTGCTGGATGGCTGGATGGTATGGGGCCGTGAACTTGTGAAACTTGACGCTGCTTGTATTTAGAAATTCTGCAAATTCAATTGATTTGAATTGTGTTCCATTATCAGACACTATCGTTACGGGGACACCACATTCCGTAAATAATTCATCCAAGAGTTGAATTGTGGAAGCTGAAGTTGTAGACGTTGTAACTTTCACCTCGATCCACTTACTGTATGCATCGACGACGATCAGCAACATCTTGCCTGCGACTGGTCCTGCATTATCGATGTGAACTCGTTCCCATGGCTCTTTAGGGTAATCCCAATGATGTTCGCTAAATTTTGGAGGAAGATGTGCGTGTTTTGCGCATTCCGTACATGATTTAGCAGTACTTTCAATGCTGGCATCTATGCCAGGCCAGAAAACAAATGAACGGGCCAATCCCTTCAAATTTACTATACTTTTTACTATACCCAAATAGGGCTAAGTGAAGGTCCTTTAATATCCTTAGCTGAAGTACAGGTGGTATTACCGTCCGATGTTCGAATAATAGGCAATTTGCTGCTAAAGTGTAGTTAGCCTCCGCTGCTTTATAGCCACATTGAGAAAGCGATTGTCCTGTTTCTAAAAGTTATTTCGACGTTCGTTTCCTTTACTCAATCTGTGCGATAATACTGCGCCCAGCCCTTTCTTACTTGCGTCCGTGGCTAGAATTAGCGGAAGTGACGGGTCATACGGTTTGAGGACTTGAGGAGATATATGTGCGTTTTTGATATCTGTGTAAGCTTTCTCAGCTTCTGGAGTCCATTTGAAGGGCTGTGTACGAAGTACATCTCGAAGCGGGCGATCTCTAGTCGAAAAGCTCGGGAATAAATGAACTGTAGTACGTTGCCTTGCCCAGAAATAATTGCAATTCCTCTGCTGTTGATGGTTTCGGAGCATCTCAAAAGGCTTCTATATGCTTGTCAGATTTGTGTAGGCCGTGTCTGTCTATCTTATGTCCCAAGAATTCCACGGTAGATGTAGCGAAACAACATTTAGCACGGTTCAGTTTAAGGCCGTGTGTTCTCATTCTTTCCAACGTGGTGTTAAGAGTTGACATAAGGCTATCAAAGTTGTCTGCAAAGATTAAAATATCGTCAAAGAAACTGAGTATATTTGGGATACCTTGTAGTATAGCCTCCATACGCCGTTGCCAGATTGCAGGTATATTTGCTGCCCCATATACTGCGCGGGTTGGTCATATCAATCCGTGTGTTCACGTGTTCAACGTTAGAGCCTGACTGAATTCTTCATTGACCGTTAAATGCGCGTATGCGTCTGTAACATCCAAGTGACAGAAAATACTTCCGCCTCTCATTTTGTTGAATAGATGTACCGCTCTTGGGATTGGAATTTCGTCTATTATAATTCGTGGATTTAATGTAGGTTTATAGTTTCCTGTTATGAGTAGTTTGCCGTGTTTCTTCATCACGACGTGAGTCGTTTAACTCTACTCTGAATATTCAACCCTCTCATAATATCCTGCTACGATTTTTGCGTGGATTTCTATGGCATATTCTACACATAATGCCTGAGGTACCCCCCGTGCTCGAGCAAAAACTGGTGTTGCTCCTGGTTTGAAATGGACTGAAGCTGGAAGTCCTACTAATTTGCCGGACGAGTTACTAAATACATCTTCGTAATTTGCCAAAACCCGATCTATTTGTGTTCTCTGAGTTCTGGTTAACTGAAGTGTTTCAGAGGTAATCATATGTGTCTTCTCTTGCGATGGAAACAATTCGAGAAATTTAATTTCGTTAATGAATTCTAAAATCCATTCTCGACCAAATAAGGTGTCAAAGTTGCCATCTACAACATATAAATCGAGTTTCCGCGAAGTTGATCCCATTGTTGCTACAATTGAGGTTCGTCCAAGACATTTGATACGGTGGCCGGTGTAACTCTTAAATTGCCGATCTGTTTTCCGTATCAAATAGTCGGTCTTAATTTCGTCTAATTTTTTTTTACTAATTATGCCACATGGTGCTCCTGTGTCCAATTCCATTTCGAGTTCTCGACCTTCGATACGAACAGTGAGTATTGGCTTGAGTGACGACTTCATTCTGTTAACGTTACCGGCCCTGCTTAAATATTCCATAACATCTTCCTGGTCCTCAGGGACAACCTCATCCTTAACTGGTGCAGTGAAGTCCGTGTTCGTTTGAGAATACGTTTTCGACCTGCAAACTTTGGCAATGTGTCCTTTTTTCTCGCAATTCTAGCATAATGCTTCTCGGAACCGATATCGTCCACGTGAATGCTGACCTCCACATCCTCTACAAGCTGGGTTTTCGTTTCCGGAGGGATGAGCATTCAGTCGCTGTGAACCTCTATCCCTTCTATGGCGTGTGTCATCGCGGGAAGCCAGCTCTCGACGTATACTGCCCATTGTTTGTTTGAATTTGGCTGATACATAACCTAGTCTTGTGCGTCTTGTCTATGTGTTGTCTCAGATATAGCTACCGGGTTGCTTTTAACTTCGTTACTTGACTCGTGGGTCGCTTCTAATAAGTGTGCTATCTCGTACGCGTTTGAGAATGTGACCGGTTTTTTGCAATAATTTCATCACATGTTTCTCGCGATATGAGTCCATGCAAAAATTGTTCGATTAACATTCTGTCTAGAAATTCGCCATATTCGCAATCGGCAGCTCCCTGCTTAAGTCGAAGCACAAAATTATCAATGGTTTCTCCTTCCTGTTGTGTGATGAGTCTGAATTTAATACTTTCAACGTATTTGTTTTTTACGCTGTCGACATGGCTAATTAGAGTTTCGAGAACTCGGCAAATGACAAGTCCTCAGGGCGACGTTGGTTGACTAAAAATCGAATGGCATTAGGTTCTTCTAATTGGTTCTTCTGCTATTTGGCTTAATTGTAATGCCCAGTTACCTCTTCTACGACAGTTACCTCTTCTGAAGATCTGTATTCGCTTGCTGTAAACGGCGGCGGCTTTTGCCGCGCCGCCCTGGCTCCCTCATTCGATGCTGCTTGTGCCGCTGTCGACTGGAGGGCGCTGGCCACCATTGAGGCAATCGCTGCAAAAGTTCTGGAGGCACGTCCATAATGATTTTCGTCGCCTGTTGTCACTTCTATGTCTATCACCTGATTTCCAACTTCTGTGTTTCTTCTTCACTCTGCGTTCTTTGGTCACCACTTCTGACACCACTATTATGTCCTTAACTATTTGTACGGGATTAAATGAATTACACACAACTGTTAATGTAAGGAACTTTACTTTATTCGAGTTACATGTGATGCGCTCTCTATTACAACTACTCGAAGACCCTGAACGCGCATGACGCTCGCGCATCCTTAGAGTCCATACACAATACGAACCTAATAAAAAGATTATAAGCAATGAAGAATGGTACTCAGACGATAATAAAGACCCCTCAATAAGGGTAATAAACAAAACTACATTGGTACTGGACAGTGGAAGGGGAACTGGCTATGTGTGGATAGAGACTGTGGAATGTATTTTCTGCAGTTGCTATTTCTCGCCTAATCAGGGACTAGACCTCTTCGAAAAATAACTGAACGAGTTAAGTGACTCAATGAGAAACCATTCTAAACCAAAACTCTTAGCTGGAGACTTTAATGCCAAATCTCCGTATTGGGGTTGCACATTTGAGCGCAGAGAGTCCCACTCAATCATTTATCTTACTTTCACTACAAACGACTTTGCATATACAACCAAAAACTGGCAAGTCTTAGAGAAAGAGTCAAAACACTAAGACCATACTCTACTCTACATGTTGGAGGATACATACTCTAATACAGGGCTTTTCTCTACCTTCTACTACGCTACTCTACCTTTTTGTAGTGGCGATCTACTTTTTGGTATATATTGTTGCCAAGATCGACCAAAACGCGTAGCGGGCCACCGGGGGGGGGGGGGGGGGGGATCTGGGGTCATGGAGTGCACCCCCCCCCCCTCTCCATGGTGGTACAAAATTTTGAGAAAATGCTTAACATATTGCCATTTAAAAGCTGTTTCATGTAAAGATACTCTAATACGAAAATCGACTGCTCTAATGACTCTACTACTCTAATGAGTAGCAAAACATTAGTGTAGTTCGTTAATAGTTAAGTTCGTTATCATTATCCTCATTTTCTAATCTAAACAAGCGTCTCTGAAGGGCACTGCCACGTATATATTAAGTGTGCGAGAAGCGTGTTTTAATTTTTACTTTATATTTATCGAAATGTATTTTTAGGTAAGTACATAGAAGCGTGAGAAAACTAAAGATCGACTCTAAATTACGCCGCGATCGACCGGTAGATCGCGATCGACTGGTTGCACAGCCCTGCAGTCTAATACATACTCTACATCAGGGGTGGGCAACCTTTTTAGGTGATGGGCCAGTCAGAGTTCATACTAGCTGACGCGGGCCAGAAATTTTTTTTTGCACGCATTATCATTCACGTATTTGAGCGCATTAGTGTTTGCGTCAAGCCTCTACCCTTTACGAAAGTCAGCAATTTTACAAATCCTCAAAAGTCGTTGAAATACCGCAAATGCTGAAAATCAAACATTTTTGAATATTTTTAAGAATTTGCCACTTTGTCTCAAGAATCGCCATTCTGCCATCTGCGGGCCAATTCTTATATATTTAAAACAGATTTTCGCGGGCCGTATTAAACACTTTCTCGGGCCGCAGTTGGCCCGCGGGCCGTTGGTTGCCCACCCCGGCTCTACATGTTGGAGAAATATAAGCCGACAGTCCCACAAAACCCTGTCACTACAAGACGTTGAATCATTGATCACATAATCGAAGACCTCTTTATGAGTAATTTAACTACGGAACTAAGCAAGCACGGAGTAAACTCTGTCGACTCATTAATAGAAGCTTTAGGCATATCATGTGATGCCTCGATGCCAAAAATAAGGAAGAGTTGCAGGAGAAAGCCCGGGGCCCATGCCTCGGGCGGCAAATTCAGAGGGCGGCAAATTCAAACTTGGCAGACAAATACAATGTTTTTCCTACGCATACATACTTATGCATTTAACTTATCCTATTTTTTTATAAAAAAATTATCGGCCAATCAAAACAAATCTTTTCTTTTTCCGACTGACAGACTGAACTATCTATCTATATAATTGGAAACTCCTTCGTCGATCTCCGTCCACGGCATTGTTTTGTTTCAAACATTCAATTTGTGTTTACTATTTAGTTCTTATCGATCAACCGAACATAGAATACTGACACTTAAGAAAGGGACAAGTATCATATTTATCAAAGACAATCTTCTTCTTCTCCTTAGCGTTGTACCGCTGGTGCAGTGTCCGCTTTCTTGGTCAATGACCGCCATTTTGCACGGTTTTGTGCGTCATTTGGTTTTAGACCCACGATCTTTAGGTCACTATTTATCGTGTCCTGCCATCGCTGCTTCGATTTTCTTCTGGGACGCTGTCCTTCAATCTCAAGAAGAAAATGAAATATTCTCATACAGAATGAAATTATTGACATAATGGCAAATGGCACATCAAAGAGGCAAAATACTACACAATAATGTTCGACTGCACTCCAGATGTGTCCCACACAGCCAGGTAATTCGGTATGTAAAAAAAACTGGTGATGCGTGTGAAAAAGTTTCATTGGTTTGATTGTAGTTGCTCGAAAGACAGGAGAGTACATTTGTCAACAGATTATAGAAAATTGACAGTTGATACTTTAGATATTGGACAATGCCGTGGCTTCTTATGATAATAGGTCCGATATGGCTAGCATCTATAAAGGAGTACAAGCCAGGATTTCAGAAAGGAATGAGCTGGCCGAGTTCGTACCGTGCTTGGGTCACTCCTTAAATCTTGTAGGTGCCCCATCTTTCCAGGAAGCTATAAACCTAATTGGACTAATTCAAAAAGTATATTCCTTTTTTGTCGGCTCCACTTCTCGGTGGGATATTATGAAAAAATATTTTGAAACCTACTTAAAAGGAAGCGGCAAGACGAGATGGTCGGCGCAACATGTTGCTGTGAATGTCTTGTTAAACAATTTGCCAAAAGTAGTGGAAGCCTTGGAAGAAGTTAAGCAAACTTATCATGCTCCGGAAGTTAAGTCCGAGGCAGGTCATCTCTAAATTGCTATAAAAAAATTTAAATTTTTTCTGAATATGACGATTTGGGCAAATAGTCTCCGGGAAATCAATCGAGTAAATATCAAAATTCAAAAAGAAGGTATAATCCTTGCGCGATCCGTCGCTTTCATGGATAACCTGCGCAAAGCTTTTTAAAAAATGAGACAAAATTCAATTGATTATTGGATAAAAGTCTCAGTTGCTGAAAAAATTGGCCTTGGGCCTATTCTTCCAAATAAACGAATTTCGAAATGCAAAAAACAATTTGTGCAATAATATGTGTGATGATGAATAGACTTTTTATGGTTAGTTAAGCGCATGAGCATCCGCCAAATTTGAAAGGCGGGAATATGAAAGTTTCGCGCACATATTTTGTTAAGCATCAAAAAGTTCAGCGCAAAACATGGCGCTAATTGAAGTTTGAAAATTAAAAATTGCATTTTTCAGTTTTTGCCCCGCCACGAAAAAATTGAAGATCCGGGGCTGACCTCCGGTACGCCAAAAGGACTAAAGATTCTACTAAGTTACAGGAATTTAAACAAGCTTACACCGATGCTAAAAAACAACTACGAAGAGAAATGTACCTCTCAAAGAAATCCCACTGGGAAAACTTATGTAAAAGCACCAACGGCGATACATGGGGAGACTCATATAGAAGCGACTAGGAGACTATGCGGCAGCCGAATTCACAACTTCCGATGGATAGAATGCTAGAAGTGACCAAATCACTATTTCCAGTCCATCCAAATCCTGAGAGAAACCTAAAGTTGGCAATACTCCTCCGTTCACTGAAGAAAAGCTAATCATGGCAAGTAACCGTATACGCAACAAAAGAGCTCCAGAACCAGATGGTATCCCGAGGCTTTTAACTAATGGTAAAAAACTTCCCCTTGTTTAGTCCTGGAAATATTAAACAAGGGCCTACTGGCTGGTACGTTCCCTGCCAGAAGGAAGCAGACTAATTTAGTATTAATAAAAAGAAACAAGCAAGCCCATATCCTTCTTCCCCGTTATTTTCTTTCGATATAATCTTTTCCCGTATAACCTTCTTCATACTGGCCCCTTGTCGTTAGCAAACTGCTAGAACAACTAACTTTAGCACGTCTAAAAAAAGAACTAGAAAGCGGAATGAACCTATCTGAAAGACAATTCGGATTTAGAGAAGGTACATCTACAATAGATGCCGTAAAATACGTCATATATATAGCCCAAAAGGCAAAAGAAGGTACAAAACGGACCAGGAAAAAATGTGCGCTTATAACGCTAGACATCAGGAACTCGGCTGCCTGGCAGCACATCATGGTTGAATTAACGGGAAAGATTATACCGCCATATCTACTAAGAATGATACGTAGCTATCTCTGCGACCGTCCCATCATCCTCCGTACTGAAAAAGAAGTTAAAAGTTGGAACGTCAGTAGTGGTGTTCCACAGGGCTCCGTAATAAGACCAACCCTGTGGAACGTACTCTACGATGGTGTCCTCAGGCTGAGGCTAACCGAGGGAGTTAACATAATCGGTTTTGCGGACGACCTGGCACTCACTGTAGTGGGGAAGAATTAAAGAGGTACTATGCTCATAGCTAACTTGGCCATTGAACAAATTACTAAATGGATGTTATCAAAAGCTCTCCACCTAGCGCCGGAAAAGTCCGAGGCGGTCCTGTAAACGGGATATAGAAAATAGGCTCCTATGTCTTTCAAAGTGATAGGTGTGGATATCAAACCAAAAGATCTTTAAAATACCTAGGTATCACAATCGACAAAAGATTGTTTTTTACAGAGCACATCATAAAAGCAGCGGAAATTGGCATGAAAACTACTGCGAAACTGGAAAAACTAATGCCCAATGTGGGCGGACCTAGATACAGTAAACGCAGGCTCATAAGCACTGTGGCCCACTTTGCTATGCTCTATGGAGCTCCAATATAGGTACATGCCCTTATCAAAGCTAGAATAACCGAATTAGCAGTATTTCAGAGGAAAATGGCCCTACGAGTCTGCAGTGCCTACCGTACAGTATCGCGCTATATACTTTTGGTTATTGCGGGTTTTCCTCCCATCGAACTGCAGGCAAAGCATAAAAATTCTCGATTTGAGGCAGGCAAGAACAAAACATCTAGACATGAGGCCGATACCAAACTCACTCAGGAGTGGCAGGAAAAATGGAATAACTCCACAAAAGGTCAGTGGACGAGGATCCTCATCCCGGACATTGACACCTGGACTACTCGACGACACGGGGAAGTTTGATACTACCTCACTCAGGTCCTCACGGTCCACGGTTGTTTCCGAGATTACCTCCAAAACATCGGGATATCATCCGACGCAGATTGCGTATACTGTGGGTTGGCCGATAGTGTTACCCATGCTATATTTGAGTGTTCGAGATGGAACAATGAACGATAAACTCGATCCCCAAAATATGACGACGCACCTATTAGGATCGCAGGAACAACATCGACAAAATGGCAACAAAAATAATAACAGGAAAGGAAAATGACGAAAGAAAAATAAAACTTAAAAATCGAACCCCTAATCGCGCACAGTGCGGAAGTGGGACGTAGATAGTACCTACACGTCTAAGAACAGGTCATCCCACACCCTGAAGAAATGCGACAAGCGGTTCCGGAGTGTTCGGGTTAGTTTCAGGGGGCTCACTTGCATGGTTAACCGAAAGGTGCAATCTACACCCCATAAAAAAGATATGTTACCAAAGACTGATATAGTTCAACGATCGTACCCAGGTCGATGTTAACAGATTGGAAAGATTTGCTTACTTTGTTGAACCTTTCCAAGATATCATTCCAGAGAAGTGACAAAAAAAGCAAGTTTCCATCGAGTCTAATGAACTCAGAAGACCTGAAGCCTCAGAGCGTGTAGATGGTTTTTCATTTGCATCATTGGCAATTATCTGAAGAGCTGCCATGATCTCATCCCAGCAGCAACACATGCTTCAACAGGCGTCAGCTCGAGCAGACCATCTTGTCTGCAAAAGACTCTTCACGACTGTTGAATTTGACTGCAGTTTCGCCACCGGGGCCCCTAGGCTAGGCCGGGGCCTTGTAGGCCTAGGCAGAAATCCGGCACTGCTCATGATTATAATCCGCAGCATCTCTAAAGAGTGAGCCAAGGACTCTTCCTCCTTGGAAAATTGCTATTGAAGCATAAATTCAAAACTAATTATTTTAATTATATTTATATACTTTATCATCATATAAATCATATTTGTTAGATTTCGCCTATTATTTTCAAAAAGTTTTTTATAGGGAGAAAAGGGATAGTTGATCCTGTGGATACATGATCCCCATTAAAAAATTGGCGCTTGCAAGGACTTTATTTTTGTTCTTTGCGCCAAATTGGGTAGCGGACGTGATGGCTACTAAACCTTGTTTACCTCATCTATGAGCAATAACCACTGAATGGTTTTTATATACCATGGTTAATATGTATACAATGGTTATAATATACTACCTGGAACGAGGCTGGTCTCCTGGCTTGTGCGGGCCGAGAGGAGCATCACAAGGTGTCTCTCGTATCGTCTAGTACAGTTCAAAAGGAAAACTAAATGTGTGCCCGAAGTCCATTTTACCTTGCAAATACAACAGTATTTTACCATTGTCTTTTTGAAAACAACTTGCATTAAAATATATAAACTTCGGTTTATAATATGGTCACCGATTTAACGATCTCACTCTCTTTCTTGATACAACTCAATACAACTAGCTTTTCGCTCTAACTGTATCACATCCTCGCACTCTCGACTACACTGTTGGCTAGACAAGGATGAAGGGAGGTCCTTGGGACCTCTCTCGGCCCGCACAAGCCAAGAGGCCAGTGCTCATTACAGGTAGTGTATATTTCAGTGGCAATACCTTGTTGCTTTTATTTTTAAAATATGATATTTTTCATGACCCTACTTGTTTATATGTATGCATGGTAAGTCGCAACAATGTTAGTAAGTACTTTATTATTTATTGATTATATTTCTGAAATATTGTCTGTATTTACCATTTAAAGGCAATTGTTTCCATAACAAATTTGCTTGACTTGTTGCTGTTTTTTCAAATTTCGAAAAAATGTCTGCATCGGGATAGTTGATCCATTCGGGTAGAGGGATGCTTGATCCTGGAATCAAGGTTCCTCTTATGATTCTTTTGTTTGTGTCTCATGTTTAAGAATTAAGGCTAATTGCGTTTATTCTTTCTGATGCTGCGGAAATATACAACTCCGGAAGGCGCTAGAAAGAGAGTGCCATACGACCCAGAGACCCTGGAAAATGCAGTGAAGGCCGTTCAGGATGGTGAAAGTTACGAGAGCGCAGGGAGAAAATTTAGTATCAACGTAATGACATGAAAAGGATGTGCCGTAAACAAAAACATGTTCAACCAGGTTATAAAAATCGTCAGATTATCTCCGAAACTCAAGAAAGCGAAATGGGTCAATATCTGACGGACATGTCCAAAATGTATTACGGGTTAACCGTCCAACAATTACGCAAGTTAGCTTACCAATATACTAAAATAAATAAAATTCAATATCCATCTATCTAGGATACAATCCAGCAAGCAGGCCGTGACTGGTACCCAGGTTTTTTGGAAAGAAACCGGTTCCTCTAGTTAAGGACACATGAAGCAACGAGCATGTCATCGTGCCACTGCTTTTAACAGGCACACTGTTGGAGAATTTTCTGCAAATTTGACAAAACTCTATGAAAGACATGAGTTCCTTGCGGAAAAAAATTGGAATATTGATGAGACTGGGTTAACCACGGTCTACAAACCCAACAAAATTATTGCTGTAAAAGGTTTCAAACAAGTGGGAAAGTGTGGAAAAAAAACTTTTTTTTTTGTGTGTCTACGTCAACTCTGCCGGTGGGCACATACCTCCGTTTATGATATTTCCCAGAAAAAAATGGAAAGACAGATTCCTTAACCATGCATCTCCCAGCAGCGATGCAACTACCCACCCAAGTGGATGGATGACTAGCGGAAGTTTTCTTAAGTTCTTTGAGCACTTGGATCGTTTAGTTCAAACAAATGTTGATAGGAAGCACTTAATAATCATGGACAATCTCGATGTCATTGTTCTATGGAGGCTCTTAACTACGCCAAAGAAGACGGAATCGTTCTACTTGCAATCCCACCGCACACTTAGCATACTTTACAGCTATTGGACAGGACTATTTTTGGTCTTTTGAAGACCTACTACTCTCAAAGCATCAAATTTTATGCTGAGATTCCCCGGGAGAAATATTACTATATATGACATAGCGGAACTGCTAGGTGAGGCCTTCTGAAGGTTCATGGTTCCTACTAACATAATCAGTGGCTTCAAGGTGGCAGAGATAGGGCCGATAAATGCCAATATCTTTACTGACGATGAGTTTGTGACGGGTCCTGTTACAGATCGCACTCCCCCAACTTCAGTTGAAGAACCAGCACAGAGCAGTTTGACGGAACGTCCTTCCCCTTCTCCAGTTGAAGAACCATCGCAGAATAGTGTGGTGGATCGTCCTCCCCCTTCTCCAATTGAAGAACCAGCGCAGAGCAGTGTTGCGGACCGTCATCCCCCATCCACCAGTGGCAATACACTTTTCAACACAGGATATAATGCCGTGCCCAAGGCAGGTCCTCGTTTGCAATCTTCGCGAGGGAGAAAGCGTGGGCACACTCGCATACTGACAGATACGCCGAAAAAAGCAGCCATCGAAGAACTTTCCAATAAAAAGTTGGCGGAGATCATGGACTCAGAAAAGAGGAAGAAGCCAGAAGAAAATGCCAAGAATACAAGGAGATAGCTCTTTCCAAGGCCAAAGAAAACTGATGACACCTCATCTGATTCTGATGAATGTCCGTCACTTAATCTGGGTCTCGTCTGGGGGAGAACTGGAATCTAGTAGTGATGGCGAGGCTGGTAGGACCTTTGAGCCCATCAAAAAAGAAGTTGAGGAATTCGTAGTTGTTATGTATAATGGTATCTCATACCCTGGACAACTCGCAGAAATAAGCAATGCAAAAAGCGATGCAAAAAAATGGAAGGCTGTGAAAGTGGCCAGCAGAAGATGATGAAATTTTAGGACACCTGCCGCAGCAAAAACACGTTACATATATTCCGTGAATAACATTTTTTCAAAACTACTCTTTCTAATTGCCAATTACAACTCATTAAAAGTTAGTTTATTTCTGTTTTCAAATTTAGTTTAAAAATTTATAGTTGAAACTTTGGCGGGTGGGAAGATTGATCCGCCGGGGTTCAATAACCCACTCGCCATGATCAAGTATCCCCATGGTGTGGGTTAGTTGATCCTTGAGCAGGAGAAAAACTGATTTGCCGTGTTTGTTCAACAAATAAGTGAACATAGGTGCATGAATGGTAGTATGGAACGAGGCTACATGTCTGGTTGGAAAAAGTTCAAATTTATTATCATGGTTCGACTTTCTTAAAGGAAACCAAAACAGGGATCAACTATCCCCACCTCTCCCCTATGTGGTTAGAGGTTTTGTTGTAATATTTTTTTTTTTTTGCAATTATCAACTTCAGTCGACACTCGATTCAAATAAAATTTGGAGTCGTAACAAAACACTACGAAAACAGCACGAAGAAGTGTGATGATAATAATGAATAAGATATGATATTTTCCTATTGGGATATTTTCGAATTGTCATCATGCTTCTGCGATATTTTCTACTTGTATTTTGTTACCAATCATTTTTGACGGTCTTATTTTAGGATGTGATACTTTCGTAGTGAGTTTTCGTAGATCGTTGTATGTTGCTGTGATATTTTCAATGCGTTGTTTAGTCACGCGTTGTTATGTCATAGAACTTAAAATCTAGTACGCAGACTCGTGTCAATCTTCTTTCCCTGTTCATTTGTCTTCACAGTTATTTGTCTCTGTTCATTCCTGAGAGTTATTACATCAGTGGTAAGTATTTTGCACAAAATTTTCTTAAAATAATTAACAAAATTAATCAACTAACGACTATAAATCAACTAAATTGCCACCTACTTACAATTATAATTAATGAATTAAACTATCCTATCAGTTATTACATAGGCTTGGTTTAGATGTAGATGTAAACATAACCAAAAAATTGATTAGATAAACTCCTAGATATGGGTATCTGTATTATTTTAATTTTTATAAGAATTTGTTTGATAGATAATTGTATCTAAATAAATGCATTATATATTGTTAAAATGTTAGATCAATTGTCTAATTTTCTATTAGAAGAAAATTACAGCAACTTATTTTCAATATCACTTTTTTATAAATCATTCTTAAATGTATTTATTTTAAAACAGTGAATTTATCAATTCAGTGTCTTAGGGTCATTCCATGTCAATTCAACACAAAAAAATACAATTTTCATCCTTAACATCTCAGATTTTCTTGAAATTGCAGAGGTGTACTATTGCTAATAACTTGGAAAAATATGAAATTTTACTGAGATGTGACAACTCGTTTTTGAATTATAGTGCTGTAAAGTACTCATCAATGGGTGAAAAAAGAGGGAACACCAATTTTTTGAAACAATGTAGTAGCCTTTTTAATCAAGCTAGAGACCTGAAATTGGTGCCATTTTACAGCATTTCTAACTCCGTTTTCTATGATATACAACACTATAAAGGTTAATATATGAAAAAAATTACACAACCTAATTTAAAATTTTAATATTTTTTTTTCAGAAAGTACATATTTTAAAATTTTCAAATTAATTCCATGAATACTTGGTATTGTTGCAAACCATAAGACAAAATATCAATTTGGGCAGTTGGGCGAGTCTCCCATTGCTAAGAGAAAAATTAAATCCAACAAATATGGCACATCTAAAGTAATAAATATTTCAACTATCAAAAGTAAAATATTTGTGGCTGCTGCTGAAAGTTTGTCATCAGAAAATGATATTGAGAATTTAGAAGTTGTAACAAATCTGAAAATTAAGTTTTCCAGTTGTACAAGTATAACGAAAAAGCTAATGCTTTTAACATGTTTACCTAAAAATTGGAGCATTAGAATGATAATGTGCGAATTTAATGCACCGAATTACATGGTTAGGCAATCAAAAAGAATTCTAAAAGAAAAAGGCTTTTTAAAAGGTCCAAATTTAAATCCAGAGAATAACTGGCCTATAGAGACAGTTGAAATTGTACGTTTGTTTTACGAACACGATGAAGTTAGTAGAGCAATGCTGAGTATTAAAGATTGTGTTACAGTTACTGAAACAGATGGAACTAAATTGAAGATTTCGAAAAGACATATATTGTGTAATCTTAAAGAAGCATACAAACAGTTTAAGGACAAGTTTACTAACATGAAAATTGATTTCTCTAAATTTGCAGAATTAAGACCTAAAATTCTAATTCTAACCTAAAGTGGAACACACTCTGTTTGTGTGTGCACAACTCACTAAAACGTAAAACTGATGATAGAAAATGCAAAATTGAAGACCATAACAAATGGAAAAATACAAAATTACAAGCAATGCCTCGCAAAAGTGCTTTGTAATCCATCGTCTATTGATTGTAACATGAGAAAATGTGCTTATTGTCCAGGTGAAACTGAGATACATAATATTTTGGAGAAATCCATTGCTGAAAATTCAATAGGCATGATGACAGTAACCAAGATTCACAAAAATATTGTGTTTATCTAATGTGATGGACATAATAGTGTGAAAAATGTATTTATTTTCATATTCAGTATGAGATTGATAATATTTTTATTAAGACACAACTATAAAATACAGCAGTCTGCCATGATAAGTTGAACACCAATCAGAGTGAAATATGTCACGCGTAAGTGAACCTCTTAGGAGCTTTGACGATCTCTGCATTTTTTAATTGTTCTTACCTGCGTTTATAAAGTATTTAGTGATTTCCATGGATAAGTTGCTTAGTTTTGTATTCTCAAAACATGGAACGAAGTTTTACCCAGGCAAATAACTCCAATTTGCCTAGAGTTGCTTTGTTGATGTTGGGGGAGTTTTTGGCATCAAAGACTTTTGTTCAGCAGAGTTTAGAAATGTCAAAACTACAATGTAAGTATAATCTTAATGTTTAAAGAACAATAATTCAAAACCCATAAAATCAGTTTTAATAAAAAAAAAACACTTCTTGATAGATTGATATAAGAGGTTATGTTACTAAAATATTGTTTTTATTAACTATAACAGATTCTTTCATATTGATTTCCTTGTTTTAGATCCTCCAGGCCTTCTTATGGGGATGATGCTGTGATGACATTCAGCTTAAACGTGATGGAAATCATAATAAAAGCTAAAATCTGCCCAGAACACAAGGTCCATGTATAGTTATATAAATTTACATTAATAGTAGACGAAGTGGGTGCATAATAGAAACAAAGTGTCCAGTAAGTGTCAAGACTGAAAAATTATATAGAAAATGGGAAACCGGCCTACAAGTATTATGTGCAGATGCAGCTACAAATGTATTTGACAGGTCTACGAAAAGGTTACTTCTGTGTAGCTGATTGTAACTATAGTCAAAATAAAAATGTTGATATCATAAGTGTTACATTTGATGATAAATATGTATCAGGTTTGATTAATGTTTTAGTCTCTTCATGGAAAGATAATGTGAACCCATTATTGTGTCAAAGTGTTTTTAATTTGTAGGTAAATAAAATAAATGTTTATATATATATATATATATATATATATATATATATATATATATAATAAATTTTTATATTAATTATAGTAGAATTGTAGTTTTATTTAATTAAAGAATCTTGTAAATTTATTAAACCACAGTCAATGGTAATAACATCATCAAGTACTTTGACTAGATTATGATTTACACATGCATGGTTTTAGCATAGTAAATTCTCTAAAGTGATGAATGACTCAACAAGTATTCTTAAACTCACAATTTCTTTAGTTTCCCTTGCCTCAGTTTTTGATAGTTTAATCCCAGTTGTTACACTTGGAGGTCGCACTAGTTTCACTCCATGCTTGTGAAAATAAATTCTACTTGCTTGAATCTCCTATCGGCCATCACACACATACCTGACTGCAAACCTTTTATAAAATCACATGATTCAACAATTTTGTGTCTAGAATTCTTCCTCCATAACCTGGCAATACATAATTAACTATTAAACATTTAATATAGTTCAGTGTACAGGATATAAGATATTTTACGGTGTTAGCCTTTTTGTATTCTGATCATGACAGAGATTGATTTAAGGCTTTCGAAGGCTTTTGTATCTCAATCTCTAGGCAGTCAATGATGCAACTTACATTATAATATTTATGCCTAAATGCCTTGAGTAAATTATTTTTTATGGAATCTGTATTTAATTTTACCATAAAAGGACATTACACCAGCTATTTAACACGCAAAACAGCCGATTTCTTCCTTTGGCTCCCTAATGTTTTCGGTCTTTTTAGTTACAACTGACGTCACAAGCAGACGCCATGACACCAGTGATCGTTTTCGAACTCATTTTAAACTTTGAATTTCAATTGCTTTTTTTTAATAAAACTTCGTTTCCTGCAGAAATAATATATATTTTTGGAAATAGTAGGTACTTTAGAATATTACAGAACACTTTTTCAAAATAAGTCATGCCCATTGAAAAAGTACAATTTTGCCAGTGGGTTTCAGTTGATCGTTGTAATCTACAGCTTTTAGAGGAAGATTTGGATGAATTTATTGATTTATTCTGCAGCAAGTTGTCTTCTTTGGTTCAGCATGACTTTATTGCCAAGCAGCAGGGATGTTTTCTTACCAACACAAGAGAAAGTCTGAAAGAATCAAAATTCATTGTCACCTGTGAGTTTTCTGAAAATTATAGCATAGTATTACAAGATGAAGCACAGAGCTACCATTGGACGAGCCAACAGGTCACAATCCACCCCTTTGTTATATATTTTAAAGAGGAAAGCAAAGTTGAACATGTTAGTTATGTGTAATTGTTTCTGATTCCCTAGAGCACAACACAATTGCTGTGTATACTTTTCAAAAGAAACTGATAACCTTTCTGATAAACAAATTTCAAAAAATTCCCAAAAAGATTTTTTATTTTTCAGACAGGTCTGCTGCCCAATACAAAAACAATTTTTTTTTATGAGGATTTTAAAGTGGAGGCAGAATGGCAGTTTTTTTGCCACAGCACATGGTAAAGGGCCTTGCGACGGAGTAGAGGGTTCTGTAAAGAGACTAGCAGCTCGTGCCGGTTTGCAAAGACCCTATGAAAATCAAATCCAATCCCCACAACAACTTTTTGAGTGGGCAGTAGAAAACATTAGCAAAATAGACTTTGAATATTCAACACAAGAAGACTATATTGAATCAGAATGTTTCTTGAAAAATCGTTTTGATCAAGCACTGTCTATCAAAAGAACGCACCAATAACATGCGTTCATTCCCAAAACTACTTCCAAAATATTGGTGAAAAACTTTTCTACAAATTCAAAAGCTTGGGAAAAGGAGGTGTCAAAATATCCTGATAAGCTTAAATTAGCAGACATATCAGGTTACATCTCTGTTCTGTATGATAACAACTGGTGGCTTGGATATGTTTTACAGAAGAATGAAGAACTTGATGAAGTGAAAGTAACTTTTCTTCATCCAGCTGGACCCTCTACATCCTTTTCATATCCAAGAAATGCTGATATATTGTGGGTCTCAGTAATGGATGTCCTTATGAAAGGGAATCCTCTAACTCCCACTAGAAGAACCTATGTTCTACTTGAATGTGATATCTGTCAGACAAATGAAGCCCTTTCAAACTTAAAATGAATATTTGTCCTATTATTTTATAGTGTAACTTTCATTAATAGTAATTATAGTAATTTTTGTTTATTTTCATTTATATGTCTATATAGCATTGTTGGATTATGAATACAGAGTTGAATTAATGGAAACAGAAGTTCAGTCTTTAATTTTTGTAACAATGAAGCCATCCATTGCCCAAATTTATATTTTGACCTGTGGTTTACAACTATACTAGCTAGTCATGGAATTAATTTGGAAATTTTAAAATATGTACTTTCGGAAAAAAATGAATTAAAATTTTAAAATGGGTTTTAAGATTTTTTTTCTTAACTTAACCTATATAATGTAAATCATAGGAAAGGTCATGAAAAATTCTGTAAAATGCCACTATTTCTAGGTCTCTAGCTTAATTACGAAAGATTCCACACGAATTCAAAAAGTTGTTGTTCCCTATTTTTGGGTCCATTTATGAGAACTTTGCAGCTCTGTAATTCAAAAACGAGTTGACACATCTCAGTAAAATTTCATATATTTCCAAGTCTATAGCAATAGTACACATTAGCCAAATTTCAGGAAAATCTGAGATCGTGAGGTTAGACCCTGTGTTGATTTGATGTGGGATGACCACATACAGAAAAGTTTAGCACTGTGAAAGCAATAATTTGATACAAGTAATTCTGCTCAGTGGTGAGAGTTCCTACGGTGAAGATTTTGCGGTGAAAGTTCACTGAACCGTTCATTTTAAGAATCATACCCATCACTTGCTTAACACATTCACTTGCTTAACACGATTTTTTTCGAACACAGTCCCAAGGAGTATTGCACACCGCGTGTGCAACTCGCTCCTCGGAAAAATTTTAATGCGAGGTGCGGATTGAACACCACGCATGTTGTGTATCAATCTAAGTTAAAATGAAAATTGCAGGAATTAAAAACCAAAGTTTCAACTAAATGAATCCATAATTTGATGTAACATTTAAATGTTCTCCTTGAGCAAGAATAGTAAGACAGTATCTTTCTGATCTATCCCGTTCATATAGTTGTTGTAGTAATGCAACGCAATTGGTCGCAGAATATTTCGTTTATAATAATTAATTAATTATTTCGAATATTATAATCTTCTTCTTCTTCAAGTGCCTTGTCCTCCCAGAACATTGGCGATCATTCGCTTGATCCTCACTTTGTCCACAGCCGATCTAAAGAGTGTCGTGGTGTTTACTCAATACCATTGGCGGAGATTCTTGAGCCAAGATGTTCTTCGGCGCCCAGGGCCACGCTTTCCCTCTGTTTTTCCTTTAATAATGTGGAACAATTCATATTTCGGACTTCTTATTACGTGGGCAAAGTACTCCAGCTTTCTTCTTTTTATGATATTAAATACCTCTCTTTGTTTATTCATACGCTGTAGAACCGCCTCATTCGTCATCCTGTCCATCGACGATATCCTCAGCATTCTTCGGTAAGTCCACATTTCGAAGGCCTCAATCTTTTTTCATATTGTGTCAGTGAGGGTCCATGCTTCCATCCCATAGAACAATATGCTTAAGACATAGCAACGTAATAGACGTATTCTTAATAAATTTAAAGGGATTTTTTGAGCTCTGTTGGTAAGCTGTTTTTGCATGCTCCTGAAGGATGTTCGTGCATGTTCTATTCTGCTTTTGATTTCTTGAGTTAAGTCCCATTTTTCATTCACCCAGCAGCCCAGATATTTATATTTTTGTACTCTCTCCACTATTTCTCCATTTATGCTGATATCTGTTAAGTTGTCGGCCATATTTTTGTTTTTGCTGACAACTATCCATTTGGCCTTCCTTATATTTAATCGTAGACCCATTTGTTGGCTATGTTCTGTAACCGCTGCTAAGAGTGCCTATAAATCATCTTTATCTGTTGCCAGTAAGACCGTGTCGTCCGCATATCTTAGCTTGTTGATGACAATTATACCCTCTGTTCTGTCTTCGACGGCTTCTCTGAAATTTTTTTCTGCATACAAATTAAATAGCAGGGGCGAGAGCACACAGCCTTGTCAGACTCCTCTCATAATAGGCACTTCTTCAGATGTCTGGCCGTTAATTCTAATGTCAGCTGTCTGATTCCAATACAAGTTGGCGATTATCCTAATGTCTCGTCCGTCCAGGCCCATATCGTTCAGTATAGCTATTAACTTATCGTGTTGAACAGTGTCGAATGCCTTCTCGTAATCTACGAAGCAAGCATATACATCGACGTTTACGTCTCGACATCGTTGTATTAGAACCTGGACACTAAACAGCGCCTCCCTTGTACCGAAACCGTTTCTAAAACCAAACTGAGACCTGCCAATATTTTCTTCGCATTTGGTGTATATTCTGGAATGAACGATTTTCGAAACAACTTTAATATCTGGCTCATTAGGCTGATCGTTCTGTAATCTTTACAATACTTGCAGTTAGCCTTCTTTGGTATAGCAACGAATGTTGACCTGAGCCAGTCTTTAGGAATTACTCCGGTCTTGTCTATGCAGTTGAGCAAGCTTAATAGAAGTGCAAGGGGCCTGTCTTCTTCCAATATTTTCAAAACCTCTATTTGTGTTCCATCTGGTCCTAGTGCCTTTCCGTTTTTTGCACTTGATATAGCGTGCACGAGTTCTGCCTTAGTGATATCTAACCCGTCATCCAGAGTAATATTATGCGAAAAACTCCTATCATCTACAAAGAGATCTTGAATATATTTTTTCCATTCCTGTAGTTGTTCTTCTGTGCTACTAAGAATTTGCTGTTGCTCGTTCATGAGAGTGCTGTTATTGTTCTTTTTATACTGACCAGATGTCCGTTTGATTTCCTTGTACATATTAAAAGAGTCGTGTTTGGCTTCTAACTGCTCTATTTCATTGCACAGCCCCGTCAACCACTCTTCCTTCGCTTGTCTAATCTTCGCCCTAATTTCCCTTTGCACCTCCTTGTATCTGTCAGGGTCTTTATTTTTATATGATCTGTGGCGGTCCATTAATTTCAGGATGTCATCGGTAATCCAAGCTTTCTGTTTGGTTCTGTTGCTTTTCAGCTTAGCTTGACTGACTTCTACTACAAATGCTTTAATCCAGCTTTAGTCTCCACGTGTTTTCGATATTATCTTCGTTAATTGTTTGATTAATGCTACCCAATCTGGAGTTTAATTCTTCTTGCACTTCTGTTCTTATTGCTGGATCCAAAAGCTTTCTTGTGTCTATACACTATAGAGCCTGACGCTTTTTGTACTTTTTCAGTAAGTCTTAGTATTTTGAATGGTATTCCTGAATTTTCTGTTAATAATGATAAAATCTATTTGATTGCGTACATTTCTATCTGCATTGGAAATCCACGTATATAGACGCCTTGGAGGTTGTTTAAAGTGTGTATTGGCTATAATTAAGTCATTCTCTTGGCAGAATTGTATTAACCGATCTCCTCGCTCGTTTGGTTCACCTAAGCCATAATCTCCCACGATATCCTCTCTCCGGCCCTTACCTACTTTTGTATTAAGATCGCCCATGATTATAATAACTTCCGAGGATTTGGTCAATTTCAGTGCTCTTTTAACGTCGTCGTAAAAAACTTCCACTTCATCGTCAGAGCCATCACACGTGGGGGGCATAAACCTGTATAAGATTACTTGCTATCGGCGCTATATTAAGCTTTAACATACACACTCTGTTAGAGATGGGCACAAAACTCTTGACGGATCCACTCATTCTGCGTTCCGCCAAGAAACCTTAGTACCATTCAAACGTCGCGCACCATCATTGCCGGAATAATAAATGCAATGATCTTCCACTCTCACTTCTCCAGTCTCTGGCCAACGCATCTCGCTGATACCCAGAACGTCTATTTTGAGTCTTTTCGTCTCCCTGTGTTATGCGTTTTTCCGCTCTCAAACAAACTGCGAACATTCCATGTTGCTATCCTTTTCATGACCGACCCGGGGATTCTTAGCACCCCCTGCCCACTAAAGGGCTGCCGGGGACTGGGGGCCGTGATTTGATTTTTCTCGATCATGCTAAAGATTTTCCTGGGGATGTCCTGAGGACCCTTAATGCAGTGGTTTCTCGTTGCCTTCTGCATCTCCATGCCGTTGAACTTGTAGATATAGTTTCATCCGCCTTTAGGAAGAATTTCTCCTTCCAAGGACAAGAAGGTGCCCTCACTCTTGTCAGCTCCTCCACTCGAAGCTGTTGGCCAACAAGAGGGGATTAGTTATACCGGTAATCACTCGGTCGACTCGAGCCTCGCTGGTATCTAGCAGGGTGCACCGCGTGCAGGTGAGGTTCTCATTTGGGTCAGCTATGTGAATGCTGTCACCCCTTACACCCCGAATATTATAATAATGATATTTATTTTCATATTCTTTAAACATTGCTTTGTATTCACTTGATATGAATAACATGTCTCTTTTGTCTTTAAATTTACCTATCAATAAATTGTTTTTGAACCGAGAAATAACTTTCATTTTTCATCAGTTTTTTTGTATTACTTCCAAGTTGTTTCCTTTCCTTGTCTTTGTCAATGTTCCTGTACAGTAATTTTTGTATTGTAGCAATTTTGAAACAAAAAGAACTGTAATAATTGTCCATTGAAACAGAATGTCCCTGATTTAGAAAATCTTTCATCAAATGAAAGACAACTTTATCTACATGTCCTTTTCCACTTATATCAACACCACTTCCCATATATACTATTACCAGAACTTTCGCACACAACATATAACTTTAGACCATGTTTGTGTTTTTTACCGGCAATATATTGTTATTATTTAACCTTCCTCTCCAATGAAGTAGAGATTCATCTATTGATAACTCTCTGTGAGGATAATATATTTCTATCATTTTATTATTAACCCCTAACGACCTGACATACGTCTCTCAGACCCAAAGTAGCAGTAATTTTCTCACCTTCAGACGTATGGCAGGTGGTTAAGGGTTAAAATAATCTACAATTGGAATTATTTTCCGTAGGCGATGATCAACTTCATTATCAGACGAGAACATAAAGACATTTTGAACAACATAAAACATTTTGAAATCTTTGTCTAGTCATGTGTTGGGAAAAACACTGAAAAGGGGTTGTCCATTAATCATGTGATATTTTCTAGCAACTTTTTAAGCCAAATTGTTCGCTTTTATTCCAATGATTATCAATTCTTAGACAGTTGATAGTTCCCATATGTAGTAATAAACTTAAAACACCTTCAAGTCCTTCCATTTTTCTTTTAAACTCATTTCGCCGTATTTGTTTGTTTCATTGACAAAATCAAAGAGAAAAAGGTATTATCAAATTAAAAATAAAATGGTACGGACCTATGGACTACCTCCGTTTGGTAACATTTGGAGACCTGGTTTACCCACAAAAGGAATTTTTGTAAGAAAACTATCATGTTCCCACGTTTATGTATCTTCAGTAAGCTCATTTTGATGATTTTCAATGTCAGTACAATCGTCCCAATCATTTTCTTCAAAAACCTCATCCTGTGTATCATCTAACACAGTGGTTCTCAAACTTGTTTTTTGCTGCGGCACCCTTATTGAACTAAAAAAAACTCGCGGCACCCTTGTCCGGCTATAAAAATTTTACGACACAGCTACCCTAAAAACGGTTTGAAAACTTAGTTGTCTTTTATGGGATGAATAAAATTGTTTGGAAGTTTTTTTTATTATTTCCTTTAAGTTCGAAAGTAATGGTTCATTTCACAAGTAATGGTTAATTGCACCCTCAAATCACTTGATACAGAGAGTTTGTTCCTGTGCCTGTTTTTAATGTAATCATATGTTGAGAATACAACATTGACAGAAGTGGCAGTATCATTTAGTTTTTCGAAGTCGTCAGAAAGGTATCCCAATTTAAGTAGCCAATCGATATCAATTGTTGGATAAAAAAAAGGCTCTTTTATAAATGTAACTACTAGTGCATCTTTAAGTTCAAATAATCTGGCTAAAAAAACAGGTGGAAGTGATCCATACCCAGATCTCGGCAATAAGTTTTAAAAGTCGTGCTTGAAATGGTTATAAACATAATTAATTATTCACAGCACCATCCAATACGAGTTTTAAATCTTGCGGCATTCTTCTAGTTGCCAGAGAATTTCGATGGATGACACAGTGGCCCCTGGTGGCATTGGCTACCACTTGTTTCATTCTAGAAACGGTTCCCTTTACTTTTCCAACCATTGCAACCGCTCCATCGCTGGAAATATCAACACACTTGCTCCAATTCAAATAATTTTTCTGTATATATTTGTCGATAACTTTGAAATTTTCCTCGCCAGTGGTGTAAGTTTCAAGCAATATATTCAGCAAAAGTTCTTCTATTTGCATTTCGAATAGATACCTTACAAACACAAGAAAAACAGCAAGTCTGCTGGGATATTTCGTCTCCTCCGACAATGCTGGTTGTCATTGAATCAGTCGTTTCAGCAGCTTCAGTAAGTTCATCACCTTTCCGTTTTAAAGACGCAGACACGCTTACCTCCTCATGTAATTTTATTTTAACATTTTTTTTCATTTCTTGGTTATTGCTGCGGCACCCAAGGCATACGCTTGCGGCACCCCAGGCATACGCTTGCGGCACCCCAGGGTGCCGCGGTATCTAGTTTGAGAGCCACTCATCTAACAGTTCAATATTTACATTCATGTTTCCCTTATTTTCTAAATCACTATTACTATCTATAATAACAAAATTTCGGTTCTTCTTTCTATTTCTTGCAAACATGAAATCATTACTTTCATTATCACTGGCTGCTTCCTGCATTCCTGATGTTCCTGCCCTAGACCTGCGCTGCGTATTCATAGTATTTTACATGTAAGAAATAATTTTTAGATTTTTTGGTACACAGTAAAACCAATGCCAAATTTTGTTTTCCTGTATTTTCAGATTTCCGGTACCGATTTCATTATTACAAGAAAAATATTATTTCGACAATGTTGGAAGTGCCAAGGTCAAGGTCAGAGGAGGTTGCAGGAGGAGGAGGCGCCAGAACATATCATCTTTCCCTACTATTGTGTAAAAATTGGGTTTGACGTGCCTCTGCCATTTTTTATCTGAAAAAAAAAATTATTTTCACAAAGTAGATAGACTGAACTAGTACTTATCGAGCCGGAATTTGCGAATTAAATTTTTTCGGGTCATGGCAGTCATTTGAATAAAATTGGCGGATTTTCGCCTTAAAATTGTGGAGTAATTATGACAAAAAAAAACTATGCCAAAAATCGAAAAAGCAGCTCGATATGTACATAAATGTACAAAACTTAATCCCGATTGGTCCAGTAGTTGCCGAGATATTTCTGGTACTGATTTTGAGAATACTGTTTCGAGTAAAACGCGTTTATAGTTTTGATTCCACTTTATAATGGAATAACTGGTTTATTTTTAAACTTACATGAAATCATCGATTCCTGGGCCATATGACGGATCTTCCCTAGACAGTGATGCTTCCATTACATTTTTTTTTGCTGTGTCAACCTCGTTCTTGCTTCTTTTGACGCCCTTGTCGCAGAGCGCTCGGCAAACCGAATGCGTTGTGTATCTTCAGATTCAGCCCAACAATATGCGTTTCTCCCTGTCTTGACGTCCAATATTTGCATTATTTGCAATATACTTCTCACGCCCTCATTGAAAATACGTGCACCGATATTTGCAGCTGTCGGATTGGTGTCGGATTCATGCTAACAGAGAAATCAAAGCAAAGTTTAGAAGATTGGAGCCCAATCTCAGAAAGGATAATAACAGCACGATTCCGAACGCGCTCGAGGTATATATCAATAATTCAAGTTTACGCACCGACAATGGCAGCTACAGAAGAAGAAAAGGATACATTCTACCAACAATTGTCAAGCACAATTCGCCAACTTAAAAAGACGGATATAAAAGTTGTGATGGGAGATTTCAATGCCAAGGTTGGGAAAAGCAGCACTAACTGGGAGACAGTAATGGGAAACTACGGTATAGGGGAAATGAATGAAAATGGAGAATTACTAGCGGACATCTGCACAAACCACGACTTGCTTATAGGCGGAACAGTTTTTCCACACAAGGAAATACATAAAGTGACATGGTGCTCACCGGATGGCAGAACCCAAAATCAGATAGATCATATTTGCATAAGCAAGAAATGGAGAACATCACTGCTTGATGTCCGGAATCACCGTGGAGCCGACGTACATAGCGACCACCACCTTCTCTGTGGACAGTTACGTATTAAACTGATCTCAAACACCAAGCGCCAAGCCACCAGGAAGACAAAGAAAATTGACATCGCAAAACTTCAAGATAAAATGACGGCAAAGGCCTTCGCAGAGGAAGTTGCCAACAGACTGAAGGACAAATCCACAGGGAACAAAGACATTACAGAACGATGGTCAAGCATCGTAGATGCGTTAAGAGGAGCTGGAGACATCCTTGGGTACAAATCCAATGAGAGAAAAGAATGGATATCTGATGCGACTTGGAAATTAATCCAAGACCGCCGAAACTTAAAGCAACAAAGAAACTGTGCTGAAGATAAAGATAAACAAAGGCTATCCCAGATTTACAACGCAGCCGATAAGCAAGTGGGAAAGAGTGCTAGAACTGATAAGAGGAAATGGCTAGCTGATATTGCAACCCGAGCGCAACTAGCTGCTGACAGCATGAACACCAAGGAAACATATCGCCTGACACGAAAGCTCACAAACACAGGCTACCCCTCAGAACGACCAATACGCACGACGAACGGCAAGCTATGCACAACCGAGGCACAGCAAATAACCCGCTGGACAGAACACTTCCAAGAGCTCCTAAACACACCGTTGGAAGAGGTACCACAAAGTCCTATGACACCAAGCGGAAACAGAAGATTTAGAGACGACCCGCCAAGCATAGAGGAGGTGAAGGCCGCCATCAAACACCTTAAAAACGGCAAGGCGCCTGGCGCTGACGAGACATACTCGGAGATGTTTAAAATAGACATAAAGGGAATCACCGTGATTATAACACCTATAATTCGAGAAGCATGGGAAACAGAAGTAATACCATCCACGTGGAAAGAAGGCCTAATTATCAAACTGGCGAAAAAAGGAGACCTGAGTATATGCTCCAATTGGAGAGGAATAACTATTCTTAACACCATTAACAAATTAGTTTCCAAAATAATTCACGACCGGATCAGCAATGTGGTTGAACCGACACTACGCATGGAGCAAGCGGGATTCAGGCCTGGCAGGTCCTGTACCGACCAGATAAACACCCTCAGAATCATCGTTGAACAGTCTGTCGAGTGGCAGTCACCACTCTATCTACTGTTCATCGACTTCAAGCAAGCGTTCGATAGTGTGGACAGGGAATTTATGTGGATAATACTAGCCAGCTGCGGGGTGCCTACAAAGTACATAAACATAATCAAATTACTATACAAAGAAGCAAGCTGCATGGTAATCCACCAAGGACAACGCGGCACACCTTTCACAGTGCATTCGGAAGTAAAACAAGGATGCACGCTCTCCCCACTTCTGTTTACCATAGTCTTAGACTGGGTCATGAAGAAAGCAAATAAAAAAACAAGGGGAATTCGATGGACGCTCGTGAGGCATTTAGAAGACCTAGATTTTGCCGATGATATCTGTCTCCTGTCCCACACGAAAGTAGATATGGAAAAAAAAGTTGGAGGCTCTCAAAAAGTACGCAATGCAGGTGGGAATGAAAATCAATGTCGATAAAACCAAGCTGATAAAGATCAATTGGACAGCCCCCTGCAACCTGGAGATAGATGGCAGGCAAGTACAGGTAGTAGATAGTTTTTGCTACCTTGGAACCCTTATTTCACAGGATGGTGGTGCTGATAAAGACGTAAAACAACGGATACAGAAGGCGCGACAGGCATTCGGAATGCTTAACAAACTGTGGAACTCAACAAAAACTTCCCGTAACTTAAAGCTCCAAATTTTCAAATCTAATGTAGTATCAGTTCTTCTTTACGGTAGCGAAACGTGGAAAGTGACTACCACCATAGTATCACAACTTCAGGTATTCACGAACAAGTGTCTGAGAAGAATACTTAAAATATTTTGGCCCAATACCATAGCAAATATTGAACTTTGGAAAAAAGCAAATATGGAGCGTCTTGAAACCCAAATAAGAAGAAGGAAGTGGAAATGGATCGGACACACACTTAGAAGGCCGGAGGGAGATATTGCAAAAGAAGCTCTTGACTGGAACCCCCAAGGTTCAAGAAAGAGAGGCCGCCCAAAAATCACGTGGCGGAGGACAGTCGTACAGGAAGCCAGGGCAAGCGGAAAGGAGTGGCGCGAGGTAAAGGCCCTGGCTCAGAATAGAATCAGATGGAGAGCGTTTGTTGATGCCCTATGCTCCCACGAGGAGTAAAGGAAATGATGATGATGATATTTGCAGCTATTTTAACAATTTAAAGGCCGCTTTCTTTTGGCGCAATTTTCCATTCCAGATGACGTGATTTATACTTTCGTTATTGTTCTGTGTGAATCCGCCAACACATCGTTCCAACAAATTATCGTCACTGAGGTCGTTATAAAAAGGCTTCATTGCAGTCAGAACAACTTCATGAAGTGCTGTATCATCGTGCGTGTAGTCATCCAATTTGTTATCTGCATTTGCCTTTTGCCATGAGCACCAAGAATCTGAGCCCTGAGGACATTTCTCGTGTTCTGGTTGTTCGTTCGTAGAGCTATAATGGTAAAACGTAGCCCATATGGCATCTTTCATTTTTTTACTGAATCACAGTTTCTGCGGATTGCTAAGCCTTAGTATATGGTTAATTTATCAATCATTCTTCCAGTCAGGTTATTCCTACCACCAATGCCTTTATTTTTTTTCACACATTGTCGAAGTACCCATCTGCTTCTGTACGTGGCAAATGCACTCTTTCTTATTTTTTTGTATCGACTCTCCATATGGTTTTGCGTCGACAATACTTTTATGCGTTTTTGAGTCGCCATCTCCGATATAATTGGTATACATTACATCAAGTGCTGCATAGATCGTTGAAACATCTCTTTTATCCCGCCTACTTCCATCTTCCCGGCAGATCCCTTATAATTCGTCGAGCACAGATCTTCGTGTCTTGCTTTCCATTCTTCATACTCAGCGGTGTTTTCTTTTGATGTCCAATATTCGCAAGATTTACAATAGGAACATTTTACAATGATATCCACAACCTTGCTTGTGTACAGTCCAATAAGCATCGCTATTCCCAATAAAGACGTGAATCCACGTTCCGTCTCCAGATACTGTGAGTTGCTTATCGTCATCAATGCCATTATCTTTTCTCTCTTCTTCTTCTCTCTCTTCATTGATAGCTTTTTTACTCAGCAAATCAAAAACTGCAGAAGTCGTACTAATATTTTTGACTATGATGTCGTAAGTCGCTTGTGCCACGGGAGGCAGTCCATCCATTATGCCGCAAAATTTTTGAGCACCATTCAAACCAATTCCTAACAGTCTTAGAGCAAAGAAGAATCGTTTATTGATTTCGTAGGCACTCGCAATCATCGGAGAAGCCGTAATCAAAACAAGATCACACGACGAACATATTATCAAAATTTTGAATCCGAGTCCCCGGGTACTTTCGGTTTTGAATTTAACGGCACCACTACACTGAGAACAGTGAACAAATTGAGTATTCTGTACCCAATAGTTTCCTCTTCAGGAACATCTCGTGTTTATTTCTCAATTTCTTCGCAGCTGTACTCGTTTCCTCCTTTTCCGCTTGATGTTGATTTGATGGTTGCTTCCTTTTCTTTTTCACATCTTTTCCGAGTTTCCCAGACTGATGATCCTGTCGCGAACTCTTTCGTCGTTCCATTTTTGTAATATTTCCGCACTAACAGCGATCAATTTTAATACAACAGTTCGTCTCGACGAACGACTGGGCACTAAGCGTCGTAAAAAACGCATACCTAAGGGCTATCAACTTCTCGGAACATACTCTTAATATATAAAGGGCGATAAATACGTAGAATCCAACAGGGGCGAGAACACTCGGAGCGTATAGCCAAACAGATTACAAAAGCGCGTCTACCGGCGCGCCGGTAGACGCGGCGCCGCGACCGTTATTCGTTGCTTACCCGGTCAGTTACAAAACGCTATAACTTCGTCATAAGTGCGAATTTATTTATGAAAGCTTCAGGGTAGACACTCGAAGGACAGTACTTTCGAATGATCACCTTTTTGAAAAATCGATTTTCCCAGGTATATGTGAGCCCTTAAAGCTTTCTGACCCATGGTATATAGTATATATATATATATATATATATATATATATATATATATATATATATATATATATATATATATATATATATATATATATTGTAGATTGTAGATATGGTGGTGACGACTTGTACTGCGACCTTTATAGATCTATTGTACCCCACCCTCCTCCTCCAAGTGTTGGTGTACTTGCCCATTTAGAGCGCCTCCTTTAATCCTGACTCCTTTAGGAATCTCAGGATCTGGGTGGGATTCAAGGCCTGCAGCTCCTCTGTGTTCAAGCAGTGAGCCCCAAGGTACAGCTGTCTCTTGCGGAGTAATGCTCCGCAGTCTTTGAGCAGATGTATGGGGGTTTCCTCTGCTGAGCCACAGAATCTGCATCCATCATCCTCCTCTAGGCCTAGGGCCTTGAGATGTTTCCTAAGTCTGCAGTGTCAGGGCTCCTGTCAGAATTCTGAGCTTGTTCCTGCTTAGTTTCAGGCAAGCTTTAGTTCTCTTCTGGTTGAAAGATCCCAGCATCATTTTGGATTGCCTTAGCCCTGGAAGTTTTTCCCAGGTTTTCATCCATTTTCCTCTTATTTCTTCATCTAAACTTTTGCGGATGGTGTTCACGCTCATACCGCAAAAGGGTTCTGGACCTATAAAGGGGCTACTGGATCCCTTGTTTGCTAGGTGATCGGCTTCTTCGTTTCCGTCTATACCAGTGTGTCCTGGTACCCAGTATAGCGTTACTTTATTATCCCTGCCAAGCTTGTTCAGCTTCCCCACACAGTCCCATACCAGTTTGGATCTGATGGTGTATGAGCTAATGGCATTGATGGCTGCTTGGCTATCTGACAGGATAGCAATTCGTTTTTTGCGGTAATTCCTGTCGAGGTTAAACTGTGCACATCTTTCGATTGCGTGTACCTCTGCTTGGAAGATACTTGGGGATGTTCCCATAGATTCGGAGTATCTGGTACGAGGTCCAAACACTCCTGCACCAGTTCCTTCCTTTGTCTTCCAACCATCTGTATACCACTAGATGGCATTTTGCTCTAAGTGGTATGCTGAGGATTCGTCGCTCCAATCGGCTTTACTACTACACATTGCTGTGTAGTTTTTCTCGAAGTGGTATTTGCATACCATTTCGTCCTTTGGTATTTCCAGCCAGGGGATCTTGGCAGCGAGGCTGTTTCGGTCTCTGCTCCCGATTATTTTACCTCTGCCCATTCCTTCCTTGCTGAACCTTACGATCGCCGATCTGGCGGCGCTCTCCACCACAAGGTGCAGCGGAGTCAGATCCAGCAGCAGCTCCAATGCTGCTGTCGGACACGACCCCATCGCTCCCGTGATGCAGACACACGCCAGTCTTTGAATCTTCTCAAGCTGTTTCCTCATAGAGGCCAGCTTGATTCTACTTCCCCACGCAACCGCCCCATAAGTGATTGCAGGTCTCACTATCATGGTGTACATCCATCGCAGGATAGTGGGGTTACAACCCCACGTTTTTCCTGCTAAATTTCTGCACACCATTAGGGCGCGTTTGGCTTTACCTACCACTGCCTCAGCGTGTCTATTCCAGAGGAGTTTGCTATCTAGTGTGATACCCAGATACCTTATCTCCTGTTGGTATTATACTGCCTTCCCATCTATGAGTATGGGATGCAGGCAGTTTAGTTTTCTCCTTCTAGTAAATGGTATCACCGTGGTTTTGCTCGGGTTAAGTCTCAATCCCACTGTTTGACACCATCTACTAGTTACTTTGAGGCCTCTCTGAACAATTTCACAGAGCGTTCCCTCAAATTTTCCTCTGGCCATTATGACTATGTCATCGGCGTAACCTTGACATTTGATGTCTAGGTTGTCTCTTCCCACTTGTGTCTCCGCCACTCTAGTTCTCAGCATTTCTCCCATCCACTTTGAGATAGTGCTGTCGATACTCCTTCTCTCGAGGGCCGCCTTGACAGCCTCGTGTGAGGTGTTGTCAAAAGCTCCCTCTATATCCAAGAAGGCACATATCGCTACTTCCTTTGTCTCTAGTGCTGCTTCTATTTCATTTGTCAGCTGATACAGGGCGGTTTCTGTGGATTTCCCTGCTCTGTAAGCATGCTGGCTCTTGTGTAGTGGTGTACCTACCAGCACCATAGTCCTAAGGTAATTATCAATCACCTTCTCCATTGTCTTTAACATAAAAGATGTTAGACTAATGGGTCTAAAAGACTTCGGTTGAGTGGTGTCTTTCTTTCCCACCTTCGGTATAAATACCACCTTAGCCCTTCTCCATAGCTCCGGTATATATCCGAGCGCTAAACTACTTCTAAAAATATTTAGAAGATACGGCATTAGTTCTCTCTCTCCCTTTTGTAGGAAGGCAGGAACTAGTCCGTCCACACCTGGGGCCTTAAAAGGCTGGAAAGTGCCGATAGCCCATCTGATTCGGTTTTCCGTACAGATGGACGCTGCCCTCTTCCAGTCGGTTGGTTTCCGTGGTTGCATCAAGCCCTCGGTCTCCCTGTATCTTCTGCATCCCGGAAAATGGGTTTCTAGTAGGAGGAGAGCTCTTTGCTCTTCATCCTCCGTGAAGGTCCCATCCGGTTTCTTGAGAGTGGTTGTCATTTCCACTCTATCCTTCGCTAGTGCTTTGTGCAGTCTAGCTGCCACCGGCGTGGATTCTATGTTTTCACAGAAGGTCCTAAAGTTTTCCCTTTTTGCCCTTCTGATCTCTTTATTGTAGGTGGTAAGCACCTCAGAGTATTCTAGCCAATTTCCGTATTGCTTGGCTTTGTTGAAAAGCCTACGTACTTTTGCTCTTAATGTAGACAAATTTTTGTTCCACCATTTTTCGTCCTTATGCTCCTTCACGGTTTTTACCGGGCAGCTGGATTCAAATGCCGTGGTGATTGCTACATTTAATTCTCCTACAGCCTGCTCCAGCACGGTGTAGTGTTTGATACCACCCCGCACTGTCACCTGCTCTAGGTTTTCTTTTAGTTGTGAACTAAACATAGGCCACACAGTTTGTCTGGGGTTTCGAATGGGGGTACTTTCCTCACTCGCTCCTTCCAGCTCAAACTCTATGATCCTATGATCTGACATTGAGGGTTCACTTGAAACCCTCCACTTTTTAATTAGTTTACTTACGTTAGCGCTACCTACCGTAATATCCAGTACCTCATTTCTGGCCTTAGTGACAAAAGTTGGTGTGTTCCCGACGTTGTACACAATTAAGTTCTCTTTAATGAGGTATTCTAAAAGGTACTCACCTCTCTTATTAGTGTCCGTGCTGCCCCACATCTCGTTGTGGGCGTTCGCGTCACATCCCAAGATGAGTGGCAGCCTTCTCCTAATACAGTGCTCGACCAGCCTTTGTACCTCCATGGGTGGTATGTTATTACCATCGCTAGGGAAGTATGCTGATGCGATCACTACTTCGCGGTGGAGGCCCTCGGTCTTGATGAGGACCTGTATAGGAACTAAGTCCCGCGTTAAGAATTCTGAAAGACATAAGTAATTAATGTCCTTTCTTACCATAATGCAAGTTCTAGGGGAAGCCTCACCGCTGTCCCATGCCAACTTACATTCCCTGTTGCTGAGGCCTCTGATGTTATCTCCGTAGGTCCAGGGTTCTTGCAGTAGCGCTAGCCCTAGGTGTTGTTTGGTGAACATCCTAGCCATCACAGCCGAGGCTGCTCTGGCATGGTGGATGTTCACCTGGGCTACTTTGGCGCACCAAAATTTTTTGCTGGTCATTCTTGGTTTATGACAGGAGGCGGCAAGTCCTTCTCTGTCTCCACCAGAACAACATCTACCTCTTCCTCTGTAGACATAGCTTGACTGCTCATGTCTACGAGTGTGAGGTCGAGGTCGTCTTCCCGGTAATCCGGGCTGACTTCCTCGTTCACAGCGTTTGTCGTTAAAGGTTCAGCAGAGGGAGCTGCCGCCACCGCTATTCCTTCCACCTCTGAAGTGGCCGTTGTTGCGGTCGTAACTTCCGAGGGAGGGGCCGCTGTGGCTGTTGCTACAGTGTGGCTGTGTGGCTGTCGCTAAATATATATATATATATATATATATATATATATATATATATATATATATATATATATACATATATAAAGGTTTCAGATAAGATTTGTAGAATTTTATTCTCTACAACTTTCATAATCAATGCAAATTCGATAGGAGGCAGAGAAAACGAGATTTTCTCAAAAAACTGATTTTTGCGACTTTTGACCTTGAATATCTAAGGACGCTCACATGTTGGCATATGTGACTTTTGAGACAACATTTTTAATGCTAAAATAAAGGTCTATACAAAAATTCAGCTTCTTCTTTTAGATTCCGAGATTTACCCCTTTTTTGACTATTTTGACTGGGCTATACAGTTCTTGTTTCAGTTCAAATGTTTCATAATTGAATTGAAGAAGTGAACTCAAAATATATTTATTTAAATTGATTTATTGAATTGTAATAATTATTTTAGGACACACATAAAATATCAAAATGGAATCGAAAGCTGCGCCTGTTCGTAGACCCATGAAATTCCCATACACATTCTCCGCCAAGGTGGCTCAATTCCCATGGAAACATTACTTTACAAAGCAATGGATCTGGAAGTGCTATATCTTTGGCGTGCTTCTCAGCTTCCCAATTTTCAAGAAGATCGACGACTTGGCCAACTCACCTGAGAATGTAGCTAAATGGGACGAAATCCGCCGCAAAGAGGAAGAGGAACATCATCATTAAACATTTCAAAGATGTTTCTACATTTAAATAGAAATTGTAAAATTTATTTAAAGGAAAGATTAATTATTGTAATAAAATTTTAAATTTTATTTATATAGGTAATAACAATTTTTTATGAAAAGCCCAGCAAGAATTGTAAACAGCATAAAAAAATAATTTGTATTTATACTTAATTACTAATACTAATTAAGTCTTCCTTTCTTTTGTTTTTTTCCTGATGCCAATAAAACATTCGTTAATCAAAAGTATGTATAAATATATATAATCAGTTAATATTATTAGATTTAAGCCGAGGCCGCACTATGTTTTTTTCCCGCGAACGGTAACCGCGAAACCGCTCGAGAAACACACAGTACGCTATGGGAAAAATCAGGCCGCTTGTATTAGCTTACTCGAGTCATAAAATCACGCGATTAAAAACCGCGGCGGTTTAGCTGTAGTGCGGCCTAGGCCTTAGTCAAATTTACCTGCAATTATAAGTACAAATTACGTACATTCAAGCTGTAATTACAAAAAATGATTTAATAATTTCATAAAAATCAATTCATAAGGCACTTTATTATACAATTTTACTTCTTCTTTTATGTAAGGGCGATTTTCTAATTTTTTTTCTTAAATTGTTTTTTAATCTTTTCTGCAAGTCGCCTCAATTTCTCCACTAAAGCCATCAAGATTAACTTGGTTGGTTTCACATAATACCTTAAACCCAACTGTTTTTTCAAAGCTAAATCTTCAGCGAACTTAAGTTGGTTTGTGTAACCTATATGTTCCAGGGTTGTAGCCTTAAATGGTTGAAATTTGCCAAAACCAATCACTAATAATGCCTCACCAACAATTATCTTTCGAGTTTGATACTATAAGAAAAACATTAAATAATATTTGAGTAACTAACAGATTAATTTAAATTTAACCTTAATTTTGTTTTTGACAATTTTTTGTCGGGTTTGAGGTAAAATAACTTCACATTGCAAACAATTGCTTTCCTTATGAACTGGGATGAAACAACAAATCCGTTCATTTCTCTTCCGTCTTTTATGAAAATTCCGTATTTTATGAATAATGTTACCATGTAATTTTTTATAGTTGACTAATTACCGGTCTGACTCTTCGAAGTGCTATACCGAAGCCAATTAAAGCCACAGAATAAATGCCGATCTAAAATATATAGTAAAAGTTAGAAATAATATTTTACAAAAAAAATCCTTAATTTTTAGATAATTTCAAGCAGTCATTTCATTTTCGTCATACTAATATTTTTCAAAATAGGAGAAAGGCTGGAATCGGACCATCTACCACTTGAAATTACCCTGTATGGTGAGATAGACAGCTGGGTGGAAAGCAAGGGTGTGGTTAAACAAACGGTGATGTGGAATGAGTCGGCTATTACGCGATACCAGGAAAACTTAGACAGGATGGAAGGAGTGGAATATGCGGAACTACCGAAACTCACTGCTATGATAAAGAAAGCACTAATTGTTAAAATATCACACCCAAAGAAAAATTGCGGAAATGCTTCGATAGACGAGGAACTAATAGGTATAAAGAAAAGAACTAGAGCCGAATTTAGAGCCTGGAGAGAAGGAAGAACAACACTCGAAAAGCTCAAAAGACAGAATAAAGAAATGAAAGAAGCAGAGACGAGAAAGAAACGAGAGTTGGAGGAATGCCAAATAAAGAAAATCAGCCAGCTGAGCAGAGGCGGATATTTGGAAACTGATTGCCGCAAGGAAACCAAAAAGAGAGATCTCATCAGTAATTAGCACAGAAAGGTGGAAAAATCACATCTGTGAGTTGCTGGCCAGAGAGACGGAAATTAGGAAGCAAAGATGGAGAGATTTTAGACCAGTGGAATCGTAATCACAAGAGATTACAGAGGAAGAGGTTGAAACGGTTTTGTCAGCACTCAAAAGAAAGAAAGCTCCAGGCCCAGACTCGGTACCAAGTGAGGCGTGGTGTCTAGCCACACCAATTGTGAAGGAGAGACCGTGGTGAATTTAACAGCTTTTTCAAAGGTAGCAAAGAAATTACGGACACTTGGAGGGAAGGAATTATTGTACCAGTTTTTAAGCAAGGTAACAAGGAGGAACTAGGAAGCTATAGGGGGATAACTAATGGACACGTCATACAAGATCTATGCAAAGATACTGGAAAAAAGTTACAAGAAGAAGCAGAGGAGAGGAATCTAATTCCAGAGGTACAAGCAGGCTTCAGAAAAGGACGCGGAACAACCGAACAGATATACATATTAAATTATATCATACAAAGAGAAATAGCTAAACCTAAGGGGAAATTGTACGCGGTATTTGTTGACCTCAAAGCTGCATATGACTCAGTAGTGAGAGAGAAAATGTGGAAATATATGAGGGAGAAAGGTATATCGCAACAGATCAGGGGGAGCTTTGAGCATCTATATGAGAGAACATTGTGTAGAGTGAAGATAGGTGAAAGGCTATCTGAAAGATTTGATGTTAGGAAAGGGCTAAAACAAGGGTGCCCGTTAAGTCCACTACTATTTAATCTATATACTGCGGACCTCGGGAGAACGCTAAGCTTGGGTCAAGCGGGAGGGGTGGTAATAGGGACGAAAAAGATTTGGAGTCTAGCTTATGCAGACGACGTCGTTGTCTTAGTTCGAAAGTGGAAATGAAAGAGGTGTTGGTACGAATGGAAAAGTTTTTTAAAAAACGAATGTTAAACGTAAATGTGCTGAAAACAAAGTGGATGCTGTTTCAGAAGAGAAAGGGATCAAGGTAAGAGAGTTTTGAATTGGAAGCGAGTGAGATAGAACAAGTTAGCAGTTTTAAATACCTAGGCTTTATGTTTCAACAAATTGGGTCTTGCGCTGCACATATCAAGTATATAGTAAAAAAAGCGTGGGTGGCTGCTAACAGGCTCTGGGATACATGGAGTATACTTGAGTGAAAATTTTAGGGCGAAAATGGTTGTATGGAAGGCGTGCGTACGTAGTATTATGATGTATGGGGCAGAAATCTGGGGTGTGAAAGAGGAAAACGACATAGAGAGAGTGCAGTTGCAGTTCATAAAGAGGGTCCTACAGCAAGAAAAGTCCACCCCCTGGTACATCGTTCAACAAGAAACAAATTCTAACAAGGTGACAAACAACGCGATTATGAGAGTGGCTAAATTTGAAAGGAAAGTGAATAGTGCGAGAGAAGAAAGAATAGTGGAAGACGTTCTGAAAGCGGTAAGAAAGGAGGGCAAAGGGAGTAATAAGGAAACAAAATGGGGATGTCTGCGCTAGCGTATGTATGAAAGAGGGGGATGGAACCAAGAAGAGATCGAGAGAATGATGAATGAGGTAATTTTAGTGGAAAGGATTCTGGCAGATAGACTACTGGAGATAGAGCTGCAAGAGAGACAAAGACACATAGATGAGGGTACCTATAATAGAGACTACAGCAAAATCCAAGTTTTTGGCAGATGTCCAGAGTATCTAGTTAATTCTAAAGCCCCACAGGTAGCGATTGCCCGGTTTAGGTGCGGTAGTGAGGAAAGGGGTAGAAGATATTGGATGGCTGCAACATATAGGACTTGTCGAGTATGTGGAGAAGGGGAGGAGATGTGGGAACATTGGGTGTTAAGCTATAAGAAATGAGAATGGAGCGAAGAGTAAAAGTCAGTGGCGAAAAACTGGAAGAAGGTTATGGATGAGAGTGGTTCCGGTTTTGTGTACATGACAAAAATATTCAAGTGCAAAGAACAGTGTTAAAGGCTTCCTTTTTTTGGTTATTTGTTTTTTTTTGATCTAAGAACTTTTGAACTGTTTATTTTTTGCTGTAATAATTTGGATATTTTTATTTTCCGTTTCATTCTGGTGTCTTTTTTGTTGTTGTTGTTGTTTTCTTTGTTTTATTCTTGCCACGCTAATGTATGAACGGTCGTGTATTTACATTTATGCCAATAAAGGATTATTATATATACTAATATGGCGAACCCCCCGAATTAGTGTTGTACTGGGGTAATGCTAACGCTGAACGTAAAATATTTTGTTCATTCATTCATTCATTTTGTGTCTATGATATAAATTTATCAATATAATGAACGTCACTGTCCCTCGAAGAATATTCTTCAAGTGAGCATGGAGGAAAATTTCGCTAAGTGGTTACACTACCCCAGGTGGTAACCAATCCACCGTCACCTATGGTGACTTTAGCGGACCTTCGGATTCTGGAGAGTCCGCACCAACATGCTTTAGCATGAGTCGGAGCAGGCTAACCTTCTTCGCAACATTTAATGCTAACTCACTGCTAAAAGTGGGTAAACTGAAACATCTGACTGATTCACTAATACGACATAACGTAATACTGACAGCAGTACTGGAAACCAGATTTAAGGACGAACATGCCTTCGAGTCCCAAGGCTACAAAATCCTCAAAGGAAAAGTGGGCACGTTCTTCATGGGTATAATGGAGAACGTACCCTAATTAAGTACAGGATTTATAATCAGTCACAGAATACTGGGCTCAATCACCGAATTTACCTCCCCGAGCAGTCGTGTATCCATCCTCTCTCTCAAATGTGCAAAAAAGGGCTACAGTATAGTCAAGGTACATGCCCCAATCAACCAGGACAACTGACGCAATCCAGACAAAACTGATAAATTCTGGGAAGACTTAGAAGATATTATATCTAAACTTCCAGAGAGGCACACCATCATAATGTTTGGTGACTTCAATGCTCAATTGGGAAAAGAGAAAAAAATACAGAAACATATTAGGCAATTATCCGGCGCATAAGCAAACCAACTGCAACGGAGAACGATTGGTATATCTGTGAAGGACTTTTGGGTTGCTCATGAAGTCGACAGCCTTCAAACACTTGCAAAGGAAGCAGAAGACTTGGATTAACCTAGGCGATTTCCAGATAGATCATGTGGTCATTTCACGAAAATCTCAAAAGGAAATACAAAACGTGAAGGTACTAATAAGCGCCAATCTGGACTCAGACTTTTCTTTAATTTCTCAAGTGACACCACTGAAACGGAAGGACAGAGGGACCGTCAGCGATGGCATTACTGCCTCTGCCCATCCTTCGAGTAAAAGTACAACAGGATTTACATGAAAGTAAAAGAAGCTCTGCAATAGCATTTACAATTTACAATAAAAATTACAACAAAAGTAAAACAAAACAAAAAACAAGAAAAACCCTACCGCCCTTGTTCCCACCCAGGCAACTCCTTAGCCCGCATGACTTTAGCCGCGAATCGGCGTAAGGCCGCCCGCCCCACCTCGCCAGCGAGGCCACCCGCCACGGCTTCGACCGTGACTTCCCTACCAAGGCCGACGCCAGAGCCTGTCGCTTCCTCTCCTAACGCGGACACGCCACCAGAGTGTGCTCCCCGTCGTCGCGCACGCCCTCTCCACAGGATATGCACCTGTCGTCTGGGGCTTTCCCAATCCTATGAGATTCGCTCGGAAGGACCCGTGTCCGGTAAGAAGCTGGGTGAGGAAGTATGAACCCAAATCGTCCAGCCCTCGCCCCATCCAGCGAATTAAATCAGGGATGAGGCGACGAGTCCACGCGCTGTTTCCGCCACGTGACCACCTCTCCTGCCAGCAGACAAGTAGTTGCTCCCGAGCAGCTCTCTTGCCTCCCCGCGGTTCCCACCAGATGTTCTTGCGTCCCTCACCGACGCTCGCTCCATAACAAGGAGGTCCGCGGAAGAATCCGCGATATGACCTCCACGTCGTCACTGCTAACAGTGTGGCAAGCCCGGGCGACCCTGATGGCCAACGGGTGCAGTGCCCGTCGCAAACGTTCTCTGTTGCGAGCGTTACCCCTAACCGCCGCTGCCCACGCCGGTGCCGCGTATAGGAGTCTGCTAGTGGCTACACGTGTAATCCCCACTGACCCGCCTGGAGGATCAAAAATATGTACCGAGTCGACCGTTCGACCGGTATCCTCTCTCCCAAAATTTAAATCACCAGAATGCCTCTACCTGACCTTCTAGTGGAGAGCAGGGCCGCTTGTGTTTTAGAGGCGGCGAGATCCACTCCCGAATGAGTTCCCCGCGCGCGTGACCCTGAGACGCAGCATATCCCAGCACCTGCCGGTGAAGACAAGTGCCAGGTCGTCAGCGTACGATACGATTGATGGATGCCCCAAAACAGGGATATGGGAGTACTAATGACGGTAATACAGCGCGCCGCTTTTTCCAAAAATAATATAGAAATAGATAGACGAAAATTTAATCAAGAGGTTCCATGTAATACTTCAAGTTATTTCGTGTGGCTTTGATGTAAACATTTCATAGTTTGAGGAGTACGCTGTTTCAACCGCGCGAAGATTCGTAGAATTGTATTCATGGTACTACATGCCTACTAGTGTATACAAAATATTAATACACGGCCCAAGTAATAGAAGCATCGTTGTTGTCCATTGGACAAATGTCTGAAGAGGCACAGGAATCTTGCAACAAGTACATCAAGAAGTTTCGTCAGGATTTCAGCCGAAAATGTAGTAAACTATGGAGGACGTTTTTCGATAACTATTAGTTACGTCCGATCCCTTTTATTTCTAGCTTGCGAAAACTTAATTATAAAAAAATGAGATCCTTGTCGCCTGAAGCTATCGAATTGTTGATAGAACCTCGAATTGAAATTGTAAACGTACAAGGTTCCTCGACCGACAAAGTGAATTACAGTGACACCGACTAAGTACGGGAGTGATTAGAATACTTGTCGTAGACGTCTGTCCCTGAGGACAGACGTCTTTGAGGGACGTCAGCCCTGCACGCGTCAGCCACCCTGTTCACGAACGCCCCGGTAAGATCCTCCGCGGCCAGCCCGTGCGGTGCATTTCCTCGAGCCATCTCCCGAGTAATAGCTTCCCGGTCAGCTGGGGGACCGGACTAAATAATCTCGACTACAAATGGATAAATTTGTAAAATGTTAACCGTTTAGTATTCAGGGCAAAAAGAGCTTTCCAATGAGGTATCACTTACCCCATCTTGCCATTTAAAATTTTAGAGGTTGTGGTCCCAGCGCGAAGGGGTTAAGTGATTTGTCTACAATTTTTTTGTAAAAGGTGTCCCTCTCACAAACAAAGTCGACGTGTCCGAGCGTTTCTTGAGAATCCATCTTTAACCATCCGAAAATCCCTCTGTTTCGTTTTCAATGGCCCACCTTGTATATGTACATAGTTGATATTTTTAAGCAAATTATATATTCTGTTTTACCGCTTATTGTGGATTGGTAATTCGCTGTTTTTCAGCTACGCTGTTAATAATAATTATACTTCTGTTCATAGGAATTCTACTAACTTTTTATACCTTATTTCTTAAATAAACTTCCATGTATCATAATAAATAAAAAAGAAGTTCTATCTCGTAGTTTTATTTTTCAAGTATTCCCATGCACCACTATTCTGATTAAATAAAAACGTAACTCGCTGTGCCGGAATAATTCGGTGGGGGTTTTGTTGTTATAACCTGAATTATATATAAAATTGAAGCTTATGTACTGAGGTTTCAAAATCCCAAAGCCGTCAAAAATCGTCAGGTGCAAAAGGGCATTAAACTTAAAAATCGATGTTGATCAAGAAGAAAAAAATACCAATATTTTGATATATATTTGATAAAAAGTTTTGTATAGCAAATATTTTTTTATAATTTTCAAAGATTACGGAAAACAGCAATATCTCAGTTTCAAATGGTTGAAAATCCAATTATTTTAGTCAATTTTTTCGTTTCTATCGCGATATCTCCAAAATAAAAGCCCTAATCAAAATTTTGTATTTTTCAGAACAGTTTATCTCATCCTTTGTGATCATATTAGTGTTAAATTTATAATTTTATGACTTACAATAAAAAAGCTATACAATGAAATGGGCTTGGATTTTTGCGTACAATATATAGATGTTTTTTTACAAAAAATAGGTGAAAAAATACAAAATTCGGTTTATTCATACAAAAAGCGATTACTTCATCCAAAAAAAGGTTACTTCGTACAAAATACAAGGTTTGGATTTTTGGCGTACAATAAATAGATGTTTTTTTTTTACAAAAAATAGCTGGAAAATACAAAATTCGGTTTATTCATACAAAAAGAGATTTCTCCATCCAAAAAAAGGTTACTTCGTCCAAATAAAATAACCACCCAATAATCGATTTATTCTTACAAATAATAATGGTTTAGTTCAATAATTGATGGAATTGTACAAAATAAAATAAATTCACCCAAAAAAAGTGTAACTGCACAAAAAAGATTTTGATTAAAGAAGTTGATCCATCCAAAATTTGATTGCTCTTTACAAACAATTTCTTTAAAAACAAAACGGAGAATTCTGAAGATTTCAAATTTTTATTTATTTGTTTGAGTGTGCGTTCAAATTCAGTCAACATGAATTTAAACCAACAGTGTTGATTGCAGATGCTTCTGATGCAATAACAAATGGTTTTAAGCTGGTTTTTGGGGATAAATTCTCAAGAGTTATGTGTTGGGCACACGCTAAATCGGCAATCGACAAGAGACTTTTGACTATTCGAGAAAAAAATGTTCGAGATTCTCTTGAAGCTGAAATTGATACACTCCATTATGCATCATCACTGGAAGATTTTGAAAAGGCTTCAATCCTTTTCAAATCAAAATACATTGATTCTACTCAAGATGTTCTAGACTTATCAATTATATGGATGACTATTGCATTAAAAACAAAATTGGTTGGTGCACTGGACTGGTTGATGGTGTTCCGTGTCATAATGCTTTAGAATCAACTAACAATGTAATTAAAAACAAATCATACCTTTAGGAAAAGGTTACCTATGAGTGAGTTTCTATCAATAGCAAAAATCATTGTTATGAATTGATCAGAAAAGAGAGTTTATCAAAAGAAATTCTACACCGAGTCCGATTTTTGATGACGAGACTGTCCTTAAAGCCATGCATTGGGATAAATAATCACAAACCGTTGTGAAAGCAGAATTGAATGGTCAATCAATTTTTTACATTGCTCCAAACAGTCAAAAGATATCATAAATCTATATTTCAGAGTAGAAAACAAAAGAAAACGTGAAAAAGACTCTGAAGATGAATAAATGGAAAGAAGCTTCCTGTTCATGTATGTGGTTTATAAAGAATTACATATGTAAGCACAATATTGGAATACGAATTCTTTTGAAACTGTACAAAGTTCCATTGACACTTGAACAAATTCCATTGGGACAGATGCGATAGCGTGGACGACCTTCAAAAACTAAGCCAGTATTAGTTCGTCAATGAAATGATGAACAATGAGGGTGGGCCATTTAATGTGACCACCCCAAATATCTCCGTTGCCTTTGGAGTGACGAAAAAAATGTCGAAAGGGAATTTTATTGATTTCGAAGGGCTGACGCAGTGGTTAAAATTACTTTTTTGTCAAGGTCATAGTTTTATGTCCTCAAGCTCATCAATGGTTTGTCAAATGGGAACATGTTATTTTTTTTAAGAAATTTTAGCCGCTATTCACGCGAATCCAGCGATCCATAATATCATGACCCATGACCTTTCTTTTTGCGTGGATTAACACTGCCCCTTTCGCGGAATAAATGAATAATTAGATCGAAACATCGACGAAATGATGATTTCTGTCAGTATAACGTCGTGCATAAAGTTCCTGCGCTCGCACAAACTTCCTACCGGTCTCACCATGAATCAGACTCATATCCACTTTCTCTGCTTGACTCTGCAATACCATTTTCGATACGGTTATTCAAGTTATTTCAAGTCATGATATCATGGGTCACTGGATTCGTCTGAATAGTGGTTACGATGTCTTGATACAAAAATAACATATTCCCATTTGAAAAACCATTGATGACCTTGAGGACGCATAAACTGTGACCTTGACAAGAACGAATTTTTAACCACCTTGTCAGCCCTTCGAAATCAATAAAATGCCCATTTTTTCGTTACTCTAAAGGTAACGGAGATATTTGTGGTGGTCATGTTAAATGGCCCGCCCTGTATATAAAAAATTAACCACCACATTATAAATTACACATATTACATATTTAATAAATTCATTTAAGAAGTACTTTTTAGGAATTAATATTGTTATATACTCGTATTGGCCACCGTATCGCTTCTTCTCATCAATCTCTCAACTGCTGCTTCGGGTGTTTCGCCCCCGCCAGGTCCATCAAGTATGCCCCTGCGTATCTCAAACGACACAGTCTCAAGTGTCCTCTTCAGCACTCTAGTTTGGATGTAAGCTAATGCTTGGTGTTATTACAAGTTGCTGGATATATCTGCTGTTAATTTTTGTAACCACCCCGTCCCAAGTCATCACATTCGGGATAATCTTGGTTGTACACTTGTGAAGTATTGATATTTCACTCGCTAGCATGTCGTACTTATGCAGTTTCGTTGTCTCAACAGTTTGTAGCTGATCCTGGTCTGTTATTCCAATTTCAATGATAATAGTTTCATTTCGATTCACTAGAATAATACACTAGAACAGGGGTCTCCAAACTTTCCAGCCTTAGGGCCATACTGATTACTCCAGTAAGTACCGAGGGCCAAAACCATATTATCATTGTTGCCGGTGGTAAAAAGTGAAATAGTCCACTGATGAAAAAAAAGTTCGAAAAAGTACGCAACGTTTAAAAAAGGCTGCAAATCGGACTAAAGTCCGCAAAACGGCAACACTGCATATTATTAATTTTCCTGTCATTATCTGTAATTTCTAGATTAGTCGTAGAGTACGAGCCATGAGGAGTAACGTGACACGACATCTGGTGGACACAAGCGGAAATAGGTAGTACCTTCTATCGCTAACAGATGGCGCTAATAGCACGTACAGAATAATATCGTTGGTTTGAGAAAGTTCTGGTGTCTTCCACTCACTTCTAGATGGCATTAATTGGAATATATAAGAAGGCTAGTGGCCCAACCACAAGTCAGTTCCTATGACACTGTTGTGAAATAAAATAATGCGTACCTCCTTAAAACGTGTTTGTGCGTGTTTAAGTTTAAGACATCTTTGTAACAGTATTTTGATTTGAATTGTTGCTTTTGTGTGTGATTGAGTAGTATGGAAAAGAAGCGAAAAATTGATAGTGAATGCAGAAAATTCAAAGATCAGTGGAACATTCAGTATTTCGTAATTGAGTCCAGTAACAAGGCGCTATGTTTGATTTGCAATGAAAGCATAGCCGTTCTCAAGGAATATAACATTAAACGTCATTATGAAACAAAACATTATTCAAAATATTCAAATTATTCAAAATATACAGGAAGTTTGCGGACAGAAAAATTCGAAGCTATGAAGCGCGGATTGAAATAGCAGCAATCTTCATTTCAAAACTCAAAACTGAACAAGAGGCTGCAACTCGTGCCAGCTTTCGTGTGGCTCTTGAAATTGCAAAACGTGGAAAACCATTCACCGATGGAAAAATGATCAAAGAATGCATAATTGCAGTAGCCGAAGAAATGTGTCCTGGAAAGGTAAATTTATTAAAAACTGTCAGTATGTCAGCAAACACTGTGGCTCGAAGGGTAGAAAACATCGCTGAAAATATATCCTCTCAACTGTTCGACAAAAATGGACTTGTTGAGTGGTTTTCTTTGGCCTTGGATGAGTCAACGGATGTGTCAGATACTGCTCAGGTGTTGATTTATATTCGAGGAGTAGATAAAAGCTATGAAGTGCATGAAGAACTTCTTGATATGTATAGTATTCATGGCACAACTACTGGTACAGATATTTTTAAAGGAGTTGAAATGGCCATTAATCAAAAGAACCTTCGATGGAAAAACTTGAAATGTATTACAACTGATGGAGGCAAAAACATGAGTGGGAAAGATAAAGGAGTGGTCGCTCTTGTGTCAAAGGCTGTAGAAAATGACGGTGGTTCAAAACCATTAGTCTTACATTGTATCATTCATCAACAGTCTTTGTGCGGAAAATGTTTGGATATGTCTGAAGTTCTGAAACCAGTCATATCAACTGTTAATTTTATCAGATCTTTTGGGCTGAATCACAGACAATTCCGACAATTTATTGAAGAGGTTGGAGAAAATGACTTACCTTATCATACTGCCGTACGTTGGCTTAGTTGTGGGAAAGTCCTTCAGCGCTTTTTTGAACTTCGAGACTTCGAGACTCTTACTGAATTACAAAACAACGCATGGCTGTGGAAGTTAGCATTCTATGTTGATTTGACAAAACATGTGAACGAACTGAATTTGAGATTGCAAGGAGAAAACCAGCATCTTCCTGATTTATACACTGATATCAAATCATTCCGGAAGAAATTGATACTGTTTCAATCACAACTACGAAGTAAATGTTTTTCTCTCATTTTAAAGCATGTGAAATATTCAGCCACACCACTGAGACTGAGTTTCCTATCGATTTTGCAATCGAAACTTTGAGTGCTTTGAAAATAGATTTTGATACTCGTTTCTCGGACTTTGATGCCATTGCGAATCAAATTAAGATTTTTCAGAATCCTTTTGATACTGACATTGAAACCCTAGCCCCGGAACTTTAAATGGAAATGATTGATCTACAGTGCAGTGATATAATTAAGAACAAATATCAAAACTCATCTTTGTTGGAATTTTATAAGAGTCTTCCACTGACACAATTTGATAATTTGCATAAATTTGCTCGTGGGCTGTTTTCTGTTTTTGGTACTACTTATTTGTGTGAGAAGACCTTCTCGAAAATGAAGTACACAAAAAATGTTTACAGATCTAAATTAACTGATGAGCATCTTAAATCTCTTTTAATAATTTGTACAAGTTATGTTTTTATTTAAAATGTATAAAATGTTAGTTGGATTCATTTCAATAATTTGTTAGTTATTATATACTGAAGTTAAATTTTCTGCATATTATACATGTCTTTACTCATTACAATTCTGTGTTTCTTTATCCAACTTATCACAAAAAAGCCTACAACAATGTTATGAGTAGTTAGCCCATGACCATATCAATGTAGATGTCATATTAATAATTATTCAACATAAAATTAGAATACTTCAGTTAACTAAATTTAATTTGCTATATATGTTCTCTAAAAGGAGTTTTCAAGTATGCTAGTTCTCCGCGGGCCGGACAAAATCTGTCCGCGGGTCGGATGTGGCCCTCGGGCCGTAGTTTGGAGACCCCTGCACTAGAAAATCAGGCAGGTCATGTGCTATTCTTATTACGTATTATATAGCATATGATATAATATAAGATATCATATAATATAAGATATTATATAATATTATTATATATTATTATATAATATAATATATGATATAATATAAGATAATCTATTACATACAATAGATTTTAGCTAATAGTTATTTGATTCTAGTTCAAATTTTAAATCAAGCAAATTGTTTTTGTGTAAAGAGCAATGAAATTTTCGATGAAACAACCTTTTTATGTACACGTAAACTTTTTTTGGGTGAATTGATTTTATGTTGTAGGATTCAATCGATTATTGTAACAAAAAATCATAGTTTGTACGAAAAAAACAATTATTGGATGATTACATTTTATTTTGGATGAATTAACCATTTTTTTGGATGAAGTAATTTATTTTGTACGAAGTAACCGAATTTTTAATTGATTAATTTATTTTGTATTTATCAAGCTATTTATTGTAGAACTTCAACCATTTATTATATGTTGAATTTTGTATACTTGTAATCGAATATTGGATGAATAAATTTTATGCGAATTAAATGCAATGCGATGTATATATTCACCGCTCGGCTTTGAGCCGCCATAACAAATCGTTTATTTCACGTTTCTTCGTAGCTCCATTGCACTTCCACACATAATGACACGCAGCATGCAGATGTGATCGTCGATATTATTGTTTAATATTATTTAGATATGATAGATAATAATACATAATATAATATATATTATACATAACAGACTATATAACAGCTCAACCTAGATGTGATAAAGAAATATTACTTTTGTTTTCAAATTTGACCAAGGCAATAGATTAATTAGATTAGCAGATATGACGATGTAAACGCTAAAAAACACAAATTTAGTTTCTGATTTTTTTTTCAGAATAAAAAGGTCTGCACCACAGAAAAATGTCGTAAATAGCCATTTCGTAGGTAGATTTTCTTTACTTTGTATATAGTCTCATCTGGTTCTACGCTCAATTTTTTTGAGAACCGAGCTGCTTTTCTTGAGCAAACACTATTTTTCACTACCGCCGTAGTTCAAATAAATGGCCTGAAAGAAGAACTTTTGCCCTCTGTATAAATAAAAATTTATATAGAGAAGACATTCTTTGAATACCGTGGGGTATTGCTATGTTTTATTTCAAATATTTATGGAATTACTTATGGAATCTATGATAATTTCAAGCTTAAAACAAACGGAACACAGCCTGAATATATAAATATATTCAGCCTTTCCGGAGCTCTATAATAATTATAGAGTCCTTTTAGGACCACCAAAACAAATCTCATGTGAAATTTCATGTGTTTCAAATCTCATGTGAAAGTTATTTTATAGCTTTCAATCGACCTTGTGGCATTTCGTGGCACGAAGGCTGTGTATCAGGCTATATATTCAGGCTGTGTTCCGTTTTTTTTAAGTTTGTATGATTTTCTATAACGTAGGATGGTTTCACCAATTCTATCTTTGATAATTTCTATTATTTTCTAAAAGAAAAGACATTCAGAAAGTATTAAATTGATGAAGAAATATGAATATAATCCATTATTTGTCATAGAAAATGTTTTATTTAAAGTGTGGTTAAAGATTATAAAAATTGTTTTTGATAATGTTTAGCTTATGTAAGATTTTGGGAACGATTTTGGTAAAGAAATTCTACAAACTGCATAATTTTCATAATTTCAAATTTATCGCAATTTTTCCCAATTTTTGATAGATTTCAGGAGAAAACAATTTTTTGTATAACAATTCAAGAAAAAAAAATTCTTTGTATAATGTTGAGCTTTTGAATATCTCTCCAAACGTTTGATAATTCTTTAATAAATCTTAAAAGGACAATTTTGTATGAATATATAGAAACATTTTTATAAATTATTTTAACAATTTTGTATATCCACAATCTCTTTTCCGAATAATTAATGAATGTAAGATTTTGGGAAAGATTTTGGTAAAGAAATTTTCATAATTTCAAATTTTTCGACATTTTTCCCAATTTTTGATAGATTTAAAAAAAAAAACAATTTTTTTGTATAACAATAACAATATTTGAAGTAAAATATTTTGAATGATATTTTTACATTCCCAGTCAGCGTTGAATGTTGCAGGAATGTTGCAGCAATGTTCCGAAGGCTGCACAACATTCCGAATGTTCCAGCAACATTCCTGAACATTCCAGTGGCAACGTTGCATTGTGAATGTTGCAGCAACATTCCAGTTGCAACATTACAATGTGAATGTTGCAGCAACATTCCTGAACATTCCAGTGGCAACATTGCAATGTGAATGTTGCAGCAACATTCCTGCAACATTCCAGTTGCAATATTATAATGTGAATGTTGTAGCAGCATTCCTACAACTTTCTAGTAAGGCTGCGCCAATTATTTTTTTCATTAATAATATTATCATTTATTTTTACTGTGATTATTTTTACTCGTCTCACTTTTTTTTATTCTTATACTCAAAAATGTATTATATTTATAGTTATTTTTCCGATCGGTGCGTGTATTTTCAGCCGATCGGAATTTGCATACATATTGCGTGTATATACTCAATGAAACGTTGCTGTATTTATCTACGCTCTCTCTTCTTTCTGTACTCCTCTTTTCCACTTTTATGTATTGTATTAAGGCGGGATTACGATGAACTTAACGTGACCAGATGAGACGTGATGAAAACCTAAAACCCATTGTTTTATATGCGGCCCATTACGATCGAGGTAATGTGAAGTATCCGAACTTAACGTAATGTGAAATCTACCAATGTCCAAAGTTTCACGTCGTGTCGCCTTATCTTTCAGCCAATCAACGCTTTCGATTCTTGCGCGCATGCACTCGAATTCAAGAGTGGCATTTTCCATTGTGTTGTTACATTCACTTTGTTTACAGTTCGAAAAGTTGTTTATAAATTAAGAGTTAAAAAATGTCGATTAATGACGTTTTGTCAGTTGAGTGTGTGCTGGCGTATCCCCAAATATATGATAAGGGGCATGCAGGTTTCAAAAAAGACTCCGCATGGAAGAATGTGGCCGAAACAATGAATGGTAGGTTATGTTGCATCTTTTTATTCGAAATTTACAGTTCATACTTTTCTATATCCTTTCTATCTTTATTTCAGCAACAGTGAAAGGATGTAGCTCCACGTGGCAAACGCTTCGTGAGAGGTTTGTCAAAGAGAAGTGGATTGTTGAGCTTGATGGGATGGGTCAGGGGCAGCGGGGCATCGACTCGTCCAGAATGGCCCTTATTGCAAATATTGCAATTCCTGAAACACCATATTAGGAAAAGGAAGTGTATGAATGCTGAGTGCCTCCTCCCTGCAATATTCGCAATATTCCTGCAACATTCAAGCAATTTTCGCAATCTTCCTGCAACATTCATGCAATGTTCGTAATGTTCCCGCAACGTTCGTAATGTTCCCGCAACGTTCCTGCAATGTTCGCAATGTTCCCGCAACGTTCCTGTAATGTTCGTAATGTTCCCGCAACTTTCGTAATGTTCCCGCAACGTTCCTGCAATGTTCGCAACATTCCCGCAATATTCCGTGCAACGTTCCCACAACATTTCTGAACGTTGCAGAGAGGATTGGAGGACATAGGAATGTTGTAGGAATGTTGCAGGAATGTTGCAGCAATGTTTAACGTTGCGAAAGTAACATTGCTGCAACATTCAACGCTGGCTGGGTTTCTAATTTTCAAAAAACCTTTAATAAACGTCATAATTTTTTAAAAACACCTTTTCCTATCAAAAAATGGTATATTTTCGTAAATTAATATAAACGATTTAATATATTACGAATCCTAATACAAAACAATATTTAAATAGAACATTTTGAATGACATTTTTTTGTATGACATTTTTATATTTTCATTTTTCAAAATCTTTAATAAATTTCACAATTTTTTAGAAACACATTTTCTATCAAAAACTGAATATTTTCATAAATTTTTGTAACAATTTTATATTTTTTCGAATCACAATACAAAACAATGTTTTCAATAAAACATTTTGTATGATATTTTATCGCATTTTTCCAAACTCCGTTCCATCCTTTATCAAATTTAAAATATTTTCCAGATTATTTTTATTACATCAACAATCAACGATTTTTTTTGTTACAATTTTCCAACATTCCTTTAATACAATCTTACATAAACTTCTAATAATATTTGTATGCAAACTTTGTATCAAAAACAATTTTTAGAATCTTTAACAGTTTAAATAAAACATTATAAAACAAAATTGAAAATGACCGTCAAACGTCGAAACTCGAGTCGTGATATGTGTAGAAATTTATATAACTGTGAATAATAAGTTATATAATATTTTTACATAATATAAGTGTGGTAAAAAACAAAGTGAATTTTTCAATTCAATGTAATTATAAAACAAAGCTATAAAATAACTTACAAATTTCACATGAGATGTGTTTTGGTAGTCTTAAAAAAACTCTATAATTATTATAGAGCTCCGGAAAGGCTGAATATATTTAAATATTCAGGCTGTGTTCCGTTTGTTTTAAGTTTGAAATTATCAAAGATTGCATAAGTAATTCCATAAATATTTGAAATAAAAAATATTTGAAATAAAACATGACAATATCCCACGGTATTCAAAGAATGTTTTCTCTGTATAAATTTGGCAACAGCTTAACAATTTCACAAAATATTCCACTATTTTTCATAGAAAATGTTCTTTCAGGCGCAGCCAAGCGCCCATTATTTGAATTACGGCGGTAGTGAAAACTAGCGTTTGTCTATATCGCTCCACTATATGATTTTGGCGAAGTTTCAAACCTAAGATTTTATTGAGTAGCAGATGACAAAGTTTCCTTTAATCAATTCAGTGAGTTTTGCAATAGACTCATGGTGTCGCCACTTTCATAGTCCAAAGTGGGGCAAGAGGGGCGATCACCAGATTATGCGGTAGTTGGGTCTCTATCAGGTCTCTATATTATACCTACTCTCTGGTGGTATGTATTTTGCACAAGATTTTCTTAAAATAATTAACAAAATTAATTAAATAACGACTATAAATCATCTAAATTGCCACCTACTTACAATTATATTTAATAAATTAAACTCTACTATCAGTTTTATTACTTAGGCTTGGTTTAGAGGTAGAACCATAACCAAAAAAATGATTACATAAACTCCTAGATATAGGTCTTTATTATATTAATTAATTTTTATAAGAATTTGTTTGGTAGATAATTTTATGTAGATAAATACATTATATATTGCTAAAATGTTAGATCAATTGTATCTAATTTTCTATTATAAGAAAATTATGGTATGGCAACTTATTTTCAATATCTTTTTTTTATAAATCATTCTTAAATGTATTTATTTTAAAACATAGTGAATTTATCAATTCAGTGTCATACAGAGAAGATTAGCATGACCACTGTGAAATCAATAATTTGATACAAGTAAATCTGCTCAGCGGTCAAAGTTCCTACAGTGAAGATTTCATGGTGAAAGTTCACTGTACCATTCATTTTGACCAGTGGTTCTCAAACTTTCTTTGCTGTGGCACCCTTATCGTGCTAAAAAAAATATCGCAGCACCCTTGTCGGCTCTTGTGTGCTTCGCACAGCTACCCTAATATTGTTTGAAAATTTAGGAAAATAAAAAAACAATTAAAATTTAATTTAAGTTTATCGGAAGTTTGGTTAATTTCACCCTCAAATCACTTGATACAGAGAGTTTGCTCCGTACCTGTTTTAAATGTTAGCGCAAAATTAAATGTTGTTAGTGGCAGTTTCATTTAGTTTTTCAAAGATGTTGGAAAGGTATCCCAATTTAAGCAGCCAATCGACATCAGTAAATTGTTGGATAAAAGGCTCTTCTCTAAATGTAACTAGTAGTCCATCTTTTAGTTCAAATAGTCTGGCTAAAAAAAAGAGGTGGAAGTGATCTATACCCAGATCTTGAAGCGGGCGGCTCTTAACATCATTAATTATCTTCACAGCACCATCCAATACGACTTTTAAATCTTGCAGCATCCTTATAGTTGCCAGAGAATGTCGATGGATGTTTCAGTAGCTGTTGGTTGCATTGTCTGCCACTTGCTTAATTCTAGAAAGGACTCCCTTTACTTTTCCAACCATTGCAGCCGCTCCATCGCTGCAAATATCAACACACATGCTCTATTTTAAATCATTTTTCTGTATACATTTGTCGATAACTTTGAAAATTTCGTCGCCAGTGTTGTAACTTTAAAACAATTCACTCATCAATACTTCGTCTTCTATTTGCATTTCGAATGGATACCTTACAAACACAAGTAAATTAGCCAAAAACAGAAAGTCTCGCAAGCTGAAAACTAAAAAAGTACAAATTTTCAACATTATTATAAGCCCGTTCTCCACAGACTCTGAAATTGTGTAAATTCGCTTGCTTATAGTGCAATTTGACAGCTGCATAGTATCAATGCTACTTACAACAACCTTCACACAAGGTTTAATCAGCGTTTCGCAACAGCATAGGGCTTTCTAGATTTTGCTATGTGTAAACTGACATTAAATGAAGCTTCAGTTGCATTTTCATATTTTAAAATTCTCTCCACCATGGATGACCCTGCCTGAAGAGATTAAGCACAGCATTTGAAGATTTCTTCACCTTTATCTACTAATTTAGAATGATTTTGCATTCAAGATGTCTTTTTAATTTGGATGGAACCAAGCAGCTGTTAGCAACAATTTTATGATAGATAACGCATTGCCCTTCCGGTGCTTGTTCGTTCCGAACAGAAACAAAGCCAAACAATGTGAAATAGCTAGGATCATGTTTCCTTATTTTTCCTTGGATTATCTTTTGGTCGTGAGTTGCGTTTTCGCGAACTGAGGCAGACGAACTTGAATGATTTAGACCTGCAGGTGTCTGCTGGGATATTTCGTCTCCTCCTCCGATGTTGGTTGTCGTTGAATCAGTCGCTTCAGAAGCTTCAGTGAGTTCATCACCTTTCCGTTTTAAAGACCCAGATTTTAGCCAATTGTCCATAATTCTGCAATAAAAGTAGGAACTCTAATTCATTTACCTTCTCATGTAATATTCTTTTAACATTTTTTTACATTTCTTGATTATTGCTGCAGCACCTCGGCCATACGCTCGCGGCACCCAGTTTCAGAACCACTGATTTTGAGAATCATACAAGTGATCACTTGCTTAAATCATCTATTTTGAGTTCTTGGACTAATTTTTTTTATAAGCAGCCCATAATTTTATAACTACAGTACCCAACACAATTAGTCTGATTTTATTGTTTTTTTTTACTTAACCTCTTGCCTATTCCAAATTTTTGACATGATATTGAAGTTGCGTCATCATCATCATCAACCAGCCCCTTCCGTCCACTGCTGGACATAGGCCTCCTCCATAGCACTCCATCGTCTTCTGTCTTGAGTTTGGTGGATCCAGTTGTTTGCGATCCTTTTTAGGTCATCGGTATAAAGTGTCGGTCTTCCTCTGCTAAGCTTATCGGCTCTTGGTCTCCACTCTAATATTTTCTTCGTCCATCATTCGACCCTCGTGGCCAGCCCATCTCCATTTGAGTTTAGTTATAGTTTAGTTCCTCCGTAGGTCCTCATTGGTGGTGTAGGGTTATTGTGATCATTGATCTTTCCATTTTTCGTTGGGTTATTTTAAGTTTTCTTGCCATATTGGCGGTTAGGGTTAAGGTTTCCGCCCCATGTGTAAGGACAGGCAGAATACATTGGTCATGTACTTTCCTTTTCAGACATATATCGGAATTTTGCTTATGAAGATATGGCTGAGTTTCCCATATGCTGCCCAGGCGAGGTTGGTTTTTCTTTGTAATTCACAGGTCTGGTTATGTCTAGATATTCTAAGGTATATGTATTTGTAGAAAATCTACTTGTAGTAAAATTATCTATTAAAAGTATCTATTTGTAGTAAATCTACGTTTGTGTTTCCGATGTTAACCTGTTTGCTCGGTACTCAATTAGTCATTCCTTTTGTTTTCGAAAAGTTGATCTCTAATCCAACTTTCAAGCATACAATATGAAGTTCTTCCAGTGTCTGCCTTAACTCTCCCAGGTTGTCAGTTGTGAGGACTATATCGTCCGCAAAATGAAGGTGGTTTAGTTTTTTGCCATCTATGTTAATGCCTCTTCTTTCCCAATTTAGCTTGTTCAGGGCATACTGTTGCGTGTGGGTTATACAAGATATATGTGGCCTTGAAATTATCCAAATTCTGATATGCTCCTTTAAAGCTTTGTGACCCATGGTACATAGTATATAATAGCAACTAATTTAGTGTGTAGATATATACAGTTCTTTAATAAATGTTTCATAATTGAATTGAAGAGTCCTGTGAAGTTAGCAACCGAATTTGCAAAAATGTAATATTACATCGGAATTCCCGGAAGATATGAAATAGTTCTAGAGTACTTTGTGCAAAATTTCAATACTTCTGCAGAATTTCGCGAAAAAAAATGAAAAATACCAAAATTAAGCTAGCAACCACTATTGAGAAAAACTGTGCGTTTTTACATATTCCTGCGCCCCGACCATAGTTCTGGAGTACTTCATCAATTTTGCAAAAAGTTCTGCAAAAATTGACATTTTGCAAAAAAAAAAATGAATTTTGAAAATAGCAAAAACAGTTCTATTTGCGGATCTGAATAGCATCCTAAGAGTTCTATTGAAGATCCCTTTGTCATTTTTTGATAATAACCTTAGTTCAAAGGATTTGCAATAATAAGGGACCCATTATTTGGAATGAAAATTAAAAAAAATCGCGCAACAATTCTGTTTGCAGTTGTCGATAGAACTTTCTTATAACTTTTTTCTGTAAAGTTAAAAATCGGAAAGATATGCGAAAAAATAGACTTCACCAATGCGATGGTTACATAGACATCACACCCTGTTTAGCGTGGGGTTACATAGACCTCACACCCTGTTCAGCGTGGGGTTACATAGACCTCACACCCTGTTTAGCGTGGGGTTACATAGACCTCATACCCTGTTCAGCGTGGGGTTAAATAGACCTCACACCCTGTTTTGCGTGGGGTCACATAGACCTCACACCCTGTTTAGCGTGGGGTTACATATACCTCACACCCTGTTTAGCGTGGGGTTACATAGATCTCACACTCTGTTTAGCGTGGGGTCACATAGACCTCACACCCTGTTTAGTGTAGGGTTACATAGACCTCACACCCCTGTTTAGCGTAATAAAAAGTGGATGCAAGTAAAAGATGCAATATTAAAAGTGAATGCAAGTAGATGAAAAGTGGATGCAAGTAGATGAAAAGTGGATGCCAGAAAATTGAACTCTTTGGTATTTATATAAATGAAAAACATTAATACGATCTGAGTCACAATTTAAGAAATTTCGCCTACACATAGGAAATTATTCCGATAAATATCACAGGAAATATGTAGTCTGTATAGTCTTGTCCGTTCTTGTTCGACCTTGTTCGGTATTGTCCGATCTTGTCCGGCCTAAAACCAATAATCTCATTTGAATCAATCCGTAATATATTTGCAATCAATTATGTATGCATAAACGATTCTCCGCTATCCACCCGCAACTCATTTTGAATTTTCCCCGCTTGTCTGTCTAGTCTAGTCCCTCTATTCTTGCCTGGTGTTATCAGCACTAGACATCCAGTCGCGTCTAATCGACTACCGATAAATCAAAATCTCAATATCTTTATTAAATTAAACGAAAAACAATCCTAAGAAATTGATTAGACCGCGCTTCATAATTTATTATTTTCTCCGCTCGCGCACCGCTGATAAGATAATAGGGAGTTGTTATGACTGCCAAACATCCGGTCGCACCTAACCGACTATCGATAAATCAAAATCTCTCACAAAATCAAACACAAAACAATTCCTTGTATATTTTAGTTCAGTCTTATCTAGTCTCATGCATTTAGTCTCATGTATCTAGCCCCGTCTATCTAGTCTCATGTATTTAGCTTCGTCTGTCTAGTCTCATGTATCTAGCCCCGTCTATCTAGTCTCATGTATCTAGCCCCATCTATCTAGTCTCATGTATCTAGCCCCGTCTATCTAGTCTCATGTATCTAGCCCCGTCTATCTAGTCTCATGTATATAGCCCGGTTTATCTAGTCTCATGTATTTAGACTCGTATATGCAACCAACTACACACCTCATTTACCTCAACGGCACCTAATTTTGAATTTTCCCGCCTCGCGTCTATTTTTTTAATTTCCCCGCGCATCCGGAAGTTTCGGAAATGGAGACCGGAAGTCGAAACCGGAAGTGTCAAGGTCAGAGGGGGTTGGAGGAGGAGGAGGCGCCAGAACATACTATCTTTCCCTACTGAAAGATATGCGCAAAATTAGACTTGACCGATGCGAGGAAGTGAAAAAAAATCGCGCAGTAGTTCTGTTTGCAGTTCCTTGTAGAACTCTTAGAGTTCTTTTGAAGACCATTATAACATTTTTCTGTTATGTTAAAAATTCGAAAGATTAAACTTCACCTATGCGACGAAATGAAAAAGAAAAAAAATCGCGCAACAGTTCTGTTCGCAGTTACTGGTCGAACTCTTACAATTAGATAAAACTGGTAGAACGAGTTCTATCGAAAATCCTTTTTCTACTAAATAATAATTTATTTTGCTATAAATCCCATTTATTTTTAAAATTAAAAATTAGATATACGAGAAGTTGTATTAAAAAAAAGTTCAAAATGTATGTGTGAAATTATAACTTTGATAATGCTGCGAATAAATCAGATATGAAAGTTTTGAATCTATACTTTGCTACTACTGGCCTTCAAAAATTAAGAATATTTGAGAGAAAAATGAACGGTTGCGCGATGTTTTCGCTCTTTTCACTTCATTAGTGATATATCTTTCATATCTTTTTAATCTGCAACTTTAAAGAAAAATGTTCGATAAAAATTTAAAAATTTAAACTATTGCGCGATTTTTTTCTCTTCACTTCGTCGCATCGGAGAAGTCCAATTTTCTGGCATATCTTTCTAATATTTGATTTTAAATAAATATGTAACAAGGATTTTCGGTAGAACTCTGAGTTCTACCAGGAGCTGCAAACAGAACAATTACGCGATTTTTTTCTCTTTGCTTCGTTGCATCGGAGTCCAACTTCTGGCATATCTTTCTAATATTTAATTTTAAAGAAAAATGTTATAAAGATTTTCGATAGAACTCTAAGAGTTCTACCAGGAACTGCAAACAGAACTATTGCGCGATTATTTTCTCTTTGCTTCGTCGCATCGGTGAAATCTACTTTTTCGCATATCTTTGGAATTTTTAACTTTAAAGAAAAATGTTATAAGAATTTTCTATAAGGACTCTAAGAGTTATACTGGGAACTGCAAACAGAACTGTTGCGCGATTTTTTCTCTTCACGTCGAAGCATCGGTGAAGTCAAAATTCTCGCATATCTTTCTAATTTTTAATTTTACAGAAAAATGTTGTAAGGATTTGCCATAGAAGCTTAAGAGTTCTACCGGGATCTGCAAGGAGAGCTATAGCGCGATTTTTTTTCTCTTGACTTCGTCGCATCAGTGAAGTCCAATTTGTCGCAAAATATTTTACTTTTAATTTTACAGAAAAATGTTAAAAAGATTTTCGACAGAACTCTAAGAGTTCTACCGGGAACAACCAACAGAACTGTCGCTCGATTTTTTTTCTTCGTCAATTCGTCGCATTGCTGAAGTCTAATTTTTCGCATATCTTTCGAATTTTTAACTTTACAGAAAAAATGTATAAGGATTTTCGATATTCTATCGGGAACTGCAAACGGAACGGTTGCGCGATTTTTTTAAATTTTCACTCACAATGAGTGAACTAAGGTTTTATCAAAAATGACAAAGGGATCTTCGATAGAACTCTTAGGGCGCTATTCATATCCGCAAATAGTTATTGCAATTCATTTGCAAAACAGCATTTCATTTGCTGTTATTGCAATTTTCAAAAATTCAATTTTTTTTTTTGAAAATGTAAAATTTTGCAAAAAATGGTCAAGTACTCGAGAACTATAGTCGAGGTGCAGGAATATGTAAAAACACGCACAGTTTTTCTCAATAGTGGTTGCTAGCTCAATTTTGGTATTTTCCATTTTTTTTCGCGAAATTCTGCGAAACGATTGAAATTTTGAACAAAGTACTCTAGAACTGTTTCATATCTACCGGAAACTCCGATGTAATATTATATTTTTGCAAATTCGGTTGCTAACTTCACAGGACTGAATTTAAGAAGTGAATTCAAAATATATTTAAATTAATTTATTGAATTGTAATAATTATTTTAGGACACACATAAAATATCAAAATGGAATCGAAAGCTGCGGCTGTTGCTAGACCCATGAAATTCCCGTACACATTCTCTGCCAAGGTGGCTCAATTCCCATGGAAACATTACTTTGGAAAGCAATGGATCTGGAAGTACTATGCCATTTCCGTGATCGTCTGCATCCCAATTTTCAAGAAGATCAGCAACTTGGCCAACTCACCTGACAATGTAGCTAAATGGGACGAAATCCGCCGCAGAGAGGCCGAGGAACATCATCATTAAACATTTCAAAGATGTTACTACATTTAAATAGAAATTGTAAAATTTAATTAAAGGAAAGATTAATTAATGTAATAAAATTTGAATTTTTATTTATATAGGTAATAACAAATTTTTATGAAAAGCCCAGCAAGAATTGTAAACAGCATAAAAAAATAATTTTTATTTATACTTAATTACTAATACTAATTAAGTCTTCCTTTTCTTTAGTTTTTTTGCTGATACCAATAAAAAAATCGTTAATCAAAAGTATGTATAAGTAATATATAATCAGTAAATATTATTAGATTTAGTCAAATTTACCTGCAATCATAAGTACAGATTACGTACATTCAAGCTGCAATTACAAAAAATGATTAATAATTTCATAAAAATCAATTCATAAGGACACTTTATTATACAATTTTGCTTCTTATTTTATGTAAGGGCGATTTTCTCCATTTTTTTCTTAAATTGTTTCTTAACAATCTTTTCTGCAAGTCGCCTCAATTTCTCCACTAAAGCCATCAAGATTAACTTGGTTGGTTTCACATAATACCTTAAACCCAACTGTTTTTTCAAAGCTAAATCTTCAGCGAACTTAAGTTGGTTCGTGTAACCTATATGTTCCAGGGTTGTAGCCTCAAATGGTTGAAATTTACCAAAACCAATCACTAATAATGCCTCACCAACATTTATCTTTCGAGTTTGATACTATAAGAAAAACATTAAATAATATTTGAGTAACTAACAGATTAATTAAAATTTAACCTGAATTTTGTTTTTGACAATTTTTTGTCGGGTTTGAGGTAAAATAACTTCGCATTGCAAACAATTGCTTTCCTTATGAACTGGGATAAAACTTATGTCATTTCCAGCTACAATGGATTGTAGCCAACTAATTCCATGTCCATTAGTTTTAACTCCTGCAATCTTTACAGGCAAAGGGTCTCTTGTTTGACCAATGAAAGGCAATAGTGGTTTGTGTTGGACCATTAAAAGTGCTCCATTTGGTTCAATTCGCTCAACAAATCCGTTCATTTCTCTTCCTTCTTTTATAAAACGCTTTGGGATGTCCAATGGATTTTTATATTTACTAAACTAAAAAAAAATATAATGATTACCATGTAATTTTTTATAGTTGACTAATTACCGGTCTGACTCTTCGAAGTGCTATACCAAAGCCAATTAAAGCCACAGAATAAATGCCGATCTAAAATATATAGTAAAAGTTAGAAATAATATTTTACAAAAAAATCCTTAATTTTTAGATAATTTCAATCAGGTAGGCTTTCGTCATAATTTCGCCATACTAATATGGCGAACCCCCCGAATTAGTGCTGTACTTGGGTAATGCCAACGCTGAACTTAAAATATTTTGTTCATTCATTCATTCATTTTGTGTCTATGATATAAATTTGTCAATATAATGAACGTCACTGTCCCTCGAAGAATATTCTTCAAGTGAGCATGGAGGAAAATTTTGCGTGGTTACACTACCCCAGGTGGTAACCAATCCACCGTCACCTATAGTGACTTTAGCGGACCTTCGGATTCTGGAGAGTCCGCACCAACATGCTTTAAGCATGAGTCGGAGCATCCTGAAATCACCGGACGTAAACTCAGACGGCTAAACTTCTTCGCAACATTTAATGCTAACTCACTGCTAAAAGTGTGTAAACTGAAACATCTGACTGATTCACTAATACGACACAACGTAATACTGACAGCAGTACAGGAAACCAGATTTAAGGACGAACATGCCTTCGAGTCCCAAGGCTACAAAATCCTCAAAGGAAAAGTGGGTACGTTCTTCATGGGTAATGAAGAACGTACCCCACTTAAGTACAGGATTTATAATCAGTCACAGGATACTGGGCTCAGTCACCGACTTTACCTCCCCGAGCAGGTCGTGTATCCATCCTCTCTCTCAAATGTGCAAACAAGGGCTACAGTATAGTCAAGGTACATGCCCCAATCAACCAGGACAACTGACACAAACCAGACAGAACTGATAAATTCTGGGAAGACTTAGAAGATATTATCTCTAAACTTCTAGGGAGGCACACCGTCATCTTGCTTGGTGACTTCAATGCTCAATTGGGAAAAGAGAAAAAATACAGAAACATAGTAGGCAATTATCCGGCGCATAAGCGAACCAACTGCAATGGAGAACGATTGGTGGATCTGTGAAGGACTTTTGGGTTGCTCATGAAGTCTACAGCCTTCAAACACTTGCAAAGAAAGCACAAGACTTGGATTTCACCTAACACCAACCTGGGCGAATTCCAGATAGATCATGTGGTCATTTCACGAAAATCAAAAGGAAATACAAAACATGAAGGTACTAAGAAGCGCCAATTTGGACTCAGACCACTACCTTACAAAGATCAAAATAAAGCTCCAGCCTTTTTTTTTATTTTCTCAAGTGACTCCACTGAAACGGAAGGACAGAGGGACCGTCAGCGATGGCATTACTGCCTCTGCCCATCCTTCGAGTAAAAGTACAACAGGATTTACATGAAAGTAAAAGATGCTCTGCAATAGCATTTACAATAAAAATTACAAGAAAAGTAATACAAAAAAAAAACAAGAAAAACCCTACCGCCCTTGTTCCCACCCAGGCAACTCCTTAGCCCGCATGACTGTAGCCGCGAATCGGCATAAGGCCGCCCACACCCCCCGCCCCACCTCAACAGCGAGGCCACCCGCCACGGCTTCGAGCGTGACTTCCCCTACCAGGGCCGATGCCAGGACCTATCACTTCCTCTCCTAACGCGGACACGCCACGAGAGTGTACACCGCGTCGTCGCGCACGCCCTCCACAGGATATGCACCTGTCGTCTGGGGCTTTCGCAATCCTATGGAGATACGCTCGGAAGGACCCGTGTCCGGTAAGAAGCTGGGTGAGGAAATATGAACCCACCTCGTCCAGCCCTCGCCCCATCCACCGAATTAAATCAGGGATGAGGCGACGAGTCCACGCGCTGTTTCCGTCACGTGACCACCTCTCCTGCCAGCAGACAAGTAGTTGCTCCCGAGCAGCTCTCCTTGCCTCCCCGCGGTTCCCACCAGATGTTCTTTCGTCCCTCACCGACGCGCGCTCCATAACAAGGAGGTCCGCGGGAGGAATCCGCGATATGACCTCCACGTCGTCACTGCTAACAGTGTGGTAAGCCCGGGCGACCCTGATGGCCAACGGGTGCAGTGCCCGTCGCAAACGTTCTGTGTTACGAGCGTTACCCCTAACCACCGCTGCCCACACTGGTGCCGCGTATAGGAGTCTGCTAGTGGCCACACTTCCGAGTCTGGAATGAATGGAGGAATAAATTCGAAGGAAACTTCAGGGCGGCTGAGACGGTGTGGAAGGTGTGTGCGAAAAGCATTTTATTGTATGGCTCAGAAGTCTGGGGGACGAGAGAGAACAGGATAGAGAGAGTCCAGTCAAAGTTTAAAAAAAAAATCCTGAAGCTTGATAGGTCGACACCTGGTTACATCGTCCTCCAGGAGGTGAATGCGTGCAAGGTGGCAGTCTTGGCAGCAAGAAAGGTCATAAGGTATGAATATAAGGTGAGTGAAATGGGAGATGAAATGTTGATAAAATAGGTTTTTAGAATGGTAAATCGAGTGGGAGGAGGCGGTATGAAAGGGAGTGACTGGGGTAAGAATAAGAGGAAATTGTATGAAAGAGGTGGTATATCTGGTGAGGGGCTCGAAACGCTAAAGTAGGAAAGGGCACTGTGGGCCGAAAGGTTGGTAGAACGTTTGCAAGAAGTGGACCTGCAGGAGCGGCAAAGCAAAATAGGAAGTAGTAATTTTCATAAAGGGTATGTAAAGATACAGTCACATGGGCAGTTACCAACCTATTTATGTGTAAATCAAGAGGACGACGCACAAATCATGTAAGCAAGGTATAGGTGTGGATGTGAGGAACGTGGAAGAAGATACTGGATGAGTGAGGAGCATAGAAAGTGTAGTGTTTGTGGGACAGTAGAGGATACTTGGGAACATTGGATGCAAGAGTGTACAAGGGGTGAATGGAATGAGGGAGAGAGGCGGGAAGGAAAGAAATGGGAGGAATGTATGAATGATAGCGGAAAGGGTCTGAAACTGCTGAGACGGATAAAAAGATGGAAAGAGCAAACTGGTAACAGAGAAGGTGTGTTATAAAGGAAGTGGAATTTATTTTGTGTCAGTTACAGATATTTTTGTATTTTTATTTTTTAAATTTATATTTTTTTTATGTGGTTTCTATATGCCAGTAGGTTAATAAATAAATAAATAAATAGTGGCCACACTGGCCATAAGCCGCCTCCTACCCCCCAGGAGGGCCCTCGGCATGACACGCGCCACCTGTTGTGACGCGCGTGCCGCGTTGCCGACGGCGTGGCACACGTGTGAGGATTACACTGACTCGCCTGGAGGATCACACCGAGGTACTGAATCAAACGTTCGACCGGTATCCTCTCTCCCAAAATTTCAATCTCCAGAATGCCTCTACCTGAACTTCTAGTGGAGAGCAGGACCGCCTGTGTTCCACTCCCGAACGAGTTCCCCCGCGCGCGTGGCCCTGAGACGCAGCATATCCCAGCACCTGTCGGAGAAGACAAGTGCCAGGTCGTCTGCGTTCGCCATAATACCCCTGTAGGTAGTAACCGTCTCAGCGTCCGCAGAAGGCCGTCATAGGCGACATTCCACAAGAATGGTCCTAAAACCGATCCCTGCGGAACCCCGGCAGACAACCCCCGCTCACGCCAGTCCTCCCCCTCGCGGTACCTGATGGTACAACCCCTTTACGGAGTCCGCCCCCTTGCTCTATAACGGCTTGTAACCGCCATAGGAGCAACCTTTCCAGAACTTTTGCCTCACCGCACAGTGGGCAAAAATCCCAAAAAGCTGGCCATAATGCAAGTTTTTTTTTCGGTATTTTAAGAATTAAATGATTACAGTAATACCCCTAGCATCATTTGAGAACATTAGTTGATAGTAGATAGTTTTCTAAACACCCTTTTTTCGTTCTCATTCATAGACGTTATTATAAGTTGAAACGTGTGCACGTCTCGACCAAAAATACCAGCTTTTCAATAGTGTATTGCTTTTACATCGAGTGACCAATTTTAATGTAAGTACTTTAATAAATAACTAATTATAAATATATGTGACAACGGTGGAAATTATAAATTGATAGACAATGGACTGCGGTTTTTAGATACTTGAATTATTTCACGCTGATAAAAATAGAGTTTTAAAAAAAGTCCTGCTAGATCCTGTCTTGTTTTCATAATTAAGTAGTAGGCCACATATTTATACAAAACATATCTAAAAATTAAGACCGGAACGATCCGGAAGCCTGCCGATTTTATGCCCTTTGTAACAACCCCCATTGTAGAATGCGTTATAAATACTGTAACATATGTTACATCAGTTCTGATCTAATCTATTCTTTACATAAACGCTGTATCATTATTTACAAAATATTAAAAAAATTGCAGCAGTTTTCGGCAGCAATTAGGACTTTTATTGGATGCCCCAAAACAGGGATATGGGAGTACTAATGACGGTAATACAGCACGCCGCTTTTTCCAAAAATAATATTGAAATAGATAGACGAAAATTTAATCAAATGTAATTTAATTAAAATGAAAAGAGGTTCCATGTAATACTTCAAGTTATTTCGTGTGGCTTTGATGTAAACATTTCAAAGTTTGAGGAGTACGCTGTTTCAACCGCGCGAAGATTCGTAGAGTTGTATCCATGGTACTACATGCCTACTAGTGTACACAAAATATTAGTACACGGGCCACAAATAATAGAAACATCTTTGTTGCCTATTGGACAAATGTCTGAAGAGGTACAGGAATCTTGCAACAAGTGCATCAAGAAGTTTCGTCAGGATTTCAGCCGAAAATGTAGTAGAACTAAAACTATGGAGGACGTTTTTCGAAGACTATTAGTTATGTCCGATCCTTTTATTTCAAGCTTGCGAAAACTTAATACAAAAAAATGAGATCCTTGTCGTCTGAAGCTATCGAATTGTTGATAGAATTCCATCAAATTCCTTCAATTGAAATTGTAAACGTACAAAGTTCATCGACAGACGAAGTGAATTACAGTGACACCGACTAAGTACGGGAGTGATTAGAATACTTGTATTGTGTTAGAATATTGTGTTTAATTTTTGTTAAAATGTGTATATAAAAGGACCGTCACAGTGTGAAATTTTCAAAAAATCGTTTTTTTCCGTTAGTATACACTGTTATAAACATTCTCCCCAATTTTTAAATCAAAATTCGAATTATTTCGGTCGCTACAGCCTTTCTTAGAAAAAACGATTAGAGTGTCTGGCGTGTCCGTCCACCGTAGAACCGTTATTCCTATTGTCCTGCTCCTATTTCCTGTCGCAGTAAATGGGCAAAGTACATCAGTTCGCTTGCGACAGCCAGTATGGGTAGACCTATGAATAAAACGCCTGAAAAATCAGTGCCGCTGGATAGAAAAGGCTCGAGGACAAACCGTCCACGACAGGAAAGAAAAAGGTCCGCTTGTACGTTCAATGAGGGATATGATCCAATACTAAAAATCCTGGAGGTAATGGAGGTCACCGTAGGGCCGGCAGCCGCGGACTTCGCTGGGAAGTACAGGGACGAGCGCATCGCAGCCGCGGAACGCCGAAGCTCTCTGGACAGCAAAGAAGCCAGGACAGCTCGTCGAAAAAAACATTCTGCCGAAAATCAAGACTTTGAGGAAGCAGAAGGAATATTGTATGGACCTGGCATCGCCGATTCATCGTATGTAGGCGATTTATCTGAAAATTCCTCACTCCAAACTTTAAACGCGTTTTTCTCGGAATGGTGTTTTTCAAAACGGTGCACTCTCAAAGGAACAGTTTTCAAGCTACCCCTTTGGAATTTTGGCTAAACATTCTTCACGTCATTCTTTATGTTGCTATGGAAGCGTTTTTTTTTTTTTGAAATCTTCCAATTTTTTTTTACGAATAATTGTCGAAAAAAATAGGCTGAATTCGGTACTTTTTGTAAAACCGCCGCCATTTTTGCAAATTTCATAAAAAAGAAAAAGCCTCCATAGAGACATAGAGGCTTTCCTTCAGATTAATAATCTTTTTGAGATTTTTGTTTCAGATCAAACTTGCGTCCGCAATCAGGACCTCGTTTTTTCAACGCCATTTTAAATATATAAAAACAATGTTAAACAATAAATATATCAATTTAAAAAAAATCATTTTGTATTCTCCATTAGTGCTGTATTTTGTAAAAAAATTTAGACCGATTAGTTTAGCCTGACCATCAAAAAAAAAAAAAAAATTCGCGAAAATCAGCTATTTTTCGGGGAGTGACGGTTCCTTAAAGTGACTTTATGTGTATATAAAAAGGACTATAAATTTGTTATATGTGTATATAAAAAGGACTAAAAGTAATTGTGGATATTATTATTGTATATTATGTATAATTGTATAGTATTATATAGCTTAGGTTAGTTTATGTTAGTTTTTATTAAGTCATTAAAATTCATAAATATCAGTGGCAATTTTGTATTTTGGAAAACTAATTTCAGATTCGTAATCAGCGACCCCAAAAAATAATGATATTTTCGAATTATGATCAGCTTTTTGGGATTTTTGCCCACTGTGATCAGGCGTCGAGGGATCCTTAACCAGCTTTGGAATAAGGGCCAAAATAGCCTTTTTCCAACACCTGGGAAACACTCCCTCTTCCAGACATCTGTTGCAGACGTCGGGGGAAGTCCTTCGACGTCCCTCCTGCTGCCAGCCGGAACAGCTCGTTAGGCAGTCCGTCTGGGCCGGGTGCCTTTTTCGCGGGTAAAGGTGCTCAACCACGGCTTCGGTCCCACCCATCACGCACGCGTCAGGACTCTTCCCTCGGTGCCCGAACTGACCGGTGACTATGCGGTACGGCAAGCCCCACGGATCGCGGTCGACCATAAGGCAGAGTTCCTGCCACCGCTGGAATTTGCCCCGCGCAATCGCTTGTCGAAAATCACCACGGTCCTGTTTCGCCCGCTCCTCCGCAGCCTCACACGGCTCCCCTCTACGCCGCGCTCTCTGAAGTTGACGCCTAGACGCCACGCGTCTCGCTTGCGCCACTTCTGGCGTCCACCAATAAACCGGCTTCCGCCCCCTAAGAACAGATGTCTTTGAGGGACGGCAGCCCTGCACGCGTCAGCCACCCTGTTCACGAAAGCCCCGGTAAGATCCTCCGCGGCCAGCCCATGCGGTGCATTTCCTCGAGCCATCTCCCGAGTAATCCGGAGAGCTTCCCGGTCAGCTCTCCCAACTATCCAACGAGCGCGCTGCTCGCGCGGCTGCCGCTCGATGGTTTTACTGTCCAGGTGAAAGGAAACGACTTCAGCGACTCCCAATCGCCCTATGCCAATCCCTGACTCTTCCTATCAGTCCCTGCGATGCGATCGTCAAGTCCACGATTGAAGGTCGGAACATTTCCCCGGTTGCAAATGCCGAGGTCCAGTGCCGACGCCCAGTCCAGGACCATCCTCCCTCTCGCGTCCGTGACGTCGCCGCCAAGCATTAAAATCGCCCCCAATAAGGAGCGCCTTCCCCTTATGCGCATTGATGGAACGCGCCACTCCGTCCAAGCAGTCCGCAAAAAACTCATCTGGGTGGTTGCGGGGGAAGTAGCAGCTGTAAGCTACCCTATACGCCCCCCCCAAACGCCACCCACACTACCCCCGACACGGCGACCCCCCAAGCCAGGACGCGCGGCGCCCCTGGATACAACCATATGACCACATCCAGGTGCGCATCCGCGAACCAACCGGGTTGTCTCACGTAATTCGGCTCGCTAGCCAGAACCACGCGAACCCGGTTATCCGCCGCGTACTCCTCGACTGAGTCGTGCGCTCCGCCCGATCTGTTCAGATTTAGCTAAACGAACGCCGCCATTTATTGTTGCTTGCAGCCCCAAAGTGCGGGCAGTTAGCCGCGTTCGCCCTGTGCCACTCTTTGTCGCAGAAGGGACAGTAGGGTTTGGCCCCGCATTCGCGCGCTAGATGCTCCGGCTTTGCACACCGGTGGCAATATCTACTACCGTCCACGCCTTCGCAGCGCGCCGCCTTGTGGCCGAGTTCCCAGCAGCGGTGGCACCGGTCTTGGCGAGTGCGCTCGCCGATGCGCGCTACTGAGAGCCTGACCCGGAGCCTTTCGACCTTCAGCAGAGCGGCCGCCGTGCGCTTACTAGACGTCACTGTTGTTATTAAGGTATCGTCGCGACACTTCCGGAGCAAACCGATTTCGATATGCCCGATGCCGCCATGCCTAAGCGCCACATCTACCTCGGCAGTTGTTGACGCAGCGTCCAAGTTCCTAACGGTTAGAGCAGACCGGTTTACCTGCACTAACCTGACGCTGTCGTCCCCTACCTTAGCCTGCAAGGCCCTACGGAATGCGCCGGCATCACCCCGAACCCGGAGGATGACCCCGCCCCGCCGACTTCGTTACCGACAGCGCTCCGGCTCCAAAGCTAGAAACACTAGATTACACGGAACCTCCAAAATGGTAAGATTTGACGTAGAGCGACTTAAGAACAGTCAAGACATGAGTTTGAGACAGAACAATACAGATCTATACATCTGAGACCAACTGAAGGAGACTCTTGTGAAGGCGGCCAATGAACTCGCCCTTCTCGCTTGAAGAAGGAAGCATCCATGGTGGACTGAAGACTGTGACAATAGCTCAATAGCCTGGGTGAAGTGGAATTCTAAAAAAGCCAAGGAAAATTGGCATACATTTTTGGAACAAAGAGCGGCCAAAGATAATTTAAGGAACCAAACAAACCTTCACACTAAACCAACTAACCCAAATCGAAGAGAGTTTTGCTAAGAATAACTCCAGAGATTTCTTTGGAACCTTCAAGCAGAGACTCAGAAAGTACGTTCCGCCAAGCATTCACTTCAGAGACTCACAAGGCAAACTGGCTTTTAACGACAAGGACAACTGTCACCTTTTAGCTCTGTACTTTAAAAATCTACTCAACTGTAATCCACTCAGAGAGGACTTCAACTATAAAAAACCACACAAAAGCCGGATTCACTGCCCCCTTCATTGGAAGAAGTTGGCTAGATCATTCAATTTCTTAAGAATAATAAGGCAGCTGGAGAGGACTAGTACATGAATGTTATGTATTCTCTTTATAAAATGCTTTGTTTTATTTAATATGAATTTTTTTATACAATCCAGTAATCCGAACATTCCAATAATCCGGTACCCCCTAGTTTTTAATAGTGCCGGATTAATGAGACTGATGAGATAAACCTAGTATAAAAAATTGCAACAATAAGACAATCATTAATAGAAACACTAAGAAATATGTGGAAAGGGATTATTTAATGAAATAGTTTCAAATAACATCTTTGAAGAACTGCTCGAGATACTGAAGGAGGCGTATACGGCCCGCAGGTTGCCAGTTGCTCATCCTTGTTCTAGATAAACATTTCAATTTATAGTGCGACGTCTTTAGTTTTATTTCTTCTACTGTACTGAAATATGAGGTAGCTAGTTTTATCGATGTTCAAGTGAAGATTATTGCCATAAAACCATTTGTGCAGTTTGTTTAAAGCGAGGGCCGCCAAACATTTTTGATCATCGACCACTTGAAATTTTTGTCCCTTTACCTCCTCTTATAAAAACAATGGTTAAAAGTTAAAAGGAGAAAAAAATTCAGTCATTCATAAATGATATACTTTATTTTTACAAATTCAAATTTTTACATAAGTCAGTATAAGGTCTGTGCTTGCTGAGGTTTGGCAAGATTAGCAATGTTCGGTTCAAAATTTGCTAGTTTTATTCTTAAATCCCTCTTCTTTTAAGCTCTTCTTTGCTTTGTTTAAATAAATCATCATTACCTAAAAATCAACTAACAAATCAATTAGTTCTTACAAAATCTTATGAAAACTTAGAAAAGACTGCCGATGTTTTCAACTCGAGTAGAAAGTGGCATGGTAATCCATACTGGAATAACCATATTTTCAATATCTCCATAGCGTTTTTGAACTCCAGAGTGCGAACAAAATAGGCTTAAAATTAATTAAAACATTTTCATGCCTATAATAAATGAAAATCATATAGTTTTTTTCTATTTCGCTTTAATAAATTTGCGATTGAATAACATTCGTTTTCATTATGGAATGTTGTTGGAAGTTATCGTATCCGCTGTGTAAAAGGAGAAAAGCACTGGCGCATAAATGCTGCCTTGGAAGGTCACATAGTTTCGAGTTCACATAGAAGGTCACGTATTTAGTAAGCATATTGGTCTATATTTATTATTTTGCCCTACTGCGTTAGGTGTTACGATTAAGGTAAGCTTCATCTCTTTCCATTCTTCTGGGAACATCCCAATTTTAATTAGTTTTTCTATTATCGTCTGGAATAGGTCTGGGTTTATCTTGGTAAAGCTTTTAATTACTTCTGGTGGTATTCCATCTGGTCCCGCCGCTTTTCCAGCTCCTAATCTCCTTCGAGCTTCTTTTATTTCCTCTAATGTTACATCCGGATTTTTTCGGGTGCAATTGTAAGTGTAGGCCATATCTTTCTTGGGTGGTTCGGAAAGAGACTTCTTGCTATTGCTAACTGCTCATCATCTGTTAGGGTTATTGCTCTTCGGATTCCTTTTTTGCCCGTGACAATTTTGTAGCCCATCCCCCATTTGTCATTGTCTATTTCCTGGCATAGTGCGATCCATGCTTTCTTTTTTGCTACTTTTATCAGCTTTTTAAGAGTTCTTCGCTTTTCCCTGTAATTCTCTTTCAAATACTCTATTGTGTTGAGTTTGCTTTCCTATTTTCCCTAGTGAGTGCTCTATTCGCCTTACAGCATTTGGTTCTTTGGTCGGCGATTTCTGTATTACAGCAGTGTGCCGCTTTCCTTGTGTGTTTCTGTTGTTTCTTTTTTAGGATCTTATTGCATGCCTTCTCAATGCTCTTTGTTAAATCTTTGACCGTGTGCCTATAGTTTGGTTGTTGTGTCAGCAGTTATATCCTCGAGACTAGTTGATCTGCTTGTTCCCTTTTGAATATCCAGCCTTTTATAGTGATACATTTCTTCTGGTCTATTTTATTTTTCCCAATTACTATATGTATACTTCAATGATCGCTAAGGTTTTTTTCATCGCTCACTGACCAGTTCTTGATGTGATTTTTCAGGTTATTCGTCCATATTGTTTCATCAATATGAGGTTCCTCTGCTTCCGTTGAATGTCGTGGTGTCGCCGGTGTTTAGGATTACATAGTCCTTCCCACTGATCCATTCTGATAATACATTTCTTCTTCTATCTTCTACCGGGGAGCCCCAGCTGTGCGCCTTGGCGTTGAAATCTCCACCAATTAGGATTGCTATGTCGTTGGTGAACTGTGGAAAGGTGCTGGAAGCAATGCAGTGCGCAAGCTAATCGAGATCGTCCAGGACATCTGGGAAACCGAAAAATGACCACCCGATTGGAAATCGGCTCTCATCCATTCGCTTCACAAAAATGGAGATTTTACTGATCTAAACAACTACCGTGGAAATTCTCTCGTCACGGTAACATACAAGATTCTCTCCATGGCGTTCCAAACAAGCGCAGAAAATCAGCTGGATAGTCAACTAGGAGAATACCAGGTGGGCTTCAGGAAGACCCGATCCTATGTTCGAACAGATCCTCAATCTTAAAACTGTACTTGCATACTCCAAGATGAGAAACTGCAAGGTGGTCACCACCTTTGTTGGTTTTAGGAAGGCCTACAATTCCATTGATAGAGAAACGCTTAATAAAGTACTCCAGGAACTAGGGCTAGACAACAAAACCTGCAGGCTCATCCTAGAAACTTTGACCAACACCTATTCCAAGGCTAAATTTAGAGGCAAGATTTCAGAAAGCTTTGAAATAAAAACTGGAGTGAGACAAGGAGATGGACTTTACCCACTTCTCTTCAACTGTGTCCTTGAAAAGGTTATGAGAGAATGGCGCAAGGAACTGATCAATTAGGGTGCTCAGAGTGGTATCTACCTGGAATGTAAGAATGATGAACTGGTTGTAGGTTGCCTGGCCTTTGCAGATGACATGGCTCTGTTTGCTGATTCCCTTGAGATGGCAGCAATGCAGGTAAATTGCTTCAGAAAACAGGCTGCCAAAGAGGTCTTCAAGTGTTGCTGGAGAAAACAGAATTTTTCACCAACATCAAAGAAGCAAACAGAGAGATGTTACTAGAGCAGGGAAACATCAAAAGCACTGAGAAATTTAAATATCTTGGCGAGGATTGAACCCAACTTATCAAAAAGAGCATCATTATCCATGAGAGTCAACAAGTTAGAACTAGCCTATCGACTGACTAAGAACACCTACAACAAGAAATGCTTGTCACACAACCTGAAACTTAAGCACTACACATCAGTCTTACGACCAGAAGCTCTGTATGCCATGGAGTCTCTTTCCTTGAACTGAAGAGGTCTGGTAGAGAAATTGTAAATCACAGAGAAGAGAATCCTCAGAAAGATCCTAGGCCCGATAATGGAAGATGGGGAATTCCAAAGGTGACATAACTGTGAGCTCTATGAAGAAATTGAGAGGCTCTCTGACTGTACAAGGGAAAGAAGGGTAGCTTTCTATGGCCACATTGCAAGATTGCCTCCAAACTGACTAACCAACTGTATGTTCACCTTTTGGTAAAATAAGAAGGTTTTTACCACTTGGTTGACAGAAACCGAGAAGGATATTAAAGAATTGGAAATAACAGATCTCCAAAACAGACAGTCTGTGAGACACACCCTGAAGGACGTCTGTGGATTTCAGGAAAAACCACAAAGGAAAGGTGCCCACTGGACAGAAGAGAGAAAGGAGTTATACCGGCGGAAGATGGGACCATACTGGCCAAAGATCAAAGCCCAACAGTTGAATAAGTGTGGTCCAAAGTAGGCCTATTTGAATCAAGAAGAAGAACACAGGAATTATTTTATGCCTATAGTGTTGAAAGATATAATGGAGTAATTTCAATATTATAGAGAATTGATAGAAAGTTTTGCTTGCTTATATCTTTTTCAAATGTTTTTATGGTAAATCACGAATAAGACAACATTACTAAATTTTTATCTCAATGTAGTAAAGATTATCATTAATTTCTAGTGTTACATAAAAGAGATCTCTGTTTATATATCTCTGTTTAAGTATCTATCTACATTTATTATTTCCATGATGCAGGTTAACTTATTTATATGTACTTTACCTATTTATAAATATAAAAATTTGAAGGTTAAATAATTTGTAAACAAGATTAGATATAATATGTTAATTGAAGTATATCCAACTATACTTTTTTTTAAGTAAAATAAAAAGCTACCTGTGTGCCCTTAGTGTCCTGATCAACAATATTGCAGTATTGCTCAAACATTTTGTTAAATTTCTCCTCAATCTTCTCCATGTTTCGAAATTTCGATCTCGGTAGATTACATGTAACTGACCAATTGATATATAAAAATAGAACCAATATTTATGCCAAGATTTATGTTCGTACTAATTCTATTTAGACGAATATTTACATTATGTCACTGTCAAACGATAATCAATGTTACCAATAGCAAAACTTTATTTACTAGGAGTGTTTATTAAAAAAATAATAAAAATATGTAATTTAAATAATAGTCATAGTTGATAGATTCAAAGAAAGTTTTTTAGAATGTAAAGAAATTTAATTGATTGGTGAATTAAAGGATTTGGATTATTAGGAATTATTAAATACTAAAATATTTTTTCTTGTATCATGAGATTGAACTAAAATGTTAAAACCTGTTAAATGAATGAATAAATAAAAGTTAAATCTTTTTATGTTTTAAGTTATTTAATGATAACGAAGTGAAATGCATAATATATAGTATGTTTATAATTAGAATTATATTTATAGTATTTCAAGTTTTTATAAAAAATCATTGGCGTAGAATTCATAACTTTCTAATCTAAACAATGTGAACTATGTTGTTAAGCATTTATGAATGGTAAATAATTTGTAAATCGGTTAGGTAAATTGTGGGGGTTTAGTTGAGGAATTTATAAGAAAACTGGTGCTGGTGTGTTCAATGGTGTGACTAATAGAAAGGGAATTTGATACGCCACTGTGTTGAGCTGCTAGTTTGACATTTCTCGAGTTTGTCGCCATTGTGATTTGCAAAAGTAGCTGTAAGTATTCCCCAAATTCTCGTGTTTTAACAGAAAAATCTAATAAAAGTTTCACGTTTACTCAAACTAGAAAGTGTCGGTTATTGAAATTCACAAAATTAAAAACGTGGAGTGGTTTTATAACTCTGAATTACAATGATATTGTAGAGGTGTATTTTGACAGCTCCTACCAACCTTATTAACATCTATTTACATGTCATTTACCCCATTTATTTTAATACAATTGATACTTTGTGCGTTATTTTTCTGTGGAGATAGTAAAATGCATTTTCGTTATGTAGAAATCATCATGATTCCTGGAAATGTTGATCCTCGAAGACCTGAAAAGGTACAGCGCTATAAACCTCCACAGGCCAATGGTAATCCTCCTGTTGAAGATTTAACACCGGACTATATGAATATTTTAGGTATGTTATTATTATAGTAAACAATTCTATACATTAAATTTGCATATTTTTATTCTGTATGACTTATGAGATTTCTTATTAGAAATTTCATTTAATACAAAATAATGTTATTATGATTTTATAGTATTTTGTGAAATAACATATTTAGAAACAATACCCAAGATATGAAATCAATAAGAGTAGTTTTAATCTTAAAACCTATTATTTATATATACACATAAATTAAATATCTAGGGTTATTTAGTGTAAGCTGTTAAGAGTAAAAAAGAGTTAGAAACTGAAGAATGTTTAATAGTTTTTGTTAACGACACTATTAGTTGACTGGACGGATATGAATCAGATGAATCAAATAAGATAGTTTAACTCAATGCTTAGAGTTAGTGTTATCTAATTATGCACATATCATTGAAGCATAGGATAAAAACAGAGATAATTTTGTTTAGATTAGATATATTGAATGCAAGAAGCAAGATTTGAACAATTGAATTAAATTATATTAAATTTCGAATACAACAAACTTAATAAAGTCGGAACACAGCCTGAATTTATAAATATATTCCACCTCTCTGCAGCTCTATAAAACTAATGAGTCTTTTTAGGACTACCAAAAACAAATCTCTTGAGAAATTTGTCAGTTTTTTTATAGATTTCAGTCCACCTTCGTGGCACTCAAAAAAAAAACAGCTCAATGTCTCAAGGCTCAAGATTTTATTAAGTTTATATGATTATGACTATAAAGTAGTATGGTTTTACTAATTTTAAATACAACAATCTTTTCCAAGTTCTTTGAAATCATTTATACTAGAAGAAGTAGAAGTTCTCTAACTTTATATTACTGACTGCTTAAAAAGTTGTAGTATAAGGGTTGAGAAATGAAACAAATTTACATAGAAGAATTGCTTTCTAATTAGATAAATGTGTACAGGGTGAGCAAAACTCAATGTCTCACTCTATTATTAGAAAACGAAAAATGATGATGATGATGAAAATCTGAAAAGAGGTTCTTAAATGGGATTGAGTAAGGACCATTTTAAGCCAAATTTACATATTTTTACATATTTGGAAACTGGAGTAATGACGTCATCGAATTTTGTTTTCCCAGAACCATACCTAAAGAAAAAAATTTGCTATCTTTTCCCGTTAAAAAAATTTAAGCAAATTTGTATAAAGTAATTAAAGAAGTAAAAAGTAATACCACAGTCGCAATCACCATGATTTCAACAAGTAGCCTTTGGAAACAAATGGCAAAGTCGCATCTGTCAATAATTTGAAATTATTAATTAGTATTATTTATTAATTTAACATTACAAAACACATTATATGCTACTACTATTACCAGAAAAAAAAACAAAGTTATGTAGGCAATCAATTCAACAAATTTTCAATGTGACTACCTCCTACTTCTAAATGCTTATCAAATCTTCATCTTACTTCTTTCACTGAAGCCTAACGAAACATTTCTCTAGATAGTTCATAGCATGCATTTCTGATTTTCTCTTTTAAATGTTCCAGTTAACAGATGGTGTTCTTTAAAATTTTATTGTTCAAAGTTCCCCAAAAGAAGAAGACTAGTGGGTTTAAGTATTGGTCCATTTATACCTATCCAATTTTCTTTGTATGTTTCATTTAAATATTGTTGGATAATTATTGCTTTATGCTCCGTCATGCTGGAAACACATGTTTGCTCGCAACTGTAATGGTAGATTTTCGAGAAGCACAGGAAGTTGTTCTTGAAGAAATTGCAAATTTCGCTCAAAATGTAAAACTCCTTCGTAAAAATATGGACCAATCAAATTCCTATTAATAATACCACACCAAACGTTAATTCCGAAGTGTCCTTGGTTTTCAATCAGATTGACAAAACGCGGATTTTCAATAGCCCAAAAATGTTCATTTTTTTATTGGGCTTACCGTTACTAACATAAATTATTTTACTAACGTAAAATAATTTATTCTTCGTTGTTGATGTTGATCTGACAAGTGTTCTAGGTTGTTAAGTTTATAATCCTGTTAACCATTTTCTTTCAAAATGTTTCATACCGAACTACATTTTATATTCAACTCACGACAGGCTTGCCGAATCGAGTTCATTGGGTGGTCTTCAAAATAATGCAAAATAGTGGCAACAGTATTGTCAGAATTGACCCTTTTAACAATTTTCCTTCCCTTTCGAGAAGAAAATGCCTCGTTATTTGCACGTAAATTGCGTTCCAAACCTGCAAATATTTTTAAGCTAGGAATAACACGTTCGGGATATCTCTGTGCTTATATCTCTGTGCTTATGTACTGCTCTTCTAGGTATCTTTTGATACCTTCCCCATAAACTAATAACATGTCGACTTTCGTTGTGCGTGAAAATTTTTAAACCTCTCAACTAGTGGCGTTCGGAACCGGCGATAAACTGCTAGGTCGCATATATTAGTCGATGATGCGTTCCACAAGTATGCGCGAGAGGTTGCCTAAGCTCTCGGAGAGTACGGCACCCACTGAAATATATACTAACCGGAACGAGCGCTGCCTCTTGGCTTGTGCGTGCCGAGAGAGAGCATCACAAGGTGTCTCTCGTAGCGCTGTCTTTTTCTAGTACCAAAAAATGATCTGTCTGTGTCCGACGTCCAGCTTTCCTTGCAAATACAACAGTATTTTACCATTGTCTTTTTGAAAGCAACTTTCATTAAAATATCTAAACTTCGGTTTATAATATGCTCACTGATTGAGCGATCTCACTCTCTTTCTTGATACAACTCAGTACAACTAGCTTTTCGCTCTGACTGTATCACATCCTCACCACTCTCGACTACACTGTTGGCTAGACAAGTATGAAGGGAGGTCCTTTGGACCTATCTCTCGGTCCGCACAAGCCAAGAGGCCAGCGCTCGTTCCAGTTAATATATATTTCAGTGACGGCACCTTTAGAAGATAACTAATTCTACAAATGAAAACTTAAGATTATATATACTAACGTATATTTATAATCTGTGGTCAAATGCATTAACATTTTTTTTTTTAGTTGGGAATACCGGTAATTGAGAGGATCTAATGTATTTCTAATGAAATTAAGGATAGTAGGGGGTTAATGCGGGAATTTTTGATAATACTTTATTTTTACAAATTTGCTTATAATTTTTTAACGGGAAAAGATAGAAATTTTTTTTCTTTACAAAATTTGTTCAGAAAAATTAGCTTTTCTCAATTATGGAAAAATATAGGTATGGTTCTGGGAAAACAAAATTCAATGACTAGAACTCCAGTTCTCAAATATGGAAAAATATGTAAATTTGGCTTAAAATGGTCCTTTCTCAATCCCATTTAAGAACCTCTTATCAGATTTTTTCTATCGTTTTTCGTTTTCTTATAATAGAGCTGAGACATCGAGTTTTGCTCACCCTGTACATAAAAAAACTTACAAGCCTACTCCAATGGAGCAAAAAAACTTGCTTGATCAATTTAACTTGATAAATTTTCTTGGTCTGAAATGACACCTTTAACACTTTATCTTGGAGCTTCTTCTAAACAAGAATGTCACTCGCTGACACATCATTTTTTTCTACCCACTTCACACAGGTTGCAAAGGCATCCATCCCAGCTGACTGTTTGAAGACCATACACTTTTTCTCTCCCGTCGTTTTTTTCTTCTTCTTCGCCAGCTAGCCATATTTTTACATGTTGTTAGATTGTCGCTCTCATAAACAAGTTTTTTCGCGATCGTATCTCGCAGATCAGTTCATAATCAACATTTTCTTCATTGTCATCCTCCACTTTGACTTCGTCACTTCCATTCCTCCACTTTAATTATCATCCATTTTTTTTTCTTCCTTCTTTTTGTACTGCTTCAATAGTGTCATATCGGGCCATGACAGTTTTTCCATGTACAACAATGTTTTTTTTCTGATAGACTTTCCCAAGCACTTGCCTGTGAAAACACCACATCTTCGTGTGTTTTATTGATTTAATGACGCTGTCTTGCTTTGTCAACACCTTGTAAAGCAAAGCTTTTTCATAGTACATTTTGACTGTCTGAATGATATTCTGATCCATAGATTGCAAAAGGGGTGTAACGTTTGGAGGTAAGAACAATACATTTATGCCAGAACTTTTCAAATCATCTTCTTCCGGGTGACTGAGGCAGTGTTGGCTTTTTTTCAGAAAGTTATTCACTGATGGCACGAATATATCATAAAACCATCTCACAAAATGTCAAAATTATAAACATCTAACCCTAAACACCACATGGGTTTTCAAGTAAGTGGTTTACAAATTATTGTTCATGGAAGCAAAGCTGTGCTGATGAGAGATAAATCTCGAAACGCGTCCACAGATGGCTATCCACTTAAGGTATCGGAAAGACATGATCTTAAAAACAATGTTATTTTTATGGTTTTTGTTGAGTGCCATGAAGGTGGACTGAAAGCTGTAAAATAACTTACAAATTTCATGTGAGATTTGTTTTGGTGGTCCTAAAAAGACTCAATAATTGTTATAGAGCTCCGGAAATGCTGAATATATTTATATATTCAGGCTGTGTTCCATTTGTTTTAAGTTTCTCCCATAAATTTTACTCTACAGACTGTATCTGTAAGCTTTTCACATATTAGGTTTGCCAGTTCAGACTATGCGAAATTCTCGAATTATTTTATCTATAGTTTCTCTGTCAACAGAAACAAAGACCTTTTTGAAATCGACAAACATAACAACTATGTCCTTTGAATTAAGTAATCTATGGCGAATTACTGACTTATAAAAATGAAATATTTGTTCTGAGCATGACCTTCCTTTCTTAAAACCACCTTGGTATTCACCTAAATGACCGTCTAATATTGTTTCTATTCTGTTTAATAAAATCTTGCAGAATATTTTATAGTCTACTGACAGTAAAGAGATCCCTCTGTAGTTGTTTAGATCCTGTTTATTACCTTTTTTGTGGATTGGAGGTATCAAGGCAACTTTCCAATTTTTCTTGCATTTTTTCTGTTTTCCAGATTTCTTCGAAGAGTAATTTTAGCTCATTTTCTATATTTGGTAGGGATCAATTCAAAAATTCAGATGTAATAGAATCTTCTCCACTAGCTTTGTTGTTTTTTAGGGTTTTAATTACTTCTTCAATTTCTTCTATAGTTGGTGGTAATTTTTCTTCTAAATTTTCATTAATATCAGAGAATTCTAATTTATGATTTGGCTCAGGACAGTTCAGAAGCCGATGAAAATATCTTGCTAGTATTTCACAATTTTCACTATTGCTTAGCCCAATTCTGCCATTTTCATTTTTGAAACAAACATTTGTTGTTTGGTACCCCTTTAATTTGTTCTTACAAGTTTGATAAAAGTCATGGGTGTTATTTTTTACAAAGTTTTCTTACTTTATTTTTCCCTAAATTATTTTTCTCTTTTATGCAGGTATATATACATATATATATATATATATATATATATATATATATATATATATATATATATGCATAGACGAGAAAAAATGAAAAAGACTATGCAAGGCAAGCTTATGCAATAAATGGCCAGGACTTTAATAAGATAAAAATGGTAAATCTATTCACATATATTTAGATACGCAAAACTAAAGAGACAGGATTACAAAACCAATTCTACATATATCGTAGTTATGTAATTATGAAATGTATTCAAAAAGTAACAAAAAGAAGTATCTGTTTGCCCCATTTTATGCAATTATTGATACAATTATTAAGTATGGTTTAAAAATAGTATCTATGCAAATGTTTGTGATTTGTTTGTCAATATTTAGGAAAGTTTAAATAATGAGCAGAAAGACTTAACTAGACTCTTAACTAGAATTATTTTTATTAGATTTTTAATAGAGTTTCTGATATGATATGATAAAATACTTACTTTCCTTTTTCGAGTATGAAATCATTCCATTCAAAGTTTTTCTGCCCAGTACTGGGCTATGTCTGGCATTTAGATTTGCAATCCACATTTCATCGATGGAGCACGTTGCAGGGCATAATGTGCATTTCAGCTGGTGGCCCATGTTTTGTCTCCCCACATTCACAGAGGTATTGTTGGTCTTTTCCTCAATTTTCCATTTTAGTTTGTTTGTTTTTTACGCGTGTCACGCCGGTTCGTATTCTGTTCAGCGTTCTCCATGTCTTCCAGTCCAAATTTGACCCTGCACAGGGGCTTTCGCTGATAGGGAAGTTGTCGGGCGGTTCCACGGTGGCACATTGAAGAAATTTTTTCCTTGATTTGAGCCTTTTCCGTTGCTGTTATGGACCATAAAGGACAAGGCGATCGTCGAAGGTTTGCTTAAATTTTTCTACGTGCTCTATACCCATTTTTCTTTCACTTGGTTCTGCGAAGCCCGCTGCTTTATACAATTGGTTGATTGGTATTGGTTTCATGCAACCAGTAATAATCCTGCAAGTTTGGTTTAAGGCGATGTCGACCTATTTTGCATGGCTTGATCTGCACCAGACAGAGCAGGCATATTCTGCAGTTGAAAATCGGAGGGCTTGCATGGATGTTCTCAAGACTTGTTCTCAATGACTCTCAAGAGGTTTTGCACCCCATTGGCTTCCGGCTAGTTTTTCTACAAGGCTATTTCTAGCAAATACTTTTTGTCTGGTTTTGTGAGAGTACTGTGTGCAAGTTAGTGTTCTATCCAAGATTACACCCAGTTACTTTCGTGTTTCGGCGTATTCTAGTTCTTTGCCCTCCCAGGACACGTTTAGTTTGTTGCGAGCCTTGTGGGTATTTAAATGGAAAGCACTTACTTGGGTTTTTGATGGATTTGGTTTTAGCAAGTTTTTTTGAGTTAGTATTTGAACATAGTTCCCATTGCGTCCTGCAGCCTTACCTCTATCTCCCGGAATGTCTTACCTTAAACTGCGACAACTAAGTCGTCAGCGTACACGTAGTGTTTGGCGTTTTCTGTTATAGGCTGGTCTATTGGTGTATATATTAAATAGAGTGGGGGCTAGAACACTTCCTTGTGGGAGAACATTTCTTTGAATTCTTCAGCAGCTTTTTTTATTTTGATGTTTCAAAAACCTTCTGTTTTGGAGTATTGATTGAACTGCTTTCGTTTGTAGTTTTTTTGTGGTTTTGTAGACTTTGATAGGCAGGGTTTTATGGTTTATTGTATTGTAGGCGGCTGTGAGATCGATGAACACAGCTCCTGTTATTTTGTTATTTTGGAATCCCTCCTCTGAGTGCATGATTTTCCAGGTCTGAAGCCTGCCTGTTGCTGGTTAGCTGTTTGGCAGGTCGGGATTCTTCCCAGCTTTCGGTATGGCATAATTTCAAACAGTTGGTGAAAAAGGCCAGTAGCCAGGTTTTAGTTTTCCCTCCGAAATGTTTGACCCGTAAATATACCTGGGGACTTTCATGGTGTTTATTACTTGATTATGTTCTTTTATAGTAAAACCCTCGCCCAGCAGCTTAGTTTCCTTGCCAGCGTCTCTGATTAGGTTCTCTTTCCTTGTTTTTTGTTGTGTTTTCCCCTTTAGCCGTAGCTGTTGGTCTACCTGATTTGGTGTAACATTGGTTCTTTGTTTCGGTGCTATGGGGTCGTCGCTTAGTTTCTTGATTGTGTTCCAGGCCATCTTACTACTATGTGTCATGCCCATTTTCTCAAGAGTTTCCAGCCACTTTTTTTGTCTTGCTTTGCTCAGTTCGGTTAGCAGTGCTGAGCCGCATTCGATGGTATCGTCGTTAAAATGATCTTCATATAGCTTGTTATATTCCATTAGGCTTTTTGTGTCGTTTGATACTCCGGGTATGTACTGCTGTCTACAACTTCTTGGGATGTGCTCTTAAGATATGCGCTTGACCAAGTCCACAAAAACTCGTAGTTGTTTCGAATTGATTCGATTGTATATATTTCATTGTCTAGGGTTTTTGTGAAACCATTCCAGTTTGCCTTTTTAAAGTTAAAACGTCTTCTAAACGGGATTCTTGGTGTTTTTATAGCGTTGTAAAAGTTTATACAAATGGGGCGATGTTGAGTCTTTTGTAGACAACCTTTGTACACTGTTGCTCAATGTTGCCGGATGCGAAACAAAGGTACGGGTTGTAACCTCGTTTCCATTTCTTGCTATTAAAGGAGCAGGGTAGTTTGGGGTCGTGGATCAGTCATAGACCGTTTGACTCAGCCCATTGCTCCACAAGATCTCCATTTGAGTCGTTGTGGTCATATTCCCACGTAATATGGTTACTGTTAAAATGGGTAAAAGTATGTATAGTAATCTTTTCCTGGTGGTTTGTATATAGAAGTTTTCCAATTTCAACCGTGATGGTTTCAATGTCGTCTGTCTGGGTTTCAATGTCGTCAATACCGATGAAATAGCAAGGTTATTGTTAGTGAAAATTGCACTTCCATATTTATTATGGGAGGGGGGTTTCAATGCTTAGATTTATTCCAGTAACGGCCGGTCTACTCGAGTTTTCATCTCTGTGTGTCTCCTGGATACACAGTATGTGCACAGAATTTGAACGCCACAATGCATACTGTGTATCCAGGAGTCACACAGAGATGAAAACTCAAGTAGACCGGCCGTTACTCGAATTAACCTGAGCATTGAAACCCCCCATAATAAATATGGAAGTGCAATTTTCACTAAGCCCTCCCTCGCAATTTGTAGTTTGACATAATTGAGAGAGTACGTCCTGCTTGTTTTAATGACAGTGCTGATGATTCGGTGGTGGAAGGATTAGCCGTCTCTTGTGGAGACGTTCCAGGGAGCGCCACAATGCATCTACAGATTTTTTTGGTAATTTTAAGTTAAACACATTGCTGCGTTGAGGCTCCTTCATTGGTCCTCTAACACTAATAAAACTAGATATAGATACATGCAAAACTGCAAAAGATACACGTCAATTCTTTATTATAGATTTTCAAATGATGTTTGATTAACAAAAGTAAACTCTTTTAATTTCAATTTATTCCTATTAAGAAATGAAACAATTTAAATATAAATGATGTTATGTATATTTTTATTGGTTGTAGTTTTGTTTGCCAAAATCAATAAGAATTTAATTTATACTTTCCACTTTCTTTAATGGATTTCTAGCGCATCTTTTTATATAAATAATAGAGCTTGCAGAAATTTTTTAAAATAATATTATTAAATGTTATATTCCATTACGTTTCCGAGTTTTTGATATGATTACAATGGAACTATCTTAGTGTTGGTAGATGATATAAAAATAGACCAGTGACCTTATTAATTAAGGTACACTCAAACATATTTTAATATGAATCATATGCTCACGCTGCTTCACTATTATTATTCTTCTTATCTTTTATTGGTGTGTTTGTATATTATGCGGTTGTTATTCTTGGATAAGGTATTTTTATTTCTATTTATATATAAGAAGTGCAGATTGTATACGCAAAGTCTTATTTTAATACTGAGCCCTTATGAGCAGTTTTTATATATTTCTGGTAAGATTTATTTATTTAATAATCAGGATTCTCGTCAATTATAGACAGACTAGACTGCAGAGTGGACTGTAAATACAAAACTTATTAAACATATTAGTACTTTGTGATTATTATATTTTTATTTTCAAAATACTATTAATTTATCTTATTATTGACATAATAGTATTTGTGGTTTCAAAGCAGTATTTACATATTGGTAATTTGTATATCAATATTTATCTGTAAATATTGATTGTAAGTGTCCAATGTTTAGATTTAGTTTGTAGTTGAGTTTGAACTAAATGCATACTACTTAACTTAAGAATGTCAAAAGCAGTAGATATTTCATAGAGTTTGGGTTCAGTGTAGATTTATTAAGACAAATTTATGAGTATGTGTGCTGTTATATATTTTCGGTAAGCATTTTGTTTCAAAGATTGAAATCACTCAATATTTTTTTATTGGGGGGATTTTTTTTTATATAAATTTATTTGATTAAAAAAGCAGCCATATTGAGTGACAAAGTGGGTACAAAACAAATAATATCAGGTTAAATTAAGTAATATAACCGTTGCATTCCGTAGGTCCAGATTCGGCCACGGCAAATGCAGAAGCTTCAGAAATTGTGAAAAGCGCTGAACCGCAACAACAGACTGAAGATCCTTCGACTTCCTATCAAGAACCAGCCATCCAGACGTCAAATGGAACCAATGTGATACCCACAAGTCCTCAATATGGTGTTGCTATTATGAGCAACGACGTCCCGTCTGAGACAACGACTTCTTCAACCGATACCGTAGTGGAAACGACCGCGAAAAGTGAAGGTGATAATAAGGATATGCATTCTACACCGAGTAGAAACGATCGATTTAAAGTGGTTAAGATAGCTAGTTTAGAACCTTTTAGAAGAGGTAGATGGAAATGTATGGATTACGTGGACGAAAATCCACCTCCAACAACTACCCAATCTAAATCTTCTCAGTCCACATCAAACTTACAAATGGGTGGAAACATTTATATGCAAACTCAAAGTTTGCCCCAACAGCATTTTCAACAAATGTTGGTGCAAGGGGGATTCACCAATCCTCCTCAATTTTACAACATACCATCACAAATGATGCCGCAATCACAGTATTTTTATCCAGCCCAAAACGTGACGAATATGCAACAGCTGCCCGTTCAACCAAACGCTATCCAGCCACAATTCATCAATGCCAACCAACAATATTTTAATCCCAACGTTGTGCCACATAGTGCTGGATACAACTATAACAATGTGCAGTACGTGCCCACGAATCTCATCCAAAATCAAAGCAGTGCTTTTGTCCCGACAACGCAAAACGTTAATCCTCAACTCCCTTCCAACTTCCAACAAAGTCAAACGTATGCTGGATCTGGAACCCAACCCATGGTAAACGGACACGCTTATCCTCCCATGAGTGAGTCGCAAGTTGTTGTGGCCAGCAGTTTACCAACACAAGTCGCGAAAAACGTAATTCTAAGTGCTAACATTACAAATCCGACACAAATTTCTCAAGCCATTCAACCTAACCCAAATATACCGCAATCACAAGTAAATGTTGTCCAAAACCAATACAGTCAAGTAACAAATCCTGGTTATCAATCGGCCTCAATTCCACCAACAAATACACCCCACCAAAACATCACTCAAGTACCAACAGTTCTATCCACAGTAACTCCAGTAATTCCAATTGTCAGTGCCCAAAGTGTCAATCAAATACCAACCAGTCAAGTAAATCAAGTACCAACACAAATTCCAACATCAATTACAATAGCCACCCAATCCGCCTCAAGTATAAATCTCTCCCAAATGCCAAACATCATGCAACAATCCTATGATCCTAACTTACCCACCAACGTTTACACAAATCCACAATTTGTTGCCAGTGTTAATAGTTTGCCAATGGCCGAAAACAGTGACACACAAGGTGATAACTCGGAAACTAATGCTGAAAGTGAATGCGTAAGTGGGGAAGACCCTGCCAAAACTAATCCCGTAGTTAATGCCATCGACAACAAAATCGAGCAAGCCATGGATCTGGTCAAAAGCCATCTCATGTACACCGTACGCGAGGAAGTTGAAGTTTTAAAAGAGAAAATCTCGGAACTGATGGAGAGAATTCAACAATTAGAAACAGAAAATAGTTTCTTAAAACAGCAGATTCCGAAAGGACCAAATAGTAATCCTAGTGGAACACCCGATCCACCACAATAGTTCCACTACCGGCCGGATATTTTTAATTTTTATATATTCACCTTTTTGTATTCACTCTTTTTTTGTCTATGTCTGCTTTTTCGTTTATTTTTTATAATAGAATATTTCACAGAAAGGATATTATAAATACACCAATTCTTTATTGAATGTGTATGTATATGACTAGATACGAAGTATAAAAAGGACTGTTAATATTTATGTTATTTGAGCAAACTATTGGCCGTAAAATAAAGAAAAAATATATTTATTAAAATGAAAAAATTAAAAAAAAAAATTGTAAATTATGTAATTATTGTATAAAATATATATAAACATATATAAATATATTAACAGGAGTAATAAAAGCCAAATTCTCAATTTGGTGCTATTCAAAACTGTGATTATGTGCTCTTTATATTTTTTGTCGTCAAAGTAATTAATAACAAATACATTTTAAACAAATTCGCTCTAAATGTCATCACTATATTTTAATTATTTTGTTTCGATAATGGGCAAAAATAAAAGTTGTAGTATATATACGTTCATGCAAAATTTCAGCTGCAAGTTTTATCTATTATAAATAATATCTATACATTTAAAAAAATCTACAAGAAAATCCACATTCATTTCTGCTAAATTGTTGTAATAAAAAAAAACCCGCTTATAAAAGTTTCAGCTATATATAGTAAAATACATTGTGTTAATGTTATTGTTTCTATAACGACAATATTATTTATTTCCGTTGCTATGGTGATGCGAACGGTAGCCAATAGTATTAGAGTATTTTGTTACGTTGTTATGGAAACTTGTTTATACAGTTGGTTTTAAAATTTTGTGTTCTATTTTGAAAACAATGCATTTGTAGATAAAATATATTTATTCCCTTTTTGAGTTCAAAGGACTGTTATCTATACAAATAATCTTATTAGGAGAAAAGGAAATAAGTAAAACCGAGATAAAGCTTGTAGCGATTTTGTAAACAGTGGATAAAATTTGATCGAGTTTTTAAACAAAAATTGTATTGTTTCTAGAATAGAACAAGTGTGCTATTGCATGCGTAGTTACTTTTACAAAATTAAATTAAAAACTAAAAGAAGTTAAAAATCTTATATGCAGATTTTGTATTTTATTTTAGTTGAAAAAGTAACTTTTATATTGTATACTCATAATGTTTATTTTTACAATATATATTTTTTAAAAATAATCTTATATACTTTTTTTAAAACAATTGCAGAAATGTAAACACAGTGGAAGCTAAAGCCATTTTATTATTTTCTCTATATGTAAAAAATATATTCTTTATGTATTTGTAGAAACGTAAGGCGAAATATTTTTTTAAAAGTGATAATGAAAAAAGTTTCTGGTTGATCTGAATATTACACGTAAAGAAGCTTTTAAATAGTCGAAATTTCTATGCATTTTTGTCCATAAAAAAATCATTTCCATTTTTATAATTTATTTATTAAATAGGCAGGATTCAGATTTGATGAAAAATGTTTGTTTTTGTTTCCAATGTAAATGGCAGGATCCACAGAAATACACGTAAATTAAATTATAATATGTATGTAGTAGGAGGATTTTTTTTAGCTAAATTTATAGGTATTAAAATGAAGTAGACTTTTATGGCTGTGTTGTTATGAAAAATTATTGTAATTGTTTTTTCTGTAGTATAATAAAAAAATTATATATACATATAACATATACTTATCATAAAATATTTTTTTTCTCGATATTTTCTTTTATAATTTTATGTGCATATTTATTACTTTTTCGTCAAATATAATTTGTTAGGTTGTTCACTTGTAAATTGAACTATATTTTACTACACTACTGAAATATTTCAAAATAAATTATATAATCAATAGACCCACCATTTATTTTTTTTAATTATCCAGTGGTGCGCCAACTATTTTCATTTTCGACCCAACATTTTGTGTAAAATTTTATCGCGACCGCTGAATAGAAAGTAGACGTTTTTTAAATGTGTTTATATTGACAGTCTAGTGCTACAGAATTTCGACATCATATCTAAAGAACGGTTACTGATAATTATAAACAGTTTACGGAATCGTTTTCACGAAGTCATTTTCCTTCGGATGCACTTAGATTTCCTTCTGCTCGGCAGACCAAATTTCGCGAAATTTCGTTCGATTTTGCCCATTATATCAAGTAATATCTGGCGAACGGAGGCGGCTAACAAAATTGAATTTGTATATTTACAACCAGCAGGGAAAACAATTTCAGACAAACTTACAAATTTTCTAATCACTTGATAAATAATGATTTTAAGGCAGTACATTTTCTTGCATTTTCCACAGATTTGCCAGAGACTGTTAGTTTTTACCAATCGATTCAGTATACCAAAAATCGGAAAACATATATCGTATTCCTAGGAAGCTTTTAATTAAAAAATAGCACCGAACCAGCCATCGATCCGCCGGAGGACTGATTAGTTTTTTAAGATTTCTTGACAAACTAAATCTTGATGTAAACTAAATAGCATAATGATGCGTAATATGAATATGAGCGTAATCTGTGTAAAATTTTGCGTGTTTTGATATATAATATGTAAAAATCGGAGAGGAATTTTTTAAAGTCTTCGAATTCGCGAATTTGTGTGTATTATGATATATTATATGTCATTGATATTGACATATAATACATCAAAAGAAGCGAAATTTGGTGTAAAACAAGCTACTAATAACCTTTTTCTGTTTTGGTGAAATTTAATCTGAAATTAGCGATTATAAAAAACGCGCAAAAATGGCACATTTTTGCCAAATACTTTTTCTTAAATAATCTCTAAAATAAGGGGACAAACCACATTAGGAGGCTATTTGAGATTGATTTTTTAGGATTTTTTTTTGGTGGGAAATGAGATGGGAATGAGAATTTAATCAAATTTTGACATTTCATTCATATTTCGAACAATTTTTGTGATTTTTAGGGTTCCGTACCGAAAACGGAACCCTTATAGGATCACTTTGTTGTCCGTCTGTCTGTCTGTCTGTCTATCTGTCTATCCGTCTGTCTGTCTGTCAAGACCATTTTTCTCAGGAACGCGTAGAGGTAACAAGTTGAAATTTGTATCAAATAGTCGGGTCTGCGGTCTCTTTCAGCTGTGAAAATCAAACTTGTAAGTCAACGTGATCAAAAGATATGACCGTTTATGTCGCATATTTTGCGATTTCACAAGTGAATCAAAACCTATAGGGTACTTCCCGTTGACCTAGAATCATGAAATTTGGCAAGAAGCGGTGTTTTACAGCACGTGTAAAGGGAAAAATCTGAAAAGCGTAAATATGTAGATTAATTACAAGAAAAATGCGAATTTACTATTAGAAACTTATGAAAATACACTAAAGTTGTCGTAGTGGTATTGTCAGGCTCCGGAAGCATCTGGGTTGCATACAGTTAGGTCCTACTCGGTTAGGTCCGACGGTTAAAAAGTATGTGTTGGCACCAAGCTGTTTATTCTGAATTTTCTTTGTTTATATTCGTTATGCATTTCATCACGTACGCTCTATATACATAATATATACAGGGAATATATTATGTCTAAATTTTGCTTGTTTATAACCGACATGCCACATACTCAAGTCCCGTAACATCCTATTATATTTCGTCTAATTTTTCTTTATAATCTACATATACTTAAATCACGTACGCCCTATATTTTTTGGTAGTCAATTGCCCAAAAAGCAGTCAATTGAACAACTGAATGTTAAGAGTATCGAAATAGATCTAGAAGTAGTTAATATATTAGTTTATATTAGATCTAGAAATAGTTAGATCTTAATATAAGTTAGTGAATAAGTGTTATACTAAAATAAAGTTTTCTTTTTATAAGTTTAAAAATATTCGCGTTATATAAATTTAAAATAGATTTAAAACTTGTTTCAGCTTACATTGTGAACATTTTAAAAGTCAAACTATTCATTCATTAGATTAAATCAGTATGAATCAATCTAAAAATAATCTTTTAGCTAATTAGATAGATTTACGCATTTCCTAGACTTGTAGCATACGTAAGAAATGTATTCAAAATGAATATCGTATAGTAGATCGCTAATATATTTGTTTTGTATTTTAGATTATGTTAAGATTGTAAGTGTAAGTTAATCTGCAAAAAAATGTTTCATTAATTATATACGTAATTAAAAATACATTTTTAAGAAAAATAAAACAGATTTATAAAAATGAACGGAAATAGCTAATTGATAAGAACAGAAAGAATAATATAGTAGAGAAAGTTACATAAAGACAAGTCTAAAGCGATAAGAAAAGACTCGACACCTGGGAAGCAGTAGGTATTAGATACTTCGAAGCTTTGCCTTTGTTTAGTTTTTCCACTCCGATATCATAAGATCCAAAATGGTTTGAGGATACCATTTTGGATCTCATGATATCGGAGTATATGGCCAAAGTTATGGCCAAAGACTAGATACATAACATTAGACGGCCAGGATTAGACGTATAATTAGATATACTAGTAAAAGGCCATATGTAGGTAGAAAAGATTTGTATAAAAATAAAAACACTACTGACAGAATAGACAATTAATTAGACTATAATGCTGGAGTACTATGGCTAGATATATGTACTTATGTACGACTGGACAAGTTTAGATATTTGGGAAGAAGGTGATAAGATCAGAGAGATAATTTGTTTATGACTTCTGATAATTTGTTGTTTTAATTTTAGGGATGATTTTTAGTATGTGCGGATTAATGATGAGGTTAAAATGGTGTGCTTGGGTGGCTTTGTATTGCTCTTGCATTAGTTTTGCTAATTCTCGCATTTCTGATGACACTAAACAGGTATGTTGCTATTTGAATTTATTTTTTGTTGTAAAAATCATAGAAATTAGAGTACAAATTTGCGCGGTATAATAATGTTCAATATTTTTTGTTTAATATTTTAGTATAAAAGTAGTCGTAAGACTCTCTGGTTGTAAGGCCTATTGTAATTTATGTAACTTTGTTATTTGTACAATTTTGCAAGTTGCGCAAAATATATTGTTTTCATATACAGTGTGAGGCAGCCAAACCTGCATTTTTTAAATAATTGTAAGGAAGAAACTTACAATTAAATTGAAGGTTGAATTTTTTTTAAATTCCGTTGATATCAAGTTAATATACGTTAAAGAGCATATAAGAAATACTACTCATTTCTTCTTCTTGTTTCGAATAGGCCTACTTTGGATCACGCTTGTTCAATTGTTGGGATTTGATCTTTGCCCAGTATTGTCCCATCTTCTGTCGGTGTACCTCCTTTCTCTCTTCTGCCCAGGGGGTACTTTTCATTTGGGGTTTTTCCTGAAATTCACGGACTTCCTTCAGGGTGCGTCTCACAGACTGCCTGTTTTGGAGATCTGTTATTCCCAGTTCTGTAATATCCTTCTCGGTTTCTGTCAACCAAGTGGTACGAACCTTCTTGTTTTGCCAGAAGGTGAACAGACGGTTGGTTAGTTGGTTTGGAGGCAATCTTGCAACGTGGCCATAGAAAGCTACCCTTCTTTTCCTTGCACAGTCAGAGAGCCTCTATATGTTCTTAGAGCTCAGAGTTATGTCTTCTTCGGAATTCCCTCTCTTCCTTTACCAGACCTAGGATCTTCCTAACTTGTCTACTCTTCTGCATAAGCACCTTCTGATAAGTTGGGTTCAATCCATTCGCCGAGATACTTAAATTTCTCAGTCCTCTTGATGTTTCTCTGCTCTAGTAACATCTCTCGGTTTGCTTCTTTGATGCTGATGAAAAATTCTGTTTTCTCCAGCGACACTTGAAGACCCACTTTGGCAGCCTGTTTTCTGAGGCAATTTACCTGCATTCTTGCCATCTCAAGAGAATCAGCAATCAGTGCTATATCATCTGCAAAGGCCAGGCAATCTACAATCAGTCCATCGTTCTTACGTCCCAGGCAGATACCACTCTGAACTCCCAAGTTGATCAGTTCCTTGCGCCATTCTCTCATAACCTTTTCAAGGGCACAGTTGAAGAGAAGTGGGGAAAGTCCATCTCCTTGTCTCAATCCAGTTTTTATTTCGAAGCTTTCTGAGATCTCCCCTCTAAATTTAACCTTGGAATGGGTGTTGGTCAAAATTTCTAGGATGAGTCTGCGGGTTTTGTTGTCTAGCCCTAGTTCTTGTAGTACTTTGTTAAGCGTTTATCTATCAATGGAATCGTAGGCCTTCCTAAAATCAACAAAGGTGACGACCACCTTGCGGTTTCTCATATTGGAGTATGCAAGTACCGTTTTAAGATTTAGGATCTGTTCAACACATGATCGGGGCTTCCTGAAACCTCCCTGGTATTCTCCCAGTTGACTATCGAGCTGATTTCTGCCCTTGTTTGTAACGCCTTGGAGAGAATCTTGTATGCTACCGGGACGAAAGAAATTCCACGGTAGTTGTTTAGATCAGTAAAATCTTCCTTTTTGTGAAGAGGATGGACCAGAGCAAATTTCCAATCGGGTGGTAATTTCTCTGTTTCCCAGATGTCCTGGATGATCTCGGTTAACTTGCGCACGGCATTGCTTCCACCACCTTTCCACAGTTTACAGCTACCTTATTATTCTTAAGAAGTTGTATGATCTGGCCAACTTCTTACAATTAAGGAGGCAGCGAGTCCGGGTTTGGTGTGGTTTGTTTATAGTCGAAGTCTTCGCTGGGTGGGTCACAGTTGAGTAGATTTTTAAAATACTGAGCTAAAAGGTGGCAGTAGTCCTTGTCGTTATAGTAGTCCAGTACAGTAGTCCTTGTGTGTCTCTGAAGTGGAGGCATGGCGGCGCGGCGCGTCTTTTCTGAGTGTCTACTTGAAGTTTCCAAAGAAATCTCTGGAGTAATTCTTAGCAAAGCTCTCTTCGATTTAGGTTAGTTGGTTTTGTGTGAAGGTCCGTTTGGTTTCTCGAATTATATTGGCTGTAACCTTTCTTTGTTCCAAAAATGTATGCCAATTTTTTTTGGTCTTTTTAGAATTCCACTTCACTCAGGCTGTCTGTCTTTGGGCTATTGCATTGTCACAGTCCTCAGTCCACCGTGGATGCTTCCTTTTTCTAGCGAGAGGAGCGAGTTCATTGGCCGCCTTGACAAGAGTCTCCTTCAGTTGGTCCCAGCTGTTTAGATCTGGATTGTTCAGTCTCTGACTTACTTCTTGACTGTTCTTAAGTCGCTCTACGTCAAATCTTACCATTTTGGAGGTTCTGTGTAATCTAGTGTTTCTCTAGGCAGGAGTCTTATTTTGATCTTCGATACTACTCATTTGTTAAAAATAACATTATTAAGGTGTCGTCCATCTCGATCGATGCATTCTTCGATGCAGGCGATGTCTAAAATTAGTCATTATATCACCGAGCATCTCATGAGGGATTCTTTCGGTTTCCTGGCGGATTATCGCCTTCGGTTCTTCAAGAGAACGAGGCCGTGTTTGGAAAACTTTGCACTTTAGGTAACCCCACAAGAAAAAATTGCATGCGGTGAGATCGGGTGAATGGGCCGACCAAGGAATCTCTCCGTTCCGAGATATTACCCGATTTGTTAAAATTTCAGCAGAGAAGAGATTCATGCTCACAAGGGCCGTGTGGCTTGTGGCTCCATCTTGTTGAAATAAGGGGTTATCATTCAGTCAATCTTCGTAATATTTACGAGTAGCGTTCCGCATTCATGGTAATAGCTTGCTCTCTTCCATTTAAAAAAAATATGGGCCTATGATTTCCGTTGAAGACATTGCGCTCCAAACGGTTACCTTGGCCGAATAGAGAGGTTTTTGATGGAGTTTTTGAGGGTTTTCATCAGTCCAGTACCTATAATTGTGTTTGACCACATAGCCGGAAAGATGGAAATACCTCGTCGTTTATCCAAAGCAAGTGGACAAGTACCTGATTAGCTTCAATCCTTTCCGAAAACATCTCACAAAACCGCCGGCGAGTAGCGAAATCGTTTTCAGTCATGGCCTGAATTACTTTAAATTTGTAGGGGTGATAGTGTAAATCTAACCTCAATATCCTTCGACCTGACCTCCGAGCGCTTCTTATGACAGCGATTCTTACGCGTTCAACATTCGCGGGAGTTCGCACTAATGTCGCACTGCCACATCTTCTATTTCTCGTTTCACCGAAGTTTTCAAAAGTTTGTAGCCATAACTTTATTGAGTTACCAGAGGGCACAAACAGATTACAGTTAATTTGGAAATGAGTCCGGAAACGGCGCTGCGCATCTGCATAACTACCTCTCCCTCTCCCTCTCTGTAGCTCCGCTTCCATGATATTCAGGGATCTAAGATATGATGCTATGTTGTCTCTCCACCGTAGTCGCGATCTTCCTACTGGTCTTCTCCCATACCAATCGGGGCCTGTTCCCATACCAATCTATCAACTCGTCCATCCTCCTGTCTCTTTACATGGTCCGCCCATCTCAGTCTTTCCGCTTTTATCGTTCTTACAATGTCTGGTTGGTCATATAATTCTTCTATTTCCCCGTTTTTTCTAATGTGGTACTGTTGCGTAGTTTCATCCCTTATAGACCCGTATATACACCGTAGTATTTTTCTCTCTGCAACTCTCAGTCTGTATTCATTCTTTTTTTGTCACTGTCCAGGTTTCGCAGGCGTAAGTCATAATCGGTCTTATAATGGGGTGGTATATTCTTATTTTTGTCGTCCGAGATACATTTTTTGATTTAATTATTCTCTGCAATGCAAAAAAACAACGATTGGCACTTTGAATTCTGTTGTTAATTTCTTTGGTCATATCATTGTCCGAGCTGATAGTGGCACCCAGATATTTAAATTCCTGGACTCTTTTGAAGTTGTATTGGTCCATCGTCATATTTTGTCCTATCCTATCCCTAAGTTTAGTCCTTGATGTGGTCATGTACTTGGTTTTACTCTCGTTTATTTTTAGGCCCATACTTTCCGCTGCATATTCATTTTTTGAAACTCTTCTTTAACGTTCCTGGTTGTGTTTCCAATGATGTTTATGTCATCCGCAAAGGCCAATATAAGCGGGCCCCGATTTCTAAATAGCAGTATCTCTGTTTTTGCCTGGCTCACTACCTTCTCCAGAGCTATATTAAAGAGGAGTGGGGAGATGGCGTCTCCCTGTTTCAGGCCATTATTTATCGTAAAAAAAGGTTGACAACTTTCCCCCAATCCGTACTGCACTTTTGGAGCCTTTCATGTTGTCCTCCTCGGTGGTGTAGTTGACAACATACCCGCCTTTCAATGCGGGAGACCCGGGTTCGAATCCTGGTCGGGGAGCCGACAACTAGGGCGGTTTTCATTAACCGTCCGGGCTGCCCACCCTGAATGAATGCAATATATGCGATACCGGGGTGGCGCATACTAAAAGCCAAGGTGGAATAGGGGAGCCTTTCATGCTGATCTTTGTTAAGCTGACAAGTTTACTCGGAATTCCCAGTTCCATCATAGCATTCCACAGCTCCACCCTCAAGACGTTGTCGTACTCTTGTTTGAAGTCCATGAAGAGTTGATGTATGACTTTATCGTACTCCCAGCACTTCTTCATTAGTTGACGTATTGTGAAGACCTGGTCTACTGTTGATCTTCTTTTCCTGAACCCACATGGAGTCGCCTACCTGGTGTTCAACATAGGGAGTTAGTATTTGGAGTAGTACCAGGGACCAGACCATATATCCCGTATTTATCAGTGATATTCCCCGATAGTTGGAGCATTGTAGTTTGTCGCCCATTTTGTGTAGGGGCACGATGACACTCTCTTTCTAACTACTTGGTATTTTCTCTTCCTTACAAATCTGGAGTATGAGGGTGTGGAAGTATTTGATAATAGTTTCTCCTCCTTATTTGAGAAACTCTGCCGGTATTGTGTCCTTAGCCGGCGCTTTGTTATTCTTTATTCTCATGATCGCCTTCGTTACCTCTTCAAGGGCTGGCTCCTCGACCGGTGGATTTGCGGTGTAGTATGTGACCGTACCTCTTCCTTGGTCCTGCTGCGCGTTCAGTAATTGGTCGAAGTAGCTTCTCCACGTCTCCAACACCTCGTTTTTATCTGTCACTAGTCCTCCGTTATCTGTTTTAAGAAACCTGTCAGTCCCCGGTCTGAAGACTCCTTGAAAGTTTCTCATTTCTTGAAAAAAATTCCTAGTAATTTCCTGCTTAACTACCGTTTTGATAAAATGCTTTTAGGACGAACGACCGTTCTTGCTCAGACAAGGGGTCGGCAAACCGTGGCTCGCGAACCACATGTGGCTCTTTTGATGTGAACTTATGGCTATTCTAAAATAAATTGAAATTAAAAAAAAATCACAAAAATAAAAACTGAAATGAAAAAATAAAAGTCTGGAGACACATTTACTTTCTTTGAATTCATTCGTAAAATGGCTGGCAAATGTGTATAAGTCACGGTGCTACTATTGTGTGGTGGGGGATTTTCGTTTGGCAGAGACCGCCGCCGCCGTGACACGCCAAGTTCACAATTCACAGCACAGCGTGACTCGCACATATTTCGCACGTTTCTTTTAGTTATTGTGTGTCGCATTTCAAGTCAATACAAACAGTCTAAATTCCTCTCGAAGAAAAAGCAAATAAAACTTGGCGATAGACATCGTGATTTCCAAACTGAATTGACTGAATCGTTTGCGTTTGTAGCTAATGCAGCTGTTCCAACTTGTCTTAATTGCCAAAAAAACCTAGCAAAAAGTCTAATGTCGAAAGACATTTTGAAAGTAAACATGTCGGATTTGCAAAGAATTATTCCTTCGGTGATACAAGAAAGAAAGCTGTTCAAGAACTACAGAAAAATTTAAAAAAGACAACTTCCTCCTTCAACTGTTGGATGCAGTCTGCAAATAATGCTAACTTGCAAGCTTTATCGTGAGTCATAAAATCGTAAGAAACGGAAAACCATTCACTGATGAGTACATAAGAGTGAGTACATAAAAAGTTGTTTTATAAATGCGACTGACACACTTTTTCATAATTTTAACATTTAAGCAGGGATTATGAATAAAAACAAAAGCTTACCATTGTCTGCCAAAACTGTAACTATGAAATGAAAAAAAAATGTCATTATATTTATGCTAACAACAAATTGCGGGCGTTAAATTAACATCAGCGATATCAATAGCGGTCGATGAGTCTTGTGACTTGAAGGACATAACAAATTTGGCTATTGCGTTTATAGAGTTTGTCGAGCGCTGGCTTAGACCCCTGCTCTATGGCTACTGAATCGCTTTGAAGGAAGGAACGCAACGGCAATGTTGTCAATTTGCCCCACGCAACCATTTATTTCTTACAGTTATTTCAAAAAGGTAGGTTTGGCTGCCGCACCCTGTATATATATAGTGTCAAATAGCCAATTTACATATTATAAGATGCTTTTTTTAAGTGGTTAGTCCTCTTATAATTCAGAGTAGATAATTTTATATTAGTTCCAGATAGAATTATTATATTGAATTGCTGCTTGAGCTAATAGTGTAGATATCAAAACCATATCTTAAAAACAAATATCAAGTTTTCTAAATCATTGTTAAGTTTTACGTAATATATAAGTAAACTGACATTATTTATTCAAATATTAAATTTAGTTTAATTTATTTAATGAAAAGGGTGGTTCGACCCTTACTACGTGTTAATTCATACTTACTCTTTAATTATTTAATAATTTAAAAAATCACTATGTTTTTACCACTAATTGTTGTGTAAACATTATATAAATTGCGAAGTTATATAACTCTACACACTTTACACGAGTTTCGACTGTTGAAGGTGATTTTCAAGTGGATTACATTTTTTGTTTTTTTTTATAAACACAACTGGGCAACCAACTACTAGAATACCTGAGCAGGAAGAGAAGAGAGAATTGGAAGAACACGATAGAGACCCTGGATATGAAACATAGTAGCAGGAAAGCTTGGAGTCTTATCAAAAAACTATCCAACGACTCAGCGGGCCCTAGAGATAGGCTTGATGTAACCGCTAACCAAATTGCACACCAGCTCCCCCTGAATGGGAAGCCGGACCAAAACATTAGGATGGTCACCGCATACAAAGGACGATATAGCCAATGAATTCCTCTAAAATCTAGGCGTAATCTACCACTGGCGAAATCCTGGCTCCTCCAACTATTTTTGCTGGGCTGCAAAGGTAATTCCGAAATTATGGCTGAAAGCCAGGGTAGTTGCAGTCCCCAAACCGGGAATACCGCGCGACGAGACCAAGAGCTATCGACCAATATCCCTCCTCTGCTCACTCTTCAAGCTCTATGAACGACTCATCCTAAATAATATAGGCCCACATATAGAAAACCAACTAATACCACAACAAGCTGGTTTCAGATCCGGAAAATCCTGCACTGGCCAGATTTTGAACGCCACCCAACATATAGGGGACGGGTTTGAAAGGAGAGGAAAAGCGGGGGTGGTGTTCGTGGACATGTCGGCGGCATACGACACCATAAATCACAAACTACTCCTCGAAAAAGTCTTCAAAATGACAAGAAACTACCATCTGACATAAGTCCTGAGATCAATGCTGAGCAACAGTAGGTTCTACGTGGAATTTCACGGACGGAGGAGTCGCTGGAGGACCCAGAAGAACGGGCTCCCCCAAGGCAGCGTGCTGGCGCCTCTCCTCTTCAATTTGTATTCGAATGATCAACTGGTCGGCCCCTATACAAATAGTTTCATCTACGACGATGACGTAACCATTAAGTGCCAAACGCAACACATCGAGGAGATTGAAAAAAAGCTTACAGAGTCCCTATCCAGACTGACTGAGTACTATAAGGCAAACCAGCTTCGCCCAAACCCAGGGAAAACTCAGACATGCCTATTCCACCTCAATAACCGGCAAGCAAACAGGGTATTACAAGTGGAATGGAACTCGACTAGGTTACAGCACTGCCCAAACCCAGTCTACCTAGGGGTCACTTTATATAGAACTCTATCCTACAAGAAACATGTGGAGAAGACTAGAGAAAAAGTAAATACAAGGAATGGTGTCATCCGCAAGTTTGTCAATTCCCATTGGGGACCTCACCCAAGTGTACTACGGTCAACATCCCTTGCCATGTGTTATGCCCCGGCTGAATACGCTTGCCTGTATGGTCCAGATCAGCACATGCCAGCAAACTAGACTCCACCCTAAATGACACTTGTATGTTGATTACGGGCTGCCTAAAACCAACAAATCTGGATCTCCTGTACATGTCAGCGGGAATAGCCCCCCCCCCCCCACAAATCAGGCGGGAAGCCTTATGTATGGCAGAACGAAGTAGGCAGGAAAAACTTTTATAAAGTCAACAAACCCACTATCAGACTCTAAATCGGCAACTATAGAAACAGTGTGGAAGCAGAGGCTAACAGATAACAATACCCCAACCTGGAATCCTACAGAAAGCATCTCTGAAGGATCACAACTAGACTGGAAAGCCTGGAAAAGCCGCAATAGGATTAGATGTCAAATGGGAAAGTCCGGGGAATATTTGTTAAGATGGAAATACGCACGACTCATGCGCCTGCGGGAGATCCAAATGACGGAATACCTCCGGACGTGTCCATCCCTAGAGACCCCCTTCACAATTCGGGATCTGTGGAAGGCGAATGACACGGCGGTGCAGTGTGTCGGGCATTGGAAAGATATATGAACCACTAAAACAAACCAATCCTGACTGGCGACGCCTGCGAACGTCGTACTCACAATTTATCCTATTATTGTAACGAATAAGTCTAGTTCAGATACGATTAAATAAATAAATCTACGACTTCTATGTCCATTGAGTACTACGACTTCTACGTCAAGTCGGCTTGCGAAAGTGTACGAGTGTACTTTGAGTCTTATCAGGGTATGTGCTGGAATGTTCCTCAATCACTTCTTTCACTGGTTTAATGTTAAGGTCGTGGCAAATAATACCATTTATTACAAACCATGGTGTATATACTATTTGTTTGAAAATTACTACAGACAGGAGAATAAGCTTCGGGCCTTTGTTGCAATTATGCAAGATTTTTGGTTTATCTATTCCGGGAAATTTATTTTCAAATAAAGCCGTAATCTATCAAATAATCTCCTTAGCGAACAAATCCATCTAATCTTTCTCAACATTTTAATCTAACGCATCGTCTCCAGATAAGTCCTTCTCCTCTAATAACTACCTCCTTTCCCCATCAAAATTGATTCTAATCAATTTGTAATCCACTTGAAATGACCTTCAATAGTCGAAACTCGAGTCGTGTAAAATGTGTTGGGTTATAAAACTTCGCAAGATTTCACGACAATTAGTGGTTTTATTTTCACAACAATTAGTGGTAAAATCATAGTGATTTTTTCAATTCAGAGTTTAATTTATTTGCTTAAATCAATGAAATAAGTTTCAATAAAATGAATTTATTTTATTTGCAATTGCTAATGGTTGAATTTTATTTTTAGCTAAGCAAACAGACATCAAACATCTGTTCTTTTCAACACATCGTTTAATACAAACACGGAATTCCTGATAATATCGTCGATCCAAATGCAAACTATCGAAAACGCTTGTAATTGCGCATTCATTTTCGATAGTTTGCATTTGGATCGACGATATATATATTAACAATTTGCTTGAGAGTTTAATTTCGTTTATTAATGTTTTTGTGTTTCAGATTCTTAGTTCGTTTATGTTGTCGATTTCAGCAATTGTTATGTCGTATTTACAAAATCCGCAGCCTATGACACCTCCGTGGGCAGCTGCAGTAAATTAGTAAATTAAAACAATAAATGATTGTGTAATTTCATACCCACAAAAATTCAATTAATTAGGCATTTCATAAACTCAAAATTTCAATACGTTGGGCGTTGGGTTTAAATGATTTTGCAATTAGATAAGTATTTGCAATGAGCGTTTATTTCTTATTTAAAATAATTAAATAAATGTTAGTTTAATGTCAATTTATTTTTTCATGCATTTATTACAGTTAAAGGATTTTTAAACGATTTGATACATTTTAGAGGTAGGTTTTTGTTCCTCACAAAAATCACAGTTTAGATGTTTTGTTTAAAAAAAGATGAAAGCTATACTCGTACCGGCGAGAGAATGCATCTCGCTCGACGTATTTGAAAACGACGCATATAACTGACTCATATTTCTTAACTCAAACTAATCTGCGCGTACCTCGGCGCGTCCCTTGCCTCTCATACCTCGGCGCAGTACAGCTGCATTCTCTCGCCGGTCCGAGTATAGTAAGTTATCCAGTTTTTCCAAACATCTTAAATAAACAGGGTGGTTGCGACCGCTAACATGTGGTAATCCATACCTACAATGAATTGATAAATTCACTATGTTTTAACTACACTTAATTTGTAATAATATTATATAACTTGTTATTCACAGTTATTTAAACATTTAAAACGACGGGTGAAGGTCATTTTCAAGTGGTAAAATTTGTATAATTTATATAACTGTGAATAACAAGTTATATAATATTTTTGTATATTGAGTGTAGTTAAAACATAGTGAATTTATCAATTCGGTGTAAACGACTAAAACTATTATTTTGATTTTTCCCTATATCTAGTTTTTTTGTCTAAATTGGAATGGTCTCATCTTTCAACAAATATTTTTATAAAGAAAGTTAAGTTTTGTATAACTTTCTTGTTAATTTTTTTTCCTTCTTAATTTAATATATTTTGTTCAAAAATCGATTTAAAATTTGTTTTTTTTTGTTTAAAAAATTTTGTTTTTGTTAAAAAAATTTGGGAAATAACTTGCAAATGATTTTTTATAAATAAATGAACAGTTAAAATTGGTTAAATTGTATAAATATTGGTAAATTGGTAAAAAGTCGAATAAGTTGGAAAAACTCTCGAGTGAACATCGATCCCCTGGTGAAAATGAAATGTCGCCGAAGTGTCTGAACGAAACGTGGACGAACTATCGATAACTCGTCAACGAAGTGTCGTCGTAGTGTCTGGGAAGTGTCTTTGGTAACACTGAAATTTGAACAGTGAAGCTTTTTAATAGTGAAGGGTCGTCGAATTGTCGGGCAAGTAAGTGTTGACATTTGTGCCGCGCGACATTTCGTTTGTCTCGGAAGCACTTCGTTGCACTTCGATTGCGACGATATATGATATTTTTATAAGGTCCTCTATACCTGCTACATAATATACTTGAAACTCTTGACGAATTTGTATTGTAGAAAATAACTGTAAATAAAATGAACGTCTCTCACCTACGAATTATAGAGTTTTGACTGTTTAGCTGACTTTTGTCTTACTCTGTCGAATTTTAATTCGAAGTAAACAATAAATATGATTTTACTCGAATGTTGCTACCGTAGAAATAATTTTGGTCTTCTCCAGATGAAGAAAAAAACGATTTATATAAGTATTTTCTGGCCATAATTCGGGATTATTTACTTCCTCTAGCTTATCTATTGGGACAGATACTTTAAACGAAACATACTCCTCCGGCCGATTTGATGTTAATTTCTTACAAAGAACAGAAAAACAGATGTTTTTACTTTGTAGATAAATCCCTTAATTCATCTTCTGTTATTTGTGGTTCCAACTTTGAAACATGTAAAGGTGCATATCTAGTTACAGCTCTAATATTTAAGTTTTCAGAGTTTGAACCGATTATAATATTGTTATTGCGTTATCTTCTCTTGTACTTATTTTGAATTTGCCAATTCTCTACATTTGCTTTGTTTTGAATTGGATCGGCATTATCGGAAGGTCCTTGGTTTTGTTTTGGGTTTTTATGCTCTGTGCGAGTTGACTTATCGCTCCGCGATAATTGTTTATCTACAATGGGTTTAGCGACTTTCTCCGCACGTAGAGATTCTTCTTCTAAAATAACTACATTCGGCTCTACGATGTTTAATTGTGTTTTGTTTATTATATCATTTAGCTTCTCATTTTTGGATTTAAACCGTTACACTTCGTCATGTAGATCACAAATCTGTTTTTTCAGAGGTTCAACTTCCTTCTTTATTATGCGACTAATGATTTCTTCAAATGCAGCACTATTCAAGTAATCAATGATTGGATCATAAGATTTTTCAGCTGAGATGTTTGATCGTAATTCCCTTTTCGACATTTTTTTTTTAATTTGATCATCACGTTAATAATAAAATTAATAAAAATTAATATTTCTCTCTGCGGTACTCTCGCGCACAACCACTTGCGTTCGCTGCCTCGTGAGTACTCAGTGCTACTTAGTACTCAGTGTTACTTAGTGTACTCAGTGTTACTCAGTGTTAAGTCACCACCGCCACAAAGGATCTTCGTTAGGTTAGGTTAGGTTAGGTTCGTTAGGAAGGTGTAAATTTTTTACTGACAATATATGTGACGAGATATATACGAAAATGGCTATCAGAATTAGACAAATGCTTAAAGTAATTTCAAAAACTGTCACTCTTCACCACGGATATTTGGTCTGAGCCAAGTGCTAATGCATTGTTTTTGAGCCTAACGGCACATGGGCTTTCTGAAGACTTCGCCCGTAGACAAATTGTTTTAAAATGTTGCTCACTTCATGGTCACCATACCGGTGTATAATAGACCTTTTTACGGTTAGTTAAGCGCTTGTTTAAAAGGCGGGAATATGAAAGTGTCGGGCAAATTTTGTTATTTTCACAAAAAAGTGTCCGAAAATATGGCGAAAATTGACGCATGTGCATACAAAAAAAATTCAACTATGAAAGGGTCTATTTGTGACCATTTCAAGATGATGCTGCGGGATTAGAACATCCAGGACGAGCATTTGCATTGCTTTGTTAGAGATGGTGGATCAAATATGGTCGGAGCAATGCATTTGGCGAAGAAATGGCTAATGTGAGTTGCCAGACAGTCCAGCCATCCACAAACTTCAACTGTGTGTTGGGTTCAAAAACATTATTCAAAAACTAATCGAAGACATCAATTCCAGATTCTCTGACCTTCCAAGCAATACACTGTATTCGCTTGCTACATACTTGGACCCAAGGTATAAATTAAAGTTTTTTAATGATATAATTAAAGTTATAATTAAAGTGATAAAGTTCAGTCCGAACTATTACGCTTGGTAACGCTGCATAATTTTTTGACATTATGACATTGATATTATGATAATACATGATTATGTAAGATCTGCAAATGGAATTGGTAATAACCAAGCTTCTTCTGCCAAAAGAGCCAGAGTAGAATCGAAACTAATGGACGATGAACCGTGCATAAGCTTCCAAATTTTACCACCAACACCAAGTGTACATTCAAATCTTGCTGACAAACTGAAAATTAGCAATGGAGATGACGAGGAAACAACAAATGACAGCTTGGTTAACAATAGCGACCTTATGATATGAAAATCACTAATAAATGAATATAATAAGGATAAAAGACTAATTAAGGATAAAAGACTAACCTAACCTAACTTAACCTAACGAAGATCCTTTGTGGCGGTGGTGACTTAACACTGAGTAACACTGAGTACTCTAAGTAACACTAAGTAACACTGAGTACTAAGTAGCACTGTGTACTCACGAGGCAGCGAACGCAAGTGGTTGTGCGCGAGAGTACCGCAGAGAGAAATATTAATTTTTATTAATTTTATTATTAACGTGATGATCAAATTAAAAAAAAAATGTCGAAAAGGGAATTACGATCAAACATCTCAGCTGAAAAATCTTATGATCCAATCATTGATTACTTGAATAGTGCTGCATTTGAAGAAATCATTAGTCGCATAATAAAGAAGGAAGTTGAACCTCTGAAGAAACAGATTTGTGATCTACCTGACGAAGTGTAACGGTTTAAATCCAAAAATGAGAAGCTAAATGATATAATAAACAAAACACAATTAAACATCGTAGAGCCGAATGTAGTTATTTCAGAAGAAGAATCTCTACGTGCGGAGAAAGTCGCTAAACCCATTGTAGATAAACAATTATCGCGGAGCAATAAGTCAACTCGCACAGAGCATAAAAACCCAAAACAAAACCAAGGACCTTCCGATAATGCCGATCCAATTCAAAACAAAGCAAATGTAAAGAATTGGCAAATTCAAAATAAGTACAAGAGAATATATAACGCAATAACAATATTATAATCGGTTCAAACTCTGAAAACTTAAATATTAGAGCTGTAACTAGATATGCACATTTACATGTTTCAAAGTTGGAACCACAAATAACAGAAGATGAATTAAGGGATTATCTACAAAGTAAAAACTTCTCATCTGTTTTTTGTAAGAAATCAACATCAAATCGGCCGGAGTAGTATGTTTCGTTTAAAGTACCTGTCCCAATAGATAAGCTAGAGGAAGTAAAGAATCCCGAATTATGGCCAGAAAATACTTATATAAATCGTTTTTTTCTTCATCTGGAGAAGACCAAAATGAACAAATAAATATTAACCCAGTAACAACGAAAAGAAGAGGTTCGGAAGAACGATCAACCAGGTTGGTCAACATCATGAATTTCAACGTGCAAGGGATGAGAGGAAAGGAGATGAATCATCTACAGCTACACCTAAACGAACACAATGTTGACATTTTATGTGTAACAGAGCTTTGGCTCAGTGAAAGCGAAGTGAAGACTACATCTATCCCGAAATATAAATTAATAAACAGCTTCTCGCGTAAAAATATCAAACGTGGAGGGGTAGCCGTGTTTGCAAATGAAAAAATGCAAACTACACCGGTAACAATGAACGGGTTAAATGTAATCGAAAAGCATTTGCGGCAAGTAAAATTATCTGTGGCAGAGAACTCATATCCGTTGTTGCGGTGTATCGAACACCGGAGAGTGATTTCAACCTTTTTTGTATAATTTAAATATATTGCTCCAAAAAGTGTTTGAACCCAAAGTTGCTCTAGTTGTATGCGGTGATGTGAACGTCAACGTATTGGAGAAAAACTCGGATCAACAGAATCTTCTGAATGCTTTTAATGAATTCGGACTGAAGCCGCACGCGCTGGAACCAACGCGCATAACCAACCATAGCGCAACCTGTATAGACAATGTTTTCTCCTATTACCACCAACCACTGCATGTAATAGTAAAATCCTCATTTCTATCAGACCACTGATATCAAATATACAAATTTAACATAGTATGTGTTAGGTCTTCGGATATAAGATATATACAGAAAAGAATCATAAGTAAAAAACATATTGACGTACTGTACGAATCTTCAAATGACGGATTGGTCAGCTTTGACAAACCATCTGTTAGATTTAAATAGATGATTGATGATGAATTATAGATGAAAAATTTCAAATATTTTACGTCGTATTTTTAGAACATTACAACACTGCTCTTCCAAAGTGTAATATGAGAATACAAGAGGACTGCAAAAAATGGTACAATGTCGAAATCAGAAATTTACACCACTTTTTATGCGAAATGTCCAAGATAGCGAAAACGACAGAGAATGCCAAATATCGACACCGATATAAACAATTTAGATACGAGTATAAAAATATAGTCAAGAATCACATCATTGGTGTAAACAAAAAAAAAATGTTGATGTCTCAGAATAAGGTACGAGAAAGTTGGCGCATAATAAATAATCATCAAGGCAAATACAAAAAAAAAATGTGATATAAAGCTACTTGACGAAAATAACCAGGAAATCTCTAATAAGAAGGAAATTTGTGAGTACTTCTCAAAAATATTTTCAACCGTGTCTGTAAGAACACCAGATCCAAATTAAAAAATAAGCCATTATAATAAAACATTTTTCTTAAAATCCAGTAACACCTCAGGAAATCATCAATAACCTCATCAATCAATAAACCGAGTAACGCTAACACCATCTCAAGGTTTGGACGAAGTAGATGGTAAGGTATTAAAAAGCGTAAGTCACCTGATAGCCGAACCTCTTTGCAACCTTGTTAATGAATCCTTTACTTCCGGATGTTTCTCGACATGTTTGAAAGGATCAAAGTGCATCCCGATTTACAAAAGGGTCACGGCAGGATCCCCTTAACTACAGACCTATTTGTATTCAAAGCCAATTTTCAAAAATTCTTGAGTCAGCATTTCTTACTCGATTATCAAGTTACTTGGAAACCAATAACATACTGGTAAACAGTCATCACGGCTTCATGAAGAATAGGTCAACTGATACAGCTCTGTTAGATAGTCTTAATTTTATAATTACTTCCCAAAATTGTAAGCAGGAGGTTCTTGCTTTATTTTACGATCTAAGTAAAGCATTTGACACTTTCGATCACAAGCTCCTTCTACAAAAAATTGAAAACATCCGAGTTAGAGGCGTCGCTAACAACTGGGTTAAATCTTACTTACACGAAAGAGGACAAACAGTGATCGCCAATGGTTATAAATCGGAAAGCAAAGTAATGAAGTGTGGGTACCTCAGGGCTCTCTACTTGAACCAACTCTATTTTTAATATTTGTTAATGATCTGGCGGAAACAAATAATGCTCAAAGCAAATATATTTTGTACGCTGACGACACCAACATTATAGTATCATCTACCCAGACATACACGATTTAATTAAAAATAGCAATTTAAAATCAGAAACGTTAAGAAGATGGTGTATACAAAATGGACTTACCTTAAACATAAGCAAAACATACTTCATGAGATTTCTTCAAAAAAATGTGTCTAATGACTATAGTTTATTTCTAAGACTTGATCAAAAATCAATCAAAGGGGCCGAATCTATAAAATTTCAAGGAGTAACACTTGACAACAAACTAAAATGGGACATTCATATTGAATTAACATGTTCGACATTAAGTAGTGTGTGTTATCTGATTAGAAATCTAAGCGAGTGTGTAACAGTTGATATTCTGATAATGTTTTACCACGCCATCGTTCAGTCTAGGTTGTCATACGGTCTGATATTTTGGGGGTCAGCAGCAAATGTTGATGCGGTATTTAAAATGCAGAAAAAGATATTACGAGCTATGTTCAATGTACATCCTCTTCAATCCTGTCGCTCTTTGTTCATCAAGCACAAAATTTTAACGCTACCCTCCTTATATATATTTCGATTAGTCATACTTGTAAAACAACGCCATTCCGATTTACCTAAAAATTATGAACTACATAGTCATAACTTACGCAATATTTACAAACTCAGAGTGCCATTTTCAAGATTAGAAAGCGGTAAACGAAACCCCTTACATATTGGTATCGTATGTTACAATAAGATATCCGAATGTATTACTTAGACAAATTCATTATCAGTAAGGGAGTTTAAAGCGAAAGCTCGTGAATTATTGATAGCCTGTGCTTTTTATAGCATGGAAGAATTCATGTACTATTCTTTATAGTAGTAATAGATGATTATTATATCATCAACTATTCTTTAACCGTTTATTTCTAGATAAATATTTTTTTTGTTTTTTTCCTATTGTTTCCTATTGTATGTAACTTTTGTTCTTTTTTTTCTTTTTTTTTTTTACGATGGTCTATTGTATGAAAATGTACACAGTACCAAAAATAAATATTATTATTATTATTATAACTATAAAGTTTTTGTTCCCATTGTTCGCACTTGTCGGCACCGTCAAGTTCAGTACCAAGTGAGCAATTATTTAGTGGAGCTGGTAATGTTCTATGATGCTACTTATTTTGAATAAAGACGAACCTAGTTTTGAATATGATCAGGTAGATTTTATTTTATTAGTAAAATGGACAGTAGTTTCTGCGTCAAATTATTGTTTTTTTACTCACCTCCGCCTCCGCTTCCGTTAACCTCCGCATCTGCGGAGGCTAAGCACTTCACCTCCGCATCCGCCTCTGCTACCGCTAAAAAGACATCCGTTGCAATTCTAGTTATTACCGCAAGAACAATTAGCTGTTTGTATTGAATTAATATATTTCAGATATCTGCATTATATGAATATTACGACATTATATTCTTGCAGATATCTGCAACATACATGCATTTCAAAAAATCATTCCTCAATGAACGTTTTTAACCTTGGTAATTGTTGGTAACAATTAAAAAAAAACAGTGAACAAGAAAAATCATCGTCACATCAGCCATTTCTCGTTCACTGCTGAACATAGGCCTCCACCAGGTGTTTCCACTGTCTTCTTTCTTGCGCGGTGCTAATCCAGTTTCCCGTCACACGTTTAACGTCGTCCGTCCATCTGGTGGGTGGTCTTCCTCTGCTTCTCTTCTCTTTTCTGGATCTCCATTCCAGGATTCGTTTTGTCCATCGGTTGTCTTTAGTGCGACCCACGTGTCCAGCCCATCTCCACTTGGATTTTGTGATAAGTTCGATAATATCGGCGACTTTTGTTCTGTTTCTTATTGTTATGTTTGGCATTCTGTCTCTTAGTGATTCCCAGCATCGATCTTTCCATTGCTCTTTGCGCTACTTGAAGAGTGTTTATTGATTTCTTCTTTAGGGTCAGAGTTTCCGTCCCGTATGTCATTACTGGGAGTACGAATTGGTTGAACACCTTCCGTCTCAGACACATTCGCAGTTTCCCTTTAAGGTTGTGTCTTATTTGCCAAAAGATACCCATCCCAGCCCTATGTGTCGAGTGACTTCACTTGTCTGGTTGTCTCTGCAGATTTGTTTTTCGTGACCGAGATATTTATATTTGTGCGTTTGCTCTATTTCGTCTCCTTCCTCTGTCATCGGGTTTCCGCTGGCCACCAGGTTTGTCATAAACTGTGTTTTGTGGTAGTTAATATAAGTCCTACTTTTGCTGCCGCTTGGTTTAGGTCTTCCAGCATTTGTTGTGCGTCTCCTAAATTGTCGGTTGTTATAACTATGTCGTCAGCGAAACGACGGTGATGTAGGTGTTCGTCGTCTATTTTTATGACCTTATCCTGCCAGTTCAGTTGTTCGAATGTATGTTCCAGCATCGAAGTGAAGAGTTTGGGGGATATAGTTTCACCTTGTCTTATTCCTCTTCCTATTATGTATTTTTTAGTTAGTGCGTGAAGTTTTACGCTTCACATGGCATTCTTGTATATATTATGTAGAAGTTCCGTGTATCAGTAGTCTACTCGGCATTCGTTGAGTGCGTTTAGTATAGATGATAATTCGACAGTGTCGAAGGCTTTTTTGAAGTCGATGAATATTAGGGCGAGCTATTTCTCTATTAGGGTCTTTTCTTAGGGTCTATTGTTTTATAGGTGGTCGTTTGTGCGATAGCCCTTTCGAAAACCACCTTGCTCACGGGCTTGGTATACTTCAAGTTTGTTTTCTAGGCGCTTTGTGATTATTTTAGTGAAGAGTTTGTATATATGGGAGAGTAGCCTTATTGGCCTATATTTCTCTAAGCAAGTTATATCGCCTTTCTTGTGGATAAGTATTGTAACCGCATTGTTCCATCTCTTGGGGACCATGCCTTTTTCGAGATATAAGTTTAGCAAGACAGTAATTTTTTTTAATGATATGTTCTCCCCCACTTTTCACCGTTGCAATCACTATCTGGTCTTCACGAGGGGATTCGCCTCCTTTCATTTCTTTGAGAGAACTTCTTGGATTTTTCCTCGCTGGTTGTCTTGCCTGTGGTGTGCTGTGGTTGGTGTTTGTTATTTGGCTTTTATAATAAAAGTTCTCCACTATGGTGAGAAGTCTTTCTTTGTCTGTTGTTTCCTCTCCTGTTCCATCCTTGAGCTTGAATATTTCCATTTTGCCCTCGGCCAGTTGTCTTATCATGATTTTCATGCTCCGCTTTTCCTCGATTGTTCGTTGGATCGTTTCTGTATTGTATCTTCTTAGGTCTTTGCGTGTTTCTTTTGAGATTGTTTTGTTCAGCCGTCGTATCTCCTCCAAGTTTTCCAGATTTCCTCTAATCGATCTTCTTTGTCTCATGAGTTGTTTGGTTGCATCAGTTAGTCTTTCGTCGTTTTGCCTTTGGGTGCTACAATGTCGTTTCTGTGCTGTTAGGATTGCTTCTGTTGTATTGTTATTCAGGACATCGACGTCGGTTTGCTGTACGTGACGGAGAGCAGTGGAGATTGAGTCTTCAAAATCTTTAGGATTATCTGGAGGGGTCCATCTCGGAGAAGAAGAAACAAGAGTGAAGAAAAGATATAATAAACAAACATTTAATTAATTTTTATGTACAATATATAAAACAGTTTCCATTAAGATCATTGAAACATATATCTAAATAAACATATATGATTTTCTTAAAATTACTGCTGCACTAATACTACTACTAATTTAAGAATGTAGTATCTAAATTTGTTCATGGCTCAAAAATTGTTAGCAATATGAATTTGTTTTATAAAATTTTATATACATTTGAGATAATTGTATATAATTTAGTTAGTTCACTGTTGATTTTTTTAATAGAAAATGTGGTCACTATTTTAGTCACAAACTGTCACTATATAAGCTAGTTTTGTATATTGACTGCCTTTGGTTATAATTGGTTTTCTGTAAATCGTATAAATCTATTCAAAACTAATCTGAAAACAGGTATTCATAGCCCAGTTTAGGACATACAGTATAATCTTCATAATCCGGCGGTTGGTTAATTCGACACGTTCAGTAATCCGGCGTTCTGGGGAAACACGTGTTCTTTACGCTGCCCAACGCCGCATATAAACCTCGCGCACAGAAGAAATAAAGTAAAAAACAACATCATCCAGTGTCCTTGGAAAGAGATCTGCCCAACACACCCTGCTTTTAACTTTGAAAACTTGATGATCTGACGATTCTGACAAAGCTCGAATCTCCACTCCACAATTGTCTTATTATCTGTTCTAAACTAAGTTTGTACTTTTTTTTGTATGTACACATTTACCTATATAGATACAGATTTTATTCTTTCTGAAATAGAGTTGTACATAAAATATGTAAAATTGTTTTCGTTGAATCTTGATAATCCGGCGGTTGTCTGGTCCCATATGTGTCGGATTATCAAGATTATACTGTAGGTATATTGTTTGGAAGAGGTTTTGTCTATTTTAGTTAAACCATTTGAAACTTGCCTATTTAGTGCTGTTTTGTTTTAGGACTACATCAGATTTTCACAATTTTTTAGAAACGAACGAATTTAAGAAACGAGCATACATTGGCTTGCATTTAATCGTTAATTTAATGGTCATGTATTTAATATTCAATGGTTTGTTACACACAATCTTAAAATTCTCTTACAAATTAGTCTAGATCTTTTCTTCTCAGTATTTCATGAAAATTATAGTTTTTAATCAAAGTATACAAATTTGGATATTCCAAAGGTTTCACAAATTATTATTTGAGAAACTTTTTCTCCGAGATTATGGCCAAAATGATTATTCCTACTTTAAACATCTTCAATATCTACTTATAATTTAAATTATTAATTCATAAATCTATCGTATATACAACAAACTTAATTTGTTAATGACTTATAATACATTTGTAACAACAACTTTACATATAAACAACTTATATAAATTTTCAGAAACTTAACACACACTTACATTTCCAATAATCATCGTTAATAAATTAAATAATCTGAATCACAAAGTAAAACAACTAAATCTACAAAGCCACATCTCGATACTTTTGCACATCGTCAGCCGAGGTATTACTCAACGAATTTTTACTACTCAATTTGTCCACTTGTTTCTTATAAATTAAGAAATCCGGACCGTCCAATGGTCCATAATAAATCGGAACTCCAAAGTTTTCCACCGGTTGGGCATAAAAGCCAGTTCGATTTCTAATCATGTGTCCGTCTTGTTTGATGTCGTTTAGGTCGTCCAACGACCCGAACTTTGGAAGTTTCGTGATGGCTTTTCTACCTAGACTTAGGGTATATTGTGGAGGCATCGCTGAATTTTTGGTTTGTTGGATTGAGTGGGCCAACCAAGGTTGATATTGAGGAATTGTTTCTGGTAACATTATTTTTTCCTCGGAGATTGTACGGAGATCCATTAACGATTGAGCCTTCTTAGCTAAAAGAAAAATTAATAATTACTAATTATTAAAAAAAAAATTATTAAATTAAAATTTAATATTAAAATTAATATTAAAATTAATAATTACTATAAAAATACTGTGTGCTTATTATTTTGTAAATAATAAGCACACATACCGAAAATATTCGATTATACAGGCAAGGCAATACAAACAAGACTAGATAGGTAATATTAGATAGACAAGGCAAGACGAGCAGGAATGGACAACATAGGCTAGGCAGACTAAAATAATTAAACATGATTAAATATACATATGCACTACATTGATTACATTACTTGTTAACGTTCAAATCATTCGTCAAACATCAGTGACATTAACACCCTATATAACAAGATTAAGCGAATACTTACTATTCAGACAAGAGAACACAAACTAGAGTACTGAGTGAAGAACTGACAGATAAGACTATATAAACACTGCTAGACAAAGAAATGTAGATAAAGAAGACGAGATATGATGGACTAGACAGACAGACTGAATACATCAAACTAGATAGATTACACAAGATAAAATAGATAAGAATAGATGGATAAGATTAATATAGTTACTACAGAAAGAAACATGAAAGATTAAGCTACTATATTAAGTTAAAAGTAAGAATGTGGCTATGTTTGCCAATTTTTTTAAATTTTGTTGCACACAAAATGTCGGTAACGAATAAATACGTCATTTTCAATTTATTTTTTGACAAAATGGTATTGGCTATGTGTACGATAGTAGCGCCATCTAGCATGCACAACTATTCGGGATTATATCAAATAATGACACAAATGTTTTATTGTTTTATAATAGATAAAGTAATTACAAGAAAGATAGATAGACGGCAAATAGTATTTTTAGAGAATTTAATAGTTAAATGGTAATAGTTATTTAATACCAGCCCATATCATTCGTCAAACATCAGTGACATTAACACCCTATATAACAAGATTAAAGGTAGGTAAAGTAGTTTAAAAGTTAAAGTAAAGGTTTATTTATCAATTAAATTATCACAAATCAATGATTCTTGTTTTGTCACTGGAGTAAAATGGAGCTGTATTATAACCAGAGCGGCAAGCTGCTGCTTCAATATTTTATATTAACAACAAAGTAAGTCTCAAAAAAAGCAGTGAACAACAATGAGGAAAACCCAGCATTCGTCAATTTGTTAAAAGTAAATCTTCGAAATGGAGGTGACTGAATAAGACTGAATATTGTCAACCATGACCAATAACCACAGGTGGGCATAGTTAATCCAAAAGTTAACTTCGTTACTCGGTAAGTCGTTAATAAAAAAGTTAACTTCGTTAATCGTGAAAGCGTTAAAATTTCGAAAATTTAACGCAAGTTAACCGTTCAAAGTTAACCATCCTTTTGGTACCTTTTGGAATGGGATACATTGGTAAATAAAACAAAAAGAAGTAGATAGATTCATTGATTTAATTATTACGAGCGGCAGTAGTGACCCGCCCTGGTTTCGCAAGGATAGCAGAGCATATACGCACCTACTATGGAAGACTAACAAATATGGAAGAAAAAGGCTATTTATTGTATTATTCATAATTTTTCATCAGCTGCATGTTGATCTTGCCTTTCATGAACATAAGCATATTAAACTGTCATTTGACAGTGATGAGCGTTTAGCTCTCAAAATATCTTTCCCTGTAGAAAAGAAAAACCGTTCTACTGTGGCGATTGATGGGATTGCAGTATTGAATTTAAAAAAAATATTTATTAAAACTTGTTCATTTAGAAAGGCAGCATCCGTAAAAGATTCTTTTGACTTTAAGTCCAGCCAAGTTCTCACCAAATTCTGCGCTTTATTTTTTAGAGATATTTGGCGCCCTCTAGACATATCTTCTTCAGACTGAGTAACAGAGCTGAAAAATTCTTCTCCTTCTTCTTCATTATTGCTGCTTCCGCTAATACTGGAACTATCCTTTTCATTTCTATTTGCTTTCCTTTCTCTATTCAGAGCATCTTCAACTTTTGCTTTCATAAGTTTCTTGACATTTGATAACTTACTGCTATCATCAAGGCCGCCTTTAACCTATGGGAGGCCCTGGACACATTATGATACTTGGGCACCTATTACCTTGACAGAGCACTATTTTTTTAGAATAGGCAAAGAAAGTAGATAAGTAAAGTTCTAGATTTCTTTGTAGTCACATTAAATCAATAGATATAATATAATCCACAAAAGTAACTCTTTTAGAATTCATAGGTTAGTGCTTAAAAATATATGTTGATTGAAGAGGTTAACCAAAAAAGGGGTCAAAAGCGTTAATCACTTCTTCAAAATTCATGTTTTTGAGCATATTATTCCGTAGTTCCTTAAGGCTCCATAATTAGGACACGATTTTGAGACGTGAATTTTCAAAATTATGTCTTGGTTCCTCAAGGCTCCATAATTAGGACACGATTTTGAGACGTGAATTTTCAAAATTATATCTTGGTTCCGCAAGGTTCGATAATTAGGACACGATTTTGTAACGCGAATTTCAAAATTTGGTCTTGATCCCTCAAGGCACCACAACTAAGATACGATTTTAAAACGTTTAATTTTCAAAATTTTGTGATGGTTCCTCAAGACACCACAACTAAGACACGATTTTGAAACGCGAATTTTCAAAATTTTGTTTGGTTCCTCAAGGTCCCATAATTAGAACACAATTTTAAGGTCTTGATCTCGAATTTGGTCTTGATCCCTCAAGGCACCACAACTAAGATACCATTTTAAAACGCGAATTTTCTAAATTTTGTCTTAGTTTCTCAAGACACCACAACTAAGACATGATTTTGAGACTCGAATTTTCAAAATTTTGTCTTGTTTCCTCAAGGCACTACAACTAAGACACGATTTTGAAACTCGAATTTTCAAGATTTTGCTTTGGTTCTTCAAGGCACCATAATTAGGACACGAAATTTTTTCATCGCAACTTCAAAAGGCTTAATAATCCTTAAGGCTCCATAATTAGGACACGATTTTGAGACGTGAATTTTCAAAATTATGTCTTGGTTCCTCAAGGCTCCATAATTAGGACACGATTTTGAGACGTGAATTTTCAAAATTATATCTTGTTCCGCAAGGTTCGATAATTAGGACACAATTTTGTAACGCGAATTTCAAAATTTGGTCTTGATCCCTCAAGGCGCCACAACTAAGATACGATTTTAAAACGCGAATTTTCAAAATTTTGTGATGGTTCCTCAAGACACCACAACTAAGACACGATTTTGAAACGCGAATTTTCAAAATTTTGTTTGGTTTCTCAAGGTCCCATAATTAGAACACAATTTTAAGGTCTTGGTCTCGAATTTGGTCTTGATCCCTCAAGGCACCACAACTAAGATACCATTTTAAAACGCGAATTTTCTAAATTTTGTCTTAGTTTCTCAAGACACCACAACTAAGACATGATTTTGAGACGCGAATTTTCAAAATTATATCTTGGTTCAGCAAGGTTCGATAATTAGGACACGATTTTGTAACGCGAATTTCAAAATTTGGTCTTGATCCCTCAAGGCACCACAACTAAGATACGATTTTAAAACGCGAATTTTCAAAATTTTGTGATGGTTCCTCAAGACACCACAACTAAGACACGATTTTGAAACGCGAATTTTCTTAATTTTGTCTTAGTTTCTCAAGACACCACAACTAAGACATGATTTTGAGACGCGAATTTTCAAAATTTTGTCTTGTTTCCTCAAGGCACCACAACTAAGACACGATTTTGAAACACGAATTTTCAAGATTTTGCCTTGGTTCTTCAAGGCACCATAATTAGGACACGAAATTTTTTCACCGCAACTTCAAAAATATTTTGGAAGTACTTAAATTGGTTTGCCTGTCAAAATTTCAGAAAATTCTTGCTCCTAACAATTGGAGCATAAGGTCTTTATTTAAAGTCTCTTCGAGGCTTCTATAACACCTTTGTCCATTGACTGGGCAATACATGTAACATTCGGAATGGACAATCAGCTAAACTGACTTATTTGTTATTCTTTTCAATTTGGAGAAGGAACGTTCCCCTCTGCAGTTAGTTACCATCATGCTTAAAAAAAAAATGAATGCGATTTCTACATTTAGCAACTTTATCCCAACTCGTTTAGACATTGAATTTCTCTTTTCCATTCAGTTTGGCTGACGGCGCAGAGCCGTCAAAAAAAATCTGGCGTGAGGTTCTACGTCTTGTTCTTTGATATAGTTCCTTGTAGTCAGATTCATTATCGATTGATTTTTCCGAATTAAATATGTTTTTTGGTAATAAATATCGGTTATTGTTTGGTGATCTGGCAGGAACTAGAGGCCCCTACGATTGTGGGGCCCTGGGAACATGCCCCGAGTGCCCAGTGGGAAAGAGGGCCTTGGCTATTATACTTTCTCGGCTCTGGATTTTTGCTCTTTTGAGCAACAGCGCCGCATCGCGCCAAACAAAAAAAATATTTAAACAAAAAAAATGCCAACATGTCAACAAACAGCCAATATAACAGACTAAAGTTAACGGAAGTTCAATTTAACGGAAGTTAACAAGAGCGTTAACATTTTCTTGGGTTAAACTTAAAAGTTACTCAGTTAAGCATTTTGTTAATTTCGTTATTTAACGATTAACGGATTAACGAGTTAAGCTCACCTATGCCAATAACTCATAGTGAATTATTAGAAGGTTTATATTTAAAATAAGTATTAGAGGTAGCAATGTAGACTCAAGAGATAAGTTTAATTACAGAAGCAATATCTGAAATGTTGGACAAAGTTGAATCTCTTTTGGAGCGAGAAGACAACGTTTTGCATGTTTAACTTTTTGTTTATAATCAAGAAACGAATTTGAATTACCATATGTCAGTCATTTCATACTAGCAGAAAATCTAAAAGACTATTATGAGAAAAATATAGCTGTAATGGATGAAGGTATTATTCATGCAAGAGACAAATGTATCTTGGGACCCACTGCTTTAACACAGAGGAGTTGCAGTCTTTGAATCCTACCGAGATCCTGAAATTTCTAAAGGAATCAGGACTAGAGGAGGCGCTCTAAATATACCAAAGATTAGAGGAAGAGGGTGGTGTACAATAGATCTATGAAGGTCGCAGTACAAGTCACCACCGAAATCTACAATCTACATCTACATAGCATACAAACTCATACAACCAAAACCATTCAAACATGAGTGTCAAGCGTTTGTAAATCCAAAGAAAGTTGATTGTGTTGTAATCCGCTAAGGCTGACATAATGAACAAAAAGTTTTATTACTTTATTGAAAATTCTTCAATTCCAACTTCATTGTTGTAACCCATTTCAAAATAAACAAATTGACTATCCCGAATCGTTGTGAATTTCTGCTACGGCATGCGCCGTGATTCCTTTGCTATACGCACTTCGCACATAACGAATACCCTATAATACTACTTTAATTATTCAATTTCAAATGAATATTTTTGAGAATTATTTCATACAATTTGCTAAAAACAATTACACAATTCACAAATACACAATTTCAATAGTTTTGAAATATTTTAATTTTTATTTATTCATTTTCAAATTATAATTAATTCAAATTATAAATAATAAATATTATTTATAAATAAATTTAATATTTGGTTCTATTTAATATTTCAATATTTCAAGATATACTAATCAATTTTTTTTTAATAAAATATAATACTTTAGTTGTAGTTTATTTAATAATTTTCCAAAATTATTACTTTTTAATCTTTCTCCAACAAACAATATCCTGAATTAATATTTATATGCAAATTTCAATATAATTCCTATCTTCTTATTAGCATTATGCAAGTTCTGCTGATGTCATTTTTGCATTGTGCAAATTGCATTAATATATTTTTCGCCTTTTTATCCATCCTCGAACATCCCACAATTATTAAATTTCTTTATCGTGGGCAAAAATCTTTTGCAATTTTCATATTTACAAATGGGTACAAAAAAACAACCATCCAAAGAAACTTGTTTTAAGACTGTTTTCTTAATGTTGTAGATATATTTTTCTTAAACTGAATCTCGTTATCAATTTTTTAATTTAAATACAATCAATCATGTGTTACATTAAAGATTTGGTAAGAAATAACAAACACATGGCACGCGTACTAATCTCGGCACGCTAAAGATTTCCGATGGCACAAAAAAAATGTCCAAAATTTATATTACCATTGGAAAAGAATTGTTAGTTGAATTAATTTCGAAAAGATTATAGAAATAGGCTAGAATAATAATGAATAATAATAGAATAGAATAAAAGAATGATAATGTTATGTATTTAGACTTACCTTGGTCTGCAGGCATTTCGTTAATAAATTTTGGCATAAATATACTAGCATTAAATTCGCTTTGTGTTGAACAAAACTGGTAACTGTCGAATGGAAAATTATTCGGCACTGCGCTGTTCCAAATGTGAGGGGATGATACTGCTCTAAAAATAGAAATATCATAGATATTATATTCTATAGCAATAAATGATGAAATGTGGAAGTAAAATATTTGTTTATTACTCATGCGCGAAAAGTACTTCTTGACGTACGTTTTTTAATACGAGAAATGCCACCTCACGTTGTATTTTCTAACGAAATATAAAAAAAATTGAATACATTAGGAGAAATTCAAGTGCGGCTACAGACCATTTATTATGTGTAAATGCAGATACTAACTAAAAAATCAATTAAAACCCACTAAATGATTAAAGAAATATTTACATTTATATATCGCTGATCGGTTAGTTATAGTACAGAAAAGCAAATTTAGGCTTTAATTTAATTTAGAGTATCATGAAAAATTGCTAGAAAAAATCGAGCTTTTATTAGTTATTGAAATATTACAATATAAACTTAATAAATATATAAATTTGAGTATATTTAAAATATTTCTCTATATTTTCATTTTGAGAAACGTTAGTTTTTTCAACGTAATTCAAAAATATTAATAAAACAGAAAACTAACATTTTGGAATATATGAAATAAGATTTCAGAAATTAACAATATAGAACAACATATTTTTTATTACTCATGCGCCAGAAGTACTTCTTGATGCACCTTTTTTTAATACGATAAATGCCACTTCTCGTTGTATTTCCTCATAACCTGGGTAACGCACGCAAATATTCAATATCGCTAGGTTACATTAAAAAAAAATCAATAAAATAAACACAATCAAGACCTCAATATTAAAAAAAGTAACGTGAAAGTGTCACAAATTTTTTTCATTATAAAATAATAATAAAAATTAAAGAAAACGTTTTAAAATGAGTTTAAATTCTATGGTGATACCGGAGACTGAGGAGAGTTCTTATGACAAATCCACACCAACGGAAACAATTGAAAAAACAAATTCTACATTTTTAATTCCATTTTTTTGGATGGCCCCTGGATCCCAAACTTGTAAGATACATTCACTCGCATGAGTAATAAAAAATATTGTCAATTGCCATCTCGAGCGAATGTGCTCACTTCGTTCGTGCGACCAATTTCGCTCTCGCGTCAAATTGGCAACTTACCGCCCTAGTTACAAAATATACTATATTAAAATTAGTCTATTAGTTTGGTTATAGAACTTGATATAAATTAGATTCAAATTTTAATTAAGAAGTAGATTAATTGCTCTTTTATCTAGTTTATAAACAATGTTCCCTCTTATTTTTTCATTGACTGCGCGGCAAAATCTTCGAAAGCTTTTGAAAGTGCAAAAAAGAAGTTCGATTTCCTTCGGGTAACCACGAAAAAATTTCCAAATTCATCATTTCGTTCGAAAAATATGTGTTTTTTCGTTTTTTTTTTTTCAATTTTCTCGTGAACGGTAAAAAGCAGCGAAATCATTTTCGGTTCACAGAAACTACACGACAAAGGGAACAAGTCGATGTGTAAATTGTCCGGAAAGATTCAATAATTCGTCGAGAAATTTCAAACTGATATTTACCCGATTCTCGATTTGCTAAGTAGATGTCTCGGAAACGGTTGCAGATAATGAAAAACGGATTGCGGCATCGTTCCAGAAGGTCAGTTTTCTGTTAATGCACTAAGATTGAACAACGGGAAATTGACGACTTTCCGAGATCTCTACTCGAGCGCCAAAATTTCTTAAAAATTTCTTCAATTCTTGCAGGCATAGTGAACGGAAAGAGCTAGCAAAATATAATTTTCATATCTGAAATCAGCAGCAAAAATGCTTTGAGGAACATTTTTCAATTTTGCTGTAACTCAAAAAATAACTGATTTTCTGGCATTTCGTCGTTTCCGCTTTAGACTCCCCGTGTCGATGGTATTTCTTAACTGAAAGCCACCTAGGGAATATTATATAAGTTTTCCGACTAATTTTGGGAAGCTGAATCGATGGGTTTTGTAGGTCAAACAAAGTAGGTGTAGGTGTGTTGTGGTGTGTGCTGTGTTTGTATGCGGGTAATTTTGCACCAATCCGCAACGCAGTCGATGATTTGTCGACATCCATGCAAACGCTCGATGATGCAGTTGACGTAATAAACTAGATTTCATTTGACTTATAAATGTCCGATTTCAAAAAAATTTTTGACCCTTTAAATTTTTTGGCCAAGATGAGCTCATTGTGCGCGGAATACAAAAACGGCTGCGCAACTTTCGAAAAATTAGTGAGCGGTTTATAAACGAATATAAAATGAAGATTTTGTGAATTTACTTTTTTAGATAAGGTTTATTTTAGGGATTGGTCAATGTTACCGCCAGGGTTACCAGATTTACCAGGGTTCCAAAATCACAGATCGGGACACTATATTGAACGAAGAAAAAAGAACTGCCTAAAATAGATAATTTTTTAATTTAGCAACTGCATTGAATCTATTCACTCTTCTCCGGAAAATTAGGGTTAAATAGCAGGCGCAAAGAACATAGAAACAGCTCTTTTATAAAACAAAAATTTTATAAAAAAAAAACTAATTAAGAGCGATCCAAGGTAAAATAATATATAGATATACCAAGTGACTATAAATGATTGAGAATTATTTTGTTACGTTGGTAACGTATTTGAATTCTTTAGTTGGCAACATCGTTGGCATGGCACACTTAATTTTCAAAATTTAAAACAAATGTAAAAAAAAATTAACAGTTTCAAACTTTGTTGAATAAAAATGGTTTTTACAGAACACAATACATGCCATACATGGCCATTATACATGGCCATTAATGCAATGGCCTATTTTTGTAGTGGATTGCAAAATGAAAACGGCCATTGGCTGTATTCACAGCATTCAGCTTACGAACAATTTGTTGAAACCCATCCCGTAGAACAAACCTAATATCCGAATTTTGCACAACACTGTGGGCGAATAGTTGAACGCTTTGTGAACATTGGTAATGTAAGTAGATGATTATTTCGATTATTTTGCAATCGTTTTTACAACGGACAACATTCGTGACAATTTTTACGAAATGTAATACGCGAACTTATTGTTATGGGGATTTTTTGTCGCTGGGAGGAATTTTACCACCTTTTTTTCGAATCAACATCAACATTGTTCTTGCTATATTTTAGAAATTATTTGTTTTTAAATTAACGTAATGTAGTCTTGGGAAATGTAACACGTCACTTTTGTCTAAATTGACTAATGTATCTTTAGGGAGAAAATGTAGAATACTCCCCTCATTGAACCTTAGGGTTGCGAACTTTTACGTGGTGTAACCATTGTTAATGGTCTTTGACACTGTGTAACAAAGATCGCAAAGCAAAAATGCAGCTTCTACATTGCCTGGTTCAATAAATATTCGTGTTTTTGTTGAAAATAATTGTTGACATTTTCAACGTGACAGATAGTAAACGCGAACGTAACTGACTCGACGTTGCCATGTTTATTTTTTTTTAAGAAGTATTACTCCATATGCATATCAACATATCGATACTTTTTTTTCGGGTATATTGATATTTTCTAATAAATATATAGTAATAACCGGTACTTACGTATTAACGCCATCACCGCTACATTTTTAAATGCCACCAATCTACACCTAAAATTTAAAAAAAATACTTTCTTTTAACCCCGGTTAGATTAGGTTGCCAGCCGCGAAGAGGACAGATAAATCAAGACAACATACGCGCGGCAGCGCGAACTCTCGATCCAATATATAGCGGTGGTGGCGTTGATACGTAAGTACCTAATAAACTAATTTTCGGTCTAATCCTCATAAAATTTAACCTAGTCTAAACTAGTTTAAACAAACAGTCGTTACCACATTATCATATTTTCGATCGAGAGTATGTAATCTTGATTAATCTGCCGCCTCGCGGTGTGCAACCTAATCTAACCTTTTTTTTCGGAAGAGGGTGAAACCTTTTATAGGCATCTATTTGTAGTGTGGGACTCCTTCTCATCTAGAGAGAGTATACCCACTAAAAACCTTCCCCCCTTTTTTATTGCCCCGTACAACTCGGTACCGCTGTAATGCATAACATCAAGTTGTGGGCTCCGGCTCTACATATTCAGTAGTTCGTTCCTTCTTTCTGCCATTCCCTCTCTCTTCTATTTTCTTCTTTTCGCCTTTCACGTTTTGTTGCATAATTTCCTTGACGATGGCACCGACGTCTTTCCACTGCTCCTCGCTTTCCAGCATCGAACCTATTAGCGCTCGGGGGTCCAGTACCCCACTGATTATTACTTCCAGCTTCGTCCTCCTCCCTGCCCACTTGTCGCAATTGAACCAGGTATGCTCGGCCGTTTTTGGTTCCTTGTTACTGTACGGACAGTTTTCCGCCGTCGTTTGGCCTATACTTTTCCGATAGCTTTGGAAAGAAGCATGGCCAGTCATCGTCATTGTCAGGTGATCGGTCAGCTGCCCATGTTGTCTCTCCAGCCCGATATTTCAAGTAGATTTAATTGCAATTAATCATTAGCATATATTCTTTCGAAGCCTGACGTAATGGACAAATGCTCTATACTATCCGATAGCAAATCTGCTCTAGATCTCTAGATGCTCTTCAAAACATGGCCTCGCCAACCGAGATACTATTCGACACATGGCAGCTGTATAACGAGGTCTCACAAAAAACTAATCTAAGCTTCCATTGGGTGAGGGCATATGACGGCCTGACAGGTAACGATAGAGCGGACAGTCTGGCAAGACATGCTTCTGGTCAAGACTCCACAGGCCCAGAACCTCACAATTGTGCCGAAATTTTCAAAAAAGTACCAAGCCAGGCTATAAAACACGGGATCAACACATACCTTAACAGGGAGTGGCAACAGCGATGGAATGCGTCAAAAACTGGTCTTTGGACTGAAAACTTTATCTCGTCAATCGACAAGTGGATTAATATGGAGATCTGTCTCTCGCACCACGCGGTCCAACTTATTACTGGCCAAGGAAATTTTCAGTCTTACCTACATCGCTTTGGCAAAAGGGCATCGCCACTATGCCAGTGCGGTGAACAAGACACAGCTCCACATGTGCTTTTTTATTGTCCTGTCATCTCAAAATGGAGGCAAGATTCCGAAATGGGAATGTCCCATACAGGATGCTCTTGGCCACGAGACGAGGAGGAGTTAAGGGAAGTCGAAAAAAACAAGAAATGGTGGCAGATTTTTGACGAACGCGCCAAAAATCTAAGAAGATTGGATCATGACCTAGTCATCACCAGAAACTAATAAATTTAAATTGACTATTCTATGTTAAATCAGTCTGTCATGTTCTTGCCTCTTTATATTATGTTATTCATTATGATGTAATAATTATTATGTACCAGCATAGTGTCCCTGTTGACGGAGTGCTGGCGACTATGAGTCCAATAAGTAAAAAAGCTGTCTCTCTAGCCAGGGCTTAAAGTTTGGTATCAGTCTGCAAGTCCATTTATACCTGTCTTTTTCCCACAACTGCTGCCACTTTTGGATCGTTCTACGCCTTTCTTCTTCTTTAATAGTCCGTGCATCACTTTTCAATTAAGATTACTGGCTTTGTTTTGTCCGGTGCTATTTCTAAGTGGTTCGCGCTCATCCACTCTTGGATAGATTCTAGCGCCGCGTTGGTTTTAGACTCTAGCGCGCACTTTCCTTTTGCTGTGACCACTAGGGCCAGATCGTCCGCGTAAGCAACGGTCTCCGCATCGTCCGATAAGGTCACGTTCAGAATGCCGTCGTACAATAGGTTCCACAAAAGCAGTTCCAGCACAGACCCTTGGGGAACCTCGGCCGTGTCTTCTATTTTGTCCTGTCCCTCCACCTACAGCAGCCTGTCACAGAAATAGCTCTGTCGTGCCTACCAGATATTCGGGCAACTTTATGTTTTCCAACTCTTTTACTATGTTTATTCCACGGTGCCGAGTTGAACGCATTCTTTATGTCTATCGCGAGAGCGACAAGTTTCTTGGTTTTTAATGATTTTTTTTCTTTCTTCCTCCGCCAGATATAGGATATGTCTTGCGTCCGTGGACTTTCCTTTCCTAAAGCCGTGCTGCCTCACCTAGAGTTCCCCGCCAATTCCTTTGTGGTTCTGTTTACAAGGTTTCTCACGAACAGCTTACCAAAACTGTGCAGCATACACATCGGTCGATAGGCATCTGGACTCGACGGAGATTTACTGGGTTTTGGGATGAGCGCCAGTTTCCATCTCTTCGGGAACGTTGCGTCATTCAGTTCTTTGTTCAGTACTTGCTGCCCGGTTTGTGAAAGTATTTGCACACAAGCTTTACGACTTCCACTGGAATGCCGTCGGAGCCCGGCGCTTTTTTGTTTTTTTATTTTAACCGCTGCTTCTTCTAATTCCTCTGGCGTAATTTCCTGGTCGTCGTATTGTCGCGCTCGCGTCCACTCGGTTTTATCTCGCGTCACGAAAAGGCTTGCCACCACCTTTTTCTTGAATTCTGGCTCCAGTTGTAACTGTGGCTTTTTTAGTTTATCCGTCACGATTTTGTAACCAAGCCCCCAAACGTAACCTAACCTAATCTAATCAGGGTTAAACCAACAGTCCTTGTCACATTATCTCATTTTGGATCGAGAGTTTGCGCTGCCGCGCGAATGTGGTCTTGATTAATATGTCACTTCGCGGTGTGCAACCTAATCTATCCTGGGTTAACCCAACAGTTCTTGCGTGTTTCCAAAGTGTGCGTATGCAATCATCTTGGCGTTGCCACTTTTACTTTTCTCAATTGATCTCGAAAGAAATGGGATAATGTGACAAGGACTGTTGGTTTAACCCAGGTTAGATTAGTTTGCACATTGCACACTGCGAAGCGGCAGATTAAGCAAGACCACATAAATAGGATAATTCCGATCCAAAATAGGATGTGTCCTATTTTGGATAGGAATTATCCTATTTATGTGAACTTAATTAATCTGCCGCTTCGCGGTGTGCAACCTAATCTAACCTGGGTTAAACCAGCAGTACTTGTAACATTATCAAATTTTTCTTTCGAGATCAATTGAGAAAAGTAAAAGTGGCAACGCCGAGATGATTGCATACGCACACTTTTTATCACATGACCAGAAATTTATGAGCCGTTTCGTTAAATGTGTCAATTTTTAGGACAACAAAAACACCAATATTTATTGAACCAAGCAATGTAGAAGCTTCATTTTTGATTTTCGATCTTAGTTAATCAATGCGAAAGACGATTAACAACAGTTACACCAGGTAAAAGTCCGTAACCCTAAATTTCAATGAAGTTAGTTTTCTACATATTGCCCTTTCTGTAGCTTCACTGATTGATGTATCAGAGAACATTTTATATATAAATATCGTTTTGATAAAATTATTTGGCAGGCTAGAAAATAGTATTCGTGATGTAATTTGCCGACCCCTGGAATACGAATACAATATTCCAGATATAACGTATTATTTTACACATATTTTACAGATATAAGACAATTGAATTATTTTTTTCTTTCGATAATTCTTTACGAATAAAGTAATTTTGCAGCCTGAAATCTTTTTCGTTATATTTATTATTGGTTTTTATAATATATTGTTTTTCAAGATCTTCAAACAAGATAACTTAGAAAAAACATACCATTATTTCGTTTCAAAAAGGATGTTTACTCCTGATGAAACATCAACCGAGAGAGAAAAGAAGCAGCTCGTAAAATTTAAATTTTTCATTTTGTTGAGCAAGATTGTGCATGTAATTATCGCGGAATTAATGCATCAATTGTATTTTTTAAACAGCCTTTCACGTTCTTCTCCCGACAAGAAAACAATAAGATTCTCAAGACGATATAAAACCCGTGCAATCTGTAATTAGTGTCAAACTTAAATTGCTAGTTTCGCACTAAGAATCTATTTAAACTAAATTACATTCCAAATGTGATTTTTTTTTTGCAACAAAATCTAAAGATCCAATTTAATTAATAATAATTATTAATCTGAAATCGTTTTCGTCATATCAAATTATATTTTTATATTTTTTCTAAATGACCTTTATTTTAATGTCTACTACTTTAATATCTTTATTTAATCAGTTCTTAATTAAGCAATTACCTTAATCAATTAATTCTAATTTTATTTTCTGTTTAAAGACTCAGTGAATGAAATCAACAATTAAATCTGACCTTTTATATCAGTGACTCTTAAATTTGAGTAAGTTATAGTTTCAGTTACTCAAGTCATGATTATAATTACATTGTCTAGTCTTTATGGTTTTAATTAATCTTTACCTTACGTAGACTGTTATTCATAAAATTATTACCTTTTCATGCCAATGAGGTTTAAGTGTTCCACCGAAGTCTGATAACCATTGTTTTGATAAAATTGACTATTTAGTTGATTCAGACTAGTTTCTCTTGGTATTGTGACTGCAGTGAGACTTAAATCTCTAAGTCGTTTTGCGACTAATTCTTCTTCCTTCCACGAAGCGTAAAGTGATTGCACTATTATTATTTCTATCACATTTGCTAGAATTCTGGCAAACCAACATGTTAATTCGGTTACTCCATATAAAGACTCTATCCTCTGAAACAGAAAAATAGTAAATTAATTTACACACGAGACGGTAAATATGGGTTTATAATATTTTATATGATATAAGACGAGATAAAAGATAGAAATTATTATAAATTAAGATTTTGATACTTTTATTACTAATAAGTAAAATAATTAAGTTTTGGAGAAATTAAAATATTGATAAAAATTATGGAAATTAAAATAAGCATCTTATCTTGATTTATCACAGTATTATTTTTTTTTCTTTACAGCCAGCTTAGGACCACGTTATTTCAACTGTTTCCTTCCTTGGGCTTTAAGGGGCTACCAGTACTGTCGCATTCGTTCTTGATGTTTCTACTTCCGTGCTTCAGTCCCGATCTTGCCTGTTTTGAGCGTGGATTATTCCTGGAAACTCTGGAATGATTTCAGCTTCATCTTAAGAAGTTTACTTTCTTGAATATCTGCCCATGTGATCCCCACTTCTTTCAAGTCTTTGTCCAGTTCTGTGAACCATGCTCCCTTGATCTTCTTTCCTAGGAAATGGGTAAAGATTCTGTTTGTTAATCTCGTTGGGGTTCATACGTGCCAGGTGACCATAAAATATGATCCTTCTCTTCGTACGTAGCCTTCTGGACGTTTCATGATTGTGCCGTTTTCTGTGTTCACCATTTTCCTTTACCGGTGTGGGTGATACGCAGTTGAATAAATATATCACTCACGGTTTGCAGAGGATCATATAATCATTATTATTATTCTTATAATCAAATTTCTTCTACCCTTTCGGGTGTAGAATGTTATTGTTGGTCTATTTCATGTTTTTTCTATTATTATTTTGTTCCAGCTCTTTTTGTTTTTTATGGTTTCCCTCATCTGGGCGTTAGAGATTCCTCTCCTTTTCATGATATTTTCGACATGTTTGTCCCATTTTTTTGTTGGCCTTCCCACTTTCCTTTTGCCCGTTATTTTTGTTTGCCATATTAGTTTTGTTTGGTTGGTGTCTTCTCTTCTGTGTAGGTGTCCCAGCCATTGCAGCTGTCTGTCTTCTATTATCTTGTTTAGTTCTCTTATTTCTAGATCTCTTCTTATGTCCACGTTTCTTACTCTGTCTTTTCTGGTTACTCCGTATACTTCTCTTAGATACTCATCTCTAGTGTCTGCATCTTGCTTTTTAGTCTCCTATTTAGCGTCCATGTTTCGCATCCATATAGCAGTGTTGGGATTAATACTACTTTATATATTATTAGTTTTGTTTTTCTCGATATCTTCTTGTTGTTTAGTATTACCCTTTGGACCGTCTGGAAGGTTCTTGTTGCTGCTTGTAGTCTGTTGTTTATTTCAACTTCGAGTTCCCCTTTGTTGTCTATTATTTGTCGTTGGTATTTAATTTGTTCGATGTGCTCTATTTTTGTGTTACTTATTTTTATTTCTTCCGTTTCTTTCCTTTCTCCTATTGTCATTATTTTAGTTTTTTCTGTGTTGATTTTCAGTCCTGCTTTTGCGAGTTCTTTGGTCCATATCTTTATGTTTGTTTTTAGGTCCTTGATGTTTTTCCCTTTTAGTGCTACATCGTCTACAAATATGCATTCTGTGATTTCTTGTGCTTTTATGTTTCTGTATCTTATCTGTGTTTTTTTTTGTTTTCTCTTTTATGTTTTTCATTGATGCGGTAATGAAAGACTTAAAAGAGAAAACAAAAAAAACACAGATAAGATACAGAAACCTAATAGCTATTATAAATAGGCATGGGCTTAGTGCTCCTTCTTGTCTTAGACCGTTTGTCGTAAAAAGAAGTCGAAATTCTTGGACTTCAGGTTACCGGTTTTTATACAGTTTTCTGTTCTAGTATATATGCTTTTTATTGCCTTTATCAGTTTTTCTTCTACTTGTTCTTTTAGTACCTGCCATACGTATTCTCTATTTACTTTGTCGAAGGCTTTTTCTAGATCTATATATGAACCACCAAAACAACGGTATGCTATATATTTGTTTCTGGTGTTCTCTTAGTTCATCGATTAGGTTCATGATTGTGAATAAGTGATCTATTGTGCAATGTGTTCTTCTGAATCCGCTCTGCGAAGTTTCTAGGTTTCTTTCTATTTTTTGTCTTATTCTTTTTTCCAGTATGTCCTCGTATATCTTCTCTGTTGCACATAATAGGGAAATTCCTCTGTGGTTACTACATTCCTTTGTATCTCCTTTCTTCCATATTGGCATTATTGCTGATGTTTGCCAGTCTTTGGGAATTTTTTCTGATTGCCATACTTCATTTAATAGTCTTGTTAATTGTACTATTCCTTCGTTTCCCATGTATTTTAGTTGTTCGTTTTCGATGTTGCCTATTCCCGGTGCTTTTCCCAACTTCAGTTTTCTTAATGCCTTGTTTACTTCTTCTGGTGTTATTTTTTCTTCTGTTGTTTCTTATTCATTTTGGTTTTCTTTTTCAGATTTCTTCTACTGTTTCGTTTGTTGTACCTCGCCTCTTTCTGCGGCAAACTCTTTTTTGCCCAGCAGCTCCTCAAAGTGTTGCCTCCATCTTTCCGCTATTTCCTCGTCTCCTGTCAGTATATTCCCGTCTTTGTTCTTTATTTGATGTATCTTAATTATTTTTTCTTTTCTGTTTCTTCTTATTACGTTGTAGAATAGTTTTTGGTTTTCTGTGCGGTTGTTTTCCATTTTCTCTCCGAATTGTTCCCATGATGCTTCCTTTGCTTGTTTCATACTGTTTTTTACCTTTCTTCTTTGTGAGGTGTATCTTTCATAATCTGTCGTAGTTTTGCTTTGTAGGTATCCTTGCCATAACTTTTTTTTCAGTTTTATTTCTTTTTTCAGTTCTGACTTTTCCAGTCCACCAGTTCGTTTGTTTTTTCTTCCTGTTGGTTTTTATTGTACTACAGGCCTCTTTCGCTGCATTTGTTAGCATGTTTTTGAAATCTTTCCATGTTTCCTCTGCATTCTCGTATTTCGATTTTTCCATTTTTTCTGCTTCTTGTTTTATTAGTTTCTGGTATTGTTTCCGTGTTTCTTGGTCTTTTAGTTTGTACACTTTTATTACTTCTTGTGTTGTGTCTTTCATTTTAATCTTTTTTGCCTCTGCTTCTTGTTTGATTGTTGCTCCTACTAGGAAGTGATCGCTTCCTATTTCGTGCGTTCTATAAGCTCGTACATCTTTTATTTGTTTCCTTTGGGTTTGTTTCATATAATCATATAATACACAAATGATGTAAACACTGGATTAAGGAAATGGCGGAGTTGCACATATTCGTAGGACTTGGATATAACTGGAACAAACTTGAACTATTCACTTGGGTGAAACTAATGTCTCGGATGTGTTCGTACTCGGACTGTCTTCGTACCTTGACTTGTGGTTGTTTATTCGGGGCTCCCAGTATTTATATTTCGTCCAGGTATCTGGTCCCTCCTCTGGGGGTGATTATAAAACGTTTTGTAATCTGCCCGAGGATTACACTATGCACCCTCATAAAATATTTTCGGAAATTTTTCCGAAAGTATTCGGGTAGTTATTGTAATGTCCTCGTAACTAAAATAGATTTGAACTGCCCGTTGCCGCTACATCACCCCCTTGCTAGTGATAACGCTACATATTTTTTCCGGCTGTTGTTGCTTGTTTGTTGAAAGTTCGGTAAGTTTTCTTAGTTGTACACCTGCTTGCAGTAGATCGGGGAATAGTAGACGTCGTTGTTATGGAAGGCGTGCTAGTAGACGGTTGAAAACGTCATCGTAGACCTCGTTTTTGCAAGTTTGTTGCTAGGCGTCTTGGTCGACGTCTTTTGTTCATAGGCGGTTTCCTGTGCAAAACCATCTTGCACCTTCCAGTCGCTGCTGCGGCGTTTCTTCGTAGGCGTCCTGGTAGACGATTGAAGACGTCATCGTAGACGTTGTTTCTTGTTGCAGACGCCGTAGACGGTTGAATGAGTCATCGTAGACCTTGTTGTTGCAAGGCATCTTCGTAGACGTCGTTTGCTGATAGGCGGTTTCCTATGCAAAACCAACTTGCACCTATCAGTATGAGTCGATCCGGAAGATTAACAAGTCGATAGCGGCCTCGTAGACGGTAGTAGGCGTCGTCGTAGATGTTGTTGATGCTGGCATCCTCGAAGACGGTTGAAGGCGTGGTCGTAGACGTGGTTGTTGCAAGTTTGTTGCAAGGTGTCTTCGTAGACGTTGTTGTTACCTGCGTCCTCGTAGACGATTGAAGGCGTCATCGTAGACGTCGTTTTTTGTTGCAGGCGTCCTCGTAGACGATTGAAGACGTCACCGTAGTCACTGTTTTTTGTTGCAAGGCGGAGGCGGAATCATGAGGCGTACGAGAGGCGGTGTTCGGACCTTGACTTTTGTTGTTGCCGGCGTCCTCGTAGACGGTTGAAAGCGTCATCGTAGACGTTTTTGTTGCCGGCGTCCTTGTACTTGGTTGGTGTTGTTTAGTCTCGCGTGTAAGGTTTCCTTGGCACAGATGCAGTGTGTGGTTCAACGATGTGGTAGATTTCAGATGCTTTTGGTTTCATATTTGAGTGTGTAGATTCCTCTTTCGATTACGTCGGGGTCACCAATTTGTGGCTGACCGGATTCCTCTAGACTATCACGTCGGGATCAACAATTTGTGGTGGGATACACTAGTGGATTGTAAATAAATTTCTCTGCAAATCGTGAGTATTTACTTACGGTTTGCAGAGTCATTTACAATCATATAATACAAAAATATACAGGTGATACAAACGGTGGATTAAGGAAATGGTGGAGCTGCACGTATTCGAAGGACTTGGATTTAACGGGAACAAACTTGAACTATTCACTTGGGTTTAACTGATGTCTTGGTGGCGTTCGTACTCGGACTGTCTTCGTACCTTGACTTGTGGTTGTTTATTCGGGGGTCCCAGTATTTATATTTTGTACAGGTATCTGGCCCTCCTCTGGGGATGATTATAAAATATTTTGTAATCTGCCCGAGGATTACACTATCCACCCTCATAAAATATTTTCGGAAATTTGTCGGAAAGTATTCGGGTAATTATTGTAATGCCCTCGTAACTAAAATAGGTTTGAACGGCCCGTTGCCGCTACACTGCACCCAAAATTTTCCTCAGAATCCTTTTTCCCTAATTTCCAAGGTTTCCATCATTCGTTTCCTGTTCATTGTAAGGCATTCTGTAGCATATAGGCCTTCCGGCCGAATAACTGTTTGATAGTGTTTGAGCTTGGCATTTTTAACTTCTTGCTGTGGATGCTCTTGGTCAGTTGATATGCAGTTTCCATTTTTCTGATTGGTGAAGTGAAGGCTTCTTTCTTTGAAATGTTGGACTCTATCCATTCGCCTAGATTCTTGAATTTGTCGGCTCGCTTATTTTTTCCTGATTCCATAACAAGTACTTGGGGTGCTGGTTTGATGTTTGTGATAAACTCTGTTTGGTCAAGGGAAATCTGAAGGCCTGCCTTAGTTGCTTGTGTTTGTAGTAGGTTGATTTTTTCCACAGCTCTATCTAGCGAATCTGAAAATATCGCAAGATCATCTGCGAAGGCTAGGCAGTCTACTGTTAGTGTATCCCAATTTCTGTATCCCAATCTGACCCCATTTTCCACTCCTTTGTTGTTTATTTCCTTGCGCCACTGATGACACGGATGACTTTCTCGAGTACTCAGCTGAAAAGCAGAGGTGAGAGTCCCTGCCTTACGCTTGTCCTGATTTCCAAGCAATCTGAAATATCTCCTCCAAATGTCACTCTGGATTTTATGCTACTTAAGATCTGCTAAATTATGGATCATGGTTTGTTGTCCAAACCCAGTTCTTTAAAGATTTGTATTAAGGTACATCGATCGATTTTGTCGTACGCTTTCCTGAAATCGACACAAACCACAGGTTACCACAAACTGTTTGTTCCTGAGCTTGAGATATGATAGAATAGATTTAAAGTTCATAATCAGTTCAGCACATGCACGTCCTTTCCTGAATTCACCTTAGTATTCTCCCAACTGTGGATCTAGTTGCTCTTCGGCCCGATTTTGTAGAGCCTTCGAAAGGATTTTAAATTATTTAGACAAGCGAGATTCGACGGTAATTGTTCGCGTCCGTTCTGTCCCCTTTCTTATGAAGAGGATGGATCAAAGCTGAGGTCCAGTCTCCTGGAAGTTTCTCGGTTTCCTGGAAGTTTCTCCTGGAAGCTTTCAGCTAGTTTTCACATTTCAGCAACAATTGAATCCTCACCTGGTGCATTGTTGTTTTTAAGTGCCTGGATGATCAAAGCAAATCAAATCAGTTTATTGACTTTTGAGATGTACATAAATACATATAAGCAACGTTAAAGATCATCGATATTGTACAAACATTTATCGATTAAGTAATCTTTCAGATTATTACGGAATAACTTATATGATGATTCTTCTTTTAAATTAATTGGTAAGCTCTTGAAAATTTTAATTCCAATATGCGAGGGAGCTTTAGTACACAGTGTTAAGTTGGCAAATGGTGTTTGTAGCATATTCTTGTTTCTAGTGTTATGTGAGTGTCGATCACTATTTATTAGAAAATCTGTCCTATTTTTAAAAATAAAACAAGCTAGTTCCCAGACGTAGATGGACGGGACTGTCAGAAGGTGTAGTCCTTTGAAGTGTGGCCGACACGACGTTGATCTGGATATGCCCTTGATGGCCCGCACTACCCTCTTTGGTGCCTTGAATAGGACGTCTAAGTGCGGAGATGCCCCCCATATTATGATCGCATATGCGATAATTGATTGAACCTCCGCGTGGCATATTCGTAGTAGGAGCGGTAGGTCTATGTTATTACGGAGTATTCTTAACATGAAGGCTTTCTGGTTGACTTTAGCGGCAATATGCCGTATATGGGTATTCCAATGTATGATCTATTTTTTATTTCTTCTTTTGTAGGTGGGGATCAGTCTGGATTGTATATATACGACCTAAATCCATGATTGTAGGTGGCACTGTCTTCAAACGTGAACGCAGATTCTGGAGGTTCGCAGTTGAGGAGAGACTCAAAGTAGGTTGCCAAGACCCGGCAGTTGTCTTTATCATTGAAGGCAGTTTTACCAACAGGATTCTTAAAGTCTAGACTCGGTGGAGAATACTTGTTCAAATGCTGTTTGAATGTGCTGTAATTGTTTCTTATCACAGTATTATTGTTATTGTTTACATATTTAGAAATTTTATCAAAGTTTCTGTTTATGTGATTTTGTGATTCAGAATTTACCAGGAGATTTCCTAAACGTAAAACGCATAAGATTACTATTAGGTTCCCTTATATTAAAAAGGAAGGTCAAATGGAACAACTTGAGGACTTTTTGTAAAAACCTAAATCCAACCCGAAGGCAGCTAGATTGCGTAAAGTACTAGCTAAGGATAGAATGTAAAATGATGGGCACTCTTAAGAGACATGGGAGCTACACGGAAGACGAAAACGGAATTTGTTTAATGCAAAATGCAGTTTTAGTAACCATGAATTCTTGGCCAGTGAAGCATTTTTGTGTAACGGCATTTATACGACCTAAATCCATAATTGTTGAATGGTAATTTCGGAGAGAATATAAGATTACTCGACGAGGTAAGATTCCGTCCCGAAATACAATTAGGCAATGACACCAACGTTTTATGAAAGCTGGGAAATTAAATAATGCTTACTGCGGCATCCAGAAAATGGTACGCACCGCAAATAATATTGTTCGATTTGCAGCGCGTCACTCTTGTCCTGAGTCTGTTTAGTGATTTCCATGTCTCATATGGTAAAATTTTTCCCGGTGGCAGCTCCTCTCAGGGTTAGGTCCGCAGGTTAGGGTGTTGTTCTTTCCATTGGGTGTTGTCCTGCAGTTATTGCGTATGTTGGAGAAAGCTCTTCCTCGATTTGAGTCGTCGTCTTTCTGGTTGTTGGTCGTGTAGAGGGTGCCGCCTATCTCCGATCTGCTTCTCCCGCTCTGTTTCGGATGCAACTTTGCGTCGGACGTGTGCTGTGGCAATTCAAGATAGATGGTACAGTTTCCCGACAGGTTAGGTTATTCATACAGTTCGGTATCAGGCAGCCTGTTATAATCCTGCACGTCTTGTTTAAGGCGACGTCGACATGTCTTGCGTGAACCGAGTTGTACCACACTGGTGCCGCGTACTCGGCATCGGAGAAACAGAGAGAAAGGGCCGACGTACGCAGTGCGTCAGGCTGCGCTCCCCATGTATTGCCAGTGAGGTTCTCAATTATATTATTCCTAGCACAAACTTTGGCCTTTGTATTCTGGCAGTGTTTTTGGAAAGATAGTGTGCGGTCCAGTGTTACGCCCAGGTACTTTGGAGTGTCGCATGTTTCGATTTCTTGTTCTCTCCATGTGATTTGCAGTTTCTTGCGTGCGTCCTTATTTCTCAGGTGAAATGCACCTACCTGGGTTTTGCTGGAGTTCAACTTCAACTGGTTTATGTCGTAGTACTGTGCCATGTTTTCTAAGGCTGTAGTTACTTTATTCTCGACTTCTTCGAAGCTTTTCCCTTGTGCGGCGATGGCTGCGTCACCCGCATAAATGAAGCGACGTGTCTGTTGGTTGGTCATATGTGTATACGTTGAATAGCATAGGAACCAGTACACTTTCCTGTGGTGGGACGTCCCTCTGGTCTCTCCATCGACTTCTTTTTCCCTGTAGTGTAAGATAGAAGTAACATGTAACATAGAAGCGCCTGTTCCTCAACAGAATTTTCACCAGTCCAGCTAGGCGATAGTACTTGATAAGATGATACAATTGCTACGCTGCTTTTTGGTGTTTTATGGTAGCATATGCTGCTGACAGGTCTATAAAGGCGACACCGGTAATTTGCTTGCGCTCGAAGCCATCTTCAATATGTTGTGTTAAGTTTAGAACCTGGGCGCAGCAAGACGTTCTTGGTCTAAACCCTGTTTGCTCTGGTATTATGCTGTCTACTTTACCAGATGTGCGATTCAGTATTAATCTTTTGAAGACTTTGAAGAGATGACATAGTAATGATACAGGTCGAAGACTTTTATGTTCTGCAGAATCCTTTCCAGGTTTCAACAGCGCGACTACTCGAGCCTTCCTCCACATTTTTAGGATTTGCAACGTCTTTGCACAGCAGTTAAGTTGGTGATCCATGCAATGGTTGCAGTTCTAAAATGTTTTATTTGTTCTGTTCTTAGTCCTTGATCGTTCGAAGTCCTTGAAGAGATGACATAGTAATGATACAGTTCGAAAGCTTTCAGGTTCTGCAGGATCCTTTCCAGGTTTCAACAGCGCGAATACTCGAGCCTTTTTCCACATTTTTAGGATTTGCAACTTCCTTGTACAGCAGTTAAGTTGGTGATCCATGCAATGGTTGCAGTTCTAAAATGTTTTATTTGTTCTGTTCTTAGTCCTTGATCGTTCGAAGTCCTTGAAGAGATGACATAGTAATGATACAGTTCGAAAGCTTTCAGGTTCTGCAGGATCCTTTCCAGGTTTCAACAGCGCGAATACTCGAGCCTTTTTCCACATTTTTAGGATTTGCAACTTCTTTGTACAGCAGTTAAGTTGGTGATCCATGCAATGGTTGCAGTTCTAAAATGTTTTATTTGTTCAGATCATCTAGTCCTCCAGCCCTGTTATTTTTTAAGCTGTTATTGGCGGTTTTTAATTCACTGCTTGAGAATGGCTCAGCTGACAGGTTATATTAACAAACAAAACATGCGGTACTAGTCGTCAGAGCATCTCTACCAAATTCAAAAGCCGAGACAGTCACAGTGTGGTGTGGTGTATCTGTTTTCAGGATACTAATTGTGGACCCTATGCGAAGAAGACAATCAGACAGTTACCGTTAAGTCGCAACGGTATTTGATAATGCTTGAAAATTTATCAACAGCAGAGGTTGGGATGAGACATCAATGAGTTGTGGTTTCAGTTAGATGGGGCAATAAATTCTCGACACAGTCATTTTAATTGGCCGGCAAGATCTCCAGATTTAACTTCCTGTGGTTCTTCTTATAGGGGTATTTGAAGTAGAAAGTGTAAGTAAATAGACAATATAAGAGTAAAAAAATAACATTAGAAGTGAAATAGGAAGCATATTTTGCACTGTCATGCTGCAACATGTCAGAAACGGCACCGGCTCAAAATGGATCGCATTTGTCAAATTTTCAAAAAATTAGCTGCCATTAAAAACTGCATTATGTATGCAATAAATGTATGTCATGCTAATCTCTGCGTTTCAATTATTAAGCTCTCAATCATATTTTCATATCTTGCTCAAGTGCAAATTTAAAGAAAATTTAATTTTTTAAGTTTATTTTACGCGAATTTTTCTAAATTCATTTATCGTCAACATTTAATAGATTGGTTAGTTTATTGATTTTCATTTCATAGTTTTTTGGAATCTCAGGCTATTAACACATTTTGAGTGGGTATCCTAAGATATGAGGCCTTTTCTTATCAAAAGTTGGGTATTTGAACGACTGCACCCTGAGAACGGACTTCTGATTGCACCCTGAAATACTTTTTTCTAAAAAAAAATCCTGAAAGGGATGAAATAGGGGATGTATGAGGAACCGATCATTTTTCAAGTTAGGGAGATGAAAATTAATATTTAGGCTTTTGGTAAGAAATTTAAAAAAATACGTATTTCATCGTTTTTTTGCAATATCATCCCTGAAGGGGGTAAAATAGGGGATGATTTAGGTTCTTTGTAAGCTACAATACAAATTTTTGAAAAGCAAAGTTTGTGAAGGTAAAACTGGCTATATTTTCAAAATTTTGAAGACAAATTTTAGGAGGTTGAGCCAGGATCGCTGATCCTGATGGTGGATGCTCCGGATGGATTCGTAATGGTGGATGCGCAGGTGTACGGAAGGGCAAAAAATTTATAAACAAATAAAATGTTTCGTCGTTTTTAAACTTATGTAATAAAACCAGTCACTAGTATTTTTCTAAAGTGTGGAATTTAAAAAAACAATCTCCCTTGTGAAGAGGCACTTCGCAAAATTGGCACATATGACATGTCAAACTTTTCTTCTTATGCGCGGCGCAAACGCTGCACTGCCTATGGGGTTTAAGTTTTATGCCGCCTGTAATTAGTTTAACTAATTTATGCTTTCTGGTATCCTTTGACAACCTTCCTGGAGGGTCATCCCTTCTGGGTGTAGCTGATGTACCAGGAACAGGATGCTCTTCATTCACATTTTCCCTAGTCGGTTTTTTCCACTCTTTTGCCACATTATGTAAAAATATTTTGTATTTTTTATTACAATGAGGATTTAATGTTGTATACACTCTAAAAGCATTAAATAGTGCACAGTTGACAATAAACATCACAGCTCTCTTTGTCCATTTCTTCGTACGACGTACTATCGAATAATATGATAAATATTGACCGGCGCGATCTGCACCTTTCATAAATTTATTGTAATCCACTACGCATATTGGTTTCCAGATTTTTTCTTTTGTCGCCCAATCAATATTATGGCTTTCTACAATATCAGCTGAATGTATAGTCGAAATCATACGCACAGGCGTTTTTGATTGCCAACATTTTAACAAAATGTTTTGTCGCCGGCGAAACATAGATTCCCCCCTATTCAATTTCGCGTATTTTAAACAGAGAGGAAGTCCTCTGTTTATGCGAATAGTGCCACAACTCCGAAATCTATATTGTAGAAGTATTTCACAAGTGTCCACACTATTGTAATAATTGTCCATATATATGTGATGCCATAAGTTTACATATGGCTGAAGAAGATTCAAAATTGTGTGTTGCAGTCGATTTCCTTCACCACAGCATATTCGGAAATTACATATGTAGCCGGTTTTCGCTTCAAAAACCATTCTTATGAGAATACCATATTTCGTTATTTTTGAAGCATTGTAGACTTTGAATGCTAGACGACCTCTCCATGGCATGATGCTTTCATCTAAGGACAATTCTCTCTGTGGTTTATAAACTTCTTGAAATTTGGATAATATGTATGAAATAAGGGGTTGGATTTTTTTAAGGCAATCTCTATCATCTTTGTTATCGTTATTGGAAAAATGTCATGAATACCATATTTGCCTAAATCGATCCCTGTTCATTATTTGAGGAAAACTTGGAGTTTCAATTGTTTCATCTGTCGGCCAGTATTCATCCCTCGTATCCTTACGAACTCTTCCCATTAGTAGAAGCAATCCGAGCATTTTTTTTTAGTTCTATCATAGATACATCTTTTCACTTTACGGAATTAGCACGATCTCTAAATAAATGTTCATTCTGTGCATGGTAGCGGTTTGTTTCTGTCGCCATATATTCAAATAAATCGTCTCCAATAAATAACTGAACCACATCAATTACATTTTCTGAATTATTTGGCATCACGAAAACCCCACTGTCCTAAGAAATCTTCGATAATTGGCACATTATCACTTTACGACCAGTCCAATACTTCACCATCACTTTCTTCGTCGCTAGAAGGTATTGGCAAGGCTTTGTTTCTTCTTGGTCGAATCAATTCTTCCTCGTCACTTTCGCTATCAAATTCGGGAAACTCTGCATCGCTTGAAATTTGCGACAAATCATCTGCATAGACATCACTATCGTAATCCATTGCAAATAAAATTATTCAATTCGTATATATATATATATATATATATATATATATATATATATTTAATGTGCTTTTTTGAAACTTTTAATGAAATATTGTTGCATTGAAATAGTGGTAGGTACTACAAACTGATTTATTTTGACGAGATAGGCCGTTTATATACAGATAAATGTAGGGGAGGGTGAGAATAACAAATTGGTTTAAGACCCAAAATATGACAAACAATAATCCTTAAATACTGTGTAAGTTGTAAAATGAAATATTTTAAAAAAGGTTTATGGAACGCAAAGAATGAGTGGTAATATTTTATTGCAGGGTGATATCCGGATTAAATATGCTAAATAATCAATAATATCGAAAATAAATACTAAATTCATTACTCCTTTATGGCCATATGCCCTTTTTTAGCAGGTAATAATATCTTGTCCCGCTTTAAACGCACGTACTTTTAAACGGGTACTAATACCCGGCCCGCTGATAGACAGCAGTCGGCGAGACGGGTACTAATACCCGCACCCGCCTTTAATGTGTTAATACGAATTAATACACTAATAGCAATAGTTACATAAAAGATGTTGTTATGTAATAATTTTCTTCATTATTTTAGTTTATTTAATGAAAATGTCTTTTATAAATCAAAATAATGAAGAATCTAAGAATGCCTAGTATCCAAAGAGCAGATTTCTAGTTTATATAAATATATTTTGAGATTATCTTAATTCTCATATTTTAGAATATTTTCAAATAACTATTTTATTAATAAATTAATAAGTTTAAAAATAGACAGTTTTAATTATATCTTTATATTTACCCAATATTGTATGCTCATGTAGATAACCATTCCAGCTTCTGGAAATGTGAGGACTGTGACGGAAAACATCCATGCGATTAGACATAAAGTATTTTTCTGCAATGTAGATTTGAATTAGAATTCATGAATAAAATATGAGGTAAAAGTTGTGATTTCATAGATAACGTAGTTTTCTTATGGAAAAAATGTAAATCGCATTCAATTATAAAGCTATAATAGTAATTATGTTTTGCGTGTTTTAAACGCGGCAAATGCAATTAATTTTTAAATGGATATTTTCTGTAATGCGATTGATGGAAATCGTGCAAAGAGAAATTTTCTAAAAATCAGATAATATAAAAAATATAGTTTCATATAAATATGCAAACCTCTATTTTTATTGCCTTATATTGTGCCTTAAATTTTAAAAATATAATTTTATTTAAATTTGTGTAGTTAATAAATTATGGAGAAATTTAAGAAATAAGTATTTAATTAAATACCACCCTTATACTGGGTAGTTAGAATTAAATATGTTAAGAATAAGAATAAGAATAAGAAATTTATTAATCTTTTTCATTGTGTTTACAATATAAGACAAGTCGAAATAAAATACAAATTAAAAATATGTTTAAACATAACTGGTAAAACAATACATTTATTAAAAGATATAACAATATACAAATTATACAAGGTTTAGCTTGATGCTTCAAAGTTTCTTACTTGGTTTGTGAATTCAGCAACACTATAAAAAGCATGTTGGTGTAGAAATGATTTTAATTTTGTTTTAAAGTTATTGATAGTTACCGTTGTCATTGAGTGCGGCAGTCTGTTATATAAATCGATACCTGATTTGTAAGGTGCTATTTTAAAAAAAGTATGTTTAAAATTATATGTAACTAATTTTCCGTTATTTCGTGTCGCGTAGCCGTGAACCTCGCTATATTTTACAAATTTGGCTTTATTGCTGTGAATAAAACAAAGTATTTTTAGAATGTATATACATGGTAGTGTTAATATTTTATATTCAATAAATGTGTTTCTACAAGTTTCGACGTAATTCAAATTAAACATTAATCGAATGATGCGCTTTTGCGTTACAAATAATCTGCTGGAACCATTTGATAATCCCCACACTGTTATATTGTAACTTAGATGTGAGTATACTACAGCATAATATATAGTTAAAATAGAATCAAGGTTTAGTTCATTTTTGAGTCGTGATATTAAATAATATGATTTATTTACTTTAGCACAGGTGAAATCTATATGTTTCTTCCACTGTAAATACTGATCAATTATTATCCCCAGGTATTTCATGGTTTCAGATGTCTCTATCAACTTATTATTAAAAGTAAAAGTAATGGATTCATTCTTTTTATAGATGTTTGACAAATGCATAATTTCTGTTTTTTCAACATTAATAATTAATTTATTTAGTTTACACCATTCATTAAATTGAGACATGACTGAAAATATTCTGCTTTTAGCCTCATCTAATGTCTCAGCAGAAACTACGATCGCAGTATCGTCTGCATACATAAAGACCTCTCCGTCAGTTATGTGATTCGGTAAATCATTTACAAAAAGTAAAAATATCAGTGGGCCTAGTATACTCCCTTGAGGAGTCCCCATATTCATTGTAAATATGTCTGAGAGTGATTCCTTATATTTTACTGTATATTCTCTTTCGCTGAGATATGATGTAATCCAGTCATTTATGAAGTTTCGAAAGCCTATATTAAATAATTTAGTACGTAATAAATCGATATCAATAGTGTCAAACGCCTTTTTTAAATCAAATAAAATGATAAATGTGTGTTTTTTGTTATCTAAATTGTTTAAACATGATTGTACTAAATTTATGCACGCTGTCTCTGTAGACCTACCGTGGCGGAATCCATATTGTTTATCATTCAATATATTATATTTTTCAAGAAAGCAAAAAATTCTCTTACACATAATTTTTTCAATAATTTTGGAGAAGATACTTAATAAACAAATCGGTCGATAGTTGGTTATATCTGTATCATCCCCTTTTTTAAATAGCGGTATTATTTGTCCGATCTTCAACGGCTTGGGGTAGTTGCCCTGTGAAACTGAGATATTAATTATATTACATAAGAAAGGTGCAATGATATCTGCATTCGCTTTAACTAATTTAACCGGAATTTCGTCAAGGCCCGAGGAATTAGTGTTTCGTAGGGATATTATAACAGAAATTATTTCAATCTCAGATACTGGGGTAAAGCAAAATGTGTTGTAGTGATACTGTGTGTTATCGAGAGAAGTATTATTAGTACTATTTGAGAAAATATTTAGGTCCTTGATCGATTGTTCAAAAAATGTCGCGAACTTATTGGAAACTTCATAATTACTTTTACAAATTTCCACATTACATTGTTTTTTGTTTTTATATTGAACTAGATTCCACAATGTTTTAACTTTGTTATCTGCATTAAGTATATATTTTGCAGCGTGTTGTTTTTTTTCTAAAATAATTAACTGATTAAGAGTTTTTTTTTTAGTTTTGCATTTTATTGCTAAGTCATCTCTACCTGATAATTTAACACTAAAATCTAAGTTTTTAACTTCATCATATAGCTTTTGAACTTCTGCTGAAAATTTGATTTTTTGGCGTTCAAGGTTACGAACGGATACCAGTCTTTTCCTCTTCGGAAAAACCACTTCGAAACTCCACTTAAACTGTTTATAGAAGTAATCAAATACGAAATTAATATCATTATCGTATGACCAGTTAATAAACTCGCTGTGTTTGATAAAATGTTGTCTAAATTCACTAATTTTGTTAGGTGAGATGACACGAACAATTTTATAGGTCGGCTTTTTTTGAATAGGCAATTGTAGTTCTATATGCGCTGTTTGTGCAAAATGATCAGACAACCCAGGATTGAAATTGTTTGCAGATTTCATTATGTCAATGTTATTGGTAATTAAATAATCAATCGATGTCATTGATACTTTATCTAAATTTGGAAATTTCTGAATTCGAGTGACATCCTTTAAAGAAAGAAATAAATTATGTGCCAATAACAAGTCATTTAGAGAATCTGTCATTTTATTTTTAATTAGATTGTCTATATTCAAGTCCCCGCAGATGATAACGGTTTCAAATTGTTGATTTACAATATCTAATAGACGATTAAGTTGATTAAAAAATAGATCGGTTATATCACTAGCATTATTAGGTGGCCTATAAATTGCAATAATACAAGTTTTCATGCCCACTGATATTCCACAGCACTCAATGTTCTAACTGTACAAACAGCAATTATCTATTTTTTTAATCAGTTAATATTGAAACACGATGTAAATAATAATAAAAACTATTCATACTTGAATCTCTTGTACTAATTTCTACTCATTTTATACTTTCAAATTCTGTTTGAAATTTCAGATCAAATGAAAGAAATAAAAAAAATCAGATTTTTTAGTATTCAAATTAATTTTTAATAAATTTTAAGTAGAAACATGAAATTAACGACGAAACTTTAAGTATCTTAACAGATTTCAATTTTTTTACTAAGGATAACTAATTTAGCGAACATAAATAAAGTGATAAATCATACAATTTCTCTCATGTTAATATTTTACCATACATATTCGAAGGTTTTGATTTTATAAATAATTTTAATTAATACAACGTTATAGATAGCCAAGAAGACGTAGAAAATACTATACTCGTACCGGCGAGAGAATGCATCTCGTGTCGACGAGTTTAGCATTGTTCTGTGCATAACCCCACTTTACTTCGAGTGCGCGGTGTTTAATAGTTCGTATTTGAAAAACTAACGCATATTTCTTAACTCAAACTAATCTGCGCGTACCTCGGCGCGTCCCATGCCTCTCATACCACGGCGCAGTTCTGCTGCATTCTCTCGCCTGTTCGAATATAGACAGGTAAGACTGTCTAGCCAAGCCCGACAAGCCTAGATAGTCGAAACAAGAAAAACATGATAGACAGACAAGACTATAGAGATAACACTTTTTTAAATTTGTTATTTATTCACGTCATCCAAGCACATCGGAACGAAACAGTGTATGACATCAGTGTGATGGTTATAATAACATATTTTTTTAAGTAAACTATATTTGCTAAACTTCATACCTTTTGTGCCATGTTTTCTCGTTTCTCAAGAGATGCTTAGAGAGTCAAGACTAGATACAGAATCCTAGTCAGACAAGGCTGATCAAACAAGATGGGGCAGATAAGACTAGACAGACAAAACTAAATAGACAATACAAGGCAGATAAAATTAGACAGACAAAGCTAGACAAACAGGACAAAACAGACAAGACTAGACGACTAGGCACAGAAGAATAGAGAGACAAGACTGGACAGACAAGACTAGACAGACAAGACTAGACAGACAAGACTAGACAGACAAGACTAGATAGACAAGACTTGACAGACAAGACTTTTTCTTTATTTTTAACGGGACGTAGCAAGCAAGCACCATTGGTTAACTTGACAAGTGGCCCCCTGAACTCCTCGAGCATCTTGGAACCGCTTCACGCATAACGTCAACATGTCGTTGTATTAGTTTCCCGTCCACGTCTAGTGATTAGGGGTTCAGGTTCAGTTTCTTGTTGCTCTCGGCTTAGAGCCGTTTCCTCTCGTCTTGCTCTTTCAAGGTCATGCTGTTTGTTATCATATCGGTTGTTATTGCCCAGATGTTCTCCGACCTTATCATATGGTCGGTTAGGCCTATGGGCTCTAGTTTTAGGTAAGTTTTCTTTTCCCACGTTTCTCTTTCTGGTATCCATCTATGACAGTCGAAGATGGTGTGTCGAACGCTATCTTCAAGGCCACAGTATTCGCAGAGACTATCAGTTGCCCTGCGCATGTTATGCAGGTAGTCCCTAAAACCACCAAGACCGCTTAGCACTGTGTAAGATGAAAATTCGTTTCACCAAGCTTTCATTGTCCCCAGTTCGATAGCTGCCACTCTTTTTGCCATCCTTATACGTTTGCGCCCTTCGGCGGCTTTGTTTTTATCTCTCTGTGTGCAGTCGTCGCTTGTTCTAACGCGGTACAGTTCCTCTCTATCTCGCACCATAAACTCTATTGGTACTAAGCCAATATAGGTTTTTAAATGATAGACATTTGTCGATCGTTACACCCAGGTATTTAATTGATTCTTTCGGGACTATCTTTTCTCCCTTTACAAGGAAAGTAATGGGACAGATTTTTCTGAATCATCTTAGCAGCACTGCCTCTGTCTTTTTGGGGGACAATTCTAGTCTCTTTCCTTACATCCAATTACCAACTTGATCTATAGTTGTATTTGATCTAAGCATTATTCCCCTTTCTGTTTTCCCAGTCACTACCAGAGTCAGGTTGTCAGCCAAGCCCACGATCTCCACCCCCTCCGGCAGTTTGAGTCTGAGGACTCCATCGTACAGGATGTACCGCAGTGTCGGGCCCAGAACCGAGCCCTATGGAACACCACTGCTGACATCGCGCTCTTCTCTTGAATTCTCTGCTTGCAGAATGATTTTCCAATTTCTCAAATAGCTCCTGATTAATCGCAGTAGATACGGTGGCATGCCCTTTCTTGCCAGTTCCTCGAAGATGTTTTGTCAATGTGTCTTGGAGACAGACAAGACTAGACAGACAAGACTAGACAGACAAGACTAGACAGACAAGGCTAGACGGACAAAACTACTGGACACGACTGGACAAATAAAACTTGGGAAACAATTCTGGCCAACTATACCAGATATACAATACAGATAATTTTAGACAGACAAAAGTAGACAGTGAAGACTATGAACTAGACATACAAGATTTAATAGACTAAATAAGCAAGACTACTCAGACAATGCTAGACAGTCAAAGCTAGATAGGCATTAGTATCAGACAAGATCAGATTGATGGAGGACTCGACAGAGAAAGGTAAATCTATGTAAATACAGATAGGTAATACAAGACAATCGAGCCTAGTCAGGCTAGACTAGAAATGTAAGACTAGATAGATAAAATCCGCGAGACAAAATTTTAGAGCTATGATATAAGACAAGAAGAAATTGGATTCATAATATAGAATATAAAAATGTTGTTGGTTGCTTCGTAGGTATTGTTGGGCTAGTAACTCTAGCTAATTAGTTGGAGATGAGAGGGAGAGGAGGAGAAGACACAAGAACAATGATGAACGGTTAACGGAATATGTTAAAATATTTTTTTTGAATGTAGCGGGAGTTAAGAGGAAACTGGAAAGTGATAACGGATCTATTATAATTTTTCTCAAGAAATTTCATATAATTGGATTAGTTGAGACCTGGATTCAGGAAAAATAATGGGAGAGCTGAAAGTTACTGGTAGGAGGCGATTGGAAAGTTAGAATTGGGGAAGATCAGTTTCACACAATGGATAGTGAAGGTAAAGAAATAATAAGGAAAGCCAAAGATAAAGTTAGAAATGCAGAAGGGTGAGCTGAATGGGTAAGTGAAAATTAATGGGTTGTCGAAAATGGGTGTGTGGAAGGAGACTGGGAGGGAGATTTCATATTTGTGGGGGCAGGGGGATTATCGACTATAAACTGGTAGTCTCTTGGCCAAGACAGTGCAAACGAAGTGCTTCTTCTTCTTCTTATTGTGCCATATCCTCAGTGGACGTTGGCGATCAATATGGCCCATCGGATTCGATCCACAGCCGATCTGAACAAGTCAACCGATGTTCTTCCGGTCCATTGTCGCAGATTCTTCAACCAGGAGATCCGTCGTCTTCCCTGTGACCTCTTCCCCTCGATTTTTCCCTGCATGATGAGTTGAAGTAGCCTATATCTGTTGCTGTTTCTCATGATATGGCCAAAGTATGACAGTTTTCTGTGTTTGACTGTTGTGAGCAGTTCTCTGTCCTTCTGCATGCGTAGGAGTATGGTTTCGTTGCTAACATGGTGGGTCCAGGAAACGCGAAGCATTCGACGATAGCACCATGCTTCGAAGGCCTCCAGTCGCTTACTAGTTGCCTCGGAGAGTGTCCATGCCTCCACTCCATACAAAAGCTTAGAGAAGACGTAGCATCTAAGTATGCGTGTTCGAAGATGGATGTTCAAGCGCATGTTACACAAAACATTCTTCATTTGGTTAAATGTAGAACGTGCCTTCTCTATGTTGATCTTTACTTCACGACTATGATCCCATTGGTCATTGAGGTTTACACCCAAGTACGATATTGATGGTACTCTCTGTAGTTGGGCCCCATTTACCAGGAATTGGGCATTAGACGCATTTTTGCTGACGATTAGAATTTTTGTCTTTGCCACATTCAATCGCATATTAAGTGGTTCGCATGCCTCTACTACTTTATCAATCAGTCTCTGTAGTCCTTCGGCACTGTCGGCAATTAGTACAGAGTCGTCTGCATACCTTAAGTTATTAATTATTTCCCCGTTTATCTTTATCCCAATCTGTTCTTCTTCGAGTGCATTCTTAAAAAGGTTTTCTGCGTATCGGTTAAACAGTAGCGTGGATAGTACGCAGCCCTGTCTGACACCTTGTTCTACTGGAAATTCCTTTGACATTATATTTTCCACACGAACACATGCTGTTTGTTGTCTGTACAGATTGTTGATTATTCGTGCATCTCTGTCATCTATTCCTGTTTGCTTTATGGTTTCTGTTAGCAAATCATGGTTAATCCTATCGAATGCCTTTTAGAAGTCGATAAAACACGTGAAAACATCGCAATTTACGTCTCTTGCTCTCCCTAAACCCAAATTGCGTCTCGCTAATGTCTTCTTCTAGTTTTTGATATATTCGTTCGTAAATAATCTAGATAGAGACAGATAGTTCTATAGTCTTCGCATTGATTAGCTGTGGTTTTTTTAGGAATCGGTATAAACGTAGAGACTAGCCATTTCTCGGGTATATCTCCCGATTCATATATGTTGTTAAATAAGTCCGTGATTAGGTCTAGGTATTCTTCCTCAATGAGCTTTAACATATCGCCAAGAACTTCATCTGGGCCCGGGGACTTGTTGTTTTTGAGTCTTCCAATTGCCTTAAGAACTTCTTGATGAGTTATAGAAGGTCCTGTTTGTGCTGGGCTATTTGTGTTAGAAACTATTCGGCTATCGTCAGCATAAAGAGTCTGTATGTATTGTTGCCATCTTGCTACTTTGTCATTCACGTTCAGTAGTGCAGTCCCGTTTTTGTCGGTAATTATGTTATTCTGTCGTGGTTTGTTTATTCCAGCTGCATCCTTTATTTTTTTATGTGTATTTAAACCGTCATGTTTTCTGTCTAGTTCTTCTATTTCAGAGCATTGTTCTTTCCACCAGTTTTCTTTGGCTTCTTTGATCTTTTTTTTAATGTTGTTGTGGATTTGCTTATATGACTTTAAGTCTTTGCTCTTTGTTTTTCTTCGTTCTTCCATCAAACCTAAGATCTCATCTGTAATCCACTTGCTTTTCTTTTTTCTATGATTTGTGTAAAGGTTTTTATCTGCAACAGTTTTCATTACATTGGTGATGGCTTCGACTTGTTGTTCTATGTTGCGGCTGGCAAGGCTTCTGATCTTGTTCATACCTTCTTTAATCTGGTCTTTAACTTGTTGCATCACGTTGGGGTCTTTCAGTCTCTGTATGTCATGTCTCTTCAATTGGGGCTTCTTCTCTGTTCTCTTAAAGCGTACTTTAAGTGTTGACAGCAGTAGGTTATGGTCGGTATATACGTCTGCGGGCACCAAGTGCTGGCAGACCTCAAAAAAGATGACATCCAGATGATTGCTGGGAAGAACTGGACGAGGACTGCTATGGACAAGCAGGAATGGAGAAATATGGAAGAGGCCTACATTCAGGAGTGGATGAGAACAGGATGATAAGAAGAAGAAGAAGAAGACCTGGTAGTGGCAAATGACCTGCCAAGGCAGGAAATTATAGAGATGGAGATCGGAGGGAGAATTGATTCAGACCACATTCCAGTGACAATAAACTTGATGCCAAAGACAATAATTGTGCCCAGGGAGGAGAAATGGTTTACCAGATGGGACAAGGAAGCTACTGAGAGGTATAATGCTAGAATGGAAGCATTAAACTGGAAGGAATTAAATGACATAGACAAGATTATAGAGAAGATGGAGACAGGAATGTTAAAGAAGAAAATCACAGCAGCATCACCGGGAGGATCGCGGGCCGACAAAGAGGGAGAAACAAAAAATAAAACAGAGAGGTTATAAGAAAGTGTCGGGAGGGAACCGGTAGCAAAGATGAGTGGTTAAAAACGAAAGGCGAATTAAAGAATTTGTAGAAGAGGAGAAAACATAATTAGCAGAGAAGAAAACGTCAACGCAAACTACACGTCAAAACAGAAGCACAGCTCTGCAAGTATTTAAAAGAAAAAGGAGCGAGGAAAGAACGAGTTCCAAACAGCATACCGATGGAAAAGTGGAAAAGTCACTTTATGGTTTTGTTGGAAGGAGTCGAGATGTAGGAAGAAGTAGGGAATTTAAGTGTAGGGAGGAACAAGCTATGGAAGAATTATGTCAAGAAGAAATACCAACTAGCGGATTGGACAGGTTTATAGCAGCATTAAAACGAAAAAAAGCGACCGGGTATGACGGCGTAGGAACCAAGCCTGGAAAGCTGCTCCGAAAAAGTGTATTGCTAGAATATGCGAAGAATTTCATTTGGTATGGAGGTTGAGCAAAGAGTGTCCCAAAGAACTGGAAGGAGGGAATAATTCACCAATGTATTGGGTGAATTATTCCTTCCTTCCAGCTCTTTGGGACACTCTTTGCTCCCCTCCATACCAAATTAAATTTGTCGCTGATTCTAGCAATACACTTTTTCGGAGCAGCTTTCTAGGCTTGGTTTCCTACGCCGTCAGACTCTGTCGCTTTTTAGTTGTTTAAATGCTGCTATAACAGTGTCCAATCCACTAGTTGGTATTTCTTCTTGACATAATTCTTCCATAGCTTGTTTTAGAGCGGAGACAGGGAAAATGTCGAAAACTACAGGGGGATTATATAAAATTTTCACTAAAATCTTGGGCGAGCGGTTGAGGAAAGCCCAGTGCCATAGGTGCAAGCTGGTTTCAGAGAGGGAAAGAGCACAGTAGAGTATTTAATAACCCTATGCTACATAATTTATCAGGAAATAAGTAAAGGGAGCTATTTTGCTCTTTCCATTGACCTGAAGGCGGCGTACGATCCGATAGATCGAGGTAAGTTGGTAGAGTGCTTGGGAAAGAAGGGTATCTCAGGGAGTGTGATAAGGAATGTTAGGGAGTTGTATAAGGAAACAGTATGTAAGATTAGCGTGAATGGCTGTGAATCTGATTATTTTAAAGTAAGAAAGGGTTTGAGGCAAGGATGTTCGTTGAGTCCCACACTTTTTAATCTACTTGGCTGACATGGAAAAGGTGTTGACGGATGGTCAAACTGGAGGCGTGGTTATAGGGAGAAGGAAGTGTGGAGCTTAGCCTACGCGGATGATGGGGTTGTGTTCGCTAAATCCGCAGAAATGAGGGAGTTGATTGAAAGTTTGGCGAAGAATTCGTTGGCGAATACCAAGCGGATTTTAGACCAGGAGGATCGACCACAGATCAATTATGCACAGTAAAACAAGATCTGGAAAAATGCTGAGAATATGACATTGATGTGTACCAATTCTGCGTGGACTTCAGACAGGTATACGACAGCATAGACAGAGAAAAGCTCTACAGCATCATGCTAGACTTTAACATACCACGAAAATTAGTAAGGCTAACAAGACTAACAATGGAGAACTCTGAAAACCGGGTGAAGATACAAGGAAACCCAACAAGGAAACCCAACCATTTAAAATAGACCAAGGCCTCAAGCAGGGAGATGGACTCGCCCCAATGCTCTTTAATCTAGCATTAGAATGCGCAGTAAGGAAAACCACGGTAGACACCAACGCATCGCTGCTACACAAATCCACCCAACTAGCAGGGTAAGCAGATGGCATAAACATACTTGGAAGAAACCTAACAACAATGAAAGAAACCTACATACAACTAGAAGGCGCGGCTGAAGAAGTGTGCCTAAAAGTGAATGAAGATAAGACCAAAGTATTAATATAGACCCGAAGCAATAGGAGGAGAGGCCAGAACATGACAATAGGCGACCAAAACTTTGAGGTGGTCAATGACTTTACCTATCTAGGCTGTAATATAACCAGCCAACGGGATGAGATGTAGGAAATCCAACGAATAATCAGTAATGCCTATAAAGTATACTACCAGATATCGGCCATTATAAGATCAGGGAATGTCAACAAAACTGAACACACAGGAAAACAAAACTGAAACTTTATAAAACAATGATATGCCCAGTGTTATGCTATGGAGCGAGACCTGGACGCTCTCACAAAGAGCGGAAACAATGGTGAACGCATTCGAAAGAAACATCTTACGCAGAATATATGGACCGGTCCAAGAAAACGAACAGTGGGGAATAAGATACAACCTCGAGATCTACCAGCTCTTGGCAGAAGCAGACCTAGAAACAAGAATAAGATTAAAAAGACTTAAATGGGCCGGCCATTTACAAAGGATTGAAGAGTCAAGAGTAGTCAAGAGGATTTTCAACCAAAAATTGGAAGGTATAAGACCGGTTGGAAGACGAAGGGCGAGATGGGCAGACAAAATTCAGTGAGACGCTCGATCCGTGCTCGGAACTCCAAACTGGAGGAAGGCGGCGGAGGACAGGGATGGCTGGAGGAAGAAAATAGATGAGGCCAAGGCCCGATTTGGGCTGTAACGCCATTGGATGGATTGCAAGGTTGAGAAGTTATTTTGAAAAGAGAGAGCTTAAAGTAAACGTGGCATGGAAACTAAATGGATGCGTTTTAAAAGGTTATATAGGATATATAGTAATATAGGAAAAAGCGTTTTGAATGGCTTGGGAATGAAATTGAGGAGGTGCAAAAGTGTAGATATTTAGGATATGTGTTTGGATGCAGTAATAGTGAGCATGTGGATTATGTGTCAAAAAATGCGCGGCTGCAGAGCGAATGTGGAATGGATGGAAATCTGGTTTTGAAGGGAACTTTAGTGCGGTTGAGGTAATATGGTAAGTGTGTGAAAGAAGTATGTTAGCGTATGATTCGGAAGTCTGGGGGACTAGAGAGGAAGACAAGATAGAGAGGGTTCAACAAAACTTTTACAAGACATTCCTAAAGGTAGACAAGACCAGGCTACATAATCCTGCAAGAGGTGAATGCCTACAAGGTGGCCGTTTCAGCTGCAAAAAGGTGGTAAAATATGAATGCAAGGTGAGTGAAATGGGGGATGAAAGAGTAATAAAAGAGGTATTTAGAATTGCGAATCGGGAGGGTGAAAGAGGGAAGAAAGGGAATGCGTTGGGAACTAATAAAAGGAAATTATATGAAAGAGCAGGGCTATCTGGCGAGGGACTAGAAAAACTTAAGAGGGAAGGTGCAAACTGGGTGGAAATTACTAGGTTTAACTAGGAAATAACTAGGTATTTATTTATTTGGCGTTTAGATACATCACAGGTAAGTATATAACAAAAATAACAAAATTTCACAAACAAACACTAAGGTTACGTATATATTCTATTGACTCTCTTGTCGCAATCAGGAAATCGGATGGGTTACCACTGTAGGAACTAATTGGACAGTTCTCTACCGGGTGTTAATAGTCTGTCTTTCGGCGCCGCAGTCACAATTTGGGGAAGGTATTTTTTCTCATCTGAAAAGTGAGACGGAGCACCTGCCGAAATTCGTCCTTACTCTATTAAGTGTTGTCCAGATTGGTCTTGGTTGTTCAAAACCCTCTGGACTGCTTGTAACGCATCCAAATCCCGGTTGGCAGGTGTGGCCTTCTTCTCCCATTCTTCTTTCCACCGCTCAATTATGTTAAAGTTTTCTTCGGTAAGAGTTTCTGCCGTTCTTAGAGGGGGTTTTCGTGAGCGTAGCCTATTTATGGTTCTACCGGTTATTCCAACGTCGTAGCGTAGCACAGGGTCGGCGTTAATTTTTCCATACTCCCTGACCAGAGCATGTTCTCGGCGAATTTGTGGAGGAGCTATGTGGCTCAGAGTGGGTAGCCAATAAGTGGGCGTGGCCTTGATTGTGCCTGATATAATACGCATAGCTTGATTAAGTTGGGCTTCAACACGTTTCATGTGTGGGCTGTTGATCCCACCCAGATCAAACCCAGTGCTGTCGATATGAGTGTGGGCGGTATGGAACCACATGTGGTGCCGCATAGCTTTTGCAGGATATTATTTCGAGTTTTGCAGCTGTTTTCATATGGTGTTTCTTGAAGCTTTGCGTTCTGTAGAGTATGACACCCAAATATTTCGGGTGAATATTGTGACTGAGAAGTCTCTCTCTCTTTAAGTTGGTAGTTGGCCATCCTGTTATTTAGGTGGAAGCACGATAGTTCCGTCTTTGTGGCACTGGGCTACAATCTCCAGTGACGAAAATATCTTCCAAGGGAAGCCAAGTCATTTGTTAAAATTTGCCGCTATGCTTTAGGAATTCGGCATGGATGCCGTCGAAACCAGGGGCTTTTCAAGTTTTCATTTCGGTCAGGGCCCCCGTGACTTCTTCACAGGTGAAAGAGCATATTCTGTTTCAAGGGCACAAGTGGACTTGATGATCTTGAGATCTTTTTTAACTTTAATTGTGTGTGCACGGTTTTGGGGTGCTCTTGAGGTAGACACTATGTGGGACGCCACTTGGTTTGGCGTTATTAGATTGATTGGGCGATCTGGTGGGTTGCTACTGCCGAGCTTTCGCAATAGCGACCAGGCTTCTCTGCTTGATTTTTGAAAATCTAGATTTTCAGTTTTTCTGTTTCAGTGCATTTTTCGCGCCTAGCAGCATCAATGCTGGGGAGTAGTTCATCTGCAATTTCCTGCCTTCCATCTTCACAAAATTCTTCATACACCTCTAGGTATGACTGCTTTTGCTGTCATTTGCAGTCATTATTGCCCCCGACAATCTCTCGTAGTTTTCGTCCATTGGTGGAATCCATCCCAAGCATTTATCGAGATTATTATAGAAATTAACTAGGTAGAATTACAGGGATGCCAGAGCAAAATTGCCAATAGTCGATTTTTCAAAGAATACGCAATGATTCAGGTGCATGATCCTTTACCAACCTATTTAAACACGAGTAAAGAGTCAGACGCGTGGGTCATACTAGCAAGGTTTAAATGTGGAAGTAAAGCGCGTGGCAAGAAATATTGAATGAGTGAAGAATATATTAAGTGTAGAGTATGTGGGACAGGAGAGGATAGATGGAAACATTGGAAGAATTTACAAGGAATGAATGGAAGGAACAAGAGAAAAGGCTAGGGCGAGAATGGAAAGAGTGCATGGAAGAAAGGGGAAATGGTTTGTTAAGGAGGGTGAATTGTCTAGCCATGGTGCAAATAAAACATCAATCAGATGGATTAAGTACATGCTACAGGGTAGAAATGTTGAGGGTACAGTAACGGCTGACACAATGCGGGTAGCTGTCATCAAGGGATTTCCTCAGCGTGGGGTTCTATCTCCACTCCTTTGGGACATGGTTGTTGATAGCCTGCTCGTCACTAAATGGTAAAGGATTTTACACCCAAATCTATGCGGATGACATAGTCATCCTCATCAGGGGTAAATTTCCTTCTATAATAGCAGCGCTTATGCAAGAAGCACTGAACGAGGTAGAGAGTTGGTGCAGGAGGGTCGACCTTCGGGTCAATCCCCAAAAATTCACTCTAGTACCATTCACTAGAATGAGAAAAACGGATGGGCTAAAGCCCCCAATTTTCTATAACGAGCATCTAAAGGTAAGTGATGGAGTCAAGTATCTAGGTGTAGTCCTGGATGCCATACTGACTTGGAATCAACACCTAGAAAGCTACCAACAAGTGTAAAATGGCACTGATGATGACCAAAAGAACACTTGGAAAATCATGGGGACTGAAACCAAGCATGGTATACTGGCTATACACTATGGTAGTTAAACCCATTCTTACATATGAATCCACAGTATGGTGGACCAAAGTGAAGCAAAAACAGGCCATCAGAGAACTCTCCTGTCTTCAAAGACTGGCCTGTTTAGCAATTACGGGAGCGATGAAAACCGCCCCAACTGCGGCTCTGGAGGTGATCCTAGGCCTTCCTCCCCTGGATATCTTTATCATGGGCGAGGCAAGGATGGGAGCTTTCAGATGCATATGCAATGGCACATGGGAATCTTTGGCGAGGTCAGCACACACCATGACAACGAATGTCATATCAGAATCGTACCTCAATATAGAGGGGGATTCGATGCCCAAAAGCCTGTAATTCGATCTACCCTTCAAAACATATCTACGATGGACAGAAGGCATCCAAATAACCACTTGCCAAGGAGAACTGGATTGGCATACAGATGGCTCCAAGAAGGACAGTGGTATTGGCGCAGGAATCTATGGACTGTCCCTGGGGTGCAGCCTATCTGTACCCCTGGGGACATATGCCACATTATTCCGCATTTTCACGGACAGTCAGGCTGCGATTATTTGCTCTAGCGTGTCACGAAATCAAATCTAAGACAGTTTGGGACTGTCTTCAGGACCTAAAAGCCCTGGCGAAGCATAAGAAGGTCACACTCGCTTGGGTGCCTAGCCACACGGGACTGGTGGGTAACGAAATGGCGGATAAGCTAGCAAAAGATGGAGCCTGTACGGCAAACATCAAGCGGACCCTACATTACCAAGACCACGACCCGAAATAAAATCGGTAAATGGGTAGCAACTAAGCACCGTCTACAGTGGGTCAATTTGAATAGTCTGAAAAACAGCAAACGAATTTTAGCAAACCTATCGGGAACTCTAACTGCTGAAATCCTGCAACTGCCAAGGAAGCAGATCGCAATTGTGGTAGGCCTACTTACAGGACACTGCCCTCTACGAGAACACCTGCATAAAATGGGTATCTGGAAGGATGAACCTTTATGCAGGTTATGCTATGAGGAGGACGAAACCGCCGCCCATATAATCTTCCACTGTGAAGCAATTGCACATAGGAGATACAAGCTTGATATTACAGCTGGGAGAGTCCGCGTGAAAAACATGGCACATAGAATCCTGGACCTAATAGAGGGACTGGATCTATTTGCGTGAACGAAACAATGTGGGGAAAAACAATAGGCCAATGGGCCGCAGTGTTTTAAGGGCTAACCCCCCTGGACCCACATTGGTTAGAGAAAAAAAAAATAAAAAAAGGAGGGTGAAAAAGTGGAAAGAGCAAATAGGTACAAAGCAAGAACCTATTCCGTTAATGTGTAATTTGTAATCTATGATGGCTCGTATTTTAATGCATTTATTTAAAATGTATTGTATATATGCAAATAAAAGGTCATAAAATAAAAAAATAATAATTAGTTACAAGAGAAATATGTTGCAGGTTCAGAATTTCTAGATATTTAAACGATATTCAATTTCTTGAATAAATATAAAAAAGAGAATGAAAATGAAAGTTTAATTTAGCCACAAAACATTTTTATTACGATCGGCGAAAATTTTTCTCTCCACTTTCTCAATTTGTGATCTCTCGTAGTTCTCAAATCACAACTGCATAATCTATACTATAGGCATATAGTCTGCAATATATAATTAGTTACATATATCACGCATATAATTCACATATTATAAGAACTATTTAGAAACTTCCAATCAATCTTTAACAATAAATTAAACCGTTTGTATTAATTAATGATAAATATTTATGAGTCATGAATATCTTTAATGCTCTGAATAGTTTCCACTGAAACAGCAATAAACAAAAGTAATTACTAATTATATAATATTTGTTCTTATAAATTTATACGAAGATTGATAAACACGAGATTTCCTACAAGTTTTCTTTACCATTTATTAATTAATTTACAATTTCAATTGCATTCCTTCATTGTATTAGTTCCTTCTGCTAAACAAACAAAACAAGTACAAGAATCAAACAGACATAAATTTATTAATAACTTTTTCTTCGTGTAGAAATTATTACGGTCGAGTTATGCGAATGTTTATTTAGAGGAAAGAAATACTGGAACTAAAGTGGACTATAAAATACAAAGCAAATGGCAAATATGGAAGGCAACAAATGCATTTTATGTGAAGTAATATAAACACGTTTTACTGCACTTTACGTTCAAATTATTTATTTTGTTACAGTTTTAACCGCTTTAATTGCAACTTACTTTCAATATTGATAATTTAGAGTCGACTCGGTTATTATTTACCTAGAAAATGTATATTTGCCTTACAAAATAATAAAAGTGTTACATTTCGTTTGCGAACCACATTCAACTAGTTGTAGAGATTAAATGCCAGTAGAAAAACTTAGATATAACTATAGATTAATATAGATAGGCTCAATATATAAAAGGAGCAGGAAGAGACAGACAAAACTAAGCAAACAAGGGTTTGGAGACCAGTCCATAAATAAACTAGATTTCCTCTGACAAGAACAAAGTGGAGAAGTTCGGTCACAGCTAGAACGGGCACTCAACAAGATCCCTCAACACCATATCAAGATCCTCCTCGGAGATTTCAATGCACAAATCGGCAGAGAAAGGGAGCACAGGCAAATCACTGGGAATTTCTCGGCACACAAAAAGACAAATGCCAATGGACATCGCCTAATCAACATATGTTGAATGGCTAACCTCCAACTAATGTCCACACACTTTAAGAAACCACCACGCAAGATGACAACCTGGAAATCACCAATCAACTACATCGGGGAATACCAAATAGATCACGTAGCGATAACCAGAAAATTCTCCCCAGAAACCTTGAACGTGAGGGTACGCAAGGGTTACGTGGAGTCCGATCATTATCTTTTACAAATTAAAACTTGCTTCTTACCTAACAGAAGGAAGTGTCAAAAATCTAAATTCCCGTTTATCGAACCAAAATACCTAAGAGAACAAGTGGAAGACTTCGCACAATCTCTACAGACCGACACACAAACATGGGACGAACTTCTTCAGACAATCCAGCAATCAGCAAGGAAACTCGGTCAACCGCCACGAAAACGAAAACACAGATGGTGGACATTGGAATGCGACAGGGCCCTTGAATCCCGGTTGCTTGCGTGGAAGACTTGGCATAGCAACAAGACACAAGAGAATTGGCAGAATTTCCTAAAATTGCAAAGGGAAACGTCCAAAACGATCAGACGCATTAAACGGACATACCATTTAAAAAAATTAGAGGAAATCGACAATGAGTTCAAAAGAAATAACACGCGAAACTTCTACAGAACATTTAGGGAAGAACTGATGAATTACAAGCCACCGAGCCTCTGCTTTCGTCGGCATGATGGAACCCTTGAAACCAACACAAAAGCGAACTGCGAAATTCTGAAACAGTACTTCGAGAAGCTACACAACTGTGAACCCCCTGAAGAAAGACTCTAATGCCACATAGCCACCCCAAACCAGGACTCTGCTTCACCAACACATGAGGAAATACGAAACATCATTTTACACCTAAAAAACAACAAAGCACCAGGGGAAGACGGCTTAATCGCTGAAATGCTCAAGATCGGAGGTGAACTCTTGATTGACAGACTGCAAGCTATCATTGGAAATACATGGAAGAGCGGCATCATACCAGCGGACTGGAAAAATGCTTTGATCCACCCACTACACAAAAGGGGCGACAAGACTGATCCAAACAATTACCGAGGCATTTCCCTTCTATCAATCGCCTACAAAGTTCTCTCAAGTGCCCTCCTCACAAAACTGGAAGAACAGACAGAACATCTAATTGGTGAATATCAGGCACGTTTCCGACGGATCATGCGCGGAACAAATCTGGAACCTGAAGATGATACTGCAACATCGCCAGCCCAACCGCACAGTTGTAACTTTCGTAGACTTCAAGAAAGACTATGACTCGAATGACCGCATAATTCTGCTTAATATTTTTCATGAATACGGTGTGGATAGTAAAACAGCCATGTTAATCGAACAGACTTTGTCAGGCACAACATCTAAAGTAAAATTCATGGGTGAAATCTCCGAGCCTTTTCAAATCAGTACTGGAGTAAGACCGGGTGATGGATTGTCTCCTCTCCTCTCCAACCTGTCACTAGATAAGATAATCAAAATATCGGAGAAAGAAGTACCTGGAGTATATATGGGAACAAAGTACAAACGAATGAACATAAAGTGCCTCGCTTTTGCTGACGACCTTGCAATAATCACCCGGACTACTGAAGAAGCCAAACACGCCATCGAGGAACTTCATGAAATCGCCATCAGGACCGGCTTTCAAATCTCTTACTAGAAAACGCAATACATAGACTCCAAGAGCTCAAATATGACTCATCTTGCAACCAGATATGGCAACATCATACAAGTTAAGCACTTCAAGTACCTAGGTGAAATAATTGGAAACACTGGTAAGGAAAGAACGGCTAACAAAACACGTGCAGAAAAGTTACGCAAAGCCTATACAATCACCTGGAATATGTACAACAAGAAATCACGTTCTACCAAGGCAAAACTCCGTCACTACCATACAGTCATCCTTCCAGAAGCACTCTATGCAATTGAGACTTTATCATTAACCATCTGCATCAATGATATTGAGAAAGTAGAACGTCAGATACTGAGAAAAATATTTGGACCCAAGGTACAAGATGGTATCTGGATGCGTAAAAGCTCACAAGAATTGTATTCCCTGACAGAACGATTCTCTTCAGTTGCACGGAAAAGACGTCTGAAATTCTACTATCATATAGTACGAATGGATGACTCTTGATTGACCAAGAAAATCTGGCTGGTAGACACCCAACATGACCTCTAAGTAATAAATATAGACCCATTGGCAACTACGCGAACTAAATACAGGTAATACCATAACAGATACTAATAACTAACAGAACTAATATACTAACAGAACTAATAACAGAAAATAAATTCACTTGACTTCACATCTAAGAATCCAACAGCTAAGAGTTTGAAACTAAAAAACGCATGGACGCAATAAAGAAGACAGGCCCAGAGCGAAAGGATGAGAAAGTTTTGGGAAGATAAAAAGAAAAAGATGACCAGTGCTTATGAAGTAATTGTTCCACGCGCTCCTTAGAGGACTCAACGAATAAATAATAATAAACTAGATTTCTAAATAAATGGTAATATGCATTTTTTATATCTACTTTTACCCCTCAATTCGTGCCCCTCTAATCTTGGACTTTACTATTGACTGTATAGTTTTATTTAGTCTTGACTGTCTAGAATTAGCTGTTCAGTCTTGTCTTTCTGGTCGTTATTAGGTGAATTCTTTTAGTCGTGTTTGCCTAGTCTTGTTCCTCTAGCATTGAATGTGTAGATTAGTGTTGTAACGGAACTCCGACTCCGCCTCCGCAAGTGCGGAACTTCCGCAAGAAATCGAACCTCCGATTCTGACTCCGTGTATTTTTTGGGGAGTTATAACGGAGGTTTGTTTACGTTACGTCAACGGAAAAAGAACGACGCTTTGAGACTTACGCATGAAATGGTCAGAAATGCGTTTGTGTACCGGGAAAGTGAGTAGGTTATGTCACGTGACCACGTGATATGTAACAACTTGTGGACTCGCTAGATCGTAATTGTTATAGAGCTTTGTAGTATATATTCTTATTCAAATCGCGCGCTGAAGCCGAAAACTAGTGAGATTTGGCAGTATTTTTTAGAAATGGATAATTAAGGCCGATTTTCATATACGCGACACACAGCAACGCGACGTTACACGAAATCGCCTGTCAAATAATGATTACATTGTTTTCAATGGGCACGTTCTCACTATGACTACGCGACAGTTGCTAAAAGTAGGAATTCAGCGCGCTGTCGCTGGGATTATTTCATGAGCATTCTTTTACGTTTTTCGCACATCGCATGACGTTTGGAAAGTTTGTTTCTGATTCGAATGACGGATTGTGTCAAAAACGGCGTGTTTTTGTAAATGAATGGAATAAACGACGAGAAAGCAGAGGAATTGTCGCTGATTATGTTGAACTGTATGACTTACAAAATAAAAATTACAGAAATCAACAAAGGAAAGATCTAATTTGGAGAAAAATTTCTTTAAAATTAAATGAGACTCGTAAGTAGACCAATCTTGTAGTAATTAAGATCAATCTTGTTCTTAAAATCTGATGCACCCAATATTTTCATTTCCTCTTCTTTTCTTTCAATTTCTCATTTTCGTAACACATTGCTACGACGAAAAAATCATCATTGGAACTTGACATTTTGAAAATATAACTTAACCTGAAATGTAGAGGAACTACGGATTTGACATTTGCAGCAAATAACCGCGTAGCTGAGTGTCGCATATATGAGAATACCTAGCAGCGACGTGACAATTCTCGACAGTTCATTGTGCAACGTCGCGTAGATGAGTGTCGCGTATATGAGTGTCGCGTATATGATAATCGGCCTTTATGCAAACTGCTTTGTCAAATTATCAATTAAGAGGGCGTCAATTTTTTACTGACCATATATGTGACGAAACATATACGAAAATGGCTACCAGAAGTAAACAAATGCTTAAAGGATTTCTAAAACTGTCATTCACCACGTATATTTGGTTTGGGCCAAGTGCTAATGTGTCACTTTTGAGCCTAACGGCACATGGAATTTCTGGAGACTTTGGCCGTAGACAAATTGTTTTAAAATGTTGCTCACTTCATGGTCGCCATACCGGTGATATAATTTGTGACCATTTCAAGATGATGCTGCGGGAATGGAACACCCAGGACGATCATTTGCATTGCTTTGTTAGAGATGGTGGATCAAATATGGTGCATTTGGCGAATATGCCTAATGTGAGTTGCAGTTGAACTACAACTGGGTGTCGGGTTCAAAAACCTTATTCAAAAACTAATCGAAGACACCTATTCCAGATTCTGTGCCTTCCAAGCAATATATTGTATTTGCTTGCTACATACTTGGACCCAAGGTATAAATTAAAGTTTTTGAATGAAATAATTAAAGAACAAGTTCAGTCCGAACTATTACGCTTGGTAACGCTGCATGACTTTTTGACATCATGCCATCATGGCATTGATATTGCAAGATCTGCAAATGGAATTGGTGATGACCTATCTTCTACTGCCAAAAGAGCCAGAATTGAATCTAATGGACGATGAACAAGCTTCCAGATGTTACCACCAACACAAAGTGTACATTATCATGTATGTATATTGGCGACATTCTGGAAAATAGCAGTGGAGATGAAGAGGAAACAACAAATGACAGCATGGTTACCAATAGTGACCGTATGATATGAGAATCACTAATAAATGAATATAATAAAGATAAAAGACTCCAACTAAATGAAGATCCTTTATTCTGGTGAAGATATACCAATAATAAGTTTTTGTTCCCATTGTTCGCAGTTGTCGGCACCGTCAAGTTCAGTACCAAGTGAGCAATTATTTAGTGGAGCCGGTAATGTACTATGATGTTACCTATTTTGAATAAAGACGAACCTGTTTCTGAATATGATAAGGTAGATTTTATTTCATTAGCAAAATGGACAGTAGTTTCTGCGTCTAATTATTGAATTTTTTCCCACCTCCGCCTCCGTTAACCTCCGCATCTGAGGAGACCAAGCTCCTCACCTTCGCATCCGCTTCTGCTTCCGCTAAAAAGACCTTCGTAACAACTTATATGTTTGGTCTTCTAAGTCGGATGTATCCTATTTCATCATTTTTGTCTAAACTTATCTGTCTACTCCAGCGTTTGGATTTGGAGGCCCCGGGCATATATATTGAGGTGGGGCCCCCAGTAAATAAAATTCGGCGAGTTTGAAGTAGAAGATGAAACGTTCAATTCCCTGCGGGAAACGCGCGAAACCGTTCTCGCAGAGCTCAAATTGGCTGTTCCGTGGGAGTTTCCAAAAACGTCGTTTATATGGCGTCGCGACGCCATCTTCGGCGCAATCGGTATTAAACTCCCAAACAAACTAAAAGGATCTATGGCCGATCGAACGGCACCGGTCCGGTTCCGATCCGTCAATTGGTTCCGAAGTTCTATGTATCTCCGTAAAACGCCTCTGGCTTTTCTCACTTTTTGCGCATTTTTCTCTTCAAACTGCCGCAGATTCGCAAAAAGTTGTCGCAGTTTAAAAATTAACCCAACCGGCGACCTGGAGCCCATCAAATAAGTCCTGGGCGTCCGTGGAAGTGATTGCAAAATCGGCAAAAAACAAAATTATTTTCTCTTGCACCAGGTGAACGGGACGTCGCAGGACGGTGAGCGAGGGCTCTAAAAACGTGTGGAGGCGGCGGCTAGAGGATCCGGAAAAAAATTGAGATCCGACCTAAAATGCGCCTCAAAAGTAAAATTTGGTGATTTTAGTTTTCGTTCTGGTGCGTCCGAACCTGGGGGGGTTGAGTCGCGAAAACGGCACCGCTCGACGGGGATCTCGGTTCTACAACGGAAAAATGTACATTCCAGTTTTGCACCGCCGCCGTTTCCGTTTCCGCAAAAACCACGATTTTAGGGTGGCTTTTGGATCGCCGGACGGACATTCACAGTTAAGTCATCGAAGACGCGCGGTTAAAATACCCAAGATCTGCCGCCTCCGGCGTCATAAAAATGTCAAATTTGAGCCTTTTTAAAACTCACGTTGTGCGGTCCCCATGTGAAATTCGCGAAACGCCACACGTCAGTCGTCTCAGAATCGATCTGCAGCCACTGTGGGGGCTCCCTAGTGAGTGGGCCCCGGGCATTCGCCCGATTGACCGACGCTAGCGACGCTACTGGTCTACTCTGTCCAGTTTTTTTCTAACCAGTCTAGTCTTCTCTGTACAACTCTGTCTGTCTAGCTAGTCTAGTATTCTATGTCCAGTCTACTTTGTTTAGTAGGGTTTTTGTGGTCCTGACAGTCAAGTCAAGTCTTGCTTATTCAGTGCAATAATATATTCTCGTCCAGCTGTTCTGTCTACTTACAATTAGTGTCTTTTCAGTTTAGTTTGTCTAGTTATTTATTAGTCTTGTATCTACAGTATAGTCCATCTATTTTTCTGTATCTATTGATGTCTTAGGAATTTAGTACAGTGAACTAAATATGAACAATTTGAATACAATACAAACCGTATTAATTTAAAACGCAATATTAATGAAACGACTTTCTTCAATTTAAGATTTTAATTGTATCATTGTTGCAGTTTCAATTATAAAAAGTGATTTGCAAGAAATATGATGGACAAGAACGTGACAAGAATCAACAGATGTTGAGAAGAACTCTCGCAAAACAAGATTCACTACTTGTTATTAGACTACTAGTTTTAACGACATGTGGTTTATAAATCAGGTGGTGAACTTGGAAAGTTACGTTTATGCCCACTATCTAGCTTACAGTTATTAGCATAAAATTTGTTTTAGACGGATTGTTTGTAAATTTAGCGCTCAATTCTAAATTATTGCTATAAATGATTGTTGTAATATTAAATGATACTAAAAGTTATATCATATAATTTTGTCTATATTCACTCAGTAAATTGATTTTTGTATGTATTTTTTCCAATTTTTGAAAGATGATGCGTTCTAAATCCTCCACCTCCACTTCCGGTAACCTCGACGTTGATCCTTGTCACTTCCGGTAACCGTGGCCACATCCGGCGGCCTTGACCACTGCCGGTCCCCCACCCCCGCGGATTAAAAGCTGATTAACGCTGATTAAAGCTGATTAAAAGCTGGTTCAGCCCAGCCCTTATTAATGGGTTAACGGTAGTTAGCCCATCAATTGGGGATTATGACGGAATCATAAGATTTCATATGAAGGGTTTTAAGGTATTTATAGAAACTGATATAAACTTCATAATGGTGCCGTGTGAATATGCAGCTGTTAGATCTATCGAGAATTATACCTGGGGTCCTTTGTTAAGAATGTGGATTCCGTACAAAGGCTATTCAATTTACTAATAAAATTATCTATATCAATCCCTGAACTATTAATTCTAAAGCCGGCCACTTTGTTCTTAAACTGGAACAAGTTTGTATGATGTTCTGCTGGACCGGCTTCACTGTTGCTTGGAGGTGTTTGTGTGATCGTAGATCTCCTGCATACTTTAGTCTTGTTGGGGATTGTTGATTGCATATTTTACAGAAATTATATGGCTGTCCGCGGCTCCAACTTTATCTTCTTGGAGGTGTACGGTGAATATTCAGTATTTAGACTGCTCTTCTTCCCACCATCATTGTTGATTTTATGATCTTCTCTTGTGAAGGTTAAATTGCAAACGGTGCATTTCCTGAACATTTTTTGACTATCCTCACATACTTCCTTATGCCTACGAAGATTATCCATGCTTGCGAAAACTTTTACACATTAGTCGCAGGGATACAGTTTTAATTGTTGATATGACGATGAATTTAGAGCTCGGCATTATATATCAATCGCGTTTCGAATGTATAGCGATAAAATAATTATTAATGCTATAATTGCTATACATCCGACCGCGCTGGAAGCGTCTGTTAGTAAAATTATTGTAGACACAGCGTCCGAAGATCTGAATGTATAGCGATAAAATCAAACAAGTTGAAATACTAAAATGTTTACTCGACGGTTCTTGTTTCACAATTCAGACATTCCATACTTACGTGCGTGTTCAATGACTCATCCGAATTTCTCAGAATAAACAGAATAAGTTCAAACTCGCATCCAGAAAAGTTGAAACACGAAACTGATTACGCACCGTTTCTTATCTCACGATTCAGATATCCCATACTCGCACGTTCAATGCTGATTATGTGAAGAAAATGCTGACTCGGCGGTTCTAACTAAATCACCATTTCAGAACCGGAACCGTGGGGAACCGGAAGTGCCCAAGGTCACATGAAGTGTCCAAGGTCACCGGAAATGGCCAGGGTCACTGGAAGTGTGCAAGGTCAAGGTCACCGGAAGTGGAGGTGGTGGATTTAGCGCATCATTTTGCACTACTTTGGGGTGTAAGTCAAATGAACCTGAAGCCAACTATTAACCTCACCTGCACCCGGTGCACCCTGCTGAATAACCAACGAGGCTCTGGCGATTAATTGCCGGTATAAGCTATAGGCCTATCGGCCAACAACTTCGAGTGGATAAGCTGATAGGATATAGGGCAACTATTTGCCCTAGGGTTTGGAAAGCGACGCTGAAGGCGAAGGAATTTCAAGAAATACGAGATCAACGGCATAGGGATGCAGAAGGCCTCGAGAAACCACCTCATTAAAGCCCAGAAGCTAAAACTGCCTCAATCGGATTTCTGGGGAGAGACCAAAAAATATCCTAAAAATCTGGTGCAAAAAAGAGTTTAGAACCATAAGTCTTATGAGTTTTCATAAAGAACTTTAAGAAGAAGTTTGGTTCACTTCCTGAAATACGATCTCTCAGCAGCATACGACACAGATTGGAAAGAAGGTCTATTATTAAAACTGATGGAAGGTTGTTCTTTGCATAAAGATTAACACATTGATAAAAAATATATTAAGTAACAAACTGTTTCAAGTGCATTCCGAGAACAATAGAAGCCTATTCCGAAAACAGAATAATGTATTACCTAAAGGTTCCGTTTTCTCGCCTGCTCCTTTTAATTTGTACACCCATGATCTGCCTATAACTGTGGCCCGTAAATTCATATGATGATATAAACCTCACTGTTCAGCGAAATAACTTTCAAGAAGCAGATGATGTGCTCACCTTAGACCTTGCAGCTTTAAATGATTACTTCAAAAAACGGCGATTGCAATAACCCTCAGAAAAGTGAAGTAACTGCCTTTCACCTGGAGAATAAGACTGCAAACTATAGCCCAAAAGTCAATTTGGTGATAGGGTTTTACCGTACAATACCACCCCTAAACACCTGGGAATGACTTTCGACGGATCTCTAAAATATAGAGCTCATCTTCGTAAATCAGCTGCAAAATGGAAGAGCAGTAACAACCTCCTACAGCGTCTAGCTGGAACATCATGAGGTGCTGATGCCAACACATTAAAAACAACTGCTCTAGGCACTTGTCTATTCTTCGGCTGAGTACTGCTCTGCGGTGTGGCTTAATAGCTGCCATACTCAGCTTGTGGATGTTCAGTTTCATGTTTCAGCATGTGTAACATTGCTCCCTACTCTAATACAGCGGATTCCGGTGTTAAGTAACATTCCATCTCCTCAGATCAGAAGAGAAAGAAATCTTGTTCATTTATGGTAAAGAATCATCAAGAACATGGCACTACCAATAAACGAGGACGTCAGACAACTAGGCACATCTAGATTAAAGTCTCGCAAACCAGCCTGCATAACTGCCTTGAAATGAACAAATGATAACTTCAATCTCAAGGACAAATGGCAGAATGAGTGGAAATTATGTATACCGCAAGGGATTCTGACAGTTGGGAATCCCACATTAAAACTCCCTGGCTTCAATATACCTAGGTGTGCCAACCGATATTTTCCGAGCAGCAGTAAACAAAGTGATGATTTCCAAAAATGTTACCAACGTCCGGAACGGTTAAGGAACTTTAAGAAGAAGTTTGGTTCGTGTATTAAAGTTTGTGTATTTAAACGAGAGCAAGCGAGCTTTCGTGCTGGCTACGGTGTTAATGACCATCTTCATACCACCAAGATTCTCATCGAAAAGTGCATAGAGTACTGGTTCTTGTCTTCATCGACTACGAAAAGGCCTTCGACACGATCAACCACAGTGCAATGCATAAAGCTCTCGCTGACTACAGGGTTGGCTACCGATACACAAACACCATTAAACACGTGTATAAAAATGCAACCGCCTGCATAAGGCTAACTGAAGACACCCCTGACTTCATGATAGGGCGAGGCGTGCGACAGGGAGATGTTATTTTCCACAAGTTATTTACAACCCTCCTAGAGTATACTCGTGCAAGTATCTGGGTCACGAGATTCGTTTGAGCAGAGACAACCAAACTTGTGAGTTGTCAAGAAGAATTTGACTAGCTTTGGCAGCCTTCGGAAAGCTAGGCTATGTCCTAAGATCCGACATTTCCCATCTTCCTTAAAATGAGAGTCTTCAATCAGTGCGTCTTACCTGTACTAATATATGGGGCCGAAATATTAGCCCTAACAGAACGCACAGCTAACAAAATCAGAGTAGCACAGGGAGCAATGGAGAGAGCAATGCTGGGTCTGTCTCTGAGAGAGTTCTCAACACAACTGTGAGGGGAAGAAGTGGAGTAACCGACGCCACAAAGTCAGTGATGACAGATGGACAAAAAGGGTGACGGAGTGGAGACCGCGTAACGATGCATTCAGAAATAGAGAACGACCGCCCACTCGATGGTCAGACGATCTTAAGCGTATCCATCCCAATTGGATGAGAGCATCACGGGACAGAGGGAATTGGAAGTTACGGGAGGCTTATGTCCAGCAGTGGACTAGTATAGCTGGACGATGATGATTTAAACGAAAACGAATTAGTTTTAAAAATTTTGAAAACAAATGTCCATTTGCTAGACTAGATTGATTAAATTAATCTTTTGCATAAATAATTACAAAGTTTTAATTATTTTTCCAAATTTTAGAATTTTTTAAAATTGTTTAACCTCGGTTATTAGCCAGATATATTTAAATTCCTTACATTTTAATTTACCAAAGTAATGTTTTTGCTGACACATCGTTTCTTAGAATAATTGTATATAATTATACAGATAAACAACTAATTATTTGTTTATCTATATACTAATATTCTAAACAAAATTAATCTATGCAGCCATTAGCATTTTATTGCAAAAACTGTAGCTAATTATAATAATTTATTGCTCAATTAGTTCCTGACGTAATAAGTTAGTTGGCAATAACTCGAAATTAATCGTAAAATAAATGTTGTAGCTCTTGTACAAAAGGATGTTCAAACAAATAGTATTATTTGATATATACTAACAAAAATAATTTGTCTTAAAATTATTTTTCTTAGAAACGCATTAACTTAGATCCAATTATCTTAGAAACGCATCAAAGACGAAAAATAGCTTGAATATATAAATACAGTCGAACTTCCCTTAGTCGAATTACCATAGTGCATGAACAAAAACAATTTATAGAAAATTGGAGTTATAGAAATGCATAACTACAAAATGAGTCAAGTACACAATTTATTCAAGTAAATATGTATGTACGTACATATATATATATATATATATATATATATATATATATATATATATATATATATATATATATATATATATATATATATATATATATATAGATTTATAAACAAAACAAAAAAAAATATGTATACATTATTAATATGATGTTATATAAGAATGTTTTAATGGAAAACAATTAAAAATTACGGACTTTTTAAAAAAATAATATATTAATTATAATTATTATAATTAATATAGTATGTCTTATTTTTTGAAAAAGTCAGTAATTTTTAATTGTTTTCCATTAAAAAAATCTCTATCTACAAAATTCTCCAAACTAGATAGATAATGTACACTTCGCATTATGGAAGTGTACTTCCTAACTGGAAGAAACGGAAGACACAATGAGTTTAAACTCTAAAATTGCATTAATATATAGCACCTTGTGGGTAATCTTCGATTATATCGTCTCTTTTTAGTTTCCCGATTCTCGGGAAAATAATATCCTGTCGTAATCTTCCCACAGCACACCCGCTGGTAAATTCTTAGTTTTGCTTTATTCGAGTTTTCGGCGATCATAACACATGAGAAAAGAAATTTTTGGTAATCTGTCCGAGGATAACTATCGACGGTTTATGGTAGGCAATATAATTTTCAATATAATTATCGGCATCATAATTTTTAAATGAGCATTTTTAAATTTTAAAATAAGCAGCGATTAAAAAATTGGAGTTATAGAGATTATTTTGTATGTAAAATTGTAGCATTGTACAAATTTTTACTACAAGTTATGGAAAAATCCGAGTTAGGGAAAATTGAAGTTAAGTAAGTTAATTTATATGTAAAATGCTATCTAAACGTTTTATTTTCTAAAAAAATGGAGGTATAGAAAAATTGGAGTTATAGAAGTTCGAGTTATGGAAGTTCAACTGTATATGCAACCTTTTCGTAGGTCTATAATAATAAGTATTGTTAAGACTACGCGCAAATATCATGTTGAAATAACTACTGCCTGGCTAATATCACACATGATATTGAATTATACAGACATTTGATATGCTACTACTTCCTGTACATGTTCATGTCTCTAACAGGACTAGACAAATAAAATATTTTTTAAGATAATTTATATGTATTTAAATTGTCTGCAAACTGTAGACGCGTTTCAAGGTTTATCTCTCAGTCTTATCTCTCTATCAGTGCAGCTTTGCTGGTTCGAATTATAAATTGGAATATGAAAATCTATAATTAGTATGGTTTCACCAATATTAAATTATCATTTAAATCAATAACTAGAACTAAGTTCATGTTTTTCTACACAAATGTCAAACCTAAACCTAACTTCGCCAGTAATGCACGAGGTGTTCAAGCTAATGTAAGTATATTCCAATGTGAATGTAATAGGAAATCATGTTCTACCAACATTTTCCTTATTTGTACATATCTTATTTTTAAAATAATAGTCGGTAATATGGTAGACAATTTGTTAAACTATAAATTTTGATTTCTGTTTAGTTTTATGTAAATTATTGTGTAATTCTGTATTGGTAAATATAATTGAAATGCATATTTACTTACTGTGGCTAGTCCATGGATTAGAAGGGCGGCAAATAAAGCTAAGGCAAAATATCCTGCACATAGCAAAATTGCTGCTGTTGGTAGAGCGATGGACGATTCCAAAATCCATAACAATTCAAATGCAAATGCTATTAGATAAGTAATCTGAAAATATAAAGAAAATGATAAAATATAGTTTAAACTATCGGAACACTTTGTACAAGAAAATAATTAAGAAAAATGTACTAGGTTATCTAATTCACAAATTGACTAATAACATAAATATAATCACTAGTACGTTTTTGCTCCTAAAGTTAACTGCTAAGAGAGGCAATATTTTTATTCCTATTTTTATGAACACTTTGTGGCATATGGTAGGTATTAAAGGTTTTCTAAAAAATGTATAAACATGTTACAGCTATAAGAGTTACAAGAGCAAACTAGATTCATAAAATTACATAGACAAGGCTAAGATGGAAAGATTACATAGGCATAGCAGAGCATAGCATTACATAGCATATACAGAGGCAACATAAGACTTGCAAGACTAGATAAATATATAAAATCGATATAAATAAATGCAAACGAGGAGCAAGTTATTCGAAAGAAACAAGAGTAAACCAGATTCATAAGATTACATAGACAAGGCTATGATGGAAAGGTTATACAGATAAGGCGACTGTTAAGACGCAAAAATTGTTATTTGTTGTGGTTTTATCTGTTGTGTCGATGTTGTGTCTTTTTAGGATTCTTGCGATTTTGTCTGTTGATCCATGAACATATGGTAGGTATGCTGTAGTAGCATAGTAGCATACTTATCATAGTAGAATACCTAGCTGTAGTAGTATACTTACCATATTTCCATGGATCAACCTAGAAAGACACAACGTCAACACCATTTTCAAGTCACACCAAAAAATATCCTCCATGCTACACAGCGTTAAATACACCATCCCGCTAGAATCCCATGGAATTTACGAAATACTCTTTGGAACATGTGAACGAACCTATATTGGACGTACCAATAGAAAAATATCGGCTAGGATTCAAGAACATGCAGTTACATTGAGACACAAAGAGAAATTTTCATCCGCTCTTGTGCGGACGAGGGCTCCTGAAAACAAACTATATATGAGAAACTTGGGGTGCAGTGGTAGTAATAAACGAGTGTTATCCTCCAGCACGTTGTTATAGCTTAGACTAGTGTTGTAATTGCTTAGACTTATACTAGTTCTAGTAAAAGTCTAAATTAGACTAGTACTAGTATAAACAATCAAAACGGAACAGACATGTTTAGACTAGACATGCAAGACTAGGTTGATAGCACTAGATAAGCAAAGCAGGAACATAAGACACGGCATTTAAGACCAAGGAGACAATACACCAACACCGGCTACTGGATGTATTTCAGAAACTTAAGGATTCTTGGACAGAATAGCCGCGAAATGTCACCGGTATACAGAGAATCCAGAGATAGAAAAACGAGACTACTGCCTGAAAACGAAAGATGATCTCTTGCGACTCCCCCCAGCATGGTGACCGATTATATCCACCCTCAAAATGAAATCCCAGACATCCCAGACACATATACAACCAACAAGACGAACAAAGAAGCGAACCGAAGCACACAACGCGCATGACCCGAAGCCAGATAGAGCTATGTACAAGTAATCGCGTCACACGAGCGCCAATCGAGCTTAGTATGCGTCTAACGCTTAACCAGCATAGTCTGTCCATATTATATAAGTTTGTCATATTTATTGAAAGAAATGAAAGAACCGGTGAGGCTTATGAGAATTATGACCAGTTACGTTACCCGCTAGAAGATTTTGATGAAGAAGAAAAATTCGAGAATGTAAAAAATTCTTCAATGTTACGCTTAAGGCCAGAAAGATTATATAAAACAATAACATTAATGAAAATACAAATTTCTATAAATAATATAAAATTTGATGAAGATGAAAAAATGAAGATAAGAAAATATGATGAAGATGAATAAATATGATGAAGAGTAAAATAGTTGAAATAGTGGAAAAAGTGTTCCAACTGCAGTTTTCACAAAAATTACCGAAATGATTGAAGAACAAATTACTGAAGTCAGCACTGAAGAAATTAGGTCAAATTTGCCAAGCGAAGTTTCAAAATCGAAGTCAATGAACAAATGTTTTCATCACTGAAACAATTGGAAAGCAAAATACTGAAACAATGATGAAGAAATGGCTTTAATTTTTTCACATAAGACTGCATTGCATCAAATAAAACTGCAAATATTGAAAAGAAAACTATCGACATTATTGTTGAAGAAAATAGTATAAATATTTCCACTGACGTTCTTACTAAAATCTATTATGTTAATGTTGCGACTACCAAAGTAATCGAACAACTAGTGACCTAAAAATTGAAGAAAGTAGTGTGATTGCTCAAAGCGAAGTTTATACAGCAATCAATGGAATGTATTTAGTATTAACTGAAACAAACGAACAATAGACTTATAAAGTCGAAATTGAAGAAATGTTTTCAAATGTTACAACAGAAGAAATAGAAGAGTGTTATTAAGTAGATCAACTTGATAATTTAGTTAGCCTCAAAAATGAGAATCAAGTAAGAGATTCAATCTGCATCGTAGCCTGGAGTCGGCATCGTAGCCCAGAGGTAAGAGCGTTATCTGATAATTCTGTGGTCCCGAGTTCAATTCGAGCGATGTCCAAATGTAATATAATAAAATAAATCTACTAACGTACCAACTTAACAAAGAGACAAACTTAGACAGACGACACAAATATTTCAAGCCTTACAATGGTAGTCGATTATGTAATCGTTGGGACCATTTCATAGACAATGAGAAGGGAGTTAGCTCCGCTTAGTTAACTTTCTACCTTGTACTGGTACCATTTCAATGGAGGCAGTAATGGTAAAAAATGGCAACAAATGTAAAAACTGCAGAAATTATACTACTGTACAAAAAAGGAGACAGAAACAACATTGTAAATTACCGTCCTATAAGCTTGTTTATTTCTACGCATTTTCTACGCACTTATACAAGCTTCTAACAAAGATTATAACTAATCGGCTAACACACAAAATGGACTCATATCAACCATGCAAACAAGCAGGATTTCGGAAAGGATTTGGTACCACAGACCATTTGCAAACACTTCGCACTCTCATCGAAAAAAGTACGAAGTATAACATATCAATTCATATAGCCTTTGTAGACTACCACAAGGCGTTGGTCAATATTAAGATCTCTCGATAATGCGAGAATCTACGAAAACGCGACCATCCAGGTGAAAATTGACGAATATTCTAAAACAGAGAGTAGGTATATCCCAATCAAAAGAAGAGTGAGACAAGGAGACACGATCTCGACGAAACTATTCACACTCTCCTTGGAGGATGTCTTCAAAAACTTATACTGGAATGAAATAGAATAAACATCGACGCAGTACACAGTAATCATCTGCGATTTGCAGACGATATTATAGTCATCAGCAGTACTGCAGAAGACCTCACAAGCATGCAGCGAGAACTTCATCAAGAATCAGTAAAAGTCGGACTCGAAATGAACCTAACAAAGACAAAGATAATGAGCCCAGAGAATATCGACTTAACTATTAATAACCAGCAAATCTAAAAAGTATCACACTACATTTACCTGGGCCACAAAACTCAATTGGTTAAAGCAAACCAAACTCTAGAGGTGTCAAGAAGAATAAACCACTCCTGGACCGCTTGAAAATTAAGCTACATTCTCAAGTCCCGGTAAACCTTCGAAGCGAAATATTAGAATCGTGTGTACTGCCTAGGCAAGGACCCTATGGCCTCGAAACAATGGCGTGCACTCGGAAAACATCGAATAGGCTACAAACCACACGGAGAGCTATGGAGTTGGCTAGAAGAATAAACCACTCCTGGACCGCTTGAAAATTAAGCTACATTCTCAAGTCCCGGTAAACCTTCGAAGCGAAATATTAGAATCGTGTGTACTGCCTAGGCAAGGACCCTATGGCCTCGAAACAATGGCGTGCACTCGGAAAACATCGAATAGGCTACAAACCACACGGAGAGCTATGGAGTTGGCTATGCTTGCAATTACCCTCAGGGACAGAGTTCGAATCGAAGATGTCCGGAAAAGAACTGGTATGACGGATGTGCTAGTGAGAGTAGCGCAACTTAAGTGGAGATGGGACGGTCACATTGCGAGGCATGACCCGGACAGATGGACAAAGAGAATCTCAACATGGCGCCCGAGAGAGACCAACCGGATGGCGAAACAGTATACAAAAGATTGCAGGAAAAAACTGGATCCAAACTGCAACAAACAGGAAGACGTGGAAATACTTGGAAGAGGCCTACATCCAGGAGTGGATAAAAGAAGGCTGGGAAGAAGAAGAAGAGTAATGGTAACATATGAAAAAGATGAGGGGGCGGTGACTAGGGAGAAAGAACTCTTCCAAACCTATCATTAGAATTAATAAACGGAGCAACATTACTTTGAATCATCATTGCAAAGGAAGAAAGCAACGGTCGTACTTACACATGCATTCTATTTGTGCAAGAACAAACATCCAATGGACGAATGATCGAAAATGTGGAAAAATACAATAGGCCACATGGTCACAGTGTTTGAAGGCCTTAAAAAATAGGGCCACAATTCAGTAGAACCAGATTCGAGGAGTGCCATAAAAGAGGAAGAGCTGACTTCTATAAAAGATGCTACTCTCGAAGAAGTTGCTGATACAGAAGAAACTTCTGGGGTTTAGGATGATGTTGATAAAAGTATTGAGAGAAAGTAGGAAAAACCAACTCAGCAGCAGGAAATTGTTAAAAATTACGGAGAAAAAAATTGCAATGAGGAGAGTCAGAATTATCACAGTAAAGAAGCAGATGTGTGATACAATCAAGAGAAAACTGTGCCAAATAGTGTATTAAGCGAGCAGAGAATATGCCTATAGAAACTAAAACTACCCTTGTATCAGATGAAAATAAAGCTGAAGAAGAAAATAATGCTAAAGACAGGAATAAAGAAAACCAACAAAATAAAAACTCTAAAGACAAAGCTGCACCATCTAGCAAATAAATTTGCAAAGATTAGAATAGAAATTTATGGATAGAAGAAACTTCTGGAGTTAGGGGTGGTGTTGATAAAAGGATTAAGAGTAAGCAGGAAGTACCAACCAAATTTACACTCAGCAGAAAGTAGTAATGAGGAGAGTTAGAATTACCACGATGAAGAAGCACGGATGTCATATAATCGAGACAAAACTCTGCAAAATAGTGTATCAAGCTGGCGGAAAATGTGCCTATAAAAACTGAAACTACGCTTGCATCAGATGAAAGGAAATGTGAAGAAAATAATGCTTTAGATGAGAAGAAAGAAAAGTAACACAATAAAACTCTGAAGGCGAAGCTGCTCCACCTAGCAAAGAAATTTGCAAAGATCAGAATAGAAATTTATGGATAACTAATATATCATAAACGACGAGGGCTTCTGCATTAAAACCAGCATTTAAACTTTATCCGAACATGAGAAAAGGTAGTAATAAACGCGCGTTATCTTGCAGCACGTTCTTATGGCTTAGACCAGTCTTATTATGGCTTAGGCTTAGACTTAGACTACTATAGAAAAACAATTAAGACGGACCAAACATGTTTAGACTTTAGACAGTTCGTAGCGCAGGATCAAACAGTACGGATGTGCGAGCTCAGTGAAATTAAAATTGAGCGAATTAATTCGTGTTACCTAAGTTAACGGACAAATAATGTCGAGAGAATTAAGATCGAAACCTCCAGAGGGGCAATTCGACAAGGTAATAGAATATCTTGCAAGTTCGCAATTCAAGGACATGATCAGTGATAGTTAAGAAGGAAGTGGGTAAAGCAGAATTTACCGTGCAAATAAATGAACTTAACATTAAACTTAATAAACTGATAGAGTGTATTGAGAGAACTGTACTTACAACCGATAATTATGATAGCAGACCAATTTCATACGCGCAAATAACGGAACTGAACGAAAAAGTTGATGAATTAATAAAACTGAAACAAAAATCTGTATCTGAAATCGAAATTAAAGCAAAACCAGCAAGCTCACAATCGCAAAGAGATAATGAAGGAGACGAAACGCAATGCAAGGTCTACCTGCAATCGCGCACCAGCTCCGATAAACAAAAAAAAAAATGTAAGAAATAACAACTCTGATAGCGCGCAAGTTTATAATGAGCTAGAAAAGGATGGCGAGTCAACAAACGAGACAGATGAAGTTTGGGAATTCCAACGGCAAAGAAATAGAAGATACTATAAATCGAACACTATGCAAGGAAGCTCAGATTCGTCGAGTATTAGTGCAATTCCAAAATATGCTCATCTACATGTTTTTAAATTTGATCCCAAGCTCAACGAAAAAGACATCACCGATTATCTAAAAACTAATAATATTCTCTCGGTGCAATGTACCAAAATGGACTCAAGAAATGCAGAAATATAGTCATCGTTATTATGTTTTTTTGCTCCAAAGAAAACCCAAAGAACGCCCATGATTTGAAATTTAAATCGCCGAATAATAAAAACTCCTTAATAAATAATAACAACATAATAATGTTACTAAATATTCAAAGTATCAATAACAAAACTAATCGGTTAGAAATATTAACACTGGAGCACAAGCCATTCTCCTTGTGCCTCTCCAAAATATGGGTTAACGAAATTGCAGCATCGCAAATTCATATAGAAAATTATCAATTAATAAGTAACTATTGCAGAAAAGATTCTATTGGTGGCGGCGTGGCTATATGGGCAAGAAATTCACCGAACACCCGTAGCACAGCCCTAAAGAAACTAAAAATTAGTGACCTAAGCAACGAGAAGCACATAGAGTTCTGTGGTGTAGAGTGGAAAAGAAAAACTCATACTACAAAAATTGTAACAATTTATCGGCCTCCCACAGGTTGTAACGTGATTTTTCTTACAAATCTGGATAGTATCCTCTATAGTATCTTTACAAGTGGATCGGAAATCATTATTGCTGGTGATTCCAACATCAATTTCCACAGCAACAGCAAAGATAAGATTAACCTTGTCAATCTTATGATGTCTTATGCACTAGTGGATCTAGTGAGAGAACCGACAAGAATCACTGTAACTTCCCAAACAATAATTGATAACATATTTGCAAGAGCCGATCAGACAAATACAATCTACGTCGAAAATACTCCCATTTCAGATCATAAACTGGTATTACTAAACAGGGCGCAGGAAGAAATGAAAATGCATGGACACTATGTAAGAAGTTTCTGTCCAGCAAACAAAGCGGCGTTTCGGGAAGCTTTAGAAGAGCAATCCTGGGAGGAAATGTACAGGATGAGTGATTACAGTGAAAAAACATTGTTATGCATTCAAACTCTGCAGTGTCACTTTTTCAGCTGTTTTCCAACTCTCTTAGTTAATAATAATAATAATAAAACGTGGATAACCAGGGAAATTAAGAACTCCAGTAAAAAAACTGAAAGATCTATACGTACTGCAAAAATGATACCCGGTATTGAAAAAAATAATGCTGGATAGAATCTTTTCTCCGGGGAAGGAAACAATATGTCAATATTACGCACATCAACATTGTAGGGGTATCGATGTCAATTCCCACGCATATATCTCGCAAGGTAGTGTTTTGTCACCGACTCTATTTTCTCTGTATACTGCAAATATAATTAGCTACATTGGTGCCAAATTTTGCACTTTATATGCAGACGACTCGAGTTTTATACTCCCAGAGGAGTCTAGAGAGAAGACTGAGGATGAGGCCATCAGAATCCTAAAATGTCTAGATGAATGGTTTAATGGTAATTATATGTATTTCAGTATCGAAAAAAACCAAATACATCATCTTCCAAGCAACAAGGAGAAATTTGTGTGAATAACTAAATCTACAAATTGGCTCGAGGTTGCTTCAAAGGACCAACCAAATCATATTCCTAGGTATTCATCTGGAGTACAATCTAAAATGGAATGTCACAGTAAATAATATCGTCACCAAAATAAATAAAACCACATATTTGTTGCGTAACATGCGAAAACTAATGAATATTTCAGTTTTAGTTCAAACCTTTCAGGCGGAGATTCAAGGTAGTGTCAGGGTACAAATGCAGGTCAGGGTACAAACAGGACATGTTGTATTGTAGTGTTATAGTATTCCGCTTGGGGGTCAACGCCATTTATTAAAGACATCCTGAAAGCTCAAAAGAGAGCAATTCGTTGTTTAGCGGGCATCTCTAAATAAGCGTCTGCAAGACAATATTTCAGAGATATAAATCTACCAACAGCCCCATGCATGTACATATAGGAACTAGCATGCCACATCTTCAGAAACGAACATTTGTATTGCTCCCAACAGGAAATACATCATTATAGCACTCGAGAGAGAAAAAAGCTAGTAGTTCCCAGAGTAAAATTAACAATTTGCGGCACAGCTCCAGATATAATTGGTATTAAGGTGTACAACATGTTACCTGATAATATGAAAGAAGAACGCTCCTTCAAACGATTCAGAAAAGATTTGAACATCTTAATGCATAAGTCATATTATAAAGGCCTCGAGGAATTTGTGTAGTAACAAACCAAAATGTGTGTAGTGTATGCTTATAGGTGATTTATATATATATATATATATATATATATATATATATATATATATGTTGTATTTGAGGTTTTCGCGGATAGATTCCTGTATTGTATTGTTTTCTCGGGGATTCCGCGTTGATGTTGAGGGTTGGTTCTGAAAAGAACCGGATTTTCGACGTTTCGGCGAACTAACATTCGCCATTCTCAAGAGATATATGCGTCCGTGCGGGTCAACGGTTAGACGCATACTCAGTCTATGCGTCTCAGAGTATGCGTCTAACCGTTGACCCGCACGGACGCATATATCTCTTGAGAATGGCGAATGTTAGTTCGCCGAAACGTCGAGAATCCGGTTCTTTTCATAACCAACCCTCAACATCAACGCGGAATCCCCGAGAAAATATATATATATATATATATATATATATATATATATATATATATATATTATATGTTGATGTATGTATCTAATTATTAATTTTTCTTGTTCATTGACGTGTTCTATATGTACTTAATTGTATGTCACAGAATTAATAAATGGATTTGATTTGATTTGACTAGACATGCAAGATTAGGCAGGTTTTAGAGATTATTCAAGATTAAGAACATTGGATGAGGCATTCAAGACCAAGAAGACAATTGTAGACAAGTAGGACTAAACAAAGAATATGGATAATACCCGACAGTTCTATAATGTTAGACTGTAATATTAGTCTGTTAAATATTACACAAGACTGAATATACAAGAGCAGACAGATAAGAATCAGGTTTATAGTCTGTTCTGTACAGGACCGGATAAAGGCGGTAAGCAAGTGATGCGAGGCATCAGGGCGCCAAAACAACAACAAAAATTACGTAAAGTGTTATTAATTCATTACTTATTTGAAACCAAAATAAACGAAAAACGTAATATAGTGAATATTTTGTTAAACGAGTTATATGGGAAGCGCATTCGATTTTTAAAAAAATTTATTACAAACATCATTTTCAAGATAGTATTAGATAGATAATAGTATTAGATAGTAATAGATACAAGATAGATAAGTGCATTTTTTAAGCCATAAATTATTTTTTTAATTTATGGTCTACATTCCAAACATTCCACTAAGGTATTTCAAAGGCAATCGAGGCGAATTTGGTGAATTTAACCGCAATTTTCAAGGGAAAGTTGATCAGCGGTGAGATTTCACATATTCTTTGTGAGATTCTGGAACTGTCTGAAATTCCAAGTATCGACGGACACATGAACTACAATGTTCCTCTTCAAGTTATCTTGAATTACGTAAACGGTGCCACCAATTACTTCTTCATTTGTTGCCAAGAAAAAGGTAAATTAATTAAATATTGATATTGATAAAATTAGCTATTATTGGGTTTAAAACTTAAGGGGCCCTGTCAATATAATTGCTTCAATATCGTATTTCTGTCAATTTATTTATCGGCTTATGGTGGCCATACACGATATCGTCCAATCGGCATGACGCTACAGCCAATGCAGTTCGTATACACCACACACGATCAATTTAAACTGTCCAATTGGCAACGACGCGGCGTTCAGTTGAAGCCATGGCGTCAGCAGTGAAGGACAACGTTGTTTTAGCCGTCTTGGGCATTTTAGTCGTGATAAAGAAAAGGGAAGAAAATAAAAGACATGTTGAGAGAGAGACAACACGTTTATCAACGACAAAAATCTTGGCTCAACTGAACTGACGATCGCGACCGACATACATATTCCAATCGGCATGATCCAATCGGTTTGATCAATCCAAAAGAATTGAATTTCGATTCTTCCGTCAAATATAACTGTAAAACTATAAATACAGGGTGTTTCAAAAAGAATATACGTATTTCGTATGCATATATTTATTAGACTTTAAGACACACGAATTTGAAACTTTACACCCGGGGTGGGCAACATACGGCCCGAGAAAGTGCTTAGTTCGGCCCGCGAAAAAACGTTTTAAATAAAAATTTGCCCGCAGATTGCAGAACTCAATATGACTTTTAATTTTGGTATCGATCCTTCAGACAAATTGGCAAATTCTAAAAATATTCGAAAATGTTTGATATTTAGCATTTGCGGTATTCAACGATTTTTGAGGATTTGTAAAATTGCTGACTTTCGGAAAGGGTCGAAGCTTGACGCAAACACTAATGCGCTCAAACACGTGAATCAAACACGCTTGCATCATATGTGCGTGTAGAAAAAAAAAATTCTGACCCGCGTCAGCTAGTACAAACTCTGACTGGCCCATCACAAAAAAAAGGTTGCCCACCCCTGCTTTACACACATATTTATAAACCTCTCAAGTTTAGATTGCAGATGTTCAATATGTCCTCCATCAGCGACACGAACAATATCACACCGATACTCAAATTAGGCTTGTGGTCTACAGAACCCACATGCAGTCATTGAACATGAACGAGATTCGCCCAAAGTCAATGTGTTTTGTGCGATATCCCGATCATCTATTTGCGGCCCATTCTTCTTTGATGGAAATACGGTTAACAGTCAGCAGTAACTCGCTATGTTACAAAACTCGTTGTTTCCGAGGCTGCACGAAAACAACTTCATTTTTCAACAAGACGGGGGCACCCCTCACTGGAGTCGCCAAGTGCTTGAATTTCTGAATTAAACACCGAACCGTTGGATTGGTCGTCAATGATATGATGACTTAGCATGTCTCAGCGGGCTCCACGTTCACCGGATTTGACAGCCTGTGACTTCTTCCTCTGGGGTTTCGTTAAAGACAACGTAACCACCATTATGTACCACCACTCCCACAGAACCTGGATGAGTTGAAGAACCGGATCCGTACTGCCATAACATCAGTGACGAAGGACATGATTGCCCGAGTATGGGAGAAATTTGAGTATCGGTGTAATATTGTTCGTGGCGCTGATGGAGGACATATTGAACATCTGTAATCTAAACTTGAGAGGTTCGTAGCTATATGTGTAAAGTTTCATATTCATATGCCTTAAAGTTTAATAAACATATGCATGCAAAATACGTATATTCTTTTTGTAACACCCTGTATATGTCATGCCAATTCACAGCCACACACGGTTAGTTCTACTTGATCCAATCGGCAGCGTCATGCTGATTGGACGATAGGCAGTATCGGGGGTATGACCACCAATAGAGGTATATTGACAATTAAATTGATACATATCAAATAAATTTTATTTTTATTGAAGCTCCTTTAGTGTATTGAGCAGTGCCAATATTTATTGTCCGTGAGAGGGGTATATTGACAATATTTATCATTTTTCATAGTAGCCCTAGTGGTGGTAACTTGTGGAATGTTCAAAACAAATACGTATTTCTGTATACCACTATGGAGGGCCTTAAAACATTCATTTTCTATCGAACTACTACACATCCCGTTTGTAAAAATAATTATCGTGAAACGATTTGTTATAATAGTTGTGACATTGTGAGATTTTAGTTGGACATCTACATTATCGGAAAGATAATATTAAATAATTTAATTAATAAATTCTGCAGGTATGCATGTATTAAAAGGATTATTTTTGTTGTATAATTTATGAGCCTATACATTTCCAACTTTAAATTGGAATTAGAAATTGGAATTATTTTTCTGTAAACGCGTTCTGATTTAATTTTATATAATATCAAACGTTTATGGACATTTATCTTTTTTTTAATTTCTCTTAAAAATTTAAATTTTATTGTTAGTTATTTTGTTACGAATTATATTTAATTTGCTTACGTTTTGAATTGTATTTCTTAAATTTTGATCTTTTTTTATTTGATAACAATTCTAATATATTAGATAAGACAATTCTAATATATTTAAGAAATTTATGGATTTCTTTAATAATAATTTCAATAAAAATTGTTTTTAGAATTTTCAAGAAACGTTGTTTTTTTTTAATTTTGAAGAAATTAAGAATTTTATTAAAATATATTCAGAATATAAAAATATTTTAAAAACATAAAAATAAAAGCAAAGTTTTTTAAATAATTTGAAATTATTAGTAAACAATTGTTTTTGTTAACAGGATATTGAAAAAAAATATGAATTTATTAAACACATAATTTGTTCAGTTCAGTTAAACCACTAAAAAAAATGAAAATCTAATATTAAAAAAAAAATTATAAGAATTAAGAATTATTAAGTCATTTTCCTTTAGCGGGTTAAATCTATAAATATAGTCTCTATATTAGTGCTAATTACTTTTTTCCCTTAGAATTTATTATAAATCAATTATTTGAAATAATATGGAAGGGAAGAAAAAATTATCTGGTTATCAAAATAGAAAAAGAAAGGCTGCGAAAGAAAAATGTATGCAAACTCAATTTGGAGCACTTGATAATTTTATAGAAAAAACTAAAGTTTCAATTCACGAGAATGTTTCTAATGAAAGTGGACAAAGCTACAAAGCATCTAAAAATGTGAGTTTACATGAAGGATTGGAGGAGGATTTTAATGACGACCAACTAAATAAATCAAATGATGAAGAACAGCGAAATGATGATACTTTTGTAGAACAACCTATTGAAGAACGACGCCATGAAGAACAACGCAATGAGGAACAACCCAATGAAGAACAAACCAATGAAGAACAAACCAAAGGAGAACAAACCTATGAAGCACAACTTAATGAAAAACGGGGCAATAAAGAAAAACCTACCTATGTTATAGAGCCTTCTAATTCTTTTATTAATGATTTAGAAGATTTAGAAGATAATTTAGAAGACCATAAAATTGGCCTAAAATGACTGATAGTATTAGTTTAATTGAGCTTGGACCCACACAAAAAAAAAATTATCCTAGAAATTTATAAGGGCGAAAATTTAGCAATGCATATTACAAAAAGAAATTGGCTAATGGCGAATTAGTACACAGGTCATGGTTATGTTACTCCGTGTCAAAAGATAGTGTCTTTTGCTTTAGCTGCAAACTTTTCTGCTCAACAAATTATGACGGTTCTGCTCCAAATTTTATATCAAATGGATACAATCAGTGGCAAAATTTATCGAAAAAACTAAAAATTCATGAAAATAGTTCGGTTCATGCAACATGACTAAAAATGTGGTATGATTTAAGAAAGGAACTGAAAGTCAATAAAACACTTGACAGGGAAAATCAAAAACTTATAGAGTTAGAAAAAAAAACATTGGTCAGATGTAATTTTAAGAATTATGGAAATAATAACATTTCTTGCTTCTCAATGTTTAACTTTACGTGGGACATCTGATAAGTTATATGATAAAAATAATGGTAATTTTTTTAAATTAATTGAATTGTTGGCAGTTCGATTCAGTTTTCGAGACTCACATGAATAGAACTTTAAAATCTAAATATAAAACTAATTATTTAAGTAAACGTATTCAAAATGAAATTATTCAATTGTTAGGTGATAATATTAGAGATAAAATTTTATCCTATGTAAAACTAGCTAAATATTTTGCCATTATATTAGATTGTACTAACGATAAAAGTCGTACTGAACAAATGTCAGTTATTGTTAGATATGTTTCATTAGTTGACAAAAAAAGTATATATTCAAGAACACATTTTAGAATTTTTGGCTATAGAGAATTCTACGGGCAAAGGTCTATGTGATGTGATAATTAATAAATTGCAAAGTTGGAATTTAAACATTCAAAATATTAGAGGCCAGGGATATGACAACGGTGCCAATATGAAAGGCAGAAAAAATGGTTTGCAACAATTTATTTTGATTCAAAATTCCAGAGCTTTTTGTACCAGAAAAAGCTCTGGAATGTGCAGCCCATAGCCTTAATTGAGTTGTCAACGAAGCTGCAAAAGTAATTTGCAAAACAATAAGCTTTTTTTGAACAATATATAATTTTTTTGCACTATCCACTAAGCGTTGGGCTATTTTAAAAAAATATGTATCATCATTAACCTTAAAACCACTTTCGGACACTCGATGGGAAAGTCGCATTAATGCTTTACAACCATTACGACATCAAGCAGGGAAAATCCATGCTTTATATTAAATATATTTAGAAGACAATTTTGACCAAGGAAGTAAACACGAATCGGACATATAATGTTTAAAATTGAAAGATTATGAATTTCTATGTTCACTTGTTTTATGGTATGATATATTAAATTCAATCAATCCTCTTAGCAAAATCCACAATTGAATATTCCCATTGCTTTAGATGCCATAAAAAAACTTAAAAGATTATTTTTTTAATTACCGTAAAGATTGATCATATAATTCACTACTAGAATCAGATAAAAAAAATGTGTAAAGATCTGGATGGAGAACCACACTTCAAAAGTAACAATGAAGTTAGAAAACGTAAAAAACGTAGAATGTTTCAATATGAACATAATGACGAAGGCGTCAATCCCCTGAAGAGGTATTTAAAATAAATATATTTTATTCCATATTAGACACTACGATCTCATCGCTAGGCGAAAGATTTGATAAATGAAAAGTCAAAATGCGCAATTTGCGTTTTTGTCAAACCTGAGTAATCTCTGCGACACAAACTCGGAGGTGCTAAAGAAATATTGCTTTGATCTTCATATCCATTTAAGCGTTAAGGACGAAAAAGATATAGATGGACACGAATTGTATGAAGAACTATTAGTATTTAAAACTTAATTTTCAGCCGAACTGATACAATTCAAAAATCCATTGCATGTTTTATCATTAATACATGAACATGATTTGATTGACACATTTCCGAAATTAAATATCGCCCTAAGAATTTATCTCACTCTACCCACTAGCGTAGCTAGTGGAGAGAGGTCGTTTTATTTTATTATTAATAAATTTAACAATTATAGCTATAGAAAATGATGTTGTCGAAACATTAAATATTTCCGAAATTATAAGTAAATTTAGCATTGTCAAAGCAAAAAAAATTAAAATGTAAATATTTGTTACTGTATTTAATGTGCCAATGGTTCAATAAAAGGTGTTTAAAGTAAAATTTAAAAATTAAAAATATTTTTTTAATAGGGCGCCAAGTATGTTTTGTATCACGTCGCCAATGACCCTTTGTCCGGCCCTGGTTCTGTATTTAGTAAACATTTTTTATATTATATTGTTTTTGATGTAGATGTAATACTTTAATTTTTGTGCGTATTTTATTATTGTTTTAGTTAGTAGCTGTTTATTCCATTATATTGATCGAGTATTACATAACATTAGGTATTAAATTATTTCAATTATGAACTGCTTCAAGCTAATAGTAGTTATTAGATTGTTTTTTTTTTTGGGAAAGTCCAATGTGAAACTGGCAATTATCTATTGAAGAATTGTTTTCTAGAGGCGTTATATGTTTAATATTTATATAATGTTATTGGTTAATTTGTCTACGCACTAAATTTAAACAGTTTGAATCTAGATGTCTTGATATTATGAGGAAGAAAGAAAGAAAAAAAAAACAATGAAAACAGATTTAATATGTGAACTAAATATCTTGACTTGGTTTATTAAGTCTATTATTCATACATTTTACTACGTCAATAACTATAAGTTTGAAGAATTTAATAAATTTGAATAACCTATTGTTTTTACTTAAGTTTTAACTTTAGCTCTCCACATATACAAGAAATTTGACCTAAATATTACGTTAAATCGATTTTGCTGTGTGTAGTAATAGTAATTATAAGTATCTAACTAAAAACGAATCATATTTTCTTTAATTGATTATTTATAAAAGCTAGATGTAGATATAAATTGATTCAGAATAATGTATAAAGCAAAATATAAAAAACAACAATTGGAGATTATATGATAAGTACATACTGATGAAGCCAACAGGCAGAAACGCGTCTATATACCTTCATAATTATTTTCACTTATCAAGTTATGGCTTTTTTTCTGACCTCGTGGTTTCCCTTAGCAGTAAAATGCAGGAACCACACCGTACTAATTTATATTTTATTATATAATATATTATTTATCTATATTTTATTTATGTTACTAGTCAATTTGTGAAGTAAAGAAAATAGTTTCCTTAATTCTTTTCTTCTTATAACGTATAAAGCGTTTTTGTAAGTTGGAGAAATTGTCATCTGAAATTATTAATATTATATTGAAGTAGGACAATTCTTGTTGCATATAATAGATATTGATTGAAATTGTAAGCGACATATGAAAATCTTGTTCAATTCTCTGAAAATCTCTTTGTGTTTCTATTATTGTTCCAACCATTACAATATTGTTTAGGAGTAAATATAGATTGCAAATGCAAACATAATTAGATTCGAGATATTTACTTTATTATTACAAACAATCCGTTGGGTTTTAACCCAAGATAAAAGTCAAATTGTCGCATATTTTGTAAACATTCATTTAAATCAATCCTAAAATTCAAATTATGCTTCCTGGAATTTCAAATTAATTTTTACAAAGAAGGTTATAATTATTTCAAAAATAGCCTTTCCTAAATTTGAATAAATCATCAAAATTTCCATATTAATCTTCTTCTTCTTCTTTTAGTTTAAGTCAATCCACCCCTGATTGAAGACTTTTTGAATTCTTTCCACACCGTTTTATCTTGGGCTTTCTGAACCCAGTTCCGAAAAGCGCAAACTGGGCCGGATTTCAAATTTACGGCAAGAAAAATAGAATTCTACAATGTCTTACAATTAATCAAAACCACATGAAATGTATTGTTTACAATAACACAAAGAAACAGAAGCAAGAAACCAATGCTATTAGTTGTGGGAAAGTGTCAAACATCTCTCTTGTCCCTTAGGAACCAAGAAGGAATTAGTGCGCTCGATATTTCACGAAGTAACTACGCTTGTTTTGTGTTTGTGCTAAAAAATGGTGACCTTTTTAAATATGGAGACTATAGCGTCAAGTATGTATTTACATGTAATAATATCAAATTTGTAGAAAGTTTTAATCAACTGGGTTATAAAATAAGTTTTGTTAACGACTAATGTAAATTTAAAAAATCTTGTAATATACTGCAATACATTGATTTTTAAGAAAAAATGGAAGAGAAGGAAAAAATTATGAGAAAAAAGAATATTGTAGTAACGGGACTGGACGAAGAGGAATGTGAGAGCGAGAAGAGACTGGAAAAATAGATAAAGGCAAAATTAGAGGTAGTGACGGTGAAAGAGATGTATAAAGTAAGTGGAGGAAAAATGTTGGTGGTGGAACATGGGAGCTGGGGTGAAATGCGGAAAGTTATGGAAAATAAGAGGAAACTAAGAGAGAGAAAAAAAAAGAAAAGTATACATAGAAGATGATCTGACGAAGAAGGAAAGAGACATACAGAAGGAATTAAGAGCGCTAGACAAAGAAGAACGACAAAAAGGACTGCGGGTGAAAGTCGGTTATAAAAAGATATGGATAGAGGGAAAGAAAGGGTTTAAGTGGGAGGAAGAAAAGGGGGACCTAAATACAGAAAATTTTTGAATAAGAACACAAGAAAAAGAAGACAGGGCAGAAAAGGGAAAACGAACATGGAGGAATAAGGGAGAAAAGCAATTAAGAATAGTATTCTGAAACACAGCGGGGATAAAAAACAAAGACAATGAGTTTTGGGAGTATTTTGGAAACTTTGACGTAGTGAGAATGGTAGAAACGTGGGTGGAAGATAAGAGGTAGGCAAAATTGGTAAAAAGAATGCCGAAAGAGTTTAAGTGGAAGTGTTAATATGTAGAGAGGGTAAGCAGGAAAAAGAGGCAAGATACGAGGCAATATAAGATACGAAGAAGAAGGGATACACGAAAAAGTGAAGGAACTGGGCGATTACGTAAAAAACGCCCCACAAAAAAAGTGATAGAGACAAAAGAGAAGGTGGGCCCTTGAAAAAACGAGTGGTGGGATAGAGAATGCAGTGAAGGGAAGCAAGCAGTAAGAAAGAAACTAAGAAATTGGAAAAGAAAAAAAACAACTAAGAGAGAGTACAAGAGAGCATGCAAGAGGTACAAATTAGCATGCAAAGAGAAGAAGCAAAACAAACGGATGGAAGAAGAACTAAAGATTAATGGCATATAGAGGAGTTGTTCTGCCTTGCTACAGGCAGAGGGAGCGTGGTTGTTATCAAAGAAAAAGTGTAGTCCTTAGAGTAACCGGACGATTTGGTGGTGCTAGCGAGGGAGGAGAAAGGTATGAAAGTAATGATAAGCGTGGAGAAATATATGAGGTCGGAAAAGCTGACGGTGAATGTAGAGAAATCCAAGATGATGGTGTTTAGAAAAGGGGGTGGTAGGAGAAGAGTGAATGAGTGGAGATGGGAGAAGGAGAAAATTGAAGAAGTGAAAGAATTTAAGTATCTAGGATATGTGTATAATGAAAGAAACACATAAACAGCACAGGTGAGGGAGCTAGTCAAAAAAGCTAATAAAATAATAGGAGCGATATGGGGAATAGGAGAGAGAAAATTTGAACATGACTATAGAAGGAAAGTAATGATGCTTGATAACTTGTTGAAAAGTAGGATTATGTATGGAGTGGAAATTTGGGCATGGAGAGAGCAAAATGGGCTGGAAACGGTGCAAGAAAAATATTTGAAATAGGTGCTAGTAGTAGGTAGAGAGACACCAGAGTATACAGTGATGGAGGAAACAAAGAGAGATGAAGTAAGAATAGAAGCAGGAAAGAGAGCAATAAGTTTTGAGGAGAGACTAATAGAGACAGGAGAGTGCAGAATTTTGCAAGAGTGTCTCAAAGAAAAAGGGAAATAAATAGTAAAGGGGGTGTGGAAAGAGAGAGAGGCATATGTCGAAAGAAACGGGTATGCAGGGGCGGAGATAGAAAGAATGCGGGAGAGAGGCAGAGTAATGACGGATGAATTAGTACAGAGTGATAGAGATGTGCAAAAGCGGAAAGTAGAACAAGAATTATGGAGTCTAGGTACAATTGGAAATTTAAAAAATAATAACGGAAGAAATGCCAAAGTACCTAGGAAGAGAGAGTAGAAAAGAGAGAGTGAGAATGGCAAGATTTAGATGTGGAAATGAAGAGAGAGGGAATAAATATTGGATGTAGGATAGGAATAGAGTATGTGTGGAGAAAAAAAGGAGACGATAGAGCACTTGTTGAACGAATGCGTAGAACTGAGAGAGAGAGACGATTATAAAGAAGAAATTTTGATCAAGGATGGAAGAGGGATCGAATGGATGAAGAAAGTTGAGGGGAGAAGAAGAACAATATGTGGGGCGGGTAGCTACTAATCTGTTTAGGGAAGGAATTAGTGATTTATTTAGTTTTATTAGCTATAAATTATATGTATTGTTTTATGTGGAAATGTATAAAACTTGGAACTTTTTATAAAAATGTAAAGGGAATAATATACATACTACTACTACATTGATTTTTTAAAAAAGTTCCGCATAGTTCCGTTAAATTTGATAGTTTGTAAGACCAAATAGACATTGACCTTTTAGATCGTACTGTGCGAAGACTTGCGTAAGTTCAGTCGGATGTTATTATCAAAAACATTGACTAAACTAACAACTGTCTTGATATTAGTTAAAGTAGGGTCTAGATTAAAGTGACCACATTTTCATTGAGACAAAGCGGGACAAATGGGATGAAATGAGAATTATAATTTAATTATGAAAGCGGACCAATAATTCAAAAAAATATATTTTATCTACTCACCCACCAAAATGAACACTCTAATACAGGGCTGAGCAAAATGCTGCCCGTGGGCCGCATACAGTGCCTGTGCCGGCTTCCCTCCGCTATGAAAACTACTCTAATGCCTCAAATTTTAATAAACGGGACCAATATACCCGCCTTACTTTGTGTAGCCCCTATACTCCAACAAATAATGGTAATTTAGTTATAGTTCCAAAAAAGGTTGCTCATGCCTGCTCTAATATATTATTGTATGTGAAGTATGCCATTATTATAATCGTGTATAAAAGTAACCAAATTGTGCTTAAAAAGCCAATGTAAATCAAATGGAGTTTCATTATTAAAGGTTTTCCGTTTGTTATTACTATGGCAACAACTTGCGTGACTAAACAACAAACATAGACTTAAATAGTTACATAGAAAATAAATTTTCCCACGTGCACGCATTGCGATTACAAATAACTCGCACGTCATGTATAAAAGCCCTTCTTCACACATTTGTATCATAAACTACTATTATTGTATACATTCATATACTTGTCTATAAATATACAAAAATGTATTTATTATTAATTATAATTAACTATAAAAATATTTGTAAAAAACAATAATTCGAAAATTATGATATTTAATTAATTTAAATTTTTTATTAAAAAAAAATATGATTTTCTTTCTCGGTCACGGTCACGGTATTAAAATGTCGTGAAATTTCTCACATGAATTGGTCAAATTATTTTTTTCTCATCAGTACAGCTTTGCATGTATGAACAACAATTTGTAAGCCATTGTTATACAATGTACTGATGATAGATAAATTATACGACCGGATTTTCTGAAAAAACTATGATTTTTTTATAATAACTGCTTGCAATATCTTGAAGAATGGACAGTTCAATTGGAGGATATTAATAAATTTCATTGGGTGACACTAAAAAAAATGGAGATTTTATGGCAATATGTAAAAAAATCTTATTTTATATATTACAGTACATATAAAATAAGAAATGCAGATATTTTCTAAAAAGCGGGACATTTTTAAAAATCGGCGGGACGTTGGACTGTCCTCCAAAAAGCTGGACTGTCCCTCCAAAATCGGGACGTGCGGTCACTTTAGTCTAGATGTCAGTGCAAAAAGTGCACAGTGGCACAGCAAAACTTTGCTAATAATAATTTTTATGCGGACTCAAATTTAATTTATGGATGTTATAGAATTTGTACGAGTGTCCATAAATTATTGATGCATGGGGCTGACATAATGAAATCACTGCCATTGCCTGTAGACCTACTCTCAGAAGATGTTATAGAGCAGTGCTTTCCAAACTGTGTGTCGCGACACTTTAGTGTGTCGCCTACAGTGTGAAGGTGTGTCGCGGGAATAATCGCGACTATACCATTAAATTAAAAAAAAGCTTATTTGTTAGATGGGAATACCTATGGGATTATGTTAGGTTAGGTTTTGAACGTGTTGACCGTGTTAATAACATAGGTATTCCCATCTAACAAATAATCTTTTTTAAAATTGGTTTAAAAAAAAAACCACAAATGATTAAATATTATCGACCCTTTTCATCTGAAATATCCCCACCTTTAACCATGCGCATTAGGATATATAAGCTTTGTTTTTTATTTGTAAATTTAGTTATAGTTCATTCTTAGTTCTTAAATTGGTGTTGAATTACTCGTAAAATGGATAAGTTTCTAATTAAAAAAAGAAAAGTTGAAGTTGACGTGTGTGATGAACCTATGATATCGCTTATGGAAGAATCATTTGTTGAAGGGTCTTCATTAATACGTAAAAATTGTAAGGGAACAAATTCTACGTCTCGTTTATATAATAATGGTTATATGAAACTAGGATTCACATTTTCTGGCAATGAAAAAAATCCTTGTCCCCAGTGTTTAAATTGTGGGGTGATACTTGCAAATGAAAGTATGGTAAGTACCAAACAAATTAAAGCGCCATTTTACCTCAAAACACAGTCATTTATCACTAAAGCCAGTAGAATACTTTATTGAACTTTCAAAATCTATAAAGAAGCAGTCTGTATCATTCACCAAGAGAATGAAGACATCAGATAAAGCTCAAGGGGCAAGTTAGTTGATTGCTCAAATAATTGCCAAAAATAAGGAGCCACACAGTATAGCTGAAACTACTATAAAGGAATCTTGCTGTGCTATTGTTCGAACAATGTTTGGACCAGAATTTGAGATAGAAGTCAATAAAATCCCTTTGGCAGATAACACGATTGGAAGACGTATTCAAGACATGTCTGATGATATTAAACTGCAAATTAAGGACATGTTTCAAGATAGTAATATGGTCTTTGCATTACAGTTAGATGAATCTACAGATGTCAGTGGGTTACAATTACTAGTTTTACAATTACTAGGTATCTGGCACAATTAATAGTTTTTATACGTTGCATTCATACTGGCAGAATTATTGAACAATTCTTGTGTTGCTTAGAACTTCCAATGAGAACTAGGGGCGAAGATATATTTAAAACATTAGATTACTTCATGAACGAAAATAATTTAAATTGGTTAAATTGTGAAGGAATATGAACAGTTGGCGCTCCTTCAATGATTGGTTCAACAAAAGGTTTTATAGCGTTGGCAAAGAAAGAGAATGAAAATATTATATTAACTCATTGCTTTTTACATCGCGAAGAACTAGTGGCGCAAACCATTGATTGCGAATTGAAAAAGATTATGGACAAAAAGGTTGAAATGGTGAGTTACATAAAAAGTAGACCTGTTAAATCAAGATTATTTGCTCACATTTGTGAACAAATGGGGCAAAGTTTAAAAAGCTTTTACTACACACAGAAGTGCGTTGGTTTTCAAGAGGTCTAGTGCTTTGTCGTCTATACGAATTGAGAGAAATGATGCTTAGACTGTTTGAAGAAAATCAGCAAAATGAATTCTGCGATCTAATTCAAAACAAACTGTGGTGCACAAAATTAGCATATCTTGCTGACATATTTGAATATTTGAATAAAGTAAACACCAGTATACAAGGAAAAGGAGAAAATCTCTTAACAGCGGTAGATAAAAGTTGTGCTATGAGAGACAAGATAGCAATTTGGAAAAGGAAAGTGAAAGAAGTAAATTTTGAAATGTTTTCCAAAACTGATAAATGTGAGCTAAAATATGTTATTAGTGCGTTAATTGTTGACCATTTAACATTACTCGTTGAGAAATTTCAACATTACTTCCCAAATATTGAAATCCAAGACTATGATTGGATCAGAAATCCATTTATTTCAACTGCAACGATTAACTTCTCGCTTATTGAAAAAGAAGAATTAGCTGAAATAAAAAATGATCGAAATATGTTAATGATGTATAAAGAGATTAACTTAGATAACTTTTGGATTTACGTTCCTAAAATGCATCCGAACATAGGTAAAAAAGCGTTAAAAATTCTTCTACAGTTTTCCACTACATACATTTGTGAAGTATCCTTTTCAACAATGACAAACATAAAGACATTGAAACGTGGAAGCTTAAAAATGCTTGATGACGAAATGCGAGTGTCTTTGTCTAATAATTCCACCGAATATTAAAAAGCTGTGTTCATCCAATCAAGCTCATGTATCTCATTAAAATGATAAGAAGTTATTAAATTTTTGTACTATTGTATGTGTTTTTTACTATTGTATCCTTTGTAAGGGGGTTAGTTTCGCCCTTAAACTCTGGTTTGCTACTGTACTGTATTAATGTGTCGCGAAATTTTGTTAGTCTAAAAAGTGTGTCACCAACATGAAAAGTTTGGAAAGCTCTGTTATAGAGGCTAGTCATAAGACTTACAAACAGATTAGACAATACCACTCTAGGAAAATGTCAAGAATTAATGCGAATACGGATATTTTAAACTGTTACTTATAATGTAACAGTTGTAATGTAACAGGAATTAAAATTTTAAATCATGTATAGACAATATTGCTGTCAGCAAAGGGATGCAATATACAACTCAATCATTAAACTATGTGATATCTGACCATCTTGCACAATACATAATCTTTGAATCTGAAAAAATGCAACCTACTTATAGACCATTTAGAACTAATACGGAAGAACACTTAAAGGATTTTAAGGAAACAATACAAAATGAAGTTTGGGAGGAAATATCGTCCACGCACAACTCCGAGATAGACAAACAATGGAATGGTTTGATACAAACTTTTGAAAAACATCTCAATCAGTGTTTTCCACTAATTAGAATAAAGAATACACACAAAAAGAAAAAGATCTTCTCTAATAACTCGCTTGAAAATATTCGAAAACGCATCGAATTATACGGTATATTGTCTCAGACGAATACAGCCCTGAAACGCAACCGGAATAGACTTCTCCGACGATATAAAAGACAATTACGTCAAGACAAAAAGAGTTACTATGAATACAATATCTTGGAAAGTGGAAATATAGTAAACGCAACGTGGAAGGCAGTCGCGGGAAATTCGCAACTTAAAGAGAAGACAGCCATTCCATTAATAATTTTTTCTCGGAACAACCGAAGATAATGACTGCTCATCTACAAAATAAAATATTTAAGGTCAACTCAATTAACAACAGAGAAACAACTCAAGAAGAACTTAGTTACGTTATAAACTGGAGTAAGTACTGGATGAGATACCTAGGGCATTAATAAAACTGGTCGAACCAGACATTTTTGAGCTACTGGTACTAATTATTAACAACTCCTTCCAGGAAGGCATTTTCCCTGGATCATTGAAGTTATCGAAAATGATACCAGTTCATAAAAAAGGGGATAGAGATAAACTCGAAAATTTCCGACCAATTTGTATCCAATCATCCTTTTCTATAATATTAGAAAAATTAATCTGTAAAAGAATCATCGATTTTACAAATAAACACAATATAATAAACAAACAACAGCATGGATTCTTAAAAGGACGTAATACGAATACAGCATGTTTTGAATTTATTAAAGAAGCATTACAGCAAATTGAAGGCGACTATTTACCGTGCGGGATACTTTTAGACTTATCTAAGGCCTATGATACCGTAGACCATCCAATCTTGCTAACAAAATTAGAAAAATACAGAATTAGAGGGACAGCATTAAATTGGATTTCCCCTTACCTGTACAATACAGATAGTAGAAATATGTACACAAAACGGCAAGGAAAGATCATGTCTATCTACGATCAATATGGTAATACCACAGGGCAGCACCCTTGGACTACTACTGTTCACACTCTATATAAACGATCTACCAGATGTGGCCCTCAACAATATTATGGAAATGATCATTTATGCGGACGACACTAGCCGAATGTCGGTAAACATAACAGCAGAAGACATCGAACCCAATATTAAATCAATTTTTAGTACAGTAACAACTTGGTTCAACGAAAATAGATTACTACTAAATCAAAACAAGACAAACTTAATACTGTTTAAAACAAACAGAGACAAGAAAAAGTACACCTCCAAAATTGCACTGAGGATAACACGTTAAATATTCAACATGAAGCAAGACTCCTAGGATTATATATAGATGATACGCTCGACTGGGCATCCCACATTTCCATCTTAACAAAAAAACTAAGTAAGGTTTTATATGCCCTTAGAACTAGCAAACGATATTTAAATCGCAAAATTTTAAAAACGTTTATTCCGGAAATCTCCATAGCCACCTAAGATTTTGTATAATGTTTGGGGGGCACAACAATTAACGAGGTGTTCAAGAGTCGAAAAGCGGCAATACGCATTATCTATAATCTAGAATATTCTGAATCATGGAGAGGAGTATTCAAATCCGCTAAAGTATTAACGGTTTTTAACAAACACCTGTTTGAAGAATACACATTTAAACACAGGAGATACCCGAAGTAAAGGTTATAATTTTAAAAAGCCGCTACACAAGTTTACCATGTCTCAGAAGATGCCCCCATACAACAATATTGACTTATTCAATGGTTTGCCCAAATATTTAAAACAAATTAAGGAAATGCTTTCAAGAAGGAGCTTCAACGTGTCCTCATACATCTGGAACCATACTCTATCCAAGAATACTACGCAGAAATAAAATACTATCAAGGCTAGTACAGAATTGTATCCTCGACATATTTCATTTAATATTGCAGGATTCCACTTCTTTATTTATATGTATATTAATATTGTGTCATACTGTTATGTTTAAATAATGAAATAAATTATTATGATTTGATTTTGATTTCATTTGAATGAGATAGTATTAGGAAAGCTTCGAATGCGCAACTATCTAAGTAAAAAATGTTCACGAGAAACTACTGATGATATCGTTAGTGATGATGAAGATAGTGATGATAATATTAATTTTGACGAAGATCAGTCGTGAACTATATTTTTCCACTTAATTTTGCATTTTTTAATTAAACGAGGGAGAGCGTATAGATCTAATATGGACTCATTTTATATTAGGATCATCAGAATGTTATCATAAAGTAATTTTTGAGGCAAAAAATTGAAATGCACTGCTTTTTATTTTTGTCGCCGTAAATTTTTAATCCGGCCCAGTGTGAACAGTGTTAATATTTAAAACATTGTAACGTTTGAGACCTTATTAATATGCATAATTTGTGTTGATTTTATTATAATAAATTTCAATTTCAGTTTCAGACTAAAAAAACTGCATAAATATGCTAATTTTAGGCAAAATTACACAGGTGTGTAGCTTTGATGTTATGATGATGCACAGAAAAAAAAATACTTCAGCAATGATTCATAAATAAAAAAGAAAACGTGACATAAGTATAATTGAGAAACTTTATCTCGAGACTATATAAGATTCAGTCTGTCAAACCGATAGCAAATTGCAAATTACTACTTTATTTAACATCTTAATTACATATCTAACAATTATAATTTCGTATACTCATTTAATAATTTTATATTGTTCGCTTGGAATTTGCACGTTCTTCTTTTGCAAATAATACGCAGCCGGTAAAATTAACATTATTAACACATATCATGCAACAATACTTTGCAGTATACAATAAATTTTATAATGGAGAATTATTTATAAATAAATCTTATTGTGTGGATAGGAATATTAGTCGATATATTAATATTTATTAACGGTACAAGATTAGACGGTAAGAAAATGTTAATTTCAATTTGAGTGTTGTGTGTTGTGAACAACACTCACAGAATTGATTAAAAAATGTTAAAAAAAATGCTCTCAATGTGTGACAACCGAAATTATTTTCTTCTCATTGTCAACCCAATATATGGGTTTCATTATTATTTTCAGCCAATTCTTGTAAATGTTTTGGATTTGTTGAGTTTGAACATTTTATACTAAGAATGAAACACTTGAGTCTTTTCTTCAAAAATTATATTTGTAATATAAATGTATACCTTTCGTTAACTAAGTTAATTGAAGATGTCGAAAAAGATGTTACCGTTATACTGACGATGTTAACTTAGTTAATGTACGAAAATACACTTAGTTAATGTAACGAAATGTATACATTTATATTACCAATATGATTTTTGAAGAAACGACCCAAGTGTTTCATTCTTAGTATAAAATCTTCAAACTCAACAAATCCAAAACATTTATAAGAATTGGCTGAAAATAATAATTAAACCATATATACCGTTGGCAAGAAAGTAATTTCGTTTGTCACACATAGAGGGAGCATTATTTTAAGTTTTTTGAATGAATTCTGTGAGTGTTGTTCTTTGTCTTTTGACTTTTGCTGTCAGTCATATCGAAGATAATTTAGAAACACACCACGTGTGATTTTGTGGGTAGCTGTTAGTTGAGGGTAAATTTTAAGATGGACCTCAAGAACGAATAATTTCGGCATATTTTACTTTTTTATTTCCATAAAGGAAATAAAGCTGCAGAGGCTCACAAATATATATGTGAAGTTTATGGTGTTGAATGCAAAATAGGTGGTGTTGAGTGCACGTGTCAGAATTGGTTTAAACTTTTCCGTTCTGGAGATTTTCACTCAAAGCTGACCAACGTTCTGGTCGACCTACTAAAGTTGATGATGACCAAATCAATGCCATTATTAAATATCGGCATATAACTCAGGATCGTCATATAGCTGTTCGAGCGATTGAAGAGAGGTTAAATGTATCGCACACAACCATTGAAAATTATTTAAAACTTCTTAGACTCATTAAAATATTGCTCGATATTTGGGTTCCGCATGAATTTGAAAGATATTCACTTAACGCAACGAATTAATATTTGCGATGCATCTTAAGCGCAATGAAAACCATCATTTCTTGAAAAGACTCATGAGTGTCTCACTGCTGATGAATAAGGGGTCACCTAAAGCAACATCGAAAACGATCGTGGTCCAAGCATGATGAACCAGCACAAATCACATCGAAAACTGAATTGCATCAATAAAGATAATGCTGTCGATTTGGTGGGATTATAAAAGTATTGTGTATTTTGAGCTTCTTCCATGGAACCAGACAATCAATTCAGATCTTTACTGTCAACATTTGATGAAACTGGATGAAGCAATCAAAGAAAAAGATGAAGCAATCCAGAATTGGCGAATCCCAAAGGATTTTTTTGCACCATTATAATGCAAGGACTCGTACATCTTTGGTAACTCGTGGGAAGTAATTGGAACTTGGTTGGGAAGTGATGTCACATCTCCCATACAGCCCTGACCTGCCACCATCTGATTACCATTTATTTCGAAGTTTGCAGAACTCTTCGAATGGCAGGAAAAATCACAAATGAAGATGATCTTAAATCGCATATATCGCAAAAAAGCATGGAACTCAAAACTATATTGACTTTATCTTCGTGGCTCCACTCTTTTATTTATAGTAACACGGATAAATATAGTTTCTCCTATTTAGGGCATTTTAATAGAAACTTGTTTTTTAAAAAGTTCGTTTTTATTATTATTTTATTTGGAAATAGCTGTCTGTAGGTTACTACGATTAAAGATAAATCTACAGAATTCAAATTTCAGAATGCATTTTCTAAAATATTGATAAATGTCTCATCAATCATAAATCACATAACTGTTCAGTTTAATCCTTTAACAGGCGAATTATTTTTTTTATTACTCATGCGCGAAAAGTACTTCTTGGCGTAGATTATTCAATACGAGAAATATCACATCTCGTTGTATTTCTACAAAACCTGGGTAACGCACGCAAATATTCAATATCGCTAGGTTACATTAAAAAATACGATTAAATAAAAATAATATGAACACAATCAAGACCGCGATATTAAAAAAGTGACGTGCAATGTCAGAATGTTTTACCGGACACAATTGAAAAAGCAAATTCTTCATTTTTTATTCCATTTTTTTTAATGGCTCCTGGATCCCAAACTTGTAAGATACATCCCCACGTCTGAGTAATAAAAAATACTGTTAGTAACACGGGCGAAATTATCAATTTCCCTGTAGAGTGAATGTGCAATTTCGCTCCCGAGAAAAATTGACAACTTTTCGCCCCAGTTACAAAATACACTATTTTTAAATTTAAACGAATAATTTATTGCAGAGTAAATTCGTTGTAAAAGTGGCAAATCTAATATGAAAAGGCCAAATGTACCAAAATATGAACTACGCCTTAAGGCGCACTTACCCATTTAAATGATAAAGATAAGGTAAAACACAAAAATATGTAAGCATTTATTACATCTAATACAAAAGTTAGAAGTTTTCTAACACGTTTATTATTGTGTATGGAACTCTTGGAAGCACTTTTTGGTAGATGAAAGGCATAAATTCACATTCAGTTACATTTTGTGCAAAAAACTTGAGCTTCTTTCTTTGCACCCTTTATTCTTGCATATCCTTATCCCACACCTACCAAGAACGTCTGGTATATGATTCTGATTGGACTGTATATGACAACTACAATATTAAATAGGGATAACAAATCAGGGTGGTTTAGACACTTATCTTCTAGCTACAAAATGTCTTCCTCGCCTGTTCTGTTGAAACGATCCTCTTGTCGCCAACTAATTTAAGGGAGGAAACGGGAGGGAATAAAGACAAGAAGGATATTCGGCGGAGAACCCTTGCAACGCAGATCGTCTAGAATGGACAAAATCCACGAGGAGTTCCCATCAACAAAATGGTGGCTTGCCGGATACGACGAAACGTGCAAACACTCTTAACACTTGCCGTGCGAGGCGTACTGCTCTCGATGCAACTCTAATCACATTAGGCCGCAAAACCAATAAAAAGGGCCCAATCAGATTCAAACCATCAAACCGTATATCCGGCTCTGGAATATATGTCCTGCTAGGCCTTCTGCTTTCGTTAAGAATTTCATTTCGTGAAGCAAATGTAGGTCTACCTGGCCATTTTTTTACACCATCGTTCGGACAGAGGCTACTTGTGCTCGAAAATTCGGTAAAGCAGGCAGCTCGATGCGATTGCGTTTGTAATGGAGATAAGCATTTACCAATGCCATATCTACTAAGTAGTAAAACAGGCTTACTGTCCATTTGCGAGTCTTCAAGCGAATGTGACCCTTCCAATTAATCCAACTATAAGTTCCACGCCTCCCATATGATAATTGTATTCCTCTATAATATTAGGACAATCGATTTACTGGTAAGTTTTTGTACCTCCGTCAAATCTTGTAGCTTTTAGCGGCTGCTCATCAAGCAAACTGCTTTGGAACGCTAGAACTCCTATATACCTATGTAGATGTCAAGCACACATTTTTGTTATCCTTCCACAAAACAGTTATCAAATCTACACCATTTGCGTTTCCACTATATTCAACGAAAAACCCCTTTTGTGCTTAAAGGGTTGGACTAGCTCTTTATCTGTATCACTCGGCAGCTTACAATTCACAATCCGACCGGACCTTATTCTGCCCAATGCATAAATTCCTCTACTTCTAAGATACACAAGCAATGGCTGTGTTGTATAAAAATTATCAAAGTAGACAATATGATATAGAAAAACTTAAATTGTTTGAGACAAACGAACAACAACATTAGCCGCAACTCTTACTTACTTTACTTTTTTGAGTCGGAAATCATTCCGTTCAAAGTTTTTCTGCCCAGTACCGGGCTACGTCTATGGAAGTTTCGTTTGCAATCCACATCTCATCGAAGGAGCACGTTGCGGGACATAATGTGTATCCCAGCAGATGGCCCATGTTTTGTATCTCCCCAAATTCACAGAGAAATTGTTGGTCTTCCTCAATTTTCCACCTTAGTTTATTTTTACGGGTGCCTCGCCGGTTCGTATTCTGTTTAGCGTTCTCCAGTCTTCCAGTCCAAATTTGACCCTGCACAGGGGCTTTCGTTGATAGGGAAGTTGTTGGGCGGTTCCACGGTGGCACATTGAAGAAATTTTTTCTTTGATTGAAGCCTTTTCCGTTGCTGTTCTTGACCATACAGGACATGGCGATCGTCGAAGATTTGCTTAAATTTTTCTACGTGCTCAATACCCATTCTTCTTTCACTTGGTTCTGCGAAGCCCGTTGATTTGTACAATTGGTTGATTGGTATTGGTTTTATGCAGCCAGTAATAATCCTGTAAGTTTGGTTTAAGGCGATATCGACCTGTTTTGCATGGCTTGATCAGCACAAGACTGGGCAGGCATATTCTGCAGTTGAAAAACAGAGGGCTTGTGTGGACTTGAGGTTTTGCACTCCAATTGCTTCCGGCTAGTTTTTGTACAAGGGTATTTCTAGCAACTATTTTTTGTCTGGTTTTGTGACAGTGCTGTTTGTAAGTTAGTGTTCTATCCAAGATTACACCCAGATACTTTAGTGTTTCGGCGTATTCTAGTTCTTTGCCCTCCCAGGACACGTTTAGTTTGTTGTGAGCCTTGTCGGTATTTAAATGGAAAGCGCTTACTTGAGTTTTTGATGGGTTCGGTTTTAGTGAGTTTTTTTCGATAGTATTTGGCCATAGTTTAGATTGCGTCCTCCAGTCTTACCTCTATCTCCTCGAATGTTTGTCCTTGAACTGTGAACTAGGTCGTCAGCGTACACGTAGTGTTTGGCGTTTTCTGTTATAGGTTGATCATTTGTGTATATATTAAATAGAGTGGGGGCTAGAACACTTCCTTGTGGGAGACCGTTTCATTGGATTCTCCAGCAGCTTCTTTTATTTTGAAGTTCTACGTAAAATCTTCTGTTTTGGAGCATTGATTGAACTGCAGCTCCTAAATTAGGTATATTCTGTAAAATAATATTACTACCTGAGCTACATGTACCTACACACAATTCGAAGCTATAAGAGTATCTACTACTATCGCAGAGAACAAAAAGTTTGAAACCCAATTTATGGGGTTTGGCTGGCATGTATTTCCGCAAAGAAGCATTCATTTTTGTTGAACATATTTGCTCATCTACACACACGCGAGGTAGTTTGGTACCAAATCGTGCATTACCATGTTCCACTAACGGTCGAACTTTATATAATGGATCATATACAGGCTCATCTCGTTTTATTTGTTTTGAGTTGTCATTGAAATGAAGATACTTACCTATCACATAAAATCGTTTAGACGTCATTTCTGAGCCAATTGGTTCAAAGGAATAACCGACCCCAGTACTCTGCAGCATTTGATACCGATACCAGTACTCTGCAGCATCGGCATATTGCTGTATTTTTTGATATCGGTAGCAGAGACGTGAAATTTCATGTTGATATCTTGCTGACAAGCATATAATTTCGTCTGATTTTGTGCGAGACGTACTACTCTCATCTGATTTCGTGCATTATCTTCAAAAAGTTCCATCGTTAAAAAATAAGTAAAACATTGGTAAAGAGTTTTCAAATCGGCAAAACTTTGTGGAAGTTTCGAATTTTCACGAAATACCACTTCATTTTTATGCAGTTTCAAATGTCTTTTCTTCCAGAGTATATCTCTAAAATCTTTTGCAGTAAGTTGAAGTTTATCTCCATTAAATCCACCAGAATCAGGCGGCAAAATATCAGTCACTTCTTCAAATTCCGGTAGCGGTGAAAGGGAGCCGTTTCTTGCGGCGATAAAAGGTATCAGGTGGGATAGATGCAATCGATGTTTCCGGATTAGATGTCGTTGTTGCTAATAAAGATGGTTCAAATTTCGAATTTGTGGCATGTTGCTGAATCCTCAATAGATAAAATTAATTCTGGTGAATTACGCTTAGATGGATGGCTCTTTGTCAACTGTGGGAATTTCAAATAAAGATAGATCTATCATTTCATTTAGTTGATCTTTTTGCAAACTGAAATCCGGATCAGAAACACTATCATCATCGTCAAAAGCACCTTCAAGTCCATCATCTTCAACATCAGTGTTGTCTGATATAGACTCCACAAGGCCAAATGCGCCATTCGACGCAAATTTTGAGTTTTTGGGCTTTTTATTTTTGTGACTTTAAGTTAAAAAAAACTATGGCATTATATGTCGTTTTCAATATCCTGATAACTGCATATTTAAAACTTAAAAATGTATTAGTAGGAAAGTTGATTTATTTTTGATGTTTTGATTTGTAATTGCAGTTTACGATGTTTCGTAAAAGATGAGAGCACTTTTAAAATTAGCAACAGTCTCAAATCAAAAGTTCAATGCTAATCCAAGAACGCATTTAGAAGTTTTTTATCGGTAAAATCAAATTAACCTTTGGGAACATTGTTAAAATTTATTAACATTCGTGCTGGCAGAGGAATTTCAAGATGTTGAGATTGACACGCTTAAACTGACAAAATAAATAAAAAATATAAATTATGTGACTTTCAATTTCAAAATATCCGTAAAATTGCATGTTTGCTCAAACTAAAATTTTAACTACAAGTGCTTGTCCTTTCCATTCAATTCTAAACTAAAACTTAATCGTGATTTATTTGATAAACACTTTCACTTTCATATATGTATGTTGTCCTGGGATTTTATTCACTTATCAATGAAAATCAATAAATCTTTTAAAACAAGACAGACAATTTACTAAATAGCAAATATTAATTAATAGACTAAAAAGAGAGCATTATTAACATATCATTAACATTAAATAATAGACCAAACCGACTTGACAAATGAGACTAGATAAACAAGGAAGACAAGAAATAAAAATAGGTCTTTAAGACTTCGCAAATAGGATTAGACACCCAAGACTAGACAGATAAGATTATAGTTGAATTAGAATGACAAGTAGAACTAGATTCAGAAAAAAGACAAAAATTACTATATTAGATAGACAGATATTGACTATATACCCTATAATCAGTTCAGCTAGACAGGCTAGAACAGGGGTCGGCAAAGTGTGGCTCGCGAGCCACATGTGGCTCTTTTGGTGTGAGCTTATGGCTCTTCAGAAACATATCGAAACGAAAAAATCACAAAAAAAAGAAAAAGCCCCAAATAACCTGCCCCATTTCGGAAGTCTTAGGACCGCCGGCGCCGCCGCCAAGTTCATAAATCACAGTCACTCTTTTTCACAATTTTAACAATAAACCGGATATTGTGAATAAAATCAAAAGCTTACCATTGTATGCCAAAACTACAACAGATAGGACAAAAAAAAGGTCATCAGTCAAAACAGTCAAAAGTTTAATGCATGCCAATAAGTTGAGGACGTTAAATTAACATCAGTCATATCAAAAGCGGTCGATGAGTTTTGTGACATAAATGATACGGCACAAGTTGTCCATTTTGCTCGCCATATATCATCAGTTGGTTCCAAAGACGGGGAGAAGATGTAGAAAATGCAGTGAACGGATGTCTGAATAAAAAGAATGTCTGAATAAAAATCACATCGAACAGATGAAGCTATAAGTATGGTGGGCAATAAAAATGGATTTGTTACAATTTTAAAACAAAAAATTGTTCATGACGTGTTATCTTTCCATTGAATAATTCATAAGAAAGCACTTTGCGGACGAACATTTCCAGAAGATATGGGTAAAGTTATGGATGTGGTCAGGGTCGGACTGGGCCGGAAGGGCCTGGGCGCCTCCCCATAAAACATTATATAAAAAATTATTGATAATTGTAAGTTCTGGATATAAAGGAATGATACTATTATTCACTGTCATTTTGACAGTTTTTATCAGCTATATTCATTTTGGACAGTGATTAGCATTTTTGGTAGTTATAATCAATTTTGACAGTTATTATAATGTTATTTGACATTTATAAACAATTTTACGATTTTTACCACTTTTGACAGATTTAAATCATAAATGTAGCTTTAATGATTAATAATAACTGATTAGACAAATACACATAATTATCCAAAGATGCAAAAAATGTTGTTGCCATTTATGACAAGTTTTGGGAATATAAGTTTTCGATGAACTTAACGTAACGGGACTTGACGTATAACTTAAATACGTTCTTTTATATGCGGCTAATTACAATTGCTTTCACATAATTGCTTGTACATATCAGAACTTAACGTAACGTAAAAGCTGCCAAAGTTCAAACTTCGCTTCCTATTACGTTAGCTGATTCACATGACTCTTTTTGCCAATAAACGCAAGTAGGGAAAGATAGTTCCTTCTAAATCCACCTCCACCTCTGACATGCGCATGCGCGATGACCTTTAACCCCTAACCTAACCTTGACCTTGACCCCTAACCTTGACCTTGGAACTTCCGGTTTCGACTTCCGGTTTCCGGTTTCGACTTCCGGTCTCGACTTCCGGTTTCGACTTCCTGTTTCCGGTTTCGACATCCGGCCGCCATTTTCGGAACTTCCAGATGCGCGGGAAATTTCAAAAAATAGACGCGAGGCGGGGAAATTTAAAATTAGATCCTGTTGAGACAAATGAGGTGTGAAGTTGGTTGCATACATCAACGGGATTTCGCTTACTCATAGGAAATTATTCGGATAAATATAAGGTCTGTATAGTCTTGTCCGTTCTTGTTCGACCTTGTTCGGTATTGTCCGATCTTGTCCGGCCTAAAACCAATAATCTCATTTGAATCAATCCGTAATATGTTTGCAATCAATTATGCATGCATACAGGATTGTCCGCTACCCATAAGCAACTCATTTTGAATTTTCTCCGCTTGTCTGTCTGTCTAATCTAGTCTGTCTAGTCTAGTCCCTCTATTCTTGCCCGGTGTTATGACTGACAAACATCCGGTTGCGTCTAATCAACAAGCCGTAAATCAAAATAAAACGTAGATAACAAAATAAAAGTAATAATATAAACATTATTAACAATTATAAGAAAAACAATCGAAAATATATTTTATTTGAATTAAGCAATCCCTTATATATTTTAGTTCAGTCTAATCTAGTTTCATCTATTTAGCTTGGTCTGTCTAATCTCATGTATTTAGCCCCCATCTGTCTAGCTTCATCTAACTAGTCTCGTCTAGTCTTGTCTGTCTTGTCTGTCCAGTCTTGTCCATTACATATAAATTGAGGGAAAAGGTCAACTGTAATTATTTATCGAGGTAATTAGTTTAGCAATATCTGCCGCGGCGGATGACGTCATCAACTGTGGGGTAGGCGGTCGGGCGGTATCTCGCTTAAGGCACATGCTAGAGCCGTTCTGACACCAGATTTCATTTTTCTCATCAAATGGTTTAAAATGGTTTAGTCCAGTCCGTCTAGTCTAGCCTCATGTATCTAGCCCCGTCTATCTAGTCTCATGTATCTAGCCCCGTCTGTCTAGTCTCAAGTATTTAGCTTCATCTGTCTGGCTCCATGTATCTAGTTTCATGTATCTAGTCTCATGTATCTAGCCTCGTCTATCTAGTCTCATGTATTTAGTCCTATGGCTCTAGCCTCGTCTGTCCAGTCTCATGTATTTAGTCCCGTTGATGTATGCAACCAACTTCACACCTCATTTGTCTCAACAGGATCTAATTTTAAATTTCCCCGCCTCGCGTCTATTTTTTGAAAATTCCCGCGCATCTGGAAGTTCCGAAAATGGCGGCCGGAAGTCGAAACCGGAAACAGGAAGTCGAAACCGGAAGTCGAAACCGGAAACCGGAAGTCGAAACCGGAAATTCCAAGGTCAAGGTTAGGGGTCAAGGTCAAGGTTAGGTTAGGGGTTAAAGGTCATCGCGCATGCGCATGTCATAGGTGGAGGTGGATTTAGAAGGAACTATCTTTCCCTACTAACGCACTAACGCATCAACGAATTCAAGAGTGACATTGTTATTGTGTTGTGATTGGTGGTATTGTGTTGTGATTTATATTGTGCAATAGCCAGCAACTACAACAACAGAAAGAAAACAAAATGTCGATGGACCTTTCACAAACATATCGTTAGTTAAATTCACGCCAAATCAGTTTACGTCGCGTCGCGTCCCGTTACGTTAAGATCATCGTAAACCCGGCATTAGCCATCCAAAGTTCTGCATATAAAGAAATGATAATATCATTTTTGACAGCTATTATCAGCTATTATCATTTTTATAGTAATTGCCATTTTTAACAGTTAATCAAATTTTTGACAATTATGAACTACTTTACTGTTATTAGCACTTTAGACAGATTACAATAATAAATGTAGCGGCAGCCCACGCTAGCCAGACCAGGGGGTCGCGCAGGTGGGTCATTCAGGGGGGTAGCGCAAGATAGGGCCCGGCTGGCAAACGCCACCTCAACTATATGGCCAGTCCGATGCTGGATTTGGTAGTCAAAGCCAGCAATAATATTATAGCAAAGGCGCTTAATCACCGCCAATTATGAAGAAAATTAAAAAATATGACTTTATGAAAAAAATTATCCGTGGCTCTTGAAATCATTTTAAATAAAAAATTGGCTCTTAAGTTTATAGAGTTTGCCGACCCCTGGGCTAGAATTGGCAGATATGACTGACGCATAAAGACAGACAAGACTATGGAAGTAAGATTGGACATACAAAAATAGTCTGATAAGGTTGCACAAATAAGATTAGTTATGAGTAAACAAAAACACTCAAAATATTGTATATTTCAAAAGTGTATGAAATTTTCGGAACTTAATTTTGTAACTACTGAATTTTCGTAATTTTTAATAAATCATTCTAAATATAATTTTTAATATCCCTGGCAGAAAGATGTTAATGTTAATAAAGATCATTCGTATTATTATTCCTGTTTTTAAATAAAACGTTCAAAATACAGTGCTCAAAAAATTGTGTGAAATTATCGGAATTTAGCTTTACTTTCTCCGGACAGCAGCGAGTTTGTGTGAATAGCAAAAACTCGTTACAGTTATTATTTAAACGGAAAAATATTCTTCGACTGACATAATACCTGAAAGAATTTATAACAGGAAACGATTGGATAATTTATGTAATATGCAAATTGCAGAAACGAAAAGAAGTAGAAACTGGAGAAATGGAACTAAATCGTATAAAAAGTGAATTTCTCTAATTAATTAATAATAAAACAGTTTTTAAAACGAATAAATTAACTTACAATTAGTTATATGTTTACAAAATGTTACAAACGTGTTTATATTAATTAAAACAAATAAGTAACTTATTGTTATTATTAGTGTATAATTATTATTGGTATAAAATCTAGAATTTTATAATCAAATACATTAAAACGCCGAATATCTGTGCTAATTAGGGAACGTTAATGTACGAATTTGGAAAACTCGGTAATGTATATATCGTTTTAATTTACTTTATCTGCTCACACACCTAAATGAAAACATTAAAAAATACATTATTGTAAGTGAAGGATGCCATAATTATAATCGTGTGTAAAAGTATCCAAATCGTGCGTAAAAGTACAATGTAAATCAAATGGAGTTTCATTACTATTATTATTATTATCGTATTCTCTCAATAATTGAAGACGTTAAGCAAACAACTCAATCAATTTTGCTTGACGTTCTTCTTGTTTCTCCAATAAGCTTTCATTCTATCCGGAAAGGCTTGTTTCTGTTCTTCCGATCACTTTGGTCTGTACTGCTTTGGTTGCTCTAATGTAACTTTCCATTTGTCTACTTTGTGTCTGAAGGTTTCTCTTTCTAAAATGTCTGTTGTACATTTGCTTGCATTTCTGATATCCTTTCGAAATTCGTCTAACCAAGGTGTCGAATTCTTTAGTGAGCTAACATAATCTAATATCCTTTTTGACAGTCGATTTGCTGGTAGTTGTCCAAAGAATTTCATTCGTCTTTTCTTCATGTTAATTTCAAAGTTTGAAAACTGTTTTGTTGTTTTGATTGATTGTAGCCTGTAGCCGTCTTAGGTATTTCTTGGTCCTAGGATTTTTCTGATAATCTTTCTCTCTTCCCTTTTGATTTTTTCTAGTTCTTGTTTTCTGTTAAGTATCAATGTTTCGCTTGCGTAAAGGACTATTGGTTTTATAACCGTGTTCTAATGCCGAATTTTTGTCTCTCTTGACATAGATTTTTTATTATAGATGTCTTGGACTAACCATAATGTCTTCTTGATTTTTTGGAGACGGTTTTGCTGTGAGATCTTCTCAATGCCTGTCGGTTCGATGATTTCTCCGAGGTATTTAAAGTACGGGACTTTGTCGATTTTACCGTAATTTGTTCTCAGGCTCGCGATATCAGTTTTTGAACAAAAGAATTTAGTTTTCTCAAATGAGATCTGTAGTCCCACTTTTTCTGCACATTCCTTCAGTATCTCAAGCTGTTTGACAGCAGTCTCCTCATCCTCTGTTAGTATCGCCAGATCATCCGCAAAAGCGAGGTATGGTACGTAGAGGTTGTTTTTGGGAAAGCCCAGTCGAATCGGTTTCCAAGACACACATTTCTTGAGTTCCTTCTCCCATTCTTCCATAACCTTGTCTAGCACGATATTGAACAGAATAGGAGAGAGTCCATCACCTTTTGTCAAAATGTCAAAGCGTTCTGAAATTTCCCCCATAAATTTCACTTTAGATTTTGTGCCAGTGAGTGTTTGTTTTATGAGTTCTAGGGGTTTGGGATCTAGTCGTTTCTCTTCTAGAATTTGGAATAGTGATGATCTGTCTATCGAATCGTATGCCTTTTTGAAGTCTACAAATGTGCATATTGTGGGCTTTTGTCTGAGGGACCGTAATTTGAGTATGGTTTTGAGGTTGATAATTTGTTCTGGGTAGGACCTGTTTGGTCTGAATCCTGCTTGGTATTCTGATAGTTTGGGTTCTAATTGCTTTTGTGTTCTACTCAAGAGACAGGCTGATAGTATTTTGTAGGTGATAAAAGAGCCTTTTTTATCTAGTGGATGGATTAGAGCAATCTTCCAGTCATCCGGGAGCTTTTCGGTTTGCCAAATGTTTTGAATTATTTGTGTAATTTCTTTGAGTGAATTTGGGCCTAAATTTTTCAGAAGTTCAGCAACAATCCCGTCCTCCCCTGATGCTTTGTTGTTTTTAAGTGTCTTGATGCGTGAATAAATTTCTTCTTACGTTGGTGGTGACCAATTTTCCGATGTGATTTCTGATTGTACTTTCTGGAATCTCTCTTTCGGTTCTTGACAATTTAAAAGCTGTGAAAAATATGTAGCTAATTCTTTGCAATTTTCCTTATTTGTCAAGGCTAGTTTACCATCTTGCTTTCGAAAGCCAAGGTTCTGGAATGTGGGGTATACCCTTTGGAGTTTCATTATTAAACGATTTCTGTTTGTTGTTACTATGGCAACAACTTGCGTCACTACACAAAAAAACATAGACCCAGTGAAAATAAATTTTCTGACGTATATTAAAATTTAATTGATATTTTTTTTTCTTATTTTGAATCAAGAAGTCTCGGCCTCTCGGTCTGGATTTATCTGACTCTAATATAACTTAACCTAACCATAACCTAATCTAGATTAAATCTAGGTTAACCTAGACTACAAACTTTGTTTTTACTACAAACTTTATGCGCTAAAAACTAAATGAGTCAAGTTTTATGAGTTACTGCTCAGACTGGCCATTAGTAGCTCCATTTTGTGTAAAAAGTTCCGGCCTTCCATCTTCTCTGGCCGGACATCCCTGAACTGTCGGCCAAGGTGTTCCCACTTGCGTTCGGTTGCGGCTCGGGAAGAAGTCAGTCCGAGGTGAATGCGCCATAGAAACCTGAACCCCAGCTTAAGGTTCGCACCTCACGGCTATCAAGCGATCCCCATACGTCAAAGCCAACATGCAAGAACTCACATTGCCTAACGGCTCAACACTACCCAAACCTAAATGTGAAGAATTGGCTAAAAATTGCCAGCCCATGGTCTTGGCCAACGCCTGAACGGCCAAAATCTGGTGATTAATATGACAAAAAATTAAATCCCTCAACTCCTGGGGCTAGTAACTCAAATGTAGCACCTTACCACCCCTGCAAATGCACTTGAAACTCTTCTCCCCGACGTGTATAACTTACGGCGTTCTAAAAACCGCATCGTATCCGTGTGTAGAAATATTTATTTTAACAAAAGGCTGCGTAGGACTATTCAAGGTGTTCCAATGCGAGTTAATCGGAGGATCTTTAACTTCCCTAGCTATTGTATCAAGAACATATTCTGTTCTCATCCGCATGAAGAAATGTTGGGCTTGTTTGATGATTTGTTCTATAAGCGTTTCGGATTTCGTCATTTCGAGGAGTTCGTATCTATCAGCTGCCGATGGTCCTCCAAGGCATCGTTTCTCGATGTTCCCAGCGGGCCAGCCGAAGGGTGAGCAAAGGGATGATGCGTGTTTTTATGGTGAACTTCTCGTAGAAATTGGTGCAACGAATGTTCTAATACGTGATCATGGTCGATTTTTGAAGATCCGGGATTAGGAGTTTTCTTGTCTCCAGTCGTCGAATGGCTCGCGGAGACACTAGGCGGTACAAAACTAGAAGAACAGAACATCATGGAAGTTATGTTAGAAAGTGAGCATAACTTAGATGCAGTACAAGCTTACATAACCGAAATCATGTTGGGAAAAGAACAAATGGAGAGAGAATGGAAGGCGATTATAATATCGCACGAGACACAAGGAATATGTGATGATATGTGACGAAAAGACCGAAAAATGGGTTATTACACGGCTACATAACTAATACGACAGAAGACGAAAGGTGAAATCGAAACGAGTAAAGGACAATAAAAAAAACGATAAGGAAACAATTGGTACAAACACAACCACCCACCTGAAGTAATGATCACCCAGTTCCGGATAGAGTGTAGTGTAGAGACAGAGGAGGGGTTTTAGTGGGTATGCTGGTCACGAAGAACTCGATCAGAGAGCCCCACACTACACGGATTTGAATATCCGGTGTGCAACAATGCATTCCCCCTCCACTCCGAAAAAAAGTCGTCGAATGGCACATGCCGATTATCAACTGAATTCCCGGAAAAAGTGTTGCCATTATTTGATTTCCGAAGACCATGTGAGGACTGGGGGCTTGAAGTTACACGGCCTCTTTAGCAAGCAGATTGAACAAATCTTTGCAGAATAGGACATTTTGCGCGGCTTAGAGTTTCTGTTGCCAGTGCACGTCGGGATTGGACGTCGGCGGTCCCGATCCCAGTAAGTTTATGTTCGCACTACATAAGTCCTCTTGATCCTTTTGGCACAATACTTTGAGGTAAGCAACGCCTTTTAACTCCGTGGGGACAGTAACTCTTAAAGCTTAATTACTTTTTGGGGCTGTTCCACTAGGTGAGGCGCTATTTGGTGGACTATTAGTTTTCTTCGGCTTTTGTAACTTCGAACATTCCGGCTTGGATGAATTTAGACCACGTCGTCCGATAACTCAAATCGCCTATTATACTATTCGAAGCCTTTTTGAATCTCCAATTTTGTCTCAATCGCAACAACTCGAAATGAAAATCGGACTTTTTTCTGACGACCTCATTTTGGGAAGTCTTCAATTTCTCCGCTCCAGTTAAAACAACACTTGTCGCTCCCACCAAAGCTTTCTTCCTCGCGTACCATTTTAGTTTCAGTGGGATTTTGGGGGACGGGGTCCAAGACCATGTAGCGTTTCTCTTTGGCGATGTCTAGAACGTCTGCCAAGTCGCAAACTTCTTGCAGGCCGTTGTGGAGTTTGTTTCGAACGGCGTCCCAAGGCCACAAGCTAGATTGAATCGAACCTTTGCTGTCCGTGTCAGATTTATCGTCCGGTACATCTCAGGGCTTCTTTTTCGGTTCAATTAAATCCGCAGCTTTTCTAAAGTCGATCTTATGAAATTGCTTTGCCAAACTCTCGGATAGAGTGAGAGAAGGTTGGTAAAATCTTGCCCATCGTAGGTAATTTCCTGAATTTGGTTTTCCATTGGAGCCTCCAATGATATATTAACAGAAGCCATTTATGTTTTATAATTGTATTTCCTTCCAGAGGAATATCTAAAGAAAATATTTCCTTCTAAAAAAATATTTCGATAACTAAACATTTTACAGTTCGTACAATAAAACTCGTTTTTACTAGTTTGTGCACTCATTGCGATTAAACCACTCGCCTTCGGCTCGTACTTTAAACTTCGCAACTCATGCACAAAAGCCCTTCTTCACACACATGTATCATAAATTATTAAAAACTTTACAAACCAGAAATATCTATGTGATCATATACAAATTAAATGTTAATTAGTTCCGAAAAAGTAATCTCTGTTTTCTTATTGTTTTACTTGTAAAATTAACTTTTCTATTCGTTTATGTCCAATATTTTTTATTACCTCAATAAAATGTATGTATTATTTTGACTCGAGCAAGTTAGATAAGGTCACTGCAGCAGAAATGACAAGTACGCTTCGGATTATAGCACAACCTCCAACCTCCTTTTGCGTCAAGTAGATGCCGTCAACATATTGTATTTTAAATCGTAAAACTGTGCTTAAAAAAACACGCAGAGAAACACAATAATAAAATCTGCATACACAAATTGCACCTCTGTATGCACTTCTGTACCTCAAACAGAAAGGTGGCACATGTGCGAAATGGCGGATGAAAAATCGTCATTTTTTAAACTGAAAATTGGGTATCTAGGATGTTGTTTTTAGTATTATGAAGTCGATTTTTGGATTAATTCAATTATTGTCCGCCAGAAAGCGGAAATGTCTTTTTTCATCTGAGCAGGTTTTCAACAGAAAGATATCAGATAAACAGTTGTTCTCAGAAATCAGTAATTCGCACTTGTGTCACTTTTCTGTTGGATGTGCGAAATATCTATTCTAACATCTTTGTTAAATAACTAATACTAGCCGGCATCAGAAATATATTGAACTTGCTCTGATATGAAAAATTTACTATGTTTTTACCACCAATTTTTGTGAAAATATTACATAAGTTATATAAATTATATAAATTTATACACTTTACACGACTCGAGTTTCGACTGTTGAAGGTCATTTTCAAGTGGATTAAAAATTGATTAGATTGAATTTATACTAAGAGCTATGGTGGGGAGTGGAGTATGTCTGTACTTGGGGACTTTTAATTAATAATAATATAATTACTAATACGTTTTTTATTAGCTAACACTAATAGTAAACAAATTTTAAAACCGATTCCAAGAAAATTAAGAAACATTCAAATTGAAACTTTCTGTACAGAAAAAAAACTTATATTTAAAAAAAAAAACAATATTTTGTTTACATAATTCAGGCGATCACATATTTCTTGTTACTTCCTAAACAAGTGTTTACAAAATTTAATTGCATAATTTAGTTTTTCTTTTTAAATATATATATATATCTTTCTGCTCGTTTGACACGCCCATCGTGTATGGATTCCTGTGAAAAAAAATCGAAAAACTTTCTTTAAACCTTCCGGCCATGCAAATCTCTCCGAACAATAAAATTATTTAAATGATATAATTTTACGTGTTTGAACACTTTCACATGAAACATTTATAAGTTCATGTATTTTAAATTTCGTTTAAGGTTTTTTATTATTTATTATGAAATCATTTATTGTCCTCCATACAAAGAATTATACAATCTGATTAAATTACAAATTCAAAAATTACACATTAAATACAAATGTAAATTGAATAGAAATGGAATTGAATGGAGAACAAAAGGACTTATTCAAGAAATTAACAAGAATTTCTCAATCTTCCATAAGCCCTTTTTGTTATCTTTAGATAAATCTTACACCGACTAATATAGGAAAAATAAGGAGAGAAATATTAACGTTCGTTTTTCTAAATGCTCACTATATTTTGGACACTGTATTATGTGCCTTTCAACATCATTTTTATACTGCTCAACGCTCGTTAGCCTTAAGTCCATTGGTAGATTATTAGGGTAGGTATATATAGGTATATTGGTAGATTAGAGACCGGGGCAAGTTGATACGTTTTTTGGTTTTTAATTTTTTACTATTCTGATAGTTGACTTAGATTCATCAAATTCAGTCCAAATTATACCACCGACATTGTTTGCCATCCCAATTTTTTCCAAGCCCTGAATTAAAACCAGTCAATCGTGACCGATTTTCGAATCAACTCAAAATGTATCAATTTGCCCCGTCCAGGGGAAAGTTGATACCAGTTTAGGGCAAGTTGATACATGGAACTAAAACGTTGAAACAAATCAAACACACCACAAAATACATACTAAAATAATATTTAGGGTAAAAAAAATTGTACAAATGTTAAAAACAAGGTTAAAATTTTAAAATACCAAATAGTTGTAAAATATCCCCTACTCATGTTCACCATCAGAACAGTAGGACAGTCCTTCCCGCATTCCAGATGTGCCCACTTGCGACAAGATTGGATCCATTGCTGTCCAGAAAGCGATTTAGAAAACCGTTTGAGGCACCTTAAACAAACAGCGTCTTCGTCCTCTGACTCGTCACTAGTTTGTTCAAATTAGAAAGCCTTGGATACCTTGCAACGTTGCTGATTGGCATTCTGAACCGCCTTTGATGGTTTTTGAGCTTTGAACTTTTGAGCTTTGTTTAAAGATAATAAGTTTTTTTCCTTTTCCTTCCCTAATTCTCGCCTCTTTTTTTAATTGTTCTTTAACCGGCGTCTCAGTCACAATAGCCGACTTCATTCCCTTGTAGCCTCTAAAATTTTCCTTCCGCTCCCCCGCCATCGGTTACGGTTTCAACTCTTGTGGACTGACATATCTGGTCCCAGAACCTCTGCTGGTAGATGGGACCGGCGGTTTCTGGAGACGTTGATTGTTAAGGTTCATCAGACGTGAGAGGGCGATCTGTGACATATGATGACAGAAAGACTTCTGGGTTGAACGGTATGATGTCAGTGACAGAGAATCCAGACATAACATTGGCAGGGTTTGTAGTATTGGGGAGAGCCTGCTTCACTAGCCCAGGAATGTCGTATATGGAATTTGTTTTTCCTGGATTGTTTGTCATCCACTGATCCACTCCAGCAAAGTAGTATTTTTTGAGGGGTCCGTAAACCGACTTATCAAGAGATTGTAGGCGGTGGGATGTGTGAGGCGGGAAAGATACCAGTATGATACTATTATTATTGCAGAAATTTAGGACTGGTATAGACAGGTGAGAATCGTGGTTATCTAACAGCAATAAGCATGGTTTGTCCTTGGTGGAGTTAACATGCTTATGGAAATGTTCGATGAACTCCATGAATGATGACGCAGTCATCCAGCCCAAAGGATGAGCTGTGCCGATGCAACCAGGAGGGCCGTCTCCAACCATGAATTCTTTGAAGTGCACCCTGGGAAAAATAAACATGGGTGGCACGGTATTTTTATATTGTCGAAAAACGATAGTTGGATACCTTGGGGATAGGTACATTGGGGATAGTTGCGTAGATGAGGATAGTTGGATACATCAACTAGCCCCGGAGGACGCCATGACACTTCATCAAACATAACCACGAAACGAAGCAAACTAAAAATTCAAAGACATGTGAAATTACTTAGCTATTTGTAATAAAGCACAAAATATATTTGGATGTTTGATACAACTTGTATCATCAAAATAAATAGACAACAATTGACAGAAGAAAAATTTACTATGGTGATAAAAAACAGTTTTGTTAACATAGAATTGAAACTAATCATAATATCTTGATGGGAATACTGCCTGACTAAGGCCTATACCTTCACGAAATGATACCTGTGGTGGGGAGCACCTGCGCACTATTCAATTCCAGATCAATTCCAGACAAACGTTGTATCAACCTGCACCTGTCTCAACTTGCCCAGGTTTCCCTTAATGATGGACGTTATTTGGTAAGTGTGCCAAGATTTAAACTTTGATGGAGTTTACGTGGAGTCAGTAACCCCTTATTACGCATATTAATTATATGAACGTCTGTTCTGAAGGTTATTTTGTTGTACATATACCTGGTTTATTTGCAGTACAGGATTTAAAAAAAAAACACGTAAGATGAAATTTTCGAAGTTTTTCCATATTAATCCATTTGCATAGAATTTTCGTGAATATTTTTTGTCGTGGTCTTAGGCCATGTACAAATCTGATACACCTATTTTGTGCTCGTTGTATTTTGGGGCGGTCTGCATTATTAATGAAACTAGTATACACCGATTCAGGGTAACTAAGCATTGACAAAACATCACATCAGGTAATCACTAGTTTCCTTTTTAAGTTTAAAGATAAGATACGCCTACAGGAATGCAATGCTCTCAATTTTAAATAAACACGCTTTAAAAGTGTTGATATATGTGATGAAAATTTTAATCTGTCATCAATTAATAGTCCGAGATTTTTTGATTCATTTGTTATGTTTAGGCACTGATCATGCATGGTAATTGTCAGCTTTTCCTTAATAGCCACTTTTTACATTTTGAGGCAAATACCATGATTTTAGTCTTGCTCGGGTTGATCGTGAGGGAATGTCCAGTGGTGAATTTAGCTATACTTCTCAGGTCATCATCTATAAATCGTTCAGTGAGTTCTAGCTTATCAGAAGGGAATGTATATATTAACTGTGTGTCGTCAGCATACTGATGATGAAGACCATTATTTATTGATGCTCCGATCTTTTTAGTGTATAGAGTAAACAGTAATGGTCTCAACACAGAACCCTTCGGCACAGTACCATTTACAACTATACTTTCTGAGATATCATTTTGTAAAGTAACCCTTTGACTTCTGCCTCGCAAGAAACTAGTAAAAAACTTTATAGTGTTTTTGAACATTACTATATAGTGTACAATTCTAAGAAGCATACGATGATTGACCGTATTAAAGGCTTTCAACTACGTCCATTGGTACTGTAGTGGAGCTATGACCTTTTCTAAAACCGGATTGAGTCGACGAAAAGATTTTATTTACTTCAAGAAACTGCCTAACTTGCAGGTCCACCACTTTTTCAAGGATTTTAGAAATGGCTGGCAAAATAGAAATGGGCCTTAGATCAGTAATTAAGTTAGGGCATGCGTTTTTTGGCAATTTGGTGGACATATGTATGTTTCCATGCGTCCGGAAATACGCTGTCTAGAGAGCAACTGTTAACTAAGTATATGAGTAATAATTGGAAGTATCTTATGCAAGCAAATAGCGAGCCCATAGCACTAGATTTTATATTCAGAATTATTTTGTGAATATCAGTTTCAGTTACAGGCTTTAGGTCCAATAAATCTGACATTTCCTTTATAAAAGAATATTGATAACTTAGAAGAGTATTTTCATCAACTTCTTGAGCGAGTTGGTTAGCAGACCCTACAAAATAGTTGTTTAGATCAGTGTTCTTCAACCTTTGGCATCCCGCGGAACCCTTTTTTAAGAATGTTATTTTTATGGAACCCTCTGTTTAGTAGCACATTAAGGGGGGGGGGGGGCGGTGTGTAAATCGCATTACATGTTATGAACAATGTTCGTCACTGAATTTCTTATAAAAATTTTGTAAAAGCCTCATAATAAATAAATTTGCATTTATTCAAACAAAATTATAAGTTCATATCTTCTTCTTCTTCTTTCGAATAGGCCTACTTTGGACCACGCTTGGCTTTAACCTTTGCCCAGTATTGTCGCATTTTCTGCCGGTGTAACTCCTTTCTCTCTTCTGTCCAGGGGGTACCTTTCCTTCGAGGTTTTTCCTGAAATCCGTGGATTTCCTTTAGGGTGCGTCTCACAGATTGTCTGTTTTTGAGATCTGTTATTCCCAGTTCTTTAATATCCTTCTCTGTCTCTGTCAACCAAGTGGTACGAAGCTTCTTGTTTTGCCAGAAGGTGAACAGACGGTTGGTTAGTCGGTTTGGAGGCAACCTTGCAATGTGGCCATAGAAAGCTACCATTCTTTTCCTTGCACAGTCAGAGAGCATCTCAATATGTTCGTAGAGCTCAGAGTTATGCCGTCTTCGGAAGTCCCCATCTTCCTTTACCGGGCCTAGGATCTTCCTGAGGATTTTCCTCTCTCTGATTTCCATTTTCTCTATTAGACCCCTTCGGTTCAAGGAAAGACACTCTATGGCATATAGGGCTTCTGGTCGTAAGACTGATGTGTAGTGCTTAAGTTTCAGGTTGCGTGACAGGCATTTCCTATTGTAAGTGTTCTTAGTCAGCCGATAGGCTAGTTCTAATTTGCTGACTCTCTTGGATAATGATGCTCTTTCTGATAAGTTGGGTTCAATCCATTCGCCGAGATACTTAAATTTCTCTGATGTTGGTGAAGAATTCTAGTTGGTGAAGTTCATATAAAATATTTGTACTATATATTCATAGAAATGAAATTATAATCAAAAGAAAAAAATCTTAAAAAAATCAATGAATATTTGAATAAAAAATCAATTGTATCACACTCGACGAGTGCGCACATAACCGCACGCATATTAGTGCTGTTATGAGTCCATTACAGACGCAAAATATTAAAAACGATTTTCGATTTAACGTAAATTATTGCTCATGAGGGGGAAATATTCGAAAAATGTCTTTAGAAATCCCGTTAAATATTCCAAAATATGATTTTTTTAATTTTGGCCGATTGCGATATTATTGTTTGCCAGGAAATCATTTAAATTAGAAAACCATTCTGTATTACTTCTAGTGATGCATTCCTCCTTGTGTTTCTGTGTTCCTGATGAGTTTACTTTGCTATTGACCTTAAAAACAGCAGTATTTGGTCCTTGAAGTGAAAGATTGATTAACTTCGTTCTTGTACGAAAATATATCTGCAAGGTAGGCTGGATTTTGAAGCCAATTAGTGTCATTAAGTTTTCCAGAAAATTCACGTTCAGATAAAAGGATTCGAATTTCATCATGCAATACCCAGAGTCTGGTTAGAATCTTTCCACTGAATAACCATCTTACTTCAGTATGAAGGAGATTTTTATGTGAGTTTCCCAGATCATCGCACAATAGGGCAAATATCTTGGTTTTAGGGGTCTGGATTTTGATAAAATTAACCATCTTAACGACCTGATTGAGAACTTCTGAAATGCTTTTGGTGTCCGCTTAACAGCGAGAGCATGACGACGAAGACAACAATGGCTGGCTTTGATGTCTCAAACTACTTTATTTAAACGTGCTATTACGCCCTTTATAATACCAACCATAGACATAAATTCCAAGAAATTGAATGTTTTTCAAAATATGCATTAAGTAAATTAAATATTTCTTCACCTGTTGTTTGAGTTGGCAGAGCATTGCGCAAAAAAGCATATCTTTCTAAAAATTGGATTCGTGTATGTATCTCACGAAAACTAACAAAATTGCTAATCTAGCCACATCTGCAGATTCGTCCATTTGCAGAGTGAATCCATCTTTAGGATTTTTCAAACGACTTACTATATATACTTCGCAGAAATCTGACATATCTTTAATTCGTCATGAAATCTTCGTATCAGACAATGGGACGAGGTCAATTTTGTTTGCATTTTTTTCGCCGATCATGCATTAGATTAAATCTTTTGTACAAGCTTTAATTAATTTTTCTGCAATCGTATGAACTTCGCACAAACTAACTAAATAAGATGCTTTTAGAACATTTTTATTATCATCGCGAACATACCTTTCAAATGCATTCTTTTTCTGCTGTAGTTCAAGACATTTTATTTTTAAATATTCGCTTTTTCCTTTTAAAGTCGGATGTTATTTTCCTAATTTCGCTTTAACTTTGTAGGATTTAAACTGCTGTGGTTGACTACTTGCTCACATATCACACAAAACCCATTTGGCTCATTTTTATCACTAATCCAGGTAAAACCAAAATTCAAATAATCTTCATCATACTTTCGTTTTTTTCCACTAGTAGATCCTGATTTATTTTCTTCTTCAATATTATCCGTCAGCTCCAATATTGGCGGAAAACTGGTGTTCTTTGGATTTTGATTTCAATTTCCTAGTTTTAAGTCAATTCTGCATTATAATTCTAAAGGATTTTAGGATAAGTTAAAAAACAAAAACTCAATTTATCATAAAATAACTAACTTACTACCGTTTGCATATGTAAGACTTGAAATGAATAGTTCCAATAAGAAACTCCAATTGACACACGTGTTCCAGAGGGCGGCGCAACACATCGTCTCTAGTTGTAAACGCCGCATCGGTTAAAGTTCAGATTTTTTTAGCATTTATTGGCGGAACCCTTGGATGTTTTAGTGGAACCCTAGGGTTCCATGGAACACCGGTTGGAGAACACTGGTTTAGATCATTGACACTACCCAATTCTGGCAGGCCTGGTTTAGTCTTTGGGCAGGTTTTTTCACCTGTAGCCGTGATACTTCTTGGTAATTCTTGCAAGTTGTGCGTCATTCTTCATCTTATAAATCTTTTTTAAATTTGGTGTAACCCAAGGTTTTTTTGGATTATTGATTATTAATTGTTTAACGGGTTAGGTTATGGTGATCAAATATATATATACAAACTTAAAACAAACGGAACACAGCCAGAATATATAAACATATTCAGCCTTTCTGGAGCTCTATAACAATTATTGAGTCTTTTTAGGACTACCAAAACAAATCTCACATGAAATTTGTAAATTATTTTACAGCTTTCAGTCTTCAATCAAAAAAGAAATATTATTATCTCAGTAAAGATTTTGATTTTGCGTCTATATCCGGCACTATATCATCTAGTCTTAAAGCTGACAAGTCCATTTTAAATTGATTCATGTTAATTTTGCTGAGTATACGCCTCATATATGTTGTTTTCTCCTTAGTATCACTATACATCAGCTTACAACCTACCAAGCAGTGTTCCGACATATTTAAGACATCTTTTGCCTTTTTTTCACAATATTGTGATCATTAACCAAAATAAAGTCAATTAGGGACGAGCTTGTGTCACTAATTCTCGTCGGATCACTGATTATTTGATGAAAACCACATACATCAATCATGCTATTGAATGACATGACCTTATTATTTGTGAATAAATATTAAAAATGTCAATATTATTATGTTTTATTATGTCAATATTAAAATCTCTCATACACAAGATATTCTCATTTCGCATCTTCAACCCTATTGGTAAATATTCAAGTTCATTGATGGAGTCCGTATTTCTACCACCAGGTGGTCTGTATACAGCTCCAAGAATAAGAGAATTATTACCCTTTCCAACCCTCATCCATAAAGATTCACAACATTCTCCGCCTTTATTAACAATATTACACGCACCCAGAGTAACAACAAGAATTGCAACTCCACCACCTCGTCTGCCATCCTGTCTTTCAAGGCTATATAAGTTATATCCATCAAATTGCAGCACATCATCAGGTATTCTATGATATAACAAGTTTCTGTAAGACATATTATTTCGTATCACTCGCTGTTAATTAGGCTTTTTGTTAAATGTTAAATTTCCAAAGGATTTCTTTTTCTTAAAGATTTCATTCCTAGGAGCATTGATTCTTTGAAACTAACTATGGCTAAATGTCCTTTTTTGGAATTCAGTTTTCGAACGTCTACAATGTCCAGAGAGTTTATGTTAGCATGAATATATTTGCTGATAATTATTATTAAGTTGACACTATCATCCTTATTCTGAATATCAATAGGGACACCACTGTTAATTAAGTATAAGATAATTTCTTTCGCTTGTTAACTTCAATTTCCATTAATGCCGATTTGGGATTGTCAATCTCCTTTTGCATGCAATTTTGATGCTCCTTAGTTTCTTGGACCATTTCGGTGAGGACGACGATTTTTTTTGAAATGAACATTTTTTGAATGAATTCCATGAAGGTCTTCACGTCACTCATGTCTGGCTTTAGATCAAGAATGACTTGTTTAAAGACGATCGAAAGCCGTGAGCATCATGTAAGTTAGGATTAGCACCACTGCACCCATTACAGCACCACGATATCTTTTCTTTCTGCATCAATCTGGCTTCAACCCAAATTAATTGTTTTCTAATATTAATAAATATTTTAATAAGAATAATATAATTATTAATTAATATAATTAATAACGAATATTATTGAAAACAAATATTTGTGTGTGTTTCAGCTTTTAAATTCTTTTGATAATCTATTGGTTTTTACAAATATTATTTACAATTTACAATTATTACAATAAACACAATAAAAACTTTTTGTATATTAATAAATTCCTTGAAAGTGAAACAAAAGCAGCTTTAAAATCGAAATTTCCATTAATAGTTATTTATTATGCAAGTAGATAAAATTAAGGTTTAATGAGCGCATTGTTAAATTTAAATACGCGAGTTGCTCAGTCTAAACTTCGTGAAAAATGTGTGATTTCATGATTTCAATGATCACAAAAATTACTGGTAAAAATATAGTGAACTTTTCAATTCAGATTTAAGTATGGATTACCACATAGTAACGGTGGTAACCATCCTGTTAGTTAATTAAATTTTCTTGATTATTTCAAAGTTAGTTCCTACATATTGCTAATTGTAAGTAATTTTTTTTATTTTTCGGTATTATGCAAGAGTTTTGAATATAAGAATTCCATAATTCAGATATTTTAAAAATATAAATAAATGTTTTCACTAATTGAAAAATATTTAATCTAGATTAATCATCATTAATTAATTAAAGAATTAAAACACCTGTTAATTCTATTAAACTATTAAATTAAATTTCAATTTCCTTGTTAAATCTACTGAGCCAGATATATAAATATAGAAAGTTTTCTACTTGACTTAATAAGATAAAAAACTAATGCAACTTTGCACTAACAATAATTCCTCATTTTCACCATAATTTTATGTAATTACTTCACGTTTATAGATTTAGTTCATAAAGTTGTTTAGATATTGCAATAGGTAGCAAATTTATTCAGATCCAACCATGTAGGCATGAAAATCGTTAGGCGTTTTACATTTATTTATTTATTGTAGGCTCCATTACAATAAATACAGATTTATTTAATTAAATTCAAACCTTGTATTTAATATCTCGTTAGGAAATGTATTTGTAATCGTTTTCACTATTGATACAGATTTGAATTTTTAATTGAGGAATGTCAATAAACTTTTAATTATTTATGCAATTTGTTTTGTTATATGGACATACATAGGGCATACATAGACTATAATGAGTTTTAGATACAACTATATAAGTCTATAGCCTTATAGCTTCAGGAATTTATAAATATTGTTTTTGTACTAAAATTGGAATTGTAAAAACTTTAAAAGGCTTTCGACCTTTTATCTTTTATAGGAATTTATTGTCTTTCTCTATACATTAGCAATCAATTTTGTTGTTGTTACAGTATATGGAAATCACTATAAAAATAGTTAGGGAAATCAATTATTATTGTTTCTTGTTTTTTTCACTTTTTGCGCATTTTTCTCTTTAAAATAAGTCGTTGCAGTTTAAAAATTCTTGCCGGAATAGTTGCGGGCAAGTATTCTGAGGAGAACGAACTCAATCGGCAACCTGGAACCCTTTGAATATTTGTAGGGCGTCCGTGGAAGTAATTGCAAAATCGGCAAAAAAAAAGTTGCATTTTCCCTTGCACCAGGTGAACGGGACGTCTCAGTACGGCGAGCAAGGTGGCACGGCGGCTTTAAAAACGTGGCACGGCGGCAGCTAAAGCGCCCGGGAAGAATTTTTGTGATCCGACGAAAAATGCGCCTCGAAGGTAAAAAATTCGTGATTTTAGGTTCTGGTCTGGTGCGTCCGAACCTGGGGGAGTTGAGTCGCGAAAATGTCGCTCAACGGGGCTTTCGGTACACCAGAAAAATGTACAATCCCATTTGCACCGCTGCCGCCACATCCTCAAAAACCTCGATTTTCGGGTAGGTTTTGACCCTCTGGAGGGGCGCGGCAGGACGGAGGACGAAAGCTGGGGATGCACAACGTGCGAACGGACATTCGCAGTTATAGCATCGTAGACGCGCGGTTGAAACATCAAAGATCTTCCGCCTCCGGCAGCATAAAAAGCCGAATTTTACCTTATCAAAACACCCATGTGGTGCGGTCCATTTGAAATGCAGCCCAGGTGAAATTCGGGAAACGCCACACGTCAGTCGTCTCAGAATTGATCGAAATTTGCGATTTCGTCGTGACCTGGCGATTCAGGCCAAACGCTTCTACACACGGGCCCCAAAAGTTTGCTTTACGAATATTACCACTTTTATGGAGGTCACTGCGAAGATGGCCAGGAAAAATTAAATTCACGCAAGAATTCCGGTAAAAAATTTCGAGACGCGTTCTCCAACACCACTCTCGTTGCTGCGCGACTTTTGTCGGCGACGTTATTCATTTTTTTGCGTCCTCCGGCGAAAACTACCGCCTTCGGCTCCTACGGTCTGAAAAAGGCGGTGCATCAGATTCTTGTAGCCAAAGAATAGACGAACGAACCCAAGTACGGCGATTTTCGATAAGACTTCCGCACCGCGTAGTTTAGGCGACCAATTTTTTTTTGAAAGAAAAGGTGAGTTTTTGCACTTCCCAAAAATTTTAAGTAAATATATCAAAAAGTGAGACAAGAGTCGAACGTGTGGCGGCGTTCCGAACACACCGACATCGGAACACGTCCGTGCGACGAAAACTGTCCGAGTTGTGGGTGAAAAAGTGAAGAAGATTGAAAAATTCGCTCAGCCGCCTCCGGAGACGGCAGATGGGTGAAAATATTTTTAGAAAATACTTGAATCTTTTGCAAATCAGTTGTCTTAGATTTCGAGTCTTTAAACGCTTTATAAATATTTTTTAATTTTTTTAGAAAAATCATGTTTTTTGCCCCCTTATTGGTTCAGTGACCTTTGATCAAAAGGGGACTTATCTATGTGAAAGGGGTTGCATAACTACCGGCATTTTTATAAATATTGGCGCTGTGTATTATTCCTTAAAATTGACGGGGCAGTGAAAGGGTTAATGTTTGAAATATAATCAAATTAATAGAAACTAAAGAAATAGTGATTTAATTTTGAATTTTTATGAGATTTTGGCAGAAAAATTTCGTAGTCGATAGCATTTGGTAACTAATGTATTGTAATTAATGTTTAAATAAATGTTGTCTACTAATACTAATGATAATATTGTCACCAAAAGGAACAAATGAATGTATTGTCACCAAAAGGAACAAATAGCTATCGACCATAAAATCTTTCTGCCAGTTTTGTCCACTATATTATTAAATAAGGCAAATTAAACTTGCAACATTTTTATAGCTGTTTTATGTGTTTAACTTAATATAAAATTTATCTTTACAGTTTCTACAATAGCCTGAGTTTATACAATAGCCCGAGTTTCTGGTAGAAATTATTTTATCAAGTTTATTTAATATCCTTGCCCAGATTAAGCATAACACATGTTTTCTCAACAAAATGCATACAATTTTTTAAAAATATTTTTTAGAATAACGCATGTAAAAACAAAAATATGACATATAATATTAATAAAGCAAAATTGGACAGGTACAGCGGGATGGGATGGATTGGACCAGACGTCGGCAAAGTGCGGCTCCGCAGTCGCATGCGGCTCTTTGACCTCTTGAGTGTGGTTATGTCACAAATATCCTACGGCTTGCGATACGATACCCGGCCCTACGATATTAATTTGGCGAGATAAGAAGTTTTCCTATTCCGTTAGGCCTACTGTCCACGTAGCCCCACAAACTACGCACGACATAGTTATTTTACACTTTTGTGCAGCTGGCTTGCATTTTGCGTGGAAAGGGAGGAAAGTGCGTATCGTTAGGCGTTCGTCATGCAGCTCGTGCTGCAGCCTGCGACTACAAAAGCCATGCTGGGAGACGCAAAAACACATGTAGCGACTAAAGGGTATCTTTTCCCGGATAACAGGAAATATAATTTTTTTTTTTGCCGGGAATCTCGGGAAGTTCAATATTTAATGAAACAAACTAAATATAATTCAATAAAATACAAACTCATAGAAGTCAACAAAAACATTAAACAACATAAAATTAAATTCAAATTGTACAATATACAAAACCTGAAACGAGATGTTCCCGAAAAACGAGAACTAAAGAATTAAAAAAATTATCTATAGGCTGCTCTTAAAAATCCGTCCAAAAGCGGTAAATTCCAGTTATCCTACGAAGAATATATATGTTTTGATATTCTACGAACTTTCATTCAGGCCGATTATTTGGTTTTGGGATTTCTCTAATTCCATGAACTGTACGAATGTAGATTAAACTGGGCCAAAAAAGGCAGTGAAATAAAAATGTGCATGCGTTGCTAAACTGGAGAGCTAAAATAAACCTTTTTGTAGTTTGCGTGACGAATGTATGACGATTGCGTGGACGTATCTAAGATGCAAACGACGCCTTTCATCGTTTGCAACTTGCAATTTGCTTGCAAACTTGCAATTTGCAAGATTGCATGCATTCGTCAAATAACACCTCCGTTAACAGTAGGCCTTATACCAGCCACACGCAGACTTTTTGTTTCTTGATCCACTTACAGATTTTAGCTATGTCCCGCGAGCCGCTACAAAAATCACATCTGTTAATTAGGTGTTAAAAAGTAAAACTATTACGTTTAATTGTTTATTTAAATTTTAATGTGAACGATGATATTGGAAACATTTTTTAACAATTTCAATTAGATCTGGCTTGTAATTGCTGCACGCTACTCCCAATACGTTATTGAGATGAAAATCTGTAAGGTTTAATCTGTAAGGTCGGTTTCTGTATATGTTCTTTGCATATTCATCTTGGAATAGGATGATTCACAAAGATATGTGCACGCAAACAACATAAGCAGAATTTGGGCACATTTTTTAACAGTCTTACAGTGATCGGGCACTATTATCTAAAATTCAGCGTACTCCTTCTCTATCTTCTAAATAACTTATAAGTTTGTATTTGCCCATTATTTTGTTTTCGCCTTGCAAACTTCGAATAAAGCTGTCGAGTTTTTCCGTAATATCACATATAAAAGCTAAAAGACACCACCATCTGTTATTTTGAAGTTCCGGATTATCTTTATCATTTTGTTGTAAAAACAGCAATATTTCTTGACCTAGAGAAAAAAACCGTTCCAAAACTTTTTCTCTACTAAGCCAGCGCACCGAGGTATATAAAACAACGTTGCTATATTGGCTACCGACTTCTTCCAAAAGATTTTTAAATTTTCTGTGGTTTAGTTCTCGTGTTCGGATATAATTCACAATACTTATAACTGTTTTCATCACAGCTTCTATTTCTGTGTAAAACTGCCAATAATATCGAGATAATCTGTACCTCTGGTTTGGCCTTTCATTGTAAGGAATTTAAAAAAATCTTCGAATATTACATTCTGATCAGTGCAATATCTAACAAAAACCGAACATTGTGATGTTGCTCGAGTACCGAAATATCAGTACTGGAGTCAAAAGCTAAGCTAAAGAACTTCTTCAAGTGCTCAATTACGTTATTACGAATATGCTTGGTGATATCTTCAATACGCCTCACACAGGTAGAATCAGAAAGCTGTATTTTTTAATTTCCAATAATATCTGTTCTTTTTTCACCATTCACTAAACATTCTATTACAATATCTGCGTCGATAAACGGTTTCATTTTTTTAGCAAGAATATAACAAATTTAATACAATGCTTTAGTTACCACTGCATCTTGCGATAATGCCATCGACATAACTTTTTGTTGTTGTTGCAAAGACTTTGTAACGTCTTTGAAACAAACGTCTTCTCTCAGGCCGACCGTTGAGTCATGTGTCGCAGTGTGCAACCAGTGCCCTGCTCCTATTATTCCAGCGGAATTTTAAATAGGTAATTGGTTTAGTAACTTTGTTATTAGAATTTGAAGCTACAACGAATGGGCAATTTTCGATTGCTTGTCGGGCCGCAGTTTGAATATGGCTGCCTTAGACGGTCATACGTTGGTTGTCAAGAGGGAACGTTTTAAAACGTTTCGCATCCCTTTTAGCAGAAATCAAAGCATTTCTCCTGGAGAAGGGTGTTGACTATCCAGAACTAGCAGACGATAAGTGGAACCAAAACTTGTATTTCATGGTAGACGTTTCGTCTCATCCAAATCAGCTTAATCACATACTTCAAGGGAAAGGAAATACAATTGTTTCGATGTTAGAAGAAGTCGTTTCATTGGAAAACAAATGATCCCTTTTTGCACACGATTTTGAAAGAGAAACATTGTTTCGCTTTTCGAGTCTGATGAAGCATCCATCGCCAAGAAAATAATTTTCGTTGAAAAAAAAAACACTATTTTAAATTGACAAATTCTATTTTAAAACAACCATTTTAATAATGAGGATAGCTTTTCGCAGCGGTTTTAAAGATTTAAAAAACAGCAAAGCGACCATACCATTCGTCAAAAACCCTCTTAATGCTACGATAAAAGATTTGAAATTTTCTCCTTTTGGCATTGACGTTGATAACTTTCAAATACAAATTTAGGTTTATTTATCGAATAATATTAGCAATACATGTGAGAAAAGTCAGAACAAAACAGAAAATAAGATAATAAATTACTACAAAAATTAATAACAGTACAAAAATTAATATCTTAGTACAAAGGTTAAAAAATTAATACAAAAATTAATAAGTTAATACAAAAATTCATAATTTAATAAAAATTAATAAATTAATACAAAAATCAATCACTTATTACAAAAATTAATAACTTAATACAAAAATTAATGCATTTAGTTCAGACTAAAATATGATCAATTATTTTAAAAAAACTCACTAACACTATAGAAACCTTTATCCATAGGTGGGCATTAACTCGTTAATTCGTTAAGCGTTAATTAACGAAGTTAACAAAATGCTTAACTGTCCAATTATCTGGCATAAAAAAAGATTTGAACGGTTTATGGAAGATGAAGATGCCACCTGGCTGCAGCGTTTCACCCGAAGTTTGGACTAATGTGGAGGCAAAGGTATGAGAGCAGCAAGTTATCAAAAGTCAGGAAACTTATGGAAGCAAAAGTTGAAGACGCTCTCAAGAGAGAAAGGGAAGTAAATGGAAATGAAAAGGATAGTGCCTGTATTAGCGGAAGCAGCAATAACGAAGAAGAAAGAGAAGATTTTTTCAGCTCTGTTATTAAGTCTGAAGAAGAGGTCTAGAGGACGCAAAAAATCACAAAAACAAAGCCCAGAATTTGGGGAGAACTTGACTGGACTCAAGTCAAAAGAATCTTTTACGGATGCTGCCTTTCTAGGTGAACAAGTTTTATTTAACAAATCTTTTTTTTTTAATATAATACTGCAATACCATCAAAAGTAGAACTTTTTTCTACACGGAAAGATATTTTGAGAGCTAAACGCTCATCACTCTCAGATGACAATTTTAATATGCTTATGTTCATGAAAGGCATTGTGAACATACAATAATGAAAAAATATGAATAATACAATAAATAGCATTTTTCTTCCATAGTATATGTCCGTATATGCTCTGCTACGCGTGAAAATTTAGGGTGGGCCGCTATTGTCGCTTGTAATAATTAAATCAATTAATCTATATACTTGTTTTTGTTTCACCGATGTATCCCATTCCAAGTAGATGGCTCAGGCAAAGTCATCACAGCAAAAATATGTCTTGATACCTCCCCGAATAGTGGCTCGCCAACAATTTTAAAAATTGTAAGGGTTACCTACACTTGTGTCTAAGATGAAGACACCAAGCACAAGTGTAGGCTGTGGGAGGAGGCCAAGGCCCGATTTGGGCTGTAGTGCCGATGATGATGATGATAATCCCATCCCAAAAGGTACCAAAAGCAGTATACGTTTTGGATGGTTAACTTTAACTTGTGTTCAATTTTCGAAATTTTAACGCTTTAACGATTAACGAAGTTAACTTTTGGATTAACTGTGCCCACCTGTGCATTTATCTAATAAAAACAATTTCAAGTTCCTTCTGAAGGCGGTATAGTTGCATTGATCTTTAATTTCCTTGGGTAGGTATATGATTATATATCTGTATGCCTCTCCGATTGGGAGCTCCTTTGGAAAAGGACAGGTTGCTTCTAACCGATTTTAGATTTTGGCAATTTCGTGTTTTGTAGCCATGATGAGTTTCGCTGGTACCAATTATATGTCTATTTTTCAATTTATGACAGGCTGCTTCCCAAATGTATAAGCAAGGTACAGCAAGAATTTTTTACATTTTAAAGTAGGGCCTGCAGGATGCTCTTGTTCTGATGCCAGTTAGTGCCCGGAGCAACCTTTTTTGTGCAAGGAAAACTCCATGAGTTTTTGACTATTTTCTCCACAGAAATATTCCATACGCCAAGATGGAATGGATTTCTGCATGATACACATTTAGAAGACTATCATCTCACACTGTTTGGAGCACTTCAACAAACACCCGTTTCTGTGTATCTTTTAAATTATTTCTTTAATAGTTGTGTTCCATTTTAGGTGCTCTTCTACATATATCCCCAGAAATTTGACTTTCTTCTCTCGTTCTAATCCACAATCACCAATTTTAAGTAAACTATCATTTGAAGGGGTTCTCCGACTACACTGAAACACTACATAGTTTGTTTTGGTCATATAAAGAAATAGGTTATTTGTACAGAACCATTTGTACCGATTCTCTAAGGTGGCATTAGCTTGTCTGGTGGTTTCGGCCAAAAATCCTTCCGCGAATATAAGGCTCGTATCATCGGCGTAGAGGAGTGCACCATCCTCTACGCCTCTATGTTTTTGTCCAATATATTTAATCATATCCGCAGTGTATACAGAAAATAACAACGGAGCGAAAATACTTCCTTGAGGTGCACCCAAGTTCACTACACTGGCATTTGACAGGCCAATCTTCTACGCTGAATCGATTTTAATGCAAAATCGATGTATTCTTTCCTGTTGTCCAGATACGACTTGAACCAATTTCCTGTTTTCCCTCTAATACCATATGAGTCTAGCTTCTGTAATATTGCATTGTGAGGGACGCAGTCTAATGCTTTTGACAGGTCACAGAATACACCCACCGGAAATTTACCTTGATCAGTCTCGCTAACGATTTTATTGTACACTTCGTTTATTGCCGTAGTGGTGGATTTGTTCTTACAAAATCCGTGTTGATCTTTAGGTATGATGTTGTGCTTTGCAATAAAAGGTATTAGCCTATATTCCATTTAGTATTCTAAGATCTTGGCCAGTACTGACACCAGTACTTTTTTTGAAAACTGGAATGATAGTGGAAGTTTTTAAAATTTCTGGTACCTTTTCGGTAGCAAACGAACAGTTAACAATATGTGTAATAGGTTCGATCAATTCATATTGGAATTCCTTAAGCATATTACCAGGAAGTGAATCAGGGCCACAAGTAGTTTAATTTTTTAGTTTTAAAAAAATTATAGTCATCTCATTGGGAGTGATTTCTTCTAAATACATAGATTAGTTATTGTAAAATAAATCGTTATTTTCCAGCTTAATAGAGAGTATAGTTTGTATAGTCCTTTCCGGTGCAGCCTAAAAGAAATCTTTAAACATCAAAGCTACTGTATCTGGATCTTTTACAATGGTATAGTTAGTTCTAATATAAATGTCTTGTTTGCTCTGTGATTTATTTGCCAGTTCATCTACTGTTTTCCATAAAGTTCTTTGTTTATTGGCGGATTTCTGTAATTTATTTTTATAAAAGTTTCTACTAGTAGTAACTAGGAAGTTATGATGAATTTTCTTCTTTAAGGTATAAAGGTCTTTCAATACTGGATATGGTCTGTATATTGTGGTTATAATAAAGTTATTTACCCCCGATTTCCACATAACTCCACACATTTCTACTTGCTTTTTGATCGATTTATCTGCGATTTCTAGGATGCTGCAATTACTGAAATAAGAATCTTTAATCCAGATAGTTGAGCCACCACCAGTAGATTTTGATCTATTATATTCTATTACTGGTATGCAATTGCCTAGATTAATGTATTGAATTAATTCCTCCGTCAGCCAGGTTTCTGCCAAACACACAAAATACGGCATGTGCTGAGCCATTAGTAACTCCAGTTGAAGTGTTTTATTTTGAATACTTTGAACATTTAAAAATAATATAATATTTTTAGGGGTACTGGATGCTGAGTTCTTAACTGATTAAATGATTTTACATGAGGGTATTGACTTACCGGGACGTCTCTGTTGTTTTTTCCAGTCTTAACAAAAAACGATTTAAATAGGTGTTTCTCGGCCAAGTCTCTGGTTTCATAATATCATCGAGGTGTTCAAATGGCACCTAAATAAACCTTAAATGGAGAGTATTCATCTGGGTGCTTCGACGTGAGTTTTTTCACACGTGACATTATTAAATTTTGTATTATTAGATAATCTGTAAAGTCCTTTGTAGTTAAATCTGGCTGCAACCGGAAAACGTGTAGGTAATATCTGGTAGCAGCTTTTATTTGTGTACTTTCATCATTCGTTCCCTGTATAACATTTGATGTTCGATATCTCCTCTTCTTATATCGTTGTGTTTCCCAACTCACGTTGTTATCATTTTTATATGACTGTTCTTCAATTATTCCGCTTACTATTTCTTTGTTATTGTTTTTTTCGGAAGTGAGTTTCGCCCATCCTTGACAGGGTTTGCCTTTTTCTCTTTATCGGGCCGAATAGTAGAGCCATTATCACAGATATCCGCTGTAGCTCGCTAAATTTGTATGGATTTATGCGGAATACTTTCAATTTCACACAAATGAAGTCGGCCACAATAAACCGCTTGAAGAGAGCCAAAAGAAATCGCATGCGGCTAGCGAGCCACCATTTGACCTAGAGCCACACACGAGACGAGATAGGGCAAGTGTTTCAAACATCTCGTCTCACCTCTCGTTACTTGTGAAAAAAGTACTCGCTTCTCAGTCTCGCTCTCGCTCTGGGAACGGTTTGTCTCGTCTCGCTCTCGTAACCGTTTGTCTCGTCTCATCTAATATCAAATATCGTCAAATATAAAATGAAAAGTAACGTGCCCGAGGCCAGAACGAGCAGTTCAAATTTATGCAAGAAAATATTACGGCTGCCCGTGTCAGAGTGAAAGATTCAAGCAGAAGTATGAATGAGATCGCAAACGAGAGTCTCATGTCTCGCATATGCGAGAACACATACGCTCTCGTGTTTCGTGAGGGCGAAACAATATGTGTTCTCGTTATCGCGAGAGCGAGACCGCGTACGGTCTCGCTCGCGTCTAAATAATTTTGAAAAGTGTCTCATCTCGCTTTTACGAGCCGAGACGATAAAAATATCGTTCTCGTTTGAAGCCCTAATTTGGCCACCTCTGCTATAGTGTTTGCTAGCTCTTTGTATAAATTACATTTTTTTAAATTGATAATGTTATTGAAAATTTTCCTAAAAAAAATCTTTTAGAAATTACAATCAGCAACTTTCTAGACTTAATCTAACTAGGATCTAACATAGTAAAAATTTGTTTTCGTTAAAAAACAGAAGAAAATAGTAATATATTTCATTTCTTGTTTATATAACAGACTTAATTGATTTTCGGATTTTCGATTTCGTTTGGCCAACGAAGATGAATTTAATATACAGGAGAAAGTTTTTTCGGAGGAATTTATTTATTAATAAAGGTGTGAACTGGTTAATATAAATCAACAAGAAAAGACACAGCATGACGTAATTTATTAATTATCTACGAGTATCTAAGTCTATACAGTTTCTTAATTTAAACTGTTATTACAATATTTTAAAATTATTTATCTATTTGTTCAGGCTTATATAGATTTTTTTATTAATTTATGTTTTGTATTGTTTAAAAAGTATTCTAATTATTCTCTAAGTATATTTTGTTTTCATCTTTGAATTTATCTTTTTTTGTTTTAATTACAAGAATTTGAACAAATTATTATTACAATGTTTTGCAACTTTAAACTAAAACATAAGGTCACGACTACAATAATTTAGTTTACGACGTAACAACACAAGAACCGACGGAATCTAAAGGTGTGTTCAGATCCACATCTGAATTGTTAAAAATTTAATTTATTCTCCTGTTCTACATTCGAAATGCTCTAAATGCCACTACAAAAACAATTTCAATATCACTTTATTTAGATAAAGACCATAACTTCTAGGCATTATGTCTTCTATGCAAAACTTCGGGATTATTAATAATCAGTTTAATAATCGTTTCTATAGCCTAAATGATATTTTTTCTTAGTATTCTTGAATTTCTATTTAGTAATTCGTAATTACAGTGCAATTAGTCTTACGCAATTAATAATTTTCCGCATAAAATAATATCCAATTATCGGTGCGGTTTCCGGAAATAAGTAGTCAATAATGAGGCAAGAATTGCAAGTAAAATTTTTCCGGCAACGTTTAGCAACATCCAGGAGAAATAAAATTTATAAAAAAGACTATAAGATACTTAGATACCGAAACTGGGTCGCCGCTGATTACACAACAAATAGACTCTAAGCATCTAGTTGAAAAATATATCTGTCTAATTAAGAGAAACTAATCACATGGTCTTGTCTATCTAGATCACAAGTGTTCACATTTCATCTATTTAGTTGTGTGTTAAAACGATATAATTGAAAAATAAGTAGTGAATGGATTTAGTATGCTAGGTACAGAGTGAATACCTAAGTTTACTTCCGTTGGATCAAAACTAGCAGCTTGAAACGCCACATATATTCAAGGATAATTATTTTCTGCCGTTAACAGTAAATTTTTGAAAACGTTTCGTGAATACTTATGAAGTTCTTTTAATATTTTAAGCGCCTCTCTAGTTACATTACGTACTTACAAATAATTTACGAACAAATTGGATAACAAGATAAAAGACACCTAGATTGTATTTGGAAGTTAAACTAAAAGCTGGGTTTATTCATTTGTTAGTTGAATATATATAACTAATAATACATAACTAACATTAAGACACTAATTATCCGAATCATCTATATCTAGATTTTTATTGTCTGTCTAAGGGCTTGCCTACATTTTCTTTTGCCTGACAATCCTACCTTCTTTTGCCTGACAAATATTACATCTAGTCCTGCTTGGTCAGACATGTTTATTTTAGTCTTGTTATGTCTCTCTGTCGAGTCTTGTTTTGTCGTTTCTTGCATTTGTAATCTAATCGAATGAAATTTAAGCCACAAAGGAATTCAAGGAATTCAAAAAACCTACGATACAAGAACAAAAAATCAATGTAGAATCACTCTGGGACCCAACAATTAAAGAGCTTTACAAAAAAAGACTACAGGAAAAATCGAGACAAACTCGATAACAGAAAAGGATGACATCAATCTAGCGTGGAGAAAAATCAAACACAACATAAAAACCGCCGCTCATGAAGCACTTGGAACTAGAACTGTAAAAAAGAACCATATAAATACAAATAGAACCCCCATGGTTCCGTCCAGAAGTGAAAGAAAAATGCAAGGAGAAGAAACAAGCTTACCTCACATACCGAACATTAGGAACATCACAATCATACAAAGAGTATCGATGGATCAGGAACGAAACAAAAGAATTAGTAAGACTGATCAAAACTCAGTACTGGGATTTTTTTTTCAAAACGCGTGGAAAACGACTTCTATGGACTTGAGAAACAAATATGGCGATTAATCAGATTACAGAGAGAGAGGTCAATGAGTTGGTTGAAACGACTCACATAAATAAGGAGGACTGGGTCAACTACTTAACTGACCTATATAGAGCAGAAAACATTGAAGAGGAAGTGAAATGTGAACAATGAAAATTCCCAAATTGATACACCCGACGTGCAACTGGCACTGCAAAAGCTAAAAAACATAGAAAGCGCTGGAAAAGACGGAATAACAAATGAACTGCTCAACTACGGCGGACAGAAACTCACACAAGAATTGACAACCCTAATCAGAAAGATTTTCTATCACCACAAAATCCCAGATAAATGGCGGATCAGCACCACTGTCCTTATGTTCAAAAAGGGGGATAAGAAAATACCTTCGAACTACAGAGGAATAAACCTCTTTGAAATTGACAACAAAAGTAATAACGAACCAAATGGGTAAGTTTGGTAGTACAATCATGAACCTTGCACAGAGTGCACTTAAAATCATCAACAGTTGGAGCAAGAAGGAGGGCCTTAGTGTCAACCCGAGCAAAACATTAATATATTTTACCAGAAAGAGGAAGCTGAACTTGAAAGCTCCGAGCATTGATGGTCAGGCGTTAGAGTTCTCCGAGGAGGTGAAATATCTAGGGGCATCCTTGGATAAGAAACTCACTTGAAACTCGCATCTGAACAAAATGCTCTCAAAAGCCACAGCGGCCTTTTGGATCTGCCGTAAGCTTTTTGGGAAAACATGCGGACTAAAACACAAAATGGTCCTATGGTCTTACACAGCAGTGGTAAGACCGATCATCTACGGTTCTCTCGTATGGTGGTAGGAAACAAAGGAAAAAAAACCCAAAGCATGCTACAAAAACTTCAACGGCTTGCGTGCTTGGGTATAAGAGGAGCTATGCAATCTACTCCAACCACAGCCATGGAAGTTTTGTTGGACCTACTCTCACTGCACAAACAGGTAGAAAAAGAAGGTATTCTCAGTGCTCTGAGACTAAGGTGTACATCGCCTATTCAGAGACACATAAAAATAAGAAAGGAACAAAAAGGAACAAATCGTAAAGGAATTTCTGAAGTATCCCTGGGACACAATGTCTACAGAATACGACTTTGACACAGCCGTCGAAGTGGTCATTAATGGCCGCCAAAGCAGTGTTCAAAGAATCGAACATCTGAAAGACAAAGCGTCCATGTGGTACACCGACGCATCAAAAACTGCTAAGGGTACAGGAATTGGCATATACAGCCGGAGTCACAGGGTGTCCACGGCATTGGGCCAGGTACCCACGGTACAACAGGCTGAAATTATAGCCATTGAAAGATGCGCACAAATCTGTCTAAAGAAACGTCATAAAGGAGTGCAAATCTACATCCTAACGACAGCCAGGTAGCTCTGTGGAATTTAAAAGTCCACAATTTTAATTCCAAGTTAACCTGGAACTGTAAACAAACCCTGGACCCCGGAGCCAACTTGTGGGCTTATAAAGGCCCATTTAAGGCAGGGGGTTAAGAAATGGGAAGAATAAATGGGAAGAAAAGCAAACCTTCTTTAAGAACACGCCAGGACAAGCTAAAATGATCATAAACTATTCTGTCTCAAAAACGCAGCAGATCTTAAGCTTCTCTACAAGAGAAATTAGAACTTTGATAGGCATACTCACAGGACATTGTCCGGTGAGATATCACCTACACAAAATGGGAAAGGCAGAGGAAGTTGCCTGTAGATTATGTGAATCAGACGGAGAAACCGCTGAATACATAATGTGCACTTGTGTAGCGCTAGCACACATAAGCCTTGCCCACTTCGGGGTCGCAAGAATGACATTGGAGCTGAGTGCAAGAAGCCTCTTATGAATATCTTCGACTTCGTTGATGAAGTTGAATTTCTGGGAGAGTAATTGTAGTAGGGTCAAGCACAATATATCAAGTTGGTCGAAGTGCAGAAAGGCTTTGCAGCCAAACGACCCGCACAAAAAAAAATAAAGAGCAAAATTAACAGCCTCACCTCGCTGACAGATGAACAGCAGTGATTTAGGTCGGGAAGGTCTTGCACGGACGCCGTTTTTGTCATAAGACAAGTAACAGAAAAGTAGATCGAATACAATTAGCCAGCCTACATATATTTCATCGACCTTACCAAAGCCTTCGACCGCGTCCAACTATAAGATGTTTCACATCTTGTTTACAACAGACAAATCCCACACAACCTGATAAAAACTATAGAGAATGCAGCAAACCAAATACAGGCAAAGTTAGAAGGAGCACTCACCGAAAAAATACCAGTTGATGACGGTATGCGTCAAGGGGATTCATTAAGTTCGCTTCTCTTTAGCATCATCATGGACGAGATTATACAGAAGGTTCGCTTATTGAGAGGATATAAAATGGAGATGAAGAGGTAAGAATTTTGTACTATGCCGACGACGCTGTGCTGATAGCACAGAAAGAAGACGATTTACAGAGACTCCTACACTCATTGAACCGTACAGCTAAATCTCTTTATATGATAATATCTCCCACAAAAACGAAGTGTATGACAACATCAAAAACACCATTGAGATGTAATTTGGAGGTGAATGGAGAAGTTATTCAGCAAGAGTTGAAATTTAAGTATCCGGGCGTGGAACTCTCGGGCTTTGGCGATGTTGAGGCAGAAGTAAGGGAATAAACAACGAAAGCACCAAGAATAGTAGGGTGTTTGAATAGTACAATATGGTGTAATAAAAACAAAGAAATTGAGGCCAAGACTAGCATCTATAAAACAATAATAAGAGCATATAACATATACGGCAGAAACTAGAACAGAAACATCGAAAACTAAACGACTATTAGAAACAACCGAAATGAGAGTACTTCGCAGAATTACTGGTAAAACACTTTTAAACAGGGAAAGAAGGGAAAATTAAACAGGGAATGTGGATTAGAAGACATTAATGGCTGGGTATCAAACAGAAAAATAGAGTGAAATGAACACATAAATAGGATGGACGACAGGCGAATAGTAAAAATTACTCGTGATAAATCACCACGGGGCGCAGGAGCGTAGGGCATCCTCGAAAGAGTTGGAGCGACAACCTGAATGCAGAGCAATAGGCAAGTTGACGAAGAATAAACAGGCGATTCGCCTAAATCAAGAAGGAAGAAGAAGTGATTTAACTTTCACTTCTGCTCTAGCTAGTCTGTTGTATTGTTAGTTTGACAAGATTAGATTTTATAGTCTAACCTTGTCTAGTTGTATGTGTCTAAGTAGTCTAACAAGTTTAGTTACCTATATAATATATAAGGTAATTAAGGTAAAATGAAGGTATTAAATTATAGGTGTGACCATAAAAGTTAATAATACCAGTATTATATGTTTGGGAATCCTAATAGAGTAAACAATGTGTGTAAATACAATACTTCAACCAAAACTTCAAAACAATGGATGCGTAAGTTGAGCACGTAGTTTGTGTTTTACATAAAAAAAAATCTTCGGCTTCGCACTAATTAACACAGTTTACATCTAATACTAACTTTTCGCATTTGCACGTTCATCTAAAATGCAACTTTTGTCGCGTCTAATGCAATTCTTCCGACGATTTAACATTCCATTAACTGAGTTTTCTGCATTGTCTCTACACTAAGAGCTTGTAACAGTGTTTAGTAATTAGTCGGAAATTACATGTCTTGTTCTTTTTTGTAACACATTGTTGTGGTAATTCATGTGTTTTTAGATTGTAATTTACGCCTACTATATGGATTTAGAATATACGTTGATTACGTTGTAATCAGAATTGTTTAAAATAATACATATGAATGAGTAAATTAAAAAAAAAAATAGAATATTGGGTTTGAATATAAACGCGTCTGCAAATGACTATTCACTTCGGTTAAACAGGAAGACGTGATCTTAAAAACAATGTTATTTATCTAGTACTTGTTTAGTGCCAGGAAAGTGGACTGAGGGCTAGTAAATAGCTTACAAATATCTGTTGTGTTTCAACATGAGATTAGTTTTGTAGTCTTAAAAAGCCTTAATATTATTATAGAGCTACGGAAAGGTTGAATATATTTATGTATTCAAGCTAAATTCCTCTTTAATATTTTGGAAAAAATTGGACATAGAAGGATAAACAAACAAAATAAATGTACTTGACTAGACATAAAATAGAGACTAGACAGACAAGACTAGCCAGACACAACTATACAAACAAAACCCGACGTACAAATCTAGAGAGACAATTAGGGAGTAATAGATAAGTCCAGAAGGGATAGAAATTCAGAAGGTGGGGAAAAAGACACCACTCAACCGAAGTCATTTACCAGGCATGGGCAACCTTTTTTGGGCTGGAGGTAACTAGGGCTAAATTACTATTATTTATTTTCTCTTTCAGCGTAGGGCAGGCACATTGGTTCTGTTTATTAAAATATGGGACAGAGGAGTAATTTTTATACCGGAGAAAAGTCGACACAGACACAACATGCGGCCCGCGGGCCGCAGGTTGCTCATATCTGATTTATACCAATTAAGGGGGGAAACCACATTAGGAGGTTTAAAAAATAAATCATTAGCTTAACTATCCAAGAATACGCTCTCAAAATTTCAAATCGGAATTCGCATTCGTTTAGATTTTATGAGAATAGAACCGAGTGCACATCGGGTACAGGCTGCAGGCTCGAGCACAGATAGGGCGGAGCACTACCTCAAGTAGTCTTGACCGGTTCAACCCCACAGTCGCTTTGTATACTAACGTACCCCTGAAACGGAACCCCGCCTTTTAACCCTTCTTTCCAAATAAAGGTGTAGAAGGTATTAGAAGCATCAACACAAGGGATTATTTCGGTTATAATATAACCGAAATAATCCCTTAACGTAATATTATTACGTTAGAGCGTAGAGCTGCTTCTATCTAGTGCTATACTACGCTACGCTACGCAGTACGCTACATTGGGTACCACAACACACTGATATAGATTGAAACGAAGAAGCCGATCACCTAGTGAACAAGGGATCCAGTAACCCCTTTATAGGTCTGGAACCCTTTTGCGGTACCTTACATGGCGTCAGTTCTGACTCACAGCCTTCAACGAGTGTGTTTGTAATTGAGACTGAGAAATGTCTTCGCGTCCGAAATGCGACCATGAGTCTCAAGAACGCCGCAGTAGGCCGCGTAAAAGAAAGTTCCACGGGAAGCAGCACTAACATATTTTATGTTGAAGATAATCGAGAAGGTAATTGACAATTATCTTAGGACAACAGTGCTGGTAGGTGCACCACTACCAGCTTACAGAGCAGGAAAATCCACAGATACCGCCCTGTATCAGTTGACAAATGAAATAGAAGCAGCACTAGATACAAAGTAAGTAGAGGTATGTGCCTTTTAAGATATTGAAGGAGCCTTTGAAAACACCTCGCACGAGACTGTCAAATCGGCACTTGAAAGAAGGAAAATCGACAGCCCTACTTCAAAGTGGATGGGAGAAATGTTGAAAACTAGAACGGCGGAGGCATAAGTGCGAAAGACACCATCAAGATCTTCACAACTAATGTGTGCCCACAAGGAGGTCTGTTATCACCACTGATGTGGAGCCTGGCAATTGATGAATGATTGATTAGGCTGAATGACCTTGACATTAAATGTCAAGATTACGCCGATTACTTAGTCATTATAGCCAGAGATAAGTTTGAGGGAACGCTCTGTGAAATCGAGACACAATACAGAGAGCCCACAAAGTAACTAATGAATGGTGTCAAACAGTGGGACTGAAACTCAACCGAACAAAACCACAGTGATACAATTTTCTAGGAATAGAAGACCAAACTGTTACTGTTACTGTTATATGTGAGGGCAGTAGAACACAAACAGGAGATGAAGTATCTGGGTATAACACTAAATAGCAAACTCCTATGGACCAGGCACTCTGAAGAAGTGGTAGTAATAGCTAAACGCGCTCTAATGGTGTTGAAAACGTGGGGTTGTAACCCCACAATCCTGCTGTGAATGTACATCATGATAGTGAGACTTGCGATCACTTATGAGGCAATTGCGTGGGGAAGTAGAACCAAACATGAGCAAGAAAAAAAAAAGAAGCAGCTTGAGAAGATTCAAAGACAGGCGTGTGTCTGCATCACGGGGGCGATGGAGTCATGCCCGACAGCAGCAATGAAACTGCTGCTAGATCTGACTCCGTTGCACCTTGTCGTGGAGGGGGTCGCCATATCGGCGATTTTAAGGTTCAGCAAGGAAGGAATAGGCAGAAGTAAAATAATCGGGAGCTGAGACCAGAAAGGCCTAGAGCTGGAAGATCCCCTGGCTGGAACTATCAAAAGACGAAATGGTATGCAAATACCATTTCGACAAAAACTACACAGCGTACTACACATGCGTAAGGCCGATTGGAGCTACGAATCCTCAGCATACCACATAGAGCAAAGTGCACTCAAGTGGTATAGGGATGGTTCAAAGAGAAAGGAATGTACTGGATGCAGGAGTGTTTGGACATAGTACCAAATACTTTGAATCCATAGGAATCTACCCAAGTATCTTCCATGCAATCGAAAGATGTGCACACTTTAACCTCGACAGGAACTATCGCAAGAAACGAATTGTTGTCCTCTCAGATAACCAAGCAGCCACTAAAGCTATTAGCTCATACACCATCAGATCCAAACTGGTATGGGACTGTGTGGGAAAGCGAAACAAGCCTGGCAGAGAAAATAAAGTATACTATACTACACTAGGCTACGCAGTATGCTGGATACCAGGACACATACTGGGTAACAGGACATACTGATATGGATGGAAACGATGATGCCGATCACCTAGCAAACAAGGGATCTTGTAACCCCTTTATGGGTCCGGAAGCCTTTTGTCGTTTGAGTATGAACACTATTCACAAAAGTTTAGATGAGGAAATAAGAGAACAATGGATGACAACCTGGAAAGAGATTACAGGGCTAAGAAAATCCAAGAAATGCTGGGATCTTTTAGCCAGAAAACAACAAAACCTTGCCTGAAACTAAACAGGAATAAGCTTAGAATTTTGACAGGAATCCTGACAATCACTGCAGACTGAGAAAACACCTTGGGTTCTAGGCCTAGAAGAAGATGATAGATGCAGGTTATGCGGCTCAGCAGAGGAAACCCCCATATATCTGATCAAAGACCTTGGAGCACTACTCGGCAGACGAATGTATCTTAGGGCATTCTTTGAATCCCGCCCTGATTCTAACATTCCTATAGGAATCAGGACTAGAGGAGGCGCGATAAATGGATAAGTATACAGAGAGTATAAGTGGAGGTACAATAGATCTATTAAAGTCGCAGTACAAGTCACCACCGAAATATTCAATCTAGATATTCTGGACTTTTATTCTTATACCGATATCTGGACTTTTATTCTTATTTTGGATCGAAAGACGCGATATGTGGTCTACATTTATGTGCTCCGTTATAACCTAATCTAAACATCCATTTTGTTTAAATCTGTAGCTGTGGTGGCGTTAGTACGTAAGTACCAAAAATCGTTCTACAATCAACTGCAAATTCCAGACGGTTGCCAAAATATGGACGTTTTAATTTCATCATTTGTTTTTGCAGTGCATTGAGTTATGGCGGGCGTCGCGACGGCTGTTGCAATAGAACGTTCAATTCTCTACGCGAGTCGCGTGAAATCGTCATCGCAGAGTTTAAGTTAGCGATTCTGTGCGAGTTTTCCTGGACGTCCAAAAAGTTGGTTTTTATGGCATCGTGATGCCATCTTAAACGCAATACAGCTTAAACTACCAAACAAACTAAAAGATAAACTTAATAAAGACGGAACAAAGCTTGAATATATAAATATACTCAACCTTTCCGGAACTCTATAATACTGTAAGTATTATAGAGTATACTATAAGTATTATAGAGTTCCGGAAAGGTTGAGTATATTTATATATTCAAGCTTTGTTCCGTCTTTATTAAGTTTATCTGATTATCTATAATGTTGTATGGTTTTACCAATTCAAAACTAAAAGACATCATCCCAAATCGAATGGCGCTAGTCCGGTGGTGATCCGATTGGCGGCTTCGGAGGAGTTAGAAACCCCGCAAATGGTGTTGAAAAAATCGCGTTTACCAGATTTCTCGCTATAAAATTGGCATGGAGCGCGAACAGAACATTGCACTCTCCAGATTCTTTCGGGGGCAATCCTCCCACATTGAACGAACTCAACTTGAGACCTGGCCCCTTCAAATAAGCGAACTGAGTCCACAAAAGCAACCCAAGAAACGATATTTTCTTTCCGCTGCACCGGAAGAACCGGCGCGCGTCGACATTTGTTGGACAAGTATGCGACCGCCGCGACGGTAGCATACTTGTCCACCAAATGTAGAAAGACGTGCCAGGGGCGCGGCCTGAGAATGCAAGAAAAAATCGAGCCGCAGACCGGAAGTTGTTCCTCAAATCGCCCAAAAACGGATTTTCATACCTGGAGGACGCTGTGTGAGACTTGTGCGCGCAAGTCTGACACGCAAGTCTAAAGCGCGTTCTGTCCTACTCCGGAAAATGAGGCGTTCGCGTTTCGCCGTGCAAGAGGAAAGGACTTTACCGTTTCGCCATGCAAGAGGAAAGGAGTTTTCGCGGATAAAGTGAAGAAATGTTAAAATGCACCTACAGCCGCCCCCTGCGGAGGCGGAACATTGTATAACATAAAAACATTTTTTGTAATAACAATTTGTAATAAAAAAAAAACATTTTTTTGTCGATGTGATGGAAATAAAATCATGAGATGAACCGCACTTATAACCAGTTTTCGATAATTTTCAATAAAACCTCAATTTTTCTGCCCCCTTTTTAATTCAGTGACGGCTCGTTACTAGTTTAGTCCATCGAAATAATGTTATTGAAGTCATTGATAACTAATCTTACTATTGTCATCATAACAGGACTCTCTTTTCAGTTCTTACTGCTAGTTATCTAACTTTATCTGACTTTTATATCTACTTTGGTTATTTCAACGGCTAATCCAGTGTAAATAGCCTTGTCAGGTTAGGCCTAACTAGGTTTACATTGCCTTGCAAGACCCGGCAGTATCCGCATATGCGAGGATACAAGGTTGCGATGGACAGGCCATGTCACAAGAATGGATGAGGAAGGACTGCCAAAACGGGCCCTCCAAGGCAAAATGGTAGGGAAGAGACCGAGGGGCAGACCACGAAAACGATGGGAGGACGCGGCAGAAGAAGATGCCAGAGGGTTGCTAAGGATTAGGGCTTGAAGTCGGGAGCAATGGACAGAAGCGTCTGGAGGAATAAATTGAGGTTGGCCAAGGCCAAACCTTGGGGCGTAGAGCAAAAGGAGAGAGAGAGAGAGGTTTACAAAGACTAGTTCTTGTGTCAGTAGTTTTGTTTAGTGTTAGCTCTCTTTCTTGTCTTTCTGGTCTTCTATGGCTATCTATATACTTGGTATATCTGGACTTTTATTCTAATATTGGATAAGGGCTAGATTAGGTTATATTAGAGCAAATAAATCCATACCACATATCGCGCGGTAGCGCGACTTCTCGCTGTGGTGGCGTTAATACGTTTAATACCCGATTTTTGCTTTTTCGCACCAACAATTGGACGTCGCAGAATTGCGTCGCGTTAGCGTAGTTATAACTGTTAATCTGCACAGACAGAAATTTGCCCGTCGATTTAGATCAGCAGAATGTCGCGTTGTTCACATTCCAATATAAGACGCGTATTTTGGTACCGGCGTCGCGTCCCTGCGACCTCGGAGTCGCCCGCCATAATTCGAAACGTGTCAGCTCTCGTTTTAACTAGTTTCTTATTACTTCATGTAATCTAGAATTTTATCATTAATCTTAGTAATGTTAAGTAGAATCGTTCGACTGGATTATAAAAAATAGAATAATTAATATTAATTATTCTATTATTAATAATAATTTAAAATAAAGACACAAAGAAAAGGCTGAAAAAGCTGAATTGATGCAAGGAGTTCGCACGATACTTAAAACACAACTTAATGCCAAAAATAAAATTACGGCTATCAATATGTGGCCAATCCCTTCGATAGCCTACACATTTGGAATAGTATCATGGTTACAAACGGATCTGGAAGCGTTAGACAGGAAGATTAGAGTAGCTTTCACAAAAAACTGGATGCTCCACCACAATTCAGCAGTGGAGAGACTGTACATTCCTCACACGGAAGGCGGAAAAGACCTGAACTGCCTCCGCATAATACATCAAAGGGAAGTCAAAAATCTGAGACTGTACTTCCAAAATAAAAACCTAGATTTATATAAACAGCTTGTTGCCCTTGACGAAACATACACTCCACTAAAAATGGCCACTCCAGAGGAAGCGGAAACAGAAAACAACATCAATGAAATGGAAAGTACCTGGAGCCGAAAAGCCTTACATGGACGTTATTATGCCAGCTTGCATCATCCGGACGTAGACATCAAAGGTTCTAACACCTATCTTACAGAGGAATATTTATTCCCAGAAACCGAGGAGTCACTCCTTGCAATACAGGATCAAGTTGTCCGTACAAGAACTTATACACGAGTGATCCTAGAACAAAATACTCCCTCAATTAAACGTCGATGGTACAATAAGGAAGACGAGTCTATTCAGCATATTATCTCAGGATGTACTTAGCAAAACATCAATATCTTACTAGACATGATAATATGGGTAAAATTATTTATAACTTGTAGCACTCCGGCAAAACTTTATCAGTAACTTTACCACATACCAACAGTACATCCCAAAATCTGTAATTGAGAACGACAGTATAAAAATTTTACTGAGATCTGGCGGTCATTACAGACAAAATGATAGGTGCAAATAGACCAGATATGATAATATGGGACGAAAAGAAGAACATGGCAATATTTATAGATTTTTCGGTGCCCCTAGACGACAATCTAAACCGCGCATATAAAGAAAATTCGGTGCCCCTAGACGACAATCTAAACCGCGCATATAAAGAAAAAGTAGACAAATATCAATATCTGGTATACGAAATAAAAAAAAAAATACGGTATAGGGCGACTGGACAAAGTACCTATACTACCTATAGTTGTGAGCGCTACTAAACGCTACGCTGACTAAACCATTTGGTTTAGTCTAATGATGGGCAAACTCGTATTTTTGTTAACTCGAGTTAACCCGGTTTAAAATTTGCGTAACCCGATTTCAAACCGAGTTATCCAAACCGAGTTAGCAGAAAAATATGAAGTTTATCATAAATTAGATTCTGGACGCCCCTGGTCTTAATTGGCACTTATAAGCCAACTATTTTATTTTTCGACCATTAATTTTCATAGAAAAACTGTTTTTTTTGCAGGAAAATACAAATGCGTGATGGATGTTAAATGATAGTAAATAAATTCGTCTTTCATTGCATAAAATGCCAGCTTTTGAAAATAATCTTTCTGAAGGAACTGATGTAGCCGGTATACAAAGGTATTTTTTCGCCATTTTTAACAATGCTGGAAATCAACTTTCTTTTTCACTCCAAACTTGAAGTGGATCATTTTTGCGATCTAAATATTTCAACGTACTGTTTTACTATCATAGCAGCTGAAGAATATGGAGTACACTTTTCGTTCGATTTTGTTATTTTTTTATTCACAACAGCCTAAATGTCATCATCTGAACAGGTCAATTTGATGGTTGTTCTCGTAAATGTGAGGTATTTGTTGAAACTGATATTATGTCCCGTAATTCATTTATTATCCACATTTGTGCATTCTTAGCATTACTTTCTAATAAGAATGCTCTTTTCTTAAATCGAGGGTCAAGAAAGGTAGCTATGGCTGCTGTTCTATTATTTTCATAAATTTCAAGTCGTTTTTTACTACATTGTCAAGAATTTATTGTAAAAACTTGCCTGACTCTGTCAGTGGAGTTTTGCTGTTTACAGCCTTTCTGAGACCAAATACAAGAGGTATAACAAAAGAAAGGGATGGGTATTTTTCTCCAGATAAAATGACAGTTACCTGTTCAAAAGGATGTAAAAGCGGTAAAGATGTAAAACCATTTCTTCAGCCAATAACCACTCATGAGAATTTGATGGTGGTAAATTCAATGTAGGTAAAATCTATACAGTCTTTGACAGCAAGGTTAAGTGTATGAGCAACACATAAATGGTTTTGTTTCAATAAATAAATGGTTTCGTTTCAAAGAATCTCACTAATTGCCTTTTTCATAGGTGCAGCGTTATCAGTGACTATGGAGACTATTTTTGAATCTATTTTCCAATCATCCAATACTAGTTTAGCACTAGTTTAGTATAGCATTTGCTATGTTTTCAGCCGTATGATTTTCTAGTATTTCTGAAGTGGAAATAACAAATCAATGTAATTTTACATTTTGTATAAAATGAGCTGTCACAGTTACAAAACTTTTATTGCTATCTGAGGACCAAATATCAGATATTGCAATGTATTCAATATCCTCCAATCTCTTTTTGTAAGCTCTGGACTCTAAGTAATATTTTTCTTTAATCATTTTTGTAAGTTTTTTTCTAGATGGAATTTCGTACTCGGAGTTTAATGTTTTGGTAAATTTGCGAAAACCTTCATTTTCAACGTTTTGTAATGGCTGGTAATCTTTGACTATCATGTGCATTAGGGCATCGTCCCCAGATTTCTGCACAGATTTATTGTATATTATTTGTATATTGTATATTGTATATTATATATTTATTATATATTGTATATTGTATATTATATATTGTATATTGTATATTATATATTTATTGATTCAAATATAAACGGCTTTGTTTTAATTTTTTTTGTTGGAAGTTCGACATCATTTGACGAAACCGGAACAGGCATCGCCGGCATCGGCCATTCATCTAAAATTGATTTTTGAAATTGGAGCCAATGTTTTCACTGGGATGTTTCTTTTTAATATGATGGTTCATCAATGTGGCTGTATTTCCAGAATATTTATATGTGTTAGAACATGTTTTACATTTTACTTTTCCGTCAATGAGTAAACTAAACAGTTCCCACACCACTGATCTTTTTCTAGGACCTGGCATTATTCCGGTAAACTTCCCCAACAATATGTAAAAAATATTTACATTACACAACACGTAGCAACAATCGGCGTAGGTCGGGTATATCAGCACCACGATGTATTGCGTTTACGCCGTTGACCATGATCGTAAAGGAGCCGAACCGATTAGTCGGTCGGTGATGCAGCATGCAGCGTATCAACTCGAGTTGGTAAATCGAAAATCGAGTTGACTCGAATTATCCTTAACTCGAGTTAACCCGGTTTAAAAAATCGAGTTGACCCATCACTAGTTTAGTCCACAAGACTGTCGTAAACATCTAAAAACCCTTGATATCCCGCGTAACGCAATAATATGGATGCAAAAAGCTATCATCCTAGGAGCGGTGGGCCTAGTCAGACGGACGCTCAACCTGCAGTGACAACAAGGTGTTCTTGACAATCGTCCGGGACTTCTAGAAGTCCCTTCTAGAAGCAACAATAATAGATTTTTCGGTGCCCCTAGACGACAATCTAACCCGCGCATATAAAGAAAAAGTAGACAAATATCAATATCTGGCATACGAAATAAAAAGTATAGGGCGACTGGACAAAGTACCTATACTACCTATAGTTGTGAGCGCTACTAAACGCTACGCTGACTAAACCATTTGGTTTAGTCCACAAGACTGTCGTAAACATCTAAAAACCCTTGATATACCGCGTAACGCAATAATATGGATGCTAAAAGCTGTCATCCTAGGAGCGGTGGGCCTAGTCAGACGGACGCTCAACCTGCAGTGACAACAAGGTGTTCTTGACAATCGTCCGGGACTTCTAGAAGAACCCTGTTTCAAGCTGGGAAGCTCGATAATTTGGTTCAGGAGATGAAGAGAATGAACATACATATAATGGGTATAAGCGAACACCGTTGGCCAGGCTGCGGATCATGCCAACATTAGCACGGCACACTATATTACTCAGGTAGTGATGACAACGACCAAAATCAATGAGGCGTTGGCATCTTTGTTGCATCAGAATACACAAAATATGTCAAGAATTTTGTAGCAATATCCAACCGGATATGCTTACTGCAAATGGCCTGCAAACCATTCAATATCAATCTTATTCAGGTTTATGCTCCAACTGCTGATAAGAGATATGACATAGAAGTAGAAAATTTATATGAGCTAATTGATTCCACAATGAAGACTTTAAAGAGCGATAGGGTTATTATTATATTGGGAGATTTTAATGCCAAAATTCGGCAAGGACAACGCACCGATATAGTTTGTAGTTTTGGGCATGGTAGCTCCAACAAGAGAGATGACAGACTCTACGAGTTTTGTCAGGACTCCGGGATGATAGTTGCTAACACGTTTTTCGATCTACCCAAACGAAGACTTTATACTTGGCAAGCCCCACCCAGTGAACTAAATAACTCAACACCAATTAGAAATCAGATCGACTACCTATTGATAAATAGGCGTTTCAAAAATATAATAAAAAATGCCAAAACTCACCCTGGGTCTGACATTGGCTCGGACCATAATCCCCTTGTGGCTGAACTGTCGTTAAACCTAAAAGCTAAAAAGCACCCAGCTAGAGCAGTTGCAACGAGGCTATATAACCCTGAAGTCAGACATATTGTTGCCGAAGAAATAAATAACAGGTTAACAAGTAAGCAGGAAAACCAGCTCCTAGATATAGAGACTCTTTGGAATAACATCAAGAATATCATTGTGGACACGTGTAAATTACATCTCCGCGTGACTTTTAAACCCAAAAACAAGTGGATGACAGATCACATTCTAACCCTTATGGAGCAGCGAAGACTGGCAAAGAACAAACCTGACAAATATAAAAAAATACAAAAGGTCATAAGATGGGAGATCAAAGAAGCCAAGCAGAAATGGATGGAACGGGAATGTGCAGTAATAGAAGACCTCTGCTCCAAACATGAAACGTTTAATATGTACAGAAAAGTAAAGGAAGTAGCTGGAATCCACAGGAAGAGAACGACTATTTCACTTACAAATGATAGTAACCAATTAATTTTGGAGGAACAAGAACTAAAAAACACATGGACCAGTTATACAGAGGCCAACTTCAAAGATCATAGAGCTGATGCGGTATACGTGCATGAGGGCATGCACGTATACTAGAAGTCCCGGACGATTGTCAAGAACACCTTGTTGTCACTGCAGGTTGAGCGTCCGTCTGACTAGGCCCACCGCTCCTAGGATGACAGCTTTTAGCATCCATATTATTGCGTTACGCGGTATATCAAGGGTTTTTAGATGTTTACGACAGTCTTGTGGACTAAACCAAATGGTTTAGTCAGCGTAGCGTTTAGTAGCGCTCACAACTATAGGTAGTATAGGTACTTTGTCCAGTCGCCCTATACTTTTTATTTCGTATGCCAGATAATTGATATTTGTCTACTTTTTCTTTATATGCGCGGTTTAGATTGTCGTCTAGGGGCACCGATTTTTCTTTATATGCGCGGTTTAGATTGTCGTCTAGGGGCACCGAAAAATCTATTATTGCAAATGTGTGAAAAAAATAAAATAATTTAAAAAATAATAGAGAGGTAGAAGAAATATTTATTGCAATGATTTACATGTTCACAAAGAGCTATCGACAATAATAAGAGATGTTATTGTCAAATCAAAATATCTTGATTATTCCTAGTATTAATTGTTGATAAAATATTTATAAACATTCATTTAATTTTTTTGGAATTTTGAGTTTAAATGTCTATTATACATAAATCACTACATCAGCACAAACCCATATTTCTTTAAAATATTTGTTTAAAAATTAATATATTTAAACTACTATGCAAAGTTTCGTAATATTTTTATTTTACTATGAGTGATGTTGACAGTCTTCATTGTCGTTTAGAAATAAATTCATTCAAAAGATTTATCCTTGAATGCCGGGACCTCAAAATGAACAAACTGCAGATCCTTTCTTGACACAACAATGCAAATTTTCTTTAAACGACATTTTCGTAAACGTTTTTTCTGTGTTGTGAAATTTATATTTGCAATTAAACAGATTTAAATTGGACGAAATGTTTAAGATATTTTTTCTTGGTTTTAATGGTCCTTGAAAAAATTTAAACATATTTGAGTTTAAATGATGTGAAAGTGTATTTTTAAAGGTTCTTGTTTGCGCAATTTTTTTCATTTGCTAGGTTTTTTGATGAGGGTGATGATAATTTCAAATCATTTTTCATGTAAAAAAAGATTTTTTGATAGTATTCTTCAGTTATGAGAAAATTATAATTTTATTTACTAATTTTTTTTTCCAAATTGGTTTCATTATGTCAAACAATACAGATTTTGTTCTCACACTTTTTTTTGTGGAAAAATTTGTTTTACACATTATTTTTTCCTGTTTTAAGAAACAAATATTTTTGTTAATTTGAAAGTGAATTTTAAAATTTGCATAATACGATTTCTCTTACCAATAAATAAACTGCTAAAAATCCCGCAGCAATTGCAAGGCTGCAGCAAAAACAATTTTCAATTAATGCCATTTTTTCTAGCGACCTTCTACATCTTATCGAAAAGTTTTTCAGCATTCTACGAATTCACATAAAAACTATTTCAACTACATTATGCGTTGCAAAATTCCGACAAACAAAAACCGCAATCCATTTATAACAGAAATTTAAATAATTAGCACAGGACGCACAAAAATTCCAGACACAAAGCACAATAACAATCACAATTGCTTAATAATTACTTAACAGTTAATAATTAATTAATCACTGAAATTAATTTTGTTTTTTCTTATAAAATATTGAAACTGTTTCGTGTATTACGTATGTATTTAATCAATGAGTAATTCCGCGCTCAGTATTTGCTGCAAACTATTTAAATATTTTATTCACGTGTTGTTTGTTGTATACTTTCTCTGACAGTTCCTCCACCACTACACCTGTACAGGTATTAATTAGATTTTAAGACCTGACTTGTATGTAGACGACCAAGCATACACAGGTAAAATTCCTGTTTTACTGTAATGTAGAACGAAGTTTTTACAGAAAACTAATAATGTATTTGAAATATCGATATTTTAGTAAATTATTAAAAAAATGTTCATTATTACGTTATGTAATTTGTTATTTTCATATCTTTTAACGAAAATTTGTTAAATAAATAAATTTATCTGGAAGAAATTGCTTACCATCATTGTAAAAACAAGTTGAATCTGAAAGGTAAAAATATTATGAATTTACAGTTTTACTGACATCCTGTTTGTAAGTCGTGTATTAATAATTGTATCCTGTATGTAAGTCGTGTGTTTTTAAGTTTGTGTTAATGTCATCCTTACGTATTTTACCAAAGACGTGGGTGCTTTGAAATTTTGAATATCTTTCTATAAATCGCAGACTATTTTTCAAATATGTTTTTGTCTATGTTTTGAGGAGAAGTTTGTATATCCACTAAAAAAAAGCTAATTTATAAACCCTTACTTTTGAATTCTGTAAATGTTTAATGCCTTTTAAGTACTAGACTGTCTGCTGAAGTAAAGCAATTTTATTTAAAAACTGTTTGCTGTATCAATACCAATTTTCTACTAATTCACCAAAAAACTCTGTAGAAAAACTAAATGATTTATGTATACCTTTAGATACCTTTTATATGTATAGCTTTAGATATCTTTGGATACCTTTGATAAGTATAGCTGTCTTTAGTTACTTGTCTCTGAAGTATACTAAATTTGTGCGCCCTCTGTGAATCAGCTACCACAATTGTCATGGAACTGTCTGCAGAAGTGAAGCAATTTTATTTAAAAACTAGTTTGCTGTATGGATACAATTTGCTAGTAATTAACCAGAAAACTAAATAAAATTGTTTTACTTCGGAAGACAGTACCTTGATTCACAGAGGGCGCACAAATTCAGTATTTGACTTAATTTGATTTTTCAATTAATTTAATATAATACCTGCTAAGAGCATATCTTTTCAGAACTAGAGATAAGAGATAACCAGAGACTATATATACTGTGTACTAACTGGCATGTTAAAAAATTTAAATTGAGAAACTATATGTGATGTAATTAGATATAATGTATGTAATTATAATAAGAACATGTTAGTGATTATTTATTTAACGCATGGCATACGTGCTATTAATAAGTTGGACAAAATGACTGGAGAAGTGACTTGATATTGATATACAAACCGCGAATCCACTTCAGCGCTGAGATTTCAAAATCAAATCAAAAATAATTTATTACATATTGAATGTACAAGATACATATATGCATTGTCACGAAAATTGTAATAACACACATAAACTAAAGAATTTATCACAAGAATATAATGTTTGTTTTACTAAAAGGTTTTTGAATTTTTTCCTGAAAACTTTGTAAGGGACTTCATTGCTAAATCACTAGGGGCCTTATTGTAAATATTAGATACTCTTATTGGTGACTTTATTGGTGATTTACTACTGATTTGTAAATTAGATTTAGGTGTGTAATGTTATATTAAGTAACAAGAGTTGTAAGAAGCATATTGCATACGAGCGGAACAGTTCACGCGTAATTCCGCGAGTACGTAATTGCCTTACAACTCGAGTTCACGCGTAATTCCGCGAGTACGTAATTGCCTTACAACTCGAGTTATGTACTATAATTTATCTACGACCACATTAATTTGTTTCTGTTTAATAAGAAAAATATGTTTAATATAACAAATTTATTTCTTATTAGGTTATGTTTATTTAATTATTTAACATTATAATAAACAAACAGTTGTATTTTCATATATAACTGTTACTCGATATTATTTAACTTGAAAGAAATTAAAAAATATATATTCTTAATGGTTACATACCTTATTATTTAGTACTTATTTGGGTTAAACTGGAATAAGAGTGTTTATAGTTATTGGCAACCTAATGTACGCAATGTCAATTTCCGTTACTTTGAATTGTGGCACGGGGGGCGCTGAATGTATGAGCACGTAATATCAGCTCTCAGCCAATCAACGAATCGTAAATCAAACGCACGTGTGTTATCAATCCTAACTTATCATTAATCGCGGACTGTTACATACGTGTGTGTTATGATGTATTTACATAGTCCACGAACTGTTAAATAATGGGTATGTTCAATAGTGGTCGTAGATAAATTCTATGTTGCTTAACCTAACGTATAAGCTATGTGTAGGACTAATCCCAAACTAACCTTTCGCACATTGTTACTTTACTTTACACACTTTGTCTTGAATGTTATTGGAATGTTTATTATTGCGAGCTATCATTTCCTTTGGACTGTTTAAGACAAAAGAGCTTTTCAACATTCAACGTGTTTATGGTTCAAGTTATACCGAAGCTTTTAATCTATCGACAAAAATGGTTTGGAATTAAAATATTTAAAAAGATTTAAAAAACACATTTCCTTTTAAATGTACTCAAAATAAAATCGTAGAGCAAAAATCTTCGTGGACGTTCCATGTATTATTTTATTAGGCAATACGGAAAAATATATTTTCCTAAATGAGGTTTTTAAAAATTTTATTTCTACAGGGTGATTCGGGAGGAAATATTTTAAAGACATGTCCAGGAAGCAAAAATGAGCAAAATAAGCTCATATGTTCAAGTTCAATTTTCATTTGTTTCAGAGATAATTAGGTTTATCTTTTCAAAAAGTTAATCAAATTAACTTTGACAACGTTGTCCTAAATGCCAATTTGAACCAACATATTAATTAGGTAAATGTCATAAAAAGTGACAGAAAATCAGAAATGTCATAAAAATTGTCAAAAAAGTTGTAGTTTTATGAGATTATAAAAATGCCTCATATTTTCAGTCATAGAGAACATGCAAATATGGTATTTGATTATGGATTTTGTAATGGTAATTCTGTTCGTTCGGTAGAAGAGTATCAACGTCGTTTTTCGAATCGAACAATTCCTAATAGGCATGTGTTTCAAACTGTTTTTACACGTTCTAGCGAAACTAGAATGTTCTCAAGTTCCCATTATTTCTCAAAATTAGCATGGGGTCGATTTGAAACTTGAAGAAGATATTCTGGATGTTGAAGAAAATAATCCAGGGATCCAGCGCAAGGCGCATTGCAATTCAATTTGAAATTCCACAAACAATGGTATGGAAAAAATAAAAGCGGGGAGGCTTAAACGTTTTTCATCTGCAGAAAGTACAAAATCTCCAAGAAGGCGATTATCCAAGACCACATTTTTTCAATGGATTCATGAAAATAGAAGATTACTCAAATGCATTTTATTTACTGATGAAGCTCATTTTACTAGAGATAGTGTGGCGAGTGACGCCGTGGGATAGATATATCACTCACGGTTTGCACAGGAATTTATTTACATGGACGATATATATATATATATATATATATATATATATATATATATATATATATATATATATATATATATATATATACAAATGTACATGAGATACAAACACTGTTGAGGGAATGAGTGGAGCTGGCCTCTCTGAACTGGACTCGACTGGTCTGGTTTACTGACTGCTGGTTGAGTCTGGTTGAACTGGCTGGACTGAACTGAACTAGTGTCACTCTCTGAAATTCTTTCTTGGCTGAGACTGACTGTGTGAACTTCTGGCTGAGTCTGCTTGACTGAGTCCACTGACTGGACTGGTGTGACTGAGTCCACTGGTTGGACTGGTGTGTCTGAGTCCACTGGCTGGACTGACCTGGACTCGTTATTATTACCTTATTATTATTACCTTTATTGGCATATTTACAACAATTACTATAAGACTAACAATACAACATATCAAAACAAAAAAAACAAAAAACAAAAAATACATGGAATCAATACAAAAAATAACAAAAAACAGAACATAACTAATAACCCGACCCAAAAATACCCCAAAAAAAACTTTAAAAAAACTACACTTTAAAGAAACAAAAAATAAAACAATAATTCTTCGCCCGCATTAACTTAAAAATTCTCTCCCTAAACTCTTTCCACAATCACTCCCTTCCGCTCTAAAATTTCCCGCATTATGGGCCACCCGCTACCTGACTCGTCCATGCACGCTACCCAGTCTTTACATTTATTTTTCTTTCCTTCTTCCCATGTTAGCCCTATGCACTCTTCCATCCGATGTGCCCACCTGTCAGTACCCTCTCCGCATATGGTACACAAATTCTCCCTTTCATTCAGTCAGTACCTTCTTCCCTTTTCTTCGTTGCCGCACCGAAACCTGGCTATCCTAGTTTGGCTACCGCTGGACCCTCTGCTTAGGTACAAAGGGAGTCTGCCGTACACTTGTACCTTGTTGTACTCCCGATTGTACCTGCTTTCGTCTATACGGCTTTGTCGTATCTGCAGCTCTATCTCCCTACTCCTTTCACCCAACAATTTTTCACACTTTACGCCTTCCCTTTTCATCATTTCTACCTCCTCTTTCGACCACCCTACTCGTTCATACATTTTTTTCGATTCATTTCCCCATTTTGTTAGTCTAATCCCTCCGACACCTTCCTTCCTTAAACTATTGAATACCTCTTTCACTATCCTTTCATTCCCTAACCTATACACTTTCCTTTCGTATCTTGCCACTCTCACTGATGCTTCTACTGCAACTTTATACACATTCGCTTCTTGTAGCACCAGGTACCTAGGTCCTGTCTAATTTCAACGCCATTTTTATAAACTGAAGTTGTACCTGTTCTACTTGTTCCATTTCGTTCATACCCCATATTTCCGCTCCATACAACAAAATACTCGGAACACACGCTTTCCACACTGTCATTTGCCACTAAACTATCTTTAAATTTATCTTTCCAAGCATTCCAAAACATATTAGCAGCCACCCATGCTTTCTTACATACGAACTTAATGTGCTTATTATTGGACCCATTACTACCAAACATAAATCCCAAGTATTTGAACCTGCTAACCTGCTCTATTACCTCTTCCCCCCACATCAACCTTTCCTCTTTCTTACCAACTTTCCTTTTAAACACCATCCACTTAGTCTTCTCTACATTCACACTTAACATTCTTTTCTCAAAATATCTTTTAATCCTTCCAATCATCTCTTTCATTTCCCCTTTTGTTCTTGCTGAAGCAATTATGTCATCCGCGTAAGCTAGAGACCACACTTTCATCCTACCTATTACCACTCCTCCTGCCTGCCCATTTTTTAAAACCTTTTCTAAGTCATTTATAAAAACATTAAATAGGACAGGGCTAAGTGGACACCCTTGCTTAAACCCTTTCCTGACCCAGAATCTTTCGGATTTTTTTCACTTATTCTAACTCTGCAGCTTGTCTTGCCATATAGATCTGTAACTGCCTTCACTAGCCACCCACTAATTCCTTTTGCTCTCATCATTTCCCATAGCATGTTTCGGTTTACTGTGTCATATGCCGCTTTAAGATCTATGAATACAGCATACACCTTTCCACCTTTCTGTGCCAGCTCTTGCTTTATTACGTATTTTAAGGTAACCAGATGGTCCGTTGTTCCCCTCCCTTTTCTGAATCCCCCTTGTACTTCCGGAATCACTTCCTTTTCCTCAATTTGTTCCTGTATTTTCATCTCTACTACTTTTGCATATATCTTATATGATGTATCCATCAGTGTGATGCCTCTGTAATTTTCTGCTTCTCCCTTATTTCCTGCTTTCAAAATTGGTACGATGTCCCCTTCCCTCCAGCTTTCTGGAATTGCTGGCTGTCCTTTGAAAATCTTGTTGTATAATTCGTGGAGTTTTTTTTGTATTGACACCGGCGCTAGTTTCCAAGCTTCATTTGGGATTCCATCCGGACCTGTCGCTTTTCTTCTTTTCAGCCCACCCAGTAGTTGCTCCATTTCCTCCCACATAATTTCTGGTCGATGGCCTTCTTCTTTTTTTCCGTCCTCTTCCACTGTCTACTCTGCTCCCTTATCTTCTTTTCCGCTCAGCAACTGCATAAAATGTGCTCTCCATCTTTCCATCTTAATTTCATTAACTTTCCTGGTTGCTTTTTCCACATTTTTGGCAATAAACTTCCATATTTCTCTTTCAATATTGAGCTTCCTAGCCTCCTCCATTTGTTTTCTTTGCCACGTTCCTTTTTTGTTCTTCACCTGGACTCGTTGGTTGGTTGCGCCTGACTGTCCTGTTTATTCGGTAGTCCAGGTATTTATATTATGTCCAGGTATACTGGTCCCTCATCTGGGGGTGATTATTTTTCTATATTCTGCTATTTATCGCTTTGGTGATTACCGATCCTCGGGAGAAACAACTTGTCGTAATTTCCCTGGGGATTACACCATTGGCCCTAAAAAAATATTTTTGGAAATTCGTCCGAAAAAATTTGGTAATTACTGTAATGCCCTCGCAAAACTAAAAATTAAAATATTTCTTTATCTGCTCGAGGATTACATTACCGACCCTAATAAAATATTTTCAGAAATTGTCCGAAAATATTTGGATAATTATTGTAATGCCCTCGAAAGCTAAGAAATAGAAATGGAACGGCTCGTTTCCGCTACAATGGAATTAACAATTGCCAAAATAATCATTGATGGTCGGACCTCCATGGTACGCAAAACACAATTTTTAACATCGGTTTAGCATTAATGTATGGTGCGGCATTCTAAATAATCAATTGTTGCGGCGTTGTTCAAAATATCTATGAAACAAATTAAAATCGGACTTGAACTTTAATATTTTATCTACTTTTTAGTCTTGTGTCTTTATCTACTTTTTAGTCTTGTGTGTGTGAAATTTTCAAGCTATTTGAAACATTGTTTGAGCAGCTAGCCTCATTGCTGCTTAGCCCGCATTATTCCTGAAATGTATAAATGTAAGGTAGCCCGAATGTTTATAAATAATAATCTGGCTTAGACCTCACGACCACGACATGATTGCCTTCATTGCGCCATTGCACCCGGAGGAAAATAAATGAATTAAAAAAGTGTAAAGTATTAGAATATTGATTAGAATATTGATTGAAGTATTAGAATATGCCGTCCATTTCTGAGCTATTTCTAAAGTTTCTAGCTTAGTGTTTTTCAACCTTTTTAATGAAGTATCATCCCTGACTGAAAAACAAAAAATTGTTTGCCTTCACAAATTCACAGCCTTGACCAGCGGCGGATTCAGAATCTAGATAAAGGTGGATGTTAATGGGGCAGTTTTTTTTTGTTGCGAAAACGACGTGTGGCACGCCACACATTGGGGTTGGAAGAAATTTTTTTTAAATTGACAATTGCAAATGAACTGACGATGAGTTATCTTGAACTTCACTTAAGTATATTTCTAAGAAAATGCCTACATTTTGCGGCACCCTAACTTGCCACCGTGACACACCAAGATGCGGCGGCACCCCGGTTAAAAAACACTGCTCTAGCTTATCTGCAAGTAAGTTAAACATCAATTCTTTTTTTTTAGAACAGCGATTTGAAACGCTCCTTTACGTTTTGAAAGTTCGGATGACTCCATGATCCAGTAGCTCTATTAATAATGTGCAGTTGCCAGAAAAGACAAATTTCACATTTGGATGATTCAAATCCTTAATATGTTCCCTACTTACTATTTACAAACATAAGTTTTTTTATCAAGCTTTCTAATAGGCCGCTACATATATTAAGAGTAATGAAATTTCGGTGTATGCTGAAAATCTCATACTATACTATTGTATTGTTCTGTTAAAATATATATCTTGCTAAATAGATAACTTGAGAATTTGAAGAAAAAAATGAGTTTTATTTAACAAACTCTAAATCAGTATCAATCCTAATCATAAATGAACCAGCGTATCCTAATTTAATTATTTATTAGTGTAGATAAATAATCTAACTAGGATTTTAATAAATCAGCTCTATTTTAATAAATTTAGATTATTACGAAAATAAAACTAATTTTGAAACTTTACAAAGTAATGTAATGAAAAGTTAAAACTTAAAAAATAAGATTTCAAAGACTAATAAAACATTGGCTTTTACCGAGAAGAAGCATAAAAGTGAAATACAGAAAATTAAAGTATTCTCCATAAAACGTTTTCGTTAAATAAAAAATCATATAAAAATTCTGTACAATTCAAGTGTCTCTGTCGGTGGTCCCTTTGTTCCGTAATCCTCGTGACTTTTCAACAGATTTCATTTTAAGATATCTATTTAAAATGCTACTTGGAAGCGGAGAGAGTGCGCACTCTTCTCCCGACTGCGTTCAAGTTAATAAATACGCCTCAACTAATTGCACTCAAAATATGAATCGTGTGCATTTCGAAACTCACTCGCACAAACTAAACAACTACTAAAACTTTACGCTGTATTCAAAACTCCTCTCGTAAATCATACGACCAAATGAAAATTTCTTCAAAACATTTCATGCTCAAAGCATTAATAATACTCGAGATAAAAAATGAAAGTTTCACATTACTTTAAATATGAATTCATACCTAACATGAAAATATACCGACTATAATCAATAATATTACTATGCATAATTTTTATATTTATATCCAAAGTTAGGAATGAGAGAAGCTAACTATTTAAACTGTGTCGTTCTACAAGAGAAGTTAGCCTACACATTGTAACAGACTTTTATCGTTTATAAATAATAAAACTCAAGATGGAACCTAAAAATGAAATTCTTTAAAAAAAAGATTTCTAAATAGATATATAATATTAAATAATACATTTTTTTATTTATAATCTAAATATATCATAATAATGAATTCAAATTAATATTAAATATCAGTAGTATATCAATTTTACTGAGCTATTAATGCAATTAAGACTAAAACAATTAAACAAATTGGTTTCGCCAAAAACATATCCACTAACTCCACTAATTTAGTTTTAAATCACCAATGTGATAAATGGCAATTACAGAATCAGTGTCGTTTGAAAAATATTGTTATATATATATATATATATATATATATATATATATATATATATATATATATATATATATATATATATATATATATTACGTAATGAGATTTGTAAGAAGCATATTACTTACTTAGATTTGATACGTAATTGCTTTACAACTCGAATTATGTATACTATACTTTATCTAATAATAATGCCAATGATAAAAATAACCTAAAATTATATAAAAAGATATGTCGTTATGCCCAGTGGAGAGCATTATAAGAAAAAAAGTAATGAATACCTTCATCAATAAATATTTGTTATCCGGCGAATTATTGAGGAAACTGTTAATTTCTTGTTTGGTGAAAATTTTTGATTTCTTGCTTTTAAATCCGTCAGATTTCCTCTTTAGTAAAGCCATTAACTTTGAATGTTTTGAAATTCGTGCTTTATATTAATTTTTGTCCGAACCATTGAATAAATTGCCCAACGTGGAGATGGTTTCATTGAGATAATTCATCAAAGTATGATAATACAACATTTTCTGAAAACGATTTAATTTTATGCTTCATTCTCCAGTCCATAAATTTTCTATATGCATCCTCGTATCGATCCCGAGATTTAATCGGTAGCAAATTATGGGCACCTTGTTTCGCTTTTTCAACAATTTTTGGCGGAGTGCTATTTTCTTTTTCACTTTCACTGGACACTATTTTATTGAAATTGTTTTAATTGAATAAAATATACTGTTTATGTTAGATTAGTTTGACGTTTAATAATTGTTTGACAAATAACGGTATGCTTTGGGTTGCCTATATTAAACGATAGTAGCAGCTCTCAACCAATCAACGAATCGTAAACCAAACGCACTAGTGTGTTATTGAATCATTAAATATCATTAATCGCGGACTGTTACATTTGCAAATCATGCAAATATTTTAAAATTAGATTAGGAACTTCTTCATTTACTTTCGAAAAAAGTATTTCCGTAATGAAATCATGAAAGAGTCAAAAGTACCCTGTTCAACTTCAATTCCTTAAAATATATAACTACAACAGAACTTAACTCTATTAAAGGATAAAATTGTAGCTCTAGTATCAAAAGTTGTTAACATTGTGTCCTTATGATAGTAAGTTAATTTCATTATACACCCATTCTTTATAGATATTACACGGTTACTAAAATAACTGATTTTCACAGTTAAAGACTGTTACAAACTGTTAAAAATGAAAATGCAATTGTATGTAAAAATGTAAATGCTGCTTTGAACTTAGATGAAGCAGTAAAAATGGTGTCAGATGAAGAATCAGATTAGGATGATTTAGTAAATAAAATATAAAATCCTAACCAGCCTAAAGATATCCCAGGAATCAGCATAAATAACAAAACAATGATAAACACCGAAGATGTCCAACTAGGACTTAAAAAGCTAAGAAACCGAAAAAGCGCAGGACAAGACGGCATTACTAACGAACTCCTAAAATATGGCGGAAAACATCTAGTCGAACAGCTAAAAATTCTAATTAACAACATACTCACGCAAGAGTTGATCCCCGATGAATGGCGAACTAGCATTTCAATCCTGTTATTTAAAAAAGGAGACCGAAAGATTCCATCAAACTACAGAGGAATAAACCTACTATCGACTACCTTAAAATTAACAACGAAGATTATAACAAACAAAATAAATGAACTAACCACAGTATCGGACGAACAACAAGGATTCCGATCAGGGAGGTCATGTACAGACGCCACATTTGTAATAAGACAAATAGTAGAGAAGTCCATCGAATACAATAAGCCCGCATTCCTCTGTTTTATAGATCTGGAGAAAGCCTTCGATAGAATCCGTCTTGAAGACATCATATATCTGCTGCATGACAGACAAATACCACACAACATAATTAAAACCATTGAGAACATATACACAAATAACCACATACAAGCCAAAATCGACAACGAATTCACGGAACCAATACCTGTGCAGAATGGTATCCGCCAAGGGGACTCCTTGAGCCCATTACTTTTCAACATAGTAATGGATGTAATCATAAAAGACGTTCGAAAACTAAAAGGCTATAAAATGGGAAAACAACAAGTAAAGATATTATGTTATGCCGATGACGCGGTACTGGTGGCGGAAAATGAAGATGATCTTCAGAGATTACTATTTCAATTTAACATCACGGCAAAAAAGCTAGGAATGACAATAGCAACATCAAAAACAAAATGCATGACTACATCAAAAACACCAATCAGATGTAAGTTAGCGGTAGACGATGAAATCATCCAGCAAGTAATGCAATTTAAGTACTTGGGCATAGAAATATCGAGCTTTGGAGACATTGAAAACGAAGTCAGAAACCAGGCGTCAAAAGCAGCAAGAACAGCGGCCCAACTGAACGACACGATATGGACAAACAAACACCTACAAACAGTAACCAAAACCCGCATCTATAAGGCAGCTATAAGACCTATATTAACATATACAGCAGAAACAAGACCTGAAACGTGTAAAACTAAGCAGATCTTAGAAACAACAGAGATGAAAGTAATTCGCAAAATAACCGGCAAAACATTGAGAGACCGGGAGAGAAGTGAAAACATTAGACGAATATGCAATATTAACAATGTCAACGATTGGGTGTTGGGAAGAAAAACCGAGTGGAACGAACACATTAGCAGAATGTCAGAGGACCGAATTGTAAAAATCTCAAGAGACAAATCGCCGTCAGGGAAAAGGAGTACCGGGAGACCACGAAAACGGTGGAACGACAACCTCAACGTACAATAAAAAAAAGGACCGGGCAAAATCGACGAAGAACAGGCGATTCGCCTATTTAGAAGAAGGAAGAAGAAGAAGAAATATAAAATCGTGGCAACGATCCTGATGCGGAGACAAAATCAGTTGCATTCACAGCAAAAGTCATCCGCAAAAGGACTTTAATTCGAACAAAAATCATGTTTCAAATCTCACCTTCAAGAAAAGAAAATTACCTAAAAGTTGAAAGGGAATAAAGTTGGATATCTCACTGAAATATTAATCATTTTAGCCAAAGCAAACGTAACTGTCAATTGATGATTTAATTGCCAAGTCGCTCTGATCTAAAATCACTAATCCGTCAACGATTGAACTAGAATCTTCTTCAATACTCTCGAGTGAAAAATCTCATCAACCAAGAAGAAAAGGAGTATGAGAGTGATTTAAAAATAACGTATGATGGTGATTGAACAATTGGACTATTTTCATATACTCTGAATATTTTCTATAAAATAAATTACAAATAGCTTTACAGCAATATTTTATTTAATAAAATATTTAGGTGAAAAAAATCACTTGGCTGTGATCTAATAAATGAAGAAGTAAAATCTCCCATGAAAAGCTATTATTAAACTTGCAACAATCAATTTTACATTAAAGCAGGTCCAAGAGATATGGAAGACTGCAGAAGTAATACTGATAGGAAAACCTGGAAAGCCTCTACACGAAGCTGCTTCTCACAGAGCCATATCGCTACTTCCAATCATGTCTAAACTTTTTATAAAGCGTCTTATTGCAATAATAGAAACAAAAATAACATAATACCAGGTCTGGTATCAGTTTTGATTTTGACAAAAATATTCCACCATTGATTAAATTCATTGGATAACTACAGTTGTAGAGAAAACTCTCGAAGAAAAGAAAGTTTGTGCTGTTGTATTTTTCGACATAACACATGCCTTCAATAAGATCTGGCACGCTGATCTTATATATAAACTTAGAAAAATGTTAACAAAACAGCTCTCTGAACTTCTGATTTCATACCTGTCAAATCGAACATTTAGAATAAGGCAGAAAAATGCCCACTTAGAAATCAAAGAAATTAAAGCTGGGGTACCACAAGGAAGCGTTTTGGGTTCTACGCTATATTTACTTTATAGTTGCGACATCCCACAACTAGAATACTATACCTTGCGACCCTCGCCGACGATACTACTATTCTGGCTATTGGAGATAGTAGCAGTATTCTGGAAAATACTGCTGCTAGTCAGCAAGAAGCAACAGAGAAAATACAAACTTCCATGAATTATATTCACGAGTGGACAATAAAATGGAGATTTAAATTAAATCCAAATCAGCCCATGTAAATTTCACAAATAAAGAACCAAATATGTATCCAATTACCATAAACAACATAACACCATACAACCAGATTGGATTTCGACAAAAATATAAGTTCACCGGATAACTACAGTTGTAGGGAGAACTCTCGAAGAAAAGAAAGTTTGTGTTGCTGTATTTTTCGACGTAGCACATGCCTTTGATAAGGTCTGGCACGCTGGTTACATAAATAACAATCAATTACCTTAGGCAAATACTGCTAAGTATGTTGGCATGACTCTCGATGGAAAGCTGCTTTAGAAGGCACATATGAAAAAGAAAAAGGAAACCTTGGAAATCCGATATAAAGAAGAAAGATTCTCTTAACCTAGTCCTATACAACCAAATACTAAAACCCACATAGACCTATGGCATACATCTTTGGGGGTATGCCAAGCAAACTAACATCCAAATCATACATAGGTTTCAGAATAAGTAAAAAGTACTAAGGAACATAGCGAACGGACCTTGTTACGTCATAAATTGCGATAGCCAAGTGGACTGACAAGTGGATACTCTGTATAATGTTAAAAGCACGCTGCATCTCACTAGCCGCACTCTCTCATACAAGAAACATTTAAAGAACACTGCCGCCAAGATTAGAACGCGTAGCAATATAGTCCAAAAGCTATGTAGCACAACAAGTAATGCCACAGCAGATATCCTTCGTACGTCTTCCCTAATCTTCTCTGTAGCGGAATATTGCGCTCCTGTTTGGATGAATAGCTGCCACACCAATCTGGTTGACACTCAGTTGAACCACACTTTCAGAATGGTAACAGGAGCAATCAAGTGAGCACCTATCTACTGGCTCCCAGTATTAAGCAATACTTTCCACACTTCGAATCGAAGAACAGCGGGTTAACAAAGATAACATCACAAAATTCAAAAGAATGTACAACTGCTTATACACGAAAACATCGCAATTTCTTTTTATTTATTAGCAACCTAAGCCCTAAGAAACACTGCGGCCTTTGTATTTCTCCACAATGTTCCTTTCATGCAAATAGATCCAGCCCCAGTATTAGGTCTAGGAGTCTATGTGCCATGTTCTTGACGGAGATCTCATTTGCTGTCATGCTCAGCTCGTATATCCTACGTGCAATTGCTTCGCAATGGAAGATTATAAGAGAGGCAGTTTTATCTTCCTCATAGCATAGTCTGCACAGTGGTTCATCTCTGCAGATCCCTATTTTGTGCAGATATTCTTGTAGAGGACAACGACCAGTAAGAAGGCCGGCCACAAATGTGATCTGCTTCCTTGTCAGTTGCAGGACTTCGGCAATTAAAGAAACCAATTCATTTTTAGCATTCGTTTGTTATATTACTGACCATTTGCTTTATTACACTGTAGCCGGTGCTTAGTAGCTACCCATTTACAGATTCTGTTATGGGCTATGATTTTGGTAAGCAAATGGCAAGCATTAGTGCCCTGCTAGCATTGATGTTTGCTTTGTTTTTACCATCCTTGTGCCAACTTGTATGTCATTTCGTTTCCTAACAGTCCCCTATGGCTTGGTACCCAAGTAAGTGTGACTGTGTTGTGTCTTGCTAAAGCCTTGAGCTTCTGGAGGCAGTTCCAAGTTATTTTAGATTTAATTTGATTGCACGCTAAGGATTTTAGATTTATACCAGCCAGATGTTTCTACTTTGATAGTCCATCTTTAGATTTTCACGAGCGCAGATTACAATGGCGTGTATTTCCGCTTGGAATGCCGTGGTACGTGATCCCACGGGCACAGATAACCTGTACCTCAGGGGCGGTCCGTATATCCCTGTCCCAGTTCCAGTTCCTTTTTGGAGCCGTCTTTATACCAGCCCAGTCCACCTTGGCATGTGATTATTTTCTTTTCTACTGCTCACGTAGTTGTGTTTTGAAGGATAGATCGAACGATAGCCTTTTCGGCATTGAGTCTTCCTAAATATTGAGGTTTGGCACTGATATTCTATTCCTTATCGTGGTATGTCCTGACCTCGCCAGAGCCTCCCAAATGCCATTACATCTGCATCTGAAGACTCATTTGCCTCACCCATTACGAAGATATCTAGGGGAGGTAGGCCTGTAATAATTTCCAGAGCTGTAGTTGGTGCGGTTTTTAACGATCCCGTAATTGCTAGGTATGCCAGTCTTTGAACATTAAATAATTCCGTTATGGTCTGTTTTTGCTTTAGTTTCGTCCACCATACCGTGTAACCATATGTTATGATGGGTCCCAATTTCCTACAGAAAAGACTCAAATCTAGAAAGGAACCTTTGTTAGAAGCTGGAAAATAACAATATAAACAGGAAGGATTTATGGAATAACTGCTACCGATCTCTGGAAGAGCTCCAACAACGTAAATGGTTTGAGGCTGCAACGTACTGGAACGTACCTACCGGGTATAGAACACGACAGAGGATTATTGGTCATGTTAAATAGAAACCACACTAGCCATGGTCGTTTTGCAGACTCACTTATAAATAGGGTATTATTTAACTTAAATATATCACCGCAGAATGTGAGCTGAAGTCTTACAACGGCCCATAGGATGACTTCATGAAACTGACGAAACCTCAAAAATCTGTCCAATATATAAAAAAGGGAGCTGAACCGATCTAAATAATTACAGACCCGTTGCGTTGACATCTATATTAGTAAAACTCCTGGAACACTGCATGTTGAAACGTTTAACTCTCTTTGTTGAAAAATTTAATCCCATCCCTACTCAACAGCATGGTTTCCGTTAAAAAAATCTACAAATACAACCATAGTAGAAGTCATCACAAGAATTATGCAGGAAATAGATCGATGAAAAAGACTAAAGTATGTATCTAAAGCGTTCGACTCTGTAGAACACGAGAAGCTACTAAATAAGCTATACACTTACGGAATAATGGGAAAAGCTGGTAAAAGATGGTTATGATCATATTTAGTAAATCGTAGTAAATTCGTTGCAATAAATCATAAGAACAATGCAGCCCATTCTGATATTATTCAAACAAATGTTGTCGTCCTCAAGGGAGTATACTAGCACCAATGTTATTTATAATGCAGATTTGCCAGCATACATAAATATGGATCAGTGTACTTTCTATGCAGATGACGCGAGCTTTATTTTACCCGACTTGGTGATGGTAATAAAATATTAGCTCAGAAATTATTAGATAGGTTAGGCGAATTGCTTGCAGCAAATAATTGGTTTCTGAATACGGATAAATCCTACGCGAAGTAACTACGCGAAGAATTTAAAAGTTGCCAATATGAACATAGAGTTAAGCATACAAAATTTTTAGGCGTAGTCACTGAAGAATTCTTAACTTGGAATATTGAAATAGAAAACTTAACATCTCTAAAAGACTACATCAAAAGGCGTTTGCAATCCGGCAGCTCAGAAATTTAATAAACCATGCAAATCTGTTAAGTCCTTAATAAAATTAAGGAACCTCAAATAAAATTGTTAATGTTCTGCTAGCTCCAAAAGAATAATCCGTTTCTTAATGGGTATTCCCTTACGAATATCTTGCAGACCCATTTTGTGCGGTTGCAAATGCTAATCGTAATTAGCTTATATATATATATATATATATATTAGAATTGTCAAGTTTCATACACAAAAATAAAAGGAGTATCGATAGACATATGGATATACACCACCATAATACCAGAGGACGTAATAAACTTTATAATACTGCTAGTTCATTCTAAATATGAATTAATGTAATCTAGGAAATTAAATGACTTGTTTAATATGATTTAATGCTATGCGAAAACTATTTATGAATAATTTGAAATGGGGTGAGGAATTGAGTTCTAAGAATGAATGAGGCCGGATCAATAAAATATTCGAGATATTTGAATTAATATCTGCGAGAGACGGAAATACCAAACATAGGCGGTTGCAGTGTTATATAACCGCTGACCCGTTTGCCATGAATGTGTTGATAATTGATCATCGGCCGTATCTCCCTGCGGTCCTAAAAATAAACCATTACCAATTCTCGCAGAATCAAATTATCATATTACACATTCATCATTTTTATAATTCATTTGTAAAGGATTATCAATGAATTAGCTTTCATTATAAATATTGTAACTAGTTCAATATATTATTTATCATACTAGACTTTTTCTAGAAAAAAATAACTAAACAATTTCATTGTAGTTTGTTCCAATCAAAATATAACGGAAAAAAATAATATTTAGCTTCCAAAACTTTCTATTAATTACACTTTTCAAAGACATTTTGATTGTGGATTTTTGTAATATTTTGTAAAATTGATTCAGTTAATTATCCTGGAATATTTAAGAGAAAATACTTTAGCAATCATTATAAATTCTCTCAAAGAAAATAATTTCATAGAAAAAAAGTAAATAGATGAAAATTTCAGCAATAAATTTATTTGTGATATATGATACAAAAGTTTCTAAGATATTTTCTAAAGGTTTTTATTGGTAGTTTTTGCTGTTGCATATATTGGAGAATCGATTTATGTGCCAGGAACAGCAAAGCGTGATTTTTGGCCGTTCTCGATGTAAATTTTATCACCCTCCTGGAAAAATAATGCCAGAAAGGACGAGCACTTGAAAACGTATCCAATTTATATAAAGATCAAAGTCAGCATTCAAATCGATCTTTCTAACACAAAGAACTTGTTGAAACGGGAAAAAATATATAGGTGTAAATATCTTGGGGTGTATGGATGGAAAGGCACCCTAACAAAGTTTTTATTTTTATATATTTTATTAGTTTCTGTTTTGATTTATTAAACAAATTTTTTCTTTGTTGGAAGATTTTGTATGTTTGAAACTTTTTTTCGATTTATCTCTAATTTGTATACGTATTCACGCATTTAACTTTACGAATTTTCATTTTGCTAAACTGTAAGATTTACATAAAAAGTTTTGTAATTTTGATTAATAAAAATTGAATCAAATTCCGCCAAACCAGTTTTTTAAATGTTTAATAATTGTATTAAACTTTTGTATGGAACTAAAATAATGAAAGAAAAAATATAAACTTTTGGAAACAATTTTGGAGAAAAAATATTTATTTCTAATTAAAATAGAAAAGAAGAATAAAAACCCGATAAAACTTTATTGATACAAAATTTTTGTTACAAAATTCATTCATGGAAACTTGACTGTAATTGACAAACTTATAATACATTATAAACTTATTAAAGACGAAATGTAGCTTAAGTATATAAAAATATTTAAGCTGTTTGTAGCTCTCTACTTCCATTGGTTCATACTACGCAGGATATTGAAATATACAACAGACATTTGCACGTTATTACAAGTGTTATTGCAAATATTAATAAGAGTTAATATTATAGAGCTAGGAAAAGTGCTAAGATTTAAGGTATTTAGGAGAGGAATGAGAACAACAGATTTTTGACTTTTAGTAAACAGACAAAACATGTACTCAAAAAGTGAGGTTATATTTACAATATATTGACGATTTAATTAAATATAATTTGTTAATAAAAATGTCTCCGAAAGTGGGTGATGTTGTTCTAACAGGCGAAACGATCGTCGATACGTCCAGCCACAAAAACGTGACGTTCTTAGGCCCCGGATTGAGACGAAACGAAGACCTCCTCTGCCACAAGCCCCTAAACACCTACTGGATCGAAAACCAACAGAAGAGATACATATCGAAAAAAGGAGATTTAATAGTTGGAATTGTGGCCAAAAAAGCTGGAGACATCTTTAAAATAGATATCCGAGCTGCGGAACAAGCTGCATTAAAGCTGGAGACATCTTTAGCCTCCTCAGACATAGCTTTTTTTGATTATCTTCTTTAGCTTTCGAAAGAGCTTACAAAGAAAAAATAACTGACTTGCAACTTGGGGATGCTGCTAATGCTAAACTGTTGAGTGCTCATAGGGAAATGGAACCGGAACTCGTTTGTATCGACAAGTATTCCAAGGCCGGAAATTTAGGACCTTTGAATAACAACGGATTCATTATAAACGTTAACAATAGATTGGTGTATAAGCTGTTAGATCCGGAAAACCCATTGTTGTCTACTTTAGGTAAAAAGTTTGTTTTTGAAATAGCTGTTGGTACGAACGGGAAGATTTGGATCAATTCTAAAGGTTGCAAAGACACTTTGGATTTAATTAATGCCTTGTATGCAGCTGGAAAGCAATGTGTATACAAGCTACAATATTTTTTTATTTACCAGTGTTTTAAGAGTTAATTTAGGCTAAGTCTACAAACTATTATTAACAAAACATATTTGTAGCATTTATTTTGATTGAAAGATTATTGAGTTGTGCAGCACTATATTCTAGCGTGTGAGGAAGAAGAAAATGTTTGAGAAGTGTTCGGTACGGTAAGTTTCGGTAAGTAGCTTTTACATTACGTTTAAGTTCGGATGTTTTACATTACGTCGACCGTAATCAGCCGCATATAAAACAATGTATTTTAGGTTTTAATCACGTCTCATGTCGTCACGTTAAGTTCTTAATCCCGCCTTTAGATTCTTGAATTTCTGATACTAGCCTGTTATATATTATTATTCCTTGTTGATATGGACTCTTTTGGCATAAAGTTAAATTTGATTTGGGCATATAAAATTTTTCTTTGAGTCTTGTATTGTACTTGTGTTTGTTCATATTTTTGTCGACGTTTTGTTTATTTTTATAAATGATTGTAAACACTTCCAATATACATAAGCTGGGTAGCTTGAGCATTCTTAGTTGTCGATAAAATGTTTTGCAGGACTCACTTTTCTTCTACCCATTATGGCTTCAACAATCCTTTTTGAGACTTAAGTAGTGTATGTACACGTGGATAAGATCCCCAGACTGCAATTCCGTTGAATAAGATTGGCTGTATTTCTGCATAGTAGAAGTCCAGCAGGTTAGCTATCGATACTATTTTTCGTAGGCATCGTATTCATCATCATTGGTGTTCTGCTATGTACAGGTTCCATTCTGCCTCCTCGAATCAACTCTATCCATAGCCTTTCTCTTCATATCCACGTTCCTATCCTATCCTTAAAATACCTATATATAGAAAATAATATAAAAAACCTATCCTTTTCTTTCTTTCATCGTCTACCATGGTCACTCTTCTTTTACCTCTATTTCCTACACCACCCACAGTTCCCTCGATCACCTCTCTCAACAAACAACTCCTAGTATCTCATGGATCTCATGGATCTCAAGATCTTCTGTACTTTCTGCGAACAGGAGTGTGTCATCAGCAAACCGTTTGGATACAACTCTCCTTCCTCCAATATTTGCGCCTTTATTACCTTTCCAACATTCTGACACCATGGATTCTGCGTAAATATTAATCAAGGTGGTGGATAAAGGATATCCCCGTCTCACACCCTGGGCCAGATCAAACCAATCCGTAAGATTGCCACCGACTCTCAAAGCTACTTGCTGTTAAAATACAACTGGCTTGTCAACCTTCTGTCCTTCCAGTTCACCTCTTTTTCTTTCAGAATATCCATTCATTTTTCCCACAGGACACAATCAAAGGCTTTTACCAGGTTGACAAAACACAAACTTAGATATTTTCTTTTTTCAATGTACCTTTCACCTATCGTACATACACATCCAATCGCATCCCTTGTTCTATAAGTATCCTATCCCTATTCCTCTTCTAAATCCGAACTGCTCATCCGCCATATTTTCTTCCATTATCCTCACGAGCCTTCTATTTAACACTCGCAATTATATTTTCGCCGCATCTCCTACTAGACTGATGGTTCTGTGCGCACCGCACTTTTTTGTGCCTATCTTTTTAGCCACAGGTATCATCAACGTCTTCAGGAAGTCTTCTGGTCACTCTCCCGACTCATATATATATCATTACATAAATATGTTAATTCACTCATTCCTCTTTCCTGAAAACGCCTCAATATCTCTACTGGAATTCCATCCACCCCAGCAGATTTTCCAGCTTTCATGTCCTTCATTGTTCTTTCTACTTCTGCGATCGTAATGCCGGATCCAATATTGTCTGAACAGACCGAGTTTTTTCTTTCCAATTCCAGTACCCTTGGCTTTTCATCCGTTTTATAAGGGTCTTTCACGTATTCTGCTCATCTATTAAGAATTTCTTTTTGGTCTTTTAACACTTTTCGGTTCTTATCTTTTCTTTACTACAAACTGCTCTTGATGTTCTATCGCAGGTAATCTTTGTTGTAAATAATGTCATACCTGCCTAATCTTTCCAGTTTTTCCATTTCATTACAAAGGTTTTCCAGCCACTTTTCCAAGCTTCATCAGTTTCTTTTCTTAACTCGCTTTCGATATATTCTCCTTCCTTCATCTGTACAGATGTTCTTTTTTGTATCTTCTTCTCTCAACCATCTTTGCTATCATTACCTGATTCATCCAAGGCTTTTTTGATCTTGTTTGCTAATCTTCTGTTCAGCCGTTTTTATTACTCCCTTTTTAATTTTGTTCCATTTCCCCTCAATATCTTCCTCATCTTCTAACGGATTAAGATTCATTATCTCTTCATCCATCAACTTTCCTATCTCTTCTTTTACTTATCTAAATTCCATTTTCTTTCTTTCCGTGCCCGTTTCACATTTTTAAGCCTAACAATAAGTCTGATTTCCACCATAAGCAGTGTTCACTGGTATATATCCGCACCTGGTAATCTCCACGCTCGTTTCACTCCGTTTTAGTATCTTTCTTCTACTAGGATGTGTTTGAGAATTAACAATTAAAAATAATGGACTGTATATTTTTAGGGATTCAGAACAAAGATGGTATTAATAAAACTAGTCTATAGCGATATTTCATAACAAAACAAAATAAAGATTATGCTAGTACAAAACAGTGAGATTAATGAGTTAAATAAATTAAGATAATAATTGAACAATAAATTGAGAATAATGATAGTAATTATGATAGTAAGTCTTCAAATGTGTGATCGGTGGATCCTTTTAATCGCACCGGTCTTTCCGACACATGGACGCGTGAAGAAAGAAGTCTAGCGACGGGTTGTAAGGCCGCCGCCATTGCGTCGGGTTGTAAGGCCGACGCCATTCTTCTCGCGACCACGTGTACTGAGAATTCCAAACTCCGGTCACGAGTCATACAAGATCTCGTGATCCAAGGAGAAGGGCCGAATGAATTATAATATATTGAGGTTTGCGGCGGGTTATAAGGCCGCCGCCCTGAGACCTAATTAGCAAAGACTTGCATGAGTGAATGAATAACGTGCTAAACTGGACCGCTTGAACTTGAGTTGTTATCACTAAGACGGTTGAACCAAGAGAGTGCAGATTGAGGATCTTCCGCAGACCGGGGTTGAGTTGTACATGCGCGCTAGGGGCAGTTTTTTGCTGGAGCGGTTGAGATTCGTAAATTACAGATGCCGCTATTCTTTCTCCAACATTAGACATTCTATAGGATGATATCAATTTGACTTCTGTAACAATCTCCATGCGATTTCCAAGTGCACAGTCTTCTTTTATAGTTTCTAAACAATGTGTTGGTACTATAATTTTTCACTATCATTTTCAATTCAAACTATAATAATTCAAACTATCATTTTTTTTTGCTTTGCAGAAATCTACCAGCCTATCTTCTCTCATTCCTCTTTCCAATTCCGTACATGCCAACTATTCCTCCTTCCCTTGCAGCTTCCACAACAGCATTCCAATCCCCCTTTACGATTTTACAACTACCGCTTCCTTCTCCTTTCATTATATCCTGTATCTATGAATACACACGTCTACCTCCTCGTCTGCATGGTCTGTAGTTGGCATGTATACTTTAATGACTAGTATATCTTTTGGCACCGCGTTGAGCTTTAAAGCTATCACTCTATCACAGCCATATCCCTTTGGTTACACACCTGGGGGGTTCCCTACTCACAAGAAATCCTACCCCGCTTTTCCCTCTTATCTTATCTCTGAAAAAAGAAGTTTGCACTGTCACAGTTTTCCTCACCCTGCCCTGCCCATATCTTGCTTCACTTACACCAATCATATCCAGTCTGTTTTTAATTATTTCTCGTCGTAGATTTTAAAGCTTTTCTTTTTTTAGTAGATTTCTGAATTTGCAAGTTCCTATTCTCAATTTACCTTTCACATTTTCTTCTTTTTTCTTCTTGAATGCATTCTTCGGAGACTGTCCACCCCGTAGATCCGAGTCGTGGACTATTTTACCTCCGGGTAATTTAAAATTTCTAGAATCCATATTTCTTTTCACCTATTCCAGGCATTTTGTAGTGGGATACCGTGAGCTCCTTAATGGAGTGGTTTCCCCTTGCCTTCCTCATCCTGATGCCGTTGATTCTACTGAGTTCTTCCACCTTTGGGGGTGATTTCTCACACCCTAGACAAAACAGTGACCCCGGTGCTATATCCGCTCATCCGCCATCCACGGATGCCTTGGCACCTGGTATAGGGGTGATTTCTTATCCCGGAGATCCCTCGGTCGTCAGGACCTCATCAGTAATGACAGGATGTACAGCGGGAAGGTATGAGGTTGACATTTGGGTAGGAGAGGCTGTTGATATCGTATTAGAATAGTCTTTTTATTTAAAATTGCGCACATGTGTTCTATGGCGTGATTCCATTAAAGGTGTTCCTTGACTCCTAAGAATTTTGTTTGTTTTGATCTCTGCAGTGGATAGGCTCCTATAGTTAATACTCGGATGCAGTGAAACGAGGTGGCCGGGTACTGGAAGATCTGACGTAGATAACTATCACATCTACTACTCAGGCGACGATAAAACACAGAATAAGAACGGCGTTGCAATTATAGTCACGGAGGAGGTACATAAAGCAGTTCTAGGATTTGTACCAATATCAAACAGAGTGGCAATAATGAAACTAAATTCCAGCCCTTGCATAATTAATATAATACAGGTTTATGCACCCACAAGCGAAGGAAGCGACGAGGACATCGAACAATTCTACGAAGATATAAGAACAGCACGAAAACAGACCAAAAGGACGGAAATCACAATACTAATGGGTGACTTCAATGCGAAAGTGGGTAAAGGAGAACAAGAAGATATAGTAGGAAGATATGGTTTGGGAACTAAAAACGAGAGAGGAGACCTGCTGATCCAGTTTTGCAAAGAAATTGAGCACTCAATAATGAACACCTTCTTTAAGTTACCTCCAAGAAGGTTATATACGTGGAAATCGCCGGCCGACCGCGAACAGTGTGTAATTAGAAACCAAATAGACTTTATTACAATAAATAAAAGGTTTAGAAACTCCATCACATCCACTAAAACTTACCCTGGAGCAGACGTATATACCGACCATAACCTACTGCTGTCAACACTTAAAGTACGCTTTAAGAGAACAGAGAAGAAGCCCCAATTGAAGAGACATGACATACAGAGACTGAAAGACCCCAACGTGATGCAACAAGTTAAAGACCAGATTAAAGAAGGTATGAACAAGATCAGAAGCCTTGCCAGCCGCAACATAGAACAACAAGTCGAAGCCATCACCAATGTAATGAAAACTGTTGCAGATAAAAACCTTTACACAAATCATAGAAAAAAGAAAAGCAAGTGGATTACAGATGAGATCTTAGGTTTGATGGAAGAACGAAGAAAAACAAAGAGCAAAGACTTAAAGTCATATAAGCAAATCCACAACAACATTAAAAAAAAGATCAAAGAAGCCAAACAAAACTGGTGGAAAGAACAATGCTCTGAAATAGAAGAACTAGACAGAAAACATGACGTTTTAAATACACATAAAAAATAAAGGATGCAGCTGGAATAAACAAACCACGACAGAATAACATAATTACCGACAAAAACGGGACTGCACTACAGAACGTGAATGACAAAGTAGCAAGATGGCAACAATACATACAGACTCTTCATGCTGACGATAGCCGAACAGTTTCTAACACAAATAGCCCAGCACAAACAGGACCTTCTATAACTCATCAAGAAGTTCTTAAGGCAATTGGAAGACTCAAAAAAAACAAGTCCCCGGGCCCAGATGAAGTTCTTAGCGATATGTTAAAACTCATTGAGGAAGAATACCTAGACCTAATCACGGACTTATTTAACAACATATATGAATCGGGAGATATACCCGAGAAATGGCTAGTCTCTACGTTTATACCAATTCCTAAAAAAAACACAGCTAAACAATGCGAAGACTATAGAACTATCTGTCTCACAAGTCACTTCATGAAGGTCTTTCTTAAGATTATTTACGAACGAATATATCAAAAACTAGAAGAAGACATTAGCGAGAAGCAATTTGGGTTTAGGAGTGGATTGGGGACTAGAGATGCGCTTTTTGGTCTGAGTGTTCTGATTCAGAGAGCAAGAGACGTGAATTGCGATGTTTTCACGTGTTTTATCGACTTCGAAAAGGCATTCGATAGGGTTAACCATGATTTGCTAACAGAAACCATAAAGCAATCAGGAATAGATGACAGAGATGCACGAATAATCAACAATCTGTACAGACAACAAACAGCATGTGTTTGTGTGGAAAATATAATGTCAAAGGAATTTCCAGTAGAACAAGGTGTCAGACAGGGCTGCGTACTATCCACGCTACTGTTTAACCGATACGCAGAAAACCTTTTTAAGAATGCACTCGAAGAAGAACAGATTGGGATAAAGATAAACGGGGAAATAATTAATAACTTAAGGTATGCAGACGACTCTGTACTAATTGCCGACAGTGCCGAAGGACTACAGAGACTGATTGATAAAGTAGTAAAGGCATGCGAACCACTTAATATGCGATTGAATGTGGCAAAGACAAAAATTCTAATCGTCAGCAAAAATGCGTCTAATGCCCAATTCCTGGTAAATGGGGCCCAACTACAGAGAGTACCATCAATATCGTACTTGGGTGTAAACCTCAATGACCAATGGGATCATAGTCGTGAAGTAAAGATCAACATAGAGAAGGCACGTTCTAAATTTAACCAAATGAAGAATGTTTTGTGTAACATGCGCTTGAACATCCATCTTCGAACACGCATACTTCGATGCTACGTCTTCTCTAAGCTTTTGTATGGAGTGGAGGCATGGACACTCTCCGAGGCAACTAGTAAGCGACTGGAGGCCTTCGAAGCATGGTGCTATCGTCGAATGCTTCGCGTTTCCTGGACCCACCATGTTAGCAACGAAACCATACTCCTACGCATGCAGAAGGACAGAGAACTGCTCACAACAGTCAAACACAGAAAACTGTCATACTTTGGCCATATCATGAGAAACAGCAACAGATATAGGCTACTTCAACTCATCATGCAGGGAAAAATCGAGGGGAAGAGGTCACAGGGAAGACGACGGATCTCTTGGTTGAAGAATCTGCGACAATGGACCGGAAGAACATCGGTTGACTTGTTCAGATCGGCTGTGGATCGAATCCGATGGGCCATATTGATCGCCAACGTCCACTGAGGATATGGCACAATAAGAAGAAGAAGTTAATAGGAGATCTTTTGAATAATCGCTGAAGATTGGAAGATAACGTACTCAGACTTTTTTCTAATCAAGAATAAGTTGTTAGCTAAGGCACTTAACTATATTATTCATAAGTTTCTGAGGATTTGTTTCATTCTCAGTGCCGGTTGGAAATTAAAGAACGGGCTACCACAGGGTTCAGTCCTTGTCCCGATACTCTTTAGCCTGTATATTGCCGACATGCCAGAATTCTTAGTTCAACGTCATCAATTTGTTGTCACTCGAAAATGACCGTCAAACGTCGAAACTTAAGTCGTGATATGTGTAAAAATTTATATAACTGTGAATAACAAGTTGTATAACATTTTTACATAGTATAACATAGTATTATAACATAGTATAACATAGTGAAACATAGTGAATTTTTCAAGTCAAAGTTTGGCTACGCTGATGACTGGGTACTTGCGACAAGATGCAGCTCTATTGGACAGACAGAGAGTACCCTAATGACAGACCTGGAAGTAGTGGGAAAATGTTTTCGCAAATGGAGGCTCCAACCCAATGCCACCAAAACAGAGGATACCTGTTTTCACGGGAGAGAACTTAACATACAATTCGAAAACCAACTTACCCAACACCTTTACACCTTACAACTTACTTACATTTTAATGTTTAAATTGTAATGTAAATTATATGTAAATATTTAACACCTTACTTACCCACAACAAAATAGCAAAATATGTAGGCATAACTCTTGATAGAACACTATCTTTCAGAGAGCATCTTTCGAGAACTGCTATAAATTAAAAACAAGAAACAACATAATTCAAAAATTCTGCGACACAACTTAGCATCGGCTTTGACTCTGCGCTCCTCTGCGCTGGGCCCTGTATTTTCAACTGCTGAATACTGCTCTCCAGTTTGGTTAAACAGCCCACATGTACATAAAATAGACGCGCCATGATAATGATTGCTGGTGTCATAAAACTAACTGCCACGCAATGGCTAGCAATCCTAAGCCACATTCCACCCCCCTATCTTCGACGAACAAATGCTTTTATGAACGAGTACAAAAAGATCGTGAACAACAGAAACTTACCCATCCATCAGGACATCGACGATGCCAACCATAACCGACTTCGGTCTAGACGACCACCAACAAGAACGGCAATGGTGGCTGTAGAAGGTGAGTTCAACCTCACCAATGCATGGACTCAAGAGTGGACTGCACAAAAAATACCAAATGAATAGGATTATTGCGACTGTTACTACGTGGTAATTCATACTTACATTGAATTGAAAAGTTCACTATGTTTATACCACAATTATAATATGTAAATTATAAAATTTATTATTGTTAATTATGAAACTGTTATTGTTATAAAACTTATTATTCACAGTTATATAAATTTCTACACACATCACTGATATGTGTTGAAATGATATGTGTGATATGTATAGAAATTTATATAACTGTGAATAATAAGTTATATAACATTTTTACATATTATAAGTGTTGTAAAAACATAGTGAATTTTTCAATTCAATGTATCAATACCAAAAGCCACCTGCATCAACTAAAAACCACCTGGTTTCGACTTACCACGTAAAACATGTTCCACACTTAACAGAATCAGAACATGGCAGATGGCCATACTCTCTACACAAATGGGGCAAGCAACCTTCTCCTCTCTGTGAGTGCGGAGAAATCCAAACCATCAGACAGATCACAGAAGATAGTAGCATACGATCATATAATGGTAGACCTGAGGATTTCCTGATAGCTACCCCAGAGTCGATAGATTACATAAATTGTTTAGGTGTTTAGTTTACGGCAACAAATTGAGTACGATCTATTCACTATGATTTTAACCATCAACCAGCTTTCCTCCTTATGCTGTATAGCTTATTTAATAGATGGTCATATGGTACACAGTCGTAGGTCTTAGATCGTAGAATATACCAATCGGCCTTCTTCCACGGACTACCCCTTGCATAATTCTTGAAATTACTTCTAGTATTGCTGTCGGTATTCGCACATGGCAGAAGCCATGCTGTTGCGCGGGGATCAGCTTATATTTCTCTTTAAATGGTGTCAATCGTTTTGATTTGCATTTTTATAAAATTTTCGAGAATACTGACAGCAGTGGGTCTAAAGTTACTCACATCATTTGTATTCCCTTTTTTATAGATTGAAAAAAAAATGGAAGTTTTTCATTTCGTATTTCTGTTGTTCTTTGAGTACCCTTCTATCGGAGATCGGAAGCCATCATAACGACACGTATCATGTTGAGAGCCGCCCTGTCCACTCTATCAGGTTGCGAAGCCACGATGTCCTCTTTCTACAAACAGTTCTTTTTCCTCTAATTTTGCCCTTGATAAATAGTTTGAGGATGTTGTATCTTTCTCCTCTTAGAATGAGTCCCAGGTACTCAACTTTTCTTTGCATTATCTGCTAAGTATGTTCCCAGGTACTTGTGGGAGGATACCCATTCCATACTTTCGTTGTTAATGACTATAGGTGGTTTATTATTATTAATGTTTGGGTACTTTGTAGTAGCGATAGCTTTTATCTTGTTTGTGTTTATGTCCAGTCCGTACCTTTTGCAGTGGGTGTTTACTGAAACACCTGACTAGGCGCTGTAGGTCTTATATGTTGTCAGTTATAATGTATCACCTGCATATCATCACCATCATCATCATTCAGCTCACTGTGTCCACTGCTGGACATAAGCCTCCCCTATTTCTGCACATTCCCTGCTGTCTTGAGCTCTCTGTATCCAGTTGCCTGCACATCTTAAGAGAACGTCCGTCCAACGTGTAAGGGGTCTTCCCTTACTTCTTTTATCCAAGCGCGGTCTCCACTCGGGCAGCCTTTTCGCCCATCCCCCTTCCGTCATTCGTGCCACATGTCCAGCCCCCTTGAGTTTGCGAATTTGGATAACTACATCTGTGAAGCCGGTTCTTTTTCGTAAATCTTCATTTCTTCTATGATCCCGCTGTGACACTCCGAGCATGGACCTTTCCATCTTGCGCTGTGTTACCATAAGTTTCTTAGCACTTTCTGAGATTAGTGTTAAGGTTTCAGCTAGATAGGTCATGACTGGCAACACACACCGATCAAACACCTTCCTCTTTAAACATTGTGGTATGTCGTTTTTAAACACTTCCGCAAGTTTTCCATAGGCTGCCCAAGATAGTGTAACTCTTCTTTTCATTACGCGGGATTTGTTGTCTCGTGAGATTTGGATTTCATGACCAAGAAAATTTTACTTATCCACCAGAGCTACTTCCTGATCAACAATGAGAATTTGCTCAGGGTGAACTAAATTTGTCATATATTTTGTTTTTTAAGTATTCATTTTTGGACCTACGTCAGCACATACCTTTTGTAGTTCTTGTAACATATCTTGAATGTCTTTAAGATTATCTGACAGCAAAACTATATCATCCGCAAAACGTAGATTCGTTTCGACCATCTATGTTTAGTCCCTTATTTTCCCAATTGAGTTTTTTAAAAGCATGCTCCAAAACTGTGATAAAGAGTTTGGACGACATCGTGTCTCCTTGTCTGACATCCCTGCCCATTTGAATGCATTTAGTATTTTCATGGAGTTTAACCATCATTGTAGCATTTTTGTAGATATTGTAAAACAGCTTTGAGTATCTGTAATCAACTCGATACTCTTGTAATGCACTGAGGACCGCATTCAGATCTACCGTATCAAAGACCTGCAAATCATATGTTGTTAATTGTCTCACCATTTATGATGCCTCCCATCTCTTCTGGCAATGCCTCTTCGAAGATACATTCACTATATACATTGAATAATGGAGGCGACAGTATACATCCCTGTCTTACCCCACGGCAAAAACCTCTTCGCTTAGGTCTTTTCCGACTTTTACTTTAGCTGTTAGGTTCCAGTAGAGGTTAGAGATTATTCTTATATCTCTGCTATCTTTGTTTTTCCTTTCTTGTATCTCTAGTAGTTTGGTATGTTGGACCCTATCAAAAGCTTTCAAGAAGTCGATGTTGCAGATGTACATTTTCGGGTTGATGTCTAGACATCTTTGTCTCAACACATTCAATCGAAAGAGTGCCAGAGAAGCACTCCCCATACCTTTTCTAAATCCCATCTGCGTGTCCCTAATATCTTCTTCTAGTTTTTTTGTATATTCGGTTGTGTATTACCTTTAGGAAGATCTTCAAGGTGTGGATCATCAGGGCAATAATCCTGTGGTCTGAACATTATTTGGATTCATTCTTTTTTGGTAGTGTCACGAATGTTGAGCTCAGTCATTCTTTTGGAATAACACCCGTCTCGTATATGTTATTAAACAGATTCAGTAGAACGTCAATGGAATCTTCGTTAATAAGATTTATTAACTCAGCTGGTAGCTCGTCAGGACCAGTTATTTCGTCTATAAGAAGTTTATATGATTGTACCTAAAAATAGTATGGCTTCACCAATATTCAATTATAAACATTTATTTAGATCAGCGGTGACCGAACTTTGGCATACCATGCGCTAATTTTTTTAGAGACAAATGCGTCATATAACTCGACAACATTTAATTATCGTTTTGCGTTCATGGTTAGGAATTAGTAAACAGAGATAAGCATAGAATATTTACATCAATTAATATACGCCAGTTTAATGCAGTTACTAATCTACAATAGTCAGTAAAGTTCTGCGGTACGAGAGAGTAATCGCTTCATGATTGTTGAAAATATCTCTTCAGTATATATTAGTTCAGTTTGGAACTTGGAGTTATCTGTTCTCTCTGCTTGCGAGAAGGAGTCCTAGCCCTGACGGATGCATAATATCCTTAATAGAAATATGTTTATATACATAAAAGACTTACTAATCGCTCGCGAAAAAATTCTCCTGCAAAACTTGACACCACGCTCATTTGGAATAGAGACCCTATAGTACGGGAAAGATCAATTCTCTCCCGTCTCTTTCTCGAGTGACCCCAAAGATTTTACATTTAAAAATTTCTCATTAAATAATCTTTTTCCATATATAATAGTAATAATAATAATATAATTAAATATTATTAATATTTGTGAAACCATGCTAATTATAGATAAAGTCATATAAACTTATTAAAGACGAAATATAGCTTGGATATATAAATATATCGAACCTGTTCGTAGCTCTATAGTATTAATCCTTTCTTAATACTTGGGTAATAAACATTCTACATTAAGTAACAATACGGCAACTTTGCATCAGGTAAGAACTGTTAAGAAGCTTTAATATAATGAAGTAAAAATTTTAAAGCTTGATTTACAAATTATGTTTGAAACCTTTATTGTAAGTTTATATAAAAACATTGAAATTCAAGATTTTTATACAAATCATTGATTTGACACAAAACTTATAATTGGGCTACCGTAAAAAACGGTAACGGGTACAACCTCAAGAAAGATTTCAAGTAAAAAAATGAATTATATATATTTCAAGTAAATGTTTATATTATAATGTTTATATTATATTTACAACAAACCAAAAACACATTGTTTAATTTGTTGGTAAATGATAGAATTAAAATGAAATTTACGAATGAAATAATGAGGTTTTTATGCTCAAATTGATATTGTTTTATTTTTATATTCCTTGTTTGATATTATTGTTTAAACTTTATATTCCTGTATTGTAAAAAAGTGCTAAAATCAACAACTTATTTTTATAATAATATTCTTGTATCATTAATTGTTTAATTTTGTGTCACATTAAATTTGAATTTTAAGCAAAATATATGAACCTAAAGTAATTAAGATTTGATCAAAGATAATTTAGATTGGAGCTTTTTATATGAATTCCAATATGGTTTTATACTTCGATTAAATTCAACAATAAAACGAGAAATTGGATTTTATTTTTGAAAGCGGGGATGTTGTATAGATGGTTAATGGTATCATTATTGAATCATACATTTTTCTGTTCCCTCTTTTTCGCTTTATTACAGTTTGTGATGTATCGCTCAGCTGGATTTCGCCAACTTTTATTTTTGTATTCCGCCCCGCTGCGAGTTGAAAACGTACATTGTTATCAAGTAAAAACTTTTTAAATTGATACCAATTTGTTACTGTATTTTCATTTATCGTTCGTTTTATTTTCTACTAAATGTTTAGAGATACATTTGATGCCTCTCTAAACAATCATAATTATTGAATATTAGGGTGAAACAATACTAATTATTCATAGATACAACCATACCAATATATATATATATATATATATATATATATATATATATATATATATATATATATATATATATTCAACCTGTTCGTATCTCTATAATATTAAGTCTTATTAGGACTATAAACAAATCTCATGTTGAAACAACTATGTACGTCCTGGCTATTATCACACAAGATATTGAATAGATTTGTATGTTATTCCTAGAACGAGTCCATTTTCATGGTACTAACGGAGCTAGAGAAATATCATTGTTTTTTAAGATCATTTCTATCTATTTAAATTAAGTGAATATCCACCTGCAGACCCGTTTCGAGATCTATCTCTCGTCAGTGCAGCTTTGCTCTTTTGAATTTGTAGCGGCAACGAGCCGTTCCATTTTCGATATAGCCGTTCCTATAATTACCCAAATATTATCGGACAATTTCCGAAAATATTTAATTTGGGTCGGTAATGTAATCTTCGAGCAGATAAAAAATATTTGTATTTTTAGTTTTAGTCAACAAATTGCCGAATATAGAAAAATAATCACCCCCTGATGAGGAACCAGTATACCTGGACATAACATAAATACCTGGACCCCCGAATAAATAGGCAGTCAAGCAGAACAGTCAGGCGCAACCAGTCAGCAAGTCGACTCCAGTTCAGTTCAACAGTCGAGGCGCAACCAACCAACGAGTTCAGTTCAGTCCAGCCAGTGGACCCAGACACGCCAGTCCAGCCAGTGGACTCAGTCACAGCGGTCCAGCTCAGTGAACCCAATCAACCAAACTCAGCTAGAAGTTCAGACAGTCAGCTAGGGGCACTAGTTCAGTTTAGTACAGCCAGTTCAACCAGACTCAGCCAGCAGCCAGTTCAACCAGACTCAACCAGCAGTCAGTCAACCAGACCAGTCGAGTCCAGTTCAGAGAGTCCAACTCCACTCATTACCTCAACAGTGTTTGTATCTCTTGTACACACTTACATTAGCTTGTGCACCAGCTTAAGGTTGGTTAGGTTTTGATTTGACGTGTGTCTAGAAAGACCTGAACTTAGTTTCAGTTATTAATTTAAATGATAATTGAATATTGGGGTGAAACCATACTATTTATAGATTCCAGCTTCTTTTTCTTCTTTTCGGAAGCCTAGGCTTGTTTTTTTTCCCATCCTCATTGCACATGTTCTTGAGATTCTGACAACCAGCTGTCCTTTCATCTCTTCGGTGGTCGTCCTAGTGGTTGACATGATGCTGGTTTTCCGTCTCGCGCGATTTTTGCTAGTTTGTCATCTTTCATCCTAGATATGTCCCCTCACCACGTCTTCTGTCTCGCATTCTTCCCGAATTTCCTTACTACTTCCTTGGTCTTTGAGTGTGTTTCCCGTTATTGCTCTCGGTACTCTCATTTCATTGGTGCGCGCCATCCTTTTGGTCTCGGCTGTGTCGGCTCGTGTTTCTGCTGTGTATATCATTATGGTTCTTACACATGCTTTGTATATTCTGACTGGGTGTAGTTGATATGCATGCATTTTTCCAGATAGTTGTTCTCAAGGCTCCTACTATTCGGGCTGACTTGTTGATCTGGTTTCGTACGACATGCTTGAGGTCACGGTAAGGTGATATTGTTGTTCCTTCTTCTTCTTTACGTGCCATGTCCTCCAAGGACGTCGGCGATCATCATAACGAGTTTTATTTTATCAGCAGCGGCACAACAGGCTAGTAGAACTGACACCATACCACTCTTTAGCGTTTTCCAGCCAGAACGTGCGTCTTCTTCCTGGACCTCTTCTACCTTGGATTTTGCCAAGGTAGAAGAGGTCCAGGAAGTGGAAGTGATTGTTGTTCCCAGGTAGTTAAACCCGAAGAGTTTCAAGATTATTTTATTGTTTACTTCTAGCCTGCATCTGCATGGTTCCCTGGAAATTACCATGCTTTTTGTTTTGGTGGTTGATATTTCTATATTAACATTTGCAGCTTCTTTGTTGAATGCCTCTAAGAGCCATTGTACTCCGTCTTCTGTGTCCTTTTAAGTTGTTGTTTCTGTGTCCTTTTAAGTTCCCATCTTGTACCCATGGTTTACCTTACGCACTTGCTCAATTATTCGGTGCATTATAATATTGAAGAGCATTGAACTCAGGCTGCCGCGTTATCGTACTCCCGTTTTTTGTTCTATTTTCTCTGTTGTTATAGAATTTATCCTATTCAGGATCTGGTTAGGATTTAAGGACTGCAACTCTATCTAAAAAACCTATTCCCTTGAGGTGTTTTCTAAGTCTGCGGTGTCCCGTCATGACTCCTGTCAGAATTTTAAGCTTGTTCCTGTTTAGTTTCAGGCAAGCTTTTGATCTTTTCTGTTAAAAAATTCCAACATCAATCTGGATTGTCTCAACCCCAGAATTTCTTTCTAGGTTTTCATCCATTGTTTTCTTATTTCTTCATCTAAACTTTTGTGGATGGTGTTGACACTCATACCGCAAAAGGGTTCCGGACCTATAAAGAGACTACTGAATCCCTTGTTTGCTAGGTTATCGGCTTCTTCGTTTCCGTCTTAACCAGTGTGTTCTGGTACCCAGTATAGCGTTACTTCATTATCTTTGCCAAGCTTGTTTAGCTTTCCCACCCAGTCCCATAACAGTTTGGATCTGATGGTGTATGAGCTAATGGCCTTGATGGCTGCTTGGCTGTCCGTCAGGAAAGCAATTCGTTTCTTGCGATAATTCCCGTCGAGGTTAAATTGTGCACATCTTTCAATTGCGTATACCTCTGCTTAAAGATACTCGGAAATTTTCCCATGGATTCGAAGTATTTGGTACGAGGTCCAAATACTCCTTCACCAATACCTTCCTTTGTCTTCGAACCATCTGCATACCACTTTATAGCATTTTGCTCAATGTGGTATGCTGAGGATTCGTCGCCCCAATCGGCTTTACCTCTACACATTGCTGTGTAGTTTTTCTGGAAGTGGTATTTGCATACCATTTCGTCTTTTGGTGCTTCCAGCCAGGGGATCTTGGCAGCGAGGCTGTTTCGGTCTCTGCTCCCGATTATTTTACCTCTGCCTATTCCTTCCTTGCTGAACCTTACAATCGCCGATCTGGCGGCCCTTTGTACCACAAGGTGCAGCGGAGTCAGATCCAGCAGCAGCTCCTTTGCTGCTGTCGGACATGAACCAATCGCCCCCGTGATGCAGACACGCGCCATTCTTTGATTCTTCTCAAGCTGTTTCCTCATAGAGGTCAGCTTGGTTCTACTTCCCTACGCTACTGTAGTGATCCCATAAGTGATCGCAAGTCTCACTATCATGGTGTACATCCATCGCAGCATTGTGGGGTTACATCCCCACGTTTTTCCTGCCGGATTTCTGCACACTATTAGAGCGCGTTTGGCCTACCGTTGCCTCAGCGTGTCTATTCCATAGGAGTTTGTTATCTAGTGTGACACCCAGATACCTTATCTCCTGTTTTTATTCTACTGCCCACTCATATAACAGTATGGTCTCTAGGCAGTTTAGTTTTCTCCTTCTAGTAAATGGTATCACCGTGGTTTTGCTCGGGTTGAGTATCAGTCTGACTTTTTGACACCATCTACTAGTTACTTTGAGGACTCTCTGAACGATTTCACAGAGCGTTCCCTAAAACTTTCCTCTGGCCATTAAGACTATGTCATCGGCGTAGCATTGACATTTGATGTCTAGGTCGTTCAGCCTAATCAGTAATTCATCAACTACCAGGCCCCACATTAGCGGTGATAGTACACTTCGCTGTTGGCACCCTTGAGTTGTGGAGATCTTAATGGTGTCTCTTACCACTTGTGTCTCCGCTGTTCTGGTTCTCAGCATTTCTCGTATTCACTTTGAGAGTTCACTTTTAGTGCTGTCGATACTCCTTCCTTCGAGGGCCGCTTTGACAGCCTCGTGTGCGGTGTTGTCAAAAGCTCCATCTATATCCAAGAAGGCACATATCGCTACTTCCTTTGTCTCTAGTGCTGCTTCTATTTCATTTGTCAGCTGACATAGGGCGGTTTCTGTGGATTTCCCTGCTCTAAAAGCACGCTGACTGCTGTGTAGTGGTGTACCTACCAGCACTATTGTCCTAGGGTAATTAGCAATTACCTTCTCCATTATCTTTAACATGAAAGATGTTAGACTAATGGGTCTAAAAGACTTCAGATGAGTGGTGTCTTTCTTCTCCACCTTCGGTATGAATACCACCTTAGCCCTTCTCCATAGCTCCAGTATGTATTCGAGCCCTAAACTGCTTCTAAAGATTTTTAGAAAATACGGCATTAGTTTTCTCCCTCCTTTTGGTAGGAAGGCGGGAACTAGTCCGTCCACTGATTCTGTTTTCCGTACAGATGGACGCGGCCCTCCTCCAGTCAGCCCGACTTGGTCTCCGTAGTTGCATCAAACGCTCGGTCTCTTTGTATTTTCTAAATCCCGGAAAATGGGTTTCTAGTAGGAGGAGAGCTCTCTGCTCTTCATCCTCCGTGTAGGTCCCATCCGGTCTCTTGAGAGTGGTTGCCATTTCCACTCTATCCTTCGCTAGTGCTTTGTGCAGTCTAGCTGCCACCAGGGTAGATTCTATGTTTTCACAGAAGGTCCTAAATTTTTTCCTTTTTACCCTTCTGATCTCTTTGTTGTAGGTGGTAAGCGCCTCGTAGTATTCTAAATTCTTCCAATTTCCGTATTGCTTAGTTTTGTTGAAAGCCTACGTACTTTTGCTCTTAATGTAGACAAATTTTTGTTCCACCATTTTTCTTCCTTATGCTCCTTCACGGTTTTTACCGAACAGCTGGTTGAAATGCCGTGGTGATTGCTACATTTATTTCTTCAACAGCCTGCTCTAGTACGGTGTAGTGTAGGCGGATACTATATGCAGGAGATGTTTTTCTAATTTAAGGGTAACTTTTATTTAGCATTCTATCTTTTTTGTACTTGATATCGGTAATGGAGTCTTTAAACGTATGGTTAATGAGTATTCCCACACCTGACGCTGCTCTTGTGTCTTTGGGTTTCTCTGAGTAGATCAGTATATAGTCTTTTTTGTTTCCGATATGGCACAGATGTTTATTTTATGGTGGTTTAATTCTAAAATGATTTCCTCATCTTTTCCGTTAAATGATCTTAAGTTACAGCATCCTAGTCTCATCTGTTTCCTTTTTTCCCGTCTCATTTTCCTAGTACTCGCTTGGTTCATCAACATTGTGTCCGTCCTGTTCCGAGGTTCTGTTTGGGTTTCGTAAGCGTATGTGCTATTTTACTGAGGGTAGGTTGCTAACCTCGCCCTCAAAACCTTCTCCTTTCTCCGGGCTTCGGCCTGGCAGTGACACCATCTGAGTTACTCAATCCACCCAGTGGTATCCCATGCGGAGTTGCCAGATACCAGCTTATTAATGCGAAATATTTCGCCAGACCTAGAAAACCCAGTTTATCGCTAAAAAAAAAACGGGCCAAGTGTGAGTTGTGACTCGCGCACGGAGGGTTCCGTACAAACTTGTAAGTAAGGTATCTTTTTTTTTGTGGAGGACGTAGCAAGCACATTCAGTTAACTTGACAAGTGGCCCTACTGCAATCACGACCATCTTAGTACCGCTGCAAGCATAACCTCAAGATGTCGCTGTCGTACGATGGAATTCTACCCTATATTTTATTACCATACATCCCCCATTCGCTATGAGTGTTTAGGGGTTCTGGAACTTATTTATAATATTATACACTACATACACTATATACACTATTTGTTTTTACTGCTCAATTTTGTCTCCATACCTATATACCCTGTATAAATGTATACAGGGTATTTTTTTTAAATTACGCGAATATTTCTAAACTTATAAAAAGAAAACTTTATTTTAGTATTACACTTACTTATTCACTAACTTATATTAAGATCTAACTAATTCTAGATCTAATATAAACTAATATATTATATATTTCTATATCTATTTCTATACTCTTAACATTCAGTTGTTCAATTGACTGCTTTTGGGCAATTGACTATCAAAAAATATAGGGCGTACGTGATTTAAGTATATGTAGATTATAAAGAAAAATTAGACGAAATATAATATATACAGGATGTTACAGGACTTGAGTATGTCGCATGTCGTTTATAAACAAGCAAAATTTAGACATACTATATACCCTGTATATATTATGTATATAGAGGTACGTGATGAAATGCATAGCGAATATAAACAAAGAAAATTCAGAATAAACAGCTTGGTGCCAACACATACTTTTTAACCTTCGGACCTAACCGAGGAGGACCTAACTGTATGTAACCCATATGCTTCTGGAGCCTGACAATACTACTACGACAACATTAGTGTATTTTCATAAGTTTCTAATAGTAAATTCGCATTTTTCTTGTAATTAAAGTACATATTTACGGTTTTTTCCCTTTACATGTGCTGTAAGACACCGCTTCTTGCCAAATTTCATGATTCTAGGTCAACGGGAAGTACCCTATAGGTTATGATTCCCTTGTGAAATCGCAAAATATGCGACATAAACGGTCATATCTTTTGATCGCGTTGACTTACAAGTTTGATTTTTTCACAGCTGAAAGAGACCGCAGACCCGAGTATTTGATACAAATTTCAACTTGTTACCTCTACGCGTTACTGAGAAAAATGGCCTTGACACACAGACAGACAGACGGACAGACAAACGGACAACAAAGTGATCCTATAAGGGTTCCGTTTTCGGTACGGAACCCTGAAAAGCTGCTAATGTGCATTTTGGAAGCCTCCATAGGACGGCACACATTTTCCATTCTAGGAATTATTTAGAGATCTTAATTGATCTGAACTGATCTGAAGTACAAAATTGATTTGGCTAGATACAATTCAGCGCGCTTTTCGTCGATTACTTCCTTCGAACGATCGAGTTCTGAACAAAACTTTCTGGATTAATAGATTTAGCGCAAGAAGCTTATAATTATTGAGCTTGTATGGATGTTTTTATTAGTTATAATTTGTACTAGCTCATCTTTGTTAAGCTCATCTTTATTAATGTAAAGACTTATAAGTGCACATTTCTTCCCTCTAACAATTGGGGATGGACACGGATGAAATAAGTATTTCAATTTACCTGCTACGCTATGCTTCTTACAAGTTGCTTTGATTATATGTTTTATGAGGAAGTTGAACACTTAATACACAATGATTGTTAAATGATTTAAATTTGAAACCCTTTTAATTGGAGATATATTCTAAGCGGATTTACGATTTTGATAAAGACAACAAAGAGAAAACAATTATTCACCAAGAATGTAAGAACAAAGGCTTACAGAACACATACGTCAACAACTCTTATAACCAGTCTTATGGAAACTTTTATTTACTAAAATATTACAAACCCTTGCCTGAATATTTTCCGGAAAAAAATAGATGTTGCAACCCTCTCCTGTAAGTTGTTGCAACAAGCACCTCCATGCTTCGTAAAATTTATAATTCAATTTGAATTTCACTTGGGATTTTTTTTGAAATTTTTTCTATTTTACGTCTATAATAGACTTATAACAGCACTCATATGCGTGCGGTTATGGCTCGCCGAGTGCGATACAATTTTCTCAATATGTATCAGAGATTGTTTTATTTAGAAATGGCATAAAAGGGAGCAAAATAGAAAAAAGAATATAGAAAACTCGTTCATAAGGCGTTTCTCGCACTTGTCCAGTACTAAACATGGACGCGTGCTGCAAAACCGCGCTTATTGAACTCGTTCTTTAATATACTATAAAAAAACTGTAGTTGATTGATATTTTTCGATGCGAAGATCAAATCGTCTACGTAAATGATAAATATAACTCAATCTTTCCCTACACTAATTAGGTAGACGCACGAATCTGCTTGGAATAAGTTCAAACAAAATGAGAATAAATTATGCAAGTAAACAATTTATTAACATGTATTAGGTTTAATCGCTAAATACAAAAGCGTAAACAAGTATCCTTATCATTCTTCTTAACGACTAACATATTTCAACTTCTCTCTTCACTTCCCTACATAGCTGAGACACCCCGTGTAGAAAAGCTATTTATAAACGATAGCTGTAAATACATTCATTATAATTATCTTTCCTATTGTTTATCTAAAACATTTATTACGCATTCAATTTTAGAATATTTATTATAAATCCAAACCTTCGAAATAAAAACCCTAAACATAAAATGAATTGATAAATAAGACAATCTGTAATCAACGAGCCAACAATTTCTATGGCTTATAAAAAAAAGAAGGACATTCAAGATAAAGTTAACGCATGTAATTTATAAATGCATGCTGTTTTTTTTTATGTCATCATTATTAAAATAAATTGTATTATTTTATTGTTTCGTTTCGGTTGAATATCTCGCGGAAATTTTAGTCCAGAATTGCCGGTATTGCCGTGCACGCTGCGTATTCCATACAAGATAAGAAGTCGACGGAATGTGAGCTCTATTCCCGGCCTATTTAGAGTCTGAACGCTTTACAATGTACGACCAGTAAAAACGAATAGCAAGTTTTATAGCTGCATGATATTCGATATTACGTCCTTACGTATTTTTGTTATGGTTTCAGGCTCTCGGGTGCTAAATTACAATCCCCTTTCTATATTGGATTGTTATATAATATTATATTTTATATATAGTGAGTTGTATAAGTGTATTATTGCACTGGGCGGCGTTTTATGTCGGTTTTGTTTGATTATTTTCTTGTGTTAAATTTCATGGATTTTTTTTTGCACCCGAAAATAAGTTGAATTTATTTATTAATTTTTAACTCACTCTTGAAGTCTTTTATGGCTCCAAAATATTTATTAGTTATCTAATCTCATATTTTAAATTCCTTTGATTATATAAGTATATTATTGGTAGTTGATTTGTTAGCTTTGTTTGAATATTCTTGTATTAAGTTTCACTTTTACATTTTGTGTAACGTTACCTGAAAACGCGGTGTATTTATTCAGGTATTTAAGCTAGGTAGATAGTCAGTAATAAAATACCACCAAGTCGAGGTGTATTTACTAAAGCACTAAATAAACATTTTAAGGGAAACATCGGGTTATATACTGTGTAAGTGCATAATTAATAAACTTGGAAAGTTTTGTAAATGTTTTCTCAACAGAACTTATTTTTTTAACATTGAAAATAAATTTAGAGAAAATTTCTCAATAAAACGCAAAGTTTGCAACATTTGATATGGAAACCATTCACGAAACGTAAACCCGTCTGAAAATGAAACGTAAATTTATCAATAGCACGAAGTTACTGTTTGCACAACATTTCGTTTGCATTGCTAGATTAATTCGCTTAGTTTCGCTTGCATATTCCAATTAATTCGACTATGCCAAGCACAGAGTATTCTTAACAACCTAGTTCGAATAATTACCAAAGACGAGAGAATTCATACGCAACATAAAATGAACTCGTCAACCCTCGCTTTATTAACGTCAGCCGCAGCTGCTGTGGGTCCTGCTGATGCAGGAACTTCCTTCATCTTTTGATACTTACCCTCCAATAAACATTACTACTCCAATCAAATGGAAACAAATTAATCCAAACTCAAATGCCACAATATTAATATACATATTATTTTAGAAATAAAAACAGTCGAGATAAATCTAAAATTGACAAGAGTCTGATTTAAGTAATTTTATATGCGACGTTTAAAATTTATTTCATATGTTATATCGTGTTTGAGTAATTTCGAAGCAGCGAGTTGGAATTGTATTAATATCTGTTAGTTTAGGCAGTAAAATCGAATCCATTTAATCCGCACAAGGCGCACATATTCGTAATTTGTTATGTATGTCGGCGCGCGGTAACCGAAGCTCCGGCGCATAATATAAACAGGTTGCTTTTGCCTACCTTACTGTCATGCATAATCCGGTATAATCGGCTGTCAGATCCCTCTGAGGCTCCGGTTTTGCTGTTCGCTCTGGTGACCTCCTCCCTTGAATTACATCATCCCTGCTACACAGATATACTTAACAAGATATAAGTGTAGGGCTTAGGGTTGGTTATCTAACAGGCGCATACATGAGTAGTTTTCTTAAATCTGAAACGGAAATGTTGGCTGAGCGAACACGCAACATTGTTGTGTCAGTTACATAAAATTTAATTTTAGAGATATATGTGAGAGATGAATTAGCGAGTCAATCACTCTAATAGGATAATTTATCTTAATTTCAATAGTTTCCGGCTGTATATCATGTTCGGTAGTTTGGTTTTAGTTCAACCTCTCCGGTTTTCCTATTTCCTCTCTGACTTCGCAAAATCAAGTTTCTGAATTTAAATTATATTTGTAAACTTTTCCATCTATAAATTCAATAAGAAATAAAAAACTAGACATGATTCAAATAAATTCAGATAAGATTAGATTATATAAAATCAGAATAGGCAATAATATAAGTTTATAATATTGCGGGATTATTATTAAAATAATGGTTTAAGTAATATTGTAGATAATAAATGTCGCATGTGGAAATGGAATAGTGTATTGGCTAAAAAGCTTTTGTAATTTAAACAGATTACATAATATCAGCACGCAACAATAAATTGGGGTATTATGCTCAGTTATAGTTGATTGAAGTTTAAATAAAATTACTGTGGACAATCTGGACTATAGTCGAATAATTACTTGCAGTATTTTTTTGTGCATTTTATACAATAAAATTTAATTGAAGTATGCGATTTGTCTGACAATATTTTTATTGGAATTTTAATTCTTTTCCAATTTATAGTCTTTAACACGTTGACGTCGGCGCTGTATTATCGTGATTGTTTTATCGGGCGGCGTTTTGCCCTTCACATGTTTTTAACATTTTTTGTGCGGACATGGGATTATTCCATTTATATTGCATCTAGTGGCTATTGTAAATGCGCTATGGTATTCACTAAAGCTAGAACCGCTATATGCATTCATTGAGGAGTTGCTCGCAACAAATGTTGATTATAATGACCCCTAACAATGATGAAGATATTTATAAACCATAATGTACTTCAAATCATTGTGGATGAAACGAGAATATATATATATATATATATATATATATATATATATATATATATATATATAAAATGAAAGAAGTGAAACTTGTGACATCATGAGATATTTAAGTTCAAACACTGTCCATATGGGCAAAAATGATGTAATAATAATAATAAAATATATAAAATAATATCAATATTACAGATAATATCAAAATTAAAAATTTCATTTCACAAACTTACTTGTTATCTCTGACACAATTAAATACACGTTTGGGGTGGATCACGTAACGTTCATTTTATTACATATTTCTTTTAGTTTATTATATTCCACAATTATATCCACATCGCACTCACATTTTTTATAATATCTCAAATATCCAACATAAAGATTATATATACAGGGTGTCACAAAAAAATATATACTAACACTTCCAAAGCCGAGAAAAACTTTATTTATGCAAATAAAGAGAATTTCTTAAAAATTTCTTCAATTCTTGCAGGCGATAATGAACAGAAAGAGCTAGAGAAATATGTATATCTGTAATCAGCAGCAAAAATGCTTTCAGAAATGTTAAATTTTGCTGTAACTCAAAAAGAAACCGATTTTGACAAAATCGATTTTTTCGCAGGTCGTCGTTTCCGCGGTCTAGACTCCCCATGTTGATAGTATTTTTTAACTGAAAGCTTCCTAGGGAATATTATATACGTTTTCCGCCTAATTTGGGATACTGAATCGATTGATAAGGACTAGAAGTCTCTGTGCTGAACCGTTCAAAAGTTATGACAGCGAAAAAATATATAAAACTTGTTTATTTGTAACTTTAGAACGAAATAAAATTGAAAACCCTTTTCGTCACTTCGATTTCCTTCGGGCAACCAAAAAATTTCGATTTTTTTCGATTTTCTCCAGAACGGTAAAAGCAGCAAAATCATTTTCGGTGCACAGAAACTACACGACAAGACGAACATGTCGAAAATTATCTGGAAGTATTCAATAATTCGTCGAGAAATTTCAAACTGACATTTACCCGATTCTCGATTTGCTAGGAAGATGTCTGGGAAACGGTTGCAGACAATCAAAATTTGATTGGGGCATCGTTTTTAGAAGGTCATTTTCTTATTGACTCACTAAGATTGTCCGCGGGAAATTCACGACTCTTCGAGATTTCTACTCGAGCGCCGAAATTTCTTAAAATTTGCTTCAATTCTTGCAGGCGATAGTGCACGGAAAGAGCTAGGGAAATAAAATTTCCATAACTGTAATTAGCAGCAAAAATTCTTTTAGAACCGTTTTTAAATTTTGTCGTAGCTCAAAAAATAACGATTTTGACAAACTCGATTTTCTCACATTTCGGTGATTACGCGGTTTAAAAAACCTAGACTCCCCATGTCGATGGTATTTCTAACTAATATTGGGACACTCAATCGATTGGTGAAGACTAGAAGTCTCTGTGATAAGCCCTTCAAAAGTTACGACGTCCTGAAGTCTGCCGGAAATGCGAGTTGGTGTTTATCTTGTCTGGTCTTGTCTGCTCTTGTCTATTCTTGTCTAGTCTTGTTTGCTTTTGTCTTGTATGGTCCCAGACAAGACCATCTTGTATAGTCTTGTCTGATTTTTATTTGAAGAAAAAGGCTTCAAGTAGAGAAGACAATAGTAATTGAAGAATCATGTTCGCAAATGTTCAAATTGATGCACATTATTGTCCAGACAATACCGACAGACCGATAACGCGAACCGAGGGATTCTAAAACCTTACGAAACAGGTCATTTGATATATCTCGAAATTGTCTTTCAGTTTCCAATTTCTTTGTTCTTGGTTAGGTGCCAAAAACTCTGTCCTTGAGGAATCTCCACAAAAATAAATTCAGAGGCGTGAGGTCTGGGGAATGCGCAGGATATTTAATGCTACCCCTCCGTCCAATCCATGTGTCTTGAAAAGTTGCATCGAGGTGAGCTCGAACCTCGTGATGGTAGTGGGCAGGTACTCTATCTTGCTGAAAGTAAATCTCATCCTCATCACCAAACATCTCTGTAATGTGTAGACCGACAAACTCCTGCAGCAAGGTGAGGTAACTCTCACTATTGACAGTTTCGTTAAAAAATTGTATGGTGCACAATGCTGATATCACACATCACCCCATATCACACTGTTACTCCTGGTAAATTTAAATGGTGTTGTAATGTTAACAACTGTTACATGAATCAACTGTTACATGAATCAATTGTTACATGAATCAACTGTTACAAGAAGATACATGACTCCAGTACGTGTGATTACGGCGATTAATGGAGCCATTTAATTTAAATCAGGACCTCCGGTTTTGCTATTCGCTTACATCATTCCTGCTACACAGATATACTGAACACTACCTTAAATATAATCCATGCTCTCAATGAAGACGATCCTGACCGGAGAGTTCAATTCTGTGAATGGTACCTGGCAAAATGTGCAGAAAATGCAGGGTATCTACACAAAATTGTGTGGAGCGATAGGCCTCATCGGGGGTAGCAGTGAATACCATGCGCGTTCCCTAGACCTTACGCACTGGACTTCTTTCTGTGGGGATACCTCAAGGGCAGAGTTTAAGGTACCAAAGAATTGAACACTGGCAGATAAAGTAATTGGAAATTGAAAGGCAATGTTGCGATATTCCAAAGTAAATCTCATCGTCATCACCAAACATCTCTGTAATGCGTGGATCGACAAACTCCTGCAGCAAGTTGAGGTAATTATCACCATAGATATTTCCGTTAAAAATGGTCCTATCATGAACTCTATGTACTAGACAATTCCTCAATCAGCTTATTGAAGTACACTGCTGGACGTAAGCCTCCCTCAATAGATTCCACTGTCCTCGGTCTTGTGCTTTCTGCATCCAGTTGGTACTGATGCGTTTTAAGTCGTCGGTCCATCAGGTGGGGGACGCCCTCTATTTCTGAAGGCTTCCGATCTAGGCCTCCATTCAAGTATTGGTCTTGTCCATCTGTCATCAGCAGATCTCGCAATGTGTCCCGCCCAGTTCCATTTAAGTACAGTTATTCTCTATACGGCGTCTGCAACTCCGGATCGTCTGCAGATTTCAGTATTTGGTATGTGATCCCTGAAAGAGATTCCCAGCATTGATCGTTCCATCGCTAGTTGCGTAACTCGAATTTTCTTAATTGTCCGTTTAGTTAGTGTTAGGGTTTCCGCTCCGTAGGCAAGGACTGGAAGGACACACTGGTTGAAAACCTTTCTCTTTAGGCAGTTAGGCAACTCTGCCTTGAACACATAATTGAGAATCCCATATGCAGCCCATGCGAGCCTTATTCTTCGAAGAATTTCTAGAGTCTGATTATCTCTTCCAACGGAAATCTCGTGTCCGAGGTATTTAAAGGATGTAGTTTCTTCCACCCTGATACCGTCAATGTATATGCCCTCACCGAGCACAAGGTTTGTCATGATCTTAGTTTTGGGAAAATTTATTTTAAGTCCTACTTTCTTTGACTCTTCATTAAGATTTCTTAACATGGAGATGGCGTCAACCAATCGTTCGGCTATGAGGACTATATCGTCGGAAAATCTTAGGTGATTGAGTCTTTCACCGTTTATATTCACACCTAAGTTGTCATAGTTTATTTGTTTGAACCTGTACTGGAGAGCAGTATTGAAAAGTTTTGGTGAGATGGTGTCACCCTGACGTACGCCTCTTTCAATATTGAATTTGTTAGTGGGTCACTGGACAATTACCATTCACCTAATTGAACTCTTCGGTCAGTATCGTCTTCATTGGGAGCATAGATTAGTGTCTATGCATCCAATATTTAATACAGTATCTACATAAATGTATGCTTTTATTCCAAGTAACATTGGGTTACCAACTGAACTTGAGTTAATAGAAAAAGAGTTCAATTCTGTACCTGGCAAAATTGTGTAGAAACCCTTCATATTCTACACATTTTGCCAGGAACCATTCACAGAATTGTACTCTCCGATCGGGATCATCTTCATTGAGAGCATAGATTAGTGATAAATGGAGCCATTTAAATTAAAGGACGCCTCATCGCTCAACACAATTTTGTGTGGAAACCGTGCATCTTTTAAGCATTTTGCCTGCTACCATTCACAGAATTGCACTCTCCGGTCAGGATCGTCTTCGTTGAGAGCATGGATTAGTGTTGGAATGTAAATTTTGCAGCGCTGACGCCTCATGATGTGATGGACGCTATCTTTTGAGATGTGGGACTTCCGAGCAGTTTGTCGAAGAGATTTCTGTGGGGATGGAAGTATTTCCTGCACCTGCTCTTCTTATCCAGGGCTCGTGGATGTCCGTGGTCATCCATAACGTTTCATGTTGACGCTGTGAACGGTTCCACACACATGCACACACAGCACTAGGGCACATGTAGAGCCTTGGCTTCCTCGACAACCGCCTTCCATATGTCTCGATTTGCTGATGTTGTAGTCCAATTCTGTATTCTCAATACTTTCAGGTCTTCTAGCACATTATCTTTCCATCTTGACCGATGCTATCCTATAGGTCGTCTGCGCTCTGGAGTATTTGTAAACACAGCTCTGGCTGTTCTTGTATTTGACATTCTCCAGACATGGCTCACCCCTCTTATACGTTGCCTTTTAATAAAATGGCCCAATTCTTGTAATAGTTCTTTTAATTCGAAGTTCATCCATATTCTCCATCCATTTTCCGCATAGTCGTACACAGGTCCCATATATTCTCTTTAAAAACCTTGTTTCAAATCGATTTAGTAGCTAGTTTAGTGCGTTGGTGGCAGTTTCTCGAATTCCCTTCTGAACGGTCTTTGCACGTCTAATAACATTTTAGGACAAACTTCCTCTCTTCCAATCTAAGTTGATTTCCTGCCATGCTGTAACATTAATAACACCTTCAAAAACACAAAAGGCAACATGTTAGCTACAATCAAAATGTGAATATAAGGTTGGTTTGGTTGTACACAAGGGTTGTTTCTGAATATTGAATGGCATCGTTAAGAGATTAATTATGAAAAAAAAAATTATATAATACCATTTCGGGATTTCAAAGCAATAAATAAAATACTAGCGAGTAATACACAAGCTTATTATTAGTATTGTCATTTTAGCCTTGTCTGTTTAGTCTTATCTATTTAGACTTGTATACATTTTCGGACATACTAGATTGACAAAGGCAGACAATGGTACATACTTTTGTCTGTCTTGTTGTGTTAATCTAGTGTGTCTGCTTAGTTCGGTCCGTTTAATTTTGGATGTTGTAGTGATGTTTGTATAATCTCCAATTGTATCAGTCTATAGATTCAATACTGTCTATCTGCTGCAGTATCTACAGAAAGGTGTGCTTTTATTCCATGTGCCATTGGGTTACCAATATGTTTAATCCGTAGTGAAAGGTTATCGAATAATTAGAGGTCTAATCTTGAATGACACTTTTAAACGAAACACGGTGGTTTGCCGAAACCTATTCATCTAGTGAAAAATAAGGCCAAAATAAAAGAATTGAGAAAAATATAAGCAAAATGAAATATATTTTATGAAGTTTAGTTTGTAAACATGTCCAAATACTTGCATTGCAATTTCTAACATATAGTGCGTTTGAAAGAACTCCCTAGTTTTGTAGTGTCCTAGAAACTGTTCAAAGTGATACAGACTATTCTAGTTTGTGGTGTTTGATTCATCAGCTGTTCAAGTTTTGCTCCTCTGGAGCTGGCATGCCTGCTTGAACTTGAGACGGCGCCAGGACGCAGTTCGCGTAATTCAGTTCAGGCGTATAGTGCAATGTAATGGCTACTCCGCAACAAAATCCGCAGTGTGTTATTTGGCTTGTGCAAACTGAATCTGTTACAACCGTGCAACGTAATTTTAGACGTCAGGATGGTGTTGAAACTCCTACAGCAAAAACTATCCCTCAAGATACATTCTTTCAAAGAAACTGATAGTGTTTTAAAAGGCACATCGCCAGGTAGACCGAGAACTTCTAAAGATGCTGTTAGACATATCCTTGTTTCGTGTGTTCTGAGCCCAAAGAAGTCATTGGCCAGACGTAAGTCCCCAATTAGGATTTCCTAAAGGTACCGTTAGCGTGCCTAAAATTGCAACTGTTACATGAAATAAAACCTACTGATAAAATCAAAAGGTTAGAGTTTGCTGTTGAGTTTCTAAATAGAATTGATGATGACCATTTGTTGAAAAATGTTTTCTTTTCTGATGAGGCTGCATTTCGTGTTAGTGGAACAGTAAATCGTCATAACAGAATTTGGGAGTTAAACAAAAAATGGGGACAATTGTTAATAGAGTATGTCTTTCCACAAATGGATGATATTGAGGCGGAAAAAGGGCTTGTGTTTTTCTAACAATATGGCGCCCCACCTCATTACAGTAACCACCTGCGCGCGGTTCTAGACACTCGCTTTCTGGCAAGGTGCATACGCAGAACTGGCAAAATCTCTTGCTCACCACGAAGCCCGGAAGCTCCATTGGACCTTTTATTTTGGGGCCATGAAAAATGTTGTGAAGAGTGAACAGATCCGAGACAGCAATCATTTACGCGAAAGAATCGTCGCAGCGGTTGGGACCGTTACACCTTATATGCTGGTGAATATGTAGCGAGAAGTGGAATATTGTGTCGACGTGTGCAGAGCCACAAATGGATCCCTCGTTGAAGTCTATCCATGTTAAAACAAAACTTGAAAGTACTCTCTTTTATTGTATGTATTCGTTGAAGTAGTTTTTCATTAATTTCAACATTGAATTCATAGTTGAAACTAGGGAGTTCTTTTTCAAACACACTGTATAGAGCAAAAAATTACAAAAATCAAAGATATTCCTCTATTCGAAAAGACAATTCATAATAGAACACTGAAAATAACAGAGACTGTGATATCACAATTTTCTGACTTAAAATTTTCACGTGAATTTTCTTTAGCGTGTTACGAGTCGTGTGACAATGAGGATTCTGCACAAGTTGGATCAATAGGGCAATATATATTACAGAGAATAAGACAGAGGCAAGCAAAAATGCTCATAAACTATTCTGCCGCAAAAACGCAGCAGATGCTAAGCTTCTCTAGTAGAGAAATCAGAACTTTGGTAGGCATACTCATTAGGGTGTCCGTTATTTCCCAAATTAATTTTTTTACAGCGATCGCCCCCTGAATTTTTAGTTTAAGATAAAAAAAAATTATCCAAAACAATTAAGCTCTTAATTTCTTGATTAACCGTGCCGGAATCATGTTACTTTTACCATTTAAATAACATGGGATTATTTGACTTTTTACTTTTAATTTTTTTTCTCAGAAACAAATGCATGAAAAGATTTAAGATAAAATTATTATGACGTAAAATTTAACGCTCTACAAAAAAGGTCTCTTATGAATTTTCGATTAAACCACTCAATTGAAAGTTATTTAACATATAACTTGTGTCTAATATAAATCTTGCAATATTTTTTGCTCATTTTTACTCTTTTTAACTATAAAATCATTGGAAGAGAAGATAAAAATTATTATCATTAGAGCGCCAGTGATTATTTGTATGAATTTTGTGGCTTGAACTGAAAATTAAACAAAAAAATAATTTTTTGAGAACGAAATAAAACAAAATATTTTTCTTCATATAAGTAGGTTTATTATCATTCTTTCAATTTTTTTGTTAAACAAGCTTTATTCGGATTAGGATATTTGGTTTTGTACTCCTGCACAACTTGTATTAAATACTGTTTTTGTTCTTCTCGTGTTGTTAAAATGTTAATATACCCTTGGGTTAATTTAACGGCTCTTTCGGCGACATCATTGATGACTTGCAGATTTTCAACAATTCTTAAACCCTCCAAATAATCATTATTGCTAGCCCAAGTATGAACATCCACATTCGGATTCTTATGTCACCTGTTTTAATTGTCAATAAATGATTTTTTTTGTTTAATTTTCAGTTCAAGCCATAAAATTAACACAAGTAATCATGCCGCTCAAATGATAATAATTTTTATCTTCTCTTCCAATGATTTTAGAATTAAAAAAAGTAAAAATGAGCAAAAAGTTGAAAATATTAGGCACAAGTTAAATGTTGAATAACTTTTAATGGAGTGATTTAATCGAAAATTCATAGGAGACCTTTTTTGTAGAGCGTTAAATTTTACGTCAGAATAATTTGATCTTAAATCTTTTCGTCCATTTGTTTCTGAGAAAAAAAATTAAAAGTAAAAAGTCAAATAATCCCATGTTATTTAAATGGTAAAAGTAACATGATTCCGGCACGGTTTAATCAAGAAATTAAGAGCTTAATTGTAATGGATAATTTTTTTTATATCTTAAACTAAAAATTCAGGGGGCGATCGCAGTAAAAAAATCAATTTGGGAAATAACGGACACCCTAATACTCATAGGATTTTGTTGAAGCAGCTTGTTTTGTTGAGCGTTTTTGGCGTGGTCCGGTGAGATATCACCTACACAAAATGGGAAAGGCAGACGAAGTTGTCTGTAGATTATGTGAATCAGACGAAGAAACCGCTGAACACATAATGGTCACTTGTGTAGCGCTAGCACACGTAAGGCTTGCCCACTTCGGGGTCGCAAGAATGACCACGTTGGAGCTGAGTAGCAAGCCTCTCAGGAATATCTTAGACTTCGTTCACGAAGTTGAATTCCTGGGAGAGTAATTGTAGTAGGGTGAAGCAGAATAGATCAAGTTGGTCGCAGTGCAGAAAGGCTTTGCAGCCAAACGACCCCCACATTAAAAAAAAAAATGGAAAATATGTATCTTGCCAGTGTGTTTATGAAGACTTGCTTAATTAGATTCAGTTCAAAGGACAAACCCGTGGTGAAGATATTAATTCCTCAATATTTGAGTTTTTGAAAATATATAAATTGATAGTAAAAGTATAACTGGAAAAAAGGCTTTGTGTTCCGTTTTACAAAAGCTAATGCACACGATATTTTTATCTTTCATTGTATTCATCCATTCATCATCCTAGCGAAATTCATGATGTGCTGGACTTAATAATAAATATGGTTTACCAAATCGTACCAAAAGCATTAAATCTTCGAGACTTACTTTACTGTTTCGTGTCAGGAAACTATAATTTCTGAGCCCAGTATTGGGCTGTGTCCAATGCTTGCTGGTTGTGTGTCCATAAATTATCGAGGCTACAACTCTGTTGGCAGTTAAGGCTGGTAAACAGGTGTTCCATGTCGTGTATGGCTCCACAGACGCACTTGTCGTCATTTCTATCCAACAGGCCCCACCTGATGAGGTTGGGTTTGACGGCGTGGCCCGCCAGTTCTAATGCGATTCAGCATTCGCCATGTTGTCCAGTCGCTTGATATACCACTTGAGGCGACTTCTGATACTGGGTAACAGGCGGGATGCTCGTGGGATGATCGGTGGGTGGCGCTCGTCAAGTGTTTGTCTGGTTTTCTATGTGAATTCATGCGCTGTGCTACGTGAGTCAGGGTCTGATAGACCTGAGGTTTTATACAGTTTGTCCAGTGGGGTTGCCTTCCTGCACCCTTCTTCTTCTTCTTTCGAATAGGCCTACTTTGGACCACGCTTGTTCAACTGTTTGGCTTTGACCTTTGCCCAGTATTGTCGCATCTTCTGCCGGTGTAACTCCTTTCTCTCTTCTGTCCAGGGGGTACCTTTCCTTCGAGGTTTTTCCTGAAATCCACGAACTTCCTTTAGGGTGCGTCTCACAGACTGTCTGTTTTTGAGATCTGTTATTCCCAGTTCTTTAATATCCTTCTCGGTCTCTGTCAACCAAGTGGTACGAAGCTTCATGTTTTGTCAGAAGGTGAACAGACGGTTGGTTAGTCGGTTTGGAGGCAATCTTGCAATGTGGCCATAGAAAGCTACCCTTCTTTTCCTTGCACAGTCAGAGAGCATCTCAATATGTTCGTAGAGCTCAGAGTTATGCCGTCTTCGGAATTCCCCATCTTCCTTTACCGGGCCTAGAATCTTCCCGAGGATTCTCCTCTCTCTGATTAACAATTTCTCTATTAGTCCCCTTCGGTTTAAGGAAAGACACTCCATGGCATATAGGGCTTCTGATCGTAAGACTGATGTGTAGTGCTTAAGTTTCAGGTTGCGTGACAGGCATTTCTTATTGTAAGTGTTCTTAGTCAGCCGATAGGCTAGTTCTAACTTGCTGACTCTCTTGGATAATGATGCTCTTTCTGATAAGTTGGGTTTAATCCATTCGCCGAGATACTTAAATTTCTCAGTCCTTTTGATGTTTCCCTGTTCTAGTAACATCTCTCTGTTTGCTTCTCTAATGTTGGTGAAGAATTCTGTTTTCTCCAGCGACACTTGAAGACCCACTTTGGCAGCCTGTTTTCTGAGACCGTTTACCTGCATTGTTGCCATATGAAGAGAATCAACAAACAGTGCCATGTCATCTGCAAAAGCCAGGCAATCTACAACCAGTCCATCGTTCTCACGTCCCAGGTAGATACTACTCTTAGCACCCAAATTGTTCAGTTCCTTGCGCCATTCTCTCATAACCTTTTCAAGGACACAGTTGAAGAGAAGTGGGGAAAGTCCATCTCCTTGTCTCACTCCAGTTTTTATTTCGAAGCTTTCTGAAATCTCGCCTCTAAATTTAACCTTGGAATGGGTGTTGGTCAAAGTTTCTAGGATTAGTCTGCGGGTTTTGTTGTCTCGTGCTAGTTCCTGGAGTACTTTGTTAAGCGTTTCTCTATCGATGGAATCGAAGGCCTTCATAAAATCAACAAAGGTGACGACCACCTTGCGATTTCTGATCTTGGAGTATGCAAGTACAGTTTTAAGGTTGAGGATCTGTTCAACACAGGATCGGGTATTCCTAAAGCCCCCCTGGTATTCTTCCAGTTGACTATCCAACTGATTTTCTGCCCTTGTTTGTAACGCCTTCGAGAGAATCTTGTAAGTTACCGGGACGAGAAAAATTCCACGGTAGTTGTTTAGATCCGTAAAATCTCCCTTTTTGTGAAGCGTATGGATTTTGAAAAAAACAAAACCTTCCTGCACCCTGTTATAAGCCTGCATGTTTCGTTCAGGCTGGTTACTTTTTTGGCGTGGTTGGATCTGTTCCACACTGGACAAGTATACTCTGCAGTTGAAAAAGATAACGCCTACTCTGACGTTCTCAGCACTGACGGTTTTGCGGCCCACTTGCTGTTGTTGAGTTTTCTCAGAAAGCTGTTTCGAACATCCACTTTCTTCCAGATTTTTTCGCAATGGGACCTGTATGTTGAGGAGCGATCCAGTATAACTCCGAGGTATGTGGGTTTTTGAGTGTGTTCTAGGGTGGTGTTATTCCAGGTAACATTGAGTTTTCTGTTTGCCTGACGGGAGTGGAGATAGAAAACGCCGACTTGAGTCTTAGACGGATTTGACTTTAGGGAGTTACTTTCATAGTAAGTACACATCATGCTCAGGGCATCTTCTTTGTACTCTTTCATAGTAGGTACACATCATGTTTAGGGCAGATTCAGGTTTTTGTTCTACTGCTTCAAAATTTGAGTTTTGAGCTGTGATACCAAGGTTATCTGTGTATACAGACTATACAATTCATTGGCCCAGATGATATAGCCAATGCATTCCTCCAAAACCTAGGATCACTGGCAAAATCCTGGCTCCTCCAACCATTTAATCTTTGCTTCCGAAATTCTTTAATTCCGAAATTATGGCTGAAAGCCAGGGTAGTTGGAGTCCCCAAACCGGAAAAACCACGCGACGAGGCCAAGAGCTATCGACCAATATCCATCCTCTGCTCCCTCTTCAAGCTCTATGAACGATTCGTCCTAAATAAAATAGGCCCACATATAGAAAACCAACTAATACTACAACAAGCTGGTTTCAGACCCGGAAAATCCTGCACTGGCCTCAGATTTGCCTTGTTTTTTTACCTCAGATTGGTCTTGGATTTTGAACCTCACCCAACATATAGAGGACATTACATATATAGGGTTTGAAAGGAGAGGAAAAACGGGGGTCGTATTCGTGACCCTGTCGGCGGCACACGACATCATAAATCACCAACTACTCCTCGAAAAAGTCTTCAAAATGACAAGAAACTACAAGTCCTGAGATCAATTCTGAGCAACAGGAGGTTCTACGTGGAATGTCAGCGACGGAGGAGTAGCTGGTGGACCCATAAGAACGGGCTCCCTTAGGGTAGCGTGTTGGCGCCTCTCCCCTATCAATTTGTACTCGAACGATCAACATATCGGCTCCCGTACAAATAGTTTCATCTACGCCGATGACGTAGCCATTACGTGCCAATCGCAACACATCGAGGAGGTTGAAAGAAAGCTTACAGAGTCCCTATCCAAGCTGTCTGAGTACTATACGGCAAAGCAGCATTGCCCAAACCCAGAGAAAACTTAGACATGCCTATTCCACCTCAATAATCGGCAAGCGAACAGAGAATTACAAGTGGAATGGAACTCGACCAGGTTACAGCACTGCCCATACCCAGACTACCTAGGGGTCACTTTAGATAGAACTCTATCCTACCAGAAACATGTGAAGAAGACTAGAGCAAAAGTAAGTATAAGGAATGGTGTCATCCGCAAGCTTGTCAATTCCCATTGGTGAGCCCACCCAGGTGTATTACGGTCAAAATACCTTGCCATGTGTGATGCCCCGACTGAATACGCTTGCCCTGTATGGTCCAGATCAGCACATGCTAATAAAGTAAACCCCACCCTAAACGACACATGTGCCTAAAACCAATCAATCTGGATCTCCTGTACATGTCAGCGGGAATAGCCCCCCAACAAATCAGGCAAGTCTTATGTATGGCAGAACGAAGTAGGCAGTTACTGGATAAAAGACCCTATACGGACACGAGCCCCCTGCCTCCAGAGTTAAATCCAGGAACAACCTCATAAAGTCAACAAACCCGCCAACAGACTCTAAATCGGTAACTAAAGAAACAATGTGGAAACAGGGGCTAACAGATACCCCAACCTGGAATCCTACAGAAAGCTTCCTTGAAGGATCACAACTAGGCTGGAAATCCTGGAAAAGGCTCAATAGGATCAGATGTCAAATGGGAAGGTCGGTGGAAAATTTGTTAAGATGGGGATACGCCGAGGACGACTCATGCGCCTACGAGGAGATCCAAACGATGGAACACTTCCTGACCTGTCCATCCCTACAGACCCCTTGCACAATTCGGGACCTGTGGAAGGCGAGTCACACGGCCGTACAGTGTACCAGACATTGCAAAGAGATATGAGCCACTAAAACAAACCAATGCTGACTGGCGACGCCTGCGAGCATCATACACACAATTTGTCCTATTATTCTAACGAATAAGTGTAGTTCAGACACGATTAAATAAATAAATCTGCGTATACGAAATTCCTGGTGAAAGCTGGTCTGGGCTGGCCATTGGTGTAGAGATTGAAGAGGATAGGCGCCAGTACACTACCCTGAGGCAAGCTATTCTTTTAGGTTGGCCATTGGCTTTTGTACCAACGAGTTGGTGTGTTATAGACTTTATACAGCAAGCTTCTGTGACTGACGGTGTCGAACGCAGAGCTGATATCGACGAGGGCTATGAATGTTACTTGTTTTTTCTTCAATCCATCTTCGATGGGTTCCGTTAATGCTAGAATAGTAGTGCACAGTTAAACAAACAGCACAGTACATAGTTAATGTTTTCCAGATCTAAAACCGGCCGGTTGTTGGATAATTTTTGAATCAAAAACCTTCTCTATACGATAAAGGATTAGTCTTTCGTATAGCTTGTTTCGGTGACAGAGAAGCGATGTAGGGCGGTAGCTCGGTAGTAGGTCTGGGTTTTTGCCAGGCTTTAGTAGTGCTGCAACCTTCGACTTCCTCCATAGTTTTGCGATCCGGAATGTGAACCGACATCTATTAAAGAGTTTAAGGATCCATTTTTTTTTCAGAATTTTGTATATTACTCGATGATGCACACAAACGATATTCTGATCTCTTGTTATAAAATAAAGTCTGTTGGCTGTCGAGGGGGGCAGTTCTTGAACGTTATAAAACATTTTCGTTCTCAAACGGCTTCGAATAGGCAGTATTGAATGATGACGACTGCTTTCAAAAATTCTATTTATGCTACTAATATGACATCTCATCTTTAGCACAGCTTTAGCACAGTTCAGCTTATTTGTTAATTGTACATTCTTTTCAAAGTTTATCCATTATTTAAAAAAATGAAGATTTAATTATTTTTTCCAATTTAAAACAACCATCTAGAAGCAGGAAGTGTCTTTAATACAAAGTAATTTTTGGACTGTTATTGAAGAAATTCCTTTGCAAATAGTTCTACATAGTTCATAAAGAAAAAAACAAATACTGCAATTACAAACGTAACCAATTTTAAACCGTTCCATAGCTTAATAGAGCTCACTGTGAGCTTAAGAATCGATTTGATATGAAAATATGTTTGGCCTTTAAAGTTTAGTTTATTTATTATTTTATAAATTGTTACGTATACATCGTAGTCAAGTTTGAAACATCTATTCTTACCTAACTATTAATACACGTAGGATGGTTTTACCAATTCTATCTTATCATTTAAATCAATAACCTGTTAAGTTCATGTCTCTCTCACGAAATGTCAAATTAAAAACATCTAACCCCTAATCACCATGTGGGTTTCAGGTGAGTGTTTTACAAATTGTTATTAATAAAACCAAAGCTGCACTTTAATAAATATTTCCTGATTTTCACAGAAAACTTCGACGTATAAAAAATCTTTTAAAGCACGAAGCTTAACTGTATGAAAGAAGATCATGTTTCATGTTTCAAGAATCCGTGGTCTGCCGACCCCTGGTACAGTCCAATCCGTTTAGTATCGATTGTATTAGAGTCCCTCGTTTGGAATTGATTGTCTAGTTTTCTCAATTTATCCTTATCTGCCGAATTGTGTCCATCTACCCATGTCTGCTTAGCCTTGTACGTCTAGTCCTTTGCGTCTTGCTTGTTTAGAATTTTCAATCTAGCTTTGTCCGTTAACATTTTGATAATTGTCTATCCATGTTTTTGAACTATTTTGTTTAGTCTTGTCTACCTTTATTTGTCTCTTCAATCTTGTTATTTATGTACTTATTATTGTCTTAATGCTGTCGATTTGAATGGATCAATAAAAGAAATAATAATACAATTTACATAAACACTTCCTACGCTTGAAAACAGTTAACAATAATTTCTTAATAAAGATTCTGTAAACTAAATAAAGCAGCAGTTATATGATTCGTACAAAATAAAAGAGATTTAGACAATATAATTACCATAAAACATATAAACGGAGAACGATAAAGAATTCCACGCTAGCGAAAATAGTGTAGATGGTAGGCAAGCCACTATAGTCCAGACATTATTTACATATGAACATGTAAAATATCCTAAGGCCGTATCGGTGTAGGTGTAATTTAATTCAATGGCCCTGTAAAACTCAAACGCGCCGACATTGTAACATGCAATTCAAGTACGGGATGAGCAAACCATGTTATTTTTATCACACGTGTATAAACTAAAACGACGGTTATATACTCGGTCGGCTATAACTGGCACATAGTATATGGGCCTCGTTTCTGAATAGCCACAATAACAGATAATGGCTCGATTATACTGCCTTGCGGGGTGCCATTAATTTATATCACGTTTCGGGGTTGCAGCCCCCCCAAAACGAAGCACTCTGCTACGCCCTGCAATATAATTATCGGACGGAGGAGGAAATAATTATTTTTTTAACAACGTTATTTTTTTTTTGTTCTACGTGAGTTATACGATTTTCGAGATATTTTAATGTTCTATGAATAACAAAGGAGGAAATGTTTAATGGTGATTAGAAACGATTTTATTTAGTTAACAGAGTATAATATTTAGTCGCAGAAGGAAATGAATTAAAAAGGTTTCGATTGATTCGGCTACAAGAACATATTATTAAGTCTTGCCTGTTAGTCTTGTCTGTCTAGTCTTGTCTGTCTAGTCTTGTCTGTCTAATCTTGTCTGTCTAGTCTTGTCTGTCTAGTCTTGTCTGTCTAGTCTTGTCTGTCTAGTCTTATCTGTCTAGTCTTGTCTGTCTAGTCTTGTCTGTCTAGTCTTGTCTGTCTAGTCTTGTCTGTCTAGTCTTGTCTGTCTAGTCTTGTCTGTCTAGTCTTGTCTGTCTAGTCTTGTCTGTCTAGTCTTGTCTGTCTAGTCTTGTCTGTCTAGTCTTGTCTGTCTAGTCTTGTCTGTCTAGTCTTGTCTGTCTAGTCTTGTCTGTCTAGTCTTGTCTGTCTAGTCTTGTCTGTCTAGTCTTGTCTGTCTAGTCTTGTCTGTCTAGTCTTGTCTGTCTAGTCTTGTCTGTCTAGTCTTGTCTGTCTAGTCTTGTCTGTCTAGTCTTGTCTGTCTAGTCTTGTCTGTCTAGTCTTGTCTGTCTAGTCTTGTCTGTCTAGTCTTGTCTGTCTAGTCTTGTCTGTCTAGTCTTGTCTGTCTAGTCTTGTCTGTCTAGTCTTGTCTGTCTAGTCTTGTCTGTCTAGTCTTGTCAGTCTAGTCTTGTCTGTCTAGTCTTGTCTGTCTAGTCTTGTCTGTCTAGTCTTGTCTGTCTAGTCTTGTCTGTCTAGTCTTGTCTGTCTAGTCTTGTCTGTCAAGTCTTGTCCTTCTAGTCTTGTCTGTCTAGTCTTGTCTGTCTTGTCTTGTCTGTCTAGTCTTGTCTGTCTAGTATTGTCTGTCTAGTCTTGTCTGTCTAGTCTTGTCTGTCTAGTCTTGTCTGTCTAGTCTTGTCTGTCTAGTCTTGTCTGTCTAGTCTTGTCTGTCTAGTCTTGTCTGTCTAGTTTTGTCTGTCTAGTCTTGTCTGTCTAGTCTTGTCTGTCTAGTCTTGTCTGTCTAGTCTTGTCTGTCTAGTCTTGTCTGTCTAGTCTTGTCTGTCTAGTCTTGTCTGTCTAGTCTTGTCTGTCTAGTCTTGTCTGTCTAGTCTTGTCTGTCTAGTCTTGTCTGTCTAGTCTTGTCTGTCTAGTCTGTCTAGTCTTGTCTGTCTAGTCTTGTCTGTCTAGTCTTGTCTGTCTAGTCTTGTCTGTCTAGTCTTGTCTGTCTAGTCTTGTCTGTCTAGTCTTGTCTGTCTAGTCTTGTCTGTCTAGTCTTGTCTGTCTAGTCTTGTCTGTCTAGTCTTGTCTGTCTAGTCTTGTCTGTCTAGTCTTGTCTGTCTAGTCTTGTCTGTCTAGTCTTGTCTGTCTAGTCTTGTCTGTCTAGTCTTGTCTGTCTAGTCTTGTCTGTCTAGTCTTGTCTGTCTAGTCTTGTCTGTCTAGTCTTGTCTGTCTAGTCTTGTCTGTCTAGTCTTGTCTGTCTAGTCTTGTCTGTCTAGTCTTGTCTGTCTAGTCTTGTCTGTCTAGTCTTGTCTGTCTAGTCTTGTCTGTCTAGTCTTGTCTGTCTAGTCTTGTCTGTCTAGTCTTGTCTGTCTAGTCTTGTCTGTCTAGTCTTGTCTGTCTAGTCTTGTCTGTCTAGTCTTGTCTGTCTAGTCTTGTCTGTCTAGTCTTGTCTGTCTAGTCTTGTCTGTCTAGTCTTGTCTGTCTAGTCTTGTCTGTCTAGTCTTGTCTGTCTAGTCTTGTCTGTCTAGTCTTGTCTGTCTAGTCTTGTCTGTCTAGTCTTGTCTGTCTAGTCTTGTCTGTCTAGTCTTGTCTGTCTAGTCTTGTCTGTCTAGTCTTGTCTGTCTAGTCTTGTCTGTCTAGTCTTGTCTGTCTAGTCTTGTCTGTCTAGTCTTGTCTGTCTAGTCTTGTCTGTCTAGTCTTGTCTGTCTAGTCTTGTCTGTCTAGTCTTGTCTGTCTAGTCTTGTCTGTCTAGTCTTGTCTGTCTAGTCTTGTCTGTCTAGTCTTGTCTGTCTAGTCTTGTCTGTCTAGTCTTGTCTGTCTAGTCTTGTCTGTCTAGTCTTGTCTGTCTAGTCTTGTCTGTCTAGTCTTGTCTGTCTAGTCTTGTCTGTCTAGTCTTGTCTGTCTAGTCTTGTCTGTCTAGTCTTGTCTGTCTAGTCTTGTCTGTCTAGTCTTGTCTGTCTAGTCTTGTCTGTCTAGTCTTGTCTGTCTAGTCTTGTCTGTCTAGTCTTGTCTGTCTAGTCTTGTCTGTCTAGTCTTGTCTGTCTAGTCTTGTCTGTCTAGTCTTGTCTGTCTAGTCTTGTCTGTCTAGTCTTGTCTGTCTAGTCTTGTCTGTCTAGTCTTGTCTGTCTAGTCTTGTCTGTCTAGTCTTGTCTGTCTAGTCTTGTCTGTCTAGTCTTGTCTGTCTAGTCTTGTCTGTCTAGTCTTGTCTGTCTAGTCTTGTCTGTCTAGTCTTGTCTGTCTAGTCTTGTCTGTCTAGTCTTGTCTGTCTAGTCTTGTCTGTCTAGTCTTGTCTGTCTAGTCTTGTCTGTCTAGTCTTGTCTGTCTAGTCTTGTCTGTCTTGTCTGTCTAGTCTTGTCTGTCTAGTCTTGTCTGTCTAGTCTTGTCTGTCTAGTCTTGTCTGTCTAGTCTGTCTGTCTAGTCTTGTCTGTCTAGTCTTGTCTGTCTAGTCTTGTCTGTCTAGTCTTGTCTGTCTAGTCTTGTCTGTCTAGTCTTGTCTGTCTAGTCTTGTCTGTCTAGTCTTGTCTGTCTAGTCTTGTCTGTCTAGTCTTGTCTGTCTAGTCTTGTCTGTCTAGTCTTGTCTGTCTAGTCTTGTCTGGTCTAGTCTTGTCTGTCTAGTCTTGTCTGTCTAGTCTTGTCTGTCTAGTCTTGTCTGTCTAGTCTTGTCTGTCTAGTCTTGTCTGTCTAGTCTTGTCTGTCTAGTCTTGTCTGTCTAGTCTTGTCTGTCTAGTCTTGTCTGTCTAGTCTTGTCTGTCTAGTCTTGTCTGTCTAGTCTTGTCTGTCTAGTCTTGTCTGTCTAGTCTTGTCTGTCTAGTCTTGTCTGTCTAGTCTGTCTGTCTAGTCTTGTCTGTCTAGTCTTGTCTGTCCTGTCTTGTCTGTCTAGTCTTGTCTGTCTAGTCTTGTCTGTCTAGTCTTGTCTGTCTAGTCTTGTCTGTCTAGTCTTGTCTGTCTAGTCTTGTCTGTCTAGTCTTGTCTGTCTAGTCTTGTCTGTCTAGTCTTGTCTGTCTAGTCTTGTCTGTCTAGTCCTTGTCTGTCTAGTCTTGTCTGTCTAGTCTTGTCTGTCTAGTCTTGTCTGTCTAGTCTTGTCTGTCTAGTCTTGTCTGTCTAGTCTTGTCTGTCTAGTCTTGTCTGTCTAGTCTTGTCTGTCTAGTCTTGTCTGTCTAGTCTTGTCTGTCTAGTCTTGTCTGTCTAGTCTTGTCTGTCTAGTCTTGTCTGTCTAGTCTTGTCTGTCTAGTCTTGTCTGTCTAGTCTTGTCTGTCTAGTCTTGTCTGTCTAGTCTTGTCTGTCTAGTCTTGTCTGTCTAGTCTTGTCTGTCTAGTCCTTGTCTGTCTAGTCTTGTCTGTCTAGTCTTGTCTGTCTAGTCTTGTCTGTCTAGTCTTGTCTGTCTAGTCTTGTCTGTCTAGTCTTGTCTGTCTAGTCTTGTCTGTCTAGTCTTGTCTGTCTAGTCTTGTCTGTCTAGTCTTGTCTGTCTAGTCTTGTCTGTCTAGTCTTGTCTGTCTAGTCTTGTCTGTCTAGTCTTGTCTGTCTAGTCTTGTCTGTCTAGTCTTGTCTGTCTAGTCTTGTCTGTCTAGTCTTGTCTGTCTAGTCTTGTCTGTCTAGTCTTGTCTGTCTAGTCTTGTCTGTCTAGTCTTGTCTGTCTAGTCTTGTCTGTCTAGTCTTGTCTGTCTAGTCTTGTCTGTCTAGTCTTGTCTGTCTAGTCTTGTCTGTCTAGTCTTGTCTGTCTAGTCTTGTCTGTCTAGTCTTGTCTGTCTAGTCTTGTCTGTCTAGTCTTGTCTGTCTAGTCTTGTCTGTCTAGTCTTGTCTGTCTAGTCTTGTCTGTCTAGTCTTGTCTGTCTAGTCTTGTCTGTCTAGTCTTGTCTGTCTAGTCTTGTCTGTCTAGTCTTGTCTGTCTAGTCTTGTCTGTCTAGTCTTGTCTGTCTAGTCTTGTCTGTCTAGTCTTGTCTGTCTAGTCTTGTCTGTCTAGTCTTGTCTGTCTAGTCTTGTCTGTCTAGTCTTGTCTGTCTAGTCTTGTCTGTCTAGTCTTGTCTGTCTAGTCTTGTCTGTCTAGTCTTGTCTGTCTAGTCTTGTCTGTCTAGTCTTGTCTGTCTAGTCTTGTCTGTCTAGTCTTGTCTGTCTAGTCTTGTCTGTCTAGTCTTGTCTGTCTAGTCTTGTCTGTCTAGTCTTGTCTGTCTAGTCTTGTCTGTCTAGTCTTGTCTGTCTAGTCTTGTCTGTCTAGTCTTGTCTGTCTAGTCTTGTCTGTCTAGTCTTGTCTGTCTAGTCTTGTCTGTCTAGTCTTGTCTGTCTAGTCTTGTCTGTCTAGTCTTGTCTGTCTAGTCTTGTCTGTCTAGTCTTGTCTGTCTAGTCTTGTCTGTCTAGTCTTGTCTGTCTAGTCTTGTCTGTCTAGTCTTGTCTGTCTAGTCTTGTCTGTCTAGTCTTGTCTGTCTAGTCTTGTCTGTCTAGTCTTGTCTGTCTAGTCTTGTCTGTCTAGTCTTGTCTGTCTAGTCTTGTCTGTCTAGTCTTGTCTGTCTAGTCTTGTCTGTCTAGTCTTGTCTGTCTAGTCTTGTCTGTCTAGTCTTGTCTGTCTAGTCTTGTCTGTCTAGTCTTGTCTGTCTAGTCTTGACTGTCTAGTCTTGTCTGTCTAGTCTTGTCTGTCTAGTCTTGTCTGTCTAGTCTTGTCTGTCTAGTCTTGTCTGTCTAGACTTGTTTGTCTAGTCTTGTCTGTCTAGTCTTGTCTGTCTAGTCTTGTCTGTCTAGTCTTGTCTGTCTAGTCTTGTCTGTCTAGTCTTGTCTGTCTAGTCTTGTCTGTCTAGTCTTGTCTGTCTAGTCTTGTCTGTCTAGTCTTGTCTGTCTAGTCTTGTCTGTCTAGTCTTGTCTGTCTAGTCTTGTCTGTCTAGTCTTGTCTGTCTAGTCTTGTCTGTCTAGTCTTGTCTCTCTAGTCTTGTCTGTCTAGTCTTGTCTGTCTAGTCTCGTCTGTCTAGTCTTGTCTGTCTAATCTTGTCTGTCTAGTCTTGTCTGTCTAGTCTTGTCTGTCTAGTCTTGTCTGTCTAGTCTTGTCTGTCTAGTCTTGTCTGTCTAGTCTTGTCTGTCTAGTCTTGTCTGTCTAGTCTTGTCTGTCTAGTCTTGTCTGTCTAGTTTGTCTGTCTAGTCTTGTCTCTCTAGTCTTGTCTGTCTAGTCTTGTCTGTCTAGTCTTGTCGGTCTAGCCTTGTCTGTCTAGTCTTGTCTGTCTAGTCTTGTCTGTCTAGTCTTGTCTGTCTAGTCTTGTCTGTCTAGTCTTGTCTGTCTAGTCTTGTCTGTCTAGTCTTGTCTGTCTAGTCTTGTCTGTCTAGTCTTGTCTGTCTAGTCTTGTCTGTCTAGTCTTGTCTGTCTAGTCTTGTCTGTCTAGTCTTGTCTGTCTAGTCTTGTCTGTCTAGTCTTGTCTGTCTAGTCTTGTCTGTCTAGTCTTGTCTGTCTAGTCTTGTCTGTCTAGTCTTGTCTGTCTAGTCTTGTCTGTCTAGTCTTGTCTGTCTAGTCTTGTCTGTCTAGTCTTGTCTGTCTAGTCTTGTCTGTCTAGTCTTGTCGGTCTAGTCTTGTCTGTCTAGTCTTGTCTGTCTAGTCTTGTCTGTCTAGTCTTGTCTGTCTAGTCTTGTCTGTCTAGTCTTGTCTGTCTAGTCTTGTCTGTCTAGTCTTGTCTGTCTAGTCTTGTCTGTCTAGTCTTGTCTGTCTAGTCTTGTCTGTCTAGTCTTGTCTGTCTAGTCTTGTCTGTCTAGTCTTGTCTGTCTAGTCTTGTCTGTCTAGTCTTGTCTGTCTAGTCTTGTCTGTCTAGTCTTGTCTGTCTAGTCTTGTCTGTCTAGTCTTGTCTGTCTAGTCTTGTCTGTCTAGTCTTGTCTGTCTAGTCTTGTCTGTCTAGTCTTGTCTGTCTAGTCTTGTCTGTCTAGTCTTGTCTGTCTAGTTTTGTCTGTCTAGTCTTGTCTGTCTAGTCTTGTCTGTCTAGTCTTGTCTGTCTAGTCTTGTCTCTCTAGTCTTGTCTGTCTAGTCTTGTCTGTCTAGTCTCGTCTGTCTAGTCTTGTCTGTCTAATCTTGTCTGTCTAGTCTTGTCTGTCTAGTCTTGTCTGTCTAGTCTTGTCTGTCTAGTCTTGTCTGTCTAGTCTTGTCTGTCTAGTCTTGTCTGTCTAGTCTTGTCTGTCTAGTCTTGTCTGTCTAGTCTTGTCTGTCTAGTCTTGTCTGTCTAGTCTTGTCTGTCTAGTTTGCCTGTCTAGTCTTGTCTCTCTAGTCTTGTCTGTCTAGTCTTGTCTGTCTAGTCTTGTCGGTCTAGCCTTGCCTGTCTAGTCTTGTCTGTCTAGTCTTGACAGTCTCGTCTAGTCTATGTAGTCTTGTCTGTCTAGTCTTGACAGTCTAGTCTTGTCTGTCTAGTCTTGTCTGTCTAGTCTTGTCTGCCTAGTATAGTCTGTCTAGTCTTGTCTGTCTAGTCTTCTCTTTCTAGTCTTGTCTGTCTAGTCTTGTCTGCCTATTATTATCTGTCTAGTATTGTCTTGTCTTGTCTGTCTAGTCTTGTCTGTCGAGTCTTGTCTGTCTAGTCTTGTCTGTCTAGTCTTGTCTGTCTAGTCTTGTCTGTCTAGTCTTGTCTGTCTAGTCTTGTCTGTCCAGTCTTGTCTGTCTAGTCTTGTCGGTCTAGTCTTGTCTATCTAGTCCCTGTCGGTCTAACCTTGTCTGCCTAGTCCTGTCTGTTTAGTCTTGTCTGTCTAGTCTTTTCCGGCTAGTCTTGTCTGTCTTGTCCTGTCTGTCTAGTCTTATCTGTCTAGACTTGTCTGTCTAGTCTTCTCTGTCTAGTCTTGTCTGTCTAGCCTAGTCTGTTTAGTCTTTTCTAGTCTTGTCTAGTCTTGTCTGTCTTGTCTTGTCTGTCTAGTCTTGTCTGACTAGTCTTGTCTGTCTAGTATTGTCTGTCTTGTCTTGGCTGTCTAGTCTTCTCTCTCTAGTCTTGTCTGTCTAGTCTTGTCTGTCTATTATTGTCTATCTAGTATTGTCTGTATAGTCTTGTCTGTTCAGTCTAATCTGTCTAGTCTTCTCTGTCTAGTCATGTCTGTCTCGTCTTATATGTCGAGGCTTGTCTGTCTAGTCTTGTTTGTCTATTCTTGTCTGTCAAGTCTTGCCTGTCTAGTCTTGTCTCTCTAGTCTTGTCTATCTAGTCTTGTCTCTCTAGTCTTGTCTGTTTAGTTTTGTCTGTCTAGCCTTGCTTGCCTGGCTAGTCTTGTCTGTCTAATAGTCTTGTCTGTCGAGTCTTGTTTGTCTAGTCTTGTTTGTTTAGCCTTGTCTGTGTAGTCTTGTCTGTCTAGTCTTTTCAGTCTAGTCTTTTCTTTCTGTCGAGCCTTATCTATCAAGTCAAGCCTTTTGTGGGATGCCTTATATATATATATATATATATATATATATATATATATATATATTTATATATATATATATATATATATATATATATATATATATATATATATATATATAGTAGATAAAAAATAGCATATGGTCGAAGGTCGTTTAGTTCGTTAGTCCATCGATTGATGTGTCATTTTGTTTGATTAAAGAAGTGGAAGTGACATTCTTCAGTTATAGCTGGAGGGTAGATTCATAGTTATCCATCGTTCCGAAACGTCGCTTTGATATTTAATACGCCCTCGGAGCGTACGCACTTCGTGAAATGCGTATCTCCCGCGCTGAAACTCCTCCAAAGACATATTTACATCATTTGATATGCACATGTTATTCTAAAATCTATCAGAATACTTGACAATATACTACGTGTACACACATATATCATTAATTAATGCCAGTCTCGGTATTACTTTGAAGTGCGCACAAACACTAATTTTCAAATCTATGTCAACTAAACCGAAGAAACAGTCCAAACAAAACGATGTAAAATCTGTTTTAAATTTTAAACTATTTCATTTTGTTTTATCAAGAACATTTTTGACAGTAATCTTAATAGCATTTTTTTTGTAAAACATCAGTTATAAGTTATAACCAACCATACAAATGTCTATAAATATAAATATCTAAATATTCTTTATATTTTCTAGATCTATAAATATTCTTTCCCAAAGTTAATATCTCACCTTACAATATGATTATTCCACAAACAATACTTGGTTTTGTAATAAAAGGAAATGGACCGCGTTCTGTTCGCCGTCGAGTGATGTTTAACAGAGGACGAGACATCTGGTTTATGCAAGATGAAGGTACTTGCCACACCGAAAATGTGGTTATGGAGTGCCTTTGCAAAGTTTTCCCAAATCGCATCATTTCAAAAAGAAGAACCCTAATTTGGACGCCCCGAAGCCCGAAAAGGGGATTTTTTGTGTGGGAGTACCTTAAATCTAAAGTGCATGAGGATGGGCTCCGCAATTTGAACGAGTTAAAACAAAAAATTCGCGCCATAATACCGGCCATGCTTGTTCGCGTGTATTTTAGGGTCTTTTTAGAAGAAATCATTCGCTGTGAAGGGCGTCATTTGAATGATAAATAAATTTGTAATTTTCATGAATAAAAAAGTTATTTCACTTGAAAATCGGTAATTTGCCATAGGACAAGCGGTACCTACATTAGACTTGACGATTATATTGTGCTGGACAACATATATATTGTCATAAGTCTTAAAAATTCATGTTTCTGATTTACGACGTATTAAATTCACATATCATCAAAGATTTTTCAGCAAAAGTATCATAAATATAATTTTGTAATAGGGAAACTAAATGGCGACTTATGTCTTTATTTGTCTAATGGTAACTTCGTCTAATGGCGAGTTATTCTTTTATCCGCCATTTACTCAAAACAAACAGTTATTACTTTTTATAACTCATGCGTTAAAATACTATTATGGCGCACGTTTTTTAGTGCGAGAAATGCCATTTTTAGTTGTATTACTAGATAACTTAGATAACGCACGCATATATTCACTATCGTTAAGTTAGATTAAAAAAAATCATTTAAAAAAATAAAATAAACACAATCAAGTCCTATATTAAAAAAGTGACATGAAAGTAACAGATGATTTTTTTCATTACAAAATAAAAATTAAAGAAAACGTTTTAAAAGTGTTTCTGTCCATGTGCGATATATGTTTTTGTATTGACAGTTTATTTCCAAATTGAACGAATGTCCAAGCATGTATTTTTAATTGACCGGTTTCTAAGTATTTTATATGTAAGAACCTATTATTATTGGATTTTTGATTAATTCGACTTACGAAAGAGTAACCGAATATCAAGTGCAGTAAAAATGCAGTATATTATTAATGCATGAATATGATAATGCAGTAATTTGAACTCTATGCACATTTTTTCTATAGACAAAGCTTTGTAGCAACTAATGGCTAATATTCAACTCGAAATCAAATATAAAATTGTATAAATTCGTGACAATATCTTGGAAAAAGGCAATAAATTTACATCAACGGTCGTTTGTTCGATGTTTTTGTTAATTATAAAATTAATTTTGTTAATTTTGTTAATTATAAAAAAGTCCAAATATGTTTAAAACCAATGTTATTGGCTTAGAAAAATGGATGATGACTTTGACAACGCCTCTCGTACGTTTTCTCAGCTAAGAAAATTTCATTTGTATACAAAATTCTCAATTTGTGAATTTTAAAGTAACTACAAATTAAATGTTAGTTTTAAGAAAACTAGTTTTGCTAAAAACTGGCGATTATGTGCCCGAACAAAAACTTGATGTAAATTTATCAAATTTCTATCGAAGCAATTATTGCTGCGTCGCGGTTAGGGTTGCCACTGGCCTCTTTTAAAGTGTCCTTTTTTTAACAAAATATTTTTGTTCGCATGCTTTTCCTATTGATAATAAAATTCTTCTCTTTTTAATTTTTTTTCAACCAATCATTATTTATTATTTAAAATCCGAAATAAAATTGATTGGTACACAAAAAATAAAGTTTGTTAAATTTCTCTTTGCACTGTTTTAGTGAAAGTTAAAATAAGTCGTTAATTAACTTTATAGGCTTTGATTTTTTAACTTTTTAGCCCCAGAACCCAAAAAGAGAGAAAAAACAAAAAAAAAAACTAAACCGGGCTATTACTCTGTTTACGTCCCCTGTTCCTTCCATCCTTTTATCATTTCCATCATTACCAAACCACTACAATCATTCATGCACTGTTTCCATTTCTTCCCTAACACTCTCTCTCTTTCGGTCCTCTCCTTTTTTCCACTCCTCAAATCACTGAACCAACACATCCTTCCCTACCCCACATACAGCACTCTTATACCTGTCATCCATTCAATACTTTCGCCCTCTTTCTTCACAGCCGCATCTAAACCTGGCAATTACTGACTGGGCATTCAGGCCCATTGTTGCTTTTTTAAGTATTTAGGTAATTCTACAAAGATTTGTTTTTGCAGATAGTCCTTACTATATCTACTCTCCATTACTTTCCTTTGCCGTTCTTGTAGTTCAACTTCCTTCAGCCTTACAACTAGCCATTCGTCGACTCGCACGCCTTTCCTCCTAAGCCTCTCCATTTCCATTATAGACATACTCCTCTTCATACATTTTCCTTCTATTCCTTCCTCATTTAGTCTCTCTCCTACCATTTATTCCTTCCAAACTTCTTCTTTTTTCATGTGCCTTGTCCGGTCTCCCTGACGTTGGCGATCACCATGGCAAAAGCTGCACGGTCCTCCGCCAAGCAAAAAAGTTCACCAGCCTTTCTTTTGGTGGTCCGGTCCCGTATATTTCTGAGCCACGACTGTTGCTTTCTTCCAACTCCACGGCGCCCCTCAATCTTGCCCTTTAGTATGAGCTGTAATAGACGATATTTCTTCCAAACTAGCTAGCCTGAATACTTCTTCTACAATTCTTTCCTCAGTCATTCTTTTACCTTACATTCATACCTTACTACTCGTCGGCATGCTTCAATTCTTAATTTAAATGCATTTAGCTCCTGCTAAAGTGTACTATGTATAAAGTACTATGTGTAAAGGAGTTGATTTGTCTAATGTCAGGGCCTTTTTAAATAAATGTAGTTGCACTTTTTCTACGCCTTCCTCTTCCTCTACTCCCCACACTTCTGCTCCTTACATCATTATACTCCGCCAACAAGCCTTCAATATCATCTCCATCGCCCGGTAATTTGTGCTAACCCCGGTATTAGCCCCGGTATTAGCCCCGGTATTTGTTTAACTCTTTTCCCCATATCTTCAAGCACCTTTCTCCCGCCACTCACGCTTGTTTAGCCACGCACCCTATATGCTCTTTATTACCACACCCACTCCCAAATACAAACCCTAAATACTTAAAATGTCCAACTTGTTCTATCTCCATTCCCTTCAATTCGAACCTCACCGTCTTACACGCGCCACCTTTCTTATACCTCATCCATTTTGTTTTATCTACATTTACAGTCAGTTTCCTTGTATCAAAAAAATCTCTCCAATCTCTCAATAATTTCTTTCAATACCTCCGCCGATTTTGCCAGTATTACCACATCATCTGCGTACGCCAGATTCCACACTTTCTTCCTCCCAACCACCACTCCCTCTGCTTGTCCAGCAGCCAGGACCTTCACCAAATTTGCTACATATATATTGAAGAGTGCCGGGCTAAGCCGGCAGCCTTGCTTCAGACCCATATCTACTTTGAGAGCGCTCGACTTACTCTCTCTCACATTGACCCTACACCACGTTTCTTTATACAGCCGCTCGTTACAATCTCTGAACTTTACATATATCCCCTTTTTTCTAAACATACCCAAAACATTTTACTATTTACAGTGTCATATGCAGCCTTTAAGTCCAGGAAGAGAGCAAAGAATTTACCCTTGGGGCTTGCTAATTTCTGGTCGATAATATACACTGCCGAGCATAAAATTAGGGTCACTCCATAATTTGAAGTTATTTTAGAAAGTTTTAGTTTTTTATGTGTTTTTTCGGTTGTAACAGTTTACTAATTGATTGCTTGAATAAAACAAAAGGTTTTTGTTGTTCAAAGTTTATTGAAAGTAATGAAAATGAAGAATTTTACATGGATATGCTTTCGTTGAATCAAAAGAAAGTTTAAGGACTTCAGTAGTGAGTATTCCCTCCTTTGGCAGTGACAACAGCTTACAAACGACGTGTCATGCTCTGGATTAGATTTTTGATCACGTTCTGCGGAAGATTGTCCCATTCTAGCACCAGTATGTCGCGAAACTCTCTAGAATTTCTGGGGGCCGGCACATGTCTCCGTAAAAGTTTTCCCATCTCATACCAAATATGGTCAATTAGATTTAAATCTGAACTGGGAGCTGTCCAAACAAATCACGTGATTTCACACTCGTAAAGATATTCAGTAACTATCCGAGCAGTATGGGGCTATGCGTTATCATGCATAAATGTTGCGCCGTCTCCAAGAATAACCATGAATGGTAAAACATGGTCTTCTAGGATCTCTTGTCAGATACATATGCGCAGTTAACGTCCCATTCTCGATAAAGACTAACTCCGTGCGAGTGTCAAAAGATATGCCTCCCTATGCCATAACTGATCCTCCGCCAAATGGCAGTCGCTCGGCATTACACGCTTGAGCATATCTCTCGCCTTGTCGTCACCGCACTCTTACATGTCTATCTGAGCCCGTAAGACAGAATCGCGGTTCATCGAAAAAAATACGCTTCTCCAATCCGATATTGTCCAAGTCAAGTATTCTCGTGCAAAATTCAACCTCGCAATCCGGTGTGCACGAGAAAGCGGCGGTCCAGTAGCTCTAGTTCGAGAAGATAATCCAGCGGCATAAAGTCTTCTCCTAACTGCCCACTCACTTTTGTTTACATTTCTCACTTCTTGCAGATGATTTCGAAGGGAAACTGCCGTGACCGTTCGGTTTCTCAAAGCACTAGAAAAGAGAAAACCGTCATCCTTAGCTGTTGGAGTTTTGCCTCGGCCTGAACAAGGTCCTCGAGTGAGCAGACCTGTCTCTTCGAACCGCCGCCATACTCGTTGCACACTTGAGAGATTTACACCAACGTTTCTCGCAGATTCGCGCGGAACGCGACCGTCTTCTAAAGCTGCCACAATTTGTGGATTTATGCTCATTGCAAAACACTAACAATGACAACAATTTACAACAGACAGACGACACTTCAGAAAATGCTATTCTGTCCTTAAACTTTTTTTTGTTTCAACAAAAACTTATCAAAGTAAACTTGTTCATTTTCATTACTTAGCACATAAAATTAAAATTGTTCATTTTCATTACTTTCTATAAACCTTGAAAAAGAAAAACCTTTTGTTTTATTCAAGCAATCAGTTAGTAAACTGTTACAACCGAAAAAAACACGAAAAAAACTAAAAAAAATTAAAATAACTTCAAATTACGGAGTGACCCTAATTTTATGCTCGGCAGTGTGCTTCAGGGTTATTAAATGGCCAGTAGTCCCCATTCCTTCTTTAAAACCTGCTTGCGTTTCTGATAGTAACATTGTTCCCTCCACTTCCTCCCCCAAACTCATTTCTAATATTTTCGTAAACATTTTATAGGACGAATCCATGAGCGTTACCCCTATAGTTTCTCATTTTGTCTCTATAACCACTTTTGTAAACAGGTATTAGTTACTCCACCGTCCAAATTTTTGGCCTTCAACTTCTTTCCGTCATATTTTATTGAATTCTTCTGTCACACTCAATAACCAAATATTGCTTATTTGCCATCCGCCATCAGCAAATAACCAAACATTACTCATTTGCCATCATCCAAGCCTCATTCGGTACCCCGTCTTAACCTACGGCCTTTCTTTTCTTTAAGGATTTTGCCATATTTACCACCTGCTCTACTGAAAATTCCTCCTCTTCTATTTTCCTCATACCGAGTTCTTGCCTCATCGATTCTTCTTGCTCTACATCCCCTCCTATTAACTCCACGAAGTGCTGTTTCCAATCCTCTATCTCAAATTTGTTGGTAACTTTGCCTTCTACCTCAGTTTTTCCTCAGGAACCGCCACAGCTCCGCATCATTATTAATGTTTCATATCTCGTCCACTCTTTTCTTTTCCCCATCTTCCTTTTTTTGTCTTCATGACTCTCTCAAGGTGTAGTCCTTGTTTCTTAATTTCTTCTTTGACTACCTTTCCTTCTCTCGATCTGTTTATCACCTTTCTCAGATTTTTCTTTTCTTTCCTCCATTCTTCATCAAATCATGTAAATTTGGTTTCAGTTATCTTGATAGTTTTAGCCACCATTGACGCTCTCAAACAATGCGTTATTTCTTTAATACCTTTCAGGTTTTTCCAATCTACTTTTGCTACTATTCCTCGTGGAATATATTTCTTGTGCGGGATGATCCCATTTAAATATTATCCTTTCCCCACGTCCCTTTGTTTCGTAGTTTTATTTCAAGGTCACAATTATCGGCATATGATCGGAGTCCCCTGTCTTGTCTTGTCGAGAGAGTATAGTGAGATAGTCGTGTAAATTGAGCTCCTGAAAAAATGTTTCGAAATCTGTGTGTAAACTAGTATATAATTGGTAAAAACAATACCGTGACATATGTACCGTGACAATACCGTGACATGTGTACCGTGCAGAATGTGTATTTTATGCAAAAAGAGTAAATTAAGGTGTTTGATTACAGACGAACTGCAATCCAAGTTTACATGTTTTGAACCAACAACAAATTCTAAATTGGAGGTGACTTGCACAGCATGCAAAATAAAAGATTCGGTTGCAAACAGAGGCAAATGTGATTTGGATCAACATGTATTGTCACGAAAGCACACAAAAACTCTTTATGTTCCATGACATTAAGCGACATTTCTAACAAAAAATCATTTATGGATTCCAAAATATCGGTAGTTGAATGATCTTTGCCAACTTATAAAAGCGGAACATAGCTTGAATATATAAATATATTCAACCTTTCCGTAGCTCTATAATATTATATTTTTTTAATACTCCAAAACAAATCTCATGTTGAAACACAACAGATATTTGTCTGTTATTTACTAGCACTCAGTCCACTTTCATCATCAATCAGCTTATTGAAGTCCACTGCTGGACGTAAGCCTCCCTCAATAGTTTCCACTGTCCTCGGTCCTATGCTGTCTGCATCCAGTTGGTACTGATGCGTTTTAAGTCGTCGGTCCATCTGGTCGGGGGACGTCCTCTATTTCTGAAGGCTTCCGATCTAGGCCTCCATTCAAAGATTCGTCTTGTCCATCTGTCATCAGCAGATCACGCAATGTGACCCGCCCAGTTCCATTATAGTACAGTTATTCTCTCTACGGCGTCTGTAACTCCGGATCGTCTGCGAATTTCAGTATTTGGTATGCGAGCCCTGAGAGAGATTCCCAGCATTGTTCGATCCATCGCTAGTTGCGTAACACGTATTTTCATTATTGTCCGTTTAGTCAGTGTTAGGGTTTCGGCTCCGTAGGTTTAAGGACTGGAAAGACACACTGGTTGATAGGCTTTCTCTTTAGACAGTTAGGCAACTCTGCCTTGAACACATATTTGAGATTCCCATATGCAGCCCATGTGAGCCCTTCTTTCTTCGAAGAATTTCTAGGGTCTGATTATCTCTTCCAATGGAAATCTCGTATCCGAGGTATGTAAAGGATGTAGTTGCTTCCACCCTGATACCGTCAATGTATATGCCCTCACCGAGCACAAGGTTTGTCATGATCTTGTTTTTGGGCAAATTTATTTTAAGTCGTCCTTTCCTTGACACTTCATTAAGATTTCTTAGCATTCAGACGGCGTCATCCAATCCTTCGGCTATGACGACTATATAGTCGGCAAATGTTAGGTCATAGAGTCTTTCACCGTTTATATTCAAGTTGTCCTAAGTTGTCCCAGTTTGTTTGTTTGAACGTGTACTGGAGAACAGTATTGAAAAGTTTTGGTGAGATGGTGTCACCCTGACGTACGCCTCTTTCAATATTGAAGCGTCATTGTCAGCGTTGTCGTGGAATCTGACACATGCAGTAGCATTCTCATACATATTTTTGATAACTGTCGAGTACCGATAATCTATTCTGCAGTCTGATAGGGCCTTCAGCATGGCATCTTGGTCTACTGAATCGAATGCTTTCTCATAATCTACGAAGATAAGTACTAGAGGTTTATTGTACTCCACACATTTCTCAGTGAGGTGCTTCAAAACCTGGAGGTGGTCACCCGTTCCGCAGCCTGCTCGAAAACCAGCTTGTTCTCTTTTCTGATACAAATCTAATTTGTGACATAGTCTTTTCGTAATTATTTTAGTACAGAGCCTGTATACGAATGACAAAAGACTTATGGGTCTATAGTTTCCGATATTTGTTATGTCGCCTTTTTGTGTAATAATATTATAACTGCATTGTTCCATTCACAGGGCGTAGTTCCTTTTGAGAGGCATGCATTAAAAGAGTTTTTCTACCCTGCAGAAGCTTGTTCCCTCTCATTTTAATTGCTTCGATGACTAAGACATCCGCTCCTGGGGTCTTGTTGTTTTCTATCTCGAACTGGGCTCCATTTATTTCGCTTACTGTGATATCTTCCGATCCTTGGTTCAGAACATTGATAATTTTGTCGCCAGGTGTTCCTTCTGTTTGTTTTTTTATATAATTCGACATAAAATGTCTCTACTATCTTAAGGATTTCTTCTCTGTTTGATTTCACAATGCCTTGTTTGTCCCTCAGCTTGCAGATATCCGTCTTGCCTTGTGACAATTTTTCTTGAGTACTTTTGGGCCTTTGTTTTCCTGTATGATCTTATTTATATCCTCCGAATTAAATCTTCTTACGTCGTTTCTCACAGCTTTTGAAATTTATTTATCGAGTTCTCGTAGTTGCGCATAATTCTCATCATATTTTTTTCTTAGTTCATTTCTCATTTTCCATAAGCTCTTTAGTATTCTGATAGAATCTTCTCATCTTTGGTTTTCTTTCTTGAGCAGTGAGCCTACTCAGCCGATTTGATGTTTTCTATGGATACGTTTAGTTCCTCGATGTCGATATCGACATCAATATGTCCACTTTATGGGTACTAAAACAAGAACTAGATAAGTATCATTGTTTTTAAGATCAGATACTTCTATTTAACCAAAGTGAATGGCCATCTGCAGACGCGTTTCGATATCAATCAGACATCAGTGCAGCTTTGCTCTTTTGAATTATAAAATGGAATACACTTACTTTAGTGCACATTTTCTGTTTAAAAAATACAATATTTTAGAAAAAAGAGTTGCTGCTCTTTCTGCAGACTGTTAGGAGAGTGTTGGAAGTTTATCCAATCTTAAAGTCCTATTTTTGATTGCTGGACAATCCTCACCGTATTTTAAAATTTCCCATTTTTTAATATGATTTCAGTAAAGCCTACTTTGAAGATATACCAGATATCCAGGATTTGCGGTATCCCTAATGTACCGACAATCAATATTTATAAATATTATTATTATATATTTTTTAAATAAATGTTCACTTTTTTGTACTAAACAGTTGATATCCCTAGTGGCGGTGGTTGTTTATCATTCCACAAACGTTCCGGCGAACGAATCTAACAATAAGGCGGTTAAGTCAGATTTTCTAATAGATTCGATCGGCACTTGAATTGGATGTTTTTTGGAAATAAAGATTGCATTCTTTGACCACAAATATGTATTTATTTCTAAAACTTCTTGTACCCTTTGTAACAAATAACAATTGTTGAGTTTTAAAAATTATTTTTGTTTAAATTTATAATTATTCTGTTCATTTAAATGTACAATTTGATAGTATAGTATTATTAAAATGTTTGGTAATTGTGCATTGTGTCTAACCCAGGAATTCTAGTATTTTTCAAGGCGGCGGGATTATATTTTCCCTGTGATTAATGATAGGCAGGAATGCTTAAATGATATTACTGCTTTTGACTAATGATACGCTACAGCAATACTGATACTATCATTTTATTATACCTTGAAAGGCATTGAATAACCCACACAAACTCTGCAAAAAATATCGACTTTACTGATGTTAGAGGGAAAAATCCGAACAAACAATATAATAATAATAATTTATCAATAGATTTTAAAATATTCATGGTTTAAATAAACTAAAAAATTACACCACTACAACATTTTGTAACAAATCTATTTGATGAAAAATTTCTTTCAAACTGGCTTGATTACTAAATATTATTCTTTATAATTCAGTTTGAGTAAAACGTTTTTTAAAACTCGTATCGTAATTGAAAGGTAAAGTAGGATTTCTCACTCATATAAATAGTTGATTAGACTTGGGGTCGATAATAAAATATTTATTTTCCGTGATAAATAATAGTGGCAGATAAAATAGGCGGGTCGTTTGTATAAAATGGAAGGTCGCTTCATGAGCTAGTTTACTTACCAAGTTTCATGGAACACTTTATCACCCATTGAATTGCCCCTAAAGTAATCAATATTATAATTTTATTGGTGCTGAAACAGTACGTAATAGTGTGAAGTCGGCAAACTGAATGGCATAATAAATTAATTGGATATGGTTTAGTTAAATTAATTCAATTAAACTCACTCACGAACACAAATTATCGATTTGTATTTAAACAAACTAGGATTTGAATCATTTCAAATCATCAAAATCTTCTCACTAATTAAATCTTTAAACTCAAAATATTTGTTTTTTTGTTCCTTCCCTCGTCCTCCAGTAACGAAAATATATTTTTTGTATATAAAGAAAAACAAAAAAATTATAAAAGCCGCTGCTACATCCTCAATATAACTTATAGTATATTTTTCACATCTGTCCGAATACTCGCCATTCACAAAATCCCCAAGGGTGTATCCTACTTTATTCAATTTTTTGCCCAACTAATATTTTATTAAAATAATATTATTCTTGAATCATTTAAGTTGAAGCTTATTCATTTCACGTGGGGTGGTTTGTAACATAAGTGGTCCAGCAACCTCAGGCCAAATATAATTTCAACCCTTACCCCATCGAGTTTCCAGAACATGACATGGGTGCGTCTTATAGAACCCCTATTATAATGGTAATCATATTAAACTCCGGGTTATGTAATAATTTAATATTGCAATCAATTTAAATAATACGGCCGAGGAAATTGGATAGAAATTATATAGTGCGTTTACTGGCGGTAGCTACGAGGAAATTGAGATTCTAAACTAAATCTGAAAGATATATTACGACAGGGTTCCAAGTAGAAAAACTAAATTAAGACAAAACTAGATTTGTCTGTCTAGTCTCGACTGTCTAGTATTGTTTGTCTAGACTTGTCTGTCCAGTTTTGCCTTTTTTAAAAACTGGTTTGGGGAAGCTCTCACTAAACCCCCTATTCCACTTTTGGCTAATCGTATGCGCCACCACGGTATCGCATATTTCTCATTCATTCAGGGTGGACAGCCCGGACAGTTAGTGAAAACCGCCCTAGTTGTTGGCACCCCGACAGGGTAATCAAACCGGGTCTTCGCTTGCCATGTTTAGTCTTTCTTGTCTAGCCTTGACTGTGTAGTCTTGTGTGTCTAGACCTGTCTGTCTAGTCTTGTCTGCCTAGTCCCGTCTGTCTAGTCTTGTCTGTATAGACATATCTTTCTAGTTTTGTCTGTCTAGTCTCGTATGTCTAGTCACATATCGGTCTAGACTGTCCAATCTTGTCTGTCTAGTCTTGTCTCTCTAGTCTTGTCTGTGTAGTCTTGTCTGTTTAGTCGTGTTTGTCTATCCCTCTCGATACTGTAGTTGACAACATACCCGACTGGCAATGTGGGAGAGCCGGGTTCGATTTCTGGTCGGGGCGGCAATAATTGGGGCGGTTTTCACTAACCGGGCTGTCCACCCGGAATGAATGCAAAATGGATATGCGATAATGGAGTGGCGCATAATAAAAAGCCGAAGTGGAATAGCGGATATAGTGAGAGCTCTTCCCAAATCACTTAATTTAAAAAAAAGTCTTGTATGTCCAGCCTTGTCTGTCTAATCTAGTCTGTCTAGTCTTGTCTGTCTAGTCTTGTCTGTCTAGTCTTGTCTGTCTAGTCTTGTCTGTCTAGTCTTGTCTGTCTAGTCTTGTCTGTCTAGTCTTGTCTGTCCAGTCTTGTCTGTCTAGTCTTGTCTGTCTAGTCTTGCCTGTTTAATCTTCTCTATCTAGTCTTGCCTGTTTAGTCTTGTCTGTCTAGCCTTGTATGTCCAGTCTTGTCTGTCAAGTCTTGTCTGTCTCGTCTTGTCAATCTAGATTTATCTGTATAGTATTGTCTGTCTAGTCGGTCTAGTCTCATTGGCTACCTAGTCTACCTATGATGTTCAGTCTGTCCAGTCTGCCCAGTCTGTCAAATCTTTCCAGTTTGTCCAACCTGTCCAGTTTATCCAGTCTGTCCAGTCTGTCTAGTCTGTCCAGTTTGCCCAGTTTGTCAAGTCTGTCCAGTTTGTCCAGTCTGTCTAGTCTGTCCAGTATGTTCAGTCTGTCTAGTCTGTCCAGTATGTCTAGTCTGTCCAGTCTGTCCAGTCTGTCCAGTCTGTTCAGTCTGTCCAATTTGTCCAGTCTGTCCAGTGTATCCAGTCTATCCAGTGTATCCAGTCTGTCCAGTCTACAAGATCCTTACCAAGAAAATTACGCAAAGACACTCTCCGGGGGGACAGTCTAATGGCGGAAGTCAAGAAGTTGTTTCCAACACATGAGCGAGTGATCTAGGCGGAACCCACGAGATGGAGACCAGTGCCCCTTTTCTCCCCAAGTGAATTGCGGAAGACAGTCGATTGAATGAGGGAGGGTAAAGCGCCGCGTCTTGATGGTGTTCCCCCCGAAGCGTGCAAGGTGTATGGACATGTGTGTGAGAACCTGTGTTCGAGACTGATAAATGAGGAATTAGCAAATCGCAGCTTCCTCAAGGAGTGGAAGAAAGAGAGACTGGTTATTATTGAGAAGGAGCGAAAGGAAGGAGATGAAGCCAAATACAGGCCAATATGCCTTTTAAATAGCGAGAATTTTAGATGGCGAAATAGCGAAGCTGTATGAGAGCATGATTGGAACAAGATTAAAGGATCTTGAGAGAGTAGGGGGTCTCTCAGCGGATCAATATTGGTTTAGGGACGGCCGAATTACGGCGGACACAATGATGCGCGTGATAGAGAGAGCAAAGGAAGCAAATTCGGGTCCACGGCGTGCCCGTAGGTATTGTGTGCTGGTCCCCCTTAGATGTGAAAAATTTCATCTATTCGGCCCCATGGGTCGGAACCATGGAGGCATTGGAACTGAAGGGGATAGCTCCCTACCTCCGAAAATTGGTGGGCAGGTTCTTGAACGAAAGGGAAATGGTGACTCCGGAGGAAAAGTCGCTCCTTGGATCAATACTGTGGAAAATATTTTATGACGAGGTGTTGAGAATGAGGCGGCCAGACGGGGTTACACTCGTCAGGTACGCAGATGATGTAGAGGTGGTCGCTGTAGCAAGAACTGTAGAAGGTATGAAAGCGATAACGAACGAGCCAACACGTGGGATTGCCCCTGGCACCTCATAAAACCGAGGCAGTCTGCTAATGGGGAGAAGAAAGCTGCAGGAATTGACCGTGCGAATGTGGACAGTTGACGTGGCGGCTCGGGAGTCAGTGAGATACCTTGGGGTGGAGCTCCAGCGAAAGCTAAGGGTAGCAGGGCAGGTGAACCAAGTGGTGAGTAGAGCAACAGTGTGTGCAAGAGCTCTTGGACGGCTGCTGCCCAACGCTGGTGGGCCGTTGGCCTACAAGAGAAAGTTTATGAATTCAGTGCACTCCATTCTCCTCTATGAGGTGCAGGCATGGATAAATGCTTACAGGACTAAATCTTTTAAGGAGAGATTGATGAGGGTGCAAAGGTGTATGCTATTGCGTGTGTGCAGTGCACACAGGACTGTTTCTGGGGACGCTGTGGCGGACTGTTCTGGAATCATATCGCTGGACCTTCTGGCGAATGAAAGAGTGAGAGTCTGGGAAGGAAACGACCCCAGAAACGAAAGGGCAAATACTTTGCAGGTATGGCAGGAGAGATGGGTGGCGTCGGAAAAGGTAGGTAGGTAAGGTGCCTGGACCAGGCAACTGATTCCGACCATCGAGGAATCGAGTTAATCGTGGGCACGGGGAGGTAAACTATTACCTAACCCAGGCGCTTACGGGGCATAGGTCCTTTGGGTCTTACTTTGAGCGTATTGGAAAACTAGACGAGGCGCACTGTACCGCGGTGCAAATGAGGACACGGCGGAGCACACGATATTTGAGTGTGTGAGAATGGGGCAAACGAGGAGTGTGGCAGAATGCAAGGTGGGAGAGGAGGTAAATAAAGTTAGCTTGGTTAGGATTATGCTCCGTAGTGAGTATGAATAGAGCGTGTTGAATGGGATGATAGGATCTATAATGAGGAGAAAGGAGAAGGATGAAAGGGATGACCGTGACGCGAGTCGAAGGGTTGCTACGCGCGAGCAGTGCGTTCCAATGCCGGACCCCGCTTAGTGCTACAAATTTATTGTAAACCTTGATGTGAGGTGGAGCGCGGCGTACAAACGGCGCGCTCGGCACAACGAGTGAATGGAGAAAATGTTTTTCTTTTAGAAATGAAAGGTTTTTTTAGAAATGAAAGGAGGTACGTGATGAAGTTATGACAACTTTGGAGTCCATCACGTTTCCTCTGGTTCTGGCTGGGGAGCTTGAATGTTGGGGGATATTTTAGTGGGTCGCCCCTTCTGGGCAGCCCCACACTACCACTCGGCACGGGTCGGGTGGTGTCTGTTTGCAGATTTTTACCTGACAGCACGTGCAAAAGAAAGTCTGTCCAGTCTGTCCAGTGTGTCCAGTCTGTCCAGTCTATCCAGTTTGTCTAGTCTTGTCTGTCTAGTATTGTTTGTCTAGACTATTATTTGTCTAGTCCTGTCTTGTCTGTATAGTCTTGCGTGTTCAGTATAGTATGTTTAGTATTGTCTGTTTATTGCTGTAAGGATGTAAATATTACATATGAGATAAGTCAGGAGACATAAAATCATCTTCCTAATATTAGTCCTGCTTTATTGCAGTGTCTGCTTTTCTGCACTTTTTCATTTTCTTCTTCTTCTTCCTCTTCTTCTTCTGGCCAGTGCATTAAAATACAACAAGAGTTGTTTTATCGACCGGCTTGCTGCTGAGCCTGCCATCGAACCCTCCTTCTTTCTCATCTAGGACTTGGCACCGAACAATGGCGGAGTTTAGGTTTGCCTGTTTAGTTTTGTCTTGCCTATCGTGATTATGTCTTTCCTTGTCTTGTCTGTCCTAGTTTGATCTGTCTTAGTTTTACAGAAAAACCTATAAAAGCAAACACAGCATCAGCAGTAATTGAGAAACAAACTTCCACATCTGTAGCCCTCCCGGATGATCCTATCAGCGAACACACGATAGCAGAGTAACCTAAAAGCTGCGGCACCACTGATGGAGAAAGAGAATCAAAAAAGAGGCGGCCTACCGGTCAGGACCTTATTCAACTCTGACGGTATCTCGGAACCTGACCTGACCCTACGAAGGTTTGGATCAAGACCAAAACGAAAGGTTGGGAAAGGGGCAGACTAAGAAACCAAGGACCCCCAATGTCCACGGACAAAAATAAATAACTCGTCTGTAACTTTTCTGTCACGCCTGTCAAATTATAATTAAAAGTAATTTTTGTTTTGGCTTCAAAAATTACAAACAGCAATACGAATGTATATCGCATACGATGATTACAAATTAACTTAGGAAAATCAAAAGCGGCACCTTGCTTGCCTTGCTTGATAAAATTATCCAGATAATTTTCATACAAGAACCACACGTTTTCCGAGGAAAGATCTTAAATTTTACAAACCATTATAATGCAATTTTTCACAATGACACAGGCGACAATACAATAAAATCTGCTATCGTTATCACCGACCTCCGCATAAACGTATTTTTTCTTTCGGAGATCAGTTGTCATCTTCTTACCGCTATACAGGTAATTTGCGGCAATATCGAATTTTTTGATATATCGCAATATCTTCCACCACAAAGTAGGACAGTGGATATTTACCTATCCGAAATATACGACGGTTGGAGCAATAGTCATTTCAACCATTTTTTTTCTTGAAGATACCGCCTAGTCCGGTTGGAAAATGTGACATATACAGGCGAAAGGACAAGGTCTTAACTATATGTGTGGCAACTATATGTGTAACACACTAATTTATTACGGTAGTATACAGTGCAATATGGACAACATTTTCAACGTGCAAAATAATGACAACACAGTACATAAAAAGTTGACATTACAAACCTGGGCCTAAAGACCCTTAATTTAGTCCCCTTCTAGTGCCACCACACGCTGCCAACGATGTGGGAGGCGCGGAATACCATCAGCCTCAGCATTTGCTGCACCATGTGTGAATCGGGTCATCTGTTGGCGCACAGCATTAGCAATGTCCACTCGTGTTGCAAACCGCCTACCACGTATTGGTTCCTTAATCCTGGGAATGAGATCAAAGTCAAAGGGCGAAAGGTCAGGAGAGTACGGTGCGTGCACCAATTCTTCCCATCCCCAACGTAGGAGTAGCTGCCGTACACACCCTGCTTTATGTGGTATTGCATTGTCGTGCAGGATTATTGCACTGTCCACAAGATCCGGATATTTATCCCAAACGCCTCGTCAAAACTGTCGCACCAGGAAGTCCCTGCAAGTGGCAAACAATGACGTTGTACGCGACGATTACCATTAATTTGACTGGGGAAGGATACAATCTCGCACGACACTCACCAACTGACTGATTTCTAACGTAACTTAACATAGGTTTATCTAGTGCTACAATAAGAGTAGGTAATGACTAAGCTAAACTAAAAAAGAAACTACGCTAAATTAATCTAGGGTGGATAAATAAAATGTAGTAGGATAGGGTAGGGTAGGATGGTAGAGATTGAGTCCTCGCTGCGCTACTACCAGCTATCACAGAACCATCTATGTTCTGCATACATACTATGCCTGCAGAACTTCCACACTACATATATACGTTTGTGATCCGTTCACATATCTACATGAAAAAAAATTGTTGCTATGACTTATGCCCCAACGCTCGTATATAGTGTTGCAAAAAACTATAAGAGAGTTACACTCAAAAGGTGAATGAGATATGAATGCAAAATCTCCCTCTTGGGGTAGCACAACGGGATATAAACGAGGAAGGCTGCTAGAAAGTATGTTTAATGAGTGCCATTTAGTCACATTGAATACCGGGTCTGAACTGAAAGTGAACATTCATTGGTTACAATGGCTCTAATTTAATAGATGTCACTTTTGCCAGTGGCAGAGTAAGCGATTTAATAATAGACTGGCACTTACCCGAAGAAGACAGCTTATCGGACCATAGGTATATAAGCTGCTCAATTGGACTAGACACTGAAATGCCGGAACACCTTAGGGGCTTCTGCACTAAACACACAAATTGGGAAACATTTAAAGAATCACTGTTAAGGCTCTTAAATATCATTACACCGAAAATCAAAGACTGCCAATCCACAGTCGATATATCGAACTTTGCGGAGTCAATAAATAACGTACTTGTTAAAGCAGCCCAAAATTCCTGGCCGCTAATCTTTTCATAATTCTGTCCCCTGGTGGACAACTGAATTGACAAAAACTTAGAAAAGACTCGGATGAAAATTTCAGAACAGTTCAACTATCATCAGGGCAATTCGACATGCGGCATATAGAAGTAAGTTCAGAGAATATTCAAATGAAATATTGAATACCAAAAAACTAAAATAACAGGAATTCTGCACACGCTCCTCCCTTAGTGATCCTTGGAGCCCGGTATACAGGGTAATAAGAGGAAAAAACACAAACTCAAGATATCTAAATAGTATTAACCAAAAGAATATCCCAATAAACCTATTCGCAACAACACTAGAGTTCCTTAATGCCTTCTTCCCGGAAGACTATGATCTCGAGAATAAAAATAGCACTCAATTAGAAAAGATCTCTGTTCCTGAAGTCTGCTTTGCAAAATAATCCGCTCTCTCGTTTCCTCTATGACCTACGTGAGCCTACGTGAACAGGACAGCCAAAAATTAGCCCTTTGTCGGATTTCATGTACCAGCAGCCATGTCTCCAAAAGGAGCTCGGTTGGTTTTGTCATATATTTTAAGACATCGAGAGCGGTCATAGGGGATTGAACATTCAGGGATTGATCTATGCTACGATCTAATGTACCTTAGCGCTCTGTTGATGGATAGGAGTTCCGCCTGAAAAATGGAACAGTACTTCTCTAGTCTCATAATCTCAAGATGTACCTCGTCCTCTTCAATATATACAACAAATGCAGCTCCTACGCCGAAACTTCAGATTTCGAAGCATCAGTGCGATCTACTGCTATAAATTCTGCCGCGTGTTTAACGTAGAGTATAGTATATTTTCTGTTCCATTAGATTTGAAGACACGTATTATCACGAAAAGGAGGACCGGACAACAGAGGATATTTTCACGAAATTGAACTTGTTATTACTCTAATAAATCCTAAGAAAGCACCCGGATTATATGGCATTACTGCGAATATCATAAATGTTGCTTTCAACGCCATACCACAAATTTTCCGCAGCCTTTACAGTAAGTGTTTCGACCGTAGATTGTTTCCGAACTGCTGAAAAGAATAACAGGTCAAAATAATTCCGAAACCAAATAAATCAGGAAAGACTTTAAGCCAATTAGTTTACTTCCTGTAGCCGGCAAAATACTAGATTTTCCACTGATCTCCAGAATAGAATACTAATTCCATACAAATGGTCTCCTCACCCCAAACCAATATAGATTCCGTAAGGGTGCTGGAACAGTGGACGCAAGAAATAAGGTTACTAGTTTCTAAACTAAATAGGGTTACGTTAAGCACGTCCAGCAAGCAGAATTGTACTATAATCGCACTAGAAATTACAGGAGCATTTGATAACGCCTGGTGGCATTTGATAATAGATAGACTTATCATCAGAAAATGCCCTAACAGTCTAATTAATCTAGCACGAGCCTATTTTTACAAACGCCGAGCCATAATATTCGAGCCAGGCATTACAGTCCAAAAATCAGTAAACAAAGGGCTCCAGATCTTGTCCCACGTACTGGAAAATTCTATACCACACTATTTTCGACATAGACATTCCAGAGAGTACCAACATACTGGCATATGCCGATGACACTACGCTACTAGTATCAAGCGACACAATATGAGGGCTGAAGCAAAAGACGAATCAGGCATTGAATGCCTTGCGATCTTGGGCAGCCGACTGCCAACTAAATTTCAATGCATTGAAAAGAGAGCACTATTCTTTGGAAGATCACCAACGCAAAGACGACCAGTATTTAGCTTCGGCGGAGCCAAAATCAAATGCCAGGACCATATTAGATATTTAGGGATCATATCGATAGAAATACACAAACCAAATTCTTCTAACTTATCTCTAACCAGCATTAAGCGCCTTTCTGCTGGCAGACTTCCAAATGCTCGTACTAGTCCAGCAGTATGTATATTTGCATTTAGATATCGTCGATTGCGAATCTATGTCCATTCATCTAATGTTACACTAAATCATTTGCCTTAGATTTAATCTGAGCAATTTCATCTTTTATGGTAATTCGAATAGTTTTATTATATTGGAGTATAATATTTATTATTGTACTTGCTGATTTTTTAACATGAACTTAAAAACTTGAACTTGTGTCTTAACTTTAAACCACAAATTAAACAAGTCTATATTACTTCCCAGCAATACTGTTCAAGACTGCGGCTCGTATCGAGGAAGGATTGGGGATTGGGGAAAGTCAACGTAGCACTAATTTATAGTGGAGCTATTGAACCAGACCTCCAGTATGGCGCCTCTTTCTGGCACAAAGCCTGCGGGATCCGGGAAAAGCTTAAGCGCCTCGGGGTACATCGTATATGCACTTTAAAAGCATCTAGAACTTACCGCACGGTCGACAGAGGGCCGCCCCTTGCGTTATCTCTGGGCTTCTTCCAGTCGACCTACGACTGAAAGAAGTCGCGTTCTATGGATCAAGGAAGTCAGTGGACAAGGCTACACTAAAAGATCTTACCGGGATTGACGTGTCTCCAAATCTAATGGAACAGAAAATCCTGTATGCTCCACATTAAACACTCGGCAGAATTTATAGCAGTAGATTACCATTTAACGCATAACAACACTCCAAGCGTTTCAGTCTATACTGATGGTTCGAAATCTGAAGTTGGCGTAGGAGCAGCATTTGTTGTATATATTAAAGAGGTCGAGGTACATCTTGAAATTATAAAACTAGAGACATGAGACTCCAGGCTGAACTCCTAGCCATCAACAGAATGCTAAGGTACATTAGATCGGAGCATAGATCAATTCCTGAATGTTCAATCCTCTAGGACAGCAGATCGGTTCTCGATGCCTTAAAATGCATGACAAAACCAACCGAGTTCCTTTTGGAGACATGGCTGCTGGCACATGAAATCCGACAAAGGGCTAATCTTCGACTGTGCTGGGTTAAGGCTCACGTAGGTCATAAAGGAAATAAGAGAGCGTATTATCTTGCAAAGCAGGCTTTAGGAACAGAGAATACCAGCGACGAAATAAACCAATTGATAATCGCGTACAAAAAAGTACCTGGTCAGGCAATAAAAAGAGGACTATCAGTTAAGATCCATAGAGAGTGGCAAGAGCGATAGGATATGCCCAGAAGTGGACCTTGGACCAAAAAATGTATTCCTGCAATTGAGAAATGGAAGAACATTGATTTAAGACCCACACATCACATGGTTCAACTGATAACTGGGTATGGTAATTTTAAACACTTATCTGCATAGATTCAGGAAGAGGCTGTTTCCGCTCTGCACATGCGGATAGGAAGATACAGCCGCTCATCTGCTCTATAGATGCCCGCTTACAGAGAACTGGCGACAACAAACCGAAATAAGGATGACTACAGCAGGATGTCCCTGGTCAAGAGCGAGGAGGACCTCATCATAGTTGATAAAACTAGTGAATGGTGGCAGACATTTAATATAGGGCTTCCAATACCGGAATCCCGGGATCCCGAAAACCGGGATTTTTTCTGGTATTAGAAAATCGGTATTACAAAAATAATACCGGTATTTCGGTATTTGAATAAAATATCTTACTTTTTATTTATATTAGTTATTTCAAAAAATAGAACAGAATAAGAAAACGAAATAATATATTTGTATTTATACCTCTACAATGCACAGTGAAGTTGGTCACTGAATTTCGCTATAAAAAAAACTTGTTTTCCGGTTTACGCACCATCTCTCATCTCACACGCACACGATTAACAACACATACATATAACCTATATTTCTGAATTTATTATTTATAGTTTGAAACCGTAAGTTTTTTTATTATACATCAATTTTTTATAATAATTTTATTAAGTTTTGAATAGACATATACGATACGCAGCGTATCGTACGCTATGTCTTCGTCCACATAAAAGGAGTTCTTCAAACACAAAAAGGACAACGATGCATCTTAAAAAGCAATAAAAACGAAAGCCTAGCTAAAGTACTAGCTCGAATGGCAGCTCGAGACAGCTTATCAATTAATATTTTGTAAACAGTGATATTGATATAAGAGAAGGATTAATTGCTCCTGGTATTAAAGATGTTAAAAAATCAGCAAGTACAATAATAAATATTATACTCCAATATAATAAAACTATTCGAATTACCATAAAAGATGAAATTGCTCAGTTTAAATCTAAGGCAAATGATTCAGTGTAAGATTAGTTGAATGGACATAGATTCGCAATCGACGATATCTAAATATAAATATACATACTGCTGGACTAGTACGAGCATTTGGAAGTCTGCCAGCAGAAAGGCGCTTAATGCTGGTTAGAGATAAGTTAGAAGAATTTGGTTTGTGTATTTCTAAAGATATAGTCTGCACAACCACAGATGGGCCATTGGTTATGGTTAAATTAGGCAAGCTTATTGATGCTGAGCAAGAGATATGCTTGGTGCATGGCATCAATTTAGCTATAACCGATATACTTTATAAGTCAAGCTCAGAAGTTCTGACATTTTTATCGTTTAACCTGACTCAGAACTAAATGATGAAATTGTTGATAACGACATGAATTTTGAAGAAGATTATGAGAATGGAGAATATATACAACGGCCAGTATTAGTCATGCTACTATTTCTCCTCTTGTAACAAAAATTCGAAAGGTAGTCAAAATATTTAGAAATTTACCTACTAGAAATGATAACTTTTTACAGAAATATCTGAAAGAAGATTTTGGTAGAGAAATTGCTTTAAAATTAGACTGTAAAACAAGAAATAGCATGTTAATTATGTTAGAAACATTTTACCAATTGAGATATTGTGTTCAAAAAGCCCTTATTGACATAAATTCCGGAATGAATTTTTGTGACAGAGACTTTAATTTATTATCTGAAATTATCACTACCCTTACTCCCATAAAATCAGCAGTTGATGCATTATGTCGCCAAGATTCTAATCTTCTTGCAGCAGATGAAACAATAAAATTTATGATGGAAGCTCTTTCGAATCAAAATTGTGAAATTGCTAAAAAACTTTATGACGCTTTAAAAAATCGCATATTACAAAGACGAAATAATTTACCGCATGTACTCACATAGTGGTATTATATATACTATTTACATAATGGAGAACAAGATAATAACGATTTAATTCAAACTTTTTTTCCACAGTTAACTAAAGCGACTATGATAAAAATTATAATTCGTTTCATTAAACGACTTTCGCCCGAAAAAGCAGAAGAGCATGTTAGATTCAGATAAAGGCGAAAATTCCGAAGAATCCTTGGAAAGAAATCTGACCAATACATTTAGGACTGGCTTGAACTTTGCTTTTCATGACCATGATGAATTAAAACTGCAACTTCAATCAGCAATCCAACAAAAAAACTTTCAGTTTGCATTTTCGCTTGCACTTTTCAAAGTGCAAGGTGTGGAAATAATTATAAAAGGCGAAATTGATATTTTTGGAAAAACAGGAGTAAGAGGAAAATATTTGCAACTGACGTACGACCATTTAAGTACAATTGCACCAACAAGTGTCGATTCTACACTTGTTTTGCGTTTAAGTGCGTTTTCTGCAGCAAGTCACTTATGTACAAAGATTCGGTCCAGTCTGAACGACGAAACAATTCAAACTTATAACAAACGGAACACAGCCTGAATATATAAATATATTCAGCCTTTCCGGAGCTATATAACAATTATTGAGTCTTTTTAGGACTACAAAAACAAATCTCATATGAAATTTTTAAGTTACTTTATAGCTTTGAGTCCACCTTGGTGGCACTCCACAAAAACCATAAAAATAACATTGTTTTTTAAGATCATGTCTTTGTGATACCTTAAGTGGATAGCCATCTGTGGACGCGTTTCCAGATTTATCCCTCAAAATTGCGAAAAAAACCCATGTGCACACAAATCGCGAAATGTAGTAATGTTTATGATAACTTTGTTCCGAATGTTTGCTATAAATAATTTGTTTTTTTATATACAGAAGGAGCAAACAAATGTTTAGTTTTTATACTTAATTCGTTTAAATATTTTTTTGTATAGTTCTATAGTTTTAACTAAAGAAATATATTTTTAAGTTTTTCCTTTGTTTTCTTTTTAATAAATCAACACTGTTATTAATATTTATAAAAATCTGTCGAAAATATTCTTTTCTGATAATACCGGTATCATTACCGGTATTGCGGTTTTGAAAACTAATAATACCAAAATACCAGTTTTAATTTTTTGCTCCGGTATTGGAAACCCTAATCTAATATAAACTGCGCAACATTAAAAAGACTGGATCATTTTCACCTTTATAGTTTAGGACTAAAGTACTCATATTCTTGTCTGTCCTAGACTTGTATGTTCTGGTCTGGTATGTTTCTGGCCTAGTTTCAACTTTTCTAGTCTTCTCTGTCCTAATCGTGTCTCTCCTAGTCTTGTCTGTCCTAGTTTCATCTGTACTAGTCTTGTGGGTTCTAGAGTTTCCTGTTCAAGTCCTCTTTTTCCTAGTCCTAGCTATGCTAGTATTGTCTAGTATTGTCTAAGTCAGTCTTCTTTGTCTTAATATAGACTGTCCTAGTCTTGTCTGTCCTTGTCTTGTGTGTCCTAGTCTTCTCTGTCCTGGTCTTGTCTGTCCAAGTCTGCTCTGTCCTAGTCTTTCATGTCGTATCCTTGTGTGTGCTAGTCTTGTAATTCCTAGACTTGTCTGTCTTAGTCTTGTCTGTTCTTATCATGTATTTTCTATTTTCTTTTTCTGTCCTAGTCTTGTTTGCCCTAGCCTTTTCTGTCCTAGTCCTTTGTGTGTAGTTCTGTCTGTCTAGACATGTCTACTCTTGTCTCTCTAGTGTGATTTGTCTTGTCTTGTTTTGTTGTCTAGGCTTTTCTCCCTGGTCATCCTATGTCTAGTCTTTATTGTCGAATCTGATCTGTCTAGTCTTGTCTGTTTAGTCTTATCTGTTTAGTGGTGTCTGCTTAGATTTGTCTACCTGGTCTTGTATCTCTAGTCATAGTTGATTGTGTAATAAGATTCAAATTGTTGTTCATTTTAAGAAGAAAGTTGTAATTATAATTTACGATTATTACTACACGTTTTCCTTCCCTGTCAAATTCGACATAATTCAAAAAAAATCCGCTCAAATTCACCCCGAAGAGGAGAAAATAACAAACATAAAATCTTTCTGTTCCTAATTTACACTCCATTCTTACATTTTTTATTGGCCGCTTTAAAACTTTCCGTGTGAGCCCGGTCTCCTTCGCTCTTCTCCCTATATATTCTGGAAATTACCGTTTTTACGACTGCGAGGGCAAAACCACCTTCAAAATGGAATTTAAAGAACTTTTAGCGCCGCATCAAAATTCCCTTTCGCTAATCGATAACCCAATGCCCCCGTGATCTTCAAATATTCTTTTATCACTAGCAGTTTTATTGCTTCATAAAAATTGATTATAATCCTTAAAACGCTTTTAGAGTTATACAAACATATTTTTTCATAAACACAACATTTACTTACTTTCTATTCGGGTTAATGTAAATTAAATTAAATTTGGTGTAGACTAACTAAAACATATTTATTGTAACTGAAATAATCCTTAATTTTATTATAATATGTTTATAAGATAAGTTGGATAGAAATGTTGTGTTGATGAATGAAAATTGCACTTTTGTTAATTACACCTAGTTAAGTTACTAATTATGCAATATTGATTTAGTTTAGAATTTAATTACGTTAAGTAATTAAAACTAAAAGTATAAGTTGTGTAATAATTTAGTTTTAATAAAATTAAAGTTAGATTATAAGTGTTTAAGAATATTTAGATTTTGTTTCAATGGTTATTGTGCCTTTTTTATAACTGACTTATGTATAGTAAAATTAATAAATAGATTTTCTGATAAAGTCTACATGGAAGCTAACGGATGTAATTGATAAATATAATTAAGTTTTATTCTGTTCATAAATAGACACGTAAGTATAAAAATTAGTGAATCCTCCCAGTTATTATCGAGGGTAAGGATTTCTGATGGGCGTCAATATTACAGGGCTCGAACACTGGAGGGGCGTTTTCCCGTAGGGTAGAAAAAAAATCCCATTAGCCTATAATGAGGCAAGAAATTACATCTCAGCAGGTGAGCTAATACTTATTTGATTGCAGTCTTGATTAGATGTTTGTGTTTTGCTAAGAAAAAGATACTTTATTTAAAACTGGAATATGTCGGATATGTTAGATATGTGTCAAAGGCCACGTACAAACAAGCTCGTTCGGTAAACGAATCCTGTTCTAGTTGAGTAAAGTAGCTTGGCAATTGGATGGTTAATTTGATTTGAAGTGAATTGGAGATTTCAAGTTTGCATATCCTGCAGGTCGAAATCGACGTGAAATACGGTTGAGAGTTGAAATTTACGCTTGCACAAGTTTGTATGTTTAATCAGACGTCTACTCACCGGAAAATTGCACCTGATTCTAAAAATATAAACTTTCTTCAGGGATTAATTATTGCACTTAATTGAACTCGGCTACGAACCGAATCAAACTCTACAAATGACGTTTTATATATTTCAAATAAATTATTTATTATACGATAATTTCATACAACATTAAATATATTTAATTTTATACAACATGATTCATAAAAAATGCAAAGTTAAAAAATTACAATTTTATTAAAGTGAAATTGAAACATTGAAGTTATATTTCAAAAATAATATATTACAACAAATTATAGTTCAAATTATCAAGTTCCTATTATTATTACAGTAAAATTTAAAAAGAATTTTCGATTGTAAACCACCAATAAAAAATGTAAATGCAAAAAGTGAATCGAATTAGTTGCAAGAGTTACAAAAAATCGATTGCTTGTCTATCTTAAGAACTATTATTGTTAACAGAATTGGTAAAACCATCCTACGTTATAGATAATCATACAATCTTAAAACAGTCGGAACACAGCCTGAATATATACATATATTCAACCTTTCCGGAGTTCTATAACAATTAGTGAGTCATTTTAGGACCACCAAAACAAATCTCAAGTGAAATTTGTCAGTTATTTAATTCAATTTCACATGAGATTTGTTTTGGTAGTATAAAGTAGTAGTCTAAAAAGACTCAGTAATTGTTATAGAGCTCCGGAAAGGTTCAATATATTAATACATTCAGGCTGTGTTCCGATTGTTTTAAGTTTGTATGATTATCGATAACATGGGATGGTTTTACCAATTCTATCTTATCATTTCAATCAATAACCTGCTAAGTTCATGTCTCTCTCACAAAATGTCAAATCAAGAATATCTAACCCTAATCACCCACATGGGTTTCAAGTAAGTGGTTTACAAATTGCTGTTCATGGAAGCAAAGCTGTGCTGATGAGAGAAAAATCTCGAAACACGTCCACAGAAGGCTATCCACTTAAGGTATTGGAAAGACATGATCCTAAAAACATGTTATTTTTATATTATCTATTAAATAAACTGAAACCTATTGCAGAAGCACTACTAGATGAAGAACAATCCGGATTCCGCAAAGGCTGGTCTTGCAGTGATAATACAGGGTTACTACATAGACACTTTCAATGTTTTATCAACCCAAAACTAATAACGTTATTATGTATTCGTTTAAACTAGTTTATACAGTGATTCTTAAAGTTTAGTTTGGGAACTCAAAGGCGGTCAATATGGGCTCCTCCTATCACACGGCACACATCAAGGCGATAGTCTAGTTCAGGGATGGCGAACCTACTTTTTTCTATTGAAATTGATGTTTTGGTATCTTCGTAGCCTTGACACAGGATTTTTTCAAATAAAGAAAAAAGAGCACAGGTGAAAAACCACTGAAGTCCATTTTTTCTCAATATTCAACTGGTGCTGCCACATGTTAGTATTAGAAGTGTCCTTTACGTTCCACTGTATATAAGATTGCGGAAAAAGCACCTTAGTCCCTATAAAACTGACATTATAAAACAGATATCCAAGGGAAAAGAACGTAAGTCCTAACTTTAAATTTCGTTTTTCTTAAAACGAATCTAGGTAGACATGCGTGGTTTTTTCCTGTACCCTTCAAATACTTATTGAAAACTTGCAAATATATATTTTTTGTCCAACTCCCGAAGTCTACCATACATGCATTTAACGCTATTTTATAAAGCACATTTTCATCTAAAAATTGTCTCAATTTCATCTTTCTAAAACTTCTAATCGCGTTCTTCATTTAAACCCATGTAAATTGAGAAACAAAATTCAAAGCAGGGGTGCCCCTTGAAAATAAAATCGCATTTTATATTTTTTACTTTTGTGACGAAACCGAGCGATTTTACAAAATTTGCAAAGAATACATTTTGTAGACACCGATGTCCTACAAACGGATATCCCGTATATCATAATTAACTATTTTGAGGCGTTGACGAGATATTTGCAAAAAGTCCTCTTTAAGCAAAAATGATTCCCCACACCGCCTCCATTGGAGACGGACCGTTCCGAGTAGTGGGTCAAATTTTGTTCATTATATTTTTGTACTAGCTCGTGGGTCACCAGGTCACTGGCATCACTTGGAAAACAGGAGGGAGGTCTATTATTTTTGTTCTCACTTTTTAATTCAAGAGCTGCTGGAGGGACATGTTGAGCTGGACTACTTTTTACGCTTTTTGACTTGAATTTCAACAAATTTTTTTTGGCAACATTTTTTTCGCGGAAATCGGTTAACGACATCTTGTTCCCTTTTATGTTCTTGATTTTACGTACTCTGCCATCTTTTGCTTCGGAGTTTGATCTATATGATGCTGTCGATCAAATCAACTCCGCCCATATGACGGTTGTATTCTACGACTATGTTTGGTAGATCAATGGTAACGTCGTTTATTCACCTTATCATACCTAGAAACCTGAGTCTTGGGTAGCTCACCCACAATACTGTTATGACAAAGCAAGTGTGACTATTTTATTGTATTTCCAGGCGACAGTAGTTATCTCTGTGCCTTTAACACTGCCAAAATACTCAACTGAGTAACCACGTTTTTTTGGAGATCTCTTTATCCGTGGGTAGTTTGCAATCAGGTATACGATTCCGTCTTATAGTCCCCAGACTAAGAATGCCCTGTTTAGCTTGATATTCCTAGAGCGACAATGACGTGAAATAATTGTCAAAATAATGGCGATAGTTTTGGTTGATCTGACCACAACATTTGATGTAACTTCTAAGTCACCAGACTCAACTTTATCCTCTGTTCCAGTTTCGGGCTCAAATTTGTAAACAAAACCGCTCACACCACTTTATTTTATAGTCCCCTTTATTTAGTTTCTTAGGATTATACCTTTTCAAGTTGTGTCTTGCGTTAGTAGAACAAATCTGCTCATCCGCCCAAATATACTGTCTCTTTTACTAGATGCGTTCCTATGTTTCCCTGTCATGAATATCTGTCTCAGTTATAAGTAAAGTCTTACTAGGATCTTTTTGCACAACGTAATGACTCAAGCTAATAATCAAGCTGTTTGTAAACACTAAATATCTTCAAAAGGGATGTCCAGATTAGGCATAAAATCTGGATCCGCAACGCTGTTATCATCATCGTCAAGTCTTAAAAGTTCTAAAACTTATCCGGGTCACATAAAAATCCTGTGTGGGTCAATGTCTGACCCGCGGGTCATAGTTTCGCCATCCCTGGTCTAGTTCATTATAAACCCGGGGTAACATATCTGCATTGACACTTTCCAAAGCTCCCATGATGCGTCGTTTTAGCTCATCTAAATCATTAGGAAGCAGAGGGACGTAAACCAGTAGAAAAAAATCTTATGGTGTAAGATCGGAGCTTCTTCGTGGCCGCTGTACGAGTACGCTGTTGCCGGCTGTTGCACGGCCTATCCAGTGCTGTGGAAGTGTTTCGTCCAGATAATTTCTAACGACACGGTGTCAGTGAGGAGGCGCTCCATCTTGTTGCAAGATAAATAGTTGCAAGATAGTGTTAGTTTTCCCCGTCCCCATGCAGTTGATGCATCAACCAATTCAGCAACATTTGATAATATTACTCCCGTTACTGTGTCTTCTTCAAAAAAGGAAGGACCATACACCTTTGTGCGAGATACAGCACAGAACACATTCACTTTTGGAGAATCACGCAAATGCTCCACCAACACTCTCGGAGGTTCAGTCCCCCATATTCGGACATTGTGTTTATTTACATTGCCACTTATGTGGGACTTTGAAAATTATCCGCTCGAAAAATCATCAAAAACTCATCACAAAAAACTCATCTTCTTCATTACGTTGCAGCAATTCATTGCAGAAATCTTTACGTTTAAGCTTGTCATCTTCCCATAGATACTCTACCAACTGCAATTTGTAAGGCGTCAGTTTTAGTCGTTTACGTAAAATTTTCCGCACAGTTTCCGGACTTTTGCCTTTACCTAAACACCCTGTTGTTTCAAATTTATTGTAGCAATCGTAGATCGACTGTCTAGTAGGTGGTTGTTTTCCAAAACGTGTTCGAAAATGTAGTTGGACAACAGTTACGGAGTTCGTTTTTGCAAATTCAAGCACGCACTATGCTTTCTTAGATGAGATTGCAGTCATCGTAGCTATTATGCATGCGGAGTACTACCAACTGTACTATCGAAACTTCTACAGTTCCTCAATCTGATAGCGTATAATGCTTGTCAGTATCAGAAATAACTTTTGTTTTATAGAAAACCAAAGGTTTCTATTTCTTTTATAGTAACCCTGTATATTCATCTTTCAAAGAAAGACTTCAACTTAGAAACCCACATGGAATTGTAAAAGAAAAAGCTGTTGATTGCGTAAACAGATATAAACTCCAGGAAATAATGCAAGAAAGAGGATTCGCTAACCATCTAATAGAAACTATTAGATCGTTATATAGAAACACAAATATAATAATTAACAATGGCGGCAGTAGAACTACCAAAATCCAAACCAACCAAGGACTTCGACAAGGGTGTGGAGTAGCACCTACCCTATTCAATATCTATATTATATACGACGTTTATACGACGTAGTTTAAAATCGTAAAACTACGAAAAGGAAATGATCTAAACTTACTACTAAATGCCGATGATTTAACATTTATTTAAAATAGCGAAGATAATCTGTAAAGATCTATATACCGTCTCAAAATACTCTAGGAAGAATACGACCTGAAAATATAAAAAGACAAAACAAAAATAATGGCTTTCGAAGGAAAACAAATAGTACCTTCCAAAATAATAATAGAAAATACGACATTAGAACAGGTCTCTCACTTCAATTGTTTAGGCTGTGATACCACATATAAGAACGACAAAGATGTAGAAATAAAGTTCACAAATTTCAGGCAAATTTAGGAATAATCCACAGAACATTAAAACTTATAAAACGAGGTGATGCCTGGTTTTCGTTGATGATCTCCTAGATGTGTTTACGGGTATAAGGCGGTTGGTTATGCAGACGATGTTGCTATCATAATAAGGGGTAAGTTTGGAGTTTGGTATTACAATCATGAACCTTGCACAGAATGCACTTAATATAATTAAATGTTGGAGCAAGAAGGAAGGCCTTAGTGTCAACCCGAGTAAAACAGAAATGGTCTCCTTTACCAGAAAGAGGAAGCTGAAATTGAAAGCTCCGAGCATTGATGGTCAGACGTTAGAGTTCTCCGAGGAGGTGAAATATCTAGGGGTAACCTTGGATAAGAAACTCACTTGGAATTCGCATCTGAACAAAACGCTCTCAAAAGCCACAGGAGCCTTTTGTATCTGCCGTAAGCTTCTTGGGAAAACATGGGGACTAAAACCCAAAATGGTCCTATAGCCTTACACAGCAGTGGTAAGACCGATTATCACCTACGGGTCACTCGTATGGTGGTTCAAGACAAAGGAAAAAAAGACCCAAAGCAAGCTACAAAAGCTTCAACGGCTGGCGTGCAATGGAAGTTTTGTTGCACCTACTCCCACTGCACAAACAGGTAGAAAAAGAAGGTCTTCTAAGTGCTCCGAGACTAAAGGTGTACATCGCCCATTCAGATACACATGGAAATAAGGGAACAAATCGGAAAGGAATTTCTGAAGCATCCCTGAGACACGATATCTTCAGAATACGACTTTGACACAGCCGTTAAAGTGCTCTGAATATCTGAAAGACAAAGCGTCCATGTGGTACACCGACGCATCAAAAACTGCTAAGGGTGTAAAACAGGAGTTGGCATATACAGCTGGAGTCACAGGGAGTCCACGGGCATTGGGCCAGGCTCCCATGGTACTACAGGCTGAAATTATAGCCATTGAAAGATACGCACAAATCTGCCTAAAGAAAAGTCTTAAAGGAGTGCAAATCTAAATCTTAACGGACAGCCAGGTAGTTATAAGAAATTTCAAAGTCCACAACTTTAATTCTAAGTTAACCTGGAACTGTAAACAAACCTTGAATCAACTGACGAAAGGTAACAGACTCACGCTAATGTGGTCACTGGGCCACCAGGGCATATATGGAAACGAAATAGCCGACGCACTCGCCAAAAGCGGGGCAGAGGCCCCCTTCTTTGGCCCGGAGCCAACTTGTGGGCTTACAAAGGCCCACGTAAGGCAGGGGGCTAAGAAATGGGAAGAAGAGCGAAAACAAACCTCTTGGAAAAACACACCAGGACAGAGGCAAGCTAAAATGTTCATGAACTATTCTGCCCCAAAAACGCAGCAGATGCTGCTAGCTTCTCTAGAAGAGAAATCATAACTTTAGTAGGCATTTTTTTAAATTTTTTTTAAAGTTTGGTTCGATGTGAATGCCGGGTTTGCCGACCCTTCGAACACGTCGGCCTATAGCCTATTGTATTCTACATTCACATTCACTTAGGCCCAGAAACCTGTTGTTATTGTAAATTGCGCTAATTACCATTTTTCACATTTGTCTTCTGGAACAAATGCGGCCGGCACTGGGGATAGAACTCGGGACCTCTATACTTGTCAGTTAGCGCTCTAACATGAGGCCACGAGCGTCACCACTACACCACTCCAGTTAGTAGGCATACTCACAGGACATTGTCCAGTGAGATATCACCTACACAATGTGGGAAAGGCAGAGGAAGTTTCCTGTAGATTATGTGAATCAGACGAAGAAACCGCTGAACACAATAATGTGCACTAGCACACATAAGGCACTTCGGGGTCGCAAGAATGACCACCTTGGAGCTAAGTAGCAAGATTCTCAGGAATATCTTAGACTTCGTTCACGAAGTTGATTCCTGGGAGAGTAAACGTAGTAGGGTCAAGCACAATAGATCAAGTTGGTCGCAGTGTATAAAAGGCTTTGCAGCCAAACGACCCCCACACAAAAAAATCTGGTCTGAAACTGGATTTATTCTTCAGTTTATGAAGAATTTCAGATGTTTCTGTGACTATAGTTTTCAAGAAGCATAGATTTTTCGTTAAACCAGCTATCATGATCATTTGTATAACAGCCGGTGGAATATCTCTTGATGCCAGTAGGGGAGCATTTTTGAAGAAATCATTGAAAGTGTCCGCTATTTGCTTTGGATATTCTATATCGCATTCATTGACCCTAATTTTCCAGTTAACCGTATACATGGTTTTATTATTTAATTCAATAATTGTTTGCTATACTGCCTTCTGGAAGCTAGGTCCTCGTTCCATCCTCCTCTTACAGAAATTTCGCTTTGTTTGTAAAATTAACCTATTGTGTATTCTTTTTGTAAATGATATTTAACTCTTAAAATGAGATTTTTTTAGCAAAACAAATAAGTCTTTTAGGTTCTTACTTGATAAAATAATTTCATTTGAGATCGATGTCTTTGTATATTGTTTTATTTTTCTTAGTGGGAACGATGTAAAGAAGAGATGTATTGTCTGAAGGAAGCATTTAGTTTTGTTTTCGCAGTATGTTTCTCTGTAATCTACTCCCATGTTTCATTCATATGCATCGAATGAAATTTCCGTTTCTTCTCCTTCTTCTTCTTCTTGTTTCGAATAGGCCTACTTTTGACCACGATTGTTCATCTGTTGCGCTTTGATCTTTACCAAGTATTGTCGCATCTTCTGCTGGTGTAACTCCTTTCTCTCTTCTGTCCAGGGGGTACCTTTCCTACGGGTTTTTTCCTGAAATCCAGGGACTTTCTTCAGGGTGCATCTCACAGACTATCTCTTTTGGAGATCTGTTATTCCCAATTCTTTCATATACTTCTCGGTTTTCTGTTCAAGTGGTACGAACCTTCTTGTTTTGCCAGAAGGTGAACAGGCGGTTGATTAGTCGGTTTGGAGGCAGTGTTGCAACGTGGCCATAGTAAGCTACCCTTTTTTTCCTTGCACAGTCAGAGAGCCTCTCAATATGTTCGTAGAGCTCAGTGTTATGTAGCGCCTTCGGAATTCCCCATCTTCCTTTACTGGGCCCAGGATCTTCCTGATGATTCTTCCCTCTCTAATTTCCAATATCTCTACCAGAGTTCTTCGGTTCAAGGAAAGACACTCCATGGCATACAGGGCTGCTGGTCGTAAGACTGATGTGTAGTGCTTAAATTTCAGGTTGTGTAACAGGCATTTCTTGTTATAGGTGTTCTTAGTCATTCGATAGGCTAGTTATAACTTGTTGACTCTCATGGATAATGATGTTCTGTCTGAGTTTGGTTCAGTTAATTCGCCGAGATTCTTAAATTTCTCAGTTCTCTTGATATTTCCCTGCTCTAGTAACATCTCTCTGTTTACTTCTTTGATGTTGGTGAAAAAAACTGTTTTATCCAGCGACACGACAGAGATTTTTTCCGTGGCCCCCATATCTACGGCTATTTCTTTATTAGATACGGAGTCTGATGAATTGTGAAGTTGTATTAGTTGAGATGATATTAGCTCAAATTTATTTTTATTTGTTAGAACTTATATTTTGTTAGTTAGTTTGTTATTTTTATTAACAGTGGTTCTATTTCTTGTTTAATAATCCCACATAGTAGTTGATTGAATTCCGCACTTTCAAAATATGGAATTACTTTATCGATGCTGTTATCAATAGGCTGGCTAAATCTTAAGATTACTGACATTTTCACGCTAATTCAGTAAACTCCGTAGACGTCTAGATTAGAATATCGTACTAACGAACTGACCGCAGTAAACTAAAGATTTTATGACAAATATATATTAAACGCACGACCGTACACTATGAGCGTTCGAACGAGACTATCGAATCGTTAGAACAATTCAAGTAATTGTCTCAAATAACAAACCGAATTTATCCACTAATCACCACACATACAAATATGGAAAACCTCAACTTAAAATTGTATAAATATCGATAATTGTAAAATGTTTGTAGTAGATCTGAAGATGCCACTGTGTTGGTGAAACTATAGTCATTAATAAACGATCTCATGAAACAAGTCATATAAGTAGTTTTATTTCAAATGTTTTCTCTATGTTTTAGTTTATGAAATGAAACGGCATAATGTCGAATACAGATTAAACATTAGTAAAACGATAGCTTAACGACCAAATATTTATCTTAAAAACGAAAAATGCAAATGAACTGTTACGTAGTTTAACATCAAATATGTGGTAATATAGGAGAGATAAGATGGGTTTGAAAAAAACTATGTGGGTGAATTCAGAATGGAACCGAGAAGAAAGTATTGTGAACGGCGTGCGGATTTATATAAAGTTTTATCTGGGCATTGTTGGCATGAACACGGTAGTGGGTTTCGTATTGTGTGATATTCCTCGAAGTGCCAAATTCCTGCGGAGCTACGAACGAAGCTTGTTTATGCATTAATTCGCATTCTGTTCAGATCCCGCTTTAGGATCTGAGGACACCGTCGTGAGGTTGAGCTGCATTGTTCGGAAACTGATATGAATGGCTTTCTGATGACCTAACAATGCAACTTCCTTCGTCTCTGACGTCAGACTTTCATTGTTCACAAAACTAGCACCCCACGCCGTCCGTCTAGATATCTATAGTTTGTTTGGAAATAGTTTATAGTCGTTCGCTTAAATTTATGTTTCGATTTTCAGCAGGATTTTTTTTATATATTGCGTTTTATTTGAGTCCGCAGAAGATTTATTCTTTTCGCAAAAAGTTTTGTAATTGTATACTTTATATAGATTTTGATGTCTGAAAGGAAACCCGCTATAAATTATTCTTCTTCCTTCGATAATTCATTTCTATCTTTTTCCCATTTTTGTTTTCATTTTATTTTTGTATGCATTATGAAATAATCTATTAATTTAATGCAAGAATGTACCAATATTGCAGCCCGAAATATTATGTTTTGGACAGCTTATATTATTAAAAAAATATAAATGTGTAGTAATTTTATTAATTTTCTTCTTTAAGTTTTGGACAGCGAATATTATAAAATTACTATACAAGATATAATTGAACTTTGCTTAACAATTTAAACAACACATACCAAGATCTGATATTAAAATCAAATAGATTTAAAATTAATATGAATATTAAGGATAGCAATAAAATATCAATTGGACACAATGAAAATTATGAACACTAAATACCTTCACATGACAATTGTCGAATGTGTAACTGTCTTATCCAAATATCCATTTTCTAATATCCCTAATCTCTATTTTTTTTTTCGCAAAATAAATTTATATTTCGCAATATAAAATAAATTTTGTTTCACAATTTATTTCGAAAATAGATTTCTGTTCGATTCATTAAGTTTCAATATTCCTGTCTCGACTTTGTATTTGAATTAAGAAAATAGAAATATTTGAACTTCTCCACGAATGTGTTTTGTAATGTAAAGTATTTTAAGCAGTCTTGTTTCAGTCTCAATTAGAATAAAACAGGCTGCTACTAAATTGTCCGCTCGCATTGTATTTAAATCAGCCCAAAGTCCTCCACTTAAAAACAAACTTCCGAAATTACATTTATGATTTATACGAAAAAATAAACAGATATATAAAACATTGTTTTCTTTTGAATATTATTCTATCGTTACATTTAAAACGTGCTTCCGCTATGAGTTTAACACATTTAAATATGATTTATTGCTTTCTTACCAATAAACAAATTTGAATTTGAAAAAATAGAAAAATAACCTTGTGCCTTATATATACCGCTAAAATGTATTAATTATATAATTAATTCGTTGATTTATTTATCCTTCATTTAATTTAAAATTCAGTATGTTCTAGGTAATTAACACTATGACAAATATGTTTGCATTTAAATAGTTTATACATAAATATACACATAATAAAGTTTCGCAACCATCAAAAAGTTAATTACAGATTAAATCCATTTTAAGATTTTAATTAACATTTTTTATATATAATCCTAGGAAGTTGACAATCCAGGCACGAGAGGTCTCTTGCAGTATGAAATTACATTTATCTTTTATTTTATTTTGAACATCATGCTTATAAATTGAGGAAAGAAAGTAATTCACTGGAAGTCATGATCGGGAGTCATTTATAAGATTATTGGTCAGACGATATTTATAAGAAATCAATTATAAATATAATAGTTGGCATTTCATGTCGATAATAACCAATTGGTATTTTTCAATACAAAATTACTTTCGGAAGTCTTGCCTATCCAGTCTTGTCTAGATTTTTATTAGTCTTGTTCGTCTAGTCTTGTCTGTCTACTCAAATCAAATATAATTAAACAGACTGAACGAGAGAAGATCTGCAGGCTCTCAATCGTAATTGTAACGATAATAGTAAATTAATACTGGATGTGAATATTGGAAGCATAAGTGCCAATTTGGAAGAATTACTTTTGTAAGCGAGTGTAGTTAAACATGGAATCTAGATTAATATAGGCATTTTTGTCTGAATGAGTATGAAATATTTTACAATGGAAGTAAAATAAATCGATTTGTTGGAGTTGTAATGTACATCCCATCAAATACATAAAATTAAAAAAAAGTCTCGTAACGCAGTTCTTTCGCTATAAAAAGTTGTGAGATCTCATATAAGACTAAGTCAGTTATTTTAGTTAGTGTTTATGGAAGCACCTATTCAACAACTTTGTTATAAATTGTTATTTAAGCAATTACCTTTCAAGATTTCTAGTGACCGTATCAATATTAAACACCTTTATTTCTATAATAATTATAATGACTACTAGAGGAGAGCATCTAAATATGGAAGAGTATCCCTAATGTGAAATGCCGGCATTTCTCGGAAGCAAATACCGCTAGACTCAAAAAGTAGTGGTCACTCATTTCTTTCTAACACTATACGCGCGTATATGTTTCAACTCGTCAGCCGAGCGAATGCCATAACCGCGGTGAGACTGTTTTGTTTTGCCGCGGTCAAAAACTTTTCATGGTTCGTAAAAATTAGGTATTTTTTATAATGTAATTGGAAATAGTATTACATCATAGCATTGTCTAAATCAGTGGTTCCCAAAATATTTTGTTAGTGGAACCCCTAAATTTGTTGCCAATGATCGTGGAATCCTAAATATTTTTGAAATGACTTTATTGTTGAGGATGCACCTGCTTCTTTTATTCAATGATTCTATTAAAATTAGGCGTAATATTGGATAACTGAATTCGCTTATGCGACTGAATGTCGCATACTCGTGCAACATCAAGTTTGTTACGATATTTGGTTTTTGTTGCAACATACTTTGACAGCCCAGCTTCACACAAATAAGGTGTTTCAAACGCCAATAGAATTCGAACAGCCTGTTTTGATAAATTTGGATTTTCATGGAATATATCTGACCAGTATATTGCGAATGAAACTGTTCTAAATTTGGCTTCTAATTGTGTATCCGAACTCAATTTCATCAAATTTTCATAATCCATGGAATTAAATCCTTTTGGTTTTTCTTATATTTTAAACGGATTTTGTACGCAGTAATTATCTGCATTCTCTAGATTTGGAAAGTAATCATTGTGTGATTGCTGTAAACTAAACAGATGTGTTTTTATACCATCATGGATTTCCATATGTAAATGCACTTCAGATTCTTCAAGAAAATCACTAAGCGTTTGGAAACACTCGAAGTTATTTTGCTCCACAGTTGATATCCAATATTGTATTTTCCTTGAAAAGGCAACCAATTTATCTTTTGTCTGTAATATGCTGACATTTTTTCCTTGCAGAGCCAAACATAATTCGTTCAATTTTCCAAATATATCAGCAAGGTATGCAAGTGTAGATAGTCAAGTCATATTATTTTGTTACAATAGCATCGGATATTGGTGGTAACCAATATCTGGAATTTAGCTTGAAAATAAGGGTTGCGTCTTCTAGTACTCTCCACCTCTCCGCCCAATGCGCGATGCCTTCCGATGCTATTGTAACGTCGATGACCGATCCGGTATTTCTTATTCGGAATGTAAAAGAGTTTCCCTCATTAATGATCACTAGGTCTAGCCTCGCTATCATTTCAGACAGAGCTTCGCCTCTTCTATCCATTATTCTTGAGCCCCAGTCTGGTTTGAACTTCACTGCTCGCCGATCTAAGATTTTCTTCCAGCTCGTCTATCTGCCTCAGGAAATCTTCGTGGTCAAGATTTGGTGAGATATAGCAGCTAATCTATCTGATAATTCAAATTTATGACCAATAAAATACGCCAACAGTTCCTTTCGCAATTCAAATATTCGCACAAGAATTTTACCACGCGATAACCATCTAACTCCCGTATGAAGACCATATTCCATATTGTACGAAGACCGTAGAATTAAACACCATTCTTATTTTTTTAATGAAATAAAATTTGTCGGCCGCAAAGGAAAATAGCTTCACTTACCTCAGCTGTGGAGAAACAAAGGCAGTCCCCCAGGTGCTATTGTCGTTGCACATCCATCAGGGTGGATACAAATGAATATATTTACTGATTAATTCAAACATTTAATCAAACACACAAACCCCACCGTAGGATCGAAAGTCTTGTTGATTTAGATGGTCACTTTACTCGCACTGGTAACATCGATGTGATAGAACTTGCGAGAGAAAACAATATAGAAATTGTGTATATACCTCCACACACAACCCAAAAGCTCCAGCCACTTGACAAAACTTTTATGGGACCACTGAAGTCTTATTACAGTGAAGAAATACGATAGTGGATTAGAAACAATAACAGGCCATTAAGTCCTTATGACATCGTCGAGCTATTTGGCAAGGCTTACCTAAAAGTACAAACAGGTGAGATTACAGCGAATGGGTATCGTGTCACAGGATTATGGCCATTGAATAAAAACATATTTAGCGGGGTCGACTACCTATCTACCTATCGCAGACCGCTATCGAGTTGGACGTCAAGGTTTCCCTTCCAGAACGAATTTCGGTGGTGCGAATAGCCTCGTATCCGTGATAAGTATTGCTTATGTTTTATGAACTGCCATGTATTATGTTAGAACCTGCTCCTTTAACCAATCATTTGTCCGCCGGAGGGTTTCGTTAGTTGTTAGTTCCAGCGTGCTTATTTCTTTTGCAGTCACCACCACTGTGGCGTCATCTGCGAACCCAACTATTCTCGCTATTCTAAGCAAGTCTATGTTTAGCAAGCCATCGTACATAATGTTCCACAAGAATGGTGTCAGGACCGATCCTTGTGTCACCCGCCGTTACCTCATACTCAACTTCACCTTCGTCCGTGTGGTATCCGTGTGGACTTCGTCCGTCGCGACGGTTTATATATTGGCGGTTGATATATTGAGCTCCAGAAGACAAGATGCATTAGAAAAGCTGGTGGTTCAAGGCAAAGTCGACGGACGAAGGTCACGAGAAAGATCTCCAAACCGATGGGTAGACGGAATCAGAAGCTTGACTGGACTCTCTTTGCACGAGGCCACAGAACTACCCCCGAACAGAGAGGAGTGGCAAATTGCTTTAAAAATGGTGGAAGCATAGTGCCACTAAACCCTTGTGAGGGTAATATGATCGAGGAGAGATACTGAGCGACTGACGCGTGGGTCGCTCAAGTAGTTGCTTATCATCTTTCTCAAGTATTCTGGTGTTACCTGATGCTAATGCATCCATGATTACATCCCACCTGACTAAATTAAAGGCCTTTTTTACGTCAAGGGTCACAAATACATAGTAACCTTTCGATTGCCGTGTTCCAGTTCGACCTTTTCTGCTGCATTTATTACTTCAGCAATAGCGTCCACGGTTGATCGACATTTTCGAAAACCATACTGCCGTTGGGACAGTTCTCCGTTGTTTTCGATGTATGTCTCGAGTCTCCTAAGTAATAGTCTTTCAAGAAGTTTCCCTATGTTGTCCAGGATACATATCGGTCGGTATAACGATGGTTCTTCGAATGGTTTCTCCCCTTTTCTCAGAAGGACGAGTTTTTGTCTTTTCCATTGCGTAGCGAAAATTCACTTTCGAAGGCAGGCATTGTAAGTTTCCAACAGCAACTCTGGCCACATTTCCAACACTTCTGCGATGATCTCATTTGGGATAATGTCTGGACCAGGTGCTTTCCCTGACTGTAATCGTTTCCTAGCCTCAAGGATCTACTCTACGCTGAAAGGTTTCAAGAAAGTTTTAGTGGTTTGCCATTTTTCTGCCGGTCTTCGTTCCTGAACTGTAAATAGCGTGGTAACTATTTATCTCATCCGTTGTGGGCACGATATCTCAAGTATCAGCTGTATACCTATTAGTTTTTTCGTAGCAATTCGACATGGGAGGCCACATAGGTCTTCATTTATGGATCGGCAGAGTTCGAGCCAGCATTTCTACTTGCTACTTTTGATGGCCACGCGCAATTCCTTTCTCGCTTTTTTGAAATTCGCGTCCAGGTACACTTCTTTTCCAGCCATCATGTCTGTTGCGTTTTTTCGCCGCCTTCTGTGGCGTTGGGCAGACCTGCGTGCCGTAACGTACTTCTTCCTTAGGTTATTGATTTCAGCGTTCCACCAGTAAACTGATTTTTTTTTCCATTTAAGGCTAATTTGCGCTTTGGCATCAAAGCATCGCACGCTGTTGTAATGGTTTCGACCGCATATTTTACAAGTCGATCTACGTCACCTATCTCTGAAAGCCTTTGCAACTCTCCATGCATCTTAGCTACTTTCAGCGTCGCTCTTAGCTGAGTGCTATCGAGTTTCTTCACCAGTCATCCGTCTCCGTTTCCATATTCGCTGGTAATATTTCTCTGTTGACTCTCTGGGTTCGGTTTCAGGCTAAATTCCAGATATTGGTGGTAACCAATATCTGGAATTTAGCTTGAAAATAAGGGCTGCGTCCTCTAGTACTCTCCACCTCTCCGCCCAATGCGCGATGCCTTCCAATGCTATTGTAACGTCGATGACCGATCCGGTATTTCTTATTCGGAATGTAAAAGAGTTTCCCTCATTAATGATCACTAGGTCCAGTCTCGCTATCATTTCAGACAGAGCTTCTCCTCTTCTATCCATTATTCTTGAGCCCCAGTCTGGTTTGAACTTCACTGCTCGCCGATCTAAGATTTTCTTCCAGCTCGTCTATCTGCCTCAGGAAATCTTCGTGGTCAAGATTTGGTGAGATATAGCAGCTATATACTCTTAAACCAGACAAGACAGAAAAATTGGTGCAGCTGACTGGAAGGTCCGTGCCAGAGACCGGAAAGTGGACGAGGCTGGAGAAAGTCGAGGCCCTGTAGGGCTGTAGCACTACTGATGATGATACTCTTAAACCTTCGTTATCGATCCATACAGTTGGATGTGTGCTTACTGACTTCCCTGATTCGTAGGCTCCGTTTCAGCACGACAATGGCTTTTCTACCTGTTTCATCCTGGAACCATGAGCCTGTATCCAGACATCTATACTGTTCGCTGATTATTAGTACATCCGCACATTTTTCCGCAACAGTCTGTAGCATGAGATCCTGTGCTTCGCAGCCTCTTCCTAAGTTTATCTGAAGGAACCTCGTCATTACTTCGTTTTCTTTAATGCCTCCCGGTACGTATGTAGTCTTGTCTGTCTAGTCTTGTCTGTCTAGCTTATCGGTAAAGCATTATCTCTCTAGACTTATCTGTCTAGTAGTCATGTCTCTTATCATGTTGTAGCTCTTGTCTCTTTAGTTATTCCAGTCCAGTCTTCAGTATGAGCATCTTGTTTGAATAGGCTTGTATATCTACTATTGTTTGTTAAATTTTGTATATGTAGTCTTGTGTATTAAGTCTCTCTTATCGTAGTCTTTTTGTTGTAGTCTTGCTAGTCTAGTACACTCTCTACTCTCGTTTCCATTGTCTTGTCTTTTTCGTATTTTCTGTCTAGTTACGTTTGTCTAGTCTAGTCTGTCTAGTTGTGTATGTCGAAGCTTGTCTGTTAAGTATAATTCCTCTAATCGATCTCCATGCATGTCCATCCCTGTCAGCCCTGTCTGCATTATCTAGTCTCATCATTATAGTGAAAAGAATGTTTGCGAATGTAAACATGTAAAGATGTTTGTAGAACATAAACATGTTTGTACTGAGAACAAATTGAATGCACTTACAATACATTTTTCCGTTAATTATTTAAAAATATTCTCGCAAACACAAAGAATGATTTAACGAGGGATAAATAAAAACGGTTCAGAATAATGTTATAAATTAATCTTTATATATATAATCTCACTAAATACGAATTTCATACGAAAATCATATCATATCAATTTAATAAAATTTAATAAATGTGCATATAAATATAAATATTAAAATTTTCATTTCATATATTTTCGTTTCAATGAGAACAAAGTAAACAAATATAAAGTACAAAATTCCGTTTTTTATTTACATTTTCGTTTAATTATTTTAAAATATTTGTTTCTCTTGTAATAAATGTTTTGTTTTTCTTTGTGCATGTCGATGCTAGGCGTTTTAAAATAAATAATAAAAAACACACACACACACAGCTAGCGGGGAACAACAAATGCTTTAAATGTCATTTAAATAAAATACATAATTTAAACTGATTTTCTACCACAATAGACCTTAACAACCCCTGAATGAATAAAATTGTAAATTTAGTATATCCCGGATGCGCCAATGAGGAAAAGGGCTGCTGCAGCACAACACATTACTTTAACATACCGGAAGCTTTGATTTAAATTATTTTCGTTTACTAGGGCTTTGATTTTAATTCATATTATAATTTTCTCCGCATACATGAAAGAGATTTCGTTTTAAATACACTTCCTTTAATTTCCTTTTGTTAAATAATATACAATGTTGAATAACTAATCTCTCGTTGTTTATTTGTATTCTTTAAACTATTTGATTAACCCAGGTGGACAATAAATAATTCTTTTGTTGTAACACACACATACTGTTGTGCAGAAATTAAAGAGTCGTTCCTTTACTTACCTGCATTGTTAAGAATTTTTATTGCTACACTTATTACTTATTATCTTCAGTCTGTTTAGTGGCTTTAATATGTTACCATCTATTAATAATGTATTCATTAATTGAAGGACTCGGGGCAAATACTGGTCAAATCCAATTTTTATAAAAGTTCAGAAATCAATAAAAACTGTCTACCCAGAAGAAACATGGGATTTATTTTCGAAATGTTATTTTTTGGATAAAAGGCCATTATATAATAACATTCAGCCACTAATATTTATTAAATAATATAAGGTGTTTTTGCAATAGGTGTTTTAAGAACAAAAATTGAAAATGATGTAGTTTCCATTAGATTGCATTTTCCATTAGAATGGATCCGTTTCCTGCAACGAAAAAAAAATCAAAATCAAAGTACTGATTTATTTCAAAACGGATCCTTTTTAAACAAAAAATACTACATATGATGTACACATTCTTCGAAAAACAAATAAAAACGGAATCAAAAACAATGTATGTGAGAAAATGCCTAAACATTTGTCAAAGTGCGAATGCTTAAAAGATTTCTGTTTCTTCGTGATCGCTGTCATCAGTGTTTTCCTGATTTGCATGTCGGGTTACCTTATTATTAGCATTTCGCACTTGCTGATAATACCACATATGTACAGGAGGTATATATTTATCAACAAAAGACATCACATTGTCTACTTTTTTTGGATTAATGCTTAAGGGAAGAGAAATGTAGAGTTTGACAATCCTAACACGGTATTAGGTTTTTCCATATTGAATGACGATAAAAGTGTATAACCGGCTGTCTCGCTGTACTCAATAACAATCTTCTCTTCGTATTTAAATAAACGATGCTTGGAAATATTGAAATTTTCTTTTAGCTGATTGTTTATCGTCTTTTTAAAGATTGGTTTGAAGGCGCTTGTAAAATCAAGAATAATAAGAAGAAAAATAAAGAAATAAAAATGAAGAAATAAGAAGAATAATACTTGTTTTACTTCTATTACGAGGAACTTGCTTGAGGTCTTCTTGACCAAATTTATCCAATCATGCGGCAAGTAAACAATCTCTTTCTTCCCCTATTACTTTTCAATAAGACCGAAGCAACGTTCGCATGATAGGAAACTGTGTCCTGATTCTGAAAACTGATGGATAAACTGACACTGAATACGTGGTCTATTAGAAAAGTATCCGACCTTATTTTGTATTTTGGAAACCTGATTTGGATTTGTATCAAGCGCGCTTGCATGAGCCGACCTTGAACCCTCGTACGAATGCGTAAATTTTTCTCCCGCCTGTAGATAGCTTCAGTTGCTGCCGACCAGTGTTCGAGTGACGTAGTGTGTTGTGCTCTCGTCGGTTTTTCAATGCGAGTAAAATGACGGAACGACTGGAGCAGCGCTCCATTCGGAAGATTCAGACGGCTTTCGGTGACGATGCTATGGGCATCACACAGATTAAGGAGTGGTACAACCGGTTTAAGGACGGTCGCACATCGGTGGAAAGGGAGCCCCGATCTGGTCGGCCATCAACATGCCGAAATGACCATGTAATTGCTGTGGTAATGCGGGACCGTTGTGTGACTATCCGAGGAATTGCGACTGGAGCTGTGGTCATCAGGAAATTGGCTACTCCATCACGACAATGCTCCAGCACATTCTTCGCACTTCGTTCACATTTTTTTGGCGAAAAATCAGATCCTCTGGTTCGACAGGCTCCTTACTCTCCTGATATGCCCCCCTGCTGCTTCTGGCTATTTCCCAAAGTCAATAGGCCATTGAAAGGAACGCGATTTAAGACAAGAGAGGACATTATGGCTGCAACTATAGCCGAGGTAAAGTCGATTCCGAAAAAAGGCTTTTTCGGAATGCTTCCAACAATAGCGACACCGCTGGGAAAAGTGTGTAGAGTCCCAAAGAGACTACTTTGAGGGTGGTTAAGTTTCCAACGCTCCAGGTATGCCAGTTTTTTTACCGGCTAAAGGTCGGATACTTTTCTAACAGACCACGTATGTGTTCCCGAAATGTTCAATATATGGTTTTGGTTGGTGCAAAAAAGTTGTCTGAAAATAGGTAAACCGTGGTTACATTTTTGGAGACATAGGTTATATAATGATGTAAAAAACGGATTACTTCATTTTTTTGTCAGTTCGTTGTACAAAGAAGGTGGCTTGTTTCGTTTTAGCGGAATGAATGCAGAAGTTGTACTGCCACAACTGTCGTTTGTAAAAAGAATATGCGGCGAAAGTAGATTTTGCTGATAGCCAAAACACAAAACATCGACTGCTTCACCTTTCGCAAGTTCTGTAGCTTCTTTCAACTTATTGTAAAATATTTATGCTTCTTGTAAGTGCCAAAGTTTCTCAACGACCAGAAGAATGTTACTTTCTGCATCGCTTTCTGCAGCTATCATGTTGGTAAGATTTCTGACAGGTATTAGATCTGTGATGGCAAAAACTAAGGTTGTAATTAAGATTAAATTGCCGATTGTAGAAGTCATAAGTAACTTTGGGATTTATATCTTTATATTTCTTACCAACTTCAAGTGCCATACCCAAGCCTGGGAAGAATCCCGACTTGTCAAATAGCTACCGCCCAATATCACTGCTATGCCATCTCTTTAAAATCTACGAACGGCTAATCCTCCAGATAATTCAGAAACAGCCCTCTGTTAATACCTCAATAGGCAAGTTTTAGACCAGGAAAATCATGCACTGGTCAGGTACTAAATCTCACAGAACGCATAGAGGAGGGATTCCGAAATAACAAAATAACAGCACCTGGGTTCATCGATCTCACAGCCGCGTACGATACAATAAACCATAAAACCTTACTTATCAAAGTCTACAAAACCACAAAAGACTACAAGGTAACGAAAGCAGTTCAATCAGTACTCCAAAACGGAAGGTTTTATGTAGAGCTTCAAAATAAAAAAACCGCTGGAGAATCCAAAGAAACGGTCTCCCACAAGAAATTTTGATTCGGAAATAGTAGTTTATGATACAAGTGTGTAAAGAAAGATTCCTTGCGATTAAAACAATTTGCAAGTCATGCACAAAAGCTTTTCACACACTTGTATCATACATTATTTTATCTACCAAGCATGTTCAAATACTGTTGCATCTACAAAAAAAAAATTCTTTCTTACCGATAATTTTGAAAAATTGTAACCTTGAGTCACAATAAGGTTAGAACGTTCAGCGCCTCCGTGGCAAAAATTGCTGACTTGTAAAAAGGTACAGTGACGGGAACACTATTTGGTCGTTGTCGAAGTAAACTAGGTAAACCTAGATTTAATCAACATTAGTTTATGATTAGGTTATAGCCAGATAATTTCAGACTGAGAGGCAGAGACTTCTTGATTCACAATAAGAAAAATTAATTCAATTTTAATACACGTCAGTTATTTTCTCTAAGTCTATGTTTTGTGTTTAGTGACGTGAGTAGTTGCTATAGTAACAACAAACAGAAATTGTTTAATAATGAAACTCCATTTGATTTACATTTGACTTTTACGCACGAAATTGATACTTTTACACACTATTATAATAATTGCATCCTTCACATACAATCATTTACTTATTAATGTGTTTAGTTGGGTGTGCCAAAGATAAACTACCACTACAGCTGCTAGTTTTCAAGTTGCCCATTGCATTGCTAAAACAAGCGTTTTTAGAGTTCTACTTTATTTCCAGATTTTAAAGACAAAGATTTGATTTAGAAGCGTATAAGGATTGCAAAAGGAAGCAACCGAGGCGCTAAAGGAGTGGAGAAGGACGAAAAAGTAAGAGTGGCTTTTTAGAAATGAAGAGAAGATACAGAGAAAGATGCAGAGAAAAGAAGAAACAGAAGTGAGAAGAAGAAGAGAGAGGAATAAGAGCAATAAAATCAGAGAAATAGGTGTTGAATTACTTAAACAGGGAGAGAAAGAAAAAAGAAACGGTGAGAAGTGGGAAGAAAATTTAATGAGACTCCTAGAAGAGAGAAATAAAGAGGAGGAAGCTGAAACAGCAATGGGGACGAGGTAGGCAGATCCAGAGGGTACAAAAATCACATTTGAAGAGGTAGACAAGCAGGTGAAGAAGCTGAAAAAGAATCATGCACACCGGAGAGAAATGGAATGCAGAACGAAGTGCATGGATGTATGGGGCGAAGAGAGTGATAGAGAGGCTGGTGGAGCTAATGAATGGTGTGTGGAGAGGGGAGGGATTCCCGGCAGACTGGGAACAAGGTAATACGCTCGATTTACAAAATAGGAGAGAAAACCAAAGTAGAAAACTACCGGGGAGTAACTCTGCTCAATACAGGATATAAGTGGTATGCAACAATTTTGAATGATTTGAGTACGATATATGTAGCAGCTATGCAAAGAATGTTTAAGAGGGAGCAAGCGGCAAGGTGTGTGATAGGTAGGTATGAAATACATGATGTAAAGCCTAGGGAGGCAGGAAACTTGAAAAAAACTTGCGTTTAAAAGTGAGAACAAGAAAGTGGTCTTTGACCTCCCTCCTCTTCCAAATGATGCCACTGACATTACGGAAAATATAATAAACAAAATTTGACCTCTACTCAAAAAGGTTCGCCGTCCCTGACCCAGGATATCAGGATCTGACGGTACATCCTCGCAACCAGAGTCAACAAATGGGTCTTCTTCCTTTCAGCTACTTATATCACTCATTACTCCTTACTTACTTACTCCTTATTTTATCAACTCCACAATGTATATATTTCAGTTCATGTAAGTTGGAGTTGACTGATCTTTGTACCAAACGATGCGAAACAAGCAGTTTTACGGCATTAAACTCATTAACGGGTTATTATGGGGTTACAAACAGCAAGGGGTTTGCGTAGAATACACCCCTTCGTTGAAACTTTGAATTTCGGAGCTTAGGTCGCAATGCAAAAATGAAGCTTATACATTGCTTGGTTCAATAAATATTCGTGTTTTTGTTGTCCTAAAAATTGTCACATTTGACGCAACGACTCATAAATTTCTGGTCACGTTATAAAAATTTTGCGTAAACACTAATCTCGGTGTTGCCACTTTTACCATTCTTACAGCAAAATTGAGAAATTGTAATTGACGCTGGCGCGCGTATGTGGTCAATCACAATTTCTCAAGATATAGATAACTAAACAAAATTAGATTTTTCCCTGCCAGTTTTAAGAAACTAATTTTGAAGCCCTTATATAACTCTAGTTGATCTATATACAAGCTTCTAGTTTTCACTAAATCTATCTAGTTTCACAAATGTGAATCCGCATTAACCCACCTAGTATTGGCTTCACGATTTAAACAACTAAACAAAGTTAGATTTTTTACTAGTCAGTTTCAAGCAACTAATTTTCATCTAAAATAAGACCAGACCACATACGCGCGGCAGCGCGAAAACTTGTGGCAATTTAGGACATTTTTGCAAGGAAAGTTGGTTTAATATCGGTCAGATTAGGTTACTCCCGCGAAGGGGCATATAAATCCTGACCACATATGCACGGCAACGTGAACTCTCGATCCAATATAGGACAATGTGGAAGGGACCGGGGCAGGTTAGAATTGGTTGCTCACCGTGAAGCGGCATAAAAATCAAGACCACATACGCGCGGCAGGGCGAACTCTCGATTCAATATAGGGCAAAGTGTAAAGGACCATTGGTTTAAGCCCGGTTAGATTAGGTTGCCCGCCGCGAAGTGGGTAGATAAATCAAGACAACATACGCGCGGCAGAGCGAACTCTCGATCCAATATAGGACAAACTGGCAAGGACCGTTGGTTTAACCCCGGTTAGATTAGGTTGCCCGCCGCTAGCGGGCAACCTAATCTAACCGGGGCAACATAGATAAATATAGATAATAAATCAAGACAACATAGATAAATTGATTTTTTAAATTTTATATTTAGATTATTTTATTTTTATTTAGAAGCTTTGATTATGATTAGCCCAGAAATTATGTTATTACTATATATTTACTAGAAAATATAAATATATCCTAAAAAGAGTATCATTATTTTGATATGCATATGAAATAATATTTTTCATTTCACTATCACGTACTATCTGTCACCTTGAAAATGTCAACAATTATTTTCAACAAAAACGAATTTATTGAACCAACCAATGTAGAAGCTTCATCTTTGCCTTGCGACCTCAGTTAAAACGTGTCAAGAACGATTAACAACAGTTACACCAAGTAAAAATTCAACAAACCAAAGTTTCATTTAAGGGGCTTATTCTGCATTTTAGCCAAACTCAAGAACTAGATTTGGTCAAGATTGGAGTTTTTTTCCGCTTTTTTTGCCTCGAGTCCTTCAATTGTTATTGTAACATGTATATGCATATTTATACATAGTATCTATTTAAAATGTCAGTTATTGTTTGAATCTTCAGGTTTCCTAAAAAATGTTTTGCTAATTTATGTTTGAAAATTGAATATTTTGTAATTATAATTGAATTTAGAAAGAATCAGAGCTAGATTCAGAAATTGAATATAATTTTAGATCTCTTGCGTTTTTATTCTTAATCTGTGTTGATATGTGAAAAGGAGAGTACATACAAGTGTAATGGAAGTAAGTAAAGAAAATGATGTAGTTTGAGAAGTTTCTACACCAAATTATACTGAATTATATACATACACAATTAGCAACATGCAATATTGCTGAATAGTGCTACAAATCTTCAACGTCTAATCATCATTTTTTTTTAGGAGGAAGGGTGGGACTTTGATGTGGGACTCCTTCTCTTCCAGAGATAGTATACCCACTAAAACAACCTCCACCCCGGGATCAGTACTCCACTTTGGGACCGCGTTAGCATTACTTCAGTAGTGATCTTTTCAATCACGGCTGCCCGTTCCTGGACAGCAGCCTGACCTTTCTTTCATCTTCATCTTATGTTCGAAGTATCGTGGAATACATCGTTGCTACTGCTTTCCAGTTGTCTTCGCCTTTAATCATCAGCTGTACCATATTAGAGGAGTTGATAGGCTCTCCCACCGCCCGCTCTGTTGTGGTTCTGAATTCAGCCCATTGCGGGCATTCGAAAGTAGTATGTTCAGCTGAGTCTGTCCTTTGGCAGTATCTACAGCTGTAGCTTTCTGCCTTTCCAATCCTCTTAACATATACGTTCCGTGTCTTCGCCTTGTGGTAGAGTGCGCTTCAGCCATGGCTCAATTTCTGGGATGAGAGTTCTGGTCCAGTTCCCTTCCTTGGCTTCGTTCCACCGTTTCTGCCATCTGCTGATGAGTGCGCTTCTGTGTCAAGCCCTCCCTTCTGTATTTGTTCCTTGGTTGCTGGCCCGTTCCTTAGTCATTAGGTCAATCGGCGGGACTGCCGCTATGACTTGTAGCGCCACATTTTTTGGTTGCACGTTCGGCTTTCACTGCTACATTTTGGACGTGCCTGTTTCAGGAAAGCCGTTCGATATGGACGCCTGGGTATTTCATTGTCGGTGTCGCGAGAACCAGCCTACCTATAATGTTGACAGACATGGATTCAATCCTCTTGCGGCCCGTTAGTGCAATGATCTTAGACTTTTCTGTAGCTATTTGTAGTTCGTTTATCTCCGTTCATGTTTCATTTATGTACCGCTTTTATTGCAGATTCGGCCCTCGCTACTACAGCCTTCTCGTTTATGTCAACTGACACCACATTTAGGTTGTCGACAAATGCGATCAGTCTACAGCCTCTCAGGTCATTCGTTTTTACCAGGTCCAAGACGCCATCGTATAGGATGTAACAGCGGCCCGAGAACCGACCCCTGTGGAACGACGCAAGACACCGGCCTTATTTTGTCATCTATTTTTAGGGTCCTGTCCGTAAAATAGCTTTGGATTAAGTCAATAAGATAGGCAGAGACCATTTTCCGTCTAAGTGCATCCACGATTTTCCGCCAAGGCACAGTATTGAATGAATTTTTTACATCTAGCGTGATCGCTAAGCTTATCTTTCTGTGTCTTCTTTTTCCCAGGTTAGCACAACGGGCAATCTTCATCACTCCCTGGATGGCGTGAGTTGTCCACCTTCACTCTCGGAACCCAATGCAATGTTGATAGTCTCCCATGCAGATCGAGTTCCTGGCCTATCCTCGTGGCCATTATTCATTCGAAGAGCTTGCCGATAGTATCTAATAGGCAGATTGGGCGAAATGATGTAGCGGGGGGCTTACTAGCTTTAGGTACAAGGACCAGTCTGGCCTCTTTCCAGTTTTGGGGGATTTTTTTTTGTGCGGATGACGGCGTTAAACATATCTGCAAACAGTTCCTTTTGTAGGAGGGCACCAGGCAGCCCTTGTTGGATTTTAATCTATGGGCTGCTTCCGCGATTTCTTTGCTTGTAATTTCTGGTGGTGCAGTGGCTCCTGATTCCATCTCCCAGGAAATCAGTTGTTTTTGCAGAAACAGCTCTTCAGCGGCTTTAAGTTTGTTCTCTGTGTTAAGATTCGGTGTGGTGTGTATGCCCATTTCATTACACACTATCTTATAACAGTTTCCTCAAACATCGCCATTTACAGCCTCTATGACATTTTCCCAACAGCTCTTTCCTTGCCTTGGCGTATACTGCATGGATGTTTTCTAATTGTAAAGGATCTACATTATGAGTTGCTTTAAGTCTTGTCCACGATCTTTTTTTTCCCGACGCAGGCTTTCCGAAGAGTCGCGATTTCCCGGTACCACCAGGAGACGGCTTTTCTTCGGTTCTGTCCAGGTCTCGATAGGACGGCGGCACAGGTTTTAGATAAAGCCGCAATGATTTTAGGCACATCGGGTAGCTCTATCTTATTGAGCTCAAACTGGAGACTTTCCTTGACTGCTATTTGTGTGATTTATACCTCGACATGTTTGCTGCGCACAAGTTTGCCATCAGTGATCGTTTTTGCCCGGGGTTTATGGCGAGATCAAATGTGATAAGCTGGTGGTCGCTCAGTGTTTCCTCCTGAAGTACCTGCCAGTTTTTTTAATTATCGGTCAACTCCGCTGTGGAGGAAGTCACATCTATTGTGCTTTGGCTGTTGCCGCAAATGAATGTGGCTGCGTTGCCCATGTTGGCAGTAACAAGGTCGAGTGATGCTAGGCAGTCCTTGAGGATGGATCCTCTTGCATCTTCGTACTTGGACCCCCAGAGTGGGCTTTTCGAGTTGAAGTCTCCAGAGATGATCTCTGGGCCATTTTGGTTTCGGATAGTCTCAGATATATCGTTTAGGTAGTCCTAAAATTAAAGGTAGTCCGCTCTTGATGATGTTTGGTGATACGTAGCACGAATAGATTGTAACACCCACTACCTCGCACCAGGATTATCCATTGCCGCTACCGTAGGTTGTTGGTATGTTGTTGTACACTCTGACGGCGGTGTCGGCCTGGGCATCTGCTGCCCAGGCGTTGTTCCTCTCGTGATTATCTCGATTTTCGAATTTCGATAAAGTAGGTCCTGAGCTTCGCGGCATCTATTTATGTTAAGTTGCAGGAACTTGATAATTTCTGTTAGTCGGTCGGGCGCGTCTTCCTTCCGCTGGGGCTTTTTTGAAGGCGGCAATTTCCCGAATTCGCCTGATGTCCATGGATCTCACATACAGGGCAATACTCTTCGCCCTTGCAGTCCTGCGCAATGTGTCCACATCAGAGACACATCTTCAGCCTGTTGGGTCCAGTGCAGTCCCTCGCCAGGTGTCCATACAGCCAGCACCTGTGGCATTTTGTTAGGTTGAGTCTCTTTTGGATTTTGCACTCGAGCGTTCCTATGATGATCTTATCTTTTTTGATAAGGGTGCTTGCATGCTCCTCCGGCAGTAGGACTCTTGCAGCCTGACTATCGCCTTATAGTACCTGTAAAATACACTATAAAAATGATTATTTATCAAAAATTTTATTTACACAGATACTAGACTAGACTGACTAGTCTTGTCTGTCCAGTTTTGCCTGTCTAGCCTTGAGTGTATAGCCTCGTCTGTCAATCTTTTCTGTCCGTCCAGTCTGTCCAGTCGTGTCGGTTCAGCTTGCCTGTCCAGTCTTGTTTGTTCAATTTTGTAGGTCCAGTCTTGTCTAATCTTGTCTAGTCCGTCCAGTTTTGTCTATGATGTCATGTCTGTCTACTCTTATCTGTTCACTCCTGTCTTGTTTATCCAGTTTATCCAGTCTTGGCTTGTCTATCTATTATACTATTAAATTTAGTTGAATTGTTTGTGGTTGTAATAAATGCTTTGTGGGATGATTCAATATATTAGTAAAGCTGTTTTTGTAATCCTAATTTTTATCATTGATGATAATCAATAGTACATTGCGCCCTCATAAAGGAGATATTAATCATTGAATATTGGTCTAAACTCTTTTATAAGTTTATTGAACCGAATGAGCTGTCAATAACATGGAGTGTGCGGGACACAAGCAGAATAAATAAAAAAAGGAACGAAAAAAAAACAGCTGGTTGATGATAAAAAATTGTCGATAAATCTTCCTGTAATGGCTTGGATGGACCGACATAAATTTATTTCTATTCAACTGATCAATAGTCTAACCAAAAGTAAAAAAAGTTTTGCTATTTTATCAATTAACATAAAACAGTTTGTGAGATTATGTAATGAAACTCAATAATAAAGAGTTTCAGTAAAAACAAAGTTTTCATTTGGTAATAAATTTGTGTGATAAAATAAAACATGTTTTTTTGTTTTTCAAGTTTTATAGCAGCCACTTCAGTCTATATATGCTTGTGCGTACTTTATTTCTTCTGCGGTCATAAAAAACAATTGTTGGCATGCACTTGCATCAACAATCGATAAGCGATTTTCTAAAACAACATTTTTCAATTTACTAATCTCCGCTTTTAACAACTATTTATGGCAAATACAAGAACACAAAAAAACTGAACCTTCATGAAAAAACTAGACTACAGAGATAAATATCACCATTGTCTGACAACTCTCTATTCTTGTATATCTAATCTAACCTAAATGGTCTGGACTGTCAAGCCTTATTTGCATAGTTTTGTCTGTATATCATTGTGAGTTATAGATGAATCAATTTTCCATCTCGTAAAAAATCTCTCCGGCAAAATATTTAGCTTTTATTTACTAGCAAACTTGAATTGAAATTTATTTGTTTTCGTGATGTTTAATATTTGCATAAACTTTTAGGCCGGCGCATAATGTCAACGTTTCTATATATTTTATTCTCCCCGAATTTCATAACTTGTGCTTGCGAAATAGCCTGTGAGGTCTTTGGGGCACGCAATCCTTCAGAAAGCGGCAGCAAAAAGAACCGAAATAAAAATAACGGGGAGAATACAAATTGTATACACGGAGCGCAGACCTTTATTATCACATATATTTTAAAACATAATAAATATTTATTTTCGTCCTGAAAACGTCAAGAGGAAATTGCTATGCATTGATAAAGCAAACAAAGATATAGTGTACACTGAAATACCTCGGCTGTTGTTCGAAGTATTATTTACCCCCGGTCTGTTTGTATAAAATTACGTGACTCGAAAAGAAAAAAAAGAAACCTTTTTTTTGTGTTTAGTTCTCGGCAGATCTTAATTACTTTTTTCCGAGCAACAAAGTTATAAAAATACAATACAGATTTCGTTTTAAATAATCTTTTCAAATATGTAAGATTACAAAAACAATACTAAACAGACAAAATTAGATAGATAAGGCTAAACAGCCTAGAAAGAGTCTTGAGTCTTAAGGCCACATACATAATCAATCAAAATCAGAAAAACCTTTGTTACTGATATACATTTGAAATACTTAAAAGTTATAACAAATCAGTAACCGCATTAGTAGTCCGGTCATTTTAGACAATTGAAATAAAGAAAATTCCGACAGAGCCAAATCTTCGTAGAGACCTTAGGTTTACCACAAGGAATAAAGTGTCAAAAGTCCCCATCAGTTCCATGTGAGCTTAGGGACTTATTCGGGGCCCAAGGTCAAAATTTTATGTTTTTTGGATTTTTCTCGAAAACGGTAAGTTTTATCGAAAAAGTACCTCAGAGCAAAGTTGTATATCTTAAAATTCTCTATAAAAATGGTTTCTTTGATTTTTTCTCTAAGACCCACTATTTCCCAGATATTGCGCTTGTAAGAATCATGTTCTACATAGTATGCACACATATGCCACGTATATACATATTTAGGTACTCAAGCCAGCAAAAATGCCAACTCGTGTCTCTTTTATGTATACATTATACTATTCTAAGAAAATTTACTCTAAAATTACCGCCGGTCCCTTACCGAATCCCCTCTACTTGAATAACATCTGGCCTTGAAAAACATCTGCCTATTCTTTTGTCCATGTGGTGTCGTTCACGTATACCTGCTTCTTTTAGTGTTGAACGAGCAGTTCTAGTGACTAGTAGTGACTCGAGTGTCTCTTGCTCAAATGTTCAATTAAATACAAGAGAGGAAGATTCATGTGATTTTGATAAAGAGACAACTGATTCATCTTCATTTGAACAATTTCTAAGCGTTCATCAACAGGAAGGAGAAGAAGAAGAAATTGAAGAAAACATGATTGTTGAAGTTGAATATGAAGAGTATGAGTCAGATTAAAGTAATAAAAAAAAGTTAGAACGGCAGTTAAACTCAGTAACCCATATCAATAATCTTCATACTATTAAATAATTATTGTTCCTGAAAATAACGTCATAAAGGTTCGTGGAATAGGCCTACCGGGGATACCACGTTAAAAAAAACGCGCCGAGTACACTACCTCACAGGTGGTGTGGAAATGTGTGCATATTATGTAGAACGTGATTCTTACAAGCGCAATATCTGGGAAATAGTGGGTCATAGAGAAAAAATCATAGAGACCATTTTTATAGAGAATTTTAAGGTCTACAACTTTGCTCTGAAGTACTTTTTCGATAAAACTTACCGTTTTCGAGAAAAATCCAAAAAACCTAAAATTTTGACCTTGGGCCCCGAATAAGTCCCTAAGCTCACATGGAACTGATGGGGACTTTTGACACTTTATTCCTTGTGGTAAACCTAAGGTCTCTACGAAGATTTGGCTTTGTCGGAATTTTTTTTGTTTGTATTTTTTATTTATTATCACTATTTTTATGTCTAAAATGACCGGACTATAGCGTGTCCTGCTGACACATAGTCACCTCCTGCTTCTTCCACTTGAACCTGTCCCTTGCCAACCTGACTCAAAGGGTTCCAGCTGTCGTCCTTATGTCATCCGACCACCTTTTGAGTGGTCTTCCACGTTTTCTTTTAGTGTTGAATCTGGGGGTCCACTCTGTGTCTTCCTTATCCATTTTTCGCTCATTTCCCCTTTTTACGCGGCCCGTCTGCCGCAATTTCAGATCTTTTCTTTCTGTGTCCGGCTCATACGATATCTTTCCAAAAATAGTGGCTGCAATAGCCTTGTAGTTACATAAAATTAAGTCTTCGTGCGTGCATCCTTCTTCCAGTTGTGGGTAGACCAGTATGTGGCTCATATTCTGGGGCTGATCACACACACACAGCATCGACGTTCTCAGACATTCCCCACCTCAACAGATTTGTTTTGCACCTTGCCACTCCTGTCCTGAGCCGATTTAGGGATTTCCATACCGCGAAAGGGAGGTGTGTGCCTGGGGCCATTTCCTCTCTTGGGAGATCCCGAGTAGTTAGCTGTTGGGTCCACTTAGTGATACGGTTATTTTCTATGGACCCCTAGAGTCTGTGTGATCTTGCCATGAAGCTCTTCCTTGATCTTACGCGCCGACCGGCTGGCTCGTGTTGGTGCAGAGGATGGCGAGCATCTGTTTCCTGTTTCGTCCTTTCAGCATCCGTGGCGACGGCTCTTCGCACAGATTGCCGTGCCAGTCCAATAAGTAGGTACAAACTATTAACTGGAGTTGGCTTTAGGTAGCCTGTCACGATTCTTGCTGTCTCGTTGATAGCGACGCCCATGTGTTTCGCGTGAGCTCAAGCTGCCCAAACCGGTACGACGTATTCCGCAGTGGACACACAGAGCGCCAAAGCCGAGCTTCTGAGCGTTTCTGGTTGAGCTCCCCATGCTGTGCCTGTGAGCTTTCGCAATATGTTATAACGCGCACTAACTTTGCCTGTAGTATTGATGCAGTGTTGTCTCAAGGACAGAGTACGGTCTAGGGTCACGCCCAGGTATCTCAGCGTCGGGCAGTGCTCCAGTCCACCGCCTCGCCAATGTATCTCGAGCTCCCGTCGTGCTTCCTTGTTTTTCAGGTGGAAGGCGCAGACCTGAGTCTTGCTGGGATTCGGCTTTAGGTGGGTTTTCTTGTAATAGATTGCCAGTTCCTCAAGGGCGACCTCCAACTTCTCATCCACCTCGGTAAACTCGGTGCCCTTTGCTGCCACAGCTGTATCATCGGCATAGATGAATTGCCTTATATTGTCAGGAGTCGGCTGGTTGTTCGTGTACACGTTGTATAAGAGTGGGGACAGGACACTGCCTTGCGGCAGTCAAATCTTCTGGAACCTCCATCTGCTATTCTTGTTTTGGAGTGAAACATAAAATCTCCTGTTCTGGAGGAATAGACCGATGATCATAGTGAGCGTATAGTCTTTTGTTGTCTTATAAAGCTTTCTTAACAGCCTCCTGTGGTTGACAGTGTCAGAAGCGGCTGCCAAGTCGATGAACGTCACTACAGTAATCTTCCTTCTCTCAAAACCTTCCTCTATGTGCTGAGTTAGGTTGAGGATTTGGCCACAGTTTGATTTCCCTGGGAGAAAGCCGGCCTGCTGTTCGATAATCTTGGCATCCAAAATCTCCGCTGTTCGGTTTAGAATCAGTCGTTCCAGCAGTTTGAAGAGTTGGCACAGAAGGAACACGGGCCTGAAGTTCTTAGGGTCAGGCGGTTCCTTGCCAGGTTTCAGTAACACGACCACACGAGCCTTCCTCCATTCTTTGGGGATCTTTAGTTGCGTGACACATAAGTTGAACATATTAAGGAGCCATTGCAGGGTCTGTGGTCCAAAGTTCTTGATCTGTTCTGCCCTCAGATCGTCCACGCCGGCCGCTCGGTTGAGTTTCATCCCTTTAATCCTAGCCACAAGTTCAGTCATCGAAAAAGGGGCACCGATGGAGTTGTTCTGATGCTCCAGCTCCCTGCTAATGTGCACTTTGGACTTCTTGCCCTTTGTTTTTCCATTCAGTAGCAGTTGGGTGGCTACTTGATCTGAAGTGACTGGAATAAAGTTCCGAACTGGTTTTGTGGCGTCACCACTCAGTTTTTTTAGGGTCTTCTATGCCCGTCTGATGTTGACCTTCATATCTAGGTTTTCTAGCATATTATACCACTTGGCCGTTCGGTCCTCTGCCATTTTTGCCATCAGTATTTCTCCCCCCTCAGATGTTTCCTCGACATTGCAGATGTTTAATTTTCAATACTACGTCCTCGTGACCTACGTCCTCGTCAAAACTTCGTGACTTTCCTTATGCCAGAGACCTTTTTCTTGTCTTTGCTGCCGTACGCTAGGATGCTTCTTTCCATGCTGTTCTGACAGGTTCTTAGTTTGTTTTGTAGTGCTTCTGTTATAGCCCAAGTTTGACAACCATATGTAAGTATTTTCAAGATGCATGTGTTAAAGGGTTTAAAGTCTTTTACAGTGCAGTGCAGCGGTACGCAAACTATTTTCATTTGCGATCCAACATTTTGTGTAAAATTTTATCGCGACAATTGGATAGAAAATAGTCGCATTTTTAATTTGTTTATATTGGCATTTTATTGCTACAGAATTTCATTTTCATAAGTCTTAATATCCCGAGTACGGTTGCAAATAATAATAAACAAATTGTAGCATCGTTTTCAAGGGCTCATTTCCCTAAGGATGCACTTGGATTTCCTTAAAAATATTAATTAGTTTCCCAGATCTCTACTCGGGCGCCCAAATTTCGTGAAATTTCACTTTTTCGTTTTTTTTGCCAATTTCTCTGAAACTACATATTCCAGCGAAATCATTTTTGGCACACTGAAATTGTTTGGAAAGATGCAATTTACTATTGCGAAATTCTGAATTCACATTTCCCAGAATTTCGAATTCATAAGTCTATATCTCGAGAACGGCTGCAGATACTTAAAAACAGTTTGCGGTATCGTTTTCAGGAAGTTATTTTCCTACTAATGCACTTAGACTTCCCTAAAAATATTAATTAGTTTCTCAGTTCTCTGCTCGAGCGACAAAATTTCCCGAAATTTCGGTAGATTTTGCCAATTATATCAAGTTATGCGAACGCAAGGGGCTAGCAAAATGTAATTTATATACTGTAAAATCTTGATAATCCGACACATATGGGACCAGACAACCGCGGATTATCAGAAAATTCCCGATTATCGGGAGTTAAACGAAAAAATAACAATTTTATGTACAATTGTATTTCAAAAGAATAAAATATGTACCTATAGATAAATGTGTAGAAGAAGCAAAGCTTCAGCAGGCTACTTATGAACTTTTGAAAAAGCTGGAATAAAATCTTGCTTGAACCATTCTTTAAACGCATCTCGGGTAACACATCCTTTGGCTTGATTTTTATAACTAACTAGTATATGAGTTACGTTTTTAAAAGCCCGCGGATGCTTAGCTTTTCATACAACCACTAAGGAAAGTTTGTGTGTGCTCCAAGTCCCCCTTAGCAGTCCTGGCGAATTGGAGGACAACGCCATATGTGCGTGCGAGGTTTGCCGCGGTTTCTCCTTTATAAACATTATTGATGATCTCCTATTTTTAATACAAACTTAAAGTGACAAGTTTCCGTTTGGTTAACATTGTACACTAAATAACTACATATACTAAATACACTCGATAAACGACAAACCAATAACAAAACAAGATGTAATTGAGCGGCAACAGAATGAATAGATAGAGAAGGAGTGGTGGGAAGGAAGAGCACGAGCGGGCATGTTTACTTATACGTATCCGGTGCGGCGTGGCGACAAGAAAAAACACGTGTTTCTCCAGACCGCCGGATTACTGAACGTGTCCGAATTACCAAGATTATACTATACTTACAACCAGCAGGGAAAATACTATTAGACACACTTTCTATTCAGAAATTTTCTTGATATACAGGGTGTTTCAAAAAGAATATACGTATTACAAAGTATTATTTTGTCCAAACTATCGATCACTGCGCCTCGGCTATTGGAGAAACGAATACATAGTCTAGTTTATATCAATAGCCGCTAGAAGCTCCGCGTCCTGTTACAAGCTCTGCTCCCTGATGACAAACACAAACTTGCGACATTTTGTAACGAGATTCATGATGCTTTTGACAACACTTTCGCAAAAGGCATCGTGTTCAGTGATGAAGGGACTTTCCATGTTAGTGGTCATGTGAACAAACACAATGTTCGAATTTGGGGCCTACATAACCCACATACAGTCATTGAACATGTACGAGATTCGCACAAAGTCAATATGTTTTGTGCGATATCCCGATCATCTGTTTACGACCCATTCTTCTTTGATGGAAACACGGTTAACGGGCAGCAGTATCTCGCTATGTTGCAAAACTCTTATTTTCCGTGGCTGTACGAAGACAACTTAATTTTTCAAGTGAATTAACTATTGCGTGAATATCTGAATGAAACTCTACCGAACCGTTGGATTGGTCGTCAAGGAGCTGACGACTTAGCATGTCTAAGTTGGGCTCCACGGTCCCCGGATTTCACACCCTGTGAATTCCTCCTATGGGGTATCGTTAAAGACAGCGGTTATGTACCACCACTCCCACTGAACTCGGATGAGTTGAAGAACCGGATCCGTACTGCCATAACATCAGTGACGAAGGACATGCTTGCCTGAGTATGGGAGGAATTTGAGTATCGGGGTGATATTGTTCGTTGTGTGATATTGACTTAGCATGTCTCAGCTGGGCTCCACGCTAACCAGATTTGACACCCTGTGACTTCCTCCTGTAGGGTTTCGTTAAAGACAGTGGTTATGTACCACCACTCCCACTGAACTTGGAGAAGTTGAAGAACCGGATCCGTACTGCCATAAAATCAGTGACGAAGGACATGCTTGCCCTAGTATGGGAGGAATTTTAGTATCGGTGTGATATTGTTCGTGTCGCTGATGGAGGACATATTGAACATCTGTAATCTAAACTAAATAGGTTCGTAAATATGTGTGTAAAGTTTCATATTCGTATGTCTTAAAGTTCAATAAATATATGCATGCGAAACACTAATATTCTTTTTGAAACAGATTGTATAAAGATTTTTCGCAGATTTCACATTGTCATAACTTTTGAACGGCTAATCACAGAGACTTAGTTATTAGTCGGAAAACATATAGCACATTCTTAGGTAGCTTTTAATAAAAAAATACTATCGAACTAGCCATAGATCCTCTGGAGCAGTGGAGCGGAAACTATTTTCATTTTCGTTAGCATGTTTTATCGCGACCAGTGGATAGAAAGTATATGTTTTTTAAATTTGTTAATATTGACATTTAATTTTTTTACTGCTACCTTATACACGAATATTTTATGAATTCGACGACCCAAAAAAAATTCCTATCGACACCTCTGGGGTTCGCGACCCACGGTTTGCGCACCACTGGTGTGTATGTCCTTCATAATATCTTTAAAAGACCTATAACTCTCTTCCATGCATTTGTAATCCTTCTGTCAATTTCTAGTGCCATCTGGTCATGATATGATATAAATTGTCCTAGGTAGATATAAGATGTTACATATTCTATGTTTTCCTCACTGATATAGATATCGGTCTCAATCTGTTTGTCATGGCTTTCGTTTTCGATCTGTTAATTGTCTGCCCCACTTCTCTTCTCTTTTGTGGCTAGGTCTCGTAGTATTGATTGCAATGTTTCGGGGTTGTCAGTAATTAGCACCAAGTTATCGTCAAACCTGAGGTAGTTGAGTCTTTGGCCGTATATGTTTATTCCTCACCCCGATCCATGGTCTGTTGACCTCTTCTAGAACTGCAGTAAGCAGTTTTGGTGAGAGGGGGTCTCACATCTCTTCAGATTGGGAAGCTCTCTCCATGCGTTCCGAGTTTTACTTGTGTTGAGCTATTTAGGTAGATATTTTTGATTATCTCTATGTATTTAAATTCTACTACTTGTTGTTTTTAGGGCTCTCCATATGTGTATTTGTACTAAGCAATCAAAGGCCTTGTTATAATCTACAAATCCCAAGTACAGGGGGTGGCCATATTCTACCCCAAGTATTGATCCCTAGCCTGGGGATCCATTCTGTAGTCTTCCTTGTCCATTTCTCCCTCATTTCCCTTATTATGTGACCTGCCGACCGCCAATACAGATGTTTAATTTTCAGTACTACATCCTCGAACTTTGTGACTTTCCTAATGTCAGTGGTCTTCTTCTCGTATTTTCTGCGGTACCCTAGGATGCTTCTCTGACAGGTTCTTAGTTTGTTTTGTAGTGCTTGTGTTATAGCCCAAGTTTGATAACCATATGTAAGTATTGGCAAGATGCTTAGATATTTTCTTTTCACTTTTATGTAGTGGATGTTCTTTAAAATATCTTTAAAATACAAATATCTCTTCCATGCATTTGCAATCTTTCTGTCAATTTCTTGTACCATCTGGTCTTGAAATGATATAAGTTGGTAGATTTAAGATGCTACATATTCTATCTTTTCCTCACTGACATAGATGTCGGTCTCCAATCTGTTTATGATGGCTTTGGTTTTCGATCTGTTACTTGTCCCGCCTCTCTGCTTTTTGTGGCAATTTCTTGTTGCATTGTTTGCAATGTTTCGAGGTTGTCAGTAATTAGCACCAAGTCATCGGCAAGCCTGAGGTGGTTGAGTCTTTGGTCCGTTATGTTAATTCCTAGATCACCCCAATCTGATGACTTCTTCTAGAACCGCAGTAAACAGCTTTGGTGAGAGGGGATCTATATGATACTCCTTGGTTTTTCAGGGCTGTCCATGTGTGTGGTTGCTCTAAGCAATCAAAGGCATTGTTGTAATCTCAAATGCCAAGTACAGGGGGTGGCCATATTATTGGCATTTTTTTATATATTTGTTTAACCTTTTCAAGGCAGACGGTAATCTGAGTGCACCATCCATTAAAAAATTGTTTTATGTCTTCCTACTGATTTTCTCAACTAGCCACGAGGTTAAATGTGCTGTCTATAACCTACTAATGGTACTTTTAATGCGTAATATGCGTTTCGTGTAATATTTTTATTCTCAGCTAGTTTCGGTTAATGCAAACACATGTGCTCTTGCATAATTGGATCCACTGCCTTATAAAAGATATACAAAGGTGTTATTTTGAATTTATAGGACGCAATTAATAATTAAACGAACTTACCTAAGTGAAGTTCTATTATAATTATACAAAGTGCTTCGTCCGAAAAGATTAGTACCTGAAATGTTTAAACTACCTGTAGTAACACGCAGTGTTGCCACTATTCCACTATATTTGAGAGTAAAAATTAAAAGAACTCTGTATACTCCCTGACGCCCTCTATTTCTGCCCCGGGCCCATCATTTAGTTTAGAGACAGTTTAGCTCCGATATTTCCGAACCTGTTGGGAACCGTTTGTGTTCGGGTGGGTGGGTGCTACTAATCTTTTCGGACGAAGCACTTCGTATAATTATAATAGAACTTCACTTAGGTAAGTTCGTTTAATTATTTATTATACTCGTGCTTCGTCCTCAAGATTAGTACCTGAAATGTTTAAACTACCTGTAGATCTTGAGAGTACAGGTTCAGGAAATATCTTCGAAATCAAACAATAGCATTGAATTAATGTTAGTTTCTTCATAGAGAGGACCCAAGAACCTATCTACAGGTTATCGCTCGCTAATAAATTACAATCCTCCTCCAATTGTTTGATTATAGAATTTTCGAAATGTACGAGAGGTACAGTTCTCCTTATTTCGTCTGCATTTACTCCTAGCTAGTAGGCTTTTGATGCCGCCGCGTGGCGCATACTATGCGCTGAGAAGTGGACGCATCTATTCCACTGTCCTTTGGTGTGAATTTAATCCAACGCACGGTTTAAAGTCGGGGTTAACACAACCTTGTGCGGTTCTTTATAACTGTCTTTGGACCTATTAATGTAATCAATTAGAGTCTTAGCTGGGCAAACTACTAACTTTTCAAGGGAAAAAGGTAAACATAGCACTGGTTGGTTAGCCTCTACTCTAGATGTCTTGATCAAAACTGGCATCTTTATAATAACTTTAGATGAATTAATCTCAACACTTCTTATATTTAACCTTGAAAGGGTTTGTACTCTATGAACCGTATTAGCCGCAGGGACGGGCTAATAGAGTTATGGATTTTCTTGAGAGCTTTTCCAGCGAAAGTTCTTCATTCGGGTACCACTCAACCAGGGAGTCTAAGACAACTGGTGTATCCCACGTGATATTGTCTTTTGGAAGAGCTTGGGGAAACTTGGAAACTACCATAAAGAATCTTTTGATTCTGTAGTGCTCAGAGAAACTTACTGTTACTATTAAGGATAAAATTGCTCTATAGTTGTTTTAGGGACCCATATTGGCTACCATATCGATTGCCTCCTCTTGACAATGACTAAACCATATTTTCAAGCACACATCGTACTGTCTTGGGGAACTATCCGCCATTGATGTTATATCTATCAATCTATCTTTAATTTAATGGGACCTACCCCCTTAGAAATCTCGTCCTGATAACACTCCGACAGCCAGGGTAACATGGGGCTGCAGGTTGCTGCTGCTAGCAAAAAAGGTGTAATCATATCATGTGATTAAAGTTAATTCGTACAGGCACAAGAAGTTGAAAAGTGAAAAAACTGGGTACCAAGGTTGTGTGGCCCACAACCTTACATTCATAATAGCCTTGGCGTTATCTGAATTATCTTTCTAATTGCTTTAAGTGTAATACAGCATGGTGGAAAAAACATAGAAATACATATTGGACTAATTTAAGGTAAGTATGTTTATAGCGTAAATTAAAAAAAAAACTGTAGTTGAGAGTCCATTCAAAATTTGGATGAGAGCGCCTAGACTTCTCGTTTGCGCTCGTTACCTGCTCTGCAGTCTGTTATTGAAGCATCGGAAAATAATTCTACACCGCTATTGACATCTATAATTTTACGATCTGGGTGCTTCATGTCCTCTGTTAAATAAACTATTAACTGAGATCTGGCAAAATGAACCTTGGAACACACTTATACGTCTCTTAAGTTCAAGAAATTATGACGTTTTAATTGATTTGTGTAAAGCCAGCCATATTCCAAAGCTGGACAAATCGATATTAACGGACCTACCAAACGTGTGGGCTTCCTTATTTAAATTGTTTCTACTTCTGCATCTCTTGATCCCTTGTATAGTGTTTTATTTGTAATCATATTCGAGTTTAACGGCCGTAACAGCCCCTCATTTGATTGCGCTTATGTGTAGTTTGATGGCTCCTCTGTGGTTCCTATTGTCTGCAGGCCGGAACCGGAGCCTTTTAATTTAAACTCCTGAACATTTAGGGTTTGATAGGATTCTTAACCGCCTTAGGGTTAGGGTAAGAATTAGGGTAGACCTTCATTTCGTTGCTAGACCTTGATACTGTCTTAGCTGCCTTCAAAATCTCGAGTAAATCATGTCCCGAATAGGTATGTATTAATATTGCTCTCCCTTGGTTGGCCCTGGGTCTCTTTCCCAGCGAATACAGAGCAAAATTACGTCTAGTAGTAGGCTTAGAAAGATGGAGGTCACACAGGATACGATCTGTGTCCATAAGCAGTCTTAGTAATTCATTATCCTAGTTTTCTGCTATTAATTGGATAGAGAAATTTTTGCCTTTACAAGCGATTGTATTAGCTAATAGTCCCTATTTCATCTCTATCCCCCCCCCCTTTTAAAAAACTCTGAAAAAAATTGCAGCCCTAATTTCAGAATTCAGTTGTAGAGCTGCAATGTTATTCCAATTTTCCGGTATTAGGTATTGCCCACTAATACTATGTGATCTTCATTAGATAGTCCGCAAATTAAGACCAGATCAAACTCGATGGATCTGCAGCTAAAAATTTCTAGAATTTCACCATCAAGTTGAAGCATCCTCATCTTCATTGACACTTTAGGTTCTGGATCTGTTTTTATCGTTGTCATTGGGTACTGCTGTGTAACCACTAGGTGTATTGTCATGTTCCCGGGTGTAATCGAACGTCGATAGGACAGGTGGCGCTTCCTCTAGATATCGTCCCTCTTTCTCACACCATCAATATTACCCTAGTAACCTAAAAAAGACATAAAAACGGTGTCTGAAGAATATTAATATACGTCCCTCTTTGGAACGCTTTCCTGGATGTTGCGAGATGGTTCCATAAGCCGCTCAGCATCTCTAATTAGAAATGGTATATGCCCCGTGGGCTTATTTCTATATCGAGATATAAATTATCGAGATAAAAATTAACAGTCTTACAAGCTGTATATAATACTCTGTATATAATTGGTTTTCCACCTAAAAAAAAGAGGAGTATGTGATCGTACTTACAAAAAATAGTATTAATATGCGTCCATCAAAGGCCCATATATAATACACACCCGGCATATAATAATAATAAAAAATGCTTGAAACAGTCTCAGATACTGCAATGTGCATTTATAGAGTATGGTATATGTATCGAGACAGTTCCACAGACTGCTCTGTATATGATTTGCATTTCCCCTAGACAGGGGATATGTGGTCGTACTTGTATACATAAATAATATTAATATACCTTGGCCCATTTTCTTATATTATATATTGAGACAGTCGCACAAACTGCTCCGGAATATAATAGTAATGTGTTTTCCCCTAAGCAAGGGATATGTACTAGTACACATAAATAACATTAATATACGTCTATCCTTGACCCATTTCCTTATATTATATATTGATACAGTCCCACAGACTGCTCTGGCATATAATAATTTGTTTTTCCCCTAAAGAAGGGATATGTACTAGTACACATAAATAATATTAATATACGTCCATCTTTGGCCCATTTCCTTATATTATATATTGAGACATTCGCACAAACTGCTCCGGCATATAATAGTAATTTATTTTTCCCATACACAAGGGATATGTAATAGTACACATAAATGATATTAATATACGTCTATCCTTGGCCCATTTCCTTATATTATATATTGAGACAGTCTCACAGACTGCTCTGGCATATAATAATTTGTTTTTCCCATAAAGAAGGGATATGTATTAGTACACAAATAATATTATTATACGTCCATCTTTTGGCCCATTTCCATATATTATATATTGAGACAGTCGCAACAAACTGCTCTGGCATATAATATATAACATATAAACATATATAACGTAAATAATAACAATATGCGTCCCTGCACTCTTATTAGTTACTAGAATAGAATAATAGAATGCACTGCTCAGTGCATTGTTATAGGGTTACACATAAATAATATTAATATACGTCCATCCTTGGCCCATTTCTTTATATTATATATTGAGACAGTCGCACAAACTGCTCCGGCATATAATATATAACATATATACATACATACATACATATATATATATATATATATATATATATATATATATATATATATATATATATATATATATATATACACACATACATACATACATATAACATAAATAATATTAATATGCGCCCCCGCATTCTTATTAGTTACTAGAATAGAATATTAGAATGCACTGCTCAGTGAATTCTTATAGGGTTAGTTATTTTGAAATGGGTACCTTTGTTTATCTACTTTGGCCTTGATCGGCGTCACTTGTACTCTTTGTCTCCTTATCCTCTTTTCCAGCTTTTCTTGTTTGTTTTGATTTGCAGATCTTTTTAGATAAATAATCATGATCATGTTTGTTCCCTCTGTGTCTTGAACTCACGGGATAACAAAGATTTAAAATTCTTAAAAAAAACATCTGCTTTTTTCTTTCTTTGTGATTTGCTAAACGTGTTAAGTGGTTGACCACTGAAACGTGAATGGTGGGCCCGGGGCGAAAATAGAGGGCGTCAGGGAGTATACAGAGTTCTTTTAATTTTTACTCTCAAATATAGTGGAATAGTGGCAACACTGCGTGTTACTACAGGTAGTTTAAACATTTCAGGTAATAATCTTGAGGACGAAGCACGAGTATAATTGGTAGTAAGTCAACTCTATTTGTATTATTTCATCATCTGAATAAAAAAGTATTTCAAATAATGTTTATTCATTTTTTTTACAAATTGTATTTTTTATGCGGTCGTCTGACAATACCACCAAAGTGGTAAAATAGTTTTTATTTCTTAGAAATGGAAAAACGACGGTACAGTTTTATGGATCTGGAGAAGATGAATCAGGATGAATTTAATCGTTTTATAGACGATATATCGTCTGATAACGAATCAATAAAGTCGTTGGAAACCGGTGAACTTTTTGATATAGAAAATATGATGAGATATGATTTTAGAAAACGAGATAAATTACATGTCGGATTGGGATGAGGAGGACAATATTCCACTATCATCATTGAAAAACAAGACACGAGATAGTTTGGTTTACTGGACAAATGATGAAAGTTATGTTTCTCAGCAAAATGAATTCAATGAAGATACTGGTCCAAACATACCTGATTATGCACAAAGCTGTACAGCCATATTTTATTAATTGTTTCCTGAAGAACTTATAAAACATATTGTTTTTTAAACAAATTTATATTATGTGCAAACATATGGAGGATATTCTACATTTGTCCCAACTACCGAAGAAATAATGAAAAAAAATATCAGTTAATTTATTGATGGGAATAAAGCAAATGCCTATTTACAGAGACTACTGGTCCTCTCGTGATGAGCTTCTACTGGTCCTCTCGTGATGAGCTTTTACTGGTCCTCTCGTGATGAGCTTCTACTGGTCCTCTCGTGATGAGCTTTTACTGGTCCTCTCGTGATGAGCTTCGAGATAATTTCATTTGTGATGTCATTTCAAGAGCTAGATTTGATTGGCTACTTTCAAATATTCATTTGAATAATAATTCCTGTCAACCTAAGAAAAATTAAGAAAATTTCGACAAACCATACAAAGTGCAACCCCTTCTTACTTAACTTGAAGAGAGTAAACTTGAAGTTTTCTTGCAGCACTCAAGCCTCATAAGTATCAATCAGTGGATGAATCGATGATTCGTTTCAAAGGGCGCAGTACCCGGCGACAATACATGCCTAATAAGCCTGAGAAACGTGGGTACAAAATATGGGCCCGAGCAGATTCTAGTGGGTATATGAGCCAATTTCAAATTTGTTCATGGAAAGTAGTCGAGTCTGCCGAGAAAAATTTGGTGGGTGGAATTGTATTGAGGATCTTTCAAAATCTTTGATTTGAATATCACAAAGTGTTTTAGAGAATTTCTTGAATTCCGTTGAATTACAAAGAGCATTATTGTCAAATGGAATATATAGTTGCGGAACAGCAAGAAAGGGAAAGAAATAATTTCCTGATTTAGAAAACGATAGAAATTTAAATCGCGGAGATTTTGATAATCGAATTTCTACAGATGGACTTGTAGCACTGAAATGGATGGAACGTAAAAGTGTTTTGTTGTTGGCGAATCCAGTCGTTACTACTGCAGTTTCAAGAAAGCAAGAGGATGGTTTTGTAGAAGATGAAAACTGTTCTAAATTGGTTGTTGACTATAACAAACATATGGGTTATGTTGACAAATTTGACATGCTAAAAAGTCTCAATGAAATAGATCGCGATTGCGATCAGGAATAAGTCCCACAAATGGTGGCACCGAATTTTTTTGTATTTTCTTGATGCTAGTGTAGTAAATGCTCATATAATACCAACAAATAAACAACAAAAAGAAAATGACTTTGAAAGAATTTCGATTATCGTTGATATCTGGTCTAGGAGCAATTAAACCCGCTAAAATAGAGCGGTCATCAATGGATAGAGCACCCAAGAAATACAAAAGGAATATTCAGCCAGGAATCCGTACATAGAAAGCTTGTCAGGTGTGCTCACTGTAGTACTAAGGATAATGTTAGTCGCACAATGTGGACATGTGGAACATGCAATGTTGGATTGTGCATCATACAAGACAAAAACTGTATTTCAGCTTTCCATTCAAAATAATTAAATGTTTGTCGAATTATGAAATGTTATTTTTTGAATATAAATAAAGTTTATAAAAAAACTATTATTTTTGTTTTGCCCTATTGCGGTCAGGTGGTCTCATGAGATAACCGCGTCCCGCAGGATAATGTGAATCATTTTCTTTCAATATGTTAGTTTTGTATGTTTTATTTGTTAATACTAAACCAGTAAATATGCCCTGTTCATTAATTTTCGAAAGAAAAAATAATTCAGCCCTCAAAGAAGAGCGTGCATGTGATCCTTCGTTGAAAATCCGTATCTGGTTCCGGCTTGTTCTATTGGTTGGTGGAAATCCAGTGTTTTGTAGATACGGCTTAGGACTACTTTTGAGAACACCTTATGTACATTTCACATTACGCTGATCATACTTTAGACCACATACATCAGATTGTGTAATGAAAAGTAGATCAATTAAACTAAATAGACAAGTTGAGATAAACAAGTGCAGCCAAATGAGAATACATAGAGAAAAAAAAAATAAAAAGGACAAATAGTAAAATTTATAAAGTCGGTACACAGCCTGAATATATAAAAAACCTATCCGCACTGCTGCACAGCAAAGCTGCATTGATGAGAAATAAATTTCGAAACGTGTCTGCAGATGGCTATCCACTTTAGTTATCCGAAAGACATGATGTTAAGAAAAAAAATGTTATTTTCCTGGTTTTTGTTGAGTGCCACGAAGGTGAACTGAAAGCTATAAAACTGATGATAATTTTCACATGAGATTTGTTTTGGTAGACCTAAAATGACTCAATAATGTTATAGAGTTCCGGAAAGGTTGAATATATTAATATATTCGGGCTATGTTCCAACTTTATTAAGTTTATATGATTATATATAATGTAGTGTGGTTTTACCAAATCTAAGACAAATAATATTAATTAGACAATGTTAGATACAGTTGACTAGTGTAATACAAGACTAGGCAGACATGGTTCGGCATAAAAGATTAGATTTGACAGCCCTGTCTAAATAGATAAGACTAGATACACAAGACTATACAAATAATGCCACGTGTACAAGGTTGGAAGGTAATACTAGAGAGAGAGGACTAGATAGAGAAGGAAGGCAACACACGGAAGACATAACCAGACATAAAAGTTTGCTAATTGTAAGTGTAACCAATTCATGCTAGATACAAAATATTAGACAGAATCGAAACGTGTAAACGTAGAAGACTAAATACATACGACCAAACTTATGGTAGATTATACAATCACATCTAGACTTTACACATCTAGAGGTATTAATAATATTTAATGTTATTAATTTTTTCAGTTTGATAATGAACCTTCTAATACAATTTCTCATAAAAATGAAAATGTTACCTAGACACATTAATTAAAAATTCAATTCACACATTCGTAAATTACCGTAAGTTACTTTTATAGCATTTTTATATTCTTATAAAACGCAATTTCAAATTTAATATCCGTTTTTAAAATTATCGTACATTTAACATTCAATTAGACGTAACTATAAAAACGATTTTTTAATGTTCGGACTAAAGTACAACATAAATTACAAGGAGAAAAGAAAAAACAAGACCGGCAGTAACTAAAAATAATTCTAGGTATGTAAGAACGAGTTAAGCTTTCAAGTGGTTCAGTTCAATTTTTATGGAAACTAATTAACATAAGTTACTATAAACTAGTTGGCGTAAATTTAACTAATAATCATCAAATGGAAGATGTAATTAAATTACACTTTCATGTGAGATAAGTAGAAAAATATGTATGAAGCTGAAGAATAAAATCTGGACTATTCAACCACGTCTATGAAATTAAAAGCTCTGTATTTAAATATATAAAAGCCGAAGAAACCATTCGTAACCGTCTTGGATAGTTTAAACACAACCAGAATTCGCTTGGCGGATATCCTTATGTTCCCCACATCGACTTCCCAACGTAATAAAATAATCTTGCTTTTACCTAAATCATTATCTTCCTAGCATTAACCCCGCTTTATTGCAGGGTCTGCTTTTCTGCACTTTTTCTTCCATATTGAGCGTCGATCTTGAGCGTCTCTATTTGTGGCATTTACTAGTTCCATGTCCACCAGTATAGTATCCAGCCAGCGCTTTCTCGGTCGCTTTCGTTAGCGTAGCCCTTCAGATGTCAAGTGCAGTTCTCGGGACTGAAGTGATAAATTGAAGCGACTGATTGATATGCAGTACATAGCCATACCAACGTAGATGACTCTCCCTCATTTTTTCGGAGATAAATCACATCAAATGTATCTCGAACATTATCATTACTGATGCAGTCCAGTCTACGTAGTAAGTCCCTGAGTCCAGCGAATCATCTTAATCTCCATGATATGTAGTATTTGTTCATGTCTCTTCGTTATTGGCCAGTATTCAGTACCATACAGTGCTACTGGTTGAACGATGATTCTGTAAATTGTTGACTTCAGATATGCTGGCACATTATGGTCAAAAAGAACTCCAGAGACTTAGCGCCATTTCAGCCATGCAGCGTTGACTCTGTTTCGGGCATCTGGGAGTGTTTGACCATATGAACAGATTAGGGTACCCAAGTATTTGAATACAGATGATTTTCGGAGTACAGTGCCATCAATGTGAATAGATCCTTCACTTGGTACTCCGCACTCCATATACTCTGTCTTTCCAATGTTGTGACGTAGGCCATGGGTGTCTAGTGCAGTTTTTCAACATTCATTATGTTGTTCCAATTCTTGGCGAGACTTGCAGGCTACAACGCTATTGTCCGAAAAGAGCAAGTTCCAGGGATGTGGTTGCAGAAGTTCGGCTGCGACGGTGTCAAGACAGATGATGAACAGAAGCTGACCCATGATGAATACCAAGTCTGATGGGAAAATTTCCGGAGTTTCCTTGGGCTGGTGACATAGCTGGTTACACTCTGATAAATAAGCTATTGAACATATGCTTCTGGTACCCCATGCTGAAGTAATGCATACCATATTAGATCACCCTCGAAGGCCTGTTCAAGATCCAAGAAGGCTATATGGTGTGGTTTCCTCTTTTCTAGGTGCCTTTCCATCAAAAGACAAGTGGCGTGAATAGCATCGATTGTCCCTGTACGTTTCATAAAACCACATTGGTTTGAGGCAATCTTAACTATGTCACGAAGGCGTGTATCCACGATACGCTCAAATATCTTCATAGTGTAGCAAAGCAGACGAATCGGTCGATAATTTGAGCAGTTGTTCACATCTCGTTTACCTTTCCAAATTGATACTATTACACTGCTGAGCCAAGTAAGAGGGGTTTCGTTTTCATTGATGATCTTGTTGATGATATCTGCTAGAAACTGAGCTGCTTGTGGCCCAAGCATTTTGCACACCTCCGATAGAACTTCCGGTCCAGTTGCCTTTCCTTCAGTTGTTATCTTCGTAGCGGCCTCAACTTTGGAAACCGTGATGGCTGGTACTGGACCAAGTATAGGATCCGCAGCTGGTAGTGGCAGATGCACAAATTCTTCGTTGCTAAGGTCTGTTTCCATCGGTTAAGCATCTCATTAGGTTTCTGTAGAGGTTGTTGATTTTCATTTTTAATGATCATAACATGTCCAACATCTTGAGTGGAAATATAGCGATTCCTCGCTAGTCTGTAGATATTATTTGCTCCTTCTGCTGTGTTGAGCTCTTCGTACATGTTCTTGTAATTGTCTGCTTTAGCTTTATACACTTCCTGTTTTGCTACTGACTTCAATCTTCCATATTGCTGACGATCAAGATCCAGTCCCGATTGGAGCCACGTCTTATACGTTAACTTCTTCATCCTTTTGGCATCTTGGACATGAGAATTCCACCACCATATCTCTTTATTGATAAAACTGCGTCCATGTTTTGATTTACCCGTGATGTAGAAGTAGAACAAGTCTAAATATGTGTGGAAGCCTTTGTCCAGATTTCATCAACGTGCTGACCTTGTTCTGGCATAGCTAGAGAACCTATAGATGTTTTCAGCTGGATGCGATGTTGTTCTAATTTACACCAATTAATTCATTCCGATGTAGATTTAAGACTTTTCTTGCAGAGATCAAGGCGAATCCAAAAATTGAGAACAAGTAGATGATGTTGGGGTGCAATATTGTCTGATGGTATGACTTTTACATTAGTGACAAACTTCAGATCACTCCTTCGTACCAACCAATAAATCAATCTACGTATTTCTTCCACCAATACTGAAGGTAATGGTGCGATTTCTGCTTTCTGTAAAAGATGTTAGTCACAGCTAAGTCTAAGGCCTTAGCAAATTCCAGGATTCTGTTTCCATCCTCATTTCGCTCTCCAAAGCCTTGTCCTCCATGTACTCTGTCGAATAGCAGATGCATAGCATGCATAGCATGAGACGACACGTAAGGTTGTCGTACCAGTGTCGATCGTAATAGACATCAATCGGTCAGAAAGACGGTTTACTTCAGTGACATGATCTCTGAATGTTCTCACAGCTATAGCTACGCCATTTCTGCCTGATATCTTTCCATGGTAGACTAACTTGTATCCTTCTAATTATCTAATAATATCCCTGGATTTTGAGCCAGTCCATTTGGTTTCCTGGATGCAGGCAATATCTACTTGTCGGTTCTTCAAGGCATCAGCAAGTTCTTGGCTTAGTGTCGTAAGAGTACCAATGTTAATGGGTGCCATTCTGATTTGTTGGACTCGCTTTTTTGCCCTCCCCGTCCTTGAGTGCCCTTGTACATTTCTCACATCATTCGGGTGATGATGTTGCGCGTCGCCTACAGCGGGAAACGCCCTAGCAGTTTGATAGATAATATTTATTCTGAACAGTGCATTGAGATACAACAGGAATTGTTTTACAGACCAGCTTGTTGTTGAGCCTGCCATCGAACCCTTCTCTTTTCTCATCCCGGAATTGGGACTGGGCAATGAGTTATTTTTACCTAAATAATTAACTAAATTACCTAAATCATCGAACCAATTTTACACCAAGGCAGCGGAAGATGTAAAAGAAGAATAAATTTGGAAAACGGATGAGGCTGCGTTAACAAGGGAAGGAATGTTCGGTAGCCATAACATGCACTGTTGGGCTGAAGAAAATCCTCACGCAATACATGGTAGAGGTTATCAACACAGATTTTCAATTAATGATGGGTGTGAAATTATTGGCAACTATTTGATAGGTCCATTTGTGTTGCCGAATTGCTTAACGGAGGCAGCTTACACAAATTTTCTGGAAAATTACTTCCTCAATGGATTAGATGCACAACTGATGCCCGTTCGATGCACAACTGAGACATGAAATGTAATTTATGCATGATTGTACACCAGTACATGTTAGGCGCCAGGCCTGTGCAGGTATGTCTCCATGCGAGATATCTTCATAAATGGATAGACAGGAACGGTCCGATACGAAACTACAGTCAGAGCACTTGAGGAGCTACTGCTACGTGTAACTGAAGCGTGTGGAACAGTTACAAACGTGCACCCCGTTTTTATTTTGACGTGTTCGTCGTTATTTTTTGCAGCAGTTTCGTCTGTGCATTGAACGCGGGGGCCGAATTTTTTTATGAATGTTCTATTTGCTTGTGTTCTGGTAACACTTTTGAAAAGCGTTGGTAAATTGTTTTTGACCCTATATCAATTAAGAGTTTTATGATGCATATTTTGACCATAGGTAAACATTGACTTTTGACATTAGGTACAGTATTTTTCGGTAGGGTAGTTGAAAGAATGAAATTTTATATTGTTGGCGACTTAACCACAGTTTTATTGACTGTTATAACAGCCCACGCCTATAAATTCGAATCTGCTACTCTAGCTTGCGAAATTGAATCTAAACCTTTAACTGTAAATATACCCATATACCAAGTTACACTGTACGAAAATAAGCGTCTCTTCGTGGATTATTGACATATTCTGAAACATTTACATACAACGGAAATGCTTTATATTGTCGAGTTTACAAGAAAAATATTTCGTGCATTAAAAAGTTTCAAATAGACCAACATGTCAGGATAAGTTTTTATATCGCAGGATTGCAGAAGAAATGCCCATGACAACAACTTATAACCGCGGCCACTTCAAGTTTCAAAGGTAAACACCAACCGCTTTAGCATGAATTTATGTGGAGCATTGCTTGAAAGTATTATTCTTCTTCACAAACCTAAAAATCCTACCATCAAAGGTTTTCTACAATAATATTGCTTGAATCAAAATATACCAGACGAATCAACGTTAAGTAAAAATTAGATACCATCAATTTAGCTACATATTCTAAAAGAATTGAGCAATGAACTCAATTAACTCATTATTTGGATATCAGTTGACTAAATAATTGATTGCTGTGGGTGTTACACTAAGAATTCAATTGTCGGTGCATTAAAGCTGGAGCCGTCTTCTTCCTATTTGGTGGCCTGCAAAGAATTAGAAAATGCAAGAATTCAATAATTTGAATTGCCAGACTTGTAAATGGGGGTATTAAAACAATATTTTCTAAATTTTCTGCAGATGAGAGAGTATTTAGAATTGGCAAGGCAGCCAAAGCCTTGCAACTATTTTAACCCAAATTTCATTTGATTCATGTAACGTGCTTTGATTTTATATCTACTTGCTGAAGAAGCGGGATCCACGTTTGGCAATCTAAATATATTGATTTCATTAGCAAAAAGAGTATTTCTCAAATCACTTGCTCGTAATAAGGCCTATAAAAGAAACTGAAGCTCCCGAACCAGTGTTAACGCGATGAGGAACGTTGATTGGAGCAGTTCTTCAGCTTCTCTTCAGCTTCTTGTTGTAGCTTAGCTGTTTTGTCCATCATGTCGGTGAGTGTATGGGACATGAGGCAGATATCATCGGCGTAGTCGATATCTTCTAGCATGCTTGATAGTCCCCAGCGTATTCCTCGAGGCTGTATTGTAACGCTCATCATGACCTCGTCTAGTACCATTAGGAATAAAATCGGGGACAACAAACAACCCTGTCGGACACCAGCAGACACTTCTGAGAGATTCCCTCCGTGTACCACGTTGCAAGAGTAGTCCGCATACGATGATTTTATGATGTTTACTATTTTGGGTAGGACGCCTCTCCGGTCTAAAGCCGCCCAAATACTTTCCCATTTAATAGTATCAAAAGCTTTTTGAAAGTCTACGAATAATAGAAATACCGTGGTTTGCCATTCTACTGCTTGCTCTGTTATAATCCGCAACGTATTGATTTGGTCTACGCAGGATCTTCCCGGCCTGAAACCAGCCTGTTCTTCTCTAAAGGTAGGTTCAATTGCTTTGCTCATTCGGATGAGTATTATTTTGCAGAGTATTTTCGATTCAGTTGTTAATAGTGTTATGCCTTCTTCAGTTGTTGCAATCGCTCAGGTCTCCTTTTTTGGGGAGCTTTATCAGAAGGCCATTGTTCCATTCTTTCGGTAGTGTTTCTGATTCCCGGATTTTATTTATTAGAGGTGCCAGCATTTCGGTCGTGGTCATGCAGTTAGCTATCATCATTTCAGATGTGATGTTGTCGACGCCTGGACTTTACCCGTCCTTTAGTTCCTTAATGGCCTTGCTTATTTCTGCTCTGGTTGGAAGTTTTGTATCTATGTTTAGTTGTGCCCGTGTTGCATGATGGTTTGCGTTGTTGTTTTGTTCTTGAGTTATTCCTGTGAGTATCTCTTGGAAATGTTCCTGCCATCTATTGAGTTGTTCTTCTGTTGTAACCAGTAGCTTCCCATCTTTTCTCTCATTCGGGTGAGTAATATTTTGCAGAGTATTTTCGATGCAGTTGTTAATAGTGTTATGCCTCTTCAGTTGTTGCAATCGCTCAGGTCTCCTTTTTTGGGAGCTTTATCAGAAGCCCATTGTTCCATTCTTTCGGTAGTGTTTCGGATTCCAGGATTATATTTATTAGAGGTGCCAGCATTTCGGTCGTGGTCATGCAGTGGGTCAGGCAATGGGTTTGTACGATACTCTTTTTTAACAGCTTTCTGTTGGCGATTAGCTTCCATGTTTCTGGCGACATCCAGTCATTCAAGCCTTTCTCGGTAAAACCTAGTATAGTTTTGTTTGTTTCAGTAAAGTTGGTCTTTATCTGGTGCCATGTCTCTTCTATTCCCAGATTTTGCAAATTGTTTTAGCTGTTATCTCCTCGGTGTATAGGGCTCTAATCTCTGGGTCTTTTAGCTTTTTAAAGTTGTATCTTTTGCTGGTGCGGTTTAATTGTTTGGGAAGGACTGCAACTTTAAGTCTTATTTCCCCCAGCAATAGGTGGTGGTCGCTGTCAATGTCGGCTCCTCGCTTGTTCCTTACTTGAAGAAGCGAGCCTCGCTATGTTGGACTAATGGTAATATGGTCGATCTGGTTCTGGGTGTGGCCGTCGGGGGATATCCATGTGACCTTGTGGCATCGTTTATGCGGGAAGAGCGTTCCACCTACTACCAAATTCTGTTAGCTGCAGAAGACAATGAACTTTTGTCTATTGTCCGAAAAGTTTCCGATTCCATGTGTTCCCATGATATTTTCTAGACCAACGTTGTTGCTTCCTAGCTGTGCATTAAAATCTGCTATTAATATGACAATGTCTTGTTTCCGGATTGTCAAGAATGTTTCTGACAATTTCCCGTAGAATGATTCCTTGACTTCTGTCTCCGCTGCTTCTGTGGGTGAGTAGCATTGTAAAATTGTCAGTTTTCTGGTCCTTCGCTCTGTCACAGGTCGCTCTGTCAATTCAAGAAGTGCGTGCTTGGCTTGCTGGCTTAGAAGAAATCCTACCCCGTGCTCATGTACGTCATCTTCATTTTCTTCTCCTGTATACAAGAATGTCATTCCGTTGCTTGATTTGGTTTCACCAAACCCGTTCCAGCGCGTTTCGCTCAGTCCAAGGATGTTGATGTAATATTGCTGCATGTTTTGTGCAACTTGTGCGAGTCTGCTTCCCTCAAACATCGCTCTGACATTCCAGCATCCAATTGGTGTCCGTGTTTTCATGCTAAAGGTCGTGTATCGTAGATCCGTCCGGTTAATTTTCTTGGTTGAAGTTTCGGTGAAAATTTGTTTTCGGACATGTAGGCTATCAACCTTCAGTACCCTAGTTCGCCGATGGGGCTGCCACCTTTAGGCATGCGAACCTACCCTGGTTTTCTGTCGGAGTTTTCCTTCTCTTAGCCAAGTGGTTCTCGTTTTATGGCGCCGGCGATTTGCCATGCACCCTTCTCTATTTGGTACAACATCGTTGCATTGCCCAGGGAGTGCCGCGAGGAGGCTAGAGATAGGATTCGTTGGCTGAATAATATTCAAAGGCATTTCCCAGTATTTTGGCGTTGCACTCCAAATTGGAGTCGGCGCGCAACACTGAGACCTAAACCAACATTACTCCCAACCTGAAGGTTTAGCGATGACTAAATCTATTCAGTTAATGAATAAAATTCGCCAAACTAATTCCGCATTGCCAGAGGTATTACCGTGTAAATTTAAAGAAAATTTTGGAAACGTTTTGAACAATGACCCGGGCTTTGGAGCTTTTTGCCAAATTGATGGATAGTTTGATTAATGGGACGGCAGAACTTTTACCAGAAACTATAAGTGCTAACATAGCACCCAAATTCAAATATTAGTTGATGTGAAGCGATCCTTTCCCGCTTATAAAAATGTTTGAAGTGAAGAAGAACACAATCTGACTACCGAAAATTTAGAATGAGAACAGTAACCTGGTTGTTAACGATTACAAGAATAACAAAATGTTGAATAATTGTGAATTTTATTATGGTCGATATCGATAGTTTATGAATGAGTCATTGCTTAATTGTATGCTGGTTGAAAATAAAACATCTTAAACTAACTTTTTTCATTATTTGGCGTTGCATCGTATGTTGCATATAATCCGGTCTCTACTTATGAATACGTCTTGCGCTATTGACAAATACGTCTTGTGTTGTCCTTAAATATTTAATTTCAGATGAGGGTTTCACAGTTTCAACCAAAGAATGAATTGCTGTATCGTTAGCAAACGGATATGTGTTCGTCTGTACTTACGCGGGTATATCATTTAACAAAATTTATTGCAAAATTGAAACCTGTGAAACCCTAGCCGTTATTAACGTTCAGATACAGATTGTCGTGTATGGATTTGTCAGTCTCGGAACGATTTTCAACTAAATTTGTATATTAAGCAGTCTAACCAAACTTTTTGAATAAGTTTTCGGCGTCTAATAAAGTTATAGCAGTAAGATTGTTTTCGTTAAAGACAATACGTTAGTCCAAGTTCTAATTTGCACAATATTGTGCTTAATCAAAATTAATAAATCTTTTTGATAAGCGTTTTGTAATTCTATATAGAATGACCTTTTAAGTCAATGCAGTTTTAGAGTATCAAGAAAATTAATTGGGTTATAACTAGTATCATTACACTCTTAATTATTATTAAAATTGGTTCAGTGTATTATTAAATTCAGATTACGCATCAGATTACGCATATATTATATAGACATCCATAGAGGTGCTTGCAATAAGTTTTGGTTGGACAAAGTAGCCTTTATCGGCCGTAGTTAATACAGACAGGGGTTTCTAACGTCCTTTGATGGGGATGTGGGCGAATATTTGGTTTCTCTAATTTGTGCTGGATGTTAGCGTCAATATTAACATAGGTGTTTCGTAAAGTATTTAGAGCTAAAATTTACTTGTAAATAATTTCACAGCAATAGCTCGCATAGTTCGGCTTCGATATCTCCGGATTTACTAAACTCCGGCATGAAAATAAAATAGACTAAAATTAAATTGTTGAAAATTAAAATAAATTAAAACTATTTGCAGACAAAATTATAATCGTGTTTTCACAGTTAAATTTCCATTTGTGTGGTTCATTTCTGTGTAGTGAATTTGCGGTTTATTTCTATGCGGTAAGTTATGCAATAGGCTACATATCTCCTTTCTTGCTGAGATTCTTCATTATATATGTATGTATCTAGACAGGAATATATAATAGCTATAAATAGCAGAATTTGAAAAAGGCGATTTAAATTTTAACGATTAACGGCAAAGATTAACGGCAATAAATATGAGAGCAGTATGAAAACTTGTCCAATATTGTTCTCAACGTAAATTCTTTCTTTCTTTCTTTCTTTTAGCCTGTTTTCGTCCACTCCTGAACATAGACCTCTTCCAAACTTTTCCATATCGATCTTTCCTGGGCTACTTTTATCTAGTTTCCTGATGTGTCCACGCACCACTCGCTCCACCACATCCTCGACCTTTGTTATCCTCCTGATTTCCTCATATCGATTTTTGTCCCTGAGACTGATTCCCAGCATCGCTCGCTCCATCGCCCGCTGGCAGCTTCGAAGTCGATTTGCGCTGTACATCCTTAGTGTTACAGCGTCCAGCCCATACGTTGTGACCGGCAAGATGCATGAGTTATAAACCTTCCTCTTGGGGTTTATAGGGATATATAGCGTGGTTCCCGGAGAAAGCAGTTGAACCTGCCAAACGCCGCCTAGGTCAAGCCGATACGTCTGGTAATTTCGGCTGTCTGATTGTTCTTTCCCAACTTAATGTTGTGTCCCAGATATACATACTCATCGACTTTCTCAAGAATATGATTACCGATGGTGACTATTATATTGCCCGGACTCATGATTTTAGTTTTCTGAAGATTCAATTTCAATTTTGACTCCTGAACATAGACCTCTTCCAATTTTTTCCATATTGATCTTTCCTGGGCTGCTTTCATCCAGTTTGCTCCCGCATGGCGTCGGATGTCGTCCTGTCATCTTGACTGAGGCCTGCCAACACTCCTCTTCGATCTTTCCGGCCCCCATTCTAGTCCACGCACCACTCGCTCCACCACATATGGACGTCTGGACTATTCACAACGTATGGACTCGACACTGTAACGATGTACAGCGCAAATCGAAATCGATATCGTGCGATACTTGCCTCAGCCTCAGGGACAAAATTAGAAATGAAGAAATCAGGAGGAAAACAGTGGTAGTGGCCTGTTCTACTGATTTCTTCATTTCAAATTTTGTCCCAGAGACTGATTCTAAGCATCGCTCGCACCATTGCTACCTGGCAGCCTCGAAATCGATTTGCGCTGTACATCGTTGGAGATGAAGAAATCAGGAGGAGAACAGTTGCAGTGGCCTGTTCTAGTGATTTCTTCAATACAAATTTTGTCCTTGAGGCTGATTCCTAGCATCGCTCGCTCCATCGCTCTCTGGCAGCTCCGAAATTGATTTGCGCTGTACATCATTAGAGATACTGTGTCGAGCTCATACGTTGTGACCGGCAAGATGCATGAGTCATAAACCTTCCTCTTGAGGTTTATAGAGAGATATAGCGAGGTGAGGTTTATAGCGTTGATCCCGGAGAAAGTAGTTGAACCTGCCAAACGCCGCCGAGGTCAAGCCTATACGTCTGGTGATTTCGGCTGTCTGATTGTCCTTTACCAACTTGATATTATATATATTCATCGACTTTCTCAATAGTATGATTACCGATGGTGACCATTACATTGCCGGGACTCATGATATTAGTTTTCTGAAGATTCAATTTCAACCTCGCGAGACTTCTTCGAGTTTACGTAGTATTATCTCTAGTTTTATATGGGTCGCTGCTGGTTAGTACAATATCGCCGGTAAAGCGTGGCTGATTAAGACGGCTTCCATCGAAGTCGACTCCATTTCGCTCCCAAAAGGATTTATATACGTTCTCCAACGCTAGGGAAAAAAGTTTGGGTGAGATGGTATCGCCATGTCGAACGTCCCTCCTGACCGGTAATTCTCCCGTAACCGAATTCTCTTTCAGATTTACATGCAAGGTAGCATGTTTGTAGATATAATGAATGAAGCTTATGTATCAAGATTCTCTACGAGAACTATCCATCGCCCGAATCACTGCCTAGGGTTCAATCAAACAAGCGCCAACCATACGCCGTGAGCGACAAAGCAGGTCATCAAACTTCTGCTGAATCATGGGGTACCGGTCGTGCTATTGCACGTATTCCCCGTCTCCGCGGTGCCGGTACTCACCGTTCAGGTCAGGGTGTCTTCGGCAATATGTGCAGAGGAGGTCGCAAGTTCGCCGAGCAGGGAGCAGGGACGTCGAGCAAGGGACATGTCATCGATCAAATCCCCAAGTTGTCACTGGTTGTCTCCGACAAAGTCCAAGAATTGACCAAGTCCAAACAAGCCGTTATCTTTTAACGGCGTTTGAAAGCTTGGGCTGATATCCAAAAGGTATACAAAAGGTTTCCGTGCTGGTAAGAATAAAATGCGTAACAGGCGTCGTATCCAACGCAGAGGACCCCTGATCATCTACAACAAGGACCAAGGTTAATTACGCGCTTTCCATAACATCCCCGGAATTGACCTGATGAACGTGAACAAATTTAACTTGCTGAAGTTCGCCCCCGGCGGTCATGTTTGTCGTTTTATCATCTGGACCGAATCCCCTTTCGAGAGGTTGGACAAGCTTTTAGGCAGCTACAATAAGCCCTCCACTGAGAAGAAGGGCTATAACCTTCTGCAACCCAAAATAGCCAACACAGACTAGTCTAGGTTATTGAAATTCGACGAAATCAAGAAGGTCCTCCGTGCCCCACAAAAGAAGGTACGTACACTACGTACAACGTAGTGTACGTCGTCTCAATCCATTGAATAACGCCCGCGCTATGTTGAAACTGAATCCATACTCCGCGGTCCTCAAGAGGCAAGCCATTTTGGCCAGAAGAGCTTTGAAGAAGCTTTGGCTAAGAAACGCTGAATTACACTTCCAGAAATTCATCCAGCTATTAGGTCGGCTAAGTTGTAGGCGAGATGGAGGGCGCTTTTTCTAAAAGACAAGAAAGGTAAGCCCAAGAAGGCAAGGAAGAGTTTAATCTTGAACTCTTCACACAGTGCACAAACATCAATTTGCTTTCTACCAACTGATAAGTTAAAGTTTTCTTGGAAATATTTGAAGGCACCCAAGGAGGCTACCAAAGCTCCAGCCAAGAAGCAATCTGTGACGCAGTTGGGTAGGCTTTAAGTTTGATGCTGTGGTTCCAGGTTATGTTTGTAATAAATATTAAAAAAAGGATAACAATCGAGTCACAGGCTTTCTGGTAGTCCACAAATGACATATGGAGAGGAATGTTGTGCATCTCTCGATTAATGTGCGCACCGTTTGGATATGGTCAATCGTGCTGAATCTCCTACCGAAGCCAGCCTGTTCGATGGGCTGCTAAAAGTTGAATTTCTGGGTAAGACGATTGGTTATGATATTGGATAATATTCGATTATAAAGGGTAGATAGTTGACTGATTCGTCCAAAATTTTCTATATTCGTACCTTCTATTCTACCTTAGGTAGTCGCCCTTCTTGAAGAGCAAGATAACTTCTGTGTTCAGCCAAGGATCCGAGATTTTGCCTTCTTCGAGACACCTGTTCAGGAGTATCAAATTGCCTGCTTTAGCGTTTCTCCTTTAGTCTTCAGCATTTCGTTCGTCACTCTATTTTCATCAGGTGCCTTGCCGTTTTTTAACTGGCCTAATGCTGTTTCCAGTTCCGCTCTGTCGATTCTTTGGAGCTTCTCGGATCCCACATTTAGGATGCATTTTCTCGTTCCACAACGTACATTGAGTGCATCGAATCGAATACTAATGAATTACCTAATCAAACATTTTAGTGGGCCTATCGAGAACGGAATGGAAACTTAGAGACTGTGTTCCTGCTTGGGAATTAATAGCTGAATAACATTCATTGGAATGGTTAAAACCATCCAATATTATTGAAATTGATCTTAAAATTAAATGTAGGCTCACATATCGCCAACCGATAAATTCGTTGCTACATAGAAATGTATGAAAGGATAAGAGCAAGGAAGGAAGGAATATGTGCAGACATCACCATTATTAAAAAAAAAATGAGAGACACATATATTATTGTGTATAGAATTGATAGTAGGAAATTATCACTACGATATCTTCAAATCTGTCAGTAGCTGGAATTTCACGGATATCTTCTGTTACTCTTTGGCACACCCCGCTGAAGATGCGTGGTGTGAGCCGTTCGCTGCGTCAAAGCAAGTAACGGGAACGGTCAAGACCGATTTTTGTCAGAGGCTGAAGGCCAACAGATATTATGAAAGAGTAAAGAAAATAAAGTTAGAATTTGTGTAATTACTACCTTAGAGTCCAAGATAAGAAGATCTCGTCTGCTCCTCATCCAACAGGAACTCTTATCTGAAGGCAAACTGACAGATAGCGTAAATCAATAAATAAACAATAGATTCCGGTTTGGAATTCGTATCGCAAGGCTAAAGTTTGCCTTCAGATAAGAGTTCCCGTTGGATGAGGGGCCGACGAGATCTTCTTATCTTGGACTCTAAGGTAGTAATTACACAAATTCTAACTTTATGTTCTTTACTCTTTCATAACATTTGTTGGCCTTCAGCCCCTGACAAAAATCGGCCCTGACCGTTCCCGTCACTTGCTTTGACGCAGCGAACGGCTCACACCACGCATCTTCAGCGGGGTGTGCCAAAGAGTAACAGAAGATATTCGTGCAATTCCAGCTACTGACAGATTTGAAGATATCGTAGTGATAATCTCCTACTTTCAATTCTATTATTAATTTGGTTCAAACCATGACATCTCATTTTAAATTATTGTATATATTTGGTTCTTCGTTTAGTCCAGTTTCAAGCAGATAGGGATGTTGGCGGTACCGATTGGCAGAAGTATGAATTGCCATATTTTTTCAAAATCAAAATATATTTATTCTTCCATAAAAAAATATAATCCCATAAAAAATGGGAAATATATTAGATAAGTCGGAAATGGCAGCTATAGAATTCTTCTAGGTTGTAGAAAGTTTGTTGCTCCAGTGGTTCTTTTAGTTTTCTTCTGAAACTGTTATGATTGACATTGGGGAGGGGATCGGTAGCTTATTGAAAATGTTCATTCCATTGTGTGTTTGGTTAGTTTAGATTCAGTTTCAATGATATGTTTCAATGATGTGATTTAGGTTTGTGCATGCAGTTAAGCAACTTTTGGGCAAACTCTGCAGTTCCTAGATGTGGGTAAAAAAAGAAATTAAGAATTTTTCAACACTTTCTTCAGTTCTCCATCGTCCAAAACCTAAGCATCAATTTTTCTGGAAATCGAAAGCACGAATTCAGCACGCTTGACTATTTAACTGCAAATAGTTGAATTGACCTTTCTAGTGTGCAAGAGTTGCCAAGATTTTCGAGTCGTGTTCATGGTAATCTTTGATTTTCTTAAATGAGTGTTTGTCTTTATGTGCTAGACATGCTATTTCGACTATGTAGAGGCATGGCAGTGTTAAAGTTTTGTGACTTCATATACCCATATTCATGATGGTTCTTATGATCCTTGTTTGAGTTCCAAAGAGTGCTTTGGATTCCGGACATGCGCCCTAAACAGCTGCACCATACGTAAGTCTGGACCTCTGCATAGTAAAGTGTTAATAGGGTTGATTTGGATACTACCTTTAGTAAAAGGCGAATTAAAAAAGTTTTGCTGGCCAGTTTTTTTCTTATAGCGTCTACAGTGAGATTCCATTGTAAAGTGCCCTACAAGTGACTTACAAGGAACTGTTTTTCATTAGTGCGTGATAGCTCCATCGAGCCGATTTTTAGCTTGAAATTTTCAGTAAATCGTCGGCTTGTGCGGAAAAGCATGAATTTGGCTTTTTGTGCATTGAGGAGTAGGTTGTTGCCTGAGAACCATTTGTATATCTTATTCAGAAGATTATACCCTTGATTCTCGTTTTTCATAGCAGTACTGTGTGAGATGCCTAAACTGGAGTCGTCTGCATACATAGTGTAGTGTTTTTTGTGGGGGTCGTTTGGCTCCAAAGCACTCGACTAAATTGGTCTAAAGTGCTTGACCCAACTACAATTTCTCTCCCACGAAATCAACTTCGTGAACGAAGTCTATATTCCCAAAGATATTCCTGAGAGGCCTGCTACTCAGCTCCAAGGTCATTATTGCAACCCCGAAGTGGAAGAGCCTTGTGTGTGCTAGCGCTACATAAGCTCACATTATGTGTTCAGCGGTTTATTTATCTGATTCACATAATCTACAGGCAACTTCCTCTGCCTTTCCCATTTTGTGTAGGTGATATCTCACCGGACAATGTCCTGTGAGTATGCCTACCAAAGTTCTGATTTCTCTTCTAGAGAAGCTTGGCAGCTGCTGCGTTTTTGCGGCAGAATAGTTTATGAGCATTTTAGTTTGCCTCAGTCCTGGCGTGTTTTTCCAGTAGGTTTGTTTTTGCTCTTCTTCCCATTTCTTAGCCCCCTGCCTTACGTGGGACTTTTTAAGCCCACAAGTTGGCTCTGGGCCAAAGAAGCGAGCCTCGGCCCCAATTTTGACGAGTGCGTCGGCTATTTCGTTCCCATCTATGCCCTGTTGACCCGGTGAGCACATTAGCATGAGTCTGTTAACTTTCGCCAGTTGCTTCAGGTTATCTTTACAGTTCCAGGTTAACTTGGAATTAAAGTTGTGGACTTTTAAATTCCTTAGAGCTATACATGGTGCAGTACTCTCCATCAATGTATTTTACAATGTCTCCTATATAAAGTGGGAATAAAGTTGTTGTAAGTATACTTCCCTGCGGAACCCCAATGTTCATTTCGACGGGGGCAGATTGTCCAATGTCCTTTCCGTTGTCAATTCGAACCGTGTGTTGACGCTTTGTTAAAAATGATTGCAGCGATCTTGTTGCTTTGCCTCTAATGCTGTAATGTTCTTATTTGTTTATAAGTTGTTTGTGAGCCACGTCACAATCACAGGCTTTACTAAGATCGCAGAAGATGCCTATATGGCTCTTACCTTGATCTATTTCTTGTAGATTTTTTTTATAGATATGGGTAATCGTCGTTGTGGTGGATTTAGATTTTGGAAAACCGTGTTGTTAGAAAGGAATTAGTTGGTGTTTATTTATGAAAGGCATTAATTAAATGCCTTTAAAGGCGGAATCAATTAAAGATTCCAGCACAGTATAAAGAAGTGCCACTAAGTAGTGCTACGCTGAACATCGGAACTCTAACGGGACGTGGCCGCGAACTACCTGATATGCTCAAAAGACAGAAAGTGGATATCGCCTGTATATAGGAAACTCTATGGAGAGGACATATATCCCGTGAAATGGGAGATGGATATAAGCTCATCTACCATGGAACAAGTACTCGAAACGGGGTTGCCATTGTTATTTGTGCCAACCTAATAGATCAAGTAGTCGAGGTAAATCGCCTATCAAACCGCCTCAAGAACGTTGTCATAGATATGTCATCTTGCCGGATACATATCATTAGAGTCTATGCACCAAAAACTCGCTATGATGAGAGTGGGAAAGAGCAGTTTTGGCAAGAACTTCAAGATCTTGTCTTGTTGTGCCCAGAGGATGACTTCTTACTCATATGTGGCGATTTCAATGGGCATTTTGGCCAAAATAAGGATCATTATAGTTGTCACGGTGGAAATAGCTACGGAAGTAGTAATGAGGACGGATGCCGAGTCCTAGACTTTGCAGAAGCAAACAACCCCATCAAGGGCAGCACCTTCTTTAAGGAGCGCACTAGTCATCTCATAACGTACACTAGCAGTGACTATAGAAGCCCGATTAACTTCATACTGTTACGGCGTTGCAGCTTCCAGTCAGTTTCAAATATGAAGGTTATACCTACAGACTGTGTTACCCTACAACACAAACTACTCACTGCCAATTTGAAGATCAGCAAATGCAGGATAGATGGATATACAACCGGCCAGATAAAAATAAAGTGGTGGGAACTACTAGACGAGAAATCAGCATCGGTTAGCTGTATCACATTTCCTCCTGTGGACCCCAACAATATTGACACCACATTGACCAATGTTTGTAAGTCAGTGACTGCTGTTGTAGCAGAAACAAAACTAGGAAGTCGCCATATCGACAAGCAGACATGGTTGTGGACAGCTCAGGTGCAAGAATAGGTCCATGATAAGAAGACAGCATTCAAAACCTGGCTTTCTCATAAAACAGACGAGCAACAGAGAAAGATAGATTACTGCTAAACGAGAGGCAAAGAAAGCCGTCGCTGAAGCAAGAACTACTACAATATCTACCTTACACTACTACAATACACAACCTACACTACTACAATATCTACCTTAAATTGGACAATAAAGACGGAGAAAAGGATATATACCGCGTGACCAAAGCCCGAACAAAATTAACAAGGGATATTGAACACTATGTGTGCATAAAGAGCAAGGAAGGCAAAAGATTACAGAGCAAACATGAGATTTTCAAACGCTGGCGTCAGCATTTTAAGAAGATCTTAAATATAGGGTTTACCGCATCCACCAATCCCAGGGAGAAGGTGTCCCAATTGAAGGGCCTATTCTCGAAATCATTGCAGAGGAAGTTGCCATTGCCCTCAAAAACATGAGAAATCAGAGATCTCCTGGATAAGACAATCTTCCCGCTGACTTATGGAAGTTGCAAGAACTGCAAGCTTCTGTAATTGATTCGCTTGTTACCTTTTTGAACGCTATAATCGACTCTGGCCACATCCCTATTGACTGTACTACAAGTATCACGGTACAGATTTTCAAGAATTAAGGAGACCCTGCAGAGTGCTCTAACTATCGCCCAATACCCCTTCTCTCACATAAAATGAAGATTTTTGAGAGATCTCTTGATCATCGGCTACGTGAAATTGCCAACATTAACATAAACCAGTGTGGATTTGTCAAGAAAGCTGAAATTACTGACGCAACATTTCCAGCACGATTACTTATGGAGAAGCATCGTGAGAAAAGGAAACCACTGCTTATTGCCTTCCTCGACTTCGAAAAGGCCTTTGATCTTGTTCCTCATATTATTTTAGTATGCACTTCGAAGCCATGGAGTGCCAGAATCATTTGTTAATGTGTTCAAGATGATATAAACAAACACCAATAGCAAAGTAAATTGTGCTATTGGTACCTCAGATAACTTTCCCGTAAATGTCGGGGTCCACTAAGGTTCAGCACTAACACCATCCCTCTTTGCTCTTGGAATGTCTCTTGGACCATTATGTATGCGAATGGAGAGCAAGATTTAGCAGGATTCGCATACTGAAGAGTCCAAGGGACATTCCGTTGTAGATCACGAATAATGGTGTCCATGACAAGAAAAAAGCGTGATAGTGCTGAACTTTAGTAGACCCCGACAGTTACAGGAAAGTTATCTGAGGTGCCAACAGCACAACGTACTGTTGTGTACGGTATACACTGGTGTTGGTGTACAGCATCTTGACCACACTAAAAAATGATTCTGGCACTCCATGGTGCGCATACCAAATTAGCTTATGAGAAAGATGATCAAAAGGCCTTTTCGAGGTCGAGGAAGGCAATATGCAATGGTTCCTTTTTTTCACGATGCTTCTCCATGAGTAATCGTGCTCCTGGAATAGTTGCAGATGTCTCCCGCGAAACACTCCAACGTCAAGTTGAAGATTGGAATAACCGCCTCTCCCAGTATGGTCAACGTCTAAACCTGAAGAAGAGGGAATACCTAGAGTTAAATCCAAGTGACGGTACCATTCAAGTCAGTGCAGGAAATCTAGTCAAGACCAACTCCACTAGTACCTTGCGACTCGTTTACAGAGTGATGGCAGCTTCAGGGATGATGTAAGAGCCAGAGTAAATGTAACCTGGATGCGGTGGAAGGAGGTCACGGGTGCACTCTGCGTGAAGAAAAAGTCATTTCATCTCAAATCCAAGATATACCGGACATTGATACGGCCTGTTGCACTATATGGAGTCGAATGTCGACCATCTGACAAGATTTCTGAACGTCATCTACATGCCATGGAAATGTGAATGCTTCGTTGGGGAATGGGCATCTCCCTTATTGACCATGTCAGAAACGACACAATTCGAGAGCAAATGGGTATCGCTCCAATTGTGGACAAAATGAGAGAGAGACGGCTCTTATAGTATGGCCATGCATTGCGAGCAGCTCCTGGTACTGTTGTCAACTCTGCCGTCCATTTTGAGGTTGAAGGCCAACGTTCCAGAGGAAGACCGAAACAGCGATGGCAGGAAACGATAAATAGTGATCTGAAGATAGTAATTGTAACGTAACGTAACTGACGTGTAAAATGGCGCTCATTGACCAAGAAAGTGGACCTTGTACCAGCTGGACAGCGCTAAGAAAAAGAAGAAAACTAATCTGTCGAGCATACAGTATTCGAGGATTTTTAATAGCACAGAGAGCATTGCTATCATCATCATCATCATTCAGCTCTCTGTGTCCACTGCTGGACATAAGCCTCCCCCATTTCGCCCCATTCCCTCCTGTCTTGAGCTCTCTGTATCCAGTTGCCTGCACATCTTTTTAGATCGTCAGTTCAACGTGTAGGGGGTCTTCCCTTACTTTTTTTATCCAAGCGCGGTCTCCAATCGAGCAGCCTTTTCGCCTATCTCCCGTTCGTCATTCGTGCCACATGTCCAGCCCACTTCCACTTGAGTTTGCGAATTTGGAATTGGAACTACATCTGTGACGCCGGTTCTTCCTCGTAAATCTTCATTTCTTATATGCGGTGACACTCCGAGCATGGACCTTTCCATCTTGCGCTGTCTTACCATAAGTTTCTTAGCACTTGCTGTGGTTAGTGTTAGGGTTTCAGCTTCATAGGTCGGGCAAACACACACTGGTCAAGCACCTTCCTCTTTAAACATTGTGGTATGTCACTTGTGGTATGTCACAGAGAGCTCAAGACTTTTAAAGACTTCCGCAAGTTACGCATAGATTGCCCAAGATAGTGTAACTGTTCTTTTCATTTCGCACGATTGGTTGTCTAGTGAGATTTGGATTTCATGACCAAGATAGTTTTACTTATCCACCAGAGCAACTTCCTCATAACCAATGAGAATTTGCTCACTGCGAACTAAATTCGTTTTATATTTTGTTTTTAAAATATTCATTTTTAGACCTACAGCACATCCTTTTTGAAATTCTTGTAAAATATCTTGAATATTATTGGCATAGCTGTCTGTCTGTGGTTTTCGATGTTTGTTTTGTCGCCTTTTTTATGTATGGGAGTTATAGTATATAGTTTTAGTATTGTCGGGAACTCTTCCATGGTAATGTGATTCCGATGTGAATGAACGATTCACAAGGTGTGTAATTGTGTCAGAAGTTCTTTTGAGATCTCTTTTACGAGTTTACTAGGAAGTCCATCAGGGCCGGAACGATATTTAATTTGAATTTTTGATATGATTTGGGCCATTTCAGTTTTAGTTTATTCTTCTATAAATACTGTATGAGGGTTGAAAGTTGTGTGATTGTGTGTGATTTGGGTTGGAGATATTCTTGCAGTTACCCTATTTATAAATAATGTTATAATGTAAAGGATACTACCGCATATTCTTCGTCACGGACTTAAATATTGTAAATTTAATAGTAAAAGCTAAATGTAGGTAATTGTAAAACATTAAAATTTTTGTAGCAAATTATAATAGAGGCGTAACATCTGCGTATGAAATTTGATATTAAAAACAAACCAGCTTGTAATAATGTCTTTATAATAATACTAGTAGTGATTACGAAGTTACAAATACGTTCTGAAACCGATTATTAATATTCCAACGCATACACTTAGAAGGTATGAGTACGTTCGACCTAAACAATATAATTTTTCCAGCTAATACTACATCATTTCCTATACACGTTATATCATAGATAATCACTATTCGAAGCTTGTAATCCATATCGAACATAAAGGTACCAGTATACGTGGTGAAATATAGTCTGCATATAAAATATCTTTAATACATCCCGGATCTAGTCAATAAACCACCGCATAATGGATTACTGTAATCATTTCCCAAGCACGTGAAATACTCCACGTCTGCTTAAACTATATTTAGATACAATTATTGCACCATTTATTTCTATTTAAATTCTTAACTTTCGATTATAAGATTACCTTTTTTATTTGAAATAAATTGCTCTTTTTGCATATAATTTTGTTTGTCTGTCTAGTTATGTATAAAATAATTATTGTATTCTCAACGTTGAGGAGCAATTTACAGATTGAATACAAAGAGAAAGAGATAAATTCATTGAAAATCAACTAAGGCAGAGAAAATCTAAGATTTTATTTTATGTTGAGACAAGCAGCGCAGATAAGAAAATCTCTGTTTATTGGAAACGAAGAGAATATCTCGGAAACTAATACCGATATATTACCTAATCGCATTACCAGGAGATATGAAAATAAAACAAGCTGGAGAAAAATAGTTTTTTAAGTTGGTTTATAAATGTTTTAATTTTGTTTGATGTAGTTCAGGCCCGTTAATTTGTTAATGGGATTGGAAATATAAAATTGTTATGGGCAATTCAGCGCCATAAATATTTGTTGATGTAATAAATCGGTTAGTGCGAAATTCGTTTTTAATGTAAAATTAACGCTCAATAACCATGAAATTAATTAAAACGATACATCGATTCCAATTATCTCGACCAGCTTCCTACTCTATAAATTTCACTTATTATCAAATTGCAAAACTAGTTTTGAAAAAATATTTGATTCATATGCAAGGGATAGTATTGTAACTTTTGGCCAACCACTTTTTATTTGAATTAACATATCGATGGCGCTTCATTTATAATTTAAAGATAGTTTACTTAATTATAAGATACTAACATACGTCAACAGGAACAATTTACAAAAAAACTAATTTTCTATTTAAATTTTATTTCAAATAATCGATTATTTATTACTCTTCTTCTTCTATGGGTGCCGTGAGCGTTCAAGGATTATTGGCGAGCATGATGGCAACCATGTTTCTGATGATAATTTTGTTTTTTGAGGCTCTATTTTCGATCTAGGTGTTGTTAGAGAGGCTAGACAGGCTCCATTTTCGATCGAGGTGTTGTTTCAGCGATGCAGGGATGTAAACTGCGATGTAAACAGGGATGTAAACTGGGATGTAAACTGCGAGTACGCAAGCTTCGTGGATTATAAGAAAGCGTTTGATCAACTGCGACACACGAAAATGATGGAAGTTCTGCAAGAAGCTGGCCTGGCTGGGAAGGAACTCAAAATCATCAGAAATCTCTACTGGAATCGGACGGCTTGTGTCAGGGTATACAGAGAGACAAGGGAAGAGTTACAAATATTACGTGGTGTTAGGCAGGGATGCATACTATCTCCTGTAATTTTCAATCTGCACTCGGAATAAATCTTCAGAGAAGCCCTGCAAGATATTGATGCTGGAATCCTGCTAAATGGAGAACGATTGGATAAAATAAGGTATGCAGATGATGTTATTTTTGCAGACAACCTAGCTGCCTTACAACTCCTAATGGACAGAGTTACATCATACAGTCCACAATATCGTTTGAAAATAAACACCAACAAGACAAAGTTCATGATAATCAGTAAAGACGAAAACACCCGCGGTATTTTATTCGTAGACGGAACTCCTTTTAGAAAAAGTAAAAAAATACACATACTTGGGCACGAACATAAATGATAACTGGGACCATTCTGTGGAGATCAGAACGCGTATTGAAAAAGCCAGAACAGCATTTAATAGGATGAAGAAAGTCTTTACCAGCCACGACTTACAGCTGTCAACGAATATTCGCCTACTGCGATGCTACGACCCTATTTTATGGGGTCGAATCGTGGACGCTTACGGAGGACTCCTCCAAAAAACTTGAGGCATTTGAAATGTGGCTGAACCGAAGAATCCAAAGAATACCTTGGACAGAGAGAATAACCAATACGGAGGTGCTAAGAAGGATAGGCATGGAAAAAGAAGTCCTGAATACCGTTAAGACACGAAAGCTACAATATTTGGGACATGTAATGCGTAACGAGAGCCGATATGTTCTTTTGCAGAAGATCCTCCAAGGCAAGGTATATGGAGCTAGAGGAGTGGGCAGAAGGAAAATATAGTTGTTGAAAAATTTAAGAACGTAGTTCAACCACTCAACTTTTCCGCGCTGCTGTTAACAATGTTCGAACAGCCAACATGATAGCCAACATCCGGAACGGATAGGCACCCTAAGAAGAAGCCCGGAAAAGTTGCACTGTTGTCTGTCCGCAAGACGCTCTAAGATTGTTTAGTCAATAGATACGTTTTCTTCTAAGGCCTATTATGCTATCTATTTTTCCTTGCATGATGAATATTGTATAGGGTGCGTCAAAACAAATAGTGTAGTACACATCCCGTGTGGCCAGGTTAGGAACCTGAGAGGGTTCTCATTGTCTCTGGAGGATCGTGCCGCTTTCAGTCGTTACAATGGTTTGGTGCGGACAAAATAGGGTCTTCGTCAACAGCTTTTTTTTTAAATGGCATTTCTTTCTTTGCCGCACATCGTGCGTTCTGGCTGAACTTCAATCTTACGCGTAGTGAAACCGTCCCTCACCGTAATTTAATCGCGAGATGAGCGCCCATATTCGAAGAAACTGGTTCCACACTAAGACCTAGGGATTTAGAAAGAACCAAAAGGGCAAGAACTGCCGAAAATGCAATGAGAGTGAGAGAAGCTATCCAACAGTCGCCTATGTGCTCTGCCCGGAATCATGAAATTGCATAAGACATTTCTGACTGCTCACTAAGGAGGATATTGCATCATGATATATCATTCCACCCCTATAAGGTTTTGTTTGCCCAATAATTGAAGCCTCCTGACTATAAAAACCGCATGAATTGCTCCTAAGAAATGTTGAATCGAATCCATGCGGGACAAACATTTTTCAGTTGTGACCCACTTCCATCTTTGTGGAACAGTGAATAAAAACATTTTCGGTACTGGGCTGAAAATAACCCGAGGCAACTTCAATAGAAACCTCTTCGTATGGTGTGCAATTACTAAGTTTGGGGTGATTGGGTCTTCTTTCCGTGACTGTTACCTCTAAACATTATGTTTCCATTTTGGAAAATTTTTTTAGATCTTAATTTAGACCCATATCGCTACTTCCTATCATGTCTATATTTTTGGAAAATCTTTTCTTAAAGCGACTTATTCCTATAATAGAAAAAAAATAACTTAATAATAATACCGGACCATCAGTTTAGATTTCGACAAAAACATTCCAGCATTTATCAAGTACAACGGATAACTGCAGCTATAGAGAAAACTCTCGAAAAAAAGAAAGTTTGTGCTGCTGTTTTTCTCGACGTAGCACAAGTCTTTGATAAGCTATGGCACGATGGTCTTATATATAAACTTTAAATGTTACCAAAACAGTTCTCTGATCTTCTGATTTCATACCTGTCAAATCGAACTTTTAGAATAAGCCAAGAAGATGCGTACTCAGAAATCAAAAAAATGAAAGCTGGGGTACCACAAGGAAGCGTTTTGGGTCCGACGCTATATTTACTGTACACTTGTGACATTCCACAACTAGAACACAATACTATGGCGAACTTTGCCGACGATACCGCTATTCTAGCTATTGGAGAAACTCACCAAGCAGCAACTGAGAAAATACAAACTTTCTTGAATTATATCCACGAGTGGACAAAAAAATGGCGAATGAAATTAAATGAATCAAAATCAGTTCATGTGAATTTTACATATAAAGAACCAAAATACTATCCACTTACCATAAATAACAACCAAATACCTTACGCAAATACTGCAAAGTATCTTGGCATGGCTCTCGATGCAAAGCTGCGCTGGAAGGCACATATCAAAAAGAAAAAGGAACGTTGGAAATTCGATATAAAGAAATTTATTGGCTAATAGGTAGGAATTCGATAGGTATCGATTCAAAATAAACTTCTCCTATATAACCAAATACTAAAACCCATATGGACCTATGGTATACAACTTTGGGGGTGTGCCAAACAAAGTAACATCCAAAGCATACAAAGGTTTCAGAATAAAGTACTAAGGAATCTAGTGAAGGCACCTTGGTACATCAGGAATAGCGATATCCATAGGGACTTACATGTGGATACTGTGGATAATATTATTAAAAAACACGCTGCTGCTCACCAGCAGATACTTCATCGCCATGTGAATGTTGCGTAATAGTCCAGCTACTTGAAAACACGGACCTATTGAGAAGACTCAAAAGAACCAAGCCCTTCGAGTTAGTGTTATAAATACTGCCAATGTTACAAACTAACAACACATGAACGAAGTGATTCGCCCTTGCGGATTCTAAGATGACGTCAGTGGACAACATCATAGTTTTATTTATTTATTTATTTTTTCTAGTAATTTAGGTTAAAATAAAATTACTTATTAGTCTAAAGACTATATTGTAATGCAATAATTAAAAAAAAGATCTTAATTGCAACTAGTGGATGAAACCGATCTGAGAGAAATTTGGTTTCAAGAGGACGCTACGACCCATGCTGCTCGAATTTCAATGGAGAGAGTGCTCCTGTCAATTGGACAGATATTCCTCGCGCGCATCGTTTCTCTGAGGGGTGACGTGAAATGGCCTTAATGGCACGATCACATGACTTAAGCATTTTCGACTTTTTCTTGTGGGGCTACCTGAAGGGAAATGTTTTTAAACGTCGGCCTCGCACCTTGGAAGAAGTCAAGGATCGAATTCGGGAGGAAATATATATATATACATATATATATATATATATATATATATATATATATATATATATATATATATATATATATATATTTATATATATATATATATATATATATAATATGACATGACTGTCGGGATGTGTCAAAAATGCGGCCTAAAACTTCATCGACTTCATGAAAGTATCGCTGCTGGGAGCCATCATCTGATGACTTCAAAACTTCAAGGGTCCGCTTTCTTGGTCAATGACAGTCATTTTGCACGGTTTTGTGCGTCATTTGGTTTTAGGCCCACTATATTTAGTTCACTAATTGTCGTGTCCTGCCATCGCTGCTTCTGTCTTCCTCTGGGACGTTGCCTTCAATCTTAAAATGGAGGGCAGAGTTGACAACAGTAACAGAAGCTGCTCGCAGTGCATGGCCGTACCAACGGAGTCGTTTCTCTCTCCTTTTTCCACAATTGAAGCGACACCCATTTCCTTTGGAATTGTGTCGTTTCTGACATGGTAAATAAGGGAGATGCCCATTCCCCAACGAAACATTCTCATTTCCATGGCATGTAGATCACGTTCAGAAATCTTCGTCGGCGAAGTATTCCATTTTTGGTTTAATGTATTAATTTGGTCACTTCCGTTTCTTTATTTATGCGTCGTGGTATCTCTTGTTTGTAATCCTGTCCGTCCAACTGAGTTTGAGCATCCGTCAGTACACCCACATTTAAAATGCGTTCAGACGTTTTAACATTGCCTCTGCGAGTGTCCAGTATAGCGGAACAGAAAAATATAACACCTCACCATACGTAGGTGCTCTGAATTACGACGTAGCGAGCGCCTCATACAACGCATCTTGAGTAATGTGTGCCAAAGAGTAACAGAAGATATTAGTATAATTCCAGCTATTGATAGATTTGAAGATGTAATGATAATCTCCTGACGTAATAATCCTGACTGCTGATTTTTAATCGTTATTTCTTCTGTAAATTAATAATCACAATCCATGGTCCGGAATTTATTGTTTGTTTATTAATTTACGCTATCTGTATACGAAAATCTGAAATGTTGCAAAGTTTCCGGTTCAAAATACTGCAAGGAGCTAGTTTTTTCGAAGGCAATTTTCCTAATTTCTGTTTCTCCGCGGGTCTTTTCGAGAAATTTTATGTTCCTTTAGTCAGGATACAAATCTCAAATCCGACCGTAAACAGTTACCAAACACCAACTTCCTAGTTTCGAGATTTGCCATTCAAAACCCCTGGGAAAAAGCGAAACTTTTCGGCAAATTCTGCAGTTCCTAGATGTGTTAAAAACAGGAATTAAGAATTTTTCGACAATTTCTTCAGTTCTCCGTTTTTAAATTATCAATTTTTCTGAAAATCGATGGGAAACTGTTCCAACAACATTTTTAGTTTCATACATATAACTATATTTCTGAAAATCTAGTAGAAACTTCATTTTCCTTAGGAGACCGGAAAATCCAGGAAAAACTTAAAATTTTCCAATAAAGCCTTCTGTTCCGTGGTCTGATTCAAACTGTAACTAGAGATTTTCGAAAATCTCCAAACACCTTGAGTTCCCATAATCTACTCCAAAGAAACTGCCTTACCGAAAATCAAGGAAAAATTCAGATATTTAACAAAACTAAAGATTACTATTCCAAACATTTCAAAACGCAAATTTCTCAAAATCCCAGGAAACCAAACAGATGTTCCAATGCTTTTCCTTCTAACGATTCAAGAAGGAAACTGAAAACTGCCGAAAGTCCTCCAGTCGGCTTTCTTCCGGGAAAGGAAACTTAAAACTGCCGGAAGTCCTTGAGTCGGCCTTATTCCGGAAAGGTTTTAAATAAAAAATAGCATTAACCCTCTGACTGTTCAATTTTTGGACCGAAATTAAAAATTGAACCGAAAGTAAAAATTGCATTTTTTTATTTCATATTTCAAATCTCTAGGTAGTAGTAGTAGTTTTTTATATAGATTTTTATTATGAGAAACTAAGTTGCCAGAAAAACTAATTTCAGATGTTATCACCAAAATAATTATTTTTAAAATAAATTTAAATATTTATATTTATTGCATAATATAATAAAGTAAAATGTGTAAAATTTGAGAATATATAAAGCAGTGGTGCGCAAACTTTTTTCTTTGGCGAACCCACCCCCCACCCCCCCATTTTGTCTAACATTTTGTCGCGACCCCTGGATCGATATTAGATGTTTTTTAATAGTTAATTAACGCAGGTAAAGAGAAATTCCTTCCTTCGGGATTTGCGTTTAAAAGGTATGTTTAAAGGAGTTTTGTTGACGTCATTGATTAAAATACTGCCTTTTTGAAATAGCGCAGCAAACTTAGACCACATCATCAAAATGTATAAAAGTTGACTGCATAAAACTTCAGATAATGAATGGCATCTACACGCAGTTATTAGTAAAGTATATTATTAGTATGAAGCGTTATATTTGTATTTTAAAATTAAAATTTGATGACTCATTGACTTTCTTATTAAAAACACCATGTATGTTTCTGCCTATTAGAGGTTTGAGTACAAAACATAATTTTACGAAGCAATAGTTTAATTATGCATATGAGTATAAATATATTTTTAAAGACAAATTCTTTTAAAAAACCTGACATACCCAAAAGAATTCATTGTGAAGTATGCGTTTGCAATGAGGTCATGATTGCTTCCATTTTCGGTTTTATATTGGAAATCGCAATCCGTAAGTCATCCTCAGGTTCCAATCGAGATCGATATTTTGTTTTAATGGCAACTAATTTTGAAAAGCCGGATTCACATAAGTAGGTAGATGCAAACTGAATTAAGATATTGATTGCCTTTCTTTTCAAATCGGTATATTCGTTTCCATTCGATAACCAACATTTTGGCAAATCTGAGAGTTAAATAGAATGCGCAGTGTTTCGTCGCTTGAAACATCAATTAACTATTCTTTTTCATATAAAGAGATATTGGAATTAATAAAATCAAACAAAACTGGATCACGGATCCAACCTAATTAATAATCTGGAAAATTTTGGAACCTTATCGTTAAGTTTTCTCCGAATTTTATCAAATGATGGTAAATGGTGTTTTTAAATGACAAGAAATCTATATTATTTTCTTTGGTAAATTCTGAAAAGCACGGGAACATGTCTGTGTTTTTTTTTTTTAAATTTTCCTTGCCAAAGTATCAGCTTCTTTCTAAATGCTTCAATTTTACTGCTCAATATTAAAATGTTTGTACTCTCTCCCTGTAAACTCAAATTCAAATCGTGAAGTTTATCGAAAATGCCAACCATGTAACTGAGTTTTCCGAGCCAATCTTCATTAGTGAATGTGCGAACTAATGTTTCTTTTCTATCAAAAAAATGTAAACCTCATATCTCAAATCGAAAATACGTCGCAATAGTTTGCCGCGTGAGAGCCATCTAACTTCGGTATATAGTAATAATGTCTCATAAACAGGAATGGATGGAACACATCTCATTACTGAGTATTGGAAAGAGACGACTGTTTAGACTGTTCCTTTTAAAGTAATTAATTGCAGTCATGACATCCTGTAATGTCTCCTGAGCAATTCTTCATCAAAGTCTTTTGCAACTAGAGCTTGCCTATGTATCATTCAATGGTTATAAACTATATGGGGCGCAATTTTATTTATTAACCCTCTTAGTCCTTTATTACAATCTGTTAAAGCTGCAACTCCATCAGAGCAAAACGCAACTCAGTGGGATAAGTTAAGGTCATTTTCCTCAAAATATCTATTAATAATTTAAAATATTTTCTCTCCTTTTGTCCTTTCTTCTTACTTTTTACAACATATAAAATCTTCTGATATGTCTTCTTCAAAAACGTATCCTTCATAAACAATTATTTGCGGCATTTTAGTAATGTCAGTAGTTTCGTCAAGTTGTAGAGCAAGCACAGGAGAGTTTTGTATTAGATTTTACAGAACTGGTTCTATATTACGTGATTTGGCGGAAATTTGACGAGAAACGGAATCATGTCATTTTAATTACTGAAGGAAGAATGAGGGATTCTCCAATTGTATGTGGTTTCAAATTTTTCGCTATTAATTATGAAATTTATGAAAAAAGGTACGAAATAGATCTTTTTACGGTTAGTTAAGCGCATGCGCATCCATAAAGTTTTATAGGCAGGAATATGAAAGTTTCGGCCACAAATTTAGTTATACGTCAAAAAGTTTGGGCAGTTTTTGACGTATAACATGACAGAAATTGCCACATGCGCACTAAAAAAATTCAACTATGAAAAGGTCCTATGAACTTTCATAATAGATAAGTGGCTAAAACTAGGTACCCACGAAAATTGAAATAATGACAATACAAGTGTGATTGATGGACCAACATCTAATAAACTTTAGAAAAACTTTAGAAAAAACTGTAAATAAACAACAATAGTTGAATTTTTTTTGTGCGCATGTATCAATTTCCGACATGTTATACTTCAAAAACTGCCCAAACTTTTTGACGTATAACTAAATTTGTGTCCGAAATTTTCATATTCCCGCCTTTCAAACTTGGTGGATGCGCATGCGCTTAACTAACCGTAAAAAGATCCAGAATTGGTGAAACCATCCTACGTTATAGAACATTATACAAACTTAAAACAAACGGAACACCGCCTGAATATATAAATATATTCAGCCTTTCCGGAGCTCTATAACAATTATTAAACCCAAACAACAATGAATCCAGTGGCTCTGTTTCTATTCCAAAAAATGTCGAATGAAATGTGTTATCTAATAAAAAATTGAGAAAATATCAAGAAGATTTTGCTGAGGATCTGATTAGGTATTAAAACATAAATTGTTTTCTTAAAAAATATTGTTCTATTATTATAAATTATAATACAATTTATTTATTCATTATTTTACTGGTAAATACATTTCTTTGAATTAGCCCACCCCGAGAAATTCTCTCGCGACCCCCTGAGGGTAATAACCTACGGTTTGCGCATCACTGATATAAAGCACTGAGAAAAAGCACTTTAGAAATGCAGTTTAGTATGATAGAGTTCGAAGCAAGGTTCAAGGCAAAGTCCAACTTCACCGTCTTTCTACCAGATTCGTGTTTCTTTGCGAATTTTTTTTGCCATTTGCATCTTTCGTGAACAGCATACAGCACATTGTCTTCCAAGCTCTCTTTTTATAGGATTATATATATAATAATATGAAAAAGAATATATAGAATATTTTTCGATACTTTCTACAACATTTTCAAACGAAATTCCAAAAGTTTTATAGTTTGTGATGGGTTTTGCTTTTTGTAAAGTACATAGGCATTTCAAAACGATTAATCTAAAAACTGCCTGAACATTTTATATAATATTTCCCCTGTTGTTTTCGGAGCATAGGGTAGTAGGACATTTCTTGGCCACATAAATCGACGCCCCCCAAGTGGTCGCATAAATCGACGCATGTATCCACTTTCTGCATAGCATTATTATAGTCACAAACTACTACTGGTTTCATAATAGACTTTTTAGATTAGCATGTCAACAAATAAGAGCTTGCATCATGAATAGTAATCATAAGGCAGACACTTTTCTTGTTCTGCCACTTCAAAGCCATAACCTTGTCTCTTTGATAGGCAACAATTTCTCCCTTAGGAACTTTCTCTTTTCCAAAATTAACAGGGAGGTCTTTTCTGGTTTAGTTCACTGTCCCATAAGTGTCCGTCTTTTATGTAACTAAGATGTGTGTAAGCTGGCAAAACATAAAAATTATCAGCAGTGACACAATAACCTTTTCCCAGAAGTCGATCCATCAAGTGTAAAACAATTTTGGTGGAAACTGGAGATTGGCTGTATTTTGTATTATATGTACACTGTTCCGTCACCTATATTTATATGAGGAAATCTGAAATGTATCCACTTTCTGCTTCACAAAGCACAAAAACCTTCAAGCCAAATCTTGCTCTTTTTTTGGCAATAAATAACATTTTCCACTGTCGTCAAATCAAACTTTCATCTAAACTAAGATTTTTCCCTGGTATATAGACTTCTCGAAATTTTCCTTGAAGATCTACCATTAGTTCATTAATTTTATTCAATTTCAGCCATGGGTTAGTTCTTCATCAAATTCCTCATTATTAGTAAAATGAAGAAACTTCATGAGCAATAAAAATCTATTTTTAGGGTTCCGTACCGAAAACGGAACCCTTATAGGATCACTTTGTTGTCCGTCTGTCTGTCTGTCTGTCTGTCTGTCTGTCTGTCTGTCTGTCTGTCTGTCTGTCTGTCTGTCCGTCTGTCTGTCTGTCAAGACCTTTTTCTCAGGAACGCGTACAGGTAACAAGTTGAAATTTGTATCAAATACTCGAGTCTGCGGTCTCTTTCAGCTGTGAAAAAATCAAACTTGTAAGTCAACGCGATCAAAAGATATGACCGTTTATGTCGCATATTTTGCGATTTCACGAGGGAATCAAAACCTATAGGGTACTTCCCGTTGACCTAGAATCATGAAATTTGGCAAGAAGCTGTGTCTTACAGCACATGTCAAGGGAAAAATCTGAAAACCGTAAATATGTGGTTTAATTACAAGAAAAATGCGAATTTACTATTTGAAACTTATGAAAATTCACTAATGTTGTCGTAGTGGTATTGTCAGGCTCCAGAAGCATATGGGTTGCATACAGTTAGGTCCTATTCTATGTTTATTCTGAATTTTCTTTGTTTATATTCGTTATGCATTTCATCACGTACGCTTTATATACATAATATATACAGGGTATATATTATGTCTAAATTTTGCTTTTTTATAACCGACATGCGACATACTCTACTTATATCGTCTATACTATATTTCGTCTAATTTTTCTTTATAATCTACATAATATGTTGATAATCTACATAATAATACTATACTATACAAGTTTGTACGGAACCCTCGGTGCGCGAGTCACAACTCGCACTTGGCCGGTTTTTTTTTCCAATTACATTTACAAAGATTGGTGTGGATAATATTTGACGCTTCGACCAATAATGCTCTTGTTCTGACTTCTTTATGACTCCTTGGAGAAACAAAACTGCAAAAAATAGTCTTAGTTCTTCAATATTCGTTTCTGTCCATTTTTTCCAAGGTGATCCCATTTTACACACTGTTTAATGGATATATTGTTGAGCGTATCTATTGGTTTCTTGGACAATCATTTGATCTTAAAAAAAAAACTTCAAAATAGCTCAATATGCTTGCATTGTTAGCTATATTAACAGAAATTCCAGGAATTCCACTAAAAGGAACTGAAGGAGGAGGAGAAGGAAAATTCTTCATATCAATTTTGCACAACTGGCTAACGCTTTGCAAGTTTATTGAATCATATTCAGATTCATCGCTGTATGAGGAGTAGTCTGAAAAATCTATATAACTTTCACTATCTAAACTAAAATCGCTTTTAAAATCTGAATCAGGAATATAGACTCTGTCAATCCCTGAACGTTTCCTAGCAGCCATTGATAAGAAAAGAGCGGCAAAAAGTGAAGTTTGAACGGTAATACTACGCGCCTTCAAATGCGGCAAATTTGTGGACAATCAATGACATCTATTGGATACGGAATAAACGGTATGCGCTCATCAATAAAGGAAGAAAAACACATGCCCGCGGAAATCGCGAGATAAGCAGATTTTGCTACATTTGATTTGCCCGTAGAAATCTCCTATACATTGATTGTGAATTGACGTACTAATATGTCGTCCGCTACCACATTTTACATAAAAAAAGTATTAATACGACAACGAAACCAACACGACGTGTATGGTCGGAGGAACAGAAACTACAACAATCCACACATATGAAGAACTATTGGGTAAAGAGGATTGCTCAACATACGTTGATTCTGCGTGGTCCTAAGTGACCCATCCGCGAGAAGAAGAATACGACAACGGACTGATTGTGTCAAAACTATTTTTTTTTTAAAGCAATTTTTTTAAACTCGTAATTATAAACTGTCCGTTAAAATTATAAATTATAAGATGTCCATAAAACGTGTCCGAAAGGTGAACCGTTCTTAAAAGACGCGTTCATTCGAAAACAGCTAGGTTTATATTTGTGGTGATAAGTTTATAATATCTACAAGTATAACTATTTGGTATACACTATATACAGATCGCATACGCTATTAAGGAGTTAACATATATAATATCAAGTATTTAATATTTTAACTGTTTGTAAATACACTCTATGAATGATATCAATAAAGTAGCTAGCTGTTTCAAAACGAACGTTACGCTTTAGTGGTAACATATATAAATGTATAGTATAATCTCTTCCATTGCACAATTCCTCAAGAAATGAAAATAAATTACGTCAGCACGCAATTTATTTATTCATGAGATAAAAACAATTTCATTCGAGTCATGGCTGTAGTACACAGATCAATTTTTATCGTATTATATTTTGTCTACTTGAGTCTTTCATTTGCGGGTAAGTTATAAAAATACAATGATTAATTAATAAAATGTTGCGCTTTAAATAAGAGAATTCTTTCTAAAGATGCATTAAAAGAATGAATTAAAGCAAGAATGATTTGCAAGGAAATAATTGTTGCCCTTTTAGGCTTATCTGTTTGTGGTTTTAGAGCTGTAGCTATATTTACAAAAAAGAATCGGTTGCTTATAATGGGTAGTTGCGAATAAAATTTCCTAAATTAGTATCTAAATTGCAAAAAACGCCTTGTAGCAGTTATCAAGGTAAAGAATAATATTAACTTCTATTTTACCGAATTGAGGTCGATTTATATAGTATATAATCCGCATGCTCGACAGATGTTACAAAGGGTTATCAAGAGGACTGGAATTAGGTTTTGGCAGCAAAATCTGTAATCAGTTTATTTGGTTCAAATATGGAAAAATACTGGAATAGCTATGAAGTTCTTATTTAAAGTTATCATACAAAAATAAATTATTACAAAAACATCATCATTGTCTAATATTGGTGAAATAATACTAATTATAGATACATTCATATAAGCTTATTAAGGGCGAAATGTAGCCTGAATATATAAATATATTCAAGCTGTTCGTAGCTCTATAATATCAAGTCTTATTCAGACTACAAAACAAATCCCACGTTGAAACAACTACTTCCCTGGTTAATGCCACGCAGGATATTCAATTATACAACAGGCATTTGCATGTTATTTCCAGCCCCAGTATATTTTCATATCACTAAACAAGTACTAGATAAATAACATTGTTTTTAAGTTCATTTCTTTCGAATTAACTTAAGTGAATAGCCATCTGCAGACGCGTTTGAATGATTGAATTGAATAATAAATTTGAATACAGTTACTTGAACACCTCGTGCATGTCTGGCGAGGAAAGGTTTTAATTTGTGTAGAAAAACAGGAACTTAGTTGCAGGTTCTTGAATTAAATGTACTTATGTATTGATTGCATCTATAATTAGTATGGTTTCACCAATATTAAATTATTATATAAATCTATAACCTGCAACTAAGTTCATTTTTCTACACAATCGTTCAACTAAAACCTAACCTCGCCTGTCAGGTACACCTCGTACCCTCGTAGTACACCTCGTAGTTCAAGTAAGTGTATTAAAACATATATATTGCCATACACCCCTTGTGGGGTATTGGTTTATATATTCACGCTTCATTCTGGAGCTCTTTGATCCTTTCCTTACGGTGGAACAGTTCGTGTATTCTATTGTCCATTCGAAGGTTCTTGTGTGTTTTTGTTTCTTGTATTATTTTTTTCCATTCCTTTCCGTCTTTCACATTCTTCTTCCATTCTTCGCATATCTTCGTGTATTTGATCCTGCTATCTTATTTTCCGCCTTCCTCTAAGTCTACTGAATGGTGGTTTCCATTATGTAAATCTTTTCGTTATGGAATCTTGCGTTTTTCTTTGCGGCTATACCAGTTGAGGCTCCGTGCTTTTATGAATCCCACTGTATCTTCCTCTTCTAGGGTAATTTTTATTTCTTCAGTTCTTGTGTGGTCTGTGTCTCTCAAGTGGTCTGTGTCTCTCAAGAAAGACACCACTTAACCGAAGTAATTTAGACCCTTTAGTCTAACATCTTTTATGTTAAAGACAATGGAGAAGGTAATCGATAATTACCTTAGGACAATAGTGCTGGTAGGTGCACCACTACACAACTGTCAGCATGCATACAGAGCATGAAAATCCACAGAAACCGCCTTGTATGAGCTTACAAATAAAATTGAAGCAGCACTAGAGACGAAGGAAGTTGAGATATGTGCCTTCTTGGATATAGAGGGAGCCTTTGACAACACCTCACACGAAGCTGTCAAAGCGGCCCTAGAAAAAAGGAATATCTACAGCAGTATCTCAAAGAGGATGGAAGAAATTCGGAGAACCAGAATGGCGGAAACACAAGTGGTGACAACACTAGGATCTCCAAAACGCGAGGGTGCCCACAGGGAAGTGTGCTATCACTACTAATGTGGAGCCTGGTAGTTGATGAACTACTGGCTAAGCTGAACGGCCTAGACATCAAATGTGAAGGTTACGCCGATGACACTGTCATAATGGCCAGATATAAGTTTGAGGGAACGCTCTGTGAAATCGTACCGAGAGGTTTCAAAGTAACTAGTTGATGGTGTCAAACAGTGGGACTGTGACTTAACCCGAGCAAAACCACGGTGATACCATTTACTAGAAGGAGAAAACTAAACTGCCTACAGCCCATACTGTTAGATGGGAGGGCAGTAGAATACAAACAGGAGATAAGATATCTGGGTATCATACTAGATAGCAAACTCCGATGGAATAGACACGCTAAGGCAGCGGTAGGTATAGCCAAACGCGTTCTAATGGTGTGCAGAAATCTGGCAGGAAAAACGTGGGGTTGTAACCCAATAATCCTGCGATGGATGTACACCATGATAGTGAGACTTGAGATCACTAGGGGCAGTTGCGTAGGGAAGTAGAACCAAGCTGGCTTCTACGAGGAAACATCTTGAGAAGATTCAAAGACTGGCGTGTGTCTGCATCACGGGGCGATGGGGTCGTGTCCGACAGCAGCAATAGAGCTGCTGCTGGATCTGACTCCGCTGAACCTTGTGGTGGAAAGGGTAGCCAGATCGGCGATTGTAAGGTTTAGCAAGGAAGGTATAGGCAGAGGTAAAATAATCGGAAGCAGAGACCGAAACAGCCTCGCTGCCAAGATGCTGGAGGTACCAAAAGCACCTGGCTGGAAGCACCTGTCTGGAAGCACCAAGGCGAAATGGTATACAAATACCACTTCGAGAAAAACTACACAGCAATGTGTAGTAAGTAAAGCCGATTGGAGCGACGAATCTTCAGCATAACACATAGAGCAAAATGCTATCATGTGGTATACAGATGGTTCGAAGACAATGGAAGGTACTGCGGCAGGAGTGTTTGGACCTCGTACCAAATAGTTCGAATCCAAGGAAACATTCCCAAGTATCTTCCAAGCGGAGGTACACGGAATCGAAAAATGTGCACAGAATTTCTATCCTGTCAGACAGCCAAGAACCCACCAAGGCCATTAGCTCATACACCATCAGATCCAAACTGGTATGGGACTGTGTGGGAAAGCTAAACAAGCTTGGCAAAAGCAATAAAGTAACGTTATACTAGGTACCAGGACACACTGGTATAGACGAAAACAAAGAACCCGATCACCTAGCAAACAAGGGATCCAGTAGTACCTTTACAGGTCCGGAGCCATTTTGCGGCATGAGTGTTAACACCATCTACAAAAGTTTAGATGAAGAAACATGAGAACAATGGATGAAAACCTGGAAATAACTTCCCGGGCTAAGGGATCTTCTAACCAGAAAAGAACAAAAGCAAGCAGGAACAAGCTTAGAATTCTGACAGGAGTCACTGATGGGACACTGCAGACTTAGAAAACATCTCAAGGCCCTAGGCCTAGAAGGCTAGGCCATTAAAGTAGCCGATTATAATTAGCATATCGTTTCTGCGTATTTCCTCAGGATCTCTTCGAGCTTGTCATAGAATTCCAGCTCAGTGTCTATGTTGACTATCATTATGTTGGCTTTTATAATCTATTTCTTTATATGCTATTCTGCCGTTCACTGCTTTGAATTGGATTATTTTTCTTCTCCCATAGTTGTTGACCATGAATGCGATGCCATTTTTTCCCTGTCTCTTTTCTCCAGAGTAGTATAGCGTAAAACACTTTTTGTCTATTTTTCCTATACCTTTCCACTTCACCTCTTGCAGAGTCAGTATTTCTAGTTTGCATTTGGACATTTCGTTTGCTATTTTTTGCATTTTCCCAGCTGTTAACATCGTTCTTACGTTCCACGTCCCAATTCTTGCTCTTTTGCATCTTATTTTCTTCTTCTTTTCCTTTTTGTTAGTGGCTTTTGTTTTTTCTTTCTCTTTTCTTGTACTTGACTATTGCGTTGTCGTTATCTGTGTGTCTCTTCCTACGGTTTCCTTTATTGTTTTGGTATCAGTTTGTTCTCTCCACGGCTCCATTTCATCACTTTCCCATTAGTTGGTAATTTTTGGAATCCTATCTTTATGTTTACGTTTATATCCTTCATCCTCTCTGCTTTAGTCGCGTCTCTTATTTTCTTCCAGGTCATTCGTACTTGCTTTGTCATTTCGCTATCTTTGTACGAGGTCTGCTAGAAAGTAACCGACCTTATTTTTTATTTTGAAAACCTGATGGATTTGAATCAAGCGCGCTTGCATGAGCCGATCTTGAACCTTCGTGCGCATGCGTGGATTTTTTCCCGCCTGTAGATAGCGTCAGTTGCAGCCGAGCAGTGTTCGAGTGACGTAGTATGTAGAGCTCTCGTGGGATTTTCAATGCAAGTTAAATCACCAAAGAATACTATAGGGATGTCCTACGTCGCCTACCTAATGCTGTGCAGCGCAAGCGACTGGAGTAGAGGTTATCAGGAAATTGGCGACTCCATCAGGACAATGCTCTAGCACATTCTTCGCACTTGGTTCACAATTTTTTGGCGAAAAACCAGACTCCTCTGGTTCGACAGGCTCCTTATATGCCCCCCCTGCGACTTCTGGCTATTCCCTAAAGTCAAGAGGCCATTGAAAAGAACGTGATTTCAGACAAGATAGGACATTATGGGTGCAACGACAGCCGAGCTAAAGTAGATTCCGAAAGAGGCTTTTTCTGAATGCTTCCAACAATGGCGCCACCGCTGGGAGAAGTGTGTGGAGTCCCGAGGAGACTACTTTGAAGGTGATTAGGTTTCCAACGCTTCAGGTATGCCAGTTTTTTTTACCGGCTAAAGGTCGGATACTTTTCTAACAGACCACGTATATATCGCTTCCTCTTAGTATGTTTTTGTATTTTAGTATCTTCATTTCTTCGTTCCAGTCCGCCAGTTCTACCACCTATTTGTTGTCCGCGATTTGCCTGGCCCTCCTTTTTGTTATAATAATTTCCAATTATTTTGTTATAATTCTTTCCGTGTGGATTTTCAGTTCCTCGTTTGCGACGTTTTTTAGATCATTGCATGTGATTACTAGGTTGTGCTTGATTTTGTCTTTTTCTGCTATTTCAATTTTCAACATTTCTTCTCTCTTCGTTTTTTTTATCTTCATCTTTTGTATTTTTGGTTCAGTTCTTTCATGTCCACCTTGTTTTGTAATATTCCCTCTCATTGCTTTTATTTCTTTTTGTGGCTTTCATGTCTTCTCTATTTTCTCTTCTGCTTGCTTTTATGTCTTGTTGCATCTCCTGTAATATTTTTTGAAATGCCTACATTTCCGCTTTGACAGTAAGCCTGTCTTTATCTCTCTTTATCCAAGTAAGTGAATTCCAATTTATAATTCAAAACAGCAAAGCTGCACTGATGAGATGAATCTCGAAAAGCGTCTGCAGATGTCTATTCTTCTTCAGACTTTAAACGTCCACCGCTGAACATGGGCCTCCTCTATCTTTTCCAGGTCGGTTTGTTTTGAGCGGTGTGCATCCAGTTCTTCCGGGCTAGCAGCTGTAGGTCATCCTGCCATCTCGCGTGGGGTCTACCAATAATTCTTTTTGTCTCTCTGGGTCTCCACCGCATTATTTTCTTGGACCATTTCACGTCATCTCGTGCAACATGACCTGCCCATCGGCACCTTAATCTTGCAATTCGTTCTATGAAATCCGATACTTTAGTGCGTTTGCGAATTTTCGTTTTGCGTATTTTATCTCTCAGGTTGATACCCAGCATCGCTTGCTCCATTACTCTCTGGCAGACTCTTGAACGGCTTATGCTGTTGACCGTGAGAGTGGTAGTCTCTAGGACATAAGTTGCAACGGGGAAAATGCATGCATCGTATACTTTTCTTTTGAGGCAGGTTGGGACTTTACGATCTGTGAGAATATGGTTTAGTTTTCCAAAGGCAGCCCAAGTCAAGCCGATTCGCCTTGTGACTTCCGCTGTTTGGTTGGCCCTGCCCAATTTAATATTATGTCCCAGATAGATGTACTGCTCCACGGTTTCCAAGTGGTGGTTATCTAATGTTATTTGGGCGTTTTCATGAGAGAGGATTTTGGTCTTCTTGAAGTTCATCTGCAGGCCAACATCTTGTGAAGCTTGCTTAAGTTCGTTTATTATTTCCTCCAGTTCGTTTATATCTTAGCTCATAAATACAATGTCGTCTGCGAAACGTCAATGATTCAGGTAATTTCCGTCTATACACACACCTTTTTGTTCCCACCTCAGGTTTATGAATATGTCCTTTAGTGCCAGAGTGAAAAGTTTTGGGGAAATCGTGTCGCCCTGCCGCACGCATCTTTGGATGTTATTTTTTTCGGTTCGTAGATCTTCCTTGATGTTAACTTGGAACGTACCGTTTTTATAAATATGTTCTATTAAGTCCGAGTATCTGGAATCGATTCTTGCCCTGTTCTTGGCATCCAGCACTGCCCATATCTCAATAGAGTCGAAGGTCTTTTGATAGTCAACGAATGCCATATGTAGAGGCACGTTATATTCCGTGCATTTCTCTATTAGTGTGCAGACTGTTTGAATATGGTCGACTGTGCTGTACCCTTTCCTAAAACCTGTCTGTTTTATAGGTTGGTAGAAGTCGAATTTTCTGTCCAGGCGATTTGTTAGTATCTTCGTCAACAGTTTGTACAAACAGTTTGTACAAACAGTTTGTACAAACAGTTTGTACAAACAGTACCACAACAGTTTGTAGTTAATAATCTGATGTAGGCCGGCGCGAGTGGTGTAGTGGTGACGCTCGTGGCCTTATGTTAGAGCGCTAACTGTCAAGTATAGAGGTCCCGAGTTCTATCCCTAGTGCCGACCGCATTTGTACCAGAAGACAAATGTGAGAAATATTATTTAGCGCAATTTACAATAACAACTAGGTTTCTGGGCCTATAAGCGAATGTGATTGAATTGACAGATAAGGTTTAGACAGATAAGATTTAGACAGACAAGGTTTAGACAGACAAGTTATATATTAACACGATTTTGGCAGATAAGGTTTTAGACAGACAAAGTTTATATAAACAGGATTTTGACAGATAAGGTCTAGGCAAACAAGGTTTAGACAGAGAATGTTTATATAAACAGGATTTTGACAGATAAGGTCTAGGCAGACAAGGTTTAGACAGACAAGGTGTATATAAATAGGGTTTAGACAGATAAGGTTAAGACAAGCAAGGTTTATATAAACAGGATTTTAACAGATAAGGTTTAGACAGAAAAGGTTTATATAAATAGGATTTGACAGATAATGTCTAGACAAACAAACAAGTTTTAGACAGACAAGGTTTATATAAACAGGATTTTGACAGATAAGGTCTAGACAAACAAGGTATATATAAACAGAATTTTGACAGATAAGATCTAGACAACAAGGTTTAGACAGTCAATGTTTATATAAACAGGATTTTGACAGATAAGGTCTAGACAGACAAGGATTATATAAACAGGGTCTTGAGAGGTAAGGTTTAGACAGACAAGGTTTATATAAACAGGATTTTGACAGATAAGGTTTAGACAGACAAGGTTTATATAAACAGGATTTTGACAGATAAGGTCTAGACAGACAAGGTTTATTTATACAGAATTTTAACAGATAAGGTTTAGGCAAACAAGGTTTAGACAATGTTTATCATAAACAGGATTTTGGCAGATAAGGTCTAGACAGACAAGGTTCAGACAGACAAGATTTAGTCAGACAGGGTTTATATAAACAGGGTTTTGACAGATAAGGTTTAGACAGACAAGGTTTATATAAATAAGATTTTAACAGATAATGTTTAGACAGACAAGGTTTATATAAACAGGATTTGACAGATAATGTCTAGACTAACAGACAAGGTATAGACAAACAAGGTTTATATAAATAGGATTTTAATAGATAAGGTCTAGACAAACAAGGTTCCTATATACAGAATTTTGACAGATAAGGTCTAGGCAAACAAGGTTTAGACAGACAATGTTTAAATAAACAGGATTTTGGCAGATAAGGTCTAGACAGACAAGATTTAGACAGACAAGGTTTATATAAACAGGGTTTTGACAGATATGGTTTAGACAGACAAGGTTTATATAAACAGGATTTTGACAGATAAGGTTTAGACAGACAAGGTTTATATAAACAGGATTTGACAGATAATGTCTAGACTAACAGACAAGGTATAGACAGACAAGGTTTATATAAACAGGATTTTGATAGATAAGGTCTAGACAGACAAGGTTTATATATACAGAATTTTGACAGATAAGGTCTAGGCAAACAAGGTTTAGACAGACAAGGTTTATATAAACAGGATTTGACAGATAATGTCTAGACTAACAGACAAGGTATAGACAAACAAGGTTTATATAAACAGGATTTTGGCAGATAAGGTCTAGACAGACAAGGTTCAGACAGACAAGATTTAGTCAGACAAGGTTTATATAAACAGGGTTTTGACAGATAAGGTTTAGACAGACAAGGTTTATATAAATAGGATTTTAACAGATAATGTTTAGACAGACAAGGTTTATATAAACAGGATTTGACAGATAATGTCTAGACTAACAGACAAAGTATAGACAAACAAGGTTTATATAAATAGGATTTTAATAGATAAGGTCTAGACAGACAAGGTTTCTATATACAGAATTTTGACAGATAAGGTCTAGGCAAACAAGGTTTAGACAGACAATGTTTAAATAAACAGGATTTTGGCAGATAAGGTCTAGACAGACAAGGTTTAGACAGACAAGGTTTATATAAACAGGGTTTTGACAGATATGGTTTAGACAGACAAGGTTTATATAAACAGGATTTTGACAGATAAGCTTTAGACAGACAAGGTTTATATAAACAGGATTTGACAGATAATGTCCAGACTAACAGACAAGGTATAGACAAACAAGGTTTATATAAACAGGATTTTGATAGATAAGGTCTAAACAGACAAGGTTTATATATACAGAATTTTGGCAGATAAGGTCTAGGCAAACAAGGTTTAGACAGACAAGGTTTATATAAACAGGATTTGACAGATAATGTCTAGACTAACAGACAAGGTATAGACAAACAAGGTTTATATAAATAGGATTTTGATAGAAATAAATAGGATTTTGATAGGTCTAGACAGACAAGGTTTAGACAGACAAGGTTTATATAAACAGGGTTTTGACAGATACGGTTTAGACAAGGTTTATTCTAGACTAACAGACAAGGTATAGACAAACAAGGTTTATATAAATAGGATTTTGATAGATAAGGTCTAGACAGACATGGTTTCTATATACAGAATTTTGACAGATAAGGCCTAGGCAAACAAGGTTTAGACAGACAATGTCTATATAAACAGGATTTTGGCAGATAAGGTCTAGACAGACAAGGTTTAGACAGACAAGGTTTATATAAACAGGGTTTTGACAGATAAGGTTTAGACAGACAAGGTTTATATAAACAGGATTTTAACAGATAAGGATTAGACAGACAAGGTTTATATAAACAGGATTTGACAGGTAATGTCTAGACTAACAGACAAGGTATAGACAAACAAGGTTTATATAAACAGGATTTTGATAGATAAGGTCTAGACAGACAAGGTTTATATATACAGAATTTTGACAGATAAGGTCTAGGCAAACAAGGTTTAGACAGACAAGGTTAATATAAACAGGATTTGACAGATAATGTCTAGACTAACAGACAAGGTTTAGACAGACAAGGTTTATATAAACAGGATTTTGATAGATAAAGTCTAGACATGCAAGGTATATATATACAGAATTTTGACAGATAAAGTCTAGGCAAACAAGGTTTGGACAGACAATGTTTATATAAATAGGATTTTGACAGATAAGGTCTAGACAGACAAGGTTTAGACAGACAAGGTTTATAAAAACAGGGTTTTGACAGATAAGGTTTAGACATGCAAGGTTTATATAAACAGAATTTTGACAGATAAGGTTTAGAGAGACAAGGTTTATATAAACAGAATTTGACAGATAATGCCTAGACTAACAGACAAGGTTTAGACAGACAAGGTTTATATAAACGGGATTTTCATAGATAAGGTCTAGACAGGCAAGGCTTATATATATAGAATGTTGACAGATGAGGTCTAGGCAAACAAGGTTTAGACAGACAATGTTTATATAAACAGGCCAATATACAATAGGCCAGAAGTAGGCCGCAGTGTTTGAGGGTTAATACCCGGCATCCACATCGGACCAAAATTAAAAAAAAAGGCTGATGTAGTTAGTAAGCGGAGGGTAATTTTCGACGTTTATAGGGTCACCTTTCTTAAATATAAGTATTACCTAGGCATTTTGCCACATTTTGGAGATCTTGTCCTCTTCGAGGCATTTGTTCACCAATATAAGCATTGAACATAGAACTGAACATAGTCTGGAAGAAGTCCTATACACAGTCACTATATCTGTTTTATCTGTAACTATTTCTTCCAGATTGTTCTTCACATTATGAATGACCAACTTTCCTTTGACTCTCTTTGAGCGTAGTACTTTCATGTTTAAATTATCTTCGATGGCATCGAGAATCTGTGTTGTGCTCCCGAATATCCCTTCGTATCGCTGCATTTACTTGCTTGTTCAATGTCTTATATTGCGTCCCTGTGTGTCTTCCGACGCTCCTTTATTAGCTGGGGTGTGTTTACACTGAGTTTATCGTTTTTATTTGTCTTAAGAGAGCAAACTTTCTTTGTGGCTTCTCTGATCGTGTTGGTAATTTTAGTGTTTAGTTCGTTTATGTTAAGCTGTTTAAGAGCCTCAGTTGGTTGGAGCTTCCTCTCTATTTGCTTAATGTATTCTTCTTTCCTCTCTGTAAACTCTTTTATAGATGGTTTTATCGTTTTTGTAATCAACTTCCTTCGTTCGAGATGAGTGTTAATTTCTATTCTTGCTCTCACTAGCCTGTGGTCACTGCACGTGTTGAAACGGTTTAGGACAGATACGTCATGATATACGTATACATAGTTACGTCTACATTAAGTCTACTAACTCGCTATGACAACAACGTGCCAACGCGTAGAAACTTTGAGGCCATACCAACAGGCAGTAGAGGCAGAGGGAGACCAAGGCTGAGAATGAAATACGGCATTTCTGAGGATCCCAGAAAAATTGGTGCAGCTGACTGGAAGGTTCTTGCCAGAGACCGGGAAGAATGGGAGACGAGGCTGCAGAAAGTCGAGGCCCTGTAGGGCTGTAGCACTACTGATGACGATGATAATGTCAATATTACGATTTGTCGGTGCTATCAGTTCTGCTTCCTTTTTAGGTCGCGCTACTATGGTCGGATCATCGGCGAAGCAGATTACCTTAACCCTTTGAGGCATCTTAAGCTCTAAGATCTCATTTAATATAGGTTCCACAATAATGGTCCGAGTATTGAGCCCTACAGTATCAGAAAAACTTTATCTCCTTCTTGTCAATTTTATAAATCCTCCTATTCTGTAGATAATTGATTACGATTTTTCTGAGGGTGTTCAACATTTATAATGCCTAGCCTCTACTTCATCTGCCCTTCCTAAAACCGAACTGTCCTCTAATTTAGCCTCCATACTCAGTTTCCCGGCAATTAGTTGCTCGTAGATCTTACCCAATGCATTAAGAAGGCAAATGGGTCTGTGTTTGAGTTTTTCTCTTGTTTTTAGGGGCTTCTCTTAGTTCAAGTCTCGCTTCATACCATACTGCTGGGGAATTGCACGTATTTTCCATGTATTCATTGTTTATTGTTTTTACACTTCCCTGTATTCATTGTTTATTGTTTATAGCATTTTATCAGATGCGGTTTTGAACAATTTTTAAATGCCAACGTTGGTATCAAATCCGCGCCCCATGCTTTATTATCCTTTGTTCTCTTTAGCGCCTTGTCAAGCTCCTCTATCGTAAATGGATATCCTGCTTCTATTCGGATTGTGTCTGGGGAATAGTTCCAGCGCAATTTATTTATGTTTGCTATCTGTAAATGTAGCTCGTTGTACTAACACAGACAAGACTTTTTTTGGTTGGCGAAGCAAGCACATTCGTTACCTTGAGCAAAAGGTCCCCCTGGAAGAAAAAAAAAAGAACCCACACATCCAGTGATTGCTCATCGCATAACATCATGATATTAGCGTCTCACATTATAGTATTCCCGTACTTATATTGCTTTACATCCTCTTTCTACAGAACGTGATTATTAGAGGTTCAGGAGCTTCTCTTTCTTTGTCTGTATCATCCGTCCGTCTTCTTCCTTTGTTTTTAATTTAGCCCTTGTCCTTGCAACCGTTACCAACCAAGCTTCTTCAGTCGTTAGCTTTTCCTAGACTAAGGTTTTTCTCTTCTAGTTTGGGGTGTATCGTAGCTGTCCATTTGTCTCTCTCTCTCCCGGGTCCCATCTGTTATATTGGAACATTGTGTGCATGACAGCCTTGTGGAAAGTAGGCCGTAGTATTCGTATAGGTCATTAGGGGTTCTGCCAATGCTATTCAGATAGCTACAGAAGCATAGGTGACCGGTGAGCGCTTGGGTGGTGTGGTGGTTAACCTCCTCGTGGTATTAACAGCTCTGTGTACTGTCCCTTGTCTGCGGCACTGCGGTTGTCATAGTTTTTTGGCTTGCGTTTGTCGTGTGCTCTTTGAAGGACAGCCGTTTGTCAAAGATTACCCCGAGGTACTTTATCTTTACGAGTCTTTTGGCGCAATAGTGGTGCCCCCCACTATAATGCGTGTGGTTGATACTGTGATCATCATGGCGTATCATGACGTATCTATATGGCATTTGTATACACAGACTATATACTGGCTTCGAACAGGAAAATATGCTTTTCCTGTTCGAAGCCAGTATATAATTAACCAGTATATTTCGTTACACTTAATACCATCTGAACTCTTCCGCGTCCATTTTCTTGTAGGTGTTTTTTTGTTGAAGGTATTCAAGCGGTAGATATTTTCTTTGCATAAGAAACCAACCACGTTGTGACCTCTGGTGTTTCGTCTTCCCATACCGAAGTAGCCTATATTTGGCGGGTCGGTAGCCTCTCTGGGTCCGATCGTTGCGTTAAAGTCTCCAGTTATGATGGTGCATTTGGATTTTTCTGCGTCTTTAGCTGTTGTTAGGTCTTCATAGAATTGCTCGCTTTTGTCTTCCGATGATGCACTGGTAGGAGCATAGCCCTGTATTATTAGAATTTTCTTCTTGCTGTTTAGTTTGAGTGCGACATAGATTACACGATTTGAGATGGCGTCGACCTTAGTCAAGAGGTGTTTTAGCTTCTTATGGATTATTATGGCGCCCCCTCCGACGTGAGAGTTAGTAGCGCTGTTTCGTTGGAACAACATGTGTCCTGATCTGAGGATCGTGGTGGTTTCTCCGCTAAGTCTCGTTTCGCTCAGTCCCACAACATCCCATTTAATGTTATCAAGTTCCTTCTCTAAGGCTTCTAGGTGTTCTTCTTACTTCATTATACGGATGTTAACTGCAGCTATATGTAAAGTTTTAAGTCGTTTTTTTTTCTTGCCTTATATTTGTTTGTTTTTATTATTTGTTGAATTTTTAACTCCCCCAGAATCCTTGAGGTAGCCTGATGGTTGATCAGAGCGAGATTCAGAATTTTGTGCTCTACTCGCCTGGGGTAGTTTCATTTTGAAATTTGACATATTCATTGATGAGGGTTTTTGTATTTCAAACGCCACACTTGCCGAGCGTCATCATCATCATGTGTCCTTTGAAACCAGCAAAGGACATGAGCTTTCTTTTTTCTTTAGACATCAGCAGGCGGTCTTGAGCTTTCGCCCAGCTATTCCGCCGTCTTGTGGTTTGTTTGTCGTTGTGTTTTTTTCCCTTTGTTTTGTCTGTTTGTTTGGTTATCTGTTTGTTTCCTCCATGACCGGTTTCTTTTCTTTCTTTTTTTGTTTTTTTTTTCTTCTTCTTGCTGTTGGTCCTTGGTTCGTCCTGGTGTTGGTTCCTGGTTTGCCCTCGTGGAGGTTCCTGGTTCGTCCTTCGTCCTCGTGGTGGTTCCTGGTTCGTCCTCGTGGTGGTTCCTTGTTCGTTATCGCGGTGGTTGCTGTGTCTCTAGGATTTGTTCTTGTTCCTGTCTGTTTTTGTTCCTGGGTACTCCGCTGGGTTCGGGGATGTAGGGCTTGGGCTTTCCTGTGAAAATGAAAGATCAGTTATTACCTATGTTGTTGCGGTTTTGGATGTTTCCATTTGACGTTGACATTGTAGTTTGCTGCGTTGTTGATTGTTGGGTTGTCATGCGCTTTCATGCGTACGAAGCTTTTCGTTGCTAGATTTTCTATGTGTTGCTTGATTGTCTCCATGTTTAGATCGCTGTGCAGCTGCTCATTGGCCATATACCATGGCGAGTCTGTTATTTCTCTCAGTGTTTTGTTCTGGATGATTTGAAGTTTGTAGATTTTCCATTCTTTGGATTGAATCCAGCACGTCGATGAGTACGTCATTGTCGGCCGTATTATGGACTTGTAGATTTGTAGTTTGTTCCTTATATTCAGCTTGCTTTTCCTGTTCAAGAGCGGGTAGAGGTAGCCTTTAAGTTGTTTTGCTTTTTTTCGCTGTCTGATCAATGTGTTCTGAAAATGTTAGAGCTTTATCTAGGATTACGCCTAAATATTTAATTCGGTTTTCCCATTTTATGTCCGTGTTATTAATTCTCAAGCAGCTACTGGGTTCGTGCTTAAATTTTTTCTTCGTGAAGATAATTGCCTGTGTTTTTTCTTGGAATTCTTGGAATACCTTGTTAGATTAGTAGATCTTAGTAGATTTCTGATTTCCTGTGGGAGGGTTGTTGTCGTGGTGGTCGTTTCCTTTTGGCGGCCTCGAGTGCTGCTTTTATTTCGTTTTCTATCGTCCGTGCTGCTTCTTTTAAGCACGGGGGGGCTTGTAATTTCTGTACAAGTGACGTTCGTCAGATTATCTTTAAATTTATTCCAATTTATGATAATTTTCTCGATTGTTTTCCTGGCCGTTTTCGCTTGGAGATTTATGTGCACTGGGTTGTGATCTGAGCTCAAGTCTTTGATACAGGCTATTTCCACGTTTGCTGTGACGTTTTTCATAACGGCTATATCCTAAAAATCCGGCATTCGCTGAACTCCTGGAAAGTGTGTCGGTTCGCTCGGTGCAATTACTTGTAACTTCCGGTTTACCGTGTACTTTAGTAATTGTCCGCCCTTTGTGTTTGTCACTCTGCAATTCCATTGCGAGTGCTTTGCGTTGTAGTCTCCTGCGGCTATTGTCGGCGTTTACTTGTTTCTGTGGCGGCGAGTACTGTGTGTAGAGGGCTACGGTTCCGTCGGTTGTCTGTACTTCTACTCCTACCGTTTCCGTGTCGGTGGTTGTTTCTACTTCCGGCAATTCGTGGTGTTTTATGTTTCTTTTGATGATGATGGCGACTCCTCCTCCGGCTTTCTCGCCTCTGTCTTTTCTGTAGACTGGGAAGTTTGCTATGTTCAGTTGGTTGCAACGTCTGGAATGCGTCTCGTGTTCGTTTAGGTGTGCTACCAGTTCCTGTTTCTTGTTTTGTATTCAGTTTGCGTTCCAGAATATAAGTTTCAGATTGTCTCTGTTTCTTCTAGTAGTCATTGTTGAGTAGGAGCATGATGGTTGTGATTCTTTGGGTGAATTTTTCTGTTTCCTCTTTGCTGTGTCCCATTTCGGCAAAGTCGAGCATCATTTCCGTCAATTCTGCTACAATGTTTCCGCTGTTGTTCCGTTTTCTTGCGCTTGTTGACGGCTTTGTCGCCGGGTTGGGGTTGTTGAGTGTATTTACCGGTTTTTGTAACTGGCTGGTTGTAGGTGTTTGGGCTGTTTGTCTCCGTGGGGGCTTTGGTCTCGTTTCCTGCTGTCGTTGTTCCGTTTGTCCTGCTATTTTCAGAGTTTCAGAGTTTTTATTTCCTGCAGTTTCTCCAGATTAAGGTGTGTTCGCCTCCGCAGTTTGCGCATTTCGGCGGCAGGGTTAGGGGTTTCTCACACAGGTGTGTTATGTCCGCATTTCATGCATCTGTATTCGGCGTTGCAGTGCCTCTCCAAGTGGCTGAACAGTTGGCATCGGTGGCATTGTACAGTTTCTCCTCGCAATTTGAGTGGTTCCATTTTCACTCACAATCCGTAGAAGCGATCCATTTGGTAGATGGATTTATATTTTTGCCCAATTTCGATTAGGACCATTTGGATTGGCGTGGCTTCCCTTCCTTTTATCCTGCTCACTTTTATGGCCGGGTATCCGTTGTCGCTTAGTTCCTCTTTTATTTGCTCCTCCGTCAGGCCGCAGGGAACTCCCTTCACTACGACCTTCAGGTTCCTTTCCGTGCTCAGTTGGTGCTTGTGAAATTCATAGTCGTCTTCTTTCATTAACTTGTACATTTGCCGGTAGTCCGTGCTTGTTTGGGGCTGGATTCTTACCCCGTCCTTGGTCGACGTTGCCCTGGTGTAGTTGATGTTATTCCTGTTGAGCTTCTTCGAAAGCCCTGCCCATTTGTCCTTGTTTCGTAGCACGATAGGAGTTTTGTTATCGGTGTTGTTTTCGGTGAGGGTTTCAGTTTCAGTGACTTCGTCGTCGTCGTCGTCGTCGTCACTGTCCCTTGTGTTCAGACATGCATAGCTGTTCCTACTTACCTGCATTCCTTGCAGGTCTGACGTGCTTGAGGACCCCAGTTTTCTTTGGAAACTGGAAAGTTTCCTCGTCCTCCGGGTCGGTTTTGCGCTTGGGGGCGGCTTCGGTGGGGCTGTCCGTATCCATCGGTGTTGAATTCCTGCTCGGAGCGGCTTCGCTGGCTCTCCTCGGGGCGGCTTCAGTGGTTTTTCTTGGTGCGGCATCATTTTTCTTCTCGGCGGGGGTCCTTCTGGTCGCGGCGGTGTCCTGGCTTCTGGTCGCGGCGGTGTCCTGGGGTTGTTCGGCGGCGGTGTTCTTCTTCATCCTTTTCGCTATTTGGTTGAATAGCTTCTCCAACTCGTCCACGCTGATGGAGTACAGGAAGGTGAAGTCCTGGATTTCCTTGGCGGCGGCGTTTCCGTTGGAGTTTGTTTTCATTATTGGATTCATGTTTTCGGTTTGGTTTTTTTAATTAATTTTGTCTAAATAAATTGTTCAGTTTAACGTCTGCTTCGTACGTAGTTCGGTTAAGCTATGATTAGCCTAACCGAGCGAGTTGGATTTTAAAATGTAAACTAAGATGGTGAATGATATTGAAAAAATTACCGGTTTTAGCAACATTAACATTGCGAACATATAATTTTAATTTAAACATAAACAGTATAAGAGATTTCATGTTAAACTGGGAAATAGATTTTGTTTTTAGGGACAACAGTGAAAACGAAGAATACTGCAGAGTACCTAATAAAGCAGAGGGAATATGCAAGCCGTATTTAAATTGCACACCATTTGTGGATTGGTTACATACCCTACCTAAGCCGTTGTCAATTCCAAACAAGAAATTGTTAATATCATATCAATGTGGATTCACCGTAAATTGTCTTAAAGTGTGTTGTCCAAATACCACAAATGTTGAACCACAGATAACCACAGAACCGCAAAAAAGAGCGCCTTTAATTTCTAATCAGATACCTGATGTTACGCAACACAAACATTTACAATTAGTGCCTCAGAAAAATTGTGGAATTGTGGACACTAGTGATAGGATTCTTAATGGAAATGTAACTGCATTATTCGAGTTCCCTTGGATGGCATTGATATCTTACAAAACAGGTTAGTAATCAAAAATAAACTAATCATATTATATAGCTCAAAATATACAGCTGGTTATTAATTACAAATTATTTTATTATATACAGCTGTAGGATTGCAATTTCAATGTGGAGGAACTTTAATAAACGATCGTTACATATTAACTGCGGCACACTGTGTTACAGATTTGGGGAACAGGAACGTGTATGTTTTACAAACCAATTCAAATATTTTTTTCTTAAATTCAGTTATGTTTAGTGCCGGCGTTCGACTTGGTGAATATGACATAAGCACGCTTGAAGACTGTGACACGTATTCAAGTGGCGACAAAATATGTGCTGATGCTGTCCAGGACGTCGCAGTGGAAGAAGTTATTCCTCACCCGAAATTTACTAGAAATAGTAAAGAAATAAGTAACGATATTGGCCTAATTCGACTTGCCAAAGCAGCAAATCTTACTGCAAGTAAGTAAAATCAAACAAATACATTACCATTTGTTAATATTTTTGTAAAATCTGTTTTAACAGACAATGTGAGATCTATTTGTCTGCCAATAACACGAGATATAAATAATCCTGATTTGACTACAGCTACTATCACAGGATGGGGACAAACACATACTGGTATTTTTGTATTTTGAAACTTAACAATGTTTTATTTTCCCATTTGTTTATAGATTTATCTTCTAACGTGCTTATGAAATTGCAAGTTGCATTGTTGTCCCATGCAGACTGTGCAAAATTATATGAAAATGTTACTTCTATTTCACGCCTGCAAATGTGTTCAAAGACAGTGAATCAAAGAGATTCTTGCAGAGGAGATAGCGGAGGTCCTATACAGACCATCGCAACTGTTAATAATGACATTAGATACGTTCAATATGGAATTTTATCGTTTGGAGCAAATATCTGTGGACAAGAAAAATACCCTGCTGTGTACACGAAAGTTGCAAACTATTTAGACTGGATTTTGGATAATATTAAAACATAATTTTTGGAATCCATTGTGTTTTTTTTTTTATAAATAGAATTAATTTAAATATTTACGTAATTGCTTCCACCTAAAATGCTGTTTACCTTCTGGGATTTTTTTACATTCATTTACATTCATTTACCAGATATACTTTTCATTTTCTTACTTATTATATTTTACTTATTAGACAACAACAAATTTATCTTATATATGTTTATTTTGTGAAGAATACACACAATGTAATCGAAATATATTCATGTTATCATCAATACAGATAAACTTAAAACTTAAATTAAATCTCGTTTTAAAAAATCTATAATTAAAGAAATATTTAACATTTAATACTGGTAATCCCAGTAGTATAACTTGTTTAAGAAACATAAACTAAATGGTTGTATCCATGAGAATAAGAAAATAAATTGCGTCAGTCTTTGTGAGTGTAGTGATTTATAAATAATATTTATAAATGTGATAAAAACCATTGGAGTCGCATCATGGCCATAGTACACACATCAATTTTAATCTTATACATTTTTTTCTGTTTTGTGGATTTCTCAAATTCAAGTAAGTGTTAAATTTATTGTTTCATTTATAATAGAGGTATAATAATAATTGCTAACTGAGTTGAACAGGACACTTTTGTTTAATATTTTAAGCAGACTGTGTAATTTATTGAATTATATATGATAGTCTAAAGTGTACAACGTGTTGATAATTTTAAACATAACCAGTTTTCCAAACATTTAGCTTAAAGATAATGAGCAAAAAAAGGCAATTTGAGCAATTCCTTTCAGTTTACTAATTCATAATTTATTTGTGTTACTAAGTAATAATTCAGCTGGCTAATAGTTAACAAAGGAATTTCTCTCAAAAAATTTATTTGATTTTCAAAAAAATTAACACATATTCGATCTTTTCCCGTTATTACAATTCCAACCATGTTTAGGTTAGGTTACGCCCAGCTGAAATATGTTTGTTAAACTTTGTCATTTCTTATATTGATTAGAATAATACAACACACAATAAATACAAAAATAGATTGGGTAAACTATCGGAAATGATTTGAGTCATATTAGTACATTCGTAAAAGAAAATACCGGAACGCTTGTGTATTTCTGCCCTACGTTGGGGTATTGTTATTTCAAGGTTATGTATTTTCCCGGAAAAAATGAGAATTATACCAATTTAGTGAGTTTGTAATGATAAGGTAATGATTTAATGTGCGTACTTAGAGATGAATAATCTGTCCATACAGCCGAAACTGCTTTAAAAGTGCTCGCCAGCCATGTCACCCCTAATACGCGACCAATTTTTTTAATTTGTTCGCAAAGATCTGATGCACAGTTATTAAGCTCCCTTTGGTTCATTGACGATTGACTGTAAATGCTGTATAATTGATGATAGAAACTTGATTAAACCGTTCAAAACAATGCAGCGGGGCCCTGCGCAATATAATTAAACGGGGCCTTCTCTCATATGAAAGGTGCTTAAAAAAATCACATTTAATTTTTTTAATACTTTAATTTCAATAAATCAATTCATTATATTTAGAAAAAGTTGATATTCCAGTCTCAAAAAATTTAAAATTAATAAATTAGGGGATAGTAACGCTTACAAGGGACCCTGTCAACTCGTCATCACCGATTTGGCCCAAATTTACAGTATATGTAGGGATTGACTATAAATGAAAGTGACGCAAGCGGGAGGGCCAGATGGCCAAGCGTTAAAAAACTCACAAGCAACGAACACTCATAAGCCCTCTATGTTATATAAATATGCATCTCTATGCATAAATTTCATTGGCCGGTCAGCGCAGCGGTAAGAGCTCGGATTCGCAGTACGAGGATCGCTGGTTCGATTCACCGTGGGGACGCTTTTTTTTTAATTTACAATTTTTAAAATTGAAAAACATATTTTGTCAGAAGATTTGGTATATACAAGCCACCTTCTGTAAAGCTTGTCTCCATTTGCCATTATTCTCACATAATGTGTAGCGGAAAAACATCTCTTATTAGCATCCTTTGGAAAATCATTTGTAGTTGACCACATTGAATAATTATTGTAGCATGGTTGAACATTGTTGGCTACGTGACTGGGTCAGTGGTAAACAATTCATCTATTTCTTTCTTCTTTTGTGATTTACTTTCACGTTTTCCAGATGTGAATGTTTTGCATTCATGAGATCCTGATATATCATCTCATTCTTCGTGTTCTCTAATTATTTCAACAGATACTTCTATGTTTTGTGTTGTTGTAGAATTCTTGTTATCAACATAAAGAGGATTTAACACGGTAAAATGATTGAAGATTTCTTTATAAATTTATTCAAAAAATGTTCGTTTGCCGCTTCTTTATCACGTTTTCCTTTACGTTTTTCACACCCACTAATATATTTTCTTCCGCAGTCTCTTTCAAGACTAGACTAGAGATGAACATGGGATCCCATCGACACATCCCATCCTATCCCATCGTCCCATGGGATGGGATGAGTAGTATGAACGTTGCGTGGGATGGGATGGGACGACAAATTTCTATGGGACGGAGTGGGACAAGTTTTGATAATCTAGTTCGTGCATAATTTATTGCTTATAGTGCCAATACGCACATTTTCCATAATATATCCAGCCCAGGAGATTTCTGCGATAACGAGGTCGTTCCGTCTTACGATCCGTTTGCGACGAAAAATGTTTACTCACTGTCAGCTCAAGTAATTACGGGAAAATTAAATTTGAGCGAATTATCGTTATGAAAGAAAGTCTGCCTTATGGGAAAAATGGGATGAATGGGACGGGCCACGCGACCGGGATGGGATGAATGGGATGGGATGGCACGAACATTTTAGGTTTGTGGGATGGGACAGTGCGACGAAATTGTGATGGGGTGGGATACTGACAGGGATCCGTCTCATCGGACGGGATCTGGAATGAGAAACTCGTCCCATGCTCATCTTCAGGCTAGACATTCTGGGGATATATTGCGAGTGAATTCAAACATAATTTACCTATAATAGACTTGTAATAATAGTTTTGTAATTATAGATTTGTAATAATAGTTTTAGTTACGAGTAGTAGTCTACGTTCGACGTAGTCAAAGTAAGCGGCTAAATGTGTTCGTCGCAGCAGAGGCGGAGTAGGCAACTGCGCACGCCAATAGATGCCTATCCCAGACCTACGGACAAAATATCAACTCAACTCTTTGAATGTGCAGGGCCCCTGTCATGCGCGGGGCCTTGTGTCGTCGCACTGTTCGCCCACCCTTCACGCCAGCCCTGATTCAAACCGTAATGCCACACCACAATATTGGGAAATTTTTGCACCAGTCGTGTGACCCCACCTGATTTTCTTTCCAACGTCAGCCAGTGACGGCTCATTAAATAGACAGACTAGCAACAATAAATTATAATGAGCCGAAAATAATTTATCGAAGTTTGCAATGTAACACGCTGTTCTAAATATTTTATATATTTCGGAAACATCGACTAACTTAAACTTATCAAATTTTTCTTCAAATGGCGCTACAGCCAAAATCGCGCCCAGGCCTCCTGTATTTTTGTCCTCCATTCTTCTCGGTTCTTTGCCGTTCTTCTCAACGCTCTTACTCGAGCAGTTGGTATGCGTCTCCCCGGGTCTCTTCCTCCCACTGTTTTCTTGGCCTCCCTACCGGTCGCCTACCTTGCATTCTTGTTCAGTGCTCTTAGTGGCAGACGGTTTCCGTCCATCCTGAGAACGTGTTTTGCCCTTCTTAGTCTTTGCAGTTTGATGACTGTAGAAATTGGTGGTTCTTGCTATATCTGGTTTAGCTTGTTTTTGTACCTTGGCCTTCTGATATTTCCCATCGTTACCGCCATTGCGTTCTTGTTTCTTTCGGTCAATCTAACACTGGAATTAGATATAAGACATTTGGGTGTAGGTAGGGATAACATCCTAGCCAACAAAACTGTGCAACTAGCGCTATAGTCCACGTTTCGCTACACTAACATGCTGTGGGCCGAATTATTGTCTTGTATATTCTAAGCTTGTTCTTGCAGTGCACACTATTATACCTTAATATTTCCGACATTGCATATTGCATAATATTTGCTTATAGGACTCGGTGCCTTACTTCTACGTCTTCGGCACCATCTTTATTGATTTCCACACCCAGATATATAAATTTGTTGACATCCTCAATGTTGTCTGCCAACTGTAATTTCTAAACAACCTTTGTTTTGCTTGTGTTGATGCTGAGTCCGCTATCTTTGGCAGCTGCTTTTAGTTGGGCATAGGTTCTCTGAGCTTCGTATGCCCTTCTACTCATAATATTTATGCCATCGGCATATGCCGCTAATTTTCTTGGCTAGGATGTTATCCCTACCTACTCCCAAACGCCTTATAACTAATTCCAGCGCTAGTTGACGAGTGTGGGTGCTAGCCCATCACCATCTTTTTACTTGCAACGAAGATAATAAGCATGTCTCCGTTTTCCGTCTCGTTGTCTAGGGAGTGTTTTCCTATTGTTCCTATGTAGCGGCTTTCCTTCACAATTTTCGCATTTATGTCTCCAATGACCATCTTGTGGTCGTTTCTTGAGGATTTGTGATATGTCTCTTCCAGTAGTTTGTAACATCTCTTCTTTGTTTCTTGATCTTGCTCCTCTGAAGGGCCGTGTGAATTAATCAGAGTCAAATTATAAAATCTTATTTATAGTGGCACTTTACAAAGTCGTTTATGGACTTTACATAGTTTATTACTTAATTGCTTAAAAGTATACAAAATCATGTAAATCATGTTTGCTTTAAGCTTGTTGTCGACTATGAATGCTATATCCAGCTCCTTCTTACCTTGCTCTTTGTCACTGTATAGAATCATATGTGTGCTGGTGTCTTGGTGTGCTGGTGTCTCTTACTCCCTTGATAATCTATCATGTCTGCTGTATTGCTGTTATCATTGTTGATTTCCACACCCAGATATATAAATTTATTGACTTCCTCGATGTTGTCTGGCAACTGTAATTCTGGCCCGCGCTTTCTTCTTTGTGTCATCACCGTTGTTTTGCTTGTGGTTATGCTGAGCCCGCTAATATTAAGTCCTCTTAGCTTCGAATGCCTTTCTGCTCATAATATTTATGTCATCGGCATATTCCGGTAATTGTACAGTTTTGTTGGCTAGGATGTTATCCCTACCTTATAAAAACTCAAACGTCTTATATCTAATTCCAGTGCTAGGTTTGACAAGTATGGGTGTTAGCCCATCCCCTTGTTTCAACACTTTCGTTATTTTGAAGTGGCCCGTGAGTTGGTTTTGGAGCCGCTTTACGGCTTCAGTTTCGTACATTGCGGTCCTTACTTGCCATATCAGCTGCTGTGGAATTTTTTTGAGGTTGTTGAGGTCGATCGAATCGTATTCCTCCGTATAATCGATGAAGATTTTGTGGACATCAATGTCGTATTCCCACACCCTATTCAAAATTTGCTTTACACGGGGGCCCTGTCAACTCGTCATCACCGATTTGGCCCAAATTTAGAGTATATGTAGGGCTTGACTATAAATGAAAGTGACGCAAGCGGGAGAGTCAGATGGCCAAGCGTTAAAAACCGGTAAATTACCGACAACTCATAAGCCCGCTACGTGAGCATAATTATCAATGGCCGGTCAGCGCAGCGGTAAGAGCTCGAGTTCATACTACGAGGATCGCTGGTTCGATTCTCCGTGGGTATGTTTTTTTTTGCAATTTTTAAAATGACTTTCTCTTATTATTATTTATTATTGTTTAACTTTTTAATTGTAATTATTATTTTCTTATAACATTTATTTCGACAATTCGCTGTGGAGAAAATCAGCACACATCACATCTTCTTCTTGTTCTACCGATGCTCCAGGCACATTAATATTTTCACTATCAGTATTCGACATTTTAGAAAGCTAGATTCTTCTCACAATATTCAAGTTACTCGGTCAAGAGCTAGCAAACCACTAACTCATAACGATATTTGGCCAACTTCTCCCTCTGCCTTCCATTGTCAGCTTTCTTATTAACCATTAAGGTCATTTTAAAAATTGTAAATAAAAAAAGCGCCCCCACGGGGAATCAAAGCAGTGATCCTCGTACTATGAACCCGAGCTCATACCGCTGCGCTGACCGGCCATTGAAATGTATGCTAACATAGCGGGCTTATGATAGGTAGTCGGGAGTTTTTTAACGCTTGGCCATTTGGGCCTCACGCTTGCCTCATTTTCATTTATAGTCAGGCCCTACATATACTGTAAATTTGGGCCAAATCGGTGATGCCGAGTTGACAGGGCCCCCTTGTTAAATGAGATTTAATCTACCTCGCTTATTAATAATAGTATATTAAACGACGAGTTCAGTAAGCGCGATTTTACAGCAGGCGTCCAAGTTTGGAAATGGACAAGTTTTAATCTAATGGACAATTGTTGAAAAACGCCTTGTTGGAAAAGTGTTGAAAAACGAAAAGTTTTTTTATAGATTTTTTTCAATTTGCGCCCTTTTATGCCATTTCTAAATAAAAAAATCACCTATACATATTGAGAAAATAGTATCGCACTCGGCGAGCTAAAACGGCAAGCATATTAGTGCTGTTATGAGTCCATTACAGACGCAAAATAGAAAAAGATATTTATAACATCGTGTTAAATCACCATCATCGATACGTCTTAAAATATACTTAAAATATACGTTTCATGATCTATTAGTTTTCACAGAGACTATTGTCAATCATATTCTATTTTGAGACTATTGTCAATCATATTTTCAAAAAATAAAATATTTTGTCAGAAGATTTGGAATATACAAGCTACCTTCTGTAATGCTTGTCTCCATTTGCCATTATTCTCACACAATCAAAAAAACATCTCTTATTAGCATCCTTTGGAAAATCATTTGTAGTTGACCACATTGAATAATTATTGTAGCATAGTTTAACATTGTTGGCTACGTGGCTGGATCATCAGTGGTAAATAATTAATCTATTTCTTTCTTCTTTTGTGATTCACTTTCACGTTTTCCAGATGTGAATATTTTGCATTCATGAGGTCCTGATATATCATCTCATTCTTCCTGTTCTCTAATTATTTCAACAGATACTTCTACGTTTTGTGTTGTTCTAGAATTCTCGTTATCAACGTGAATTAATCAGAGTCAAATTAGAAAATCTTGTTTATAGTCGCACTTTACATAGTCGTTACTTAATTGCTTGAAAGTATAGGAAATCATGTAAATCATGTTTGCTTTAAGCTTGTTGTCGACTATGAATGCTACATCCAGCTCCTTCTTACCTTGCTTTTTGTCACTGTATAGAATCATATGTGTGCTGGTGTCTTGGTGTGCTGGTGTCTCTTACTCCCTTGATAATATATCTTGTCTGCTCTATTGCTGTTATTATTGTTGATTTCCACACCCAGAGATATAAATTTGTTGACATCCTCGATGTTGTCTGGCAACTGTAATTCTGGCCCGCGCTTTCTTCTCTGTGTCATCACCTTTGTTTTGATTGTAATGATGCTGAGCCCGCTATATTTGGCAGCTGCTTTTAGTTGGGCATAGATCCTCTGAGCTTCGTATGCCCTTCTGCTCATAATATTTATTTCATCGGCATATGCCGGTAGTGGCACAATTTTCTTGGCTAGGATTATCCCTACCTACACCCAAGCGTCTTATATCTAATTCCAGTGTTTGGTTGACGAGCATGGGTGCTAGCCCATCTCCCTTGTTTCAACACTTTCGTTATTTTGAAGTGGCCCGTTAGTTGGTTCTGGAGCCGCACCACGGCTTCTGTTTCTCACATTGTGGTCTTTCCTTGGCATCTCAGCTGCTGTTGAATTTGGTAGAGGTTGTTGTGGTCGATCGAATCGTATGCATCTGTATAATCGATGCAGATGTTGTGAACATCAATGTCGTATTCCCACGCTTTATTCAAAATTTGCTTTACTGAAAAGATCTGGTGCACCGTCGACCTACCTCTCCTGAAGCCTGCTTGATATTTCCCTATCAGTTTTTCTGAGTACGGTTGTAGTCGTGCATTAATGTTATACGTTAGTATTTTGAACACAGTGCATAGCATACTAATTCCGCGGCAGTTTTCGCACTTCAGTTTGTCTCCTTTTTATGGATGGGGATGATTATTGCTGTTTTTAGGTCCTCTGGGAGCGTCTGTTCTTCCCAGATTTTTATTATGACGTAGTATATTTGTTTCATTAGGTGTTTTCCACCTAGTTTTTGTGCCTCAGCTGGTATTCTTTCTATCCCCGCTGGCTTGTTCCCTTTCATTTTGTGTATGGCCTCTTTCGTCTCCTTGAAGGATGGAGGTTCTACGTTATCCCCTTCGAGCTCGTTAGTTCCTCCTATGTCTTCTGCCATTTCTTCTCTCCTTGTTAAGAGTTTCTGGAAATGTTCTCTCCAGATGTTCTTAGTTTTATTCGGGTCCCTTTGCATTTGTCCTTCATGATTTTTGCTTAGGCTCGTTCGTGGGGTGTAGCATCTTTATTCCGTATTAACAGTGTTCTCATCACGACTTTTTAAGTTCCTGTCTCTTGTTTTGCCGTACTCTGCACCTAAAATAGATTTGTTTTAATAAATTATCTGATCCACAGTATGCTCCTCCTTGACTTAATATTTGTTATAATCTTTGCTGCTCTCTTGTCTATAATAGCGTGATCTATTTGGTTCACTTTCAAAGGAACATCCGGCGACCTCCAAGTGCCCTTATGGGTGTTCTTGTGTGGGAAACATGGGGAGCTGATCACCATGTTTTTACTTGCAGCGAAGATAATAAGCATCTCTCGGTTTTCCTTTGCATCGTCGTGTAGGGAGTGTTTTCTTATTGTTCCTATGTATTGGCTTTCGTTCCCAATTTTTGCATTCATGTCTCCAATGATCATTTTGTGGTCGTTTCTTAGGTATTTGTGATATGTCTCTTCCAGTAGTTTGCAATATCTCTTCTTTGTTTCTTCAGCTTGTTCCTCTGTGGTGCAGTGTGCATTAATCAGAGGCAAATTACAAAATCTAGGATGTTTGGTTTTGTGTTGTTTGCTTTAAGCTTGTTGTCGACTATGAATACTACATCCAGCTCATTCTTACCTTGCTCTCTTTCTCCCTTGCCAATTCTTTTTGTCTCCTGTATTGCTGTTATCATTGTGTAATATTTTTGTAACTCTCTGAGCAGTGATCGTTCCGGGTTTATTATGGGCTCCGGGTTTATTTAATGTGCGTATAGTCCATGTTCCAATTACATAGCCTAAGTTTCGTGGCGTATGTCGTCTTCTGTTAATCCGTCCATTCGGAGGCTGTTGTACACGTTCGTAAATTTGTTATTTTTGCTGGGGAAAGGTAGGTAGCCATGCGCCCACTCTCCTCTTTTATCGGAGCTTGGGGCAGGTTGCTTTGGTAATTGGGCTACTTAATCCACCCACTTTCCTCCACAGGCAGAGTTAAAAAAACTTATCACATAGTTTTTCAAATTTAAGAGCTTTGCCTTCAGATAATTTTTTTTTCTGCTAATACACAGGCGAGCAAAAAAGTTCGGTCACTTAGTAAATTGCAAATAATTTGATTTTTTCGTGGAATTTTCTGTTCGTAAGGCTAAATATGCTAAAAATTAATAAACCAATAAATTTGTAGACTAGATTAAATATGCAGTATTTAATTGGAAAGCATATTTTTTGGTTTATGATTTATTATAAAATTGAAAAAATTTTACGTTTAATATGTATTTCGATATTTTGTTATCATGAATTAAGCAAATGCTTAAAAAAACAAACTTAACATAAATTAAAAAGAATAATTATTAATAACGTTAATAGTGACGAGGCACTTTCAACTAAATTAAGAATCAAATTTTGGTCAATGTTTTTCCGTCATTGCAATAGCAACTATCTTATATCCTGATCAGTTCTTGGAGCTGGTGTTTTTCATCGGATACGTGGTCCCAACTCATCCCAGACATATTCGATGGGATTCATGTCTAGACTGAGTGCTGGCCAATCAAACCGCCTAGTTCAAACCTAGTCCAGATATTCTATGACAACTCTGGTTTGTGAGGTTTAGTATTATCTTGCATGAAAATTCCATCTTCATCCATAGTGACCATGAAAGACATAACAGGTTCGTCTAGAACCTCGGTAATGTATCTGTGAGCTATCAGAGAACCATTCTGTACGAAGACCAAGTCAGTGTATGCTCGTGAAGAAATTCCTGCTCATACCATAAGCGAGCCACCGCCAAATGGAAGTCGCTTGTTAATGCCAATTGGAGCATATCTTTCTCCGTGTCATCTCCATACTCTTCGACGTTCTTCTGGCCCAGTGAGCCAAAAACGCGACTCATCTGAAAATAGAACGTTGCTCAAGTCATCATAATTACATGCCAAGTGATTTCTGGCAAAAGCCAATCTTGCGATTTGATGCCGGTGTTTTAATGGTGGACCTGTAGCCATTCTTCTACAAGATAATCCAGCAGCATGAAGCCTTTTTCTAAATTTCCATTCACTAACATTGATATCTCTAACTTCTTCAAGTTGATTTCGAAGCATAACCACAGAAGATGTTTCTTCCTCATGGATTTCTTTAGTTTCTTGTGAAATCACTGCAGAAAGCTCTTCTTGATTAGTGAGATCCTACAGAGGAGTGCGTCAAGGGTCTTCAATCCCAACTGTAGGAGCGCGAAAATTATCATCAAATTCATGCCTGTTCTACAATATAATCCAGAAGTATGAAGACTTCTTTTAAAGGTCCATTCACTAATATTGATATATTTAACTTCTAGAAGTTGATTTCGTAGCATAACCGCAGAAGATGTTTCTTCCTCATGGATTAATTTGGTTTCTTGAGTAATTACTGCAAAACGCTCTTCTTGATTTGTGATCCAAGTCCAACAGAGGAGTGCGTAAAGAGCAAAAATCATCATCAAATGCATGCCTGTTGCTAGGCCAAATACCAGTAGATTTGAAACCATTCAAAGCAATATACATACCAACTGATTTTAAATATGCAATTCCCAAGAGTTCTGACACAGTAGTTTTTAAATTGTGTTTGAAGGATTTGTTCTATAAAATAATCCAGTAGCATGAAGCCTTCTTCTAAAAATTCATTCACTAACATTGAGATCTATAACTTCTTGAAGTTGATTTCGTAGCATAATTGAAGAAGATGTTTCTTTCTCATGGATTTCTTTAGTGTCTTGTGTAATCACTACGAAAGTTCTTCTTGATTAGTCATGTCAAACAGAGGCGTGCGTAAAGACCCATTCAAAGCAATATACATACGAACTGATTTTGAATTGGCAATTCTGAAAGCTCTGTAGTTTTTTTAATTGTGTTTCCGGGATATGTTCTTATCAAAAAAGATGAGGCTTTCGTTATAATTGCTTTTTGAGATTCAAAAAAAAATATCTGTCCGAAGCTTGGAGGCTTGTACTATGGAATGGAAGGATGGACTTTAACAAAGGCAATGCGTGATCGACTGGAAGGGTTCGAGATGTGGTGCTACCGCCGCCTGCTGCGAATATCTCTCTCGTCTCGAGAAGCAACGAAAGTCATGTTTAACATCAAAAAACGCAAGCTGGAATATTTTGGACACGTTATGAGAGGGAAAAGTACCGTATCTTGCAGAATATTATGCAAGGCAAAATCCAAGGTAGAAGAGGTCCAGGAAGAAGACGCATGTCCTGGCTGAAAAACCTGAGAGAGTGGTATGGTGTCAGATAAACGCTGCTGATAAAACAAAAATCATTATGATGATCGCCGATGTCCTCGGAGGACATGGCACGTAAAGAAGAAGAAGAAAGCTTGGATACGCTGAGTTTTATGAGCAGGGAAGGATACCATTATAATTCCACGCTGGCACGATATAGCTTCAAAATTATTGTATGAGTAGTGTGTCAATCCGAAAGAAGAAATACTTGCTGTTACTCTTCTCCAACTTTGTGTACTTGATGAAATGTGCCAATCATGGAACAAAAAGTTCTGATGTTATCCATCCGTCCTTGGAGCATCAAAGTACAGTATCCGGTGCTATAAGAAAACGTTCATCCGCATGCGTTTAAAAATTAATACAGGCGGTATTTGTCCACCTTCAGCATTCATACAACATACACATTTAGTGGTCAAGCCCTTTTCACCACTTGTGTGCCGCATAAACGTGATGTTTCTCTTTCTGAGCAATTATTTTGGATGGTTTATAAACAGTGGACAATCCTCTATCGCCAACGTTATATATCTGGTTAGTATTAAACTTCTATTCAACTAATATGAATTCGTATTTATCAAAGAATCCATAAACACCTTCTTTATTGCAAGTCCTGGCCCTGGCCATTGATGTGTGGGCTATGGAGTACGTAGAGATAAAGAAGGATAATCCTTCATGAATTTATTGTATCACTTCTTCCCAGAAATTTCTTTTTCTTTATTGAAACGGTGTGGTAATTTATATTTTTCTGCCACCTCATAAGCAAGTCTTCTAAGATCAGTTGAAGTAAGCGCAAAAAAGTTTGATTCTAAATTGAGAGTGTGTGCAACCAACTTCTTCATATTTTCAGTCATATCCTTAGGCCTTCTAAATTTGAGATCCCTATTTAATCTTTTAAAATGACGGCGCAACGTTGGTTTATGAATATTATATAGTCTATGAGCTTCATTGAATCCAATAACTCCCATAATTTCCCATAACTTTGTTAGGGCCTCGTCCATATTTTCTTCTTTCCATGGATTATAAATTCGCTTTAACTGTCTTGACATAACAACGGAAGCAACGTCAGTTGACAGTAGGTAAAAAACAAGTTTCTTAAGTCGTACCAGTACGATTTAGGAGTCTCATACGGATACGAATTAAGACATGGCATACTAAAATTTAAAACTAAACATAAGCTAATATTGAATAAAATTAATACGATTCCGTTTCGTCCAAATGATTACGAAAGTACTACTGAATTTATGTTTAATAAGAAACATATTTTTATCTATAATTTACTTAGAAGATTAACTGCGAAACATATGCAACAAATTACAAGAAAATTTAAATAAACTTACTTGATGAGAAAATTTTCAAAGTGGCTAGTTTACGTCAGATAATAACACATCACGCAAGTTAGTTTTCAGACATCTGAGTCAGTCTATTTGGCTGCCGAAGTATGTGCTCTTGTTACCGTAGTTTGTTAAAATTGCATGTGGTACGACTTAAATACATGTACGACTTGAGCAACCTTACCCTACACACCTTCTTCTGAGCAATTATTCAACACTCTGTCGCCCTTTTCCTCGGCATAAACAAAGGTTTTAACAAAGTTTGGCACGACGGACTGCTTTTCAAACTACACAAATTAAACGTCCCATCCTATTTTCTTTTCGTGATAAAAGACGGGGGGGTTAAGTAAGAGCAACCTTAAAATGTGGAGAGTTAATAGAGATCCGGTGGGAGGGTAAAACCATTTGACATTTGCAAGGGTTAGGACCTAGTCTCCATTTGTTGAATCATTAGTAGTCTCCAGTTTGTACATTTGTTGCTTTTGGAAGAGATTTGTCGTGTGAAATGAGGGTGGCGTCGCCGGAATATTGGAATACAGGGAAGGTTTATGAGAATTGGGAGAGTTAAGGTCCATTTTAAAGATGTCAGATGACAGAACGAGGGGTAATAATGGTGCATATTGGCTGCAAAATTAGTGTGTGCTTCATTTACTTTAATACATAACGATCACGTAGGAAGCCTTTTATCACGAAAAGAAAATAAGATGGGACGTTCAATTTGTGTAGCTTGAAAAGCAGTCCGTAGTGCCAAACTATGTCGAAACCTTTGTTTATGTCGAGGAAAAAGGCGGCAGAGTGTTGATTAAGAAGGTAAAAGGTTTGTAGATTAAGGTTGCTCAAGTCGTACCTGTGCTTAAGTCGTACCACATGCAATTTCACACCTACAATCAAATATTTAGGCATAACATTCGAAGGAGAATTAAAATTTAACACTCATGTAAAAGATCGCAAACACGAAATAATCAAAAGGACAACACTTTCGGTGAACTAACCTTCGCTAATCAGGGGATTTCCACTGCGAGGAGACAGGAGGAGAAGACTGCCACGACAATTTACTAGACTATTTGCAAACCGATCTTGGACTATGGACACATTATTTGGACGAACACGAACAAAATGACTCGACGCACCATATAAATTGCTGAAAGAAAGAAAGAAACAATTGTATGTACAATTTCTTAATGCAGTTCCCTAATGCAGTTTAATGCGGTTCCCTTTTTTTATATGTGGTTTGGGGGAAGCTCTACCAGCCTGTGTGTGAGGCTCTCACTCACTAAAGCCCTACTTCCACTTGGCTTAAAAAAGTACGCCACCCCGGTATCGCTTGGTGAGCAGCCCGGACGTTTTTTTGCCGACTTAGTTGTTCGAGAATCTGGCTATATAGTATTGCCTCCTTAGTTTTGGTATTCCTTTTTGTAGTTGATTTTTGTCTTGTTCTTTTTGTGTCAGGATGTCACGTATCATTGTCTCCGTGTATGTCCAGTCCTCTGGTGATCTCAGCATCGCGTCTACCAGTGTTTGCACCTCTAGGATGAGGCCTGTCTCCTTCCATAAGTCCCTCTCGGATATCCACCTACTGCATTCAAACACAGTACGAAGTGCACTGTCCACGTCGCCGCAGTATACACACATTGCGTCACTTGCCCTGCCAAAACTATGTAGATACTCCCTGAACCGCTGGCCGCTTTTATCGCAGAGTTGACGCCAGTTGTCCCTTTTAGATCTGTTGATTTCTATGCGTAACTCCGTGGCCGCTGAGGGCTGTGTTAGATGGTAATTTATCTCACCATGGTTCCGTGTTAGCCAAGCTTTAAGTTTTGGGATCAATAGTTTGGTCCAATGTCCTATTTTGGACATACTCCATGACTTTTGCCAGTCTTCATGTATTTGGTTATTTGCAATTTTTTGTCTTTCTGTCCTATTTGCCCAGTTCCTTGTCTTATATAATTGGACCATCTCGTGGATTTTGCCCTCTATCGGGACGATGCCAGCAATCACCAACACAGCTTCCCTGGAGATAGTCCTGTATGCACTGCATACTCTGATGGCCATTTTTTCTCTGTACAGATGTGAGCATCTATTTCAAGTACCCCTTTTCAATTGCTCTAGCCCAGACCGGGGCTCCAAAGAGAATGGTCGAGTGAACCATAGCAGTCTTCTTTTACTGCTTTTCGGACCGCCGGTGTGAGGCAATAATTTTCCTAGGGCCGATGTAATTTTTAGGGCTTTTTCTGTAGTTTTCTTAAGGTGTGCTTTGAAAGACAGTTACTTATCAATAGTGATGCCTAGGTACTTGACTTTTTGTTTCGGTGTGATGTCCACTTTTTTAATTTTGAATTTTATGGGTCCTATTTTCCTATTGCCAGTGAGGAGTACAGCTTCTGTTTTTTCAGGGGCTAGCTTAAGGTTTTTTCGCTCTAGCCATTCATCGACCTGACTTATGGCGATATTTGCCTATCTCATTAGTTCTTCTTCAGTTTTACCTGTTGCAATTAAAGCTAGGTCATCAGCGAATCCTTCTATTTCCACCCCGCGGGGAAAACGAGCCTTAACACGCCATCGTATAGAATGTTCCATAGGGTAGGGCCCAACACTGAGCCCTGAGCAGCACCACTATTTACTTCGCATTCGACGACCTCATCGCCGGATTCCATATGTATTCTCCTATTTGAGAGGTAGCTGCGCACCAGCCGCAACAGGTATGGGGTAAACTTTCTGTTAGTTAGCTCTTCCATAATCATTTTCCAGGCTGCAAAGTTAAAAGCATTTTTTATGTCTAGGGTTATCAGCGCCGACATCTTAGGTGTTATTCGTGTGCCTTTCTCTGCCATTTTGATCACCCTCAGAACGGCATCGATCGTGGACCTTCCCTCTCTGAACCCATATTGTCTATCGGAAAGACCTCTACCCTTGCCCAATTCCGCATTAATTCTGGCTAGAAGCAGTTGTTCAAGTAGTTTCCCGAGGACATCCAGCAAGCATATTGGTCTGTAAGAGGATGGTTCGTGTATGGGCTTTTCACCTTTCCGGAGGAGGACCAACCTTGCTATCTTCCACCTATTCGGGAATCTGTCATCTGCTATTATATTGTTCATGACTTCTAGAACAAATTTTTGGTGTCTGTTTTCCGCAATCTATACAGCTTCTGGTGGAAGATTGTCGGGTCCTGGTGCTCTGCAGTTTCGAAGACGTTGGCTGGCTCTGTTCAGCTCCTCAATAGAAAATTCAAGAGTGTCTTTAACTTCCGGTAAAACCCACTGTAGTTTCTGGTGCTTGGGGAAGAGAACCTTCACCACTTCTCGCACCTTTTCCATGGTCATTTTCAGATTTGGAGATCTTACTTTGAGTTCTCGGGTAGCAATGGAATATGCGTCACCCCACACGTTTTCATATATTTTATCGCATAGTTGACGCCTGTTGTCCATTTTAGATCTGTTGATTTCTGTGCGTAAGTTTTTTTTGGCTGTGGCGTAAGAATTTCTGTACGTAGCTTCTGTGTCTGGGTTTGGATTTCTCTTTCCTTTTCGTTGGTAGGCACGTCTTTTAGCAAAACAGTATACCTGTATTCTTTTGGAAGGCTTTTTTGGCATAAGGATATCATTGCAAGTTTTTAGTAGTACACAGTAGAGAGCATCAGGTGAGCGGTCATTTGTGTTGTGAATTTCCTTGTCCAGCTTATTTGCGAATTTGTCCTCGTTTTTGCCACCCCCTTCGAGTGCATTTTTTGGCAGATGGCTTTATTGTACCTAAGTCTATACGGTATGACAAGTACCTGTAGTCACTTAGTGTTTCCCTCGTTAGCACCTGCCAGTTTTGAATTTTATGCACGAGGTCGGCCGTAGCAAGAGTAAGGTCTAGTATGGAGGAGCTGCTCCTGCGTTCAAAAGTGGGTGAGTTTCCTAGGTTACTCACATATAGATCGAGTTCTGAGATCTAGTCCAAGATAATTTTTCCGCATTTATCTGCACCTGAGCAGCCACAATAGGGGGATTTTGCATTGAAGTCTCCTCCGACAAGTTTGCGCTTGGTTTGGCACCGAATGTCCTGGCCGAGGGTGGATAGGGATAGCTCTAATTCCTGGGGGCTACTGTTTGGTGATAGATAGCAGCTATATATCACAAGTTCTTCTAGCTCTACCCATGCGAAACCGGGTCCACCTCCGTGTTTTAAGACCGCTAGGTCCTTCTAGCATATAAAGATTGCCGCATCATTTTTATCATCCGTGATCCAGCCGATCTTCATGGTTTTTTTGTTTGGTTCACTGCCTATGACAATGTCAATTGTTAGTTCGTGGACGGTAGCCCTTAATAGGTCATGGGCAGCCGGGCTGCGCATGGCATTTATTTGGATTATATTAATCATTGCTCCGATTTGTCTCCTCTTGCTTCCGATAACGCTTTTTTGAGTATTAGGCATGCTCCATTGTCTTCTCGGCGCCCAACTTGGCCACAGATGGGGCTGTGTGATTGTTTCTCACAATCCTTGGCAATAACTTGTACAGTTTTAGACGATCTTAGTCATAGTTTCTTTTGCCACTCCCGGATTTTTTAAATTCCTGGCACTTTCCTGAACCTGCCCGCTGTCCCTTCGTATTACAGACTGGACAAAACATTTCATTTTTGCACTCAGTTGATTTGTGACTTTCTTGACCACAGTTATAGCACAGTTTCTGCCTTTAATGCAGTTCCCTACATCTTCTGTAATGTCCAGGGCCCAAAAAACCAAGGTCGCTAGTCCTTTATACGTCTAGCATAATAAAGATTAATTATTGTTATTATTATTTAAAAAAAAACAATTTCTAGTGGCAGCCATTTCTGAAATTATTATTAATATTGTTTTAACAAGTTTTTATTCAGAAGTTAATTTTAAATTTGTTGACTATTTATAATATTATATTATAAATAGTCAACACATTTGTATATAATATTTTATTATAAATAATCTTTCAGAACAGTATTAGTTTAAAGTCTCATGTAAAATTTGTGAAACAGATTTCGTTTTTATAGACAACGAGGAAAATGAAGATTATTGCAGAATACCTGGCAGAATTGAGGGAACGTGCAAGCATTATTTGGATTGCAAACCATTTGTCGATTGGTTAAAGGGTTTGCCCAAACCGATATCAACTGAAAACAAAAAATTAATAATATCATCTCAATGTGGATACACTGTAAATGCTGTTAAAGTGTGTTGCCCCAATACTAGCAATTTTACAACAGAGCCAGAAACAAGGTCTCCCATAATTTCCGATCAGATTCCCGACGTTACTCAACATACAAATTTAAAATTAGTGCCGCAAGAAGACTGTGGACTGTTGGATACTAGTGATAGGATTCTTTTTGGAAATGTGACGTCGTTATTTGAGTTCCCTTGGATGGCGTTGATATCTTACAAGACAGGTTGGTAACGACTAGAAATTATCTCATATAACTACATTCAATTATTTTAAAAATAATCAAATAAGTTTAGTTTATTTTCAATTATGGAATAATTTTGGAAAAAAGAATATATATTTGGTATGCAATGGACAATTTCTGCTATGGCGATCTTAACAGGCAGCTTCATGTAACTTCTTTCACTTTTCAAAAAAGAATTTTATAACTCAAGTCTATTGGAAATAGAGAACTTTATATTTATAATCCATAGTTTCCTTAATTATTTTTTTTAAATTTCTCAATCGTTTGGCGGGTATATGTTGCTTCAATAAAAGTAGAGATTCAGAACATTCATCTTTCCAAGTTATCGAATAAACATGCTAGTTGTACCAAAAATACCTGTAGTTGTATCAAACATTTTTGGTACTTTTGATCTTTCTCTTTAAGAAAAATATAAATTATATAAATTTGCTTTTGTACAAAAAATATGTTTGTTCGAATCTACAGATGAATATAAAGATTATAGAAAACATAGTAAATGGAAATAAAGTTAAGAGAAGACCTATTGAGGAAGTCTTAACTCATCAGGACGCTGCAGCACAAACTTTGGAAACCGCCGACCATTATTGAATGCTTGTATCATGTAGGAAGGAGTATTTGCAATGCTTTAAAATGAATTTTATAATTTCCAGCAAAGGGATTAGAATTTCAATGTGGAGGAACTATAATAAACGATCGTTACATACTAACTGCTGCACATTGCCTAGCAGATTTGCAGAATAAATCCATGTACGTATTATAAATTTTCAATATTTTTTTTAGCGGCTACTGCCGCTTTCCGCACATCAACCTCCATTCCCTTCTATTTTCCAAATCTCCTTCTATCATTCCCCTTTTCCACATGTTTTATTCTATTACTTTTCTCCATGATGTTCTTGGTCTTCCCTTCTTCCTTCTGTTAGTTGGGATGTAAGAGATCATTCTTCTTGGCCATCTTTCACTCCTCATTCTCATAACATGGCCGAACCATATACTTATGTATCTTTATATATGTATCTTCTACATGCGCCCTTTGCCTGATATCGTCATTTCGGCTATAGTCTAACCTGTATATTCTACACAGCAACAGCTTTTAGCTGGTTCCTTATTTTTTATGTTAGTTGCCAGCACTCTGCCCCAAATGTTGTTATTGGTTCCGCGATAGTAAGGTATAACTGGATTTATGTAAATTTTCGAGGACCGTAGAATTGAGTTCAGGTTCTGGATTTCCGTTTTTCCCCGAACAATCCTGCTTTGGTTATCTTTTCGCGTTAAACCTTCAAAAGATATGTATGCTCCCAAGTTCTTGAAATCATTAGCGCTTTCTATAATAACGTTGTTGACTTGAAGATCATTGGGCTTTTCTCCGATAACTATGTATTCGGTTTTGTTCATATTGAAGTCCAGCCCCCATTTGCAAAATTCCTCAATCAGATTTTTTGTCATGTATGTAATGTCTTCTTAGTCGTGTGCTATCAGTACTTGATCATCCAAAAATAGTAGTGTATATAAACAGGTATTTCCAACTTCAATTCCCTATCTATGTCATTTTTTCATCCAGGTGCTCAGGGCTTTTTGTAGATCTCTCTCTTTCTCAATCCGTAGATTGGTTGGCAGCAATTCCTCTCCTCCAGTCCTCTCTGTGCTCTGATAGTCTTTTCAATTTTTCATGTGATTTTCCTATATCTCCTATATCTCCTTGAATTTGTTTCATGTATTGTAATCTGGGTCTTCCTCTGTCTCTTTTGCCTTGTACCATTCCTTCCATAACATTGATTATAGAATCATTGTACCTATACAGATGCCCTATTAACTGGTCTCTTCTCCTCATTATTGTTTTCAACAGGGCTCTTTTTTCGCCAACTCTTCTAAGTACTTCTTCATTTGTCAGCCTTGCCGTCTACGAGACTTTCTGCATTCTCCTCCAACACCACATTTCAAATGCCTCTAGTCTTCTCTTATCGCATGTACCAAGTGTCCAAGTTTCTGAGCCGTACAATGCCACACTCCAGACATAGCATTTTATAAATGCTTTTTGATCTCTGCATTTAAGTTCCTTGATGTAAGAAGCACCCGTTTGTTGTTGCAGGCTATTTTGTTTGCGCAATTCTGCTTTTTTTGTCTGCTGAACTTTTGCCATCTGATGTGATTTTGCTTCCTAGGTAGGTGAACGTATTAACTTGTTTCAGTGGTACATCGTTAACACTAATGTCGGCTGTAATTTGCTGGCGGTTACATACTATGATATGTCTCTCTTCTGTGTGTTGATTCTCATATTGTACTTTTCTCGTAGGATCTTAATTATTCCTGTTAATGCATTTTGCAGATTTTCTTCATTCTCTTCAATGATAGCAATGTCGTCAGAAAACCTTGTCATTTTAATTTCTACTCCATTGATCTTAATCCCTCACGTAGCCTGTTTACATTCCTTAATTGCCTCCTCAATAGTAAGTTGAATAAGTACTGGTGATAAATTGCATTCTTGGCGTACTCCTTTTTGAATGTATGCCTCTTGTAGTTCACCCTTTATATTTGTAATGCCTCTTTGATTTCTGTACAGTTCATGTACTATCCGTCTGTCTCTGAAATCTAGACCAGCTTTAGTCAAAATTCTCATCAGCACATTCCAATTCACATTAGCGAAGGCTTTCTCCAAGTCCACAAATGCAACAAACAGCATTCTTTTTGGTCCAGAATTTCATCTGCTATCTGTCTTAACATTAAAATAGCCTCCCTTGTTTCTCTATTCCCTCTATATCCAAACTGATCTTCCTCTAAATCTTGATCAATTTTGTTGTTTATTCGGTTGTATACTATTCTTGTTAATATTATTAAACTATTCATCCAATCATCATCCAATCCTTTTATCATTTCTCCAGTTATTTCATCGCATCCTGGTGTTTCCTTGTTCTCCAGTTCTTTCACAGCGTTTGAATATTCCTCTTTTGTTAGTGAGGGTCCTAATTGGTCATTTGTTACATTTTCTTCGTTTTCCAGATTACTCATCTCACTTGGATCTTTATATAATTTTGCTATGTAACGTTTCCATCTGTCTCCCACTTCCTTGTTCTCCGTTACCAGTTTTCCATTTTCATCTAATATGTTATTACTTCGGCCATTGACTTTCTTGAACTGCTTCCTAATCAGTTCATAGGCTATTTCTATATTACCCTTCTATAGCTTTTCTTTTACTTCCTTGCATTGTTTCATTATATATTCTTCTTTAGCCTTCTTTGCTTCTCTGTTGACTATGTTTCGGAGTCTTTTATTGTTTTTAATTCCTCCTTCACTTTTTTTTCCTTCCATAAATTCTAATACATATTCAGTAATCCATGGTTGTTTTATTTGTTTCTTTGCCTTTCCTATTTCTTGATCAGCTGCTTCCAGGACTAAGTGTTTTAGACTAAACCATTTCTCATTTACTGTATCATTTGGTATTTCTTTAACTTTCTGCTGTGCCAGTTCTTGATATCTTTCCTTAACACTGTCCTGTCTTAAGTTTTTGCGGTATTCTTTAGCACTATTTTTCTTTCTTCTTAATCTTAGCTCAGATTTTAGCAGTACTAGATTGTGGTCACTAGCTAGATCAGCACCTGGATAACTTTTTCATTGTTTAACTTGGTTCCGGTATCTTCCTCTTACCATTATGTAATCTATTTGGTATCGTGCTCTATCTCCGGGTGCAGCCCACGTATATCTTCTTCTCTTAGGCTGCTTGACCCATGTGTTTGCAATTAATAGTCCTTTCTGTTTACAAAAGTCAACTAGTTGTTGCCTTCTGTCATTTCTCCTACCAAGTCCGTACTTGCCCACAGTATTTCCATCTTCCTCTTCACCTACCGAAGCATTCCAGTCCCCAAGTATGACGAGGTTGTCTTTATCTTTAACCATTTCCATTACTTCCTCTATTTGTTCCTATATTTGGTCCACTTCTTCATCAGCATGACTGGATGTTGACATGTATACCTGTATTATTACTGTGTCAGTTGGTTAATTTTCTATTCTTACCATTACTATTCTATCTTTGTATTGCACATAGTTTTTAACTAGTGTGTCTAAGTTCTTCCTTAGTATTATCCCTACGCCTGCGTAACTTCCTTTCTCTCCGAAGTATATAATTATAAAATTACCACTCCAAAAATCTCCTTTCTCAGTCCATCTTATTTTACTTATTCCTAGTATGTCTATATCATGTTATTCCATCTCCTTTTTTACATTCTCTAGTTTCCCACAGATTTTAAGGGATCTTATGTTCCATGTTCCTATTTTGACATGTCTTGTGCTATCTTTAACTACACGCTTTGAAGCTCATCCCCAGACGGAGATCCGAATTGGGGACTATTTTTCCTCCGGATTGTTCAGTCTCAAAGTCCACCATCATTGCCTTCGTTGCTGTGCCAGGGATATCCAAAAGGATTTTTAATGGAGTGGTTTCCCTTTTGCCTTGTCCATTCTATGCCGTTGACCTTGTTGTTAGTTCTTCCGCCTTTAGGAGCGATTTCGCGCCCCAAGGGCAAAAAAATGCCCTGTCCTATACCCGTTCATCTGCCCTCATAGGAGCGCGTTGGCTTTGGGTAAAGGGGGTCCCCTTATCCCAGTGGATACTCGGTCCCTGCATTCGTTAGCCCCTTACTTTGCTACCGTATTTTTTTCCCATAAAGAAAAAGAGTCCCAAGTCCCATGAAGAAAAAGGAAATTTGACACTAAAATAATTTGATTTCGAACGATAATTTTCTTGAAACCAAATTCACATTGTAGATATACTTTGAAAATGGTCGGAGATAGACAACATCCTTGTTTTCATCTTAACATTAAGCGGCACGAGTATCTTGTTACTTAATTTGATCGCACATTCTGAGTTCCTGTACAGAGTTTCTATAGCTCTGATGTAGTATTTGTTAATGTTAATCTCATGTAGTACTTTCTACGTCTTTTTAGTCTCATGCAGTACGTTTTATTAATGGGCATGTTATCGTAGGCCTTTTCCAAATCAATGAACATCGGATGTGTACTGAAATTCCTTTCCGGCCTTTTCTCTATTAATTGTTATAGAGTATATTGTAGTATATTGTCTAGGCATGATCTACCCGCCCTAAAACCACACTGTTCTTCAATTTCTTCAAAGTCGTGCTCTATTCTTATCTTTTGGGTTCGGCCGTAAAGTCTTCTTACATAACTGGTTACAGTTATGTCTCTATAGTTAGAGCATATCTTTTTATTGCCTTTTTTATGTATGGAGCTCAGATATCATATTTTTCAATCATTTGCAATGTCGTCTCCTTCGAAGAAGCATTTGTTATATACTTCCACCAGTTTCTCTAGCAGTATGTCCTGTCGAGGCTTCACCAACTCTATAGGAACACCTCCTGGTCCAGCCGCTTTCCCATTATTTATATATTTTAGGACCTTTTTTAGTTCGGTGACGTTGATTTCCTCTATAGTAACTATAATATTTTACTCCTCCAGTATTAGTGTCGTCATAAACTGAGGCCTGTCTTGTTTCTGTAATGATTGGTAACAGTTTTCCCATTTATTCATTTGTATTAGTGTGATGTTGTTACTGTTTTTATTATCTTTACTGAGATAACTATTCCATGCCTCGGATACTCCGGTGCCGCCCATATATCGACTGATTTATTCACACTTTTCTTCCCAGAATTAGTTTTTGCTATTTTGGGCTTTCCTTTCTGTCTCTTTATTCAATCTGATGTACTGCTTTCTATCCTCATAATCTCCTGTTGTTAGCCACTTGAGATATACTTGTTTCTTCTGTTTGATTTAAGTTTCTAATTCCGCTGTACACCAATTTTTGCTATTTGCATTGCTTCTTTCAGTTTCTCCTAAAGCCTCTCTTGCGGCTTCATGAATAAAGACCTTAAGTTGTCCAAACGCTACTTCTGCTGTTCCTTCTTCTAACTTTTGTACTTTATTGGCCAGTCTTGACTCATATAAGAATTGTGCTGATTCTTGGTTTAAACTCTGTAGATTGTATTTAGGAGATTCTATATTTTGTTGCAGATTATTTTTACTTATTACTTGATTTTGTTTCTGGGAAGATCTGAACATAACTAGCACACTTGCTTTCGCCATAAAGTGGCCAGAGCCGCATTCTGGCCCTCTATGAACTTTCACGTCTCTGATTTTCAACGGTGAGTTTTGTAGATGGATTACGTAGTTTCTTCTTCTTCATCTGCCTATCCACACTATTGGATGTTGGCGATCACATTTCTGTACGCTTCACGGTCTGTTGCTGTGTGTACCAGGTCTCCTATAGTTCTTAAACCTGTCCATTCCCTGAGATTTCTCAACCAGGACATTTTCTTTCTTCCCACTCCTCTTCTGCCTTCAATCTTGCAATAAACTATCAGTTGTAGCAGTTGGTATTTTGGGTTTCTCATTAGGTGCCCAAAATAGGTGGTTTTCTCTCTCTTTTTGCTAATTAACATTTCTCTGTCTTTACCCATTCTTCTCAAAATTTCCTCATTCGTTACTCCGTCAGTCCATGGTACTTTGAGCCTTCTACGGTAAGTCTACATTTTAAAATTTTCAATCATATTCATGGATGATGCTTTCAGCGTCCATGTCTCCACGCCGTACAGCAGAGCGGACCCCACATAGCACTTAGCGTATCTCAATCTTAGATTTAAACTTATTTCTATGTGTGTTAATATTTTTTTAAATTTGAAGAAATATACCATTCTTCGTACACCCAACTACCCAAATACTTGTAACGTGAGACACGTTCTAGTGTGGTATAATTTACTGTGATTTGAACATTGGGGTAAGGTACTTTCTGCCTGCTAACTATCATGAATTTTGTCTTGTCTTGTCTTGTTGTACAAGACGTAGTCTATGATACTCTTTAATTTTCGTTTTGATTGATTCCATGTATATTTATATATCATTTTATGTTTTTTATATTATTTTTTATATTACCATTCATAATCTATAAAGAGAGGTAAGCACACTCTCTATAGACTATAGATCAATTACCATTTCTCCGCTATCATTGAGTACTTCTTCTCCATATCTTCCCACTATAATCAATATATGCTCAATAATTTCATTAATCTTAATGCCCCTTATTTTTAGTGCTGGTATACGACTGGGTGAATATGATATAAGCAGTCCCAAGGATTGTGACACATATTTGAATTTTACATTATGTGCTGACCCTGTCCAGGATTTTGCAGTAGAAGAAATTATTCCTCATCCGAAATATAGTAGAAAAAGGAATAAAATAAGTAACGATATTGGCTTAATTCGACTCGCTAGAAACGCAAATCTGACTGCAAGTAAGAAATATCTACAACAAATAATAGATGCTAAGAATTTTGTACCAGGGTTTAGTTTAGGTTAGGTTAAGTTATGACCGCTGCTCCGTTAGCTTCCAGTTTGCGGATCCAACTTAGTAAATTCTTCCTCTCTAGGTCTGCGAAGATTGCGCGCGAATTTTTGGAAATATAGCCATGCGGTAGATGTTTTTGCAAAACCGGACGTTTACGGCTGCCGATCTTGCATTCCCTTCTTCACCGTTCAATGACGGTCGATGGCATTTTGCGTACGGTATGACGACTTGCTTATTTGCAAAAACCACGAGTTCGCCACGGCCGATAAAAGGATACTTGTAGGATTTCAATCCGCATTCCAGATCTACAAAAGTCATAGGCTATTAAATGGTACAAAAAGTTCGCAGCTGGCAGAAAAACGAAATTGGCATTTTGCGTCCTAGCTGGGAAGTGCCAGCGAATTTTTACAAATTTTTGTACGGTGTCCTTCTGCCGAAAATTGCTGACATTCTTAAAGCAAATTTACACGTTTCGCTTCCACGGTGCGCCCTCCAGAGCCCTGAGAATTGTAGCCCATTTTTGGCGCGTCATATTTCATCCTTCTTTCAACTTTCTCACCGTGGCAATTCGCAAATTTGTCTTTTCTGCAAAGGATATAAGTTTGGCTACTTCGCCGGCTGAAGTTCGGTGGGCCCCCACCCCACCGCAATTTTCCAAAATTCCTCAATTTTCGGAAACGTCAAAATCGATTTTCTTACCTCAACAATTACGCTGCAAGGTAGAACACCAATCGGTGGGAAACACATTTCTGCATTTTCACCTTCAAGTCCCATCGCAAGATGATTCAAATTTTCGACTTTGTTTCCGCATTTTCGAGAATTCATCGAGAAAACACACCGGCGTCACTAACAGTTGTTAGTTGTTAGTCAGTTGAAACCATAGACATATAAACCATATACCATAGACATATAACCAATAAGATAATGCCGCAAGGGCTGTTGGTTTATTAAGGACTAGGACATTGGCAGATAAACGAAGACCACATGCGCGCAGCAGCGAGTCCTTCCGATTGAAAATAAGATGGAGTGGCAAGCACTATTGGTTTAAACTAGGTTGCATTAGGTTGCATATGGCGAAGGGGCATACAATTTTGACGAAAAAAGTCTGTCGCAACAGATTTTTCAGAATATTTTAACTTGGATATGTTATTTGTCAAATTTGACAACAAAGTCATTCCTAAAATTAATTGGTTAAGTTATGGTGCAATTAACAGATCTTTTTAGATTAGTTAAGCGCATGCGCGTCCGCCATGTTTAAAAGACAGCAATATGAATTGTGTTTCGGGCACATTTTGTTATTTTCACTGGTTACGTCAAAAAGTTCCAGAAAAACATGGCGGAAATTGACACTTGCGGAAACAAAAATTTCAACTATGAAAAACTCTATTGGATTCTATTGGTTATTGGATTTAATTAATTGGTTATTTAGTTTTCAGTTAGATTGTTAGTAAGTTTTACACCACAGCTGTTTTTTTTGTCAAACTTGCATATCGTCAGATATGCAACTTTATCTTCTTTTAATATAACTTACTATCTGAAATCTGGTAGCTTTTCATCTCCAATATCACTTCTTTAAATTTAGTAACTTTAATTCCAGACAATTTGCAACACAATATGGATAACATTTAAAACTGATTTTGTTGTTTTAAAAACACGACAGCATTAAAATTATTGGAACTGAATGAATGTTTAGTAAAATATTTCTTGCACCAAGAGTCGGGCATAACCCAGGTGGCGCTATAAGGTCCACCAGAGTCACACAACTTTCAAATCTGCTTACAGTTACATGAACCAAATATTAAATCATATGGCAGGCACCTCAAGATTCTACATAATAATCCACTTTTACAACTAGTCCATCTACAATAGGCGTTTCTCCCTCATAAACTGTTACACCCCATTCAACTATTCCATCCACAACAAATCTTCCATCCAAAAGAATACGAATCTCATGTACAAGTATTTTATAAAAAAAGTATTGTTTTGTAGCCGACAAGAAACATAAGTTAAGGAGGATTTGACTTTGTTCAAGGTTGATTATAACCAAAAAGACATATTAAATATAGACATAAAGACATAAAGAGATATTAAAAATCACTAGATAATAAGGTTCTAGATAATAAGATATTAAGGTTTCATTGAAAAATGAAACACAACATCTTTCAAATGACTGACACGCTGGCTTGACACTATCCCATCCGTTCAACCCAATTTGTCAGTACATTTTCGATCGTTTGTGCTCCAATCGCATGAATGGCAACTCATTTGAGTGTTTCAAGGCATCAATTGTCTCTGGATGGCTAGCGTAACACTTACCTTTAAGGCACCTAACAAAAATCCAACGGGGTCATATGGAACATGGAGTTATCACAGCTCCTACGTAGCCAATTGACCGTCATCATTTCTGTTGATTATTCGATTTCCAAAAACAGTGAGCAAAAGTTCGATGATTACACTGGCTGTGTGGCAAGTGGCCACGTAATGATGAAACCAAATATCATCCATTTCTTACTCTTCAAATTTTGGAAACAAAAATTCGTTTAGCATGACACAGCTACGTTCGCTATTGACAGTAACAGTGGCTTCCTGCTCATTTTCGAAGAAAAATGGCCCAATGATGCCGCCGGATCAAAAACCATACCAAACAGTTACTCGTTGTGGATGCATGGAGTTCTCAATAGTCATGTGTGGATTCTCTGATCCCCAAATGCGAAAGTTTTGCTTACTGGCATAGCCTCCAAGATGGAAATAAGCTTCATAGGAAAACACGATTTTTTGATAAAAATGCTCATCTTTGGCCAAACAATTGTTAGCCCACTGGGCGAAGTGAAAACACATCGGATGGTCATGAGGCTTCATTTCTTGAACTAATTGAACTTTGTAGACCTTCAAACCTCCACAGAGAAGTGCGAGAAATGTTCGTTTCCTCAGAATAATGACGAGTTGTTGAAGTTCACGCACAACAGCATCTGAGCAACAGCATCATCAATGATTTCGGCTAAGTGCACTGGACAATAACGTGAACGAGTTTTATCCACCAACGATCCAGTTCCGCTTCACAAATTGGTCCACAAACTGCGTTGAAGGCACTTATTTTCTATCGAATTTGTTTCGTAAATTTCTTACCGCTTGAGTAGAAGACCCAGCTTTGTTCAAGTGTTAAGCATCCCATTTCGCAAATGGAAAACATAAAACTAAATTTCTGTCAGCGGATGAATGTCATACCTTTATACCTTTCGTGTTATACTTTTCAAAATCAAAATAAACGGTATTTCAAATTCCAAACGTTAGATGGCCCACCCTTTAGAATCTTTGATGCTAGAAAAATCTGAAATACTGGTATATTTTGTAACTAGGGCGGAAAGTTGTCAATTTCACGCGAGAGCGAAATTGGGCTCATGAAATGAACACTTGCATTCGCTCGAGAGGGCAATTGATAATTCCGCCCGAGTTACAAACAATATTTTTCATTACTCAAGCGAGGGGATGTATCTTACAAGTTTGGAATTCAGTGGCCATCCAAAAAAATGGAATCAAAAATGAAGAATTTGCTATTTGAATTGTTTCCGGTGGTGCGGATTCGTCATAAGAACTTTCCTCAGTCTCCGGTATCGCCATATAATTTACACTCATTTTAAAACGTTTTTCTTTAATTTTTATTATTATTTTGTAACGAAAAAAATTTCTGACACTTTCACGTAACTTTTTTTTAATATTGAGAATTTTTTTTTCTTTGCGTTGTTCGTTGCAATGTCTGCTTTCTTGGTCAATTGACCGCCATTTGGCACGGTTTTGGGCGTCATTTGGTCTTAGGCCCACGATCTTTAGGTCACTATTTATCGTGTCCTGCCATCGCTGCTTCGGTCTTCCTCTGGGACGTTGGCCTTCAAACTCAAAATGGAGGTCAGAGTTGACTACAATACCAGGAGCTGCTCGCAGTTCATGGCCATACCATCGGAGTCGTTTCTCTCTCATTTTGTCCACAATTGGAGCGACACCCATTTGCTCTCGAATTGTGTCGTTTCTGACATGGTCAGTAAGGAAGATGCCCATTACCCAACGAAGCATTTTCATTTCGATGGCATGTAGATTACGTTCAGAAATCTTGTGAGATGGTAGATATTCGACTCCATATAACGCAACAGGCCGTATCACTCTACGATATATATACATATATATATATATATATACATATATATATATATATATATATATATATATATATATATATATATATATATATATATATATATATATATATATATAATATATATATATATATTTATATATATATATATATATATATATATATATATATAAATATATATATATATATATATATATATATATTGGATTTAAAGTGAAATTGCATTTTCTTGCCGCAAAGTACACCCGTGACCTCCTTCCACCGCATCCAGGTTGCATTTACTTTGGCTCTTACTCCATCACTGAAGCTGCCATCACTCTGTAGACGAGACCCAAGGTACCTAAAGGAGTTGGTCTTGGAGAATTGTATCGTCACTTGGATTTAGCTCCGGATATACCGTCTTTTTCACCGTCACTTTTCTTCGTAGACCATACCCCAGTATGGTCTACGCCTAAAGGTGAGCAAGAGGTGGTTATTCCAGTCTTCAACTTGACGTTGGAGTTTCTCGCGAGAGACATCCAACCATTACATCATCCGCATACAAAAGGGACCAAGGGACATTTCGTTGTAGATCACGAGTGATGGTGTCCATGACAACAACAAAGATGGATATTTGTGTGCGATACCCAGGTTATGTGGAAAAGCGATGCGAAGTGGCATTTCTCGTATTAAAAAACGTGCGCGAGGAAGTTCTTTGCACTCATGAGTAATAAAAAATAATAATTACTTATTTTGTAATGATTATTACCAACTTAAAAAAATGACTAAATAACTAAGGTTTCTTAAAGTAAATTTCAATTCACTTCAAGATTTATTTGAAACATGTTGCAAAACTTCGCCCAGACCTCGAGTTATTTTCGAAGTTATGAGACAAAAATCACAAAATAAATCAACACTTCTAAACAAATTTTAGAGTAGCGTAATTTATTAGCCTAATTAACTACCTAAAAACGTAATATATAGTTGGAATCTAAACGTAAATAGTAAGAAAATAGTAATTAAATGGAATATCTCGTTGTGTTAAGCGGCTAGTAGTTGTTGTCGTATTTTGAATAAATATTTGTATCTATATTAAGTTTTAAACATTGTTGATAACTTCTTAAATTAATTTAAATTTTGTAGATAATGTGAAAACTATTTGTTTACCAATATCACGAGAAGTAAATAATCCCGATTTGACTAGAGCTATCGTCACAGGATGGGGACAAACACATAATGGTATCTATTGAAAGTTGCGTGTAAACTATATCAATAAAATATTTGTTGTTTTTTATAGATTCATCTTCTAATGTGCTTCTGAAATTGCACGTTCCTATAATTACCCATGACGAATGCATTAAAATATACGAAAATATTACATCTATTACAACACGTCAGATATGCTCTAGGGCCATAAATCAAAGGGATTCTTGTAGAGGGGATAGTGGAGGTCCTCTACAAAGCTTCAATACTATTGCAGATGACACCAGATATTATCAATATGGTGTTTTATCGTTTGGGTCTGACCCCTGTGGACGAGAAGATCGCCCCGCTGTGTTCACCAAGCTAGTTAAATATTTAGACTGGATTTTAGACACTATAAAACCATAATTTTGAAACTTGCATATCTTTTTACTATTTTTTATTATAAATGAGTCCGGTATATTGAACCAAGATTAAAGGATGGTAATTTTTTATAAGCAAAAATTCTCTTTATTATTTAAGGTTTCATATTTGCTGATTGACTAAAGAAAAATGCACATTTCATCATTTCCCAAAAATATTTGAATTTCTATAAACTTCCTGATTTCTTGTTAATTTTTACAGTAGGAACCAGTTATAGGTCACGTCTAATTTATAAGTTGTTGAAACTTATTGTATATGTTACGGCAAAAGTACAAAATAGGCAAATGTAAACATTTACCGGTATATGTAAACATTTACCGGTATATGTATACATCTACAAATTTGATAAATAAATGTGAGTTTAAATTTGAGATCAGCTTCATATATCTACTTTTACCGGTAAAAGTACACATTTTACCACCTATATAAGTAATAAAATACACTTTATGTTAAGGTTAAAATGTACTTTAAATAGTTTATATTATTTTATTATACATAAAAACAATTAATACATTTTGAACATCATTTATTTTAAAGGAAATTATAAATACCTTCGTTATACCTTATTGGTTATACCTATTCATAATAATTTTATCCGTTTGTATAATAAATATTTTTTATTGTAATTCGAAATTCATTATGTATGAGACCTAATCACGCCCAAAAAATTTTAAAATATTAGGTGTTTTAAAAACTTCTATGCATTTGCCAACATCATTAGGTATATGTACACATTTGTCGGAAATAGTTGATAAATGTAAGTTGATCTTATATTTACCAACCAAGAAGGTATTTGTGTACATATTCTAGGAAATGTGTACATTTTCCCAACTACGTACTTTTACCGTAACATATATAAAATAATTATTGTTCCAATACCAACAAACTGGAAACGTTTACCTTTTTTATGCATAACTTCTTTCGGTGCTATTTGAACTGTCTCAAGTGAATTGCACCAAGATCTGTTGCATTCAATGTTTTAACGATGAGTTCAATCAGTGCTTTTAATTTGTCACCAATACCAGCGGTGGACCTTGGATCAAAGTTTTTGAACCGAAAAATCCAAAATAAAATTCTGGAGTGTGTCGTCTATTGGTGTATCACCTTACACATTACTAAAATTATTGTGTGCATGTCCAGTTCTCTCACTTTTATGGAAATAACAATCTTAAATGCCTCTAAAATATTGATTTTTGTCCTTGAATTAGTGACAATATAAAATAGTTATCAGACATCTAGAAAATGACTTAGCTATCATTGCATACAAACTAGCGATATTTGTCTGAAAATATGATTTGCTAAAAAACTGACAAATTGGTTTCGATAGTATCGGATTTCAGCATTGTTTCATTTTCCTGCGAAACATAAATCATCGGTGAAAAAAATTTTTTACTCGAGAAACACACATCGTATATTCTAAATGAAAAAACAGTTCTCGCATTTTGCAATCAACAATGATAATTATTTATATCAGTTAGATAATTATATCAGTTTTAATTGTATAAGTATAATTTGTTCAAAGAACCGCATGAGGCTCATTCCGACCAATAGTCTAGATCAGTGGCCGCCAAAGTGGCCAAGTGGTCTCATTCGTTGCATAAAATTTCTCCAGGGGTCCATTAATACACGAGGGTCGAGAGGGGGTCGATTAATAACGGGGATCGAAAGGAGGTCGATTAATACTAAAGAGGCTCAACTGTCTAGAAAAATATATATATAATTTTCCAATAAAAATTCGAAATACGAATATGATCAACTACTGACTTCCCTAGTTAAACATATATTACCCTGTTTTCGCGCAGGTGGTAACTGTACTAGTCACAATATTCACAGAAGTATTTGAAATATGCTATTGAGGCATCGTTTGCTAATGAAACTATTCCTTCGTGCTTATTATGTGAAAAAACTTTCTATGAAGCCGGCGAAAATAAACCACTTGAAAAATATCCATTCTGATAAAAAGAAAACAAAGATGTTGGTATTTCTGGTAATTTTTTGGTAAAATACTAAAAGAAAAATTAAGACTTCGGGCAAATTTGATTACATATTTTAAGTCATCTGATAGATAGAGTTGATCGAGAAGGTGGACTGAAGACATCCTCTGCATCTCTCTTAATCTGGTACAGAAAGGCAAACCGTATACTATTGGTGGTTAGATTTTAATACCAGCTATAAAAGATGTAATTGAAAATGTTATGAAGAAAAACTCTCAACTAGTTTTAAAATGCATACCATTAAGTGCATATATTGTGAAGCGGCGTATTGAGGAAATGGCCGATGATGTGGGAAGAATTTGACCTCTGAACTCTATTGCTATTTCAAAACACTATATTAACATCAACAGAGGATAAACTAAAAGAGTGGAATACATACATAAAGACTCTTTTTAAGGACAACAGACATGAACCCTATAATATCGAACTACTCGGAAATGACGGAAGTGACATAACAAGATCAGAAGTCGAACATGTTATTGCGAGAATAAAGAATGGGAAGGCACCTGGCCCAGATGAAATACACGCAGAAATTTTTAAGATCCTTAAAGATGATAGTTCTCTCTCAATAATAGTAGACCTATTTAATAATATATATAGAATAGGTGAAATACCAAGAGATTGGTTAAAATCAACTTTCATCACCTTAGCAAAGAAATCAAATGCGAAACAATGTAAAGATTATAGGACCATCAGTCTCATGAGTCAAATATTGAAACTATTTCTGAAGATCATCCATAATCGTATTTACCGCAAATGTGAAGAGTCGATCAGCGAGTCGCAGTTTGGCTTTCGGAATGGGTTCGGCACAAGGGAGGCACTTTTCAGTGTACAAGTTCTGGTACAACGATGCCTTGATGTTAATGTGGATGTTTTTGCCTGCTTCTTAGACTATGAAAAAGCATTTGACACCGTAAACCATAATAAAGTAGTAGATATACTTAAAGAACTAGGATTAGACGGACAAGATATCCGCATTATAGCCAACCTGTATTGGAACCAAACAGCAGCGGTGTTAGTGAACAAAGAACTGTCAGAAGAGGTCATGATTCAAAGAGGGGTGCGACAAGGCTGTGTTCTCTCGCCATTACTTTTTAACCTTTATGCAGAAAAAATATTTCGAGAAACATTGGATGGCAAGAACATAGGAGTAATCGTAGGAGGCATAGTGATCAATAACCTGAGGTATGCCGACGACACCGTTCTATTGGCTACGAACATAGAAGACCTACAAGAACTAATGACAACCGTTACAGAGCACAGCTTGTCCATGGGTCTTAAACTCAACGTTAATAAGACAAAAAGGCTCGTCGTAAATAAAACCAGCGTAAATAACCAGCTGAATCTAAGAGTTGGAAATGAGGTGGTGGAACGCGTCAACTCCTATAAGTACCTTGGCTGTAACGTAAACGACAAATGGGACATGACATCGGAAATTAGAAGCCGCATCGAACATGCAAGAGGAGCTTTCACCAAAATGAAGAAAGTGCTGAACAACAGGCACTTGGAAATCCCCCTCAGAATCAGATTGTTAAGGTGCTATGTGTTTAGTATCCTGTACTACGGCGTCGAGGCTTGGACACTTACGGAGGCTATGTGTAAGAAGGTGGAGGCTTTTGAGATGTGGACTTACCGTAGGGTGCTGAGAATTTCTTGGGTGGATCGAATTACTAACGTCGAGGTCTTGCAAAGAGTCAATAAGCAAACAGAAGTTCTCAACACAATAAAGAGAAGAAAACTGGAATACCTTGGTCATGTTATCCGAAATGATAAGTACAGGTTACAGCAGACAATAATACAGGGTAAAATACAAGGTACGCGCAGTCCTGGCCACCGCAGTACATCATGGCTCAAGAACCGTCGCCAATGGTTTGGACAAAGTACAAGATCCCTATTTCGAAAAGCTGCAGATAAAATTCAAATAATGAAATTGGTCGTCAACGCCCTTGGAGGGCATGACACATGAAGAAGAAGATTGCTATTCAACTGGACGAATCAACTTTCGGAAGTTAAAATCTTCTCATGGCTGATATTAGGTTTCATAGCCCATTCATGGATGATACTGTTGATGAATTTCTATTTGCAAAATTTCTAGAAACTAATTCAAAAGGTGATACAATTCTTGTAAGAATATTTAAACAAGCACAGCATTCCTTGTGAGAATATTACGGCAGTACCTATTGACGGTTGTTATGTGCGCACTTAACTGGATCAGCAACAATCAACAATTATCCCTTATTATTTTAGTGTTTATTGTATTTAAGCTAGAATGTAATTTTGTAATACACTTTACGCATCGTCGCTCTGTGCTTATTAAAAATATGTTATTTAAAAAATTCACTTTTGTGTTTTTTGCTGTCACCCATTTTAAAGTTCTACGATTATTAGACTCTAAATTTAACTGGCGCAGTCCGTAGGATTATCGAAGTGTCTTCATCGCGAATTACACTTTTACCCTTCTAATTTATCGACAGTTGTCTGTATCGTGAACAAACGAAACCTGTGAACTTTTAAGTGGCAAAATTGTTAAACAGCATTCAACCAATTCGAATATTGAACTAGCCGTGATATTGTAAATAATCTAATTCTCAAAATTCATGCCAAATCCCTCTTTAGTTTCAAGTGAAGTAGATTTATGTGAACTTTTAAAGAATTTCCAAGGAAAAAAATGCAAACAATAATATACTTATTGTTTCCATTTTTTGCCTTGTAAATTTTCTTGGAGAGATTATTTAGAACTAATCCCGAAATTCGACAGTGATGCTGTCAACGTTTATACGCGCTTGTGAAAATGCCCTGAATTTGATTGCCCTAAACAGTGAACATAATATATTCGCATTTAGCCTTTTACATATTCAGTCAAAAATAATTGGTAAAGCTGCTACTTTACTGCTAAGCAACACCATTTAATTCCTTTCAAGGATTAAAAGGAATTCTTGTTTCTTTGTTCGGTGATCAAAGAAATGAAGAATCATTAGTAAGAGACCTTGCTATAATGCAACAATAAGCAAATGAAACATATCTCCAATTTTCCGATACATGCATAGTTTTGCGGTACTTATTGATTGGCAAATTAAATTGCTCAAATTTATCACCTGAAATAAAGAATTCAAAACGCGAAATTTATAACGCCTCTATGTTAAAATCATATCGCGCTGGACTCAACGCCCATATGAGTCATTTATTAAGAAAAAGACAACCAAAAACAATAGAAGATGCGTTTCAAATGGTAACAGAAGAAGAAAATTTTAATTATTACAGATCACAAATAAATAAATCGAACACATCAATTAATGAGACGAGAAGTCACTAGTTAATAATAAATCCGACTCCTGTTCGTGACAGACCCTTGCACCAAACTCCATAGAGATAAAACAATACCGAATGGCATACGAAACGAAATTCTAATCAGTATCAAGAAACTCAACAAAGAACTAAAAAATATCCTTGCTCATCGATTCAACAAGAAAATTCGTGAAGCAACCAAATCATTCTCAAAAAAGTCAAAATCGTTAGACACCACGTACAAATGTAGCACCATAACCGTCAGGTATAAGTCCAATCCAATGTCAGGTATAAGTTACACTGATGTAGATTGTAGATTGTAGATATGGTAGTGACGACTTGTACTGCGACCTTTATAGATCTATTGTACCCCACCCTCCTCCTCCAAGTGTTGGTGTACTTACCCATTTAGAGCGCCTCCTCTAATCCTGATTCCTTTAGGAATCTCAGGATCTGGGTGGGATTCAAGGCCCGCAGCTCCTCTGTGTTCAAGCAGTGAGCCCCAAGGTACATCTGTCTCTTGCGGAGTAATGCTCCGCAGTCTTTGAACAGATGTATGGGGGTTTCCTCTGCTGAGCCACAGAAACTGCATCCATCATCCTCCTCTAGGCCTAGGGCCTTGAGATGTTTCCTAAGTCTGCAGTTTCCCGTCAGGGCTCCTGTCAGAATTCTGAGCTTGTTCCTGCATAGTTTCAGGCAAGCTTTAGTTCTCTTCTGGTTAAAAGATCCCAGCATCACTTTGGATTGCCTTAGCCCTGGAAGTTCTTCCCAGGTTTTCATCCATTTTTCTCTTATTTCTTCAACTAAACTTTTGCGGATGGTGTTCACGCTCATACCGCAAAAGGGTTCCGGACCTATAAAGGGGATACTGGATCCCTTGTTTGCTAGGTGATCGGCTTCATCGTTTCCGTCTATACCAGTGTGTCCTGGTACCCAGTATAGCGTTACTTTATTATCCCTGCCAAGCTTGTTCAGCTTCCCCACACAGTCCCATACCAGTTTGGATCTGATGGTGTATGAGCTAATGGCCTTGATGGCTGCTTGGCTATCTGACAGGATAGCAATTCGTTTTTTTTGCGGTAATTCCTGTCGAGGTTAAACTGTGCACATCTTTCGATTGCGTGTACCTCTCCTTGGAAGATACTTGGGGATGTTCCCATGGATTCGGAGTATCTGGTACGAGGTCCAAACACTCCTGCACCAGTGCCTTCCTGTCTTCGAACCATCTGTATACCACTTGATGGCATTTTGCTCTATGTGGTATGCTGAGGATTCGTCGCTCCAATCGGCTTTACTACTACACATTGCTGTGTAGTTTTTCTCTAAGTGGTATTTGCATACCATTTCGTCTTTTGGTACTTCCAGCCAGGGGATCTTGGCAGCGAGGCTGTTTCGGTCTCTGCTCCCGATTATTTTACCTCTGCCCATTCCTTCCTTGCTGAATCTTACGATCGCCGATCTGGCGGCGCTCTCCACCACAAGGTGCAGCGGAGTCAGATCCAGTAGCCGCTCCAATGCTGCTGTCGGACACCACCCCATCGCCCCCGTGATGCAGAGACACGCCAGTCTTTGAATCTTCTCAAGCTGTTTCCTCATAGAGGCCAGCTTGATTCTACTTCCCCACGTAACCGCCCCATAAGTGATTGCAGGTCTCACTATCATGGTGTAAATCTATCGCAGGATAGTGGGGTTACAACCCCACGTTTTTCCTGCCAGATTTCTGCACACCATTAGGGCGCGTTTGGCTTTACCTACCACTGCCTCAGCGTGTCTATTCCATAGGAGTTTGCTATCTAGTGTGATACCCAGATACCTCATCTCCTGTTGGTATTCTACTGCCTTCCCATCTATGAGTATGGGATGTAGGCAGTTTAGTTTTCTTCTTCTAGTAAATGGTATCACCGTGGTTTTGCTCGGGTTGAGTCTCAATCCCACTGTTTGACACCATTTACTAGTTACTTTGAGGCCTCTCTGAACAATTTCACAAAGCGTTCCCTCAAATTTTCCTCTGGCCATTATGACTATATCATCGGCGTAACCTTGACATTTGATGTCTAGGTCGTTTAGCCTAACCAGTATTTCATCAACTACCAGGCTCCACATTAGCGGTGATAGTACACCTCCCTGAGGGCACCCTTGAGTTGTGGAGATCTTAATGGTGTCTTTTCCCACTTGTGTCTCCGCCGTTCTAGTTCTCAGCATTTCTCCCATCCACTTTGAGATAGTCCTGTCGATATTCCTTCTTTCGAGGGCCGCCCTGACAGCCTCGTGTGAGGTGTTGTCAAAAGCTCCCTCTATATCCAAGAAGGCACATATCGCTACTTCCTTTATCCCTAGTGCTGCTTCTATTTCGTTTGTCAGCTGATACAGGGCGTTTCTGTGGATTTCCCTGCTCTGTAAGCATGCTGACTCCTGTGTAGTGGTGTACCTACCAGCACTATAGTCCTAAGGTAATTATCAATCACCTTCTCCATTGTCTTTAACATAAAAGATGTTAGACTAATGGGTCTAAATGACTTCGGTTGAGTGGTGTCTTTCTTCCCCACCTTCAGTATAAATACCACCTTAGCCCTTCTCCATAGCTCCGGTATAGATCCGAGCGCTAAGCTACTTCTAAAGATATTTAGATGATACGGCATTAGTTCTCTCTCTCCCTTTTGTAGGAAGGCAGGAACTAGTCCGTCCACACCTGGGGCCTTAAAAGGCTGGAAAGTGCCGATAGCCCATCTGATTCGGTTTTCCGTACAGATGGACGCTGCCCTCTTCCAGTCGGCCCGACTTGGTTTCCGTGGTTCATCAAGCCCTCGGTCTCCCTGTATCCTCTACATCCCGGAAAATGGGTTTCTAGTAGGAGGAGAGCTCTTTGCTCTTCATCCTCCGTGAAGATCCCATCCGGTTTCTTCAGAGTGGTTGTCATTTCCACTCTATCCTTCGCTAGTGCTTTGTGCAGTCTAGTTGCCACCGGCGTGGATTCTATGTTTTCACAGAAGGTCCTAAAGTGTTCCCTTTTTGCCCTTCTGATCTCTTTGTTGTACGTGGTAAGCACCTCAGAGTATTCTAGCCAATTTCCGTATTGCTTGGCTTTGTTGAAAAGTCTACGTACTTTTGCTCTTAATGTAGACACATTTTTGTTCCACCATTTTTCGTGCTTATGCTCCTTCACGGTTTTTACCGGGCAGCTGGATTCAAATGCCGTGGTGATTGCTACATTTATTACTCCTACAGCCTGCTCCAGCACGGTGTAGTGTTTGATAATACCCCGCACTGTCACCTGCTCTAGGTTTTCTTTAAGTTGGGAACTAAACATAGGCCACACAGTTTGTCTGGGGTTTCGAATGGGGGTGTTTTCCTCACTCGCTCCTTCCAGCTCAAACTCTATGATCCTATGATCTGACATTGAGGGCTCACTTGAAACCCTTCACTTTTTAATTAGTTTACTTACGTTAGCGCTACCTACCGTAATATCCAGTACCTCATTTCTGACTTTAGTGACAAATGTTGGTGTGTTCCCAACGTTGTACACAATTAAGTTCTCTTTAATGAGGTATTCTAAAAGGTACTCACCCCTCTTATTAGTGTCCGTGCTGCCCCACATCTCATTGTGTGTGTTCGCGTCACATCCCAGGATGAGTGGCAGCCTTCTCCTAATACAGTGTTCCACCAGCTTTTGTACTTCAATGGGTGGTATGCTGTTACCATCGCCAGGGAAGTATGCTGATGCGATCACTACTTCGCGGTGGAGACCCTCTATCTTTATGAGGGCCTGAATCGGTACTAAATCCCGCGTTAAAAATTCTGAAAGACATAAGCAATTTATGCCATTTCTTACCATAATGCAGGTTCTAGGGGAGACCTCACGGCTGTCCCATACCAACTTACATTCCCTGTTGCTAAGGCCTCTGATCTTACCTCCGTAGGTCCAGGGTTCTTGAAGCAGCGCTAGCCCTAGGTGCTGCTTGGTGAACATCCTAGCCATCACAGCTGAAGCTGCTTTGGCATGACGGATGTTCACTTGGGCTATTTTGGTGCGCCTGCTGGTCATTCTGTTTTGGGACAGGAGGCGGCAAGTCCTCCTCTGTCCCTACAAGAACATCTACCTCTGCCTCTGTAGACATGGCTGGACTGCTCATGTCTACGAGTGTGATGTCAAGGTCGTCTTCCCGGGAATCCGGGCTGACTTCCTTGTTTTTTGTGTCGGTTAGGTCCCGTACACATGGATTATTTTTACTTTTGGAATTCATATAAATCCCACGAGTCGCAAGGGAACTAAAGGTCCACCACATCAGAGCCCCGCTTGATAGTGTTAAAACTGGATACCCTCTGAGGTCGCCAGGTATCAGAGGGGCTCCGTAAGCGATGGCCGGTTGCCCTTGGCCATCAACCAGTCCCTTTGGCACGGGTCGCATGACACCTTGGGATTAAGGGTTTGGAAGTTCTTGGTTGTTCGCCCTCCGCCGAACGCCCCGACCGGAGTTGTTCCCGTCGTGACGTCCAATGGTATGTTGCGAAACTAAGCCCTCACACCGCGACAAGGTGACTTCCAAGTGAGGGACACTGATGTACACTGATGTACTGAGACAATCGACGAAGCGGAAATATGTTTCAAAATAATCAACCTGAAAGAAAAACATTTACAAGTACGGAATTATATAGCATAGAAAATTTTGGAGATAATCAGTTAATTCCAAAAATTATCCATTAAAATAACGTGACAGAAGAGGAATACGAATATCGGGAACCGACTGAATTCCCAATTGAAAAACAAAATAGAAACCAAGCTGAATGTCAACCATATACCACCAATTACATAAATAAAAAATTAGCCTACATAAGTATAAGCAGTCCACCAATAAAGCTATTAATCGATACAGGATCGAAAAGCTCATTTTTTATCCCAATAATTGCAGAAAAATATTACAAAGAATATATGTTTGTTTAACCGTTTACTATAACTATCTGTCTGTTATAACTATCTCTCATGAAAATAATCAAAAATATTGTGTAAAAGTCTCTCCCTTCATATAATTTAATATTGACTAATACCTGCAATTGCGATTATTTAAATTTCACTACTTATTTGATGGTCTAATGCAGGGGTCTCCAAACTTTCCAGCCTTAGGGCCATACTGATTACCCCAGTAAGTTCCGAGGGCCAAAACCATATTATCATTGTTGCCGGTGGTAAAAAGTGAAATAGTCCACTGATGAAAAAAAAAAGTCCGAAAAAGTACGCAACGTTTAAAAAAGGCTGCAAATCGGACTAAAGTCCGCAAAACGGCAACACTGCATGTTATTAATTTTCCTGTCATTATCTGTAATTTCTAGATTAGTCGTAGAGTACGAGCCATGAGGAGTAACGTGACACGACATCTGGTGGACACAAGCGGAAATAGGTAGTACCTTCTATTGCTAACAGATGGAGCTAATAGCACGTACAGAATAATCTCGTTGGTTCGAGAAAGTTCCGGTGTCTTCCACTCACTTCTAGATGGCAGTAATTGGAATATATAAGAAAGCTAGTGGCGCAACCACAAGTCAGTTCCTATGACACTGTTGTGAAATAAAATAGTGCGTACCTCCTTAAAACGTGTTTATGCGTGTTTAAGTTTAAGACATCTTTGTAACAGTATTTTGATTTGAATTGTTGCTTTTGTGTGTGATTTAGTAGTATTGAAAAGAAGCGAAAAATTGATAGTGAATGCAGAAAATTCAAAGATCAGTGGAACATTCAGTATTTCGTAATTGAGTCCAGTAACAAGGCGCTATGTTTGATTTGCAATGAAAGCATAGCCGTTCTCAAGGAATATAACATGAAACGTCATTATGAAACAAAACATTTTCAAAATTACTCAAAATATACAGGAAGTTTGCGGACAGAAAAATTCGAAGCTATGAAGCGCGGATTGAAATCGCAGCAATCTTCATTTACAAAACTCAAAACTGAACAAGAGGCTGCAACTCGTGCCAGCTTTCGTGTGGCTCTTGAAATTGCAAAATGTGGAAAACCATTCACCGATGGAGAAATGATCAAAGAATGCATAATTGCAGTAGCCGAAGAAATGTGCCCTGAAAAGGTAAATTTATTAAAAACTGTCAGTATGTCAGCAAACACTGTGGCTCGAAGGGTAGAAAACAATCGCTCAAAATATATCCTCTCAACTGTTCGACAAAAAATGGACATGTTGAGTGGTTTTCTTTGGCCATGGATGAGTCAACGGATGTGTCAAATACTGCTCAGGTGTTGATTTATATTCGAGGAGTAGATAAAAGCTATGAAGTGCATGAAGAACTTCTAGATATGTATATAATTCATGGCACAACTACTGGTACAGATATTTTTAAAGGAGTTGAAATGGCCATTAATCAAAAGAACCTTCGATGAAAAAACTTGAAATGCGTTAAAACTGATAGAGGCAAAAACATTAGTGGGAAAGATAAAGGAGTGGTCGCTCTTGTGTCAAAGGCTGTAGAAAATGACGGTGGTTCAAAACCATTAGTCTTACATTGTATCATTCATCAACAGTCTTTGTGCGGAAAATGTTTGGAAATGTCTGAAGTTGTGAAACCAGTCATATCAACTGTTAATTTTATCAGATCTTTTGGGTTGAATCACCGACAATTCCGACAATTTATTGAAGAGATTGGAGAAAATGACTTCCCCTATCATACTGCCGTACGCTGGCTTAGTTGTGGGAACGTCCTTCAGCGCTTTTTTGAACTTCGAGCAGTGATCGACATTTTTTTGAATGAAAAACATCGCCCTCTTACTGAATTACAAAACAACGCATGGCTGTGGAAGTTAGCATTCTATGTTGATTTGACAAAACATGTGAACGAACTGAATTTGAGATTGCAAGGAGAAAACCAGCATCTTCCTGATTTATACACTAATATCAAATCATTCCGGAGAAATTTATACTGTTTCAATCACAACTTCGAAGTAAATGTTTTTCACATTTTAAAACATGTGAAATATTCAGCCACACCACCGAGACTGAGTTTCCTATCGATTTTGCAATCGAAACTTTGAGTGCTTTGAAAATGTATTTTGATACCCGTTTCTCGGAGTTTGATGCCATTGCGAATCAAATTAAGATTTTTCAGAATCCTTTTGATACTGACATTGAAACCCTAGCCCCGGAACTTCAAATGGAAATGATTGATCTACAGTACAGTGATATAATTAAGAACAAATATCAAAACTCATCTTTGTTGGAATTTTATAAGAGTCTTACACTGACACAATTTGATAATTTGCATAAATTTGCTCGTGGGCTGTTTTCTGTTTTTGGTACTACTTATTTGTGTGAGAAGACCTTCTCCAAAATGAAGTACACAAAAAATGTTTACAGATCTAAATTAACTGATGAGCATCTTAAATCTCTTTTAATAATTGGTACAAGTAAAATTAGTTCCCAACTACAAACTATTGTCAGCGGAAAATCTCAATTACATAAATCTCATTAGTATTTCATATATCATTATGCTTGTTATAAGTTATGTTTTTATTTAAAATGTATAAAATGTTAGTTGGATTCATTTCAATAATTTGTTAGTTATTATATACTGAAGTTGAATTTTCTGGATATTATACATGTCTTTACTCATTACAATTCTGTGTTTCTTTATCCAACTTATCACAAAAACAATAACATTAAGCCTACAACAATGTTATGAGTAGTTAGCCCATGACCATATCAATGTAGATGTCATATTAATAATTATTCAACATAAAATTAGAATACTTCAGTAAACTAAATTTAATTTGCTATAAAAAATATGTTCTCTAAAAGAAGTTTTCATGTATGCTAGCTCTCCGCGGGCCGGACAAAATCTGTCCGCGGGCCGGATGTGGCCCTCGGGCCGTAGTTTGGAGACAAAAACATGTAAAAATTAACCTGGAAACCAATGAACTTGAATTACCTAATTCCATATTAAATATAAAATATTTCCACTTTGGGGAAACTCAATTAAACTATATGTTCGAACCCGATACAGGAATGAAAATAAATATACCTGCTTAATAAAAAAATGGAGAAATATTAATAGTCGAACAAGATTATCAAAAGTTAGAAATTCCTTCCACTCTGACTACAACCAAAAATGAATTTACAATAATTGAAGCCTACAATAAATATTATCTACTTACCATTAGCCCAGCAACACCAATTGTTGGACGACCATTCAAACAAAATGAATATTTTAGGATCATCCAAAGAACATTTTAGAACTAAATCTATGTAATATTATAATAATATATTTATAATAATATTTAAAAATAAAATCAATATACAACATTTAATAGGAACCTCTCATGTGAACGAAGAAAACGAAGTATCATACTGGAAAACCAAACATGGAAAGGAATTTCTCAAATTTAGGAGCGTTATAATAAAAAAAGACAAGGGCATCAAATACAGAACGGACAGGAATAAAACATACCATAAAAGACACCTCAGAAGACCCAAAGTTTTTGCCGAAATTCACTACCCCGATAGCAACATCAATACTAAGAAAAGTCTCCGTATAGTCCGGTCAATTTACACATCCAAGGTTATAAGAATTCACACTTGACTGGAAATTGCTAGGATTGTTCAAAACTCTATTATAAATGAAATGTGCAAAGTCCTCATCGATCCGATACCTGGACAAAAAATTATTCGGGGTCAAAAGTCACAAAAAAGGGTTTCTCGCGATTTTCAGCAAAACGGTAAATTTTATCAGAAAATTAGTTCAGAAGAAAACTGTAGACCAGATAATTATCTATAAAAAACGTAAAAATACTTGTTTTCATAAGAGCCACCGTTTTTGAGATATATCGATTCAAAAAGTTGAAAGTGTAATCGTGTAAATTTGTAATCGTCTTAATATGCACACGTTTCCCCGTGGTTTCCCCGGTAGACCTTTTCCACTGATCTGTTGTCATTCTGTTTAAATTGAAACTATTAAATAATTAAAGATATTGAAAAGGGTTGAAAATTATAAAAGGGGTGTAAATTAAAAAAAAAATAGGGAAATTTATCCATGTCAATCATCATTATTTGAAACGTCTGCTTCCTCTTCTTCTTGTTTTTCTTCTTCTTCTTATTCTCCTTCTCCTTGTTTATCTTCTTCATCCTGGATGCAAGTAAATTGTCCCAATAATTACACATCTCGTGTCTCTTGCATGTCTCTTCGTAAGCATCAAATGTATCTTCAATTGTTGGTGATTTAAAATTGGAGCATGACCGGCCTTGAAAATTTGTACATGCTACAGAACAAAACAGTCCAACTTTTTTGGAGTAAAGTTTGAACTGGCTCTAATGAATTGTCGACCTACTTCCAACCCCAGTCTTTTGGGTCTAGCTGATAACCAAGCCACACTTGAAGTTGGTAATATACCCGAAAAAGATGTTGATGAACAACCGCTGAGGTTGGAGGAAGACAAGCTAACCGTACTTGTTTTTTTATTTCGAGTACTTTTAACTAGACTTGCAACGAAAATTCGGATATTATTCGGTATTCGGCCTATTCGGCTACTTTTATCCTATTCGGCCGAATACCGAATACTTTAGTAAGATGTTTTGTTGTGGTCAAATAATTGATAAAAAGAAAATATTGATATATTTTATAATAATAATTTATTTTTTTTATAATCATTAAAGTAGTTATAGTTACATAATCAACTTCCGTATTATAAAAATTAACAAAAAGCTAGGTATTAAATAAAAGTCTATGTCTATGTACTTGAATTCTCGTAATTAAAATTTACAAGTGGAAGATTATGGTGCAGTAAGACTAATTTTTCTGCATTTTCAGGTAGTAGTTTGCTTCTTTTCTTCTCGTAGACATTCCCAGCTTCGGAGAAATGACGCTCTGAATAAACACTATATCCTGGCGCAGACAAATACTTTGCTGCAAGATTTACCAAACATGGAAATTTATATTTTCTTGCTTGCCACCATGTGTATGGATTGTCGTGACGTGATATGTTCTTAATACTTAAATAAAGGTCTATTTCAGTTGCAACTGCATTCTTTCCTTTCGGTGTCCAGGTATGAGCTGTGTTTTTTTCTGCAACCACCTCTTCGAAGCAATCCATAAAAGATGAGTAAATAGCCTGGCTTAGACTCTGCTCTTCGGTTCTCAGCTTCTTGGCCGGAATAGGGGACGAATTTGCGCTATCGTCACTGCTTGATTCACAGTTCATCTTTAGGCTATCGATCAAAATATAATGCTTTACTCTTTATCTTTGCAGTTCACAGGTGAAAACATTCATTTTAAAGCGTGGGTCTAAAGCTGTAGCCACCAAATATTTTTTGCTTGTTGTGATGTCCTCAAATTGTTCTTGTAACCCTTGTTGTATAACAAGCCTCGCTTGGTTTAATTTGGGTGTTAGCTCTGATGTGCTCGTTTTATCGCAGTATCGCATTAATGTAACAACATACGGAATAATTTCAGAAATGCAAGCGTATCCGGAACTTGTAATTTTTGTTATTTCCTCAAATGGTTGTAATAATTTCAAAAGTTGCTCTAAAAGCTCCCATTGTACAGCAGTCAGATTGGCAATATCACAGTCCGTGAGATAGAGTGAAACGGCCCGTTTTTGAAAACCTTGCAAGCATATAATAGGTGGAATTCCATCGCGTAAAGACGTTTTGCACCAATTCATGCTGCGGGAGATTCAAAATCTTTTTGGATAGAATGCATTTTAATCTGTGCAGTGTCAGAATGATGTAGTTACGATCCTTCTATCTGTAGCTATCATTTGAGACACATTTGATTGAGCCTTCAGACAATTGTTAACAATTAATTGAAGAGTATGAATGAAACAACGCACTGAGGCCAACTCTGAATTACTAACAGCTTTTACCATGTTTCGTCCATTATCATGAACAACGACATGAATTTTTGCCAGCTGGATGTCCCACATACTTGCAATTTTCTGTAAACTAATCGCTATGTTTTGTGCTGTGTGTTGTCCCTCAAAATGCTGTATGCTCAATACTACATGTTTAACATTGAATTCACGATCAATAAAGTGCGCAGTAAAACTTAGAAAACTGTTTTGATTATGCAAGCACGTCCACATGTCGCATGTCACGGAAATATAATCAGTTTCGGAAAGTAATTTTTTAATTGTTTCAACCACCTTATCATATATTTCTGGAATTATTTTGTCTGAAAAGTGGCATGGTATTTTATACCGCGGCAAAGCGTTATTAATCAATCTTCTAAAACCAGTCCTTTCTACGATATTTACTGGTTCATTGTCAAGTGCTATCATTTCAGCAATTAAGAGATGGTATTTTTTAGCCTTGGGGTCATTAATATCCCATGATTTACGTATTTCGTAACATTCTTCAAGACTCAATTGCTTTTTTGATGTCGAAGGTTGATTTACATCTGTATCTTGACCCGTTATTTCTTGCCCCTTAGGAAGCGTAGTCTGCAACTTACGGTGTTCGTCGCAGTGTTTATTTCAAATGATTTATCATTCCTGATGTAGTCGCCTTCTTTCCAACGCCACCACGAGAAATTTTTATTTCGCACAATTTACACAACACTTTTCGCACTATTTTAATCGTCCTCGAAGTATTTCCAAATAGTCGATTTTTTTTTAGAAGCCATAATCGATTATTATTAGTAAGATTTTGCACAATTTTATTTAAAAAAAAAACAAAAATTCGTAGAGAATACGACAAACTGTGCCTACGTATCAAACTTGTCAAAACACACAGAGCGGTAACAATTGAGAGCGCAAGACAGCGCGGCGTTAGTTCAAAACAAACGTACGGGAAACAAACAAGTTTTCCCGCCACACGCCGGCCGAATACTTTTGCCTAATATTCGGCTATTCGGCTAGAAAGCCCGCAGAATATTCGGTATTCGGCGTGTGGCCGAATATACTATTCCTTGCAAGTCTACTTTTAACGAAACATGCATATCGAAACTTTTCTAAGCACGTAATTTTTTTAGGAGCCCCATAGATTTTATGGTCCATGATTTCCATCCATGTTTTTGACCCTTTGCAAAAGTAGATAAACTTGTTGATGAATATATTACCGATTGATGTTGGTGATCCAGGTTTTAGAAAATAAATAGTTTTTTCGATTGGAGTTTGAGCAGTGAGTAATACGAGTAAGACTACATCTTCACCTACAACAATAATTGTTATATTATATATTAATTAAATTGAATTGCTCTATTGCTGTTTCAATTATCATTACATCAGCATCGTTATTAGCTTGTTTTACCAATACATATTCAGCAGAAAACTTTTCTTTCAACATTGAAATGAACCGAGATTTGTTGTGAGTATTTGCAAGAAATTTCTGTTGACTGGTAGAAACTGTCATAGATTGAACAAATGAAACATCAGAAGAAGAAGATGAAGATGTTGCTGTAGTTCTGCGACATTATTCTGCGGCTTTAATATTTCTCGTCAAGTCATTGTAGCCATCAAATACGACAGCAACTCTGGGACCAAAATGTCGACGTACATACTGAACGCATTTATCTAAGATAACGCTGAATGTTCCTTCGCTATCCCACACAATGCGTGGTAATAAATATTACTAGCGTATAAAATGAGGGACTGGGTTACTTTTTAAAATTTTTCTTCTTCTTATTCCTTTTTGTAAGGCATCTGCCTTATTCTCTAATTTCTTAGAGTTGTAGCTGGGATGATGAATTCCAGCTTTCATACCAACATATTTGTGGACGACCTGGTAGTCTCCTGGATCTTGGGAGACCATCCCTTGCAAATTTCGGCAATCTGTTGTCGTTCATTCGTTGAACATGATCTCTCCATTCGCGACGTCTGTTTCGGGATCATCTCACTATGTTTTGGATATCGCAAAGTTCGCGGATGTCTTCGTTTCTTTTGTGGTCCCTTAGTGTGTACCCTGCTATGGATCTTAGAGAACTCATCACTGCTGAACGGATAATCCTTTTTGTTGTGGAGTTTTCGGCTTTTGTTATATCCCTAAGGAATCTTGATATAAAAGCTGCTTTGGTTGTCTGAGCCTTTACTTCTTCTTGGAGGTCTCTGCTGCTCGTGATGTTGACGCCAAGATATTTTATACTCATAACCTGTCCTACTGGTTTATTGTACATGGCCAAATTCTGCCGAATTTAGCCGAAATTCTGATATTTATAATATTTTATATGTGTTACACTGATCGATAGAACGATATTTTTACTTGTATTACAGCTTCAGTATATATGACGATTACATATTATTTACATACATATTATGACGATTACAACTCTTTAAACTTTTTGAATCGTTATATCTCAAAAACGGTAGCTCTTAGGAAAAAAAGTATGCTGAAAATTGCGAAAAACCCGTTTTTGTGACCTTGGAACCCGAGTAAATTTTTTTCCAGGTGGCGGATTGATTAGCACTTTTCACATTTCATTTATAATAGTGTTTTGAACCATCCTACCAATTTTCAGCCAAGTGTGAATTTTGGTAACCTCGCCCCTATTTTTTGGTCTAATTTGACCGGACGTATATAATTTTCAAAACGGTTTTACATTCATTCCGATTGCTATATTGAAATAAATACTTGATATTTAAATAAATACTTCGTGTGCACATTATACCGCTCGTATTGTTATTAGTTGTTCAACAATCCTTAAATGGAGTAATACATTTGTTGTGTTATAATATGAAGCGGATAATAGAGAGCATTATATGACCATGTGTTCGATTTTTCATATTGTAAAGTGGTATTGTAGTTTCCTCAAAAAGATAATTGAAGATTTGAAGTGGAGTTCCAAAGAATTTATTTTGTTTTTAACGATATATGAGGTAAAAGGCCTACGATCTAAGAAAATAAAAAATAAGAAAAAGGGTAGTTGCTGTATTCCAGCAAAATTATTCTCCCAATAATCATTTAATTATATCCCTATGCCCATTTCCGAAAACCCATTCCTAACTAATGAGTGTTATAAAACCAATACACGAAAAGGCATAGAAATATACACCTCATCATCTCTCAAAGCAAAATTAATAATCCCTTTATGAAATCATCGTTATGCTGCCATCTCCAATTTAGACGAATACTCCGGGACCGATGTGTGTTCCATTTTTAGGATGGAGGAGTTATGTGCGCACTTAACTGGATCAGCAACAATCAACAATCAACAATTATCGCTTATTATTTTAGTGTATATTATAATTAATCTAGAATGTAGTTTTACAATACACTTTACGCATCGTCGCTCTGTGCTTATTAATAATATATTATTTAATAAAATCTCTTTTGTGTTCTTTTGCTGCCACCCCTTTTAAATTTCTACGATTTTTAATCTCTAAATTTAACTCGGTGCACCTGTTACGATAGGGCGTTACAGAAAATGTTTGATCTTTCTTATGGAAAGGGTTCCTGAGTGGCGAAATTCATGATACTCTAAAAGAGTGCTAGGTCAATACTACAAATCACTGATCCAATAAGGTTAAAACGTCCAGCGCTTCCATGGTAAAAATTGCTAACTAGAAAAAACACACAGTGACAGGAACACTATTTGGTCGTTGTTAATGTAATCTATGTTAACCTAGATTTAATCTCGATTAGGTTATGGTTGGGTTCAGTTATATTAGAGGCGAATAAATCCAAACTGAGAGGCCGAGACTCCTTGATTCAAAATAAGAAAAATTAATTTTAATATACGTCACAAAACTTATTTTCACTACGTCTATGTTTTTTTGTTTAGTGACGCGAGTTTTGACGTTAGTTGCCATAGTAAGAACAAACATAATTCGTTTAAAAATGAAACTCCATTTGATTTACATTGGACTTTTATGTACGATTTGGATACTTTTACACACGAGTATTATAATGGCATCCTTCGCATAAAATAATGTGCTTATTAATGTATTCGTTTGGGTGTGCGAGTAGATAAAAACACTTTTTTACATTTATTAAATAAGTAATTCAACCTAATAAATACAATACAAGGCTATCGGCAATAAAGGTTTTCCTGCCATTGGCACTTCTGATTTATTCTTGTAAATTAATTAGAAATTCTACACAAATTATTATTGTTTAACATTAGTTAACATTGATGAAAATAAAACTTTATTATAAAGAATTTCGATTTGTTTCTTTTTATCGAAAATAATTTCGAACGTTTCGAACGGATAGGGTTGTAAAATAAGTAGAATTCTACATCTAGATGTAGAAATAGTAAGAAAATGAAAACTTTGCGCGGAAAACTTTCCAATTGAAATATAGAAATGCATTTAAGGTATCATCAAATTTGCACCTGGAAAATTACACAGACAGAATGCAAACTTTACATAAAATACATTTGAATAATAATAATAATAATATCAAAATAAATAGAATTATTAATAATCATTAATAAAAAAAGTCTGAAAGAAAAAGACTGTCACTGCAATGCTAGATAGTATTAACTGTCTAGATTTGTATGCTTAGTTTATTCTTTATTATTTGTATGTTTTATCTATTTAGACTTTTCTATTTATTATCCTTTTTTTTTTGCACAATATTTTGTCACTAGTCTTATTTCCCTGTATTAATTATATTTCCGTAATCCATTTAAATAGACATCTTTACCGTTGGTTAAGCGCATGCGCGTCTGCCAATTTTAAGAGGCATATGAAAGTTTCGGGCATATTTTGTTATTTTCACTGTCAAAAAGTGCTCGTAAAACATCGCGGAAATTAACGTATGCGCATAAAAAATTTCAACAATGAAAAGGTCTATTGAGAATAATCAATATTGAATTGTATATAAGCAACGTTACATTATGAACAGTTATCATAAAAATGGATATAATGGGAATAAAACATTTCCAATTAAGAATAGGAAATTGCAAATTGGGATTATTGAATATTGAACTACATTTTTAGGGTTCCGTAGCGAAAACGGAACCCTTATAGGATCACTTTGTTGTCCGTCTGTCTGTCTGTCTGTCTGTCCGTCTATCTGTCTGTCAGAGTCTTGTCTCGAACGTCACGAGCGACACACGTGCCTGAGTGATTCTAGTTTATTGTGGATCTTAAGACTATTATAAAATTATTTGTGCCTATAGACAATAGAGGAAAAAGACTCGTTTAGTGATATAGTGTGCTGTTTAGCTTTGGGCTGTGTTATCTGCCCCGTTGATTGGACACTTTTAGTTTTTATTTTTCGCCACGAGGCGAAAAAGACATAGTTTTTGGTATGATCTACGGACACCTGGCGTCCTCTGGTAACAAGTAGCCTCACCGCGGCAGCGCACGGCTGCGGTGAAGCAGAAATTAGTGCGAATTTTTGGGTACTGATAATGGAACCCAAAAAAACACCACAAACAAAGGAGAACCCAAACTCTGTAAATACGGGAAACCTTGATAATCAGGTGACGGCAGCTCCGCCCCGGTACTTGATTTTCAAAAGAAAGGATGGATCTAATTTTGATAAAATTAATCCTTTTAAAATTAATAAGATAAGAGATGGTCTATCAATAGAATGCAAGTCGAGTAAACAATCTGAGAGACTTATGTCAGTAAAAGAATTTTGCAATTTTGAAATCGATATAGTACCACATAATACATTAAATTACTCAAAAGGCATAATCTTTTGCTGGGACCTCTTAGGCCTATCAGAAGAAGAGATACTCCAAGAACTAAAAGAAAATAACGTCTGCGAAGTGAAGAGAATTAAAAGCAAGAGAGATGGTGAATTAAAGGATACCCCTTCACTCATTCTGACGTTCAATTCACCCACTCTCCCAAAGAAAATAAAGGTAGCATTTTATAATTTCGAAGTCCGGGAGTATATCCCTAATCCGACAAGATGTTACCGGTGTCAAAAGTTTGGTCATAGTGCGGCCCGATGCTCCAGTGAACCAGTCTGCTTCTATGGGAAACCACTGCACGAAGGATCATCTTGCGAAACTCCAGTATGTATCAACTGTGAGGGCGAACACTTTGCAAACTCAAAGAACTGCCCGAAGTTTAAAGAAGAGTTCGCTATTCAGAAGATAAGGACCCAGGAGAAACTAACATACAATGAAGCAAGAAGAAAGCTGGCGATTAATGTCCCAAGAGGAACTATGTCATACGCGAAAGCAGC